>OY728161.1:1614962723-1624962723 GCA_963277665.1 Viscum album | reverse complement strand
AATATAACTAGTTAAATTATTTCAAGGAAAAGGTTTGATGGAATATGGTTATAAGGATGACAGTGATGAAAAATTTAGAAAGAGTTCTAAGTAGGCAACAAAATTTAAGATCATAAAATTTTATGTTTTGTAGTTAAGAAGTTTGAATATGTTAAAAAGTTGAAAAGTTAGGAATATGATTCTTAAATATCACCATTATTCAAACTATATTACTTCATATATGTTTCTCACTAAAGAGTTTAGTGGGGGAGTTTTATCATATAATCACATAGAGATCTGATGTGGATCATATATTATGTAATGTGATAATAAAACCCAAAAAGCATAGAAAACATAAGGCTAATGTGACAATTTATCATATATGATTTGATAAAATAATGCCTATGTTGGGTTTATTAAATATTATTAGAGTTTAAGAATATTAAAATGTATCATATTATATATAACCTCCATTTTATTATTCATTCACATTGAATGCATACATGTTTATATAGATATACATTTCATGAATAATAATGATAATAGAACTCTCAATTTATAACATTGAGTTTATCCCTAATCGATGTTCATCATGGAGTATTATTTATTATGATGAAATGTTAAGGTTTATGAGATTAGGATTCTTGTATAGAGATAAAAAATATGATCAAGAAAAATAAAACAAAGAATATGATTCTTTGTGTTCACTAGATGACCTACAATGTATACCATACAGTGTCATACAGAGATGTATTTATTATGTAAGGGTGCATAGATTTTATTTTAGTCCCCACTAATTGAGGTAGAAAATATACCTAGCATGATAAAATTCATAATTTGATACCCTACTTACGCAAGTATATATATTAACTTAGCTAATATGGGGATGGTTGGTTATATTTCTGATCATGTCATTAGTAGGATTTTAACTGAGATGGGATTTATCCTCTCATATGAATAATATAACATATGGTCCCTTGCTTGAGATAAAATGTGGGAGTGAGAGACTTCACCTAGATATTATATATCTATCCATACAAGAGTCATGTGATGTGCTTATCCATAAGGATGAATAAATTGTGATGTATTCATTGATAAAATCAGTCTATACTTGAACCCAACTTAATCAGGTTGGGGTTGGATCGAGCACCCGGTTATTGGGTAGTCATTGTCATTCCTATATACATACATACATACATACAATCCCGACCTGTTGACAATGCATATGCGACCGACTTGGCGTAGAGCCAGTTGAGTTGGGAGTGGCATATAGGGGCTGATAAAGACTTTCCTTCATGTAAGAGGAGATATGGGACATGTCCCACATATCGTACAAGCATCCGAGATTGGACTTGCGGGAATAATCGGGTTCAAGTAGCCTGAAATTAGTGTGTACCCAAGAGTTTGTCATCCATGTATGTATGTATGAATCTCTCTCTTCCTCTCTCTACATATATATAATTTATAATATATAAAATACTATATTAATTTTAAAATAAAACTTTAATTTAAATAATATTTTTTTTGTAAATATGTGTGTACAAAATATACCATTTTTTGAATAAATTAAAATAATAATAATACTATTTTCAAAAAATAATTATAAAATATAAATTATAATTAAAAATTGAAATCAAAACATATATTTATGTAAATAAAATTCATAATTTATATATTTATGTACAAATATGACATATATATTTAAATATAAACACATTTATATTTATATATGTAGTTTTTTTAAAATTTATTTATTTATGTAAAAGTAATATATATATATATATATAAGAATGTATTAATATATTATCTATGTTAACATATTTGTGTGGGTGTGTTTATTTAATATTTAAAAATATAAATATAATATGTGTGTGCGCATCAATATTAAAATATAATGTGAATTTAAAATATAGATTTTTACAAAAAATAAATTTGAAATGATAATTAAGGTTGAAAAAACAATTGAATATATATATATATTAATAAACATATAAGTTTATACATACACACACAAGTAAAAATCTAATCTTTAACACAGCTACTAAAAGAGTTTTATCACCGCTATAGAAGCGCTAATAATGCGATCAATCTTAAAAGATTGACTTTAACATTACTCATAAAAAGTGATGTTAAAGGCCTCATTTAACAGTGTTTTTAAAGGTGTTAAATACACCATTTATTAGTGTTAAAAAAAGAATTATAAGGAGGGTAAAACTATTTTTGTTCAAACCTCTTCCAACCTCACATTTTAATCATCACTTCCAACCCCCTTTATCATCTCTTGTTACCCACTCGCTTGTGCGCTCCCCCCCACCACATTTATCCCCACTTTACACAATTCTAGCCTCCTTTACCCGGCCCTTCCTCCACCGAGTTTTAAACTTGAGACCTCCTTCTCATATGCCCATGCCTTTTCCGCTCTCCTACACTATTTTGTTTTGTATTTTATGATATATTTATATATTTTTTGTTACATTTTTTATTCACATATATATATATATAAATAATTATATAAAATATGTTTTTTTGTGTGTATAAACACACACACACATATTTATATATATGTGTGCATCTATAAATATAATTATACATATTTATATTTATTTACATATACTATATATCAATATTTACATACATATATTAGAATATATAGATACATATATATTTGTGTGTGTGTGTTTGTCAATACACACAAATATATATATATATATATAAATTATATATATATATATATTATATTCATTAATTGTATATGTATATAAATATTCATACTTTTTTATTTTAAATAAAATGGATATTATTGTTTTTATTTAGAAAAGGTTTGTATATATAAAAATATATTTTATATATAAATATGTTTACATATTTATTTATAAAATTAAATTTTTATGTGTGAATATATAAAAATTATGTATATATTTTTATACATCTGAACATACATAAAACTACATTATGAAAAATGATAAAATTTCAAAACCATAATATCAATATGAATGTAATTCTTTAGAATAAATTCAGTTTCCACAAAAAAAAGACAATAAGACCCCTTAAACAAGCTGGAAATTTCATCGAATGTTAAAAGCTGAGATACCCTGACTAAAAACTCAGTTTTGGAGGCATTTTAGGTCTTTTTGGCCACAAAAAACATGGTAGAACCCAAATAGACACCCAGATAAAAAATTATGTTCATTTGAAGTTTGAGTCATATTTTCAACTAATTTTAGAGCATTTATTAATTTTTTTTCATCTTCAAATTGTTATTAGATGACTATTAATCGATAATAATTAGCAAATTATTATTTAATATTATTATTTTTATTCATTTTATAATTAATTTTTCACTAAATATCTTATATATTAAGTGTAAATGCGTATTTAGTCTTATATAAATCATATTTAATAAAATATATTATAAATACATTTTTATGTTAATTTATTGTTTTGAATGATTTATAATTTTTTATGAAATTTACTCTTTATCATCGCATGTAAAAAAGCGTTGAAAAAGACTCCCCATTTATCAATGTTTTTTTACTAATGCTGATAGGGGGTCTTTATCAACGTTTTTTGATAACGCTGATGAAGACTCTCCTTTATTAACGCTTTTTTATTTGCGCTGATAAAGAGACCTCCTTTATCAACGGTTTTTTACTAGCACTGATAAAAGTCTCCCCTTTAGTAGTGATTTTTTATTAACGTTGATAATTGTCCACCGTGGGCCTCACTGGGGATGTATGTCACACAGGTGGGGAGACCGTCCCAATACCTCATTACCTAACAACGCGTTTTACCCTGAGGTTCCGAGTTCGATTCCTCGCAAGGAAATGTGCACTATGTACTTGCAAACCTCTCATGGGCCCCTCTACCCCATTGGTAAATGGCCTAAGCCCAAGGGTTGGCCACCTTGGGCCTCTCTTGGAACATGTGGTGCGCAGGTGGGGAGGTTGTCTTAACACCCCATTACCCAACAACACGTTTGCCGCCTCGGCGGCGGCGTAGTGGTGCAAGGTCGAGGGCCATAGCAATGATCTTCGGTGAGGTCTGAGGTCCAATTCCTGAGAGCCCGCTCTTGGGGGAATTTTCGCCTCCCATGTACCACTCATATTGCTGAGTCACCTGGTGTCTCACCGAGTGGGAAGAATGGGCGCACATCACCTGGCTGAGGAATTTCTTTGTCGAACCATCGCTGATCAAGGTGTTGCCCCGTGGGATGCTCTGTAATCTCTGCAGGCAATGACTCCTTCCTGACTAGGGAATTATGACCTCTTCATGGGGAGGGGAGTTCCTTGGAGCAGAGGGTTCAAAAAGGTCACTCCCATGAGTTCCCTTTTAAGAAAGAAAAAATACTAGAGTCTAACACACCCATCGAATGAGTATTGTCTTTTTATATAGAGTCCTTGAGGATGCTCCTTGAGTGAACATGCATTTACTCGTACATTATGAGTTAATGCACGTGGTTGCATCAGATGCAAACTTTGGTCATGCCAAAGCCATGCATTTCATCTTTTGAAACAATTAACATTTAATGATAGCCGGTGGAAGATAGTGTGGATGTTAACATTTACAATTCAATAAGTAGTGACATGATATCGCATACCATGCCATGTGAGGCCAATACTATGATATCTCTATATCATAATAAATAATATGCCCAAAACCAAGAAATTCAAAATGCTTTGGTTTCTATATGTATTACTACACTACATTTCAATATCATACACTACAATTTTGGAATTACATATCATATATATATACGGTTTTAAAGCATAACTCCAACAATCATCCATTTGCACTAAAGCCTCATAGACTTTGTGTCATTTCACCTTTTATGGTATCATATACAATAACATATAAAACCATATATAGAAATCCTTTTGGATATCATTCAAAACAATTTAGGAAAGCTATCATCAACTTCATCGTGTATCACATCAAATGTAATACCTTGTGAATACCCATCCAAAACTCTTTTAGATTAATTCTTAAACACTTTTAGAGAAGTTCTTAAAGTCCAACTCAATCCACATTTAGTCAACAAAAAGGTGTGATGCTATGAGACTTTTTATAATTGAAAACAAATATAAATAACTAGATTCAAAAGTGTAAGCAAAGAGAAACCTCTGGAAAATCATAAATGCCAATCAAGATATAACGAGACATGTCATGATCTCCGTCAAACACACGTATATTTATACCAATGTCCACTTGTTGCATCATGCGAAAAAATGCATTCTCATATAATCCCTTTTTCCAAATATTGAATTACCATGGGACATGAAGTATGTCAATCCCATATATCCCACCCATACATTGTTAATTCTATGAATATGGACTGGCCAAATTAATGAATACATCACATTTCATTTATCTTTATAGATGATAACATCATATACACTATTTAGATGCGACCACACACTTCCTCATTCTATCTCAATTGAGGGAAAATATGTCGTACTCATCATACAAGAGGAAACATTCCATCTTAATTGAGCTCCAACTGATGATATGATTGGAAACATACCCAACAACCATCAAATTAGCTAAACCTAAAGGATTGTGTAATGAAGGTGTAAAAGTATGAAGGTTCTCATGGTATCTCCCCAACCATAAGTAGTGGGGACTCCAAATATGAACCATGTGAAGGATATTTTCCTTAAATCCATATTGTATATGATATAATTATGAGCCAATTTGTATTGAATGCAAATTATGATTTTTATGCAAAATAGGGTGTATCATTTCATACAGCTGTATATGCAATCAAATGATAATGATTATCATTCAATACAATCCTCCACAGAAGCTATCATTAATGAACCATTTCTCGAAATGAAATGGTAGGGAGTAAATTCATATGATGCATTCATGAACCGGCCATGGTATTTATTCATATGTTTCAACACATGAATAAATGAGAGGACAATCAAGGATCATCCCTGATTTCCTATTTAAACTACTTCCATGAAATGATAGTGAGTGTGTGACTACGTCATGCTTGATTGAAACTTCCAAATACCCAAAGTTTTCTTCTTCTTCCTCCTTTGCACTGCGCGACGCTACCATGTCGTGGATGTTGGTGGATCCCACTTGAATGTCAAATGATTCTGGTGCAACCCATGGATACACCATAGAGGTGGGATGATTTTTACAATTAGTGATCTTTATAAAACTATATGATGATGATGAGGATGATGATGATGATGAAGTTTTTCTTCTATGTAAGGTACACATTTTTTACAACATGTTCTTTATTTCAGTTTTTGTGCAGGTTACATATTATCCTGTACAATGATCCTCATCAAAGGGGTTTAATTTCTTCTACTAATTCAAATAATTGTTATTCGACTCTAATAAAACCCTTCAGTTATATTAGAGGGATCCTTGATTATGTTTTATGAAATCATATGGGGAAATGAAGAAGAAAAGAAAAAACAAAGAAACATTTTTAAGGTTTTCCAAAAATTTAGAAAAAGGGTTTTACCTTACGCAGTAGAGATATGTAAAGGTAATGATGAACTTACCCTTATGTAGCATAAATGCATTAGGCTAACCAAAGAATTATCCTTATGAAGAGTGGTTTTTTAAGGTTAATAAAAACTTACCCTTACATATATATAAGGATTGTATAAGGGAAGTTGTGTTTTTAAAAGGGTTATGTAAAGGTAACTGACAAATTACCCTTAAATGATGAAGTTTTCGTAAAGGTTATACCCTTATATAGATGTTTTGATAAGGGTAAAAACCTTGTTACCTTTAAAATTGTTTTTATGAAGGTAGTACCCTTAAAAAGAAGTGCCAAAAGGCCATGTAAAGGTAAATCAAGACTTACACTTATGTGAAGAGTTCACATAAATGTAATATCCTCTGCACCATTATGTAGAATGAGATGCATAGAGGTAATATTCATATTACATTTACACAACATGTTATATTTAAGCTGTGTAAAGGTAAGTAGCGTCTAACCTTTATACAACAACTTCTAGACGACCTGTGTAAGGTAATAAGGATTTACCCTTAGTCGAGAATACCCCTATGCATAATTCCAAACAAAAAAGATTTTAAAAATTGTTTTTAAATTCTTAAATATTTTTAATGGCTTATAAAATGTTTATAAATCATTATAAAAGGAATTTTAGGACATTTTAATTTTTAAAAGTCTTATAGATTAATTAATTATAGATTTTTTGTAATTAAATAAATTTATGAATAATTTTATTCCCAAATATTAAATGTTAATAATTGAAATACCTTTTTATTTAAATTATATGGCATGAATTATGATCTAGAAACAATAGTGTTTATTTTGAAATCATAAGAAATAATTTATAAAGGGTTATAAATTATGAAATAAGGTCAAAAAATATAAAATGTTTATATTTAAATTATAAACTGTTCATAATTAATTATTTTGAATTGTTCAAAATAAATGGGGGGCGTATTTAGATATTATTTAAACCACATCAAAAATGTTTTGATGATATATATGATTAAGTTTTTAATAATAATTAAGTATATGGTATTTAAATTATGTAAAATTTTTACATAATATACATTGAATTATAAATTATTTATAATTCATATAATATCATATATTTAAAATGGAAATGCCATAAAAAACATGAAAGACCTTATATTGAAATGAATATAAAATGATTATATTCAAAAATATGGAGTGTCCAAAATGTTGAAAATGAAATTATAAAAGAGTTTATAATTATCTTTTATTTATGAATTGTTTATAAATGTTTATATCATATTTTAATATTTTAATTATTCATTTATTTAAAGGTTATTCCCTGATTTATTCATATTTAGTAATTTTTTTTAAGAAATGTTAAGGTTATGTACTATTTAGTTTAAGATGTTAAACTAATTCTATAATAGAGTCCTGCATTTCATGCTTTTCATGATAACAAATTTAGTTTTCATATACCTTGAACTTAAATTATAATTGAAATTATGAGCTTGATTTTGTTGTCGAATATAGTTTGGTCATATTAGGTGTTAGAGTTCTGATGAATTCGATTCTCTCTGGAGTAAAGTATCCCCATGTAGAGGGACATGGGGTCATAATAACTACCTTCCTGGAGGATTATACCCTATCTAGGATAGTTGATGGGGTTACCCTATCTACTGCTCCGAGCATACTCATGTGGAAAAATCTATGCCTTTACATGAAGTGTTCATGTACCTTATACATATGATTCATTTTGATATGTATGAATATACTTGAATTCTAATCTCAGGTGAGTAACACAAAATTTTGGGTTTTATAAAGAGTTACACATCAATATGGTTTGAACATATTGGTTTGGTGGAGGGAAAATGATTACAAACTAAATTAATAGAAGCATGCATACATAAAAGGGAATAACATGAGATAAAATGGTTAGATAAACGCCCCTTTGAATACAAAGTGTGAGATTAATTTCAAATAAAATATTATCAAGACCTCGATCATTAAACTAGTTAGGTTCTACCATATCTGGATGTCCTTGGATTATCTTGTGTAAGGCAAGCATGTAATGGGTGATAGTGGATCATCCTTGGGTAGGTTATTCCATAGAAGGGTACCCCTAGGTTATTATTTGTTAATTAATTTTTGATGATACCTTTGGGTTACACTTAGTTGGGAAACCCTTAGGAAGGATAATAGATGAATGGATTTGAGTTTATCCATATGATGGATGAGACAAAGGGTTGCCCGCTCATCTATCCAAGAATCATATAAGATATGATTGTGATGATTCCCTACTAAATTAACTAAGTGTTGAGAGGAATTCCATTATAAATTCATTACTTACTGAAATATGTACCTTATCTTTCTAATGGATATATTGTATTTTTCAAAAGGGTTCATTATTTTAGTGTGAGACCATTTAATAAAAGTTCTTATTAAATGGTTAATAATAACTGATACTCACATGATAAAATCTTCTATTATAGATATTATCATCATTATAATCAAGATAAACTCTTTGATAAATCCTTAATAAATATAAACATAATGTAATATACTATTAATACTCGTATCTTAAGAAAAGTTCTTAAGTAATATTGGTAATTTAAGAAAAGTTCTTAAGGAAAATTCCATGTGCAAGAATAACTCCTTCCTCGGTAACCATGTTTTGAAGTTATCCAATAAGTGAATCTAGATTCTTATTGAAGTATAAAGTGATTAATTTATGTTTTAAAAGAAATTAGATGAAAAATGACTAAATTAATCTTAGTCACCACTCATGTGATCAAAATGAATGGGCACAATAATAATTTTCGTCTCATATACACAATATGATTGGATATATCAAATGATATTCAATATGATTGAATATGCTAAATGGATTAGTGAGAATCAAGGTTTCCTTAAAGTTTTAATGGTTTTAGAAATAAATTATATTCTTTTATGAAAGGGAATCTCTGGGAGTGGCATTTTCAAACCTTCCACACCCAGAAACCCCCCTCCTCATGAAGAGGTCATCCTAAGAAGCCCCAGTTGGGAAGGAGCCATTACCAGCTGAGATAAAAGAGTGTCCCTCAGGGTAACAACCTGATCAGTGATGGTTCAACACAAAAATCCACCAGCCAGGTGTTTTGCGCCCTTTTTACCACTTGATGAGACACCGGGTGACCTAACAAGGCGAGCAATGCATGGGAGGTGAAACTTCCCCCAAGAGTGGGCTCCTATGAATCGAATCTCATACCTCACTGAACATCGTTTCTATGGCCCTCGACATTGCACCACTATGCCACTGCTAAATAGGCTAGAAATAAATTCTATTCTTCCTACAAATATATGATATCTACTTTATGATTTAAAAGTGCTATAAATTTAAAGACAGTTAGAAAGAGAAAAAAATTGAAGCATTAATTTTGTTTTCAAGTAATGGGGGAAAGGAGTTCCTTCAAATAAAAACTTGGATACTTAAATATTAGATAAAATTTTCATAATATGTGTATTTTATCTCATTTAGCTCTTTAGAAGAGAATAGACACATAACTATGATTTGTTAAGTTCTATAACATGATTTTAGGGGAGACTAAAATATATTTCTTTGGTTATGAAATTTATCCTATTTTCATCTATGGAAATGTTTTGATAATATGATTGAATTTAAAGAAAATTTACCCAATATTTTTAAAATTTTGAAAATATGTATGAACTTGGCATATGATTTCTAGGTTATAAAATATTGTATAGATACTACAAGTATGTAAAAGTTCAAATTGAAAGAAGAAAAGTTGGTCAAAAAGTTAAATAATGATTCTTTAAGAACTCGATCAAGGTCATTGAAACCTAGTGATTCCAAAAAGGAATAATAATAATTCAAATTTATTTGATTATCCAAGATATACCAAAATGAGTTTAGAAAAATCCAAGTAATGTCCATGTAAGGTATGAATGTTATATAAATTAATTCTTCATTCTTAATGGTATACAATACCGAATGTATATTTTATATAGTGTTATAAATATACAGAAGTTCAATATCAAAAGGGGAATTGATTGAGCTTATAGTTTTTGTTCATGAGATGAACTAAATAGTCACTACATCACAAATTTGAATATAAAGGATTTTATTAAGTTAAAATGAATCCATGTAAAAGATGTGCATCTTCATCTCATTTCCCTTATGTGATAATAGAAGTTATTCGAATACAAATATTTTTTGTGAACAAGTACAAGATGATTAATTGTATACACATGGTTTATGATTCATCAATTTTTATAACATATTTTGAGAAGATATGGAATTTTTTTTATCTATGGTAAAATGTTTATCATTTTATTTATTAAAATATATGGAAATGTGTTCCCAACACCCATCAATGTTATATTTTAATAGTATATCTAAATGAAAAAATATTCTAAACACATATAATACCATATATGATATGGAAACAATGGTTTATTTTTTAAATATTACAACTAAATGTAAATAAATGATATTTCCTATCACAAAAGGGTTTGTGTATATTAGTAAGATATTCTGAAAAGAATATAGTGTCTGAGAGGCTAGTGAGAGTATGTTTGGACTTAAAAAAGTTCAAAGTTAATAAATAAATAATTACATCAATCTATGTTTAAAGTGATTTTACTCAATATTCCAAGAGAGTAAAGATGGATTTATAAACAATAATGTAATTAGTTACATTATTTCAAGGAAAAGGTTTGATGGGATAGGGTTATAAGGATGATGATGACGAAAAATTTAGAAAGAGTTCTAAGTAGGCAACAAAATTTAACATCGTAACATTTTATGTTTTGAAGTTAAGATGTTTGAATATGTTAAAAAGTTGAAAAGTTAGGAATATGATTCGTAAATATCACCATTATTCAAACTGTATTAATTCATAGATTTTTCTCACTAATGATTTTAGTGGAAGAGTTTTATTAGATAATCACATGGAGATGTTATGTGGATCATATATTATGTAATGTGCTAATAAAACCCAAAAAACATAGCAAACATAAGGCTAATATGGCAGTTTATCATATATGATGTGATAAAATAATGATTATATTGGGTTTGCTAAATATTATTAAAGAGTTTAAGAATATTAAAATGTATCATATTATATATAATCTCCATTTTATTATTCATTCACATTGAATGCATAAATGTATATATAGATATACATTCCATGAATAATAATGATAATAGAACTCTCAATTAATGACTTTGAGTTTATCCCTAATCGATGATCATCATGGATTATTATTTATTATGATGAAATGTGAAGGTTTATGAGGTTAAGATTCTTGTATAGAGATACAAAATATGCTCAAGAGGAATAAAACAAAGAATACAATTCTTTGTGTTCACTAGATGACCTATAAAGTATACCATATAGAGTGTCATACAGAGATGTATTTGGTATGTAACGGTGCATGGATTATATTTTAGTCCATACTACCTGAGGTTGAAAAGATACATAGAATGAGAAAATTCAAAATTTTATACCCTACTTATGCAAGTATATATATTAACTTTTCTAATATGGGGGTGGTTGGTTATATTTCTGATCAGTTCATCAATTGGAGTTTAACTGAGATGGGATTTGTCCTCTCATATGAAGAGTATAACATATGGTCCCTTGATTGAGATAATCTGTGTGAGTGAAAAAATTCACCTAGATATTATATATCTATCTATACAAGAGTCATGTGATGTTCTTATCCACAAGGATGAATAATTTGTGATATATTCAATGATCAAATCAGTCTATACTCTAAGAATCGAGAATATAGGAGTTCACTATTTGGGATTTACAAGTTCCATGTCCCATGGACACTCAATGTCTAGGAAAAAGGAAAAAATATGATAATTCATATTTACATATGATGTAGACTAGTGGACACAGGTATAAATAAACATGTGTTTAATGGATATCATGACATATCCATTTATAGATTGAGTAGCATTGAATCTTTTCTATAGGCCACTCTTTTCTTACATATATAGATCCAAGGATTCATATTTTTTTGTCAATGATCTAGTCTCGTGGGATCACACATTGTGGTTGAATAAATAATAATTGAGTTTGAATCAGAAAGATACTCTAAAATTGTTTTAGAGTTAATCCAAAAGTGTTTTGGAGGGGTGTTCATAAGGTATTGAATATGATGAGATACATGACAAAAGTGTTTTGTAAGATATCTAAAAGGAGTTTTGGATATGATTTCACAGATGATTGTATATGATACAATATAAGGTGAAATGACAAATAGTCTTTTAAGAGTTAGTGAGAGTGGGAGATTAAAGGTGATATACCCTAAATTGATATTTGTAAATGATATAATTACAAACTAATTTATATAGAATTAATATTATGATTTTCATAAAAAATAGGGTGCATCATTTCATACTACTATATATGAAACAAAATGATAATAGTTATCGTTCAATATAGTCTTCCACATATGTTGTCATTGATGAACTGTTTCATGATATAAAATTGTAGGGAGTAAATGCATATGATGTATTCATGAACCAACCATGGTATTTATTCATGAATTTCAATTCATGAATAAATTAACGGAGAATCAAAGTGAATCCTTGATTGCCTATTTAAACTAATTCCATGCAATGTAAGTGAGTGTGTGACTGCGTCAAGCTTGTCCGAAATTACCAAATACCCAAAGTTATCTTCTTCTTCTGCATTTGCACTGTGAGATGCTTGAACATCATGGAGGTTCATGGATCCCACTCAAACGTCGAGTGATTCAAGTGTATCCCATGGATACACCACATATGTGGGATTATTTTACTACTTAGTGATATTTATCAAACCATATGATGATGAGGAATATGTATAAGTTTCTCTTCAGTGTAAGGTATATGTGTTTTACATCATGTTATTCATTTAAATTTTTATATAGGTTTCATATTATCTTGCATGGAGATCCTCAACAAAGGGGTTTTAATTTCTTCCACTGATTCTAATAATTTTTATTAGACTCTCACAAAACCCTTCACAATGCACAACTTGTATAAAAAATACACAGTGTATGTCACACTATGTGATATACTTTTTGGTTCATCCAAAACAAAAAACTCATTTTGTGCCGCATGAGTATACTTATCCTAATATAAGAATAATACTCACACTAACCATAAAGTTTCATCACAATATATAATAATCCATGATGAATATCACCTAGGGATAACTCAAATCCATACTTTGAGAATTTAATTATCATCAGACTTCACGAAATGTATATCAATATATATATATATGTAGCCAACATGAAATAATGATAATGTAGAGATTAACTTTTTTATAATCAGGATACATTTTATACTCTTAAAATTATTAAATAATACTTAACAAAACCATAAATAAGCACCTGTATAACATATCACATATGATAGACTGCAAGATAATCCATATGTTTTATTCACTTTCATGGGCTATGTTAGCTCATTAAATATATATGTAATTACTACCACATCTCTACATGACTATATGAGAAACCCCAACTAAAATATTTAGTGGGAAACATCAATTAACAAAGACAATTTGAATAATTGTGAGCCTTAGGAATCATATTCATAATGTTGAAATCATTTGAACATATTCAGACTTATTAACTTCACAACATCAAATTTTACAATTTTATCTTATATTTTCTTCTTAGAAATATTTCTATGATAATCAAAATTAATCATGGAACTTGTTCCATCAAACATTTCCCTTTAAATAATTTGGTAAATAATGTTTCTATTTACATTCTCACATTCCTAAACTCTTCTAGGATAAAGCGACATATAATTTTTTATGATAATTAAATGCAACGAACTGACCCGAGTCTACTAGACAAGCCACATGAGCCAACCAATCATAGTGAGATATAACAAAGATAATAGTAACAAGTCTTGAATATAAAAAATATATATGTAAAATCGGAGTACAAATTAGAAACAAAGAAGATACAACTAGATCTATACAAACCAAACCAAACAAGATAAAACAAAAAGTATGAATTAGACAAGACTGCAAGTCTCTATGTGATCAATCGTCACCTCCAAATCAACTTGAACCGAAGGTAGTGATAATAAGAGAATCCAATGTGCTACAAGATTACCTTACCTATACCTGAATCCTATAATACAATATCTACAACCACCCAAAATCACCCAAGGAAAGATTTTGGTCATGAGAAGGAACTTGCACATTTGAATGGATTTTTAATCAATCATATGGCTCCCTTAAACAAAACAAATCATGAATTACACATTGTGTAATCCCATTACATGAAGTGAATTACAAAATTGCTGAAAACGTTGAAAAACATGTCATATTTTTATAAAAACCTTATTTTTTTCATTAAATAATGTGAATTATTTTCACGGTGTGTAAACCTTTCACACCCTGGACTAGAATCATGGAATCTACCTGAAAACTATTAAATGAAATGTAATCCCATTGCATGATGTGTAATAAACCAACAGATAGAAAACAACCTAGTTCCCTACAAAAAGACTTCAAACCCAAAATTAATGTTCTATAGTCCCAAGGAACACCTTCTAAATCCACTTGCACCTTTATAAATAGACTATATTAATTCAGAAAAACACACATCCCCAAACTTTAGGTCATTATTCCATCAAAGACTCAACATCCCTACAAATCTCATAAATTCAACCATATAAGGATGATGAAAGAAAATATGGAAAAAGGAGTACCTGAAAGAATTAACAAAATGTTACAATCTCCCCACCATAAAATATTTCTTTCCCCATAAATCTCTCAAAATCCCAGATCTAAAAAAAGATATGACCACTACTACCTCATCAACTATTCCTTCTCCCATGTCTTGTTACTATCCCATAATAAATTCTATTGTACATGGACTAGAGGAATCACTTTACCATGAAGTACATTATCCTAGTGATCCATAATATAAACTGAATTCTCAAGCATAGTGGTGTTAGTCTCTAGATCAATATCCTCACATCCAATCACATGGGAAGGATCTGTTATATAAATTTTCTACTAGGAGACATGAAACATTTTGTGGATGGATGTAAAAAATGATGGTAATTATAACAGAGATTCCACCTTCACCAGTCATCCAGTGATCTCAAAGGGGCCTACAAACCTCAATTCCAACTTACCCTACTTACCCAACCAATGATTTCCCAATCAAGGTGAAACTCTCAAAAAGACCCGATAACCAAGCTAAAACTCTAGTGGCTGACAATGATGATTTACATAAGATTTTTGATGAGTATGTTCCATGATAAATCTCTTCTAGATCAACTATATCATCTCCATTTCCTCTTAAACAAGACTCTACCCAACCAAGATCCGCTCTCCTACATCTGCCCAACACAAGGGATATCTACATGGATTCCCATACAAATACTCAATGAGTTCTATCTTAATTGAGGCATGTTAACTATTTTTATTGGAAAACTCAACCAGAAGAAAATTATTTTCCAAAGATCCTCCAAAATCAAGAAGATAAGCCCAAAGTATATCCTTTAGGAACTAGATAGCCCTCTATATTTATCCATCCATATGTGGATGATAATCCATGCTTAGTTAAATCTAGGAACCCATCACATCCTGTAAACCATTAAAAAAACAAGATGTGAACCTTAGGTCGCTATCAGAAAAAACTGAAAAGGGAACCCCATGGATCCTCGCAATCTCTTAGACATACAATTCCCCAAGTTGTTCTACTTTTGTTGTATCCCTTATAGGTAGGTAATGTACCAATTTTGTGATTAGATCAATGATCAACCAAATTGCATCATTACCACTAGGTGTTTATGGTAAAACAATAAAGAAATCCATAGAAATATCATCCCATTTCCATACTAGAGTGGGTAATAGATGAAACAAACAATCTGGTCTCTGGCATTCCACCTTAATTCTATGACAAGTAAGACACCTCGATACAAAGTCTTTAATTAACCTCCTCACCCCCTGATACCAATATCAATATCTCAAATCATGATACATCTTGGTAGTTCCTGAGTTAACATACTAGCAAGAATGATGTCCACTATGCATCAAATATTTCCTTAGGAAAAAAGGAATAACCAACTTTCCATTGAATCACAAAGATACATTAGGAGACTGAAACCACTCACTTGAGGTCTCCCCATCATAAAATATTTTATTAAAACTATGGAATTCGATGTCAGTCATCTATTCAATCCAAACATGCTCATAAAATGATGAGTTATCCGTCATCAAAACGAAATATACCTGCCCAATAGCTTCTTCCATTCCTGAGCTCATCTATGCAACCAAACTCATCAGAGACAACCTAAACTGATTCCTTCATGGATGGTGTCAGTAGTTTCCTATTCAACACATCAGCAACTACATTCCCTTTTCTAGGAGTGTATGAAATATAAAAATAAAATGTTTGAAGATAATCCACCCAGTATATCTTTCACAAGTTTAGATCCTTATGATTAAAAATATATTTAAGGCACTTATGATTTTAATATACTATAATATGATCCACAGAGAGATAATGATGCCACATTTTGAGTTCATGCATAAATATTTCCAAATCAAGATCATGGGTAGGGTAGTTTTTCTTATGAGGAAATAACTAGAGTAAGCTATAGGCCACTACTTATTTCCCTTACATTAAGACACATCATAAACCCATACCAGAAGCATTACATGAAACCTCATAACCCGAACTTGGTTCCGCAAAAATTAATACTCGTGATGAATTAAACCTTACCTTCAACTCCTCTAAATATCTATTACAGTTGTCATTATATTTAAACTTGACACCCTTATGAGTTAAATAAATCACCAAATATGCAAGTTTGGATAAATCCTAAACAAATACTCCATAGTAACTAGCCAAACCCAAGAAGGTCCTCATTTTGAACACATTTTTGGGATGATCTCAAGACATAACTACCTATACCTTTTAAGTATTCACTGAGACACCCCTCTTAGATATCACATGCCCCATAAATTTCTCTTCCATAATAAAAAAACCACATTTGTAAATATTAGCAATAGATAATGTTCCTTCAATGTTCATATAATGAATCTATATGGTCTATATGATCCTTCTATGACTTCAGTACACTAAAATATCATCCATTAAAATAACAATGAATGAGTACAAGAACTGATGAAATATTTAGTTCATCAAATCCATAAATACAGTAAGAGCATTAGTTATATTGAATGGCATAACTAGAAACTCAAAATGCCCATTTCCTCCAAAATATGAATTAGGTATATACTCTTATCGGACTCTCAACTAGTGATACCTTGACCGAATATCAATCTTTGAAAACCAACATACACCTTGAAGCTAGTAAAAATGTCATCAATCCTTGGAAAATGATATTTGTTCTTAATGGTCACCCAATTTATCTTCTGATAGTAAAAAAAATTCTAAGGCTCCCATCCAACTTCTTAGAAAATAGGATAGATGAATCCCATGGTGAAATGCTAGGATGAATAAATCATTTTTCCTATTGGTCCTCAAGCTAGAATTTATGTTATGATAACTCATTGGGTTCCATTCAATAATATAGAATCAAAATAGGCCTCAAACTAGGGATAAGGTCTATGGTAAACTAGACCTATCTTTGGTTTGGTAAACCAGAGAAATCATATGGGAAGATATCAGGATACGCACATGCTAATTCAGGTATCTGACCACATAAGAAAGGTTCAACTATATCAAGAAACATATCAGACAATGGGTATGAGATTATCCTAGCATAAGGAACAACATTCCATTCCTTTCTTGATCTAGAGTCCCAATCACCCAGAAAAAAATGAGTGAACACATAGAAAGATAATAAATGAACTAGGTGGTGATAATATTCTATTTGGGACATAAAAATAATCATCCAATACATGCTGATGATCAAGTAAAAGATTTCATGATCGATCACTAAGAGGTCCCACTCCATCTCAAAGATGACTATCATCACCTAGAACATGAGACGCTTGAATCATTTTTTAGACCACTTTCCCAAAGGTGTAGAAAAATCCAAAAGGTAAAACTTATGTTTTGAACATAATCCCAACACATAAAATAGATTTGACGATATGAAAGAATGAGTAACACCTATATCAAATAAATTTAGAACCATAGAAGATGAAATAAACACTATACTCTAACTATATCCAATCCTACTTCAGATTCATCTGGTGTGTACTTCACTGTATTAAGATGTCCTGTCTCAGCTCCTCGTTTCACTTTATTAGCCACATGAATACCCCCCTTTGCCTAAGGATAATACCCACCAACCTTGGAAGCATCTTCATAAACTTGTAAGCCCTTGGTGAATGTGCATCCTACCTTACTTCCCTAGGTTATCCCATCACAAAAATGTTATATATGGCTAGATCGTCTTAAAAGATGACAAGTCTTGGTATCCTATACATAGTTAGGCATGGTATGACCATGCCTCCAACACCGATTACATATGACCTGCTTCTTTTCTAATAAATCCCCTAAACTTCTTCTAAAGATAACTGACCATCCTTTTGTTTCCTTTTCTTGCTAGAAGATACACTTTAGCTAAAAATTGCACCAACTAAAGCTCTACCCAATTCAGTATGTCCAGTTATGTATGTGTCATCCAAATCCGCTTTATCAACTACATCCACAAAGGTTTGAATACACATGAGAATGAACATCAACCAGATATCTGACCTCAAAAAAATGAGTAGAATACTCAATAATAGTATGTTCCCTCTACTCTAAGGTCAGAAACTCTTGGGTCTTCTCCACACTTAACATATTAGGGTAAAAATTATGATTAAATATTTTATTAAAAGAAGCCTAGGTAAGATTCTCATTTAAATTTTCTTGTAAAATAGTGTCCCACCATATCCTTACCAACCCCTTGAATATATATGTGAAAAAACCCACCTTAGAGTCTTCAAGAAGTTAAATATCCTCTAAATATTCTAAATACACTCATTCGATTCCCAAGGTCCTTTATCTCCAAAAATTATGGGTAGATATTTCTCAGGGAATTTAGAGCCCTGATCCACCACACATCCCAAGATTCCAACCACAACTTGGCCCAAATTATGAATAGTGAAGATTACTGCTTCTACCAAAGAAGGGTCCATTGGAGGATTCACCTATGGATCCTATATTTCCCCCTCCCCTCTTGGATTTGGAAGATCTCTTCAAGGAGGGATTATCTAATATTCACAAGACAAACACCAACTAGTCATGAGTAGATTAAAATATCTTAATACCACTATTAGGATTCAATCCAATGATTTAAAACAAAAATAATTTAAATTAATTATGATTTCTATGAAACAAATACATTACTTAAAAAGGAATAGGAAAATTTAAATAAACATCCTAAACCGTTCATTCAAATGACCTCAAACTCCAAGTCTCAAACCTGGTAAAAGTACCTGACCACCCATGGTAACTCAAGTTCAGTCAGAAAAAGTGTGTTGGACAAGACCCTTTTCCATACTTATTATCCGAATTCTGACAGTCTTAACCCCTGTCTACCAAAGAAACAGATCCAAAACTAGGAAATCATAAGACACTTCAAGATGAAACCTCCCTATGATACCAAATTATGGCAATCCACCCCGATTCAACTATAAAATCCACTCGAACTGGCCCATCATAGTGAGGTATAACAAAGATAATAGTAACAAGTCTTGAATAAAAAAACAAGACATACAATCAGCATAAAAAGAGAAAACAAAGGATACACAACTAGATCTATACAAACTAATACAAATAGGCTAAACTAGAAAAGTATGAATTGATACTAGTTGGATGACGATGATATACATAAACAACATAATATATTATCATATGATTATCATGGTTTAAAAATATATAATAATAACTTTTATTAAATTCTCTCTCACTAAAATGGTGATTCCTTTTTGAACTAATCATATACATCAGTGGAACATGATACATATTTCACTAAGTAAATAACCTCACTTCCGATTGAACCTTAATGCTTAGTTATTTAGGTTGGCAATGATCCCAATAATATCATATATGAATCTTGGATAGATGAGAGGACAACAATTTTTCCAATCCATCATATGTATAAACCTAACTCTATTCATCTGGTATCATAACTCTTAGTTTTTCCAAGCTAAGTGTAACCCAAACCACATAATGAGATTTTGTTACCTAACTCTTATGCTTATCCATTTAAACCATGCCTTATATAAGATAATCCATAGGCACCCTTCTTTGGCATGGACCTACCTGATTGTATGATCGGGGTCTTAGAAATAATCTATCACTTAATATTTATCTGTAGATTTAATCACACCATATTATCTCATGTTATTACATTTATATATTCATTATTATACTGATTTATTTTGGAATTCCATTATATCCACCAAATCAATATATTAAAACCATATTGATGTGTAATTCTTTACACATATCATAACTTGTGTTACTAACCCAAGTTAAAATCCAACTATATCAATATTTATCCAAATACATCCCATGTATAATATATATGAAATCCTTTCATGTAATGGTTTAGAATTATATGAAATCAATAATAACAAAATGAGTAATATCGAAGTCATAGATAGTCAACCCAATATTTTCTAGAACAAGGCACAAACCTCAAAAGGAAATCCGACCCAAAGTCCCTATACCTAGGTATACATTATATCGGGACCTATATTTCATTTGTTGTCAATGATCCATCAATATGTGTTTAGTGATATGTATATGAAGTGGTGATGCCTGGAGAATTTTTATGGATTCAATTAATGGCATTGGATATAACACTTGGAAAATTATTTTTGTGAATATGTTGACTGATTGCGCTGATCTTAAATATACAAGACATGTGTTAGGAAGGAACACATTGTTTAACACAATGTTTGAAATAATTTCAATGTCTGTGAAAAAATATAAATCTATATTTTTCGTGATGAATATGAGAATAATATATGAGGGTTTGAGTGGGCATGGAATTTAAATTTGAGGATGGATTTAAATTTCTTTGTTACATAGAAATTATTTATGTATTAGTGTTGCCTTTATTAAAAAATATCCTACCCAATGGCCAGCCAAGGCCAAGGTTTGACCCCAGCCATATGTGAGACCTGGAGGTCGACCACAGCTGAGGAAACCAGTCCAGGTGAGCAAGAAAGTGGTAGAGGTGTGGGCCCATGTGTAAGGCCCATAGGATCATGGATTCAGTGGCGACATCACAATGTGGGGGGGGGGGACAACGGTAAAGAGAACGAGCATGGGGATGTACCAGAGGTGGTTTGGGAGTTTTTTCCACTCATGGAAGTAGTTGATTAATACACCATGGACCCAATGAATGAAAAGTATGATGTGGGGATCAGAATCATGTGGTAATATTCCAATGTCTTAAAAAGATTAATATCACATACTTAGTATGATCAGATACATCGAATCTATCCATTAAAATTATGCACCAAGTATTCAAAATCATATTCCCCTATATCTCCCATGCAATTCTCTTTCAAAAATAGATTGTGCATAATTCAAATAGCACCGCTCGTCTTCTGCCTTTGGCCAACTAAGAGTTATATGTATGAGCTTGAGATGACTAAACGATCTCTATAAACATGTAAAAGGATCAAGAAATGAAGGAATAACTGAAGCAAGTCATGAAATAATTGTCTTTCATGCATCTGAAGATAAAAAACAACACGAGAAGGCATCATAAGAACATATTGCAGGAACCCACAACAATCGAGTTATGGCATCGTGTTATGATCTTAATATCATACAAAAGAAGGCCTATAATCAATGATGGCATGGATATAATCATTGAATCCATTACATGAATATCAAAAAGCATGAGAGCTTCTATCTTTTTCATGAATTATCATTCGGTTTATTCTGATTTTTGAGATGATATAGACCGAGGCAATCACATGATCAATGAAGTGATCATGTAAAGAATTATTCATCACACAGATCACATGATCGATCCAATAATCAATAAAGATAATAAGTATATTTTCATTCAATAGATCCCAATGTCTTTATAAAATCATTGACATTCCTTAAAACTCAGTGGTAAAACACCAATATAAAAAGAGGCACAACCGAGAGTGAAAGATTATAAAAATTTGATAGATTTAGAGATATCATTAAAAACATAGAACTCATGAGATCCCTTCTCACGAAGAAGGATTATCCCATAATACACAGGTCTTGTGAATAGTCTTATACAACCATATACACTCATTGTCATGCAAAGGAACTCATGAACAAGATTTTTCTTATGAAAATATGGTTGAGAAGAAATCTGTGGACACCAACATGTCACGTGAAGGAAGGATAAATCTAAAAGACAGAAGGTATTTCAAAGTGGTTAGGGAGAAATCACGAACACACCCTATGGAACATGAATATTTTATGTGAGACATCTTCTAATATTGAAATGGAGTTGAGGAGATACCACAAATAGTAACTCCTAACACGCGAATACCATGTTTGAAGGTTTTATAATTTTAGAAGATCAGTTCTTGTGAAAATTACTAGATAATGTGAATGAGGAAGTGATATCATGAGATATCATCTTTTGAACGAAGGAGGATACACTCACAAGACATCTAAGTCTCACGAATATGTTTGAGATAGATCTATGGAAAACCAGTGCCTTGCAACAAGAAAGTCGTTAGAGATCCAGGTCATACAAAGAAATCATCATAAAATCATTTTATCATGAAGTAGTAAACCTTGAGACATCTAGATCTTACACGGATTTTGAGTCATACCCATGGACACAGCTATTGTCATGTGAAAGTAATTTTTGATGCTGATATTTGTTTATACGAAGACATTTGAAAAACCTCACTTAGATTTTGTGAAGGCAATAACCATATCATATAACCTTGGTTAGATCATGTGATTTATATGATCAATTTAATAAAAAAGGAATACAAAGGTTTAATGAAACCCATGATACCCATGAAATCCATGTAATCATAGTTGAGATACCCACAACAATTCGGATTCCATGCAATCTATGCATGAAGTGTACTTGATTGAAGTGAGTTGACAATTCAATAAGAATCACTTCAAGTTTGTGTAAGTTATATCTTGTGTAAAATATTTAATAATATTGTGTTTACCTATTACACATATTTTAATTGAGGCTGAGCCTTCATTCGAAAGGAAGTAGAGCCCATTTATTATTGCACTAAGGCAACTGGTCATTATAAGTGATCATAATTAATTGAGAAAGGCTGATAAACATCTTCAGTGGCTATCGAAGATACTTTAAGTGTATATGATAAATTCAAACCCTAAAATATCATATAGTAATATTTAATATCACACTACAGTGGATCAAGCCTTCATTAGAGGTGAAGTCTTATGGTTAGTGTTGAGAGCAGTTGAAGTCTTTTGGTTGGATCCAAGAGCATAAGAAGTCTCTCAATTGGAGCTAGAATAGAAGTATTTCATTTGAATCTGTAAGAAAAAGGAGTCTCTTATTGGGAGTAGGAGCATTGTAATCACTTTTTTGATAGAAAAAAGTCCATATTGGGGAAACAACATGGCAAGGAGTAGGTCTTTGTATTGAACCTTGTAAATAATATTTGCTGATCACTCTATTACTACCACTACACACAAATTGAGATTAAGTGATAATATTGAATGGATAGAGAATCTTAACATGTTTGAGTGGTTGAATTTGAAATAAAAGGAATTCATAAAAAGAAACCACTATTTCACCCCTCCATTCTCAGTGGTCAATCTGGCCTGGGGCATTACAAGTGGTATCAAAGGATCAAGTTCCCTCTAAATACCGAAGACGGATTCTGATAGATAGAGAATATCAGTTCTATAAATAGAGAAGGTGTTACAACATTTTATAAGAATCCTTATTATAAGAATAATATGATAACCTTTCTCTTATCACTCAACCTAGAAGTGAGAGATGCTGCAATAGTGGGTTTTACACCCATTGTTGATGATGTTTCCATGACACAAGATGATAAGTAAAATATGGATTCATATGGAAAGAATCAAAATTCCATATTGATTTCACTAATATATAGGGTCTACAAAAAGTTCATGGGTCTCCAAATGATAAGGAGATCTGGGATAAAATTAGAAGTAGTTATGAAAGAAATTTCAAATCCAAGGAATCCAAACTACAAGTTTGGTGGAGTAAGTATAAGGATATTAAAATGAAGGATGAATAATGTATTGATGAATATTTTAGCAGAGTGAATGAGATAGTCAAAAACATTTTAGGATTTAATGAGAATTTAAATCACTAAATCATTATCAAAAAATCAATGAATAATTTTCTATAACGGTTTGATTCAAAATTTTCAGCCCTAGAAGAAAGATATGAATTATCTCTTGATGAACTAAAAAACACCATCAGAGTTTATGAGATGAATAAATTTATAACATTCAATAAGAAAGAAAAAATTGAAATGGACTTTGAATCCATGAGAATGGGAAAAGGATGAGAAGAATAAGAGAAGAATATAAAGATTCAGATAGTGATGAGGATTATTATGACTTCAATCACATTGTTTCCCTGATATCAAAAGGGTTCAGGAAGGTCAAATGGAAGGGAAATAATAAGAAAACACCTAAATGCTTCAACTGTGGTAGAGCTGGTCATTTTCCCAAGAAGTGTCCACAGAAGAAGGTTGAAGAATAAGAATCTGAATTAGATGATGATATATCATATAAACACAAACATGATATGAAAATAAATAAAAACTACAGTAATAAGAAGATAAATCTTATGAGAAATCATAATAAATATTAATCATCAAGTTATTATTCAGATACTAAAGTTGGTTTCGTTTAAAAAGAAAATATAAGAACTGATTTATCAATAAGTAGTGATGATGAAGAGGAATGAACATAACTTGAGTGTAAGCTAAAATAAAAATTATAATTCTTCATGGAATAGATCAAATATATTAAGAAATAAATGAATAATCTGAGAAAGAAAATAAGAAATCTATTGCTAAAAATAATATGGAAGAAATAATACCTTTTGATGAAGAAAATAAGGATTTGATCAAGAAAGAAGTATCTTTTTTTAGTGATATCATGATACTCAAATTAAAAATTAATGAAAAAGATAAGATGACACGTGATCTTGAAGAAAAGTTAACTTCTTGAGAAAAAGAGTTTTTTGAGACAGAATCCATTTATTTTATACTTTAACATGATTTGAATATGTCTATATAAAATTTTGATAAATATATTGAGATAAAGGGAGAGACTTCTCAATATAGATAGAAGAAAGGTAAAAATGAACTTAATCATTTTGATGGATATGTTACTTCTAATAATGAAAATGTGAAAGCCAAAGCTAAGAATATGAGGGATAAGAGAAATGAGAGGTAATATTTCACATATGGGGAAGAGAATTTTTTCCAATAAATCCACAACCCCCTAAGAAAAGAAAAAAAAACAACATAGATATGGATTCATCAAGAACCAATCTAGGTAAATAAAGATTCAAGAATTTTGTTGGTGTTATTGTAAGAATGGTCACAAATACTACTCTTTTTGGTTCAACATGTCATTACCAAGAATGTGGAAAGAATCAAGGGGGAATTTTAGTAAGAATTAGATGATGAAATCTCAAATAAAATAACATGAAAAAAATATTCACCACAACTATCTAACAATTGTTTTTCATATTCTAGAAGAATTTTGTGGTAGATGCAGTTTGGAAGGTCAAAAGGATGAGGTCTGCATGACGTTGTTGGAAGGATAATTTCCCTATTTCAATGAAAGGGGAGAGGTTATAAAAGAAAACCAATGACATGTCATGTAACATTTTTGAAAAAATTGAGAATGAAAATAAAAACTACCTAGTTGTTTTCCCACATCAGTTGAAACTAGATAAATAATTAGAGGAAGCTGAGAAACATGCTAAATATAATGGTAAGAAAGTGATCTTAGAAAAGGAGGTGTAAGCTGATGAGAAGTCATCTACAATTAGACAATGTAAAATTAAAAAATAACTAAGGTTAAAATAGTTATTAAACACAAAGATGAAGTTCAAGGGATGAAATAATTTTTTCAAGCAGATGAAAAAAAAGAAATAAACCAAAGAAATATTCCCATGTTGAGATTGGTAAAAATGAATGTCCCATATTTAGAGGAATATCTTAGCCTAAATGTTACTCTTGAGAAACCATTAAGTCACCCCTTATTCCCCATTTTTTAACTAACAATGAAGGGAGTAAAATGAGATGTTTGAGGCTATCATTTTTAGACAATATAATGATATTTTTATTCATAGATTCTACTAACTTCTATGAAATAGAATCATGTGTGAATACCTTGAAGGGGATCTTTATCTTTTTCACCTAAAATTTCTGATGTGTTTGTTGATGTATGTTTAGGATTTAGAATTTCATTAATAAATTTTATTATTTATATCCAGTTGAATGATAAATGAGATATCATGTGAATGATTTTACATGCATGGTGTTTATGGATTTCTTAGACATTCATTGTTGTATATCTATTTTTTCCTACACCGAGTTAGCACAAGTAGACTTAGTGTTGAATAACTAAAGGTTCTTTGATAAGAGAACCATGTGAGATCATTCCTCTCCTAGAAGATATATTGAAATATTAATATAAAAGAGAAGATCATGTTTTTAGAAGATAAATTGAGATAAGATAAATTCCACACGTATCATTTACATTTTATTGAAAAAGGGGTAGAAAGTTTGGTCACACATATTGAATTTTGAAAAGGATATTGAAAAAAAATAAAGAGAGATATTGTTGGACACTATGTTTCATTTTTTGTAAATTATGATTCAATATGTTTTTAGTGAGACGTTGATAAAGTGGTAATGCTTAGGGAATTGTTATAAATTCATCAAATGGAATTAGATGTCATGATTGGAAAATTCCCCTTGGAAATATGACATTTAATTGTGTTGATCTTGAATGTCAAAGACATGTGTTAATAGAGAACACATTGTTTTCCACAATGTTTGGAAGAATTTTTCAGGCTGTGAAAAAATATAAATCTATATTTTTTAAGATGAATATTAGAAGAAGAGATAAGGTTTTGAGTAGGATTGGAATTTATATATTAGGATGGATTTTAATTTCTTTGTTACTTAGAAATTATCAAAGTATTAGTGTGGCCTTTATAAAAAAAATCCAACCCATTAGAAATCTAAGGCCAAGGCTCGACCCTAGCCACATATGGGACTCGAAGGTTTACCACGACCAAGAGAACCAACCTGGGTGAGCCAGCAAGTGTAAGAGGTGCAAGCTCATGTGTAAATCCTACAAGAGCATGGGTGTAGAGGTAGTAACATTTTATGGGGTGGCATGACATAAAGGGGAACTAGTATGGGGTGATATCGAAGGGGGTTCATGAATTACAGTCGCTCATGGAAGCGGTTGATTGATATACATTGTCCCAATGAATGTGAAGTTTGGGACTTAAAAGGGTGAGATAATATCCTCGTGTCTTAAAAATCTAGAAATTACATGCTCCATTTAATCATATTCATATGAATCATCCATTTAAATCCTCTTACACATATTTAAAATCATCTACCCTCAGATCTCCCACATAGATCTCTTTAAAAAATTGGTCATGCATAATTTGAATAATGCCTCTCGTCTTATACCATTGGCCACCTAATAGTTGTCCACTCGAGATTGAGAGAATAAAATGAAATCTCTTTATATTTCAATGGATAAAGACATGAAGAAAAAACCAAATAAATGAATGAAATCATTGTAATTAATGCATTCAAGGAGAAAAAATAACATGATAATGTGTCACAAAAACCTGTCAAAATAACTAGCGACAATGGAGTTATGGAGCTTCATGATGATATTAAGATCACATGATAGAAGTGAGATGATAAAAAATGTCATGGAGACAATCACTGAATACAAAACCCAAAGATCAACAACCAATAGAGATTATGTATTTTTCATGAATGATCATTTGGTTTAGTATGATTTTTGAGATGATATTGACTGAGGCAATCAAATGATCGATAGAGTAATCATGTGAATAACAAGTATTCATCACATGAATCACATGATCGATCAAGTAGTCAATGGATATGATGAGTATATCATCATTAATGAGATCCCAATAACTTCAGAAAATCCTCAACACACCTTAAAACTTAGAGGTACAATGCATATATAAACATAGGATCAACCAAGTGTAAAAGTTGTTGAACTTTAATAGATTGAGATATATCATTAAAAATAGACCTCTCATGATATCCATTCTCATTAAGAAGAATAATCCTACAAGAAATAGTTCTTATAAAGAGTCTTATATAACCAAAGACACTCCTTTTGCACTATGGAACTCTCAAACAAGCTTTTTCTTATGAGAAGTTGGTTGAAAACCAATCCGCGAACACTATCTATGTCACATGAAGGAATGAGCAACCCAAGAGTCACCATGTCTTGGGAAGTGGTTGGGTATAACATTTAGATACACCCTTTTTTAAATGAAGCTCTTACCCAAGTCATATTCTGGTCTTAAGAAGGAGTTGAGGATATACTGTAGATAATAACTCTTGACATGTGACTGATTTTTGTGAAGGATGTTTAATTGATGAAGATAGATTTATGTGAACCTTAACTAATCACATTAATAAGGTAGTTATATTGAGAGATCTCATCTTGATAAGGAAGGAGGAGACACCCATGATACATCCTTGTCTCACAAAGACATTTGAGACATATCTGTGAAAAACCAGTGTCTTGCAACATGTAAGCATCAAGCCATCGAGGTCTTGTGAAGAAATTTATGGAAAACCATTATCTCGTGAATGAGCAACTCAAAATACATCTTGATCTTATGAGGTGTTTGAGATAGACCCACAAACACAACCAGTTTCATGCGAAAGTAACATGTAAATCATATTTTTGTTTATATGAAGACATTTGGAAATCCTTTCTTGTATATTGGGAAGGTAGTAACCATATCAAATAATCTTTGTTAGATCATGTGATTCTCATGATACATTGAAGATAAAAGTAAGACGAAGGTTTCATGTAACCCAGAAAACCCATGCAATCTATGCAATCATATTTGAGATACCCAAAACAATTCAAATTCCATGTATTCCATGCATCAAGTGTACTTGATTGAAGTGAGTTGATAATCAAGAAGAATTAGTTCAAGTTTTTGAAAGTTCTTCCTTTCATAAAATATTGAATAATATTGTGTTCAACTCTTGCAAATATTTTAATTGAGGTCGAGACTTCATTTAGAAGGAAGAAGAGCATAAGCATTGTTAAACTAATGAAGCTAGTCATTATAGGTGATCAAAATTAATTGAGCAAGACAGACATACATTTTCATTGACTGTTGAAGATACTTGAAGTGTACATGACTAATACAGACCCTAAAATCTCATGGATGAAGATTGAATGTCATCATACAGTGGATCAAGACTTCACCAGAGGTGAAGTCTTTGGTTGGAGCTGAGAGTAGTTGAAGTCTTTTGGTTGGAGCTAAGAGTAGAAGGAGTCTCTCAGTTGGGGATGGGGAAGAAGTATTTCAATTGTATATATAATCAAAAATAGTCTCTCTGTTAGAGTTAGTGAATTGTAATTACTTGTTTGATAGTGAAGAATCCATGTTAGGAAACCAACATGGTAATGAGTAGGTATTTGTAACAAACCTTGTAAATACTATGTGTTACTCTATCTATTACTACCACTATACACAAAGTGAATTGAGAGATAATATTGAGTGGATTGATAAAATTAATGAGTTTGAGAGGTTGAATTTTAAAGAAAAATAATTCATAAAAAGAAACCACTAATTCAACTCTCCCCTCTTAGTGGTCAATCTGGTTTGGGGAATTAAACTTTACTCAAGAGTGATCTCAATTCCATAACGACTTTAACACATAATATTTATAAATTATAATTAACTACTTAATTCAAGCTCATAACCCAATATAATCCAAATTCAAGATTGAATAAAACTAAATCCAATTATCATACATAGCATTTAACTCCTTAAATGAATGTGCGATAATGTAGAAGTAGTTTAAGCACATTTAATCTAAATCATACAAATATTAATATTATAAAAAATTTATAACTATGAATAATAAATCAAGGAATAACTTTTAAATAAATAAAAAATTCATAAATTTAAATATGAGATAAAAATTTATGAATAATTCAAAAATAAATATAGTTATAAACACTATATAATTTTAGATAACCTTATAGACCTTCCATAATTTTTAATATAAACAATGATTATTCATTTCCTAATATGAACTCTTTAATATTATTCATTATATGTAATTTTACTTAAATATATGATATTACATAAAATATAAACATTTTATACATCAATTATATTATGAAATCAATTTATATAATCTAAATATCATATATTTAAATTATTTAAACATTGATCAAATAAATCAACAAAAATAATTTTGATGTGTTTGAAATAATTTCTGAAATAAGGGTTTAATTTAAACAATTCAAATTAATAATTTCAACAATTTATAATTTAAATATAATATTTTATATCAATCCTTATTTTATAATTTATAAACATTTTATAAATTACCCTTATAATTTATAAATAAAAAATTTATTTTTCATGACCCCTCCCTCCAAAGGCACCCCACATAGACTGACAACGAAGGAAGATAGATAATGACCCCCAAATATTTCCCCCAATAGGCCATGCGTTTGAAACTAGCATCAAGGATATCAAACTAGTAATGTCTAAGATGATCACCTATGAGATCCTATTGACCTGAAAAAATGTTTGTATCCATTTATGTATGACATCACATCATGTATTTAGATTCCTTGTTTAGTTATTATGAGCATGAGTTGTTTGGTGGTTGTTCTTATCTGATCTCTTACTTCTCAAATCTTTATGAGGTAAGTTCCCCCCCATGTGTGTGATTATATACCCTTGGTGCTAGTCTCTAACCAGTGTCTATTGGAGTTAGTATTCTACTATTACTATCTCTCTTTATCTATTGTCATCCTAAGAGGGGTACCTTTAGAGGGAGGGGGTTGTGACATTACTTATAAATTTTAAGGCATTCCATATGATTGGTAAAATGAATTTCAATATAAAACTCAATATTATGAAATATTTGTTAAATTAATTTTCATAAATAAATAGAAAATTAATTATAAAAACTTTTATAAATTAATAAATATCCCAAAATACATTTTATTATAATTTATAAACAATTTATAAATTGTATAATTCAATTCATAATTGAATTTTAATCAAAAATATTTCCCTTTAAATCACCCCTAAAATATAGGAGGAATAAAAAATATATTGATTGGTCTATAATACTTACACCTTTTAAGTTCTATTTGTCATTTTTTTTGGATTGATAACCCTGTCACTGCTTATGATAAGTAGCTAGATTAAGGTTTTTCTCTTTTATGAAAATTGAAAGTCCCATATGTATTCAAGGCTCCAAATGTGAAACCTTTATGAATTTACACACTTATGTGTTGGGGTTTTCTCTTCTTCAAAAAAGGTAACGATTCTTATGTATATAGTCCAAAAAGAGTGTAACCCTTATGTATGGACAAAGGAATATGTAAATGTCACGAGATCAACTCTTACATATAGTCAAAGGAATACATAAAAGTTAAACGATCAATTATTATGCATGACAAAAGCCACATGTAAATGTTACATGCCATACAAATAAATATTTAAAAGTTATCCATAGATTAACCCTTACACACGAGCTCTAAATCCTTAGGTATTAAGATATATAGCGGCATAACCCTTATGTATTCGTAAAGTGACCCTTATAAATGGGAGAATAATAATAAACGATATCACCTATATCAAAATTATTATTTGATGATTTGTTTTTTCAGAACCCATGTTTCAATTGTAGACCACAATATCACCACATATGTTGTAGCATATGGTGCATAATAAATCTATAAGAAATCACTATATTTTAAATTATAATATAAACTACTCATACCCTATTACTAAGTTGAAATATAATCATGAATTATGACATCCCATATCATGAATCCAAGAAGAGTGATCTCATAATCGACACTCATCCATAAAATATCATACTTTATTATATGACATGTTATATATTACGACATGCAATATCTTCATTTAAAAAATATGATTTCAAGAATAAAATGATTGTTAAATATCTGATATAACTATTGGGTTTTACAGGATTTTATAACACTTATACATGGAATTGGAAACAAATAAGAAACCTAAATACATGAATGGAAATAAAAAAACTGAAACCATACTAATATAAAATGAATAGGCATGTACCTTTCACCAAATAATGAAACTGCATCTATCTTCATCCTATGTTCTTCATGAAGATCACATGAGAGGCAGCTGAAAGACATCACTCCTATGGAGGTATCCATAGGTTGTGCTGAATTGTTTTATGATCGAGTGAGATACTCTTAGTAGCCATGGTGTGTTAGTGCCTCAAGTAGGCTAAGGGTGAAGAGGAAAAGAGATATGGGATAAGGGAATTTCATCCAGCTATAGAAAAAAGTCACACACAACTATCAAATATATATTGTCTCTTTGTATACAGCCCCAAAAAATATACTGAGGTAAATATGCATTAAATTGTATGTTATGAGTTAATACATGTGGTTACATTAGATACAAGCATTGGCTATTAAAACCCCATGAATTTCATATTATGAAACATTTCACATTTAATGATATCCATTAGAAGATAATGTGAATGTTAAAATTTAACATTAAGTAGGTAGTGACATGATATCATATACCACATAATGAAAGGATAGTACTAGAATATCTCCATACCATATGGCATGATATGCCTAAAACCAAGAAATTCAGAATGCTTTGGTTTATATATATCATACCATACAACATGTAAATATCATACACTATGGTATTTTAATATACATATCACACTCACACACATATGTATATATATGGTTTTAGGTAATTACTCTAACACTTCCATTAATCCAGGGTCTATTAGAACCTTTAATTAAAGTCTTGAAGAAAAATAAGAGCTAAAGAGAGTTTAAAACTTTGATATTTAATATAAATAATGATGTTTACTACTCATTTGATATTTATACTCCTTTATTGGATTCAAGGACACAGCTTGAAGGCAAACAATTCCATAAATATTTACTATTTAATCATTCCAAACATAAACACAATTTAAACTATAATAACCATTAAAAACCATTTTTAACATTCAATTAACACCAATGAAAGGTTTAAAAGTTTAAACATATCACATTTTATTATCAAAACTTTTTAAAATATAATCCCATGATATCTAAACTGATCATGAAAGCTTAAAATGGGAGAAACAATAACCAACATGTGTTATCTAATAACTCATGCACTTTAATGCACAAAACCATGATATAATTACCTTTACTAAATCATTATTTACACTATTAGAAACAAAAAAATTGTCTTATAAAACTATAATATGTTTTTTAGTGAATATTTATAAAAAATACCACTTTTAATAAATCCCCTTAAACGTAGTGAACTTTCACATTATATCACATCATATAAAACCATGTTACCCAAATTTGTGTGAACCACTAAGGAGGGGTTGAATCAATAGTTTATTTTTATAACTTCATTTAAATTTAAGTTAAATTTGGTGAGATGTTAAGATCTATATCCAATCACACCTTTATGTAGTAATGTAAACAAGAAAGAAATGCACATGGATTTTTATAAGGTTTGGACCCAATGAGGTAACCTACTCCTTATTGTTCATGAGATGTATGAGTCATAATTTTTATACTATAATCAATTACCAATTAAGATATTTTAGTAAGGGACTATACTTTACCCAAAAGTTTATCCCATACTCACATATAACAAAAATATAAAATTATCATACTAGTTCCCACCATTTATAAGATTTGAAATTTCCTTTGAGACTTCTGAATAGAAAGTGGATTCTACTCACAAAATTCAATCTCCGGAACTCAGATGTCCAAAAATTCTATATAACATTTCATTATTTTTTTCAGCTCAACTTAGAAATATACTTATTCAACCTAGTGTATCTTCTAGATAATATATTTTAGCATCTATATTATCATATACACGTAGAAAATCAACATGATAAATAACCCTTCACTGAATGAAGTCTCCCCCTTATATATTGGATTTACTATCATAAATCTATGTTTCCAAACATCAATTTAGAATTCATGATTACTCAATTCCTCAGTTAAACAAATTTAATATCACTTTAGGATATTGAGTTTTGACTCAGTAAAAACTCCCATATATCATGACAAAAAATGTATTTAATATTTCTATAAAACTCATCTTGAATCATGAACTTTCTATTATGAACTTTGAACATATAGCTCTATATTTTCACAAAAGTTGTGACTTCACAATGTTTATGTTAAGTCTCTAGAAATATTCTGGTGAATGTGATTCTAATACATCCATCTAACCTTCTTCATGTTCTACATTTTCTTCAACCAAATTTAAAATTATACAACCTTCAGTACTTCAAAAAACTTTGACATGAAACTTATGATTCTAGTGGTTTGAATTAGTTTTAACAAAATTTTGTTCAAAAATTGGATTGATGTATCTTATTTTGTTCATAAAAACTCAAAATAATTTTATCTTCTTTTCAAATAATCTTGAATCACTATTGGTTCTCCACCAAAGTTATGTTTATGACTTTGACACATGCATGGATTAACTAACTTACCAGAGTATCATATGGTAAAACTCTTATTCTTCATGAATTTAAGATATTTCATTCATCCAAAATTCTAGCCTTATATAGACCATATTTTGGTAACCTCATAGTCCACCAATAGTCATCTCAATTAATTACTTCAATTTAATTTTTATTATCGAATGAACTTAAAAAAGCCTCTGGAATCAGTTCTCTGGGTATAGAAACATTAAAACTCAACTTACAAAAATCTTCCAAATAGAGTTGAAAACAAATACAATACCTTCATAAACCTAGGGGAACTTCAATGCCACATTTAATTTTTTTCCAACACAACTTTTTTCAATACTTGAAACCATTTCATTTTCAACCAAATAATAACCTTTCTCAAGGTGAAAAGTCCTGAAAACACAATGCTGGTTAAAGAAATGTTTTTAAGATATTTCCATCTCTCAATGAAAAGCTATTTTTGGCCTAGTGACTGTGATGTAATCTCCCTTAATTAATCCATTTCAATCTTCCTCCTCTTTATTTATAATAACTACAACCTTAGATAATCAGATAATATAAAATTTTAGACTCCTCATTTTGACAAAGAGTTATTCCAATTTCTCACTTTGAAAACATTATCCTAGGCATAATGGGGGAACTTACCATAAATTATGTTAAGTGATTGGGGAAGGATGAACATAAATTTTAACCTTAATTCATAAAACCATTTCCTTGTAATCAATTGATTGAAAATATTTGTAATTTGATCTTTTTTTAAAATAAAATACAATTTTATTTCTCCAAAAGAAGCTTTATCCTTGATGAAATGAAACCTGATATCAATATGTTTTGATCTGGAGTGTTGTACTATGTTCTTTGAAAGATCAAATTCACTTTGATTATTAAAGATAATTTTTAATAGATTTTCAACATTCACTTTCAAGTCTTCTCTCTAAACATTCATCCACAAATTTTGAGTGTAATCATGGGTGAAAATAGAATATTCTAATTCCATTGCACTCAAAGTTATTGAATTTTTTTCTTGATATGAAAACAAAAAATATATATATACAAAAATTAATGACTTTAAGAATGTTATTTTTCAATCTTCAGAATCACCAACCTAATTAGAATATGTGAATCCAAGTAAGTTCAATTCATTACCCATTTAATACACAAAGATAATTTTTTTTATTCCTTTAGAATTCCTCCAAATTCTTTTAGTAGCCTTTAAGAGTAATTCCTTTGGATCACTCTGATATCTAGCACACAATGTGATTTCATATATAATGTAAAACCATTATATAATAAGGTAGAGAAAAAAATTTAGTTAAATTTCAGAAGTCTCTTTGATTAAAAATTTTATCAAAATCATATTTTCTCATTTTTTTACGGATATAAGATAAAAAATTCATTTGAATATTACACACCAAAATTCCTCAATAGATGATCAATATAATATTCCTCTAAAAGGAAGATATAAATTCCATTTTTTATATCCAGTAGTCCAAGAAAGAAATTTATCTTCCCAATAATTGACTTTTAAAAGTACTCTTTAATTTTATATGAGATATCCTAACATGAAAGATCATTGTCACCAAAAAAGATTTTATCATCAATATAGACAATGACTATCAAAATTTTATAACATTCCTCCTTCATATACAAGTTTCTATTAACTTTTTCTTTAGAAAATTTAAATATATCCAATCAAATATCTTGTTTATAGTACCAAGAATGAGGGGATTGATTTAACCCATAAAAATATTTCATTATATTAGAAACCATACCACCATACTCATCAAGCATTAATCCCTTTCGATATTCAATATAAACTTGTTATTTAACTTCACCATTCAAGAATGATGACTTTACACCCATCTATAACCCTATATTTTCTATGAGTAGCAACAACCAAAAAAATTGTAATGGTCTCTAGACTTGAAAAATGTGTAATATTTTCGAAAAAATCAACACCTTCCTCTTATTAACATCTCGTCACACCAACCTTGATTTATTTCATGACACTTATCCCTTTTCATTAAGATTATTTTTGAACACCCAAGTAGTTTCGATAACATTATTTCCTTCTAGACTTATTAAAAGTTCCCATATGTGATTCTTATCAGTTTTTTCTAATTATTAATTCATTTAATTTAACAATACATTGTGATTAACTGCTTTAGATACTGACTGAGGTTGAAGATGAGAGATAAGTGTTGTCTAAACTAGAGCTTCATAACTTCTAATGATACTATTTAGTTTAAAATGCTTCTAAAATGTTCATAAAAATTATTTTTATTTACGGTGTAACCTTGTCCATATGTATATTAATTATAATATGTTCATTAAATATTAGACTCAATTTTTTTTCTCTTCAGTGGTTTTTTTATAATATTTTCGAACATTTTTTTAGTTCATCGAATTCAATTTTCTTTTTATCTTGTATGTTGAACTTATTTTCAATCACTTTAACATCACATAATTCCACTATTGTGAGTACTAATTTATTACAGAACCTTTATATTATTTCATTGATTATGTAACCTAGTAAAATACCCTCTTTATATTTTTCATCAATTTTTTCTAGGTTTGGATTTTTGATCTTCATTAAGAAAGGACTTACAAACACTTTGAAATATTTCATCATTGGATTCTTCTTATACCACATCTAAACGAGGGTAATATATAATTAAGATATTACTAAAAAAATATTCTAAATGTGTACCATAGTATATATAGACCCCCTCGAGATTCATTTAATGATTTTATACTTTTTAATCATGGCCCATCCCATTTCATCCAAAATTCTACTTTTCCTTTTTATAACCCCATTTTGTTGAGGGGTGTAAGGAGCACTATACTGATGTTTAATTTTTTACTTTTAAGGATAATATTAAAAATATTTACATGTAAAATTCTTACTATTATATGTTTTTATCTTATATATATATGAACCAAGTTCATTTTTGGATTTCCTTCTGTAAAACTGGAACATTTCCACCACATCATATTTATACTACGTAAACAAAACACTAGTCATTTGGGTGAAGTCATCAATAAAAATGATAAAGTTTAAATCACATTTTGTGATTGATTTCTTCATCAATACAAAAACATCATAATATTTAATTTCTAAAGTTATGGTGGACTAAATATTTACCCTCTTATGTTTAACTTTTGTCATATTTCCTTTCAGAAAAGATTCCAAAATGATGGTTCTTTCTATTCTCAGTAGAGGTAAATCTATCAGAACTTCTTTCTCTGAAATTTTTCTTATCATCTATTGGTAAAGATTAAAAGGTATTATTTTTTATAACATATTATCATAATTCTCACTTATATAACATGAGTTACTTCAATATCTAATCTGAAATATATTTACTTTGGTTCTTACTCACTTTGAAAATTTTCATCCATTCTTCAAGAACAAGATGATACAATAAATTATATTTAATAAAAATTAATCGAAATCATTATGTATCTTGATTATACTTTCAATTTTATGTTTAAGTACATCAATAAATATAACATCCTTATACTTTAACTTCGAGTCATCTATGGTAGTCCTGCCACTTCCTTTGATGTTTAAGGAACCATTATTTCCAAAGGAAACAAATCCTAAATTATTTTATTTGAAGTTTTTAAAGACTTTAACGTCACCTTTTATATGTGAAGAGTTTCCAATATAAAAAATACATGACTTCCCTTTATGATTAGCTTTCAGTGATACCTTAATAAGTAATGATTTCTCTTCTATTTTTCATTTTACTACTTTCTTTTCTCCCCCAACACATGACATTTTTCTTGGAAATTTCTCCATTCAATTATTCAAAAAATGTTATATTTGTTTATATATGTTACATGTTTCTTGTAGTGAGTAGAATTAATTTTCTATATAAGTATTTTTAGCTTCTAATTTATTTTCACTTGAGTGTCTTCTCTCATTTTAGGCATTTCTTTCTTTTCGTTGAGGATTTCACCCCCTTGAATCATACCTTTTCCATGGGTGGTACATGTTTTGATATAAATTATAATATTTTTATCTAAATATTCCACCAAAATAGAAATATCCATTGAAACTCTATTATTACCAACCTAAGATGGTACCCTTTTTATGGAATCACCTACATATCTAGTGAAAATCGGTTTATTTTCATACTATTAGGAACAATTTCCAACTATTTTTTCAATAAAACTTTTCAACAACTCATGAATATTTAAATTTAACTTAAATTTCCTTATTTATATCTCAATTAAAATTCTTTATATCTTTTTCAAATTCATGAAATTTATATTTTAACCGTCCTAGTTTATCTTCCAATACATCTAGCTCCTCATCTTTATCCTATAATTTTTTCCTACTTGAACAACTTCAATTTGAGTTTATTTATTTCCTCAAAAAATTCATTATACTTTTATGGTAATGTATAATTAAATTTCAATATTCTTCTCTTCTCTATTTTTTAACAAAAGATGTTCCTTTTTAAATTTAGTGTTTTTTGTAAGATAGGCTTCATGTTTTGATTTTATCACATGTTCCAAGTATGTTACTTCACCTTATCCTTCACTTCATTATTCTTCTTATTCACTTTGGGTTTCCCCATTTTTACATGATCCATTAAGTTCATAAATTTCTCAAATATATCACCATCAGATGATACAACTTCTGATGGGTCTTCTTTTTTTATAAGACTCATTCTCTTATTCTAGGTAAGATTATTTTTTTCCTTTCAATATTTTTTATATTCCTTTTTATTTTTATTCCACTTATTCATCTGTGTAATTTTATCAAGATCATCATATTAATGCTTTCGTCCTTTCCTTTTGGGTAAATTGATGGAAAAATTCCCAACTCCCCATACTCAAATCATTTTAATGGAATACATCCCTTGTGATTACCTTTTCCATTATTGAAATTTAAAGAGATAAGAGAAAAAATTCTTTCATGATACTTCTATATTGGATTCTCCTCTTGTGATTCGATAGATTTTTTATCTTCCATTACATTAAGTTTGATTTTCTACATAACTTCAAAGACCATTTCTTACTTAGCATTTTTCATAAAAGCCAATACATTTTCATTTCATACACCACTAGGATTTTTTGAAGTTAATCTAGTGATAAATCACCTCTATCTTACAAGTATGATTTATTAGGATCAAATATATATGATAATTTTCTCATTAACCTTTTCAAAATAATATATTTTTTCGAGTGTCTCCAAATCCCTTGATATTACTAAAAATTCCATTGAATATTATGAAATAATAATTTATGGTTTCCTCATTATCCCTATTAAAGTCCTCAAATAGACTTTTCATAAATTATTTTTTTACTTTACATCGACATCACCTTCAAATATGCTTTCCAGTTTATCCCAAGATTCATTGGATGATTGAAGACTCATCGCCATAGTGAAATTTTTTTTCTACAAAAGACATGAGAACTACATTTCAGGCCTTACCATTAACTTCCAAGTTCCATTTTTCTGAAAAATTCATAGGTGCATCATTTTCTCTGGGTGAAAACTAATTTTAGTAGCATCCACCACTTCCATGTTAAGAGATTAAATACATGGTATCATCACATTCTTCATTCTATGTACGTATTTACCTCAAAGGTAGGGATACCATGTTTATTAATTGAATTCAAGTTTCTATCACTGAAAAATGGATGCAACAAAGGGATCCTAACTTTGATACCCCTTATGACACATTGTAATGGGTGAACCAATGAGAGGGGGGTAGGTGGATGGGTGGGTTGAATCAGTGGTTTCTTTTTACAAATTCCTTTAACTTTAAGTTAACCTTTATGACTTTTTAAGGACTCAATCCACTCACACTCATATGAATTAAAGTAAAAAAAACCGATGAGAATGAGTCTTAACAAGGTTCATCCCCAATGAATAAACCTACTCCTTTTTTTCTTATGATTCCAAAGTCATAAGTTTTATACTATAATCAATTATCAATTACAATGCTTTGGGAATTGATCATAATCTACCCAAATATTAATCCCACACTTATGTCTCTTGAAAAGATGATTATATTGGTTTCAAAAGTTTATAAGATATGAACTTTCCTTCAAGAATCTTGAATAGTAAGTGGTTTATACTCACAAACACAAATCTCCAAAACATAGATGTCCAAAACATATATCCACTGATTGAAAATTATATTTTTTTATCATTAAAATACTTTTAAGGAAAAAGTGAGAAACCATGAGTTCAACCACACAAGTAAATTATAGATACATTGAAGGAAAATTTAATCCTATTAGATTTAAAATCCCTAAAAAATTTCCATGAAATATTGGTTACATGAGTGTCAGTTTTATCCATTAACAAGTCTTCAAACTCAAAGGACAACGTTTCCCATGACTGGATGTACTCCTCAAGGCTGAGCTTCCCATTATTGAACCCCCAATGATAATCAGGTCGTAATTGTCAATATAGGCCTATTGATCCTCATTGAGGTTCACCCTCAAATACCCCCCCCCCCCCATAATTCTAGAAGCTTCCTATTCATTAGCATTGAGAAGGAAAACTTGTTCAACCACCACTTCTTCCGAGCATATGGGTAGATCCAAGGATTTCTCAATCATAACATCTGACTTATGTGGCTGAATGGAAGCAACACTATCTGTCAGCTTGTTTTTCAACTTCCTTATTGAACGAGTCTCCATTGAGGGTGGTAGATAGAAATAATTATTCATTTATTTATTGATGCCCATCCAGGTCATCCTCGGACTCAACGACCTATCTACCATAACTCCTTCCTCTGCTTGTCCTACACTAGACACACAACCAAATTCTTCTTGATCATCCATGGGTTGCCTATCTGGATCAACCTCGTACTTGTGGATTGATTCATAAATTAGTTCAGATCGATTACCAAACTCAATGGTGACCACCTCCCTACAAGGACTTGTCCTAGAACTGCCCCTAGGACACACCACAACCACATTTGATGCACCCAAGGGAGATTTTCTAGGTTCCACATTCACTTCAGTTTCCCCATAATGGATAAGAGTATCTCTAACCATCGCAAAATGAGATGCATGATATGTACCTGAAGCCCTTTCCCTCACAGAACTTGTTTCGTCAATAACCCATTCCATCTTAGAATGTGTACCATTTGAAATAGAATCAGTGAAATCACCCGCTGCATTGCACTGAGAAGTCACCTCCACTGGGTGTTTCATACCCTTAAGATCTCCAATCAACCTTTTGAAAGCATCCTATACCTTTGACTCATGAAGTAGAGGTACTGACTTCAAAGATTCATCATTCTGGGTGATCCGATTAGGAATTGAAACATTTTGCTTCACATGAGGAACAATATCTTCTGCAATTAGGACCATACCACTGTCAATAGGGGAATTGCACGAGGTATGTCCCTCCAATGGGATAAGATGAAAAGGATAATCCACATACACATCATCCTTTTTTAGAGTGACACTAGTACTAGTGGGATCCTAGGTACCCATAGATTGTTTCTCAAGGGGAAAAATTACGAAATCAACCAAATTTTAATATTTTCGAAACAGTGAATGAAAATCCCATTGAAGATGACCCAATCGACAACATGAAGTATATAAATTATACCAGTCCTCAAAAGTCACTAGTTGTTAGCACTGAAGATCATTTTCAACCTTGATCCATACTTCATCAACATGGGGTTTGGAGATGTTGACTTCCACACAAATCTGGGGTGCTATAGGATGTCACAAAGTCCTCAACCGCTCATCGAAATCCAGAAACCTTCCAACCATATTTACTAACAATTAAAGAATACTGTGATTTTTTAAGGGATGGGGGAGACCCAAAAAGCTCACCCATGTCACCGCAGAGGGGGAATCCCTCTTCCAATGGAAATTGTAGCTGTAAAGAAGATGAAATAAATGGTGCCCTTTACAAGAACAAAGTGCTTTGGAACAAAATGAAGAGAAATTTTCATCATTGGAGAACTGCAGAGTGAAGTGAAGAGGATCTAGGAGATAGACGACGACGCGATCATTTAGGGGAATGATTAGTTGAATAAACGAGTGAAACTTTCAAGAGATGGGCACCATCGGCCGAAACGAGATATTAGAGATAGACCATGGATATTAGATGCCTCAGAGAACTCTTCAAGGGAGAGGGGAAGTGAAGGGGACCCTCAGTGGTGGGATGAGACTTTAGGGTAAAGATGAATCTGAGGGATGTTAGGTAGACGGGATTGATCAAAGAATGGAGAGAAAGATGTCAAAGCTAACTGGCATTGCCGGAGAAGGGGGCGGGTGGGATGACCATCGCCACCACCTGAAAGAGAGAGCCACCTGATCCTCAGTGCTCCTCCTTATATCCACTGGTTTTGTAAGTTCTTGTCTATTAAGCACAACAATCACCTACTTCATTCCAATTTATCTTTTGGAGAATATACTTCATCCTATATATTATCTTCTTCACTCAAAAATTTAGTACAACCAATAACCCTTCATAGAAAAAATCCCCCCTTTATATAGATAGATTTATAATGATAAATCTAGGGAGAAAATATTCATTTATAATTACCAATTAATAAATACTTTAGTCAAATACATTAAATAACTTTTTAGGATATCATGTTTTGACTTAGTAAAAACATTCACAACACTCGGCGTCAACAATATTCAATATTTCCACAAAACTCGGTTTGGATCAAAAAAATTTCTTCATGAACTTAAATGTGTAGCCCAACATCATCACAATAGTCATATGAGTTCTCAATGTTTATTTTAATTAAATAAATATATTTTTGTGAATATAATTTGATATACTTCACTCTTCCCTTATTCCAGTTCCACATTTGATTTATCTCAATATAAACTTCTGCAACATTCAGAACTTCAATCAAATTTTACACGAAACATGTGATTCTAGTGGTTTGAATCTATTAAACCTAATTGTGTTTGAAATTTTTCTTGAAGAATCTATTTTCAACCAACACAACTCTTAATAATCTTTTATTCCAATCAACTAATCTTGAATCACTTCTAGTCCTTCACCAAAGTAATGTTTATGACTTTGAAGAGCAGCACATGCATCTCCTGACTGACTTATTAATGTTTTCTCCAATAAAAATCTAATTATTCATGACTTCATGAATTCAGGTTATCCTAACTTTTAAAACTTTTTAGACCATCTTCCAACAAACTCATTTTACTCTATTAGTCTTCTTCTTAGCCAATCATTTAACTTTAACCCTTATCACCCAGTAAACTTACAATAGTCTTCAAACCTAGTTCTCTATACATAAAAAATTTTACATCTCCAGTCAAAAAAATTCTTCCCAGCAAAGTTAACAACAAATAAAACACCTTCATAAACCTATGGGAACTACAATAAAATATTGTGTAACCATGTCCAAAATTACTTTTGGTTTTCTTCTAAAACTCAATATGGAAAATATATAATCTATTTTCATCACATGTTTTATCCTATGAAAACTTGTGAAAATAAGTCTAAAACCTATTATGCATATCCTACAAAACAATTTTGATATACTTCTTAAAGATTCATATAAAAAGTTTATAAAAAAACATAACCCTCATTCACACAACTATAAAGTTTGACCCTATGAGCCTTTGTATCCTTAAAAACAATTATAAAATCTCTAATCCATAAGGTTATGAAAAATGTGGCCTCTAGAAAAGTGGTACTGCTACCCAAGATACAAATAGATTTTATTTGGACTCTATAATATCTATATATATCCACATCTGTGTCTAATTGGATTATCATATACAATCATCATAATCGTATAATTACTTTTTCCAAGACATCGAGTGACCATGAGACATAGAGTATGGAAATCCTTTATAGCCTACTCATATATTCTTGATTCTTTGAGTATATATTGACTGGATGAATAAAAACATCACATTTCATTCACTTATAAGAATGATCACATCACATTACCCTCACCCAAATAGATTATAACATAACATTTCACTTATCTAGGCATATCCATACACTCAGTGTATCTCAATCAAAGGAAAAAAATGTCATACTTGTTATATAAGTGAACAAATCTCATCTTAGTTAAATAAAAATCAATGACAAGATCGAAAAAATACCCAAAAAAATACTTATTAACTTATCCTCAAGGATGGAATAATAAATTTATCAAACTTTGAAGGTTATCATGTAAAATATCACATCAATGTCTGATAATGGTGATTCAATATGAACTAGGAACTCATGGTATTCAAAAGAAATAATATATTATAATATATAAGGTATATGCAGTGGTCCATACAACACAAAGAAATAATTTTTTTCCTCTATAAAAATCCCAACCCATGATAATATTCACATGTCACCACAACCTATAATAATTCATGATGACCATTGATTAGGGATTACTAAAAATTATACTTTGAGGGGTAAATTTTCATTTCACTTAATTTAATATATATAACCAACTTGAAGGAATGATAATGTAGAGACTACCTTATATATAACATCATATATTTTATATTATTAAAATCCATTAATAAAACTAAAAAACCATATATATGCACCAGTCTAATCATATACCGTATGATAGAACACCAGAGATACCGTATGTTTGATGTATTTTTTATGGTTTTTAGACACATTATATCACTATATAAATCCTTAATTATTTTGTGACTATAATATATCCTCCCACTAATATCCTTTAATGGTTAATATTTATGAAGAAATATTTTCTGAATAATGATATATTTAGGATTTATAATCCTCATGTTCAACTCTTTAAATATAATATTCAAACATATTTAATTCAAAACATCATATGTTATGATTTTAATTAATTTTATATTCTTGAAAACTTATAAATCTTTCTAAGTTCATCATCATATTAGAAATTCTCAATTCAAACTTTTTTTGAGATCATTTTGGTAAAAAATATAAATATAACTCTTTATATTAAGAAAATTCATTATAAACATAGACTAATATATTTTAGGGAAAAAGTAACTTCCACTTTGAATTAGACTGGTATAATCATTTATTTTTTACACTTTGAATTCCTCTATGTCCAAACATACTCCCACCATCTATTAGAAAATATATTTTCTACAAAATATATTTCTATGAAACAAACTCTTTTATATTATGAAATAAAATGTATTTATTTTGATGGAATATTTAATAAAAAACTACTAAATACCATATATTATATGGTAGTCCATGTGTTTGGAGAAATATTTTGAAAATAATATTTTATTATTTAAAATATTCCACTGAAGGAGTGGGATCATATCCTTTATATTTCAACAAATAACTTTGTTAAACTCTTTTATTTTGTAAAAAACTCATCTAACACAAATATTATTTTCAAAAATGTTATAGAACAAATCAAATTATAAACTATATGTGTCAAACAAATAATCTTATTTATTAATAACAACCATTATTTATAATAATAACCCCTAATGAAAATAGATAAAATGAATTTAAAGTATATATATTTTATAATTTGTAAATCATTTAAACATGAAATTTTACTTTTCATTAAACTAATTAATATAACAAAACTTTTATTCATCATTTGAATATATAACTCAATATTTATCAATCAATCCTATAAGAACTCGGTTCTTCCTTTGAGGTACGAGTTTCTTTTTTTAGGTTGTTTTTGAGAAAACAGGGGGAAATGGGCAAGTACTAGAATCAGACTATCACATGTCCTAACTTAGAGTTACACGCCATGTAATCCCAAGTACACACCAAGTACTCTCTGGTTGTGTAAGGGGTATACATGGAATGTTGGGATGTCAAAAAGGGTAGAGAAAATTAAACATGTACAAGCTGTGTATTCCATCCACATGCTGTGAAGTCATGTCGGCAAGACTTGAAAAGTTAGTCGGTGATACATTTCCATATTTCGAATAGTAAAATAATCTGCATGACATTTAGTCCCAAGTACATGCCATATATTTTGTAATTTTTTCTTCAAATGGGAAGTAGCCTCGTTTTTCTAGTTCTGTACAGAACCACTAAAAACCAGTGCTTGAACATTCATTCTGCTCTCGATTCTTCATACAAAGTCATATTTGAACATCGTCAGATCCATTAAACCCCCCTATGTAATCTCTCGATTACTCTTAATCCATTATTCATAATTTCTCTTCCCGACCAAGTGATAGGAGAATGAACGTTTATGCTCATTGTATAGATCTACCTTGTTCTAGACCGAATTAGAGGTCGATACTGGATGAGGAACATCATACTAGTTTGAGGTAGGTGGTGCATACTTTGTTTTGTGATTTCAAGAACATTTGGGGGTTGCGGATTTTTTTGAAATGGTGGATTTTTGAGTGGAACCGTATTATTTAATTTTAATTTGATTTTTATACCATGCGGGATGATGTTGGGTGTTCCCTTACCTGTTATTGTTGAGAGAGGATAAGAGATAGGTTGTTTCTCATTGGATTATTTTTTCTGGGGATGCTAAAATTCCTTTAAGCGAATTATCTTGATTTATATTGGTATGTTTAAATTGTTTATGCTTGATTAATCTTTTTAGAGGAATTCAAGACCTCAGTGCTACTATGTGATGACTGATAGTTAGTGCAACTCAACTATTTAAATTTAATTTACTATTTATACATATTTTAATGTGATTATATATATGTAAAGGTTGGGATTTAAAATTATTATGCTCTAGTTATGGTGTGGTTATTGGACTGAGGTTGGATGGCATGGCCATCGGGATTTGGTGATGTTGATCACATGTTGGGAAAAGGACAGATTTTCTTAGGTGTTTTTGACCATGGGATTGGGAATCATGGACGTCAGTTTGAGGTAGTGTGACTGCCAGTTGGGCATGGCCCATGATACTTGGATGGCATGACCATGAAATTTGAGCGGCATGGTTGTAGGGACACAAGGTGTCAGAAATGGTGGGGGTTAAGTTCTTATTTTGCTGATTGCCGCTCACTTGTGATGGCCAAAATCCTCTTTAGTCTTATGCAAACAGGTTGACTCTGTGATGAGGTGGTTTTGAACACTTCTGTGGGTAGAGGCCCCTTATAGTTTTGGTTTAGGTATTATCGGTTTGGGGGTGGTTGCCATAGGAGTCCACATGAAAGGTGAGGAACCTTCGATTGATAGCGTTGAGGCTATCGAGTTGGGGGCTGAGGCTCATTGTGATTGAAACCATGGGCCTGGATATTTATTTTAGGGAAGATATAAATATTCCTCTAGTTAATACTCGAGGACATACATCACTGTTTCTCTTGTTGTCGTGCCATGAGCCAACGTGATCTTTCATGAAGGGGTTTGTGGGACTGGGATACTATTATTTGGGTGTGCCTTTGGGATGCCGGTACTTTTAGACACGTGGTATCAGGAGGCATGTGGTGTAGGGATATGTGATTGAAGTGGAACTTGAGGGTTCACCAGGACTTGTGACTATAGGAGTACTTTGGGCCAAGGGGCAAGGACTCTCTTCACTTCTGAGATTCCGGCATTGGCCAAAGAAAGTGACACTCTCTAGTGTCTGCTGAGAACCAGTGGAGGTTGTGTTGATTTATTACATTTTACTATTTACCTTACTTAGTGTTGTTTTTTGTTTAAACACTTATGCTCGGTACACACTATTCGGTGATATCCTATTTAGATTCATATCACAACCTACACGGGCCCTTCATGATGCATGTAGACTTTATGGTTTTACGTATAGGTAATGGATCAGCCTTAGGAGCTGGATCATAGTGCTATTTGACATGGAGATTGGTATGGACCTTGTGGTCATGCCTAGCCAGAGTTTTAATTTTGTTTAGCTTTCGTTCCTGTATTAGACTGCTTATTATTATATGTATCTACAATGGTTATCCATGGGATCCCTTTTTATATTAACATGTAAGGCCTATTAGGGATGCATGTATTTATTTTATAAGTAGTTACAAGTTTTTTTTAGCATGATACTATGTTCACTTTCCGCTGTAGTTGTTTCGATATTTCATCCGATGTTTATTTGTAATTGGATATGATTCCACTCTATAGGTCTAGTTCGAGTTTTCTGACTCATTTTATTTCCATTGCATGTTATATTATTATACTGGGACCAATACCATTTACAATTCATAGAGGGTATAGCCTACCCACTATACCTAATTACACCATCACTGCTAGTCGGAAACCATTGGAATTTGGGGAGGTACGCCTAAAGTCTATGACACATGGTCCATTTAGCACTGTTTGGATCATTGTTCAGGTTGGGACATTATAAATTTGTGTCATAGGAGTTTATTTTTCCTCTTTTCCTCATATTACTATTTGGGATTATGGTATACTGGTGATTGGTTTTTGTTGGAACTGGATTTTGAACTCGTTCTTGGGTTCCTATATCCCCATGTATGAGGAATGGATTGAGTTACCTTGGGTGGGTTATAATGTTTTTATTTTTCTCAAAATATAGTTTATATGGTTCCACCTTGGTGGCTAACTTGGCTTGTGATGATTATTGGTTGTGACATGTGACCCTTGACCCGGTGTGGTAAGGAAGAATTGGAATTTGTCACAGTAAGACAAGGAATGTTTTCTTAGCTTTTGATAGCCACATTTTTAGGGTATTTAAATTTCATATATGAACATATTCCTTGTGAAGTGACAATTCCATGTGATATATATCAAATTCCATGAGAAAAAGATGAAATTACATGATGTGATAGAATTTCTTGTTTTATGGAATGTGATCCACCATGCTTTATATATTTGTAGAATTAAATGTGGTAGGGGATTTGGGCCTAGCTTATATACAAGCAGGTAGGTTTTATGGTTGATTTGATTTTGATCACTTGGATTTGGTGTCTCAGTCATCGGTTTGAGGAAACATTTGTTGTCGGGATGGGCATGCCCGAGGATATTGTGATACTTGGATCTGTTGAGTGAGGGTAAGTAAGCCATGAGTTATGGATGCCATAGGGAATAATTGCAATGGGGGAGAGTAAGAGTAGTTGTCATGCACTGCCTCTTTAATACTTTCCCTATCTACGTTATATATATATTCTTATATATTTGGTTTTTATGGAATCCTGCCGTTTTATTACATAAATTTTCAATAAATTTTACAAACAAATGATCTTTAAAGTCTAGTGTCTTGGAAATCTGGAACATAATAAATGAAAAAAAAACCTAAAAAATTCTTCCAAACCAATCGTAAGGATTCATCGTAGCTTCATCCTATGTACAATTACTGCATCTCATATCCTGGATACATACATCAAAGAAAAGGGTGAGTGAAAGGCTCGGTAAAGAAAACAGGTGAAACAGTTGACATGTGATGTTGAGAAATATTAATAAGAACATGATAAAAGTAATAAAGGCATGAGAAATGGAAGAATAGGAATATCATAATAAAAATGACTTGAATAATAACTTGAATATGTGTCTAAAACATTTAATTTATACATTCATGAACATATCACCAAGGTTTATCCCCGAGGTGTCATAAAAATTTCCAAGGTTATTCACCAAGGTATCGTGAAACTTGTCATCCCTAGAGAATAATTATTTACCCAATGCATTGGAGAAATATCAGGGTACACCATTAATATGTCTTTAATTTCATGTGATCCACATATATCATAATCAAACATTTTATAAATAACCCATATAGAATAAAAGAAATGGGTTTCATTTCAAAATCGTTACATTTTAAAAGTTCTTAAAAATAAGATCATTATATCATTTATAACCCATGGAAAGGGAATGAGGGTTATATGTATATACATTCTAGAATAAAATATATATTTTTTATATATTTAGGAAAACCCATAGAAACGAAATAGTTCTGGGTATTTACATAAATAAACAAGGTATTTTAATGAGAAAAAGAGATAGAAATTTTGAGATGAAATTCCAACAGCATAACGGCTATATAACATGGTTTTAGAAAATAATAAAAAGAGAGGGTACAAGGGTAAACCACTCATAAATAACTCATACTATAATATAAATAAATAATAACATGGAGATAAGAACATGGTATGTATATTTTAATGACATACCATAAGAAAAGGAAACTTGAAAGGAATGAAATATGCGATTTCTTTTACGAGAAATTCGGCAGCCTAACGGCATCACATAAAAATTTAGAAAACAAATTGATGAGAGAATTAAGGGTCTCTATAAAATTATACATGAAATGGAAAGTAATTAGAACATATAAGAACATACCCTGAACATAATGAGATGGATAATAAAAGACACAACATAAAGGAATTCATGACTTAAAAGGGGAGGGTGAAAGGATCCCTTACCTTGAAGAGTAACTTCAAAAGATTGATGGTAGGGATCTTGGGAGGCTTGAGGGAACCTTGGGAGGACTCCATGGGAGGCAAGGAGACCAGAAATTTATTTTGGATGAATTTGGAATGAAATTAATGAGGGAAATGGCTTGGTATTTATAGGAAAAGTGAGTGAATAAATTATTAATTTCCAAGCGACACCTCATCGGTGGTATTTGAAAAACCATGGGATTTATCATGGTATTGGACACTTGGGACACCTCATAACATATATCACTATTCATAAGTCAACCAGAAATATTACATCATTATTACATCATTAATGATGTCATTAAACACCTGAAACTCAAAAATGCATTTTTACTATTCACTGATAATTCAACTGTTTCAGAAAAATCTCACAAATTCACCCTAACCTAATATCGATGCTCTGAATTAAAAAATGAATTCCATTTTATGAAAATAATTTTCTAAAAAAATATATTTTAATTTTTAAATAAAATCATTATTTATTCCAAAAATACAAGTTTAAAACTATAACTCATTTTGTAACACCTTAAAAAAGTAATCAAGGTCCCATAAAAATATTGTATACCCATAAGACAATAAAGAAAAAATTTATGATTAAATTTTATGAAAATAAATTTACATATTAAATTATTATATTAATTGTAAAATTGTGAATAAAATATTTATGGCGTACAAAAATAACAAAACTTATACTCTGATTATTTTTCACTTTTAAGATGTCTAAAATGTTTTTATACATTCATGGGCGAAGTTTCTATTTTTTTGGTCAAATTACTATTCATTACTATTCATATGGGTATGTTACTATTCCTACTTTACTATTCACTAAAAACCAAGTTGATCTTATTAGACTCTAAATTCTTTACTGATCACAACTGTAGAATACCATTTTTTTGAAAATCATTTTACATTATTAATTATTTAATGAATACAAAAATATTTTAAAATACCCTTTTTCCTAAATTCATAAATAATACACATCCTATATTTATCCATATATTTTAAATTCACAAACTTTTCCATAAGATTAAATAAAAAATTTATTTATATAAAAGGATTAGAAAAATCAACTAAGGTCTTGTTACATAGCCCCTTATAACACCAGCATAGGACCTAAGTGTAAGGTGTGCTATGGTGACAGAATCTTGGGGTGGATCGGACAACATTGTCGAGTGGTGATTTCTATCATCTTGAACTTCTCCCTTAGATGATTCTGTTCAAGCTTCATACATTGATGTTCGGCTTGGGCTTGGTCCAGAGCAAAGCCCAGTGATGCTACCTCCTTCCCAAGCTCCGACAGATGGGCTTCATATGGATCGAGTCTACTGGATGAGGCCATTTAATCTTCTTTCTGTATTAACTAACCAAGATAACTGTATTTATAAAAACACACATTTAAGATTAAAGTTTCCAACGGTCATATTAACCAATGGTCATATAACAGTCGAAACCCAATGGTATCATTTTAATTATACCCACTTAATTAATTAAAGGATATAGTTTTGTTGAGTATAAAATAAAATAACACACAAAATTAGGAAACAAATATAATTGAAAATTTCGGGTCGTTATATTCATCCCCCCTTATGAAATTTCATCCCCAAAATTTTATCTCGTATCCTCTGATGGGAAAAGGTGTGGGTACTTCTATCTCATGGACTCCTCCAGTTCCCATGTGGCTTCTTCACATTTTTGGTTCCTCCACAACACCTTGACAATGTGGGTAGTCTTGTTGCATATAACCTTGTCTCTACGATCCAATATCTCCACCGGATGATCCTCATAAGAGATGTCATGTTCTAGTTGTACCACCTCTAGATTTAGTACACGTGATGGGTCAGGTATGTACTTCCTCAATAGGGATAGGTGGAAGACATCATGATCTTGGGATAGATTTGGAGGAAGTGAAAGTCGATAGGCCATTGCTCCCACAAGATCAAGGATTTTATATGGTCCAATATACCTAGGGCTGAGCTTCCCTTTCTTCCCAAACCTCATGATTCTCTTCCAAGGTGAAATCTGAAGAAAGACTTTGTCAACAACATCAAACTCCAAGTCCCTTCAACTGTTGTTGGTATAGCTCTTTTACCGACTCTGAGCAGCCTTAATGTGTTGTTTGATGGCATGGACCTTTTCTGTTATATCTCACACAAGATCAGGCCCAAGAATCTTTCTCTCACCAACTTTATCCCAACAAGTAGTAGTTCTACATCGCTTCCCATATAGAGCTTCATAGGGTTCCATTTGAATGCTCAAGTGGAAGTTGTTGTTGTAAGAGAACTAAACTAAAGAGATATGTTGATCCCATCCACCTTTAAATTCTATTGAGCTTCTTCTCAGCATATCCTCTATTGTTTGAATAGTCCTTTCAAATTGGCCATCATTTTGGGGGTGTTAGGCCATACTGATATTCAATTCAGCGCTTAGATCTTGTTGAAGGCTTCTCCAGAATTTTGATGTGAACCTTGGATCACGATTAGATACGATAGAAAGTGGAACTCCATGCAGCCTTACCACTTCCTTCAGGTAAATCCTGGAAAGTTGATCAAGAGAGAAATCTTCCTGAATGGAGATAAAATGGGCAGTCTTGGTGAGACGGTCCAAAATAACCCACATCGAATTATTTCCTTTGGAAGTTCTTAGGAGACCAGTGACGAAGTCCATAGTGATATTGTCCCACTTCCATGCTGGTATGGGTAGTGGTTGCAATACCCCTTTAGAAATTTGTCGATATTCTTTGACTTGATGACATACCAGACACCTTGAAGTGTAGTCAACAATCTCCCTTTTCATATTATCCCACCAAAAATGATCACGAAGGTCCCTATGCATTTTTGTGCTATGAGGATGTATAGAGAATGTAGAGCTATGAGTTTAATCCATCAGCTCCTTTATTTCCGGAATAGATGGAACACATAGTCTTGTATAAAATTTAAGTACACCTTCTTGATTAGTATTGAACTCAGGAAACTTCTCATCCATTACATCCTCAAACTTCTTCTGTAACAAAGGATCTTCTTTCTTAGTTTTCTTGATATTATCTCAGTAGTGTTGGTTGAGAAATCATTTGTATTAGGGTTGATAATGTCCCTTCCTTTATAATTCCCTTGTCCAGTTTTACTAGGTCATTTATCAAAGGATCTCCTTGAATCCTCATAATGGAAAGAACAACTGGTTCTTTCCTGCTTAATGCATCAGTGACTTTGTTTGCTCATTCAAGATGATAATAAATTGAACAATCATAGTCTTTAAGGAGTTCCAACCATATCCTTTGTCTCATGTTCAATTCCTTCTGTGTGAAAATATACTTCAAACATTGATGTTCTATGTATATATCACATTTCTCCCCATAAAGATAGTGCCTCCATAACGTCGGAGCAAAAATGACCACCGCCAGCTCCATATCATGCGTAGGATAGTTCTACTCATGAGTCTTCAACCATAGAGATACAAAAGCAATGACCTTGTCATTTTCCATGAGGACGCCCCCAATCCCTTTCAGCGATGAATCACTAAAAATAACGAATCCTTCTCCACTTGAGGGTAGAGTTAACACATGTGCAATAACAAATCTCTTCTTCAGCTCTTGGAAATTTTCCTCACACTCCTTTATCTAGATTAACTTGACCCCTTTTTGAGTCAAATTGGTTAATGGATTATAAAGTAATGAAATGTTTTTCACAAACCTCCTATAATATCCCACTACTCCAAGGAAACTACGAATCTCAATTATTGTTATAGGCTAAGGCCACTCCTCTACAAATTTTTTTCTTTGTAGGGTCAATTTTGATTACTTTATTGGTAAAAATGTGCCCCAAGACAAAAACTTTTTGTAACCATAATTCACATTTACAGAACTTTCCAAAAATTCTCTCCTTTTATCGAGTTTGCAAAATAACCCTTAGATTATCCTCATGCTCCTCACGACTTTTGGAATATATCATAATATCATCAATAAAAACTACCAAAAAGTTATCAAGGTAGTCTTTAAATACTCTATTCATCAAATCCATAACAATATCAGGTGCATTAGTCAGTCCAAAAGGCATAACAACAAACTCATAATGCCCATATCTTGATTAGAAGGTAGTTTTTGGAATATCTTCTTTATTCACCCTCAATTGATGATAACCAGATCGAAGATCAATCTTAGAGAAGAATTGAGCCCCACAAAGTTGTTAAAATAAGTCATCAATTCTTGGAATAGGGTATTTGTTCTTTAATGTGATTCCGTTCAATTATCTATAATCGATGCATAGTCGCATCGATCCATCCTTCTTCTTCACAAAGAGAACAGGTGCTCCCCAAGGAGACACACTTGGCCGGATAAACCCCTCTCCAAAAGATCTTGGAGTTGTTTATTTAATTCTTTCAGCTACACATTTTTCATCCTATATGGGGTCTTGGATATTGGATGAGATCCAGGTACGATTTCAATGGAGAACTCTACCTCTCTTTCTAGGGGAGGTCTAGGAAACTTCTCTGAAAATACATCAATGTATTCCTCGACGATGGGTACATTTTCTATCCTCAAACTCTCCTTTCCTTCTTCTTATTCACTGATCAATTCCATAGAGAAGGATATAGGAGGTTCTTCTAAGAAAATATTAGGTCGAGATATCTCTTATTGGAAGATAACTATAGGTTTTCCATTCAAGACTACTGAGATTTCCTTACTTATGCATTTGATCTTAGCATTATACTTTGAGGGCTAGTCCATCCCTAGTATAATGTCGAATTCCAGCATGGGAATGACTACTAGATTTGTGATAAGATTTTTCTCACCAAAGTAAATACTAGAATTTCTAAACACTGATTATGCTTGGATAATCCCACCAGGAGTCTTGACTGATAACTCTACTTTTAGAAAGTTGGGGGTTGATTCTCAATTCTTTGCAAACTTGGGGGAAATAAAGGAATGCGTAGAACCAGAATTAAAAAAAGTAATTGCTAGCTTTGAGAGAAAAACAAGAGTACCTGATGCCACATCATTTTTAGATTCAAATTCACTTGTCATGATATCAAAATTGGGACCTTGATTTATTGGCATTTGCTGAGGTTGATGGTGGTTCCCCTCTGTTGCCCTTAGATATGGATAGTGATTGGAAAAGTGACCAAGTTGTCCACACATAAAGCACTGGACATCAGGTAGGGCCTGCAACATCTTCCCCTTGTCGTTAGTGTTTGGAAGTTAAGTTTTCACCTCACTACGACAATTCCTTGCAATATGGCCATCTCTTCCACACTTATAGTATTTCCCGCTCCTGAGAAGGTAGTTCCCCGAATGATTCTTCCCACATTTATTACACGTGGGATTTTTCACTTGATTGTCTCCTCTTCCTTAATCAATGCTCCTCCCTAAGGTGGGATCCATTGATTTCCTTTTGTTATTTGATTTATGAGGCCACTGAATCTCACCAAACTCGAGTTCTACTTTCATCGCACTCTACACGATCTCCTCATAGCTGTCATAATCTCGGATAGCTAGATTCTTCCATAGATGAGGTCCCAGTCCACCGAAGAATCTATCAACTGTGCCATTTGGATCCATGACAAAGCTAGAGGTGTAACATGAAAGTCGGGTGAAGTTCATCTCATTGCTTTCGACAGATTCATTCTCCTTATGCTTCATCACAAGAAACTCCTTCTCCATTCTTGTTCTCATGGATCGAGGGAAATACTTAATGAAGAAAATCCCTTTGAACTCTTTCCACCCCATAGCTTCAACCTCCACTCTTTTACTTGTGTTTTTAATCAGCTCCCACCACTGATCAACTTCTCCTTCTAAGCGATAGACAGCTAGGGTGACCTTCTCTTGCTCTGAACAGCAGAGCACAAAAAAGATCTTCTTGATAAAGCCGATCCATTGTTCAGCAATCAATGGGTTAGTCGATCCACTGAAGGTTGGTGGTCATTGAAGCATAAAGGACTCAACAGAATGTTGTTTCCTTCATGGTTAGATCATTCTCTCAGCCTGGTTCTAGTTATTTCTCATAACTTGAGTTAGTTGGTTCATCATTCGCATGAATGTTTCCATTCTGGCTTCCATCGGAGGGTCGTCAGCACATGGTCTATTGCGGTCACCATTTTCACGGTTCCTACTATTTCCCACCATTTATAAAAGAATAAAACCTTAATAAGAAACTTATTTCATTTAAAAATAGTTTAAATACAAATGATTTATGTCTTAAAACATCTTTAAACAATTAAATTTCTCTATAAATCCTTCATAATGATCCATAAAAAGATTATGATTAACCAAACATATCCCCTGGGAGTGTCGTAACCCAGAGTGCATCAAGGCCCATTTTCATGCACTAGTTCCCATTAGATTCTTGCTCAAAGCGGTGTTTTCGTGTTTTATCCCTATGTACATCTATTCCAGAGCCGCCTCTACCTGCTCGTATCTAGGAAGGGATGTATTTTCCTAACAAACAACTTACCTAATACTCACCAAAATACCTTGATGTTTTCCTATATTTAAAATTTTCTTTAGTATTATTCCTAATGATTTTATATGCTAATTTACTTAAATAACTAAACTATCTTTTTATACCAACTATGGAATCCCACCTTTTTATTACATATCTTTTCATTACATTTTACAAACAGAGGATCTTTAAAGTCTAGTGTCTTGGAAATCAGGAACATTATACATGAAAAAAAAACATTCTTCTAAACCACTTGTAAGGCTTCATCACATGTTCATACTATGTAAAATTACCACACATCATATCCGGGAGACATACATCAAAGAAAAGGGTGACTAGAAGGCTCAGTAAGGAAAACAAGTGAAACAGTTGACATGTGATCTTGAGAAATATTAATAAGAACATGATAAAAGTCATAAAGGCATGATAAATGGAAGAATAGGAATATAATGATAAAAATAACATGAATCATAACTTGGATATGTTGATACAACATTTCATTTATACATTCATGAAAATATCACCAAGGTTTATCGCCGAGTTGTCATAAAAATTACTAAGGTTATTCACCAAGGTATCGTGAAACTTGTCATCTCTAGAGATTAATTCCTTACCCAATGCATTAGAGAACTATCAGGGTGCACCCTTAATATGTATTTACTTTCATATAATCCACATATATCATAATCAATCATTTCATAAATAGACCATAGAGAATAAAAGAAATGGGTTTCATTTCAAAATCATGACGTTTTAAAAGTTCTTAAAAATAAGATCATTATATCATTTATAACCCAAGGAAAGGGAATGAGGGTTATATGTATGTCCATTATAGAATAAAATATATCCTTTTTATATATTTATGAACACCCATAGAAAAAAAATAGGTCTAGGTATTCACATAATTAAACATGGTAATTTCTTGAGAAAAAGTGAGAAATTTTGAGACAAAATTTCTGCAGCATAACGACTATATAACATGGTTTTAGAAACTAATGAAAAGAGAGGGTACAAGGGTAAATCACTCATAAATAACTAATACTACAATATAAATACATAAAAAAAAGGATTTAAGAACATGGTATGGATATTTTAACGACATAACACAAGAAAAGGAAACCTAAAAGGAAAGAGAAGGTGTGATTTCATTTACGGGAAATTCGGCAGACTAACGACGTCACTTAAAAATTCAGAAAACAAATTAATGAGAGAGGAAAGGGTTTCTAAACAATTATACATGAAATGGAAATTAATGAGACCATATAAGAACATACCCTCAACATAAAGAGATGGAAACTAAAAGACACAACATAAAGGAATTCATGACTTAAAAGAGGAGGGTGAAATGATCCCTTACCTTGAAGAGTAACTTCAAAAGCTTGAAGTTTGGGACCTTGGGAGGATTGAGGGCACCTTGTGAGGACTCTTTGGGAGGTAAGGAGACCAGAACTTCATTTAGTATGAATTTGGAATGAAATTACTGAGGGAAATGGCATGGTATTTATAGGAAAGTGAGTGAATAAATTATTAATTTCCAAGGGACACCTCATCGGTGGTATTTGCAAAACCATGGGCTTTCCCATGGTATTTTCCCATGTTATTGGCCACTTGAGACACCTCATAGCATATATCACTATTCATAATTCTACCATAATTCTTACATCATTATTACATCAGTAATGATGTCATTAAACACCAGAAACTCAAAACTGCATTTTTACTATTCACTGATAATTCAACTGTTTCAGAAAAATATCAAAAATTCACCCTAACCTAATATCGATGCTCTAAATTAAAAAATGACGTCCATTTTATGAAAATAATTTTCTAAATATTTTTAATTTAATTTTTTTAAATAAAATCATTATTTATTCCAAAAATACAACTTTAAAACTTAAACTCATTTTTTAACACTCTAAAAAAGTAATCAAGGTCCCATAAAAATATTGTATACCCATAAGACAATAAATTAACAATTTATGATTAAATTTTATGAAAACACATTTCCATATTAAATTATTAAGATAATTATAAAATTATAAATAAAATACTTATGGCGTACAAAAATACCAAAACATAAACTATGATCATTCTTTTCAGTTTTAATATTTCTAAAATGTTTTTATACATTCATGGGTGAAGTTTCTTTTTTTTGTTCAAAGTACTATTCATTACTATTCATTACTATTCATATGGGTATGTTACTATTCCTGCTTTACTATTCACTAAAAACCATGTTGATCTTATTAGACTCTAAATTTTTCACTGATCACAACTGTAGAAGACCATTTTTTGAAAATAATTTCACATTATTAATTATTTAATGAATACAAAAATATTTTAAAATACCCTTTTTCCTAAATTCATCAATAATACACATCCTATATTTATCTGGATATTTGAAATTCACAAACATTGCAATAAGAAGAAATAAAAATTTTATTTATATAAAAGGATTACAAAAAGCAGTTATGGTCTCGTTACATAGCCCCTTATAACACCATCATAGGACCTAAGTGTATGGGGTACTATGGTGATTGAATCTTGGGGTGGCTCAGAAAACATTCCCCGAGTGGTGATTTCTATCAGCTTGAACTTCTCCCTTAGATGATTCCGTTCAAGCTTCATACAATGAAGTTTGGCTTGGGCTTGGTCCAGAGCAAAGCCCAGTGATGCTACCTCCTTCCCAAGCTCCGACAAATGGGCTTCATATGGCTCGAGTCTACTAGATGAGCCCATTCAATCTTCTTTTTTTTATTAACTAACCAATATAACCATATTTATAAAAACACAACGTTAAGATTAAAGATTCCAATGGTCATATTGACCAATGATCATACAACAGTCGAAACCCAACAGTCTCATTTTAATTATACCCACTTCATTAATTAAAGAATATAGTTTTGTTGAGTATAAAATAAAATAACACAAAAAATTAATAAACAAATATAATTTAAAAGTTCAGGTCGTTACAGTTTTTATAACCATTTATGGTACTCAGTAGGTTCCTTCTAGATGGTTCGATGAAACATCCGGCGGGTGATGAAAAATTTCTGTAGAAGCATGATCATGTTTAGACCCTTGAGGGGAAGGCAGAGCATGATCTTCAGGTACAATCTCAGGGAAATGATCAGGTTTAAGGTTCAGTACAGGCAGATTAGAAGACGTGTTTGGCCAAATTTGGTCCATGGCTCGATGAGTAGCTCTAATCTAGTCTGGTATGTGTTTTGCAGGGGATCGATAGAGGCGTGTTGGGAAAAAATATCTCTGTGAATTACCTTAATCGAGATTTTTAGTCACAGCACCCAACAATTTTTCAGGGTGAGGGTGGTCCCCAGGCAGTTGAGAACTGGATAGAGAGCATGCATATGATCTTTGAGTAGCTCGAGATTCCTATAGGGTGACAGGTCAAGCTGGTGACATATATGCTGAGAGAACCGGTGAAGCGTAGTTGGATGCACATGTTTTAGGCTCATAGATATGAGGGATTGGCCTGAAAGGACTTTGAGGAAATATTCATTGAGTATTTTTTCTGAAGACACTGAGGGGAGAGAGATCTTGAGAGTTCTTGAGCCTTCAGCAAGGTGATATATCCGTCATGAACTATGTAACAACCTTCACTGAGTTGTCTCGCTTCACACTTAGTATAGTAAGTGACAACACCTCAAGGGTGAGGTGCTTCGAGGATGGATTACGACAAACCATTTGGGCGCATGTAAACATTTTTAGACTGACCTTTTTTCAGAGGTGGTGAATCATGCACTCATAGCCGAGGAAAACCTAGTGGACATGTCTCACTTGGGCAGGGCAATGAATTTAGGTGATGGTTCAGATGGCAGGAAACAAGGTTGGGATGAGTTTCAGTAGGGCGTTTAGGCCAAGGACTCATCTAGAACACCTTGTGGATGTTCAATAGTGTTTTTTTAGTGTGGGTAGTAAGGGAATGTCCGAACTCAGTGCGATAGGTCTAAAAAGGAGTACCAGGCATGTGGAATGGTTGGGAGTCTTAAAATATTATATAGGAAGCCTTCTCAGAAAACCAAAAAACATGGACTAAAATAGGCACAAGCTTCAAAGGTCGGATTAGGATTAGTACCAGGTAAGGGTAGCCGAGGTTCAACTGCACGTAGAGGATGCAGAAGAGACAGTTGGACCCAACCATGGGGACAGTGTTCGGTGGCTGGTGCAGCATCATGGGGTGTTTAGGATTCAGGAAACCATTTTTCAGTCTAGGTGCACGCCGTGGAGCTTCTAGGGGATAATTAGGTTGGTTAGCCAAAGAAAGTTAGAGGTACTCCATGGGCGTGGTCGTGATATTTTCCTTTTACTTTTGTTTGGCATAGCATGTTGCAGCATGTCTGTTTTGAGTGCATGATCTGTACAAGATTTATATGGACTGATCAGATACTAGTTAGTGGGTTGGATCCATCTTGGGTGCATGATTATATGTGTATGATATGATTAGAATTAGGATCATTGTTGGATGTAGGTTACATGAGGTGACTTGGGCATCGAGGCATCAAGGATGCGGGTTGTGATTGAGTTGTGAGGCACTGAGTTGTTTTGAGAATCCATGCGATGCAGAACCTCATTGTTCCATGGAAGCCATGGGTTTATGGTGAGTGTCAAAACAATGCGGGATATATGTTGGTGTTGTATTCGACATTAGAGCACCTGATAAGTTGAATGGGTGATGAAGCATCATTAGAGCACCATGGGTCTAGGAAATAGGTTGATGGACCTTTGATTGATTTGAGATTTAGGCTATAATTGTTCGATAATATTCCTTCACCACCCTTAGAAGGGAAATTCTAGTACTAATTTCTTTAAGGGGGGATGTTTGTAAGAACACGGTTCTTCCTTTGAGGTACACATTTCTTTTTTTCAGGTTGTGTTTATGAAAATAGGGGAATATTGGGAAAGTACTGGAATCAGAATGTCACACAGACTAACTTGGGGTCACATGTTATGTAATCCCAAGTACACATAGCATACTATATGGTCGTGTAAGGGGTATACATGGAATGTTGGGATGTCAAAAAGGGTAGAGATAATTAAACATGTACACATTGTGTATTCCTTCCACACGCTATGAAGTCATGTCGGCAAGACATAGAATGTAAGTCAATATAAATCGATCATATTTGGAATAGTAAAAGAACCTAAATGGAATTTAGTCCCAATTACACACCGTGTATTTTGTAATTTTTTCATAAAACAGGTAATAACCTCGTTTTTTTTGTTCTGGATAGAACCACTAAAAACTATCTCCTGAACATTTATTCTTCTCCTGTTTCCTTATCTGATGTCAAATTCGATCACCATCAGATCCATTAGAACCCTCTCTGTATGTTCTAAATTAATCTTGATCTATTTTTTATAAATTATTCTCTCAACCAAGTTATCGGATTTTGATAATTTATGCTCATTGTGTAGATCTACCATGTTCTAGACTGAATTAGAGGCTGATAATGGATGAGGATCATTGTACTAGTTTGAGGTAGGTGGTGCATACTTCATTTTGTGTTTTTGCATATAATTGGGGGTTGTAGATTTCAGAGAAATGGTCATTGTTTGGGAAAACCCTATTATTGCATTTTAATTTGATTGTTATACCTTATGAGATGCCATTGGGTGTTCCCTTACCTATTATTCTTGAGCAAGGCCAGGTGAGAGGCCGTTTCTTATCGAGTTATTTTTTCTAGGGGTTCTAAAATGGTTTTAAATGAATTATCTTGATTTATATTGTATGTTTAAATTGCTTAAGCTTGCTTAAACCTATTAGAGGCATTCGAGTCCTCAGTACTGCTATGTGATGGAATGTAGTTAATGCAACTCTACTATTTAAATTGAATTTCCTATTTGAAATTATTTTAATGTGATTATATATATATATAATGTTTGGGATGACATAAACTTATACTCTTGATATTGTGGAAGGCTTGGCCCGAGGTCGGATGACATGGCCATTGGGATTGGGTGATGTTGATTATAGGTTGGGCGATGCCCAAAATTTCTTGGGGGGTTTTGACCATGGGATTGAGTGTCATGGACATTATTTTGAGGCGTTGTGACTATCAGGTTGGGCATAGCCCGAGATACTTGGATGGCATGGTTATCAGATTTGAGTGACATGGTTATAGGGACACGAGGTGTCAGAGATGGTGTGTCTTGGGTTTTTATTTTGGTGATTGCCACTCACCCATGATGTCCAAAATCCACTTGAGTCGTGTGCACATAGGTTGAATTCATGATGAGGTGGTTTTGACCACTCGTGTGGGTAAAGGCCCATTGTAGTTTTAGTTTAGGTATTATCGGTTTAGGGGTGCTTGTCATAGGAATCCATGTGGAAGGTGAGGAGCCTTCGGTTGATAGCGATGAGGCTATCAGGTTGGGGGATGAAGCTCTCCATGATTGAGGCTATGGGCCTGACTATTTATTTGAGGGAAGACATCATTGTTCCTACAATTATTATTTGAAGATAGATATCACTATTTCTCAGGTTGTCATTCCATAAGCCGATGTGAGATTTCATGCAGGGGTCTGTGGGACCAGGGTACTATTATTTTGGTGTGCCTTCGGGACATCAGTACATTGAGAGACGTGATGTCAGGAGGCAAGTGGGCTCGGGCTATGTGATTGTGGTGGAACCTAAGGGTTCACCATGACTTGTGGCTATAAGAGTACTTTGGGCCGTGGGCCAAGGACTCTCTTCCCTTTTGAGATTTCGACATTGGACGGAGCAGGTGTCACTCTATGATGGATATTGAGAACTAGTGGGGGTTGTCTTTATTTATTACATTGTATTGTTTACCTTTATTAGTGTTTTTTTTCTTAAAAACTTATGCTCGGTATGAACCATTGGGTGGTATCCTACTGAGATTCATCTCACACCCTAGACAGGCCCTTCGAGATGCATGTAGACTTTATGGTTTTACGTATAGTTAAAGAATCAGCCTCAGGAGCTATATCATAGTGCTATTTGGTATGGATATTGGTATGGACCTTGAGATCATACCTAGTTAGATTTTTACTTTTGTTTAGCTTTCATTCCTGTATCAGCATGCCTATTCTTATATGTAGAAATAATGGTTATCCATGGGTTCCATTTTTATATTAACATGTATAACCTATTAGGGATGCATGTATTTTTTGTTTAAATAGTAGTTACAAGTGGTGTTTAGAATACTGATCTGTTTACTTTCCACTATAGTTGTTTCTATATTCCTTCCACTGTTTATTTAAAATTGGATATGCTTCTGCTCTGTGGGTCTGGTTCGAGTCCACTAAGTTATTTTATTTCCACTGCATGTTATATTATTATGCTCAGAATAGTACCATTTCATATTCCCAGAGGGAATATCCTCCCAACTATATTTTATTTCACCCTCGCTGCTAATTGTCACCCTTTGGCATTTGGCGAGGTGCACCTAAGGTCCATGACACCCGGCCCATTTAGCACCGCTCGGTTGGCTGTTTGGGTCTGGATGTTACAAATTCCTTAATTTTAAACCCCTATATATTTTAAAAAATTATAATATATATATTTTGTATCATATTACCATTAAGATCATATAATTGTTTTATTTAATAGTAATAAATAACAAGGAATCTCTATGATGTTTATAACAACCATATAGGTATTTTGGGAAATTCCAATTCTAGTGATCAGATTTTCCATAATGGAAATACTTCTCCTCTTTATTTACATCTCCTTCAGGTTTTAATGAACTAAGATAACTATTGGACCCTCAAAATATCTTAAAATTTCCCCCTAGAATCTATAATATATAGAGAGGGATAAAACTAGAAACATATAGAGTAGAATTTTGAAATTTAGTTATTCCATTGGACAAGGAACATAACTATAACGACCCAAACTATTATGAATAAAATTACCCTTTTTGATTTAATTAAATGTCTTATGGATATAGAAGACACATGAAATTATTATTTTTATTATATCTAGTTGGATTTAAATGAACGTTAAATATCATTACCATTGATAATATAGTCGTTGAACAGTGATCACATGACTAGTATAAATATAGGGTTTTAATAAATACTTTTGGAATAGATAAAGGAAGTGACAACATTAACAGTTGGATCATTCTCTATGAATCCCATTTATCATAGCTTCCAGGGGAGATAATTTTTTTTGGATTTTCCCTAGACCAACCCCAAGCCGATATCCAACAACTTAATCATGAGTGAAACCGTTTACGAGATAAGTTTTATCTCATCGAGATCATGACCCAAACCATGTTCACCGAACGACCCCATGAAAGCCCCACCATCGCACACATTACTCTTAGGGAATATGATAGTGTAATAAAGGGATATGTAACAAGACTCTATCATTATAACTATGTTCATTATTTTTCTTTATAATAATGAATACACTTTCATTCAATTATTTTTATTTTGTAAATTATTTTTGAAGCACAAATAGTTTATTTGGTTAATATTCAAATTCAAATAAGAAATCTATTTTTCATGAATTACAGGATTTTTGAAATAAATAATATTCAGATAAAATATTATTATTAAATTAATTTTAAATGATCATATAATTTTTATGAAGTCAAAAGTAATTTTTATTGAGGTTTAAAAACTATTTTTGTCAAAACTCATTAATTTTCAATAAATGTAAGTTTCTATTTTAAAATTGAAAATTCACATATTTATAAAATTATTTAGATAAATTAATATTTTTTTTGAAACGAGGACATTGAAATTATCCAATGGTGAATTTTTCATAATATTCCAAGAAAGTCAAATTTTTGGGTAAAAAATAAATGCCATATAAATATAAAATGTGTTTCATGACATCATAATGTACTAATACTGATGTAATAAATGCTATAAAATAGATATTCGGATAAATATATTTTTTTAATTTTAAATTATGTAATTTTAATTTAATTTTATTTATTTTAAAAAGTCCTAGTGAATCCTCCAAAACATATAATATATTTTTAGATTTTAAAATCATTTCCTTGAAAGTATGACTCACCTCTACATAAGAAAGGGAATTTTTTTTATATATTCTACCCTTATCCTTATAAAATAATGTATAATACACCCCTTTTCCAAAAAATATGGGAAAAAACCATGGGATAGTTTATGGTTTTGAGTATTTTATTATGAGTTTTCCAAAACCAAAATAATAATGAATTCCTCCTCTTTTCCTATATAAACCCACCCAAGCATCCATCTATCTTCGCTTAAACTCTTTGAATCTCGACGACCCTATCCCCCACTCCCTATAGTCCTCCCAATGCACCCCAAGCTCCATAGAATCCTCTCCCAATGCTCGGAGTCACATATTTAAGTAAGAGATCATTCACTTTCATCTTTTATCAAGAAATCCTTTTGTGATATGCCTTTTAATTTCAATTTGAATATGTTGGGATATGTTCATACATACTCCCGTTAATGTCTATTTTATTTATAAATAATGATATTTTCCTTTAAATCTCATTAAACCATTCATGATCCTTTATATACACCTGTTACCATGCCGAAATTCTATAAGGCATTTCTCTCTCCTTATTCCCATTAAAGCACTTGTTTTATATTATGCATCTTAAATTGCATTTAATATGTTGGTATATTATGTTCCATGATCCCATTACTATCCATTTCATGTATAAATTATGAGATACAACTTTCTTTATCATCAACCAATTTTATGAATTTCTATATGACGTCTTTATGATGCCAAAATTGCACCGTGATTTTTCATGCCAAAATCATCATGTTGTGAATACCATTCCCATTCCTCTATCAAAGGTATTTACCTTTATGCACATATAATTGTTGATTTAGGACATAAATTTTTGTATTCCACATTCATTGATCATTAAATAAATGATTATGTTGAATGAATCCATTTTATATGATCTATGTGACACACTTAAGAATGTTATTGAAATGATTATGAAGGGTGTGTCCTAATAGAAATCCAATGTATTGGGTAATGTTTAGTATCATGATATGTCATGTTGTGATACGGGATTACTTGATTCCTTTATGGGACTTTTTCCCACCATGTTGGGATAGGGGTTTATGTGATTCCTTTTTTGTTTATGATGTAGTGTTTTTAGTTGTTTCCACATTTCCATGTTATGATTATGATGATATATCATGCCTTTATATGCATTTTACTTCATGAATCATTTATATTAATTTTCTATCTTGTATTATTATCCTCATGTTATTCCATGTTTACTCCCTTACTGGGTTTTATAGCTCACTTCTTTCTTGTGTACATCCTCAGGTTATCCCATGCCGTGTTAAGTACGAAGGAATGTTGTGGTCATGTAAAAAAAGTTTTTAATAAAGATATTGTATTTGATGATTTAATTTGTTATGTAATGTTATTAATTTCCCAAGACACTATAACTCTTGATCTTTTGAGATTTATTAAATGAAAAACTATGTAATAAATCATGTTTAAATATGTAATAAATAATAGGGTTATTATAGTTTGTATCAAAGGGTAGGTTTAGTTATCTTTGGGATTAGGAATAGAAAAACCTAGTGACAACTCTTAGGGATAAGACTAAGTATAATAAAAACATACATAATTTTTTTTGAGTATAGAGTAATCGGTTTATCAAGAAAATACATCCATATTTGTATACAAATAATTGGATGTGGATTTGGCATAGATGTATCTAGGGGTAAAACCCAAAAACACCACTTTGAGCAAGAATCGAATGGGAACTAGTGCAGGACAATGGTCCTTGCTACACTCCTGGTTTAACACCCCTAGGGGATATGATTTTGTAAATTCATAAGCTCAATATGAACCATTATTTAGGGAATAAAAAAATCCCCATAATAATATATATTAGGACGTAGATCATGGATAACTTAGACTGAAGCCTAAAAAATAATAAGTTAATGAGATAAATGTAATTTATAAGTTATCCCTTAAATGTAATTGGATTCCACTTATGTGTATAAATTTTTAATATACGCATCCCTAATTTTCCTTTTATTCTAGACAATGGTGAGTAATAGGAGGAATTTTGTTAACAACTGATGCAAAGGGCAGTGTGAGGATTTCCCTAATGAGATACCCAACCTGATGGGAGAGGGAATTGAAAAATTTGTTATGATACTCACTCAGTTAACTCAAGTTCTAAATCAAAACATAGATTAAGAGGATCTCCTAACCCCCCTAAGATAGATCAACCCTTAGACGAGATCTTCATGTGAAAAAGGCATACTACATTCAATGGATCATAAAATCCCTTAATCACAAAGTAATGGATCAATTCCATAAAAATGATCTTATCAATCCTTCAATGTTCCAAACAAGATAAGTTTATTCTGGTTGTTTATCATATGAATAATGAAGTTGTGTAGTGTTGTATATTGATCAAGAATACGAAGCATGAGGAATAGATCGAATCAAAGGAGTGGATGGAATTCCGGAAAATGGTTTTTGATAAATATTTTCCCCACACCCTCTATCTTAAGATGGAAAGTGATTTACTTACACTCAAGTAGAAGGATGATGAATCTTTTGAGGTGTACAAAGAAAAATTCACAAGAATTTCATGATATTCCCCCGATTTTACCATTTCCCCAGAATATAAGACCGATTACTTCTTGGGTGGGCTAAATCCTAGCCTACAAAAAGCCTTGGAAATCTGTGACTTTGATAGCTATGAGGAAATAGTCTGATGTGTCCTCTAAGTTGAGATGGAGATTAGTGAAACTGAGAGGTTTCAAAGGGATAATAATCAAAAAGTGGAATTAAATTCTGTCAGTATGATGGATAAATCCAACAGCGATAAGAAATTCTATCACCCCACTTGTCAAAGGATTAGAAAGAAGCACCCTAAGAAATTTCCTAAGGGGAACAAAGAAATGATTTAGGTGTGGGAGATAAGGGAACCTGGACAATGATTTTTGATAGGGTAAATTTTCCAAAGTGGTAATGGAAAGGAATGCTCTGGTCAATCCTCAACGCATTTTCAGTGCTGCAATTGCAAGGAACTCGGGCACTTCGCGAACCAGATCTCCAAGACAAGAGTTTTTAGAGGCAACCAACAACCTCCAAGGTAGCGAGGGAGAGCTTTTGGTATCACTACCGAAGTTAATATTGACAATGAAGTGGTGATAGTTATGCTAGATATTAATTCAAGAATAGAAGATATATTTTTTTATTCTGGTTCTACACATTCTTTTATATCCTGAAAGTTTATTTGAGAAATCTAAACACCACCACAAAGAATGTAAGTAGAGATGTCTGTGAATATGGAAAATGGGATAATTATTTTATACCATGAATATAACTCCTCCCATGTCACTATTTATTGATTTACCTTTCAAAAAAATGTTATTATACTTACCTTGGTAGAATTTGATGCAATTATGGGCATGAATTATCTTTCCATATATAGAGGAAACATAAATTTCCATGAGAGGTTAATCACTCTCCATATGTAAAATCAACCGCTGATTATATACAAGTGAAAGTAGGATTATGAATCTTCCTCTACACCATCACCCCAAGCATATATATTTCGTCCCTATGAGCATTCATATATTGTTTATATTATTGACTATAAGGAGGAAACTATCCTCGAAAAAATTCCTATTGTGAGGGAATTTGCTGATGTGTTTCCCCAGGAATTTCCTGGTTTTCCTCCAAGCAGAGATGTCAAATTTTAGATTGATATTATAACTGGGGCATTTCCAATATCTAAGACTCCATATATAATGGATGTTGTGGAACTTTCAGAACAAAAGAAACCACTATAGGATAATCTGGATAAAGGGTTCATACACCCAAGTGCTTCACTATGGAGTGCACTAGTCCTCTTCATCAAGAAGAAGGATGGGTCAGTGCGCCTTTTCATTGATTATCGCAAGCTTAACAAAACCGCGATAAAGAACTTGTATCCTTTCTCAAGAATTGATGAGTTGTTCGATTAGCTATGTGGAGAAAAATACTTCTCCAAGGTGGATCTATGACTGGGATATTACTAATTAAGGGTGGAGAAGGAGTATATCCCCAAGGATACTTTCTATGTAAGGTACAAGAATTATGAGTTCATAGTGATTCCATTCAGACTCACTAATTCTCCCACAATCCTCATAGATTTAATGAATAGAGTCTTTGGATATTAACTCGAAAAATTTATAGCAGCCTTTATAGACGATATTCTAATATAATCCAATACTATGGAGGAGAATGAGGAGAATCTAAGAACTGATCTAAACACCATGTGAAAGGAGAAACATTATAAAAATTACAACAAGTGTGAGTTTTGGTTGAAGAAAGTCTCATTCTTGGGGCATATCATCACAAGTAATGGGATATATCTGGATCCTTCCATAAAAAAGGAAATTTAGGTATGGCCAAGGCCAACATCTATGATAGATATCCATATATTCCTTGGGATAGATGGATATTATCACTAATTTGTAAGAAATTTCTCTAAATTTTCAAACCCTATTACCAAGCTAACTCGGAAGGGATTCAAGTTTGATTGGAATGATGAATGTTAAGAAAGCTTCATGGAGTTGAAAAAGAGTCTTATCACTGCCCTTGTGCTCACACTACCCACAAGTGGGGATACTTTCATAATCTTTAGTTATGATTCAAATAAGGGATTGTGATGTGTGTTGATGAAAAATGACAAAGTCATTGTCTATGCCTCAAGGAAGTTACAAATTCATGAGAAAAACTATCCCACACACGATATAGAGTTAGAATCTCTGATCTTTGCATTGAAAATATGGAAAAATTATCTCTTTTGCGAGAAGTGTCAAATATATACTGATCACAAAAGTCTCAAATATATATTCACATAGAAAGAGCTGAATATGTCCCAATGAAGTTGGTTAGTGCTCATCAAGGATTACGAGTGTTCAATCCATTACCATCTTGGGAAAGATAATATGGTGAAAGATGCTCTAAGTAGAAAGGACCCAAAAATTCTATCATTGATGATAATTTAAAAGTATCCAACCTTCATAGATTTGAGGAAGATGGAAATAAGAATCATAAATAAGGGAATATCATCAATCATTTCACAAATTATTTCTCAAACATATCTTTTGGAAAATGTCAAAGGATGCTCAAAAGGATGATGAGAAAATTAAGAAGAAAGTGGAAACTATCATAAAAGGGAAATCCTCAGAGTTAAATGTTAAAGAAGAAGTAATTTTCAGATTTTCTTCAAGACTACATGTTACATAAAATATTGGGTTAAAGAAAGAACTGTTGGATGATTCACATACTTCAAATTTCTCTATTCACCCAAGAAACACAAAGATTTATCAAGATATCTAAGATCACTATTAGTGAGATAACATGAAAAAAAAGATCACTAAATATACATCAAAGTGCCTGGTATGTAAGAAATTAAAGGTAGAGAGGCATAAGTCTAATGGTATGATGCAACCATTACCCATAATAGTGTGGAAATGAGAAAACATCACCGTAGAATTTGTCACTGGACTTTGGAAGACATCCAAAGGAAAAAATTCTATCTTGGTTATTGTTGATCATCTTACAAAGACTGCACACCTCATTGAGATTTGAGAGGATTTCTCACTAGATCAATTGGAATAGATATACATTAATGAAGTGGTAAGGATGCATGGAGTACCACTATCAATTGTTCTTGATCAAGATCGAAGATTTACCTCTAAGTATTGGAAAAGTCTTCAGCATTCCATAAATACTGAGATGAATTTTAGTATGACTTATCACCCTCAAATTGATGGTCCATCTGAGAGGATTATCCAAACACTTTAGGACATTTTGAGATCTTTCTCAATGAAATTAAAAGGTATATGGGACCAATATCTTCCTCAGGGGGGGGGGGGTTCTCTTACAACAACAGCTTCCATTTGAGCATCCAAATGCCCCCTTATAAATCCATTTATGGGGAAACATGATAAACACCAAAATATTGGGATAATGTAGGGGAATGAATACTTATAGGTCTAAAAATGGTCAATGAAATGGTGGATAAGGTTAAGACCATAAAGAGGCACATCAAAGCTTCTCAAAGTCAATAAAAGAGCTATACTGATAATCATCTATGTGACCTAGAGTTTGATGTTAGAGACATGGTATTCCTACATATATCTCCATGGAAGAGGGTGATGATATTTTGGAATAAGGGAAATCATAGTCCAAGGTACATCGACCATTTTGAGATCCTTGATCGCATCAGAGTAGTGGTCTATCGACTAGCACTCCCATCGAACCTGTCTCAAGTATATAATGTATTCCATGAATCCCTATTAAGAAAGTAAATACCAGAACCATCACATGTACTCAATCCAGAGGTGGTACCATTAGATAATGACCTTTCTTTTGAGGAGTAGCCTATGAAGATATTATATTATAAAGAAAAAGTTCTACAAACTAAGACAATGCCCCTCGTCAAGGTGTTGTGGAGAAACCACAAGTTTAAAGAAGAAGTGTGGGAACCAGAGGAGGTGATGAAGCAGAGTTACCCCAATCTTTTTTAGTGTTGGAAAAGAAAATTTAGAGGGTGAAATTTCTTAAGGGGGGAAGGTTGTAATGACCCAAATACGAATAAAATTCACCCTTTTGATTTAATTAAATGTTTTATGGATATAGAATACAGATAAATTTTTTTTATTACATTCAGTTGGATTTAAATAAATTTTAAGCATCATTACTATTAATAATATTGTCATTGAATAGTGATCACATGAATAGTATAAATATATGGTTTTAACAAATCCTTTTAGCATAGAAAAAGGATGTGATGACCTCATCTAGTAGGATCATTCCCTATAAAGCCCATTTGTCAGAGCTTCTCAGGGAGATAACATTTCTAGGATTTTCTCTACACCAAGCCCAAGTTGAGATCATAGAATTGATTTAATTTAAAAAAATTATAATATATATGTTGTATCATATGACCATTAAGATCATAGAATTGATTTATTTTACAGTAACAACTAACATGGAATCTCTATGATGTTTATAACAACCCTATAGGTATTATGTGAAATTCTAATTCTAGTGATTAGATTTTCCATAATAAAAATTCTTCCCCTCTTTATTTACATATACATCAGATTTTAATAAACTAGGATAACTTTTGGACCCTCAAAATATCTTAAAATTTCCACTAAAATATATAAGACAGAGAGAGGGATATAAATAGAAAGATATAAAGTATAATTTTGAAATTTAGTTAATCCATGGGACAAGGAACATAACCGTAATGACCTAAACTGTTATGAATAAAATTCCCCTTTTTGATTTAATTAAATGTATTATGGATATAGAATACACCTGAAATTATTTTGTTTATTATATGTATTTGTATTTAAATGACCATTAAGTATCATTACCATTGATAATATAACAATTGAACAATGAACACATGACTAGTATAAATATATGGGTTTTAAAAAATCTTTTTGCCACAGACAAAGGATGTGATGTCATCAACCTATAGGATCATTCCATATGAATTCTATTTATCATAGCTTCTGTGGGAGATAGAATTTCTATTATTTTCCCTAGACCAAGCCCAATATGAGATCCAATAACTTAAGCATGAGCGAAACTGTTTATGGGATACGTTCAAGCTCATCGAGATCATGACCTAACCCATTTTCACCGAACGACCCCATAAAAGCCCCACCATCGCACAACTTAATTTTTGGGCGTATGATGGTGAAATAAAGGGGGTTGTTACAATACCCTATCATGATGATGATGTACATTATTTTTTATAGAATAATGAATATACTTTCATTCTATTATTGTTACTTTGTAAATGATTTTTAAATCACAAAAAGTATTTTTGGTTAATATTCAAATTCAATTAAGAAGTCAATTTTTAATAAATTAATCGATTTTTGAAATAAATAATATTATAAACAAATATTATTATTAAATTATTTTTAAATGATCATATAATTTTTATGAAGTCAAAAGTAAATTTTATTAAGGTTTAAAAATTGTTTTTGTCAAAACCCATCAATTTTCAATAAATAATGGTTTTTATTTTAAAAGTTATAATTCACATATTTAGAAAATTATTTAGATAAAATTAATATTATTATATGAATCAGGACATTGAAATTATCTAATGGTTAATTTTTCATAAGATTCTGAGACAGTCAATTTTTTGGGTAAAAATTAAATACCGTATAAATATACAATGTGTTTTATGTGATAACAATGACCCAATGATGATGTAATAAATACCATAAAATGTATATTCGAAAAAATATATATTTTTCTTTTAAAATAATTTAATTTTATGCTTATTTTATTTATTTTATAAAGCCTTAGTGAATCCTTCAAAACATATAATATATTTTATGATTTTAAAATCATTTCCTTGAAAGTATGACTCTCCTCCACATAATCAAGAGAAATATTTTAATATCTTCGGCCCTTAGACTTATAAAATAATGTATACCATTCTAATTTTCCAAAATATATGGGCAAAAAACATGGTATGGAATGTAGTTTTGAATATTTTATTATGAGGTTTCCAAAACCAAAAAAATAATGATATCCCCCTCCTTTCCTATATAAACCCACCCAATAATCTATTTATCTTCACTCAAAATATTTGAAGCTATAACACCCTTTTTACCATGGTCCCAAGAGTCCATCAAAGGTTCCCCAAGCTCCCAAGAATCCCCTCCCAAACCTTTGGAGTCACACATCGAAGTAAGGGATCTTTCACTTTCCTCTTTTATCGAGCATTCCTTTTGTGATATGCCTTTTAATTTCAATTTTAATTTATTGGGATATGTTAATACATACTTAAATTACTATCCATTTTTTTTATAAATAAATATATCTTTATTTCACTCTCATTAATCCATTCACGATCCTTTATATACACCCATTACCATACCAAAATCTCGTAAGGGATTTCTCTCTCCTCATTTTTATTAAAGAAATTATTTTATATTGTGAATCTTAAATTTCATTTTATATGTTCGGATATTATGTTTCATGATACCATTACTTTAAATTTAATTTATAATTTATGAGAGACCCATTTCTCTCTCATCAACCCATTTTATTAATTTATATATGATGTCATTATGCTGCTGAAATTGTATCACAATTTTCCATTCCAAAATCTTCATGTAGTGAACACCATACCCATTCATCTATCAAAGGTATTAACATTATGCACATATACTTTTTTATTTTGGACTTACATATATTTATTCTACATTCCTTGATTGTGGAATAAATGATCATGTTGATTGAATCCATGATATATGATCTATGTGACACACTTAAGCATGTGATTGAAATGATTATGAAGGGTGCCCCTTGATAGCACTCCAATGCATTGGGTAATGTTTAGTATCATGATACGTCATTTTGGGACATGGGTTTACCTAATTATTTTATGGTACTTTTTTTCACCATGTTGGGACAAGGGTTTACCAGATTTATTTTTATTTATGATGCATGTTTTAAGTTATTTCAAAATTTTCATGTTATGATTATCTTGTTATATCATGAATTTATATTCATGTTACTTCATGACTCATTGATATTCCTTGTATGAAATGTATTGTTATACTCATTTTATTCCATGTTTATTCCCTTATTGGGCTTTAAGCTCACCCATTTCTTATGTACATTATCAGGTTATCACATGCAGTGTTAAGTAGGAAGGAATATTGTGGTCATGTAAAAGAAGTTTTCAATAAAGATGTTGTATTTCATGTTTTATGTCGTTATTTAATGTTAACAATTTCCCAAGACACTAGACCTATTGATCCACTGAGTTTTATTGAGTAGAAATCTATGTAATAAATCAGCTTTAATTATGAAATAAATCGTCTGGTTTTTATAATAACTCATTATCAAAATCATTGATTATTACCATTGATAATGATATATTTATCAATATACTATCATTATAGCACTAAATCCTAGAAATTCTATGTCCAAATCAACTATCCTCAAAATATCGGGGATAAAATGTAAAATTTAATTGAAATCATTCACATTTAATATTTATATCTTTTTTAGAAATGATTATCAGAATGGAATCTATATCCATATCAATCCTTAAAGAATAAACCAACCTCTATAAGTCATTGATGTATTAAATCAAATTAAATACGTTGGAAGAGGCTGAAATTAATTCGATCATCTTGAATTAAAGAAATTATTTTGAAATAATAAGTTATTCCATATTATGAATCTTGTAAGAAACATGATTCTCTTATTGAATAGTATCATCGGTCAGATACTCATGGATGCATTTCTCTAATACATAGAAATTATCTTCTTACTTTAGAACAATTATAATATTTTTATAACATGTTAGGAATATTTTTCTGTTGTGTTTTTTTTCCTTTCCTATAATTAATCTAAAATTCAAGTTTGATGATGATGATTCCATTTATCTACAACTAAATTTTTTATCTGATGAGTATCATGTTGTACAATAATTTAATAAGGACTTTTGTTAAATGTTCTCCTAATAAAATGATGTCCCCTGTTAACTTTACGTCGTATCCATTAGTGGGAGATGCTCTTATTTTACTAAGATTTTAATTAATTTTCCATTTTCACATTACTTATCTATTTGTATAAAAAGTTATTTTAATCATATCATATATTTATCTTTGAAATTTGAATATAAATATCATTACCCAATTTCATAAAATAGATTATCCTAACTCTATTTTATCAGTTTCCTAAATTTTAGGGTTTCCAAAATATGTGTAACTAAAAATTTATATTAGATATGGGAAGTTACACTTATTAAGATCACCAATAACCTACTTTCCATATAGAAGATAATCCACGAGCACACTGCCTTAGTATAACTTACCCATTTAGATAATATATGTCTCAAAAAGTGTGTTATTTATAATGGATTTAACCCTTATTATTTTTAAGGGGGTTTAAAATCTCTCCATATTATTGCATGTGTTCCCTTCATGTATGAATTCTTCAAGAAATTTAGTTTTTCATTTTATACCATCAACCAAATTAATTTGTTCAAAATGTGTTCATGTATAACTCTTTATACAGTTTATGTTTTTATTTAATTACCTTAAAATAAAATATAAATATATTTACACATATTCAAATTAATACTACGAATCAGGTATGTAAAATATTTTAATATAAACTCTTAAAATCATATAAAACTAAAATACTTATAAGAGAAAGTATGGTGTGAATGGTAAGTAACCCTCAATTTTATAGATAATGCTTAAGACCCAAATTTAGTGATAAGTATAAGGAAAAGTCCCACCACTATAATTATTTTTATATTTGGAGGTGATTTTTAGTGATGGTTTTTAGAAGTATTTCTAAAAAATAATGTTTATTTTATGGTGTTTTATTAAAAACTACCATTAAATATTAATAAAATATTTATCCTATACTTCTTATGATCTTTTTTTTTCAAATACCAAAATCCAAGATTACCTTCCCCGGATCCCTTTCTACTGATGTTATATTCTCCCCTCACTCCATCCCTTTCCACTATGGTACCAATCTCTCCTTACCTGATCAATTAACATTATCATGCCTCCAAAGCATGTTTCCCTTCATAGCCTAAATGAGGAAGGTTATGTTTTGTTTTATTTACTATGATGTCAATTTTATAAAAATTGAAGATCCGACCTTATCGAGGGAGGAGGAATTTTTTTTCTAAATTTATTATAGATTTTATTCCAAGCTATTCAAAGATTAAATTTCATAGGGTTGGCCTTTGAAGGGGATTGATTTTACTCTATTAATATAGTTCACTTGAGATTTTTTCTAGAAGAAAAAATTCTTTATTTTGGTTTTGAATATTACTTTGTTGCTTACTATCAATTAGGATCCATATTTTTTATTGCTAACAAAATACAAAGAGTATATTTTCCTTTATTTCCTTACAAAATAAAAACTAGACATTAAATTTTTTTATATAAAACTGTTTTGTAATTTTTATCACTTTTTATTATTATACATGGATAATTTATTTTTAGTTTTTGGTTTAGGATTATATATTAATTTAAGAGATTTTGTTTTTTTATTATGATAATTTTAATTATATTATAAGATTAAATTATTTAAACAAGTTTTCATAAATGTTTTTCATTTAATAATCATTTTTTTCAATAGTTATAGTTAATTTAGATCTTTCCATATATGATGTTGAAGATACTAATAAATGGAGAACAACCAATGGTGAGTGTATAAACACATAAAGGTAATGGGGAAATGAGTATGTATATATAAATTCATTTATTCAAATATCAATCATGATTGAAATTAAATTTATACTATCATATATCAATATAATATTCACTCTCAACATATATTAAGCTTTAATATAATTTATTTTATGATGTATAATCTTCAATATGATTTTCTCATCAAGTCAAGCTATAATAATATTCATTTCTTGAAAATCTAATATATGTTTTTAGAACATAAAGACAAAAAAGATAAATACTATAAAATATTAGTGGATTATCTTCCTAATGTTATAGAGACCAATATAAGAGAACAATCTACTAAGTATACAAATCTGTTTCATGAATTAGTTAAATATATAGATCAAGTAATATATGGGGGATTTCATAAGTATTCAAAACATTAGTTTCTATTAAGGATTTATAATTGCAAGTGCCTATATGGAATTAAAAATAATTTCCAAGTTATTGGAAATTTCCTATGATTAATCTCTTAAATCTACGATCATTAAGTTATTTATGATATGAATAAAGTTTTCAAAAATATTTGGCAAAATTATATAGAAATACATACATGTCCAAATGATTATATTCTATATTGGGGATATTATTTTAGTAGATAGAAATGAAAAACGTGTTGAAATTAAAAAAGGAAGTTAATGAATAATGTTGATAGTTTGAATCAGTATAATATGAAGAAGAATAAGAATAAAAAGTACACTCTCATCAATTATTTACAGTATTTCCTTTTAAACACTATTATGAATATTATTTATGTCATCTAAAACCACCATGAACATTATGTTACATTCTATAGAAAATAAAAATTATGGGTTCATGTGACATACAAGAAATCCAAAATAATAGAAAAAATTTCATTCATTATATCCACATTTCTCATATGATATTAGGAATGTATGATTTGAATTAGATACTGATGGATTAATTCCATTTATGACTTTGTGTACGAGTTATAACATTAGGATGGTTGTTATGATCCCTTACAATCAACCTCCATGGATGTCTATATAGCTATATTCCTTATCATTTCAATGACTATTTAAGAAAAAAATTACAGAAAATGATATTGATGTGTAATTTCAAGCTATAATAGTATAAATATAGGAGTTATGGAATAATATTTTCAAAAAATATATTGAGGCAACTAAAAAATGTTTAAAATACATGTTGCTCTAATGTTGACCATTAATTACTTCCTTATTCTTGAGAACATATTTGGTTGGATCACTTATACTAATTCGGTGTACCAAGTTTGTAAATTTTATTTTGAGATTGAGAGACTAAATTATTGAAAAAAATTGTGTTTCTTGGAGTCATTATATATTTCTTGATTCTTATCAAAGACTTTGGTTTAACAAGTCAAAATTCATTTGAACCATTGATCATAGTCTACCAAAAAATTTACTCATAGGTTTATAAATACTTTTACAACTAGTAAATATTGAAGTATAATTATATAAGGTGTATCATTTGAAAGAAATTAGAAAATGAATGTGGTCATCATTATATATTAGAACACAACAATGAAATAAAATAATAACTTTTTTTAAACAACTATATTGGGAATTTGATTTTTTATATCATAATCTTAATGTTATTAATATTAAAAAAAATTATGTGAAAATTGATTTTCACATTACTTAATTAGTGTGGGAAATTGAAGGACCATATTTATGATTAAATTGAATTAAAGTAAATGATTATAATGAATGATCTTTGGTAAGATGATAATGTAAAATATTTTGTTATAGTTTTTTTAATAAAAATCATAGATAAAAATACATTCCTTTTAATATTAGAAATATGAAAGTACGTAGTGAATATTTAAGTAACATTTTAATATTTGTTAACTTAATACATAAAAAGTTACATGGATTTAAAATGCATGATCCATATATTTTTAAGTAGTTACTATATTTATAATTTCCTAGATTGTTACTTGAAAAAGTGAATATAGTTCTAATTGAGTTTTATACATTTTTCAAACAAGTTTATAAGAAATATATATAATTGTTTAATCTTGATAATATTCATGAAAGAATTATATAAACACTTTTCCATATGGATATTACCATTCTCCCTTATTTTTTTACTATCACTGTGCATTTGATTGTTCATTTGGTCAAGGAAACTAAATAAGGAGGTATCGTACATTATTGATGGATGTATTGAGTTGAGAGTTAAATCATTTATATGTTTTTATTATTAATTAAAACATTATTTGAAATTCATTTCAAAAAATGTTAATTAAGTTTCATTTATTTTTTTATAGGTAATTGGATGATATTAATTCAAGATTTCATCTAGTTGGTCACATTGAAGATATGATGTCTCAATATCAAATAGATAGAAAATAATAAATCATTCATAATTAAGGAAAAAAAATTGGGTGTATCTAAAATATTAAACTAGAAAAACTATAATTATTATAATAACATCAATATTTTCTACTAAATAGTGATATTTTTTATCCATTCATTGAAGAACCAAGAATAAAAACAAAGCGATGCATACAAATTCAAACATCGAATGAGATAGATAAAAAAATCAATTAATAAATATCTATCATAATTGTTTTTATGTCATGTATGTTTATAAATAATATATCCCATATATATAGTAGGTCACCGTATGTATTTTTTAAATTTAATAATTTATATTTATTTTTTTAGATCATGAATATTGATATTTGAGATCATGTTTTAGAAGATTTGATGATTTTGCATGGGGACCTCTAAAGTAGGCTAGGAAATTCAATGCTTTCAACGTGAAGGGGCTCAATTTTTACACAGTCAATTGATAAGGAGGTTTAACAACATATAACAATGATATATTTATAGTCCCTAAATTGGGATATTATGGAAATTTGATTGATATTATCAAATTAAACTACCATTGTCATTTTTTATTTGTTTTATTCAAATGAAAATTGGCCAATATTACCTGTGTTATTAGAAGATATACATTATAATTTACTTATGTGAACTTCACTAACTTGATTGATATTTGTGCCCATGAATAACATGATCCATATATCTTCTAGTCATAATAAAAAATTATGTATCATTTGGAAGATACAATATATGAGTTGCAGAGTGTATTTTTGCTGACGAAACATAAATACTTCAATGATATGGGTGTTTAATGAATTAACATGTGACATTAAATCTCATAAGTAAAAATATATTGACTTCCTTAACCCTGATGATATTGAAAATGTTGGACTTTTATGGGTGGAATATGAAGTGGAAGAAGTAATAATGAATCATGATAACAATATGACCACTGAAGGAGATAATGATTTCATGTGTAATAATTTATTAAATTATCAACTAAATTATTAATTGTACTATTCATTTTCAACATTATGAATCTATGATAAATTTAATTTTTTATACATTAATTATTAAATTTTGATAATTTAAATTCTATACTTATTTTAAAATTCATGTTATAATAAAATTTTTACTTCTTTTAATGATGGGGATAGAGAGGGAAAAATGTTTTATTGATTGAGTCATCAGGTAAATTTTATAATTTCATAATAATCTAGAATACAAAATTTTAATGTATTTATGTTAATATATATATATATATATAAACATACTTTATTTTTTAAAATAAATACCAATACAGACACCAAAAGACGATTGTGTAGATAGAGACAGTCATGGTTGGTCATCAAGTGGGCATCATGATAAGGATTAATTTTCAACTTATTGTCTCTGATGATATTATATAATTAAAATAATTTGATTTTTTATAATATATTTTTCACTATGTTAGAGTTATTGGATTTTTTTCATCTTAACTCAATCTGTTTATTAGATATATATACATATGCTATTCTTTATTGTTTTAATTATTATTGGATGTATATAAATCTAATAATTTGGATTTTTTGTTTCTATTTTTGTTAGTTAGTTTTCATCTAGAATAAATTTTTTTCAATAACATTAGTTTAAAATATCACAAAATACTAGAAATTATTTCATGATGGTTGTAATAACAGCTAAATAATACCCAATTTATAATGACAATAATACAGTTGGAAATATATATTAACCACCTCTAAATATTTATTTCATGAATGTTTTATAACAACTTTAAGAAATTCCAATAAATTTTATGAAATATCTCTTGAAATTACATCTAATGGTGGTTTAGGTAAACTATAGTGAAACATTTCAATGATGGTTTAAACAACTGATAAACCTAAAAAAACCAATACAAATGAGTCATTTTTTATATAGTTCTCTATCCATGAATAACTTATCAATTGATAACAAAATTCTAATATTATACTAAAACATAATATGTACAAATAAAAAATGATATCTATTTTAAAGATTATACCCCATAAAAAATCATAGTCATAGTTGAATGTAATAAAACCTTATTCCATACATAGCATATAACTACCTATATGTAAGGTATGAAATTTATAAGAAGTTGTTTGTAACTTTAAAAAAGTCATACACTCATTCATAATATAATTTTTTTTTTCATAAATTAAATTACACATAGAATAAACTAAATAAATTAACAGTTCATTAATTTAGACATAAGATAATCATTTATGAATATTTCATGTGTAAACAAATATAAATATTTTATAATTTATACATGAATTATAGATAATAAAAAAATAATTAAATATAAAAATTTCATTTTTATTTCAGTATGCACTTTTTCTTGATATAAATTTATATAGAATTTATTATAAACTACTTCATCTTGAAAATATATGAAATTTTTTAAAACTTTTATAATCCTATAATAATTTCAGATTTTTTATAAACTAAATATAATATAATTAATTTTTTTTAAAATCCATTTAAATCTAACAAATTTTTTTGGAATGTTTTAAATAAATTTCCAAATATTGTTTTTTAATATAAATATTTTATATTATTATTTATAAACATTTCATGAATCGATATAAACTATTTTATATTAGCCTTATTTTAATTTATAAACAATTAATAAATTAAAAAAACATGTAAATTTAAATCAAACATAGATCATATCCATAAAAATGTTTTTGGTATGATTTAATGTCCACTTTCAGACATTTTAGGGGCCTTCAGAGCCTACGATGCCAACGACTTTTGAGATTTTTTTAAATATAAAAAACCATGACATAGTTTCCCTCACATGATGATAATTTCCAAGTAAAACCATGTATTTTATATTTGTATAGGTAATTTTGGTCATAGATTTAAAAATTCATACTTATAAAACTATTAAGTGGTTTTACTCAGCTATATCAGGGCTGTCTTACAAAAATCATATTTTAATACTAACAAAAAACATTTTTCTGGTAAACCATGACCTAATATTATTCATTTATAATTATATATTTTATTGAAACTATTATTATGTATATTTTATTACTCCATGACATGGATTTATAATTTTTATATAACCATGATCATTTTTTCCTCAAAATATGAAATGGTTTTGAAAAAAAATCAACAACGATGACTATTTTTCAAAAACAAGTTGTGCTCCTAGGATAAAATGTTTTTTACAATTTATTCATCTATATAAAATATAAATTAAAAAATAATAGATATTTATCTGATTCCACTAAATATTCTTTAATAAGAAAATACTTTTCAAAACATAGTGGAAACAATCAACCAAATTTAGTTTTTTGAGGATATGTCTATTCATTTTGGTCTTAATAAAATAAATAACTAATAATTACATTTTATATATTGATGTGATCTATCCATGATATCCTATATGATCTTGATATGGATCACCGACAAGTATCTAACAAAATTCTTCCTTCTAGAGTATCAATCAATTTTGTGAATCTCTCAACACTTGGGAAGGAAAAATTAAATCCATGGTTATCTTGAACAATTAGTTAAATGGTTAATGGAAAATGAGTTCTATAGAGAGTTATTGCCTTGGATTTTATATGGTATGAATTATTTACGCACATATCATGGGATTTTCCTTTTTATATAGGCTTCAAATATTCTCCTTGAAGATGGAAGGTTTCATACATATTCAATGTTTCATCATTCAAGATGTAAAAACAGTTTAAACTCTGATAATACTTACAAATAATTTGTAACCTTCGACAACCATCAATGAAATGTTTAACATTTTAAATTTTCTTATTATATTATCAAAATTCATTAAAATATTATCCCATGACATTAAAACTAACCAAGATAGATTAAAATGGGAGAAATAATAGTCAACATGTGTTATCGAATAACTCGTACACTGTGATGTGCTAATTCATGATGTAATGAACATAACTAAAATGTGGTATATACAAGAACAAAACATAATATAATTTATACTACCACATCTTGGTTTGGTTTTATAGAATAGTTCAAACAAATTTATAATACTATATATATAAATAATATTACCTATTGGATAAGATCACTAGGTTGAGTGGTAATCCAACTTTTACTTGACTAGAGTGATAGAGGGTTAAACCCTATCAACCTCCCAAATCCTCATTGTTATTTTTTTCCAAGTAAACCCATTATTATAAATGTTTACTTAAAGCAATAATAAAGGATCCTAACTTTCTATTAAACCCTAGTCATGAACTATTCTTCTACTTCACCATTCCCCTGAGATGTAAAAGGAACTGTCAAAATTTTGTAATATCTCTATGTTTTCTTAGACCATTTAATTTTGAAACCTTCGTTAGGATGGTAAAAATCAATTTATATGATATTTTATTGTGAATAAATAGTTATTTTATATAAATCAAACTTAATCCATATATTATATATATCGCACAGGTGTGTATTTTTGTGTATGAATTATGTAATTTGTTGTGAATCAATAGTTATTTTATATAAATCAAACTTAATCCAAATTTTATATATATCGCACGTGTGTGTATTTTTTTGTGTGAATTATTTAATCAATATATATATATCTATATAATATGTAATACATAACACAAAAATAGATATATATACATGTAATTTTCTAATTATTTTTATATTGTGTATATATTTTTTTATATGTGTGTGTGGCTATTAATAATTACATACATTAGAGAATTTTTTTATGACTGTCCAATTTAGTGAAATATAAATATTATTAAACTAATTAATATTAATATGAATTGTAAATATATGGATATTAATCATATAACATATGTGTATGAGGATAGATTCAAATAGTTCATCAAGTGTATAACAAACCATACAAATGGCCCCTATAAAAATATGTCTCTATGTTTACATTATTTTTACTCAAGGTGAATTTCTATAGACGATTTGGAAGTATAATTGATCAATTTTAGAATTTATTGAAGTTATAAATATTCAATTAAGCATGAATAAGAAGTAAATTTATCTAGTGAATGATAATATTATTTATGGATCGTTTTATTTCTGAACTACTATATACAATGATGTAGATCATAATGAGGTTATGAAAAAAATAGATAAATTTGAACTTCAAGACTATATATAAATGTCTTAGAGATTATATAATTGAACAAAGATGTTTTTTATTATGTTTGTACTAAATATATAACACTATCATTAATAATAAAACTATATAATTTAAAATCAGACGCTAGATGGAGTGATTCCAATTTTACAAAACTACTTTCTCTCTTAAATGACACCTTTGAAATTATGATGTTCTTACTTATTAAATATATAAAGTTAATTTTTTTTACATTAAATAGGTATATGTTATGAAAAATTACATTTATATTCCAACAAATAAATATTATTCCAAGAGGTATACAATTTACTAAAAAAATCCATAAGAATGATGCATCTCGATATAATAAAAATGAATTAAGTCGATGGAAAGTAGTAAGATAGTTTGAAATAATTCCAAGATTTAAATGAATGTATTAGATTTTATATATTTCTAGTCAATTAAATTGGTATATAAATAAAATAATTCAAAATTGAAAACTTTGACACCCTATAAATGCTTCGTAGTGGAGGAAAATTGATCACAAGTATTCTAAATTTGTAAACGAGACACAAAACCTTCATTCATGAATTATATATAGATGGTATTAATCATTTTTATGAACATAGCAGTACTCATAGTACATGGTCATTTCTAGAATAATATATCCTATCTCTAAATGTTAATTTTTCTTACATTATGTAACTCCCAACAGCTGATCATATTTCTCCCCATCAAAAAACACAACTCCAAGACTGTGTTCTAACATACCATTCATTCATAATATATTAACGGGGTATTAATCACAGGATTATAGAAATACTTACCATAATAGCACAATATAAAAAACCCAATTCACATTCTGGTTCTCATCAACATAGTATTAACCTATTAAAAACACTAACACACAGTCCAAATAATATAACCATCAATTTTCATACCCATATCCTTGATCCTCACACAAAAATAAAAAGTTCCTTGAGTCTATACTATTAAAGCCAATCATATAATTCACAAAACAAATATAAAACTTGGTTAACTGTTATCTACTACAGAAACCTAGTTCCAAATAACTTATACCAATCCTATTCCATTCATTAAAAATAAGATACCATGTTATACAATTACCATTTTCCAAATTTGAAAAACTAGACAAATAATTTTATACACAAAAAATACACATAATTATTTTTCATAAAATACAACATCTACTTGGTGTACAATGGTTTTATATTAAAATTTTTAAAATCATAAATCCATCAAATCACTGGTATTTTCACAAGAAATCATTTCTATATTCAACAAACATTTTTAAATACTTTTAAATAAAATTTAAAAAAAAAATTCTTGTTATTTCAAAATTCTAAAAACCAAAAACCCACTGGCCTAGTGATACATTTTCCTAAAAAGTAATATGTTATTTTTTTTTTGAACCTCAAGTTAAAAAATACAATCCATTTAAAAACCATAGATTCCACCTACAATATCAAATGAAACCAATATACAAATAGGCTTATGAACTTTATGCATTATAAAAAACCTCATTTCGAAGACTATATTTTTTTATGAAAATCCAAAACACTAAAACCATTTCACTATGGATTGAAAAATCAATATTAAATAATTTTATACCTCAATAAAAAATCCGCTAAATCAAATCAATTAAGTCTCCATTTTAATCTCTTTGAAAATATCAAATAGATTATTATTGACTTTTAATTATTAGTGAATTAGGTCAAGGAAATAAATCAATAAATGCTAATTTTATAGTGTGTTCTATTCCCTAAATATTTTATTATCCAAGAGTATATAATTTTTTTGAAACTAACTCTTTAATGTTATTAAACAATCATCCCGAGTCCCATCCATCCCATACACAAAATTATAAAAATAAAAACTCACCCATGTTGAGAGTGCCTAATTCCATCATTGAATATACCTTAGAAACTTGGGTTTTAATGATACCCATATTAGTTAGTAATATTCACAATCTACCTACAAAGTCATGATATTCAATATCAAACTTTAATTGAATCAATTTATGAAAAAGAAAACTCTAATACATTAGAATACCATAAGATTTGAGGCCTTCATCCCCATACAAGAGAGGATATCAACTAGTGGAGAGGGCCTAATCCTAACATAGGGAGAGTATACCCTCTAAGATAACTAATATACACCATGACTGAATGTCCCAAAAATTTGGAATGAAATATTCATATATCAAACATTCCAATATATGGAAAAATAAATTAGTGAGAAAAAAATTTCATCCTATAATATGATAAAAAAATAAGAAAAAAATATGATTCATACCAAATTAAACAATAATATAACATATATAATAGTTTATCCATGAATAAATAAATAATTTGACTACATGATTGATAAAAATGTTATACAAAAAAATACATTCACCACTATCCCAATACTAACACAATCACGTAATTACTCATCATAATCAACAAGAAAACTTGTCCCAATAAATTACCCAAATCCAAATTATTTATTTAACATAAAATGATACATAAATGTGTACCCATGTTCAATAAAACCCATTTAATGTACACAGTTAATGGTAAATCAAATGACCCTCTAGGTTTCCATCACTTCCCTCAACTGAATGAGTTCTAATGATAAAGTGAATTCATATATCTCATATATAATCATGAAATAACATTAGACTTACATTCTATAATGGTGTTGAAGATACACCCCCTACACACACCTAGGGAAACACATAAGTACTACCAAACTATAGTTCGGGTCCTCACTGTCCAGTTATAGAAATATATACCTTCATATCTATAATAAGAATTACCATAAGGTCACAATAATCTCATAATATTTGATCATCAAGATATCCCACCTCAGATGAATAATGAATATCAACTTATACAAGTCCCATATAACCTATCACTCATCATACTATCCATCAATAATTGATGAAATATTGTATTTTATAAAACTCTCATGACATGAATTGGAGAATGTGGAGCTGGGTTGATGATCTTAATTTTAACATGGTTAATATAATATTGATATTTACACAAAGGGTTAGAGAACTCTCGAAAACAAAATTTCATCCAATGGTGATGTATTTAGGTAATTTATACATTATAAGCATTCTAGGACTTTTTTAAGAGATTTCATTTATGGGTTTTAATTGAGATTTCATGTTTTATTTATTAATAACAAGATCATGGATGATATGGAGGTTGATTAGAGCTTATATTCAGGTAAAGGAATGAATAAATCTATAGGAGACACTTATACACCCCGAAGTATATTTCCTCCCAATGGTTTTGGTCAGAGTTTATAATTTTTAAACATGAGACCATAATCACTAAGTCTACATAACTGCATTATAAGTCTTATAAGTCTCGAGGTCGAACCATTGGGAACACATGAATCTTAACCCAATAAATTTTTCTTGATTATTTCATCAGTGAGTTAGATGGAAAAAGATTGATTGAAAAATAGAATTAGGGGAAAGAACCAGATTAATGAGAATAATAGAGAAAATAGAAATATGGGATTAATAAAAACTATAGATGAATAATAGAGATACTAGATATATTTTAGAGGATATTTTCTAAAAAATTTATGATTTATTTTTATTTTAAATCATCATGGTTAACTAATTATAATACCCTTTGAGGTAATTAATTTCACTTGGTCGGTAAAAATTAAAACTACCTAAGTAAATTCTATTTTATGGCCATTGTAACACAGTAAGATATATATTCAAAATAAAAGAGATAATTAAGGTTAGCTCTTGCATCCCCATTCTATACTATCACATTGGGGTTCATCCCTTAATCATCATCAATATCACTAAGAAACTAACGACAATATTTTATTAGTCTAAATGTGATTTTAATCCAAAAAATGTGATTCATAAAATGAATTAATTATTTAATTTAAATCATCTCCCTCATACACTTATTACACTATTAAATAAAGAACCACTACCTTATGATAGAATGGTTAACCATCTTGGGTGAAATAGTAAACCTAAGGGATGGTAGAAGAATACACATTGAAGAGAAAAGAAAGCACCCATAGAGTAAAATAAATGAAACTTAACTAGCCTAAACACTTTGACCTATAATACATCAATCAAAATTTATCATATCAAATCCTCAAAGTTAATTATTAAGTTACCAATAGAAGTCTTCTCTCTAGATGCCATAGTCCTCTGGTCACTTATCTTTTCTAAATGAATTTTAAATTTGGATAATTTAAATGTTTAACATTATGTATAATATAAAGGTCCAAACCCAACCATGATATAGAAAATTTTATTTTGGAATGGTACAATAAATTTTTTGATTTTCCACTGAGTGTTGACATACTTCATAGTGTAAAAGATTCACTATAACATTCGTGAAAAATAATTCCTTTTGAAATTTCAGGTATCTCATAGATCACTGTGTGAAATTTTGACATTCTCATCCATTGTTTGACCAAATTTAAAATACTCACAAAAATATTGTGGTGCGATATCTCTATTTTAGTGAGGATTTCATTAGCTTAAGTTATATGTTTTTTTATTTTAAAACCTTCTACACTATGGTGGATCTTCTATAGTGTGGAATGAACTCCCCCCTTCAATAAGGAAAAATGGATCACTCTTACATGTCACTATACTATCACAGTTACTCCTATATATTTTCTCTTAAACCTAGAAATTTTCTAAATTCGAAACCTTTAGGCAATATCTTGTGGAAACTCTTATGTCACATCATAATGTAGAAATATCCAAATAGGAAAATAATGGAATGAATTATTCCATACCAACTCTCATGTATTGATTTAACTCCAAATGTAATGGAGGTACTATTACATACTCCTTTAAGTAGCCATACTTATTTACTAGCTATTATTACATATCATTAGATCTAACTATTAATGGTGTTATTTGTGACGTTGTTCTATGATATGAAACTATTCTCGTAAAATGGAAACAAATAATTTATTATGAATCATGGTGAATTTATTACATATCATAATTTATGGGGTAGATAACTCATCATGATATAGTTTTTTTCTTCCAAATTTCCCAATTCAAACATCCCTAAGAGGATACAATGACCTAGTGTATATTATAAATATTTGTTTCTTGAATAAATATGTGTTGTATTATATTATATAATATTACACACATAAAAAATTTAACAACCCAAGTACTTATAAAATAATTTTTGTTCATTATATAATTAAATATTTAAATTCAATATAAATTTATAATGAAATAAGTGGTATTTATAGAAATTGAGAAATTTATAATGATGGAATAGTAACTCGACAATAGGAATAGTAACATGACCATTAAGAATAGTAATTTGGCCAATCGAATATTAACATAACCTAATAAATTGTAAATAAAATTTATCCATCTTATAAATGAAAATATGATATAATAATATAAAATTATAAGTAAATAAATGTTTTAAAAATTATAAATTTAGTGTTGGTATTTTTTTAAAAAAAAATGTTTATTTATAATTTTATAATGAATTTAATAATTTAAAAGAAAATATATCTTTATAAAATAGATTCATAAATTAATATTTTGTTTTCTTAGGATTATAAGATAATTTTATGAGACCTTAATTAATTTTTCAAAGTGTTATAAAATCAGTTATAATTTTAAAATTTGTATTTTTTGAATAAATAATGATTTTAGTTAAAAATTAAATTTCTCATATTTAGAAACATATTTTAGTAAAATGGAGTTTATTTTTTATTTCTAAATGTTAAAAAAATATTGGGGTTAATTTTTTGGTTTTTTCTAAAATACTTAATTTTTTGGTGAACAGTGAAATATGGTAATTTATGGTCTTTAACAAAATTATGAATTACTGATTCATAGATGATTTAAGACTGATATAAGCACAAAATATTAACATATAATTAATTATTTTAATATATTTAGTGTTAATTCTCAATCTACACATAGTCTTGATCGAAAATAATAAACTAATGAATATAATAATGAGAAAACACCCCTCTCCTCCACTATAAATACAACCCCTCACCACCTCTTCGCATCACACCTCAAATCCTTTTAGATTGTTTAATTTATGCCCAATTACATTCAAAAGACTCTTATACTCATATAAGAGCTTATGTTCTCATCAAAAAGTCCAAAACCAAGTTCCTTAAGGAGGTTCTCAAGGAGGAGAATTCAAGAGGAAAAATCCTCTTTTTTCCTTTTTTTCTTTTCATTTTCTTTTATTTTATTATTATCTCCTAACCTCCCCTCTCCAAAGTAACATGATAAATCTAGTATCTTAAATATACAATAATTTTATTATGTTAATGTAATATCTATCATCATAACACCCCTCTTCACCTCTTATTCCAGAAAATTAAAGTATCGTCCATGATGTGTCAATTCACCACTTTCATGGACTCTGAATTTTCATTTTATTTTACCAACTTCAATAATGGTCATAAAATAATTATTATGGTTACATAATATTTTATTATACATATTATAAGTTATTTAATATACTAGAACCAATATTTAAACATGATATTGAATAAAATGATATATGTTCGTGATGGTCGTAAAAAACGTCAAAATAAAATAAATCATTTTCATTAATTTTTTATCAAATCATTCTTAATAATATCAAAAAAAATTGATATATGATATCATTAAAAATTATGGAAACATATTAATATCATTTAATTCCACTTATAGAGTATTTATTCCATCCGATAAGAAAATCCATAACAAACCAACCATGAAAATCATGAAATAAATTCTCCTTGAACAATGAAAATAACAATATATTATTAATAAATGGGTGGAAAGATGTTATAAGAAAACTAGATAAGTAATTATAAATATGAATATGGTTCTTTAATATATTAATAACACTCTTAAAATCATTATACAGAAGGTTTGAACATGTTTTAAGTAAGATGAACCTAAGGTAAGGGAATTTTCTTTTAAAATCCTCTTTTAAATTTCTATTTTCAAAAAAATTCAAACTGAATGTTTTTATGATGAAATTATTCATATTTTATGATTATTTTATAGTTCTTGGAATTTTTTTATGATAAAGGGTTGGACCTATATCTCCCTCCAATGCACTGGGAATGTTTATGTTGGAGGTTGATCGTATGGTTACTCCAAGTGTAATCGTGATGGTCACTCCATAAGGTATTCGTGAGGTTAACATTTTAAGGTATCCATGAGGGTTAAAAATCATATAGTATCCATGAGGGTTACAATATTAAGTAATTAGTTCCCTAAGTTAACTAAATGGTTTATTTATAGTTTCTATGTTTTATAAAAATCTCTGTATTCATGGACTAATGGTTTCCTTCTATATTTTTATGTTTCTTACTAAGATTTTTGTGCTCATAAAAAGTTTTAATTTTTTTTCATATGTTTTAAGGGTGGTTAAGAGAAAATAAGAAACTAAGATGAATGTTGTGATGATTTTTCGTGAAATGATTTCATGTTTTATTAAAAAATTATGTGTTTTGGAAGAAATAGATATTGTTTTAGTAGTACCCAATTTGTATGATTATGGGTTTATAAGTATGAATTAATTCCTAATTATATAAAACTATATACTAAAAAGATCTATGGGAATATAAAAAATTTAATTCAAAAATAAATTACCAGATCATGTAATGTTTAATTATGAGATCTTATAGTTTGTATAATATCACAATTCAGATAACTTTAGTGGTTAGGATGATGTTAATAGAATACCATAAATGATTTTTATGTTAAGTATATGTTGAAATGATATAGAATTTGAATTTGAATATATTGTTTCATCTAAGATATTTTGGTTCAAAATGATTTTCCTTAGAGGAAACTGCGAAACTGAAGTTAGAAAGCACTGAGAGGCTGATATATTTTTAAATCTACAACATGGAATGGTTGGAACCGATTAGTTTATGACAGTAATGGATAATATTACATAGTCTATAAATGGTGGTGGCTTCCATATAATAGAACAAACAAAATTACAAAAAAAATGCACATGATGATAGTGGAACATTTTATGAGGAAACAACCTCCATCTTTTAGGGAATCTTCTGACCTAGTGGTGGGTGAAGGGTGGATTAAAGCCCTTGAAAAGATATTTGATGTCATGGGGTGTTCATATAATCAAAAGGTTAGTCTTTTTATTTACTATTTTTAAGTTTAATATGACCAGTTGTGGTCAATGGTCAAGAATATAAAGGATAACAATTATATTGATGCCTTATAATAGGATGAATTTAAGAATATTTTCCTCGATTTTTTTCCTAAGATAGTTCGACCTAGGATGGGAAAGAAATTATTTGATTTAAAACAAAAAGAGGCAGATTCCATGGCTATGTATGAAGAAACATTCACATGATTGGAAAGGTATGCTACAAATTTTATTCAAGATCTTGATAGTAAAATCAATCATTTTTACTCAGGATTGAAGCCAAGAAATCAAAAGGTGATTACCTATTGTCAATTCAAAAGTTATGAGAAACTTGTCCAATGTGATGAGAGGTTTGAAATAGAGTTTGGTGATGATCACATTCTCTTTGAAACCAATTGGAGTAAGAGTTCTAGATGGAAAGCAATGGGTAATAGTTAATAAAAGAAATATGAAGGTAAGAAAATTCAGTTTCCAGTGTGTGGTAAGTGTTGTAAAAAGCATATGGCGGAATGTATTAACAAATCTATTAATTGTTTATAATATGGTAAGTTTGAACATATTGCCTAAGATTTCAATGAAAAAGAACTTAGTGATGGTATGATTAATTCTGATAAGAAAACTATAAAGTTTTTCAAATGTAGAAAGATGAGTCATTGCACAAATACCTCCCAAAGAAAGATCTAAATGATGGGAAGCATCCAGACTATAAGAAAAATTGTGTAGTGAAATACATTGAGACTACTTCAGTAGATGTAGGAATATACAATGATGTGGTATTATGTAAATTATTTTTTTACTTATATTTTTATAATATCTTGTTTAAACAGGATCTACACATTCTTTTATTTCTGAATAATTTTTAGAAAATTGAAAATTTCACCTCAAGAAATGTAATCAAAAGTTATGGTAAAAACACAAGGGGGAAATATTCAGGAAAAAATATATTATAAGAATCTTACCTTGGTTTTTTGTGTAAATACATTAATTGTAACCCTTATTGTTCTCCACTTAGTGAAGTTTGATGTTATTTGGGGTATGTAACGTCTTTCTATTTATCAAGATAAGATTGATCATAGATATAAATATGTTGTTTTTTCAAAAAGGGTTTCAATTTTTATACAATAAGAACACAAACCATTGATAATATATCAGGAATCTGAGAAACAATTAAAATATGGAAATGAATGTTATCTTGTACATGTTATTAAAAACAAGGGATCTTATTAGATAAATTATGTGCTAGTGTTAAATGAATACCTGGATATTTTTCTTGATGATTTTCTTGATGTTATACCTAACCATGAAGTTGAATTTACCATCGAATTATTTCATGATGATAATCTAATTTCAAACCCCCTTATAAAATGGATCATGTAGAACTTCTTGAACTGAAAAAGCAGTTGTAGGAGTTACTTGATAAAGGCTTCATTGACTGACTGAATGGCTCAGCCAATATTTTTATTGATTTTAGATAATCCCCCTTTTAAGGATATAGGGGGGACCAAGAATTCAATGACATAAATACATTAACAAGATTCTAAAAACAAGAGAGTTGGAACCTAGAACAGGACTACGTAGAAGTGCCTCTTCCCAACATCAACATCATTAAGGCGCACCTCCACCAGAGTGTGGCTATTCAACAAGTTGTCCCGTGCAAAAATGCACGGGCCCGATACCGATGGATTCTCTATACCCTCTCAATCATCCAAATCTGAAAATTCATGTACGGTGCTGATGACCAAATCTATCCTCATTTGAATCCAATCATTGTAGACTGTTTGGGTTCCCCAACAGTTGATCCATTACACATACAAAAACAATCAACCAACCTGTGAAACTCATAGATCAATAATTTAACAGCCAATCGAACAAAATCAACCAACTCAATCTTCAACACTCCCAAACATCACTGTAAGTAACTTGATCCTCCACCATCTATACAATAATACCCAACGCAATCCTCATACCTACACGTAGAGACCACATCAAATCAGCCAAGGAACCCCTATAGGAACACGACACAACCTACAAAACCATCCCTTCTCCATGGAGCTGGAACATGAACCCGACGTTGAGGAATACTAGAACATAACTCCACTCCGTGGAAGAAGAGAAGGAAAACAGGTCTCAACCCCATGCCGTAGAAGAAGAGAAGGAAGCCAGATCTCGAACATCATGTTGTGGAATAAGAGCAAGTCACCACCCCAACATCTCACCAGAAACAACCCCATGATTCCCTGGAACCTAACCCCAAAGCCACATTGGAGCACGCCCCCAAGATTGATTTGATATTTGGGTACCATCAGGTAATGGCGAAGTAGGATTCCATTCAAAAAACAATATTCCATAATAGATATGGGAATTATAATTTTTTTTTCATACCCTTTGGTTTGAAAAATAATATTGTTGTATCTATGGATCTTATGAATAGTTTTTTATAAATATTTGGATATGTTTTTTTATTTTTTTTATTGATGATATTTTTTTCACTTACAAAATTTATGAGAATCATGAAAAACATTTAAGGATTATATTGAAAACACTCAAAGAAAATAATTTCTATGGAAAATCTAAGAAATGTGATTTTTGGTTCCAACAGATTTCTTTTCTTGGGGGCATCTTAAAAAAGGATTTAATAACAATTGATCTCTAAAAAAAGAGATTGATGAATGTCCAAGACTTACAAATTTTGTATAGATTCATAATTTTATTGGATTATCTAGCTATTAACGATGGTTTGTTAAAAATATTTCATGGTTATCTAGCCCACTTTCTAAGTTAACACGAAAAGGGGTTAAATTTAGTTTTATATAAGACTATGATGTTTGTTTTCAGGAGATAAAAAGAATATTGGTGAATGCTCCACTTTTGGATCTTCCTTCCCAAAATTGTGATTGTGTTATCTATAGTGTTGTTTATTTGAAGGTATTTGGTTTTGTTCTGATGTAGAATGATTAGGAAATTTCTCATGCTTCAATACAATCAAAACATCTTGAATTAAATTATCACATATATGATTTGGAATTAGCAGCTGTGGTTTTCAATTTGAAAATTTGGAGGTATCATTTATATGGAGACAAATGTGAAATATATAATAACCATAAAAGTTTGAAGTATATATTCACTTAGAAGGAATTGAATATGAGGCATAGAAGATGGCTAGAACAGATAAAGGATTATGATTCCAAGATCCATTACTATCTTGTAAAATCAAACAAAGTGGAAGATGCCTTGAGTCAAAAACATCATGCAACATTAACCATGTTATATTTGTAACATGACCCATTGATTAATTATTTGATGAATTTTGGCTTGGAAGTTATTGGGGAAGGAAATTACCCTATTTTTTTAGGTTTTAGTGCATCCATCTCTATCAGATGAATTAAAAAAGCATAGAACGAAGACTATGAGTTATAAAAAATGGTATAATTGGTTAAAAATGGTATGTTTACAGAATTTAACATTGATAAAGATTGTGTTTTGAGATTTGGGAAGATATTATATGTGCCTTGTGATTTCTTACTAAATAAATAATTGTTGTTTGAATCTCATTATTCTCTATTTTCAATTCATCCTAGAAGCACTAAGATGTATACAAACCTTTGAGAGTATTATTAGTGGGATGGAATTAAAAGAGATATTTTTGATTTTATAATGAAATGTTTGACTTATAAAAAGGTTTAAGTAGAGTGATAACTACCAAAGGGTATGCTTCAACTTTTTCCTGTTCCATAGTGGAAAGGGGGAAAAATATCCATAGACTTCATGATGGGACTGTCATAGAATTCTCGAGGTAACAATGTGATTTGGGTTATTGTTGAACGACTGATGAAATCTACTCATTTTTTTCATCTTTGATATACTATTTATAAAGATAATCTTTATTCACTATACGTTAAATATATTGTTAGGTTATATGGTTTTCCTCTATCTATTTTATCTTATCATGATCCCAAGTTCACTTTTAACATTTAGAAGTTCCTTTTAAAATTTTTTGGGAATTGAATTAAATTTTAGGATAGCCTTTCATCCCCAATTGAATGGACAAACTAAGTAAACAATTAAGATTTTGGGAGATATTTTACATTCTTACTAAATAGACTACTAATGAATTTGGGATCATTATAATTATTTATTTGAGTTTTCATATAATAATAGTTTTTATTCTAGTATATAGATGATACCCTTTGAGGCATTATATGGAATGCAGTGTCGAACTCAAGAATTTTGTGATTAAGTAGGGGGAAGGAAGTTTATGGGACTAGAATTAGTAGAAAGAAGTGGCTAATAAAGTGAATATGATCCAACAACACATGGGGACAACTTAGAGTGGACAACAAAGTTATCTAGATAATAGAAGGAAAGGCTTTAATTTTGTGGCAGGTGGTCATGTTTTCCTAAAAATCTATTATTGGAAAAGTGTTATGTGTTTTGGTAAGAAAGGAAATCTAAGTCCACGGTTCATTGGACCTTTTGAAATCCTATAGAAAGTTGGCACAATTTCTTACTGAGTATCTTTCCCTATGTGTTTATCTGAGGTACACATTTTTTTCATGTTTCGTTGTTGAGAAAGTATGTTCCAAATTCATCTCATGTTTTGATCCCAGAAGTAGTTTAGGAACATGAGAACCTTTATTTTGAGGAATAGCCTATTAATATTATTGATTATAGAGAGAAAGTATTATGGAATAAGGTAATTCACTAGGTTAAGACTTTATGGAGAAACCACATGGTTGAAGAAGAAACATGGGAATCTTAAAATTCTATAAGGGAAAGGAATCCTCAGTTGTCTAATAAGTGAATAAAGATTCTGATGATTCAATTTATAGAAGGTGGGGAGAATTTAACTACCCTGGTACTTATAAAATTTTTTTTTTCATTTTGGAATTAAATAGTTAAATACTTAATAAATTTATAATGAAATAAGCGGAATTTATATAAATTAAGGAATTTATACCGATGGAATAATATCTTGAACATAGGAATAGTAACATGACTATTATGAATATTAATTTGTCCAATAGAATAGTGACCTCACCTCAAAAAGTATAAATAAAATTTATCCATCTTATAAATGAAAATATGATATAATTATATCAAATTATAAGTTAATAAATGTTTAAAAATGATATATATATTGTTGGTATTTTTTTAAACAAACAATTTTTTATTTACAATTTTATAATTAATTTAATGAATTAAAAGAAAATTTATCTTCCTAAAATAGATTCATAAATTAATATTTTTTTGTCTTACGATTATAATATAATTTTATGAGGCCTTAATTAATTTTTCAAAGTGTAAAAAATATAGTTATAATTTTAAAATTTGTATTTTTCGAATAATTAGTGATTTTAATTAAAAATTAAATTTATCATAATTATAAAAGTATTTTCATAAAACATAGTTTATTTTTTATTTCTACATTTTGAAAAATTGTTGGGGTGAATTTTTTGGGTTTTTCCAAAATACTTAAATTTTTTGTGAATAGTGAAATACAATAATTTATGGCATTTAAAAAATTCACAAATTACTGAGTCATAGATGATTTAAGGCTAATATAATCATAGAATATATAAGTCCCATTCATTATGTTAATATATTTAGTGATTATTCTCAAAATATTCATAGTGTTGAGTTAGAATAATAAACTAATGAATATAATAATGAGAAAACAACCCTCTCCTCCACTATAAATACCACCCTCACCACATCTTCTACTCACACCTCAAATCCCTGTCTACTATTTAATTTCCAACCAATTCCCTTACCGAGAATATTCCATATATCCAAGACCTACTGGTCTCTCTAGAAATTCCAAGACGAAGTGCCTTAAGGAGGTTTTCAAGGAAGAGAATTCAAGAGGTAAAATCCTCTTTCCTTTTCTTTTATTTTTTTTCATTTCATTTTCTTTTATTATTATATCCCCAAACCCCCATAAAAAGTGACATGATAACTATATTATCATACGTATATATTAATTTTATTGTTTTAATGTAATATCCATAATAAAAACCTTCCCTCTTCTCCTCTTATTCTAGAAAATGAAGCATCATCTGTGATGTATCGATTCACCCCTTCATTGACGTTGAATTTAATTTTATTTTACCCCCTTCAAGGATGGTTTTAAAACCATTATCATGATAAAATATTATTTTATTATATATATATTTTAATTTATTTAATTTTTTGGAACTAATATATAAACATGATATTGAATAAAATGATATATGTTCATGATGGTCGTAAAAAACCACAAAAATAAATTAAATCATTTTCAATAATGTTTTATCTAATGATTCATCATAATATTAGAAAAAATGATATATGGTATCATTTAAAATTATGGAAACATTTTAATACCATTTCATTCAACTTTTTTAGTTTTGGTTCCATTTGACATTAAAATACATAAAGAACCATCCATGAAAACTATGAAGTAAATACACCTTCCAAAGAGGCCGTACCCGAGTGGTAAGGGATCCTGATTATCATCCAAGAGACCCAAGTTCAAAATCAGGTGGAGGAAAATTTTTAGATACTGAAGAAGTCACTGTAGCAATTACTGATCGACATTGTAGCAGCAAGAACTATTCACCCGATTTAGGCCTTCGGGCCATCGGTTTGGACCTACAGGTCTCAAGGACATTTGGGTCATAAAATGTCTTCGGGCCATAGAATCTTCGGGCCACATAGCACATGGAGTAGCCCAGTTCACATAAAACATGCCCTAGAAAAGGATCAGAGCAACAAGAGTATCAGCCACAAGAAGCAGAGGTAACCGTTTTGGAAGAATGAGAGGGTATGGAAACCACCATCGGGACTAGGCACCGTGTAGCTTTGTACGAGGCAGTGCTAACTGATCATAAATTCAGGTGGGGAGCTAGGTGATCAATGATGCAAAAGTTGGGGAGGGGCAGTTCTAGTGGGGTGGGCCTACAGGTCATGTAACGGGCATGGTTTGCCTCTGGGCCTTTGGGTCATATATTACAGGTCAGTCGAGCCTTGTGACTTGGGAATATAGGTCAGTATGAGTCCCCCTTAAACCCTTAAAATAGGTATTATCCATAATAACATAAAAATAAGGCCTTCGGGCCATTCGGTCCAGATGAAATAAATGCACCTGAAACAATAAGAATGACATAATATTATTAATAAATGATTGTAAAGATGTTATAAAAATACCATATAATTAATTATAAATATGAACATGGTTCTTTAATATATCAATAACACTCTTTAAACCATTATACAGGTGGTTTTAACATGATTTATGTAAGATGAACCCGATGCACGAGACTTAATTTTAAAATCCTCTTTTAAATTTCTATTTTCAAAAAATTCAAAAGTAATGTTTTTATGATGCAAGTATTACTGTTTTATGATTATTTGATGGTTATTAAGATTTTTTTATTATTAATTGTGTTACCTATATATCCCCCCAATGCATTGGTTATGTTTATGTTGGAGGTCGACCGTATGGTTACTCCATGTGTAACTCTGATGGTTACACCATAAGGTAGACATGGGGGTTACATTGTAAGGTAGATGTGATGCTTACAAATCATATCGTAGTTGATAGGTCTAAAATATTAAGTAATTAATACATCAAGTTACCTAAATGGTTTATTTATGTTTTCTATGTTTTATGGAAATCTCTTGTTTTCACAAAGTAACTTTATAATACTTATGGGTGAGAAGTATGTTGTTAAGAAAATGATTTCATATGTTTATATGTAGTCCCAGAGTAATGGTTTATTTCATTATTTTAATGGTCATTACTAATATTTTTGTGCTCATACCATGTTTTAAATTTTTTTTCATAGGGTTTAATAGTGGGTAATAGAAAATAAGAAGCCAAGATGAATGTTGTGAAGATTTTTCATGAAATGATTCCATGTTTTATTAAAAAAAATTCTTATGGAAGAAATGGATACTGTTTTAGTAGTACCCACTTTGTATGATTTTGGGTTGATATGTATTAATTATGTCCAAATTTTATAAAACTCCATATGGAAAAGACCTATGGAAATATAAGAATGTGAATTCTAAAAGAATTTACTAGATTGTGTAATATTTAAGGATGGGTCCTTATACAAATCATTGTGGAACCAAAGAAAAATTTATCTTATTAATAAATATAATTAAATTATTCATCTATAAAACTAGTTAAAATTCCAAACATTACAATCTGATAAAAACTATAAAATTATAAAGATAAAATGGGAAAATATAGATCACCCCAATCTGTTAGGATCATCTCCCCAAGACCAATACTATAGAAATGAAGGAAAATATTATTAAACCAATAAACATCCTATAAAATTAAAATATATAAACTTGGGATGAATTTTAATGATTATTGAGTGAAATAATTAAGTAGTATATATAAAAGGTAATGAGACTTTTGGAATAGTAACGTGACTATTGGGAATAATAACATGACCACTAGAATAGTTATTTTACCTCAAAATAGTAAATTGTGATATAAATAATATTTATCATGATTAATTTATGTAAATATAAATATCATAATTCTAAAAAAATATCATTATAAAAAAACTCAATGAAAATATATGCACATTTTTAATAAACAGTATTTTAAAGTATTTTGTAAAAATCATAATTTTTTTATTAAAAATTAAAATAACTAATATTAGAAATTTATTTTAATAAAATTAATTTAGTTTTTGAAATTATCATGTCAAAATTTTCCATGGGTGATATTTTAATAATTTTATGAAATACTTCAATTTTTAGGTGAATAGTAAAAATACAATTTTTCACATAACCATGCTATCTTAAATTAAATCATTCATGAATTAATAATGAACTAATACTTTATATAACTTATGGTTCGGACATGATATATTTATTTTCATAAATTAAACTTTATATTAAAATAAACTTAAATTTCAAGCCTAAAAAGCATTTTCCAAAACCTAAATTCAAATGTGATCCCTTAAAATATAATTTTTCTTTCTTTTCACTTTACTTTTTAATAAAATAATGAATTAAAATTATAAATATGTTTAAAGTATTAAAAAATGTTATATTATATTTATATATGATTTATATAGTAAAAAATTCATTATTAAAAGTTTTACATTTTATATATTATTATATTTAATATTTTATTATATAAAAATCTTTCTCCTCAAGTATAAATAGACCCTCTCCCTCCCATCGAAAAACCACTCTTCCCCCACATTACAAAAACTAAAATCTACCAAATTCTTTCCTCTAAACACCCTTATAAACCTTATGAATTCTATGGTATTATCCAAATCCAAACATCAAAGGAGTTTTAGTGTTGTAGAAGAAATGCTACACCGATGATTAAGTAAGTTTTGATTAACTCTTCTCTTTTCTTCTTCTACTTATTATTTATGCACCAATTTCGAAAATAAAACTTATAATATTAATTAGGAATAAATGTAACATTATATTAATTATTTTAACCTACTATAAGTATCATCTTTACTATATTTATAAATTTTAAAATTCTCTTTCCTTCTATTTTGACAATGTCCTGTCAAAGGGAGGTTAACCACTTACAGAGACATTGAAAATTCAAAGCTTATAACCACATTCATGGATTCTAATTTTGAATTTTATATAATATATAAATATTTAATCACATGTATTTTAATTTTATGGAGTTAATTATACTTATGTATAAATGAATTTGTACGAAAATAGAGAAATTAAAACAAAATGGAAAAATTTAATGAAAACATGATATCACACTAATACACATTTAACAAATATTGATATAAAATTGAATCTAATAATTATAATGGATAAATAATGGAAAAAATTAACATAGTTAACTTCTATAACTATGTTTTAATAACCATAAATTTATTATTTACAAGATGAAAACGCGACAAAATAAAGCATGATTTAAGGTAAGAGGATTATAAAACCCAAAACCTTTTCCTTGATTTATCTCTCTTTCATGAAATATTTAGTATGAATATTAATATAATATTCAATAAATTTCGTTTAATTATTCTCTCTATTTATATTCTAGGATATATGTGTTTTGATTTTGATTTTTAAGCTAAATACAAATATTTTTCAAAAAATACTTTTCTTTCCAAAACATGTCTTCGACTCCTCATGTGTTGTTTCTTACCCAAATAAAAATGATATTTTAATCCAAATCTGATCTCCCATTTTCATTTGGTAAAAATAAATATCATTTATGAATTTATTCTTGAATTTATGAAACAAATTCATTTCCATGGGTTATTTCATGACTATGATTTTTATACATTCTTTGTGGCCTGCATGATTATGTAAATATTATGATATGACAGATGGGTCCTGAATTACATAACCCTCCAATTTATTGGGTAATGTGATGTATCTTATGAGTTTAGGTGAAATATACATGAACATGATGTTTTCTTTTTTCTCAATTATAATGTTATGATTTATGTACAAATGTTATAGGTGAACATGATGCTTTATTTATTCACAACTATGTGTGATATTTGATCACTAAGACATGATGTTTAATTTTATACATATAAAAAATTCCATGCCCTTTTCAAATGTTTCCCTTGTGCTTATGATGACGATCCTAGTCATATGATATGATTATGATCACCCATGTACTTTTGATTAATTCCCTTTATTCACCCCTTGTTATACCTTCCCTTACTGATATTTTAGCTCACCTCTTTAATTGATGTATTTCCTCAAGTGATTACATGAACTAAGAAAAACATGAGGGACACTAATATGATAAATTAATATGAATTAAATAATTTTTTAATTTTATTATGTAAAATTGATGTTTGATCATAATTTACCCAAGATAATAAACCTCCAGATCTTGGATTGTATCACTATAATGTTGTTTTTCCTAAAAATCTGTAATAGTTATGCGATGAAAAATTCAGTTCACTTTAGTTGGTATTAGAGTGTGATTTAGTTAATTTGGGAATTTGGATGAGAAAATGTTAGTGGAAAATCCTAAGTATAAGTCTAAGTATATTATAACATCATATGTTTTGGTAAAGTAAAAGAGTGCATGGTTTTCAAGCAACGGAATCTATTTCTAAATACTACAAGTGGATTTGGCTTTGTCACAAATGTACCTTGGTGTAACAACCCTAAAACACTATATTAATCTTGAATTGATCAGGAAATGGTGTATGAAAACATGCCTTTATACACACCTATTTTGACACTCCTAGGGGATATGATTTCATTAATAAAAAAATCTATTACTAACCATTATCAAGGATATATATTTAAAGAAAATTTTCTTTTTTAAAGTTAATTTTTTTAATGTACATTATTCTATAAATATCATTTATGGAAAATGCTAATTCTGTGTATCCCATAATATTTTACTTTATAATTAATTTCATAAAATTATAAATTATTTATTCATGCTTTTTTGACTTATGTTGAAAGTACTTATACTATAAAAATGGAGAGAACTTGGAAAACTGGGCCAACAACCGCTGTGAGGGAAAATATAATGATTACATGAATGACACTCCCAATGCAATGAGAGGTGGAGTTCAAAACATCATGATGATGATTAAACAATTATCTTATGCTATGAATAATAACTTGAACAATGTGTAACATCCATATTTACCTAAGAATGAGCAACTGGATATCAAATCCTTTATGCTGTGATGAACACTGATGTTTAGTATATCTTCTGATCCATTTATTATGGAATATTGGGTTAACTCAATAGAGAGGATATTTTCTATTCTCTAATAATATGAGAAGTATAATGTTACTATGGACATATATTGTTTAGATAGAGAGGCTGATCAATGGCGGGAACTAATAAATAATACTAATCTAAAGGATGAAATGTAATAAATGGAGTAGTATGACTTTAAGAATTTATTTCTTAATAATTATATCCCTCAAACTCTTTGAACAAATATCGAGTGAGAGCTCTAAAAACTTAAGCAAAAGGATAGATATTATATAACTACTTATAGGGAAAATTTTACATGACTGGAAATATATGCCTTAGGTTTTGTTACCAATAATGATAGAAAAATCAGTGGATTCTTTAGTGGCTTAAAACCACACCTCCAAAAGGCTCTAGCTATCTGAGACTTTGGGAATTATGAAGAGGTTGATCAATGTGATCTCAATGTAGAGATGGAGTTTAGAGAATGGTCCCATGGATTTGGACATATGAAATAAAATATGAAGTTTCAAGATGGAGGATCTAATGAAAAAGGTGGAAAGAAAGACCAACTAACCATATGTCAAAAAATGTGGGAATAAGCATCATGGTAAATTCCTTAAAGGGATAGAGAAATGCTATCAGTGTGGGAGAAAAGTCCACCAAGCTCATGAATGTTTAAGAGAGATGAAGAATACAACCAATGTGATGAAGGAAAGGAAACCACCACCCATGGTTCAATGATTTAACTATAGGGATCGAGGTTACTATAAAAGACAATGCACTAAACCACAGGTCCTTCAGGGTAATCAACATCAACAATGACCAGAGCCTAAATAGTAGGGGAAAGTCTATGCCATCACCACCGCTGAGGTGGAGCATGAAAATGAATTTGTATAAGGTGTACTTTCTATTAAATCAATAATAGAATGAGTTTTATTTTATTATAGTTCAACACATTACTTTATATCCTAAATGTTTTATAGAACTGTTGGATCACAACCCCGATACCTTAAAGTATATATATCCATAAAAAACCTAGTTGCTTGATAAATTTAAACCAAGTGTTGAACTCTTCTCCTATAAGAATATATATAATGATTCTTCAAGTATGTCTCATAATCCCTATTTTGGTGGAATTTTATTCTATACTAGGCATGGATTGGGTCTTGTTATATAGAGCACAGATAACCTATTGGGAAAAATAATTATCTTTATATATTCTGAATCATCACATTCTTCAATACAAATTCAAAGACGATCAAGAATATCATTAGGAAAATCCCCCAATGGTGTGGGTGATGATACACTATGAAGAAGAATACATTTACCAAATGGTTGAGTTTAATAAATGTACCAACCTTGAAGAAATAACCATTGTAAGGGAATATAATTATGTATTTCATGAAGTGTTACCTAGAATTACTCTATATTTTGAGGTAGAGTTATCAATAGAAATTATACCTGATGCCATTACTATCTCCCAGCACCCCATATAGAATGGCCCTGATCAAACTAGGGGAGTTAAAGAATAATTTGTAAGAGAATTTGTACAAAGGGTTCATACACCCTAGTACATCACCGTGGGGTGAACCAATACTATTTTTAAGAAGAATGAAAGATCAATTCAGCTATGTATCGACTATTAAGAGCTCAATGACATAATTATAAAGAATAAGTATCCTCTACCAAGGATTTATGACTTGTTAAATCACCTTCTAGGAGCTCAGTTTTTATTAGAGGTGGATCTTCAATCTGGATATCATCAACTAGTGGTGATGAAGGAAGATATTCAAAAGACACACTTCTATACAATGTATGGACACTATGAGTTCATAGTGATTCCCTTAAGACTTACCAATTCCCATTAAATATTCATGGATTTTAGGAATAGAGTGTTTAGAGACTATATTGACAAATTTATGGTAGAATTTATCAATGATATTATCATATAATCTAAGAGTAAGAAGGAACATGAAGAGCATATGAGGATTATGATGAAAAAATTAAGGGGAAAATGTATTCTATCTTTATAAAGTGTGACTTTTGGATACAAAAATTCACTTTCTTAGAGAACATGATCACAAGTGAGGGATTTTTTGTGGAGACTTAAAAAGGAAATTTAGGAATGAACCAGACTCACGAGTGTCCTGAAAATCCATAGTTTTCTTTGATTATATGGGTACTACCGATTTTTTTGAGGAATTTATCATTATTGTGTAGCTTGGTAACTAAGTTAACATGGAAAGAGGTAAAGTATGTCTAGGAGGAATAATGTGAGAAAAGATTTATGGAGCTCAAGAACATGCTAATCACTATGAATACACACACTACCAATAATTGGAGAAGGTTTTTTGATATATAGTGATGATTCAAAGAAAGGCATGGTTTGTGTACTCATGAATAATGAAAAAGTAATAGACTATGCCTCATGAAAGTTGATGATAACTGAGAAAAACTACTAGAAACATTATCTTGAGAAAGAATATGGTTATATCTAATCAATGACTATTATTTCCCTATTCACTATCCTCTAGGAAAGAATAATAAGGTAGTGGATTCTCTTAGTAGAAAAGAACCTACAACTCTATTCATGATGCAGATTGAGAAAGACCCTATATTCATGGATATGAAAAGGATATATTTGGAAATCACAGTTTATGATAATACATTCTAACTTCCCCAAATTATTGAACAACTATCTACCCATGATGATATCACAGAGGCACAAAGGAAAAATTTGGATCTTCAAAAGAAGGTGGAATCAATAAATGAATGAAATATTCATGAGCTCTACATTTATGAGAATTGTTTAATTCAATTTGGAACTATACTTTGCGTACCTAAAATACTATATATATATATATATATAAATATCTATTGGAAAATTCCCATATCTCATCATTCTCTATCAATCCTAGAAGCACTGAGATATACTACGATCTTTGAGATAACTTTTGGTGGGACAACATGAATAAGGATATTGTTGACTACTGATCAAAGTTCATGGTATATTTCTATGTTAAAGAGGAGTAAAAAAAGTATAATGGGATTATACAACCATTTCCCATACCGATTTATAAATGGGAGAATATATTTATGGACTTTGTCACTGGTCACCCGAATACATCCAAAGGGAAAAATGTAATATGGGTTGTGGTGGATAGACTCACCAAAACTACCCACTTAATTTCCATTCAGAAAGATTTATCAATGGAATAAATTACTAATATATATGTAAAGAATGTGGTGAGGCTGCATGGGGTTCCATTTTCGATCATTTATGATCGGTACCCATGGTTTACATATAAATTATATAGAAGTATTCAATATGATTTGAATAATAAATTAAATTTCAGTTTGACCTATCACCCTCAAACTGATTTCCAATATGAAAGGACTATTCAGATGCTCGGGGACATGATAAGAGCCTATTTAATGGAATTTAAAGAATGATAGATTCAACATCTTCCATTAGTTGATTCTCATACAACAACTACTTCGACTCGAGTATTCAAATGAATCCATATGATAATTTTTTTTGGGAAGAAATGCATAACTCCTTCTTATTGGAATTAATTTGGGGAATGAAAGAGACTTGGACTTGATCTCGTGAAATAAATTACAGATAAGCATTGATATATCTAATATAATATAATGGCTACTTAGAGTTAACAGAATATCTATATAGAGAACTATCAAATGGGAATATAGTTATATGGGGGAGACAAATTTTTCCTTTGAATATCAACATGTAAGAGAGCCATTTGGTTTAGAAATAAGGTAAATATTATACCAATGTAGATGTGAACCTTTGATATCCTTGAATGGATAAGGGAAATAGCCTATAAACTATAACTTACACCAAATATGGCTCACATTCAAGAAATATTCCATGTATCTCTCCTGAGGAAGTACATACCAAATCCCTAACTTGTGTTAAATCTGGAGATGGTATAACTGTAGAATGACCTCTCTTGTGAGGAGTAGCCGGCGAAGATCATAGACTATAGAGACAAAGTTATACTCAATAATAAAACTCACATTTTCATAGTGTTGTGGAAGAACCACTAGTATTAAGAGGTGATGTGGGAACTAGTGTAAATAATGAAACACAAGTGACCTCATCTATTCTCAACAAAGAATATGTGTTGAAATTTTAGGGTTGATATTTTTGAAGTGGGAATAATTTAATGACCTAGTGTTTATTAGTAATATTTGTTCCCTGAATAAATTTGTGTTATATTATATTATATAATATTATATAATATTATACAAATAAAATATATAGCAAAACTAATAAAAAATTTATATCATTAATAAATATTATTATATTATTCAACTATGAAACAAATTAAAATTCCAAACATTACAATTGGACAAAAAATACAAAATAGAAGGGCCAAAATGGGAAAATATGGATAACCCCAACCGACTAGGATAATCTCCCCCATGTCCAAAACTATATAAATGAATAAAAATATTAGAAAACCAAAAAAGATATTTGAAAAAGAAAATATATAATCTTTTAAGAACATGTTGTGAATATTTAGTAAAATAATAAGTTAGTACATAAGAGGTAATGTGACCATTAGAATTGAAACTTGATTGTTGGGAATAGAAACCTAGGCATTTGGAATAGTAACATAACCATTATAATAGTAATTTTACCTCAAAATAGTAAATTGTGATATAAATAATATTTTTTACGATTAATTTATGTAAATATAAATAATATAATTTCAAAAAAAAAAATATCATGATTAAAAAACTCAAATAAAATATAAGCACATTTCTAATAAACTATATTATAAATTATTTCATAAAATTCATAATTTTTATATTAAAAAATAAAATTACCCATGTTAGACATTTATTTTGATAGAATGAATATAATTTTTTAAATTGAAATTTCAGATGTTTCTAACTGTGATTTTTTGGTAATTTTTTGAAATACTTTAATTTTCTATGGAATAGTAAAATTACATTTTTTCACATAACTGGTGTATCTTAAATTAAATAATTCATGATGTATTAATGAAATATTACTTTCAAAAACTTGATTTTTGGCCATGATTTATTTAATTTCATAAATGAGTCAATAAAATTAAGTAAACTTAAATTCAAAACCTAAAAACAATTTTCCAAAACCTTAAGTGAAAAATGATCCCTTAAAATTTTAATTTTTCTTTAATTGTATTTTTATAATAAACTAGTGATTTCCAATTATATAGAGATTTAATGTCTTAAAAACATTATATTATATTAAAATATGATTTATATGGTAAAAAATCACTATTATAAGTTTTAACTTTGATATGTTATTTTATTCTGAAAATACCCCTATCCTCAAGTATAAATAGCCCCACTCCATCCCCTTGGAAAAACACTCATACCCCACTTTCAAAAGTCTAATATCGAAAAAAATACTTCCTCTAAATCCCATTATAATCCTTAGGTAATTTATAGAGTAATCCAACTACAAACATCAAAGGAATTTTGTTATCGTACAAGAGAAGCTCCACCGATGATTAAGTAAGTTTCTATTAACTCTTCTCTTTTATTCTTCTCTTTCTTCTTTCATTACCCATTTCAAAAAAAACATGTATTATTAATTATATAGTAAGTTAACATTATATTAATTATTTTAAACTATTTTATGTATCGTATTTACTATATATATAAATTTCAAAATTCACATTCCTACTCTTTCGACAATATTCCATCAAAGGTTGGTTAACCACCTATGTATACATTAGCAAGTTAATTATTTTAAAAAACATAATGGATAGATTGAAAAAATTATATATAATATATAAATATGTAATTACATTTTTCTAAGATTCTGTAGTTAATTATACTTATGTATAAATTCCTTTGAAGGAAAATAGTGAAATCGAAACAAAAAAAGAAAATTTGATAAAAACATGATATAAAAATAATTCATGTATAATGAAGTGTGTTATAAAATATAACAAAATAATTATAATGGATAAATAATGGAAGAAATGAATATAATTAACTTCTATAACTATGTTTTAATAACCCTAATTTATGTATTCCAGATGTTGAAACACAACAAAATAAAGTGGGATTTAAGGTAAGGGGATTCTCAAACCCCACACCTTTTCCTTAAGTAATTACTCTTTCATGACATATTTGATTTGAATATTAATATAATGTTACATAAATGTAATTAAATTATTAATATCTTTTATTTTTGTGGATATAAATGTTTCCACCATTAATTTTTAAGCCAAATACAAATATTTTCCAAAAAAGACTTTTTGTTCCAAAACAATTCTTAAACCCCCCATGTGTTGTTTCTTACCCAAATAAAAACGACACTTTATTAAAAATTATGATCTCTATTTTTAATTTGGTAACCCAAAATCTTACTCATGAATGTATTCTTGATTAAATCCTTATAAAACACATTCCTTTACAAGAGTAATTTAATGACTATGATTGTTATATGTTCTTTGTGGCATGTATGATTATGTAAATATTATGATGTGACGGGTGAGACCAAAATTATATATCCCTCTAATGAATTGGTATTATGTGATGAATCTCATTAGATTATGTGAAATATTCATGAAAATGATGCTATATTTGTTCATAATGATTATGTTATTATTTATACTCATATATTATGTGTGAACATGATGTTATCTTTGTTTACTACTATGTGTTGTATTTGACCACTAAGACATGATGTTTCATTTTATGTATATGAAACATTCCATGACTTTGTAAAAACATTTCCTCATGATTATGATGATGATACTATTATTATGATATGATTATGCTCACGCGTGTAATTTTTATTCAATTCCTTTATTCACCCATTACTTAACCTCCCCTTACTGGTCTTTTAGCTCACCCCTTTCATTGATATATATCCTAAGGTGATTACTTGTACTAAGGAGAATGAGGGGGACACTAAGAGGATATAGAAGAGTGAATTAGATACTATTTTGATTTTTATTATGTAGAACTGATATTTGAGAGTAATTTACCCAATATACTAAACCGTTGGGTCCTTGATTGTATCACTATTATTTTGTTTATATTAAAATTGATGTAATACTTATGTAATGAAAAATCCAAGTCGCTATAGGGTAGATTGGGTATGGTCCCATGATTTGTATCATTGTTCCTTATCTAAAAGATAGTTTGCAGATTGATTTTAATGGTGGTCTATGAATTTTTTCGTATATGATGTAATTTAATAAAAAACCTATAAAAACAATGAATGTTTTTAAAATAAAAATACAACATATTTGTGTAAAACATAAGATTGGTAATGAAACCAACTTTATGAAAATCCATTTTCATTCCATTTATGATAATCTAAAAAATTAATTTTAAAATAAAATAATTTCCTTCAAAAAATATTTGTGTTGATGGTGACACCCTGGTTATGAAACAAAACATTTAAAATTAGAAACATTTTTTTTGTAATAAAAAAAATATTAACAAATATAAAAGTTATCTACCTTCACTTTTACATATTTAATTTTATTAACTTCGTTATAGGCAAGTGAACATCAATAAAATCTTTCCAGGACCTATATTTTTATATAAAAATTACTAAAACATATATATAAAAAATTTAATATTAAATCACTAATAAAATATAATAAAACTTACAAATTGTTTTTAATTTTTTTTAAGAAAACCTATCTGTAATGAGAATAAGTTAAAAGTTATGAATTTATGTGATTAGAACATTCATAAGATCCAATTAACACAACAATATAAAAAAATTTACATTAATGAAATTATATTTAATAGTTGTTCATAATTATATTAGTCTTATTACTTATCAGGGAATAGAAGAAACCAACACTCAATGTTTGTATTTTCTAATATTTCACATATATTATTATCTCTAACAATATCCTTTACATATAGTGAAACAATTGAAATATACTTTGTATCTATAAAACCATAAATGTAAGTACTCTCATTTTGGATATAAATAATGTAGTAATAAATAATTATTAAATTATTAAATTAATTAACTGTAGGTTATATTTATTGAAAGAAATAAAAATAGAAATATAAATATTCTTATATGAAAAAAACTACAACATAGATACAATGATCTAATCACCATAACTAGATCATTATATTGTTCAATGACATAAAATTTCCACTTCACATGCATCTCTATGAAAAATGGTTCCTATTTTCAACTAAATATTTTCAAATAAATGTGTAAAAATCCATAATCATCATGTTTCATCCCACTGTTACTATTAACCCAGTTTCACTTAAAAACAAGTACTTGAAATTTAGTATAATTAATCTCTTATATATACTAAAAAACTCAAAAAACATGTTTTTGAAGAAAAAATTGGGTTTTTATCTTTTTTACTTCAGAAATGAAATACTTTAACGAGGAGCATTATTCAACAATTTTGAATAGTAAACTTTTCATCCAAAATATTTATATAAAATGCATAAAAAGTCATATCAAAACCAAACCATGAGATCACATTAACACATGATCCCCATAATAATCATTTTAGTGTTGCTGATATAAATAAATCAGTGTTGAATTTCTCCTTATTCCATATGAAAATTTTATTTTTATATTCATTAATCAAATTCTTTTCATTTCATCTTATAAATGACACCTTAAATAAAGTAATATGTGATGATCTATAGACTTAAAAATATATAAAGGTAATTACATCACTTTACCACATGTAATTAACTTTACCTTTAAGGCACATATCCTTATACTTTGACTATAAACTATCAAATATTAAGATATAGGTAGACTATCATGCTCCACCCCATACAAGTAATTAATAAAAAACTCAATCACCTCTTCTAATATAAATTTTTTAATAATAGAGTCATTAGTTCAATATGGATTATTAACACATCCCTTCAAAAAATTCATATGTAATTGAAAAGGATAGATCTAATGTCAGAGAGGTTGATGAAGTATATACTTCGGTTTTTGAGTGGTAAAAGGAAGTCATACTTGAAGGTTTTTTTTTCTTAGGTAGGAAGAAAGGGAAAAAAGACTCTCAAGATTATGGGGAATTTCCAGCCCCGACCAAGAAGAAGATTAGGAAAGGGAAAGACTATTCCTACCTTCCAAAACCTATGCTAGAAAGAGAAGTGGGAAAGAAGGTTATATCTCGGGGATCCATAGACCAAAGTTGTGAGGGAACCATAACATCAGTAGATCTCATAGAATCCATCCCCTAAAAGGTGGGTGTATCAATGGTTGGTCAGAAGGGAGAGACTGTAAGACCCCTGGTTCTTAATGGCAAGATCATATCAGCGTTTAGAATGTCCAGGAAGGATAAAAAAGATATTATTATGGAATGTATTTGAGATGATGCCTTGAAATCATAGGAGTGGGATAGACTCGAACAAGGGAGATATCCAAAGAATATAGAATTAGAACAAATGGAGTTGTATACCTATCAACCTGATGTCTTAATCCTAGATTTTGGACCTCTTTTTTACATAGAATCATTTTTAGATTTTATGGATTTTATTGAAATCAAGTAAGAGAGTTTTTTCTCCTCACACCAAGATAACGATATTAGATACTTAGCATGGAAGTACTAGGCCGAACCAGATGGGCAGCTTACCCAGTGAGGTATGGTTTTGTTTTGGTTTTCAAGTTATCCTTTACTATAGTGTTTAATATGTTTTGTAATGTTTTATTCTTTTAACCAAAGTGGGATCCTTTGAAAAATTAAATAAAAAATTACTTTGGAGGAGAAGGAGATAGATCTAATGTTAATAAAAATCACACATATTATTATCACTCACAGAAAATGAACACCCAAATGAATAATTATATAAAATAATTATGGAAGAAAATATATTTATATTTGAAAAATCATGATTAAAACTTCATTATCCAAAACATTTAAAAAATTTGGATCTAGGAAATTTTTTAAAATGAAATTGAAATAGAAAGACAACTTGATGATAAATTTTTTGACATGTATCAATAATATGCCACACAGTGCGACAAGTAGTAGCTATTTCATCAATATATGATATGAATAATATTTCATAGTTATTAACTTCAAATAATTCAATAAAACCAACTTTTTCTCATTTTAAGAATACCCATAAATTACTTTAATACCATAGAGTCATTGAAAATTTTATCTCATCCCCCTTTCTTAATATGTTAAAATTGAAGGTAAATATGTTTTATTTCGTTTCATGGTTGGATATGAAAGACCCCATGTTTCAAGTTTATAGTTTTATTTTTTTATGTTTTAGTGGCATTTGTGGGGTTTAGAGTTTTTATAAGAATGTAATGTTGGATAGGAATGGTTTTGGTTCTATGGGATTCTCCAAAACATAGCAGTAGTCATAGTGATACTGTTAGAGTGGTTGTTGGGAATGGTATACTTGGTGGACTTTAGGGTGAGAAAATATATGGGGATGAGTTTTTTTAGTCATGGTGATAATGAGGGTGTAATTGTGGAAAACATGATGGACAATAATCCATTATGGTGGGTTTTTAGGCCTTATCAAGCCATGGTCATCTTCATGCAGGGGAGTTAAAAATGTTGAAGGGGGATTACTTATGCCATGGTGGAAGGAATTTTTTATGAGTGAGTATACCTATGAAAATTTGGTATAGATACATGGTTTTATAAGAATCTGTGGTGGTGTTAGGGTTTGGTGAAGTATAGCTTCATTAGAAATTTGTAAATAGTGAGTGTGGGTGACCTATATTGTGGTGGTGGGAGTTTTATATGGGGTGGTTCACCTATGAAAAATTGGGGAAATCAAAATGGGTAGGAAGTGGTTGTGGTACATATATAGAGTAAAGAGGTCAATTTGGGGCAAGTTTGTATAGTTGGGCAAGGAAATAATGAATCAGGAGTAACCATACCATAGTATTGGGTATAATGGGTCAAAGTAGAGAGATAATTTTCTCTATGCCATGGAATTTCCCATGGGATTGGTCAAACTGGTTTTAAATGAGTTAAATGGATACCGAGTTTTGGGTAAGAGGTTCATGTACTAAATCAGATTTCATGTGTGATATTCTAAGGGATGTTTAATATGGTTTTTATCTTAGTTAACTCTCGAAAAAACTCATTCTTCCTCTCCTTTATTGGTCTCCCGATCTAGGTTTTTACAGAGGTGATTTATGGGTGATTTACTTCCTTAAAAAGATCTACTATTGGACTCTTATAGATGAATGTGATTGAGGTAGGTGGGTATTCAATCAATTAACTAATTCTAATAACTTCGATTCATGGGTATTTTCAGATTTGAATTCTTTTTTTAAATTATGAAAAATGTTTGAACAAATATTTGGTGAATTTATTATTGTGATTAATGTACTATGATAATGAGTTCTCACTATTTTTTTGATGAAATTATTATTTAGAAAAGTGTTATAGAAATGAACGGTTGGTGTGCATGTTTATGATTCATATAGTTGAGGAATTATTGATTCAGACTTGGTTGATGTGCAGAAATTTGGGAACATTAGATTGTATGGGTGGTGTGTGTTCATGATGTATTGTACAGATACTTATTAGTTTGGAATTGGATACTAGTATGAAATTTGGTTATGTTGGATTGTAAATTTTACAAGTGATAGCTTGGGCTAGTGGAATAGGGTTCTCTTTGTGAGTTGGGTTTATTTTGGGAGCTTCTCTTGGGTGGGAGATGCATCTATTGGGTGTTTGAGTTCATGGAATGTGTGGGTGACCATGTTTTTGGTTTTGTTTTGGAAACTAGGCATTTTAATAAGAAAACAGGGATTAATGTAAGTGATTTGTATGATTTTTTGGCATGTGTAATGTATTTCTCTTCCCTCTGATTTTATGTAAAATATAAGATAACTTGTTCTTGTTTAAGAGACATATAGGTGAATAATTTGTGGATTTAATAACAAGTTTATATACTCACTCCAAAAAATTAATCTTGGTTCTTATGCATTAATTGTTCAATATGTTATAAATAAGGAGATACTTCTCACTTTTTTATTGGAGGGTATGGATGCTATGGTCTTAGGTGACAGTGTTAGAAGCTTGGTATTAACTGTCTTATGAGGCATGGTATTATTCCATTTTGGAACATTTTCTTCCATTTGGGTTCTTGGTCTTATAGTATTTTTGTAATAATTTTCATTTACAATGACTCTGATTATTGTTATTGATATTATATTTTAGTGGTTGGTCTTGTATTGATTGATGAATTATATATATAGTTATTAATTTTCTTATATTTCTCTATTAAAAATTGTTTCATATGTAAGGAAAATCATCCCTCTTTATTTGGATTTCCCCATAGAATTAATTTCCATCCTTTAGTGTCTAGGGAATTAACCTATGGTTTTTATAATTTTGACCATTCCAAAGATAATGAGTTGGGGATGAGATGATACAAGTAGCACATGTTTAAAAAAGTTCATTAATTGGGATAATAGTTATAGATATATGATTTGTTTTAACATGAAATTTAGAGCATAAAAAGTCATAATCAACCTATTTATATAGAACATCAAGTTACCAAGGTGGTCCATGCATAAAAAAATTATGTTTAGAACTTCTAGGTGTGTTACCACCTCATCATCATGTTTTTACCCAATGACAAATTTGTATCATGCATTAGTAAAGTTATTTCCTACTATGATTCTAGATATTTTATTATACGTGATTAGTGATTAATTTCATAAATTTTGATATGATAACCTTTTATTATAGAATAATTGGTTATACTGGTAGTTGAAACATAGAGTTTCTAAGAAATATTTTTTCAAACATGATAAAATATGGTTGGGTTCTATCTTGTTTAATGACTATTGATAATATTTATTTACATTTATGTATTCTTTGTGATTATTTTTTAAGGGGTACGTAAATCTAATAAGGAACAAAAACATAAAAAATTAACGACTCTAGTTGAAGATAACTGATTAAATGATAAGTTAAATACTATTGATTTTAATAAAATGTTAAAAAATTTATAATGAGTATTTAAAACTAGATCACAATTTCACAACCTTGTTTTCGTAGTAATTGGTGAAATTTTTATAGTTTATAAAACAATTAAAAATGATAAATTGTATTCTTCCATCCACATAGTCATTTGATTTTCAGGGTTTTCTATTCCTTTTCATATATTTTATAATAAGAAATTATGATGCATATTGAATATGACTAGAGAAAAAGAATGCTCAATGTTTGACTATTTTTTAGATAATATAAAGACATAAAAGAGTATCATGTTGTTGTAAAACTATGATGTTTATATAATAAGTCAAGAATGATAATCTTAATAATTAGTATAGAATAAAAAGTTGTTATATGTCACATGAGATAACCTTCTGTAACGTTGCATCTATTTGAGACCCGTAAAATTGTTAGGTACTAGTTAATAATGTATACTAGAAACCCCTAACATGTTAATGAAAATTGTTGATTTTTTATTAATTAGGCACCCTGTATTGGTAAAATTAATTTTTTATATAAAAAATTTAAGTTGAAATCCCATAACATGATATGTGCACATAAAAATATATTCAATAAAGAGTTTTTTAATTCTTAATTTGAAATAAATATATACATTTCATATTTTTTAAAATATAATTTAATTAACCACTTTTATATACTACTCTATTGATTTAATTTGAAAATTAGATAATCTTGAATTGATATAGAATATGGTTTTAATATTTTTGAACTATTTATTATTGGAATTTATGTGATTTGTGTGTTGGTGTTTGTATGATCTAGTTTTATGAGTCATGTTTTATTGATAAATATATTTTAAAATTAATTTATTCCTTTAGAATGTTTTGAATTACAAATGCTTTTTGGATTTAAAATAGGTTTCATAAAAAATATTTTCTAGTATGTTCTATAAAAGTATTATAGTATTTTTGTTTGAAGAAATATTTAAATAGTTCTATTTAAATCATCTATGGTGGAAATAATTAACAAATAGAAAATTTGTTGTTAAATATATAATTTTCCATTTTGAAAAAGTATTTTTTATAAAGATGAAATAATTGCATTCTGATTTTCAAATAGATTTTATAATAATATATTTTTTGAATTGTTTTAAGGGTGTTCAAATATTAGAATGTCTTTTATTTTAATGGGTTTTTACAAAATGAAATATTTAATAAAAACCTTATAATTTTTTAGTATATTGAGAATTATGTGTTTATTTTTTTTGTTAAAATTGTAATGTGGTAAATTATTTGATAGAAACCTTATAGAGGATTGCTAAAATAAGCCATAGTGAGACACTATTCTTAGGAAATATGTTTCTGGTTATTTTATTTGGAGGATAATGTGCTATTTGTATTTAATTTGTTTGTTATTTTTATTTTTCTTGGTTAGCTTATTATGATTTCATGTTCTTATACTTTTTGTACTCGTAAGGATTTTTTTTTCTATTATAGATGTAATTTGTAAAAATGAAATATGAGTTTATGGGAAATAATAACTACTGGGATGAGAATTAAAAATTTCATGGGAAGCAGGATATTCTTAGATAAAATTTTTTCACAATACTCAGTTACCATTTTCATAATGTATTTTTATAAGAATTCGTTTTCATAAAAGTTTCCTTGCTGTGTTATGGGGAAGTTAGATGGTTTTATAATTCAACTTCATATTTATTGCTATGCAAGAAGAGTCACTCTCACATCTTTTGATGGAGTTTTTATTATTTTAAATGGTGTTGGGACATTATTTAGACATGATTATCTTAGACATGTTAGCATCATCTACTGTCTTTGGCCAAATAAACTGTTGAAATTGAATATCCAGTTGGAGAGGGGACTGGGAAATGAGGTTCACCTTTATTCTTAGGAATCAAATGAGGTTGAATTTATTATTTAATTATGCTTCATCGGGATTAATATAGGGACGAGTTTCCTCCTTTGATGTTTTGTAGGTTATGGGTTAATACATGGACACGTCCTTGGCTTTAGAAATGTGAGAGATATTTTTTGATCATAGTTGAATGTTATCATTTCTTGAAACATTAGGGAATCTCACCTTTTGTACTTAGTGGGTTATATAGGTTTCCTTGTCCATGTTTTATCATGTCTAGTCTCACTATGTATTTCTCTAACTAGATTTTACTTTTTATGATTTATGAATTGGAGGTATTCCTTAATCTTAACTCTAACACTATTGGGTTTTTAAAATTAAGGATTAATAGAAATTATTGGGTCAACTTCTTGGGAAACACTTGGGTTTCACAGTCTAAGATGAGTTTTGGTTTTCTTTAAATTGAATTTTCCCTAATAACATGGGAAACGAAGTCTAATGATGTTAAATGATCAAATACTGATAGCTTTCCCATTAAGTTACAATTAATAGTGGGGAGCCATAAATGGGAGGGTAGTTAATGATAATTCTCTCTTGTGTTCAAGATCCAATTCTAGTTACTCCTTTTTTCAGGACAACTAGAATTAACATCACTCAACTGGGTTGACATCCAAGTACTCTGAGGTTATGAAATTTAATGAAGGATAACTCAATAAACATTGAGAATTTAGTAACTACTAACTAAAAAATTAGTATAATGGGGGTAAATTATTATTTTATTTATCATAAGTTTTTCTAAAATTCCTCAAAGACATGATTTCATAGAGGTGGTAGTTACATCGTTGATTCAATACAAATCATTATAATTTGGGGAATGATGTTTGTGAATATATGTAAATGGGGTAGTTCTATGATATATTGTACATATATGGTGTACACATTTCTAATATCTCTGATAGATACCTTAGGTCTCTATCACATGTTGTTCATGATATTCTATATATGTCCCAAATTAGAGGATTGTATGATTTTTCATGTCAATATATAGTTTTTTAATATTATTTTTCATTATTTTCTACCATTATTACCAGTGTAAAATTATGTTTTCTTGCATTTATTCCTAGGGCTAAGCATATATCTTCTAGGAAAGCAAGGTTAGTTAGAAACTTGGTGTTTTGGGAACTTTAGGGATTGTCAAGATTTGTCTATGTTTCTTATTTGGAATAATTACTCCCCTAATTTGGATAAATATTACCCTTTTACATATCTCAACTCTAGTGATATGTGACTAAATCCATTTTATAGTTTTTTGGAATATTTTTTATCTTAAGTCATAAGTTCCATTAGGTTCTCACCATTTATCATATCATAGGATGGGAATGATAACCAATTTCTAGGTTAACATGTACCATTAGTATATATTTTGTAGTGTAATAATTGAGTTTGTAATGATTCATGGAAGTGAGGTACTATTATAAAATACCCATGGCACAAATTATTTTAAAGACACCCCAAAACTCTAGCTTTCTGAGGATAAAAATCCTAATGAAGACGATAATTTGACAAACTTGTTTTTTGGTTTATGGATTTTTTTTAATGTTATAGTGTCTTCCGTGGGATTAGAAGGTTTTATAAAGGAAAATGGATGTATAGGGAGGTTTTTGGTTCTATAGTATTTATCAAGGCATAGTGGTATCCATGGTGTTGTTTTGGGAATGGTAATTGGGCATATTATGATGGGTGAACCTTAGGGTGAAAATCTCCAAGGGGATAGAAGCTTTATTTGGTGTGATGATGTTAAATGTTTACCTATAAGAAATGGGATACATAACACACCATAGTGGTGGAAGTGGTGGCTATATTGAGCCATGGTTAGCCTCATGTAAGGGAGTCAAAAACTATGATAGGAGATCCCTTATACTATAGCGGATGGTATATTTCATGTTTAAGTCAACCTATGGAAAACTAAAATAGATCCATGTCCTTAGGAAATCATTGGTGGTTCTTTGTTATGATAAATTAACACTTTTTTAGCATTTTTTAAATTATTCATGTAGATTACCTACACCATGGTAGTGGGAATTTTTCATTAGCCAGTTTATCTATGAAAAATAAGGAATTTTAAAATACCAAGGAGGTGATTTTGGTACTGCTATAGATATAGGAGGTTGATATGGGGTTAGTATGTGCAAAAATTCTAGTAAATAATGATTCAAAAATCACCATACCCTATAATTAGGTTCGGTGGTCTGAAACATTGAGAAATTTCTCTCTATGCCATGATGTTTCAAATGGTAGTGGTCAAACTTGTTTTAAACACCTAAAACGACCATCGAGTTTCCGGGAGGTGGTCCATGAATTGAGTGGGATATTTCGTGTGATATTTTAGGGGATATTTAATATGATTATTGACTTGGTTAAGTCCCAAAATAATTCTTCCTCTCATCTCTTGTGCTCTCGATATAGGGTTTTCTAGAGGTTATTTATGAGAAATTTTATTCATTTTGAAGCTATACTATGGGAATCTTCTAGAATAACACGATAAAGGCAAGTTGATTTTCACTCAATAAACATATGTTAATAACTTATAAGATATTTTTATATTAAAATAATAATTTTAATATATGATTAATTTTTGATGAAATATTGGGTGAATATATTCTTGTGAATTTTTTGGAGACAATTTGTGTTCACCCATTGTTTGATAAAATTATTTTTTGGAAAAGTGTTTTAGAAAGTATGGGTTGGTGTGTGTCTGTTCATGAAGCATATTTTTGGTGCCTTGTTAATTATAAAATGGATTCTATTGTAAAAAAAATTCTGTTTAAAAAATGTTTTTAAACAATTTACCCTTCAAGGTAAGTACATCCCAGTTAATCAAAGTAATATGGTTATAATGATTTTCCTATTTAAATAACTTCTTAGAAGTTCGATTATTTCTCAGTAATATTTAATAATAATAATTGTTATAAATATTACTTTTGAAACTATTTTACAAGACAATGTAATTATAACTTCTTTCCAAGATTAAATATCAAAGTAAGTTTAGTGATTTATGAATTATACAATAGAGCAGTAACACAGAGAAAACTTAAGTAAGAAGAAAAACAGATATACAACAAGTGGTTCAATCTCATCCCGAGACCTAATCCACTCCACTTGGCGATCTCTTTCCACCAAGAAGTTTATATAAATAAATTTGATCCATACCCTGGATCAGGGTTAATCAATAGTACACAGGACATTCCAGGTCGCACAAGGACCTATTCCACAATTCTTCGTGGGTACAAACTACTAGGCCACATAGGGACCTCTTCCACACTTATTCATGGTTATACACAAGAGTAAATGAGTGTTTGTGTAAGTATATCGTGTATCATTTAGTTTAATACAGGGGAGATTGTGTGTTATTATACAGAAACACACACTACTCAAAATTTAATAAAAAGATACACAACAGAGAAGAAAGACTGAGATTGGTTTAGAAGTGCTCTGAGTGTTTGTCATTGCAGGTCTGGACTTCTGAGATGAAGCCGATGTAGAATTTGAGTCCTCGTCTGGAAAACAGAGTGTCGTAAGTTAGACATATCTGACTTGTGTTCTTCGCGATGTTTGACAGTGTGAAGATGTTTTTGGGATTTCAGTATGCTTCATGTGTTCTTCAGTAGAATAGAGTTTCTTGAGCCAATTCTCTAAAATGTATGTTGTTCTCATGTTCACGCCCCACCATCTTGTTCTTTGATTTGTGCTACTTTTTTATTTTTCTGGGCCACATTACTCTTTTATCTTGGAGTGAATGTGTTGGGGCCAACATGTTTCATGTATTCTACACCTCGTACGTCATACTGTCCGATGATATTTCTACAAAGAAACATTAATTATGTTAGTGCATTAAAATATCTAAATATGAATTTTAGAGATTAAAATGAAATATAAAAAAAATACATTAGGAAACAGTGTCATAGTAGGTCAGGGAAACAATGTCTCTTTCACATGGTGTCTGGATTGGTCATGGTGTCTCGTATTCACGGTGTGTCGCGGTCACGATGTCTCATTATCACGGTGTCTTGTTCACAGTTTCTGGATGACACGGTGTCTGGATGTCACGATGTCTGGATATCACGGTGTCTGCACTACTGGAAATAAGATCTATACCAACAGTTTTGGGAAAACTGTTGGTATAGTTCACTTATATGGACCTATACCAGCAGTTTGTCCATAACCATTGGTATAGGTCACTAATTTGGACATAAACCAACAGTTTGGCCGAAACTGTTGGTATAGGTCACTAATTTGGACATATACCAACGATTTTGGACAAACAGCTGGTATAGGGTCTCTATTTTAGACCTATCCCAATGGTTTTGTCCAAATCGTTGGTATAAGTCCATAATAGAGACCTTATATAAATGGTTTTGGACAAACTGTTGGTATAGGTCCCCCCCCCTATACAAACTGTTTTTCCAAAACCATTGGTATAGGTCCCAAAATCAATAAATCTATACCAACAGCTCTCAAACCCGTTGGTATATGTCTATACCAAAAGTTTTCAGTACCGTTGGTATAGTTACATGTATTTTTAATGGAATATTCTTACAGAGAACATTAAATAAACCAAAATTTAAAATATTTATGATAATAAATATATATTTATGAAATTATGTTCACAAAAGTCAACTTAGGTTAGTGGTTAGGTCGTTCAATCATAAACCAGGGGTACTGGGATCAGAACGAATAGAATGATTCTTTTTGAAATACATATACCAATGGTTTTATTGAACCGTTGGTATAGATTTTTAATATTACTTATACCAATAGTTTTAAAACTATTGGTATAGTTCTATACCAACTTTTTTTTCAAAAACTGTTGGTATAGACCTATCCCCATGGATTACTAGCCAATGGTTATCCCAACTGTTGTCACATGATATACCAACAGTTTGGAGGCTTATACCAACGATTTCAAACCATTAGTATAGGTTATTTTTCTAGTAGTGTTGCTTCACGATGTCTGCTTCACGGTGTCTGAATGTTCACGGTGTCTGAATGTTCACGGTGTTCGCTTCACGGTGTCTCAGACTTAGGAAAATATATGTATTCAGACTTAAGTAGTGATACTTATGGAAAGAATTAAACCTTATATTTTTTTAGAGAAATCATTGTAAAGTGATTCAAGGATAGTATAAAGTAATTAAACTGAATATAGAGAAATTGAGATCTTGATTGAATCTTCTTAAAGCATGAGAATACTTAAACAATAAAATACGTTATTTGATATAATTTACAGGATTTAACCAGGTTGAATAGGATTTGTGATCATTAAAACATGATTAGTACATGAGGAGTCCAAAAATCACCCCTTTTAATGATCACAAATCATGTAGATTTAAAGTGAATATTTTATTCAACTATAGATATAGAGATAAATGTCTAACATATAGAGATTTCTCCCCCTTTTGGGATTATAAAAAAGATGGAATAAGAGATGTTATGAAAAGTGCACATTTAATTAAAGAAAACAATATCTAGTACATGTAGAAAGGAGAAAAACAAAAGCAACATCATTCCTATAAAAAAGGAGTAATAACTGTTCTTCTTCAGGGGATGGACTTCACTTTTCCTTTAGCAGTAGTAGTAGAAGAAGAAACCATAGGACCAGAGGTCGAGGTAGAAGAAGGGAGTGAGGTGGTTGATATAGAAGGTAAAGGAAGTCCTTCAATGACTGATGGAGCCATAGTAAGAGTAGTAGAAGCTCGAGGCAGTTGTTGATCAAGGATCACATGCCTAATCTGACTCAGTGCTTAACTAACAGACATGGAAGTGGAGGCAAGGGCAGAGGTGAAAGTAAGAAAACTGGGTCTCATAGGTGCAGTCGTAGGAGCAATAATGGTTTTACTCTAGACATGAAGATAGGGCCTCATAAGTTTGATAAAATCCGCAATGATCTCTCCACCATACTACATGGATTTCTCAAATTCATCCTTTTTCTCCATAAACTTGTTCAGAAACCGAGTAAACTCTGTGAGCTTTTGGAATTGCGTCTTGAAATCTTGAGTAACAGGAGGAATCCGCAGATTTTCCACAAGATTCTTGAAATGATTATTCATGTCAATCTTAGAGAACATTCTGTTGAAGTAGAAATCCACTTTATTGGCAATCTATAGATTAGAATCTTTAGCAATTTTAGAATGGATTTGAACTAGATCAAGAACTCTGTCACTGTTCTTGATAACTTCATGTAGAGAATATTTATTAAATCCACAAAGCACAGTATGAAGTTCTTCTTTGTCCACTATTCTAAGCAGGTCACTGTCTAGGGAAGGTTGAGATGATTGACCAGAGGCTTTAGAACAATTGATAGCACAGGTGAGAGACTTTAGTTGATTCAGCACTTTCTGAAGACACGCCCTATATTCATTAGTGAGCATGTTAAGATTTACAACAAGCTCTCGCATCTCCTTAAAAATATGTCTGTTCCTTTCAGTGACCTTTTCAGCTAAAGAAGATAAGTGAGGTTGAATTTGAGACAAAACATCTTGTGGGATTTGAGGATCACTAGGTTCTATAGGATGAGAAACAAGATCTGATCTCGAATGCATATCTTTCTGCGTTTCTTCAATCATAGCTCTCGGAGTCTTCACTTCAGCACTAAGCAGTCTATTTTCAACTCGGACATCATAAATATCATGAATCATTTTAGGTTGAATCTACCAAATAACTTTCTCCAACAATAAAGAGTCATCTTTCTCACTTATATGTGTTACAAGAGTAGGTTGGGAATTCAGAACTTTTTCAACACTAGAAAAAAGGGTAGCACTAAATTCCGTTAGAACATCCTTACTCACCAATGATGGTTGGTATGAAGAAGGCTTTGAAATAGTTATTGATACAATTTCAGATTCCTTTTTAGGGGAGCTATTAGAGACCTATTTCAATAGGAACAAGGAGGAAAGGTCAATTCCGTTTGCTGAGACTTGCTGAGAGTCATCCACGTCATAAAAACTGGGGAACTTATATCAAGTGTCTACAAAACGTGAAACAATTGAGTTTGGTACTTCAGTAGATTCCAGATTCAGAGGTTTCTCCCCCTAAACAGTTTCATCCTTCTCAGGATTGAGAGTCTTAGGATCTTGATCTAATTATACAAACTCATCTCGTAGTTCTTCTCTCATTTCCTTCCTAGCTAGCTGTAAAGCTCGGTCCATCCTTTCCTCAGCTGAAGGAATGACTTCGGGAACAGATTGTTCCACTGGGAGTTCCTCAAGGTCATTTCCATGCATAGAAGGTAATTATCCCTCTTTATGTAACACCCCAAGATTTCCTAGCATGTTATTTCTTCAAAGTAATTAAATAACTTGCAATACATGCAACACCGAGTTCAAGCACACCACGACTTACCAAACTTGTCGTTCAAAAGAGGTTATGAATAGTATTAACTGAATTTTGAACATTATATTATCCTTAAAATTTTAGAATCTATATTATGGGTTTTTTAGACATAATGTAAGAACTAATTCATTTTTTTTAGATAAAAGAAGTATTTTTTTAAAAATGCAATTTTACTGCCTTTTAATGGAGAACCCTTTTTAAATAAAATATTTCACACTTATATATATTCAATTTGACTAAATAAATTTATTATTTAGAATGGGGATATCAAAATTTACTTTGTGTAAATTTTTGGAATTTTTCTGATAAAGTTCATTTTTTAATGAATGGTGAAAAATATTGTATTTTAATTCAAAAGTGCCTTTTAATATAATTTATTTATATGGTTAGATTATCTTTTTAATTGGTTTTAAAGTGTAATTATAATATATTTTACCATTTAATCCAATTTTGTTCATTGGAGTTAATTTAACTTTGAAGTTGGACATAAACAAGTGTCAATCTTTTGATAGATATTGTTTCTTAAAAATACGCCTTTTGGTTTTGAAAACGGAAATTAATTTTAAATTAATAAATAAAACTTCTATGTTTTCAATTTGGTAAAATTGAATTCATTTTTGAATTTGGAATATCAAAATTATTTTAGGGTAAATTTTTGATATTTTTCTAAAAACATTGATTTTTTGATGAATAGTGAAAAATACCGGGTTATTGTTTAAAACCGACTTTTTATTTATAAAATTATTTATTTTATTTAAATTTATTTTAGGTCCTAATATATACATAATACCTATATATTTTCAATTTAATTCATTGGATTCATTCTGTAATAATATTAGATATATAAAATTTTATTGAACTATTCACCGTCTTTTACCCACCTCATAGGAAAATTTACAAATTCACATAAAACTTAATTTTACCGCTTCTGTGAGTTGAATTTTAAAAATTTGAGAGACTTGGATAATACTAAGGTGTAAAATATGGTTCAATAAGATAAAAATAATTTTTTGGTGAATAGTAACTTTTTACTTTTATTTACCGCGGTTAAAGGTAAATAGGGTAATTCAAGGTAAAAATAATATTGTAATAATTTAAAATTAACTTAACACATGTCTTAAACTTATTGGATGAGTAATGGCCGACCATGAGCATCTTTGGGTCGATTTTGGGACCCCATGTAGCCACTTATGAATGATAATGACACTTTAGATTAATTAATTTAATGTAAAGACAAAATTGACATAAACAAAACAACCTTTTAGTAATTAATTTTTATATGGTGTTATATAAGTAATAATTTTGACTATAAATATTCATTGGAAAGATAAAAAGATTTCCTACATCATGGTATTTTGTTTTATTATTTTTAGACATTGAATAAATTAAATTATTTATGACACAATAATGATGCATTGTTAACCTCATTAATAAATAATTTAAATAAATTAGATTATAAATATTAAAATAATATCCAAAACATGTCCAATTCTTATTGGATGATTTTTTTTCGACCATGAGTCATATTATCTTCTACTCTAATGATATTTTGACCTTTATAAAACGAATATCATTATATAATAAAATAATATTTTCACACTTTCCTAAAGAGCCCCTCCTCCGCCTTATAATAGGAGACCACCTATAAACAATTCCTCACACCTCTAAAGTATTTAGTCCCATCCAAACTCTGCCAAATTATGCTCCCTACAACCCTATCCTCCTCCTAGAATCCTTAACTTAGGCAGAAGGCACTTCAAGAAGTCCTTCTAGTTCAAACCAAAGGAAGTTACCCAAATTAATGGTAACCGTTTCTCTTAACTTGTTTTCTTTTATTTTAATTCTACAACTCCTAAACTATTTTTACTCCTTTATTTTATAAAAAAATATTATCCTAAATATACTAGGATGTTGTTATGAGAAGTATTCGAATTACACTTACACACACCTCCATCTAATGGGTGAAGAACATAATGTTTCTGTGGATGGAAAACTAACGCCTCACGAAACGATGATTGTTCAATTACCTCCTATCGCCTCTCATGGTGGACATTATGATGGAAATGTATTTATATATGATATATATTATGTTTATTTTTTTCATGCTTCTTTATTTTTCTTTTATATCATACCTTAATGGTTTCCATTATGGGCAAACACGATAATTTCATTTGAGGAAGTGCGGACTACCGCCCCCTCAAAGTGATATGACTCATTAATACCATATGTGGGATGTATAAAGGATGGAGTTAATGATATTATATATGATATTATACTGTAATTATAATATACCTATGTATCATTATGTTTTAATTCCATTAAAATAATAAATAGAAATTAATGCAGTGTTCATGCGTACGTACGACTTACCGTCTCCATTAACGGTGCATTTCATTCTTACCCCAAAATGATATGTACTGTTATAAATACATGTTTATACTGGATATATATGATATATATGATATCTAAATCATGAATATCATTCTGGATATAATGATTTTTTGACCATGTGAACAACTTGTAACTATAAGGTGTTTATTTTTGACTCAACGACCATATATCGACAAAACGAACGTTATTAACTTAAATGATTACATAATATTTATAACATGGTAATAAGTGATATAAAAGGAATAATAAACTTGAAAAAGGTTCTTAAGCAAGTAGAAATTAACTTTATTTTATTATTCAGTATATTAAAGAATGAACGGGTCAAGTCGGACACGAGGTAAGGGGTTTTATATCTAACTTTTAATTCTGTGACATTTCCATTGTTCACCACTTATTTATTGCATTTGGTCTATTTTGTACTACCATTTGATATATATTATCATGATTCTATTTATATTCATGATATTCTGTGATTAATTTTGTGGTTATTGACTATTTTTCATATGACTTGATTTATTACAACGAGTTAAGGGTTTATTTCACAATCACTTCATTATCTGATTTTGTTTATATGCAATTATCTACTGGGACCTATTTATCATCCACATCCATGTTTCTTAAAAATGTATTTCAAAACATTATTACTATTTTATAGACTTTGGTTTAAAGTCATTTATAGCCTTTTTTGACTTTTTATAAGATGTTTATAAAGGAATATTTCCGTTATTTTCCAAAGAATGTCCTTTTTAACCTTTTCGACAAAATTAAGGTAAGAATGTTTTTTAACTCATACGGTGGGTGCAGATATTTTCTGCCGCTATAAAATCGTCAAATATTCCCTTACAAGCTTATAAGAATATTTTCAAAGTAAATTTTTTATTTTATAATTATGTGACTTTTAAATGATTAAAAAAAGAGATATTTCTCTCAAATAGTTTTGATTTCGTCAATGTCAACATCCTTTGATGGATTTTAAGCATATTTGAAGTTGATTTATTATGATACAAATCTTCCATATTTTATTGAAGTTTTTGGGGTATGTTTGACTTTGGATGTGTTATTTTAATACCATTCATGGTTTATGGCGAATGTATTGACATTTCATATGCTAGTTTTAATACAAATGTTTATGTTATGTTTAAACCGGTTCATATGAGGAATGAATTGGACTTAGTAAGTGATGGGTGGAGCCCAATATAACTCCTCGATGCATCAGTAGGTATCAGGAGAGAACTAGACGTGGAATTGGACGAGGCCTTTCCCAATTTGATATATGGTTTTGGACGTGACCTTAATCATTTTTAGACGTCTTGGAGGAGGCCTTGACTAAATGTTTCAGAATGTCTGACATTATAAATTCCCTCATTATTAATTTAATATTGATGGTTCATGTGGTCATTCGACTAGTATAATACCCAAGATTATGTTTTATTATGACATTATTTACTCAGATAATATTCCATCGATAAAATTATTCATGTTTATTATCGGTAAAGTCATGTGGTTTAAATTATTCAACATGCTTAATATTTATGTTATCTTCCACTGTATTGCTTACCCTTATTGAGAATTTGAGCTCACCCCTTTCTATGTTTTATTTTTCCCAGGATTCCAAGAAGTGTATTGTGATAGATATGCAGGGTTAAGCTAAGGGAATAATGGAGTTCCTAAAGGATTATTTATGTTGTGTTTTATGTTATAAAGTGTAATTTAACATTCATGTATGAAATATATTTTCCAAGACTGCTAAACTGATCGGTCCTTCGGGACCTGATTCCATGTAATCATACCAATGTTATGTAATAATGCACAGACTCTAGGTAACTGGGGTTGGGGCATTATAAGTGGTTTCAGATGATTTTTAGCAATAGCCTTGGAATCTAGATTTAGATAAACTCTGATTAGAGAATGTTACCTTAAGATAGACATTGAGGATAAGTATAGAAGAACATTCTAAAATTTTGGTACTGTAGAGATTTTTTGATTTTGTCAAGCAATACATCCCTGTCTGGATACGAGAAGGTAGAGGCAGCTCTGGCATAGATGTACCTAGGGGTAAAACCTGAAAACACTATTTTGAGCTATTCTCGAACGGGAACTAGTGCACGAAAACGGGCCTTGCTGCACTCTTGGTTACGACACTCTTGGGGGATAGGCTTATGACAATTCTTGTTTTCTTTACAAACCACTTTGAAGTGTTTATGAGTATATATATCCTCAAAGAAAACATTTTTGGTATTATGGATTATATCCATAAACTGTTCAATTTACATTAGGTATTTTACATGTTTGGAATTATGAATTGTGATTCATAAACTGACCTAGTGTATGCCATTGTTTAGAAATGGAGCCTAGTAGAAGGAATTAGAACTCCATCAATACGTATGATCCAATGAGTAATAAGGGTCATATCATTCATAGTATTTAGCCAACATTTAGAAATGAAATATTCTCCCATGTATTATCAACATATAAAGAAATAATATCATGTGTTAGAAAGATAAGTAATGAATTATCTAAGTCCTATGGCTTTGAAGGGAAGCAAGAGAAGAAAAGGATGGTAGAGAGAATGTTGGATAAATGGAATAGGGTAAAGAAGGATTTTCCCATACGTGATAAATGTGGAAATAATCACCTTGGTAAATGCTTGAAGGAAATGGGAGTTTTTTATAAGTGTGGAGAAAAAGGACACTAAGTACATGATTGGAAGGGTAAGAAAAAGCTTTCAAATGTAAAATACTTCATCTACAAGGTGTTGAGATAATACGCGAATTAATGTCCCAGTCATAAGAGTATACCACAAATGATGTTATTGGATAATAATCAAGTTATGATACTACCTCAGATTAAGATGGATGACTAGTGTTCTTATGTTGTTATTATATATTTATTTCATTTGAGTGTTGTATCTACAATATACTGCTTATCTGAATTATGGATATAAATAAGTATTTTACTGCAGTTCTATTTTATTGAGGATTTGAGATTATATGGTTCTAAGAAAAACGACTTAATAGTAAAATACACTTTTTTGAAAAATACATGGTTGAAGGAAATGTAAACCTTAATATGGTCCCGATAATGAGGTAGTGATTTTGGAATAAGAGATGGTTGATTTGGATAAATTATATTAGATATTCTTGACTACCTTGAAACTGATTAATGATTTGAATATTCCATAATTGTTGGAGTTTACAACATTTTTGGATAGAAGTAGTATATCCAATATTCTATAAGGAATAAGGGAACATGAATGTAATCAATAAGGTTTTATGGTAATTCAGGAAGTTTCAGTGTTTTAGAAGAATACATGATAAAGGTGTTCACTTGCTATTACATGGAAAAAATGATCTTCATTGTGTTTACATTCCTTATAAATTTTGGACTATGAGTTTGGACATAAGTATTTTGGATAAGTCTAAAGGTTGGTATGGATTAAGATTGAAATTTGATACTATTGTTAAGGTTATTTTTGGATTTTTATAAATAGGACAACACACAGACCGTGTGACAACCCATCGCGTCAGACAAAGCTATTGGAATCGAACCCAGAACCATAGTGCAATTGGGATTTATCGCCTACCACTGGATTACGTGAAGTCCTTGGATTTTATAATGTAGTTTCATTTTTTAAGGGTCTTATAGGTGAATTATAAATTCAATTTTTTAGGAACTTTATACGAATCAGATAAATTGAATAGTTTTTAGTTCTACTATCTTTTAGAATGAAATATGAGTTTATGGTAGAAATTAGTTAAAGGATGGTACTCTACATGTGAAGTATATATTTTTTCTTCTCTTATTCTATTAATAAATTAATTCTTAAACATTAGGTAAGGGATCTTAAAATTAAAAATGTTTTATCCTAATACCTTATGTTTTTTTGAACCGATGATATTTTAAATCATCATAGATTGATGGCTTTGAGGCCCTCAATTCTATATTTGTTTGTGACTGATGACCTCAATCACTCCCTATAAATATTTACGTTTTTTCTCCAATTATTTGTCTCTAATTTCCACCAATGTTATCCTAATCGAGATCATCATTTGGTGTTGACTTTTTCATTCCCCTTTTCCTATTATTAAGACTAAATCTTATTAACCCAATTTCGGATGTGGGGTTTCCCATGAAGGTATTTTCTATTTTCAACCTTTTATTTTCTAATAAAAATGTCTAACTGTGAGGAATCAATTTATTTAAGGAGGGAAGAATGTAAAACCCCATGATTTCCTAGTATGTTATATCTTCAAAGTAATTCAATAACTTTCAATACATGCAACACCATGTTCAAGCGCACCACGACTTACCAAACTAGCCGTTCAAAAGGGTTATGAATAGTATTAACTGAATTTTGAACTTTATATAATTCTGATAATTTCAGAATCTATATTATGGGTTTGTTAGACATAATGTAAGAATAAATTCTTTTTTTTAGATAAAAGAATTATTTTTTTAAAATGTAATTTTACCGCCTTTTAATGGAGAACCTTTTTTAAATCAAATATTTGAAACTTATATATATTCAATTTGACTAACTAAACATATTATTTAGAATGGGGACATCAAAATTTACTTTGTTTAAATTTTTGGAATTTTTCCAATAAAGTTCATTTTTTAATGAATAGTGAAAAATATTGTATTTAATTCAAAAGTGTCTTTTAATCTAATTTATTTATATGTTTAAATTATCTTTTTAATTGGTTTTAAAGTGTAATTAGAATATATTTTTACCATCTAATCCAATGTTGTTCATTGTAATTAATTTCACTTTGAAGTTGGACATAAACAAGTTTCAATCTTTTGATAGATATTGTTTCTTAAAAATACGCCTTATGGTTTTGACAACGGGAATTAATTTTAAGTTAATAAATTAAACTTCTATGTTTTGAATTGGGAAAAATAGACTTCATTTTTGAATTTTTAATATCAAAATTATCTTAGGGTATATTTTTGATATTTTTCTGAAAACATTCAATTTTTGATGAATAGTGAAAAACACTGAGTTATTGTTTAAAACCGACTTCTTATTTAAATAATTATTTATTTTATTTAAATTTATTTAAGGTCATAATAGATACATAATACCTATATATGTTCAATGTAATTCATTGGAGTCATTTTTTAATAATATTAGATATATAAAATTTTATTAAACTATTCACCGTCTTTTATCCACCTCCTAGGAGAATTTGCAAATTCACATAAAACATAATTTTAACGCTTCTATGAGTTGAATTTCTAAAATCTGAGAGACACATTTAATATCAAGGAGTAAAATGTGGTTCAATAAGATAAATTTGTTTTTGGTGAATAGTAACTTTTTTCTTCTATTTACTGCGGTTAAAGGTAAATCTGGTAATTCAAGGTAAAAATAATATTGTAGTAATTCAAAATTACCTTAACGCATGTCTTGACCTTATTTTACGAGTAATGGCTGACCATGGGCATCTTTGGGTCTATTTTGGGACCACATGGAGCCACATATGAATGATAATGACACTTTAGATTAATTAATTTAATATAAAGGCAAAATTGACATAAACAAAAAAACCTTTTAGTAATTAATTTTTATATGGTGTTATATAAGTAATATTTTTGACTATAAATATTCATTATAAATAAAAAAATATTTCCTACATCATGGAATTTTTTTTATAATTTTTAGACATTGAATAAATGAAATTATTTATGACACAATAATGAAGCATCATTTACCTCATTAATAAATGATTTAAATAAATTAGATGATAAATATTAAAATAATATCCAAAACATGTCCGATTCTTATTAGATAATTTTATTTGGACCATGAGTCATCTTATCTTCTACTATAATGATTATTAGACCTTTAGAAACCGAATATCATTATGTAATAAAACAATATTTTCACACTTTCCTAAAGAGCTCCTCCTCTCCCTTATAAAAGGATACCACTTCTAACCAATTCCTCACACCTCTAAAGCCTTTAGGATTGTCAAAAATCTTCCAAATTAAGCTCCCTACGTCCCTCTCCTCCTCCTAGAAGCCTTAACTTAGGCAGAAGGCACTTTAAGAAGTTCTTTTGGTTCAAACCAAAGGAAGTTACCCAAATTAAAGGTAACAGTTTCACTTAACTTATTTTCTTTTATTTTACTTCTCCAACCCCTAAACTCTTTTTATTTCTTTCTTTTATAACAACAACAATATCATCAATATTCTAGGATTTTTTTATGATAAGTATTCGAATTACACTTACACACACCTCCATTTAATTGGTGAAGAACATAATGTTTCTGTGGATGGCAAACTAACGCCTCACGAAACAATGATTGTTTAATTACCTCCTACCGCCTCTCATGGTGGCCATTATGATGGAACTGTATTTATAAATGATATATATTATGTTTATGTTTTATTCATTCTTATATATTTTTCTTTTATAGAATACCTTATTGGTTTCCATTATGGGGGAACACGATAATTTCATTTGAAGAAGTGCGGACTACCGCCCCCTCAAAGTGATACGACTCGTTAATACCATATGTGGGACATATAAAGGATGGAGTTAATGATAGTATATATGATATTATACTGGAATTATAATATACCTATGTATCATTATGTTTAAATTCAATTAAAATAATAAATATAAATGAAATTATCCTTCATGCGTACGTACGACTTACCGTCTCCCTGAACAATGCATTTCATTCTTAACGCAAAATGATATGTAATGTTATAAATACAAGTATATACTGGATATATATTATATATATGATATTTAAATCATGAATATCATTCTAGATATAATGATCTTTTGACCATGTGAACAACTTGTAACTATAAGGTATTCATTTTTGACTCAAGTGCCAAATATAGACAAAACGAATGTTATTAACATAAATGACTACATAATATTTATAACATGGTAATAAGTTATATAAAAGGATTAATTATCTTGAAAAAGGTTCTTAAGAAAGTAGAAATTAACTTTAGTTTATTATTCAGGATATTAAAGAACAAACGGGTCAAGTCGGACAAGAGGTAAGGGGTTTCTTATCTCACTTTAAATTCCGTGAGATTTCCATTGTTCACCACTTATTTATTGCATGTGGTGTATTTTGTACTACCATTTGATATATATTATCATAATTATATTTATATTCATGAAATTCTGTGATTCATTTTATGGTTATTGACTATTGTTTATACGAATTGATTGATTACAATGAGGTAAGGGTTTATTTCACAATCTCTTTATTATCCAAGGTTGTTTATACGTAATTATCTTCTGGGACATCTTTATCATCCACATCCATGTTACTTAAAAATGTATTTCAAAATATTCTTATTATTTTATAGAGTATGGGTTAAAGTCATTTATACCCTTGTTTGACTTTTTATAATATGTTTATAAAGGAATCATTCTGTCATTTTCCAAACAAAGTCCTTTTTAATATTTTCGATAAAATTAAGGTAAGAATGTGTTTTTTAACTTATATGGTGGGTGAGGCTATTTTAAACCATTATAAAATCATGGAATCTTCCCTTACAATCTTATAAGAATATTTTCGAAGTAAATATTTTCTTTTATAATTATGCGACTTTTAAATGATTTAAAAAAAGATATTTCTCTCAAATTGTTTTGATTTCATCTATGTCAACATCCTTTGATGGATTTTAAGCTTATTTTAAGTTGATTTATTATGATAAAAAAACTTCTATATTTTATTGAAGGTTTTGTGATATGTTTGACTATGGATGTGTTATTTTTATACCATTCATGGTTTATGGAGAAAGTATTGACAATTCATATGCTTTTTTAATACGAATGTTTATGTTATGTTTAAACCTATTTATATGAGGAATGCATTGGAATTAGTAAGTGCTGGGTGGAGCCCGCTATAGATCCTCGATGCATCAGTAGGTCTCATGAGAGAACTAGATATGGAATTGGCCGATGCCTTTCGTAATTTGATATATGGTTTTGGCCGACGCCTTAATCATTTTTAGATGTCTTGGCCGAGGCCTTGACAGAATGTTTCAGAATGTCCAACATTATAAATTCACTCATTATGAAAATAATATTGATCATTTGAGTGGTCATTAGACTAGTATAATACCCATGATTATGTTTTATTATGGCATTATTTACTCAGCTCATATTCCTTCATAAAAGTATTCATGTTTATTATTGGTAAAGGGATGTGGTTTCAATTATTCACCAAGCTTAATATTTATGTTATCTTACACTGTATCTTTTACACTTACTGATCATTTGAAGTCACCCCTTTCAATGTTTTATTTTTCCCAGGATTCCAAGAAGTGTATTGTGATAGATATACAGGGTTAAGCTAAGGGAATAATGGCATTCATAAAGGATTACTTATGTTGTTTTTTATGTTATAAAGTGTAATGTAACATTCATGTATGTAATCTATTTTCCAAGACTTCTAAACCGATCGGTCCTTCTGGACTTAATTCCTTATAATCATGCCAATGTTATGTAGTAATTCATCGACTCTAGGTAACTGGGGTCAGGGCGTTACACTGTAGGTTCTTCTACAACATTCTTCACGGTTTCTTGGATAATAGATTCTGTTTCAAACTCAGGTTGATCTTCCAGATTAACAACATCTTTAGGAGGAGGGACCTATTCTTGAAGAACTTCATGGGGAACAAGAGTATTGTCTTCCTCAATGAAAATAGTTTCCCTAGGAGGCACAACAACCTCTTATTCTTCTTTAGAAGAGTAATCAACAGCTTCATCTGGTTCCAAACCAGGATAAAAAATATATCTTGGTCTTGAGGGATGTTCCACTTGATTTAATTTTTCATAAAGTCTATCATTGTGTTCTACCCATTTCTTTTTCCAATGGTTCTAACTTAACTTCATCCTCTTGATAGTGTTTTTTGAAAGGCAGTACTCAAAATCCTTTATAACTTCCTCATTAGGACCAACCATACCTTTGGCATGAATCATGGACGAGATAAGCTGAGAGTAAAATAGGGAGGTTGACTTGGATGTGGCTTTGATCAGTTCACACATATGGTGTATTATATACTTGAAAAGGTTGATCTTATTCCCATTTTTCATAACATGAATTAGAAACACATTCTGATATTTTAAAATAGAAAAATCACCATTTCTAGGGATAACTAGATTATGAATATACTTGAACGGAAGCCTTGATTATCTATCTAGTTCAGCAGCAATGGCTCTCCTCTTGGTTCCATTTCCAGTTATGGCTTTCAAAGAATCCTCCATATCAAAGAATTCGGTTGAAGGTGGAGGTCCTCACTGATAATCCTCAAATATTCCTTCATGAGGTATCCTAAGGCATGCGGCCCATAACCTCGAAGAGAATGAGAATTTCTACCCATTGATCCAGCTTTTCACAAAATATCCATCTTCAGACTCAATGAAGAACTGAAAATATTGATAAAACTGAGCCACTAACTTAGGATAGATAGGTCTATACTCCTTCGAAAATCACTCTATCTAGCCTTTCTCTTTTAAAACTTTCAAAACCAGAGACTTACTAGATAGAATCCATTTTGGGAAAACCTCTTTCTTAGCTGCGACAACTCAGTTTACCAGATTTGTGTTTATAGGACCTTCGAGTTCTAGCTTGGGTGCTATTTTCTTCTTCTTTTCACTACGTTTCTCAGGAGTCGATGATGAAGGGAGTTACATCATGGGCATCCAACGAAGGTTCGAGAGAGAGATAAGGGTTATAGGTTTGAAGAGAGGTTAAAAATGAGTGAATAGAAGAAATATTGTGTGAAGGACATATGGTACTTCCATTATTTTATCATTTAGGAATACCAAACATCGCAAAAGTAAAAGTGAGGGAAAAAAGGTGAAAATGATAATTACCACAATATGATTTTTAATTCAAATTAAAAAATCACAAAGAATATTTATGGTGAGATCATATCGGGTATTTACAGTGAGACTGAGAATGAATGTTATGCTGATACAGTAATTGAGCATTACAGTGAGACAGTAAACATGAAGTTTACGGTGAGACAGTAAACATAAACTTCACAGTGAGACAGTAATAGTCAGACAATTGTCATGAAGCACTAACATTGAGACCGTAATCATGAAATAATAAGATATTTAATTAATATTTAACATGAATAATTCATGTATGATGTATTCTATTCTTTAGAATTTAATGATTTGGTAAATATATCAGCAATATGATACTTAATACCAATGAATTCCAAAGTGATATCACCTTTTTGATAATGATCTCTCAAAAAGAGATGTCTTACATCAATATGCCTTGTCCTATAATGTGAAACATGATTTTTTGATATGTCAATGGTAGTTGTGTCGTCACAATTTATAGGTACATTCCTAAATTGATATCCATAATCTAGTAATGTATGTTTCATCCACAAAATTTGTGCAAAACAACTGCCAACAACTATGTATTTAGCTTCTGCAGTAGATAATGCAACAAAATTTTGTTTCTTACTACACCATGATACTTCTGACTTTCCTAAAAGGTGACATGTTCCAGATGTGATTTTTTATCTAACGTATAAACACCAAAGTCACCATCAGAATAACTAACTAATTAAAATGACTTTCCTCTAGGATAGTACAGTCCTAGATTGGGTGTATTCTTGAGGTATTTGAAAATTATCTTTACAACTTTTAAATGAGATTCCTTACGATTTTTTTTAAGATGAGCACACATACACACGCTAAACCCAATTTCAGGTCAACTATCTTTCATGTAGAGTAACCATCCAATCATTCTTATATAAGTAGTTTGATCAACATATTTTCCATCTTCATCAAGATCCAACATACAAGTGGTACTCATGGGAGTGTTACAAATTTTAGTGCAATCCAATACAAAACATTTTAGAAGATCTCTAGTATATTTACTTTGAGTTAAAATAATTCCATCATTATTTTGAAAGATTTTTAATCCAAGAAAAAAATTTAGTTCACCCATTAAACTCATTTCAAATTCGTTTTGCATCATTTTAGAAAAATCAACACCTAAATAATTTCTTGAAGATCCAAAAATAATGTCATCTACATATATTTGAACAACTAAAACATCATTAGAAATTCGTTTTATAAAAAAGGGTAGGATCAGCTTTTCCATTCGTAAAACCTTTGGAAATAAGAAAAGTACTCAGACTATCATACCAGGATCTTGGAACTTGTTTTAAAGGATATAAATCTTTGGATAATTTAAAAATATGATTTATAAAATGAGGGTTTGGAAATTCAGGGGTTGTTCAAAAAACATCCAAATATATATACCCATCTAAGAATGCACTTTTAACATCCATTTGATATAGTTTGAAATTCATATGTGTAGCATAGGAAGGCTTGATTCTGATGGTTCAAGTCTAGATACTAGTGAAAAAGTCTCCTCATAGTCAATTCCTTCTTCTTTAAGATAGCCTTGAGAAACCAATCTAGCCTTGTTTCTAACTATGTTATCAGCCTCATATACATTTTTTCTAAACACCTATTTAGTTCCTATGGTGAATTTGCCCTTTAGTATTTCAACAAGATTCCAAACTTTGTTCCTTTCAAACTGATTATGTTCTTCTTGCATTTCCATCACCCAAAATTCATTATTGATATCATCATTAATGTTTTTAGGTTCAAGTTCTGACAAGAAGACTTGATGTTCAACCTGATTTCTAAGATAATCTCTAGTTTGTGTTCCTTTGTCGAGGTCACCTACAACAACATCTAAAGGATGATTATTAATACTTCTAACAGTTCTAGAAAAAGAGGGACTAGTGATTTCAGGTTCATCATAAGGTTCAGGTTCTAAGGAATTTTCACAACTAGAATTTTTCATCCATTCTTTCACAGAAGTTTTGGAGGATTTTGAATTTATGTTCATATTTTATACATCATCCTCCATGTTTTCTAGAGAGGTTTTATGCTCATGTGGATCTGTTTCATCAAATTTGACATGGACAGATTCTTCCACACATTTAGTTCTTTTATTGAACACTCTATAGGCTTTACTAGACATGGAATATCCTAAAAAGATACCTTCATCACTCATGGATGAAAATTTGTCAAGATTGTCCTATGTATTAATAATATATACTTTACAGCCAAAAACATTGATGTAGTTAACTTCGGGTTTTCTATTGTTCCATAACTCTTAAGGAGTCCTCTTAAGAATGGGTCTGATCAACACTCTATTGATTATGTAACATGCTGTATTGACAGCTTCAGCCCAAAAATAAATAGGTAGGTCATATTCACTAAGTATTATTCTATATATCACTTACAGGGTTCTATTTCTTCATTCTACAACTCCATTTTGTTGAGGTGTTCTAGGGGAAGAGAAATTATGACAATAACTATTTTGTGAGCAAAAGGATTCAAACTCTTGATTTTCAAACTCACGGACCTGATCACTTCTTAAGGATTTGATTCAAAGTCCACTATGATTTTCCATGGACTTGGAATATTTAGTAAAATAAGAGTAGGCTTCACTTTTGTGAGCCAGATAGAAGGTCCAAGTATATCAAGAAAAGTCATATAGAAGAATATAAACATAGTGTTTCCCATTTAAGATAAAAACTCTTGATGTTCCAAATAAATCCATGTGAACCAGTTCGATAGGTTGAGAAGTTGAACCATCTTTCTTTGGTTTGAAGGAAACTTTGTGTTGTTTTCCCTTTTTACAGGGATTACATACTTTGTTATTTGGAAACTCAAGTTTTTGTTAGTCATTAACTATGATTTTTCTAGTTTTCTTTCCAAGGGAGTGAACATTACAATGTCTAAGTCTCCTATGCCAGATCTAGGACTCTTTATGAAATTCACATAAACATGAAGCATTTTGAGAAGCTAAGGAATCTAAATTAATAGAGTAAACATTTTCATTTTTAATGCATAAAACACTAATTCATCTTTAGAATTAAAGACATTGCAAGCATAATTTTCAAATCTAACATGAAATCCATCATCACATAATTGCGAGATACTAAGAAAATTATATTTTAATCCATCAATAAATAGTACTTTATAAATTAAATCTAAGTTAGAGTTACCGATTTGGATGAGGCCAATTATCTTTCCTTTAGCATTGTCACCAAATTTGACATGTCCTCCATCTATTTTTATTAGATTCTTAAAGCATGAGTAGTATCCTGTCATGTGTCTTGAACATCCACTGTCCAAGTACCGTACACTTTTACCGGATCTCTTTAAGCAGCTTTCTTACAAAAATATTAAGCAAAAACCGATTTTGGTACCCATACTTGTTTGGGTCCAGTAATATTAGTAATAAGTGATTTGGGAACCCATATTTGAATCACTGGTTTCCTATAAGCATTAAGAAATTTATTTTAAAAATAAACTATATTCGGTCCACAAAAACTTGAAAGAGTAAAATATGTATCATGAATTGAATTAGTTGACTTGTTTTCGGAACTGGGAGTAAAACTATATATCCTAGATCTTGAAACAAAATTTTTTCTACCAATATTTCTTTTTCCAGGTTGATAACCAATGCCAGACTTGTATTTAGGGGCAATTTGTTTTCCTATCTTTTGTGTAACGGTATTCTTCCCATTGGAAAACTTTTCAAGGTCATTATTCAATTTCTAATTAGAAATTTTTAATTCATTTTTCTCTTTGAGCAGTTGAGCATTTTTCTGTTTCTGAGTTGTGATCTCAGATTCAACAGTCACAGTGAGAGCATGTCGTTTCTTCAATGATTTATATTTTCCTTTTAGTTCCTTGCATGTTTCTTCAAGCATGTTACAATATTCAAACATTTCTTTATTAGTCAAGTTCTCAGAGTCACCCTCATCTCTAGAATAGTATAAATCATGTACATAGGAGTGTAGTGTTACCTTAGATGTGTTTTCCATAAAACACATATTGGATTTATTTTCCTGTTCATCATGTGATGTTTCTGAGTCACTTGAACTGTCCTCAGAAGCACTCCAGGTTGCTTTCATTTCCTTTTTATACTTACTGTCCTTGTCCTCATATTTCTTTTTGTACATGAGATTTGGACAGTTATCCTTGATATTTCCTTTTCACTTACATTCATTATAGTCAATTTCATCAGCCTTGTCAGTTCGTTTCCAGTCCTTCTTCTAATTTCCTTTTTGGTCATATTTTCCATTGAAGTTTGGTTTTATGAAAAATTTCTTCTTCTTGTAAAATCTTTTAAATCTTCTGGCTAATTGACCATCTCCTCATCACTGTCTGGTGAATATTGTTCACTAGTGGAGCTTTCTACAGAAGCCTCCAGTTTCCCTTTATCTTTGTGTCTATAGGTGGTGGTCTTGAGTGAAAAAGACTTCTTCTTTGGTTCATACTCCTCCTCCTTGTTGATTTTCAATTCTTCTTCATACATCATCAGTTTCCTAGTGAGTTATTTTATGGGTATCCTGCTGATGTCGCATGATTCCTTATTATAGATAGAGGTTCACCTCCATCTATCGGGTAGACATCTAAGAATTCCCAAGATTTGTTCCTTAGCAGTGACTTCTCTTCCAAGCAAGATCATTGTGTTGGCAATATCATTGAACCTAAGATACATTTCAAGAATAGGCTCATTAGGTTTCGTTTTAAAATTATCATATTTTATATTATAAGTATTAAGTCTCATTTCTTTTACACTAGAAGTTCCTTCATGTGTGACAGACAAGGTATCCCAAATTTCATGGGCATTTTTACAAGAAGAAATTCTATTCAATTCCTCATCTCTTAAGGAGAAGTATAAAGCATTCATAGATTTGCAATTGTTATTGTAGGAAATTTTTGTAGGTTCATCCCATGTGATTCTATGAGTAGAAGGAATCTTATATTCATCTATAATGGAAGACCAAATTTCAAAAATCATACTCTCTAAATGAATTTTCATTTTAATTTTCCATTGAGCATAGTTGGTTTCATTAAAGAATGGTGGTATGTTAGTTGAAAAACCTTCCAATCTATTTTCCATAATAATAATAAAGTATTACTTTAAAAGAGCTAGAAATTTAGAATTAATAGAAATTTACATATTTTTTAAGTACAACTACAATCACAGTTGAATAAGATTAAACAGAGTCCTAATAAACAACCTCTGATACCAAATGTTGGTTGGAGTAGATTACTCAAGCGGGGGGGGGGGGGGTAAATTGAGTATCTAAAAAAATTTCTAGTTAAAAAATGTTCTTAAATGGATTTCCCCTTCAAGTTAAATACAACCCATTTAATCAAAGTAATATAGTTATAACGGTTGGACTGTTTAAATAACTTCTTAGAAGATTGATTATTTCTCAGTAATAATAATAATTGTTATTAATATTACTTTTGAAACTATTTTACAAGACAAATAAATTATAACTTCTTTCCAAGATTTACTATAAAAGTAAGTTTAGTTATTTCTTAATTATACATTAGAGCAGTAAAATAAAGAAAACTAAAGTAAGCAGAAAAATAGATATACAACAAGTGGTTCAGTCTCAAGCCGTAACCTAATCCACTCCACTTGGTGATCACCTATCACCAAGCAATTTATATAAATAAACATGATCCACACCCTAAATCAGGGTTAAACAATAGTACACAGGACTGTCTAGGTCGCACAAGGACCTCTTCTAGAGTTATTCATGGGTACAAACTACCAGGTCACATAGGGACCTATTCTACACTTATTCATTGGTATACACAAGAGTAAATGAGTTTTTATGTAAGGATATCTTGTATCCTTCAGTTTAATATAGTAGATAGAGTGTGTTTTTATATAGAAACACACACTACTCGAAAGTTAATAAGAAGATACACAACAAAGTAGAATGACTGAGATAGGTTTATAAGTGCTCGGAGTATTAGTCTTTGCAAGTATGGACTTCTGAGATGAATCTGAAGAAGAACTCGAGTCCTCATCTGGAAAATAGGGTGCTGTAAGTCTGATAGATTTGACTTGTGTTCTTCATGATGTTTGACCGTGTGATGATATTCTCGGGATTCCAGTATGATTCATGTGTTCTTCATAAGAATCGAGTTTCATGATCCAATTCTCTAAAATGTATGTTGTTCTCACGTTCATTCCCCACCAACTTGTTCATTGAGTCATGCTACTTTTTTCTTTTTCTGGGCCTCATTACTCTTTTATCTTGGAGTACATGTGTTTGGGCCGACATGTTTCATGTATTCTGGACATGGTACCTCGTACTATATGATGATATGTCTACAAAGAAACATTAATTAGGATAGTACATTAAAATCTTCAAATATTACTGTTAGAGATTAAATTTAAAGACAACAAAATATATTAGGAAACGGTGTCACAGTATGTCATGGAAACAATGTCTCTTTCACACGGTGTCTTGATTGGTCACGGTGTGTCGCAGTCACAGTGTCTCGCGGTCACATTGTCTCATGGTCATGGTTTCTTGTTCACGGTGTCTTGTTCATGGTGTTTTGTTCATAGTGTCTGGATATTATGGTGTCTGGATGTAACGGTGTCTGGATGTCACGATGTCTAGATATCACTGTGTCTGCTTCACGGTGTATGCTTCACGTTGTCTAAATGTTCACGGTGTTTTCTTCATGATGTTTGCTTCACGGTGTCTCAGACTTAGTCAAATATCTGTATTCAAACTTAAGTAGTGATACTTATAGAATGAATTAAACTTGATCATTTTTTATAGAAATCATTATAAAGTGATTCAAGGATAGTATAATGTAATTAAACTAAATGTAGATAAATTAAGATCTTGAATGGATCTTCTTAAAGCGTGATAATACTTAAACAATAATACACATGATTTGATATAATTAATACGATTTACCCAGGTTGAATAGGATTTGTGACCATTAAAACATGATTAGTACACGAGGAGTCCAATAGATTCCATACTGAAATTGGGTAACACTAGATTTGTAGGTTGGTTTTGGTTCATGATGAATTGTATATGGCCTTGTTGGTGTACAATTGGATTTCAATTCCAAATTATAGAAAAATTGATTATTACTTTTATAAGTGAAAAATTTTGTTGGAGGAATTTGGTTTTACTCATGAGTTGGGTATGTTTTGGGAGCTTTGATTGTGTGGGGTATGCATGTAATGTGTGTTTGACTTTATGGATGGTGTGGGTGAGTGTGATGTGGGTGCTTTTTATGGAAACTATGGATTTAAAAGGAAAAGTGGATTTGGTGTGAGTGATCTATATGAATTTAATATATTTTTCATTGTATTAATTCTATCTCATGTTTTATATAAAATGAGAGTTTATTTTTTTAAGTGTAATTTGTAGGAATCCTTTAGAGGATTTCTAACTTTGTTTTTATACATACCCCCTTAATATGAATAATGGTGAATATGAAATTATTTTTTGATATGCTGTTGATAAGAGGATACCTATCAATTTTCTAATGGAGTGTACGAATTCTGTGGTCTTGAGAGACGGAGATTGGTTCTTGGAGTTATAAGTCTGGTGGTGGCATGGTAATGTGGTATGTTAGCACTTGTTCTTCCTTTTTAGTACTTGGTATTGAAGTCTTTTTTATATTCATTATTGTCTACTAAAACTATGATTGTTGTCATAAATATTATTTAAGAAAGGTTTTTCATGTGTTGATTAAATCATTATATATATATATATTATCTTGGAGTTTTATATTTATAAATGGTTCATATGAAAGGGAAAATAACCCCCCTCAATTTGGAGATTCCCTTGTAATTAATTTCTAGCCTTTGGTGTCTATGTAAGGAACTGAAGGATAGTGGAATTCCAATCCTAACTAATATGATGGGTTGGGGTTCGGATGTTATTGGAGACAAGTCTAATCATATTCCAATAAATATTACTCACAATATTGTATGAAATATATCTTTTATCATTCCTTTTATGTTTCAAAAAGTTCTAATCAAACTTCCAGATATTTTTTTTTTAATTTTCATAATGTCAATGTTTTGTTTTACCAATAAAAATTTCTAATAAGGTAGATTAAATAAGACTGATTGTTCCTTCCATGTATTTTTTGGTGAATATAACTTCCTTACTTTATAAATATGACATCGATGTTTTTCACAATGTCATAATATTCTTCAAATTAAAATGGTTTAGGGGGAAATCATACTCTAATAAACTATTAAATACTTTTTTAAAATTTCAATAAGTATGAATCATTTTCAAAAATATCTGACATACCATGTACACTATCTTTCATTCATTATGAAATCTTTGATATAAATTCCCTTATTCATAAATTTAATAATATTTACATCTCTTAACAATATATCTAGACATGTTTCAATATACATTAAAGATGTTTATAATGAACATTCAAATAACACACAAAATAAAATACTCTTTCTTATATGCATTAAAACCTATAATAATTGTCACTTATATAAATTTATAATAACCAATCAATAGTGATAGATAAACATCAATATCATTTATAAGATCCTTTCATCTAAAAATAATCAAGTTTATTATAACATATTTTCTCTTTATATTTATATATCTGTAGAAATGTAATAAACTACCAACATAATAATCCATAAACTATGTTGGATACAGAGGTTTTGGTATGGAATTATTTGACCTGTACACAACCCCATTAAAATATTTATAATCTTATTTCCAAAATTAGGAATGTTTTTTTTATAAAATATCATCAATTTTTTTGAATCAACATGGTGACATAGGTTTTTATTATAGATATTCTCATTTTTATTCCATATTTACCTCTTTTAGTCATTTGAATTTAAAAATAGATGATTTAAATGAAAAATTATTGGAAGATACAAGATTGTTTTATTAGGAGCTTTGGTGCCTACTTTTGGGAATGAATTGTAGTTGGATTTTTAATCCATTTTGTATCTTGATGTCTCACATTTAAAACATTATGATAAACATTCATATTCATTCCTTTATATTATATAGTTTTTAGGGGAAGCATATATATTTTTATACACCAATACCATTAGTATTATTATTATTTTTCCTCATAATTAAAATATGGAAGCCCATTTCCATTTTGAAGGAACTATTTTAGAAGTTCAAGAAATTAAATGAATCTTTTATTACTCCAACTATTTATTTATTTGAAATTAACTCATTTGAGCATTATTGATAGCACTATAAATTTACTATAACCTTGTAATAGTGTTTTCTCATCATCTTTATACAATCTTTCAACACTTTTTGTTTTTTCAATGTCTTCAACACATATATCATGAATTATTTTCTTAATATGATCCTCTCTCTCATGTTGAGCATATTCATCATCATTAGATATTGGATTATTTCTTAATTCAACATGCCAAATCTACAATGTATAATTATGATTAAAACCTTATAAAATTAGGTGGTCTTTGAATTCTCTAAACCCAAATTTTTTCATATTCAAACACTTGATCCATGGATATAAAATTAGATATTTGTTTTCATGATTTTTTTAAATAATTCCAAGAAATTTTCTTCCCCTTTATATTCCATACTGGTTATTCATGCATTAAACCAATTATGATTTATCAATAGCCTAGAGGTGTAATATAAAAGGTGAATATATTAAAACATATATATATTAAAACATATATACAAATAGATAAATTTAAAACATATAAGCATATAAATATATAAATATGAATATTTAAAAAAAATTATAACTAAAAACAAATAATAAATAATTTATTTTGTAACCACAAAATAATTTCTAAAAAAATAGTTTTTAATGACAAAAAAATTTATAATTGAGAAAAATTTATAAAAAAAATTTAAACCACACAAAAAATATCACAACAAATAATTTATAAATAAAAATAATTACAGATACAAAAAATCACAAACACAAATTTATTATACCCATAATTTACAATCAAAAACAATTTATAATCACAAAAAATTATATCCTCAAACTTATTATAACCACAAAAATTTATAATTGAAAAAATGTATATATAAATAAAAAATAAATGTATAAAATTTATAACTAAAAAGTAATTAATAATTCTTTTAAAAATAAAAAAATTAAATTACAAAATATGGAAATCCATGTTGAATATATATGATTAAGTGAGTTATAATAGTGATTAATGGACTTACATATGAAGGAATTGAGTGAGGGGTGCAACTAAAAATAGATATCGTAGGCCGACGACAGTGTAACTCTAATAAGAAAGTGGAACACAAATTCAGTGGGTCAAATGAAACTGAGGGTGGTGTTATTAGGGAAATTAATAAAGAGAGTAAAAAAGATATAAAAATAAGTATAGAATTATTCAAATAAATTTTTTGGAGTGTGGGTGGAGCGCGACTGCGAGTTATGCAGATCAGGGTTTCAAAAAATTTGGTGTCAAAAAAATGAGAAGAAATCATTTGTATTAAATTTTTAAAAATATTTTAACACTTTTTATAATATAACCAACATTAAAAGATGTATTTTAATTTCTGTTATGTGATAACTAAAGTTAAAACATCACTTTTAATTTTTACTATTCAATAACCGAATTTAAAAGTCAATCTGAAAAGATTTTAAAGTCCGTAATAGCCTAACCTACATTAAAAGTTACATTTTATAGTCAATTATAGTATTAATTAAATTAAAAATACATTCTGTATTGATATTAACTTCACTTGTTAAATAATTTTTGTAAAAACTACGATGCTAAATCTACTTTTTCTATTAGTGTTCTCCCCATCTACTCACATTGTTCAACCTTAAGTACAAGTCATGATACTCAACCAATATTAATTAAATATGTTATTCTCCTATAGATTACCTTTAATTGACATTATATTTAGTACCTTATTCCTTTCCTTAATGGATCATAATATAAAAACTCAACATAGTGATAAAGATTTCCCCTTTTTCTCTTAAAATATTTATTCTCTCTTAATTTTTTATATTGGAATGTGTTCAAAAACTGGTCTCATACCCTTAAAAGTTATACCAATCAATCACCTTAATCCCCATCATTAATCATTTACCAAAACTATTTATAATAGTTATCATAATAAGGAGTAAGGTTCCCAACCAAATGTTAATCTAAGGTATCCCATTTTTTCACATTTTGATTTTTTTTCTTTTCTTTTTCAAATTATAGAGGATTCAATATATCACAATCACAAAGACCTAGGAACCTTCTTCCTAAATAATTAAGAAATAAAACCCAATTTCATTATATTAGTATAAAAATAAAAAACACACCATGAAATTACCTAGCTTCCTATTTAACCTCAATGAAAATCATGCATTTATACCAAATAAATTAGTCATGAAGGAAAAATAAGGTTGTAATTTGGATTATTGAATGGAAAATATGGTATATATGGCTTGTAAGGGTACCAAATGTATGGGTAGGTTTCAAGATCTTATGGGTTAAAAAATTTCAAATGATGGACTCAATCATTTTAATATGGTTCAAAATCCTCATGTTTCAATGTGAAAAAGTAGTAAAATTCTAGTTATGATAAAAATAAAAAGGATCAATCATGAAAGAGGTTATAAAAAATAATATGAAAAGATGCCTAAAGTACCTCTCAAAAACTAATATTTCAAATTGGGGAATTAGTTCATGTAATGAACTACCTGATTAATCTAATAAATTCAGATTTTTATAAATCTAAATATAGAATCATAGTAAAATTAGAAACCATTTTACAAACAACACAAAATTTAAGTGGGCATGTGGATCTCAAAAAATTTAATTTGTCTCCATGGAATTAATGATTAAAATCTATCAAGTTTTTCAATATGTAAAAATTCTTTCCCTAATGGATGATGTCTTCTAGTTCAGTTAAGGGACTCACAATTCAAATATAGGCCAAGGATCCCTCCCCCACACTTGAATTTCAGATTATTCCCACTGTGTAAAACATGGTGAAATATATGAGAATGATTTAAAATCTAAATTAATAAAGGATTTGACAAAATATTATAATTAAGATAAATTATTCCTTGAAAATGAAGTTTGCATTGGATTGAGATTATATTTTGTTTTCAATGATCATGTTCATATGTGTCTTGGAGAATATGGGTGATAGAGTGAGATTCATTCCAAATAAAATGAATATGATGCTCATGTAATTAGGTAATAAAGGATGAAGTGTTTCATTATTTGAATATCTCACTAGATAGCATGAAGTTGGTATCCCTATACTTGAATATTTTTGAGATATACCTCAAGGAAAAGTCATGTGCTGATAGAACACTACATGTTATTTTTACAAAAAATTAAAGAAGTTGTAAAATATCATTTATTAAGAAAAACCATTAGATATGTAGTAAAATGTGTGAAAAGATAGCTACGGATATAGAGATTCCATCCACATGGAATCAAGATAAAGGATACTAAATCAGTGAAAAAATATCACTTGGATAATGATTAGTGAAGTATGAAATTTATAGATAATGAAGTACTTGAATACCCTTATATGAGTATTTACATGATGAAAAGGACCATGGAAACAAGATAAAGGAGTTAGGGATTATTATAACAATTCCTATAATTATTTAAATCTTGTATAAGGTGAGTTGAAGTGATTAATAAGTCTTGGATGTAATTGAAGTGACATTGATATTAATTATATAATTCTGGAATTTTAGAGTTTAAGACATAAAAGTGGGTAAGTTTTGGAATATTTTTATGAGTTATTTAAGAGAAAATGTTTTGAACACATGAATCATTTTTAACTCTGCATATGAGTCATTCTCAGTAGATTGATGTAAATTCAACAATGTCATGAGATATATAATGCCCCAAAATTGTAAAGTAAGAATATTGTATTTGATAGTGTCACTACAAAATATTTTACATTTTCTAACAAGGACATATCTATTGGTAAAAATGAATTTTCTATTGGTAAAACGTTTTACCAACATATACATCCCTATCACTAAACTGTTGGTAAAAACTCTGTCGCTAAATGTTTTTGTGACAGATAAAATAGTTCTGTTGCAATTATAATAATAACAACAGATAATATATATGTTGGCTAAAGTGTTTAACAATAGGTTCTGATGACTAATTTATATGTTGCTAATAATATTACCAGTATATAATATTTGTTTATAAATTAAATTTAAATAAAAATTATAACTTTTTTTGTTAAACAATTTTCATATTATATTTATTAATTTATCATATATAATACATATGTTATAATTATTAAACTGAAGATGATTTTGATACATGTTTAAAATTAGACAAGAATTAATTATTTTATGATGAAATTCATTACAAACATAACCTCTTGGATCCCCACTAGGATTGTTCCACAATTCTATTCCACAATTCTGGACAACCCTACCCCCCTACTGGATCCCCCCAAATAGGATCAACCATCGTAGTAGATAAAACCCATCATCATCAGTGACTCCAACACTAGTAGCTCTAATCCATCCATGTTAGCTCCAGCCCCATCCCATCCATTCCAACTCTAGCCCCATCCATGACAGCTCTGGTTTATGCCAGCTCATCCAGCTCTATCATCATCCATGCCAGCTTCAGTCCATGCCAGCTCCAGCTCATCCATGTCAGCTCTGGTCCATGCCAGCTCTAGTTATTCCCCATCCATGCAAGCTCTATGTCAGTGAGGAACCTCAAGTCGATACAATGCCACACCATTCTTCTCCGAGAACTATACCACACATAACCAAGAAGAATACTGACAATTCCATTCAAAATATATGCATGATTTGAAAAAAAATACTAAAAAATGAAAGTATAAAAAATGAAGTGAATGTGGATGACATAATAAGCATGAAAGAATTATAGATTATTTTGAGTTCCCTATTTGAAAGTGTTTTCCATGTTAGTGGATACAAGCATCAATGGATTTTTATCTTGATTTCATAAAGAAATTAACCAGAAGAACAATAACATACCTGGAAATGCTGTGCTACCGAGAGTTCATTTTAACTGAAAAAACAATCACATAGCCCCAACAAGCATCCCCTCTACTTTCTCATCTAGCAGCTTCAACATGGACCTCCAAACGTGGAACTGTACCTACAACTTTATGCCTAGTTCCCACACTGTGTTGATGTGATTTTGATCTTGCTATTACAAATAGATGTTGGGAATCTATTAACCCAACATTCCCTACTAAAAAATGAGGATTAGGACCCGGAATCAGAACCAACTAGTGCGACAACATAAAATATACCCCTGGTTTAAATAAATATATTGTTGGCGATAATATGTTTTCTGCTGCTGATGGGATGTATGTGAAATCATGTAGGGATGGTAATGTTATTAAAGCCCCAATAGACCAAACCTAACCTGATGATCTTCAAACCTATTAGCCTTCATCATGAGTTTCTTACCAGCAAGATGACAGTCCAGAACCTCCTCTCTGTCACACTACATATTTCATAGGTCACACATTTAGAATCTATTTCAATATTATCAATGAAAATGCACATAAAACTCATGAATTTAAGGGCCAATAACAAGGAGTTCATAAAGAAATTAACCTTTGAAAATAAATTATGTCCAAGGATAGAGAAAAAAAAGGAAAATCCAATTAGAAAATAACTTAAACATTACTTTAAATGTTCGTTGAGGTGAAACCCAGAAAATATCAGAATATGTTGAAAAATAGAGTCCATGTTATACTACTAAAAGCATTTATCATTGATTCCTATGCCACATAAATCACATAGAAATAAAATTAAAATATTTTTAGAATATACAGAAAAAATGCATGACTATTAATTTCAAACAGTCTTAATATGATTGTAATACAGAACAGTCGACTATGATATTAAAAATACAGAAAAATATACCATGAAAAAAGTACTTGAATAATTATTGCATGTCAACATCTAAAATAGGATATATGTTTAAACCTTCAACATATATTTTACAGTAAGATAATATAAATCCACTAAATAGTTGATTGAAATTTTTTTGTGTTTGTGTGGAGTCTAGGGTATTCATGTGTGATTCCCCAAAGAGAATATATAAAAATCAAATGATTTTCGACATCTAGTGGATCATAGCATAGTGATTTTCATTTATAAAAATCATTCTTTCCAACTAAGCATTGTGTCAAAACCACCATGAAAATTATGAAATTCATTTTTGAGACTATTCAATGCTAGAAGACACCCTTCATTGGACTTTTTGTTGATAGCTTAACAAAGGTCAACCCAAATACCATTTGATAAGCACCAATGAAATATGTGCTTCCTAGGTTTGATACATAACTCATCCATTTCATGAAAATCCAGAACTGGTTGATCTAGGGTTTAGGTCATCTCTCTAATGGGAACTTGTACATCTGTGCAAAATATGAGAATTAGTTTAACCGTGAAAAGGAAATTTACTGTCATTTTTAGAGATATAATCAATCCAAACTAATGGTCCACCAATCACTTGTTCTGTGGGAGAGGAAAATTTCCAAGATTTGTTGATTGAGAGCATCAGTGGATTCCATTGATATGATAGATTATGATGAAGATGAAATTCCAGACCACATTCTATAGATTACTGAAGGGATAAATAAGTAATGAAGACGAAGATGAATTACTCATGACCTGTTAAGGGTACATGGGTCATATCCGGATTTAATTACCCCCCCCCCCCCCAAAGACTCTTTAGAGCAGTATGTTATGATATTAAAAATGTAGAATATTCTATAATGATATTAATACAGAATAGTCTACTATAATAATCTAGATTTGTTCATTTAACATGACCATTAAAGAACAATCTACTATACAGAATGAACATGAATAATTATTGCATGTCAATATCTTAAATAGAATAGATTTCTAGACCATCAAAGGATGTTTTACAGTTAAAAAATATAAAACAACTAATCAATTGATTGAAGTGTGTTTGTGTGTGTTTAGAGTCTGAAGAATTAATGTGACATTCCCCAAAGGGAGTATATAAAAATCATATGATTTTATGAATATAGTGGATCATAGATTGGTGGTTTTCATTTAAGATAATCATTATCACCATCCAAAGGATTGTGTCAAAACCACAAGGAAAATTATGGAATTCATGTTCGATACCTTTCAATTCCAAAAGACACACCTCTTTGGACTTGTTGTCAATAGATCGACAACGGTCTACACAACTCTCATGTGATGAAAACCAAGGCATGAGGTACTTCATAAGTTTTTCTCATTTAGCATGGCCATTAAATCAGATCAAAATACTATGACATTAAAAATACATTTTTCAAAGAGTATAATAAGCTATGATGGAAATAAAGAACTAAAAAAATAAATCTAGAAATAGCATGACTATTTAAGTCACATGATAGTGGAAGTAATGGCCATACTATTAATGTAATATTGATATATAATATCAACATACTACTAAGTGACACTTCTGTTGTTTATGGGGATGTTTTCAGTATTTCCAGGGATTCTCAACAACACCCAACCAATCTTCAGCTACATCGATACTCTAGAAGAATCAACAACATGCAGCCTTATACCACATATTTATTTCAGACCAACCAGATAAAAAACCTTTATAAAGAATAATATGTCATTAGTACCAGCACTCCACCATAAAGAAACAAAATAAACAAGCACAGACAGTCATAACAGAACCCAAAAAATGAATACAGATGAATTTTTTTAAACATTGGGGGCCAAACACCTAACAATTTTTCTTAGAAGGCGAGGATGGACCTATTTAACCCCCTCCACGATCAGTATTAGGTACGACAGGATGAACTGGTCAAAGTCTAGTGGGATGAGCTTTGTGGCCCATGAGTCGAAGATTTGGACTGCTAGAGGTTCATTGTTGTCTTAGTACCAGATGTACATGACCATGGAGGATGTGAATTTTGAAAGTGTGTTTAGAGAACCTTCACGAAGGATGCAAGAAACAAAGGATAGCTAAATACAACCTAGGACTTGTGAAATAAAATTAAATGAGATCTATTTGAAATGAAACATCAGTATTGAACTCAATTGATGAAAAAAATTATATTGAATCATGTGGTATCTGAAAAATTGACGTAGGGTTTCCAATGTACCTTGTAGGTAACTGAAATGATCGGGGTCGGTATGGGTTGGGGTCTGGGCTGGCCACATATATGAAAATATTTCCAGATGATTTCCAACAGTGGGAATGGATGCCAGAGGCAGTGATTGGTTATCCGATGCAGGCGATGACGACAGGAGGGAATCAGCGGTGATGCGTGTTCGGTGCAGGAGATTCACGACGACACTAGATGATGACGGCAGATCCGGTGCAGGTGACTTCCGGGGGCTACGGGATTCATCGATGGCGATGTGAAAATGGGAGGATCAGTGATGCAGGTCCAATGAAACTTTGATGGAGGGTGGCAGGATTCCATCATAGGCAATAATGATGGGAGGAAACAAAAATGGTGGTGAGGTGTGTCGGTGGATAAAATTGAAAAATATAATCATTATTAACATTGGATAAAATTGAAAATTAATATCAATATCATTTTTAATATTACCCCACTAAATATATATTTTCTATGATTATAAAAATAATAATTTGTGTATAAAATAGTTTTTACTTAATTGGTTATTAATAAAATATTTGTTATTTAATGGGCTGTTGTAACAATTTTTATTGCTGGAAATTGATTTGTTGGTAATGGTTATTATTAATAATATATTCAAGTGTTAGTAAGAAAATGTTGGTATTAGTATGATAATGCAATAGATATAATTTTTGATAAAAGATTCATTGGTATTAAACCATCAATATCAATAGATATATCTGTTGGTAAAAACAAGTGTTGGTAGTCAAAATTAATACCAATAAAGCTTAATATCTGTTGGAATTACTTTTTTTACCTACAAATATATTATCTATCATTAAATTTATATTGGAAACAATCATATATTTTCTAGTGTGTTTATGAAATGAAACATTAATAATGTAAGGGAATATAATATCCCGAGACATTATAATACATTTACTATTTAAAAAAAATTCAAGTTATGATTTCGCTTTCAATGCACACAATACTGAGTTATCCTAAGTTTCATTAAACAAATACTTGCATTGATAGATTGTGTTACATGAAATACCATGTTTTACTAAGAAACAATATAGTATTAAAATATTATTATTTAATATAATAAAATGTATACTAGCTGTTTTGAATAGTATTAACTAACTTATGAAAATATATGTTTTGCAGAAATATAAATCTATTTAACTGGTTAAAAATTAATTATAAATGAATATAAGAACCAATTGAAAATAAAGAGTCACTACTGAAAAAATACCCTATACCAATGGTTTGGAACAGTTGGTATATGCCTCCAAACCATTGGTATAGGCAATACCAACAGTTTGGAGAATTGTTTCCAAGTAATCCATGGGGATAGGTCTATACCAATGGTGTTTGGAAAACTATTGTTATAGACCTATACCTATGATTTTGAAAACCATTGGTATAAGTAATAGGAAAATCTATACCAACGGTTGCATAAACCGTTGGTATATGTAATTCATAAAATAATCATTCGGTTGGTTTTGATCCCAGTACCTCCTGTTTGTGATTGAACGACCTAACCACTAACCTAACTTACTTTTGGGAACATAATTTCATCAATATATATAGGTATTATCATAAGTATTTTAAATTTTTATTTATTTAATGTCTGTTGTAAGAAGATTCCATTAAAAATACATGTACTTATACCAACGGTTTTGAGAACCGTTGGTATATGTTCTTTGATTTTGGGACCTATACCAATGGTTATGGACAAATCGTTGGTATAGGGGGGACCTATAACAACGTTTTGGCCAAACCATTGGTATAAGGACTCTATAATGGACCTATACCAAAGGTTTTGGCCAAACCGTTGGTATTGGTCCCCCCAATACCAACAGTTTGTCCAAAACCGTTGGTATAGGTCCATATAAGTGACCAATACCAATAGTTTTGGCCAAACTGTTGGTATATGTCCAAATTAGTGAACTATACGAACAATTTTCCCATAACCATTGGTATAGATCATATTTCAAGTAGTGAGAATATTTTTATAGAAAACTATTCTAATGCTCACAAAGATGGATAGTCCTAATAAATTAAATTAATTAAAATTATTGAATTATATTAATGAAATATATATTTTTTATATTCAATAAAATCTTTTATATATTCAATAAAATATTTTATATATTTATCTAATAGATTCTATATACATTAGATAAGAACAAATGCAATTTTCCATGTAAAAAGCTTGTATTTTTATAAAAGCGTTTTACCACCTTTTAATTGAGAACTTATTCTAAATCCAATTTTTATAACTTTGATAGATTTTATATTTCAAAATAAACTTTATATTTTAAGGATAAAAATAATAATTTTGTTAGGGTTAATTTTTTATATTTTTCTACGAAGTTTTATTTTTTGAAGAATAATGAAAAATACTAAATTTTAATTCAAAATTACCTTTTTCATATAATTTATTTATAAGGTTAAATTATATTTTTTATTAATTTTAAAGATTAATTATACCGATTTTATATAATTTAATACAATTATGGTCATTGGAATAAATTTCACTTTGAAATTGGATATAAAAACTATGAAATTTTTTGAACTTTTTTACTTTAAAAACCATCATTGTCATCACGTTTGCAGGATTAAATTTAAATTAATTTCTTCAAATTATGTTATTTTAATTGAGAAAAATGGATTCTATATTTTGAATCATAATAATTTATAATTTCCAATAATTTCAACTTAGTTTTTTACCAAAAAAATTATTGAGAGTAATAAAAATTAATTATAAATATTAAGAGAAAAATTAGCTTAACAAAGGACTAAACCTTAAACTTAAAGGCCAAAATGAATAGGAAACGTGTAAAAAATCCATTTTATGGCCCTATTTTGACCCTATAATCTATTTGATTGAATATTTTCCATTATTAAAGCCACTTGACTTGGTAAAAAATGGGCGGAATTCACTTTCCCAAAATTTACAAGGGTGCCACTCCTCCTCCAGTATAAAAAGAAACTCACTCCTCCCCTAACTCGCACCTCTCAAGAAAATTTGGATTAGAATATATCTACCAAAATATATCTTAAAAATACCTCCACTAACCGAGAATCCTCACTTTGGGTAGAAATCCATCCAAGGAATCCCTTTGTTACAAACCAAAAGAAGGTACCCAAATAAGACGTAACATCGTTCCTTGAGATATTTAGTTTTATTTATTTTTACACTCCTTTAATTATAATTATTACATGATTATATAAAAAAACTAGTATCCTAAATATACAAATATGTTTTTATGTTAAGGGTTCGACCAAAAATTAAAAAAACTTCAATCTAATTGGTAACAAAATTATCGTTCATGTGTACGGTGAACTATCGCCTCACAAAATGATGATTTCTCATTCTACCTTTACAATCTCTCATAGTGGGTATTATGATAGACACATTATTTATATATAATATATATGATATTTATAATATATTTATTCATCTATAATTTTTATTTATAACATAACTTTATGCTTTCCATTTTGTGTGAATATGCTAACATCATTTGTGAAAGTGTGGACTATCGTCTCCTCAAAGCGATGTGATTTGTTCACGTTGTATATGGAATTTATAAGGGATGGTTTTAATTAAAAATATGTGACATAAATTTAATATATATATATATATATATATATATTATTAATTACATAATTAACTCTATATAAATATAATATTTCATTTTCTTTATTACCCTTTCCACACACTAAAAAGTTATATCGTCGGTCGTGGACTTGTGGATTACCGCCTCCTTGACATGATGCGATTAATTTTTCATAAAAATATTTATATATATAAGTCTATATGATTAAATAAAATATAATTTATGATGTTATTATATTTATTAAATGATATAATGTTACCTACCATCTTTCCATAATTATCATTGAAAAATTGGAACGTTACTCATGCATATGTACAACCTACAGTCTACATGATTGTAACGTTAGTTCATTATTCAATACTATATTTAATGATTGGTTTTAAAAGTATAATTGATGTATAAATATGATAATTATGTAATGATTATTATTTTTTAGATGTTATATAATGATCTATTTTGACTATATTTGACCCATCAATGTTATTTTTGACACATAAACAAAATTTAATCAAAACACCTGACATAAACATAATTGTTTAAGTAGTTGTATAAAAAATGGTAATAAGTGAAATAAAATTAATTATAATCATGAAAATTTTTGTGAATAAATCAAATAATTACCATAATTTTATTATTGAAGAATATAACAACACATGAAACTAGTCGGATTCAAGGTAGGGGATTGTTGTCTCACTTTTCTTTCTTTGAAGCATATGCCATTTTCACGAATTACTTGTTTTGTGTGGTGTATCTAATACACATTTTGATATATTATATCAATAATTATTTTATCTTAATGATATTTAATGTTTCATTTTATATCTTTTCATTCATGCGGCTTATTATTCATTTGTTTCAAAGTGGTATAGACACTTTATAATGTTTAAGGATTATTTTCCTCAAGAATGTTTTAATCATTTTTCAAGGGAATTTTCATTAATAAAAATCAACAATTATTGTTATTAATTATACCACTGAGAAATTATTGATAAATCCATATTATTTATTCAATATATATATTTTATTATAAGGAAAATTGTTTATTAATTAAATTGATTACTCGATCTGAGGAATGATTTAGACATGCAATGGAGGGTGGGACCCAGAATTTATATATCCATTGGATGCATCGACAGGTTCTCATGAGACTATTAAGTTTGAAAAATTAAACAGGTTTCTACCTATATTTTTAAATTTTCTTGAGGATGGATCTTGTCAGTATAGGTTCTCATGTTCCTCAGACATGATTTCCAATAATCAAGAATTTCCTTTATATATATTTCAGTTATCATGTTTATTATCCATGAGGTTTTCTTATGAAAAAATTATGGATTCATTTAATTATTAGTTTATTGATTAAATGGTTTGTTTTTTCAGTTTCATAACATTCCAAAATGATTATGCCTTATCTAGTAATTTGAATAGCATGTGTTATTAGTTATTTACCTTTCCATGTTAATATATTCTCATTGATTAATCATTGCTTTCACATTACATACCATTACTAATCATTTTACCTCACCCTTATTATGTTTCCATTCCCTAGGTTATAAAGAGGAATCCATTGAATGATTTTCAAGGATACTATTATTTAATTTTATTATGTATCATGTTTTTATTTTCAATTTCCCAATGTATTATGGGTATCATGTATGTAATATGGATTTCCAAAATTGCTAAACTAATCATTCCTTCAAGATTTGATTCCTTATAATCATGCCAATGTAATAAAATAATGCACTGACTCTCAGATTGTAGGGTCAGTGCATTAAATGATACATATGAATGACTAAGAGTTTTTTTATGAGTCATTTTAAACAACGTATATGTTAATATGAGTTGCATATCTGTCATTTATGAACATTGTATTAGTTAATTGAAAACACAGTTTAGTATGGAATATGTACATTGCATTTAAAACTGTGTAAGTGTCATTATGACCTCGATATAATTCATATGGACCTATGTGTGAGTTATCTAAATTTATATATAAGTGCTTTAAATATGCATATGTGTCATTTTTATTTATATACAGAAGTAGAAAATTGGGTTATTTCCATGGACCTATAGCTACGGTTGTGTGACCTATAGCCATGGTTTTCAAAACCACATCTATAGGACATTTTCAAAGGGCTATAGACATGGTTTTACTAAAACTGTGGCTATATCCCATGCCCATAGCCATAATTTTGAAAACCATGGCTATAGGTCTCCCTCCCTTGCACGGGAGAAAAAATTTCCCACTAAAAATAGAGCGGGAAGCTCTATTGCGATGGTTTTTAGGCTATCGCCACATTTGTTAATATATATATATATATATATATATATATATGTTAACATAATATATATTTATATACCTGAAGCTCAGTGTGGTGTAGTGGTTTGGTGGTTGAAATATTTAGGCGAGGTATAGAGATCAAATCCTGGTTGTGACATATTATTTTTGGCCTATAGACCCGATTTGTAACAATGAAAATAACACCTATGACAATATTTTAAACCATGCCCATAGATGAACCACCATGATAGAAAATAACGAGACCTATTACCACATTTTAAGAGCCATGGTAATAGCCCACCTATTTCCATGGTTTAAACTGTTGCAATAGGCCAGGCCCTATTTCCACAATGATAGAGGTCACGATTAAGGAAAACCATATCCATAGGCTATGGCCATGGTTTTGGGCCCTATTACCACGGTTTTTAACCATGGAAATAGCCTAATTTTATAGTTGTGATATGAGTCAACACTTGGAGAAAATTTGATATTTCTATAGATGAAAATTATGAGTTTCTAGAATTAAATTTTGATAAATATAAACAAATCTAAATATATTAAATATCTTCTTTTAGGATAAAAACATAATTAATATTGGTTAATCCATGATTTCATATTAAATTAAATGTGAATGATATAGGAGGATCACTTTTTTTTATTTTCAATTTCCAAATGAGGATATTTGGAAACCAATATAGGCGGTTAGTAGTGTAAGATTAAATTTCCTAAATCCAAATCTGATCTTTAGTGGTTAAAACATCATATAATTAATTATGATTCAATCTGTATAATTGAGGAAGCTGATCATAATGATTGAGGAGAAGTAGATCAAAGTTGAGATGAAATTTTTTGAATTTAAACTACCTAGAAATGAAGATATTACAATTTAAATAAATCTAGAAATGAATGTCAAGATACTTGTGCTATTATATATAAAATAAAATATAAAAAAACCATTTTTGATTCTTGCGGAATGATTTGAGAATTGTTATGAGTTTCTTGATTAATTGTATAGACTCAATCTTGACTCTATACTTGTTTTATTGAATCTATCATGCCACAAAGGAGTTGGTCCAAATCATAAAATGTGATATTGTGTATTTTTATACAATTGTGAAATAATTATATTATTACTAATTTTATGTGTTATATTTTTGAGAATAAGATACTTTTGATCATTCTGTTGAATATCCAAAATAGATTTTTAGCTGAGAGACATGAGAAACTGAAGAAAAAGTGAAAGTGTACTCTGTTAATTTTACTAGAGAAAAAAGTTAATAAAATAAAAGATCTATAATTTCATGGGAGAAAAGTCCTAATGCATGTAGTTATTTGAGACTATATTTACGCTATGAAAAATATACATTTCTATAAATTAAAGAATAAAAAATGAAATAAAATTCAATGAGTCCACATGTATAGAAAATTAAATCGAAGGAAAAAATATATGTTGATAAAGAAGAGATATATATAAATAGAGAAGCAAGAGTGCTATTAGAACATTAAGACATCTCAATAAGGAAGAGTAAGAAGCCTATGTTATGTCCCCATGGAACCTTGATAGGTGGGGAGGGGGTGTGAATTAGGGTATAAATATTTAAATACCTTTAAATTTATTTAGTTGTCTTACCTACAAGATATCGTTCCCAGATAATATAGAATTGATGAAATTGATTCATTTTCACTTAACCTCAATAAATTGTCCCAAGTAAAATAGTAATGAAAATATAAAAGGTACATGAAGATTTTACATTATTAACCTGCACTTGGACATATGTTAGATGTGCACTAAAATTTATAGGCATGGGATGCATTTATATGTTTTTTACACTCAGTTTTTTCAATTGGGATAAAAATATAATGAATATCAACTCAATTAGATCAGAGATACGAAGATCCCCAATAATAATCAAAGAAAATTTCCTAATATAGCCTATGAACAAACCCGTGTGCATCATAAGGATCATGTATCCCTCCTATGTGGCACTAAAATCATGAACACCCATGCATGGGGACCCAATATTGTGTACCTCCACCATAGATCTGCAAAGGGTAACTCCTTTGGCTATGGTCCTATATTTTCCTATGAACAAGACCTTAGTGATCCTCATTTTAAGAACTAGAAAATTCAATGAACCCTTGAGGCTTTAATTACATATTCCATTTTCCCCGATCCACCAAAATCCATCAGGTATCCCTCAAAAACCTGAGAAAAATGGGATTTAAGGGTGATAGTGGGATCAAAGTCCATCAAGGGTCTGAAATACAAGACACTTGTATATGGAAACTATTTCCCCTAGTGGACAACCACTTGCATGAGGCCCCTTCCCAAATTATGGACCTGTGTGAGACCCATCCAAGGACACCTGAGGAGACCTTCTGTTCCTAGGTTAAAGCCTCTCCCAAGTGTTGTTTCGTAGTTGGTCTATTTTCCAAGGAATATCCAGCTCACACAAGCCTATTCCCCTTGTGAAAATCACATCTAGATCCTCATAGTACCTATGAGAAGAAGCTTTTCCCACCAATCCAGGACCTACACGAGCCCCCATTCGAGTCTTCTTTCAAGCCACCAATGGTAGGGATCCTATTCCTTTGGATCCATCATCTGAGGGGGACCAAATTGAGACCTCCACCAAATCCTTAATACTTGAAAGACCACGGTAGGTGGAACACCTGCGTATCTTCCATTTGGGTATGCATTCAATCAGTCAGAGGTTTCCCACACTTTTCCTACCTGATGGGTAGAGTACCCAGGGTGCATGTGAGTATATATCCCCTCAATTATAAGGAACTCATCCTTAGGGGGAATTGTTAGGGACTTCCTAGTATTTGACACGATGGTTATGGAATTTCCCTTCCATCATCATCTATAGGACTCTGGGCCTATGATTATAGGTGGGGAGGGTGAGTATAACACTTACTTTTCCATTTATAGATAGTGGCTTATCCTTTTTTCTTCCCCATGAACCAATTTTTGGGAATCCCTCTTGGAGTAAGCCCTAATACTTTCTTACATGACCCCTCATACTTAATCCCTTCCTCCTCCTCCATACCAATGGGCTATGTATAGATGGGTAGTCTAACATGACTATCCTATGTTCTAAACCAAAATAAATGATATAGGAAATTAAAATCCCTCTCTATCCCTTTGGGTCCAGGGTGTAATGATAGGAGGGAGTTGTTAGAAATTTCTCCCTTTCCCTATCCCTTTGGGTTTTCCCCATCCACTAACATATACAGAATATTGTGTTCTCTTCCAGATCTATCTCTTTATATTGTTTCTCACAATATAATTGACTCACGTGGTCTTAAAGATAGGAAATGATCATTTCATCTACATGATCCCCAACATTTGTTCATCATTCCATGTGTAGGTCCCAAAAAAATAAGGGAATCCTATTCAAGAATAATCCCCAACATAATCCTCTCAAAGGGCAATACCCCCTACATGAAAAACCTTCATTTGGCCTCCATAGGTGTGGGTCCTCACAACTAAACTATGTGGAATTTGATTCCCATCCAAATGGGATATGTAGGAAGCCTCCTTGAATTCCAAATACAATACCCCAAGAAAACCCTAATTATCCTTGATCCAAATTACTAGTAGAGTCTTATCCAACCTAAGATCCCATATCCTAGGTTCCCTAGTCTACTTCAATATAATCCCCACACCAAACTTTGACTAGTAAGATATTGCCTAGATTTCATCAGCACATGATCATAACTTCTTGGTTAGGTCCTCATCACATGACCTTAACGGATATGATGTGTCCTGTTAAATGAAACTAAAATACATGTGTTCTGGTTCCTTTCCTAAGGATATATAAGAATCCCATCCATGGGTTTTATTTTGATATCAAAACAAATCATATATCCCAGGATGATGATTCACTCGAGAGCATCCCATTGTGCGGATCAAAACTAGTATTTTAATAACAAACGCCAAAATAATATTTGATTAGTACATAAGAGGGTACCATTTATGGAGAACCGTATATACATATTTATATCTCCATTGATGAATAACCTCATATACATACATATGATTCTAAATTCCTTACATGATAATAATTGATTGTTAATTTAAGATTGACCCACATCATACTGGGGAATTAATAAAGGATTCATGAACATATCTTAAATCTATAAGAGAGTATCATAGTAAGAAAAAATTCTCCCAATAATGGTGTGATGAGACCAACTTCCCATCCTCTCGGCCAGTGTGAGTTCTTAAGTATCATTGGAAAAACATCCCAAAAAGTGTCAGCCTTTGTATAACAGACCCCTCATAGATATAGAACCATTGGGTGTTTTCGGCTCTACAGACAAATCCTATTTGAATCCATTCAAAAATATTGATAATGAAGTTTATTATTACACATAAATCACCCCCTTCAATCAATCATCGAGTACAACTATTTTTTCATCAGAAAGAATAGTGAATCTGAAGTGTAACCTTAACCAAGATGATGGTGTCACCCACTTGTCAAGCCCCATTCTATCTCAAAATAAAATATGGACAAGAAAGACATTAAATCATGCAAATTTTCATTTAATGATATGATACATTGATGGGGTTTTCTTATTTGTGTTTTCACCTACCTTTATGCTACTTCCAACAATATCACCCTTCAATCCAAATGATGTCACGTAAACCCTCACATATGTTTTCCCCAGCTTTGGTTCATTTAGGGTCATTATCCAAGAAGTGGATTTCATCGCCTACCCAGTGTATTCAATGTTGGGTATTGAATGCATTAGTTCAAAAGTACCACCGGAATGGAACTATCCCGACCTAGGAGGCTGCCCGATAGGCCCTCTAGCTTACAGTGCCCCACTGGTTGTCCAATCAATGATGAATGAAAGTTCTGAATTAGACAACACCATCCACCTTCTTCAACCATTTTGAGTGCTTATCCCTAGAATACAGCAACCTGTACCTCCATTATCTTAGGGAGGTAGATCAGGAGGACATAGAAGACCTTGTCCAAAAGACACAGAGGTCCTTCCAAAGGGCTCAATCAAACAGTATCCACCACTAATGTTGTGTGGTAGTGAACCCTCAACATGATAAGGGTTCCATCCTCGGTAGTCCAGTCTAGGTATCTCAGAACCGGTCATGCATGAAGGCCCATTGGGGGAATAAATTGGATGATAAGGAGTATTGTCACACCTTTAACCCTTTCAGTGAATCCCACCAATCAAATTTCATGGAAAACTGTGAAAAGACACATACACATTCCTAGCCTAATTTAGTTCACCAACACAATCATCTGGTTTTGTCTAAAGAATCCCACCATTCAAATTTGGTTACAAATATTGAGTAGGAGCACTCACCTTCTGAAAGTTATCAAGATTACTGGTAGCCTCAACTAGCAGCACCAAAATAAGTCAGTCGAAAATCCCCAATGATGAATAGGGGTAGACCCAAATCTTTTCCCCCACACCTGAGTACTATTAGTATCCGCTTGTACAAGGTGGAGGATAAGAGAAGGCACATACCCATGCTCCAGACATAGAATGGGAATATATCCCTATTCTAGTCATTGAATTCACCAATCATATCCTGGAAATGGTGAACGTTAAGACTCAAATCAATGATCACATCCTACATACCTTCTAGGAAATCATAACTGAAACAATAATAGTGTTAAAGGGAAGGAAAAAAAACAATTGTATCCTTATAAGAGGGGTGGATCATTAACATGTCACTCTGACGAAAACACACACTTGTTCTCTCATTTAGGAGGGTCTTGGTACAATCTCCCCGTGATATATGGATAAATGAATCATGATTATACATCCGTTCCAATATAAGTTAATCGGCCTATTCCAATGGCCACTCTATTGAAATCACAAAGCCTTTACAAATCCTAGAATTATATTAGAAAATCCTAGAATCAACACAATATCTAGTCAAAGAGGCTTACATAACTTAAAAACACTATCCCCGGTAGGAGTCCACAGTCACTCAAAAGAATCCATCCATGAAGAAGTATGAATAGAGAAATCTATCAAATGAAGATCTGATTTATGATCCCTCTCTACTTAATGATAGAGTTCGTGAATCTATTAGATGTTTATCTATGGAAGATCATGATCCTACCCTCCCATCACCAAATTACAAGATCAATAGTAGTAATTTTAAAGGTCCTCCCTAGACACTTCACCAAAAAGGCGTTCTTCATGTCCATAATCTTATCAATATTGAGATCCCATATCCTAATGAGAGTCACATCAACCATCCTCACTGACAGAAGATCAAAGTGAAAGAGATTCTTACCCTTGCTCTAATCCACCATGGAATTTTTCCCTATAATGGAATTCACTGTGAAATTTATCTTCATAGTAGTGTTTCACTTCATCAAGAGGGTCCTCCCCTTGGCGATTTAGTGATGAGAAAGCCCTCCTATCACGAGGTACTTGGAAAAATAGGGCCAGTCATGTTTGATGTCTTGTAAATTATGAGTGAAATTATTTCTTAGCTAGAAGAAAACCAAAGGCAATGGTCACTCTCTAAAATATCCTTGGATCACCTGTCTTGTAGTGTAAAAGAGGAAGTCCCCACCAATCTTACAACTTATGATAAAGCATAAGGAAAGTGACCACATTGGTCAGACCAAGTTATGGAACCTGTGAAAAAAGGAAAAGAATAAATTCTAAAAAAGAGGAAACAACTATCAAAAGATGAAATACCAATCATGTTATAGCATTTAGACACCCCTCAATACATCATTCCAGAGGTGTTGTTAGAAAATTGTGTGCACGACATCCACCTAAACATATGGAAAACTCTTCATCACTTGAGAGAAAAGGTATTATCCTATGATGAGTATCAAAGTCATGTCAAGGTAATATATGGAATATAATTCCATATTTACTTGGAAGATCTCTTAAATGCACACCATCCAATGTTTGGGAAATAACAAGGATCCCTTCAGTGCATGTGCCTCAGCACGTTAAAATAATTTTGTTAGATGATCCTAAATTCTCCATTCAGTGTTCATATCCGAGGATGGGGAGAACAAGGAGTGTTAAATTTCACCATTCTCCCCAACCCCCAAATCCAGCTAAAAGTTGTATCATGAAATGTGATAGATTCAATCTGTCTTCAAAAAATGGACTCTATTCACAACTAAATATATGCTCAGCAAAAACAGGCCTCAACTGACTCTCACAGAAGTTGTTCTAGAAGAGAGTAATCTATTGAAAGAATTTTTCATCAGGCATATGAAAATACTGAGAAATCCTCCCACTTAGGGGAAGTTAGTCATCAGATAGCGCAAATGTATAAAATAGCATAATGATCATTGGAAGAAGGTGATTAAGGTGAAAACCAAATGACGCACCCAATTAATGTTCGAACAAGACTCCATAAAATCAAAAGGGATACCACGACATTAGAGACTATGAAAATCCAAGCTCACAGGGTTGGGGAATTTTTTAACACAGCCATCGATGTCTGTAAAACAGGCCTGAAGAGTTGTGAAAGTGGAATGGACATATCCCCATACCTCAAGGTAGGGGTTTTTTCACCTAAGAAACCTATTCCCCAGTGGATGTCAATTTTATACAGATTATGGAAAACACTATAGAATGAATCCTCCTAATTTTCACCATCACATGATTTGATATCCTTATTGGGAATGTACATGAATGAAATTTTTGAAGATTCCATTTGGATTACCATTATCCAAAATGCTCCCAGAGAATCATTAAAGGAGAGTACAAGGCCTCTTGGATGGCATAGAAAAATTCAGTCTCATAAAGGCAATGATAAAATCCCTGCAATGTATTACACGTCATTGAATGTCATTAGCACTACCCCTGAAGACGTTATAGAAAATGAGGCCAATTTGGAGGAGGAGATGGAGGAGGAAGTTTTGATTCAAAATATGGTATGTAATAAAAAATTGAAGGAGGTGTGAATACCCATAACCATAGACTCACCCTAAATCTAGGTGTTCTCTCAATCACTTTACCACTACCACCTCATAGATAACCCAACAAAGAAAATTTCAAAGGTAAATTTTCACCTCACGTACTCCCATGAAGGATGGAACCCTCAAACTTGAGGAAACATTTTATCAATAATAGGAAGAGATGAAATAATTGAGGAGAATAAATGTATAACTAATCTGAGGTAGCATTTCTACTAGATAGGATCTGCAATCTGATCCTCAACTCACACTCCCACATAGAAAAACCTAATAAATAGGGTTTCATGTAGCTTCTGATATAGATACAAAACATCCCATCAATATGGTATACAAACCACCAATATACATAGATCCTAAGGTAGTAGATCAGAAGTTCCCTCTATTGTTTATAAAACTAGAATGGGTCTGGGAGCATCCTTACCATCCTCCCCCTATAGGATACCCATGGGAAATAACCACATTTCCACCATAGACGGCCCTATCAGTTGCTACCCCTGTTCAAACTCATTCCTATCCAAACTCTACTAAAGGGATCATGAATACTATTGACTCACTAAAAGATCCATTTGAATCCCTGGAGGAATGGAGTGTGCTAATATAACCGGAGAATAAGACTTACCACAAATGGGTTGATCTGAATCTTCCACCACAAAACATCTGTAATCCTATATATCCAATTGTCAATGGTTTGGGGACCTGGAGTAGAACTTGAAACATTTTGTATCCCATTGTGATCCCATGATAGGGAATCCTAAACAACAAGAAATTGTGAAACTTAGGTGCTTAATACAATCATTATAGGGACCATCATGTGTATGGTACACCAACATGTTAGCCTAGTCAATTATAAAGTGGAAAGATCTCTGTCAGAAGTTTCATTTCCATTTCAGCTCAACATTATAGAAGACAACAATTCTCAACCTCTCAAACTTAAAACAGTGGGATAATGAGAGGGTCTCAAATTTCATTGCTCGGTGGAAAGGGCTTACATGCTACTTAAACCTATGTCTTCCTCAGGAAGACTTGTTTTCTATCTATATAGAGAATATTCATGATGAGTTTCACATGCTGGTCATCCATATAAAATACATAGTAGGGTTTTGGGACCTCATTAACATTTCTTAAATAGTGTAAGAATCTATCACATAGACTAAGGCCAACTCTCAATTAATTCCATCAGATCAAATAAATAGAATGGGGAAAGAAGAGTTTGCCACTATTACACCTAAGAAGGCCCAACAGCTACCCCCACTCCAAATCCTGCACCATATCATGGGGTTTCACCACCAAAATGTCAGCAAAAATGTCCACCTCTTTAGGATGATCAAAGTGATTAGAGGCGAAAATATATTGAGGAGGTAAAAAACAAGGTCTATTATTTTTAAAGTGACCAAGTCCATGGATACTTCATCTTGGAATTGGAGAACAACTTGATGAAGTTTACAAAGCCCTAGAACCCCATCTTGGATGATAATGAAGATCTCCCAAACTATTTCCCTTTCTATTGAGCATTTGGTAACAAGATCTCAGATTGTTTCATTTTAAAATACATCCTATAAAAGATGGAGAAATCTGATAAAGTGTAGTTGGGAAAGCCACCTATGAATGTGGCATGTGATTCTAATACTGATCCGAAGGAGGATAATGAAAGGAAGTAAGTTACAAAAAAGGGTATGTAGAAGTTTAGTGAATGTATTGTAAGAAATATGATCAACCAAACTCATGATATACTATGGGTGTATCTACAATAATTAACTATGCCCCAGGCCGCTTCTGCTACCACACAACCGAATCTATTAGTAGCTCAACACTATAAAATCTAGTCTCCCAAAAATTTACACGGCTGAAAGAGAAATAAGAAAACCTAGGAATATGATCCTGTTACAAGGATGTGGTTATATTAAGATTCAACAAACTTCAGGCTTATAATCCTAGAAGCACTGACACCACCCCACCAAATGGTACAATAAGATTCAACCCTTTAGACATGATCTCCATCAGAAAAGGAATTGATCTTCAGTTCCATTAATGTCACCCACTTAATGGATCCCTTCTCAGATGACGATTACAACTATGAACCTTAATTCCCTATGCTTGATTAGGGAACCAAGGAAAGAGGCTATCAGAGTGGAGGATACAGAGGAATATAGATTCGTGCTTGGAGTCACTACTCTAACCACATCCCTGCTCAAACCGTCCACATGGCTAAAACTCATGAGAGATCTCTCTAGTGAGCTTAGTAAGAGCAAGAAAGTTCCCCCACATATGCAAGGGTCTACCCTAACCTAATAATATTTGAATATTATCTAGAGGATACATAATTTCCTAATCCTCCTTAGCATGAAAATTAATTTATTTGACCTAACCTATTAAGATCAAAAACACCTTCAAATCATGTTCCAATGGATGATGCAGCCACATAAAGTATTTCAGTTTCCAAACCACCTGAAAAAGAGAATCCCCGTGTCGAGAAGCACATATATTTAGAACATATGTATACAGAATTCCAAATGATTATCTCTTTCATTAACTAGGATGAGAATTCGTGTAATACATGGACATGTGAGAACCTTTTATATATCTAGTAAGATAAATGAATTTTATATCTAACAAGCCTTCATTGAAAATGGTTCAGGATTCAACCTCCTTACCATCTTAACACTTTATCAACTAGGTTTTGACAAATACCACTTTCCCCCTCAACTTTAATGTCACAAGGTTATGACTAGAATGAGAAAAATACTCTTGGATAAATCAAAATCAAGTCTAACTTTGGGGATTTCATGTTTGAATCATAATTCATGGTTGTTTAGAAAGACACAACCTTCAATGTTATGCTAGGAATACCTTAGCTACATCATCATGAAGCTATCCCTCATTATACCACCAATGCCTCAAATATTGTATTAACGGTCAAAATTTAGATATTTCACGGTAACAAATACCCATTTAAATACCATGAATCCTAGTATATTGACAAAATATTATACTAGAGTAAAGGGAATATGTATGTGGCTGATGATGTTTCTTGAATTAATGCTCCTAATGATTTAGAGATGATTCATACTAATCCTTTCAAGTAGCTTAGTGCAGAGAATACACTGTCCATCAATCAAATCAAAGAATCGATTCCAAATTCATACACATTTTCTATGGCTTCCATGATGTTAATTGTGAAAACTAAGATCAAAAGTGTTGGATAAGTTTTCAACTCTCCAAGAAGTAACGAAATCCTGGATGAAAACATCTTCATTCCATCACTTGAGCTTCAAAAAATCCATGTTCTATCATTTAGGCTAGAATAAACTATCATGAAAATGGGAGAAAATAAATATTCTATTTCTCATTGCATCATCCCCCATTCGGAGATCCAAAAATTACCCTCACCATAAATCAATTTGGATGTATTTGCTTCATCTTATAGATGTCGAAATGTCAAATCCTACCCTAGCATTGAGAAAATTTCTTCATAATAATTCCCAAGTATAAGTGGAAGAGGTAAAGTATGAGGGAGAGGAAGAGAGGAAGACCTTAGGGACAACCCTCCATAATTTTAGGAATGTTTCTCCACCATTGTTGACAATCTCAATGAAATAAATCTAGTCATGAAAGAAGATCCATGTCCCACTTCAATTAGCGCGACCATGAATTTTGAAGAAGAAGAGTTATATAACTCCATCCTAAAGTAGAACCTGGATGTGTCCACCTAGGATTACACAGAGATTTTAGGGATTGATATTGGTGTGGAAACTCATCACATGGAATTTATATAATACCACCAAGGATAAAAATAGGTAGTTAGAAGGACAAACCAGACTCATGGCTCCAAAATTGAGGCTGAAGTGGACAAAATAATCACGGAAGAATTCACCAATAAAGTTCAATATCTGAAATGGTTTGCCACTATCATCCAATTAAAGAATAAAAATGGAAAAATTAGGGTCTTTATCAACTTCAGAGATATTATCAAGTAATATCCAAAATATGATTTCCTGTTTCAAATCACAGAAATACTAATTGAGGTGATAGATGGTTATCAGAACCTCTCCTTAATAGATGGAAATTCAAGGCACAACCAAATTCAAATGGCCCAAGTAGATAAAGAATCCACCACCTTTTGGTTCCCCAAGGAATATTATGCTATCAAGTAAATCCATTTGGATTAAAAAATACCAGTGCCACATACCAATGTGACATACGGCACATCTTCAAACCCTTATTGAGGAAGTTTGTTGAATGCTACATTGATGATCTAGTGGTTATGTCCTGACATTGTTCTGACCACTTGGATGATCTTAGGACCATCATCTACAATATAAGACATCATTTCTTGAAAAAGAACCCCTTAAAATGTGATTTTGGGGTAACCTCATGAAATTTTATCAGATTCATCATATTCCATCATGGCATCAAATTCGACCCTAAAAAGAAAAAGGCTATCCTTAACATTTCTCCTCCAAAAAATATTAAATGGTTAAGGGGACTTCAAGGATACTTGGACTACATCCTCCATTTTATATCCAACCTCATAGGCAAGTGTTATCCCTTCACCAAGTTCATGAAGAAAGGGGTTGCATATTAGTGGAATGGTGACTCTCAGGAAGAATTTAATAGTCTCGAGAAATATCTCTTGATCCCACTAATGCTAATGCCATCATTTGAGAGAAATCCACTCATTCTATATGTGATGATCTTCAAGTGATCACTAGGAAACTTCCACATGCAAAATAATGATGATGGGAATGAAAACAACCTATATTACCTCAGTATAACCATACTCAACATTGAGACTCATTATCTAAATATTGAGAAGAGTTAACTTACATTAATCATTGAAGTTCAAAAACCGAGACAGTACTTTCATCACCACAAGGTCCATTTGGTCTCTCGAAATAACTCACTCAAGTATATCCTCATCCATATTATGTTGGAAGGATGATTAGAATGGTGGGTGGTTATCCTGCACCATTTTAATATATATTTTACACCTCATATGGTAGTTAAACAATATGATTTTTTGGATTTAATTACAAATCACCCATCTATATAAATGATATTATTAAATACTGAATTATATGTTCAATTGGAATTTTATATTCAAAATGGCCCCAAACATGGGCGATATATTTTTATAGAACATCTAGGATCCCAAAATGGAAGAGAATGGAAGATCCTAGGTTCAATAAATTCATGTTAGAGATCATGCTCATTTCCCTAGTGAAGGTAGTTTTACCTTACTCCTTTGTGCTATTAGAGGGATATAAAAATACTGAGGCCAAATACTCGGACCTCATTATAGGTTTGGAACTGAAACTTCAAATACCATTGGAATACCTAGAGGTTAAAGGTTATTTATAGTTGTTAATAAAAAAGATCAATGAGGATTATTATATAAAAAAGAAGAGATAACCCCCATGATTGAATATGTATGAGGATTAATGGACGAGTTCCCCTATAACCCAATATTGAATCATGTACCATGATTGCAGAACTCCTAGGAAGATACATTGGTAAATGCAGCTACAACTTTTGAATATCCAAATCAGGAAGAAATGGTCATCAACATTATTCGTCACTGAATGGTATCACCTTTTGTTCAAGTTAGAATAAAAGAGATCAACGAAGTTAGTCCTATCCCTAGACCATATCATCCAAACATTGGGTGGATGATTCTAATCATCAAGTACCTTTTTAATAGAGTACTCCCACCAGATAGAGCTAGTAAAGAAAAAATTTTATGGTGAGCAACTAACTTAACTCTTTATGATGGCCCAAATCACCATAATGTCGTCTATAAATGGGGATTTGATAGATTCCTTCTCATATTTATTGATGGTGAAGAGACCAATGATGTCATGAAAGAGGTACACTCGGGAGACTATGGTGACCACCAGTCAAGATATATTATCTCCAACCAAATATAAAGGTTTTGATACACTTGGCCTTCGATGACACATGATTGCACCAAATTCACCATGAAGTGTCCTTCCTACCAAGTGCATGCCAACTTCATCCATAAACCCCCAGAGTTTCTACATACTACCAAATACTCTTAGAAATTTTCTATATGGGGAATGGATGTTGTGTGGCCATACCCTCTAACTCTGGCCAAGAAGATGAAATAAATCCTTACTATTACCATGTTCTTCTCCAAATGGGTTGAGTCAATACCCCTCAAAGAAGTTTGGGATAAAATAATTTTTAGCTTCATGAAATCCAATATCATTGCCAAATTTTGTACCCCTAATACAATATTGATAGAACAAACACCAATTTCTATTCTGCTAAGGTTGAATGGTTGTATCAGGAATATAATACCAAATCCAATCATTCATCCCACTATCATTAAGTGGCTAATGGATAGATATAAGCCTTCAATAATCTATTTTCATGAATACTATAAAAGTTGGTGGATAAATAAAAAAAATTTATTCTAAAAATCTATTGCATGACTTATGGGATTACGAGGATGTAACCCATATCGCCGCATGGGTGACTCCGTATTCACTGGTATGCCGGACAAAAGCTATCCTTCCCATCGATATTAAATTACCATCACTTCATATTTCCATCTGTGATAGGATATCCACAAAAGAACTACATCAAAAATGACTGGACTAATTGGATAAACTAGATGAGAAAATATTTCATAACTAACATCACTTAGTGATCCTTAAAAATTATATAGTGTGAGATTTTAACAGGAAGGTCTACCTCTGTTCATTCCTCCAAGGAGAATTTTTATTGGTTCTTAGGACTCAAATGATACTAGGAAAGATTCCCCCAAAGAATCATCCAAAGTGGGAGGGACCTTACACCTTATATAAGGTCCACTATAATGAAGATTATTACTTGATATCAATGGATGAAGAGTTCATTACAACCCCAAAACAATGAATGGTTCCTGATGAAATATTTTGTGTAATCATTCAATTCTCATCTCATCTAAAAAACGTTAAATTGTGTAGCTAGTCTTTGTCACACATCCTTAAATGGCATGGTAGTCTTCCTAGTTGCCTCAAATTAAATTGAATAAATACTATTCATAGTCTAATAAATAATCATATAAAATACGTAGCATATCATCCTAGCCACATGACATTAAAATGAATTGTTCACATCATTATTGCATGACATAAAACTTTTTAACATTTTGATCCATGATTGAGTGGATAATAATCTTTGGTTGTGGTACCCCACCAAACCATTATTCAAGAATTACAAGTGGATTGATTATCATACCAATGAGATACGTAGTAACACCTAGAAATTATCTCCTGGGCCTATCCATCATTCTGAAAAAATATCAAATCCCCCTTTTTCCTCGTTGCATAATGACTTGATTGATGTGTCTGTTTTCAAGAACTATGTGACTTGATTCTTGCTTCAGTAAGATAAGAAGTGATTCCTGGGTCCAATACCCTAGTCAAGGAACGATATTCCTTTCCACATCGGGTGTCCTACATCCTTACTACATGACATTAAACTTCACAACTAACATCCTCATTTCAGAATGATAAAAATGCATGATATTTTCAAGAAATATGTGTGGATAAATTCTCATGTCAATGAGATATATAGTGGTTCCCAAATTTCCAATCCTGAGTGAAAATGTAATAAGAAAAAAAATTCCCCACTCCCTTTGTTTGAGTTAGACCTACATAGGAAACCTTTCAATAACTACTTTTGGATTGATTCCTATCATCACATGATATATAGTGATTCCCATATTCTCAATCTTGGTTCCAGCCACAACATTTCCCCTCTTTCACATTGGGTCATTTTATTGATCACCACATGAAATTAAACAATATGAGATTTCAGAACTATGCAAAGATTGGTTCTCTTTCTAACAAGATATGTAGTGATGCCTATATCTCATATCCTAATCTAGCCTCTAAAAAATATAAATACCCATATCCTTCCCTTTTATTGCCTTTGTGTAGTGGAATAATCCTTTTCCACTCCTTTTTTATCACACCGATCATATTCATTTGGGCTTAGGAGTTTTAATAAATAAATTCCCTACATAAGTAAGTCATTTCAATTTATATCAGGTTTATCAAGGTTTTAGATACAAGTACCTAAAAGGAACACTATATGTATTTACTACATGACATTAACTACATGGATTCCTTAGGAACTACATGTGGCTTGATTCTCATTCCAATGAGATACATAATGATGTTCCAATATTCAATCCTAAGATGAGACAAAACAAAATATGGGAAATTCCGCACTCTCCTATGTATCAGTCAGATCTACATAATAAGATTCAATATGGTGTCTCACCCCATGCATGATCCCATATTAAAAAACCTTTTTTCCTCCATGTATGAACTCAATCAGTGTGTGGGATCCTTTTTTAGAACTATGTAAGGCATGATTCTTATTGCAACAATATACATAGTGATTACTAGCTCTTCTACCCTGGTCCAACCATGACAATCCTTTTTCATGTTGATTGATCTTTATCCTCACCACATGATATTAAAGTACACAATTGATGTCCTCACCACATGAATTTATACCGCATGGCTCCGTAAGAGCTATATGCGGCTTGATTATCACTTCAATTAGATATGTAGTGATTCCTAGACCCTATATCATTGTATCATCCCTGAGGTAAATAAAAAACACCCATCTTATATATATAAACAATGATATATGAAGAAGATATTAATTTGGGTACCCACATTCACGAGTCTACCATGGAAACAAATATGTGTCCCTTATATATATGAGTTATATTTATGAAAGTGACTCTAAACTTCATTGAGAATATTAGGCCAAAATATTCTTTTTTTACTTGAACATATCCCTTTCACATGTCATACACTTAATCTTGTACACTTTCATATTTGCAAAATATTTTATTAGCTACCAGTAATAGAATGTCTGATACATGAGGGCTCCTATTCCTAACTATGCAGTAACAATACCCAATTGGATTTTCATTATTCTCCCACATAATGGGCTTCTCATTCTGAGGATTCCACCTTTTCACTGTGTTGTAACATGCCACAGTTGGTTTTTCATAAAATATCCCACAAAACGGGTTATTAACCATCAATAACATCACCTATAGAATAAGACTATTCCATTTTGGTAAGATTTGGTGTCATTATGTTGGAACCCACTATTAAAAGTTTGTTTTTGGTCATCCCACACATACTATTCCCATATCATTTCTCCTAATTTAGGAACCCCCAATATCATGGTTTATAATTTCTTACCCCATGTATGAAGTATTATAGAATGACCTTGGTCTAGTTGGCCATATATTACTTGTAATTTCAATAAAACATATTCCTATATTTATGATTTAAAACTATAGGCACCATTATTTCCTGCATTTGGGGTCAGACCTGGACATGAAACCTTTCCCCCCTTTCTTAGGTAATTATGACTTAAAATAGTCCTCCCATATTTGGGTACTTTCCTTCTAAAAAACAATTTTTTGGGGGGAAAATATGAATCTTCATTAACTTCCTTCATTCATAAACAACTGAATTTCATAATTCCTCAGAACTTCTTTTCTTGAAAATGTTGTAACACACTCCAATGTTCTTTGCATAAAGTCTCCCACAAAGCATATTTTTAACTAGCGGTAAATTAATCCTTAGGAGATACCTCATCTGTCACCATAATACCTTTTCCCCATACCAATATTCAGATATAAAGATCCCTAGATTATAGCTTACAATATTCTCCTCCCCATAACTTCATGTGATAGCGCATTCCAAGAAAATTACCATGAAAAGGGAGAATTAGTAAACTTTCAGTCAAATACAAAGACATTAAATTATATCCCCCAGTGTCCTTAATTTAAGATATTAAACAGTATAGAAAAATTTCATAGTTACAAGATGTTAAAATGTATAGAAATTCCATCACCATAAGATGTTAAACTGCACGGTTAATTTCCAAGTCACATGATATTAAACTGCATAATTGTTCAACCCTTATCTGAAAGGGACCTTCCCACATGAAATCGGTCATTTAAATTTTTCCTCTCATTCACACAAGACACATTCATATAGGAGTAGTCTTTCATTCATAACCAATTCCAATACTTATACTCCATTTATTCATAGATATACACACTGGGAAAATGACCCATTGTGGTTTTGAGATATCCAAATATCCATAAACTTCCTTTGACCATTAGTGATTTCCCGACTATGAAGTAACATTTCCTAGTTGGATTTTCACAAGTCACCAACATAAAGGTCATGTTAGACAAAGTATGACATTATTTGACTATTCAGTAAGACACCCTAATTAGCTTTTCATAATGTCACCCACAAAACAGGATTTTCAACCATTGGTAATTTCATCCTCAGGAGAGACCTCCTATATTCCCTTAAAACTTGAAAATATTGTGCACAAAACCTATTTTCAAATTTTTTATTTATCCATTCATGAAATACTTGTATTGAATCATGTTTTAGATTCAGATATCATAAATTTGTGGCTCAATACTCCCCACTGGGTATCTGAAGAATGTAAGAATGTTATTGGAACACAAGTCTTATTTGGATTATCATTTCAAGAGTCATGGTCAATTATGTTTGACCTAAAATACCAATCAAATTGGTTCAGCCTATACCACATTAAATTCCCCACAAAAAGAGACACAATACTCATCAAGATTAAATCTCACAAAGGGAACTATGGGTAAAAATTAGTGTGTCAGCTCACTAGACCCGCACTCCGTGCAGTTTAGGGAAAAAAATCAGGAAATGAAAACATAAAAGGCATAAAAATTGTTAGGGAGAAAACCCATAAAGGGAAGCCTAAACAAAAGTGAAGTCTCAGACACTAAGTCCTCTCTAAATCAAGCTTAGTAAAAACTTACATAAACGACACAAAAATACATGAAGTTGGTAAGGTTGCCCATATAACCTTAGTAGTAGACAAACTTAACTCTCTAGCCCCCATGGATTAGAAAAAAATTATAGTTCTCTCTAACCCTTATTATTGTAATTATAACATGATGAAATTAAATAAAATGAGCCATTTTCAATGTTCTATTTAGAATATAATGAGAAAAAAATGCAATATAAGTGTTTGGAAACAGAAAATCCTCTTCATTTATGTTCCAAATCACAAGGTAAATTCCACATACTAAAAGATATCTGAAAAATTTTACATTTTTTCCTCAATATAGAATTTTATAAGTTTCATTATAGCTTGAGAATTTTCCACAGCTTTTTAGAGACCGACCGATTGTGTAATCGTTTCCTTCTCAGCGTTATGGATATTTTCCTACTCCATAGAAACAATATATCTTCCTAGATCCAAATCCCCTACCAAGGATCAGTGGAGTTTGAGTACCACTTCCTGAAAGACATTTAGTTATTCTTGAAGGTGCACCATTCTGATATATTTCTCATCAAGATGATCTTAATAATCCTTCTCCTTCTTAGTATGGATGAACTCTGATTAGGACACAAATAAACTAGGATTTTCAAAATGGCTCACCTACTATGCCCCAAGCCTCTTTGATCTTCCCTCTTCTATTTTATAGATGATCAACTTTATTGCAATAGAGATCTCATGGTAATCAAATCCACCATATCCAAAAATTTCATACTTGAATAGAAGTTGATGGAATCATGATGATAGGTATCAAGAGGCATCTCTATGACTATCTTCCAGATGTCCTACCACACAATGCAACGCGTGGTGCGAAAATCCTCATATATCTCCAAGTCTGATTAAAAGTCTCTCTCAGAGGTAGAGATAAATTATTAGATTAGTGAATTCAATGAGTCACCTTGTTTTTCTCCCTCTAAAATATCCCTAGTTTTGTCGGCCAATGTTGGAAGAGCTGGCACAGAAGACCCCCTCACTGTATTGATCGCTGAGGTCGATGGTACTGAATAGAAAGTGACACCTCTCATAAAAATTAATAGGTAAATAAAATAAAGGTATTGAAGTAACCAATATAGTTAATAATGGTCACTCATTACTGGTTTTATTTTTGGGATTCATACCTCCTTGGAACTCATAACCATAACTCTCAGATCAAGGTCCTCCTAACAAGGAGTATCCTCTAGAGTTTTCTCAAAAACTGGGATTAGAGGCTCTTAGGGATCTCCCAATACAAAACTTTTCACTATCACATCATCATCAATGAAATTATTATGGACTTGGATTCCTTGTTCATGAAGTACCTTGTCTACATTATCTACAAAAAAAGATATATAGATTGATCTTTGATGTTAGACATCAAACAAAAAAGGGAAATTGTATTTAAGAAAAATAATGCAAGAAATAGATAACCCACATTGATCCAATAACCAATTAAATGACTAAAATTATTCCATAGGGGAAGGGTTATAAATGATGTTTAACCTATCCCCAAAGTATATTTATTCACCCATTATTTAATTATATAATCCATCACTTCTTGAAGCATCCTAGCTAGTAGGGTTATCCGATACACATTTCTCTTGACCTGAATTGGATCCGTCAATGATTACCTCTATCAATATCTTAGCAGAATCAATGTCATCAAGACTTATAGAGTCAAGGACTACATTAGCTACTTCATCATACCATATGAGGTCCCTATCAGGACCATCCAATGTGATAATGGTACTAAAATTGACTATAGAAAGGTCCTATAATGTAGAAAAAAGAACCAAAATATCAAGAGGAGATGAAAGTCAAGAACAACACATGATACATTATAGTGTAAATATTAAATTATCATGCCATTCCCCCTCTCTTCAAAAAAGGGGTCAGTGGTGGCTACATCTTTTGATGCTTCATATGTCAAGATGATTGACTCATCAACATGGGTCTCTAACTCCCCCAGGGTATCTTCCTCGATCCTTAAAGAACCAGTGCCTGATCCCTTAAGGGAAAAAGTGATGCAGATTTTTTTAAATGGAAAACATGGTCAATGGAGTATGTCAAGAAATTAATGAGATCAAATGGAAGTACATAGAGTTACTGTGGAGCATACATCGGGCTAATTTTATTGATCACTTTCACTTTCTCTCTCAGGACAGAGAAGGGACTATATCTGTCTTATTGAAAACAACACTTGAGGTAACAGTCAATGAACTCCCTCCCAAAATTTCTTCCATCATCATTATATGACATAGGGCCAGTTCTGGGGAATTAGAAGACACAACTGCAACCTCGATGGGGGTGCCTATGGGAATATACCTTGGTGATGCAGGCACCTCTAATACTGTTTCTGATTTTTATTCTTCGCCAAGATGCTAAATAAATCCCGTCAAAATTAATAATAGTTAAATAAAGAGTAAGAAAAGAGGAAGGGGAAAAGAAATATACATCATTAGGGTCAAGGTAGTCATCCCATTCATCTTCGGCATAAAAAATCAACCCCTCAAGCTCTTCTCGGTCCAAAATGTTAGCCATTTGCTTCATTATTGGGATCTGATCATCAGTTGTATATATCAAATCCTTCAGCTCCAAAAACATATCTGTCCACCCAAGACAAATCAATATTGGTGTAGAGATTATAGGGTTATTGGATATCTCTCGACTTTAGGATGTATATTCTGGCCTGGAGAAACACCCATGCATCCTTGATATCATGATATACATCCTACCAAGATTTGACTACTAAGGTTCATGTGTAATTTGGCACAAATTTAGCTGGTCACAAGGATGGGATTAAATATTTTGAATTTAACATATTTTTAGGCAAATTTTCCCTTTTATAAGACCAGGTGACCAGAACTTGAGTCTACTCCTAGAGATGAAGACTAGGTCGCCTTGGCTTAGAAGGTGTGGTTCTCTCAACCCTAGACTACTCAATGGTCTTCTCTTAATATAACCTTGAATAATTAGGAGCTTCAACCCTGTCACCTTCAGTTTGAACCTTTATACTGTGAATTCCACAACTAGAAGTTGTCATGACCACGACTGAGTTAATGAAATTATTTAATACTCCTCGAGGCGATGAATAAATTCATTAACTGGAATACCTAGCCTCTAGTGCGATTGATTCACTTGATAGATGATGTTTAATTGAAATTTTAGATACCTCCATGACCATCAGGATCCCGAACTGTCAGGACCCCATCATGTGCTTGTCAAGACGAATGTGCATGGGGGGAGATGTTTGACTATCATAGACATTTTAACTAATGAGTAAATTGATATGGAGAATAGGCCTCACTGATGATCTCACTATTAATGTGAGCCTCTAGTACACTATCTCTAAATAATATCTAGTATGCCTTGAGTTCTTCATCATCCATTCCATTATCGATGAAATTCTTAATCAGCAGATCACCATACGGGAAGAAGTTAAATTATCCTGATACATTCAGCATCTTCAAAAATTCATTATACTTTTGATATAGAGGATGGGTTCTAGAAACCTCCAAGAAAAAAAGGAAGAAATTTCCTTTTAGAGACTTTAGGTGGGAATAACACAACATAAGAACTAAAATGTGCTGAAATCGACACCCAAAACACTTAAAAAGACATTGAAATGATAAATGGGTCCTTCCTATTGTATTCATGTAAAAAACATATAAATACTTACCAGGACAAGGGTATACAACCACATATGGTTCACTTCTATTAGTTTAGCTGCTATAATAAATGTCCCTAGCCTTACGCCGCCGTTAGACACACTGAACAATAGTAAGTAAATTATTTTCCACATTGCAATGAATCCAACGAGGTGAGTCTTTTCAAAAACATCATAATTGACCTTATAACCCCATTGAGTATACTCTCTGTTCTCAAATGTCATCCATGATGTGCTAAAATCACTCCAATTATCTAAAGTGGGACATTATATAGGGTGATGGAAAGTGGGACCTACTCCTTCTGGCTTGAGGAACGCCTTCATTGATGTTCTAGTTTGGGTTTTAACCTTGGGGTGAGGGAATTTGGTTTTTACTTTCTTATACACCTTAATGAGATCATGGGATAAAGGTGGTGTCTTTTTAGTATCATCCCAAATTGTCTTTAGTGGGATAAAATAATCATACATATCCACAAGAATAGGGGATCTAGAAATTTTTTAGACATACCATATGATAATACCAACTTCACCATACGTCAGATGGAAAGAATGTTTCTGAGGACTCCATTTTCTCAGTAGCTCAAGAATGATTTCATGGTTTTTGTAAATGTATGTTTTATCTACTTAAATAGTCTCATTTATGATGAAGTCTTATAGATCCTTATAAAAATTTCACAACTTTATCTCACCCAGTGTGCCCACATCCATTCATTTATGACCTCCCCTCTGCATTGAAAGTCCCATTCCTCCTTCCAACCTTACGACAGGTCTGTTTTTGAAGCATGAAAAATTGATTCATAATATTGAGGATTCAACTCTATGGTGTGAAGCTTTAGGTTCAGGGTTTAGTGGCTATGATAAAAGAAAAAACCAGAAGGATATATTCATTCCTTGATGTAGACACCCTTGGAGGTGAAATTGGTGGTAGTAAAATTCATATGTTCTACAATCCAAGATTTTAGGAAGTATCTCTTATCCTTTGAGATGAGGGTGTCCCTCAGATGTTCGTGATCATACAAGGGCGGGTAGTTGCTTCATGGATACTCATGCTGATATAGCACCAAATTATTTTCTAAATCTAGGAGATTGGATTCAACCATGTCATAATAATCTAGCCTAACAGTAGTGATCATCTCCGATGAACGTGCAAAAACATTCTCGAGAGAAGCCTTTGGAGGATCCATTGAAAACCTTCAAGAAGGCTTCCATTTTTATCATTAAGTTAAAATATTTACTTATAAAATTTAAAATTTTGACTTGTAAGAAATAAAAATATTGGAAAAAGAAGTCCTTCATGTAGGAACTTTGATCAGATCCTTTAAGAAAGCACTCTAATCAGGTCCTTCATGTAAGGCTCTGCGCAACAAGGTCTCTCAAGTGTCTATACAATTGAATATATTTTAGGATACCTTTGGAAAAAGAAAAATGTGGCAAGGATAGACAAATGAACTATGTGATGAGAGAAAGAGGTATGAGTGTAGAATGGAAGAAATCAATAAAGGGGTAAGTGGTATTTATATACACCACTAGCCTGTGTGTGGAGCCTGCGCACTGTACCTGTGCTGGGGACTTGCGCTATGGACCTGTGCACTAGAGCAGTGCACCAAACATACATTTCCAACCTACGGGGATACGCTACATTACAAACCTGAAACACCTTTATAATATTTTACCTACTTTACCTTAGGATTCGACCCTCTTATTTTGATTGGATCTAATCTTGGGGGGGGGATTTATTAACACTCCATTTTTTCTAGTGAGATAAAAATATTATGAGGGGAAGCTTAATTAGGTTATAGAGATGAAGAGACCCAAGAATAATAAAAGAAAATTTACCAATAAATCCTATGAAAAGACCCATGTGCATCATAAGGCTCACACAACCCCCCTGCGCATCACTAAAAGCATGTCCATCCCTGCGTAGGGTACCTACGTTGAGTACCTACACCATAAACCTACATGGGGTAACTCCTTTGTCCAGGTTTTACAATTTTTTTATAAAGGGGATCCCATGGATCCTTATTTGAATAAATAGAAAATAAGAAGAAATTTTAATGCTCTGGTCACATAGCACCTTCACCCCTGTCCTCCAAAATCCCTCAAATAGCCCTCTACAACCCGAGAAAATAAAAAATTGATTGGGATAGTGGGATCAATGTACCTCTAGGATATATAATACATGAAACCTATGTGAGGACCCTATTTCACTCTAGTGAAACAAATTGCATGAGGCCCCTTCCCTAATTACATACCTACGTGAGACCCATCCAAGGACACCTGAGGAGACATGTGGATCCTAGGATAAAGCCTCACCCAAGTATTGTTTCCCAAGCAGTCTATTGAACAAGGAATCTCCAGCTCATGAATGCCTATCCTCCCTATTAAAATCAATTCCATCTCCTCTCATTCCCTTCACAAAGTACATTTTCCCACCAATCTAGGACCTTAACAAGCCCCAATTAGATTCCCCTTTTTAAGTCACCAATGGAAGGGATCCTCTTCCTTTAGATCCCTCATCTGAGGGGGGAAAATTGAGACCTCCACCAAATCCATTGGAGATGCATGAACATAGTAGGAGGAACACCAACATATCTTCCATTTGGGTATGAATTTCTTCTGTCAGAGATTTCAAGCACTTGTCCTACCTGATGGGTAAATTCCTAAAGGTGCATGTGAGTATAAATCCCATTTGTCATAAGGACCCAAACCCTTGGGGAAGTGTTTGGTACTTTCTGGTCTTAGACATGCAGGATAGGTTATTTCCCTTCCCTCATCATCTCTATGACACATGGTGTCCGGTTTCATGAGGGGAGGGTGGATATAAATCGTTATTTTTCATTTGAAGATAGCGGCTTATCCTACTTTTTATGTAGGAACCAATTTTAGGGAATCCCCTTTGAATAAGCCCATGACCTTTCTTACAGGACCTCTCTTCCTTCATTTCGTCCTCCTACTCCATACATGTGGGCTATAAATAGATGTGTAGTTTGAGGTGAATATCCTATATACAAAACTAAAAGAGAGGATATGAGAACATTAAATCCCTCTCTCTCCCCTGTTGGGTCAAGGGTACAATGACAGGAGGGAGGTGTCGGATCCTGCTCTCTCTCCCTATCCCTCTGGGTTTTGGCCTCATCCACCAGAGCACAAAGATGATTGTGTGATCTTCTATATCTATATGTTTCTCTTGTTTCTCACACCGATCATGACTCATGTGGGCTTATAGGTGAGAAATAATCAAGAAATATTCTTGATTCCTAACATTTGGGAATCATTATAGGTGTAAGTACCAACCAAAAAAAGGAATCATCTTCATGAATAGACCCCGTAATAATCCTCTCAAAGGGATTTACTTATCTATGAGACAAACCTTCGAAGGGAATCCATATGCATAGGTCTCCCCTACTGAACTATGTGGGATTTGATTTTCATGAAAATGGGATACATAGGAAGCATGCCTGAGGTCCAAACCCAACACCTCAAACCAACCATAATTATATTTGATACACAATCCTAGAAGAGTCTTATCCATCCTTGGATCCCATATCTAGGGTTCCCTATGTTGTTTCGGCATAAATACCACACAAAGCTTTAACTATAAATATTTCACATATTTGTTCTTTCCAAATGATGTTAAAGTACATCGCTTGGTCCTTATCGCATGACCTTAAAAGGTATGATGTGTTCTGTTAAGTGGCACCGAACTACATGGGTTATGACTCCTTTAACAAGGATCCATAGAAAGTCCATCAATGGTTCTGATCCAAACTTCAAAACAAATTCAATCTCCCTAGAAGATAATTCACTTCAGAACATCCCACTACATGGATAAAAACTAGTGTCTTAAGAATAAAAAAACAAAATAATCGTTGATCAGTACATAAGAGGGAACCATTGTTGAATACCCTTAGATAAATATATATAGATTTCTCTATTGATGAAAAACCTTAGATATATATAGACGATTATAAATTCCATACATGATAATAATTTATTTTTAATTTAAGGGTGACCCACATCATACTTTCTAATTAATAAAGGATTGAAAAAGATATCTTAAATCTATAAGAGAGTCACATAGTAGGTAATAATTCACCCCAAAAGGGAGTTATGAGCCTCACCTCCCATCTTCTTGACCAAGGCGAGTTATTAAGTAACATTTTCCAAACATTCCAATTAGTTCCTACCTTTGGAATGAAGGTCCCTCGTGGATATAGATCCAATGAGTGTTTTTAGATCCATAAAAAAATCCCATTAGAATCTATTTGAATATAGAAAGCCTGTATGGAGTGATTTCACAAAACTCACCCCCTCCAATCAATCATCTAGCACCACCACATTTTCATCATAAACACACAATCATATGATTCATGTGACACATGAAAACACAAATATATATATAAATATTATATTATATTATTTATAGTGTAAATTCAATATAGGCATATGATTCATTAATTTTTCATGAATTTTATGCATGATTTATATATATAAGGTCAATTATATTCGCCACTATGGATCACATCATAAGGAATCAAATTAATTTAAAGTTTTTTCATTAAATCTATTGAAACAATTTAATGAATTATACCACAATAGTTAGAAACACATGTTATTTATTATAAATATGATATGTATTGAGATTCAACTACATAAGAGCATTATATCCTATTTTTTGGGGGGTGTAATAAGTATGAGCCTCTACTGAATTTATCTTCATTTCAAGAACAATTCATCTCACATGAGAAGGCACTATAACCTCTTTTATTTCTTGAGAATCCCCAATATACGATCATGGATCCATTTTTTGGTGTATCATCTTAGAGGAAATGGGATTTTATTCACTACTCATCATGATATTCCCCAAACACTATTTGTGGAAGGAAGATGAAAATGACAACTTTTCATGAATTATAGGTACTCTGTTTTTTGGATTATTTACATGTTCATTTCTTACAGAAATATTTCCAATGATTTGGGTTGTATTCCAAAAAAATGGTTATTATATGGCCATATAAAACCCATAAGTTATATTTGATCCATGTTTTCCATGTTTTTTTCATGATATGATCACTGGTTTTTGAGAAAAAATGGAACATGAAGCAAGAAAAACATTTTCTAAAAATAGAAAACATGTGTAATGGAAAATAAGATTTATGCTTACGTGAAACCATTATGTAGAAGGTCTACATAAGGGTAACCTCTTTATTATATTTAACAAGATGAGTTTTGTAAAGTTAGTACCCTTACACAAAGTGGTTTATATAAGGTTATTTGTCATTTTACACTTATACGTTAAGGAATCAGTGATTATGTGTAAAGATCCTTGATGTTTACATTTATATATCATATGAAATATTTAGATTTCCCTTATGAAAATGAGCTGTGTAAAGGTAATTCCTTTACAAAAGGGAGATTCCTCAAGGTAATCTGTGTGTTTCGTTTACACAATGGGGTTTCAAATTGAGTTATGCAATGATAAACATTATATTACCTTTATGTAGGCTTCTAAAACAATATGTTATCCTTACACAGAGTGTCTATCTAAGGGTAAAAGGGTGGCTACCCTTACACACAAACAATATTTAAAAATTATTATTAAAAGTTAAATGAATTTTATGGTTTATAAAATATTTATTAATCGTTATAAAATATAATTTGGGATATTTTAAATTATAATTATTTTATGAATAAATAAATATATTATAAATTATTTATAATTAATTAAATATATTTTAAGATACATTATTATTAAATATTAGTGGTTAATATTTTAAAATATCTTTTAACAAATTAAAAGGAATTGATTATGATATAGAAATAAATGGTGTATTTAGAAATTCTAAGGGGTGACTTATAAAGTGTTTATAAATTACAAATATATGATATTTATATTATATAAAAAGTTTATATAGTATATATTGATTAACAAATATTTATAATTTAGGAAATATTATATAAATTCAATTTAATATATAATATTTTGTATTTCATATCGGCCTTATAGGGCATAGTTTAGTGGTTATACACCTACTATATTTGGGGAGGTGTGTTGAGGAGGTCCTGGTTTTGAGCCTCCACATCAGAAATTTGTTTCATTTGTTCCCTCACAACTTACCTACTATAAGATTCTTGAACCCTCCCACAAAATATATCTCAATGAGGGGAGAGAGATGGCAACATTCCATGTCCTACCTCCAGTAGGCCCCAGGTTGATGAAAAGCACCGTGGGTATAATAAACATGCATATGGGAGGCATTACCCTCCAAGATAAACATTTAAGAGATAGAGATAAGAAGGATACAACAACCAACACCTTCCTAGAAATAAATATATATAAATAAACCCCAAGTGAAAACATGAAATTTCATACCGTACTAAGACAACTGAAAGGAAATCTACAAGTACCAAAATGGTAAAGATGATAGCGAACATGAATCCCAAACAACTCCTAATAAACCCTAAGATTGTAATATCTAGACCAATACCCAACATTCTCGAGATGAACTTAATTTTATATTTATATACATAGGGTGAGAATAACATTATACTCAATTGGATCCTCTTTGAAGCCTCCCATGAAAAAGATAAAGAAAGCATGATTAAGAACATGGAACAATATTGAAACTTACTCATCACCTAAACATGTATTCTAAAATTACCAACCTCACCATGGATATCTCTCACCATGTAATTCATATAAGAGAGCATATAATATAATAATAAAATTTTTAGGGTACCCCGATCCTACTTCCCTACTCGTTTGTCGCTCTATCCCAACATGCCATGTCCCAAACCATCTCTCTCAAAAAGTAAGCCATCCTGAAGACACCTGAGAAAGGAATCACAATATGTACCTCGTGCATCACATAACCACACCATCCCAAATCCACATATAGTAACCAAGTAGTTTCCATAATCCACCACATCTTGTATGACATATATCAAACATCATGTATTACACCTCAATCCATTACAGCCTATACATTGAGTAAGTACCTCAATGAATCACAACCTATACATTTAATACCTATAATAATCCTTTGGATACTATATCTGATAATACATGTGTGAGAAATAACCAAAATCCATCACAACAATCTATACACATATATGGGAAACTTTCCATTGTGCATAACAACATAAGTACCATGAGAAGAGAGCGGGGCAAGAGGGTGTCGTTAGCCATCCATCCCCTATTGGGATGTTGGGGAAAACTCCCTCCCATAGTCCACTGGGTGTTGGTTTACCTAACTGACATGAGTAGGGTAACAATTAAAATCACATAATATACATGATATAATATAGCTAACAACCACACTATAAAAATAACCTAGTCTTAGACACTATCATCACTAATATTGCTCGGACTCCTGGATTCCACTACTAAGACATGATATCCTATAAGTACACAAACATATAAAACAGATACATTAAATTTATTCTTTATTTTAATCATTTTACATGAATTAATTAATTTATTATCCACTAATCAACCATTAAACCTTTTCCACATTTCATTACAGTGCATTAAATTAATCATCATAGTAAAGTCCATAGAATCCAGACATAATCCAAATGAAGTCCATAGTTTATAAAGATTAACATATATTAAGAATTTTCATTCCATCATCAAACAAAACCATGGGTTAAAAATTTATTCATTAATAATTTGAATCATTCCGTATCTAGGTACTCTAGGAAAATTGTCCTAATATACCACTAAGAGGAAACATGTAACCAAGCACATCTAGCTGCCTTAAGTCGTGGGGAAAGAAATATATATAAAACGAGAAACTAATCCATCATCTATTAAACAAATATATGTGATCATACCATCTTTCAACATATCATCAACGGGGAAGCCTATATTTAACCCGTTCCATCACATCAAATGCCTTCACTGACACCCACATGCATATATTAATGAATGTTTTCCATCAACGGTATCATCTACTGCCACATAATCTAGGCCTCCCTACCCACACATCATGTCAGACATCCCAAGATCAATCATTCTAGGCTCACATAATATATTGGCCTTGCCACCCCATATCACAATAGCCCACCGGGCTCAGCCTTACAAAGCTCATAACACAAGGCTAAAATCTAGAGCACATAAAAAAGTAATAGGAGAAAAAAAGTATGAAATAGGGATACTGGGCCTCAAAATGAGGCATTCAGCCTTATCATGAAAATAGAAAACTCAATCCCCAACAAAATAAATCATCATTATCACATAACTAGTTCTTATTCTTTCTTGAATTAACTGATTCATTTATTAATAGGTTACAACTACGTGCAACCTAAGGCATCAATCTGTAACAAGAAATCAAAGAAAAAAATAAGATCTTATCATTTATTATAGTTTTAAAAAGCTAGATAGGTACAATTTTCAATTAAAATTACTTTTTTACTTATCAAAAAGAATAATCATGCTTCATATTATTTATAAATTCTATTTAAACATGCTCATAGCATCAATTCTAATTTCATAAAATTACATTAACCACCAGATTAAAAACATTCATTTTATTTTAATTATTATTAAGATAATTAATTATCAATTAATTACAACTTTATAACCTTTACCAATTCAACATGTTACCCCAATCATAAAAAAACATTCTAAAAATCAAGGCATAAATATCACACTATCTAGCAAAGCATGAGGCAAACCAATATCATAGTATAAAGGAAAAACAACGTCATGGAATCACTATCCAATTACTTTAATCCATTTCAACAATTATTAGGTTAATTAAATTTACATGTAAAAGGATAAATCATGATTAGTTTATGATTTCAATAAATAAAAGAGAAGTAATGAATACCCCACCTCAAAAGATGTCAATGTTCTTCGTAGAAGAACAAACCATAATATGGATCTATAATGACCTCCCCATAAGAACTGCATCCCGAAGAGGACGCCATGACACAACCACACTAACAACAACTAAGAAAAATCCATTAAGGAAAGGAATATGGTTTTCCATCACATGGAAAGGACAAATGGGAGGAAACAAGATCAAATGAGAGAAATCAATAGAAACTGAAGGAATAATGTACCTTGGATCAACACCGATAACTTGAGATCGACGTAAAAATTCCAAGGATTGATTTATCTTCAAGGAATATATAAAACTCATAGAAGGGAGTTTTTTCCACCTAGAATTTGGAGAAACTATTGGGTTTTTGAAACTCAAGTGGCTAAAAAAACTTATAAAAACACTACACATGAAATTTACATGGTGAGTAAACCATTTACACATCATCTAAATATCTAGGGTTTGAAATTGCTGAAAAACACATTTACTTTTTATTATTTAACATCGAATTTTTACACATCCTGAACCATCCCTATAAAAGTTGTGAAGAGTTCATATATGGTGTGTATGCTTTACATGTCGTGTATTCATCCTGTTTCATGCATTTCATAGCCAAATCCCTCTAAGCCGCTTCCAAACCTTCTCTTATCTCCACAAGACTCAAAAACATGAAAAGTGTTGGACCAAATGGATCTAGAATATTATATTATATGCCTTTAAAATAATTATTTTCCTATAGAATCGAAACCAAACCCTGATCGTAAACAAAAAGGGGTCATCTAAACATACACCCCTTATGATACCTCTCAAATATCTCACCACCATTTGATCTCAACCATCTCATCAAAGGAATAATTCAAAAACAAAAAAAACCACAATGATATCCCAAACACTCTCTTAGGTGAGATACATATCAAATGAGAGTAAATCCACAAAAAGAAATAAGAAAAAACCATCTCACAAGCTAGAAAGGTTCACATCCACATGATAACAACATTAAAAGAGAAGAGATAAACATCAAACATCTTAGGGTGTTGCGCATGCATCTGCAACTCAAATTCCCAAGTACTCTCCTCCATGCTACCAGGTCACCATAAGACACAAACCAAGGGAATAATATACCTATGTAACACCTTCTCCTAGTGCTCTGGAATCTCCATAATCCACTCCTCAAAGGTCTAATCATTATCAACATTGATCTATCCCCAATATATGAAATGGGAGTATTCGTGAATATAATGATGGAGATGTGAAATTTTAAAAATATCATGTGTCTAGATCATCTGTGGGGAAAGTGCAATCTGATATGCCAAAGCTACCACACGATCCAACACCTTGAAAGGCCCAAAAAACTAGGGAGAAAGCTTACTCCCATATCCAAAACTTCACAACCCATGATAATGAGTTACCTTTAAGAATATGTGATCTTTACCATCAAACTTCATATGTCTCATCCTATGACTGACATAGGATTTTTGATGATTCTGTGCTTCCTTCAACCTATTTTGAATTACCTAAACTATCACAATCATATTCTATACTTATTTTGGCCTAAGAATCTATACCTATCTGAACCAAATCCATCATATCAAATAACAACAAGTTTATCCCTACAAATATTCAAATATGATCATACCAATAGTGGAGTTGAAACTGTTATAGTAATAAAAATCAACCAATGTAAGATTCCATGCCCTGGAACCTCCAAAATCTAGGACCCAAGAACAAAACATGTCTTCAATAGTCTGGATTTTCTACTTTTTCTGAATTATCATCTACGAATGAAAAGAATTAATAAGGAATAATTGAGAACCAAAAGCATTATAGAGACCTCTCCACACCCTATAGGTAAAATTAGGATCTTAGTCAAAGATGATCATCCTTGAGACCCCATGGAGTTTCAAAAACTTTTCCAGGTACTACCTTAATAAAAACTCCACTGATCTTGACTCCCTAAACACTATAAAGTGGGATGATTTCATCAAATAGTCTACTATAACCCATATATCTTCATTGTCTCCTTGAGATTTAGGATAAAAAGTGATGAATTCCATCAATATTTCCCCCCACTTCCATTGGGGAACATTTAATTAATGGAGTAACCCATTGGGAACATGGTGCTTAGCGTCCAGTTTTTGGTAAACCAAGCATCGAGAAAAAAAACTATGCAACTTCACACTTCTACCCTAGCCACAAAAAATAACCCCTCAAGGATTGGTATACCTTTGTCATGTTGGGATGTATCGATAAAGGGGAACTATATGACTCTTAAAGAACCATCTCATGCATCATGAAAGAATGAAAAGAATTATCCATAATAACACCCAGTGTTGTCCATCCTCAGACCAACCATTAGGGGAATCACCAAAAACAACATGGTCTCTCCAGACCTCTAACTCAGAATCACCCAACTGGGACTCCTCCACCCACTACAATAAATATGACTATAATTTCATATAAAAAATACATCCTCTTACTCAAACCTATCCCATATCAAGATGAAACACCGAGATTTATTCCATCAATCTGTATGAATATACAGATTGATGCACAATATTACTATTTGACTTCCTACTCAACACAAAGGGTATAAAATTTCCCTTTCTCATCTTAAAATAAATTCCAAAGTCATAATCCAATAAGAATCACATCCACCGATGTTGATAAAAGATCAAGTCACATAGGGAGAAGACATAACATAGGATCTTATGGTCTGTAAAAACCACAAAACACTCCCTAATGAGGTAATGTAATGTTTCCACAACTTCAAAGAAAAAACCACCAAAAATAACTCAATATCACGGGTGGCATGTTAAACTCATTGGGACCTAACTACTAAGACCCGTAAGAAACAATTTATCTCTATTGAATCATAATGTAGCCCAAGCCAATATGCGAAGCATTATGGAAAACATCAATATGAACTCACTCTTCTATAAAACAAAGGACTAGATCACTAAACAACTTCTCTTTCAGGTACTCAAAAGATTTCTGACACTGGTTAGTCTAAAATAAAGTATGATCCATCTAGGGAAAGGCTATTAGAGGAGTCACAACCTGAGTGAAATCGGCTACGAACATATGGTAATTGACTAAAATACCAAGGAAACTCCAAGCATATGCCTCTCTCTTGGGGGATTCCCAACACACAACTGCCTCTATATTTGAAGGATCCATAGCTACTCCCTTCTTAGATTCCATATTCCCCAAGAAATAGGCTTCATGAGATCAAAACGTACACTTAGACAACTTTCCGAATAAAAGATCACGACAAAGAACTCCCAAAATAGAACACAGATTCTTTGCATGATCCCTCTTAAAAATGGAGTAAATAACGATGTCATCAATGAAAAAACCATTAACTTTTCTAGTAACTCTCTAAAAACTATCTTTATCAATACCATGAACATAATTGGAGCATTCATCACAACAAACAGAATCACAACAAACTCATAATTCCTAGGACAACAATGAAAGTTTGTCTTCTAAATATCCTCACCCTTCACCCACATTTGATGATATCATGACTATAAATGGATCACCAAGAACCCACTTAATCCCTTTAGCTAATAGAGTAAATCATCAATCTATTGAATAGGATAAAAATCCTTCACGATCACTTGGTTCAAGAAATAATAATTGATACAAAGATAAAATCATCCATCAGCCTTCTTCATAAAAAAACGAGTTCATGCCAAGATGACACATTCAGTAAACCATAACCACACTATAAAAAATCATCGATTTTTAGTCATAGATCTCACAAATCATAACGTTCCATACTATATGGATACATCGAGATAATATACACGCCTCGATATATCTCAATCCCAAAATCAATCTCCTATTGACGGAGTAACACTATAATATCCTCTAGAAAAATGTCATGGTTCTCCTCCAAAACCCTAGGAAACACCAACTGTTGAACCTTTTATGAGATCAACGACATCTTGGCTATTAAATTTGATAAGGAAAAAACACTTCTATGACCCAACTGAGGGTCTCTCTCTCCAACAAACACCATTGGATCTCCATTAGCATCATAGAGCATGACCTAACACCTAAATAAATTCATGATATCCTATATAGAATAAAACCAATCCATGATAAGGATGAGATCATATGACTATATCTACAAATATAAGAAGTCTCCATAAGATCGGTGCTTCCCCAACACTAGTTCATTCATGTCATCTTGACATGTAAATAGTGTAGTTAACGTTAAGGTAACTAGAAGACTCTCTACCTAAAGTCCCAAATCATGGAAAAGGGTAGATTATATTAAGGAGTGCATCAATACTAAATTAAAAAAAGAATGCATCCAAGTAGAAAATAAGAAAATAGTACCTCAATCGATGTCTGGGTCACCTGAAATTGGAAATTCCAAAGCCTTAAGCTAACCAAGACCTATTATATGGCATATATGTACCTACTGATGACCACCTCTATGACTGAACACTTACCTTTGAGAATGAGGATCATATCGAGGCTATCCTCTAACTGCCCCATCTTCTCTCTACTATTCCCAGACTAGACCACCCTATTATTTCTACCACACCTCAAACTACCACAATAGAAGAACCTAAAGTGGAACACCTAACACACATTGACTTCTCATAAAGGTCATATACTCTTTCCATTGATGAACTTGGTCTCTATAAGAAAATACATGTCTAATTATTTAGCATAAGTGTGAGAGCCTCACCTCCTAGAGAAACAAGATGATGAGGACTGGGACCTAGCCTCGATTGTATGAAAACTATTATATCTTGATACCCAAGAACCCCATACCATAGATCTCCTCCATAATGAATCTTGAAATTTCCCCTCTCATGAAAACCTAGTTCTAGACAATGTCTTCTCTATAACCTAATCTCTCACCAGCACCTCGAGATATATCATTATCATAAATAGGGTGACCTAACAAAATATATTTGGATTCAATCCATCCTTGAAATGACTCACCCCAGTGTCCTCATCTAACAAGAGGTATGAAGAATATAGTAGAAGGTTCCTAAAATGGATCCTGAGCTTTCTCACACTAGATATACCCTAATGAACAGTTAGATGATCCAGGTGACTAGTCGCCTTCATTATTGAAGGAAGAAAATCTACTCTAAACTGGTCTCAGAACTTATCCCATGAGACTGCTGACTCCTCGATATCCTTAAAGAATATGATCCACCCCTGCCTTGCTACTCCATGCATCATAATCACAGCCAATGAAACCCAATGCTTCTACTGAGCACAAATCAAACTGAAATATATCTATACTTCATCTAAAAATACTTCTATGAATTAATCTAAAATATATCTCTCATACTTCTATATACCCTGGCACTGAAAATCTCAATGTTTCCTCCTCTAAATTTTGGTGTTGTTGACCTCTATTCTACGATGATCTGCTGGCACATTTTGCTGAACATCTTCAAAACAAACATGAAAAGGACGTCAACCTGAATCCATGCCTATAAAAGTAACAAATATGTAGATCTCCTAAACATAGAATATGAAACATTTAACTTCAATTAATTAATTAAATTATCTTATTATAGTTTTAATCTTTCCCAAGGTCCACCCATTTCATACAGCGGCATAAAAAAGAATGATGATTGATCCTTTCCAAGGTCTCTACCTTGTAACAAGTATCACTTCATTTAGTAGGCTCAGTAAATTTAAAGGTCCATACATCAAATAAAAGGGGGCCCTAAATACCCATTCATCATCTAGTGTCCCAAGTTTACATCACTTACTAAACTTAGTTGACAATGTTTCCCTACCAACCCATGAAACCTCAAATGTGACTAACTCCAAACTCCATCCAATCCCTCAACCCGACCCTCTGATACCAATCTATCATGAAACCTCCCTAAAAAGATATCAAAATTAATGAAGAGATATGTTGACTACTTGAGTCCCACGTCCAATAGGCCTTAGGTTGGTGACTAGCATTAAGGGTATGGTATACATGCATATGAGAGGCATTGCCCTCTAAGAGAAACATGAGAAAGAAAGGGATAAAAAGGGAAAAAACCCAAAAATTAATGGATCTAAATATATATAAAGAAACCCCAAGTGAAAACCTGAAATGTCATACAGTACTAAGAAAACTAAAAGAAAAACTGCATGTACTAAAAAGATAAGGACGACAATGACCATGAATCCCAACCAACTCCTGTTAATCCATGATCTAGTAATATTCACCCCGATCACTAAGCTACCCTGGATAACCAAAAAAATAGTTTATATACATATCTATAGTGATCATAATATTATATTTAGTAGGATTCTACCCAAATCAACTCATACAAAAGATAAAGAAATCATGTTAAATCATAGTGAACAATTGTGAAACTAACTCATCACCTAAATATGTATACTAAAATTCCCAACCTCACCATGTGTATATCTTACCAAGTAATGTATACAAGAATAAATATAATATAATAAAAAAACCTCAAGGGTACCCCATTATTTCTTCCCCACTAGTTAGCTGCTATGCCCCAATGATGCACATACTAATCCATCTCTCTCCAAAAGTAAGCCATCCTGAAGACACCTGGGCAAAGGATCACAACATGCACCTCATGCATCACGTAACCACAGAATACCATATCCACATATATTAATAAAGTAGTTTCTTGAAGCTACCATAGCATGTATAACACATATCAAACATCAGATATAGTACCTCAATCCAGTACAGTCCATACACCAAGTAAGTACCTCAATCCATCACAACCTATGCGTGTTATACCTATAATAATCATTTGGATACTATATCTGGTAATACATGCATCTGAAATAACCACAACCCATCAAAACCCTATGCACACATATATGGGAATATAACCACCATTATTACTTTCACAAGTAACTACCAATAGAAGAGAGTAGGGATAGAGGTGGTAGTCGTCCATCCACCCTCTCACTGGGATGTCGAGGAAAACACCCTGACAGATTCCACTGGGTGTCAGTTTCCCTAATCAAAATGGATGGGGTAGCATATTAAATCCCAAAATATACATGATATAATATATCTCACAACCACTCTATGGGAATAACCTAGTCTTAGTATCAACCCCCATCAACATCTCTCAGACGCCCAACTGACACTGATGAGACCATATATCCTATAAGTACACGAGCATATAAAAGTGCTACGTTAAATTAATTACTTATTTTTATCATTTTACATGAGTTAATTAATTCATTATCCATTAATTAACCATTAATTTTTTCTATATTTTATTACATCTCATTACATTAATCGTGAGAGTAAAGTCCATGCCCTCCAGGCATAATCCAAACCAAGTCCATGGTTTATCAAGATTAAAATCTATTAAGAATTTTCTTTCCATAATAAACCAACCCCATGGGTTAAACATTTATTCATTAATTATTAGCATCATTACATATCTAGGTACTATAGTAAAATCATCCTAAGCTGCCACTAAGAGGAAACATGCAACTAAGAACATCCAGTTACCTCATGTATTGGGGGAAGGAATCAGATAAAACAAGAAACTTAGCCATCATCCATTAATTAGATTCATAAGTTATCATACCAGCTCTCATATTATCCTCAATGGATAAGCCATGATTTAACCTGTTTCATCACCTTTTATTCCATCCCCAACACCCACAAGAATATACCGATGCATCCTTCCATTATAGGCAACATCTGTAACCACATCATCCAAACCTCACTATCCACACATCACATCAGTCTTCCTCAGCTTAACCATACTATTCTTGCATCACATTCAGTCCTCCCAACCCCATATCACAATAGACCTATAGAATTATCCATACCCGAATTATATCATAAGGCTAACTTCCAGATCACATCAAAAAGTAGTAAGAGAAAACAAGAAATCAACAGGGTAACTAGGCCCTCAAAACAAAGAATTATACCATTTCAAAAAAATAGGAAAATCAATCCCCTAAAAAATAATCTTTATTAAACAACCAATTATTATTATATCTTGAATTAACTGATTCATTTATTAATAGGTTCCAACTATGGTCAACCTAAGGCATCAAGATAAAACAATCCATCAAAGGAAAAAAACAATCTTATCATTTATTCTGGTTTAAACAGGCTGGAAAAGTACCTTTCTTAGTTTAAATGTTTTTTAATTATTGACCACCATAAAAATGATTAATATTATTTATCAATTCTTATTAAACTTTCATATTGCATCAATTTTATTATCATCAAATTACATTAACCAGTGGATTACAAACATGCCTCTTATTTAATTATTCTTAATCAAATTAACTACCAATTAATTATGGATTTAAATTTTTTACTAATTCATCATGCTACTCCAAGAATAAAAAAACATGCTAATAATAACGGAATAAATATCATACAATATAAAAAAATGTGGCAAACAATTATCACTGTATAAAGAAACAAAATCCGCAAGCAATCACTATCCAATTCCCTTAATCTAGTTCAATTAATATTATATAAATTTCATTTCTATCCAAAGGTATAAATCATGGTCAATTTAAAATTTCATGTAAAAAAAGAGAATAAAAAATCCTCTACCACAAAAGCTGTCAATGTTCTCCATACACCAACATGCCACATCACAAATCTCCGATCACCTATCCCACAAGAACTGTATCCATATAATGATTTCTTGGAAGAAATGAACTAAAAAACAAAGAAAACTTCATTAGAAACATGGGATATGGTCCTCCATCCCATGGTAAGGATAAATGAAAGGAAACAATATCAAATCATAAGAAAACCCTAAAAAGTAAAGGAATAACACACCTTAGATCAACAAAGATCACTATAGATAGAGGAAAGAATCCCAAGGATTGATTCCCATTGAAAGAATCTACCAAATTCTTGGAAGGGAGTCGCTAGAGTACTTGAATCAAGATCATACATAGGGTTTTTGAATTTTGAGTGGATGAAAATTTTATAAAATTATTTCATAGGATATTTACATGATGTATAGACCATTTACACATCATGTAAATTTTGGGGGTTAGAAATCACTGAAAAAATAATCACCTTTTTATTATTTAACCATAAAACTCCAAACATCGTGAACAATAATTTCAAAATATAGGAAATGTACATACACGTCATGTATGATTTTCACATTTTGTATTCACTCTGTTTCTATCATTTCACAGCCAAATCCCACAAAAAAACATCCAAGACTTCTTTGAGATCCATGAGCCTAAGAAAAATGCAAAGGTTTGGACCACATGGATCTAGGTATTTTTAGTAATAAAGGAGTTCATATTGAAATAATGATAATGTTTTTTATTATTTATAAATTATAGAATATTTATAATTATCACTAATTTATGAATTGTTTATAAATGTATAATTCTTTGAAAAATAAATAAATAGTTTGTTTATTTTTTAAATATCTTTGATAGTCATGTTTAGTACATTTTTTATGGAATAATAATATTGTGTATTTCCATTTATTTGATAAATTTATTCTAGGAAAATGACTTTCATATTAGGATAGTTTTCATATCATACAATTTAGTTTTCATTTTTCTTTCCCTCAGTTTTTATTTTAGTTATGAGATTGAGAGCAGTTTTTGAGCATTGTTTATGCATATTAGGTGTTATAGTTTTTCATGAATTTAATTCTATCTTGGGTAAAGTCTCCCTAGGTTGAGGGACTTGGGGTTGGATGACCTAATTTCTTGGATGATTTCATTGGTTAGGAAAGTTAATGGGGTTGGTTATCTATTACTCCATGCTCACTCATGTGAATTTTTTAAATCACATATAACTCTATTACATTATATGAAGCTTTTATGTTCCTTTTAAATAATATTGATTTGAATATTTATGAATATAATTAACTTATATTTTTGGGTGATTAACATATACATGTAGGTTGTGTAAAGAGTTACACGTTAATTTTACATGAAAAAAATAATTTGGGGGTTGGAATGTGGATTTACAAAACTAAATTGCTAGAATCTTGCATAAAAAAAGGAATTAAAACCTGAAAAAAGAGATTATATAATATGTAATAGTTATGAATTTAATTTTAATATGATTTATATGAAATATATAAGACTAAAAAACCATGAAATATAATGTTGATATTCCATCCCAAATGAAACTTGTCAAGACATTGATCATCTAACCGGTTCGGTCATCCTAAAGTTGGGTTCCCCTATATTATCTTGTGTATAGAAAGAATGTAATGAGTGACATTGGATTATTGTGTTTGGTGGATCATTATAAAGATGGTCTCCATTGGATCATCCTTTTTAAGACTTTTTGGAGTTTTATTTTTCTTACACTAGCTAGGAGAACCAAATAGAATTAGGTCATTGAAGGAATAGATTTGAGTATATCTATATGATGGATTTGGATAAAAGGATATCCACTAAAAAATAAAATATCTAGAGTTTTTTTTGATTGGGATGATTCCATACCTAAAGAACAAATTAGTGAGAAAAATGATAAAGGAGACTCATTTACTAGTGAAATATGAATCTTGGATCACTAAATGGACACAACGTTCGATGTCATTAATTTTAGTGGGTGCAGTTTCATTAAAAGTACTTAATGAAAAGATATATGACATGATATTCATTAGATACAACGTTTATTGTAGATAAATGTATCATAATCATCAAACTAAACTTTAAAATTAATCCGTTAAGTGAGATTCTTAAAGTGAGTAACTCCAAAAACTGGTATCTTAATAAAAGTTCTTAAGAAAGAGAAATATTCTATGTGTTAGAAAAATTCCTTCTTGAATAACCAATTGTTGAAATTGTTAATCAAGTGAATATAGATACTTATGGAAGAATTAAATGATTCATTTAGGATTGGAACTAGATTCTAAACAACATAATGAATTCTAATCTCATTTACTCAATATGATTGGGTATATCAATGATATTCCATATGTTTGAATATGTTCGGAGACACTGAACAGATGATATAAGGATTATTATGGTTGAGGAATACATTATATTTTCATCTATGTAATATTTCATCAAGATGGATGAATGAAACAAAACTTTACATGATATTCTAAAAGTGTTGAGAATAAATGAACTAGGAATATGATTTCTACGTTTTGGTAATGTACTAATAATAAAATGTCAAAAATGTTAAAAATTGAAATATATGATGTTGAAAAGTACAATAATATTTCATTAATAATCTTGTTAAGGTTATTTGGAGTTTTTTAGTGTTATTATAAAGTAGTAATGATTATATATAATATGATTATCTAGAATACCTTATGGGGTTTGGGAAATTCTCTGAATAACTTTTTTATCCATTAACGTTATAGTATTTGATTCTTTTATTTTTGAAGGGTATGTGATATATAGTGTATGTTTTATATGTGTTTTAAATTTATAAGAGTTAAAAATTATATAAAGTATTTAAAAGATATTATAATATGCATTTAAATGATGTAGTAAATAGTTTTTACATCATAAATTTTAATGTAAATTTTTTTATCAAGCTTGGATGAATATGAGTAAAAGAATTTTATCTTCATCTCCCTTACCTTATATGATATATAAAATTTATTCTGAAAAAATGAAATGATTAATTATATAAACTGATTTTATGATTCATTAGACTATATAGAGTGTCTTGTGATGAAGATATAAGTAAAATAATTTTATCCACGATAAATTTTTTTATCCATTTTATTAAAATATGAGGAATATGTTATTGCCACCACCTTTGGAATATTTGAATAAATTATTATTTTGAGAAGAAATGTTTTAAATATAAACCATACCATATAAGATATGTAAAAATAGTTTATTTATCAAATATTCCTACTAAATGAAAATAAGTGTTATTTCCTAAAACAGAATGTAGTTTTAATTGTGTCTTATAAATATATTACAATGAGAATATATTTCCTGAGAGGCTGGCGGGAGTATTATTGGGCTTATAAAAGATAAAATTTAATAAATAAAAGATTTTGAAAATCAATGTTTTAGTGATTTGTCACTTAATATCCTAAATAGTTTGGATATGAGAAAGTAATGAAAATTGTAAATAGTGACATTTAGTTACCGTGATAAAGTGAATATCACTATTAAGTAACGGATTGTACCAGTCTAACATTGAGTGTTTTTTCACTTAATATCTTTAAGAGTTAGGATATGTGACAATAAATAAAATGTAAATTGTTAAATTTAGTTACAATAATAAATCGAATATCATTATTTTTCCAGATTATTTGCAAAGTGAAATTCACTTGATTTTCTAAATGGTTTAGGAAATAATGGAATATAGAAACATAAATGCTTATATGTGTTTACCATAATGATGAAAATGTATCTTTATCCAAATAGTGTTTAGGGTATTCTTGATAAAAATGTAAATGGTTAAATTAACCTCAAGGAGAGATTTTGATAACATAATTTCATAATTGATGGTCATTTTAAGATTATAAAGAGTTGTTATTGGAAAATAGAAGATAATATTATAACATTTGATGTTATGAATTTAAGGAGTTTGAATATTACTTCAAAGAGTTGAACTTAAGGAATATGATTACTAAGTCTCAATATTAATAAAACTATATTACATTGTAAATGTTACTCACTAAGAGGTTAGTGAGAGTATATTATTTGATTGTCAAATTGGGATGTGACAGAAATTACATATGGATGTAATGCTCAAAAACCAATACTACAATAATAACTTGAGAGTCATGTGGAGTCTTTAGACATAAAACACTTAAGAGATTGGTTGTAATGGTTTTAAATATATCATGTATTTATAATAAAGGTAATATCCATTTATCATTTATTTATTGGTGCTTCAATTTACATTACATGAATGAACAAATGATAAATATCCCCTGAAAGAACAAACTTTGAGTTTCCCTAATCAATGATCATCACAATGTATTATGGATTGTGATGATATATTAATATTAGTTTGAATAGATTCTAGTAATCATTAAAAAGGGTTTTATATGAGATATGAAGAATAGATTCATGAGTTAATAAGTAGATAATTATTACTTGTACTGATCCGTAAAAGTATATATCATGGAATTTCATATAGTTTTAGATATACTTAGGGGAGAATAATTATTACCAATCCTTTTTTACCTGAGGTTATAGAGATACTTATTAAAAGAAAAATAATACTTTTATACCATACATATGAAATTATATATGTTAAATTAGCTAATATGGGGGTGGTTGGGTATATTATTGATCAGGTCATTTGTTGGAGAGTAACCAAGATGGGATTTGTCCACTTGTATGACAAGTTAAAGACATCTAGCTCATGATTTAATTTGACTGAGGTAATAAATGACTTTGATTAGTTGTTTCACATATAATGTATTAAACTAATTGGATAAGAGACATGCAATGTACTTATAAGATAAATGAATTTTAGGTGATGTATTCATTGACTTGGTCATTATGTTTTGATGAATTAAGAAACGATGAGAGGAAAACACTAGATTGATATGTTCTATGTCTAGTTCTCACTCGATGTCATGGAAAAAGAGATTATATAGGTATACATATAATGCATATGATACATCTAGTGGATGAAATGTTTGTATATATATATATAAGAGTATGTTTGAAAAAGATCACACCAGACCCCTTAGTATATTGAGTAGTAATGACGCTTTTTTAGAGGCTGCACTTTTCTTAGATATATAAAATATAGGTTTCATATTTTTTTCAACAATACTAAGGGCCAAATGGTCACATAGTTTCCCCCTCAAATAACGATTAAATTTTGGACAAATTACATTTTCAAAATGAAGAGAGTCTGATGAGAAAACTATATCTAAGAGTTGGATGGATTCAGAAAGAGTTATGATTTTTTTCATAAAGTCCTTATGGGATTTTAATGCATGTGGGAAACTATTGGATGTGAAATAAAATGTACATGCATGATATTCATGTAAACATGCATGATATGCACGTACACAAGCATGAGATTCATGTACACATGCATGAGATGCATGCACACATGCATGAGATGCATGTACACATGAATATGAGGTATAACACACACACACACACACATATATATATATATATATTAAAATAAGATATTATATATAATATACATATAATATAGGCTTATGATTAATGTTTTTTTCATGCATGGGATGCATGGATAATATATATATATTATATATATTTATATATCATTTATTTGTCTCGGCAGGTTTATTCATCACTTACCATCCATTATAAATGGATTAAAGGTTTTTCATTAAATTAATTTAAAATATTTAATGAATTATACCCGGAAATCTAGAAATTTATACAATGCATTATGAATTGCAGATGCCTCGGGTTTAAACTATATAAGAGGATGAAATCCTCTCCTATTTGGTGGTGTGATTCATATGATCCTCTTCAAAATCTCTCTACCTACCAAGAACTATTCATCTCATCTGAGAAGGCACTAGAACCCATTCAGTTGCTCAAGAATCCTCACAATATGATCATGGATCCATTGGTTGGCGTATCACCTTTTAGGAGTGTTATTTAATTCACTACTCTTCATGATATTCCCCAAACACTCTCCATGGAAGGAACACTACGGGAAAAGGACTTTTTGAGATGAGAATAAATCCCGTTGCAAAAAGTCTGTCCAAGAGGTTATTTGCGACCGGGGTAACGACCCGTCGCAAATAACCAATTATTTGCGATGAGATTTCGTCTCCCATCGCAAAAAGTTTGGTACGGGTAGCATGTCAAACCGCGCGAAGGTTATTTGCGACGGTGGGATCCTACCATCGCAAATGGTGAAATATTTTCGACGGGCCCCGTCGCAAATACCTGGCGGCGGTTAATTGCTTTTTGCGACGGGATGTCGCCCGGTCGCAAAAGGTGTGTCGGTAGGGATTATTTGCGACGGGACCCGTCACAAATAACTTTTTAACTGCCGACAGTAATTAATGCGGGCGTAGGTATTTGCGACGGGTATCCCGTCGCAAATAATCTAATATATATATACCACCATCTGTTTTTCCTCTCATTCCTCTCAATTCTTAGATCCAGTTTCTCTCTGAACTCTGATTTTAGAGGGAAATTTTTTCTAAGTTAATTTTTTTGTTCACGAAGAAGTAGTGAAGCTGTCTACATCAATAGAAAATCAAGCTTAAAGGTATTTATGTTTTATTTAATTTATTATTTGATTCATTTTTTATGTAAATTTTTATTATTGTTGATTATTTGTAATTAAATTAAATTTAAATTGGTTTGTCATGAGAATTTATTTGTACTAATAAATTGAAATTTTTAGTACTAATTTTTATTAATTAGTAGTAATTAATAACTATTAACAATAATTAGTAATGTATATAATTAATTAGTAGTAATTAATAATAATTGGTAATAAACAATAATAAATACTAATAATTAGTAATAAATATGAATAATTACTAATAAATAGTAATAAATAGTAAAAATGAGTAACTAATAGTAATAATGAGCAATAAATAGTAATAATGAGTAATAAATATTAATAAATTGTCATAAATTGCAATAAATTGTAATAATTAGTAATAAATTGTAATAATTAGTAATAAATTGTAATAATTAGTAATAAATTGTAATAATTAGTAATAAATTGTAATAATTATTAATAAATTTTAATAATTGCTAATAAATTGTAATAATTAGTACTAAATTGTAATAATTAGTAATAAATAGTAATAATGAGTAGTAAATAGTAATAATGAGTAATAAATTGTAATAAATTGTATTAATCAGTAATAAATTGTAATAATTAGTAATAAACTGTAATAAGTTGCAATAAATTGAAATAATTAGAAATAAATTGTAATAATTACTAATAAATTGTAATAAATTGTAATATTTAGTAATAAATTGTAATAATTACTAATAAACTGTAATAATTCATAATAATTAGTAATAAATTGTAATAATTAGTAAAACATTGTAATATTTAGTAATAAATTGTAATAATTAGTAATAAACTGTAATAATTAGTAATAAACTTTAATAATTACTAATAAATTATAATAATTAGTAATAATTAGTAATATTTATTAATAAATACTAATATTTCGTAAGAATTTGTAATAATAAGTAATAAATACAGATAATTATTAATAATTAGTAATAATTGGTAATAATTATTAATAATTAGTAATAATTATTTATAATTCGTAATAATTAGTAATAATTAGTAAAAAATTGTAATAATTAGTAACAAATTGTAATAATTAGTAATAAATTGTAATAATTAGTAATAAATTGTAATAATTAGTAATAAATTGTAATAATTAGTAATAAATTGTAATAATTAGTAATAATTAGTAATAAATTGTAATAATTACTAATAAATTGTTATAATTAGTAATAAATTGTAATAATTAGTAATAAACACTAATAATTAGTAATAAATACTAATAATTTGGAATAATTACTAATAATTAGCATGAATTAGCAATAATTAGCAATAATTATGAATAATTAGTAATAATTAGCAATAAATAGCAATAATTAGGAATAAATAGCAATAATTAGTAATAAATAACAATAAATTGTAATAAATAGGAATAATAAGTAATAAATATGAATAATTAGTAATAATTAGTAATAAATAGGAATAATTAGGAATAATTAGTAATAAATAGGAATAATTAATAATAATTAGTAATAAATTGTAATAATTAGTAATAAATTGTAATAATTAGTAATAAATACAAATAATTACTAATAAATACTAATAATTAGTAATAATTAGGACTAATTAGCAATAATTAGAAATAAATAGAAAAATTACCAATAATTAGGAATAATTTGCAATAATTAGTAATAATTAGAAATAATTAGCTATAATTAGCAATAATTAGCAATAATTAGTAATAAATAGAAATAAATAACAATAAATAGTAATAAATAGGAATAATTAGTAATAATTAGTAATAATTAGTAATAATTAGTAATAATATGTAATAATTAGTAATAATTAGTAATAATTAGTAATAATTAGTAATAATTAGTAATTATTAGTAATAAATAGGAATAAATAAAAATAAATAGTAATAAATAAAAACAAATAGTAATAAATTGGAATAAATAGTAATAATAAGTAATAAATAGGAATAGTTAGGAATAAATAGTAATAGTTAGGAATAAATATCAATAGTTAGTAATAAATAAGAATAATTAGTAATAAATACGAATAATTAGTAATTAATAGGAATAACTAGTAATAAATAGTAATATTTAGTAATAAATAGTAATAAATAGTAATAAATAATAATAATTAGTAATAAATAGTAATAGTTAGTAATAAATCGGAATAATTAGTAATAAATAGGAATAATTAGTAATAAATAGGAATAATCAGTAATAAATAGGAATAATTAGTAATAAATAGGAATAATTAGTAATAAATAGTAATAATTTGTAATAAATAGTAATAATTATTTAGGAACAGTTAGGAACAGTTAGAAAGAAATTTTAATAAATTGTAATAAATTTTAAGAACTTGGCACAATTTCTAGTGGATTGATGAAAATCATTTTTCTTGATGACTTTTCTCCTTTCAACTCTCACCAACTCATTTTTTTTAAAAAAATGTGCTACTACATAGGCATATTCAATCTCGTATGCATGAGATTAGATTTTCGTTCATAGGATCATATTTTTTATAATGTTTTCAAGCGATGAAAGTTGGAAGAAGATGATTCATCGATGGAAAATGGGCTCTTTTGTTTGACGGATGATTTACATTCATCTTTCTTACACTGAAATCACAATAAAGAAACATTTGAATTTAACATTTGTTGTAATATGAACTATTTACAGTTTCTGTCTTTTATATCGGTGAGAATATTACATAATTTAATTTTTAATATTTTATGATTTTTTTTGTGAATATTGAGAATTTTAATAATTTTTATTTTTTTATTTTTTATTAATATTAATATCATTGGTTCATTAATCATAATTTTGTTAAATATATTCTTTTAGTATTATATATTTTAATGTTGTTTTATTTTACTAATAATAATAATAATAATAATAATAATAATAATTTATGATTTTTTTATATTTTTTTGTGAATATTGAGGATTTTAATTTTTTTTAATTTTTTTTTATTTTAATAATATTAAAATTAATTTTTCAGTTATCATAATTTTATAAAAATTATTTTTTAAAAATTTATTTATTATTTGCGACGAGATCTGTTGCGACGGGTTCCCGTCGCAAATAGTCTAAATATTTTTTTTAAAAAAGTATTTGCGACAGGATTACAAGCCCATCGCAAAAAGTATTTGTGATGGGCTCATCCCAAATAATCTAAATAAATATTTACAAAATAGTATTTGCGACGGGATTAAGAGCCCATCGCAAAAATGTATATATATATAAAGTATATAATCAGAGACTTATTTGCGACAATGAAGTTGCCCATCGCAAAAAATATTATTTGCGACGGCCTCGTTGAAAATAATATTTTTTGCAACAACGTTTTCTACAACAGACTATTTGGGATGGGACCCCATCGCTAAAGCTTATTTGAAATGGGATCCTGTCGCAAATAACCCATCGCAAGTACATTGAATTCTAGTAGTGGAAGATAGAAAATATTTCTATTCATTAAATCCAGGTACTCTATTTTTTACATTATTTTATTATTGATTTCATGATGATATATTTCATGGGTTTTGGGAAGTCTTCCACTAAAAATAGTCATTAGATGATCATATAAAACCCATCACCAGATCCATGGACCATGAAATCAAAATTATATTGATGTACTAAAATCCAATAATTCACTAGTTAAGTGGATAAAAGAGGTATTGGTCACTCTATTACTTCAATCACTACATGTACAATATTTTTTGGCTGACTCACTAATGCCCAAGGATTACTTTTCTTCTTCCCATTTTGAACATTTCTTCATGGAAGAACACCCAAAGACCATAATTTCCTCCTTCACATTTACATGCTACTATGGGAAGGATAACTCTAATAATTTATGTAAATATAGGTCCATATTCAAAAAAATCATTTGATTAGATGGGAAAATCCACAATTCCATATAGATATGATATTGACCACCTTATAGGCTGCTCCTCTATATACCTTTTGTGAAATCCAACTATGAACAACACATTCCTCCTTCCAGTGTAACGAATAGAATCCTCTTCACAGCATAGAAGTGATATCTTCCCTTTTACACACATTCCCAAATAATAAAAATCTCTTTTTTATTTTCTAGGAAAATTAAATCATTTGGATAGTGTTTGGTTCCTTCCTATTTGATTTATATGTTTTCAATAATATCTATTTTATCTCCTCTCCTTCTTCATATAGGTGTGTTGATGATATTCAATATAATCCATCTCTCTCTTGTTTCATAGATATGAACTAAATGATCTTGAGAGTATATATTTATTCTTAATACTATTTCCCTTCTTATATAAGACTAATAAATCTTTAGGAATAATTATTTTTCAATATTTTAAAATATGGAAACCACCATTTTCCACTTTCTCATGACAAAATTTAATTCTCCCATTTTGATGTTATATATTTCCAATTTTCTCACTCACCAATGTAAAATTATCATATTTTAAATGTCAAGATAATTGATTAAAATATTTAAGAAATTCCCACACTATCCTTCAATTAAAATGGGTATTTATATAATTCACTTCATTCATCATATATCAACCTCTATGTTTCCACATCCCTATTCTTATTGGAATGATGAATAAACCTGAAAGATCCACCATATCTATGATCTCTATAAATCTTGTAACTATAATAATATTATATTTAATAAATATATAATTTTATCCACACGGATCATTTTTTCTATTTTCATGTGGTTGCATCAAAGTTTGGATCTTCCCCTTTACAAGATGATATTTTGTTATCCTTTAACCCACTAAAATATCACTACAACTATCTCCTTTTTCTTTTTCTTGAATCATGGATCACATTTTATGTTATATGATTTTTTAAGCATTCAATATCTAAAAAAACATCATTTTAAATATGTAGAAAATCTTTAGGAATATCAAAGATAATATTTATCCTGAGTTTAGAAAAAAAAATATCCAGGAAAATTGATCTTGAAATCCATGTATTTATTACAAAATAATTATTTTTAAACTCATAAAACATATTTCATATTTAATTTGTATTCCTTTCCAAACACTTCATCAAAATTGATCTTTATATTAAATTAAGATAATTATTACACAATGCCCATTAATGCATTTATAGAGAAAATTATATTTACACAACTCTAGAATACTATTTATAAAAATGGCTTAATCCTAATGGAAATGTAGAATCATGATTAAATAGAATTTTATTCATGGTTATGTATCCTTTAATGATGTTTATGAAAGTTAAATTCATCCTTATTTAGACCAATATGATTCTTAGACAACTCAGAATGATATTTACATAGGTCTCCTTAATGGTTATATAATGATTCTTATACAATGGGACTCTGCCAAAATTTTGGAATCTTATTAAAAACTGATTTATAAATATTAATCCAAATTTATTCAAGGATGAGTCCCATCAAATTCCAGTATTCATGGGACATCCAATTTACTCCTTCAAGTTTCTTCCCTTTGTTAGAATATCTAATAATACTAATAGTGATATCCATTTCTTAGTAAATGCACAGAGGTCCTGACATAAGTCATCCATATGAGTCCTACATGGGTGAATCAATAATAATCCTATTAGAATAAAAACTTCCTTTAATATATTTTCTAAATCAAACATACAAGTCAAAAAATCCATTCCAACGCATATTGGAAACAAAGTATTTCCAATAATATTTTTAAAAAATCCAACATCAAACTATATAATATCATAATATCCACCTTTGGATTTTTTTTACGCCATTTACTTCTCCACTATTCATATTATCCTCTATGAATTTGTAAATGAAATTTAAAAGACCAAATTTATCTACATTTTACATTACAATTTAATCCCCATCAATGTTTGGGTTCCATGGTAAAACATTACAACTTCTAAAGACTCCATTTGTATTTATAATACAAGAGGGATTCCTCATAGTATTATACTATTACTCCATGATAATCTTCTTCACTTGACCATCTTTTCTTGGTATGGATCCAAATTCTTCCCCCCATTTTAGTATAAGAAAAAAATCCTTCTCCACCTTTGTTATGGGATAACTACTCCATATCATTCCTTGGATTCAACCACCCGTTGAGTAGCCTCTAACTTTTTTTACCACATGTTTAAATTTTTTATTGGAATTTCTATTTCAAAAAAAAACTCCTCACAACCAATTATAAATCACATTCTTCACATTATATATATTAAATAAAAAATATAAAATGGGTGAAATTATTGTAGGATTTGGTTCCATAGATCTAACTTATTTTTACTTTGTGATAAACATATATTCATGGTTTTGAATATTAATAAATTAATTATAACATCATAACTATTGTTTTATGTAATATAGTAAGTGATAATTTCCCAAGAGTAGCTATCGCACTAAAAGGTCATAGAGTTCCCCACTACGATGAGAACCCAGAAGTGCCATTAAAATATTCTTGAATAAATGATCTATGGCCAAATGATATCATTTTAAGGGAAAAAATGTTATTGTCTATCAAGGGTGGATACTCATAGGACGTTCAGGGACCTTCTCATTGTGTATTCCCCTAGTAATATCCAATATGATATTATGAGAATGAGACCCGACAGTAGGAAATACACATTGTAAGTGTCATTGGATGTTCCTATATGTGGATGTGCATAATGGTACTTAGAATTTATGATTATTATTAATGGATATTATGAGTTTCACACTTTGATGTATTGGTGAAAACCGTGACGACATATACTCAGAGTGAGGTAGGATATATTGGGTGTGTCATGAGTAATATTGCATTAATGAATAATTCAAGAAAGGATTTATCCCTTCTTTTCATTAACAGAAGTAAATATCTCAGTCACATTTATTGAAATGATATAGCCTAAATAAATCCATGGATATTGTTTTCTCTAGGCAATTTCTATTTCCAAAAAGTCAAAGAACGAGTTATCGAGCATATAGGTTGATGACATTGGCATGAAACCTTCTCGATTGGAGATATTGTGATAAATGGGTTATATTACATGGTAAACATTCATATGAGGTGACATGTCATTATAGAATTATCTTCTTTCTCTATGGTTTCCTTGGCGTGTTTCTAGATGATAACCTTGGACTTTAGGTAGGCTCACCTAATGTTATAAAGAAATAGGATTAGAGGGTCACACACTAAGTGTATCCAGTATCTCAGTTAAATAATTTATTATTTAACAAGTTGAATAAATACTATTTCATGTTTTAGTTTAATAATTATTCATGTATGTCTGATCACATTTTATTTATTTATTGGGGAATAATGCACTTAGATTTATTTATTTTTTTAATAAATAAATATTCGTTGTTCAAGGTCAGATAACTATTTCGATGGGTGGGCCAACTGAGTAAAAGGGACCAGCGAGAAAATAATATTAAATATTATTTTATTAAAATAATATTTAATTGTAAAATTCAATCTAATCACATGTCTTAAAAATAGTGGTATTGATGTTATTATTTAATATGGGGGTTTCACATGGAATAATAAAATAAGTAACAACACTTGTGCTAATTATTTATTATTACCTAGTGAATTAAATTCCTGGTTACATATTATTCTCTTATTAGCAAAAGGAGAAAGCCACATTCTAGAGAATCAACTTTAGTTTTTCAAAAAAAATTGGAAAAAAATCTATTAAGCCTCGAGAGCTCCTTTCTCTCCAAGAATGATCTCAAATAATGAGAGCTACCATCCTCAACTGGATCGGAGAACACTTTGGAACCGACTCTGTAGGAGATCGAGGGTGGACGATTCAAGTGCAAGGACCTTCTGTGCTAGCACCTGAAGACTCCTTCAATGATGTCCTGAGATTCGCAGAGCACATATGGATTAACGCTAGATGTGATCTACTCTTGATCTCTACAAAGCAAAGAAAGGCTCACTACAGATCTATGGCTAGACACGTCAATGAAGAAAGAAAAAATTTGAGGTGTTTCTTTAATTTAATTAAATTAATTATAAACAAAATATGTCGATCCTATCTTAAGGTTCTAGGACTCTTTATTATATATCTAAATCCTTGATTTTATTCAATGGATACTAGTGTTCATCGTCATATTTCTCATGGAATAATCATTGATCAAGTTAAAATTTAAAGTTGGGAACCGACCCAACTGTGCTTCTGCTACACCTAGAACCTATATGTGGTATCAGATAGGGTCATATTTAGTTTATAATTATTTATTTTTCTTTGAATATTTATTCTTTAATAATTTAGTTTTTTAATTCATGTTTAATTGTTCTTGTAATACAAATTTCTAAATATGTTCTTCCTCTTTCGTTTTTTGTAGATCTAATAAAAAAAAATAATTTTATGATTAAAATTAAATTGAGGATATTATCAGGAGGCACCAATGATTCTATCTAGGTAACACGATAGTACACACAATGTATTTAGAGTTACACACCATGTAATCTGCCATACACAACCTGTAATCCAGATCACACACTGTGTAGTTTTGTTTAGCAAATTGGGAGTAATTTGGTAATTACTCATGCCGTGTACATTAATGAAACCTGGTGTGGTTGATTCTTACACCTTGTTTTGACCAGAATAGACTGGCACACAGTCAGTTGAACTACACACCATGCGACCCCACTAGACATGACATGTAGTCCCTTCAGGTCAGGGTCAAGTCGTGTATCCCATACACGACTTGCCTGTCTGGGGACTGTGTAATGTGGAGTCTACACGGAATGTGGACCAATGAACACACCATGAACTCTAATGATTTATAAACAACATATTAGAGGCTGTTTCCTTAGGCATTTACTTCAGATTGATAGTGAGGAGGGTACATGTTGTGTATTCGGATCAACATGCCGTATACGTTATCCAGATTACGTAGATTTATAAATTTATTGTTATATTATGTAACCATTGATACATGTACCTTCGTGTGGGCACAGCGGTGGGACACAACATGTGATTTGTGTTTGATATATATGTATATATATATTTAACATCTGCGTAATGTTCAAAGATATGTACATCATGTATGAGTTGTATTAAAATTAAAATTCTACGTGCATGATACATGTCATAAAGAATAAGTTTTACACAAGTATAATATATATTGCGTAGTTTTGGATGGGTATTCACCAAGTTTCTTCCAAGGTACAAGTTATGTACATAATTAATTTTAAGAGAATTTATTAATTTGTTTAAAATTATAATGGATGAAAATATCAATGAAATTCTGAAAAAAGGATTAATATAAAAGGATTGATTAATTAAAGATAATAATTAATCGATTCGAGTGTGATTTATCTTAATAAGAACTATTAAATAATTGAATTCTAGTTTTATTAAATGCGTAATTCGTTGTATGTTTGTGGATTATCATGAGCTTGAAAAGACCTTTGTAAGTGATTGGTTTCCTTTTAATTTATTTGTTAAATTAAAATTTTTGGCCTATGTTCCATCTCCCCATTATTACTTAGGGCCTAGGTGCCCATATTTTCTTTTATGTACACCCCCTTTTATCCCTAACCTTCATGTGAGTTAAAATTATCTGTAATGAATGGATCTCCTAAGCTAGTGGAAGTGGTTCAAGTTAGGAGCTGAGGAAAAACCAATCCAAGGAGATACAAATGTGGATAGGTGGAAATATATAAACACGAACCTTAAAATGTTCAAGGTGTTTCTCCCCTAGGTTAGGGTAAGTTTATCAACCACAAGATAAACTAACCATTAGAAAATCTCATGATCATACCCTTTATTTTATTTATGTCAGTTGCATGGTTATTCATTATGGATGTATTATCGCGACCACATAATTAAATGAATTAATAAGAATTAAATATGGAACTAAAATAAAATATATTATCCATAAATATTATCAAGACATGGTTAATCACTTATGTATATCGTACTTAATATTAACAATCATGTGAAAAGATAATAAGAGGAAATTTAAACATAAAGGATAAAATCCATAAATAAAATATTGTGTTCGTACAACCTTCCATTACTTTTTTTAGAATCAAACCAATAGTTCAAAGTTATTGACCAGCTAAATTTGGGGTGATTTTAATTATTATGGAATTCTAATTTGAGGTTGTGGGTTGACATGACTTGGATTACATCAAGGGTTTACTTCCAAATCATGACGTGGCATAACTGAGAGGCAAGATTTGAGGAAATCTAAAATAATAATTTTAGGGTTGGGGAGTCCACTCAATGGATCAAGGGATATGAGTTAATGCTGTTGGAATTTGGAATGCCTACCTAAAACCGTTCAATTTTCTTGACCAGTAAAATTTGGGGTGATGAGAATGAAATATGGACCCTTTCCACTAGAATATACAAGCAACGTGATATTCTGAAGACAATGGTGATAACTATTGGGTTTCAATAAAATATTGGGAGACTAATGAATGTTCATTTATTTATTTTTCTTAATTTCATTAGATAAAGAACTAAAAATCTATTCATCTTATTTGTAGAAAGGAAATTAAAAATGACATCAAACATATCAATTCGATCCATACTTGAGAAGGAAATCCTTCTCACCAGCACTAACTTCTAGGAGTGGAAAATGAACCTTCGGGTTATCCTTCGCCATAAAAGGAAACTATATTTTCTAGAAGAACCTTTACCAGTTGTTCTTGGGAATAAGATGAGTGATATAGAGCTCTCTATGTATGAGAAACATCTAAATGATGCTACGAATGTTTAGTGCCTCATGCTATCATCCATGACCAATGAGATCTTGAAGAAACTTGAGGAAATGGATGCTTATAGAATGATGTCTCACCTTTAGGATCTATATCACAAGAAAGAGAGAAAAGAGTGGTATGAGATCTCCTACACTTTGTTCACTACTAATATGGGAGAGTCTATGCCAGCTATACCACACGTAGTCAAGATTATTGGATACATTGAGCATCTGGACATCTTAGGGATTAAATTCCCGGATGAGCTGCATATAAATCTCATACTATCATCACTACACAAAGCATTGTCTAGTTTTATTGTGAATTTTAATATGAGAAATAATTATAAGATATTATCGGAACATCTGACCCTAATTCTCTAAGTGGATAAGGACATGAGGCGTGACAAAACCGCAATCCTTATGGTTAATTGGAAGGGGAATGACAAGGAAAAGGGGCCCAAGATTTATGACCAGTCTAAAGCTCCCAAGCACCATCTAACCAAGATTAAGAAGATACAGAGGTAGGGAAATGAAAAGGAGGTAGTATTCTTTTAATGTGGTAAGTCAGAACACTGGAGGAGGAACTTCACCCATAGGCAAGGGGAATCCAAAGGTACATTCGTTATTGAGTGAAATATTTCCATTTCTACACGTTGGGCATTAGATACATCTTGGGATTCTAAAATCTATATTAAAATGTAGGAACCAAATAGATTTTGGAAAATTTTATAAGGAGAGGTGGATCTGCAATGTGCCAATGGTTCGGGGATGGCTACTCTTGCTATTGGTGACTAAAACCGTTCCTTGCAAACCGAGTTGATTTTGGTTTTACAAGACAATTATTATGTACCAAGTGTTACTAAGAACATAATTTCTTTATAGAATTTATATTCAGATGGATTTATTTTCAAGTTCTGAAATAAATATTGTTTCTTTTATAAGGAAAATATATGTTATGGTATGCCACATTTAAATAATAGTCTTTAAGTATTAAATTATGAAAACAAGTGTTTTCAATTGATAACAAATCAAGTTCACATGACTAATATAACACCTAGTTTTGGTTTCACCACCTTGTTCATGTAAATGGGAAGAGCCTGACAAATCTATGTCAAGATGGTTATTTAAATACTTCCTAGATAAAACCACATGATAGATGTCACACTTGTTTATAAGGAAAAATGACCAAACCACCTTTTGGTGGATAGGGTGAAAGGGCCACAAATCCTCTAGGATTGGTTCACACTGATGTGTGTAGACCATTTATAGTTCTTACTTCATAACTTTTACCAATTACTTGAGTAGATATGGATATATTTACTTTATGAGGTATAAGTCCAAGTCCATTGAGAAATTCAAGGAATTTGAGAATGAAGTAGAGAATCAGCTTGGTAAGATGATAAAGAAGCGTTGATCAGATCGATGTGGAGAATATCTTAACCAATATTTCATTGTCCTTTTATAAAAGTTTAGGATTCCATCTAACCTCACTCCACCTTATACACCATAGTGGAATGGTGTTAGTGAAATGAGGAACTGTACCTTTTTGGATATGGTAAGGTTCATGATGAGTCATGCAAATATTCGATTATCCTTTTAGTGATATTTATTACAAACTGTGACATACACATTAAACCAAGTTTGGAAAATGGAACCCCCTTCATGTTATGGAGTGGAAAGAAACATTTTTTGTCACATACACATGTATGGAAATGCAAGGCATCTGTTAAGGATTTATCTGGAAACAAACTAGCACCTAAGGACATGAGGTGTTTCTTTATAGGGTATCCCAAGAAAACAAAGGGATACTACCAATACAACCCCTCAGACAAGAAAGTTACTATTGCCAGATAAGCTGTATTTCTTGATAGGGAGAAAATCCTAAAAAAGGATAGTGGGATAAAGATTGAATTTAATGATGTTGATGCTCAAGATACACATGAGTTGGTACAAGAACAATTTCCACAGGTCTCTGTGGAAGAAGTATTTCCTAAAATACAAGTTCTAAATAGGAGTGTAAGAGAGGTAAGGAAACAAAAGAGATATGGTTTTCTTGTCACTAAGGATGGTGACTCATTATTATTAAATAATTATGTACCTATCATCTACAAGGAGGAAGTAGAGAGCTTAGAATTTTCAAGATGGCTAGAAGCTATGAATTCTGAGATAGATTCCATCTATCAGAACCATGTTTGGGTTCTGGATGATGCACCAGTTGATGTAAATCTTATTGGATGTATATGTGTATTCAAGAGGAAAATGGACATGGAAGGTAATGTACGTACCTATAATGTAAGGAAAGTAGCTTAAGGTTTTAAACAGTATTAAGGAATTACTGTGATGAATTTTTTCTCCAGTTTCCTTGTTTAAATCCATCAGAATCATACTATCTATATAAACATACCATGACTATGAGGTTTGGAAGATTGATGTCAAAACTATGTTCCTTAACATAAACCTTATGGAAGATGTCTATATGACACAAGCAGAAGGTTTTGTGACACCATGGGATTCAAAAAGGGGGTTCACGTTGTAGAGATCCATTTATGGATTGAAGCAAGCTTCCAGGTCATGGAATATTCGATTTGATGAAGCCATAAGGGAATTTGGTTTCAAAAAAAATGATTGTGATCCATGTGTTTAAAAAAGGTTTAATGGGAATTCAGTATTTATGCTAGTTTTATATGTTGATGACATATTACTTATTGCAAATGACATACATGTCTTATAATTAGTTAAGGACTAGTTGAAAAAGTGATTCTCTATGAATGACTTAGGTGAATCAGCCTACATTCTAGGGATCAAGATCATTTGTGATAGATCCAAGAGGCTTATTGGGATAAGTTAGAGTACATACATTGAATAGATACTAAATATATTTAGTATGGAACAATCCAAGAGGGGATTAGTTCCAATGTCACATGGAATACATATTTGAAAGAAAATGTGTCCCCGTACACAACAGGAGAAAGATATAATGAGTAAGATCCCATATGCTTTGGCAATACGATCAATCATGTATGCCTTGGTATGTTCTGGACTTCATGTTGCCTATTCACTAAGCATGGTAGGTAGATATTAAGAAGATCCAAGAGAACAACATTGGATTGTTGATTATGCTATCTTTAAGTATCTGAGAAGAAATAAGGATATTTTCCTGATGTATTGAGGTGAAGAGTAACTTGTCATCCAAGGTTATAGTGATGCTTGTTTTCAGACATTCCAGAATGATCTAAAGTCACAATCAGGATATGTTTTTTATCTCAATGGAGGAGCTGTGAGTTGGAAGAGTTCAAAGCATCTAGTTGTTGCTGATTCTAGAGTGGAGTTTGAATATACTGAGGCTTATAATACCGCCAAGGAAGCCATCCAGATTCGGAACTTTTTCTAGAAGATTAATGTAGTTCCTAATTGTAGATACTCTATCACATTGTATTTTGATAATACTTCAGTGGTGGATCTTGCAAAGGATCCAAGGTCACATCAACGAACAAGGAAAATAATATGAAAGTATCACCTCTTTAGGGATTTTCATCAAAGGGGTGACTTTGTAGTGAGAAGAGTGTCCAGAGAGGTGAACGTGGTGGAACCCTTGACTAAATACCTATCTCAAAAGAAGCATGAATATCATGTAAGTTATAGTGGATTGAAGGTTGTTAGTAGTTGGCTCTAGTGAAAGTGGGAGTATGTTAGAGTTGGTTCCCTATAACTAACTTCTTTGTACTTTATGATTAACTTATATTCATGGTTTTGAATATTAATAAATTCCTTATCACATCATGACTGCTCTTCTATTTTACATAGCATGTGATAATTTCCCAAGAGTAGCTGTCACACTAAAAGGTTATATCTGTTCCCTGCTATAATGAGAACCCAAAAGTGTTGTGAAACTATTCTTGAATAAATGTTTTATTGCTAGATGATATCATTTTAAGGGACACAAATGATATAGCCTATGAAGGGTTGAGACTCATGGTACTTTGAGGAACCTTATCATGGTGTACACCCCTAGTAATATCCAATAGGATATTATATGAATGAGACCCGATGGTAGGAAATTCACATTATAAGTGGCATTGGATGTTCCTATTTGTGTATGTGTGTAATGGTCCTTAGACATTAATATTATTATTAATGGATATTATGAGTCGCACACTTTGATGTATTGAAAAAAACCGTGATGACATCTTCTCACAATGAGGTAGGATATGTTGGGTGCGTCATGAGTAATATTGCACTAATGAATAATGTGATATTTGATTTATCCCTTCTGTTCATTAACAGAACTAAATATCACCGGTCCTTTGATGGAAATGATATAGCATAAATAAATCCATGGCCATGGTGTTACCTAGGAAAGTTCTATTTCTATAAGGGCAAAGAACTATTTATCAAGCATATAGGTTGATGACACTGGCATGAAACCTACTTTATTGGAGATATTATGATAAAGTGATTATATTACATGATAAGCAATCATATGAGGTGATATGTAATTGCAGCATTAACTTTATCCTCTATGGGTTCCTTGACATGTTTCAAGACACTAACCTTCGACCTTAGGCTGGCTCACCTAATGCCACTGATAAAGAGGCCTATAGGTTCACACACTAAGTGTATATGAAATCTTAGTTAAATAATTTATTATTTAATAAGTTGAATTAATATTATTCCCAGTTGTGGTTTAATAATTATTCAGGTATTCCTGATCACATTTTATTTATTTACCAGTGAATAATGCAGTTAGATTTATTTATTTATTTAATAAATAAATAGTCTTTATTCAAGGTCTGATAAATATTTTAGAGGATGGGAAGATCAAGTTAAAGGGTCCAGTGAGAAAATAACATTAAATATTATTTGATTAAAATAATATTTAATTGTAACTTGTAAGCAAAGACAATGTACTGGGAATAATGGTATTGTTGTTATTATTTGATATGGGGGTGTCACATGGAATAATAAAATATGTAATGACATTAGTGCTAATTATTTATTATTACCTAGTGAATAAAATTTCTGGTCACATGTTATTATCTTATTAGCCAAAGGGGAAACCGACAATCCAAAGAGCCAATTTTGGTTATGCAAAACACATTGGAGAAAAATAACTCAATCATAGAGAGATCCTATTTATACAATAATTCTATCAAGAATGAGAGAAACCATCCTCCACTAGATCAGAGAATTCTTTGGAATCCATTCTCAAGGCGATCGATGCTGGATGACATAAGCGTAAGGACCTTCCGTGATATCACCCGAAGACTCATTTGGTGATGAACAAAGATTCATAGGGGACATATGGATTACCGCTAGAGGATATCTACTATTTATCTGTATAAATAAATAAAATATTTAATATAGATCTGTGGTTAGACATATCGACAAAGAAAGAAAACTTTGGAGGTATTTATTTAATTTAAATAAATTAATTATAAACAAGATATATCGATCCTCTGTGAAGGTTCCAGTCCACTTTCTTATTTATCTAAATCTTTTATTTTATACTGTGGATACTAGAATTAATCTTAATATTGATCCCAAAATAATCATTATTCATGGTAAGATTTAAAGTTAGGTTCCGGCCCAACCATGCTTCTGCTGTTCCCGAAACCAATAATTAAGAGTTAGAATTTAGGTTATAAAAAAATTATCTAAACCTAATGAGTGTGATAATCCTAGAACTTTATAAATTAGTGATACCAATTGGTATAAATGAACTAGTGACACCACCTGAAATTTTAGGATCTTTCACACTTCACATGTTTTTTAATATCTAATGAGACTGAATAACCTTAAAAATTAGAACCAAATAACCTTGAAAATTTTCACCATGTCCCAATAAACTAAAAAATAATTTATATTTATGAGTTATTAAATTTTTGGTATCCCTTTATTGAGGAATATTTCCTAAACAATATCTTTTGGTATCCTATAAACATGGGAAATTGACACCAATTGGTAGAACACAAATGATTAAATATAAAGATCATTCTTCTACTGCTTCAAATCTATCCAATTACATCTAGTTTCTTAAATCACTTATTCTAATCCATTTTATAAATTATACCATTGGTAATGTAAAATATGGTATTGACACCTCAATTGATTCAAATTAGGATTCTCATAGAAAAGATAGACTCAGGTTTAATTTAAATTCTAGAATGAATAGTTTAGATACAATTTTGTGAATCAAATTGGTTTCATGATACCTATAGATTAGTTAGTTTTATCATTGTCACTAATATATAGTATTAATACCAACTCAGAATTGAAATACCTTTGACTCTACTTATTTCATGTATTCTTTTTAGATTCAAAAAATTCATCCTTTAACTCTTTCTAGTGCCTTTTTCTTGAAAAACTAGCCAATTGATTATATCTCCCCCAAAATTATGCACCTATTAAAAAAAAAGTTAAAAACATTTAAACTATATGGGTATTGGGTTACCTCATCTTTCCTCAAATTTAGGAATGGTTCTAATAATTTTGAATTGACCCTTTATCTTCACTCTTTCCTTTTAACTTTATCAAATATAGTGAAAAGGATTCAAACACCCTGTCAACCTCATCCTCTTTATTTAAATACTATTTTATGGAAAACTTCTTCTTCCTTTTTCCAATTGATATTATATATGTGTTTTCAGTTACAAATATTTCTTATTGGATTTGAGAACCCCGTTTCTTCCTTATAATTGGATTTTCCACAAATATGAACATATTACACTTATGAAAACCACCTCTTGTGATGCAACTCGAGAGGATGTTTCTTCTAGATTACTTCTCCATTTGTGTTCAATTACCCTGATCTTCATATATTATATTAGTGGAGTTTTTGTAAGGCCACTTAGGCATTTCTCTTCCTCAATGATCTTGAAGTCTATCTAAACCTTTACCTTATTTGTTAGATTATTTTTCTCAGGTTTAAGACCTTTATCACTGTTGAAGAAGACCCCTCATTGTACTTTATCCTCCACATGTTCACCATTAATTTATAATAGGGATGCTATTATTGTATAATTTGATGTTCTTGAAGAATACTTCTTTGAAATAAACTTTTCCCTCCAAAATAGTAAACTAATTATCTATAAAAACATGCTTCATTCTAGGTTTACTATCTCCTTCTATGTCACATGAGTGGAAAATCTCTTAGTGACTTTCATTTAATTTTTCATAATTTAATTTATTTGAAAATAAATAGGGTTAAAAAATAAAAACAATATTCCATAGAGGTTATACCTTGTATGAAGATCACTAAATTGAGATGTTGTTACAATATATGTTCTTTCCCTATTGGGAGTTTGGGCCTTAAAACACTCATATTGTGACCAAACCACACAAAATAGTAACAAATTTTAGTTACCTTATTTTGTGAGTCTCTTATTTTAGGGTTTGAAAGAATATTCTCTTTATGTACAAGTATTAGATATGGATTTATTCTTACAGATTACATATTTTAGAATTTTCCTTCCACTATACTTGTTGGGGATTACACTTAGATAAATACCTTACTTTTATTTCCTTATAAACAAATGATCTATGTTTCTATATCCTAAATATTTCCATCATTCTTTCTTAACTTAGCAGTCATATCCTTCATTCTTGTGGCATGTACCATTAAAAATTTACTTATTTCATAAAGATTCGTCTTAAAAGTAATAAAATTTTATTTTAGTTACTTTTCAGTGGCCATATTATTTCTGATCTCTCCAGGCATTTCTACAGGTAATTAACTTTTCATTTTCTTTTTTACCCACATTATTTATATCAAACTTTCAGAACATATCCTCTTTATTGCCCATTTTTTTTAATAATAGATCTTATATGAAGGCATAGTAAAATTCATACATGAATTACCATTGATTCACATTCTCTTGAAAGGATAGAAACTCCTCATGGCCACTACAGGAACACTACCAATATTGACAGCCCAATGTTTTTGTCACTTCCTCACCAAATTAACCTATCCTCATAAACTCCATTATAGGGTTTTAATTTGACAATTAACATGATTTCACATACCAAGGGTTATAATAAAATATAATAACAAGTTTTAAATTGGTTACCTAATTTTCTTAGTTTAATTCTTCTTGTTATTACCTTTTGATATGAGACATTATTCCCCAACATTCCACATTGATTTCAGGGAATCTATGTCATAAAATTATCCAAGTTTTATCCATGTATATTTATAAAACTCTTAGTAATAAAATTTATTGAACACTTATCCTTTTAAATAATCCTTTAATTTTTTAACAGATACATTAATCTCTTGATTTCTTTTATTTTCCTCAAAGATAAATCCATACTAACATAATATAACAATTCATTCTTACAAAACTTCTCAAAGTCCTTCTATACATTGCTCTATTTGTGTCATGAAATCCTTCTTCCAACCATGGAATTTAAAATAATAGAAAAAGGGTGGCTTAATATTTGGAAAAATTTCATCAATAAAATATAAATCAACATCTATTTTTTAAAAAATAGATCCTTTTTACGTTGATACCACTTGTTAAGTTCTCAAGGAACCCTAAGGGGGGGTGAATCATAGTGTATCCATTTAAAACTTTTTTCTTTTATTTAATAGATTTTCCACTTGGATCTTGTTACCACTTAGGTAGTAACTACATACAACCAACTCCTTTATACTTAACCTCATCAAATTATATAAAGTAAAATTAGTAAAGTAAAAATTAAAGCCATATGAGTATTTTACATGGTTCACCGACTCATGGATATGTCTATGGATCATGAAATTGGTAGTGTAAAGATAAAAAAAAATCTCGTAATTCACTATTTTAGTGGATAAAATAGGTTTTGGTCACTACAAAATTAGGATCACTGCCTATATAATATTTTTGGGTGGGCTCAATATCTCACAAGGCCCACTTCCCTTTTTCCATTTTTGCACACTACATTGAGGAAGAACACAAAAATATCACTTCTTCTTTCTCATCCTTTGTGAATTTCTTAGGTGAAGATAAATCCCAAAGTGTAAGGATATATAGATCCATATTCAAATAAATCCACTTTCTTGGATTGGTGATTCCTAAATTATTTATAGATTCCCTATTGATCTCTTCAAGGGCTAATCCTTTATAGGCCTGTTGTGCACTCCTCTTTCAAAAAACACCTTCTTACTTCTAGTGTAGTGACTATAATAATCTTCACAACATAGAAGTGATATATTACTTTTACCTCAATTTTTTAAGAAGAATTTAACAAATATATATTTTGTAAAATATTTCTCTTAAATTAATCATATTTCTTCGAACAATGATTTTAAACGATCCATGATATAATATTAAAATATTATTATGTGATCGTTATAATCTAGATGTTAAATTAGAAGTTGTGAATTAGATTAAATACTTTATGATATATATAAAAAGATATTAATAAATATAAATGTATTTATTAATTAGTATTAAATAAGAATTTAATTTTTATCAATGTTATATTATTCTAGAAAAATATATTTTGTTCAATTTTTTTTATTTTTTTTTTGTGAAAAAATAAAATATAGAATTTTTGAAAATTTTTAAAAATTATTTTCATAAAAATAACTTCATTTATTGAAATAATCATATAAACATTCACTTAGGGCGAATTAATGAGATTTTTTCTGAAGTGTTTGATTTCTAGTGAATAGTGAAAGTACTGATTTTTTATTGAAAAATATACTTTTGTCTCAAGAATGTAAAAAGTTATATATTTATTTAAAATTATTTAAAAGAATAATTATATATAGTATATTTTAAATAATTCAATTTTGTTAATTTTAATCAATTTTATGTTTTAATTTAGTGTAAAAATATTTTATACATAAAACGATAATTTTCTTAAAAACTGTTTTTTTCCTCACAATGTGTTTTTTATTAATAAATTAAATTAATATACATTAGTAAAATATTTTAATGAAATTAATATATTCTATATTAAGTAATTTTTTTAACATTTATTTGATATCTTTCTATGGACAAGATAATAATAAACCATGTTTTGAGATTAGAAATGCATTTTTCTAAAAAGAGGTTTTCATCACGTTTTGAATGATTATTTTTAAATTAAATTTTCCAGTTATATGTATTGAATTTTATAAAATTGATTCCATATTTTGAATTATTAGGTTCAAATTGGGTGAACATTCCCCTTTTAGTTTTGACCAATATAAATAGTAATCATGGTAAAATTTATCACCTCGGTAAAGGGTAAACTATGTTAATCTAGGTTAAATGTTAGTAATAAGGTCATAATTATTCATCATAATTTTTATTAAATTAATTTAATTATATTATTTACATGTTATAATTGAAATTTAATTGTTTAATGGACACCATTCCATGAAAATGACTTATATATTATTTAAATCAAACAAAGTTACAAAATGTCACTTTCTTGGTTTTAAATAACCATTATGTATTCACATTTGAAAAAAACTAGTTATGAATGAATATTGATATTAATTTTATTAATAATTAAATTATTTTCATTATGGTAATTTATTTTTAATTTTTAGGCATTATATAATTAACTTAATTACTTACACATCTCCTAAATAAATAATTATTCAATTGATGAAAAATAAAATAAATGATTTTAAAATATTAAATTTATATAAATTGATTAATTTATAGTTTTAAAAGAATTTTATAGGTTTATATGAGATATAATTTTTTTAAAAAATATTATATTTTAAATAAAACCTTTTATATATTTCTTTTAATTCAAATTAAATGATTAATATTAAAATCAACAATAATGATATTTTATCAAAATAGTATTTTATTAAATTATTTACAAATCATAAAAATATTTAAATAATATAAGTTGGATATTATATAAAATTTAATTTCACAAATTTTCCATCAATTTTACAATTTTAATCCTATTATTTAAAATTAAAACCCTTTCTCATGGAAAGAGTCATTACCGTAGTTAAAATTAAAATTGATTTACTAATGGTTAATCAAATTGACATGTTTTAAAATAAAAAACTTTTATAAATAACATTTGTTGATGGGATTAAAACCCTACGATACATTATATTATAATGAATTTTAATTTTTAGTAATTTTCCTTGACAATTAATTTATTATAATTTAATCATTTGAGAAATTCAAAAAGTGGCCCTCACCTCAATTATAAAATGAAACCCCCTGATTTAATTATTTACACAAATTTGAGAATTCTAACTCAACAAAAATTTAAAAATTTATCTTATAAAATTACATATACACATTATAGATGTTATTTTACTCCAAAAATACCAAACATAGTGCCCTTTAGAGGATACATAAATGATTCATTTGAAAGAAGAGGTAAACACCTTAATTGATCACTTTCTTTTCTACTCTTGTTTAACTACTTTAAATATATGTAATTTATCAAAAAATAATGGATTAGATATCATAAATTTGATTAAATGTTATTGTAATTGTTAAAACACCGTTATACCCCCTCTTTACTATCAAAGGATAAGTGAATATATCGCTCGTGCGTATGTACAACATACTATTTTTGTGTAGAGATAAAATTCATTTTTCATCAAACGTTTTATGGATGGGTAATTTGATAGGTTTAATGATTTTAAATGATATTTATGAAATAATTATACTTCTATAATTATATTATCACATCCTCATACTTACCATCCAGTCCTTTTGGAAATGATAATTTCGTTCATGCGTACGTGTGGACTACCACCTTTATGAAGTGATATGATTCATTTTTCATATATATATTACTTGGATGGAAATTACGAAAAATTTGATGAATATTTAAAATATATGTGACATAATAATGATTCTATAATGGTGAATTAATATTTACCTCTATTTATTTCCATCCATTGAAAAATGAAAACAACGTTCATGCGTAAATACGACCTACCATCTCCATGAAGAGTGTAATATATTTTTCTATCTCTAACTTTTATAGATGATTATAAATATATATAAAATGAATATAAATTATATTTATATCACGATTAATTTTATTTATATTGTTAAAAAATTATAAACATAAAAGTACCATTACTATTTAACTGAATTACACTTGATAAACTAAACAATTAACACCCAAAAATGTCGATTTTAATAATAAATTATTGAAAAAAGGGGTTTGGAAATGTTTTAAAGGGATAAAATATCATATTATATGTATTAAAATTAATATTTTATATAATTTTAATAAATTTAAATTTATTATACATGAAGATAGAGTGATTTTGAAGCAAGGAAAACTCAAGGTAAGGGTTTTATGTTACAATCTCTCACTACGGAAAAAATGGTTAATAGCGGCGGGGTATTTGCGACGGGATCCCGTTGCTAATAGGCTTTTGAGACGGGGGTCCGTCGCAAATAGACCGTTACAGAAATCGGCATCGTAACAACAATTATTTGCGACGGTCCCGTCACTAAAAGTATTTTTTGCGACGGCGATACTTCCCGTCGCAATTACTATTTTTTAAAAAAATTAAAAAAAATAGTAATAAATTATTTTAATTAATATAATAATAATACTATTTGCAACAGACATAGTATCCCGTCGCAATTACTATAAAAAAAATTATTAATAAATTATTTTAATTAATTTAAAAATAATCCAATTATAATTCAAAAATAAAAAATTTTAATAAATGATTTTATTTAATATAATAATAGAATTATAATTCACAAATAAAAAATAATAAAATATTAATAGATTATTTTAATGAATATAATAATAATAGATTTATAATTCAAAAATAAAAAATAAAAAAATATTAATAAATGATTTTAATTAATATAATAATATTAGAATCATAATTCATAAATAAAAAAATATTACTAAGTTATTTTAATTAATATAAAAATAATATAATTATTTTACATTCAAATATTAAAAGAATTCAAATATTAGAGAAAAATATAATTAAATTATAATATTATAAAATTTTAATATATATATATAATTTAATATTATAAAATATAAATAATATTATTATTCATATTAATATTGTTATTTCAAAATATAATATTATTAATATTTTATAATGAGACAAAAACTACGAATAGAAAAAAAATCATATTTTGATTTAACAAACATTATAACATAAAATCAAACTCTAATCTGAAGGAGGGGGAGGGGGGAGGGGGGATCTGCAGATGTTGGTGGAGGAATCTCCATCCCTAAATCATGAGTGAGTCGGCGCATTTACTCCATCTGCTCCTGATGCTGAGGCTGCCACCGACACATCTACTCCTCGTACAGCTGTTGCAGGCGTCGACGCTCCTCCTCATGCTGCTGCAGCTACTGACGCATCTGCTCCTGCTCCTGTTGGAGACTCTCTATCAGTGCAGTCTGAGATCACAACTGATCTTCATACTGTGTAGCAAAAGAAGATGCACGATAACCTCTCGAGCTGGACGCCGACATCGCAACACTGCCATAATAATCTGCGGGAGTCAGTCGAGAGCTGATACCAACTACCTGGCCCTTCTCGAAGGCATACTGGGTGGCCTGCATCCATGCCGCCTCATCAAACTGATGGGCAGTGGTCTGATCTGATAACTCGGCCTGACTCTCAGGCCGGGTCTGTGACGCTGCGACCTCATATGACTGATGTAGTTGCAATTTAAAATTAAAATTGTGAATATATTATATACAGTTAATTTTTAAACTTGAAAACAAATAATACTGACCACGATGTGATGCTGACGATCACCTCTAAGCTCCCCAGTAGGAGGATCACTATACATCATCCGATATACGTCATTCTCCGTAATATCGGGGTGCTCGACAGCCTATAAGGATAAAAAATAAACTCTTAATATTTATTTTTATATAAAATATTTATAAATAATGTACGTACCAGATGCTGTCTATGAGTACTGAAAGTAGGAATCCCAGCTCGATGAGTCACCTCCTGTCTCCCCCGATTCTACCTCCCCACCGATGATCTCCTCTAAAAGGCATCACTCAACCAGTGCACACATAATCCATCCCATACGTGGGATGAAATTTAAGGTGGTCGGTACACTCTACAGGAGTCATCAAAAACGGATACTTCTGAATTCTTCATGGCCTCTCTCCTCAAGTTGTGAAAAAACTGACAAAAGCGATCACACATGACCACCTCCCATGCCTCGTGGATGGATCTACGCATGGTATCCTCGATCGGATACCATAAACCCTACAAATAAATCAAAATATCAAATTAGAAATGAAATAATTTTCAAAAAAAATTATTTATTTACGTACGTACCAACCAATGGCTGAGCATGGCCTAATGAACATCAATGGTAATCTTCTCCCATGTGGTCCAAGGCTGAGAGAAATAGTTGCGCAAAATAGCGCTTCCCTGTCCGACTGCTATATGCGGAAAACTGTAAAAATAATAAACATTTATTATGTGAATAGATTAATGAAATCTTAGTCAAATCCACAGGTTATCACAATGGTTATCACACCTCCGTGTGCGTGGATCAAACCCAAGACGTGGATGTCGCTCGGGGATGGGGTCAGGAATCATCAATCGTGCAAGACTGCGCCCCCTCCGCGTACTCCCTGAAGCGCCTGCAGGCTGAGGGTCATCTGCCAGCAACTCATCTACATCGAAAGGCAGGTCAGCATCTGCCAACAAACGAAATGCGTCGTCGTCCATCTGAAACAGAAAATGTTATTGTTGTTAACAAATAATTGATAATTACTATTATATATACATATATATTAGTTATGATTGTATATAACTACCTTGTAATTCTATCAGTGTTCATCTTCATCATCATCTTCATATATTTCAATGTAATCTTCATATTCCTCCTCAACGTCATCGATATCCATTCGAGTTCCAGTTTCTTCATCTCTTACCATTTCAAATTCATATGTGACATCATTAACATCATCGTCATCACTGACTCTTAAATGTGGGGTGTCGTCATCGATACTCGTGTCTCTTTGTAAAAAAGATTGATTTTGAGTACTCTCTTGAAAAACTTCAACTCTTTGCACATCAGTGAAAGCACATTCACTTTGACTAAACTGATTATCTCGAATTTTGATTTTTATTATACTCCACCAATCAGTCAAGTCTCTTGATGTAGCACAATACTTTGCGTAATAAACTTTATTTTCCTATTGATCCAATAAGAATGGTTCATTTACTACAAGAACACTTTTACATTTAATATCGATGATTCCATGAGTCAGATGAACACACACGCCTCTCTCTGTATCCAACCAATGACATTTGAACATGGTTATGTAATGTTGTCCAAGATAATAGAGTTCAATGATTTCATCAAGTATTCCAAAAAGTCAACTTCATTTTCTCGATGATGAGATCCCCTCAAGCTAACTCCACTGTTAATTGTTTTTTTGATTCCGCATATGCATGTGTGTGAAATCGAAATCCATTCCCCACATATGAATTATAAGTTTTACCAAGTTTGGATGGTGTGTTACTCAATATACACAGACGTTTGTCAATTTTATCAGCATGTCGAGACACCAGAAAATTTGTGAAATAATTATCAATATAGTAAAATATCCATTGAATGAGTTGCTAAAAGATAAAGAATTTATGTTACCAGTTTTTGAAACCACTTAGAGAAATTTTTCTGTCGAAGTTCTTCGAGAGTAGCTGCTATAATTTGTGGAATTTATTTCTTGATATGATTATCATACAAACTATAAAAACAAAGTTATTTAATGCAACATAAATGATAGAATAAGTGATATAAACACTTACAGTACAAATGATGTCATCTCTTCAGAGTTGAGCAGAACATACGTATGAGCTCTGTGATGTTCATCATCTGAAAGCTAGCGTTCATAAACTCCACCAAAACCAAGCCCTGGCTGGTTGAAAACAGATAATTGATTGTTTATTTCATCAATATTCCTCTCATTTCGTACCATTCCGTTGTGTTTTGAAGGACACTCAGATTTTAACTAATGGGAGCATAAAAAAGATATTTCCTTTTCCAAAGAAGCTTTTGTAATAGATCCTTCAACAGATGCATTGTTACATACTTTCTTTTCAATTTTTTCTTGTATCTTTCAAATGGTTACATCCATCGAAACTATACTAGACCTCCACATTGGATTCATATAGCAAATGTAACATCAAATGTTCCATTGAGTCGAATAAAGACAGCAGAAATATTTTTTCCAGTTTACATATAATTACAACAACATCTTCTTCAAGTTTTCATAGAGCATCATAATCTGTTGTAGCCTCACAAATGTCCTGAAAAAAATGAGACATGGCTGTTATGGAATCCCAAATCACAGAATTCAATAGACCTCTTAATCCAATGGGTAGAAGTCCTTCCATTATAACATGACAATCATGACTTTTTAATCTAGTAATATGACCATTCATTACACATCTACCCAAATTGGAAGCAAAACCATTTGGAAGTCTCAAATTTTCAATCCACTGACAAAATAATAAACGGTTTTCTTTAGACAGTGTATAAGCTGCTTTTGGTTTCAGTAACCTTTTTCTTATGAAATTCTCAAACAGTTCCAGTTCTGGACGCCTGCAAATTTGGGCAAGATCTAAACGTGCATTTACATTGTCTTTGCTCTTTCCTGGCGTATCCAAAACTGTATGAAACAAATTATCAAAACAGTTCTTCTCAATATGCATGACATCCAACATGTGGCGGACCAACAAATCAAACCAATATGGAAAATCCCAAAATATGCTACGTTTAATCCAATTGTGTTCTTTCCCAAAACCAGAAATTTTCTGTTGGTTTATTATGGGACAAAAAGTGATGGTGGTAATGAAAATACAACTGATTTTAACTCTGAACGTGATATCATTTTTTTGAGGTCCATACCTTTCAACTGTTCCTTTTCTGAAATGAGATCTATTTCTGCGAAAAGGATGATCAGTAGGAAGAAATCTACGATGACAGTCAAAATAACAAGGTTTCAATCCATGAATGAGCATAAATGCTTTATTCTCTCCCATAAAGTAAGGAAATGATTTATAACCATGTGTACCCCAGCCAGATAACATCCCATAAGCCGGGAAGTCACTAATTGTCCACATCAATGCTGCTCTCAGTATGAAATTCTGTTTCGTAGCAACATCATATGTACTGACACCAGTACTCCACAATAAACTTAATTCATCAATCGCTGGTTTCAAATAAACATCAATATTCTTTTCAGATGTCCTGAAATAAGTAATGTAAAAAAGATATATGGCTCCTTCGTCAACATCCATGGAGGTAAATTGTACGGAGTTAAAAAAAACATGCCAACATGAATACTGACTACCATAAGATCCGAATGGACAGAAACCATTAGTGGAAAGGCCCATTCGAACATTTCTAGCTTCTAAAGCAAAGGATGGATGCACTCTATCAAAATGTTTCCATGAATCACCATCGGCTGGATGATTCAAGCTTTTATCGGTTGAAATATTCGCTTTATGCCATGACATCATTGTCAATGTATTCTTAGACATGAATAAATGCTGAAATCTGGATGTAAGCGGAAAATATCTCAACTGTTTTATAGGAATCAAACCAAACATCCCATATTTCCCTTCTTTATATCTCAGTTTCCCACATGTTGGACAACTTTCCAATGACTCATTTTCCCCAGAATATAAAATGAAGTCATTTGAACATGCATGAATCTTCTGACAAGTCCCAAATTTCGAACCAGCCTCTTACTCTCATAGTAATTTGCAGGAAAAACATTTCCTTCGAGTAATAGTGTTTTAAGAAAAGAAAACATCTGGTCAATATAGGTGTTTGACATTCCGTTATCTGATTTGATAGCCATAAATCTTGCAAGTGCTTCTAATTTGCTCATCTTGCAGCTAGGATATAATGCATCCTCAGCAGACCTCAACAACTCGTAAAATTTAGACGGTTCCAACTCAGGATTTGAAGCTATATCAGATGGAGTTTTTGTATGTTGAATAAATGAATCTGCAACATCATGTACTAAATCGTGAAACCGGGATGGATCTGGAATCAAGTTAGTATCACCTACTCTGGAACTGTGTTCACCGTGTTGATACCAAAAAACATAATCTGGTTGAAAACCTAAACGCAAGAGATGTCCCCCCACTTTGTCAAACGTGTCAAACGTTGTCAATGCACATTTTCTACAAGGACATTTTATTTTGCCTTCTGAAACAAATTCTGGATTTGATGCCGCAAATGATAAAAAATTCTCTACACCCTCTATATATACTAGATTTAAACCAGAACTATTTGGATTTCTACGTTGATTTATCCATATGCGGTCAACTAATAATGACTGTTGACGACCTCGTTGTTCCATATTTTTCTATAAAATATAACATCATTAGTGGTTTTGAATAATTTGTTAGAAAAAACACTCAAGCAAGGATAATTATAGAGTTTACATCAGACACGACTGACACAAACTTTTTATTTAGATAGACCTAAAAATTGACCCTTTAAGAATTGAATATGTTGAGAATAAAACAAAACCTTTTACAAATATTGATAATTTTAATATTATATAAATTTTTTATTATTTTATTAATACTAATATTATTTTTTCATAAATATTAATTATATAATAATAACATTATTACATTATTAGTATTTTTTATTATTAATATTAAAATAATATAATTTTCTATATTAATAGACCTAAAAATTGACCCTTTAAGAAATGAACATGTTGAGAATAAAGCAAAAGCTGTAACAAATATTGATAATTTTAATATTATATAAATTTTTTATTATTTTAATAATACTAATATTATTTTTTCATAAATATTAATTATATAATAATAACATTATTACATTATTAGTATTTTTTATTATTAATATTAAAATAATATAATTTTATATATTATATACAATTCTCCTTTCATCTGTGTGTTTAACATTTTGTCTCCACATGTAATATTCGCATTCACTTTCACCTCTCTATTGGTGAGTAGGTTGATAATTTTGAAATAGAATGCGAATATTACATGTGGAGATAGATGTTTTATTAAAACCAATATAGAGATGAAAAGATAATTGAGAAAGATAATGATCACACTAGTTTTTTCCAATTAACTAATTATTACTAATTATTCCTAATTATTGGTAATTATTCTTAATTATTGGTAATTATTTCTAATTATTGGTAATTATTCAGAATTATTGGTAATTATTATTCCTAATTATTGGTAATTATACCTAATTATTATGAATTATTACTAATTATTGGAAATTATTACTAATTATTTGTAATTATTACTAATTATTGGTAATTATTGGTAATTATTGGTAATTATTTGTAATTATTGGTAATTATTGGTAAATATGGATAATTATTACTAATTATTGGTAATTATTACTAATTATTAATAATTATTACTAATTATTACTAATTATTACTAATTATTCATAATTATTGGTAATTATTGGTAATTATAAGTAATTATTGTTAATTATTGGTAATTATTGTTAATTATTACTAATTATTGGTGATTATTGTTAATTATTACTAATTTTTGGTAATTATTACTAATTATTACTAATTATTACTAATTATTACTAATGATTACTAATTATTTGTTTTTATTGTTAATTATTGGTAATTATTACTAATTATTTGTAATTATTACTAATTATTACTAATTATTACTAATTATTGGTAATTACTGGTAATTATGAGTAATTATTACTAATTATTGGTAATTATTACTAATTATTGGTCATTATTACTATTTATTGGTAATAATTACTAATTACTGGTAATTATTGGTAATTATTTATAATTTATTACTAATTATTGGTAATTATTACTAATTATTGGTAATTATTACTAATTATTACTAATTGTTGGTAATTATTAGTAATTTTTACTAAATATTACTAATTATTACTAATTATTACGAATTATTCCTAATTATTACGAAATATTACTAATTATTGGTAATTATTACTAATTGTTGGTAATTATTGATAATTATTACTAATTATTGGTAATTATTTCTAAAAAATTGGTAATTATTACTAATTATTGGTAATTATTACTAATTATTGGTAATTATTACTAATTATTGGTAATTATTTCTAATTATTAGTAATTAATACAATTTATTACTAATTATTACTAATTGTTCCTAATTTTTACTAATTATTCGTAACTATTACTAATTATTACTAATTATTAATAATTATTACTAATTATTTGTAATTATTGGTAATTATTACTAATTATTGGTAATTATTACAAATTATTGGTAATTATTACGAATTATTGTTAATTATTGCGAATTATTGGTAATTATTACTAATTATTGGTAATTATTCAGAATTATTGGTAATTATTATTCCTAATTATTGGTAATTATTCCTAATTATTACGAATTATTACTAATTATTGGCAATTACTACTAATTATTCGTAATTATTTCTAATTATTGGTAATTATTACTAATTATTGGTAATTATTACTAATTATTACTAATTATTTCTAATTATCACTAATTATTACTAATTATTGGTAATTATTACTAATTATTGGTAATTATTACGAATTATTGGTAATTATTGGTAACTATTGGTAATTATTACTAATTATTACTAATTATTGGAAATTATTAGTAATTATTACTAATTATTGGTAATTATTGGTAATTATTTCTAATTATTACTAATTATTAGTAATTATTACTAATTATTACGAATTATTGGTAATTATTGGTAATTATTACTAATTATTCCCAATTATAGGTAATTATTACTAATTATAACTAATTATTGGTAATTATTGGTAATTATTACTAATTATTAGTAATTATTGGTAATTATTGGTAATTATTTCGAAATATTGATAATTATTGATAATTATTGCTAATTATTGGTAATTATTACTAATTATTACTAATTATTGGTAATTATTACTAATTATTCCTATTTTTTGGTAATTATTACTAATTATTACTAATTATTGGTAATTATTGGTAATTATTACTAATTATTGATAATCATTACGAATTATTATTAATTATTACTAATTATTGGTAATTATTGGTAATTATTGGTAATTGTTGGTAATTATTGGTAATTATTGGTAAATATTGGTAATTATTAGTAATTATTTGTAATTATTCCTAATTATTGGTAATTATTCCTAATTATTGGTAATTATTCCTAATTATTGGTAATTATTCCTAATTGTTGGTAATTATTCCTAATTATTGGTAAATATTGACAATGATTTGCAATTATTTGTAAATATTGGTAATTATTGGAAAAAATATTTACAAATATTGACAAATATTGGCAATTATTAAGTATTGGGAATTATTAGTAATTATTACTAATTATTACTAATTATTACTAATTATTGGTAATTATTATAAATTATTACTAATTAATGATAATTATTACTAATTATTATTAATTAATTAAAATTAATTTTAATTTTTCATAATTACTGCTAATTAATTGTAATTACAACTACATATTTAAAATTAATTATTGTTTAATTGTCTCTAATTACTGTTAATTGTTAATACTTATTCATAATTATTTCTAATTAGAATTATGAAAAAAAATTACAAAATTTAAAATATATAAAATAAATATATAAAATAAATATTAAATTAAAATTCAGATAAAAACCTTATACTTGATGTAAATGTCGAGCCGCTGTAATTGTAGAACACCACCAACTGAATCCTCGAAGTCAGAAATTTTCTTTACAACTGATAGTCGTAAAAGGTTCAGAGTGGGAAAATTGAAACGGCTGAGAGTTGAGAGTGGGAAAATTGTAATGGTTGACAGTATTTATAGGTTAGATAAATTGCGACGGGCCTTTTTGCGATGGAAACCCCGTCGCAAACAACGATATTTGGGATGGGCCCGTCGCAAATAACCCTGAACACATTTAATTATGGTCGGCATTATAATGGATATTTACGACGAGGCCCGTCGCAAATAGTCTTTAGCCGCCGCCGGTTATTTGCGACGGGGATAGAACCCCGTCGCAAATAACCCTGACTGCATTTATTTATGGGCGGCATTGAAACGGTTATTTGCGACGGGGCCCGTCGCAAATAACCCCTGCCACCGGGGTATTTTCCACGGGACTGTAGACCCGTCGCAAATAGTCTTTAACCGCCGCCGGTTATTTGCGACGGGGATAGAACCCCATCGCAAAAAAACTTCCCGTGGTTTCGCTCGCATTTCACGCCAAACTATTTGCGACGGGTAAAAATACCCGTCGCAAAACACAGATCATTTGCGACGAGAATAGTTGCCCGTCACAAATACTCTTTTGCGAAAGGTATCTGCGACGAGAATTTTTCCCGTCGCAAATACCCTGTCGCTATTAACCATTTTTCCAGTAATGTCATTGTTTATCGGGATTGTTTATGATGAAGTTTATAATGATGAAATATTATGATATATCTCTCAATAATCTCATTAATTTTATCATCCTATAGTTATTTCATAAAAATACTTGTTTTATTTTAATTTTCTTCACATTAGTAACTTAATTGAAAAAAATATTTTTTAAGGAAAGATATCTTCATTTCTCTCTTCAGTCGAAGATCATTTCTCTTCCATGTCCATGTTTTTTAAAAATATTTTCAAGAATGTTTTTATTTTTCTTATATGATTATTTAAATTCATTATTACCCATGTTTGAGTTTTTAAAAAACTTTTCGAAAGTAATATTTTTGTCATTTTCAAAATGAGGCACTATGTAACTTTTCTAAAAAAAGTAATAAAGGAATGTCTTTTTAACTTATACTACATGAATAAATTTACCCAGCATTAAGACTAATTGTTTCATTGAAGATTAATTTACATGTTTACATGGTTATTTAAAAAAACTATTTTCTTTTAAAATTATGTAGTTTTCTAATTAGGTGATTTAAAAATGTAATGGATATTTTCCTCAATATTTTTTAATGATTTTTTAATGTTATTTCTATTCATAAAATAAAAAAACCCTAGATTTCACCTATACTTTTCTAGGGATATTATCCAATGATACTATCATTATTTTTTTTATGGATGGTTTATGTTTAATATGATAATATGTTTTTTAAACCCATTTCTTTTCAATGGGTTATGCTGTGATTAAATGATACATTTTTTATGAAAACCATTTTTAATGGGTTATGCTATGATGAAATTTTTATGAAACACATTTCCTTCATTGGGTTATGATATGGGGAATTATTTATGATCTTGTGGGACATATATCTATGAATTTCAAAATGTTATGGGTGGTACCTATATCTCTTTCCAATGCATTGGGTAAAGATTGATATCTTTTGAGATAAAAAGGACACAAATAGTGAGTGAACCCAATTCACTAAGGGACGATGTCCACTATGATAGTATTGGGAGTGAACCTTTATTACTATGATAGTTTTTTTGAGTAAACCCATTACACTATGATAGTCTTTTCAAATAGACTTGACTACTATGGAAATGATTTTTTATACTTATGTTTCTGACAAATATAAATGTATTATGCTTATGTTAATCTTTCATGGTTATTTTTTTGATTCCTTTATGATTAATGTCTTATTAAATTCCATTATTTTTCCCATTACTTAATATTATGATATTTTATATGAATCATATGGTTTTCATATGTTATGATCATGTTCTTATACCCATATTCTCATGTTATACTTATATGATCATTAAAATCTAACTTGTCTACCCTTACTAAGAATTTATTCTCACATTTTTCTTTTATTGCATATTCTTAGGTTATGAAGAAAGGCATTCAATATGATCTTTATATTAAGGGTGTTAGTTATGAATAACTTAATGGGAGATAATGAAGATCTTTCATAAACCAATTGTTTATAAGTCCATGTTTCCAAAGGAACTATACCTATATGATTCAAGAACAGATCATTATGATATTAAATGAATATTCGTTTATTAAGATTTTATATCTTTATATGAAAATAATGGGTCTATACATTTGGTATCAGAGTAAGATTTTGTTAATGATTGAAAAAATCAGATGAGAAAACTTTAGTATGAACCCTAGGGATAAGAATAAGTATGATAAAATACCAATATTTTGGTAACGATCCTGAATGTACTAGGTTAATCCTAAGGAGTCATAAAATAATGTGTCTTGATTTAGAAATCCATTAAATTAATTTTCACAATCATGTGGTTTCCCACTATGATTATTTTTTCCCACACTCAAATTTTTGGTTTTACTCAATGGATGGAACCTTAAAGAATAATATTAATGTTGAATGTGATGATCAATGGAATTACTATCCATATGAGATAAAATTTCAAATAAGATATGGAATTTGAAACATTGTGATTATTCCTAATCAGATATCTTTTTATATGGTTAAAAATCTCATCATTTTTTATTTTCCTAATAGTCTCAATAAGCGAAAGTTGGAGTTTCATAAAGGCCATGGAAAAAAGATCCATCTTCCAACATATCTAGAAGGTGGAAAAAAGAACACAAAAGAATGTATTATAGTAAAGAAGAGATGTTTTTAGTGTTGAAAATAAGAAAACTATGAAATTAATTACTGAATAAAAATGAAAAGTTAGGTTAATTCAATGAATGAGAATAATGGTCTCCCTAAGGTATCCTAAATGGTTGGATGTTTTAAATGTGTAAGGTTTTAGAATTATTAAAATATATGTTCTATAGGGAAAGATATATAGGAGAATCAAAAAGGTTTTACTAGTAATGGTTTTACTAATGATGATGAGGAGAACATAAATAATGTATGGAAGGTATGGGATGTTTTGACAGTATTACTTATGTTAAAAGTAATAAGCATGATTAAATTAAATTTTATAAATTATAATAAATGATTCATATTTTATATTGTAGGAAATAAGTATTGGGGAGTAATATAATGAAGCCTAGTTAATTTTTTAAGAAGGTTGTTTTATTATTGAAGTGTTTATGAATTTGGATTTAATAATTAGGTTGTATAAGTTTTATACTAATGATATTCTGGTTATAAAACCATGAAACTTATTTATATTGTTTCACAATATCTTTTTTTAAAAGATTTTAAAACCTATTTTGAATGGTACTAATAACCATGAAAAGAGATTTAGTTATAAAGTGATATTTTTTTAATACACATGACTATGGGAAAGACAAACCTTAATATATGTCTGATATTGAGTTAATAATGCAATTTTTGGATAAATAGATGATTGAAATTGATAGAAATGGAAATTTTGAAATTGGGTTATGATTTTATTAAAAGTTATTTTGTTAAACTTTGATTAATTTTATTAGATTTTTGGATTTATCGAAAATATTCAACAATTGTAAACTTATTTAAGAAACAAACACTGTGTTAATTTTTGAATCATGTATTTCTTCATGTATGGTTAACTTAAATGTTATGGATACGATCATTGGTTTATAAGTTTAAGGTTTATCATAAGTTTAAATGCAACCACTCCCCCTTTTTAATCTTTCTAGTGATGAAATTTTGATTCACTATTAAGGTTTAAACCCCCTTTGGATTTGATATATGATTTTATGATAAGTTAATTATAGACTACTAGATAGTTGAATATATATAATATTGATGGTTGAAAAGTAATTCATTGAAAAGTGGTATTTTTAGATTTATTTATATTAAAGTTAAGGATTACCTTTTTTGTTAGTATTGAAATTGGGTTCATGATATTTTGGTGAAGTTAATTATGTGACAATATTATATGGTAATTTATCACATTGATTAATAATATATGGGAGATGTTTCATTAGGTTGGGGTATTTGTAACCCTTAGGTTTAAAAAGTTATTTAATATGAAATAATATTTGGGAATAATGAAATAATTTTTTTTGAATATATAAGATAACGTGTATGATATAGTATTTGAGATTAAAACATTATTTAATGTTGTTATTATTGAAGTAATTATGGTTTTCGATATTAATTTGGTTTTTCTTCAAATGGAAGTTTATTCATTTTGATAATTATCTTGTGCTAAATTTTTTTGGTTTTTGTTAATGCATAAAGAGAGGAGGAATGTCTTTATATAATTTTTAAATATTTATAATTTTATTCTAGTAACTCATACATAAAACATTCATCTCAAATACTCATCCTTTGAACCAACAAATTAGATTTGGTGGACATTTATTAAAGGATGAAATTATTCTTATAAAGTTAGTATATTTACTTATTTTCTCTCTCTAGATTGTAAAGTAATTCATCAACTCTAGGAAAAGGGTCTTAATTTAAAACATTTTTCCTATAATCTTCAATTCTAATGAATTTGTAGTATTTTAACCCCTCATTGATTCCAGGACTTGTGGTTGTAAATATTTTCCCGTTCATGTTCTCTATTACTATCTATTATTCCTTGGGCATTAGTTGTTTATTCTATGTCGATATTTTCAATTAAATTTTATGTTATCATATTTTTAAACCCAGTTTTGTGGTGACCTTCATACTCTGTTTCCAATTTTTTTGAATGTTTTATTAACCCTTTTACTAGTGGGGTTTTAGATAAAGGAATTATAAAATATAAAACCTTTGATTACTGGAAAAAGTTCATATTTTGAGGATGATTTTTTTGGGGGGTGGGGTGATGAAACAACCAAATATATTAGAAAATATTTTTGCTTAATTAATATTATTTCTTTGATTGCTGGTGTCACACATAACACTGTGTTTAACTAAACTGTGATATATTTTTAAAATAATATTATGTGATCGTAACAACCTAGCTATTAAATTAGTGGGAATGAATAGAATTAAATAATTAATGAGAAATATAATAAGATATTACACAATATAAATGTATTGATTAATTATTTGGAAATAAGCATTCGAATTTCAGCAAAGTTATTTTATTCGTAAAAAATAGATTTCCTTGAAAATGATTTTTATCAATTTTTTTAAAAAATATTATATTTAATTTTTTACAGTATAAAAAATTTTATTTCATAAAAATAACTCCATTTTTTGAAACAATCATATAAACATTATATTAGGGTCCTTTTTTTGGTATTTTTCTTATGAGATTGATTTTCCAATGAATAGTAAAATTACTCATTTTTTTATTGAAACTATATTTTTACTTCACGCCTTTAAAAAGATAAATTTTTATTTAAACTAATTTCAAAGTAAAATTAGACCTAAATTATTTTAAATAATCAAATTAATTTCATTGGATTCAATTTTACGTTTGAATTTAGTGTAAAAACATTTTTATACATAAAAAACATTTTTCAGAAAAATTGTTTTTATGTGCACAATGTGTTTTTATCTTAATATATAAAATTAATAACTATTAGAAAAATATTTTAATTAAATTAATATATTATTTATTAAATAATGTTTTTAACCTTAATTAAATATTTTTCTAAGCATGAGATAAGAATAAACCATGTTTTATGATTAGAAATGTATTTTTCTAAAAAGTGGTTTTCATCGCATTTTGCATGGTTATTTTTAAATTAATTTTTGACACTTATATGTATTTAATTTGATAAAATTTATTCCATATTTTGAATAATGATGTTAATATTTTTTAAATAAGCCCTATTTATTTTTGATTAATATGAATTATAAACGTCGTAAAATTTATTACCACATTAAAGGGTAAATTTGGTTAATCTGGGTAAAAAACGTTATAAGGACATAAGTTTTCATTCTAATTATTATTGTATTAAGTTAATTCAACCATTAACATATTTTGATCAAAATTATTTTTTTTAATTTACACTTACATTAAAAAGTCTTATATGTTATTTAAATCAAAGAAAGTTACAAAATTTCACTTTATTAGATTAAAATAAGCCTTATGTGTTCACATTGAGATAAAAAACTAGATATGAATTAATATTAATATTAATTTTATGTATAAGGAAAATATATTAATGATATAAATTTAATTATAATTTTTTGTAATTATAAAATTACCTTAAATTCATACACAAGGCAAAAACATTATTTATTTAATTAATGAAAAAAAAAACAAAATAAATTATTTAGAAAATATTAAAAGTGATATAATTTTAGTAATTTATAGTATCACATGAATTTTATAGGATTAAATTAAATATTTTTTTGTATTAAAATATAATATTCTAATTCAAATTTTTTTATTTTTTTCACTTTGAGTCAAATTAAATAAATACTTTCAAAATCAACAATAATGATATTTTATCAAAATCATATTTTATTAAATTATTTAAAATCATAAAAATCTTGAAAAAATTACATGGTTGATATTATAAGATCAAAAATGTCATAAATTGGCCATTTATTGTCCAATTTCCACCTTATAAGTAAAAATTACAACCCTTTATTATTGAAAATATTGTTTCCATAGTTAAAATTAAAATTGATTAACTATAGGTTAATCAAAATTATAAGGCTTAAAGTGAAATAAAAACTTGACTAAATTCTATTTTTTGATGGGATTATCACCCTATAATTACTTATCTTTAAATCCATGGTCATTTGGAAAAAAGTTTCTTGATAATTAATTTATTATAAGATAATCTTTTCTGAAATTCCAAAAGTTCCCCTCACCTCAATTATAAAAGGGTACCGCCTCATATACTTACTTACACCACTTGGGACTTCTAGAACGACTAAAACATGATAATTTATCTTCTAAAATTTTCAATACACATTATATATATTTTTAGTTTCCAAAAATACTAATGCTATACCCCTTTTGAGGATATCTAAAGGGATTGTTTCAATGAAGAGGTAATCACCTTAACTAGTCACTTTCGTTCCTACTCTTCTTTACCTTATTTATATATATGGTATTTTTCATAAAAATAATAACTTAATTATAATAAATATTATTATATGTTTTTTCTTATTATTATTATTATTAAAATAACATTATAAACCCTCTTTCCCATCAAACGAGAAGTGAAAGTATTGCTCGTGCGTACGTACAACTTTCTGTCTCCCCACATCAATACAATCCATTTTTATCACAATACTTTATGAATGATAATTATGAACGGTTAATTTTTATATATTATATTTATTAAATAGTTATACTTATATAATTATAATATCACATCTACCTACTTACGATCCAATCCTTTGGAAAATGATAACGTCATTTGTGCTAACGTGGGGGCTACCACCTCTATGAAGTGATGTGATTAATTTTTCCTTTATATTTTATATGGATGGTAATGAAGAATAAGTTTATGAATATTTATGATATATATGATATAATAATTATCCTATAAGGTTGAATTAATATTTAGTTTTATTTCATTCCATCCATCGAAAATTGAAAGCAACGTCCATGCATATGTTTGGCCCACTGTCTCCAAGAATGATGTAATTAATTTTTATATCTCTAAATATTATAGATGACTCCAAATAAGAATGTAATGAATATATATGATATTAATATTGTTATTAATATTCTTGAAATTATTAAACCAAGATAAATTTACCTGTACCATAACCACTGAATTGGAATACTCATGATAAACGAAACAATTAACACCCGAAACTAACAATTTTAATAAGGAATTATTAGTAAAAGGGGGTGTTTAAATGTTATAAATGGGTAGAATATGATATTATATGTATGAAAATGGATATTTAATAGAATTATAATAAATTTAATTTTGTTATACATGTGGATAGAGTTCTTCAAAAGAAAGTGGAACTCAAGGTAAGGGATTTATATTACCATATTATTATTTATCTAGATTATTTATGATGAAGTTTTTAATGATAAAATATTATTATATATCTATAATTAATCTCAGTAATTTTCTTATAATCAATTTATTTCTTGAAAATACATGTTTCTTTTCATTTTCCTCAGCTTCAATACACAATACACCAAAAATATATTTTTAAGGAAAACTAAATTCATTTCTCTCATAGATCAAAGATATTTTCTATTACATGTACATATTTTCTAAATTTTTTTATAATAATATCTTTAATATTACTCTATGGTTTTTCAATTTCATTTTTACACATGTTCAATTTTTTACAAAATGGTTTGAATGTATCCTTTTTTTCATTTTCTAAATAAGCTACTTTGTGACTTGTCCAACAAAAGTACTGAAGGAATGGTTTTTAAATTATAAAAAATGAACATATTTTAGCACCATATTGAATAATTTTATTATTGGAATATTCCTTTAATTTTTTAAACAATTATTTTCAATGAAAATGTTTTCATTTGTAATTATTATTTTTCTCATGTAAGTGATTTCAAAATGGAAAGGATATTTTCCTCATGAAAGTTTTACTGATATTTTAAGTGTATTTATATTAATCAAAGACAAAAACACTTGATTTATCTTATAATTTAATGGGGATATTATTTGATAAAACCATCATTATTAATTTTCTATGTGGTTTATGTTTATGATTAAAATATGTTTATTTAATTAGTTTCTTTTCCATGAGTTATGCTATGATGAGATGTTTATGAAACCAATTTCTTTTAAATTGGATAATATTTATTCTAATGTTTATGAAACCCATTTATTTTTATGGGTTTTGATATGATGAATTATTTATGATATTGTAGCATACATATAAATAATTTTATTTATTTTATGGTTGGGACCTAGATCTCACTCAAATGAATTGGGTAAAGATTGATATCTCATGAGATAAATCGAACTTGAATGGGTAGAAATCCTTGTTTAGTAAGGGAATCAGTCCATAACATTATTCATGGGAGTGAACCTTGACTATTATGAGGGTTTGGAGAGTGAACCCATTCCACTATGATATTCTTGCATAATATCCTTGACTATTGTGGAAATTATTTTTTTTCTTATGTGTATTCCAGAAATTAATGTCTTAGGCCTATGTTAATCTTTCATGGTTCATGTTATTTGATTCCCTTTTGATTCATGTCTCCTGAATTTCCAAAATTTATTCCAGGACTTAATATTATGATTGTTGACATATAGGGTATGGTTTTAATGTGATGAGATCATGTTCTTATACCATTATAACTATGTTATGATTATATGATCATTGATATATCCCTTTTTACCCTTATTGTACATCAGATCTCAACCGTTTCATATGTTTCCTTTTTTCAAGTTGTGAATAAAGGTATTGAGTATGATTTTTCTATAAAGGGTTTTAGTTATGAAGAAATTAGTGGGATATGATGTAGCTTTTTAATGAACCAATTGTCAATATGTCTAAGTTTACAAAGGCACTATACCAATATGATTTTAGAATGGATCGTTTTGTTATTCAATGAATATTCCTATATTAAGATGTGATATTTATGTATGAAAATCACATGTCGCAATAAATAAACAATACACTTAACCATTTTTAGGAAAACGTATCTTCAGGTTGGCCCTTGGTTCCTTCCTCTTTTATGTACAAGTCCTCAATAATAACTATCCAATTTCACCTCTTTTTACCTAGAGGTGTGTTGCTGATGTTCTAAAAAAATACCTCTATATCTTATTTTACAAATATGTAGTGATGTCTCTTGATAATATATATATATTATTATTATTATATATTCCCTTATTATTGAATACTATAAATATTTATGTAATATTATTTTTCTCTATTTTAAAATAAAGAAATTATCTTTTCCCACTTTCTAATGACAAAATGGAATGCTCACATTTCGATGATATATCTTTCCAGTTTTTACACTGAAAAAGTGAATTTTTCTTAATTTAAATTTCAATATTTTTTTTTAATATTATGGATAAATACCCCACTAAACTTTTATTAGAAGGTGTATTTAAGAAACACCTCATTTATGCTACTGCAACCTCCACGACACCACTTCCATTTTTTTTGGTGTGATGCATAGAAAAACTAGACCTACCACATATATGATCTTATAAAATAATGAATTTTAAAAATAAAATATTTAATGAATAAATAATATTATCATCATAGATAATTTTATCCCCTTTCATGAGTCTTATTTATGGTTTGGATGTTTTCCTTTAGAGAAAATTATTTTATTATCTTTTAATCCAGTAAAATATCACTACAACTATCTCCTTATTATTTATATTAAATCTTATAATCCATTAAAAGTTCCATGATATTTTAAATACTCACGAACTATGTAACGATTATTTAAAATAATTACAAAACCTCTAGTAGTATCATAAAGAATATATCTTTTGAGTTTAGAAAAAATTTCCGTAGAAATATAGCTTGAAATCCCTACATTTATCCCAAAAATAATTATTCAATAATCTCAACATATATCTTCTATCTCGAGTTTTTATTCCATTTATTAGCTTTAAAATGGGTGCCTGTGTGCTGATATGGAAACCAAAAGTTTTAGGCAATAATACAGATGGTCTTTACCCACAACTAGGATAATGTTTACACAAAGCCAATTCATGTGTATACAAAGCATATGATGTTAATTTGAAAATAAAATCATGTTTATAGAAATTATTGATCCATATAAATGAATAAAATCTTAAATGGACATAGATTCATGGTTATGTGACCTTTAATGTTATTTACACAACATATATTCATACTTACATAGAACCAAATAATACTTAAAAAACATAGTCTAATATTTATACAGCTCTCCTTCATCCTTAAAATGATGGTTATGCATTGGAACTGTGCAAAAATTACAAAATCATCTAAAAATATGATTTATGAAGATTAATATAATTTGATTATATAATGAGTCCTAAAAAATTCAAATATTCATAAGACATCCCATGAACTCCTCTAAGTGACGTCCCATTGAAAATAAATCAAAAAATTACTAACATTGATATTTATGGGTGAATCCATAATAATATACATTTTCCTTGACATAAGTTACCCTAATGAGTCTTATATAGGTGAATCCATAATAATCCTTTAAATACTCACAATTCCTTTAACATTTTACTTTAAAAAATCAAATATACAAGTCAAAAAATAAAATTCAACACAATTTTAAAACAAATAACTTCGACTCATATTTCCAAAAAATTTAACATAAACCCATAGGATTTCAATTGATGTTACTACATTGAAAATGATATACCCTTTAGGTATCTATGATGTCGAATATGAACAAGCCGGATAGTTTTACCCATGTAGAACTAGGATTTCAATATAGTTTGAGAAAGAAATAAAGAACAAGAGTTTGAAGAGACTCAAATGAAAACATCATATCTAATCATATAGAAGTTGTCATAAACATTGATGTTTGAGTGAATGAATATAGTGAGAATATTATGAATAAGATTTGGGAAATGCAATGGAAAATAGAGACCAATTTTTATATATTCATGGAGAATATATGAATTCATTTGGATAATTTGTGTTGAGAAAAAAGAGATCTAATATTGGTGAAGGAAAGACATCCAGTTCCTAGTAGGGATTTACTTCAAAAGGTGAAAATAAGATTTCAAGACTAGTCAAAATACTAAATACATTGGGATATAGTATAAATATCCCTGAATTATTGTAATATAGTAAAGGGTCACCCATTTAATATAGTGAGATTGGGTTTAGGAAGATAAGAAACCAAACCACTAGTAATATATTAAAAAACTATTCGTAGATAATCCATTAATCAAGAAAAATTGATTACAATAAGGGGTTGTTTTCACACACTAGAGATGATCCGTAAAAAAATGTGTGTAGATATATCATTTTTTTAGAACATTTCATGTGGTTTATGTTATTAAACAGATATAGTAAGATCCATTTATATCCTAAAAACGATAGACGTTCATGTACTAATGTGGTAAAATGTTATAAGATTAATTTTGGAATTTGGTAAATGTTTAGAAAAACCTGATTCACCCCCTCAAATGTGACTTCATTGATCTTATATGGAATATCATTTAGAATCACAATAAATATTATTTTTGATTAGTTGTAATGTTTTTCTTACCCTTGTATTTTTATTAAAAATATATGAAGTTAATATTTGATGAGTTATTAGAAGATCCTCATAAAGAATAATTTGTTTCTATTTTGGTCACTGCAAAGTTAGAGGTTTCAATGAAGGAGTTTAGAAAAATAAAAAATAAATAGGTGAAGAATATGAGTTTAAAAATTATTGTAGGATATACCACCATATGAAGCTAATCAGTTTATAATAGTTCATCAAAATCTATTGATTCAAGTTAATGTTATGAAGAATAAAATGGTATGGTTAAATCTACAGAATAACTCTTCTTTGGGGATAGGTAACAAATTTAGAAAACACTTGGTGAATTTGTTATTTATTTTAGTCCATCCATGATTTTTTTGATGGAAAATCACAACTAAAATCTAACGATAAAGCAATGAAAAATTCTTTCTTTGTACAATTAAAAACATTCAACTCCCTCTTCAAAGAGATAAAACAAAATAATAAATATCCTCAAATCAATAGATTTTTTTAAATGGTTGAATAAAACATTCATTATATTATTGATTAGTAACAAAAGGTCATAAAAACCTGTGAATATAATATCCATGCTTCTAGATAATCACACAAAGTATATATTGGTGTCATGAAAGCTAAATTATAAGTTAAACCAATAAAAATAGAAGAAGTTAATTATTTATAAAAGAAATTATAATATTATATGAGGTTCAAATTTTGAAGTTAAATAGGAGTTGAGAATATATTTTAATATTAGTTTATAATGATATGTATTCTCTTAATATTATGTGTCTTGAATCATATGTGAAATTGAAAAATATCGACAGGGATATTCCTAAAACTTCCCAAAAGGATGAAAAGAATACGATCACACAAACATATAATGGGTTTTTTACTTATAAAAAACATCAAATTTGTGGAAATAATATTTAGGAATCATATCTCAATCATTAATTAACTAGTTCATGAGAAAGTAACCCCCAAAACAATTAAATATTTGAGAACTAATTCTATTTGGTAAAATAGTGCATCACTAAAGAAAAAATATAGACAAATTTGGATGGATAATAATTATTAGAAACCCTCCACATCATCATGGGTGAATTTAATAATGTCCAAGAAGAAAAATCCCCCTAAAAAATACCAAAATACTGGTGAACTATCCAAAATTGAAAGGATTAAAATCTTAAAAAACATAGAGAACAACTACTAAAGAAAAAATAAAAAAAATTATTCAGCATATTAAAGTGTTTTTTGAAGTTTTCATATAGGTCTATTGATTATTGTAAAAACCTATAAATCGATAAAATATTTAGAATTCTTGAATTCAAAGGAGAATTGTTGTATGTGATATGAGAGCTACTATTTAATAGCAATATTTATAGAAAATGTAGAGTATGTTATTGAAAGATAGATTTGAATCTATTGAGAATATATATTACTGTTGCAATATAATTTTTCACTAGTGTGAGGAGTACCGATATGTACTAGCCTAATACATCTCACATTATTCTAATGAAAGAAGATAATAATATGAAATAAATAAGATGAAGAAGGAAAACACATCTGCATTGGAGAACAAACAAAAGAAGAAAACTAAGATAACTATTCCCAAGAAGAAGGATATAAATAATTCCAAACTAATAAAGAATTTTTTTATTATGGTAACAGTGGACACACCATGAACCATTGAAAATTGAACATGAATATCAAGAAATAATAGAGAAATTTAGAATCTAAAATATAATTAATTCATGAAAGGGATATCATAATTGGTATAGTTTTTGACATATAAGATATAAAACAAGAATTTCATGATAGTTTTTCAAAGAAATATTTCCCAAATTTTACTAAATATGCTTGTGAGTAGGGGGGGGGGGTAAAACATTGTAGGACACACTACGGTCAAGTGTGTGACATGTATTCTTGATCATGAGAAGCTATTGAAATCTAAATTTAAATCACCATTGAATCCTAGAAACAACAATAGTACATTAAATAGGGAGTCATCATACATAAATAAGGCTGATTATGTAGCTTAATAGTGCTTAACTATATTTCCTGATCAATTGGAGATGGAAAATAAAATGGATAAAACTGAAAAACATGAATGTACATTTCTTTATAAAGTAATGAAACATATTACATCTTATAACAAGCTTCCAAACACTTTAGGTATTTTAAAAAGGATTTTATGGGTTTATAAAATACTCTCAACCCTATTTCTCACATTTCATATTTGATGGGATTCCACGTTATTCCCATACTTATTTATTTATACTTCTTTGAAGAGGGAATTAATGGTGAATCTATAAAATGGGGTGTTGAATGTTATAATTCTTATATAGCTAGAAGAATAATCTATCATGTAGAATATTTCAATTGGTATCTTGATGTCTCCATTTCACAAAATATTTTTCAAATTCCAATTGATATAAAAAATAAAAACTAATATCAAAATGATTGGATCTTATTTTTCATAGAAAAACTAGCAGTGATAATTATTATTTAATATAATCCCCTAAAGGGGATCTTAGAAGTGTGAAACTTCCAAAGATTTTTTTACTTGAAATAAGTAATATTTTATATCCCTTGAAAAATGTAGGATAAGGTATGAGTTTCAATTTCCCATCACTGTTTTGATTAGTATTGAATATGATTATCAAGGGGGAGTGATGATATTGCAATATGGAGGGAAAACAAATTTTCACATGAATGTTTTTGATGTGTTTGTTCAATAAGAGTATAAGTGTTTATGATTTATTGAAAAAAAATATGTTTGATTATCCCCTAATAATGTGAATTTATAGTTGGTATCACATTAAGTATTTAATATGGGAAATTTTGTTGTATAATTTGATCGCCCTTGTTTTATATATTGGGTTAGCCCATGTATATGTAAATTTTAATGATTTATGGAACATTTATTTGAAAAATATGGCACCTCACATCACTTATGAAATTTACTAATTCTCATAAAAGGTGGGATAAACCTAACAAGGGGGAAGTAAAAGTGGTTAGAATATCTGTTTAAAATTTTTAACAGGTTAAATATATGAGAATAACTTCCTTTTAACTCACGATATCAATGAGGGGGATAAATCCTTTCCTTTATTGAGGGTATTAACACTAAAGGGGTGAGTAAAAGTGAACTTCCAATGAAATATTAACATGAATTTATTATTTTTATAAGTTAGAAGTATTAAAAACAAATATAAAGTAGATATTGAAGTTAAAATTGGATTTTTATTGTATTTTATTTCAATTTTTAGGTAAATATGTGTCTTGGAAAAGTTGAGTGATGGAGTGATATTTCATCCAAATAAAATGAATATGTGATGAATGTACTTGGGTAATAAATGATGAAGAGTTACCCTTGAATAGATAGTTGAATAGATTCAAGTAGGATATCCTAGACCTGATGATTATTGAGCTCAACCTCATGGAAAATAAAATTTCTAATTGAATACTTCTGCGTTGTTTATAATAATTTAATAAAGTTTGAAAAAATTGTACTGTTAAAAAATAACCTTTAGTGTTGTAGTAAAATATATGAAAATATATCTAAGGCTCTGGAGAATGCATCCCTATGAAATCAATATTAAAGGCCGATGAATCAATGAAACAATATCACTTGGATTAAAGTTAGTGAATAATGGAATTTTATATGTTAAAGTAATTAAATACTCTGATTAAAGTATTTACATGCTTCAAAGGACCTTAGAAATAGGATAAAGGAGTTCGAGATTATTCTAATAATTCATAGAATTTTTAAATTATGGTCAAATGTGATTTGTGGTGATTAAGAAGGATTTACATGACTTAAATTGACTATGATATTAATTTAAGAATTATAGAATTTATGATTTTACGATAAAAATGCCTAGTTTTAGGAATCAACATATGGGTTATTTTAGAGGAAAAATGTGTCAATTTATGAGTCATATTTGACTTTTTTTATGATTCATCCTCAATAGATCGATGTAAATTTGAAAATGGAACATGCTATATATGAGTTATTGGGATTCCGTATATGATTTAGTATGAACTAATTACATGTCAATTGAAACCGTTTATGTATCATTGCTATACTTTGTATGATTAAATAAAAAGTGTGGCTATGTTTGGTCAAATTATGACTCATCTGAAGCTATGTTCAAATTATTTTTACCTCCTTATGAGTCATATTAACCTATGTACAAGTAATTTATCTCTACATAAGAGTGATTTAAATCTCCATAAGTGTCTTTTTTATCTGTGTATGTGTCAAAAGTTAGATTAATTTTAAGATTTATGATAATGAAGTATTTGGGTTTCTAGAATTAATTTATAAAAAAGAGAAACAAACTAGAAGATTCCAAATCAATTATTTAATGATTAAAACATCATGATGATTGGTTAATCTATGATTCAATCATTTAATCAATGAGATGAATATAATAGGATCACTATTATATTTCTAGTGATTTCCAAATGAGGATATTTGAAAATAATTTTTTATAATTAAAATAGAAAGATTATATCAGTTTATGCCTGAGATAATCTTCATTGTTTAAAACCTAAAAAAATTAATTGTGATTCAAGCAAGATAATTGAGGAATCAAAACTTCTATACTAAGAATATGAATATTAATGTAAAGAATAAATTATGGGAATTTAAACTACCCATGAATGAAAAAATTTATATTTAAATGAATCTTGAAATTAATTTTTTGATTCTTGTGTTTCTATATATGAAATAAAATATCAAAAATCCATTTTTAATTCTCATTAAATGAGTTTAGAATTGTTCAATGTTTCTAGGTGAAGTTTATAGTCTCAATATTGAGTATACACTGGTTTTATCGAAACTCTCATGCCAAAAAATATCTGGTCTGTGTTGTAACATGTGCTACAATATTTTTTACAGATATGAAATAATGATTTTTTTTCTAATTTTTCTTGGATTTTTTTGGGAAGTAGAAAAGGATCAGGGTTGATATTTATTATCTAGAAGTACTCATTATATTATATAAATAAGAAAAGTAGGAATAAGATAAAGGGAACTTCAATAAATTTACTAGAGAAAATAAATGAAAAAAGAAAATATGTGGAATATCATGGGTCAATGCCCTAATGCATGAAGTTATTTTGAGTTTCATGTAAAATTTAATATATTTGCAGTTCTAGAAATTTAGGTCCAAAAAATGAAATGAAATTAAATGAGTCAATGTATACAAAAAAGTGGATCGAAGAAGAAAATATAACCGAGAAGGAATAGAGAGAGAAAACAATAGAGAAGAAGGATTATTGAGAGAATCTGGATACCTCTTGTTGTGGAATAAGTAGAATATGATACTACATTGAAGAAGATATACTATCTGGGTATTGAATAAAAAGAATAATAAGAATATGACTTGTTCTAGCTATGAAGAACTAGTGTGTTGAATTAGTCTGATAAAGAAATAAATGAGGAGAAGTGTTTGTGGTAGTCATACTTGCTTGTATCATATCTAATAATCTACATGAAGTCTTTAAACATGATATTTGAGTGAGTGAAGTGAGTGAGAAGATTTTGAACAAGTTCTAGGAGATGTGCTAAAAAATAGGGACTGATCTATATGCATTCTTATAGAGTATAAGAATTAATATGAAGACTATATGGTTATAAAGAATGATATCTTGATATTTGTGATGTAATGATGTCCAATTCCTAATGGATATATACATAAAAAAGTATAAAGAAGTTTGAAATAGTACTCGAGAGACTAATTCAATTGGATGTACTATAAACATCCCTTCACTTGTGTAATACACTAAAGGATAACCTATATAATATGGTTATATTGGGTTTACGATGATAAATACCCAAACCATTTATAATTGATGAAAAAATTATTAGTGTAGAATCTAAGACTTTGTGAAAATATGATCACAACTAAGGGTAGGTTTTCCATATCAGGGATGATAAATGTAAAAATTCTATTTGTTGATCAATAATTTATTTCCAGTATTTCATGTGATGTATGTAGTGAGGAAGATATAAATTGATCTATTCATATCTTAATAGGTAGAATTGTTTCAATTATGCAATGGGGTAAAAAGTTTATAATATTAATCAGGAATCTATTAATAGTTTTGCGACACATGATTCACCACCATTTTACGTGTCTACGCTAATCATTTATGGTATTTCAAAAACATATAGCACATGTTACTTGATTTTTAGATAGAAGTTACTATGGTTAAATCTATTTATGAATTAGTGATCATTCCAAATAGTCATAACCCTACATTTAAGGCATGTAGAGAAAAAAAATTATATTTCAAATTATGTTTTCAAATATTATTTATCCTGAAAATATGTTTTATATATATTATTTAGTGATCATAATAAATATATAAAATAAATCTATAAACCACATACACAACCAAACACATGAGTAATAATAAGTAGTGACGACTCAACGTGATAAAAACAAGGGAGGTGGTATTTATTGGACTCTTAAGTGTTCTCCCTGGGATCCCTACCAAGATGATCATTCTCTCTCAAGACCACAATTTCATCCATTGGGGTTTTATAATTAATGAAGGGTTTATAGTTACTTTTTGAGGTTGTTATAAGTGGTGTAGAGTGGGGTGTAAAAAATGGCCATATCAAGTGTAGCAGATGAGTGAATCAAGTACATAATGAAATCATGAAAATAAATGAATTTGTAAAATAAAATATCAAATATATTATAAGATAAATGATTTGGTATGGAAATAACCAGTACATCCCAAGGATCTCATTCAATTTATTTATATAAATAAGTAAAATAAAAAATAATAACTTGGTGGAACAATGTGATCTTAATGTTATATACTCTTCTCCAGATCATCAAATATCAATGAAAGAAAACTAGATGTACTATAAGATATCCACACATATAAAAAATCTACATGAACACAGTTCTTTGATTCTTAGAGTTCTAGAATTGTAAAAAAAATCCTTATGATTCTCATATGATCGTTATAAGATCACATGATTGATCCCTAAACTTAGATCGATCTATTATTTATCTTTCTCTCGATAAATATTTAATAAAGGGAGGAGTGGATGGGAGAACTCCAAATTCATTAAAATGTCCATACTTACTACTCGTGTCTAAAAAAATGAGCTTAAAAATATTTATGTTTAGCCATCCAAAATTTCACTTAAGCCACATGATATGTTAAAAATATTAAACCAGATTAAAAAAAATAACTAAACATGTTGTGTGTGTCATAAATATTTCACAATTAATTAGTGACATTATTAAATAAAATTTTAGGAACCATGATCCATTAAATCAGCTCATTCCCCCCACAATTATTTATAAAACCTTAAATGTGAAATGTTTATTAGAAAAATAAATCTTTCTCACATTCACTTTTATAATTAAATAACTTATGAATACAATTAGAAATAAATTCAATCCCAACTATTCTAAACCAAATTAATATAATTGAATTAATTTACTTGCTATCATTCACTTGGATATCCTTGGTCCCCACATATGGGACCCACTTTATCCAAAACTCAAATTCATCTAAATTAACAAAACATATGGATACACAATGTGTAACCCTCTAGGACCTCAAATTTATATTATTGAGTCCATATCATAGACCAAGAGTGGTATCTAGAAACAATCATGAACCTTAAAGAGACAGTGTTAATTCAACACTATGACTACCTCATATGAACAACTTCTATATAATATAATTCTTTTGTCTCTATATCTCCTTAGTCAGGTTGCATCGCTTGTGTATCAACCTATATGCTTGGAATATATTTCCTTAAAATTCTAAAATTGAAATTTTTGATAAACTCCCATATATATAGACTTAAATAGATAGTTTCAATTCTATCCATGGGTTATAGATATGAACTCCTGTGAACTTGGTTGGAAAATATACACTGTTGAATTATTCACTAATTTCACATCACCGTTGACACACCCAATATATACTACCTCACCATGAGTTTATGTCTTCATAATTTTCATCAATAGATAAACGTATTTGAATCATCATATGCATTAATAATAATCTTATGCCTAAGGGACAACACCCTTATCTACAGATTGGAAAATACAATGACGCAAAAAACATGTGGGATTCCTAAAGGTCGGCCTGTCCTCAAAATCTCATCTTATTAAGACTATCAAAGGTGAAATTCCTAATAATAGGTATCAATGTCTTATGATCTCCCCAACCTTAATATTTTATATCATTTATGTCTAGTCAGATTATTTCATATGACCAAAGAATATGTATATAAGAATATCATCATAGAACTTCAAGGTTCTCATTATAGCGGGGAACTACTATGATCTCTATATATAAAAAATTCTGGACATTATTATATTAAATGTCACATAGAAGAATAATCATCATGTGATATGATATTTATTAATATTCAAGACTTTGAATATCTAGGTAAACAAAATTAAAAATTAGTTGGTTTAAGGGAACCAAATCCAATAGACTCCCACTTTTACTAGATACAAATACTAAGTATCTAACCAGTTATCCTCACATGATGAACATTATTCAATTATGTATGGATACAACTAGTGGGTCCAACATGATATATTGGATGTTTTTTACCTACCGTGTCCTCATCTCTATGAGAAAATACTTCAAGAGACAATATCACCAAGTATATACGTTTTTTCCTCTTTCATCCCAATAATCTTGGATAATAATGGTTTAAGGATCATCATAATTTGATCAAACAATAATATCTGGGTATAAATCCAAAATATGGAATAATATATTTCCGAATCACTTCTTAAGCTATATCATAATCCATAAGATACTTGGTACATATAGATATGGAAGCCATAGGCTATAATAAGTTTTATATTGCATATTACCTTAGATAAACTATGATTTTAGATTAAAATGATATAAAACAATACTATTTTTTTATCCCCTTGAAAACTATTATTATAAATTATTTAATTACATGGAATTTATCCAAGTTTACTTTCTCAAGCACTATAAAAAAATTTACTTTCTCTTTCTTATTGTGTCTAAGGACACATGTTCTCGGAGGGATGTATACCCTGAAACACTAAAACCAATACATTTTTAGCTATTCCATACTAAATATCATCAATATCTAATCAATATATATACCCTGACTTAATGTATGAATACTCTTATATCTACAATGAATGATCTCGATCACTGTAATATAGGATGCTTCACCCAAGTATTTCAGGGGGAAGCAGTTTATTCAAACACATATCAACTTAATTTAATATTTGTATCTCATTTCAAATAAATAATATTTCACGAAAAATATAACACTAATAAAATGACCACACACCCAATTAACCACATGTAGAAATAATAACCACATTCATTCTTTATGAATCCAAATTCTCTTATATCATTATTAAAGAAAATATTCCATGATATATATGCTTACATCAACCAATAATTGAATATTTGTATCATAAATTACTTATCCACATCCTTTTGGGCAATAAAAACTTTTTTAGTGTCATATAGACATATTCCATAATGTTTATGTGGAGGTAATTTATCTTGTAATACCTCATGTTGAGGAGGGTTATGAAATTTAGAAGAAGTTTTTTGTTTTGGTGGATGGTTCATTCTGAGAACCGGGACCCAAAATGAGTAACTAAGAGTTTTATCATAATAAATAAATGATTTTGGATAGGATTCAAGGTTTGAGTGGTGACCTAGGATCAGGAAATTGTCATAGGATGAATGGATGGCCAAAACATCTAAAAAATAGTAACAACAACCTCTCATGGAATGAAATACTGGTTCATTCCTTGAAAGAATATGTATAGGGAGAAACCATTGGCCTAGGTGGTTCATCACGTGAACCATGAGTTCACACAATAAACCATTCATGATTATTTTTTATGGGGCTTGACCCCTTTCTATTCTTGATAGAGAAACACACATGGGGAGGGTCTCGTCCAAACCTCCTCTCTCCATTAGTCCATCCATTTTGAGCAACCTTGTTAGTGATTCAATGTAATTTCTTGGTATGTTATTCCTTGACCCTCCTATGTTTTTTCCCTCCACCATTATTGATTTTGGGTGATTAAGATTTTGGTTTTGTCACTAGGATATAATGGAATTGAACTTTTGTGACGAGGTTTCTCTTTTCCTAGAAAGAGGAGAACGCAAGATGACATTATCACACCATCACATGCCATTTCGGTGAAATTATATTGTTATTTTTATTTTTCAAGGGTAATGTAATTTAATTGATTTGTTTAGATATTGAAATTTAGGATTTTTTTGTGTGTTTTAGGGCCTCAGATGTTTTGGATGATGGATAATGGACTTAGACAAGCCTGGGAAGAATTTTTGGTATATGATTTAAAAGATAGATGGATTGATATTGAGGTTGGTGGTCCCTTTTACATTCTTTAATGATAATTTCATTCATTTATTTATAATTTGATGTAATATTATGTGATTCCTGTAATGGTGGTTGACTTGTTTTATCTAAATAAATAAATTCATTAAAAATAAATGCTTATAAATAAATTAAACAAGATTCCATGGCCACAAGGGACCTTGGGAACTAGATTGATTGTCTCAACCCTCGATGGACAAGGTAATAATTGAAATTTTATTCCTTGAGATGTTTGTACCCTAAGGTGTTTTATGTTAAATTCAATCAACATGATTTAGTGGCCATTATATAGGAGTAATTAGAGACCTCTAAGTCAAAGATAGTGATTATTGGGATGGATGGGCTAGGGATTGACCATTTGAGAACCTTGAGATACCTTAGAGCCATTAATATAGTGATATAACCATGGGGATTGTGTTTCTTCCCTATTAAGATGTGATAACCTAGGTGGGTAGACTAAATGGATATTGATTGATGGGTTGGGTGTTCAGACCAACCAAGATTGACTTGGATAAGGAATGGGATGGATTTTTTCTCCCTTGTGAGGCATTCCTAGGAGGTCAGTGAGGGATCGATGAGACTTTGATGATTTCAAGAGAAGCTATTATATCTAGGTGAGATGTGTTGTCCCAAGAGACATTTTTGAGATTATAGGATCCATAAAATGTGTGTAGGATATGATGATCCATAGGGGGCCCCAAATGGTTCCCTACTGATATGTTGACCTTAGTGAGATGGCGTGTATAGGGAATGGGTAGTGATGATTTTGGTTGATGACTTAGAACTAAAATTGTTAATTAGATCCTTATATGGTCAAAGTGATAATTATAGGTCTTTTACTTCAGCATCTAACCATGATCATGTGAGTTGGGTTGGGTGGATGGATAAAACTTATGAGTTATGTTATATGAGATTTGATTTGGGGAACTTACTACCCTTTGAGATTAATTGAGATACATGGGATGGCTTGGATATTCTCTATAGATCTAGCCCTTGTACTTGATGACTATGGAATACTCAATATTACCTTCTAGGGTTTGGTGATGATTTTTGATGATTGTGAAATGAAAATGATTACCACATGGGGTTCAACAACAATTCTTGATGATCATGGAACACTTAGGATTACTTATCGAGGTTCAATGATGAAACCTTATGACTATAAAATTATCAATATTATCTCCAGGGGTTCAAAGATGACCCTTCATGACTAGGGAACACTCATGATTTTCTCTTAGGGATTGGTTACGATTCCTAATTTCTATGGAACCCTCAATATTACTACATGGGGTTTAGTGATGATTCTTGTTGACTATAGAATGCTTATGATTATTGCCTAGGTTTCAAAGATGATTAATAATGACTATTTATCACATAGTATTACCCCTTAGGAAGTAGCTTACAATATGATACTATGGGATGCCTTGGGTGTGATCCTTGGATCGGGTAGTTATGCCTGATACTATATAGTTTCCAAGGAAAATTCCTATTATCCCACATTATTTACTGCTACTATATGGATTTTAGGCCTAGTTTTAGTTGACATGATTTTTAACGTGGTCAGAGACAACCTGACACATGCCAAATCCAGTTAGGGTAAATCTTGAGTTCCATGTGATAATCTGATGATCGATATTGGTTATTTATTCATTCATACATAGTTTTATTTATTTATTTTTATATAATATCACATGTGTATACTGATTTTATTGGTTATGTACAAGACCATATTGGTGGTTCTATACTAATTTGTACTCATAACTTGCTCAGGCATCCATGATACTCATGTGTCAGAGTAGATCTCACTACTCATGGGTTCAGGATTGGAAGTATCTTGGATTTTCTTGATCGATTAGGATAGCTTAGATGTATCTATATATATTAATGAGGTTTAAATCAATGATGTAAGTTGATCTTAAATTTATTTTATTATTCCATATGCATTGTATATGTGGCCGACCCTATGGGTGGTCAGATGTTGAGTTTGTATGAATGTATTCTTCTACATTAATTTATTATTACTGATGACTATGTTTATTACTTCCATGTAATCTGATGTTTAATATTATGTATTATGTTTGGTTTATTATATCTATTATTGTACACTCAGATATGGTGGTATAGTGTCCCCACAATACTACCCTAGACCTCTACTACTGGTTAATAACCTTTGGTGTATGAGGATGTGCTCATAAGGTCAAGTGGTGACTGTCCCATGGTTCAAGAATTACTCAATGGACATATACTAGAGGTAAGGAATTATGTATCTTAACATACATATAATAAATCTAATAAACATGGTAAACTTGTATAGAAATTATAATTCTGATAGATTTCTGCATGGAAACCATTGGAAAGGTTTCTTCTTAGTCTATTTCCTGATATTTTTGAATCTCTTTAGCTACTAGCTATGCCTTATTGGAAAAAAATTTACCTTCCATTTATTGTTTCTTATTAAACATCCATATATAACCAACTCACTTTACATCAAATGGATGATGCACCAAAACCAAAACATGGTTATTATAGATGGAATATATCTCACAATTCACAGATACTTTTCATATAACAACTTCTCAGCTGCTTACTGCTTCATTGTATGAATAGGTTCAAAATTGTTAACCAATAATGGGACACCATCCTCAATGAATAGAAAACCATAATTATCTAATTATCTAACCTCTATGATACTTCAATTCTTCACTCGTATATCAGGAGGTACCTCTTCTATGGAGCCCTGTGGAATTTTTTCTAGTTCCAACTCCATAATATCTTGAGCATCAACTTGATATATATAAATATTTCTCCAACTATTGTTTTTATAGAATTTTTCCCACTCAAGGAATATGTAATGTATATCCACTATTTTGTTTTTTCTTCAAGGTTCAAATAGGTAATATCTCAATATTTACATTGTAAATCTTATAAAGATACACTTAGTGTATGTAAGTTTGTTTCCATATATGTCCTTAACAAATTATTTGCTTCCCCAAACTCATATATATAAAAAAATAGGTATATTACCATACTAAAGACCATATGGAATACTATTTTTGACTTTAGTTAAAACATAGCTTAGTGTATATGCTACGGTCTATAATGCATATCCCCAAAAATATAATATAAGACATATATGACTCATCATCAACATCACCATTTCTAAAAAGGCGTGGTTCCTACTTTCAGTAACACCATTACATTATGGTGTATAAGTAATAGTAAGTTGATATAGAATCACAGACTATATAATATAGTCAATTAACTCTTGGATAAGATATTTACCACCTAGATCAAATCAAATCATTTGTATCCTCTTATCAAGTTGATTCTATACCTCAATATTGAACTCCTTACATATCTCAAAGGATTCATATTTATACCCCATTGAGTAGACTTATCCATATCTAATAAAGTATTTGAAAAAATTAATGAATAAGGTCTATCAACCTCTATCTTCAATTAGAAAATAACTGCACAAATCATTATGAACCAATTCAAGAATCACTATGGCACATTCACACTTTCCACCAAAGGTGTCTTAATCATTTTACTTTATAACATGGCGTGACATAGACCATGATTTTTTAGTTCAAAATAATTATAATATCCATCATGATATAAAATTTTCATATGATTTTCATTCTTATGATGATGTTATTAATGCCTAAATTAAGCATGAAATGATTCTTGAAAAATTGATTTATTATCGATTAGCAGCACTTGGTCTTCATATTCTTATATATAGATATTTTTATTTAGGTTTTTCATTCCAAAAATTTTTTATAGTATCATATTTTATTCCTAATACTGAATAAAAAACCATCCGTGTCTAAAATTTATAAAGATATAATGTGTTTGGGAACACTAGGAATGCATTAACAATTCTTCAACACTATAACAATTCTCGTTGGCAAAGTAAGGTGGCAGTATCCTATATCTAAGGAAGCTGATCTTCTTCTGTTGGCTTCTCAATGATCCAACACACCTTTAGAAACCTTCCTAAATATACCCAATTCTCGTATTCAGATATAAATTTGTTAACCATAAGATGTATCTAATATCCAAATTGTATAAATAGATTAGTTTCACTCAAAAAATAATGTACCTGAATCTTCCTCGTTCCTCTTCAATATGGTGTAATTATTTTACTAGTGGACCTTCTTGAAACATGAAAATCATTATGAATCCTTTTCCTTATACCAACTATAGATCTTCCACTTTTTACTATATTAGTGACAAGAATCCTTACAGTTGAAAATGTTAATAAGTCCATTTTTATTTCCTTTCCATTTTACCCAAAGAAATATAGGTTTTTAATGCCTCATTTTTGTGTATGCTTGGTGAATCAAGGTCAGGATTTATGGGAGATACATTTCAATATTTTTCATATTGTAATTTATAATAAAACTAGAGAATATTTTACTAAGTGATAAAATAATGAGATATATGTGAAACATATTATGTATATTGAAATATAAGATACCAAAATTCTCAATATAGCTAATAATCTTGAATTCATGAGGTTCAACTAGAATCCCCTCTCGTAGCTTACACATGAAAAGTGCCTTGAATATATCATATCACTCTTGCACCACCTTCTCCTGATAATGATTATGGAGATTGGAAACATGAAGCATATAACTATATCCTCATAAAACTTTCTAATATCACTTATTTTGAAAGATAGCATGAGGCAGTATACATCAAATGAACCATCTATATGTTTCTAAAATAAATATTACCCCTATTAGTTATCCTCTTTATAAGTATCATCCTTAGGAATAGGGGACTCCAACATATAAACTTCATAGTCTTAGTGAAGAATGATGTGTAAGGGACTATTCCACTTATAGAAATTTGTATCGTGGATGTGTTTACCATTATCCAATATTGATCACAGCGATAATGTTATGGTCATATTTATAGGGACCCATAGTTTACATACATTGACATTACTTCAGAATTGATGTATATTCATTACAACAAATAACAAAACCATGACATGACTGTATAGGTATAGTGTTTTCAGAAACGTGGAAGCATATACACCTGGTTCATAAAACATCTACATTGTCTCCTATTTATTTCATCATAACTTGACTCCTTTTTAGAATATCATACTTAATACTCTTATTCATGATCGGGGGGAAAGAAACATATGAAAGGGTGAGCTCAAATGCTCAGTAAGGGTAAAAAAAGAAATATCAATCATATCATATTCACAAGAACATACCATTTAAAAATCTTATCCTCCATATAAAAGATCATAATATCATGTCATGGGATAAATCAAAAAAGTGAAATGTAAAATAAATATTCATTAAATAAGACGTGAAATTTTGTGGCATACACACATAAACATAGAAAATCATTTCATATTATTCAAGGCTCATTCCCAAGACCATCATAGAGGAAAAAGTCCATTACTAAACCAACATCACTCATCATTCCAGCCCTGTATTATAGAACCATATTTACTTTCCATTCCTGTCATGTCTATCTCATGAGATATAAATTTTTACCCAATTATATGGAGGGAGATATAGGTAACAACTATCTCATAATTAAAACATTATTATGTATTCTAAAAAAACAGAAAAACATTTTTTATATCATAACCCATGAAATAAAATGTGTTTCTTAAACATCATCCCATCATTACATAATCCAAAAATATATTTCATAAAAATAATTCCATAATTTACATAATAAAATAAAATTAATAATAGGTATAGAAACATAAACCTATTTATCATTAGATGGAAAATAATTTTGATAAAACACTTGAGCTCCATTATTGAGGAAAATATCATTTCTTCTTAAAAACATTTTCATTTCTCAAAATACCACAAAATTTTAGAAGAAAATTTTTTATGTGAAAATAACCATGTATTCTTGTAGGGGAAGCTTCAAGAAAATAAATAATTATGAAATTGTAAAAATATGTTCATGCCATAGAAGTAAAAAACACATACTTCTCATTCTTTTTTCGAAAAAGTCAAAAAGTTCCTCATATAGAAAAAAAATAAAGATTCCATTAATACTATTTAGTAAAATTTACCAATGGATAAAATTTACTCTAAAAAATTATTCAAGGACGTAAAGAATATTTTTAATAAAATATTTATGAAACATGGACATGAATGATAAATAACCCCTAGTAAATACTTACGAATAAAAAATCTCAGATAAAAATGAGATTTTCAAATTTATCCCTTACCTTACGTCCGATATGATTTGTATGTGTCTGAAACTCCTTTATAATTATTTAAATAATGTTACCAACTTATTCCAAAATCATAATAATTTTTATGATTATCATATTTTTATCCTATTGTTAGTAACATTTAATTATTACTCGTTATTCAGGTATTAACTACATTATGTTCTTATGCATATTTTGTCGGATATGTTCTTATTTATATTTTTTGGTTAAAGTAATATCATTTAAAGCTTGGTATTATTATAATATATATTACATTTAATCATTCAATTAATTTATATAATCATGCTATAATTAATTTTATGTAGAACGAATCACATCGCACTATGGAGACGGTAAATCGTACGTACGCAAGAACCACGATATCATTCCCTTAATTATTGAATGGTATTGAAGTGAATGGTGTATAATATCTCAAAATTATTATCATGTTATAATAATCATATATAGTTATTATTTTCACCATTATATCCATCCAATTAAGGTGGTGGTGTAAAATAGATTACACCACGACGTGGAGACATTAAGCCGTACGAACGCACGCGTGGTGATTCTATTTTTCATAGGATGCATATAAGTGGAAATATGGTTGTTTCATATTTATAATAACATATCAGTATACGAGTGATAATTATGTTATTAAGTTATAATTATATAAATAATGAATAGGAATTATAAGAATAATGAAATTTGAAAGAAGCTGTAGAAGATATTATCTCTTCCTCAATGTGCCTCCTTTAAATTTCCTCTTAAGGAACATGAGATGGTCTTTGAAGAAGAGGATAACCTCTAGAAAAAAATAGGGAAGTTTATAAGGAAATGGGAAGGGTTTTTCCAAGAAATAAGGCTCAAAATAAAGTTAAGAGGTGAGGGACGAGGTGCCCTTTTATAATTGAGGTGAGGGGAACTTTTGGAAACATCAAAAATATTACTTTATAATAAAATAAAACAAAAATTAAAATCCTTAAAATTGTCCCCATTTTGAAGATGAGATGATATTTGGTTGTAATATCCTCAACCAATAAATTTTAGACAAGTTTTTATTTTAATTTAAGCATTATCATTTTAATTAACTATTTGTTGTTATATTTAATTTTAATTGTGGTAATAACATTTTAATTATATAATGGTTATAAATATTTACTTATATTTAGTTAATTGACCGTAAATGGATATTTTATGATATTTTATACCTTTTAATTATCACTTTGTAATTTTTAAATATTTTTATTATTTTTAAATAATTTAATAAAATGTTAATTTTTTTTAAATGTTAATAAGATCAATTTTGAAACTATTAATTTATTTTTCTTTAAATAAATATAATATAAAAGATAAATTAAAAAAATATTTAATACACTCATTAAATGTGATATTCAAAGATAAAATTCACAGAGCACTTTAATTAGTTCATATGATATTTATTTTGATATTTTTGAAACCATTTATTTGATATTTCTATTAAAAAAATAATTTCTACATCACCATTGTGCCATCATTAATGGTAATTATTTCATCTGTAATAATTATAAATTAATTTCTATGATTTAGGTAATTTTTTATCTTTCCAAAGACTATCTATAGTCGATATTATCTCCTATTTATCCATATATTAAAATTTATATACTTATATAAAATAAGATTGTGACATTTATTAACATTCATTTGTTTTTATTACATTAATGTCATATTCATAGGTAAGTGGTCATAACATGATTCCATGTATAAAAATATAAGATAAGGGTCGAATTTAGATATCCAATAGGATTTTTACAGGTGTTAAGGTAATTTAATTATATTTTTTACCATTAATTACCCAATTTACCTTTAACCATGGTAATAAAAATAATTATCAAAGTTACTATTCGTAATGCCCAAAAATTAAAGTAGCCTATTAACATAATTTAGACCCACTGATTCCAAATATGGAATCCATTTTTATAATTTCAAAACAAATATTTTTCAGAAATTAATTAAAAATAAATCTCATTTTTGGAATGAGAGAATAGGTCTATTAAAAGTTAAAACATAGCAAACGATTGAAATGTTTTTACATGTGGATTCAATGGAAAATTAATTGAAATTAACTTAATTATATTAAATGGTAAAAATATATTTTATTTGTACTTCAAAACCATTCAATATTATAATTTAACTATTTAAATTATCTCGATGAAATATGTTGTTTTTAATTAAAATTTATCATTTTTACTATTCATCAAAACATGAATGTTATCAGAAAAATATTAGAAATTTATCCAAAGTTAATTTTTATATACTGCTTCAAAATAACATGTTTATGTTTTCATATAAAAAGTATTAATGTGTAAAAATATTAATTTAAAATGGGTTTTCTATTCAAAGGTGAAAAAGTAACCTTTTTAAAAAATAGGTTTTTATACATAAAATAGGGATTTATTCATAACATATGACTAAAATATCCATTGGATTATTATGAAAAATATTTTATAAAATTTATAACACCTATATATCTCATTAGTTTCGTTACCAAAAGTAATTCATTCAGAATAAAAAAATCTAATTGATTTATATTTTTCAAAAATAATTGATAACCAATGAATTGACAATGCATTTTCATAATTTAGTAATAATTATTCCCACTAACCTAATGGCTATGATATAATGGTAATTTTATAACAAGGGATTCTCGTGGTTCACTTAAACTCATTATTTCATGCAAAATAGGCTACTGAAGAATAAAAATTATTTAAAGAAAATATTTCATAAAAAACATTCGAGTGTTACATTCAACCTGTTAAACTGAATTTATCCCTTGAAATTCATCACTTGGAAACGAATAGATGAGGATACCTCTCCCTCATCATATCTTTAAGTTCCCAAGTAGATTCTTTAAATTAGTTGTTCCACTATAAAACTTTAACCAAGAGAGTGCTCCTGTTTTGTAGAACTTTTTGGCTATGATCTAGAATCTCTATCGGATATTTTTTGGCTATGATTGTGAATACATCATGAACTTGAGAGAGATTTGGTGTAAGTTCCAATCAGTAAGCTACCTTCCAAACACGATCCAAAATTTCAAAAGGACTACTATACCTAAGGACCATATTTCCCTTATTTCCAAATATCATTACTCTATTCCAGAGAGATATTTGTAGGAACACATTATCAACCACTTCAAACTCAATGCCTTTTCTTTGGTTTTCAGAAAATCTTTTTTATCAACCTTGAGCTGCTCTTATTTGTTGTTGAACAGATCTAAACCTTTCTGCCATTTCATCAACATGATCAGGTCCTAATATCTTTCTTTCCCCGACTTTATCCCTGTAAGTTGTAGTTCTGCACTTCTTTTCATAGAGGAATTAATAAGGATCCATCTGAATGTTAGAGTGAAGCTATTATTGTAATAAAATTACACCAATGGTAGGTGTTGATTCCATCCACCTTTAATATTCATAGAGTGAGATCTCAACATGTCTTATAGAGTTTGAATTTTCCTCTCAGACTGACCATTTGTTTGAGGATGATAAGTATTGCAGAAACTTAACTCTATATCCAGAGCATGCTAAAGACTTTTCCATAACTTCATGGTAAACCTCAAATCCCGGCCAGATATTATGGAAAGTGGTACTCCAGGAAATCATAAAAATTTATTTACCAATATCCTAGAAATATTATCAAGAGATAAATCCTATCTAATATCAATAAATTGTGTTGACTTCGTAAGGCGATAAACTATAACCCAAATAGAATTATTTCCTCTGAATGTTTTGGTATGTTCGATGAAAAATTCCATAGTGATGTTTTCCCATTTCCATTCTGGTATGGGTAATGGTTGTTACATCCCCATAGACTTATGTCTCTCAGGCATAACTTACTGACAAACCAAGAATCAAGAGACATATTCCGTGACATATCTTTTCTTTCCATCCCATCAGAAGTACTCTTTTAGATCCATGTACATCTTTGAGATTCTAGGGTGAATAGAGAATGAAGAACTATGAGCCTCATCCTATAGCCTCTTATTTAATTATACTATGGTAGGAATACAAACCCAGTTCCTAAACCTAAATATTTCATCACAATGAAGGTTGAATCTAAGAACATTTCCCACATTCTTTTGTAACACTACATCTTCCTTCTATACCTCTTTAATCTTCACTTTTATAGATGGTGGAACATTCATTTGAGAAAGATAATATTTATTTCCTTTAATTAAAATTTCATGATTCATCCTTTTCAAATCCATAAATATTGGATATTTTATGATCCTCATCATGGATAAGCTAGTATGGTCTTTTTAACTCAAAACATCTCCCACCTAGTTCACTTTCCCAGGGTGGTAATGTATTGAGTAGTCGTAATATTTAATCAACTCTAACCATCTTCATTGGCATGTATTCAGCTCCTTTTGTGTGAAAATATACTTTAAACTTTTAGGATCAATATAAATATCACACCTTTCTCTATAAAGATAATTTCTCCATATCTTTAATGCATAAATTACTGCAGCAAACTCCAAATCATGAGTTTGGTAATTTTGATCATGGATTTTCAATTGTCGTGAGGCAGAATCTATCATCATATAATTTTGTACAAGAACACATACTGTACCCTTATTGGATACATCACTATAGATAAAAAACATTTCTCCACCAAAAGGCAGTGTGAGCACAGGTGAACCGACTAAACATCTTTTTAGATCTTTGAATTTTGTTTCAAATACCTCCATCCAAATAAACTTAACTCTTTTCCGAGTCAACTTAGTGAGTGGATTAGATAACAGTGAAAAATATTTCAAAAGATGTCAATAATATCTAGCCAAACCAAGAAAACTTCAGATCTTAGATACCATTGTTGGTATCAACCATCTTTCAATAACCTCTGTTTTTGTTAGATCCACATATAGCCCCTATATTGATATTATGTGACATAAAATGAAACATTATGAAGCCAAAATTCACACTTTCTTAATTTGGCATAGTGATTCTCCCTTCTCAGAGTCTTTAGTACAATTCTCAAGTAATCTCTATGTTCTTACTTGATCTTTTAATAGACAATAATATCATCTATAAAGACTACCAAAACTAGATAAAGATAGTCTCTAAACACACTATTCATTAGATCCATAATGATAGTGGGGGAATTAGTAAGACCAAAATGAATCAATAAAAATTAGTAGTTTATATACCAAGTATAGAATTCCATCTTTGGTATATCCTCATTTTTGACCCTTAATTGATCATATCCTGAACGAAGATCAATCTTAGAAAATTATTGAGCTCTGTGTAGTTGGTTAAATATGCCATCATTGTAAGGAAGATGATATTTTTTCTTGATAGTGATCTTGTTAAGTTCTCGATAATCAAATGCAGAGTCTCATTGATCCATCTTTATTCTTAAAGAAATGAATAGGTTCTCTCTAAGGTGATGCACTAGGGTGTATGAATCCTTTATTAAGATTCTATTAGAGCTGATTCTTAAATTTCTACAACTCAATTAGGGAAATTCTAGAAGGTATCTTTGAAATAGGCATAGCACCGGGTATGAGTTCTATAGAAAAATCAACTTCATGATTTAGTGGAAGACTTAGAAATTCTTCCAGAAATACGTCATTAAACTATCGTAAAATGGGTGTATTTTTAATCATGAGTTTCTCCCAAACCATTTGAGAAAAATAACCTTCATTTATTGGAATCAAGACCCATAAGATGGAATCAATTTCTACTGGAAGGTTATATTTTTCCTTGCATCGATAGATAATCACAGATTGATCTGGAATGCTAAACCTGACATACCTTCCTTGGAAATTGATATGAAGTCCATATAGAGAATTCCAATACATTCATGAATCACATCAAATTTCACTATAGGAAGGATCACAAGATTTTTAGGAATCACTTTCCCATAAACTTCAACTGGAGAAGAATTATAAACTTTTGATCCGACTGTTGTTCCATTAGAAGATTTCATAGCTAACTCAACGTCTAATTGTTGAGGTAATACAATGACACCCTTAGAAAATTATTTAGAAATAAAAGAGAGGGTGGATACAAAATAAAATAAAACATTTTCTACTTTATATTGGATGATAAGTTTACCTTTCAACACTTCATTATTGTACTCCACATCGCTGATAGTGATTTCATTGAATTTCCTTTTTCATTGGACTTAAACTTTTGTTGACTTCGATAATCGTCAACAACCATTGGATTAGGGAATTGATTGAAATAATGCACCATTTCTTTGCACTTGTAACATTGAAGTGTAGGATGTGAAATATGTTTAGGTTTTATCTTTGTTCACACCCATAAACATCTATTTCCCATCAATTGGGAATTCAATTGCCCGATGAACTTATTTTACAAACATAAAACATTTACTAGTCCCTTTAAGATAGTTACCTCTAGGTTTCCTTCCTCACTTTGAGAATAATGGAAAACTCATCTCCTTTTCATTGTGGTCTTTATATTTTCCTTTTAATTCCATTTTTCTCTTCTTATGAAATCCATATGACTTGTGGGTTAATCTAATATCAATCTCAACCTTGAGAGAACATAGAACAATTTCCTTATAGATATTGAAGTCACTTATGGCTAATTCCCTTTAGAGACATGGTTTTAAGCCACTAAATAATTGATCAATCCTAGTCTCTGGTTGGATAATAATTCCAAAAGCATACTTTGAAAGTCTTGAAAAATTTTCTTCATAGGTAACAACATATTCATCATCAATTTTCTTGAGTTCAAGGAACTAATTCCCTATATTTTTTTGAAGAATATAAGGAAATTACTTATTGAAAAATACGTTCTTTAACTCGTCCCATTCCGTGGAATCAATTTCATCTCTTGGCCTCATATTCTGGATAAGATTCTACCACTGATCAGCTTCACATTCCAAATGATATACTACTAAGATGAACTTATCATGTTTAGAGCATTGTAGAACTGAAAATATATTTTCAGTGGTACTGATCCATTCTTCATCTACAAATGGATCATATTACTCGCTGAATGAAGGTGGACACTATCTGATGAAGGACTCAACATAATGTTTCTCTCTCCTTTGCTCGTTTGGAAGTCCTGCATGATTCATAGCTTGAGAATGTTGTTTGAGCATGGCTACGAGATTTTTCATTCCATCTCCCACAAGTTTTTTTTCTTAGGGGGATAATAATTTCATTGGTCATCTCATTCATCATTAGCATGGTTCCTTCTGGTTCGGACCATTGACTAAAACCAAGAAGAAAAGTTTGAGAAACACTAATCATAACAGGAAAACCACACAATCAAGAATAATATTTTAATTTAGAAAACATTATGTTTTATCCTAGGTTATTCATGTTCATTTATAAAATACTAGGATTGTATCCTATACGTAGACACATCCTTAGGGCTCTTATTAAGGCTTTCTCATTCTAGTTTCCAAAGGTTAACTATAACTTTGCTCTAACACCAACTATAACGACCCATACTTTACATACATTGATATTACTTCAGAATTTAATTATATTCATTACTACATATAACAAAACCATGAAAGGACAATATAGGTACAATGTATTTAGAAATTGGGAAACATAAAAAAATGGTTCATGAAACATCTACATTGTCTCTCGTTTATTTTATCATAACTAGAATCCTTTTTGGAACATCATAATTAATACTCTTCTTCAAGACCTGGGGAAAAGAAACATATCAAAAGGTGATCTAAAATGCTCAGTAAGGGTAAAAAAGGAAATATCAGTCATATCATATTCATAAGAACATATAATTTAAAAATAATATCTTTCATATAAATGATCATAATATCATGTCATGGGATAAATCATAAAAGTGCAATGTAATCCCAATAGTCAAAAAATAAGACATGAAATTTTGTGGCATACAAACATAATCATAGAAAATCATTTCATATTAGTCAAATATCCTTTCCAAGACCATATTAGTTGACAAATTCCATTGTTCAACCGAGTTCACTTTTATAATTGAAGTGAGGGGAACTTTTGGAAACTTCAAAAATAATAATTTATAATAAAAACAAACCCCAATTAAAATAATCCAAAATGTCCCAATATAGAAGATGTGATGAAATAGGGTTGTAATATGATCAAAAAATAAATTTTAGATAAGTTTTTATATCAATATAAGTATTATCATTTCAATTAACACCTTTTTATTATATTTAATTTTAATTGTGGTAATAATATTCTAAAATTTTAGTGGTTATAAATATTTAATTATATGATGTTAATTTAACATAAATGTATATTTTATAAAATTTTATACCTTATAATTATCACTTTTTAGTTTTTAAATATTTTTATGGTTATAAATAATTTAATAAAATGTTATATTTATGATATGTCAAAATTGACAATGTTGACACTATTCAATTATTTGACATTAAATAAAATTCAAAGAGAAGATAAATTCAAAAAAAATGTTTAATACACTCTTAAATGTCATATTCACATAGAAAATTAGTGGATCACTTTAATTAGTTCATATTATATTTCTTTTAATATTTTTAAAACCATTTATTTGATATTTTTATTAATAATACAAATTCTACATCACTATTGTTTCATCATTAATGGTAATTATTTAGTCTCCAAAAATTGTAAAAAAAAATTATATGATATAGGTAATTGGTTTATATTTTTGGATATTATCTATAGTCAATATTATCTCCAAGTTATCCATATATTAAAATTAATATACTTATATAAAATGAGATTGTGACATTTTGTCACATTCATTAGTTTTTATTACATTCATGTCCTATTCATAGTTAAGTTGTCATAAAGTGATTAAATTTCGAAGAATAGATGATAAGGGTATAATTTAGTAATAAACTAGGTTTTTAAAGGTGTTAAGGAAATTTTATAATATTATTTTTTCCCTTAATTACCCGATTTACCATTAACCATGGTAATAAAAATTATTACTGAAGTTACTATTCATAATGCCTAAAAATAAAGGTAGCCTGTTAACATAATTTGGAACTAATTTTTAAAATATTTAATCCATTTTTAAAATTTCAAAACACCAAAGTTTGATTAGTTAATTTAAAATCAATCTCATTGTCGGAATGGGAAAACATGTCTTTTAAAAGTTAAAACATTATAAAAGATTGAAATGTTTTTACATATGAATTAATTGTAAAATGAATTCCAATGACCTTTATTATATTAAATAGATAAAATATATTCTATTTATACTTTAAAACCATTCAATATTATAATTTTGAAATATAAATTATCTTGATGATAAAAGTTGTATTTAACTAAAATTTAGCATTTTTTTTACTATTCATCAAAACATTAATGTTATTAAAAAAATATCAAAAATTTATCAAAAGTAAATGTTTATATCCTAATTCAAAATAACATTTTTATGTTTTCAAATGAAAATTATTAATGTTTCAAAATCCAAATTTAAAATGGGTTCACCATTCAAAGGTGTAAAATTATCCTTTTTTAAAAATAGGGTTTTATACATCAAATAGGATTTAATTAATTACTTATGACTAAAATATTAATTGTATGAATATAAAACACATTTTATTAAATATATAACAGATAAATATTCCATTAATTTCATTGCCAAAAGTAATTCACTAAAAATACAAATATATAATTGATTTATATATTTCATAAACAATTTATAGCCAATGAATTGATAATGAATTTTATAAGTTTTTTATAATTATTCCCACTAACCTAATGACTAGAATATGATAAAAAATTTATAATAATGATATCTTGCAGTTCGTTTAAACTCACAATTTCATAGAAAGCAAGCTATTAAAGGATAAAAAGTATTTGAAGAAAATATTTCATAAAAAACATATGGGTGTTACAATATTAATTATTATTATTTTTCTATAAAAAACAAAAGAAGGGTTTATTTATTTATCTTGATTTGGAAAATATGTGATGTAATAAATTTTATGTATTAGTCACCCACTATGTTATCAAATCCCAATAGTCCTCAGCATTAGAGTTGGAATATTCCACCATATGGATATTATAGTGAAAAGGATTTGTATTTCACTTATCATAACCAAAACTATGGATAAGAAAGATACTCAAAGGTATTTAGGTATGTGGGTCTTTCCAACTACATTAACTCATAGCTCCATGATCTATTAAGTGGACTCTCCAATCCTTAACATGGATGTCCACATGACTTGCCTCTAAATTTTATTGAATATACTATAACCATTACACTAAATACCAATTCTGTTAAGTTAAACAATCATGTTTATTAATATTATTGATAATTTAAAATATCCCCAACTATGGATTGAACAATACATTAATTATTGGTGAATCGTTTCTCAAATACTGGATAACATTAATTGACTTAACATTTCATTGATTTATTCTTATATCATATACATAAGTATTATTTATTTTATCTTTTTTACATTATTTTTTAATATCATGTGGACTTTATATAATTAATTAACCATGTACTCATAAAATAATTTATATAAAATCCATTTTTTTCTATTAGCGATTGAAGTCTGATTCTTGTCATCATGCTTATTACTATGTCGTCACACTCATTTCATTAACCATGGATAAATATAAACATTCATCAAGAATGTATTCGTTTTTATCATCTCATGATTTCTAATTATCCTACAAGATTGTATAACATTCATAAAATGATAAAATTAATCATGCATGATAAAAACATATTAATAATGATGTGATCATGATATATTTCTAATGGATGATCCATTAAGTGAATAATGGGTCAACCTAGACCCTAATGAAATACCTTGATTCATATCTCGAATCTTATTCCAACACCCATCATATAGACATGCATAATAAATGTTTTTTCACACCTTCTATTGAATCGAATTGCATGACTATGACCTCCTTTAATCTTTAAAATGTATACTCACATGCTGGTGAGGGGAACTTGGGATGTGATAATTACATTTTATCACTCAAATAAGGACATTCATACCCCTATATATTTTATGAGGGATGAAAAATACATAGATTGGGAAAATGATATACAATTATTAAATTTTAAATGTGAAACGTAATAATTAAATTAAATAAATAAATACCCAAACATACATAGTTCATTATAAGATCATAATCATTCAACATAAAATAAAATTCTATAATGAAAAATTAATTTGTTAAAATTCATCTTGATAGAATTTTAATTTAATTAAGGTAACATTAAAATATTTTTAATTAATAATTGGTATATCTTCGGGCCCATAAAATATTGTTCAAAAATTCACTACAATTAAAACTAATTTATTATTTTTAATATATTTTTTGGGTGTGATTGGATGGGGAAATTATTGGGCCTTTTTGGACTAGTCAGATCGGGTCAAGTTCAACCCAACCAACTCGAATCAGGAGACCTTTTCCAAACTGAGAGACTTGAACCAACCCAAATTGGGTAACCTGGCATGGAGCCAGGTCATACAACCCCCATAGGGAATATGTGAATTGGATTTTGGTTCCCTGTGTGTCCCCATATGTGAAAAAAAACATTTTTTAATTGGAAATTCTCAAAAGTGATGTCATGATAAGCATTCCCCCCAATCAATGGGGGCCTTCATGGAAAATGCTGTTAGACAATTCTTCCACCCATAAAATTCTTAAAATTATAATTTTATACCTAATCAATCTATGTGTTATCAGACAATATACCACCCCACTCTAGTCTCCCTCTATTGTGAAGAAACCAGCCAACGTGTCTCTAGTGGAGCACGTTCTCCCACCCTAGTGACCCATACAACACAAAAAAAACACACACACACACATAAATATAACTTTAAATTTACAAAACTCCTTCAATATTAAAATGAACATTTCATGTCTATTTGTACTTAGATTAAGGCACACTCAATTTCATTATGATCTTAAAAAGAACCTCTTTCTAAATTATGTAAAATTTAATTAAATAATCAAATTAAATAATTCCTTAATTGCTTTAATAACACTAAAGGAATTGGGTATAAAAGTGGTGTATAAATATAGGTAAATTTTAAACATTTAACACTAAATATATTATAATATACTTGATTCTATATGATGATAACTAATTTATACTAATAATCTTGTGAACTTCAATTTTAATAAGAAAAAAAATAAAAAATAGTACCTTAGTTGGGCTGCATAATCCGGGTGTTATCTTCTCTTCTATAGATCACTATATATTGAATACACCAAACTAGATTCTCTCTAAATTGTCCACACATTTTACACAAATCCAAAAAATTCATTCTTCAAATGTTGGGTGCTAAAATGGAAAATCAAATTCCTTAAGATGCTCATGTGATCGTTGTATAATCATGAGATCAATCCCTAAATTTATATCGATCTTTTTTTGATGTTTCTCTATATAGAATCATGAGAGATGGGTGGTGATGAGAAATAAAAAATTATTAAAATGGAAACATATACTACTAATGGATAAAAAAATGAGCTTAAATAGTTAGTTTTAACTTCCCAAAGATTCAATTAATACCCTTTATATGTCACACCTCTTTAACAAAACTAAAATGACATGAATAGCTATTTAAATTTCTCATGCCTATAATGAATATTTCACCACTCATTAGTGAAATAATTAAATTCCATGTTTTGAACCATGAGATATTAACTCAACTCATTCTTCCTAAAATTAGTGAATACCTTTCCAATGTTTCTCGTATTCACTTTTATAAATAAATAACTTGTGAATACCTTGAAAAAAAATAAATTTCCATTTTTGTAAACTAGAAAAATATAATTGATATAATTTACTTTCTAGCATTAAATTGGATATCCCTATTACCCACAAATGTTTACCACTTCATACAGAACTCCAAATCATTTGAATTAGTGGAACTTATTCATACACTTGTGTTTGACCCTATAAGACCACATATTAATAACAATGAGTCAAACTCCCAAACCACGAGCTGTATTTAGCATCACATCATAGACCCTAATGTGAAAATGAAAATTTATAGCAATGAAAACCTCCAATAAATGGTTAGTATGGAACATAATCCCTTTACCTCAATATCTCATCAAGTAGTTTTCATTAATTATGTCGTCAACCAATATAATTCATATATATTTCTTTAACCTTATAAACAGAATTCGTTAATTAACTACCATGGACATGGACTTAATAAAAGAATCAAATTTCCATCAAAGGTATTGATATTCCAAATCCCATTAAATCGCTATGAAAAAATCATCTCTTTACTTATTCATTAATTACATTTCACTCATGAGATATCCAATGTATCTTACCTCAGCGTGCGAATATGTTGTAAAATTTATCATCAATAAATCAAAGTGAATGAATCATGATATTCATTAATAATATCAATTCTATAGATTGATACACACATGCATTTATAATAGTATTCAATGGAATATAAAATATATAGATTTCCTATAATAGGGTTAGTTCTCATAACCTCCTATCTTGGAGATTAAAAAGGGTAAAATTTATGACGAGAAATCTCAATTTCTTATGCACCTCCTACTCCTAATATCCTATATCATATATATATAAAATGACGTCAGTCGACCAGAGAGAATGTATTTCATAATATTTTCCTAGAAGTTCAACATTTATTCATAACATGGAACAAATTTTACCTTTTAATGTGAAAAATACTCTAAGGATCTTATAACACTAAAATTCACATAGAATAAAAATCATATTTTGATGATGTATTTATTAATATTCAAGACTTTGATTAGAAATCATATAAAAAATACAAAGTTTTTTCTTATAGCGAACCAACTCTAATAGTGGGGTCATCTTTGGGGATGTTCCTTGACTCTTCTATGTGTCGACAGACGGGTTTTTAGTGTTCATCACATTATTTAAGAAAATAGAAGGAAAAAAATATTCTCAATCTATCCTTTATAGAATAAACCTAAAATAATTAAACGTAGAATAATATACCTATAAAAATATATTTAAAAGCAATGGTAAAATATTTTTCATGACTAAGATGCTGGGAAAATCAGTCATAGATTTCCTACATCTATAAGTAATCTTACTACCTTTGGATCCAAGTTTTCTACTACAGAAACCCAAACATATCATTCATTGATATTTATTCTTTTCTGAATATTCAATATTTCTCCCAAAAAAACACACTCAATAACCATAAAGGTTTATTGTACTCAGAAACTTGATATATAAATATCTTATTTGAGTACAATCTTCATCATATTAAACATATTTACTTTTATATGTCACCTCTAATATCTATGATTTTCTATGTATTATTTTTAAAAGTTATTTGTATTGTTTTCATGAATTTCTAATGAGACGACCTGCGATTCTAAGGCCAGACATGTCTGAAATAAATATTTGAAATAGATTAAATATATCAATTATAATACACAAAAAAGTTTCTTGAAAAAGAGGAATTACATCTAAACAGGTGCCCAGATTAGAAATTTGAGGGATATATTGAGTTTATAATAAAAATTTTACCCGAGGTTCAACGTAATGTTATTTGGAATAGGTTGTTTGTGGAAAATTCATCACTGGCGTTGAAATGATTAAAATAATTTAATGAAATTATTTTATATTATTTGTAATAATGTAGAGACTAAAAATATTTAAATATATTATTATGGAGGATTTCTAAGGTTATCCATATAACCCTTGAAACATTGGAGATCTACTAGATAGAGCTTCAAGGATTCTCTCTCAAGAGAATGACAATTGATTGTGGATTGACATCCGACACAACCTTAGATTTGATGGATCTTTACAACAATGACAATGAAACTTTCATTATTCCTCAAAACGTGAAAATAATTGAGCATGTAATGTGTATTATTCATATTTCTTCCTCATTCATAATTTATATGATAAATGTAAATCGATCTAGAAAATAATTTATTTGAAGATCAGCCACCTTGTGGGATGTGATTATTTTGTGAGGATTTAGAAAGAGAAGTTCTTGTGATTAAATTGTTGATATATCTAATTTTCTTTCTAATGGTAATGAACCAAGATTAAAAAAAGCATCAATTGAGGTTTGTTCCTCTCATTTGTTCATGTGCTTCTCTCCTCTAGTCCCACGATTTCCCACAAGCATTCTTCGTTCAGACCACAATTTTACTATTCATGATCAATCTATCTCTGTACACCCATTTCATAGAGAAATTATATGATATCGTAGATCTGGGATCGACATGGAATAATGGAGGTGCTTCAATAAAGATAGAGTGATTTGGGCGACTGATAATTCCTGATTTCACATTCTTTGGCATTCTTCAACACAGAACGAAGAACATTGATTCGATCCATTTTTGGGTAGATCTAGTGATGAAATGTGTTGACTCTATTATGAAATGAAAAAATAAGATTGAATATTGAGTTTATATTAATGGGTTTTGATGGATTAGAGGTCATAGGATCGACCAAGTCATCTATAGGACGATCTGAGATTGTTGGAAAATCCCACCAAACACGGCGTGTAATCCGAGATTACACAATGTTCGGGCCCCCTTAAATAATGGTAGGGGTTTTGGGAAGAAGATAAGGATCACATGGAATGTGAACCCAATTAAAACATGTGACCCTCCCCAGTTGACTTGTTGTGTACTCGAGAGAGTACACCGACACAAGTTGGAGTACACTAGCAATGACACGCCATGTACTCCCACATGGACATTGATTGGTGTACACGAACTGGTACAATGACATGACTTCGGTACATGGACATAACCAAGTGACATGAGTATGATACCATGTGTCTCTACATACCGTTTATATGGAGACTACATTCCATTTTAGGCTCTTACACAGAGGAAGATTGTAACATCCCAGGTAATTAAAGAATACATAATTTTCATATTTATTAATATTAGAGAATTAAATATGAATTTTAATTAAAAGGGGTTGCTATGTTCGATAGCGTACCCGATACGCAACGATGAGTTTCTTTGAAACTCACGTAGCACACTAGTAATATAATAATATTATGTTAGCTAACAAGTAGCCGTTGTACTGGCGGGAATGAATAGAAATAACTAAAATATGAATAGATATGTTTTTAGATGTTTTTACATTTACCCAATAAAAGATAAAGGCTTAAAATACGGAAAGAGTTCAATTTTAGGCTTTTATACTCTAATTTTCACTAAAGGTTCACTTATCACCTTTTAATGGTGAACCGTCATTAAATATAGTTTTGATCACTCTTATACATTCTTTTGGACCAAATAAAACTCTTATTAAGAATCGGGACATCAAATTTTACTTTGTGTAATTTTTGGTACCTTTCTGATAAAGTTAATTTTTTTTATGCATAGTGTAAAATGTTGTATTTTACATCAAAACTGCTTTTTAATCTAATTTATTTATATGATTAGATTATCTTTTGAATTGGTCTTAATGTGTAATATGAATATATTTTTACCATTTTATCCAATGGTGGTCATTGGAATCAATTTCACTTTGAAATTAGACTTAAACTGGTGTCAATCTTTTGATACTTATTGTTTTGTAAAAACACGCTATTTGCTCTGGCAGCGGGAATTAATTATTAAATTAATTAATGTGACTTATATGATTTGAATTTTGTAAAATAGACTTCATTTTTGAATTCGGATTATCAAATATAGATTAGGGCGAATTTTTGGTAATTTTCTGAAAAACTTCAATTTTTGATGAATAGTGAAACCACTAAGTGGTAATCAAGCAAACTGATTTTTCAGTTAAATGAAATTTTACCACTAATGTGTATTGAATTTTGAAAATCCGACATACATGGTTGTCATTAAGAAGTAAAATGTGGTTCAATGAGATTAAAATAATTTTTTGGTGAATAGTAACTTATTAAGTTCTTAATCGCGATTAGTGGTAATTAGTGTAGTTTAAGGTATAAATAATACTTTAATAATATAAAATGACCTAGACACATGTCCCAACCTCATTGGTTGTGTCATGGCCGACCAAGACAAGCCATGGCCTAACTTGGGGACCCCATGGATCCACTTTTGTTGGGAAATAACATAAATTACTTTTTATTTAATGTTAAAGTGAAAATGACACTAACATAAATTGTTTTACTAAAACAATTTTTAAGTGGGGTTATACAAGTCCAAATTTAGATTATAAATAGTAATTGGAAAGCTAAAAAGATTTCCTACATCATAGTATTTGTTTTATAATTTTTAGAAATTAAATAAATTAAAGTATTTATGACATAATAATGATGCAGCGATGACATCATTATTTGGCGATTTAAATAAAACAGAAAGATAATGTAAAATCTAAAACCTACACATGGCCAAAACCAATTGGATGAGTGGATTGCTAAGACTTATCACCTTATCCACGAATTCTATCAATGTGGGACCTTTTAAAACCGAAACACATTTTCAAATAATGTAATGTTCCTTTACTTTCCAAAAGTGCCCCTCCTCTCCCCTTATAAAAGGCCCCCACCTCTACCTCATTTCACACACTCTTCAAGCCATTGGCTCGGCCAACCCCTGCCCATTTGCTCTCTCCACATTCCTCTCCTCATCCTAGAGGATTCCCTTTGGGCAGAATCCTTTCAAAGGAAGCCTTTAGGCTCAACTCAAAAGGAGTTACACTTTTTAAGGTAATTCATTCTCTCATGTTCTTTTGTTTTATTTTGCTTCTCCAACCCCCTAAACTCTTTTTATTTCCTTCTTTTATAACATCACCAGTATCTTCAATATACTAGGATGTTGTTATAAGATTTATTTGAGCCACACTCTCACACAACTACATCAAATGGTTAAAGAACATATGTTTTCCGTGGATGGCGAAATTATGCCTCCCGAAACGATGATTGTTCAATACTCATTAAACACCTTCAAAGGTGGCCATTATGATGTCACTATTTTTATATATGATATATAATATATTTTTTCCTTAAGCTTCTGTTTTTTCATTTTGGGCATACCTTTATGGTTTCAATTATGGGTAAAACACGATATCTTCATTTTAGGAAGCGCGGACTACCGCCCCCTAAAAGTGATTTGATTCGTTAATACCATATGTGGATGTGTAAAGGATAAAGTTAATGATATTATATATTTTATTATACTGGAATTATAATATACCTATATATATCATTATCATTTATTTCCATTAAATTATGAGATAGAAATGAAAGTAGCGTTCATGCGTACGTACGGACTACCGTCTCCATGAACGGTGCATTTCATTTCTTATCCCCGAATGTAATGTACTATTAAAAGTACATGTATATAATGGATATATATAATTAATGATATATCTAAATGATGAATATAATTCTGGAATTAAAATATACATAAGTCTCATTTTGTTTTAATTCCGTTAATATGACAAAGAAATGAAAGTAGCGTTCATGCGTACGTACGGCTTACCGTCTCCATGAACGGTGCATTTCATTTCTTACCTCTAAATGATTATGTAATATTTTAAATACATGTATGTACTGTATAAATATGACATATATGATATCTACATCATGAATACCATTCTGGATATAATGAAACATTGACCAAATTAACAACATGTAAGTGTAAGAAGTCTATTTTTGACTTAAGAACCAAATACCGACAAAATGAACATTATTAACTTAAATGATTACATGATGTTCATAACATGGTATAAAAGGAATAATGAACTTGAAAAAGATTCATAACCAAGTAGATATTAACTAAATTTTATTATTCAGGAGTTTAAAGAACGGTCGGGTCAAGTCAGATACGAGGTATGGGAACTTCTTAACCCAATTTCCATTCTTTGGGTTAATCTCCTACTTCCAAATTATGTCATTATATTATTATGTCGTATCTTGTATTTGTACTTTATTTATGTGTACTTATAGTGAATACACATAATGTATCTATTTTATTTTAAAAATTATCTTTGTATGGGACTTCGTCTCAATCTCTTTTCGTTGAGGCATATTTTATTTTATACACAACTTTCTTTTATACGGTGTATAAACCCCTTTGACTTTTACGTTTATTCAAAAGGAATCTTTTTTATACGAAGCGTTTACTAAACGACAAAAGGGAATGTTTTTGTCGTACGTATGCGGCGACAACGACTTCTCCGCCGTCGTAACCGTTATTTGAGTTTCGGCTTCCTCTACAAGCCATACCTTCTTTTTAAAAGAAAAATAAATACCATATTTTACTTTTCTTTTATTTTGGTATTGAAAATGGTTTTCATAATGTTTTTATATCAATGTGTTGTATTGATATCTCGTGATTGAAATGTGGAAATTTTATGTTTCCTTTATGCATGTTTTATGTGATATGATTATGTTATGGTCCTTGGGCATTATTATGAAGACGGGTGGTTCCGTGATAAACTAAGGGCGGGTGAGCCCGTTATAGCTCTCCAATGCATTGGGTAACGCGAAGGAGTGAAACATTAAGGTTTCTCCGAAGAGATTTTCAGGGAATATACTGTGATGGGTATTCCAAACGTAACCAAGAGGGTTACTCCCTACGTAAGAATGTTATGAATGCCTCAAGTTACCTTTACATATTATGATTTCTATGATTTATTCATGATTTTATGAGGTATGTTAAAGTGCCTATGTTTTATGGGTAAAGTATGATTTCATTCTTATGTATATATGATTTCATGTTTCCTTTCCATGCTTTTTTTTATAACCCATACTGAGTTTTTATGCTCATCCCAAGTTTTTGAAATGTTTTTCACAGGTCAAGGGAAAGGTACATGATAAGATGATAGGGTCAAGGATGTGTCAAAAAGAATCCATGTCTTAATTCAAATGTGTTTCCATTGATGGGAATGAGGAATACTATCTTTATGTAACCACTTTGTTTATATGTGGAATGTAATGCAAGTTTTATGATCTAATTCTCTAAAACTCTAAACCCGAAAAGATCCTCAACGTGTAATCTTGTAATAACTCAAGATTAAGTAAGGTTTAAGGCTGGGGCCTTATAGTTGGTATCAAAGGTCGGTTTAGACAACTTTAGGAGTTAGAAAAGTGTTAAATTATAATATGATTGAAATGATATAGCATTTACGGATTACCATGTTGCTTCGCCTAAGATATTTCCATGTTCAGAATGGTTTTCCGTAGGGGAAACAAAGCAGCTATGTTGGGACGACATCAGGAGGAAGACAGCCTTCCAAATCAGCAACCTGAGATGGTCGGAATCGGAACTGAACAGTTTGTTGCAGTAATGGCGCAGTTGACTCAGGCTATAAATGGTGGTGGTATCCATGCACGAGATCAGCCAGATCAGCCGCAGAGGAACATGTCAGTGGTGGAACATTTCACGAGGCAACATCCACCATCATTCAGAGGATCATCTGACCCTGTGCTAGCTGAAGGGTGGATTAAAGCACTGGAGAAGATTTTTGATGTCATGGGGTGTTCAGACAATCAAAAGGTTAGTCTTGCTATTTATCGTTTGGAGGGAGAAGCAGATCAGTGGTGGTCTATGGTTAAAAATATCAGGGACGCCGATGAGATTGATGCTCTTGACTGGGATGAATTCAAAGGTATTTTTCTTGAGAAGTATTTTCCTAAGGCTGTTCGACTTAGGATGGAAAAGCAATTCTTGGAATTGAGGCAAGAGGAAGACTCAGTGGCTTCCTATGAGGAAAGGTTCACTCGATTGGCAAGGTATGCTCCAAATTTTATCCGGGACCTTGATAGTAAAATCAATCGTTTTTACTCAGGATTAAAGCCAAAGTATCGAAGGGCATTAGCTTCTCGTGAGTTTAAAAGTTATGAAAAGCTTGTTCGATGTGCTGAGAAGGTGGAAATGGAGTTTGCCGATGACCAAGTGTTCTATAACAACCAGCAGAAGAAGAGACCGAGGTGGCAGGAGAAAGGTAAGAATTCTTCAAAGAAGTCTGATGGTAAGAGAACTAAGTTTCCAGTTTGTGATAAATGTGGCAAAAGGCATGCTGGGGAATGTCTTCTGAATTCTGGAAAGTGCTACCGATGTGGTAAGATGGGACATAAGGCTCATGATTGCACTGAAAAGGATCAAGGTGAAGGTAAGAACAAGTTTGATTTACAGTTAGTGAAATGTTTTAAGTGCAATGAGATGGGTCACTATGCAAACGAGTGTCCGACAAGGAGCTTGAGTGATGGGAAGCAGTTAGACTACAAGCAGAAACGGGTGGTGAAATCCTTTGCAACTACTTCAGCAGATGTTGGGCCATCGAATGAAGTGGTGTCAGCTCCAGGGAGCTCAGTATTTTTCGAAGATTGACTTGAGGTCGGGGTACCATCAGTTGAAAGTAAAAGAAGCAGACGACTGCGTTCTGTACTAGATATGGCCATTATGAATTTGTAGTTATGCCTTTTGGGTTAACCAATGCACCTTCTGTATTCATGGACCTTATGAATAAAATTTTCCATGAGTTCTTGGATAAGTTTGTGTTTGTGTTTTGAGGTTTGTGAAGAGGTTATGTGTGCCTTGTGATTCACAGTTGAAGAGAGAGTTGTTATGTGAAGCTCATAGTTCTCCGTTTTCAGTTCATCCGGGCAGTACTAAGATGTATAGAGATCTGCGGGAGTATTACTGGTGGGATGGAATGAAAAGAGATATTGCTGATTTTACTGTGAAGTGTTTGACTTGTCAGCAGGTTAAAGCTGAGCGGCAGTTACCGAAAGGGATGCTTCAGCCTTTACCAGTGCCAGAGTGGAAATGGGAGAATATATCCATGGACTTTGTTGTTGGATTACCAAAGACATCTCGAGGTAATAATGCAATCTGGGTTATTGTTGATCGCTTGACCAAATCTGCTCATTTCCTTGCTATACGTGATACTTTCTCTCTTGATCAACTTTCCCCTTTGTATCTTAAAGAGATAGTCAGGTTACATGGAGTTCCTCTCTCCATTGTATCAGATCGTGATCCCAGGTTTACTTCCAACTTTTGGAAAGGCCTTCAGAAGTCGTTGGGTACTGAATTAAATTTTAGTACAGCTTTTCATCCTCAATCAGATGGGAAGTCAGAACGAACAATTCAGACATTGGAGGATATTCTACGAGCTTGTTCTATGGATTATCAGGGAAGTTGGGACCAGCATCTTTCTTTGGTTGAGTTTTCATATAATAACAGTTTTCATTCCAGTATACAGATGGCACCATTTCAGGCATTATATGGGAAGCAGTGTCGAACTCCAGCTTTCTGGGATGAAGTGGGTGAAAGAAAGTTGATGGGACCAGAATTGGTAGAAGAGATGGTAGAAAAAGTTCAGCTGATTCAGAAACACATGAGAACAGCTCAGAGCAGGCAGAAGAGTTATGCGGATAACCGGAGGAAGGATCTATCTTTCGAGGTAGGTGATCATGTTTTTCTCAAGGTTTCTCCTTGAAAAAGTGTGATGAGATTTGGTAAGAAAGGAAAGTTGAGTCCAAGGTTTATTGGACCATACGAAATTCTGGAAAGAGTTGGATCAGTTGCATACCGAGTGGATTTACCTCCGAGTTTATCTCAGGTACACAATGTTTTTCACGTTTCGATGTTGATAAAGTATATGCTAGATCCATCTCATGTTTTGAGTCCAGAGGTAGTTCAGCTGGAAGAGAACCTATCTTATGAGGAACAACCGGTCCAGATTCTTGACCACAGGGAGCAAGTGTTACGGAATAAGGTGATTCACCAGGTAAAGGTTTTGTGGAAAAACCACATGATTGAAGAGGCAACGTGGGAATCTGAAAATGCTATGAGGGTTAAATACCCCCACTTATTTTGATAAGGGAATAAAATTGCGAGGACGCAATTCTCAAAAGGGGGGAAGGATGTAACATCCCAGGTAATTAAAGAATAAATAATTTTCATATTTATTAATATTAGAGAATTAAATATGAATTTTAATTAAAAGGGGTTGCTATGTTCGATAGCGTACCCGATACGCAACGATGAGTTTCTTTGAAACTCACGTAGCACACTAGTAATATAATAATATTATGTTAGCTAACAAGTAGCCGTTGTACTGGCGGGAATGAATAGAAATAACTAAAATATGAATAGATATGTTTTTAGATGTTTTTACATTTACCCAATAAAAGATAAAGGCTTAAAATACGGAAAGAGTTCAATTTTAGGCTTTTATACTCTAATTTTCACTAAAGGTTCACTTATCACCTTTTAATGGTGAACCGTCATTAAATATAGTTTTGATCACTCTTATACATTCTTTTGGACCAAATAAAACTCTTATTAAGAATCGGGACATCAAATTTTACTTTGTGTAATTTTTGGTACCTTTCTGATAAAGTTAATTTTTTTTATGCATAGTGTAAAATGTTGTATTTTACATCAAAACTGCTTTTTAATCTAATTTATTTATATGATTAGATTATCTTTTGAATTGGTCTTAATGTGTAATATGAATATATTTTTACCATTTTATCCAATGGTGGTCATTGGAATCAATTTCACTTTGAAATTAGACTTAAACTGGTGTCAATCTTTTGATACTTATTGTTTTGTAAAAACACGCTATTTGCTCTGGCAGCGGGAATTAATTATTAAATTAATTAATGTGACTTATATGATTTGAATTTTGTAAAATAGACTTCATTTTTGAATTCGGATTATCAAATATAGATTAGGGTGAATTTTTGGTAATTTTCTGAAAAACTTCAATTTTTGATGAATAGTGAAACCACTAAGTGGTAATCAAGCAAACTGATTTTTCAGTTAAATGAAATTTTACCACTAATGTGTATTGAATTTTGAAAATCCGACATACATGGTTGTCATTAAGAAGTAAAATGTGGTTCAATGAGATTAAAATAATTTTTTGGTGAATAGTAACTTATTAAGTTCTTAATCGCGATTAGTGGTAATTAGTGTAGTTTAAGGTATAAATAATACTTTAATAATATAAAATGACCTAGACACATGTCCCAACCTCATTGGTTGTGTCATGGCCGACCAAGACAAGCCATGGCCTAACTTGGGGACCCCATGGATCCACTTTTGTTGGGAAATAACATAAATTACTTTTTATTTAATGTTAAAGTGAAAATGACACTAACATAAATTGTTTTACTAAAACAATTTTTAAGTGGGGTTATACAAGTCCAAATTTAGATTATAAATAGTCATTGGAAAGCTAAAAAGATTTCCTACATCATAGTATTTGTTTTATAATTTTTCGAAATTAAATAAATTAAAGTATTTATGACATAATAATGATGCAGCGATGACATCATTATTTGGCGATTTAAATAAAACAGAAAGATAATGTAAAATCTAAAACCTACACATGGCCAAAACCAATTGGATGAGTGGATTGCTAAGCCTTATCACCTTATCCACGAATTCTATCAATGTGGGACCTTTTAAAACCGAAACACATTTTCAAATAATGTAATGTTCCTTTACTTTCCAAAAGTGCCCCTCCTCTCCCCTTATAAAAGGCCCCCACCTCTACCTCATTTCACACACTCTTCAAGCCATTGGCTCGGCCAACCCCTGCCCATTTGCTCTCTCCACATTCCTCTCCTCATCCTAGAGGATTCCCTTTGGGCAGAATCCTTTCAAAGGAAGCCTTTAGGCTCAACTCAAAAGGAGTTACACTTTTTAAGGTAATTCATTCTCTCATGTTCTTTTGTTTTATTTTGCTTCTCCAACCCCCTAAACTCTTTTTATTTCCTCCTTTTATAACATCACCAGTATCTTCAATATACTAGGATGTTGTTATAAGATTTATTTGAGCCACACTCTCACACAACTACATCAAATGGTTAAAGAACATATGTTTTCCGTGGATGGCGAAATTATGCCTCCCGAAACGATGATTGTTCAATACTCATTAAACACCTTCAAAGGTGGCCATTATGATGTCACTATTTTTATATATGATATATAATATATGTTTTCCTTAAGCTTCTGTTTTTTCATTTTGGGCATACCTTTATGGTTTCCATTATGGGTAAAACACGATATCTTCATTTTAGGAAGCGCGGACTACCGCCCCCTAAAAGTGATTTGATTCGTTAATACCATATGTGGATGTGTAAAGGATAAAGTTAATGATATTATATATTTTATTATACTGGAATTATAATATACCTATATATATCATTATCATTTATTTCCATTAAATTATGAGATAGAAATGAAAGTAGCGTTCATGCGTACGTACGGACTACCGTCTCCATGAACGGTGCATTTCATTTCTTATCCCCGAATGTAATGTACTATTAAAAGTACATGTATATAATGGATATATATAATTAATGATATATCTAAATGATGAATATAATTCTGGAATTAAAATATACATAAGTCTCATTTAGTTTTAATTCCGTTAATATGACAAAGAAATGAAAGTAGCGTTCATGCGTACGTACGGCTTACCGTCTCCATGAACGGTGCATTTCATTTCTTACCTCTAAATGATTATGTAATATTTTAAATACATGTATGTACTGTATATATATGACATATATGATATCTACATCATGAATACCATTCTGGATATAATGAAACATTGACCAAATTAACAACATGTAAGTGTAAGAAGTCTATTTTTGACTTAAGAACCAAATACCGACAAAATGAACATTATTAACTTAAATGATTACATGATGTTCATAACATGGTATAAAAGGAATAATGAACTTGAAAAAGATTCATAACCAAGTAGATATTAACTAAATTTTATTATTCAGGAGTTTAAAGAACGGTCGGGTCAAGTCAGATACGAGGTATGGGAACTTCTTAACCCAATTTCCATTCTTTGGGTTAATCTCCTACTTCCAAATTATGTCATTATATTATTATGTCGTATCTTGTATTTGTACTTTATTTATGTGTACTTATAGTGAATACACATAATGTATCTATTTTATTTTAAAAATTATCTTTGTATGGGGCTTCGTCTCAATCTCCTTTCGTTGAGGCATATTTTATTTTATACACAACTTTCTTTTATACGGTGTATAAACCCCTTTGACTTTTACGTTTATTCAAAAGGAATCTTTTTTATACGAAGCGTTTACTAAACGACAAAAGGGAATGTTTTTGTCGTACGTATGCGGCGACAACGACTTCTCCGCCGTCGTAACCGTTATTTGAGTTTCGGCTTCCTCTACAAGCCATACCTTCTTTTTAAAAGAAAAATAAATACCATATTTTACTTTTCTTTTATTTTGGTATTGAAAATGGTTTTCATAATGTTTTTATATCAATGTGTTGTATTGATATCTCGTGATTGAAATGTGGAAATTTTATGTTTCCTTTATGCATGTTTTATGTGATATGATTATGTTATGGTCCTTGGGCATTATTATGAAGACGGGTGGTTCCGTGATAAACTAAGGGCGGGTGAGCCCGTTATAGCTCTCCAATGCATTGGGTAACGCGAAGGAGTGAAACATTAAGGTTTCTCCGAAGAGATTTTCAGGGAATATACTGTGATGGGTATTCCAAACGTAACCAAGAGGGTTACTCCCTACGTAAGAATGTTATGAATGCCTCAAGTTACCTTTACATATTATGATTTCTATGATTTATTCATGATTTTATGAGGTATGTTAAAGTGCCTATGTTTTATGGGTAAAGTATGATTTCATTCTTATGTATATATGATTTCATGTTTCCTTTCCATGCTTTTTTTTATAACCCATACTGAGTTTTTATGCTCATCCCAAGTTTTTGAAATGTTTTTCACAGGTCAAGGGAAAGGTACATGATAAGATGATAGGGTCAAGGATGTGTCAAAAAGAATCCATGTCTTAATTCAAATGTGTTTCCATTGATGGGAATGAGGAATACTATCTTTATGTAACCACTTTGTTTATATGTGGAATGTAATGCAAGTTTTATGATCTAATTCTCTAAAACTCTAAACCCGAAAAGATCCTCAACGTGTAATCTTGTAATAACTCAAGATTAAGTAAGGTTTAAGGCTGGGGCCTTATACAGATCTTGGGATAGCTAGACACACCATGTACCCATTGGGACTCTCAATGTATTACCTTCAAGAGTTCTTGAGGCTCTTTGTTTTCTTTGTTTGGACGGGTATATGTTGGGTTAATTCCATTGGTAATTTATCTCTAGGGTACAATATGGAATTACATCCATATCATTGGGTTTTTATCCCCTCTAGAGTCCGATTATCAGAAAGAGTTGTGGCGTCCCTCTTTGAGATTGAAGTGTGATCCTCTATCATACTTAGTTCCCCAGTTGGAGTTTGTTGAATCAGCATGACCTCTCAAACTAGGGAATCAATACATGATCTAACATGATGTATCGGTAGGGTTGGTGAAATTTTTGACATATGATCCCCTACATAGTGGATTGATCCAGATTGGGTTCATGGTATCCCCTCGTGGTTCTTGCTGTTACCCCCTATCTGTGTATCAAAGTCTTCTTAAATGAGTGTGTTCCCTTTGGGAGGGGCCAAATGAGCTAGAAATCCTCATTGAGGGTCTCCAATGATTGTATGGCTCATGGATTGAGTTCTCCCAGAATGAGCATTGGTTCGAGAAGAATCCTATGGCTCACAGTTTGTTATGACCGCCTGATGGCGTGGTGTCTTTCGTAAATTTACCAGGTTTTTTCTATTATATATTGATTGTTATAACATTTATTGAGAAAAATGCACTTGGTTATTAAGGTTTAGTGTTATTAGGGTGTCCTACTGAGTTTTTTTAAACTCACCCCTTCATAGGATTTTCCCGCATGTGTCATATGTTGGGAAGATGAAGACCCTTTTGATAGTGTCTTGGGATGATAAGTTGGGTGTTGAGTGTAGCTTGATCTTGAAAGATAGAAGTGTTTACCTAGTGCATAATTTTGACCTATTAATTTACCTCGGAGAAGTTTGGACTCTTTTAAATTTTGGTTTGGCATGTTTTTGGGCCCTTTTTGGTGTTCAGTACTCTACTATCACACTCTTTTGTGAGATCATTGATGTATTCATGAATTGTTTCAGTTGATTTACATTTCAGTATTGTGTGGGCTTGGAGATGTCTTTGTTTTTTGTAAATTTAATTTAAACTAATTCCTCTCATTTGTGGGATATTTCTACTCGATGCTAGTCACTAGCCCCTAGCCTATTGAAGGCGGGCATGGGGCAGTCATGGGTCGGACCTCAATGGGTCGGGTCATTAGAAGTGGTATCAAAGGACGCCAGTTCTACTTCAGGACTGGTAGTCAATGAGATTATTCTGGGGATACAGTGTTTAGTTTTTTGACTTCAACTTTCATGCTAGAGACTCCAGTATTGGTATGGAGGCCAACATATCCATACATTAGAACTATGATCTCCCTCCTTTTGACACGATACATTTAAACATTTGGTTGTGGGGGAATTTTTTGGCACATACATTATATGAGAATAAGTTGTGGTTTTCATGTCCTTCTTGTGTAATCTACCCAATTATAATTTTTTGGGCATGTTATATATTGTTTTATTTAAGGATGCCTTAATGTGGACAACCATTCAGGATTCCACCACATTATTGAAAGATGACCTACTTAGTGATGAGGCATCGATATAAAGGATTGTACTAGAGATATCACCTCTAGTTACTTTACCAGTTATATCACCACCCTTTGAGAAGTATCTAGCACCAACAATACCAACTGAGATTGCAAGTAGGCTGAGTGAATTGTATGAGTTTTAGAGGTAGTGAACTCCCATGTTTCAGGGTGACACGGACCCCTAGGTGGCTGAGTATTGGTTAGATGCAGTCACCCTTGTTTTCTGACTTGGGAGGACACTGATCGATTAGATGATAGTCCTTCAAATGAGTCATTTTTCAGGATCTATGGGGAGATTGTGGATTTTGGTGACTCAGTCACATGATGAGACAACTCTCTCCTAAAAAACATTGATAATCTCTTTATAAATGATTGCTATCTATCCATGTTTTGATTGGTACACAAACAAGATCTCCTATATTTTCAGTAGGGAAACATGATCATGGAAAAGTATTTAGTGAGGTTTACCAATCTCTCACGTTACTCGTTGGATATGGTATGAGACTAGTTATTTAGGGCTCAAACCTTTGATCAGGGCTTGTGCTAGGACATCAGGTCATCAATGGTATCTCTTATAATTTCCACATTTTTTGACTGATTGAGTGAGCCTTCTTGATATGAATTTTTTCTAAAAGAGAAGACACCAGTATTAGGAGATTGCATTGGGGACTCGGTAGTTGAGACCTCAGCAGCGGGTAGCCGACGACAATAAAAAGGATCAAAGAAGTTAAAAACATTAGTAGGAGGTCCAAAGGCTTAGGGTCAGAGATGAGAGGCTCTTACGGTGTCTTGAATCATCCAAGGGACAAGCGTTGTTTCTCTTGTGACATTCATGGACATGTGGAATAATATTTCCCAAACCGTCGTACAACTAATCGGGAGATGATCGAGGGAACCCCGAGACATAGATAGATGGTGGAGAATGGTGATCCTTATGGAAGCGGAAGTGGGGGAGGGGCTAGAAGGGTAGAAGGAGGTGGTCGTAGGTTTGACCTATTACAACCACCATCCCCAGGTGGTCTACGCAAGGATGAGGGAGCTGGTGGGAAAGGACAAGGCCACCTGCAAACATTGGAGGCCTATGACCCTAAGTCCCTAGGGATGATAAGAGGTATGATATCAATCTTTTCTACTTTATCTATAGTATTAATAGACATAGGTTCTATCCATTACTTTATTTCCACATATATGGTTCAAAACTCAGAGATTCCAATTGAGCTTTTGTCTTAACCCTTACGGTTGGTGACTCAAATGGGTGGTGAATTTCTGACTTCACACCAGTTCCGAAGTGTGACCTAATTCTTGGAGGTGATAGTTTTGTATGGGATCTCTTTGTTGCAACAATGAGGCCTTACTATGTCATCATAGGTATGGACTGGCTATCTAAAATTCATGCCCAGATTGACTATTTTAAGTGAAGGTTGTGGTGTGTCCATTGTAACAGAATTATTTTTTCATTTTTTGGTGAGAAGGAAACCTTGGTGGAGAAGGATGAGTCCAGAATATGAGAGTAAAAATGATTAATCACCCGTTAGACAACATGAATCTGGGGGTAGTGGATGCTTTAAACTATCAGTTTTCTATAGTGGTAGTTGAGTATGGGGATGTCTTTCATTAGGATGTACTAGGTTTACCTCCCCACTGAGAGGTAGATTTATGGATCAACTTGAATCCTCGGACAATAATAATATTTGAACTAGCATATTGGACAGATCTCTTAGAGCTTCAAGAGACAAGGATCTAGTTGGAGGACTTGTAGGAGAAGGGATTTGGGAGACCCAGAATTTCCCCTTGGCTAGCTCTAGTGTTGTTTTACAAGAATGAAGACAAGATCCTTAGGCAATTTGTGGATTACCGGCACTTGAACTAGGTGACCATGAAAAAAATATCCACTAACCAGAATCGAAAACCTCTAAAATTGTTTATTGGGGTACCATGGTTGTCAAGGATTAACACAGATCAGGCTATCACCAGAAACAAGTCTATGATGAGGACATACCATAGATGACCTTCATATGTTATTATGCTCACTATGAGTACTTAGTAATTCCCTTGGTGTGAAGAACACCCCAATAATGTTCATGGGAATCATGAACCAGATCATTAATACTTTCTTAGATCGATTTGTTGTAGTCTTCATCGATGACATCCTAGTGTATTTGACATTCGAGGAGGAGAACACAAGACACTTGAGGATGTTCCTCGACACACTCCGAGAGCACCAAATTTACAAGAAGCTCTCTAAGTTTCAGTTTTGGATTTTATACGTCCTTTTTCTGGGACACAGCATCTCAGAGGCTTGATTTGTAGTGGATTCAACGAATGTTAAGGTAGTGGTTTCTTGGGAACCACCCAAGAGTGTTACTAAGGTGTGGAGTTTCATTGGATTGTCTAGGTACTATCAGAGGTTTGTACCCAAATTATCTAGAGTGGGTTCACCATTAAAAACGTTGAATAGTAAAGGGAATCATTTCATGTGGATGGAAAAGTGACATCAGTGCTTTCTGGATCTGAGGTAGAGGTTGAGGAGTGATCCCATCTTGATGTTACTAGAGGAGGGTTTTGAGTACATAGTGTTCTACGATGCATCAAGGACCAAAATTTGTTGTGTTCTGATGTTGAGGTAAGTAGTTATTGAATATGGTTAATTCTAGTTGAGACCACATGAGAAGATCTACATGAACAATGTCCTTGAGTTATTAGTAGTATTTTTCACATTGAAGATGTGGTGACACTACCTAATGAGAGAGCGGTTTACCGTATACTATGAGCACAAGAGTCTCAAGTATATCTTCTCTTAGATGGATCTTAACGTGATACAAAGGTGATGTCTATAGTACCTCCAAGACAATAATATTGAGGTTGACTATACTCAGGGGAAGTGGAATGAGGTGGCGAATGCGCTCAGCAGAGGATATTGTTCTTAGTTGTTGGTCGAGTCATCACAGCAGTTAGCCTTATTGTAATTGTCCTTTGTGGACAAGGACAATTGTTCTTGTCTTTAGTAAATGGTTGTTACCCCACCACTTCTACAATATGTTATATATTCTCAACATGGAGATAACGAATGTGAGACATTAAGTACTCAAATATTCACTATAAATGCTCCTAATCGATATTTTGAAGTTGGAGAACACACTATCCTTTTTATGGGATGGACATTGTTACCTTTGGAATTATGGTAGGAGGTGTTATGAGAGTTTCATACATCCCTTTTAGCTATAAAAATAGGCGATTCTAAGATGTACGAAGACCTATGACATCAGTTTTTGTGGCTAGAAACTAAGAAAGGAGTTGCAGAGTTTATCTCTAGTTTACTTAATTATTAGCAAGTGAAGGCTGAGCACTATGTTCTGGTAGGTTTAACCTAACCCCTTGAGGTTACATAGTGGAAGTGGGATAGAGTATCCATAGACTTCATGACGGGATTACAACGTACATCTAGGGGACATGATTTGATCTGGGTGATCATAGATCAACTCACCATGTTGGCCAAGTTATTATAAATTTGAGAGAAGAGTTTGGTAGAGATATTGGGATGCCTCTATGAGCAGGATATGTTTTGACTCTATGGAGTTCCCTCAATGATTGCCTCTAAGCATGATGCTTTCTAGACATCTCGGTTATATTGAGGATTATAGGTGGTGTTTGGAACTTAGTTACACTTGAGAACAATGTTCCACCAACAAAATGATGGCCAAATGGAGTAAACCATTCAGTTCATGGATGGAATGCTATGATATTTCACGTTGGACTTTAGTTGGATTTGGGAGGACCAAACGCCCTTGGTGGAGTTTGCGTACAAAAATGTTTACCATTCCACAATTAGTATGGAACGATTCAAGGCTTTGTATGGGATACCCTACAGGTCACTACTCTGTTGGTCTGATCTAGTCAAGTCAATAATTGTGGGACCAAATTTGGTGTGACCTACTATAGAGAAGGTGAAGATAATATAAGAATGGATGAATACTTCATAGAGCCGTCATAAGTCTTATGTTGATAGGTGATAGAGTCCTTTGGAGTCTGAGGAAGAAGACCACACGTCATATGGGTTTCACCTCAACATAAATTATATATTTGACCAAGACAACAACTGATCTCTTAGGTTCATATGCCCTTTCGAGATACCACTAGAGTTAGAAAAGTTTCATACCACATATCTCTACCTCCACAATTATACTAGGTACACAACATATTCCATGTGTTTTAGTTGAAGAGATACATTCATGACCCATCCCACATTATCGACTAGAGGGAGATGTACATCAAGGGTGGTACAATATTTGTAGATTACCTAGTAGAGATCGAGAATTTGTAGGAAGGGATCATTCATTTGTGATTGATTGCTTTAGTTTGTGTCTGGTGGCAGCACATGAATCTCCGAGAGAGAACATGGGAGCGAGAGGCTTATATTCGTTCTCAGTACCAACATCTTTTTGAGTAGCAGTTGTTTTGGATTTTAGAGGATTTAGAAACCCAAGGTGGAAAGAATTTTACATCTCATATTTTCTATATATTATTTTTAAATTTTATATGGATTGTTTTCGAGACCAGGTGTTTAGACGACATGTGATTTTAAATCCCAGTGTTCCTAGAATAAATTTTTGAAATATATGAAATATATTAAATATCACATACTTATAGTTTTCTTGAAAAAGTGTAATAACTTCTAAAAATGTTCCTAGATCATAAATATGTGGTAACCATTGAGTTAAGAATAGTGGTTTTACCCTTGGAACGACTTAACATTAGTTCACGTACGTTATTTGGGGAAAAGTCCTCATGGGTGTTGAAATGAATAAAATATTTAAATGATATTTTTTTCATTTTTTCTGATTAAATTAATATAAAACATTAAATAGATTGTGATAGAAAATTTATAGGGTTAGGCTCATAACCTTGGAAATATTCGAGTGCCTCTAGAGGGATATTCTAGGATTCTCTCTTAGGCTAACAATGACAGATTGTGGATCGATGATCGATGTTACATCAGATTCGATATATCTTTCTAATGAAAAAAAGGATTCATTAATTATTAACATGTGATCGAAATGAATTGAGTTAATTAATGTGTTTTATTTGTATTTATTACCAATTCATAATTTCTGAAATGAATGTAAATCAATCGACGAATGGATTGATTTGCAGATCGGTTGCGTTGTGGGATGGGATTATTTTGTGGGGATTTAGTGGGATAAATTCTTGAGATTAATTTATTGATGGATTTGATTTTCATTATAATGGAAATGAACCAAGATCGACATGAACATCAATCGAGTTTCATTCCAATCATTTATTATTGTGCTTCTCTCCCCCAGTTCTGTAATTCACCACATACGTTCTTCATTTGGCATGGTGTTCGACTATTCCCAATAAATCAATCTTTGTACACTAATTTATTGGTAAAATGATAGAATATAGTATATATAGGGTTGATATGACGTGATGGAGGTGTGAAGATCGAGACATAGAGTTCCAGACTAAAGATGATTCCCAATTTCGCGTTCATTTCCATTCTTCGACACAAAATGAAGAATGTTAATTTGATCCATTTTGCGAGTGGATTTTGTGATGAAACATGTTGATTAGGTGATAGAATGAAAAAATAAGGTTGGATATTGAGTTTCATGGCACAAAGTTCGACAGATCAGAGGATGGAGGATCGGTCAAGGCATGCAGTGGAAGATATAGTATTTCAAGAAAATCTCAAAGAACACGATGTGTAATCCAGGATTACATGGTCTCTGGGACACCTTCATCAGTGGCTATGGTTTTCGGTGGAATATAAGGATAAAAACATGTTACCCCGATTACACGGTGTGTTAACCTCCCTAGTTGACACAACATGTACTCTGAAGATTACACAAACATTGGTTGGAGTAGACTATCATGGACACGCCATTTACTCCAAATGGAAACATTTGGCTTACACGTACCAATACACGAACATGACTTTGGTATGTTGACATGACCTGGAAACATATTCATGATACCTAGTGTCTCTAAATTCCATATATATCCTTATACATTCCATATATATTGAGACTACATGCCGTGTGAGGCTCTTCCACATGGATAGAACATGGGATAAATGGACCCGTCGTGTACCCCTTGTGACACTCCATGCACTCTCGTTAAGAGTGCTTGAGGCTCTTTTTTTCTACGTTTGGGAAATTATAGTTTGAGTGAGTTCTCTTGGTCCTTCTCCAGGAGGGTACATTGTGATTTTAGATACACATCATTGGTTGGTTATCACCTCAAGAGACTGAGTCTGAGATAGAGTTTTTTTCCCTCTGTGAGACTAGAGTGAAATCTTCTATCATCCTTAGTTCCCTAGTTGGAGTTTTTGGAATTAGCATGACCTACCTAAGGAGGGAATAAATCCTCCATCTAGTAATCCACATTAGTAGGGTTGGTGGAATAAATTATAAATGATCCCCTACATAAAAGGTTGACCTATATTGTGATCATGGTGTCCCCCAATAGTTCTGGGCATGACCCACTATCTGTGTATCAAAGTCTTCTCAGACTAGTGTGTTCTCCTTGGGTGGGGAATAATGAGATAGAAAACTTCTTTGAGAGTCTCCGATTATAGCATGGATTAAAAAGTGAGTTCGTCCGGTAACACCAAAAGATTTCATAGTATGTTATCTCATTAAAGTAATTCAATAACTTGCGCTTCACGCAACACCGAGTTCTAGGGCACCATAACTTATCAAACTAGTCATTCAAAAAGAGGTTGTCAATAGTATTAACTGCATTTTAAATCTTATATACTCTATATATTTTTTACTCCCATACTATGTGTTTCGTTGTCATAATATATAAACAAATTTATTTTTTCAGATAAAATAAGTATTTATCAAAAAATGCAATTTTACCACATTTTAATGTAGAACTCTTTTTAAAACAAATATTTTAAACTTTTATATATTTAATTTAATGAAATTAAATTATTATTTTGATTCGGGAAATAAAAATATTGTTTGGATAAATATTTGGTACTTTTTTGATAACTTTCATATTTTGATGAATAATGAAAAATACTAAATTTTAATTGACAAAAACATTTTTAATCGAAATAATTTATAGTGATAAATTATTCATTTGAATGTTTTGGAAGTATAATTATACTATATTTTTATCATTTAATATAATTTAGGAGATTATAATTAATTTCACATTTAAATTTGACATAAACACATGATAATATTTTGATAGTTCTTACTTTTTAAAAATCCACTTTTTGGTTTTGACAACGAGAATTAATTTTAAATTAATTAAGTTAACTTATATGTATTGAATTTGGTAAAATAGAATTCATTTTTGAATTCAAAACATCAAAATTAGCTGATGTTTGATTTTTTGTATTTTTATGAAAACATCCAATTTTGGATGATTATGAAAAGCAATGCGTTATTATTTAAAACCGAATTTTTATTTAAATAATTATTTATTTTATTTAAATTTATTTTATGTAAAAATATATATATACTACCTATATAATATCATGTAAATCATTGGAGTCATTTTATAATAAAATTAGATATATAAATTTTTATTGAACTTTTTCCCATCTTTTACCCACCTTCTAGAAGCATTTGAAAATTTCCATAAAACTTAATTTTACCACTTCTGTGAGTTGAATATCAAAACATCAAGAAACACGGTTTACATTACTAAGTAACAAGTGGTTCAATAAGATGAAAATATTTTTTGGTGAATAGTAACTTTTGCCTTTTATTTACCATGGTTAAAAGTAAATAGGGTAATTAAGTGTAAAAATTATATTATAATCACCCTAACACAAGTCTTAATTCTATTGTACAAGTGAAATTCATCCAAAAAATACCTTAGGAATAAAATATGACCCTATTTGGTCCACTTGTATTAGATTAAGAAATTTATTATTATTTTATTTAAAGAAGAGTTAAAAGTGTCCAATTCAACGTTTAATAATTAAACTATTTTTAATATAGGGTGATACAAAAGATAATATCAACTATAAATATTCTTTATAAAGATAAAATTATTCCTAAATGTTATTTTATTTATAATTTTTAGACATTAAATAATTAAACTTATTTACGACACAATGATGATGCAGTAATCACCTTATTAATGAAAGAATCAAATAAACGGTATTATATATATTAAAATAATTATAATTTCAATGTTTTTATGACATCCCAGAATTTTTAGGTGAATATGACATGTCAGGATTGATTCAATGTATTTTGTTCGAAGTGATCAAGTTGTGATGACTTTCACAAAAACCAAATACTAAATAGTGTCAAAATTGACATAAATGAGTTTTTAAAACAAATATTATATGATTAAATTATATAATATTCCTAAAAATCTAAGGTTAAGCCAAAGGGATTAAATAATATTATATATTTCATTAATGAACCACTTTAGTTTCTCTTGTATGTTTAGAGTTTTGTTTATTAACTATATAGTGTAAGAGTAGAAGAAGACACGGTAAAAGTTAAACTATTTAACTAAGAGTTAAATGTAAATGATAAGGTTAATATGGTGACCTAAACCCATATAAAACCTATTGGTTGAGTGGTTTTTGACCCATAACCACCTTATAATATAAAAAAATCATTTTTATCCATTATAAACCAAAAATTATTTTATTATAAAATAATATTTCAATCTTTTCCTAAAGTGACCCTAACCTCTCTTATAAAAGGGAACTTACCCTTCTCTCAAAATCACACCTCCAAATACATTTGGCTCGGAAAAACTCAACCCAAATATCCTCAGAACTCACCTCACATCAACTTAGAGTTCTTACTCTGATCATAAATCCAACCTAAGGATCCCTTTTGATCAACTCAAAAGGAAACAACCGAAGAAGATGTAATAATTTCACCACCCTCTTTCAAGCTCTTTTCTTCTTCCACTTCCTCTTTATTTATTGTTTCCATACCAAGATTATAACTCCACTACATCCTACATACTGTGATGTGATTATAAATATGGTACAACCATATTCATTATTATATCCATCCTATAAATGACAAAGTCACCATACGTGCGTACGTACGACTTACCGTCTCCACGTCGTGGTGTAGTTTGTTATTAAAAAACATCATTATTTGGATGGGTATAATAATGAGTATAATATATGTAAATAATAAATATAACATGTTAACGATTCTATATATATGATATAACATCCAATTACATACTATTCCTCCATCAAAAAATGATATTATCCCTCGTGCGTATGAAGGGATTACCGTCTCCACGATGTGATGAGATTCATTTCAATATTCACCATTCAATGATGATTATAAAAATATATTTTATTAATAGGTATGTAATATATGACATAATAATGTTACTTAATAGATATATATATATATATATATGTACTTACATATATCTTATTTGCTTACTTCCATTCAATCTGATATGAAAATAGAAACAAGGTTTATGCGTACATACGAACTACAATCTCCATAAATGGTGTTTTCCATTTCATATATCTATCTATTATACATATTTATATTCAAAATATATATTATATATAAATTATGTGTTATATTCTGTACGTATGTAAATCATGATCTAAATGATACGATCAAGAATAACAAGTTAAAACACGTATGATAAAGAATACGATTATTACCTGAAATATTAATTTAACATAGAAATAATTATTAAATGGGTACTATAAAGTTATAAATGAATCTTGTATGATATAATAAATATGAATATGGTTCTGTTATAATTTAATAAAATACTATGGTCATTATACAAGAGGTTAAACGTACCCTCAACCAAAGGAAAGTGCAAGGTAAGAGTTAATTTCACAATATCTTTATTATCCAAGGTTGTTTTTATGTAAGTATCTACTAGGAAATATATATTATCCATCCACATGTTTCATAAAAGTGTTTTCAAAGGGATTATTTTAAAGTTAATTTTTACTAAAACATCATTTTAAATGGTTTAACGATTTATTCTTCTAAACCTTTGTCATTAATGTCCATGTTTTCAAAATGGTTTTAAGGATTTATTTATATGGACATGAATGTTTTTAAATTTTAATTCCTTTCAAATGATTCAAAGTGGTATGGGAAATTTTGATTCAAAACTATATTTTAAATAAGTTCCTTTATAAATTATGTGACTTTGAAATGATTTCATGAAAAAGGAATATTTCTAACAAATATTTTTACCGATCATTTTCAACTATGTCAACATTATTTATGGGATATTATTCTTGATCGCGGTTGATTTATTAGGATAAAAATTTTCCATATTATGTTGAAGTTTTTGTGATATATTTGACAATGGATGTGTTATTTTTATTCCATTCTTGGTTAAGGGTTAATGTATTGACATTTAGTATGCCAGTTTTAATAAGAATGTTTATCTTATGTTTCAACCTTTTCATATGAGGAATGTATTGTTCATAGTAATTGACAGGTGGAGCCTGATATATCTCCTTGGTGCATTAGAAAGTCACATGATACAATTACACATGTAATTGGACAAGGCCATTCCCAATTTTGATATATGGTTTTGGCTGAGGCCATAATCATTTTTAGACATCTTGGTCGAGGCCTTGACAAAATCTTTCAGAATGTACCGCATTATACATTCCCTTATTATGAAAATATTATTGATGTTTCATGTGGTTATTCGACTAGTAGAATACCCATGACTATGTTTTGTTATGGAATTATTTACTCATCTCATATTCCAGCCATAAAGTGTTCATTTTTATTATTTTTAAAGGAATGTGTTTTAAATTATTCACCATGCCTAGTGTTTATGTTATCTTCCACAGTATTGGTTACCCTTACTGAGCATTTTAGATCACCCCTTTCATATGTTTTATTTTCCCATGATTCCAAGAATTTCATTATTATTGATAAGAAGATTTAAACTTGGGGATTAATGGTGTTCTCAAAGGATCATTTAGGATATTTTTTATTTTCAAAGCTGTAATGTAAAGATCATGTATGTAATCTATTTTCCAAGACTGCTAAACTGATTGATCTTTCAAGACTTTATTCCTTGTAATCATGCCAATGTATTAAAATAATGCACTCACTCTGGGTAACTGGGGTCGAGGCGTTACAGTTGGTATCAGAGGAAGTTTATTACATACATTGGAAACTAGATTTAGAAAAACTTTGATTATAGAACATTACCCTAAGAAAGATTTTGAGGATTATTATAGAATATCTTCCTAGAATTTTGGTAATGTCTAGATTTTGTGAATTTTTTCCAAGAAATACATCCCTACATGGATACAAGAAGATAGAGATGGCTCTGACACAGATGTAACTAAGAGTGAAAAATCTAACAAGAAGTTTCAGGCTTCACCCATGGTATCCTCGTACACAACAACGGACCTTACCACACTCATGGTTATAACAATCCCAGGGGATATGCTTAGGATAATCTAAATTTTACTTATAATCCATTATTAAGGATTTAGAATAAAATACTTCCTCAAATTTTTTTTATGATTATATATTATATGCATAATCTTTTCAATTTACATTATTTATTTTAAAAGTTTGGTATTATGCATTGTGATTCATAAACTAACTTGGTGTATTCCATTATTTAGAAATGGCGCCTAATAGAAGAAAAGAGAATTCCAATAATACGCATGATTGAAAGATTAATAAGGATCATATCTTTCATGGTATTAAGTCAACATTTAAAAGGGAAACAGTCTCCCACATATTCTAATGATATAAAAAATAGTGTCATGTGTTAATAAGAAAAGTAAATAATTCTCTGAGTCCTATGGATTTTAAGGTAATCAAGAGAAGAAAAGGACGGTATAAAGAAAGATGTATAATGGGAAGAGGGGAAATAAGGTTTTTCCTATATGTGATAACTATGGAAAGAATCACTTTGGTAATTTCTTGAAGGGAATTGGTGTTTGTTATAAGTGTAGAGAAAAAGGACACCATGTAAGTGATTTCAAGGGTAATAAAAAGGTTTCAAATGTACAATTCTTCATCTGCAAGGAGTTGGGACACTAAGTGAATCAATGCCCAAATCATCAGAGTATTCCTCAATTTATGATATTAGATAATAATCAAGTTATAATACTACCAAATATTAAGAGGAATGACTAGTGTTATTATGTTGTTATTAAATAATTATTTCATTTTAGTGTTCTATCAATGATGTACTGGTTATATTTATTATGTAAATAAATAATGATTGTATTGTAGTACTATTTAATTAATGATTTGAGATTGTATGGTACCAAGTAAAGTGACATAGTTTCAGGTTAATCTTTTTGAAAAATACATGGTTTAAGGAAACGTAAACCATAATATGGTTCTAATACTAAGGTAGGGATTTTGGAATAAGATATTGTGGATTTGGATAAATTATATTGGATATTATTTACTACCTTGGAACTGATTAATGGTTTGTTTATTCATTGTTTGTTGGAATATTCATAATATTTGGATATAAGGAATATATCTAGTACTCTATAAGGAATAAGAGAGCATGAATGTAATCAATAATGTTTTGTGGTAATTGATGGTGTAACTATGTTTTAAAAGAATACATGATGAAGGTATTCATATGTTATTACGTGGAAAAAGAGATCTTCATTTTGTTTACGTTCCTTATTAATTTTGTATTTTGAGTTTGGATAGAAGTATTTTCGAAAATTCTAATGGTTGGAATGTATTATGTTTGATATTGGATACTATTATTAAGGTTAAATCATTTCTTAAGATTCTTTTTGGATTGTTATAAAAAGGACAACCTGGAGGTCAGACAACAACCCATCGTATCTGGCAGGGGCGTGAGACTTGAACCCATAACCGAAGGGCGACAAGGGTGCATCACCTACCACTAGACTACGTGATGCCCTAGTTTGTGTAATGTAGTTTTTTAAAGATTTTAACAAATGAATTATTAATTCATTATTTTTGGAACCCTATACGATTTTGATAAATAGAATATTTTTGATTTCTATCATCTGTTGGAGTGAATGATGAGTTTGTGGTAGGAATTAGTTGAAGGATGAAACTCTACATGTCATGTATATATTTTTTCTCTTATTCTATGAATAAATTAATTCTAAAACATTAGGGAAGGGATCTTAAAACAAAAAATGTGTTATCCTAATACCTTATGTTTTTTTGAACCAATGATATTTTAAATCACCATAGATTGATGGCATTGAGGCCCTCAATTTTACACTTATTTGTGATTAATGACCTCAATAACTCCCTATAAATATTTATATTTTCCCTCCAATTATGTGTCTCTAATTTTCACCAATGTTATTCTAATCGAGATCATAATTTTGTGGTGATTGTTTTAATTCTCTTTCCCTCTTATTAAGGATAAATTTTATTAACCCAATTTTCGATGTTGATTTTCCACAAAGGTAATTTTCTATTATTAACCATTTATTTTTGAAAAAAAATTTCAAATTGCAAGGACACAATTTATTGAAGGAGGGGAGAGTGTAACACCCCATGATTTCATAGTACGTTATCTCATTAAAGTAATTAAACAACTTGCGCTTCATGCAACACCGAGTTCAAATGCACCACAACTTACCAAATTTGCCGTTCAAAAAGCGGTTATGAATAGTATTAACTACATTCTGAATCTTATATACTCTATATAATTTTAACACCCAAATTATCTTTTTCTTAGACGTAGTTTGAGAACAAATTTATCTTTTCAGATAAAATAATTATTTTTCAAAAAATGGAATTTTACCACCTTTTAATGGAAACCCCTTTTTAAAACCAATATTCGACACTTTTATATTTTTAATTTAATGGAAATAAAATCTTCTTTAGAATCAGGATATAAAAATTTAGTTTTGATAAATTTTTGGTACTTTTCTGATAACTTTCATATTTTTATGAATAGTTAAAAATATTAAATTTTAATTGAAAACAACTTTTTTAATCAAAATAATTTATATTGATAAATTATCCATTTTAATACTTTAGAAGTATAATTAGATTATATTTTCAGTATTTGGATGGGAATAATAATGAGTATAACTAATGTAAATAATAAATATAACATGTTAATGATTCTGTATATATGATATACCATCCAATTAAATACTATTTCACCATCAATATAATGATATTATCTCTCATGTGTATGTAAAAATTACTGTCTCCACGATACAATGAGATTAATTTCCACATTCACGTTTCAATGATGATTATAAAAATATATGTTATTAAAAAATATGTAATATATTACATAATAATGCTACTTAATATAAATACATGCATGTATTAACATATATCTTATTCACTTACTTCCATTCAATACGATATGAAAATGGAAATAATGTTTATGTGTACGTACAACCTACCGTCTCCATAAACAGTGTTTTCCATTTCATATATCTATCTATTATACATATTTATATTCTAAATATATATAATATATAAATCATGTGTTATATTCTTGAAGTATGTAAATCATGATATAAATGATACGATCAAGAATAAAAATTTCAAACTTGTACTATAAAGACAACGATTATTACCCAAAATGTTAATTTAACATGGAAATCATTATTAAATTGGTAGTATAAAGTCATAAATGAATCATGTATGATATAATAAATATTAATATGGTTCTGGTATAAATTAATAACATACTATGGTCATTATACAGGAGGTTAAATGTACCCTCGACCAAAGGAAAGTTCAAGGTAAGGGTTAGTTTCACAATCTCTTTATTATCCGAGGTTGTTTTTACATAAGTATATAGTGGGAAATATTTATTATCCATGCCCATGTTTCATAAAAGAGTTTTCAAAGGAATTATTTTAAGGTACTTTTTTTCTAAAACATCATTTTAAACGTTTTAAAGATTTATTCTTCTAAACCTTTCTCATTAATGTCCATGTTTTCAAAATGGTTTTAAGGATTTATTTCAGTCGACATGAATGTTTTAAAATGTTTATTCATTTAAAAAGTTTCAAAGTGGTATGTAAAAATTTGATTAAAAACTATATTATAAATTACTTCCATTATAAATTAAGTGACTTTTAAATGTTTTCATGAAAAAGGTATATTTCTCTCAATGATTTTTATTGATCATTTTCAACGATGTCAACATACTTTACGGGATATTATTCTTGATCAAGGTTGATTTATTATAAGACAAATATTCCCTATTATACTCAATGTTTTGTGATATTTTACACCGTGGATGTGTTGTTTTTATACCATTCATGGTTTAGGGTTAAAGTATTAACATTTCGTATGCTAGTTTTAATATGAATGTTTATGTTATGTTTCAACCTTTTCATATGAGGAATGTATTGGACATATTAATTGATGGGTGGAGCCTTCTATAGCTCCTAGATGCATCATTTAGTCTCATGAGACTATTAGATATGGAATTGGCTGAGGCCTTTTCCAATTTTGATATATGGTTTTGGCCGAGGCCTTAATCATTTTTAGAAATCTTTTCCGAGTCCTTGAAAAAATGATTCAGAATGTCCCACATTATACATTCCCTCATTATGAAAATATTATTGATGGTTAATGTGGTTATTCTACTAGTAGAATACCCATGACTATGCTTTGTTATGGCATAATTTACTCATCTCATATTCCTACAATAAATTGTTCATGTTTATTATTTGTAAAGTCATGTGTTTTAAATTATTCACTATGATTAATGTTTATGTTATCTTCAACCGTATTTCTTACCCTTACTGAGCATTTGAGCTCACCCCTTTCATATGTTTTATTTTCCCAGGATTCCTAGAAGTGTATTATGATTGATAAGCACAGTTAAGTTAGGGGATTAATGTAATTCTCAAAGAATCATTTGTTTTGTGTTTTATTTTCTAAGGTGTAAGGTAACATTCATGTATGTAATCTATTTTCCAAGAATTCTATATTGATCGGTCTTTTGGGAATTTATTCCTTGTAATCATGAAAATGTATTAAAATAATGCACTGACTCTGGGTAACTGGGGTCTGGGCATTACACTGTCGAAACAAGTGTGGCTTCAAGCAGACTCCTATGGCTGGCATTTGGTTATGGCTGCCTAATTTTGTGGTGTGTTTCTTGATAATATCTTGTTGTTTCTATTATACATTGATTGTTATATATTGTATTGAGTTGAATACACTTGGTGTTTTATGTTTAGAATTTTTGGGGGTGTATTATTAAGTATTTTTATACTCACTCATGCATAGGATTTTCACACACATGGCGTGTCTTGTGTAGACATGCATTTTGGCGGTGTCCTAGGAGGACTAGGAGTGGGTGGAGTGTAGCTAGTGCTTGAGAAATTGAGGTGTTTATTGGGAGAGTACTTTTGAATTAGTCCCCACCCTTGGATTAGGTTGGACTCTTAACGTTTTTTGGGTGTTTTTTAGCCCTTTTCTACCTGTAGTACTTTACTATCATACTCTATTGTGGGAGCTTAGCTTTATGCATGCATTGTTTCAATTGTTTTAAATTTCAACATTGTGTGGGCTTGGATATATGTGTGTGTACATGCACTTTTGGATAGTGACTCATATTTGTGTGATATTCTTACTCAGTTCCAGTCTATAACCCCTGTTCTATTTGATCCGAGCATGGGGTAGTCATGGGTTGGACCTTGGTGGGTTGGGTCGTGACAGTACCCTTGTATAATCATCATACATTGTACCCTTATTTACAACTTGGGGAAAAAATGAAAGAATGTGAGGAGATCAGTTTAGATTTTTAGTAATGGTAAACACGAGAGATATCAAAAAATGATCATATGTAAACATATCTTGGTCATAAGGGTTTGAAAACATGAATTTTTTTAAATAAAATTACACCCAAAAATTCATAGTTCATAATCACGATTCATGGAATAAAATATTAGTATGTCACAGGACCATGGAATCATAAAAACAATTCATCAGGAGCAACGAGTTCAGATCATAAGAATATCACTGTATCATAAAATTGTGGCACTATAATGGGCCTGAAGACCATATCATATGTCAAGGTTAACTTGTAAGACCATCATATCATATTAGATCAGGGATCAATATCTATTTCTTTTATCACAATGGATTAGGTATCTCTACTTCCTTCCCATAGTGGATTGAGCACATCAACTCATTTCCCATAATTATATCATTCGATATAAGGATTTACCTTATGTATCAGATGGATATAATGGACCCAACCTTTATATAAATAAAACCATACATATGTGTGCCAGAAGAGCATAAACTATCCATAAATTAAACACATCATAACCCATGGAAAAGAAATGGGATTCATAAAGATCTCATCATAACATAATTTACCATTGAGAAAGAAACGAGTTTCATAGAATAACAATCATTATAATACATAAAAATAAATAACTTGTTTGGTATCATAATATCATAACCCTAGTGAAGTATAAAAATACTTAAATGATAATGATATATATGAAAATACCTTTAAAATATTAAAAAATTTCTTTTAAAACAAGAGAAAATATCCTTTTACTTTGATAAAACATTAAATAAAAATTACCATATTTTTTAGAAAATATTTTTATTTGGAAATATGATATGAAAATTTTAAATTAATATTTAAATAAAACAATGTTCACGGTAGTAGTAAAAACCATTCATGTCGAATACATTAAAGCAAAACATTCATTTCACACATGTAATAAGTCAAAAACGACTTCTTAGGGAAAAATAGAAATCTTAATTTTCATAACCTTATAAATAAAGTCATATTTAGTGAAAATGTAACTTTTAATACATTTAAATTACAGGTAATAATTTTCATAAAATAATTCTGAAGTGTATGAACATGGAAGAAAGTGTTTTGTGACCAAAGAGGATATAAGGTTGGATTTTATTTAAAAACATTTTCTTGATAATTTAAAGAAAAAAAGATAAATAAATGGTAATAATAATTTGAAATTCCATGAATAACCAAAGTAGAATAAAATATAGGGGTTTTATGGTATAAGATCCTTAAAATTTAACTAAATGAAAATTTAGCATAGAAACTCTCAAAAAAGAGATTGTAACATAAACCTTTACCTCATGTCCTATCTTTCTTTGTACATGTTTGAAAATCATATATAATAAATATATATTTATTATAAATATATTTAAAACCAACACAAACACACACAAACATATATATAATACCATATATGATTTAATTTTAATAAATTATTACCCATTTATTAATAATTATTTATTAAAATCACTCTTCAGGGTGACAAATGCTTCATTTTTCATGAATATTTTAATTCGGCTATCTGAAAAATTTTACATTAGTATTTTTTCCATCATCTCTAAAATGTTAATAATTTTATTATTGTCGTATTTAATCATTTTATATACTATTATAACTATTAATATAAAGCATTGATGAAAAATGAATTACATCACTTCGGGGAGACTGTAGTCCATAAATACACATGAGTGATGTTTCCAATTTTTGATGGATAGAAAAAACAAAGGTAAATAATAATTCACATTTATTGTAATATAATAATCTCTTAAATATCATATATATTATGTAAATCCATCATTATAACCATCATGGAGGGGTAGTCCACATATACACTCGAGCGAGGTTTTCTTTTCCCATATGATAGAAAATAATTGGATAAGGTTTGTTTAATCAAAATAATAAAAATGATTGTACTTAATATAATGAATTAATTATTTCATAATGTATCACATTGATTTATAGGAGGTATAATAAAACCTAATATAGAAATTATTTGGTTAAGAGTTGTACATTTTCATTGAGAAACCTCATTCAACATACACCTTAAATCTTGAAAGAATGGTTTTTTTGAAATAAAATTATATATAAAACTTGGGGAAGGAAGTTAGGATGGTATTATGGATGATATTTTGTAATATATAAGTCTAAAACTTTGTGAATAAGGGAGGATAATGCGTTACCATTTATGAGTGAGGATATGCCACACTTAGAATTTCTTAAATGATTTGGATACAATTATTCTATTTCTCAATTATAATGCTTCAAAATGAATATAGATTTAAAAATAACATGGATAAGGTCAAAATAATACAACAAAATAAAATTTATTTATGTTTTAGTGTCTTTTTTAAACTTATCATTTGGTTTAACTCTCTTGTTAAGCACTTTTAACATCAACCATGGAAACACATTTTTTTTTCTTTAAAGGGTCTTAAAATTATTTAAAAGGTGAAAATTGGATCATAAATCGTACATGGATAAAATTTTAGACCATTTAATATCAAAACTTTCCGCTTTATTTTTTTCTTTATTTTTAAATAATTTTATATATTTTTAGTTAACATAAAATACCATTAAAGTTATTCTTGGGACTATTCATTTTATTTGTATTCAAAGAAATAAATATTGAAATGGAATTAAAATATAATCACCTTTACTAGAATTTATTGTTTATAATAAATTATTTAATTCATGGAATATCACAATTCATCCAAAATATATTAATTTTTTAAAATCATTTACCATTATTTTTCAACTACTTGCTCAAACATTTTATCAATGTTTCATAAGTTTTTAAGGTCATTATACCATCAAAAAAATTAAAAAATAAATTACCATAAAGATCATTATTCATTTATGATAAAAATAAACTTTTATATTCATTCATAATTTTTTTTATCCCTATGAAATCATATAAGTGAAATTAAAATCATGAGAGTGATATTTTGTGTTTACCCTTTTCTTAAAGTAATATAAATGTCACAGTAAATGGAAAGTGGGAAAAAATTTCTATATTTTTTGTATTTTTTATTTATTTGGTCAAAAAAATCATTCAATAGGATAAAATCAAGTGTTAGTGATATTTTTTGGGCCTTATCGTATTGTTTTAACCATGTTTTACCTACTTGACCCTTACTAGGGTGGAAAATAATTCTCTATGGTTACTATTCATAATGAAAAAAATAAAAGGGACATATTTAAATAATTTTAACCTTCTTATTATAAATATGAAATCCATTATCATGACAAAATTTCAATAAGTATCGAAAATTAATTTTAAAATAAGCACCCATAATGCAATGAAAACCGTCTTTAGAATAAATGCATTCTTAAGAATTACACTACATTTATTCTTATCCCATGATTTTTAAAAACTATTATATGGATATTAAAACACTTAATTAAATAGATTATATATAAATTTTATTTAAATTATTCAAAAATAGTGATTAATAAATCTGATTAAGAAAAACATATTACATACATAAAAAATGTTTTTTTAGAAAAGCATCTCCTTTTTTAAATTCATATGATTTTATCAATTGATAACCAATGAATTCATTATATAAATGTGTAACTATATTTTTTATTAATTTATTTAGTCATATTCATAACCACCAATCCAATGGATATGCCATAACTATCACATTAAATAATAATATTTCAGTAGTATGTTATGGTTCGTTTAAACTTCATATTTCATGTAAAGCAAGACAAAAAATTTATTTAACGATACATATATCATAAGATTCGAGTGTGTTACATTATACCCCCTTATAATAATTTCTCACTTGAAATAATGTCATTTAGATATTGAAAACTAAGGATAAATTTACCTCATATAATCCTTGGGTTCCCACATATCTTCCTTAAATTTATTAATTCACCACAAAATATTAACCCAATGAGTGGTCTTATTCCACTACACTTTCTCTCTTCAATATAGAATCTGTATCAGTTTTCCTTATAATTGAGATAATTATACCGTGTTCAAACATGTGAGTTCAGTACTTGTGAAGGATAATGTATGTTCTCCTCAGGAGAGATACATAGAACACATTGTGAACTTGAGAGAGATTCAGTTTAAGCACTAAGAGACATGATTCCATCGCAAAATGATCAATAATTTTTATGGTATTGATATATCTAAGGCTTAACTTTCCATTCTTTCCAAATCACATAACCTTCTTCCAAATATAAATTCATTGAAATAACTTTTCATAGATTTTATTTTATTTTGAGGTATTATTTTGTTTATTTTTGGTCTTATAACTATCCCTTGGAATCTCTGTGAGTTTTTTTTTGGAAAAAATAGAGTTTTTTTTGTCTTGATAGAAGGTGGTGTATTGTTAAGGGAAACCATATACCAACCTAAAGGAATCCCTGCTCCTAGGATAGTGGCACTATCCGGCTAGGCACACTAGCATGAACCCTCCCCAGAAAACCGTATGGATTCATTCCTCTTAGATAGTGAGGGATTTTCAGTTTCTGCACGGTTTGGAAAACCATGTAGGCTAAATACAAGACCTATCCAGGTTATTAAATAGTGGAAACGTTCTATTATTCCATCCTGTTATTTAACCCTAAATCACCTCAAATCCAAATACTATGGGATATTTATCTATGTGGAATTCCTCTACACCTCCTTGAACCTCTTGAGCCTCAATCTTTGGATGGTTTTTTCCTTGGATCTTCAAGGAATCATCAAGTAAGTCATTTCTACTTTCATTATCCCTTCTTCTAGGGTTCCTAATACCTCATTCTTAGATTTTCCATTTTAGTGTCTTTTTTGACCTCATATGGGGTCGATCTTATGTTGTTGGGTGAAATCATGATGGTTGTTGTTTGATTTTGACTTTATAGTGTCTTTTCGAGGTGCAATTATGGTTTCACACCAGATTCCAAAATTTTACATGCTTGAGGTACGTGGTTAGATGATTTTACATTACAAGTTGATTTTGGATTTCTTTCACGGAGTTAGAAATGTGTTATATGGATTGTTTGTTTGGTGAGAAATTGTTTTTAAAAAGGTTTTGAGACGTGTATGTGATGAAAATTTATTTTCTAAACTAAATTGGTTATGTTTTCAGTTTGATTCATTGTGGTTCTTATTAAATGTGTTTTATGGATTGTGTAAAAGGTAAAAAAGGAATTTTCAAATGGAACTTGTGGTTTGAATGCATTGAATTTTTTTTTCTAAAAGAAATAGATTTTTTTCATGTTTGATTCTTTGTTGTGCATCTTAAATTTAGTTTGTTAATTGTGAATCAATGTTTAAAATGGATTTGGTGTTCGTATGGATTTGAAATGTGCTTTTCTTATGGAAGTCTTTGGTTTTCTAGCATGTACTTCTCATTTTGTTTTGAAATGGGTTTCATGAATTTTGATAGTGATATGAAATGTGTTTTCAGATTGTTTTTGTTTGTTGGAAAGGGAAATGGGGTTTTTATAGAAAATAGAGGTTTCCATGTGAGCTTTGATTATTGGATTAATTTGAATTATGAAACTGGTGATTTACTTATGTTTTCATGATTCTTGGTATGTACGAGTGGAAGATATGATTTATGTGAAATGTGAAACAGAATTTCATAATAAAGGTAATCTCCGGTATTAGGGAGGGTGAAATAGAATTAGTATAATAGTTGATTCTTCTGGGCCTAGGCATTATTTCTTCTAGAAATATTAATGCTACAACACTTACTAAACATATGACATGATTAGAGACCACTAGACCTTGGTTTGGGATCCCATATAGTGGCTCATGCATGGGGACATTTTTGGTATTGAGTTATGATTTGGAGACAACTAGGCCTTGGGATGAATTATGCTCTAGTGGCTCATGCATGATAAGTCAGTTGTTATTGCTTATAGAAGATTATCACCAAGGTATGAAGTTTCTAGGGTCCCACTTATGCTAGTTAACTATAGGTATTTCCCATAGTTCTTTATTTTGTGACATGATGCTTATGTTTTGTGGTGATAACCATTGGTATATGGTGAACCCTCTATACATTTTAATTTCAAGAGAGCTTCTTTTGAGTATTATTTCCCTTAAATGTGTTTTCCTAAAAAATGTTTTCTTAAAAATGTTTCAAATGTTCTTATAGACATGTTCATATTGATTTTTATTCTAATGTTACAGAATAAAATCTTTATTTTGGGGGTGTCATCTGACTGAGATTTGGATAACACCCTAAATATTCCTTTTTGTGTATGTAGATATTATTATGCATGAATAAGGAAAATGAAAGATGTATTGTGGTGGTGATGGTGGATCTGATTTCCAGTGTTCCACTTCTTGTATTTGTTGGTGGTGGTGTATTGAGGTTGATGATCCTTTTGTTTCATGGCTGATTTCGGGAGGTTTTAATTGTTTCCCATTCGATTGTGGTGTTTGTTTTTAGTTAAAGTTGTAAAATTTTGAATGTGAAATTGTTTTTACCTTTCTTGATTATGTTTATCAATTATGTGATGATGTATTATTCTTTTTGATTGCTTATTGTTATATACATGGGTGAAATCATTCCCAAAAGTGTATTGTTGATACTCAGGCACTAGTTTCTAGCCCTTGGGGATCAAGAATGCCCTTTGAACCATGTATTAGGCCGGGTTAGGTGTTTGATTGGATCAAAACTCAACTTGGTTCATGAAACAATGGTATCAAAGCACATTCAACTCTTTATGAGTAAAGTTATTTTGGAAGAGTCCAGATAGACTGGGTCTAGGATTTTTGGGTCTTGGGGATGTGGTTGTGAGTGGGGTGTTGGATGACACACCTCATGACAAGACTAAGGTCTCCATGGGATGTTGGTATTTTTATTTGAATTCTATTCTAGGTGAGATGTATAGGATGTAGAACTTATATGGACACTGGGTAGAGTGTGACGTGGTTTGTCTTGTAATTCTGTTGGTTAGGGTTTTGTTTTAATTTTTGGAACTGTTTGAGATTTGTTGGTGTTACTAGAAATTTTCCTAATGTGCCTTGATGGTTGTATTGATGGTCCTTTATTGTGATCGTTTCTTGTTTTAGTAAGGTTCCTCCTTAGAGAATTCCTGTATAACCACGAGAAGAGGCCATAGAGAGTTCTCCCTTGCCAATCAATCAGAGATTAATGGAATTTGTGGTTTCGTCTGTCCATGATTTGGGTTAAGGAACGCTTTCTAGTCCTGCTCAAAATATTCTCATGAACAGTCATCCTTCATTATAAGGTAGCACAGAACCCATGGAAATAGAGGAGTGTCTTGAGAAAATAGAGAGGTTGTTGGAGTTTCTTGATACTCCTAAGGCAGCCAGAGCGAAGTGTTCTTCATTTAGTTTGATAAGTTCCATTTAGAAGTGGTAGTACTCAATGTTTCAGGATGGGAAGAATAAGTAGATGGGTTGGAAAGACTTTAAGTTCATCTTCAATGAGAAGTATTACTATGATATTTTTTCTTTCACGAAGTCCTGGGGATTTTTGGAGCTACACTAAGGGGACAATACTGTCATTCAATACACTAACAAATTTCAAAAGATAGTTCAGTTCACATCTGAGGATATTTACAATGAGCAGCTGAAGGCTTAGAAGTTACAGATGGGTTTGCAGTCATAAATCAGGTCCCAAGTATTTTTATTCAATCTTAAGAGTTATGTTGAGGTGTTTGATCATTATATTATGGTATAAATTGAACTTATATGTAAGTCTAGTTTCTATAGAGCAGTGTCAGCAGTGGTCAATGGAATTTCTTCTGAGAAGAAGAGGAATTGGGAAGAGAATGGAAAAAGGGGAGGTGGTAGTTCTAGCCATCCTTCCCAGCTACCTTCATCCATAGATTCAAGTGCAAGGTCAGTCATGTATTATCAGGTTAGGAAGGTAGGGCACATGTGGTCTACATTTTCATCTCCACCCAGTTCTTTCTACCAGTGTGGAACCATAGAGAACTGGTAGTGTTTTTTCAAAGTAGCACACTGAAATCCAAGCAGTAAAAAATCAATGGCTTCAAAAGGGATTCTAACCCAGTAAGATTCACCCAAAATAGTGGGTTCTCGGTTTAGAGGTCATGGAGGAAGGGTTAGATATTTTTCCAGGAAGAGTCAGTTTAAGGAAGAGCTGTAGGTCAGTGGTCGTTCTCAGTTTCAGATGAAAATGATGCATCTTTATGTTATGGATAAAGGACTAGTGGAATCAAATGTATGACCTAAAATAATTCTAGGTACCATTCTTATTGTTTCATCTTTAGATATTGTTCTATTTTTTTAGTGCCTCTAGTTATTTTATTTATTTTTGTCTGATGGATGGGTTAATTATTCTAACTAAGCCTATGTCTTATAAGATGGAGTTGGAAACACTTATTGGTAACAAGTGAGAGAAGATTTTTATATTTCCTTCTTGTGCACTTATGATGTTAATGGATGAGATGGAATGGGAGTTACTAGTTTTGGAGATGGAACCCTTTGATGTGATCCTCAGTATGGATTAAATGGTGCATTTTTAGGCGCACATTGGTTTTTATCATCGGTGAGTAAGTTTTGTGGAACATGATGGTAGTACCCAATTTTTTCAAGGTGATTGGGATCCTCGATCATGATGTATTGGTCCTCCACTTCTGGAATTAGACAAACTCATTTTTCTGATCTTGTCACTCATATTGGAGGAAAATTATGGTACTCCTCAGGGTAGGTTACCCCCTATGATGAATGAGTTCCTAGAGATTTTTCCAGAGGATTTCTCGATTTTTCCTCTGGAATAGGATGTGGATTTCTCTATTGATTTAGTGTGGGGAACATAGTCAATATCTATTACCTCATACCATATAGCCCACATTGAGTCAAGGGAACTAAATTTATAGCTAGATGATTTAGAATATAAAGGATTCATTCTCCTGATCATCTCACCTTAGGCCTCCCTAGTTATATTTACAAAAAAGATTGATCAGTCTCTTTGGTTGTGCATCAATTAACAGAATTTGAATAAGGTGATGATCAATAATAAGTAACCATTAACACGTATTGATGAACTTTTTTAAAATATTAATGGGGGAATGGTGGTTATTAAAGTTTGAATTGAATTATGGGTATCACCAAGTTTTAGTTTGAGAGGAAAATTTTCCGAAAGCAGCCTTCCGAAGAAGGTATGAACATTTTGAGTATTCATTCATGAATTTTTGGTTGATATATGATCCAGTTATCTTTATAGAACTCAAGAATAGAATGTTTCACTAATATATTGATTAATATGTTGTGGTATTCTTGGATGAAATCTTGGTTTACCCACAGACCAAGGAGGAGAATGAGGGAAATTTTAGAATTCTATTGGGAACCCTTTGAGACCATTTTCATTATGTATAGTTTTCTTTGTGGACCTTATATTTTAGGGAGGTAAGGTTTTTGAGTCATGTGATCTCAGAACTAGGGGTTTTTGTGGACCTAAATAAGATCAGTGTAGTGATTTTATCAGAGAATCCAAAGAATGTATTTCAAATTTGAAGGTTTTTTGGCCTAGCAAGGTATTATAGAAGGTATGTCTGATATTTATCTTGACATGCTTCATCCATGAAGACACTCACCCATAATGTGGCGATGTTTGAATAAAACCCAGAATGTTAATTGTCATTTTAGGTCTTTAAGAGAATGTTGACCGAAACCCCTGTTTTGGTCTTGCTGGAATCTGAAAAGGGATATGTGGTCTATTTTTATGATTTTGGTATGGGTATTGGGTGTGTGAAGATGTAGTATGGCCAGGTGGTGAATTATGGTTCACTCTAACTCTCTATGCATGAAAATAAGTACCCAACCCATGACTTGTATTTAATAGTAGTGATTTATGATTTATTGACATTGCACTGTTATATTTTTGGGGAGAAATTTGTTGTTTATTATGATTAAAAGAGATTGAACTACATTTTATCCTAAAAGGGAATGAATTTGAGGAAACATAATTGTGTTGAGTACCTTCAGGTGTTCAATTTTGATATCATCTATTCCACAGAAAATGAAACTTGGTTGCATATTTTTTGAGCAGGAAAGTTCCAATGAAAGTGTTGAAAGAGTCTAGTGATGAGTCGAACTTGATGGGTATTTTTTTCCAATCACCTCTTGAGACCAAGGAACATAGCGTAGGCGCGTTCATTTCTAGTGGTCACTTGACACCTTCTATTTTAAAATTGATTCAGTAGGATCTATCTGGTTATGAGTTTTTCCAATAGTCTATGTTGTTCTTAAATGGTGGAGGGGTTCCTTGTGAATGGTAGTTATCTCCAAAGAGAGTTTTGTGCTTCAAGGGTCAATTTATGGTTACATTTTAGTTGAGGAAGGTGGTGATGCATGATAGCTATCATTCTTAGTGATCCATTCATCCTAGTGCCACCCAGATGTTTTGTGATGTTGGTCGATAGTTCTAGTGGATAGGTATGAGGTAGGATGTAGCTTACATTATATTGCAGTGTTATATATGTCTGTAGGTAAATGTTGAGAACCAAAGGCTCACTGGTTTTTTCATCCATATCCCATTCCAAACTAGAAGTGGGAAGATATTTCTATGGAATTTATTGTTGGATTACCTCACACACCACTAGGACGAAATGACATTTGGGTAGTGATTAATAATATGACCAAATCAACCCATTGCACCCTGATTAGGGATTCAACCTCTAACAACCCGAGATTTTATGAGAAGTATTATTTTTAATTTATTTAATGTATTGTGTTGTATGCTACACCAAGATTATCTTGCGCTATACACAACACCGTATAAGCTTGCAATATACGCAACACAATTTTTGGATCGTGTTACACACAATTTCAAGTTCATTTGATAGATGTTATACTACGCAACATTGATTATATATATATATATATTCAATGTATTAATGAAATACAGTTGGATTTTGTTATAAAAAACATCAAAGGAGTTGTGCACTACATGCAACCCTAACTTGGCTTGCATTACACGCAATCACGTCCTTCCTCGATAGCGTGTGTTGTACGCAATACCAGGTTTTAATAAACAATGATATATTATTATAATATTATTATGACCTATCCATTATGAATAGAAATAACTAAATTTTTAATTTTATAACATTATTATTCATTTTACACATTTTCTAGAACATGGTATAAGAACAAAATAAATTTTTCGGGTAAAATAATTAATTTTCAAAAATAACAGTTTTGCCGCCTTTTGATGGCGCACACACGTTAAATCTAGTTTTTGACATTTTTATATGTTCAATTTTACAAAATAAACTAATTAATTTGAATAAAGATATAAAAATTTACATTTTATAAAGTTTTGATATTTTTCTGATAACTTTCATATTTTAATGAATAGTAAAAACACGCTATATTTTAATTAAAAACAACTTTTTTAATCGTAATAATTTATATGGTTAAATTATAATAATTAATGGTTTTAAAGTATAAATAGAATATATTTTTACCATTTAATATAATGTATTTCATTATCATTGATTTTACCTTGAATTCATAGGTTAAATCAATTCAGTCTTTTGCAATGTTTTAAATAAAAACCCGTTTTCTTTCAACAACGGGATTAATTTTAATTTAATTTCTGCAACTTTTGTGTATTGAATTTTGAAATTGGATTCCATATTTTGAATCATTGGGTCCAAATTATTTTAATAGGCTACTTTTTATTTTTGTGCATTATGAATAGTAACTACGGTAAATTTTATTTCCCATAGTTAAAGGTAAATCGGGTAATTAAGGGTAAATATAAGATTATAAAATTACCCTAACACCTGCCAAAATCCTATTGGATGACTAAAAGTAGATCCATATCACCTAAGGGTCGGATTAGATTCATTTAATGGACTTTTTTCCATGAAAATAATTTAATTATTTTTAAAACCAAAGAAAGTGACAACATGTCACTTTCTTAAATATTATAAGTATAATAATTTTAGTTTAGTGATAAAATTCATGAAACTTAGGATATAAACAGTCTCCAGAAAGCTAATAAACTTGTCTACACCAAATGAATTTATTTAGAATTTTTAGGGATTAAATAATCATCATTAAAGGTGCCATAATAGTGATGTTGAAATTATTTTATTAAGAGAAATATCAATTAAATTGTTTTAAAAATATTAAAATAAATATTATATGAACTATTTAATGTTCTCCACTAATTTTCTAGACGAATATGACATGTTATAAATCTATTAAATTATTTATTTCTAATATATCATCTGCATATTGTTTATTTAAATTCAAATAAATGAATAGTATCAAAATTGACACTATTGTTATTTTATAAAAATAACATATTATAAAATTGTTTAGAAATCACAAAAATATTTAAAAATTATAAATTTAAATTTATATGGTCGAAAATGTCATAAAGTGTCAAATTATGGAAAATTCACAACACATATGTAATTATTTATAATAATTTAAAATTTAGAATATTATTACCACAAATAAAATTAAATTGATAAATAAGGATAAAAAAAGTTGATACTGTTTAAAATAAATTCCTAACATGTCTAAATTTTATTGGTTGATGATATTACAACCCAATCTCATCTAATATTTGAATATGAGTCATTTTGGAAGTTTTTTTGTGGGTTTGGGATTTAATATAAACTAATATTTCTTATATATCCAAAGGTGCCCCTCTCCTCCCTTATAAAAGGGAACCTCCTCCCTCTCCTCCTTACACCACTTTGAGCCTTTAAGATCGGCCAAAACATGCCCATTTCACTTCCCCACTTCCTTATAAACCTACTAGAGGAACTGGTCTTTTCAAAAGACAAACTCTAGTGCCCTAAGATAAATTTTAAAGGAGGAACTTCGAGAAAGAGGCAATTACTTCTACCGTTTTCTTCAAGTTCCGTTCTTCTTCTACTCCCTCTTATTTAGTTGTTTCATTATCAAGTAATAACATCAGTCTCCCTATTATACTGTTATGTCATTATAAATATGAACCAACTCCATTTCACATTCTATCAATCCTACAGAAATCAAAATCACCGCACGTGCGTACGTACAGAATACCGTCTCCAAGACGTGGTGTAATCTGTTTTTCCACCAACACATTACATGGATGGGTATAATGGTGTAAAGAATAAAAATATATGGTATTATAACATCATAATTATTCAGATATATTACACCATCCACTCCAATTCTATTCAATAATTATGGGAATTATATCATCACTCGTGCGTATGTACGGACTACCGTCTCCACGACGCGATGAGATTCATTCTCCATGTTAACAATACATGAATGATCATAAAGTTTATATAATGAATAATAATGAAATATATGAAATAATAATGTGACTGGATTTATGTATATATATATTTATGTCATCTATTTAGTTTCATTCAATTCAATAAGGAAACGAAAACAGCGTTCATGCGTACATACGGCCTACCATCTCCATGAATGGTGTATTTCATTAATTTTATCTATCAATAATATAAATGTATATGATGAATATATATATAAATCATGTTTTACATTCTGGAATTATTTAAATCAGGATATAAGTAATAATATCAAGAAAGACAAGTCGAAACACATACGATAAATGAAAGGATTTTACCCAAAACGCTGCTTTAACATGAAATTTTCAAAAGAACGGGTAATATAAAGTCATAAGTGAAACATAAATGATATCATAACAATGAATTTGATTATGTAATAAGTCAATGAAATTATTTAAATTATTATACAGGATGTTCGGATCCATACGAATCATATTGGACCTAAGGTAAGGGATAACTTTTCCAATCTCGTTTTTATCCGAGATTGTTTATTCGTAAGTATTTACTAGGGTTATATTTATCATCCATGTCCTTGTTTCTAAATATGTTTTCATGTATTTTTAATGTCCTTTTTACCCAATATTGACTTTTACTACATGGTATGTATGCAGTCTTTCTTTTATGTGGTACTTTTTAACTTTTCCGGCAAAAGTACGAGAAGAATGTTTTTTTAACTTATATGGCACGAACGGATTTTTACAGTTTTATAAAGCCTTATTTTCATGAAGCTTCCTACAAAAGATTTCATGAATATTTTCAAAAAAATCCTTTTCTTTTAAAATTGCATGACATTTTGTGGAAAGAGAATGATTTTTACGAAGAAAGGATATTATCCTCAAGAATTCATTTCAAGTGTTTTATCAAAATCAATTTTCATCTAAGATAACATTATTTCATATGTGTATGTTTCAAGTATCATGTATCTATGATTTACATGGTTTCACTTTTCCTATTATGAAATGATATCTATTTGTTTTATATGGATTATGTGATGATGGGATGCTGTTTATGAAACCCATTTTATTTATTGGGTTATTATTAATGATGTATGTTTATTTTGTGGCACAAGTAAGAATGATTTAATTATGAGATGGGTGGGACCTATATATCCCTCCAATGAATTGGGTAAATATTTATATCTCATGAGATAGAAATGGCTGGAACGGTATGTTAATCCAGTTCAGTGTTACATGACTGAAACGAGGAGTGAACTCGATTCAGAAAGGGACTTTTTCCACTAAGATGGTCTTGGTAGTAATGCCATTACTACTATGGAAATAATATCATGTGCTTAATGTTTTGACACAATTACAAGTTTTAATTCCCTGCTATTTTATCATGATCGATGTTAATTTATGATATATTACTTATGTACTTCCAAGATTTATGTCTTTGCTCAAGATTTTGATGTTTAAATTTAATGTTCACGTTTTTGCTTTCAAATGTTTATGGATTGATTTATGTTCTATTTGTTTTCCCTTACTGAGCATTTGAACTCACCCTTTTTATATTTTATTTTCCATAGGAAATAAAGAAAGGTTTAGGTATGGAAACCAAAAGGGGAAGATCGTTATGGGAGTTGTTGAAGATCGTTCAACATGATTAGAAGTTTATATTCCATGTTTCCAAAGAAACTGAACTACTACGATTCTTTTGTGTTTGTTTTTGTTATGTATTAAGTATTCTGCAAAAGTAATGTAATGTCCATGTACGTCACGTTTCGGGTCTCTACAGTTGGTATCAGAGGAAATGTTTAGTCAACCATTGGAAACTAGGATGTGAAAACGTTAGTGAGATCCCTAGAGATATTTCTAAGGTATGTCTAGGGATGTCCCTAAGGATAAGTATATGTATAAGATATAGTCCTAGAACGACGGTAATGATCTTAAAATTTAACCGAAGATTTTAGATATTGATGGTACTCCCCCTTTATTATGTTGTTTTCCCTAGCACGATTTGTGCCTCTCACACTATTCTTTTTGGGTTTCAGACGATGGATGGAACCTGAAGGAACCGTGTTGATCAATGTAATAGAAAATTCAATGATTGTCCTCCTGAACAAACCAATGTTATGGGAGATGGAGTTCAAAATTTGATTGCTATACTTACAAAAGCAATGAATCATTCTGGACTTCCAAATGAGCAGAGAACGGAACAATATTATATTGAGTCCTTCATGAGGCAACATCCACCTTCTTTCAGTGGGTCTTCTGATCCAATTGTTGCTGTATAATGGATCAGTACCATAGAAAAGATATTTTCTGTTATTCAATGTTCTGAACATGATAAAGTAATCTTAGCAGTATATCGTTTGGAAGGTGAAGCTGATCAATGGTGGAATATTATCCACAATATAAGACCAAGAGATGAAATCGAGTCCATGGAATGGGATGAGTTCAAGAACTTATTTTTTCAATAAGTACTTCCCTCGTATTCTTCGAACAAAGATGGAGAAGGATTTTCTTGAACTAAAGCAAGAGGATGAAGAATCTGTTGGTATATACGAAGAGAATTTTACAAGGCTTGCAAGGTATGCATCTGGCATTATCATCCAACCTGAAAGTAAAGTTGGTCAATTCTTCAGTGGCTTAAAACAAAGTCTTTGAAGCGCATTAGCTATAAGAGACTTCAGTAGCTATGAAGAAATTGTGAGTTGTGATATTAAGGTAGAAATGGAAGTTGGTGTTACATATCCATCTCATGGTTTTGATAAGAAACAAAAGATGGAGTTCAAGGAGAAATATCAGAATAATTTTGAAAAGAAGATAAATGTTTTTTATGCTCAATGTGTGGAAAGAAGCATGATGGAGATTTTCTTAAAGGGACTAGAAAATGTTTTATGTTTGGAAAAGAAGGTCATCGAGCAGCTGAGTGTCGAAGTAATTGAAAATGGTTTACTAATGATAAAGAAAAGACTGACGAGAATGGACCCCCAACACTTCAATTCTTCAAGTGCAATGAAATGGGGAATTATGCTAATCAATACCCTAATCTAAGGGTTAATTATGATCTATATGAGCAACCACTTATGGAAAAGGACAAAGGGAAGTCACATGTGATCACTATTGGCGATGTTGAATATGACAACGATGTGGTGGAATGATTAAGTGTTTATGTAATGGGATTCCCAAATAATGTTGTATATAGTATCCTAGAATATTGGAATATTTATGTATTGGTCTATTGTGGTTTTCAATAATTTTATGGTACCGGTAACCATGGAAAGTAATTGAGATATTTTTGGAAATAAGATGATATGCGCATAATGAAGGGATAAAGAGAAAATGAAATGTTTGATAGTATTCATGTTCTCAAGACTGATATAAGGAAATAGTTATATCATGGTTTGAGTATATAGAATTTTGGGGTTTTGGTATGTGGAAAGAGTTAACTTTTGACAGCACTCATGTTTTCACTAAGGTTCAATGGGTATTCATTTTTCAAGAGAATAAATGATTAAGTTATTCACATGTTTTTAATTTGACCAACAAGATATATCGTATGATGTATGGGGGATAAATGATGGTATTCAAATGCTCGGCATATGACATTTCTAGAAATTGTTTTATTTATACTATGAGCTTGGACAGAAGTATTTTAGATAAGCCTAATGATTGGAATGAATTATGTTGGACATAAGTTAGTATTGTTTAAGGATAGAACTTTTTTTGATATTATTGATGGAATGTTATAATAGTGTAGTTTAAGAAAAGGGACAACATGCAGAACGGGTGACAACCCATCATGTCAGACAAGGCTGTGGGATCAAACCCACAACTGAAGTGCGACATGCCTCTATCGCATACCACTGGCCTACATAAAGTCCCTGGTTAGTAGAATCTAGTTTTATTATATTAAGTGGTATGATATATGAAGTATAAGTCCATTTTAGCAACCATATATGATTACTCTCACTATAGATTGACTTATGTATATTTAATAAATTTTATTATCCTTTTGTTTGAGACAGATGGAATGACCTATCATTCTATCGCAAGATATGCTAACACTTCACGAATAACAAATTCAACTTCATTTATTTAATAGATGAAGTGGAAATTGTTCAATTCACTAACAACAGAGAAATTGTACCAAAATCATGTAAGTATTTCGTTTAATTCATAAACATTAGGGAAATGATCTCAAAAACCAAAAATGGTGTCCTAGTGCCCTTATATACGATGAATAAGATGGTACCCTAGATCATCACAAATTTATGGCTTTGTGATTGTTGTCTTTTTCATAGCCATGTTCTCTACCACTCTCCATCAGAACATGACAGTTAGATTTCTCTTCCATATCCATATTTTCACTTATGTTCTCCTATCTGGAAACCCAGTGGTTAGTTAATTTGGGTAACCATTACATTTCATACTTTAGTATTTAAAGTCATGTTTTGGTATTCCTTTTTACGATGTGGGTTTCCACTAAAAAAACTTTCAAGTAGAAAACCATTTATAATCACGATGAATTTCGAGGGCGAAATTCATTTTAAGGGGGGTAAAATGTAACAACCCGAGATTTTATGAGAAGTATTATTTTTAATTTATTTAATATCTTGTGTTGTATTCTACATCATGATTATCTTGACTATATGCAACACAGTATTAGCTTGCAGTATACGCAACACAATTCTTGGATTGTGTTATACACAATTTCACGATCATTTGATATAAGTTATTCTACACAACATTGAGTATATATATATATATTCAATGTATTTATGAAATATGGTTGGATTTTTTTATACGCAACAACAAAGGAGTCGTGCACTACACACAACCCTGACTTGGCTTGCATTAAACACAATCGCGACCTTCCTCGATAGCGTGTGTTGTACGCAATATAGGGTTTTACTAAACAACGATATATTATTATAATATTATTATGAACTAGACGTTATGAATAGTATTAACTAAATTTTTAATTTTATAACATTATTATTCATCTTACACATTTTATAGAACATGTTATAAGAATAAAATAAATTTTTCGGGTAAAATAAGTATTTTTCAAAAAATGCAATTTTGCCGCCTTTTGGTGGCGCAACCACATTAAATCTAGTTTTTGACATTTTTATAAGTTAAATTTTACAAAACAAACTTCTTATTTTTAATCAGGATATAAAAATTTACATTGGATAAAGTTTTGATATTTTTTTTTATAACTTTCATATTTTAATGAATAGTAAAAACAAGCTATATTTTAATTAAAAACACCTTTTTTCATCGTATTAATTTATATGGTTAAATTATAATAATTAATGGTTTTAAAGTATAAATAGAATATATTTTTACCATTAAATATAATTTATGTCACTATCATTGATTTTACCTTGAATTCGTAGGTTAAATCAATTTAGTCTTTTGTAATGTTTTAAACAGAAACCTGTTTTCTTTCGACAACAAGATTAATTTTAAATTAATTTCTGCAACTTTTGTGTACTGAATTTGGAAAAATGGATTCCATATTTGTAATCAGTGGGTCCAAATTATGTTAATAGGATACTTTTTATTTTTGGGCATTATGAATAGTAAGTACGATAAATTTTATTTACCATAATTAAAGGTAAATCGGGTAATTAAGGGTAAATATAAGATTATAAAATTACCCTAACACCTACCAAAATCCTATTGGATGACTAAAAGTCTACCCATATCACCTAAGGGTTGGAGTAGATTCATTTAATGGACTTTTTTTCATGAACATAATTTAATTATGTTTAAAACCAAAGAAAGTGACAACATGTCACTTTCTTAAATATTATAACTATAATAATTTTAGTTTAGAGATAAACTACATAAAACTTCGGATATAAATAGCCTACAGAAAGATAATAAAATTATCTACATCATATGAATTTATTTAGAATTTCTAAGGATTAAATATTTATCATTAAAGGTGACATAATAGTGATGTTGAAATTATTTTATTAAGAGAAATATCAAATAAATGGTTTTAAAAATATTAAAATAAATATTATATTAACTATTTAATGTTCTCCATTAATTTTATAGATATATATGAAATTTTACGAATCTATTAAATCTTTTATTTTGAATATATCATCTGTATAGTGTTTAGTTAAATTCAGATAAATGAATAGTGTCAAAATTGAAACTATTGTTATTTTATAAAAATAACATATTATAAAATTGTTTAAAAATCACAAAAATATTTAAAAATTATAAATTTAAATTTATATGGTCTAAAATGTAATAAATTGTAAAACTATGGAATGTTCACAACACAAATGTAATTATTTATAATATTATTACCACAAATAAAATTAAATTGATAAAAAAGGATAAATCAAGTTGATAATGTTTAAAATAAATTACTTACATGTCTAAATTTTATTTTTTGATGATATTATAACAATATATCATATATTCTTCAGATATGAGTCATTTTGTATGTTTTTAAGTGGGGTTGGGATTTAATATAAACTATTATTTCGTATATTTCCAAAGGTGCCCCTCTCCTTCCTTAAAAAAGGGAACCTCCTCCCTCTCCTCCTTACACCTCTTTGAGCCTTCAAGCTCGGACAAATCCAGCCCAATTCACTTCCCCACTTCCTTAGAAACCTACTACAGGTACTGGTCTTCTCAAAAAGCCAACTCTAGTGACCTAAGAGAAATTTTAAAGGAGGTACTTAGAGAAAGAGGCAATACCTTCTACCGTTTTCTTCAAGTTCCATTCATCTTCTACTCCCTCTTCTTTAGTTGTTTCATTATTATGTAATAACATAAGTATCCTTCATATACTAATATGTTATTATAAATATGAAACAACCCTATTTCACCTTCTATACATCCTACAGAAAACAAAATCACCACGCGTGCGTACGTACAGAATACCGTCTCCACGCCGTGGTGTAATATGTTTTTCCACCAACACCTTACAAGGATGGGTATAATGGTGTAAAGAATAAATATATATGGTTATTATAACATCATACCGATTCTGATATATTATAACATCCACTCCAATTCTATTCAATAATTATGGGAACGATATCATCACTCGTGCGTACGTACGGACTACCGTCTCGACGACGTGATGAGATTCATTCTCCATGTTAACCATACATGAATGATCATAAAGTTTATATAAAGAATAATAATGAAATATATGAAATAATAATTCTACTGGATTTTTGTATATATATATATATTTCATCTATTTAGTTTCATTCAATTCAATAAGGAAACGAAAACAACATTCATGCGTACGTACGACCTACCGTCTCCATGAACGATGTATTTCATTCCTTTTATAAATCTATAACATATATGTATATGATGAATATATATATATAAATAATATTTTAAATTATGTAATTATGTAAATCAGGATATAATTAATAATATCAAGAACGAAAAGTCGAAACACATACGATAAATGAAATGATTTTCCCAAAACGCTACTTTAACATGGAATTTACAAAAGAACGGGTAATATAAAGTCATAAGTGAAAAATATATGATATCATAACAATGAATATGATTATGTAATAATTCAATGACATTATTTAAATCATTATACAGGAGGTTCGGATCCATACGAAGCATATCGGACTTCAGGTAACAGATAACTTTTCCAATCTTGTTTTTATCCGAGATTGATTATTCGTAATTATTTACTGGGGTTATATTTATCATCCATGCCCTTATTTGTAATTTTTTTCATGTATCTTTAATGTCCTTTTTACCCATTTTTTACTTTCACTACATGGTATGTATGGAATATTTCTTTTACGTGGTACTTTTTGACTTTTCTGGAAAAAGTACGAGAAGAATGTTTTTAACATATACAACACAAACGGATTTTTATGGTTTTATAAAGCCTTATTTTCATGAAGCTTCCTCCAAAAGATTTCATGAATATTTTCAACAAAATCCCTTTCTTTTAAAATTTCATGAAATTTTTTTGAAAGATAATCACTTTGAAGAAGAAAGGATATTATCCTCAAGAATTCATTTCAAGTGTTTTATCAAAATCATTTTTCATCTAAGATGACATTATTTCATATGTGTATGTTTCAAGTATCATGTATCTATGATTTACATGGTTTAAATTTTATTATTATTAAATCATATCCATTTCTTTTATATGGGTTATTTGATGATGGGATGATGTTTATGAAACCCATTTCATTTATTAGGTTATTATGAATGATGTATGTTTATTTTGTGGCACAAGTAAGAATGATTTCATTATGAGATGGGTGGGACCTATATCTCCCTCCAATGCATTTGGTAAATATTTATATCTTAGGAGATAGACATGGATGGAATGGTAAAGTAATCTGGTTCAGTGTTACAAGACTGAAATGAGGAGTTAACTCGATTCAGAAAGGAAGATTGTTCACTAATATGTTCTTGGAAGCAACGCCTTAGCTACTATGGAAATCACATCATGTGCTTAATTTTTTTCCACAATTACAAGTTTTACTTCCAAGATATTTTATCATGATTGATATTCCTTTATGATATATGCCTTATGTATTTCCACGATTTATGTCTTTTCTCAAGATTTTGATGTTTAAATTTCATGTTCATGTTTTTTCTTTCAAATGTTTATGGATTGTTTTATGTTCTCTATGTTTGCCCTTACTGAGCATTTGAGCTCACCCTTTTTATTTTTTATTTTCCCCAGGAAATAAAGAATGGTTTCAAGTAAGGGAACCAAAAGGGGAAAATCATTATGGGAGTTGTTTAAGATCTTTAAACATGATTAGAAGTTTATATTCCATGTTTCCAAAGAAACTAAACTATTACCATCCTTATGTGTCTGTTTTTGTTATGTATTAAGTATTCCGAAAAAATAATGTAATGTCCATGTACATCAAGCTTTGGGTCTCTACACAACCAAAGTGGATGAGATGGATCAATGGTATGTTAAAGAGATAATTAGGCTTCATGGTGTTCCGTATAAAATTGTTTTCGAGAGGGACCCCCATTCAATATCACAGTTTTGGGATGTTCTTCAGAAGAAGTTGGGGTCACAATTCAAGTTGAGTACAACATACCACCAAAAAATATATGGTTAGATAGAGTAGGCGAATAATATCTTTGAAAACATGATTCATGCATGTCTGTTCTATTTTGGAGGATCATGGGATATCTATTTGGGGTTTATGGAATTTTCATATTATAATAGTTACAAATCATTGGTTCGAATGGCCCCCTTTGAGGTGCGTCATGGTCGGCCATGTCAGTCCCCATTGTACTGGGAATAAGTGGGTGAGGCCTCATTTTTGGGACCAAGAATTGTGTAGGATACTTATAATAAAGACAAGTTGAGTAGGATCAATTTGTTCACGACATAGAGATTCCATTAGTCTTATGCTGATCAGAGGTACCAATATTTGAAGATATATGTGGGTGAAAAGGTGTTCCTGAATGTGGAAGCTCTCTTGGGTCATCGTCATTTTGGTATGCAAGGGAAGAAAACACTGAGGTATTTTAGACCTTTCAAGATTATTGAGAGGATTAGTATAGTGGAATATAGGTTAGAGTCATCTTCTCTGTTGACATAAATCCATGTTGTGTTCCATGTCTTCCACCTGATAAAGTACAATTCAGATCCGTCCCATGCATTGAAATGGGAGGTGTTGGAGTTAAATCCTTATCTATCCATGTTTGAGTGGATAGTTTTTATTGTGGATTCTTTGGAGAAAGTGCATCATGGAAATTCCATACAGTTGGTTTGAGTTCTTTGGAATCATGGTTCTGATGGGCCTGAGACATGGGAGCAGATGTCTATGGTTGAGGGGGAGTTTCTATTTTTTGTATTATGGTCACCCTTTGGAGTGAATTTCTTGGGGCGAACATTTTTCATGGTGGGAAAAAATTTTACATACTTGATTTTTTTTGAGGAATTATTTTTTTTATATTTTATCTTATGTTTATCCCTTAGATTATATATGAGTGTTTAGAAAAAAAAATCAATTTTTGGGCTCGATAGCAGGTGGCGTACAATTATTGCATGGTTAAGGGAAACTATGCGGCTTGATTCCTCTTAGAAAGTGAAGGATGCACATTTTCATTATGAGTTCTAAAACTATTTGGGAAAACCATAGACCTATCTAGGGGCATGGTCATATTCCCTCCACCAGGAAACTATATAGCTTCATTCCCCATAAAAAGTGATGGATAAATGGTTTTTATATGAGTTGGAAAACCATTTGGGCTAACCATGCGACTTGTCCAGGTCATTAAAAATTCAAAAATTGTTCTTATATCCTTCATTGATTTAACCCTAAATCACCTCTAATATGAACCTGAAGGGATGTTCATCTATGGGAGATTCCTCCACACCGGACCTCTTAAGCCTCAATTTTTGGGTGATTTTAGTCTTTTATATTCAAGTAATCATCTAGTAATTTAATTTTACTTTGGTTTTTCCCTTATTTTAGTGTTCCTCTTCCCTCTTTCTTGTTTATTCCTTTTCCAGTTGGTTGTTCGACCTAATTAGAGGATTATCTTGTCTTGTTGGGTAAAATAATGATGGTTATTGGTTGATATTTCCTTTATAGGGTCTTTTCAAGATTCTTTTGTGGTTTCGCTCTATATTCCGGATTTTTTCAAGATTGACGTAGGTGGCTCCATGATTTTTCATTATTAATTGCTTTTGGATTGCTTGTTTGGTGTTAGAAATGTGTTGTATAGATTGTTTGTGTTGTTTGAAATTTTTTTGAGATGAATATGTGATGAAAGTTGATTTTATAAATGAAATTGGTTATGTTTTATATGGGATTTGTCATGAAGATTATTATATGTGTTTTATACCTTGTGTGAAAAGTGTGAAAGATGTTTTCAAAAGGTACTTGCAGTGGGAATCCATTGGAAGTTTTTTTACAAAATAAATTTATTATTTTAATGTTGAATTATTTTTTTGAAACCCAAATGTGATTTTTGAATTTTCAAAGTGATGTGAAGCACATTTTGAAATGGATTTGGTGTGTGTATGGACTTGAAAGGGGATTTTACTATGGAAATGCATGGTATTTTTGGATTCACTTCTTTTAGTGTTTACATATGGGTTTCATGAATTGTGAAAGTGATTTGAAATTTGTTTCCAAATAGTTTTAGTGTGCGTGGGAAATAAAAATGTATTGTTTATGGAAAATGGTTATTTTGATGTGAGCTTTAATGATTGGATCAATGTGAACTGTGAAAGTGCAGATTCCATTGCGTTTTCATGATGATTAGAATGTGTGACTGAAATTAAAGATTGATGTGACATGTAAAATTGAATTTGAGTCCAAAGAGAATCTTGGGTATCTTGGTGGGAAAATTAGAACCAATATGCTAGTTAATTCGGTAGGGCCAAGGCTCAGTTTCGTCTTCTAGGATTGATGTTACGTCACTAACTAAATAAGTGATATGATCGGAGACCACTAGACCTTAAGATGTGTTCCCATTTAGTGTATCATAAAAAAGAACACTATTCATATTGGATTATGGTTTTAAGACCACTAGACCTTGGGATATGTTCCCCTATAGTGGCTCATACATTAGAATGTTTTTGGTATTGTTTTGAGGAGATTATCATTGAGGTTTGAAGTTTCTAGGCTCCCACTTTTACTTGTTACCTTTATGTATTTCCCATGGTGATCTATTTTGTGACATGATTATTATGTATTGTGGTGATAACCATCAGTATATGGTGAACCTTGGGTACATTTTAATTTCAAGAAATTTTTTTTTGAGAAATGTTTTCTTGAAAAATATTTTGTTAAAAATTTTCAAATGTTCTTATGGAGGTGTGCATTTTGATTTGTCTTCAAATATAATATAATGGAATATTTCTATTGGGGTGTAATGCTAGTAGTCTTTTTCTCACATATTACATACACCTTTGGGTGAATGTAGACTTTGTTATGTATGACCCAGGTGAAGGAAAGATGTATCATGGTGAGAATAGTGGATTTTGTTCCAAGTGTTCCACTTCATGCAGTTGTTGGGGGTGGTGTATTGAGGGTGATGCCCATCTTGTTTCATAGATGTTTTTAGATGGTTTATTCTTTACCTTTATCATCCGGTGTTTGGTTTTTATTTAAACTTGTAAAATGTTGAATTTGAAAATTGTTTTACCTCGTTTGGTTATGTTCATTAGTTATGTAATGATGTATTATTTTTGTTGGTTACTTATTATTATATGCATGGGTAAAATAATTCCAAAAAGTGTATTGTTGAAACAAAATCACTAGTTATGAGCCCATGGGGATTGGGAACACCCTTCAGGACATGTCTCAGGCCGAGCTAGGTTTTAGATTCGATGACACCCTAACCTGGTTTGTGAAAAACCTTGTGACAAACTTCAAACTCTAGATCTCACTGAATATTGTCAGCATAAAGTTTCTATCGACTCTAAGTTACCATGATGTGATATTGAATGGATGTAACCATCCATTAAATTTCCCCAAATAGCTTCAGTCCCTATAGATTTATTTCTCAAACTTCAACCCTATATTTTAGAGTTCTATACTTCCTTCTATAAAGGGACTCGTAAGGATCTATTTGAATACTTTAGTGACTACTATTATTACAAGAAAATTCCACTAAATGAAGGTACTGATACCAACCATATTCTAAATCCATAGATAGATCTCTCAATAAGTCTTCTATAATTTGAATGGTACTCTCTGACCGACCATATTTCTATGGATGATATATTGTATTGAAACTCAACTCTATATCCAGATCTTTATTAATAATAAACCAAAACTTTGAAGAAATCCTTATATCATTTTTAGATAAAATAGAATGTGGTACTCTATGTAATATTGCCACTTACTTTATTTATATTTTAGAAGCATGATCATGAGATAAATCCTCTCTAATGGTAATCAAATGCGCTGATTTCATAAGGAAATCCACTACAACCGATATTGAATTATGGCCCTTTTATGTTTTGGTAGTCTAATGATGAAATCCATTGTGATATTTTTCCATTTATATTCTAGTATGGGTATTATTTATAACACCCCTTATAATTTTTCCCTCATCCTTAAATTTGTAACATACCAAGCCTTGAGATACATAATCTACAATATCCTTTTTTACATTGTACCAAAAAAAATATTATTTCAAATCTATTTACATCTTTGTAATTACAGGATTAATAGAGAATGATGAAATATGAGAATCATCTAACAACTCCTTATTCAGTTATAACGTTGAAGGGACAAATACCCACTTCCTGAAATTTATCATTCCATCAGAATCATGGTTGAAATTATGAATATTCCACAATTTCTTATATAATTATACATCTTACTTCTATAAATCTTTAATCGTCTCATGGATGGATGGTGGAATATTCATAAGAGAGAGATGGTATTTGTTCCATTTCCATAGGATTTCAAGTTGAATATTATATAAATTCATAAGTTTTGGATCTCTTTAAATCCCCATCATGGCCAAACTATCATGTTCCTTTCAACTTAGAGAATCATCCAACTTGTTCATATTCCTAGGGTGGTAATGCATTTAGTAGTCATAATCATTAATCAGAACCAACCATATTATATAGATATTATTCAACTCATTATGTGTGAATATATACTTCATGATTTGATGATCCGTATATATGTCACACCTTTCTTCGTAAATATACTTCCTTCATATCTTCAAAGAAATAATTACAATTTCTAGCTTCATATCACGATTCAGTTATTTTTTCTATTGTATTTTCAATTGGAAAGAGAAATATACTAACAATACATCATTCGGTATATGGTCACATCTCAGTACCATCTTTGATGTGTCACTTATAGATCATAAACCCTTTTCCACTACAACATAGTGTGAGTATAAGTTCACTGAGAAACCCTTTCTTCATATCCTTGAAGTTCACTTCTCATTCATCCATATATACGAACTTAACTCCCATTTGAGTCAAATTGGTTGGTGGATTATAATTTTTTGTAAAATATCTCACAAAGAATTAGTTGTATCTAGTAAACCCATGAAAACTACAGAACTATGGTTAATATTTAAATACAAAATTAATTAAATACATGAATAAATTATCAAATTATATCCATAATCCTGAATACACTTTGAATATATACGAATATCATATATAAATACTACCAACAATTTATCAAGTTAATATTCAAATACTCAATTAATTAAATACATGAAGAAAATAGGTGTATTAGTAAGTCTAAATGGAATCAATAAAAATTCATAATTACTATACCTTGTATGGATGGTTGTCTTGGGTGTGTCCTCCCTTTTGACCCTCAATATATGATATCCAAAATAAAGGTCAATATTTAAAAAGTATTTACCTCCAAGTAATTGATCAATGAAATCATCCATATAGGATAGAAGATAATTGTTCTTGATAGTAACCTTCTTAATTTCCAAATAATCAATGAAAAAATGAATTGACCTATATTTATTCTTAATTAAAAGAACATGCTCACTAAAAGGAAACACACTAGGGCATATAAATCCCATTTCTGTATTCTCCTGGAGTTTCATATTTAGTTCCTACAACTCAATTATCTCTATTATATATGGATACTTTTAGATAGGTGTAACCCAAGGTATGAGTTATATTGAATACTCAACTTCATTATTTAGAGAAATAATATGAAATATTTTTGTAAAGACATCCAAAAAATCTCATAAAATAGGAATATCCTCAATATAGAGTTTCTTTTTAACCATATTATAATGGAGTGTATTCCCAAAAACCGCAATCAGAAAGTAACTATAGACATGAGATAAGACCATCATAAAATTTGAGGTTTTCAAAATTAATTCAATATCTAATCATTAAGGTGGTAATGTAAGACCCATAGTAAATTAATTAGACATAAAAAGTGGATAGATAATGAATAAATTAATACATTAGCTATCCTAGAGTGGATGATAAGTGCAATTTTCACCATGTCATTCTCATAACCCACTTTGTTAGTCATGATCATAGGATATTTCCCTCTGTCCTTGGGATTAAAAGGTTGTTGATTCTAATCATCACCATTAAACTTAATATTTTTTGCACTGGTTAATGTAATGTCAATACTCCTTACATTTCATGAATTTGAGAGTGGGTGGTGGATTAGATGGATTATTTCTTTCATATATTGTATCAACCGACCTCTTCACTGTCTTTAAAAATTCATGGGATTTATGACCGACACTATAAAATTTAAAGGACATCCTAGTTTTTTTTAAGAAATTTATTTTGTATTTCTTCCAATATTTCTAGAATGAATGTGATTATAATTTATTTCCCCTATGTGACTTATTAACTTTTTTGGGATACTTCGTCTTCCATTTCTTAATACAACTACAAAAATGATAAGAATCTGTAATTTACATTTTTATTTTGCGACTGCATAGAATGATTTATTCATAGATATTTATCTATGATATAGCCAATCCATTCCTGAGACTTGGTTTGGAACAAAAAAAAATAATCAAATAGTTTTTATTTCTAGGCTATTTATTAAACTAGAATAATACCCTTTAGGTATTGTAAATTTTTTTTAATAGGTACCAATGTATTCAATTTCCTTTTTCTTAATCTAAAAGAATTACTAATAATATTTTATATATAGATTATAAGGTAAGTAATTACTAAAAAATAACCTCTTAAAATCATCCCATTACATGTGTAAATATATTTTTATTTCCTTATATTATTAATAAGATTCCACCATTGCTTTGATTCACCTTAAAAATGATAAATATTTAAGAAAAACGTTTCATGTTCTAAGAACTCAAGAAAAAAACCTTTCTTAGTGGAAACATTCCATTACTCAGCCACTAGTGGATCAGAAGCCCCACTAAAATAACTTGGATGTTTCTTCATGAAATAATCAATAGTAAGTTGTACCCTTCTTTGATTGTTTAGAATATCATCACTATTTATGGCCTGATAAAGATACATGGGAATTATAATATGTTTCCATTTCCATCTCCCATAACAGTTTATTTCTTAGTATGATAATCATTAAATTTCCTTTAATTTCATTGTTACCAAGATTTTATATAGTTTCTTCTAGCGATTAAAACAAAAAATACTAGTGTAATAATCATGTTATAATAATCTGAGTGAAAAATCATATAATTATTAAATTTTTTCCTATAATGTCCTAAATAATGACACCTTCTTATTAACCTATGACACTTATGGTTAATCTTACATCACTTTATGTTAAATATAAGTCGTATTAGGTTCTATCCCTATATTACACATAATAAAATCTCTAAAAAATACTAAAACCTCCCATGATACCAACTATATAAAACCAAGAATAATATACATAAATATTACATATTTTCGATAAATATTAAATATATCTCCCAAATAATAATTCTTGAGAATGATAAAGGTTGATTTTACTTATAGAATAGTTAAATAAACATATTATTTAATTTTAATATTCATTATCTCAACCATCTTTATTTATATAAGGTACCCTTTTAGACTCATCATACTTGGTACACTTCTTCATAACCTGGGGAAAAATTAAAACATAAGAATGGGTGTTCTCAGAAACTCAGTAAGGGTAAACATTATATCATGATAATAAGGGTCTGGAAACATGTAATTATTAATACAAAATCATACCAAATAACTCATAGATCATAATAATGAGTTATGTAATGAATAATTATCATGTTAAAATATTGGGGAATCATTAAAAAAATCAATCATGATCAATGAGTTAAAATTATAAGCATATGAACATGTTATAAGAGTGTGGAACCATAATACGATTAGAAACCATATAACATATCAAGGTTAACTACTAAGACCATCATATCATAGTGGATCACACATCACCACTTGTTTCCCATATCATAGTGAATCAGGAATCCCTAACTGTTTCCCATAGAGGACCAAGCACATCAACTTGTTTCCCATAGTTATCTCATAATATATAAGGCTTTACCCAATACATTCAAGGTATATAATATACCCATAAAATATATAAATAGAACCCTACATATGTGTGCCATATGATTATAAACTAGTAATTATTTCAACACATCATTACCGATAGAAAATAAAAGGGTTTTATAAAGATATCATGATATGTTAATAAGTCCATGGGAAAGAAAATATATTAATAGAATCATCGTCATCTAAAGTAATATAAAGAAATAAACTGGATGGTATCATAATATCATAACGAAAGTGAAAATTAAAAATCCTTAAAGGATTATGAAATAGGTGAAAAATAATTTTATAATATCATTCAAACATTTCATTAAAAACATGAGAAACTTTTTTCCCTTATATAACATTTTAACAAAAATTACTATAATATTGATAAAATAATTTTCTTTAAAAATAAAAAATTAAATATATAATTGATTCTTCAATGAAAATATTGATCATGACGGGGGTAAAATCTATTCATATTGTATACGTTAAAAGAAAATATTTTTTTCACACATTTTTAAAATATCAAATATTAATTGTGGAGATTTTTTTGAAGAATAACTTTTTAAACCATTGAAAATAAATTAAAAAGCATGAACAATTATTTTTTAAAAAATTCAATGTATAGGTATGAATTTTTATAAAATATTTTTTAAGAGTACGAACATTGAGTAAAGTATTACTAACTAATTAAAAAAATAGGTTAGATTTTACTTAAAAACATTTTATTGATCGTTTTAATTAACAAAGAGAGGAAATATGGTACGAATACTTGAAAATTATAGGAATAAAAATATTATAATAAAATATATGGGGTTTAAATATATGAACTATAAATATTTCCTTAATGTAAATTTAGCATAAAAAATCCTATAATGAAATGATATTTTCACATAAACCCTTTCCGCAAGTCTCATATATATTTGTTTGTGTTCAAACATCTTATATAATAAATATAGCCATATTATAAATCTATTACAATACCATAATAATACATATAATACCACAAAATATTTACTCATAATATATTATCACTGGTTTATTAATCATTTTTTACTAAAATAACTGTTTAGGGTGATATTTTCTTTGTTTTTCATGCATGTTTTAGTTTAGTAGCCCTGATCCTTGTACATTAATCATTGTTCCATCATCTACAAAACGTTAATAATGTAATGAGTATACAATTTAATAATTATATACACTTTATAACTATTCATATAAAGCGATGATGAAAAATAAATTACATCACTTTTGGGAGACAATAGTCCGTACGTATGCATGAGTGGTGTTAACACTTCTTAATGGATGGAATTAAATAAAATTAAATAACAGTTCACCATTAAAAAACTATAATAATATCATAAATATCATATATCATCATTAAATACATTAGCGTAACCATAAATGTGAGGTGGTGATGAAAAATGTAATGCATCCCTTCTTGGTGGAGGTTGTCCACACACACACACACTTATTTTCTTTTCCCATAGGATGGAAATGAGGCGGATAATAGTTAGTTCATCATCGTAAAAAAAATTTATTATATTTATGACACTAAATTTATTATTTCAAAAAGTTTACTATAGATTTAGAGGAGGTAGAATAAGAGATAAAATTTTAAGTACTTGGTTAGGATTTATACATTTTCATTGAGAATCCTCCTTTGGATTACACATTAAGCCTTGAATGGATGGTATTGTGGAAAGACCAGATTACCTAGGATGTGGGGAAGGTATCTAGGACGGAATTAGGGTCTATATTAGTTGTAACACCCTATGATATTTAAAAAATAAGATTAGGTTCGATAAAGTATATCACATGTGACATCGAGCATAGATGATAATGTAACACCCCATGTCTTTATGATATATTTATTTTTATATAAATTGGATCTCTGTGATAGATTTCAGAACATGAAACACCAAGTATAAATAAACTATTATATAGTATACCATTATAAAGTACCAATTAAAATGGATGGTATGAATAATAATAACTAAATTATGAAAAATATATGATTTATAAATGTATAAACAAATTCATTGGTTATATATTGATTACAAATAAAATAATAATCATTTGACATAAAAAGAAATGTTTCCTGAAAAAATTTATTTTTATAAAAGATGGTTTAGTTGTGCTTTGCACACATAATTTAAAATAAATTATAATGACTTTTTGATTTTTTTTGAATAAAATTAAGTTATTTTCTAAATCATCATATCAAAATTATCTTAGTTTTAATTTTTTTTATTTTTATGAAATGTTTCATTTTTAAATGAATAGTGAAAAATAATGATTTTTGTTGAAAGCTACCAATTCTTTTAAATAATTTACAAGGTTAAATTATATTTTAAATTATTTTTAAAGTAAAATTAGTTCAATTATATTTAAAATTAACTAATTTAATTAATTTAAATCAATTTAATATTTTTTATATAAAATTTAGTTCTGTCGTGTCTGTAGGTGTAATTTTAAATTGGATTCTTCCACTTCTGTGAATTGAATTTGAAAAAATGTATTTCATATTTTTTATTATAATAATTTATATTATCTAATAATTTTAAATTAATTTTTACAATTTTTAATAATAAAAGAAGTAAAAATTAATTACTGATTTTTAGGTAAAACTGATTTATCAAGGAAATAAAATAAGAATATAAGGTATAAAAATGACATAAGACCTGGCCAAAACTTATTATAAAGAAATTTTATACATTTTCACCTCAATGGTTATATAATTAACCATTTTATGGTTTTTTCATGATAAAATCATGGGCGTAATTGATTCGTTTTAAAAATTCCATGTGTGTCCTCTCCCCCACTTATAAAAGGCCTCCCCTCTCTTCCAACATTGAAACATCCAAAGCCGTTTGGTTTAGAAAATACTAGAAAAAAGAGAATAATTACCCAAAAAATGACATCTTAGATTCCTAGGTGTGATCTTAAATCCATCCAAGAAAGGATGTTGGTGCAAACAAAAATATGTTGTCCGAAGAAGAGGTAACATTCTCAAACTTGTTTTTTTATTTTGTTTCTTCTTAAAAATCATTCAAATATTATTAAATAATTATTATATAATAATCTCATTATCTTCCATATATTATATATTATTATTTTAATGTCCTGACTTATATCCATCCCCTCTACCATCAAATAGGAAACAAAATCATCAATTCGGTTAATGTCAGACTCTGCCTTGCGAACTGATGTAATTCTTTTTTCATCACCACATTTCATAGACATATATAATGATGAATTTAGAAAATTAATATTATATTTATGATATTTTAATAATTCATTAATTTTAATATCAAATATACATTCTTATGTTCTATTCTGTTTAAAATATGATAACGTAGCTCATGTGTACGATGGACTATAGCGACATGAAGCGATGTGATTCATTTTTCACTTTTGATTTACATGTAATGTAATGAGGACAATTTATTTACTATATTATATATATATATGAATTTTTTTAATTTTTTTTTAAATTAATATATCACTCACTTCTTTACCCTTTCACCCATTAAGGAAATGAAAACATCAATCGTGTGTATGTATGACCTACCGTCTCCACGAAGCGATGTGATTAATTTATCCATGTTCAAATTTAAATAATGTTTATAAAATTTTATCTAATAAAAAAAATTATATTTATAGAATTAATATCTTTATGGATATTATTAAAATATATAATATTTAGAATAAGAATAACTTTCATGATAAAACATGCATGATAAAATAAGGTAGTTAACACCTAAAAATTTTAAAATAATGATATACTATTAAGAAACAGGTGGTCAAATGTTATAAAATGATCATATATGATATTATAAATATTAATACGGTTCTAATATAAATTAATAGTGTTCTTAAAATCTTTATAAAGGGGGTTAAATTATTTTTAACCAAAATGAAGCATGAGGTAATGAAGTTCGTCTCAATTTCTCTTCCTTGAGGCATGTTGTAATGTTATGCACCTAATTTATTTTAAATGGTGTATGTAATTCTCCATTAACATGTAATATAATCAATAATTCATAATTAATATTATTTTATGTTTTAATTTTAATTATTTTATCTAAGGGGATTTGAATTTAAATTTACTAAGTGGTTAGAAATTTAATAACTCAATTTGTTTTCATTGTATTATATTACTTCTTTATAGTCGTTGACATCTATAATTATGTGCGTAAATAATTTTTACTATATTATGTTTTATTTACAACATTTTTATCTGGATTTTTATTTTATAAACTTAATTGATTTATAGAAAAATTCTCACTTAAATTTTTTTATCTTCGAAGGAGTTTATTTCAAAATCTCATTTTAATCAGGATAGTTTACGAAAAAATTTAAATTGAAGAAAAATTCTTTGATCATTACCAAATAAAACCATTTTATTTTATTATCCTATATTTATTCAAGATGTTTTAAACTAATAGTTCCATTTTTCCAATCTTTTTAACTTATAATGAATGAGAAAATTCTTTTACAAAAATCCGAATTTATTTTTATCTTTGGTCAAAAATCAATTTTCATCCAAATCCATGGTATCCAAAAATGTTTTGAAAAATGGTTTAAAATCATAGAAATTATTTATTAAAGAATGTTTTACAATGTTGAACAATTTAATTTTTTTTTGAAATGAATATTTTTATTATTTTCTAAACAAGGCCCATTTGGTTTTTACCAAAAATGTGAAAAAGTATATCTGTTTTAACATGTATGATATGTATAATAATTTCTAATCATAAATGACACTAAATGTTTTAAATATTTCTTTATAATTTTCAAAGGATATTTTGAAATAAATTTATGTTCAATTTTTTTTGTGAATTTTAGGTAAGAAAAATATGTTTTTTAATTGAAAATGTCATTTTTCTTCTAAATGTTTTTGATGAAAATTTTAGTGTATTTATTTTCATCAAAGACATAAATAATTTTTTGTACTTATGATCCAAGGGGGATATGTTATATTTATACCATTATTATTATTATTATTTATATGGATGGTTTATGATAAGTTGGACCAGTCAAATCATTGATATTTTATTTCTTGATTATTTTTTATAATCATTAACATTACCTTTAAATATTTACTTTATTTTCATCATTATACATTAGATTTATAATAAATATCCATATAATTTATCATGTATAGAATTATTACTTAAACCAAATATGATTTCTACATTAGGTATTTTTCTCTCAAAGGTATATGATTGAACGGGGTAATTATTATTAATCTTTATTCCTTACTCGATATAGAATTTTTTTGATAAGGAATATTTATCATGAATTAAATAAATTTCTAGATATATAAGGAATGATTTGGACATGAAGATATGATTGGGGCCCATTTATAGATATCCCCCTGAAGCATTTGTTGTCTCATGATAAAAATAAATTATTTAGCCTTTTTTAAAGAGGGTTTGGTGTACACATTCACATTAGTTTTAAACTGGATTATGAAAGGTATTGATGGTATATATATCATGTCATCTAAGATCAAGATATTTTATAATAACAATTTTCATATATTAATAATTCATTTATTATTATCCATAATATTTTCACTATGATATTATATCTTGATGCATCTAATTATCATTTTATTGATTAAAGGAAAAGTGTTTCCATTTATTTTACTTGAAATATTGAATATGACTTATCTAATTAGTGTCCATATATTTACCTTACCATATTTATTATGAATTATTGATCATACTTTAATTACCAATGATATATTTGGAAATAATTAACCCCTAATCAGTATTTAAGCTCACCGTTATTTTTTATCCTTTTCAAGAATATAGGAAGTGTACTAAGAATGATATTAAAGGATATTCTAGAGAGAATAATAATATTCTTGAAAAAAATTATGTTTTAATTTGTGTTTTCAATTGAAATATGGGAATCAAGTATGAATCTAGTTTACCAAGACTAGTAAACAATTCGTTCCTTTAGGATGAGATTTTTTATATCATATGCCTATGTAATAAAAATATGTACCATCTCGGGTTACTGGGGTTGGGTTCATTATATTTGGAATAAAAGGAAGTTTAGTATAAATCTTGGGAACTAAATTTTGGAAAACATAGATTAGGGAACTTTAACCTATGATATAATTTGCGGATAAGTATATAAGAACATCTTAATGTTTTTGTAAGGTACAAATTATATGGTTTTTCTTCAATATATATATGTGTCTAGATACTAAAAGTGGATGTTGTTCTATGATAGATATATCTGTGGGTAATAACTCTAGAAAAGGTGTGTCCATCTTGATTCAAGAATTACCTAGTATATTAAAATGGTCCTTTTTACCCACCTATTTTGACACTACTAGGGGAAATTCCTTAGAGAATTCAAATTTTCTTTACTAACAATTATAAAGGATTTGAATAGACGATGAAAATGAATTACCTAGGTTAAAACTAATGTTTCATATATTTAAAAGAAGATTTAATGACTTAGACATCCTATAAATGATTATATGGGTTTCCCTCTAAAATTATTGTTGATCACACCATGATTTTTGGGTTTAGTTAATAGATAGAACATGAAGGAATCTTCTTAAAATTGAACATGAAGGAAAATATGGTGACTATTAGTAACCAGATGGAATGATGACATGAGTAAAATATATATTGATTATTCCTAATTAGTTATCCTAAAATATTATTAACAACATATACCTTAACCAACTCCCAGACTCACCAAAGAAGAGGAGGATGGAGTTCTCTACGAGCTCGAGTGGTGGATACTATTGAGGAAATAGGGTTTGATTTCCTTATTGTAAGAAATGTGGAATGATATACACAAAAAATAATCTCAAAGGAAAGGTAAAATATTTCATATGTGGAAAATAAGAGAATAAGTAATGAATTTATGATGAAAAATTAAGAGTACGATGGAATGAAATAAATTTTATCAAAGGGGCCCATTTATAGTTCATTTTATTAAATATGGGGAACCTAGGAATAATCTGATTAAATTACCTATTCTAATGGTTAACCCATATACCCAGGAAGTAATTATGTTGAAATTGAAAGATTCATGTATTTATGTATTTTTATTACATAATTAAATTTTATAAATATTTTTACGAATGGTATTTTGGGTATAAAAACCATGAAACATCTAAGGATTTTTCTAAATTTTAGAATCATATATGCTTTTAATAAATTAAGTGTATTGGATACCATATTAGTTTTATGGGATTATGGTTGATCATATGTTTGAAGTATTAAACACCCCAAGTGGTGGGAATATATCATGATGAATGATATCTTTTTAAAACATTTATGGGAATATAACTAATTCATTTAATGTATGAAAAATTTATTTGAGGACTAATTCCATGAAGTTTTTTAGACTTAAGATTATAGGAATTGATAACCTTTAAGGTTTATCAAATCATTAATGTTGTAGTATTTATGGGTCATCACAATTCAGTAACCATATAAGAATTGTATTAAAATAGATTTAGAAAAGGACAACCCATTGCATTTAGCAAATGTTTTGAGTCTTGAACCCACAAATGAAGGAAAATAAATGTTTATCACCTACAATGGGCCTATATGATGTTTTTGTTAATAGGTTATTAATTTTTTTACTTAAAATATTTGAAGAATAAATACTATTGATGAACCAGTGGTGTTACTATTTAGTGTTAGTGATTAATGTTTTATATTAGATACATTGTACGAAACATATTGGTTTTGGAAGATATTTAGATACAAGTAGAAATAATCAGAACTGTTTTAATTTTGGATATTCATTTCTTGGAGTATGTTATGAAGTGTAATTTGATCAAAGGAAAACAAAAGGATGAAATTGGTCTTATGAAATTGAAACATAGCAAGTAATTATATTTCACTATATTCTTAGATACTAAAATAACTCCTCAACTTTAGAAAAAATATCTTGAAATAAAAAGGTTATCCGATTTCCTTCATATGTAATGAATAAATGGTATTTTGAATCAACAAAGAGTTATAGTTTTTGGTTGTTTATTTTGTCATGATTATTCACATTACTGTGATCAATTAACTCCATCATCCTCCATCATTATTTGGTAATTACACTTTTCTTTCAAGTCCATATATTCACTTCCCACCTATGTTCAACTACTTGGAAACGAATTTATTTTTAATTCATATAAACATTCATATTTATATTTCCCTATTTTAAGAGGAATTATTTTCCCGTTTTACAATGTGATTTTTAAAAAAAAGGATTTTTAAAATTGAAATTCCTTGACTTTCAAGCACAATTTAAAATTGAGTGGATAGAATTTATTGATGGTAGGGAGAATGTAACACCCAGAGTTTTTAAGAGAATCAAATTGGGTTAAATATCATATACTACATGAAAAAATGATATTATATGAGAATTTAACACCCAAAGACTTTGTGATTGATTAATTTTTAAATAAATTCGATCTCTTAAATAGTTGAAAAAACATGCAACTCTGAGTCTAAATGAACAATAATATAGTATATACATATAAATAGCTGTTAAATTAGTGGGTATAAATAATAATAAATAAATTTTAAAAATTACATTTTTTACACATGTAAACTAAATTTAATTGGTTATAAATTGATTATAAGAAAAATAATAATCATTTGAAAGAAAAATAAAATTTTCCTGAAAAAACTGTATTTTTCTAAAAGGCGATGTAATCACAATTTTCACACATAATTTAAAATAATTTTTCATCAATTTTAGAAAATTCATTTTATTATATTTATTTAATTCTGTAAATCAAAATATCAAAACTATCATAGGGTAATTGTTTTTTATTTTTCAAAAATGTTTCATTTTTCTATGGATAGTGAAAATTACTGATTTTTATTGAAAGCTACTATTTCGTTTATATAATTTACTAGGTTAAATTATATTTAAAATTGTATTTAAATTGAAATTTGTTCAATTATATTAATATTTAACTAATTTAGGTTGGAATCAATTTTATATGGTATTTGGATATTAAAACCTTTTATACTATGATAATTTTCTCTCTAGAAACCAGCTTTTTCTTCGCTTCTGTGAGTATAATTTTTAATTAAATTCTTCCACTTATATGAATTTAATTTGGAAAAATTGATTCAATATTTGGAATCATAAAAAATTATATTATATAATAATATCAAATTAATTTCTAAGCACTATGAATAGTACAAGCTGTAAAAATTAATTACCACGGTTAAGGTAAAAATTGATATACTGATGGGTTAAACTAATAAGGGTTAAAAATAGCCTAAAACTTTTCAAAGACCCATTTTATTTCCAGTTTTTGACCATATAACCTATAATATTCTATAATGACCCATTTTTGAGACATTTTCATTGATAAAAACATGGTTGTAGTTGATTCTTCTAAAAAATCTATATGTGTCTTCTCCCTCACTTATAAAAGGCCACCCCTCTCCTCCTATATTTACCCTTAAAAATCCAATTGGTTTGTCCAATACCCAAAAGTATAACTTCCTTAAACCCATACCAACATCATATATACCTTAGTTTGATCAAAATCCATTCGTTTTTTTTCAAACTTAAAGAAGTTATTCGAAGAAGAGGAATCATTCATAAATGATCAATTTTTCTATGTTTCTTCTTACACCCCCTTAAAATCCTATGAAAACATGATTATATTATAATATAAGAATATTACTCATACTTATAAGTTATTATTTTAATATAATTACCTATATCCATCTAAAATTCCATCAAATGGTAAACAAAACTCTCGATCGTGTGTGCGACATAATACTCCCTCACGAACCGATGTAATTTGTTTTCCATCACCAAATTTAAAGGATGGATACAATAATAGACTTAACACATTTATATGGTATTTATGATATTATTATGGTTATAAAATTTCAATATAACATATACATTCCTATATTCCATTATTTATAAAATACGATAATGTTGCTCGTGTTTACATAAGACTATAGCCTCACGAAGCGATGCAATTCTTTTTTCTCATTAGATTAAATATAAGGTATTAAGGACAATATATTAAATATATGTGATATATATGAAATTTTTTTATTCTTTAAAATTAATATATCATACCATTTCTTACCCTTTCACTCATTATGGAAATGATAGTGTCTCTCCTGCGTACGTACGACCTACCGTCTTAATGAAGCAATGTAATCCATTATCCATCTTTAAATATAAATAATCATTATAAAATTGTATCCAATGAAAAATTTAATTTATAATATTAATATAATTTTAAATATTATGGAAATATATAATATTCTTAATAATTGTAACTTTCATGACAAAACATGCATGATAAAACAATGCAATTAACACAGAAAAAATTGAAAATGATGAAATATTATTAACAAAAGGGTGGTAAAATGTTCTAAAGAGATCATATATGATATTATAAAAATGAATATTGTTATTTTATAAATTAATAACATTCTAAAAATAATTATACAGGAGGTTAAGGCACCTTCAACCAAAAGTAAGTGTGATGTATGAGATTTCAACCCAATTTCTTTTCTTTATGGAATGTTGTAATGTTATTCACCAAATTTAGTTTATAGGGTGTATATAATTACAATTTCACAAGTAATATCCTGAATAATTCACAATTCTTGGTATTTTATGTTTCTATTTTAATTATTTCATTCAATTGGGTTTGAATTAAAAATTACTAAGTGGTAAATAATTTAATTAATCAATTTTTTGCATTGGGTTATATTTCTTCTTTAAGATCTTTAACATTCCAAGATTAAGTGTGTAAATACTTTAGAATATATTATGTTTTATTTTAAATTATTTTATATGTATTTATATTTAATAAAAAATATTTATTCATCTAATAATTCCTACTTCAACCTTTTGATCATTGTAAGGGATTATTTTACAATATCATTTTAATCAGGATTGTTTATATGTGAATTAACATTAGAGAAGATTATTTGATCATTTACTAAAAAACCAATTTGATCTTATTATACTATTTTTATTAATGATGATTTCAAGTAATAATAACATTTTTATACTCTTTTTTACATATAATAATTGTGAAAATGTTTTTTAGAAAATCTGATTTTATTTCTCTCTTCCGTCAAAAACATTTTTTCATAAAAATCCATGTTTTCTAAAAAATATTCCAAAAATGTTTTAATATTATCCAAATTATTTTTTAATGATATTAATTTCCCTTTTTCACATTTTCAATTTTTTTGAAAGGAATATTCATATATTTCTCTAAATAAGACCCGTTTGGATTTTACTAAAAAGGTGAAAATAATAATTGTTTTAACATGTAAAATACATATCAAATTTTCTACTATCATGACCAAAAAATGTTTTAAATAATACTTTATAAATTCAAAATTTTATTTTCAAAGAAAATAATGTTAAAAATATTTTTTGAACTATTATATTTTTAAAAGAAACAAAGTGAAGTGGTTATTTTCCTTAAAAATGTTTTTATTGTTATTTTTATATTATTTTTATTCATCAATGACATAAAACCTATATTTTACATATTACCCTCTAGGTATATGTTGTATTGATATCAACATTACTATTTTTATGGATATTTAACGATCATTTTTAACATGGAAAGTATTTAAATGATCTTTCTTGATTAATTTTTTCAATCGTTTACTTTCTCTTTAAATATTCTCTTTCTTATCAAAATTAGACATTAAATTTCCACAAAATACACAAATTAATTATCATGGATATATTTATTACTTAAAACTTATATCATTTCTACATATGATAATTTACTTTGAATGTTTTATTATTGACCATATAAATTATTGTTAATACATATTCCTTACTAGATATGAAAATTTATTGGTAAGGCATATTTTTCATGAATTAAATCAATTATTTAATATATTAGAATTTATTTGGATGTGTAGATACTTGTGGGATTTAGTTATAGATAGATCTTCAATGCATTAGTTTCCTTATAAGTTTAATCAATTGGATATCCTTAGTTAAATGGGTTTCTGTTGTATACCAATCCCTCAGTTTTAAACCATCTTATGAAAAGTATTGATGATATATGTATCATGATGCCTCAGATAAAGAAATCTAGTAACAAAGAATTCACTTCAATAAGAATTTAGTTATTATTTTCCATGAAATTATCACAATGATATTATATCAAGAGTCAATTCATTATTTTGTTATTGATTAAATGCTGTGTGATTTCAGTTATTTACCCTGATATATTGATTATTCCGTAACTAATCTTGTTATTCAAGTTATTGATTAAATGGAATAAATGTTCAGATATTTACCTTTCCATATTGATTATGACTTATTGATCATAATTTATTTAATAATGATATCTTCTAATATATTTATCTCTTATTAAGTATTTGATCTCACCCATATTTTGTTTTCTATCCTATGAATCCAAGAAGTGTACTATGAAGGATATTAAAGGATATGAAATATAGAATAATGATATTCTAGAAAAAAATTAATTTGTAATTTGTGTTTTCAAATGTAATATGGGAATCATGTATGTATTAAGTTTACCATGACTACTAATCTATTCGGTCCCTCGGGATGTAATTCCATATATCTTATACTAATGTAATAAAAGTGGGAACCAACTCCAGGTTACCGGGGTCAATGTCTTTATAGTTTGTATCAAAGGAAGTTTAATTTAATCCTTGAGAAATATATTTATGAAATATAGATTAGGGAACATAACCTTATGATAAAATTTCATTTTAAGTTTATAAGAACCACCTTATTTTTTGGTTAGTGACATATTATGCGGTTTTTCCTGGTAGTACATCCATGTCTAGATACTACAAGTTGATGCAGTTCTAGCACAGATACACCTAAGAATAATAATTCCAAAATGGTGTGTTAGGATTGACCCAAGTATTACTCGTTATTTGAAAATGGGACTTACTATGCACCTGGTTTGACACTCTTATGTGATATGATTTGGATAATTCACATTTTCTATACCAACCATTATGAAGGATTTGAATTGATGATGATAATGAATGAAATAGGTAAAACCTAATGTGTCATAGATTGAAAAGATGGTGTCAGGACTTATACATAATATAAATTATTATATTGGTTTCCAGTATGATTACTATTGACCACACTATGATTTCTATTTTTATTCCATGAATGAAACTATAAGGAATCGTGTTAACATTTAATATAAAGGAAAATATATTGACTATGAGAAACCAAAAGGGATTATGATCGGAATGAAAGATATACTGATTATTCCCAATCAGTTAACCTTGAAATATGATTAATAACATATACCTTAACGAAATACTAGACTCAATAAATAAGATGATGATAGAGTTATCTGAGATCTTGAGCGGTGGAGACCATTAAGGAAAGAAGGATCTATTTACTTCATGTTAGAAATTTGGAAAGAGTCACCCATGAATATGTATCAAAGGAATGGGAAAATGTTTTATGTGTGGAAAATAATGGCATAATGAAATGAATTTCTAAGAAAAAATGGAGACTAATATGGAAGGAATGAAAATTCATACTAGGTATCCATTTATAGTTCAATTCCTTAAACTTGGGAAACCTAGGTATAATACGAATCAATTAAATCTTCTAAAGGTTAAACCCTAGACCTAGTAAGGAACTATGTTGAAATAAAATGTTTGAAGTGTTTATGTATCGGGGGTTAAGAATTAAATTGTAGAATCATTTTTACAAATGGTATTTTTGTTATAAGAATATTGAAACATCTAAGGATTGTGTTAAATTTTCTAAGTACATATTTTTTTAGAATAAGAGTTATGAATAAAATATTAGGTTTATGATTTTAAGGTTTATCCTAAGTTCAAAGTATTAAACACCCCTTTTGAAAATTTGTGTTGTGGGAATATAACCTGATTAAGGATATTTTTGGAAAACATTTTATGGGAATAAAATAAATTGGTTTAGTATGTGAAAAAGTTATTTGAGGAATAATGCATTGAATTTTTTTAGACTTAATTTTATCGGTTTTGGTAACCATCAAGTTTTATCATATCTTTGATTTTATAGAAGTTATGGGCGATCAAATTTTTTGAATGTTATAGAAATTATATTAATATATTTTTTGGGAAGATTGAAACCTATTGCATATAGTGAAGGCGACAGGGATTGAACCTACAATAGATGAATAATAAAGGTTTAACACTCACTAATGACCTATGTGATGTTTTGGTTAATATGTAATTATTTTTACACAAAACATTTGGGGAATAAATATTAATTAAGAACCATTGGTGTTATTATTGAGGTTTACAGATTAATTAATTATATTAGACAACTTTTTATAGCAATATTGGCATTGGAAAATATTTAGAAACATGTAGAAATACTCATAACTATTTTAAGGATATTCCAATCCATTAAATGTTAATTTTAGTTATTGATCCATAAAAATAAATTTTGGATATTCATTTTTTAGAGTAAGAGTTGAAGTTTTCATTGATAGAAGAAAATTACAGGATAGAATTGTGCTTATGAAATAGAAACATATCAAGTAAGTATATTTCCTTATATTCATAGAGTGTAAAATAATTCCTCAACATTTGGAAAAGGATCATGAGAAAATAATTTTATCCTATGAAATTCATATTCAATGAATCAATGGTCATTCAAATCATAAAATATTTAAATTTTTTTACTTTCTATTTATCATTTATTTTTTTGATCAATTACATCCATCATCCTCTATCATTAATTGGGAATTATGATTTTCTCTTATATCCATATGTTTAATTCCTTCCTATGTTTTCCTACTTGTAAACCTAGTTATTAGTTTTTATAGATGACCTTTCCAATTTCCCTTTCCCTATTTTAAGAGGAAGGTTTGTTAACCCTTTTTATAATGGGATTTTATTCAAAATTCTTTTTTCAAATAAATATACCTTGACTACCGAGCACACGTTTAAATTGGGAGGACAAAATTTATTGAAGGTGGGGAGAATGTGACACCTTGATATTTTTAAAGAATTAAACTGGCTTCAGTAGTGTATATTATATGAAAATATGTCCTTATAAGAAAATGTAACACCCTAATAATTTATGTTATATTTATTTTTAAATAAATTCAATCTCTTTGATAGCTTGTAAAACACCCATCCCGAAATCCAAATAAACTATAATATATTATACCATTATAAATTAACCAAAAAATTGGTGGATATGAATAGTAAAAACTAAATCATAAAAATTATGTGGTTTAAACCTGTAACAAAATTCAATTGTTATCTATTAATTAGAAATAAAATAAAAATCATTTGAAAAAAACTGTTTTCTGAAAAACTGTATTTTTCTAAAAGACGACTCAGTCACACCTTGCACAAATTATTAAAACATTATTTTTACCAATTTTGGAAAATTTATTTAAAAAATGAAATTAATTTTTGAAATAATAATATCCAAATTATATTATGGTTATTTGTTTTTGGATTTTTGGGAAATGTATCATTTTTCAATAAGTAGTAAAAAATAATGGGTTTTATTGTAAATTTCCTTTTCATTTAAATAATTTACAAGGTTAAATTATATTTTAAAATTTTTAAAGAAAAATTTCTTCAATTATTTTAAAATTTAACTAATTTATGAAATTGGAGTAAATTTCATATTGAATTTTGATATTAAAACCTCATATACTTATGAGAACTTTCCCATTGAAAACCCTCTATCCCACTGTATCTATATGTGTCATTTTAAATTGAATTTTTCCAATTTTATAAATTGAATTTGGAAAAATGGATTACATATTTTAAATCATCATAATTTATATCATATACCAATTTAAAATTTAATTTTTACCATTATGAATAGAAAAATAAGCAAAAATTAATTACTATGGTTAAGGTAAAAATTGAATTATAAGGGGGTTAAACTATGAAGAAAAAGATAAAAAATGAACTAAAAGTTGTAAAAATACAATTTATGGCCATATTTAGACCCTATAGACTATAATTTTCTATATTTATCAATTATTTAGTCTTTTATTATGATAAAAACTTGGTTTTAATTGATTCTTTTTAAAAATTCTATGTGTGTCCTCTAACCCACTAATAAAAGGCCACTACTCATCTCCCCTATTTACATTTCCAAATACATTTCATTTAGAAAATACCTACACATATAAAATCATTAAACCACTTAAAATATCCTATATCCATTTGTTTGATCATAAATCTAATATAGAAATGATTTTGTAGTAAACCCAAAGAAGTTGTCTGAAGAAGAGTCATTGTTATTAAACAAGCATTTTTTTGTTTATTCTTAAACCTCATTGAAATATCAATAAAACATTATTGAATAATAAAATAAATATCTTCCATATATATAAATGTTATTATGATATGTTAATTACCTATTTCTATATCCTCTTGCCTCAAATTGGGAACCAAATCATTGACCGTGTGTACGGTGGAATACTACCTCACGAATTGATGTAATTTATTTTCGATCAACACCTTTTATGGCTGGATATAATGTTGGATTTAACACATTTATATTATATTTATGATATTATTATACTCATTATATTTTAATAATAAATATACCTTCATACATTCAATTCCTTTTAAAATATTATAACGTCGCTCGTGTGCATGGTAGATTACACCCCACAAAGCGATGTGATTCATTATTCACTTCATATTTACATTAAAGGTAATAATGATAATTTATTAAATTTTTTTGATATATATGGAATTATATTAATTTTTAGAAACTAATATATCATCAAATTATTTACCATTTCATCCATTAAGGAAATGATAATGTTACTCAGGCGTACGTATGACTTACCATCTCTACAAAGCAATGTGATCCATTATCCAAGTTCAAATTTAATTAATGATTCTAAAAATTAATATAACAAAAAAATATTTATAATATTTATATAATTCATGATATTATGTAACTATATAATTCTTTCAAGAATCATAACATTGATTAAAAAACATGCATGATAAAACAAGGCAATTAACACCCGAAACCTTGAAAATAATGAAATATTATTAACAAAAATGTTGAAAATATTATAAAAGGATATTATATGATATTATAAATATCAATATAGTTATTATATAAATTAATAAATTGATTAAAACCATAATACATGAGGTTAAATAACTTTCAACCAAATGTAAGTGTGAGGTAATAGATTTCATCTCAATTTATTTATGTTGAGGAATGTTGTAATGTTATACTCATAATTTCGTTTATAGGTTGTATATACTACCACATTAACAAGAAATATCATGGATCTTTAATACTTCATCTTATTTAAGTATAAAATTTATGTTATTTCATCCAATAGTATATGAATTGAAAATTAGCAAGTGGTGTAGAAATTTATTACTCAATTCAATTTCAGTGGATCATATTACTTATCCATTGTGTTTGGAATTTTGAGATCATGATTTTAAGTAATATTGAATATATTTTGTTTTATTTACACCTTTTTTATGTGTATTTAAATTTTATTCACATAATTTATACATTGAATAATCAACACTTCAAATTTATGATCTTTGTTAGAGTTTATTTCAAAATTTCATTTTAATCAGGATTGTTTATGAAAAAATTTCAATAAAAGAAAATTCTTTAATAATTATATAATAAAACCATTTTATTTTATTATAATATGGTTATTTATGATTTTTTCAATTAATAGTACTATTCTACCACTCTTTGGAACAAATAATTATTGGTAAAATAGTTTTTAGAAAATCTGAATTTTTTTCTCTTCGATCAAAAATACTATTTTTATCCAATTCCATGTTTTCTAAAAATGTTTTCAATTTTTTTAGTAGTTTAGAAATGATTTATTAAATAAAATTTCACCCATGTTTTTATTTTTAAAATTTCTTGTTAAGGGAATCTTTATGTCAATTTCCAAATAAGGCCATTTGTATTTTACAAAAAATGTGAAAATTTTTTTTTTGTAACATGTATGACATGTATGGAATATAAAACTATAATTATCAATCAATGTCATAAATATTAATTTATATTTTTTAGAGGATTTTTTTATATAAAATTATTAATAAAATATTTTTTGAACTTTTATTTGATAAAAAATATTTTCAATGTGAAAAGGTTATTTTACTTATGAATATTTTTAATGACATTTTTATAGTATTTTTATTCATTAAGGACATAAAAACGTTATTATACTTAAGATACATTGTGGATATATTGTATTGATACCATAATTCTTATTTCTATGGATGTTTTATGATTTGTTTGACTAGGAAAGTATTTAAATTTTCTTTCTTCCTTAATTTTTAAAATCATTAACTTTCCCTTCAGATATTCAATTTATTGTCATATTTGGTCATTAAATTTACATAAAAAATCCATATCATTTATCAGGGTTATACTTATTAATTAAACCTTATATCATTTGTATATATATTATTTTAATTTGAAAGTTATATGATTGATTGGGAGAATTGGTGTTAATCTATATTCCTTACTTGATATAAAAATTTGTCAATAAGGCATATTGTTCATTTATTAAATCGATTATTCGACATATAAAGAATGATTTAGACATGCAGATAAATGTGGGTCCCAATTATATATTTACCATTGATGCATTATTTGAGTCATGAGATACATCAATCTTATAGAATTAGTTTAATGGATTTCTGGTGTATAACTACCCATCAGTTTTAAAATACATTATAAAAGGTCTTGATAGTATTGCTATCATGATTTCATAGATTATGATGTCCAATAATAATGAATTTTGAATTCAGTTGTTATTATCCATTATATTCTCATAATTAGTTATCTCTAGTTGCATTTCATTCTAAGTTTATTGATTAAATAGAATTTTTTTTCGTTTATTTTCCTTTCCATATTGATTATGTCTTTTTAAATCATGATATTCAAGTTATTGATTAAATGGAATGATTTTTTAGATATTTATCTTTTCAAAATTTTTATGCCTTATTGATCACAATTTATTTACTCCTGATTTATCTGTCTTTACTCGATCCTTACAAGAATTTGAGCTCACGTTTATTTTGTTTCCTTCACAAGAACCGAGGAAGTGTATTAAGAATGATATATAAGGATATACTATAGAGAATAATGATATTATTAAAAACAATTGTGTTTTAATTTTTGTTTTCAAATGTAATATGGGAATCATGTGTGTATATAAATTACCAAGACTATTAAACTATTCAATCCTTTGGGATGTGGTTCAATATATTTTATTCCAAAGTAAAAAAATTGGCCCCAATCTTTGGATTTCTAGGGTGGGGGTCATTATTGTTGGTATAAAATAAAGGTTAGTAAAAACATTGGGAAATTAATTTTGGAGAACGTAGATTAGGAAACATAACACTATGATAGAACATTAGTACAGGTATAAAATCACATCATAAAATTTTGATAAGGTATAGATTATATGTTATTTTTCTAGAAATACATCCCTATCTGAATACTAAAAGTGGATGTGTTTCTAAAATAGATATAACTAGTGGTAATTACTCCAAAAAGGCATGTTGGATTTTACTCAAGCATTAATTTTTAGATGATAATGTTCCTTAACAAAAAAATTGATTGACATTACCGAGGGATATGATTTGGATAATTCAGGGTTTCTTTACCAACCATTATGAAGGATTTGAATAGATAATGATAATTATTGAACTAGGTTAAAACTGTCATGTTATAGATTGAAAAGAATATGTCATGACTTATATATGTTATTTCCACTATGATTATTTTTTATCACACTATGTTTTTTGGTTTTAATCTATGGATGGATCTCAAAGGAATCAAGTTATAATTTTACATGAAGGAAAATGGGGTGACTATGGGTAAGCAAATGGGATTTTTATAGGAGTGAAAGATATCATGATTATTCCCAATAATTTATCCCAAAATACTATTAAAAATATATACCTTAACTAACTCCTGGACTCACCAGGGAAGTGTAGGATAGAGTTCTGTAAGAGCATGAGTGGTGGAGACTATGAAAAAAAGAAATCTCAATTTCCTTCACATTAGAAATGTGGAAAGAGTCTCCCAAAAAAGTGTCTAAAAGGAATGAATTTTTTTATGTGTGTAAATGATGGGAAAAAGAAACTAATTTATGAGAAAAAATAAACGTTATGATCGAAGGAAACAAATTGCATCCTAGGGATCCATTTATAGTTATTTTTATTAAATATGGGTAAACATGGAATTATCTAAATTAATTCCCTCTTCAAAAGGTTAGCCCCTAGACATAGGAAAGACCTATATTGAAACAAAATAGTTGAAGTGTTTATTTATTTGGATTTAAAAATAAAATTGTACAGTTTTTTTATCAATGGTATATTGGTTATAAGAATCATGAAACATTTAAATATTTTGTAAAATTTTAGAAGAACATATGTATTTTTTAAAAAAAAGAGTTATAAATACCATCCTGGGATTATGAATTTAATGTTGATAAAAAGTTAAAAGTCACAAACTATAGTGACTTAGGTTTGACCTAAAAAACATTGAAATATTCCTAAGAATATTTTAAGAACCAGGCGCTGAGTTGGCACTAAATTCAGGGCCGAGAGATCGTCAACACAATGTTATTAAAAATGTTAAAAATATTTTATCAGCTATGAGTAGTTTCTCTTGAGATTTGGAATAAATCTCATATAGAGTATTATCTTATATTTTTGAGATAGTGGTTGATTTCATAACATCGTGTTTAACCTGGATATAATATAAACATTGTCAGTATGGGGTGTTGGGTTAGAGGCATGTTGGCGGTAGGGTGTTAAGTGGCGGATATTGTTTTAATAAAATTAAAACAATAACACTCTCCACCTCTCCATTTTGTGAACACAGTAATATCCCCCTCCCCCAATTCCCTTTGGTGATGGACAAACAGAGGACGACATCGAGAAAACTAGGATCCATTGATCTTTGATGTTGAGGAAGAATGCTCCTGAATTATGTTCCAGCTACTCCTGAGCACCGATTTGACCTTGAAGCTTTGGAATTTTCTCTATGAGGTAGGCAGTTTGATTTTTAAGTCCCAATCCCCTTGTTTATGCATCTTTTTAATGTTATAGAGCTCTTATATGCTTTCTAGGGACCCCTTTATGGACAATCTATACATTTAGGGGGAAATGAGGGTAATCTGAGCTCCTCGTATTGAATTTCTAGCGGATCTTCTCATCTACACGGTGTGTCGACTAGAGGGACATGCCATGTGTTATTATCATTTGGGGAAGATGTGTTTTGGGGACTACATGGAATGTACCAAGAGTTTCACACTGTGTAGTGACCCAATACCATGTGTCCTGAGGATATGATCAAGGAATTTGTGTGGATGTACATGGGAAAGAGACATGACCTAGGGGCCGTGTAGTCAGGACACACATTGTACGAGTGGGTACACACTGTGTGGGGAACACAGATGTGTGAGGTGTGTGAATGAATACACAATCAGGGACCAGGTGAGGTTTGACATTCCTTGCACTAGTGGTATAAACTGCATGGTACCTCATGACCTACAAAGATCTGTGGTTAGAGGACATGGTCGGGTGTTCAGGCGGGGTAACATTCTATATATACCCTTTTATAGTGCATGTAGTCTCCTTTTAGAGGAGTTTATTCCTTTCATATCTCTACATTTAGGGATCAGATTCAGGTCTTTGAGTTGCCTATCCTAAGCTCTTTTCTGAATAGAATGAAATGGTGGCCACGATTTAGGCCTAGGATATGTGAGGTGAGTATATTTTGTGGTTTTCTTGGGTTAGAGATGGTTGGACCAACAATAGTGGAGTGATCACCCTTGATTTGTCCCTATGAGGGATTGTGTGGTATTATGTCCTTGATAAAGGATTATAATCCCCTAAATAGGGTGATCTCGGATATATTCTTAGCATTCCTCTAGAGAGGTTGCTGTGAGACCCACTATTTTGTGAGTTATTGTCTCCCTCCATAGAGGCTGGGTTGGGATCCTCTAGCATATCGTTTCTCCAGATCAGGTTCTCAAAATCATCATGACCAAAACTACATGTTAAAAAGACCTTTATCTAGAAGGATAGAATTGTAGGGTGTTTGGAATTTTCATAAGTACGATAACCTATGCGGTTGAAAGTTTCAGTAGGGTTACAACATTGTTGGTTATATGATCCACTACTCAGAGGACATTTTATGTAGGGTTTGTGGTATAATCAGGAGTATGATCCCCTAATTCTTGAGTAATACCATATGGGGTTTGTGGAATCCTTGTTACCAACAATACATGGGATACACTCCTCTATCTGAGTGTGATGATCTTCAGGTCGTCAGTTTGGGTTGTTGTGTCCCCTACCAGATCCTAGGAGTGATCCCCTTTATGAGTGAGATCTTTCTGTTACTAGAGTGGGATGTGGTATCCCATAGCAGAACCTAGTAGTGATCCCCTATTCAATGAGTTCGGGTTTCATTTTTCCAAAATGGGCTCATAGTATCCCCCATCGGTTCCTAGGAGGGATGCCTTATCTGATTATCAAGATCCACTATGTTCTGATATGATGTTCTTGGTGGTGATATCTGACAAGAAAGTTCTCTCAAATGTATTCCTCTTAGGTTGACAGGGTTGTGGAAACGAATTTGTCATACAAGATTCAGTGGTATCTCTCGAATGGATATCTATATTTTACTTGATGAAGTATACCACTAGAAGAAGTTTCATATGGGATGACTGAGCTCATGGAGTTTGTTCTCCTGGTCAAGTCTTGCTTTAGATCCTCAAGTAGAAACCTATCATTGGTTATGAGGTATGAACCTCATGAGGCAAGGAGTCTAAGATGAGTATATCTAGGTGTATTTCTGTGCTTCTTTGTGGTTTTGTCACATCTTGGGTGACACACCATGTGGTATGTGCTAAATTGTCATGTATAACTAAGGATGGTCTCAAAATGATGTTTCTCTCTCATTTCTGTTCCCTCCAGCTGGGTTGAGTAGACATTTTCCTTTCAGATGCTCCATTTTATTTGGGGGTTTTGGGGTGCCTATAGAGTATCCTTATACTCACCCCTACACGGTATTTTCTCACATGTGTTGTGTCTTTTATATACCACATTCCTTTTGATGGAGTCCCCATAGGACCTTGAGTAGGCGTAACTTACTAAGCAAGACCAATCAGGTTTTTTTACCAAAGTTTGGATGAGGAGATTTCTAGTGGGTGAATTTGATAGCGATCCCCTATATTTTACCAGGTTGGATGCATTTACAATTTTCTTTTGGTGGGAGTGTATTTTTTCCTTTTTACTACAATACAATGGTTTGGGATAGATGTAATCCTGGTTTTTTTAGTTCTATATATCTCTACACTGGTGCATGGAGGTGTTTGCGGGTGAGTGTGTACATGTATTATAGTCTAAGACATCCCATTTTTGTTATAGCCTACTCAACACCAGAAGACAACCCATAGACTATGGAGGTAGGATGAGGAGTTGTGGCTTGAGCCCTATTGGCTCGGGCCATGATAAAGTGGTATCAGAGTTTCTTCCACATTGGGACCACAATTTTGTGAGCTTGGATTGAATTGTTTAACAATAGTGTTAAGATGTGTTGAGTTCATTTTTTAGGTCAAGGACACTAGTGTTGGTGTGGAGGCTGACGTATCCATTCACAAGGACTCTGATAACCTTGTTTTTGATTTTTTATATTGGGACACTGGTTGTAGCAAAATAATGGTACATGCATTATATAGGATTGAATTTTGGTTTTCTTGTCATTATTTATTTAGATCCACATATATAGTATTTTACTATGATAAGTTTGATTTTTATTTAAGTACGACTCTGTAATGACTATCATATAGGGTTGTGCACTGAGATTTTGGTTATGTTCTACACTGATTAGAAGCTAAAGTTCTTAGCATTGGTTCTGAGGAAGGACCTCTGAGTGGTCTTATAGTTGAGCCACCAACCGTCAAGTAGCTGGTAGTGCAGGTTGAGGATACATGCTAGAAGATTTATCTTCATGAGTTCCATTGAAATTGAACTCTATGGTATAGGGGTGATCTAGACCCCCAAGTAGCTGATGATTGGATCGAGGTAGTCACACATTTTTTACACCTTATGAGGTCTCATACTGATCAGATGGTGGTCCAAGAGAAAATAATTATACATGGTTTGGATGGATGAATGTGGAGTCTTGTGATAAAAAACGCAAAATGAGGTGATTCTCTCTTTGGGAAGAGTTTGAGCAGCTTTTTAGGAAGGAGTTCTATCCAGCCACGTTGAGTTTGGTGCGTATCTAGGATCTCCTAGACCTTTTGACGGATATAATGACCATGGAGGAGTACATGGTAATGTTCAAAGAGCTATCACATTGCACCCTAGATATGGATAAGGATCTTTTCTTCAGATCATGGACCTTTGAGAAGGTATTATGCCAAGTGATCAGGGTGTTAGTGGTTCCATTTTACATCCCCACCTATACTGGAGTGCTTGAGTGATGGAGTGGTCCCCGGTGGTGGAGATATTTCTGGATGAGCAGGTTCCAATCGTTAGTGCTGGTCACTTGGGATTTGATACCTCGAAATATGGTTTCGAAAGTTTGTATTTGAGGACATGCTCATGGTTTTGGGCATTCAAGACATTTCATGAGGAGATCCTTGGAGGTAGGGTTTGAGTCTCCGGGCTTCTCGACCGGTTTTAGTCAGCCGTAGGAGAGGTTGTTCAATAATTGCGATGAACAGAGACATCTTTTTGGAGTTTTTCCAACCCATCATGCTATTGAGAGGGATACAGTCAATATAAAACCCCAAAAGAGGTATAATTTTGAATATGGAGGTACACATGGAAGATGACTTGGTGTAGGAGTGGGTGGAGCAGCAGGAGGTGGAAAACAGAATGAGTTACCACTAGCACCTCTAAGTGGGTTTTTTCTAGGCATAAGGATCTGGGGGATGGGGGTGTGGGTCGCTATAGGGACTAGAGAACTTTGACCTTTATGATTTGAGGGATAGAGGTATGATATGTGTCCTTTCTACTTCCTTAAGTAGTATGGGTAGACACTATTATGAGGCACTCTATCTTTCCTCTTCTTGTTCAATGTTTTTAGGGTGACACAGGGCATCGATAAGCCCCTGGGTTGGTGTTGATCGATGTATCTTTGAATTATTTAAGAAGAGGGATCTCTACACCACCAAGACATGTTTTTGTGACATGATTAAAACCATGTGGGAAAGTCAGTGATTCCCAAAGCAGATAGTGTCGAGGTGTGGTGGATGATTCCCTCTACCTTTAGCATTCAAGGTGAGGTTGTGTGTTTGTGGGTTTTCAAGGTGGGCCTCGTAAGAACCAATGTGTGTTCTGGGGAAGCCTTTTTTGTTCATTGGTACCCTCACATGATTTGCACCAGCTCATACATGAGATTCTTGAGGAAGGTGTGGTTCGATTTATTGTGGATTCAAAATCACGAGGATGAGGGATGCCTTCCGCACTATGACACATTCTCTAGTTGAAATATAAAACTGTTCAAGCAAGTTAGTTCCACCCAAAGTGGATAATATCAAGGTGCGGTGGATGAGATCCTATGACTTGTTTGTTCAGAGTAGGGTTTCATTGGTCTATGTGTCATGTTAGCAAGGGGTTGTTCCACTAGACCTCATAACCGCAGATGGACCGGGTGCTTGGTGTTTTCCCCCTATTGTAGCTAAGGGGACATGTGCCCATTTTATTGCATGATTTCAACTTATTTTAGACATACATTGATGTGCTATCACTTGTTGTTTCCCCAAGTGAATGATCATTAGCATTAGGTGAATCCTTGGTGGGCTTTGTGGTGGTCTTGGTGACCTCCCTAGTATGGGAGTCTTAGTTGAGTGATCAGTTTATTTCTGTGAGCATAGCATTTGACTTTCCAATTATGAAAGACCATAAATTCGGGAGGATGTAGTAAATCGGGTTTTATCCAGAAGACTTCAGAATATTCCTAAGAATATTTTTGGAGCTAGGTGCTGAGTTGGCTCTAAATCTAGGGCTCAAAGAGCCTCACAACAGTGATATTAAATATATAAAATTAACTTTATCACCTATTCATTGATTCTATTAAGACGTGGTATAAATCTTTTATGGATTCTCATATTGGATTTTTGATACCGTGGTTTAGTTTAGAACATCATGTTTACCCTAGGCATGACATAAAATTTATTTACGCCATGTGTCGGGTTCGAGGCGAATTAATGGAGGGGTATTAATTTGAGGATATTTTTTATAAAATTAAAACAATAACTCTATTACCCTTCCCCTTTTGTGAACATTGAAGAATCCCCCTCCATTATTCCCCTTTGGTGATAGAAAACATGAGGACCAAATCGAGGAAACAAGGCACTATCGATCTCTGATCTTAATGGAGACCCCTCCTAGATCGAGTTGCAGTAGCTCCCAAGCATCGATTCGACCTTGAAGCTTCAGAATGTTCTCCATAAGAAAGTTGGTTTGAGTTTTATGTCCTGATCCCCTTGTTTATTCACAATCATAAGGTTATAGAGCCCTTGGAATCTTTCTAGGGACCCCTTGAGGGTTGATCTATGCATTTTGGGGGAAATGGGGGTAGTTCAAGATGCTCATAGGGATGTTTTGATGGATCTTCCTATATACATGATGTGTAGACAATAGGAAAATGCGGTGTGTTCTTCCCAACTACAAAACATGTACAACAAATGGAAACACCTTGTTCTCTTCATATTTAGGGAAGAATAATATTGGGTACTACACACCATGTAAAAAGGGTTATGCGCCGTGTAGTGACCCCATGACAAGTGGCTTGAGGAAATGTCCAGGGAAGCCATGTGGATATGAATGAGAAAGAAATATGGCCATGGGGCCATGTATTTAGAACAATCCAGGTACCAGTGGGTACACACCATGTTAGTAACACGAATGGATGATCCATGTGATTGAATACACTATTGGGGCTCGAGTGAAGTGAGACACACCATGTACTGGTAGTACAGGCTATGTGGTACCACATGCCCAACCAAGTCATGTGGTTAGAGGACAAGACCATGTGTTTAGGCAGGGTCACACATCATATAGAACTGCTTACATGCCATGTAGTCTCCTTTTGGAGGATTTTCTAGATTTCATATGTCCTCCACCGGGGCTCAAATTAAGGCCTGGGAGTAGCCTATGTAAACCTGTTTTCCACATAGAACAAAATGGTGGCCATGGTTCAGGCCTAGGAGATGGTAAGAGCGGTGATTTTGTGGGTTTCTAGGGTTAGTGATGGTTGGACCAATAGTGGTGGAGTGAGCTCCCATGGTTTTTCCCCATGAGGTTTTGTGTGGTATCATGTCGTTGGTACAAGAATATAATCTCCTAGATAGGGTGTGGTTGGATTGAGTTAGAGAATCTGTAACACCTAGACCCCAGAAGCCCAGAGTCGGTGCATTTTTTTAATACATTGGCACAATTACATGGAATCAAATCCAAATATACCGATCAGTTTACCAATCTTGGAAAATAGATTACTTACATAAATGTTACATTACACATTATAAAATAAAACACAACATAAATGATCCTTTGAGAATGCCATTAATCCCCTATCTTAACCTTTCTTATCAATAATAATACACTTCTTATAATCCTGTGAAAATTAAAACATATAAAGCAGTGAGCTCAGATGCTCAGTAAGGATAACAATATAGAAGAAACTTTCATAAATTAGTATAATCATTTAAGGAAATGTGTAAGACTAAATAAAATCTTTTTAAACTTAAAATTCAGTATAATATGGAAAATATAAAATAAAATAATGCTATTTGCTTATTCAAATGGATATTCTACTAGTCAAATAATCACATACAATATCAATAGCCACTTTCATAATGATGGAATGTATAATTCCAGACTACATAACCACATAGTCAAGGCCTTATGCCAAGTCTACAAAAAATATTTTCTCAAAGCCTTGTGCCAAGACACTAGTTTGTCTCATGAGACCTACCGATGCATCAAGGAGATTTATCAAGCTCCACACATCTCTTACTAAGTCTAATTCATTCCTCATATGAAATTGGTGAAACATAACATAAACATTCGTATTAAAACAAGCATATGAAGTGTCAATACTTTATCCATAAACCATGAATGGTATAAAAATAACACATCTACAGTCAAATATATCACAAAACCATCAATACAATATGGAAGATTTTTGTCATAATAAATCAACTTCAAACAAGTTTGAAATCCATCAAAGGATGTTGACATAGATGAAAATTATTAGTAAAATTCTTTGAGAGAAATAACCCTTTCTCATGAAATCATTTTAAAAGTCACACAATTTATAAAGGAAGTCATTTAAAAGATAGTTTTGAATCAAAGTGTACCATACCACTTTGAAACTTTTCAAGGTAATTAACATTTTGAAACATTCATGCCCATATAAATAAATCCTTAAAACCATTTTGAAAACATGGACATTAATGAGAAAGTTTTAGAAGAATAAATCATTAAAACATTTAAAATGACGTTTTAGTAAAACATACCTTTAAATAATTCCTTTGAAAACTATTTTATGAAACATGGACTTGGATAATAAATATTTCCTAGTAGATACTTACATAAAAACAACCACGGATAATAAAGAGATTGTCGAAATTAACCCTTACCTAGTACTTTCATTTCGTCGAGGGTATGCTTAACTTCTTGTATAAAAATCGTAGTACGTTATTAAATTATACCAGAACCATATTATTATTTATGATATCACAGATGACAAATTTATTTCTTTATACTACCCATTTAATAATAATTTCCATGTTAAATAAACATTTCAAGTAATAATCCCTTTCTTTATCGTACATGTTATAACTTGTTACTCTTGATTGTATCAGTTAGATCATGATTTAAATTCTTCTAGAATATAAAAAATTATTTATATGTCATATATATTTAGAATATAAATATGTATAATATACATATACATGAAATGAAAAACACCATTTATGTAGATGGTAGGCCATAGGTATGCATAAACGCCTTTTCTATTTTCATATCGTATTGAACGGAACTAAGTGAATAAGATATATATAAGAACATAAAAATATATATATTTATATATATATATATATCTCCCGTAGAATTATTATGTAATATATTACATACTTATTAATGATATATATTTTTATAATCATCATTTAATGGTGAACGCGGAAATGAATCTCATCACGTTGTGGAGACGGTAATCCGTACGTACGCATGAGTGACAATATCATTATATTGATGGTGATATCATATGTAATTTGATGGTATATAATATATGTAGAATCATTAAAATGTTATATTTATTATTTACATATTTTATAGTCATTAATATACACATCCGAATATTGAAGTGCTTGAATAACAAACTACACCACGACGTGGAGACGATAATCTGTACGTACGCACGTATGGTGACTTTGTCATTTATAGGATGGATATAGTAATGAAAATGGTTTTACCATTTCTATAATAACATAAAAATATATTCAAGATACTGGAGTTATTATTTTATAATGGAACAACAAATAAAGATGAAGTGGAAGAAGAAATGAACTTGAAAGAGGTGATTAAAATATTTACCTCTTCTTCAGGTTCTTCCTTTTTATTCGAAAAGGGCTCCTTAGATTGGATTTTTGACAAAATAAAGGACTCTAACATGAAGGGAGGAAATTTGGGAGATAATTTTGTAGGGGTTGGCTGGGGAAAATGGATTTGGAGGTGTGAAATTAAGAGAAGGGAAAGTACCCTTTTATAAGAGAGGTGAGGGTCACTTTAGGAAAAGCTTGAAATATTATCAAATAATAAAATAATTATCAATTTATAATGGATAAAAATGAATTATTTAAAGTATAAGGTGGGTATGGTTCTAAAACATCTATACCAATTGGTTTTAGGCAGGTTTTTGTCATCATATTAACCTTATCTTTTAGATTTAACTCTTAGTTAAATAGTTTGACATTTACCATGTCTCTTTATTTTTTTATATTATATGGTTAATAAACATACTATAAAATTCCAATTGGAACCCAAGTGGTTCATTAATGTCATATATATTATTATATACGTCTTTTGGATGAACCATATATTTTTTGGACTGTTATATCAATTAATAATATAATATTTGTTTTAAAAACTCAATTATGTCAATTTTGACACTATTTAGTATTTGATTTTTTGAGATCCATAAAAAATTATCACTTAGAATAAAAGATATTTTACCAACACTAAAATGTCATATTAACCTATAAAATTAGTGTAATTTATCATATGTCTCAATTTAAATTTATTGGGATATTTATAATATCAATTATTTTAATATTTCATTAATAAGGTAATTACTCCATCATCATTGTGTCATAAATAAATTAAATTATTAAATGTATAAAAATTATAAATAAAATAAAATTATGTAGGTAGTATATTTAGATTTATAATGAATATTTATAGTCTAATTTATATGGTGTGTAACCCTATATTAAAAATGGATTAGTTATTAAACTTTGAATTTAACTCTTTTAACTCTTCATAAAATAAAATAATAATAAATGTCATAATCTAATTCAAATGGACCAAAGAGGATCATATTTTATTCCTAAGGATGTTTTTGGTTGAATTATACTTTTCTAAAAGAATTATGACTTGTGTTATCACAATTATGATATCATTTTTACCCTAAATTCCCCTATTATTATTAATAGTTGTAAATAAAAGTCAAAAATTACTCTCCACCAAAAATTATTATCATTTTATTGGACCAAATTTACTTACTGATATTAACTGTGACTCTGGTATTTTCGAAATTTATCTCACAAAAGTGGTAAAATTAAATTTTATGCAAATTTGCAAATGCTCATAGGAGGTGTGTAAAAGACGGTAAAAAGTTCGATAAAATTTTGTATATCTACACTTATTATAAAATGACTCCAATGAATTATGTATAACATATATAGGTATTATGTATCTATTATGACATAAAACAAATTAATATAAAATAACAAATTATTTATATAAAAAGTTGGATTTAACCAATAACGTAGTGTTTTTTCACTATTCATCAAAAATTGAAAGTTTTCAGAAAAAAAATGAAAAATTTACCCAAAGCTAATTTTGATATTCCAAATTCAAAAATGAAGTATATTTTACCAAATTTAAAACATATATGTTGAATTTATTAATTTAAAATTAATTTCTTTTGTCAAAACCAAAAAACATGTTTTTTAAAAAGTAAAAACGATCAAAAGATTGACATGGGTTTTTGCCAAATTTAAATTTGAAATTACTTATAATGACCTAAATTATATTAAAGGATAAAAATATAATATAATTATACTTTTAAACCATTAAAATTCATAATTTATCACTATAAATTATTTTTATTAAAAAAGTTGTTTTTAATTAAAACGTAGTGTTTTTCACTATTCATCAAAATATTAATGTTATCAGAAAAGTACCAAAAATTTATCCCAACAAAATTTTTATGTCCCGATTATAAAGAATAATTTATTTTCATTAAATTGAATATATAAAACTGTCAAATATTGGTTTTAAAAATTTCTCACCATTAAAAGGTTGTAAAATTGCATTTTTTTAAAATACTTATTTTATTCGAAAAAAATGAATTTGTTCTTATATTATGTCTAAGAAACAAATAATATGGATGTTAAAATTATATAGAGTATATAATATTTAATAATATTCATAACCACATTTTGAATGGTTAGTTTAGTAATTTTTGGTGCACTCGAACTTGGTGTTTCATGTAGCGCAAGCTATTGAATTACTTCAATGAGATAAAGTACTATGAAATCTTGGGGTGTTAAATTCTCCCCTCCTTAGATAAGTTGCATCCTAACAATTTTAAATTGTTCTTCAAAAAAAATGCTTGAAAATAGAAAGATACCTTTGTAGAAAACCCACATCGAAAATTTGGTTAATAAAATTTAGTCTTAATAAGAGGGAAAGGGAAATGAAAAAGTCACCACCAAATTGTGATCTCGATTAGAAGAAAATTGGTGGAAATTAGAGAAACATAATTGGAGAAAAAACGTAAATATTTATAGGGAGTGATTGAGGTCATCAGTCACAAACAAGTGTAAAATTTAGGGCCTCAAAGCCATCAATCTAAGATGATGTAAAATATCATCGGTTAAAAAAACATATGGTATTAGGATAAAATTTTTTGGTTTTAAGATACCTTACCTAAAGTTTAGGAAATAATTTATTCATAGAATAATTGGAATATATATATATACACACTTGATAGGTAGAGTTTCATTCTTCAACTAATTCCTACCACAAACTTATCTTTCCCTCCAAAAGATAATAGATTTAAAAAATATTTTATTTACTTTAATCGTATAGGGTTAAAAAATGAATTTATATTCATTTTTAAGACTATTTAAAAAAACTACATTATACAAACCAGGACATCACATAGGCCAGTGGTAGGTGATGCACCCTTGTCGCCCTTCAGTTGCGGGTTCAAGTCTCACAGCCTTGCCAGATACGATGGGTTGTCGCCCGACCTCTGGGTTGTACTTTTATGACAATTCAAAAATAATCTCAAGAAATGATTTAAACTTAACAATAATATCCAATTTCAAAATTAATTGATTCTAACCTTTAGACTTATCCAAAATACTTCTGTCCAAACTCACAGTCCAAAACTTATAAGGAAGGTAAACACAATGAAGATCCTTTTTTCTACGTAATAACATGTGAATACCTTCATCATGTATTGTTTTAAAATGATGTAACTCCCTAAATTACCATAAAACCTTATTAATTACATTCATTCTCCCTTATCCCTTATAAAATACTAGATATAAGCCTTCTATCCATAAATGATTTAAACATAAACAATAATGGAATAAACAAACCATTAACTAGTTCCAATGATGTCAATAATATCAAATATAATTTAACCAAATCAATCATATCTTATTCGAAAATCAATACCTGAGTATCAGGACCTTATTAAAGTTTTGTCTTACCATCAACCATGTATTTTAAAAAAAGTTTAACTTTCCATTGATTCACTTTTCTTAGTTCCACACAATCTCAAATCTTTAATGAAATAGTACTAAAGTATAATCCTTATATACTCTATAATTATTATAACATGTACATCATTAATACAATACTCAAATGATAGAATACTTTAATTACAACATAATAACTCTTAATAATTCCTCTTCATATTCGTTTGTATCATAACTTGATTATTATCCAATAGCAGCATTTGGGGTAGACTCTGATGATTTGGACATTGATTTTTTTAGTGTCCCAACTCCTTGAAGATGAAGCATTGTACATTTTAAATCCTTTTCTTACCCTTGCAATCACATACCTGATGTCCTTTTTCTCCACACTTATATCAATCTCTCATTCCCTTCAAGCCTTTACCAAGGTGATTCTTTCCACAATAATCACATATGGGAAAATCCTTCATTCCCTTACTCCCATTATCTATCTTTCATTCTACCATAATTTTCTTATCTGGCTTCCCTTCAAAGCTATAGGACTCAGAGAATTATTTACTTATCTTATTAACATATGATACTAATTCTTCATATGATGATAATACCTGGGAGAATATTTCATTTATAAATGTTGTATTAATACCATGAAAGATATGATCCTTCTTACTCATTAGATCATGCATATTACTGGAGTACTTATTCCATCTACTGGGCACCATTTCTAAATAATTTCATACAATAGGTCAGTTAATGAATCAAAATTCATAATTCCAAACTTGTAAATTACCTAAAATAAATTGAAAAGATTATTCATATAGTCTATAATCATAAAATGTATTCTTTGAGAAAGTATTTACTCCAAAATCCTTCATAATGTCTTGTAATGAAAATGTGAATTATCCTAAGCATATCCCCCAGGAGAGTCGTAACCAAGAGTGCAGCAAGGCCCATTTTCGTGCAACGGTTTTCGTTCGAGTCAAGCTCAAAGCATTGTTTTTGGGTTTTACACCTAGGTACATATGTGCCATAGCCGCCTCTACCAGCTCATATCAAGATAGGGATATATTGCTTGGAAAACTCACAAAATCTCTACAACACCAAAATTCTAGGAAGTTCTTCTATTTTAATCCTCAAACTCAATATTAGGTAATTTTATCTAATCAGAGTATAACTAAATCTATTTGAAAGGTTATTGATAAAAATACTCTGATATCAACTGTAATGCCCAGACCCCAGAAGCCTAGAGTCAGTACATTATTTTAATACATTGGCATGATTACAAGGAATAAAGTCCCAAAAGACTGATCAGTTTAGCAGTCTTGGAAAATAGAATACATACATGAACATTACATTACGCATTAGAAAATAAAACACAACATAAATGATCCTTTGAGAATATCGTTAATCCCCTAGCTTAACCCTGATTATCAATTATAATACACTTCTTTGAATCCTAGGAAAATTAAAACATAGAAAGGGGTGAGCTCAGATGCTTAGTAAGGATAACAATATAGACGAAACATTCATAAATAAGCATAATCAATTATGTCAATGTATAAGACTAAAACAAAGCCTTTTTAAACTTAAAATATAGCATAATAAAGTAAAGATATGACAAAATAATTACATTTACTTATTCACAAGGATATTATACTAGTCGAATAATCACATGCAATATCAATAGCCACATTCATAATGATGGAATGTATAACGGCAGACTTAATAACCACATAGTCAAGGCCTTGTTCCAAGACTACAAATTAGATTTTTTCAATGCCTTGTGCCAAGACACTATTTTGTCTAATGAGACCTCTTGATGCCTCGAGGAGCTATAGCAGTCTCCACCCATCACCTACTAAGTCCAATGCATTTGTCGTATGAAAATGTTGAAACACAACATAAACATTGATATTAAAACTGGCATACGAAATGTCAATACTTTATCCATAAACCATGAATGGTATAAAAAAAATACATCTAGAGTAAAACATATCAAAAAACCTTTAATACATTCTGGAAGATTTTTATCATAATAAATCAACTTCAAACAAGTTTAAAATCTATCAATGGATGTTGACATAAAAGAAAATTATTTGTAAAACTCTTTGAGAGAAATTAGCCTTTCTCATGAAATAATTTTAAAAGTCACACAATTTATAATGGAATTATTTTAAAATATAGTTTTGAATCAAAGTTTCCCATACCACTTTGAAACTTTTGAGAGGAATTATCATTTTAAAACATTAATGTCTATATAAATAAAGTCTTAAAACCATTTTAAAAACATGGACATTAATGAGAATGGTTTAGAAGAATAAATCTTTAAACCATTTGAAATGATGTTTTTGTAAAAATTCCCTTAATATAATCCATTTAAAAACTATTTTATGAAACATAGACATGGTTAATAAATATGTCCCAGTAGATACTTACGTAAAAACAACCTTGGATAATAAAGAGATTGTGAAATTAACCCTTACCTTGTACTTTAGTCGAGGGTACGTTTAACCTCTTATATAAATACCGTAGTATGTTATTAAATTATACCAGAACCATATTAATATTTATCATATCACAATTGATACATTATTTACTTTATACTACCCATTTAATAATAATTTCCATGTTAAATTAAAATTTCGGGTAACTATCGCTTTCTTTATCGTACGTGTTTTAACTAATTACTCTTGATTGTATCACATAAGTCATGATTTAAATACTTCCAAAATATAAAATATGATTTATATATCATAAATATTTAGAATATAAATATGTATAATAGACATATATGTGAAATGGAAAACACTTTTTATGGAGACGGTAGGCCGTATAGACACATAAACGATGTATCTGTTTTCATATCGTATTGCACGAAACTAATTGAATAAGAAATATGTATGCACACACACACACACAAATATATATATATTTATATCTATAGTAACATTATTATGTCATATATTACATACTTATTAATGATATATATATTTATAATCATCGTCGAATGGCGAACATGGAAATGAATCTCATCGCGTCGTGGATATGATAATCCGTACGTACGCACGAGCGACAATATCATTATATTGATGGTGAAATACTATGTAATTGGATTTTATATCATATATACATAATCATTAAAAGGTTATATTTATTATTTACATCATTTATACTCATTATTATACACATCTAAATAATTAAGTGTTTGAATAACAAACTACACCACGACGTGGAGACTATAATCCATACGTACACACGTATGGTGACTTTGTCATTTATAGGATCCATAGAGTAATGAAAGTGGTTATTCCATTTTTATAATAAAATCATATTATATATAATATACTGATGTTTTTATTTTATAATAGAAACAACAAAGAAAGAGGAAGTGGAAGAAGAAAAGAACTTGAAAGAGGTGATGAAATATTTATCTCTTCTTCGAGTTCTTCCTTTTGATTTGATCAAAAGGGCTCCATAAGTTGGATTTCTGACCAAAGAAATGCCTCTAGGATGAAGTGAGAAATGTTGGGAGGATATTTGGGTAGGGTTTGGCCGAGACAAATGAATTTGAAGGTGTGAAATTAAGAGAAGGGGAAGTACACTTTTATAAGAGAGGTGAGGGTCACTTTAGGAAAATCTTGAAATATTATTTTATAATAAAATAATTTTCGGTTTATAATGAATCAAAAATGAATTATTTAAAGTATAATGTGGGTATGAGTCTAAAAACACTCAAATAATTGGTTTTAGATAGGTTTAGTTCACCATATTAACCCTATCTTTTAGATTTAACTCTTAGTTAAATAGTATGACATTTACCATGTCTCTTTTTATTTTTATATTATATGGTCTATAAACTTACTATAAAATTAAAATAGAACACCAGGTGGTTCATTAATGTTATATATATTATTATATAAGTCTTGTTTCCGAAACATTGATTTTTATGACTGTTATACCAATGAATAATATAATATTTGTTTTAAAAACTCAATTATGTCAATTTTGACACTATTTAGTTTTGGATTTTTTTGAAAGCCATAAAACATTATCACTTCAAATAAAATTTATTTTACCAACTCTAACATGTCATATTAACCTAGAAAATTAGTGTAATTCATCATAAGTCTCAATTTACATTTATTGAGATATTTATAATATCAATTATTTTAATATTGCATTAATAAGGTAATTACTCAATCATCATTGTGTCATAAATAAATTAAATTATTCAATGACTAAAAATTATAAATAAAATACCAATACATAATAACTCTTTTTATATTTATAATTTATATTTATAGTCCAATTTATATTGTGTGTAACCCTATATAAAAAATGGTTTAGTTATTAAACTTTGAATTTAACTCTTTTAACTGTTCTTCAAATAAAATAATAATAAATGTCATAATCTAATTAAAGTGGACCAAATAGGATCGTATTTTTTTTATAAGGATGTTTTTGGTCGAATTATACTTATCAAATAGAATTAGGACATGTGTTAGGGTAATTATGATATCATTTTACCCTTAATTACCTTATTATTTTTAATCGTGGTAAATAAAAATCAAAAGTTACTATTCACCAAAAATTATTTTCATCTTATTAGAACACATTTTACTTACTGCTATTAACTGTGTTTTTTGGATTTTTTAAATTCAAATCACAGATGTGGTAAAATTTCATTTTATGCAAATTTTAAATGCTCTCAGGAGGTGGGTAAAAGACGGTAAAAGTTCGATAAAAATTTATATATCTAAACTTATTATAAAATGACTCTAATAAATTATGTTGGAAATATATAGGTATTATTTATCTATTATGACATAAAATAAATTAAAATAATATATCTAATTTTTTAAATAAAAAGTTGGTTTTAACCAATAACATTGTGTTTTTTCACTATTCATCAAAAATTGAATGTTTTCTGAAAAATACAAAAAATTTACACTAAGATAATTTGGTTTTTCCAAATTAAAAAATGAATTATATTTTACCAAATTCAAATCAAAGAAGTTGGATTTATTAATTTAAAATTAATTCTCTTTGTCAAAACCAAAAAGTGGGTTTTTTAGAAAGTAAAAACTATCAAAATATTGACATATTTTAATGTCAAATTTAAATGTAAAATTACTTATAAGAACCTAAATTTTATTAAATGATAAAAATATAATCTAAATATACTTCCAAACAATTCAAATTAATAATTTATCAATATAAATTATTTCGATTAAAAAATTTGTTAATAATTAAAACATAATATTTTTCATTATTCTTCAATATAAGAAAGTTATCAGAAAAGTACCAAAATTTTATCCAAACTAAATTTTTATATCCCAATTCTAAAGAAGAATTTAATTTCATTACATTTAATATATAAAAGTGTCAAATATTGGTTTTAAAAAGGGTTCTCCAATAATAGGTGGTAAAATTGCATTTTTTTGAAAAATACTTATTTTATCTGAAAAAAATGAATTTGTTCTTATATTATGTTTAACAAACTCATAATATGGATTTTAAAATTATATATAGTATATTAGATTCAAAATTCAGTTAATACTTTTCACAGCAGCTTTTGAACTGTTAGTTTAGTAAGTTGTGGTGTGCTCGAACCTGATGTGGCGTGTAGCGCAAGCTATTGAATTATTTGAGTGAGATAACGTACTATGAAATTTTGGGGTGTTACAGAATACCTATGGAGAGGCTTGGTTGGGATCCTCTATCTTTTTTTAGAGTTATTTTATGCCTCTAGAGAGGTTGGGGTGGGATTATCTATCATACCATTTCCCTAGATTGGGTTATCAGAATTTTTATGACCAATACTACATGGGTGAAGATCCCCTATCTTGTATAATAGCTTAGTAGGGTTTTTGGTATCATCATAAGTATGATAACCTATGTAGCGGGTAGTTTACATAGGGTTTTAACATGATTAGTTATACAATACCCTACTCATCAGACTGTTTATCCATGGTTTATGGTATCATCGAGAGTATAATCCCCTACTTTTCATTTATACCGGTTGGGGTTTGTGGCATCTTCAATACTAACACAACATGAATGATGATCCCCGATCGGAGTGAGATGATCTCCAGGTTTTCATTTTGGGTTGTTGTGTCCCCCATTGGATCTTGGGAGTGATCCCCGTTATGAGTAAGATCTCTGGGTTACTAGAGTTGGCTATAGTATCCTCTAGAATATCCTAGGAGTGATCCCCAATCCATGGAGTTGTGGGTTACAGTTTTCCGGAATGGGTTCATAGTGTCCCCTAATAATTCTTGTGGGGGATCCCCTATCTGTGTACTGAGACATGATAACTTCTGATGTGAAATGTATAGTGGTGATATCTGACGAGGGTGTTCTTTCATATGTATACCCCTTGGGTTCGTCGTGTTGTGCCGTCGACTTTGTGATACCTGATTTAGTGGAATCTCATTGATGTGCCATTAGGTATAGATGTATTATACCTGATGGAGTATAACACTTAGAAGATTTCTGTCAAGGGTGACTGTACTCATGGATTGTGTTATCCTGGTCGAGTGTTTCTTTAGAACCTCGAGTATAAACCTATTGCTGGCTTTGTAGTTGGAACCTCATGAGACTTGGAGTCTGGAACAAGTATATCTGGTTGTATTTCTGGGATTCCTTGTATTTTTGTCACATATTAGATGATACACCATGTGGTATGAGCTGACTAGTCATATATAGCTGAGGATGGTCTGGATATAGAGTTTCTCTCTCGTTTGGGATCCCTCTGGTTGGGTCAATCAGACTATTTCCTTTAATTGATCCCATTTATTTTGGGATTTTGGGGTGCCTATAGAGTATCCTTATACTCATCCCTTCATTGTATTTTCCCTCTAATGTTGTGTCTTTTGTATAAAAAAAATCATTTTGATGGATTCCCAGTAGGACCAAGAGATGTTGGAGCTTAGTGAGCTAGACCAATTAGGGTATTTATCAGATCTTGGATATGGAAAATTCTGACGAGTACATTTAACCACGATGCCCATTATTTGAGCAGGTTAGATGCATTTATATTTTTTTGTTTGGCATGTATTTTTATTTTTTAGTACTACTGTACTCTATTTTGGGTTAGATGTATGCATGAATGTATTTTCAGTTCTATATATCTCTGTACTGTTTCATGGATGTGTATGCAGGTGCATGTGTATAGGTACGATAGGCTAAGTCCTTCGTTGTGTGTGATAGCCTACTCAACACTAGACTCCAACCCCTAGCCTATGGATGCCGTCTTGGGGAGTCATAGGTCAAGCCCCATTAGGTTTGGTCGTGACTTGAATGCCCCTTTTGATAATATTTTTGGTGGGAATATAACATTATTAAGGATATTTTTAGAAAATATTTTTCGGAATACAACACATTGTTTTAGTATATGAAAAATCTATTTTAGTAAGAATTCATATATGTTTTTTTACTTAATATTAAATTTATTAGTATCTTTTATGTTTTATATTACCCTTGATGTTTTTTAGTTATATGTCATCATAATTTTGGAACCTTATAGGAATTATATTAATATAGTTTTAGGAAAAGGACAACCCGTTGCATCTAACAAAGGCTAAAGAACATGAACCCACATCTACCACTGGAATATGTGATTTTATAGTTAAGAGTTCATTATTTTTAATTCCAAAATTTAAATAATAAATATTAATGATTAAACTGTGATGTTATTATCTAGGTTTTTTATTAATGTTTTATATTGGATAACTTGTACTAACCACATTGGTTTTGAAAATATTTAGAAATGAGAGGAAAGACTCATCACTCTTCGGTGGATATTATGATCCATTAATAGTTAATTTTAGTTCATTAGGCATAAAAAATAATTTTGGATATTAGTTTATTGGAGTAAGGGATGGAGTGTAAATTGATCGAAGCATAACCAAAGGATGGATCTGTGTTTATGAAATAGAAATGCATTGAGTAAGTATATTTCCATATATTCTTTGATTGTACAAGAAGTCCTCAAAATTAGAAAAATGATATTGAAAAAATGTTATCTTATTACCTTCACATCTGATGAATAAATGGCCTTTTAACTCATCAAAGATTTTTGGTTTTCGAATTTCTCTTGATGAGTCAAATTCTTGTGATCAATTACCTTGATCACCCTCCATCATTATTTAGGAATTACACATTTATACATGACTATATCATCAATTCCCACCTATGTTCTCTTAATTTAAACCCTATTTATTTGTGATTACAAATGAAATTTATATTTATATTTCTCTATTTTAAGATTAAATTTTGTTAATCCATTTTTACAATTTCATTTATTTCAAAAAGTTTTTTTTTCAAATATATATCATTTGACTTCCGAGCGTAAGTTAAGATTGGGAGGATGAAATTTATTAATGGTGGAGAGAATGTATCACCCTAAGATTTTAAAAGAATAAAATTGTGTTTAATAGAATATATAAAACAAAAAATCAAGATTATATGAGAATATAACACCCTGATACTATATGATATAAATCTTTTTAAGTAAATTCAATCTATTTAATATCTTATACAACACCCAACCCTGAGTCTAAATGATCTATAATATGGGGTCCTATAATAACATAGATATTAAATTAGTGGGTATAAACAGTAACAACTAAATTATGCAAATTATATTATTTACACATTTATAAACAAATTCATTGGTTATATATTTATTATAAATAAAATTTTAATCATTTAAAAAAAGGAAATGTTTTTCAAAAATTATATTTTTATAAAAGACAGTTTAGTTGTACTTTGTGTACATCATTGGTAAGGATAATATTTTCATTTTTATTCATATTTTTTTCAATTATTTATTCCCTTAAAATTTATCAATATGATCTTATATACATCAATTTTTTATTTTTTGTGTGCTTTGAGAAAAAATTTGAAAATTTCATAAATCATGAATTTAAACGAATTTTAATCACAAGGGTATTTGGGAATAACATTTATAATATTATTCAAATTTGAGTGATTATTTTTTAGGATTCCTTGATTTTTATGATTCAACTCTTTTTTATGATAAAAGACCTTATTCGAACATCTAGAGGCCCAAAAAAATTAATCATGTTGAAAAATTGTTTGGGCGGAAAAAGTGGATCCACCTCTTGAAATGAGGCATAACACACACTAAACACCTCAAATTGAGGTAATTATAGATTTAATTGAAATAAAACTCACAATAGATTTTCAAAAATAAATTACATGGAGTTATACAATCATTAGGTCATCCATTGTATGATAAAAATTGAAGCATTATTTCTATAATTCAGGACCAGAAAAATCCATACTCATTAATAATTCCATAACATCCTCAACAAGAATCCAATTAAAGTAAAATTTGGAGGTAAGAAATTAAATTCAATTTGGAAAAATATATATGAAGGTACCTTGGGATTATTCAAAGATATGTTGTCCCATGCATGATCAAACATTATGAGGATAGATTCTACTAGAAAACTTTTCTTCTTTTCTTTATTTCTTTTATTTTTATTAGTTTTGTATTTCCTTCTTCTTCTTCAATCATATCGATTACCCTTACCATGGTAGGGTAAGAATTTTTGTGATTGGGTAAGGTTTGGTTTTATATTTTTCAATTATTTAGTTCTTCGAAATAACAAAATGAAATATATTTCTCTCTTCTGTGATATTGTTTTCAATTTCATATAGAGGTTTTTATTATCAAATATGATTGTATTTAGGTTTCGATTACATTATTTATTTTTTATTTGTTTAGTGTTTATTATCTCCCTCCAATTCGTTATATTTTATATATTATGGAATAGACTAGGTCTTAGTGGAGAAGTAATCGACGATCCTCTATACTTGTGGGAGGGGTAATGGATTCTCTTAATTGTTTGGGATAAAAAAGTCCAGATTGGGTATTTCCCAAGTCAATTGAAGATATTCAATAAAACATTCTCACACATGTAAGGAGATTAGAACAAACTTAGAACTTTGAAAGTTTTTCTCTCACCATCACCATTTGACCTAGGGAGTGGGATGAAACGATCATCTAATATCACTTTAATACACTTAGTAGAAGAGAATTGAATAAAATAAAACAAGTATAGAATTTCTATTAAAAAAATTATCCTGACCTAATCACCCTTTTCATATCATTGTTTTTAATAACATAAGTTTAAAATTTAATTTCAAATTATTTTTTAATTAATTAATTTTATTTATTTTCTTACAAAACCAAAAAACTCCCAAAAAAGAATCCTATAATTAAAAGTGACACACTGTTTTGTGTGCAATACTATTTTGAATACCACCTAATGTTATTCAATATACTACACTTAGGTAATATTATATTTTTTCATGACCCATGATAGGTTTGTGTAAAACATGGCTCTAATTTCAGGGAGGATGTTACACAATTTAATTGTAATTTTTTTGAATGTTTTAAAATTTAAAAAATATTTTTTTCCATGAATCATTGAAATGATTATTTATTTAATTCATGGAACAATTACACACTGATGAAATGACCAATTATTTAATCACCCCTATCCATTGAGTATGGTGTTTCTATTATTATTAGATAGGTGAGGTTATTTTGGATGTCAAATAATGGGGACTAGACATTTAAAGAATTCATAGCTGGCATGAGGGATGACATGAACAGAATTTTTTTCAAGCAATGGAACAAGATATAAATGAGTTCTCCCATTACATTCTAAAATTTTAGAATGTTTTATTGGTCCAAGAAGATTTACCCTTAGTCTTAGATGATTTTTCTGAGGAGATCTAAGAAATAGAGTAGATTGAATAATTACCTCTATCCACTACTACTCAACTCCAATAGGTGATTTGCACTGAAGAGTATATTGACATTGAAAAATCTTTGGGATACTATAATTTCAGGAACTCGTTATCTTCTAATTTGTTTGAAATTTAACTTATTATCAACATTAATTGATTTAAATTTTTAGATTTGGTCAACACATATATTGCCTTGGTGGATGAGAAAGAAAATGAATATTCACCTGATGAATAATATATGGAGCTACCTAAAGTTTTTGAACACATAGTATATAGAGTTCAAGAGGATAAAAAAGTGTTTTTCTTGAGAAAAGTGAGATGCATGATACTCACATTCAAAGGGAAGAATATGATATTGATTTTTCATTATTGAATTTTTTCTAATATAATTGGAATCTAAAATTATCATTGATTATTATCTTGATGAAACATAACTTGAGAAATCACTATATAATGAATAAGAAGTTTTAAAAGTGGAAATTAAGAAATATGAGGACCCGTTCATTATCCTACCTCCACAATTCATGCTTTATCTCATTCCACTGGGGTGTATTTGTAAAACTATATACATTGAGTCCTCAACAAAAAGTAAGAAGTTAATGATGGAAAGAACAATTTTTATTAGATTATGAGAAAGAAACTTCACCCACTATCATATTTAGGATAAATGATTAGAACTTCCATTCTAGAGGCATTCAAAACCCTAGGCCCACTTGGGGGATTAAAACAAGATCAATCTATCTTTTATCATTCTATTTATAATTTCTTTTCTCCCTATAATTCTTTTATGTTTTATTTTATAACTTTGCTTTAAGGTTTTTAGAGTTAATAACTTTGTAGGTTAACTCCATATTTCACAGCTAATAAGTTAGGTTGTACCACTCTATAAAACTTACTTGATTATTGTGATTCTATTAAAAATATGCTTACATGTTAAAATCTACCAGAATGAATTAAGGAAACTTTACATTTGAAGTGTTGTGGAGGGAACATTTATAGTTTAGGATTTTTAATTTTGTTTTTGATTATATATTTTTCAAAAATAATGTGTGTTTTTAAAAAAAAATTGTGTTTCTATTTAAATTTTCTAGTGTTTTTGAAACTTGTGAACTAAAATAATTATCATTGACATTTTTTAAACCAATTTCTATGAGTGAAACGATTTATTCCTTGAAAGTAATCCTAAATAAATGATGAAAATGATTTTGTTTGAAGTTTAAATATTTTGTAAATTTCATGAAAATTATTATTATTTTGAATCTTATGCCATAGTCCACTATATTCATTTTTGAAATAACCATCCCATGAGGCATATGAACCATTATTGTCAGATTATTTGCATTCGACACACTCGTTAAGAGAACCTGAATTCTTTTAATTAACCATAATTTGATTTATTTATTTCAAAACATGAAGGTTTGAGGTATTTTATTCTTAAATGATTGAAGCATTTCTTTGATTTTAAGCCCCAAATTTAAAAGAATCATTTTTTCTGTCTTCATAGTACATTTAATCCTTATAGCTCGTAGAATCTAGGAACAACCTGCTAGGTTAGACAAATTAAAATCCAATTCCCCTGATCTAACCTACTCATGAAGTGAAATTGAATGATCTTATTGAACTTAAGTGTGGGGAAGACTGCCTTTTATTATGCCACCCCATTTGCTGATGCATAGGGTAGAAATAAAATGTTGAAGAGATGATGTTTTTATTAAAGAATTCATTCTATTGAAGTCTATGTATTTTTGTTACAATCATGATAAAATAATCTTTGATTTTATAGAGATTTCATGATAAAAAAATATGTTCCTTTCTAGATCTTCTAAATGATAAATAAAGCTCTAACTATCTGGAGCCTTCCAAAAAAATTATGATTAAAAAATTCATTTTTTTCTATTTAAATAATGAGTGGTGATACCTTGATATTTTTTTTATAATGGAGCTGATTTTATATTAATGGGTGTGAGGATATGACCATACTTTAGTTAAAATTAGAATCTTTTAATTTTTCTTCAAAAATATCCAAGATCTCCTCATTTATCCTTATAATTTTTTTAGCATCTAAATCCTACCAACTGAAATTCACATAACAAACATGAAAAATCCTCATGATAAACACATGTCCTTCACTCACATCATGTGGAGAATTATAAATTTATCAAGCCTATGGTGACTCATACATGAGTTTGTATGAGAAAATATTTATTGAAAATTCACATTTATGAGTTGAGATAAAATTCACACGAGGTATGTGTTTTGTGTGCGAGGAAGATAAATGAAATAGAAATATATTAAATGATCTAAATGTTGAACTTCAAATATATATTTTTATGAATGATATTTTTTTGGGGTTGAATTGGTGGATCTCTTGGGTATATGTTCTGAATTTGATTTGATTCGATTTTGATGCTTCCTTGTTCGGGAGCCCAAGTGCTAAGGGTGGGGGAATTTATAAAGATAAAATTTTCAAAATTATCCATATGTTTTTTCAATGTTTTAAGGCCTTCCAATTTATCAATATGATCTTATATGCATCATTTATATATTTCTTCTGTCCTTTGAGAAAAAATTTGAAAATTTCCAAAATATGGAATTCAAATAGATTTAAATCACAAATGTATTTTGGGTATAAATGTTAAAATATTATTCCAATTTCAATGATTCTATATTTTTAGTAATTCTTTATTTATGGTATTAAACGATTTGTTATATGTAAAGAGATTATGAGAACATCTAGAGGAAAAAAAAATCAATTCAGTTGATTTTTTTTTGAGCAGACATAGTGGACCCCACCTCTAGAAATGGGGAATAACTCACTCTAACAACATCCAATTAAGGTGATTAAGGTTGTAATTGAAATAGAACTCGCAAGAGAGTTTCACCAATAAATTATATGAATTTATAAAATCAATATTTTTTTTATTGGATAAAAAATATTGAAGGAGGAATTATGGAATTCTAGGCCATAAAAAGTCATACTCATTAGTAATTCCATAAAATCCTCAATACACATCCAAATAATGTGAAATTTAGAGGGTAGATAGGAAGTTAAATTTCTTAAAACCTATAATAAGGTACATAGTGGTGATTTGAAGATATGATTTTCAAAATAGGATCAAAATTTTGGAGGATAGATTCTTCTGGATAACTTCTTTTATTTTCTTTCATTTATTTATCTTTGTTTTTAATTCCTTCTTCTTCCACACTCATCTCAATTACCATTACCATAGTAGGGTAAATATTTGAGTGATTGGGGAAGGGTTGGTTTTTTTTAATTCTTGAGTTCTTAGAAATAATTTAATGGAATATCTTTATCTCTTCTGTGACATTGTTTTCAATTTCATATAATAGTTTTTATTATCAAGTATGATTGTCTTTGTTTTCTGATCATGTTGTTTATTTTTTCATTTGGTAAATATTTATTATCCCCATAAACTATTTTCTAGTTTATATACGATGGAATTCAGTAGGTATTAGTTGTGAGTTACTCATCAATATTCAGTACATGTCGGAGGGGTAATGGATGATCTTAAATTTTTCTGATAAACAAGACCCGATTGGGTATTTCCCAAGTCAATTGAAGATATTCAATGCAACATTCACACACATAGAGGGAAATTAGAAAAAAACGAGATCTTGGTAATGTTTTCTATCACGCTCACAATTTTGCCAATGGAGTGAGATAAAATGATAATCAAATCTCACATTAATCGCATTACTTGAAGAGGATGGGATAAAATCGAACAAGGATGTCATTGTATTTGTAAAACTGACCCCGACCTAATCACCATTATCATATTATAGTTTTTAACCACATAAGCTTCCAATTTGATTTCAATAATTTTATTAATTCATTTCTTTTATTTTATTTTTTTGAAACCAAAAAATTAAAAAAATCCTCTAATTAAAAGTGACAAACTGTTTTGTATGTTCATCCTTTTTGGCAGACTACCTAGGGTTAATAACAAGATTAAAGTTTGGAAATATAATTTTTTCATGCCTCGCGATAGGAGTGCGTCAATAGTCTAAAATTAAATTTTATCACTTTAATAATATTTATTCTATAAAATTATCTTCATTTTTTAAATTACTATATCAAAATTATCTTAAAGTGTTTTTATTTTATTTTTATAAAATGTTTCATTTTTTGATGAATAGTGGAAAATACATATTTTTATTGAAAACTATCTTTTCATATAAATTATTTAAAAGGTCAAATTAAATTTTAAATTGTTTTAGAAGATTAATTTTAAATTATTTTAAAATTTTACGAATTTATTCCATTTTAATAAATTTCATATTGAATTTTGATATTAAATCCTTATATACTTATGATATTTTTCTCTTTGGAAACCCACCTTTTCGTCGCATATGTAGGTATAATTTTAAATTGGAATCTACCATTTTTTTGAATTGAATTTGTAAAACTAGATTACATATTTTGAATCACAAAAACATATATTATGTAATAATAAAAAATTTTCTTTTCATCATTATGAATAGTGAAATTAGTAAATATTATTTACCACGGTTTAGGAAAAAGAAGATTTACTCGGGGGTTATACTAATAATATAAGAGAGAAAAATGAACTAAAACCTGTACAAAACCAATTTTAAGGAAATATTTAGATATTATCATGTCTAATTTTAGATAATGAATTATTTTTATTCTTGTATCATGGTAAAAACATTTTTTTGTAATTGATTCTTTTCAAAAATTCAATTTTTTATCCTCTCCCAAACTTATAAAATCCCATCCCATATCCTCCCATATATACACTTCAAAAGCCGTTTGATTCAACCAAGAAAAACACAAATAAATTACATACTACCCTACCAACATACTATATCCATTATTTTTGTAAGAAATATAATCTAAGAAGGATTTTTGTGCAAACCTAAAGAAGCTGTCTGAAGAAGAGGCAATGTTCTTAAACAAGTGATTTTATTTTGTTTGTTCTTCCATGTACATAAAATATTATTAAAAGATTATTATATAATTAAATCAGAAAATTAAATACACATATATATTATTATGTTAATTTAATGACCTATATACATATTTTTTTGCATTAAATCAGAAATTAAAGCGTCGATCTTGTGTATAACAAAATACTATCTCACGAACCGATGTAGTTCATTTTCCATCACTACCTTTCAAGTATATATATAATGATATTTCTAGCACATTTATAATATATTTAGGATATTATTATACTTATGGAATTTTATAATAACATGTATACCTTATTATATTCCATTATTTTAAAATACGATAAGGTTGCTCGTATGTACTATAAACTACATAATTACAAAGCGATTTGATTCATTTTTCACATAATATTTACATGGAAGGTAATAAAGACCATTTATTGAATATATGTGTCATATATTAAATAATATATATATTTTTCATAATTAATATATCACCCACTTCCTTTACCTTTCACTCATTAGGAAAATGATAACATTGCTCATGCGTATGTACGACCTACTATATCCACGAAGTGATGTGATCCATTCTCCATGATAAAATTTAAATAATAATTATAAAAAATTATCTAATGAAAAAATGATAATTATAAAATTAATTTAATTCTAGATATTATTGAACAATATAATATTCATATTAATCATAACTTTAATGAAAAAACACGCATGAGAAAACAAGGAAATTAACACCCAGAACAATGAAAATAATGAAATATTACTAAAAATGTGTATTAAAATGTCATAAAATAATCATATAAGAAATTATAAATATGAATAAAGTCATATTATAAATTTATATAATGATTAAAATCATCTTACCAAATTATAAAATATGTTCCAGCAAAAGGAAGTGTGGGGTAAGTGATTTTATCTCAATTTCTTTTCATAGGCATGTTGTAATGTTATGAACTTAATTTCTTTTATAGGGTGTATATTTACTACCCCATTAACAAGTAATATCATGAATCATTCAAAATTCATGGTATTTTATGTTCTAATTTAAATTATTTCATTCAATTGTAATTTATGTGAAAACTTGCAAGTGATAAAGAATTTCATTACCCAATTTCTTTTCATTGGGTTATATTATTTCTTCATTGTATTTATCATTATAATATTCTACGTATAAATAATTTTGAATCGATGAATATGTATTAAAACTTGTTTTATTTGGATATAAATTTTATAAAAATAATATATTCATGGATTATTTCTCCATTCAGCATTATGATCTTTGTAAGGGTTTATTTCACAATCTCATTTTAATCGGGATTGTTTATGAATTAATTTAAATTAAATGAAATTATTTGATTATTTTCTAATAAATTCATTTATGTTTCTTCTCATTTGTATATTAATGATACTTTAAAGTAATAATACCATTTTTACACTCTGTGTTAATTAAAATAATTGAGAAAATGTTTCTAAAAAACATGAGTTTATTTATTTCTTCGGTCGAAAATTCTTTTTCATCCATGTCCATGTTTTCTAAAAATATTTTCAAATATTATTTTGAAATTATCTAGATGATTTATTAAAGTTATTCTTACCCATTATTTTTTAAAAAAAATAATGGGAATCATTATGTATTTTTTCAAGCAAGGTCTACTTGGACTTTACCAAAAATATAAAGATAATATTTTTTTAAAATGTAAATAATTTATGGAATTTTTAGATTTATTGAAAAATAAATGTTTTACATATTACTTTATAATTCTCAAATGTGATTTTCAATGAAATAAATTTTCAAAATATTTTTTGAACTTTTAGTCAAAAAATATATTTTCAATTTTAAAAGGTTCTTTTCTTTATGAATATGTTTATTGAACTTTTTATATTATTTTTATTCATTAATTACATTAATCCTTTATTTTAATTTATATGAAATAGGTATATGTATTATTAATACCATCCTTAATATTTTTTGGATGGTTTACAATTAGTTTGACTAGGAAAAGTATTTAAATTCCCTTTCTAGATTATTTTTTTAAATCATTAACTTTTCTTTGAAATGTTTATTTTCTTATCATAATTTGATATTCAGTTTACCCTATATATATATATATTATCATGGATATAATTATTACCTAAAAATGTATCATTTCTAAATATGGTATTTTATATTGAAAGTTAATAGATTGATTGGGGAAATTATTGTTAATTTTATTCCTCACTCAATTCATAAATTTTTTTATAAGGAATATCATTCTTGAAATAAAAAAATTATTGGATATATGATTAATTATTTTGACAAGTATATACATGTATGTCTCGATTATAAATAGCCCGTAGATTCATTGGTAGTCTCATGAGATGAATCAGTTGGCTAGATTTAGTTAAATGAGTTTCTAGTGTATACCTACCTTTTAATTTTAAAATATAAAATAACAAGTATTTATATTATAGGTATAATGATAATTGATATCATGGAATCCAATAATTAATAATTTCATTCAGTAAGAATTAAGTTATAATTATTCATGATATTCTCACAATGATATTATCTCTAGATGCATTTCATTCTCAGTTTATTGATTAAATAACATGTGTTTATAGTTATTTAAATTTATATATTAATTATTACTTATCAAATCATTATATTATTGTTATCGATGAAATTTAATGAGTTTTTAGATATTTTAATTTTCATAATTATTATGACTTATTGATCATTATTTATTTACACATGATATCTTCCACTAAACGTAAACCTTACTAAGAATTTAAGCTCACCCTTATTTTTTTCATTTACAAGGAGTTTGGGATGTGTAATAAGAATGATATGTAAAGATATTATATATATAGTTAATAATAATAATATTTAAAATCATTATGTTGTAATCTATGTTTTCAAATGTTACATGGGAATCATGTATTTATGTAGTTTACCAAAAATACTAATTTATTCATCCCTTCATGATGTGATCCCATTTATCTTATTTCAATGAAATAAAATTGGGAATGTGATTTAGTTTAATGGGGTATATACTGATACATTATCTAATCTAGAATCCTTAAAATTTTAATAATTGAGGAGAAGAGTTTCACTTTTATAAGTGAGTGGAGGGAACACTTGAAACTACTTAAAAGATTTAAATATAATTATTGTCTTTACCATGTAAAATTATTCCAAATAGATATAGATTAGAATAAAAATAAGATAGGTAAAAATATCAACTTCTAATAAAATTTATACTTGTTTTTGTGTCATTTAAAACCTTATATTTTAGTTTAACCCTTTCATTAACTATTTTTAACAATAATTATGATTAATTTTTTTCATTTTAGTGTAATAAATATACTTCTAAGGTGATTTTTTTCACAAATTGCCCATAGAAAAAATAATAGGACATTAAACATAAAAAATGACTTCTTTTAGATATTTTTTATTTTTAAATCATTTAATAAAATATTAGTTTACATATAATATAATTCAAGTCATTTTTGGATTATTTATTTAATTTGAATTTATATATATTAATATAGAAATAGAATTTGAATATAAAATAATATAACATAATTTATATTTTATAATACCAAATTAAATTCATGTAAAACTACAATCCATAAAAACTTATTAATTCTTTTGTTTTTTAAAATCATTTATCTTGATTTTTCTACTGCTTACATAAGCACTGTATCGGTATTTCATAATAGTTTAAGGTAATTATACCTTCACAAAAAAATAAAAAAAAATAAAAATAAATAAAATAATGAATTTATGTTTGAAACAACCTTTTATTTTTTTCACAACTTCTTTTTATCCCTATTTAAACATATAATTGGAATTAAAATCAAGAGAGTGACATTTTGTATTTATCCTTTTATTAATATAATATAAATGTTCTAATTAAAGGAATGTGGAATGAAATTTCAATATGTTCATATATAGGATTTATTTTGTGGAAAAAATTCATTAAATATGATGAATTCAAATGTTAGGAATATTTTTAGGCCTTATATATTAGTTTTAACCTCGTTTTACCCATTTTATCCTTACTGAGGTGAAAATTATTTACCATAGTTACTAATCACAGTGAAAAAAATAAAAGATAACTATTTACCAAATTTTATTCTATTGATTAAAAATATGTAATCAATTTTTTGAGATTAAATTTCCTTAATTCAAATAATTCCATTTTAAACTAAGTTTTCAAAATGCAACAGACGCATTTTTTTTAAAAAAATATGTTATTAAGCATAAAACTGGATTTTACCTTTTCCCATTCCTAGTAAATACCATTAAATAAATTTCAAATATTTAATTTAATGTAAAATATATATATTTAATTAAAATAATTCATTAATAGTTATTAATTTATATTACTAAGATAAGAACTCATTGCCTACAGAAAAATAGGTTTTTCATAAAATCATATCTTTTTTACTTCCAAGTGATTATATTAATGGATAACCCACTAATTAATTCAATGAATGTCTAAAAAATAATTTTTCATAATATATATAGACCTATTTATTCCCTCAAATCCAATATCTAGGTTATAACTAACACATTAAATAATAATATTTCAATAGTATGTCACAGTTTGTTTAAACATGGTGTCGCGTGTAAATCAAAATATCAATTATTTTAAATAGAAATATATCATAAAATCTCAAGATGTTACAAAAATATAATGATTACTATAGAATTATAGGGGTGATATAGCCTTAGAAATACTTTACAAATGATGTTATGAGAACAATGAGTTCTTAAAAAATATTCTCATTAGATCGATGATCATCACACTACAAATGAGGAAACTCATTCAATTTTATAGACCATAGAACATTCTATTTATTTAACGAGCACACATAAAACACATGGAACATATTTGGTTCCATCCTTGTCATTTATCCCCACTGTTATAATACATTAATCACATTAAATGGTCATGTAATCCATACTTAATCCACTCATAATAGTTTCTAAACAGAAGTAAGCCATATGAAATAAATTTGGTAGATGCATGCACTTAGCCAAAATTTATTTATAGATAAATTGGTAAAAATATATCCTTAATTCATATGTATTAAATACAAATATTTATAGTGATTAAACAAAAATGTTCTACTTGTTGTAAAATCTATAAGGTCTCAATGAATAACTTCAAAACTCATAATGAATCCATCAATAACCCCTTTTGGATTTCGTTTTATTAAAATATCTTAATTTTGAAATAAACACTTTGTAAGAAACTTTATAATTTTCCAAAGTCCAAATTATGCAACCCTTTAGGTTTTAGTTATTTTTAGGAAAACAAGAAATCTACATTTCATTTAATAATATATATGTATGAAAATATCACCCTCTATAAAAGCATCAGTTCTACTAAATACACTAAGAGGTATAATGTGATATATATCAAACATATTCATATATATATATATATATATAAATCCCCACCAAAAAGTTATTTTATAAATCATATTTATACCGATATAATCCCCTTTCCCAAGAAATGAAGTGAAAAAAAGACATACAACATTGTAAATATAGTATAAGACATCTCATCTTTTTATTATTATCTAAAGATGTGCATATCACATGTACCTTTTCCATGTATATGAATAAATCATATGTGATTTAACAAAGCATTACCACATATTTGCTTAGTCTAATTCAATCAAGGGGTAGGTGTATATTATTATCATATAGGAGAAAAAAAATTCCATCTTGGTTTCCCTCCAAACAATGACATAATTAATAACTTACCTAATCAATATTTATTATCTAAGTACCTTTTTACTAGAGTAATAAAGGTATAATATTAGGAATATTTTGATGATATGTTTCTACACAACCTTAGGTAAGAAAGATTGATAATTAGTCTATATCTCTATGTATATCTATTACTGAATGACATTCCATGGGGTATACTTTGGTGGGTCAGTCCAAGCAATAATTATCTACTTATTACCTCAAGAATAAACTTTTTATATCTAATACACACCAATTTTTAATGATTATCTGATTATATTAGTCATAATCTTAACATATCCCCGCAACCCATAATATTCTATGATGATCATCGATTAGTGAAAAATCAAAGTAGTACTTTAAAGGGATATCACAATTCTATTGTTAATGTAATGTAAATTATAGAAAAAATTAATAAATTATAAATTAATATTTTTTTAATATAATAAAATGATATATTATGAAACCATTAAATTAATCTATCAATTGTAGTTTACCAAGAGACTCTATATAACCCTCATGTTTGTTTTTTGATAATTGTTTCACCAATATATTTTTAAATTATCGTCTACAACCACTCAAATAATCTTTACAACACCCCTCTTAGTGATATCTCATATAATATGCTATTTGAGAAGCATATGTTAGAACTTTTTTTTTGAGATTGAGGTTTCTTAGTTTGAGTAATAGATCCATTATTTTCCTAGATAGTATCGATTACTCCCCCAAAGCCATGAACTAAATTTATTTTAGAGATGAACTTCTTGATCCAAACATCTTCCTTTACATTATTTGATGTAGTGATTTAATTAGAAACTATTTAAAATTTCATTATGATTGATTTTATGGAACTCTTCCAACAAACTTCTCTAACATTTAGTTAAAATAGGAAATGGGATTTAGATTTGGTATCATATATTTCATATTGGAAACTATAATAGGTTGAACCCATTATATAAAGATAATCCACTCCTCCCAAGACCAATAACACATCCTTAGTTCTTATCAAGTTATTATGAATGTTATTCAAAATAATCTATTGTATCTCATTGGGATTGGATTTGTATATAGATGTAATTATAAGATCATAAGAGACATCAGACTCAGTAAACAATATAACATAGATTATATAACTTATGGAGGATACACAAGGAATTCAATCCATCCTAGTTAACCCTTTTAAAGGATCTATAATCTTCCTAAGATTTGTTCCATGTAACACCAGTGAAGACCTCATTTTGGAGTTGTCCATATTAAAACTATTTATGACTATACTAATATTAGTGTATTGAGTGAGTCTATATATCATCTTGTATATATCTCTATAGATAATCATATCATGTATGTAGGGAAATTCACCCATGTATTTCATTGAGAATAATTTATCCAACCACATATTCCCTAAGTGAATTGTTGGGATCCCATTTCTAATAAGTATTTTTTTCATCCATAAAAAATATTAGAAACACTATAACACTCCCACTAATACATTTTTATAAAAAATAAGCATCCATGTTTTTTAGGAAACAAAACACTTTCCTCACTTCATTAAAATATATATTCCAACTCTGAAAAGATTTCATTAATCCATACATAGATCATTTTAACTTGTACACCTTTACAATCTTCTTTGGTAAAAAAAACCATTGGCTATATCATATAAACATCATAAAATAAATTCCAATCAATAAAAGAAGTTTTTATATAAATTTTAATTAACTAATAATTAAAGTAAGATATTATAGAAAGAAAAATATGAATAGAATTTATCATTGAAATAGGGGAAAAACTTATATGTTATAAACACCATAGATTTTCATCTAAAATTTTACAACAAATAATTATTTATTGGTATAAAATGTACCGTATATTTTTTTTCTTATAGAAAAAAGACTTTTACCATACAGGTATCACCACTTTAGATGCATCCACCATGTTCCAAACTTGGTTACTGTATATAGTGTTGTTTTTAAATTCTATGATTTTTAAACATTTATCAAAATCATAAATCTATATATCCTCCCTGAATGAGGTAGGTTCATATTTTATAAAAATAAATTCCTCACCATTTTCCATGAGAAATACATATCTCTTGGGTTCTTGAAAAATACAACTAACCAATCAAGGATCTTATGTGCATTGAGCCGGTTCTTATTTTATACTTGTTTTTGAAACTGGCTTAACTCCCATCTCTAGAACTTCTTTTTATTAAAATTCTTGATCTCCTTTAAGTTTAACATTCCTACCACCGATTACATGGTCAATAAATTACATATTAAGGAACGTATAAATTTAGTCCACCAAAACGCCATTATCAGTAGTATTATAGAAATAATAATCTTTATTTTCCTTAGGATAACTAAAAAATATGTTTTATATAAAATTTAGATTCAATACTATCCAAAGTCAATTATTATATGAATACTTCACATAAGGAAATAATAATAAAAGATATGATGATATTTTTCGTAGTTTATATCCCATATTTTGTCTTTATGACTACTTTAGATGGAGTGTAATTTATTTAGATATGGATCTCTCTAAATAATATCCCTAAAATGAAATAGGAAGGTCAAATTAACTCATAATTTACTGAAACATATCTAATAAGGTATTATTAATTATCTTAGGTACACCATTAAATTATGGTGTCCTAGGAGGAGTTATTTGTGATAAAATTAAACAATCAATCATATGATCAATGGATTCTTTACTTAAGTATTCAGTACTTTGATCTGATCAGAGTATCTTAATAATTTTTAATAGTTGAAACAATAATTTATTATAAATATCTCCATAATTTTCTAAAGATTCATACTTGTTTCTCACCAAATACCATTGTTAATTATCATAATAAATTTATCTATTCTTCACATTAAATCTTAATTACTTCATTTATTTTAGGATCCAACTCTAGTTCAGAGATGAAATTCCTAATCTAAACAACATTCATCACAACACCTAATGCGATAATGTAATATATCTCTATTTTCATGTCCATTATAGTATCTTTTTTATAATATTATAACTAATTGATCCACCATTCATGAAAAATTCAAAAATAGATTGAGATTTCATGTCATCTTTATCATATTTTAAACTAACAACTATGCAATAATTTACATAGTGCTCATTCTCTCCTTCAAGGACTAAGAACATATCCATATTTGTTCTAATGTAATTATGATATTCATTGAAATCTAGTGACTCTCACCATGATTTGATTGGTATCGTGAAGTAATGATAAGAATGTTGAAAAAATTAGGTGGAGTACATAATATGGAATACATAATATATATATATATAATAGTGGATAGATAGATAATTATTTCTATCCTCTATAAATCTTTATAATGATATTGAATATTCTTATGATTTACTCCATATAATAATGGTGAATATTTATTCATGGAGTTCTCCATACTAAAAAAATTTAGCACCTTACCATTTTAAGTTTTCTGATTGTGTCTAATGAACCTCCTAGATCTATCTCTATAGATCATCATACCTATTATGTAGGCAACTTCACCAATGTATTTCATCAAGATTCATTTTACCAACCATAACTTCACAAAGTGAAGTGTCCAGATGTCATTTTCTATAAGTGGTATGTCATCCACATAACATTTTAGATATACTACAACACACCCACTAATCCATTTTTGTAGAAATGAATCATTAGCATTTTTTTGAACCAAATTCTTTTATTTCGTTATCAAACCAAATATTCTAACTATGAAAAGATTAATTTAATCCATAAACAGATCTTTTTATCTTTCATACCTTATTATTTTTAGTTAGAATTCAAAACCTTCTAGTTATATCATATACACGTCCTCTACTAAATCCTTGTTAACAAAATTGATTTTAATATCCATTTGATATATCACAAAAATAAACTAAGTTGATATGAAAAGAAATATCCAAATGGAATTTATCATCATAATAGGTGAAAAGGATTATTCATGGATAATACCATGATTTTTTTTATAACACTTTTCCACCAAGTGTTCTTTATATATAAAAACGCTAGCATACATATCAGTTTTATTATGTAAGCACCACTTTCACCCAATGGGACTTACCCTTAAGGTGAATCCACCATGTTTTATAAACGGTTAATGTAAATGAGTTCCATTTTAGATTCCATGGATTTTAACTATTTCTTAGAATCATAAATCTCTATGGCCTCCTGGTAGGTAGTATTTTTATATTCCATGATCATCACCCCATCATAATTATATATGAAAAATACATATCTCATGAGTTATTGAAAAATCCCACAAAGTTTTCAAGGTTTTTATTTAAAATTACTCATTTATTCTTCCACAAATCAATGTGGAAATGAATCAACTTCCATCTCAAGAACATTTCCTATTTACTAGTAATAAACTTCTCTAAGTTTAACATACCTCCAAAATACTCCATGATCAATAAATTTGTTCTCAAGGAACAGAAATAATTTAACCAAAAACACTTTTTTCTTGGTATAATTATACAAATAATAACCATTAATTTAATTCATATGAAAAATAAATAATAATTTCTTTGATTTAAATTTTGGATTATTAGGATCCAATTATCATACAAATTCTTCACATCCCTAAATACCAATAAATAACATGATGGGTTATTTCTTAGTCCACATATCAAGTTGTGTCTTTATCAATACTTTATATGGATAATATGTAATGACTCTAGATTTTTTATTTTATCCTTTTAATACTTCTATATATATTTATGATGTTTTTATTGGAGACGATCTTATGGTTGGGTGCCACAGGACCCAAAAATTCATATACTAAATATTAATATGTATTAAACAATTCACACATATCTTTTCATAATAATTGAATTTACCATAAATAGGGACCTCAAATGGAAAATCTAAGATTATGTTTGTGACCATAATAAGGGGTTTACCCTGGGCGTGACACAAATTTAGTAAGCATACAATGATCAATGAAAAGAGACCATTTGAGGACATGATAAGTGAGTAAATAATTTAGGTTAATTAAATATTTAATGTAATTAAACTCCCCATTATATTTTAGATTCCTATATCTGGTTGTAAGAGAGAGGGTTTATCCCTTGAACGATGTAAGAACTAAGAGGAAGTTGGAAGGGGGTGCTGCTAAACATTGTCCTTGACAGTCACTGAGATTGATCATGTTTGGATGACTTCTAGGAACTAATTTGGAACTAAAGCTTTGGAGTTTTTTCCATGAGGTAGGTATATTTTTTATTTTTTTAGTCCTGATACCAAAAGGTGTGTTGTTTTTATGTTTCAAATCCCTTTTATGAAAACTAATGTAATAGCATGAGCACCACACTCTTAGATCAGTTTCTAAAAAAATACACTTTACATTTATGGAGTTGATACTGATAAATGTGACCCAAATTTTTCAATAAAAAATTATAAAAATAAAATGGAAATATTGGATCACTTATATACCCAAGTACCTTTTAGTATTACAGTTTTATAGAATTAGGAGAAACTCTTAACAACATGGTTATATAAACAACTGGTTCATAAATATCAACAACATCTCTAGTTGTAACTATCTTTTAATATTCCATTTTATGTCTTAATCATCTCCTATAAAATTCCTCACATATGAAACCTTTCTAAACACAAATCACTTAGTATCATTCCTCATAACCTAGGAAATGGAAATATAAAAAAGGGTGGCCTCAAATGTTTAGTAAGGGTAATCATGGGAGATATCCATCAATGATCATATGAAAGAAAAAGATAATAATAATGGTGTAATATCATGAATATAACATAAAACGTTCATACCCAATCATACAAAGATGTTATACATGATTAATGGAATAAAACATTAGCATTTCAAAAGACTTGGATAATATAAATGATAAATCATCTTAACTGAATCATGAACAACAATTTTATATCATAAACATATGTGTGTGGCACCATAATAAGTATATAAACCATTTTATATGTCATGGTTAACTACCAAGACCATCATATTAGGCATCAAAACATGTTTCCCCTTGTGGATCAAGAACATCAAATTATTTCTCTTAACAAATCTGGCACATGAACTTGTTTCAAATAATAGATTAATCACTTCAACTTGTTTCCAATAATTATATAATGAGATTCAATAATTTACTTAATATATTGGAGGGATATATAGGTATCATCCATCACATATTGAAAACCATACATATGTATGCCATAACATTATAAAACTTTCGTTATATTATAACCCATGAAAATAAATGGGGTTCATAAACATTTAATATTTTCATCATAAACACAAATAACACATAGATAGAATAACAAAGGAATCCTAGGATAATTTACCTAAAATGTATAATTAACATCAAAATATAGTATCTTAGATGGAAAATTGTTGGTAAAGATCACTTGATATAATTCTTGAGGAAAATATGTTTTCCATTTTAAAATCACATATCTTTTAAAAGGATTAAAATTTATAAATATAGTGACCTAACCCCATAATTCATAGAGCCAGTGTATAATACTATTAAATTCATATGATTAAAAGGAATCATGTCCGGAAGTACCAAAGAGTTTATTTTCCTTGGTAAACCATATATATACATGAGTCTTTTATTATAAATCAAAACACTAATTACAACATTTGTTTTCTATCGCTTATAAGTTTATTCCTTCTAGTATATACCTACATATCTTTCATAGTATGATTCTTGGATTCGTGGGGAAAGGAGACATAATAACAGTGATATCAATTTCTTAGTAAGGGTAAATTATAGTAGAACCAATAATGAATCAATGATAACAATAGATATTTCAAGTTAAATAACCGAGAACACATTCCATGTAATCAATATCTTAGAATGAATTGAGTAAATAATATGGAAATGTAAATAACTGATACACATGAAATTTAGTCAATGAACTTATAATGAAATTAATCTACAGATATTATGATGAAAAATATCATGGACAAATAAAAATGAATCTACATGTGAGAAATCATTAATTATTGGACATCATGTCTCAAGAACATGAAAACCTCTACTATCTAGACCTTTCATAAGATAGTTTAAAAATACATGTAGAAACCTATTTAATTTGAATAACTAATTAATATCATGAAAAAAGGTCGATGGATTAAGGGTATATATAATATTAGGCCCCCACCCTTCATTTCTATTACAAATAATTCCCCATATCGAATGATGAAATTTAATAATATTCCTTATTAGATATTCATATTGAATAAAGAATACATATTTATAAATAATTCCCCATTTAATAAAATAATTGTCCAAGTGAACACCATTTGTAAAAATGATATACCATAAATTAATTGTTTCAAGATAAAGTTAACAATCATAAAAGGAAGATATATTGTGAATATAATCATTAATAACATTATTGAGGAAGATAATCTTTAAACATTCCAAAGTGTCCCATACCACATTGAAACATTGGAATCCTAATTCTACATGAATTAAATAAAACATAAATTATCATGCGAATAAGGAGGATCATGATATAGCATGTAAAAAGGTAGTATATAAACCATATAAAAGTTAATTGGTGCATAATAACAAATAAGTCTCAATGAAATGTAACTTGAGACGCAATCCCCTACCTTACATTCCCTTTTTAGGTGAACGCCCATTAAACTCTTGTATAAGGGGTTTAAGCATGTCACTAACTTATACCAGAACTATAATAATTCTCATAATTCTCAAAATATCATATATTATCTTCTTATAATATATTATTACCCTTTGGTTAATAATATTTCATTATTTCTACTATTTTAATTGTTAATTTCTTAGTTTTTCAAGTATGTTTTGACTTATAACTTTTTATTCTTCTTATGTCAATCAGGGTTCCATCATCTTCAAAATTTAAACCATTATTTATTTACATATATTCAATATAAATTTATCTATAATAATATATAATATTTGGATATAATAAATGAAATACACCATTTACGGAGATGATTGGTCTTACGTATGCCTGAACACTACTTTAATTTATTTGTCGTATTAAAAAAAATTAAACGTAAATGATATATATGTATATTAAAATTCCTGTATAATATCTATGTCATATATATTAAATAGGTTTAATAAAAGCATCCTTAATACATTCCATGGATATCGTGAACGAATCATGCCACTTTTAGAAGGGTGTAGTCCACACTTCCACCAACGATGTTATCTTATTCCAACAAGATGAAAACCATAAAGATATGTTATATATAAAAATAAAATAAGAAAAAATTAATTATAAATATAATATATATCATTTATAAATATATTTTACATCAGTAATACCACCATGAGAGGCGATAAAGGAAGAATGAACAATCATCATTTCGAGAGGCGACAGTTCATCGTACATATAAATAGTTAGTTCATTACCCATTAGATAGTAGTGTGTGTAAGTTTTGGAAAAATGATTAACATAAAAAATATCAGTATATTGAGGAAATTTTTTAGTAATTTAATCAAGGAATAAGAGTAATTGAAAGATAGGATAAATATATATAACTAAAGAGCTTGAGGAAGGATGCAACTTCTTAATCGGGCAACTCCTTTTGGTTTGAACCAAAGGTATTCTGTGGATATATTTATGAAAAATCTGATGATTCTAGGATGATTTGAGGTATTTTTTATGATATATTTGGGTAGATATTGTTCAATCCAAATTTCTATGATAGGTGAGAGGAAGTGGGATGCTTTAGTGACTTTTTATAGTGGAGGAGGAGTGACCCTCTTGTAAATTTTGGAAAAGGGAATTCCACCTGCTTTTTTTTCATTGAAAGTGGATCCAATATTAGAAAAAATTAAATAAAATGGAGGATAGTTTCTAAATATTTCCATACAATGGATTTTTGAAAAGTTTATAGTCCATTTAGGCCCTTAAGTTTAAGGTTGAGTCCTTTGTTAATCTAAATTTTCTCTTAATTTTTGTAATTAATTTCATTTACTTTTACTAATATTTTTCATCAAATAATAAGTTGAACTTATTTGAAAATAAAAATTATTCTTATTAAAAATATGGAATCCATTTTTTCAAATTAAAATCACATATATTGTAGAAATTAATTTTTATTTAATCTAGTAGATAAGATGACAATGTGGGGTTTTAAATTAAAAATGCTCAAAACTTTACTGTGTTTCTATATCAAATTTCAAAGCGAAATTCATCATAATTACCTAAACTATATTAAATGATATAAAATTTATCAAATTAATCTTTAAAAAAAATAAAAATATAATCTAACCATTTAAATAAATTAGACTAAAAAGCATTTTTGAGTTAAAATTTAGTATTTTCGGCTATTCACAAAAAAATGAAACATCATAGAAAATAAAAAAAATCACCCTAAAATATTTTTTATGTTTTTATTTCAATGATGAAGCTTATTTTTACATATAGAATCTATAAAAGTTCCAAAAATGTAATTCAAAATAGGTTTTCCATTAAAAGGCGGTAAAACTGCCTTTATAAATAATATAGTTTTTTATCACAAATATTTTGTTTGTTTTTATCGTAAATTTATAAAATCTACTAGATGAATATAAAAAATATTTGATTGAATATATAATTCATATTTATAATTAATATCACTAACTAATTTATGAGAATTTAATTTACTATGATAAAAGTGATTTGTGAGTATAAGAATAGTTTTATATAAAAACATTCCATTATATTCCATTGGTTCTTATATTCATTTATAATTATTTAGTAACCAATGAATTAATTTAATATCTATGTAAACCATATATTCTCACAAGTGTGTTGAACCTATTCGTAACTTCTAATTTAAAAACTTGTTTATAAATTATTATATTAAATAACAATGTTTTATTAATATATTTTTGTTCGGTAAAGCTCGGTCTTTCATGTTATGAACGTCATCGAAGAAACTAATTATTGGATTAAACACATGATATTTACAACACTATCAGTGGGGTTACCTGCATCACATTTCATTGTGATTCTGGCATTTAATTGTTACCCTATATTCATGCTTTCTGAAAGCAGGTTATATTCATCACTTTCTTGGCAATGTATGTTCCATAATTGAAACAGGATGATGAGATGTCAGTTCCTCCCTCCATGGATTCCTCCTTGGACCTTGTAACATAGTCTGGGTCTCCCTCATAGATTAATAAGTGTTCATGAAACTCATTCCTGGTGCCATCTCTTTGTGGATTCCGGTTAATTACACAACTTAGGTCTGGAAATTCCTAGGGGTCTTGATATGGTGGCAACATTCAATCAGGATTGTAGTCTCATTGGGCATCGATGCTATGTCTGGACACTGTAAAATTGGTCACCTATATTCTTCCTCATAGTTTAATGTCCTGAAAGCCTTATGTTTTTTGTTATTTTAGATAACCCACCATTCAAGGGGTGAGGGGGAACCCGTACAAGGCCCAAGGATTATGAGATAATTACATGACCCGTAGGTCCTAAGGGAATCCCCCAGACAAGACAACATGGAACTGATACTCCCCAGAAATTGTCATGAAATCCATGCTTCACCATCACAAGGCTGGTCGGCTAGTTGTCTAGTGTAGTGCTGCACATGTTCTATACCGACGGAAATACCATACCCCCTCATTCTTTCGATTCTAGTTAGCTCTTCTCTTGTGAATGGGCCTACTCTGAATCCACATCTGGAGCCTTTTCACTTGTAATTGTCCCAGAATGTTTATATATTTCATGTGGCCTGAAGGCCTTGGGGTGCCTTGAAGGCCTTCAGGTGGCTCTATGGCCGTGAGAGGCAACTGGCATAAAGGCCTTGGCTGGCCCGAAAGCCTTACAGGACCCGACGACCAAACTGGTGGCCCGAAGTCCCAGATGGATGAATGGTTCTGGTTGCTACAGTTCTAAACATTTCCTACTATAGTGCCTGCTATATTATTTCTATAGTGACTGCTACAGTACTTCTATAATACCCCAGAAAATATGTCTCCACTTGAATTTGATCCCGGGTCTCTTGGATGCACATGTTGAGTCCTCACCAAATGAGCTGAGGCTCAAGTGATTCTTCCTTATAGAAGGTAATCTGATGGAGGAATCTTGAGCATGGAACCTGAAACATCCCATGTCGACCATGGGGTAACAGATGCTAAAGGCATATATTCTGAGGTTTCCTCAGGCATCCCTTGTTTAACATGAGGTAGCAGTGTTACAAGTATTGAGTTAAAGTCTTGTAGAGATGATATAAAACTGATTAGAATTCCCCATAGAGGTAGATCAAAGAGGTAAATTCCTAAGAGGGAGAACCTAGAAGGGTTACCAAATGTGTGGATTGTAACGCCTTTGTAGGCGGAACTGGGTAGGTGTTTCTCATGAAGGGATGATGTCAAACTATGAAGGTTGATCTGGACACTACTGGAGGTAGATTCGGGAGGTTGACCCCAAGGATGGGGGCCCCGAGGGTTACCATTGGTCAGGATTGAACCTCATGGAGGCATCCCATGTACCCTCTTTAAGATATTATGATAAAAACTGATGTAGTTCAATGGATGATGTGGGTATTGCACATAAGAGTTTCCCTTCGCAAGATGATTGATCTTAGTTGGATTGTGCTATATTGTGTGGGTCTTACACATGGGATCTTCCCAGGTACTTCTAGGAGCATCGTTGTAATGGATGAGGCTTACATGTTGGAACGACCCAAATGGATGGAATGATCTCACTAGGATGTGGCAGACCACGTAAAATTTAGATGGATATGAATGAAGTGTTGGATAGAATGTATAGAATGGATGAGGTGTTTGGGGGTGTGGATTTGGACCTTATAGAGGATTCCTATGTATCCTAGTTGGTTTGGGAATAAAATCCCACATAGTTCGAGAAGGGTAATGTGATTGGGGGTTAGCCATGGAAGTGTCCCACTTGAATAGACATGGTTGGGGCTTACTCATGGAAGATTCCCATATAGAGGGAACATGATGAGGATTACACAAAGAGGGATTCCCATTGTACATGATGGGGATTATGCATGGGAGAGTCCCAGATGGAGAGGATAATGATGGGGCTTACAACAAGAGGGATTCACATTGGACATGTTGGGGCTTACTCATAGGAGTGGCTCCGATGGAGATAAGCATGATGGGGATTACTCTAGGAGGGATGAACATTGTACATGATAGGGATTATTCATAGGATAATCCTAGATGGAGTGGTTGGATTTCAAATTTGTTGCTAACCTCTAAGATCATGCGAGTCATGCTCAGTGTGGGAAATAACAGGAAGTAGTAAACCAAATAGTCATGTCACGAAAGATGCACCGACAAGAGATGGTGTGGGGCTTACACATGGAATATGACCCAGGAGGACATCATTATATATGAGGAGGATATCTTTATGTGTGAGTAAGATCTCATTCCATGTCATTCGTACATAGATCATCCTCTCAAATGTGAGCAGGTTTTTCATGTGGAAAATGCTTGAGGTGGGCATGGCGATAAAGACCAAAGGGAGAGGGATAGAGGATTGAGAGCATGAGAGGTGGGAAGGTTCATAGTTCCCATCCCTTATTTTATCTTGTGTGGTGGATTTCATTCCATTTCAGTCGTATATAGATACATCCTACATTCTCTGCATAGTGTTGGGTCATAGTTTAACATCATGTGTTTACGACGTTTGTGCTAGACGGTTTTATGTCATGTAGTTCGGACATGGGGAACTCAATTATCACCCCTTGGACCTACAGAACCATCACTGATCAAACCTTGGGAGGGGGTGACTCCAGTAATTCCAATAGAAAAATAGTGTCTATGAGTGGTCACCCACAAGGTCCACGTTAGTGTACATATGCTAAAAAGAAACATGCATTAGCATACCAATGCTGAAAATAAAAAGGTAAAGTAGAGGCATGAGGGATGGCTCATGAGGGACCATAAAATCACAATTCACAATCCTGGAGGGTTGCCCAGAAGATGTTCACACAAGAGATGACGGTTGCATGCAATAGGTAATTAAACATGGTGTATGGAAAAAGGAATGATCTATGGAGCATCAGAGAGGGGGTTCTCACAATATTAGAGATTTGTTCACAAGATCATGGGTTGAGTGTAAGAATGGATTTCACTAAGGTCTAGGGTTGCATACAAGAGGAGTCTTTTTCACACACCCAAATTAGGTTTGAAAGAGTTGATAGAGGTTGAATCTATTGTGGAACCACAGGAAGGAGGACCCCCAAGGAACCTATCACTAATATCTTTTACCATGAGGGTTTATGAATTTCGCACAATACAAAAAGAGGTATCTTATGCACAGTAGAGTGATGTTTTGACTTTTGGAGGATCACAATGAAGATGGGGGTGGGTGCCCTTCAATATATAGAAAAGACCATTAGTGATGGTGCACTAGATTTTGGGAACAAAATAGTTCTTCCACGTAGATAATCCTCGATTCATTGTGGATTCCTATGCAACGAGGCTGTTTAAATTTTCATTGGGCATGTAAGTGACTTGCGTATGGATTTCTGTCTGGCATGCACATCTTGGAACTTATAGACACCTAACACAGGCTTCTAGAAATGTTTTGTTGAGTCAAAGGGTGCCTTTAGTTTACCCAACTATGGACATTGTGGCTCTATGTGGAATCCAGTGCCAACATATACTCTCCTATTGATATGAGATGAAACAGGATGAGAAGGTCATGTTATCAGGGAAATGCCAAATATAGGGGTGTATCCATTGAAGAACACACAAAATCATACATCTCTGTTGAAGAGGGATTACTCACACCTGGAATACCCTATCCATTCATATAAATATACATGGGGGTGGGTGATTTATGCATAGCAACTTGATTTTCTATGTGATAATAGAATGCTCTAGTGTACGCAAGTTTGAATTTATGTGCGCAACAATGATCCCCATTCGCTTCTTATGATTAACTGTTGATTTATTACATGCTTAAGACATTTCTAAAAATATGAACTTTTACATGATTTCCAACCAATATTGCACATGGAGTCACCATTTTTCTGCCAATAACTTAGTCTTCCATGCATCAACATTCATATTTCCAGACTCAATCAAGTTGATTGGTCACCATATTGCTGATGATTTGGAAGCTGCCATTGCTTCACAAAGATCATAGATGATCAAGAACCCTCAAATAATTCATACCAGGAGGGTCTTCTCTGAGAATCAGGTGCTTCTAAGCATTTTGATTTAGTTATAGAAGGATTATCTTTTAAGTGAAAACCTCCTATTTTTTAATTTCGGTATACTAGATGAAGTATCCATCTCGGGATTCGAAATTGATTCATCGTGATAATGTTTCACACGTGAAGACATCCTCTAGTTATACAACATCAATGTTTTGGGACAGAATATCAGAGATCGTCAGGAAATTATTATATTTGTTTTGAATGAAAATTCTATGAGGATCATAAGATATAAGTCGGAGGTAGAGGAGTACCTTGTACACTATGCCGATACATTCCAAAGAAGCATGAGAAATGACAGTGTGGGATAGAATAAAGATTATTACCTAAGGTCCAGCAGAAACTTCACAAGTGAATAGGCATGTGAGTACTGGGTATGCTACACATAAAGGGATTTTGTAGAAGATATAGGCAACATAGGGGTGTATGAAGCCATATGGTTGTTCCATTTCCATATCTACGATCAATAGTATTTGGTACCATAGCTTCTCAGATGATGTCATCAAGACACAAACACATTCAAACCCCACCATGGAGAAGTCTACATTTTTATAAGATACATTCACTACATCAGAGGCATTCATTTGGTGGGATTAAAATATGATGAGTTCCTCCCACTGGAGAATATCTGGGTAGATCACTAGCAGACCATAATTCTAACATGACATCCCTTGGTGGGGTCGAAGGAGAAGCCGAAGTCCAAATTCATATACAAGGGAATCCTATTTTAGGAACCATTCGACATGTTCCTTAAGAAAGATCGATTGGAAAGAATACTGGGTCAAGGGAAGCAATTCCTAATCACATCGAATAGTGGAAAGGAAGTATCATATTAGGTGATCATGGAGGTAGGAGAATATCAAATGTGGGGTGTTCAACATGGTGGAGAGCTGAGACCCATTGGTTTACTACACAACCTTTCTATCCACATTATTGAGTGGTTGGCTATTACACATGTGGGACACAAGGATGGGGATATGCTTCGGGACCTTGGTGATGGTTTGGATCCTAGAAGCTTGCACCATGATTAAACTAGGAGTGCCTGTATTGGAAATGATCTATAGTATAATGGGACACATCTCATGGGAAAGTACACCTATGATAATCTGAGTGTCATTCCAGCTTCTACATTGTGGGATTGCATCATATTTTGGTGGGTATGAATTTTCCAATGCCATCCATCATCTAGGATCTAATCTATGACCATCCCTTCTGAACATTGTCGGGGTTCAGCCACTGAACCTCCATGAAGATGAAGTTTCACACCATATTTGAAACCCTAGAAATTTCAACTTCCACCCCTTCCTCACTCTAGTCAACCCAATGGTAGATAATCTGTGAGGTTCGTGGGAGAAGAAAGAGTACTTACATAGTTTTGGGAGTGGTGTGCTAGTGGACCAGATTGATTGAAAGGTACACTTCAAGACATATGTGTCATCCCACTTCACCATGTAGTTTTTATTCCTTCAACAGATGGAGAAGAAAGTTTATCTAGAGATTCATGAAAAGTGGAACCCCTCTATCCTTCACCAGCTCTGGTGCATGTTGACGACTGTGGGCTTTGGATAAACAATTATGATGCCACTTACAGACATCGACGCAGGACTATCAATAGAATATTAAAAATACTAGGTGATAGCATATCCATAGGAAATATTGTGAAGATGAATTAAGATGATTGAACTAGAGAGTGTAGATCTAGAGATGCATGATGGAAGATAGACCACTACCCAATAGGAAATCTTGGAACCAAGTGTGGCACGAAATGGAACCAAAATGGTGAGAACTTCATAGGGCGCGTCCACACCTCCACCTACTGAAGAGGGGTAGTTACTAAAGATGCCTCAATGGATTGCCAAAAAATATCAAGGAAAGAAGATAACATACCATTTTCAACCATTTTTGACACCATTTTCTGGACCCTTGGGTCTGATTGGAGATCATTACAACAATCTATGTCACGTGAAGACCCGTAGTTAATTCTAAAGCGAGACAAGATGGAATTTCTAGATGTTTGTGTGTTTCGGTGGTAGAAAAGGTGAGCCTGCATCAGCGGTATGTGTACTTGACGGATATGCATATCTATGCATGCTAGAGGGGGAAGTATGAGGAACCTCCCCCCTTGGTGAAGGTGATGCTTGGACATGAGTTAGATCAAGAAGAGATGTCGCATAAGGATGACATCGATGATGAAAAAGAATAAGAATAAGGAAAATGAGATGGATCTAGTGATGAGGGGTCCAGGGGAATTTATTATCTTGAAGGGAATCCCCGTGAAAGTGAATATATCACAAGAATTGAAGAATAGTTCACCAAATATCTCTCGGTAAGATCCACTTACTCGTTTTTTTCTTGATCTCTCTTTTTCACAACCCAGATCTGCTAACCAAAATACATCCCGAATTAGAGAAACTCAGTGGTGATCAAGAGACCAACACAACGAGGGTAGCAGAAGTGATGATGAGCCCATAGAATCCTTACCTAGAGAAAACACATGGGGGAGAGGTATGTGGGAAGTATGCTAATGTTCAAACAGCAATGGAGGCATCTTTGGAGTCTCGTGCCATCCCTATGATTTATGGGGGACTTTGCTCTAGAATACCCATGAACACATCCACCATGAAGGATCCAGCTCATTTGAGGTGACTGATCATTGTAATCCCTCCCCTCAAGGTAAGGGATCATTTTGGGTTGCTTAACTATCATCATATTTTCATTGAGATCCAGAATCAATGCGTACCTATATTATATAGCTCCCACTCAAATTATGAAAGGGTATTTAGGAAAAATAATTAATATACCATGTAACATCCTGACCTTAATCAGGTGTGGACCATTTTTACTTTCTTTTAGTATTATTAATTAAGTGACCCAGGCCACGTGCCTGCGCACCTCACTATGGGTCCCGAGCATCTTTTTTTTCAAATATAAATAATTGCCGACGTTTCATTAAAAATATCACATTGTTCTTTGGCGCGGTATTTAGGTTTTAAATAATTAATAAAAGATTGGAAAAAAGTAATAAGAGATTTAAAGAATATTTAAAGGAAAGAAAGAATGGATAAAAAGAAATTTTGAAATAAAATAATGAGGGGGTTACGAGAAAAATGAAAATAATTAAAATATGGGATTCCCGTTTTTAATTATTTTTATTATTTTCCTTTCCATTCATTTGTTTTATTTTATATTTTTATTTTATTTACTATTTTCTTTATCTTTTATTTTTCTCTTATTTTTCATTTCATTTCGTTTTCTTTCTTTTCTCTCTTTTCTTTTTTCCTCTCCTCTCTCCCTCTCCCACTCATCACATCGCACCCCTCAATCCTGTCATACCAACCAGTAGCCCCTTCGGAAGGTCACTGCTCCTCCATCCTCCATCCAATTCCTTTTCCATTAGGTGTGTAGTAAACCTTATAGAAAGGCTAACGTTACTCAAGTGGAATCATTTGATTTTGTTGAGTATTCTGCACGCAGTTCATTGCAGAATATTCATACCCAATTTTGGGGTTTTTCTAAAATCATTTGGTTTCATTCATTTCAGGTAAAATAAAAGTCTACCGTAGATATTAGAGTAATCTACGGCTACAAGTTATGGTTCCTACTTACTTTCCTTTTGTTTTTTTGTGATTTATAAAAAGAACATTGTTGTGCCGATAGTCGGTGCCTACGGGCTTTGTGAAATTTTTCCCATTTTTATTACATTAATGGTTCTGTTTAATTATTTAATCCTTAATCATCTTAAATTAATTTTTTTGAATGGTTGAAACAATATTGGAAACCCCTTTGGGTGTGCCAACATAGTCGGCATATTTTTCCGTTAGTAGGGTTACTAATTTAATTAGTTGCAGGTATTACACAACTGCTTTTTATTGTTTTTAAATTAAATGAATAGTTGTTTGAATTATTGAATCAAAGTTGGACACTCTTTTGGGCATTCCAACATGATTGGTTTATTCTGTCATTAGCCGAGTTTATTGTTTGACTAATTACATGTGTTGCGAATCAACTTTTTTATTGTAATTAAATTAAATAAATAGTTTCTTGAACATGAACTTCAATTATTGGATATTTGGAACTTTTTTTTCTAAACTGTTTATTATTTAAATATGAATTATCCACCGAGGTTGATATGATATGTATATTTCCTTGCAAGTTGTTGTGTTGTACTGTTAAATTTATGCCTTGTGATGCATGAGTGTATCTTTTTAGTTTTCAAGCTGGGACTTCAAATGCTGATTATGTCATATATGATACTATGAAAACTTTAATTAAATTGAAGGCATTGAAAGGAGGTGAGTCATGTATTAAGGGCCACTCTTAGATCCTCCGTTCATAACTTGTTTCCTCTATATGCCTGGGGGCTGTGTCATTGTCTTTGTCAGACCGAGACTTCCCCATACTTTCTAATACTTTTAAGTGATACCGGTTACAAAAGGGCCCATTGGGATGGATCCTTTGGAAATGTGGCTAAGCCATACTTGGATGACACTCGACCCCTTTTTGCAAGATTGGGACAGACTCAGGGAATATCCATGCCTTGGGAGATACTTGGACTTTCGAAAGATTTCCTTAGACGGGCTTGGTGGCATTCGATAAATTGAGGGATGTTCTGTAGCGATACCTTCAGGACAGGCTCAGACTCCAACTATCAACTTGAACTTTAAATAATGATGCACTTAAGGTTTATGTTATTTCTAGTTGAGTCTCTTGGGAATTGATATATTTCCCCTGACATGTGGAAGTTTTCCTAGTGGACATTGGACTTGAACCCCAATTTAAAGCAGAAACTTGGGGTATACTTGTTCTTGGTTTTACCTTTCTTTATGGGTTATATATATATGCATGTTCAGGCATTTCTACTGATAGTTACCCTTTCAGACTACCATCTTAGGATGAAGCAGGTGACCAGGCACGGGTGCTGTTTGTGACCCAAGATAACTTATTTATTTCATTGTACTATAATTAATTTATTTGAAATGGTTTTGTAGTGAAACACTGTATTTTTTTTGCACGAAATGGAATAGTTTAGACACCGTGGGTGCTGACATACTTGGATTTTATCTCACACCCTACTCGAGCATCATCGACACCTGAGTATATTACATGTTCGCAGGTATGGACAAGGGGAATCGTGCTGCTTCTGATGCTTGACTGTTCATTACTGCTTAGGATGGAGACTGGGGCAGAGGACCAGGCTTCGCTCGCGATGCAGTTGCTGCTTGTGTCTTTCATTTTAGTTGATTATGTGTTTGATTTTTGTTTACTGTACTTTCAGTTTAGACTCATATCATGGCATGACACTCTTTTGTGAGTCTCTACTCTTGGTTTTTATTATTCAGTTGGATTATTTACATTGCTTCTGTTGTAGTTTATTTATTCACATGCTTCTGCTACTTATTATTTAATGTTGTTTACTTCTGCTGTTATATTATCTAGACCCATGAGGGCATAGTCTCCCCCATGGACACAAAAAGGGTCCTCGCTGCTAGTCGGCAGCCAGTGGAGTTTGGGGAGATGCGCTTGAGGTTATGTGATGCACCGGTCCAACCACCATCTTAGAGGTGAGCCAGGTCGAGACATTACATACCATGTTCTGAAGTCTCTCCTATGGAGGAGGTTCCTATGGTGACTTTTGAGATTGAACTAGTAGTGCTCATCTTCTATAAGTCTTTAATTTAACAAAGTCATATCTATCATCAGTTGAGATAATTGATTGAGGTTCTTTGTTCCATATAGTGCTCAGAAGACTACAAGCACAATGATTGGATGAGGCAAGGGAATCCATAAGATATCTTATGAAATATGCACTTTCTTATAAGGATCCAAATATTAAAACTAATCCATCCCTATTCTCAGGAGATTAGGTTCTTTCCATTACGAGTGGTCCCATGGGTGGATTGGAACTCAAGGACGGTAGTGGTGATGCTACCAAAGGAGAGTCAAGTGAATATGGCCACATGTATAATATGGAACCTATCACATTAGAGGGGATACTAGAGGAAGACCATGCTGGTGAGCTCTTGGCTAATTTCCCAGAGTATGATCCTACAGATGCTGAGGAGCTGGAAAACTCTAAACCTAATGTGGTAGAATGGAATCAAATCATGCGACCGATGGAATTGAGGTACATTCAACCATTCATAAACCAAACACTAGAACCACAATGGGTGAGTTGGATAGGATCACTTCACCACTAGTTGTGCAACCTTTTCATCAGAGGGGAAGATACTCTAGGCCTTCATACGCTGGTCCATGATTTTCCCACCACAAAGATACGGGAAGCTTGCCAACATTTAGAAGTTTCCTAGTGATAAGAGAAGTCCAACAGGTAGAACAAGCTAAAGAAATTAACTCAAGAGATCCAATATCTATAGGATCAAGAATTTGAGCTTGCTTACTTTTTCCAAACTCATGCTGAGGTCATCAATGGACTGAGGGATCAACTGGCGGAGGATGAGAACCAAATGAAGCATGAAAACTCGTCAAATCACCGACCACCAAGCTGAGTGTGAAAGATCATATACAAGAGTTGATAAGCTTCATCCAGCATCCAATGATGAGGAAGTAGAACTTGGAAAGAGGAAATATCTCAATTAATGCCACATGCCAAAGGCTTACAGAGTTGACGTGCTCAATCATTAGTATAGAGTTATAGGGGAAATTCTTCCAAAACAAATAAATGTCTCTAGTATGTGGATGATCCTTTCCATTCCTTAAATTGTTTGTTTTCTTTTGATTTTCATGAATGGAAACATTTTTTATTTTTCTTTTAAATTGTCACACTTAAAATCATACTTATGATATAACCGAGGATCAATCACTAAGCTCACATGGGACATGATCGGTGTGAGAAACAACGGAGGACCCCAAGAGTGTTCACTTTGTTTCATAATAATTTATAATCATCGAACACTCAGGGTATGATATTGTTGAATGTCCACTAGGATTGCCCCAATTAAGAGAGTATTTGGCTGGAGAATAGGGATATCTAATAGCCAACTTACATTTCCAATGCACACCAGTGCATGAATGGGATAATGTTAGGGGTGTTGGAATCGATATAAAAAAAGGGGAATAAAGAGTGTGAATCATGATGCCCAAAATTAAGAACATAAGGAGGATAACTTATGAACATATTACAAAAATATTTCCTATTCCATTATCTTTATATGGGGACAAAAAATAAGGTTCGACCACTAAACATGTTCAAAACATGAAACCTATCTTGAAATTTCAAGTAAAGTCTTCAGGAACATTTTTCTCGGATGGTAGGTGATCCAAATGTGGAATGGGACTAGACCATTAAGGGGTCCCTTCAAACCTGAAAGAGGATAAATATCCCAATGAGGGGAATGCGATGCATGGAATGGAGTTATGTAATGTTATAATGAATTGAAACACTCTCGGAATTATGACACCATGACTTAGAGAAAATTAGTGTATGGACACTAGTCTGAAAAAAGAATAAACCTATTTTCTAGGTGAGCACCATATTGGATACTGAGTGATAGATGGAAATGCATACAGTGTTGTAAATAACCAACATCGAATGAGATGACCTCTCAAGTGAGGTATTGGTAAGCTTTTCCATTTCACATCATTCACATGAGGAAGATAACAATGATGTTTAAAATCATACAGTAAGGATGATGCATGGTACAATTTAATGTTGTGTAATTAGGAAGAATATCATTTTTAAGGTCCAAGGATTTCGATGCAACACAAAATTTATGGTCACACTTCAAGGAACATGAAAAATAATTTAATGTCATGTTGTATGGACTAAAAAAAATATATGTCTAGAATATTTGTGTGGAATGGAGGAAATAAACATAATGTGAATGTGGAAAATGAAGGCTCAAGACTATAGAAGTATGAGGGAATATATGGTAAGAAGGAATATGTGATGTGGAGAGAGAAAAACCCGACATTAATAGTCTTAGGAGGCCTAGTACTTCACCACATTTCTCAGTGAGGATCTTAGTTTAGGGTCATAGAGTTTGGACTATAAAAGGATCTTGTGCTTCTCGACCACATCGATAAGAAATATACCAGAATTCATAAGACCATGTGAGTCATGCTTGTTATGGGAAACAAGGAATGGTACATGGGGACACCTGACATGTGGTGGAGCATATTATATTTGATGCCAAGGGTGGAATTTCACTATAGCGTAGAGGAGTGGAAATGAATGAATTCATGAACATCAAAATCTGGATAAGGGAGTGAATGGTGAGTAAGGATTGACAGTTGACCATGTTTGAAATATATGGACCATGACCACATTGGTCAAGAGTGGGGTGAGAAAATGTAGGATCAACATTTGAACACATTCAAAACACAGGGTCCACTGTTTTCTTCCAAAAATCCCTTAGGGCATTGTACCAATATAAGATGTGATCTAAAAATGGAATGGGTCCATCACCATTTGGAGGTCCTTAAAGATGCAAATGATTGTTGAAATCTAAATCAATAAAGACTTGATGCGTGGAATGATTATATTGAAAAGTGGAATTCTAAACCAGGTGATTTAAGTAGTTTAAAGTCAGGCTTCTTGGGCCAGGGAAAGTAGTTTAAAGTGATGTTTCTTAGAATAATAATAAAAAGGCTATTCAAAGATGTTCATGTAATGTGAGAGTTAAAATCCTGACTTGAATGGGACCAAGAGACCCAACAATAAGTGAAACAACCCTAACGCTAGTTGCACATAGTTTATATTCAGACGACATGGACTATAATTGAGGCCAAGGGGAAGAAGGTTCAAAAGATCTGTGGTTAGGCCTGAAGAAAAAATGTATGAGGGTCACTTAGTATCCCATAAAAATGGGAATCAAGCCACATATTGTTCTTGAACAATTTGTGATAATGGACTCACACTGGTGGGGTGATCCACGTTGGTGAGGGAACTGGGCATCTCATGATTATCACAAGGCATCATGAAATTGTTCAAGAAATGGCTATAGTTAAATGCCATGTGTTGAGGAAACTAGATCTTAGTTTAATATCATAAAGATTGAACCATGAAATGTATCTTAGGTGGACATGTGTAATGTGGCCTTATAAATTCCATGTGTAGTACGGCTGGAATAACTCAACGTGAATGGGGACCAAAGAAGGCCCTCGTCACATGATACATTTCCAAAGAAAAAACCCACACAGAGTTTAATGTCACAAAGTTTGTACTTAGGAACCTAGTTTAACGTTATGTTCCTATGATTTTAGGCATGTGTCTTTTAGGTTCATGTGAAAAGGAACATCAATTCTCTGCAGCATATCCTCATACAAAGAAGATTATATTTTTTACATAGTTTAAAATCATGTAACTAGGATGATGATCATTCATACAAAGTAATACTTGAGGAACCTGGAATTTGTTGGAAGACTGATGTGCTCCCCTTCCATTGTAACTAAAGAGTATGCACCATTAGGATATATTTTATGAAATATGAAGGGTCCTTCCCACTTGGGATCCAAATTTTGTGTCTTCCAACCAGGTAACATTGGATTTCGAAGATCCAATACTGTATCAACCTAGAATAGGAGAGGAGGAAAACCTTTTTGACGAATTCTCTAGATATCTTATTCTAGTGACTCTCTAGATTGTGGAAGGCTTGGAGTATATTATCTTTAAGGTATTTCAGTTCAGTAAGAGAAACATGAGATATCTCTTCTGACATCTTATGATAATAGATAGTTATTAAAAGAGATGATAATTTAATCTCAATGGGTAGGAATGGCTTTGTTCCGTTCATGAGAGAATATGGAGTCACCTGCATGAAATTTTGAGTCATCATCCAAAAATCCGAGAGAGCATTGGGGAGATTTTTATTCTAACTTTTCTTATTCTGGACCAGCTTCCTCTGCAAAATATCAGAGAGGGATTTTTTTGAATGCCTCAATATGTCCATTTACCAACACATTATAGTATGAAGTATGGTTAGACCAGCTATTGTACTTTACATACAAATACTTTTGCTCAGTAGGCCAGAAGTTGGTTATGTTTTCAGTGAGAATATTACGAGGGATTCAAACTAGGTAGTTGATATTGGAGCTCATGAACTCAACCATTAATCAGGCTTTGACTTCCTTGAGTGTAATTGGTTCTACCAGCTAGGAAAATAAATCTGTCATTGTCAAAATGAACCTACACTAGCAAGACTTTGTTGGTGGATGTGGTCCCATGACATTGATCCCCCCAAAAAAGGGCCAAGAATAATTTTTAGTATGGTGGGGATGTATAAGTGGATACATGAAGTTGTAATGGATTTGACATGTATGACACCTCTTGGAGAACTCAATGCAGTCAAGCCTATGGTGGGACATAAGTATCCCAACCATTAAAACTAGTGGGAGAGATTCAACCCTACATGGTAATAATTATAGGAATTGACGTGATCATCCCACATAACCTAAGGAATTTCATATCCTTTATTGTAGTGGAGGAAAATTCCATCAAACCCACTTTTTTAGAGAGTCTTCTTGAGGTTGGGGCCACTCTGGTGGATGAACTGCATGACGTGGTAATGGATTCACACAAGTTCGGATCTGTCTAGTGGGAGAGAACCACATTGGAGATACTTGATGAAGGGATTTGTCCAATCAACGACATCTTTAGCTATGGGGGGATTTGTATCCCTTGATGAGGAAGCACCAATAGTTAGGTGGTTTATCTTCCAGTTGTCACCATCGACTAAAATGAAATTAGTGATGAATATTTGATGCACTACATGAGCGAATAGATCATTATGGCCAGGATCTACAAGAGAAGTGTCTAGAATATCTACTGAATTGGATTGACCATTCTGCAACCATGGAACATGAGTCACCACTGGCCGATAAGGGAACCAGGACATCAGCTAGTGATCATGCTTGTGAGAGGGAATGGGCTTTGACTTTGTGACAATGTAATCACCAATGATTTTCTTGATGAATAACTCAGAGTATTCCTTTACATGATGGTGGGGAAAACAAATCTTGAGGTCCAAATCAAGAACAATGATGGGAGCCTAATAAACTACCTCATTTTTGGTTCATCCTTATGATAGAATAAACAAATAGGATAGAATAGTCTATACTGGGGTGATGAAGACTCTCCCCAGACCTACTCTATTGAGTCTGGGATCACTTAGCCTTCTATCGGTTGGGACCCAAGAGGTACCATCAAAATGCATCTTCCAGAAATATATAACTTTTTCTACTGAAACGATTTCCTCATCTTGGAAGTCAATATCCAATTACTACTCTAATAGGGCCAGATGGGAATATAGGAAGTCTACCAATGCTTGACCCTTGATAAATATTTATAGAAAGAACCTGATGTTGAACTATTGAAAAATCGCCACCCAACATTCTAACCGGTCTATCAATATAGGGAGATTCATGATATACATTAGTTGATCAACCAAAGACACCAACTATATCTCGGGATGTTAAAAATAATGACACAACTTCTTTATTGAAAAAACCAACACAAGGAAGATCCTCTCAATAAGAATGTATTTGGACTTTGTGTCAAGGATGATGAAACTAAGACAGTATAAGCTTTTCACTATCCATTCATTGTTCTTATAAGCAATAAGGGTTCTGTAGGATCATTCTTAGCTGGTCATGTAAAGGAATAGATACTTCCCTCAAATGGGTGGCATCAAAACTAGGGGTGGCATCAAGTATTTCGTGATCTTCTTAGACATGAATTGGAACTCTTCATCCCATTGGTAGACAAAAACATTCCTAATAAGCCTAGATGAGGGATTTAAATTTCCAGTTGGATTTGTGATGAATCGACGTATATAGGCTAAGTGGATTTGAAGGAATTAGAGATCCTGAATGTTACTTAGATGAAGCACTAAATTGAGATTCCAGGGCTGTACACTCAAGTCACCATCCACCGTCTTAGTTTCCTAGAAATAAATAGTGAGTTCCAGCATCCTCCTAGAAAAATGAACCATTCTCATGGTTCCATGGTTGAGGCCAAAGTGGAAAATCTTATCAGTGGAAACTTCATCAATGTAGTTCAGTACCCCAAGTGGTTAGCCAACATTTTCTTAGTCGGGAAAAAGAGAGGGTGTATTAGAGTCTATATCGACTTCCAGGATCTCAATAACCACTTCCCAAAGTATTATTTGACCCTTATGTTGAAATTTTTTTTGATTAATGCCACTATTAGTTTCCAGGATCTCTTCGTCATTGATGAGTACTATAGGTACAACCAGATTCAAATAACCCCAAATATGAGGATTGTACTACACTAAGATCACTTTAGGGGACCTTCTGCTATCATTTGATGACTTTCAGTCTGAGGGATTTTAGAACTACTTATCAGTGGTCCATGCACGAAATCATCATTGGTACCAAGGTTAACCTAAACCAGCTCATCGATGATGGTGGATACACATTCCTATAATGTATAAAGAGTTTAATTTAGATTCACTTAATTGTCTAATGTAGGGGGATCAGTGGGAGGAGACAGTGCTTCCAAACCAACTAATTCTAGGGGAAAGCTATTTTTTCTTTGGTGGATACATAATTCTTAATATGGGATTCCTTATTTATTGAAACCATGGTGATAGAGGATGTCATGTATATTCCATTAGGAATTCAACCACATAGTCCATTTTTTATATCAATGCAGTAGAGAAGGGCCAGTTTATGCCAATTGAACCTAGCTCGATGGAACGTGCACGTATAATGTATTACAATAGGCATGGGGGGAATATCGTGGTACTTTCCAGGAGTAGTGGGTTCTGGTATTACCTGATCATGAACGTTATTTGAGTATGAGGTAATCTTCTGAAATTCTATGTACTTAGGGAAGTGACACCCTTTCCTCTTATAAATTGAAAGAAAACTCCCCAATTCTAGTGTTATAGTCTTTAAATGATTTATTTGGAGGATAAAAACATCATCCAAATTTCTCAATGGGCTGGCTTTGATGAATGTGTGCTCAGACTCATTAGTTTGAAATTTCTTATCCTTACTATGGTAATATGAATTGTTCATATGACAAGTTTCACATGAGTCTAATAAAGACACATCACATGGAAGTATGCATACTCGACCATTGAGGTAGTACTTGAATCATTGGTGATATGAGGATAGAACAACTACATGAAAATGAAGCTAGATCCTACCAAGAAACATATTGTAAGATGTGTCCTGAGAGGCAAACATGAATTCAGTATTTTCTTCTAAATGACTGAATTAGGTCGTCAAATTGATCCTTACATACAGTCACTTTTTGGTCTTGTCATATGATTGAATATTCATTTCGTAGGGGATCAAGTTGTCTTCAGTGAGTCCTACCCTGTGGAGCATCCGAGTCGGAATGAGATTGATCCTGGAACCTCTGTCAACTAGACAACGACATACATTTATTCCATTTATATGGATAGTGATGTATAATAGAAGGATGTTACCCTACATGAGGCAGCCCTCATCTTCTCTAGAGAAAGATATGATGGCTTGAAATTCTGATTTCTTGTCCTCTTTAGTATTGAATGTCTCATCTTCTACTACCACATTTTCGATATGGAGCCGGATTTTCAAGGCATCTGTGAGGGTTTCATGCATTTATTCAAATAGATGGAGTGCATCAAGGATCAAAATATTGACAGGAATGCTAGAAAGGTGATTCAATACAAATTAATTCTATTCTAGGCACACATTTCTACCCATAGGAGATCTATCTACAATGGAGAGTGTGATAGGAACTGCTGGATGGACCACTAGATTTCAGATGGTGTTGGAAACATCTTGTTTCATATCAAAAAAACTTTCTAGAACTACCACTGGATTAACTATCAGATAACTGAGGATTTTCTAGATGTACTCAACCATGATACAACTCCGGATATTCTGCATGGTCAATTAGCACAGTAAGCGATGGTGGTGGATATGGAAGAGTGGGATTAAAGGACTATGCCTACTAAGATCTATATATCACCTACTATTTAGTCTCATTGGCATGCATGGCCTAGCTTGAGGCACTAGACTGATCATTTCATCCTTTTTCATGTCCTTGACTAGTTCTTTTATGGAATCAGATAGGGTAATTTAGAGGCAGGTATGATATTCCTCATCATCAAAACCATGTAGGGGTAAACCATCTTGAAGGTATTTATAGAGGCATACTCATGGTAATTTTAAAAGGAGTTATTGACTATTGTATTGACCTTGGGTGTGATTCCTATCACTGGAGGCATGATGCCACTCAGAGTATGAGACAAATTCGGCCCATGAAGGGTTCTTTTCCCTCAATTATGCTTTAGGTTCCACAGTTTTTTAGACATCAAAGACTGACAGGTGGATGAAAAAGAAGAATTCAGAGAAAGAACAACAACTTTATTAGGTTTGGGCCAGGATAAACAGTAACTGATGAACCCTTAGGCATGTGAAACTACACTGCGGGCTAACCAATCATCATAATTCTTGGTCTCACGGTTGGAAACCCATTTCCATTCACAAGAACCTTTGCTGTCACTATCGGGCTCAGCGGAGATGTGTGACACCTATACCAGAACATCACCCAATTTGAAGACACCATTTTCTACTTAGTTTCTAAATCAAATCCTTGAACACGTTACATTTCATGATGGTGTCTCAAGTAATAATTTTTTAAGGGATGTTTTTGAGATGATCAGTGAGCTAAAACTCATGGGGATTTCTCTATTTCTTCAAATTCAAAATCCCTTGTTTTAGAGCACTATAGAAATAATCAGAAATCATTGCCCTCAGGAAAGGAGTAGGTTTAGTTTCACTTGTCAGGAAGTGAACTATGGGATCTATTTCTTGATGAGAGGCTGTAGGATGATGATGGGATGAATCCACATTCACTCATTTGGGTGGTGGTGCTTGCATAAGAGTCTCCTTCCTATTCTGAGCTTGGTGATGTGGATCTTACTGATGTTTTTATCCTTGAAGGGGTTTTACTTGGAGAGGCACTCCGTTAAATTTCTCTAGAGGAACTAAGGACCGTACCTACACTGTGGAGATAATATATTCTTTACTAGATCTTATTGTAGGTGCTATAATAGTTAAGGGACACACAATCTTGGATTGAGGAAAGGATTCCTCTATGCATTGAGATATGTATGATAAATCATTAAATACTCTTATGAAATTGTAATTGATGAGGGTGGGAACTAATTTAGTCTTCATGTTCCCCACACATATCCTAAGTAGCTTCTCCCAAGTCAGTGACATGTCGAGCGATAACATGAGGCCCTTCTACCTAGAAAATAAGTCCAAAACATGATCATGTGGTAGTTTCTTGCACTTGAAGAGGTTATAAATACTTGAATTTGGCATTGTGGAACTACAATGGTAATGAAAATTCATACCATGGTCTTATCATATATTGATGGACACAATGGGTAACTGGTTATTCTAGAAGAACATAGACCATTGCAATGTCTAAATGAAACATTTTATTTTTGATACTTCTTTCTACACTAAAGTTCACAACATGGGTCCACACCTGAAGATAAAGTGGGCCAGATGATGTATCGACTTGCTCATCCCATTGAAGGGGGAGAAGGTTGGTTTTATAAAATATGTAGGTTCTTGCATGTCATCCGCCCATGCCAGATACAACATGCCATCAGGTGGGATTTCCACCTGTCTCATTTCTAGGGCTTTGAGCTAATCAGTGAGAGCAGCCAAATGATAATCCTGATAGGGATTCCTATCTCGGTGAGGATCCATGACTACTAGTTCATTATCTTTGTTTTCAATAATATAGGTACACTCAATAGATCACATAGAGACCTGTAGAGTAACCTATAGAGTGACTTGATTTGGGACCCGAGGGAGATTCTATCAATGTTTAGGTGAATTTGGTGATGCATACTATAGTCACTTATTATAAACTCCAGTTTTTACCCTATCGTGATGTGTGGGATCATTGGGCTCGAATGGGGGAACTAGCCGATAAGGTCTTGCAGCTTCCACTACTACCCCAATGGAGGAGGAGCATGATCATGTTAAGGGGTGCTATAGTCCTAGTACCGATTAACAAGGATCCCTTTGATGATCTAGTTTTGATATGAAATATATTGTCCTATGGAATAAATAGGGATAATTATTTATCTTCTACACAACATAATGTGGATATGAGGTCTCGAGATGTCACTTTCCCTTATTGAGATTCCAGCTAGCGGGAAATGATGTAGAATGTTCCCCAAGTCTAAGTGTGTGCCTTTATAGGTGAGTGAGGAAACCTATGTGATGGTCCACCTGATACTATTCTACCCTAATTTTCTAATCATATTCATCAAATCTTATGTCTATGTTCCCATTCATGGGAATTGTGAGATCATCTATATTAACTATGACAAAATCTGGGTGTGTATCCTCTATATCGCTAGGCGAATCGAGCTACCTCTTGATGGGAGTAAACCAGAGAGAGCCATACTATCCTGAACTGGGGATATACACATGTGAGTATTATTGTTCAATGATTTTTCAGAGCACTGTGAAGCTATAAAAACATCTCCAATAAAGGGTCTGTCGGTGACTGGGTGACATAGGATGCTGCCCCATCGGGAGTGATACAAACTCAAACAAGCGACATTGCTAGCCGATTTCATCAAAGTGTTATCAGCTCTTTGGTTAGACCACATAAGGGTCAAAAATTTGAAAATGAATCTCCCATATGGTTGACATAAATCATGTGAGCTCATCCTGAGTGAGGGCCTCCTAAACATCGAAGTTGGGATCCACATTCGGCCTAAAGAACCCAGATAGCTGGTCGGGGACTAGCATGCCCCACAATCTTACTTGTTGGGAAGAAAGTCCTAAAACTAGGTTGGCCCAATATCCAATCCACACTAGCTGAGAGACTGAAGATGACATAGATATGAACTAGTATGGTCGTGGGTTGACCAATGGAGATACCACTACATGAACTGACTGCTCGCTGCTCAGTGAGTCATCTCGTGGAGGTGGTGTCAGCCACATCATCATGTCCCTATTGTTCTGGGTGCTTTCCCTTGCCTCATATAGAAGGGTAGTGGTATTCATCTACAGGCCCTCTAGGTTCTCTCTTTATATAAAATCCCAAAACAATTCTCTATGATCTCGAGTAGAGAAATAGAATGAAACTGGTGATGATAGTGACTACTATATCACGATAACATTGAATGGATCCAAATCTTACTCCACTTGTAAATACATGTGAATGGATTTGGAAATCTTATGGATCTCACCTTTTGGGATGATAAATTCACCTTCTGGGCTCCCTCCATAAACTCTTATGTATATGACTGGGGTTAAGGCTCTATTATTAAATTGGATTCAACTTTAGAGTTTGAGATGTGAATGAGGTTGACAACAACTTGGAGCTTCCCCGAATTTTTCTTTTGGTGGAAGTGATTCAACTTTCATCTCCTGGAGGACTATTTTGGGTAGGCAATTTCTTCATCATGGGGAGGACCCTCATGATGGTTGGAATTGAAGTGGGGATGACTTTTTCTGTATCTGGTTGGGATATATGGAGGACCTCAATTTCGATTACTGTTGGAGTGGGGAGGACCTACTCTAGGAATGTTGTAAGAGTGGGGATGACCTCCACTCTTGATGTATATATAGTAGGTATGACCTCTTATTTGGTCGGTGATAACATAGGTGGGACCTCCATGTTGATTTGTGGTAATAGCATAGGGAATTTCTTTATACTAGCGGGTGAAAGTGCGGGGAGGACCTTCACAATGATCGAACTGAACACGAGGAGAGAATCCATGCTTACTATTGATGGATTGGGGAGGAAATCCACTTTTATTGGTGATAGAGTGGGGAGGACCTCTGATTGAGCTTGTGGAAATATGTTGAGGGCCTCCATGTTGGTTGGCTATTGTCTGGGGATGACCTCCGTGTTGGCTGGTGGTTATATGGGGAGGGCCTCTATACTAGTTCTTGATGAATTGGGGAGGACCTCCATTAGGATCAATAATGGAGCAATGAGGACCTCCACTTGAGATATTGATGGTGTAAGGAATACCTTTGCATTTATGGTTTGTGTAATTGGGAGGGAATCCATATTGGGAACCATAGGTATAGGGAGGACCTCTTTGCTGGACATCTACAAGGTGGGAAGAACCTCTATTTTGATTGATGTTGGGAACATGGGGTGGGAATCCATGATGACTGTTAGAGTGAGGATGACCACCACTGTGACTGGTGATAGAATGTGGAGGACCTCTGTACCAAATCTCATCATTACGAGTCAGACCATGATGGCTGTTGGTGGTGCCAATGATCGAAAGAGTTAACCCAGCTTGCCTATGTGGCAGATGAGGTATCGATTCCAACTGATCATTGATGGGTACCTCCTTTATAGTAGTAGGGAACTGGAGTAGTGCACTGATGGTGGCATGATTCATTGGAACAATGGATGATGATTCTCCATGATAGGAATCCCTTTGATCTTGGACCAAATATTGGTGTCAGGTCAGTCAGTCTGGAGATGGCAGAGTAGGGGAATATTCCACTGATTCCTCGACTTGGAAGGCTGGTCATTGGTGATGCTAATGAGTCCTAGTGGAATCCATCCTTGTTAGATTTTGTGTGGTGGTTATTGCTGGGATAACCGTGTCATCCCATAAATCCTAAACACAGTAGATAAATTCATATAATCACTCTAGGAAGTGACTCCTGAAGTGGCTCATCATTGGAGTAGGGAGAGGTGGATCCCTAAAAGGTCCTTGGGGGTGGTAGTGTTAGTGAGGTTAAGAAGCCTCCATGTCCTAGGGATTTAAATCCCTCATGGGGATGACTCCCTGCTACATGTACCTTTATATGAGGGTGTCCACCACCCTTCTCTAAATTATTTTAGAGGGTGAGATGTGGTGTACATGACTAGTCACTGATGGTGTAGTGGACATCATCTTAGAGGTGAGGTCATGCAGGATTTCCACATTGTTGTTTCTCCTTCCTCAACATTAACAAGAATAGGGTGAATTTTTTCATACACCATGGGTCCTACAAATATAGACGATTCAGCTATCAGTATGAATTCCATGAAATCAATTCCCAATTCCCCAACATTTTCCAATCATCCATGGTCGGAGAAATAGATCCACGCTGAAGATGTCGCAAGATGGAATAACTAATGTTCAACTACATGAATTCCTGATGAGTACCATGCTAAGCCAACTCTTTTCTTATTGGGTCCTAGAACTAAATATCTATATCTAGTGAAATTATTATCTAATAAACTAATAATGAACGTGGACAATCCCTATTGTTTAAGGAGAAAATTTTCACATTGGGTTCACCATTTATATTTCTGACACTTTTACAAGGGTACCCCATCTCACATTTCATCATGATGATAGTATTTAATTGTTAAATAATATTAAATATTTCAAAAGGATGTAGGAATTCATCACTTTATTTGAAATTATTACTCACTGATTGAAATGGGATAATGGGATGTCAGTTCCTCATTCCATGGATTCTTCTTTTCAACTTGTCACCCAGTCTGGGTTTCCCTTATATATTAAGAAATGTTTTTGAAACTCATTCTTGATACCATAAATTTCTGGATGCTGGTTTATTACACTACTTGTGTATGAAAATTCCAAGGGGTATTGACAAGGAAATAACCTCTCATTAAGAGAGTATCCACATTGGGAATCACTGGAATGTCTGGAAATTGGAACATTAGATCCATGTATTATTCCTCAAAGGAGGGTATCTCACTGAGGAATCTCGAGTGTGAAACCCATGGAATCCCATGTCGATAATGGTGTATCTGATTTCAAAATAATATATTCCAATTTTTTCCTTATACATACCATGTTTTACATGAGGTGTCCTTGTGACAGGTCACAAGTTTAACTTCTTTTGGAGACAAAGTAAAACTAATTAGAACACCCTAAGGAGGTAGGACAAAGAGGTACATCCCTCGGAGGGAGCACCTAGATGGTCTACAAAACGGGTGGATCAAAATTACTATGAAGGTGGACCTGGGGAGGTGTATCCCATGGATGGAGGATGTCACACTACGAAGGTTGATCTGGAAACCCATGGATGTGGATTAGAGAGATTCACCTCTAGGAGGGGGGATCCAAGGTTCACCATTGGTCGGGATTTAACCTCATTTAGTGTCCCTCCATACCCTATTTAGTAGACATGGATCAAAACACACATAGTTTATTAATTATGTGGGGATTACTCATGAGAACATCCTTTTATAGGAGGATTTCACTTGGTTGATTTTGTTGGATTGTGTGGGGATTATGTATGTGATCTTCTTGAGTAATTCTAGGAGTAGTGATGAAATGGATGGGGATTATATGTAGGAATTACCCATATAGATGGAATGATCTCACCAGGATGTGGTGGCTCTGGTAAAGTCAGGATGAATATGGATGAAGTGTTTGGTGGAATGGATGAGGTGTTTGGGGTTGTGGGTTTGGACCTCATAAAGGCTTCCTACATATCCTAGTTGGTTTGAGAATAAAATACCACATAGATTGAGAAGGGTGTTGTGATTAGGTATTATGCATGGAAGATTAACATTTTAAGGGAAATGGTTAGGGCTTACGCAGGGAAGCTACCTGCATGGAGGGTTCATGACAAAGCTTACACTAGGAGGGCTACCGATTGGACATGCTAGGGAAACCCATGGGATCAACCCATATGGAGAGGACCATGTTGGGGCTTACATGTGGAGTGGTTACCATTGGAAATGATGGGGTTTACAGATGGGAGCATCCCAAATGGAGTGAATTAGGATGGGGCTTACACCATGATGGATACCTGGTGGACATGCTAAGGATTACACATAAGAGTGGCCTAGATGTAGATGTTGGATGTCATGGTCACTACTAACCTTTAAGATCATGTGATTCGTGATCCATTTGAGAAATAAGTGGAAATACTAAACCTAAATATAAATTCACAAATGATGAACTGATGAGAGATGGTGTGGGGCTTATGCATGGAAGAGGCCCAATGAGGGAATCATTCTGTATACAGAGGATCACATTCCATGTGAGGAGGATCTCATTCCATATTAGTTTTATACATATCTTATTTTCAATGGTGTGTGGGGTTTGTGCATGGAAACTACTCGAGGCGGCCATAGAGACAAAGCCCAAATGTGGAGGGATGGAGGATTGAGAGCATGGGAGGTGAAATGGTTCCCAATTCCCATCTGTTATATGATCATGTGTGAAGGATGTCATTCCATGTCATCTATACACAGAGACATCCTACATTCACCACATAGGTTGAGGTCACAGTTTAACATCATATGTTGAGGATGTTAGTACCAGATAGTTTTATATCCTACAGATTGATCGTGGGGAACTCATTCTTCACCCTTTGGAGTTACATACCCATCGCTAAAAAACCCTTGGGGGAGGGATGAATCTAGAAATGCTAGGAAAATTTTTAATGGATTATTGGTCACTCATGAGGCCTGCATTGGCATACATATGCTGATAAGCAAGGGGTGTTAGTGTACCTATGTTGAAAAAAAAGCTACACCAAAGGCATGAGGGATGGATTATGACATACCAAGAAATCACAACGCACAAGCCTGGAGGTAAGAACAAAAGAAGTGTGCTCATGAAATGATGGTTTCATGAAATATGGTCTCAAACATGGTGTTTTGATAAATTATCATTCCACGGAGCATCAAATAGGGGGTACACACATTACTGGGGAGTTTCACATAAGAGCATGTGTTGAGAACAAGAATGGGTTGCACTTAGGGAAAGGGTTGTGCACATGGGGAGTCTTTTTCACACACCTAAATTAGGTTTGAAAGAGATATGTGACGTTCAATCCACTATGGACCGAGCTGAAGGAGGACCCACAGGTAACATTTCATGAAAAATATTATTCATTAATGGGTACATGGATTTCATGCTATCGTGGAATAGGTGTATTTCACACAACCGAGAGATGCTTTGAATTTTTTAGGATCACCATAAAGAGGGTTGCGGAACACTTCAATATATAGGAGAAACTATTAGTGGTGAAACCCCAAGATTTTGGGCATGGAATAGGTCATCCACATAGCTAATCCTTGAGCAGTGGCCGACACATGGACAAATGGGGTGCTTGATGTCAAATTGGTAATGTAAGATACGTGAATGCAAATCTCATTCTTTCATGCACATCTTGTAAATTGTGAACCCTTGAACTATTATTCATGAAATTTTCATTTGAGTCGAAGGTTGCCTTCAGTTTACCAAAAGATGGCCATTGTGGCTCTGTGTAGAATTCAACGCCAACACATGCTAACTCAATATCACTTGCATTTAATGCTATATCAAGGATTGGATTTATTTAAAATTGTAAATATATTTTAGAGTCTTAGGATATTATATTCCATTTCAAGATATGTGTCATGTTCCATACATTCTATCAAATACAATGTTCATAATTTAAAATTTTGGGGGTGTCACATTCTTCCCGCCATAATTAAATTGCATCCTCCCAAATTAAACTTGACATTGGTAAATGATTGATTGAAATTTCCTATATTGAAATCCTTCACAATGAGAAATGTTTGTTAAACATCCTATAGAAAAGAGAGAATGGGAATTTGAAAGGTCACATGTACTAGCATATAAATAGGTCGCCAAGTAGGATAACATTAGCAGTAAGTATAGATAAGTACACGGAGCAAAGACATAAATATTTATAGTGAGTGATTGATCTCATCAATAAAAAACAAGTGAATGATCAATTTATGGTTTAGGGAACCAAATCATTAGATCTATTATTATTTGTATGACCATTTTTCAACAAAAATTAAGGTAACATGTCATTATTTTTTTAATATCATTTTCCTCATACTAAGAAATTACTTCACATCCTATGAATAAAATGAAATTTACTTACATGATATGTTTTAATTTCATATATACAATTACATATTTTTTTTGGCTTTGATCAAATTATAATTCATCCCTTACTTCAAGAAATGGGTATCGAAAAATTTACGTTGATCAAAAAATCACAAAATTAAACATTTAATGGATCGTAAGTACCATAAAGGAGTGAAAAGTCATTACATTTGTTTCTAACTATTATCCATATCCAATATAGTGAAGAAATTTTTATTGAAACCCAAACATTTTCCCTAATGGTTCATCATTAATTTTATTCATAATTCCTTTTAAATAAAATTAGTGTATAACTAAAAAGGACATTGTGTCGGTCCATGGTTGGCGTGAAACACTTATCATCCTTCGGTCATGGGTTCGGGACCCATGACCTTGCCAGGGTTGATTGGTTGTCACCAGACATACAAGTTTTCCTTTTCTAAAACAATATTAATATAATTTATAAAATAGATATGATGAAAATCATTGAAATAAGGTTAATAACTTAATATCATTTTAGCTAAGGTTTTCAATACAACCTCAATACATAAATTACTTCATCCATTTTATTTCAACATAGATCCTTCCATGGTCTAATGTTTAAATTAGGACATTCATTGTCAGAGTCCATCATAATGGTTTGTAAAGAAAATTTGAATCCTTTTATATATATCCTATAGGAATGTCAAACCATGTGTGCAGTAAGACCTTTTGTCATGTACTAGGTTAAACCGAGTTAGTCCCGGCACGCCTTTTCAGAGTTGCTACCCCTAAGTACATATGTTCCAGAATCATGTACACTTGTAGTCTCTAGACATGGATGTATTATAAGGAATACCCACATAATCCTTACCTAACCAAAATTATAGGACATTCTACTATACTCGAACTCCAATTATACCTTAGGTATATATTCTTTAATCATCAATTTCTAAATCTAGTTTCCAAGGTTTCTACTAAAATTTCTCAAATACCAAATGTAGTGACCCAACCCTAGAAAGTCTAGAGCTAGTGTCATGCTACCAAAACATTGGAATGATTACAAGGTATCAAATATCAATGTACAGAAGAGTTTAGTAGTACAAGTAAACCAGATACATACATGATTCTTGTATTAGAAATCAATACACTATTTACAAAGTATTTTTTTCCTTTAGAAGATAACTTTATTCCATCTATTATATCCCTATATATCTTTCACTGTAAGATTTTTAGATTCTTAGAGAAAGGAAAAATAATAAGGGTGAGATCAAATGCTCATTAAGGGTAAATTAAAATCGAAGAAATGAAAAATCAATGAGAATAATCAATAAGGCAATTTAAATAACTGAGAAAACATTACATGTAATCATTAAATGAGAAGGAAGTGAGTAAATAACATGGCAAGGTAAGCAACTAAAAAAAATTCCATTTTATTAATTAACTTATATTGAAATAAATCTATAGATATGCCAATGGAAAATATCATAGATAGATAATAAATGAATCTACCTGAGGGAAATGGGTAATTATAGGACATAAGGTCTAAAGAACCTGAATAACTCTATAATAAAGTCCTTTCACAAGACAATTTAAAACTATAGGTGCAAACCTATTTAATTTTCACAACTAAATTATCTCATGAGAACCTATTGATGCATCAAGTGGATATATAATGTTTGGGCCCCACCCATAATTTCAAATCCAAATCATTTCTCATATTGAATGATCGAAATATATAATATTCCTGATCAAATATTCAATTTGAATAAAGGATACACATTTTTCAATAATTCCATAATTAATCAAATAACACTTAAAGTGAATAATGAATGTAAAAATCACATAGGGTTTTTAAAATAATAATATCCATTATATGATAATATGGATATTCATGTAAATTTACAATGAATAATGATTAACATAAAGTTATTGTTGAAAGGGAAAGTTAACAATCACAAAAGGAAGTAAGATTGCCAAGATAATCATTGAGATCATTCTTTATGAAGAATAACTTTAAACATTCCAATGTGTCCCATACCACTTTGAAACATTTGAATCATAATTCTCCATGAATTTAATGAAACTTTAAATATCATGATAATAAGAAAGTTCAGGATATAGATTTTAAAATTGAAGTATATACACCATATAAAAGTGATTTGGACAATAATAATAAATAAGTCTCAATGGAATGTAAACTAAGATGAAATCCCTTAACTTAGGATTAATTTTTCGATGAGCGTCCATAACCTAATGTATAATGCATTCGGGCCACCTAGTCCTTTGGATCAGTAAGGATTTTGGGCCACCTCATGACCTTAGGGCCACCTCAATGCCTTTAGGGCCACCTGATTTGAAGTTGTAGAGACAGATTCTACAAGGAACCACTCTAGAGGAGGAAGGAGCAGGGCCCATTCACCAGAGCAGAGCTAAACTAACTTAGGAAAAACATAAGGGTATGATATTTTCCATCGGTACCACGCCTGTGCACCTCTACACATGAAAATTATATCTGAAAAATTATGCAAATTTGTAGAGATGATTATGATGCAGAAGTTAGGGAGGAGCAGTTTCAAGTAGTCATAGTCTGTATGATTTTTTTAAGACATACAGGTCCTGTAATGTCTCTAAGCCTAGTGGCAATGTAATACCTAATACTATAGGGCCCTGTAAGGGTTACCCATCATCCCTTGAATTTGGGGGGGGGGGGTTATCAGAAAATAAATAAAAAAGGCCTTCGGTCCATTCATTCAATATCATATTACCTGTTTGTTAATAATATTTCATTATTTCCACTATTTTTCGTGACAATTTCCTAGTTTTTCGATTTTGTTTTGACTTGTAACATGTTGTTATTATTCTGTAGATAACTGTTTCATCATATAGAAAATTTAAAACATGATTTAATTATATATATTCAATATATATGTATTTATAATAATCAATAAAATTTCTAGAAAAGAAATGAAATCTACCATTCATGGGGATGGTAGGCTGTACGTACGCATGAATGCTACATTCATTTATTTTCCATATTAAGAGAATGAAAATTAAATGATATATATTTATATTATAATTAAATTATCATATCAATGTCATATATATTACATATGTTTATTAAAATCATTCTTAATATATTTCATGCATAGCGTGAATGAATCACATAGCTTTGAGGATGTGGTAGTCCGCACATCCACAAATGATGCAATCGTATTCCCACAAGATGGAAAGAAAATAGGTAAATTATATATAAAATTAAATCAGAATAAATTATACATAAATATCATATATAAATATATTTTACAGTGTAATGACCACCATGAGAGGTGGTAAAGGAAGAACAAACAATCATCGCTTCGTGAGGCGATAGTCCATCGTACACATAAATAGTAAGTTCAATACCTATTAGATTTAAGTGTGTGTATGTAAAGATAGAAAACATAAAACAACAGTATATTAGTCTATTTAGGAAACTTTATTTGTAATATAATTATGTAATAAGGATAAATTAATGAGTTAAGAAAGAAATAAAACTATAGTGCTTGAAGAAGGATGTTACCACTTAATCGTGTAACTCCTTTTGGTTTCCACCAAAGGGATACCATGTATGGATTTATGACTATGGTTTGGATTATAAGATGAGTGTAAGTATTTTTATGATCTATTTTGGATGATCTTGGTTGATCCAAAGTGTCTTGAGATGTGTGAGGAAGTGGGAGGCTTGACTGCCTTCTTATGTTGAGGAATGACACTCTTGTAAATTTTGGAAAAGGGAATTCCACCCATATTTTCCAATTTAAATTGGATCCAATATTATATAAAATTAGATCCAGAGGAATAAATGGTAGAAATATGCCCATCCAATTGATTTTGGAGAGGTTTCTAGGGCATTTTGGCTCTTAATATTATTGTTTAAACCTTTGTAAACCTAATTTCTCTCTTAATCGTTGTAATTAATTTTAATTACTTTCACTAATATTTTTGGTCAAAAACATAGTTGATATTATTATAAATTAATAATTATTCTAATTAAAAATATGGAATCCATTTTTCCGAATTTCAATCATAGAAGTGGTAGAAATTAATTTAAATTTAATCTCGTAGATGGGATAACAATGCAGGTTTTTAAAGTCATAATGTTCAAAAGATTTATATGTTTTCATATCCAATTTCAAAGTGAAATTGATTAAAATAAACTAAATTGAATTAAATGATATAAAATTTATGGCATGATGGTTCTGGTTCATTTTCACCTTTTATGGATTAAAGTCAGCCGTGTTATTATCCTCTCTTCTTTGTTGTGTCGTGGGATTGTGGAGAGTTAGGCAGTTCAGATAAAGGATTTTGATGTACCCATGTGGTGTTCTAGTGATGGAAGATCAGGGTGTTTCTCACTCTAGACATTTTTTTGGCATTACTATAATGGTGTTATATATTCATTTATTATGGTGTCAATGTCAACAAAAGTGATAATGATGATGTTGGAGGTGGCGTGATGCCTACTTTCATGCAAGGTGTAGGGATCAAGGCCTTCTTTGTTCTTTTAGTTTTGAATTTGGTTTTTGGGATACTTTGAATTTTAATTGTGGATTTGGGAATGGTTTGAATTCTGAATATGGAAATTTTTAAAGGTTCCCACTTCACCATAAAGTTAATATTTTGAAAAAAACGTTTTAGGAGGAGTTAAAATTCAACTTTTTCACAATTCATCAAAAAATGAAACTTGACAGAAAAAATAAAACAATTTTACCCTAAACTAATTTTTATGGTTATATTAGAAATATGAAAATTATTTGACATATATAATCATTAAAAGTTCCAAAAATTGAATTTAAAATAGGTTATCCATTAAAAGTTGGTAAGACTACCTTTATAAAAATATTGATTTTTATGTGAAATATTAGGTTTCTACTTATCTTATGCTTATCGAACCTATTGAATGACTAAATAAATTATTTGACTGAATATAATGTATATATATATATATAACATTTATATCACTCACTAATTTCAATTAATTTAATTTATTAGGAAAAAACAACTTTGTGAGAACAAAAATATTTTTCTATAAAAGCATTCCATTATATTCAATTGGTTCTTATATTTATTTCTAATTAAGAAGGAACCAGTGAATTAATTTAACATTTTTTTAAACCATATATTTTAATAAGTTATTTAATAATATTAATAACCACTAATTTAACATCAATGTTATGTCTTTTTATATTAAATAATAATTTTTTTTAATATATTGTCATTCAGTAAAACTCATTCTTTCATGTAACAATCATCATATAAGAAACACATTGTTGTTTCAACATATGTTAAATAAGAATAGAATTCATTGAAATACTTATCAATGAATGAATTTAGTTAAAATATTAAATAAATTTTAAATTCATGGGATATTATATTTTCTTATTCACTTGGTGTTACGTGTCAAACACGCTATCCGATATAATGTTCATACTTCAAACTTTTGGGGTGCTACAACAAATGAAAACATTTCCTTTGAAAATAAATTTGTAAACATGTACTTTTTTCATCAAATAATTGATGTATCAGGATATATTGAAAATATTCACATGCCGCATAATTTTATAAAAAATATTTCTTCTGTATTTTTGTTTTAAAAGTCAAAAATTTGCTCGTTTAGAAAATGAAAAAATGGTTCCTTAAAAACTATTTTGTAAAAAAGAAAAACATGGTAAAAATTATTTTAAATTTTTTTAGAAAATATCAATTTATTTAATTTTTTTAGAAAACATGGTCACATAAGACAAGTATTCCCTAATGGAGACTTAAACATAAACAATCCTAATTAATGATTAGATTGAAAAATAAAACCTTACCACATTGGTAAATTTTGATTCACAATCCCCATGAAAGAAAGATATTCAGGTGTATAATTATATCACATATTTTTAATGAGAATAATAATAAAATACATTCATGGGATGCATATACACTACAAAAAAGAAACGAGTAGTTTATAGGGAACGTGCCCGAGAGAAATAAATGTGAGATGAAAATACAGTACGTCGAGTATGAATCATCATGAATATTCTTTATGTTCCTGAATAACAATATTAGGTTAACAATTTACATGATTAATAACCCTTTTTAATTTTATTATTCAATTTATCTCACTTGTTACCATGTTATAAAAATTTCTTAGTCATTTATGTTCACATTAGAAGTTTTAGTGTTATTTATTACATAAGTCCAAAATGGATTTGGTAGGTTGACTATGGTCAAAGAGTTCATTATTCCATCATCTGAAAAATAATTATAATGAAAAAATAATAATATTTATACATAAATTTTTGTTTAAATTCAACCATTAAATATGGTTATAGAAAATGAACTATTTTTGAATCATGAAGACGGTTGGTCGTACACACGCATGAGTAATGCTTCCATTTTTCAACCATCATCACAAAAAGAAGGTAAGTATTATTTTTTACTTATATAATGCTGATTATATCATATATATTATATTAATCTTTTAGAATATACTTATATATATAATATCCATGTGATGTGGTGATAAAAAACAAATCGCATCGCTTTATGGAGGTGGTAATTCACACGCATGCCTGAACGACATTATCATTTTTCAGTGCATAGAATAGTAAGAAGGTAAACTATATACTATATTTTTGGAATGATAATTATTTCATGAATATAATATATAAACCCAAATTAAATTGTTATAATAATTCATGGTAGATGGTGATGGACAACAAATTACATCTGTTTGTGAGGCAGTCCACCACACACATGAAAGATGAATTAATTTCCCATTTCATGGATGTTGGAGATGGATAAAGGTTTTTAAAATAAAATGATAACATCCAAGTATATTGAGAACACTTTTGTTATTATTTTATCAGGGTTGAAAAATATTTTAAGGAGATGGAAGAGGAAACACAACTAAAACATATAGATAAAAACTATAACACTTCTTTGGAAAACATCATTTTCATAACACCTTAATGTAGGACCCCAGAGCACCCTGATAGGGGAGGTATGAATCAGAGTGTCAGTTTTTTATTTTAAAGTGATGAATATTTTTACCAGGTTGGTAGGAACTAATTAACTATGTATGCTGGATTCATTCAGCAATCAAATATTCACATGCAGAAAAAGAGACAACACAACAATTTTACTTGGTTTACCACTAAGGGCTAGTTTAACGAGAATACACCGACAGTGTGTCGATCATACCTAAATCCACTAATATACACTAGATTTAGAATACAGAAGTATTAAAAAAGTCCCTATGTGTTAGGAGCATTGCATTTACATGGTTTTAAGGATAACACACTATGTCTCTCAGAACACTTCCATTGACTCCCATAACTCACTGTTGTAAGAGAAGTGTATCCTAGTTTATCAACTTGAATATTGCTTAAATGGATTTGAATTAAATTATTTGTCCCTATCCTAGCATGAGACTCTTCTTGCATTGAATACCTGATTTGATGCTATTTGAAAGCCCTATCTAATTAAACTTGATGTTCAATACTTCCTTTCACAAAGCTCCTTTGTGAAGCTCACTGGCTTCATAAATCTCTTTGCCTTAAAAGATCAAACTGAACCTGATGTTCAATACTTCCTTTCACAAAGCTCACTACCATTGTGAATCACCCTTGCCTTCTTAGAACAAACTCCTTCATGAAGTTCATAAAGTCAACGAATAAAACGATATCATTGTGATTCACCCTTTAATCAAAAGCATTAGCATCAATCAATACTCATGAAGTCATTCCATGTTGCTTAAGATCACATAGAATATCTATTTTGAGGAGCTCCCTGTCTTTGTGAAATTAGATTGATTCTGGATTTTCCTTGGGAAAATTTGTTAGAAGTGAAGAGGGGTATCCTCTTATTTATAGGCTCGACCATTTGTGAAGCTCCACTACCTCCATTGCATATTACGAATCCGTCAAAAAACACTTTGTGGAGCACCTCCTTTTGTGAAGTACCATGTTAATTTTCCATTCACAATGCTCATTGAAAACGTTGAGATTTCTATTAAAAACCATCATGGCTCTCATCTTAATCGCATATATTTCCATCAATCACCGTGAAGCTCTAATTCTCATAATCAAGGAGAAAGCCATCTCCATTCGCGATGCCTATTGTAATTGTGGAGGAAATTTTCCAAATTCTTTAATCCTTTTTAAAACACAATTAAAAAATACAATCTTTTCAAAACTCAGATATTTTCTATATTTTCATAAGACCCTCAAGAAAAACCCCTTTTCATCTTCAATAATATTTTCAGCTTTAAACTGTAGAATCCCATTCCTTGCAAACTCCCATATATTTCTTGTAAATATTGAAAAAAAAACAAAAACCAAACAAAACTTCATACAAAGAATAACCTTGGTTCCAACACTTAAGTCCCATAAGATTGGTATTATGCCTAGAAAAGACCTCAAGAATGAGGTAATGGATTTTAGGAAGGAATTTTGCTAGGAATTTTCCAGACCAAATGATTTTTTATGTATGCAGTAATGAGAGAAAGAGATTCCCATTTATAATAGAGGGGCTCTTAGAATTTCTCAAAATATTCAATTAATATTCAATTCAAAATGTCTTCAAGAAAATTTAATTACAATATATGATGACTTTCGGTTGATATAATGACATATAATTTTTTTTACAAGTTTAGTTTTCATATTTACCCTTATCATTTGGGTTTAATCACTCCTTAACCTCTTTTAAAATTACCATGAGAGCATGGATTTTTACTCTTTGAGGGCCAGTATGGTTACTATAAATGGAAAAAGTCCCAAAAATAGAAAATGGTTGATACTATAAACCATATCACAATTAAGTGAAAAAATATAATATTTTTAGTAATTTTACATACATTAATAAAATATTATTTATATTAAAGTTTTAATAATGTCAAATTTTAAAACTATTAATTACTTTGACTTTAATAATATAATTTTAACACTTATAATTAAAACCAATTATTTTAATAAATCCATTACATGTCAAGGTAATATTAAAAAATCATGGATTGCATTAATTATCTAAAATTTTAAAGATTTTAATATTTTTACTACCATTTATATGAATTTTTTCTTTAATTAAATAATTACACTGTCAACATTGTGTTAGTATTTAAGATAATTTCTATTTTTCACTAAAAATTAAAAAACAAATTATAACAATGAAGATAAATATTTTAAATCTAAAAATAATAATTATATTTGAACATATCCACTAGATAACCCCATATTAAAAAAATTATATTTATTAAAAACAAGAATGTGACATGTTTGACTTTTCTTAAAATGAAATACTATAAATGTGATAATCTCATTAAAATGGAAAAAATTCCATATAACTGAATAATGGATGAATTTGGAAGAAATGGAATAATAAAATAAAAGTAAGGAATGTTTTGGGATGATTTTATAATCCTTATAATTTTATTTTTAACTTTAATTAACCGATATAACCCTTTACTGTGGTAACAAAAAATAATTAGGTTACAATTCATATTGATAAAAAATAAAAGGGAACTATTTAATAAATTTTACCATATGATTAAAAATATGGAATCCATTTTTCAAAATTCAAAACACATAAGTGGAAAATTTTAATTTAAAATTAAATCGTTAAAACATGATGAAAAACAATTTTTCAAAAAAATGTCGTTTATAAAATATAAAATATTTTTATGCTAAATTCAAGTATAAAATCTATAAAAAAAACTGTAATTGAATTATTTTATATAAAAATTAAGTAATGAAAATTTAATACTAATCCAAAATATTTTTATATTTTGTAAATACTTTAAAAGTAAAAAACAGTTATCAATAAAAATTAATATTTTCACTATTCATTGAAAAATAAATCTTTTCAAAAAATTATAAAAAATTAATTTTCTGAACATTTTGAAATGATGAAATTAAATATTTAATTATTTATTAAAAATAAACTTTATATAATATCTATTATTTAATTATAATATTCCCTCATAAAAAGGAGGAAAACATATTTTCGATGAAAACATATTTTTTTGAATAACAAAATGACTATAATAAAAATGTTGTGTTTATTGTTTAATAATTTTTCAACAAATTTATATTTATTTATAACATTTTATTTATTTTATAAATCGTTTAATACTATTCATAGCCTTCAATTTAACATCTATTTTATAACGATTAGATTTATATAATAATATTTATTTTTTTTGCTTAAGCTTAGTGTTGAGCATCTTGTATGCTATAGAACTTATTTTTAAAATATTGGAATATTACAACCAAGGACACCATGTGGGTCAATCTATGAATAATTTTGGTGAAAAAGTATTTTCAAATGGTTTTTTGGGGTTTCCCATTCTTAAATCATAATCACAAAGCGTATGGTTCCAAGAAAACATTATGTGTTCTTCCCATTTGGGGAAGGTGTTTTTGGGACTGCACATTGTGTACTTAAACTACATGTCTTTTATTGATAATCAATTATGTGGTAGAGTAGTTGGGATGATGGATTTGAACTCAATGTACTATAAGTACACATTGTTTTGTCATAAATGGCTATAAGGACATGTAAATGGGAAAAAACCCATGTAAGGGGGATATGACCATATAGTTGTACACGACCTAATCCCAGTTATATATAGGATACGACATAGTCAGGTAATGGGCATTAGATGGATGTCATGGGCATTATCCAAGCTAAAAAAGTTATATTATGTAATGTATATACATGTCATGTATAACCACATACCATCTAAGCCATGTGAAGGAGAGGACATTCCCATGAGTCTTGGAGAGGTCACACCCCATGTGACCCTATATAATAACCATGCACCATCCTATGAGGCTTCAACTTTATGTATCTCCTTCTTTGGGACTTAAATTTTGGCCCACAAGAAACCTATATTAAGTGTTTTTCCATGTAGTACATGACAGTAGCCTTCTTTATGGAATCATAGATTTGACAAGATGTGTTACTAGTAGGATTCTTCCTTTGCTATTACTTGGCTAATAGAAGTGATTAGTTTTGATCGTCAGAGAGAAGTCTAGGTTGATACTACCATGTAAAATAAGTTTTTGGGTCCCCATTCTCTTTATATATATAGATTTTATACTCCCCCTTACTTTAGAGGACATGAGTCCTATATCTATAGAGTATAAATCCACCATCATCAATATCTGGCAGGGAGTGGGACCTCTATAAGAGTTAGTGAACACTTGATTGTAGTGTCCAATAGCGATGAGTGGGCCTCTCTATTCTAATTATTGTGAGATTTCATGAGTTTCTAAGGAATAGTGATAGAAATTTTTATCTGTAGGCTGACTCATCATTTTTATCATGGATTTGGAGATCGAGGTCCCCTTTAATTCTACCCTTCATTTCTTTTGATCATATCTGATGTTGGTATTTTTGTACCCTCTTACATGTGGGTTTAGTTGACTATTTCAAATTATGTTTCTCCCTTTTTGGATTTTGGGGAACCTAATGGTTAGGTATATAGTCACCCCTAGATGGGATTTTCCTAGACATGTTATGTCTTATGTAGATGATGGGTTGATCAATGATGAATTTAGTGGACTTGGATTTAGTAGAGCATAGTGACTATTGGCACAGAACATGTTCAGTCATTAACCTTGGAGATTGTAAGCTGGCCTCTCTTCATTATTTTTTTAGTCGTTGTCTGGTTGGGACATATTTGCTATGTGGTTGTTTATTTTTCCTTTATTTTTTTTACTTTGGTGACATACATTGATTATTTCCCAGAGGTTGTTTTATAAATTGTTTATAGTCTCGGTGTTTATTATTTTTTCATTTCTCTACATTGTTGCACAAATCTGGTTGTGTGTATGCCTATATGTATTTAGTATAAGAACTCCCATTTCATTGTTATTCCTAGGTGGTACTTATGGATGATCCCTGGCCTATTGGAGTTAGGCTTGGTGTGTCACACATAGATTATCACCAACCAGACATTCCCCAGTGGGTTGAGTCATGACAGAGAGGTATCATAGGTATTATTTTCCCCCAGGTCAGTGTTTGGGGATGGAATGGTGTGAGTTTGGTTTGGTAACTTCCGAAAATGATGTCATAGTGTCTAAAGTTTGGCTCTAATGATAGAGAACCCACAGTTGGTTCGATGAATAACATATCAATTCACCAATACTTTTGATTAATATATTGTTGAAATAGAATACCAATAAATTTGTTCTTGGTAAATAATGGTACATGAATCATATAATGTTCAGGATTTTGACATTCATGTTCTTATTGAGTCATATAAACACAATTTCTTATCTAAATATGGTATATTTTGTAATTTTTAGGATTCCATAACAATGTAAGTCAGTTGGGATACTGATATAAGAAAATTAAGAAGATCCAATGAGTGATGAGCCTCTATTTAGGAACCCACTCATGAGGTGCTTCCTCTGGGTGGGTATAGGGTAGTTCCACCACTAGTTGAGTATTGCATGTATCCACCTATAGTGGTTTAGTCAGATGACCAGATGCCTATAGGTAGATGATTGCTCCAATAGTTGAGGATGACAATTCATGTAGGCTTAACTTATTATACTTATTCTTGTAATATATATTGTTTTTGTTTTCTAGTGACCTAGACCCGAAAGCAGTAGAGGATTTCCGTGATGTAGTGGTCTAAGTATTCAGGATTTTTCAGACCCTGTTTGAAAAGATAGTTTCCCTTACGACCATTCTTATTAATGGAGATGCATGGAATTGGTGAAGTCTAATTTCTTAGACTCATAGTGAGGCGACACTATCTTGGCCAGACCTCCACTAGCAGTTCCCTGATTAGTATTACCCTTTGAACTTGTGATCTATTTAGATTTAAGAGCTTCATGAGTTGTAACAGGGTGAGATATCAGTTTCTTCATACATGGAAAGGTTCGTTGATCTCATTTATTACTATTTATATATGCTGTGAGATAGATACTTCATGTTGGGGATGTTTGAGCTGCAACTTTGTAGATACATACATGCTAGCGTGGTCTTCCTATGAATTCCCACTTATTCTAGAGAGTTTGAGTAAGACTTCATCATAGAGAGCTTCCTAGAATAGGGATTTTGGTTATCTAGATATGGAGGTTAACATCATGGGGATGAGTCATCTATAACAACTAGCATGCAATAGTTATCAAAGTCTCGACAAAGGAGGCATACTCATGCTCGAACTCATACTTTTGGATCTATAGCACATGGGTTGCGTAGAGGATCTTGTCATCCTAGAGAGGGGTAATGTTATGATTATGATGGGTGAGGTCACATGGATCATGATTTCCTATCCCTATGTGCTAAGTAATGTAAATAGGTAGTGGATGAACCACCATTGAAGAGGTAGCAACATGAACAGTGATCTCCCAACTACGATCATGTTGGACCCCAAGATGGTAGTACATATAGAGGTGTTGGTGGAGCTTTAGAGGGAGGAGATATAGGTGGAGTTCAATTATTTGAACTACTCCAAAAACCACCACCAGGTGACCCATGCTAGGCTTAGTGGGCTGAAAGTCAATAGTGCAGGCAGTTTCAGGCCATATAGGGATATGATCATCATACTCATGAGATGATTCGAGGTACAATTTATGTATTCTATATTCTAGATATATTAATTGAAGACACATGATCAAGTAATTAATTCATCTTAATATCCCTTATGATAGATTTATATCTCCATGTTGAGGATTTATCCAAGAAGAAATGGCTATAGGTTTCTATAGGGAGAAGTTCTTTGAAATCACAGATATGTGGTAGTGTGAGTTATCGCTTGATGGAGAGTGATTTTTATGAGACCACTTTTTCATCACAATGAAACATTATCATACCATCTTGGTCATCATCTAGTAATCTGTGGTGATGGTTATGGTCATAGTAGAGGTGTGTAGTAGTGGGAGATATACTAATATTTCTTTTAACATTTCTATTCCCAAAACCCTTAGAGGGGATCTTGCACATCAAATTTATAATTAATTTATTTGATATAAAATAAAAAATTATCTTGTATTATGAACCCTTCTTAATTGATGATGTTGATCATCTAAAAATACAGATTTGGGATTCTTTCATTTCACTATGAGGATCCAAGGATATAATCCCTCTAGCGATGATCCACACGTTCTCCTTTTATCTCTGAGGAATGCTAATCCATATTTGGGTAGAAGCATAGAGAGGTAATTTTATTATGTTATTCATATTGATTTATCGTCCTTCTATCTTGAAGGATTAGTTGTTTCATTTCTCATTCTTGAGTGGAAAAGAGAAGGGGGAGTTCAGATATAATTGTTTTCTATATAAAACTTATCTATTTTCAATTACACGCTAATGGATACCCTTCACAATAGACATAACAATCTATAGAGATATAGGTTAGGTTAAAATATAATTTAATTTAATTCCGACTGTTATAAAATCTTATAACCATTAATAAACCTAATTCCCTCTAATAATATCAATAATATTATTATTTTGTGGAGCGCGACAACCTATTCAATTAAAAATATTATTTAATCATCTTGTTAATTAATATTTGTCACTAGACATGGTCTTGGTCCATTCTAACTCCTCTAGTATTTATTGAATAGACAAATAAATATTTAATTTTAACATTTCATTCATTAATAAATATTTTTGATAAATATAACATGGATAAAATTATCCCTCTGTTTGAGAATAATATTTATTCAATTAATGAATTTCAAATAGAATTTAATCAAGATCATTCGAAATTCTTAGTGTGTGACCATATAGGATTATTTATCATTAGAATTAGGTGGGCTTACATATAGTCCAAGATTTATGTATATAAATAGGTCATAGATCCCAATAAAAATAACTCAATGTCACAATGATGAAAACCATATACGAATGATCACTATATATTATAATATGTTTATCATAATATCTCATAAATATGGTTGAACATCCATTTCACCAACCAATATGCTCGATAAATCTTTCTTTGAATACATAAAATAAACATGTATTTACACCAAAGCCATGGAAATTAGGGTTATGGTTCTATTTCAATAAAAGGTATGAGATATCGGCTTCCATAAATATAGAATAGAAAAATCCTTACTCAATATATCCATTAATGAAATGTCAATCGCGATGAATCCAATGTACCCTACCTCTCCTTGAACACATGTCGTCATGGTTTTCATCATCAAATATAAGTGCATGTGTCTTGACTAGAATTTATTATGATCTTAATGTCTAAGGACCATGACACATGATAATAGATTGAAATATCTAATGACACCAAAATATTCATAATTCCTACTATCAGGTTTGTTCTTATAATCACCTATCTTAAAGATTACCAAGTTTGAACTTCATGAGAAGAAGACTAATCTACTTATAAGTACTCACACCTGATAGTCTATGTACTTTTTTTCCCATCATAGTTGGTTATACAACCAAAAGATATATATTTAAGAATATCATCATGGACCTTCAAGGTTCTTATCATATTGGGGAACTGATATGGCCATATCAATGAAATGTATAATCTAGGAAAATATTACATTTGATTCACGTAGAATAATTAATAACATGTAATAATATATTTTTTTATTAATAATCAATATATCTTGAATATATATATATATATATAATTAAAGTAAACACAGTTGGTATTATAACACCAACCCCAAAAACATCCACTTGGACTAGAGACAACTATTTATGACTTTCAGTATTCTTGACCTCACATGATAATCATGTTTCTACTGAGTTTTGTATTTAGTCAAGGGGTCTTTCATGTTGTCTTCTACAAAATAGTAATCAATTAAACCTCACATATATGTTAATTATACCTCAATATATGATACTTCTATAGTATGTTCTTCATCCACTAATGTGACCATGTCTCTTTTTCAATAGCCACCAATACAGTGTTATCATTGTAAAGTGTGGTAGGATCTTTATTACTAGTTACCACGTCAAGATCTTGTATGATTTTAAACATCAATACTGATTCTTTTTCTACCCTATATGCCTTAATATAATCAGAATCTACCATAGAATTAGTGACCACATCCTCCTTTGATATCTTCCTGCTCACAACACCACTATTAAATTTGAAGATATATCCCATTTATGACTTTATGTCACCTTGAACAGTTTTTCAAACTAGAATATTCATATCATCTGATGAATACTTCCAAAAATCCTCTAAATACTAAGAAATTATACTTAGTATGCCTCAAAAACATAAGGATAGTCTTGAATTCCATCTAATGGATGTCACCTGGGTCATCTTGATATCTTCCTACTATAGTTAATACATAGGAAACATCTAGATTAGTATATAGAATTAGATACATGACTGACCCAATGGCTGATGCATATGGAATCCTCTCTATCCTATTTATTTCCTTAAGTGTCTAAGGTTACATTTTCATTGAAAGATGAATATTATGTGAAATTGGAAACAATCCCATCTTGGATTGTTCCACACTAATCTAATTCAGTATCTTGTCAATCTATATACTTAGAATTAGGATGAGAAAACTATTGAATCTGTGATGATGGATCTTGATCCAAAGAATATATTCTTTTTCACCCAAGTCCTTCATAGAGGTGTATTTGTTCAACCATTCCATAATAAACTGTAAGACTATTATTTTGTTTCCAATGAGTAATATGTTATCAATATATACTATTAATAAAATGACTCCACTCCCATTAAAATGTTTGTAGATTGAGGCACACACTCTTTCTTTGTGAAAAAAAATTCCATATTGGATTTATCGAAATGAATGTTCCCTGACATATATGATTTATTTAATCTATAAATGGATATTTATAATTTTCATATCCTTTTGGAATCCTTTAGAGCAAAAAACCATTTGGGTTCTGTCATATAGACAACTTCCAAAAGGTTGCCTTTATGGAAGTCTATTTTGGAATCTATTTTACAAATCCCATAGTTATGGAAAGACACAATGAAAAGTAGAATTATGATGAATTTCAACATTTTAATCGATGAAAAGTTTTCATCATTTTCAATACCTTGACACTACTTAAACCCTTTTTTGTAAAAAGTTGTGACTTATAGGCACTGAATTGTTTGTCTATGTTTAGTTTCTTCTTAAATACCCTTTTTCATCCAACAAGATTTACATCCACTGAAGGATCTATCAAACACCAAACATGGTTTTGGTACATGGAATCCATTTTAGAATTCATGGATTATTTACACTTGGAAACATCTATTCAACTTACTGCTTCCTTATAGGTTAGAGGATCATTACTATTAACTAATAACGAGTCACCATCCGAAGTGACTAGAAAATCATACCGTTCTAGTTATCTAACTTCTCTAGTACTCTAAAACAATACTTGTGTATTTGTAATAACTCCATCATCCAAGAGGCTTTGTGGAATTTGTTCCTATGAAAAATATTTTTTATCTTGATCCTAGACTTCATAAAAGTTACCTCTCTCCCACAATATCTTTTATATATAATATCTTCTCTATAAATACGGGACATTTTAAAACCACAACCTTTTTATGAAGTATTTTATAGGTAATATCGCATTAATTCATTAGGGAATCCTATAAAGATACACTTTGTGCATGGGGGTGAATGATTTTACATTAAGAGTTCTTAACAAATTCTTCACAACCCCACACATGTAAGTTATACAACACAATTTTCATTGTATTCCAAAATTGGTATGGTATACCATATATCTATTTATTTGGCACTCAATTTTTTATGTATGATTTTATTTATAACATGTCTCCCCAAAAGGACAATGGAAAAATTTCATGAATTATCATTTATCACACCATTTAAAACAATGATTAGTTCATCCTTTCACTTACACCATTATATTGAGGTTTATAAAGAGGAGTGATTTGAGATAGTATCTTGAACTGATGTAAATAAGTAAGAAATTAGTGATTAATATACTCTTTATCAATGTATGGCTATAGTTTCTTTATCTTCATACAAAGATGGTTTTGACTCCATTATTGTATTCATTGAATTATTATCAAAAGAATCCAACTTATACTTCATAAATTATTCATATATATATATATACTAAAATCATTAGAAATAGTTATGATGTATGAGTAAAAATCCCTTCCTTAAATAGAAAATGGTCCACATACATTGGTAGGAACTAATTCCGGAGTCTCTTTACCCTTTTCACCTTTTCCAAAAAAATCAGGCTTTGGTTATTTATCCTTTTAAACATGTGTGACGTACACAAATTGTTTTTTTTCAATAGAATATAAATATCCTTCTTTATGTAATTTACTCAAGAATTTTTTCATCACACAACTGAGTTGGTGATGACAATGTTGGGTGTGTTAGGATTTATGTTAAGTAAACTTATTATCAATTTCTATTACTCTGTTTATGTAACCAAACACATAAAAACCATTATTTTAATGTTACTTACCATAATAAATTATATATTTATTACATAAGAAAAATGTATTCCTAAATTTGAAAATAAACCCACCTTTATAATGTCTAGATATAAAAATAATGTTTTTGATTACTAAATGAACATAATAAAAACCCTTTAAAAGAAAAAATCAGTCTAGTCAACAACATGAGGTGGCAGTCCCTAACAGCTATATCAACAACATTATCTTTGTTGGGTACTAATATACCTACCTACCCTTAGTCAATCATTCCTAATATACTTATTTATTTTATTTTAGTACATATGTTATCACCACCATATGTATCTAATAATCTATTTGTAGAAATAGATAAATTTCAATCGATAAAATATGCACCTGAATCTTCCCCTTACTTATTTGGATGGCTGCAGTTTTTCTTCCAGTGGTACTTCTTTCCACATGTGAAACATATAGTATCACATTCCCTTGATTACCCCTTGATGTTTTTCTTCTTTAAATTTCATGGAGAATACTTATACTTAATTATTTTTGCTTTCCCTTTCCATTTTTTCACCATAAGGATGGAAGGATTTTCATGCTTTGTATCCTTATCTACTTTAAGATTAAGATTATAAATATATGGTGGAGAATTATGAATGTTGTTCATATTAAAATTTAAAACCATGCTAAATAATCACATAGGGATTGATGCTAGAATGAGATGAGTGCCTAATTATTTGTGAATTTTAAACACTAGAACCCATAGTTGGTCAATGTTTCCAATGAGATTGACTATGTGAGGCCTAGATAGGGATACCTCTCTAACATTTCTCTAAAATAGGTCATTGGAGACCTCAAAATATTTCTATCTATATCTATCATGGTAAAGACCATAGAGGTTATCAAGCATTCTATATTCATCCATGCTTTCCCAAGACTTCATGAGTTTACTTGGAATACTCAAAAGCATCAAATATTGAACATTGACTGCATTGCTCAAATTATTTTCATAGACAAGGAAATATTCATCACTCTCCTCTTTTTTAGGAGGATTAGGCACTAATGATTCTTACATATAATATTTCCATTCATGGTGTAGAAGAACTTTAAAGGATCTAAAACACTCTGGGAAGTTACTTATAGTTAAAAGGTTGTCTTTCCCCAAAATTTATCCTAGAGAAAATGTGGATGAAGATATTTCAATTTTTATAAAATTAAAACATAAGATTATTATTAATTTTATTAATTAGAAATTATGTGATAAATAAGAAATTAATTTATTTTTGTTAAATCTACAACTTTTTTATCAAGTCCCAAAAGTTCCCACCATTGAACTCAAAATGTCTAATTACTATATCATTCAAGTGTAAATGATCCCCATTACCTTTCTTAATGATCCAAACTTTGGCCACAAAAACCATAAAAAATATTTAGGTAGGTTATCTTGATAAATTTAGTCTTACATCTACTTGATTCATTGAGTGGATTTCCTTATCCAGAAATCCTTACTTGGATTTACTAAACACTTGCATCCAAAATTTTTTTGAACACACTTTGGCTGTTAAAATCAATACAAGATCAGTTACGTAGATCCAAATACCTCTTGGAAACTCGCTGATAAAATAAACTACCCAGGCCTTGTCCATTTATTACACTTAGTTCTATGGTTTCATTCCTAATAAAATAATGAAATAATTAGTCTTACTTAATATTTTTTTGAGGTATTTTAATTAATTATGAAAAAACATTAAGTCATTTTATCCTTTATATGTATTATTAATATAAAGTGGATGTTACTTAATTAATTAATCATTCTGGATAAAACATTTTCCCAAAAAATCATTTATTTAATTTTATTTTTGTTACTTTAATTCATTTATTTATGTGTCTTCATCCTTGACTCAAAAAAATTTATAATTACATAGATAACAATAAATAAATAATTAAATGATCCATTCATGAGATTTATCATACAGTTTATTTAATGAGTTTACATTAAATCAATCTTTGAACTAGGGGAAATAAATCATATTTCTAGTTTTAGAATGAGTTATAGCATTCCACCTATCTACCTATGTGACACCTGTGATTGCATCATTATGGATCTATCATGAACCACCTCCATGAGCCTTAGAAGACTCCATTAATTAAAAATATTTATAACTCATGAGTAGGTGAGGGGAAATAAAGTATTGGTTAAAGGAGTATTACATAAATATCCTTGGACATGTAACTCTTACATAATAATGGAGGGATGAATGAATCAAAGGACATAAAATTTAAGTTAACAATAAATGATTACAAACCTATGAAATAAATTAATTAAATTCAAACACATACATTGGTCTTGTTATAGGTCATGAGTGGACATACATGTAATGTATACACAAGAGTAAATGTATAACATTAGTTTCTTTATCCATTATTTACTATTAAGATTAATACACTTAAATTAATTTATTTAATTATTATTCATCTTAGTGACCATCTTTTTTTCTACTAGAGATAACCATCATAGTAGAATTAATGAAAAATAAATAGAAAAATAAATAGTTGAAGATTTATTATAATAAATTAATTGATCATATAAAAATATTTAATCCCCTTATTAAATTATCCAAAACTCAATGTTCCAATAAAAGAAATTAAGTTTTAATAATAAAATTTAAATTTAAATTAATTTAATTCTTATTGTAATTGGGAGTCTGCACAACATATAAATGCTAGCTACACACTATGTTCCATTGTTTTATGTGTATCTTGGTCACATGATTGGGGATTAGATATGTTTACTCAGCCAGACATCATGGAATTTACATTATAACTACACACTTTGTATATTAATACCATGTGTCTGAGATAATTTCCTGAATATTTGGTGTGTATCTGAGCTGATTACATGGAGTGTAAAGGATTGATATATGCAATGTGATCTAAATTCTATGTGCCCATAAAACACACTGAAAGACTCAACATGTTATCGAGTGAGATACTACATGACATGTTCACTCTAGCTCCAAACCATATATCTCTACTTCCATTTTTTAGATAACTCAATGTGTATATTGGATATGGGAATTGATGAACTACATGTTGTCTACACTTCATACACATCATATATATCATAAATGCTCCAGGTTTTCAGCCTCACAAGGTTTGATTATGTATAATGGACACCTGGATTTTGATATTTACACCATTAACCCATGTACGAAACATGGCGTGTATAATTTATACACACCTTATAATCTGATAACCATGTGCCTAATTGTTTGGTCAACATGTGGTGTACGTTTCAGGTAATACTTGTGTGGGATTCCATGTATCCCATGATGTAGACACGAGAAGAGTACTAAGGTAAATGTTGTGTATTTAGGAGTATACACACTATAACCCTGTCTTACCTATAATAAATTGGCAGTTCCTGGTGGTATATATGATCGTTATTCAACTGGTATTAAACCTATAAGAAAACAAAACACCAAATAAACATTATTTGTATTTTGATAACTTGTTAATTCATAATATATTAATAAACAAATAAAATGAAATGAAAATTCAACCATGATTTTACATGGGTCAAAAAATTAAATAAATAATTATGAATTTAAATATGTCCCCTATGATACCACTTTAGGGTTCCGAGCATCGTGGATGCATGATTTCGTGGGTGATATATTAAAATTTCTTTTAACATATCTATTCCTCAAAACCAAAGCAATTCTATTATACATCAACATTGTTATTTATTTATTTAATATCAGAAAAAATGAATACCTTTTCATATGAACCTTTCTTAATTGATTATATTGATACCCTGAAAATTCTCTTTTAGATTTACATTCTTGAACAATGAGGATCCAAGGATAAAATACCTTTAGTAGTGATCCACACATGCTCCTTTGATATTTGAGTAATTCAAATTGATCTTCAGGTGATAGCATTGTGAAGAAATTATCTTATGATATTCATGTTGATCCCTCTCCCTTTGATCATTAATGAATATTTCTTTGATTTATCATTGTTGAGATGGAAATAGAAGGAGGATTCTAGAGAGGATTTATTGTGCACAAAAATTCTCTATTTTCGATTTCACACTAATGGATACCCTACAGAATAGAAATAAGTTTATATTAATAGAGCTAGATTTTAGGTTAAAATACTATTTAATTCCATGACAGATATGAAACAATATTATATCCTTTAATTATCCAATTTCCCATAAAAATATAGATAATATTTTTATTTTTTGGATTGCGCCAACTTGTGCAATAACAAATATTATTTAACCAGATTTTTAATTTATATTTGTTACTAGACATGGTATTGGTCCATTTTAACTCCTATAGACTTTATAGAAAAACCAAATAAATATTTAATTTAAATATTTCATTCATTGATAAATATTTGTGATCAATATAACATGAAAAAAATCATCCATCAGTCTTGAGAATAATATTTATTCAATTGATTAAATTCAAATAGAAATTAACCAAGTTAATCAGAAACACATAGTGTGTGACCCTCTAATAATTATTCCCATTGAAAATAGGTGGGAATTCCAGTAGTTCAACACTACTATCATGAAATGAGTCAAGGGACCTAATAGAAATAAATTAATGTCGCAATGATGAAAAATAGATAGAAATGATTATGGTGTAAATTAATCCCTTCATCATAATGTTTCATTGTGTAGGATGCACATCCATGTCACCAACTATATAATCAATACATCTATCCTTAACTATCTAAATAAAAACATCATTGTACCATGGACACAAAATTTAGGGTGAATTTTTTATTCCAATCAAATTGTTGAGATATCATCTTATATAAAGATGGAATGGAAAAAATCGACCTTGAATTATACATTAATGACATGTTAATCGTGACACACCGAACATACCCTACCTCACTATAAACATATTTCATCATGATGTTCATTAGAAAATAGAATTGTAAAATTCAGGGAATAAATTAATTATAATATTAAATTCTAAGGAATATTACACACTCTCACAAATAAGAATATTTAATGAAAACTAAGGTCCATTATCATAATCTGTAATGTTAGATATTGCCAAGTTAAAATATCATGAGAAGAAGCCTCAACCTTTTACAAGTACTCACACCTGATAGTCTATGTAATATGTGTCCCATCATAGAATATTAATCAACTTATAACATTATTTAAGAATATTGTCATAGTACTTCATGGCTCTTATCATAACAAGGACATACTATGATCTTATCAATGAATGGTATACGTTAGAGCATTATTACATTAGAGTCATATAAAATACATAAAAATGTTTAAAAATATGTTTTATTAATATTAAATATATCAAATATAAATATAATCAAAATAAAAAAATGTTGTTCCTAGGACACTAAATCCAACATGTGCTGCACGACTACATTGATTTCCATCACAGGAGAGATAGATTCCTTCATGAAAATGATATAGGATTATTTTTTTGTGGTCAGGAGAGATCTTATCGATGAATGAGTGGGGATCATGTGTTGTAAGCTACAACCCATTACCCACTAGTTAGATAGTTTGTCTCTTAGTACAACTTGGATCAATAGGAATATGGATTCTAGTAGTTGTATAGGGTTATATGAACATATTCTCTAAAGATGTTTTGAGACATCCTCTATTGTGGGAGAATTACTTTGGCATCATCATTCAACTTGGTACCACACTAATATGTTCTTTGGAATATCTAATTCCCCTACCAAGATCTGGGAGCTATGTGTGAAGTTAAACGATCTTTTATAGAATGGTTTTGTCATACCCAGTGTGTCCCCTAGGGGGATCCATTTTTTTATAGAAATGGTGAACTAGAGATTAAGGATTTGTACTGATTATCATCACCTTTATTAGGTAATGATCATGAAAAAGTACCCCTTTCTATATATTAGTTAAATTTTTAACCAAATGAAAGGTGAACGTTCTTTATCTAAGATCGATTTTAGGTGTGACTACTATTAGTTGAGGGTTTGTGAGGATAATATTCTAAAGTTGGAATTCCAACATCTCTATGTAATTTATGATTTATTGGTGATGCCTTTTGGTGTGACAAATGTCACTACAATTTTCATTGATCTTATGAACCATATATTCCAATAATACTAGACACATTTTGTAGTATTCTTCATTGGATACATTATCATAGACACTATAATTGATAAGGACCATATAGTGCATTTGAGGAATTTCCTAGGCTTAATTAAATAGAATTATCTTTATTGTAAGAAAAAAAAGTGCTAGTTTTGGGTTTGAGAGGTTCACTTTAAGGGGCATGTCATCTCTTATGATGGTGTAGATGTCGATTCTATAAATATTAATTCATTTCTTGATGGGGAACCACCCAAGAGTGTGTTGTAGGTGATAATTTTTCTTGGTTTGGTGGGAACCAATTAGATATTTATGGAATAATTCTATAGTATAGTAGTCACTTTCTTTGTCTTAACATGAAATGGGTGTCTATTCACATAGATTGAGTAGTGTCAGGGATACTTCAAGGAGATGAGGAAAAGGTTGAAATGTGACACTATTTTAAAGAAATCAGATGAGGGTGTTGAGTATGAGGTGTTCTAAAATCCCTCTAGATATGGTATAAATTGGTTGTTGATGTAGAGGTATGAATTAATCACATACAGGTACCCACGATAAAATTTATGTGACCCCTAACTTAGAGTTGGCATCAGTAGATTTCACTTGGATCATGTGGAGGGAGTATCTTCTTGGTGAGTGTTTCATTGTTTACTCATACCACCAAAGTCTAAGTTACATATTCTCTTAGAGATATCTTAACCTAATATAGAGGCATCAGTTAGTGTTCCTTTATCACTATAAATTTGAGATAGTCAATAGTCATAGTAAGGGAAATGCGGTGGCATAACCCCTTAAGAGGAAATACAATTCTCATATGGTGAAAGAATTTTCTGAGTAGTTGGCTTAGTTTGAAATGACCCCGATGGACTAGTGAGGTGTAGCTTATATTAATTATATGGTGGAAACTCCACCACTTACTCAACATATGTGAGAGGATAATTTTGGAGACATCGACTGTGAGGTTATATGTGACCATATATCTTTAGTAGATACATTGGACAAATTTTCTAAAGGAGGGGAGAATATCATCCTTTTCTTGGGATACACAGTATCTCCAGTCATGTTGTGGGATAAAGTGTTTAGGGAGTTTCATACATCCCCATTTGATATACATCAATTTGTGGAAAATATGTAAAAGGAACTCTAAACATAATTTTTGTGGGGTGATATAAGATAAAGGGTATTCAAGTTTGTTTCTCTATTCCACATGTGTTGGTAGGTAATGTTTTGACCTCATCTTATAGTAGAATAATTACGCTATTGTGATCCCAGAATAGAAGTGTGGTTGATGATCGATATATTTTGTGTTAGGGATTCCAAGAATAGAGAAAAGACATGCCACTATCTAGGAAATTTTTAATCGACTTCTGAAGTTGTCACAATTTCTTTCCACATAGGAGACGAGTTCAATTGAAAGTTATAGGAATTTGTATTTAAATGAGAGTGTTTTTATTAATGGGGACCCATGAAGATCATATTTGAAATTTATTATTGGTTTATATCATAGTTTTAGAAAGGATAACATGATAATTTTGGGATCGATTTATGGATGAGAATGGTGTCTCACCCCTTGACCGATGGCCAGATCAAGTGGACAATCTTGTTTTTAGAGGATTTTCTGTGATCAATTATGTTTAACTTAATTTGGAGTAAGGTGGTTCACATACCATTTGTGTATTTATCATATAATAATAAATATCACTCTGATATTAGTATAACACCTTTTGAGGCCCTATACACAATACCATTCAAGTCACCCTTATGCTGGAATGAGATTTGTGAAGCATCACTTTTTGGGCCAGTGTTGGTGCTGGTTAAAATGTAGAAGGTACCAGTGATCCAAAAGTGTATGAGGAAATCCAAAATATGACATAAATCATAACCATATTGATTTCATAGGTATTTGGAGTACACATATAAAGACCATGTTTTCGCAAGAGTCTCTCCTTACCATGAGTATTAAAGAGATTTAGACAAGGGAGAAATATATCCTTGAGGTGTATCAAGATGTTCCTGATCCTATGGTGTGTTTGAAAGGTTCCTTACCATGTGGAGTTATGACCATAATTATAATGGGTTCATGATGAATTTTAGGTGTCATGAATGATGGGGTATGTGCACGAACCATCAGAAATAATTAGCTAAAGAGAGTTGAACATCAAGGTTAAGGACACCTTCTCTAAGTTCTTAGTGGAGATCAATGACTGAAATGTGAGAATCCTATGAGAAAGAACATCCCTTTGTTTGGAGTTATTTGAAAATATTGGAGCATTCATGATAACTTTTGGGAGCATGAGATTCAGAAGTGGAATCATTATGCCGTCTTTTTTCTGTATCTTATGTTTTTCTAGACTAAAATCCTTGAAAGATCTTAGAATTTAATGACTTAAGTTTCATAATTTTATCCTTTGAATATATATATCTATATTTTTTCATAGATTTAATGATGTGTTTGGGTGTCATAGGACCCCGATATTAATATATTAAATATTAATAAATATTAAATCACACACATGCATCCTTTTGGAATATATTGATTTACTATAAGTCAGGACCTCAAATGGGAAATCAATGACCGTGATTGTAATTGAATCCTAGGGGTTTCCCAATGTGTTATGAAAATTTACCTGACATCAGGTGTTCGGTGGAAGGATACTATTGATGAATATGATCATTGATTAACTAATTTAGGGTATCAAATTAATTTAGATAATTAAAACACCCCTTCCGTTTTGGATTAACGATTATGGTGGGATGGAGAGTGTTTCTCCCACATGCAATGGAAAAACTGAAATAAAGAGGGAATGAGGTTCCCAAAAAAAATTTCGTTGATAAAATTTAAGTCTTTATTGATGTACAATAGCTCCTAGGCATAGATTTGGACATGAATCTTTAGCATTTTCCCCACAAGGTTGGATGGTTTTTGAGTTTTAAGACTCTATCCCAAAAGGTGTGTTGTAATAATGTTTTAAATCACTTTTATGACTAATAATAACCCTCTGAGTGTAAGTCTATTATTAATTAGGTAGAAATGGGGGTTTTGGGAGGCTCATAGGTACATCCCATTTGGAAATCCTGATCACATGATGTATTGTTTCATGAACACATCGTATGTTATTCCCATTAGGGGAAGGTGGCATTTTTGGGACTATAAGCCGTGTTCTTGGACAACACACCATGTAGTGATACATGGCCATGTGTTCGAGTAGTTGGGAAATTGATTTACACATAATTTATTAAAAGTACATTCCATGTTGTGGGACATGGATATACAATGTAGTAAATGGAAAAAATACAATGTAAGGAGGACATGGATGTGTAGTAGTACATGACTAGACCTCAAGTTTACATGGTTTCAGACATGGCCAGGTACATGGTCACATACCAGAGGACATAGACATGGTTTGGGCTAGAAAAGACACATTATGTAATCCATATAACAATCATTTAGAACCACATGACTAACTAATATGTGTTCAAGAGAAGAAACGCCCATGTGTCTAAGAGATATCACTTGCAGAGTGATTCCATATACACAATGTTTACCCTTATATGAGACATAAAACATCTATATATTCTTTTTAAGACTCATGTTTGGTCCTATGAGAATATTATCCTGAGTGGTTTTCCACACAGGACATGATGATAACCCTCACTTTGGAATCAAGGATACAGAATGATGTACTACGAGTGAGAAAAATGCATTACAGAAACTTGTCCAATGGTTGGGATCAGTTTTTTTGTCATTAGAGAGATGTTAGGGTTGATACTCCTATTTTTCACCAGGACATAAAAACTTAAAACTCTTTATATAGGTTTATTAGATACTCCCCATACTTCAAAGTTTGTGATTCCTCTATCTATGAAGTGTTACTCCCCACCATCAAACTCCATCGGGGAGTGGGTCCTCCACAAGAGTTAGTTCTCCCTAAACCATAGAGAACGATTGCAGGAATGGGCCCCTATACTCTGATTATTATTTGTTTTTGTGATGTACTATAAATTAGAGATAGACCTTTGGATTTTCCAAATGACTCATGTTTTTTAGCTGGTTTATAGAGATGGAGACCACCTATCTCTCTTTCTTGGGTTTCTTTTGAGCATATCTGATGTTGGGATTTTTATACCCTCTTACTTATGGTTTTAGATGATTTTTTCTAATTATGTTTCCTCAATATTGGTTCTAAGGGTTCCTATTTTGTATGTATATATTCACCCCTATATGTGATTTCCCCACATATGTTTTGTATTATGTCACTAATAGTTTGATCGATGGTGATATTGGTGGACCTAGATTTAGCATATCATAATGACTCTTAACACTGACTATGTTTGGTGGTTATCCATAGAGATTGTGAGCTAGGATCTCTTATGTATATTTTTTTGGAATTCATTTTTATGTTGGGACATATTCTCTAGAGGGGCAGATAATTTTCCCTTTATACCTTTTTCATTGCCTTTTTACTTTGATTCTTTCATAGAGGTTGTTTCATGCATACTTTACACTATGGATGTTCAGTATTTTGTTATTTATGTGCACTGTTGCATGAAGGTGGTTGTGTTCATGGATACATGTATTTATTAAAATTCCTCCCATTTCATTATTATTCTTACTTGGTGCTAGTTACCAGCCCTAGCTTACTAATGGTGTGATTGGGGTGTCACACTTATCTTATCACCAACCAGGAAAGCCCTAATCAGTTCTGTTGAGACAAGAAAATTTAGTAAAAATATAGTAGTACTCAGATCATAACCCCAAAATATAATTTTAATGTTCAAATGAATCTTAATTAATATAATCATGTCTAATATGGTATGATTCCTCTTATCAGACACACCATTCCGCTATGAAGTTCTAGGAGTAGTGAGTTATAAAGTAGTTCAATGATCACTTACATGATCGATGAATTCCTGACTCATGTATTAACCACAATGATCCAATCATAGGATCTTTATAAATTTTTATGTTTGATTATATTCCTTTATTCTAAATCACTATAATTTTTTTAAAATATTCAAAATTGTATCTCTTCAAATACATGTATCCATACCAACTAAAATCGTCAAAAAGGTAACAATGGACAAAAAAACACCACTTTCTTTTTGTGATGATTGGTCTAAATACATCTTTATGAATGATATCTAATAGTCAACTAAACCTTTAATCTTTTCTTCTAATGGGTGATTTTGATATATTTCTTAATAAACAATATTCAAATTTTTTAAATAATTCACAATTAAATTGTTCCAATAATCCATATTTATGGAGTCTTTGGGTGTATTTGTGGTTTATATGTCCAAGGTGACAATGTGAAAGATATGTCGGATTAGAATTACCCTAAACTTATTATTCAAAACATTATAGATAGGATTATCCATATCTAGGAGATATAAATTAATTTCTATATTTTTATGCCATAAAATATTTCATTCTTATATACAATATAACTCTTATTATTTATAGTGATTAAAATTCCCTTCTTGTCCAAATAAGAAGAAAATTAAACTTCTATTTATGATGGGAACATGATAATAGTTTTCCAATTATAGTATTATTCAATTAGCATAATTATATCATAAGTGTAGACTTACAATACAACTAATCTTTCTCTATTATTGATATGAATATTTACTTCTCTCATTTTCAATTACCTTTCATCTCAAAGTCTGTATTTACCAGTGTAAATGTGTGGTACACATCTGGCATTTAATTTCTAAGAGTAAGAGTTAGTGAAATTGACCTATATAAAAATAAATTTTGATTATCAAAATTATTATCTTCAAGAAACTTTCTCAATACTGGATACTTATTGACATACATATATCATGGGTCATGGAAGAACAATTCTTCCATTAACTAGTATAGTATAGAACTTAACCCAGATAGTCTTATAAAGAGGAGGGTAAAAAAATGGGGTTATCAATTTTTATGTTATTTTTATGAAAAACATATTTATGATTTTGGTTTTGAATTTGAGAAAATAGAAGGAATATTAAATTGGTTGGTTTTAAAAAAATCTATGAAAGATTTTGACTGGAATGGGTTTGTCTAAACCTAATGCTAGGCTATAATTATTTATATTTCTTACTAATTCTACAACTACTGAATTGTAAGATAGATATCCCACTATTGATTTATCCCCCCCTTATAAAAATGGTGATGGTAATGGAATTACTAATAAAGTGTAAATCGGTATAACCTCCCTCTTATGTGTATGAAATTATAATGAGTCATTTTTTTAAATTACGGAAATTCTAAATTTGAAATTATTATGACCTAATTAACAATAGTCCCCATCAAAATTTGTCACATGTGTTGGCAATCATGACAACACACCACCAAATCCAAATCTATTTTGTAGAAAATATTTTGGAATTGGGTGGAGGTAGATATTAATCATCAACCAAGGAAATAAAAATTAAAACAATCTAACCCTATCATAAATTAATTGAAAATAAAAAACATAATTAACATTTAAAACTAGTTGGAATATGAAATTGAAATTTTTTTATTCCATTAAATGAACAAACTCAAAAAGAGAAGTTAGTAAATCCTCACCCTTTCTAATTCAATCATATGAACTAACCAACAAATGATACGGAAGTTGTTTTGATTTGGGAGAGGGGAGACTTTATAGAATGAAGAAAAGAAAAGAAAATGAAAATAGGAAAATAAATATACAGATGAAAATTATCCAAAGCTTCCATCATCAGTCAATCCCTTTCAATCTCCCTTTGGCATATTATTTATAGGCATATATCACACTTGAGATATCATAACATTCTCAATTAGTGGGTCTCCTTTAATAATGGGTTTTTGATGGACGATTAATGGTTTTTTCATCGATGATTTATAATAAATAAACATTTCCTTTTTATGTTTGAGATTTTTGAAAAATGTTAGTGGTACTCATGATGTGTAATTTATGGGACTAGACTTATATTTTTTAAAATATTTCTTAATGTGAATAGTGAATTGATGAGGTGTCATCTACAGGGATGAGATTTTCAGGTCTTGTTACGTAACATGTAATTTTTGATATTCATGTCATGAGTATCATTTACATTACAAGTAATGTTATTTTTCCTACTAGTTTCAGATGACTTTAGTCCGGTTCATTATTTTTAAGATATTTATTTTCTATTTGAACATGAAGTAACTTCAATATACCTTTAAAATTATGGGGGTATACAACACTGTGAAGTGGTGAAGTGTGGCGCATAGAGTTTTCAGCTCACTATATTTATATATATTCTTTTTTTTAAACTTCATATACCTTCACAAATCAGTAAATAAACCCAATTTCCAAGTTTAAGGAACTAATTTATACTAATGGTCTATATTATATCAAAAAATATATTCATAAAATGGATCTTTCACTAATCTATATCTATTATATTGGTCATTTCAATAAGTGATGTCAATATTATCCTTATGAAGTAATCTATAACCTATAAAATAAATATATATATTAGTTATTATAATGTATTATATGTTTTAATCAAGTAATTTTAAGGAAATTACTTATCTTAAAAATGAAAACCATATAAATCACATAAATATTGTGATCCAATCTCTATATTTCACCAAGTAACAAGTAATATTTTGTTTTACTTTCAAAAATTAGTTATTTAGTCAATGAAAAATCCCAATCATAGAAATTATGATTCATAAATATTTTTGTAGAAAACTCTTTACCCAAATCTGTTATATAGAAAAACTCAACTCTATTCTTCTAGTGTCTTAACTCTTAGGGTTTCCCAGCTAAGTGCCACCCAAATAAAATATGAATAATATCTTATTAAGAGAAAATCTAGTTGAACCATTTTTAGTAGAACATATAAAATGATTATCCACTATTACCTACTTATTTCTTTCCATACATAAGATATACCAGACTTAGCCAACTTTTTTAAGACCAATCTAGTTGGATAATCGAGGTCTTGACAAGAACTTATCTAGAATGAATCTCACACTCAATATTTAATTGGTTACCTCATGAAAGTATCACTAAATTAATACAAATTATATTTATATTAAATTTATAACTATTTCATATCATTAAATATTTATCTTCTTAGGTTTTATTATTTTGTGTATCACTATGGGAAAAATGGGTATTTGCGACGGGTTTTTGCGACGGGGATAAATCCAATCGCAAATAGTCCCGTTAGAAACTTATTTGCAACAGGGGGATTTTCCCATCGCAAATAAGTAGTTATTTGCGACGGGTTAGCTTTCCCCGTCGCAAAAACACTGGCGCGCATTGCGCGCCAAATCGCGGGAAAGTGAATTGCGACGGGTGGTTACCGCCCGTCGCAAATAACCGGCGGTGGTAAAAGCTATTTGCGACGGGAATATACCCCCGTCGCAAAAGGAAATCACAGGAAAGTTAGTTGCGACGGGCGGTTACCGCCCGTCGCAAATAACCAGCGGCGGTAAAAGCTATTTGCGACAGGAATATACCCCCGTCGCAAATAGTATGTCGGGAGGTTATTATTTGAGACGGGACCCGTCACAAATAACTATTTAACCATTGACTGTAATAAATGAGGGCTAAGATATTTACGATGGGTACCGTCGCAAATGATCTAACCTATAAATACCCCCCATTTATTTTTTTCATTCATTCTCAAACTCGATCTTCTCCTTCTCTCAAAACTCTATTTTTAGAGTTCAGCGTTTCTTAAGTTTAATTTTTTTTTCCGGAGTTGATATTGAAGTTTTCAACAATGATCATAGATCAACCTCAGATCAATTTTAAAGGTATTTATGTTCAATTTAATTTAATATTTATTTTAAATTTTTTATTAGTTTCAATTATTCTTAATTAGTTGTAATTTAATTATGTTTACATTGTTTTGTTACTTAATAAATTTAAATTATTAGTATTCATTGTTCATAGTTAATGGTACTTAGGAATAATTAGTAATAATTTCCAATAATTACCAATAATTAGTAATAAATACCAATAATTAGGAATAATTAGTAATAATTACCAATAATTACCCATAATTAGTAATAAATACCAATAATTAGTAATAATTAGTAATAATTACCAATAATTAGTAATAATTACCAATAATTAGTAATAATTACCAATAATTATTAATAATTATCAATAATTACCAATAATTACCAATAATTACCAATAATTACCAATAATTACCATTAGTTAGAAATAATTACCAATAATTATCCATAATTAGTAATAATTACCGATAATTATCCATAATTAGTAATAATTACCAATAATTACCAATAATTACCAATAATTAGTTATAATTGGTAATAATTAGTAATAATTACCAATAATTACCACTAATTAGTAATAATTAATAATAATTACAAATAATTAGTAATAATTAATAATAATTACAAATAATTAGTAATAATTGGTAATAATTACCAATAATTAGTAATAATTCGTAATAATTAGTAATAATTACAAATAATTAGTAATAATTACCAATAATTAGTAATAATTACCAATAATTAGTAATAATTACTAATAATTAATAATAATTACCAATAATTACCAATAATTACTAATAATTACTAATACATACCAATATTTACCAAGACATACCAATAATTACCAATAATTACTAATAATTACCAATAATTACCAATAATTACCAATAATTAGGAATAATTACCAATAATTAGTAATGTTTCGTAATGATTACCAATAATTAGTAAGAATTACCAATAATTAGGAATAATTACCAATAATTAGGAATAATAAAATTATTACATTATTAATATATTTTATTATTAATATTAAAATATTATAATTTTTTATATTATATACAATTCTCCTTTCATCTGTGTGTTTTCTGTCTCCACATGTAATATTTGTATGCGGAGACAGAAAACACACAAATGAAAGGAGAATTATATATAATATAGAAAATTATATTATTTTAATATTAATAATAAAATATACTAATAATGTTATCATTCCTAATTTTTGGTAATTATTCCTAATTATTGGTAATTATATGAATAATTACCATTAGTTAGAAATAATTATCACTAATTAGGAATAATTACCAATAATTAGGAATAATTACCAATAATTAGGAATAATTACCAATAATTAGGAATAATTACCAATAATTAAGAATAATTACCAATAATTAGGAATAATTATCAATAATTAGGAATAATAACATTATAACATTATCAATATATTTTATTATTAATTTTAAAATAATATAATTTTCTATATTATATACAATTCTCCTTTCATCTGTGTGTTTTCTGTCTCCACATGTAATATTTGCATTCTTTTTCAAAATTACCAACCTACTCACTAATAGAGAGGTGAAAGTGAATGCAAATATTACATGTGGAGACAGAATGTTAAACACACAGATGAAAGGAGAATTGTATATAATATAGAAAATTATATTATTTTAATATTAATAATAAAATATAATAATAATGTAATAATGTTATTATTATGTAATTAATAATTATGAAAAAATAATATTAGTACTATAAAAATAATAAAAAATTTATATAATATTAAAATTATCAATATTTGTAACAGGTTTTGCTTTATTCTCAACATATTCAATTCTTAAAGGGTCAATTTTTAGGTCTATCTCAATAAAAAGTTTGCGTCAGTCGTGTATGATGTAAACTCTATAATTATCCTTGCTTGAGTGCTTTTTCTAACAGATTATTCAAAACCATTAATGCTTTTATATTTTATAGAAAAATATGGAACAATGAGGTCGTCAACACTCATTATTAGGTGACCGCATATGGATAAATCAACGTATAAATCCAAATGGTTCTAGTTTAAATCCAGTATATGTAGAGGGTGTGGATACTTTTTTATCATTTGCGGTATCAAATCCCGAATTTGTTTCAGAAGGCAAAATAAAATGCCCTTGTAGAAAATGTTCATTGAGAATGTTTTACACATTTGACAAAGTGGGGGGACATCTCTTGCGTTTTGGTTTTCAACCAAATTATGTTTTTTGGTATCAACACGGGGAATTCAGTTCCAGATCAGGTGATACCAACTTGATTCCGGATCCATCTTGGTTTCAAGATTTAGTACATGATGTTACAGGTTCATCTGTTCAACATACAGAAACTCTGGATGATATAACATCAAATACTGAGTTGGAACCATCTAAATTTTATGAGTTATTGAGGTCTGCTGAGGATGCATTATATCCTGGATGCAAGATGAGCAAATTAGAAGCAGTTGAAAAATTTATGTCTATCAAATCAGATAACGGAATGTCGAACACCTGTTTTGACCAGATATTTTCTTTTCTTAAAACACTGTTACCCGAAGGAAATGTTTTGCCTGAAAATTACTATGAGAGTAAGAGGCTGGTTCGAAATTTGGGACTTACTTGTCAGAAGATTCATGAATGTTCAAATGACTGCATTTTATATTCTGGGGAAAATGAGTCGTTGGATAGTTGTCCCACATGTGGGCAACTGAGATATAAAGAATGACAACATGGGAAGTCTGGTTTGATTCCTGTAAAACAGTTGAGATATTATCCGCTTACATCCAGACATCAGCGTTTATTCATGTCTAAGAATACAGTGACAATGATGTCATGGAATAAAGAGAATATTTCAACTGACAAAAGCATGAATCATCCAGCCGATGGTGATTCATGGAAACATTTTGATAGAGTGCATCCATCCTTTTCATTAATTAAATCATTTATTAATATTCTATTATTTTTTATTTTTGAATAATAATTCTATTATTATTATATTAATTAAAATAATTTATTAATAATTTATTATTTTTATTTATGAATTATAATTCTATTATTATATTAATTAAAATCATTTATTAATATTGTATTATTTTTTATTTTTGAATTATAATTGGATTATTATTATAATTATTAAAATAATTTATTAATAATTTTTTTTAGTATTTGAAACGGGATACTATTCCCTTCGCAAATAGTATTATTATTATTTTCATTAAAATAATTTAATAATAGTATTAATTTTTTTCTTAAAAATAGTAATTGCGATGGGGCCCGTCGCAAATACATGTGGCGACGGGCCCGGTCACAATTACTATTTTAAAAGTTTTTACAAATATACGGAGTAATATTTGCGACAGGAAGGATCCCCGTCGCAAATCATATCTTTACCGACAGGCCTGTCGTAAATAATTGTTGTTGTGACGGCGTTTTCCGCAACGGGAGATTTGCGACGGGCCCCCGTCGCAAAAGGCCATTTGCAAAGGGATCCCCTCGCAAATGACCCATCGCAAATACCGGTTTTTCTAGTAGTGTATGCATGATTACAAATATTTAGTTTTGGAATCCATAATCTATCCACCAAATTAATGTGTTCACACCACATTGATGTGTGACACATTACATAACCCGTATTTTTGGTTTACATATAAAAAATAGAATCTTATAATATTTATAATTATCTAAATTAATCTCATGTATAAGGTAAAAAACATTTTTGGTACGGGAATAAAGTCATATTTGATTGGAAATCCCTACTTGAGTAATTCATAAGGGAAATATTTTCAAACCATCACCTTTCTAGAACAAGAGATCAATCTCCTAGCTGGTGGGCAGTCCAACCCCAATCCTCTCTCCCTAGGGATATTTTAATCAACAGATAATTCAAGTCATAAATCTCTAACACCTAATATGTAAAAATGACATTCATTTAATATTCACAAGATCATAACTCTAAAAAAATAGATGAAATATAAATCTTATAATGTTATTCATAACCAAAAATGGATGAATCCATCTATCATAATAAATATATACCATAAATATAAATCATACACAGTATTTAAATTATAAAAAAAATTTATAATCATTAATAACATATAATAATAAAAAATAAAATGAACAAGTTATTTTACTTAAGAAACAAATAGGAAATTTTCATATTTATTTTTATTATTGTAAAGAAATTATAAATCCTAACACTTATCATTAATAAAAAAATTCCAACTATAATAAATAACTAAAAATAAAATTTAGTTTCATATATTTTCACTTGGCATTATATTGAATCTCATTTTAGTCTCAATTTGGTGGGGGAAGATTGGGTTAGCACTGAGAGGAAGACTAAGAGGTAGCGTAAGATGGAAGTACCACTAGATGGGGTGGTATAATGATAGTGTATACACATCAAAGAATCTATAAATAAATTAAATTCCCCCTATAACAGACCAATTGTAATGATAAAAAGAACTATTAAGTTAAAGTTTGATGCGGGGCTCACTCGATATTGAAAATTATTCATCATTTAAACATGCATGTTGCATACTGCATTTGAAATTACATTTTCTCATAATGTATTATCAAGAACACAACTAACATTGTGTTGAAAATCAGTTAAACATTAAGTAATGGAGAAATGATGCTCTATTTTATATGGCTATGACATATGATACATTAAATAATTAATAAAATCCTCAACTTACATTTGACATTATGTGACCAACTTAGAAAAATGTCACCTCACACTTCAAATTATGTTCAAATATTAAAATAATGTTGAATGGATCACTTAATGTTAGGATATCATATATTATAATAATAATAGGGTAAACTAGTTTATAATTCATAACGAATTTATTTAATTATAATATAACTAAAAAATTGATTTATCAGATAAGGATGCTCTGAAACCACTGATGGGTTTTGAGTGTTCATCAAATAGATGATGGTAGTGGAAGAAAAATCATGTACACCTGATATATCCATGAAAGAATCAATTTGAACGAAATAAATGAAGAATAATGTACTTGTAAAACCAAAGAAGTAAAATCCATCAGAATAGAGTTTCCTCTATGAATATTAAGAGAGTAGAAAACGCAAGATTCCTACCTCGGTAGGAAATCCACCAAGATTTGGATCATCTTTTCAAATTTAATATTCTCAAACATTGGGAGGGATCCAAGTGCATTAAAAATTAATAAAATACGATACTATGAGAATGAATATATTTTTTGAAATCTTTACATGAAGAAAATTTTCAACATACCCCCAATAAGGGAAATCATTTTGTTTTATTTTCCGTGCACAATTCTCTATATTTGAATTAAAACACCATCCATATATAACATATCATGTGTCATATCATCAATTACTTACCACTAGTAGAATCCATTGAAATAATTTAATATTTTTGTATTATATATTTAATTAATTCATAAAAGATTTTAAACTGACGGAAACCACATTGGATTTAGGTAATAGGTATTTTCATGAAACCTAACTTAAATTGGGTGCAACATAGTCTCTGGTTGCTTCACATACAACCATATTACGTTTAAAAAAACATAATTATAGGCTTTAAATTAAGGATACATTATTACCAATGTACCCTCAAGTCATATGTGTCAAGAACATATGTTTTTAGTGAATGTGTAACACTGGAAAAGGTAAAAGGGATCCCAATATACTAGTATTGTATAAATTACTTAATAAATATGGTGGAAATATAGAGAGTGGATATGTTTATTATGTAGACCTCATGGGGTGCATCAGAGAGATCCCCTTTACATTAATATGTTAATCAAGGTCTAATTCATGGTAAGAATTGGGATCAATCAATGAATACAATGTTTCCTATGGTGGTTCCCATCAAGGAGTTTTCTAAGTTTCATTCTCCAATAAAGTCTATATGGGACTCTTTTAGAAGAACACTCTAATGGTTTTGAAAGGTTATATCTTGGAGTAGACATGTAGCTGGTTGAGTGAACCTGGGTTGATTAAGGTAGGAGAGGTATGGGGAAAGAGGCCTATGGTGTTACTTGTGTTGTCTCAAAAAATAATCCAATAATATCATAAATATGACACATAATGGTGAACAAAAAACTAACATTCCAGGATAAATTAATTATTATTTCCTTTATATGGAATAGATCTAGGTTGTGGATAAGCCAAGTCTACCACTTATCTCATTGGAGGTTCTATAGGGTGGGAGTCATCCTAGGATAAGCAATCCTCATCCTCACTAGAAACAATATCTAAGGTGTAATAATTATCACAAACATACCGGTCTTCTTCTTTTTCCAACATGCTAATTTTTTCAAGAAAATGAGAATCCATAAATTTAATCATTCCAAGAGTGGAAAGTAATTGGGATCCAAGGTAATAATGTAAATTTTTTTCCAAATTTGTAATAAAGTTTCCACCCAATATTTTCCCTTTCTTCATTTTTCCATCATCCCTGAAAATATAGAACAAACTATTGACAAATGTTTGGCATTGTCATCTCATAAATTGAGAATAAAATTAGCACATATAATTGGCTCATAGATCCATAAAAATCTCCTTTTTTTTCTATCCAAGCTTAGGTGATGGCTCAATGAATAATGTATAATAGAATATTCTTGATCTTTGTGAAATTTTTAGAGTGATGTGTCACACTATGTGACCAACAACCAAAAACACCCACATATCATTCACATGATCCTAATTATGCTCATGTTCCAACATTTTATTTTCCTAAAAATAAACCATCTAAAAACTATAAATTCCAAGGCCTAATACAAATTCAAAAATAATTATTATTTATTCTTTCCTTCCTAGTGTAGACATTATTTATTACACACCTATCTAAATGGTGGTTTAGAACTCCAATGCTAATTCAAAAAAAAAGTCTTTTCCCAAACATGAATGATATTTTCTAGATGAATTTCTTCAAAGGTCTATGTAAAATTAATCTTCATACATATTTCACAGATACCTACAAAATCTATTGTATTTGTTTTGTGGATAGTATTACACTATAAATTTTTATCCCCTCATAGTGAGAATAATTAGTGAGTGAAATTCAGTTATAACATTGTCCTTGGGATGTTAGAGAGGATTAGGAATAGATTGAGGTGGGTAATATGGGTTGAGAATGTGAAGGGTGATTGGGTGAGGTAAGATATGGACTAGGGGTGGGATCATAAGTAGTCTGAGGTGAGATGGTGGGATTTTAATTTAATTTATAGACATGTGTTTTGGAAGTTGGGACTACATGTTGTTGTGTCGATTCGCATTTGGGTGTGATTTTTGTCTTATGAAGGGGCTTGGTCTTGAGAGTATTATTGGATGTGGGAGGAGGTGTTTTCATTGAGGCTGAGGTTGATGAGTTAGTTGTAGTTTATGGGGGGGATTGAATCCTTTAATCATAACATGATAGATGGATAAAAATGGGGTGAAATGACTGGTAATGGGTTTTTGTTAAGGTTTTTGAGTTATAGTTAGAGAATTGGGAAATAATTAAGAAAAATAGGGTGTGGGATAATGATTCAAGTAAACTAAAATATGAAAGGGTATAAAACCTCTTGTGGGTAGGTAAAAGGAATCCCCATGGGAGATAAAAAATCATTTTACAAGGCCCAAACAAATCTGAGGGAAGAGTAACAAATGTTTAGTGTTAAGATATCATAATTAGAGGAAGCGAGGGGTTCTTGAATAGTTTTATAGTTTCAAATACATATTTATATATATATTCATTGTGTTATGGATTGAACTTATATATCACAACATGGATACAAGATAGTAATTATGTAATTCCAACCATCACCAATTTTGTTCCATGATAGACTCCACTGTGGTGTGTCTTTAAATTGATTGATCCCTTATGAATGAATTATACGGTGTGGCCCAAAAACTCTAGTTTGGAGGGGTCAAAATTTCCAAATAGAAAAATTATGGAATATAATCTCTTAATTAAGTTCTAAAGTCTGTAGGAAGGCCTTACACTACGGTGAGTTCAGTGTTTTAATAGGCCTGAAATTTTATATATTGGTCATATGGAATATAAAAAATAATCCAAATAACATGTAAGGAATTTTCCTTTTCCATTCTCTAGTTAATTATATAAATATAGTGTGGCTTATTAGTTGTGGTATAAATGTTCCAAAATCTCCCTAACATATTTTTTTCTTTTTTTTACATCAGGACCCTATGAAAAAGTGTGTGAACTACTCTACAACAACCAAAATTTTTTCTGAATTATAGATTTTAATTTCCTTCCCCCACAAACCCTTTGTGTAATGTAACAATGATCAATTTTTTGTTCACATTGCCTTTTTATATTATCTTATAACTTTCACCTAGAAACTCCCACTAACTCAATAAAGTTCATTATTTCTTTTTGAGTGATTTGTGATGCCCAATAGGGGTTGGGAGAGAATAGTCCAGACCCTTAAAAATAGACTCTATAACCCTAAATACAAATAATTTATAATTGAAATCATAAGGTTCAATAGTGAAATAGAAAACATACTTGGGCTACCACATAGTCATTGCTTTATTTAAAGTCCCAATCTTGACATACCTTGGAATTATTATTCAAAATTTGAGTAAAAGGACACTTCCAATTTGAGAGTTGTCTATGTATTGACTATGATTATGTACATTATATTTGGATGGAGACTATTCTCCCTTTTTAGACTCCACATCTCTATATGGGAACCCTTGTATGATCACGAATAAACCTAAACATATTATACTTATCTTTAATATAAATGTTTCGCGCGGAATCCGGGGATGACCTCCTGGACGGGAGATTCAAACGTTCCGATCGGTTTCTAACGGGTTTGTTCGTAGAACCGGAAACATCCAATGATTCCACATCCGTCTGGACCAACTTTCCAAAGGCAGGCGCTCATGAGTTTGTGGACTAATGAGGCTTAGGAATTTTCATTGGTTGAGAGGATGGGAGGTCGGACTCATCACACCTTTTTGAGGGGAATTATTGTCTACTCCGGGACTCTCTTTATAGATTTAAGTTAAGTTCGTGAATCCTTATTACATTACCAAGTATAAAATGAGCCTTCCTTTAGTTTTAACAATCAATGATTAAATATGCAAGAAATTTAGAGAATCTTTTATATGTATTCGAGGTTCTTCATCAATATAGAATCATCTATATTTGTTTAGAGATTCTTAGTCAATGGTATCCTTCAAAACATTTATATAAAAGTCTCTTGGTCATTTTGATGACCAGGCTGGTTTTAAAGCCACTCAGTGGGGCACTTGAAGTTTATCGTCATTCAGAAGGACAGAGATTATTTCAATGTTGGGATCGAACCCATAAATGGGCTACCTACGTATCCTTTGTTTTGAAAAAGGAATCAGAACCCACGTAGTTCGAGGAATGGGATATGATGTTTATGATTGATGGCTCAAAGATGAATGTCATAATTACTTTTACACTCTAAGCTCATGTGAGTCATGCTCGGTGTGAGAAACAAGAGGTATTGGTAAAATTTAGACAATTGTGCCATAAAAGATGCAATCATAAGAATTTGTTTTGGGGATTATGTATAGATGACTGCCCAGATAGACGAAGGTTTAGGATTTACTTTTAGGGAGAAAATCCAAGAACAGGGTCCACAAAGTTATATGTGCTTCATGGAGATTTGAATACTCTAATCTTGGGGCTTACTCCTAAGGAGGATGCCCAAGCTAGGAGGGGACTTATGATTAGGTTTTATTCCTGAAAAGGAAACCCAAATCAAAGGTAATTTATTACTGGTTAAGAGAAATTTTAAGAGACTTGGGGCTTACTCCTAAGAAGGATGCCCAAGATTTTATGACTAGGACTTATTCCTGAGAAGGAAGCCTAGGTTAGGGGACTTGGGGCTTACTCCTGAAAATGAAGCCCAAGGTTATGACTGAGTCTTATTCCTGAAAAGGAGACCCAGGTTAAAGATTAAGGTTTGGGGCTTACTCTTGAAGAGGATGCCCATATTTGAGATTGAGTCTTATTCTTAAGAAAGATGCTCAAGATTAGAGGACTTGATTGGGGCTTACTCCTGAGGAAGATACCCAAGTTAAAGGTTTTATCACTGGGGATTATTCCTGAAAAGGAGACCCAGGTTAGGATTCTCTCATCTTAAAGGATGATGTTGAATGAATGAACTCTCAATCTTTGGTGACATAAAGATGTTTAAATCACTAGGTTTTGAGAGATATTTCACAGAATTCCTTTCAGATAAGGATGTCAAATCAAGAAATCATGCCATAAATGGCTTTGAAGAGTATCTTGAAGACTGAATGTTGAATTGGAAGGGTGAAATGGCTTAAGACGAGTAAAAATGGGCAAGATGGGCACCGAAAAAGCTATGGGAGCGCAAGTCTTGAAAGGCGCGCAAGTCCTGCGGCGGCGCGCAAGTATTGGTCGCGCAAGTATACTTGCGCGACATTAGGGGTACTTGCGCGATTTTCAACCAGTATTGAAATTCTTGAGCGACTCTTTATTAAACCCTTTACCATCCTCTTGAGGTTCTTCCAGAAGAGGGACGCGCAAGTTATATTGAAGGAATTAAGTAGGCGCGCAAGTGTTTGATAAGTTTCAACACTTGGGCCTTCCTTTTTCTCTTTAGATCTTCCGTTCTAGGTAAGAAATTACCTTAGAAGTGTTCCGGAAGCTTTGAGAAGAGACTTGGGCGTCGGGAGCTTCAATCCGAGTTTCTGGGAAAAGATCCTCTCAAATGGGGGGGCCCACAGGGTCTATTTATAGGCAAAAGAAGACCCCGGGCGGTTACCGGGCGGTTACCAGATATGTCGCGCAAGTCCCTTGCACGAACATGAGGAGTCGCGCAAGTATTGAGGCGGCGCGCAAGTGTACTTGCGCGACCAAGAGGGAACTTGCGCGATATATGGGAAATGTTCTCCTTTTTTATCCCTTTGTCGATTTTTGATGTTTCTTCAAAGGATTAATCACTTTGAGCTCAGATATTCCCTTTTCCGATCTTTAGATTCTGTGACGAAAGGAGCGTCAACAAAAGTCCCCCCTCAGAGTTGGATCCGGAGAGAAAATGAGGATTTGACTCTGAGGAAATTGAATTCCTCAAAAGGAAAAGGGAGGGCGCGCAAGTCTTTCAGCGTCAGTGGGTGGCGCGCAAGTCTGCGTCGCGCAGGCTTTGAGCGCTCTGGGTGTGGCGCGCAGATAGGCTTCCTGGCCTATAAATATACCGCTTCCGGCCGTAGATGGCATCTGAAGTTCCGGATTTCTCGAGCTCTCTCCGCGCAAGTCTCTTGTTTTCACTGTTTCTTCGCTGCCGCGCTACTCTCAAGGTAATAGGGCTTGCGCGGTAATACTTGCGTGACCAAAACTTGCGCGGCACATGTATCACTTGCGCGACATCTCCGTACTTGCGCGCCTTAATGCCTTTAGCCATTTTTTTTTCAAATTCTTTCACAAATTTTATGAAAAATAAAACCCATTTAAGAGTTTAATTTATTCATCTTTTGTGCAGATTCAGTGGTTCCCAAGGGAATTGAAACGGCTGATGAACTGGCTAGCAAGCGGATTGATGACATGATGAACATTATTGGCCATGATTATTATGATATCTTCGACAGCACTCTCCCAGATTTGGCTAAGTACTTGAAGAAATATCATCCTATTTTTCCACAGAGCATCCATCTGCTTCTGTGTGGTCATGGTCATCTACAAGGAGTCAATGTTTCAAATGCAAACAATTATACACCTGAGATGCAGCTGCGCTGCTACTCCTTTATTTCGGTTATGCTGTGCATTAAGAGCAACAACAATGGTGTGAACTATCATGTTCTTCCTCTATGCCATTTCCTTGCAGATATGAAAATGGCAAACCCATGGGCTGAAATGTTTTCCACTGCCGGTTGGTGGAGAGAAGACAAACATGGTATTAGAGCAATATCTGAAAAGAGTACTCTCTCCAAAATGGCTCTCTACTTCCAATGCTCCATTCTCAAATCCACATATACATCTTCCAAGTCTCTTGGACAGAAACAGAGTCACTATTTGATCAGCAGAAAATTTTCTCAAACCGCACTCAAGAACATCCTTTTACAATTGTTCCAAGAAGAGCTGGTATCAATGGATCTCTTATTGTATCCAGTTGAATGAATGAATTCTAGGTGGTTGCTAATGAAGATCGGGATGCCGTAAATCAAATGAAGTGTTATGTTGACAATCTTCTGTAATTCTTGAAAAAGAGAAGAGATTCCAGTCTGTGGATGTCCTTCTAACTCTTGTGTATCAATGAAAAACACTTTTGTCTTCAATCATTTGTACTTGCATTCTTCCATTACCTGCTTCAAATTTACTTAAGCCAATGGGCTTAGTAAGCATAGTTTGATTTTTACTAGGATTATTACAAATAACCCTACAAACTTTGAACCTTTTAACTGCTCAATATTACCTAAATCATACAAAAAAATGTATATTTAGTGAGCTGGAACTTGACTTTTATTCAGAGTTCCTTTGTCTTTTGTGTGGGCAGTTTAAAGTCATGCACGCCGGACATAAAGGGGCCAATGTTTAAGGTCGAAATAGCTTTGACCGAAAAATGGATTAAAATGGATTCAATTCCTTGACAATTTATCTGAAAACATATTTACCATACTCAAGTATGAGGGAAAAAATGTAAACTATGGCTTAAGAATATTTGAATCTGAGGAATGATATGAAAAAGAGCTAAATAGCATTAGAAGAGGTAGTTTCCAAGAATGAAGTTACTATTATTTAACAAAACCCGTTAGGGGGTTGAAATATGCAAGGCCACCTATGGGCATTGGCTGCATAGTCAAATAAAAAAGCATCTTTTGGCTGACAAGTCTGTTATGTGGACTGTTTATGCAAGGCCACCTATGGGCACGTGCTGCATAGTTAGGCAAAAGAACTCTCAGAAATTTACTTTCCTAGTGCTAAAAGCCAGTGAATGTTTATGGAGATTCAAATTTTCTAAAGCATAGAGTTTGTTGTATGGAAAGAGGTACTTGAATATGGAGAAGATATTTCCAAACAAGAATATCAAAGAACTGGATGAATATCACTCCTACGAAGGTCTGACCCAAACGTAGGGAAGAAGAATAAACCATAGACTTGAATACTTTTAGATCATGAAAAAGGATATGGGACAAATACGTTAAGGATGGCTATTTTTGCGGATCCCTACATACTGTCGTTTAAGACAAATAAGGACAAAAGAGGAATTCTTCCCAAGAATGAAGTTACTATTATTTAACAAACCCGTTAGGGGGTTGAAAACATGCAGGGCCACCTATGGGCATTGGCTGCATGGTCAAATAAATAGCATCTCTTGGCTGACAAGTCTGTTATGTGGACTGTTTATGCAAGGCCACCTATGGGCACGTGCTGCATAGTCAGGCAAAAGAATTCTCAGAAGTTTGGCATTTTTGTGACTATAAGTCATGAAAAGGGTTATGAAGATCTGAAAATATTTAAGGTTAGGATTATAATACATAAAGATGGGTATTTTCCAATGTATATAGAGATACATAGGTCAATGAAAACCATAATCATGTTGTGGTTGGGTCCTGAATTGAAACTTGGACTTCACTACGTATCTCATAAGAATGAGAATCAAGCCATACGTAGTTCTTGAAATGCAGTTTAACGTCGTGCAGGACGAAAGTATGAGTGATATTAGTTTAGGGTCATAGAATTCGGACCATAATAATGAATACACAGTGTGTGTTTTCATGAAGACTTTTCAGCCAAGGGACTGAAAGTGAAATTTGGGGTTAGGCCCAAAAGACTTGGGACTGGATTCGAGGGACACTCGAATGTTCCTACGTATCCCATAAGGATGGGAATCAAGTCCACGTAGTTCTAGAACTACCCTTTGTACAAATTTGGTTCGTACATGTGAAGGGTGAAAAGGGGACTTTAGTGCAATGATGGTTTTAACCTAAAATAAAAAGTTTAGGCATTACCATGTATGTACGTAGTCTTTTGAAAAATGAAAACCATGATTGAAAAAGAATCAATGTTAATAATGGTTCCTTCTCAAATGAGGAAATCAAAGAATATTGTAGTTTATTGTCGTACCGGACAAAAAGTGTTGTATAGTTTAACGTCATATAACAAGGACGAAAGTGAATCAATGTAAAGATATTGATTCCAGGGGTGGTTTCACAAATCATCATCATATGAGATGGTGGTGAACCAATGTGAAGAGATTGTTTTTGGGCTTGAACCTTTGGGAGGTTGCCTACATACCCAGCCTGGAGGGCAAGGATCAAAGTCCGTGTAGTTCAATTAAAGAATGAATCAATGATCAAGTTGTTCTTGTGGACAATGATCTAAAAAAAATATTGTTGGGACTTACACATGGTTAGTGGCCCAAAGGGAGTGTTATGGTTGATGTTCGCTCTAAGCTCACGTGAGTCATACTCGGTGTGAGAAACAAGAGGTAATAACAACCTTAACGATGTACAGTTTAATGTCATGTAGGACATAAAAAAGGGACTTTCTGTACAGTTTAGCGTCATGTAGTTAAGACGATGGGGACAATATAGTTTAACGTCATATTGGACGAAAGGGGGATTGTGCAGTTTTAATGTCATGCTGGACTTTTGATGATTATATAGTTTAACATCTTTCCGGACGTGAGGGACTTTTATACAGTTTAGCGTCATGTAGTTAGGACGTCACAGTTTAACGTCTTGCTGGACATATTTGCAAATAGTTTATGGTCATATACATGGACCAGGGATGATGCAGTTTAAAGTCATACGGGACCATTGCTGTATAGTTTAACGTCATATAGAAAGGACGAACTGGTGCTGTACAGTTTAAAGTCATGTAGCTAGGACTAAGGTGAACCAATATGAGGATATCAGTTCTGGGGATTTTTTACAGTTTAATGTCATGCTGGACGATGAAAGTGCCACACGGTTTAATGTCATGTTGCTAGGACACAATATAGTTTAATGTCATCTCGGACAAAATATAGGAACTTCTATATAGTTTATTGTCATGTAGGACAAAATCAGGGACTATGCAGTTTAAAGTCTTGTAGTTAGGACTATTGGTGCTGCACAGTTTAGTGTCATGTTGCAGGGACATAAGTGCGAATAGTTTAAGGTCATATGCATGGACCGTACAGTTTATCGTCATGCTTGACGTATTATAGTTTAATGTCATCTCGGACAGAAGTGTGACACAGTTTAATGTCATGTTGGACGAATTTGTAGTTTAAGGTCATACTGGACCATTGCTGTATGAACCAAATGTAAGAGTTTTGGTTCTGGGAACAATATTTTGTGTTTATACAAAATACTTCTTCAGAAATCTGGCATTAGTTGGAGTCGTGATGTGTTCTCCATCCATTGAAATCAGAGAATACGCTCCATTGGAGTAGACCTTATGTATTGAATAAGGTCCTTCCCATTTTGGTTCAAGCTTGGGAGGCTTCTTTCCTGGTATCATTGGTGTTCTGAGAACCAATACAAATTCTCCCGGAATGAATGAACGAAGACGAACTTTTTTGTTAAAAGCTCGTGCTATTCGATTCTGATAGATTTCCAAGTGGTGAAAAGTGCACAATCTTTTCTCATCTAACTGTTCCAAGTCATTCAACCGCTTTTGGGATTGCTCATCTGTTGATAACTGATCACAAATGGCTATTCTGAGTGAGGGCAATTGAACTTCAATTGTCAAGACTGCTTCTGTTCCATATACCAATGAATATGGAGTAGACCGCGTTGCATTGCGAGTGGTAGTCCGATAAGCCCATAAAGCATGATAGAGTTTATCAGGCCATGACCTCTTATCTTTATCCACCTTCTTTTGCAGTATATTTGAAAGAGTCTTGTTGAAGGCCTCTATCTGGCCATTAGCCGCTGCATTATATCGAGATGAATGGTTGGACTTAATGTTGTATTCTTGATACAATCTCTTTACCTCAGAAGAACAGAATTTGGTGCCGTTGTCTGTCAATATGGTATGAGGGACACTAAATCTAGTAATGATGTTAGACTTGATGAAGCTAACAATGCATTTAGAACTGACTTCTTTGAGAGGTACTGCCTCTGCCCATTTGGAAAAGAAATCAGTAGCAGTAAGGATGTACTTAAAATGCTTGGCCGTAGCTGAAGGGTAAGGTCCTACCACATCCATTCCCCATGTGGAAAATGGCCATGAGTATTTAGCTGTATGAAGCAACTCTGGAGGTTGATGAATGAAGTTGGAATATACTTGGCATGAATGACACTTCTTTGTGAAATTAACACAATCTTGTATCATTGAAGGCCAGAAGTATCCAAGCCTTCGAATTTGATCAGACAATCTTTGTCCAGACAGGTGGGCACCACAGACTCCTGCATGCACTTCTTTTATGACAGCCATTGTCTCTTCACCATCAATACATCTGAAGAGAACTCCATCAAAACCACGTTTGTAGAGAATTTTCTCGAGGTGGTTTGGACCATCGTAAAGAGTAAAATTGACCACACGTCGCCGAATTTGTTCTCTCTCGGCTCTATCAGGTGGAAGTGTTCCATTTTGAAGGTATTCCCTGATAGGTGACATCCATCCTATAGTATGACCATATGGTTCAGGAATGGGACTAATTTCATTAATTTCCTCTGTTCTGACTTGAACATAAGGTGAATTTGCACGACGGTGGGCAATACCGATGGTTGTCTCGTCCCGATTTGGATCTGCTAAAGCTGTGGCTATATTAGCCAGTGCATCAGCTTGAGCATTTTGTGATCTTGGGACATAAGAAAATGTCGGTTCTGTAGGGAATTCCGACATCAACTCTCTGACGTAATCATACAAAGGGATTAATTCTTCTTTTCTGATGGCATAATCCCCATTGACTTGTTTGATTACCAGGTCTGAATCACCTTTCACCTTTAAGTGATTCACTTGTGCTTGATGTGCTAACTCCAAGCCTGCAATGAGAGCTTGGTATTCAGCTTCATTATTGGTACCACCTTCCCACAACAAAAAGGAATAAGGTAACACTGCCTTATCTGGAGAAATGAGCACAATTCCTAAACCAACTTTGTTGAATTTAGGATTTTCCATTTTCTTCCCTGTTGGACTTCTAGAAGCACCATCAAAATACATTTCCCATGTTTGAGGACTCTCTTGAATAGAAAAAACTTCCTCATCAGGGAGTTCGATATCTGAATACGTGTCTTCCACTGAAGGGTGTTCAGCCAGGAAATCAGCCAGAGCTTGGCCCTTAATTGCCTTTTGAGACACATACTGGATGTCGAACTGCTGTAGAATAACCGCCCACCTTACCAGACGTCCTGTAAGCATTGGACGACTAAGGATGAATTTGAGTGGATTATTACGAGATACCAATTGGACCTCGTGATGTTGCAGGTAGTGTCTCAGTTTCTGAACTGCAAAGATTAATGCTAGGCATCATTTTTCAATACTCGAATACCGGGTTTCTGCTTCAAGCATAGTTCTACTGAGATAGTAGAGACTATTTTCATTCCCAGCATCATTCTTTTGAGCGAGAAAGGCACCCAATGATCGCTCTAAAGCTGTCACATAGAGGATAAGAGGCCTACCATCAACAGGTGGCATGAGTACTGGTGGACTTAAGAGGTATTTCTTGAGAACATCAAATGCTTCTTGACATTCTTCAGTCCACTGGTAAGTGACTCCTTACTTCAATAATTTGGTAAAAGGTAAACTTTTCCCTGCCAAATTGGCGATGAAACGCCGAATATAGGCTAAGTGTCCTTGAAGTCCTCTTAATTCTTTCAAATTATGAGGAGGTGACATACCAAGGATTGATTTGGTCTTCTCAGGATCGACATCAATACCACGATGGCGTACAACAAAGCCGAGGAATATTCCTGAGGTTACCCCAAAAGCACATTTTAAGGGGTTCATCTTCAAATTATGTTGTCGAAGCTTGTGGAATATGACTTCCAAATCAGCCAAGTGATCAAAACGTTGTTTGGATTTAACCACCAGATCATCTACATAGCATTCAACAAATTTCCCTTGAAAAGGTTTGAAGATACGATGCATGGCGCGTTGATATGTTGCACCTGCATTCTTTAAACCAAAGGGCATCACCCGGTAACAAAACACACCTTGAGGAGATCTGAAGGCTGTATATTCCTCATCTTCTGGGGCCATTCGGATCTGATTATATCCAGAATATCCATCCATGAAAGAAAGTACTTCATAGCCAGCCGTCGCATCAATTAAGAGTTCTGTAATCGGAACTGGAAAATCATCTTTGGGACAATACCGATTAAGATCTCTGAAATCGATGCAAACCCTAATTTGTCCGTTCTTTTTCTTTACTTTGACAATATTAACCAACCACTTGGGATATTGAACTTCTCTGACGAAGTTAGCTTTGATAAGCTTATCCACTTCAGCCTCGATTTTGGAAGCATAGGTTGGGTGTGTTCTTCTTGCGGCTTGCTTGAATCCTCGATGTTCTTTTGGCAAACCCAAATGATGGGTGGAAACATCAGGATCAAGGCCAGGCATCTATGTATAATTCCAAGCAAAAATATATTTATTTTGCTTTAGAAAAGAAATATACATCTCTTGTTCTTCAAGGGTCATGGCCTCACTAATTAAAGTGGGGCGTGGATCTTTCTCTGTACCCAGATTTACTTCTCTGAGTTCATCCACAGTGGTAGAGATACCCTCTTCAAATGCTGGAGGAGCATCTCTAAGATCTTCCTCTTCCTCTTCATCATGTGTTATTTCTTCTGTTTCTACTTGCAAAGTAGATGAAAAAACGAAATTCTCATGATCATAAGAAATGTCAAAATTTTCACATTTTGAAGAAGAAGCTTCCATTTCCGACCCTATTGATGATAAAGGGTCTTCTTTGGGAATCAAAGAGGAGATGATGGATTGAGAATCGACATCAATATTCACCTCTGGTGTTGCTATAACTTCTTCTGGCCTGATTAGCGAAGTATAGACTTGTTGGATTTCAGCAGACGAAATGAAAACGTCTCCACTTATGCCTTCATCACTGCTTGGTAAGTTACCAATTTCTCCCATGTTGTCTGGCTCGATTACCGTAATTGACATTATGGATCTTTCCATAAGAGTATTTTTATTTGGGCCTATTTTGTCAATTTGACTAATAGGTAACACATAATCTGTACTCACATGTGAAAATGGATTTATTGGAATTTTTTCCAAACCATATGGAGCATTAACTTTGGTAATTTCCTTCATTGTAGATTTTTCTCTTCCCTTCATGTGATAAAATTCCGCCTCAATGTATTGAGACTCACATGTCTTGAAAGGGGCCTTATCACCATACAATGTTCCAACTTGACCATCGAAACAGTATTTGAGACATTGATGGTATGATGACGGAATAGCTGCATGCTGATGTAGCCAGGGTCTTCCAAGCAAGATATTGAAAGCTGAGTCTTGATCAACAATCATGAAATCTGAATTGGAAACAAGATCTCAAAACTGAGTTCTGAGCGTAACTTCTCCCAGTGGTTCTTGTTCATTTTTATCATATCCTTGCAACATCATGGTAGAAGGAGATAAATCAGATTCCGTGAGGCCCAATCGACGAAGTGTGCGAATGGGCATGAGGTTGACTCCTGAACCATTGTCAATAAAAGCTCTTCAAACATCTATACCATTGACTTTGCCAGATAGGTACAAAGGTTTTATGTGCCCATGCACAACATCATCTTCATCTTTATCAGTAAAAGATATCACTGCATGGCATTCTGCAGGATTATTCTCTATGTGATAAATTTCAGCTGCAGCAATTTCAGCTTCAAATTCCTGAGGACTTGACAAAGCATCGATGAGTGCTTCCCGAAGATCTCTTGATAGATTCAAAGCATCCAAAATTGATAATTTGGCTGGTACTTGGGCCAAGTGTTTCAATATATCATACTTCTGATCTAGAGGCCTGCGTTTCCCAATAGGAATATGCGGTTTGGCAGGTACCTTGGAAACAGATGCTTTGGAAGCTGATGCATCTTGTATTGGAGTTGGCAACATCTTTGGTTTTGGAAAATTAGACTGATTAGATCCACTTACTTGCTGAGATAAAGAATATGGAACCTTTAATCGGTCTTTCAAAATAACTGTGTCGAGGCTGAGTTGGCCATTTGCAGAAGAACTTGCTTGTTCTTTTTGAGCTCGCTGAAGGGCTCTACCACGAGTTTCTGCTGCATATACAGTGCTAGAAGGGGTAGAATTAGAGTAGTGGCTTCGGAAAGATCCACGTCTTCCCCTATATCCTGAACCTCTAGAACTTCCTCGGGTTCCCTTATTTGATACAGGGAATTCAGGCTCATCAAGACTGGAATATGAATCTGTTAATTGAATCATATTAACAGAACCAAAGATTAACTCTTCGTCTGATAAAGACTCTGCCTGGTTAGCCTGTTTAGGCTGTGCCGTTTGGTGGGACGGTGCCCGTGGCTTTGAAGTAGATGGCATGAAATCTGCCAGAGTCAAAGACAATTTAGGCTTTGATACATACTCATCTTCTCCTAATTCCTCTTTCTTCATTGAATTGTGCTGCCCTTTTGAGGATTTGTCCTTTGATGGAGGCTTTACTGCAGCTTTTGTAGGAGACACAATTGTCTTTTTCAATTGTGTTCGTAAAATGTAATGGGTCCGATTGATTGTCTTTCTGACCATCCAATCATCATATTTTTTCGCAGTTTTGCTTTTGACTTCCTGCCACTCGCCTCCTTCCTCTGGATCTGTAGCGGTAATACACGCTACATGAGCTGAAGAACCCTTCAATTTGACTTGTCCCAATTCGACCATCTTTTGTAGGAGGTCTTTAAAGACAAAACACTCCTGGATGGGATGTCCCAACATTTGATGAAAGGGACAATAATTGGGACGGTCTTCGTCTCCTTCCTTGTTTGGTCTCTTCGGCACTGGTAATTGAACCAAATTATTTTCCAGAGTTGAAATGAAGTAACCAGGAACTTGCTCACTTCGGAAAGAGTATGTTTTACTCTTCATATCCTCAAATTGTTTTCGTCGTTGATCTTTTTGATCATTTGGACGAAACAGCCTTTGTTGCTGGTGTTCAGGAGGTGGAGCCGTTCGAGAAGATGAAGGTTTTGAAGTAGAAATAGGTACAGGTTCCTGTTTAAGCATAACTGTAGCAGTTTCTGCTTTACCCATTCTTCTTCCTGGAGCTGATGGAATTACACGAGATTTAACCTTAGCCTGTAAAAGGGAATCTTCAATCTGTTGAGCGATTGAAGTAAGGTCTCGAAACCCTCCTGTGTATTTCACAGGGATCAATGGCGTGCGTAATTCGTCACGCAAATTTGCCACACAGATTGGCAATAATTCCTCCTGAGGGAGTGATAAACTTAAGGAATACGTTAATCCCTTCCAACGAGCAATGAAATCAGAGACTCTTTCATTCTCCCTTTGCTTGCAGTTTGTAAGATCGAAAACTGTCGTTTTTGGCAAAGTTGAGGTAAACTGAAGAAGGAATTTTTGACGAAGATCCTCCCATCCGATGACTGACCGGGATCGCAAGCTTGTATACCAGACAAAAGCTGGTCCTTGCAAGGTTCGCACGAAGCATCTGAGTTTCACTGCTTCTTGCTGCTCTGGAGTTCCCATCATAGGATCACAACAAGACACGTAATGCGTCAAATGTTGTTCAGGGTCGCCTGATCCATTGAATGTAGGGAAAATAGGGTTTCCAAAACTGGATGGAGGAGAAATTGAATCTACCCATTCAGGGTAAACATTCTTTTCAGGTTGAACTTGTGCCCGTTTCCCTTCCATAGTTTCTAACCGAGCTGTTAATGACTCAATAGTAGTTATTAACTTTTGAGAAACGTCAGGTTGAACTTGGTTTTGGGTAGGTGCAATGAATGGAGCTTGGACAGCCGTGGAGGTTGGTGCTGCAACTAATGGTAGTGCTTCCAACCGTTGTTGCGTTTGACCCGTAGGATTAGACCTCTGTGGGTGTAATGATAAAGGAGGATATTCCTGATCCATCTCAGTAGTTACAACAAATTCCTTCGGCTGTCGGACTTCAGCATTCTTAAGAAGAAGACTACTCTGAAGTAGTTCTGCATTCAACCTTCTTAATTCTTTCATTTCTTCCTCCTGTTGTGCAAATCTTTGCTCTAATGAGAGAGATTGACCTCCTTCAGAGGAAGGGTGAGAAGTAACCTGATTTTTTCCTTTCCCCTTATTGGATCCTTTTCGGAGAGGGGGAAGTGGGTTACTTGACGGAATACCCAGATTTTGGGTAAGCCTTTGATTACGTGTGCGCACACCTTCTTCATTTAGGTCTGTGTGCGCAACTTCTTGAGCAGGAACCTCTTCGTCTGATCCCTCTGATTGAGCCCCATCTGGTGAATCAGCAGCAACGGCAGTGATGACATTAATGGATGCATATTGCATGGAATCCTTTCTATCAGCATTTATGTGATATTGTCTCCTTCTATGTCCATGATGAGACATGGCATTCCGTTGACATGATCCCTTAGGAATTTCTTGGAGAACTGTCACTTGGAGAGAATCTCCTGACATCTTGGCTCTTCGTTCCTCTTGAGGCTTATTCCCTAATCGAGAGAATACTGACTTTCTCTGAGGGAGGGATTGAAGATTTGAAAAAGTCCCCAGTCCGGTGGACTGGGGGTGTTCCTGTTGCTTCCGCTCAACTCCTCGAATCCCATTCGTTGATTTTGAGGGTTCGGTTAGAGAAGTCCCCAGTCTGGCAAGCTGGGGTGTCTCTTGACATGCTATGTCTGAGATCTTTTTAAAATCTCTCTTGATCTTGCGAATCTTAGTTCGGAAATTAGCTGGATGCATTAACCTGTATCCACTTTTATCACCTGGTTCAACAGATCGTTGGATGATTTCCGAAACTTCTGTCATTTGATGACGTGTTTGCTCCAGACGAGAGGCTTGTGCAATATTCTCGCCTACTTGATGTAGGAGCAATTGAACAACTTGTTCTCTATATACTTGACTTTGAGAGGAACTAGTTGAAGCTTGATCTCGAGCAAGCTTTTGATTATGAACAAAGCCCATTGACTGTGGCCGGCCATGGGCAATAACATTGCATGAGACCATTTTCGGCGGGCTCTGCTGACCGGAAAGCACTGTGAAATGTAGTGCTCCGTGAACACCCCATCCTCTGATATGAACATTAGATGGAGCATTGGAAATTAACTGACGCAATCTTCTTAGTGCTCCAAGGCATGAACGTTGAAGGGTTCTCTGTTGCTTTTCAGCCTTCGGATACCGAGAGACTGATAGAGATGCCAAATCAATCTGGCGTTGTAACCCTTCTATTATCTTAAGATGATTTTCATATTCATCGTAAGATAATACCTTCTTCTTTAATTGACAAAGAGTTTTCCATATGTTGAGACGAATATCATGGATTCCATCATCCGTCAACATCTTTGGAATTTCGTACTGGGAGTCAGCCAAAGGCCAAAACATGACTGGTACTTCACCTTTTGCCAGTTTTTTCCTCATGTTCAGCATTTCCTCTTTATCATTAAATGAAGATTCATCTACCTGTTTGGACCAGAGTTGGTGTTTCCTTGTTGCTTCATCGGATTCAACAAGATTGGTAGAGGAATTACTATTCATGCTGGAAGATGAATGACCCAGGGAAGGTTTGGAGAATAACCTGAACCCCAGGCTATCTTCTGATGGAGAAAGAGTTTCACCTGCCGATAGTAAAGCATCAGACATGACTGGTTTTACGTTTGCAAGTGCCTCGAGATAGGAGGGCTTTCTCGTCACTACATTGCCTTCTGAAGAATTTTCGAGACAATGTGAATCACTACTGCGGAGAGGACTTTCGCAGCGAAGTTCATCACCATGAGGAGGACCTTCATGATGGGTTACAACAAAAGATGAAATCTCTTGCTCCTTGGCCTTCTGACCACACAGAGGGTTCCTGTGGTTCTCATCTGAAGAAGAAACTTCAAGATTGACCGAATTTTCATGAAGAAAGTCTTCATGAGGAAGTGTTTGTTGAAGACCTTCGGGATTAATGTTCCTGTTATTGGGAACTGAGGGAGTAGAATCTTGAATTTCGACAGATAAATGTCTGAGGGCTTCAAGAACTCCAGCATCGAGCAAGGCTTGGTTGCAGATTGGCCTTTGATCTCCTGACTGTGCTGGGCGGATCTTTTTCTTAGATGCCTTCTTACTCGCTTTAGAAACCACTTGATGACGAAAGTGATTGTTCTGAGCTGGTGTATGTGCCTGATCAGGAAAGATGGTCAGGTTAGGCTGACGATCATCGCTCAAATCAGGTGTATGTGCCTGACTTGGTTATCCATATGATATGGGGGAGTATGCCCCACAACCCTCTTGGACTGGAACAGATGTGTGTGTCTGTTCCGGAGTGAATTGTTGATGTGTCACTCCACTGCTAGGGATAGATTTATGTATCTGTCCCTGAGATGATGCTGAAGCTATTATGATATCCTGGCAAGCATCCAGAATATGAGCAGGAATTTGCTTCTGCTCTTTCACCATTGACAAAATATGTTTGGTGACTTCAGCCGCCGGAACAGGGATATACGTCCATTCCGGGCTTGGAGTAGGTGTATGTGCCTGCTTCTGTCCTCCTTTTCCTGTCAGTGAATTCTGACAGTACTCAAGTGTGGAGGCAGAGAGTTTAGTCTGCCCCCTGTTTGTCGTCGGGACTTTCCGACTGACTTCTCCGTGCGCTACCAAGCGAGACTGTTGGTAGGCTTGATTAGTATTAGCAGGTGTATGTGCCTGCTGATTACACTTCGCCAAACGCGGTTGACGAGATCCGTCATATGTAGTCAGACGAGCCTGCTGACTAACTGCTGATGTATAAGCAGGTGTATGTTCCTGCCTATGGTACTCCGCCGGAATTGCCTGGCGGGATCGGCTTGATGCTGCCAGACGAGTCTGCTGGACAACGGGATTAAAACGGGCAGGTGTGTGTGCATGTTCGTTGTTTTCCACCAAGTTAGGTTGGTGGACTTCTCCGGAGATGGCAGGGATGACAACCTGCCTATTGTTAACCGGATTCCGTCTCTGGCGGTTCATCTTGCCTGCTCGGGTTCGAGGAACCTGAGCTGAATGCCTGGAGTCGGTACCCTCATCATGTTGAGGGCGCACTACCGCACGAGTCTGGTGGCGATTGTTGATGGGAGCCCTTGAGAAGGACTCCTGTCTTTTTGAATTAAGGTCCTGCGGGACCTGCTCATTCACTTCCTCGGAATAAGGGAGTGAATGGAAATTGCTTTCCGGGGATAACGACCCGAAACGGTTGGAGACGGTAGTCAGCACCGCCTGCTTCTTGATTGCTGGTCGCCGTTGTCCGGACAACCAGGTAGAATTGTTAACTTGGAGGGCTTGACGAGCGGCCTCCAGAGTTGGGATAGTACCGTTGCGACGGTACTCCTTAACCAGTGCATTAGAAACACAGCGTTGAAGACGCTGAGTTGGTGATGTCATCCTCAGAGCGGATGACGTTCCAGCAGGAGTAGCAGCATTGGTTTTCACAGCAGCAGACCTCACAGTAGAGGTGTTCCCAGCAGCAGTATTCACAGGGGTGAATTTAAGGAAAGCCATTTTTGTAGAAGATCTTGAAAAAAGAGTGCATGTTCCATATAACAGACATAATCAAGATGAATCCGGGTACTGCATCTTTTGGATGATCATATGTCAATGATTGCCTTGTTGGCCCAAAGGGCCTAACAGATAAGAAGAACATCATTTTAACTTGGTTAAGGATTCACGTCGGGTTCACCATTTTTGTTTCGCGCGGAATCCGGGGATGACCTCCTGGACGGGAGATTCAAACGTTCCGATCGGTTTCTAACGGGTTTGTTCGTAGAACCGGAAACATCCAATGATTCCACATCCGTCTGGACCTACTTTCCAAAGGCAGGCGCTCATGAGTTTGTGGACTAATGAGGCTTAGGAATTTTCATTGGTCGAGAGGATGGGAGGTCGGACTCATCACACCTTTTTGAGGGGAATTATTGTCTACTCCGGGACTCTCTTTATAGATTTAAGTTAAGTTCGTGAATCCTTATTACATTACCAAGTATAAAATGAGCCTTACTTTAGTTTTAACAATCAATGATTAAATATGCAAGAAATTTAGAGAATCTTTTATATGTATTCGAGGTTCTTCATCAATATAGAATCATCTATATTTGTTTAGAGATTCTTAGTCAATGGTATCCTTCAAAACATTTATATAAAAGTCTCTTGGTCATTTTGATGACCAGGCTGGTTTTAAAGCCACTCAGTGGGGCACTTGAAGTTTATTGTCATTCAGAAGGATAGAGATTATTTCAATGTTGGGATCGAACCCATAAATGGGCTACCTACGTATCCTTTGTTTTGAAAAAGGAATCAGAACCCACGTAGTTCGAGGAATGGGATATGATGTTTATGATTGATGGCTCAAAGATGAATGTCATAATTACTTTTACACTCTAAGCTCACGTGAGTCATGCTCGGTGTGAGAAACAAGAGGTATTGGTAAAATTTAGACAATTGTGCCATAAAAGATGCAATCATAAGAATTTGTTTTGGGGCTTATGTATAGATGACTGCCCAGATAGATGAAGGTTTAGGATTTACTTTTAGGGAGAAAATCCAAGAACAGGGTCCACAAAGTTATATGTGCTTCATGGAGATTTGAATACTCTAATCTTGGGGCTTACTCCTAAGGAGGATGCCCAAGTTAGGAGGGGACTTATGATTGGGTTTTATTCCTGAAAAGGAAACCCAAATCAAAGGTAATTTATGACTGGTTAAGAGAAATTTTAATAGACTTGGGGCTTACTCCTAAGAAGGATGCCCAAGATTTTATGACTAGGACTTATTCCTGAGAAGGAAGCCTAGGTTAGGGGACTTGGGGCTTACTCCTGAAAAGGAAGCCCAAGGTTATGACTGAGTCTTATTCCTGAAAAAGAGACCCAGGTTAAGGATTAAGGTTTGGGGCTTACTCCTGAAGAGGATGCCCATATTTTAGATTGAGGCTTATTCTTAAGAAAGATGCTCAAGATTAGAGGACTTGATTGGGGCTTACTCCTGAGGAAGATGACCAAGTTAAAGGTTTTATCACTGGGGATTATTCCTGAAAAGGAGACCCAGGTTAGGATTCTCTCATCTTAAAGGATGATGTTGAATGAATGAACTCTCAATCTTTGGTGACATAAAGATGTTTAAATCGCTAGGTTTTGAGAGATATTTCACAGAATTCCTTTCAGATAAGGATGTCAAATCAAGAAATCATGCCATAAATGGCTTTGAAGAGTATCTTGAAGACTGAATCTTGAATAGGAAGGGTGAAATGGCTTAAGAGGAGTAAAAATGGGCAAGATGGGCACCCAAAAAGCTATGGGCGCGCAAGTCTTGAAAGGCGCACAAGTCCTGCGGCGGCGCGCAAGTATTGGACGCGCAAGTATACTTGCGCGACATTAGGGGTACTTGCGCGATTTTCAACCAGTATTGAAATGCTTGAGCGACTCTTTATTAAACCCTTTACCATCCTATTGAGGTTCTTCCAGAAGAGGGACGCATAAGTTATATTGAAGGAATTAAGTAGGCGCGCAAGTGTTTGATAAGTTTCAACACTTGGGCCTTCCTTTTTCTCTTTAGATCTTCCGTTCTAGGTAAGAAATTACCTTAGAAGTGTTCCGGAAGCTTTGAGAAGAGACTTGGGCGTCGGGAGCTTCAATCCGAGTTTCTGGGAAAAGATCCTCTCGAATGGGGCGGCCCACAGGGTCTATTTATAGGCAAAAGAAGACCCCGGGCGGTTACAGGGCGGTTACCAGATATGTCGCGCAAGTCCCTTGCACGAACATGAGGAGTCGCGCAAGTATTGAGGCGGCGCGCAAGTGTACTTGCGGGACCAAGAGGGAACTTGCGTGATATATGGGCAATGTTCTCCTTTTTTATCCCTTTGTCGATTTTTGATGTTTCTTCAAAGGATTAATCACTTTGAGCTCAGATATTCCCTTTTCCGATCTTTAGATTCTGTGACGAAAGGAGCGTCAACAATAAATAATAAAAAAACTTAGAATAAATAAAAGTAACTTTTATCTATGGTGTATACCTTTCCTTCTCATGTGTATTATATAGAATATCCTTTTTGTTATTTATAATTTTAATCATTTCCATAAGTATCTTCCTATATCTCTTCAGTTTAATCCAAATCCAATTATAATTTCCTTCCAGCATCATCCGCCCTCTATATAACAATACTAACCACCAAGAATGATATGTGGGTGAGCTCCACTGGTAAGTGTCATGGTTTCCCATACACCAAATAAAATGGATACATCCCCAATGGAATCATATAGGAATTTTATTAAACCCAAAAATAATCATAGAGTTGTTTAAACCAATTTGTATGTTTAAAATTCATGGTATTTTATAACTTATGATTCACCCATCTTTGGAATTTGTTTATTTTCTACTTACTTGTGGATGATATTGAGTGATCATATTGTAATGAATCCCATATTTATTTTAAACATATCTTAAGATATGATTATAAAAATGGCTATCTTGAATAATAATCTTTAGCTCAAGAACTCCAAATTTTGAAAATAAATGATTCTTTAAAAATTTTGGAAATACCTTCACACTGTTGGTTATAGTCAATTTGACATCAAACCCTTTGGACATATAGTCAACACATACCAAGATTTATGTATAACCAAATGAGATGGGGAAATGTACCATGAATTAATTCCTACATATATCAAATAACTCAACTTCTTTGACCAATTGTTATGTCATTTTATCCTCTTTTATGATTTCCCCAATGCATTGAAAATGTTCAGATGCTTCCACAAATCATTTTACATCTCAACATATTACTGACTAGAAAATTGAACTCTATCAGATTTTATCCATATTACACTCTAATAAAAGGTGTCCTCTAGTAATTCTAGAGTGATATAACTCTAGAATACTTTCAATTTTATTATTATGAACACATATCTATACCACCCCTTCTATACACTACTTGAATAAAAATGGATTATCAAATAAATAGTAATAGACTTCTTATAAAACCTTTTATTCTATTAGTATGAATCATATTTTTAAATAGTACTAGTTTCCTTACAGTTAATGATGTTGGTAAAAAATATCAATCCGTGAAATCCACTATAAATTGATGTTCATTTAGGAACTAATCTTGGATCTCTACTTTATTCTCTCCACACAAATTTGGTAACTCTATCCTCAAAGTATGGCAAATAACTATGTTATTTAACCCAGTTTTATCATGAAGTTCATTTAATTTCATTAATATAATAATCCAATAGATTAACAATGCTTTGGTATCCTCATTCATGAAAATCCAATTCAATGCTACAAGATTTGTTTGGAACACCACTTTAAAGAGTATGAGGTAGGGTATAAACATGTTGAATGAAAAGACTACTAAAAGTAACTCCCTCTTTTTAGAGGTGTAGTGGAGCTATGATTCTGTTAAGGTCCTACTGGGATAATAAATTGGTTCAAAGATTCTATCCCTACCTGGTCCATATACTTATCCCATCACATCATCTCCTTTATTAAACATCAACTCAAATTGGTCTTCCTTATTTAGTGATTTCATTATAAGGAAATTAATAAATCTTTTTATCAACCTCTTAAAATCATCTATTCACTTATCATAAAATATAAATTCCACATATTTTTCTAAGATATAAGTAATGGGTCTAGCTATTCATATGAAATTTTTTATGAATCATAAAAAAACTAGCATATACTTGAAAAAATGAATCTTGAACACTTTTTTTCTATAAAATATGATTTATCAAATTGACTTTTGTTGGACTGAGTTTAATTCCTTGTTTTTAAATTCAATGTCTAGGAACAATTCCATCTAATACCATAAACTATAACTTATACAAATTAATAAATAGAAATGACTCTTCAAACCTCTTGAGAACCATGTTAATATTATACAAACATACATTAAATATACACCAATATATGAAAAAATAATTCATTAAAACATCAAGGAATAAATTTTATATCACATGAATTAGATGTGTCATACATGAGTGAAGGGGAAGGATTGTTAAAAATTTCAAAGGAAATGATTTTTTTTGAAAAGGTTTCATATCAGCATGAAAATGTTATTATTGTTTGTTATAATGTTTCAAGGAAATTAGGTTATAAAAAGAATGACCATTGAATAAAAAATAATATTAATGACCACCTAGTCTCTCCAACATCTAGTCAATGAATGGATATAGGAAATATTCTCTCCTTATGAAATCATTGAGCTTCCTATAATCAACAAAAACACTCCCCAACATCACTATTTGTGAAGAAGTCAACTCATTAACCTTATTCACCACTATCATTCTTCCATTATATGGAACTACCTATTGTGGGATCTCCCATTAATTGTTGAAATTAAGAAAATTATTCTAGAATCAAGAATCCATAGATATTACTTTTTCATAAACTTATTCATAGAATAAATTAACATCGTTTTGTGTTATCATGATTGATTCTTACCTACTATAATATTATTAGATGGGTTCAAATAGAGGGGTTGATGCCTTTAATAGTGTCAATGTTCTATATGATCCCATTAATTCATTATTTCTATAATACGTCCAATTGTTTCTCTTATTCATTTTGAGAGGTTGTCAATAAAAATAATTAATAGTACCTATTCTTATCCCAAAAATAAGTATAAAATATTACTAGGTAGTTATTTTATCTCCATATTTTATGAATTAAAAAACAAGAGAGTTAATTAAGAAAAAATATTCTTTTAATTTTCATCTACAAACTAAAAAATTCTTATATCAATAGATCACCATTGATTACCTATCATATCTAAACCAAATATTTATAAAATTATTCCTCTTCCACAGTCTTGGTCTTCAAAAATCTATAAAAATCTATAATGGTTTTGATAATATGACTATCCTACAATCCATCTCCATGTTTTCCAAATTTATTAATGTCAAAATTAACATGTTTTTCTATAACTTAGAAAATAAAATTCCTATAGTTGAATTTGAGGAGAAATATTCTAGTAGTGAGGAAAGGGTGAGAAATAATGATAACAACCTTTCTATCTTCCTCCATTTATCAAATTAGAAAATCATTTGGAAAATAATATTTAACTACTTCATGAAGACATTTTAAAGAATTCCATTGTTATACATCACTGATGTTCGCAATAATTATGACATATATATTATGGGTTTAAAATTTCCTAACTTGAATTTCTTGAACACATTCAATGGAATCTTGTTCACACTAGCTCTGAGATCAAATATGGAATTTCCAAAGGTAGATGATTTGATTATTCATGGAATGGAGAAACATCTTAGATCTCAAAGCATCAATGAGTGTTTCCATAATAAAACCACTGAACACTCTTTTACTAATGAAATAGAAAAAAAGTCATAAAATTTCATTTTTCTTTTAGAGAAGATCCTTGAGTAACATAGTATACAATAAATTTTTTAAGAAGGACATAGTGAATGGAATATTAATATATATTTTCCCAAATATTTTAATGAAATTATTAAATTTATCTTCCATATTATTATATCCAATTATCTATAGAAAGTTAATATGTGTCAATTATGGATAAACTTCAAGCTTCTCCATTGTGTTTTTTATTTTATGGTCTTCCAAGGTCTCTTGTTTTGGCCTTCTATGCTTACCTTCTTTTTACATATCAACATGTTTTTCCACTATTTTTTTTATCTCATCCCCACATGCCCTATACTTTTACTCATTATTATATTCTAGATATATTATACTCTATAAATTTATGGAATACATCTATTCTCTTCGTACATCCATGTTACCCAAAAAAAGTCTTTGCGATATCCCAGTCTGTTTTTGGAAAATCTATTACAACTAAGTTTCTATATTCTGGAGAAACCCATGATGATTTTCAATGTAGTGCTCTTATTTTTGATGGGTTCTCTAAACACTTATATAAAATCGGTCATTTTATATTATTTATGTTTTCACCAGTTCCTTGAAATTGGGATGAAATTATTTTATTTTTCATTGAATCTATTGTTGTTGTTATTGAACAAACCATGGCCATGAATTTTGAAATAATTGACCAGTGGGTTTGGGTGGTTTTTTTCCTTAGAGAAATCTATAAGTGCATTAAGAATGGTTATAATTATAACCTTTAAATTATCTCTGTACTTGATTTTATAAAACCAACCTTACCAATTATCTAAATATATTTTGATATTATGGTTGATGCTGGTTAAATATCACAAAGTTAACTTCACTTGTTAAGGTATCATATACTCCCACATGGAAATATTTTAATTGACGTAGCAATAGAAATATTTCACAGGATTAATATTGATGAGGCTCATATGATGATTCATAATTATGAATAACCATTATAGAATCAATTTATTTATAGATGGTGTCCATGTGAGTATCCAACTTAGTCATCCCATCTAATTTGTGTATGACAATCTTGGATTGGTATCTCTCTCCATGCTATTCAAATATGTGTTCTATGAGGTCTTACATAATGGATTGATCCTTACTGGGGTAATTCCTTATTAATCACCATCCTTTGGATGAATTGACCATGAATCAAACGTTTTTTTGAACCAAAAATAGATCGTTTTAAGCTTTATGGTGAGGGTAACTCATTGATGTGAACATCACTATAAAATACTCTCAAATAATTACAAAATAACATAGAATCATTTTCTATATGGCCTTGTAAAATTATGGATGTTACTTCTCAAATTTTTATTCTTTTACAATGTAAAATATTTCTCCAAACATCTACGGTGTAGTTTATCCTAAGTTGTAATTTATCCTAGTGGCAATGACTTCAACTATTCCTTACTATTCCTTGTCAACAAAAATTAGAAAGCATCACATAGAGGGCATCACCGATGACTGTATTTTCATGGAATTTATCAAAAATATATAAAAATAGATAAATATTATATTAAGTATCATAATTATACATGCCTATTAATTTTCACACATTTTGAATCATCTACAAAACACCCAACTTCAACTTGAAGTTGTTGGAATACACTAGTTTCCTAAAGATACTAAAGGTATCCCCATCAATAAAAATTTGTCCATATCCGATCAATATCATTTTTTGTATTTATTTTTGAGATAAAACATCAATATAGGGTGGCTTCTTCTATGCTTGATTGGATATTTGGTTGAGCATTTTTTCTCTCTATTTGTGTAAAAGATAATTCTAGATTTTAATTTAGAATTCAAGTAGGTCCTTAAATTTTAATATCTTCAATTGGGTTCATGGAGTGTGTGTCATAAAACTGATGTGTGATTTAATAAAAATACAAACAACCATAAAAATAAAATTGAAAAAAAGGTAAAATCAATTAAAATAAAAGAGTGAAACAATCAATAAATAGTAAATTCTTTAGCTTGTTTCATGATGAGACCCTGATAATGGGGAAAAAAATCTGATCTTTTGTTGAGAATTGTTACCTTCCAAGGGTTTCTATTATAGTTTAGAATTTTTAAACATGGTACCCAAATATCTAATACTACCCAAGTGTAATATAGGTATTGCGAGTACATAGTTGAACCATAGGGATACTGAGGATCCTAATCTAATTAATTGTTCATGATTATTGATTCAGAGAGTCAGATGGAAAAATATCAGTTTAAAATATAATTAAGATTAAAAACTTGACCAAGGAGGATATTAGAGAAAATATTAGTTAAAACCCTATTTAATGATATAATAAATCATTTTCGTGTATATTAATATGAATTAAATAGCTATATTAATTATAAAAATATTAAGTAATTTTAAAACCAAAAATAAAATAGTTTTAATTATCACATTTATTATAATGTTTTTATTTAAAAATTGATTATATAAATTTTATAATTTTTAATTTATAAATTTAATTATATTTTTCAATTCATCATAATAAAATCTAATTGGGGTATTTTTTGGAAGATATTGATTTTTTTAGTGAATAGTGAAAATACTGATTTTTGTAGAAGAAGTCATTTATGTAAAATAAATTATGTAATTTAAAAGTATAATTATGTTTTACTTGATTTAATGAAACATAAGTATTATTTAGTTATATTTAACAAAATTAATTAAATTTTAATAATTCTTATATTTTATTTTCATATAAGTTTGTTTTTTTTGGGTTTAAAAAATGGGTTTTTATAAAAACTGTTTTCAAGTGCATAATTTTTCTATATTTTAATTAATTAAAATAATAAACTAGTGTGTAGTGATTTAAATTAAATTTATATATAATATATCTCTGAATATTAATTTAAATTCATATAATAATAATTATTAATCATATAATTAATAAAAAACCATATTTTTCCTGAAAAATACACTTCTTAATAAACTACTTATTCATCTTATCTACGAGTTTTATTTTAAATTAAATTATACGACGCATAGAAATTTAATTTGAAGAAATGGATTAAATATTTTTAATTAAAAATAATTTATTTTTTCTAATATTTTACACTTAATTTTTGGTCTTAATGTATTGTGAAAACTGTAAAAATACTTTATCACGCTTAAGGTGAAAACACATTTACCGGGGGTTAGTCTAAAATGATAAGGGTAAAATTGAATTAAAAACTTGTATAAATTTCCTTTTATAGACATATTTAAAATTTATGACATCTAAGTATCCCAATTAGTCTATTTTGGATCCCTTTTGGATGTGAAAAATTTGGGTACACCTTTTTCTTTCAAAATTTATAAGTGTGCCACTCACCTCACTTATAAAAGGTTACACCCTCACCTATCCTATTCACACATTAGAAAAATTTTGGTTTATAAAAGGTGTACCAAGATACCCTTCCTAATATTCCAACATCATATAATCCTTGGTTTTATTATAAATCCATATTAAGGAGGCTTTTGGTGCTAACAAAAGGAGGTTGTCTGAAGAAGAGGTATAATGCTAAGCCATGCATTTTTATTTTATTTATTCTTTTTTATCCTTACGAAATTATAAAATTACAATAATATAATAAAAAATACCTAACATATACTTATATTTTGTTATTTTAATTAAATAAACTAAATCTATCTCCTCTTCAATCAAGTGGAAATCAAAATCACCATTCGTGTGTTTGGAGGACTACCAACTCATGGACTAATATGATTCATTTTTCCACATTACCTCACATGGATTGATATAATTACTTATTTAGATTATATATATGATATTTGTAACATAATTATACTTATATAGTTACTATATCAAATATACCTTCATACATTCCATTCTATAGGTGATTTGATAATGTCACCGATGTGTACTTCAGACTACCGCCTCACAAAACGATGTGATTTGTTTTTAACTAATTATTTTTATGGAATGTAATAAGGATAAAATTAATGAATATATGTGATATATATGAAATAATTATGATATTAATGACATTTTATTATTATTAAGTTATAATATACATCACTTACTTTTACATTTACATTCACCAAACAATGATAACTTCGTTCATGCGTACGTATGGGCTGCCATCTCCATGAATTGATAAGATTATTTTTAAGACAAAAATAACATGGATGATATTGATAATTATATGTTTTTATATTAATAAATTACATGGAATTAATTTTATTATGATCATTCTATAAATATAAAATATTTCTTACCTCGTTTCCATAATGATAGTTGAAAACTGAAAATGTTACTCATGAGTATGTACAACCTGCCGTCTCCGTGTCTTTACATAGTTCATTTTTCCTAACCATATTTCGTTATTATTTTTTAAAGTATAATTTATCTGTATATAATATAAATATTTCATTATTATTAATAGAGATATTTTGAAATAATAACCTCTTTGAACATAGTCAACATACAATATTCATTTTTGAAATATATGCAAAATACCATGAAAATTTCTAAAGTAAACTTAAATAACTTGATAATTGTGTATAAAATTTAAGAGATAACATAAGAGGAATAACAAAATTGAATTTTTTTTCTTAATAATATATATAATGAACACAATTTTATTATTTAGGATTATAAAGAACATACAACTATATTTTGATATTATACACCTATATTATTTTATGTGATGTATATATAGACCCTTTGAAATTATATATCATTAATTTATCTAATATAACGAAATTTTATGTTTTTTAATTTTATTCTTTCATGGGGCTTACGATTCAAATATTTCCACAATGTTTAGGGACTTTCATATCAAAAATCTTATTTTAATGTTCCCTTACAACTCTCTCTCTTCCATGTCTTTTTTTAAATTATTTTATGAAATTAATTATATAGAAATGAATTTTTTATAGAGTGAAAATTTTAATTTCCTTCCATTTTTTTGATAAGGAACATTTTTACGTGTTTTTGTGGTATGTTTTTACAAAAAGGCAAAAGAAATGTTTCATTTTAACATTTGATGTGACAATGAAAATCCATAATCCATAACCATTATTTTAGTTATGGATTTATTTAAAATATTTCTTATTTTCATTAAATAAAAAACATATTTACCTTTTATGGGTACTTTGGTATTGAATATGGGGTTTTAAAAGAAAATTTTATTTTGAAAACTGAAAGAGTTTTGTATATGTGTTAAAAATAGTTTTTCAAAGGTTTTATGATGGAAAGGGTGAAATATAAAATGTTTTATTCCATATATGGTCCTTTTACTTTTTTAATGAAGGTTTAATCCACATTATAGTTCATTGGTAAGTCCTATATAGATAATGATGATGAGTGTTCCCAAATAGTTCTCTAATGCATTGGTAAATATTATAAGTCAATCGCGTGGTTATTCTAATTATAAGGGTTTTATAAGGGTTCTACGATGATGATGTCACAAGTAACCTACAATAATTTTATATGCTTGAAAATGAGTTTTCAGGGTTTTTTATTATTTCACTGGTAATATAATGACATTTTTTAAAAATAATAATGATTCCATATTCTGATAAAAAAGGTATGATTTTAAAAACATATTTTCTTGGGTTTTCATGTTTTTCACTCAACTGACAACATTAATCTTTTTATGTAACATGATAATATTTTTTGATCATCCAATGTATTTAAGTTGTTTTTCATATGGTTTATGGATAGTTATGGTAAATGAAGAAGTTAAGGTGAAATTTTTGAGGATTTTTTCATAAAAATGATGTTTTATTTTAGAAAATTTATATTGTGAAAAAAATAGATACTGATCAGAAGTGTGAAATTTTTGTTATATGGTTTTATTATGTATTATTTATGATATTATTCTCTAAAAATATTAACCCAAAAAATGATAATGTTTATGATAATGAATTCTTGACTTAAAACTCAAATTTATGTAATGTTTAAGTCATGTTACTTATAAAGTATCCTAGATGAAAGATTATATCAATTATAAATGTTTGGATAATGTTAATAACATACAGTTGAAGTGTTTTTCTATATGTTTATGTTGAAATTATATATAAAATGATTATTACCATGTTTCTATGACTAAAATATATCTATTTAGAATGGTTTTCCATAAAGGAAATACGGAAGATGTTGTAGGAAGGCACCAAGAGAAATATATCCTTCCAAATAAGAATCTCTAAATAGTAAGAATTGGAAGTGAACAATTTTTTATGATGATTTTACATTTTAATTTGTCTATAAATGGTAGTGGAATCCATGTTGGAGAGTAACACGATTTTCCATAAAGAAACATGTTGATAGTTGAACATTTCATGAGACAACACCCTCCGAATTTCAGTGGAACCTCAGATCCAATGGTAGTTAAAGGATGTTTCAATTCCATGGAAATGATATTTGATGTCATGTTATATTCCGAATGTGAAAAGGAAACACTTTATATTTATCAGTTATAATGTGAAGCTGATTTATGGTGGTATCTGGTTAAGAATATGAGAGAGAAATACAATCTTTATTACATGGAATGTGAATAATTTAATGATATTTTACTTGGGAAATATTTCCCAAATATTGTTTAACTTTGTATGAAGAAACAATTTGTAGAATTTAGGAAAAATTATTATGATTTTGAAACTACACATGAAGGAAATTTTACATGATTGTCCAGGTACATACCATATTTTATACAGGACACTAATTGTAAAATTAATCGATTTTACTATAGATTTAAACCTATTTTGTGAAGATATTTTTCTGTAATAGAATTTAAAATCTATGCGAAAGTTGTTTGTCATTCTAAAAAATTTAAATGATGTTTTCAAGAACTTATGTTCTTCATTTTTATTAATGTAAAAAATGTTCATGATGAAATATAATTAAGAAACATACATTAAATAAATATGAAGTTATGAAAATAAATTTCCCATCTTGTGAGAAGTTTGGTAAAAATCATCTTAGAGAATGTATTATAAAATATAGGAAGTGTTACTGAAATAGAATTTTTGGACATACAAATAATAACTATAAGGAAAATGACAAGACATATAGTGACAATTCAACTATAATATTTTTTAGGTTTAGAGAGTTAGTAAATTATGCTAAAATGTATCCAAAGTTAGTCGCTCTAGGTGTAAATCATCAAGAATGAAGTAGAAAGGCATGGAAAAATCTTTTTCTTACTATTACATATGATGTTGGGATGGAAAACAATGTGGTGATAACTCCATAGAGCATATTATTTTTTCAAAGGATGATCTTAGGTTAGGGTACCATCAGTTGAAATTGAAGGAGTTAGATATTTCAAAGATCGTGTTTCAAACTATATATGGTTATTATGAGTTTGTAGTTATTCAATACATTTGCTGCATTTATGGACCTTTTGAATAAATTTTTCCAGGATTTATTGGATAAGTTATTTATTGTGTTTATTTATTATATTTTGGTATATTTTAAAAATAAATTGTATCATGAAATACACCTAATTATTGTTTTCAAAACCATAAATGAAATGAAATTATATGGAAAATCTACTAAGTGTGAATTTTGGTAATAAAAAAATTCTTTCTATAAGCATATTTTTTTATGATATCCTTACTATTGAACATGATAAAACTAAAGTCATTAAATATTCTAAAAGACTAAAAATGCCACATATATTCATAGTTTTTTTGGTTTAGTGGCTTACTACTACTTGTTTTTTGAATTTTTTCTTATATATATAGACCATTGTCAAATTTTACTCAAAAAGGATTTAAATTTATTGGAAAAAATATTATGATAATTTTTTTAATAACTAAAATGATGATTGATGAATGATTTAGTTTTGGTTATATCCTATATAAATATAAATTTTTTATCTATAGTGATTCTTCTTTGAAGGAATTTGGTTGTGTCATGATGTAGAATGATTAGGTAATTACTTATGCTTCATAAAAACTGAAACATCATAAGTTAAATTATACTACACAAGATCTATAATTAGTTTCTATGATTATTTATTGAAATATTTAAAGGCATTATTTATATATAATAAAAATTTAATGATAATCTGATCATAAATGATTGAAGTATATACTTATTGAAAAAGAGTTGAATAAGAGGCATATATGGTGGATAAAACTAATCATGTATTATGATTTCAAAATTCATTATCATCCTACAATTGAAAAAAAGTAGTTGATTCCTTGTGTCAGAAAAATAATGATACACTAAGAATGTTAAATTTGGAACATGTACCTTTGGTTAATGATTTAACGAGTTTTATCTTAGATTTTTTAGATGTAGAGGCCTTTTATTTTTTTAGGTGGCAGTAAAATTATATATGTCAAAAAGAATTAAGCGAGACAAAGAGGATGAACATGTTTTACATAAAACGGAAGATTTGGTTAAGAAGGGTAAGTTGAATGAATTTGACATTGAAAAAGAAGGCGTTTTGAGATTTGGGATGGGATTATGTGTACTATTTTATTCTCAGTTAAAGAGAGAGCAATTGAGTGAGGCTTATAGTTCTCAATTTTGCATTCATCCTGGTAGTACTAAGATACATATAGACCAATAGATGTATTTCTAGTCAGATGAAATGAAAATATATATTTCCTAATTTACCATAAAATTATTGAATTTTTAATAGCTTAAAGAAAAAAAAATTATTTAAGGGAATGATTCCTCATTTTCAATTTCTGAAGTGGAAATGGGAAAATATATCCAAGTATTTCATTGTAGGAATACTGAATACTTCTTGAGGTAACAATGTGGTTAGATTCATTTAGGATTTATTAAAAAAAATCTAGACATTTCCTTCCCATTTGAGATACTATGCATTTAGAGCAAATTTCTCGACTGTATATCAATGAGATAGTGAGGTTAAATGGAGTTCCTCTCACTGTTGCATCAGACCGTGATCCTAAATTAACATCTAATTTTTAAAAATTAATTCATAAATCTAGGGGTACTAAATTAAATTTTAGTACAACTTTTCATGCACAATATGATGAAAAATCATAGTGAAAACTTTATACATTAGAATATTTTATTTCTTCTTAATCAATGGATTAATTTGAAATTTGGTATCATAAATATTTCTCTTGTTTATTTTTTTCTATGACAATAGTTTTAATTCTAATATAAAGATGGCATTATTTGAGGAATTATATGGAAACATATTTCATACATGATATTTTTTTGTATGAATTAGAATAATTTATGTTTTTGTGACTATATTTTGAAGAGAAAATGGATGAGAATGTGTAGTTGATTCAGTAATATATGAGGAGGGGTTAAATATGTTAGGAATGTTGTGTGGATAACTGAAGGAAAGATCATTTTGTAGAGGTAGGTGATCATGATTTTTATAAAGTATCTCAATAGAAAAGAGTTATGTGTTTAGTTAAAAAGGGGATGTTATGTCCATGGTTAATTATAACATATTAAATCTAATAGAAATTAGGATTAGTTTTCTAAAGAGTGTCATTTCCCTTGATTTTATCCCAAAAACGAATCCTATTTCAGGTTTCAATGTTATGGAAATATGTTCCAGATTTATCTCATGTTTTGAGACATGAAGTAGTTCATTTGGAAGAGAATATTTATTTTGAGGAACAACCAATAACGATTATTGATCATAGATATAAATTTTTACATAATAAGGTAACTCATCAAGTTATGGTTTTTTGTAAAATCCATATGGTTTAAAACCAACATGAGAATCTGAAAATGCTATAAGGGGAAGATATCCCCACATATTTAATAACTAAATAAAATTGATATAATACTATTAAAAAAAGGGGAATAATTTAATGTCCTAGGTAATGATATATTAAATCTTTTTCATGTTTATTAACATGAATTATATAGTTATAATTTTTATAAAAATATTAAGTAAATTTTTAATAAAAAATGAAATTGTTTCAACTAAACTATTTTATTATAAGATTTTTAATTAAAATTTATATTTATAAATTATAGAATTTGAATTTTTAAAAATTATTTTAATTTTTGAGACTATAATATAATAATTAACTTGGGGTGTAATTTTTTCATTTTCTGAGGAAATATTGTTTCTCATCGAATAGCGGGAAATACATATTTTTGAAAGAATATAATATATTTTTCAGTAAATAAAGTAATTTCAATTCCCTATTATGTTTTAAATTTTATTTTTTGTAACAAAAGTATTATTTAATTATATTTAATCCAATTAATTACATTTTAATTTTTATTATGTTTTATTTTATTATAAGTTTATTTTTGAGGATGAAAAATGGTTTTTTTCTGAAAACTATTTTATGGTGCTTATTGTTTCACAATTTTAATAAATTAAAATATTACCAAATTAGATTATTAATTAAATTAAATTATTTTATTATATATCTATATATGTTTGTTTAAATTTTTTTGTTGAAGATTTCTATTCATAGAGTTAATATAAAATCAACTTTTTCCTGAAAAATGCTCTTCTTAAAAAACCACTTTTTAATCAAAACTCTTTGTTTTATTTTAAATTAAATTCTTCCAATTATGTGAATTTAATTTGGTAAAAAGGATTAAATATTTTTGATCATCATAATTTAAATATCTAATAAGGTCAAATTCTTTTTTTTCTTTTTTAATTTTGAAAATGGTAAAAATATTTTACCTCATTTATTGTCAAAACAAGTTTATCAAGTGTTAAACTGAAATGATAAGGCTTAAAATGACCTATTTTTTTTTAATAAATTCAATTTCTGTGAAATTATTTTACCATATATCACCTAATTATTTATATATTTTCATTTTGGATCCTCATTTCTTGTGACAATCATGGGTATATCTTTTTCTTTTGAACAATTACAGGTGTGCCACTCGCCTCACTTATGAAAGGCCACTCCCCTCTTATCCTCTTCAGAACTTTGTACCATTTTTCATAATATATGACCTAAAATATTCATTACCTAATTACTTACACATTTAATAGATTCCTTGTATTGATCATAAATCTATCCTATGATATATTTTTGTGCTAACCTAAAGAGGTTGTCCAAAGAAGATGTATCATTCTTAACTGAGACTTTCTATTTAATTTCTTATTCCAACTCCTTAAAAACTTATTAATTTATGATGATATAATAAAAAAGCATGTCCAAAATAATTTTATGTTATTATTTTTATTGTATAAACCAAATATGTCTTCTATTCCCTTAAAATTGGAAACAAAATAATCATTCATGTGTGTGGAAGACTATCGCCTCATGAACTGATGTGATTCGTTTTTCATCATCGCCTATCATGGATTGATATAATGATGTATTGTAAGTATATATAATACTAATTTTAACATAATTATACTTTTTTAATTATTATATCACATACAACATCTTACATTACATTCTGTTAGAGATGTGACAACGTCCCTCATGTGTACGATGGACTACCGCCTCGCTAAGCAATGTGATTTGTTTTTAGTAAAAAAAATTAAAGGAAGGAAATAAGGATATATTTTTTAATATATTTAATATATATGAAATAATTATGTAATTAATGAAATTTTTATCATTCCTCAAACTTAATATATTTCATTTACATTTACTTTTCAATTCACTGAAAAATGAAATTGTCGTTTGTGCATACATGTAGACTATCGCCTCCAAGAAGTAATGTGATTGTTTTTAATCACCTAATCACATAATATATATATATATATATAATAAAACGAAATTTTTGTTTTTATTATAATTTTATGAAGATAAACTATTAATTTCCTCATTTCATTAATGATAGTTAAATAATGAAATTGTTACTCCAGTCTACTTAAGGCCTACCGTTTCCATGATTGTAACAAAGTTTATTTTTCATAAAAATATTTCATAATTGGTATTAAAACATTAATTTATATATAAATATTATAAATATTTCTTGATTATAATTCTACATATGTTGGAATAATGACCTCTTTATCCACAATTAACCTACCAAAGTCATTTTTAACTTATAAGCCGAATACCATAAAAAATTATGAAGTAAACTAGAATTATTATCTAGTTATGTATAGAATGGTAAGATATAAAATAAAAGGAATAATAAACATAATTTTTTTATAATAATTTAAATAATTAGAATTTTTTTGTTATTATGGAAGATATAGAATATACACGATGAGTCAGACACAATGTAAGGGACTTCGTCTCGATTTACATTCCTTGATGCATAGTTTTATGTTATACACCAATATTATTTTATAATGTGTATATAAACACCATTTGAAATTTTATATCTTTAATTTAAATAATATTTTGATATTTAATGATTTTTTAATATTAATCATTTTTGAGACTTATGATTCAAATGTTTCCGAAGTGTCAAGAGACAATATTTTTAAAAATCCTCTTTTAAAGTTCCCTTAAAACTCTTTTTCATAAAAGAAAAACCCTCTTATAAATAATAAGAGGATAGATAATAAGTGTATTTTTCTTCACATTAAATTCATCTATTAATGCCCCCTTAATATCCTTTTTTAAAAATCCTATAATGAATTTATATAAGATAATGAATGTTTTATATTGGACATTTTTGATATTTTTCTTTTTATTCAAATAGAATATTTTTATGCGTTTTGTGTGACACATTTTGAAAAAATGAAAACAAGAATTTTTTATTTTAACATATGCGATGATAATGAATTTTACCACAATAATAAACTTTATTTGATTTTTATTTTACATTGCATGATTTTATGATATCTTCAAAGAAATATTTTTCTCCATTTTATGGGTATTTTGTATTAGAAAATTTTGGTTTTAAAAGAAATTGGTATTTTTTAAATCTGAAAGTGTTTTATATTTGAATTAAAATGATTTTTTCAAGGGTTTTATGATAATAGAGTTGGAAGACAAAATGTTTTATTCATGATATGGTACCTAGAAAATGTTTATAACGGTTTGTGCTCCGTTATAGTTCATGGGTGAACAAGATATATTACATGATATTGGGTTCACCCAGATATTACTCCAATTCATTATTAGGTATTAGATTTCCACCTCATTTTTATTCTAATTGTAATGGTTCTGTAAGGGTTCTATATGTTTTATATTAAGATGATGTCACAAGGAACATACATATATTTTAAATTATTTCTAGTGAGTTTTCATGGAAATAATTTTATTTCGATGGTAAGATAACGAAATATTTAAAAAATAATGATGTTTATCTTTTTGAGTAAAAATAGTATTCTTTTAAGAAAATGTTTTTCATAGGGTTTTAAAGATTTTCATTGCAATAATGATATTGTTACTTTTACCCATCATGAGATTTATGTACTCATATGAAAACTTTAAAATGGTTTACAAAGGTTTTAAGGATGGATATGGGAATGTTGGAAGTCAACTAGAAGGTCGTGAATATTTTTCATTAAAATAAATCATTTTAAATTTTAAAATTTTTTGATTATGAAAACAATGGATACTGATTGGATTTTTCCACATTGTATTACAAGGTTTTTTTCACGAATGAGTTATGGCTTAATTATCTAAAACTATAAACCTAAAATGATAATCATATTTAAGAGTGAATTTTTAACTAAAAAATCATTATTATATAATGTTTAATATTGGGTAATTGTAGATAAATCTTGGATTGAAAATAACTTGATATGAACAGAAAATCTTATGGATCAATTTTGGAGGATGTTTTATAACAAATTCATGATTTATTTTCTTATGATTTAGTATGGTTGATTAATTTTGAGAAAAATTAAGGTAGTTAATTCCACATGTTTAGTAATGATTAAAACTAGATAATTCCATCAGATTCCTATAAACAAGGTAAGCTAGTATTTCCATTATTAATTGAGTTATATCTCAAAATAAGAAGGTAAACTGAGGTTGAATCTTGCAACCCCATTCTATGCTATCATATTTTTCATTTTCCTCTTATCACTATCAATCCCACTAGGTGACTAATTGATATGATTTGATACTTATCAATGTGATATAAATCTGACATGTGAGATTAAAAAACATAATTAATCATTTAAGTTAAAGTATCATCCTCTTAATTTTGAGCCACCATTCCTTAAGGAACTAAAAACTCATGATGGAATTGTTAACCATCATAGATAAAATGTTACACTTGATGGACTGAATAATTATATTAATTAGAAAAGAAAAGAAAGAATGAATAAATTGAATAATATTGAACATAAATATAATTCACTCTTTAATATATAATACACAATTAATAGTTCAATACATCAATGTCCTAAAGGAAATGATCAATTTACTCCCTGGAAGTCTGGTCTCCACCCACCTTAGACCTATTGTCTATTTTCAACTAAAATGAATTTCAAAATAGTATCCTTTTTTAATTTTAGTAGTGTATAGAAAATAATGGTTTATACTAAAACAAAATATATAAAAAGTTATTTTTGGAATGGCACAATGTACTCCAAGAATTTCCACTGAGTGTTGACTAGATTCATGGTGAAAAAGAATCACTCCAGTGTGAGTTAAATGCATTTTTTTTAAATTTAATTTAATACCATAATAAAAAAATGATCTTAAAATATTTTTAGATGTGGTTTTAACTACTCTAAAACACCCCAAAAAAGTTTTTAATGTTAGAGAAAAGTTGTGATATAGATTTCATTAGCTTGAGTTCCTTGGTTCTTCCATTTTATGACTTTACATGTCTTGGTTAATACACTACATACATAATGGAGACATATAATAACCCAATTATTTAACACAAAGATATTAAATAATTTAAAATGAATATTGTATAAATAAAATTATAATTGGTGGTAGAAACATAATGGTTTAGTGTCTTTAGAGACTATATACTCAATATTATTATTTCATGAACTATCTTAAAAATGTTCCAAAAATATTGTCCTATATAGTACTCTTCATATACATAACCTAATTAATAAATTTATTTATAAGTTGGGGAAAGAAAACATAATAATGTGTGATTTAATATTCTTAGTAAGGGTAAACAAGATAAATATCAATAAAATATCCTATGAAATCATAATAGAAGCGTAACATTTTTATATCATGAGCGTAACTGAAATTTTTTATACCCAATCTATCATAGATCATAAACAAAAGTCATGGAATAAAATTTTACCATTTAAAAATACATTATTTTTAATGGTGATAAATTTTCATATATAAACCATGAATAAAAATTTCACTTCATAAGCATGAAAACATGTCATAAAAGTGTGGCAAAATCATAAGTGTTGAAAACATTTTGTATGTCAAGGTTAACTACTGAGAAAATCAAATCATAATGGATCTGGAATCAACACCTATTTCCCATAGCATAACAGATTCTTCCTCATCACATTATTCCTATAGTGGATCATGAACATTGATTGGTTTCCCATAGTGGATAAATCACATTGAAATGATTCTTAAAGTGGATCAAGTACATATGCTTATTTCCCATAGCTATCTCATGAGATGTAAAAAATTACCCAATAAATTTTAGGGTATATAATTGTAGGCCCAACCATCACATAATTAAAAAGATACATATATGTTCCATAATATCAAAAAAATCATTATATCATCATTACCTATCTAATGGAATGAAAATAGGTTTTATAATTTTTTAATTATTTCATCATAGTATAACCTATAGAAGAAAAATAGGTTTCATTAATACATAATTATCGTAATAATAAACCATATATAGAAATAATAATGATGGAATCATTGGATCATACCCCTAGTAAAGCATAATTAACATAAAGGATATTATCACAGATGATAATATTTTTTAAAAATAACTGGAATATTTCTTGGGGAAGACACCATTTTTAGTTTGAAAGAACTTATTTAAAATATAAAAATTTCCTAAATATAATGTTTAAAATATTTTCTACTAAAATAATAGAGTAAAATTTTAAATTAATCTTCAAATAATTGAGTCGTCATGACAGTAGGAAATTATTTTCAAGCTATATAATTTTAAAGATATATTTCTTTTAGATTTTCAAAAAAACCATAATAATTCCTCATTTGAAAAAAATCCATTTAATCTACTTTCTAAATATTTCAACATGGTTGAAAAAGACTTTAAAATATCATTGAATTATTATAAAAACCATTCTTGAATTATTTTTAGAATAGATAGATGTGGGAGAAAATATTCTTCACCAAATAGTAAAACATTTTTCATTTTCCTTAATAAAAATTCTTTATCCTATTAAAAACATAATGTGTGGAAAAAGAAAAGAAAAACATTAATTCTCTATAAATAACCACATGAGAATAAAAAATAAAGGGATTTATTAGATATGGTTCATATTATTTCTTTAGTGGAGATTCAAACATAGATAATCCTAATTAAAATGGGATTAAAAAATAAATCCATTACATAAAGTATAATATCTCTTTGCAAACATTAAAACTATAAATCCCTAAGTTTTAGTGAAATATATTTTTTCAAATAATTTAAATTTCTTCAATATCATGAGTTACATGAAACACTGGGTTCTAATGAACCATAATATATTAATAATATTATTATTTAATCAGGATTGTTATAACCTAACTGTTAAACATAGTGGTATGAATAGAAATAACTGAATTTTTTTGACTAATTATAACAATTTTATAAAAATGAAACATATTGATTAAAAAATTTCATGCTTTTTAGTAAATTATTTATATGATACGAAAATACAACTTTATAAAAATGTTTTCTCTTGATTTTTTTGGGGAAAAAATAAAATTATTTTTTTCACTTTTAAAAAATTTATTTTATAACATGAAATTAAGTTTTCTAATCAACATGTAAAAATTATCTTAATGTTATTTTTTGGGTATTTTTATGAAAAGTTTAAATTTTTAATGAATCACAAATAATACTGATTTTTAATTAAAATTTCCTTTATATTTAAATCATTTAAGGTGTTATATAATTTTTCTAAAATGGATTAGAGTAAAAATTAATTCAATTATGGTACTATTAATCCAATTTTATGTTCAATATTGATATAATAACATTATACACATACGAAAAACATTTCTTTGGAAAACCACATTTTATGCATGTTTTCAGGTTTAATTTTAAATTAAATTCTTCCACTTAATTTAATTTAATTTTTAAAACTAGATTAAATATTTAATATTATCATAATTAAAATTGTAAAATAATATTAACATATTTTTTCCATAATTAGTCATAAAATTATTAAAAAATAATTATTTTGGTTAAGGTTAAAATAGACATATCATGTGTTAAATTTAAAATATAAGGGTCAAAATGAGAAAAAAATTATATAATTACAATTTAATTTCCACATTTAAACAATAATGATCTATTTTTTATCCATTTTGAATATGTAAATGGTGGGTATAACTTTTTCCTTTTAAAAATTCCAAATGTGTCCTCTCCCCCCTTATAGAAGGTTACCCCGCTCCTCTCATATATAAACTTACAAAGCCTTTGTATTGTTCTCATACCCATCCAAATCGCTTACATAACGCATTAACCACATCCTATAGGAATTAGTTTGATTATTAATCCCTCTTAAGAAGACATTTGGTGTAAACCCAAGGAAGTTGTCCGAAAAAGAGGTATCGTTCTTAAGTGAGAATTTTTTATTTATTTCTTCTTCAAACTCCACCAAATATTCTTAAAATATAATTATATAATAAAATACATATAATATGTATTCATATATGTTATAATTATAGTTTCATAACCTATATCCATATCCTCTTCCATAAAATGGGAAATGAAACCGTCACTTGGGTGTACGGTGGATTACTGCCTCACAAACCGATATAATTTTTTTCATCACTACCTCTCCTTGTTGGATATAATTATAGATTAAAATTATATATATTATATTTATAACATAACAATACTTATGTAATTATAATATCATATCAAATTACTTTCCTTCTAACCCCTTGAAAAATGACAACATCACTCATGTGTACGTGTGGACAACCACCTCCATGAAGTGATGCGATACAATTTTCATTTTATTTTTCCATGTATGGTAATAAAGATAGATTTAATGAATATATATGATACGTATTATAGAAAACTAGGATTAATAAACATGAATACAACATCATATAAATTAATATTGAGTACATTACATAAGTACATGCTTGAGGACCATGATAGTTTAGTTTCTTTGGAAACAGGTAACACATTCTTCTAATTTGGTGAAAGAAATTAATTATTTATAATAAAGATATCCTTCTTTAGTAATCCTACTTAAAAACATTATTCGTAACATGGGGAAAGGAAATATAGGAAAGTGTGTACTCAGAAGCCCTGTAAGGGTAAAAATAAAGGAGACACATAAGCATAACATGGATATAAGCATTTGAGAACATGAACATAAAATTTGAATATCACACCCCACTTATCGAAGAACATAACCACCATTGATGGAATAAATATCAAGAGATTATAAGACATTAATCATAAGGAAATCAAAGAGAATTATTCATGATAGTATGTCATTGGCATAAGACATAGACTTGTGTCATACGTATAAGTATATAAAATCATTCCTTATAAGTCAAGGCACATTGAAAAACTTATTTGGTAAATTTATTAGGGATGAATCTACTGGATGGGACACACCACCATCCCCAGTCTCCACCCTTTCCTTATAATGTATTAGGATACACCTTATACCCATATTAGTTCATGTTTTGTTACTTTTTTTTATCTTAGTATCCAATGTTGACTCCCAAGATGATTTTAGTAGTCAAGGTTCACTCCCACGATCATCCAAGTAGTCAAGTATCACTCCCAAGACTATATTAGTAGTGAAGGTTCACTCCCAAGACTATCATAGCAAACAAATTATTTTACTGAATTGGGTAAAATCCCCATTTCATCCATGTATATTTAATGAAATATAAATATTTACACAATACATTATAGAGAGATATAGTTCCCACTCATCACATAAATAAATCATTCATAGGTGTTCCACAATATAATAAAACATTCAGCATATCTTTACCCATAAAAATATATGTGTTTCCTAAACATCATAACATAAACCATCAAATAAGATGGGTATCATAAATATTTAATCCTATCATAACTAATAAGAAAGATATTTATTTCATAATAATTTCATCATTGAATAATCCATGAAAGGAACATGGTTTTATAATTTTTTTTCATGGTATAGCCCATTAAAGAGAAATTGGTTTCATAAATATAATTATATCTTAAATATAACAATTCCAAGAAATGGTAAGAATGGTGTACTTGGTTTACATTCCGAATAAATCATAAACTACGAAAAAGAATGTCATCATAGATGGAAAATAATTTTGAAATAAAGTTTAAAACATTTCTTAAGGAAAATATCCTTTTCACATTGGAAAATTATTTTTATATCATAAAACGTATTGCGACCCCTTTTATTTAAAAATACTTTGAAAACTTATAATGGTAGCTTTGAAATCATTTAAATCCTTCTCTTTAAAAATAACATTTGAAAACTTATAAAGGAAGCTTTAAAGACCATTTCAATCACTTTTTAAAACATAAAACATTTTAAAAACATTTTTCCTTTTAAAAAGTGTGTAAAATATTATTTAGAAAAAAAATATAAAATTATTTTTAGAAAGCAATGTTTTTTAATAAAAAATATTTCTGACTATAAAGGGAAATAGAGTCATATTTTTTTTAAAAAATTTTTAATTATCTTATGAAACAAATAGTGGGAAAATCGTATCATTAAATTAAGATATTCATGATAAACTAGAGTAGAATAAATTTCATGATATTTATTGAGATACAAATCATATGATTTCATCAATGGAAGAATAATCATAAATAATCCTGATAAATGATGAGATTGTAGCAATGAACTCTTGCCACTTTGGTATCTTTGAATAAAATTACCCATGAAATAATAAAATTAAATTAATATTAAAACATAATTAAAATAATTTTATTAATAATATAACATTTAAACATGAATTATATACAAATTTTAAAATAATACAGCTGCATAACATAACATGTGTCTCAAAGAAGGAAAATTGAGACAGAATTACTTCACTGATTTGGTATCTTCTTAACTGTAAACCTCATGAAATAGAAATCCTAAAATTGATATGTAAATAAAAATTAATTTAAGGTTAATAATAATATAATACATTAATTATAATTATATACACCAAAAAAACTAAATGAGTGGTGAATATGGCATAAGTCTCGTAGTAATTAAAGTGAGACTATAAATCCCCATACTACTAGAGTAACTTTTGAATCATGATATCTATGAGAGAATAAAATAAATTGAAACTTTTAATAACATTAAATAAATTAAATTCATGATATTACATTTCATATGTATTTATATACAAAACATAAAACAATATGGTGGGGAATATGACATGTATCTTACAGATATAAAAAGTGAGCTGAAATTCCATTACCTTAAGTACTGACTATCTTCATAGACATTCAAACCTCCTATATAATAAATATAAATTTATTATACAAATACCGTCTAAAAATATTATTATATATAATTCCTTATGTTTTTTTATTATGACTTTATATTACACGTTTATTAATATTTTCATGTTAAAGATACATTTCATGTTGTAACTGCTTTGTTTTTCGTATATATTTTGACTTGTTATTCTTGATCATCTTAATTATATAATGATTTAATTATTTAAATAATTTAAAAAATGAAATAAATATCATATATAATCATTAAATAAGTATTTATAATAATCTATAAATGATATATATATTAAATGAAATACATCGTTCATGAAGGTAGTAGGTCGTACATACGCATGAACACTGTTTCCATTTTCTTATAATATTTTTAATGAAAGAAAAGTAATATATATATATATATATTATATCCATTATAATTATTATTTCATAGATATAATATATTTTTATTAAAATCATCCTTAACACATTCCATGTATATTGTGAACAAATCACATCACTTTTAGAAGGCAGTAGTCCATATGTCCACAAACGATGTTATCATGTTCCCAAAAAATGGAAAGCATAAAGATATGTGTTATATAATCATAAAAGAAGCATAAATAAATAATAAATATAATATATATCATATTTAATTATTAATTCCATATTTCTTCCCAACCATGAGAGGTGGTAATGAAATAATGAACGACATCGATTCGTGAAGTGGTAATCCTCTGTACACATGAACAATGATTACTAATCCCATTTGATGGATGTGTGTGTAGAACTAGGTATAACACATAGAATAAAAATATGTAAGTATATTAAGGATACTTATGTTATTATATAATCATGTGATAATAATAATTTAAGGGGTGCATAAAGAAATAAAACCAAAGTGTGTGCTGAATAATGTTACCTCTTCTTCGGGTAATGCCATTTGGGTTTTCACCAACGGACTTCCTTGGTTTTCTTTATGCCCAAAGTGAGTTTTATAAGATGGTATTAGGGATTTTATGAGCTTAATTGGTTAGTGTTTGGACAAGAAATGAGTCTTTATAGGTGTAAATAAGTGAATGGGGGTGATTGACTTTATATAGTGGATGAGTAGTGGTATTCTTTTAAATATAAAAAGGTAAATGATTTTGAGAGGTATCCCTTACATCATGTGCCTCAAATAATGGTAAATTTAAATAAAATATTGTATATCTTATTAATATGTACATAAAATTAATTTTGGATAAGTTTATAGTTCATTATACCTTTATGTCAAATGTCTAACCACTAAGTAAACTTGTTTTTCTCTCAATGCCTGTAATTAATTTTAATTTATTTCAATAATTTTTTTGGCCCAAAAATTAATTGAAATAAATATAAATTATTAATTATTATAATTTAAATTATTTAATATACTTATCAAAATTCATATCACAAAATTTTAATAAATTTATTTAAAAATATTCCCACAGATAGTATGGGACAATGAGTTTTTAAAGTAAAAAATGTTCAATAGTTTGATTTTTTATATCGAATTTCAATATGAAATTAATTAATATTAAATGAATTGTATTAATATATTTCTAATTTATATAAATATACTTTAATAAAATTTTAAAATATATATTAACTATATAAATAAGTTAGATGAAATTGTAGGTTTCCGTTAAAATTCAGTATTTTTCACTATTCATCCAGAAATGAAACTTCCCATAAAAATATAAAAAATTCCCCATATAATAATTTTTATATTTTTTTTTTCAAAAATGAATTTTAGTTTTTAAAATAATACTTATATAAGTTTAAAAAACTATTTTTAAGACAAGTCTTCTATTCAAATGAGGAAAAACTACATTTCAGAAAAATATATCATTTTATGCCTAAAATTGGATTTGTTCCTATTTTATGCCTATAATACTTATTGGATGAATGTAAAATATTTTGGATTAATTTATAATATATAAATATCATTAACATCTATCACTAATAGAGATTAATTTTATTTACTATGATAAAATGATTTTTGGGAATAAAAATAGTTTTTTCGTGAAAACACATCCTTTATATTCAATTAGTTTTTATTTTCATTCATAATTAATTTTTAGCCAATAATTCATTTTATAAATATTTCTAAACCATATTTCCATAGTATAGTATAAATTATTCATTTCTTCTATTCCAACGACTAAGTGATCACTATAACAATATTTTAATATTAATATTTAAATTATATTATAGTTCGGTAAAACTCAGTATTTTCATGTTAAACAAGCTATCAATAGAAATCGAAAATGTGTATAAAAAAATCCAAACATATGTGTATATGTCGTTAAAGTTTAAATTGGTGTTTATTTTAGATAAATAATAACATTTTCTAGCGTGCAATGTAAGAAAAAGTTAGTGCTTTCATGTAATACAAGCCATATTTAGTATTGCATGAAATGAAAAAATGTCAAAAATAGTATATTAATTAAAAAAATTCAAAACATATGGTGGTGTTATATTCTACCACCTTAAAATTAATTTCTCCCCCAATGTTTGTATGGGTCCACAATGTTTTAATTATTTAAATTTCATTTCATAGAAACGCACATCGTAAAAATGAATACTAATACTTCATTTAAAAAGAAAATTTAGAATTATAACTCTAAAACAAAACAAAACATAACTACGTTTCTATATAGGAGAGAATATATGAATTTTTGGTCATATAAAAAAGTGTGAATACTTATAGAGAGCTATAATGATCACATATCACAAGATTTTGGGTGATCCAGATAAAGTTAACAATCACAAAACCAAAAACCAAAAATATTACAACCATATGTTTTCAATGGAAATATCCTTATTATGAGTTTTACACATGAATAAAAAACATAATGAACTACTAAAGGATTTGTTATATTTAAACATATCTTTTTCACTTCTGTGATTTGAATTTTGAAAATCTGACTTATATGATTGCAATTAGTAAGTTATTTGTAGTACAGTAACAAAAACAATATTTTTAGTAAGTAGTAACCTACCCTTATGAATTGTAACATAAAATTATGAATATTGATATAAAACAATGATTATTAACCTTATACATGATATTATAAAAATAATATTCATGTAAAATTACGAAATACCTATATCTTGGAATAAGAAAATAAATGTTTCGAAATTGTTATTTTGTGAGTAAATTTTGAATTTAATTAAATATTAAATTAATCATATTTAGAAAATTATTTTTAAAAATTAGAATTCATTTTTGGATTCTACACATTGGAGAATTTTTAGTGTGATTTGTTTGGGGTTTTTCTAAAATACTTGAATTATTATGAATAGTAAAATATGATAATTTACAATAAATGCAAAATCCTGAATTTCTTAATTATGATTGAGTCATGGATGATGTAAATGGACATTGTTTAGAAATAAAATGCATCTATTACAATTCTTGTTCATGGAATCATCACTATTGGTTTTATTATGGAAAAATAATAAACTAATGATTATAATATTATGAAAACTCTCTTCCCCCCCACTATAAATACCCCCATATTTACCTATTCTCTTTACTCCCCACAAGCCTTCTGTCCTACCAATATTTTTCACAAATATACCTTCAATAACCTCCCCCACATCCAAAATCCCATAGTCACTTCAAAATACCAAATCCTATCATCTTAAGAAGGCTCTCAATGAAGTTTGATTCAAGAGGTAAATTCCTATTTTCTTTTCTTTCTTTTTTATTTTCAAGTTAATTTGTTTTCTTCTCTATCATTACCTATACTCAGACAAATGTTATGAAAACTCCATTACCTTACATGTACTCAAATTTTTTTATGATAATGGAATAATTTATTATCACCTCTTTTTTACTCATCTTTTATTTTAATAGTGAAGACACCCTCCGAGATGTGTTAGTTATTAATGGACGATGAGAATTCAATTTCGATTACTGTCTTCAATTTTGGTCCTAAAACAATTTTCACGGTTGAAATAGAAAATAATATATTTATTAATCCTCATATTTTGTTCTATAATCATTTTATACACATTGTTTTGGTTTTATAAAACAAAACAAGTTCTTTGTGGTCACTCACTACCAATTAACGCAAAAGGTTGTCACTAAAGTTTTATATAATGATTCACCATCACTTGAATTAAACAAATTAAAATTTCAACCATGTAACCTTCTGTATGTTTAGTATTAAAATATAACCCCAATTTCAGTTGATAACCTTCATCATACATGTTTATCCGAACATGAACCGATCTTTAAAACCAAGCAAGCAAACGGACCGAAACGATGAAATTGAACCTTATAACCAATAAAAAAGGACTTGAATGTACTTGAAAAGGTGATACTAAATATTTTACATATATAATATGTTATTTAATTATTGATTAATGATCCTAATTTTTTTATCCTGGTCATTAATAACAAGTGGAGAACACCATCAGATTTAAGGTAAGGGATCCTCCCTATTTCACTTTTATGCAAGATTGTCCCCTTTTTTATTTTCCTATTATGTGTAATTACTGGTCATGGGGAATGAATAAAAACATCCCCATACTTTCATAATTATGTATAATTTATTACGAACCCCTTTCTCTCTTATTAATCCCTCTTAAGTACACATGATACCAAGATGATAACTAGTAATGAATTTTACCAAAACTGCCTTTATTCCTTCGGGTTTCCCTATGATTCTTTTTACCCAAATGAATTTGTATTTTCTTTTTTATTAAAACATATAAATTATGTTTATATGATCCAGACTTAGGTTTCAAGACCCATCCTTTATTCTAATTCGGGAATATACATGATTTTATGTGATTCCCTCTTTGATACTTCCCAATAAGCAAACTCATATTAAGGGAACTTCCCGAATTTTTTCCCAATTTCGAATGCAATATATCCTCTATTTTAAGACACAATTTTATTTATAAAATATTTTTTTATTGTAAAAATCCTCTTTGTTCACTTCTGGTTTTATATAATTTTCCCCCTTTTCTATTTTAAAAATATCTTTAATATTTTCCTTAAAACCACACAAAAATGTTTTAAGGATAAAATTTATCAAAAACGATACTTATATGTTTTCAATTTTGTTTGAAATAACTTACCATGATATGTAAATATTTTACCTTATTAACTTCCATTTATGTTTTAATTCCTTTCTCTCATGGAGACTTTTATGATACACACATTCATTTTGATTTATGTCATGAATGTGATACCCATTTCTCTCTATGGGTTCCCTTACATTTATGTATGATTGATTATGTATGATTATTTATGTGTAAATAATATTCATGAAAATTTTAAGATGGTTTCACCTGGATAACACTCTAATGAATTGGGTAAAGCTAAATCTCATGAGATGTTATCTGAGACGATCTTGTCAGTTAGCCTTGGCTTGTGCTACTTTGGGAAATGATCCTAGTGGTTAGCCTTGAATCATACTAAAGACATGATTTAAGTTTCTTACAATTTTTTGATTAAATTTTTAAATAAATCCATGTTTAATTGTTACGATTACTTATGTTAGATTTCTTTTTTATTTCTTTATGTCATGTTTTCTAATACATGTTCTAAGGATTTATTCTTATTTTTATATCTAGACTGGGATTTTATCTCATCCCCTTGTTAATGTTATCCCTAGGCTATCATATGATGATGTACGAAAACAATGAAATTTAGGGGATATTTATGATGACTAAATAAAGAAATGTTAAATTTAGTTCCTTGTTTTTTGATTTTTGTACCTAGTCTTCCAAGACACTAGACTTCACGATCCTTGGGTTGTACTCTGATGTATAATTACGAAAAAAATCAGGGAATGTTTTATGTAAAATTCTAGGGTATCTATAAGAAAGTAATGAAAGAGGTCATTGATATGATAAAAAATGATTATAATAGGCCATCATTTTATTTCAAGACCTTTTTTACTAAAATTGAAGATATTTCATGACAGATTGAACTTGATTTCATGCCATTTCATACAGAAAATTTCACCCAAGGGATGTCCCTTGACTAAATTTCAATTCATCTCTTTCTATAAGAAATGATGTAGGATTTTTTATTCCTAAATTACTAACAGATCACGAGGACCATAAATATAATTATAAGTCATTTCAACTACCTTTAGATATTATCACTACAAAATGGTTAGAATAGGTCATCCTATATGCACAAATTCTCATAGAGTGAGATAATAATTTATTCTATAAAACCTTATCTGATGTTTAAATTGAAAAATTCTGTAAATTGTTAACCTTATATCCCTGTAAAAAGATGAAAATACGAAAACATTAAAAATAAAGTCGCTAAATTTATCAAAATGAGATTAACATTTATCCCCAATATAACATAAAGTATCTTTGGTTTTTCTCATACCAAACATACCTTCATTGTTAACTCTATTGAAACATGGTAATAAATAGAATTACCATAAATCGTTATTGAAGACATGGATGCTTCATTATTCAACAGATTATTGGATATGTTCCTTAAATCAACAATTATGTGGACTTCATCAATGATAGAAAAAACACATTTTCAACAAATCCTTTATCAGTTATGAGGTCATAAATACTATCCAATTTACATTATCCATATTATAATATCTTTATCTATAATAATTATAATTTTCACATTCGTAGAAACATGTTAAGGGATACCTTACCTTAAGGCTTTCAATTAAATAACTTTTCTACATCATCTGTATCATTTAACATATTCTTAAAAATTCATAAATAAAAACTTGTATAGAAAATCCTTATATGCTTCCGGATTTATATAACATAATGATTTATTTCAAATACCTTAATAATTAAATCATTCAACCTCTTTATTAAGCCATAAACTAATCCAATATTAGTTATGAGGTCATAAATTTTATCAAATTTTCTTTACCCATATCATCATATCTTTATAAATAATAAATATCTTTTACATATTTTTGAGAACATGTTAAGGGTTACCTTCCCATAAACCTTTCGGTTAAATAAATTTTCTAGGTCATCAATATCATTTAACATATTGTTGAAAATCCTTAAAGAAAAAAATGCAGAGGAAATCCTTATATGTTTCATGATTCATATAACACAATCGTTTATTTCAAACACCTTAATAATTAAATAATTCAACATCTTTATTAATCCATTAACTATGCTTCATTATCGTAATCCTTGACACTAATTTACGAGAATAGAAAATAAGAATCATTTCTACACAATTTAATCATTTTTATAAACAATACAATAGGAAAAAACATACCATTCGTATGTTTCTCTTGGTCTCATTATCATCAGTTGAAAGACCATTACTCTTAGAACCATGCATGTTTCCTCCATGATATTTACCCTAAGACATTAATTATCATAATTCCCATACTTTACACATTTACATCATTCATAATTCAATGATACTATAGATATGACATTATTCTCATCAATAACAATAACTAAATGTTTCATTTTTCTTTTATATTTACTTACTTTGGGTCCTTATATTAAAAAAAGATTCTTGTTCCCCTAATACATCCACTAATAGTATCTAGATATGGATTTAATTTCCAGGAAACTACTCTATCAATCCTTTACCTAAATTATAGGATAGTTTTTTAACTTTGAATCATCCTTAAACTTATCCATAGAGACATACCTTAACATATACATATAAATTTCCATGGGGATCTCACTGGAGTTTTATCATCTTAGTTTCAAAAAGGTTGACTAAACCATTACTTTTTTGAAAACTATATAAACCTGACATAACATATATGTATATTACATCATCTTATATGAATATTCATCACATTAAAAAAGTAAATCTTCTAGGACCATAATAGTATAATGTCTTTGGGAACTAGGAACACATTATTCAAACATGGTGATTGATCTTCATCATCTATAGTAAAGATCTTCCCCTTTTTTACTCCTACATTAAACCATTCTAAATAACATGTGGAAAGAAAACATAAGAAAGGGTGAGAAAAGATTATATATAAGGGTAAAAAAAGGAGAGACAGAATTATAACTTAGAATAAGGGTATGATAACATGAGAAATTCTTTTTACAATCATTCCCTGCATATAAAAGATCATAATCACAAGTTATGGAATAAATAATGGAATTTCATAAGCCATGAATCATAAATAAATCAAAATATCATGAGTCATGAGAGAATATCATTGGAATAAGACATAGAATTATGGAATTCATAGAAGAATATAAAATCATTCTTTATATGTAGTGGATCATTTCCAAAACATATTAGGGCACTTCCTGGGGGATGAACCTTCTAGGGGGACACACCACTATCCTTATTCACCAAAATTTCCTTAAGATGAATTAGGTTACACCTTCTTCCAATATTGGGTCAAGACTGTAAACTTTTTCCCCATATTATTAGTCAAGGATTACTAAAAAGACAAGATTAGTATTCAAGGTTCACTCCCAAGACCATATTAGTATCCAAGGTTCACTCCGAAGACCATATTTGTAGTCTAGGTTCACTCCCCTGACCATATAAGCAGACAAAGTCCCATACTAAACTAGGTTTACTCCCTATTTCATCCATGTCTATCTCTTGAGATATAAATATTTTCCCAATGCATTAGAAGGATATATAGGTCCCACTTGTCACATAATGAAATCATACATATGTGTGATTCAATATAAAAAAATTCATTATATCATGACCCAAAAAAAGATATGGGTTTCATAAACATCAAAACATAACCCATGAAATTAAATGGGTATCATAAACATTTCTTCCTATTATAACCAATGGAAAAAAGTCTGGTTTCACAATCATTTCATCATATAATATCCTGTGAAATTAAGAGGGTTTCATAATAGTTTTATCAAGGTACAAACCATTTAAGAAAAATGGGTTTCATAAATAACATGTCATATTAAACATAAACACCTAAAATAAAGGGTATGAATGCTTTCCTTCAATCACATCAATAGTAAAGCATAAACAATAACAAAGGATGTCATCTTAAATGAAAAATAATTTTGGAAGTTCTTGTGAAAATATTTCTTGATGAAAATATCCTTTTCACTTTGAAAAATTATTTTCTTCACACAAAAAAAAAAGTTTTGAAAACCCTTTTCTTTGAAAATAACTTTGAAAACAAATAAATGAATCTTTGAAATCATTTAAATCATTTTCTTTGAAAAAAACCTTTGAAATTTTATAAAAGAATATTTGTAAACAATTTTAAATACTTTATAAATTATAAACATATTTAATGTAATTTTTCCTTAAAAATTAGTTTAAAATTTAATTTAGAAATATTTTTGAAAATATTTTTAGAAAACATGGAGTTTGAATAAAAAATATCCGACCATAAAGAGAAATACAATTGAATTTTATGAAAAATATTTTCTTAATTATCTTGAGTACCAAAGAGTTGAAAAATGGTACCATTACATGAATATAATCATAAATAAATAGAGGATAATAAAATTCATGACATTTCCTGATATATGGATCCTAATATTTCATCAATTAAAGCAGAATCATAAACTATCCCGATAAATGTATAGATTATAGCAATAAAATCTTACCTCTTTGGTAACTTTTAATCAAAAACCCCAAGAAATAATAACAAGACATTATTGTTACAACATAGTGAAAAGAAACATATTAATGATATAACATTTCAAATGATAGTATATACATCTCGCAAAATGAAATAAGTTCATAACATAATATGTGTCTCAAAGAAAGAAAATTGAGACAAAATTACTTCACCGATTTGTTAAATTTTAAACCATAAACTACATGAAATAGAAATCATGAAACATATATGTAAATACCCATAAATTTAAGTATATTAATCATATAATACATTCATTGGTAGTATATACGCCACAAAAAATAAATTTTTGGTGATGATGGCCTAAGTCTCAGAGAAATAAAAGTGAAACTAGAAATCCCCTTAGTATTTGAGTAACTTTTGAACAGTGAGATCCATGAAAAAATAACATCCATTGAAAATTTTAATATAATTACTTAAATTAAATAAATTATAAATCATTTCATGGATCTATAAATAAGACACACAAAATAATCGATTGGTGAATATGCAATGTACCTCATGGATATAAAATTTGGGATGAAATTCCATTACCTAAAGTATTAAATTTATTCGTACACATTAAAACCTCTTGAATAATTAATATAAGTTTATTATGGAACTAAAAAATAACCATATTCTCATAATTTATTCCATATTTTATTTTATTATTACTTTATATCACTCAATTATTGAAAATGTCGTGGTAAAGTTATGTTTCGGGGGATAACCGCTTTGTTTTCATATATGTTTTGACTTTTTATTTTTGAACCTCTTACATAGATAATGATTCGATTATTTAAAGAATGTAAAAAATGATATTAATATCATATATAATAATTATATAATTATTTTTAATAATATATAATGTATATATATATATGAAATGAAATACACCATTTAGGGAGATGGTAGGTCGTATGCACGCATAAACGTTGTTTCTATTTTCTTATCGTATTTTTAAAGAGAGAAAAGTAAATAAAATATATATAAATATATTATATTTAAATTATAATTATTATTTCATATATATCAATTATTTTTATTAAAATCATCACTAATACATTCCATGCAATGTGTGAATGAATTACATCCCTTTGAGGAAGAAATAGTCCATACGTCCACAAACGATATTATTGTATTCCTAAAAATGGAAATCATGAAATAATGTGTTATATAATAAATAAATAAGAATAAATAAATCATATATATCATATATATCATAAGAAACAATAATTATATCATTATTCCCAATCACGAGAGGTGGTAATGGAAGAATGAATGACATCGGTTCGCGAGGCGGTAATCCACTGTACACATGAACGATGGATGACTATACCACTTGATGGAAGTGTGTGTAGTTGTAGTTATAAAAACTAACATATAAAAATTTAAATAAATTTATGATAACTAGTTTATTATATAATCATTTATCATTAATAATATAAGTGGTGGAGAAATAAATAAAATGAATGGGTGCATTGAAGAATGTTACCTCTTATTTGGGAAACTTCTTTGGTTTTCCCCAAAAAAATTCCTTGGTTTGATTTATAAAAATATTTATTCTTACAAGATGAGAGGAGGCATGTAGGGAGATTTTTTTACCAGGTTTTGGATGATAAAAAAGGCTTGGGAGGTGTGAGTAAGTGAATGGGGGTGATTACCATTATATAGGGGATTAGGATTGACATTCATGTATATAAAAAAGGTAAACACTATTGTCACACCTTTCATGTTGAATTTTTTTTATTTTATTAAATTTTTGGACCTCGGTTGGTTCAGGTTGAAATCCAAGTTAAAATTTTGAATTCTTATTTTAAAATGCGAGTTTTGGGCTTGACTGCGTCCAACTCACTACGGTCGAAGCCGCACAGCCCCGCATAGGTCGTCGTGCGACTTCGCTCGGTTTACCACATGACTTTTCTGCTGTTCAATTAATTAAATGAAATGAATCTTAATAAAGAAATAAAAATTAAGGATGTGATGAAATAGAAATCAAATAAAATAAGAGTTTTTGAAAGATTTTTTTAAAATTACATATGGGGATATTATTATTATCATTATTAGTATTATTATCAATTTTATTTTTATTTTATTTTATTTTATTTTCATTTTATCTTTATCTTTATCTTTATTTTTATTTTATTTTTTCCTCCCCCATGTTAGGGTTTCGCCGCCCCCCCCCCCCCCCCATATTCATTTTTTTCTTTCTTCTTATCCCGCTCAGGCCGCCCTCCCCTCTGCTCCCCCTTGCCAAGGCCGCGCGCGCCTCATCACCCCGCTTTTCCCTCTCGCCGGCACCTCCCCTTCCGCCTCCAGGTGCCAGCTTGTCGTCCCATGGCATCCCGCACCGCCCGCCCCTCATCCGCCGTGCCGCACCCGCGCAGCCTGACCACCCGACCTTCGTTCCTCCGTCATCCGCCTCACCCACTGACCGCCTCAACGGCGCTCCAATGACCCTTGCAGAGCCACCTCCTGGTACTTTCCCTCCCTTGTCAGCCTCCCTCACTCCGCTGTGTATCCCAACCCATGCCGGAACCACCTCCCCTTTTTCCAACGACCCCGCCGACCGGCCAACCCCCGCACCAGCCGCCCCGCACCCCTTCGTTCTGCCGGAGAGCCGCCCCACACCCCTTCGCGCTTCCGGATAGCCACCCTGCACCTCCATGCACAACTCCAGCAGCCTCCTTCGACCTCTAGCCGACCTCCCGAACCCCCGATGAAAGTGCGTTTTTATTTTATTTCATGTCGTTTAATCCTGGTTGAGTGCAGTTAGAGTTTTGAATTGATTTTGGTTCAATTTTGGTATTATTGGTCTGATGCGTTATTTATTAGGTTCTATTTGGGATGTCGTGTTCTGTTTGACGTGCACTGATGATTTCGCACTCTTGTCTTCTGTTTCCCTACACAGAGGTAAGTGGTTCAACATTTAAACATTATTTAATGAATTAATTTACTAGATTAGTTATTTTATAATGTTCATTGATTAATTATTTTGATTGAGAATTTAGTTTTCATGAAAATTTTCATGTGTTAAAATTTTTTGGTAGTATGTTTATATGGGTGGGTGTGTTTATTGGCTGAAATCTGATTTTTAATCAATTTTTAGTATTTTATAGTATGTGTAGTTATATTTTCATTCATGAAAGTTGTGTTAATTGCATTTTCGACATAGCGTTGTTTGTGCTTGGTCATAAATGAAGGTGTTGTGTTGGTTGAGTAGGTTGTTTCTGTGAAAAAACCATTGTTGACCTACCTCCTAGTGTTTAATAAATTCTGTGTTTTTTTGTGAAAATGTGCATAGTGAAATGTTTGTGTTCCAGTGTTTTTATAAAGTTGTGTTTGTTTTGTGAAAATGTGCAAAGTGAAATTTTTGTGTTGTAGTGTTTTTATAAAGTTTGTGTTTGTTTTGTGAAAATGTGCAAGGTGTGGAATTTGTGTTCTTGATGTGGTGTTGGGTGAGTTTGGTCATGAAAGAGGGTTGAGTTGTTTTTGTGTGTTAAAGGCATGTTATGATTCTTTTTAAAGAATTTTTTTACAAAGAATTTAATATGATTTAATAAAATCATTAATGATTAAAATTTAATATGTTTTTAATAAAAAATTATTATAAATGCAGAAATTATTTTAATTGAGTTGGGTAAAGTCTTTTTCCAGGCGTACTTTTTCAAATGATTTTCTGTGTGTGTGAAAGTGTGGAATTGGGTTTGTGTAACACCCTGTTTGTTTTATTTTTCTGAGTTTCAAATTAAATGAGAAATTGGAACATGTTGATCACAAAAAGGGGAAGCTTGTGTACTTGGTGGGCAGACTAGATCTAGCATGCTAGTGATTTAGAAGTGGATCTTGCCCAGTTTCACATAGCTGGTTTGACGATTACAACACTAACTAAACATTGGTTGATGATTGGAGACCACTAGGTTTTGGATGTGTTTCCATACTAGTGGCTCGTGCATGAGAATTTATTTTGTTGTGTTTCCTATAATTTTCACCGAGACGCGATGTTCTAGGGTCCCATTCCTTTTTCTAGTACCTTTACGGCCTCTCGCACTTTTGGTGCTCCTAGACTACTATACACTCACCGTCGGCATACGGTGTATCTTCTGGGTGTTTCTTATAGTTTTTTTCTTAAATGCAAGGGTGTTTTTGTTTAATTATTAAAGTTTTTTTCTTTGAAAGTGTTTTCTTTATAGAAAATATTTAATTAAAATTGTATAAGCATTGGCATAATTTCATTTATTAACCTGAAATTGTATTTTTCATTTAATGATTACACATGGAACCTTTTTATTGGGTGACGTCCTACTGGTCTTTTCGCTCACACCCTGCGTACACCTTCGGGTGTATGTAGACCTTGTTTCTTGTGGTCTCCATGTTGTTAACATCGTGCTCAGGGATGGTGGGTTGTATTGTTGTCGGTCTCCTCATACAGGTTAGTGTGGGTAGCTTGGAGGTATCACCTCTCATGTTTTTTGGAGTCTTGAGTTAGAGTTTTTAGTTTTCTATATTTGTTTTTGTTCCCTTCTGGGTTTTTGTTGAATTGTAAACTCTAAACCTGGTTATAGTTTATAGGGATGTTTGGTTGCCTGTTTCCAGTTTTAGTTTGTTTATCTTGTTAGTTGTCTTTCTATGTTTTTTCCAAGTAAAGCTTTCCCATGTAATGTTTGATACCCGGGCACTTGTGCCAGCCCGTGGGGATCAGGAATGCCCTTCGGGCCATGTTGCGGACCGGGTCGGGCGTCGGGTCAAATGGCGACATGGCCTGGTTCGTGACAACTATTAAGATGTATTCCTTAAATTAGCTGCCTAAAATAATGGTAAATTTCGAAAAACAATATGTTATATGGTCTAAATATTTTCATCCAATGTATTTTGGACAATTTTATATGTAATTATATCCCTTATGTTTAATGTTGGATGGCTAACTAAGCATGTTTTTCTCTTAATCGCTGTAATTAATTTTAATTATTTGCAATAATTGTTTTGGTAAAAAAATAACATTAAATTACAAAAAATTATAAATTATTATTATTACAAATATAAATCCCATTTTCTAAATTTAAATCAAATAAATTTTAAAAACTAATATAAAAATAACCCCGTAGGCCGAACGAAACCACATGTTTTATAGTGAAATTCTTTAAAAGTTTGAATTGTTATTACACATAATGTTAATTTGAAATTGATTCAAATGAAATAAATTTTATTTTTATATATATAAGTTATATAAATATTATTTGAACCAAATTTAAAAAATAATTTAACTATATAAATTAATTAGATGAAATAGCAGTTTTGAATTAAAATTTATTGATTTTAACTATTCATCAAAAAATGAAACTCCTCATAAAATTATAATAAAATTACCCTAAGATAATTTTAATGTTATATTTAATAAAATAAAGTCTATTTTTTAAAATAATAATTATAACAGTTTCAAAAACTAATTTTCAAACAAGTCTTCCATCAAATGGTGGCAAAACTACCTTTTAAAAAAATATAGCATTTTATGCCTAAAATTGGATATGTTCTTATTTTATACCTATAAATATTATTTGATAAATGTAAAATCTTTTATTTTTAATTTATAACATATATATTTCATTAATATTTCTAAGAAATGGTTATTAATTTAATTTATTATGTAAAAATTCCTTGGTGGTCATAAAAATTCTTTATTTGTATAAAAACACATCCATTATATTTAATTGGTTTTTTATTTTCTTTTATACATAATTTATACCAGTTAATTAATTTAAAAAAATGTAGAAAATGTAGTTTCATATATTTTTATATCTTATTCATATCTTCTAATCTAACAGCTAGTTGAAAACTATATTAATATTTTAATAATATTATTAATTGTATATTGATGTTTGGTAGAACTTTGCCGTTGCGTGTATGACAAGTTATCAAAAGAACAAATAATTGTCTGTAACAAAATTCATACATAGTTATATTTTTGGTATTAAATTAACTTATTACTACTTATATAGAAATCATAACTTGATGTAGCACGCAACACATGCTAAACATAGTGATTTCATATAACACAAGCTATATTGAGTGTTCTGTAAAATTAAAAATATAAAAAAGAATTAATTAATTAAAAAAACTTTAAAAAAATATCAGGGTTTTACATATATGAGGCATAAATTATTCTATAAAGATGATATATTATTTACCATTATTTCATTCTATTCATCGAGAAAATGAAAACAATGTTCATGTGTACGTATGACCTACTATCTCCATGAATTATGTAATTCATTTTTCATCATTAACATCAATGAAATAATTAAAATCTGAAAAAATGAATATATATATATGATATTCATATCATTTTTAACATTTTTTACATGATGAAAACATGATCAATGTAAAAGTATAGAAGATACTGAACCATAATATACATGAAAGATGAAACCGTTATTATCTAAAATGTGCTTTTAGTGAGGAAATTGTTGATAAATGGGTAATAAAATATCATAAGTAAATATTATATTGTTTTATATATTGTGGAATGATTGTATATTAGATGTATAACAAACCTATATTAATAATATAGGATGTTTTAATATATACAAATAAATTGGTGACTTGACGTAAGGGATTTTCATCTCAAATTATTTTCTTTGAAACATATGTATTGTTATGAACCTATCTTATTTTATGAGGTGTATATAAAGACACTTTGACATTTTATATCATAATTTATTATTATTATGATATTTAATGTTTTATTTAATTTTATTATCTTATAGGGATTGCGATTCAAAAGCTACAAAAGCATGTAAGGGATTTTCATCTCACTTTTAATCCCATGAGACACTTGCTTTATTCACTAATTGTTTATTTTAGGTGGAGTTTATAATTACCATGATTTTATTTTGTGATACTTAATATGAATTTCATTGCGAATTAAATAACAATTAAGGGTTCTTTATTTCATGGGGAGAATGATTCAAAATTTACCAAAGTGGTAAGGGTTTTATGATATAATCTCATTGTTTTATGGGATTGTTTATGATTAGGATTTCAATAAAATAATTGTATGATATAAATATCAATAAACTAATGAATTTTATTATCCTATAGTGATTTATAGAGAATTATTTTTTTCTTATTTTCCCTCTCTGAAATGATTACATATAAAAATATTTTTTTACAAAAAATCTAATTTATTTATTTTTTTGCCACAACCCTTTTTCTTCCATGTCCATGTCCTCTAAAAAGTTATAAATAAATTTTCTACCATTATTCAATTATTAATTAAAGAATTTTTTAACCATGTTTTAATGCTTACAATATGGTTTAAAATGGAATATTTTTATCATTTTCTAAACATTTATCTTTTGACTTTTTACCAAAATTGTGAATAGAATCTTCATTTTAACACGTATGACATGAACAATATTTTTTTGACTTCATGAATAATAAATTATTAAATATTTATTTACAAGTTTAAAATGTTATTTTCAAATAAAAATGTTCCCTTATTATTTGGAATGTTTTCAAAATTTAAATACTAAATTTTAAAATGGAAAGGATATTTTCCTCAAGAATGTTTTTTGATATTTTTATGAATGTTCAATTAATAAATGACAAAAACCATTGTAATTGGTTATATTTTACTAGGAATATCATCCAAATGTAACCTACTTGTTATTTAGATATATTTTTTATGTTTATTATTATAGTGACAATATTTTCATGAAACCTATTTATTTTCCCTGGGTCATACTATGATGAAATGATTATGAAACCCATTTCCTTTTTCATAGGTTATGACATGATGAATATTTTTTGATCTTTTGTCATGAAAAATTATGGATTATGTAATAGGTGGGACCCATATCACCATCTTATTTTTTGGGTAATGATGAATATATCATGATATAAAAATGGCTGGAATGGGGAGTGATCCTTATTCAGTAAGGGGATTTTCCCTCAGCGATAGACTTGGGAGTGGGTAGTGACTACTATGATGGTTTGGAGAGTGATCCCAATCATCTATGATAGTGTAGGTTGTGAAAATTCTCTACTATGATAATTTGGGGAATGAAACCAATCCACTATGATAGTTTTAAATGTGATCCTGGACTACTACAGAAATAATTTTCTATGCTTACTTTTATGCCACGAATCTATGTCTTATGACAATGTTATACTATCATGGATCGTGATCCGTGATTACTTTATGATTAATTTATTAAAAATATCCATGATTTTTTTCATGAATTATGTTTATTATATGGGATATTAATGGTATTCATTTCAAATGAACTTTTCTTGTTATCATACCCAAATACTTGTGTTTTGTTAATATCTCCGTTTTTTACACTTACTGAGAATCTAAGATCATCCTTTATTATGTTTTGTTTCCCCAGGTTACGAAGAACAATATTATTTATGATTTGACTAATAAGGGTTCTAGTTTTGAAGAAATTAGTGGGATGTGATATAGTTTAATTATGAACTAGTTGATTATGCTTCTATGTTTCTCATGACATGAGACAAAAATTATTCTCGCATGGATCATTTTGTTATGTAACACCCTAAACCTAGTTACCTAGACTTTGGGTATTATTACATAACATTTTCATGATAACAATATATCATGTCTCGAAAGACCAATTAGTTTAGTATCCTTGGAAGTACTAGATACATACATAAGTTTTACATTACATTATGAAATGAAAAAAACAACATTTTGTACCCTTTGAACACACTCATGTTCCTTAGCCTATTCCTGCAGGTCAATCGTAATATACTTATTCACATACTGGGAAAAAGGAAACATAATAAAGGGGTGATATTAGATGCTCAGTTATGAAAACAAAATAGTAGAAAATATCAAAAAATAAGAATAAACATTTAAGGAAATGTATAACACTAAAACAAAATCCATTTAAACTTAAATATCAATGTAATATGGGCAAGATAAGTCAAATAATTTCATTTACTTATTCACATGGATAAACGACTAGTCGAATAAACACATGTAATATCAATTTCTGATTTCATAATGGTTGAAAGCATAATACTGGACATTATAACCACATAGTCAAGGCCTCATACCAAGACTAAAAATAATATTTTTTCAAGGACATGTGTAAAGAAACTAGTTTGTCTCATGAGACATACCGATGTATCAAGAAGCTATAGTAGTCTCCACCCATCACTTACTATGTCCAATGTTTTCCTCATATGAAAAGGTTGAAAAAAATATAAACATTTATATTAAAACTCGCATATGAAACATTAACACATTAAATATAAACCATGAATGATATACAAATAACTCATCTGCAGTTAAACAAATCACAAAACCTTCAATGTAATATTGAATATTGTATCATAATAAGTCAACTTCAAACAAGTGTAATATTCATCAAAGGATGTTGACATAGATTAAATCAAAACTATTTGATAGAAATATCTCTTTCTATTTTAAAATCGTTTAAAAGTCACATAAATATACAATAAAAAATTTATTTTGAAAATATTATTATAAGATTGTAAGGGAATCTTTGAAGGTGTTATAGCATCATAAAATAGCCACACCTACTTTATAAGTTAAAAAAACATTCTTACCTTAATTTGTCGAAAAGGTCATAAAGTACCTTATTTGGAAGGAGACAGAAATATACATTTCAATTTTTTTATAAAAATTAAAACAAGGGTATAAATAACATTTATTCATGCTCAAATTTCCCCAAGAGATGAAGGTAGAACAGTCCTTGTAGTTTAGCTTGGGTTGTCAAATCCTCTGAGACCTAGGAAGAAACCTATTGACACATACTTTCTAAGGACTATTTTTGGCTATGAAGTGGCCAACATGGGTTGATTTTATATGGTTTTATGTGAACTCTAAGACACATAAGTTAATTAAATTTTAATGTATAAGTTGATCCTAGGTTATCACTTGTGGTGGATTGGACGCATTCCTTTTCAACTATTTCAATTTCTTATATTTGAGATTAGTTCATTTAAGAAGATCAAACAAAATAATCACTCACTGATTTAATTCCTACACACCCTAATAATAATCACCTATACACTTGATGGGTCAAATCTTTTAGTACTCCAAGATAAAGGTTCGTATTAGCACTTGAAGTGTGTGACCTTAAAATTCAATAAGGATGAAGAAGTTTTAAAAGCATTAAATAAAAATACCATTTTAAAGAGGTGATTAGTGATTAAGGTAGTGATAAATAAAATCCAATCCAGCCCCTTACTACTCCATTGGAGAACCCATAAGTGGGTTAGCCCTCCATTGATGCTATGGTTTCCATGGAAGAAGGACGTTGACTCATAAAGGAGGAATTGGAGAAGTAAAAAACAATGAAATAAAAATCACTCCATCGTTGTGTGATAATCTCACAATGTTAGCATGAACAAGTTCACACCTTGGGGAAATGGTATCAAAGTGATAAGAAGAATAATATAAAAAAAGAATATTCCGAACTTTTATAAAGAAGCTAAGGTAACTCAAGGAACTTACAATTGAGGGAAATCGATTAAAACATCAAATTGGCAACATAACATTAAGATGAAAACAAAGCTCAAAGATGAAAAAATACTACATAAAAACTACCTTAAATAATAATTTTGGGAGCCTTGGGCCGAGCCTCCAATAGTATAAAGCATCCCACCTGATTATGGTTGGACTAGGGTGGTGGAAAGCTTGTGGAACTTGGAATTTTCCACTCTTGACTCGAGGTGGCAGCTAGCTTGCAACCATCGATCAGACGCGCTTGTAAGAACTTCTAGATGGACGAATTAGAGTGGGACATAAAAGCAAAAAATTTATCCCAGGATGTCTCATAACCTTATGTAAATTTTCATCCCAAAATAAGTTATGGTTAAAGAGATATGTGTAAAATGGTGGGTTGTTTTTCTAGGCCGCAGAATGTGGCCCAGAATATTATCTTCAACATGGGCCACATGAATATCCACAATGGAAGTAGAATTAGAACTCAATCATGAAGAATTATTTGTTCCTATATATGTATGATAGCATCCAACGAAATTTGGGGCACATTGGGCCTGTATATTGGGCCCCACATTCTCATCAGTGGGATGGTGTCCAATCTGCCTTCTCCAGAATTCTTTCCTTTCATCACCAAATATCTCCATCATTATTTATGAATCCATCATTGACCCATGAATAAAAAATGTTCATATTTAAGTGTAGATAAATTACGCAATATATAAAATTAAAATATTTATAATTTCAATCCTTAAAATTAGATGAATATTTGGGCCTAAATTGGTGTATATTAGGCATGAAGTGCACAAATGATAAGAATGATTGTTAAAAATGAAAATCCACTAAATCAGGTCCGTAAGATCAAATATGAACATTTCATACCATTAAAATGTAATAAAAATATGTATTTTTATTGGCTAATCACACCTCCTAACTTTTTATTTTCTAGTCCTGAGTAAAATGTATCTCAACAATATGAAATTCGAATTCCCTTTTCCAAAAACATTTTAATACACAATGATGAAAAAAGACACTTATACCAAACAATCATGAAGCCCAAAAAAATATTTTAATACATGATAGTTTCATAAGAAGATCCCAGTCCCATGCACATTCCTTTTTTCAAATTCATCACCATATTTCATCCAATATCAATTTAGAGTGGTGATGTGTTGTGCATCACATTAGAATGAGGGTTCATCTTTATTCAAGAGGGAAATGATGGAAGATCTAGGTGGAATCACATTTCAATATTAATATGAGTATTCTATTTTTTATTTAATTTGATTTTTTTTTCATTTTTTATATGGTAATTGAAATTGAACTCAAAAGAGTCAACCCAGGTAGCGAGACTTTGCTAATGACTCCCCGGCTCAAAGACCTTTGGGCACCAAGTGAAGCCCACATACTCAGGCATCATCTCAAGTTATCTCAATCAAAACAAAATCAAATTAATAAAAATAGAGACAAAAATACTATCTCTAGGTTAGACAACTACGGAGTCACGATCCCCAAGTGCCGAAAGCCACGCATTAGGTCATTTCATTGCACTACGTGTAAATTTATTGTTTTTTTAATTTTTTTATTGAATAATAATATTAAAACTAAAATGATTACCAAAACTAATGTATTTATTTGGGGGACCCCAATGACTCAAAATAATACCCCACTATACAAAGGACGTGAATTGTGATTTTTTTATTTGGATGAAAATATAAACGATGAAATATCACATTGGACAACCAAAATTTCCAAACACTATGCTCATGAAATTATACATGTATTTAAATCAGAATCGGGGATATGCTAAATTAATTGATATTTAGTTTCAAATTTTTCAATGTGTATTATTATGTTCAAAGTTAAATGAATTTTTACTACCATTTACACATATTTTTTTAAATCATCTTTTTACACACAAAAGAAATTTTTTCATCTCCCCCTCAACATAAAATAGCACTGTCCCTAGTGTTTGAAAAAAAAAATTTAGAAGGGGGGCAGAATTAGAGAATGAGAGTTCAAAAAGAAATGAAAAATGAGGATCATGGAATGAAGTAACCTAGTGATTGAAGTTGACATTCTTGCTTCTCCCTTTTAATCATTTGAACTCGATGTCACTATATGAATTCCCAAGTAAGAAAAAAAAACAAAACAAAAAAACTATATATATATATATTTATATAAAAAATAAAATAAAATTTAAGTATATATATAAAAATTATAGAATAAGGAAGCACAAAAAGTCGTAGGTCAGTGATAAGCGCGAACCTATTTCTCCCTTCGGTCCCGGGTTCGATTCCCCTCATCTTCACAGGTTGTGATGAGGTTTGACCCACAACCTATGAAGTGTAATTTGTATTTATTTATTAATATATATATATATATATATATTAACCTAAAAACACATAAAAATATAATAAAACAAACTGATGATACATTGTCTTCTTTTTAAATTTCTGGTTAAGGTATTGCTCTAGGATCATACCACTTGACACAGATGAATATAATGATCCCCTTTTGTACCCATCCATACTCATAATAAGAGAACATGTCAATAGTATATATTTTTTTATTTTTAAATATCAAAATGATTCATTAATCCTATTTAAAATATAAAGTTGATTAAAACAAAAAAATGATTAGAAACATGAAAACCATGGGTTTCCTCCCATGAAGCGCTTCGTTAGCTCAACTTGGACCCCTAATTGATTATTTATTTTTTTTCATCTAAGGTTGGTTCACACAATTATTCATCAACTTCATGTTTTTTGAATGGTTATATGAATTATTTAACTCTATGACCATTAACTTTAAAGGTTTGACCATTGGTGCGATCTCTAATTTCTACAACCCCATGGGGGTACACCTTATGCACTATGTGTAGACCTGAACATCTAGACCTCAACATTCCCAGGTGTAAATGAAGTTTATAACCATACAAAAGTATAGGTTTACCCAGTACATTGTATTTGGTTTTAAGATTTCGAGATTGGTAGGCTTGTACTTTAGCATTATTGATCCATTAATTTTCATAGGCCTCCATCCTAAGTTCCTCAAGTTCATTGAGATCTAATTTCCTTTTGTTTTCGGCCAATGGGAGGTCATATTTCATTTTCTCAATTGCCCAAAAAGCCTTATGTTCAATCTCCACTGGAAAATGGCATTCTTTACAATAAACCAACCTATATGGGGATATTCCTAAAATGGTTTTATAAGCAGTTCGATAGACCCAAAGATCATATAAGAGTTTTATCGACCAATCATTCCTAGAAGGATTAACAATTTTCTCAAGAATTTGTTTGATTTCTCGATTGGCTAACTCAGCCTAACCATTGGTCTGTTGGTGGTAATAAGTGGACACTTTGTGAGAAATTCCATATTTTTCCATGATTGATGTGGATGGACGATTGCAAAAATGAGTTCCTCGATCACTAATGATAACCCTAGGAATTCCAAATTTATAGAAGATGTTTTCCATGAGAAATATAATCATAGTTTGATGATCATTGGATTTTGTAGGAATGGCCTCAACCAATTTTGAGACATAATCGACAGTTAAAAAAATGTAAATATATCCCCTAGAGTTTGGGAAGAGACCCATGAAATCAATTCCCCAATAGTCAAATATTTCAACCACTAAGATGGGAGTGAGTGGTATTTGATTCCTTTTTGTGATGGACCCTACTTGTTGACACCTAAGATAGCTTTGAAAAATTTTTAGGAGTCCCTTGAGAGGGTGGGAATGAAGAGACCACACTGAAGAACCTTAAAAAAAGTTTTCTTAGAGGAAGAGTGACTTCCACATGCCTCACAATGACAGAATTTAAATATGGGCTATTGTTCAGATTCTGGGACACACCCCACAATGCCTTGGTCAGGGTAGAACTTATAGATGTATGGATCATCAAACACATAGTTCCTAACATCATAAAGGAATTTACTTCAATCTTGAGTCCCTATATTTATTGGAATGACTCCTGTAACTATGAAATTGGCTATGTCGGCATACAAAGGGCATTCACTCACAGAGTACAGGTGTTCATCAGGAAATGAATCAGACACAGAAAGGTGATTTTAGTTGTCTTTGAATTCCATCCTAGAGAGGTGACCAACTACAAAATTTTCAACACCATCTTTATCTTTGATTTTGAGGTCAAATTCTTGTAAGAGAAGGACCCACCTAATCATTCTTGCCTTAGCATCTGGTTTTTGGAAGAGGTATTATAGTATAGAATGGTCGATGAAATCAATGATGGGGGATCCTAATAGGTAGAACCTAAAATTCTCTAAGGAAAACACAATTGAAAGTAACTCCTTTTCAGTAGTGGTGTAGTGGATTTGGGCATCATTTAAGTATTTTCTTGCATAATCAATGACATAAGGAGTTTTATCACAATGTTGTCCTAACACAACTCCTACAAAAAAGTCATTGTCATCATATATATGTTCAAATGGAAGGATCAAATTTAGATATTTCATAATAGGAGGAGAGGTGAGAGAGTATTTGAGGGTTGAGAATGAACCCTCACAGCTTTCTGTCCAAACAAATGGAGAATCCCTTACTAGGAGAGCACAAAGGGGACGAGAGATTGAATTAAAGTCCTTGATGAATCTTTTATAGAAACCAGCATGTCCTAAGAGAGACATCACTTCTTTGACAATTTTCGGTGATGGAAGGTGACAAATGATGTAAACCTGGGATTTATTAACTTCAATCCCCCTACCTGAGACTAGATGGCCTAGAACTAGTCCCTCTTTAACCATGAAACAACATTTTCCCAGTTTAGGACTAGATTCTTTTCTTTACATCTTGAAAAGACGGTATCCACATTCCTCATACATCCCTCAAATGTATCCCCAAACATAGAGAATTCATCCATGAATACCTCAAGAAAATCCCCTACCATGTTTGAGAATATTCCAATCATGCACTGCTGGAAGGTTCCAGGGGAATTGCATAACCCGAAGGGCATGCGATTGAAATCAAAGGTGTCGAATGAACATGTTAATGTAGTCTTCCCATGATCCTATAGGGAGACATCAATTTGATTATACCCCGAGTACTCATCTAAGAAACAGTAGAAGGCATAACATGCCACTATCTCAAGGACTTGGTCAATGAATAGTATGGGGAAATGGTCCTTCTTGGTGAATGAGTCAAGCTTCCTATAGTCAATGCAGACCCTCCATCCACTGCTCACCATAGTTGGAAGAATCTCTCCATCCTTATTGGTTATCACTATGATTCATGCCTTCTTTAGAACCACTTTAATTGGTCTAACCCACTCACTCTCAGCTATGGGATATATATGATACCAGCTTTTAACAATTTTAGAAGTTCTTTTCTCACTACTTCCATGATATTAGGATTGAGTTTCCATTGAGGTTGATGATATGGATTTGAATCAGATTCTAGAACAATCCTATGAGTCCCAATAAGTGTTCTAATCCCAGGAATATCAGATAGGGTACAACCAATGGCTTTCTTATGTTTTCTAAGGACATCTAGAATCATCCTCTCATGATTGGATTCAATAGAAGAAGAAATGAAAATATGATGTGTTTGATTGTCCCCTAGGAAGGCATACTTGAGTACAACGGGAAGTGCCTTCAATTCAAGATCAGGTTGGTTCATAATTTCCACAGAAGATTGGGACATTGGATCAAGATCAATTTTGTTTCCTAGAGTTTTAAATAGGATTTATTCCCCACATGTAGATGGTTCATCTGCAAGATTGGATTGATCAGATTTAGGGAAGGAATTTGGAGTGTTCTACATGAAAGTGGTTTCCTAAAAGGTTTCACTGATTGTTGGACCTAAGACATCATCATAAGAGAAACTTTAAAATGATTCAACCCATGTAGATAAACATCCTTCATGTGAACAAAGGAAATCAATCTCATCCTGACTTAAACACCCATCATATATTCCTTGATGTCATATGGATTCATTATCAATGCTTCCTATCACGTTTACTTCAAGAATTTCCTCATCATCCTCTATTTGTGATCTTTCATTGTAGATGGTCAAGTCTAGACTCATGTTTCCAAAGGTGATGGTCATGTTCTTGTTTCAAACTCGAATAACAGAGTTGATTGTTGCAAGGAAATGACGACCAATGATTATTGTAGTTTGTCCTTTTTTCCTATGTTTGAATGGTATTCAAGGAAAATGAAGTCATCATGGTAGATGGAGTTTTCAACCTTTACCAGAACATCCATTAAAATTCCATTTGTAACCCTAATGCAACGATCAACTAGTTGAAGTGTGACAAATGTGGGTTGGAGCCCTTATAGGCCTAACTATAAGTACACAACTTAAGGGATGAGATTGACACTAGTACCTAGGTCACACAAGGCCTTGACAAATTTTCTCTCTCCAAGTTCAACATTGATGTGAGGGAAACCCGAGTTTTTGAACATTTTAGGAATAGTCCCTTGATGGTGGTACTCACATTAGCTTCCAAAAGGACTTGGTTTTTATGTGAAAATTTTCTTTTAAAAGTTCACAAGTAATTAAGGTACTTTGAGTAGGCAAGTATGGTATGGATTGCATCGAGAAGGGGAATGTTCAACTTGACTTGTGAAAATATTTCTCCCAATGTTGCACTCAATTCAGGCTTGGATTTCCCCCTCATGCGTTGAGGAAATGGTGCAGGTTTTGGGGTTGTTTGTAGAAGAGTTGTTTCTTTGACAATGTTATCATGTTTTTCAGTTTGATCATTTGGATCATTTTAATTTTCATCCATGTTTGAATCTTCAGATGGGTTTTGAATTAGTTTTTCAGGTCTCTCAATTAATTTACCACTTCTTAAAATAGTCACATCCTTTAGTTGTTCATGATTTGTTTGAGTGAAACTTGACTCTCCCCTTGAAGTTGAGGATGGTACTACCTGAGTAGGCATGGGTTCCTTTATAGTTTTTATGGTTTGAAGTTCTTTTTTTAGGGATGATACTGCTGAGTTCATTATTTCCATTTGTTTATGCAGTTGTTCTAGAAGGCTTTGTGGAATAGTTTGGGTTTGTGCTTGAGAAGATTGGTTTATCCCCTAGGGATATTTTGAAGGTGGGATGGTTTCGTGAAAATGGACTAGTGGATGTTGGTATTGTATAGGTTGGGTTTTTAAATGGTTATGGGTTTGGTAGTTCTGATGGGGGTAAGTATTTTGTCCCTGCGGTTGGCTAGGTTGTTGGTTATCTTTCCAGTGGAAGCCTCGGTGGTCATTATACCTTGGGTTGAAGTTGTTTTGGTATTGCGGCTTTTGAAAGTTCAAAGCATTTACTTCTGCCGGGGGGCCTCCTAAAAGAACATCCTTGATGGATGAAATGATTGGGAACTTGTCTATCTTATGGCCATGTTTGTCACAAATTGTGCAAAAAAGGTCTACATTTTGGATTTCATGGACTTTCCTAAGGTCTATCTCTTCAAACTTCCTAGATAGTGTTGTGAGTTTATCCCTAAGGATTTACTCTTCTCTAAGTGTATGAATTCTAGTAGTTCTTTGTGGATTTTCAGAATAAGGTGAAGTTCTCCATGTTTGGTTCTATTCAGCAAGGCTTTCAAGGTACTTGTAAGCATCATTTGGGGATTTGTTTTTAAAAGTTCAATTACACATCATGTCAATGAATTTTTTGATCCCCAAACCCAACCCTTCATAGAAAATTTTCACTTGTTTAGGAATAGAAAAACCATGTTGTGGAACCATGTTTAGAGTGTCATTGAAACTCTCCCATATTTCATAGAATGACTCTCCCTCTTTTTCAAAATAGTTTTGGATGATCTTTTTATGTGAAATTGTTTTGTGGTGGGGAAAGTATTTTTTGTAGAATTCTCTTTGTAATTGGACACAAGAGTTTATGGATGATGGTCTCAAATTACTTATCCAATTTTTAGCTCGATCCTTTAAAGAAAAAGGAAATAGCCTCATATTAGATGATTCTAGTTGATGTAGGGGACACATGGTTTCCACAATGTCATTGAACTCCATAATGTGAAGGTAGGGCATCTCAGACTCCATTCCATAGAATGTGGGGAGATGGTTTAGACATGGGGATTAAATATGTATTTGGAATATCCTAGGGAGTTGTGTCTAATGCATGAGGGGGAATTGGTCTAGGTAGGTCTGAGGTAGTCATTCATGGTTTGATCAACCACATTCCCCAAGTTTGGGGCTGCCTCATTTGGGATTCCATTTTGGTTCCCACCAAGGTTTATGAGTTGGTTTCGCTGAAGACATTCCATTTAAATGGGCTCAATATTTGACTCGGGGGTGTTAGGAAGATTAGGATCTAATAGAAAGAGTTATGTTGGTGTACTTGACTACCTAACCCTAGGACTATTCACCCTAACCAGATGGTTTGATTGATCGCGGGTGTAGGCGGACATGCGCCAAATGAAAAACAAATGAGAAAGGGAAAAGATAAGATAATTTAGATGAGAAAAAAAGAAATGTGAGAGAATAAATTGGGTGTTTATATGAATTACTTGGGTCCCTGTAAATGGCACCAAAATTTTATTCATGCTCATATTTACCCAAGAGAAGAAGGTAGAACGGTCCTTGTAGTTTAGCTTGGGTTGTCGAATCCTCGGAGACCTATGAAAAAAACCTATAGACACGTACATTCTATGGACTCTTTTTGGATATGAAGTGGCCAAATTAGGTTGATTTTATATGGCTTTATGTGAACTCTAAGACACTGAAGTTAATTCAATTTTAAAGTATGAGTTGATCGTTGGTTATCACTCAAGGTGGATTCGACGCATTGCATTTTCAACTGTATCAATTTCTTATATTTGAGATGAGTTCATTTAAGAAGATCAAACAAAATCATCACTCACTGGTTTAATTCCTACAAAACATAATACTAATCACCTATACACTTGAAGGATCAAAGCATTGATCACTCCAAGGTAAAGGTTCATATTAGCACTTGAAGCGTGTGACCATAAAATTCAGTAAGGATGAAGAAGTTTTAAATTATTCAAATAAAAATCTCATTTTAAAGAAGTGATTAGTGATTAAGGTAGTGATAAATAAAATCCCATCCTGCACCTTTCTACTCCCTTGGATCAACCCATTAGTGGGTTGTCCCTACCTTGATGCTATAGTTTCAATGGAAGCGGGAAGTAGACTCATAAGGGAGGAATTGAAGAAGTGAAAAAACAATAAAATAAAAATCACTCCACCGTTGTGTGATAATTTCACATGGTTTGGTATGAAAAAGTTCACACCTTGAGGCAATGGTATCAAAGTGATAAGTAGAAGAATAGAAAAATAGAAGATGAAGAAATTTTATAAATAAGCTAAGGAAATTCACGGAACTTACAATTGAGGGAAAACAATTACAACATCAAATTGGCTGCATAACATTAAGATGAAAACAAAGCTCAAATATGAAAAAATCATCCATAACCACTGCCTTAAGTAGGCATTTTCCGAGCCTTTGGTTGAGATTCCAATAGTACAAAGTGTCCCACTTGATTATGGTAGGCCTATGGTGGTGGAAAGCTTGTGGAACTTGGACTTTTCTACTCTTGACTTGAGGTGGTAGGCAGTTTGAAACCACCGAATATACGCGCTTGGAATACCTTCTAGATGACCGAATTATAGCTGGACATAGAAAAATAAAATGGAGCTCATGATTTCTCCTAACCGTATGTAACTTTGCATCCCAAAATAGTTTATGGTTAAAGAGATATGTATAAAATGGTGGGCTGTGTTTCTGGGCCGTAGAATCTGGCCTAGACTTTTATCTTCATCATGGACCACCTGAATAGACATAATGGAGGCCGAATTAGCATCGAATACTAAATATTGATATGTTCCTATATAGGTCTTCTAGCTTCCCACGAAATTTGGGATTTATTGGGACTGTATGTTGGGCCCAAAATTCTCATAAGTGGGCTGGTGTCCAATCTGCCTATTTCAGAATTCTTTCCTTTCATCGCCAAATATCTCCATTATCCTTTATGAATCCTCCATTGATCCCTGAATAAAAAATGTTCATATTTAACTGTAGATAAATTTCCCATATATATAAAAAAAATATGTATAATTACAATCCTTAAATTCATATGAATCTTTGGGCCTAAATTGGTGAACATTAAGCATGAAGTGCACAAATGATAAGGATGGATGTTCAAAATTAAAATCCACTAACTCAGGCCAATAAGATCAAAAATGATCATTTAATAACATTAAAATTTAATTAAAATATGTATTTTTATTGGCTAATCACACCCCCAAACTTGTGATTTTCTAGTCCCCAGCAAAATGTATCTCAACAATATAAAATTCAAATTTCTTTTCCAAAAACATTTTAATACACAATGATCACAAAAATCCATTATTCAAAAAAATCATGAAACCCATCAAAAAAATTTAATACATGATATTTCGTAAGAAAATCCCAATCCCAAGCCCATTCTTTTATTCAAATTCGTCGCCATATTTCATCCAATATCAATTAAGAGTGATTATGTGTTGTGCATCACATTAGACATGGGTGTTCATATTTATTGAAGAGGGAAATGATGGAAGCCCTAGGTGTAATCACATTTCAATTTTAAGATGAGTAATACATTTTTTATTGTATTTTATTATTTGCTTTTATTTTTTTGTTTTTTCAATTTTTCCATGGTAATTGAAATTGCATTCAAAAGAGGCAACCCCTTTAGCAAGACTTTTCCGATGACTCCCAAGCTGAAAGACCTTCGGTCATCAAGTGAATCCCCCATATTCGGGCATCATCTCGAGTTAGCTCAATCAAAAACAAAATAAAATCACCAGAAATAGAGATACAATTACTATCTCTGGGCCATACAACTATGGAGTCATGATCCCCAAGTGCTGAAAGCCACGCATTAGGTCATTTCATTGCTCTACATGCAAATTTATTGTTTTTTTTAATTTTTTTTTTGAATATTCATATTAAAACTAAAATTATTACCAAAACTAATCTATTTATTTTGGGGACCCCCTGAACTCAATCTAATACCCCACTATCCAAAGGATGTGAATTGTGATTTTTTATTTGGATGAATATATAAACGATGAAATATCACATTGGACAACCACACTTTCCAAAATATATGCTCAAGAAATTATACATGGATTAAAATTAGAATAGAGTAAATGATAAATTATTTGATATTCATTTTCAATGTTATAAATGTGTATTATCATGTTCAATGTTAAAGGAATTTTTCCTTCCATTTACACATTTTTTTTTTCAAATCATTTTTTTTTCAGAGAAAAGAAAAAAAATTTCCATCTCCCCCCCAACTGAAAATTACATTGTCCCTAGTGTTTGAAGAAAAAAAAATTTAGAAGGGGGGTAGAGGTAGAGAATGAGAGTTGAAAAAGGAAATGGAAAATGACGATCATCGAATGAAGTCACATGGTGGTTGACGTTGAAATTATTGCTGGTCCATTTTAATCCTTTGATCTCGATGTCGCTCATAGAATTATCTAGGGGAAACAAACAAAAAAATGATATATATTTATATTTATATAAAAATAAATTAAAATAAAATTATATATATAAAAATTATGGAATAAGGAAGCACAAAAAAGCCGTAGGTCAGTGATAAGTGCGAACCTTTGTCTCCCTTCAGTCCCAGGTTCGATTCCCCGTGGCTTCGCCGGTTGTGATTTGGTTTGACCCAAGAACTATGACCTGTCATTTTTATTTATTTATTAATATATATATATATATATATATTTAGTTTTATTTTAACCTACAAACACATAAAAATATATTAAAATAAACTGATGATATATTGTCTTCTTTTTAATTTTCTGGGTAAGGTATTACTCAAGGATCACACCATGTGACATGGATTAATATGACACTCCCCTTTTGTTTCATCCATACTAATAATAGAAGAAAATTTCAAAAGTCTATTTTTTATATTTTTAAATATCAAAATGATTCATTAATCCTATTTAAAATGTAATGTTGATTAAAACAACAAAATGATTGGAAACTTGAAAACTATGGGTTGCCTCCCATGAAGCGCATCGTTATCTCGACTTGGACCCCTAATTGATTAATTATTTTCGTCATCTGAGGTTGGTTCACACAATTCTTCATCGAATTCATGTTTTTGGAATGGTTCTATGAATGGTTTGGCTCTATGAACATTAACATTAAGGGATTGACCATTGGTGGGATCTTGGATTTCTACAGCCCCATGGGGGTACACCTTATGCACTATGTATATACCTGACCATCTAGACCTCAACTTTTCTGGGTGTAGATGATGTTTAGAACTATACAAAAGAATAGGTTCACCCGGTATAATGTGTATGGTTTTAATATTTCTAGATGGATAGTCTTGTACTTTAGCTTTATTGATCCTAGATTTTTCATAAGCCTCTATCCTAAGTTCCTCAAGTTCATTGAGATCTAATTTCCTTTTGGTTTTGGTCAATTAGAGGTCATAATTCATTTTCTTAATTTCCCAAAAAGCCTTATGTTCAATCTCCACTAGAGAATGGCTTGATTTACCATAAACCAACCTATATGGGGACATTTATAAAATGGGTTTATATGTAGTTCGATAGTCCCAAAGAGCATCTAAGAGTTTTCTCGGCCAATCATTCATAGATGGATTAACTATTTTCTCATGAATTTGTTTGATTTATCGATTAGCTAAATTAGCCTAACATTGGTTTGTGGGTGGTAAGCAGTGGATACTTTGTGAGGAATTCCATATTTTTCCATGAGTGATGAGAATGGGGGATTGCAAAAATGAGTTCCATGATCACTAATGATAGCCCTAGGAATTCCAAATATAGAGAAGATGTTTTCCTTAAGAAATCTAATCACAGTTTGATGATCATTGGATTTTGTAGGAATGGCTTTAACCCATTTGGAGATACAATCGACAGTTAAAAGAATGTAAAGATATCCCCTAGACTTTGGGAAGGGACCCATGAAATCAATTCCCTAATAGTCAAAGATTCCAACCACTAAGATGGGAGTGAGTGGCATTTGATTCCTTTTTGTGATGGACTCTACCTGTTGAAACATTGGATAGCTTTGAAAAAATGTTTAGGAGTCCCTTGAGAGGGTGGTCCAGAAGAGACCACAATGAATAACCTTAGCAGAAGTTTTCTTAGAAGTAAAGTGGCCTCCACATGCCTCACTATGATAGAATTTAAGGATGGACTCTTGTTCAGATTATGGTTCACACCTCATAATGACTTAGTCATGGCATAACATATAGAGGTATGGATCATCAAACATATAGTTCCTAACATCATAAAGGAATTTCCTTAAAGCTTGATTCCCTAATAATTTTGGAATGACTCATGTAACTAAGAAATTGGCTATATCGGAATACCAAGGGCGGTCACTCACAGAGTACAGGTATTCATCAGGAAATGAATCAGACACAAAACGGTGATTTGAGTTGTCTTTGAATTCCATCCTAGAGAGGTGATCAGCTATAAATTTTTCAACACCCTTTTTATCCTTGATTGTGTGGTCAAATTATTGTAAGAGAAGGACCCACCTAATCAGTCTTGCCTTAGAATCTTGATTTTGGAAGAGGTAATTTAGTACAGAATGGTCAGTGAACACAGTGATGGGGGATCCTAAGAGGTTGGACCTAAACTTCTCTAAGGAAAAAACAATGGGAAGTAACTCCTTTTCAGTAGTGGTGTAGTTTATTTGGGAATCATTTATGGATTTTCTTTCATGAGTAATGACATAATGAGTTTTATCACAATTTTTTTCTAACATAGATCCTACAGAAAATTCACTGACATCACGCATAAGTTCAAAAGGAAGGATCCAATTTGGAGATTTCATAATGGGAGGAGAGGTGAGAGAGGATTTGAGGGTTGAGAATGAACCCTCACTAATTTCTATCCAAACAAATGGAGCATCCTTTACTAGGAAAGCACCAAGGGGGTGGGAGATTGAACTAAAGTCCTTGATGAATCTTCTAGAGAAACCATCATGTTCTAAGACAGACCTCACTTCCTTGACAGTTTTTGGTGATGGAAGGTGATGAATGATGTCAACCATTTCTTTATCATCATCAATCCCCCTACCTGAGACTCGATGGCCTAGAACTAGTCTCTATTTAACCATGAAATGGAATTTTTCACATTTTAAGTCCAGATTATTTTCTTAACATCTTGACAAGACTCTCTCCACATTCCTCAGACATCCCTCAAATGTATCCCCAAACAAAGAGAAGTCATCCATGAATACCTCAAGAAAATAACCTACCATGTCTAAGAATATTCTTATCATGCACCGTTGGTAGGTTCCAGGGGCATTGCATAACCTGAAGGGAATGCGTTTGAAAGAAAAGGTGTCGAATGGACATGTAAATGTAGTATTCCCTTGATCCTATAGGAATACCTCAATTTGATTAAACCCCGAGTACCCATCTAAGAAAGATTATAAGGCATGACCTGCCACTCTCTCAAGGACTTGTTCAATGAATGGTAAGGGGAAATAGTCCTTCTTGGTGAATGAGTTTATCTTCCTGTAGTCAATGCAGACCCTCCATCCACTTCTCACCCTAGTTGGAAGAATCTATACAACCATATTGGTTATCACTGTGATTCTTGCCTTCTTGGGAACCACTTGGATTGGGCTAACCCACTCAGTCTCAACTATGTGATATATGATACCAGCTTTTAACAATTTTGGAAGTTCTTTTCTCACTACTTCCATTAGATTAGGATTTAGTCGTCGTTGAGGTTGACGACATGGATTTGAATCAGATTCAAGAACAATCCTATGAATCCCAATAAGTGTTCTAATCCTAGGAATATCAGACAGGGTCCAACCAATGGATTTATTATGTTAATTAAGGACATCTAGAATCATCCTCTTGTGATTGGATTCAATAGAATAATAAATCACAATAGGATGTGTTTGATAGTCCCCTATGAAGGCATACTTGAGTGCAGCAGGAAGTTCCTTAAATTCAAGATTAGGTTGGTTCAGAAACTCAGTAGAATATTGGGACATTGGATAAAGATCAATTTTGATTCCTAGTGTTTTATATAGGATTTATTCCTCACATGTAGAAGGTTGAGCTACTAGATTGGATTGATCAGATTTAGGGAAAGAAGTTGGAGTGGTCTCAGTGAAATTGGTTTCCTAAAAGGTTTCACAGATTGTTGGACCTAAGATTTCATCATAAGAGCAATTCCAAAATGATTCAATTCAAGGAGATAAAATTATTTCATGTGAACAAAGGAAATCAATCTCATCCTGACTTAAACATCCATCAAATATTCCTTGAAGTTCTATGGATTCATTATCAATGTTTCCTATCATGAATACTTCGTGAATGTCGTAGTCATCCATTATTTGTGAGCTTGAATTGTATATGTTCAAGTCGAGACTCATGTTTCCAAAGGTGATGGTCATGTTACCATTTCAAACTCGGATAATAGAGTTTGTTGTTGCAAGGAAAGGATGACCAAGGATGATTGGGATTTGTTCCTTATTTCCTAAGATTGAATGGTTTTCAATGACAATGAAGCCAATAGGGTAGATGATGTTGTCAACCTTTAACAGAACATCATTTAAAAGTCCCTTTGGAACCCTAATTCTATGATCAATAAGATGAAGTTTGACAGATGTGGGTTGGATCTCTTCTAGGCCAAAAGGATAGTACACATCCTATGGTGTGAGATTGAAACTAGCACCTAGGTCACACAAGGCCTTGACAAATTTTCTCTCTCCAAGTTAAACATTAATGTGAGGGAAAACCGAGTCTTTCAACTTAGGGGGAATGGTCCCTTGAAAGGTGGTACTCACATTATCTTCCCAAAGGACATGTTTTTTATGTGATTTTTTTTAAAGTGTACAAGCCCTTAAGTTACTTTGACTAGGTAGGTATGGTTTGGATTGCATCGAGAATGGGAATGTTCAACATGACTTTTGAGAATATTTCTCTCAATGTTTAACTCAATTTAGGCTTGCTTATTCCCCTCATGAGTTGAGGAAGTGGTGTAGCTTGTGGGGTTGTTTTTTGAAGAGTTATTTCTTTGAAAATGTTATCATGTATTTAAGTTTGATCATTTGGTTTATTTGAATTTTCATCCAAGTTTGAATCTTTGGATGGGTTTTGAATTAGTTGTTCAGGTTTCTCAATTGATTTCCCACTTATTAAAATTGTCACAACCTTTAGTTGTTCATGAGTTGGTTGAGTGCAACTTGACTCTCCCCTTAAATTTCACGATGGTACTGCATGAGTAGGCATGGGTGCCTATATAGTATTGAAGGTTTGAAGTTCTTGTTTTAGGGAAGAGAATTCTGAGTTCATTTTTTCCATTTGTTTTCACAGTTGTTCTAGTAGGATTTGTGGAATATTTTTGGGTTTGATCATGAGAAGATTAGTTTATCCCTAGTGGATAATTTGGATGTGGGATGGTTTGTTGGAAATCGACCGGTGGCTGTTGGTATTGGATAGGTTGGGTTTGGAAATGGTTATGGGTTATGTAGTTCTGATGGGGGTAAGGATTTTGTCCCTGTGGTTGGCAAGGTTGTTGGTTATCTTTTCAGCGGAATCCTGGGGGGTCATTATACCTTGGGTTGAAGTTGTTTTGGTATTGGATATTTTGAAAGTTCAAAGCATTTACTTCCTCTGTGGGCCTCCTAATATAACATCCTTGATGGATGGAATGGTTGGGCAGTTGTTTTTCTTATGGTCAAGTTTTTCACAAAATGTGAAACCAAGGTCTATAGTTTGGGTTTCACGGACTTTCCTAAGGCATATCTCTTCAACCTTCCTAGAGAGTTCTACGAGTTTAGCCCTAAGGCTTTCCTCTTCATTAAGTGTATGAATTCCAGTAGTTCATTGTGGATTTTCAGAATAAGGTGAAGTTACCCATGATTGGTTCAATTCAGTAAGGCTTTCTAGATACTCATAAGCATCATTTGGGGATTTGTTTTTAAAAGTTCCATTACACATCATGTCAATGAATTGTTTTTTCCCCATACCCAAACCTTCATAGAAAATTCTCACCTATTCAGGAATAGAAAAACCATGGTGTGGAACCATGTTTAGAGTGTCCATGAACCTCTCCCATGTTTCATATAATGACTCTCCCTCTTTTTCAAAAAAGCTTTGGATGATATTTTTAAGTGCAATTGATTTGTGGCGGGGAAAGTATTTTTTGTAGAATTCCATTTCTAATTAGTCCCAAGAGTTTATAGATGGTAGTAACATATTATTTAGCCAATTTTTAGCTCAATACTTTAAAGAAAACGGAAATAACCTCATCTTAGCTGATTCTAGTTGATTTGGGGGACACATGGTTTCCAAAATGTCATTGAACTCCATAATGTGAAGGTTGGGCATCTTGGACGCCATTTCATGGAATGTGGGAAGATGGTTTAGGGCACGTGCTTTAAATATGTAGTTGAAATATCCTAGGGATTTGTGTCTAATTCGTGAGGGGGAATTGGTCCAGGCATGTGTGAAGTAGTCATTCATGGTTTGATCGACCGCATTCCCCATGTTTGGGGCTTCCTCTTTTGGGTTTCCATTTTGGTTCCCACCCGAGTTTATGAGTTGGTTTTTTTTAAGACCTTCCATTGAAATGGGTTGAATTTTTGACTCAGGGGTGTTAGGAATATTAGGATCTAATGGAAAGAGTTCCCTTGGTGTACTTTACTACCCAACCCCAGGACTATCCACCCTTACTAGACGTGTTGATTGATCGTGAGTGTAGGTGGACATGCGCCAAAAGAAAAAAAACGAGAAAGGGAAAAGATACAAGAATTTGGATGAGAAAAGAAAAAATGTGAGAGAATAGAATAGGTTTGTAGATGAATTACTTTTTTCACCAGAAATGGTGCCAAAATTTTATTCACGCTTAAATTTACCCAATAGATGAAGGTAGAATGGTCCTTTTAGTTTAGCTTGGGTTGTCGAATCCTCAGAGACCTAAGAAGAAACATATAGACATGTACATTATATGGATTTTTTTGGCTATGAAGTGTCCAACTTGGTTTGATATTATATGGGTTCAAGTGAACTCTAATACACTGAAGTTAATTAAATTTTGATGTATGAGTTGATCCAAGGTTATCACTTGGTGTGGATTGGATGCATTCCCTTTTCAACTATTTCAATTTCTTATATTTGATATGAGTTCATTTAAGAAGATCAAGAAAAATCATCACTCACTAGATTAATTCCTCCAAACACTAATACTAATCACCTATACACTTGAGGGATCAAATATTTGATCCCTCCAAGGTAATGGTTCATATTAGCACTTGTAGTGTGTGACCATAAAATTCAATAATGATGAAAACGTTTTAAAATATTCACAAAAAATAAAATTTTAAGGAAGTGATTAGTGATTAAGGTAGTAATAAATAACATCCAATCCAGCCCCTTTCTACTCCCTTGGATCAACCCATTAGTGGGTTGGCCCTCCATTGATGCTATGGTTTCAATGGAAGCAGGAAGTAGACTCAAAAGGGAGGAATTGGAGAAGTAAAAAAACAATGAAATAAAAATCACTCCACCGTTGTGTGATAATATCACAAGGTTTCATGTGAAAAAATTTATACCTTGAGGCAACGATATAAATGTGATAAGAATAATAATAGAAAAAGAGAATATGAAGAACTTTTATAATGAAGGTAAGGTAATTCAAGGAACTTACAGTTTAGGGAAAGTGATTACAACATCAAATAGGAAACATAACATTAAGGTGAAAAAAAGCTCAAAGATGAAAAACTCTTCGAAAAACACTACCTTAAATATTCATTTTGGGATCCTTGGGTCGAGACTCCAATAGTACCAAGCATCCCACTTGATTATGGTAGGTCTAGGGTGGTGGAATGCTTGTGTAAGTTGTACTTTTCTACTCTTGACCCGAGGTGGCTTCCAACATGCAACCACTGAACAGATGTGCTTGTAAGGCCTTCTAGATGACCGAGTTAGAGTGGGAAATAGAAAAATACAATGGATCCCATAATGTCTCCTAACCTTATGTAAATTTTCAGCCCAAAATAGGTTATGGTTAACGAGATATGAGTAAAATGGTAGGGTGTTTTTCAGGGCCATAGAATCTGGCCCAGAATTTTATCTTCAAATTGGACCGCCAGAATAGCCACTATGGAGGACGACTTTGCACTGACTACTAAAGAATTATTTGTTCCTATATATGACTGATAGCATCCCACCATGTTTGGGATTCATTGGGCCTTTATGTTGGGCCCTATATTCTCATAAGTGGGTTGATGTTCAATCTGCCTTCTCTAGAATTCATTCCTTTCATCGCCAAATATCTCCATCATCCATTATGACTACTCCATTGATCTCTAAATGAAAAATGTTCTTATTTAAGTTTAGATACATTTCCCAATATATAAAATTAAAATAATTATAATTAAAATCATTAAAATTAGATTAATCTTTGGGCCTAAATTGGTGTACATTAGGCATGAAGTGCACAAATGATAAGAATTGATGTTCAAAATTGAAATCCACTAACTCAGGCCCATAAGATCAAAAATGTAAATTTAATTCCATTAAAATGTAATGAAAATATGTATTTTTTATTGTCTAATCAGACCCCCTAACTTGTGATGTTATAGTACCGAACAAAATGTTTCTCCACAATATGAAATTCAAATTCCCTTTTCCAAAAACATTTTAATATACAATGATCACCAAAAACCCTTATACCAATCAATCATGAAACCCATCCAAATATTTTAATAATGAAATTTTCATAACTAGATACCAATTCAATTCCCATTCCATTGTTCAAATTCATCACCATATTTCATCCAATATCAATTAAGAGTGATGATGTGTTGTGTATCACATTAGACATGGGGGTTCATCTTTATTCAAGAGGGAAATGGTGGAAGCGCTAGGTGGAATCACATTTCAATATTAAAATGAGTATTCAATTATTTTTAATGTATTTTTTTTATTTTTTTTATTTTTAATTTTTTTTTGTAATTTTTCCATGGTAATTGAAATTGCACTCAAAAGAGTCAACCCCTTTAGCGAGACTTTGCCGATGACTCCAAGGCTCAAAGACCTTAGGGCACCAAGTTATGCCCACATACTCGGGAATCATCTCGTGTTAACTCACTCAAAAACAAAATCAAATTACCAAAAATAAAGATAAAATTACTATCTTTGGGCCAGACAACTATGTTGTCGTGATCCCCATGTGGCAAAAGCCATACATTAGGCTATTTCATTACTCTAAGTGCATATTTATTGTTTTTTGATTTCTTTTATTGAATACTCATATTAAAAATAAAATTATTACCAAAACTATGATATTTATTTGGGGGACCCCATGAACTCAAACTAATACCTCACTATCCAAAAGACGTGAATTGTGATTTTTTATTTGGATGAAAATATAAATGATGAAATATCACATTGGAAAACCGCACTTTTCCAAAATCTATGCTCATGAAATTATACATGGATTAAAATAAAAATTGGGGAAAAGATAAATTATTTCATATTCAGTTTCAAATTTTTCAATGTGTATTATCAGGTTTAATGTTAAAGGAATTTTTCCTTCCATTTACACATATATATTTTTTCAAATCATTTTTTTTCACAGAAAAGAAATTTTATTTTCATCTCCCCCCAACATAAAATAACACTGTCCCTAGTGTTCAAAGAAAATAATGTTTAGAAGGGGGAAGAGGTAGATAATGAGAGTTCAAAAAGGAAATGAAAAATGAGGATCATAAAATGAAGTCACCTGGTGGTTGAAGTTGAAATTCTTGCTGCTCCCTTTTAATCCTTTGATCTCTATGTCACTCTGAGAATTAACTAGTGGGAAAAAAAACAAACAAAAAAACAAAAAATTTATATATATATATATATTTATATTTATATAAAAAATAAAATAAAATAAAGTTATATATATATAAATTATAGAATAAGGAAGCACAAAAAGCCATTGGTCAGTGGTAAACACGAACCCCTGTCTCCCTTCGGTCCTAGGTTCAATTCCTCGCGGCTTCACCAGTTGAGATGGGGTTTCACCCATGACCTATGACTTTTCCTTTTTATTAATTTATTAATATATATATATATATATTTATTTATTTTATTTTTATTTTAACATAAAAACACATAAAAATAAAATAAAATAAACTGATGATACATTGTCATCTTCTTAAATTTCTGGGTAAGGTATTACTCAAGGATCAAACCATGTGACACAAATGAATATGAATCTCCCCTTTCGTACCCATCCATACTCATAATATAAGAGAAAGTCAAAATCTATTTTTTTTTATTTTTAAATACCAAAATGATTCATTAATCCTATTTAAAATATAAAGTTGATTAAAAAAACAAAATTATTGGAAACTTGAAAACCATGGGTTTCCTCCCATGCAGAGCGTCGTTAGCTCGACTTGGACCCCTAATTGATTAATTATTTTCATCATATAAGGTAGGTTCACACAATTCTTCATCCACTTCATGTTTTTGGAATGGCTCTATGAATGGTTTGACTCTATGACCATTAACATTAATGGTTTTACCATTGGTGGGATCTTGAAATTCTACAGCCACATAGGGGTACATCTTATGCACTATGTATAGACCTGACCTTCTAGACCTTAACATTCCCAGGTTTGAATGAAGTTTATAACTATAAAAAATAATAGTTTTACCCGGTACAACGTGTTTGGGATTAATATTTCGAGATTTGCAGGCTTGTAATTTAGCTTTATTGATCCTTGAATTTTCAGAGGCCTCCATCCTAAGTCCCTCAAATTCAGTGAGATCTAATTTCATTTTGGTTTTGGTTAATGAGAGGTCATAATTAATTTTATTAATTACCCAAATATCCTTATGTTAAATCTCCACTGGAAAATGGCATTCTTTACCATAAACCAACCTATATGGGGACATTCTAAAAATGGATTTATATGCAGTTTGATAGGCCCAAAGAATATCTAAGAGTTTTCTCGACCAATCTTTCATATATGGATTAATAGTTTCCTCAAGACTTTTTTTTATTTCATGATTGGCTAACTCAGCCTGACCATTGGTCTGTGGGTGGTATGTAGTGGACACATTGTGAGAAATTCAATATTTTTTCATGAGTGATGAGAATGGACGATTGCAAAAATGAGTTCCATGATCACTAATGATAGCCCTATAAATTAAAAATCTAGAGAAGATGTTTTCCTTGATAAATCTAATCACAGTTTGATGATCATTGGATTTTGTAGGAATGGCCTCAACCCATTTGGATAAATAATCGATAGCTAAAAGAATTTAATGATATCCCCTAGAGTTTGGGAAGGGACCCATGAAATCAATTCCCAAACAGTCAAAGATTTCAACCACTAAGATTGGAGTGAGTGGAATTTGATTTATTTTTGTGATGGACCCTACTTGTTGACACCTAGGACAACATTGGAAAAATGTATAGGTGTCCCTTGAGAAGGTGGTCTAGAAGAGACCACACTGAAAAAACATAGAAAAAGTTTACTTAGAGGAATAGTGACCTCCATATGCCTCACTATGATAGAATTTAAGGAAAGAATCTTGTTCAGATTCTGGGACACAAATCCTAATGACTTGGTTAGGGCAGAACTTATAGAGGTATGGATCATCAAACCCATAGTTCCTTACATCATAAAGGAATTTCCTTTGATCTTGAGTCCCTAATAATTTTTGAATGACTCCTATAACGATGAAATTGGCTATTTCGATATACCAAATGTAGTCACTCACAGAGTACAGTTGTTCATCATGAAATGAATCAGACATGGAAATGTGATTTGGGTTGTCTTTGAATTCCATCCTATAGAGGTGATCAACTAAAACATTTTCAACACCCTTTTTATCCTTGATTGTGAGGTCAAATTCTTGTAAGAGAAGGACCCACCTAATCAGTCTTGCCTTAACATCTTGTTTTTGGAAGAGGTATTTTAGTATATAATGGTTAGTGAACACAGTGGTGGGGGATCCTAAGAGGTAGGACCTAAACATGTTTAAGGAAAATACAATAGAAAGTAACTCCTTTTCAGCAGTGGTGTATTTGATTTGGGAATCATTTAAGGATTTTCATGCATAAGAAATGACATAAAGAGTTTTATCACAACTTTGTCATAACATAGATCCTACAACAAAGTCACTATCATCACACATAATTTCTAAAGGAAGGATCCAATTTTGAGATTTCATAATGGGAGGAGAGGTGAGATAGGATTTGAGGGTTGAGAATGAACCCTCACAGCTTTCTATCTAAACAAATAGAGCATCCTTTAATAGGAGGGCACAAAGGGGACGAGATATTGAACTAATGTCCTTGATGAATATTCTATAGAAAAGAGCATGTCCTAAGAGAGACCTCACTTCCTTGACAGTTTTGGGTGATGGAAGGTGATGAATGATGTCAACCTTTTCTTTATCAACTTCAATCCCCCTACCAGAAGGACTAGAACTAGTCCGTCTTTAACTAGGAAATGGAATTTTTCCTGGATTAGGACAAGATTCTTTTCTTTACATCTTGATAAGACACTCTCCACATTCCTCAGACATCCCTCAAATGTATCCTCAAACATAGAGAAGTCATCCATGATGACCTCAAGAAAATCCCCTATCATGTCAGAGAATATTACTATCATGCACTACTGGAAGGTTCCATGGGCATTGTATAACCCTAAGGGCATGCGTTTGAAAGAAAACGTGCCGAATAGACATGTAAATGTAGTCTTCCCTTATCCTATAGTTAGGCCTCAATTTGATTATACCCTGAGTACCCATCTAAGAAACAGTATAAGGCATGACCTTCCACTCTCTCAAAGACTTGTTCAATGAATGGTAAGGGGAAATGGTTATTCATTGTGAATGAGATTAGCTTCCTATATTCAATGCCGACCCTCCATCCACTGCTAACCATATTTGGAAGAATCTCTACATCCTTATTGGTTATCACTGTGATTCCTGCCTTCTTGGTAACCACTTGGATTGCGCTAACCCACTCACTCTCAGCTATGGGATATAAGATACCTAATTTTAACAATTTTAGAAGTTCTTTTCTAACTACTTCTATGAGAATAGAATTAAGTCACCATTGATGTTTATGACATGCCTTTGAATCAGATTCTAGAACAATCCTATGAGTCCCAATAAGTGGTAATATCCCAGGAATATCAGACATGGTCCAACCAATGGCTTTCTTATGTTTTCTAAGGATATCTAAAAGAATCCTCTCATGATGGGATTCAAGAGAATAATAAATGACAATTTGATGTGTTGTATTGTCCCCTAGGTAGGCATACATGAGTGCAGTGGGATGTTCCTTCAATTCAAGATCAGATTGGTTAAGAATTTTAGAACAAGATTGTGACATTAGATCAAGATCAATTTTGTTTCCTATAGTTTTAGATAGGATTGATTCCTCACATGTAGAAGTTTGAGCTACTAGAATGGCTTGACCAGGTTTAGGGAAGTATGTTGGAGTGGTCTCTATGAAAGTGGTTTCCTGAACGGTTTCCCTGATTGTTGGAACTAAGACTTCATCATAAGAGCAATTTGAAAATGTTCCAGGCCAATGAGATAAACTTCCTTCATGTGAACAAGGGAAATAAATCTCATCCTAACATAAACATCCATCAAATATTCCTTGATGTTATATGGATTCATTATCAATGCTTCCAATCATGTTTACTTCATGAATGTCCTCATCATCCCCTATTTGTGAGATTTCATGGTTAATGGTCAAGTCTAGACTCATGTTTCTAAAGGTGATGGTCATGTTCCCATTTCAAACTCAGATAATAGAGTTGATTGTTGCAAGGAAAGGACGACCATGGATGATCGGGGCTTGTTCCTTATTTTCTAAGATAGAATGGTTTTCAAGGAAAATGAAGTCAGAAGGGTAGATGAAGTTTTCAACCTTTAACAGAAATTCTTTTAAAATACCCTTTGGAACCCTAATTCTATGATCAGCATGTTGAAGTGTGACAAATGTGGGTTGGAGATCTTCTAGGCCTAACTATTAGTACATAGCATAGGGGATGAGATTGACACTAGCACCTAGGTCACATAAGGCCTTAAAAACCATTTTCTCTTCTACTTAAACATTGATGTGAGGGCAACTCGGGTCTTTCAACTTAGGAGGAATGATCCCTTGAATGGTGGTATTCACATTAGCTGCCAAAAGGAATTGGTTTTTATATGAAAATTTTCTTTTAAAAGTGAAAAAACCTTTAAGGTACATTGAGTAGGAAGGTATGGTTTGGATTGAATATAGGAGGGGAATGTTCAACTTGACTTGTGAGAATATTTCTCTCAATGTTTCACTCAATTCAGGCTTGGTTTCCCCCATCATGCGTTGAGGAAATGGTGCAAGTTGTGGGGTTGTTTGTTGAAGAGTTGTTTCTTTGAAAATGTTATCATGTTTTTCAGTTTGATCATTTGGTTCATTTGAATTTTCATCCAAGTTTGAATCTTTAGATGGGTATTGAATTAGTTGTCCAGGTGTCTCAATTGATTTCCCACTTCTTAAAATAGTCACAGCATTTAGTTGTTCATGAGTTGTTTGAGTGAAACTTGACTCTCCCCTTGAAGTTGAGGATGGTATCTCATGAGTAGGCATGGGTTCCTTTCTAGTTTTTATGATTTGAAGTTCATGTTTTAGGGAAGAGACTTCTGAGTTCATTATTTCCATTTGTTTGCATAGTTGTTCTAGTAGGCTTTGTGGAATAGTTTGGGTTGGTGCTTGAGAAGATTGGTTTATCCCAGGGGGATATTTTAGAGTTGGGATGGTTTGTTGAAAATGGACCGGTGGTTGTTGGTATTGGATATGTTGGGTTTGGAAATGGTTATGGGTTTGGTCATTTTGATGGTGGTAAGGCGTTTGTCCCTTTGGTCAGATTGGGTGTTGGTTATCATTCCAGCGGATGCCGGGGTGGTCATTATACCTTGGGTAGAAGTTGTTGTGGTATTGAGGCCTTTGAATGTTCAAATAATTTATTTCAGCTAGGGATCTTCCTAAAAGAACATCCTTGATGGATGGAATGGTTAGGAAGTTGTCTGTCCTATGGTCATGTTTGTCACAAATTGTGCAAATAGGGTCTACAGTTTGGATTTCATGGACTTTCCTAAGGTCCATCTCTTCAACCTTCTTAGAGAGTGCTGCGAGTTTAGCCCTGAGGATTTCCTCTTATCTAATTGTATGAATTACAGTAGTTCTTTATGGATTTTCAGAATAAGATGAAGTTCCCCATTTTTGGTTCTATTCATCAAGGCTTTCTAGACACTCATAATCATCATTTGGGGATTTTTTTTAAAGTTCCATTACACATCATGGCAATGAATTGTTTGTTCCCCGGACCCAACCCTTCATAGAAAAATCTCAGTAGTTCAGGATTAGAAAAACCATGGCGTGGAACCATGTTTATAGTGTCCTTGAACATCACCCATGTTTCATGGAATGACTCTCCCTCTTTTTCAAAAAAGTTTTGGATGATCTTTTTAAGTCCAATTGTTTTGTGGTGGGGAAAGTATTTTTCGTAGAATTTTCTTTGTAATTGGTCCCAAGAGTTTATGGAAGATGGTCTCAAATTTTTTAGCCAATTTTTAGCTAGATCCTTTATAGAAAAATGAAATAGCCTCATCTTATCTGATTCAAGTTTATGTGGGGGACACATGGTTTCAACAATGTCATCGAACTCCATAATGTAAAGGTAGGGCATCTCGGACACCATTCCATGGAATGTGGGAAGATGATTTAGGAAATGGGGTTTAAAGATGTAGTTGGCATCTCATTGGGAGTTGTGTCTAATGCATGAGGGGGCATTGTTCCAGGTAGGTGTGAGGTAGTCATTCATCGTTTGATCGACCGCATTCCCCATGTTTGGGGCTGCCTCATTTTGGTTTCCATTTTGGTTCCCACCCCGGTTTATAAGTTGGTTTCTTTGAAGACCTTCCATTGAAATTGGCTCAATTTTTGACTAGGGGGTGTTAGGATGATTAAGATATAATGTAAATAGTTCCCTTGGTGTACTTTACTCCCCAACCCTAGGCATATCGACCCTAACTAGATGGTCTGATTGATTGCGGGTGTAGGCGGACATGCGCTAAAAGAAAAAAACAAGAAAGGGAAAAGATAAGAGAATATGGATGAGAAAGGATGAAATATGAGAGAATAGAATGGGTGATTAGATGAATTACTTGGGTCCCCAACAATGATGCCAAAATTTTATTCGCGCTGAAATTTACCCAAGAGATTAAGTTAGAACGATCCTTGTAGTTTAACTTGGGTTGTCAAATCCTCAGAGGCCTAACAAGAAACCTATAGACACGTACATTCTATGGACTGTTTTTGGCTATGAAGTGTCCAAATTTAGTTTATTTTATATGGCATTAATTGAAATATAATTGACTGAAGTTAATTCAATTATAAAGTATGAGTGGATCCTAGGTTATCACTTGGGGTGGATTGGACGCATTCCCTTTTCAACTATTTCACTTTCTTATATTTGAGATGAGTTCATTTAAGAAGATCAAACAAAATCATCACTCACTGGTTTAATTCCTACACACCCTAATACTAATCACCTATACACTTGAATGACCAAATATTTGTGCAGTCCAAGGTAAAGGTTCATATTATCAATTGAAGTGTGTGACCTTAAAATTCAATAAGGACGAAGATGTTTTAAAATATTTAAATAAAAATCTCATTTTAAAGAAGTGATTAGCGATTAAGGTAGTGATAAATAACATCCAATCAATCCCCTTGATACTTCCTTGGATAAACCCATAAGCGGGTTATCCCTCCATTGATGATATGGTTTCAATGGAAGCGGGAAGTAGACTCATAAGGAATAGCCCCCAGAAAAGTCTCCCATGATCATATGAAAACCTTTCTAAGAGGTGACCTGATTTTATAATGAATCCCAGAAATGCCAGCCTGATCTTGAGGAAGGACATTGAAATTTCAATTAGATCATGCAACACAACAAAAAAACAATGAGCGACTATATATGATATTTATTTCATTTGATAACAAGATCCACTACTAATCATGTGATTCCCTAACATACAACCAATTGTAAGATTCCATAATTATTTTAAAATAAGGGAAAAAAATGTGAAAAGGTGGAAGACTATTGCGAATTAAAGATATGAATATTTTCGTGTGAAAATGTTGATGAACCTCATGAGATAACCATTTATCACAAAAAATACCTTTGACTTTGTAGAATGATATCATGAATATCCCATTGACAATACATCTTGGTTTCCCAAATAGCCGCTGAAAATCCAACTCGATCTCATGGTGGGCCCCAAACAAGTCTACCTTGAGAAAGAAATGTCCTATTTGAAAGACCTCTTGATTTCACGATGAGTATTGGACATGTCATCCTAATATTTTGTAGGATATTTTACATGTTTATATGATCATACTAAATCTCTTTGATAAGACAAGGGTCTAATAAATATGGAAATAATGGAGCATTCTCACGATCTTGATTCTCATGAGATGCCATGGATGACCTATGATATAGTCATGTGAATTGAGTGATTAAATACTCCCTCCAACAACTCAAGTCATATCTACTATATACATTTTTTCCAAGGTAGCATTGAACCAAGGTGGTGCGGCCTATAAATTCCCCCTTCTTAGCACAAAAATCACTACGAAAACACCAATGGAAGCAAAAAATACTGGACTTATTCGAATGTAAAACCACACTACCATAAGGGTCTTACCCTAAGTAAAATCTAGGGAACATCATAATGGATTAAATTACAAGAATATTTGATTCACATGATCACCCTATAGATTACATGATGGAATTCTAGGGTTCCATCCATGTTAATTGAAGGATCCTCTACAAGTTAATCTGGTCATGCGAAACCTCAACAAGCTAATTCTCTTAAAAAATTATCTCATAAATTCTATAAAGGATAAAAAATAGGGAATAATTTAGTGAATAATGATATGATAATTTTGATTTGAAGTAATCATGTACTTAAAAATGACTTATCCAGATTGTCATATAATTCACAGATATGTGATGCAGATCATGGGGCAACACCAGGACATGTTTGGCATGACAAAAAAACCTGTGGATATATCATCCAAGTCTTGTGAAGTCCTATAGAAATTTTGGAAAAGTGTTGATAAGTTTTATAGACATATAAATTATGTTACATGAAAATCCTCTAGACATGTCATCCATCTTATGCGGTAACATTCTGACATGTCAGCCTTGACCATGTGACACCCCTAGATATGTCTGTATTCATCAAGAGAAGACCCATCGATGTTTTAGTGGAGTTATGTGAAGGTCATATGGACATTTAGTCAGATCACATGATAGACCTCTGACATGTCTTATTCTATCATCTGAAGTAACATGGGACATTTAATCCTTGTCATACAGACACCTCATGACATCTCAGACATTCAATTAAGACATGTCGGACATAAAATCAGTACATATGGATAACACACTCAGGAGATGTCAGACATACAACTAGAAACTTTCCATAAAACATCCTTAACATGTTAATAATTTCATGAATACACCATGAGACATGATATAGTTTTTCATTATACATATTTGGTTATACTCTGAACTGATCAATGGGAACTGTGACTCATATCCAAGAAATGTATGTAGGTTTCATTCTTAAGTCTCAAGATCTAATGGGAATATACATTAAATTAAGTCCATCCATTAATCAGGCACTCAAAATTGTGGTACCCAAACTCTCATATGGGTTCATCATTCATCCTCATCCATCAATGGATTGATAATATAATTGAACCACGAGGAATCTTATTCCTACTATAAGAATGATATATAGGATTCATTCATAAGTCCCAAGATCCATATCAAACACTCAACAAGGTAATCACCAATGCATATCTCATGTACCCATATACAGTGAGTCAAATCACTTTCTTCCACTATTTTCACACAGCAAGCATGAATCACATGGGCTTATAGATTCACAATGATCATATCACTCACAAAATAAAATCCTCCCATCCATAGAAATGATAGTGTGTAAGACCTATTTAGTGACATGATAATATTTTCCCATAAATGTAATCCACATCAATGTAAGTCCCAATGGAATTCCCATTTTGGAAATGCTTTGGGAAATAATCCCCATGGTAATTAATTATCTATCGTCGCCATTAAATGGGTTGAGGGAAGATAAAACTATGTTAAATCTAATTACTATTGTAAAAAGTATGCATAGGGTGACTTCATAAGGCTCGATATCCCTTACCAGTACCTAGGTTCTCTCATATATTCCCTTTTCATATTACATTAAATTTCATTGTTTAAAAAACCACATAGGTTTTGATTTCGGTTATACACAAGATACATGTGACACCTTATAAACGTTCATAACTATCCTTGAAATATAATTTTCTTCCCAGGACGTCAGTAAAATTCATGATGCCTAGTTATATATATTCAAAATATAATCATCTACCCATTTCTAAAAAATAAATGGAATTGGATAAAGAATAAGGTATATATAAAGATGGTATCATTAATATAACCCATAATTGCATGAAAATGTATTTTATACCTGATGGAATTATTTGGGTAACTATTCATATATCAAAATTCGGAAGAGATTAACAAAAATATTATAAATTTATAAGAAATTCTAATAATTAGAAACAATTACTCTTAAATGGGTGTGATGATCCTGGCTTCTCATCATTTAGACCAATGGGAGATCATAAGTTCCATTATCTCTAAAACCCCAAATGAATGATTTCCATTGGAATGAAGGTCTATACATTTTTATGGATGTGTGAGATGTTGGTAGTTTATAAGAGATAAAAATAGAGAATAAGGAATAAATGAATATATAGCTCTTCATAAACACCTATAAGAAACCCACTAAAATGAAACAAAATGGTTTAACCAAGTGTGTAGGCATTTAATTATAGAATAAATTAATCATTATAGGTTTCAAGAACCATGTCTCCTAATACTGAAGAACCATTCATTTCCATGTAAAACAAATGTGTATTACATGTATGGAATTTCCCACCATCCTAACCACTAAATTTTTTAAATATTAAATTATATGATTCAATGGTTATTTTCAAGGAAAGTTATTTTTAAAATATTTTATGAACATTTTTTGTTAGAAATATTTTCAATGTTATCAGGTTATTTTGAAATAGAATGTTTTAAATATATTTTTACGATTTTTTATTTATAAATGAAAAAAACTATTATTTTATTTATTTTATAATGGGGATATGTCGTACTTATACCATCCTAATTCGTTATTTGGATGGTATATGATCATTTTGACCACAAAAAATATTTAAATTTCCTTTATTTATTCATTTTTGTAGTCATTATCTTTAAATTTATACATTCACTTTCCCTTAATCATTGAAAATTTAATTTCCCCTAAATATCCATATTATTCATCATGGATATACTTATTTATTAAGAAAAATATCATTTATACATAAAATATTTTATGTTGATATTTATATGACTAACTGAGGAAATTATTGTTTTTATGTAATCCTTACATGACAATGATATTTATTGATAAATAATATTTTTAATGAATTAAATTAATAAGTCAGAATATGAGGAATGATTTGGACATGATGATATGGATAAGTCCTAGTTATAGATAACCCCTCGATGAATCGATTGTCTTCAAATATGAATTGGTTGGATAACCTTATTTAAATGGGTTTTTAGTGTATACATACCTCTCTATTTTTTACATTGTCTTGAGAAAGGTCTTGATAGTATATGTATCATGATTCTTGAGATCATGAAATTAAATAATTAAGCTTTTAATTAATCTAAAATATATTAATTATTAAAAATAATGTTTTCAATATGTTATTATCTCTGGATCTATTTCATTCCAAGTTTATTCATTAAATCAAACAAGTTTTCAGATATTTACCATTCCATATTAATTATTCATTATACAGATATGATGGTCATGTTATTGAAAAACTTTAATGTGTTTTCAATTACTGACCCTTCCATGTTGATTATTCATGTCAAATTATATAAATTGAATGTGTGTTGATTTGATTACCTTTTCATGATTATGGTTATTGATTCATGATAACTTCTGATACACTTAACCATTACTAAGCATTCAAAATCACTATTATTTTGTTTCCGTTCCCATGAATCCAGGAAGTGTACAATGCATTATATGTAAGGATACGGTAGAGGGAATTATGATGTTCTTGAAAAAATGTTATAATTTGTTTTTTAAAATTAAATATAAGAATCATGGATGTATCAAATTTATTGAGGCTACTAAACTATTCAGTCCTTCGGGTTTTTATTCCATATATCTTATTCCAATGTAATAAATTAAGGCATTGTATTTGGGTAACTGGAGTCGGGGTCATTACATGTATCATGTAACTCATGTTATAGAACATTTATTATATTCTAGTGGATATAAAATCTCAATTCATAAAATTATGACCCCTTAAATTTATTAAATCCTCATAATTTTAATTATCACTTACTAATGAAGATAGTTATGGGTCTCCTTAATATTGACATAACATGAAATTTTATTTCGAATGTGGTTTTAAAATTAGTAATTCAGTCGATACTATGAAACTATTTATTCCTTCCAAATAGACATATCTAAATATTGTGTTTTGTAAAACCATTCATGCTAAACACTATTCATGATAAATTACCCTAGAGAGTTCATATTTATAATTACATTGATATATGGTCATAGGTTTATTAGAAATATGAATTGTAAATTCCTTATCCTCATAATTGATGTGGGATCTATGTAAAGTGGGATATTAAATTCCAAAAATCACATTAAATTCCTTGAAATGAATAAATAATAAGATTAATATGAATAATATTCTCTAAAAAATCACTATGATATATGATAATAATTCATCTAGAATGTTCCCTTGAAAATCAAATACACAAGTTAGAGATTTAATAGGATTACATACATGATAAATATACTATGGTTCTAAAACTAAACTACAACAATACATTTATAGTTCTAGAGTGGTCGATAAGTGTTATTTAATCAACATAATACACTTTAGTGGTAGTCATTGGAATGTAATATCCTGATTTCCTTTGTTTTTCGGTTGTTGAGGTGTATTTTATTTTATAAAAATTGTATTTGGGTATCAGTTTACGTAATTAACATACTCATTTCATTTGAAATACTAAAAATTAATTCTTTATAGTTTGTACGGATAATATGAATAAGAAAATAATATAACATAGGATGGTCAAAATAGTGTTAAATTTATGACACTTTATCATGCACCATGTCACAACTGAGTTAATACCCAACATGAACTCTTTGGGGATATTACCCCTAGGTACAGTTGTGCAAGAGCATTCATCCAATTATAGTATATAGATAGGGATTTAATTTATAGGAGAACCATAAAATCTATACTTTAATAAACATTATGATTTTATCCCATTTTTAGAGTCATCCCTTACACTTTTCCCCAATGGGTTTTCTAATGTTTTCTAAACTAATCTCCAAAATAGAAAAACAAGTATTCGAAAAAACTAAACATTCCTATGATACAAACTATAGTTACTGAATATAATCCAAATATAAATCATAAATTAATCCCATGATTTAAATAACACATGTCAAACAAGTTACAAAACCTAAGGGAAAAAGCATTAGTTTCTTAGAGATTAATCGCATAAGAATTATAATCTAATTTAACTTATATATATTAAAAATCCTTTATACTTAATTTTATATTTTTCATCAATTATAATTTTCCTCATAACATTAGGAAAATAAATCATAATAAGGGTAAGAGCTCAGATTCTCAGTAAAGAAAAAACATATCATAATGAGTTATATAATAAAAATAAAATTAATATTAAACAGGAGAGAATAAATATGTTAAAAAAATAACAAAATATCATAGATGATAATAAAAATATATTAGACTATAAAAAAATATTTAATGATACATAAAAGTAAAATCATGAACCAAAATACATATCAATAATTATAAAACATATGATCATGATATAAAGGTGTGATGTAATTTAAAATAATTTGTAATAATGAAAAAAATGCATTTTATGGAAATGAAATGCATATTGAAAATTTTTCATTACCTGATAAAAAATTTGGAATTGTTAAAACATCATAAAAATAGCATATATTGTGAAAAAATATTTCCACATCATGTTTACACAATTTTTTTTTGGATAAACAGTCTTGCATCTCATGCACACAACCAAATTGTGAAGAAACATTCCCAGATTTCATTCACACAATAAACATGTGAAAAAAGATTCAGAAATCTCATTAGTGAAATATTTCATTTTCTCATATGATATAAGACCCTAACCAATTCTTTGTAAGGTGATATTAGACCCCACCCATCATAAATCATACCTGTGTGTTCCACTAAGAATTAATCATAAACATTATTTTATGAACCCAAATAAAAATAATGGGGTACATAAACCATAAAAAATCTCACATAAAAAATCATAAGAAATAATATTATATAATAACACCTAATTTTCAAAATAATAAAATAATATAAACATATAGAGAGTGATCAAAACATCACTTCATTAATGAAAAAACACAAAGGGTAAAAACAATTAAAAATAAATTTTTTCCACAAAACCTTTTAATGCATTAAAGTATAGAAAACATTGTTAACAAATTGAGAACAACATAAAAGAAAATGTAAATAATTAAAAATAAAATATTCTATTAAATACATAATGGTTTGCAAAATAAAATATGAAGTGTTTGAAAAAAAGTTATTTTTAAGGGATGGAAGATTGTTTTGAACATTTTGAAATAAAAATATTGAAAACCCGTATTTCCAAAAGGAAGAAAAAACATTATTTCAAATGAATAAAGTGTATAATAAGGATAATTTTAGATAAAAAAAATTTTCCTAACCACTAGATATAGGGGAACATTAGTGGGAAGTAAAAACATGGATATGGAAGAGGAATCCAGAAATGGGAATTATTCTTAATATAAATGAGATTTTACAAAAGAATAGAATCACTTAGGAAGAATTTTTCTTGTGAAACTTGATATCCCCATAAAATAAATCTTAAATATAACATAATATCATAATAGTTTATAATTAACAAATCGTTAATGATAACTATATGAAAAGAGTGATTAAGACCCAAAGAAGATATTTAAGTCAGGAAAACCCTTTACAACCTTTGTAAATTTAGATTCAAAAGCCTTTGAGGGGTATAAATTTAAATAGAAAATTTAATATCATAAAATATAGAACGAAAAGGATTAAAAGTGATAATGGGGTATAATTTAACCCATTTAATAGGAAACGTGGTTTCTATCATTAACATATTTTAAGGGATCGAAAATTTATACAAAGAAAACCTTATGGATTTAAAAACATTAAAATCAAAACCCCTTTTAGGAGGTGGATTTAAATTGAACATTAAATTACATGATTAAAATATAATTTGTCTTAATATATCTGAAATTTGAATAATATACACCGTACAAATGAAATTAGTTTCATAATACTAAATATTTCTCAAAGTGATGAATTTGAGACAAAAAATACTTATCTATGATATTGAAATCCATGAATATATGATAGCCTCTGGTATCAAAAGAAAAAAATCATAGTCAATGATTTTATATCCTTACTAATACCTATTTTAATTAATACCATTTATAAATAATAATTATATACATGAATTCTTCTGTTTTTTCCACAGCAGGTGTTCATAATTCTGATTATTTTTACATGTTTCATAGTAACTGTATATGTTTTTATAATTATTTAAAATTTGATCACTAATAGATCCTTAAAGTTAATATTATGGATTATTTATAAATATTTTAAATATTTTAAATTCTATCCATGATTAATTTATTCTTTATCATTAAAAAAAATTGATAATAATATTGTTTCGATGATTCTTGATAATTAAATGTTGTTTTATTGATATATGAATGGAATATTGATATAAGATCTCAAAATAAAAAACCATTATTTTCACAATTATATCCTATTATACCAGTAAATATTATCCCATATTAATTCATAAAATAATATCACAGTATCATTGAATTATGTTGTTAAACCTCCCCAAACAGGACAATACCCAAATTTAATGAATGATTACGAGGTATTTTTAATCTAATATAATTATAAAATAATAATAATGGACTTATTTAGTATTTTGTTGTATATCATAATTAAAAGTAATTAAAAGAAAAAATAATGGATATGTTTATATGACAAAATTTGAATAAAACGATGTCCCCATAGTATGCATATTTTAAATGATTAAATTATTGATGATCATTTATTGATCATATAATTAATAGGTATTCAAATTTCTAATACCATAACATTAATTATATCATAAAATTTTTATTTATACATTAATATCATCCTTAGATTCATCAAGGTATGTTCATGAAGGAAATCAAAACATGTTGTGTCGTGGATGCGATAGTTCGCACAACGCACAACAAATTATTTTTTAATGGAAGGGGTAATAAACCAAAAATGATAATAAAATTAATATAATAATAATAAATTATATAAATGATATTAATATAATAATATTTTCTTTGTTAGAAAAAAATATATATTGAGGAATTATGAAGAAATACTAAGTAGTTGATAATACTCATATTGGGGGATTGAATTTTCCATGGATGTCCCCTTGAAATTAAAGGGATTAGGTATTTACGAGTGACCACAAGATTATGTAAATGAGATATAGTTATAGTGAGATAAAAAATTCATAGGTTGAAGTTGTAATTATATGGTTAACTGTTTCTTTGAAAAGTGAAGTGGTATGTTTTAATAAATGAAACTAAGGGTACTTTGAAAAGACATTTTCATTTATCAATAATGTGATGAAACAATTATGGGGTCAGTGGATCCAAAACCTCAAAATAATGAGTTTTGGGGTGTATTTAGGATTAAAATTAATCAAACAATTATGTCTATATACATTTAAAATGCTCTGTTGTATTTTTAAAGATATTATTTTTTATTTTACAGATTAAATTTTAAACAGGGTAAATAGTTTTTAGATAAGTTATTTTATGTATTTAAAAAATATAAAATAATAAATATGACCAAATATGGGTTTTTTTGACTAAAAGTATACTCTATTTACTAAAATGAAAATTTTAAATATTATAAAATTAATTTTTAAATAAAATATAATAATTTTTTGAAAAAACATTTTAGTAAAAAATGACATTTTGACTGTTATATATTGTTAATCTTATTTAGAATTGATTACCAATTAAATGAGTGGTAATATATTTATTTACAACATTATATATAATATTAGATTTATTATTTAATGGAATTTAATTTAATTTCTTTGATAGAAATTCCATGATATTAATAAGGCAATAACTTTTAAAATATTTGTTTCACCATTATTGCGGTAATTAGTATTAATCCTTTTAATCTAAATTTTATACATAAAAATGAATTTGAAATTATTAAGTAATGTTAACATTATTATGTCAAATATAATTAACATTTTATAAAATTATCCTTATATGTCTAGGGAGCATAATCGTAATGTCATTTCATATAATGCATAAAAGACCATTTTTAGGAAAATAATATTTTTAAGAATTTAGCATATATATTGGAAAAAATAATCAATTTTATAGAATTCAATAATATTTAGAAGATTGTTATTAATAAAAGAATATTTAACTGATTGTGAAATAAATCAGAAACATTTAATTTTAATGAACTATTATTTGGTTTCTTAGGAATAATTATTTAAACTTATGAAATATTTTATTTTAAGTTATTGTGATTTCTAAGAATTCATCATTGAATAATATAATTTAATTATTTCAGTATTTATTATATTTTTGTTGCAATGCTTTATTTCACAATGTGGGTATTATATATATTTGTCTTTTTTTTGTTTTAGTTTTTCATCACTTTTTCTTGATATTTTGAAAGTATTTTTAAAGAGTTATAAAACTATTTTAAAACTGGAAACCTCAGCTAATAAAACTCTCTCTTCAGAATAATTAAACTTCTTGGAAGTAACTACTAGAGATTTTTATATTAATACCTGTTGAAGGAACCGTATTGATTAAATGTGATGAATATGTATATTGGATATGATATATGAAAGTGTTAAATGATTTTTACTGAGAATAATACTATTACACATTCATGATCATTATTGAGGTGTTACATTGTACATGGTCTTTTGGACGTGATCATGACACATCGATATTATGATATTTTATTATTCATGTTTTATGGAGTGAATTTTTTTATCAATTATATTCATTCACTATCATGTTGGTTAATGTTTTCCATGATAAAAAACATATTTTTTTCAATTAATAACTCCAATCAAAAATATACTCATGTTGGTTATACCTTGTCTATAAAAGGTATTAATTTTTTATGTTGTGACTACCATTAATAGTTATGTTTTTTGAGGTTGTTCCTTGGTTCGTATAATGGTAGGATAGTTTTATTGTTCCTTGATCCATATAAACATGATGTTTGTATTTGGGTTTTCACTCCCTTTAAAAAATGAGGATTGTTTTATTTTAAAGCATTTCCATTGACGATAAGAGATATGTGAGAGTATATGTTGTATCAAATTCATTCTAATAACTATAAAAACTTAGAGTTCATTGTTTATTAAATTTTTTACTTCACTACACTTACACTTGACCGTACCTAGTTTCTTACATTTATACCTATTCATTAAAATGATATTTTATTTTCATGATTATTGTTATTAAACTATATTTATCTCAATTATTATTATTATTTAAATATTTTTAAATATTCTATTTATCCCCCATATAAACCATTTCAACATATCATGATGGGCCAATAGTAAAATCATAAGCTCGTTTTGGAAAACATATGAATGACCAATCATAACTCTGGGATACATATCTATTTCAAAATTTGGTATAAAAATAAAAAACCATTCTAATTGATATGTATTATTCGGTAGCTTAATGCATAAATATCCATGAGGAAAATATATTTCTCCAACAAACACCATGAATTCACCATCCATACTGGAGAAAATCATTTTCCATCAATAAAAATCAATATAATAATTTATATAATACAACTAATCATTCCAAAGGATTATATTATATGGTTTTGTTATTAATTAGTCACAATTTGAATTAAACTAACCTCCTCCCCTAATCAACTCATAACCACACACCTCATCCAACCTCATCTAACCTCCTATTAGAGTAATCACCCCTAATAACCCAGGAATAATATATAAAAGAAGTTCAATCCAATAAAATTGTTAAAATATAATAATTGATAATGAGGAATATATTTCATTAAAAATAATAAATAGTGGTGAAAATGAAAAACATACCTCAAACCACATCATGTACCCCCATTTTTGTAAGTTATATGGATTAGAGTTTCCCTTTGAAAAGTAATACTCCATAAAATCTCTACTGTTGGCCTCTACCTCTTCTTTGGTTAAATATTTTCTAACTGCCTCCATGATAAACTCTTCCATCATAATACTATTTTAGGGATCCCCATTATTGTCTACTATACTGCTACAATGAAAACTACTTCTAAAGAGGATGATGAAAATGATGGGTGTTAGAACATAAGAATGTTAAATTTAGAAACGAGAAACAAAATATATTTTTTGTTTAGTGTTAATTCAAATTGGGTTTTTCAAGGAGTTATAAGTACAAGTGTTATTTTTCTAAATATGGATTTAATGTTGATGGTGGTAATGTTTCCTTATGTTTTCCAATTTTTTGGTCAAAACCCTAGAGGTTGAAGAAAGTTGTTTCAGGAAGAATATGTTCCATTCAATGAAGAAGGTGAATTAAAAACTTGTGTACAAGTGATGTTTTCAGACCAACACATCAAAATATGGGAAAGAGACCAGCTGTGCACAAAGGCATAAACTGTGATAATGATGAGTTTGAGTGCAATCGAAAATCTGTTCTCCATGGAAGTTTTGAAAGACTATTAGACACCAAATATGATGTCAAAAAATAGGTCAATGTATTGGGGAAGTCATAAAAAGAAACATTTTTTCATTGAAGTTCATGCCTATAAATAGGCGGCCACCCCTTTAATTCAACATAACTTTTACAAGGAGATATGGGGTTTATCCCTGAAAAAGAGTTGAACATAGAAGATTTTTTTACAGTAAAACTTCTGAAAAGAGTATTCCTTCTATCTATTATGACCCAGTTAAAATCAAGTTCAATCTACACAAAAGATAATTTATCACAATATATATCTTACACAACAATTCCAAAAGTTAATCACAAGTATAGGTGTTACATACTAGTGATTAAATAGTGTGACTAGTAATTTTTTAATATCTGGTTTGTTGGATCAGTACATTCAAGTGAATAAACATAAGGATATGGTTCAAGAAGAGCCTCATGATAATATGAGGAAAACAATTAAATCCAAATCAAGTGAAGTGATCTTCAAGTTTTCAAACTAAGTAAGACTTCACTCAAGGTAGTGTCCTAGGGTGGGTTTGATGGAAGTGTTATGAGGGATGTATTATTATATTCCTAAAAAATTGTAAAGGAAGTGTTCCTAGATTATAGTTATTATGTCTAAACTTCTGCATTCAATAACTAGCGATGATTACAGGATTTTGGGACGACCGACATATTGTTGGCGTATACACCTTAGACTATCCCTTAGTGATGAGCCAAGTAAAATTATTGTGTTATGTCTTTTCATGTGAATGTTTAATGGCTACACGATTCCATCATACATGTTTAAAAAGTTATTCCCAATGTGGGAACAATATCCTTTTCTATAAAATAAAAAACACACACCCTGATTTACCCATCCCCTCATTGGGTGTTCAGGGGTCCTATAATGGGTTTGTCTTTTAATTTTTATACTATGTTCATTCCTTATTGGACCACAATGAAAATATGGGAATATATATATATATATATATATATATATATATATTGGGGTTGGCCTATACCATCATAGAAGAAACATTGAAATCCTAGGGTCTCACGACATGGTTGTGTACAAACCATACTAGATAATTGAGATCATATTTTCAGGTGACTCCTAGGACCTTATGAAAACCCTTATTTCTATACAAATATAGAACATATAGCTCTATATCAACATTACGATACACCCTAATTGGTTATTCATAGGAAATTCTGCAACCAGGTTAACAAATTCTCTACCATATCAAGTTTTTCCAATATCTAATTTATAGAATTTTAAGAAAACATCCCGTACTTTGACTTTATTTCAGGACTCAAATGTATCCAAAAAGGATAATATTTTAACATCACATCAATAATAAAATTGGGATAATATATAATCAAATACATAAAGTGTATAATTACCTTTATAAAAAAATAATTGCAATAATCTATCAATATTATCTCCTCGTTCCTATGACGTATAGGAGTCTATGATATGAACTATTTCATGAACAACTATTGAAATTGGTTTGAAGTTATTATATACACATAAAGATCACTCAAACATATAATATACCACTGGTTCACATAAATTCATAAAAAAAAACTCATCAATAATGGTATAATATTCATATATTTCAATTTGATAACAAGGAATATATCTCATGCACTTTTAAAAAAATTTCGATCATAATACTAGAAATAAACTCCTCATAATTTGTCAACATATACTTCTGAAACTCACTCAAGGATTTATTCTAATCATGTGCAACATTTTAGTATACTCTATGATGTAAATCATCATGTTCTTATTTTAAATATTTCCTATAGTTAGGGTACTTCCCTATATGTTGTGATCAATATGTTAAAAGTCATATCTCATATCATAGACACCCATTCATGGTGAATATAGTTAGACTAATTTTATAAACCTATCCCAATAGGTCCTGTTGCAGTACTCCCGAATTCCATCTCCAATAGGCTATGGTCTGGCGACTAGTACCAAGTAGAAATATCACTAATATGGGAGGCCTTAGCCTATGTTCATATACACACACACATCTCTAAGAAAATACAATGCTGAAATGTAAAAACAAATAAACAACCATGCATGAAAACATCTAAATCCAACAACTAGAGTACATAAGGATGTAAAGGAAAGTAAATAGGTCCAAATAAAATCCCACAAAAAGAGTCTTAAATCATGTCCATCATAAAAATATAAATAAGGACTGATGTCAACAAACCACAAGAACACACCTCAGTTAATTTGGTCCCACTAATCACATACTGGTCCTAGTCCATCATAGACTTTATCAAAAGTTCAATCATAAGAAATGACACATGCGAGCATAGCCCGTGAAGGGGTGAGTATAATAATAGCCAGCATGACACCTCAAACCCAGAAATCATACAAATAGAGAATATGATCATCTATAAAAAAGTATATGTTTATAGTATATATAATAATAATATCAAGAAATACTCAATAAAGACACACAGTCTAATGGTATGTAACAAACATAATGGAAGACCAAGGTTCCAGTTCAAAGGTTCTACAAAGCACTAGTATGGGAGAACACACTCCATTATTTTGATAGCATTGAGTATGTCTGTCGTAGAGGTAATTCCTGTCATCTATTTCCATTATAATGAACATTCAAAAAGTATAAAGAGAAATGACACAAAAAATGAGGATCACACCAAAGGAAATAGGGTATATAGATAACTCAATCTGGATTAACCTGCTAAGTAAAGTATTAGTTCCCACACATTTTTGGGCATGGAAACACAATAAACTCAACCTATGGTAGGAATATGAATAGAGGATCTCACTCTGATCCCCATAGAAATATTCCAGCAACTATATCCAAAAAAATTTATAGAAGGGATCACTTTTGTATGTGTAGGAGGTGATTCCATGCTAACCCTCCAGGAATGGATATAGTGAAAACACCATATTGAAACATGTTAAATATATAAAGGAAAAGGTATCAACAAAAACTGTTAAGTAGTACATGATGTTTAGTAGAGTTAAACACCATGTGCCTTTAACCCTAAGTCATTCCCATGTAAAATGGAATGTGTCCATGTCTATGTAGAAGTACATGATTTGCTACTTCCCATGTTCTTATGACCATGTACTAGTATGCAGCTTAGACCATGTACATATTTTCTAAGACAATTCTGTGAGGGATTACACACTATAACTATTCCCTTGTACTTCTAACCATGTATGTGTGCCGCCTGAGGTACATTCCTAGCCATTAGTGAGGGGTCACATGATGTATGATAGGGTAAAACATCATGTGATCCTTAACTTTATCCTGAAACCCTAGCTGACACTGGGATGGAACCACATGCTGTGTAATCTTAGATTACACACTGTGTGGATTAGATTTTTCTAGAAACACTAGTTATTCCTTATACACATGGTCATACCATCGTCGTTACATATTTCAACTTCAATTATTCTAGAAATCAAGGATCTACCTTGGTGAACATTTCCATTACCAATCACTATATTCCAGACTTTGATTAATTTATTAAATATCCTCACTACTTGTTATTCTTTTCATGAAAAAAAAAATAATAAATTTGGTAATCAAAACCATCTGATCTTCCTATTATTTCATCATTACAACACCTTCCTATCATGATGATCTGAGATCTATAATATCAAATTGTTGCCCCAAGAAACAGGTGTGCAAATATTGATTTCGTATTGGAAGTCAAACAATCAGTCAACGAAGAACTCCAACTATGAACAGAGAAATATGAGAGAAATGCATAACCAAAAACCTGAGACACAAATGTCAACAAATTTTTATGTTGGCCTCAATCTATCTCCATTATGAAGAAAAACTAATAATCAATAAATTTCTATTGAAACTCCCAAAATATCCATGAAAATAAACACATCCCACAAGACAATTCAACCATGTATCAATATATTGGTTGATTGAATCACTCTCATTAGAGAATTGAAGAATGGGGAAAGAATAAAAACACAATTACTATCCTATCTCTTGATTGATCAATCTCTGATGAAGAATGATCACGCATCGTGATCATTAGTGAGATCATTTGATTCTATCTCATACCGGTTATCAATATTCGACCCAGACATTTTCTGCTAATGGAATATCCTTCCACGCTCTCCAACGGTTATCTAATGATTTATAGGGTTATGTGGATAACCCTGAAAATTTTCCATATGAATGTATTTAAAAAATATTAGGTCCCTACATCAATGATTAAATAATAATTTTATTTAATAATTTTATTTATGGTACTCCCATAAAGTCTTTTCTGTAATCTCCCCCCACCTACAAAGGTTATGACACACCTAGGGTATTCCCAATGATATGAATTCAATGGTGCCATAATATTTCTAATCCTAGACACTATTTAGAAATTAATCACCTTTTTAAGAAAAATTATAAAGTGTTCTTTTTAATATATTTAATACGTTTAACACATTTATTCTGAGCACATTAGGCCATAGAATCGCACGTCATCTCAATGCCTGGCCATGGAACTTAAATGTCATTATATTCATCCTAAAATAGGGAATATTCCCTAAAAATACAAAACATGGTATAGACACAAAGTTATTGGTACTGATCAAAAATATTAGCCTCCCAGTCTGAAGTGATCATCTGATGATTGATGTGCTGCCACATGACATGCACTAATAGAACCAATCAAACAAAATGGACCTTCTCATCATGATCCTCCATATCTATTGTTCACATAGAAAAGGTGGATCCATCCTTGATGTATAGATCGACCCATTCAATAACATGTGATTGGTGTTTTACAGACCTCCTTAGCTATGACATGTAAAAGAGGTCTTTTTTTCTTGTCTTACTACGAAGGTAGACCTAACCAGTATTCCACCTCTCAAACTCTAAATAGTATCTAAAAAGTGCCAATGAATCTCATATATTTATTTCCACCCAATCCAAAACTCTATATTCCACAAAGAGATAAATACTTGAAGAACACATGGTCTACCTTGCCAAACTCTAATGGCCCCCATCATCTATCAATATATGACTTTTCATGGTTTTATTCAGACCTCATCTACTCCTCGATGATATGCACCTTCTCAATAGTAGATCACCCCAAATTTTTCCCATAAGTTATGAATATATTTGGTCATTCTAGAAACATGGTGACCTACAGGGTTGCCCTTACATAGCCTTAAATGGTGACATATCGATGATTGACTGTTAGATGTTGTTGTATAAAAACTCCACCAATGGTAGGTGATCCTCCCAACAAATGGAAAAATTCAAACATATATTACCACAAAATATAATACAATACATGAATTTTCTCCACTCATTGGATATCATTTTGGGGGTGAAACACTATACTCAATCATAATTAATTCTTAAAAGTATCCTTCAAACCCATCCACAATCAGGATCTGAAGCAATCATCACAGTTAGAATTGATATCCATTGGAACTCTTTGGGGTCAAAATAACTTCTTCATGTTGAGGTGTCCTAATCTCTCTTCTGAACTGTGCTCCCAAATATATAAGAAGTGGGATGACATGGTGTGTTATTCTATGATCACATATATGACATCATGTACTATAGACATACATGGTAATCCCATCACGAAGTGCATGGATATCAAATCCCAATTCTACTATTTAACCTCATGGTGTGGAGCTAAACCCACTGGAACATGGTTATCAGCCTTCACTTGATGTTATGTAAGGAATTGAGAGATAAAATATACAACTCCTCTTCTCATACCTCACCAACTAAAATGATGACACTGGTCTTGGTACATATTATTTACACCTAGATGTATTGTTGAATGAGATTTATGAAACTCTATCTAAACCTCCCCCCATTGCTTCAATGGTACCATCATGTATCCTCTGAAAATAATGAAATCCCCCACCTTTAAACAATCCCGTAAGAGCTTGTTTACTGGATATCTGAGTATGTAATGTCTCATAGTCAATATACTCAATCTTTGTCTCTCGAATTTTCTATAAAAGAAGAGGGGTGATAACCTCCATATTATAGTAAAATTAACTATATCCTTCCAAAAAGGAAAACTGCAATGAGGTCAACTGCTCGAATTCCTTATTCCGAAAATGTGAACATGATCTCCAACTAAGAGAATCTACTATCACATTCACATTTATAGGAGTTAAGAAAACCTTGAAATAATAATCATTGAGGAACTCTAGTCATTGACTTTATCTCAAGTAAAGGTCTATTTGAGAGAAGACATACTTGAGACTCTTGTGATTAGAATACATGATAAACTACTCACATATCAAGTAGTGTCACTACATTTGTAGTGCAAAGAGTACCAATGCTAACTCAAGATTCTTGGTCATATAGTTTTTCTCATGTGGTCTCAACAGACATGAACCATTTTCTAAAATCTCCTACCACTACATCATAACAAAAACTGACCTAGTTCCTAATGCATAAAAGAACTCTACAAACTTGATACCCTCCTTTCGAAATCTCAGGATGAGAGAATCTGTCAAACTATAAATAAATTACTAAAAACATTGTTGGAATATCTATGTCAACACGGAAGGATTTCCCTTTTGGATCAAAGAAATCATGGATGCTGATATCATATAGAGATTGACTACAAATCTTTTGAATTATCCTACAAACCCAAGGAAGCTTTGCACTTCCTTCATTCCCTTGGGAGGCTCCCAATAGAACACTGTCTCAACCATGGCTAGGTCTACTATCACACCATCTTCAGAGATATCATGTCCCAATAATATGGTTGTTTGCATCTAGAAGTGACACTTTTAGATCTTTATGTAATGATTGTTCTCTCTAAATTAATCCAGAACCATCCTCAAGTGTCTCAGGTGATTACCCTTGGACATCGAGTACAAAATGATATCATCAATAAATAAAACAATGAACCGGTCTAAGAAATGATAGAAGATGCTATTCAGGTTTCCCATGAATCATATTGGAGAGTCCATCACACCAAAGGGCATAACCATATACTCATAGTGACCCTGAAAACATCTAAACATGGTCTTCAGTATATCCTCATCTCAGACTCTCAACTATTGATAGTTCAACCTGATTTAATCCTTTGAGAACCATCATGGACATCTCAACTAATCAAAGTGATTATGAATACTCAGAAGTGGATATATGTTCTTCACAATCACATAGTTCAAGAATTAGTAGTCCACACCTAACATCAATATCCCATCCACCTTCTGGGTGAAAAAAACTAGGGCTATCTAGGGTGAACTATTAGGTCCATCAAATACATTCATCTACAAGTCCTCTAAATGCATCAACATCTCATTAAGTTGTTTGGTTTCCATCCAATATTTTGGTAGAAATATTTTCATTGCCCCATGGTGTAGATTAATGCATAAGTTTATCTCTCTGTGGGGAGGTAAACCAAAATCATCCTCAAGGAATGTGTCCTCCTAATTTTCCACCACTGTAGGGAACTAAAAACTCATTAAATCCACTACACCAAGGTTCAAAAAGAAAAATATAGAGAAATAGGTTGTACCATTCTATGCATGATTCCATATTATGTTTCATGGGTTTCCTTTTCAACAAAAAAAGGAGAACCCATTCCCAACATTGCATTCACACCGCATCTTCCACATATAATAGTGAATATGGTCATGAACAATAGATAACTAGTCCATACCTAAATGATGACATATGTCCTCAATGCTACTATAAAAAGATCCCAACAAAAAATATACCCTCTAGGATTCAGGTCACACTATCAGCACAAGTGTGTTATGGACGAGTCATCTCATGTAGGAGTCTCCAGTCACAAGGTTTGAGCCAAGGGCTCAACCAGAATCATTATATCTCGAACAAGATATGTGGATTGAATTGAATGACTAGAACCTATTAATATTAGTACTTCAGCTAAGGTAGAAATTACATCGATCATACCTCATACAATTCTTGGAGCCTCTAGGTCATAATTCTTAACCGCCTTCTGTTGTCTCCGACCCTATCCTCCAGCTCCCTGAGCTTGGCGTAGACCACATAGGGGTGGTGGTGGAAATATGGGAAAGAATCTACCACATATAGCTACTCTCCCTTCTCTACTGCCACATATTCTACCATGCTGACCTGTCTACTCTTGTCTTTGCCTCTACATTGGCGGCCCATCCAAAGTTTATGTGTCAGCTATACAATGGGTCAGAAAATATTGAGAAATATTTCCCCTACCATTAAAGGATAATAACCACATTCTTCTAGTCTGACTAGACCCATCCTGAGAGTGTCGAACCACATACCCTTTTTCTTGGGACCACCTCTTGAAACATCTCACATGTCCAGGTCACAAAGACTGACATATGCTTCCTGATACTGAGGTCTTCACTCTTGTGTGCCCACTACAGACAACCATCGGCTATGATTGCTCTGTAATGAAACTCACAACCACCAAATATTTCTCTAGAACCAAAGCATAGGTAGGAATTCATATTGGTATAACACCAACCCATATGTAATTGTGCAGTACTTTCGAATGGTTTAGTCCTAGAAGAAATGATCCCAAACCATATTCATCGAGAACTTAAAGAAGTTGGTAAAACTTGATGAATACTCAACTACTATCATGATTCCCTATTTAAGATGAAATATATTTAGATATGTATAGACCTCAGTGTAGATGGAGCGAACTACTCTTTAAAAAAATAGTTAAACTCAGAGCATTCTAGAGTCACCTCATAATAATAACAGTTCATTAACCCTCACTAGGTCCTACCCATGTAAAAAGAATTGTGTCTATGTCTGTGTATAATTACACAATGTGCTACTCCTTGTGTATTGATGCCTATGAACTAATACACGTCGTAGCCTGTGCACATATTTCCATATTATTTCTGTGTGAGAGTACAAAGTGTTCCCATGTCCATGCACACTGGCACATGTCTGTGTACCCTTTGAGGTGAAAATTGATCCATCGTGGAGGGGACATGTGTCGTGTGATAGATTCACATGGACTATTATCCATAGATTTCTTTTAAAACCCTAGATACCGCTCTGAGGGAACCACACTCCATGTAATTCAAGATTACATGCCATGTGGATCAGGTTTTTCCATAAAACCCGGTTCTTCCTTCCACATAATCCCGCATTTCCATCACCTCATATTTTTTATTCAATCCTGTTTTAAATTAAGGAACTTCCATATTCAAACCACCCCATTTAATTTTTCTAGATTGTGTCCTTTTTTTTTGAAAATGACCATATTCATCATTATTCATTAAATGATCAAGAACATAAAACTGGGTGTAAAAAATTTCCTGATTTGGTCCCGCTTCCATCTTATCACTACCTTCAAGTCATTCCAATCCAAGATCTAAAATATCAAAAAAAATCCATTAAACAGGTGTAAAATCATTGTTTTCTTGGTGGATGTTGAACCATGGTTCACTGAAGAACACCCATGATGAATGAATAAATAGGAGATAATTTCACAACAAAAAACGTGATGAATGAAACTTGTCCAATGTTCATGTTGTCCATGATCTATATCCTTTATAATGAAAATAAAATAACTAATAACAATAAAATGAAACTCCCAAAATTTCACCTAAAATAATCCCATTCCAATAGATAACTAGACCACATATCAATATATGAGTGGATTGATTCACATTCATGATAGGAATTTATAATGGGGAAGAATCCAAAAAAACTATCCTACCTCAATATGGGTAAATCATTTACAAGGAACACACTGACATCATGATCATTGTTGATATCATTTATCCCATCTCACACCAGTCTTCAATCATCGATCTGGTCATCGTCTTCCAATAAAACCTCCTTCCACACTCTCCAAAATTACTCCAACAATTTGTAGGGTTATATGGATAACTCAACAAATTTTGTGTGTGTGTGTATTTAAATAAAACATTATGTTGTTTCATCAACAATAAAATAAAATAATTTTATTTATTAATTTTATTTATTTTAGGCCCGTGATGAATTTTCCAAAAATTCCTTGTGCAGATAAAGGTTGTGTCATTACTAGGTTGAACCCTACATTTTTTACCCAACGGTGCCCCCATGTTTCTGATTAGGTCCCCCAATTATAAGTTATTTCACTTTTTTAGATAAACATCTCATGATTGATATTTAATATATTTCAGACAGTTATTCTGGGTACTCTAGGACTCATAATTTCACGACCTCTCAATGCCTACTCTCAAAAATAATCCATTAAATATAAAAAAAATAATACAAGGAAAATTAGATTTTCAATAGTAATATAATTCACATACAAGGTTTAAGTAATTTTTATACCTTACCAACCATGATATTCCTCAATTTTTTATAATAAAAAAACTTACAAAATCCCACCTTAATATTATTTTATTATGAATCTTTCCAACTGGCCAATGTGTTATGTTTTATTTGGTGACTTGATATATGCTTATTGGATTAAGAAATACTAATGTTATGTTAAGGAATTTTTATAATCCTATTTGGGTTGTATGTGATATAGTTATTAGAGGTATGTAGTATACCATTGTATATATTTTATATTTGTGTTTTTTATTTACTAATATTCATATGAATAAGGGATGTGGCATTTACACTACAAATTGAATTATTATTTTTATAGCTACTTATTTATAAATTTCTAGTTTTTGTAGTTGCATGGTCATAATAATGGTATAAAATTGGGTTTATTGGTTTCATATATTTCCTTCATAAGTTTGGAAAACATGAGTTGATGATTAATGTGTTTTATATGGTGTTTTTGTTGAGGTGATATAAAAGAATCCATATAAAACAAGTTAAGGAATATTTGATGATGTTGTTTCCATATTTTTCTATGTTTAAATGATTACTATTTAAATATATCATTTATTGAGTTTAAGGATTCATGCTTTCCCTGTATGGAATAATTAGATCATTTTAGAGTTTTGAAGTTCCATGCCTTATTTATGTGTAAAATAGAAAACTGTTCATGTAAAAAACATCGATTTTTTTGTAATGGTTATATTGAATTTGTAATGTAGTGATTACCCTAGGGTGGGAATTTTTTGAGATTATAAGTAGGATATATTATTCATGATATTAATTATTTTATTAAATATACATTATTTTTTTCCATAGAAATACATGTTGATATCTCCTAAAAAATGCTTTGAATTGGAAGTTGGGATTTTCGATTAAGTATGGAATGTGGGGATTCACCTTGGAAAGGTATAATTTCCAATCATGCTTTTGTCTTGGATCAGGCCCATTTAATGGGGTTTTCCATTTAACTATTTTGTGTTAATAAAATACCCAAAACCAACTGTCCCTCTTCTTTCATTATTGGAGATACACTCCCCCCTTCATTGAAAATGTGGTTGAGTGAAGATGTGGTGATTTTGAGAGGAATATTAATCCCATAATGATCCTATTATGAATTGGGATCCAGGGATCATGGATCAAGAATCAAAGTCAGGAGATTGAAAAGATACAACGATCAACAAAGTGTTAGGAATCATTATTTCAATTCCACTGAATTTTAATTCGTAAATTAATCATTATTTTCTTATTTGATTATGTATTGATTGATTTTCAATTTTCCTATATCTTGGTTTTGAATCCATGGTGACCGGGGTTGTTTTGGGAAGATCACAGGTGGTATATGTCTATAAATCCCAATTATAAACCATGGGTTGTAAAGAAAACATGTTGTGAAGTTGGTTAAAGTAGCTTGGTTTGGAAAATAAGTCAGCCTAGTGTGTTGTCTAGTTGGAAATGAGATATAGTACCCTAGGGTACATGACTTGGGGTCTGGCCATATACATGACCAGACACCTATGTCTATAACAAGGCATGTATAAATATACACTATGTAGGTAAAAATGATGTGAGCTAGATAAGGGTACATGGTTATACATTGATATAGTTGGAACACCACGGGTTTAAGAGACACCCCTTGTATTAGTGAATTACACACCAGTTGGACCATGTAGATTACCAAGGCTGGGAGTTTGGGAGTGCATGTCTTTTACCCCGATTATATGCTATGTAATACCTTAAAAATATATGTTTTCTCTTTTTCTCACCATATATTCAGTTTTATAAATAAGTGGATTCCATTATGTGTACTTTTTTCACGTAGAATGTGATTGTGAGGTTCAACTCATCATTAGAGGTATCAGATATATTCTTCTAGTTTGGTTATAGATATTATTACCCTGGAAATAATTACATTATCTAAAATTTTGAGTAGAGAAGGTGTGAGGGTCATACATTATTCCCATGGTCAACTTATACATTAGGCATGAGACCCTAATTTTTTATATATTGGTACACTCCAAGAGTTATTGTTGGATTCAGGTATCCCAGAGGATGGAGGTTCATAGATGTTGGTGTTCATCTTGGAATGAGAAGTACCCTCTTTACAATTGAGTAGCTTAGAGGGTCTTAGTTTGGAAAGAGACTCATAGAGTAATCACTCCTATTAACCATTCACCCCAAAGTTGGTTTTGGTGAATATGGATTTGAATTGGAGGAAGTAAGAGTTAGAAATTTACTTCCTGCTAAATATGACTTATATGGCTAGACATCAATCAGATATAAGATATCTTATATGTTTAGAATTTTTTCTCAAGTTATGGCTATGTGAGATGGATTAAAATTTTAAGATCATTCTCAAAGATACATATCTTTGTACCATTATTTTTTATGGCTACTTTTTTGTAGAATTATATTTTTCGGTTCATATACTTCCCTTGACCATATGTTATTGGTTGAGTAGTGAGCCTTTCCTTTAAAACACAGGGTCAGAACCCCTTAAAATGGGAGGTTTTGGGTCCCCAATATTAGTCTATGACTTTATTATATCCCCCTATCTTGTTGTTTGGTCTATTATAGTGTGTAGGATTCATGGGTATCCCAAAATGATTTCAATGTTATTTATCAGGGTGATGATATTGATTGATATCCATGGATGATGCATCCCTGCATAGGCTTGTGTTGTGTTTCTTCTATTTCCCTTTCATTTCAATTCTATGTGGGAATCAATCTACGACTATGGTTAATTTTCTAATGAATTATTACCTTGAACCCCCTTCAGTGTTTCATGGATGTTGGTTTACTATTTTTTGTGTTTTCTGTTTATGGTGTCTGATTTCTAGACTTATCCCCAGGTATTAGTTTTAGTATTGAATATCAACATCCCAAAAGTGCTAGAAACTATTGGTTGTTTTCATTAGTGATTATATTGTAAAACAGAGTAGTTTTAATGTAATTAAGGCATATATGTGGTTTTAGTTACCCATCCTATGGGTTGACAATGGTTTGGCTGCGGTTAGTGAGTTTCTTGAATGGGTGTACTTTCTTTGTCTAGGGGTGTTTCTAGGTTCTTGGTGGTTTTTTTAGTGTGCATTGAATCAATGTTATTTCCTTATATTTTTATAGAGTTATCCTTTTGTAATGTGGATAATGTGTGTGGAGGTTTTTAACCTAACGTATGGGACCCATTTAGGTGTCCCCATGATGCGTTTGAGCGAGCAGTTAGAGTTAGACCTTATCACCCTACTAGATAGTGTGCCCTTTGTATATGGGATCATTTTATGGATTATTTGAATTTTTATGTTCCTTTGGATAGAATGGGATGATTGTATGGTTTAATGATATATGTGGGATGATCTACACCCCTATTTTCCTTTTTTTTCGATGTCACCTACTAGATATTTTTTATACTTCCCCATGTATGGGATCTATTCCCCCAACAAGGTGTGTCTATGAAAAAGAAATACTAGTTTACACTAGCTTATTAAGGCATTGAGATGGTGGAGATGAAGTATGTGTGTGTCTGATATTATTCATTGTAGATGGTTCTCAAAGAAGAGAATGAAACGACATGTTGATCTCCGATTTTCTATGAGGTTGTGGAAGTGTGTATCTTGTTTTTTTGGGATTTACATCCTTTCCCTCATGTTATATTTTTCATTGTATATCATTAAATAGTTATAAGGTATATTCGTGTGTGTTTTAATTTTTTATACTTAGGAATTTCATGTGTGTATTTTATCTTTATTATTGGATTGGTGGTGTTTATATCTTGAAGTATGTTTAGGAGAAGGAATATCACATGTTTTTTATTACTTCTTAGTGTTAGTTATCATCCCCTACTCTATTGGAGGTGGTGTTGGAGTTTCACTCTTTATATACCATCAGTATAGGGGGCCTTGGTGAGCGGGCCATGATAAAATTGTAGTAGAGTATTTTCTTCCTAAGGATGATGTTTAGATATATTTGTCTCATGATTTTTGGTTGGGACATGTGGGGACAAAATGGTTGAGTTTCTAAAATTCGTTTTCATACTATGATATCAGGATAGTGTGTGGTGGCTTACACATTCCTATGAATGTTCTTTTACAATTGGGGTGAATAACATGAGTTCTTATATGATAGGTTGGAGGGTATAGTTTTATAAGTATATGTATATTTTATTGGTTTAAAGACTTGATGATTTAATGGAATTATTTCCTAACATGATTTTGATTCTATTGAATGAGGTTGTTAATATCTATCATAGAAATTAATTCTCTATAACTGAAAAATGGAACTTTGATGGTTGGAGAGAGCATTGACATAGGTGACAAACATTTCATATTTCTGTGGGAACTCTCTAAATATTTGTTGGTCAATTACATCTTCTTAGGGGGTCTTTATTCTTCTCTCTGATGTTTTTTAAAGGGGAACAAGACCCAACATCTTTGTGTTCAGTATTAGATTTGTTAAGGAAATATAAACATGATAAGGGTCCTCCTTTGGGGTCGGAATCCCCATGTCTATAGTGTGATAACTAACGAGGAATTCCCAACACACACATTGGATTAATAATTTCACCAATCCCTATAGATAAAGGGTCTAGGTATACCATTCATGGGGTGTGGATCCTACTTTTATGCATGGATTTAGTGCCCTCTAAATCTCAAAAAGATTTAGGACCTCCATATTGAAGTGGGGTTATTAAACCAATTAATAAGTTGGTGGGTCATCCATTTACTGAGGTTCATGTTTTCAATGAGGTTGGTACTCCATCACTTTTGATGAGTTGTTGGTTCCTCATGCTACAGAATAGGTGGTACCCATATGAGGTAGGGTTTGGGTGATCTATCTATAGAGGTTAATTTTTGATTCAATTTAAAGTATGATCATTATAACCTTATGATTTTAAAATTTACCCATAATTCTATGCATGGTGTTTTCCATTTTAATTTCGGTATCCCCTATACTAGATTATTTACACTCAATAAGGTTTCATACCATCATCATAGATAAATTATCAATGAAATTTATCACATCATGACTTTTAGTGTGATCCTTTGTCTATTAGTGTTTTCCAAATTTACCATTGGTTCATGTTTTTTATACCTAAAACTATATTTTGTTCCAATATTAATAGGAATGTAATTTTGAGTTCCAGTATTGGGATCTATGGTATGATTGGTGCACCCTATGACCATGTAGGGAATCCTTTATACTAGTAGACTATCACACAGGTGTATGTAATGGCTAGATGATGATCATCAAGAAGATTAATTCACTGTATGATAAATGAATGGATGGACCCAATAGTCCTCGATGAGGTCTATGTGTGATATGAAACACTTTATTTGGATGCAAGTGTTCATTGGTACCCATGCATTATTTTCATTAAGCTTCACATTACTGATTAGTGCGAAAGTGATTAGAATTAGGTCTTTAAGCCAGTGCAATGTGGGTTGAGGTCTATCATGGATGTGACTATTTATCCTCATTTTCATAGATGATGAGAGAGGATTTTGGTGGTGAATCCACTAGGGATTCAACTTTGGAAGAGAGAGAGAGAGGTAGACAGACCTAGACATGTTTTCATAGTGATGAGTAGTGACCGTCAGATACGGATCGAGTCTGTGACTATTTATATTAGGTGTTTTGGTTATCGGGTAGGTGGGTGATATACCGTTTCATCAGGAGTGGGAATTATCTAGTGTGTGAGATATAGTTAGTGAGTTGGACCCAGTCCAAGACACATCATATGTCACACCCGAACTTTTCAATTAATATTATTTAATTATTTTACCAGACTTTAAAACTTTCTATCGTGTCGCGGTCCATATATTTTTGAAATTTTTTCACTTTTTTTGATGAATGAATGCTTTGCCCTTGACGGCATTCGATGCATGGGAAGAGCTTCTTCAAAGCCGCGCGACCTTGCTCGGGTCACCGTGTGGCCTGCCTCATGTACAAGGCAAATAAATAAAGTGTGTTCTAATGAGTTAGTTTAATAATTATAATAATGGTTATTGTTTTTATTATTATTATGGTTAATAATATTTTTATTAGAATGTTTATTATAATTATTATTAAGTTATGAACAATATTATTATTATTATTATTATTATTAGGGTTCGTTAAAATTATTATTATGTTCATTATTACTTGTTAATATTTTTATTTATTTTTCATTGATATTTATTCTTCTTTCTTTTCTTCTATTTTATTTATCTCTTTTATTATTATTATTATTGTAATTATTATTATTATAAAAAAATGCAAAAACCTATTCTACCTGAGCTGCCCCCCCCCCCCCCCCGATTTTCCCTTACCCCCGTCGCACCCCCCTTCGTTTCCCATTCGTAGCGAACGCCCCCCCCCCCCCTCCTTCCTCTGACCTTGTCGCGCGCTGTCGCCGCCCTGCTGCTCCTCCAGCGAGCCATCCCGCCACCCTGCTCTTCCTCTTGGCAGACCGCCTCATCTCGCCCTGCTCCATTCGACGGACTGCTTCGCACCAGCCGAACCCAGCGCGCCTCCCTCTCCTAGCCGTCCTCTCTTGGCCGCACCCGCTTTCTGGCGCTGCTCACCTCCGGCGCGGCCCTCGGGTGGTCACTTCTTCCCCCTTTCAAGGGTTTTCATTATTGTGGTTTTATTTTGGGGTTTCTATTTTCATTTCCAGCTTTTAGGTTGTAAATTAGGGTTCTAATCTTGAGCATTGTTGTTCGATTTCATGATTTAGGGTTTATCCTTGTTTCCTTTTGGTGCGAAAATGGTGCAATTGACGTTTCACACCAAAATTCGGAAGTTTCGACACCGAAGGTAGGTGTTCCCGCGTATAAGTGTTGTTTGATGAATTAATTCCCTTGTTTAGTTAATTTGGAATACTCTTTTATTTGTTTACTTGGTGCGGATTTGGTTTTAGCAAAGGCTCATTATGATTTTGGTTTTAAAAATAGTTTTTCTCACTTGAAATTGGGTGGTTTCACATGAAAATAATTGTTCTTATTGAGTTTATATTGTTTAATTAATTTTCCGTGTTCGTTTATTTTTACGCGTGGTGCGAAGTTGGTATTTGATAAAAATAAAACAGGTTTTTATTTTTAAAGTGTCTTATTTTTGGGAATTTGGGTATGGTCCATGTGTTAAGCCTTGGTGTGGACCTTGGTAATGTTTTATAAATTATGCAAATGATTATTTCATTGTGCAAGTGAGGCGAAACTATTTTTTGAAAGATTTTGCTCTGCGTTTGGGTTGGAATTGGTTTTCTAATGTGAATTTGTGTATACTTTTTTTGTAAAACCATGTTGTGCCTCTTGCAGGTTTTTTATAAATTATAAAAATGGTTTATTTAGTTTTTCAAATGGTGCGAATCACATTTTCAATGGCACTTAAGGTGAAAATGGATTTGGGTGTAGGTTTTTAAAATGGAAAAGCATAATTTGTTATGTTTGGGTTGTTGTGTATTTCTAATGTAAATTGTAAATGGTTTAAACAATGAAATTCATGTTTTGGAGTTGGTTCTGGTTTATGTGACAATTTGGAAAGGCCTTTGGAAATGGTTAAATTGATTATGTGGTTTTCTTTTAATACATTAAATGGGTTTCATGAGTTATGCAAGTAGTGTGAAATGTATTTTCAAATGGTTTAGTGTGCGATTGGGGTTTAAAGAGTGTTTTTGGTGTAATTATTTTTTTGTGATAACCTTGAAGTGTTTAATAAGTTGTTTAATTGTTTTACTAATTTATATGTATAGTGTGTTGGGCCTTGCTTCGTTGGTCTTGGACTACGCGTGTCAAGGCATACTACATGTACATTCATAGGGTAAGGCATATAAATATATATATTCCCTCTTTGTACATATTCCCTGATGGCACGGGGAATATGTGCAATGCAGCTAGGGGTGTATATATATATATATAAATGCATGTGCGTGTATGCCCCAAGTGTTGGTTCGAGTGGCCATCTACAAATAGTGACAAGTTTGAGGTAGGTCCTCTATGCCCATGCCTTTAATTTGAGATTCATAATTGCTTTCCTGTTTTAAAAATATGTTTTCCATTTACTCTATATACCCGTGCTATGAAATCGGGTAACAGTTGCTAGAAATGATTATGCCTTTCCATTGGAAATTGAAATATTTTTTTAGTGCTATCAATATTAAGTGACCTTTTATTGAAAAATTGATTTCCTATGTGGTCTTTAATTAGTAATGTTTATTTCCGAAGGTGTTTGTCCTTTTGGTTGGTAAATTGTAAAAAGTATTCACTTTATGTAATAAAGCCTGTTTGGAACCTTAAGAACGTTTTATGAAAAAGAAAAACCTCTCTTGAGGCACGCCCCCTTGGTTTTAAAAAATGATTTTTATATTGGAAGTGTTATGATGTGCCTAACTTAAAAGTTTATCCATTGTGTGACGTGAAAGAGGGGGAAAGTGCTTATGGAGGGAGAACAGTGGTGAGATGTTGAATGAGTTTTAGAAAAATATAGTGTTGTGTATATATATTTTTTCTTGATAAAGAAAACTCACCACTACATGAAATAGAGAACAATGGGAAACTTGGGTATCTAAGTGGGTGACCAGGACTAGTACGCTAGATGACACGGCATGGGTTTGTCCCGGTTCTTCTAGCAGGACTGACACAACAACACTAACTAAACATATGAATTCTGAGGGTTGTGGTCTTCTAAGCCACGTTTTCTGAGGGTCGTGGTCTTCTAAGCCACGTTTTTTTAGGGTCGTTGTCTTCTAAGCCACGTTTCACCAAGGTACGAGGTCTCTAGGTTCCCACTTGTTCTAGATGCCTATAAGGTTTGTCCGTGGTTCTCATTTGTGACATGCTGCTTACGATGTAACTTTCTTTTCAGTTGTTTCATACTTGATTTTCATTTTGTGAAAACCATATTTTAATCCAAACTGGTTTCTTTTCAATTGAAACATTAATTCATTCTTGAAACCTATTTGGAAGTGAAATGCTTTACTTGGTAATGAAAACTCGTTACTTCAATTTGAAAAGAAGGAAAACACTATTTTATTATATATTATTTTTCAAACTGGTATGATTAGATTTTTTTCTAAAGGCAGGGGCATAAGACGTGGTCACATTTTTGGCATTCCTTCTGAGCATCTCAGTGATCACGTCTACTATACTTTTTAGTTGCAGGTTTTAGCCTTAGGTCACTGTTGCGAGCAAGTGTGGTTTACACTCCGTGTTGACCCACAAGGTCACTTGAGGTATGTCATGTCGCTTCTTTAAATTTCCTTTCTCCGCTGCCAAGCTGTTCAGTATTTTTTCTTTATTTATATGCTTGTTCAGTTTATGTTTATTTATCTTGTGACGGACCAAACAGTTCCCAACTAGATTATTTTGATGCCCGACACTAGTTGTCAGCCCGTGGGGATCGGGAACGCCCTTCGGACCATGTCGCGGACCGGGTCGGGCGCCGGGTCGGATGACGGCCCGACCTGGTTCATGAAAAATAGGTATCAGAGGCAGGTTGAGTTTGTTCTTGTTATTTGGGATGTCTGGTATATTGGAGATAGGGCTGTCAGTACTCGAGGGGTAGGTGCGGGAAGAGCGTTGCGAACTCTTGCTCATTCCAATCCTCGAGTAACCAGGGGTAGTTCAGGATTTAAGTTTTTGATTTTGGTCTATGTGGATGGAGGATGACCATAGGAGTAAATCGATACTCTGTGCGGTCTCACATGGAGTAGCGACCCATGTGATGCCCGAGAGTACGGTTCGACAGTCCTAGTGGTTGGCGCTTGCCTAGGGCATGGTCTGCTAAACCTTGCAGCCGGGCTAAACGCGACCACTAGTTCTCCATCCAGGTCATTTAGTATTGGTAATGACTTGGTTCTGCTTTGGTTTGACGTGAAAGGGTCTTAAGATGAAAATGGACTTTGGGGTTGCTCTTATATTCTCCTGGTGAGAGTTTTACTTGATTTTTTAACATGTTTCCCTTAGATCAGTATTTTAGACTTTGGTGTTTGATTTGTTGAAAACGGATTTGTGAAGGAACGAAATTGATTATTTAAATTTGAAGCGTGCTATTTGAAAATGAAAATAATTTTGACATTTTTTTTGACTTTTTGAAATGGATCTTGGATAAATTTATTTTTGAAATATTTTCAATATCTTGTTTTGAAATCCAAAGGGCCTTGTTTGGTCCATTGGTATTCTTATGGGTGATCGCATGTGCATGCAGATGTGATTAGTGGGTAGTTGGAAGATCGAGTGGATGGGTGCTTGAGCTAGAACAAGGATATGTATGTGTGAGACTTTATGGAAAACCAATGGTGGGTATTTAAGTTGTTCTGTTTCCTGAAAAAATGGCCTTCAAAAAGGGTTTTTCAAATGTTTAGAAAAGTGACTGAGAAATTGTTTAGCATTCTATTTTCATGTTGGGTATTCTTTTTCGGGGGTTCTTGGTTTTGACATATTGAATTGTGATTGGAATAGTGATTTGAGTTTGAGATTTCATTTGTGATTGAGGTGTGAAATTTTGATTTGTGATGAGTTTTGATTCGGATTTGTGCCTCTTGTTTTTGAATATGCTGCCCAGAAAAGTCTCAGAAGATTCTAGTGAGCCTCTTCTAGTTGTTGGTTCTACCCAGACTCTTAGCGGAGTGGTGGAATTGAAATCGTTTCGGGTTTTCTCCAGCTTCCATGGTGATCGTGATCTATCGAAGCTAGCGGGCTGGCATGGTGAAATCGTTGGTATTTTCAGGTTATTGGATGCTCCCAACTCTATGAGAGTTCGTGTTGGTTTGAGTCCGTTTCAGGGTGAAACTTTGGATTGGCGGAGGAGATAATCCTAGCATCTTTGCATGATGATGTGTCTTGGAAGGTGTTTAAGACCACTCTCGTCCGATGTTTTATACCCGAGGAAGTGAAGGCGAGGAAAGTGGAAGAACTAGTGAGGGTCGAGTAAGGCCAACGAGCAGTGAAGGCCTACGTGAGGCATTCCAAGGGGTCGATTCCATTTTCTCCGGAGGTAGAATCTTGGAATCAGTTAAAGTTTCTCTTGTGTGGGGTCCTCGTCCAGGGTTCCAGGACCATTTATTTTTGGTGTTCGGGAAGGTTCCCCATCCGATGACGAGAGCGAATCAGAGGAACCTGTCTTAGACAAGTCTTCTTGTCAATCCCATCTTCTATTAGTTGGGAGACCCCCCTTTGCTTCTTGTGTGCTCGGTTTGGGTACTTTATGTCACCTTGTCATCATCTTTTGAAGACTTTCTATCGGTGTGCCATTTGGGAAACATAGAGAGGTTCCGCTAGCGGCTTCGTCGGGAGGAGTCTCGAAAGGAGAATGTCAGCTCCTGAATACAGGGCAGCAGATGCTTCAAGACATCAGAGCTCCAGCCACAGGTCTCAGAGTGAAGCCTTTCACACAGTCAGGAATCATTGGGTGTGGGTCACATTGGTCTAACTTTGGCCTCCAGTGCTAAAATAGGGACGATTTAAATTTCTCAGTTCAAGATTCCTCGTCTCTGAAGGTTCTTTTTTGTTGTAGGAGGCGTAAAGGTCTCTTTTTCTCGTTGCAGTATTTGTTTTTTGAATATCCCACTGTGGTTGTAAGAAGGCGTGGCGATCTCATCTTTTTAGTAATTCCAGTAGTTGTGCCTCCTCAAATGTTACCCGTTTTGTTTTAGTACTTGCTCATTTTGGAGATTCTCACCTCTTGTGGAAAAGATGATTGATGGTTAAGTTTTTCATTTGGTAGAATTCTTCTGTGTGTTTTCTCATGTGTCAGTGGTTTCTGGTTTGGGTTGGAAGTTCTCATGACGGTCTATACTGGCTGGTTTAAGCTGGCCAGTTTTTAATTGGTGGGGAGACCCACCACGAATCTTGTCGTTCCTTCTTTGAGGTTTGATATGTCTGGAGGTTACCTCTTGGATCAAGTTAGCAGTTCTAGAGTTAGCCCATGCTAATAGTCTCAATGTCGGTTGTGCTAGTCGGGTTCTTGTGGTGGGGAGAACCCTCCTCATTTCCTGATGGTTCATCTCTTTTCAGTTTCCCTCAGAGTTGGTCGGGTGTGAATGATAGAGTGAAAAGTCACGCCGAGTTGTGATTTTTTTGGCCTCATTTAGTTTCGAACTCGAGTTTGTTTCCTCGTTTGGCTGGGTGACTTTTTGGGGGCAGAAAGTTTTTGTGGTGGGGAGAATTGTCACACCCGAACTTTTCAATTAATATTATTTTATTATTTTATTAGACTTTAAAACTTTCTATCGTGTTGCGGTCCAAGCCTATTTTAAATATTTGCATTTTTTTTATGAATGAATACTTTTCCCTTGATGGCATTTGATGCATGGGAAGAGCATCTTCAAAGTTGCGCGACCATGCTCGGGTCACCGTGTGGCCTACCTCATGTACAAGGCAAATAAATGAAGTGAGTTCTAATGAGTTAGTTTATTAATTATAATAATGGTTATTGTTGTTATTATTATTATGGTTAATAATATTATTATTATAAAGTTTATTATAAATATTATTAAGTTATGAACAATATTCTTATTATTATTATTAGGGTTCGTTAAAATTATTATTATGTTCATTATTACTTGTTAATATTTTTATTTATTTTGTATTCATATTTATTCTTCTTTCTTTTATTCTATTTTATTTATCTCTTTTATTATTATTATTATTATTATTATTATAAAAAAGGAAAAAACCTATTCTACCCGAGCCCCCCCCCCCCATTTTCCCTTACCCCATCGCACCCCCCTGTGCTTCCCATTCGCAGCGAACGCCCCCCCCAATCCCATGACCTTGTCGCGCGCCGCCGTCGCCCTGCTGCTCCTTCGGCGAGCCATCCCACCACCCTACTCTTCCTCTCGGCGGACCGCCTCATCCCGCCCTGCTCCATTCAACGGACCGCTTCGCACCAGCGAACCCAGCGCGCCTCCCTCTCATAGTCGTCCTCTCTTGACCACACCCCCTTTTCGGCGCTGCTCACCTCCGACGCGGCCCTCGGGTAGTCACTTCTTCCCCCCTTCCAGGGTTTTCATTATTGTGTTTCTATTTTGGGGGTTCGGGTTTCTTTTCCAGCTTTTAGCGTGTAAATTAGGGTTCTAATATTGAGTGTTGTCATTCGATTTCATTATTTAGGGTCTATCCTTGTTTCCTTTTGGTGCAAAAATGGTGCAATTGAAGTTTCGCACTGAAATTCAGAAGTTTCGACACCGAAGGTAGGTGTTCTCGCGTATAAGTGTTGTTTGACGAATTAATTCTCTTGTTTATTTAATTTGGAATACTCTTTTATTTGTTTACTTGGTGCGGATTTGGTTTTAGCAAAGGATCAGTATGATTTTGGTTTTAAAAATAGATTTTCTCACTTTTAATTGGGTGGTTTCACATGAAAATAATTGTTCTTATTGAGTTTATATTGTTTAATTAATTTGACATGTTCATTTATTTTTGCGCATGGTGCGAAGTTGGTATTTGATAAAAATCAAACAGGTTTTTATTTTTAAAGTGTCTTATTTTTGGGAATTTGGGTATGGTCCATGTGTTAAGCCTTGGTGTGTACCTTGTTAATGTTTTATAAATTATGAAAATGACTTATTTCATTGTGCAAGTGAGGAAAAACTAGTTTTTTGAAAGATTTTTCTATGTGTTTGGGTTGGAATGGGTTTCTTAATGTGAATTTGCGTATACTTTTTGTGTAAAACCTTGTTGTGCCTCTTGCAGGTGTTTTATAAATTATACAAATGGTTTATTTAGTTTCTCAAATGGTGCGAATCACATTTTCAAGGGCACTTAAGGTGAAAATGGATTTGGCTGTAGGTTTTTAAAAGGGAAATGCATAATTTGGTATGTTTTGGTTGTGTATTTCTAATGTAAATCGTAAATGGTTTAAACAATGAAATGCATGTTTTGGAATTGGTTCCGGTTTATGTGACAATTTGGAAAGGCCTTTGGAAATGGTTAAATTGATTATGTGTTTTTCTTTTAACACTTTAAATGGGTTTCATGAGTTATGAAAGCAGTGTGAAATGTATTTTCAAATTTTTTAGTGTGCGTTTGGGGTTTAAGGAGTGTTTTTGGTGTAATTATGTTTTTTGTGCTAACCTTGAAGTGTTTAATAAGTTGTTTAATTGTTTTACTACTTTATATGTGTAGTGCGTTGGGCCTTGCTTTGTTGGTTTTGGGCCGCGCGTGTCAAGGCATCCTACATGTACATGCATAGGGTAAGGAATAAATATATATGCCCTCTTTGTACATATTTCCTCATGGAGCGGGGAATATGTGCAATGCTGGTAGGGGTGTGTGTGTATATATATATATATATATAAATGCATGTGCGTGTATGCGCCAAGTGTCAGTTCGAGTGGCCATCTACAAATAGCGACAAGTTTGAGGTAGGTCCTCTATGCCCATTCCTTCAATTTGAGATTCATAATTTCTTGCTTGTTTTAAAAATATGTTTTACATTTACGCTATATACCCATGCTATGAAATCGGGTTACGGTTACTAGAAATGATTATGCCTTTGCTTTTGAAATTGAAATGCATTTTTAATGATATCAGTCTTAAGTGACCTTTTCTTGAAAAATTGATTTCCTAAGTGGTTTTGAATTAGTAATGTGTATTTCCGAAGGTGTTTGGCCTTTTGGCCGGTAAATTGTAAAAAGTATTCACTTTATGTAATAGAGCCCGTTTGGAACCTTAAGAACGTTTTATGAAAAAGAAAAACCTCTCTTAAGGCACTCCCCCTTGGTTTTAGAAAATGATTTGTATATTGGAAGTGTTATGATGTGCCTAACATAAAAGTTTATGCATTGTGTGATGTGAAAGAGGGGTAATGTGCTTAAGGCAGGAGAATAGTGGTGAGATGTTGAATGAGTTTTAGAAAAATAAATTGTTGTGTATATATATGTTTTCTTGATAAAGAAAACTCACCACTACTTGAAACAGAGCACAATGGGAAACCTGGGTATCTAGGTGGGTGTCCAGGACTAGTACGCTAGATGACACAGCATGGGTTTGTCCCGGTTCTTCTACCAGAATTGACGCAACCACATTAACTAAACATATGAATTTTGAGGGTCATGGTCTTCCAAGCCATGTTTTTTAGGGTCGTGGTCTTCTAAGCTACGTTTTCTAAGGGTCGGGGTCTTCTAAGCCACGTTTCACCGAGGTAAGAGGTCTCTAGGTTCCCACTTGTTCTAGCTGCCTATAGGGTTTGTCCATGGTGATCATTTGTGACATGCTTCTTGCGATGTAACTTTCTTTTCAGTTGTTTCATACTTAATGTTTTTTTTGTGAAAACCATATTTCAATCCAAACTGGTTTCTTTTCATTTGAAACATTAATGCATGCTTGAAACCAATTTGGAAGTGAAATGCTTTACTTGGTAATGCAAACTCGTTACTTTAATTTGGAAAGAAGGAAACACTATTTTATTATATCTTATTTTTCAAACTTTCATGATTGGATTTCTTACTAAAGGCAGGGGCATAGGACGTGGTCATATTTTGGCATTCCTACTGAGCATCTCAGTGCTCACGCCTACTCTACTTTCCAGTTGCAGGTTTTAGCCTTAGGTCACTGTTGGGAGCGAGTGTGGTCTACGCTCCGCATTGACCCACGAGGTCACTTGAGGTATGTCACATCGCTTCATTAAATTTCCTTTCTTTTCTGCCCAGTTGTTCAATTTTTTTTCCTTTATTTATATTCTTGTTCATTTTATGTTTATTTATCTTGTTATGGGCCAGACCATTCCCAACTGGTTTATTTTGATGCCCGACACTAGTTTCCAGCTTGTGGGGATCAGTAACTCCCTTCGGGCCATGACATGGACCAGGTCGGGCACCGAGTCAGAAGACGGCCCAGCCTGGTTCGTGACATAATCCAATTTTTTTCATGGGTTACTAATCTTGGTTTCATGTGTTGTGTTTTTCAGAGTGTCTGACTGATAGTTATAGGACTAGGAATTACCCATTTTTTCATAGTGATATTTCCAATGTTCGAAATGAAGTGATATCTTAATCATGGGTAATGTACTATTGTGATATGTGTTGAACTATGTATGTTTAGTATTGGGGATAATCAAGAAAATTTTGCAGAAAGTATCCTAATATATATAATCTCTGTGGCTCTATAGTGTGAAATTATAGTTTATTTTACGGGTGATATGTCTAAGTAGTTTTGTGTAGATATCAATTTTGTTGGATCATTGTGGGTGTTTAAAATAATTTTGGCAATACACTTGATTTTTTGGTAAACATATTGGTTATTCTTCAGTGGATGGGGACCTGAATGGGGATAGTCATACAGGAATGGTCTCACTATATAGACTTGAGTGGTTGGTATAAGAGGGATGAGGTTACCTAGATACCCTATACATGTAGGTATTAACGTTTTTCAGGGATTATATTCTTCTATAAATTAAATGAGCTTCCATGATGTGATGTGGTGCTCTTATTGAGAATCCTAAGAGTTGTTAATGGTGTGATTTAATTCTATCTAAAAGATAGTCTTGTGGTTTCCACTTGTATGTTGGGGAATGTGACCCCCCTTGGTATTTACTTGGTGAATGAAGGTAATTTGGTAGATACCTTATTTCAAAAATTTACTTCATGTTTCTATAAATGGGTGTCCCACATTAGGAATATGAAGGATATTATGGTGAAACCTGGTGAGTTGAGAAATTTAAGTTTCTTATGGGTTTTAAGTTCTTTTTTATTGGTAAATGATTGTTTTTGATTGAGGAAATATAATATTGGACACATTGTTCTAAATTAGATTTTTTGGATAATATGTGTTCTTGAGTGGGATCTGTTTGAGATCCCTACATGTTATAGACCATTGAATCTTAATGAGCTTATATAGTGGTGTACTTATTTTCTACATGATGTTATCTTGAGGGAATCACATTAGGTAAAATGTTTATTTCTTTTTTTAGAATTAAAATCCATAAAGTGGGAAGAATTTAATGATTATAGATATTTATATATATAATACATAACTTTTCCAAGAGTTTCAGACCCCTAGGCCTTCTTTAAGGGTAAGCTTATTATCTAGAACTATCAAATGACTCGAATTTTTTAATTGGTTAAGTTGAGACAAAAATGTGAAATTAACCCTCGGATAATAATTTAGTGAGATTAAGAGTTAGAAATATTATTTGAGGTATTTAATATTTTAAAAAATAAATATTATTTATTCCCACAGGTTCAAAGATTGATATCTACTAACTAATACTCCATATTGTACTAATCAACTCCTAGTTGTGTTTGGAAAGAGGATTTTTACCTAGGTAATGTAACATTACCATTAGAGTTTTGGAACTAGGTTGGGCCTATTTAATGGGATATTCATTTAATTAATTATGGTTAAAAAATTACCCAAACCTCAAACTCTCCCCTCATCCATGCTTGAATGGATGCTCCCCAATTCACTTTGTTGATGATGTGATATAGCTGAGAGGAGGATATTGAGTGTGGAATATTTATCCTCTAATGATAGTAGTTTGGACCCAGATTTAATGACCGGGGATTTGGAATGAAAGGAACATGACTATAAAGCTACAATGATCCACTACGAGTCAGTGAACATTGTTTTTATCCCACATTGTTTTGATTTTCAAATAAATACTAATTTTCATATTGGATAACGTGTGTATTTTTTTCATTTTCCTTTCATCATGGGTTTAAATTCATGGTGTTAAACATGGATTTGTTTATATTGTAGGTTGTTTAGGTTAAGAAACTGTGACAACACGTTGTTTGTTTTTATGAAAACAGACCATATAGTTGTTTAGTACATCTTAATTTATAGATTATATCCGTATAGTTTATTTTCAATATATAAATTCCAAGTAATACCCTAGGGAGCACTGCTTGGGGTCTGTGGATGTTCATAGATAGGAACCCATTTGATGAACATCATGTGTAAAAGTACACACTATGTTGGGAAAGACAATAGGGGTTCATTAATGGTACTTGAACATGTAACCATATATCCACCACATGGGTGTTTTGGGGTATCCTGTGTACTATATAAGGATAATCCAGGTTAGCTTGTGTACACATACAAGTCTTATAATTTGAGAGTGCACGCTATGAACTATTGCAAAATGTCATGTACTAACCTATTGTTTTTGTTTTTTATAGTTTCCCACCCTATATCTTGTCTTTCACATAAGTGGTGTCCATTTAGATTAAATTTCCTTTTTAATTATAATGGTGAGGTCCTAGTTTTCCTTAGAGGTTTTGAAAATATTATGTAGGGTTAGTTAAAAATCATAATCCCAAGGTGATTATTATAGGATATAATTGTTTGAAAAAATTATGTAAGAGTGATGAAGAGTCTTCTTGTAGTGAAATTAGATTCCAGGCATGTGATACTTAGTTAATTTACAGATTATTATCCTCTAAAACATGTTAGTAACTATGGGCATCTCAAAATATACGGGGTTAAATAATCTAGTGTTTAAACATGCGTGAGTGTAAACCTCTTCACAATAGTGTAGTTTGGAGGGTCTTACATTAGTACGAGTGTCATAGAAGAATATTTATTTCACCTCATACACCTCGATATTGGTTTTGGTGTATGTGGATTAGACTCAAATAATGGAAGATTTTAATATTCTCTCCTTAGTAGAGATGATATCTATGAACAAAATATTTTTTGGAATATAGATATATATTTTTGGTATACGATATCTTGTATTACCTATATGGGATATGGATCAAATTTTATAGGGAATCATCAATAGCCTCAATCATTGGATTATAAAATTTTATGTTTATATGGTTCTATCATCATAGTATTGGATTCAGATACGTTCTTTAATTCTATATGAATGGTTTTGCAGTGAGAAGTTCCTTTCTATTATTGGGGTTAGCACCCCTACATGTTGGATGATGTGTCAACCTTGTTAGGATATAAGATTCATGGATCTCCCTCCCATTATGTTCATGATGTTATTTCATAGAATATAATATTACTCCCCATATATGGTATCACCCCTTGGAACGATGTGAGATCCCCTATGTGATTTTAGTGTTGATTTGGTTTTAGAATCAGTGGTTTGACAGAGATGGATTGGAACCTTGGGTTTTTACCCCTATAAATGTGTTTAATGTACCAATAAGACATGGTTCTTCCATAATGATTTTATATTTTACAAAGTTGTCCAATATGAGTATTAAAAACTATGGATGATTCTTTCTTGTAGAGGATTTTAGAGTGTAGGGTGATCTGATCCTTTTCCTCTCAGTTTTATTTCATAATGGGAAGAGAGATCCAACTATAGATACTCTCATGATGAGTGATTTCAATTAACATCCTTGAATGTGTTTGGGATTCCAGGTTATATGTTAATGTGTTTTTTAGGGAATTCCTTTTTTCCTTATGCTGTATAAAGTGTGTAATTATCCCCATGGTTTTATGTCTGGAATATATCTGGAAATTTTGAGAGAACCAGGAACATTTAGTTGTGTTCTTTAGTAATATTGGTGAAACATGGGGTCTTTTTCAAAGAAAAATAGTATATCAATGGTTTCTGTTACTAGATTTATGGCTTAGGGTGGTTTTTGGTGAGGTAAGTGTTGTTCATGGTTGGCTGGACCTCCTTTATCAATGAATCATTCCAAATTTATAGGGGTGACTTTGGTGAGAATTTAGGTATATTCATTCCTTTTTGGGTTTAGGAAGGTGTCATTTTATATTGTATAAAATGGGTAGGGATATGATTTTACTTAAGGTAGGGGACGTTTTTGTTTTCCCCCATGATATAGTTGAGAGAAAAGTCAGAGTTAACCCTAGTCACCCTACTAGATAGGGTGTCCTTTCTGTTTGGGTTCTTTATGATTTCTTCTTCTGGGTTTGGGGTTCCCTTTGGTTTCATTGGGAAATAGTATGGTTTGACCATATTTTTTGGCTCATCTATGTCCATGTTTCACTTTTATTTAAGGAATTATACTTGATATTTTTACAATCTACCCTATATGGGCTATGTTCCACACACATGGTGTGTATATGGAGATGAAGAATAGGTCATAGATGTCTTATGATGGAATAATTATGGTAGTTTAGAAGTACGTTTCTGTGTGATATGGTTCATTAAATAAAGTGCTGAGGGAAAAGGATGGGATTTCATGGAAATCTCCTCTTATCTAGGAAGATTTGGCTATGTGAACTTCATTTTTTTTGGGCTTCATACTCTTTTCCATGTAGAATATTATTCATTGTATATCAGTGGATGGTTATCAGTTATATTTATGCATTATTTACCATTTTAATGGTCATTTAAATACTTATTGATTGTGGAATTTTTTTTGGAATGATGGTTGTTATCTTATATAGTATTTTTAGTCTAATTCCTCCCATATCATTATTATATCTTCTTGGTTATAGTTTCCAATCCTTGTGTTTTAGAGGCAGGATTTGGGTGTGACTATTGGCTTACCACTAATCAATTCAATGTTGTGATCAGTTGAATCCGGGCATTGAGGTTGTATTAGGCACATTCACTTAATATGACAATGGTTCATTGATGATCCAACTAGAGTGACTTGTATAATATACTCATTATACTATAATGTTTAAACTTGATGGATTTTTTCAAGGTTGGTGCAACATAATTTTAGTAAATATGCTACATGATTCAGTTGGGAGGATGAATTATTTCTCAAATACCTATGTATATTTAAGGTGAGTTGTTGGGATCTATATATTGATATTACTTATAATATTTTATTAACTTATTGAGGCTGGATTATTATTTTATGGTGGGTTTGGTGATTTTTTACTTAATATAGGGTTAATGCTTCCCATATTATTAGTTATATGCACTTAGTGCTGGTCAAATTAGTTTCGTCTATTATAGGTGGGTTTGTGGGTCACTCTTAATCACTTTTAAGTCTTACGAAAATTCATCGCGGTGTTGGTATATGGTATAATGTTATTATAATGAGTTTTTAATCATAGAGTTTGGTATAGGATTTAGTGGTGATTAAATGGGTTAGTTTGGAAATAACATCACATGAACCTCCAATGTGATGTATATCAGGCCAGCCAACTCAGGTTGTAGACCCCCCACTGATTCTGAGTATAAGATTTGATAATTTAAGAATCATTAATAGAGGAATTGTATATTATCCCTAGTGTAGTTATTGAGGCATGGGTTCATGAATTTCATAGAAACTAGTCATCATAATTGTGTGTGATGTGAATGGAAATCTATTTTTTTGATTGATCTTGTGGTATTATAACTACGAAAATCAATAAAGTCATTGGGATAAGAAGTTTCTTTCTTTTACTAATTTCTATTATGCATTAAACATTTGAGCTAGAGGACTAGAGGGTGCTAGAGGGACAATTTGTTTTATGATAGAGAGAAGATCCTACAGTGGAAGACACTTGGATAATTACAATACGAGAGGTCTAGTGGATGAAAATATCAATATAAGATGGATACGTTTTTCACCAGAAAATTGGGTAGTGGATAGAGGATATAGAAACACTATTTTATATTTTCTAGGTACTTGATGAGTATTTGATTCAATTAGTGGTTAATTGATTCAATAGAGAATCTTAGTAATCATGGATATTATTTCATGGTGATTATGAAATTTTTATAAAGAAGTAGATTTAGTTTTGAGAAGAATCAATAACTCTACTCTTTTATCAAAGTGAAAATAAGAAATATTATTTATTAAGCTATTAATATAAAATATTTTGGATTATTCAGTGAGGTTCTTAATATTATTATGGTATTTTGCTCATATTTTTGGTAATGGGAGTGGATAACTCACCACTTTTATATAGAACATGAACTTGAGAACTAGTAGTAATATATTTTATTCACATTGATGACTTACACAAAGGCTTTATGGAAGGTAGATATCGTAAAAGTGATGTTGCTAAGAAATAGATTTGTATGTTATCATGCATGGATGAGATTAATGTATGGTTGATATGGAAGGATAATACCATTATCCTTAGGATAATTAGGTCATTTACCTAGGAACCATTATTCGTAATTTCTAGCAGTATGTACTTTATATTCCATAGGAATAGGTGGTGGTGTGTTGTTCTATTAATTTATTGATAGAGGTTATCAATAGTTTTAATGTCCTCTATATTAGGAAAGTCAACACAAACTCAAGTGTATTATCAAAGTGTATAGAATATCATATTGGATAACATATACCTTCATACCCTTTTAATATAAGTATTCTGAATGAGATAAATGACAAATAAAATATGATGGTATAAAGGAAAGGGTAGGAGGTAGCATGTAGGTAGGATAGCATGGTACATTAGCTAGAAGTAGGACACATCATGTAGTACATGTTAAGGATCTGGGAAGACCCAAGGTGGTTTAAGGTTTTTGTTTCTAACTTGTCATTTTCATATAGTCCCATTTTAGTTGTTTTAGGTCACACACCACTCTCAAACATTACAGAGGTGGGTGACCACTTGATCAACATGGGTGGTGATGTCCGGAACTCTTATAAGAGGAGAGGATGGGATGTTAGATAATCCCACAAGGCGTCTCTTTCTATGTTTTTACTATCTTATATATTTATATTTAAAAAAAACTACCCATTAATAATACCAATTACTCATTATTGAAATTGATAAATTAATAGTATAAATATAAGTGGACACTATACAAGAGAACAATACTATTTTTTACTTGATCCATGTATTTTTTTACTCTATAGATTAAAGACATTTAGGTAGGTACTCTATATTATATCTATATCAAGAGAATAATTTTAATGTTGTGATTGGAGGAAATATGTTTAATGGGTTTGGGATAGGTCCTGTGAAAGGGGATTCATATGTATCTATGTGTTGGGAATCAAAAAACACATAGTTTGGTTCCATTTAGTGAGAAATTTCAAACCTTTTATGGTCATATTAAAAGTACCATAGGGGTTTTTGTTAAGGCCATTCATCTGTGACAACTTCTATTTAGTATAAAGACATGTAGAGTGTAAAACTAGGTGTGGGGCACCTATCAATGGTTTGGCGTGGGCATTCACTAAGGTGGTCCTTTTAGGTTAATTCAGATAAATGAATATGGAGAAGAAATTCATAGAAATTGAGAAGGAGAATCACGACTTATGTTATTTTAGGAAACCAATAGAAGAATGTTGACACAATGTATATGAGGAAACCATGCGGAGAATCTCAAATCATTTTATTTGGGAAAAAATATAGAATAATATTTAATTAAATCATATGATTAAACAAAAAAAGAATAACTTGAATCATGTTATATGTAGAAACAAATAGTATTATCTATACTCATGACACATGAGTAAACCAAGAGGAGTGTCACATGTTAAGGCGGGGTTTTAGGTATTGTGACATAAATCCTTCCTAACCTATCATAATGTTTTTAAATTATAACACATTATTTTTATAGGGTTCAATGATGAACAAAAATTTATTATTGTCAAGGTAATTGACCACAACATAAAACCGATTCCAAATGTGGGTTCAGGTTTAAAGACCTTGAAAGACGGATTTATTGGAATCTAGGTTGTTGGATTGGGTGAATGGGAAACAAGGAGGGTAAAATAGATGAATGGGTACCAAGGTATCTATCCTAGGGAAATTGAAACCTAGGGAGGTGACCTAGGATAAGTGTAACCTAGGTAGAAAACCTGGGTGAGTGGGAGCCCAGGTAGGTGGGTTAGATGAGTGGGAACTTTACTAATCCATTGTGTTGAGTCAATAAGGTTTTCCTTATGACTTTTCCATTCCTTCTTGTTTTGAAAATCACAAACATCTTATCTTAAGAAAAAATTCTTTTATAAGGAAAATTGATTTTATAAAGAAAATTGCTTTTATAAGGAAAATTTCTTTTATAAGGAAAAATGATTTCTTAAGGAAAATCGCTTTTATAAGAAAAATTATCCTTATCATATTTGCATCCATATTTTTCTTAAGTATAAGTTTCGGATTCATTTTCTCAGAATCATTAAAACTTTGATATAAAGCATTCTGTTTAGTATTCGGATTCTGGATAAAGAACTATAAGGATGTTTCATTCCGAATTCCGGATATGAACTCTGACTAAGTTCTATTCCAGATTCTGGATACGAATTCTGAAGAAGAATTCTCATTACGAATTCTAATGAAGAAATCCCTTTCCGAATTCTCATTACGAATTCTGAAGAAGAATTCTCATTACGAATTCTAATGAAGAAATTCCATTCCAAATTCTCATTACGAATTCTAATGAAGAAATCCCATTCCGAATTCCCATTACGAATTCTGATGAAGAATTCTCATTACGAATTCTGATGACAAATTCTCATTACGAATTCTGATGATGAATTCTCATTAAGATTTCTGATGACGAATTCCTATTCCGAATTCTCATTCCGAATTCACCTATTAAACAGAATCTGATTATCATTATTTTATACACTCTGAATTTATTCACTCCGAACTTTCACTCCGAAGTTTCTATTCTGAACCTTTATGTTAGAGTTTAAAACGATGTCGTACATTCTGTTACTCTTGTTTTGTTATAAAACGATGTCGTCCATTTTGTTATAAACTAACCGTTGTCTAAGTGACACGTGTACAGGTCCCTCCGATCTTTAAGGAAAATATGACCGTTGGAGAGGAGCCGACCTTACCTATAAATAGGAGCTCATTTGAAAGAGCTCGGTGCCGATTGTTGAAAAAGTGCTTACATGCTGTTGAAGTGATTTCTAGAGAGAGTATATCTTATCAACTCTCAAAGCTTCGTGCGACTCCGAATGTTGGTGATTACATTCGAGGGCTTCCGAGGATAGGAAGAAAGAGGTACCGACTACCTTAAAGATCGAGGGATTTCTTGTTGAGAAAGACAGAGGTGCCGACTACCTTAAAGATGGAGGGCTTTCTTGCTGAGAAAGACAGAGGTTACCAACTACCTTGAAGTTGAGGGCTTGCGGGGATAGCAAGATAGAGACTCCGATCTTCGTATCGAGGGCTTACCCTGGTGTGGGTAAGACAGACTTGCTTGAAAGTATAAATCAAGGGACCTTTATCCAAGGTTGTTGGATACCCTTCTCTTTGGGTTAAAAGACTATTATCTTGTTACTAGTAGTTTTACTACTTGTCTTTATTCCGCTGCAATTTGTATCTTAAGGAAAGTATAACTTTCTTATACTTCCTTACTTACTCTGATTCATTTAGATTCTATACGCTTTAAGGTAGAATCTCATATTGTAACTTCTGTTAAGTTTCAATTTCCGGAACCATATTTCCGGAACCTACTTTTGGAATCTCTTTCCAAGTTTAGTTCGGTGTTAGAGGTGTTGTGAATTTACTTAGTTTAACTTTTTTAAACTTAGTCCTTTCCTTTGCTTAAGGAAAACTTAGTTATTCTTAACTAACTTTAAAGGTTCCAAAGGAATTTTTAAAGTATACAATTCACCCCCCCTCTTGTATATTGAGCATCTCATAGTATATTTCGATCCTACAATTGGTATCAGAGGTTGGAAACCTCTTACTCTATACCAATCTTACATTTGTTATTAGAGAAGGTTACTGAAATACTTGTACTCACATACAAGTTTTTCTTGCTCACTTTTCCATTCCGAACTTTTCTCATTCCGAACTTTGTTATTACGAATCTTTGCTACTAACAAGTTTGTGTGCAAAGTTATTTTTAGTATGGCAGGAATTAATGTTGGTTCGATTGACAATCTGAATCCTACAAGGCCACCAATCTTTGATGGTAATGACTATGAATACTGGAGAGATCGTATGAAGACATTTGTTATCAATACTGGAGTAGATAACTTTGTGATGCTTACTGGTGATTATAAAATTCTTGACAAGGAAGTCAGAACCTTTACTAACCAGGAAAAGCGAGAATATCAACTCAACTATAAGGTACGCAACACTTTACTATGTTCAATGACTAGAAATATATATATCCAAATTTCTTCTTGTGAAGCAGCTAATTGTATATGGAAGAAGTTAGAGGTTACACACTTTGGGACTTCTAAGGTGATTGAGACTAGAAGAGCTATGCTTAGAGCTGAATATCATGGATTCAATTTTCCTTATGGAGAACCTATCTGTAAAGTTCAACAAGGGTTTATGACTATTGTCAACAGTCTGCAGTCTATGGGAGAGAAAGGTTTAGATGATGAAGCTCTTGTGGACAAGATAATTGACATTATGCCCAATGAGTGAGAATCCAAGAGAACAGCTATAGATGAGAACCGGAAGGTCACTCAAATTACTCTTGATGAATTATTTGGAACTCTTCTACAACATGAAACTAGAATGAAGAGAGATGCTGACAACATCAAGAAAAAGAATGGAAATGGTACTGTCACTTTTACTTCAACTTCAAATCAGATGAAAGCTAAGAATCCTGAGAGAGTAACCAGATCTAAGTCGAAGAAAGTTATTTTCCAATCCGAATCTAGTGAGTGTGAAGTCTCGGAAAATGAATTAGCCAATCTTGCTCGAAGGATGAACAAGATAGCTGGACAGAGAAATTTCCAATCCAAGTATAAGAAGAAGGATAGGAAAGATAAGAAAAATGGAGAAGTTACTTGTTATGAATGCAAAAGAGCTGGACATATTAGACCAGATTGCCCTATGCTCAAAAAGAAAGAAAGAAAGGAAAGGAATTCAGACAGGAATAGGAAGAATTATTATAAAGCCAAAGCTAAGAAAGTTCTGAAAGCTAATGACACCTGGAGTGCCAGTGGTGGTGACTCTTCAGATGAATCATCTGAATATGAATCTTCAGGACAGAAGAATCTTGGTCTTATAGCCAGATTACCTATTGACAATCGTTGTCTTATGGCTAAGGTACGAAATGCTTAATCATTGACAAATGTTTCTTTAAATTCTAATGATAGTAAGTATTATAACTCTTCTGATGAAGAATCATCTTCTGATGAGGAAAATACTTTACCTACTTATGAAGAAGTCTCTAGATTTTCTGAACTTCTTGAGATTGAGAATTCCAAACTCAACAAGAAACTTGACAAGGCAAACTCTAGGAATTCTATTCTTACTAAAGAGATATCAGATCTTTCTAAAGATCTTGATAAGAAAAATGCTGATTTTGAAAATATTTCAAAAAATCTTGAGGAAGTAAGTTCTGAGAAGAATAAACTTTCTAAAGAATTAGAAAAAGTAATTTCTAATAAAAATGTTTTCGAGCCTAACTCTAGTTCTAAAACTAATGATTTTGAGGATAAAAACTTGGTTGTAAAACTCAAGTCCGAAATTTTTTCCTTAAAGAAGTGTTTATCAAACATTACCCATGGTAAAGAAAATTTTGATAAGATGTATTCTCAAATACGACCTTTAAGAAATAAATTCGGATTTGGTTATACACATGCAAAACCAGTTTTCAGTAACAATTATTTTGTTCCTCAAAGTGCCCCAGTTTGTACTAAGTGTCAATGTGGTGGTCACTGGGCAAAGAATTGTTCCTTAAACAAAACCCAATCCTTAGGTTTTCACAAATCTTACTTTTCCAAGAAAAAGTGGGTACCTAAAATTTTATTATCTGGAAATCTTGGATCCAAGCAAGTTTGGATTCCGAAAAACTAACTTTGTTCTTAATTTCAGGAAAATAAAGAACGTTCCAGCAACAATATTTGGTACATGGATAGTGGATGTTCCCGGCACATGACTGGTAACAAAAGTTTTTTTGAAAATATTATCAAATAGAAAGGAGGAAAGGTAACTTTCGGAGACAATGCTAAAGGAGATATTATTCTTCAATTTATCGGAACGCAAGATCAACTTGCTGATATATTCACAAAGTCTTTGCCTTCTGATAGATTTGAATATATTAAACAGAAGTTAGGAATGATAACTGTTAGGTAATCTTTTTAATTAACTTTCTATTGAAAAAAATCTCCTTACAGTGATAAACTCCTTTTCATAGGAGGAGTACATATGATTGTTTGTTTAACAAAGTTTTTCAAAATTTGTTTTTAAACTTTTCGGAACGAAGATTTCCGGAATGAAACTTCCGGAACTACCATTTTCCAGAATGGATGTTTTCATACAGAATACTTCTGGAATGAAAGTATTCGTATTGAAAATTTCCGGAATGGACAACTTTGGTACTGGGACTTTCATAACCAGATTTTCGTTCCAAGTTTTTTTTGTATTTACTTTTTCGTATTGACTTTTTCGTATTGAATTTTTCATATTGACTTTTTCGTATTGACTTTTTCGTATTTACTTTTTGAGTTTTTCGTATTTAGTCTTTTATATTGAGTTTTTTTTCGTAGTTGTCTTTATATTACCCATTACGAATAACTTTCCTAAGCTAATCCGAAAGGTATGATTTCCTTACTGAAGTTTTCGTAATCATATTTTACTTGCTGGCAGTTTCTTATATTTTGTTTTTGGTTTTTGGATTTCTTAATTCTTTACTTTAATAAAAACCTCAAAAAGGTCAGATTCAAGCTCTCAACCGTCAGATCTGATCACATCTCTTTCCAACCGTTAGATCAATTATGGAAGGTGAACCGTCATCCCATTGCCTATATAAAGGGGACCATATTTTCTCGTCCCACATCGGTTTCAAGCTCTTGCGTCCTGAAGCTCTGACTCTCCGATTTAAGGCCGTTCCGAACCACAGTTTTCTCCGCTCCGAACATCAGTCTTCTCCGTTCCGAATATCTCAAAGGACTTCTAATCCGAATGTCTGCAGTGTTAGCTTCTCAAGAAATGTCTTCAACCAAGCCTATTTCTCAGTGGTTAGTTTACAAAGAAAGGTTAGTCCATCCGACTTTCTTCAGCAACTACGATTCTATCATTTCAAAGAATATCAGGTTGAATGGCTTGGAGGATGTTGCGGTATCTAAAACCGGGAATCAAGATGAAGTCTATTCTAATTTTCTTGTTGAGTTTTATGAGTCAGTTGCTTTCTTCGAGGAAGATAATAGAGAGAAGTTTTCTTTCAAATCATATGGAAAGACATATAAGCTTTCTTACACCAAGGCTGCAAGCTTGGTAGGGTTATCTTATGAAGGTGAAGCTGAGTTTATTTCTCACGTATTTCCAGACTCCAAGGGTAGTTTCAACAAGGAAAAGGCCTTAGAAACTCTCGGATTGGATGATGACAAGGCTCCGAAAATTGCAAGCCTATCTACAAACATCCGGATTCTGGAGTTATGGGTGAAAGGGCTTATCGTACCAAGAAAAGGTTATAAGGATATCTTGAAGAAGAGTGAGATATATATCTTAGATTTCCTGATAAATCTAAGAAAGTTTAACTTGATGAAGCATATTCTTCTTAATATTGAAAATTTGAAGAAGTGGAATCTGAGAGCTCAGATCGTAATGTACCCAGCAATATTATCAAAGCTCATAGTTCGGTGCATAGAATCTTTCAAGGTAGCTTTCAGTTCTAAACCAAGGGTGTGTAAGATCATGCTGGTCAGAGACGACACTCTTAAAATAATGAATGTAGCTTTTGACAAGATGTCTGGTATGTTTATTGATCTACCTCCTCAAGAAGAAGTGGCTCCGAAAGTTGCTGATCCAGAATCATCCAAGCCAGTAAGGAAGAGAAAGCTGAAAGAAGTGGTAGTCGAAGCCGAGGAACCCAAGTCTAAGGAAGTCCACTCCGCACCACCAAAGCCTAAGAAGAAGAAGACCTATCCTGATGAGGTTATTACAAAGTGGAGAGCTGACAAAGAGAAGAGGAAAGAAGGGGATCCGCAGTTCAGATTGGACCCTGCGGAAGTTAAAGCTTTGAAGGAGAAAGCTGCTGATGAGATCGAGAAACAAGCTAAGGAAAAGAAACTTAAGAAGAAGATGTCAGAAGCCGAGGCTGTTCAAGCGTTTTTGAAGTTCAACGAAATGGTTTCAGCAACTATCCCAGTTCCGAGATCTTTCTCCCTGGAATCTCTACCTGAGACTCCAGGAAGAAATCTTGTTGCTCCGGAAGAAGCTGTTGCCACAAATACTGAGGAATTAGAGCAAGTGGAACAAGTTGAAGAGGCTGCTGAAGGAAGTGGTGAGACAGGAGATGTGCTAAAACAAGTAGATGAGTACAAGGGAACTCCTTCGGAACACTTATCACTCCGGACTTCAGAAGCTGAATCTTCGAAGTTAGTTACTCCTGTGATGGAAGAAGAGAAAGGAGAAGAAGAAGTTGCCTATAATGGAGAAGAAGAACAACTTTTACATGATATTTCTCAGATGGGAAACGTAGAGGTTGGTGTTCAAGAAGTTGCTGATGAGGAAGATTTGGTTGTTCAAGTTTCTGACAGTGAAAAGAAAACTCTGGAACAGGATTCTATTCCGGAAAAAGATAAGGGAAAGAAAATTCTTACCGAGACTCCGAGCTCAGTAGTAAGAAAGAGGAAGGAAGCTGGTAGTTCTTCTAAGAGGAAGTTGGAGCTTATTGGGGAAGAAAATTCTCCAAGAAAGATTTCGGATTCGGAGTCATCCTCGTTGGGGCATGATTTTGTTGTTCAGTCCTTGAAGAAGTTGGTAGGAACCATTCCGACCTTCTCAAGCATTGATTCACGCTGCCAGATGCTCCAACATGCGTTGAATCAGAAAACAGACTCCATATCGATGGTTATGGATAAGTGTGTTGAGATTGAAGCTCAGTTCAAAACATTCTTTGTTGGTTACGAAGCCCATAAAAGATCTTGTAAGAGGATGACAAGCTGGTCGAAGAAGACTGTGGAAGAGATGAGGCTTTTCGATGAGTTTCAGGATAATGTTAAGGATGCTTTTGAAACCGAGGACAAAAAGTTTCATGAGCTGACTGCATCCTTCGAGGAAAAGTTGACAGAGGAAAAGAACTTCCGGATCCAAGTAGTCATGGATCTGAATGGGAAGTTGAATTCTGTTTCTCAGAATTGGAAATATGAAAGGGATTATCGGATCGAGTTTGAAGAAAGGATGAAGGCTCAGGAAGAGAAGATGAAAGCTCAGGAAGAAAAGTTGAAGGCTCAGGAAGAAATAATTGATGCTCAGTCCGCAAGAATAGTCGTCTTAGAGAAGCAAGTAGAAGAAGACCACAAAGACTTAAAGAAGATCAAGACGATTCTTAAGGGGCTCATGTCAAAGGAGAAAGATCCGAAATGACCAATCCGATCTTTTTGTTGTAATTTTTTTGTTGCTGACATTACAAATCTAATGAGAACTGTGCTTGTTGTTTCTATTGTTGTCATTACTAATTTTTCAGGTACTTCGTTATTTTTTTTTCCATTCCCTCCAATTCTTTTTGAAAATCAAAAAGGGGGAGAAGGAAAAGATCCTTAAGAAAAAGAGGAACTCTAATAAGAGTTTATCAAAGGGGGAGAAAGAAAAAATACCCAAGGAAAAAGAATTCTATTAAGAGTTTGTTTAAGGGGGAGTTTTTCTTAAAGAAGACCTTCTTATGAAATATCACTCCAGAAATATGAATACGATCCTTAGTGTTTCAAAGCCTAAGGTGGAGTTAGTCGTATTCGTCTATATCCTTAAAACAAGGGAGATAAGCATTAATATGTTTCTTTCTTCTTAGAATTATTTTTGTTTTTCGTAAGGATGTTTGTGCTTTCCAAAAAGGGGGAGATTGTTGAGTCAATAAGGTTTTCCTTATGACTTTTCCATTCCTTCTTGTTTTGAAAATCACAAACATCTTATCTTAAGAAAAATTGATTTTATAAGGAAAATTGCTTTTATAAGGAAAATTGCTTTTATAAGGAAAATTGCTTTTATAAGGAAAAATGCTTTCTTATGGAAAATCGCTTTTATAAGAAAAATTATCCTTATCATATTTTCATCCATATTTTTCTTAAGTATAAGTTTCGGATTCATTTTCACGGAATCATTAAAACTTTGATATAAAGCATTCTGTTTAGTATTCGGATTCTGGACAAAGAACTATAAGGAAGTTTCATTCCGAATTCCGGATATGAACTCTGACTAAGTTCTATTCCAGATTCAGGATACGAATTCTGAAGAAGAATTCTCATTACGAATTCTAATGAAGAAATCCCATTCCGAATTCTCATTACGAATTCTGAAGAAGAATTATCATTACGAATTCTAATGAAGAAATCCCATTCCAAATTCTCATTACGAATTCTAATGAAGAAATCCCATTCCGAATTCTCATTACGAATTCTGATGAAGAATTCTCATTACGAATTCTGATGACAAATTCTCATTACGAATTCTGATGATGAATTCTCATTACGATTTCTGATGACTAATTCCTATTCCGAATTTTCATTCCGAATTCACCTATTAAACAGAATCTGATTATCATTATTTTATACACTCTGAATTTATTCACTCCGAACTTTCACTCTGAAGTTTCTATTCCGAACCTTTATGTTAGAGTTTAAAACGATGTCATACATTCTGTTACTCTTGTTTTGTTATAAAACGATGTCGTCCATTTTTTATAAACTAACCGTTGTCTAAGTGACACGTGTACAGGTCCCTCCGATCTTTAAGAAAAATATGACCATTGGAGAGGAGCCGACCTTACCTATAAATAGGAGCTCATTTGAAAGAGCTCGGTGCCGATTGTTGAAAAAGTGCTTACATGCTATTGAAGTGATTTCTAGAGAGAGAATCTCTTATCAACTCTCAAAGCTTCGTGCGACTCCGAATGTTGGTGATTACATTCGAGGGCTTCCGAGGATAGGAAGACAGAGGTGTCGACTACCTTAAAGATCGAGGGCTTTCTTGCTGAGAAAGACAGAGGTGCCGACTACCTTAAAGATCGAGGGATTTCTTGCTGAGAAAGACAGAGGTTACCAACTACCTTGAAGTTGAGGGCTTGCGGGGATAGCAAGACAGAGACTCCGATCTTCGTATCGAGGGCTTACCCTAGTGTGGGTAAGACAGACTTGCTTGAATGTATAAATCAAGGGACCTTTATCCAAGGTTGTTGGATACCCTTCTCTTTGGGTTAAAAGACTATTATCTTGTTACTAGTAGTTTTACTACTTGTCTTTATTCCGCTGCAATTTGTATCTTAAGGAATGTATAACTTTCTTATACTTCCTTACTTACTCTGATTCATTTAGATTCTATACGCTTTAAGGTAGAATCTCATACTGTAACTTCTGTTAAGTTTCAATTTTCGGAACCATATTTCCGGAACCTACTTTTGGAATCACTTTCCATGTTTAGTTCGGTGTTAGAGGTGTTGTGAATTTACTTAGTTTAACTTTGTTAAACTTAGTCCTTTCCTTTTCGTAAGGAAAACTTAGTTATTCTTAACTAACTTTAAAGGTTTCAAAGGAATTTTTAAAGTATACAATTCACCCCCTCTTGTATATTGAGCATCTCATAGTATATTTCGATCCTACACATTGGTGTTGGGAAGAACTACATTTTCTAAGTCAGGGTAATTCCTCCAAATACAAGGCACAATACTAAGGACTTTGTGAATATGCATTCTATTATAGTAGATTTGGTATGTTTGGGTGCGTCTTTGATGCCTCGGTGAACCATCACCCATGAGATATCTTGAAATGGCCCCATCACTTTCCCTTGGATTTTTTATCCATAAATAACTAATAGTTGTTCTTAGAGGCTTAGGAATATAGAATTATGATCTATGTCATTACGTTATCTCAGTATGACTTTTATATAGAAATTAAAGACCGTGTGTCATATTTTATGGAAACCCATGCTTGAGAACCCATAATTTTATGTTAACCAATAATAGCTACTCAATGAGCTTGGGTGTTTCATATAGATGTGTAAATGTCATCATATGATCATTAATGTGGAGTTGGGTTGGGAGTGTTCATTCCTGAAATTATATTAGGGATCACAGCTAGTCATGAGACATCAATGTGTATGAGGTAGGGCATGTTCCACATGGGTTCATTAGGAAAATTAAATTTTAATAATTATTCATGTATCCAAACTCTTTTAGGATATAAGCATGGACATTGTCAAAACTCCTCCATATAAATTAAACTTCATGTAACTATAAACTTTGATTCGGGTGTCTATTTTGGATAAAATCCAACCAAATTGAAGTAATAAAAATTAACTATGATATTGAATGAATATATTAACCAAATTATATTTTTTGAAAGGATAATTATAGCTTATAGATCTTAAAAAAATGAATCTGATTTAAATACATAACCTACTCCTTGTCGAAGGTTCCCACCACTATGTCACTTGATTAGGTGATGTTTAAAAAGGGTTTACACAAGTAAATATGAGAATAGTCATATGACACATGAAGATCATATTAGTAACTTCCCCATCGAGAGTTCCACTCCTTTATCATTAAATTTACTCATGTCATCTGTGTGAGGTTCATATTATTTTCATCATAGTAAAGTGAACTCCATTTTTTGTGTGAATATTATGATATTTATATTATAGATTATTGTATCTATTTTTTATTCTATTTGATCTCATTAAATTATTTTTATAAGAATATAAATATTTATTTAATTGACTATAATTATAATTCATCATCCTCTTGAAGAATTTACTCTATTAAAATATTATTCAATGATAGTTGAGGTGGTTATTAGAGTCTAATTAGTAATGGAATCATGCCATATGAAATGAGATTTAGTTTTACTAATCATGTACCCATATGATTTAATAATTGAAATAAATTTGTTACATTTTGTGTGATCGTGTAGTGAGTATTGTTTAATGAGAGGGGTTTATTCTAATGAGAGTTTAGAACATGTGGTATTCCCTAAATAAAGCGATAGGGGGATGGTTTTAGTGTTAAAAATCTTAATGTATTATATCATAGAATTAAATTTTAATATTTTGTGCGTCTAAAGTGATAGTTTTGATGATTATAAGGGTGGTAAATGATTTTGTTGAATTTTTTCGCTTCTATATTACCGATTTATTATATAGGTGAGAGATTTATTTACATCCATGTATATCTCTGATACTAATAATTTATTCTCTGATGGGTCCCTAAAATATTTGAGAGTTGTGGATATAGGTTAATGATATCATATAGAGAGTTTTCATTAATCATAGTGTATCTATACATAAATATCTGGTGTTGTTTACTAGGAATCTTGATGACAGTTTGAGGTCATCCACTAAATAATGATGGTTGATCAATATTATAAGGATGAATCAATATATTCTACCAATTATTGATAACGTCTTTTATCAAATAAAAAATCTAACGGGGTTGTGAAGATTTATTTTTTATCTATGTACCAGTATATGAGAGTAAAGGAAAAAATACACCCTTATTGCATATATTCACTATTGATACATATATTTTATTCCTTTAGTGACTTCACTAATAGTAAAAAATCATCAATGATGTTTGTCGGAATGATGTATCAGGTTTTCATTCCCAAACATTATCACATAATGGTGATGTTTATCAATGATATATTAGATCACTCAAGGAATTAAGAGGATAATGATGAGAATTCAATTTTTTTAATAACTCAATCAATATTAGTTGTATAGGATGATGTCAAAGTGTGAATTTTATTTACGTAAAGTTTATTTCATTTGGGTTCTTTATTTCAGCATGTTTTATATTTGGATACATTTAAGATCATGGATGGTGCTTCTTGGGAATTTTCAAAGAATATATTTGAGGTGAATATCATTATCATGTAAGATAGGTGTTATGAGAGGATTGAATTCAATTTCTTTTAGATGTTAATAACTTTTTAATCATTAACCAATAAGGCTTAAACATTTGATTATATTTCATAGTGTTGGTTAAAGATTGATTTCTTTTAATTTAATTTATCTAGTTACCCTAAAAATTTTAACATAATAATTATCCATAAATTTATTATTATGCATGATAGCATGGATTGGGTATTATGTTTACACATGAGAGATAGATTATATCCTAAGGTACTTGGATGTTTTTCCTCATTAACAAAATTGTGTTACTCAAGATCTTAACATAGTGGGTTTAACAATTTCTTTGAATCCATGGAGACATTGCATATATAGAGGATTCTCTATTGTCTTCCCTAAATACAAAATAATTTGTTATATATTATTTTAGTTTGAATTAATTCTTTATTATTGGATATTTATCTATTTCAATATGAATTATAATTTTATTATATATTATACTCTTGGAAAATATAATTTGGAATCTTAATTATTGAGTAGGAAAAATTATATATATGTTACTGGAAGAAGATTTTAAAAAAGTTAAAAACAATTCATTTGTATTTATATGGGGTTGGTGTGGAGATTTTTATATCATATGATAGGGTGTTCACATTTCTTCTATTAGGTATAGGATAATAATTAATAAAACCATGAGGTGGAGGCATGTATAGATGGAATAATTAATAGAAGTCCTATGGACGGCAGGATGCAAGATGAGGAACATCATTTATTATTTCATGGAAAGTAATATGCTCATCATGGAATGAGTCAGTTGTTTTTTAGTATTTTTCATAGCTCTCTTATGGTAATAAAATTATATTTTAAAAACATGAATAATTAAATAAAGATGAATTTTTGGTGTCCTTGAATAAATAATTTAGGGAGGATTATATATTAGATATCTTACAGGTCAGTTATTGAAGTGTTGGGAGTTGAGTATTAGTATGATTTTTTCATCCCATTAGTGTAACACTGTGGATGTAGAAAGATATATCCATGTATTTTTTAATTAGAATTCCATATGTATCAAAATGGTGTGATTAAATCTATATTTTGGTTCATAGACAGTAAAAATTATTTCATTTCCCATCAATTAAATAATTAAGGTTGGTTAACATTTTGGAAATGATTTATGGGGAGGAGGTTGTGTATATTCATGTTATCAATTGAATATATTTCATAGACCATGACCCAATGTTTTTGTGACAGATTTGAAGAGGATTATAGATTTATTTTTTTACTGAATTTTTCTTCAATATTAAATTCATCTAATAAATGGATGGAAAAATCAAGAAAATGACTGAGGAATCGTAGAATATGTTAATGGTTTGTTTTTTTAGATTTTATTGGGTTTTAAGAATTTTTTCACTAACTAACTTTTCATATAATAATTATAATTATTTTATTATTATAACTTCTTCATGTATGGAACTTTATGGGTGGTCGTTCATAAAAACTCTTTATTGGGTTAGTTTTTTTGAAACACTGATTATTAAACCAGACATGGTGTTAGATTTAACTTAGAGGATATATATGAATCTACAGTTGATTAAATATAAAATGGTTTTTAAAAATAAATTTTTTATTTTAGGATGATATTATTTTATTTTAATATTGGTTTCCATGTGTTATTTAATGTTTAAACGTATCATTGGAATTAAAAATTAGGACTAGGAAGTAAGAACTCTCTGAGGTCTGTCAGACTTATAATGAAATGAACTTGGATAATAATAGAAATGGTACCTAAATCTATCTACCATGGGACTAAAGGATGTTCCCAATACCCATGGGCTTGAAACATGTTTATAGGATTAAAGAAAAAATCTTTTAGGAATGATTTATCCCTCAGATCCAATTTTCTAACACTTTGGGAATTTTTTCATGAACCCTTGCATCTGGGTAAACTCTATAAGGATCCAATAATAAATTCATAAGCTGAAGGCATAAAAATTAGTCATGTTTTCGAATAATGTTTTTTAACACAAATAACCCTATGTCATGTAACATAATGTGGAAACATAGAATAAAATACCATAGTTAAGTGGAAATGAGTTGGATGTTTTCGCCTTCGACAAGGAACACTCAACCAAGCCACCAAAAGTCATTCTCAATCCCTAATAATCAATAACCACAACATTAAGACCAACATAATATCAATTTAAACCCTCATGTCTACTAAGGTTTATATAATAAATGAAAATAATTATGGGAGAGGTAAGATATAGATATGGAAGGGAAGATAAGGAGATTACATTGAAAGACTCCCTTGAGTGTAAGAACAGAACCACCAAAATGAAGAAGTAAAAGGGGGAGATTCTCCCAACCCACCATGATGGTCATTCTAGGTTCAGTAGAGGAATAAGAGGATCCAAATTTTTAAAATAGAGAAGGTAAATTATGTTAATTTAAAATTTTTAAGTGATTAGAAAGACCAAATGTTTTGATGCATGGTTTCCAAAACCATGGTCATATGAGTGTCACTACCTAGGAAAAGACATACCACACAGTTTACCTAGAGACTCAACATAGTTTTACTAATAGTTCTAAATAAAAATATCAAGGTTTTAATAATTTTCACATTAGGACCACACTGTTTTCCCTAACCGTTTGGTAAAACCTAGAAAATCTGAAAAACCAATAAATTCTAAAAACACTAAGATCAATAATTTCCAAAACTAAATTCACCCCGCAATAAAATAAATCAATATAAAATAATCCATTAAAATGATACAAGTGTTTCACTAACCCTTTATGGTGTAAAATTGTGTTGGAGAAGATGAATATTAGTTAGAATGTTTGTAGAGGTTGGAACAAGTTCATGAATAAATCTATGTATTAATGCTTTGTAAGAATAGTTATAAATAATCTCATGTGACTTATAGACCCCTGAAAATTACATGTTTTTGTGTTTTTGAAATGATTTAGGTAATTTTATTCTTCTTCACATTGAAGATAAAAATATAATTTTTTTTGTCTCAAAATGATATTTCGGGTGTGTTGTTAGATTGAGGACATGATGTTTACACATGGGGTTGGATATTGGTATTTTTTTACGGTCATTAGAATTACTAGTGAATAAAATAATTTTATTCAATTTATTTATTTATTTATATTCATTGATTTTTTAAATAATTTACATGTGATATTTTATTATGGAATTTATATAGGGTTATTATTAGAAAATATATGGATGTATTTAAGGGAGACTAGATCCTAAAATATATCCTTTGATTTATTTTGCAACAATGTAATTATATTATTTTCTTTATTCACTAATGAATGAAAACCTTGGAATCCATGTAGTGTAGTGGATTAGATAGAGAGAGTGGTTGATTTAGAATGATATTATTTGAATTATTGGGGATTATTAATGTTTTATGAACATTATGTAAATGGGGAATGTGAGATAAGATTATTATATTTTTAAAATCTATGTAAATTTTTAGATATTTTTTAATATGTTATTTATAAATAATACCTGATAATCTAGGTTAAATATTAAATTAGTATCTTAAAAATAAGTTTTTCTTATTATGATATTAACTAAAAATATATTCAATATGAATCATTAGATTGATTTTTTACTTGAACTGTGGTGGATTTTTGGACATATGAGATAAAATATAAAACATTTATTATAAGAATTGATGACAATATATTATTCAGTTATAGAAATTTATTGTTTTTTGAAAATCAGTGGATTAATAAAAAATTACCTCTTGATAGAGAGTTTTGAAAATATATAAATAAGGGGATTATGAAGATATAATGTTACGATAAAGTCTATTTTGATAATATTATATGATTAATATATGATTATGTCTTAGGTTATAAATATATTTTTGAATAAAAAAATGTTTTCAAGATAATAAAACATATTAAGTTAGTGAAAATGATGGGTTTAAAAATCATTGGCATGGGATAATGTCAATTTCTAAAAAAATTCCCAATATTATGGTTTATTATTAGACAAAGAGGTAGTTAGGATCACTGGTTTCAAGCATGGTTGCAATGGTTCTATTTAATATACTAGAAAAGAAAAATAATCTTATAGTGGATTAGATAGGGGTATTGTTTTTTTAATCAATTATGATACAAAAACAAAATGATGTGACATATTAGCATGGGACATTTGAGGTGTTTTAATTTCTAAATATCTTTCTTGTGATGGGAAAAAGGTAAATATGTGTTGAATAGAGAGACATTGTGCTTTTTGGTTTTTTCATTCTAAAGAGTTAGTGATGAGATTTAGGAAAATTTTCATTCCCATGTTTAGAGGAATTTTAGATATATTTCCATTTAATCACTTGGATTTGGTTTCTAGTGTTACTATGTGGGAAGTGGTATACCCATTTGAGATGAATATATTCCTACAAATGATTTTTTTCTCATTTTCTAAAGGCCGGTTTAAGGGTTGCTAGTACTGAATACAAAACATCACCACTTCTAATTCACCACTTCACAACATCCAGTTCCAATTCACATTTCAAATTTCAAAATCAAGAAAACTAGACAGATACCCTCGATATGCATGCCATAAAGCCTCACACCTGTCCATGCACCATCGAACCACTCATGCCCTCGAGATGTACACCTACCATCGAACCCATCAATGTCACCTACAAGCCTTCTTCATTCATCACTGGCGAGAACCCCTCCAGTATCCCCGTGACAAAATCACAGACCCATCAAAGACATCACCCGCCCCACGATCAACGAATTTCAGGCGAGACATGCTGAGACGACACACATCCCACCGGAGATACAAAATAAAAACCAAAAACAACCGCCATCAACATCTTGAGCCACAAACCACCAAAACACCCGATCTGCGATGTCTCAAACCACATCGTGCCATGAAGTGAATGACCATATACGCATCAACCAGAATGCTGATGAGCTTCACTGTCGTCCGTCATCACCTTCACCGTCAACGGTCCAGATCCAAATCCGGAGTTGGAAAAAAAAAAACAAACCCAAACCCTAATACGAAGAAAGAAAATTTCCCCAAACAAGAAAACCAACTCTGCAACTAAACCCCAGAGAAAAAAAAGCATCATGAAATAGAAAACAGAAGAACTTGACCCAAAAAACAGAAGAAGAACCTAGCTCATAGCCAGATCCAGATCCTGTCACCCCCATCCCGAACGCCCGCAGAGGCCATGCCCAACCATCCATTGCACGCATTCGAGGACGAAGCAGCTCCCTCAACCCGCGGAATCTGGGACACGATCTCTGGACAACTGCGCCACCGTGGAACCCTATCCATATAGTGTAATTGATCAAGGAGGATGAAAAATCCAGTGCACTTCCGAAGAGACCGAACCAAGGAAGCTTCCATCATGAACGGTGGACAAACGGATGATGAATGGGGCCTAACCGGGACGAGAGAGGGAGGAAGCGGTGGGAGAGAAACCCTAGCGCTGTGACGCCCCTTACGGGCTCCTGAGATGAATATATTCATTTAAACCTTTTATTTTGGGTATTTGAATCCATTTGTGGTTATTGATGGAGATTTTGATATTGTAAATGTTGCTATCTACTGGGGGTGGGGGTCTAATTCCGTTTATTATTCATGCTTATTGCAATATTTATGAAATTTATTGTTATGTATTGCTGTATTGCTATATGTTTTTTTAGATTTGTGGTGTTAATGATTTAGGATAAGGGGTACAACATCCCCGTGAGTGGACTGTCATAAAATATGAGATTCCATAGAAGTGGATAGATTCCCAATAATTATATTTTAGTCAATATGGGTTATGGAGGATAAATAACCCCCATGTGGATATATATCAACAATAAGATCCACTATTGGTGTACTGTTGTCTATCTATTATTAGAAAATAGTAGTTTGATGATGGTGGTTGGTTTTGGTGGGGAGTGAACCTACTAGTGAACACACTATAATAGTTATATTCCATATAGATAGACAAATACCCACCTATTATATAATTTATTTGAATCTATCTAGGATAATAATGGAGTGGATTTGGTTTATATTCCATATAGTTTAACTGAATATGGTAGAAGTTATGAAATATTATGATATAGGAGATGTAATGATAATAAGGATTGTGGTGGATGTGGATTAGATATTTACACTTGTTGATAAATGATTCATTGTATTTTTTATTTAATTCATGCAAATAATAATAATTTTGTTTCATTCACAAGGGAAGATGAGTGTTTTATAGAGGAATACACTATGTATCTCTATATAGTCAACTTTAATTTATATATAATATTATTATATATTGTGGATAGAATTTGTGGTGGTATCATTTAAAATTATCTATGGACATGATATATTCATTGGTGGAAGAAATTTTCAATATTTATATTCATATTAAGAGATGGGATATTATGATTTGAAATCATTTTACAACTTTGATTCGACCTGGTTTCAGATAACATGCATTTAATATTAATTACTTATATATTTTTTGTCATTTTATGTATTGATATTATTAATGCTGTGGTATAATTTTCTATCAAAAATGGTAATTTATTCTGTATGTTTGTTATGATATACCAGTGATGCTAGTCTCAAACCAGTATCCTAATAAAGGTGGGATTAAGAGGCCAAAATCAGTCTTTTTTTAGATTATGTAGAGTCTTGGTGGTTTGGGTTGTGATAGATTGATATAATATATAGTGTTTTAATATGATGTTTTGAGTAGGAACTAGAAAGTATTTAATGGGATTTGTAAGGAAATTATATTACATGAACCTCTTGTATAAATTAAACTAGATAAAATAGTTAGATATAGAATTGACCTTGTGATCTAATCAAGGGAACTACTGTCTAACAAATCAACACTAGTGTAATAGTATACTTTCTATATGGTGTCTTTATAGGTATATACTCATGAATCGGGTAGTCTAAGGCAATAATTATATTCTATTATGAGTCTTATAGGATCGTATAAGCAGGTTGAATGAATTGATAGTGTTTTTAATTAATCCTTTTATATATCCTTGGGCTGAAGTTTGTTTATTTGTTTTTTGTCTGATTTCATTATAAAGTTGGACATTAGGATGTATATATAAAACCCAATGATGTGAATTTTATTGTATACCTAGAAGTTACAAATTAATTATAAATAACCTCTATCGAGTTCTAGAATTGGAAGTTATCGAAGTATTAATTTCCAATATTTTGACATGAAAATAATCACTAGGTTGAAGATGTTGAGATTCCTTATTTTTTTTATCAATATTGGGTGTGAGAGTCGTGTTCATTTAGGGGTGATTTTATTCTGAGGTTTGGTGTGTAAATGGTGGATGATATAGTTGGTAAATCTTATAATGTTTAGGATTTGATGGAATCTATTTTAGAATTGAATCAGAAATGATTTATCATATATAACTCTTATACTTGAATGTCATCAGGAGCTATTGGTGATCTGATGTGGGTGTAATTCCATTCAAGATATTATTATGTAGTTTATAGAGATGATGCATTATTCTCCTAATATCATGTTTGAGAAGAAACAAAGATATCATTATTTTTAAATAGTATTGAGACAAGTGTTATAGATATAGTTAGGGATCTATTATTTTTGAATTTTTTGAGTGATATTTATTTGGATGAGATAAAAGATTTTTTTACTTTTATATGATCATTATTGAGGACTAATCAGTCGATAAATGATCAATATAGACATATAGGTGGAGGTTATTTATTTTTAATGGAGCTTATATTTAGGAATAATTGTGCAGCCAATTATTGACATGATATCATTTCTCTTGTATGGGTTGTATATAGATATTTGGTGGTAATGAAGGAATTAAATGTTTATATTATGAATTTATGGGAAACCCTCAGTCTCTAAAACCATATTTTGTAGAGTTAAGTAGAGTAATTAGTAGAGTGTGAATTTTGATGTACCACATCATCAATTTCCTCAGCCACCACTGAAATACTACTTATAATGAATTTTGGATAAATGATAATTTATAACATCAATGTAGGTTGTTCTGGGTAGAGAACATAATAAAGGGTGTCAATATACTTAGGAAAAAGTGTTTTATTGAGACTAGGTAAATGATGAAATTGGAATGATGGGTAAGATGAAGAATTATCTTGGAGAAACTACACATAGTTTATGTTTGTGAATTGGATGGAATAAGGGTGGTTCAATTTAAAATTTTCATTTATTCCACTCTTTTATTTATTAAAATTGATATAAGTGTTTCACATTCATTTATTTAACTTTCTATAGTTTGTTAGATAAAATTCCATCATAAATGATTCAAAGGATATTGGAGTTGAATACTCTGATAGGATGTCAAATGAGGTTGTTTGAGGTGTATTTTTGTGAGTTAGTTATTGGACTAGATTTATTATATATGAACCTTTCCTTGTTATAGATATAAAGAAATGATTTTATATTTAGGATGAAATGGTTATACATTCTAAAATCATGTACTTTTTTCAATTGATAAAGGGATATTTTTTATAACTTGTGTGGATATCATATAGTGTTTATTAGTGAATGATATGTCTATTTGGGGTAGAGTTAAATTTGTTGTAGTTTCATCTATAGAACCAACACTTGTGTACTTTTTTAGTAAATTTATTTATAGTTTTGAATATATATAATGTTATTATCAAAACATCATTACTCTTCTATGTAACGTATTATGAGATGATGTCATAAGATTTTCTATCAAATAGAAAGGTCATATCAGTACCTTAATACGATAGGAACTTAGGAGTGAAATGAAATAAATATTAAATAAATATTTTATAACTAGATGAAATCATTTAAGGGGTATAAACGATACATGTTATTGATGGTGGAGACACATAGGAATTTGAGGCACCTTCTCATAGTGTATGACCATTGTGATTTACTATATAGGATATTATGAGAATAAGACCCACCAGTAGGAAATCAATATTTATATGTTTCATTAGATGTTACTATCCATTGACATGTGTATTTACCCATATAGATTAATACAATTATCAATGGATATTACGATAGACATACATTGATGTGTTGTTGAGAACCAAAATGAAATATGGTTGTAGTGAAGTAACATGCATTGGGTGCATCATGAGAAATATTTAATTAGTGAATAAAATGAGAATGCAATTTTTCCTTTCTATTCTTTAAAAAGGATTATCTCAAGACCTTTAATGCACGTGATACATCCTATCTAAATCCATTTCCATGTTTTTTTGGAAAGTTCAATTACCAAAATGGAAAATAAGGATACATCAAGAATATAGGTTGATGGTATTGTCATGAAACTTGCTTGATTATAGATATTGTGATGAAAGGATGATATTACATATTATGCTTCTGAATGAGTTTTTATGTTGTTGTCACATTAATTACTTTTTCAATGGGTTCTTTGACACAATGTTAGATGTTAAAGTTTGGCTTTGTGATGCTTTTCCTAATGACACTTAGAAAATGGCCTAGAGGGTCACAAACTATGTATATCCAGTACCTCAGTCATATAGTAATATTAATTTTTATTTAACATGTTGGATAAACATTATTTATTCATGAAGTTTAATAATTATTCATGTTTTTTGATTTAATATATTTTTTTAACAGTTATCTAAGATAACATTTAGTAAGAATTATATATAATAAACATTAATTTTCAAGTTAGTGAATATAATATTAATTTATTTATTAAAGAATAATGTAGTGACATATATTTAATAAATAAATACTCATTATTCAAGGACAAATAAAAATTTTGGATGAACTTTGAACCTTGTTTAATGGTCTGGTGAGAAATAATATATATTTAATATTATTTGATAAGTAATATTTAATAATTTTTGAGTTTTGTACATGTCAATAAATAATAATAATAATAATAATATTATTATTATTATTATAAACGTGAGACTCCGCATGGATTAAAGATATAATAAGGGGGGATGTGCTATTATTATTTTCGACCACTAGCAATATATAAACCCAATTTTGTTATTTCTTATATGGGGTTATTTATTGTTTTTGGTTCCACGTACCAACTTCTAGATAATTATATCATGGAAAGAGAGAGCTCCCTTTTACAAGAAATCTCACAATAATGGAGAGAGATCCTCCTCCACTACAACTCCCAATTATATAGAGAGACAAGAGAAGAATTATTAAAGTGAGTTTATGGGAGATTAATGATAAATGATACAAGAATTATGATGTACCTCCCTAGAATCTAGATATTCTTACAACAATATTTAGAAGTTCATGGAGCATATGTGAATCAACTCTGGAGGGAATATACACTTGATTACTACAATTAAATTATGGTATAATGTAAAGAAAATATCTGGTTTAGTAATGAAGGAATAATTAAAAGAAGGTAATTTTTTTAATTATTTCAATTAATTTTGATGGGAAAAATCCCTCAAGGTGACATTGCATTATTATTTAGGTCGATTGGGATTATTGAAAAATTAGGAAGAAGTTGTGTGATCACACATGGTTGAAAAAATTCCTATAAATAGGTAGGTTCCCACCTCATTTGACCACGATCAACACTTAGGGGCAATCGGAGGTCTGCATCATGCAGGTAGTGAGCGCCGCACAAGTGGAGAATTGTCGTGAAATAAGGGAGTTGCATGCAAGAAGGGAGTTTAGTGCATGTAGTGAGTTTTACATATGAAGGGTGTTTTCAAAAAGTTCTAAGTGGTGTGCATGTTGGTTTTCCATAACAATGGAATAGGTTGTGTGTCAGTCACCCTTAGTTTTCCAGAAATGTTTCATGATTCGTAGTACATCTGTGGTAAAGAGGAATTCATCAAGTGGATGAAAGTGAATCATAATAATATACTAAATGACATGTAAAAAAAATTTACTCAAGAAATCAATGGAGGATCTTCTGAAGAAGCAGTGGTCACAATTCAATTAAGAGAGTAGTGAGCTTTCATTTTGTGGTTGGTTGTAAGCTAAGTAGACATTGAGTCCACTCCGGACTATGTAAATAGCAGTGCACTTTTAGTGGAATTGGTACATAATTACATTGTCATTGTATCCTACTTGGACATATCCCAGTGAGGGTGAACCATGAAATTTTTTTTGTCTCTTGCATGCTTTAATTTTTGTTCATACATTGCAATGGGAAATATAGAGAAGAGAGTTTTGTTTATCAATAAAACAAGATCCAAAGGGGAAGTAGTATAAATATTTCATACCTTGATTCATCCCCTATCAGGGTATTAAACCTAGTAGGGACTAAATAATTATAAATAATATTTTATGATCCTATATTTTGGTTTGGAAATTATCCTGTCAATTAATCTTTCATTTAATTCTGTTAGTGGGGAAGTGGTCTATTATTATAAATCTCAGATTAGTCATTGATTATAAAAAAAAGATGAGTTAGGTATTCCACATATTATGGTTTTCTTCATTCCTGGAATCTTCAAGTGGTATCAGAGTGATCACATGATTTTTTATAATTATTTAAATAACATCGATTAACTTACAAATTTATCATTAGTTTTCAATTTTGGTTTAACATTTCATTAGATGAAATCATGAGATCTATTCCTCTTCTTCTTCATTTTCAAAAATATAATAAAAATGAAATAATTTTATAAACAAAAAAAAATCAATTAAATCATCTAGAGGTGTTGTGGATTCTAGATAAAGAGCACAAGAGTACACATCATGTAATTTTTTTGGCACATTCTCTGTACCCCTATTTAATTCACAATGATTAAAATTGGAATTAACTATAGAAATGTGAACTTTTTACACATGGTGTGTATTTAATACATCATATGTTTACTGGGAAATCCTAAAACATGGTTATGTAGACAACACAACATGTAATATCAATACATGATGTGTAGTCCTTTTGTCAAATACAGGACATGTATTTTCTAACATAACTTTCAAGACTGGTGACTATGTTACATGAAGTCAACAATATGTGTATCCCATGTAAACACCATGTATTCCATGAATTTATATGTCATTAATAAATTTTAATTCTTTAGGAAGGAATTACATATATACTATGATAATTATAAATTCCATGTAGATGAATAGTAATCACAACATATAAAACCAAATTATGAAAAATTAAAAATTAATTAATTATAATACATAAAAATTGTTATCATGTGTTATTTGGGTAATTAATTTGATATTTTACACACCATGTGATAGGTTATATATATTTATATTAAATGTATAATTAATTTCTACATAATTTTGGGCACTACATATTATGTGTAAGTTAAAATACAGTCATTGCCCTCTGTACATTTAAACTTTACATGCTATGTAAATAACATGCATTCTATATATACTTTATTTGATTATGTAAAGGCCGTAAAATTACATGGTAAGAAATATCTTCCATGTTCCAGATGATTAAACCATATACAAATTTAATTTTAATAGGGATGTTTGGATGGGACTCATCATGTTGTGTCTAAGTTAAATATTTGGTACATAGTTAATTTTAAATAAATTTATTTAATTTTTGAAAAATTATGGTGGATTTGAATCTCAAGAAAGATTATATGAGAATTAAGGTTCAATAATTTATTAATTAAATAAGACAATTAATTTATTAGAGTGTGATTTATCTTAAACAGTATCGATTAGAATTGACTGATATTTTTATTAAAAGAAAAATTTATTTAATCAATGGAGATGATCATGAGAATAGACCATACCCTTTTATGTTAATGGTGTCCATTTAATATATTAACAAATTAAATTGAAGGTCTTCATATCATCCCTCTTCTCAGTATTTAAGATCTTACTTGCCCAAGATTTCTGTTTATGTAAACACCTTAACAAATCCTTTGGTTCCCCTCACATGCATGTGAGTAAAATATTATGTAATCGATGGATCCCCTAATTGAGTAGAGGTGGTTAAAGTTTCAAGCCAAGGTGAAACCAATACAAAAGGAGCATGGATGGATAAGGGAAATGCTAAAACATGAAAAATGTCGTGGTTTAAGGTGTTTCGCCTAGGTATATGGTTAGTTTATCATTTTTTAAATGAGCTAACAATTAGTAAGATATCATGATAAAACATTGTCATTTTACTTCTATCAATATTATAGGTAAATGTCATTGTGGATTTTTCTTTGTGTGTTCACATGAATTAATTTATAAACATGACTGAAATCTATAACTAAAGTAAATTGGATTATAAATAAAATATATACCAGACATGTTAAATAAATTTATTAAATACACTTAATAATAATATAAATTTAATAAAGATAAAATGTTAAAATTTTTTATTTATATAAAATTACCTCAGTTATATAAATTAATTCATTATATCCATCACTACTTATGATAAAATTGAACCATTTTCAATGTGCTTGGCTAGACCAACTCATGACTCTTTTAATTATCAGGGAATTGTAACATGAAATTTTGGTCTAACATTACTTATTTCACATCAAAATTTTACTTAATATGGAGGTCTTAGTGTAACTAAGAAGCAAATAAGAGTAAATATAATTTAATATTTTCATGATTGGAGAGTCATATCAAGAGACCAAGGAACTATGAGTTAATGTAGTTGAAAATATTAATTCTTACCTAAAACCTTTCAAATATTTTTTCAGGCCTATATATTGTCTATGAGAAGGATAATATGAGTTATTTCCACTAGAATATCCATGAAATGGGATTCTTTAATGCTAATGGTGAGAGATGTGGGGTTTTGATAAAATTTTGGGAGATTAATAAATGTAATATAATATATATTATCTACTTTTTATCAGATAAAGTACTATAATTTTTCAATTATTATTTTGTTAAAAAAAATAAAAATAACTTCAAACATATCATTTTGATTAATATTCAAGAAGGATAACCTTCTCACATATGCTAATTTATTATAATAGTAAAGGTGATCATGAATTATCGTATACCATGAATGGAAATTAGATATGATAGAAAACCGAATTCATGAATTCCATTGTGAAGAGGCTTGTGAAGAAGTGTTTTCTATCAATGAGAAACATTATAGCAATTCCACATAGGTTCAATGTTTCGTGGTACCATCCATTTATGATGAGATTCTAAAAAACATGAGGACACAGATATATATATATAGAATGATTCGTCCCATTTAGGATATTTATTATAAGAAGGAATTAAATGAGAGAGATGAGATCTCCGATTATTTTTTACAAGAAATATTAGAGTGTTGTCATGGGTTGGGCACTATATATTCATTCTTATTCACCATATTGAATGCTCAAAAATTTTGGGCATTAATTTATTATTTGTGTTGTGTAAAGATTTCATATTTTCCTCTCTACCTAATTCCTTTACAAATTTTTCTACTAATTCTATAATGTTCAATAATGAGAATAGTCCTTCAGAACATCTCACTATCATTCACCATATAGGTAAGGAAATGGCATGTGAAGAACCTAAAATATTTTTTTCTAAATTAGAAAATGATGAAAATATAAAATGGTCCCACGACTCATAAAATGTCTAAATCAGTGAAGAATCATGCTTCCATGAAGAGTAAGATCTAGTGATAGGGAAAGGGAAAATCAGTATTATGTCTTTCATGTGGAAAGTAAGGCCACTAGAAGAGGAAATATACCAAAATGTATGGGGAAGCTAAAAGTTAATTTGTTATAAATTAAAATATTTCCATATCATCACATTGGGTATTAGATATATATTTTTGTGTCCAAACACAAATATATATATATATATATATATATATATATATAATTTTAGTAAACAAGTATATTTTTTATTGATTTCTAGTGGAGAGGTAGATTTTTAGGCTACAAGTGGTGTGAGGACAACTTATCTATCCTTCAGAGACAACAATCTTATATTTATAACAAGAATGGTATTGGTTTCAATAAAATATTATCATGTACTGACTTTTACCAAAAACATAATTCTTTTTGTTATGTATATATACAACTGGTTTTGTTTCCATGTTTTGGAAATACTATTATTTCTCTTATAAATAAAATATATATTATGGTATGGAACATTTAAATAATGGTATTTATGTATTAAATTATGGAAAAAATTACTATAAATTGATAAGAAATATTTTTGTCCGGACTCATACCATACCCATGTATGGAATCACCGTCTTGGTCATATAAATGAGATGTGTTCGACAAAGAATTATCAATATGCATATTTACATTCTTATGAGCTAGAAAAAAATCAAATATTTCATGGTTGATTACAATAAAAAATTATCATAACTCCATTTATTGGATAGGGTTCAAGGGACACAAATTTTCTAGGATCGGAACATATGAACTTTTATGGAATAATTGTAGAAGAAGTTTGATTTTATCATAATTACTTCAAAAAATTTACAAATGAATTTAGTAGATATGGATATGTCTAATTTATGAGGTATAAGTCCAAGTCATTTGAAAAATTTATTAAATTAATGAATGAAGTATAGAATAAAATTGGAAAGAAGATAAATTATCTTTGATCTAATTGAGGTGATGGATATATTCACCATGATTTTGTTGACATTGTACGGGAGTTTGGGATTCTTTATCAACTCACTCCCATTACACACTATAGTAGAATTGTCTGAGTGAAAACTGGAAACATACCGTTCTAGACATGGTAAGTTTTATGATAAGTCATACATATCTTGTATTATTATTTTTGGGGATACCATTATAAATTATAGAATACACATTAAACTGAGAACAAACTAAAGATGAAAATGGAATTTCTTTAAAGTTATGGAATGTAAATAATAAAAAAATCACATACACATGAATAGGGTATATAAAGAATTTGTTAAATCCATATAAAGAAACAAACTATCACCCCAAGGAATAGTGGGAATATTTGTAAGGTTACATAAGGAAAAAAGATGATACTATATATACAACACCGCAAAAAAGAAAGTGAATTTATCCAGAAAAGATGTGGTTATTGAGAAGAAGAACATTCTCAATAAAGAGGGTGAGAGAAATATTGAATTAGAAAAATATTTTACACAATATACACAAGTGTTTGTACAGGAATATATTCCTTTGGTCCTTGTGTAAGAATTTATTCCTAAAACATAAGTTTCACAAAAGAGCACCAAATAGGTTAGAGAACTAGAGAGATATGGTTTTCTAGTCACCGAAGATGGTGAAAAATTATAGGTTAAAAATAATGAAACACTCTCCTATAAATAGGTATTAGAAATAATATATGTTTGAAGATGGAAATAAGTGATGAATTTTGACATGGATTCCATGTATTGGAGCCCAGTTTGGGTATTGATCAATACACTAGATGATGTAATGCTTGTTGGGTGCACATTTGTATTCCAGGAAATACTAGACATGGAAGGTGATGTTAGAACCTATAAAAAAAGGATGGTGGTTACATGGTTGAAATATTATAATATCATTGATTATTATAAAAACCTTTCTCCACTTTCTATGATTAAAACCACCATAATTTTACAAGATATATAATTGTTCCATCACTGTGAAATTTTGAGTACGGATATCAAAATAATTTTCCATATTGGGATCATTTAGGAATATATGAAATTTAAAACAACTAGAAGGTTTTGTGTATCTCGATGATTCTTACTGATATGTATGTTAGAAAGATCAAATTTTTTATTGATGTAAGATTCCTGGTGATAGAACATTTGATTTGGCGATGCTATAAAATAATTTGGGTTCATTAAAAATGAGCATGATCCATTTGTTTACAAGAAATTTTCTTTGGAATGCAGTTATTATACTAGTAGTATATATTGATGAAATATTATTTTTTTAAATGACACTACATTTTTATATTCTATTAAGGACTTGTTAAATAAGTGTTTTTCTAAAAAGGGTTTAGGTGAAGTGTCCTAATTTATATGGATGAAGGTAATTCATGATATATCCAAGAAACTTCCTTTACTATGTAAAGGTACATACATTGAACATATAAAAAGTAGATTTGGTATGTAACAATCCAATGAGGGATCAGTTACAGTGTTACTTGGAATACATCTTTCCAAGAGAATACATCCGTAGACACAATAAGGGGAAGAGATAATGAGTAAGATCTCATACACTTTAGTGATATGATTAGTCGTGTATATCATGTTATGTACTAGAATTTATGTTTCATATGCATTGAGATTGTAGGAAGGAATTAATATGATCTAGGTGAAAAACATTGGTTGAATATTAAGGCTGTCCTTAAGTATTAAAGAATAACTAAGGACATGATACTAGTGAGTGGAGGAGATAAGGAGCTAGTCATCAGGGGTTATACTGATGCTACTATTAAAATAGATTACAATTATATAATATTTTAGTCAAGATATGTTTTCAATCTAGATGGATGATCTATGAGTTGGAAGAGTTTAAATTATAAAATTAATAATGATTGTACAATAGAGTCTAATTACATAGTAGTTTCAGATGAAACAAAAGAATCAATTATGACATGAAAATTTATTTATGAACTTGATGTAGTACCAAGAGAAAAAGACACAGTCACATTATACTATGATCATAATACAATGGTGAATTATGAAAAAGATCAAAGGTCACACCAACTTACAAAGCAAATACTCTAGATGTGCCACCACATGAGGGATTTTTATCAGATGGTTTAATCTTCCTTTTTACAGCTTCCACTGAAGAAAACATGGAACACCCCTAGAATAAATAATTATCTCATATGACACATGATTATTATATGCGAGCTAGTGTAATGATGGTTTTTATGATATGGATCTAGTGCAAGTCAGATTATGTTAGAGTTGGTTCCCTAGAACTATATTATATGTACTTTTTGTTTATTTTTATTCATAGTTATTTGATTTAATTAAATAATTATAATATCATCATTAATCTTCTTCATAAAAAATTAGGTGATAATTTCTTAAGGGTAGCTATCACATTTAATTGTCATGATAGTTCCCTTTTATGAAGAGATAGAATTTTCATGATAGTATTCTTAAAAATATGTTATGTAGACATATGAAATAATTAGTGTAATCAAAATGAAATGGGTTATTAAGGGCGGTGACTCATAAGACATTGACGAACCTTCTAAGTTAGTATTTTCTTTATTCAATTATAGTGTAGCGGATTATGTGAACAATACGTAGTAGTTGGAAATCCATATTTATACATGTTATGGAATGTTGCTATGTATGAACATGTTTATTGATAGATATTCATTATCATTATTATAAATGGATATAATGAGGTGTATATTTTGATGTATTGATGAAAACCATGATGTTATATATTCACGATGATGTATGATAAATTGGGTATGTCATCAGTAATAATTATTTAATGAATAATGAGAGAATGTTTTTTCCCTTTTTTTATTTAAAAAAAAGTTGATATGTCATGACCTTTTATGGAAATGATATATCATGACCTTTTACTTGACCATTATATTCTATAATAAAGTTCAATTTTTGGTAATTTGAAGAAAGTTTCATCAGGAACGTAGGTTGACGATACCATTATGAAACCATATTTATTAGATATATAATTGTCAAAGGGTTTATATTACTTTTTATAGATCTATGTTATGTTTCATGGAAATTGTGATAAAAATTTATTTCTCTATGGGATCTTGGGAGTGTTTTAAGATACTATCCATGGACTTTGGGATTATTTTCCTAATTCCATAGAGAAATAGGAATTTTGGGTCACAGAGTTAGAATATCCATAAACAAAATTAATAATATTATTATTTATTATTTAACAAGTTGAATAAATATTATTCTCATAAGTGGTTTGAAAATTATTATTGTTTTCTGGATTTCATATATTCTGTCAAACAATTTCAAGAGAATATTTTTTGATAAAGAGATTGAATCAGTATTTTTTTAGTAAATATAATATTTATTATGTGGAAAATAATGCAGTGATATTTATTTATTAAAAAACTATTCATTATTCTTGTCCTGATAAATATTGTGTAGGATTGGTCGACTAAATTTAATGGTGTTGTGATAAATAATATATATTAAATATTATTTGAATAAATAATATTTTATTAATTCATGAGTTTCATACATGTCATGAAATAATAATAATAATATTATTATTATTATAGACATGGGGTTCTATAGGGATTAAGGAAATAATAAGGTCAAATGTGAAATTATTATTTTTTAGTCCTTACAATATCTGAACGCAATTATATTATTTCTTATATGGGGTTTCCATTTTCTGTTGGTTGTGTGAAAAAACATTAAAAGAATTATATGAAGTCCCTAGAGATCCCCCTTATATAATAACTCTATCAAGAACAAAGATAAATCATCCTCCACTTCCATTCTCGATTCTAGAGATAGATAATAGAATTCTTCTGGGAGTGATTCTTTAGAGATTCATAGATAGGAAACATAAGTGTTTTGATCTTGTAGAAGACATTAACCTCTAAGGTGAAATTCATACATTTATGGAGAATGCTTGGATCACCATAAGTTGAAAAATACACTAGATTACTACAACACATTGATTGTATGATATAGAAATGTTTTTTTATTCATCATTGATGGAAAAAATAATCTCAAGTTAATTCATTATTTTATTAAATTAACTATAAATAATATGTGATGATATTTCATTTTTGGTATGATGTTCTCTCTTCTTTTAATATTTCTTAAAATTTCATTTCTTACAATGTTTATCCCTAATGTACATCTCCCATTCCACATTAACTTTTTATTAAACTTTCAAATTGGGCAGTTCCAGATACAAAAACAAGTTTAAGGAGGCCAAAAATAATATTGTCCCAAAGCATCTACTCTAAAAAAGTTACCACATGCCTATGGAAGAGATACCACGGTATAAAACAAAATACATTTATTGCTAGTGGTAGTCCCAGAGGCTAGAAAATCTTCCACCTTACTCCCCTAATGCCAAGTGTAACTAAGGATCACCTGAGATTCCAAAAGATGCTTTTATCTGCAAAAATGTAGGCAATGGTCTATGGAATGAGGAGCATCACTCGTAGTGACCCGTGGAGAATAGTCGAGTCAGTTTCCACCAACTCATGCACAAGATTATGATAATGACAATGCTCGATGCCATTCAACATTACATAAACCTCTTCTATAAGAGAGTCTTCCATTCCAAAATCATCACTTAAATCTAATATCACCGACCCTTGCGAGTCAAAATCCACTCCCCACCCCCTCATAAAACTAGATGTTCTAGAACCGTCCACATTGAGCTTCAAACCACTGCCCCGATGTTTCCACTATAGAAAACATCCCATCTTATTCAGAATTTGTAAAAATAGATTATGGGAATTACCTCCTGTGAAAATTCTAAGTAGTGGGATTGTATCCCCACCCTTAACAAGTGGGATCAAATCAATCCTGATACACCTGACAAGAAAAACCTGAGCCAGAATTGAAAAGCATGTACCACCATGTTGCCTTTAATTGCGAGGGCTCCAAAGACTCCAGCATTCCACACTAAGTAGAACTGCCCTAGACATCTTCTTAGGGGCGTTTTCATCAGTTCCTGAGAACCACTAGTATAGAAAAGATGCAAACAAGGCCACCCGACCTCCTCGTACAAAGATCTCACCTAGGAAACCCCAAACAATGGTCACCCAGTCACTGGCGAATAAATGGTGGTCAGTCGACTCTTTGGTGGGAATCAAGCAACATAAACAGTTAGATTCAAGTGGAATACCCCCGCACTTCACCTGATCATCCTTAGGAAGATCCTAATTCTAAAGGTGCCAAATAAGGAAATTATAATTCACCTACAGATCATTACACCACACCGCTTCATTCCAGATATCCGACAAGTCATGCACTCAAGTCACCAAATGATACCCTTTGGCCAAAAAAAGCATCGAGGTTGATCCTATGAAAATGAGTTTATCAGGATCATCATTCAAGGTGATTCCATAAAAGACCTTCGGTCGACTGTGTGTGAGAATGGCCTAGATAAAGGGTCTGAAACTGTTATCCCGAGCAAAGGAAATCTCTGGAGTTGGGAAACTTGGGAAGCCAAGCATCGAACCTACCCAATTATCATTCCAAAAATTTATTTCCCCACAACCAAAAAACCCTTTGGAGTGAGTTCAGAGCACCAGTAAGTAACTAGAGATCATGAGCCAAATATAAGAAACAATTCTACTGCCACTGGTTACGTGATTTCCATATCTGTTATTAATAAACCTTTCCACTACGATTTGTTCTCCAAAAATACCCAAGAAATCTTAGCTTCCATACCTTGTATTTCTCATCTTACACTCTATACATTAATACCACCTTCAGAAACCTCTCTTGCTATCCTTTCCCATGAAGTCCAGTGAATTTTGCCCTCATTATGAGAATACCAAATGAAGTTGGTCAACAATTTTTCAATATTAATCATGATGGCCATTGGAACCCTGAGAACTGAGAGCACATGCATGGGAATCGAGGAAAGGACACAGTTGACCAGCATAATATGCCTCCCCAAAAAACAGAAATTCATTATTCTAAATTTTAATGTGATTTTTAATTTTCCCAGTGATCCCATCAAAGTGATCGATCCGGACCCTGCCCGATGAAATAGGAGCTCCGAGATATTCCATCAGGAATTATTTTTTATGTATTCCCAATTCCACCATAGTATTTCCCTCCCCCTCTTTCTGAACACCATTTCGCGATAAAAATGATGTTTTTATCCCTATTGATGGACTGACCACCCCACTTGCAATAGGTTTCCATTACCTAGCTAAATTCCATAAGGTTATTCTTGTTACCATTCAAGAAGAATAACATGTCATGTATAAAAAGGTTATGTGAAACATCACTAGAATTTCATCTACCAGGATATGCCTAAAGCCTCACATTAAGAATTTTCCCCTCAAAATATCTGCTAAGAGAGTCCTGAACTAAGCTAAAGATACTGGGAGAAAGAGGGTCTCCCTTCCGCAAGCCTCAGTTGTGTTTGAAGAAACTGCGCCGTTTCCCCATGAAAGAGACAGAAAGCCAAGGAGAGATGAAAATTCTAAACAGTAGATCTACAAACCTTTTAAAAAACCCTTGTGAGACTATACTTTAATGATAAAATTTCTTTCCATTTTGTCATATGCAGTTTTCATGTCCACTTTAATCACCGCATTGGAACCAAGTGTCTTATGATTAATATCCCCAACCAACTTATAGACCATGGTAATGGCCGATTGAGTGGACCTTCCTTTGATAAAACCATGATGATTTTCCAAGACCCATTGGGGAAGATGATATGAAAATCTCCTGTTGATAATATTTCCAAGATTATGGAAGGGAAAATTACACATACAAATCGGCAGGTATTGATTGAGAGAAGTGGGGTCTTTCACTTACGGAATGAGAATCAAAGTTGGTGCACAAGAAACTCAAGGAAAATGACCCCCTATGAAGAAGTCCTAAATGGCATCAACCAAATCCCCTTTAACCAAATCCTAGAATCTGATGTAAATAGACCCGAGAAAACCATCAGACCCTAGAGCACTCTCAGAATTGAGGGCATTGACCGCCTCCCAAACCTCATCTTCATACGGTATTTTTTCAAGAGAGAGACTAACCTCATTGGATACCACCATTTGTATCAAATTAAATAGGTCAGTTTACTTTGATGAATATCCTTACTGCACATATGGATTAGGGTCATTCAACAACTTTTTGATGTATTCAAGATCTATGCCTCCCACAAACCCAATCTCTTGAGTAAAAGACCCATATTCTATTCAAATATTTGTTATAGTTTCCCACATCCTTTCCTTGATGCAGGCCTGAAAATATGTCATATTTCTATCAACCTCCCCGAGAAATGTTTCTTGGGATCTATCATGAACTATCCTCTCTTGCTCCAACATCAACGTAGTAAGTTGGTTCTTCTTTCCTACCAAGGTACCAAAACTTTCCTCATCCCATCCATCTTCCATCCTTTTCTCAAGATGTTCAATTTCATCTTTCAAATCCTCAAAATTAGCCAAAATGATGTTCTTATTATATAACAATTTCCATAAATCTTCTATTAGACGTTTTATCTTGTTATGCATCCCATCCAACATCTACCATACATGGGTTATTTCCAAGAAAAAATCATCGTTTATTGAATGTCGGTATCCATTTTCAATTGTCTGTAATGGAAGAATCATATATTGTTCACCATCCTGTAATCCAAGTTAATAAGATGTGGTGCATGATCTGATAAACCCCACACCAAATGATCCACCTTTTTGTTTGAAAATGAGGATAATGATGAGACGTTAGCAAGACATCGATCCAACCTACACCAAGTGCATCAAAGACCTTGCTGATTGTTGCACCATGTAAACTTTTTTCCCACAAAACCCAAATCCAGTAAACCATTCAGAGAAGCACAAGACACAAAGGCATGATGATCAATTCTAGAAACCCTTGCACCTCCATTCATTTCTAACAAATCCATGATGACATTAAATCCCCCCTGACAAACCATGCTTCATTTTCTTCGTCAAAATTGTCCAGCTTCTACCACAATGCCTCCCTCTCCCTGGAATCACACATGGCATAAACGAATGAAAAAACATAGCCCTAATGTCCATCACTGAATTTCCCAGAAATATGCTAGTTAGAAGTGTCCAGCAGATCCAATAAAATATTTCCCTTACAAAAGACCCAAATATATTGTTTAATTGGATCTCCTTGAAATAATCCTCTCATTTAATGTCTTTCAGCAAAGATGAAAATTTTAGAGCAGTTTTTCTTATACTCAAGAACCACAACTAGGGATGCCTTTGTACGTCAAAGATCAGAAACTAGAATGTCAGTTTTTTCACATGCTCCTAGGCCCTGAGCATTCTAAATAATTAAGGATATTTTTTGAATCAAGACTGCCTGGGTTTGGATCTAGATGACTCATGGCATTTGTTATTGTTTGAGGGAGAATTATGAAAAATATTTGCATGAGCACAAGTGGGGACACCATTAATCGGGGAGGCTGGCACACCCTCTTCTATGGAGGATAAACACAAAATCATTAATAGGGCACTAAAATTGTTTGAAAGTGGAAGCAAGGAATTACCAGGGTGATCTAGAACTGCCCAAGGATAAATCAACTAAGAATTCGCTTTAGAGAAACTATCCAGATCACAACCAGAATCCTCGAGAACCTCACTCAAAAAGTGTCAGGTCTACGAAACCATCGTGGGAAGACTATCCTCTTCAACCTCCACAGACCGTGAAACCCTAACCAAAGAATAATAATAACACTATTGGGGACAATATTGGCCAAGAACCTCCATCTAAAAATTAGGTGCTTGATCCAGCAGACCACGCCCAGCAAGCATTCTTGACAGACCTCTAATGCCCAAAATAGTCGAGCCCCTCCAAACATAGAAGATAACACTGGTACCTGAGGAAAACTAATGAAGTGAAAACAAATGATCTCTTGAACTGTAGGATATGTGTAGTGACTCAACCATTCTAGGAGAGGTAGATAGCCTGTCAACCAAAATCCATTCCACCGGGATAGTCAAAGGGGACTTTGGTGAAGAAGGCGCATTGATGCCCAATGATAGATTTGATATAGAGGTCAAGGGAGAAAACAACTCCAAAACACCATCAGGGAAAACTGAAGGGCCAGAGGATATGAACTTCGACCACTACCTATGATATATGGACAAGGAATACCCTTGTAGATTATAACTTGAGAAAAATAATTGGAGAAGGAACAACAATCAATTGAAGCCAGTCCTCTATTCCTTCCACTCTAAGAGTGATCTTTCCAAGAATTGGAGTTGCAAGATCCAGGTATACACAAATTTGAGCCATAACCGCTTGCTCAAGGTAGAGGTTTCACTGATCAACACAATGAAAGACACCAAAATAGTTACCAATCTCGCATAGAATACAATCATTCCAAAACAGAAGAGGTAAACCTGGTAAAGTGTTCGAGACTGCTGCCATCGATGAATCCCTTCCAGAATGGGAATCCATAGACCATCAGTAGAGATGGAAATGAAAATTCTTGAGATTCCTATGTTAAAAGAACCAGTTTCTGATGAACTCATCATAAGTTCCCAAAAAAACACAGAAGCTGCTTCGATTCAGATTCGAGATCTTGGCCAGCAGAGAAAGATTCCATGAGTTCATAAAGTTCTTAAACAGACGTAAAAGAGGATTTTCCCCAAAAAATCTCGAAACCAAGGTCCACATGAGGCACTTTGATGCATCCTAGGATGAGCCTGCTGAAATGGAATACAACATAGAACGCCCTTCCACAGAGGATAAAACATCAAGAGGAGCCATTGGTGAGAAGACTCTACCTTGTTCAGAGATGGGCTACGAACGAAAAAGGGCCTCTTTGAAAGAAGGCAGAGGAGGCGGCCCCAGAACTGAGTAGGTAAGGGATCCATCCCGTGGGGCTTCAGTGAAGGATGCAGGTAGGCGAACAACCTCACCAGAACAAGACTGTGGAAGATCTGAAGTCGTGGCAACCAGACACCCTGGGGCATTCCACGAACCCGACGGCCCTGACGCGGAGGCATCCAGAAACCCAGAGTCGGATGTCTGAGATGTTTGAAAACATAGATTCATGTAGGGCACAATCATTTCCATTTCAAATTTCGATTCTCTATGATGGTTTTCCACAATGTACATCTCAGATTAATCATTTAATATGATAAAAATATGACTTGGGAATGCCCCATATGGCACTTCCACTACACCGAGAGCCTTCAGAATAAATCTATAGAGTGCCAAATCATTGTTGGTGAATTTTTTGATTGGTAAATTATCGGTAATGATGAAGGATCTTCCTAAAGTTTTGATGGATTATAGTGGTGCTTGTCATAGAAATTTATGATTTTAATTGAGAGTATAGATATTGAGTTCTGGATAGAGTTGTACTCAAGTGATTCCCCTATAAAAAATTATCATATAGAGCATTATAGGATTCGAGATATTAGGATTAAAATAAATAAATTACTACAAATTTTTTTTTCCATATTGCATCACCATGGACTATTCATGTTTTTTATCTAATAAAGTTGATGAAATATTATGGTTGTGTACATATTACTAGAAATTTAACTAGGAGATAATGATGAATCACAATCCTCTTTAGAGGATAGAGTATTTCTTTTATCATGTTACATACCAAACCAACCCACTCTGAATAGTAACTAAATCAGACTACCAAATGACTTCAGATGAACCTCTATGAACTTCAATGGCTACTGATTGATATAGGGTTTTAAGGATGTTTTGTGGGTATTCTATATCCCATAATACCATACTGTGAAATAATAATAAATCAACCAATAAATATCAACTATATGAAATGAATTCAGTGCATGGATGTAATAATATTCAATCATCACTAATTAAATAAAAAAAATACATACACTAAGTCATATAGACAACTATTTTGATCATATATAAAAAAAGACAAAAAAACAATATTGCCTCAACTACAATCCCTAAGACTCACACCATGGAAAACTCTAAATACCACCTAAGATGCTCAAACTATATCATTAAATACCTTACCTTAACCAAAACTATTCCTAGAAAAATTGAGAGCTACTTAGGTATCCCTGTTGAATGGAATCCTAAGAGGGGTCTGAGTATGCAACATATTAGGGAACAACCAACATGATCCCAAACACAACCAAAAATGTTCTAATATGTGCATGTGACATGATCAACTATATAAAATAAAAAACCCATCAAAAATATATAAATAAGAAACCATTAACAATACATTCATTAGACTTATGCTGAAATGTATCTGAGCATGTCACTATGATCATACCAACATAGTATGGGTTTTGATCCTATGGATAAAGACCTCAATCAACCATGCCTCATATGAAATTTCCATTGTGTCTCTAAGAATTTCATGATGGTATCCCTATGAAAAAATACCTTTGGTTGATCCCCATGTAATCTTGGGAAATACATAGAAAATAGGCCTGACTAGGGTAATATACCCAACCCTGTGGCACACAGGTTGATCCATCCTTGGGTAATATACCTTATCCCTATGGAACATATTAACTACCTCATGAATAATACCATACATAGGAAATATAACTATCCCCATATCATCTAGAAAGAATAGGCATACTAAGGGTAATACACTAATCCCTATGAAATGTAGGATTGACTAACATGGGGTAATAAACCCATCCCTGTGTAATAGTCAGGAACAAGAGTTAATATGTTAAACCCATGGAATAGTAAAAAAATCTGGGATAATAGACATGTCCTCGATCCAATCAAATTGAACTAAAAAATAAAATACCTACCCAGGGAGTCCATCATCCTATGACATCTATAATGTACAAGTAAAAAAGGAACAATGGGATGGCCATAGACATACTCACCTTAGCCACCATAGTCATCCCAGATCACAACATAACTTGTTTTTTAATGTGATAAACACATGCATCTATACCATTATACATACCTCTTCACATCGCCATAGATCTTACAAAGTGGCTCATGTCCCACTGAACACGTACAATTTCCACTACCCATCTCACATTCAACCTCTCATTTTTGGTCTGTCACTGGGCACCCATTGGGGTCCCCTCAGTCAATAAAAATTACCGTAGTCCCCTATAAGTACATGGTATCAATTTTTACTCTTGATTCAACACACATAACTATGAGACATTTTATCTCTAAAACAATTATTAGTTCTTTATGAAGCCAAGGCCTTATAAATTATTTTCCATGTGGGAATGATCTAAAAATACTGAAAATGACCAATCCCAATATTAATTTCCATAATAGGATGATCCACTCACTCAACCATTCCAATTCATCCAAGGTCATTGCACCTAGGATTGGTCACATTGGATGAGTGAGGGTCCCTCATCCCGCACTCGCTCGGCAACCAAATAGCTTGAAGGCACACATGGGTAATTTTGAAGTCTACACAGTAGTTTTTCACAATGTTTACACTTAACTCTAGATCATAGGTATCTCAATCCTAGATGAATAGGTTAAAATGTCACATTAGATATGTCCTCACCTATGAAGAGGTCTAAAATCCACCATATATATCCAAGGTCACACCAAGACCTCTTGATATGTTTATCTAATGTCACAACACCCCTCCATAAAGTGGTGGTCATGGGATTCTATAATAGAGCCACCAAGTCTCCTCAAGACCAATCACTTCTCTTATAGGTCCATAAGTCTTAACATCTCAATAGTAATTACCTTAACCATTAGTGGTCGTGGAATAAAACTAGTGCATTATGACCATTATGGCCTATGTACTTTGGTTTTCTCATCTTAGAATTCAATATTTTCAACCATTTTAATTTTTTTTAACCATTTTTTTCAAATAAATTAAACCATTTAACAAAAATGGAATAACCTAATGTGATGATCCCACACAGGGAATTCCTCATAATCGAAAGCACAAATCTATGTGTATGGTACGAGGACCACCTTCCACCTACCTCATCCTAAATCTTTTCCACTTATTTTTGAATGGTTAGAAGATACATTCCATGATCACCTAACCACATCCATATACAACTATTCTCATTTAGTAACCTGAGATCCTAGATCAATCCTAACACCCAAAATAATCATTTATAAAATTTACAAATAACTAAACCTTTTAAATTAAATAGGGACTAAAGCATTACAACCTCCCTGATGTCTAAGGATCACCGAAACCTTGAGTTTTGGGGTGTTAGCCACCCCCAATAGAACTACAAACCAAAACTAACACAAATAAAAAACCTTCAATATAAAATATATCTCTAAATAAATATAGTTTTATGTAAAAACTAAAATTTATTAAAGGAATGGATCCATTTTCACCTGGCTATCCCTCAAGAATTATCTTCTCCATGCTAGGGTTTTGAACCCTTTCTAGTTTTCACTACTCTATATCATTTTATTTTTCTCCTCACTTGCATCTAGCGATGCTAATACCTATGTTGTCTGATATCTTCTTCATGTTGGTGTCTATTTGATTAAAGGTACTTGAAGGATTATTGTTCATGTTCTTCATGTTCCTCCTCAGATCCCTACTCAGTGGTGTCATCCCTAATGGTTACCTAAGGCCATAATTGTGGTAAATCTTTCCCAAAGTCGTGTTGGACTGTCCACCTTGACCTGATGATGAACATGTTATTCATCGAGCTCAGACATCTATTTAGTGAAGCGGGGATGAGAGCTTGCAGGGATCGATTTCCTTAGGCTGGTTCGGTGTCCCGTAATTCTAGTTTTTTTCTTCATATATACTCTACTCATATATTTTTTTTTGGTTTTTTCACTCTACATCCTATCCTCTTCATCAGTTAGGGTTGGTGGTCCTCTAGTGGATGTCTCTCTGGTGTGGCCCTTTCCATTTAAAACATTGCACTGGCTTCATGATTACTTCACTGATCTCCCTATTGGTCCACTATAGTGGTTTCATGAAGGTATTGGGATGTGACATTTTTTTGATCAATGGTGTTCCAGGAGGAATGTTAGGATCCAATACATTCTGTAGTGGTTCTCACTTGTATATCACAATGCTAATGTTCATTGCTATTTGGGTGTTTTTTTCTTCTAGTTCGAAATACTAGTTTATTGTGTGGTCGTCTGGTTCTGTCATGGTCATTTATTTTGATAGGATTCTAAATGGAGAGTCACATTGTTTTTCTTGAGGATTATGATGTACCTGGGATGATGTTCTTGTGATGGAAACTCATGGGGTTTTCTAATTCAGTGATGATCCAGTGTTACTAGCATGTTGTGAGTGTTGTGGTATCAAAGGTGTCAATGTCGATGAGAAGCGGTGATGATGATGAATCTAGCGTCATGCAGCCTCAGTTCGGGTAAGGTGAAAGGGTTGAGGATTTCTTTTGGAATTCAAATTTTTAAATTTGAATGTACAATTATATGTTGTTTTGAATGTTGAATTTGGAATTTTTGGATGGTATCAATTTTCAATGTTAAATTTTGTAAGGTTCCCACTTGACAATAAAGTGGATATTTGGAAAATTTAAAAAATGATTTGAAGGTAATGAAAAAATAAATAAAAATACAAAATATGGAATACATTTTATGATTCAAAAAATGGTGTTAGACAAACATTGTATTTATGCATTCTCGACATGGGAAAATTGAAAGAACCATCATCAAAATTTTATTCCACCATGCAGTGATGCAATAAGAATAAAAATTCCCCCAACTAAGGATATCAGGATTAGAGATTAAATATGTAGGACATAATAAAACAACACCGGAGGGAGTGAATTACCTCAAATAATTGAAAAAACAACATCCCATATCAATGAAGGTAGAACTATATGGGAGGATAGGTGGTTTTGCCTATCTAAAACATAAGGGAGGAAATGTAGATTCTTCTTAAAAATACCCCCACCAGCTGGTAGTTATCACAATAGGCTATCCGGTGGTTTCAGGGTACAACCACCCCATATCCCAACCACCACAGATTGCATCCATTTAATTTTAAACCCTTTGATACACCCCTCAAGACACATTCTATGTCCAAAAATTCCCATTTAGGGTCTTAAAAATACCAAAATTCCATTTTGAGTCCCAATTCAAAAATTGGCCTATCCACCAAATGAAAATTCAAAATTACTCTTGAATTGTAATCCCCATATGAACATTGGGCATTAAAAACTCCCCACTATAACACTTCTCATTCATAAAAGGTCTTATTTATCACCCAATTATGCATCCCCACTAACTCCGGTAATCAATGACTCGTCAAAATGACATGTTTCAACATCAATCACATATAAAACCTCTAATTTAAAACCACAAAATAAAAGAAAATGAGATACCTAATGTAAATACAAATCTTTTAACAATTATATAACCACTAGGATTGTTCTTGTTTATGATCTTCTATCCTGTAACATGACAATGCACTATACAATTATCAATTAAGCTATAGGTGATCCACAACATAAGTATTAGTTCATAATGCCCAACTAAAATGTTTTGGTCCTTCCTCCATTGGAATTAAATATCAAAACACCATTATGGTATTCCATGATGTATCCAGTTTAGTTTCCACTTTACCATGACCGATCATACTAGAAATCATCAGTCAAACACTAACAATACTCTTTGTTCCCAATTTTTAACTATATCTAATAAGTTTCACTAACCATAAATGGGGGACCATAATAAACTATATTACCTCATAAATACATAACTAACCATGAAACACACATTCTATAACCAATATGACATACTCGATGTTGTTTTTAGATCACCTCCTTCCATCTCACAAAAAAATCTGTTCAGGTCTCCTCTAGTCGAACCTTGTTGAAAGTGATCATCTTTCAATATCATCACATCACTTAAACATCTCGACTATGATGAAATTAGATATGTAGGATTCAAATGTTCATCCATGATTCTAACCCAATGTCCATACCCAACATAAGGTGTGATCTCATAGTTTAGATCATCAAGCAACTGAAATCATGTCGTGATTTTCTTGAGCACTCATACACTCTATATCAAACACATGAAGATCATCATGAACCATAACAAGACAAAAAAATCATAATAAAAACCCACCCAATACCATATATTAATTTCTACATGAAATTCACCAAATAATATAGAATTAATTGGGTTCATTTATTCATTGAAATAAAAATTCCCAAATGATCAACCAATGACCAATCATATACACCTGCATCCCAATAACATGAGCATCATGTCTACCATGATCAACATCATGATACCCACCATTAGAGTGTCCTTTTTTCACATCATATTAATTGGACCTAAACCATCATAAACCAGGCTCTTTCCATCAACAAATGTGATGAATAGATGTGTCCAAACACACTCATACCCAAACAATATCATTTCATTAGTTACTGTTTGTTCCCGGAATATAATAAGTATAATTCCATTAAATAGATAGTGGTTCCCATTATACCATGTGGATTTACTAAAAAATCTCTCTGGGTGTATTCATAGTATGTTCCAATAACACACATGTGTTGATCCTCCTATGGCATGATCATTATTCGATAGTCAACAGTTTTTTTGCACTCTAAGGATGAGTGTGTGGCTACACCCAATCCATTTACAAGGCCTCATCTACCATGGAGGTAAATTCAAAAATCCTCCCTTGAACCCTAGGCCATCATTCCCATAAGTTTCATGAAAAAATTTCTCTATTATTAGATCACATGAAGCCAATAACATATTCAAAATTTAATGGTACCGCACATACCCATCATGTGATGCCTGATCCCATTTGAAATAACAAATGTATTATCTTATCCTACCCGGATGTAAAACCCAAATCATCCCCCAATAAGATTCATAAATTCTAAACTGGGTACACATGGATAATACATTGAATACGATCCTCTTTCATGTTGATCGCATCCATATTGGAACCCTCAATGTTCTTTTTCAAAACTATGAATTTTACAATGCCTAATTATACAACCTAACCCCCTACCACCCTGGGAATAATTATATAATAAAAGAATCCATCGGTGGTATAATTATATATGAATATGAAAAATCAATAAGACCAGGTTCTCAACTAGTCTGTCCCTCCAAAACCGAACATAAAATTCCAAGCAACAACACAAAATTTACTTTATCCTATAAAAACTACAACATCACCATCATGCCTTTCTCAAACCCCGCCATGGGTATTCATACTCATGGTAACTCATCCCTAGTCTAGAAACACATCCTAGCCCTACCCCACTTCTTCCAATATACTCATGGAATCCCCATGTGTAAACAACATGACAACAACACATCCCGTAAACCAATTCCGACAGGATAAAACATGCATTTTTCTTATAACGAGGGTACTCAAAACTGTGTGTTCACCGCTCTCTCTAGTTACCATTGTATAAACTATCTCTAATCCATAAAATTACATAGATAACTAATATCATATGCAATACCACTTAGTCTCTAGGTTCTCCCACTATTCCCAATAAGACATGTTCCCCATAAACCAAAAACCATTGGTCGTTAACCATGTTCCTATATTAAAGAAACATGATAAAAAATGTTCAAATCAAAAAACTCCAAGGTCTCAAATACATATTTATTAGGAAACGAATGTCAAGATCACCACCCACAACTAAGAAACCCATTATCTCTTTGCATCTTCAAATCCGACACTCCCTAGAGGATCATGTTCACATTGATCACCACATTCTTAGACAATAACATCATCTTCAAAAATACGTACCAAGGGAGATGACAAACAATAGCTTAATTAGAAATAATATATTTCTAATATATATGGGAAAACACCATATAATTTCTTAAAAACACTTTAAATAACTAATGATGAAAGAAAAGACCCATAAGGGGTCTAATTCTTAGACACATTGTGTATATCCCAGCCCTCTAGGGTTTCTACATGCTTACCACTAGAGAGGAAACTCTATATTAAATACAATAGTATCCATATGACCTAACCCTAGACTAAAATAAATTCATATAAGTAAGACCAATTAATCATAATTACACTATGTACATATATGAGAACACACCTTATGAATAGTTGTTTACACATTAAACAAACACGCCTTAGTTATCAGAGGAAATAATCACACCATAATTCTTATATCATGTGAACCCCATATTCTTCATACTATGTATGAGATTCCTCTCACCTCTATAGGAAAATATCCAAATTCAATTTTTTCCCTCTTTTAAAAGGGACAAGCTAAAAAATCCAATGACTCAAAAATCATAAACTTTAATTCTAATGTTTGAAACGTGTTGTAAATTTACCATAAAACCATAATAAAAAATTCAAATAAATAAATCTCATAACAATTAAAACTTGGACTTCCCATGAGAAAGGTTTTCGAGATTCACCCGTCCTTATCCCATCACAAGCTGTGACACATTCTATTGCCTCCATTATACCAAATCATGAAATGGTAAGACAAGGATAAAAATAGTCCACTAATACCTATTTGTAATGTATATAACTAGATAAACCTAAATAGTAACAATATTCTAATTCTGCATGACTTCAAAAATATCTCCCAAAATTCTAGAGGCTGCCGACTTGTAGCAGTTGTATAAGGAGTTACAATGGGGATGATAAAACCCCAAATCAGAGTGAATAATTATATGAAATAATCCCAAAATCCCCCAATGTACTAAATAAATAGAGTAAATATATTTAATAATATAAAATCATCATTAATTAAATGTACATGGAAGTACAAAGTCATAAATTAATCATGATCACCTGTGAGGCTGATCTCATATACAAATAGAGAAAACAAAAATAAATTAAAGTATATGATGCTCCACTAAAATATATGATCCTTAAAAAATACTAAAATATAAATTCCATCTAATATAATCTATCTAGATCATTTTATCATAATCCTAAAACCTACCTATTCGTGGAAAAGTGATAGATTATCTAGTACGCATGTGAAACAACAACCCGAGTAGGGTGAAAGTTTGTATCTCCAGAGGGAACCACAAATGTGGTACCAAAGAAAACCAAAAATACTATGATATGTGAATATGACATGGTAAACTATAAATAATAAACAAACTGATGAACATAAAAATATATACAACTATTGATAATACCTTCTTTTGGTGAATGAGGAAATGTTTCTAAGAACATCGTGATGGTTGTGCCAAAATAGGGACCAGTGTCGAATGTGGGGTTTGAGGCCATGATCAAAAATACATACTTCAGATAGTTCCAAATGGTCTCTAAGAATTTCACGTGGACTTTTCATACGAACATGGCCCTTTGGCCAATCCCCAGGAAACCTTATCATCAAGTAGAGTGAAAACATACTAGGGGTAGTATACCCATCCTTGTGGAACACACGCTCAACCAGATGAGGTTTATATACCCATCCCCATGGAATAGATCAATACCTTAGGTTGAATGTAATTTTCAGGACATATAACCATCATCGGATCATTTTGAGAGTATAGGTCAACCGAGGGAAATATACCCAACCTCGTGGCACGTGGGCTTTGCCAATTGGGGGTAATACACCCATACCCACGGAAGATTCAATCATTGGGTGTAATATACCCATCCATGTGTCATAGTTTTTCCTTTAGAATAATATAATTATCGCCAATATAAGCAAAATGACCTGAAAAAAGAGAACACCTACTCGAGGTATACATCATCTCGGGGCGTCAAGAATGAAGAAGTAAAAAGAATTATGTTGTCAGTCACACGCCAAAAATGCATCATCCATTGTAGGATACTCAAATCATAGCATAATTAGGGTTCCAAGGTGACACATATAGTAATATCTATTAATAGATATTCCTCAACAACACCCAATCTGGTTTACCAAGAAAAATGAGTCCCATAGAACACATGAAATTTACACTTCCTATCTCACATGTACCTTCCGAGAGTCGTTTTATCACCGGGAGCCCAATGTGGTCCCCTCAAACAATATAAACTGAGGAAGTCCTCTAGGAGTTCTTAGTCTCTATCTGGTCTATCGGGTCAACCCCTTTCCCTCATGGAAACAACAAATATCGTTAACATTGCATGTGTATCAAATCCCCATGTCCTGGAAAAGGGTGTTCTATATTTACATGTTTTGAAAATATAGCACTTGAACTATCCTAACATTCATATTCCAACATGGGTTGTCCACTAACTCCACCATTCAAACTTTTCCAAGGTTTTATCTCTTATCCTTGATCACATAAAATGAGTGAGGATCAGTTGTCCCACACTCATAATGAGAACCTAATTTGTCTAGTGTAGATAAGTGTCCTTCTATGGTCTATCAAACAGGTTTTGATAAGTACACACTCACTAATAGATTGAAGTTGTCTCAGGCACCAAAAAATATTCTAAAAATTCACATATTATCTAAACTCTCCCCCTTAGAGGGTTCAAAGTATACTTGTATCTCCAAGGTTCCAACATACCCTCATTAGATTATTTTCTCAAGTGAAAGTATTCATCCCTCAGGTGGTGTTCATTGGATTCTACACTAGTGACACAGAGTCTCTTTAATCCCATTCGCTCCCCTAAGGGGATCCAAATTCCAAACATTTTTTTGTTCATTTTCTCAACTATCACCAACTGAGGCACTAAGCTAGTGCACTATGATCATAAAGTCCTCTGCACATTGTTCATCACTTTAAGGATTTGAATTTTAGTTAAAATTTTAATTTAACCCAAAAATTAATTTTAAATTAAATAAATCATTTAACAAAAAGGTAATTTCTTAAAGAGGTGATTCCACATAATTCATTTGAGAAAATTGAAATCATGAAGACTTATAGATGGTATTGGAACCAACCACCACATCGTGACACTTTTCCATTTATTTTCTAAATGATGGAAGCTAATTCCAATGCATATTTCAACACTTCCATGTCAAAAAAATCTCATCTCAATGACCTGATATCCCATCTCAAGATAAAAAATCAAGCATGTATAAAATTTATACATATTTAACCATTTTAAATTAAAGAGGTACTAAAGACTTAAAATATCACTGGAGTCTAATGATCACCCAAAAAAAATGAGAAATATGGTTTTTACCACCCATAACACAACCCCACCACCACATACAGTCAAATACACAACCTACACCACCAATTATATGATAAATAAATTTATTTTTAATCAAAAACTGAATAAAAACCCAAGGTGTGGTGTAACCTTCAAAAATTCATTAAGAAATAGAACTCAGAAATTTTTTACAGGATATCCTATACTTAGGAAATGTGAAATCTCCCTCATCTAGTACTGATACCACCATTATTTAGTGGAATCATAAAAAAAATCATATATAGACATCTAAATATTAGAAACAAGATCAGGAAGAAAGATGATAATACTACCAGAGGTAGAGGATTACCTCGAATCACCGTGAAAATTACATGAAAGGCATCTTGGGTCAAGGGGGAAATAAAGAGATGAGGGGAGGTTGATGATAACTCATACATACCAAAAAATTGATAGATTAAATGTCCCCTCTCTTAAACACAATGTGGTGGGGGGGGGGATTTCCCCCCAAAATACCCCACTTGTTAGTCGATATAGGGACACCAACTTGACGGGGAGCCCATAAGGATATATTGGTTACTTGATACACCATTAGGTATCCTAAGCCAATGAATATGGGATAAATCCACCCCATAACACCTCAATATTCTATGAAATAATTTTCTAAAATTAATTTTTTTGATAGATTGAGTTACATGGAGCACTAATTTTGAAGGACACATGATTTAGTATTAAAATATTTTCACATGACTGATATAACATAGTCATTAATTTGGAAAGTATGAATTAGATTAACTAATTTATGAGATATATAGAAATAGTACTCTCAACAAAAATTCACTAATGAATTCTAAATAATTAAGTACTCAATTTTTTCTGACGTTATTTTAGTCTTCAGAAATTAGTTTTCTTGAAAAATAATAATATTTTTTGAGAAGATGTTATAATTAATTTATGAAACTTTAGAGATTTTATTTAATAATATTAATAATATTTTATAAAACATCTTATCAAAATTATCCAATGGTATTTTTTGGGATCTTTATTGAAATATTATTTTTTCTATGAATAGTGAAAAATACATAAATTTAAAGAATACTATATTTTTGTTTCAAATAGGTTAAAAGTATAACTTTATTTTCAAAACATATTTAAAAGTAAAATTAGTTCTATTATGTTATGAATAATCTAACTAAATTCATTAGAATAAATTTTATTGTTGAATTTATATAATAACTTTTGTATATTTCAAAATAATTTTTTCCTAAAATATGTTTTCCATTGAGTTTTACGCATTTATATTAAAATATATATTTTTCACATCTAGTTTTGAATTTTGTTTAATAAAATTTTGTTTTTTGGTTAATAATGTCAAATTTATACTAGGACTACTTTTTTGACAATTTATTAAAGGATTTAAATTTTGTTAATAGTAAAAGAATATAATTTTTATGAAATGTGATATCTTTATGATATTGGTAAGAAATAAACAGAATAAGTAAATTTATTAAAATTATCTAATGAATGAATTTTGATAATATACTACAAATATCATAGTCATGAAAATATAAACTAGAATTTATGACTAGATTAATCAGAAAATCATTTTTAGTGCCGACATAGAGTTTGCACAACACTGGAAAATTGAAATTTCACACGATAAAGACAATATTTTTGATGGAAGAAGTTATTTATATACTTTTTTATTAAATTTTTTGTATTATAGATTATTATTTTTTTTAAATTAATTGTTGTGTTATATAATAGGTTTGTTATCCAAATCCTCATGCAATGCTTGTGGATGTTTAGAAAAATAAAAATGACATATTAAATAAGTTGTCAAGTAATTGATATTTGTTAAAAAACAAATTTAATTAATATAAATTAAATATTTAGTACAATAAACTTATTTTTATTATATAAATTTATTTATGATTTTTTGATAGTAATTAAATATTATTAATTCTTCCACACCACCGACATCACATTTATTTAATTAATAGAAAAATTTAAAATATGATTATAAAATACTAAAAATAATATAATTTGAAATAATTAATGTATACCATGAATTTCAGAAGGGATTATATTTGAATTCCCTCTTTGTCTATATGTATTTAAAGTCAAATATTTGAATAGTTTTAAAATTGGAAAAAATGATATTTTTCTAAAATAATATTTAATTAAATTATTTAAAAAAGTTAAAAATCTTGAAATAAGAAAAGGTTGTTATGGTTTTGTTTAAATTCTCATAAATTAACCATTTATGGTCCCATATTCATTTTATAGGTAAAAATTACATCCCTATGATACTGAATTTGTTTTACCATAGTTATAATTTAAATAGGTTAACGAACTGTTAATCAAAATGATAAGGTTTAAAATTAACGAAAAACATGCCTAAATTCAATTTTTTTTGTATTAAAACTATATACAACCATATCTTAAAATTTATTACCATTTGTGGGTATTTGGATTGATAATGAATTTAATAGAATTTAATCTTTTGAATATTCAAAAAGTACCCCTCACCCCATTTATAAAATGGATCCTCCTATTTTAGTACTTTAGTCCACAATGAGCCTTATTGTTTAACAAAAAAACATACCAAATTCTTTTCCACACATCCCTAGATACATTCTAGAGGTTTTGAAATTTTAAAAATATCAACCCTACGATCGTTAATAAGATATCTAAAGGATTTCTTTCCCAAAAGAGGTAATCATCTTAAATATTCACATTAATTTTTTAATTATTATTTAACTCTTATGAATTAATTTTATTTATCATAAAATATTAAATAAAAAATACTATTTATGAATAATTTTTTTATGTTTATGATGACACTATTATACTCTTTTAACATTGGGTTCCATATAACCAAATATTTTATTACTTTTTTGTTACCATATCATGCATACAATTAGTTATGACTAATGTACTCTTACCAATATAGTATAGAAATTTATGTGTAAACTATTTACATAGTAATGTACATATTTTAGTTGTCATATCAAAATGTTATAGTAGATCCAAGAATATATTGAGAGCCTTGAAATACTATAAAATTAGTCGAAATTATTTTTCTTAATTTCTAGATATATTGTAATGAGTGGACATAGTTGATGTTTAACTATCAAGTGAGGAGGCTCATAATTATTGATGATTCTTCTCAAAAAGTATTTACATGGTGATCTATAGTAATTTTGATCATGAAAAAAAACTAAACAATAAGAAATCTATAGGTTTCAGGTGTAATAGGATGTTCCTATCTATGGACATGTGTATTGGTCCCCTGACTTGAGATCATTATAAATTTGTTCCATTTGATCATTTACTTTTATGAAAGGAAAACAATGATAATGAAATCTTAGTGTGGTATCTTATGTTAGCTACATCATTGGTGGTATTAAATTTGTTGAATGACCAAGATAAAATTTATCACTTCTATGTTGATGAAGTAATATATCTCAGACCTAGTTGATGAGGATTGCGGTTTCTTCATAAATCCAAGGAGAAGGTATTCAGAGGTAAATTTGACTAGTTAGACGTACAAACAATAATGAAAGCGAAAATAATGACACAACTATGCATCCTACTTTTTGATATTTTTATAGAAAATAGATATATTACACAATGCATATTTATAGGTTGGTTGTCGTTTCTATGACTACTCCTTACCTATTTAGGGGCCATGAAGGCTTCTATATTCTTCTCTTCATCTATGACACTATTAATTCAAATCAAGATAAGGGCCCAAAGGGTCATACATAATAGTGTATTCCATAATTAACCCTAATCAAGTGAATATGTACATTGGACATGGTGGATCCCGCAAATAGGTTCGAGTGTTGTCCATGTTATTGATCACCAATAAATAAATAAATTCATTATTACTGATGTAAATAATATTTGGGTTGTTTTTTTTATTTAGAGTATTTACGAGTTTATGTAAATAAAAGAATTGATATTATTCGAAGGAGCATTATTTAAATATTACAGGTTCTTTTAATATTAAGGGGAATTACAAGTCCAGATTAATGACTCATTTTTAAGTTGTAATATATTTTATATATATATTACAATTATGTGACAATATATAAATAATATATATGATGCATTTTGTTTCATCAATATTATTTATTCATTTCTTATTAAGTGGGTGTATTATTTTTAGGGCTCAGGGAAGCATTTTGTTTATTTTTAATATCTAAATATATAAGTAGGAGAGAGGTTCATTCCCATTATTTTGATCATGTAAAATAAGTGATAAAGTCTCTCTCTACTCACTTTATAGAGAGGGAGATAGTCTTTCTCTGAGAGAACGATCCAAGGTGCCTTCATCGATCAAAGGTAAGAGATCATGGTGATTATAGAAATGTATAAGAGATCATCAAATCTCAACTATAGAACCTGGAATTAGATGAATGATGAGCACGTGGATTCCTGGAGAATTTTTGGATCATTTATAAGGGTTATTCTTTATATCCTTCCAACAACGGTCACCAGTGAAGAGATCTAGTAGACCACACAATGATTTCGAAAAAGGTACTTGTTCACTTTAATTATGTTATCTATTTAATTAATCCTAAGATCTTTAGTTCATATCGAGGATCAAGTCATTGGAGATAATAAGTTTCATCATCAATATGATTAAAAATTTTAAAATCTCTAGCCTGCAAGATTCCTCTATTTCCCTTGTACCTTCAATTGATATTAGAGTGATCATGTAGATTATATGAGAGAACAAATTTACTTGTGTTGAAATTAAGTTGAGGGTATTAAATTGTTACCTATAGATATTCTAGTACATTAAACTAATTTAGAATGGAAATGTTATTTATAAATGAAATTGAAAATGTGGATCATTTTATTTTTTTGTGTATTAAAATTTGAATAACATGATAAATATATATGATCAGATTCTTTGTTTCTGGCAGTCACACCAATTAATTCCATATTCCGATCGGATTATGATTGCCAAAAAAACACCAGCCAGTATAGAATTGATAATTCATGGAAATTATAATATATAATAATTATAATTTTATAATTTTATAATTATTAAAATTATTTTAATAATCTATGATTTCCGAATAAACCCAACATAGTCTGCTTTTTAAAAAATGGGGTAGATGTGTTTTTCAACAATAAAAATAAAAAAATATGGAAAAACTAGCAGCCACATGTGTGTAATTCCAATGAAGAAAAAACGGGATCCTAGTCTATGGCTTCCTATAGAAGCTCCTCCCTTCAGATATCACTAGAAAGACCTACCCTCTCAGCTTCATCCTTTTCCATGGAGAACTGAGAGTACCCCATCTACCACATTAGCCAGAAATACTTCGCCACAACCCCTCCTCCTCTAGCACACATAGGTCTAGGAATATTTGGCATTGTTGGACGACAGACAACACCTACTATAGATCCACAAGTCTATCTTTTTCTAGAGGAATCCACCCCTCAACAGTCCCTTCAAGCCCATCTATGCCAAGTTTTCTCGCTGCTCTCTAATCCAGCCCCAGTGCTGCACCTCTGCCTCCCTCATCCGAAGACCCAGGCATCCAGATCCACCACCTATTTTAAAATCACTACCCTCAAATATTTTTTGCCCCACATTCCATGCTTCATGCATCTCATTTCAACCTAGATCAGGTGGTTCCACCCTCTAGTGCATTCGAGTAGTATGATACATGATCAACCTTCTCATCGAGTGGTGCTAACACCTGACTAGTTCACTTTCTAGCCAAAATCCCTTGTCCATCTCCCCTAAATGGATTTTCCCCCTCATTGGATCGAGAATTCATGATCTGGTCACTGAGTATTTTGTGGACAATTCTCTAGCATACTCTCCTGGTACTGGCGATCACATAGCCTACCGCTCCACACTGGCTATCATCCGACCTCCTTTGCGTTGCTCGTAATGGGTCTGTGCTCATTCAGTGTGATCCACACCGACTCTCCGCCAGATTTCAGGGCATTAGAAAATTTTATTTAATCAAAATTATTTAATTTAATTAATTTGGTTTCAATATTGAAATATTAAATTAAAGTTAATTTTGGTTTAAAATATAATTTTTAATACATAAGAAAAATTTATTTAATTTTGGTATTAAAATAAATTAATTAATGAATTTAATATTTGGGATTAAATTAAATTTATTACATGACTAAATCGATGTAAATTATCTAAATTTAATTAATAAATATAATTTAATTGAACACCAATATACATTAATTTTTTTCAATTTAGTTTTAATTACACATTTATAGTACCCCCAAACTGGTCTTGAGAAAGTCAATGACCTATGTATGTCTCTTGATAATTTAATTAATATTTAATTGTGTGAGATGATTGTAATTAAAAAGTTATATCTGTGGAATATCATTTTTTTTAATATGTATAAAATCCTTTGCGGCCAAGTTTATCTATTGTATGCTGTGCCCCTAGCCTCCATCACATACGTTTGAGTACATTTTTATTTTGATGAAGAAAATGTATGACATGGACCCCGCCAAGACAATGTGGAATACCAAATGAGATGTAATCCTTTCCCATATACGATGATACTCCAATTGAGATGTGAACACACTAGGCAGAGATGAGCTACATCTTGAGTCGTGCCACAACTCAGGTATTATTCCACTAGGTCATGGTTGATCCAATAAGTTTAAATAGGTCTACCAATATTAGATTCTCAAGACCATTCATGTATTTTATTTTCTTTGTCATTTTTTTTTCATTTTATGCATTTGTAGGACACCAGGAATCCCATAAAATAATTAATAGTAAAATGCATAAATAAACAATGGATTTTTTTATTAATTATCACTTGTGAGAATGAAAGAATAAAATGAAAAATATTAATAGAAAATGATTACATTCATTGAGAAAAAAATAAAACCATCAATGTAATAATAAGTCACAAAAAACCTTTTATCGTTTAAATTTGAACAAACTGGGTGTTTGGGGTGCTCGTCTGCAAAAGTTTGTTGTCCCTCTTACAACTATGGAGGTCTTATAAGAGTGATGGGTTGACTAAGCTAACATTGAAAGCAAAGAAGTATCCAAATCTATCTTATTAAAACTTTTGGGTAGGCTCATAGAAAACTATGTTTACAATTTTAGAATTTAGGGCCTCACTCAATAGATCGAGGAACCACATTTTAATGCAGTTAGCCAGTAAAAGACCCACCTTGAACTCTTTGAGTACTGGCATAGTCAATTCTTGGAGATAATGAGGGGGGTCCATGATCCGTTCCTCTAGATTACTAAAGTGATATAATATTATAATTCTAAAACAAAGGGTTCTTAGAATTTGATAAATTATGGGATATATATAAGGATTAAACTAATTTATAATATATAATTAGGTAATTAAGATAAAATTACAATTTGATACATTTTATTTTTTTTATAAAATCTCAAGTAATACCACAATAAACACCCTGATAATAATGGACAGAGTAAATGTCTAAATTAGCATGTTTTTCTAAAGATTGGTATAGGTTCTTCTGCATAATACTATGATATCCTAAATTCAAGTCATTGGTGTCCCTAATACTTGTTAAGTTGCCTCAGGAAGAGAGGATGTTGAAAATTCATATAGGAGACTCATGTATAGAACATATCATGGTTATTTCATTATTCTATCATCATCATATGATGTAATTTGTGGATATGACATTTGGATATGGATTCTATTAAATGTAGCCTCATCTCCAAGGAAATTATGAGGAAAAGGTGATGCATGAGTACGAATAGTTAATGATTATACATAATACATGTAAACTGAAATGGGGTCCACGACCTATCAACAGATCACTTTTTCATATCATTTTTCACCCATTTACTCTAGTTTTATTTATTATTAAAAAATGAACATTATGGAGTATCCACTTCATTACCATGTAGGAAAGCTTCATCATGTAATAAGAAAATTATAGAATGATTAATCTTTAATTCTTTTAGTGAATAAGTAGAACGAAATGGATAAAATATAAAATGGAATGTATGATTCCAAAGGAACCTTCAAAACATCCTTCAATGAAATTGGTAGTAAACAAGAGGTTACTTCCTCCACATATCATGAAATATATTTATAGAAGGTTAATCACAATTAATTGAATTATAAAATCCACTAATATATTCTTTTTCATGTATGTTAATAAATTATAATTAATGATTCAGTTTTACTTCATGGGTATTACATACTATATGCTAATCTTGTATGAGTTTCTAAATATAGTAAAAAGTAAATTAATTGAAACATTACTTGATATAGGGTGGATTATCTAAGTAGTTGAGAAAGGATAATTCCGATGTTAGTGGAGAGAATCACACAACTTCTAATTATCAAGAGATTGATTCTGGTGGAGATTTTATTTAGTATAACAAAAACATATATCTAAATTTTCTCGCATACAAAATGAGGCATTATAAATTTTTAGCAATGAATGTTGTTTTTGGTGTTTAATACTAAACCAATAGTTTTATAATACTTGAATCATAGTTAATAGTTAGTGAATGTAAAATGAAAGTCATATATAGCAATTTTGGAATTATAATTCCTAATTAAGTAATAATTAATGTAGAAATCAAGGATATACCTATCATGGAATTTATTCATAGTGGAGATAAACAACTTTGGTATTATCCACATATGTACTTACATAGTTGGTACAAAGAAACCATTATAAATAAAGGTAAGCCACTATGATTTTAGAACTAGTTCAGCTTGGGAGTGTGAACTATTATAAGGGTAACCTATTTGTATGTATACTTAATAATATTACTTTAAGTATTTAAGGAATTATAAAGAAACTTATGATATATGAATGGCCATATGATATAAGTTTCTTTAGGCTGGAATGCCAATGAATATACTGACCAAGCATTCATTGATAAATATAATATCGCTTGGAGTGTTTCCTAATCACACATTAAATTATCCACATATAGGCTTTGATTTTAACAAATGGAATATATGAAGATTCATACAAGTTAACATTGATCAATAAAATATATTTTGGAGTTATTATTAAATGTACGTTTCCTTTTACACATCAGAGTCATGATATGAGTATAAGGAGCATCAATGTTGACATATATATATATATACACAATGCTAAAACATCCATTATATTTCTAGAAATTATTCAAAAATGATGATAACATCCCTTAACTATGTGCCTACTATAATTTCAAATGGATATAATTTGAGTTATAGTATCATGGACATTATTCTATCACAAGAACATGTGTTGAGATGAAAACAGTTTGTTAGGTTATAAAAAAAATTGCATCAAGTAAAACACAATGTGCATCGAAATTAATTTTCCTAAAAGGGTTCATATCTATATTATAGAGTGTTAGAAATATTAAAATGGGTTTAGTTAATTTTAGAGATTCACAAATAGTTAGAATAAGAAAAAATAACTCACGTCCATGTGGAAATTAATTTTCTAGAGACACATACTATGTAGGAATTTTGAAAACATATTAATTGTTTTTCATTAACTATGGATAATGATACATTATTTAGTAATAATAATAGTTCATACAAGTAGAAAGTATATGGAAAAAATTCTAAAATTGACAAGAGCAGTTAAAATTAAATAATGGACTTCGTCAATCAAATTATTGGGGCAATATTATTTTGAATACTATATGGGTATTCAAATGAGATAATAGATGGATGGAACCAGAGTGGTACCAATAAGGATATATTGTTAATACCACGATGTTATGCCTAAATCCATTAATACTTTACATGCCATAATTAATTATTATGATCATTTTATTGAGCATTGAATAGAAAGATAACATATCATAGATGGTGTCTATACGACGTAACCTAAAGGGATGATGACATCACAATATGCCAATAAAGAGTAATAGTTACTCAAATATTGTTCAGGGTTAAATGTATGCAACAAGATCTTTGAGAATTCATTTGTAATGAATCTTTTCCACATGTCTTCTAGAGGTTAGGGGGAACACTATTGTTTCCAAGTAAAATATTTTTGTTAGTGCATGGAAAACAACTATTGGTTTTATTATTATCTAAGACCATAATTAAAGTAAATATCCCAAGATTGACTTAATGTAGAATCCTAATTTCTCGGAAATATTATCTATTTAGGTAGATCTAACCATTTCTTATACCTAGTCAATTTTACATATACTAACAAGGTATTAAAAAATTCAAGTTGGAACGGTTGTAGTTAGAATATTTTTCTAATGTCACATCACATAATTCTCTCAAAGAATAAATGCAATTGCATAAGAGGATATTAAATCACCAAGTTGGATTATATGTTCTTTTTCAATGGATCAATCATTTATTCCAAGATATGTATAAAATATGATATCTCCAACATATAATTTGTGACAAGAAAATATTAATTACATATAGGTTAACTGAAAGGGAAGTAGTTAGAACTATCCTATAGTAATATTTCAGGTACAAGGTTTATGTTCCTGGTATATATATAAGAAGAGAAAATAGTTTTCAGGGGGAAAATAGTCTTCCATATATCAATGTGATCTAATATCATAGTTAGGATAACATTACGAGGAATAAAATCTCATAAAAGACAGTGGTACCCATACATAAAAATACTGACTACATTTTTACTTCTAAGGCAGCTAAGAATAAGTTATTTAATGCAAGGATTTTATTAGTTCTTGCAATTGACTGTTTATATAAAGTTTTATCATTATGATGATTCTATTTCTAGTACTATACTATGTGTAAACTTGTAACAGTGGAAAAAATGAATATACCTAGGGATTCCATGTCTTGAAAAGTTTTACTCAAGGAGGTGTGGTCACACATTGAATAATTTCCTCATAGTGGAAATGTGGAAGACCCAAAAACTAAAGTCAAGACACATTAGAAACATGATCTTAATTATAAGAGTGGTGAAAGGGATGGTTTTCAAGTTGGATATAGTGAAAGTGAGAGTGTTATAATAGTGGGTTCCCAAGACCCAATAGTACTAGTACTTTTTTATTACCATATCATGCATATGATTAGTTATTAATGATGCACTCATACCATAATAGTGTATAGATTTATAAATCGACTATTTAAATGGTAATATCCATATATTAGTTTTTATATAAAAAAGATATAAAAGAACCTGTTATATAATGAGAACCACGAGATACTATGACATTGAACTTTAAATATATGTATTATTGTATAGATAAATCATACTAACTTGACAAATTTAATGCTTCAATATCAAATATTGAGGGCTAATAATCACTGAGACTTATTCTCATGATGTTATCAATTAGTGATCTCTAATATTTGAGATCATGAGGATAGACCTGCCAATAGTAACACCACCTATTTTAGGTGTCACTGGTGGTTATTGTATATGTTTGTGTGTATTGGTCTCCTAACTTGAGATCAATATCAGGGAATTCCATTTGATCATGTAATTTGACTAAAGAAAAAGGCCATGATATTAAAATTATGGAGAGGTAGCTTATGTTGGTTGAGTCAGTTGAGGTATGGAATTGGGTGAATTATCAAGATAATGCTTTTCACTTATGAGTTGAGGATGTAATATATCTCGAGCCTTATTGATCATGATGTTAGTGCCTTAAAAAGTACATTAACATTTAATTTAGAGGTAAATCCATTGATTTAGATCAATAACTAATAAATAAAGAAAAGGAGATGACTCAATTGTGTGTCTTTCTTAATAAGATATCTTAAGAAAAATAGATTATATTACACAGTGCATGTTCGTAGGTTGGTTGTGGTTTCTATGACTACTTATTATCTATTTATGGGAAATTATGGGTTTCAATATTTTTCTCTTGGTATATGAATGGTATTCACAACTATCAAAAAAGTCCAGGAGGGTCACACACAACAACATATTCCAAAATCCACTCGATTCAAGAGAATAAGTATATTGGACATTGTGGACCCCACTATAGTGTTTGAGTGATGTATAAGTTATCAATAAAAGATAAATAAAAAAATCAGTATTATTCATGGAAAGAATAATTGGGTTGAATTTTTTTTAAAAGTATTTAAATTTTTATGTAAATGAATGAATTAATATTAGTCAAATGAATATTATTTTAGTATTTTATGTTTATTAAACATTAGAGGGAATTATGAGGTGACTTAAAAGACATGATTTTATCAAGTTATATATTTAATATATATATATATATATATTATAATTATGAAATAAAATAAAAAAAATTGATTCATTTTATTTCATCAATATTATTTATTTATTTATTATTTAATTGGAGTTTTATTTATGGGGGCTAGGAACCATTTCAGGTATTTTGACTCTCCCACTATACAAGCAAGAGAGAGATGAACATTTACATTATTATATTCTTACAAAATAAGTTAGATAATCTCTCATTATTCACTTTCTTGGGAGATAGACTCTCTCTCCAAGTGAATGATCAAAGGAGCCTTCACAGATCGAAGAGAAGTGATCATAGTGATCATTATGATGCCGAGTAGATCATCAGAGATCTGTGCTAGCATCCAGAATTTGATGAACATCATGTGTGTAGATTCTTGGAGTGTGTGTGAATAATCTTGAGGGATTCATATTTGGATCCTTCATGAAATTATTTTTGGCAATGAATTACATTTGAATAAACTCTGATTCGGAATGATGTACTCATTCACTTTAATTTTGTACTATGTTTAATTTATTAGGAGTTCCTTGGGACATATCAGGGATTATATCACTAAATATTATAAGTATATTTATCCCTGTGATAATAAATTTTAAAATATATGGCCCACCAGCTTCCCTTTCTACCCCTGTATATTAATATACACCCTATTTCATATCAAACTAAAAGTGAAAGCATTGCTCATGTGTATGTATGACTCATATCCACGTAGTGATGGAATATATTTTTCATCATCATATTTTATAGATGGGTATTTTGATGGGTTTAATGTTTATATATGACATTTATGACATAATTGTTCTTATATAATTATTATATCATAACTACCTACATACCACTCAATCCTTCGAGAAATGATAACTTTGTTCATGTGTAAGTGTGGACGACCACCTACATGAACTGATATGATTTGTTTTTCATTTATATCTTTTTTGGGATTGTAATAAGTAATTATTTTATTAATATATAATATAAATATGATAAATAATTACACTATAATTTTTTATCAGTACGTAACATTATTCCATTCTATTTTTGAAAAAATAAAAATAGCATTCTTGCATATATATGACCTACAGTCACTTGAATGGTGTAATTCATTATTCAATATCTGATTTTATTAATGACTCAAAACATTTAAAAAATGAATATTTATGGTATTATTATTATTAATAATAATTTTAATATGAAGTAAATGTGATCAAAATACAACAACCAAATGCACCGAACCAGTACATACATGAAAAACAGTGCATATATCTCTAAAAATAGTGATTTTAACAAAGAAGTATTAAAAAATAGGTGGTAAATGGTTATAAGTAAATAATATATTAAATAATATATATGATTATACCTCTAAAATATATTTATAATAAATATAAATTTATTTCATAGGAGTTTCCAATATGTATGATGGTAGTTGGACCTAAGGTGAGGGATTTTTATTTTGATGCTATTTTAATACGAATTCATTATAAATGAATGTCAATTGAGGAAATTATATAATCCTTATCTAATGAATACCATTAATTTTATTATAGTTTGGTTATTTCATGAGAATATATGTTTTTTATATCAATTTATTCTTTTAAATTATATAATACATAAAAAGGTTTTTTTAAGAAAAATCTACTTTGTTTCTCGATTCAGTCTAAAATCTATTTGTTCAATATCCATATTTTCTAAAAATGTTACCAAGAATGATTATAAGATTATCCTATGATTTGTTAAAGAGGTTTTTACCCTTTTTTTGTTTTTACAAAATGTTTTACAAGGAATCCTCTTATCATTTATCAAACATGGTATTTTTTGACTTCTTTATAAAATCCTGAAGGGGATTTTTTAATTATAAGGAATGAATAAAATTAACTACACTAATTGAACTAAATATTATGAAGATTACCTTAAAATTTTAAAAGTTTATTTTCAAATAAAAAAGTTTCTTCATTGCATGTAAAATTTATATATTTTAAAAATTTATTTTAAATTTGTTAGTGTATTTTCCACAACAAGATTTAAATGATCCCTTAAAGGTATCTCTATTAAATAACTCCAAAAACCCTTGATTGTACTTATAATTTGTGGGGAATATATATCCCTCTAATGATTTGGGTAATCTAAAATATCTTAGGATATAGTTATGTGAAACATGTCGATGTGTTTGATATGTTATGGGAAACCAGTTGATGTACTTGATCTGTTATTGCACAACATATTAATTTTCTTGATCTGTTATGAGAAAAAGTTGATTTTCTTAATCCACTATTGGAAGTAGATGTGGGTTCATAATGTGATGGTATTGGTAGTTAAACATTAATAAGAAATGGTCTCTATACTTTTGATTATTCCACCCATATTTATGACATGAACTTATAGATGATGATTTAGTTATGATGAGTTCTCATTCTTATGATTCATAAATTTTAAAATTATAATGTTTTATTCTGTAACCCATGTTTTTGTTATTTTTCACACTGGTTATAAAAAATTTATATTATTGGCATGATATTATACCATTATTTTTATCAAAATTATTTCATATGATCAATGATTTATATCTCCCATGCATACCCTTTCTGAGCATCTTATCTCACTCATTGTAATTTTTCATTTCCCCATGTTATAAATAATGGGACTAATTATGATATGCCTAAAAAGGTTTATAGTTATGAATTACATTGTGGGATATAATGTTGATCTTATATGAACAAGTTTTTATGTGTCTAGGTTTCCAATGTCATTATACCTATATTATTTTAACATGGATCATTATTCTATGTAATGAGTATTCATCTAAAAAGATTTGATATATATTTATGAAAAGACTTTTTCATGGTTGTTAGTATTAGAGTAAGTTTTATTTAACCTTTGGATACATGGATAGATAATATTTAATAAGAACCCTAGGGATAAGTCCAATTATTGGATAAAATAGTAATGTTTTGGTAGTGATAATTAATAAACTAGGTAAAACCTAAGGTGTCATAGAAGAAGGTGTGAGGATTTAGACATATAATAATTTATATTTTATGATCATGCGGGTTTTCACTGTGATTATTCTTACTCAAAATATGATTTTGGTTTTGTAAATATATGTATCCCAAAGGAATCAATTAAATTTTGACCGTGTTGATCAATGGAATTGTTGTCCTCATGAGAAAACAATTTAAATAAGAGTTGTAATGTGAAACATTATGATTATGCCAAACCTAATATACTATTATACGATAAATAACCTCAACTTGGATGAGATTATTAAAATTCCTAACAATAGAAATATGGAGTTCCATAAAACCCATGGAGGGAAAAAGATTCAACATCCATGAAGTTGAAAATATGGTAGGGAACACTAAAATGATCGTCTCAGAGGAATGTGTAGAGGTTTTGGGTGTGGAAAATAAGAACATAGAGTAATTAAGTTTTGAGGAAAAATGAAAATTATAGTTAACACAAAAGATGGGAATATAATTTTCCTTATTATATCCTCAATGGTTTAAGCCTAGTTAAAAGTAAGGAGCGTGATTAAATTGAGGTTGATGAATCTTAAGACATTATTCATATTTCATAATATAGGAAAAAAGTATTAGGGAATAATGTGATGAAGCCTAGTTAATTGTTTAAAATTGAAGTGGGATGATTAAAATGTTTTAGGTTTTTGATTCAAGAATTATGTTGTATAAGTGCCATACTAATGATATTCTGGATATAAAAATACTGAAACATTTATGTAGTACTTCACAGTATTTTTTCATTAAGGATTTTAAAATATATTTTTAATTGTATTAATAACCTAGAATAGTGAGTTAGTAGTAAGGTGATATAATTAGAGAAAAAAGGATCAAGAGAGCGATAAACCTTAATTTGTGTCTGATTTTGAGATAATAATGTTTATAATAGATAATAAATGATTGACATTTATAGTATATGTTGCCTGGAAATAGGTGTGTGAATTAATAAAAAGTGGTTTAGTTAATCTTTGATGAATTTTACTGAAATTTTGGATTAATGTAAAATATTCAATAGTTGTGAACATATTTAAATAATAAGTATTTTTTTAATTTTGAAAGCATATTTTTTTCCGGTGAGGTTAACTTAAATGATTGGATACCATCATGGGTTTATAATATTAAGGGTGATCACATATTTAAAGGCATAAACACCCCATTTTAATGTTTTAAGTGATTGGAATTTTATACTATATTGAGCTTTAAATACCCATTGGGTTTTGTATATGTTTTGATGTTAAGTAAATTGTGGACTAATGTATAGTGTGATTTTTATAATCTTAATGGAAGAAAATTGATTTCTAATGACCCATTTTTTTCTTCTAATAACAATTTTTTTTCTTCTCAATAACTTTTTATTATATTTAAATATGTAATCCCATAGAAAGTACTTTTATGAACATTTAACATCATGTTTTTTTATAAACCAATATCACATGGAATAGTAATGAAATAGTAAACACAAAATTGAAACCAACAATACCGTATTAAATTATTTAAAAACATTACATCCAGTCAAAAACAATAAACCATATCATACAAAATATTATAATGGGAAGAAAAATAGAAGATAAATAAACTAAAATATAAAAATATGGTCCACTACAATCCCCAAGAATAATCGCACCCACGGACATCACTATAATAGTGGAATAGATAGTCTATAATACAGTATTCATTTTGTAAATCATATTATACCATGATTTGGATCTAAGTCAATGGTGAAGTGTAATAATGATGGTGTATTTATGGAGAAATATGATCACCTTCCCTCTTTCGCTTATATGTTTTATCAAAATTATGACTATATGTAAATAAAATATTTGGTCCTACTACTATTGGTTATGTCGACACATTTAAATGATTGTGGGGATTTTTTAATATAGTAAATTGTATTATTTTTAAAAACTATAATTATATTATACAAAATTTATATATTATTTATAAATTATAAATAAAATTTATTTAATTAAATAATTTTATAAAATAATATTAAAATGAAAATATATTTTAATAAATACCTAAGTAATTTTTATATTAGAAAGAATATTTATTTTTCTATTAAATTGATAATTTTTATTAAAATAATGATTTATTTAAAAGATATAATTAAAATAAATATAGATTAATTTCATTAAATAAATTATATTCTTGGACTAATCATGTCAAAATTACCAAATGATGTTTTTTGGGAATTTTCTAACAAGGTAGTTTTTTGGTGAAAAAGTGAAAAATGTCACTTTATGACCACTCTAATATTATGAAAAAATTATTATGTTGGCATGACTAAAAATTAATGAAACATTTTATTTAATAAAAATATATTGTACTAAATTATAAATGTCATATAGAAATATTAATTTTTATTTAGATGTTTAATCATTACATTTATGAACAAAAAAATGGAATTTTAGGAAAACAAATATTTCTTGGAATCTTCACAATAATTAGGTTGGATGGAAGGTATGGTTCATTTGGTAATTACTTTCATTTCCAAGTACAATATACAACTATTTATTTATTTATAAAATTGGTTTGAATTCAATTTAGCCACAATTTTTTGGCTTATATGATAAAATAACTTATATTTAATCTTTTTATACCCACCCCTCCTCAAGTGTAAATACCACCCATGATCCATTCCTATCCACTAAAAAATAATAATCTATAAATTTTTAGACACTTTACATCCCAAAAATTCCTAACAAGGTTCCTTTATGGTTTCACCGTGCCACCGTCATATTTTAGGAGTAAAATCATTAAGGTAAAGGAATTATCCTCTTATCCTTTTCTTTCAAGTACCAAATTTTTGTTATGTATCTAAATAAGGAAATAAATTATTATATAATAACTTTTTATAATATATTTACAACTAAAATATCTTTTTACCAATCGTATACATTTATTCCCTCTCGTTACTCCCTCTATTTAATCCATGTTTTATACCATTATATAGTCAAATTCATTTCTTGAGTTTATCTCTTTTACCTCAGAAATTGCAGTAATGTGAATACCAAAAAAACCTTTTCAACAAGTATTCACCTAGATGAAAACATACATTATTTGTTTTTGTATTTACTTTTATTAAACCCACATTACATTTATTTTGGAAAAAAAATATGCAATGTTCATACATTTTAGCACTTATGTACTCATTTTTTTCATATGGAACTCATTATTTATTATCTGACAGTTGTTGCTGAAACAATTTATTTAGATAAATATTGATCACATGAATTAATAAATATTATTTTTTGTACTTTATATAATTAAAACTCATTAGTTAAAGAATTAATCTCTAGATATAACATGTTTTATGATAACTTGGTGAACAACCCTGCTAATTATGATTTATGACACCCTAGTGATAAACCTTGGTGATATTCATATGAATGTGTTTTTTATGTTGTAGCCACATTTACATGTAAGATTCATTTTCATTCTATTATTTTATTAATCATGTTCATATGGTCATGCCTTATAGATATTCCTCTTTCTCACATGCAATGTATTTCGTTTGATTGTCTCTATGTTTGGATTTTTCACAACCCTTTATTTGATGTTTTACCTAGGATAAGAGATGCAGAAAAAGTAATTGGAAATGAATCTATGAGAAATTATATCAAAGGTATTAGAAGAATATTTAATGTTTATGTCTTCCATGTATTATTTTACAGTTTTCTAGACACTAAACCTCAAAATATCCTCAGTGTTGTTAAATGTTTCTCCATGTAATTAAATGTTTATGAAATAAAAATTCTAGATGTCTCAGATAGTATCAAATGATGGTTTAGTTATTTATGAAAATGAGGACTTGAAAAACTTATTAAAAACCCTTGGGATATTTATATATATATGAAAACATGATGTAATTTTTTCACTATTAAGTAAGTGGTTTCCAATAAAATACATTCCTATCTAGATGCTACAAGTGGATGTGGATATGGAATAGATTTACCTAGGGGTAACAATCCTGAAAAATACGACAATGATCTTGACTAAATTGTAAACTTGTGTACGATAATAGTACTTTCTATATTATTTGGTAGACAATCGTATGGTATATTCATTTTTTAATCACATGATTGTAAACTCCATTATTAAAGATATAATGTAATGGACCAGACCCCTCAACTCTATCCCTTTATGAAAATATGGTGTTTGAGGTGTTCTCGGAGGTCAACGCGACTTATTCCAACACGTTGAAAAACTTCTAGTTTCTCAAGTTCTGAAACATTAAGTCGTTAATAATAGGTCATGATGGTGAGTCTCAAAGGTGACTAGCTCTGGTAGGTCATGCTGGTGAGTCAGTATTAGTGAGTCTGAATGGTGGTTTAGGAACTGTATGTCGGACTGGTAAGTTAGACCGGTGAGTCATGCTGGTGAGTTATAATGGTAGCTTACCTAACAGTGTCTCACACCAGTAGCTCGTTGAATGGTGAATCACACTGTTTACTCACACAAGTGAATCACACCAGTGACTCGCACTGATGAATGATATTGGTGACTCCTAGTGGTGAATCATGAAATGGTGTGCCATTTTCAAAAATTTGTCGAATATATTCTATTTTTCCAAATTCACCCCTTTAACATTTTATTTGAAAAAAATGAGTTTAATATCATATTTATGTGGTTTTGATTCCATTTCATTGTTTATGAATCATGTATTTAAATTCCAATGGTTTTTAGAGACTTTTACCCAGTCAAAACAGTTATTATTGACTAAAACTGACATTAATGGAATATCTAAACTGTATCTAAAACATTGCTCTGTTTAGATTTTCAAAAGGCCGAGATACCTACTAACCATATTCATTCTTATTTTTTTCATGGTACGGGACATGCATAGTTATTTCTCCCATAGGATTCATTTGATCGAACTGCAATCCTTCGATCATGTTCCCCTTAGAGTTTTTCCTACTCCTTGCGCACCCCCAATATTTGTGCAACCAGGAGGTGTCAATCCATATTTGAAATAAGGTAAGTTATACCTCCACTATTTTGGGTTTCTTGATCTGTTTTCTTCTGTTTTCTCCCTTCCATGTGATGGCATGCGATCTCCGTGTTTCTAAACGAGCTTTCTTAGATGCTGTTTGCTGCGGTGGGGTCACAATATTCTTAGGTGGATGCATTCATTGATGGAGAGGTGATCATGACCCATTGCGTTGTTCAATCCCAATAAATGAACTTTGAATACCTTCTGAGGTATATGGTTCTTGGATTACCTATTTTTTTACATTCAATCATAGTACTAGTTTGATTTAGCCCCTAATATCACAATGAAATTGAGTTAATAAATATTTGAAACAGATTAAATAATTAGTATCGATTGCATAGTGTTTTTGTTGCTTTGTACCATGATAACGGTTTGCCACTTTTTTTATTAGATAGTGTGATATCTATTATTTCTTTTTATCATTTTTTCGTAATGGAAATTAGCAAAGAATGCAAATCCAGGAATTAATAGATAATTAATTGGAAGAAAGTTAAAAGATGTGTGTTAATGAATCCAGTTGCTGTTATAATTTGATGATAATCAATTCGATGAATATACTCATGTTTAATAGAATTTTTTTATAAACATACGAATTCTGATTCTTATTGATAAAAAATTATTAAAGGCATGTCAAATTAATGGGTTAATTAATTTAGATATCTTGTGGTAGCTTGTTTCTTTGGATGCTCGTAGTTGGAAACTACGAATAATGAATTGGTTAATTCAATATGGAATAACAACTAATTGTGCGATAATGTAATGAATTATGGGGTTTGAGTTACCCTCTTTCTTGAAAAGGCCAGGTGACTCATACTTTGGAGTCATGATATCTTGTTGTTTCTAAAGGATAAATGCCTTTTTCAGGGCCAAGAGCCCGATTGCGATGTTCATTCCGTGCTACATGTATTGTGATGAGAGCCTAGGATGGATGAGCCTGAATGGATTTTGTGGTATATGGGGTGGGGATACCCACTACTGGTGGTAGAATTTGACACAAAGAGTGGCGTGATGCATCCGTTTAAGAATGTGGGTGTTAGGGAGGACACTAGAGATTATGGAACTTGTTGAAGTAGGGATTACCTATTAATATGAAAGTGGTTGTTGTTGAATATGTTTTTTCTTATCGATATTAATTTCTCCTATCATTAAAGAAGATGGGTTTTTCATACTCTCAATCCAAAATAGGTGAAGACAAGTGGGTCATGCCACGTTCTTTCCACGCATATCATCTCAAGGATGGACGAGTCTACACTCATGCTAGAGGTGGAAATGACTCGATGAGTTGTTCTTATACTCACCATGTTGAGCCCCTTTTGTTTGGTAGCTTAGAATGTTTTATTAGAATACCTTGAATTATGTAAACTGTTAACATTATAAAATAAAAGAATAAATGATTGACCCATGGGTTTGGAGCTTGCTGGGACACAATGGTAAGGTTATAGTTATGAGAAAGCGTTGACTCGTTTGGTTATCCCTGGAGGGCATGGAGCATTGCTGTGATTCTAATGAAATGTAATGTGGAAATGATGATGGTTAATTTATGGTAAAATAATTAATTGATTTAAAGTGAAACTGATATAATTGGATAAGTAACATAAGAATGCTCTTTAAATGGTTGTGTACTTATAAGATATATAGTCTTTGTAGTGGAATATGATAGTATGAGAGACATTAGATGCAGTTGAGTTTGATAATAGGTTATTCCCATACTGTGGTTGTAAGATAAATTATATTCATGTAATTTTATGTTTCTATATACTACTACACCCTATTGGTTAGGGCGACTGACACCCTAGGGATTATAAGCCTTGGGGGGGGGGGGGGTGTTTTCCCCGACACCCTAGTGGGGGGATGGATATATGACTACCCACTTTGGTGTCGCTCTCTTCTCTTGGTGGTAACTATTTATGGTATGCATAATGGTAATATTTCCCATATATATGTGTAGAGCTATGTAATGACTTGTTGTTATTTCACACACATATTTTCTAGAAATAGTTTCCTAAGTTCTACTATAGGTATAGCGTGTATAGGCTCTGATGGATTGAGGATTCTTACATGGCGTATGGGCTATAATGGCTTGATGTATAATACCCAATGTTTAAAACATTTCATTCAGGATGCGGTGGATCATGAAAACTACATATTTAATTTTGGTTATGTTGTTGTGGTGGTGTGTTCCACGATGTGCATGTTGTGGTGCTTCACCTAGGTGTCTTCTGGATAGCCTTTTCGGAGAGAGATGCTCAAGACGTGCGATGTTGGGGAAGAGAGGAAAACTAGTGGGGAAGTGGAAGTAGGGAACCCTTGACATTCATTATTATATCATATACTATTGTATGCAGTACTTGGTGAGAGTATTCTTGGGGAGGCTAAAAACATAGTATATCTATTCAGGTGATGAGTTTAGTTTCACTTTTTTTACTATGCTTAGCATACTTTCATTACTTTTTTATGAGAGGCTCCGAGGATGATCCTACTAAGTATATTATTATACTCACCTATGTTTATATATAATATTTTTATGTCAGTTAGAGCATGATGGAGATCAGGCAGGTTACTACCAGCTTAGGGTTTTTTAGAGCTATGTGGGCTTCTTGGTTACTACCATTTTAATTTCTTTTGGTACTTACAGTTTTCCCTTTCAGTTGTAGTAGTTCTTGCATGACATTACATATGTACACTTGGGTTTCTTTTATATTTTATTATGAGAAGGAGCTGGTTGGAATCTGTCTTATATTTTATTATGATAAGGAGATGGTTGGTATCTGTCAGGGGCCTACTGGAGGAGGGACTTAGGGGTTATTATCTATCATCTCCCATTTCTATCCCAGGATAGGTACACTATGAGGGGATGGGGTCATGACAGGGTGGTTTTGGTGGTATGTTGAAGGATAGGATGGTGATTTCAATTAGGCATAAGTGAGGTTGCATATGTTGGTAGGAAAGTGATGTCAACTAAGTTAATCTAATGTTGTAAACACGGGAGGCTGGCTGAGACATGGGTATTTAGGGGCCCATGTAATCTGATGCCCAAAACATTATGATTATAGTGTCTATTAACTGAGGTGATACTGGTGTTTTTGTAGAGATCTAAGAAAGGATCATGAATCATTATTATTTATGTCTTTGCTTGAATGGGTATACCTTCATTAATTAATGTTAAAGTCATAATTATTCTATTTTTACGATTTCTAACTATTTATCCTTTTGAATGTATGGCTCTAGGTCGACATTCTCATCAGGTTCATTCAGATGATGTCTAGTAGGTTGCACCAGTAGATTTCTATAGAGTGTAGGTTGAGGATTTCAACCCTTGGATGAGGAAACTTTGAGAATATAAGTGCCAGAGTTAGCAGAAGTATGAGGAATTTGTTTCAGATGTAGTCACATAAGACTATTTGGAGGAGGTTGAGATAGCCTTAAGTTTGATTCATTCATGGAAGGATCATTGAGTATCGTTGGTTATGATGATGTTGCATGAGGCAGTGAGGAAGTATTGGTTCGTGTTCCTAGGGGAACGCGAGGAGTGTATAGTCTTATGGGATACGTTCCAAGACTTGTTCAGGGCCAAGTTTATTTCTTCAAACGTAATGGCGGCCAGACTCTAAGAGATTCTTGCCCTTCAGTAGGGAAGCTCCAATGATCGAGTGTTTGGGATCAATTTTAGGAACATTCGATGATATTATTAAGACATATTTCCAGATGAGGAGTCTATGGTGAGACATTTTTAGGAAGATTTAAATCCAATGATCTAGTGCCTAGTCACCCCATTTCATTTGATGAAATATCTCGATGTTCTGGAGAGGTTGGAGGTCATCGAGAGGATGTTGGATAGAATTGGATTGTCATGAGATATGAGTCATCGGGATTCCTCATGAAGGAGATCTATTGTCTACGGTTTCCATTTTTTAGGGAAGAAGAGTTTTCGTTTGGCTTGGGGCAGGTCACATACCTCATTATCTTGTTTCTATAGGGGTATCATATTCTGGACTATGCTAAGGGATATAGTGAATATTTTTCCTAAGGAGGCTGAGATCATTAGTATAATGAGTGACCAACCTTTCTAAGAAATAAATGTGCACTAGTTTCTCCACTCTAGGTTCCTCTATTGAGGTAGTTCCAGTCAAGGCTGCAGAAGTTGGTTGCACCAGCTTTGGATTAGTAGATAATTGATAGGATTGGCAGGGGATAGCCTTGGGATGCTCCCCATCCACAGAGAGAAGAGCGTGGCCATGGAGGTGGTCGTCAGCAGGGTCATAGAGGTTGTGGAGCAGGTCATGGTTAACTTCATGCATTAGTTTTTCCAGTGAAAGGAGATCCAGATATCGTTTGAGGTACCCTTTAATTGTTTTCTACTTGGTTACATTCGTTGGATGATTTAATTGTGACACACTCCTTCATATCTCCTTCCTATTCCATACCTTGGTCCATGTGTTAGAGGGGATTTTGGGGCCCTTGGTGTTGAATATGCCAGTTGGACTCCAAGATGACTTGTTTGAAGTATGTATAGGATGTGAGCTAGTGCTGGGGGAGCACCTCTATTGGAGAGATTTCTTAAGTTTATGAGTAAAACCATATGATTCCATAATCAACATGGATTTGTTTTATTCAGTGCATGCTATTATGGATTGCTTCTAGATGAATATCGAGTTCTTCTATGATGATAGAGAACCAAAAATGTTTGTTGGCGAGCAAGACCCTAAGATGGGTCAAAGGCATATTCCTTTCTTTTCATCCTCCATGGATAAGATGATGATTAGTTTGTCAGAGGTTTAGAAGTCAGTGTTTTCTATGGTTGTGGAAGAGTAACATGATGTCTTTCCAAAATAGGTTGTAGCATTACCCCATTGATGCGAGAATGCATTCAGGATCAATCTATAGCTAGGAATTTATACTATCTTGATGTATTCATATAAGATGGTTCCTTTTGAGTTGCAAGAGTTGACAATAAAGATCGATGGTATGTCACAGTGTAGTTTGTTTATCCAAGTGTCTCACTGTGGGGTGCACCCATATTGTTTGTGAAGAAGGTTGACGACAATTTGTGGTTTTGTTTCAATTATAATCGCTTGAAATGAGTGATTGTGAAGAACATCTATTCTATTCCCTGGATTAATGATTTATTCGATAAAATAAATGGTTCATGTTGATACTCATAGACTTTTTTTTGGTTAGGATACCATTAGATGTTTGTGAAGGGTGAGGACACCATGAAGACTACTTTCCATTATCGTCATGGGAAATATGAGTTCATTGTGAGGTTTTTGAGTGTAATTAATGCTCCATCATTGTTCATGGGGTTGATGAATGTATTGTTTCATGAGTTCCTAGATAATTTTAAAGTGGTTTCCATTGAGGGAATCCTTCTGTACTCCACATCCGAGGATGAGCATTCAGGGAATCTGCATGCTATTTTGGGAGTTCTTCTATGTGATAAGATGTTTGGGAAGTTGTTAAAGTGATAGTTTTGGGCTGGAGAAGTCCATTTCTTGGGTCATGTTTTTTCCCAATAGGTATTAGCTACGGATCAATCAAATATAGAATTATTTATGTCTTTAGAATCCCCCAGGATAGTGGAAGAGATGAAATGTTTCCATGGTATCATAGGCTATTACAGGAGGTTCGTAACTAATTTCTCTTGGGTTGAGATTCCTCCTATAGTTTTGACTAGAAAGAATTAGGTGTTATTGTGGACTAATTGGTTTAAATACGCTTTTAAGTATATGTATCTTGTGGTGAGACTCCATGGAGTCCCTAGGATGATCATTTATAATTGAGATCCTCATTTTACCTACAGTTTGCGGAGAGGTCCCCATAATTTTTTGGTTATCAGCTACACATTAGCACTACTTTTCTTCCATTTATGGATGGTCAGATAGAATGAATCATCTATACACTTGAAGACATTTTGTTCTATTATGTCATAGATTTTGGAGTTTCATGGATGAGGCACATTCCCACAGTTGAGTAAACTTATAATAAAAGTTTTCACTCTACCATCAGTATGGATCCATTTGATTCCTTGTGTGGTAGATCATTTCATTCTCTGTTGTGCTTTATTGTGTTCATAGAGTCAACAATTCTCAGTCTGGAAGGGGTACAAAACATCACTGAGATGGTTCAGATGATTCCTGAGAGGATTAAAGTAGTGCAGGCTTGTAAAATGTCTTATTCTAATCCTAGGACGATACCTATGGAGTTGTCGTTGGGTATCACATGTTTCAGAAGGTGAATCTCTATCATGGGCAGTGAATGTTTGGTTGTGGGAGTAATATTTCTTCCCAGTTTGATGGGCCTTTATAAATGTTGGCTCGTGTTGGATTGGTGGCGTATCAGGTAGCACTTCCTTCATAGATGAGTTGGATACATGCTTTTTCCATGTGTTGTAGCTCGGTCGTTTTCTTCATGATGAATCTCATGACATTGATTGTGGAGAGATCGATGTTGATGATGATGTAACCTTTGAGGGACAAACTATAGAGATCTGGTACTGTTAGGAGATGGTGTTGTATGAGCATGATATCCCCTTAGTTCGTGTCTTGTGGTAGAATAGTTATGTAGAGGGGAGTACATGGGAATGTGGGTCACAGATACATGATCATTACCCTGATTTGATTGTTGTTATGATATTCTCTTATAATGTTGTTCCCTCGATGGTTAATGATCCTTTCTATTTATGAGATGGATTTCTCTTTTTTCATATTTGGGATTTCTCCCTTTTGAGAGGTATCTCCCCTTAGAGAGTGCTTAGAAGCTGGTTGTGGTTGTTGTGTAGTTTCACATTGTTACTTTTATGAATTGGGAGAGATCCTGTTGTAGCAAGAGCCTTGAGTAGTATCTCATGGGGTGGATGTTCTTATGATGCTTTTTCGGTTACCTTTCCAGGTTCGTTTTTGATTATCGAGGGATAGAATAGTTTGTTAGGTATCTTATGGAATGGCTTGGACCCCTACAATCAATTCCATTTTGAGAATCAGGTGTTTGAGGTGTTTTGGGTGGTGAAGTTGAGTTATTCCGATAGTTTAAAAAATTTCATGTTTCTTAGGTTCTCCAACAGTAGGTCGCTGATAGTAGGTTGCAATGGTGATTCGTAACGATGACTCGCACTAGTAACGCACGATGGCGAGTCTCAATGGTGACTTGCACAAGTAGCTCAGAATGGTGACTCACACTGGTAGATCATAGTGGTGACTTGCACTTGTAGGTCATGATAGTGAGTCAGGACTGGTGAGTCGGAACTGTGGATCATGAATGGTGAGCCAGACCTGTGAGTTTGGATGGTGATTTGCAATGGTAGCTTTCCAAATGATGAGTCGCATCAGAGAATCACACTTGTAGCTCTCCAAATAGTGACTTTCACCGGTGACTCCCACCAGTGACTCGCATTGGTGACTCTCATCGGTGACTCGAACCAGTGACTCACAACAGTTACTAACAATGGTGAATCATCTAAGGGTGATTCATTTCCAACAATTTGTCAAATTTCCATAATTTTCCAGATTCAACCCTTTAACATTTTTATTGATGTGAAATGAGTTTAATGTCATATTTATACATTTTTAAGATATTTTAAGGACTATTAATAATATATTTAAATTCCTAAGGATCAGGGGTACTATTACTCATTCAAAACTCATAATATTGACTTAATCTTCTTTTAATGAAAAATCTAAAGTGTATCTAAACCGCTGCTCTGTTTAGATTTTTAAAAGGTTGAAATACATTCCAACCATGTTCTTCCTTCTTTTTTTTCTTGATATGGGAATTCCATTGTTCTTCTTCCCATAAGAGCCATGCAATCAAACTGAAATCATTGGACCGTGTTCCCTATTGGAATTTTTCTACCGCATGTAGACCCCATGTTTTTGTGCAACCAGGAAGTGTCGATCTATATTCAATATAAGTTTTGTCATACCACTGTTAATCTAGGGTCCTCTATTTATTTACTCCAATTTTCTCCATTCCATGGGATGGAATGTAATTTCCATGTTTATAATGGACCTTTATCTTTTGTTGGTTGGTGTTGCGGTGTGACGATATCCTCGGGATGATATAGTCGTTATAGGAGAGGTGATCATGATTCATTGTGTGGTACATTCTCAATAGAAGAAAATTGAATAAATTTTGTGGTATGGTATTTGTTTATTCTCTATTTATTTATGTTCAATAGTAGATCTATCATGATTTATCCCCACGGATCACAATAAACTTGACATAATAATTATATGAACCAAATTAAAGAATTGGTATCCATTGAATATTGATGTTGTTTCTTTGTACCATGATAACATGTTGACTCTTGATTTTTAGGATAGTGTGATATCTATGATTGATTTTTTTCATGTTGTTCATGATTGAAATTGTTAAATAATGTAAATCATGGAATTAATTGATAATTAATTTGTAAATGTTTAAAGAGGTGTGTTAATGAATCCAGTTGCTGTTTTAATTTGATGATATTTAAATTGACGTTGATATGGATTTTTAACTTAATTGGTTAATGTACCTAAAGAATGGCGATTCTTGTTGATAAATAATTATTAATGGCATGTCAAATTAATAGGTTAATTAATATTGATAGTGTGTGATAGCTTGTAACTTTGGTTCCCGTAGTTAGAACCTATGAATAATGAAACAGTTAATTCATGATGGAATAGAAACAAGTTGTGTGACAATTTAATGCCATATGGGTCTTGAGTTACCAGCTTGCTTGTAAATTCCGCATTCCTTGTGCTTTAGAGCTATGAGATATCATTGAGTAGGAAGGCTGAATTCCTTTTGTGGGGGTAAGATCACGGTTACTTTGTTTTTTTACTGTTTTTATAGTTTTGTGAGTCTGAGATAGCTATTCCTGGATGGATGTTATGGTTTGTGGGTTAGGGTGGCCAAGTGGTGGTGGTAGAAGTTGATTCTGAGACTGGTGAGATGCATTGATTTATGCATGTGCGTATTGGGGAGGACACTGAAGATGATGAACGGGTTGAGGAAAGGCTTACACGTTGATAAGAAAGTGGCCATTGTTGAATCTGTTGTTTTTTTATCTGCTTTACATTCCACATGGATTGAGGCTACTAGTTTCTCATACACTCATTATAAAATTGGTGAAGGATCGTGTGGTATTCCACATGCTATCCTTATTTAGATTCTCAAGGTTGTATGGATCTACGCTCCTACAGTACATGGAAAGACTGGACCTGTAGTTCATCTACTAACTATGTTGGGCCCCTTGTGTTTGGTACCGTATAATGTGTTCTTAGAATACCTAGAATTATGGAATGCGTTAATGTTGTTCAATAAACGAATAAATGTTAAACCCATGGGGTTGGAGCATGCTGGGATGCAATTTTAAGGTTATATTTCCGAGAAACTATGGACTCAATTTGGTTATGCCTAGAGGGAGTGTAACTTTGTTGTCATGCTCATGAAAAGTAATGAGGAAATGATGATAGTTAATTAAAGGTCAAATAACTGATTAGTGTAAAATGAAACTGACAAAAATGGATAAGTAACATGATTTAGCTCTTTAAATGGTTGTCTACTTATAGGATATAGGATCTTTGGGATGGATGTTGGGAGTCTGAGAGACGTTAGTTGCAGTTGATTTTGAGACTAGGTTATGCCCATAGTGTGGTGGTGAGATACATTATATTCTTGTAATTTTGTGTTTCTATTTGAAACTCCACCATTTCATTTAGGGTGATCGACACCTCAGGGATTGTGAGCCCTAAAGGGGGGGGGGTCCCCAAAATCTCGATGGGAGGATGGATGGATGAATACCCCCTTTGTCCCTACTCTATTCTCTTTTTAATTACTGGTTCTGGTATGCATGATGGTTAGTTTTCTTCATATACGTGTGTAGAGTGATGTAATTGATTTTGGTGATTTTATACACATATATTCTTTATATTGTTTCCTAAGTTCTACTATAGGCATAACGCATATAGGCTTAATGTCTTGAGGATCAATACTCAGTGTATGGGTTGTGATGGAATGAGGTATAATACTCGTTGTTTGATACACATTATGCGGGTTTTGGTGGCTCCTAGAAACTACCTTCTTACTTTTGGTTATTTGGATGTGGTGGTGTGTTTCACGAGGTACATGTTCTGGGGCTTCGCCCAGGTGTCTTTGGGCTAGCCTTTTTAGATAGAGATTCTCAAGATGTGTGACATTGGGGAAAATCATAACACCAGTGGGGAAGTGGTAGCAGGTTACCCTTGACATTCATTATTATAGTATATACTCTTGTATGTGATACTTTGTGAGTGATTCCATTATAAGGTTGGGAACATAGTAGACATATTTAGGAGATGATTTATTTTCACTTGTTTTTCACTATTCATTATAATGAATTATTTACTTTGGAATGAGAGGTTCCAGGGATGATCCTACTGAGTATAATGTTATGATCACCCTACATTTAAATAAAATATTTTTCAGGTCAGTTGGATCAGGTCAGAGATCAGGCTGGTTACTACTAGCTTGGGTTTTGAAGGGGATATTCATTTATCATGGTAACTCTAATTTTACTTTCTTTTGGAACATTCAATTTCCCCTTTCAGTTGTAGTAGTTATTCCATGATAATGCATTTGTTCTCTTGAGTTTCATTTATATCATTTTCTGAGAAAGATTTGGTTGGTGCCTAACTTATCTATCTCTTCTACATGTGTTCTCTTAGAGAGAATTACCTCCCATAAATCTGTTTGCTATACCCTTGGTGTTAGTCACCATCACATGGTCTACAAAAGCCAGGACTCGGGGTTCATAATCTCTCTTCTCCCATTGTCGGCCTAGAATGGGTACACTTTGGGGGGAGGGGGTCATGACATATAAAGATAATTCAATAATTTTAGTAATAATAAAGTATATCATCTTATAAGAATGATGTATTAAAATTTTAATATTGATCTCTCATATATAATTTTAATATTAATATTCAAAATAGTGAAAATTTTATCCAATAGGTTCTCTCCTTCTTGAAAAAACGGTGATAAATAGATGGAATTTTGTAGACAATAGATGAAATAATAAATGTGATGATAACCTTCCCAATATGGGGGGATCTAGAGGTATGAAAATCATTGAAATGATTAATCAGTTAACTCTAGTCATGAACAACAAATAAAACCTTGTGGACTATCCTGATTCCCTAAGGAAGGAAAAATTATCAGTTTAATCATTAATTTTTCCATTGCCACAAACTTTCAATGGAACCTACGATCCACCATCAGGAAAAAATTTATAAATAATATAGAAATTATATTTTATACACTAAATTATTCTAAAAAATAGAATGTTATTCTAGTGATATATTTCTTAGAATGATAATCTTATCAGGGGTGGATATAGATCAAGGACATAGAGCCAATGGGTAAGGTGGATTCTATGTGATGTGAATAATTCAAAAAGTTCATTTTCATAAAGTATTTTCCCCATACCCTCCAGATCAAATTGAAGAGTTAATTCCTTGAGTAGAAACAATGATAAAGTGAAAATATAGGGAATTATGAGATGAAATTTATAAGTATTGTGTGTTACACTTCATGATTTGTCATCAACTGTGACTGGAAGATGGATTGAATCTTTTACAGAATGAGACACCATCTAAAGAACGATTTATAACCCTAAGACTATTTTAAGATATAGTTTGATGTTCTCACAATTTTGAAATGGATTTTTGATTTTCTCAGTGGACCTATGGAAAGAGTGAAAAGAAGATAAATATGAAACAATTTTTTTGAAGAGTCTAAATGAGAATAAACTATACTATCCCATGCACAAAAAATATAGATATATGGATATGGGGAACTATTTTCAAGGAATATGATCATTCTAAAAGAGTGGATGAGATGTATATATATCTTGATAATTTTATAGAGATTTAAATTGTCAACCTCTAAAGGGTAATTACAAAGTGAAGATGGTGAAAGAACAACCTTTTGTGAAATGATACAAGTTATAAGAACTTTGAAATTTCACTTAACAATTTCCAAATAACATGATAATCGAGGGGAACCACCATTAATCCCGATAGAGGAAAATGTAAAAAGGTCTTGCTTTTGAAATTACGAAAAATAATATAGAGGCCCGCAATGATGTTGTGGGAGGTACACTAATCAAACACTCAATGCTAGAATTTATATTGTTTGATTCTGATTCTACAAATTCATTAATTTATTTCATGTTTTAAAAGAACATTGAGTTAAACCATTAAATTATGATGGTATTTTTTTTAAATTACCAGTGGATCTATTCACATATCAATTATATATTGGGATTTCAATATGATATTTGGTGAGTAAAGTCTCTCTATAAACTTGGTTATCATTATGATTGTGGAATTTTACATTATACATGGGTTGTATTCGTTTTCAATGTATAATACCCATAGCAGATATATGAGAATGGATATTAAATTATTCATGATGGGAAAACCTCTAATCGTCTACAAATGATATGTTTCCTAGATAGATTTTTGTAATAACCACATTCCATTCTTCTTTATAGAGATGAGAAGTGAGGACGAAGAAGAAGCACTAATCCTAATGATAGTTTATGCACCCATTATATGGGAAGAAATTGATATATTTTCTGAATATTTACCAATTACTCCCCCAAAAATATATGTATAATTCTAAATTAATATCATATATTGATCTAATCCAATATTGAAGAACCTATATAGAATGGAATATGTGGGGTTAGAGGAATTAAGGACGAATCTTTTAGATTTGTTGGAGAAGGGTTTTGGTCAAACAAGTGTGTATCCTTGGGGAGAATATATTCTCTTTTTAAAGATAAATAATGAATCAATGAAATTGGGAATTGATAATAGATAACTTTATGTGATCAAAATAAAGAATAAATATCCTATCATAAGGGTTGATGATTTCTTTAACAAGATTTACAGAGCTCAATTCTTCTTCAATATTGACCTTTAGTCTTTGTATTATAAATTGAGGGTGAAGAAAAAAATATATCAAAAGTCTAACTTTTGAATGGGATTTGGGTATTTTGAGTTTTTTATGCCCTTCGACTTGAATATGTCTCCTACCACAGTTTTTGATTTGATAAATAGAGTATTTAAAGATTAGCTTTGATAATTTCATGGTAGTTTTTTTTATTATATTATAATATATTCCAAAATAATCTATAAGCTTGATAGTCATCAACCGGTCATATTACAGACTCTGAGGAAGGATAATTATTTGGTTTGGTTCATAAAATATTGGTTCTAGATACAAAAAGTCACATTATTTGGACACATCGTGTCACATGAAGGAATCTATGTAGATACAAAAATGTCAATGTGAGTGGGGGAGTGACCATATCCAATAACAATAACTAATATTAATAGTTTCCTTAGTCTTGATGCATACTATATAATGACTGTGAATAACATGTCACAAAATTCTAATCCACTATCCATGTTAACTCAAAATGGAGTTAATGTTATCAGGAAATAAGAGTATGGAGAATGTTCTTATGAACTTAAGAAGATGTTGGTTAGTGCACCTATGATAAAATTACTCTTTTATAGGGAAATACTTTTCATTTAAAGTGAAACATCCTAGAAAGGTCTTTGATGTTTACTCCCGAAAAATGACAAGGTTATCTATTATGCATCATGACTTTTAAAGACTCATGAATATAATTAGCTAATCAATTATCTAGATTTATCAATAGCCATCGTTGCATTAAATATTGAGAGACACAATATTTATAGAAAATTTATTGATATATAAATATACCACTAATGATTGAAGTATATATTCACACCAAAGGAGCATAACATAAATCAATAGAGATGGATAATGCTAATGAAGGACTACGATTTCTCTATTCACTACCAATATGTAATGAAGAATAAGGTAGTAGATGATCTTAGTTGAAAAGAAACTAATAATTTTATCCATGATTAGTATTTAAAATAAGCTTATTTTTATTGTTATCAAAATAATGGATATGGAAATCATAAAAGAACAAAATACATCATACTTAGTGAAAATAATTACTCAAATAATTTTCTAAGAGAGGATCAAGGAATTTCAAATGGATGATCTAGGAGTTTAAAAGTATACAAAATTTGTAAACGATGGGAATCTTCCTAGTTTCTACATTGATGAAGATGGTGTCTTATAGTTTGGTTATAAAATTTTTGTTCTTTAATCACTCGAGATAAAGAATGATCTACTAGAAAATGCATATATCTCATCTTTCTCAATCCTTAAAAGATGTAATAATATGTGCCATTAAATTCAATAAAACTTATAGGGGGAAGACATGAATAGACATAACATTGAGTATACGTAAATGTTATTGGTATGATTGAATGTTAATGCAGAGTATCAAAAGTCCAAGGGGATGATGCAACCATTTTCCATACATGCATGGAAATGGGATAACTTCACCATGGACTTTGTTACTAGTCTACCTAATAAATCCAAAGTAAGCAGTGAGATATGGTTTGTGGTGGATCGGCATACCATGACTACCCACTTCATCATTATTTAGGAAGACTTCTCCTTTGACTATCATGCTAGTATATATGTAGCAAAAGTGGTTTGGCTGCATGAGGAACCACTTTCAATCATTTATGATCATAATATAAGATTTAATTCTAAATTCTCAGGAGTCTTAAACATTATTTTAATACTAAATTAAATATTAGTATGACTTATCGCCCACAAAATAGATGACCAATTTGAAATGACCATTAAAACACATGAAGACATAATCAGAGCCTCCTCAATAAAATTTAAATGTGGATGGGATCAACATCTCTCATTTTTTAGTTATCATATAACAAAACATACTAATCAAGTATTAAAATGGTTCCATATGAATTTAATTATGGGAAGAGATGTAGAACACCACCTTGTTGGGATGAGGATGGTGGAAGAAAGATACATGGGCCCAATTTTTTAAAGAGATGATAGAAAAGGTTCATGCCACCCAACAACACCTAAATTTTTCTCAGAGCCAGTAGAAGAGTTATGATGACAACCATTGATGGAATTGGGAGTTCAATTTAGGAGATAAATTATTCCTTTGAATATTACCATGAAATAAAATCAGGTTGTTTGGATGGAAATGAAAACTTTTCCCTAGGTACATTGGCCCATTTAAAATCCTTGGTGGAACATGAGCAGTGGACTGTTTGCAAGAAATTCCACCAAATACGGATCATATTTAGGATAATTTCCACATATCACTTCTAAGGATATACATACCCGATCCCACACATGTACAAAGTCCCAAGGTTGTACCAATGGATAATTAACTATCTTATGAGTAGCATCTGATGATGATCTTATACCTTTGAGATAATGTTCTATGTTAAATCACAATTCACCTTGTTAAAGTGATGTGGATGATTTTTTTTGAATATTCAATATTGGAGATAGAGGAAACAATGAGATATCAGTACCATCATCTATTCCTATTGGGGAATGATAGTTGAAATTTTGGGGGGAAAATTATTCTATGGGAGGGGGGAGAATGTAATGACCAAAAAAATTTCTTCTTTTAACAATGGATCTCTTAACTCTCAATAAACTTTTATTATGTTTCACAATATAAGAAAAAAATTAATTTTTATTGTTTTTAAACATCATATGTTCCTAAAAATTAGTACAACTAGGAATAATAATGAGATATAAAACACATACTAGAAACCCACAAAACATTAGTAAATTATTTAAGAACCTTTTATTGGGTGTAAAATAACACCTAATATCATACCAAATATTAAAATGGGAATAAAAATAGAGGATAAACAAAGAGAAATATGAAAATCCTGACTCTTAAATCCACTAGAATCATCACACCCATGAACATTGCTATAATAGCGGGAAAAAGAGTTAGTGATATAATCTTCATTTGGGAAATGATATTGAAAATTGATTCAAATTGTTTTGAATGGAGAATTTTAAGAATGGTGTATTTGTAGGGAAATATGATCATCTACCCCTATGTTTTTCGGTTAATATAGTTTTTCAACATTAATACATTATTCAATAAAATAATTCATTATTATTATTTATGGTTATGTTAATGAATTTAAATGATCATTAGGATTATATAATAAAAAATTATATTATTTTCAGAGATTATTTTCATATGCAATTTAAAATATGTTTTATGTATAATTTTAACAAAAAATTAATATAATTAAATAATTTTATAATTTTCCATTTAAATGATAATATATTTTAACAAATCTCTATGTAATTATTATAAAAGTCACATTGTTTATCTTTCTATTAAATTGTTAATTTTCATTTAAATAATGATTTGTTTAAAAGATATAACTATCATAATTATAGAATTATTTTTGATGAATTGAATATTATTTTTCAAATCAATAATTCAAAATTATATTATGCTGAATTTTTGGGAATCTAATGACAATATTATTTTTTTGGCGAGAAAAGTGAAAATTGAGTCTTTATGAACACTTCGATTTTATGACATCATTATTAGGTCTATATGAATAATAATGTATTAAAAATTTTATTTAATAAAAATAAAATTTCATAAACTTAAAATATATATTAAAATATTAATTTTCATATAGATTTCTATACCTTACATTTTGGAACAAAATATTCAAATTTTCCGATTAATTTTTTTTCACTCTGAACATTAATTGGGTTGGATAGAAAGTATTATTCAGTTTTTGATTTCATATTATTTATAATCCCCTATAACTCTGTATAATTATATATAAAATTGGTTTTAAATAAATTTACCAAAAATTTATTGTCTTAAATGTTAAAATAACAAATATTTAATTCTTTAAATTCCACCCCTTCTCAAGTATAAATACATCCAATTAGTCATTAACCTCCACTACAAATTCATAATCCATGACGTTCTTGTCATTTTTTCTCCCAAATAGACCCTAAAAGGTTATCTAAATTTTTTATGTTTCCATCCTCATGTTTTAGGAATCATATATTCAAGGTAAGGTAGTTATCCTGATCTCCTTTTTATTCAAGTAATTAATTTTTGGCATCTCTCTAAATGTTGAAATACCTTATGTTAGATAAACTTTTTATCACCCCTTTAATGAGAATTTGGTATTTTATTGATGGCTTGCCTTCATTCCCTCTCTTTATTCCCTCCTTTTCACCAATGCTTTATACCATTATGCAGCAGAATTAATATCTTGAATTTATCTCTTTTATAATTGGAATTTCAATATTTTAAATACCATAACCAATTAATTATTAGTGAGTATTCAACCAAATGAGAAAATAATTTAATGATTTGAGGATTTACATGTTTGAAACTCGTATTCTATTTTCAATCGTTACAAAATGATTTAATGATCATGTTGATAATCACTTATGTACTCAATGTTTTCATTTGAAAATTGTTATATTTCTCCTTGGGTCATTGATGAAATGATTTATTATTATCAATTGGGCTAAAATGTAGTAATAAAAATTAAGGGTGTAACATGATAGTTCTATAAAAAACTAGTTAACTAATATATCTCTATATATGAAATTTTTTCTGATACCTTGGTGAATAATCGTTGTAATTATGATTTAAGACCCCATAGTGATAAACCATGGTGATATGCTTATGAATTTATTTTTTATTTTGAATCCTTATTTCCATATTATGATTCATGTTATTTATATTATTTTATTCCTCAAGTTTAAATGATCATTCCTTACTAACATGCCTCTTTCTCACATTCTTAGTATTTCATTTAATTTTTCCCTTACTGGGCATTATAGTCACCCATTTCTTTCATGTTTTTCCCGAGGATATTAGTTTCCATTAAAGTAACCTATGATGAACCTATGAAGAACTGTATCAAGTTTATTAGAAAAAAATTTAGTGTTTATATTTTTTTATGATATTCTTATTTCCAAGACACTAAACCATAAAATATCCCCTATATTGATAAATGTTATACCATATAATGAACATTTTATGTAATAAAATGGTGGGTTATATTATAAATCATTTAAAAAGTGACATTTTCAACTATATTCATTGTCATGTTATGTATTTAATTTTATGTATGTATCTAAATTCAATTTATGATATTTTGGAGAATTTAATATTAGTAAAAGATTATATTGTGATTTACCATAGGGAATAATTATATTTGGGTGATACTCCATGGGGTAAATGTATATGAAAACCATAGGTTTTACAAGTGAATCAAAAATAAATATTATATTAGATGTATCTAATTAAATTTTTTATCATTTAATTTGATGTATATAATAAAGCTATTGATTTCAAATCATTCTTTAATGTTGAGGATATTGATTTAATGTTTTTGGATTGTTTTTATTTTAATGATCTAAGTGGAACGATTGTTGTTAATTTGTAATTTTTTTAGTTAAATGAATTATTTCGAGGTCTATAAACTTTTATAATTATATATTTCTAATTTTTTTAGTTTTTGATAATTCATAAATATTGGATGAATATCCCGATATAATTTTTTGACCCATTTGAAGTTTAATTTAGTGATTTAGGCATAGAAAACTCACCTCGAATACTCATCATTTGGAGAAACATATGGGATTGTGGTAAAAATTTATTAAATTATGAAATTATTATTATTAATTATGTATATTTATTTATTTCATTATGTATAGGTATTATAGAAATTACTGAACTATATAAAAATGATCTTAAGAAAAAAATTATCCACTTAATTTTCTTTTCGAGAAAATAATGTTTTTTAAGAAATAAACAATTTATAGTTATGTGATGGATAAATTCTTCATGAACACGTTCTATACCACACTTTATTAGTTATGTTGATTTCATGGGTAAGAAAATGTTTTTATCTCATTTTTTAATAGGAAAAAAGGAAAGTTCTTATATTGTGTATTTATGGATGAAAAAGTTTCAATCACAATTTATGTATTTCGTTTATCAAGATATTGTTCCAATCCCAATTTTCGAATTTATTTATAGGATTATAAGGAAGAGTAGGGAGAAGGATTGGGTAATTTTGAAATTTTGAAGATATGTCTGTAAAAGATATCTTAATTAATCTTAAAAGTTTTTCATTATGTAAAAAATGGATAGTGAGTAGAAAAAACCAATTTAAAATGTTATATTTTATTTTTTACAGGTTATGACTAAATTCAATATAAATATAAACTTAAAATGTTATTAGGAATGTAAAAAAATGGACTCTTATCTAATGGTTCAATTTATGAATTATTTATGATGGGATCTTATAGTTGTAATCCAATTAAAGGTTTAGATAATTTTAGTGGTTATTATAATGTACATAAATACCCTTAAAACATTCTAATTTATCGATCCCATGATATTTAATTCGATGATTAAAATACTGATTCATCTAAACTATGTTTATTAATAATGTTTTTCCAATGTTGAAACATGGATGATGATGTTGGATGACACGAAGTAGAAAATATCCTTCCAAATCAACAAACTACAATGGTTGGAAATGGAACTGATTAGTTTGTTTTTATAATAGCTTAGTTAGAGGAGGAAATAAATGGTGGTTGAATCCATGCCAGGGAGAAACCATATAAACCACATAAGAACATATCAATAATAGATCATTTTATGAGAAAACACTCCCCCGCATTAATTAATCATTGGACTATGTGGTAGTTTAGTGATGGATTAAATCTCGAGAAAATATATCTGTAATCTTTTGTTTTTTGGATCATCAAAATATAAATATTTATATTTACCATTTTGAAGGAAAATCCAATAAGTGTTTTTTCAATATAAATTATACTAGATAAATAGAAGAGATTGATGCAATGAAATGGAAGAAAATTAATAATATTTCCTTGAGATAGATTTTCCTTAGGTTCTTTCACATAGGATAGAAAATAAATTCACAAAATTAGGAAAAAAATATGAAGATTTTTTGGCTTTATTATAAGAAATATTTACATGACTCGAAAGGTTCAGACCAAAATTCTATCTAGGATCTTAATAGTAAAATTATTAATTTTTACTCAGGATTAAATCCAACATACCAAATATAATTGGCCAATAAAAAATTATTTTTTTTGGAGAAACTTGTTCATCATGTTGATATGATTGGAAGGAACTTTTCTATTTATCATGTATCTTATGATAACAAATAGAAAAAGTATTTTAGGTGGCATAAAAATGAGAAGAATCAGTTGATGTAATATGAAGGTAAGAAAATTAGTTTTTTATTTTGTGATATTTTTGGATGAAAGAACACTTTAGAAAGAATTATTAAATCTTGTATGTGGTTATGATGTGTTAAGTTTGGGATATGGATCATGATTAAAAATAAATAATATATTATTAGTGGTAAGACCAATTTTGATGGGATGAAAAAAGACTTTTAAATCTAATGAGATTGGTCATGATGATGATGTTTCTCAAAAGAACATCATGCTTTGTGGGAATGAGAGAGACTATAAGTATAATGTTCTGGTCAAATCATTTGAAAAAACATTGTAAGATAATGGGACATCAAATGAATTGGTAACATATTCAATATGTTTTTTTATATTATTATAATTTTGTGTTTTATATGGGTCTTCCCATTCATTCCTTTCTAAGAAATTTTCAAGAAAAATGAAATTTTCACCACATGGAATAATATATGGATTTTTTAAAACACAAAATTTAAAAAAAATATTTTTTTCATCAACCATGGAAGGGTTTTCCATAAAAATATTATTTATTTCCCATTTTAAAATTTGATATTATCCCGGGCATGGATTGGATTTAATTTTATCATGTTATGATTATTTTCAAGTCCAAAGAAGTTACATTCCAAAATAAAATTTCTTTTCTATATAATATTGAATTCAAACGTTTGATAACATATCAAGAAGAATATAATCTATTTAAAGATAGTAATGAAATTTATCTTTATTATATTTTGAAAATTAGGTAACTATGCTGATTAAAGATGTAGTGATACTAAAAGAAAATATAGATGTTTTTCTAGATGAGTTCCATATTATTATACCTAATAAAAAAGTTAAAATTAATATTGACATTTCTCCTGATGCTAAGATAATATCAAAACCCCCTTATCGATTAACTCATGTAAAACTTTAATAATTGAAATAAGAATATGAATAATTTCTTGATAAGGGTTTCATTTATCCCAGTACTTCACAATTGGGTGATTTTATTTTATTTAATAATAATAAATATGGTCCCCTAATCATTGAATAAAATTACTATTTTTAATAATTATTTTTTGCCTCGTATCAATGAATTGTTTGATTAGCTCCAAGGATCTCAATAAGTTTTTATTGGTGATCTCAAATTTAGGTATTATCAATGTATTGGTATGTAGATTTATAAATGAAATTAACTTTTAAAATAATTAGTTTCTTATTTATGTAGTTTAAATATTGAATATAAATGAACTACTTTTTTTATATTAGACCATATTATGTTATAAAATTAAAAGGTCCATTACGCATCATAACAATTGACAACAAAGCCTTTGAATAGTGATCATATGGTTAGTAAATATTAATGGTTATGATAACGTCTTAGGGACAGATATTGGATAAGTGATGGCCTTGATTAGTAGGATCATACCCTATGAATCCCATTTATCAGAGCCTCTATGGGAGATAGTATCTATGGTATTTTTCGTTGATCAATCCCAATCCTAGATCTAAAAACTAAAACTCATATCTTCAAATTTTCATGAGAAGCTTATTCTCATAGACATAACAATCGAACCATGTTTTCCCTACCACCCCATGTGAATCTCACCACCATGAACCTTACCATTATGGTGTTCACTAGTGTAATAAGGGGTATTGTATATCATCATTAATAGTATCAATATCTATATTTTCTACCCAATAAATTAATGGTTTTATTAATTACTTATTTTTTTTCTTTGTAACTGATTATGTAATGAGTTTGATATAAATTAGATTCAAAAAGGAGAAAAGTTGAATTTTATTTTTGGGATATATATAATTTTATCTAAGAAATTCATATATATGAATTTTGGGATTAAATTATATTTTAAAAATATATCATTGTTATGTATTGTATATTAAATATAACGATAAAAAAAATTTATGAATTGAAAATGTAATTTTTATAAGGGCACAAAAACTATTATTATCAAAAAAACCAATATTTTTAAATAAATGAGTATCTTAATTAAAAATATAAAATTTTCATATTAATATAATTACATTGTATAAAATAAATATTATTTTTGTAATCGACATGATGAAATTATCCAACGGTGAATTTTTCATAATTTTATAAGATAGGTGATTTTTTTGGTAAATATTAAATAAAATATAAATATTAGGTATATATTAAGAAATTATAATGACAAAAAAGATATGTAATATGTTCCATAAAAGTTATAAAAAAACAAATATATATTTACCCTTTAAAATAATGTGTTTTGTGGTTATTTGTTTAATTTTATAAACCCTTTATGAATCCGCCGAAATCTATATTATATTTTAAGGTTTTAAGATAAATTCGTTATAAACATGACTCCCTTCTACATCACCAAGGGAATTATTTTAGTTTTATAGGTTCAAAGACTTAAAATATAAATAATAAAACTCCACTTTTTCAAAAACCATTAGAAAAAAACATGTGTAGATTTTGGGTTTTATTACATTACTCTAAAGAGTCCAAAATATATGTTTCGAAAATAATAAATAACCCCTATCTTTTCATATTTAAAACCACCCTTATTCCCATTAATATTCACTCAAAATCATTAAATAACTACTATACACTAAAATATATTATCTATATTCCTCACAAGGTTCCCCCAATCTATCAATAATATCCTATGAAGATTTTGGAAACACACTTTGAGTGTAAGGGACTTTCTCCTTCTCTTTTATATTGATGAACCATATTTATATATTTAATTTTTTCAATCAAAAAAAATTTATGGGATATGCTTTTAAAAATCCATATTACTTACCTTATTATTTTTATGTGATGATAGACACATTTCAGACTAATTAATCCCCCCATGATTCATTTTGGTTCCACGATCATGCATTCGAATTTGTATAGTGAACTTTCCATGATAAGCATTTGTATTGTTAATACAATAAAAATTTATCCTAAAGAGTACCCACCTAGAAATAACTATGATTTATTGATCGGTTACTTCCAACCATGTATTCCATAATCATTAATCTTGGGATTAAATCAGATGAAATGTGATCATATGTCGAATAATCTATATGGAAGACCTATGCATGTATGTGATATGAAAGCAACCGGTGTGACCAAAATTATATAGTGCTCAAATTCCATGTATAATGTTGTACTCTATTGATACAGAATTTTTGTGATTGGTGGATAAACCTAATCCATTATAGTAACTTATCCACCATTTTATAATTTCTTTTCTATTATCATGGACTTATGTTTATGAATTTTTATTTAATATTTTCACCACATTCCTATGTTTCCTTTATGGTACCTTGTTGTATCAAGCCTCATTGTTCATATTTAGGATTCTCCCCCTTTTTATGTTCATTAAAATACTTATTTACTGACTTGTAAAAACTTCATCTTATTATTCATTGTTTATTCCTACATTGTACTATCATGAAGTATCCCGAATACCCAGATACAATGAAAACCTAGTCAGTCCTGACATAGCCTAAAGGGAGTTCCCAATCCCTATAGGTTGGAGACTAGTAGATGAAATCATACAAGATAATAATTGGGAATGGTCTCTTTATATAAACAGTGGAAGAAACATCAACAAGTCAGTATTCTAAATATAAATATTCACAAGGAGAAGATTACTAGAAGTGAAACACTTATAAACAACCCAAAGTACATCATCAAAGTACTAGAAAACTAGGTAGCAACCGAATTCGGAATGGACACAACACCTTGTACCCCAAGGATAAATAACTAGAACAACCTCAAAGTGGTTCCTTTACCTTGCTCAAACATAAAAGATGATAATCTATAAGCACATGAAGTAAGAGGTAGAGTATGATCTGAAATCCCAGTAGGGTCTCACCCAAGATCCATAAAAAGATGGAACCTTTAATTAACCAAATAAATAATTCAATTTTAAATAAACTATAATATAATTTCAACTAAATATTTATAAAAATAAATCAATTAATTTAAAAAGATCAAAATATTTTAGAGAATTAATTCACAAAAATTTTATAAAAAATAATTTATATAAATTTACAAGTCATGTATAAATAGATAAAAAACAATGGAATATATATATATATATAATAATTAAAATGGATCAACATTATTATCTATTAATAGGTATAATATTTTCATGTTATGGTATCCTCACAAACTTATATAATTAAAATGAAAATATTCACACACGTCCCATTAACACTGTTCAAAGAGGACTGACCAATATCCAAATGGGGATAATACATACCAATTTGTTTATGTTAGAGTTGTAATGCATAAATATATTGCTATGTAATTACCATACTAGTGTGTTATTTCCTAATAACTCACTAACTACCTAGTATTTTTTTGTAATAAAAATGTCGTTAATAATAGGGAATTTATTTCATAATTATTTAAAATACAATGAAACCCATTTTTCCATTTCAATATTTCAATTTATATTTACAAACCAAAATGGGTTTATAATCCAATCATAACTTTTTATAGGACAAAACCAATGACTTTCTATCAAAATAAACTAATATATTTTCTTAAAAAAATAAATTCAATTTCATATCAATTTGAAAATTTAATTGCACAAATTAAAATCCACCAATTCCATCCAATTTTCACAATAAATCCACAATTCAATGGAATTTGGAGTTTTTACCAATTTTATGGAATATAAAATACAAATTTGTAGTTGAATAGAATTGGGTTATTAAGAATATTATTTGAATACATTTAATTTAAATCAATCAATTTTAGGGTTAAATCAATTGAACAAATATAAATGGAACAAACTACTATAGATCACAAGATTATGAATCACAAAGTCCTAAATGTGAGACTGAAATGAAGAACATCGGAAATCAAAATCCAAGAATCTAACTAGGATTCATGATTCAAAACAATATATAAATGATCATCTGACAGTATAGAGATCTGAAAAATGCTATGGAAGCGAGAAGAATAAAACGGGAGACAAATAATGGGGACTGAAGCCTCACTGGGAAAGGATCAAACAAAGATCACCATACTGTGATTCACTTCAGAAGTGGTTTAAAGAATCCAAAATGTGTTTTGTATAAATCCTGGGATCTCAAAAAACAATTCAGCTTGAATTAGGCTCGTGTGGAGTCTAAAATGGGGGTTCAGGGATTTTTATATAATTTTCGAATTAATTAAAAGTAGCATTCACAATTTCTTATCTAGGGCCACATGATTTTTCAAAACATAGGTCCTTTCCATGTTCCCCTTCTGGTGGGTTTTTATGGTTTCTAATTGGTGGATGTATATTTTTGTGAAACCATATTCCAATTGTAAAAACCCTCTCAACTGGGTTTTCAATGGTTTCAATTGGAAAGAGCATAGTTGGGTAAAATTGTACGCCAACTATGTACAACCCTATCACTTTCAAAATATTCCAAATTTTGATCGAAAAACACCAAATTAATACCTAAAAAATTCATGATCAAAATATTAGTTATGGAGTACCTAAAAAATAAGATCGTGTTACAAAATCCCCACCATAGAATGTCTATGCCCCCATAAATCCTTTTTAGAAACTTCCTTGTCAAAAAGATGAGGTCACTTCTATCTCATCAGTGCCTCTCTATCCAATGTCTCGCGAATTACTAAACTATTATTACATAGTAGTCAAACCAAAGGATTCTTCCTCCCAATAGGTACATTGGTTTTAGAATCAACTATCCTGACTGGATGCTCAGTCATCGATAAATCTGTCTCAATGTCAAGATCACTCTATCTTAGAACCAGAGATGGATCAGAAAGATACATTTATAACTGAGATTAACGGAACACGTTATATATCAAAATAAGATATGGAAGATGTTATAGATGGTAATACACTTTCACAACCTTCTCAACAACCTTATAGGGTCCTATAAAATGAGGAGAAATTTTCCCTTTCCTCTCAAGATATCGATGACCCAAACAAGGATAAACTTTCATGAAAACCTAGTCACCAACTGAAAACTCCAATGGTATGAAATAATGTTTAACATAAGAATAATACTAGATATGTTCCATTAAAATTATCTGATAGATCAAATAAATCATTTATGACATCTCTTGAACCAATCATGGTCAAACCAAGGAGCATTCACCAATCTCTGACCATCATAATGGATATTTTCAAGGATATCCATACAAGTCCTTAAATGGATCCAATATGATCATAGATTGGTTAATATTTTTGTAAGAATCCTCAACCAGACCCAGATGGTCATCCCTAGATCCTCTATGGTCATGATCATATGAACATAGAATGACCTCAAGAATCTATGTAGCCATTTCTATTTGGCCATCTGACAGTGGATGGTTTGTCGTACTCTAATAGACCTGAGATCCCAGTACCTCTTAAAGGCCTCTCAAAAAGTAATAAGTAAACCAAGGATCTAATTCATAGAATATAGTACATGAAACTCTATTCAAACAAAAAATCCCCATCGTATAGAGATTTCCCAAATCCTCATCTTTGGTTGTATCACAAATGGGTATAATGTAAACTTACTTGGTCAACCTGTTGATCACAACCCATATCGCATTTTTCATTATTTGGGTATGAGGAAACCCAACCAAAAATTCCATTGATATCTCATTACACATCCATGTTGGAACTATATGTGGATAAAGAAAAAAATGAAAATCTCTTGAGCTTGACCATGACATGATGTCACATATAACAACGAGAGACAAAATCAACAATGACTCATCTCATACCAAGACACATGAATTTTTATCACATATCCTAGAACATCATCATGGTTTTTTTGGGTTCAAAACCCATTGGTAATTATAGAAATCCCATATCACCTCTTTTCTGAACACTTAGGGTACCAAAAAATTATTTTTATAACATATAATTCCATCCGTGAAGGAAAATCACACAGAAATGGTCTCCTAACCAAAAAGAGAGCCTCTAATGCAACAAAAATCATCAAAAAGCTATTGTTCCTAAAGAACCATCTCACAAAGAGATGAAGTTAGCTAAAAACTATCCAAAAAAAACCTATTACCCTTATTCATGGACTCTAATATGCAATTATATAATAAAAGACATCATGTTCATCTCTTTTGATGACGATTTCATAGCTTAGGTTAGAATTTTCTTACTCAAAGCATCTACAATGGCATTCCCTTTACCCGAGGTATAAGTGATGTCGAAGTTAAAGGATTTTAGGTATTTAATATTAAGAAAACATTAAACCCTTTTGAGTTGGAGAATTCATAAGGGAATACATCATTGAGAAGTCCATTAGTAACTAGTGATAATAGCCAGCTAGTCCTAAGAATCTCTAGATCTTAAGAACATTTCATGGTTGTTCCCATGTCATAAAATCATTCAACATTTCAGGATCAAATGAAATACAATTTTCTTACACCATTTGTCCCAAGAACATCTCTTATCGTAGATAGAAATTATATTTTAATATCTTGGAATGAAGTCAGTAATTTTTCAATAATTCAATAACTACTCTCATATGATGCACATGATCCTCCTCAAGCATGATGTAAATAAGGATGTCATCCACAAATATGACCATGAAGGTGTATAGATAATCCTAGAAAATCTTGTTCAATGAATATATACTTACTAAATGAGAATTGGTTAGACAAAATGTCAAGATAAGGTGCTCATAATCCTTATACCATCTCCAAAAGACTATTTTTTAAATGTTATATTATTGTATTCTCAACTGATGTTAACCAGATCGAAGATCAATCTTTGAGAACCACTTAACCCTATTCAACTATTCATATAGATAATAAATATTTTGAAATAGATACTTTTTCATTATTGTAACTCGATCTAATATCTAGTAATCAACAAAAAGGTGATGTGTCCTGATAATTGTTTTTAGCAAAGAGAACTGACACCGCCAAAGTGGGAAAATCAGACATATAAATCCTTTTTCTAGAAGATCTTTAAAAAAGTATTCATCTCATTCATTTTAAATAGTTACATGTGTTACAAAGGAATTTATAATTTATGGGTACCCAATACTAAGTCGATAGAATACTCTACATTCTTTACTAGAGGCAGACCAGAGAAGTCAAAGAAAAAAAGGGAAACTCAATGAAAAATAGAAGGAGATTACAGTTCAATAATTCTTTTTCCAAATAAAAAAGAAAACACATATATCACATTCCCCAAAAATTGATAAGAAGGTCTGTCTTTACTTGACCTTAAGTTTTGTCCTCCTTGAAATATACAACCTATCACATCAGGAATAATAAAGGAGACCTATTGAAGATAACAACAAATTTTGGCATTAATTGTTAATGAGCCAATCCACCCCGAATACGACATCAAGTGGTTTTATGTTTAGAAATATAAAAAACTAGGTATGATCAATATATGATATGGAAAAAACATTAGAAGTATGGTGAATACCAACTCACTATTTATTCCAAGGGGTATAGTAATATCCTTAATATAAGATAAAACATACGTAGCGATATTAAAAAGATTTAAAATACAAATTGAAGTAAAAGAATGAGATTCACTGGTAAAAAATAATGTAGTCAAAAATAATGAATATATAGTGATGGTTCCTCTCACAGTCACTAGACCCGTATCTACTTCTTCTGGAGACTCATCCATGACATGAAGAAACATTGTTTTGGATTCCTGTGACTAGAACCCCTTAGTATTTGAAGCATTTGATTTCACAAAACATTTAGGATATGTGGATGATCTTGTGACACTATAATAAGTATAATAGATATTTAATGACTTCTACATATTACCTTAGTGTTCTCAATAACAACATAACTTGGGTGCTTTAGTGAAAACCATTTTTATGTTCTCTGGAATGCCACACTTGTAGAAAATAAAACAACCTCTACCATGAACTGTAAGAGATTTGGAGGACCCTACTATTGAGAACCATGACAAGAATCACCATGATGTCTTTTTCCTTAAGATGAAATCACATAACTACCACTGGGAAAAAAAGGAACCCCTATCAAACATGAATTACCATCCATTTCCATTTCAACCATCAATGATCTATCCAACACAACAGCATATGAAGTTGTCTTCAACAAGAAAATATGAGAATGAATATCATATTGAAGTCTCATATCAAAACATTGAGTCTTCATCTTATCATTCAGTACAATATTAGGTGAAAACTTTATAAGATCAGTATAATGGTTTTCATATTATGTGATGTTTTCATCACCCATATCGATTTTGAAAAACTAAATATCCTTATCAAACAACAAGTTGTATAGATTGAATTGTTCCGTGAAAATTAATTTTAATTCTTTCCACTATAATTTCTTGTGCTTCTTCCCCATCACCATCATGTCCCATGATCTCTTTATAGGCCCTTCCATCACAAGGGTTGAAAAATTCACCTTTATTTCATGTAGTGACTCCAAGAACTAAAAAAACACTAAATACTACTCACCCAATCCTCAACCTCTTGGGGATAATCAAATCCTTTCAATGTTGGAGACTTTTAGTGATTGAACTCTTAAGCATGATTATTTAACATCCCCTTGAGGTTCCATAGCTCAATCCTTTTCGCGAACTAGTGTAAGTGCCTATCCTAGAGCTTGGACAACATGCGTGATAACCACTACCATGTTCTATTCCACAAGAGGGTTTTCGTGATGTGGTTCAAAAATATCTTCCACCTAGATCTGAGTCAAATGTCTTTTTCGATTAATGGTGATACAAAACATAAATAAAAAATATTTATGATATTATATTAACACTCAAATAGAGAAACATGGGAAATTAATCTCATTATAGAAGAACACATAATTTTAATTTTATCTTATTTAAATCAAAATAATGGAAAAGACTAAAACTAATCCCCAAGATGAATTTCCCAAACCAATACTAGAGACTTAAGGCTCATTATAGTGAGAGGTGGATAGGCACTCAATTATAACTCCCTCAAAAATACTTACATGATTACACAACAACATACTAACAACATGTCAAGATTTTTAACATGGACCTTCAATATGACTTTGATAGGAACCATACCAGATACCCTTGTACCCTAATAACCAATACAGTATTGACATAGCCCAAAGAGAAATCTCGATCCACCAGGGTTGGAAACTAAAACCTTGCATCGTACATCCTTGGAGAAGAAACAATTTTTTACTATAAACAACAGAATAAATGACCACAAGTTAGTATTGGAAAAGTAAAACTCCATGGGAGCACTATACCAGAAGTCAAATAGGTATAAATAACCAATATTAAATCATCAGAGTTCCATAAAATAGGAAGGTGGCCCAAGTCCCAATGGATAAACACAATATTCCCCAAGGATCAATAACAATAACACAATACATGTGACACTTTTACCATGTTCAATCCTTGAAGAATATAATCCACAAACACCCAAAGGCATGTGTAGGTTTTGAGGTAAAATCCTTGTAAGGCCTCACCAAGGATTCTATAAATATATATATCATGATTAATTTACCAAATAAATCATTTTATTTTAAATAAATCATAATGGAATTTTAAATGCATATTTAAAAAATCATTCTTTACTTTTGAAAATATAGAGACATTTAAAACAATGACTTAATTAAAATTTATAAAAAATATTTTATATAAATTGAAAAGGCATGTGTAAAATAGTTTCCAAACACTAGAATATGTATATATATCGATATAATTGTACAGGGAAAACATGGTCATCTTCCAAGTGGTATGGTAGTTCCTGGTTATGGGGTCCTTGTAACGCCCCGTCCCCAATTACCCAGAGTCGGTGCATTATTACATAACGTTGGCATGATCACAATAAATATCATGTCTCGAAAGACCGATTAGTTTAGAAGCCTTGGAATAACTAGATACATCCATAAAGTTTTACATTACATCATAAAAAAAATCTTGTCTTCATATCCTCTCATACTATCCCTGCATGTCATTCATAAATTACTTCTTCATAATCCTGGGAAAAATAAAACATTGAAAGGGGTGAGATCAAATGCTCAGTAAGGATAACATTATAGTAGAAGCTTTCATAGATAAGCATAAACACTTAAGACTGTTTATAACTAAAACAAAATCCTTTTAAAATTGAACTTCAGCATAAAATGGAAAAGATAAAATAAAATAATGTTGTTTACTTACTCACATGGATATTCTACTAGTCGAAAAATCCCATGCAGTATCAATAACCACTTTCATAATGATGGAATGCATAATGCTAGACTATCATAACCACATAGCCAAGGCCTCGTGCCAAGTCTACAAATAAGATTTTGCCAAGGCCTTGTGGAAAGACAGTAGTTTGTCTCATGAGACCTGCCGATGCATCGAGGAGCTATAGCGGGCTCCACCCGTCACTTATTAAGTCCAATGCATTCCTCATATGAACAGGTTTAAACATAACATAAACATTCATATTAAAACTAGAATACAAAATGTCAATACTTTAACCACAAACCATGAATGGTATAAAAATAGCACATCCACAGTCAAACATAACTCATTCGATACAATATGGAAGATTGTACTGTATCACATTAACCTCAATCAATAATAATGAAGGATGTTGACATAGATGAAAATAATAATCAAAACTATTTGAGAGAAATATCTCCCTTTTTTGAAATCATTTAAAATTCACACTATTTGTCAAGAAGCCATTTAAAAATAGATTTTTGAATCAAAGCGTCCCATACCACTTTGAAACTTTTTAAAAGGAGTTTTAATTTCTAAACATTAATGTCCATATAAATAAATCCTTAAAACCATTTTTAAAACATGGACATTAATGAGAATGATTTAGATGAATAAGTATTTAAAACATTTGAAAATGGTATATTAGTTAGAGTTTCTAACCAAAAGATAGACACTTGAATACAAATAATTGAGGTAATAAAAACTTTGTAATATCATGAGAATAAAGGGATTCATGATATAATATGTCAAAGTACAATATATACACCACATAAAAGTGATTTGGTGTATATCAAAAAAGAAGTCTCAATGGAATGTAAGTTGAGATGAAATCTCTCATAAAGGCTGTATCCTTAGGTTAAGGATAAATCAACGACATAATTATGTGTGACAAATATAAATACACTAAATATGATTGGATATTAAGTGTAAAACAATCAAAGGATATTCACACATATTCTTGTAAAAATAACACCAACGAATTGGATGTTTCACTCAACAAATGGTGAATGAGTTAAAATTACTCTTATCAAATTCATATCAATGACTTGAGAATTATCAATGGAGTGATTATGTGTATCAAAAGTATATCCATAGGAAGGGGAGTGGAAATTATGACATAATCAAATGAATAGTTATTCCACACATAATCTTGGGGTAATATAATCAATGAAATATGCGTAAAGCCAAATGAGTGGAAATTGAAATATCAAATTCCCTTATTGATTAGGTAACTTACGAAACATACACCCATGAAAGAAGTATCATACTATGATGATGTAAATACCCATGAATAAAATTATATTACACAATGAATACAATCATGGGCAGTATACATACACCACATGCAATAATTAAGTGGTGATCAATGGAATTCTCACGGAAATAAAAGTGAGATAAGAATCCCCTTACATTGTACTTTTTCCTTGGTCGACGGTAGGTTTACCTCCTTTATAATGGTGAAATAATTGTTATTGAATTATAAAAGAATCATTTACTTTAATATGATATCATATATGATCTTTTAACATTGATTTGTTAATAATATCTTAGAATTATCGTCATTTCGGGTGTTAACTTACTCGTTATCTTTTATATGTTTTGTTATGTAAGCCATATTCATTATTAATGGGATGTATATTATTCATATCCTGAATTATATCAAGTCCTTAGATACTATTATTAATCATCAAATGATAATTATACTTGAATGGATACGATGGAGAATGAATCTCATCGCATTCATGGAGACGGTAGTCCGTACATACGCACGAGCGACAATATCATTCTTTTGGTATTAAAATTATATATAATTGGATGGTATATCATATATAAAGAATAATTATAATGTTATATTTATTATTTACATGAGTTACACATCATTATTATACCCATCCAAATAATAATATATTGAATAACAATTACACCACGATGTGGAGACGGTAAGCCGTACGTACGCACGTATGGTTATATGTTATTTAAAGGATGGATAGAATACTGAAAATAGTTGTGCCATATTTATAATAACATCACAATATATATATGATACTGGAGTTATTATTTTATAATGGTAATAACAAAGAAAGAAGAAGTGGAAGAAGAAAGGAACTTGAAAAGGGGTGGTGAAAACATTACATCTTCTTCGGGTTCTTCCTTTTGATTTGATCAAAAGGGCTCCTTAGGTTGTATTTCTGATCAAACTAAGGCCTCTAGGTTGTTGTGAGAGAGGTTGGGAGAGTATTTTTGCAGATTTTGGCCGAACAAAAAGGCTTTGAAGGTGTGAAGAAATGAGAAGGAGAAGTTCCCTTTTATAAGAGGGGTGAGGGGCACCTTTGGAAAAGCTAGAAATATTAATTTATAATAAATTCATATTCGGTTTCTAATGGCTCAAAAGTTTATTATTTAAATTTTCATGTGGGGATGGGTCGAAAACAACTCATCCAATAGAATTTAGACAGGTTTGGGTCATTATATTAACCTTATCTTTAAGTATTAACTCTTAGTTAATAAGTTTCACTTTTATAATGTCTCTTTGTATTTTTATTTATATGGTTAATAAACTTACTATATATATCCAATAGACCCCCAAGTGGCCCATTAATGATATAAATATCATGATATAAGTCTTTTGGCCGAACCTTAGATTTTTAAGAATTTAAAATCAATTAATAATATAATATTTGTTTTAAAAACTCTTTTATGTCAATTCTGACACTATGCAACAGTTGATTTTTTTGAAACTTATAACAGAATGATTACTTCGAAAAAATTTAATTAAATCATTCCTAACATGTAATATTAACTTTGAAAATTAGTTTAATTTATAAAAAGTCTCCAATTCAATTTATTTGTGTATTTATAATATCAATTATTTTAATTTTTCACTATTATGGTAATTACTGAATCATCATTGTGTCATAAATAAATTAAATTATTTAATGTCTAAAAATTATAAATAAAATATCATTATGTAGTAAATATTTTTATATTTATAATTAATATTTATAGTCGAAAATACAACATATATAACCCTATGTAAAAATTGTTTTTCTAAAAGATATATGCTTGTGTCATTTTTGTATTCATTTTAACATAATTATAATAAAGTGTCCCTATCACCTACAAGTGGCTCCATGGGGTCCCAAAATCGACCCAAATATGCCTATGGTCGAACATGTATCAATAAATAAGGTTAGGACACGTTTTAGGGTAATTTAGTATTATTATTATATTATTGTTTAACCCTTATTTACCGGATTTACCCTTAACCATGGTAAATAAAATATTTACCGCAGTAATTATTCAAAATGTCTAAAAATAAATTTTACCTATTTAAACAATTTGAAAATACTGATTCAAAATATGGAATCCATTTTTCCAAATCCAAACACAGAAGTGGCAGAAATTAATTTAAAATTAATTTCCATTGTTAAAACAAAAAGCGTGTTTTTAAGAGATAATAACTATCAAAAGATTGACACTTGTTTATGTCCGGTTTAATTGTAAAAGTATGTCCAATTACCAACATTGAATTAAATGGTAAAAATATATTCTAAATATACTTTAAAACCTCTCAAATTCATAATTTATCACTATTAATTATTTTGATTAAAAAATTTGTTTTTAATTAAAATTTAGGAATTTTCACTATTCATCAAAATATTAAAGTTATCCGAAAAGTACCAAAATTTCAACTTAGGATAAATTCGATATTCCAAATCCAAAAATGAAGTCCATTTTGAGAGATAGAATTTATAAAATTTAAAAAATTAGGTATTACTATTCATAACAGCTAGTTTGATTGGTTATGGTGTGTTAAAATCTCGAAGTTGCGTACAATGAACGACATTGCATTATTCGAAAGGAAACGTACTGTGGAAGATTGGGGTGTTACATTCTCCTCTCCTTCAATAAATTGTGTCCTCGCAATTTTTAAAATTGTGCTTGGGAATATAATGGAAAATCCACATCGGAAAAAGAGTCAATAAAACTATCACTTTAAAAGAACGAAAGAGAGGTATAAAGGATATCCAAGATAACTCATACTCGGATTCCATGTAGGAAAACAAGAATATGGATGATAAACTAAGTGTCAAGTTCTGATGGAGAGGGATAGAAATCATTATCAGGAGAAAGTTAATAATAAGAAAACCACAAACTTGTGTTAGGACAAACGGCCATTAGTCTCCTAATAGGAAATTAAACGGACAAATTTTTTTTTGTTTTAGGTTACATTACATAAGGATGAGGAATTCATTTATGATATTGACTAAAAACATAAATAGATATACTTACTTTTTAAGTAGAGTTTCATTATTTAATAACTTTTTACCACTAACTTATTTTTTTTGAACAATGAGTATTCAAGAAGAGTTGGTCATAATAAAAGAGCTAGAATAAACTTATATAGAAATACATTATCCATGTAGGATAAACTATATATTTAACTTGTCTTTAGAGATTAATCAAAACCAAAATGGTTAGTATAAGATCTGGTGATCCCCCAAAAGGATATTCCTTGAGAGAAATAAACACTAATCTTAATTTTAAAAAATTAAACCAACAATACCCCAAAGTTAAATAAATACCATTCAACAATCAATTGTCCTTAAAATCCTTTAATATAATCAAAACTAATATTGAAAACCAAAACTTATTATGAATGTATTCTTCCACATTAAATTGTATCTCCAAATGACATTAATTACTCTTAAATTCATAAACTTAAAAGTAATTAACCTAATCATTTCCATAAATAACCCAAATCATTATAAATCCACAATAAAAACATAGATAAAAATCCACAATTACTTCTCAAATGATATCCCATACTACTCTATTTTCCTTTGGCATATAGTGTTCTCAACAAAGTGAACAACTTCAAAAATAACATTTTTCACTTAATCACCAAATCATTTTCCTATACTAAGGGTATTCATTTGATAAGACATAAGAACCCAAATCAACATATTATTGATAAATAAAATCATTTAACTAAAAAAAATTAGTCACACTATCCAGGGACTTCACGTAGTCCAGTGGTAGGCGATAAATCCCAATCGCACTTTGGTTGTGGGTTCGATTCTTATAGCTTTTTCCGACGCGACGGGTTGTCACACGGTCTACGTGTTGTCCTTTTTCAAAAACTATATTTTATAATATTACCAAAATGAGATAAATTCTTCAAAATACCATAACATAATTTAACCACAAATTTTATATCAAACCTTGCATTTTCATCCCAAATTATAATAACTTATAATTCTCTCAAACCCCAATGATCATATAAAACCAAATGGCTATTTATACCTATATCTACAAGAGAAGAGATAATTCTTCCTCAAATACCATTCTCACATGGAAAATTGCGGGGTTACAAATACAAGAGAAAATTATTCTAAATTAAACACATCAACAAGGAGAACTAATACTTTTTAAACATTTCTCCAACCATTTATTTCCACATGGATTCTTCTTTAACCAAGAAAATATCCTCTAGAATAGGGATTTCACTAGGGTAATGTCCAGGTCCCCTACATTTATGGAAAATGACTGTAAATGGACTCTTGGGACCATTTTTATCTTCTTCCATAGTACTCTTCATTTTTTCTTTGGCAATTCTTCACTTTATGTCTTTCCTTCCCACACGTAAAGCATTTCGTGGTCCCATTGAGACACTTTCCCGGGTGTCTCCTACCACATTTCTTGCATGATGGAAATTGAGGGTTCTTTTCTCCACGGTCTCCATTACTGGAGCTCTTATCATTCATCACCTTTCTCTTCCTTGTTGAGTCTGGGAGTTGGTTAATATATATTTTGTTGATCATATTTTTGGAAAACTGATTTGGCCTAAAGACGATATCTTTTACGCCTATCAACATTCCATTTTGTTGCTCATTTTCATCACCGTTCCCACCTTGTACATCATTCTCAAAGTCACTATGACTTCCTTGGAATCCAGCCATCAACTAAAACGAGAAAGAATTGTGTGAGTAATAGTAGTCGTAAAATCTTTTAGAGATTAAAATGTCAACATATTCTCAATTTGAAACATATTAGGATTAACCAAGTTCATTTACTCTCATCTTATATATATATTACTTAAATCGGCTTGTAATGAAAATGTAAATTATCCTAAGCATATCCACCGGGAGTGTCGTTACCAAGAGTGCAGCAAGGCACGTTGTCGTGCACCAGTTCCCGTTCGAGTCTAGCTCAAAGCGGTGTTTTCGGGTTTTACCCCTAGGTACATCTGTGCTAGAGCCGCCTCTACTTGCTCGTATCCAGACAGGGATGTATTGCTCAGAAAACTCACAAAATCTCTACAATACCAAAATTCTAGGAAGTTCTTCTATACTAATCCTAAAAGTTCATCTTAGGTCTACGTGCTCTATTCAGAGTTTATCTAAATATAGCTTCTAAGGTTTGTACTAAACTTCCTCTGATACCAACTGTAACGCCCCATCCCCAGTTACCCAGAGTCGGTGCATTATTACATAACATTGGCATGATCACAAGAAAGATCAAGTCTCGAAAGAACGATTAGTTTATTAGCCTTGGAATAACTAGATACATCCATAATGTTTTACATTACATCATAAAACAAAACATATTGTCTTCATATCCCCTCATAATATCCCTACATGTCATTTATAAATTAATTCTTCATAATCCTAGGAAAAATAAAACATTGAAAGGGGTGAGCTCAGATGCTCAGTAAGGATAACATTATAGTAGAAGCTTTCATAGATAAGCATAAACACTTAAGGCAGTTTATAACTAAAACAAAAGCATTTTAAACTTTCACTTCAGCATAAAATGGAAAAGATAAAATAAAATAATTTCATTTACTTACTCACATGGATATTCTACTAGTCGAACAATCCCATGCAATATCAATAACCACTTTCATAATGATGGAATGCATAATGCCAGACTATCATAACCACATAGCCCAGGCCTCGTGCCAAGACTACAAATAAGATTTTGCCAAGGCCTTGTGCCAAGAAAGTAGTTTGTCTCATGAGACCTACAGATGCATCGAGGAGCTATAGAGGGCTCCACCCGTCACTTATTAAGTCCAATTCATTCCTCATATGAACAGGTTTAAACATAACATAATCATTCGTATTAAAACTAGAATACGAAATTTCAATACTTTAACCACAAACCATGAATGGTATAAAAATAGCACATCCACAGTCAAACATAACTCATTCGATACAATATGGAAGATTGTATTGTATCACATTAACCTCAATCAAGAATAATGAAGGATGTTGACATAGATGAAAATAATCATCAAAACTATTTGGGAGAAAAATCACCCTTTTTTTGAAATCATTTAAAAGTCACACTATTTGTCAAGAAGCCATTTAAAAATAGATTTTTTAATCAAAGTTTCCCATACCACTTTGAAACTTTTTAAAAGGAGTTTTAATTTCTAATATTTAATTTCCATATAAATAAATCCTTAAAACCATTTTTAAAACATGGACATTAATGAGAATGATTTAGATGAATAAGTATTTAAAACATCTAAAAATGGTATTTTAGTTAGAGTTTCTAACCAAAAGAGATACACTTGAATACAAATAATTGAGGTAATCAAAACTTTGTAATATCATGAGAATAAAAGGATTCATGATATACAATGTCAAAGTACATTATATACACCACATAAAAGTGATTTGGTGTATATCAACAAAGAAGTCTCAATGGAATGTAAGTTGAGATGAAATCTCTCATAAAGGTCGTATCCTTAGTTTAAGGATAAATCAACGACATAATTATGTGTGAAAAATATAAATACACTAAATATGATTGGATATTCAGTGTAAAACAATCAAAGGATATTCACACATATTCTTGTAAAAACAACACCAACGAATTGGATGTTTAACTCAACAAATGGTGAATGAGTTAAAATTACTCTTATCAAATTCATATCAATGATTTGAGAATTATCAATGGAGTGATTATGTGTATCAAAAGTATATCCACATGAAGGGGAGTGTAAATTATGACATAATAAAATGAATAGTTATTCCACACATAATCTTGGGGTAATATAATCAATGAAATATGCGTAAAGCCAAATGAGTGGAAATTGAAATCTCAAATTCCCTTATTGATTAGGTAACTTACTAAACATACACCCATGAAAGAAGTATCATTCTATGATTATGTAAATACCCATAAATTAAAGTATATTACAAAATGAATACAATCATGGGCAGTACACATACACCACATGCAATAAATAAGTGGTGATCAATGGAATTCTCACGGAAATAAAAGTGAGATAAGAAACCCCTTACTTTGTACTTTTTCCTTAGTCGACGGTAGGTTTACCTCATGTATAATGGTGAAATAATTGTTATTGAATTATAACAGAATCATTTACTTTAATATTATATCATATATGATCTTTTAACATTGATTTTTTAATAATATCTTAGAATTATCGTCATTTCGGGTGTTAACTTACTCATTTTCTTTTATATGTTTTGTTACGTAAGACATATTCGTTATTAATGGGATGTATATTATTCATATCCAGAATGATATCAAGTCCTTAGATACTATTATTAATCATCAAATGATAATTATACTTGAATGGATACGATGGACAATGAATCTCATCGCGGTCGTGGAGACGGTAGTCCGTACGTATGCACGAGCGACAATATCATTCTTTTGGTATTTAAATAATATATAATTGGATGGTATATGATATATACAGAATCATTATCATATTATATTTTTTATTTACATTAGTTACACATCATTATTATACCCATCCAAATAATAATATATTGAACAACAATTACACCACGACGTGGAGACGGTAAGCCGTACGTACGCACGTATGGTGACATGTTATTTAAAGGATGGATAGAATACTGAATATAGTTGTACCATATTTATAATAACATCACAGTATATATATGATACTGTAGTTATTATTTTATAATGGTAATAACAAAGAAAGAAGAAGTGGAAGAAGAAAGGAACTTGAAAAGGGGTGGTGAAAACATTACCTCTTATTCGGGTTCTTCCTTTTGATTTGATCAAAAGGGATCCTTAGGTTGGATTTATGATCAAACTAGGGCCTCTAGGTTGTAGTGAGAGATGTTGGGAGAGTATTGGGGCAGATTTTGGCCGATCCAAAAGGCTTTGAAGGTGTGAAGAAATGAGAAGGAGGAGTGCCCTTTTATAAGAGGGGTGAGGGGAACCTTTGGAACGGCTAGAAATATTAATTTATAATAAATTCATATTCGGTTTATAATGGCTCCAAAGTTTATTATTTAAATTTTAAGGTGGTTATGGGGCAAGAAAAACTCAACCAATAGAATTTAGGCAGGTTTGGGTCATTATATTAACCTTATCTTTATGTATTAACTCTTAGTTAATTAGTTTCACTTTTACAATGTCTCTTTGTATTTTTATATTATAATGTTAATAAACTTACTATAAACTTCCAAGAGACCCCCAAGTGGTCCATTAATGATATACCGATCATGATATAAGTCACTTGGACGAACCTTAGATTTTTAGGATTTAAATATCAAATAATAATATAATATTTGTTTTAAAAACTCTTTTATGTCAATTTTGACACTATGCAATAGTTGATTTTTGTGAAACTTCTAACAGAATGATTACTTCTAAAAAATTTAATTAAATAATTCCTAACATGTAATATTAACTTTTAAAATTATTGTAATTCATAAAATGTCTCAAATAATATTTATTTGTGTATTTATAATATCAATTATTTTAATTTTTCACTATTATGGTAATTACTGCATCATCATTGTGTCATAAATAAATTAAATTATTTAATGTCTAAAAATTATAAATAAAATATAATTATGTAGTAAATATTTTTAGATTTCTAATTAATATTTATAATCGAAAATAAAACATATATAACCCTATGTAAAAATTGTTTTTCTAAAAGATATATTCTTGTGTCATTTTTGTAATCATTTTAACTTAATTAAAATAAAGTGTCCCTATTACCTACAAGTGGCTCCATGGGGTCCCAAAATCGACCCAAAGAAGCCTATGGTCGAAAATGTATCAACCAATAAGGTTAGGACACGTTTCATAGGAATTTAATATTATTATAATATTACTTTTTAACCCTTATTTACCGGATTTACCCTTAACCATGGTAAATAAAATATTTACCGCAGTAATTATTCAAAATGTCTAAAAATAAATGTTACCTATTTACACAATTTGAACATCATGATTCCAAATATTGAATCCATTTTTACAAATTCAAAACACAAAAGTGGCAGAAATTAATTTAAAATTAATTCTTTTTTTTAAAACAAAAAGCGTGTTTTTAAGAGATAATAACTATCAAAAGATTGACACTTGTTTATGTCCGGTTTAATTGTAAAAGTATGTCCAATGAACAAATTTGTATTAAATGGTAAAAATATATTCAAAATATACTTTAAAACCTCTCAAATTCATAATTTTTCACTATTAATTATTTTGATTAAAAAATTTGTTTTTAATTAAAATTTAGTAATTTTCACTATTCATCAAAATATTAAAGTTATCCGAAAAGTACAAAAATTTCACCTTAGGCTAAATTCGATATTCCAAATCAAAAAATGAAGTCCATTTTGGGAGATAGAATTTATAAAATTTCAAAATTTAGGTATTACTATTCATAACAGATAGTTTGATTGGTTATGGTGTGTTAAAATCTCGAAGTTGCGTACAATGCACCCCATTGCATTATTCGAAAGGAAACGTACCGTTGAAGCTTGGGGTGTTACAGTCCTCACAAACTTATATAATTTAAATGAAAATGTGAACACACATCCCATTGACACTAGTCAAATAATACTGAATAACATCCCACTATAAATGAGATATTTCAATCAGTTTACGATAGAGTTGTAATGAAATAATATTTTTCTAGGGAATTCTCATCCTAGAATGTTTGTACCCAGTAACTCAATATCTACAAAGGCTTTCATATTCCGAAAAAATAATCAATAATGGTAAAATTATTTCCAAAGTTTTAAAATACAATTAAACCCATTTTTCCATTTCAATATACCAATTTCCATTTAAAACCCCAATAGGTTTTTAATAAAATCATTAATTTTGTAGGATAAAACCAATGGATTTCTACCAAAACAAAATAAGACATTTTATTAAAACACAAATATGAAATCATTTTAATTTCACTTTCACAAATTTAATACACAAATTAAATTTCTCTAATTTGATTCAATATTCTCAATTAATCCATAAATCAATTGAATTGGGTGATTCCGAAATTTTAAGCTAAATAAAATATAAATCCTTAATTCACTAGAATAGAGCTTTTAATTAACAATTTGAAATTAATTTAATTTATATCATCCCATTTAAGGTTAAATCAATTTCCAAATAGAAATGTAACCACCTATCATAGATCATAGGATCATGAATCATAATTCCATAATGGAGAAAATAAAATGAATGAAATCAAAAATTAATATATGAGAATAAAAATAAGGTCAAAGATTTAAAACAGATTTGAAAAGATACTCCAATTACAAATAAATCTAAAAAACACTAAGGATGAGAGAAGAAGAGAGTGGCAGATGAATAATGGGTAGGGATCCCTTTCTGGGAATGGATCAAATGAATATATCAACTCTTTGAATCTCTTTGTAAGGGACTTAGAGGGGAAAAAATTGGTCCATGAGAGCTCCAATGGCCTTGGAAAACGTTCTAGGTTGATTTAGTCCCAAGCAATGGTATAAAGGGTGGATATAGGATTTTGAAATAATTTATTGATTAATTAAAATCCACACTCATGGTTTCATGGGTTTGGCCACAAGGATTTTAAAATATTATTCCCCATCCTCATGTGTGGAAACTATTCCTACCCTCACCATTTGGGTATTCAAAGTTTTCACTAGTAGGGATCATGGTTTGGGAAAACAATGTGCCAACCGTGCAGAGCCTAATAACATCCAAAAATTTCCAAATTATCACCTGAAACCCCCACAAATGATACAATACCAAAGAATAATCAAAAGAGGGGTTAATATGTACTTGAAAAAAGTAATAATATGTTACATAGTCTTTATAGGTTATCACTTTTGTTATGTATCAACCCAGATTATCCTTTGTAAATTTATGAGAAATGGAATTTTATAGCATGGTAATAATGCTTTCAATAATGTTGTTGTATCCTTGTATAATGTTGATATTCTATGTAGCTAATTTCTCAAATACACTATGATTTCTGATCTTCTGTGTTTTAATATGTGTGTTCATATGTAATAAATCATGAAATAAAGTGTATAAAATATATGGGTGTTCTAAACATATGATGGTGAAGGATGATGTCATCATTAAGACTATAATTCTTAGTATGAATGGGAATTATGATTTTTTGATTATTCCCATTAGGTTGAATAATTCCCCAACTATAATCATGGATATTACAAATAAAGGCTTCCTTTAATATATTTATAAATTTGATCTTGGGTTTATTAATGATATTTATTTATTAAAAAAGTGATTAGAATAAAATAAAACATCTAAGAATTGGTTTAAAATACATGAAATAAGATAAGTTGTATGGAGAATTTAATAAATGTGATTTTTGGTTAATGTATATTTCATTCATCAAATACATCGTAAATAAGTATAGAATAACTTTTGACCCTATTAAAAATATACTAGTTGATGAATGGAAAAATCGCACAAATGATACTAAGATTCATAGTTTTAATTGATAATAATTTTATTACCAATTTTTTGTTGGAAACATCATAGAACAATGTTTCCCACTATCCATGTTAACATGAAAAGGATTTAGGTTTATATAGATAAAGGAATGCGATGAATGTTTGTATGAATTTTAAAAAATATTAGTGAATTATCTATTTTTTCCCCTTCCATCTAAAAATGGTAAGATTTATTATAAAAAATTATGATTCATTCATGGGAGGGGGTTGTGTTTTAATACAAAATGATCAAGATTCATTCTACACATCACATCAATTAAAACCTCATGAGAAAATTTATTGTATACATGAAATGTAATTGGAGGATGTAGATTTTTTGCTAAAAATACATCGACATAGAAGTTAAAGAAACATATTTTCTGATTCTTTGATTCGGAAAGATAGTGGTACCTTAACCACTTTATTCTTGGAACATAACCCTTTGGTTAACGATTTGATGAATGTTGTCAAAGAAATTTTTCATGAAGGAACTCCCTCATTTTTGTTTTAGATTTCATTAAAGATTAATGTGTCTAACAATGTTATGAAATTTCATAAGTAATACTATGAGTTAAATGAAATGTATAATTCTTTGATAAATTTAAATTATTTAAATTTAATATTGAAAAATAATGTTGTTTGAGGTTTATAAAAATGTTATTTGTTTCTTATGACCACCAGATGATGAAATAACTACTATGTGAGGCTCATATGTATCTATTTTTTATTCATCTAAGAAACAATATATATATATATACCTCCATGAACCTTTCTGGTGGAAAGGAATGAGGAAAGATATTAGTGATTTTTTTATAAAAAATAATTATTTTCAACATGTTAAAGAAGAATGAAAATTACTAAAGGGGATACATTATAATTTTCTAGTTCTAGAGAAAATTATTCAAGAATATATATTTTGATTTCATGGTGGGTTTACAAAAGAAATCTCAAGGTAATAATTCAATTTGGGTAATTATTCGTTGACTAACTAAGTCATCTTATTTTACTTCCACTCAAGATTATATATTGGATCAACATTCACCAAATTTTGATAACGATATAATTAGATTACCTATAATTCCTCTATATTTTTTATCTAGTATATACCATAAATTCACCTTTAATTTATATAAAGGACTTCATAAGTTATTGTCTACTGAATTAAATTTCAGAAGCACATTTCATCCTTAGTCTGATGGTTAGTCAGAGTGTTAAATTAAAAATTTTGAGGATATAATTTAAGATTATTCAATTTATTAATGGGGAATTTTAGTTGAACATGTCAATTTGGTTGGGTTTTATTGTAATAATTATTTTCATTATAGTATATATATATGTTACCTTTTGAGGCATTATATTGAAATTAGTTTCAGACATTAGATTTTTTGGATGATGTTGGAGAAAGAATGTTTTTGGGACAATAATTTTTAGAATAAATGGTGGAGAAATTGATGTTGATTTAGAAGTATATGATTATGTCTTAGAGTAGGTTGGAAATGTATGTAGATAATCAGGGAAACTATCTTTCATTCAGGGTAGCTGACCATCTTTTCATTAAAGAATCTCTTTGTAAAAGTGTTTTGTGTTTTTTGAAAAAATGGAATGTTAAGACCATGGTTCGTTGGTAAATATGAAATTTTAGAGAATATTAGATGGGTTTATTATTAGGTAGTTTTGCCTCTATTATTACCTATAGTAAATGAATTATTTCATATTACATTTTCAAGGAAATATATGATATATGAACATCATGTTTTAAACCTTGAAGTAAATCATTTTGATGAAAACATTTCTAATGCGGGAAAACTAGTACAAAATATTGAACAAAGATAGAATTTTTTTGTGCAATAAAGTGAGTTACAATGTCAATTTATCATGTAAAATCATATGATTAAGGAAGAAATATGGGAATTAGAAAATACTATAAGGGAAAGATATACCCCACCTATTTAAGTAGAGAATAAAATTACAAGGACGCAATTTCCAAAAATGGAGAAAAATGTAAAACCCATGAAATGGTAATTGTAAATAAATTGCATCCCTTATTAACAATAATAAATCACATCTTATAGATTTATATACATTATAATAAAATTATGTAACTTCCCAATAATGAAGGAGAAGATTTTATTTATACTAAGTTTTTTACATATATTTTTTGGTTGTTTTATAAGATTAATATAAAAATTTTAAAATGTTAATTTTTTAAAAAATTACTAAATTTTTAAATCATCCATTAAAAAAATTATTACAATAATATTTATTGGGATTTTTTTGAAAAATATGTTTTTTGGGTGAATAGTAGAAAATACAAATTTTTACATAAAAATATCATTTCATTTAAAGAAAAATAGAATGACACATTTTGTTTAAAAATGGTATAAAAGTAAAATTAGATAATTTATATGATCAATAATTCAATTAAAGAAATTTATTATCAATTATGTTCATTATTTTGATACAAAAAAATTTCATACATACAAAAAGATTTTTCTTGGAAACCTTTTTTACATGCTTTACAGGTTTAATTTATAATTACATCTATCCACATTTTAGAATTAATTTTATAAAATAGTCTCTATATTTTTAAAATTAATAATTAATAATAATTAAGAAACACAATATTTTATTTTCATAATGTATAGAAAAAATAGTAAAAATATGGTATAACAATTTCCGATAAAAGAGGATGACCAGGGGTTAAACTAAAGTGATAATGATTTAAATAAACAAAAAACATCTTCAAATGATAATTTATGGAAAATATTTATACCATATATAATCCCATATTTTTAAATGGTCCTTTTTGGACCGATTTATTATGAGTAATACCATAATATATTTTAATATTTTGAAAAATTCCATGTCTTACCTCTCCCTACTTATAAATGAATCCACTATCCACAATTCTCCACAAAAAGAGATGAATTCGGTGTATGATCATAAGATATGATTTAATGGATATACATATAAGAGTGGTGTGAATTATATTTTAAAATTTTTAAACTAATCAAAACACAATACCTCTTAAACTAAATTTTTCAAACACATACATAGTCCAATTATCAAAGTAATGGAATTAAACTCACATTAGATCTGATGAAATGAAAGTATGCTTTTATCATATTCATGGTTACACTGATAAGAAAACCAAAATAGTATTATTATTATGGAGACTAACTTTCTATTATATGCATAATGGAATAGAAACTTGTAAAAATAAGTAATTAACAAACTAAAAATATTAAAATGTCTTAAAATCTATATCAAATAGATTTAACACTTATTACCATAAGATTAACATAGTCAATAACCATGACTAATGGATGTTGTAGTTTAATAGTTACTATAACTTATGTCTTTCCTTACCATTAAATCCCTCAATATGATGATCAGAATAAGCTCTATATTTCTATCCTTAGAAGCCCTCGATATGATGATCAATGTTTGTCTTAAAATCCATGAATTCCCACAATCTGATGGATCATTTTCACTACCTTACTATCCCCCTAAATCACTATATTGTAACAATGATTTGAATCATAATACAGAATAAAAAATTATTATCGACACAACCTAATAAGGACTCCTTAAAACAACAACTTTATATAGAATTATAAAGACTAAGAATGAGTAGTTCACACTAATAAATTTTTATATGAATTGAGTTGAATATTTTATTGGCTCCAAGGAATTAAATGATCGGATATTTATTAGTTAAACTTTAATATTCATATTTCTATGTTTTTTGTAACAAACTCAGACAACTGGCATTTGACAACCCACAATGCTATAGCATAACTGAATGTATGATGAAATTTTGTTAGCACCATTAAAATGATATATATAATCTTTATGATTGAAATAAGTATTATAAATTCAAATTATAAATATAATATAGTTCTATGGAAATCCTTATCATTTTTTTAATTCAGTAATCTTTATGGGCATCAATCCGATTGTTTCAAAACTAGAATCAGTTGGATCGTCATGAATTATTTCAGTACGATAGACAAAACAAAGGTTTAACTTTTAGTCTAACTAACGGTAAGTCCAATATAGCAGATATATTCTTAGTCCAATGATAATAATGAATAACTATAGATGAATATTTTTAATACATTATAATTTTTTCAATGTATGGTGAATGATAATATTTTCTATAAAAATATACTAAAATACTTTTCACATTAAAGTTTAATGAAAATATCTTAAGGAGGTGTTTGTGATTTCCAAAACTAAAGGAATCTAAATGTAAGATGTTATAATTCTGACTCAACATTTGGTTAAACCAAAAACTACCCAAAAAAAATATTAATTTCACGACCCATGTCTTAGAGGTAATTTTATTCGAATAATACCATACTCAAATGGATTAATGTGTGAAGAAAATGATGTTTTCAGAAAAAGGAGTATATATTTTAACTGAATGTTCTTGTTTTTGTTATTCTTTAACCTCCTTCAAAAATATTCAAACCATTTTCATATAATTACATCATAATCTATAATATACTGAAATTATATTATGTTTGTGTTTTAAAATTAATTCATCTCTTTCTCTATTTAATGGGAAATAAAACCATTGTTTATGTGTATAGATGACTATGGCCTCCCAAACCCATGTAATTTATTTTCCATCACCACCTCTAATGGATTGTTATAATTATTGATTTAATTATATAAGTGATATTAATGAAATAATTATATTTTTTAGAAGAAAATATATCATCTGTTTTCTTACCATTCCATACATTTAAAAAAGATAACTTCGTTCACGCGTATATGGGGATCACCACCTCCATGAAGTGGTGTGATTCATTTTACGTCACAAACTCACATGGATAGTATGTATATGTTTATTTAAATTGATAATTTAATATTTATGATATAATAATAATTAAATGATGATAAAATTATACTTACCTTTTTTTCCCTCACGTTCGTTGAAACATGTAAACTTCACTCTATTGTATATTCGTCTTACCGTCTCCATGATTGAAATGTACTTAATTTTTTGAAACCATCACACATAGTTAATTATTAAAAAATAATTAATGTTTTAAATTTTTAATTATATGAGTACTGTAATTATTTATATGACAAAATAATGACCACTTTTACCATGTACATCATACTGAGGTCATTTTGAAATTATTAACTAAGCATCCTCAAAACACACGGTGATGACATAACAAATTAAGTTAATATATATTTTTTATGAATAAATGAAATAAATTATAAATTTAATATTTATTAAACCTTGAAATGTTTATCATAAAATTAAATAATTAATAATGGTTTTTTATATAGGAGATTAAAAATGAATGTGAAGAATGAACTCAATGTAAGGGACACTTTAGCCTAAAAACCTCATTTAAAATGTATACAATATTTTTTTTAAATATTTTTCATTCGTGTTAATATAAATAAAAATAATTTTTTATTGATATATATATATATATATATGTGCATAAATTAATTATAATGGACCTTTTATTTCCATTTTTACTTTTTTAAATGTTTTTCAAAATAATAGTTTGTATATATTTTAAACAGAATGTTTTTGATAAATGGAAAAGGAATTTTCTATTTTAATATATAATAATTCAATGTTTTTTATCATGGCCATATCCATTATTTGATTTTTAGAATACTTTACAATATTCAATGTTTTTTATTTAGATAAAAACACTTCTCCCTTTGGTTTTCTGTATTTTATTTAAAGGATTTAAATGGAATGAATATTTTGATATGTCAAAATGTTTTCAACTAGGTGAAAATAATATTTATATGTGTGTAATGATAATAATACCATCTTTCTTTCATTATGATTATGTTATTATTCTAAGAAATTATTTATGATGATGGGTTTGATTGTTATAGATGATAATTATTGTAGTACAACTCGACATATATCTATAATGCATTGGGTAAAGGGATGAAGTCTACCAGTTATAGGTTTCTAAAGATATATTATTTTAATTAACCAGGTGAGTTATTCCATTTGTAATAGGGATTATAAGAGTGATACGAAAATTATATATCATTTTAACTACATAATTTCTCTATTATTTTTATCAGATATCATGAAATTATTTTTATATTTCAAGATATGAAAATTCTCTTATGATTAAAATAATGTTTATGATACTTCATTTGGGTGAAATGTATAACTTTGGGGGAATATTTTCCATATATTTTCATCATTTTTATAGTCAATTTTTAGTTTTATTTTTCCTTTAATATTTACTATGATTTTTGAATGAAATCGTTAGGTAGTAATGTTTATTTAATGGGAAATAAAATATTTATTATGAGTTTAATGATTATTTTTAAAATGATAAATGTTTATAAATTCTATTTATATACCAATATGTTTGTTTCCAAATTTTTATATGTATTTTAATGTAATTTTTTACTCATCCCATGTTTTCAAATAAATAATAATAGGTTTTTAGTATTGTCATAAATAAGTATGTGGCTAAGATATGTATGGAAAAGAAAACATATTTTAACATTAAAAATTTTATTATGGGAAATATGGATTCTATGTGGATGTTTCCACTTTCTGATGTAATATTTTATTTTGAAAGGGTGGTGACCAAATTATCATAAACAATAAACCTAAAAGGTCTTCATGAATGAAATAAAATGAATCCTTGCTTGATAAGATAATTATCGATTATTTAAGTTGAGGTCATTATAAATGGTACCATATTAAAGGTTTAGATAATTTTAGAGGGTAAGATATTATTTTTATATACCCTTTAGAGATTATTATTTATAGTAATAATGATATATAATTTTAATTTTACCATGTTGATGTATCTAATTTTTTTTATTTAGAATGTTTTTTATAGATAAAACAAGGAATGCGATGTAAGGATTCACAAAGAGGACAATATCCTTCCAATTCAACAACTAGGAATAGTAGGAATTAGAACAGAGCAATTTTTTTGTGATGGATCATTTTAGGTAAGCTATAAATGGAGGTGACATCCATTCTAGGGTGAAAAATGATCTACCATGGAATAACATGTTGATAGTGGATTAATTTATCATACAATGCCCTCCAATATTCAACAGACATTTTGACTTAGTTGTAGCTAATATAAGTATTAAATATCTGGAAAATATATTCAATGTCTTGGGTTATTCATAAAATCAATTAGTAACTCTTTTTATTTACAATTTAGAAGGTGAATCAGAACAATGTAAGTCAAATATTAATAATACTTTAAATAGAAAATAGATTGGAACCTTATAATGAAATGTAATTAAGAATATTTTTCTTTTGAAGTATTTTCCCAATGTTATCCAAATTAGGTTAGAAATTAAATTCTTAACATTAATGAAAAAATATGGGGATTCAGTATCTATATATGTAGTAAAAATCACTAGCATGGAATGTTATACACCAAATTTAATCTAGTATTATCACAGTAAAATGAAACAGTTTTACTCAAGATTAAAGTAAAGATACTAAAGATATTTTCGCTCTCAAAAATTAAAAAATTGGGGTAATTTTTTTCTATGTTGGGATGGTTGAAATGGATCTTTCCAATGATCATGCTTCTTAGGAAAATAAGAATAAATTGAAGTCTGAGTAGCTGAAAAATTGGAAGAATCCATCAAATAAAGATGATGATAAGAATATAAAGTATCCAAATTTTGATAGCTATGTGAAAAATCATCCTGGGGGATGTATTACAAAATCTCGGATAAAATTTTGATATGGTTAGTTTGGGAATATTGCTTGTCATTAAATAGAAGAATATTTTAGTAGTGGTAAGACCAATTTGATATGTATGGATTAAGGTGATTTAATTGTATTGAGAGGGGTCATTGTGTGTATGTGTGTCCAAAGAAGAAAATAACGATGGGAATCAAAAAGACTTTAAATTAAAGGGTGTACTGGAATCCATTATAATTACTTCAGCAAATAATGGTCCCCCCAATGAAGTTGTAATTAGTACATTACATTTTTATTCAAATTCTTCTAATGTCTTGGTTTATTTGGGGTCTACACATTCATTCACTTTTATGAATGTTATAGGTAAAATGGAAATTTTACCTAATGAAACGAAGTCAATACTTTGGTAAAAACACATGGTGGTTGTATTATTAATACAAGAGATTAAAAATATATTCTTATTATAACTTGTTTAAAGGTTTTCCTAAAAACCTTTTTTTCTTTCCCATTGTAAAAGTTTATGTTATCCAATGTATGGATTGTCTCTCACTTTATCATACTAGGATATATTTTACATCCAATGAGGTTATTTTACCAAAAAAAAATTAGTTTGTATATAATAATAAATTCAAAACATTTATAATAAATCGAGAAGAAGAGAAACTTTTAAACTATCTAAATAATAGTTATCTTTCTCATATTGTTGAAAATAAGTTAAATGGTCCAAATAATGATGTTCCAATAGTAAAATAATATCTATAAGTTTTTTTAGAATATTTCTCTAGTATTAAACATGAATGGGTAGTCTAATTTACTAATAATATAGTTCTAGATAATAAGATAATTTCAAAACCCCTTATAATATGTATAATGTAGAACATATTGAATTAAAAAATCAGTTACTAGAATTTCTTGATAGACATTTTGTTGATCCAAGAACATCACCATGGGGTGTTCCTATTTTATTAGGTAAAAAAAGGTGGTACCAGGAGGATCTGAATTTATTATATTTAATTTAATAACATTACTAATAATAATAAGTATCTCTTCCATATATTGAGGAATATTTTGATTATCTATGTATAGATTAGTATTTTTTGAATATTGATATCAGGTCCATGTACCATCAATAGATGGTGAATAAAGAAAAGTACATAAGATAATGTTTCCTACTGGGTACGAGCATTAGGTCTTTTAGTTATTCCATTTTTTACATAAAAATGATCATGTTATATACACTGATCTTATGAATAGAATTTTGCATTAATATTAGTATAAGATTGTTATTGAATTTATTGATGATATTTTGGTTTATTAAAAAAGTTATGAGGATCACATGAAACATATATGGATTTTTCTGAAAGCCTTGATAAAAAAATTTGCTATATGGAAAATTTAGTAAATGTTATTTTTTGGTACATCAGATTTCATTCAGTGGATATGTCAGATATTACAGCGGCATAATTGTAAACCCAGTTCAAATTAAAGTGGATGACGAATGTTCAAAACTGGAACATGTTATTCAGATTCATAGTTTACTTGGATAAGATGAGTATTACTAATATTTTGTTGAATAATATGTTGGTTAATCTATCCTACTAAACATGTTAACATGATAATGAGTTAGTTTTATCCAAATAGATGAATTTGAGGAATGTTTCCTTTAATTTAAAATTATATTAGTGAATTTTCTATTTTTAACTCTACCATCAAGTAATTTTGTATTTTTTTTACAATCATGATTCATTAAAGGTACTAGGTGGAGTTTTAATGAAAAATGATTGGTTAATTACTTATTCATCAAGTCAGTTAAAAGTTTATGAGAAATGTTATCCTAAACACCACATTGACCTGGAATTTATAGTGTTTTATTTACAAAATTTGATCCCACACTTATATGATGTAATATGTGAAATAAATACTTATCATAAGAGTTTACAAATATATTCACTAAAAAGGAGTTGAATATAAAATAGAGGAGATAGATATAATTGATAAATGATTAAGAATGAAAAATTCATTATCATACTGGTAAATTTAATAGAGTAGATAGCTCTTTATGTCTAGAAGATTATTATATATTAACAAATATATGTTTGTAATGTGACCCTTTGAAAAATTATTTAATGAATATCGTGTTTAAAATTGTTCATGCAGGAAATCAGTCTATTTTGTTTTAAGTGTTTGTAAAATCAATATTGTCAGATAGGATTAATAATTCTCTGAAGGAATACCATGAAATATAATAAAATATAGAACTAGTTAATATATGAATGTCTCTGAAATTTTATATCCAAAAAGAAAGAGTTTTGATCTTTAGAAAAGGGTTATGTGTTTCTTGTAACCCCTTGTGGAATAAATAGCTATTTATTAAGGATCATATATATCAATTTTCTATTAATCCTTTTACTAAATTAATAGATACCTTCAAAAACATTTTTTGTGGGAATAAAAGAGGAGATGTATTTTTTATTTGATTATTAAATGTATGAATTTCCAATAGGTTAAAGATGAAAAATGATTACTAGATGGAATACCTTAGTCATTTATAGTGATCATTTGAATTGGGAGAATGTATATATAGATTTCATTGTGGGATTACATAACACATCTTGAGGTAATAAAGTAATTTGGATAATTATTGATCGATTATCTCAATATGATCATTTTCATTCAATTTACAACAATATTTATTTAGATAAACATTCTAAACATTATATTAAAGAGGTAATTAGATGATATGGAGTCTCCCATTTAGTTTTATTTGATCATAATCCTCGATTCATCTAAAATTAATTATGAAGTCATTAGGTACTGAATTAAATTTCAGTACATCCTTTCATCCTCAATATGATGGAAATTCAGAGATAATGATTTTTACTTTTCAAGATATGATTTGTGATTATTTAATGGATCATGATGACATTTGGGATCAAAATATTACTTTGGTTGAGTTTTATTATAAGAGAATATTTCAATCCAACATATAGATGACATGTTTTAACTCATTATATAGAAATAAGTTTAAGACTTAAGATTATTATTATAAATTTAAGGAAAAATGTTATCGACACCAAAATTAGTAGAAGAAAAGTCGATAAAGGTGAATATTTTTCAGAATCATATACTAAAGGATCAGATTAGGTTGAAAATTTATGTATATAACTGAATGAATGTTATTTTATATGAGGTAGGTAGTCATATTTTTCTTAAAGTATCTATATGGAAAAGTGATAATAAATTTTTAAGGAGGAAAATGTACATCCAAGGATTATTAGACTATGTGAAATTTTGGAGAATATTGGATCAGTTTCTTATTGAGTATCCATTCCAATGATTTTATTTCAGTTACATGATGTATTATATATTTTTTATGAAAATATGTACTCGATGCGAAACATGTTTCAAGAAAAAAAATTAGTTTACTTTGAAGGAACCATTATTTTTATGAAGTAACAATAAATATTCTTGATCATATATTGAATGTATTTTAGAATAAAGTGATTTAAAATGTTAGGTTTTTTTGAAAGCCATATGATTTAAGAAGTAACGTGTGAATAAAAAATTAACAAGGGAACGATATCCCTACTTATTTAAGAAGTGATTTAAATTTCAAGGATACAATTAAAAAATGAGGGAATAATATAACTAATGAGGTAATGTTAATAGTAAATAAATTTCAGGATTTATAAAAATTCATTAAATAAATTTTATAGAGTTATATTCAATATAATAATATTCAGTAATTTTTTAATAAAAAAGAAATAGTATTATTCTTTCTAAATTTATTTTAATATTTTATTTGGGGTTACTTAAATGTTAAATTTACCAAATTTATAATTTTAATATATAAATTGAAATTAATTTTTTACATCAATAAGCAGAAATTTTCTTATAGTAATTTTTGTTGTATTTTCCAAAAAAATAGGTCAATAGTTGAAAATTTTGATTTTTGTTGACAAACATATTTTTTTTAAAAAATTAGGAAGTCCCTTTTTAAAAAAAGGATTTATAATAAAATTATCTAATATATATTTTTAATAATATAATTAAGGTATTCTTAAATAATTTTTTTGCATTATCTTGGTATAAAAACATTTTATATTTTTGAAGACACTTTTTCTAGAATACCATTTTCAACACATTTTACGTGTTTAATTTTAAAAATGATTTCATTTAATTAATTCAACAAAATTTGATAAAATGGATTATATATATGTAAAAATAATTATTAATATTACTTAATATGGTGAAATTAATTTTTCTCATAATTAATTGTAAAAAATGTAAAAATATGTCACCATAGTTTAGGTCAAAATAGGCTTATAGGGGTTAAACTAAAGTGATAATGTTTAAACAAAAATAAAAAATTATGTGAACCATATTTTAATGAAATATTTAGACCATGTATCATTTAATATATATAAATGGTATATTTTGGAGTTATTTTTCTTTTGTAAAACAATAATATATTTTAATCTCTTTTAAATTTCCATGTGTATCAACTCCCTCACTTATAGAAGGAGACCCCCTCTCCTCTTCTCTTCAAAGTTCAAGAAACATTTGGTTCACCCTATCACCACCCAAATTACTTCTTAACATACCTACCAACATCCTTGAGGTCTAATGGGGAAAATACCACCATTCATGTATATGGAAGACTACCACATTACGAATCATCATAATTCGTTTTCTATCACCCCCTGTCGAAAATCATAATAAGGATAGATTTAACGTATATATAGGATATTTATGACATAGTTATAATTATATAAAGATAATATATCATCTATTTTCTATATTTAATATCCATTTATTAATGATAGCATCATTTATGTGCATGTTTGGATTACCACCTCCCTAATGATATATGATTCATTTTTCATCACCAACTCACATGGATGGTATATATAAAAGTATTTAGAAAGATGATATGATATTTACAATATAATAAGAGTCATGTCATGATATAATTATACTTAACTTTTCTTCCAAATTGTTCATTTTAAAATTGGAATCACTACTCATGCATACTTATAAACTGTCGTCTCATTGATTTTATCATAATTCATTTTTCTAAATCATCTTACATAATTAATTTTAAATTTATAATTAATTTTAAAAAGTAAAATTATGTCTTCATTAATACTCTGTATATGATTTAGTAACGGACTACTTGACCATTTACAACATACTGAAGTTGGTTTGGAATTATTAACCGAACATCATCAAAATTGAAGATGTGCACTTAACCGAAAATGTAATTAAAAATATCATTGAAATAAATGAAATAAATGGTTATATAATAAGTAATTAAATATAAAAATGGTTTCTAATAAATTATATAATTGATTAAAGTTTATTTTATTGGAGATAAAGAATGTATGTGATAATTCTGAGTCAATGTAAGAGACACATTACCATAAAAACACTATTTAAGTATTTTTAAGATTTATTTTATAAATAATTCTATTCCATGTTCATATTCATAAAAATTAATTTTTAACGTATTTATATGGAAATAAATTAACAATATAGGTCATTTTAATTCATTTTTTTTTCTATAAAATGTATCTTAAATCAATTTTTTTCATGTTTTTTTAGAAATTTTTGCAAAAAAGGAACAAGGAACAATATTGATCAACATATAGGATATCAACGGAATTTCACACTTCTGTAACTATTATTTGATATGAAGCTTCCATTATAATATTAAATTATTTCTTTAACTAAAATCCCATATAATCTAATATCTATGTATTTTCAAAAGGGATTTTAAATGGAATGAGTATTTTGATATTTAGAAATGTTTCCTTATCTGGGTAAAGAATATTCATATGAGTGTACCAATTAAAATGAAAACATTCATGTGTTATTATTATATTACAGTTATTAAAAATTATTTATGATGATGGATGATCTTAAATAACTAATAATGATTAGTGAACTTTATATAGATCATTTTTATAGGTCATCACAATATATCCATACAATTCATTGGGTATAGGGATGAAATTAACTCGTTATAGGTTTCTCGTACGAGATTATTAACATTTACTATGTTTTTTATTTAAATAATATGATTCATTGTAATTGTGATATTAAAATCATATCCCAAATTAACTATGTGATTTATATAATATTTATAGGGGTTTTCATGGAAAAATTATGATTTGAATTTGTAAGATAATGAGTATTGGTTTAAAATAATGTTTATGTTACATCATAAGGGTAAATGTATAAATATGTGAAAAATATTTCATGAATTTTTTATGATTTCATGTAAAAATTTATGAATTTATTTTTCAATAAATATATCTTCTGAAATTATTTATGAAAATATTATGAGGTTGATTTCAATTTCATTGATAAGAAAATATTTATTTTCATATGAATGTTTTTATGGAAAAAAGAAAAAAAAGTCCTATGTATTCAGGGAAAAAGAGGATTCTTTCCTTATTTTTATATTTACCTTAATGGAAATTTTGTTTTATCTCCCATTTTTTAATGTTCTTATAGGCGTTTACTGATGGTTATGGGAATATAGTAGGTCATGATGAAAATTGTTTACATATATCATGAAAAGATAACATATTTCATCGTAAAAGGATTGTATTGTGAAAAAATAGATATTGAGTTAAAGTGTCCAATTTTTGACGAAATATTTTTTGTAAGGGTGATGATATAATTATATAAATATCTAAAACTAAAATGTATTTGGTAATGAAAGAAAATGAATTATATTCTAAAGATTCATTTTATGAATTGTTTTGGGTTGGGTCCTTATATGAAGTGTATATCCATAAAAACATGATGGTTAGATTCAAGTTAAAGGCTCAATCATTTGATGATTTTAGATCTTATCTTCCTATCAAATACGAGTTAAAAATCAGGGAGAGAAACTATCTATAACTTTCATTTCATAAGTTTAATAACATAGAGAAGATTGCTACTGAGATTGTAATGGGATGCTTATAAAATCAATATTAAAAAAGTGTTAAATGGGTTTATATATTAAAGAATAACTCAATAAAAGGGGGGATTTATCCTTTGATTTTATCATATATTAATAAATTTTTTTAATTATTTAATCCCTTGGGTATTATTATTTTGGAAGGTCGATGTAGAGATGAAGGTGGAGTAGGCTTGGAGATTATTTGAAGAAGCTCAATGTTCAACAAATGAAAATCTTGGATTACTATTTCCAATCTGATGATTAGATAAATGTAAAAGGAATTTATAGTACATATAAGAAATTCATTCCAGTACATATGTTGTCTTTCCTATGTTTACGGTAATTTATTCCATGTGTAAGAGATTGGTGAGTAGTGAATATGAAAAAGGATTTGATTTATGTTGATGTGACTGTGGACATGTGAAGAAGATTAATCCTATGAAAACATGAATGGAGCTATGCATGCTACTTGTATAATTATTTTTTACTTCCACTATGAAATTAATGTTTTCTAGAATCTCATAAAGGTAATGTAATATAAAGTTTGAAATTTCAATAATGAAAATGATATTTATCGACTGAAATTAAGGTTTAGGTAAGATATAATAAATTCTATCCTTCCATATCATATTTGAATTTGTGTACTATAAAATCCCCCACCTTTCATACATATAAATCACATATTCTTTTTTTATTATTCATTACAAAAAATATTTATCCATGATATAATCGTTTATGCCTAGTGACTTTTTAAATTTAGAAACATAAAAAATTGGTTCATAAGTTAACAATATCACCTCCCATTAAGTTATTCATAATTATCACTTTTATTAACAATATCACATAGGATACCTTTATTCTTAACCTGGTTAAAGAATATAGAAGAATGGGTGAGTTAATATTCTCAGTAAGGGTAAAAAAGGAATATATCAACATAACATCTTCATTAGGGTATGGGAACATGAGAATAAAATAATAAAACACTACCAAACATATCATAATTCATAAATATTATTCATGGAATGAATTAAGGTCATTAATCATCCATGAATCAAAAATGAATCAAAGAATATAATCCATGATTTCCTAAAATTTGCATAAGACATATTTGTGTGGCATACACATAAGCATTGAAAATTATTTCTTTAGTAGTCTATAATCACAACAAAAACTATCATAGTGGATACAGTTCACTCCCAAAAACATAATAGTAGTCAATGTTCACTCCCAAGACTATCATATTAGGTTTTTTTTCACTTCCTGAAACAACATTGTAGTCATCTTTCACTCCCCAAAACATCATAGAAGAAGACATCTATTGGTGAACTCAGATCACAAACCTTTCTATCCCTATTTCCCTCATGATATATTAACAAATATCCAAATAATTGGTGGGATATATAGGTACCAACCATCATAAAATTTATACATGTTTTTCTATAATATAATAAAACATTCATCATGTCATAACCCTATAAAAGGGAAATGGGTTTTATAAACACTTGATAATATCATAGACCGGGGAAAAGAAATTCATCTTAAGAAAATATTATTATTATAAATATTAACATAAATTATCTTGAGAAATAATAAGTATTAGTCCATTTTATCAAATCCTTTGTTAAACACAATCAACACCAATTTTTTTGTTAATGAATATAAATTCCAGAAAAAGCTTATTAAAACGTTATTGAAGAAAAATATCCCTTCCTTTTTAAAATCACTTATTTAAAATATTTATTTTTTTCCAATATAATGGAATTTTTTTGTTTAAAATTATCATTTAATCTTTAAAATAAATTTCTAATTCATTGGGTGATCATTACTATAGAAAATATTATTCATGTCATTCACACTAAAAATAATATTCCTCTAAAATTGTCGATAAAAATACAACGAGGCTTGTTTGGAAAATGATAATAATATTCCTTCTTATACCATTTTTTATGAAATAAAATATTGGTAATAATAAAATTTAAAAATAATTATAGAATAATATAAATATTATTGATAATATCTTTTGATAACATGGAAATAAAAGAAAAACATGTTTTTTCTGAAGAGAGAAATAAAATTGATTTTTCATAAAACATTTTCTTTGTCCCATTAATACATTAAGAGAGGTCAATAAAATGAATAAATATATTATTGAAAAAATATTATAAGAATGTTCTTGTGTTTCTTTAGTTGTAGAATAAAATATTTCATCATTGGATGTATAATTATAGACAATCATGATAAATAATGAGATTGTAAAATAAAACCCATACCACATTGTTACATTTTGAATCATAATCCCCATTATAGTAATTAAAATAAATAGATATGAAAATAATAATAAAATTGAAAATAATAACAAAAAAATAAATTCATGGGAATATTATCCACCACATAAAATAATAAATAATAATAAAAAGGAATGTGTTTGATAGAAATAAATGTGATATGAAAATCTCTTACTTTCTTTCGTTAATTTTGAATTGTAAGCCCCACAAATGTAAAAAAATTAAATGGAAACATAAATATCATTACAATAATGAATTTCATGATATAAAATGTCAAATTGAATTTATATAAACCTTATTAAATACAATAGGTGCATAACATAACATATGTCCCCATGAATATAATTTGAGACAAAAATCCAATACCTCAAGTCTCAAATTTTTTAATATAAGTTTCATCCTCATATATAATAAATATTGGTTATTATAAATCCATTATAATACTATAAGGATACGTATCATACCATATATGATTTTCATATAAACAGTTATTACCCATTTATGGATAATTTTTTTGTTAAAATCACGTTTTAGGTAATAATGACTTCATTTTTCTTGTTTGTTATGGTTTGGTATCATAGGTTCTTTTTCATTGACCATGTTTCCATATTAACAATAATGTTAAATATGATATAAATGCCATATTTATTTATTATATATGTATTTATCATAATACCATAATGTTAGAGATAGAAAATGGATTACACTGTTCATGGAGATGGTAGGGCATACGTACACAAGAAAATTTTCTCGATGAATAAATTGAAATAATGGAAATAATATATCACATTTGTAGAATAGTTTATAAGATATAGATATCATATATATTCATTAAAACTAACCTTATTACCTTTCATGTCCAAAAATGAAATCATTATCACATAACTTTGTGGAGGTTGTTGGCTACACATAAGCAAGAGTGATGTTATAATTTTTTAATGGATTAGATGGTAAGATGGAAGATTTGATATTATAAATAAACAAGTATTATTATTTCATGAATATATTATATCTTCATTTAGAACAACATTATATCAAACCATGAGAGGTAATGATGTAAAATGAATTACAATGGATCCCGAGATGACAGTCTAATGTACACATGAACGACAGCTTCGTTTCCCAATTTATCAAAGAGAAGTTTGATATAGGTTATTACATTATCATAATAACATATATTTATATAAAAGATATTTAGGTTCTAATATTATAATAAGATCATGTACTTTTGATGTGGTATCTTCTTGTCTAAATTTAGGTTTCAATACCTTAACAGTGGTTAATTACATGCCTAAATGGTGTATGAGAAGGATCGGGGATGTTTAGGGGGTTCAGGAAACAATATAAATGGAAATTGGGACATTCTATGCATTATTAATGGTTGGTTAATGGTTAGAAGTAACCATGCGCACAAACCTTACTAGTCGGAATGAGGGGTTTTGTAACAACCCAAACTTTCAGTAATGAAAATTTCTATTGATATAATTAAATGTCTTATTATGGTCATATAAAATGTTAAATTCATTTGTTTTATGTTTCTGGATTTTAATATACCATTATTAATTGTGAACGTTGCTAATATAGTCGTTGAACGGTGAACACATGATTAGTATAAATATAGGGCTTTAACTAATCTAATTTACTCACACAAAGGAAGCAATGGCCTCATCCTGTAGATTTTCCCCGTACGAATTCCATTTGATGGAGCTCATAAAGGAGGTGGCATCATTGGGATTCACTCTTAACCAATCCAAATCCATGATTGAACACGTTAAGATTGAGTAGAACTTACTACAGGAGAAGTGGAAGTTAATAGAGTTTACCACTAGAGCGATGTTATCCGAGCCACCCGAAGAGTCTGTCACCATCATACACCTTACCCATCAGTCTTATTCGGGTGTTATAAGGGGTTATGTAACAAGACCCTAGAATTATGACTATGTACATTTTTTTTGTATAAAGAATGTGCATTCATTTTATTATTGTTACATTGTAAATAGTTTTTAAAGCAAAAATAGTTTTTTAGTTAATATCCAACTAATAAATCTATTTCGATGAATTACTAGATTTTAGAATTAAATAATATTTTAATAAAATATTTTTATTAAATTAATTTTTATTATATATAAATGACCATATAATTTTATGAATGCAATTGTAATTTTTATTAAGGTTTGAAAACTGTTTTTGTCAAAACCGTTGAATTTTTGGTAAATGTCAGTTTTTATTTTAAAGGTAAAAATTCACATATTTATAAAATTATTTAGATAAAATGAATATTATTTTTGGAATCAGGATGTCGAAATTATCCAATGGTGAATTTTTCATAATTTTCTGAAACAATCAAATTTTTGGGTAAAAATAAAATACCGTTTAAATATACAATATGTTTTATGACATCATAAGGACATGATAGTGATTTAATAAAGTACTTTAAACATTGTGTTTGGACAATATATATTTTATCATTAATATAATTTCATTTTATATTTTTTTTTATTTATTTTACAAGGCTTTTATGGACCCTTCAAAGCTTATGAAAAATCTTTTCCTTTTAAATTATTTTACTTGAGAGTGTGACTCACCTCCACATAAGCAACCCTATTATTTTAAAAAGTTATTCCATTGGCCTTATCAAATTTTTTTTCCACTCCCCTTGGAAAAAACCATGGGAAAACCCATGGGATGGTTTTTGGTATTGATTAGTTTAATGTGAGGTGTCCCAAACCTAAATAATAAAGGATTCCCTCTCCATTCCTATATAAACCCACCCAAGATCCCACATCCTCTTCACTCAAAGCCTTGGGAGTTCGACCAACCCCTTCCCTCCTCTCTCTTGAATCCTCCAAGGTTCCCCAAGCTTTGAAGAATCCTCTCTCAAGACTCTCCTAAGCCTTTGGGATCACACTTCCAAGTAAGGGGTTTATTCTTTCCTCATTTTTTCCAATTTTCTTTAAGTTGTTTTCCCCTTTTTTCAATTAAAAATGTTGGGGTATGATTTACCACCTACCCCATACTGTCCTTTTTATGTTTGGAAGATTGGATACCCCTTTATCTCACATTAATTCCTCCCATGATCACCTTTTACCATGTTGAAATTCCTTTAGATATTTCTCTCTCCTCTTTTATATCTAAGCAATTATTTTGTATTATGCATCTATATATCCATTAAATTTGTTAGGAAATGTATATATATGACCCCTTTATGGTCCATTTCATGTATATATTATGATACAAACGTTTCTATGTCATCAAGAATTTTCATGAATCCTTATGTCACACTGTTATGCTGCTGAAATTACACTGCGTTTTCCCAAGCCAAGATCATTATGTAGTGAATACCATACACATGTCTCTATTAAGGGTATTCACCTTTATAGACATATACATATTGAATGGTATGTTAATGTATTTATTCCACATTACTTAATCATGGAATAACTTATGATGTGGATTGATTTCATGATCTATGTGGCACCCTTAGGCATGAAATAAAATGTTTAAGAAGGGTGCACCCTGATAACACTCCAACACATTGGGTAAAGTATAGTATCATGATACATCATGGGCAATGGTTTTTTACTCATTATAATTCTCATGAAATGAGGTTTTACTTGTTCTTCATGTGAAGTGAGGGTTTACTCATGCTTCATGTGCAATGAGCCTTGGCTTAGGCTAATTCCATGTTAAGTGTTGTTGCCACATTTCCATGTTATGATTATCATGATTTACCATGCCTTTATTTTCATGTTTCTCTTTTTCTCTATTGATCTTCATATTTTCTAACATGTAATGTATTCCTCATGTTATTTAATTTTTCTTCCCTTACTGGGCTTTATAGCTCACCCTTTACTTATGCATGTCCTCAGCTTATCCCATGCAATGCTAAGTACGAGGGAATATAGTGGTCATGTAAAGGATGTTTTCAATAAATATGTTGTGTGTTTTATGTTCTATGTTGTTATGTAATATTCATAAGCACCAAATAACCTATAACTCTCAATCTTATATGTTGTATCAAGTGATTATTTTATGTAATAAATCCGTTTTAAGTGTGTAATAAAAAGCAGGGTTGTTATAGTTGCTATCAGAGAGTAGGTTTAGTTTTTTTTGGGATTAGGATTAGAAACACTAGTGAAGACTTAGAGACATGATTAAGTATAATAAAAAAATCCCTATGCATTGGTGAGTACTGATTAAGTAGTTTATTAAGGAAATACATCGCTGTATGGATATGAGCAGGTAGAGGCTGCTCTCGAACAGATGTATCCTAGGGGTGAAACCGGAAAACACCGCTTTGAGCTAGACTCAAACGGGAACGGGTGCACGACAAAGGGACTTTCTGAACTCTTGGTTATGACACTCTCGGGGGATATGTTTTGGTAAATTCACAAGATTCATATGAGCCCTTATTAAAGTAATTAAATAAATTCCCCTAAGAATATATGTTTGAAAGTTGGTCATTGATAGCATAGATTTAAGACTACAGATTCATAAGTTAAAGAAATAAGATTTATTTATAATTCATCAATTTTGTCCTTGGATTACCCTTTAGGTGATACCCCTAAATTTTCTTTTATTCCAACCAATGGCCGATAATAGTAGGACTCTGGCCAACAACCGATGTGAAGATCAATGTTATGACTATGCAAATGAGATGCCCAATCCGATGGGAGTGGGAATCACGAACTTTGTCACACTTCTATCATAGTTAACTCAAGCTTTGAATAGAATCATGGGTCAATAGTAACGTTCAACCCACCAACCCACCCCCCCCCCCAAGAAAGAACAAGTTTCTATCTAGAGCTTCACGAGAAAAAGACCTCCCACTTTTAATGGATCATTCAATCCCTAAATCCCCGAACAATGGATCAAATCCATTGAAAAGATCTTCTCCATCCACAAATGTTTTGAACAAGGGAAGGTTCTTCTGCATAGTTATCATATGGAGGGTGAAGATGATCAATGGTGGACATTGATAAAAAATACGAAGCCTAAGGAGGAGATCGAGGCGTTGGAATAGAAGGATTTCAATAAAATGTTTTTCGATAAATATTTTCTGCGCACCCTCCAAATTAAGATGGAAAGGGACTTCCTTTCCATTAAGAAAAAAGGCAACGAATATACCAGAGCATATGAGGAAAACATATCAAGGCTTGCATGATATGCCTCCTACTTTTTCGTTACACCCGAATGTAAGGTTGAGTACTTCTTTGGTGGGATGAAACCTAGCCTACGGAAAGCGCAGGTGATCTGTGACTTTGACAGCTTTGAAGAAATTTTCTAATTTTCCCTCAAGGTAAAAATGAAGATTAGAGAATCTCAAGGGTATCATGGGGATAATAAGCATATGGTGGACTTCAATGTTGGCAGTCCAATGGTTAAATCTAATGGTGATAAAGTGATCCAGCACCCCACTTTCCAAGGGTGTGGAAAGAAACACCAGCAAAATTTCATGAAGGGGATGAGGAATCGTTTTCGGTGTGGAATTGAAGGGAAACTAGCTGTTAACTAAAGACAAGAAAAACACGTTTCTGCAATAGAGGATAGGAATGATCCATTCGAACCTCAACGCATTGTTCATTGCTACAACTGCAAAGAACTGGGGCATCTTACAAATCAGTGCTCTAAGCCAAGGGTTTTCGGAGGCAACTGATAACCTCCAATGCCGCACAGAAGCGCTTTTCCCATCACTTCTACTGAAGTGAAACCTGAAAATGATGTGGTGGAAAGTACACTAGTTATTCATTCAATAATAGCAAATGTACTTTTTTATTTAGGTTCTAAGAATTCTATTATATCCCAAATTTTTAGTTGAACAATACCAGCACCACCACAAATCATGGAAGTAAAGTTGTCAATGAGTACGGAAAATGGGAGAATCATTTCATACCATGAATATAACTCATCCCCAATCATAATCTATGTATTGAATTTCTCAACGAACCTCATCATACTCCCTCTGGTAGAATTTGATGCAATTCTTGGCATGTATTTTCTTTCCTTATATAGAGCCAACATAAGTTGTCGTAGGAGGGAAATCACTCTCCATGTGGAGAATCGACCCCTGATTCTATACAAGTGATGGGACGAAGATGAAACTTCTTTAGCTCCATCATCTCAAGAATGTATATTACTACACTATGAGCATACATATTTGGCTCAGATTATTGAGTATAAGGAGGAAACAATTCTTGAAGACATGCCTATTGTGATGTAATTCACTGATGTGTTTCCTGAGGAATTTCCTGGTCTTCCTCCTAGAAAAGATGTTGAATTATCAATTGATATTATACATGGGGCATTTCCAATATCCAAGACTCTGTATAGAATAGATTTTATGGAGCTTGATAAGATGAATAAACAAATATAGGAGAACCTGGATAATGGTTTTATATTCCCCAGTCCTTCACTATGGGGTGCACCATCTATCTTCATCAAGAATAGGGATAGGTCAATGCACCTTTGCATCAATTATCTTGAGCTTAACAAAATCACGATAAAGAAAAATTATCCTATCCCATGAATTGATGACTTGTTCAATCAGCTGTGTGGAGCACAATACTTATCCAAGGTGGATTTGTGGTTGGGATATTATCATGTATGGGTGAAGAAGGAAGATATCCCCAAGACTGCTTTTCGTACAAGATATAGGAACTATGAATTCATAGTAATTCCTTTCAGACTCACTAATTCTCCAACAATCTTTATAGACATGTTGAATAGATTCTTTAGGGATTACCTCAACAAATTTGTGGTAGTCTTTATAGATGATATTATGATATACTCCAAAACCAAGGAGGATCATGAGGAGAAACTAAGAACTATACTAGATACCATGCGGCAGGAGAATCTCTATGCAAAGTACATCATGTGTGAGTTCTGGTTGAAGGAGGTGTCATTCTTGGGCCATATCATCACAAGCAATGGGATATCTACGGATCCCTCCAAAACAGATGCAATTGAGTGATGACTGAGACGAACATTGGTCACAGGTATCTGTAGCTTCTTGGGGTTATCTAGATATTATAGAATATTTATGAGAAATTTTTCACCATTGTCCAACCCTCTTACAAAGCTAACTCGGAAGGGTGTAAAGTTATCCAAGAGTGATGAATATGAAGAAAGCTTTAAAGAGTTAAAAAGGAGGCTTATCACTGTGCCCATTCTCACTTTACCCACAAGTGGAGAACTTTTTGTGGTATTCAATGATGCTTCGAAGAAGGGCTTGTGCTGTGTGTTGATGAAAAATGGAAAAGTCATTGCCTATGCTTCAAGGAAATTGAATGTTCATGAGTAGAATTATACGACACATGATTTGGAGTTGGCTGTGATGATCTTTGTTTTAAAAATTTGGCAGCATTATCTATTTGGGGAGAAGTGTGTAATATATACTGACCACAAAAGCCTCATGTTTATATATTCACATAGAAAGAGTTGAACATGCACCAACTAAGATGGTTAGAGATGATCAAACACTATGACTGCTGAATCCATTACCACCCAAGGAAAGAGAACAATGTGGGAGATTCTCTTAGTTGAAAGGACCCAACAATTATATCATTGATGAGAATTGAGAATGACCTAATCTTCTTATATTTCATGAAGATGGACATGGGAATCATAAAGAATACAAGATAATCAATCCTTTATCAAATGATTTCTCAACCGTCTCTTTTGGAAAGGTTAAAGGATACTCAAAAGGATAATGTGGGAATTCAGAAGAGAGTGGAAGCTATTAGAAAAGTTAAATCCTTGGAGTTCAATGTTAACGAAGAAGGAATTGTGATATTTGGGAAAAGGCTATGTGTTCCATGAAGTCCGGAGATGAAGAATAATCTTTTTGATGTTGCGCATAGTTCAAATTTATCTATTCACCCAGGAAACAGAAAGATGTATTGAGATCTCTGAGAGAATTATTGCTGGGATAATATGATGAAGGATATCGTTGAGTATACATCAAAGTTCTGAGTGTGTCAGCAAGTGAAGGCAGAGAGTCAAAAGTCTAAGGGGATGATGAAACCACTGCCCATACCATCATGGAAATGGGAGAACATCACCATGGAATTTGTCACCGAACTTATGAAAACTTCCAAAGGCAACAATGCAATCTGGTATTCGGTGGATCATCTTATAAAGTCTACACACATCATTGTAATTCGGGAGGATTTCCCATTGGATAAACTAGCACGGATATATATTAGGGAAGTGGTAAAGATGCATGGAGTACCACTATCTATTGTATCCGATCGAGATCCTAGAATCACCTCAATGTTTTGGAAGAGTCCTCAACATGCTCTGGATACTGAACTGAACTTCAGTATGGCCTATAATCCTTAAATTGATGGCCAATCTGAGTAAAATATTCAGAAACTGGAGGATATGTTAAGACCATGTTCTATGGACATCAAAAAAGGGTGGGACCAACATCTTATATAGGTTGAATTCTCATACAATAATAGTTTCCACTCAAGAAACTGAATGTCACTATATGAATCCCTGTATCAGAAGAGGTGCATAATACTTGCATGTTGGGAATAAATCGGCGAGCGTAAGCTACTAGGACCCGAAATGGTCGAAGAAATGGCGGAGAAGATGAAAACCATTCAGCAGCATATGAAGTCATCCCAAAGTCGATAAAAGAGTTTTGAAGATTACTGTTGATGAGACCTTGAGTTTTTAGTTGGAGACATGGTATTTCTACACATATCTCTATGAAAGAAGGTCATGATCTTTGGAAATAAATGTAAGTCATGTACAAGGTACATCGGCCCCTTTGAGATTCTTGATCGTGTTGGGGATGTGGCCCATCGACTATCACTTCAACCTACTATGGCCAAAGTACATGATGTCTTTCATGTATCTCTCTTTAAGGAAGTAAATACCAGACCCTTCACATATACTCTCTTCAGAGGTAGTACAACTAGAGGATGATCTTTCTTACGAGGAGAAACCAGTGGAGATCATAGATTGTAGAGAAAATGTTCTAAAATAAAAGGCAATGCCCCACATCAAGGTGTTGTGGTGAAACCACAAGTTTGAAGAAGCGAGATGGGAACCAGAAGAAGTGATGAAGCATTGTTACCCACATCTGTTTTAGTGTGGGAAAAGGAAATTTTGAGTGTAAAATTTCTTAAGGGGTGAAGATTGTAATGACCCAAACTTTCATTGATGAAAATTCTTCTTGATCTAATTTAATGTCATATTATGGTTATATAAAATGTGAAATTCATTGGTTTTATGTTTCTATATTTTAAAATACTGTTATGAATTGTGACCATTACCAATATATCCATTGAACACTGATCATATGGTTAGTATAAATTAAGGGCTTTAACAAATCCAATTTACTCAGACAAAGGAATAAATGGACTCTATAGTAGACTTGCCCCATACAAAGCCCATTTGTAGGAGCTCAAAAAGGAGGTGGCGTCATTGGGCTTCACTCTTGACCAAGCCCATTCTAAGGTTGAACATGTTATGCTTGATCGGAACTGACTACAGGAGGAGTAAAAGTTAATAGAGATTACCACCCAAGTGATGTTATCTGACCCACCCCAAGATTTGTCACCATCACACACCATACCCTTTGGTCTTATGCGAGTGTTATACAGAGTTATTGAACAAGACCCTTCTACTATGACTATGTACATTATTTTTGTATAAAAAATGTGCAGTCATTTTACTATTGTTACTTTGTAAATAGTTTTTAAAGCACAAGTAGTATTTTTAGTTAATATCCAACTAGGAAATATATTTTGATGAATTAATGGATTTTTAAATTAAATATTAGTTTAATAAAATGTTATTATTAAATTAATTTTTAATAAATATAAATTATCATATAATTTTATGAATGCAATTTTAATTTTTATTACGGTTTGAAAACTATTTTTGTCAAAACACCTGATTTTTTGGGAAATGCCAGTTTTTATTTTATAAGTAAAAATTCATTTTTTTTATGAAACTAGTTTGATAAAATGAATAGTATTTTTGGAATCAGATTTTCAAAATTATCCTATGGTGAATTTTTCATAATTTTTTGAAACAGTGGAATTTTTAGGTAAAAATTAAATACCGTTTAAATATATAATGTATTTTATGACATCATAATGACCCAATAGTGATGTAATAAAATACTATAAACATTATGTTCGGCCAATATATGTTTTATAATTAATATAATGCGATTTTAGATTTTTTTTAATTATTTTAAAAAGATTTTGTGGACCCTTCAAGGATTATAAAACATTTTGTCTTTTTAAATTGTTTTGCTTTGAGAGTGTGACTCACCTCCACATAAGAAACCCTGTTACTTTAATAATTTCTGCCATTGTCCTTATAAAATATATTTTTTTTCACTACCCTTTGGAAAAAACCATGCACAAAAACCTTGGGCTGGTTTGTGGTATTGATTAGTTTAATGTGAGGTGTCCCAAACGTAAATAATAAAGAATTCCCTCTCCTTTCCTATACAAACCCACCCAAGCTCCCACTTCCACTTAACTCAAAGCCTTTGTATTTTGACCAAACCCTTCCCTCCCCTATCTAGAATCCTCACATGGTTCCCCAAGCACCCATGAATCCTCTCTCAATCCACTCCCTAGTTTTGGTATCACACTTCCAGGTAAGGGATTTCTTCTTTCTCAATTTTGTCCAATTTTTTTAAGTTGTTATGCCCTTTTTTCAATTAAAAAAGTTGGGGTATGATTTTTAACCTACCCCATACTGTCCTATTTATTTTTTTTTATGATTTTAGACTCCTTTCACTCTCATTAATTCCTCCCATTTACACCTGTTACCACGCCAAAATTCCTTGAGCGATTTCTCTCTCCTCTTTTACATCCAAGTATTTCTTTTGTATTTTGCATCTAAATTCCATTAAATTTGTTGGGACATGTATATATGTTACCATATTACTTTCCATTTCATGTATATGTGATGATACCCCCTTTTCTATCTCATCAACCATTTTCATGAATCCTTATGTCATGTCGTTATGCTGCTGAAATTGCACTGCGTTTTTCCAAGCCAAGATCATCGTGTAGTGAATACAATACCCATGTCTCTATTAAGGGTATTAACCTTTATAAAAATATTTACATTGAATGGTACTTTCATTTCTTTATTCCAAATTACTTAATCGTGGAATATCTTATGACGTTTATTGATTTCATGATCCATGTGGCACACTTATGCATGAAATGAAATGCTTAAGAAGGGTGGGCCCTGATAGCACTCCAATGCATTGGGTAAAGTATAGTTTCATGATACGTCATGTACAATAGGTGTTGACTCATTATAATTCAAGTTCAACGAGGTTTTAATTGTTCATCATGTGCAATGAGGGTTTATTCATGCTCCATGTTCAATGAGCCTTGGATCATGCTAATTCCATTTTTAGTGTTGTCGCCAAATTTCCATGTTATGATTATCATGATTTATCTTGCCTTTATGTTAATGTTTCTCTTATGCTCCATTGATATGCCTATTGTCTAAAATTTATTTTATTCCTCATGATATTTCATGTTTATTAAATTAATGGGCTTTATAGCTCACTCTTTTCTTATGCATGTTCTCAGGTTATCCCACAAAATGCTATGTACGAGGGAATGTAGTGGTCATGTAAAGGAAGTTTTCAATAAAGATGTTGTGTGTTTTATGGTCTAAGTTGTTATGTAATGTTCCTAATCCCCAAAAAACTATACATATAGATCTTATATGTTGTATCAAGTTAATATTTTATATAATAAATCAGGTTTACGTGTGTAATAACAAGCAAGGTTGTTATAGGTTCACTGTTTAGTAAACCATGCAATGTGGGACGCCAAACCATGTGGGCCTGGACAGAGCCATTCAACATATTTGGCACATAGTTTTTCAAACCATGTGGGCTCCCTAGGTATCTATATAATGTATACCCATCTTGGACAAAGGCAAGAACATGGTTTGGAAAATTGTGTGGTTAAGCCATGCACACCATTAACAATTTTTAATTTACCTTTCCACCTGCAGAATTAATGAATTATCAATCAATTTTATTCCTCATTATTCTTCGTACAACCCTAGTGATGAACCAAAACGCCCACGACTTCCCAAGGATCAATCTTCTTTGTTTCTAGTTCATTTGGATTGTTCTTGGGTGTAGATCAAATCTCCAGGTATGTTTAACACTCCTCTTCCTTTTATTTTATGAACTAAGCCTTTTAGATTTTAATTTCTTGTTGTGAATCCCAAATACCACCTTTTCACCATAGATCATAGTTTGGGCCTTTTAAGGGTCCTCAGATCTGAGACATAGGTTTTGGTTAAGCATTCAGTTGTCTTAGTAATCAAGGTAGGTGGTCTACAAGTTATATCCCATAGTTTAGATTCTTGGTTTATGTGACATGGTTATTCTTCGGTATTTTATCATTGGAAATTCGATGATTTAGTATGATCTGGTAAATTGGTTGTCTAAGGGATGGATTTAAACCCTCACAGTCCCTGTGGGATGTCTTGAGATTATTTAGACCCATTTAAGGGCTACCAATAGGGTATTCCACTACAAGATCATGGAAAATAGAAATTTTAAGAATATAATTGATTTTTATCAAAGTAGTTCCCTTGATAAATGTGTTTCCATGATGGATTCTGGTATGAAATTAAAAAATGTAATCCTGTCAAGTTGTTGACATGAAATATGGGGACATTTGGAATATTGTGAATGGGTTAAATTAATTAAGGTGAATGTATCAAATGACTAATGGGATATAATGGAAACATGTATGCGATTTAAGGAATATAAATTTGAATTTTTAAATGGGATAAGGATTAATTATGCTTTATGTGTTAATGAACTATTAATTGTGAATTATATGTTCATTGATTAATTATGTTTTATTGTAATGGTTTAGGTAATTAATTGTTATTAATGTTTGTGAACACAGCTTGGTGGTATGTTTGGTATTCGGCCGAGGATAATCCAATGGGTTGGGTTGGGATGAGTCTCTATAAACCACCCCTATAATGCACATATTAGGGAGTGAGGCTAGGCCTCTAGTTCCTAAATGGTGACATTGGATGAGACTACCAGAAAAAAGGATCCAAGGTAAGTTTTTTTTGTAATTGATTGTGAAATTTTTCTCCATTGTGTGATATAGAACATGAACCAACCCCTTGGGTATAGTATTTTATCAGAATATAACATTTTGTAACAAATTAATTTCTTAACTCATGAATTTAACAATTTAGTTGGTTTGATTGAATAATATTTAATAATGGTGCTCGATTTAAATTTTTTTATCCTGTTATTATTTTAGTACATGAATACAAAATCTGTTTAGATTATATATTTTATAGACACTATCAGTGGTGGCCTACTAAGTTGTACTGAAACCCCGACTAGGATTCCATTGGGTACCCGAGTAGATTTCATGGTTGCAGTTCATGAAAGAGGAAAGGTCCCTATGTGAGTGGGATGATTTGGGCATGGGATGTGCCTGTATGAGGGACCCCAACATGAATTCAGTGCCTATTTTTGGTATTGTTCAATTTTTTTCAATTTTGGTAATACTTAAACTTGAAATTGCATTGACATTACATAGCATGTTTACATTTGGATGTAGTCTTATACCCAATTTTGGGAAATGTAATTGAGTGCATGGTTAATGGTTATTCGTTTTTTAATTTATTGCACTTCATTATATACTAAGGGTTACCCTAATAAGGAAGGAATAGTCTCCCCACATATTACATTAGAACCTCAATTCTAGTCAGTAGCCTACGGTGTACGGGGAGGCACGCTTGAGGTCGTGTGGTGACTCAGCTCGGGGAACTAGTTTATTGGCATCTAGGTTGGGGATGTTATAAAGTGGAATCATAGGGTTAATTTTTATTCCTCGCTATTTTGGAATGGTTGAATGGAGACTTTGAAGAGTTTGGACTTTTAAATGAGCTCATTCGTGGGAGTCTATAACCCATATTTTAGGGAAAATGAAGGTACCTAGGGTAAGAATTATTGTTCATGAAGTGAATTGTTATAGTTTAATGAGACTTCACCATCGGGGGACACATGTGTTGTGTGGTGTGAATACTTCATGAAAATTTTCTTTCTGTTGGGGGGAACAAGGGTTTGCATTTATGAATCATTTTCAGCACCCAGAGATATAGGTTAGATGTATCAGGGTTGGCAGAGACAATGAAGATGTATGAGAGATGAGAGAAAAAATGCATTTAGTTTTCCTGAAAATTTAAAGAAATGGAGATTAATAATGATAATATAAAAGGGTAAATAAAAATATTTTGAAGGAATGGTTAATGGATAGTGCTTAGTTAAAAGTTATAAATGGGTTAAAATTTAGTAGTGGTAATTTTGAAGAGGGTACGGAGACTATTTGGGAATGATTTATGTTGTGATAATAAAATGGTTCAAAAAGGGTGTTTAATAAAAAGCATACAATTATGTTAGCTAGTTTACCCCATGTGTACCATGTCCCATGGTAATAATGGATAAAGGTAGTGAAATAGGTCTGAATACGCCCATGGGGATAGTGTGTGTGGAATAGGTTGTTTTGTATATTGGAGAACCTTATATTATGTAATAGTGGATGCTTCGAGTTATGTATTCTGAGTTACGTGTCTGGAATTGTAGGAAGATTCCACCATGATGTCATGTACCAGTTGGGTGATAAGAGGATTTCATTAAGAAATATCCAACATATTAGGTGTATAGAAACCTAGCGATCCATGGCAAAAAAAGAGAGGGATAGATCTAATAGAAATTTGATCATTTTATATAGATTATTGAACATGACCCAAGGTAGGCTATTCTATTTATATTTGAGGTGAATAGGGAGTTTTAGCTACAACACTATCCAATATTTGTGAGATAGGTTGTATCTAATGAAGTTGAGTTTTGGATATAGTCTATTCTAATGATTATTGATCACTTGGAGACTATTTTGGAGAAGAGAGTCAAGCAGGTGGCTTACATGCTTTGGGGTCAGGGAAACCGCTAGTGAGATATTTTAGTTAAGACCCAGTAGTCTTATAATATGGTATGTAATTATTTCTAGGATAAGTTTCTATAACATTTATATATGGAGAATTTGAAACAGGAGAAGGCTACATTGTTTATGAGGTTGACCCCAAGCTTTATGATGGTGACGGCTTATGCTGTCCACTTCAAACACCAATAATGATTTGTTCCAGAATTGATAGGGGATGATGAAGCTAAGAATAGTTTTTCTCTAAATGGAAATATTCATGAGAATAAGTCCCAGGTAAATATATAATGTTTGAAGTGAGTTGAAAAAGTGGTGGATCAGGCCATTATTCAAAAAGGGAATCTCAAGGAGGATTCTGGTGGTGGGTAGATAGTTCCAGTTGGGTGGCCAAATCGTGTGACTTAAGATAGTAGGAAGTGCCACTTTGAGATATTACACAATGTCTGTCATAGACCGAGTGGTCAAAAAGGGAACTATCCTCCCAGGGTTATGATCACATTTTTTTTGTTATTAGTGAATTATACCAAGACACATGCACAACTAAGGTCCCTAACATCCGGCCGAGTTTTGAGCATGCAGTTGGTGTTGGCTTGTGTAGAGGTTCTTTTAGAACCTTCAATAGATGAGTACAGATGGATGATTTAATCTGATCAAGAGTACAAGCTGGGGGTCAGTTTCCCCATATAAAACTAGAAGTTGGAACTCTACCAGCCATATTGGTCAGGGTATTGGATGTGGTCCTTTTGGATGAGACAATCCAGATCATACAGGTAGTCTAGCTCTAAGAAATCAGGGTGTATCTCATTGTATAGGGGCATTTTTGATTCATGCAGTTTATCCTACACCTAGAGGTGGTGAGGCTGTGTTATTGAAATTTTGAAATATGTTTCTTATTTCTTTCACTATTGATAGGCCATTATATTATATAGGTTTTGTTCATTCGATAATATTTTCTCAATTTGTGAGTGGTTTGTTTCTAGTAGTAGAAAATATGTACAGGTTCATATAGATTGATACATCGTTAGGGGTATGGCTAGAATATATATGGAAGTTTAAGCTGTATTCTCTCAATGTTGGTTGGTACCTTTGTATAAGGAACTATTTTTTTGAGATTTCAGGTTCTAATATGATATTGGGGATGGATTTGAATGTTCTATACCAGGACAATATTGAATTTTACCTCTATAGGGTTATCATTATGTCCCCATAAGAGAATACATATTTTCATTATAGGGAATGGGATATCTGAGTGGGCTATGAATCTCCAGTTTGTCAGCATCTAGGTTAACTCACAGCCCAAGTGGCTTGTCTCATGCATGATGATGGGGGAGTAGAGAAAATTTCATTTTCTCATATGCTGGTTTAGTTTCAAGAAGTGTTTTCCAAAGACTTATTGGGGATTCCACCTGGAGGTATGTTGTATTCATTATAGAGTTGATAGCGGGGTAAACTGATTCAATTCTGCCATATGAAATGAAACTAGAAGAACTACTAGAAATAAAAAATAAGTTTGAGTAATTGGAGACCAGTGGATTTATTATTCTAAGTACGTCACCTTTGGGATATCTAGTTTTTTTCCAACAAGGTTGACTAGTCCTTACCCTTGTATGTGGATTATAGGAAGCTGAATCAGATCATAGTTAAGAAGAGATACCCTCTTCCTCATATTGGTGATTGTTTTTAACAATTGAGGGGTAGTTCAGTGTTTTCAAAAATTCAAATTAGTGTGAGGTATCATCATCCATGGGTGAGAACTTCCTATATACCACAATAATTTTTTCAGGATCAGGTATAAATTAAATGAGTTTTTTTTCACGCCTTTCATGATAACCAATGCACCGATAGTATTTATGGCCATAATGAAAAAAATATTTCACCCATACCTGGATTATTTGTAGTTTTCTATGTTGATGAAATATTGGAGTACTCATTGTCTCATGAAGATCAATCCAAACAACTTATCATCTTCCTAAGTTAACCAATAGATCATAGTATATAAGACAAGCTATCCAAGTTTAATGGCTAGATTGATGAGGATTACTTCTTGGGTCAAAACATCTCTGAGGAAGGTCTGAATGTAGATCTAGAGAAATTATAATATGTAGTATCTTCGGAGAATCCAAAAAATGTTTTCGATATTAGGTGTTTTTTGGGTTTGGTGGTATATTACTAAAGTTTCATCAAGGGATTTTCCCATTTGGCAACACAAATTTCATTTTTGATGAAGAAGGTCATAATGTTTGAGTGGAATGAATCATGTGAAAATTATTTTTTAGGATTTAAAGAAGAGGCTGAAAATTAAAACAATTTTGATCCTACTTGAGCTAGGTGAAGAGTATAACTTTTTTTAAATGCATCCAGTGTTGGGATCGGGGAATTGTTGATGTAAGATAAACGAGTTGTGCTGTATGGTTTTTGGATGTTGAGGTGTCCTAAATATAGTTACCCTAAGCATGAACTTGAATTGGATATCGTGGTTTATAAATGAAAGTGTTGGTGACATTACATGTTGGTAGAAAGGTTTATTGTCTATAATGATAATAAAATACATATGTATGTTTTCTCCTAGTGTGACTTGAATATTGGGAAGTGAAGATAAGTTGAAAAAATGTACTACATGGATTTCAAGTTGGTCTACACAGTAGGAAAAGGGAACATTATTGTATATTCTATAACAAGGAAGATTCAGAATCAGGTAGTTCAAGAATCCAATTTAAATTGGAGGTTGATGTTGTTATTTTTTTAAATGCATTTGGAGATGTGTGATGGTTAAGAGAATTTGACCCTGGCATCCTTGGAAGATGATTCCTCGCTATTAATCCAGATCATTGTAGGAATGTATGAGGACTTATGATGTTTTACTTTTAGGGGAATGACTTAATGGTAGGGATTCAACTTTTTTTGGAACATTAGTGATGGTGAGATCCTTTATATTGGTGGTAGGATCATTATTCAAAAATGTATGCAAGAAGGGTTGAAGTGTGAGTTTCATGCAACAAAGTGTGTGGTGCATCATGGTTTGAAAAAAAATAATTTTTATCTTAGTAAGTAACATTGGTGGTTTGGGATGAGGATGGAAGTTATTCGTTTTGTAGAGCTATGCTATACCAGTCTATATGTAAAGGTGGAGAATCAATGATCAGGTGGGAATTTACAACCATTTTTCATTTCATAATAGAATTGGGAGGACATGTTGATGGATTTTGTGGTGGGTATTCAAGGAATCCCTCAGAAGAATGTTCTCATCTAGAAAGATGTGGATTAGTTGACTAAGTTGGCACAGTTCATACCAATTCAAGAAACCTTTACCATTGATCAGTTGGGTGAGTTATATGTTTGAAAGATAGTATCGTTGCATAGGGTGAAATGAACGATAGATTTAGATCATCATCGGCATTTTAAATTGTACTTATGGAAGGGGAAATATAAAGTACTTGTTACCTATGTGTTTTTAGTACGACTTTTCTCCCATAGATGGATAGGTAGTCAGAGTGTACTATTCAGGTGCTATAGGATATGTTGAGGTCTTGAGTCCAAGATTTTGGTAAGTCTGGCCAGAATCATGTGGCCCTTGTTTATTTCTCCTATAAAAAAATTTAATAGGACAAAATTCAGATTGAAATTTATGAGAATCTAAATAAGAGGTTGTATAGATATCAATTATATTGGATTGAGGCTTCGGAATTTTAGTTATCGGGGCTGAGTCCCATGCAGGAAATGTCCGAATAGGAATAATTAATTCAAAAATGTATGGCTACATCCTAGAGTTGGAAGAATTCATATAATGATCTATGTCATCATCCTCTTCAGTTTATGGTAGTTGATCATGTGTTTATTTGCATGTCTCTAAAGTTAGGTCACTGTCAGATTAAAAATAGAGAAACTTGGCACCCAAATGCATGGGGCTATTTGAGATTGTGGAAAGGTTCAGACTGGTGGTGTACTGATTGTCTCTTCCATCCCAGTAGAGTGGTATAGACGATTCCTTTCACATGTCACAAAAACAATAGTATCACTCAGACCCATCCCATGTGATTGATATAAACGATGATTAGCTTGGGGAGGATGCGTCCTTTGAGGAGCATCCAGTTTCTATTGTGGATCAATGTGATAAATTCTTTTGGGGAAATACTGTTTCTTTAGTTCGAGTTTTTTGGAAGCATGGTTATTTCTAGGAAGAAACATGGGAAAGAGAGACAGATATAGATGGAATGTGGCACAATCTCTTTAACATAGAACCTTAACAATGATTGGGAAGAGAAGCTTGAGGAAGATCCAATATAAGGTGGGAGGTTATAAGATACCAAATTATTATTGTGTCAATTTTTTTTGTCTAAATTCATGTTTTAATACCCCAATGACGGTTAATTAGGTATTTATCAGGTTTATGAGAAAGCCCAGGGGTGTTGTTATGGTTTGAGAATTTAATGAAAGGGAAATGTATGCATCTTATGAATGTTTCATGTTTGGGACATGGTTAAAGGTAACCATGTGCTGAAAACATGCTAGCTATGAGGATGGGTGCATGGTTATGTAAACCATTAAAAGGGGGAAGGCCAAACCATGTGGTCTTGGATGGATCCATTCAAAATGGTTGGTGTATGATTTTTCAAGCCATGATTGATGCCTATTTAAACATATGACTTGGACCCCTCTTGGATAGAGGCTAGCATAATTTTTGTTCACATTTTGGAAAACCGTGTGGCCAAACCATCTTCCCCATTAAAAATTGGTAATTTACCCTCCCCCACAAGAAATTTATGAGTTCTCACATGATTTTCTCCTTCATTCTTCCTCCTCTCATCCTAGTGATAAACCAAAATTCTTAATACTTCCCAAGTATTAATATCCTTCATTTTTAAGAAGTTTAGATTTCTGTTGGGTAGGAATTGAATCTTTGTGTAAGTCTAATGCTTCAATTTCATCTATTTTTTAAGATTAAATCTTGTATATTTTTTTCTTCTTTTAGAACACTTAAACCCTCTTCTTATAGTGGATCTTATATTGGGTCTTTAAATGGTGTTTAGATTCGAGCCAAAGGCTACAGTTAAGCATGTAGTTATCTTCATAATAGAGGTGGGTGGAATACAAGTTATATACCATAGTCTAAATGCTTGGTTTATGATTATATGGTCGTTCTTTGGTGTTTTCTCAATATTCATTTAATGATTAGTAGGATTTGGTATATTTTTTGTCTAAGGGATAGGTTAAAACCCTCACTATCCCCATGGAATGTGTTGAGATTATTTAGACCAATTTTTGGGCCACCCATGGGGTCTTCCATTACCCAATCATGAAAAATGGCAATGTTAAGAGTAGAATTGATTTAAATTGAATCATATCCATTGAAAAATGGGTTTTCATGTTGGTTTGGGTAATGAAATTAAAGAAGGTAATTTTTTCTAGTTGTTAACATGACATAATGTGATGTTTGGAATATTGTGAATGGGTTAAATAAATTAAGGTGAATGTGTCAAATGACTTATGGGTTTTAATGGAAACATGTTACTGTGTTAATTCATATAAATGGTAATGTACAAATGGGATAATGAATAATGATGGTTTATATATTAAACTAACTATTAATTTTGAATGATATGTTTATTTCTTGATTAAGGATTGTTTGAATGGTTTATGTAATGAATGCTTATTAAAGTATATACACATGGGATGGTGGTATGTGGGGTATTTGACTGAGGCTCCTCCCACTGGTCGGGTTGGCTGAGGATCAACTCCCCATCCTTAGAATGCACAATTTAGGGAGTTTGATTGAGGCTCTAGTACCCTAATGGTTTCATTGGATGAGAATACCTAGACTAAGGTTGTATGTTATGTGTGTGGTAATTGACTGTGAAATGATTCTCCATAGTGATATTGGGAATTTGACTTATCTCCTAATGAATAATAGTTGATAAGAATATATGGTTGTGTTCTAAATTAATTACCTAACTCATGTATTAATTGATGTAATTGGTCTATGATAATATTGTAACCAAATGGAACTCAGTTTACCTTTTTCTATATTTTTATTCTTTTAGTACATGCATACAATATATGTTTTGACTAGATATTTTGTAGACATCATTTGTGGTGTCCTACTGAGTTTTACTCACACCCTGCTCAGACCACCATTAGGTAACCAAGTAGATCTCATGGATTCAAGTTAGGAAAAGGGAAAATTCCCTATTAATGTAGGTTGATTTGGGAATGGGATGTTAAAGGATGCTGGAACTGAACTTGTAGTCAAAACCCATTTTGGGGATTCTTCAGTTTTCCTTTATTTTGGATTATCCTTACACTTGACATTATATTAACATTATATAGAATGTTAAAATTTAGATGTGGGATTGTACATAGTTTTCAAAAATGGACATTAATGTATGGTTATGGGTATTTTTTCTTTGTTTTCTACTTTGGATTACTCTGGTATAGAGGGTATAATCTTCCCACATATTACATTAGACCCTCACTACTAATCAGTATCATCTAGAATGCGGGGAGGTGTGCATGAGGTCATGTGGGGAATCAAATCAGGGAACTGATTTAGTAGCCCTCGGGTTGGGGACATTACAACTATCATATTTGAAAAATATTTTAAGTAGGTTTATGAATAAATTAAAAAATTATAGGATAAGAACTATACCTCTTCTTTAGACAACCTCGTTATGTTTTCACCAAAAGACATTATAAAAGTATTTCCTGCTAATATAAGGCCTCTAGGATGTGGGGAGTTAACTAAGGAAGATATTTCTGTATGTATTAGGGGAAAAGGATTTGGAATTGTAATGAAGAGAGAATAAGGGGTTCCCTTTTATAAGTGGGGGAGAGGACACACATACAATTTTTGAAAATAAAAATGTATACCAAACGTTTTCACATGACAGAGGGATTCAAAATGGGTAATTGACAAACCATAGATGTGATAAGGTCATAATATGGTCATAAAAAATAAATTGGACATGTTTTTACATTATTTAAACAATTATATTTTTAGTTTATACCCTCAAAAAAACTAGTTTTAAACTTAATCATGTTAATTAATATTTATTGTTTTTACTATTATTTAGTGCCAAATATTATGTTAAAATAATTATATAATATTAATTATTATCATTCTTAATATTTAATCCTTTTTTCAAATTCATTTCAAATATCAGGTAGATTTTAATTTAAAATTAAACTCCCAGATGCACTCAAAAATTGGGTTTCCAAAGAAAACGTGTTCATAAGTGTAAGATGTTTTTTATAAAATCATTGAAAAAATTGATTCAAATGAACAAAATCGGATAAATAATAAAATTATTGAACTAATTTAAATTTTTATTAATTTTAAAATAAAATTTAAATTTTAAATTGTTTTAATTTATGTGAAAGTTTTTTTATAAAAATCAGTATTTATTTACTGTTTATTGAAAAATTAAACTACACAGAAAATTCCTAAAAAATCACATAAATATAATTTTTACATGTTTAGTCCAAAAATGAAATTAATTTTCTCAAATAAATTTTCTAAATGAAAAAAATATTATTTTTTAAAAAAATAATAGCAAATATTTTTTAAGAAAATTGTATTTTCAAATCATATAAATAATTTACTAAAAACATAGTAATTATTTATAAGTATATTTTTATTATATAATTAATCATTATTAATTTATTAAAAAATTGTTCGTATTTATACCACATGGATTAATGACAATGTTATGATGGTAATTTCAAATAATAATGCTAATAACATATTTCAATTTGTTAGAGCCCTATGTTATGAAAAAAATTGGTTATCTAAGAAATTTATTGTATTTGAAAAAATAAATATTTCATAAAAACTTATGTTGCTAAATTATACACCATTTAAAATTAAATTTTTCCTCAAAATTACCCCACTTTTATACAATCAATTGAGTATAAATGTTCCTCCTAGTAACCTTACGTCCCTATGTAGCTTCTTTATGTTAGTGGTTTCACAAAAAATGTTATATATGGATAGAGGTATTGTTTCATAGAAACTTTTACCTTTAATTAAAAATATATAAAGTATGTTCATTTTAGGAAATTTCATAATCCAATGGTATCAAAATTTTGTTCAATACATGCGAAGGATCTAGTATGTGCTTCCTTGGGAGAGATATATGGAACACATCATGGATAATAGATAGGTTCGATTGAAGATTCATTATATAAAAAACATCCACATTAATTCAAGAATATTGAAATGGATAATATAACTAGGTATTAAATTTCCTCTATTCCAAATTATAATAACCTTATTCCATAGAACAATCCATAAAATTAAATTCTCGCCAACTTCAAATTCCGGATCACACCAATGATTTTACCATAAATTTTGTGTTGAATATGAGATTCATTGACATTCTATTGAATGGATCTAATATTATTTTCCATTTACATAGTTACATTCTTTGAAAATATATTTATTTATCTAAATTTGTCCTTTATGATAGATTTCTACACTTATTTTCATAAAGGGATTCATAATGATCCATCTACATGCTCAGGTGAAATCTACTGTTGTAAACAAACTCAACTAGAAGAAGGTTTTGTCCCAAAAATACATAAAATCCATAGAATAAAAACTCAAAATATCCTCTTGGGTATTAATTGTTATCTTATACTAAACTGCTATCTAAGAATGATATATAGTGTTGAAACATAAAGCAGTATCAAGGGATTACTGAAGAAGTATCCAGAACAATGGCATAAAACTCATATCGTAATCATTTATAATGAGATGTGGTACTACATTCAACCTCACCAATTTCTTAATTTATATCTTAGTAATCTAGTCCAAATATAAATCATATCTAATTGCGAATAAGTGTGTTTACTTTATCTAGTGATTGACTACAACCGATATAAGATTATTCAATTTAGATGTTTTTGGGAGTCCGATGGAAAAGTACAAAGTGATGTTTTCTTATTTTCATTTTGGTATGTGTAATTATTTTAACATCCCATTATAAATTTACATCTAGACATTATATTTGTGAAATTACATTAACCAATATACAAAAACCTATAATATATCTCTTCATTTCTTCCCACCAGAAAAACTCTTTCAAATATCTATACATCTTTATACTTCCATGATTGATAGAGAATGAAGAACTATTATATTCATATAATAAATACATATAAAAATATTGTATGGATGATAAAAATTCATATTTCAGGAAATTTATCATCCCATCACAGTCATGTTTAAACTCATGAATTTTTCTCACCTTCTTCTGTAGCTTTACATGTTTCTTTTGTGCCTCTTTAATCATCACTTCGATTGATGATTGAACACTTTTTTGAGCAAGATAATATATTCCACATTCCTTTATTATTTCTATATACATGCTTCTAAAATCCATAAATATTAAATATTATGTAATACTCATCATAGATAAGCTATATTTATCCAATTAACTCAAAGCATCAGCCACCATGTTTGCTTTCCCCAGGTGGTAATGTATTAATCAGTGATAATCTATAATCAACTCCAACCATATTCTATGGTGAAACATTTACGGTTTCCTAGTGAATATATACTTTAAAAAATTATGATTCGTATATATATATTTCAAACATATATCCATTACGACAATTACTCTAGGAAATTAATGAAAAAAATACAAAAGCTGACATCCACTCATTAGTTGGGTAATTTTTATCATGAACCATGAATTATCATGAGGCATAAGATATCACCATATCATTCTAAAATATGATACATCTCAAACCCATCCTTTCTTTATCAATATAGATTTCGAACCCTTCTCAAATATATGGTAATATAATAAAAGATAACTATATAACTTTCTATTTAGTTCCTTAAAATTTTCCTTATATTTGTCTTTCCAAATGAACATGGCTTCCTTTTGAGTTAACCTGTTGATTAGATTAGATTGTCATGATAAATTCTTCCCAAACCATTGATAATATATTTCCATGATATGAAAACCTATTATATAACTCATAGTGGTTGGTTTGGGATGATGTTCAATAGCCTCTGTCATTGTTGGATCCACTCATATAACATCTCTCAAGAAAATATGACCAAAAAATGAATCATGTTATAGCCAAAATTTATAGAATTTAAAATTTTAAAAAAAACCTTCCATGTGGTATTTATCTCAATTATCATCGGATATTCATGGTCAAACTTTCTCTTGTAATATATGATAATATTATATATAGAAACAACAAAAACTGATAAAGGTAATATCTAAAGACCCTATTCATTAAATCCATGAATATATTTGGGGAATTAGTAAGTTTAAATGGAATCCTTATATATTCAGAGTCTTTATACCCTATAATAAATGTGTTCTTAGGTACATCATCCTTGTTAATCCTTAATTTATGATTACAAAATGAAGGTCAATCTTGGAAAAGCATTCATCTACACACATTTGATCAAACTAGTCATCAATATGGTTTAGGGGATACATGTCCTTGATTGTGATCTTATTGAATTTATGATAATCAATAAAAATTCACATATATATTTCATTATTATTGATACAAATAATAGGTTCTCCCTAATGTGACACTCTTTGACTAAATAATCAAATTTCTTGATTCTCATGGAGTTTCATCTTCAATTCCTACATCTTAATCAGGGCCATTCTATAGTGATTCTCTGAAATACGTGTAGCACTATGTATGAGTTCTATTTAGAAATCTACATCACGATTCAGAGGAATACTAGTAAATTCTTTTAGAAATACATATGAAAACTAAAAACAAATTTGAATATCATTTTTGTTGAGTGTGTCTCCAACCATATTAGATAAACTCAACTTTTGAATAGCTATCATGTCCCAAACAATGGATATGATTCCCATCAGAAGATCATGTTTATCATCAAACTAATAGACAATTACTGGGTTGTTTGGAATAATAAACACAACTTCCTTTACTCATCAATTGATGTAGGATTTATGTAGAAAAATACATTCCATGCTAGTGATAACATCCAATTCATCCTTAGGGAGAATAACAATATTTTCAATAATCACATTCTAAAAAACTAAAATTGGATAAGCATCAATGAATTGGGATTTTATCATCATACTATTAGAGGGTTTCACTACAAATTCAACGTTGAATAATTTTGTATATGAGTGAAATTTCATTAATCTTTTCTAATAGGTAGAAATTCATATAAAATTACTTAGATAGGGTACCAAAATATATGAGGATACTTGTAACCACATTAACATTATCATTATATCTTCAATACCATAGTAAAATGGAAATGGTTACAATGACCATCAATAATCTTTGATCAGAGTGATAAATCATGAAAAACCACTCATATGATGTATAAATATTGAAACCTTCTTCTATGAAACCATGGGTTTAACCTAAGTCCTTAATGGACTTCCTCTATTCAAATCCCTCAAGATAGTTTGTAAAGTGTTTGTGAATTTCCTATTCACATCCCCTTTGAGTGTCAAATCAAGTGTGAAGAAACGACTATTATTGTGTACTAGGTGAAAATTGAATTGAATAAAAATACACCTTTTAAAAGTTATTACCAATTGGAACAAATTTTCCAGAGACACATCCAACTATAGTATCCATACAGGGATGTAATTTCAAGGAAACCAATTTCTCTATCCTTCACCAAAATTCCCAAATATTTTCCTATACTTAGACTTGTCCTTATGGTTACCACTAAATGTTTCTCATCCAGGTTTCCCAAGGCTAACTAAACCTTTCTCCAGTACCAACTTTACTAACCCACACTTTTAATATATAGATAACAAGAATTATTAGATTAATATTAATTGAAAAACATAATGATTCACAATAGAATCATTTAGATGTAGCGCCTTTGGAAAATTTAAATCCTAAACAACTTGTTCGTAAGACAAAAATATCACCTACCACTATGTTCCTCATAACTTGAATATCTTTATATATATATCATAAATGATTCATAACATCATATAATGGCGAAAGGAGACATAAAAATGGGTGAGATAAGATGTTCAGTAAGGGAAAAGAATGTTGATATCAATATAATATGATGATATTGGAATGGGAAGATGATAATTACATTATAAAATTATACCATATATATCATAAATCTAAAAAAATGAGTCATGTAATATATCATGGAATTTAATATGACATAAATCATTAAGTAATCAGATATCACAAGCCATGAGAGCCTAAAATTATCAGAAGATAATGTTTTGTGGGATACACATAAGCGTAGAAAATCATTTCCTTTTTATTAAAGTGTAACATACAATAATATCATTGTTGATTAAATTAACTCCCAAAACAAAAGTATTAGCCATGTCTCCAACCCAAACCTATCATAGTGGATTGGGTTCTCCCCCCCAAACCATGATAGTTCCCAAGTCTATCATAGTGGAAAAATTGCCCTACTGAACTGGGTTTACTCATCATTCCATCCCTATCTATCTAATGAGATATTCAATATTACAGAATGAATTGGAGGAATATATAGTCCCCACACACTAAATAATATATACTTTTATTTTTTACAAGATCAAAAAACATTCATCATATCATAATCCATGAAAAAAAAAATAGGTTTCATAAAACTTTTATCATAGCATTACCCATGGAAAAGAAATGGGATTCATAAAAATAATTTCATTATAGTTGTAAACAAAAAACAACCATAGTCTAATATCCCAATATTTTAAAAGAAAATAGTATGCTCGATAGTATATAAGATACGCTACATCGAGGTTATACGAACAACAAAATCCTATTATTTAAATACAAACATTATATCCTAGATATTAAATTGGATGGTATGGATAGGAAAAAATGGTTAAAAAAATAAATATAATGGTATAAATAAATTTTATTTCATTGATAATTTCTTTGAAATTAAACACATACTTGTAGTAACGTCATTTTATTCTTGTAATATAAATTTTAATCAAAAATAAATTTTTATTTCTTTCTAGGGAGGAATATGTATAATTAATTTTTTTAGAAATTTTTAAAATGTATTTTATAAAATTTAATTATTTTTGAAAAATATCGTACCAAAATATTCCTATGGTGAAATATTAAAAATTTTCTAAATTTTTTTTTTGTGAATAGAAATAATAATGTTTTTATAAAATACTATATATTTTTTGATAACATCAAGAAATAAAAATGATAATAAATTTATTAGAATTATATAATTAATAAATTAATGATATAATAATTTAAATATTGTGAAAAAATAATTCAGAACTTTTAAATTATAATTTATTTCATGTTAAATTTAAAAATCATTTTCAATCCCGACGTGGGGCATGCACAACATTTAAAAGGTAAAATTTGGTTCCATAAAGAAAATAATTGAGTGATAAAACATAATTTAATGAATATTTTATTAATTATTATGTATAAAATATGATTTTTACTAATATTTTAAATTTTTAGCAATATAACCAGAATCTTATCCAAATGCTCGTGCGACGCTTTCACAAGGAAAGAAAAGTAAAATTAAAAAATTAAAGAAGTTGTTTCGATATCCATATGTCTAAATACAAATAATGATTGAATATAAAAAATTATATTAAACCTAATTAATTTTTTTATGATATTATTTCCTTATTAATTTTGATATTTTAAATATTTACGTTTAATTCTTATGAAACACAAACTGAGTACTTGTGCATGTATAAGAAAAATCAATAAAATAATTTTATTAAAATTATATGAACCATTAAATGAAAAGTTATTTTACTAAATCTATTTGGGTGAATATTTGATGACCGTAATCGTTTTTGTTTTTAATTTTGTACATTTTAGTTATTTTGGATTTATATTAAGTCCCTTATAGTATTTTATATAAAAGAATGTCAAAATGATCACATTATGGTTCTTAATTAGTATGAAAATTTTAATATTGGGTTTTCCAGAAGATATGTTCAATCATAAGTAGTCATAGGAAATATAAAATATTTATTTTAGTCATGATTTTTTTTTAAATTTTAAGAAAGGAATAAATAACATAATTGTTATCACAACAATTATGCATTAATTGTCAAATTAATGGAAAAATCAAATAAAAGATATTAAAAATATTAAAATAGATATAATATTAAATAATTAAGATTATACCTCAATTAAATAGATAAATACGACATTTATAAGATATAATTAAATATTTTATTATAATATTACTCTTTGTTTTTTAGTTTTTAGTTTCATTCTAATAAATAGTCTTAAATTTGACAATAATGATATTTTATGAATATAATATTTTATTAAATTATTTTTAAATCATAAAAATGTTAGATAATTAAAAAGGGGTATTATTTGGTCTAAAGTATAATTCTTAGTTCAATTAAATGAAATTTTGAAGTCTTTGTCTCAATAATAGACATATTATATTTTAATATTTTTAAAAATTCTTAAACTTCCACTCACTTCAATTATAATAGTGAACTCCTTCCTAAAATTAATTTCATCACATTGATCCTTCTAGATCGACCATCCTATAGAAAATTTTCTTATCCTAATCCTTGGGAACATTCTTGTGTTTATGGACCAACCAAATAATCAATTCCAACTTTTTTAAGGAGGATCTAAGGAGATGATATTCAAGGGGTAAAATCCTTATCCTTTATCTTATATATTTTTTCACCCTTCTTACTTGTACTTAAACCTATCCAATGTTTCATGATAACTCTAGTATCATGTATATGTTGAAATTTTATTATTTTAAGGTAGTATCAACAAAAAAATATATCCTCTTCTCCTATTATTTTTAAAAACAAAAACATCATCCATCATATGTCAATTCACTACCTTCGTGGATGATGAGTTTTTGTTTCCTTTCACTGAATTCATAAAATGTTAAAATGAAATTATAATTATTTTAAATAACCTATATATATATATTATAAATTATATCATGTTCTTTAATTAATATGTATCCATGCTATTAAATTAAATGAAACCAGTTCATGATGGTCAGAAAACTGCCAAAATAAACTAAACCATTATCGTTAAATTTTATCAAATGAATCATCTTCATGTTATAAAAAAATGATATATGGAACCATTTAAAATTATGGTGTTACATGAATACCACATAATATTAATTCTATAGTACTATTCCCATTTGACCAGATCATATATAAAGATACTCAATTTAACCGATAAGGAATCCATGAAATGAATGTTCCCAGAGCTATAGAATTGATCTTTATAACTCATCGTAATGAAAATATAAAAAATTATGAAAATTATAAGAAATAAAATATATGTGTATGTTTTTATACATTATGTAATTAGTGAATCTAGTTTTATTATCAAGGATTTTAAGTGAACGTGTATTACTCTATCACACATAATTTATGGGACTTTACTATAAAAATAATCTTTAATGTCACTTTTTACCAAATTCAAATATAATATTTTTTAAACGTATTTGGAAGGATCATATTTTCCTTCGTCCATGACACCTTAATTTAATGAAGCCTTATTTCCATGATTACATGGCTATTTTGGAAGAAATATTTTCTTTTTCAAGTGTATAGTTTTCCTTTAAAATAAATTATTTTCATCAAGGAGTTGTTTTTATAATTTGATTATTCATGTATTCTGATTGTGTTATGGTTCTTTGAAATTGTTTATGATGATGGGTGGTTTTGTTATAAACCAAATATGGTTGGGTTTGTAATATCCCTCCAATTCATTGGGTATGTTGTATGATGACCTTAATGGTTGTTCTAAGTGTAACTTTGATAGTTACATCAAATTTTAACAATGAGGGTTATCATACATTATACGAGAGGGTAAAAAATATTATGGTAGCTATGAGGGTTAAAATTATAAGTGATTATGATAATAAATTATTCCAAATGTTACCAAAATGGCTTCTTTATGCTCTATATGTTTAATAAAAATAACATATTTATATAGAGTATGTAATTGAGGAATGTCTATAGTATAGTTAAGGGTGATAAGTATATCATTATGAAAATTAATTCATGTTATTAAAATGATTCATGGAATAAGTTTTTCTTTACATATTATTATGCCCATTATTGGGATTTTCATTCTAATCCCATGTTTTAAAATGTTTTTCACAAGTACCTTAGAAGTTATAAAATGGATGGATTCATTTAATGAGTTAGCGCACATAAATCCAATTAGTTAATTTATAATTATTATTTTTTAAACTATAATATTATATAGGTTATTTTCCTAATCCTTCACAACCTATACTAGGAAATATCCACTGTTGTATAATGTACTCTGTATTTTTTAATTAAATTTTAATTTGAAAAAATAAACATTATGTTTTTTAATACTGAATCCAGAAGTGTGGATTTGGTTCTTCATAGTTTGTATCAGATGAAAAATCCAGAAAAATTTGGATATTAGACATGGAAATATTTTTTCAAAATCAAAATGATATAATTTTATTTGAAATAACTGGGTTATTTAGTTCTCTAGAACATCTATTTTTTCATAATTATGAAGATGGAATTCCAAATTTTCTTTACTAAGGTGAATGTATTGTAAAGTAGAAATTAATTTATGGGGGGGTGGTAGAATGTAACATCATAATATTTTAAAATAAAATAATGTGTTTGACAATATATAAGATAAACCACATTGTTCTTAAACAAACAATAGAATCTTATTATTAAAATATAACCTTTATAACCTCATTTTTAAATTATTGAATATCAATATGAATAACTGATTTATGAAATAAATATAATCATCTAAGAAAATATGAATTTATTGGTATGTTTTTATAAAACAATGACATACATTTTAGTAATTTAATTTTATTCTTTAAATATAAGTTTTAATCAAAAGGATGTTTTTAATGCTTTCTATGTGAAAATAATTATAATTAATTTTTTGAAATTTTTTTTTTAAAAATTATAAAACAATATTCTTTTTTCAATTCTTCATAGAAAAATCATCTTATGGTGAAATTTTGATAATTTTTTGAAAATTATTATTTTCTAGTTAATAGTAAAAAAACTGCTTTTTGTAAAAGACAATATCTTTTATGATATCATCAAGATAGAAATATAAAATTTATTAATCCTATTTAATTTACAAAAATTATGATATTATAATATAAATATTTTTAAAAAAATTAATTCAAAACACGTAAATTATAAATTATTTTTTGCTAAATATTGAAATCATTTTCAATGTCGGCGTAGTGCCTGTGCAATGGTGAGAAGCCAAATTTTTTTCCTTAAAGATACAAATAGAGTGGTAAAAATTATGTTATCTTTATATTTATTAATAATTATTTATAAATGAATATTTTTACAGATATTTTCTAATTTTATATTCATATAACATGAATCTTATCCAATTTATTGTGCAATTCTTGTAAAGACTACAAAAGTAAAATAAAAAAATTAAATAATTTGTCCTGACATGGATATGAGTAAATATATATTAATAAGGAATTGAAAAGATTATATTTAAAATAATTAATTTTTTATGATATTAATATATTTAAAACTTTTCTATATGAAATAATTACCTTTATTTCTTATACAACACAGATGAAGTGCTTGTGAAAGTAGAATAAATATCAATAAAAATATTTTATTAAAATTATATTTACAATTAAATGACAGAAAATTTTCACTAAATATATTTTTATGAGTAATTTTTGTCCATAATAATACTTGGTTCGAATTTGGTACCTTTTGGATCAACATGGTTGATATTAATTCTTTCATAGTATATTTTTTAAAATAATGTGAAACTGTTCACACTATGATTCTTAATTAGTATACCATTTATAATATATTATTTTACAAAATAAATGTTTTAATATAAATAGTTTTGGAAAAATAAAATATATTTATTCTTTATAGAAATTTATTTTTAATTTTTAGGTAATAATTTAATACTTTAAATGCGTTCAAAATGATGATGCAATAATTTCCATGTTAAGGGAAAATAAAATAAGTGATATTAAAAAATTAAGATAATTATAATTTTAAATAATTGAGATTATATATTAATTATGTAGATAAAAATTACATTTATACGATATAATAAAATAGTTTTTTTGAATATTAATCTTTGTTTTATTTTGTTTTTTATTTTTTTATATTTAATGGTATTACATTTGACATTAATTATATTACATGAATATAATATTTTAATAAATTATTTAAATATCATAAAAATTTTAAATAAAGCTAAAGGGACTATTACTTGGAAAAAAATTAATCTATAGTGAATTTAATGGTTATTTGGATATATTTTTCTCTACCATAGCCTTATTAAATTTAAATATTTTAGAAATTTCCTAAAGTACCCCTCACCTCAATTATAAAAGGACTCTCCTTACTTCAAAACATTTCCTCATCATGAGTGTTTTAGATCAAACATACTATTCAAAATTATATTTTACTCAACCCTATATACATTCTAATATTTATTTTCTATCTAAAATACAGATTCCATGTTCTTTAAGGTGGTTTTTAATGAGACAATATTAAAGAGGTAAAATCTTGTTTTTTCTTTTCAATTATTTACCTCTACCTTATCCTCACCCCTTTCAAAAATTTCATGATATCTCCAGTATATATTATATATATATACTATAATATTATTGTGTTAATGGAATATCCATCCTCAAATAAATTTTATTCTTCTTTTATTCTTATAAATAAAAACATCATTCATGGTATGTTGATTAACTGCCTTCATGGAGGATGAGTTTTCGTTTATCTTCACCGAATTCATGAAATATTTAAATTCACTTATAAGTTGTTAAAATGACCAAAATATATATATAATTTATCATGTTGAATTCTGGAGTTAATATGGGTCCATAATATTAAACAAAATGAAACTAGTTCGTGATGGTAAAAAAACTACCAAAATAAACTAAACTTTTACAACTAATTTTTTATAAAATGAATAATCCTCATGTAAGAAGGAAAAATGATATATGGGTCCATTAAAACATATAGAGTTAAATTAATACCATATAATTTCTATTCTATCATACCATTCCCATTTTACATGTGTATTTAAAAATATACACAATTTAACCCACCGTGATTCCATGCAACGAATGCTCCACGAATGATGTAATTGATCATTACAACTCATCATAATTGTAATAAAAAATTAATTAATTTATAATAAATAAAAATATATGTGTAAGAGGATATTAATTAAATAATAAATGAATCTAATTTCATTATCAATGACATCAACTGCAAGTGAAGAACACTTTCAAACATAAGGTAATGGAATTTCCTTTTGGAGTTCTCTTCGATGACTCTATTTACCAAATTCCAAAAAGAATGTTTTTTTAATATATATCATGATCATATTTTCCCAGTTTCATTAAGACATAATCTTTTAAATCCAAAGTTACAATATTACATGGTTATTTTCAAATAAAATGTTTTCATTTGCATGTGTGTAATATTGTTTTAAATTATGTTCTTTTCCACAAGTAATTGTTTTTATGATTCGATTATTTATGTTTTATGATTATGTTATGGTTATTGGTAATTTTTTATGATGATAGTTGGTTCTAATATAAAACAATTATTGGTGGAACTATGATATCCCACCAATGTGTTGGGTTTTTTGGATGTTTATCATGATGGTTATTCCAAGTGTCAATACAATGGTTACATCTACGTATAACAGCGAGGGTTATTTTATTTTTGCTGATAGGTTTAAAAAAATTATGGGAGATATGACAGATAATAAAATATGTAATTGTGATAATATATTATTCCCTAAGATACCTAAATTTTTTATTTATTCTTTTTATGTTTTATGGAAGTATCATGTTTTCACAATGTAAGATATTGAGGAATCTATATGTTACTCTTAAGGGTGTGTTGTATATCTTTGTGAAAATTACTTCATGTGTTATAATTTATTCATAAAATAAAATTTTCCCCTTAGTTTTATGTCCTTTGTAGCCCTTTTTGTGATCATACCATGTTTTAAACGGGTTTTCACTAGTATCTTAGATATTTTAAAATTGATGGCTTTGTTTAAGTAGTGTGCGCACATAAATCCAATTAGTAATTTTATAATTTTTTTAAAATCTAATATTTTTCTAGGTATTTTCCTAGAACTTATGAGCCTAGACCAAAAAATATCGTCGGTTCTATAATTTATTTTGTATTTTTAAAATATATTTTAATAAAAAAATAAATATCATATTTTAATAATTAATCCAGAAGTGCATGTTTGTGTATTTACAAATAGTAAGAATAAAAATGTTATCATTGGATGTAAAACCTATTAAAAAATAATAAAACCAAAAAAATAATTAATGAATTAAAATTCCATAAAAATAACATTAAAATATTCAGGAGGAAAATATATTTCCCATTTTCAAATCACTTATTTAAAATCCCAAAATCTTCAACATATTAAGGAAAATTTATCATGGAAAATATCCTTATAAATATGTAAATGAATAATTAAATCATTGAGTGGTAACAAATTTGGAAAAATACATTCATTTTGTAGATATTAAAAGGAATATTCCATTAACATTTTCAGTAAAAATAATAAAAAACATTATTAGGAAAAGGACATGATGTTTCCTTTTTAAATGATTTTTTTAAATGTAAAACCTGGGAAAAAATAGAAATAAAAAATATTTGGAAATAGTCTAAATATTATTAAAAACACTTTTAGAAAAAATGCACATTGATGAAAATGTTTTTTGTCCAAACGGAGAAATAAAGTAGAATTTTATTAAAAATGTTATTTTAGTGTATTTAATCCATTATAAGTGGAAAATGAAAAAGAACAAATAATCTACAAAAATAAATATATTGTAATAATAATCATGTGTTTTTCATATTAAGAACATAATATTTCATCATTGGAAGAATAATCATAAACAATCCCGATACAAAATATGATTGTAATATAAAACCCTTACCAATTTGGTAAATTTTGGATCATAAGCCCCATGAAGTAAAAAACTATAGATGGATATGTAAATCCCTATAAAATTTATAATAATTATCATAAAATACATTAATTGGTGTTATATACCCCATAAAAAATAAACAAGTGGTGAATATTACATGTCACTAATAGAAGTTAAAGTGAGACATAAATCCCTTGTATGCTTTAGCAACTTTTAAATCATAGAAACCATAAAATAGTAATATTAAATTAGAATTTAAATATCATGAGAATAAATAGATTCCAGATATAATATTCCCCTGAGGTTTTATGTACCCCACATAGAATAAGAAAGGTGAATACCGTAACATATGTCCCAAAGTAGATAATTGGAGATAATAATCCACTACCTCAAGTTTTGAATTTCTTCATGTACATTAGTACCTAGAATATAATAAATATACATTTGTAATAAATATATTATGGAACCATAATGATATATATCACACCATATATAATTTAATTAGGGATTTCTATTATCCATTTAATAATAATCTCTTCATTAAAATCATGTTTTGGGTAATAACTACCATGTTTTTTCATAAAGGCTTTTGTTTGGTACCCCAGGACCATTTACATTGATCATGGTTCAATCATCAAATTTTCTTTAAATGTTATAAATATCATAAATATTCTTAATATATGTATTTTTAGTAATCAATTAATGTCATATATCAAAAATGGATTACATCATTTATGGAGAACGTATGCTAAACCTATGCATGAATGTTGTTTCCATTTTTTCAATGAAAGGAAATAAAGAGTGGAAAATAATATATCAAAATATGATAAAAATTTATTTTTCATATATATCATATATATTAATTAAATTTATATTTATTACCATCCATATCAAAATAAATTTAAAAATGTGTTGCATCATTTAGTGGAGGCGGTTGTTCACATGTACGCTTGAGGGAGATTATCTTTTTTAAGTGGATTTGAGGGTGAGAAGGTACATGTGATACTATAATTACAAAATTATAATTATTTAATAAATTATATATATATATATATATTATTTTAATCGATCATTATATACAACCATGAGAGGGATTGATGGAAAAAAATTAAATTGGTTCTTAAGGTAGTTGTCTGTCATACACACGATTGATGGTTTCATTCCCCATTTTATTGAATATGATATGGATATAGGTTATAAAATTAGTGTAACAAAATAAATATATATGGTGGACACTAAATTGTTTTTATAATCATAGTTGAATAATAATTAAATGAGGAGGAAGACAAAATAAAACAAAAACGCTCGGTTTAGAATGATACCACTTCATAGGTTAACCTCCTTAGGTTTCCACTAGAATCCTTAAATAATAAACATAACGCCTTTATGATGTTGGTAGGTTATTAATGATGATATTTGGTTAGGTAATATATGAATAAAAATGATTTATTGTTGTAAATAAGAGAAGAGATTGAGTGTCCTTTTATAAATGGGGGAGAGGGCACAATTGGAATTTTTTAAAGGAAAAGGTATATCAACATTTTACACATGGAAAAAGGCACAAAAATGGATCCTTAATTACGCTCATACTAAATATGTTCCAGGAATGGATAAAAAAGAGAAATTGGATATATTTTTGGTTATTTTATCCCTTATGATGTTAGTTTAACACCCCCTATAAGCTCATTATAACCGTAACAACATTAATTACTTTTTAATTGTTTTCCATTCATTTTGAAAAAAAAAATTATGTTGAACTTATTATATTATATCTATTATTATGATTCAAACTATGGGTTCAATTTTTTTAAATTCAATTGTAATAATTTACCTAAATTAATTTACAATTAAACCCGTAAATGAGAAGAAAATGCGGTTTTCTAAAGAAAACATTTTCATAACTGTAAGATGATTTTATTTCAAGATTGAAAATAAAATTGATTCCAATGAAGAAAATTTGATTAATTATATCATTATTGATCTAATTTTATAATTAAACCATTTTTAAATGAAATTTAACTTTTTAAATGATTTCATCAAAAAGTATTTTTTCAATTAAAATTAGTACTTTTACTATCAATTAAATAATTAAACATTTTCGCAGAATGCCAAAAAACACCCAAATATAATTTTGAAAATTTTATTACAATTGGTTCATTTTTCAAATAAATTTAATAAGTGTAACAAAATTAGTTTTATTACTTTTCAAAAAAAAAATTAATTTTTTTTTGAGAAAATAGTTTTTTTATAGAATATAAAGACTTTTGTAACATTTACTTATTTTTTATCATTACATTTTATTTATAAAAAATATAATATTATTTATTTTAAAAATATCTTTATTCCTATTCATACCACTACATTTAATAGCTAGGTTATAATGTAATTGTCTAAATAATAATAGTATTAGAATATTGGGGTTCCTTAAAGCCAGATGTTATGGGTAAGGCAAGCTATCGAAAAAAAAAATTAATTTATTATAGAAACATATTCCCTATACAATCTCGGTCTTACAAATTCTATATTTGAGTTTTTTTTATCAGTGTTCCCATAATATATTTTTTTTATAATTTTCTTATGCGTAGAAGAATTTCCTAATGAATAATTGAATTTGGGACAATGTGTATAATGTTTCTTCATATACCATATGTGACATCCAGTACTATTATGAGATAATTTAAATTTTGATTTTGATCATGTAGGATATTTTATTAGGTGAATAATTTAGATTTATATATTAATAAAATTATAAATATGGTATATCGAAGGATGTAAGATTATTTCCTTATAGTTTAGGGAATCATGAATTGTAGCACCCCAAGATTTTATTCTTTTTAATTTATTTGATGTCATGTGTTTTATGCTACAATATGATTATCATGTGCTATACGCAACACCGTATTAGCTTGCAATATACGCAACACAATTCTTGGATCGTGTTATAAACAATTTCGAGTTCGTTTGATAATAGTCATTCTACACAACATTGAGTGTATATATATATATGATCATTGTATAAATGAAATAAGGTTGGATTTTTTTATACACAACAACAAATGAGTCTTTCAAAACATGCAACCCTAACTTGGATTTCATTATACGCAATCGCGAACTTCCTCGGTAGCGTGTGTAGTACGCAATATCGGGTTTCACTAAACAACGATATATGGTTATAATATTATTATAAACTAGCCGTTATGAATAGTATTAACTAAATTTTGAATTTTATAACATTATTATTCATCTTACACATTTTATAGAACATGGTATAAGAACAAAATAAAATTTTCGGGAAAAATAAGTATTTTTAAAAAAAATGCGGTTTTGCCGCCTTTTGATGGCGTACCCACTTTAAATGTATTTTTTGAAATGTTAATAAGTTCAATTTTACAAAATAAAATTATTCTTTGGAATCAGGATATAAAATTTTACCTTGGATAAAATTTTCATATTATTCTGATAACTTTCATATTTTAATGAATAGTAAAAACACGCTATATTTTAAATAAAAACAACTTTTTTCATCGTAATAACTTATGTTGTTAAATTATAATATTGAATGGTTTTAAAGTATAAATAAAATATATTTTTACCATTTAATATAATTTATTTCATTAGCATTGATTTTACATTGAATTCGTAGGTTAAATCAATTCAATCTTTTGCAATGTTTTAAATAAAAACCTGTTTTCATTCGACAACGGGATTAATTTTAATTTAATTTCTGCAACTTCTATGTATTAAATTTGAAAAAATTGATTCCATATTTGTAATTAGTGGGTCCAAATTATGTTAAAAGGATACTTTTTATTTTTGGGAATTATGAATAGTAACTACAGTAAATTTTATTTACCATAGTTAAAGGTAAATCGGGTAATTTAGGGTGAATATAATATTATAAAATTACCCTAACACATTCCAAAATTCTATTGGATGACAAAACGTCGACCCATATCACCTAAGTGTCGGATTAGATTCATTTTATGGACTTTTGACCATGAAAATAATTTAATTATTATTAAAACCAAAGGAAGTGACAACATGTCACTCTCTTAAATCTTATAAGTATAATGATTTTAATTTAGTGATAAACATCATACAACTTCAAACATGAATAGTCTCCAGAAATATAATAAAATTATATACATCCTGATAATTTATTTAGATTTTTTAGGGATTAAATAATTATCATTAATGGTGATACATTAATGATGCAGAAATTATTTATTAAGTGAAAAATCAGTAATATATTTTTTATTGAAATAATAATACCCATTAAAAGGCCCACAAACCAGACCAAAACTTATTGATAGTGTATATATATACCATTATCATCTAATGACCTAATATATAACCTCTTGGAGTCTTATAAAAGTGATTATGACACTTATATTATTTAATTTTAAATGATGCCAATGTTGTCACCTTCATAATTTAATAAATATACCAATTTAAATATTGTGATTTTAAGATGATAAATTCGAGTAAAATTATTATTGGGAAATTCAATAGATTTATCTTTATCATAGGATTTTATATTTAATTTTTATGCAAAAATAAGTATATTAAATAATTATACAAAAATTTTGTAGTAATTATTTTATTAAGAGATAAACCAAATAAATGGTTTTAAAAATAATAAAATAAATATTATATGAACTATTTAGTGTGCTCCATTAATTTTATAGATATATATGGCCTTTTATAAATCTATTAAATCTTTTAGTTTGAACATATCTTCTATATATTTATTATTTAAATTCATATAAATGAATAGTGTCAAAATTGACACTATTGTTATTTTATAAAAATAACATATTATAAAATTGTTTAAAAATCACAAAAATATTTAAAAATTATAAATTGAAATTTATATGTTTCAAAATGTTATAAAGTATCCAATTATGGACAATTCACAACAAATAAATAATTTTTTGTTATAATTTAAAATTTAGAATGTTATTACCACAAATAAAATAAAATTTTTTAAGTAAGGATAAATCAAGTTGATAATGTTTAAAATAATTTCCTAACATGTATAAATTTTATTGGTTGATGCGATTACAACCCTATATTATCTTATATTCTAATATGAGTCATTTTTGGAGGTTTTTAAGTGGGTTTAGATTTATTATATATTAATATTTTTAAGATTTCCAAAGGTTCCCCTCTCCTCCCTTATAAAAGGGCACCTCCTCCCTCTCCTCCTCACACCAATTTGAGCCTTCAAGATCGGCCAATCCCTGACCATTTCCCTTATCAACTTCCCTAGAAACATCCTAGAGGTCGTGGTATTCTTCAAATACCAATTTTAGTACCCTAAGAGGAGGATTTAAAGAGGCGTGTCAAAGAAGAGGTAATATCTGTTACCGATTCTTTCAATTTTCTTTCATCTTCATCTTCTTCTTATTTAGTTGTTTCATTATGAAGTAATAAAATCAGTACCACTAATATACGGATATTTTATTATATGTATGATACAACCATATTTCACCATCTATCCATCCTATGGAAAATGATATCACCGCACGTGCGTACGTACGGAATACCGTCTCCACGCTGTGGTGTAATCTATTTTCCACCACCACCTTACTTGGATGGGTATAATGGTTAAAGTAATGAATATATATTATTATTGTAAAGTGATATTGATTCTGTAAAATTATACATACACTTTAATACAATTCGATGATCATGGGAATGATATCATCGCTCGTGCGTACGAACAGAATACCGTCTCCATGACGCGATGAGATCCACTCACCATGATAACCATTCAAGAATCATTATAAAGTATATATAATAAGTAATAATAAAATATATGACATAATAATGCTACAGGATTTATTTATATATATATATATATATGTGTCATCTACTTAATTTCATTCAATTCAATAAGGGAACGAAAACAGTGTTCATGCGTACGTACGGCCTATCGTCTCCATGAACGGTGTATTTCTTTCCATTTATAGATCTATTATATATGTGTATATTATGAATATATATTATATATAAATCATGTTTTATATTCGGGAATTAATTAATCATGATCTATGTAATCATATGAATAATTTCAAGTCAAAACACGGACGACAAATGAAACGATTTTACCCAAAACAATCTTTAACATGAAATTTACCAAAGAACGGGAAATATAAAGTCATAAGTGAACCATATATGATATAATAAAAATGAATATGATTCTGTAAAAAGTCAATGAAATTATTTAAATCAGTATACAGGAGGTTTGGATACATACGAAGCATATCAGACCTAAGGTAAGGGATAATTTTGCAAATCTCATTTTTATCCAAGATTGCTTATTCGTAAGTATTTACTGGGGTTATTACTATCATCCATGTCCATGTTTTCTAAAAGTGTATTCATGTATGTTTAAAGTCCTTTTGACCCATTTTTGACTCTTAATTCATGGTATGTAAGGAATCATTCTTTTGTTTATGTTACAAGGTACTTTTTGACTTTTCCGACAAAAGTACGAGAAGAATGTTTATTTAACTTATACGGAATGAACGGATTTTTATGGGTTTATAAAGATTTTTTTTCATGAAGATTACTCCAAAATATTTCATTAATATTTTCAAATAAATCCATTTCTTTTAAAATTTCATGAAATTTTGTAAAAAGAGAATGATTTTGAAGAAGAAAGGATATTTTCTTCAAGAATTCATTTCAACTGTTTTATCAAAACCATTTTCCATCTCAGATGACATTATTTCATATGTGTATGTTTCAAGTATAATGTCTCTATGATTTACATGGTTTCAATTTTATGATATCCATTTCTTTTATATGGATTATGTGATGATGGGATGATGTTTATGAAACCCATTTTATTTGTTGGGTTATTATGAATGATTTATGTTTATTTTTGTGGCACAAGTAAGAATGATTTCATTATGAGATGTGTGGGACCTATATCTACCTCCAATGCATTGGTTAAATATTTATATCCAATGATATAGACATGGATGGAATAGTAATTTAATCTGGTTTTGTATTACAGGACTGAAACGAGGAGTGAACTCGATTCAGAAAGGGACTTTGTCCACTAAGATAGTCTTGGCAGGAATGCCTTGGCTACTATGGAAATCATAACATGTGCTTAATGGATGCCACAATTACATGTTTTATTCCCAGGCTATGTTATCATGATTTATGTTCCATTATGATCTATGCCTTATGAACTTCCATGTTTTAAGTCGTTGCTCATGATATTGATGTTTAAACATTATATTCATGTTTTTAAGTTCAAATGTATATGGTGTGTTTTATTTTATCCATGCTTACCCTTACTGAAAATTTTAGCTCACCCTTTTTATGCTTTCTTTTCCCTAGGATATAAAGAAAGGTTTTAGGTAAGAAAAAAAAGGGGGAAAATCTTTTTGGGAGATGTTGAATATCTTTCACCATGATTAGAATATTACGTTCCATGTTTCCAAAGACACTAAACTATTACAGTCCTTATGTGTGTGTCTTTGTTATGTATTAAGTATTTCGCAAAAGTAATGTACGTCAAGCTTCGGGTATCTACATTAGGTATCAGAGGGAAGGTTTAGTCAACCTTTGGAAACTAGGATGCAAAAACGTTAGTGAGATCCCTAGAGATATTTCTAAGGTATGTCTAGGGATATCCCTAAGGAAAAGTATACATATAGGATATAGTCCTAGAACTACGGTAACGATCATAGAATTTAAACTAAGATGTTGGATATTGAGGGTACTTCCCCCTTACTATGTTGTTTTCCCTGTCATGATTTTTTCTTCAAACACTATTCTTTTTGGGTTTTAGAAAATGATTGGAAATAGGAAGATTCACGATAATGGAGGATATGACGGGAAATGGAATGATATTCTTCATGTGCAACAAAATGAAACGGGATTTGGAAGTCCAAACATCATTATTATGCCTAATTAGAAATCTCATTATATGATCAATAATCTCAACTTTTGTAAGTTTCCTGACTCAGATAATAAGAGAAATAGGGAGTTTCATGATGATCATAGAGGAATGAAAGTTCAATTTCCCTCATGTAAATCATGTGGGAAGAGGCATCAGGGAGATTGTTTCAAAGGAACTGGAAGATGCTTTGTGTGTGGAAAAGAAGGACACAAAGCCAGTTAGTGAAAAGGAAAAGGATCAGTTAACACCATGGACAAGGATAATGGTATTTCTACGATATCAACAATGATTAGATGTTTTAAATGTGGAATGTATGGGCATTATACAAACCAATGCCCAAAGGAAAAAACTCATGAAGAGAATCAGCATGGTCATACGGGTAGTATTTATTTGGATGATGATGAAGAGACTACAAATGAAATATGAGATGAAATAAATGATGAAGCTCAGCTAGTGGTTTAATAAGTTAGTGGAATGATTGTATGTTTATAAAGAATAATGTATAGTACTATGGAATAAAGAATCATCTAAGTATTGTTACACTATTGTTTTTCCTAAAATATGTGAAAGTATATGTTTAATGGTACCGATAAACATGGAAGGTTATTCAGATATTTTTGGAAAGTAGATGATATGCGCATAATGAAGGGATAAGAAGATAATGAGATGTTTGATTTTATTCATGAGCTCATGACTGATATAAGGATTAAGTGATATTATGGTTTGATTATATAGAAATTTTTTGGTTTTGGTATGTGAAAAGAGTTAACTTTTAACAGCACTCATGTTTTCACTAAGATTCAATGGGTATTAATTTTTCAAGAGAATACATGATTAAGGCCTTCAAATGTTTGTAATGTGACCAAAAAGACATATCTCATGATATATGGGGATCAACGATGGTATTAACATGCTTGTTATATGACCTTTTTAGTAATCATTCTCTTTATACTCTGAGTTTAGAAAGAATTATTTTGGATAAGCATAAATATTGGAATGGATTATGTTAAACAGAAGTTAGTATTGTTTAAGGATAGACCTTTTTTTGATATTATTGATGGGATGTTATAGTAATAGAAAAAGGACAACCTGAAGGACGGGCGACAACCCATCACGCCGGACAAGGCTGTGGGAATCGAACCCACAACCGAAGTGCGACTGGCCTTTATCGCCTTCCATTAGCCTATAGGAATTCCCTGGTTAGTATAAACTAGTTTTATTTTATTAAGTGGTATGATAGATGAAGTATAAGTCCATTTTTGAATGATATAAAATAGATGAACTTATGTATATAACTATTGCTAACCTTTTGATTAAGACAGATGGAATGACCCATCATTCTATCACATGATCTGCTAACACATCACAAATGAAAATTTCAAATTCATTTCATTAAGTGATGAAGTGGAAATGGGTCAAGGCACAAACAACGGTGAGATTATATCGAAATAAAGTAAGTATTTCATCTAATTAAAATTCTTCAACTGTTGAGAAATGATCTCAAAAACCAAAAATGTTGTCCTAGTGCTCTTATATCCGATGAATCAGATTGTACCATAGATCATCGCAAATCTATGGCATTGTGATTGTTGGCTATTTCATAGCCATGTTCTCTACCACAATCCATTAGAACATGACGGTTAGATTTCTCTTCCATATCCATATTTTCACCTATGTTCTCCTACGTGGAAACCCATTGATTAGTTAATTGGGGTAACCGTTACGTTTCATACTTTAGTTTTTAAAGAAATGTTTTGGTGTTCCTTTTTACGATGTGGGTTTTTATTAAAGGCACTTTTGAATAGTAAACCATGTATAACCCCGACGAATTTCGAGGGCGAAATTCATTTTAAGGGGGGTAGAATGTAGCATCCCAAGATTTTATTATTTTTAATTTATTTGATGTCATGTGTTTTATGCTACACAATTATTATCTTGTGCTATATGCAACACCGTATTAGCTTGCAGTATACGCAACACAATTCTTGGACCGTGTTATACACAATTTCAAGTTCGTTTGATAATAGTCAGTCTACACATCATTGAGTGTATATATATATGTTCACTGTATAAATGAAATATGGCTGGATTTTGTTATACACAGCATCAAAGGAGTCTTGCACAACACGCAACCCTAACTTGGCTTTCATTATACGCAATCACGACCTTTCTCGGTAGCATGTGTAGTACGCAATACCAGGTTTCACTAAACAACGATATATGGTTATAATATTATTATAACCTAGACGTTATGAATTGTATTAAATACATTTTAAATTTTATAATATTATTATTCATCTTACACATTTTATAGAACATGGTATAAGAACAAAATAAATTTTTCGCATAAAATAAGTATTTTTCAAAAAAAGCAGTTTTGCCACTTTTTTATGGCGCACACACTTCAAATCTAGTTTTTGACTTGTTAATAAGTTCAATTTTACAAAATAAAATTATTCTTTGGAATCAGGATATAAAATTTTACCATGGATAAATTTTTAATATTATTCTGATAACTTTCTTATTTTAATGAATAGTAAAAACACGCTATATTTTAATTAAAAACAACTTTTTTCATCATAATAACATATGTGGTTAAATTATAATATTGAATGGTTTTAAAGTATAAATAGAATATATTTTTACCATTTAATATAATTTATGTAATTAGCATTGATTTTGCATTGAATTTGTAGGTTAAATTAATTCAAACTTTTGCAATGTTTTAAATAAAAACCTGTTTTCATTCGACAACGGGATTAATTTTAATTTAATTTCTGAAACTTCTGTGTATTGAATTTGAAAAAATTGATTCCATATTTGGAATAATTGGGTCCAAATTATGTTAAAAGGCTACTTTTTATTTTTGGGAATTATGAATAGTAACTACGGTAAATTTTATTTACCATAGTTAAAGGTAAATCGGGTAATTAAGGGTGAATATAATATTATAAAATTACCCTAACACATGAAAAAATTATATTGTAGGACTAAAAGTCGACCCATATCACATAAGGGTCAGATTAGATTCATTTTATGGACTTTTGACCATGAAAATAATTTAATTATTATTAAAACCAAAGAAAGTGACAACATGTCACTCTCTTAAATCTTATAAGTATAATGATTTTAATTTAGTGATAAACATCATAAAACATCTAACATGAATAGTCTCCAGAAAGATAATACAATTATCTAAATCATGATAATTTATTTAGATCTTTTAGGGTTTAGATAATTATCATTAATGGTGATACATTAATGATGCAGAAATTATTTATTAAGTGAAAAATGAATAATATAGTTTTTATTGAAATAATAATACCCATTAAAAGGCCCAAAAACCTGACCAAAACTTATTTTTAGTGTATATCTATACCATTATCATATAATGACCTAATATATAACCGATTTTAGTCTTATAAAAGTGATTAGGACACTTATATTATTTTATTTTAAATGATTCCAAAGTTGTCACCTTCATAATTTAATAAATATAACAATTTAAATATTGTTATTTTAAGATTATAAATTCTAGTAAAAGTATTATTGTGAAAGGAAAGATATTTATCTTCATCATAGGATTTTATATTTAATTTTTATGGAACAAATAAGTATATTAAATAATTATACAAAAATGTTGTAGTAATTATTTTATTAAGAGATAAACCAAATAAATGGTTTTAGAAATAATAAAATAAATATTATATGAACTATTTAATGTGATACACTAATTTTCTAGGAACATATGGCCTTTTATGAATCTATTAAATTTTATAGTTTGAACATATATTCTTTATATATATTATTTAAATTCATAGAAATGAATAGTGTCAAAATTGACACTATTGTTATTTTATAAAAATAACATATTATAAAATTGTTTAAAAATCACAAAAATATTTAAAAATTATAAATTTAAATTTATATGGTCTAAAATGTAATAAATTATCCAATTATGGACAATTCACAACAAATAAATAAGTTTTGTGATAATTTAAAATTTAGAATTTTATTACCACAAATAAAATTAAATTGATTATGTAAGGATAAATCAAGTTGATAATGTTTAAAATAATTTAATAACATGTATAAATTTTATTGGATGATTATATTACAACCCTATATCATCTTATATTCGAATATGAGTCATTTTTGGAGGTTTTTAAGTGGGATTAGATTTATTATAAATTAATATTTTTAAGATTTCCAAAGGTGCCCCTCTCCTCCCTTGTAAAAGGGCACCTCCTCCCTCTCCTCCTCACACCAATTTGAGAATTCATGCTCGGAAAATCCCTACCCATTTCCCTTATCAACTTCCCTAGAAACATCCTAGAGGTCCTGGTATTCTTCAAAGACCAATGTTAGTACCCTAAGAGGAGGATTCAAAGAGGCGTGTTAAAGAAGAGGTAATATTCTTTACCGATTCATTCTATTTTCTTTCATCTTCAACTTCTTCTTCATTAGATGTTTCATTATGAAGTAATAACATCAGTATCACTCATATGATGATATTTTATTATATGTATGAAACAACCATATTTCACCATCTATCCATCCTATGGAAAATAAAATCACCGTGCGTGCGTACGTACGGAATACCGTCTCCACGCCGTGGTGTAATCTATTTTCCACCACCACCTTACTTGGATGGGTATAATGGTGAAAGTAATGAATATATATGATTATTGTAAAGTGATATTTATTTTTTAATATTATACATACACTTTAAAACAATTTGACGATCATGGGATTGATATCATCGCTCATGCGTACGTACGGAATACCGTCTCCACGATGCAATGAGATTCACTCTCCATGATAACCATTCAAGATTGATAATAAAGTATATATAATACGTAATCATAAAATATATGACATAATAATTCTACTAGATTTATTTATATATATATATTTATCTCATCTACATAATTCCATGCAATTCAATAAGGTAACGAAAACAGCGTTCATGTGTACGTACGGTCGACCATCTCGATGAACGGTGTATTTCTTTCCATTTATCGATCTATTATATATATGTATATTATGAATATATATTATATATAAATCATGTTTTATATTATGGAATTAATTAATCATGATTTAATTATTCATATGAATAATTTCAAGTCAAAACACGGACGACAAATGAAACGATTTTACCCAAAACACTCTTTAACATGGAATTTACAAAAGAACGGGTAATATAAAGTCATAAGTGAACCATATATGATATAATAACAATGAATATGATTCTTTAATAAGTAAATGACATTATTTAAATCATTATACAGGAGTTTTGGATACGTACGAAGCACAACAGACCTTAGGTAATGGATAATTTTTCAATTCTCATTTTTATCCGAGATTGCTTATTCATAAGTATTTACTGGGGTTATTGATATCATCCATGTCATATTATATAAAAGTGTATTCATGTATTATTAAAGTCCTTTTTACCCATTTTTGACTTTTCATACATGGTATACAAGGAATCATTCTTTTGTTTACATTACGAGGTACTTTTTGACTTTCTGACAAAAGTACGAGAAGATTGTTTTTTAACTTATACGGCATGAACAGATTTTTATGGTTTTATAAAGCCTTTTTTTTCATGAAGCTTCCTTTAAACTAATTCATGACTATTTTCAACAAAATCCATTTCTTTTAAAATTGCAAGATATTTGTAAAAAGAGAATTATTTTGAAGAAGAAAGGATATTTTCTTCAATAATTCATTTCAAGTGTTTTATAAAAACCATTTTCCTTCTCAGATGACATTATTTCATATGTGTATGTTTCAAGTATAATGTCTCTATTATTTACATGGTTTCAATTTTATGATATCCATTTCTTTTATATGGATTATGTGACGATGGAATGATGTTTATGAAACCCATTTTATTCGTTGGGTTATTATGAAGGATTTATATTTATTTTTGTGGCACAAGTAAGAATGATTTAATTATGAGATGGGTGGGACCTATATCTCCCTCCAATTAATTGGGTAAAGATTTATATCTCATGATATAAAAATTTCTAGAATGGTAAGTTAATCCGATTCAGTATTACAGGACTGAAATGAGGAGTGAACTCGATTCAGAAAGGAACATTGTCCACTAAGATGGTCTTGGCAGCAATGCCTTGGCTACTTTGGAAATCATAACATGTGCTTAAAGGATGCCACAATTACATGTTTTATTCCCACGATATGTTATCATGATTTATGTTCCATTATGATCTATTCCTTATTTACTTCCATGTTTTAAGTCTTTGCTCAAGATTTTGATGTTTAAACATTATGTTCATGTTTTTAAGTTCAAATGTATATGGTATGTTTTATTTTATCCATGCTTACCCTTACTGAGCATTTGAGCTCACCCTTTATATGTTTTCTTTTCCCCAGGATATAATGGAAAGTTTTAGGTAAGAAAAAAAGGGGGAAGATATTTATGGGAGATGTTGAATATCTTTCACCACAATTAGAAGATTACATTCCATGTTTCAAAAGACACTAAACTATTACGGTCCTTGTGTGTGTGTATTTGTTATGTAATAAGTATTCCAAAAAAATTAATGTACGTCAAGCTTCGGGTCTCTACATTTGGTATTAGAGGGAAGGTTTAGTCATCCTTTGGAAACTAGGATGCGAAAATGCTAGTGAGATCACTAGATATATTTATAAGGTATTTCTAGGGGTATCCCGAAGGATAAGTATACGTATATGATATAGTCCTAGAACTACGGTAACGATCATAGAATTTAACCTAAGATGTTAGATATTGAGGGTACTTCCCCTTTACTATGTTGATTTCCCTAGCATGATTTTTTCCTCTCACACTATTATTTTTGGGTTTTAGAAAATGGCTGGAAAGAGGAAGATTCATGATAATGGAAGATATGACGGACAATGGAATGATATTATTCATGAGAAACCAAATGAAACGGGATTTGGAAGTCCAAACATCATTATTATGCCTAATTATAAATCTCTTAATATGATCAACAATCTCAAATTTGGTAAGTTTCCCGACTCAGATAATAAGAGAAAGAGGGAGTTTCATGATGATCATAGAGGAAAGAAAGTTAAAATTTCCACATGTAAATCATGTGGGAAGAGGTATCAGGGAGATTGTTTCAAAGGAACTGGAAGATGCTTTGGGTGTGGAAAAGAAGGACACAAAGTCAGTAAGTGCAAAGGAAAAGGATTAGTTAACACCATAAAGAAGGATAATGGTATTGCTACGATATCAACAATGATTATATGTTTTAAATATGGAATGTATGGGCATTATACAAACCAATTCCCTAAGGGAAAATCTCATGAAGAGAATCAGCATGGTCATACGTGTAGTATTTATGTGGATGATAATGAAGAGACTACAAATGAAATATGAGATGAAAAAAATGAGGATGCTTAGCTAGTGGTTTAAGAATATAGTGGAATGATTGTATGTTTATAAAGAATAATGTATGGTACTATGGAATAAAGAATCATCTAAGGATTGTTACACTATTGTTTTTCCTAAAGTATATGAAAGTATATGATGAATGGTACCGGTAACCATGGAAGGTTATTCAGATATTTTTGGAAAGTAGATGATATGCGCATAATGAAGGCATAAGAAGATAATGAGATGTTTGATTGTATTCATGAGCTCCTGAATGATATAAGGGCTAACTGATATTATGGTTTGATTATATAGAAATTTTGAGGTTTTTGTATGTGAAAAGAGTTAACTTTTGACAGCACTCATGATTTCACTAAGATTCAATGGGTATTCATTTTTCAAGAGAATACATGATTAAGGCCTTCAAATGTTTGGAATGTGACCAACAAGACATATCTCATGATATATGGGGATCAATGATGGTATTAACTTGCTTGTTATATGACCTTTTTAGTAATCATTATCTTTATACTATGAGTTTAGAAAGAAGTATTTTGGATAAGCCTAAAGATTGGAATGTTTTATGTTGGAAATAAGTTAGTATTGTTTAAGGATATACCATTTCTCGATATTATTGATGGGATGTTATAGTAATAGAAAAAGTACAACCTGCAGGATGGGCGACAGTCCATTGCGTCGGACAAAGCTGTGGGAATCGAACCCACAACCGAATTTTGACTGGCCTTTATCACCTTCCACTAGCCTATTGGAATTCCCTGGTTAGTATAAAATATTTTCATTTTATTAAGTGGTATGATAGATGAAGTATAAGTCCATTTTTCAATGATATAAAATAGATGGACTTATGTATATAACTATTGCTAACCTTTTGATTGAGACAGATGGAATGACCCATCATTATATCACATGATCTGCTAACACTTCACAAATTACAAATTCAAATTCTTTTCTTTAAGAGATGAAGTGGAAATTGTTCAAGGCACAAACAACGATGAGATTATATCGAAATAAAGTAAGTATTTCATCTAATTAAAATTTTCATCTTTTGAGAAATGATCTCAAATACCAAAAATGGTGTCCTAGTGCTCTTATATCCGATGAATCAGATGGTACCTTAGATCATCGCAAATCTATAGATTTGTGATTGTTGGCTATTTCATAGCCATGTTCTCTACCACTCTCAATCAGAACATGACAGTAACATTTATCTTCCATATCCATCTTTTCACCTATGTTCTCCTACTTGGAAACCCAGTGATTACTTAATTTGGGTAACCGTTACATTTCATACTTTAGTTTTTAAAGATAAGTTTTGGTATTCCTTTTTATGATGTGGGTTTCTATTAAAGGAACTTTCGAATAGTAAACCATGTATATCCCAGATGAATTTTGAGGGTGAAATTCATTTTAAGGGGGGTAGAATGTAGCACCCAAAGATTTTATTCTTTTTAATTTATTTGATTTCATGTGTTTCATGCTACACCATGATTATCTTGTGTTATACGCAACACCGTATTAGCTTGCAGTATACGCAACACAATTCTTGGATCGTGTTATGCACAATTTCAAGTTCGTTTGATAATAGTCATTCTACACAACATTGAGTGTATATATATATATGTTCATTTTATAAATGAAATATGGTTGGATTTTTTTATACACAGCAATAAAGGAGTCTTGCACAATACGCAACCCTAACTTGGCTTTCATTATACACAATCGTGACCTTCCTCGATAGTGTGTGTAGTACGCAATACCGGGTTTCACTAAAAACGATATATGGTTATAATATTATTATAAACTACACTTTATGAATAGTATTAAATAAATTTTTAATTTTATAACATTATTATTCATCTTAAAAATTTTATAGAACATGGTATAAGAACAAAATAAATTTTTCGGGTAAAATAAGTATTTTTCAAAAAATGCAGTTTCGCCGCTTTTTGATTGGGAACCCACATTAAATCTATTTTTTGACATGTTTATAAGTAAAATTTTACAATATAAAGTAATTCTTTGGAATCAGGATATAAAATTTTATCTTGGATAAATTTTTCATATTATTCTGATAACTTTCATATTTCAATGAATAGTAAAACCACGCTATATTATAATTAAAAATAACATTTTTCATCGTAATATCTTATGTGGTGAAATTATAATATTGAATGATTTTAAAGTATAAATAGAATATATTTTTACCATTTAATATAATGTTTATCATTAGCATTGATTTTACATTGAATTCGTAGGTTAAATCAATCTAATCTTTTGCAATGTTTTAAATAAAACCTGTTTTCATTCGACAATAGGATTATTTTAAATTTAATTTCTGCAACTTCTGTGTATTGAATTTAAAAAAATGGATTCCATATTTGGAATAAGTGGGTCCAAATTATGTTAAAAGGATACTTTTTATTTTTGGGAATTATGAATAGTAACTACGGTAATTTTTATTTACCATAGTTAAAGGTAAATCGGGTAATTAAGGGTGAATATAATATTATAAAATTATCCTAACAAATTCAAAAATTCTATTGGATGACTAAAATTCCACCCATATCACCTAAGGGTCGCATTAGATTCATTTTATGTACTTTTGACCATGAAAATAATTTAATTATTATTAAAACCAAAGAAAGTGACAACATGTCACTCTTTTAAATCTTATAAGTATAATGATTTTAATTCAGTGATAAACATCATAAAACATCGAAAATGAATATTCTCCAGAAATATAATAAAATTATCTACATCATGATAATTTATTTAGATTTTTTAGGGATTAAATAATTATCATTAATGGTGATACATTATTGATGTAGAAATTATTTATTAAGTGAAAACAATCAGTAATATTGTTTTTATTGAAATAATAAAACACATTAAATGGCCCACAAACCAGACCAAAACTTATTGTTAGTGTATATCTATACCATTATCATATAATGACATAATATATAACCGTTTGGAGTCTTATAAAAGTGATTATGACACTTATATTATTTTATATTAAATGATGCCAAACTTGTCACCTTCATAATTTAATAAATATAAAAATTTAAATATTGTGTTTTTAAGGTGATAAATTCGAGTAAAATTATTATTGGGAAATTAAATAGATTTATCGTCATCATAGGATTTTAGTTTTAATATTTATGAAACAAATATGTATATTAAATAATTATACAAAAATGTTTTAGTAATTATTTTATTAAGAGATAAACCAAATAAATGGTTTTAAAAATAATAAAATAAATATTATATGAAATATTTAATGTGATCCACTATTTTTATAGATACATATGGCCTTTATGAATCTATTAAATCTTTTAGTTTGAACATATATTCTGTATATATATTATTTAAATTCATATACATGAATAGTGTCAAAATTGACACTATTGTTATTTTATAAAAGAACATATTATAAAATTGTTTAAAAATCACAAAAATATTTAAAAATTATAAATTTAAATTTATATGGTATAAAATGTTATAAAGTATCCAATTATGGACAATTCACAACAAATAAATAATTTTTTGTTCTAATTTAAAATTTAGAATGTTATTACCACAAATAAAATTAAATTGATTAAGTAAGGATAAATCAAGTTGATAATGTTTAAAATAATTTCCTAAAATGTCTAAATTTTATTGTATGATTATATTACAACTCTATCTCATTTTATATTAGAATATGAGTCATTTTTGGAGGTTTTTACGTGGGGTTAGATTTATTATTAATTAATATTTTTAAGATTTCCAAAGGTGCCCCTCTCCTCCCTTATAAAATGGCATCTCCTCCCTCTCCTCCTCACAAAAATTTGAGCCTTCAAGCTCGGCCAATCCCTGACCATTTCTCTTCTAAACTTCCCTTGAAACATCCTAGAGGTCCTGGTCTTTTTCAAAGTCCAATTTTAGTATCCTAAGAGGAGGATAAAAAGAGGCGTGTCAAAGAAGAGGTAATATCCGTTACCGATTCTTTCAATTTTCTTTCATCTTCAACTTATTATTCTTTAGTTGTTTCATTATGAAGTAATAACATCCGTATCACTAATATAATGATATGTTATTATAAGTATGAAATAACCATTTTTCACCATCTATCCATCCTCTGGAAAATGACATCACCGCGCGTGCGTACGTACGGAATACCGTCTCCGCGCCGTGGTGTAATCTATTTTCCACCACCACCTTACTTGGATGGGTATAATGGTGAAATTAATGAATATATATGATTATTGTAAAGTGATATTGATTATTTAATATTATTCATACACTTTAATACAATTCGACGATCATGGGAATGATATCATCGCTCGTGCGTACGTACGGAATACCGTCTCCACGACGCGATGAGATTTACTCTCCATGATAACCATTAAAGAATGATTATAAAGTATATATAATAAGTAATCATAAAATATATGACATAATAATTATACTAGATTTATTTATATATTTATTTATTTCATCTAATTAATTCCATTCAAATCAATAAGGGAACGAAAACAGCGTTCATGCGTACGTACGGCCTACCGTCTCCATGAACGGTGTATTTCATTCCATTTATCGATCTATTATATATATGTATATTATGAATATATATTTTATATAAATCATTTTTTATATTCTGGAATTAATTAATCATGATCTAATTAATAATATGAATAATTTCAAGTCAAAACACGGATGACAAATGAAACGATTTTACCCAAAACACTCTTTAACATGGAATTTACAAAAGAACGGGTAATATAAAGTCACAAGTGAACCATATATGATATAATAACAATGAATATGATTCTTTAATAAGTCAATGACATTATTTAAATCATTATACAAGCGGTTTGGATACGTACGAAGCATATCAGACCTAAGGTAAGGGATAATTTTGCAAATCTCATTTTTATCCGAGATTGCTTATCCGTAAGTATTTAATGGGGTTATTGCTATCATCCATGTCCATGTTTTATAAAAGTGTATTAATGTATGATTAAATTCATTTTTACCCTTTTTTGACTTTTAATACGTGGTATGCAAGGAATCGTTCTTTTTTTTATGTTACGAGGTACTTTTTGACTTTTCCGACAAAAGTACGAGAAGACTGTTTTTTTAACTTATACGGCATGAACAGATTTTTATGGTTTTATAAAGCCTTATTTTCATGAATCTTCCTCCAAAAGATTTCATGACTATTTTCAAAAAAAATCCTTTTCTTTTAAAATTTCATGACATTTTGTAAAAACAGAATCATTTTGAAGAAGAAAGGATATTTTCCTCATGAATTCATATCATGTGTTTTATCAAAACCATTTTCCATCTCAGATGACATTATTTCATATGTGTATGTTTCAAGTATAATGTCTCTAGGATTTACATTGTTTCAATTTTACGATATCCATTTCTTTTATATGGATTATGTGATGATGGGATGTTGTTTATGAAACCCATTTTATTTGTTGGGTTATTATGAATGACTTAGGTTTATTTTTATGGCAGAAGTAAGAATGATTTCATTATGAGATGGGTGGGACCTATATCTCTCTCAAATGAATTGGGTAATGATTTATATCTCATGAGATAGACATGGATGGAACGGTAAGTTTATCCGGTTCAGTATTATAGGACTGAAACGAGGATTGAACTCGATTCTAAAAGGGATTTTGTTCACTAAGATGATCTTGGAAGCAATGCCTTGGCTACTATGGAAATCATAACATGTGCTTAATGGATGCCACAATTACATGTTTTATTCCCATGCTATGTTATTATGATTTATGTTCCATTATGATCTATGCCTTATTTACTTCCATGTTTTAAGTTGTTGCTCAAGATTTTGATGTTTAAACATTATGTTCATGTTTTTAAGTTCAAATGTATATGATATGTTTTATTTTATCCATTATTACCCTTACTAAGAATTTGAGCTCACCCTTTTTATGTTTTCTTTTCCCCAGGATATAATGAAAGGTTTCAGGTAAGAAAAAAAGGTGGAAGATCTTTATGGGAGATGTTGAAGATCTTTCACCACGATTAGAAGATTACGTTTCATTTTTTCAAAGACACTAAACTATTATGATCCTTGTGTGTGTGTTATTGTTTTGTATTATGTATTCCGCAAAATTAATGTACGTCAAGCTTCGGGTCTCTACACGAATTATTATAAAACCATGATCAAAATACGAGAGACTGATCTTTAAGGATGTGGGACGAAGAACAATGTGTGTCTGAATTACTATATATAAAAATATTCCAAAATAAAATTATCATATTTTTAAGAATAATAGAAAATAAAATACATTGATGTTTGATCTACTAATTAATGGATAAATCATTTATGAAGTGATATGGTTGAGGAAGAGATAGTAGGTGTTGAGTTTCTATTCATTTATACAAATTCAAGATAGGGTATGTACTAGTTTCCTATGATGTTATGATACTGTAAATGATATTTTCATGTTCCCAGATGATTTGATGTATGAAATTTCAAAAATTTGTATGTTTTAATAGTGAGAATTCGTGGAAGCGTCTTGTGGTTGATTCTGTGGTGTATACTAAAGAATATAGATAAAATATTATTATCTGTGTAAAATACATTTATTATGGATATTTTTTTAATATTTATTGATTAGTCAAGTTATTAAAAGTTAAATAACAGGACTCCAACAATAGTTTTTATTTATAAAAATTTTGAACCATTGATTTATTTATTAAACATGCATATAATTTATGGATAATAAAAATGAATAATTTAATTTAACTTTTCTAATCCTACACATCAGATTATGATAATAACGAGGATAAGAATAGAGAAAAATATGAAGAAGTCATTTCATGGTTATTGAAACTAAAATTAAAATCCAATATATTTTGTAGAATAATAAGTACTGGACTGTTAGAGAAGATAATAGGAAACTTAGAGAATTATTGAATTTTAAAAAACAATGAGAAGGAGGAAGATCAATTGTAAACTATCATAAATAAGAAGAAGAAAACAAAGAATGTTAATCCTACTAGGTTTCAAGGTTGAATAATAATGAAAAGGAAGAAGAAGTGCTACGAAAACAAAGTGGTTCAGTATGTAGTGATTTAAGAGGTGTTGATCAAAGTTATGATAGTTTTATCAAAAGGAATGATTTTATGTAATTGTGTTATTCTGTCTATAAATCCACATAAATTTTATATGGTATATATTTTATAGTTCTCATATATGTGTAGTATGAAATATATTTTTTAATGAACTAGAATATTTGGATATAAAAATAATCATGTTTCATGAGAAGTTGTTAAAGATATTGATATAGTTAATGTTACTTTAATGTGAGTATTAAGATAAAATTTAGTGGATATGGATTTATCCTTTGATTAATTTTATGTCTATATCAAGAATAGGAATGAAATATGAGAATCCTACATGTTAAATTTCAATTTAATGATTATATGATGAAGTATAAAGATCTATATACCTTTTTAATATAGTGGAGGTAGTTAACATTGGGAATATTTTTATCACTTTTTAGTGTAATATGGAAATAAATATTTTAGGATGATCCATGATTACCCACTATATTTGATAACCACATTATTAGTAGATAATATATGGCTTGGATATCCCAATAATGGAAAGGAGTTGATTTCTCGTATTTAGGTAGTACCTTAAAAAACACATGGTCAATATTCACTTTAGACCTCTTCTTTAAATATAGGTATATGGTAGGGTAAAAAAAAGTAGAACCATTCGCATCATAATAGTGGATAGAGGATAAAAATAAAAAATTGGATTCATGTAACATAAGAAGATGGTTTTTTATAAAATAATTTGGTCACACATATTTTATAACAAAACTACTCTTTATTACACATTTAAACATGATTTATTACATAAAATTTCACTTAAGAAAACTCCAAGGATAGATATGTCTATTTTCATGGGAAATTAGGAACATTACATAACAACTTATAACATAAAACACAACATCTTTATTTAAAACTTCTTTTACATTACCATAACATTCCATCGTACATTGCATTATATTGGATAACTTGAGGACATGTATAAGAAAAGGGTAAGCTATGAAGCCGAGTAATGAAGTAAAAAAGGAATAACATAATGAATATAGTACATGTAATGAAATATGAATATCAATGTAGCACATGATAAACAAGGACATAAAGGCTTGATATTACTTGATTATCATAACATGGAAATGTAGCAATAACATTTCACATGATATTAGCATGATCCAAGGCGCGTTGCATAAGGAGAATGAGTAAACCCTCATTGAACTTGAATTAGCATGTGTAAACCCTCAATTCACTTGACCTATCATGATACTAATATTTACCCAATGTATTAGAGTGATATCAGGGAACACCATCCTTAATCATTTCATTTAATGCATAAGTGTGCCACAAGGATCATAAAACATGGAATCAATCAACTTCATAATTTATTCAATGATAAAGGAATGAGTAATAAATAAATTAAACTCTATAATTAATAAGTAAACATTCAAAAAGATGAAAATCATGGAGAGATAAATGGACATGGTATTCACTACAAAAACACATTGGCATGGAAAATTACTGTACAATTTCAGCAACATATCGGCGTGACATAAGAGTTAATAAAATTGGTTGATCAGAGATAAAGGGTTTTCTCATCTTATTTAACAGGAATGGATAGTAAGGGCGTAATATAAATAAATTTCCCAACATATGTAATGGAATTTATATGTATAATATGAATGAATTGTTTTAATGTAAATGAGGATAGAGAAATCCCTTATGGAATTTCGGCATGGTAATAGATGTAAATGGGAGGAATTAATGAGAGATAAATGGGTATCTCATTATTCAAAAAAAGGAAGGATGTATAGTGGGGGTGAAAAATCATACCCCAACATTTTTAACTAAAAATAAAATGGCCTAACAATATAAGGATACATAGACATAAATAAGGAAGGAAAAGTCCCTTACATTGAATTGTGATCTAAAAGGCTTGGGAGAGGCTTTAGAGAGGATTATAGGAAGCTTAGGGCGCCTTGAAAGGATTATAAAGAGAGGTGGTGAGAGGTTGGTTGAGATCCTAAGGTTTTGAGTGAAGAGGAATGGGATATCGAGTGGGTTTATATAGGAAATAAGAGGAAAATATTTATTATTTAGGTTTAGAACACAACACATTAAACTAATCCAAACCACAAAGCAACCCATGGGTTTTGCCATGAATTTTTCCAATGGGGAGTGGAAGACAATATTTTATAAGAAAAGGGGCCGAAAATAATAAAATATTAGGTTTTCTTATGTGCAGGTTAGTCACACTCTCAAGGAAATCATTTTAAAATGTTAAAATGTTTTATAATTCTTAGAGGGTCCACTAAGGCATTGTAAAATTAGTCAAACCAATCTAAAAGCACATTATTTTCATTTTAAAACATATATTTTTTCCTAATATCCTTTTTATGGTATTTTATTACAGAACTAGTGGATCATTATGATGTCAAGGAATACATTATATATTTAAACGATATTTAATTTTTACACAAAAATTCAACAATCCTAAAAAATTATGAAAAATTCAACGTTAGAATATTATGAAATCCTGACTCGAAAAAAGATATTCATTTTATCTAAATAATTTTCTAAATATTTGCATTTTCACTTTTAAAATAAAAACTGATATTTGTTGAAAATTCATGTGTTTTGACAAAAATAGTTTTCAATCCTTAATAAAAATTAGAATTGTATTCCTAAAAATTATACGATAATTTATATTTATTAAAAACTAATCTAGTAATAATATTTAATAAAATATTATTTCATTCAAATTTCAATTAATTAAAAAAAATTAAATTGAATTTGAATATTATCTAAAAATACGATTTGTGCGGTAAAAACCATTTACAAAGTAACAATAATAAAATTAATGTATATTATTTATAAAAAAATTAATGCTCACAATCATAGTGCTAGGATCTTGTTACATAATACCTTATAAAACCTGTATAATACCTAGGGATATGGTATTCTATGGTGACAGACTCTTAGGGTGGCTCTGATAATATCGCCCAGGATGTAATCTTTATTAACTTCCATATCTTCCCTAGGTGCTTCCTATGTCTGAGTAAATTGGATTTTTTAAAGCCCTATATTTATACTAATCATGTGATCATTGTTCAACGGATATATCTACACTAATAAAAATTCTAAAAGGTATTTTAAAATCAAAAAACATAAAACCAAGGAAGTTTATATTTTTTATATAACCATTTTACATAATATGAAATTTAATTAGATTAAGAGGAATTTTATTAATAAGATTTTGGGTTGTTAAAATCTTCTCCCTCTAAAAAATTTCTTCCTCAAAATTTTATTTTCCAACACTAAAATATATGAGGGAAACTCTACATCATCACTTCCTTTTATTCCAATATTGCCCCTTCAAAATTGTGGTTTCTCCTGAACACCTTGACAAGGGGAAATGTCTTATTTTGTAGAACATTTTATCTACGATATAAAATCCTTACCGACTTCTCTTCATAAGAGTGGTCATTCCCCAATGGTACCACCTATGGATTGAGTACATGTGGTGTTTTAGAAATGTACTTCCTCAAGTTTGATACATGGAATAAATATTTTATTTTAGATATGTTTAGTGGGAGTGCTAGTTTATAGGCCACGACTCCAATGCGATCATGGATCTCAAACGGGTCAATGTACCCTGGACTAATCTTTCCCTTCTTCCCACTTCTCAATACTCTCTTCCACAATGATATGTAGAGGAATACCATATCTTCATCATCAAACTCTTAGTCTCACCGATGATTATCAGCATAGCTCTTTTATCAACTATGAGCATCTTTAACGTGCTTATGGATGGTCTTAACCTTATCCACCACTTCTTCAACCATTTATGGACCTAATAGTTTTCACTCCCAATCTTCTTCCCAACAAGTTGGTGTTCTGAAAATCTTCCCATAAAATTGATTCATAAGGAACCATTTGGATTCTTGAGTGGAAGCTATTATTTTAAGAGAACCCAATCAGATGAAGATGTAGATCCCATATTGCTTTGATGTCCACTAAGCATGATCTCAATAATTCCCCAAGTGTTTGGATAGTCCACTTAGATTATCCATCAGTTTGAGGTAGATAATCCATACTGAAGTTCAGATTAGTATTTAGAGCATGTTGGAGACTATTCCCAAACATAAAGGTGAATCATGGATCTCAATAGGATATTATAGATAGTGGTTCTCGATGAATCATTATTACATCTCTGATTTATATATGTGCTAGTTGATCTAAAGAGAAATCCTCCCAAATTGCAATGAAGTGTGAAGTATTTGTAAGACGACCCACAACAACCCATATAACAATTTTTCCTTTGGATGAATTCAGATGTCTAGTGACAATGTCCATAATGATGTTTTATTATTTACATGTTGGTATGGGTAATGGTTGCATCATCCCCCTAGACATATACCTCTCAGCCTTCACATTCTAACACAATAGGAACTTTGGTGTATAATCTGCGATCTCCCTCTTCATGTTATCCTACCAATAATGCTCTCACAGATCTGGATACATCATTGTGTCTCCTAGGTGAATGGAGGAATTCGAACTATGTGCATCATCCAAAAGTTCATTCATTAACTCTAGGCTTGTTGGAAAACATAGTCTTGACCCAAATATCGTAATTCATTCTTCATTAACACCGAACTCCAATGATTTACCTTTTTGATAGTTTCCACTTTCTTCTGAATTACCACATCAACCTTTTGTGCATACTTTAATCTTTCAAAAGAGACAATTGAGAAATAATTTGTTAAGGGATTGATGATGTTCCCTTCTTTATGATTCCCATGTATATCTTCATCAAATATAAGAATATTGGATCCTTTTCAATTCTCATCAATGATAAAATCATAGGTTCCTTTCTACTAAGAGTATCTGCCTCCTTGTTTTCTTTCCCAAGGTGGTAGTGGATTGAGAAATCACAGTCTTTTATCCTCTCTAACCATCTTCATTGGTGCATGTTCAAATATTTCTATATAAATATATACTTGAGGATTTTTTGATCCATATATATTTCTCACTTCTCCAAAAATAGGTAATGTCACCAAAAGTTCTGCACTTGTGGGTAGTGTGAGAATGGGTGCAGTGATAAGACTCTTTTTTAACTCCTTGAATCTATATTTTCATTCATCACTCCAAGAAAACTTGAATCCCTTCTAGGTTAGCTTAGTAAGAGGGTTGGACAATTGTGAGGAATTTCACAAAAATCGGTTATAATATCCAGCTAACCCCATGATGTTATAAATATCCATCCCCGATGTTGGCCTTGGACATTCTCCAATTGTAGCTGTCTTGGAGGGATCCAAAAATATCCCATTTATTATGATGATATTTCCCAAGAATGAGTCTTCCTTCAATCATAAATCACACTTGTTGTAGATTTCATAGTGCATCACCTTTCGCATGGTCTCTAGTGTAGTGATTTGATGAACCTCATTGTCCTCCTTTGTTTTAGAGTATACTAGAATATTGTCTATAAATACTACCACAAATTTGTGGAGGTATTCTATAAATATTCTGTTCATTAATTAAATGAATATTTCTCAATCATTAGTGAATTCGAAAGGAATTACCATGAATTCATAGTGCATGTATTTTGTAAGAAAAGTAGTCTTGAGGATATACTATTTCATCACCTTTACTTGGTAATATTCCGACTGCAGATCTACCTTGGAGAAGTATTGGGATCCAAGTATCTGATTGGACAAGTCATCAATTTGTGGAATATGATACTTGTTCTTTGTTGTGATTTGTTTGAGCTCACGATATTCAATGTAAAGGTGCATTGAGCCATCTTTTTTCTTGATGATGATGAATAGTTCACACCATGGTGAAGCACTAGGGCATGTAAACCCTTTATCGAGATTCTCCTATAGTTATTTGTTTAGCTCCTCAAGCTCCACAATAGTCATTCTATATAGAGTCTTGGATATTCGAAATGCTCCTTGTATAAGATCAAAAAAAAATTCAACATATATTCCAAGTGCAAGACAAGATAATTCCTCAAGAAAAAGTTCATCGAATTTCCTCACAATAATCATATCTTCAAGAATGGTTTGTTCTTTAGTATCAATCGTCTGAACATGATATGCATGCTTATAGGGCAATAATATGTACACTTGAGATGATGGTGCTAAAGAAGATTCATCATCCCCCTTGCACTTGTATAGAATCAGGGGTCAATTTTCCATATGGAGTGTGATTTCCCTCTCACTGCAATTTTTGTTCGCTATATATAAGGAAAGTCAATACATGCCAATAATTTCATCAAATTCCACGAGAGGGAGTTTGACAAGGTTTTCTGGGAAGTTAAAACCAAAAATTTTGATAGGGGAGGAGTTATATTCATGGGATGCAATGATTGACCCATTTTTCATTTTCACTGACATCTTTACTTCCATGATTTGGGTTACTGTTGGGATTTTTATACTAAACATTCAAGATATAAAATAATTTTTAGAACTAGAATTAAAAAATATGTTCCCTATTCTTGAATAAATAACTAGCGAACCTATCATAACTTCATTTTGGGGGATTTCTTCAGTAGTAGTGATAGAAAAAGATCACCCCTTCTACTTTAGAGGTTATTGGTTACCTATGAAAACAATTGTCTTAGGACACTGGTTTGCAAAGTGCCATGGTTCGTTGCATTTTATGGAATATACAATGTGTTGAGGGTTGAATGGAGCATTCTTATCCACTATTGTAGTAGCTGGTTTTTCTTGTCGGCAATTAATTTCTATGTTCCCTTATCTTCTAGACCTAAAGTATTTCCTCATACTCTTAAGGAAATTTATAGGGTGATTCTTTCCTCACCTTTGTCAAGTGAGGTGCTGGAATTTTAAATCACCATTGGATTTATCTAATGGACCTCTAGAATTAATGTCCACCATACCCTTCTTATCCCCATGATAACCCCTGAGATTCACTGATCTCCATTACGTCTTTGAGGGCACATCGAAAAATTTCCACATATCTCCCGAAGTCACAGATCTCTAGGGCTTTCTATAGGTTATGTTTTAGCACACCGAAGAAGCGGTCAAGAGTGTATTTAGGGGTAATGAAAAATTTGGAGGCATATTGTGCAGGCCTAGTGAAGTTTTCCTCATATGTTCCAATGGATTCATTTTCTTTTTTCTTGCTGGAATGGAAGTCCCTTTCCATTTTAAGTCAAAGGGTGTGAGGAAAATATTTATCAAAAAACATTTTTCACAAATCTTTCCATTCCAATGCCTTAATATCCTCCTCAGGCTTCATATTTTTTATCAATGTCCACCGTTGATCAGCTTCACCCTATATACGATAAGCAACCAAAAGTACCTTCTCTTATTCAGTGCATTGAAGGAAAAATAATATTTTCTCAATGGAGTTGATCCATTGTTCAGTGATTGAGGAATCAGATGATCCATTAAAAGTAGGAGGCCTGTGTCTCATGAAGCTCTTGATTTTATCTTTTTCTTTCTTCGGGGGGGGGGGGGTGAATGTTCCTCTTGAACCATATTTCTATTCAAAAAATGAGTTAATTGAGAGAGTATTGTGACAAAGATTGGTATTACTTATCCCATCAGATTTGTAATCTCATTAGAATAGTCACCACATTGATCTTCACATAGATTTTTAGTCTGAGTCCTATTACCAGCAATTGGATGGAAAAAAGGAAACATAGGGGTAATACATAAAGGGGAATTCAAAAAAAGGATAACTTCTAAATTAAATATATTTCCTTAACTTATGGATTTATAGGCTTCAATATATATTATCCATGATCTACATCCGAATATATATTTATAAGGGAATTTTTTATTCCCTTAATAAGGGACCATACTATGCTCATAATTTTACCATAGCATAACTCATGGGAGTGTTGTACCCAAGAGTGCAGCAAGGCCTGTTCTCATGCACCAGTTCCCGTTTGAGTCTAGCTCAAAGCGGTGTTTTCATGTTTTACCCCTAGATACATTTTTTCTAGAACCACATCTAATTGGTTGTATCTATATGGGGATTTATTTTCATGATAAACCACTTAATCTATACTGACCAAAATTTAGGGATATTTTTATTATACTTAGTTGTATCCATAAGGATTAAGCTAGGGTTTTCTAATACTAATCCAAAAAATATAAAAAAACGTGTCCTCTGATACCAACTATAATAACCCTACTCTTTATTACACACTTAAACATGATTTATTACATAAACATGCAATTAAATAAACTTAGAGGATCGAGAGGTCTAGTGTCATGGGAAATTAGGAACATTACATAACAACATAGAAAATAAATCACAACATCTTTATTGAAAACTTATTTATATGACCACAACATTCCTTCATATTGAGCATTGTATGGGCTAACCTGAAGACATGCAAAAGAAAAGGGTAAGGTATAAAGCCTAGTAACGGAGTAAAAAAGGCATAACATGAAAAATATATTACATGTTAGGAAATAATCATATCAATGGATCACTAAAGAAATATGATCATAAAGGTATGATATATCATGATTATCATAACATGGAAATATGGAGACAACATTTAACATGATATTATCATGTTCCAAGGCTAATTGCACATGGTGAATGATTAAAACCACATTGAAAATTTATTACCATGATAAAACCCTCATCTCAATTGAAGCTTCATGATACTAATATTTACCAAATGCATTGGAGCACTATCTGGGTGCACCCTTCTTAAGCATTTCATTTCAGGAATAAGTGTGACACATGGATCATACAACATGAAATCATTCAAAATCATCATTTATTACATGATAAAGGAATGTGGAATAAATAAATGAATCTATGTAATCAATAATTAAATGTGAATAATTGGTAATACCCTTTATATAGAAATAAACATGGTATTCACTGCACAATGACTTTGGCATGGAAAATCACGGTGTTATTTCAGCATCATAACCGTGTGACATAAGAATTCATAAAAATGGTTGATGAGAGGGGAAGGGGTATCTCATAATATTGACATGAAATGGAATGTAATGGAGTCATATAGATACATTTCCAAACATATGTAATGGAATTTATATGCATAATATAAAATAATTTCTTGAATGTAAATGAGGAGAGAGAAATCACTTATAGAATTTCGACATGGTAACGGGTGTACATGGGAGGAATTAATGAGTGAGAAAGGTGTCTCTAGTCATTCAAAAATAAGGAGGGAAGTATAGGGGAGGTGTTAAATCATACCTTGATATTTGTAATTGAATATAATTGGGCATAAGAATATAAGAAAACTTGGACATAAATAATGGAGGAAGAAGTCCCTTACTTGGAAGTGTGATACCAAAGGATTGGGAGTGGCTTGGAATAGGATTATAGGGAGATTGGGGTGCCTTGGAAGAATTATCAAGAGAGGATGAATGATTTTGGTAGAGATCCAATTTTTTGAGTGAAGAGTAATTGGAGATTGAGTGGGTTTATATAGGAAATAAGAGGGAATTTTTATTGTTTTCGTTTTAAACACCACACATTAAAATAATCAAAACCACAAACCAACCCACGGTTTTTTCCAAAGGGGTGTGAAAAAAATCATTTTATAAGTGAAATGGCATAACATAATAAAATATTAGTCTTTCTTATGTCTAGGTGAGTCACACTCTAATGGAAATCATTTTAAAATATTAAAATATTTTATAAGTATTGGAGGGTCCACTCTGGCATTGTGAAATTAATCAAACAAATCTAAAATCACATTATGGTAATATTAAATAAAATATTTGAAAAATACCTCTTTTATAGTGTTTTATTACATCACTATTAGGTCATTATGATGTCATAAGACACATTATATATTTAAACGATATTTAATTTTTACCCAAATAATCGAAAATCATAGAATGTTTTGTAAAATTTACCATTAGATAATTTTGATGACCTGAATCCAAAATTGAAATTCATTTTATCTAAATAATTTTCTAAATATGTGTTTTTTCACATTTAAAATAAAAATGGATATTTATTGAAAATTCGGGGGTTTTGACAAAAACAGTTTTCAAACCTTAATAAAAATTACAATTTTATTCAAAAAAAATTTATGATCATTTATATTTAATAAAAATAAAATTTAGTAATAATATTTATAAAAATATTATTTACTTCCAGAATCCATTAATTCATTAAAATATATTTTTCAACTGAATTTTAATATAAACTAAAAATAATGTTTGTGCTTTAAAAGCCATTTACAAAGTAACAATAATAAAATGAATGTATATTATTTATAAAAATATAAGGCATAAAATCATAGTGATGAGGTATTGTCACATAACCCCTTATAACACCCACATAAGATTTAAGGTTAAGGTGTGAGATGGTGACCGATTCTTGGGGTTGCTCAGATAACATCACATGGGGGGTAATCTATATTAACTTTCACTTCTCTTGTAGGCGGTTTCGTTCAAGAAAAACATGTTGATGCTTGGATGGGTCATGGTCAAGAGCGATGCTCAGTGGCCCTACCTCTTTTTTAGATATCAAAAATAGTATTTGTGTGGATAAATTCTACTGGATGATTCCATAGCTTCCTTTGTCTAAGTAAATTGGATTTTTAAAAGCCATATATTTATATTAATCATCTGATCATTGTTCAATAGCTATATTAGCAACGGTAATAATTATTAATAGTATCTTAAAATCCACAAACATAAAACCAAGGGAGTGGATACATTTTATATAACCATTTAACATAATAAAAAATTTAATTATATCAAGATGATTTTCATTAATCAATTTTTTGGTCGTTACATAATTCACCCGCACCACCACCCCCTTCTTAAGTGTGTCTACATAGTCCACTAGTCACTACAAGATATTTTTCCCATGTTCGTGTTCTTGGATCATGGTTATGGGATCATGTGTAAACACTCATATGAAACAAGTTTTATGTTATGAATAAAATTTTATATTATTATTCATGACTTATGATATATGTTTTATTCGTTTTTATTTTCGTAAGAAATGTTAAAATACCTAGATAATGTTTCCATGCCAACATGGTTGACTTAATCTCATATTTCATCATTAATTGATATCTATTACATTTACGCTTATAGAGCCTTTGAGCTCAGCCTTTTATTCTATTTCGATTACCTATATAATAAAGTGTAGTATTTTTTTTGATATATAAAGAAGTTTATCTTTTTTGGATAATTTTAAAGGAAATATTGACGACTCGGTTTGAAATAATATGATCAGGTAGCTAATATCTAAAGAAACCAATCCTTTTGGGTATTTAATTTTTTGCATATTTTTGATGATGAATGTATAAATTATATAAATGATATAAAATATAATTAATTTATCATTATGTCACTTTACATGGAAATAAAACATCTGATAAATGAATTTGTTTTCATCTCTGAACCTAGGAGTGTGAGTTTGGGGCTCTTCAGTTTCTATTAGAGTAGCATTTAGAAATTTTTGGGGATTATGATTTTAAAATTAAGTGGATAGTAAACACAAAAAATTATTATGAATGAAAAGTGAAGTAGAATTATCCTAAAATGTTATAGGTTAAAATAATGGTTTCATTATATAAGATATTTTGGGATTTATTTTCCATATCATAATATTTTATAATATGATTATTGTTTCATGATACACACACTAATCATTTTGGTTTTATCCAGTGGCTGGAACATAGAGAAACCATGTTAATATTTATTTTCATGCACAATGGGGATATTTCCGGAATAAGAATCCAAGTAGAATGGGAGATTAAGTGTAAAACCTCATGAGAATAGTATATCATGTCGCACCCGGACATCACGTACGGTATGATTTTAATTTTAATTTAAATTTTATAAGTTTGTCTGCCCTTTTTATAATTGTTTAGTTTGATAGAGCATCAATCCTGATGTGTGGTGCGCTTCTTGCACTGGTCAGCAAACCTTTGTATGGCAACGCTCGACATGCAGGCATGGCACGGGAAAAGCCGTGCAGCACACCCGGAGCGCGGGAGGACCTCTTTACTATTATCGTTTGAAGCCAGTTTTTATTTATTTTAATTTAGTTATTTTATTTTAGTTTATTTTGTTTTATTATTTTTTCTCTCTCCCTCATTTCTTCCCCCATTCCTCTCTTTTTTATTTTATTATATTTTATTTTACTTTTCATTCTTTTCTATTCTATTTTTATTTTATCTTTCTTTCATATTATTTTATCGCATTTTATTTTCTTTTTTTTTCTCTCCCCGTCCGAAACCCTACCCTAGCCGCCACCCCCTAATTCTCTTTTCCTTTCTTCCCTCCCTTTTTCTTCTCTCCCGCGGCCTCCCTTCTCCCCTCCTCCCCCCTTTTCTTCTCCATCTCCCCTTCTCCTCTTCTCTACCACGCTCGACCGCCCCTCTCTCATCTTTCTCACTTATCCTCCTTCCTCCCACGCTCCACCCCTTCTCCTCCTCTCCTTCTTCTTCTCCTTCTTCTTTTCATTATCTCCCTCCCTTCTCTTCTCTTCCTCCGTGCTACCCCTCGGTTGTCATTCCGAAAATTTTCGTAGTCGGGGGTTTGTTTTTAATTTATTTAATTATTTTGATTTGTTTAATTGTTAATTAATTGCTTAAATTTTTTTAGTTGTTAATCAATTAATTTAATAGATTTTTTTAAAGTGTTAATTAATTAATTTAATTATTATTGAATTTGTTTATCTGTTAATTAATTAATTAAATTGGTTTAGTTGTTAATCGAATTATTTAATTGTTTTTTAAATTGTTAATTAATTTATTTAATTATTATTGAACTTGTTTAATGGTTAAATAAATTATTTAATTACTGATGATAATTTTTTTATGGACTGGTGATGTTTTACTGGTTTGGCATTGAGGTTACTTTATCTACTATTTTAGGACCTTTTTGACAGATTTGTGTGGTGTGACCATTACGCAGTGGGAGTTTTGCGTTGTATTGCTTTTTTGTACATAATTTGAGGTAGGTGGTTTTGCATGATTCGGTTATCTGATCAATTAGTCTGTTGGTTTAATTAAATGGATATGTCTTTTATTTTCTTACTACTGTGAGTTGTTGGTTTGGTTGGTAGGATTTAGTGTTTTATTTTTATTAGCATCATGTTTAGGTTGTATGGTTCTTACTATATTGTGCCTTTGGTCTTTGAAAAAATGGTGCAGTTGAAATTTGATTCCTATTACAGTCCTAGTGTGCATTCGAGTGAGTCTTGGCATTGATGATTGTGTTGTTTTATTTCCTTTAAAACTAATAGACCATTTGTTTTAAAATACCTATAAAATTTTAGTTGGGTTCTTGGAATTGTGTAGTTTTTGACTATGTAGTTCTTTCATTTTGTGTTATGGTTTCTGAGGATTTCTGTCATGTGTAATACCTTTACTAGTTGTTTTTTAGTCATTTATATTGAATCTGTATGTGTGATGGTTGACATAGTTGAAATCCTAGGTGTATGGTGTTTGACTTAGTTGACATCCAGGTGTTTTGTGTCCTGACCTTGATGAGTAGGGTGAACATTGAACGTTGAGCTCAAAAGGGGAAGCTTGGGTACTAGGTGGGCGTACTAGACTAGCGTGCGAGTGATATGGGAGTGGCTTCGTCCCAGTTACACTTAGCTGGATTGACGCTTACAACACTAAATAAACTTTGGATGATGAATGGATACCACTAGGTTATGGAGGTGTTTCCCTACTAATGGATCGTGCACGAGAACGTATGTTATGGATTAATTGGTACACCGAGATGTGAGGTTCTAGGGCCCCACACAGCTTTAGTCCCTTAGGGCCTCTCCCACTTTTGTTGCTCCTGTGTGATTATATACTCATCACTGGGTGATTGTGTGATTTCTGTGGTGTAAAAACGTAAGAATGTTTTCATTTTATTTTAGTACCAAAACCCATGTTCCCTATTTAATTCTGTCTTTCCTTAAAAACAGTTTTCATTAAAGTTGTTACTGCATTTGTTTATTTTCTATAATTCAAGCCTGCAAACTGTTTTTGTTACCTAACCTTTACATGAAAAATCTTTTCTCTGGTGCCAAACTATTGAGCGATTTAAAACACCCTACTTACAACCTTGGTTGTAGTAGATCTGATTATGTTTGATATAGGGAAAGGCAAAGGTTTTTAGAGTGGTGGTCCGATTTGTTATCTGCTTCATCTAACTTGGCGTTGGTGGTGAGGGTCGGATGGTGGTATCTGTCCAACAGGTGACAATTACTGACATGGTTGGGTTGTAGTTGTTTTTGAGACTCATTTTTGCAGTTTATAGACTTGTGGTTTCAATGTTGTTTTTAAGTTCAGTTTACTTGTGGTTATTCCAGGTTGTTTATATGGGTAAATCGTTCCCAAAGTTTCAATTTGATACCCTGTCACTTGTGCCAACCCGTGGAGATCGAGAATGCCTTTTAGACCTTGCTGCGGGCCGGGTCTGGCGTCGGGTTGATGGTACCTGACATGGTTCGTGACAAAATGGTATCAGAGGTAGGTTTAGCTCTTTGTTTATGTTAATTGGGATGAGTCTGGATAGACATGAGTTAGGACTGTCGGGGCTCTGAATTCTAGTTGTGAGTAGGGTGCCTGGCTAGCACGCCTCGTGATAGACACTGAGTCACCATGGGATATCAGGATGCTTGTTTGACTTCTTTTCATGATGGGACGTACAAGCTGCAGATTGTGCGTGGACACCAGGCGGAAAAGTAGAGTTTTGATACAATGTTATTTTTTTCAAGTTTGGTTGACTGATGATTATTTATCTTGTTGAAAATTTGTTCTCTCTTATGATATGAGATATTGATGGTGTTCTTTTGTGACTGTTGCTCCTTGCAGCAGGATGCCTCCCCGGAGAGCTCCCATGACCCCACGGGAGGAAGCTGGAGAGAGTTCTCCCACGCCGCTTGATCAGAGATTGGTGGAGGTCATGGTCTGAGCTGTTCATGATTTAGGACAAGGGGCGACTCCTTCCCCTGCCCCCATTCCGTCTAGAGGGGATCAATCTAGCTCCAAGAAGGATAGAGCTCAGGAGTTTCTGAAGAATAAACCTCCTTCTTTCCGAGGTAGTTCCGAATCTCAGGAGGTAGAGGGATAGCTTGAAAAGATATAACACATGTTCGAATTCCTTGACACGCCTAAGGAAGTCAGGGTAAAGTGTTCCACTTTCCAGCTAGAGGGTTCCAGTCGCAAATGGTGGGAATTAGGGGTACAGGCTGAGAAACATGAGTATATGAGTTGGAATGATTTCAGTGTTATCTCCAATGAGTAGTACTATCCAGATTTCCTAGCCTACGCTAGATCCTGGGAGTTCATGGATCTTTCACAAGGAAATTGGACAGTGATCGAGTATGTGAACTGCTTCGCTGAGCTAGTGTGGCACGCACCTGAGATTATTTCAAGTGAATACTTGAAAGCTCGGAAATTCGAGAAGGTCCGTCGACCAGAAATACGATCTCAGGTTTTCTTATTCAAGTTGGGGACTTATGAGGAGGTGGTCAATCATGCTTGCTTGGACAAGATTGACCATAGAGGAAAGTTGGGGTTTTATGGATCAATGTCTGTATTTGGCAGCGGATGTTCATCAGAGATGAAGAGGAAGCGTGATGAGCAGTGGAATAAGAGTGGTGGCAGCTTAGGTCATCCCTCCGAGCAGACTTCATTTGGGACTTCTGATACGAGGTCCGTTGTGTGCCATCCGTGCGGAAAGGTAGGGAACATCTGATCTGCATGTCCCACCCCTCCAAGGCCTTGCTACTGGTGTGGGATCCTGGGTCATGTACAATGATTTTGCAGAGTGATACGCCCTTACCAGAGTGGGAATGGATCTATGGCTTCTGGGGGAGTATCAGTTTAGTCAGAACCAACCAGGATGTCGGGATCTTGGTTTAGTGGTCATGGTGGCAGGACCAGATCTTCTTCTGGGCCGAGGAAGATCAAGGAAAATCCTCAAGAAAGGGGTTGTTCTCATGCAGCGACTAGACATTTTCATGTTGTGGATTAGGCACCAGCAGGATCTGATGTAGGACCTTCGACTATTCGAGTTACCATTGTGATTCCATTTTCTATAGCTGGATTTTTATTTGATACTGGTGCTTGAGTTTATTTTATATCATCTCATCTTGTGAACTTGTTGACCCTCTCAACCAAGATTTTATCTGTTGTAATGGAGTTAGTGACACCGTTGGGTAAGAAAAAGTATCAAGGTCTTAGGTGCCCGTCATGCGCACTCTCTGTGTCAGGAGTCGAGATGGAGTGGGATTTCTTGGTCCTTGATATGGACCTGTTTGATGTGATCCTCAGCATGAAATGGTTGGTGCACTTTCAAGCGTATATTGACTTATATCGGCGCCGAGTCAGCTTTACGACACCAGATGGGAGTCCTCAAATATTTCATGGAGAATGGGACCCTCGGTCGGGTCGCGGGGGACCTCCACTCCCTACGTTGGGAAACCTTGCTTATCATTTTTCGTCGCTCGCACTAGAGGATGGTGGTGGTGTTTCTCAGGGCGGGTTACCTCGTGTAGTGGATGAGTTCCCAGAGGTCTTCCCAGATGATTTCTCAGGCTTTCCCTTAGAGCGGGACGTGGAGTTCTCAATTGAGTTGACGCCAGGAACACAGCCTATATCTCTTCCCTCATATCGCATGGCCCCCACCAAATTGAGGGAATTAAAGATAGAGCTGGATGATTTGGAATCCAAAGGATTCATTCGCCCAGGCGTGTCTCCTTGGGTCACCCCAGTTCTATTCACGAAGAAGGCCGATGGAACCCTCCAGTTGTGCATCGATTATCGGAAATTGATTAAGGTGACCATCAAGAATAAATACCCTTTGCCCCGGATTGAAAATTTGTTAGACCAGCTGAAGGGGGAAAATTAGTTCTCCAAGATCGATTTGCGTTCGGGATACCACTAGCTTATGGAGAGAGAAGCATATATTCTAAAGATGGCTTTCTGAATCAGGTATGGTCACTTTGAGTATCTAGTTATTCCTTTTGGATTGACGAATGCTCTTGCGGTTTTTATGGTGCTCATGAATAGGGTGTTCCACCAATATCTCGACTCATTTGTCATGGTATTTGTTGATAACATCATGGTTTATTCGGGATCTGAGGAGGAGCATGGGCATCACCTGCGCATTGTTTTGGGCACATTGCGAGATCACCGCTTGTATTCCAAACTCTCAATGTGCACATTCTAGATTTGGGAAGTGAGGATTCTGGGACATGTTGTCTCAGAACAAGGGGTTTCAGTGGATCCCGAGAAGATCAGGGTAGTTATTTCGTGGGAGCAGCCAAGGAATGTGTTTGAGATTAGGAGTTTTCTGGGCCTCATAGGATATTATAGGCATTTTATTCGAGGCTTCTCGCGGCTCACCTCCCCCATGGCTTCACTCACCCAGAAAGGGGTGATGTTTGAGTGGATCCCATAGTGTCAGGAATCCTTTGAGGAGTTGAGGTGGCGGTTGACCACCGCACATGTGTTAAACTTACCAGAATCTGGAAAGGGCTATGTGGTTTACTGTGATGCTTCAGGTATGGGCCTTGGATGTGTGCTCATGCAGGATGACCATGTGGTGGCTTATGGTTCTCGCCAGCTTAGGCCACATGAGAAGAATTATCTGACTCACTACTTAGGATTGGTAGTAGTGATGCACGCCCTAAAGACTTGGCGTCACAATCTCTTTGGGGGGAAATTTGTGGTTTATTCTGACCATAAGAGCCTTGTTTACATTTTCTCTCATAAGGATCTCAATTTGAGGCAGCACCACTAGATCGAGTACTTACATGGTTTTGACTTTGAAATTGTCTATAATCGATGTAAGGGTAATGTGGTGGATGACACTTTGAGCAGAAAAGTACCAGTGCAGACATTGAGGAAGTCCAGCGATGAGTGGACTTTGATGGGGCTCTTCGCCCATATGCACTTGGAGAGCAGGGAGAACATCAGAGGTACTTTCCTGGATAGCATTCAGTTGACTCCCGCTCTTCTGGAGTTGATCCAGCGGGAGCATCCTAGTGATGAGTTGTGTCAGTGATCTGTGTTGATTCTTCATGGTGGGGAGACTCCTTCTTATTGGTCTTTGTCTCTCGAGGGGATCTTGTGCTTCAAGGGATATGATGTGGTTCCTTTGTCTCTGTGGAAGGTGGTGATGCAAGATAGCCACTCGTCTCAGTGGGCCATCTATCTTGGTACCACCAAGATGTATTACGATGTTCGTTGTCAGTTCTGGTGGCCTGGTATGAGGCGGGACATAGCCAATTTTGTGTCAAGATGCTACACTTGCCAGCAGGTGAAAGCAGAGCATCAGAGACCATTTGGCATACTCCATCCATTACCCATTCCTACCTGGAAGTGGGACGAGGTCACCATGAACTTCATTATTGGTTTTCCTCACACACCTCGGGGAAGGAATTCTATCTGGGTTGTGATTGACCGCTTAACCAAGTCAGCTCACTTTATCCCGATTAGAGATACAACGAAGGTAGAGGAGCTGGACCGTTTGTATGTTCAGTAGGTGGTCAGACTTCATGGTGTTCCATCAATAGTTGTTTCTAACAGGGACCCCCCTCTTTACATCTCAGTATTGGGGAAGCCTCCAGAAGGCTTTGGGGTCACAAATTAAGATGATCACGACATACCATCCTCAGACCGATGGCCAGACAGAGTAGGCAAATCCGATTCTGGATGACATGCTCTGAGCCTGTGTGTTAGATTTTGGAGGCTCATGGGATAGCCATTTGGTATTGGTCGAGTTTTCTTATAAAAACAGTTACCAATCTCCAATTAGAATGGAACCCTTTAAGGCGCTCTATGGCCAGACTTGTCGGTATCCTTTGTGTTGGGCTGAGGTTGGTGAGACCTCACTCTTCGGACCGTGCCTTGTTAAGGAGACATCTGAGAAGGTCAAGCTGATTAGGCATTGGTTGTTGACAGCTCAAAGTCGCCACAAATCTTATGCAGACCAGAGGCGTCAGGATCTTGTGTTTTCAGTTGGGGTCAATGTGTTCCTGAAAGTGGCACCTCACTTGGGTCACCGCCGGTTCGGGAAGTAAGGGAAACTAACATCGAGGTATGTTGGGAATTTCTAGATTACTGAGAAGATTGGCAAGGTGGATTACAGGTTAGCTTTTCATTCACATTTGACATCGATCCACGATGCATTCCATGTCTCCCAACCGAAAAGGTATACTCCTGATCCGTCACATGTGTTGAATTGGGTGGAATTGGAGGTTGAACCAGACATATCAGTGTTCGAGCGACTAGTGAGGGTAGTGGATTCTCAGGAGAAGGTGAAACGTGGGAAGTCCATTCCTTTGGTTCGTATTCTTTGGAAGAATGGGAATGATGAGCATGAGACTTGGGAGAAGAAGTCATGGGTAGAGAGGGAGTACCCTTTTCTATTCTCTGATCAGGAATCGAGATGACTTTCCGAGGGTGGAATGTTTTCAGGGTAGGGAGAATTGTTGCACCCAGACATAATGTACGGTATGATTTTAATTTTAATTTTAATTTTATAAGTTCATCTGCCCTTTTTATAATTATTTAGTTGGAATGCGCGTCAAACCTGACATGTGGTGCACTTCTTGCGCTGGTCAGCGATCCTTTGTTTGCCAATACTCGACGTGCGGGCAGGGCACGGGCAAAGCAACTCAGCCTGCCGAGCGTGCGGGCGGACCTTCTTACTATTACCGTTTGAAGCTTTTATTTATTTATTTGAATTCAGTTATTTTATTTTATTTTAGTTTGTTTTGTTATTATTTTTCTCTCCCTCATTTCTTCCCCAATTCCTCTCTTTTTTATTGTATTTTATTTTATTTTACTTTTCATTATTTTCTATTCTATTTTTATTTTATCATTCTTTCTTTTTATTTTATATATTTTTCTTTTTTTTTCTCTCCTCCTCCTAAAACCTACCCTAGCCGCCAGCCCCTAATTCTCTTTTCCTTTTTTTCTCCACCCTTTCTTTTCTCTCCCATGGCCTCCCTTCTACCCTCCTCTCCCCTTTTCTTCTCCTTCTCCCCTTTTCCTCTTCTCTCCCCGGCTCGGCCACCCCTCCCTCCTCTTTCTCCCTTCTCCTCCTTCCTCCCACGCACCACCCCTTCTCCTCCTCTCCTTCTTCTTCTCCTTCTTATTTTCCTTCTCTCTCCTCCTTTCTATTCTCTTCCATCATGCCCCCCATCTTCCCCTCTCCCTCTTCCCTTCCTCTCCTCCTCACTTGGCCCTTCCGCCCTTCCCCTCTTCCAACCAGACAGACTAGTAGCGCCCCTACTTCCTCTTGCTGGACAACAGCCACCGCAACCCCCTCCACTCGCCGGACAGCCGTTGCAACCCCCTTCGCTCGCCGGACAGCTGCTGCAACCCCCTCTTCTCACCAGACAACACCTCTGTAACCCCCTATGCTCACTGGACAACACCTCTATAACCCCCTCCGCTCACCGGTCAGCCGTCGCAACCCCCTCTGCTCGCCGGACAGCAGCTCTGCAACCCTCTCTACTTTCCAGACAGCCGCTGCAACCCCCTCCGCTCACCGGACAGTAGCTCTACAACCCCCTTTTCTCACAGGACAGTCGTCGCGCTGCCCCTCGGTTTTCATTCTGACAATTTCCATGGTCGAGGGTTTGTTTTTAATTTATTTAATTATTTTGATTTGTTTAATCGTTAATTAATTGAGTAAATTTGTTTTCGTTGTTAATCAATTTATTTAATTTATTTTGATTAAGTGTTAATCAATTAATTTAATTATTATTGAATTTGTTTATCTGTTAATTAATTAATTAAATTTGATTAGTTGTAAATCAAATTATTTAATTGTTAATTATTTTATTTAATTACTATTAAACTTTTTTAATGGTTAACTAAATTATTTAATTTCAGATGTTTATTTTTTTTATGGACCGCCGATGTTTTACTAGGTTGGCATTGAGGTTACTTGGTCTACTGTTTTAGGACATTTTTGACGGATTCGTGTAGTACGACCATTGCGTAGTGGGAGTGTTGCGTTGTATCACTTTTTCATACATACTTTGAGGTAGGTGGTTTAGCATGCTTAGGTTATCTAATAAATTTTTCTTCTGGTTTAATTAAATTCATACGTGTTTTATTTATCTGCTCTTGTGTGTTTTTGGTTTGGTTGGTAGGATTTGGTGTTTTATTTTTATTAGCAGCATGTTTAGGTTGTCTGGTTCTTACTATATTGTGTCTTTGGTCTTTGGAAAAATACTGCAGTTGAAATTTTATACCTGTTATAGTCCTAGTGTGCATTAGAATGAGTCTTGGAACTGATGATTGTGTTGTTTTGTTTCCTTTAAAACTACTAGACCATTTTTTTCAAATTCCTGTTATGTTTTAGTTTAGTTCTTGGAATTGTGTAGTTTTTGACTGTGTAGTTCTTGCACGTTGTGTTTTGGTTTTTGAGGATTTTTGTTGTGTGTAATACCTTTAATGGTTGTTTGTTTATTCATTTATATTGAATGTGTAAGTGTGATGTTTGAATTAGTTGAAATCCTAGTTGTATGTTGTTTGACTTAGTTGACATCCAGGTGTGTTTCATCTTGACCTTGATGAGTCTGGTGAACTTTGAACGTTGGGCACTAAAGGGGAAGACTGGGTACTAGGTGGGCGTACTAGACTAGAATTCTAGTGATAAGGGAATGGCTCCGGGATAGTTTCACTTAGCTGGATTGACGCTTAAAACACTAACTAAACATTGGTTGATTACTGGAGACCATTAGGTTATGGGGGTGTTTCCCTACTAGTGGCTCATGCATGGGAACATATGATATGGATTCTTTGGTACACCAAGACGTGAGGTTCCAGGGCCCCACACTACTTTAGTCCCTTAGGGCCTCTCCCACATTTGATTCCCCTATGAGATTATTTACCCATAACTGCTTGATTATGCAATTTATGTGGTGTAAAAAGGTAAGAATGTTTTCCTTTTCTTTTAGTACCAAAACCCCGTTCCCTAGTTAAATCTGTCATTCTTAAAAAACTGTTTTCATTAACGTTTTCAGTGCATTTGTTTATTTTCTATAATTCAATTCTGTAAACTATTTTGGTCACCTAACCATTACATGAGGAATGTTTTCTCTGTTTCCAACCTATTGGGCAATTTATCTCACCCTGCTTACACCCTTGGGTGTAATTAGTTCTGATTATGTCTGATTGCAGGGAAAGGAAAAGGTTTTGAGAGTGGTTGTCTGAGTCGTTAGCTTCTTCTTCTGAATTGGTGTTGGTGGTGAAGTTCGGATGGTGGTATCCCTCCATCAGGTGATGGTTGCTGACTTGGTTTTTGGTCACCCCTTTTTGGAGTTAGTTTTGGTTGGGTTGTAGTTGTTTATGATACTCACTTTTGCTGTTTAAAGACTTATTGTTGCAATGTTGTTTTTGAGTTTAGTTTACTTGTGGTTATTCCTGGTTGCCTATATGGGATAATCATTCCCAAGGTTTCAATTTGATACCCGGGCACATGTGCCAACCCGGGGGGATCGGGAACGCCCTTCGGGCCTTGACACGGACTGGGTCGGCCGTCGGGTTAATGGCGACCCAACTTGGTTCGTGAAATATCATGTTTTAAACAATAACCTAAACTATATTGATCTCCTAAATACATTAAATAATGAGAAACTTGTTTTTGATTCTTTCCTACATAATTATCAACCATTTTTTAGTGTTATTAGACCACTAATTCATGAAAAATAGATCAAAAGAGTATAAAATATATTTTCCATTCCCTAATGGAAAAATCATTAAAAAATTTAGTCATTTATGATTTAACAGGAGGGTTAGATCAATGGTGGGCTATCATTAAGAACATAATGATTAAACAAGAAGTCGATTTTAATGAAATATTATTTACTAAATATTTTCCCCAAACCCTTTTACTTAAAATAGTGAGGGTTTTCCTTCAGTTAAATCAAATGGAGGATTAATTTATTTGGTTATATGATGAAATATTTATGAAACCTTCATAACACATATATTGAATAATTATTTAAAATGGAAACAATATCAATTATTTCTTTAGTGGACTAAAACCAATTAATCAATGTATTTGACCATAAAGGAATTTGGTAGCTAGGAATAAACCATTTTTAGGTGTACAAAAGGGGGGAAATAAAAACATGATACTCTCATTATGCTCATGAAAACTGGGATAAAAAAATAAAACTGGATTTTCATAGAATCAAGAATTGTAATTCACATGAGGGAATAAAATTCACTAACATATATACCAAGAATATGGGAATAAGAACTCAAGAAATTTATTTAGAGCAATAATGAAATATATCAAGTGTGGTAGTTATTTCCATCTATATCTTAATTAAAAAATATAGGTTAAGTGGATATTCAATTCAAGAGAGGATTAGAAGGTCCCACATAGTGCACCACTCAAACATTAATGCTAAAAATGAATAGATTTTTAGAATTTTGATAACTAGTGCATCAATAAATTGGTAAATTATGATGAAATAAGTCAGAAACCACATTTGAAAAGGTATAAATGGGATTCTTATGTGATCAAAACTAATGAAGTGGGTATTGAAGACAATGTGGTGTAAGGTACACACATAATCCACTTAAGATCTAAAAATTTCCAATTTTATTCTAGGTTTACTGATACCTTTATATCTAATGATTTTTTAAGGGAAAAATCACCATATCCTTATGTGGATATTAAATTAGTAGTGAAATATCCATGTGTCTTGAAAATTTCATCATATGTTTATAACCCATATTTGATAGAAGTTTGTGGGAGTGTTATTTATGAATGTATTATTATTATCTTTTTGGAAGTATTGGATTTGTTATTAGGCAAGAATTTTCCGTCATAACATAGAGTTCATATCAATTATGGAAGTCTCATTTCATAACCCAAATCATTCAATTATCAAATATCAAAGTAATCATGTTAAAAAACTCTATGTGGAAAAAATTTCCACAATAAGGGTCTTGATGCCCAATGATATGAGGCAATTGGATAACAAGGGAATCAGAGGACTCGGCATTGAATAAATTTCAAATGTTATACTGGATTTGAAATAATAGTATTAGTTTTAATAATAATATCATCATATAGTATATTTTTTGTATATTATTATAACAAGTTTCATATCAATGTGTGGTTCGAAATAGGATCATGAAAATAATGATGTAAAAGACATGTCTTTAAAAATTATTAAGTCTTATAACCAACTGATGAGGCATATTTTTTACAAATATGTAAATAATATTAAAATAATAATAATAATAAACATATGAATATAAAAAAGAAAAACATGAGTCTTTTAGTCATAATTTTGATAACGAGATACATTTATCCTTAAAAATTATATTTTAATTAATGTTTTCCTATATATACCATCATATATTTTAATCATGGAGAGATAATTCAAATTACATGGTTGAAATTTATTTAAGGGATAGAATGTAACACCTTTTAATTCTATTATGTACATACACCCAAATAAATAAAATATCTAATTATTTATTTCAAACACTTCACCAAACTATGGAGAACGGTGATTCATTTTAAAGAGATGAAATATTAAAAATAAACATAAACATTAATGTGTAATAAGAATACAGTATTAAAAGTCATTAATAAAAGTAAAATAGGATTAAATCCAAAAGTAAATTAAAATAACATAGAAATATGAAATCATAATACTTACAGTTTTTTATGATGATTATATCCCTACGTTAGACATTGGAAAGAATTAAAAACATTATAAATATAAAAGATATATATAGAGAGAAGTAAATATGATAAATAGTTTTCGTGATTTTTGTTTGGATACTTATATATGAATGATATCTTGCCAATATATATATGGTCATTGGAAATTTAGTAGTTTGAAACAAGGATAATAAACATATGGTCATTGGATATGCATGATTCTAATAGGTATATTGAATATGTGTTACAAATTATTAGTATTATTATTATAAAGATGGTTTCTAGGGTTTCATGCCTCCGAGATGTTACCGAACTTTCTTGGTTTCATCCTAGTCTCTGACTCACAATCCTCATCGGTGACTCGCATCCCCAACGGGCGACTCGTAAGGATGTATCTGTTTCTTTCACTATGCTATAATATGCTAAGATCTACAATATCTTCTCCATCCACGGCGAGTTTGGTTTCAATCCACAAATGTAAATATAGGAAGTTAGCTTCCAAAATACATGGAAGAAATGAGCCAACCCTTGGTCATTTCGTTAATGAACTATTTAAAAAAATAGGTCACCCACCAAAAGTCCTAGGATCCGACCATCCCACACCCTCTCACATTAGGTGGTTCATTGGTAAAACACCCCATTATGAACCCAATGATGGTCTCATATTTCTAATATAAATCCCCATTAAAAATTTATTTTATATGACATCTGAGATAAAATATAATAATATAATTATCTTATTTGCAGTTATGCACTCCGTGAATTTTTCTACAGAATACCTGCACTGAAAAATGTCATGTCCCACTTAGGGTAAACGCCACACTCCAGACTCAACTTTTTCTTTATATTTATAATTTGAGAAACCATTTGAGTGATATATAGTTTTTGTTTCACGAACAGTATAAAGTATACATAATAATTAAATAAAATCTATTACATCCACATCGGTCCTTTCTCTGGAAATGTAGTTAGCAATATTTCAATGTCTTACAATGAAAAAACTAGGTCTCTACAAATCTCATGCTAACTATTTTAAAGTATTTTTTTCTTCCATTTTATTTCGATGTAGTCCAAACCAAAGGACAATACTGGATGACTGTTCTACCACATTAAAAAGGTAGGTGGTCTATAACGTTCCTTAAGGGGTTTTTTTTCTATTTTTCTATTTATTTTTTACCTCATGATGTAAATTTCTATTGTTATTCTAAATTAATTTATAAGACTGAAAATTAATATTGCACCTCATTTTGGTCTCCCTTGTAGATTTTAATTAGGGTTGGAGGTTTTCAAACTCAACCTGATCCACCCATAAGGTGTGTTATATTATCTTTCGTAAGTTAAGACACCACTTTGGTTGTGTGATCTCAGGACCCATTTATTGGGAGAATTTTTATAGTAAATGAGATATTTGGATTGGATCATGTCTCCATTACCATGCAATTAAATTATTTTAAAATGGTTAGACGGTTGGTTTGAAATGAAAATGTTGAATGATATAGATGTTCTCTTGGATTTTTCCTCTTTATTATAGTACTTTTAATTTGGTATGGACACTAATATACCCTCATATGTCATTATATTATTTTCTAAATGTTGGAAATCTTGGTATGGTGCCAACTTCATTTGATGGTATGGAATGTTTTTCATTACAATATCACACTGACTTGAGGACAATGGTATGGAACCTGCGACCCATTGGTATGATTACTTATGGTATAGAACGAATAAGGTGATTGATGTATGATACTTATGACCCCTATATATGATCATTCATGTTATGGAACAGATGATGGGGTTAGTGGTGTGAATGATATGGGCTCTGTATACATTTACATCTATAGATATTGGTTACTATGTTTATCTCCTTAGGACATGAACCATAAAGGTCTATTACTCTTTTTTTATATATACTATATTCTTACATAGTTGTTACATACTGTTGAAACTATATATATATATATATACTAATGATAATATGTTATTTCTTACTCTTATTATAACATATGATTTTCGTCTCTTTATATCTATTAATCACTTACATCTTTCTATAGTATACCTTTACACGGTTATAGTTTATATGTACAGGTCGGATTTTTTATAGACACCATTGGTGGTGACCACCATAGTATATCTCACACCATGTTAGGGTCATTGATTAGTACCTAGAAAGAATTCATTGATTTATACATGGATTGGTTAAATCACAAAGTTGTTGATTCTTGATTGACTGTAGAATTTGATTGGGGGATCACATGACCAAGATATGTCTCTTGATTTTATATGGAGAAATTATTTGGTCTTTTGGTCTTTTTTATATACATGTTTTTATGTGTACCAAATTCTTTTTTTGCCTATTATTTTTGTTAGAGACTTCACTTTACATCCTTTTATATACGGTACATGATATTTCTGTTGGTATTTATTTAAATTATTTTTATGATTTATCTTCTGTTATTAAATGATATTCTTATTTTTCTATTTACATACTTATTAAACTACTATGACTATCTGATCATGAGGGTATAGTATCCCCACTGTAAAACCATGGAATGACAGTACTAGTTGTTATCCTATGTAATACGGGGAGACATGCTTGATTTCTTGTGACTAACTAGCTTGAAAACTTCCCAGTGGTTTCCAGCTAGGATATTTCAAATTTTATTAGAGGTTTCATTTCTTACCTTACTATTTTCGGATGGTCGAAAATATAATTGGATGTGTCAGCATTAGGTAATGATCATATTCCTTGGATTAGCTAGCCCACATACTAGATAGATTTTAAATGTCATGGGATGGGACTTGATGTTTTAGTTTATTCCTAATATAGTTGTTTTGATTTCACCATTGGGTTAAACACATTATATATGATGTAATTATTATTATGATGTTTGATTATATTTTTTCCTCGATGCAATACAGCAAGGATGAATTGATCATGTACCAATTTAAGAACCATATGTGATTAATATGTCAAGGATTATACCATTCCATATAGGATTCACTACCTTACTATACGATAGTAGTTTTATGATCCTTTGGTGATATATAGGTTATGAAACAAACTTTTCTATATGGAAAAGTAGAAATGAATAAGTAGTTATTAAAGTGTATGCATCATCCTAAATGGTTTTCTCCATAAAGTTTGATTACCGAAGCTTAATAAACAAATAATAACATGTTTTATTTCTATGAATATGGTTATATACAATGAAATTATAGTTTATTTTGAATACATGAAAGTCATCTGTAATCTAAAGAGTGTATCTAACTCTGTAGATTTGTAATTATGATTCATTTAGTCAAATAATCTTATACTACCTATCACATTCTGAAATAGAATATAAATTTCTTGATATAGTTAAATGAACTACCACCTACAATTTATAAATAATGTAATTGTATAAATTTGTAATAGTGCTTTGGTTAAATGGGATAATTTGTAAATCCCAGAGTTGATAAGTCTTAAATTCTAATATATCCAATATTAAAGAGGGTTTCCAATTTAAAATTAAATGGTTTTATCTCTATAACATGAAATACCTAATCCATATACTTGAACTCCTATAGAAAAACACATATCTTGAACTAGAACCAACCATAATAGTGGGTAGTAAGTAGTGTCTCTTTTGTTCATTATGATCATTCCTATAACCCATACCTATATTTAAGAGTTAGAAGAGGGGTTCCACTAATAAAGAGGAAGGCATGTACTAACCTTTATTATTTATATGATACATTTTCATTCTCAAACTATATCCAAGGGATGTACTAGGAATTTATAGAGTTATGAAACCATGACATCCTCAAGTCATATTCTAGGAGGGTGGCGAAAACCATGCTCATGAGGTGGTGGGGCCTAGGACATCACTATTAAATCCAGTAGTGAAACCTATGGTACCTCCTTCTATTCATGATTCATGTGATGATGCCTATTTTTAGGGGGTCATTTGTGGCTTATGTAGACTATACAAGGAACTACACGATTTTCCAATTATATGGAATAATTGAAATTTATACTTTCAGCAGTAGTATCAACCTAATTTTTCTACGAATGGTGACCCCATGTTGTAGATTCATAGATAGAGGCCATTCTGAAAATCATTCGGCACCTTAAAATACCGCTTGAGAGGAGAGTGAAGATCAATATGTATATTCCTCAATTTTATTCAAAGTGATGGTAGGGTGTTATCACCCAAGCTAATCCTCATCATTTTATGTACGAGGCTAGTTTTCAGATACTTTTCTTTGAATACATTTTTCCTAATACCTTGAGGGCTGATCGTACTAGGGATTTCATGAGCCTAAAGCATGGTTATATATGTGTAAAGGATTAATCATCTCATTTTATTGGGATAATGTGCTTTGAACCTATCTATACGGTTGATGACCCAATGAAAAAAATAATTTATGAGTATAGGATTAAGTATCATATTCATTCTCCAGTGATCATTTTCTATTTGACTATAGTTTTTTTATAGTAAACCATAAACTTGTTACAAAATATAACATATGAGATGCTGGAGGTCTAGATTATAGTGGACCAATTTCCCAACCTAGTAGTTTAGTATCTAGTGGTATGAAGCATCTCTTAGATAACTATTGTGAGGTAAGTACTAATAAGAGTGCATTTAATTTATGTTTTTAGTTCTTCCTTAGTACATATAGGTGGGTAAAGTGAACCCATCATGTGAGAGGGCTCCAACTGAGTTCTGATCCTATGTAGGATGGTATATTAACATCAGTTTTCCTAAATCATCCACCTAGTGGAAAGTTACATAGTATCAACTCGGAATAAAATACCTATAATTAGATCATCATCAATATGTTAACCACAAATATAGAGTTAAACTGTCCTTTCAGGTTAAGAAGGTGGTCATGGTTGGGGAAGATAGACACTAGTTGTGTATTGGCAGTAGATTGGGCCTCCTAAAAGTATTGGTTTTCTATCTCAGGACCACAAATTGTGCCAATATTATAAATTTCAACATGATTAGTGGTTCATTGTTTTGAAACTTCTATAGTTTGAGATTTGATTTTAGATAATCTACTATAGTTTTTCTTGTTTGACATATGGGATTCAAATTCTTTTATCTATTTGACTATCATAGAAATCGTATCCCATGAAATCAAGTTCTTTTATAGGGTAATGAAATATAACACTTGTTTGAGTTTATATTTAGAGATTATATACTATTTTGATGAGTTTCCACTTGGGATAGGTAGTTATCATTTTCTATAGAACTTCTTCATCCTTATAATGTCTGGTTTCAACATTATTCTCAAAATGAACTGATTAGTTCCTTATAATGCCTAAATATATTCCTATCACCAGAGGGTATCTTTTACATCACCAGAGGGTAGGAGTTACATTCACAAGTTTGAATGGGATGTCTATAAAGGTAGAGTTGTATTAGAGCATTATGGGTTGAGTGGTGTGACGAACCATATTTCAGGCCATTATATGGATGATTAGGGAATAAATTAAGATAAATTCCTTTATATAGTAGATCATTTTATGGATTTCTTCCATGAATAATTTTCTTGTTTACCTCCTAAGCAAGAGGTGGAGTTATCTATTGATATGGTTCTAGGAGTTTCACCGGTGTCCATTATTCCTTATTAGATTTCCACTACCAAGTTTCACGAGCATAATATATTGTTGTATGTCATAAATGATAATGGTTTTATAGGACAATGTACTTCTCCCCAAGTCTCATTGGTCCTTTTCACCCATAATGTGGATATAAGACTCATGCTTTGTGTGGATTACTGAAAGCTGAAAAATCTTACAATAAGGTACCATATACTTTTCCTAATATAGATTGTCTATTTTTTCAACTTCGAGGATCTTAGGTTTTCTCAAAGAATAATTTTAGGTCATGATATTTCTAGTTATGTGTTAAGCCTTCATCAATACCCAATAAAAAATTATATAGAATATATTACCTTTATAAGTATCTCATTAATTTTCTTGGTATCACAATCATGCCGACCATTTTCATAGCTATGAGGAATTGGGGTTTCCACCCATTTTTGGATTTATTTTTGGTATTAGACATAGATGACATCAGAGTGTATTATCATACATAGAACGTCCATGATAACCATATTGAGATCATTCTTGAATAAACTGAGAGATCACAGTTTTATGCTAAGATTTTTAAAAGCAACATATGGATTTATAATGACCACTTCCTAGGTCTCATTATCTAAGTCATAAAAGTAATAGTTGTCCTATAGAACGCAATATAAGTAGTTACATGGTAGAATCCCAATAATATTGTTTAATATAGATATTCATAATGATAGTTGGTCATTATAATAACTTAATTTATGACTTTTCATGCTTTGAACCAACTATTACAGGCTTGGAAAAGAATAGTGTGAGGTTTTCATAGTAAAAATACTGTTAGAAAACCTTTTAGGAACCAGATAAGAGAATGATATCCATGCTAATATATATTTTTCATGGTAAGGTATAAATCAATAAATACTAATGTAATGCATCAGGTATCGAGCTTGGAGTAGTTATTATTGGATTAGATTATACCAAATATACACAAGAGGGGGGGGGTGAATTTTTTATTTTACAAATTCTTTGCAAGATCGTGTTCTGCCTTTATCTTTAATCAAATGAATTAATGCAGTAGAAATTTAAATAGAAGATACTCATGATGTATAGTGGTTCAGGGAACATAATGCCCCTAGTCCACTCCAGAAATTCTCTACTACATGAGCTTGGTGATTTTCACTATCTGGTCCTCTTGTCAACAGAACATTCCACAACAGAGTACAGGCAGTTGACACCTTTATAATCTAAGGCAAAAAAACCTTCTGGTTTACTCACAGAACCTATACAGATTAGTACGAGAAGCCGATCACTCAAGAATAGAAAAGATAGTTATTGGTACATTGAAAATACTTTCCAGTTTTTTCTTCACAATTGCAATAGAATGCGATTTATAGTAGATGGATCGTAGCCTTCAGAAATAATGATCTTCAAATAAGAGTCGATCTGATACGATCCTGCTGTAGTAGATATAAAAATAATAATTCACAACTTCAGCATTAGCAGATTCAAAGTAGATCTTGAATGTAGAATGAGTGAATCTTCTATCGTGATTCTTCTGATGTATTAAATAGAGCTTTGTCACTCTTTTGAATCAGTAGATCTGTGTTTTTGATAGTCTCTATTTTCCTTCATTTTATGAATGTTCGATGTAACTGTTCGGAAAAACTCGTATATATTCTCTATGTAAATATCATAATCTATATAATAACAACTAGCACTTATCTTGCAAATTTTGATCCACAAAAGTTGCCTTTTGACTCGCGATAATAAAAAATTCAAAATAACAGAGCAGTCGTAACTTCCCTGAAGATTCGACATAAAAATCTTCTTTTAAATTGATCCTTAAAATCATTTATAAAACATAATTGAATCAGTAAAATATGCGCTTTAAAATCATCTTTGAATCACGCTTGATATTAGCCTAATAATCCACTTTTATACCATTACATAATAATATCATATTTAATTCTCCAACGCCAAATGTAAGATAAATGATAAATGATCCATACTTTTATAGGCTTCCAAATGCAAGGTACACGATCCATACTTTTGATGAAACATAATATTGTTTAAGAAAGTAAGGTTGATGAACCATACTTTTGAGAAACAAGCGTAGCATTTAGACCTTACGGACGGTTCTTCTTCCATACTTTTTCAATAACCCAAACATAGGGTTCCTTCCTAGCGTAGGGTTCCTCTTCCATACTTTTTTGATAACGTATGGTTGATTTACCATACTTTTCTGATATATCATTATGTATACATCACATTTCATCCTTATGCTATAATTCTCCACGTAGGGTATGACCAGTGATTCCATAAAATGCTTTAGTAATTCTCGAATATGTAGAGCAAGAACAGTGTTTCCAAAACACGCTAATGAGAATAGTTTAGCAGCTAAATGTCATTGTTAAAGAACATAAAAATTTCTTCCAGAAATAAAAAAATAAATAATAAATTCCTGAAATATACTTAAAAAATAAAATCAATAGAAAATAATTAAGGGTATTTGTGAGCATCAAAATAATCATAGAGATAGAGTATTGTTCTCAACAATCTCCACCTTTTTAATAAAAATATTATGTATCGTTAAAAAACAACACTTTCTCAACAATCTCCCCCTTTTTGATAATCAAAAAACCCATAAAATAACCAATGAAATTAATTTACAAAATTAATTACATATAGTTTTGAATTTTGAAAAGATAAATACAATATTAGAATCAACTCAATTTCTACCCCTTTAAAGGATTAATATAACGCTTAATATTTTAAACGGTTAAAATAAAATGTGGTGTTTATCTAAATTTCTCCCCCTTTTTGTGATATCAAAAATAATTATATAATATGGAATATAACACATTTAATGTAGCACTGAACATAAGTAAATTCTATTATTAACCATTTTTCAATAACTGAACATGGATTACTGGCATATATAAACAAAGACATAAAAAAACAAAGCTAAAGTGAATCAAAATTTCATTGAAAACATGGAATATGTACAATCATGATGATCACATGAATCAAGGTATGGTAAGAGTTTGAGATAGGGTCTATCTATTCTGAAATACTATATTGATTTCTGTCAACTGCTCCCTTAGCCTTTTCATCATTCTATCTCCTAGTTTTATAATAAGATCTCAATTCTCCTGAGTCATATGAATATCTTCTATCAAGTTTAGTCTGAAAAATTCAGGAATCATCTCTTATATCTCCATAAATAGAGTTAACTTCTCTGTGAACAGAGTCAACACAGTTCTAATACTTGGTTCATTTGAGGTCAACTGGTTAACAAAAAACTTCTTATTGTCTAACAAAACTAAGAGTGGAGAACTATTTCATTGAAAATAATGCAATCTATCATTCATATTTCTCATTGGTGCTATGATAGCCTATAATCTTATAATTAAATCAGGTGAAGTACCTGATCCACAAGCATCAGTAGTTCTGATAGATGAAAACTATGTGTCTATAAAGGTTTTGAATTCTGACAGATTTAAATTCATCACCATTTCTGATTTCAACTTGTGTACATCTGTTAACATCTCGTGGATAAAATTATCCACATCATGTCCGGAAACTATACTTCCATTAAGTCTTTAAAATTTTAACTATTCATTCTCGAAGGATCTCATTAGAGAAACATTTTCAAATTCCAAATTACACATCATTTTGTACAATGCTTCTACTTCCTGATTCACTGAATCAGAGGCACTGTGTGCTTGATTCTCATTTTCAGCTTCAATGTGATGCAGCAGTACTAATGGAAAAGTGTCTACATCAGATTTTTCTTTTGCTTCCTCCTAAGCAGGCTGGTCCATAGACATTTCCTCATATTCTTATCCCGAATCTTCCACAAAAAAATCCTCCGGAATTACCTCTATTTTAACATTAGAAACATTCTCATCATGAACATCATTAATCAGTTCTTCCATTGGATTTTTTAAAATAATATCTTCATGATTTTTCTGAGGACTAGCCACTTCATCACCGGGCTCTGTCTCCTTTTCCTTTTCAATTGTAACGTCATCTTCAGTCAAAATTTTAGGTTCAATTTCAGTTTGTACTTGAGGATTCACTGTAATTTGATCAGTATCCTCTTCTTGTGGCTTCTCTACATCTTCTTCTCTAACAAAACTATTAGAGAGTAAATATCTTGTTTTTATAAAAGGTGAAACAAGTTCCTCATTAGTAGTTCTTTTATTTGAATCTAAAGTCCCTCATGACTTCCTTCTTCTTTGTTTCTTCAGTTTCAAATCTTACACTTCTTATAGCAGTGCTCACTCTCGATTCAGACTATCCCTCCTTGGACTTTGTAGACTGCGCTTTTGCACTCTCTTCTTCTACCTCACCCCCTACTGTAAAAAGTTGTCCTTTTTATGTTCTCCAGAAATAACCAATCTTTCTCAGGGTCCCAACACCAAAAGTGTTACTATGATGACATCTAACTCTAGCTTCCACCAGCCTCACCATATCCTTTTTGAATACAATTTTTGAAATGAGTATACTAAATGGATAAAAATTCATGTGGGCTTCTGATTGACAAAAATAAAGAAGATAACTTACCTTGTTCCGAGGAAAATTAAGCCATATATCACTCATTAATAAAAACATTATATACATGTCCGGATACAGTATTCTCTCTAACTACGACATCATCAATGTAATCCCTGTTTGCACAAATTTCAATAGGATTTTTTGATTTTTCTATAGGTCCTTTATTAACCACTTACTTATATGAGTATAACCACACATAAAAGACATGATATATTCAGAATTATGCACTGAATCTTCTATATTTTTCAAATCAAAATGAAAAACTCCCTCATGAGGGCTGTTCAGAATCTAACCTATCTCAACAGAGGATATCAAAACATCTTTATCTTCAATATTCGGTACCGTAGTAACCTGATATTCTCCCAGAATAAATTGTATAGAATTAATAAAATATCGTAGTTCTTTCTCATACAAAAACTCAAACTTCTCCACATTGAAGGTCTTCTCTAAATTTTGAGAAGAGAGAGCTTTTTCAGTAGAAGGTTCGTCTGAAATATCCATTCTAGGTCTGTGACCTTTCCTTGCAAAATTTTTCTTCCTTCGAAGCACTATGTCATTGTTGTGTAGGTCTCAGCTTCATCGATTCTCTTAGTCTTGGCCATTTCTTTCGAATGAATCTATGAAGGTTCAAAAGGGGATTAGGGTTTTTAAGGTTCAGGTTCGAATAGACAAAGAGCGTTAAAGCACCATGGGTTCAAAAGGATTTTTTGGTAGAAAAGAAAACGATTCATAATTCGAAAGGTTTCTGACAGCCTTGATTCTCGTGTCATCAATAATTATTAAACAGATTTTAAAAATGAATAAAATTGATCGTGAAAAAAAAAATTATTCTGTTGAAAAAAAAAACTAATTTATTTTAAATTGTATTAAAATAAAGAAACAACACAATAAAATAAAACTTTATTTAAAATTTAATAAACCTAGATCCCCCTTAATAAAATCAAACCTTGCAGTGGGAAGTGGTTTAGTAAAAATATATTCTAATTTAATTTATGTACTTACAAATTCCAAAGATATATCCTTTTTAAGAACATGATCTCTTAGAAAAAGATGTTATATATCAGTATTCTTAGTCCTAGAATTATTAATAAGATTTTGTGAAATATTTATATCACTAGTATTATCACATAAAATAGGCGTACTATGAAAATTTAGTCCATAATCTGTAAGAGTGTTTTTCATCCACAAAACATATGCACAACAACTTCCAGAAGATACATATTCTAACTCGGTTGTTAACATGACAACTGAGTGTTGTTTCTTATTTGACTATGACACTAAGGACTTTCCTAAAAAGTGAAAAGTACCCATAGTGCTTTTCTTATCTAATCTACAACTCCCAAAGTCTACATAGGAATATGAAATTAAATTAAAATCAGATGATTCAAGATAATGAAGAGATTGAAAAACAGTTCCTTTTAAATATCTAAAAATTCTGTTAACGATAGTTAAATGGGATTCTTTAAGATTTTATTGAAATCTTGTACAAAGAAATACTGAATACATTATATCCGTCCTACTAACAGTAAGATATAATAAACTACCAATCATACCTCAATATAACTTGTTGTCAACTAATTTTCCAGTTTCATCCAAATCAAGTTTTATATTATTACACATAGGAGTTGTATATGTCTTTCTGTTTTCAAGTCCAAATTTATTTTTTAAATCTTTAATGTATTGTCTTTGATTTAAAACATTTCCAAAATCTTTTTGATAAATTTGAATTCCTAAAAAGAAATTTAATTCCCCTGAAATAGTCATTTCAAATTATTTTTGCATTATATTTGTATACTCATGACAAAGGGAATTATTATTTCATCCAAAAATTCCATCATCAATATAAATTTGAACCAATAAAATATTAGAATTTATAGTTTTCTTACAAAGTATTGGATCTTCCATTCCAAAAGTAAAATAAATTTTCAAAATAAAAGAGATTAATCTTTCATACCAAGCCCTAGGTTCTTTTTATATACCATAAAGATCTTTAGTACGTTTAAAAAAAGAATCTGGTTTTTGAGAATTTTCAAAACCAGGAGGTTTCTATACACAAACATCCTCCATCAAATAACCATTTAAAAAGGCATACTTAACATCCATCTGAAATACTTTAAAATTCATATGAGATGCATATTATAAGAGGATTCTAATGGCTTCAAATCTAGATACCAGTGTAAAGGTCTCATCATAATATATATATTTTTCTTTATTATATTCTTTAGATACTAGTCTTGCTTTATTTCTAGTTATTATTCCATGATTATTTTGTTTATTTCTAAAACCCCATTTAGTTCCAATAACCGGATAATTTTGTGGTCTTTCAAATAATTTCCAAACATCATTTATTTTGAACTGGTTTAGTTCTTCTTGCGTTGATATCATCCAACTTTCATCATCTAAGGCTTATTCTATAGACTTTGGATTAAATTGGGATAGAAAGGCCGAAAACTTAGCATGATTTCCTATATTCCTTCTAGTTTTTATCCCTATTTCTATGTCTCATATTAGAGTTTCTAAAGGGTGACTCTTTAGGGTCCTTGACTGTCTAGGTAGTACACTTATAGGTTCTTTAGTGTCAAGTTCTTCTGGAATGGACTGAATTTCATTTATATATTTTTCAAAATCATCTTTCAGATTATCAAGTCTCATGTTATCATTAGAATAAAGCTCATCAATTTGATCTGTCCTTTTATCAAAGAGATCAGATTCATAAAATTTCTCTTGAACTTATTTTTCAACAATAATTGACTTTTTAATAAAAATTCTATAAGCTTTGGAAGTAGAAGAATATCCCAATAAAATGCTTTCATCAGATTTGGGATTAAACTTTCCAAGATTGTATTTCGTGTTTAAGGTGTAAACCTTGCATCCAAAAACTCTAAAGTAATATAATTTAGGTTTTCTGTTATTCTAGAGTTCATAGGGTTTATTTTTTAAAATTGGTCTAATTAAATTTCTATTCATTATATATCAGGCTGTGCTTACAGCTTCTTCTAAAAAATAAGTAGAAAGACTGTATTCATTTAGCATAGTCCTAGCCATTTTCTGAATAGTCCTATTTCATCTTTAAACAACTCCATTTTATTGAGGTATTCTTGGTCCAGAGAAGGTGTGTTTAATAATCATATTTGAGCAAAGGAATTTAATTCCATATTCTAAAATTCTCCACGATGATCACTTCTTAATGAAATTATTTTAAAACCTTTTTCATTTTGAACAGCTTTGCAAAAACTTTCATATAATGTAAAAGCTTCATTTTTAAATTTTAAAACGAAAATCTAGGTAAATATAGAATAGTCATCAACCAAAAAATATACATATAATTTACTAGCCAAGATTTCTATTATTTAAGGTAAAAACAAATCCATTTGGATAAGTTCTAGAGGTTTAGATGGAGCAATTTTTTTAACAAATTTGAAGGATGATTTGTGTTTTTTTCTAAGTTGAAATGTGTCACAGCATCTATCACATTCAAACATGAGACTAGGAAAATTAGAAACTAATTGTATCTTGGATAATTTATGTAAAGAATATATATTTCAATGTCTAAGTCTTCTATGCCAGATCCAAGACTCATTTATCTAAGATGTTAAGAAGTTAAATTGTTATTTATTCAAGGAACTTAATTCCAAGGTATACACATTATCAGATCTAGGTTCTCTAAATTTAAGCAGTTTATTTATGAAATCAGAAAATAAATTGTTAGAAAAATCAACAGCATAACCATAATCACATTTTTGAGAGATAATAATCATTTTGTGTTTCAATTATTGTACATAAATTACTTTGTTTATTGAGATAGCTTCTGGATGTCCAACTGTTCCAATGCCAATGATCCTCCCTTTGGCATTGTCACCAAAAGTGACAATTCCACCATCTTTTTGAGTGAATGTAGAGAAATTTGATGAGTTTACACTCATATTCCTTGAGCAGCCACTATCCATATACCATATGGTCTTTTTCCTTCTATGACTCGCTTCCTACAAAGGCATTTAAACAAATTTCTTTGGTACCAAAATTTTATTAGGTCCAGTTGTGTTAGCCAACAAAGATGTGTGAATCTAGACCTGCTTTGTTTTTATAAAATCAAAAGAATAAAATAAATTATTGGAATCAAATGATTTCTTAATACCACTTATTTGAGGTTTCCTTAAGAAATAATGTTTTGAAATATTTCCCTTTGTTCCACAGTAATTACAATTAAATATTATTGAGCTTGAAACATAATAATTCTTGTAAAACCTAGGTTTTTCACCATTACTACAAATTCCAAATATTTATTTCTTAATAAAATTTTTACAAGAATTTCATTCAAGTAGTATTATCCTTTGGAAAAAATAAGGGCTGCACTTTTATATGTTTCTACTTCTATTTGCAGTGTTTTTATTTTAGATTCATGATATGTATAGTCAATGTTAATTGATTTATGCTTATTAGTTAACTCCTTAAATTGCTTTAGTATTGTATCTCTTTAATCTGAAACAGCCTTGTGAATGTTCTTTAATGACTTATGTTTCTTAAAAATAGATTCATATTTTTCATCAAGCATGTTGTAGTAGGCTGCAAGTTTTTCATTAGAATAACTTGTTTCAGAACTAGAGTTTGAGTCAGAAGAGTAATATGTTTGTACCTCATCTGTTTCTGCCATAGATCACATGTTGGATTTTTGATTTACTTCTTCTATATCTGAGTATGATTCTGAAGAGCAGTTGGAGTCTTTAGACACACTCCATGTATCTTTCATTTATTTTTTTGTCTTTTTTCTCATAATCATTTCTTTTGAAGAACTTCTTCTTCTTTTCTTCTTTTAACTGTGGACGGTCAGTTCTGATATGACCCATCTTTTTGCACTCATAACATCTTGACTTCATTTTTATCCAATTTGAAAGTTTTTCTGAAACCTTTCTTCATGCTGTAGAATGTACTAAACTATATAGCTAGATTAACTAGTTCTATATTAGAATTTGATGAATTGGAACTTTCTAATTTCACCTTTACTTATTTTTTTATTTAGCATTTTTCATTTCCCATGTGATGACACTTTTAAGGTAATGTCATCTCTCTTGATCAGAAACTTTTTATCATTTGGTTAAACTTGCATCTCAGATTCATACATCATAAGTGTTCCAATCAACTCTCTAATGGTTATGTCTTTGATAGGTGTTGATGTCTGATTACAATAGAGATTCCATTCCATTTAGTAGGTAGTACTCTCAGTAATTTTAAAGCTTGATCAACTTGTTTTATTAGGTCTCCAAAATCTATTATATTATTGAAAATCTCTATCAACCTTCCATTAATTTGAGTAATTATTTCACCCTCAAACATTCTGAATGTGTCAAATTTTAGCTTAGCAGTAGCATATCTCCTCTTCCTAACATTTTCTGTTCCTTCATAAGAAACAACAATAGTTTTCCACATCTCATATGCTCTTGGGCATTAAGACACACTTTTGAATTCATCAGGTCATAGACCACATATAATAGCATTTTTTTCATTTGAGTTCATATCATATTCTACTTCAGTAGTTTCAGTACATGTCTCAGGTTTGTCAGGTATTTCATAAGGATTCAGAATCCTTGAATATACTTTTAATCCAAGGTTTTTCAAATATATTATCATTCTTGATTTCCATCATCCATAATTTTCTCATTTGAAGTACGGTGCTCTATCCATAGACATTCCCTCTCTTGTCTATGTCATCCTTCTACGTGTATAATCACATTCAGATTATTAAGGATTTATCATAAATCTCAACCTATGATACCAATTATTGGATCACATTATACCAAATATACACAAGAGGGGGGGGTGAATTGTGTCTTTTACAAATTATTTTCAAGACCGTGTTCTGCCCTTTAACTTTAATCAGATGAATTAATCTAGCAGAAATTGAAATAGCAAAGACACATGATGTATAGTGGTTTAGGGAATAGAAGGCCCCTATTCCACTCCACTAATGCTCTACTCCACGAGCATGGTGATTTTCACTATTTGGTCCTCTTTTCAACATACCATTCCATAAATGAGTACAGGCAGTTGACACCTTTACAATCTAAGGAAAAAAACCTTCTAGTTCACTCATAGAACCTATATAGCTTAGTGAGATAATCCCATCACTCAAGAATATAAATGAAAAGTATTTGTACATAAAAAATAATTTCCATTTGTTCTTCACAATTTGAATAGAATGAAATTGATAGTATATGGATCATTTCCATCAGATATAATGATAATTAAATAAGAGTCATTCTGAGTCAATCCTATTGCTTTAGATATAAAAAAAATTCACAACTTCAGCAGTAGTATATTCACATTAGATCTTCAATGTAGAATGATTAAATCTTCTATCTTGATTATTCTTCTTCAATAAACAAAGCTTTGTCATTCTTTGGAATCAACAAATCTTTGTTTTCGATCATCTCTATTTTCCTTATTTTTATGAATGTTCGATGTTACTATTCGGAAAAACTCATACATATTCTATTTGAAAATATCACATCTATATAACAACGATGATCACTTCTCCTACAAATTTAGATCCAAAAAATCCTCCATCTAACTTGCGATAATCAAAAATTCAAAATAATAAACCAGTAGTAACTTCCCTAAAGATTCAGAATGAATATCTACTTTTAAATAGATCCTTGAAATCATTGATAAAATGACTTTGAATCAGTCAAAGACATGCTTTAAAATCTGCTTTAAATTTGGCTTGAAATTAGCCTAATAATCTGCTTGCAGACCATAGCATAATAATATGATCTTTAATTCTCTAACGCTAAATGTAAGGTTGAATTGTATAGCATGCATATTTCAAATGTAAGGTTGAACACAATTGTAGGGTTGACGAACCATACTTTTATTTTCAATAATCAAACGTATGATAAATGATCCATACTTTTATAAGATTCTAAATGTAAGGAACATGATCCATACTTTTGATGAAAAATAATATTTTTTACAAATGTAAGGTTTACAAACCTTACTTTTGACAAAAAAATGTAACATTTAAATCTTAAGTACAGTTCGTCTTCCATCATCTTTCAATAACCCAAACATAGGGTTCCTTCCTAACGTAGGGTTCCTCTTCCATACATTTTCGATAATGTATGGTTGATTAACTATACTTTTCTGATGCCTTATAAAGTATAAATCGCATTTCATCCTTACACTTTGTTTCTCCACATAGGGTATGAACAATGTTTCCAGAACACGATTATGCAATTCTCAAATATGTAGGGAATGAATAGTGTTTCCAGAACATGCTAATGTGAATACTTTAGAAATTAAATCTCATTGTTCAAGAATGTAAATATTTCGTCCAGAAATAATAAAATATATAATAAATTACTAAAATATTCTTAGAAAATAAAATCATTGGAAAACAATTAATGGTATTTTTGAGCATCAAAATCATCATAGAGATAGAGTACTGCTCTCAAAAATCTCCCCCATTATAATTAAAATACAATGTATCATTGAAAAACAACACATACTCAATAGTTATGATGTAATAATTTTGAGTCATTGTGTGTGGTTAATGGTAATTGATGCCTCATTGGTATAATTATCAAACACATGATATCGAGATATAATTTTTAGTTTTGGCTCTTAATTTTTATGAAATTACCTTTTGGGAGAGATTTTTTTTGGTGTATACAAACCAAAATTTCCTAGGTATATTTTCAAGAAGAGTGACTAGAACCATAGGTGGGGAAGGTGGGTTGAATACTCTATATCCATAAATTTTAATCATTCCAATATTCATGGGAAATGAAATTCAATATTTTATGCTTTGAGACAAATTAATTAGACACAGGTAGTTTAGTAGGCCAGTGGTGAGTGGAAGTTGATGGACATATTGTATAGTTTCACTTATAAGTCCAGGAGTGTCGTAGACAACATATCCTTATAGCTTTAGAAATGAACTCTTCACTTTTAGAGAGTTTGAAGATGATTAATATATCAGATTCCAAAGTCTTAGTTCTATGGAAGAGTGTTTTAGGAGAGGATCCACTACCAGGATGGAATATTTTTGTGGATGAGTTCATGCACATCAATGGATGGGTCTGGTTTCTTGTAGACCCCAAAAGGAATTTATGAAAGAGTCTCATGATTCTATATGGGTTGTATAACATAATATTATGATGATTTATTATTACCTACAACGCAATTACTGGTGGCATAATATAAAAATGAAAATAACTATTTCTGTTAAATGGTATTCCATGTGTCAGTAAGTGAATTCAGAACAAAAGAAACCAGTAGTTATTTTACAATTTCTTCTAATCCATGAGTGGAAATAGGGTGTTGTCATGATAGATTTCGTAACTATCTTTCTAAGATTCCCCATGGTAGTGACGTAGTATGGGTGATCGTACGTAGGATCATGAAGGCCTCTAAACTTTTAGCTCTCATACTGACCATGTTAGTGGATTATCTTGGGATAATATATTTCAAGGATATTTTATGAAAAAAAGGGGTCCCTTATAAAATCATTTCATATAGGGAATCTTATTTCATGTTATGGTTCTATAAGGGTTTATAGAAATATTTTTGAATGTTTGGTATTTTGAGTGCAGCCTTTCACCCTCAGACCCATGATCATTCATAATAGATTATACAGGTTCTAAGACATGCTTCGAGAATGTATCCTTGATTCTGCTGGTTCTTAGGAGAAACATATACCACTTTTTCCTATAATAATATATTTTATGTGAGGATATAGATGGATCCCTATTGGTCCTTTAATGGTAAGTCATACCAATCACCTCTATGATGTTAATAGGAAAGTGAGGCAGTTCTACACGAACTATGTCTCATTCAAGAGACATCAAAGCCAGTTCATCTGATTCAAAATAGAATGCCTACATCTCAGTCAAGGCAGAATTCTTACACCAATTGTTTCCATTAACCAATAGAGTTTGAGTTTGGGAGATAGGTTTTCTTACATGTTTCACATAGAATGGGGAATCGACTATTTAGATTGTAGGGGAAGCTTTTACCTTATTTCATTAGACCTTTTGTGTTTATGGAATGGTTAGGGTTGGTTACCTATCAGTTACAGTTACCTAATATCTAATAGTATATTCACTATATATTCCACATTTCAAAAATTCATCATTAATATTCAGATCCATCTGATATCTTTCATCCTAATGAGGTTGAGTTTGAGGTAGAGACGTCATTTGAGGAGCATCCTATCCATATTGTGGATGGGAGAATGAAGGCCCTCTGAGGATGGTTAGTTCCTTAGGTATAGGTGTTGTGATAGCACAACTGCATACGTGATGAGATCTGGGAGTTAGACATTGACATACATTCTCAGGGGATGTAGTTATTTTCAGATGATGTTTTACCACCCTTAAAATGAAAATCTGGAGATTAGTTTCTTTAGGGGGAATACTATAAGATCAAAGTTTTTATTCAAGGTATAGAACCTTTGATTTTTAGTTTTAATCCATTTTTTATCCTTATAAAAATTGTAAATTACTTGTAGGTGAAATCATGAAAGTTTAAAGCCTTTTCAAAGACTATATATCCATGTTTTGGAGTAAAAATGAGAGGTTCATGGTTATCCTAGAGTTAGGGATCACCATGTCCTTCAAACCATGAAACTCATTAAGGGTTCCCCATGGGGTTTATAAACTATGAACGAGATTCTCTATCCATGAAGGGATGAGATAGATGTTTCACATGTGTTGGGCATAATTTGTATAACTATGTGTTATAGGCTATATAGGTCATTCGCCCTTGATAGTGAGGTGTGCATAGTTGGATCACGATTTTTCTAACCATACAACCAAATCATGTGACCACTTAAAAATTGATGAATTATAATTTCCCCACTAAATTTTTATACAACATTCCTCATTTCATCTATTACATTGAGTGCAAAACCTCTCTTTATCCCATTTGATCTCTTTTAAGCCTAAATATACTATTTGAATATGTTCTTCAATATAGACATCAATTCAAGTGTCATCTATCACGTTTGACCACCATTGGTAATCTCTCTATTCCTTTATCTCCTTTCTCCATTATTCTTCATTTTTGTGTAGTTATTTTGGTGTGATCTCAAATTCCTTATTTTTTAGGGTGGTTATCTAATCTTCTTTTTTTTCATTCGATCTGGACCAAACCAAAGGATGATGCTACACATGTTTTCTTCCATAAACAAAGGGGTTGTGTTCTATACTTGTTCCATATGGCGTTATTTTCTATTTGGATATCATTGTTTTCATGTAAACCAAAACTTCTAGTTTTTTGTTCTAAATTAAATTATAATCCTTAAATTATTTATTGAACCTATTTTTTCCACTGTTGTAGTGCATAATCATAGTTGGAGGTTTTCATCCTCAAATCAAGAAAACCATGAGTTGTGTTCTATTGCCTTCTATATGTTTAACCATCCCTTTGTGGGTGTGATCTTTCTACCCATATAAGTAGAGCCTTTTAAATATAAATAATATATTTATAGAGGAACATGCCTCTTTTTACATGTTTATAAATTCTATTAAAATGGTTAAATGGATAGATTCAAATGAAATGTGGAATTATGTGGATGTTCTATTGGAATGTGCCCATGTATATTGATAAATACAAGTGGTAATGGATGCTAACAAAGCCCCCAATTTCCCTTATAATATTTTTTTTAGAAATCAGGGCATATAACTAACTTCTTATGAAATTATGGAATTTGTTTCATTATGATTTTGCATTGACTAGTGGATCAAGGTTACACAACTGTAATCAGAAGGAATGATTACTTTTGGTGTTGAACTGATAAGGGGGTCCAGGTATGACAACTATGACCCATAGATAAGATCATTTACTATATCTAACTGATGAACATGTTTTTGGTATGGCACATAAAATCTCCGTATAACTTTACATCTTCGAATATAGGTCACCCTTGTTATCAACTTGGTATATGAACCATGTAGTTCTGTTACTCTTTTCACATAAAACATATGTCGAACTAGTTGTTACCTAATGTCAACACATTATATATATATATATATATTGATGTTCAACGTTTATAGGATGCTATTATTATTGGACGTGCTCAAGGTATCGTTATATCTATTATCTAGTTATAGATTTCAATGTCATACCTTAACATTATTATATTTTTTATGTATATGATTGATTTTTTATATACACCATTGGCAGTGTCCAACTTAGTATTCCCAAACCTTGTTCGGTCTATCGATTAGTATGCTGATAGTCTTCATTGATACATTTTGGGATAGGGGAAAGCACCCAATTTTTTATTCTTGATTGTTTAGATAACGATATTAGGGCCCCACATGATCGGTCTATATCTCTTAATGATATCTATAGATAGTCTTAGGTCATTTGTTCCTTTTAAAAAACTTGTATATATGTGTACCAGCATTCAAATTTTTATATTTTTTTTGTTAGAGACATAAACATACATCATTTATATATGGGACTGAATATTAATATTGATGGTTTTTTGTCTTATTTCGATAATTTATCTTCTACTATAATTTGATATTATGCTTCTTCTATTTATAAAATTATTACACCTCTGTGCTACTTTGATCATTAGGGTATAGTCTCCCCACTGTACCACCATGGACCCTCACTACTAGTTTGTAGACTCTAGAATATTTGGAGACACACTTGAGGCCATGCGACCAACCATTTTAGAGAACCACTCAATGGATTTCGTATTAGGATGTTACAAAAGTTTTTTAGGTATTCACATAGGATTTTTTTTAAACAGATAAAAGTAAAACAAGTAATTGTTATTTACAACCTAAATTAAACATTTTTCTCATCACCACACATAAATGTTTAATTTATCTCAACATGACCCAAATATATGATCAATTAATATGAAATTAGAGGATTCGAATTAGTAATGGTGATATAAAAATTATATGTTAAGGAACAACCTGATAATCAAAAGTGTTTTTGGGGTCTTGTAATGGGATTATATTAATTGCATGTGTTGGGAGTCTATAAATGTATTACATTAATAGATTTTAATTTACTATGATGCTCTTTTATAGGGCCTACTATGTAGTCTCTACTTCACCATAATGAAAATAACATATAAAACATATGGTCATAACCACAATGAACATAACATATCAGGAATCAACTTCAGGCTTGACCTTTTTAGAATTATATTATCTCAAAAAAGAAACAAAAACATCTTGATTACCATGTAATTAGTTACATTTAATCATTTATTAAATATCCACGAGTTGTTATATGATGATAATTAGATCTCTGATTGCTCATTAAGATGTAAATTTGTATGTTCTCCTTCTTGGGACAAATATATGTTACATTTTTTTACCTCCTAATATACCCAACTCTTTATATCTATAGTAATCTAAAACTCATTCCCCTAGATTATAAAATATAGGTACATGACAATAGAATTCTTTCATGTTGTCATATGTTACAAAATTTCATCAACTAGTAGATTTCTCTTATATTTCATATTGCACTATATAGTTTTTTCTAATACTTGTTTCACCAATGAATCAAGTCATCAACTTTCATATTCGTTTGAGGGTGGACTGTTGTAAAATTATTATACAGAGCACCTTAATTTTGATTAATACATCCCATATTATAGTTTTATATGTGACAAATATGGGCACTAATTATATCATTTTTTATTAAAAACATATAAACAATATTCCCTAACATGATAAAATATAAAATGAGAATCATCAATCCTGGTAGCCATATCTTCCACCAATTTTAAAACAAAATAAATAAAAATATTTTACATAAAGAAAAATAAACTATGATGTGGACCAAAATATTTAAAACCTAATATATCAAAAATAAAATAAATTACATGGGATGCCATGTTATCTCGGGTCTCATGGAAATATAAAATTTCAATGGGAAATATGAATAGATTTTATGAAAATCATGGGAATCATGGAACAATATGGAACAATATAATCTAAAAATATAATACCATCCTACCATTTTTGTGTAAAATGTATATTACCTAATAAAATTTATGTAATAAATGAAAAAAATAAAAAAAATTCAACAAGTATGCATTTATCAATGTCTTGGTTTCTACAGATTATTTAAAGCTATAAGTAATCTGATACATAGGACATATACTCACTACTTAATATTTTAAATTGACATTTTTTATGATTTATTAGAATTCAATATGTTAAATACTATTAAATAAATAATAATACCGAGGATTTATTCATAATATTTCATACAAATTCTAATGAGGTAATGTTTCTCAAATAGGTACCTAATCCTAGATATCCAGTTTTGATGTATGAGGCATATTTCCCATGTGATAATATAACTTGTTTTCACCCATTCTTGTCAATAATATTATTGTAAAATTCATCAATATGTACGATCCAATATACAATTCTCTTCATTACATTATAATATTTTAATAGGTACACCAATGTAGTGTGTCTAAAGAAAACCAAAGATTTATAGCCCAATAAATAAGAATAAATTTTTAATAAAGAAACAATTATTGTATTAAACATATTTTCTAAGGTTACTTAGTTTATTCGAGTTGAATATAGAGTATCAGAGGCATATAAAATTATCTTTTCACGTCCCACTATAATATGGGAAAAACCTCATCTTTTACCCAAGTCCCAAAAAGCATGAGAGGAACAACAAGCAAGAGTAGTTGGATAACCTTGGTATCAATACAGATTTGGATATCAAAACAAATCATTGATGTGTTTGAGAGATAATATTCCTGATCTTCTAATCATCAATTTTCCTATAAGGATGTGGAATATACCTTTCACATTGAGAAATATTATTCCAAATTTGATCCTTTTTCTGAACACATATATTGTTGGTTTATATTATTCAAAACATGTCGATGGTGTAAGTATGGAATTTTTATATGGGTTCCCATTTTATAATAAAAATGGTTCTATTTTAAAATTGAAAAATTCATTTGGCCCCCTATATGATAAGAATTCTCTATAATGATGTTTACTTTATTGTACAAAATCATGAGTTGGATATCCTACCATGGAGACTATATGATGTTTGGGGAGGTGATTTTATTTTTCATCTCATCAAAGGATACTTTTTAGTAATCAATAAACAAAAATAATGAGTTATATTTTATGTAATCTAGATAAGGGGAGAGTGATATTATAGAAGTCTCTTATAAGGTGTAGATAATTATAGGCATGTCCTAGGAATAATCTAACATCACACCGCATGTAAGATACAATAATGTTTATGTAATGTAAAACATAGAGACATCCCCCTTAATACCATTCATTAATACAATATTCTCTAATACAATGACTTTATTTACCTTGAAATTTCAATTTGAAAAGTTTAAAATAGGTTTTTCTAAATACATTAACATAAAAATTCACCCAAACAATATAGGGATAGATAAAATGAGGAGATAGTTATTATAAAATCATATATCAATATATCTATAATTTTCTCAGGTAAAACAAAAAGGATTATCACAACGTATATTTACAAGTGAACAACAGAGTTACAAAGTATAAATATAAAATTGATATGAAAATGTTCTGAATGGTCATGAGAATTTAGTACTCTCGTGGAGATATAGGGTAATATAATCATGAAGATATATAAGAAAAATAATAAATAAGAAATAATTTGTCATATCTGTGAGTCTCTAGGTAATATATTAAATGAAAATATGTAATAAATTATTTTTATATGTGGATTTATTTGTTTTTATTTAATTTATCCATACTCACCAACTATTTTTCATCCAGATTTGAACAAATTCTTCCCTATAATATTTTAATTCTTTGAAACAAATTTTTATTATGAACAACCCAAATATGGTTAATCATATAAGAATTAGAAATATGATAAATGATAATTGTTTGAGGTCATTTTTTCTATATCATTATTTTCAACTTCTAAAAAAATTGTGGTTTGTATTCCTTTATAGTTTCTTATACAATTTATCCCTATACTAAAAAATAATATTAGAAATGTTGATAGAGTTACTAAAAATTCATAAAACTATTATGTTTCCTCTAATATCCCTTATTTTTTCCCTTAAAATATCATGAATTATATTTTTTTATTTAATAATAATGTTGTTAGTAATAATAAAACACGAATTTTCACAACTCCAAATGTATGAATGTTTTAAATTTGGGGGGAAAGGATGAAGTTTCAATTTTGTTAGATGATGTATGGATGAAAAAGACTATATATTGATGATATGAGAATGATGGATATCATAAACAAATATTTAGAACCTGAACAAAAATAAATAATGAATCAAATATATCAAAATGAACAGTCCTACATTTTGAAACCATTTATTTTAATTTTTTTTAAATATCCACTAATAAGTGATGTGGGAAACCAATTAGAAGAATGTGTGTTTTAATAAAAAGTAAAACTTGGAGTGGCTAAATCGTGGAATATTTCTACAGATTTAAACTACAAAATTTAATCTACCATAATACTTATAATTTGGATAAGCATAGAATTGTACCAATTCAAAAAATTAAGGAATTATAATTGTTGTTTCTCTTTTAAGTAATGTCATAATGGGAGACAAAGAATATAAAATATTCTTTTGATGATTATTTCCTGGAGTATAAAATATTAAATTTTATATTTCCTTCACCAAACTTTATAAAAAGTGTTCCTTCATTTACAATTGTTATTATTTTAACATTTTTTGGATGTTTTTTTACTAAAATGATGAGAGCATTAGAATTTACCTAGTCTTCCTCTATATTTGGAATTCACAATTCTATGAGAACGATCTGGTATATTAAACAAACAGTATAGTGACCTCGATCAAAGTATCCCAGATCTATTGTTTACTTAATTACAATAGAATACGATACAAGGAATCCCATCACAAAGGACCTAATAGCTCATCAGTCTTAGTATACTAGATACATATATAATTCTCATATTAAATGTGAATATACAAATTTCAATATAATTTTTTTTCAGGAATATAATTATTCCCACTATCAAATTCTTGCATATCTATATTAGTAAACTTAATATATTCTTAGGAAAATAAAAAATAAATATAATCTAAAAAGATTTATAATGGTTCATTATAATTGAAGCTATCATGATTTAATTATTATAATCATCATGGAAATATAAATAATTGAACACACATTCCTTTAAAATAATTTGACAATCATAATCAAAATGGAATGGTAAATAACTTAAAACACCATAAATTGTTTCAACAAAATATGTATCATAGCTTGATATGACATATCCAATATCAAAATTTAAATAACAAAAAATATTCAATTTCATCACTAAAATAAGAATGAAATGAATCCAAAGATAATAACATAAAAAAATATCATTGATAAAATAACTAAATTATTAATTAAGGAAATTTATAATTATTTTATGTCATGTTTCCAAGATAGATGACTCCTCTAACATCATGATATAACCTCAAGACCGTTTCAAATTGAAGGGTACAAACCAATTTAACTTAGCCTAGCCAACAGTTTCATCTCATGAGACTACAAATGCAAAAAAGGGGATACCAATAATTGGGCCCCACCTATGCCTTTCATATCCAAAGCATTCCTCATATATTTAAGAATCTATTTAATTCATAAAGAATGTTCCTTATCATGAAATATCAATATTGAGTAAGCAATATTGATTTATCAATATTTTCGTAGATAAACAAATGATTTTAAATTTAGATCATAGTTTGTTGAAATTATATATGTTTTAAAAAATAAAAATATCCCTGATAAATAATATGGATATTTTGGTGAAATTTATTTTATAATGATCACATGAATTTGAAAAATTTTAAAGATAGTTATTGACATCAAAAATGAATCAAGGAAGTGAATATCAATACAATCCTTGATTAAAATAATCATAAACCATCAAGAGGGAGAACAAGGATGGTATCAGCATAACATATACCCAGTGTAGTATATTTAAAATTTTTCATTGATAAATTTAAATACCATAAGAATATCATAAATTATACTCTCGAGGAAAATGTCATTTTCATTTGGATAATCACTTTTTAAAAAATTCAACATTTTAAAAATAATTTTATATAAAAATCAAATGTAAAGACACATAACTTCCATAATACTAGGAAAAAAATTATTTAAAAATCAACATTTAAAATTGAAAAATATTCATTAAATAAATGATCACAATTTCAAAAAGTAATTATGTACATGCTATACAGGTTTAAAAGAACATTCCTTTTATCCCATAAAATAATTAACAAAGTGACTTGTTTGAAAAAATACACAAATATTACTCTGATTTTTTTGTAAGAATATTAAAGGATTAAAAATGTCTTTAATTATTCATTTTAGAAAGGTTAAAAATAATTTTTTAAGTAATATTTAGAAATCGTGGTTTTTGTAAGAAAATAGATTTCTAAACGAAGAGAGAAATGGAGTTAGAATTTCATAATTTTTTTTTAATTTTTTTTAATTACCAAAGAGTGAAAAAAATGTAACCATTATTTAAAAATATCTTAAATAATCATAAGAAAATAAAATTAAATAGTTTTATTTAGTGATTCATAAAATACTATCTTTCAACTGAAATTAAAGAATACAAAATCTCAAATAGAATGAGATTATGATATAAACCCTTATGATGATAATAATATTAAAGTGAGAATTAATAAATGAATAGAGTATGTGTATCAACTATGAATCCAAATTATAAAATGGTTAATATAAATTAATATAATAAAAAGTAATTATACATATAACATTAAAATATTAATGACAATACAGAAGTAATATAACTGATTGAAAAGATATTCAGTTATGAAATTCTTTACCACTTTGTTATTTTCATGTCAAATCCTATTGAATGAAATAATTCAAAATAAATCTGAAAATTCCATAAATTATTAATGATTCATGACATAAAATATTTATGGTTTAGTATATACACCATATAAAATAAATAAGTATTATAACATTACAACATGCCTCAATGAAATGAAATTTGGGTGAAATACCTTAACTTGAGTCCAACATGTCATGTAAATTCTTTGTGTTCATAAATTATAAAATTATGTTAATTAATTAATTTATTCATATAATTTTTAATGATTATTACTCCTTTCATTTCACTTCGTACCATTTTATCTATTATTACTAAATAAATTATGTATGCGTCTAATGTTTTGATGATATTTGGATTAAGGGTCAAAAATGTATTTGGTAGGTTGAATATGGTAAAAGAGGTAATTATTTAAACATATAGATAACAATATTCATGGAGTAATTATCATATTTATATATTAATTATAAATTTTAAACCATTAATGAAATATTTTTATAATGAATATACTATAGTACTATCATAGAGAGGGCATGTCATACATTTGCATGAATAATGTTTCCATATTTCAATTATCATCATGGAAAGATGTTACATAATACATTAACATTAAATAATGATTATAATATCATATATAAAAAATTATTCTCTAAATATACTTCTATATATCATCAGTGTGGTGTGGTGATGAAAATAGAGTCACATCACTTCGTGAAGGCAGTAGTCCACACGTACACGAGCGACGTTGTCATATCTCAGTGAAAGAAATAAAATGATATATTATATTTAAATAATGATAAATATTTAATGTATATAATACTGATTTTTTTATATCATATATATTAATTAACATTCTCCTTATCAGCTTCCATGTAAAGAGCTAGTGAAAAACAAATCACATCGATTCGCGAGACGGTAGTCATCCGTACACACGGGCAGTGTTATCATATTTCCAAAGGAATATAATTTAAAAATGTTTTTATGATATATTGAATAAATAGGTATAATTATTTTATTAATATCATATATATACTTTATATCCGTCATCATACCCAACTAGGAAAGGTGGTAATGGAAATGTGAATGACATCAGTTTTTGAGGTGGTGTTTTTCCATTCACACCAATGATGATTTAATAACACTATTGACATAAGAGGGGGTGGTTTTATGTCATAACAATAACATAACAAAATATCATTATATGTATGATGATTGTTTTATTAGATCATAATTTTTTAATAATAATTTAAGGAATTGGGAGACTAAATAAAATAGAACTGCTAATTAAAGAACATTACCTCTTTGTTGGGTATTCTCTTTTTGTGTGCACCAAAGGCCTTCCTAGGATGGATTTTTTCCAAAACATATGATTATAGGATGATAGTACGTAAGTAAGGAAGTTATTGGTATTGGATGAACAAAAAGTGTTTTACGATGTTTAGATGAGAGGATTGGGGGTGGCCTTTTATAAGTGAGGTGAGTGCCCCACTTGTAATGTTTAGTAATGATTCAATCATACCCATGATTTATCATGCTAAAATCCTTAAAAAAGATCCATTATATAACTTATAAGAGATAATTGATAAATATTTCCCTAAAATGAGTGTTTTAAAAGTTTTATTTCTTCTTTAACATTTTCTTCTTAGTTTTACCCTCGATAAATCCATTTTTACCATAATTGTGGTAATATTTTTTACTATATTCACAATTTAGTTTGTTCAAAATTAAGAAGAAAATATTAGAAAATATAAATTATTATCATTCAAACTATTTAATACATTTTTAAAAATTCTATTCATATAGTTGAATAAATTTAATTTAAAATTACTGCCACATAGATGACAAGAAATAGGGTTTTTATAGACAAAATGCTCAAACTTTTACAAATTGTTTATATTGAAATTAAATATAAAAACGATTTAAATGAAAAAATTTAAATAATTGAAATATAATTGAACTAATGTAACTTAAAAAATTAATAATAAAACTGAATTTATAAATAATTTAAATGTAAAGGTAGTATTTAAATAAAATCTAGTATTTTGTAGTTTTCAATGAAAAATGAATTGTTTTAAAAAAATCTCATTAAATCACCCCGAGATAATTTTGATATTTTGATATAAAAATATAAGTTAATTTTGTCAAATAATTTCTATAAAATTGCTAAAAATTAATATTAAATTATGGTAGAAATGGAAAACTAAAACATTTTTTTCAAAAAACATTTTTCAAAAAATATATCATTTTTCATACCCAACATTCCAATTTATAAGAGATAATTATTATATAAAATAATAATTTATAACATTTTTTTAAACTCACTATTGCGTGTAACCCATGTATAGAGACCCAAGTCTCTTACACATTACATTACACAATTTTAAGAATAACTAAACATCAAATTACAAGTCGTGGATTGAAAATTATAATGTCTTGGTAGACTGGGTACAAAAACTGAAAACATAGGGCTAAATAAAAGATTTCATTATTTATCATCCATTATGAGCTAATATCATCATTTTATCCCTTACATATTTATAGGATAATATAAGGATAACATGAACCTAGGGATGATCTAAAAGAATAGTGAAGGAATAAACACTAAATTAAATCTTAGCACCTGGGTTAGAAGGCATAACATAATGATATAAAAAGTCATGGATCATGATTAATCACAACGAATCATAACATGGGATAAAATAATCATGGATTGATAGTAATGTGGATGAAATATAAAACATGATTTTTTTTCAGGTGTCAAAGCTCGTTGCACATAGAGGATCATGAGTCATGGATAACCCCCTAAATCGTGTCTCATAGACTACATGTCAATTATAACAACCATGACCGTTGCACAAAACACCTCATGATACTAAAATTACTCAATGAATTGGAGTTATAACTTGGATCACCCATCATAACATCATCATGACAGTGTGTACCACATGAATAATCAAAAATAAGGAATCAAACAAAAACCTAAGGGTTACCAATGGTATGTATTTGGTATCATAATGTTGTCAAAAAGGTATGACATAAGGGAACACTACAATGGTGTCCATGAAATAAAGGATTTAAATCATAAATGGACATTCATAAGTGAAAATAAGAATATATCATGATAATTGTTGTCAAAATTAGGGTAATACATTTAAAAATAGAATATAATAATCTTTAGAAACAAAACATTTTAGTGTGGTTTAAGGAAACTATTAAAGAGAATTTTTAACAAAAATATTAATAAGATTTTATTTAAAACCACTAGTGAACCAGGAAAATTTTCATGATAAAATAAATGATTCTATAAAAATTATATTGTATTAAAAATTTTATTGAGTGCAGATGGAACTGGGGAAGAAATCAAGAAGTTCATTTAAATCGGGATTTCTTATTAAGAAGAATTGAGTAGGGAACCTTCTAAAAACATGTATATCCCCAAAACAATGATGTATTGATATTGGTACATGATTTTGGAACATATAATCATAAGTTTTATGATTTAAATAAAAATAAAATAACAATTCCTTTGGGTAAAAAGAGAGAATGAATTACCCGAAGGAATAACGGAGGTTCGGGTAGAATCCATTACCTTAAGTCTGAAGGTGTTCCTCACATGATATTAATTTCACAGATAATAAAAATATATTCATTAATTAAAAATTTCAAACTACTTATTCATGTATTGTTTTAATATTACTTTATTAATATTATTTATGGACTTAGTTATGGGTTAAGAGATTCAATATCGTCATTCGAAAGCATTAGTTTCCTTGGTTTTTCATGATTGGTTTACTTGTATACATGTACGTATGATGATGTTAATTTATGGTAATTAACCATAATTGAAATTATATGTAATTATTAATCTTCTCTTGGTTTTATTGGTATTATATCATTGGGTGTTATAACATGAGGATGAATCATTATATAAATTGTTAATGATAATTGTTTGGATTTACTCTCGCATTTTTCGATTACGATGACCTCATTTTGTCTTATAAATTTGTATCATGTATAAAAAATGATTATAGAACATTAAATAAGATATAATAAATATATTATAATATAGTTCAACCAAAAAAATGTTTCATGACCATCCCTTGAATAAGATTACGAAATTGAAATCTCCATTGTCCTTAAATGCGATAAATTAACACATCATGGACGTTATTTTCTTTTTTAGAATAAAAGGATATGAAAATATAGATGATGATGAATTATTATATTATCATAAAAAAATTTAAATATATGTAAGGTATTGGAGTTATCATACCATTTGGATGAGGGGAGGTAATTGGAGAAAATGAAAATAAAGGAACTTGAAAAGAAATTAAAAGAATGGAAGATGGGTTTACCTCTTGATTCCTTCTTCTTGAGAATCTCCACAGGGGTTTAGTTTTGGTCTTTTGTTAAGAAAAAAAGGTCCTATATGTGAGGTAAGGGATTTGGAAGTGTTTCATGTAGAATTTGGATATTTCTCAAGGATTTATAGGTGTGTGGAGAAGATGTGGTGAGGGGTGGTATTTATAGTGGAGGAGAGAGATTTTTTCCATTATTTAATTCATTAGTTTATTATTTTGTTCAAGACAAGAAATAGTGTTGATTATTGATACTAAAAATAGTAATTAGATCGCTTGAGTTCAAAACAATTATTCTTATATCATCTATGACTCAATTAATAGTGAACTTAAATTATACTGTATATATACTATAAATTTTTATATTTTACTATTCATAAAAAATTCAATTATTTTAGAAAAAATGAAAAAATTCACCATAAATATTTTTCAATGTGTAGAATTAAAAAATGAAGTCTATTTTATGAAAATATTTTTCTAAATATTAATTATTTTATTTTAATTAAAAAAATTATTTACTTGAAAAATTAAAAATTAAAAATTTTAACTTATTTTAAAATAGTTGGAAAAATTAACTATGGTCTCCTAAAATTATCGTATAATCATAAGAGAAAAATGTATTAATTTATGAATACATTTTATGAAAATAAAATTTCTTTTAAATTATTAAACTATTCATAAATTTTTAATTAATTATTTATGAACTATAAAAATGCCAACACTTAATTAATATTTTTAAATATGTATTTATCTAAACTATGAAATAATTATATCAGAGTGTCACTTATAAGATGAATTAATGAAATTAATACATTCATTGGTGTTGTTACTATTCAATGGACTAGTTTACAATTTATAAAGTTCATGTTACTCTTACAAAGGACAGGTAACTATTCTATTACAATATGTTCCTTAATGTTTAGAAATGTTTTTTATTTCATTAATTAATAATTTTTAAAGGTTTATTGTGTTCTTAATGTGATTTTATGAGATTATTTAATATTATGTAATTATAAGAAAGTAATTTACATTTATAAAACATTAGGTCATTACATTATTCCTCCATCGAATTTTTTTTTTACAATCTTAGTTGAAAACTGGTGTGGGTATTTTTCCTTCATTTCTTCCTCTTGTTCCCATGTTGTATCTTTGTCCTTATGGTGCCTCTATAGTACATTGACTTGGTTAGTAGTCTTGTTGTACTGAACTTAATCTTGACGATCCATGATCATCAATGAATGATCCTTGTAAGGAAGATCATTCTCGTACTATACCACCTCTGAAGTCATTACATGTGAAGGGTGTGGTAATTACTTTTAATTCAGAGGGATATGAGGAATACATCATGTACTTTATACAATCTCGGTGGAAGTGCTGGTCAATATGCCACATCACTACCATGATCAAGAATCTTAAAGGGGAAAATGTACCTGGCACATACCTTTTCGTTCTTCCCAAATCCAATGACCTTTTTCTGTGGATATATTCATAGGAATACCATGTATCCAACTATAATCTCAAGGTCTCATTGCTGATTTTATGCATAGGTGTTTTGTCAACTTTTGGCTTTCTTGATTTTCTACTGAATAGTTTCACCGTCTCCAGTATTTCTTCATCCATTTTAGGTCCTAGAATCTTACACTCACCAACTTCATCCCATAATGTTACTGTTCTTTAACTTTTACATTAATTTGCTTCATATGGATCTATTCATATGATAGAACAGAACCTATTTTTGTATGAGAAATCAACCAGAGGAAGATGTTGGTACAATATTTTTTTGAAGTCCATAGAACACGCTCTCAACATGTCTTCTAGTTCCTGAATAGTTTACTGAGATCAGATATCATTTTGAGGATAATATGCATTAATAAAGTTCATCTTAGTGCTTAGATCATGTTATATATATTTCTATAACATTGAGGTGAATATCAGATCTCTCTTGAATAGAATCTATAGTGGTACTCCATTAAACCTTACCACCTCATTGATATATATCCATTCAAGTTGATCTGATGAGAAGTCATCTCAAATTGTGATAAAGTAAGATTTATTTTTACGAAGATCCAAAAGAACCCATATAGGCATTGCTTCCTATGGATGTCTTTGGATTCCCAATGATAACAACCATAGTAATTTTCTCTCACTTCCATGATGGAATGAGTAGTGGTTTCATCATCCTTATAAATTTTTTCCTTTCATCCTTCACTTGCTGACATAACATGCACTTTGATGTATATTCAATGATCTCCTTATTCATATTTTCCCAGAAATATTTCTCCAATAAATATCGATGAAATTTTTTTCTCCCTAGGCGAATTGCGAAGATTGATATATTTGCGTCATTCGAAATCACATTTTTTATCTCTTGATTGGATGGTACACATAGTCATGACCCAAATCAGGAAAATTCACCCTTATTTATATTGAACTCAGAGGATTTCCCATTTATGAAAGCCTCCAACCTTGTCTGAATTTCCACATCATTTCTCTGAGCATCCTTTATTTTCACTGTGATGTATGGTTGAGTAATTATTTGAGAAAGATTGATGACATTCCACCATTAATGATTATCAAGTCCATCCTTTACAAGTATAATAAGATTGGATCCTTCTTTATTCTCATCATTGATAATGATACAATATCCCTTCTATGAAGAGAATCAGCTACCTTATTTTCCATACTAGGATGGTAGTGGATTGTGCAGTCATAATATTTAATGATCACAAACCCCATTCATTGTAACATATTAAGCTCATTCTATGTGAATATAAATTAGAGACTCCAATTATCAGTATATATCTCACAATTATCCCAACGGAGATATTGTTACAAAATATTCAATGTGAGGATCAAAAATGAAAACTCTAGATAATGTTTGGGATAGTTTTCCTCCATGATTTTCAACTGGCTTAAGGCACATGCTATCACATTTTCAATTTTCATCAGTAGACAACATAAGCCCTTTTTTAAAGCATCACTGCACACCAAAAATAGTTCTACACTTTTCAAGATTATGAGTAATGGCATAGTGATAAGTATCATTTTAATCTCCTTAATATCTTCCTCACATTCTTCGGTCTGTAAAAACATCACTACCCTCCATATCCGTAAGTTTTTTGGGTTTGAAAATCATGAAAATTTACTCACAAGTCATCGTAAATTCCCACCTAGGACAATTAAACATCATATCTCCCTTACTGATGTTGTCCTAGTCTACTATTCAATATCCGTTTTCATGGAAGGGTCCAAATATACCCCTATTCTTCTAATAACATTCCCCAAGAATGACACTTCTACCATCTAGAACTGACATTTACTATACATTGCATAAAATTTCTACATTCACAAATTATTTAGTATAGTAATAAAATGATCCACATATTCCTCCTTTCTCTTATATTATATTATAATATCATTGATAATGACTACCACAAATTTTTCCAGTGAATACCTAAATAATATATTCATTAAATTTGTGAAAATTTCTGTATCATTAGTAACTGCGAAGGGAATCACTAGGAACTCATAATTTCCTTACCATGGCTAAAATAAAACCTTGTAATATCTTCCTTCTACACCTTTAATAAGGACCAAACCATATACATAACATAACAAAGTAAATTTTACCAATCTAGGTTCTAGAGAGTTAGATAAAACGTACAATTTATCAAAGATGCAAAAAAAATTAAAGAAAAAAATCCAAACATCGCTTCTGCGTTTATAAAAATAATGGAGACCAACATTGGACATCCATTTTACTTTTGATGATAATTTTAAAACAAGGGGTGAGCATTGAAAATGCTCAGTAAGTAGTTTTAATATAATACCAATAAGAAATAATTTTTCTTTAAAACATTTCCTGAAAACAATTTTTTTTTAATAATGAAATTAACATTTCTCAAAACACATCATTGTAAATTTCTTAAGAGATTTTGAAACATATTTTTGGATAATCTCATGCTAAAAGTTTCTAAACATATTTAGGAGTTATAAATAAAATGCACTATAAAATCATGCATGCATGTAGAAAAAAATTCATGACGATCCATCTAAATGTTAGATAATTACCTAACATAATCATTATATGTAAAACAAGATGTGAATATAACAATTTAGACATGAAATAATATTATTTTCATAATTTCACATAAAATGATTTCATTTGTCATTATATATTGGGATATAAGTATTAATAATTATTTATTAATGAATTTTTATACAACTAAATATTTTAATATAAAACATTAATCCATGTTCACTTATAAACAAAAAAGTGATAAATACTGCTTCATAAGAGAACGAATCTTAACCATGGTCATTTTACTAGTAAAATAATCACATGGTCTTTCGGTTACAAGATGCATAATGAAGGAATTCATAATGTGGTACATCAAAAAAATTCTTTTAAGTCCTCTTTACAAGACCCAACATAATCATTTTGTCAAGACCTTATGTCAAGACCTAGTTTGTCTCATAAGACCTAATGATGAAACAAGATGCTACAACAGGCCTCACCCACCACATAATATATCGAATGCATATATGAATTCATAATGTCGAAGAACATGATAATTCTATCAAAGCCTTGTGCTAAGACCCTAGTTTGTCTTATGAGATCTGTCGATGTCCCGAGAGGCTATAATGGGCCTCACTGATCACATAATATGTCCAATGCATTCCTCATATGTCTAGTAAATGTTTTCATTTTAAATCAAAGAATCTCATACCACATTGATATGTTTAAATATTAATCATAGATGAAAATAAATTCATTACTAAATTATAGAGTTACATATTATTTAAACAATCCAAAGTGTCTTATACCACTTTGAAAAAATTGATTCTTAATCCATATAATATCATCAAAATATTAATCTCATACATGAAATAATTTTCTATATTTTTAATTCAAAATTAAGCAGTATATTAAATGAATACATTCTCTCTAAATACATTTTCACATAAAATTTAACATTTCAATTCTTGAAGGAAACTATGTGCTTATTAATGTTAAAAATAAACCATAAAATTAATTTGAAACCAATAGTTTATTATGAATGGAATGTGTGTTCATGTTGTGCCTGAAATATGGACATGATTGTATGCAGATGTGAAAACCCTAATTTTAAAATAACAAAATGACATGTTACTTGCATTTTTTCTAAAATGTGATGGTAAGTATTATAACATGTCAATAAATGTTTTATACTTTATATATATTTATATTAATGTATATACATACTATGATTAAATATTCTAAATAAAAGAACATAATTCTTCCCATATAGATTTATAAACACACACACACATATATATACATATGTATATAGCATGGTATTTCTAACTTGTAGGATAAATTCATGTTTTAGTCCAACATCAATAAATGTGGATATCCATAAGCATAGTTAATGTGAAATCAAATTATAATCATAAAAACTGTTTCATATATATGTATATATATATATATATGACCTGAAAAAATCTTGTGAGTTTTGACATCACCGAAACATGGGACTTTATGTTCCTGGTGCTCTAGGCTAACATCATTATACATCAGTATAATCTTATTATGTACTCTTCTATATACTCTAACACTGAATTCATTTCCCCTGAGAGTCCGTAGGTCCTTGGTTGGCTAGTGGAAGGAAGTGACTCAACTAGGTGCGAAGAACAAAAAGGAAAGGAAGAAAAGGGAACCCTTAGAAAGAAACAATAGGTAAAAAGGATATTTTGAAAAAGAGAAAGACCCTATATTCTCATCGAAAAGAATAATAAGTGTATGTGATGCCTCCCTTGAGTAGCTGCCTCAGTGAAAGAATTCATGTCAATAGAATCGAATGTACCTATCAGCCACACTTTCAATCCCACCCATTAAGATATGTGACAAAACATGCATGAGCCAATCATGATCAGGTCATAGTCTACTACCTATATTATACACTTATAAGGATAAAGAACAAATAGTTTCCTATAGAAAACACTCTAGCTTTACCTTATCCAGTGGAATCAACCCCTTCATCACAATCGATACGCTTATCATTACCTTTCATAGATATCTAATGGTTCTCCTCATATATGGAAACCAACAAGAACCAATGTTGTGAGTGAGCACATTCATCACATTTTCATAACATTTAACATTACATGAACTATTTATAAATTAGACCTTCATATACTCCAAAATCACATTCATTAACTCATGTAATATATTTATGAAAATTTATATTAATTAAATATATTGATCAAAGAATTTTTAATTGTTTATTAGCATAGGTTGATGAAATGAATATGTAAATTATTTTCCTAGAATTAGTAAATTACCCTTCACATTATATAACATTCTTAAGAAATAACTAATTATATATCACATATAAAACAATAAATGTAACCTTTAAAAGAAAATAATATCAATGAAAATGGTGTACTTATTAATTTTGAAATTAAACCCTAAAACTTACAGTGAAAAAAATTATTACAAATTCAATGGGTGTCGACGATATTCATAACATAAGGATATTTTATATGAAAATGCATCAACCTTAGTTTCAATAAAAATTTATGACATTCCATGACCAATTTTTTCAGAAACTTGACAATAAATAATAAAAAATTATAAACGTCACAAAATTGATTCCATGATTCAATTATATGAAAAGAATATTCCCATCAATATAAATAGTCATCAATGATATAGTATTGATTAGTTATGTAATTAAATAAATTAAATACACATACGATATGTTTCAGAATAAATTATTTAAATATACATGTATGAGCACATCAGTATTATGTATCAATAAAGCTGAAAAAATGTACTCTGTAGAGAAATTTGATAAATAAATATATCTATTTTTAACAAGAATTAAAAGATAAAATATATAATGGAATACAAGAAAAGTTGATTTGATAAATTAATCTCTTGAAAAAATAAAATTTAACTTAAACCATTAATTGAATTTGTTAATAACACAATGTATATATTAATACACAATCATAATTTAATGAATCAATAGTAGGGAAAATATTAAATTTGTATGTATATTCTTGAAAAAATGTTATACACATGTATACATTAATGTAATTTCCATAATGGAATCTAAAGATCTAAAATCTGGAAATAAATTATGATTTCCCTTGTATTGCAGTGGAGAGGAGAAGATAAATTTTATTGTATGTATTTGAAAAAATCAAAACAGAATAGTTTTCCTTTCTTTATCGGTTCTGACAATAATTAAACATAAATAGTTAGACAGATGTGTATATGTATATATACCCTTAAAATAAAACTAAAATAGTTTAACTTGTTAATAAGAAAATATTTATAATCTAAAAATAAATTAGTCAACACCCACACTAATTTGAAAATCACGGTTTATAATCCAAACAAAAACTCACCCCAAATAAATATTTTTAATCATAAAAATTAACGAATCTCTTACATGATTTAAAAATAAGAGGTGAAGGTATTTCATCAACAAGATCACTCCCGAGAGGGAAAATGGTTTTCCAGTTCACATATACAGAAATCTGTATGGAGTTCATAGCCATTCCCTTTTCCGTTTTCATAGAATATATATATATATATATATAGGGAAACCACAAAACAAGGGAAACTTGGAGGCATACATTTACAAGCTTTCATGGAAATCAAATTTCTCTGATGGTGACGTATGAAGAAAAAACAATACTCACAATGACATTAACCATTTTTTAAAAAACCATAGAATATTTAACTTTTTTCTAAAATGAATCAAAAAAATTAGTGCAATCAGACATTAGGACATAGAAAAATAGGAAATTGACATAGATCAGGTAGAAAATTGAAAAGTGGATCAACAGATGGGTTGAAATCTTAAATTAACCCAATGAAAAGATCTAGTCACTTACCTATTGATCTAAAAAATCGTGAACAAAAGGAAAATGAAGATGAAGATACCTCCTTCACTGGAACTCAAATAGTCGTTGGAGGTAGAAAACCATAAATCATTTTTGGACATTTCCAGAACTGAACCCCAATTCCCGATCAAAACCCAAAGATGCCACCCAGCCTATAAACTCCATCGTCTAATCTCAAAACTAGAGAGATCTAAACCCGCGGACAATCTTTTAACTCTCCAGGTCAGAGATTCTCCTTGACCTATATTACCAAGCACCTTGGATCTAGTTCCCTGCTCAAACCAGACGGTGCCCCTTGATCAGCTCATGAGCTTCCCAAAAAAACTGACTCATAAGACCCGAGTGGCGCACCCCCTATACCATGTTTTCCTTATTATTGTTTTAATTTCATTAATTCCATTATTTATATGAATATTATCATAATATGTATATATCCAAATAATTTATAAAAACACAATTTATTATTCCATTGTTATGATAATAAAAACAAAATTCTTATTCTGAAGGTAAATAAATTTATGTGCTAACTTTTTTAATAAAAACAAAATTTATAATATTATTATTATAAATAAATTTATGTATTTATTAATGTAATAATTTAGTCATAATTCATAACTAATAATTATAATTTCATATCCATATATAATTATATATATATATGTTTATTATATTTTGAAAATCAGAATTCATAAAAACAAATTAATTATATTTGTATATTAATTATTAAGATAGAATGGTGATAATTACTATTAATTAGATGTATAAATTTTAACAATATAATTTGATTATTTTGATCAAAATAATTATAAGGAATTTTTGAAATATAGTGTCTTTAAAATCATCGAATTATTCATCTAAAATATTTTTATTAAATATTATTTTGATAAAATTAATTAAATTAATATAATTATTTTCAAATAAATAGTGAAATAAATTTGAAAACCTTAAATAATATTTATATTTTTTTTATTTAAAATATAATATTAAAATTAATTAGACACGTAATTACAATTATTATTTTTAATGAAAATAATATTTAAAAAATTATTATTTGTTTGTATTAATTAAAAATAAATCCATTTAATTGTATACATTTTTAATAAAACTATGTTTAGAATTTATGGGGTGTTAAAACTTTAATTCATGATATATTGATCAAAGCTCCCCCATTGATAAATAACTGGTCCCTCGTAGATGATCAAACAAGTCATCTATCTATGTTAGGGGATACATGTTCTTTATCATGATTTTATTGAGCTCTCGATAACTAATGAATAGGATCATTGATATATACTTCTTAACAAATAGGACAAGAGTACCCCGTGATGAAACACTCTAGAAAATAAAACCCTTCTCCGTATTCTATTGTAAGAGATTCTTCATCTATTCCAACTCTACGGTGGCCATTCATTAAGTTGTGTTAGATATAGGCAAAGATCCATGAATAAGTTAAATTGAAAACTCAACCTATCAGTCCATATCATGTCTAAACAATGCTTTAAGAAACACATCAATGTAGTACCCTAAAATGGGAATGTCTTTGAGCATGATTATCTCCTTTTTGTCAATAATTTAGGAAAGATATTCTTTCTCATAAGGCAATAATATCCACACTTGATATCATGATTTTGAAGGATATTTATCATCCTTTTTACACTTGTACAAGATTGAAGGATGCTTTGGGATGTGAAGTGTGATATCCCTTTCCGGAAGGTCAACGTTGTCTTTGTATGAAGATTGAAAATACATGCCCAAAATATCATTAAACTCTACCAAAGGGAGTATGACATGTTTTTCTAGGAGGTTCAGTTCACAAAAACATATAGGGGAAGAGTTATAAACTTTGGATGCAATAATTTCCCCATTCACTGTACTCACATAAATCTCAGTCTCTATATTTTGATGTGGTTTTTTTATAGTTATACCCTACTTGAAAGATATAAAATAATTAATATAATAGGAATCAAATATAATATTTTATATTCATGAATAAATAATCTGTGTACCTATTACCACATCATTATTCATATCCACTTCAGTAATAGTGATAACACAAACCCGTCCTTGTTTTCTTGAATGTTTTTGTTGATTTCTTCTGCAAACCCTATGCTTAATGAATTGTTTTTCAAAATTACTATGTTCCTTGTAGTTAAAACACTACACTACTAGATGAGTGTTGATTTGAATATTCCTTTCTTCTTGCACCTCAGCTAGATTCTTTGTATCCCTTCAGTAGTTATTAACCTAATTCTACATTCTTCCAAAGTTGAAGCATTTCCTGGTTCCCTTTATACAGTTCCCTAGATGCTTCATCCAAAAAATTTCACAGTTTGGATATTCGGGATTCTAGCCCTCTTGAGAGTTATTAGCTAATACACCCATATTGCATTCTATATTCTTTTTTTTAGCATTGGGCCCATGATACCACTAAGAGTCTCTAATCTCAATTTCAACCTTGAGGGCACAACATATAGTCTCCTCAAAACTATCGATGTCTCAAATTACCAGCTCTTTTCATAGACTCATCATTAGTATTCTAAAGAAAAATTCCACATTTCTTTCAATTTTCATCACATATTCAGAGGTGTATCTTTCAAGCCCTATAAAGTTTTGATCATACACCCCGATAAACTCATATCCCTTATGCTTAATTTTTAGGAAGAATCTTTCTATATTTAGATGTAGGGTTCGAGGAAACAATTTATTGAAGAATATTTTCTTGAAATCTTCAAATTCCATGTAATAAATTTCTTCCATAGAATTTTTGGTCTCTATCAGTGTCCACCACTAATCTTGTCCCCCATCAAAACGATAATCTTCCAACACAACTTTCTCTTATTCTGAGTTCTAGAGGACATATAATATCTTATCATTTGAGTTAATTAAAATTCTTACGGGGAGGGAATCAGAAGATCCATTAAACATGGGAGGCCTTTGTCGCATAAAGGATTCAATGTACACTTGTTTTTCCCTTGGAGATGTAGGATGTTCCACATGATTCAAGTTATTATTTATAAATTGAGAAAGCTGAGAAAGTACTTTAAAAATGTTTTGAGCACCCATTCCCATCATATTTGGCATTTCATTAGGGTAATCATCACATTTATTATCACATCGACTTCTTTCACATTTTATTCTCTTTCCCGTGATTATCTAAGAAAAAAAGTGTAATTATAGTGCTTGAATACATAGACAATAAACATATAAAATTTGACATTAATCATAAAATGATAAAATTGTTAATGGAGAGTATATCCTAACTTTTGACTCCATTGGTTTCAAAATAGCTTATCCATGATCAATTTCATAACATATATTATTATGGGATTTTTCTCCCTTAATAATTAATCATAATCAGATTATGTATTTACCAAAGCATATCCCATGGGAGTGTCAAACTGGGTGCATAGTGAGGCTCGTTTACATGTACCAGGTTACCCCATGCCAGGGCCAGAACACCTTATCAGAGTTGAAACTATTAGGTAAATCTTTGTGAGAACCACATCCACTTATAGTATCCATAGATGAATTTATTTAATTGATAAAACACTTATTATATACTAACCAAAATTTTGGGATGTTTTCTAATACAAAGTCTTATCCCTAAGGTTCTTACTAATGTCTTCTTGTCCTAATCTCCAAAAATAACAAGATATTCCTTGGATAGAAACTATAGTGATGTCAGTCTTTTGCAAATAACATTACATAATTTTAAACAAAATTTATAATCAAATCATAAGTTAATGATCATAATGTCTAGTGTCTTGAAAGTCTTGGTACACAAAACTGAAAACGTGGTAATAAATAAAAAATTTCATTATTTATCATTCATTAAGAGATCCTAAATTATTTTGATCCCGTATATATGCATAGGATAACCTAGGGATGATATGAAAAAAGGGATTATCTATAATCCCAGTGGGGTAATAACCACTCAATAAAAGCATAACACATGGGTTAGAAGGCATAACATAATGATATAAAAAGTCATGGATCATGATTAAACATAAGGAATCAGAATATGGGATCATATAATCATGGATTCATAGTTATTTGGATTCAACCTGAAACATGAATTTTTCACGAGTTAAAGCTCATTTAATATAGAGGAGCATAAGTCATGGCTAACCACCAAGATCATTGCACACGGAGCACGAGTCAAGGCTAACAACCATGAATGTTGCGCATAACATCTCTTGAGAATAAAAATTTTCAAATGCATTGGAGTGCTATATGGGTGAACCCATCATTACATAATCAAGAATTTGTGTTCCACATGAAGAATCATACATAAGTAATCAAACATAAACTTAAGGGTTACCCATGGTAATCTTGTCAAAAAATGCATGACATTAGGGAATATCACAATGGTGTCCATGAATTAAAGTATTTAAATGATACATAGAAATTCATATGAAAAAAATAGGCATATATCATGATATTTGATGTGAAACTAAAGTGAATACTTATAAAAATGGAATTTAAGAAATTTTAGAAACAAAACATTTTAGTACGTTTTACAGAAAATATTAAAGATAATTTAAGTAGAAAACAAATAATCTTTTTAATAGAACCACCAATGAACCATGAAATTTTTCATAATTAAATGAATCATGTTATATAATTTATTTTTTAAAAAATTGATTATAGAGTGCAGTTATAATTGGGTAAGAATTTAGGAAGTTCCCTTAAATTAGGCATGCTTATCGGAAAGAATTGGGTAGGGAACCTTTTAAAAACAAGTATATCCCAAAAAAACAAGGATGAATGGAATGATGAATGATTTTAGAAAATATAAATATAATTTATAATATGTATATAAAAATAAAATATAATTATATTTGGGAAAACATAGAGAAATAATAGCCTGAAAGAATAATGGTGGTTCCGGTAGAATCCCTTACCTTAAGTCTGAAGGTGTTCCTCACTTGATCTAAATGTCCTAGATAATAAAATAAAATTCAGTAATTAATAATTAAATAACCTATTATACATGTATTCTATTTTTCATAACATTAATAAGTTAATTTATGTCCTTTTTGATGGGTTAATAGATTCAATATCATCCTTTGGGAGAATTTTATCCCTTGGTTTTCTTGATGGGTTTACTTGTATACTTGTACGTATGATCATGTAAAGTGGGGGTAATTATCTAGAATTGAAGTAATATGTTATTAGTGATATTATATAGGTTAAATTAGTATTATATAATTTCGTTTTATGACACGATGATGAATCACTAGATAAATAGTTAATGATAATTGTCTAGATTTACTATGGATGTTTTCGATCACAAGGAACTCATTTTGTCTTATAAATTAATATCATGTATACGAAATGAGTATATAACATTAAATATAATAAATATATTATAAATTTTTTCAACCATAAAAATGGTTTCATGGCTATCCCCTGAAGAAGGTAGAGTAAATTCAAAATTCTATCATCCTTGAATGTGATAAATTGACACATCACACATGTTGTTTTCTTTTTTTTTTGAATAAATGGAGGGGAAAGGAGAGATTATGATGAATTATTACATCATAATATAAAAATTATAATATATTTGTTGTACTACATTTGTAATACCATTTGGTTGAGGTTAGTTGTGGATAGAAAAAAGTAATAATGGAACATGAAAAGAAATTAAACTAAAGAGGGGTTTACCACTTCATTCCTTCTTGTTGAGAATATCCCTAGGGGATTGGTTTTGGTATTTTATTAAAAATAAAATATTTTAGTTGTGGGGTAAGGTATTGGAAAGAGATTCAGACAGAATTTGGACTAGTATCAATGCTTGAGAGGTGTGAGGAAAAGAGGTGGTGTGTAGTGGTATTTATATTTTAGAAAGAGGTGTTTTCGAATTATTTAATTTATTAGTTTATTATTTTGTTCAGGACAAAAAATAGTGTTGATTATTGAGACTAAAAATAATAATTAGATCATGTGAGATTTAACTAATTCTCCTGACATCATCCATGACTCAATGAGTATTTTATTTTTCTTATAATGTATATACACCGTAAATTAATGTATTTTAATATTAAAAAAATCAACTATTTCAAAAAATTCAACAAAAAATCACCTTAAATATTTTTAAACATCCAGAATTCAAAAATGAACTCTATTTTATGAAAATAATTTGCTAAATATGAGAATTATAATTATTAATTAAAATCATAATTTATACGAAATATACAGATTTTAAAATGATAACATGTTTTATAACACTTCGAAAAATTAACTCAGGTCTCCAAAAATAATCTCATAATAATAAGACATAAAAATATTAGTTTATGAATACATTTTAGGAAAATTAATTATCATATAAATTAATAAATTAATTATAAAATTTTAATTAAATATGTTTGACTTACAAAAATACCAACACTTAATTAATAATTTTAAAAATATTTATTTACTAAATCTATTATATAATTATATCAGAGTATCACTTATAAGATGGATAAATTTTATTTATACTTTCATTGATTAGGATACTATTCAATTGAATAGTTTAATATTTATAAGGTTCATGCTACTATTACAAATGTCACATTATAATTACTTTGGTATATATTACTTAAAATATAGAAATGATTTTTTGTTTATTTAATTCATCGTTTATAAAGATTGTATTGTGATATTCTAATGATTTCATCTGATTATACTATATGAAATATTTATAATAAGGGAATTTCTATTGAAAAAAATCTAGGTCGTTACAGCATGATCAACTCAAGGTTGCGTATAACACGAGATAAACTCATTGTTTTAATTAATGTATGATTTACTCAGTCTTTCATGTAAAATAATTTATTGAATAAATTCAATTTATTTAAAATTATATCTATCATAATGTCTTAGGGTTTTGTATTTTCTTATATTCTTGGTGATGTGTTTCTCATATTCTATCAAATATATTTCTATCCATTTATAATTTTTGGGTGTTACATTCACCCACCTTATATAAATTATAACTTACAAATTTAACCTTGGTCTCATTAATAAAGGGCTTGAAATTTAGAAATAAAATTTTTCAAAAACCCACATAATAAAAGGGTTAATGAGATATCCTATTAATAAGAGAGAGTATTAAGTATTAAGTTCATATAGAATATCACTTAACTAGGTATCCTAGTAGGGGAACATTGGTGACATGTGAATATATGGACATGGGAAAAAGCAAAAAAACTTATACAGAGTGATTGAGGGAATTTATAAAAAATAATTGATTGATCAATGGAATTTTAAGGAACTAAAAAATGTATATCAAATAGGTGTGAAAAAGTTCATTGATATAATTTTAAATTATGGTAATAACATAGAATTTTATATCAATATTGTTTTTCCTAAATTTGAGAAACTATGTTACATTCTAATGAAAATATACAGAAATGATACTCTTCTATTTCATAAGAATAGTTTCAACCGATTGGTTTTCATTGATCAATTTAAATTTTATTTCTTACTTTAGGAAATGAATATACAATTTTTATTATTATTAATTCATTAAAATTCACTTTTAATAGATCATATGATCCATAAAATCATGAAAATTATTTCATTATGTCTATAACTATATTCCAAATCCAATATCATTTATAATAAATAAATTTATAAACCCCAAATTTAACACCACTTGTTCATTAATAATTATTTTTGAAATAATTTAACTAAAAAATATGGCTCACTATCCAAGACATCATGTAGGCCAGTGATAAGAGATAAAACCGTATAATATTTTAGTCATGTGTTCAAGCCCCACGACCTTACTGGATGTGACAGGTTGTCACCCATCATGTAGGTTTTCCTTTTTCTCAATGATATTAATATATTACCTATTATTTTCCCAAATAAAATATCTTGAACATCGTTGAAATAAAACTAATCATTAAATAACCATTTTACTTTGGTTTTCAATACACATTTCCCCCCAAAAAGTTTAATAATATTATTTGACTATCATTATAATGTAATTAATGATAATATCAACCCCAAAGGTTATCAATACCTTTAATTTTTTTCTATAAATTAAATAGGCATTATTCATCATATACATTTTCCACTAAAACATATAGTTTCCATAATTTTCTCTGAAACGTCATTAATATTTGTAGTCTCCTATCACATAAAAAATAACACAAGTGTTAAATACATTCAACTTATGATCAACCCTTGACTCATAACACATGATGGTATCCATGACACTTATGTTAATGAATACACATTTGTTTCTAAAATTCAACACAATCCATAGATGATTCATGATTCTTATAACAAAAATATCATTGGTAAAAACACTTCTATTTTTTATTTCCAATAAATAACCAATTCATCAGTATTATTTAAACATAGATTCGTTCTGATATAGGTTTTAACCTTTATAAGTGGTAATTGATTTATATAATTCATTGGTTCCCCCTTTTTATGACAAGGACTTATAAATGGATTGCTTTATTTCCTTCTTTCATACTCTTTTTCATTTCAATAATTTACTTTATCACCATCTTTTCCAAACATAAATATGATTCACATTAATTTTACATTCATTATTGGGTGTCTCTTTCCAAATTTTTGAAATTACTTAAATTGAGCCCACATTCCTCTATAGTCTTTAAAACTTGGGTTATTTGAAGAATTTATCCTCCTATTATTTGGTGAATCTGACAGTTATTTAATGTATAGGTTTTTTTAAATTTTTGGATAAATTTGTTTTCATAATCATGATGTCTTTCACTTTTATCAAAATCATTTTTGTTTTATCATATTCACCACATTATTCATTTTTTTTGTTGTTAAAATTATTACATTGGGTTCCATCCATTCACTAAAATAAAAAGACCCATGTTTGAGAAATAATATTTGTATTGGGAAACCATATAATCATTTATATGATGTCTATATTATGACACATTATTTTGAATATAAGAAACCTTAGGATAGAAAGAGGTAATTCAGTTTCATCATCTTTTCAAATGCATTCTAATGTTTGGTAAATAAAATTCGAATTACCCTACTCATATACACAGGGAGTGTCAAATTATGTGTTTATAAGGGTCCATTGTCATAGATCACGTGATGATCGGGTCAAGCCCAGTGTACCCTTTTTAGAATTTTTACCCCTAGGTATCTATGTTCTTGAACCGAATCCACTTGTAATATCTAGAAATGGATGTATTGATTGGGATGACGGTATAATATATTCCTTACCAAAATATTAGGATATTGTGCTATACTTATCCTCAAAGTCTTTCATAGGGTTATATTCTCTAAAAATTGTTTTCATAAATCTAGTTCCCATGTTTTCTACTCATATTTCTCTAATAAAAACTATAATGAACCTTACTCTAGTAGTCCATATCTAGTTTCTTCCGAATTAATTTGGTATATTAAAAAAGGAATCACATCCTTAATGGCAGATTAGTTTAATAGACTTTGTAGACTATATACCTATATTATCCACATATTATATTTAAAAACCAAAATTACAACATAATTCTTTTTTAATAATATCATTATTCATAATAGAATATTCATTAATATCATTCATAGTTAACTTTATAGATTCATGGGAAAGGTAAAAAATATTAGTGTGATCCAACTATTATTAAGTGTTATGTACAATGAATGCTATCATGAATCAAGGACAATAATTATCACAATAAGGTAAATAATTGAATATAAATTCCATTTAAATATTTTGAATAAAATAATAAATATGTAATGTTAAATAATAGAAAACACATTAAATTTAATTAATAACTTGACTATCTTAACTAGATTAGTCGTAATCAATATAGAAATGTAAATAATGGAAAACACCTGAAATTTAATCAATAAACTGATAATAAAATTCATCCAGTTATAATATCATATAAAAATATCATGTATAATAATAACACATTTCATATTGAAAAAATTATTAATTATTGGAAGTCATGTTTCTTAGGAACCTGATACATCTACCATCAAGATCTATCCTCAACAAAATTGAAAACTGATGAGTAAAACCCCATTTAACTATGGCTAGCTAATTGATTCATCTCATGAGACTAGCGATGCATTAAGGGGCTATAAATAACTAGTCCCAACCTTGATATTTATTATCCTAATAATTTTTCATATATAAAATAGTTTATTTAATTCTAGAAAATGTTCCTTAATATCATATTTCTATATTGATTAAAGAATACAAATTTTTCTATATTTCCCTAGATAAATAAATATAATTCAATGTTGAACACCATACATATAAATGATATATGGTTTAAACAAAAAAACATAACCATGATAAATAATATAGATATTTATGGTAAATTTAGCATCCAATGATTACATGAATGTGAAAATTAAAAGGAAAAGTTAGTTACTACAAAAATGAATCAACTAAGTGAATATCAATACCATCCTTGGTAAAAATAATCATAAAACATTAGGATATAGAATAAGAATGCTATAATAAACATATAATATTTTTATTGTATGTAAGATGAATGGTTTTTGACATTTATGAATATAAATACCACAAAAATATATCTAAACAATTCTTGATGAAAATTTTCTTTTCATTTTGAAAATCACTTTTTGAATCATAAAACATTTTGAAAATAATTTTCATTGAAAATAAATTTTATAAAGACTTAATTTATAATATATTAGGTTAAATATTATTTAAATAAAACCATTTAAACATGAATATGAATCTTTATCATAATAATAATCACGTTTGAAGGTAATTCTGTACAGACCTACAAGATAAAAACAAAATTCCCTTTGTTTTGTTAAATGGTGATAAAATTACACTTTTTGGAAAATTACAAAAATGTTCCTTTGAAAAACAATTTAAAAAGGGAAATAATGAATGTAATAAATAGTTTTTGAATTTTTTTAGAAAACATGGGTTTGGAATAAAACACATCTCTAACTGATGAGGTAAATGAAGTCAAAATTTCATAAAAAAATTTAATAAATTAAATGTAATTATAAACATAATCATATAATATCAATGAAATTGAAGAAGTAATATGACTCAATGAAGAGAAATTGAATTATAAAATTATTCACTACTTTTTAATTGTCAATGTAAATCTCCTTGGATAAAATAATTCAAATTAAAACATACAATACCATGAATTATTATTGAATCATAATATAAAAATTCATAAGCTAAATATATAAATCATTTAAAATAATTTATGTGCATTCTATGTCTATATTCCTCAATGAAATGAAATTAAGATTAAATCCCTTACATTGAGTCAGACTTGTCACGTATATTATTTATATTCTTGAATAATAAATTCATGTTAATTAATTAATTTCATAAGAACATTTTTAAATATTATTCTTCCTTTTATTTCACTTATTACCATTTTATATATGATTACTTTATCAATAAATCTTATATAAAATGTTTCGACGATATTTGGATTATGTGTCAAAAATGTCTTTCACATATTGAATATAGTCAAAGTGGTCATTATTTAAACATATCTAAATTAATAGTCATGAAATACTTTCCATATTTATGAAACAATTATACTTTTAAACCCAATCATGAAATACGTTCATGAAAAATAAACTACATTACAATCATGAAGACGGTAGGTTGTACGTACACATGAGTAATGTTTTCATTTTTCAATGATCATCATAGAAAGAAGGTAAGTGATATTTTATCATTAAATAATGATCATAGTATCATAAATTACATATTATTTATTTAAATATAATTATATATATCATCTATTTTGTGTGAAGATGAAAAGGGAGTCACATCTCTTTGTGAAGGTTGTAGTCCACATGTACATGAGTGACATTTTCATATCTTAGTATGATAAATAATATGATATATTATGTTTTAATAATGATAATATGTCATTAATATAATATTTATGTAATTTAGATTTCTTATATTAAGTAAATGTATCCTTTTCACCTTCCCTGTTAATCATTAGTGAAAAAAAATTACATCACTCCGTGAGGTGGTAGTCTGCCTTACACATGAGCAATGTACCTTTATCCCCTAAGAAATGGAATGTAAATGGTATATATGATATTATTAGTCCATAGGTATAATTTTGTTATTAATATCATATATATATTTTATATCCATCATAATATTCAATCATGAAAGGTGGTACTTGAAAAATGAATGTAATCTCTTTGGGATGCAATGGTCTACTACACACGCAAATGATGATTTCATACCACATTTGATAGAAGAGGGGATTATTATAGATTATTCACATAAAATAAAGACATATTATTATATTTAATATAATGAGGTTATTATATCATCGTGTTTTAAAAAAATCTAATTGGGTGGAGGATGAAATAATATAAAAATACTCGTTGAAGGACGTTACAACTTCTTCGGGTATCCTCGTTAGGTTTTCACCAACTGCCTTCCAAGGAATGGTTCATGTTAAAAAAACGTATTCTAGAATAAAAGAAGGAAAGTTTAAAAGTTTTTTTTCATTTATTTTTATAACAAATATGGTTTTATGTTTTTAATATGATGGGAGAGGGGTGACCTATTATAGGTTAGGTGATCGGAACACTCATAATTGTATGAACAAATTCAATCATACCCACATTTTTATCTTACCATGAGAATAAAAAATATTAAATTCATGAACATAGAAGATATTTTTTGGAAATTAATTCGTATAAATTGGTTTTTACTGAGCTTTTATATAATTTTAACCCTTATCTTCTTAGTTTCATCCCTAGTAAATCATTTGTTTTCCTAACTAACGAAATTATTTTCGATTATTTTCATAATTATTCTTTTAAAAAAATAAATTTAAACTTATGATAAAATATAAATTATTCTTATTATAATTATTTAATCCATTTTTCCAAATTAAATCTAGATTAGGGGAAAATATAATTAAAAATTCATCCTGCAAATGTGATAAAAAAGTGGGTTTTTAATGAAAAAAATTTAAATGTTTACAAATATTGTATAAAAAACTCAATATAAAAATTATTACAATGAAATAAATTGGATTAATTGATATATAATTGAAATAATTTTACTTTTAAACCATTTAAAAATATATTTTAACATTACATATATTTTCAATGAAGATATAATTTTTATTTAATATTTAGTATTTATCAGTATTCATCAAAAAATGAAATGTATTTGAAAAATACATAAAATTCCCCATATTCGAATTTTGATATTATAATTTTAAATTTTTTTATCAAATAAATTATCTGAAATTGGGAAAACATAATTTTAAATAATTTTTGTAAAGGGTGACTAAATTGTTCTTTCAAAAAAAATTCAATTTTTCAAAAAATCGTTTCTTTTTTTGTTTAAATGATACTTATTTTATATCCAATCAATAGATAATAACAATATTCATAATTTTTTTAATTGTATTCTTAGACACCATTATAATGACTATGTGAAAACTATTATACCAAATAATAATATTTTATATTTCATTTCAACATGGTGTCATGTGTGACAGAAGATAAAATCTTGTTGTGTGTAATGCAAGATAAACATAGAGTTTCATGTAATGAAAGAGAAAGTCAATATTTTTGTAAATTAATATATTTAGTAAATTTGATTTTTTAAAAAAATAATATTTTTTAATTTCTCTAGGTTTTATATTTTCTTCTGAAGTTTATGTTGCATGTCACATATGTTATTGAATATAATGTTATTCTGGTAGAATTTTGGGGTGTTAAAATCAAGATATACTCAATTAATCCTTAAATATATTCCATAACTCTATTTACCTATTACTTCATGAAACTTTTCAGCTTCAATTGACCCATCTATAACAAAGTGAAAATATAGAGGGAAATTATAGTATGGAAGAGACTAAATCACAAGAAGTATCATTGAAATAAACTACCATATGGTTTGTGAAATATATAATGTACTAATATCCTATCTCTTAGATAAAATCATCTTGGTGGGTGTGATGTGTGTTGAAATATTCCTTCTATTTTGGATCCCTCATTTCCTTTTATCTTTTTTCCATTTTTTTATAATTTCCATGGAAAATTTATAATACATTATATTTTTTAAAACCCATACTATAGTGAGATGTTTTTCTCATCTCACATGAACATTCCAATAACATACTTTTTCATCACCTCCACAACCAATGTCTTATTTTTAATAACTATATTTTGAAATATATTAGATTCTTGATATAAATAATTAATCATTTTCCTAAAAGTAACATATTCATTTAGTTTCTCATTGATTGGGATTGAATGAGACCTCCCAAGGGATAGGGTGGAGTATCTTATAAAATTCGGAATGAATTTCTTAGTTGTTCACTTCCCCTACTCAAAAGGATGTATATGGAATTCCCCTATGGATTTAGGGTCGGTTGGGAAGGAGAATTCCCTAAATTCATGCATTCCAATTCATTCTGGGTGGTAAAATGTTGTTCTTTTACATCATGGTTGCATAAATTCTATACATTGTCTCCTAATATGATTTTATTTTTTATGAATATAATTTTCAAAAGATAATTAGTATTGGAATATATCATTAAATTGGGATTCTCTTATTTTTGTTTTATTATTGTTTATTGGGTGTTGAAAATATTTTTATGTTTCTGCAAACCCTATTTATAAATAGGAATGTAGAAACCTGATTTTTTTCATGTAAGAACTTGAAATATTACTAAATATATTTCTAGAGCTCGGTGTTGAGACGAAGTACGATTCCAAGGCCAGGTGTGCCAGAAATTAATTTTATAAAAAAATTTAATATATTTTTACTATAGACATGTATTTTTTCATAAATGATGTATTATATTCTAAATTGAAGCTTGAATCATAAATTTAATGGACATGTTGAGTTTGGAACATGAACTTTTCCCTAGGAAAGACATAATTTTTGTTGGCATTGGATGTTCAGATGAGACAACTGATGAAGGTAAATTCACTGAGTTAATTAATTAATTTAATTAATTAATTAATTCATCTTTGACAAGATATTATATATTTATAGATATATAGCATTATTGAATTTTTCCCAAGGTTACCTCATAAATCATGGATTTACAATGATGGTATCTCCTCTCCTTTATATTAGAAAACAACAACGAATGAAAGTGGATGATGAAAATAATCTATATCGGGAAAGATTAGGATGCAACAATCACAATGACTTCCTTTTATTGCTGGAAGGTGCATTCTTCAATGAAAGAATGATCCAATCTCTAGGTAGGACTCATCAATTTGGTTTTTATGCACTTTTTATTAAATGATCGAGTAGATAGACCATTGTTCATTGATCTGTGCCTTTTTTCAGCCTTTTCAAGTGCCCATATTCATAAATTAATTTGTTGGCAATTGTTTTATAATCTTGGAATCCCTGTCCTTGATCAAATAGACAAGACCTCATGGCATCGATCGATAAACCTTTTTTATTTTTTATTTTTCCCTTTAGTTCTTTTTTTCATTTTTGGACCTTGGGGCCATGAAATGACTATTCCGATGTGAGTTCAAGGGAGATCGAACCCCTGGATTCATTGGAGTGACATAAATGACATGCAGATTGATGGTTTGGGGAAAAATTGATATATGTAGAGAATTTTGTTTTGTCAATAGTTTGGATCGGCGCAACATGTATGTGTTTCTCATAATATGTTGTTACGGATTGGAACAATAATACCTTTTTCCTACATCCTGTGCAGAAATGAAATGCACTGTGATATGATTAATTTTGAGCAATGTTCATGAAGGGGATTCCCTGACGGGGGCTTCTCGGCATCGACATGATGATGGTTGGACATGGTCAACACAATGAGTGATAATAATAATAATAAGTAAATATAATACTTATTTTTTACTTATTTATTATTAATTGAGGATTTATATTTTATTATTATACTAAATAACAATAATAATATTCTTAAAAAAATTAATTATTTCATAATAAATATTTAATTGGGATAAGAGGTAATATAAGGGGTATTTAATACCCATGTTTTTGATATTATTGCAATGAATGAGAAATAATAATGGAGGTGCCTTGAAGAGGGAGGAAATAATAAATTTAGGAACATTTTTTCTTGAACAAATTTTATTTTTTATGAAAAAATATACTAATAATATAATAATATTATTATTATTTATGGTTGTAAAATCTTAATCCACACATAACTTCTACGTACGGTGTTGGATTGATGTGCCGTCAGATGAAGTGTGACCCTAGAATTGAGATGGTAATTTTAACACTGATTTTGGATATTTTTTATGAACTCATGCTTCGAGTCAACCAAACCCTCAATAATAATACAATTATTATTATAGTGGGATCTTGTATCTGACACATCTCCCTAATAAAACATCTGAATAAAGAATTGTTTGTGACGCTACAACCCTGAAATGAAGGTGGACGTCTCAAGACCAATTTACAGTATTTAATTTAGACTCATGGCTCGGGGCAATGAGATTCCATTCGATCACAATGTGACAAAATATGACTTTTTCCTCAACTTTCTGATTGAGGGAAATAAAAAGTTGATATTGTGCGTTTTTTCATGTGGATCCCAATGATAAGATCTATATATTTTTTATCAGGACTACTACCTGGGACCCACGATGCAATATTTGTGTACAATTCTTTGAAATGTATCATCTTCACCAGGTTTCCAATTCAAGAAAATGAATATTTGATCATGTGAAATTTTATAAAAGGATCAAAATAGTGTGAGCTATTTGGATATATGAGGTCGTTTTAGGATGCATGTCAACAAAATTACAATTCTTCCATTCCGAAAAAAGATGAGAATCATTCACTTGTTATAATTTTGTCTACATATTCCTTACACTCTTAGAGTACAATGGCACGCCTAGGGGCACATGCTCACAACTTAATACCCAACCCTGGATAAGTACACGACTAGGGAATGAAGTGAGGCACACGTTGTGTGGGCCCCATATGTAATGTGTACCTCATTAAGAAGATTTTAACTCTCATATATCATTATTTAGGACTTATATATTGGTCTCCGAGTAGCCTATCCTGAGTGTATTTCATCGTAGAAGACGATGGTTCCCCCCGTAGTGGCTTTTGAGATATGACAAGAATGTCCTAGATTGGCATTCGTAGATGCGACACCCAATGAAAACAACGATTTAACAGAATCAATAGAGCCATATAGGGCGTACCCACCAGCTGGGATTTACAACGGTATTCCCTGATGGTTTTACTGAGGTTACCATCCATTAGGGTGGGGCAGTGGTGTTCTCTTATGGTAGTTTAGGGCCTACCATCCTGTAACAACCCGAGATTTTATAAGATATATTCTTTTTTATTTTCTTTCATATCTTCTGTTGTATGCTACACCATGATTATCTTGCGCTATAAGAAACACCGTATTAGCTTGCAGTATACACAACACTAATCTTGGATCATGTTACACACAATTTCATGTTTGCATGATAATAGTTATTCTATGCAACATTGAGTGTATATATAAATATATATATATATATATTTAATGTATAAATGAAATATGGTAGGATTTTGTTATACGCAACAACAAAGGAGTCTTTCACTACACACAACCCAGACTTGGCCTGCCTTACACGCAATCGCAACCTTCCTCGATAGCGTGTGCTGTACGCAATATTGGGTTTCACTAAACAACGATATATGGTTATAATGTTATTATAAACTAGCCGTTATGAATATTAGTAAATATATTTTTAATTTTATGAAATTATAATTCATCTTACACATTTTATAGAACATGGTATGGCAACAAAATAAATTTTTCGGGTAAAATAAGTATTTTAAAAAAAATTCAATTTTGCCGCCTTTTGATGGCACACCCATTTTAAATATAATTTATTACAAGGATATAAGTTAAATATTACAAATTAAACTTATTCTTTTGAATCAGGATATAAAAATTTACATTGGATAAGGTTTTGATATTTTTCTGATAACTTTCATATTTTAATGAATAGTAAAAACACCCTATATTTTAATTAAAAACAACTTTTTTCATTGTAATAATTTATATGGATAAATTATAATATTGAATGATTTTAAAGTATAAATAGAATATATTTTTACCATTTAATATAACGTATGTCATTAGCATTGATTTTACACTGAATTGATAGGTAAAATCATTTCAATCTTTTGCAATGTTTTAACTTTTAAAACTCATTTTCTTAACAACAGGATGAATTTTAAATTAATTTCTGCAAATTTTGTGTATTTAATTTAGAAAATTGTAATCCATATTTGGAATCATTGGGTCTAAATTATGTTAATAGGCTACTTTTATTTTTGGGCAATATGAATAGTAACTACGGTAAACTTTATTTACCATAGTAAAAGGTAAATCGGGTAATTAAGGGTAAATATAATATTATAAAATCTTCCTAAACACTTGTCTTTATATAATTGGAAGCTTATAATTCGTCCTAAGGCATATTTGGGTCGAAATGGAATCCATTGGAACCCAATTGGAGGCGATTAAGACCTTTAGTTTATTTTATTTAATGGAAAGTGTAATATGTCTCACTCAACTTTAATAATTAAAGTATTTTTAATATAAGTTTATACAGAATATAAATTCAGTTATAAATACTCATTTTAAAGATATTTTTTTTTCTTTATCATGGTAATTTATTTATAATTTTTAAAAGATATTTATTTACCTTAATATCTTATACATTAATGATGTAGAAATTATTTATTTAGTTAAAAATAAGTAATATTGTTTTTATTGAAATAATAATACCCATTAAAAGGAACACAAACCTGACCAAAACTTATTGGTAGTGTATATATACACCATAATCATCCAATTACCAAATATATGACCGTTTGGAGTCTTATAAAATTGATTGTGACACTTATATTATTTTATTTTAAATGATGTCAAAGTTGTCACCTTCATAATTTAATAAATATAACATTTTAAAAGTTGGGTGTTTTAGAATATAAATCTGACTAAAAGTATTATTATGAAATCTATAAGATTTATCTTCATCCTAGTATTTTATTTTTAATTTTTATGCATCAAATAAGTATATTTAATAATTATATAAAAATGTCGTAGAAATTATTTTATTAAGAGAAGTATCAAATAAATGGTTTTACAAATAGTAAAATAAATATTATATGAACTATTTAATGTCTCCACTAATTTTATAGACGAATATAACATGTTATAAACATATTAAATATTTTATTTCGAATATATCCTTTGTCAGGATTTTATTTAAATTCAAATAAATGAATAGTGTCAAAATTGACACTATTGTTATTTTATAAAAATAACATATTATTAAATTATTTAAAAATCATAGAAATATTTAAAAATTATAAACTGAAATAGTAGAAAATGTTATAAAGTATCCAATTATGGAAAATTAACAACACATAAGTGATTATTTATAACCATTCAAAATTTAGAGTTTTATTACCACAAATAAAATTAAATAGATTAAATAAAGAGAAATCAAAATGATAAGGTTTAAAATAAGATCAAAACATGTCTAAATTTGATTGGTTGATGATATTACAACACTATATCATCTAATATTTATTTGAGTTAATTTTTGAGGATTTTATGTGGGGTTTAATTTTATATTAAACTAATATTTTTGAGGATTCCAAATGTGCCCCTCTCCTCCCTTATAAAAGGGAACCTCCTCCCTCTCATCTTTACAAAACATTGAGCATTAAATCTCGGCCAAACCCTTCCCATTTCCCTTCTCAACTTCCAAAGAAATATTTTAGAGGTACTGGTCTTCTTCAAAGTCCAATTTTAGTTCCCTAAGAGGAGGTTTCAAAGAGGCGCGTCGAAGAAGAGGTAATATACGTTACCGATTCTTTCAAATTTATTTCTTCTTATACATCCTCTTATTTAGTTGTTTCATTATTAATTAATAACATAAGTATCACTAATATACTGATATGTTATTATAAATATGAAACAACCCTATTCCATCTTCTATCCATCCTACGGAAAATGAAATCACCGCGCGTGCGTACGTACGGAATACTGTCTCCAGGAACGCGATAAGATTTATTCTTCATGTTAACCATTCATGAATGATTATAAAGTATATATAATGAATAATAATGAAATATATGACATAATAATGCTTCTATATTTATATATATATATATATATGTATGTAATCTATTTAATTCCATTCAATTCAATAAGGAAACAAAAACAACGTTCATGCGTACGTATGGCCAACCATCTCCATGAACGGTGTATTTCATTACATTTATCAATCTATCATATATATGTATATTCTGAATATTTATTATATATAATTCATGTTTTACATTCTGAAATTATGTAAATCTTTATATAAGTAATAATATCAAGAACAACAAGTCGAAACACGTATGATAAATGAAACGATTTTACCCAAAACGCTGCTTTAACATTGATTTAAAAAGAACAAGTAATATAAAGTCATAAGTGAACCATATATGATATCATAACAATTAATATGATTCTTTAATAATTAAATTACATTATTTAAATCACTATAAAGGAGTTTCGGATACGTATGAATCATATCGGACCTAAGGTAAGAGATAATGTTGCAATCTCAATTGTTTTCTATCCGAGATTGCTGATACATAAGTATTTACTGGGGTTATATTTATCATCCATGTCGAAGTTTTATAAAAATGTTTTCATGTATGTTTAAAGTCTTTTTACCCATTTTTAAATTTTACTAAATGGTATGTAAGGAATCTTTTTTTTCTTTACCATACGAGGTACTTTTTGACTTTTCCAAAAAAAAATACGAGAAGAATGTTTTTTTAACTTATACGGCACGAACGAATTTTTTACGGTTTCATAATGCCTTATTTTAATGAAGTTTACTCTAAAAGATTTCATGACTATTTTCAACAAAATTGTTTTCTTTTAAAGTCGAATGGAATTTTATGAAAAAAAATGATTTTTAAGAAGAAAGGATATTTTCATCAAGAATTCATTTCAAGTGCTTTATCAAAACCATTTTCTATATAAGATTACATTATTTCATATGTGTAGGTTTCAAGTATAATATCTCTATGATTTATATGATTTCACTTTTCTTATGATTAAATTATATCCATTTGTTTTATATGTATTATTTTCTGATGGAATGATGTTTATGAAACCCAATTTATTCTTTGGGTTATGATGAATGATTTTATGGTTTTCTGTGGCACACGTAAGAATGATTTAAATATGAGATGGGTGGGACCTATATCTATCTCCAATGTAATGGGTAAAGATTTATATCTCATGATATAGACATGGATGAAACGGAAAGTAAATCTGGTTCAGTAATACAGTGCTGGAATGCAAGTAAACTTGGTTCAGTAAGGGACATTGTCCACTAAGATGGTCTTGGCAGCAATGCCTTGGCTACTATGGAAATCATATCATGTGCTAAATGTTTTTCCACAATTACAAGTTTTATTCCCATTCTATTTTATCATGATTTATGTTCCATTATGATCTATGCCTTACATACTGCCATGTTTTTTGTCATTTCTCAGGATCATGATGTTTAAGCGGTATGCTCATGTTTTTATGTTCAAATATATATGGTTTGTTTTATTTTCTCCATGCATACCCTAACTAATCATTTGATCTCACCCTTTTTATGTTTTCTTTTCCCCTAGGATTAAAATAATGGTTTTAGGTATGGAAACAAAAAGGGGAAGATTGTTATGGGAGATGTTGAAGATCTTTCTACATGATTATAAGTTTATATACCATGTTTCCAGAGACACTAAACTATTACGGTCCTTTGGTGTCTATTTTTGTTATGTATTAGATATTCCGCAAGATTAATGTAATGTCTATGTACGTCATGATATGTGTCTCTACAGTTGGTATTAGTGGCAAAGGAGGTGGGAAAGAATCTGATCCTTGGGAACTCTCAAATGTGAGTGTTGGACGAAACATGGCTCTCCGCCCAAGGGCTTCATGAGGAAATTTCTTCCACTGGGGATGGGGGTGTGTCCCGCCCAGGGGGTGTATCTTCCCATGGATTGCCCTGATAGGTATCAATTATAGTCCACTAAAAGTAATTCCAGACCGTTATAGTTGGTATTAGAGGAAAGGTTTAGTTAACCTTTGGAAACTAGGATGTGAAAACTTTAGTGAGATCCCTAGAGATATTTCTAAGGTATGTCTAAGGATGTCCCTAAGGTTTAGTATAAGTATATGTTATAGTCCTAGAATTACGGAAACCATATTAGAATTAAACCTATGATGTTAGATATTGTAGTTACTCCTTCTTTATTATGCTATTTTCATAGCATGATTTTTTCCTCTCACACTATTCTTTTTGGGTTTTAGAAAATTGCTGGAAATAAGAGGATTCATGATAATGGAGGATATGATGGACAATGGAATGATATTTTTCATGAGATACCAAATGAAATGGAATTTGGAAGGCAAAACATCGTTATTGTGCCTAATCAGCAATCTCATAATATGATCAATAATCTCAACATTGGTAAGATTCCTGACTCAGCTAATAAGAGAAAGATGGAGATTCATGATGATCATAGAGGAAAGAAAGGTAAATTCCCCTCATGTATTTCATGTGGGAAGAGGCATCAAGGTGATTTTTTCAAAGGAACTGGAAGATTCTTTGGGTGTGGAAATCAAGGATACAAATCCAGTAATTGTAAAGGAAACGGTTTAGTTAACACCATGAACAAGGATAATGGTATTGCTAAGACCTTAACAATGGTTAAATGTTTTAAATTTGGAATGTAAGGGCATTATGAAAACCAATTCCCTAAGGGAAAATCTCATGAAGAGAACCAGCATGGTCGTATGTGCAGTATTTATGTTGATGATGATGAAAAGACTACAAATGGTATATGAGATGAAAGATGTGTTGAGGAATACAATGATGAAGCTCGGTCAATGGTTTAAGAAGGTAGTGGAATGATTTATGTTTATCAAGAGTTATGTTGTATAGGTAATGGAACTATAGAATAAAGACACATCTAAGGATTGTTACACTATTATTTTTCTTAAGTTTTTGAGAGTATATGTTGAATGGTACCAGTAACCATGAAAGGTTATTTGAATATTTTCGGAAATTAGATGATATGTGCATAATGAAGGGATGATGAAAAAATAATATATATGATAGTATTCATGAGATCATGACTGATATAAGGACAAAGTGATATCATGGTTTGAGTATATCGAAATTTTGGGATTTTGGTATGTGGAAAGAGTTAACTTTTGACAGCATTCATGTTTTCACTAAGGATCAATGGGTATTAATTTTTCAATATAATTCCTGATTAAGGTATTCACATGTTTGGAATGTGAACAAAAAGATATATCATATGATATATGGGGGATAAATGATGGTATTTGCATGCTTGGTAGATGACATTTCTAGTAATTGTTTTCTTTATACTATGAGCTTTGACATAAGTATTTTGGATAAGCCTAAAGATTGGAATGGATTATGTTGGAAATAAATTAGTATTGTATAAGGCTAGAACCTTTTTTCTATATTATTGATGGGATGTTATAATAATGTAGTTTTAGAAAAAGGATAACCTGCAGGATGGGAGACAACCCATCGCGTCAGACAAGGTTGTGGGAATCGAACCCACAACTGAAGTGGGACAGGCCTTTATCGCCTACCAGTGGCCTACAGGAAGTCCCTTGTTAGTAGAAACTTTTTTTTATTTTGTTAAGCGGTATGATAGATGATGTATAAGTCCATTTATGGAATCATATATGATTAACCACACAATAGATGGACTTAGGTATATTTGATAACTTTTTTTAACCTTTTGTTTGAAACAGATGGAATGACTCATCATTCTATCACATGATCTACTAACACTTCATGAATGAAAAATTCAACTTCATTTCATTAAGAGATGATGTGGAAATTCTTCAAGGCACGAACAACGGTGATATTGTACCAAAATCAAGTAAGTATTTCCCTTGATTCGAAAATTCTTCAACATTAGGGAAATGATCTTGAAAACCAAAAATTTTGTCCTAGTGCTCTCAAATCTGGTGAATCAGATGGTACCTTATAACATCACAAATTTATGGCTCTGTGATTGTTGGCTTTTTCATTGCCATGTTCTCTACCACTCTCCATCAGAACATGATGGTTAGATTTTTCTTCCATATCCACATTTTCACCTATGTTCTCCTATATGGAAACCTAGTGATGAGTTACTTTGGGTAATCATAATGTTTCATACTTTAGTTTTGAAAATTAAGTTTTAGTATTCCTTTTTACAATGTGGGTTTCTATGAATAGTAAACGGTTTATAACGCTGACGAATTTTGAGGGAATAATTCATTTTAAGGGGAGTAGAATGTAACAACCCGAGATTTTATAAGATATATTCTTTTTAATTTATTTCTTATCTTCTGTTGTACGCTACACCAAGATTATCATGCGCTATACGAAACACTGTATTATCTTTCAGTATATGAAACACTAATCTTGGATCGTGTTACACACAATTTCAAGTTTGTTTGATAGTGGTTATTCTACGCAATATTGAGTGTATATATATATATATTCAATGTATAAATTAAATATGGTTGGATTTTTATATACGCAACAACAAAGGAGTCTTGCACTACACGCAACCCTAACATGGCTTTCCTTACAAGCAATCACAACCTTCCTCCAATGCGTGTGTTGTACGCAATACCGGGTTTCACAAAACAACGATATATGGTTATAATATTATTATAAACTAGCAGTTATGAATATTAGTAAATAAATTTTGAATTTTATGAAATTATAATTCATCTTACATATTTTATAGAACATGGTATGAGAACAAAATGAATTTTTCGGGTAAAATAAGTATTTTTAAAAAATGCAGTTTTGTCGCCTTTTGATGGCACATCCATTTTAAATATAATTTTTGACATTTTTATAAGTTAAATTTTATAAAATAAACTTATTATTTTGAATCAGGGTATAAAAATTTACATTGGATAAAGTTTTGATATTTTCCTGATAACTTTCATATTTTAATGAATTGTAAAACACACTATATTTTAATTAAAAACAACTTTTTTCATCGTAATAATTTATATGGATAAATTATCATATTGAATGGTTTTAAAGTATAAATAGAATAAATTTTTACCATTTAATATAATGTACGTCATTAGCATTGATTTTACATTGAATTGATAGCTAAAATCATTTCAATCTTTTGCAATGTTTTAACTTTTGAAACACATTTTCTTAACAATGGGATTAATTTTAAATTAATTTCTAAAACTTTAGTGTATTGAATTTAGAAAAATGGATTCCATATTTAGAATTAGTGGGTCTAAATTATGTTAATAGGCTACTTTTTATTTGTGGGCATTATGAATAGTAACTACGGTAAATTTTATTTACCATAGTAAAAGGTAAATCGGGTAATTAAGGGTAAATATAATATTATAAAATTACCCTAACACTTGTATTAATATAATTTAATTCTTATATTTCTTCCTAAGGCATATTATGATCGAAATGGAATCCATTGGAACCCACATGGAGGTGATTAAGACTATTAGTTTATTTTATTTAAAGGAAAGTGAAATATGTCTTATTCAACTTTAATAATTAATGTATTTTTAATATAAGTTTCTAAAGAATATAAATTCGGTTATAAACACTCATTTGAAAGATAAATTATTTTTTTCTTTATCATGGTAATTTATTTATAAATTTTAAGAGATATTTATTTACCTTAATATCTTATACATTAATGATGCAGAAATTATTTATTTAGTGAAAAATAAGTAATATAGTTTTTATTGAAATAATAGTACCCATTAAAAGGATCAAAAACCTGAACAAAAGTTATTGGTAGTGTATATATACACCATAATCATCCAATGAGTGAATATATGACCGTTAGGAGTCTTATAAAAGTGAATGTGACAGTTATAGTATTTTATTTTAAATGATGTCAAAGTTGTCACCTTCATAATTTAATAAATATAACATTTTAAAAGTAAGGTGTTTTAGAATATAATTCTGACTAAATGTATTCTTATAAAATATATATTATTTATCTTCAACATAGTATTTTACTTTTTATTTTTATGCAAAAAGTAAGTATTTTTAATAATTATACAAAAAATGTTTTAGAAATTATTTTATTAAGAGAAGTATCAAATAAAAGGTTTTACAAATAGTAAAATAAATATTATACGAACTATTTAAAGTGCTCCACTAATTTTCTAGATGAATATGACATGTTAGGAAACTATTAAATATTTTAGTTCGAATATATCCTCTGTCGAGATTTTATTTAAATTCAAATAAATGAATAGTGTCAAAATTGACACTATTGTTATTTTATAAAAATAAAATATTATTAAATTGTTTCAAAATCACAAAAATATTTAAAAATTATAAATTGAAATAGTAGAAAATTTTATAAAGTATCCAATTATGGAAAATTAACAACACATAAGTGATTATTTATAACCATTTAATATTTATAATTTTATTACCACAAATAAAATTAAATATATTATATAAGGATAAATCAAAATGATAAGGTTTAATATAAGATCAAAACATGTCTAAATTTGATTGGTTGATGATATTACTACCCTATCTCATCTGAGATTCAAATTCAGTCATTTTTGGCGGTTTTTATGTGGGGTTTCAATTTATATTAAACTAATATTTTTGAGGATTCCAAAGCTGCCCCTCTCCTCCCTTATAAAACGACACCTCCTCCCTATCATCTTTACACAACTTTGAGCCATAAATCTTGGATAAACCCTACCCATTTCCTTTCTCAAATTCCCTAGAAATATTCTAGAGGTCCTAGTCCTCTACAAAGACCAATATTAGTGCCCTAAGAGGAGGTTTCAAAGAGGCGTGTTGAAGAAGAGGTAATATCTGTTACCGATTCATTCAAATTTATTTCTTCTTCTACTTCCTCTTGTTTAGTTTTTTCATTATGAAGTATTAACATCAGTATCACTCATATTATGATATGTTATTATAAATATGAAACAAACCTATTCCACCTTCTTTCCATCCTATGGAAAATGAAATCACCGCGCGTGCGTACGTACGGAATACCGTCTCCACGAACGTGATAAGATTCATTCTTAATGTTAACCATTCATGAATGATTTTAAATTATATATGTTGTATAATAATAAAATATATGACATAATAATTCTACTGGATTTATGTATATATATGTGTATTTCATCTATTTAATTCCATTCAATTCAATAAGGAAACGAAAACAACATTCATGCGTACGTACGACCTACCATCTCCATGAACAGTGTATTTCATTCCATTTATAAATATATCATATATATGTATATGATGAATATTTATTATATATAAATCAAGTTTTAAATTCTGAAATTAAGGAAATCAAGATATTAGTAATTATATCAAGAATAACAAGTCGAAACACGTACGATAAATGAAACGATTTTACCCAAAACGCTTCTTTAACATGGATTTAAAAAAGAACAGGTACTATAAAGTCATAACTGAACCATATATGATATCATAAAAATTAATATTATTATTTAATAATTCAATGACATTATTTAAAACACTATACAGGAGGTTCGGATACGTATGAAGCATATCAGACCTAAGGTAAGGGATAATGTTGCAATCTCAATTGTTTTCTATCTGATATTGCTTATACGTAAGTATTTAGTGGGGTTATATTTATCATCCATGTACACTTTTTATAAAAATTTTTTCATTTATGTTTAAAGTCCTTTTTACACATTTTTTACTTTTACTACATGGTATGTAATGAATCTTTTTATGTTTACCATACGAGGTACTTTTTGACTTTTTCAACAAAAGTACGAGAAGAATGTTTTTTAACATATACGGCACGAACAGATTTTTACAGTTTCATTACACCTTAATTTCATGAAGCATAATCTAGAATATTTCATAGCTATTTTCAACAAAATACCATTATTTTAAAATCGAATGGCATTTTGTGAAAAAAAATGATTTTCAAGAAGAAAGGATATTTTCCTCATGAATTCATTTCAAGTGCTTTATCAAAACCATTTTCCATTTAAGATGACATTATTTCATATGTGTATGTTTCAAGTATAATGTCTCTATGATTTATATGGTTTAACTTTTCTTATGAAGAAATGATATCCATTTGTTCTATATGGATTATGTTATGATGGAATGATGATTATGAAACCCAATTTATTCATTAGGTTATGATGAATGATTTATGATTGTTTTGTGGCACGCATAAGAATGATTTCAATATGAGATGGGTGAAACCTATATATCCCTCCAATGCATTGGTTAATGATTTATATCTCATTAGATAGTCATGGATGAAATTGCAAGTAAATATGGTTCAGTAATACAGGGCTAGAACACTAAGTAATCCCAGTTCAGTAAGGGACTTTGTCCACTAAGATGGTCTTGGTAGCAATGCCTTGGATACTATGGAAATCATATCATGTGCTTAATGTTTTTCCACAATTTCAAGTTTTATTACCATGATATTTTATCATGATTGACGTTCCATTATGATCTATGCCTTATGTACTGCCATGGTTTATGTCGTTTCTCAAGATCTTGATGTTTAAACATTATGTTCATGTTTTTAAGTTCAAATATATATGGTTTGTTTTATTTTCTACATGGTTACCCTTACTGAGAATTTTAGCTCACCCTTTTTATGATTTCATTTCCCGAGGATTAATATAAAGGTTTTATGTAAGGAAACAAAAAGGGGAAGATCGTTATGGGAGATGTTGAAGATCTTTCGTGATGATTATAAGTTTATATTCCCAGTTTCCAAATACACTAAACTATTACGGTACTTTGGTGTATATTTTTGTTATGTATTAGATATTCCTCAAGATTAATTTAATTTCTATGTAAATCATGCTTTGGGTCTCCACAGTTGGTATCAGAGGCAAATAAGGTAGGAAAGAATCCGATCCTTGGGAACTCTCACATGTGATCATTGGATGAAACATGGCTCTCCGCCCAAGGGCTTCATGAAGAAATGGCTGCCACTAGGGATGGTGGTGTGTCCTTCCCAAAGGGTGTAGCTTCCCATGGAGTGCCCTGATAGGTATCAATTATTGTCCACTAGAAGTAATTCCAGACCGTTATAGTTGGTATCAGAGGAAAGGTTTAGTTAACCTTTGGAAACTAGGATACAAAAACTTTAGTGAGATCCATAGAGATATTTCTAAGGTATGTCTAAGGATGTCCCTATGGTTAAGTATAAGTATAGGATATAGTCCTAGAATTAAATAAACCATATTAGAATTAAACCTTTGATGTTAGATATTGAAGGTACTCCCTCTTTATTATGTTGTTTTCCGAGAATGATTTTTGCCTCTCACACTATTATTTTTGGTTTTTAGAAAATGGCTGGAAACATGAGGATTCACGATAATTGAAGATATCATGGGCAATGGAATGATATTCTTCATGAGCTACAAAACGAAATGGAATTTGGAAGGGGAAACCTCGTTATTATGCCTAATCAGAAATATCATAATTTGATCAATAATCTCAACTTTGGTAAGATTCCCGACTCAACTAATAAGAGAAAGATTGAGTTTCATGATGAACGTAGAGGAAAGAATGTTCAATTTCCCTCGGGTATGTAATGTGGGAAGAGGCATCAAGGGGAATGTTTCAAAGGAACTGGAAGATTCTTTGGGTGTGGAAAACAAGGACACAAAGAAAGTAATTGCAATGTAAAAGTTTCAGTTAACACCATGAACATGTATAATGGTATTTCTAAGACATCAACAATGGTTAAATGTTTTAAATGTGGAATGTACAGGAATTATGAAAACCAATTCCCTAAGGGAAAATCTCATAAAGTGTACCAGCATGGTCGTATATGTAGTATTTATGTTAATGATGATGAAGAGACTACAAATGGTATATGAGTTGAAAGAAATGTTGAGGAATATAATGATGCATCTTGGTCAATGGTTTAAGAAGGTATTTGAAGGATTTATGTTTATCAAGAGTTATGTTGTATAGGTAATGGTACTATGGAATAAATACACATCTAAGGATTGTTACACTATTGTTTTTCCTAAGTATTTGATAGTATATGTTCAATTGTACCAATAACCATGAAAGGTTATTCGATAAATTTTTGGAAATTGGATGATATGCGCATAATGAAGGGATAATGAGAAAATAACATGTATGATAGTATTCATGAGCTCTTGAGTGATATAAGGACAAACTGATATCATGGTTTGAGTATATCAAAATTTTGGGATTTTGGTATGTGGAAAGAGTTAGCTTTTGACAGCATTCATGTTTTCACTAAGGTTCAATGGGTATTATTTTTTTAATATAATACATGATTATGGTATTCACATGTTTGGATTGTGACCAACAAGATATATCGTATGATATATGGGGGATAAATGATGGTATTCACATGCTCGGTAGATGACATTTCTAGTAATTGTTTTCATTATATTATGAGCATGGACATAAGTAATTTGGATAATCCTAAAGATTGGAATGGATTATGTTGGACATAAATTATTATTGTCTAAGGATAGAAATTTTATTCAATATTATTGATGGGTGTTATAATAATGTATTTTTAGAAAAAGGAAAACCTGCAAGATGGGTGACAACCCGTCGCGTTGGACAAGGTTGCAGGAATCAAACCCACAACCGAAGTGAGAAAAGCCTTTATCACCTACCACTGGCCTACAAGAAGTCTCTTATTAGTAGAAACTTGTTTTATTTTATTAACCGGTATGATAGATGAAGTATAAGTCCATTTTTGGAATCAATAACGATTAACCACACCATAGATGGACTTATATCTATTTGATAACTTTTTCTAACCTTTTGTTTAAAACAGATGGAATGACTCGTTATTTTATCACATGATCTGCTAACACTTTACGAATGACAAATTCAACTTCATTTCATTAAGAGATGAAGTGGAAATTGTTCAAGGCACGAACAACGGTGAGTTTGTACCAAAATCAAGTAAGTATTTATTTTGATTCGAAAAGTCTTCAACAGTAGGGAAATGATCATGAAAACAAAAAATGTTGTCCTAGTGCTCTCATATCTGATGAATCAGATGGTACCTTAGAACATCACAAATTTATGGTTTTGTGATTGTCGCCTTTTTCATAGCCATGTTTTCTACCTCTCTCTATCAGATCTTGATGGTTATATTTTTCTTCCATGTCCATATTTTCACCTATGTTCTCTTATATGGAAACCTAGTGATGAGTTACTTTGGGTAATCATCACGTTTCATACATTAGTTTTAAAAATATAGTTATAGTATTCCATTTTATGATGTGGGTTTCTATGAATAGTAAACGATTTATAACCCCGACAAATTTCGAGGGTGAAGTTAATTTTAAGGGGGGTAGAATGTTACAACTAGAGATTTTATAAGATATATTCATTTTAATTTATTTCATATCTTCTGTTTTACGCTACACCAAGATTATCATGCGCTATAGACAACACCATATTAGCTTGTAGTGTACGCAACACTAATCTTGGATTGTGTTACACATAATTTCAAGTTTGTTTGATAGTAGTTATTCTACGCAACATTGAGTGTTTATATATATATATTCAATTCATAAATGAAATATGGCTGGATTTTGTTATACGCAACAACAAAAGAGTCTTTCACTACACGCAACCATGACTTGGCTTGCATTACACGTAATCACAAACTTCCTCGACAGAGTGTGTTGTATGCAATACCGGGTTTTACTAAACAACGATATATAGTTATAATATTATTATAAACTATATATTATGAATATTAGTAAATAAATTTTTAATTTTATGACATTATAATTCATCTTAAACATTTTATAGAACATGGTATGAGAACAAAATAAATTTTTCGGGTAAAATAAGTATTTTTCAAAAAATGCAGTTTTGCCTCCTTTTGATAGTGCACCCATTTTAAATATAGTTTTTGAAAAGTTTGTAAGTTAAATTTTACAAAATAGACTTCTTCTTTTGAATCAATATATAAAAATTTATATTGGATAAAGTGTTGATATTTTTTTGATAACTTTCATATTTTAATGAATAGTAAAAACATGCTATATTTTAATAAAAAACAACTTATTTCATCGTAAGAATTTATATGGTTAAATTATAATATTTAATGGTTTTAAATTAAAAATAGAATATATTTTTACAATTTAATATAATGTATTTCATTATCATTGATTTTACATTGAATTCATAGGTAAAATCATTTCAATATTTTGCAACGTTTTAACTTTTAAAACTCATTTTCTTAACAATGGGATTAATATTAAATTAATTTCTGGAACTTTTCTGTATTTAATTTAGAAAAATGGATTCTATATTTGGAATCAGTGGGTCTAAATTATGTTAATAAGCAACTTTTTATTTTTGGACATTATGAATAGTAACTACGGTAAATTTTATTTACCATAGTAAAAGGTGGATCGGGTAATTAAGGGTAAATATACTATTATAAAATTACCCTAACACTTGTATTAATATAATTGGATGCTTATATTTCCTCTTAAGGCATATTTGGGTCGAAATGGAATCCATTGGAACCCACTTGGAGGTGATTAAGACCTTTAGTTTATTTTATTTAAAGGAAAGTGAAATATGTCTCACTGAACTTTAATAATTAAAGTATTTATAAAATAAGATTATAGAGAATTAAAATTAATTTATAAATACTCATGTGAAAGATAATTGTTTTTTATTTATCATGGTAATTTATTTATAATTTTTAAGCGATATTTAATTACCTTAATAGCTTATACATTAATGACGCAGAAATTATTTATTTGGTGAAAAATAAGTAATATTGTTTTTGTTGAAATAATAATACCCATTAAAAGGCTGGAAAAACTGAAAAAAAACTTATTTCTATTATATATATACTCCATAATCATCCAATGACCGAATATATGACCGTTTGGAGTCTTATAAATGTGATTGTGACACTTATATTATATTATTTTATATGATGTCAAAGTTGTCACCTTCATAATTTAATAAATATAACATTTTAAAAGTTGGGTGTTTTAGAATATAAATCTGACTAAAAGTATTATTATAAGATCTATAAGATTTATCTTGATACTAGTATTTAATTTTTAATTTTTATTCAAAAATAAATATATTTAATAATTATACAATAATGTTGTAGAAATTATTTTATTAAGAGAAGTATCAAATAAATGGTTTTACAAATAGTACAATAAATAGTATATGAACTATTTAATGTGATACACTAATTTTATAGATGAATATGGCATGTTATAAATCTATTAAATATTTTATTTCGAATATATCCTCTGTCTGGATTTTAATTAAATTCAAATAAATGAATAGTGTCAAAATTTACACTATTGTTATTTTATAAAAATGACATATTATTAAATTGTTTAAAAATAAAAAAAAATATCTATAAATTATAAATTTAAATAGTCGAAAATTTTATAAAGTATCCAATTATGGGAAATTAACAACACATAAGTGATTATTTATAACCATTTATAATTTAGAATTTTATTACCACAAATAAAATTAAAAAGAATAAATAAGGATAAATCAAAATGATAAGGTTTAAAATAAGTTCAAAACATCTCTAAATTTGATTGGTTGATGAGATTACATCCCTATATCATCTAATATTCGAATTGTGTCATTTTTGGAGGTTTTAATGTGGGGTCTCAATTTATATTAAACTAATATTTTTGAGGATTCCAAAGGTGCCCCTCTCCTCCCTTATAAAAGGGCACTTCCTCCCCCTCATCTTAACACAAATTCGAGCCTTCATGATCGGCCAAACCCTATTAATTTCCTTTATCAACTTCCCTAGAAATATTCTAGAGGCCTTGGTCTTCTTTAAAGACCAATTATATTGCCCTAAGGGTATGTTTCAAAGAGGCGTGTCGAAGAAGAGGTAATACCCATTACTGATTCTTTCAAATTTATTTCTTCTTCTACTTCCTCTTCTTTAGTTGTTTCATTATGAAGTAATTACATCATTGTCACTCATATACTGATATGTTATTATAAATATGAAAAACCCCTATTCCACCTTCTATCCATCCTACAGAAAATGAAATCACCGCACGTGCGTACATATGGAATACCGTATCCACAAATGCGATAAGATTCATTCTTCATGTTAACCAATCATGAATGATTATATAGTATATAAAATTAATAATAATGAAATATATGTCATAATAATGCTACTGGAATTATGTATATATATATATGAATGTCATCTATTTAATTCCATTCAATTCAATAAGGAAATGAAAAACATCGTTCATGCGTACGTACGGCCTACCGTCTCCATGAATGGTGTATTTCATTCCATTTATCAATCTATAATATATATGTATATTCTGAATATTTATTATATATAAATCATTTTCTACATTCTGAAATTACGGAAATCAGGATATAAGTAATAATATCAAGAACAACAAGCCGAAACACGTAAGATAAATGAACCGATTTTACCCAAAACGCTACTTTAACATGGATTTAAAAAATAATAGGTAATATAAAGTCATAAGTGAACAATATATGATATAATAACGATGAATATGATTCTGTAATAATTCAATGAAATTATTTAAATCATTATACAGTATTTTCAGATACGTATGAAGCATATCGGACCTAAGGTAAGGGATAATGTTGCAATCTCAATTATTTACTATCTGAGATTGCTTATACCTACATATTTACTGGGGTTATATTTATCATCCATGTCCATGTTTTATAAAAATGTCTTAATGAATTTTTAATGACCTTTTTACCCATTTATTACTTTTAATACACGGTATGTAAGGAATTTTTTTTTGTTTACCATACGAGGTACTTTTTTACTTTTCCGGAAAAAGTACGAGATGAATGTTTTTTTAACTTATACGGCACGAACTGATTTTTACGGTTTCATAATGCCTTATTTTCGTGAATCGTAATCTACAAGATTTCATGACCATTTTCAACAAAATCCTTTTCTTTTAAAATTGAAGGGAATTTTGTGAAATGAAAATGATTTTCATGAAGAAAGGGTATTTTCCTCAAGAATTCATTTTGAGTGCTTTATCAAAACCATTTTCCATCTACGAGACATTATTTCATATGTTTATGTTTCAAGTGTAATGTCTCTATGATTTATATGGTTTCACTTTTCTTATAATGAAATTATATCCATTTGTTTTATATGGATTATGTTATGATGGAATGATGTTTATGAAACCCAATTTATTCCATAGGTTATGATGAATGATTTATGATTGATTTGTGGCACGCATAAGAATGATTTCAATATGAGAATGGTGAGACATATATCTCCCTCCAATGAATTGGGTGATCATTTATATCTCATGAGATAGATATGGCTGAAACGGAAAGTAAATCTGGTTCAGTAATACAGGGCTGGAATGGCAAGTAAACCCAGTTCAGTAAGGGACTTTTTCCACTAAGATGGTCTTGGCAACAATACCTTGGCTACTATGGAAATCATATCATGTGCTTAATGTTTTTCCACAATTACAAGTTTTATTCCCATTCTATTTTATCATGATTGATGTTCCATTATGATCTATGCCTTACGTACTGCGATGTTTTATGTCATTTCTCAAGATCTTGATGTTTAACAATTATGTTCATGTTTTTAAGTTCAATTATATATGGTTTGTTTTATTTTCTACATTTTTACCCTTACTGATAATTTGGGCTCACCATTTTTATGTTATTATTTACCCTAGGATTAAAAGAAAGGTTTTATGTAAGGAAACAAAAAGGGGAAGATTGTTATGGGAGATGTTAAAGATCTTTCAATATGATTATAAGTTTATTTTCCATGTTTCCAAAGACACTAAACTATTACGGTCCTTTGGTGTGTATTTTTGTTATGTATTAGATATTCTGCAAGAGTAATGTAATGTCTATGTACATCAGGCTTTGGGTCTCTACACATCCAGATGGATGGGTAGTGTAATTCCCTGATAGTAGTTCAAGGTGAAACACTCCAGCAGGATTGTGAAGTGGAATTTCCCTGACCACTCAAATGGATTACCCTCTAGTAGGATTGGGAAATGGCATTCCCCAGTGACCTCCCTGAGTGGTACCATGTATCTGGTCTAGGTAGGGACATTCCTTAGTGAATACCAACGTAGGACTCTCCTGACATACCTAGACACATGATCATTTCTTAAAACTTGTAACCCCTCGACTGTGTGTAATAATGACGAGATGTGGTTTGAAAAATATTTGCGATCATAAGAAAGAGGGATTCTTTCCCCACTAAGAGATGTTCTTGTGATGCAACCTAAAAACATGTGTGTGAGTCAATGTAGCATAATGTGGATAATATTATGGTGTGGTGATTGAGTCCCTTTGACTTTTTTTTTCTGGGAAAATGCATGAGAATCTGAGTATCATAGATGGGATTTCATTGGGACTATTGGATACTCTTTTTCTTCAGATGAGAAGTGATATAATGATACCCTTATTCTTTTGATTGGTCTTCTTATACTATTCATGCATATATATCTTCCTTCTATATCCACTCTATGTGTTTAGGTCACTGTTCTTCCATGAGAGGAGAAGACATGAAGGGTATTCTATGTGCTTTCTGTGTATAGATTTTCATGGTTGGATGAGTCTATTCTATTACTATAGGTAGAAATGTCTCGAGTAGAATTTATTATTCTTACTGTTTCATGTACCTTGTGTTTGGATGTGTTTAATTTCTCTCTCTTGATGGGTTGAGCTACATAATCATCCCATACCTTATTCTATCGATTGATTTACTCTTTATTTGAATATCTTATTGACCCCCCTTCATCATTTTTGGGGTGTTCTAATGGGTATATATATACGCACCCTTGCAAGGGATTCAACCAACACGTGTTGTGGATTTTTCAGATAGCAGATATGTCGATCATGACTTTAGAATATCTTAGGAATATGGTTTCTTGGACCACATACGGTAGTCGTATCTTGGGATATAGGAGCTGGGATCTCTCATCCATTTACTCTTCTCCAATTTTTTAATGTTGGGACATATTTCTAGTTTAGGCATGTATTTTTCAACATTTTTTGTGTACACTACTGAACCTCATTCTGTTTAGTGGTTCATGCATATTTGGTATATTTATAGCATTTTTTTCTTCTTCATTTCTTTCCCTCAACATCGTTTCATTGATATGTCTATTTATGTTTTTACATATTTTTAGGAATATTATTCATTGAGTTTAGCATGCCTTTAGTTCTTGCCACCACCACCAGGAATATAGAGCTGGGATTAGGGTGGTGTTGGCTCAAGCCCTAGCTTTGATTAGGTCATGAAAAATTGGTTTCAAAGGTGGTTCAACCCTTGGTATGTTTTTTGGATGTTTCCCTAAAATGGTATTTATTGGGTTTAGGGAAATAGTGTCAAAGAGTCTCAAGTGTTTCACTTTGTCCAAAGAGTTTAGTGATGGTGTGGTGTCTAGCATGGCCATTCACCTAGACCCTATCTACCTTCTTGTCGACTCAGCACCCTGAGACATTCGTTGTAGAGAACAATGGTACATGAATCTTATAGGATTGAGTCTTTAACTATCCTCCTTGAGTTAGCTCCCCATTTTTATGTATATATATATATATATATTTTAAAATGACCATGGTATGTCTCATAGGCTTCCGAGATACTTCCCTGATGATAGCCAGCCCGGATACCTGCTTCAGTTCGTGATGAAGATATGATGAGCAAAGAGACCTCAGTTCAAGTTCCATCCCATGATCCCCTTCCTCGATGTAGTCATGTTGCAAAAATTACACATATTGAGAAGTATATTGTCTAGGATTATAAATCTGTGGAAGTTTGTAGTCTAAGAACACTCTGAAAGTACCAATGTTAGAGACCACCAAGGTTCCATGTCGAACCATATCCCCAGATACTAGAGGATTGGATAATATTGGTGGTCATCATCGCCAGGATTATTCAGACCCCGAAAAATCAAATGGTGGATTTAATATCTAGTCTTATCTACATAGAAGCTGGTAGTTGGTGGAGCATGGTTAGATATATGCACAATGAATCATAACACTCATGGGTTGACTTCTAGCAGTTGTTCCATGAGGAGCACTACCCCTCCTGATTACATTTATTTTGGATCTAAGAGTAGGTAGAGCATCCGAAAGGTGGGATGACAATGGATGAGTATGAAAATAGTCTCACAAAAATTATGTGGTACTCTCTCAACTTGATATGTGATGGACACATCTGAGCTTCGACATTTTATCAGAGATTCTTTAGCGAGATATGGGCCATCCTTGTTCCCTCATGCATCCCAACCCATGATGGGTTGCTGGAGTAGGCACTAGTGATAGAGAGCTTCATGTTAGGGGGATGCCAGATAACCCAACACAGAAGTGGGTGTGATAGAGCTGAGACATCCTTGAAATATTGAAAACATCAATCGACAAGATCTCAATATAAAAGGACTTCACAAGATCTTACTCAGACATATGTTCAGGGACAATGACAGGGACATGATGACCAGGTTAGCGGAGGTGTTACATATGTCATGTGTGAGATCACATGGCACACAATTTTTAGGCACGACATGCTAAATAGCCCAGGTAGATCAGTGATAGACCTCAACAATAAAGACATCGTGATGATAAAGGATCTCCTTGGTACGAATAGGGTTGTCCCTAGGGTGGTAGAGCTGAAAGAGTTGCAAGAGGAGGTATAGGTTCTGGAAGATGTTATGAGATCCCTCCACCACCACAACCAAGAATCCCTCATCAGGCTCAGGGAGATAGAAGTTGGGCCCAAAGATAGCTATAGGATTTGGTGTCTTATGACCACGTATTGAATGAGATGATAAGAGATACACTCTACATCCTGTCTACCATCTACAATAGAAATTTGTGCACACTGTTGTGGGGTTTTGTGATGGAGTGTCAGCGAAGAACCATGTATGTGTGGCAGAGTTTCTAGTTTTGGGAAATTCTCCTTCTAGGAGAGATGAAGACACATGTTGTATACCATTTTATTTACGTGTCTAGCTTATTGTTGTTGGATGAGTCTACTCACCTACCTTATTTTCTAGTACTCATGAATGTTTGATATCAACCTTGATGTAGTGGAAGATAGTTATCACATACGGGTCGAGGAAGTTGATACTCCATGAATGGAACTATGAGACTAAATACTTAGAGATAGAAATGGTATTCCTTTACCTAAGTATGTGGAGGCACTACCATTTATGGGATATTGATAGCAAGATATTACATAACCAGATATACTTAGAAGTTTCACCAGATGGATTTTTTGAAGAAGGGAATCATGTTATAATTTTTCAGGGAAGAACGATGATTCTGGTCATGTTATAAGAGGAGGTAATGAGGGAGTTTTATACTCCTCCGTTCGATGTACATCCTAGTGTAACGAAGATTCATGGAAAATCCATAGGTGGGATAATTAGCGTTACCTTATGAAAATCATTGAAGAAGGGAATATTATAGAGACTTGGTTTTTCCTTGAAAGACTTTGAAATATTTATAAATAGATTTCTATAGATAGGCACTAAGAATGTGTGTGGTTCGAAGGCCCGGTGTGCCCGAAATTAATTTTATAAAAATATTAAATATATTTACAATGAACGTGTGTAGTTTTTCAGAAATGATGGAATATTTTATAAATGGAATCTCATATAAGAATCCTGAGGGAAAATTTGAATATAAAACATGAATTTTACCCAAGGTGCAATATAAATTTGGTTGGTGTAGTAAATTTAGATGATACAGTCTTTGGCAGTATGTTCAATGAGTTAATTAATTAAATGAATTTATTAATTAATTAAACATTAACTAAATGATATATCTATGAATACATTTCTATGGAGGTTTTCAGGTGTTGCCTCATAATCTTAATATTTCTAATTACGAAATATCTTCTCCTTTCCATTGGAAAACAACAATGAATGATGAAGGATGATAAAAAACCTCCATATCAGGGCATATCATGATGCAAAAAATTCAATGAATTCCTTAGATCACTGGTTGTTGCTTTCTTCGATGATGAATTATCCAATATATAGGTATGACTCATCAATCTATTGTTTTATTCCCTTTTTATTAAATGATTTAGAATAATGGTTATTATTTTTTAATTTACACCCTTTAGAAGCCTTTTCATGTGACCATGTACTTAGTTTATTTGTTGGAAGTTTTTTTCTAATCCTAGAATCACTGTTATTGATCAACTAGCCCAGAATTCTTAGTCTTAGTACTTAAACCATTCTTTTTGGTTATTTCCCCCCAACATTCTTTATGTTCATCATCATTGGACTATGAATTCATGATTAAACTTTTCTAGGGTGAGTTCAAGTATGATTGAACACCTGGATTCATTCTGGTGACACGAACGACATCCTGATCAATGGTTTGAGGATGGATTGATATGTTGGTGGATGGTGTTTTTTGAATATATTTGATTGGCATCGTGGGTGCATGTCTGTGATCAGAGGTGGTTCATGATCGAATTGATAATCACCAATTTACAGGTTGATGTGAGGAAATTTATTGTGGTATGATGAGATTAATTTAAAGTGTGGGATTCCATGATAGAGGTTTGATCAACGTTGAAGTGGGGGTGGATGGAAGCAGTCAACGCAATGAGTGATAATATTAATATTTTTAAAAATAATATTAGGTGATGAGTAAATAAATTTTATTTGGTATTTATTATTATTATTATACTAAATTATAATAATCATAATGTTGGAATATATTTTGAAAAATTGTATAAGAAACCTTTAATTGGGATAAGTGATTAGATCAGGCATATTTAATAACCATGTTTTTGGTCTTTTTACAATGAATAAGATATAATAGTGGTGGAAACTTGAAGTGGGGGAGAGAAGCAAGGTAGGTCCATTTGTGAGTGAATAACATTTGAGTTTTGGTTTTAACAAAAAAATAAATATAATAATATAATAGTAATATTATTATTTATGGTTTTGAAATATTAATCCACCCATAACATCTTCATACAATTTTAGATTGATTTTCTATCAGTGGAAACATGACCATAGAATTGAGATTGTCATTTCAATACCAATATAGGATACCTTTTACATATTCTTGCCCTAGGTCAATGAATCACCCAATAAAAATAAATTTATTATTATCGTGGGATGTTTTATATGACACATTTCACTCATATAGTGATGTAATGATGAACCGTTTGTGATGCTACGAACCAATGATTTCGGCAGCAATTTCAAGTCCAATTCAGTGTATTTAATTAGATATCATGGATCAGGCCCATGAAAATCCATTTGAGAGTAATGTGGAAAAATATTAACTTTTAATTGGGCGTAGGATTGAGGATAATAAATATTCGACTAAGTGTGTTTTTCTACAATGATCGCATGGTGAGATCTTTATATTTTATTTTGGGATCGAGACATGGGACCCATGAGTCACTATTCATGCACAATGCTATGAAATGAAGCTTCATCACTGGAAGTCCAATTCATGCGAATGAATAGTTGATCATGTTTTTTTTTCATATTGATTGCAATGGTGTGATCCGTTTGGTTATATAGATTTGTTTGAGGAGGCATGTTTGTGAAATCTTTTTTCCCTTCCAACAAACGACATGCATTATGTGATCATCATCCTTTTGGCCATATATTCCATGTACTATGAGAGTACACATTATCACATAGGGGTATATGTTCATAGTTTAGTACCTTATACATACATGTCCATGTGACGAGGTAGGGTCACACATCATGTGGGCCCCATACATGCTTCACACCACATTATGATTATTTTAACTCACATATCTCCTTATTTTGTACTCAGATTTTGGCCCATGAGTACCCTATCATGTGTTTCATTTTTGGAATAACGTGATTGTTCCCTCCTTAGGGGTTTTCAAGATACGATATGAATAGCCCATGTTTGAAGGTGTAGAGGTGACACCTGATAATGGAAACAATCATATAGAATCACCATAGTAGTACTGGGTTTACCCTCCTTCTATGATGGGTAGTGTAATTCCTCGATGGATATACTAGGATTACCCCTAGCAGGGTTGGGTAGTGGCATTCTCTGATGGTAGTTTCGGGCTTACCCTCCAACTGGTCTGGGCAGTGGAATTCCTTAATGGGATTTCTTGGCTTACAATCGATATTGGTTGGGTAGTGTCATTTCCCTGATGATCTTTCAGAGTTACCCTCTAGTAGGACTGGGTAGTGGATTTCATCAATGTCTAGGGCTTACCCTCCAGTTGGGTTGGACAGTGACATTTACCAAACGACTAATTGTGCTTACCCTCTAGTAGGAATTGGTAGTGGCATTCCCCGAGGACCTCCTCGAGTGGTACCCTCCAGCTGGAATGGGTAGTGATGTTCCTCATAGATAACAAGAGTAGGAATATCCTAACATACTAGGACAAAAGATACTTTGCTAAAACAAATAACACCTCGAGTGTACATAACAATGATAAGACATGGTTTGACGTATCACTGGGTTCATTAGAAAGAGGGAATATTTTCCCACCATAATGTCTTCATGTGATGCAACCTAAGACCATAGTGGAGAGTCAATTACGCTAAAGTGGATAGTGCCAAGGTGTGGTGATTGAGTCCCATTGACTTGTGTTTCTTGGGAAGACACATGACGTGTTTGGAATCATAGATGGACTTACTTTAGAACTATTGGTTACAGTTTTTCTTATGTAGAGCTATGAGATGTATATCCACTTATTATCTCATTTGGTCTTCATTGACTGAACATACATATATATCATATTTCAGTACCCACTCCATCTGTTTTGGTTACTCTCCTTTCAGGAGAGATGGAGATGCGTAGTGTATGCAACGTGCATTCCGTGTCTAGCTTCTCATGGTTGGACTAGTCAATTATCCTACTATAAGTAGTGAAGACTCTATGAGAAGTTAATATTATCACCATTTTGATCTCCCAATGTTTTTGATGAGTATACATTTACCCTCTTATTAGGTTGACCTATACTCTCTTAATGTATACTGTATTATCTAATGATTTCATCTTCAGTTGAATCTCTTACTACTCCCCTTCACCTTTTTTATGGTGTTATACTGTGTATGTATATAATCACCCATATATGGGATTATACCAACATGGGTTGTGTATCTTATAGATGTTAGATTGGTCAATCATGACTTTTTATGATATTAGGGATACTGGTGCTCTGACTACGTACGATGGTCATAGATAGGGATATAGGAGATGGGATCTCTCAACTATTTACTTTTTCCAATTTTGTAATATTGGGACATATCTTTGGTTTCCACATTTATTATTTCCTTTTCATTTCAGTATACACTACTTTACTTCATTCTATTTAGTGGTTCATGCATATTTGATTTATTTATAGTAGTTTTATTTATTCATTTCATTCCATCGAGACATTTGCATTGAGTTGGTTGTGAACATGTGTATAGGTTTTTAGGCAAAGGCCTCCCTCTGTTTAGGGTGAAATCTGTGCTTGTCACCACCCCCTATCAAATGGAGGTGGTCTTGGGTTAGTTGTGGCTAGAGCCCTAGCTTTGGCGAGGTATTGATAAGTTGGCTGCCAAATGGATTACTAAAAAATATGATTTTACTATTACCATGTATCATTATTGAGACATGAATGATCTTTACATACCCGATTATCTGTTTGTATGAAGGGAACATAAATACATTGGGGGTGGATATTGTAATTTTTAATGGTATATATTCCCTAAAAATATGGAATACACCTTTAAAATTGGGTGTTATGGAAAATTATCTATAAGAAGGTATGGTTCAATAAAAATATCACAACTATTTATAAGTGTGAGTTGTGATATGTTTTGATCAAAAGAAATATAACTCAATAGAGCAGTTAACAATCTAAATTATCATCAATTAAATTATTGTTTAAAGTAAAAGGGATATCCTATTATAGAACTTTCATAGGTAGTTTTCCATGATCACCAAACTCTTGGGATTTCTATGCCATCTCATTGATTTATTGTCATTATACAATCAATATTTCATCAACTAAAGCCCCTACATCCCAAATATCCTTCATTACCCTATCCAAAGTTGTGATAATTTTATATAATTGTAGGAGAAATGGTTTATCCATTATTAATTGATGTGATATTCTTATATAAAGAGCTAAATTAAACCTCAAATCTTATTAAAAATTTAATTTTACATAAGATCGGGTCATCAAACTATGAAAATGATAAAGATGGAAAAAATTACCATAATAACATGAGATGATGATTCCCCTGATGGTATAAAATAATTAATTGAGGAAATGTAAAGAAAAATAAATATAATAATAAAGAAAGAGAATAAAAAGTAAAAAATATATAAAAATAAAAAATAAAAGGGTAAGAAACTTAATTATGATAGGTTGAATAAACTATTAGCATCCTTAGTAACATTGCTAATTTGACTGATGATTTCATAGTATCTTTTAAATATTGAATGATTTTATCATGTATTTGACACTGGATAAACTGGGAAAACTATATTTATGATGAATTATATTGAACAATCCTTAATATATTTAAATAAAAACGTTGAAAAGTTTAAGGTCCAATGGAAATTTTGTATCTTTTACTTAAGGATCGTAAAGTAAAAAAAAGATTAAAACCCATTTAATGAATATTTATGATGAATAATAATATATCTAATATACCTATCCATTTACTTATTCAAAATTATTATTTAATTTAAAATGTATTTAATTACGTACCCCTTGCTTATTAACTTTTTAACACTACAGAAATTAACACAACCATAACACTAGATAGAATTAATACATAGTCTAACATAAGTACATGTAATTATAGAACCAAACATTAATTGAAATGAAAAAGTTATCTTAGGGTAAGAAGTAAATTTTAGAGGCATATCCATACTAATATTGAGAATTATCATAGTATGGGGTTGATAATTTAACTCTATAATCCAATCTTTTGGTGGTTAATTTTAAAGGATTAAAACATCACTCCAAATAATAAAACAGAACAAAATATCATTTATTTTGTGATAATAATTTTATAAATAATAAATTTATACTATAATAAAAAGATCAAATTTTTTCAATTAATAGAAATATGTAATAAAATTTCTTAAATAGAAAATATAATGCTGAAAAAGTACAATAAGATGTGACCCTCCTAAAAGAAATCATTATATATGACCCTTCCCTCATCTAAATGGAAAAAAATTAAATTAAACTGATATCTTATCTATTTACACCATATTTATTTTTAACCCCATCCATGTGTTAAAAGTAAAAATTTATAGAGTATATAGTCGTATAGGATTAGCTGAGGTAACAACTATGAATAGAATTATTTTTAGAATTATTTTACTCCAAATGTTTATGATCAAAAAACAATATGCTTGACTTAACTAATTATCCCCATAGAATTAAGAAATGTATAATTTTAATTTACTTAAAATATATCAAAATTGGAGTCCCATATTAGGATGGAAGAAACTTTATGACCCAAATTGTTATGTTGTTTCTATATTGAGGTGCCAAGTTAATATTCATCTTTAGATGCAATTTCCTCCCATAACATGTAAGAAATAAATTATTTTATTAAAATGAACGTTATATCCCAATGAATGAGTAATCCAATCATTAAATTTTAATTCGATATAATTTCTATATAGTTTTTCACACCAAAAAATAATAGAGTGATATTAATAGTATAGGAATAATAATTTTCATGAAATTTATAAATACTGGTTTTATTTAAAAACTATGACTAAAAATATTTAGTAGTAAGTGGTTTAATTACTCAATTAATTATAATTTTTTTATATAATATATGTTTTATGACTTCTTAAAATTAGAATTGATAGAAAAGACCTGTAAGAGAGTCATATTATTTGATTAATCAAACGAGATATCTTATATTCTCGACAAATACTGTAGAATATTATCACAACTACAAGAAGTAAGGAAAAAATAAATAAATAAGCTATAATAGAGAATATTTATTTGCAGGTAAACATAGTGTGAGTTGTAATTACAAATTTTTTGAAGGATTGAGATCCAACTATATTAATATCTTGAATGTGATGTCACAATATCATATAATGTAAGTATTGATAAAGATGTATTACTAGGTACTAGTTGTAAAATAAAATTTCTGTGATGAATAAGAAAAAATTCAAGAATAATATAATCATCTAAATGATAAATAAGATCTATTAGATGTTTAAAGAGAAAATAAATTATAATAAACAATAGAAACAAAGATTAACAATAATGGGTAATTTAAGACAATGTATATGATTACTAGTGAAATTTAGAATAAATGTCAACATAGAATAGTATTAGGTAATATGATTATTTGATGGAAATAAGAATATAATATTTTATGAAAATAATGATTTTTAAAGTATCAGTAATAGAAAATAATATTATAAAATCAAAGGGCAATCTTGAATCTACAACAGCTTAACTGAAGAAGCAATTCAATAAAGAGAATATAATATTTTTTGATTAAAATGGTTTATAAATTAACTTCATGAAGATCTATAATGTTCACAGATTTTGATAAAAGTCATCTAATATATCCCCTTATAATTTTCAAATATAGGGGAATGATTGCAGTGAACAAAATCCTCTAGGAATGATCAGACTGAAAACTCAGTTTTCAAAACATATATATAATCAGGATATATGGATGGTTTTCTTTGATATAATTTGTATTTCACTATTGGGAAGTCTATGGATCCATATAAAAATAGTATTTCCCATACTACCACCAATTTTTAATGTACTCCATAGATGTGAAAATTACAGTACTCTACGATGATAATTCATCCGTTAAGTCTCTTTTGTCCTTATACGTCAGTATAGTGGCAATAATAAAGACTGGTTAACTAAAAAATAACAATAAATCCCCCTAATGGGCTCAACGTTGTGCTGAATAATATATATAATGATACAAATATGATACTTTTACTCCATATAAATCATAAAAAATCAAATATATACAACATAGTAAGTCTGAGGATTGATCTAGCCACTAGAGATTATCTTCAAATTATCTCTCTCATATAATGGGTAGAAAATATCTCTATCAAGATCCATATTCACAATTAGAGTAGGAGATTCCCATGAAACCCTTGAATAATAATATTTAATAAATAATCTCTACCTAAACATAAGATTGATTAATATCTTGTTAAAAATACCAATGATTATTGATTAATCGGTAATTTTCCTCAAATTAGAAACACGTGGATTAAATAAATTTTCATTAATTTTTATTTTATTATCTTAGAATAATAAATAATTTATCTTTTTTAAGAGAATGAACTCAACCTAAATGATAATACCTCTACACAATCTTTCAAATATCATGATGTGATTCAATTCTCTATCCTTGATTTATCAAGGAATATAACCCAAAAGATGAACCAATAGTTTTTAATGAAATTGTTTCAACCATTATTGATGAACTCATATAGGTTACACATTTCAGTACGGAGGTCCCATGACCAACACTAATTAGTGTAGCCCTGATTCTAAATATATATTATAAACATATTTATTTTCCCAAACAATAATGTTTTATGTTCACATAGAATCCCACAAAATGTTCGGGGCTTGATCCACAAGTGTTATTTCACTGTATAGGTTTATAAGCAGACCATTGGGTTTAATAATAAGTAAGGGTAAGGATGAATCTAACTCATGGTGCCTATGTTGAAGCCATGGTCCTCATGATAATCAAGACATATTTTATCTTGTATGTCTTGTATCCCAAATGGATTTCCAATATTTTCACTATGAAGAAGGACAATGGAAAATGATATTCGATATCAATTTCAAGTGTTTGAATCACCATAGTCTAAAATAAGACATCATATTCCCAATCACATAATAACTGATGGATAATAACTTTAATTGTTTGGCCTTCTCATTCATGGATGAGTATTCTGGCTACAATCATATCCAAATATATTATAGGTTGAAGAATGAAATACCATTAGGGTACCAAAATGGAAATATTTTTACTGATTATCGGTTGTTATCCTAAAAAATATAGAGGTCACTTTCTAGAGGGAGAGGTATCACATTTTTAATTCCATGCTTGTTAAATCTATGGAATATTATTTGGTTGATCAGTTTTCATTTCATGTAAAAGAATTCACATTTCACTGAATTAGAGGTCTTATTATTCAATATCTATTCACTAAAATTGAAGATAACCCCATTAAAGTGAACCTCCAAGGTGACATCAAGATAATTTATTAGCATCATGATTTTTTATCATGGAATTATAATTAACCATGAGAAAAAATATACATGATATTCCCCATCCTTATATCCTTCAAGAGATGTGTGGACTTCAAGGGAACCTTTCTTACATATATTTATTTATTGCAATGATTAGTATAAAATTTTTTCTACTTAATAAATCATTAATGATCTGTAAGACCTTTTATTGAGAACAGGGTTTCAGAAGGATTTTTATTATCTCAAAAAATATCTTTCATACCCTATAACTTTTATGCCACCCAAGGATGCGAAACCAATTACCATCTACATGGAAATAATGACTTGATAAATAGGTTCCCTTCTTACAAAAAAATAATGATTGTAAAAGGAAAAAACATGTAATCTCTCCAGATAACAATAATAGATAATAAATATACTACATAAAATTAAAGATAGTGTAATGGGAAATAGATAAAAAAACACCACAAGAATGTTATGATCTAGAATATCATGGTTCCAAAAAATTGTCATGATCACCATCACCTCTATTAAAAAAAACTTCAATAAAATAATTGGAATTGATAAAGTGATGAATACAGATACATGATAAGAATTGAATTAAATGATGAATGAAGAAAATATGAGGTATTTATTGGAAGTATAAAACCTTTGTGACCATTGGAATAATTACCTAAAAATTAGGAATAGTAACATGACCATTAGGGAGATTATCCAGGATATTAAAATAGTAAAATTACATTTAAATAATATTTAATATGAATAAAATATGTAAATATAAATTTTCTATTGCTATAAATAAATATGAAATATAAAAAACTCAAATTAATATATAATTTATTTTTAATAAATTTTAATTTAATTTTTTAAAAACCCTTATTTTTTATAATAAATACTAAAATTAAAAAAAATTAAAGATAAATTTTATTTTTGGAATAAATATATAATATTTTACAAATAGTTAATCTTGAATATTTTTCTATAAAACATGATTTTCTATGTGAAGAGTAAAAAAAATATTTTTTCAAATACCATATATTTAATGACCTAGTAACAATGTTATAATGACCAAATAAATTATTAAAAAATACCGATTGAAAATTGATTTTGTATGAACAATTAATCATTCAAAAATAATAATCACAATTTCCAAACCAAAAAAATTAATTTTTAAAGTCTAAAAAGAAAAATTATGTCACAAAAAATCATTTTTTCTTCCTCTGTTTTGTATAAAATAATAAATTAAGTATAAAAATTGTCACAATTTTATAAAAACATTTAATTTAAATTAAATAAATTTCATAATTTGAACAGACCCCACTATTGAATTTTTTACATTGTAAATAATATTTATTCAATATGTTATCACAAAAACACACATCCCCTATAGTATAAATGCCACTTATACATCTACTTGGAAAATTACTTTAAAATAACTTATATTTTCCAATGTTATTCTAAACTCCCTATTATAAGCCTATAAGATTCCTTTGGGATTTTATGATTTTTGGAGTTGGTGCCCTAGAACCAACTTCATTTTACATTATAATAATCAAATAAATATTCATATATAAAAATATTAATATATATATTAATATATATTGATTTTTTCTATATAAATTAAATGTGATTAGGTCCAATAATTTCTTCCACATTGAAAAAAAAATTAATAGAATTTACCTCCCATAAATAGAACCACAGAATGTTGTGTTGATATTCATAAAATATATTTCTTTTGGTAGTATGAATTAATTTTATTACACACTTATGTTATATACTATCCCGCATTAGATACTCTGTAATGAAAAAAAATAATTTTTCATATTGTTTTTTTCTTTTTAATATCGGTTGGCACACTACGTTATTGCAGGTAATTGGGTAAATATGTTTTTAATGTCATTTAATAAAAAATAATGTTGTAAATATATTATTGTGGGTGTTTTTCATGTTAGTTATTTGATATAAACATGAAAAACAATAAGTATTTTTTTCACCTATGTTACATAATTACCGACATGAATACCTAATAATAATTGGGTTTTCATGTCAGTTATTTGATAATCGATGTGAAAACCCAATCACTGTTTATTTTTGACATCAGTTGAAAAATTACAAATGTGAAAACCCAAATGTTTTTATAATTTTCTTTAGATTATTATTTTATAAATATGAAAAGTGAATATAAGAAGAAGAAATACCAAAATAATAAGCATCATAACAAGCAGGAAAAAACATACAATTTGAAATTTCATGTTTACAATATAAAGCTCAAATAAACTAAAATCCAATCAATCCATTGAAATTATTTTTACATTAAAGTAATAAGAATAAAAAATCCTATGAACTATAACTATGAGGGACATCAGAAAGTAAAAAATTAAATTCGAAGCATTTAACATGTATTTTGAATAAAAATAATGAAATATTTTGGAATATTTTATGAAGAAATATAGACTTTTGGAACATCACAAGTGTCCCAGTCAAAATTATTTCATACATAAATATTAAAAAAATAGTATCCACATTATTTTAATATGTATTTTTTATTATCATATTTATTTGAAGAAATTTTAAATTAAAAATAACAATTTTATGTACTATATCCAAAATTTAGTAATTTTAAATGAAAATTCATATTTTCTTTTATATATATAATCTTGGCACTCTTTTTCTTATAGTATTTTGATATATATTCCATGTGTTATTTGAAAATAATATGAATAAAATAAATATCAAATAGATTATAACATAAAAAACTTTTAAATAAATCAAACTTACATGTCCAATGCATTCATATTATTTTCTCACACTTCACTGTGGATAGAGCATAACCAATAAAGTGCCTTCACCAATTGAAAAATGATACCCAACATCCAATGGCCACTTATATAAAATATAATATAATATTAGGGTTTATTTTTTTAAGAGATATATAATAATACTTGATATATATATTTCATACACATGAAGATAATGAAACATTAACCATTGAGCAATTTCATTCTTTTTAAATATTTCAACAATATAAATTGTTCTTTATTCCTCACTCATTTTCATATATATAGGTGAAATAAAAAATGTGTCTATAAATCCACATACTTCTATCTTGTTATTATATTTGAAAATTGTATAAATATACCTAATACAAAACAAAAATAAATAGCAGTTTTCAACAAATTAATAATATGGGAATATTTATGTTAAAACAAACAAGGAAACACGTGTGTCGTGTTTATTCACAATTAATCTCCAATTATAGGCCCCATGATATCATTTTCCAAAATCCCTATAGACATTTCATTCCCAAAAACACTAGCTTAAAATAGAAAATCAAAAACTTCCAATAAAAAATTTAAATATGTTGAAAAGCTATGAAGACTAGCCGAATTTTTATCTAAGGTCATTTCATGTTATAATTTTTAATTTATATATAGTATTTCATTTCCTTTAAAGTATTATTTTTAAAAATATATAAATATACAATGTTTCAAATTTATAAAAAATTAATAGAAAAACTAAATAAAATATAAAACATACACAATCCTCTCTAGAAATATGTTGAATAAGTCGAGATGGCAAAAAAAAGTGGTTGATACTTGGTCCAATTGTACTCACCTCATATGTAGGTAATTGTATTATTTAAGATCTATCTATAATAGATTTTATAGTGACACTATGATTCTCAATCTCTATCTATTGATAATGAATGGTATCTCTAATAAAAAATATCATCCCATCTGTAACGATATGATGTTGGAGATCATCAACATATAACTGAAAATAAATGTGAAGAAGTAGAGGATAAAGTATTTCAGTATGATAAAGAGTGGGTTCTACACATATATGTAGAGGAGTGAGATCTACTTGTGGAGGTGGATGAGTTATATCAGCAGTCTGGAAGTGTCATTGCATGTCTACAAACATTGACATTACAGAATATCTAATCTTGTCATCCATCATCACATGAATATCCTAAATATCATTTCCAAATATTTTATTTGTTATAAAAAAACATGTTTGTAGAATATTTATAAATTGGAATTTCTTTTTGGAATGACACACCTACTTTTTATCCTCATACATGACCGAGTGTTTGGGATTTTACATTTTTACAACTAAAATATACATCCTGCCCTCTACCATAAAGACCCCATGTCTGTTCCGCTCCTCAAGAGAATCATGTATGAAATACATGTGAAAATTAACAATAAATAGAAATATATAAAGAATTTATTAAACATAAATAAATAAATAAATAATGTAAACATATTATAATCCTCTCATCTACAACCCTTAACTCATCCAGAAGATATTGTCCATTATGATCATCTGAAGCCTTTTCAATTTCTCATGTCTAGCGGGGGGATTGGAGTTAACATCTACATAGCATAATGATTTGACTGTTAGTTGTTTTAAATATTCAGCTATCATTTTTTATTCTAATAACTTATACCCTCCCCTAAGATAATGTTTGAGGACCTAAATTTATAGATTGGATATCCTCACGAGATCTCTTGGGTTAATGTAAATTAAGAATAAAGATATCATTAATAAGATCATTAATATAAAAAATCAACTAAAAGGTGTCATTTAACATTCAAAAACACTTCTTGTATTAAAAATTAAAATAATTTATTACATTTATATTCAACAATAAATGGATATATAGCACCTGGATTATGATATTTTCTATTCCCAAAAATGAAATCTGATGTGAGGGTTGATTTAAAATCCCTCAATATCCTAGCACCAATGATAAAACATTACTCATGAATCCTATAGTATCAGATATATTTTATGTTATATAATAATAAGGGGAAATATATATTACTATAAACATCCCATGATAAATTAAATAATAAAAAATGAGCTTAGAAATATGGTATTGAAGAAGTGAGATATTGTAAATTTGTCAACACTTTTCCAATCAATAATTGAAATACTAACGTTTTTTTATCATGTGCTACTATAGAAGTAATGTTTTTTTTTATTTTTACCTCTTGGAATATCATTATCCTCAAACTATACCAGTTTCCTCTAGTCCTAGTTATAAGAAATGGATAATTTTTTATAATGTGTAATGACACGTTTACTAACCCTCAAAATCAACTTGGTCATGTGGAAGTACATTTATCTTAAAATAATGGATGATTCTTATCAATAGGATCATGTTTATTTTCCACCTTATAGTTATGAGTATGATCATTTCTGGAAGCATGTAGTGGATTAGTGGGTTGAGCTATCAGTATCTTATAATCAAAAGAAATAAAAAATTAGTACGCAAATATTCAAATCCAACTATTACGTACTAATGTAAATAGAAAATAAAAAATATCAAATCAATAAGTTATCTAAACTAATGTTATCAAATTTTATCATAATATTTTTGTCAAGTAAAATGATAGAATAATTAATGAGAGATGTAATGACATTTGAACTAATAAAAACAAATAAAAAAAATGGAATGTAAATAGTAAAAATTCTCCAAAATAATAAAAAATATTTACACCAAAATGAATATTCTGTGAATACACTCTTACACTATATTTTTGTTTTTAATTAAAAAATTTGATTTAAAATAATTTTTTTCAACTAGATTAATTAATAGATAATACACCCAAGGGTAAAAATAGAAAACAAAAAAAAATATAAATAAATAGTTTAACTTATTAGCTATAATACATGAATTAATGAAGAAAATAAATTAAAAATATAACATTTTACGAAATTTAAAAATGTAAATGAGAAACAAACATATGTTACTAGTAATATTAGTAATATATTAAAGTCTTATTTTCTAAAATTCCTTTGTCAAGATCATTTTTTATGGAACAAACCACATCAATGACTTTATCGTCAATATTATTTGTTAATCATTCCATGGAATTAGAGATCTAATATAAATGATAATCATCATCAATTTCTTCATCCCCAAAATACTATTTTTTTAATTGTAAAAGATTAACCACTACATATCGGATTGATCAAGAATGTAAATATTTTATTTAATGTGTTCTGATTATGAAAGGACTATATTTGTGTTTCAATATATTTAGATTAACTAGTGTTAATCAGAATTTATCATGTTTAAAGCTATTATTATTGATAAACTGTTTGTAGTAAAAAAACAGGAATAAGAAATTTAATGTAAACAAACTCCCATATTTCTTCAAAGACTATATAAAATACACTTGATTTAGATATTGGGTTATTATCTTTTTCACATGAAAAATTAATTCCTTATAGGAACACCACTACAAAATTATTCTAAACCAGACAACAATTTTCTGTATATTTCATTTGAAATGTATATCCACTGATGTTATATTGAGAAAATGTTATCAAATGTAAGCTTAGAGCACCAACTAACCATCTCAATTTTTCCTATGCATCTGATGTTTTGAGCATGTCCTCTTTAAATCATGGAATAATAGATGTGTTATGCTTATTCAAAATACACAAATATTTCATCTTTTGATAACATTTTTTCAACACATTAATATTTAATGCGTAAGAAAACGGCTTTTCACTCAGGTATGGATCCTTTGATTTTCAGTCTAAATATTTATTTAGACCTAATATAGATGCCTAATGAGTTAGAATAGGTTCTAAGGGTGTCTGAGGATTGTTTGGAGCTCGAAAAACCACTTCTTGTGATAATAGACTAAGTCACATGGTATGCACATGGGTTGAACATAGTTTTCCTAACCATGCAATTTGTGTTATTGTGGACGTTGGAATCTCTCATGGATTTCCCATGCCCATGCGGACTAACCATGAAAACCCCCCATTTTTACAGGAAAATTCTCATGGTTTGCACACAGTTTGCCTAACCATGCCGTTTGTGTTTTTTTGGATAGTGGAATCTCCTATGGTTTGTGTATGGTTTGCACATGGCCATGCAACCAAACTAGGAAAACCCCCTTTTTCTCATGTTCGGGCAGAACCACCTCACATTGTTTACACTCAGTTTGAAAAATCGTGTTGAAAACCCATGAACATGCTAAAAGCCTATATAAAATGTCCAAAATACCCTTTATGATATATTAATCCTCCCCCTTCATCCCTAATCTAGGATTATGTGTTATTGAACTAGTTATCTCTAAATTTTGGGTTGTTTTATGATTAAATCTTAGAATCAAGAGATCTTATTTTTTCTTCTTCTGATCGAGATTTCGTTCGTCATGTTGGAAGTGAAATGGTAAGTAATCAAGTCCTATTTAGCCATACTTATTCTCTTTCACTCTCAACCTAGATATCACCATGTGAGCATTTTTCACCCTTTCATAGATCTAATCCGTTCATATGCAAATAATGGGCCGATAACAGAGGAGGAGAGTCGTACAACCCTAATGTGGGTGGTCTATAACACATCCCTATAGTTCATTGTTTTTAAAATGTTCATGTGGGGACCAATAGTTTCATTGGAAATAGTTTCTTAAATTACCATTCCATGATTATACTTGTTAGAATACCATGGTTATGCTCTTTCCAAATATGTGATTAGTTGTTAGTGGTTTCACCAACAACTCAATCTTCCTCTTGTCAAAGGCTATGATATAATTGGGTTTTTACTATTTCAGCATGTTTGATCCACCATTCATGTGTGCCTTTACATGACCTTTCTAAATGTGAGTCTCCTTATAAAAAATGTCTTCTTGTTAAAGATAATTTTATAATGGAAAGTACCATGTATGCTCACCACTAGAACCATCTATGTTAAGTGCTTATAAATGATTATAAAATTTGAAATATGAAATGGGAAATGAAAAGTATATTAAGTATATAAGTTGGACTTATTAAAAGAGATTTAATAAAGGTTACATGTCTGTAGCACCCCTTCCCATGTTGATGGAAGGTAGTGGAGTGAACCTCAATGATTGATTATTCCTTAATGGATAACTAATACTTGATTAAATGGTTGCAACCCTACATGGCCTATCCACACTAATGGATGACAAGGCTTGGATCGATGGTTTCAACTCTACGTGACATATCTAGACTAATGGAAGGAAATACATGAAACAAATGAATTATTACACGATTATAATTTCAAATAGGAATGGACTAACTCATTCTTTCCTTGGATTCATAGAGAAGAATACTTTGGGTGTTGGTAACCCCATTCCGATTCAAGGATATGGTGTGATTTGGTTGATATCCACCTAGATTCCAGTTCTTGTATATTCCTCAGATGCTCAGTATACTACTGTTGGGTCCCTTGTTCTTAAATGATACCCTCGGATACACTCCTTGGATCCATCATTGACTACTAGGTGCTGTAGTTAAATCCCATAGGGCCCTATCTTTTCTTAGTCCCATTTTACCTTGGCCAATCACCTTGGACTTGGTAGGTTCCTTATTGTGGACATTCCTTTGATTTCGCTCCTTAGATTACACTCTTACCCCTTATCTACTACTGGGTTAACATTCTGTGTGTTTACCTTTCCTTGGTTTTTACCCTAGTACTCCCTCATTGGATATCATTGTTTGGTTGCCTTGTTACATCTTGGGACCTTCACTACTTATACTATCATGAGGTGATTTCGGTGTTGACAATTCCTCACATGACCTATTAACATTAAATGGTAATTGATTAATTATTAAACCGGTTACAAGTTCAGACACTAGCCAAGGGATGAAGAGGGTACATTGTTATTTAGTTATATTGCACTAATTTTTTCACATTATATATGCATGCTTGCACACTGTTATATTCCATTACACATACCAGATGTTATAGACACCATTGGTGGTGGCCCACTGAGATTTATCTCACACCCTCTTTAGGCTCCGTTTGGTACCCGAAATAGATTACATGGTTGCAGGTATTGATAAGGGAAGCATGAAGCTTCTAATACTTGATTGTGTGCTGATAGGATGGAGCTTAATATCAGATGATAGAGTAGGATCTCCGGATGCATGGAGTAGACTTTGTTTTTTTACCTTGTGGAACATGTTATGCTTATTGTCTTATATCCATGCTTTCCAAATTCTTAGTGACACTAACGCTACAACATTACTGTTCCTGTTGATATAGTTATTATTATTCTTGTTTATCTATTTAATTAGTTTTCATCTACTATTTATTAATATTCATTCCTCTATAAATAATTTATTTATACCCTTTCTTCTATGCTACACTCTGCTAATGATGGAATAGTCTACCCATGGAAACACCCAAGGCCCTCGAAGCTAGTTGGCAGCCTCTGGAATTTGGAAATTTGCACTTGAGTCCATCGGGCCCACCGGGCTCGGGGCACCCGTTAAGTGGCATCCGGGTCCCGGTTGTCACAATGCGGTATCAAAGGTGGTTTCGTTTCTTTCAAGGCTATTTTGAGACAATAGATTGGAGAATAGGAACACTTGGGACTTTGTTATAAGTCATTATTGGGCATCGAGAACCCTTGTTTTGGGTAAACTCCATGTTACCCATAATGAAATTGTTTTTCTATTTTTCCTATTATAGTTGATAATATTTCACTGTTGGGAACTCACATGTTGTGTGGTGTTGTTGAATATTACACTTAGGGAATTTATTTTAGCCTTGACCTGAGGATATGAGGGAATTTAGTGTTGATACATGCTTCATTATATGCACCTATAATTCACATGTCATGCATATTTCCATGCCATATTGGTTTATTTCACTACATTGCATTGCTTGATATGCTTGTGATTGTTAAGTGTTGTTGTGATAGTTGATTGTACTTGTATTACTTTGGCTTCAATTTTGTGATTTCCTATCTCAATTCATGAGGTGTATAGGCCCTCAAGGGTTGGAATGATTATTTTTCCAAGTCAATCCATTATGCTATAAGTAAATGGGTGTCGTTTTTTGTGATAAGTGTACAAGAGCTGATTCATTAGAAATTATTATCCATTATATAATGAATCATAAAATCTAAAATGAATTGGTTGCACTGCCTTATCCCACCATGTCATGCTTATGAAAGGTAAATGATTGATCCTAATAATTAACTGTAAAATAACTTAAAACATATACTTGATAACTTACCGATACCTGGCCGTCTAAGCATGTAGTTTGGGTAGTATGTCTTGGGTAGTGAGTTTTATTAAATTCAACTTCTGTTAGTGATTCTATCTCATTTATTCAAATCTTCTTATAATATTTGTGCTTGGTATTTTTAGACCAATTCCACTACGTCTTCCTCGTATCATTCACTAGGAGGGTGGTGACGACCATGCTCCAGACATGGTGGGCCCTGAGCCACCAATATTAATTACAGGAGTGCCCCTTGAAGCACCGCCTGCTGTACCTAATCCGAGCACTAATGCTCAACTCTGTGATAGTTTCCTACATCTGATGCATTCCATGCAAGGTGCTCCACGGGTTGCACCTACGATGGCTGATCTAACCCATGAGTTCCAGCAGCAACATCCTCTTACTTTTCCAGGATATGGTGGTTCTCAGGCTGCTGAATCTTGGCTGGAGGAATTGTTTTCTATCTTTGATCATATAGAAACGCCTCTATAGTGGAGAGTCATGATCGCTATATATATACTTTGGGATTCTTCCAATCATTGGGGGGATGTCATTACACATGATAGATATTCTCAAGGCATGTTATGGGTTGAATTCCAGACTGCCTTCTATGATCAGTTCTTTCCTATGTCACTAAGAGCTAGACTAAAGCATCATGGGATAGGTGGAGTGATTGCCCAAATTGAAACTATTTTCATGGAGAATCAGGGTTTGTTCCAAAATGATTTTCCTTTAGTAGTTGATCTTTTCAGGGAAGTCTTTCCTGGTGAGTTTTCTAGATTACATCCTCAGAGAGAGGTAGAGTTTACAATTTTGCTTGTTCCAGGAGCAGATCCAGTGTCCATTCCTTAGTACATGATGGAACCTAGAGAGCTTTAGGAGCTCAATTAGTAGATAGAGTACTTAGAGGGCAAAGGATTTATACGGCCTAGAACATCCTCATGGGGTTCACCGGTGATTTTCACTAAAAAGGCAGATGGACCTCTACGTTTATGCATGGATTACAGAAGGTTGAACTAGCTTACGGTCTAGAACCAATTTCCACTTCCTCAAATGCATTATCTTATTGACTGGATCTGAGGAGAAAATGTGATCTCTAATATTAACCTGAGAGCAGGTTATCATCAGGTGTGATTCAGAACATTAGACATACCTCATACAACTTTACATAGTAGGTTTGGTCTGTATGAGTATCTTATTATGCCATTCATTCATACGAACGCACCTACCTTTTTCATTGATTTGTTGAATACTATTTTACATTCCTATTTTGAATCTTTTGTCGTGGTATTTGTGGATTACATCATGGTGTATTCACGTACTCGTAACGGCCATTCCAAACATCTTGAGATCATTCTGAGTACATAGAGAGAGAATCAGATTTATGCCAAGCAAGCTAAATGTGACTTCTAGATCAAATAATTCCACTTCTTAGGTCATATTATTTCAGAATCTAGAGTATCTATTGACCCTAAAAAGGTTAGTGCTATAGTTTCTTAGACGAATCCCAAGAACATGTTTGATATCAAGAGTTTCATAGGGATTTTTGGATATTATAGGCATTTCATACATGATTTTTCACATCTTTATGCACCTCTTACTAGCCTTACTAATAATGGTGTCATGTTCAATTTGTTTGAATCATGTGAGAAATACCTTCAAGAGCTGAAAGGGAGTCTTGTCGCAACACTGATGTTGATTCTTCCAGAACTCGGTAAAGGTTATATTATCTACTGCGATGCATTAGGAATTGTCTTAGGAGTAGTGGTGATGCATGAAGAAAAAGTACTTGCGTACAAATCATAGTAGTGGAGGCCGCAAGAGAGAAATTACACAACACATGACCTCGAGCTAGTAGTAGTTTTCCATGCCTGAAGTTGCTGGAGAGAATATTTGTTGGGTGAAAGCTTTGTGGTGTATATAGATCACAAGAGCCTAAAGCACATGCCATATAGGAAGCCATTGATGAATGGAAGTTAATGTCCCTCTTTTCTAAACATCCCTCGGTGTTTCACGATAGTCAAGAGCAGTCTTACCACTCATCCATAACAGTAACCTCTTTACTTTTTGGGAAGGTGAGGAGTAGGTAGTTTTTATCCAAAAGTTTTGGTTCTCCGTGAGAGTATATAAGGAGATAACCCACCTCCAGTTTGGTCTATGGATAAAGATGGAATCATGCGTCTACGTAGACGTATCTGGGTTCCTATGGAAGTGAGAGAGGAGTTGATGAAAGAGTCCGATGATTCTCAGTGGGTAGTTCATCCAGGCATCTCGATGATGATTAAGATATGTGATGCCAGTATTGGTGGCCTGGGATGAAATTTCATATTACAAGAATCATCACTAAATGTTCCACCTATCTGTAGGTGAAGGAAGAGCACCAGAGATGTGGAAGCTTGTTACAACCACATTTAGTCCTGTAAAGGAAATAAGAATATGTTTCAATGGATATCGTAGTCATCTAACCTAGGTCGTTGAGGGGTAGTGAGGCTATCTGGGTAGTCATTGACTGACTAAAAAAATCATCCCACTTCATTTCTATTTAGGATACTTTCTTAGTTTATGAATTGGGAAAACTGTATGTCTGTGAGATCATATGACTGCATGGGGTTCCTCGTGCTATCATTTCAGATAGGGATGCTCGTTTCACATGACGGTTTGGGCAGGGCTTGTAGAAATCTATGGGAACTCGGGTACTTCTAAGCATATATTTTCTCCCTCAGACTGATAGACAATATAAATGTACAATATAGCTTTTGGAGGATTTTATCAGAGAATGTTTCCATGATTTCAGTGGTTCTTGGAAGATGCAAATCCCTCTCGTTGATTTCGCCTATAATAAAAGTTTTTATGCAATGATCCAAATAGATTCTTTTGAGGCCTTATATGGGAGGCCATTTCATTATCCCTTTTGTTGGCTAGAGGTAGGTGAGATAGCCCAACTATGTCCTCATCTTGTTCAGGAGACATCAAAACAGGTCCAGCTGATCTGGAAGTATATGACTACTGCTCAGTCTAGACATAAATATTATGCCGATAAATGTCGATGACATCTTGAGTTCAGGGTTGGGGATCATATGTTTCTTAGGGTATCACCTAATATTTGGAATAGATGGTTATGAATGCAGGGTAAGCTGTAACCTCATTACATAGGGCCATTCAAGATTCTAGAGAGAGTCATGTCGATAGCCTATCGGTTGCTACTAACTCAGAGGTACTCTACCATGCACAATGTCTTTCATGTCTCACACCTTCGACAATATCATTCTGCCCCATCTCATACCTTTGATCATGATGAAGTTGAGTTAGATTTCGATCCTACCTTTGAGAATTATCCAGTACACATCGTTGACCAAATCCTGAAGGTTCTCTGAGGCAAGTATGTCCCTCTCGTACGGGTGTTATGGCAGTATGAATGAGTACACGATGAGACTTGGGAGAGCGAAGCTGATGTACCCGATTAGTTGTCAGAGTTTTTCTCAGATAGTGTCTCTTTACCCTTGGAAGGAGAACACGTGGGGCACGTTCTTTTAAGGGTGGAAAACTGTAAGAACCCTTTTTTCACACATGTGAGGATACTTTAATTTTCTGTCTAAATCTTTACTTTGGACCTAATATAGAAGCCTAATGATTTAGAAATGGTTTTGAGGGTGTCTGAGGTATGTTTGGAGCTCAAAACACCTCATTCTTGGATAACAGACCATGTTGTGCAGTTTCTGCATGGTTATCACACAGTTTCTTAACCATGTTGTTTGTATTATTTTGGACTATGGAATCTTGGATGGTTTTCACATGGCCATGCGGCCTAACCCTACGAACCCCCCTTTTTCCCAGGCCAAGTCGCATGGATTGCACATGGTTTGCACCCGGTATGCCTAACCATGTGGTTTGGGTTTTTTTATAGTGGCATCTCACATGTTTTCTGTATGGTTTTCACACGACAACATGTCCTAACCATGTGAACCCATTTTTTCCTAGGTTCGTTGAGAAACATATCACATGGTTTGCGTATGGTTTGACTAACCATATGGACAAACCATGTGCATGCTCAAAGGCTATGCAAAATTTAAAAAATTCCCTTAATGGTCTATTAATCCTCCCCTTCCTCCCTAATCCGAGATTATTCGGGATTGACCTAGTTCTCTCTCAATTTTGGGGTTCTTGAATATCAAAGTATGGAATCAAGAGATCTTCTTCATCTAACTTCTGATCGAACTTCTGTTTGTCACATTTGATGTGTAATAGTAAGAACTCGAGTCCCCTTCAGCCATAAATCTTATCTTTTGCTCTCAACCTAGATATCTCCATGTGAGTGTTTTTCACCTTTTTTAGATCTACTCTGATTTGAGGCAAATCGAGGGCCGAAACCAGAGGAGTAGAGTCATATAAACCTAAGGTGGGTGGTATATAACTCATCCATAATGTTCGTTGTTTTTAGAATGTTTTTGTGGGGCCCACCAGTTTCATTGGAAACTGTTTCTTAAATTAATATTCCATGATTATACTTGTTAGAATTTTATATATATGCACTTTCCAAATATGTGACTAGTTGGTAGTGGTTTCACCCACAACTCAATCCACCTCATGTTGAAGGATATTACATAATTGGGTTTTTAGTGTTTCGGCACGTTTGAGCCACCGTTCGAGTTTCCCTTTACTTTACATTTATAAAAGTTAGTATCCTTATAAAAAATGATTGTTGTTAAAGATAATTACATAATGTCAGGTAACATGGATGCTCACCACTTGATCGGTCAAAGGTAAGTTCTTATAAATTTTTATTAAATGTAAAATATCAAATGTAAAATGGAAAGTGTACTATGTATATAACTTGGCCTTATTAAAAGAGATTGAATAAATGTTACATGTCCGTATCACCCATTTTAATGTTGATGTAAGGTATAGGAGTGAACCTCAATGATTTATTATGCCTTAATGGCTAACTAATACATGATTAAATGGTTGCAACACTACTTGGACTATCCAAACTAATGGATGAAAAGGCTTGACCAATATTTTCAACTCTAATTGCCCTATCCACACTAATGGATGTCAAGACTTGAACCAAATTAATTATTACATGATTACAATATCAAATAGTAATGGACTGGCGTGTTATCGCCTTGTATTATGAGAGGGGAATACATTGGGTCTCCGGAACCCCATTCCAATTCAAGGATATGGTTTGATTAGGTTGATACCCACCTAGATTATGGTTCTTTTATATTCCTTGGATGCCAGGTATACTACCATTGGGTCCCTTCTTCTTATAGGATACCTCAGATACACTTTTTCGCTCCATCATGGACTAGAAAGTTCCATGGTTAAAACCCATAGGGCCCTATCTTTTCTTTGACTTGTTTTACCATGGTCGGTCACCTTGGAATTGGTAGCCACCTTATTGTGGAAATTCCATTTGATTATGCTCCTTGTATTACCCTATTACCCCTTATCTAGACATAGATACTACTGGGTTAGATTTTCGTGAGTTTACGTTACCTTGGTTTTTACCCTGGAACTCCCTTATTGGATATCATTGTTTGGTTATGTTGTTACGTTTTGTATCATGAAGTAACAATCTTGAGATTTCATACATGTCAACATCAAATCCTTTAATGGTTTCTTTTACATTTAATGAATAACCTAGTGAAACTTTGATATCAAGAAGAAACTGACTAAATCTAATTTTCTATTACTTGGATAATGTATGACATGCTAGGAGTATGAATTTTGTCCTTCCATCAAGAGTGGGAGATATCTCCTAAAATAATCCAATTCAGAGTAGGTCCAATTTTTCATTCAATCCATATTTAGCAATTCCCATAATATTTAACAATGATCTAATAATGATTTCACAATAATTCTTTCCCGCATGCATGACATCAATGATTTTTATGACATCATGATATCCCAAATATGGCTGCTCAAAAAAGATTTACCGTTTCATAGAAATATTTCTTTCATTACTAGATTTAAATGTATTTCTGAATGTCACATAAATTTTTTTCACCCTCTCTAAATACTAATCAGTGGATAACGGTTTTAGTGAAATTTAGTGTTTTGGTGAGCCATTTAATTCCTTTTTTATTCTTATATAATTTTGATCCATAGGAAAGAACTTTTAATAACAGATTTATACTATTTTTCTCACATGATGGAGTTGATAATCTGGAGTCTATTGTTCATTGATTGAACAGGATTTATGACACATATCATTATATTTAGAAAAATTTCTATATTTTGGGAAGTCATTCATGGTGATCATAATCATTGAATGCAGTTGAAAATTTTACATTTTATAAGAATAATACACCCTAATACCTTCCCAAAATAAAAGATTCAAATCATCAATAAATGGTGATATGAAAACATGAATATCATTTTTGGGAAATTTTGTTCCATTGATCAATAAACTCAACAAGAAATATTTTTTGATTTATATAGAATTTAGGAGATATGCTGTAAATTTACAATAAAATAGTACATGAACCATGTCTTCTAATAAGTATTTGGTATGGATTAATTCAATCCTTGGACAGTCTAAGCCTTATATTTCTAACTTCATATCCAAATGTAATAAAATTCTGATCAATTTTCTTCCACCATGGACAATCAACTGGATGTCTTAATTTTCGATAACATATCCACTCATCTATATTCCATCTTTGCCTTTTTTTCATGTTAATTTTGAAAATAAATTTTTCAAGTGATGAATTATATGAACATTCCAAAATTCCTTGGTAGGTTTCTCTCTAATAGCTAAATCAGCCTCAATGTTTTCTTTCATCTTATATAATGGAATCCCATATTATGGACACCTAGAGAGAAATTTGTATTCATTATTATAAAGAACATTGCTCTTCAAGAATTAATTTATATTTTGTAACCTAATCTCACTATGCCTATTATTTGTTTCATAATAATGTGAATGGGGAAGATCATTTTATTTAAGAAGAATGTCTGTAATAATTTATAAAAACTACATAAAACTATTTTCACTCCTTCCATTTTTCTCAATTAGGGTAATCAATCAAAATACTATCGATAAAACCATAAATTAGATATAACTTGGATAAATTATTTTTTAGTATCATTATATATAATCTAATTTTTTGGTTATTTCTCAATTAACTCTACCTAAATATCTTGAATCATTTCTAAAATTTGATCTATGTTATCATCATACAAATCATCATCATCAATAGATCAAAAATTATAGTTAGTTTCAACTTAAAAAATATAAGGGCTATAATTTTGGTTAAAACCATGAAAAATTAAATGATCATTAATCTCTATACTTATCATGTTCTTTGTATATAAATATTTTTGTCATGTAATGAAATAAATGTCTTTGTTCAGGAAATTTCAATTAGTAAATTCTAAAAAAGCATCGACAACTTCTTCATATTCATCACTTATTAAAATTAGGTAATCTAAATTTTAATCATTGTTATCTATAAAAATATATAAAAATTAATGTATTTTCAAAATAATATAGTGGTGTTAAATTTGAGTAAGGGTGAGAGATAGTATATTATTTCAACAATAATCAAGACTTATGGTATAATTCATAAGTAAAATGTTTCTATGATTTTTAATAATAGTGATTATAATGTTTATCATATTAATAACATTGGATATGATATTTAATGTTAATTTGAATGATTATATAACAATGAAATTGAAAATAAAGTAAATTTATATCAAATATGTTATAATTTGATAGTAAAAAATTGGTGAAATTAAAAAAAATTTGTGTACTTGAAAAGTATAATTAAAATTCTTGAAAATAATAGAATATAAGTTAAATATTATTGGTAAATAATAAAAATAAAACCACGAAAGTAATTTACAAAAGAAAATACAGTTTTATATTCTCTCATTTTTTATCTTCATTTGAATTAAATTGGTTGAAATTTTAAATTGAATATTATGGATTAGAATCCAAATCAAGTGCACAATTTCGATTTTAATTTTATTATTTATCATAAAATATGTTAACAAATTAATTGGCATTGAAGAAAAACCGAATATTTGAAAAAAATTAATTCATACTATAATATAATTTTATAGTATAATTAAAACAATACAATGAAAAATTTGTATTGTAGCACATATATATTTATAGAATTAATATTATATGTTATTTATTCATAGTGTATTATAAAAATTCTGAAAATCATATTATGTACAATGTTTTATATAAAAAAATGATTTATTTGAATATAAAACACAAAGAACCCCCATTTTTAATATTTCAATTTACATCATTTGATGCAATAAAAATCAATAAAAATTGGAAGAAAATTATTTTAGTCTGAATACCATGTGATTCATGTGTAATTACAAGAAAATATACCTTATAAAAAATATACCAATTTAGTGGGATAATCCGATAAATTTAAAAATTAATGCAACCTAAATTATGACTTTGGATATCCAGCGCAATAATATTTGAAATCATTGGTACCAAACGGGTTAATTAGTCCAAAAAGAGTCAAAAAATATCATATATCTATCAAAATTTATCAAATATATGTAAATGAACCAGAAGAGAGATCAAAATATGTATTGACCAATAATTCCAACATTACATTAATAGTAAATAATAATATATAAAATGCATATTTTATTGATTATTTTTGTGTGACAGTAATATGCTCACATCAGGAGAAAAGTGTTGATATGCATACACACTACACATATGATATTTTATATTTAACTCTATGTAGATTAATATATATATATATTATTTTATGATTAATATTTCAATAATAATTTTATAACACTAATTGAAACTGATCTATATATATGGCAGTGTATGAATAAATAATAGATTATTTTAAAACATCATCCAAATAAGAACATTTTTAGATTCAATAAATAAATTTAAGATATGATATAATATAATCATTAATGCAACAATTTTCTAAAAACACTATTCCATAATGTAGAAACACCATAACATTAGGTTATAATGTAGAAAATAATGATCTAAAATTGAAAATTAAGATATAATGAAATCCACAAGCATTTTCACATAACATAATGGATAAAAATGGTATAATAAGATGGTAATCCATGATTTGGGATCTATATTTTAATGAACAACGATTAGTCTGATGAAACTAGAGTGTTTATTATGATGGTAATATGAGATTTGGGTCCATGTAATACAAAAACAATAGTTAGAGTGTCAAATTTGTTGAATTCCCATAAAGTGGATCAATGTTTGAGACTTACTTGAGGGAGGATAAGATCAACAACAAAAAAATGAGGTTGAAAATATCTAGTAATTTATTTTACAACCCCTATATTCAAGTAAGTAAGCGCTCATTTATGTATTTTAAGTATGTAATGTTTGTGGGTGAAGATTGGGAGGGTTTAGAAACCTTTTACTGTATTTTTGTGCTTTTCTAAACGTGCATGGTTGGGAAACAGTTATTGGAAACCATGAAACTCTTATAATAAACAATGTACAATGAGACAGAGGCTAAGGTGTTGGTGCATGGGAAGCTCCATGATTTTTGAAAAACGTGTGGCCACCTGGGAGAAACCGTGCAATTTGGGACAATGTCCTAATTCATGGTTGGTGCACAATTTCAAGTAAGTAACCCTTAAATTATGCATTTTATGTATGTAACATTTTTTATGAGGTCTTAGAAGGTTTATAAATATTTTACCATGTTTCTTGGGTATTTTTTAAAGCTATATGTTTGGCTCACAGTTAGTATAAACTATGATACTTCTATAGGAAAAATGAGCATAATGAGACATAGGTTAGGGGTTAGTGCATAGGAAGACACAAATTTTTTTCTTAGTTGTGAGACCGCATATGAGTAATAGTGAAATTTGGGATAATGGTATTTTAAATAGTTGGAACACAGTTTTATAACTATGATAGTTAACCATGTGAGGTTCCACCTTGAGGCAGTAACTGGTGCATGGTTAGTGCGGAATAATGAAAACTGTGCGCTAACCCTACACAGTATAAAAATGAGATCCAAAAATGGGGATCTATGTTAGATTTGAGATTTTACCCATCCTTTTCTCCTACATCTCAACTCTATCTTGGTATTTCTCCCTTTAAAAGAATAATGATGGTTTCCCCATTGATTTGAAGATGATAATAAGATAATTTTTGGTGCGTTGAATGTAAAATATCTTGGTATGTTTTGTTTTCTGATGGTTTTGGAGGTTTTATTTAGATCTACTTCCGTCCTGTTTTCTTAGATATAATTTATTTGTTTAAATATTTAATGTTTTTAATTCCAAATTTGATTATATTTTTATTTTTTGATGATAGGTTAACTGTTATAAGGTGGGTTTTTGTAGATTCATCTCAATTTCATAGGCATTTTAGTGTCATTCTTCATTTTCACCATAAATCTCATGGTAAGTGGATTCAATCTGGAATCATTGATTTATAACACGAATTATTAGTTTCAAATTTATATTTTTGAATTAAATTTTCTATGAAATTGTTGTGAATGTATTTTAGAAACACCTCTTTGTTGAAAATTTATAGAATATTGGAAGTTTGGATTTTTGTGGAAAGTGAAATTGGTAACTTGATTGTAAAATATTGAATTTAAAATTATTTTTATTATTTATTAAATTAAAACATTTTTTAACAAAAGGATTTTTTACATGGTTATTTGAATGGTTTTCAAGAAAAGTATTTTTTTTTGAAATTATTGAATGGGGGTTTTGTCATTGCTTTTTGGCTTAATGGTGGTGTGGGTTCATGTGCATTCGGTACAGATGAGGTTATTAAGTCTTCCCCCTAATTAGTGGAATAGATAAGGGTCATGAATTTCCCCCATCGAAAAGGGTTCATTAAGTGTTGAATTTGTGGAAGGATGACTTACTACTAGTGATTATAGGGAGCTCCATGGTTACATGCTTGGATGGCTGTCTGGATATGTATAATGGGATGGATTGTGCCAAAATGAGATTCGTGAAAAAAATTTAGAGAATTTTTTGGTTTCATTTCTTGGAAAATGTTTTAGTGTGGAAAAATATTTTGTTGTTTAACTACATTGAATTGTGTTAATCTATGTTAAATTGATTTATATAAACTATTTAATATAAATGTGATAACTTGTGCTATCCTAGTGGTGTGAGTAGAGATTTAATTTCAGAAAAGCCTTCTGAGTTTTATTACTCACCCCTACATTGAAACATTAGTTCTCTTCAAGATATTGTTCATCGTGACATAGAAAAAGGTAATGTATCACACTTCATTTGTGGGGCATCCTAATACATTGTATTTTTGTGGAGTTGGATCATGGGGCATGTGGAGCTGAGAGTTATATCATTATATTTGGGTTTTGTACGTTATTTCATTAGTTGAGGTACATGATGTAGTTGGTTTTGTTATAATGGTATTTATTAGAGTTTCTTTATATTATTATCATGCATCATGTAGTGTTTATTTGGATATGACATGGATGGTTAGGTTGTTTCATTTTAAAAGGGAATTCATCCCCCAACTATTGATGAATCCCTTTGAATTTATCGTGAACCATTTTCATCTCAGGGATATACCCTAAGGACATGAAATGTTCAACCTTCTTCACAATCCATGAGGAGGGGTGGGATGCCACAACTGGTATCAACTTGTTTAGTCCTTTCCTAACAAGTGGACTTTAGTAATCCCATTCTTGTAGTTGGAATAGTTTCTAGTCAATTCATTATGTTATGTTGGTATAAAGGACTAGGATCATTGGGATATGAAATATAGATCATAGAAAGACATATCTATCGTTTTTATTCAAAACATAGTTTCTCAAAGGAGTTTGGTATAGAAGTGTTTTGGAGACACTTATTGGAGTTGGAATCTTATTTTTAAGAGATTAGCCAATGAGACCAGCATGCCATGTATTTTAGAAATGAATTCCCATTAGGAGTGAATATATCATTTTGATCAGCATCTATCATTTTAGAGTATGGATTAGTCAGATGACCAAAAGGATAATAAAATCCTTAAATTTGATTCTTCAGTATCTTCAAAAAGTTTCTCTACTTCTTCAAAATACATTACAGATAATGACAACATTAAACATTTTTTGTAGAAGAAGAAAAGACCATGGGGGTTCCCCCAATGGTAGTTGAGAAACCATGTAATATTTCTCCCAATCCTGAAGAAAAAATCGATTATGGAATTGAGATAAAGTATATAGAAGAAACAAAACAACAAGAGATTCTTACTCGGGTTGGTCTAATGGAAGTATACACGATGATGACTTCAATTCAAGGGGCACCTCTCCCAAAAAATTAAATAGAAGTAGACAACAATCTATGAATCTAAAAGTACTGATGCTAAGACCCTACATGAAAGGATTAAATCATTCCTTCATCTATGAGAAGATTTATAGGTCACGGTAAGGACCTGAAAGATTTGACTGCTATGCAATTCAAGTGAACGAAATAAAACTAAGTGAATGATTGATGAAAAAGATAGGTCGCTAGATTATACTTTGGGAGGATTACCTTGTTTTCCCATTCCCACTTTGGTTCCTTTTTTTTCTTTCATATTTCTAATAGAAGAGGAATTTCCTCTATCCTTTTAAAAAAAATTATTTGGTAAAATGCGTTGATTTTTGAAAAATATTGTTGTTGTTTTCGAATGAATGATTTTGTATAAGAGCATGGTTGTGATATTTTGAAAATCATTTTTTTCCAAAATAATGTAGATATTTTTTGAACAGATAATGGTTGATTTTAGAAATAAATGTTGTTATAGTATTATGTGATAGAATTTTAATTTGTTAAGACTTTGGTTGATAAAATTGAGACTTATGGAATATGTTTTTTGTTTAGAAAATGGAACCTAGTTCGCATTGTAGGAATTAACAAGAGGAATATGTTGAGGATGCGGTTTCACATAAGAAATTGGTGAGCCAATAGTTGGTTTAGAGTATTTCACAATAAATTTAGGTTGTGTATAGAGGGAACATAAGGGATGAATGAAGTCATGTGGATCATTCCATATAGTTCTAGAGGCAGAGTGAACCCATTTTTTTAGGGTGATTCTAAACCAGAGAATGAAATGGTGTCGCTGAATAGGATAAATCATATATTCAATTTCGTTGGCACACTGGTAGAGGTTAAATTCAAACTATAAATTTATATACTGCATGATACTTCAGGTGAGTGGTGTTATTTAGCAATTTCGGAAAAATTGGACCAAATTCTTATGTGTGAGGATTTTGAAGAATTTTTTAACAATCATTTCTATCATCACATGTTTATAATATAATGAATGAATGAATTGTTCATCTTAAATTAGAAAAATATCCTTATCACAGAATATGTGGATAAATTAATTAATATAGTTCAATTATCTCCCAAATATACTACAAGTCCATCCTTGAAGGCACACATCTTTAATTTGGGGATAAGGCATGATATTCTCAATAATATTAATATGCTATGTATAAAAAATTATATAGAGATGGTAGATAGAGAGAAATTGGCTAAAATTTACATATCAGGAGATATTGGAGGAGGTATTATGATGATACCTATAATAAATAGTGGGAAATCTAAAACTGGGAGATATTGGAAGAGGGAAATATATTTCCAAGGTGGGATCATAGTTCAAAATCTAATGGAAGGATCAGTAAATATTCCTCGAAATCCAAAGATCCATCCTAGATATTTTCAATTAGGTTGAAATGACAACATGAAGAAACATTGTACAAAACAACCTATAGCATGACACAATTACAACCAAATGGTTCATCTTTAACTCCTTTGTGATAGTGATCCAGGTTCGGGTGTTCGGGTTAATCTCATTTGTCTCAGGTGTCATATGCTTCAACGAGATGAGGGAAGAAGACTCAGAATTATTAGTAGAATAGATATAGATATGATGATTCAATGAATACCATTACTCCTAAGGAATTGGAATCCAAACATAGCAATAAGGAATAATGAATGGATAGAAAGAAATTATATGGAGTCAAATAGGTTATTATATCTAATCAGTATAGACCATAAACCGTGAGAGGAACAATTATTTTGAATTTGACTCTTGTGAAATACTTATTTGATATGGGTTCATCCCACTCCTTTATTTCTTTTCATGTTATTTATTTAAAATTATTGAGTGTTGATATGATGCATTTGGTTTTAAAACATTTAACTCTTCTTGGTAAAAGAGAATGTTGAGCCCTTATGTATAGAAAACGTCCTAGAACTATTGATGGACAAGATTTGATATGAGATTTCTCAGAGATAGAGATGGATTTATTTTAAATAATCTAGGGAATGAATCAGTTGACAACATTCATGGATCAAATAGACTATTATAGTATAAAGGTAAATTTTATAACTAAAAATGTTTTCAAGCATATCTTTATGGGTGGAAAAGTTTAAATATATGTGTAATGGTCTTTTTGTCAATAGTAGTTGGAACAATCTCATACTAGTTGATATCTTTGACATTAGGATCAATGGAAGAGATTAAGGATATCAGTTTTTCAGTGGTTGTTGATCGGTTTCTAGATGTTTTTCACATGAATTTATATAGGTTACAACCTATTAGGAATGTGGATTTTACGATTGATATTCTTCTAGGGACTAGTCATATTTACCTTCTATATTATCAGATGGAACCAATAGAATTATGGAAATTTAAAGTGTATTTAGAGGTTCTACAAATTAAAGGGTTCATTCAGCAGAGCACGTCTTGATGTGAATCATTAGTCTTGTTTGTCAAAAATGTGGATGTAACTCTTCAAATATGTGGAGATTATCATAAGCATAACTAGGTTATGATAATGAATAACTATTCACTTCCATGCATTGATGATTTGTTTTATAAATTTATGATATCTTAGTAGTTCTCCAAAATTAAATTGTGATAATGAAATCACCCATTTCAGGGTTGGAATGAGGATATTCCAAACATAGCTTTCATGAGTAGATATGGACATTGTGAATATGTGTTAATTCCTTTCCATATTACGAATTCACCATTAGTATTTGTGGAATTGATGAATCAGATATTTCAACGATATATAGATTCTTTTTTAGTGGATTTTGGGATGACATATTGGTGTATTCATGGAAAATGGATAAGCATGAGAAACACTTGACGATAAGGTATGAAATATTGGGGGAACATCGTCTATTTTCAAAACTAAAATATCTGATTTTTGGATACAATAGGTCCATTTCCTTGTCTATATAATCTCTAAAATAGGTCTTTCTATGGATAAATAAAAGATAGAAGTTTCCATCTCATGGAAACCACCAAAGAATGTCTTTGAGATGCAGAGTTTCCTTTATCTACCTGGTTATTAAAAACATTTTGTTCATGATTATTCACGACTAGACTCATATATGATAGCTTTAATAAATAATATTGTTTCATTATGATGAAATGTGGAATATAAAAAGTCTTTTCTAGGGATGAATATTTGTCTTACATCATCACCAATATTGAAATTGACTGAATCAGGACAAGGTTATGTTGTGTATTGTCATGATTAAACATCTAGGTTGGGATGTTTTACCATGAAGATGGATAATTTTTTTTCTTATGGATCAAGACAATATCTGTTTCATGAGGATAATTACCCAACACACAATTTGGGGTTAGTTGTAGTAGTCCGTAATTTGAATAATTTGAGTTATTACCTCATTGTAGATAAATGTATTGTGTTTACGGATCACAAGATCATGAAACATATTTGATCACAAGTTGATTTGAATAAAATTCAAATACTTTGGATAGAGTATCTCTAAATGTTCAACTATCAATTTATGTATACACTGGGTAAGGGAAATATGATGGCAGATGCATTAAGAATAAATTCACATTATTAGTTGGAAAAGGAAGATCAAGATGAGTGGTAGTTTTTGTTGATCCTAGATGACATGAAATTTTATTGGGATGACTGAGGAAGTACAATGGTTTTGTTTTTAGTTTAAATAGTTCCTCATTTGGTGAATATGGATAAGGAGGAACATACATCCGATTCGAAATGTATGGCTATGAGGTCAAAACTCAATGGTGAGGAGACCATTGAGGGATGAAATATGGATGAGAGTCTAGTGTTGTTGTTCAAAAATTAGAAAACCATGCCTATGGATTATTAGGAAAAAATTATTCATACATACCACCATCCAAGAATTTTTATTCATCCTTGCATACATAAGATGTATAACGCATTGAAAACACAGTTTTGGTGGGTCGATATGAAAAAGAGAGGTGGGTGAGTTCATTTCAAGATGCTTAAATTTTCAACAGGTTAAATCATAGCATTGAAGACAAATAGGTATGATGTAGTATTTATGTGTATATATTTTTTATATGGTAATTGATAGTCATATATCTCATAATAGGTCTTCCATGAATAGTTTGTGAACATGATACTTTATGGGTGGTCATGGATCAGGTAAAAATTCTACTCATTGCATCCCTATGCATAAATCTCATATGGTGGATTCGTTGTAAAAAATATACATCCGAGAAGTGGTAAGGAGGCATGTGGTACTAGTTTCAATAGATTCATATAGAGATATGAGGTTCGTGTTTCATTTTTGGAAATACATACAGAAATACATTTGGACTCCGTTGACTATGAGTATAGAGTATCATCATCAGACATACAATAAATCCAAATGAATGATAGAAACAATGTATGACATGTTACGTGCATGTGTAATAGCTTTTGGTGGCTCATGGGAGTAGCACATTACATTACAGGAGTTATCATGTTATAATAGGTATCATTCCTTTATAAAAATGGTTCATTTTGAAGCATTGTATGAGCATCCATTTCCAATAAGGACGTCCTGGTACATGCATCCTTGTATGGGTGTCCTTTTGAATAATTGGGTGGAATCAAGTGAGACTTAGCTAGTTTGGATGATCCTAGTCCAATAAGTAGCAAAGAAGATTTAGTTGATCAGAAAATGGATAGAGATGACAAAATTTTTCCACAAATCATATGAAGATCATTATCAACCACCATTTTTGTTCGATTTGAGTGACCATGTGATCTTGAGAATCACTCCAAGGATTGGACATACTTGTTTTGGGATGCAATAAAAGTTATCTCAATTATACATTAGCCATATTGAGATACTTGAATGAGATAGTGAGGTGTCACATCGATTGGCATTGTCACCATGGTTTAATGTTATGCATAATGTGTTCCATGTATCTTAGTTGAAAAAGTATCATACTATTCTTGGCCACATAATCATATGGGACCCCGTTGATAAATACTTGGATCCTTCATTGGTTCATATGCTTGTACGTATTGTGGATTTGTAAGAGAAGGTATTTCATGGGAAAAGTATCAGTATAGAGTAGGTATTGTGGGAAAATGGTCTGATTTAGGAAGTCACTTTGGAATGAGAGATGGAAATGAATGAGAAATAGTCATAACTCTGTTAGAGAAGTATTAGTTTTCTACTTTATGAGGATCCAAATTTGAATATAGAGGAAAATTTATCCCCCCATGTTTCATTTTAGTAACCCTTAATTTATGTATTTTAACTATGTAAAATTTTTTGGAGATGATTAGGAGGTTTTTGAAACCCTATAGAATGTTTCTTGGGATTTTCTAATGGTTCATTTTGGTTAATGTTTAGTTGAAACCATGTAACTCCTATAATAACCATGAATAATGAGATAAAGGCTATGGGGCTGGTGAATGGTAAGGCTCATGGCTTTCCCTATCCTTGTAGCCACCTTGGTGAAACCATGAAATGTGAGACATTGAGATATTATAATGTTGGTGCAGAGTTTTCTAGCAGTGTGATCAAACTATGTGAGGATCCACCTTGATGTAGTAGCCAGCAGATGGTTAGTTCTGAGTTTCCCTAACCATGTAACTAAAAATGCATGATTTAATAATAAGATCTATAAAAGGTGAATCTAGGTCGAATTGGGGTGTTAACCCTCATTTTCCCCTCCATTTCATCCCTAACATTGGATTTCGGCCTCCTAAAGGGTAAGGAAGATTCCCCCATTGATCCAGAGGCTATCTGAGGGCATTTCATGGTGTGTTGAAGCCAAGATCCGGTTGTAATACTCATTTTGTGCTGGTTTTCCTTAGATAAACTCCCCCACTCTCTCTCATGGTTTCTTTGATCTAGTTCTATTTTGGATATATCAATGGTTTTTAACATATAATATGATTATATTTGGATTTTTCGATGATCGGGGAAGGGATCTATAGTGGGTTTTTGGATATTCAACCTAGTTTCATTAGAATTTTAATTCCATTTTCTATATTTCTACGATAAATCCCGAGGTAGGGGGATTCACACATGACCCATGTATTTATAACGTGACAGATTATTTTTGAGTTGATTGTTTTGATCGAATTTGGTTGTAAAATTTTTGTGAATTGATTGTTTGAAACCCAATTTGGTGAAATTTTATAGAATTATGTAAATTGGGTGTATTTTGGAATGTGAAATTGGTAACTTGATTTTAAAATAATTACTTTAATATTATTTTCATTGATGTATGGAAAAGTGTTTTAAATAAAATGTTGTTTATTTCAAAATAGTTATTTGAATTATTTTAAATAAAAGAATAGTTTTACCAAAATGGTTGCAAGTGTTGTTTTAGAATTGGGGTTTTCCATAATGTTGGTGTGTGTTCATGTACATATAGGATGGATAAGGGTATGATATACCCCCCATCATTAGTGGGATAAATAAGGATCAGGACTTTTCCCTATATGAAAGAGTTCATGATGTGATGTCTTAGTGAAAGGACGACTCACCCCTCGTGAGTATAGGGAGGTCTATGGTTACATGCATGGTTGGATGTGTGGATATGTTGAATGAAATGTATTTTTCCAAACATAAATATGTGTAATTGGATGATAACATTGTTTGTTTTCTTTTCATGGAAATACTTTTAGTATGGAAAACTATTTTGGTATTTAACTACTTGAATTTGTAATAAAATATTTTCAAATTTTCATACATAAATTGATTATTTAAATGTACTGGATTCTTCTATCCTAGTGGTGTGAGTAGGCATGTCATTTGGTGAAATCATACTCAGTATCATTACTCACTCCTACTTTGGAACATTGGTACTCTTGGATATATTGTTCACAATGACACCAAAAAAAGGAATGTATCACACTTATTTAGTGGTGCATCATGATAATTGATATGTTTTGGGGAGTTAGAGCATGGAGGAAGTGGAACTTGGACTTATGTCATTTCCTTTTGGGTTTTGTTAGTTTTTTACTTCTGCTACAGTACATTATGTAGTTGTTTTTATTATAATGGTTTTGCTTTCAGTTGTATTAATTTTTTATTATAAATCATGAATTGGTTATTTAATTCTGAAATCGATGGGTAGGTTGCCTTATTTTAAATTGGAAAATCATACACCAATAGTTAATGAGTCCCTTGGAAATTTTTCCAACTATTGGTATCTCTAGGATATTTCCTAAGGCCAATTAACTTTCCATAACCTTCACAAGAAAGTGAGGAGGGGAAAGATGTGACATTTATAAAGATGGAAATATGATATTAGAGTCCACTGTGTCAAAGAAATAGGCATTATAGAATCTATGTGATAGAAACGAGAAATATTTCATGATATTTAATAAAATATAAATGACTCAAAAATATGATTCATAATATTGTAAATGGTATATATTAACGGTTATTATGTAAAATATGGTATAAATTATATTTTTCACATTGGTTATATAATAACCAACATTTTAGGGAAATAAAAATTTATTTTTCATGTTGTTTATCATATAAGTGATGTGAAAAACCACTTTATCACTTTTTTTATATAATAACAAACATGATAAAATGAGTAACATAATTTTTTACATCGATTATTATATAAATGAGGTGAAAAAGAAATATACCGTGACTTTTAACATCATTTATATAATTACCGATGTTATAAAGCAATTTAAACGGATTTTTAGATTAGTTATAAATAATTGATTTGAAAAATCCAATGTAACTAATACTTTTGTACTAGTGACTCATCCGATGATGATATTTAATTTTTTTATGTTCATACATTATATACTCCACGAACAATGATTACGAGGACATACCCACCAGTAGGGATTCCTCATGATTGTTTTTCATTAGATATTTGTGTTTAAAAATCTTTGTATTGATATATTGAATTTAATAATATTATTTACATATATCATGACTCATGTACTTCTATCTATTGATAAAAATTATGACACCATATTTTCATATGATTTTGGGAATGTTGGGGTGTCATGACTAATATATTATTAATGAATAATCGAGGAATGATTTTGCATTTTATTTTTATAGATTTTGATATCTTAGGCAATTCAATGTAATGAAACTGTTAAACTAAATTTGAAGCACATTATGTATTGTAATGTTAATTTTAGGAAGTCAAAGAAAGACACAATTGGTATATAAGTTTATAACAATGGAATGAAACCTACATGATGAGATATCAATACAAATGTATTATATTACCAACATTATTTTTGTATGTTTTTATGTAAATTTAATTAATTAATTCATTATCTTCAGAACATTTTCATGTTAAGAGATGTTTATATTAGACTTTAAGAGAACTCACCTAATTCTAATGAGGAATAATACTAGGGGGTCACTCACATAGTGTTTCTATTGATCAAAATTAAATTATATTTGAAATTAATTATTGGAATAAATATTATTCTATGGTATAAGGAATTAAATTTATTGATGACTTATTAATGGAACATATTCATTCACTTTATTATATCGGTTGAATATAAAATAAATTACTTTTTACAAGATCATAAAAATTATAATTATATATTTATTTTTAGTATGAAAACATTTATTATTCAAGGTTTAATAAATACTTAGGATATGTGATCCAATATAATGTGAATATATGGAATATTACATTAAATATCAATAAAATAAATAATAATTTATCTAATTATTGAAATAATATTTAATTAATCTATGAGTTTTGTAAATCTGAAGTAAATGAAAACAATAGTATTATTATTTATAAATGAGGACATATAGGGATTATGATAAAAATTATGTTCGATTATAAAATAATTTATTCTTTAAGATATCTCTATAAATACATATTTATATCATTTCTCCGAGTCAGACTTTATTGTATACAATCCATCCCTCTAGTGATTCCCTCATACCTAGAGAGAAAACAACCTATAACTCTCACAATAAATGTGATCTTCCACATTCCACTTCCTCAAAAGGGTGGGAGAACATATAGTGTCCCAACCATAGATAACCCATATTTAGTGTCGACTATTAATTACATTGACATGATTATAAAGAATCAAGCCCCTAAGAACACAGAGTTTAGTAGTATTGGTAAACCAGAAACATAAATGAGTATTGTATTACAAATGAGTACACTAATTACAACATAATTTTTTCCTTTTTTCTAAATAAATGAATTTGAGAATGACCATAATCCTCTAGTATATCCGTACATACCATTCATATTAATCTTCATGGATTACTAGGGTATGAAACACAATAAGGGTGAGACCAAATTCTATGTATGGGAAATGTATAGGGTAATAAATAATTAATCAATGGGAATAATAATTATGACATGGTAAATAATACAACTCACACACACCATATAATTAACAGACTAGGAAGGAAGTGCATAAACAATATGTCAAGGTAATAAATGAAAAAACATTCCATTCAAATAAATATATAAGGAAGAATACATATGTCAAGGTAAGAAATTGAGACAGTTTCTATTTAATTAATGAACTAAAAATGAAATTTATCCATATATATGTTGACATAAGATCACATGGATGAATAATAATATAAACCTTATGAGTGAAATTCTTAATTATTAAACGTCATGTTTCTTAAGAACATGATATTGTTACCATTAAGAGAGAGATAATTTTTTTCTAATTTGTGCAACTAATCCATCCCATGAGACTAACGATGCATCAATGGGGTTGCATTAACCGGTCCCCAACCCGTAGGTCTTGCATTAGTCAGTATCTAACTCATAGGGATTTGATTAAATAGTCCCCAACCTTTATAGTTCATTTCCAAAGAATTTAAATAAGCATGGTGAGTTATAAAATATTTGTATCGAATAAAGGATAAAGGTTTATCAACATTTCACAATAAATAAAATAACTACCAAATTAAAAACCATATAAAAATGGTATATTGTTTAGGAAATAATAATATATATGAGAAATGATATAGATATTTTGGGGAGATTCAATGTCAAATGATCATAGAAAATTGAAAATTTCAAGGGGACTAAAAGGAATCAAGGAAGTAAATTTGAATACTATCATTAGAAAAATCAATCATAACCCATACATAGAAATATTAAGTATGGTATTAATAGAATATAACCCATGTGGATTAAAATAATTTATTTTTTTCATTTATCAATGGATTAATTAATCAAATCTCTTTTAAAAACATTCTTGTGGAAAAAACTTCTTTTTTGAAAAATCATTTGAAAAAACTTTTCATTAAAAATCACTTTTGAAAATATTCTCTTTAAAAAGTAACATTTTTACATTAAAATGAAGATTCATTTAAATGACATGAGTGAATCCATACAATCCATAAGAGGTAAGAATAACATTCATTTTTCACAGTTAAAGGATATAAAATTTCTTTGTTCAAAAAGAGATAATATGATTCCTTTGAACGCATTATTAAAATAAAAAAATGGTAAAAATGGCTTTAAAAAATCATTTTGAAAACATTTTTGAAAGCATTTAAATGAAATATGGTTTTATAATAAAATAGGTTCTTTGAATAAGGTGAGAAATCATGACAGGTCTTCCTAAAAACATTTTCTAATACATTTTGAGTAACAAAGAGTGAAAAATGGTACTAATATTTGAAAATGGTCATGAATAACCATAGAAGAGAAAATGAAAGGTTTCATTGAACAATTTTCCAATAATTTCCTTGAATGGAAATGAAATTGAATGATCATAAAAGTTAATATTGAGAAAAATATTCTTTCAATATTAAAAAGTATCCCATACCACGTTGAAACAATTTAAATCATAATCCTCAAAGAGGAATAACAATACTTGAATGTTAAAAATACCATGAAGATAAATGGATTAAATATATAATATAACAAAATGATAACTATATACACCACATAAAAGATGTATGTTGTGAACATGACATTTATCTCATAGATGTAAAGGGTGAGAAGAGAATCTCGTACCTTAGGGTTAGATTAATGTGAACATCCTTTAAATTCCTAAATAATAAAATTATGTTGATTTTTTTACATTCATGAGAAACTTTTTTATGTTTATCTTTAATTTTATTTTACATATAATCATGTTGTATATAGCTAATTAAACAATTATGTTTATATTTGGAGTTTTGACTAAATTCAATTTTGGAGTTAAAAAAAACTTTGGTAGGTCAACTATGGTCAAAGTGGTCATTATATAACATAAAATAAATGATAATCACGAAATAATTATTATATTTATAAATAAATAATACTTTTAAAAACAATAATTACAAATGGGTATGAAAAATTAATCAACCTTATAATCATGGAGACGATAAGTCGTACAAATGCTTGCGTAACGTTCTTATATATCAATGAGTGTCGTGAAAAACATTAAGTAACACCATATCATTAGATAATGATAATTATATAATAATTAACATATTATTTAATAATATATATTTATATATATAATTATTTTGATATAAAATTAATCACATCATGTCGATGAGGCAGTAGTCCACATGCCCATGAATAATGTTATCACTTTTTATGTGTGTCAAAGGGTAGTAAAGAAATATATATATATATATATAGTATATTTATAGAAATATTATTATTTTATTATTATCATATATATGTTTTTATGTCACATATTTTCAATTGATATCATCCTTTATTGTTTGATGTACAGTGTGAACGAATCACATTGCTTTGATAGGGCGATAGTCCACACTTCCTTAAACAATGTTATCGTATTAACATAAAATGGAAAGTATTAAATAAATATCATATATATCCAAGTATTACAGAACTATAATGAAAAATAAATATCATATATAGCATATATAATCATAGTTCCAAACATAATGGACACCATGAGAGGTGGTAATGTAAAAATAAAGAATCATTGTTTCATGAGGTACTTTTTCTCCTTACACAAAAAAAATATGTTCATTACCCATTAAGATGAATCTATGTGTAATTTTAGTTAAAAACATTATAATTAAAACATCCTAGTATATTTATTATACTGGTATTTTTATAAAATCATGAAATAAGGAGAGTTGAGGGTGTGGTTAATGGAAAAAAAATTAAAAAGCCTGAGAGAAGATGTTACATATTAAGCGGGTAAATACTTTTGTTTTGTACCAAATGGTTTACATGGAAGGATTTTTTACAAAAGAAATGATTCAAGGTATAGGTTAGGTATTTTTGGATGTTCATTGGGATGATCATGGATTATTATAAATGTTTTTAGAGGTGTGAGGAATATGGAGGGGTGGTGGCCATTTATAGGGAAAGAAAAGAACTCACTAGAAATTTTTGGAAACAAGTTAGGTGTACACATGTTCATACTTTAAAAAAGTAATAAAAAACCTACAAAACTGAATACTGGAATTTACATCCACTAATTATGAACATACAATGGATATTTTCAAATTTTAGAGGTCATTTGGGACCCTAAGTTAATGGATTTGTCCTTTATTAAGCTTAATTATGTCGTAATAATTGGAATTAGTTTTAATTACTTTCACTAATAATTTTGGTAAAAAACATAGTTGGTCATATTAGAACATATATATTATTATGATTCAAAATATGGAATCCATTTTTCAAAATTAAAATCATATAATTGGTATAAATTAATTTAAAATTCACCGAGTAAGCGGGACGACATTATGGGTTTTCATGTAAAAACATTCCAAAGATTGCTATGTTTTTATAATCAATTTCACTGTTAAATTCATTACGATAACATAAATTGTATTAAATTATAAAAATATTATCTAGTTAAACATAAAATAATTTTAAAAATATAATTTTATCTTATAAATAAATCAGATGAAAAAGTAGTTTTGAATTAAAATTCAGTATCTTTAACTATTCATCAAAAATGAAACTTTTTAGAAAAATATTAAAAATTCACCATAACCAAATTATTGTATTTATATTTCAAATATTAAGTTTATTTTTACATATTACATAAATTAAAGTCTCATAATTCATATTTAATATGATTTCTCCATTAAAAGGTGATAAAATTTCCTTTATTAAAATATAGGTTATTATATGTAAAACGGTTTTGTTCTTATCTTATGAATACCAAAAATAATGGCTGATTGTCAAAAATATGTTATTGAACATAATATTTATATATAAATATATATTAAATTATTATCACTCACTAATTATAATTAATTTAATTAGTAATCATAAAAAAAATTTTTTGGCATAAAAATATTGATCGATCAAAATATTCACTTTATATTAAATTGCTTCTTGTATTAATTTATAATTAATTTCTAATAAATTAATTAATTAAATATTTTTAAAAACCAAAATTTTCATAAGTTAGTTAGTAATATTCATTACTAATAATTTAAATTCTAGTTTATATCGTATTATATTTTAATAATATATTGTGGTTCAATGTAACTCGGTATTGTGTGTAATGAAAGTCATTGAATAATGTTTCTCTTGCATGTAACACAAGTTATAGAGGAATGTATATCATGCGTGAAAACTAGGATAATGTGGTTTTGCGTGCATTAATGTATATAGATTCAATTTTCAAGAGTAAATATATAATAATGTATCTGGATATTATATTAACTTAAGAACATTGTGTCATATGTCATACATGCTATCGTATACAAGGATCTTAATTTATATTTTTAAGGCAACATATTCTTCCCAAAAAAATTTAAATTACATCCTCGTAATTTAAACTTGATAACAATGATATATTTTTAATAATTACGATGTTTTAAATCCCCCATCGTTAGAAGGGTTCATAATTCATCCCTTATAATAGAGAGAATGGAAGTAAAAAATGTCACATTGACTACCATGTAACTAAGTCTATATGGAGGATTAAATTGCTGTAAATTATAGATATTTACTTTGAGGAAATTTTTAAATATTTATAGGGAGTGAATGAGGTCATAAAACACAAAAACCTGAATGGTCAATGGAAATTTGAGGGATTCAAAGCCATAAATTTGTGATGATTTAAGATACCATCTGTAAAAAAGGTATTATCACAACAATTTTATTTGAAGATAATTTTCCAAATGTTGAGTAATTATTTTACTTCCAAATATTCATAGAAAATTTACTTTATTGATATGTTTATTTTTCATATGACCAATTCTAACTTTTTTTGTGTTGTGATCAAAATCAAATTCATTCAAAAATTAATAATGATGTATGATGCACAAAAATAAATTTCTAATGGATAGCGAAGATTATAAAAGAGTGACAAGGCTTACTATATTTCTTTATCTATCTTCCAAAACCAATATGGTTAATAGATTAATAGCTAATCTACCAAAGTGATACTACTAGTTCAAAATTAATATTTATTTTTCAAATTGTTTAACTAAAAACTACGAACATTTTACTAGGACATTATGTAGGTCATGGGTTTATGTGAAACCATTATCCTCATTTAGTCATGGGTATAAGACCCATGGCTCTACCAAATTTTATTGGTTTTCACCCATCTTAAAAGTTATCCTTTTCTAAAACCAAATTAAAATAATATCAAAAATAAATTTGACGGGAAACCTTGAAATTCTGTTAATCACTAAATTTCATTTTACCTATGATTTTAAATACAACCCCATGCTACTAAAAAATATGCCTTTAATAGTGATAGAAATAGAGTTTATCAGTACTAGAAAAGTGATGAATACATGAACAAGGTTAAAATCCCCGGTCTTTTATAAGTGTTGAAAAAGTGATGATAAAGGAACAGTTTATCAGTGCTTTAATTTAGCACCACGAAAGGAAACATTTTCCAGTGCGTATAAAATCACTAATAAAGAGTATTTTTTAGTTCTTATAGAATCACTGATTATCTATACCTTTATCTATGCTTATAAAAGTGATGATAAAGGACCATTTATCCGTAGTAATAGAATCTCTGATAACTATCTCCATTATTAGCACTTTTAAAATCCCTAATAAAGGGCCATAATATAGTGTGTTGTAACATCACAACACATAACAAAAAACACACCTGATGACAACAAAAAGATGTCCCAATACAGGATTTAAATGAAATTATATTAAAAAACCAAAGAAAAAAACACTATAATGTGGATATTTCAATCATTGGTTCGTACAATTACTTAAATAAAAATTATTTCAAAATTTTAAAATCATCAGTGTTCCTTTGTTTTTTAATATCGACGTGATTCATTTTATTGCTAATAAACCCACCCCCTTATTAAAAACAATAATCCACATATAAAAGAAAAAATTTATGTTAGTAATAATACAATAAAATAAATTAACATAAAGATTTAATTTTATTAAAAATAATGTAAATTTTAAATAAAAAGTTTTCAAGTTGTGTCATACAACTCACACCGTACATCAGATTGAGTTTTGGTTCACTAAAACTCTTCTAAAAGGAATTATGGATAATTTTTTTAATGTATAAAAACAATCTGATTGTTTTTTTTAGTTTTTGGTACGTCATTTGTCTTTTTTTACTAAAATTTCAATTTAAATTGGAAACATGTAATTTTGACTCATTGAGATCACATCATGAATCAGTGTGATATGGAACACATTTCCACATGTCACAAATTAATTATTGGTAATTTTCCTAAATGATCAGTAAAACCCAGGCATGTTTGATCAGTTTTCAATGAGTGACACTTTTTGAACTTAAATATCGATTTTAATTTGATAATGGGCACTTTTAGTCATACCTGACATATTGTATATTGTATTAATGTTTGGTTGATTCATACACATCAAAAATTACTAATGAATTTATTTTGTAAAGTATCATAATAAAATGATTTTGTTTTATTGGTTTTGATAAGTAAAGTTTCCCATTTAACTAAAATTAATGACAATTTTCAATAAAAAGATATTATTTCTGTCATACCGGTAACTTAGTGACTCAGATTAATGTTTAGATTATACCTAGACGTCCCAAATAACTTAAGAATAGTTTTTATAAAGTATCCAAACAATATAAATGTTTTTTCATGGTATTGAGTATGTCACTTGTCTTTGTTACTAATATATCATTTTAAAATTAAAATATGAACTTTGACTCATACAGATCATATTGTTCATCAGATTGAAGTTTAAATGATTCATAAAAATACAAAATGACTTATGGATTGTTATTCTAAATTATTTAAAAAAATTTAATTTGTTTGATCAGTTTTGAATAGGTTGGCTGGTATTTGTACTAAAATTGATGTAATTTTTAAATTAAAACACACACTTGGAGTCATACTAGTCACACAATGTCTCGATTTGGGGTGGGACCAATTCATGAAGGTCTAAAATAGCTTATGGATCATTGTTCTAATGCATCAAAGTTATTTGATGCGTTTGTTCAATTTTGAGTAGGTCAGTTGGTTTTTACAAAAATTGATGTAAATTTTAAATAATGATGCATGTTGAGTTATGCCTGTCACACCATGAATCAGATTGAGTTTTAGATGATTCCAAAATATTTGAAATCACATATGGATTTTTCCCTTACATATCAAACAAATTTGATTGTGTTTGATTAGTTTTGAGCACATCACTTGTATTTTTTACTAAAATTTCATTTTAAACATGAAGCATTCACTTTTGACTCATTCAAATCACATAATATATCAGTGTGATATGAAATAGATTCCTATACATGAAAAATTGAATGTAAATCATTTCGTTAAATTATCAAGAAAATAAAATTGTATTTTATTGGTTTTCAATAAGGGACATTTTTTTATCAAAAATGTCGATTTTAAACTGATAATAGACACATTGAGTCTGTTGTATTTTTTTACTAACATTAATGTCAATTTTCAATATAAAGAAGTAATTAGAGTTATACCAGTCACATCTTGTGTCAAATTAAGGTTTGGTTGACTCATACATGTCCTAAAGTCTTAAAACAATCCTAACTATCAATGTTACCACTATTTTCTGTCTTTATTTACTGAACATTCTACACTTCTTTAGAAGATTAAAACAAACCACATAAACTGTAACACCCCAGGTAAATAAAGAATATGACATCTTTATATTTATCTATATTTTTGAATCAAATATTAATATTACTTTAAAGGGGATGCTATCCTCGATGGCGTACCCAATACGTAACAACGAGTTTCTTGGGAATCTTACGTTGCACTCTAATAATAAAATAATATTATTTTAAATGGTAGTTAACATGTAGCCGTTGTATTGGCGGGAATGTATATAAATAACTAAAATATTATTATATATGTTTTTAAATGTTTTTACATATATCCAAAAAAATATAAAGGCTTAAAATACGGAAAGAATTCAATTTTTGGTGTATATGCCCTTGTTTTCAATAAAGGTTCACTTATCTCCTTTTGATGGCGAACCATCATTAAATATAGTTTTGGTAACTATTATAAATTCTATTGGACCAAATAAAACTATTCTTAAGAATCGGGACATCAAAATTTACCTTGTGTAAATTTTTGGTATCTTTCCGATAAAGTGCATTTTTTAATGAATAGTGTAAAATGTTGTATTTTAATTCAAAAACCCTTTTTAATCTAATTTATTTATATGATTAGATTATCTTTTTAATTGGTTTTAAAGTGAAATTAGAATATATTTATACCATTTAATCCAATGGTGGTCATTGGAATAAAGTTCACTTTGAAATTAGACTTAAACTGGTGTCAATCTTTTGATACTTATTATTTTATAAAAACACGCGATTTGCTCTGACAGTGGCAATTAATTATTAAATTAATTAATGTGACTTATATGTTTTTAATTTTGTAAAATAGACTTCATTTTTTAATTTGGAATATCAAATATAGCTTAGGGTGAATTTTTGGTAATTTTCTGAAAAACGTCAATTTTTTATGAATAGTGAAACCACTAAGTGGTACTTATAAAAACTGATTTTCCGTTTAAATGAAATTCTTCCATCATTGTGTTTTGAATTTCAAAAATATGACATACATGGTTGTCATTAAAAAGTAAAATGTGGTTCAATGAGATTAATATAATTTTTTGGTGAATAGTAACTTATTAAGTTTTTAATCGCGATTAGTGGTAATTAGTGTAATTTAAGGTAAAAATGATATTATAAAAATGTGAAAACACCATGAAACTTGTCCTACCCCTATTGATGGCTGGGTGAGTTTCGAGATGTGAGCGGCCCGAGGAGGCATGGAAAGGTGTGCGGTGATGGCATGCTGATCGAGGACAGCTGGATGGTTTTTTGAGTTTGAAATTTGAAAGTTGTTTTGAAATGTATGGAGCGGGATGTTTTGTAATGGGTACCGGTAACCCGGAAACCGGTTTTCTTTCTATTTTTAATAAATGGTCAGAGGGTTATCCTCTGACGGGTTTTCTGGTAAATTTGTTTACTAAAACAATTTTTAGAAGGGGTTATACTAATCATAATTTTGTCTATAAATACTCTTTGGAAAGATAATAAGATTTCCTACATCAGGATATTTTTTTTATAATTTTTAGACATTAAATAAATTAATTTAATTTTGACATCATGATGATGCAACGGTGACCTCATTAATGAACAGTTTAAATAAAATGAAACTGTAATATAAAATATAAGACCTAAACTTGTCCAAAAACTATTTTATGGGAACATTTCTAAGCATTATCATCTTATCTTAGAAATATATCAATGTGGGACCTTAGAAATTCGAAACACTTTTTAAAATAAAATAATAGTTTCATGATTTCCAAATGTGCCCCTCCTCTCCTCTTATAAAAGGCCCCCACCTCTACCTCATTTCACACACTCCTCAAGCCTTTGGCTCATCCATCCCCTTCCCATTTACTCTCTCCACATCCCTCTCCTCATCCTAGAGGATTCCCTTTTTTGAATAATCCTTTCAAAGGAAGCCTTTAGGCTCAAATCAATAGGAGTTACACTTTTAAAGGTAATTCATTCTCTCATGTTAATTTGTTTTATTTTGCTTCTCCAACCCCCTAAACTCTTTTTATTTACTTCTTTTGTAACAACCCCAGTATCTTAAATATATTAGGATGTTTTTATAAGATTTATTTGAGCTAAACTCTCACACAACTACATCAAATGGTTAAAGAACATACGGTTTCCGTGGATGGCGAAATTCTGCCTCCCGAAACGATGATTGTTAAATACCCATTTAACACCTTCAAAGGTGTCCATTATGATGTCACTATTTTTATATATGATATGTAATATGTTTATTCATTCCTTAAGCTTCTGTATTTTTCATTTATGCCATACCATTATTGTTTCCATTATGGGTAAACACGATATCTTCATTTTAGGAAGTGCGGACTACTGCCCCCTGAAAGTGATTTGATTCGTTAATACCATATGTGGGATTTGTAAAGGATAAAGTTAATGATATTATATATGTTATTATACTGGAATTATAATATACTCTTATATCATTATGATTCCATTCCAGAAAATACGAAATAGAAATGGAAGTAGTGTTCATGCGTACGTACGGCTTACCGTCTCCATGAACGGTGCATTTCATTTCTTACCTCTAAATGATTATGTAATATTATAAATACATGTATATGCTGGATATATATGATATATATGATATCCAAATCAGTAATGTCATTCTGGATAAAAAGAACCTTTGACCACACGGACAACATGTAATTGTAAGAAGTCTACATTCGACTTAAGAACCAAATATCGACAAAACCAACATTATTAAATTAAATGGTTACATAATGTTTATAACATGGAAATAAGTTATATAAAAGGAATAATGAACTTAAAAAATGTTCTTAATCAAGTATAAATTAACTCAAGTTTATTATTCATGACGTTAAAGAACGATCGAGTCAAGTCGGACCCGAGGTAAGGGATCTTACTCCTCTCTTTCTTTTTAAGTACTCTCTTTTATGTCACTTCTTTTAAGCTCCTCTTTGTTATGTTGGGGGATGTTCTTTTATATTCCTCTTTCTATAAACTTTATGTTAATATTATGAGATACCCTATTTTATCTCATCAATCCATTTTTGTATGTTTTATGTGGCGTCGTTAGGCTGTCGAGTTTTCGTAAGGGATTTTTCATCTCACTTTTATTCCCATGAGATTTATGCTACATTTTCCACAATTTCCTTTGAGTGGTGAATGTACTTCCCATTATTCTACTCTTTGTGTAATATACTTTCGTTTATGAGTATTTACATCAATTATTTATTTTCCTTCTTTCACAGGGCGTATGTTTCGAAAGATACCCATGTCGGTAATGGAACCTTTAACCCTCCTCTTTTTAAAAGACTTATTTTTTATGTCTTTTAATTCACACAATATTATTTCGGGATATGTTCTTCTATATCCTTATTGATTTAAATTTTATGTCCATGTGATGAGATACACATTTTATCTCTCATCAACCCTTTTTCTGAATTTTGAAGTGACGCCGTTAGGCTGTCTAATTATTGCAAGGGAACTTCTTAACCCAATTTTGATTCTTTGGGATAAGCTTGTACTCCTTGAATATTTCATTCTATGAATATGTGTGAATAACCTCTGATTGTTTTACACTTAATATCCACTTATATTTGGTGTATTAGTTTGTCACACAGAATTATGTAATTGATTTATCCTTAATCCAAGGATACCATCTTTGTATGGGACTTCGTCTCAATCTCCTTTCATTGAGGCATATTTTGTTTTATACACAACCTTCTTTTATACGGTGTATAATCCCCTTTTACTTTTACGTTTATCCAAAAGGAATATTTTTTATACGAAGCATTTTATTAAATGACAAAAGGGAATTTTTTTGTCGTACGAATGCGGCGACAACGACTTCTCCACCGCCGTGACCATTATTGGAGTTTCGACTTCCTCTACAAGCCATACCCTTTTTTTTAAATGAAAAAAATAAATACCATGTTTTACTTTAGTATTGAAAATGCTTTTCGTAATGTTTTTATTATATCAATGTGTTGTATTGATATCTTGTGATTGAAATGTGGAAATGTTATGTTTCCTTTATGCATGTTTTTTGTGATATGATTATGTTATGGTTCTTGGAAATTATTATGAAGACGGGTGGTTCCGTGATAAACTAAGGGCGGGTGAGCCCGTTATAGCTCTCCAATGCATTGGGTAACGCAAAGGAGTGAAACGTTAAGGTTTTTACAAAGAGATTTAGGGAATATACTGTGATGGGTATTCCAAATGTAACCAAGAGGGTTACTCCCTACGTAAGAATGTTATGAATGCCTCAAGTTACCTTTATTTCTTATTATTTCTATGATTTATTCATGGTTTTATGAGGTATGTTAAAGTGGCTATGTTTTATGGGTAAAGTATGATTTCATTCTTATGTATATATGAACTCATGTTTCCTTTCCATATTTTTATATCCCTTATGAGATTTTTTATGCTCATCCCGAGTTTTTAAAATGTTTTTCACAGGTCAATGGAAAGGTGCGTGATGTGATGATAGTTTCAAGGATGTGTCAAGAAAGAATCCAAGTTTTATTTTAAATATGTTTCCGTTGATGGGAAGAATGAATCCTGTCTTTTATCTAACCACTTTGTTTTAATGTGGAATGTAATGCAAGTTTTATGATCTAATTCTCTAAACCTCTAAACCTGAAAAGATCCTCAATGTGTAATCTTGTATTAACTCAAGATTAAGTAAGGTTTAAGGTTGGGGCCTTACAGTTGGTATCAAAGGTCGGTTTAGATAACTTTAGAGGTTAGGGTATTCTTAAGCATAAGTGGCATTACCATAATGGTTAGGATTTCAGAAAGAGTCCTAGTTTTAGATAAATTGGATGAGTAAGTAAATATTAGTGTTTATCTTCCTCATTAGTACATGATGGTTTTTTATATACTGACACTGACCTTTTTGGTTTTAGTAAATGGCTGGATCTAGCTGGAACCAAAGTAACAGTGGATGTGAAGGAAACTGTGACAGTTTTTTGAGCAAGCAACTGAATGATATGGGAGCTTCAATGAGAACTCTTAAGATTATTCTCAATCAACTATCTGGAGTCATGATTGACCACCTAATCCTTGGTCATTTCTCTAAGTCATCATATATACGAGAAACAAATCCCTACGGAAGTACAGGTAATAATCATAAATGTATGTGTGTTCAAAAACCTATGTGTGAAAGATGTGGAAAGAAACGCCTAGGAAAATGTTTCAAAGGGACAGAAATATGCTATAGATGTGGAAATGAAGGTCATAAAGCAAGAACCTGCCATGGAAAAAGGAAGCATCCAGTTGACTCGAGGAAAGGGAAATAATTTATTTCTGAGGGATCAATTTAATTTTTTAAATATGGTGTACATGGTCATTATTCAAACACATGTCCTATGAAGAAGTTTCGTGAATGGGATCACCAAGAGAGTACAAATGTTCATTTACCAATACCTAATGCCATTCCGATTGAGGATGAAGAAACTGACAATGACCAATCAAAGGTATGTATTATTTCATGACTATTGTTTTCCTATTTTGGGATCTTAGGATATGATTCATGATATTGTTTGTAGGAAAGAGGTATTTCGGAATAAGATGGAAAGGAATGGTTAATGGATCATGAAGAATGTTGAATGAGTAAGATGTCAACATACAAGGGCGTCAAGTGTTATGGTGAAATTATTAAGAGTATTAAGTCTCTTTTGATGATGGGGTAACATTAGAAGACTTTTTATATTATGTGTAACCCTGATGATTAATATAGACAAATTTTATTCAAGGAATATTTATCTTTCTTTTGTGGACATAGTTATAAAGAACCATTTGGGTTTATATGATCCTTACTTTTTAGGTAATTATGGGTTACTATATGTTATGATTAAAGTGAAAGGCATGAGATAAAATTAAGGTTAAATTATGATATGGTTATTTATGATGATTTTATACCTTTTTTGGGGAATGATTTTAGAATTATATAGTTTTGGAAAAAGGAAAACATGCAGATCGTGTGACTACCCGTCGCATCGGACAAAGCTACGGGAATCGAACCCACAACCAAAGTGCGACTGGTATTTATCGCCTACCACTGGACTACATGAAGTCCCTTGTTAGTTTGACTGATTCTTTTTAGTTATATGATTTTATGAATTAAGAGTAAGTTGATTTTGGGTTATTTATGAAAATGATTAACCTGTCATGGAGGATATGTGATTATGTTAATTACTTTTCAATACGAGACTTTAGGAGCAACTGATGTTGTTTGGAGATAAATGTTACGATTTAACTTGGAAGACTATGTGACTAAATCCTTCAAATATTTGGGTTTCAATCTTATATTGGTTTACTTTGAAGAATTTAATGTACAAGTTGGATGTCGAATGGTCCTCGTTGAACTTTGGGTTTTATTGGACAAATTTTGGAGATTAAGCATAAATTTTCTTTTTAATGGGTTATCCTTTCTGGATTATCTGACTTTGTACTAACCTTTTTGGTTTTGGTTTTGGTTAAAGCCTAAAGACATGGGAAGTATATAGTTATCTTTGGTGGATTAGGTGATTCTCTAGAAGTTGATTATAGTACTCTTAATGTGAACAAGTCTTCATAAATACTCGTCTTTTGAAAAAAAATATGAGTTTGATTAAGGAATCTAGTAAAAGTTGAAAGTCAACATGATAAGTGATTATGTTTCCTTATGAATAAATTACCCAATAAAAATTATCTTAAAACAAAAATGTTTTCTATTAACTTTTCCTACTGGGGAATCGAATACTGTTTAACCCATCACATGTTTGTGATTTTCTCATGGTTAACTTTCTCCTAAACATCTTTTCTATCACTCTTCATCAGAACATGACCCTATGTTTTCTCCTCCATGTCCATGTTTTCATACATGGAATCCTAGTATGGGTTAACTCGGGTGACCTCTGTACTTATCTTCCGTTATTTTAAAGTGATTGTTTTATCGACTCTTGTTCCGATGTGGGACTTTCAAAGAAGTTTCCAAGCTCAATTTTAAAAAATGTGAGGACGCAATTCCCAAAAGGGGGGAAGGATGTAACACCCCAGGTAAATAAAGAATATGAAATCTTTATATTTATCCATATTTTTGAATCAAATATTAATATTACTTTAAAGGGGATGCTATGCTCGATAGTGTACCCAATACGCAACAACGAGTTTCTTGGCAATCTTACGTTGCACTCTAATAATAAAATAATATTATTTTAAATGGTAGTTAACACGTAGCCGTTGTATTGGCGGGAATGGATAGAAATAACTAAAATATTATTATATATGTTTCTAAATGTTTTTACATATATCCAAAAAAAAAAGATAAAGGCTTAAAATACGGAAAGAATTCAATTTTAGGCGTATCTGCCCTAGTTTTCACTAAAGGCTCACTTATCGCCTTTTGATGGAGAACCATCATTAAATATAGTTTTTCTCACTCTTATACATTCTATTGGACCAAATAAAACTATTCTTAAGAATCTGGACATCAAAATTTACTTTTTGTAAATTTTTGGTATCTTTCCGATAAAGTGCATTTTTTTAATGAATAGTGTAAAATGTTGTATTTTAATTCAAAACCTATTTTTAATCTAATTTATTTATATTATTAGATTATCTTTTGAATTGGTTTTAAAGTGAAATTAGAATATATTTTTACCATTTAATCCAATGGTGTTCATTGGAATAAATTTCACTTTGAAATTATACTTAAACTGGTGTCAATATTTTGATACTTATTATTTTATAAAAACACGCTATTTGCTCTGACAGCGGGAATTAATTATTAAATTAATTAATGTGACTTATATGTTGTGAATTTTTTAAAATAGTCCTCATTTTTGAAGTCGTAATATCAAATATAGCTTAGGGTGAATTTTTGGTAATTTTCTGAAAAACATCAATTTTTGATGAATATTGAAACCACTAAGTGGTACTTATAAAAACTAAATTTCTGTTTAAATGAATTTTTTCCATCATTGTGTATTGAATTTCAAAAACCCGACATACATGGTTGTCATTAAGAAGTAAAATGTGGTTCAATGAGATTAAAATAATTTTTTGGTGAATAGTAACTTATTATGTTTTTAATCGCGATTAGTGGTAATTAGTGTAATTTAAGGTAAAATTGATATTATAAAAATGTGAAAACACCATAACACTTGTCCTAACCATATTGGATGAGTAATGGCCGACCAAGACAACCCATGGGTGGATTTAGGGGACCCTATGGAGCCTCTTGGGTGATATAATGACTTTAATGTTTTTTTTTAAAATAAAGGTGAAACTGACACTAACATAAATTGTTTTACTAAAAAAAATTTTAGAAGGGGTTATACTAATCATGATTCTGTGTATAAAAACTCTTTGGAACTATAAAAAGATTTCCTACATCATGATATTTTTTTTTATAATTTTTAGACATTAAATAAATTAATTTAATTATGACATCATGATGATGCAATGATGACCTCATTAATGAACAGTTTAAATAAAATTAAATGATAATATAAAATCTAATACCTACACTTGTCCAAAAACTATTGGATGGGAATATTTCGAAGCATTAGCATCTTATATTCGAAATATATCAATGTGGGACCTTAGAAATTCGAAACACTTTTGAAAATAAAATAATAGTTTCATGATTTCCAAAAGCGCCCCTCCTCTCCTCTTATAAAAGGCCCCCACCTCTACCTCATTTCACACACTCCTCAAGCCTTTGGCTCGGCCATCCCCTGCCCATTTACTCTCTCCACATCCCTCTCCTCATCCTAGAGGATTCACTTTGGGTATAATCCTTTCAAAGGATGCCTTTAGGCTCAAATCAAAAGGAGTTACACTTTTAAAGTTAATTCATTCTCTCATGTTCATTTTTTTTTATTTTGCTTTTCCAACCCCCTAAACTCTTTTTATTTACTTCTTTTGTAAAAACAACAGTATCTAAAATATACTAGGATGTTTTTATAAGATTTATTCGAGCTACACTCTCACACAACTACATCAAATGGTTAATGAACATACGGTTTCCGTGGATGGCGAAATTCTACCTCCCGAAAGGATGATTGATCAATACTCATTTAACACCTTAAAAGGTGGCCATTATGATGTCACTATTTTTATATATGATATATAATATGATTATTATTTCCTTAAGCTTCTGTATTTTTCATTTATGGCATACCATTATTGTTTCCATTATGGGTAAACATGATATCTTCATTTTAGGAAGTGCGGACTACCGCCCCCAGAAGGTGATTTGATTCGTTAATACCATATGTGGGATGTGTAAAGGATAAAGTTAATAAAATTATATATTTTGTTATACTGGAATTATAATATACTCTTATATCATTATGATTCCATTCCAGAAAATACGAAATAGAAATGGAAGTAGCGTTCATGCGTACGTACGGCTTACCGTCTCCATGAACGGTGCATTACATTTCTTACCTCTAAATGATTATGTAATATTATAAATAAATGTATATTCTGGATATATATGATATATATGATATCCAAATCAGGAATGTCATTCTGGATATAAAGAACCTTTGACCACACGAACAACATGTAATTGTAAGAAGTCCACTTTCGACTTAAGAACCAAATATCGACAAAACAAACATTATTAACTTAAATGGTTGCATAATGATTATAACATGGAAATAAGTGATATAAAAGGAATAATGAACTCTAAAAAGGTTCTAAATCAAGTATAAATTAACTCAAGTATATTATTCAGGACGTTAAAGAACAATCGAGTCAAGTCGGACCCGAGGTAAGGGATCTTAATCCTCTCTTTCTTTTTAAGTACTCTCCTTTATGTCACTTCTTTTAAGCTCCACTTTGTTATGTTAGGGGATGTTATTTTATATTCATATTTCTATAAACTTTAAGTTAATATGATTAGATACCCTATTTTATCTCATCAATCCATTTTTGTAAGTTTTATGTGGCGCCGTTAGGCTGCCGAGTTTTCGTAAGGGATTTTTCATCTCACTTTTATTCCCATGATATTTATGCTACATTTTCCACAATTTCATTTGAGTGGTGTATGTACTGCCCATTATTCTACTCATTGTGTAATATAATTTCGTTTATGAGTATTTACATCAATGATTTATTGTCCTTATTTCACGGGGGGGTATGTTTCGAAAGATACCCATGTCGGTAAGGGAACCTTTCACCCTCCTCTTTTTAAAAGACTTATTTTGTTATGTCTTTTAATTCACACAATATTATTTTAGTATATGTTCTTGTATATCCTTATTGATGTAAATTTTATATCCATGTGATGAGATACCCTTTTTACCTCTCATCAACTCTTTTTCTGAATTTTGACGTGACACTGTTAGGCTGTCTAATTATTGCAAGGGAACTTCTTAACCCAATTTCGATTCTTTGGGATAAGCTTGTACTCCTTGAATATGTCATTCTATGAATATGTGTAAATAACCTCTGATTTTTTTACACTTAATATCCACTTATATTTGGTGTATTAGTTTGTCACAGATAATTATGTAATTGATTTATCCTTAATCCAAGGATACTATCTTTGTATGGGACTTCGTCTCAATCTCTTTTCATTGAGGCATATTTTGTTTTATACACAACCTTATTTTACATGGTGTATAAACCCCTTTGACTTTTACATTTATCCAAAAGTAATATTTTTTATATGAAGCGTTTTACTAAACGCCAAAATGGAATGCTTTTGTCATACGTATGCGGCGACAACGACTTCTCCGCCGCCGTGAGCATTATTGGAGTATCGGATTCCTCTACAAGACATACCCTTTTTTTTAAATGAAAAAAATAAATACCATGTTTTACTTTGGTATTGAAAATGGTTTTCGTAAAGTTTTTATTATATCAATGTGTTGTATTGATATCTTGTGATTTAAATGTGGAAATGTTATGTTTCCTTTATGCATGTTTTATGTGATAGTATTATGTTATGGTTCTTGGGAATTATTATGAAGACGGGTGATTCCGTGATAAACTAAGGGCAGGGGATCCCTTTATAGCTCTCCAATGCATTGGGTAACGCGAAGGAGTGAAACATTAAGGTTTCTCCGAAGATATTTAGGGAATATACTGTGATGGGTATTCCAAACATAACCAGGAGGGTTACTCCCTACGTAAGAATGTTATGAATGCCTCAAGTTACCTTTATGTCTTATGATTTCTATGATTTATTCATGGTTTGATGAGGTATGTTAAAGTGCCTAAGTTTTATGGGTAAAGTATGATTTCATTCTTATGTATATATGAACTCATGTTTCCTTTCCATATTTTTATATCCCTTTCTAAGCTTTTTTATGCTCATCCCATGTTTTTAAAAAAAAAATCACAGGTCAAGCGAAAGGTACGTGATGTGATGATAGTGTCAAGGATGTGTCAATAAAGAATCCAAGTTTTATTTTAAATATGTTTCTGTTGATGGGAAGAATGAATCCTGTCTTTTACGAAACCACTTTGTTTAAATGTGGAATGTAATGCAAGTTTTATGATCTAATTCTCTAAAACTCTAAACTTGAAAATATCCTCAATGTGTAATCTTTTATTAACTCAAGATTAAGTAAGGATTAAGGTTTGGGCCTTACAGTTGGTATCAAAGGTCGGTTTAGATAACTTTAGAGGTTAGGGTATTCTTTAAGCATAAGTGGCATTACCATAATGGTTAGGATTTCAGAAAGAGTCATAGTTTTAGATAAATTGAATGAGTATGAATATATTAGTGTTTATCTTCCTCATTAGTATATGATGGTTTTTTATATACTCATACTAACCTTTTTGGTTTTAGTAAATGGCTGGATCTAGCAGGCACCAATGTAACAGTGGATGTGACGGAAACTGTGATAGTTTTTTGAGCAAGAAACTGAATGATATGGGAGCGTCAATGAGAACTCTTGTGATTATTCTCAATCAACTATCTAGAGTCATGATTGACCACCTAAACCATGGTTATTTCTCTAAGGCATCATATATGCGAGAAACAAATCCCTACGGAAGTACAGTTAATAATCATAAAGGTAAGTGTGTTCAAAAACCTATGTGTCAATGATGTGAAACGAAACACCTAGGAAAATGTTTCAAAGGGACAGAAATATGCTATAGACGTGGAAATGAAGGTCATAAAGCAAGAACCTTCCATGGAAAAAGGAAGCATCCAGTTGACTCGAGGAAAGGGAAAGAAGTTCATTCTGAGGGATCAATTGAATGTTTTAAATGTGGTGTGCATGGTCATTATGCAAACACATGTCCTATGAAGAAGTTTCGTGAATGGGATCACCAAGAGCGTACAAATGTTCGTTTACCAATACCTAATGCCATTCCTATTGAGGATGAAGAAACTGACAATGACCAATCAAAGGTATGTATTATTTCATGACTATTGTTTTCCTATTTTGGAATCTTAGGATATGATTCATGATATTGTTTGTAGGAAAGAGGTATTTCAGAATAAGATGGAAAGGAATGGCTAATGGATCATGAACAATGTTTAATGAGTAAGATGTCAACATAAAAGGGCTTCAAGAGTTATGGTGAAATTCTAAAGAGTATTAAGTCTCTTTTGATGATGGGGTTACATTAGAAGACTTTTTATATTATGTGTAACCCTGATGTTTAATATAGAAAAATTTTATTCAAGGAATATTTATCTTTCTTTTGTGGACATAGTTATAAAGAACCATTTGGGTTTATATGATCCTTACTTTTGAGGTAATTATGGGTTACTTAATGTTATGATTGAAGTGAAAGGCATGAGATAAAATTAAGGTTAAATTATGTTATGGTTATTTATGATGATTTTATCCCTTTTTTGGGGAATGATTTGAGAATTATATAGTTTTGGAAAAAGGACAACATGCAGATCGTGTGACTACCCGTCGCGTCGGACAAAGCTGCAGGAATCGAAAACCACAACCAAAGTGTGACTGGTATTTATTGCCTACCACTGGACTACGTGAAGTCCCTGGTTAGTTTGACTGATTCTTTTTAGTTATATGATTTTATGAATTAAGAGTAAGTTGATTTTGGGTTATTTATGAAAATGATTAACCTATCATGGAGGATATGTGATTAGGTTAATTACTTTTCAATACGAGACTTTAGGAGCAACTGATGTTGTTTGGAGATAAATGTTATGATTTAACTTGGAAGACTATGTGACTAAATCCTTCAAATATTTGGGTTTCAATCTTATATTGGTTTACTTTGAAGAATTTAATGTACAAATTGGTTATCGAATAGTCGTCGTTGAACTTTGGGTTTTATTGGACAAATTTTGGAGATTAAGCATATATTTTCTTTTTAATGGGTTATCCATTCTGGATTATCTGACCTTGTACTAACCTTTTTGGTTTTGGTTTTGGTTTTGGTTAATGATTAAAGACATGGGATGTATATAGTTATCTTTGGTGGATTAGGTGATTCTCTAGAAGTTGATTATAGTACTCTTAATGTGAACAAGTCTTCCTAAATACTCGTCTTTTGGAAAAAAATTTGAGTTTGATTAAGGAATCTAGTAAAAGTTGAAAGTCAACATGATAAGTGATTATGTTTCCTTATGAATAAATTCCCCAATAAAAATTATCTTAAAACAAAAATGTTTTCTATTAACTTTTCCTACTGGGGAATCGGATACTGTTTAACCCATCACAAGTTTGTGATTTTCTCATGGATAACTTTTTCCTAAACATCTTTTCTATCACTCTTCATCAGAACATGACCCTATGTTTTCTCCTCCATGTCCATGTTTTCATACATGGAATCCTAGTATGGGTTAACTTGGGTGACCTCTGTACTTAACTTCCGTTATTTTAAAGTGATTGTTTTACCGACTCTTGTTCCGGTGTGGGACTTTCAAGGAAGTTTCCAAGCTCAATTTTAAAAAATGCGAGGATGCAATTCTAAAAAGGGGGGAAGGATGTAACACACCAGTAAAATAAAGAATATGACATCTTTATATTTATCCATATTTGTGAATCAAATATTAATATTACTTTAAAGGGGATGCTATGCTCGATAGTGTACCCAATACGCAACAACGAGTTTCTTGGCAATCTTACGTTGCACTCTAATAATAAAATAATATTATTTTAAATGGTAGTTAACACGTAGCCGTTGTATTGGCGGGAATGGATAGAAATAACTAAAATATTATTATATATGTTTCTAAATGTTTTTACATATATCCAAAAAAAAGATAAAGGCTTAAAATACGGAAAGAATTCAATTTTAGGCGTATCTACCCTAGTTTTCACTAAAGGTTCACTTATCGCCTTTTGATGGCGAACCATCATTAAATATAGTTTTTCTCACTCTTATACATTCTATTGGACCAAATAAAACTATGCTTAAGAATCTGGACATCAAAATTTACTTTGTGTAAATTTTTGGTATATTTCCGATAAAGTGCATTTTTTTAATGAATAGTGTAAAATGTTGTAGTTTAATTCAAAACCTCTTTTTAATCTAATTTATTTATATGATTAGATTATCTTTTGAATTGGTTTTAAAGGGAAATTAGAATATATTTTTACCATTAAATCCAATGGTGTTCATTGGAATAAATTTCACTTTGAAATTATACTTAAACTGGTGTCAATCTTTTGATACTTATTATTTTATAAAAACACGCTATTTGCTCTGACAGCGGGAATTAATTATTAAATTAATTAATGTGACTTATATGTTGTGAATTTTTTAAAATAGTCTTCATTTTTGAATTCGGATTATCAAATATACCTTAGGGTGATTTTTTGGTAATTTTCTGAAAAACTTCAAATTTTGATGAATAGGGAAACCCCTAAGTGGTACTTATAAAAACTGAATTTCTGTTTAAATAAAATTTTTCCATCATTGTGTTTTTAATTTCAAAAATCCGACATACATGGTTGTCATTAAGAAGTAAAATGTGGTTCAATGAGATTAAAATAATGTTTTGGTGAATAGTAACTTATTAAGTTTTTAATCGCGATTAGTGGTAATTAGTGTAATTTAATGTAAAAATGATATTATAAATATGTGAAAACACCATGACACTTGTCCTACCCCTATTGGATGAGTCATGGCCGACCACGACAACCCATGGGTTGATTTAGGGGACCCTATGGAGCCTCTTGGGTGAGATAATGACATTAATGATTTTTTTTAAAATAAAGGTGAAAATGACACTAACATAAATTGTTTTACTAAAACTATTTTTAGAAGGGGTTATACTAATCATAATTTTGTCTATAAATACTCTTTAGAAAGATAAAACGATTTCCTACATCAGGATATTTTTTTTTATAATTTTTAGACATTAAATATATTAATTTAATTATGACATCATGATGATGCAACGATGACCTCATTAATGAACAATTTAAATAAAATGAAACGATAATATAAAATCTAAGACCTACACTTATCCAAAGACTATTGGATGGGAATATTTCGAAGTATTATCATCTTAACTTCTAAATATATAAATTTGGAACCTTAGAAATTTCAAACACGTTTGAAAATAAAATATCAGTTTCATGATTTCCAAAAGTGCCCCTCCTCTCCTATTATAAAAGGATCCCACCTCTACCTCATTTCACACACTCCTCAAGCCTTTGTCTCGGCCATCCCCTGCCCATTTACTCTCTCCACATCCCTCTCCTCATCCTAGAGTATTCCCTTTGGGAAGAATCCTTTCAAAGGAATCCTTTAGGCTCAAATCAAAAGGAGTTACACTTTTAAAGGTAATTCATTCTCTCATGTTCATTTGTTTTATTTTGCTTCTCCAACCCCCTAAACTCTTTTTATTTACTTCTATTGTAAAAAAAACAATATCTTAAATATACTAGGATATTGTTATAATATTTATTCGAGCTACACTCTCACACAACTACATCAAATGGTTAAAGAACATACGGTTTTCATGGATGGAGAAATTCTACCTCCCGAAACGATGATTGTTCAATACTCATTTAACACTTTCAAAGGTGGCCATTATGATGTCAATATTTATATATACGATATATAATATTTTTATGCTTTCCTTAAGCTTCTGTATTTTTCATTTATGGCATACCATTATTGTTTCCATTATGGGTAAACACGATATCTTCATTTTAGGAAGTGCGGACTACCGCCCCCTGAAAGTGATTTGATTCGTTAATACCATATGTGGGATGTGTAAAGGATAAAGTTAATGATATTATATATGTTATTATACTGGAATTATAATATACTCTTATATCATTATGATTCCATTCCAGAAAATATGAAATAGGAATGGAAGTAGCGTTCATGCGTACGTACGGCTTACCATCTCCATGAACGGTGCATTTCATTTCTTACCTCTAAATGATTATGTAATATTATAAATACATGTATATCAGGATATTTATGATATATATGATATCCAAATTAGGAATGTCATTCTGGATATAAAGAACCTTTGACCACATGAACAACATGTAATTGTAAGAAGTCCACTTTCGACTTAAGAACAAAATATCGACAAAATAAACATTATTAACTTAAATGGTTACATAATGTTTATAACCTGGAAATAAGTGATATAAAAGGAATAATGAACTTTAAAAAGGTTCTTAATCAAGTATAAATTAAATCGAGTTTATTATTCAGGACGTTAAATAATGATCGAGTCAAGTCAGACCCGAGGTAAGGGATCTTACTCCTCTCTTTCTTTTTAAGTACTCTCCTTTATGTCACTTCTTTTAAGCTCCTCTTTGTTATGTTGGGGGGTGTTCTTTTATATTAATCTTTCTATAAAAATTAAGTTAATATGATGAGATACCCAATTTGATCTCATCAATCCATTTTTGTAAGTTTTATGTTGCGCCGTTAGGCTGTCGAGTTTTCGTAAAGGATTTTTCATCTCACTTTTATTCCCATGAGATTTATGCTACATTTTCCATAATTTCCTTTGAGTGGTGTATGTACTGCCCATTATTCTACTCTTTGTGTAATATACTTTCGTTTATGATTATTTACATCAATGATTTATTGTCCTTCTTTCACGGGGCGTATGCTTCGAAAGATACCAATGTCGGTAAGGGAACCTTTCACCCTCCTCTTTTTAAAAGACTTATTTTGTTATGTATTTTAATTCACACAATATCATTTCAGGATATATTCTTCTATATCCTTATTGATGTAAATTTTAAGTCCATGTGATGAGATACCCTTTTTATCTCTCATCAACTCCTTTTCTGAATTTTGAAGTGATGCCGTTAGGCTGTCTAATTATTGCAAGGGAACTTCTTAACCCAATTTCGATTATTTGGGATAAGTTTGTACTCCTTGAATATTTCATTATATTAATATGTGTGAATAACCACAAATTGTTTTACACTTAATATCCACTTCTATTTGGCGTATTAGTTTTTCACACATAATTATGTAAATGATTTATCCTTAATCCAAGGATATTATATTTGTATGGGACTTCGTCTCAATCTCCTTTCATTGAGGCATATTTTGTTTTATACACAACCTTCTTTTATACGGTGTATAAACCCCTTTGACTTTTACGTTTATCCAAAAGGAATATTTTTTATATGAAGCGTTTTACTAAACGACAAAAGGGAATGTTTTTGTCGTACGTATGTGGCGACAACGACTTCTCCGCCGCCATGACCATTATTGGAGTTTCGGCTTCCTATACAAGTCATACCATTTTTTTTAAATGATAAAAATAAATACCATGTATTACTTTGGTATTGAAAATGGTTTTCGTAATGTTTTTATTATATCAATGGATTGTATTGATATCTTGTGATTAAAATGTGGAAATGTTATGTTTCCTTTATGCATGTTTTATGTGATATGATTATGTTATGGTTCTTGGGCATTATTATGAAGACGGGTTGTTCCGTGATAAACTAAGGGCGGGTGAGCCCGTTATAGCTCTCCAATTCATTGGGTAACGTGAAGGAGTGAAACGTTAAGGTTTATCCGAAGAGATTTAGAGAATATACTATGATGGGTATTCCAAACGTAACCAATAGGGTTACTCCCTACGTAAAAATGTTATGAATGCCTCAAGTTACCTTTATGTCTTATGATTTTTATGATTTATCCATGGTTTGATGAGGTATGTTAAAGTGCCTAAGTTTTATGGGAAAATTATGATTTCATTCTTATGTATATATGAACTCATGTTTCCCTTCCATATTTTTATATCCCTTACTGAGCTTTTTTATGCTCATCCCAAGTTTTTAAAATGTTTTTCACAGGTCAAGGGAAAGGTACGTGATGTGATGATAGTGTCAAGGATGTGTCAAGAAAGAATCCATGTTTTATTTTAAATATGTTTCCATTGATGGGAAGAATGAATCATGTCTTTTATGTAACCACTTTGTTTTAAATGTGGAATCTAATGCATGTTTTATAATCTAATTCTCTAAAACTCTAAACCTGAAAAGATCCTCAGTGTGTAATCTTGTATTAACTCAAGATTAAGTAAGGTTTAAGGTTACGGCCTTACATAAACTCAAAATAATATTCCCCTTATATATGAAAAAAATTATTAAGAGTAATACTAAAAATAAATAAATAAAACATTCATGTAAAATAATACATTAATTCTCAAGAAAATGATTTTACTTTGAAAATATAAAAACTACCTATGTGATTGAGAAGTATGGGGAACATGAAGGAAAATGATAAATGTCAAGACTACTAGTGTGAAATGTTTTAATGGATAAGAAGTTTTTGGATGATTTTGTGTAGAAAGGAGTGAAATATTAATATCGAAAACCAACTCGAATAAAAGAATCCACTTGTATAAGATAAAAATTATTATATGATTAATTCTAAATAGAAATAAATGAAACATAAATATGAAATAATACATTAAATATATTGGAAATTATTTTACCATGAAAACATCAATATTTCTTATGCAATTGAGTAGAGGATGTGTCATTTCTTTTCATGAAAAGCAAATCATGGTAATATGAAAGAAAGTAATAAATTCACCACTACAGGGGTGAAATGGTTTTGAGGGTGAAGATGTATCTTGAACTTTTGGTGCAGAAATGCATGAAAGATGGAAAAATCAACCCAACTAAAATTGAATAATTGATCTGTATAAGAAAACAATTATTATGTGAGTAATACTAAAAATTAAATAAATTAATCATAAATATGAATAAATATAGTAATTCTATTGACAATAATTTTATAGTGAAAATATAATTATTACCTTTGTGATTGAGTACAGATAATGTCATTTATATTCTTAAAAAGGCATGCCACATGGATAGAAATGTGCTAAAATAAAAAAATTATGAATTGAATAATTAAAATTAAATCAAATTTTCCTTATATAAATTTTTAGTAAGATAGATAAAGTATATTGTAAAATTAATTTACATATTTCTAAAGGGTTTACTTCATTTTAGTTTGTTCTTCCGAGGGATAGGTGACATCATAATGTGTAGAAGACATAGTGTATATGAGTTTTAAAAAATTTGTGTTAATTTATTATAGAACATATAATATTATGAGGAAAGACACAATACATTAAAAACATTTTTACCTTATCATTAAACATTCTTTCTTTTTTTATGTTTTCAAGGATTTGATTCCTCTATAGAGAATCCAAATCTTCTATTTGTGGTCCTCTATAACATAAAAGACATTATATACTTTGGTTTCAGAATGAAATGATTGGGATTTACCAATTAAAGGTTCATCCTTCATTGAATAAATAATTTATATGAAGAGAAAACAACCTAGGCTCATTTGCTTAGTTTTGGCAATGTGATGTGGATTCTTAACTAAAATGATACTTTTATATTGAATAAATGAACTCAGAGTCATATTGGTAACACTATTCATCCAATATAGGTATTACTAATCCCTACACATCTAAAATGACTTATGTATCATTTTCCTGAAGTATCAAAACAATACCAATGTGCTTGCTCAGTTTCGAGTAGTTGAGTTGTCCTTTTTACTAAAATAGAAGTCAATTTTAAATTATAAGACACACATTGAGTCATATTAGTCACACCATGCATTGGATTGAGGTTAGAAAAATTTTAAAATGTCCCAAATGGCTATGGATAATTTTCAAAAAGTATAAAAAAAATTGAATGTTTTTACTTAGTTATGAGTACGCCACTTGTCTTTTTACTAAAATGTAATTTTAATTTGGAAACACATAATTATACTCATACTGATCACATAGTCTATCATTTTGATGTGATAAAAATTATTTCATTTCAAAAATGACTTAATAATGAATGTCTTAAATTATCAAAAAAATCCGACCATTTTTTCTCAGTTTCAAATGAGTGACATTTTTTGAACTAAACTATCAATTTTAAACTGATAATGGACACATTGAGTCATAACATGGATAATTTACATTTTATTGAGATGGTGATTATTCTTATATGTAAACAACGACTTATAGGTCATTTAATTAATGTATCAAGACAATCTGAATGCATTTCCCTAGTTTTGAGTAGGTTAGTTGTTATTTTTATTAAAATTGATGTCATTTTTAAATAAAAATACACACTTGGAGTCATACCCGTCACACAATGTGACAAGTTGAGGTAGGCTTGTTCGTATACATCTCAAATGAATTGTGGATAGTTATTCTAAAGTATCAAATCCATCTTAATGCATTTTCTCGATTTTCATTATATAACTTGTTTTTTTTTTACAAAAATGACATTTTAATATTGAAACACGCATTTTGACCTATACTGATCAGAAATTGTATCGTTTTGACATGTGGTTGATTAATTTATGTCCCAAAGGAATTATGATTATATTTACTAAATTATAAATAATTTACGAGAACATTTGTTTTTAGTGGGTGTATTTTTTTGAACTAAACTATTACTTTTAAACTGATAATGAACACATTGAGTCATAATGGTCACACCATGCATTAAATTGAGGTGTGAATGATTACTAAATGTCTTAAATGACCTATAGATCATTTACCTAAGTGTGAAAAAGTAAATTCCTCAATCTAAATCTATTTAAAATAAAATAAAACCCTACCATTTTTTAATAAAATAAAACCTATTGAAAAAAGTTGTTTAATTGAAAAAAAATATTAAAAAAATAGTCAACCAACTATTTTATGAAAGATTTATTTAGATCATTGTGATTAAAATCAAGGATAAAAACGAAATTAATTAATCATTAACTATGCCTCCATGTAAAATTAAATAAAATAATTTTAGAAACATACACTCGTTAGCTAAAATTACACTCTAGAAACCTAATACACATGGGTTGCACAACACTATAGTTACATATTATGATTCTTCCATCTCAACCCTCTCAATTTTTTCCTTCCCTTATCTCTATCATTTTCCTAGTTGTGTGGATAGTTTATCTAAAAATAGTTAGTCTAAATGGAGTTTTTGAGTAAATAACTAGTTTTAATGGTTTAATTCTCACAAATGGAACGTATTCCCCCTTTTAGAGAACACATGGAAGTACAAGGGGAAATGACACTCATTTAATTCATTGTGTTCCCTAAAAGAGTAAATGCCTCCCATTTGTGAGATTTAAAATATTAAAATTAGTTATTAAATTTATACCTACATTTCCACCAACAAATTTAAGTGAAAATCTTCACACACCTAGAGAAATGACAGATGGAATGACAGTAATGAAATTGAGAGGGTGGGGATGAATGAATCAGAATACAAAACTACAGTGTTGCGTAGCCTTCAGATCTTGGGTTTCTATAATGTAATTTCAACTGATGTGTTCATGTTACCTATATTAATTTATTTTATTTGATGTGGTGGTAGAGTTATTAATGAATTACTTTCATTTTCTCCTTGAATTTATCAACAAGGATCCGAATAAAACATTTAAAAAATAATTTGTTGAAGATTTTTTTATTTATTTTTTAAAAAAATTGGTTATTAATAGGTTTTATTTTATAAAAAACAATGATATGGTTTTATATGATTGTAAAAAATGTTGATGGAGGTTTGTAAATCGTTCACACTTACATCGATAGTAAATAAACCTGAACGAGGTTCTCGACATCCACCATCATAAACAGTAAAATGTAGGTCAATCCTCATTCAATAAAACAATAAATAATGTCAATGTGCCTAAATATTATATATATACATTTTATATATATGTATTAGTAACTTTATTTTAATATAAATATATATATGAATAATATATATTATATATAAATTTATTTCAACATATATTATATTATTATATGTGTATATATATATAATACAATTTTTTCTAATGAAACTAAAAAATACTATTTCTAATAATTTTTAAATTATGATAATTATAAATAATTATTATTTTGCGTAATTATGTATAAAATATAATTATTTATGTTTTGTAATGTTTAATTATTTTAAATATGTATATATTTAGTAACCTAATTTTATTATTTTGAAAGTGACATGACTGGACAATATTTTATTTATTATTTAAGAATAAATTAAAATATTGTTAATTAAATCTATATATAGACCTAAAATGTATATATAGACAAAAAATGATGAATACCTAATAATAATTAATAATATATATAATTTCATAACTTTCATTCTATTTTTTGGTGAAAATGATATAGGAACCTAATTATTATATAGAATCCATAAAATGCCCATTGACCCATCATTGAGATTCTAGGTAGGTCCATAATGTAGCTGGCATAATTAAATAATAAACATCAATAATATATATCAGAAATAAAGGATAAAAACACACCATCCCATGAAAATTCTATCCCATTCACATTAATACATGTATATATATATAGAATATAATTTACAATACACATAATTGGAAACCAAATTCACATTTAAAAATAAGTTTTAATAAAAATAAGTATAATACCTACCTAATTTGGAAATAATGAATAGTAAATTGTGAATAAATAATTATAAAATCACTCTTACATTATAAGATTTGAAAACACATATAAATAGATAGAAAGGTATATATTTACAAATATATATATATATATATCTTTGTGTGTGTGTGTATATATCTTTATAAAATAAAATTAAATTGATAAAAATATATGAAACCCTAATAAAAAAATATCACTGTACCGTAAAATAAATACAACACCATGCTAATTTTTAAAATAGAGATCCATTAAATATAAGTAAATATTTTTTCACCCATAATAAGATTTCTCAAAAAATAAAACAACATAATGCAGAGAAAATAAATTTTTAAAGAAAAACCCTTAAATCAGAATATTAATATAGAAGTTAAGTAAATAAATTCCCTTACATGAATTGCATAAAATTAGTTTCTGTTACTATTTTTCACAATGATCAGATTGAGACTTGGTTTTGTAAATAAATTTTCTCGGAACCTATAAAGTAAATTGATTCAATACAACGAAATAGGCTGGTGTATAGATGTAGATAGCGACATAAAATGATTCAAAATAATAATTTTAAAAGACCAAAACATGATATCTCAAATAGTATACAAGAAAAAAATGTATTGTAAATAAAAGAAAAAAATATAACAACCAAAAAAAAAAATACATAATGAAAATAGGAACCTACAAGAGAAAATCAGAAACCTTCAAATCTAGATCTAGAAACAACAAATACAGAAAGAGAATCAGAACCAACAAAGGAAAACACACGCCTGCCTCTATAGGATGAATAAAATATGAGACCCTAACATCCAGATCATGATGTTTTCTCCAAAAACCCTAATTAATACCGAACAAAAGATATCAGATGATGTTTGAGAAACTGGAGGCAGTTGGTTTGTGCAATTCAAGTTGGTTTGTGTGACTCGATCTTTGATTCATCAAGGAGAAGTTCCAAAAATGGGTAGCTTCTATGGAATGCTTCTCATATCATGACAAATTCGCATTAGGCTACTTTTTTAAATTAGATTGGTATACTTTTATCAGTGCCAATTTTTTGCATTGATAAATATGACTTTTATCAGCACTATTGTTTAGTGCTGATAAACCCTCGTCTTTATCAGCGCTTATTACTTAAGCGACGATAACAAATTTATTATTATAATTATAAATAAAATTGTTTTCAAATATATATATACACTTAATATATATATACAATAAATATATTCATTATTTTATTCTTTTAAAAGAATTTTATAGTTATTTTAAATATATATAATGAGTTATTTATAATTATATAAATATTTTTAGTGAATAATATATATATCATTATATATATATATAATAAAAATATATAAATATAAATATATTGAATATATTCATTATTTATGTAAATTTATTATAAATTTAAACATTATTTAAATGAATATAATTATATATTTTTAATTATATAAATTCAAGTAAAAAATAATTATTTATTTATAAATTTATAAATAATTTTAAAGATAATTTATTATTTTATAATTAAAAATATAAAATTTTATAAATAAAATATGTAAATTTTTTAATATATTTATTTATGAATAAAATAATTTATAATTTTCATACAAATATTTTTTGATATTATTATGGAATATCTAATTTGAAGTTCATGTATGATGATGATTAGTGAAATCTAATAAATTAGAAAAAAGTTCACTTTAATAATATTTGGAAAAATGGATATGTTTTGTGTGTGTGCATTGTATATAAAAATGAATTAATTATGTATATGTGAAAACAAAATAACACACATTTGATCAATGTTGAACAGAAAAATCAAACGACATTCAATTACATATCTATTTCTTTATGCAACTAGTCAGTATTTTTAATTCATGTTAATTTTTTATTATAAATCCTTGTTCACTAAATATATGACCATTTCATTTAAAGTGCGTAAATATTTTTTAATTTCTAAATCATATTTATATTCATTAATTTATTTCTATATATTTCATATGTATTATTTATTAGCATTATCAATAATCCTCTAATTGATATTTTTTTCATATTTTTCACAATTTACTTATTTTAAATTTTAAATTTGTTAATTTTCATTTTTCATATCTATATATTTAATAAATACTAATTATTAATATATTTAATTATTATATAGTATAATGAATTTATATATTTTATTAATAATTATTTAATTTTTAAAATATATAATTTTTTTTAATAAACTCATTTTAAATTGTTTATTTATTCAATTACTAAATTTTATTTATTCAGACCATTATCATCGCTAAAGAATTACTAATAAAGGACTCCTTTATGAGCGCTAAAAATATAGAATTGTTAAAGGATATCTTATATGAGTGCTAAAAATAATGCACTGATAAAGGGAAGATTTTATGAGTGCTAAAAAAGTGCTAATAAAGAGGACCACTATCAGTACTAAAGAAGAAATAATAAATGGTTAAAAATTTTATTGCTTTTTTAAGAGCTGATAATGATTCAATTTATCAGTGCGTTTTTCTAGTGCTGATGAATACCAATACTGTTAATAGCTACATTTATAGTAATTCCAATACATAAATAATTCATTCATTTATTTCCACATAGGTCTTTCTTTGGTCTATGGTTTTTCCACAATACCATTTCTACAATGTCTAAATCATGAAAGATTGTTTTCAATCTAAAACACCTTATAAAGTATTTTCATTGGAAAAATATTTTATAATGATTTTTAAATAAAATCTGAGTTATCCAATGCCTATCCCCCACGCGTTTCTAACATGGAGAACTGTAAGGCCCATTTTCATTTATTAGGTTTCCCCGATTCATGCACAAAACACCTTGTCATAGTTATTAATCCTAGAAATATTTGTGCTAGAAACACATCCACTTGTAATATTCACACAAATATGTACTCCAATAAGACCCACATAATATCTTCCTTACTAAAAATCACAGATTTTATACCATACTCATCCTCAGTGTCTATATTATGTGTATGTTCTCTAATCTATTTTTTGCTAAATCTAGTTCCCAAGGATACTGCTAAATCTCCTTTGATACTAACAATAGAGTCCCAACCTAATATATCCTAGAGATGGTGTCCACTACTAATTAAATTGGAATGATTTCAAAGAATCTTTCCTTGGAGGACTTTAGGTTTAGTAGTCTTGGTAAATTAGATATATAAATGAGTCTTGTATTACAAATTAAAACACTAATGACAACATAATTTTTATTCGTATTTCTAAATAAATTACTTCAAGGATAAATCAAATCCATCTTGTATATACCAATACATCATTTAAATTAATATTCATGGATTCATGGTGAAAGAAACATAATAAAGGTTATATCAAATTCTCAGTAAGGTAAATGTATAGCAAAATAAATAATGAATCTATTAGAAAAATAATTATGGAACGGTAAATAATAGATCACACATACCATATAATAAATAGACTGATAAGGAATTACATAAACAATATAAAAGGTAATAAATTGAAATACAATCTACTCAAAAAAATCGATAAGGTAAAATCATTTTGGCATGGTAAGAAAATAAAACACATTCTATATAATCAATTAACTAATAATGAAATGTATCAATATATATGTCGATGTAAGATCTCATGGATGAATATTAACATAAACTAAATGAGATAAATGCTTAATTATTTAATGTCATGTTTCTCTAGAACATGATACATTCACCATCATGATATAATTTAAATATTTCCAATTTACATAACAAATTCGTCCCATGAGACTGCCGATGATTCAAGGGGCTCACATTAACCAATCCCCAACCTACAAAGATTGCGTTAACCGGTCTCTAACCCTTAGGGTTAGCATTAATGGGTCCCTAGCCTATATAGTTCATGACCAATAGATTTAAATAAGCATGGTTCTGTATAAAATATCATTATTGAATAAAGGATATGGGTTTATAAATATTTCCTCAAAAAAATAATAATTAAAAAAGTAAAAACAATGTTAAAAATCGTATATAATATAGGAAATAATCATATCCATGATAAATGATATGGATATTTAGGGTAAATGCAATGACAATAGATCATATAAAATTGATCATTTCAAGGGGGATAAATGTAATAATGGAATTGAATGTTAATACTATCATTTGAAAAATCAATATTAATCTATCCATATGAAGATCAAGGATGGTATCAATACAACATATCCAGTGTGGACTAAAATATAGGGTTGTTGACATTTATGAATGGAAACATTATAAAAATATCTTTTCAGAAAATTATTGAGGAAAAATATGTTTTTATTTTAATAAAATAAATTTGATGAATAAATCTTCGAAGATAACTTTTGAGAATATTTTTTTCAAAATTAAACTTTTAGACATGATAAGTAAGCTTAAATGAATTGATGGGGGTTAAATCCATATAAGTATTCTGAGGTAAAAGGAACATTCATTTTACATAGTTAAAGGTTAGAAAAATGACTCATTGGGAAATCAAAAATGGATTCATTTGAATAAAATGGTAAAATAAAAAATGGATCAAAATTTATTCCCCAATTTTTTTTAAAATCATTTTTTAAAACATTTTAACAAAACATGATTTTTTGAATACAATAGGTTCTTTAACTAAAGAGTGAAAAATATCTCGGTTTTTAAAAAACATTTTCTAAAAATATTTGAGTACCAAATATTAGAAATATGGAACTAATACTTGAAACTAGTCAAGAATAACCATAGGAGTGAAAATTAATGTTTTCATTGAAAATTGTTCATATAATTTTTTGAATGGAAATAAAATTAAAAAAATCATCAAAGTTATTTTTGAGGGAAATAATCTTTAAACATTCATAATGTCCCTTACCCATTTGAAACATTTTAAATCATAATAATCCGGAGGAATAAAATTATATTAATGTATAAAATACCATGAAGATAAAATTATTAATTATGTAATATAATAAATGATTACTACATATGCCAGACAAAATATTTATGTTGTGAAATTGACATTTGTCTCATATATGTAAAAAGTGAGATGAAAATCCATTACCTTGCATTTCCATTCAGGTGGATGTCCTTGAATATCAATTATAATAAATTTTTGTTAATTTCATAAATTCTTGAGATCATTTTTCATTTTTATCATTACTTTTATTTAACTTATTACCATGTTGTATTCAATAACTTAAACAAATATGTTGGTGTCAGGTGTTTTTACTAAATTTTATTTATGTGTCCAAAACATCATTGGTAGGTCAAATATGGTCAAAGGTGTCATTATATAACATCTAATGAATAATAATCATGAACCAATTATCATATTTATACATTAATTATACTTTTAAAATAAATCAATACATACAGTTATGAAAAATGAATCAATGTTAAAATCACGGAGATGGTAGGCCATACGTACACATGAATAACGTTCTTATTTTTCAATGAACATCATATAAACAAGGTACGTAAATCCATATATTTCGAGAATGATCATTATATCATAAATATAATATTATTTAATCATATATATTTTTATATATATATAATTATTGTGATGAAAAAACAATCACATCATGTCAAGGAGGTGGTAGTCCACACGTCCACGAATAACTTTATCACTTTTTAAGTGTCTAAAAGGGTAAAAAATAAAATGATATATATATATAGTATATCTAGATATTTAATTATGTCATGAAATTCATATAGACTCATTTTTATGTAATATATTTTTAATTTATACCATCCTTTATCTGTTCTATTAATATTGTGAACAAATCACATCGCTTGGAAGGGGTGGTAGTCCACACATCCTCAAAGTATTTATCATATTAAAGTAAAATGGAATGTATTAAAGGTATCTGAGATAAAAATATTATAGAATTATAAAGAAAAATACTATCAAATATATCATTTATAATCAGTTTTCCTTTCATTATGGCCACCACGAGAGGTAGTAAAGGATCAAAATGAACAACCGTCATTTCATGAGGTAATAGTTCACCGTACATAGAACCAATATGTTCATTACCCAATAGATGGAAGTGTTTGTAAGTGTATATCTAAACCATATAATAAAAACAACCTAGTATATATATCATACAAGTTTTGTTATAAAATAATGAAAAAAATATATTTTAGGGAGTGGATAATATAAATAAAATTTAAAATCAGGTGAGAAGACGTTACCTCTTAAACATGTAACTACTTTTGGGTTATACCAAAATGATCCCATTGAAGGAATTATTCCAAAAGGGAGAATTAAAAGTTGAGGGGATTGATTTTTTGAATTTAATTGGGTTGATATTTACCGAAACTATGTGGTTGAGAGGTGTAAGGAATGGGGATATTTGGTCTCCTTTTAATGGGATGAAAAGGGGCTCACTTGGAATTTTTTGAGACACCATAGGTGTACATATGTTATTACATAACAAAATTCAAACCAAAACAACCAACCTAAATAAATGGAGGTTAATGGATGAATAATTTCTATACAATGGGTGTTGGAAAAGTGGAAAGGTCATTTGACCCCCTAATTTAAATGTTTAGTCCTTTATTAAGCTTAATTTTTCCTTAATAGCTTTTATTAATTTTCAATACTTTTACTACTTTTTTTTCAAAAAAAAGTTGGTGTTAATAGATATTACAAATTATTATGGTTCAAAATTTCGAATCAATTATTCCATTTTACTATCACATATGTAGAATATATTAAATTCAAATTCATCCCGCAAGCAGGATGGCATTGCATGTTTTAAATAAAAAATTAAAATGCTTTATTTGTTTTTATAATCAATTTCAAAGTGAAATTGATTACAATAAAATATAATTTATTAACTGATAAATATGTTATCAAATTAAACATTAAAACAAATTAGATGAAAATTATGGCATGGAGTAGTTAATATTTTAACATGAAGCAAGGGATTTTACATTTCCATGATTGGGACCCCTGGTTTGATCATTCTCACGCAAGGAACATGTTTGCATAGTCTTGGATTTGCATCAAATCATTGAATTATTTTTTTTGGAATCCAAAATGTTTGTGGGAAATTGATTTGGCGGTTGGCTCCACAAAAAAGATTTATATGGAGAGGGAAGTGGAAAGGTATGACCATTATGCCCGCATATTAGTTGAATTTGATCTTAGTGCATCGCTTATGCAAAACATTGTATCTGGCTTGTGGTGATTTTAAATTTGAACGTGAAATTGAGAATGATTTTTTTAATTTTGTTTCAAATTATTGTGTATTTTTCATGTGAGAGATAATTTCTGAAAGGGTGTCAGATGATAAAAGTGTAAAAGATTTGGTCATCATGTTGATATCATTAAATTTAAATTTCCTGCTAGCAATAATTATAATGTTGGGATGCTTGATGATTCACATGTAGTGAAAGATAGGGGTGTTGGGTCTCATATTCTTGAAAAGGATGTTTTTGTCTTAGGCATGTGAGTCAAAAACCCACAGTCTTTTCCTCCCCCACCTTTGATCAAGTGGTGGGTGACATCAAGGAAGGTTCTACTTTGGTTTTTTCCTCGCCTCCTAATGGTGTCGACACTATACCTCATAGTATGGAAGTTAACATTGATACCCCTGATGGGAATATCAATATTAATATGGATGTTTTGGAAATAGCGCTTGAAAAAGAAGCATCTGATGGTGATGTAAAATATTTTAATATGATTGAGGAGAGATCCATTGATGATTACCTGGTTGATGCGAGTGATTTTTTGAATGGTAGTAAGAAGGGGGAGCATTTACACTTTGATCATCTGATGTTGCTGGTGAAGTATTCTACTGGGAAACTGATATATGTGGTTGCTATTTGTGGAATGGGTGTTCCCTCCCTTCCTAAAGGTTATGGAATGTATTTCATGGCTACTCATGAAAATGACGATGCCTCTATCTCTACTGTTGTGTAGGATGGAGGTAATTTGGTTCTACATTCTAGTGTGGCAATGGATTGTTCTGCAGTTCCAACATAGGATACATCTTCTGAGGCTGCTAGTAGGGTTCTGGAATCTGAATAGGATATGACACTGAATATTTATGGGGAATAATGGTCCCAATATCCGAACGGGTGGTCTGTGGGTGATGCACCAATTTTTTTGGGATTTAATATGTTCAATTAAAAATCTATAATTTTATGCTTTTTATATTGAGTGTCTTGATAAGAAAGGAATAAGGAATAAACGAATGATAATGGAAGGATCTGAGATTATTTCTATTGCTGATGAAAATGATTTACCCTCTCTCGATGTGTAGGTGGAAATTTTTTATCCCCATATTTTGAACACAGGGAATCCATTGTGTGGTGATGCATCCACTCAGGACTCACATGAGAATCTCATGCCCCAGGATGATGATCAAGAGAAAACAAATGTCCATGGATGCCCACATGCTGAACCTAATAGTGAAAAAGAGGTCTCATTGGATATTGATGATCAGACTGGTGCATGGAAGACTCCAAAGATAAGGAGGTGAGGTAGGCATCTGAGAGGTCGTGGTGTTGCACACGGGAGGGTAGGAAGGCACTAAAAATGATGATGTAGAGTGTTGCATTTTGATTGTGTTGGTGTCATGTTTGTCACCGTTATCTCACTTTTCTATCTTCTTTGAGTATGTCTACTTTTTTATAAATAAATTTCTTAGGGCTATGGGTTTCACTCATAGTTTCCACTTTCTGGTATATAACATTATATTTTAATCGTATATTATTGTTTAATAAAACATGATCTTACGTGTAACACAATCCCTCAAAGAAGTTATCTCTTGATTCTAACACAAACTATCGAGGATAGTCTTTATTGAGTGTAATGCAAGAGAAGTAGGTGTTTCATGCATTTAAATATATAGAATATATTTTAAATAGTAAATATATTATAAATTATCTAGATATTGTATTACCTTACACACTTTGTGTCACATGTCATACATGCTATCAAATAAAATATTCTTACATTAGATTATTGGTGTATCGCATTACAAGAATAAGTCCTTAAAAGGAAATTTCACTGATCAAAGGATGTGATTAAATATGATTAGTACCACTACACTGGTACTTATATTACCATAAATTAAAAAATAATATCATAGGAGCATGTGTGGATCATTTCTAGTGGGATTCCACTTTTAATCCTTATAATACAATGAAAATATATCGTATTGAAAATTAAAATGATAAAAATATTTAATGATTAAATAATTCTCAAGAACAAAGAAATTATTCTAATTAAATTAATTATTAACTCAATGTTCCACCCTCTTGGTTATGATGATCATTATCTATCTTTATTGGATTTAATTTATTAGTCATGATGTTGATGAACATGTAAATTGTGGATTATTAATTGATTCCTATTAAAATACAAGTTGGAAAGGACCCAATAAGTTCTTATTATATGCCTTGAACCTTCATGTAGTATCATAGGGATCACATTGAAATTTATAATTTTTTAATTTTTTAATCATTATACAAATTTATTCATATTATTTCATTTTAAAATAACTAATTCTTTTTATATGAATATATATATATATATATCTATTATTATTCTTCATCATTTACAATCATATAACCAATAATATGTTTAAAAATATAAGAACAATTATATAATCCATCTAATGGTTATAATAACTCTAATTAAATTTAATGGGGCCACACAATGTATAACCCAAAGCCTTTCCTCATATACTGATGTTAAATGCAATAGGATGTTTCAAAAGTTTAATTTGATGCATTGTGAAATGAATTCTTCATGGTGTAATTATGCCCCATGTGTTTAAAAATACATGATAGCATACATTTTAAGACAAAATTCCTTATATCACAATCACATTCCATGTTGTCCACACATTTTCATTATTGAAAGTGTAGAGTCAAATAGGTGTTCTCTATTTTTTACATGACACGTGTAACTTAGATCTATGAAATATGGAGTTTATTATACTTTTAATTACCATAAAAACTTTTTAAATCATAAGTTTTAAATTATTAAATACATGACAAATAAATTAAAATGGGTTGTGGGGAAATGGTGAAGCGATATACGTCACATATAACTGGCTTGAACACACTATGTATCCTACCTATTTAGGATAAAAAAGTAAAAATAGTCAATTAATAAATTACACTTATTACAAATCTATCCTCAAGTAATCCATTTATATAAAACAGAATGTTATAGGTTTTATATTTATTAAATTCATAATCAACTTCTCAATAAAAATTCAGAACTATGCGCGAGGTATGGACCTTACACAATGTGTACTTCACTTATATAAAAAAAATTAAAAGAAACCTAATTTATTCGTTTCCATGTTTCATTTATTTATAGTAATCGCCACGTAATTCATTAAAATTTTGAAAATTAAAGATTTTTTATTAGTCTACAACACTCATCAAGGACCTTATCGAGCAGTTCCGATAGTTATACACCAGGTTACATCATAGTACTTGTTGTGTATTTTATGAATTTTTAGATAAAAGTAATATATATTAGTAGTTTAAAATTAATATACTTGGTAGTTTCAAGGATAGTTTGTGTAGAAATTAAGAAACATGAATTAATTTGTTATTTTAAATAAGTAATTAATTCATGTCTATTTTATCTCAATTAATAATGATTGAAATGAATAATTGTATATTAAATTCATCTCTATTGCATTCATGGATGATCCTAATCTTGAACGACCTATGTATAGTATGGATTTATTTTTCTTTAATTATTTTGTTATTTTTTTCAATTTTTTTAAATGATGAAAAGTGTTCCATCCCCCCGCAATTACTATGTAAATTACTACGTATCTATGGTTTATTTTACAAAACCCTCATTATCATTTCATTGGATCCACTCTGTTACATGTGTGTAAATCAGAAATGTGGACCAAAATCCTAAGATATTGGCGGTAGTCCAAGATGGGGGCTAAGGTAAAATCAAATTAAGTGATGAGAAGGATAGAGGTGGAATATTGTATCTCAATCCAATACTTTATCACATAGTTTGTACCCTCGAGTCAATGGTTTATTTATTATCCCATTAATAAAAATATTGTATATAATGTTAATGATCATTCCACATAGTTAATTCTATCTATGGATGGTTATGTGTTTTTTTATGTTCAATTGATATCATATAATTATATGAATTATATAGATAATATTTGCAATTGAAATAAATTTAAAATAATTAGGCATAAGTATTTTACTAAAAAATGGTTAATCCCTTAAGTGAATTCAACTAAATATTAACAAAACAAGTATAAGTATGAAATATGAAAAATTTATAAATAATATAAACAATAATCCAACCAAATATTAATTCAAATTACCCCTTTCATAACATGATTATATATGAATTCATAGAACTAAGTGTCGGTATGGACCTTGTCCAGTCACTTAAATTCAATGAGGATATTTTATGTAGGTTTTTGTTTTACATAACTAGGTTAGCATCAAGAAATATATCCCTTTATAGAATTGATATATTGTAACATCCCAGGTAAATAAAGAATAATACATTTTAATATTTATTAATATTTGAGAATTGAATATGAATTTTACTTTAAAGGGGTTGCTATGTTCGATAGCATACCTGATGCGCCACAAAGATTTTCTTTGAAATCATACATTGCACACTAGTAATAAAATAATATTATTTTAAATGGTAGTTAACACGTATCCATTTTATTGGAGGGAATGAATAGAAATAACTAAAATATGATTATATATGTTTTTTAATTGTTTTTACATTTATCTAATAAAAGATAAAGGCTTAAAATAAGAAAAGAATTCAATTTTAGGCATAGATACTTTAATATTCACTAAAGGTCCACTTATCGGCTTTTCATGGTGAACCTTCTTTAAATATAGTTTTTGTCACTCTTATACATTCTATTTGGACCAAATAAAATTCTTCTTTAAAATCGGGACATCAAAATTTACTTTGTGTAAATTTTTTGTATTTTTCCGATAAAGTTCATTTTTTAATGAATAGTGAAAAATGTTGTATTTTAATTCAAAACCACTTTTTAATATAATTTATTTATATGATTAGATTATATTTTGAATTGGTTTTAAGTGAAATTACAATATATTTTTACCATTAAATCCAATAGTGGTTTTTTGAATTAATTTCACTTTGAAATGAGAGTTAAACTAGTGTCAATCTTTTGATACTTATTGTTTCATAAAAACACGCTATTTGCTCCGAAAGCGGGAATTAATTATTAAATTAATTAATGAAACTTCTATGTTTTGAATTTTTTAAAATGGACTTCATTTTTGAATTCGTAAAATCAAATATATCTTAGGTTGAAGTTTTGGTATTTTTCTGAAAAACTTCAATTTTTGGTGAATAGTGAAACCACTAAGTGGTACTTAAAAAACTGATTTTTCGTTTAAATGAAATTTTACCACCTCTGTGTTTTGAATTTAAAAAATCCAACATACATGGTTGTCATTATTATGTAAAATTTGGTTCAATGTGATTAAAATAATTTTTTGGTGAATAGTAACTTTTAAGTTTTTAATCGCGATTAGAGGTAATTAGTGTAGTTTAAGGTAAAAATAATGTTGTAATAATATGAGATGAGCTTGAAACATGTCATACCCTTATTGGATGTGTCATGGCCAACCTAGAAAATGCATGTGTAAACTTGGGGACCCCATGGAGCCACATTGGAAGGAAAATGAAATTAATATCTTTTTATTTAATGTAAAAGTAAAAATGACACAAACATGAGTTGTTTTACAAAAACAATTTTTAAGTGGGGTTATACAAGTCAGATTCTTGACTATAAATATTCATTGGAAGTATAAAATTATTTCCTACATCATAGTATTTTTTCTATAATTTTTACACATTAAATAAATTAAATTATTTATGACATCATGATGATGCAGCGATTACCTCATTATTTAACGATTTAAATAAAATGAAAAGATAATTTAAAATCTAAGACCTACACATGTCAAAATCCTATTGGATGGGTATATTTAGAACCCTTATCACCTTATCCATGAATTATATCAATGTGGGACCTTTTAAATCCTAAAATCACTTTAAAATAATGTAACTTTTCATTATATTCCAAGAGTGCCCCTCCTCTCCTCTTATTAAAGGCCCCCACCACTATCACCTTAACCACACCTCTCAAACCTTTGGATCGGCCAGTATCTTCCCATTTTGTCTCTCAACATCCCTCTCTTACTCCTATAATCCTCACTTTTGGCAAAAGTCTTCCCAAGGAAGCCTTTTAGCTTAAATCAAAAAGAGTTACCCGTTTTAAAGGTAGTGTTTTCTCTTGTGTTATTTTGTTTTATTTTGCTTCTCCAACCCCCTAAACTATTTTTATTCATTTCTTTTGTAGCAAAAAATAGTATCTTCCATATACTAGGATGTTGTTATAAGAATTATTCGAGCTACACTTACAGACACCTACATCTAATGGTTAAATAACATACTGTTTCCGAGGATGGAGAATTCCTGCCTCCCGAAACGATGATTGTTCAACATTCTTTTAACACCTTCATAGGTGGCCATTAAGATGTCACTCTATTTATATATGATATATATTATGTTTATTTTTTCCTTATCCTTCTGTATATTTTCATTTGTGGTATAACTTTATGGATTCCATTATGGGTATACGCGATATCTTCATTTTAGGAAGTGCGGACTACCGCCCCCTCAAAGTGATTCGATTCGTTAATGCCATATGTGGGACTTATAAAAGATGGATTTAAAGTTATTATATATGATTTATGTTACATATAAATGATGAATATAATTCTAGAATTAAAATATATATATTTCTCATTTGGTTTTAATTCCATTAATATGACATAGAAATGAAAGTAGCGTTCATGCATACGTACGGCTTACCATCTCTATGAATGGTGAATTTCATTTCTTACCTCTGAATGATTATGTAATATTATAAATACATGTATATTCTGGATATATATGATATATATGATATCCAAATCATGAATATCATTCTGTATATAATGAACCTTTGACCACACGAACAACATGTAATTATAAGAAGTCCACTTTCGACTTAAGAACCAAGTATCGAAAAAACAAACATTATTAACTTAAATGATTACATAATCATTATAACATGGAAATAAGTGATATAAATGGAATAATGAAATTTAAAAAGGTTCTTAAGAAAGTCGAAATTAACTCAAGTTTATTATTCGGGATGTTAAAGAATGATCGAGTCAAATCGGACCCGAGGTAAGGGACTTTGTCTCAATCTCCTTTCATTGAGGCATATTTCGTTTTATAGACAACTTTCTTTTATACGGTGTATAAACCCCTTTGACTTTTACTTTTATACAAAAGGAATATTTTTCTACGAAGCATTTTACTAAATGACAAAAAGGAATGTTTCTTTTAACGTACGCGTTGACAACGACCTTTTCTACTACTGTGAGTATTATTTTGTCTTTGGCTTCCTCATCAAGCCGTAATTTTTTTTAAAATGAAATAAATACCATATACTCTTTTATGTATTTTGGTATTGAAAATGGTTTTTATAATGGATTTGTTATGTCAATATATTTAAGTGATATATTGTGATCAAAGTGTGGAAATTTCTTCATTCCATTATATTTTTTCATGTCTTATAATCTTATAATGGTACATGGAAATTTGACGGGTGGTTACGTGATAAACCATATGATGGTTGGTGCCGTGAATACCAGGACGGGTGGTTATGTTATAACCTCCAATGCATTGGGTATGGATGTCGGCCTTATGGCTATTCCATTATGTGATATGTGTGGAAGTCGACCGTATGGTTATTCCATTTAAGTATGTTTATGTCCCAAGTTACCTTTATATGTTAGGTTATCTTTATATGGGTTTTATGGTAATCTTTTGGTCACAAAAGGGTAAGTAATGATATTTCATATAGTGAAGAGTTTTTACTACTTCATAAAGGTGAAAAGTATTACTTTGTTAAAGTATACATGGTTCACTTGTTGTTTTGATAAACTAACAGTTTTCATTCTTTGTTTATCCCTTACTGAGATTTTTATGCTCACCCCAAGTTTTTTTGAAATGTTTTTCACAGGACTTAATGTGGAATAGGGTCATGGATGGGTTCAAGGGAAATACATGCTATATAAAACATGGAACTAGACATGTTTCTTTTTAATAGTTTTTATTCTATGGAAACTTAGTAGAAGTTTCTACTTTGTAATATTTTGAGATGTAATAGTTATGTCCTAATTCTCTAAAACTCTAAACCTAAAAAAATCCTCAATGAGAATTATTCATTTAATTCAATATTAAGTAAGGATTAAGGTCGGGGCCTTATAGTTGGTATCAAAGGTCGGTTTAGACAACTTTAGGATTTAGAAAAGTGTTAAATTATAAGTTATGTTATGGTATGATTGAAATGATATAGAATTTAAAGATTCCCATGTTGCTTTGCCTAAGATATTTCTATATTAAGAATGGTTTTTCATAGAGGAAACAGAATAGATTTTCTGGGAAGGCATACAGAGGGAAATGACCTTTCAAATCAGTATCCTGAGATTGTCAGAATCTGAACTAAAAAGATTGTTGCAGTGATGGCTCAGATGACTCAGGTGAAAAATGTTGGTTGTTTTTATTGATGTTATTTTGGTGTTTTCTAAATGTAAAGAGGAGCATGAAAGTCATATAAGGGTTATCTTGAAAACCTTAAAAGAAAAGAAACTATATGGAAAATTCAGCAAGTGTGAGTTTTGGTTACAACAAATTTCTTTCCTTGGTCACATTGTTTCAAAAAATTGCATAAGTTTTGATCCTGCTAAAACAAAGGTTGTTGAAGAATGTCCAAGACCCTCAAATGTAACCGAGATCCGTAGTTTTCATGATTTGGCAGGTTACAACTAAAGGTTTGTTGAAAATGTTTCATGATTATCTAGTCCAATGACTAATCTAACTTAGAAGGGTGTTAAGTATATCTGGAAAAAAGAATGTGATGATTGTTTTCAGGAGTTGAAAAGAAGATTGGTGAATTCTCCAGTTTTGGATCTTCCTTCCAGGAATGGTGAGTTTTTTATCTACAGTGATTCTTCATTGAAAGGACTTGGATATGTCCTTATGCAGAATGATTAGGTAATTGCTTATGATTCTCGTCAGTTGAAAACTCATGAGGAAAATTACCCTACATATGATTTGGAATTAGCTGCTGTTGTTTTTGTTTGAAAAATTTGGAGGCATCATTTGTATGGAGTGAAGAGTGAAATATATACTGATCACAAAAGTTTAAAGTATATATATTCACTCAGAAAAAGTTGAACATGAGACAGAGGATATGGATGGAATTAATCAAGGATTATGATTGTACAATTCATTACCATCCAGGAAAAGCAAATAAAGTGGCTACTACTTTGAGTCAAAAAATTAATGCTTCATTAACCATGCTACGTTTGGAACGATATCCTTTGGTTTTTGATTTGATGAACATTGGAATAGAAGTTGTTGGTGAAGGATGTTCTTCGGTTTTGTTTCAGGTATTAGTGAGATTATCCCTATCAGACAGAATTATGCAAGCACAGAGGGAAGACAATGAGTTGCAGAAAAAGGTAGAGCTGGTTCAGAAGGGTATGTTTCCTGAATTCAACATTGATAATGATTGTGTTTTGAGGTTTGGGAAGAGATTATGTGTGCCTAGTGATTCACAATTGAAGAATGAGTTGTTATGTGAGGCTCATAGTTCCCCGTTTTCAGTTCATCCTGGCAGTACTAAGATGTACAGAGATCTGCGGGAGTATAACTGGAGGGATGGAATGAAATGAGATATTGCTGATTTTACGGTGAAGTGTTTGACTTGTCAGCAGGTTAAAGAAGAGCGGCAGTTACCGAAAGGGATGTTTCAGCCATTACCAGGGCCAGAGTGGAAATGGGAAAATATATCCATGGACTTTGTTGTGGGATTACCAAGGACATCTCGAGGTAATAATGCAATATAAGTTATTGTTGATTGATTGACTAAATCTTCTCATTTCCTTCCTATTCGAGATACATTCTCTCTAGATCAACGTTCTCGATTGTATCTTAAAGAGATAGTCAGGTTTCGTGGAGTTCCCCTCTCCATTGTATCTGATCGTGATCCCAGGTTTACTTCTAACTGTTTGAAAGGCCTTCCGAAGTCGTTGGGTACTGAATTAAATTTTAGTACAGCTTTTCATCTGCAATCAGATGGGCAGTCAAAACGAACAATTCAGACCTTGGAGGATATGCTACGAGCATGCTCTATGGATTATCAGGGAAGTTGGGACCAACATCTTTCTTTGTTTGAGTTTTCTAATAATAACAGTTTTCATTCCAGTATACAGATGGCACCATTTGAGGCATTATATGGAAAATGGTGTCGAACTCCAGCATTTTGGGATGAAGTGGGTGAAAGGAAGCTGAGGTGACCAGAATTGGTAGAAGAGCTGGCAGAAAAAGTTCAGTTGATTCAGAAACACATGAGAACAGCTTAGAGCAGACAGAAAAGTTATACGGATAACCGGAGGAAGGATCTATCTTTCGAGGTAGGTGATCATGTCTTTCTGAAAGTTTCACCATGGAAAAGTGTGATGCGATTTGGTAAGAAATGAAAGTTGAGTCCAAGGTTCATTGGACCATATGAAATTCTGGAGAAAGTTGGATCAGTTGAATACAGAGTGGAATTACCTCTGATTTTATCTCAGGTACACAATGTTATTCATGTTTCGATGTTGAGAATGTATATGCCAGATTCATCTCATGTTTTGAACCTAGAGGTAGTTCAGTTGGAATAGAATCTCTCTTATGAAGAACAACCAGTCCAGATTCTTGACCAAAGAGAGCAAGTGTTGCGAAATAAGGTAATTTACCAGGTAAAGGTTTTGTGGAAAAACCATATGGTTAAAGTGGCAACGTGGGAATCTGAAAATGCTATTAGGGATAAATACCCCCACTTATTTTGATAAGTGAATAAAATTGCGAGGACGCAATTCCCAAAAGGGGGGAATGATGTAACATCCCAAGTAAATAAAGAATAATACATTTTCATATTTATTAATATTTGAGAATTGAATATTAATTTTTCTTTAAATGGGTTGTTATGTTCGATAGCGTACTCGATACGCAACAAAGAATTTCTTTGAAATCTTACGTTGTACACTAGTAATAAAATAATATTATTTTAAATGGTAGTTAACACGTAGTCGTTGTTTTGGTGGGAATGAATAGAAATAACTAAGATATGATTATATATGTTTTTTAATTGTTTTTACATTTCTCCAATAAAATATAAAGGCTTAAAATAAGAAAAGAATTCAATTTTAGGCATAGATACTCTAATATTCACTAAAGGTCCACTAATCACCTTTTCATGGAGAACCTTCTTTAAATATAGTTTTTTCCACTCTTATACTTTTTATTTTAACCCAATAAAATTCTTCTTTAGAATCGGGACATAAAAATTTACCTTGTGTAAATTTTTGGTATTTTTCCGATAAAGTTCATTTTTTAATGAATAGTGAAAATTTTGTATTTTAATTCAAAACCACTTTTTAATCTAATTTATTTATAGGATTAGATTATATTTTTAATTGGTTTTAATGTGAAATTAGAATATATTTTTACCATTAAATCCAATAGTGGTTGTTGGAATTAATTTCACTTTGTAATCAGAGTTAAACTAGTGTCAATCTTTTGATACTTATTGTTTGAAAAAAACACGCTATTTGCTCTGACAGCGGGAATTAATTATTAAATTAATTAATGAAACTTATATGTTTTTGAATTTTTTAAAATGGGATTTATTTTTGAATTCATAATATCAAATATATCTTAGGATGAGTTTTTGGTATTTTTCTGAAAAACATCAATTTTTGATGAATAGTGAAACCACTAAGTGGTACTTAAAAAAGTGATTTTTTTGTTTAAATGAAAATTTACCACCTCTATGTTTTGAATTTCAAAAATCCAACAAACATGATTGTAATTAGGAATTAAAATGTGGTTCAATGGGATTAAAATAATTTTTTGGTGAATAGTAACTTTTAAGTTTTTAATCGCGATTAGAGGTAATTAGTGTAGTTTAAGATAAAAATAATGTTTTAATAATATTAGATGAGCTTGAAACATGTCCTACCCTTATTGGATGTTTCATGGCCGACCAAGAAAATATATTAGTCAACTTGGGGACCCCATGGAGCCACTTTGGAAGAAAAATTACATTAATATCTTTTTATTTAATGTAAAAGTAAAAATGACACAAACCTGTGTTGTTTTTCTAAAACAATTTTTAAATGGGGTTATACAGGTCAGATTCTTGACTACAAATATTCATTGTAAATCTAAAAAGTTTTCCTACATCATAGTATTTTTTTTATAATTTTTAGACATTAAATAAATTAAATTATTTATGACATCATGATAATGCAGTGATTACCTCATTATTTAATGATTTAAATAAAATGAAACGATAATGTAAAATCTAAGACCTACACTTGTAAAAAACCTATTGGATGGGTATATTTAGAACCCTTATCACCTTATCCTGTAATTATATCAATTTGGGACCTTTTAATCCGAAACACATTTTAAAATAATGTAACATTTCTTTACTTTCCATGAGTTCCCCTACTCTCCTCTTATAAAAGGCCCCCACCACTATCACCTTACCCACACCTATCAAACCTTTGGTTCGGGAAATATCTGCCCATTTTGTCTCTCCACATCCCTCTATTACTCCTAGAGGCCTCACTTTGGCCAGAAGTCTTCCAAGGAATCCTTTGAGCTCAAATCAAAAAGAGTTACTCGTTTTAAAGGTAGTGTTTTCTCTTGTGTTTTTTTGTTTTATTTTGCTTCTCCAACCCCCTAAAATATTTTTATTCATTTCTTTTGTAACAACACCAGTATCTTCCATATACTAGGATTTTGTTATAATAAGGATTAGACCTACACTTACACACACATACATCTAATGGTTAATAATCATACTGTTTCCGTGGATAGGAAATTTCTGCCTCCCGAAACGATGATTGTTCAACATTCTTTTAACACCTTAAAAGGTGGCCATTAAGATGTCACTCTATTTATATATAATATATATTATGTTTATGTTTTCCTTATTCTTCTGTATTTTTTCATTTTTGATATACCTTTATGGATTCCATTATGGGTATACGTGATATCTTCATTTTAGGAAGTGCAGACTACCGCCCCCTCAAAGTGATTTGATTCGTTAATGCCATATGTGGGACGTATAAAGGATGGAATTAATGTTATTATATATTATGTATGTTACATATAAATGATGAATATAATTCTGGAATTAAAATATACGTACCTCTCATTTGGTTTTAATTCCATTAATATGACATAGAAATGAAAGTAGCGTTCATGCGTATGTACGGCTTACCGTCTCCTTGAACGGTGCATTTCATTTCATACCTCTAAATGATTATGTAATATTATAAATACAAGTATATTCTGGATATATATGATATATATGATATCCAAATCATTAATATCATTCTGTATATAATTAACCTTTGACCACACAAACAACATGTAATTATAAGAAGTCCACTTTCAAATTAAGAACCAAGTATGGACAAAACAAACATTATTAACTTAAATGATTACATAATGTTTATAACATGGAAATAAGTGATATAAATGGAATAATGAACGTGAAAAAGCTTCCTATGCAAGTAGAAATTAACTCATGTTTATTATTCAAGACGTTGAAGAACGATCGAGTCAAATCGAATCCGAGGTTAGGGACTTCGTCTCAATCTCCTTTCATTGAGGCATATTTCGTTTTATAAACAACTTTATTTTATACAGTGTATAAACCCCTTTGTCATTTAATTTTATACAAAAGGAATCCTTTTTTATGAATCTTTTTACTAAATGACAAAAAGGAATGTTTCTTTTAACGTACGCGGTGACAACAACCTTTTCCGCCGCTGCGAGTATTATTTGGTCTTTGGATTCCTCAACAAGCCGTAATGTTTTTTAAAATGAAATAAATACCATATACTCTTTTATGTATTTTTTTATTGAAAATGGTTTTTATAATGGATTTTTTATGTCAATATATTTAAGTGATATATTGTGATCAAAGTGTGGAAATGTTTTCTTTCCATTATATTTGTTTGTGTCTTATGATCTTATAATGGTACTTAGACATTTGACGGGTGGTTACATGATAAACAATATGACGGGTGGTGACATGAATACCAGGACGGGTGGTTACGTTATAACCTCCAATGCATTGGGTATGGAAGTCGGCCGCATGGCTATTCCATTAAGTGAAATGTGTGGAAGTCGACCGTATGGTTATTCCATTTAAGTATTTATGCCCCAAGTTACCTCTATATGTTAGGTGATCTTTATATGGGTTTTATGGTAATCTTTTGGTTACAAAAGGGTATGTAATGATCTTTTATTCAGTGAATAGTTTTTAATACTTCATAAAGGTGAAAAGTATTACTTTGTTAAAGTATACATGGTTTACTTGTTGTTTTGATAAACTAACAGTTTTCATTCTTTGTGTATCCCTTATTGAGCTTTTTATGATCACCCCAAGTTTTTTTGAAATGTTTTTCATAGGAAATAATGTGGAATAGGGTCAAGGATGGGATCAAGGGAAAGACATTCTATATAAAACACGGAACTAGACATGTTTTTTAAGAGTTTTTATGCTATGGAAACTTAGTAGAAGTGTATACTTTGTAATCTTTTGAGATGTAATAGTTATGTCCTAATTCTCTAAAACTATAAACCTGAAAAGATCCTCAATGGGAATTATTCATTTAATTCAATATTAAGTAAGGTTTAAGGTCGAGGCCTTATATATATATTTTAGGATAGTGTTAATGAAATATATACAAATATTTCAGGATTAGGATGTCAAATCAATGGATATAAGAGTCATAAGCCAACAATTATAAAGACCACCATCTTAAATTCTATGAAGTAATTGACCAGGACCATTATTGTGTCATTAAATAGGAAATATAGATCCATGAAAATATAATTTCCATTCTATAGGACATTCCTAGATTAATTTTTTGGTCCATTAGGACTTGGTTAAATTTTTGTATAATTATTATATAATTTAATTATCCCATCACACATATTTTTGGAAATCAATTAATATAAATATAATCTTCATTTATATTGTTGTAATAAAATTAAAAATTCATCAAATATATTAAACTGATCAAAAATTAAATAGAAAGAACATATCTTTATTGGAGAAAACTTCCAGGAATGCTACATGTTACTGTACATTACATTACACCATGAAAGGAAGTGTTATTTGCTATAAACCCAAAATCCTAATCCACATAATAAGGAGGTGGGGGATTAATAGTTATGTATTAATGAAAAAAATTAGATTATGTGGTTGATGTCTAGTTTTTTTATAATTTTAACTCTTCTTCGTGAACTCGTGAAATATTATGTGAGAATATACTGTTATAACATCCTTAAGAATCATTGTGATCATTTTATATTGAGACATAGATAGGAAATATATGATATATACAAGAAAATATTCAAGTGATAACTTGGATTGGGTGTGCCCATTGGGCCCCCCGTAGTAAAAAGGATATTCTACATCAATCATCTTGACACTCTCGTGTTATAACTATTCAGATAATTGTGCTCTAATCTCATTATTGCATCAATGATATAGAATATCTTCATATATTTTTTATGAATTTATATATAAAAAATATTGAAAATTCTCTCCTATATATTCTCACTCTACTTCTTCATATTAAAAATGATATAAAATATGAAATTACTTATTTCATTATGGTGATTAAAATGAATGGGCAGGCAAAGGGCACGAACACTAACACAATGTCTAAATCATCACCACAACTCCAAAATAAAAGGTTGAGGATCAAGGGGAAATTAATGGAATAAGATTTTTTCTATATCAGCGATGGAAATATGGTACACTAGAAGCAAAACTATACTACAACACCCTAATATATTATAATATTTTTTTTTAATAAATTAGATTTTTTATAGATTTTAATGAACATATGACAAAACCTATGTGAATAATACCTTACTGAAACATTAAAATTAAAATATTGACAGTTTAAATTGATAGAATTAATGTTCTAAAATATTTTAATAACATTCATTAAATTGTTGGGAAATGATATGGAATGTCTGGTTAAACAAATTTTTTAACTAACATTATTTCTATAATATGTTTTTTATATTTGATAGTATATTATATTTTGAGTTCATTTTTTAGATAAGTATTTCTTAAACATGTATAAAAATTATTTATCATTAATAAATTGGATATAAAAGGGATATAAATGAATACGAAATGATTTTAAGGTAAGAAGATATATTTTGTCATAAAAATGTTTTTATGTGCGCAATGTGTCATAAAGTTATAAATTAAGTATATAAATATTAATGGATGATCATTATTTTAATTTTTAGATAATATATTTAATTAAATAAATTAACATCCACCTTATCTTTTTTATTAGTTAAGGAATAAAAACTAAATAATTTTTATGCTTAAAAATAATTTTCTATTTCTAAAAAGGGGTTTTTTTATTTTTTTCACAAATAATATAATTAAATTTTATCACCTATAGAAATTGAATATTAAGAAATGGTTTATGTATTTTGAATCAATATAATAAATTTTTGGTAACAAATCAAACATATTTTTTATAAATAACGAGTCATTACCCTTGAAAAAGTCTATCACCATGGAAAGGGTTAACAAGGTTAACAAGGGTTGAACTAAATGATAATGCAAAAAATCATTATAACATGTCAAAATCTAATTATATAAGTTAATTTAGGCCATAATTTATATATCATCGAGATGTTATACATTTTTTCTGCTAACCTATGAAAAATACATTATATTATGTTAAAAAATTGAATGATTACAAGGGAGTCACTCCCCTCACTTACAAAGGGTTACCTCCTCTTATCACTTTTTCATATACTTTGATTATTATAGTTTCTCAAAGACCTAACTAAATATATATCACATAGAACATATTAAGATAAAGATTATTTTTACATAATTATATTGGTATAGGGTACAAGTTATATCAGCTTGCTGGATAGACCAATATTAGAGTCATGGAAAAAGAGATGCATAATTGAATCCCATATTACATTAGATATATCAAAAAATTTCATAAGAAACATTCTATCAAAAATAAAATCAATGAAAATACCATTCTTAATAATTTATAGATAGGAAAAAATAATGTTTGATCATAGTTTCTCAGTAAGGGTAACATACAATCGAAGTTATCATGAGAAAATTACGTATAATGTTCAAGAAAGAGTGAATTATCAAAAAACATTTAATATAGAAAAAACATTATTAAAATGAAAAATCATAGAAAATATGAACATAGAAATCAAACTTATAATAGTAACAAAAAAAATAATATATATTAAATTCATAAATTAATTAATTCAGGAAATTTACATCAAGGCCGCAACCATGTTATCCTGAATCTTGTCAGTAAGGCCGCTTCCAATGCAATATTCTTAATAAATGGGTTGGTGTAAACTAGATACCCATATAATACGGAATTCCTGATATTTGTTCTCATGAGGCCCATAGATGCATAAAAAATCATTTTATAATAACGTCTCATCTGTTACATTCACATCATATACATTCTTTATATATTGAATGAAAACTGAATTCATTATCAAAATGACTTATAAATCAATATGTATCTTTATTGAATCAAGAATCAGTAATATTTTCCGATATATCATTTATTTTATTTTCAAATGAAACTTTTTAAGGATATGTGTGAACCCTAACAACTTCATCCAAAAAAACCATTAAAAGAAAAGAAACTCTAGAAAAAAACTACAAGAAACACCCCTCCCCGGTGACTACATCATTATGTCAAACCTCCACCAACGCATTACAACTCAGCTAGCTGTAACCTATAGGGTTTCATGGGACTGGTACCGATTGAAAAAGTCATACCCTCTCGTTCATCGAAATCTGGATGTCCAAGCTCTATTGGATGCTTCATACATTGAAACATCATTTAAAGTTGTTCCTTATATATTGTCTTAAAGATTTCACATTTTAAAATAAAAATATCACTAAAGACCAATCAAGCTGTCACAATCCAGGAAGAGTCATGCATAGATGGGTTTAGAATTTAAAATGAAAAATTACAAGGTCCACCATTATTAAAAACCAACAGAGAACGAGTAACCACAAGACCAGAGATCGCTCACCCTCACATCCCAAATAAACTTGAAGACGACCACATGGATCCTCCTAATAGTGAGTGGAGGAATTTTGGAACAAGATTAGAGTAATATGTTGCCAAATCCCTTCATAAATCTCATCTCCAAGGCCCCCCCCAACATCGATAACCACCACGCCAGAGTAGGAAGCTTCCCTATCGATCAAACATCAAATTACCAAATTCGCCCACAAAATAGAAAGAAAAAAATGAAAAATTGGAACATCAGATAATTAATTGTCATGGAAAACTTTGGCCACTCAAATTAAAAATCCCAGAACCTCCTCAAAGACCACCACAATAGACTGACTAGGAAGGGAGTGGTGAACAAGGACGTGAGAGCAATATGGAGTAGAAAAAACATAGCAGTGGTACATGCCTTCATCTCATATAGTATATATATAATTGGTATAAGTTGAGACAACATCAATGTAGTAGAAATGATAGTATTATAAATCTATGATTCATAAAAGTTTGATATTTAAAAGAAAATAAATTCTAATGAAATGAATTATCTTGATTAGGAATGTGATCATGATAAAGTTAATTTCCTAAAGACCTTGAATTAGTAATGTAAAAAATGATACAATAAACTCATTAGAAATTAATTATTTATAGTAAAACTCAGCCTTTAGAAAGTAAAATAGGAGAAATAAATTAAAAATAACTTTCTTGTAAATTTGCTTAATAATATACTTATAAATCAAATTTCCAAATTCATTTCGATCCTTTATGAAAATAATACCTTTCCCTATTAATATCATTAAAAATAAATATTTCCATAGTATTGAAAAAAATATATTATTTGAAAATAATCGTGGGAATTTTTAAATGATGCTTCAAATTAAATAATGTTAATAATGGGGGAAAATCCATTCATCTTGTAAGAATTAAAACATCGATTTATTTCAAATTTTATTAAAATGTCTACAAATACATTGTTTTAAAAAATATAAGAATATTCATTTTAAAAAAGTTTAAATATAGTAAAATATTGATGAATGTTACTTAAAATATTAATTGGGGATTAAATATTAATATTCTTGGAATCATTTAAATGAACCTAAAAAAAGGATGAAAAGAGTATAAAGTTATACATAAAAATAATATTTTTAAAATGAAGCCCCTTATGTTTAACTTACTTATTGATTCGTAATAAAAAATGTGAATAAATAAAATGTAAAAATGAAAAAATATAAAATAACAAAATAATAATAATATATGTGGTTTAATAGTTTTTAATTGTATAATTTTATAAAAAGAAATATTAACATAAAAAATCCCTAAATAAAACGAGATTGTAACATAAATAACATACCATGGTTATTTTCTTAGTTATTTAGGATTTATCATCCTATACAATGAATTCAAAATTATTAAGTACTTTTTTATGAATTTTTAATCTATATTCCATTTTATGGGTTTTTATAATAACATTATATCCATTCATTGAATAAATCTCTCTTATGTAGAGAACTTAAGGTTGTTATGCTAATTTTTTAAAAATTAGTTCTTTATAATTTTTATAGTTAAATGTAATGTAAAGTGGTTCCATAGACAACATAATATTATTAATGTCAGGAATATAATTTTTATTCACTATATAAATTTTTATAATCAACTATCCATAATGGAAATATAAAAAAGAATCACTTTGATTCAGGGGGTAGTCCACATGTATATATGACTACCATGAACATTTTCCAATGGATGGAAAGGTCAGAAGGTGTATGATATATTAAATATTAAAATAATAATTATTTTGTAAATATCATATATATTTATTATTCATATCTCTATTTCCATCCATGTAAAGTGGTGATGATAAATTAATTACACTATTACGTGTAGACGATAGGTCAAACATATACAAATGGGATTTCCTCCTTTTCCATTAGATAGAAATGATACATAAAATATTTTCCACAAAACCATAATAACATATAAATATACTATTTATACTTGAGTAGTTTTTCTTGGATGGATATCATATATTTAGTGAAATAAGAAGAAGAAATAAATAATGAAATAGTCATGTAAGAAGATTACATCTTCCTTGAAATACATTATCTCTATTACACCATTACCCATTATAACATAGTCTTAGTGTATGAAAAACTAATCAATAAAAATGGGAAGGAAACTAGGATGTTTATTTTTGTTAGGTAATTTTTTATTTTTAATGCTAAAATTTTGTGAATAAGGGAGTAGAATATGTTCCCATTTATAAGTGAGGGTAAATACGCACATATAATTATTTATATAATTTAAATAATATTAAGTTATTTTATTTTTAAAATGGAATTTTTTCTCATAATTTATTAAATGATATGGGGAAAAATTCAACTAACAAATGAGTTTAAAGAATGTGTTTTCTGTTATCATGAATCCTTACCACTTTATTTTTAACCCTTTCAACTAATTTTACACATAACTAAGGTGATAAATATTGTCCATGGTAACTATTAATTATAGAAATAAGTTAAGTTACAATAATAACCTAATAATAAATATTATTAATCAAAATATGAAATCAATTTTACATGAATCAACTCATTAATGTGGTAGAAAATATATTTAATATATGTTTACAATATATAACATAAATAATTTAAAAAAATATATATTTTCAAAAATAAAATTCATTTTATAAAAAAATAAATAATAATTTTTCTTGAAATTGTATTAATTAAAAAAAATTCAATCAAGGGAAACATATTTTTCTTTCAAAATAGAAAAATAATTAATGTAACATTGTAAATACTAAAATAATATAAAATATCTACAAAAAGTTTTTAATTAAACAAAAAAAATTCAAAATCTGAAAAAATTTAGCAATATATTTATAAGTTAAATATTATATTTTTATATTAATTATATTATATATTAAATATATATATATATATATTATATAAAAATGGATTCCTAAATATTTTTTTATTTTAATATTATTATACTATATGAAAAGCGACATTTTTTTGTGAAATCCAAATTTTCACCATTCACTAAAAAAGCGACTCTTTTTCTAAAATATGATAAACTCACCCTATGATAATTTTTACATGATAATTTCAAAAATGAAACTCATTTAAAATAATAAAATTAATAAAAAATTTAAATTTAATTTTTAATCACATTATTGAATAATGGTGCAAGCACTATACTATTGTTTCTTATGAAAGAAAATATTACATGCTATAATTGAAGATAGAGTGTCATATTATTACCTAAATCAACATAATTATCCTAAAAATTTACATAATGTAATATCATAAAAAATATGTGGGTATTTGTTTACAATAACTTCTTTAGTTCCCCACATAACTTATTCTATTTTAGTATTTCATAAAATTACATTCACTAATTTATATTTTTGATTCCAGATCACGTTTTCTCCCTTGTTAAGAATCTAGATAGGGCCTCCATGGTATGATAAATATATTTCCTTTTTCTATTTACTTAGACGTAATCACATGGGATGGGTCTGTTATGTACCTCCTACATAAATATATATGGAGAACCCCATGAACAATAATGATTCAATGTGGCATTGGAAAATTGTAAGCCACAACTCATGTTCATTATAAAATTTAAGAAACAATGATCTCTATGGGATTAATCATTCAATTCTTTCAAAAACATAGAAAAACCATCCATGGATACACTTTCATGAAAACATGACCCCGACTTGAAATTATTATTCATTCCTTTTAATATTAGTATACATTTTTTGACTACTTTATGAACCCTTGATATTATTTTTAATAGTATTTACTTTTATCCTTACTTGATTAATAATTTCTAGGGATAAAATATTATTTTCATAAATTTCATCCCATTATGTCATTTAAAAATATCTTTTCCCAAAAAATGAATTATTTTTTTTCGTTTGAATGCTCGAATGGAAGCAATTATTGTAATAAAATTCCACCAAATGTAAATAATAATCCCACATAATTTTAATTTTTTTGTGATCATTACCATATAATGTATTGTAATTTTTGAATAATCCTTTTAGGTTTTCCATAAAATGGAGTTTTAAATGATATGATCAAAAGTAATGGGGCGTTGATACTCATCTAAAGTATTTTTTAGTATTTTTATTTAAAAAACTATTAATGATCAGATACAGTTAAATGTTCTTCATGATGAATTCTCACAACTTCAATAATATAGACTTCTATTATGTGATCAATGGGTATGTTTTCCCTTATAGAGAGTAAATGTGTGGATTTGGTATGGAGATAAATAATAACTAATATAGAATTATTCTATCTTTGAACCTTTTCAAATCTAGTGAAAAATTATAAAGTAATATCATCCCATTTTAATATAGGAATTTTTATAGTTTGGAGGATTACATTATTAAGTAGTATCCTAGATATTACATATTAAAAATCCAATAGTCTTGATATATAGTATGAAATTACACATTTTTTATTATATCACCTTGAATGTTATTTAAAATCCCAATAATTTAGGTTCTAACATGGTGTATAATGAAATTTGTTCAATTATTTAAATCTAATAATTTTATTTTTAACTCATTGAAGGATTGAACACATAACTTCATTCAAAATTTAAATATACAACCTTCATAGACAATGTTATCTAATTCTCCATCATTCTAAACTTTTATTTTATTTTGAACATTCTTATCATTATGCAAGGAACATTTTATTTTCTCTTATAAGGATGATTGGGAAATAATTTAGAATATATATAATGTTTCCCCTTCATTAATATTTCTCATGTCAAACATTAGAAAATCAATGTATATAAGAACTTTTTCGATCAAAATTTTAGTCAAGACAACGAGATCATTCCCAATCAATGCACCATCCACCTTATTTACCTTTCTTAGGTGGAAATGTATTTATAAATAATAATCCTTGAGAAATTATATCCATTTCCTTTTTCTCATGTTGATATAATTATATTGGATGATTTATTTTAAAATTTTATTGTATTATATATTTCAAATTTTCACTTTAAAGGTAGTTCCTCCATATATTCATGTAAAGATTATGATTCCTCACTCATGATCATGGGGTGTATAATTTTCTTCATGAATCTATAACTACATCGATGCATATGAAAAAACTATACCATTCAATATAAGGAAATATCCAGTTCTCTTCTTGGAAAAATCTCTATATATCATTAATACACCCCCTTATGATGGTAATGTTAATATTGGTGCATTGAACAATATCCCATTTAATTATTCAAAACCAAATATAAATTATTATTACCTTATGATATTAACCCCTTTACATTTCAACTTCGATAATGTGTTATCAAATCGACCAAAATCTTGAAAAAATTATTGATAATAACTTACTGATCCAAGGAAACTATATACCATGATTATATTCATTGTAATTGGACATCCTATCACTAAATTTATCAATGATGGATAAAATACAATTTCATTATTAAAGACAATTTGACCCAAGAAGGAAACATTAAAATTTCAGAATTTGTAGTTTCAAAGTTTCCCGTTTAACTACGTTTATCAAAGAGTCTTAAAAATGATTCACAAATTACTATTATTTCTATAATATATTTTATATTATATGAATATATCATAAAAGAATACATCATTAAATTGATGAGATAATCCTTGAATTATCTGTTTATCATATCAATGATAACAGATGATCCATTAGAAAATCTAATTGGTATTGCAATAAATTTTTTAATTTATATACCACATATTATCATTAATTTTTGGATTATCTTCATTCTTAAATCATAGTTGATAATAACCACAAAAAATAAAAATCTTTGAAAAATAGTGAACTTCTAGATGTTCTTCAGAAAATTAATCAATTTAGGGTATAATATACCTGTTTATTATAGAAATGGCATTGATATAAAAATAATTTATGAACAACCTTGTAGATTCATCTGTATTATTAAAAAAAGAAAAGGGGATCCCCAGAGTAAAATAATAAATTGTATAAACCCCTTATCACAGAAATCTTGCAGTTGTTTCTTTTATTCCACTAATTCCATTATGGCTATCCTATAAGGTGTTTTAGATATAGGTTTTTCATTACAGAAAATATCTATGAAAAATTGATCCTCATGATGAGGTGGACTTCTATGTAATTCATTGGGAAATGCATCAGTATAATCCTAGGAAGTAGGTATATCCTCTATTATAAGAACAAATATCCCATTCAAAAGTTGAATCATCATTTCAACTCTAAGAAGATCATTAAAGAGAAATACTAAAACAAGATCTAGACATAATTCAGATGATGTGGTCTCCACATCAATATCTAAGGATTCTACATCACCCTCAAAAATCGTAATCAATTTCCTTTATAAATAAATTTCAATATTAAAATTTGAAACTCACCCCATACCAAGGATTATATAATAATTAGCCATTGGTAGAATAATGAAATTTAAAAAATGTGTATCTATATCCTTCATTATGGTTTATTACTAACCCATACTTATTATAATAAAATTTATTATTTGTCTCTTTATTGACATCTCCCTTTTTAAGGTTCTGTGGAAATATCTCAATTTCATAGTGAAATTTGAGGATATAAAAGAGTGTGAAAAACTATATTAAAATAAATAATTAGTTAAATTTTTTGTAATTATATCATTACATACAGCCACATATTTAGGAATTTCCACCACAACTATATTAATGTCATAAACATTGATTTCCCTCATAGATTTTTCTGAGGAAACATTCCTTGACTCTTAGTAAATTTTTTTGATGACACTCTATTCATTACAACTGAATCATATGATAAAAATGGTCTATTTATTTCCCATCAATTCATGACCCTTAGGACCCATTATTCCACACTATAAATGTACTCTTGTTCTAATTAATAATGTAATTCGTTGTTTCATTTAATAATTATCACATGTTGTAAATTCAATTGTCACTTTAATCTTATTTGATTCTTTTATTTTTTTCTTTGTACTCAACTAGCCTATTCTTTTATTGGATTCCATAAAAGATACTAGACCAAGAAAATTCATTCAATATTAGTTTGGTAATCGATACTCTATCATTATATGATTATTATTATTTAGAAAATAGTACCCATTATATAATAGGATTGAGATCTTAAAATAAATATAAATTCATAATTTTTTATTATTTATGTTGTCCATAACACAACATGATGACCATGTAATATTATCCTCATAGATAGTAACATTGTCATATTTATTATGATTTACTGTGAAATAATTCCTCCATATTTAAGCTTTATTCTCATTAATAAATTATTTATCTAAGTGTTTATGTTTAAAATTTCTTCATTCCATACTCTCTATTTTATAAAAACATTGGGTTCTGGATCACTAACCATTATTGAGCAATATATCCCATCAGATAATACATGATAAGAGTGACCATTTCCCCTTCATTACTTAAAAAGGAAAGAAATATATTTTCAAAATAATGAATGAACTTTTTATCTAACAAATTAATTCTAGTTTTATTAAAAGGGAAATTATTTTTTTCACATGGATCAATCGATCATATAGAAGTCATATTGTGGAACAATAGGTTATTCTATACAGGTAATGTTACTCATCATAACTCGAGTCATCTTCTTTAAAATGGATATCATCTTCATAGAAACAGAACTATCTATATTGGATTTCATAGTAGGTAAAACCCTATATTTAATACATGTGTTTATACCCTTCCATATAAAATGCACCATATACAAACAATGGACCACACTGAGTTATCTCATAATCATAATTAATATCGATCTCAAAAAATTATAATGAAAAAATTTCTCAAATAACCTATGGTAGCATCATAAATATTAGGTTATATTTACTGATTCAAAATATAGTTCTAAAGTTTCTTACTAAATGTCATATCATACCAGTTATATCACCTAGACTCCAGTTACCCAAAGATGATATTTACTTTATTACATTAAAATATGATACAAGAGATCACAACACAAAATATGGACCAGTTTAGGAATATTAGAAAACTATATTCATACATAATTCCCATATTACATGGGAATATAGACACATATCATAAGAAAAATTCTTATATCCATGAAAGAAATAAAAATGTCCTCTTGATATCCTCGAGAGAGGAAAAAAATAAATCATGATATTAGATTCTCAAATACGGATACATATAATGAACAATATCATGAGTAGACAATGAATATTTAATATGGAATATTTTGTAAAAAATGACATAAAATTATCAAATTTAGTTAAGTGAATATCTATTAATAATATCAATTTAGCAAGCACATGGGTAATTTGAACTCAATTTTCAATAATGGAAGTAAATAAAACCAAAAATTCAGAAATATTACATCAAGTAATAGACCATGTTATCAAAAATATTTCCATAAAAACCACAACCAATACATCATTCCCAATAAATGGATAGGTTTGATCCATATTCCAATATAATATGGTATGTCTGTAATTTTTCTGGAAGTGAAAAATTGATGCATCAAGGTGATATTTATCATAAGACCCCAACTATTACCTTCATATCATATTGATTCCTAATATATTGAATTTTAAATTAAATTAATTATAAAAATACCATATAAATTATATAACTTCTAGTATTTTTCACATATCATTACATGATTTCATGTAAAATGAATCAAAAAATTACAAGACAATGATCATAATGTCTAGTGTCTTGGAAGACTTGGTACATAAAACAAAAAACATGGAACTAAATAAAGAATTTATTAATTCCTAATTTAATATGATCACCTTACTTACTTTTAGACCTTACAAATACCTAGTATAAGTTGTGGATAACATGAACTATGGGATGAGATAAAAATATTTTATGGGAATAAACATTAAAATTAATCTTAACACATGGGTTGGGAGGCATACCATAATAATCTAAAAAAGTATTGAACATCATTAAACATAAATAATAATAACATGGGATCATATAATCATGTATTAATAGTAATTTGGAAGCAACATAAAATATTAATTGTTCACAAGTCCAGGCTTGTTGCACATAGAGGAGCACGAGTCAAAACATGTTGCATATAGAGGAGCACGAGTCAGGGATACCACGAAGACCGTTGCATATAATATCTCACAAGACTAAAATTTAATCAATGTATTAGAGTACTATCTAAGAACACACATCCTAATATATTATTTAATATTATTTCAACATAAATAAGAATACCTAAGTAATCACATATAAATATTAGGGTTTCCCGTGTAAAGAAGCAGGTATCATAGTCTTGTCAAAAGCATAATAAATCGGTGTATCATAAAAGTGTCCATGAAATAATGGAATTAAATAAAAAATGGATATTAATAAATTAATATAGTCAAATATCATGATACTTTACGTCAATGTGAAGTGAAAATATTGTCTATGTAACTTTATAAATAAAACATTTAATTACCATTTAAGGGAAAATTTTCAAGATTCATAAAAATGGAAAAGGCATAATTATTGGTATAAAATAAGAAATAAAAAAAGATATTTTTTAATGATAAAATTAGTTATTTTAGAAAAATAATGGTGGATTGAAACATATTATATACCACACATTAAAATAATTAATAATTCAGGATGTTCCCTTAAATTGTGCTTGTTTATTGGGAAGAATTGAAGAGGGAAATTTTTAAAAACATTTATATCCCAAAAAATAAGTATGAAAGGATCTTGATAAATTATTTTGAAACATATAGAAAAATTAAGAGATGTAAAAAAAATAAAATATAATTTTATTTGGGTAAAAATATAGAAATAATAACCTGAAAGAGTAATGGAGGTTCGGGTAGAATTCCTTACCTTATGTTTGAAACGATTATAAACATGATCTTAATGTCATAAATAATACAATTTTAATAATTAATTAATAATTAAAGGACAATTTACAAATTTATTAAATTTATTAAAACTTTATTATGTTCATTTATGGCTTTTTTGAAGGGTTAAGATAATCAATTTCATTGTTGAAGAGTGTTGATTTCCATGGTTTTCATGACCGGTTTACTTGTATTAGAGAATGGAAAATATTCTAGAATAAGGATAGTTTTCAAGAAGAAAACATATATTTTATTAATTAACTAATATAATGTTAAAATACCATTTTTTCCAAAATTTATGATGATTCATTTGGTAAATCATTATGGGTATTCGTTTCTATTAATTGAGCATTTTTTATCACAACAAAAACATTTTTTTATAAATTAATACCATGTGTATAAAATTATCCTTTAAAATTAAATAAGATATATTACATAAATTATAATCTATTTCATCAATAAAAATGGTTTCATGACCTGCCTTGTAGATGAAATTGAATGATGAAAACACATCATCCATGAAGGTGGTAAATGATCACCTCACAGATGATGTTTTAATTCTTGAAGTAAAAGATAGAGAAGAAGAATTTATTGAGGAATAATTGTTCCATAAACACGATAGAATTATATTATATGTTTTATAATGGAGTTTTCATTCCATTTGGATAAGGTTAGGTTAGGATAGAAAAACAAAATAAAGGAACTTGAAAATAAATTGAAAGAAAACATAAGAGGGGTTTACCTCTTGATTCCTTCTTCTTGAGAATCTCCTTAGGGGATTGGATTTGGTAAATTGTTAATAAAAAATGCTCCAAAACATTAGGGAGAGTTCTGAGGATCTTTGTTTCGCACGGAATCCGGGGATGACCTCCTGGACGGGAGATTCAAACGTTCCGATCGGTTTCTAACGGGTTTGTTCGTAGAACCGGAAACATCCAATGATTCCACATCCGTCTGGACCTACTTTCCAAAGGTAGGCGCTCATTAGTTTGTGGACTAATGAGGCTTAGGAATTTGCATTGGTCGAGAGGATGGGAGGTCGGACTCATCACACCTTTTTGAGGGGAATTATTGTCTACTCCGGGACTCTCTTTATAGATTTAAGTTAAGTTCATGAATCCTTATTACATTACCAAGTATAAAATGAGCTTTCCTTTAGTTTTAACAATCAATGATTAAATATGCAATAAATTTAGAGAATCTTTTATATGTATTCGAGGTTCTTCATCAATATAGAATCATCTATATTTGTTTAGAGATTCTTGGTCAATGGTATCCTTCAAAACATTTATATAAAAGTCTCTTGGTCCTTTTGATGACCAGGCTGGTTTTAAAGCCACTCAGTGGGGCACTTGAAGTTTATCGTCATTCAGAAGGACATAGATTATTTCAAAGTTGGGATCGAACCCATAAATGGGCTACCTACGTATCCTTTGTTTTGGAAAAGGAATCAGAACCCACGTAGTTCGAGGAATGGGGTATGATGTTTATGATTGAAGGCTCAAAGATGAATGTCATAATTACTTTTACACTCTAAGCTCACGTGAGTCATGATCGGTGTGAGAAACAAGAGGTATTGATAAAATTTAGACAATTGTGCCATAAAAGATGAAATCATAAGAATTTGTTTGGGGCTTATGTATAGATGACTGCCCAGATAGATGAAGGTTTAGGATTTAATTTTAGGGAGAAAATCCATGAACAGGGTCCATAAAGTTATATGTGCTTCATGGAGATTTGAATACTCTAATCTTGGGGCTTACTCCTAAGGAGGATGCCCAAGTTAGGAGGGGACTTATGTTTGGGTTTTATTCCTGAAAAGGAAACCCAAATCAAAGGTAATTTATGACTGGTTAAGAGAAGTTTAAGGGGACTTGGGGCTTACTCCTGAAAAGGAAGACCAAGGTTATGACTGAGTCTTATTCCTGAAAAGGAGACCCAGGTTAAGGGACTTGGGGCTTACTCCTGAAAAGGAAGCCCATGGTTATGACTGAGTCTTATTCCTGAAAAGGAGACCCAGGTTAGGGATTAAGGTTTGGGGCTTACTCATGAGGAAGATGCCCATATTTGAGGTTGGGGCTTACTCCTAAGAAGAATGCCCAAGATTATAGGACTTGATTGGGGCTTACTCCTGAGGAGGATGCCCATATTTAAGGTTTTATAACTGGGGATTATTCCTGAAAAGGAGACCCAGGTTAAGGATTCTCTCATCTTAAAGGATGAGGTTGAATGAATGAACTCTCAATCTTTGGTGACATAAAGATGTTTAAATCACTAGGTTTTGAGAGATGTTTCACAGAATTCCTTTCAGTCAAGGATGTCAAATCAAGAAATCATGCCATAAATGGCTTTGAAGAGTATCTTGAAGACTGAATCTTGAATAGGAAAGGTGAAATGGGTTAAGAGGGGTAAAATGGGCAAGATGGGCACCCAAAAAGATAGGGGCGCACAAGTCTTGAAAGGAGCGCAAGTCCTGCGGCGGCGTGCAAGTATTGGTCGCGCAAGTATACTTGCGCGACATGAGTGGTACTTGCGCGATTTTCAACCAGTATTGAAATGCTTGAGCGACTCTTTAGAAAACCCTTTACAATCCTCTTGAGGTTCTTCCAGAAAAGGGACGCGCAAGTTATATTGAAGGAATTAAGTCGGCGCGCAAGTGTTTGATAAGTTTCAACACTTAGGCCTTCCTTCTTCTCTTGAGATCTTCCGTTCTAGGTAAGAAATTACCTTAGAAGTGTTCCGGAAGCTTTGAGAAGAGACTTGGGCGTCGGGAGATTCAATCCGAGTTTCTGGAAGAAAATCCTCCCGAATGGGGGGCCCACAGGGTCTATTTATAGTCAAAAGAAGACCCAGGGCGGTTACCGGGCGGTTACCAATTAGGTCGCACAAGTCACCTGCGCGACCAAGGTAGCCGCGCAAGTACTTGCACGACCACTAGGCGACGCGCAAGTGTACTTGCGCGACCATGAGGGAACTTGCGCGACCTATGGGAAATGTTCTCCTTGTTCATCCCTTTGTCGATTTTTGATGTTTCTTCAAAGGATGAATCACATTGGACTTCGATATTCCCCTTTTCCGATCCTTAGATTCTGTGACGAAAGGAGCGTCAACAAAAGTCCCCCCTCAGAGTTGGATCCGGAGAGAAATGAGGATTTGACTCTGAGGAAATTGAATCCATCCAAAGGAAAAGGGGGCGTGCAAGTCTTCAGGGCACAGAAGGCAGCACGCAAGTGTGCTGGAACTTGAATTTTATTCAGAGTTCCTCTGTCTTTTGTGTGGACAGTTTAAAGTCATGCACGTCGGATATAAAGGGGATAATGTTTAAGGTCTAAATAGCTTTGACCGAAATGGATTAAAAATGGATTCAATTCCTTGAAAATTTATCTGAAAACATATTACCATACTCAATTATGAGGGAAAAAAATGTAAACTATGGCTTAAGAATATTTGAATCTGAGGAATGATATGAAAAAAGAGCTAAAAGGCATTAGAAGAAGTAGTTTCCAAGAATGAAGTTACTATTATTTAACAAAACCCGTTAGGGGGTTGAAATATGCAGGGCCACCTATGGGAATTGGCTACATAGTCAAATAAAATAGCATCTTTTGGCTGACAAGTCTGTTATGTGGACTGTTTATGAAAGGCCACCTATGGGCACGTGCTGCATAGTCAGGAAAAAGAACTCCCAGAAATTTACTTTCCTAGTGCTAAAAGCCAGTGAAAGTTTATGGAGATTCAAATTTTCTAAAGCATAGAGTTTGTTGTATGGAAAGAGGTACTTGAATATGGAGAAGATATTTCCAAATAAGAATATCTAAGAACTGGATGAATATCACTCCTACGAAGGTCTGACCCAAACATAGGGAAGAAGAATAAACCATAGACTTGAATACTTTCAGATCATGAAAAAGGATATGGGACAAATATGTTAAGGATGGCTTTTTTTTCACGGATCCCTACATATTGTTGTTTAAGACAAATAAGGACAAAAGAGGCATTCTTCCCAAGAATGAAGTTACTATTATTTAACAAAACCCGTTAGGGGGTTGAAATATGCAGGGCCACCTATGGGCATTGGCTGCATGGTCATATGAATAGCATCTTTTGGCTGACAAGTCTGTTATGTGGACTGTTTATTCAAGGCCACCTATGGGCACGTGCTGCATAGTCAGGCAAAAAGAATTCTCAGAAGTTTGACATTTTTGTGACTAGAAGTCATGAAAAAGGGTTATGAAGATCTTAAAATATTTAAGGTTAGGATTATAACACATAAAGATGGGTATTGTCCAATGTATATAGATATACATAGGTCTATGAAAACCATAATCATGTTGTGGCTGGGTCCTGAATTGAAATTTTGGACTTCACTACGTATCTCATAAGAATGAGAATCAAGCCATACGTAGTTCTTGAAATGCAGTTTAACGTCGTGCAGGATGAAAGTATGAGTGATCTTAGTTTAGGGTCATAGAATTCGGACCATAATAATGAATACACAGTGTGTGTTTTCATGGGGATTTTTCAGTCAAGGGACTGAAAGTGAAATTTGGGGTTAGGCCGAAAAGACTTGGGACTGGATTTGAGGGACACTCGAATGTTCCTACGTATCCCATAAGGATGGGAATCAAGTCCACGTAGTTCTAGAAATGCCCTTTGTACAAATTTGGTTCGTACATGTGAAGGGTGAAAGGGGACTTTAGTGCAATGATGGTTTAACCTAAGATAAAAAGTTCAGGCATTACCATGTATGCACGTAGTCTTTTGAAAATGAAAACCATGATTGAAAAAATCAATGTCAATAATGGTTCCTTCTCAAATGAGGAAATCAAAGAATATTTGTAGTTTATTGTCGTACCGGACAAAAGTGTTGTATAGTTTAACGTCATATAACAAGGATGAAAGTGAATCAATGTAAAGATATTGATTCCAGGGGCGGTTTCACAAATCAACATCATATGAGGTTGTGGTGAACCTATGTGAAGAAATTGTTTTTGGGCTTGAACCTTGGGAGGTTGCCTACATACCCAGCCTGGAGGGCAAGGATCAAAGTCCGTGTAGTTCAATTAAAGAATGAATCAATGATCAAGTTATTCTTGGGTACAATGATCTAATAAAAAATGTTGTTGGGACTTACACATGGTTAGTGGCCCAAAGGGAGTGTTATGGTTGATGTTCGCTCTAAGCTCACGTGAGTCATACTCGGTGTGAGAAACAAGAGGTAATAACAACCTTAACGATGCACAGTTTAATGTCATGTAGGACATAAAAAAAAGGGACTATGCAGTTTAAAGTCTTGCAGTTAGGACTATTGGTGCTGCACAGTTTAGTGTCATGTAGCAGGGACAAAATAACAGTTTAATGTTATGTAGGACATATCAAGGACTTTCTGTACAGTTTAGCGTCATGTAGTTAGGACGATGGGGACAATATAGTTTAACGTCATATTGGACAAAAAGGGGGACTGTGCAGTTTAATGTCATGCAGTAAGGACAAAAGAGTGTACCATTTTAACGTCATGTCGGACGAAAGTGCGAATAGTTTAAGGTCATATGCATGGACCGTGGATGGTGTAGTTTAATGTCATGTTGGACCTTTGATGATTATATAGTTTTAACGTCTTTCCGGACGTGAGGGACTTTTATACAGTTTAGCGTCATGTAGTTAGAACGTCACAGTTTAACGTCTTGCTGGACATAAGGGATTTGCAAATAGTTTATGGTCATATACATGGACCAGGGATGATGCAGTTTAAAGTCTTGCTGGACGGTTTAGGGAACTTTTTCACAGTTTAATGTTGTGTGGGACGAAGTTGAAGTTTAAGGTCATACTAGACCATTACTGTATGAACCAAATGTAAGAGTCTTGGTTCTGGGAACAATATTTTGTGTTTATACAAAATACTTCTTTAGAAATCTGGCATTAGTTGGAGTCGTGATGTGTTCTCCATCCATTGAGATCAGAGAATACGCTCCATTGGAGTAGACCTTATGTATTGAATAAGGTCCTTCCCAATTTGGTTCAAGCTTGGGAGGCTTCTTTCCTGGTATCATTGGTGTTCTGAGAACCAATACCAATTCTCCCTGAATGAATGAACGAAGACGAACTTTTTTGTTAAAAGCTCGTGCTATCCGATTCTGATAGATTTTTAAGTGGTGCAAAGTGCACAATCTCTTCTCATCTAACTGTTCCAATTCATTCAACCGTTTTTGGGATTGCTAATCTGTTGATAACTGATCACAAATGGCTATTCTGAGTGAGGGAAATTGAACTTCAATTGGCAAGACTGCTTCTGTTCCATATACCAATGAATATGGAGTAGACCGTGTTGCATTGCGAGTGGTAGTCCGATAAGCCCATAAAGCATGATAGAGTTTATCAGGCCATGACCTCTTATCATTATCTACCATCTTTTGCAGTATATTTGAAAGAGTCTTGTTGAAGGCCTCTATCTGGCCATTAGCCGCTGCATGATATCGAGATGAATGGTTGGACTTAATGTTGTATTCTTGATACAATTTCTTTACCTCAGAAGAGCAGAAGTTGGTGCCGTTATCCGTTAATATGGTATGAGGGACACCAAATCTAGTAATGATGTTAGACTTGATGAAGCTAACAATGCATTTAGAACTGACTTCTTTGAGAGGTACTGCCTCTGCCCATTTGGAAAAGAAATCAGTAGCAGTAAGAATGTACTTAAACTGCTTGGCCGTAGCTGAAGGGTAAGGTCCCACCACATCCATTCCCCATGTGGAAAATGGCCATGAGTATTTAGTTGTATGAAGGAACTCTGGAGGTTGATGAATGAAGTTGGCATATACTTGGAATGAATGAAACTTCTTTGTGAAATTAACACAATCTTGTATCATTGAAGGCCAGAAGTATCCTAGCCTTCGAATTTGATCAGACAATCTATGTCCAGACTGGTGGGCACCACAGACTCCTGCATGCACTTCTTTTATGACATCCATTGTCTCTTCACCATCAATACATCTAAAGAGAACTCCATCAAAACCACGTTTGTAGAGAATTTTCTCGAGGTGGTTTGGACCATCATAAAGAGTAAAATTGACCACAAGTCGCCGAATTTGTTCTTTCTCGGCTCTATCAGGTGGAAGTGTTCCATTTTGAAGGTATTCCTTGATAGGTGACATCCATCCTGTAGTATGACCATACGGTTCAGGAATGGGACTAATTTCATTAATTTCCTCTCTTCTGACTTGAACATAAGGTGAAATTGCACGACGGTGGGCAATACCGATGGTTGTCTCGTCCCGATTTGGATCTGCTAAATCTATGGCTATATTAGCCAGTGCATCAGCTTGAGCATTTTGTGATCTTGGGACATAAGATAATGTCGGTTCTGAAGGGAATTCCGACATTAACTCTCTGACGTAATCATACAAAGGGATTAATTCTTCTTTTCTGATGGCATAATCCCCATTGACTTGTTTTATTACCAGGTCTGAATCACCTTTCACCTTTAAGTGATTCACTTGTGCTTGAAGTGCTAACTCCAAGCCTGCAATGAGAGCTTGGTATTCAGCTTCATTATTGGTACCACCTTCCCACAAAAAAAAGGAATAAGGTAACACTGCCTTATCTGGATAAATGAGCACAATTCCTAAACCAACTTTGTTGAATTTAGGATTTTTCATTTTCTTCCCTGTTGGACTTCTAGAAGCACCATAAAAATACATTTCCCATGTTTGAGGACTCTGTTGAATAGAAAAATCTTCCTCATCAGGGAGTTCGATATCTGAATACGTGTCTTCCACTGAAGGGTGTTCAGCCAGGAAATCAGCTAGAGCTTGGCCCTTAATTGCCTTTTGAGACACATACTGGATGTCGAACTGCTGTAGAATAACCGCCCACCTTGCCAGACGTCCTGTAAGAATTGGACGACTAAGGATGAATTTGAGTGGATTATTACGAGATACCAATTGGAACTCGTGATGTTGCAGGTAGTGTCTCAGTTTCTGAACTGCAAAGATTAATGCTAGGCAGCACTTTTCAATACTCGAATACCGGGTTTCTGCTTCAAGCATAGTTCTACTGAGATAGTAGAGACTATTTTCATTCCCAGTATCACTCTTTTGAGCAAGAAAGGCACCCAATGATCGCTCTAAAGCTGTCACATAGAGGATAAGAGGCCTAGCCTCAACAGGTGGCATGAGTACTGGTGGACTCAAGAGGTATTTCTTGAGAACATCAAATGCTTCTTGACATTCTTTAGTCCACTGGTAAGTGACTCCTTTCTTCAATAATTTGGTAAAGGGTAAACTTTTGCCTGCCAAATTGGCGATGAAACGCCGAATATAGGCTAAGTGTCCTTGAAGTCCTCTTAATTCTTTCAAATTCTGAGGAGGTGACATACCAAGGATTGATTTGGTCTTCTCAGGATCGACTTTAATACCACGATGGCGTACAACAAATCCGAGGAATTTTCCTGAGGATACCCCAAAAAAACATTTTAAGGGGTTCATCTTCAAAATATGTTGTCGAAGCTTGTGGAATATGAATTCCAAATCAGCCAAGTGATCAAAACGTTGTTTGGATTTAACCACCAAATCATCTACATAGCATTCAACAAATTTTCCTAGAAAAGGATTGAAGATACGATGCATGGCGCGTTGATATGTTGCACCTGCATTCTTTAAACCAAAGGGCATCACCCGGTAACAAAACACACCTTGAGGAGCTTTGAAGGCTGTATATTCCTCATCTTCTGGGGCCATTCGGATCTAATTATATCCAGAATATCCATCCATGAAAGAAAGTACTTCATAGCCAGCTGTCGCATCAATTAAGAGTTCTGTAATCGGAACTGGAAAATCATCTTTGGGACAATACCGATTAAGATCTCTGAAATCGATGCAAACCCTAATTTGTACGTTCTTTTTCTTTACAGGGACAATATTAGCCAACCACTTGGGATATTGAACTTCTCTGACGAAGTTAGCTTTGATAAGCTTATCCACTTCAGCCTCGATTTTGGAAGCATAGGTTGGGTGTGTTCTTCTCGCGGCTTGCTTGAATCCTCGATGTTCTTTTGGCAAACCCAAATGATGGGTGGCAACATCAGGATCAAGGCCAGGAATCTCTGTATAATTCCAAGAAAAAATATCTTTATTTTGCTTTAGAAAAGAAATATACATCTCTTGTTCTTCAAGGGTCATGGCCGCACTAATTAAAGTGGGGCGTGGATCTTTCTCTGTACCCAGATTTACTTCTCTGAGTTCATCCACAGTGGTAGAGATACCCTCTTCAAATGCTGGAGGAGCATCTCTAAGATCTTCCTCTTCCTCTTCATCAAGTGTTATTTCTTCTGTTTCTACTTGCAAAGTAGATGAAAAAATGAAATTCTCATGACCATAAGAGATGTCAAAATTTTCACATTTTGAAGAAGAAGCTTCCATTTCCGACCCTATTGATGATAAAGGGTCTTCTTTGGGAATTAAAGAGGAGATGATGGATTGAGAATCGACATCAATATTCACCTCTGGTGTTGCTATAACTTCTTCTGGCCTGATTAGCGAAGTATAGACTTGTTGGATTTCAGCAGACGAAATGAAAACGTCACCACTTATGCTTTCATCACTGCTTGGTAAGTTACCAATTTCGCCCATGTTGTCTGGCTCGATTGCTGTAATTTACATTATGGATCTTTCCATAAGAGTATTTTGATTTGGGCCTATTTTGTCAATTTGACTGATAGGTAACTCATAATCTGTACTCACATGTGAAAATGGATTTATTGGAATTTTTTCCAAACCATATGGAGCATTATCTTTGATAATTTCCTTCATTGTTGATTTTTCTCTTCCCTTCATGTGATAAAATTCCGCCTCAATGTATTGAGACTCACATGTCTTGAACGAGGACTTATCACCATACAATGTTCCAACTTGACCATCGAAACAGTATTTGAGACATTGATGGTATGATGACGGAATAGCTGCATGCTGATGTAGACAGGGTCTTCCAAGCAAGATATTGAAAGCTGAGTCCTGATCAACAATCATAAAATCCGAATTGGAAACAAGATCTCCAAACTGAGTTCTGAGTGTAACTTCTCCCAGTGGTTCTTGTTCATTTTTGTCATATCCTTGCAACATCATGGTAGAAGGAGATAAATCAGATTCCGTGAGGCCCAATTGACGAAGTGTACGAATGGGCATGAGGTTGACTTCTGTACCATTGTCAATAAAAGATCTTCGAACATCTATACCATTGAATTTGCCAAATAAGTACAAAGGTTTTATGTGCCCATGCACAACATCATCTTCATCTTTATCAGTAAAAGATATCACTGCATGACATTCTGCAGGATTATTCTCTATGTGATAAATTTCAGCTGCAGCAATTTCAGCTTCAAACTCCTGAGGACTTGACAAAGCTTCGATGAGTGCTTCCCTAAGATCTCTTGATAGATTCAAAGCATCCAAAATTGATAATTTGGCTGGTACTTGGGCCAAGTGTTTCAATATATCATACTTTTGATCTAGAGGCCTGCGTTTCCCAATAGGAATATGCGGTTTAGCAGGTACCTTGGAAGTAGATGCTTTGGAATCTGATGCATCTTGTATTGAAGTTGGCAACATCTTTGGTTTTGGAAAATTAGACTGATTAGATCCATTTACTTGCTGAGATAAAGAAGATGGAACATTTAAACGATCTTCCAAAATAACTGTGCCGAAGCTGAGTTGGCCATTGTCAGATGAACTTGCTTGTTCTTTTTGAGCTCGCTGAAGGGCTCTACCACGAGTTTATGCTGCATATACAGTGCTAGTAGGGGTAGAATTAGAGTAGTGGATTTGGAAAGATCCACGTCTTCCCCTATATCCTGAACCTCTAGAACTTCCTCGGGTTCCCTTATTTGATACAGGGAATTCTGGCTCATCAAGACTGAAATATGAATCTGTTAATTGAATCATATTAACAGAACCAAATATTAACTCTTCGTCTGATAAAGACTCTGCCTGGTTAGCCTGTTTAGGCTGTGCCGTTTGGTGGGACGGTGCCCGTTGCTTTGAAGTAGATGGCATGAAATCTGCCAGAGTCAAAGACAATTTAGGCTTTGATGCATACTCATCTTCTCCTGATTCCTCTTTCTTCTTTGAATTGTGCTGCCCTTTTGAGGATTTGTCCTTTGATGGAGGCTTTACTGCAGCTTTTGTAGGAGACACAATTGGCTTCTTCAATTGTGTTCGCAAAATGGAATGGGTCCGATTGATTGTCTTTCTGACCATCCAATCATCATATTTTTTTGCAGTTTTGCTTTTGACTTCCTGCCACTCGCCTCCTTCTTCTGGATCTGTAGCGGTAATACACGCTACATGAGCTGAAGAACCCTTCAATTTGACTTGTCCCAAGTCGACCATCTTTTGCAGGAGGTCTTTAAAGACAAAACACTCCTGGATGGGATGCCCCAACATTTGATGAAAGGGACAATAATTGGGACGGTCTTCATCTCCTTCCTTGTTTGGCCTCTTGGGCACTGGTAATTGAACCAAATTATTTTCCAGAGCTGAAATGAAGTAACCAGGAACTTGCTCACTTCGGAAAGAGTATGTTTTACTCTTCATATCCTCAAATTGTTTTCGTCGTTGATCTTTTTGATCATTTGGACGAAATAGCCTTTGTTGTTGGCGTTCAGGAGGTGGAGCTCTTCGAGAAGATGAAGGTTTTGAAGTAGAAATAGGTACAGATGCCTGTTTAAGCATAATTGTAGCAGTTTCTGCTTTACCCATTCTTCTTCCTGGAGCTGATGGAATTACACGAGATTTAACCTTAGCCTGTATAAGGGAATCTTCAATCTGTTGAGCGATTGAAGTAAGGTCTCGAAACCCTCCTGTGTATTTCACAGGGATCAATGGCGTGCGTAATTCGTCACGCAAATTTGCCACACAGATTGGCAACAATTCCTCCTGAGGGAGTGATAAACTCAAGGAATACGTTAATCCCTTCCAACGAGCAATTAAATCAGATAATATTTCATTCTCCCTTTGCTTGCAGTTTGTAAGATCGAAAACTGTCGTTTTTGGCAAAGTTGAGCTAAACTGAAGAAGGAATTTTTGACGAAGATCCTCCCATCCGATGACTGACCGGGATTTCAAGCTTGTATACCAGAAAAAAGCTGGTCCTTTCAAGGTTCGCACGAAGCATCTGAGTTTCACTGCTTCTTGCTGCTCTGGAGTTCCCATCATAGGATCACAACAAGATACGTAATGCGTCAAATGTTGTTCAGGGTCGCCTGGTCCATTGAAAGTAGGGAAAATAGGGTTTCCAAAACTGGATGGAGGAGAAATTTAATCTACCCATTCAGGGTAAACTTTCTTTTCAGGTTGAACTTGCGCCTGTTTCCCTTCCATAGTTTCTAACCGAGCTGTTAATGACTCAATAGTAGTTATTAACTTTTGAGAAACGTCAGGTTGAACTTGGTTTTGGGTAGGTGCAATGAATGGAGCTTGGACAGACGTGGTGGTTGGTGCTGCAACTGATGGTAGTGCTGCCAACCGTTGTTGCGTTTGACCCATAGGATTAGACCTATGTGGGTTTACTGACAAATGAGGATATTCTTGATCCATCTCAGTAGTTACAACAAATTCCTTCGGCTGTCGGACTTCAGCATTCTTAAGAAGAAGACTATTCTGAAGTAGTTCTGCATTCAACCTTCTTAATTCTTTCATTTCTTCCTCATATTGTGCAAACCATTGCTCTAATGAGAGCGATTGACCTCCTTCAGAGGAAGGGTGAGAAGTAACCTGATTCTTACCTTTCCCCTTATTGGATCCTTTTCGGAGAGGGGGAAGTGGGTTACTTGAAGGAATACCCAGATTTTGGGTAAGCCTTTGATTACGTGTGCGCACACCTTCTTCATTTAGGTCTGTGTGCGCGACTTCTTGAGCAGGAAGCTCTTCGTCTGATCCCTCTGATTGAGCCTCATCTGGTGAATCAGCAGCAACGGCATTGATGACATTAATGGATGCATATTGCATGGAATCCTTTCTATCAGCATTTCTGTGATATTGTCTCCTTCTATGTCCATGATGAGACATGGCATTCCGTTGACTTGATCCCTCAGGAATTTCTTGGAGAACCGTCACTTGGAGAGAATCTCCTGACATCTTGGCTCTTCGTTCCTCTTGAGGCTTATTCCCTAATCGAGAGAATACTGACTTTCTCTGAGGGAGGGATTGAAGATTTGAAAAAGTCCCCAGTCCGGTGGACTGGGGGTGTTCCTGTTGCTTCCGCTCAACTCCTCGAATCCCATTCTTTGATTCTAAGGGTTGGGTTAGAGAAGTCCCCAGTCTGGCAAGCTGGGGTGTCTCTTTACATGCTATGTCTGAGATCTTTTTGAAATCTCTCTTGATATTGCGAATCTTAGTTCGGAAATTAGCTGGATGCATTAACCTGTATCCACTTTTATCACCTGGTTCAACAGACCGTTGGATGATTTCCGAAACTTCTTTCATTTGATGACGTGTTTGCTCCAGACAAGAGGCTTGTGCAATATTCTCGCCTGCTTAATGTAGGAGCAATTCAACAACCTGTTCTCTATATACTTGATTTTGAGAGGAACTAGTTGAAGGTTGATCTCGAGCAAGCTTTTGATTATGAACAAAGCCCATTGATTGTGGCCGGCCATGGGCAATAACATTGCATGAGACCATTTTCGGCGGGCTTTGCTGACCGGAAAGCACTGTGAAATGTAGTGCTCCGTGAACACCCCATCCTCTGATATGAACATTAGATGGAGCATTGGAAATTAACTGACACAATCTTCTTAGTGCGCCAAGACATGAACGTTGAAGGGTTCTCTGTTGCTTTTCAGCCTTCGGATACCGAGAGACTGATAGTGATGCCAAATCAATCTGGCGTTGTAACCCTTCTATTATCTTAAGATGATTTTCATATTCATCGTAAGATAATACCTTCTTCTTTAATTGACAAAGATTTTTCCATATGTTGAGACGAATATCATGGATTCCATCATCCGTCAACATCTTTGGAATGTCGTACTGGGAATCAGCCAAAGGCCAAAACATGACTGGTACTTCACCTTTTGCCAGTTTTTTCCTCATGTTCAGCATTTCCTCTTTATCATTAAATGAAGATTCTTCTACCTGTTTGGACCAGAGTTGGTGTTTCCTTGTTGCTTCATCGGATTCAATAAGATTGGTAGAGAAATCACTATTCATGCTGGAAGATGAATGACCCAGGGAAGGTTCGGAGAATAACCTGAACCCCAGGCTATCTTCTGATGGAGAAAGAGTTTCACCTGCCGATAGTAAAGCATCAGACATGACTGGTTTTACGTTTGCAAGTGCCTCGAGAAAGGAGGGCTTTCTCGTCACTACATTGCCTTCTGAAGAATTTTCAAGACAACGTGAATCACTACTGCGGAGAGGACTTTCGCAGCGAAGTTCATCACCATGAGGAGGACCGTCATGATGGGTTACAGCAAAAGATGAAATCTCTTGCTCCTTGGCCTTCTGACCACACAGAGGGTTCCTGTGGCTCTCATCTGAAGAAGAAATTTCAAGATTGACCGAATTTTCATGAAGCAAGTCTTCATGAGGAAGTGTCTGTTGAAGACCTTCAGAATTAATGTTCCCGTTATTGGGAACTGAGGGAGTAGAATCTTGAATTCCGACAGATAAATGTCTGAGGGCTTCAAGAACTCCAGCATCGAGCAAGGCCTTGTTGCAGATTAGCCTTTGATCTCCTGACTGTGTTGGGCGGATCTTTTTCTTAGATGCCTTCATACTCACTTTAGAAACCACTTGATGATGAAAGTGATTGCTCTGAGCAGGTGTATGTGCCTGATCAAGAAAGATGGTCAGGTTAGGCTGACGATCATCGCTCAAATTAGGTGTATGTGCCTGACTTGGTTGTCCGTATGATATGGGGGAGTATGCCCCATAACCCTCTTGGACTGGAACAGATGTGTGTGTCTGTTCCGGAGTGAATTGTTGATGTGTCACTCTACTGCTAGGGATAGATTTATGTGTATGTCCCTGAGATGATGCTGAAGATGTTATGATGTCCTGGCAAGCATCCAGAATATGAGCAGGAATTTTCTTCTGCTCTTTCACCATTGAAAAAATATGTTTGGTGACTTCAGCCGCCGGAACAGGGATATACGTCCATTCCGAGCTTGGAGTAAGTGTATGTGCCTGCTCCTGTCCTCCTTTTCCTGTCAGTGAATCCTGACAGTACTCAAGTGTGGAGGCAGAGAGTTGAGTCTGCCCCCTGTTTGTCGTCAGGGACTTTCCGACTAACTTCTCCAGGTGCTACCAAGCGAGACTGTTGGTAGACCTGATTAGTATTAGCAGGTGTATGTGCATGCTGATTACACTTCGCCAAACGCGGTTGACGAGATCCATCATATGTAGTCAGACGAGCCTGCTGACTAACGGATGATGTATAAGCACGTGTATGTTCCTGCCTATGGTACTCCGCCGGAATTGCCTGGCGGGATCGGCTTGATGCTCTCAGACGAGTTTGCTGGACAGTTGAATTAAAACGGGCAGGTGTGTATGCCTGCTCATTGTTTGCCACCAAGTTAGGTTGGTGGACTTCTCCGGAGATGGCAGGGATGACAACCTGCCTATTGTTAACCGGATTCCGTCTCTGGCGGTTCATCTTGCCGGCTCGGGTTCGAGGAACCTGAGCTGAATGCCTGGAGTCGGTACCCTCATCATGTTGAGGGCGCACTACCGCACGAGTCTGGCGGCGATTGTTGATGGGAGCCCTCGGGAAGGACTCCTGTCTTTTTGAATTAAGGCCCCGAGGGACCTGCTCATTCACTTCCTCGGAGTAAGGGAGTGAATGGAAATTGCGTTCTGGGGATAACGACCCGAAACGGTTGGAGACGGTAGTCAGCACCGCCTGCTTCTTGATTGTGGGCCGCCGTTGTCTGGACGACCAGGTAATGTTGTTAACATGGAGGGCTTGACGAGTGGCCTCCAGAGTTGGGATAGTACCGTTGCGATGGTACTCCTTAACCAGTGCATTAGAAACACAGCGTTGAATACGCTGAGTTGGTGATGTCATCCTCAGAGCGGATGACGTTCCAGCAGGAGTAGCAGCATTGGTTTTCACAGCAGCAGACCTCACAGTAGAGGTGTTCACAGCAGCAGTATTCACAGGGGTGAATTTAAGGAAAGCCATTTCTGCAGAAGGTCTTGAGAAAAGAGTGCCTGTTCCATGTAACAGACATAATCAAGATGAATCCGGCTACTGCATCTTTTGGATGAGCACATGTCAATGATTGCTTTGTTGGCCCAAGGGGCCTAACAAATAAGAAGAACATCACTTTAACTTGGTTAAGTATTCACGTCGGGTTCACCATTTTTTGTTTCGCGCGGAATCCGGGGATGACCTCTTGGACGGGAGATTCAAACGTTCTGATCGGTTTCTAACGGGTTTGTTCGTAGAACCGGAAACATCCAATGATTCCACATCCGTCTGGACCTACTTTCCAAAGGCAGGCACTCATTAGTTTGTGGACTAATGAGGCTTAGGAATTTGCATTGGTCGAGAGGATGGGAGGTCGGACTCATCACACCTTTTTGAGGGGAATTATTGTCTACTCCGGGACTCTCTTTATAGATTTATGTTAAGTTCGTGAATCCTTATTACATTACCAAGTATAAAATGAGCTTTCCTTTAGTTTTAACAATCAATGATTAAATATGCAAGAAATTTAGAGAATCTTTTATATGTATTCGAGGTTCTTCATCAATATAGAATCATCTATATTTTTTTAGAGATTCTTGGTCAATGGTATCCTTCAAAACATTTATATAAAAGTATCTTGGTCATTTTGATGACCAGGCTGGTTTTAAAGCCACTCAGTGGGGTACTTGAAGTTTATCGTCATTCAGAAGGACATAGATTATTTCAAAGTTGGGATCGAACCCATAAATGGGCTACCTACGTATCCTTTGTTTTGGAAAAGGAATCAGAACCCACGTAGTTCGAGGAATGGGGTATGATGTTTATGATTGATGGCTCAAAGATGAATGTCATAATTACTTTTACACTCTAAGCTCACGTGAGTCATGCTCGGTGTGAGAAACAAGAGGTATTGATAAAATTTAGACAATTGTGCCATAAAAGATGCAATCATAAGAATTTGTTTGGGGCTTATGTATAGATGACTGCCCAGATAGATGAAGGTTTAGGATTTACTTTTAGGGAGAAAATCCATGAACAGGGTCCACAAAGTTATATGTGCTTCATGGAGATTTGAATACTCTAATCTTGGGGCTTACTCCTAAGGAGGATGCCCATGTTAGGAGGGGACTTATGTTTGGGTTTTATTCCTGAAAAGGAAACCCAAATCAATGTTAATTTATGACTGGTTAAGAGAAGTTTAAGGGGACTTGGGGCTTACTGTTGAAAAGGAAGCCCAAGGTTATGACTGAGTCTTATTCCTGAAAAGGAGACCCAAGTTAAGGGACTTGGGGCTTACTCCTGAAAAGGAAGCCCAAGGTTATGACTGAGTCTTATTCCTAAAAAGGAGACCCAGGTTAGGGATTAAGGTTTGGGGCTTACTCCTGAGGAGGATCCCATATTTGAGGTTGGGGCTTACTCCTAAAAAGGATGCCCAAGATTATAGGACTTGATTGGGGCTTACTCCTGAGGAGGATTCCCATATTAAAGGTTTTATAACTGGGGATTATTCCTGAAAAGGAGACCCAGGTTAAGGATTCTCTCATCTTAAAGGATGAGGTTGAATGAATGAACTCTCAATCTTTGGTGACATAAAGATGTTTAAATCACTAGGTTTTGAGAGATGTTTCACAGAATTCCTTTCAGACAAGGTTGTCAAATCAAGAAATCAAGCCATAAATGGCTTTGAAGAGTATCTTGAAGACTGAATCTTGAATAGGAAAGGTGAAATGGCTTAAGAGGGGTAAAATTGGCAAGATGGGCACCCAAAAAGATAGGGGCGCGCAAGTCTTGAAAGGCGCGCAAGTCCTGCGGCGGCGCGCAAGTATTGGTCGCGCAAGTATACTTGCGCGACATGAGTGGTACTTGCACGATTTTCAACCAGCATTGAAATGCTTGAGCGACTCTTTAGAAAACCCTTTACAATCCTCTTGAGGTTCTTCCAGAAAAGGGACGCGCAAGTTATATTGAAGGAATTAAGTCGGCGCGCAAGTGTTTGATAAGTTTCAACACTTAGGCCTTCCTTCTTCTCTTGAGATCTTCCGTTCTAAGTAAGAAATTACCTTAGAAGTGTTCCGGAAGCTTTGAGAAGAGACTTGGGCGTCGGGAGCTTCAATCCGAGTTTCTGGAAAAAGATCCTCCCGAATGGGGGGCCCACAGGGTCTATTTATAGTCAAAAGAAGACCCAGGGCGGTTACCGGGCGGTTACCAATTAGGTCGCGCAAGTCACCTGCGTGACCAAGGTAGCCGCGCAAGTACTTGCACGACCACTAGGCGACGCGCTAGTGTACTTGCGCGACCATGAGGGAACTTGCGCGACCTTTGGGAAATGTTCTCCTTGTTCATCCCTTTGTCGATTTTTGATGTTTCTTCAAAGGATGAATCACATTGGACTTAGATATTCCCCTTTTCCGATCCTTAGATTCTGTGATGAAAGGAGCGTCAACAATCTTATATGGCAGATTTAGGATAATGATCAAGGATTGAGAGTTGTGAGGAGAAGAGTTGGTGAGAGGTGGTATTTATTTTGGAGGAGAGTGGTAATTTTTCATTATTTAATTTATTGGTTTGATATTTTTTCTAGACAAGATATAGTATTTATTTTTGAGAATAAATATATTAATTAGATCATGTGAGTTTGAACCAATTATACTTACATCATACATGACTCAAGGAATAGTGTATTTTACTTATAATGCATATATTCCATAAATTATTATAGTTCACTATTCACCAAAATTTATGTATATCAGAAAATTAACAAAAAATAAACCTAATTTTTTTGAATTTTCGAATTTAAAAAATAACACCATTTTATGATAGTAATTTTATAAATATTAGAAATTTATTTTTTAAATAAAATTATAATTTACTATAAAAAATACCGATTTCAAAATTTTAATTGATTTATATTATATTGACTAGTTGAATAAGGTATCATAAAATTATTTTATATTCAAAAGAAAAAAAAAATATTAATTTATGAATGAATTTTATGAAAATATTTTTTATTTTAAATTATAAATTAATCATAAAATTGCAACTAAATATTTGTGACTTATAAAAATACAAGCCCTTAATTAATAATTTCTAAAATACTTAGTTACTTATACAATTTTATAATTATATCATATAGTCACTAATAAGATGGATAAATTTTATTCATACATTCATTGCTGAGTTTACAATTCAATTGACCAATTTACTATTCATAAGGCTCACACTACTAATCCAAAGGCTAAGTTTCTATTTCATCGTTATGTGTTTCTTAACTTCTAGAAACATTTCTTATTTAATTTATTAATCATTTATAATTATTTTGTTGTGTTATATTATGTGTTTATACCATATGACATAATTATAAGAAGATAATTTATATAGATAAAACATTGGGTAGTTACATTTTTAACCCCTTATGAAATTTGGCCCGTGAAATTTAGTTTTTATATTATTAGTTGGAAACAGGTTCATGTACTTATCATTAATTTCTTGCTCAACATTCCATGTTTCCTCTTCATACTTATGGTTATGCCAATGCAATTTTACTAGGTGATTAGTCTTGTTGCATAAAACATTTTCTCTATGATCCAATATATATTCATTGGCTTCTCCTGGTAAGAAAGATCATTCTACAATAGTACCATCTCTAAAGTTAGTACATGTGAATGATATAGTATGTAATTCCTTAAGAGGGACACGTGGAATACATAATGTACATGAGACATGGTTGGTGTAAGTTATAGTCACCAGGTCATAGTTCAAATACAATCAAAGATCTCTAAGGGGCCAATGTGCCTCAAACATAGCTTCTAATTCTTCCTGAATCTCATTATCCTCTTCTATGAATATATGTGGAGGAAAACCATGTATCTTGCTATAAACTCTAGGTCCCATCAACGATTGTCTACATAACTATTTTTTGACTTTTGGGTAGATTTATTTATTGAGGAATTGTTTCCACATTCCCTAATATTTCTTCAACCATTTCCAATCCAGATACCTTATGTTAATTAACATCATCCCAAGATGCTAGTGTTCTATACCTTTTCCCATGAAGGGCATCATATACAGACATTTGGAATCTTGAGTGGGAACTATTATTGTAGGATAATTCAACTAGGGGAAGATTTTTGTCTCATCCTCCATTGAATTCCATACAACATGGTCTCAACATATCTTCTAGTGTATTAATATTCCACTCATATTGGGCATCAGATTGAGGATGATAGGTCGTACTGATGATCAGATCAATGTATATATAATTTTGGAGAATTTTCCAGAACATGGAGGTGAATATCAGTTCTTGTTATTATATAATATATAGTGGTACTCTACGCATCCTTACACTTCTTTTGTATATATCCGTGTAATTTGATCTAGTGATAAGTCTAGTTGGATTGTGATAAGGTGAGTTATATTTGTAAGAAGATCCCTAAAATTCCATATAGCATTATTTCATCTAGATGTATTTGTAAGTCCATTAACAATGTCCATGATGATGTTTTCCCATTTCTATATTGTTATAAGTAATGGTTATATTATCTAGTTATACTTTTTTTTCTTTCAGACTTCACCTGCTAACATACAATGCACTTTGATGTATATTTAGTGATCTCTTTTTTCATATTGTCACACAAAAATTTCTCCAGAGATCTCATTAGATATTTGTTCCCCCAGAGTGAATAGAGAAGTTTGATCTATGTGCATCATTCAAAATCTATTTCATTAACTATAGATTGGATGATAAACATAGTCGTGACCGAAATCTTACAACTCCATCCTCACCGATCTTGAATTCATAGTATTTCCCATTTCATATTTCGTCCATTTTTTTGAATATATACTTCATTTCATTGAGCATACCTTTTTTAATTCAAAGGCGATGGTTTAGAAATCATTTTGAGAATGGATTAATGATCTTCTTTACCAAATGATTCACATGTCCATCCCTTGAAAATCTAAGAATATTGGATCCTTCTCAATTATCATCATTGAAAATGATAAATGATTATTTCTATATTTTCTATCTTCCACAATATTTTCCTTACCAGGATTATAGTGGATTTATATGTTGTAATACAGTATGATCTCTAACTTTATTCAGTGGTTTATATTAAGATCCTTATATTTAAATATATATTTTGTACTCTTATGATTAGTATATATCTCACACTTATCCCACTATACATAATGCCACCATATTTTTAAGGCAATGGTCACAATCACCAACTACAAATCATGTGTAGGATATTTTTTCTTATGAATTTTAAACTTCATTGAGGAATAGGATATCACTTTATCATTTTTCATTAGTACACAGCCTAAATAATTATTTAAAGTCTTGATATACACCATAATGAGTTCTCTACTTTTCTAGAGTGTGAGTACTACCATAGTGATAATCCTCTTTTTGAGCTCCTTAATGGTTTCCTCACATTATTTATTCCAGATAAACTTCACTCCCTTCTGCGTCATTTTGGTTATTAGGTTCGACAAATGTGATAAATTCTTTACAAATCATTGGTAATACCTATCTAGGACAAGGTGACTATGAATGTCAGTTACATAAGTTGTCATAGGCCACTCATCGATTTCCTTTATGTTGGTAGGGTCTATAGATATTCCATTTTCTAGTGATAATATGCCCCAAGAATGATATTTCCTCCATCTAGAAATCACATTTACTAAACTTTTCATTTAGTTTATCCCTTCACAATGTTTTTAGCACCATATTAAAATGCTCCTCATGTTCCTCTTTACTCATGAAGTATATCATAATATCATCAATAAAGACTACAAAAAATATATTGTGATGATATCTAAAGAATCTAATAATAAAATCTATAAAAATGGATGGAGAACTAGTGAGTACAAAGGGATTCACTATGAACTCATATTATCCATACCTCATTCAAAAGGTAATATTGGTAATAACATTCTTCCTCACCATTAATTGGTGATATCCCAACTGAAGGTCCACCTTAGAGAAAGAACTGGCACCGCCTAGATGACCGAAAATGTCATCTACATGAGGAACTGGATACTTGTTCTTTATTAAGATTTAATAGAGATCACAATAATAAATTTAAAGGTGTGTTGATCCATCATTCTTCTTGACAAAGGGTGATGGTGGAACCCATGGTGAAGCGCTTGTATAAGGACCCAATCTTAAAACATTACATAATCTTGAATTAAATGAATAATTCAAATTGAGGATCATTTTAGGTTTTGAGTTTTACAGAATTAGGCTATATCTATTACATATAAACTTAAAAATTACATGTAGACACTACTACTCAGTATCCATTTTTTTCATAAAATAAAAACTCATAAAAAACATGTCTAGTTCCATGTTTTAGACAACATGAATATTCCTTGATCCCATCTTTGACCCTATTAATCTTTAAGTCCCTTGTAAAATATTTCAAAAACATAGGATGAGCATAAAAACTCCGTAAGGGTTACAAAATAAGGAAAGGAAATATTAATCCATCAATAAATACAAAACAATGAAACCATATTTTTCAATCATAACATACCTCATGAAATCAAAAGATTTAAGAATAACACATAGAAATCATAAATCAAAAAGGTAATTTATGGAATTCATAACATACTAACATTATAGCTATCACATATATGTAGGGACCTATGTTTCAATACCCATCATATTTATTCCCTATATCTCTTAGGAGAGACATTAACATTTACCTCCATAATGTTACCCAAGGAATTGGAGAGCTATGTTGGGCTCACCAACCATTGGTTTAACATAGAACCACCTGTATATGTTAACAATTACCAATAACCATAACATATTCGTAACAAATTAAACTAGAATAAAGTAAATATATAATTTCCAAATTGTAATTACAATATATTATTTAAATATATTGATATAATTAATGCTTTATCAAACCATTTTCAAAACCATTAAAAACAGTTAATAAAGACATTTTTTAATCAAAGTGATCCATACCACTTTGAAGCTTTTAAAATAATTAACATTTTAAAACATTAATGTACATATAAATAAATCCATAAAACCATTTTTAAAACAAGAACATCAATGGAAAATATTTATAAGAATAAATCTTTAAAACATTTGGAAAGATATTTTAATTAAAGAATTCATAACCAAATGAGAGACGCTTGAATACAAATAATTGAAGAATAACATAAATAAAAGATTATAATATTTTGAGAATAGATAGATTCAGGATATAATATGTCAAAGGGAAATATATACACCATATAAAAGTGAATTGGTACATAAGAACAATGAAGTCTCAATGGAATGTAAATTGAGAAAAAAGCCCATATAAACACATTATCATTAGATTAAGGATAAATCAGAGAAATAATTATGTGTGAAAAATAAAAATACACCCAATAAAATTGGATATTAAGTTTTTGAAAATCAGAGGTTATTCACCAATATTCATAGCACGAAATATTCAAGAAGTAGACGTTTAACATAAAGAATTGAAATTGGGTGAAGAAGTTCCCTTATTGAAATTCGACAGCCTAACATCATCACTTTAAAATTCAGAAAATGATTTAATGAGAGGAAAAATGGTATCTCATCACTTGGATATAAAATTTACAGCAATAATGATATATAATAACATATCCAAACATAATAAGATGTAAATTAAAAGACATAACAAATATAAGTCTTTTAAAAAGTTGATGGTGAAGGATTGTGGATGGTGAAAGATTCCCTTGCCGATTTGGTAACTTACAGAACATACACCACATTAAAGAGAGATAATTACATAAATATGTAAATACCCATTAATTAAAGTATATTACACAAATAATACAATCATGTGCGGTATATCCACCACACAAAAGGAAATAGTGTCAAATATAGCATGAATCTCATGGGAATAAAAAGTGAGATTAAAACCCCTTACCACGTTGTAATCAATCGAGTCATATAAAAAAAAGTTAATAAACACTAAATGAATAATATAATACCATGAATAAAAAAATAATCTTGATAATATATATCAAATTTAAGTACACTATACACCACATGCAATAAATAAGCGACAGACAACAGAAATCTGAAGGAATTAAAAGTGAGATAAGAAACCCCTTACCACTTTGTAATTAATTGAGTCATATGAACAAAAGTTAATAACCACAAAATAAATAACATAATACAATGAATATAAATAGAATCGTGATAACATATATCAAATGTTAGTACACAATACACTACATACATGAAATAAGTGTCGCACTATGGAAATCTCCCAGAATTAAAAGTGATATAAGAAACCCCTTACCTTGTGTCCGACTTGACCCGTTCATTATTTATTCTCCTGAATAATAATATAAAATTAATTCAACTTGATTAAGAAAATTTTTCAAGTTTATTATTCCTTTTATATAACTTATTACCATGTTATAAACATTATTCAATCATTTATGTTAATAATGGTCATTTTGTCGATATTTGGTACTTCAGTCAAAAATGAACTTCTTATAATTACATGTTCTTCATGTGGTCAAAAGTCCATTTTATCAAGAATTATACTCATGATTTAGATATAATATATATAATATATAACTAGTATATTTATGTATTTATAATATTACATAACATTTGGATATAAGAAATGAAATGCACTTTCTTGGAGACAGTAGGTCGTGCGTACACATGAACGCTACTTTCATTTATATTTCATATTTTATGGAATGAAAACGTAATGATACATAGGTATATTATAATTAAAGTATAATATAATATGATATATATGTTATATAATTTCATTATTTTAATCATTTGTAGATTCCATGTATGTCATGAATGAATCATATCACCTTGAGAGGGCGGTTGTCGGCACTTCCTCAAATGAAATTATCATATTTACACATATTGGAAAGCATAAAAGTATGTTTGTAAATGAAAATTTACAAATCATAGAGAAAGGATAAACATAATATATATCATATATAAATACAGTGTTTTCATAATGGCCACCATGAGAGGTGGTATGAGAAGATTGAACAATCATCATTTCATGAGGCAGTAATTCGTTGTCCACAAAAACAATATGTTCTTTACCCATTAGAAGGTGGTGTGTGTATGTTTAGTTGAAATCCTTATTATAAAAATAACCTAGTATATTTAGGATACTGGTGTTGTTATAAAATAAACGAATAAAAAGAGTATATGTGGTTGGGGAAATAAAATAAAACAAAATAACTTAAGAGAACACATTACCTTTAAATATCTTATCTCCATTTGGTTTGAACCAAAAGGTTTACTGTAATTGCCTTATGCCTATGGGAAGGCCTATAGGAGGAGGATAGGGATGCAGGGAGATTTATTGGGTAGATTTTGGAAGAGCCAAGTGTTGGGGAAAAGATCCCAGTGCCGCAGCGGAATTCGTCATTACAGAAACCACACAAGAGTAGAGAAGATTTCACCTGAAGGCCTTTTATCACCCAAAGGCATTTTATCACCCAAAGGAATTTTACACATCACTCGAAGGATTTTTAACATCACACCTGAAGGCCTTTTACAAAACAACACCAAAATCCATGAACATATCATTTTGATGTACCGCTAATCATCGCAACCAGGACATGCCATTTGATCTCCGCATCCAAGAGGACTTTCAATACATGGCACAATCATGAATCTCTTTACACACCGTCATCGAAAATTCTCTCTCCATAATCAAATGTCATTATATTCTCTAACACACTTCCATTCTCCATCATTGACAGAACATCATCGTTGTCATCATCGCCTCTGATTCATTCTTCTTCATCATCTTCACTTGACACCAGTTACAGCAAATACGATAACCCCTTCCTCATTTGTATCTTGGCAGTTATATCTTTTCTAGGACACATTCCAAAACATGCTACCACATCTTCTTATATTGACACCCAGACTATATCTCCAATAAATTCAATCAAAATTCACAATTCCATCATTATTCCACCAATTAATATTGTGAATAACTCTTCATTAATGTTTGGATAAAATCCTCCATTAATGTTGAGAAAATCCCTCCATTAATAATATTATCTCACTTCATTATTTAAATTTTAAATCATAAAATCCCAAAAATCTCTACCTTGATTTAAAATTAAAATACTCCACATTCATATTCACCATCTAGGTAAATTTGATCACAAACACCACCAAGCTTCAAATGTCACCCAATGAATGGAATACACCGCATGACACCTACGGCCAAGAAGACTTTTGATATTCCAGCAACACCGCTGATACCGCCATCATATACGATAACATTCGAGCCCGAGTCCTTGATAATATGCTCCACCAAATGTTTTCAACCATGTTTTGAAAATAATCACTTCATCCAATCCTTATGATACCAATGTTAGGGCACGAAGCCTGGTGCCGCAGTGGAATTCTTCATTGTAGAAACCACACAAGAGGATAGAAGATTTCACTTGAAGGCCTTTTATCACCTGAAGGAATTTTATCACCCGAAGGAATTTTACCCATCACCTGATGGATTTTTAACATCACACCTGAAGGACTTTTACCACATATCATAGACACCCATGAACATACCATTTTGATGTACAACCGATCATAGCAATTGGGACACGTTGCTTGATCTTCGTAACCAAGAAGACTTTTGATACATGGCAAAATCATGAATCTATTTTCATGCCGTTGTCAAAAATTATCTCTCCATCATCTCAGGTCATCATCTTCATGTACACACTTTCATTCACCATTGTTGACATGCCATCATCATTGTCGTCATCTCCTATGCTTCATTCTTCTTCTTCATCTTCGCTTCGCACCAATTACCGCAAACGCGACAACCCCTTCCTAATTTCTCTCTTGGTTGGTACATATTTGATAGTCCACATTCCAGAACATGCTATCGCATCTTCTTATTTAGACACCCAGCCCATATCTCTAATAAATGTGATCAATATTCCCAATTCCATCATTATTCTATCAATTAATATTGGGAATAACTCTCCATTAATTTTGGGAGAAAATACACCATTAATGTTGAGAAAATACCTCCATTAATAATTTTCTCTCTATTCATTATTTAAATTTTAAATCAGAAAATACAAACATTAAGGTGCTTGAGAAGTGTGAGGAATGGGTTAGAAGTGAGATATTTTGATAAGGTGGAGAAGGGGCTCTTTAGGAAGGTTTCAAAATATTATTTTATTATATAATGATTTTGTGTTTCTAAAGGTCCGAAAATTATTAAAGTCAAAGATAAGATGAATCATATTTGAAAAAAAATCATCCTATAATAATTGGACAAGTTTTGGATATTTTTTTATCAATATAATCTTATTTATTTAAATCATTCATTAATTAGGTAAACATGACATCAATATTGTGGCATAAATAATTTTATTTAGTTTATTTTTAAAAATTATAAAAAAAATACCATGATGTAGGAAATTTTTTTAGCTTTCAAATAAGTTTGCATAGTTGAAGAGATAAATTATATAACCCTATGTAAAAAATTGAATTAGTAAAAGATATATGTTTATGTCTTTTTTGTCTTTACTTTAAATTAATTAATATAAAGTGTCATTATCTCTCTTAAGTGGATCCATGGGGTCCCAAAATCTACCCAAGGAATTTCAGGGTCGAAAATGTATTAACCAATAGGATTAGGACACATGTTAGGGTAATTAAATATTATTTTAATAATATTTTGTTACCGTTATTTACCATATTTAACCTTTAACCATGATGAATAAAATTTTTACTGAAGTAAATAATCAGATTGTTTAAAAATAAATGTTACATATTTAAAAAATTTGTACCTAATTATTCAAAATATGGAATCCATTTATACAAATTCAAAACACATAAGTGGCTAAATTAATTTAATGTTAATTCTTGCTGTAAAAAAAAGCGTGTTTTTTTGGAAATAATAACTACCCAAAGATAATGAATTATTTATGTCCAATTTAAATGTGAAATTACATCTAATTTCCAACATTGGATTAAATGGTAAAAAATAATATAATTATCCTTTAAAACCAATTAAAAATATAATATATCCTTGTAATGATATTAGATTAAAATGTAGTTTTGAATTAAAATACATTATTTTTCACTATTAATTAAAAATAATTTTTATCAGAAAAATACGAAAATTCGACCCAAATTAAATTTTGATGTCCCGATTCTAAAGAAGAATTTTATTTTGTCAAATAGAACATATAAAAGTGACCAAAACTATATTTAAATAGGGTTCATCGTCAAAAGGTGATAAATCGACCTTTTAATAAATATTAGAGTATTTAGGCTTAAAATCAGAATCTTTATTATTTTAAGCCTTTAACATTTTTTGGATCAATGTAAAAACATTTAAGAAATATACTTAATCATAATATGGTTATATTTGTTCATTACCACCATTACAATATTTGTGCGTTAATAATTATTTAAAATAATAATATTATATTAATATTTTTCATTATAACTCAACGTTGTGTGCAACATAAGTTTTCAATGAAACATGTTGTTGCACATCAGGTTTTCTATCAAACATAGAATCCCCTTTAAGATAAAATTAACATTTAATTCACAAATTTTACTAAATATAAAAAAGTTATAGTCTTTATTTACCATGGATGTTACATCCTTCCCCCATTTTGTGAATTGCATCCTCACAGTATTAAAATTGGTCTTGGAAACTTCATTGAAAGTTATAAATCAGAAAAATATTCAATAAAAATATCACTTTAAAAGAAATAAAGAGAAATACAAAGGTCACCCGAGATATTGCATACTGGGATTCCATGTAGGAAAACATGGATATGGAAGAGAAACAAACCATCAAGGTTTTATGGAGAGTGGTATAATACATGATTAGGAGAAAGCTAACTATAAGAAAATCCCAAACATGTGATGGGTTAAATGGTTTTTGATTCCCTAGTAGTAAAAGTTAATGGAATTTTTTTAAGTTACTTTTCATATAGATAAGGAATTTATTTCTGAGCATAACAAAAAAACATAAAGAAACATACTTACTTGTCATTTTGACTTTAATAATTTACTAAATTTCAACCACAAACTCATATTTTCTCTAAAAGATGAGTATTAAAACTGAATTGGTTACATTAAAAGTGCTAAAATCAACTGCTAGATTATCAGATAATTTACAAAAGAGTAACTATATATTTCCCCTCTCTTTAGACATCAACCAAAACCAAAAGGTTTATTAAAAGACTAGATAATCCCCAAAAAAGGATAATACTTCATAAAATTAAATACTACTATTAATACCCAAAATTCAACAAACAATACCCAATGTTCGGCCAAGACCATTAAATAAAAAAATGTCCATAAATTTCATCAAAGTATCCATATCTATGATTGTAACCCAAAACTCAAAACGATTTAATGACATAGTATTCAACAGTAAATCATAACATTTATCTCCAAATAAAATTGACTACTCTTACAGTCTCATACTAAAGTGTAATTAACCAAATACCATATTCTTTATGATAGGTTAATCATTTCCATAAATAAACCAAATCACCATATGTCCATAATAAAAACATAGATTATTCCAAAATAAAATTCCACCATTACTCATCAAAAGAAAAGACAATTATTCCTTAAATAACATTTTCATATATTAATCTTCAGGGTTAGATATACTATAAAAAGTCTTCTAATGTAATCCCATCCTCAATGGATCCTTAATACTTTTAAGAATTTCATCATTTTAAAATCTAACATAACTCGTAAATACCATATATGTTTCATTCGTACTCATTCAACATTCTTCATGACCCATTAACCATTTCTTACCAAATTATTTCGAAATAATTCATTCAAAAAAAATCATGAATCGTATCCTAAGATTCAATAATATCAAAAAATATGTTAAGAAATAATATATACCTTTCATTGGCCATTGTTAGTTTCTTCATCCTCAATCGGAAGGACATTATGTATTGGTAAACATATATTTGTACGATCTTAGTGATCCCATTCCTGAAAATTCATCGTAGGACATCTATTTGTATAATGACCATGCACACCACATTTAAAATATTATATAGATCCATCAGAAAGAACTTCTTTCCCTTTCATATAGTCAACCGGATTCTTCCTTTTTCCATGGAATGTTCTTGATTTATGACCTTAATTGTCACATCTATTGCACCTTCCTCTCCCTTTGAAGCATTTTCCTAGGTCTTTATTTCCACATCCACGACACGTATATTTTTTAACATACTTACCTTAATGATTGTTATGTGAAATGTCAGAGGGATTTTATTTTCATATATACAATTTCTTATAAAAATAACCATGGTTCAGGTGGTTAATCATGACTCCTGATATTTGTTTGAGAAAAACCACAAGAGTTCTTATTACAGCTCCAATTTCATTCAGTTTCTCATTCATAAAATTTTCATAGTTTTCGTCACAACCACTACTACTTTGGTGCCTACTAGATCTATCCATTTACTAAAACAAAAAAGTTTAGTGTGATTATATCATTAAAATCATCATATAATATCATATGAGGAGGGTAAATACTAAGATAGACTTATTCATGTTATCTTAAACTCATTTAATTTTTCTAAAATAACTATGGATTTTTATGATATGCTAACCATTATGGTTATGTCACTTATTCTTAAATAACACCCTGACCTCTAAAGATATCAAAACTGACCTCTGATACCAACTATAAGGACCTAACCTTAAAACATTACTTAATCTTGAATTAAATGAATAATTCACATTGAGGGTCTTTTTAGGATTTGAGTTTTAGAAAATTAGGCCATAAATATTACATATCAACTTTATATTACATGTAGACACTACTACCCAGTATCCATTTTCTTCATAATATAAAAACACTTAAATAGAAACATGTCTAGTTACATGTTTTTTACAACATGACTTTTCTTTGATCCCACCATTGACCCTATTCATCTTTATGTCATGTAGAAAACATTTCAAAAACCTTGGATGAGCATGAAAAACTCAGTAAGGGATTCAACATAATTTAATAAAACATTAAACCATCAATAAATACAAATCAACGAAACCAAAAATTTTGATCATAACATACCTCATGAAATCATAAGATTCAACAATAACACATAAAAATCATAAATCATAATGGAACATGTGGAATCCATATCATACTTACATTGTATCTATCACAACTAACTAGGGAGTTACATTGGCATACCCCTCACAGTATATTCCCTAAATCTCATAGGAGAAACATTATCGTTTGCCTCTGTTACGTTACCCAATATATTGGAGGGATATCTTGGGCTCACCTGCCCTAGGTTTATCACAGAACCACCTGTATATTTAAAAAAATGCTCAATAATCATAACATATTCATAAAAAATTAAACAAGCATAAAGTAAAGATAACATTTCAACATTTTAATTACAATATGTCATTTCAAGATATTTATATAATCACAGCTTTATCAAACCATTCTCAAAACCATTTATAACATTTAATATAGAGATTTCTGAATCAAAGTATCACATACCACTTCGATGATTTTAAAATAATTAACATTTTGAAAAAATAATTTCTATATAAATAGATCCTTAATTTTTTTTAACATTAACATTAATGGGAAATATTTAGAAGATTAAATCTTTAAAACATTTAAAATGATATTTTAGTTAAAGAGTTCATTACCAAATGAGAAACACTTGAATACAAATAATTGAGGGATAACATCAATCAAAGCTTATAATATCATGATAATAGAGATATTCATGATATAATACATAAAATGGAAGTATATACAGCACATAAAATTGAATTGGTTCATAACAACCATGATGTCTCAATTAATTGTAAATTGAGACAAAACCCCTTATAAAGACGGTATCCTTAGATTAAAGATAAATAAATGACATAATTATGTGTGAAAAATATAAGTACACCCAATATAAGTGGATATTAAGTGTCAAAAAATCAGAGGATATTCACATATATTCATAGCACGGAATAATCCAGAAGTAGAAGTTTAACCCAAATAATTGAAACTGGGTGAAGAAGTTCCCTTACAGAAATTTGACAGCCAAACAACGTCACTTTAAAATTTAAAAAATGAGTTGATGATAGATAATAGGGTATCACATCACATGGATATACAATTTACAACAATAAGGACAAAAAAGAACATATCCTAACATAAAAATATGTAAATAAAAAGTCATAACAAAAACAAGTCTTTTAAAAAGAGGATGGTGAAAGGTTCCCTTAGTGATTTGGTAACTTACGAAACATACACCCCATGACAGAAGGATAATTAAATGAATATTTAAATACATATAAATTAAATTATATTACACAAATAATACAATCATGGGAATTACATCCACCACACAAAAGGAAATAGTTTCAAATATAGCATGAATCTCACAAGAAAAAAAGTGATATGAAAACCCCTTACCATGTTGTAATCAATCGGGTCATATGAAATAAAGTTAATAACCACCAAATGAATCAAAAATTACATTGAATATAAATATAATCATGATAATATATATCAAATGTCAGTACAAAATACACCACATGCAATAAATAAGTGGTGAACAAAGGAAATCTCATGGAATTAAAAGTGCGATAAGAAACCCCTAACCACATTTTAATTAATCGAGTCATATGAAAAAAAATTAATAACAACAAAATGAATCAAAAAATACCATGAATATAAATATAATAATTATAATATATTTCAAATGGCGTTACATAATACACCACATGCAAGAAATAAGTGGTGAACAATGGAAATATCATGGAATTAATGTGAGATAAGAAACCCCTTACCTCGTGTCTGACTTGACTAGTTCATTATTTAATCTCCTAAATAATGAGATAATTAAATTAATTATTGTATAAGAATATTTTCAAGCTTATTATTCCTTTTATACCTCTTATTATAATGTTATAAAAATTATGCAATCATTTAAGTTAATAATGGCTGTTTTGTTGATATTTGGAACTTGAGTCAAAAATGAACCTCTTATAATTACAAGTTGTCATGTGGTCAAAATTCGATTATCTCCAGAATAATATTAATTATTTAGATATAATATATATAATATATTTACATTATATGTATTTATTTATAATATTACATAAAATTTGGAGATAAAAAAAGAAATGACCATTAATGGAGACGGTAAGCTGCATGTACGCATGAACGCTACTTTCATTTCTATTGCATATTTAATGGAATGAAAACATAATGATACATAGGTATATTATATTTCAAGTATAATATCATATGATATATATGTTACAAAATATCATTAATTTCATCTTTATAGATTCCATGTATGTTATGAAAAAATCATATCACCTTGAGAGGGTGATAGTCTTCACTTCCTCAAATGAAATTATAGTATTTACACATATTGGAATGCATAAAGGTATGTTTGTAAATAAAAATTTCAATATCATAGAGAAAACATAAACATAATATATATCTTATATAAATATAGTTCCATCATAATGGAAACCATTAGAGGTTGTAGGAGAAGATTGAATAATCATCGTTTTGTGTGGAAGTAGTTTGTCGTCCACAGAAACAATAAGTTCTTTACCCAGTAAATGGAGGTGTGTGAAATTTTAGTTCAAAACCATATCATAAAAACAACCTATTATAATACTGATACTATTTATGTTATTAAATAATGGAATATAAAGGTTTTATTTGGTTGGAGAAGAAAAATAAAACAAAATAACGTAAGAGAAAACATCACCTTTAAATCAGGTATCTCCCATTGGTTTGAACCAAATTGTTTACTTGAATTGCCTTATTCATAGGGGAAGTCTTATAGGAGGAGTATAGAAATGTAGGGAGATTAATGTAGAAGAGTTTGGATGAGCCAAGGGGATTTAGAAGTTTGAGGAATGGGTTATAATTGAGGAATATTTATAAGGGGACGAGGGCCTCTTTAGGAAGGATTAAAAATATATTTTTATTATATAATGATTTTGGGGTTCTAAAGGAAAAAAACTTATTAAAGTCAAAGATAATATGACTAATGTTAGAAATAAAATAATAAAATAAGAATTGGACAGCTTTTGAATATTTTTTTAATCAATATAATCTTATTTATTTCAATCATTCATTAATGAGGTAAACACTGCATCGTTATTATTTCAAAAATAATTTTATTTATTTGATGTCAAAAAATTATAAAAAAATTTCCATAATTTAGGAAATATTTTTATATTTGAAATGAATATTTATAGTCTAATAGAAAACTTATATAACCTTTTTTAAAAATTGATCTACTAAAAGATATATGTTTGTGACATTTTTTTCTTTACTTTAAATTAATTAATATAATGTTTCATTATCTCTCTTATGTGGCTCCATGGGGTCCCAAAATCAACCCAAGGATGACCATGGTCAGAAATATATTATCCAATAGTATTAGAACAGATGTTAGGGTAATTTCATATTATTATAATAATATTTTGTTTCCCTTATTTACTAGATTTACTCTTTAACCATGGTAATTAATATTTTTAATGAAGTAAATATTCATATTGTTTTAAAATAAAAGTTACATATTTCTAAAAATATTACCTCCTAATTATTAATATGGAATCCATTTTTAAAAATTCAGAACACATAAGTGAAGAAAATTTATTTTAAATTATTTATCATTGTCAAAACAAAAAGCGTGTTTTTTTAGAAATAATAACTATTAAAATATTGACACTTATTTATGTTCAATTTGAAAGTGAAATTACTTACAATGAAAAAAATTGGATTAAATGGTAAAAACAAAATATAATTACACTTTTTAACCAATTGAAAAGATAACATATCCTTAAATATATATTATATTAAAAGACAGTTTTGAATTAAAATACATTATTTTTCACTATTTATTAAAAAATGAATTTTATTAGAAAAATATCAAAAATATACCCAAAGTAAATTTAGATGTCCTGATTCTAAAAAAGAATTTTAATTTTTCAAATATTACATAAAAAGACTTTAATAAATAAAAAAATGTTATATTCTTAATCTAAGCCTTTAAAATTTACTGGATAAATGTAAAAACATTTAAGAAATATATTTAATCATTATATGGTTAGTTTTTTTAATTCCCACCAATACAAAGACTATGTGTTAACAACCATTTAAAATAATAATATTATATTAACATTATTCAGAATAAATCAATGTTGTGTGAAACGCATGATTTTAATGAAACATGTGGTTGTGTATTAGGTATGCCATCGAACATAGAATCCCCATTAAGGTAAAATTAATATTAATTTAACAAATCTTAATAAATATAAAAAATTTATATTCTTTATTTACCTGGGATGTTACACCTTGGAAATATAAAACCCTTGTTTATATTCTTCTATAATTTCTTCTTCAGCTCTTCTAGCTCAATAGTGGTCATTCTATATTGTTTTTTGATATAGGAAGACATCCATGAATATTTTCAATTGAGAACTCAACCTCTCGGTCAAGAGGAAGGCCCTGAAATTATTCTGGGAATATGTCAGCATAAACCCTGAGAATGGTCATGTCTCAAAGCATGATCATCTACTTTTTCCGAATTATTTGAGAAAGATATGATTTATCATAAAGTAGTAATATACACACTTGATATGATTATTATAATGAAGATTCATATTCATCCTTACACTTGTTAATAATTCATGGATGCTTCAGGATATGAAGAGTGATCTCCCTTTCTCGACAGTTGATGATGTCTTTGTATAAATATAGCCAACCCATAACTAATATAGAATTAAAATTTGTAAATGGGAGTATGAAATGATTTTATGGGAGGTTCTGTCAAAAAGCCTTATCCGGTGAGGAGTTATGTAATTTGAATGTAATAATATCCTCATTTTATATTCTCTTAGAAAACACAGCATCCAAATTTTGAGGTGTTGTTTCAATAGTTCTATTAAAATTGCATGATATAGATGAAGGCATAGAACCAGAATCAAATAGAACGTTCCATATTTTTTAAATTTAGTAACTCGTTAATGTCACCTCATCACTGTAAAACTCCCCAAAAACTTCACTGATATCCTAATCCCTTTCATTTTTCCTTGGAAGTTATTATTGATGGCCTCTGAAAACCATGGGCTTAGGGATTTGGTTAGAAAAAAGCACATTTTCCTTGAAGTTGAAACATTACATATATAGTTAGACATTGATATGAACCTTCATCTATTCTCAAATGTTAGTGGGATTACTCATATCCCTTTAGTAGTTATTATCCTGATTCACCATTATTCAACATTTAAATCATTTCCTAGTTACCTTTAGACCATTCTCAAGATGCTTATTCCCACTATTTTGAAATGTGTGATGTTTTTCCTTCTATCCTTCATTAGATTTATTTTCAGATCAATCAATATTAGACCCCATTTTTTCCCTTTTTGTTAATGGGCCCATGAGACCATTGAGATTCTACAATCTCCATTAAAACATCGAGGGCACAAAAAATAATCTAATCATCACTGTCAAATTCTTGAATCACCAATACTTTTCATAGATTCTCTCTTAGTCCACTGAAGAAGATATCCAACTTATGCTAATAATTCATGACAATGTCAGAGCGATATCTTAGAGGCCACATAATGTTTGCATCATATCCCCAAATAGACTCATCTTTTTTTTCATAAGTCTAAGGGACTCTCTTTCCATTTTGAGATGGATTGTCCAGAGAAAATATTTATTAGAAAACATTTTATCAAATTCCTCCCAATCCACGAAATCAATTTTCTCCTTGCACTTTGTATTTTTGATTAGTGTCAACCACTGACTAGATTTCTCATCAAAACGATAGACCGCCAACACAACTCTCTCTTTTTACGAGAACTAGAGGAAATAGAATATATATTCATTGGAGTTAATGCACTATTCTATTATGATGGTATTAGAATATCCACTGAAAATGTGTTACCTTTTCCTTATGAAAGATTTGAAGACAACTTTCTCTCTCTTAAGAGAAGGTGGGAATTCCACGCAATTTAAGTTATTATTTATAACATGATCCAGTTGATCAAGTAATATTATCAATTTTTGAGTACCCATTCCCATAATATTTGGCATGTCATTATGTAAATCATCCCATTACTTATCACATTGATTATTGATGCATGTTCTTCTATTTCCCACAATTAGATAAGAGAAATAAAGTGCAATTACGGGAAATCAATACTATGAAAATAAAAGGAAACATTGAACATAAAGGGAAAAAATTGTAAAGGAAAAGTATATCCTAAATATTGATTCTTTATGCTTCAATATAGGTTATTCATTTTTTCTTTCCTAACATTTATTCTTATGTATGTTATATTATTTTAATTAATAATGGTTTATAATGAGCTTATGAATTTAACAAAGAATATATCCCGAGAGTGTCAAACTAGGAGCATAATAAGGCTTGTTTTCATGTACCATGTTACCGAATCTCAGGCCTAGAACACCTTGTTTTATTTTTCCCTTCATGGTAAATCTATTCCAGAACCACATCCACTTGTATTATCCATACTGTGATGTATTTTCTTAAAAAATGACTTACTCTATACTTACCAAATATTTTGGAAATTTTTACCATACATAATCTTATCCCTTGGGTTGTAATTAAATTTCTCTATTCCAGGTCATCAAAAATAAGTAAAAATTTCATTTTATACCAACAATAGGAACCCTTGTCTTTTAAAAATATCGTTACATTATTTTAAGAATAATTAAACAACAAATTAAAATCCCATAATCTCAAGGTCTAGTGTTATGGAAGACTAAGAGCATAAAACTAAAATCATAGAACTAAAAAAAATTTATTTATCATCCATTATTAGATTCTAACTTCCTATGAGACCATACATATGCATAGCATAACCTAGGGAAAACATGAACAATGGGAGGAGATAAAAATCATAATATGGGAATAAAAATTAATATTAATATTAAAATATGGGTTAGGATTCATTACATAATGATATAAAAAGCAGGGAACATGATTAAACATAAGAAATCATAACATTAGATTATATAATAATGGATTAATTGTAATTTGGAAGCAACATAAACCATAAATTTACCACGAGTCGAGGCACATTGCATATAGAGGAGCATGTGTCAATGATCGTTTCAAATAGTGGAGCCCGTGTCAAGGATACCATAAAAAATATTTCACATAACGTCTCATGAGAATAAAATTTATTTAATGCATTGGAGTACTATCTAGGCACACCCATTGTAATATTCCATTTATATTATTTACACACAAACAATCATACATATGTAATCAAACATAATCATAAGGGTTACCCATGGAATAAAATGGGTATCTTAATCATGCCCAAAGAATAATAAGTGATAATCTCATAAAAGTGTCAATGATATAAAATAATTAAATCATAAATGGTAATTTATAAAGGAATATAGGAACATATAATGATTATTTATGTCAAAATTATGGTAAATTAGTGTTTATGAAACATTAGAAATAAAACATTTTAAAATGGTTTAAGGGAAAACATTCAATATTCACTAAAATAGAGAAGGAATAATTGTTTGTATAAATCCAGAATTTAACCAAGGTAGTTTTTATTGAAAAATTTAATTATTTTTTAAAAAATAATGGAAGATTAAAAACATATTATGCAACACACTTGAAAATGGATAAGAATTATGGTAGTTCCCATAAATCGGGTTTTCTTATCAGGAAGATTTGAATAGGTAACCATTTAAAAACTTGTATATCCCCAAAAATAAGGATGAATGGATATTTATAAAAGAGTTTTGAATAGGTCAAAAAAATTTAAAACATTTTAATAATAATAAAATGTAATTTTATTTGGGTAGAAATATATATTGAATAACCCGAAAGTATAATGGAGGTTTGGGTAGAATCCCTTATGTTATGTCCAAAACGATTATGAGCAAGATCTTAATGAACTTCACAATAAAATTAGATTCATTAATTAATAACTAAAAAACCATTTATACATGTAATTGATTTATTATAACAATATAAAGTTCATTTATGGTGTCTTTGATGGGTTAAGAAATTCAATTTCATCATTTGGGAGCATTGATTTCCTTGGTTTTCATGATCAGTTTACCTGTATAAGTGTATCGAAAATAATGTATAATGAAGATATTTTTCTATAAATTAACATACATGTTATTAATAAAAATATAGAATATTAAAATTCCATTTTTTCTATAATTTATGATGATTCATTAGGTAAATCATTAATGATAACTATTTTTATTAATTTAGCATTTTTTGACCACGAAGAACACATTTTGTTTTATTAATTAAAACCATGTGTAAAAAGTGATTCCAGAACATTAAATAAGATATAATACATATATTATAATATAGTTCAACCAAAAAATGGTTTCATGAAAGTTCATTAAGATATAAATGAAAAATAAAAGAACGTTGTCCATGAAGGTGTTAAATTAGCACCTCATAGAAATTTTTTTGATTCTAAAATAAATCGAGATAGAGGAAGAAGAAGACTTTGATAAAGAATTATTCCAGAAACGTTATAAAAGTATAGTGTATATAATATAATTTAGGTTTAATTACATTTGGATTAGGGGAGGTGAGGATTGAAAAATAAAATAACGGAACATGAAAAGAAATGGATAGAAAACAGAAGACGGGTTTACCTCTTGATTCCTTCTTCTTAAGACCGACCTTAGGGGATGGGTTATGATATTTCGTAAATAAAAAAATGGACCTGTGGGATATTTTTTGCAAGATTATTTGGTATAATTTGGACAAGGCTTAAGGTTTTATACGTGTAAGGAGAATAGGTGGTGAGGGGTGGTATTTATAGTGGACTAGAGGGGTGTTTTCTCATTATTTTATTCTATAGTTTATTATTTTGCTCCAGAAAAGAAATAGGTTTGATAGTTGAGACTGAATACAATAATTAGACCATGTGAGTTCTCACTAATTGTGTTTAAATCATCCATAACTCAATGAATTCTGTATTTAACTTATAATGAATATATACTATAAATTACTATATTTTACCATTCACCAAAAATTCAAGCCTTTCAGGGAAATACCAAAAATTTTCCCTAACCATTTTTCAATGTACATAATACATAATTTATCACCATTTAATGAAAATAATTTTATAAATATAATAGATTTAATTTTTAATACAAAAAAAATTTACTCAAAAAAATATAGATTTTAAAATTATAACAGATTTTATATTAAATTGAAAAATTAACTAAGGTCTCATAAAATTATATTATAATCATATGACATAAATATATTAATTTATGAATAAATTTTATAAAAATTAATTTTCTTTTAAATTATAAAATTATTCTTTAAATTTTAATTAAATATTTATGGCTTACAAATATACCAACACTTAATTAATAATTTTTTAAATATTTATTTATTAATAATATGATATAATTATAACATATTGTCACATATAAGATGGATAAATTTTATTCATACATTCATTGGTGAGGATACTATTAAATTAGCTAGTTTACTATTTATAATGGTCACATTACTATTCCAAAGGTCAAGTTACTATTTCATCAGCACAAGTTTCTTAACATCTAAAAATACTTCTTATTTCAATCATTCATCAATTATAATGTATATATTGTGTTCTCTTATTTGTTTATACCATATAAAATGATTATAAGCAGGATATTTATACAGATAAATATTTGGTTCATTACATAAATCAACAGTAACCTTTATTTAATCAATAATATATAATATTTCTCAAGTAAATGTAATATTCATTTTAAAAAAACATTTATCAACTGATGTAGTCTATTTATGTGGTATACAATTGAGAAAACATTACAGTGGTACAAATTAATCCATTTTAAATCTATAATACATAATTCATATAAACGGAGGAGAAAATAATGTTCAATAAAATGATGGATCATGATAAGAAATGTGATCATGAGAAAATTAATGTCCAAAACCTGTGTATCCAAAATGGTGAAAGAGGACCATAAATTCACTAGGAGTGAAGGATTTGAAGAGAAATGATGTCTTTAAAAAATAAAATTGGGGAAATACATTAAAAATAACATCTATGTAAAAAATTTTAATAATGGAGTTATAAATCACATTTCAAAAATATTTTCATTTATTAATGAAAATAATTTCCTTTTATTTTGATATCATTTTAAATAAAACTTTTCAAAATATTAAAAATTTGATTTTACTTGAAAATAAAAATAGAGGCTTGTAAATTATGTTTATATTTAATTAATATTCATTATGGTATGAAATTATGTTCATTTATTAGCCATTAAAATAATGAATTCATTCATGTTTTTCTAAAAAAGTCCAAAAAATATATCTTTTTGAAGAAAAAATTAAAAATTGCCTTTAATTTTTTTTAATGAAAGTTAAATATGGTTTAAAATGAATACAAATAATCATTTTATTTTATATAATAATGTCTTTTAGACCATTTAAAATAACCGTAGTCTTGAAGGAAATTACGTAGAATGAAAAAATTGAAATTATGATTTTTAAATGAAAGACCCTCACAAGTGACATATGTGTTGATTCCTAATCCAAAAAGAGAATAAATGGAATATAAAAATGTAACACAAAAAAATATATATAGGATAGGGAAATATATTGGGTTTAAGTGGTTAGTATTTTATAATTTCTGCATGGGAAGTCATAACCCAAACAATCTTGAAATAAAATGAGTTTATAAAAGAAATATGATTACCTTGGACTCCGCTTACGTGTACCAGTTTGAACCATTAGAATAATGAATTGATATTTTTTAAATTTTCTCAAATTTTTTTATCTATATTCCATTTTATTAGTCCCTTTTATAATAATTTTAAATACATTGACTTCATAGTACATTCTTATAGCAACCATAAAAGGTTTTTGTACAATTATTAAAAAAATTACTCTGATATATTATTCATAGATAAAAGTGTTATGAAATAATTAAATGATATCCTAAATTTTAATAATTTTATTAGTATAGTTTTATCTTATTAAATAAATTTTTATTATCATCTATGCCTAGTTGTATTATAAAATGTATCACATCTCTTTGTGGAAGCGGTAGTCCACATGTATGCACAAGAATGATTATCATTTTTAACTAATGAAAGGGTGAAAAGGTATATGGTATATTATTTTTATACACTCATAATTTTTTAAAAAATATCATATATATTTAATATTATTTATTTGTAAGAATCAAAGTAATGTTGTGATAAAAAATGAATTACACCGCAACTTGGAGATAATAGGACAAAATCATACATGAGTGATGTTTCATGTTACAATATGATGGAATTTGGTAGAAAATGGTTGTCCAAAAATCATAATAACATATCTGTGTATTGGTAATACTATAAATATTATTTTAATATCAATACAATATATTTTTAGGTTTTATTAGAATATATAAAAATTGAATTTGTTTTGTCAGATGATTACCTCTTCTTTGAAAGGCCTCATTTCTCTTATACCTTCAGCTTTATTACGATGGAATTCGGGTAATATAAATAGAAAAAATAATTAATGTAATGATTCTTGGAAGATTATTGGGAAGTTCTCGTCTAACATAGATGAACCAATGTTTGTGAATAATGGAGGATAAGAAATTCTCTTTTATATGGGGGAGGGACACAAATAGAATTACTTAAAATATTAAAATAATAAAAATCCATTTTCTTGAGAAAATAGAACCATATTGTTATATTTTTTTATATAATAATGTTATTTTTGAAATATAACCAACCAATGTGGTTTACAAAAGTGTTTATATGTTATATTGAATCAAAATCCCTTCCTTTTAACCCTTTTAACTTTGTTTACCCTTAACCAAGGTGATAATTATTTATCTTGTTTATTGTTCATTTTAAACAAAAAATAACTTAATTTTTTTACCAAATATTAATGATAGTGATTAAAAAAATGGAATCCAATATAAATTACTGAAATTTTCTAATTGGTAGAAAATAATTTTAAACTATATTCACAAAACACAATGAAATCTAATTTTTCCTATAATCATAATAATGTATTTATAGAAAAAATATAAAATGTTGATTCTGATTTGATTAATTTTATTATGTTAAATATAATGAGTCTTATTTTCCTTTAAAATAAAAAAAATTGATTTTAACCTTTTTAGTCTATATTAAGAGAAAATAAAAAAAATCCATTTCAATTTGACCAAAAAAATTACTTTGATTTCTAAAATGTTAAATATATATATCTCTGAATTTTAATTATTTTTATATGAATTATATAAATTTTAAATGTATATTTTTTCTAGAGAAAATATTTCTCAAATATATAATTTATTTTTATATAATTATAATTTCAAAAAAATCTAGTTTTTTTTTTGAAAAACCAGTATTTTTAACCTTTCACCAACATGTTATATAGTTATGAAATATCTCAAAAATTAAAATATAATATATTTTTGAAATTAAAATTTGAAAAATTCTATTCAATTCAAAAAAATCAATTTATTGAATTTGGGAATTTAGTTTTTATTAAAATTATTGAATAATGTAATGTGTATTATGTTATTATTTATTTAAAAATAGAATCTTACTATAATTGATGTTTGGGTGTTAAAAAATAACATTCAAACATTACTACCCATTTATTAGAGGTATTGGTGTCAAAAACAATCTATTCCAATAAAGATTATCATCTAAGATAATGAAAGATACTCAAAGAAGATGAAATACTATTTTATGATCTATTTGAAGTTTCTTTCTTCTTCCACCTCATTCAAATATTCTATAAGCATATTGACATAATGAAATAAATTAATTTACTATACTAATGTTTTTTTACGATACATTTATATAAATTTAATGTCTTCTTGATATATTATGCAATATGAAATCCTTTCCATGCATAGGTACGAACTATCATCTCCATGAAGTGAAATATATCATTTTTAATTACTAATTCCCATGGCTGTTTATGTTTAAAGATTTAATAAATATAGATGTAATTTATGATATAATAATTAGTATATAAATAATAATTATCATTTAACTTAATTTCGTTCCAACTGTAAAAATATTAAAACGTCATCTAGGAACTCGTACATACTACCACCATCACAAAGTGATATAGTTTATTTTTACCCCTACCTTACATGGATTTTTCATAAAAGAGTGTATAATGAATAACCATTACTTTTAAGAAATTATTAATATTCTATAGTTGATTAAACCATAACCATGTTGTGAGGAAATGAATATCCAAACAGAAACAATTATGACCAATGAAATAGTTAGTACCCATAATATTCATTTTAGTGTAGAATTATTAGTAAATGGGTGATTGAGAATTTGGATTGAATACCGTATTTTTAGAGAAGTATTAATATAGTTATTATATATATTTATAGTTAATCTAAATTTATTATATATGAGGATAGATCATTTATGAAAAAACGTGGGACTTGAGGTAAGGGTTTAGGTTTCAATATCATTTTTAATCAAGACTATTAATGGGGAAATATCAAGTACGTAAATTTTATACTCACTATCTTTTATAACCCCATATATTTTCAATTCCAAGGGTTATTGTTTCGGGGTTTTCAAGTATTATATCCATTTTAACCTATTTGAAAATCAAAAAATCAAATTATTTTTTTAATAAATGTTGACATTATTCCTTCTTTGATATGAAGAATATTTTTATCTCCTATCCATAATATTTAAATTATTTTTAATAATATTCATTTATTCACTTAAATGGTTTTTTGATATCATTTTCAACTATATTTTACTATATTTTAAATGGATTTAAAAGAAATATTAGAATTTTTTCCACACGGGTTATATTTTATTATTTATAAGGGTGTGAAAAGAATATTCTTTAAAATTAACAAAAAATTGGATATTCCCCCTTCACTATATGTTCATTATTATAATGATACCTCAACAAGTTTACATGGTTTTATAATAAAAAATTTATTCCCAATTTCTGGTATTTTTAAAAATTTTAATCTTACCTATAGAAAGAGTTCTTTTATCTTATTTTTTAAATAATATTTTTAATTCTCTAATAGAAGTATTTTTCATATATGTAATCTTCTCATATATATTGTTATCCTTAATTGGGGATATGAAATTATAATGTAAGACATGTTTTAATTTTGTATGGATTTTTATTACATGATGAATTAAACATTATGAAACTAGTTTCTTTTACACAGGTAATGAAAATGATGAAATAGTAGATATTTTTATGATATTTTTCAACACATATGAATTATTATCATTATTTTCCAAGATGATAAGGAATTATATAGACCTATAATGCATTGGTTAGTGATTGATGTCTCGAGAGAAAATTTAAAATGGATTGGGGAGTAAACCAAATCCAATATAGGACTCTACCTGTATTGAATGAGAATGGATTGGGAAGTGAATCCAATCCATTACAGAACTCTTTCCACAATTTTATGATGGTCTTGATTGAGATACTTTAATTATTAAATTATTTTTTATATTGTGATTATACCATATTTTTACGACATGGTCTTATTCTTATGATATACTCATATGGATCATGATTGAATATTGATGATTCAACACTCTTACAGCTCATGTATTTTGTTATAAAAAACATTATATTATGATTATTTTTTTAAAATATTTGATTTATTAGGTGTAAATTTATAAGTTGTGATCCCAATATCATAAAATTATTCATAACTTATGCTTACTTATAATATTTGATTGATGTATCCCTTGTTTACCTATACCAAGAACTTTAACTAACTCTTTCTTATGTTTCCAACTACCTACATTGTGAATACATGTATTCAGTAGGATATGTTTAAAAGGATGCTATGTAAAAATAAATTGATGAGATATATTGAAGATATTTCATAAAATATTCTGATTATGTATATTCTCTCAAATGATACTAATCCTTTATAGTATTATGTTGTGAATTACTATGATATTTATTGAACATGGAATTAAAAACATGAAATATTTAAGTATGGAATGGCCGGGTTTCCTCACATAACAAAATTACGAAGTAAATAGAAGCTTTAGGTTCATTTTTTACCAAATAAAATCTATTTATTTCAACAAAATTAGTTTCATATTTAGGTTAGTATTCTCACATTATTATCCAATTATAGGAACCACAACGATTCTTAAGATATTCATGATTTTTGTTGGATTTAAAAGCATCTAATGAAGAAATATTCTTTATGGTCTATTTTTAAGACAATGGCATCACATTGTTGGTCAGAATGGTCTTGGTTTTAAAAACTTTTATTACGTGTAATTATTTACAAATAATATATTTTTGTGTCTAAAAATTATAAATATTTATTTACATTTAAATATGGGAATAAAGTTTTCTTTTTCTGAACGATAACATATGTTATGGTAAATCATATCTTAATAATGGTCTATTTGAATTGTATTTCACACACCAAGTCATGTAATTCGATAAAAAAACTAGTTTAGATGAATTATAATAGACCCAACTATTGAATGACCACATAGGTCATGTAAATTAAACTTAGTTGACTAAATTATACAAAGATAGATATTTAGAATGTTCTAAGCTTAAAAAACATGGAATATCTCACACATTCCTACATTGAAAAATAAATAAATCATTATTTATTGATAAGGGTGGATAAGGCATATAACTTCTTGAATATCTTCATATAGATGTATGTAGACCTATTCTAGTTGAAGTAATGGTTGGATACTCATACATTAAACTTTTATTAGAGTCTTTATTAGATATTTATATGTATACATAATGTGGTTTAAGTGGGGTGTTTTTTATATATTCAAATAAAACTAGAATGAAGTTGAGAATTAGTATGGTAAGAGAATAAACATACTCTAATCAGACCATGGAATATAATATCATAAAAAGTATTAATTTTTTATATATGGGAGTTTTGGATTCTATCCAAAATCTATACTCCTTATACAACACATTTTAATGGTTTATGTGAAATGGGAAATCATACCTAAATAAACATGTTAAGTTCAATGATGATTTTTTCAATTCTACCATTATACTTCATGGGATACACCTTGTATATAGTAGAACCTATTTTGAACCAAGTTCCAACTATGTTGAGAAACATTATTCCATATGAAAAATGATGTGGAAGAAAATCCATGTTTTTGACTTTTCATTTGTAGGGATGTGAAGTGTTTATAAAGGCCACTTCAGGAAACAAACATGCACCTAGAGGCACAAATTGTATCTTTACCGGATACCCCAAGAATCAATAGGGTAATACCTATAAATCCCCTTAACTAAAAAGGTAATAGTATCATGATACATCATGATTCATGTGAAAATATTTTTTTATAAGAGATAGTATGACAGAGAAAGACTTTGATGGAATCATGGTTAAAGATACAAATGATATTGTACATAGACATATTCCACATAGAACCATGTATAATTATGTTCCAGAGACAAAAGTACTATATAATAGTACAATAGAGTTTATAAAAACGAAACGATATAGTTTTTACCTACCAAATATAATAACTTTTAATTAACTAATAATAATGATCCTATAACCTAGAAAGAAGAAATAAGTGGCATATCAGGTAAAAAATAAAAAGAATCCATGAATTGAGAAATAAATTCTATGGTCAAAAACTATGTATTAAATTTGGTGGATAATTTAGTAGATGTAAATCATGTTGGTTTCAAGTGGGTATTTAAGAAGAAACTAGACACCAATGGACAATTTAGTACACATATGTCATGAATGTTTTAGAAATAGTTTAAATAGAGTCAATTCATTGACTATGATAAAATATTTTCACCAATTTACAAAATAAAACCCATGAAAATTCTACTTAACATAGAATATTACCGTGATTACAATATTTTTTAGATGGATTTCAAAATTTATTTCTTTAATGGGAACCATCAAGATGATATAAATATGACACACCCCAATGTGTTTCTGAGTCTAAATAACAAAAAAGGGCATTCAAGATGAAATGATCCATTTATGGATTAATTTAAGCATTATGTTATTTGAAAATTTTCTTTGATGTTTCTGTTTGGTTTCATAAATATTGAATATGAGACTTGTGTCTATAAGTGGTTTAATGGGAGTGAAATCATTTTCATTATAGTATATATTGATTAAATATTAATTATTTGATACAAAAAAACATCCTTGTAATACATCAATACTTGGTTTAATTAGATATTCTTTATGAAGTACTTATGTGAAATAACGTATATTCTTGTGATTGAAACTATAATGATTTATATATGAAGTTACCTAGACTAAGGCAAAGTACATACATTGAAAATAAACTGAAGATATTTAGAATGGAAAAAATAAAAGAGAGGGTCATTTTTAATGGGACATAATGTAAATATCTATAAGAAAATGTCTCTTTATACATAAGAGGATATACATGGGATGATAATCATTCCATATACATCATCGACTTGGTCATTCACGTATGACAGGTTGTGTACGAGGCTTGATATTTTCTACACATTAAGCATGGTAGGTAGATATCCAAAAAAAACCTAGGTGAATATAATTGGATGGTTTTTAGGATTATCCTTCTCTATCTCATAAATAATAACTATTTATTTCAAGTTTTTTCAAGAAGATATAGAAATATTCATAAAGTAATATATAGATTATAGTTTATAAACATATAAAGTCAATCTGGAATCACAATCAGGATACATATTCAGTCTCCATAGATGTGTTTTTATCTTGAAGAAATCAATTGAAGATGTGGTCATAGATTTTATAGTGGAGTCTGACTATATTTTGACATCTGATTCATCAGAGAAAGAGTATTGGATGTGAAACTTTATCCATGATATTAATGTTATATATATACATAAATATACGGTAACATTATATTGTGATGATACAAATATAGAGTCTATTATAATAGTGAAAAGGTTGTATAAAAAAGATCATATTATGGAAATATCATCTGCGGAAGGATTTTTCTCAAATATGTGACATTATAGTGCATGGTGTTTTTATAGAAGATAACATGGTATACATCTTGACTAAATCCATTTCTCATCAGAATGATTAAATTCGTATTATATCCTATAAAAAATCTTTTATAAGTTCACTCTAGTACATGTGGGAGTCTTTTTGAGTTGATTCCCTAGAACCATTTTCTTTTTTTACTTTATATTACTTATATATATTTATTTAAATATATGGATATTAATAAATTTATTAGAACCAAATAATTAATCCTCTACATGAGATTAATTTGATAATTTCTTAGAGGACCTATCACATTGAAAAACAATTAATATTAGTTACATCTTATGACAAGAACCACAAAATTATATGAATATATTCTTAATGAATATCTCATATGATTATGTGAAGTTATCATATGAGATAAAAATATTGTATACTATCTGCTAATGGACTCTCACATGAATGTGAGACTTTATCTCTTGAAGATTTCACATTTTAATATATAAGACTTATGATTATTAGGACAGTCCTAACATTTAGGATTCCACATGTTTGTGTGTGATTAGATATTCATTTCAATGAAAATTTTTATTGATCCTTACACATAGTAATTATGATTAATATTTTTTTTGACTCGGGTACTTTTATTTAGTGATGAAAACAATGAATCCATACATTCATAGGATGTCAGGTAAATTCGATACGATAAGAAGTATATTTTATTAATTATTTTATTGAGGATGGATTTTTTCCATTATATCATTATGGAATTTGATAACGTTCGTCAGAGAAGAATGTAAATAGAGAAAATGGTACTTAAAAAATTAAAGCAATGAATATAAACATCATGTTCAAAAATAATTTATTTAGATGATTGTGAGAAAAATAAATAATTGATACATTTGAAGCGATCTATATTATTGATTTCAATATTAATCAAGTGAGTATTTATAGTAGAAAGTGGATGTGTAAAATTTATGAAATTATGATTATTAAGAATGACTGATGTAATGTGAAAATTAAAAGTGATAGAAAACATTTTTTATGGGGTTTAGAAATAGCATTGTGTGAGTGACTATATCTCCTCCATCTAAGTGGAGTGGTTTATGTTATTTCCCCCTTGATCATGGTAGTGATCAGGAAACATGTACCTTATAATAATGGTTATGATAACCCTCAATAACTTCCTTATTATCCAAGTTACCCATCCCACACTCATTTGGTAGTCATCGCCAATTTTACAATGTTATGTAAAAATTTTGATTTTCATTTTGAAAATTTATTACAAAGACGCACTCTAAATACCACGTGTGTATTTGTTTTGATGGAGATGATAGATAGAGAGAATATGGAGTTGGATAGACATAGATATTTAAGAATAAAAATGTTTTGATCTTGAGAGGGAATTTATGGGATCTTCTAGATCATTATCAGTGGACATCAATCTTTCATTAATTATTAGATTAACTAAGAGGTATTATTGTTCACTTATAGAAAAGCAGTTGATGAATATCTTACAATCCATGAAAAAGACACATTTAAAAGCATAAAATATCTAAGAAGGATGTGTAATTATTCATGATCATTAAGCATCATCAAATGGTTTTTGAGAGTGGTAAGGCCTACAAAATTATAGTTTTTGAATACGCTAGATCATATCCATCATCACGCTGAACAATCTAACTAGGTTACTAGTAAGAAATCTTGGGCTTTATTGTCTATACCAACATCCACTATATGGCTGGTATTCTTCCATCGACATGATTTTGGACTCTGGTATGAATAGAGACAATAGTCTATACCACCGTTTGGACGGTATATCTCTACTAGATTACTAGTGCTTCCAGTAAACTTGACATAGTATTAAAGCACCTCCAACTTATTCCAATGTATTTAGTTTACCATTAATAGTTATTTTCTTTGATTAAACACTTCCATTTGGACTTCAACAATATCTTCAATTCCTCTTTAATATATTTAACAATATCCTCAGTATGTCATCACGATCTTATAAATTTATCACATGGTACATTTAAAACTATAACTTGGTATTCAATTAACATAATTTCAAAACACTCAATGAAATTATTAAAACCATAAATGAGTTTTTATGATCATTAAATCACATTGATAGAGAGATATGTAGAAAAAAAATTATTTTTGGATGATGACAAACACATAACATAAAAAATTATTTCATGTGTAAATAAAGAGTGAAGTATATAAAAATTTATTAATGATATTGTTATATAAAACATATCAAACATGATATTAAATTTTCTCAAGATGTAAATTACATTCTAATTTATTAAGAAGTATATGATATTAAATGTTCACAAGTGGTAAAAAAATATATATTTCAAACAAGAGTAACACATATAACATTGAAATAATTAAAAAATACTCTAATTTCAAAAAAAATGAAAAAAACATTTAACTTCACTTTATGATATAATTATTAAATAACATATATAAATTTCTCCCCATTTTCAGTAAATATATCCCCATTTTAAGGTTCAGTGAAAAAATAACCCTCAATGAAGTCCATTAACTTATCACCCTTGTTATTAAAAAAAATTAGAAAAAGGGAAAAATATTCATAGTGAAATATTAGTGGAAAATAAAATATATATTTTAATTTAGATTAAAATGTTGTAAAATAGAGATTAAAAATGGAGTTCATGCGAAATAAATAAAAAAGTCAAAAAAGGGAAGTGAGATAAAAGGATAACAAGAAATTGAAACACCTGTTATCTTTAAAACTCCCATTTTTAAAAAAATAATTAGTGTGAGTGTAAATTAAAAAAATGAATTTTAATAAAATTATTTATAAAGAAAAATAAAACAAAGAGAAAGAGATAAAATCAATATTGAAATAAAATAAAATTTGTACGTGCATTATTCAAGACACTCGTTCTCTCAAAGAGTGGTCTTACTTAATTTGATTTTTTCATTATATAAATATCTTTTACGTATTTACTTTTAAAGTGAAAAAATAACTTGATAGTGTCCTCCCATATTATTTTTTCAAGGATACCTCAATAACATTGTTTTTGAGAAAACTATATATATATATAATATTTACTCATCCATAAAATTCCTTTATTAGTGTTAAGAAAAAATTCATTTTTTCAGAAATAGAAATAAAAAATCATATACAAAATAGCACATATAAGTTTGAAAAAAATTTAAAAAAAATAATTAAAATTTTTATTTTTTTTCAATGATTGGACAATGTAGTTTAATATATTAAAATAGTAAATTTGTCACCAAAGTTACATTATTTTTAAATTATCTGTAGAAACATTTTTTTTAATTTAAATATTAGTTATTTAAAAATATTATACTGTGGGAAATTTTAGATATATATAATTAATGTTTCCCCTCTAATGAAATAAAAAAGAAAATAGGAATAATATAAAAATATTAAATAGAAATAAATAATAACTAGTAAAAGTAAATAAGAATTTATATATTCTAAGAAGAAATTGAAACAAACAATCTAAAAATAATCAGAAAATATGATTTAATAATTTTTGTGAATTTATCATTTTTGAAAAGGATAGTTTCATAATAATATCATTCATAATTCTCCTTCAATTAAATTGAAATGATAAAACACTAAAGGTTTAGGGAAAATGTCAGTGAGTTGAAGGCATGTACTGACAAATTCCAAAATGATATCTCCCTTTTTTGAAGTGATATATTCATAAATGGGCTCTATTTTTAATTTTTTTTATTGATAGACTGTTATATATGACTTATGGAAGTATTAATTGAACAGGTTTGATTTATTATTATCATTATATAATCATATGTTAGATGAAATTATAAGAGGGTGTGTTTCATCCTATTAGTTGGGTGTAACAACTCCATGGGGATATATAATCCACTTCAGTTATTGAAAGAGAAACATAGTTCTTATTCTTACTAATCTAAGAGATGAGAGATTCTTTATGTAGGAGGAAATGAAAAATTTTACTTTTCCTATATAGTTGGAATTAAACAAAATCAACATTATAATGTATAGTTAACTGAAAAGACATTCGGATTGGATTAAAGAACCCAATATTTGTAGAACATTTTAAAAAAATGTTCCTTTTATCATATTTGATATTAGATTTTTTTATATTTTATTGAAAATGAGAATAGCAACAAAATAGTAAATGATATTAGGTCGGGCCATTGTAAGATAAATTAGACTCTAAATCATATTCCATAAATATTTTTTTGACCCGTTTATTATCTTCATCCAATGTGAGATTACAAGTTTCACCAATGGGTGTAATATTTATCATTTATTTTAACATTCCAAATCATTTTTATAGTTCATTAATTATATTTCATTAGTTTAAAAAATATGATCATTATTTTGAGAAATTTTAAAATTGATGAATAATTTGAGATCACCCATAAAGCTTATTTCAAATTAATTTAAATAATAAATTTCAAAACAAAGAAATTTATTGGTTGATCCAAGAATCACATCATCAATGTAAATTTGTAAAATAAAAAAAATAATTTTATCTATTATTTATAAAAATATTTGAATTGGATTTCTCATTTAAATAAAATTCGATATTATAAAATTATATATATAGTCACACCAAGCCTACTTGTCTTGTTTTATAGAATAAAGAGATTTAGTTAATTTGAAAACATCATTTGGAAAATTAAAATAATACTGATATAGATGTTATTTTAAATACCTTTACCTTTCATATATATATATATTACATGTTAATCAATGAATATTCATTGTATTACACAAACAGACACATGATAATCACTAAGATATAATTAATTTATAAACATAGAATCATAAACAACTAGTTCATAAGTGAACAAAATAATCTCCCACTAAGTTCTTAATAACCTGAACCCTTCTTATACATATCATAAATTATTCATTTCTTATTAATTTTTGGAAAAGGAACATAATAATGGATGATATTAGATTCTCATTATGGGTAAAAATGGATATACCAAAATATCTTCGACAAAATGTTATGATAATATGATAATAAAATATTAAAACCAAACCCTGAATATCATAGATCATAAAATTGAGTCATAGATGTTCAAAAGACATTAATCATAATAATATAAAAAATATGAAGACTGAAAAAATAACATGAGGATAAGGAATAAATCTATGGAATAAAACTAATCATAGAAAATCATCTTCATATTCATTCAAGGATCATTAAAAGACTATATTAGTGGAATATGTTCACTACCCAAACTAGTTTAGTTGTCAGATTTTACCCCCAAGACGATCATAGTGGAACGATTCTCCTATAAAACTAGGTTAGCTCCCCAATCAAGTCCTATTTATCTCATAATATATTATTATTTACCCAATTAATTTTTGGTATATATCGGTCCCAACCGTCATATATGGAAAATCATACATATGTTCTACACAAGATTATAAACTTTTTATCATATTCTAAATAAATAACATAAATTTGTTTCATAAATAATTTATCATAACAGAACATGTGAAAAAGAAATAGTCTTCATATTCATTTCATAACTTCTTCATAGGGTAACCCATTTAAAAACAATTTGTTTTCATAATAATTTTATCATGGTATAAACTGTAGAAGAGAAACAATTTTCATTAAAAATATTTTCATTATAATTCCAAACAATTTATATAAATAATAATAATGGTATCGCTGGATTATATCCCTAGTAATTCATAAGTGATGTAAAATGATTTCATTTTAGATGGAAAATTATTTTGAGAGGTCACGTGGATCATTTGTGGGGGGAAAAAGATTTTAAACATTGAAAAATACATTTGCAAACATAAAGTTTTTTAAAAACCATTTCTTTGTAAATAACCTTCGAAACTTATAAAGAAGTGTAAAAATCACATAAATCATTTTATGAGGAAAATACCCTTTTCACTTTGAAAAAACATAAAAAAAATAAAACATTTTAAAAAAATAATTGAAAATATATTTTAAAAAATTATAAAGTGTACATTAATGAAAATAATTACCATGATAGTGGAAATATCATTCAAGTAGTACACATTAAAGAAAATATTTCTTTCAAATTTTTTGTAAAATACATATAGTACATGTTTTTTAAAACTGATTGATGATTCCATTTAAAAAACATTAAAAGTTAATAATGGTTAAAAACATATTTAATAAATCCATTAGAGAAATTTAAAACATTTTATATTTTTCTTAAAACATGGATATAGAATAAAAAAGGGTTTTTAACCAAAGAGAGTAATATGGCTAGTATTCTTTAAATACATTTTTAGAATATTTAGTGCATAAAGAGGAGAAATGAATTGAAAAAATTATTCCCATTAAATAACCTGTGGATAAAAAATTTCATGAGATTCTTGGGAGATAGATCATAATAGTTCATTATTATGATCCTAAATATAAGCAATCATGATAAATGATCAGATTATATCATAAAACCCTTACCACTTTGGTAACATTGAATCATACTTCCTCTGAAAGAATAAAATTAAATAAAACATAAAATATAATGATAGTAGATAATTTCATTATATAAAATGCCAAAGGGTCGGTATATATACCTGATAAGATAAGATAGGTGAAGAACCCAACATATGTTCTAAAGAAGAAAAATTCATTCAAAATTACCCTATATTAAGTATCAAATGTCTTCTTACACGTTAGAAATTCATGTAAAATAGATATAAGATTATTATAAATATATTAACTAACCATATATATATATATATAACATTCCATATATTATTTTCATTGGACCTTTCATTACCTGTTTATTAACTATTCCTTTTTAAAATCATGTCTCAATTAAAAACCTCTTTATTTTTCTTGTATGTTTTAATTTTTTATGTTTTGTTCTGTTACTTTGACCATGATTCCATAATATAAAAAATTTTAACCATGATATAAATATGATATATATTAATTATATATGATTTTATATTAATCCATAAAATTTAGATATAGAATATGAAATACGACGTTAATGGAGATAATAGGTCTTATATGTGCATAAACATTGATTCTAATTTCTAAATAGATTGAGAGGAAGAAATGTAAAAAATATAGTACCATTATAGAAATATTTCTATGTTATATATATATACATATCTCACATATTTATTCAAACTAATCTGTATTACCTTCCATGTAATTTGTACGTGAAGAATTAATCACATCGATTCATAATACGTAGTTTTTCATACACACGATCGGCGTCATCATATTCCCAAAGAATGAAAAGTAAAGAGTTATACCTGATATATTAAGTCCAAAAGTATAAATATTTTTCCATTATCGTATATATTTATTTAACATATCTTTATTATGATAAAATTAAAATAGAAATGAAAAACACAACACATCGGTTTGTGAGGTCGTAGTCCACCGTACACACACGTGATGTTAGTACTTCCAATGGGTTTAGAAGTAAAATGATATATGTGCTATTATATTTAATGATTTTTAATAATATAATTAATAATAAATTTAAAAAAATCTATCATTATATGAATCTATGAGCGGTGGTGATTGAAAACTTATAACATCGGTTCGCGAGGCGGTTCTCCTCTGTATACATGAATGATGATTTCATATACCATTTGATGCAGGAGGGGATGGATTTAGGTTGTCAAATTAAAATAATAACCTATCATTATATGTTATACAACATTTTTAACATTTTATAATATTTGGAATATATTTAAAGTGGTTGAATATGAAATAAATAAAAAATGGATGTTTAATAATTTTACCTCTTCTATAGAGAGTCTCTTTAAGTTTATACATAATGCCTTCTTAAAAGGACTTAAAACCAAACTAAGGCCTCTATTATTAGATGATTTATTTATTGAATGTATTTTGGAATGTATTTTCTAATCCAAATGGTTTTTCATGTATGAATAAGTGAGGATTGTGGGTGGTATTTTATTTGTGAGGTTAGTGGCACAAATGAAAATTTTCAAAATAATAAGATATATAAACATTTTTCACATTTTAAGAGGATCCAAAAAGGTAAATTATAGAAAATTAGAGTCTCTATGTTTAAAATAAGTCAATAATAAGTTTTTATTGGTTTATAGATCATGTTACCCAATTTCATTTTTGTTTAACCCCTGATGGACCCATTTTTACCTAAACATATGTAATTATGTTATACTGATTGTTATATTCATTGTGGTAAAAATATAAGTTCGGATTATTATATAATATAAATTATTTTTATTACAATTAATTAATACATTTTAATAACTTTTATTTATATAAGTGTAAAATTTTAATTTAATATTAATCTCACACACATGACAAAAAAGCGGTTTTCCAAAGCTAAATGTTTAAAATGATGAAAACATTTTTATATCAAAATTCAATATGAAATTGAATAAAAGGACCTTAATTTTATTAATAGATATATTTTTTCCCAAATTTTTTGTTTATAACATATTAAAATTGTTTTAAAATTTTATATGCTTTAAACATGACCAATCTTCATAAAAACTATTATTTTCACTAATCCTCGAATAAAATTTCATTTCTGAAAATTATCAAAACCTAAATCAAAGATAATTTTGAAATATTGATTTCAAAATTAATATTATTATGGAAAATAATTTTTTTTAAAAGAAAAAAATTAAATTTAAAATAAGTGACATAATATGAGACAGATTCCTTTTAGTAAAAGATAGTTTTAAAGAAAAAAAATATGTTTTATTCTTATATCTTTTCTAAAAACACATAGAATGAATGTAAAAAATATTGTTTAATATATAAAATAAAATTTTCATTGTAATTATTCTTCAAATGTTATTTTTAAAAGATATTTATGTAAAACATGTTTTTTAGGATAAAAATAGATTTTCAAAAAAACATTTCATTTTTCTCAAATTGTTTGACTTAATTTATAATTATTTTGTCACTGAATATTTCATTATATATAAATGTAAAATCCATATATTTTAATAATTTTGTGAATCCTATTAATACCCTCAATTTCAATGTCTAGGTGATATTTGTCATATTAAATAATATGATTTTAATTTTGTGTCACGTTTCATTTAAACTTGATGTTAAGTGAGATAAATTCTAAACAGAGTGTTGCATGTAATGCATTATAAAATTATTATTTCATTTAATTCTAGATAAACATAGTGTTCCATGTGAAAAAATATCAAAAAGATTAAATTTAATTAGAAAAATATAATTCACAAAATATAGGGGTGTTACATTCTCCCACCCCCCCAAAATTGCCTTCTCACAATTTGAACATGTTCTTTGTAAATGTGGGTATAAATTTTTAAAATACCATTATGGGTAACCCATATTGTAAAAAGGGTTTATAAAAATTCATTTGTAAATGAGGGAATGTTATGTGTGAAGTTCACATTGAAAAACACCTAACATGGTTTCCATATTAGAAAATAATGGTGGTAAGTAAAATCATGGACATAGAAGTTAAAACTAACACCCAAATACTGATAGAGGGTGATAGAGGACATAGTTAGGAAAAGTAAATGACAAAAAATTAATATATTTGAGCTCGATTCAAATACAATTCATTAATCAGAAATAAAGGTGAGTATATAATATTTTATTTTAGGATCCTTTTCTTAAAAATGATTAATTTTCAGGAAATTATATACTTAAATTATATTATTCAATTTCATATACACAATATCATAATTTTGTTTTGCATTGATAAATTTACACGTCATCTATTAATTTATGAAATGAAGATTCATTTTTATGAATGAATCACTCGTGGATCATAAGATCTTTAAAATAATGATAAAGTTTTACTTTTTCTCTTTTTATTATCAAAAATAGAATTGTTAACACATGTTATCCAATAACATCCAAAGTTTAAATTAATACATATTGTTAATATTTAAAATTCACTATCATCCATATCTAAAAAATGGAATCCAAAACATTATTTTGAAGTCATATAAAACTAAAAAATGAACTTAACATTAATCTAATCAAATATCAATAATTATTTCGTAATGGTTATATACCAAATACTCAAATACCTTCGTCATATATTCACCTGAATCATGTTATAACCAAATTTTGATAAACCCTTAATGGAAAAAATATATGCTTCCTCATTCCTTAAATAAGACCACATATTATTGAATATATTCCATAAATCCAAAAATGATGTAAAATCCATCATATATAACATTTACCATTTTTCACTAAATTAATAATTAGTTCAAGGTTTATCAATAAGGTATAGTTTACTTTATCCATCTCAATAAAATATTTATCTAAATTTGATACCATTTTCTCAACATCCGGAACTTATCAAGGGATATCTTCACTTCATCCAATGTTTTCAATAAAATATCACTTTTCCATTAAATAACATTTCTAGATCAGTAGTACCATTAAACATATTTTTTAAAATCAATAATAGAAAATTTAAATAGAATAATCCTTCTATATTTCATTATTTTTATAATATAATTCATTATTTACCATTAAAAAACACATAAATAATTCAAATTCACTATTAGAAAATTTACATGGAATTATAATCTTATTCCTTAATACCTCATTTCATTAATATATCATTAAATGTCTTTTCATATTGAGTATTATAACCATTACTTGTATAACCATTAAGATTCAATTCATGAAACATACCCCTATGAAATTGATTCATTTCATTCCCATTATTTACATATTTAAATCATTTTATCATTTATGGTTCCTTAGGGAAAAATCTATTCTCATCCATTTAATTAAATAAACATTTCAATTTTCCATGAAAAGAACTTATTATGTTACCTTATTATCCACATATAAAATATCTTCTCATTACATTGAGACATTATCAAGAGTATTTTTTCCTACATACTTGACACACATGAAATTGAAAATTCTTTCATCTATGGTCTCCACCACCCAAACGTTCAAGGAACAATATCCATCTCTTATTTGGTGAGTCTAAGAGTTGGATCAGGTGAATGTTTTTAATAATATATTATGATAATTGAATAGGAATTATGGTAATATCTTTCTCACAAGTTATCATCTTATTTGTTTTATTATCAACACATTTTCTATCAATTTTAACTTTAGTCTTGTTCTTTCGAGATCTCTCTATTGAGGGAAAATAAAAATCATAGTGTGAGTGGAAATATTCATAGTTATAAATTACATAATAATGAAAATAAAGTATAGGATGTCTAAATCATGACACCAAATTTTCATTCTATGACACCTTTGATTTAACATATCTCATTAATGGTAATTGTTCAAATTATTAATAATGGTTACTAAAGAGTTGGTGAATGTCCAAATCATTACCCATAAGTGTGTCAAACCAAGTGTTGAGAAAAATATATTTTCATGTACTATGTGATGATTGAGTCCTACTCAATGTAACCATTTCAATATTATTACCCCTAGATACTTCTATTCTAGTGTCACATCAACTTGTAGTGTCTAGAAAAGGTTGAAATCTCTTGGAAATCACTCCTTATATCCATTACCAAAATTCAATAACATTTTTATATATGTTGACTAATCCTAGACTTAGCCATAGAGATATAACAAATATTTTATCGTATCTGAACACAATAGGTTAACTAATCCAATCATCCAATACCAATTGTAAATAAAAAAGATTTTCATTCATAGATATTACATCTTAAACACATTCCTAAGGGTCAAAAATACATAATTCCTTTCAAAAATTAGAAATATAAACTACTAGATCATATGTTAACTACAACATCTCCCACTAAGTTCTTAATACCCAGAACCCTTATCATAAATAGCATATATAAAAGAATTATTTATAACATAGATAATGGAAACATAAGAAATGATAATATCTGGTGATCAGTAATGGTAAAAAAGGGAGATTACAACATATAGTGAGCATAAGGGTATATCAAAATGAGAATAACATTTTAAAATTAATACCATTATATCATAGATCATAAAATAGATTCATGGAATAATTTTGGCAGTGAATAAGATCTTAATGGTAATAAAATCAATGACCATGAACCCTGATATCACAAAATTATCAAAAGGCATAGATTTTTTCATATACATAATCATTTAAAATCACTTCCTTACTAGTTGAAGGCTCTATTTTAAGAATACCATGGTGGATTTGGTTCAATAACGAACCCATAGAAGTATTCAAGGGTTAATCCAAAGACCATTATAGTTGATAATATCCCTTACTGAACTGAGATAAATCCCAAATCATATCCTATTTATCTCAAGAGATATTAATATTTACCCACTACATTTGAGTGAGATATAGGTACGATAAATATTCTAATCATAAAAATTAACCATTTATAAATCCTAGAAAAATTTGTATATTTCAAAATCATTTTATCATCGGAAGTCCTAGGGAAGAGAAATGTGTTTCATGAAAATATTTTAATCATAAACATAAACTATTTATAGAAACAATAAGAATGATATATTTGGATCATATCCCAAGTAAATAATAAGTAACACCAAAGTAATTCATCTTATATGGAAGATAATTTGAAATAAGACTTGGAAAATTTATAAAGAAAAATAGACTTTCCACCTTGAATAACACCTTTTGAAGTATCAAATATCTCAAAATAATTTTGTTTGAAAATATCTGTTGAAACATATAATGTAAGCTTTAAAAATCATTAAAACAATTTCTTGAGGAAAATATCTTATACATATTGAAAAAAATAAAAAAAATAAAAAAAATAAAACATTTTATAAATTCATTTATATGGAAATTAAATTTGAAAAAATGTAATACTCCAAAATAATAATGGAAATGATGGTGGAAACCCCTTCGTTCTATAAATATTAAAACAAATATTACCTTCACGTTTTTTGTATAATAGATAAGTGAGACATGTTTTTTTAAAATGACAACAAGATTCCTTTTGATTTTTTTTGGTAAAATCCAATAAAGGGGGAAAATGTCTTTATAAAATATGTTATTGGGTGTTAAAACTTTTTTTAAAACATTTTTAGAAAACATTGACATAATATAAAATGGGTTTTCATCAGAAGAGAGAAATAAGGATATTTTAAAAAAATTAATCTTTTGGATTTTATGTATATAAATAGATGAAAATAAATTGAAAACATGTGTTCCAGATAAAAATAGGAGTAGAGGAAAATTAATTTGTTTATTGAGTTATATTTCATAACATTTCATCATCATAAGCATAGATATAAACAATCTCGATAAACAATAAAATTTTATCAAAAAACACTTACCACTTTAGTAACTCTAAATCATAATCCCCATGAATGAATAAAATTTAATGACACTTAAAATATCCTGAGAATAAATAATTTCATGATATTAAATATTTAATGGTTATTTTTAAACACCTCAAAAATAAAAAATAGGTTCACAACACAACATATGTCTCAAATAAGGAAAATTGAGACAAAAATACCTTACAATAAGTATCAACTTTCTGCGTACATACATGATCCTATTATATAATAAACATAATTTTATTATAAATATATTATAGTACCATACATAAATTTATCATTCCATGTTTTGTTTATTAATGAACATTTATTACCATTTATTAACAATTTTTTGTTGAAATCATATTCCAGTTAATAACCGCTCTATTTTTCATGAATGTTTTGATGTGTCATTTTCGATCCTATTGCATTAATTATTATCCAATAATATTAATAATTTTTTCCATAATATAAGTATCATATATATCTAGTATATATTTATTTAGAGTTGGCCATAAAATTTTGTTATGGACAATTAAATACACTGTTCATGATGATGGTGGGTTGTACGTGTGCATGAATATTGATTCAATTTTATTTCTATATTAAAAGAATAAAATATAAATAAAATATTAACATTAAAAAATATGTATCATATATATATATAATTATTTTTAAAACGAATTTTAATTACATTCCAGGTATAGTGTGTGGGAAGAACAAATCACAATGGTTCGCAACGTGGTAGTCCTCCATAAACACGAATGGCAATATCATATTCCTACAAAATGGGAAGAAAGGAGGAATATGTGATATAATAATTCAACAAGTATAAATAACATACCAATATAATATATATATTTTTAATATATCTTTAATACAATCCAATTAAAATATAAATTAAAAATATATCACATCAGTTCGTGAGGCTGTAGTCCTTCAGAAACACAGGAAACATTATTATTTTCCACCACATTTAGAAGTTAGAAGGATGATGTGTTGTTATAATTATGGATTTATAATGATATAATAAATATAATATATATTTAAATTATTTTCAACATAATATTCATCCATAATATGTGGTAATAGAAATCGAATAACCATTGTTTGGGAGTCGGTACTCTTCAATACACATGAATAATGATTTTCTTTCCCAGTTGGTGGAGGTGGAGATGAATTTCTGTACATAAAACAACATAATAAAATCCCAATTATTTTTTATTCTTTTTTGATAAATTAATAATATTTGTAAAATCTTAAATAATGTTCAGAAGAAAAAATACAAAACAACAAGTTTATGAGTTTTACCTCTTCTTTGGAGAGCCTATTTAGGTTGACACATAAAGCATTATTAAGAGGTATTAATAACAAAAAGAAGGACTATAAGATGATTTTCGGTAATTAAGGAAAGTATTTTCATAGTTAATGGATGATCCAAAATGGGTTTTTAGGTGTAATGTGGATAGGATAGGGGTAAACTTTAATATGTGAGGTGAGTGGCACAATTGTTATTTTTGAAAAGAAAGAGGTTTACTAGAATTTTTCACGTGGAACAGGGATCCGAAATTGGAAATAATCAAACAATATATGGTTTATTGTAAATTTAGTACCATTAAGTTGGTTTTGTAAAAGTTTTTATGGATATTTTACCCCTTATTTGTTTAGTTATATCCCTAGAAAAACCTATTTCACCTGAACTGTAGTAATTAATTTTTACAGTTTTTACTGTTTATTATGATTAAAAAATATGTTTAACTTAAAATATATTATTTATTCAAAATATTAAATCTATTTTTTCTAATTCAATTCCTATAAATGGAGAAATAAAATTTTAAATTAATCTATAAAACAAGATGAAAAAGCAATTTTCCAAAGACAAAAGTTTCAAAATATTCAAAAGATTTTATATCAAAAATTAATATTAAATTGATTAAAATTCCATAAATTGTATTAATAGATATATAATCTTACTAATACTACTTTTAAAATTATTAGAGTAATTTAGATGTTTTGAATTCTTTAAATGAAAAGAAAATTTTAAATAAAAACTATTAGTTTTCACTATTCATTGAAAAAATTATATTTTATGAAAATTAACAATAATTAATTCCAAGGTATTGTATAATTTGAAATTAAAATATAATAATTTTTTGAGATAATTTTTCAAAAATTAGAAAATATTAATTTTAAAATAAATGTGTAAAAGGCAACAAAAATGATTTTTAGAAAAATATGGTTTTAAAAAAAATAAATAGGTTTAATTATTATATTTTTTATAGGGAAGAAATAATATTAATATCAAACATTTTATTTAATATATAATATATAAATTTTCTTAAAATAATTCCAAAAAATTATTCCTTAATTTATTGGGATAAAACATATTTGTGTGCATAAGATCATTTTTAGAAAACGATTACCATTATTTACACATAGATTTTATTTTCATTTACAATTACTTTTTCAAAAAATAATTAATTATATACAAAATTTTAAACCATTTATTTTCATAATTTAGATAAATCTATCCATACCATTCATTCCAAGGGCATGAATATAACTATCATATTAAATAATAATATTTTAATAGTATATATTGTTTCGTTTCATATCAGTGTAGCGTATAATGAATGCTACACCCATTGTTGTGTTTAATGAAAGATAGACTCATTGTTTCATGTCACATAAGATAAATTTAGTGTTTTATATAACATATAATTTATAAAAAAGAATAATTTTATTAGAAAAAAGTATTTCACAGAACATAGGGCTATTACAGGTCTTCCAAAAAATTATTTTCTTTAATAAAACCATTTAAAAAGAAAATTTTAACATCAAATTGAATTTGTTTGAAATTAACATGAGAGTTTAATTACAACAAGATATTAATGGATTATAAAAAATAGATGGTTGAAAATGTTTCATTATAGTCTCTTCCATAATATTGGTTACAATCATTAGCTACTAGATGTGATTTATTTCAAGTGATACTACAAATTTCATATAACATATTCTTAAAAACCCATTTACATTCCTTTTAGGGATGATAATTTTGACATTACATGGGATACCTTATATTATTTTGGGTGAATTTATTTATTTTCCCTTATAATTAAATAACCCAATTTCTATCATTAAGGGATTCTTTTACATTATGGGGTTTTAGATGAGCATCAATGAAAATATATTAAATCTTATTTCGGATCGATCATTTAGTACGAGTAACCACTTACAAATATGCAATGATATTTCCAAGGGGATGTAATTTAGATTTTTGAAATTATTTATGTAAAGAATTTAAAGGAGATTCTTGTTGAAATAACTTCTTTATATTTAAAAGGGTCACTTTATATTAAAAATCATTTTAATTTTTTAAAAAGTGATTTTAGAAAATTTTCATCAAAAATAAAATAAAATTGACTATTATAATGATTTTTTCCTTTTTATAATGACATGGTATTCCTTGATTAATTTTTAGTACTCAACAAATGTGACGTCCCTATTCCAAACGCCGCCCAGAGACACCCCGTACCCGGTGGGTCACATGGCCTTAAACGAATTTCCCCAAACACCAGAGGATTCTGACTAGCAGTGAGGATCTGGGGTGTGATAGTGGAGAAACTATGCCTTCATTGGAATAGTAACACAATGGAAGTAAAAAACAAATCAATAGTAGAAACAGTAAGATTACCATACAAAAAAGAAACAATAGAAGAATGAAGAAATAAACCGCTAGAGCACATATATAATGATGCATGATACATATGTCTAGGAAAGAAGCCAAACAAGTCACAAAGCTGTAATAATGTACTAAACCAATGTACAGGAAAAACAGTAAACAACTCCTCAGCATCGCAAGCCTCATCTTGGTCATATGCTCTCCTGCTCCGAAAAAGTTAAGGACCTGAAGTAGAAGGGCGATTTCCCATTTCTATAACTACAACAATATAATCTGTTTGGGCCCAAACGCATTGCCTAGATAGGGTGTGACATAGAATCCCAAAAGGCAACCACCAAGAGATCTGTGCCTAACAGTTAGTGAATATATATGATAGACAATAAACAAAATAAATAGTAAACAAGGAAGTACTCAACAGTAAACACTCCTCTAGTTTCAAAGCATTCAAATACCACATATCAAGTAAGAAGAAAATCAAAAATAGGTAACCCTCGGGGAAGTACTCAAAACCTATCCCATATTGTCATACCTAGAAAACAAAAGAAACCCTCTAGGAATCACACACAGTCTCACCCCTCTGGTTCCGTTTTAGAATAGAATCTCTGAGGAATCACTCATCGTCAATTCCCCCTATAGTCAAGTGTGATAAAAGACCCTCTGAGAAAGTACTCACTGTCAATTCACCATATAGTCTTTTAAAGGTAACCTACAGGCACTCTGAGGAAGCTATAACATCCCAAATCTGTTTGCCACACAATGGGAACGTTGATCCCGGTTGGTCACATGACCTCAAGTGCATTTCCCCAAATGCCAGAGGCTACCGACTAGTAGTGAGGGCCTAGGTTTATAGTGGAGAAACTATTCCCTCATTTTCCAAAGAGTAGCACAGTGCAAAAATATAAACATACCCAAAAGCTAAAGTAGTAAAAAATACAAAACTGAAAGGACAATGGTAGTGAAGCAGGAGATAATCAATAGTCATACATATATAATGATGCAATATGTCATATTTATAAGAATGTAGTAAAAATAGTGTACACTACAATCAAATATAATACAGAAAAACAAAACCAAACAGTGCAACATGAACTGAGCAGCATCGCAAGCCTATGCTCGGTCGCATGTTCTCCTACTATTATGCAAAAATCATGTACCTGTATAGGGACTCTTTCCCTAATCAACACCTACAACAATATAATCTTTTTGGGCCCAAGACATGGCCCAAATAATGTGTGAGAAATAAATACAGTAAGCAACCACTGCAAGGCCCATGCCCAACTCACATTGAAATGTGCAACAGTAGTGTGCAATAAGGAAATGCAGTAAACTAGGAAGTACTCAAAAGCAGCTAGTCCTACCAGTTCCATTACCATTTAATTATTAGTTTACAATTCAATATAATTGAATTATAAGTTCTCGAGACACAGCCTCGGCCAACAATCTCATGTACAGTGCCATAAAAAACTAAAATATGATATCTAACAAATATATGGTAATAACAATACCAAGCCAGTGCTTTATCATGGCAGGTATAACACAAGAAAACACTACAGTGAATTTTCAAGTGAACATTTCCCTCAGGAGAAATGGTACCTTGCGCTCAGGCTGAATAGAACCTCACCCTCAGGCATACCAAATATTTCCCTTAGGCAAAGAAGCTACTTATCTCAGGAATAATAAATTTTTCCCTCAGGCGAATCAATACCATTCCCTCAGGAGAATCAGTTCTTTTCCCTCGGGTGAATCAATACCTTTCCCTCAGGTGAATCATTACATTTCCCTCAGGAGAATCAGTACCCTACCCTCAGGAGAATTATTAACATTCCCTCAGGAAAATCAATAAATTTTCTTTAGGAGAATCAAGTAATAAATATGTTTCCTCTCAAGAAAACTCAAAACTTATTATCATTATGGCATACACACGGTTATCCTGACCAAACAACTAAACAAGGGGGACCCACCCTCAGGGTGGCCCTGAATCAAGGCATCGATCCCAAACACTATTTAATACATGTTCATTAGATTATCTATGCAATTATAGATATCTTAACAGCTATGGAATTATCCATACGAAACCCCAAACATGGGTGAGTATCACAATGTTACACAAAATCAACTCAACAGTTGGAAAAAAACACCAAACCACCTACCTCGATCTCCTCTAATTGATATACATGAATGACGCCTTCCAAAACAACTGACAAGGACGTTGATCTGGGATTAACATTTGTCTATTAAAAATCAAATAACATCCCCTATGGAAATAATTGGATCGAAACACACAAGGAGAGGGAAGGGCTTACCCGTGCGGTCAAAACGTGATCTACGGCGGAAGAATTTGAGTTCTGGCATGCGATTGAGAGCTCTGCTAGGCTTAAGCCTCCTCGCCCGATGCTCCAAATGAACTCACTACCACCTCTGTCGAATGAGGTCGATACTACCCATTTATAACAAAAAAACATAATTGCACAGTGTATACTCTCATGAATATGGCGTGTACTTTATTTTTAACTGTTCAGTGGCAGCAACACTCCACCACCTTACTGTTCATCTACAAAATGATTACACAGTTTGTAATACTAATTACACGGTGTGTACTATCGTCCCACTCGAAGCTACTCCCACCGCCATACTATTCACCTACCAACTGATTACATGGAGTGTATATACTAAGTAGATGGAGTGTAGTCAGTTTTTACACCTTTCATCTCCGACAGGACTACACGCCCTGTATACTCAGCCCACATGGACAAAGTACATGGAGTTTTGAAAAGTACATGGCGTGTACCCACAAATTTTGGGACTTTTCCCCATTTTCCTTATTTTCATGAAAACACTTAAGGAAAATGTAAAATAATAAACCTGTACCTAATGAATATGAACCGGGTTCTTACAAACTTCCCCTCTTAAATTAATTCCTCCCTGAATTTCCCTTCTAAGGGTGGTGAAGATATCGCTGAGAATAACTCGGGCCACTGAGCACGTACGTCATTCTTTTTCTCCCAAGTTTCATCCTACACTCGGCCATGCTTCCATAGCACCTATATGAGAGGAACTGACCAGCCTCGAAGAACCTTCATGCTCTTATAGACAATATGAATAAGATTCTCCTCAAAGGATGCATCAACCTGAAGTTCAACCTCCTCAGGCTCAAAAAACGTGAGACGAGTCTGAGTGATTACCGCGCATCTGATATACATGGAAGACGTCGTGCATGGCCCGGTACCTCTATGGTAACTGCAACCAATAGGAAATCGTTCCAACCATCTTCATAATCTCAAACGGTCCCACATACCTTGATGAATGTTTACCCTATATCATGATCCGCCTGTGTCCCAACCTCGGTGAAACATGCAACAAAACCTGATCCCCAACCGCGAACTCCAAGGGTTATATGCCGCAATTAGCATAAGATTTCTTACAAGACTTTGCAGTAGCCATAGTCTTATGAATCAACTGGACCTTATCTGAAGTCTCATGTACAAGACGTGGTCCCAGTAATGCTACCTCACCTGCCTCTAGCTAGCACAAGAATGATCGACATAGTCTTCCATATAAATCCTTGTAAGGTTCCATCTCAATAGTTTCCTGAAAACTATTATTGTAGGAAAACTCAACCAGAGGTATGTGCTTCTCCCAAGATTCCACAAATTCCAGGACGCATGCATGTAGCATGTACTCTAGAACCTATATCGTACGCTCTGATTGGCAATCAGTTTGAGGGTGGTAAGCTCTACTCAGAAGCACCTGTGTACCCAGTTCCCACTAAAAACATTTCCAAAAATGAGATGTAAAGTGGGAATCCCTATCTGAAACGATAGAGTGAGGGGCCCCATAAATACATATTACCTATCGGATATACAACTTCCAGAGCACATCAACAACAAAGGACTCCTTGATCAGCAAAAAGTGATCTACCTTCGTAAGTCTATCCACAACAACCCACACGACATCATTTCCTCGATGTGAACTCGGTAACCCTGTCAAGAAGTCCATCACGACATAATACCTTTACACTCTAGAATGGTTAACTATTGTAACAGTCCGGCTGGCCTCTGATGCTCCGTCTTCACCTACTAAAAGGTGGAACATCTCGTAACAAAACCTGTTACCTCTCTTTCCATACACAGCCACCAATACTGACGTCTCAAGTCACTATTCATTTTGGTAACTCCCAGATTAACTGCCCATGTTGAAGCATGATATTCCCACATCAAAACCTCACGTATATCCCCTGAACATACACTCATCCATGGATACACAGTACCTCATCATCACCTATCGTCCAACCAAGAGGAGGGTCCTCACTTACCATTGACTCCCATAGAATTAGGCCTTCTGAATCTGATAGTTTTCTCATCCTCACTCTATCCAGGAGGGTAGAATTCACAACTGAGGATGAAAGATAGGCTGGATCGTGACTATCATGCACCTCTAAATGAATCTCAGTTAATAAATCCGTAAGCTTCCACTCACCACTGACCTCCTACACTATCTGTATCTGAGTTCTCCTACACAGTGCATCAACTACTACATTACCCATACTAGGTGTATAGGCAATCTCAATGTAGAAGGACAGAAGGTATTCAACCCACCTTCATTGTCTCAAATTCAGGTCATGCTGGGTAATGAAGTATTTCAGACTTTTGTGGTCCATAAGCACGAAAAAATGTTCTCCCAAGAGATGATATCTCCAACAATGTAACACATGAAAAACTGCATCCAACTCAAGATCATGCGTCGGGTAATTCCTCCCATGTGGCCTCCACTATCAAGACCCATACGCTACTACTTGATCACCCTACATCAACACTGCTCACATCCCAATACCTGATGCATCATCGTAAAATGTATTGATCTTCCCTTTCTCTGGAAGTATCAAGGCTGGTGCTGATGTCAGCCTTCCCTTTAGCTCCTGAAAGGCTGTCTCGCAAGCTACGGACTAAATGAACTTTATACCCTTCTTAGTCAAACTCTTCAACAGAACTGCTAAGTAGGAGAAGTCCTATATAAAGTTCCTATAGTAAGCAGCCATCCCCAAGAATCTCTGTATTTCAACCATGTTCTTAGGCTGCTCCCAGGAAACTACTTATCTCACTTTCTCTAGGTGTAATGAAACTCCTTCCTATAACATAATATGACCTAGGAAGTGAATCTCGTCCATCCAAAAGTGGAACTTTGAGATATTAGAATATAAATGATGCGCTCTTAGTGTACTCAGTATGATCTCAAGATTGGTGGCATGGTCGTGTCGAGTGTGAGAGTACACAAAGACATAGTCTACAAAGACTACCACAAATGAATCCAGATATGGGTGGAACACATGATTCATCAGAGCCATGAAAACTGTTCGTACATTAGTGAGTCCGAACGGCATGACCAAGTACTTGTATAGAGCATATCTGCACCTAAAGGCTGTAAGCATTATGTCCGATGGTCTATCTTGTAACTATTAATATCCAGATCTCAAGTCAATCTTCAAGAACACTCGTGCTCCTCGAAGATTATAAAAATAATAATCAATTCTCGGTAAGGGATATCGATTCTTAACCGTCAACTGGTTCAGTTTCTGATAATCCACGCAGAGTCTGAGGGTACCATCTACCTTTTTCACAAACAAGACAGGTGAACCCCAAGGAGAAGTACTGGGTTTAATAAAACCCTTCTCCTGCAACTCCCCGAACTACCTCTTGAGCTCCTAAAATTTCGGAATATCCATGTAATAAGGAGGAATGGACACTGGTTCCACTCCTAGAAAAATCTCAATAGAAAAATACACCTCTCACTCAGGAGGGAGACCTGAAAAGTAATCTGGGAAGACATCCCTGAAATGATCAACCACTGAAGGAAAATCCTTCTAACATGTTACCTATTCATCCAGATATAAACACTCAATCTAGGCTATCACACCACATTGCCCACGATGCTCGGGTCCAACTTTTCTCACCTGGACATCTCATTTTCCCTTATATAGAAATTCTTCACCCTCTAGTGATGTAAAACTCAACCTACATGGACAAAAATCCACAATGGATCGAAAGGGTACCAACCATTCCATCCAAAGAATGACATCATAGATCGTCATCTATAAGACATATAGGTCACGTAGAAAGTGACACCCACCAACCTCTTGGGGAACTCCTTGAACTGACACACACCTGTCGTTTTAATTCCCAAAGGAATGTCTAGCATCATGATATCAAAATAAGAAGAACCAGAGAGACCAAGGAACTCCACAACGAGAAAAGATATAAATCTATGCGTAGCACCGGTATTGAAAAGTACAGAAGACAAAACAAAAGCAACTAGAATGGTGCCTCTTACAGTGGAAGGACTGGGATCCTTCTCTTGTTGGGTAAGTTGCACTGCATATGCCTACCCAGTTTTGTGGCCCTGCGACATAGCCTGGCTACCCTGAGCTGACCAGCCCGGTTGTCTATGAGATCCTAGTGTCTGGCAACCACAGCCATGACCACCACCCTGGCCTGAATGTCCTGATGTATTCTAATTCCCTGACTGGTAAGAAGCTACTGGCCCTACTCCTACACACAGAGTCTGCTCAGAACCTCTCTCAGTAGTCACTAGTGGAAACGCCCTACAAAAACACTAGAGATGGCCCACCTTGCCACAAGCTCAGCACTCCACTGGGTCATGTGGAAACTGAGGTCTCTTGTGCCCCTCTTTACCACAATAGTAGCACACTATCGGGCCACGCGAATAATTCTTCTGGCTAGTACTACCACCGTGAGAGAAATCCATCTTCCTCTTACTCTTACCGGTAGAAATAGTACCAGAAACTGGTGCTAAACCGGCCTGGCCTGCACCACTAGCTCTTCACAGGTTCCACTAAGTAATCAGGGCCTAGTTAACAATATCTTGCAATGTAGGAAACCTAAAAACATTCACCAGTGCTCGGATGTCATACTGAAGACCTTCCTCGAAGCGTCTATACCTAAACGTCTCATCACCCACCAGAGTAGGTACAAAACATTGTAGCGTTGTGAAGTGGGTAGAATAATCCATCAATGTCATGGCGCCCTACTGCAGATTCCTGAAATCTTGAGCATGATCTTCCCTTAGCATCTCCGGAAAGAAAAAATCATAGAAGACTGCCTGAAAATCTTCTCACGCCATGTCTTGGTGATGATCAGTCTAGGTGGTCACATCCCACCACATCTTGGCGGAATCACGCATCATGTATGTAGCAAGCTTGACCCTCCTCCCAGAAGGCTTTTCCAGATGCTCGAAAATTATCTGCTTAGAATCTAGCCATGATTCCACATCTTGTGGTTTGTTATCCTCCAAACACGTATACAGACGCAGCTGCTAGAATATACGTGTCAGCTCTTCCATAGATGTGGCAACCTGTGGTGCTCCTTGGAAGGTATGTATGAACCACATGAAGCTTTCACAGAACTTGGAATCTAAGCCTGCATCCGGTATAACGGTCGATGCCACATCTGGATATGTTGTAGGATCCATTGGTCTCCCATGGCCTAACATCTCTGGAGTATAATCTTTGCCTCTCTCTTGGCGAACAACCCGTGGTCATCTTAGCGGCATGACTCTAAAAGTTCAATAACATGCCTTAGATTACGATAATCACGGACTAATAACTAAAGGCGTAAGAGGGGAACATGAGAAAGAAAACATTCATGTTTTACAAAACAAGAATGCATGGAATGTATAATAGCTACACGATGTGTTCCCTTAAGTCTTTTAAAGGGAGTGTACTCTACTAGCACTGGTCATGTTACACCCCAAACACACGGCGTGTTGTCCTTACACGTGGTCTGTAGTTGAATTCTCTTCTCCTGCCTTGGTCCTTATACATGTCTATGCCACACGACTCCCCTTAGAATGAGAATAAATAGTGTGTATATTTCCTACACGACATGTAAAAGATGAGCTTCACCGACCTGTGTTGTTTGTGACACAGCCGTCTACTCGACTAACACTACACTATGTGTTACACTCACACACGGCATGTACACAACCCCGTTTCCCCAGCCACATGGCCAAGTCCACACAGTCTCTCACCAGTCAGTACTACACGGCGTGTCCCACAGGTACACGACGTACACTAGAAAGGATAACATCAACCCATGTTGTTAGTTACACGGTCGGATTCCTAGATTACACTACACGGCGTGTTCGTAAGTGACACGACATATTTAAGTGAATATTTCTTTGTTAGTGTTGTTAGTCACATGGGCGGACATGGGGTCAACATGACTAGGTGTGTACAAAGGGTACACGATGTGTTCCCTCTAGATATTTCACATCCCGTGTTTCTTCTTACACAGTCTATGACACGATTAGAAACTCCACGGCGTGTACATTGGGTACACAGCGTGTACTTAAAAGTTTTTCATTTCTTCCCGAACAGAAGCGTACGTGGCATGTCTTCATAGAACCACACGTTGTGTTGTCTGGGTTTCCGAATAGTATATCTCAGAAACTAATTTGAAGCCCATTTTTCTTTAAATTTCATGTGTCGGTATGCCAAATTTCTGATCCGTGGGGGCCCATACTCCCCGAGAATCAAAGTTTAACACCCAAACTTTCACTTTATAGTATGAAGCACAACAAAAGCATGGATCATGATCCGATAAACTCCGGTCCAAGAGAACCCATACTTCTCCGGAACCAATGTTTAGCATCCATAAACCCAACCGTAAAATATACCAATATCCTATTAATTTTTGGTGTATCTGACAAGGTACCTATCACAACAACATGAATTTTATAGCACATCATCTATCACAACAACATGTAATTTATAATTCATCTACATGGCATGGAAACTATGCATGGAATGTGATTCTAACGTGTGCCAAAATGATGCATGAGATGGAATACCCTCATATCATCGGGTTGCGACTAAATAGAACCCTGTATAAAAATATAAATAGCACACCTCATGTGCGTCACCCAATAGTGAAATCAAATCCACTGTAAAATTTTACAATCAGAAAATTTGTAACATGAGGTAAATTGGCTTTTCCCCGTACACGGGTTAGCTACTCCCGGACACAGCTTATTACCAAATACTCAATTCTTCTTATCCCTGACTATAGGATCCAAAAAGTAAGTCAAGAAGAATAGAAATTAATTTGATACAACTTTGTAATGTCTCGAATCCGGGTTTCTAGACAACAGGTTCCCTGAACCCAATTGGTCACATGACCTCAAGCGCATTTCCCCAAACGCCAGAGGCTGCCGACTAGAAGCGAGGGCCAATGTCTGATAGTGGGGAAACAATGCCCTCATTTTTCAAAGTGTATCATAGCTAAAAAATATAAATATAAACAAAATAAGAAGCAGTAAACAATAAAAATATGAAAGGACAATGGTACTGAAGTAAGAGATAACCATCATTCATACATACATGATGATGCAATATGTCTTATTTCTAAGAAAGTAGTCAAAATAGGGTACACTACAATCAAATAAAATATAGAAAAACAAAAAAAACAACACAATAGGAACTCAGTAGGATTGAAAGCCTATGCTCGGTCTCATGCTCTCTTACTCCTCTAAAACAATCATGTACCTGTATAGGGACTGTTTCCCTTGTCAACACTTGCAGAAATATAATCTGTTTGGGCCCAATATATGACCCAAATATGGTGTGAGAAATAAATCCCAATAGGCAACAACCACAAGGCTCCTGCCCAACTGATGGTGAAATGTCCAACAATAGTGTGGAATAAGGAAAGGTAATATTCTTGGAAGTACTCAAAAGCAGCTACTCCGACCAATTCCATTACCATTTAATTATTAGTTAAAAATTCAATATAATTGAATTATAAGTTCTCGAGACCCAGCCTCGACCGACAATTTCATGTACAGTGCCATAACAAAATCTACAATAGGCAATCTAACAAATAGAAGGTAATATCAATACCAAGAAAGAGTTGTATCTTGGCAGGTTTAACACAAGAAAACTCCATAGTGAATATTCAAGTGAACATTACCCTGAGGCTAATAAGAACCTTGACCTCAGGAATACTAGATATTTCCCTCACGCACAGAAGATACTGCCCTCAGGCATAAGAAACATTTCCCTCAGGCAAATCAATACCTTTCCCTCATGTGAATTAGTAACTTTCCCTCAGGCGAATCTATACCATGCCCTCAGGTGAATCAGTACATGGACCTTAGGTGAATCAATACCCTGCCCTCAGGTGAATTATTACCTTTCCAATATGCAATTAAATACCTTTTCCACAGGTGAAGCAAGTAATACATATGTTTCCTCTTAATAAAACTCAAAACATGCTATCATTATGGCATACTCACGGGTATCCTGGCCAAACGGCTAATCAAGGGGGATGCCCCCTTGAGGAGTCCTTGGATCAAGGAATCAGTCCCAAACAACATTTTATACATGTTTATTAGATTATCTATGCAATTATAAATATCGTAACAACTATGGCCTCATCCATATGACACCCTAAACATGGTCACGTAACACAACGATACACAAAATCAACTCAACAGTTAGAAAAAAACACAGGACCACCTACCTCGATCTCCTCTGATCAATATAAGTGAATGATGCCTTCCGAAACAATAGAGAAGGAATTAGATCTGGGATAAAAATTTATCCATTCAAACTCAAATAACATCCCCTTGTAAAATAATTGGATGGAAACACAGAATGAGAGGGAAGAGCATACCCGTGCGGTCTAAACGTGATCGACGACGGAAGAATCTGAGTTCTGGTGTGCGATCAAGAGCTCTTCCAGGCTTCGGCCTCCCCTCTAAGTGCTCCAAATGAACACACTACCTCCTCTACCGAATGAAGAGGATACTACATATTTATAACAAAAAAACATAACTACATGGCATGTACTTTCAACTACACGACATATACTTTCCTCTTAACTGTTCACTGGTGGCCACTCTCCACTACCTTACTGTTCATCTTCCAACTGATTACACGGTGTGTAATACAAAGTACACGGCGTGTACTATTGTTCCACTGGCAGCTGCTCCCACCGCCTTACTATTCACCTATCGACTGATTACACGGCGTGTAGTCATTTTTTACACCTTTCATCGCCGAAAGTCCTACACACCCTGTATACTCATCCCACATGGAAAAAGTACACGGACTGTTGAAAAGTAAACGACGTGTACCCTCATATTTTTGGATTTATCCCAATTTTCCTTATTTTCTCGAAAACACTTAAGGAAAAAGGATAATAAGAAACAAGTACCTCAAGAATAAGAACTTGGTTCTTACAGAAGCACTCAACGTCAATTCCCCATATGGCCTCCTTATGTAACTATATACCCTCTGAGGGAGAACTCAAGGTCAATCCCCCCTATGGCATTGTAGTGTGATGACAATTAGAAACACTCTGGATAAGCCCTTACATCCATTCTCCCTATGGTCTACTACATCAGGTTCTCATTGCCCTTTGTATGTCAAACGAGCATAGAAATGAAAAGCGGCCAAAGTAAACATCATGAACTAGTTGTATAACCATTATACGACATAAAAACATGTGAGATAATCAATAACTCCATCCTAACAATTCTAGGCATGGGAAAAAACAATAACCTAATAGGAATACTAGACCAAATAGTCAAAACAAGAAAAAATGGGAAAAACCTCTATAGCATGGAAAGGTAAACCCTCTTCTCAACAAATAACCTCTATCCGAACAAAATAGGTCATAACAGGCATACAATAGGGCTAAAACCATAAATGTGCAATACCCCATTCATGGGTATTGGGCACTTCTGAACATAAAACTCAAATAATATCTACGGAAAGGCACAAACCACCCACCTCAACACTGAGAGATCAATATACATGAGTCTCAGACCTTGAATCACCTTAGAACACTGTAGATATACAAAAATGTCTAAAAACATAAACCCATGATATCTCAGTAGAGAGAATGAATCAGAAGAAGGTGTTCATGAAGAAGAGAGAACTCACTAATGCAATTCCAACGCAACTGACAGAGTCCGATTTAGAGAACGAACACTCGATCGAGGGCAAAATGAATATCAGTGTCATACAGACAGTCTCAGGAGAACTAGGTCGAGAAGAAGATGGTTTTTACCATAATACATGACCCCAATATGTTTAATGAAAAAAAAGAAATACATGACATATACTTGAGCAGTACAAGGTGTGTACTTGCCTTCACCGGCACCCACATTAGGCAATCTCTAGGTAACCACACATGGCCCTGTACAGGGCCGTGACACGGCCAGCACCCGGCTACCTGTGGTAACTGAGTAAACAATGTGTACTTATAAATTACACGGTGTGTACTTATAGAATTTCCAGAAAAACCTCTTTTTCCTAAAAACCCCAGAAAAAAGGGAAACACACCCGAAAAAAAGATCTGTGTTCTTACAATAAATATTACTTCATTTTTTTAATAAAATTTTTCCAATATTGTCTTTCAAGTTGAAAATAAGAAAATTTCAACCAAAAGAATTAAAATGTTTGATAATGGGTTTTTTTATTTTTCCAGACTTCCTAATATGTCTTTTTGAAAAAATAATATATGATAACATGATTAATGTTAAACTAAACACTATTTATATCTAAAGAAAAAAAATATTGTGGCAGATTAGAATTATTTAAAATAGTTTGAGATATTTCTTAAATAGTTTGTTATCGCTTCTCTATTACACCATTTTATTGATGGGATTTTTGACCCAAAAAAGATTGATTATTGACATCAAAATACAATAAATCATAAAATTACATATCTTCTAATTATCCTCTATTTCCCTTATAATATAAGTAATTTGATAACATTGTTCATTTTTTGAAAACACTATAGAGGATTTGAAATATTCACTTTTATGATATAATAATTAAACTAATGTGAATCTTGTAAATTCATCAACAATAAAAATAGTAAAATATTTCCATCTAAGACATTAAATTCTAGATGGTTTTAATATAAAAATATTAATTAATTATGGACATTTATATAGAGAATATCTTTTATATATTTAGTAGATTATTTTTGGTACTTACTATATAATCATACTTCACAAACTAAGTAATTTTTTATTTATAGTTTTGGTAAATATCATACTACTTTATAAAGGATGAGTTTAACAAATGACTGGGTGCTATATTGACCCATGGTTTTATTCCAAATCTAGTACTCATAAAAGTTTTCAATCAATGATTTTAGTTTTGTATAGTGATTTTTTTTAAATTGATAATACAAATATTTTTAAAATGAGATGAAATATGTTAGAGATTTTCTTTTGAGATAAAAATGTTATAATTTTCATTTTTGAAAGACATTTTACATACTCTATCATACAATTAACTGATTCATAGATTTTTTTTCAAGACTTCAATAATTATTTATTTAGTAAGAGTTGAGTAAGAAAAATCGATGGTACCTTTACCAATTATCTAACCCTAATATATTTCATTTAAGGTGACATGAACTCTTTCTAGTTTATCAATTTGATTGATTTTGAAGAGGTCACCATGGATGTGTATTGTGAAATGGATATCTTAGTACCATAGTTATTCTTTTGATTTACCCCCCAGACACTTTCCCATGAAATTTAAAAGTACTAATTTTTTTAACCCAAAAAACATGTGTGTGCTAATATTAGATAATATAGATTTAGGTATGAAAATATGTTTAGTGTGATATTATCTTCAAGAAACACTTGATGAAGTATGAATTCATTTTACTCTTATACATAATTAATTCTTGAAATCCCCAAAATAAATTAATTCTATTATTATTTATTCAATAATTACAAAAACATTCTTGTAAGAAACCTTTAATATATGTTTTTTTCAATATCATATTGATGGGATTTAATGATACGAGAAACCATGAGAAAACATTTTTTTCTGTATTTGAGAGACCAAAATTTTATTTAGTGTATCTTTACAATGAGTTAATTTTTAGAGAGTGATATTTTGTTATATGATTATATATTTTATATTATTAACATCTTGATAAATCTAAATCATTAGGAATAAATGTTAATTTTTTGAGGATTTTTTAGTTTTCTTTTTACGGTTTTTATTTTATAATAATAACTTAGATATATTTATTATAAATTTAATTATATAAGGAATAATATTCAATAAAAACATTACTGAGTTGATCATAAGTGTATTATAGGTCTTTTTAAATAAGGTGACTTAAGGATTAATAAAAAGAATATGTTTATATAGAATAATTAGGAGGAAATGAAGAAAGAAGGAAATAAAGAAAGGGAAATTGTCCTCTTTTTCTGCACCAACATGTTTCACATGTCACATAGAACATGATACCATTTTAGAGGTTCAGTGAGTTGAGTAAATAAATATATAACTTATAATAATTTTATATGAAATTTATATCCTTGTTAACTTATTTCCAATATTTAATCTAATTTATATAGATGGGGAACTCTATCTTGATGTGACCCTTTTTGTTTCATATTTATCATGTCTCTTATGGTTCTAATTTTATATTTAACTTCTTCTTTCAGTTGGAATATTTCTTTTTATTGAGTAATTATTTTATATTCTTATCATGTTAATTGAATTATTGAACCTTCGGTTTGGATGATTCATGATTGGTATCTTTGAAGGAAATATACTTCTTTGCATCTTTGGCTTCACTGGCCTCCTTCCTATAAGTTCACTTAAAAGTTAGTTTACAATTCATTAGAAATATAATAATTTCTCTGACCAATATTTTCATTATATACTTTTCTTTTTGTATTGAAATGGATTTGGGTTCCTAATTTATTGGAATGAACTAGATTATCGTTTTAACTATGATTTTTTTCGGAAAATCACCAACAAGAAACATTCAACCATTTAATATGTTAGTAAATCTTGTAAACACATGAGTAATGTATTCCAAAAGATTTAGAAAAAATAATTCAATGTCCTGGCGTTACATTTCTAGTGTAGAATCATTATTTATTTGGATCCTTTAGAGTAAATTATAGAAATTTACATATCCAATGAGTATTTTTAAATTTCAAAAATTGATTAACTTTTTTTGGAAAATACCATAGTGTTGAGATTTCATGGATTTTATAATAAATTCAAAGGATATAATAACATAAGTTGTCCATTTATCATCTAGTTCTTCAGTAGGATTATATTGATCTATGACCATTTTCAAGTTTGGGTAACTATTTATATTATTAAAATTTTACATAAATTTTTTTCTTATTTGAATAATTGGTTACATAAAAAATGAAAGCGTATGAATAAGAGTTAAAAGGCATTATAAAAATATTGAATATTAAAATCATTTAATATTTTGAAAATTTAAACTATTTTTTAATACTATAATTTTCAATGAAAACACAATGAAACCTATAATATATTTTTGTTGTCGATGTATAATGGAAATAGGGGAGTGAATTTCATTTTATAGATGAAAGAAATAAATGGAAGGGGAAAACATAAAAAATAATATATTTTGAGTTGATAAAGTAACAAGTTGATAATTTTGAAATGAATTATGAATTAAATTTCAATATTAATTGAGTGAGTATGTACAGTGATTTTTTTTCAAATTTATGAAATTATGCATCTCAATATTAAATAATGACAATTATAAATTAAAAAATATAGAAAACATGTTTTGATAAATGAGTTCTGATATAGCTCGGTATGGGCCCATATGTATCCTCCCCTTATGTTGAGAGGTTTACATTAATTCTCCCTTGATTTTGAGGTAATCATGAAACCCATCCATAACAGTTATGGTTTTATCACCATATTAAAAATTATAAGTATCAAAGTAACATGCCACTCACTTTTTCGGTAATGACTGGCTATTGTATAAATAGATGAGAATATATAGGTTTGTTTGAAGAAACCCATTAAAATGACGCTCCATTAATATTACACATGAAGTTATACAATTCAGATGATAAATAGAGTGAATATGAATGAGGAATGCTTTATAAATTAAAGAACAATTGATATTGTAGCTTGAGAGAAATTTCATAGAATATACAAGAGATTCATAGTTGGTGATCATGCTTTGATTAAGGATTGGATTCTCAAAAGGTTTTTTTATTAACCCATAATAATGTTTTCATCTTTGATCATACAAGACACCATGAAGACCTATTTGGAGGCTATAAAAGGACTATGAAGGATCTATAATTCTTTTAGATAATTAAGAATCATTAATGTGACTTTAAGAGAAGTTCTCTAATGAAATTAATAATTTTTAATAAGCTGAATCGTGGAAATAGTCTAACTAGATGATTCCAATGGCTAGTTAGTAAGACCCATGGGTCTTTATTGGTTATTTATTCATCCACCACTAGTTGTTGGACTCTATGAGGGATATCAGATAATGTCCACCCCATCAGTTGGTTGGCATCTCTACATTGGATAATCGGTTCTTCCTTCAAACATGAGAGAATCACTAGGGAATTACAACATATTTCAACACCATCATTTGACCCTTCATACTTCAATTCATTGATTTAACACATACATTTAAACTATAAAATTATCTACAAAGTAACTCTTAGATATTCATAAATATATTAAAGATGTGATCATGATATTATGAATTCATCATTTGTTCCATTTAAAACTTTGACATGGTATTTAATTAACATAAATGAGAAAAACTTAATGAAATTATTAGAACCATACCCTCATTTTTGTGATATGAAACACTATATGAGGGGGAGTTAAAATAGATATAACAACATTTTTATTAAAATAAAAATGCTGAGATGAATTCCATGTGTATGGTTTATGGAATGAATCATTATATGGTGTCAATGAAAGGTGTATCAACAATACCAATTGATGATTGGAGTATTCATCCTACATGATATGATATTTTTAAAATTGATTAGATTACATAGAGTGTATTCATATATTTCTATTGAAATTATAAAATTAACATCATCCTCTTGGGACCATTTATGTGTTTCTAGACTACAATATTAGACTTTTGGAAAACTCACCTAATGATACTAAGGAATAATCAGAGGGGTTACCACTTTTAGTGTCTATATATATTCCAAATAAATTCTATGTGAATTTTATTATTTTAATAAATATTATTTTCAAGTCTTTGGAATAAAATTTATTTAGGATTAATTTATCACACATTTTTAATCACTATTTTATATGAGGGGTATATTAAATAAATATTAATCTACAATAACATGATTAATATTAATACATATTAATTTGAGGAACAAAAAAATTATTATTCAGGGTTTTGTAAATTATGACGAAGAAATGAAGACAAGTTTATCGATTCTAATGGGAATGATATCTGAAAATATTTTTTTAATAACGTGTTATTTATCTATTCATTTAAATGAAATTTATTTTACCTTAAATTTTATCACACGTCATGCAAAGGATAATATTATTATAATAACTAATAAATGAGGTTTTGTTATATAACAAGTGTAATTAAGGGTGTATTTGAAATTACTTATTTATTAACCTAGCTTTATAAATACCGAATTATATCATTTAATAAGTTCTAATGTTTTTTCCTATGACACATCCCCTATAGATATTCTCTCAACCATAGAGATAAAATTATCCATAACTACCTTATGAATCAAGATATTTCCCATTATTTATCCTCTAATGAATTATAAAACTGGGATAAATCCATCAATGGATTATGTGATAATCAATGTATGTGGCGCATGATTATAAGTTCAGTAACGATAGTATGCAGACTAATATCAATGATGCATTATGATAAATGGAGGACATGTGGATCACTATTAGAGGGATTCTTCTTTTTTATCCTCTTGATGAAACAATTGTACACCAAAATAGATATTTAAACAATAGAGACATTCAATGAAGAAATAATTCTCCAAACATAGGTAATTATTATAATTAAATTAATTATAAATTTAATGTCAAAGGATCCTCTCTCTTGATTTCAATGACTATTTAAAAACATCATTAGATATATTTTTTCAATCCTAACATTTATAATCATGTATATTAAATATTACTCATTAAAAACTAATAAAATTTGTGTTGTCCATGGTTTATTGGACACTTACATTACATATGTAACCTACAATAGTGTCATCCAACCCCACAACCTTAAGGATTTAGTTTTATATCAAGGTAGTGAGCACCAATTAAGAGATAACATCACAATCCTCTTCATTTCATTTTACTCCTTTTGAATCTGCAAATGTTTTTTAATTTTTTATCTTGCTAAAAAATTATTTCACAATTACTATATATATATATATGTTATTATTTTATTGTATGACTATTTTAAAACATTAATAAGATATATACATACTCTCTCCCTCTTTTGACAAGTCTAATTACTGGTCAATTTTATATCATGGTGAGGATATTTTTATTTATGTAATTATCACTAAATTCATGGATTGTTTTCTACCTAATATATAATATAAAAAACATATAAATTTATGTTTTTTATCCTTCTAGAGACAATTTTAATAATTGATAAATTAAAAAGAATCAAAATCATGAAATTTTATTATATGTTGGATAATTCAAATAAACATCCCATATAGTCATTCCCTCATTTATAATATAGTAATCAATAAATTAAAGTTATTAAAACCAATCAAGAATAAATATTTAGTCATCTGTTTATTATATAGGAATGGTAAACAAGGACAAAAAATGGGACATAAGGTAATAGGAATCTTGATGCCAACTATTTATTTTTTGGTTTATCACCTAATTCTCTCCCTCTTCAACATGATTTTTATAAGTACATAAATATGTTTTTATTTTATTTTCAATTTTTATTATAGGTATATTCTTATTTCTACATCATTTGGATGAATTCTGAGACACCATTATAGATTGTGTTCCTGATATCTTATATCCCTATATTTCATTGCATAATGTTATAAATTTCATTATATTATATATATTATTTGTGATCATAATGTTAGCCTTTTCATATTCTATATTGTAATTTTTTTACAAATATTTTGTATGTGAACATGATTTTATCATTTTTAACTTTCTATGTGTTGGAGTTATTCCCAGTGTTATAATCATTTATTATTATGAATGGGTAATATTCCATGTACCATAAAATTTACTTCCATATGCATATGGTGAAGATGTTTTTACATGATAAGATTTTCATGGTTATAATGAACCAATTTCACACATTTTTTCATGTATCATGTTCCATCCCATTTCCTCATACCTTATAGGAATTTTAGCACACCACTTTATTTGATGCATGTCCTCTAGTGATTATATAAACTATGTAGAATATATAATTATATAGGAGTAATATATGAGGATTTAGATAATATTTAAAATTTCATATATATTAATGTCGTTTGAATATAATTTTTCCAATAAACTAATTCACGTCATTTCATAATGTATTATTACTATGATTCTTATCTTAAAAATGAAATTATAAACATGTATGAATAGTGTGGGTCACAATAGTTGGCATCAGAGTAAGGTTTTCGTAGTTTTGGATATATCTTAGTAAAATATAACCTAAGATATATATATTTATCCCATATGATAAAACATGATAATTGATTTACAGTTTTTATAAAGTTCATACCTAATAATTAATGGAATATTTTTTTCTATCCTTTTTTTGAAAGTGGCTGGAAGAAGAAAACCTAGGAAAAAACACCCATGTCATGGACACAGTAATGATTCTATGAATGAATTTCCTAATTGATTTGATGGAAGAGATAAAAACCCTCATTACGGTACATAATTATTTATTATAGATTTTAAAAAATACCCTGAACCATTTGAAATTTCATCCTTCACATGAGAGATATAAATTTCCAATTAATCCTTTATATGGAAATTAACATCGATATTTTGTGTATTTTCTGATCAATTTATTATAGAACAGTGGATTAACTCAATAGAAATGATATTTTCCATGACTCGTTATAATAATCAAGAGAATATTACTTTGTGCGTAAACTGTTTAGTAGAAGAAGCCAATAAATGGTGGATATTGAACAATTACACAAAGAAATTGGAAGAAGATGAAGAAATGGTGTGGGAACACATTAATAAAATATTTGGAAGAAATTATTTCCCTTGAATATTTCATACAATTATACTGTGGAATATGGAAAAGGATGGTGAGTTTTTTGTAACAAAAGAGGTTAATTTAAATGGGATTCATGATATGACACTAGTTTTTATTATAAATAATTATAAAAAATAGACATATTATTTAGTGATTTAAAACAATATCTCTAAAAAATATAGAAATACGTGACTTTGATATTGATGATCAAGTGGTTTTATTTTCTCTCAATGTTTAAATTTTAGTTACACATTCTTTAAAAAAATATAAATATTTTAATATAATTATTTATTATATAACAATATGATGAATTCCAAAAAATAAAGGTTTTGTTTCTTTGGAAACAAGGATAAATAAAAAAATAGAACATAAAATAATTACATAATTACTCATTTAGTTCATCTCAAATGGACACATTCTTATTCAAATCACACTTAAATCCAATGTTCTTAAACCAGGGAAGGGAAACAAAAGAAATAGTGAAGTCAGATGCTTAGTATGATTAAACATAAAAGATATCAATCAATGATCATAAGTAAGTATTATATAAGCATAAGGGTATGATATCATAATCATGAAATACTATAAAAATAAAAAAATTTCCAAGTTTATTTAAGAAGGAATCATGGAATAAGATTTTTTAATGAAAATACACAATTTAAAAGTGTATAGACTCCTAAATAATCAATCATGATCCATGAAAATATATCATAAATATAATAAATAAGTTTATGAAATTTACATCACCATAGATAATAACTTTCTTAGTCAATTTTCACTCCAAATTTTATGATTGATTAGAATATCTCATATTATAAATTCTAACCCAATAATTTAAAACATTCTCTTCAGAGTAACATCTAGTGAAGTAACTTTTTCATCTCTCTATATTGATTAACTCCATCATCTCTCAAGATCATCTTAACTCCATCATCATTACTCAATGTAATTAAGGGATATAATGGACCCACATATCCATAGTTTATAACATAATAAACCATCCTTGCTTTATAATGGATCAAAATATCACATAATCATAACCCGTTAATTGTTATTCTACAATACCATTCATGAATTTCTCATTACATTAAAGATTAACCCATAGAAAGAAAATTGGTTGCCTAATAATTTCATCATCATAATCATAAACCATTTAATTAAAGAATAAATATGATTCAATTGGATCATATCCATGGTAAATAATAAGAAACATAAAACTATGTTCTTATTGATCAAAAATACCTTTAAAATATCCCAATATCATTTCTTTATTAAAACACCCTTTTCACATTGAAATCACTTATTTAAAATATAAAATTTTCCAAAATATTATGGAAAACATTTTATTTCAAAAATTACAAGGAAATTTATAAAGAAATATTCAAGTAAAGTATGGGGAAATATGTTTATACGATGTAGGATGAAATAAAAATTCTATTAACATTTTTTGGTAAAAATTCAAAATTAGCACATTTGGAAAATGATAAGAATATTTCATTTAAACCTTGGTAAAAAATATAAAATATAGTTAAAAGTAAATTTAAATATAATATGATGAATATTAAAATCTTCATGAATTTATTTAATGAAAATAAGGACATGGAAGAATTAATTCCCATCTGAAGAGAAAAAAATATAGATTTTCAACAAAAAAAATCTTTCATCCTCTTGAGTGTTTAAAGAGAGGAAATTGAAAGAATGATATATAATGTCAATAAATATACTATGGGTAATAAATACAACAAAAAATTGGATTCTAATATCATATAATTTCATCACCCAAATTTAGTGATAAATAATCCCTACAAAAATGAGATAGTAAGATAAAACAATTTCCTAGGTCTGTCGTTCTTCATGACTGCTCCATCCTCCTCTAACTTTAGAGAACTACATTATATAATAGTTTAATCCTATAAAAATTTGTATTACAAGAATAAAAATCTAGAGGAGGAATTTATGCAATCAATTAAGGTTTTTGAGTATGGATTTATGAAGATGTAAGGTTTAAATAGTGTGAATAAGGGAGTAGAATAGGTTCCGTTTTATAAGAGAGGCGAGGGAGACACATGAAATTTCTTACAATATTTCAATTTTATAAGGTACATTCATGGTAAAGTGGTCCCAAATGGACAATGATTCTATTTTGAGATAATATTAGGATGAAATATCTTCAAATAATAAAAGGAATATACAATTATTGGTGGGAATCCTACTCTTATATCCTGTATTAACCCCTGGTAAACCTATTTTAACAATAATTATGGTTATAAAATTATACTATTATAACTATTAATTATGAATTGGAATTAATTTCAACCTAAATAATTATACTAATTACAACGATTGAAAATACAAAATCCATTTTACAATATTCAATTTCTATATGATGAATAATTTTATTCTGAAGAATCACAGAATCAGCAATGAAAACCCATTTTATAGAAAGCAGGTTTTAATCATAAAAAAAAATTTACATCTATTACTGTATGTATAGAAGCTATAAAATGAATGAAAAAATATAGTTTTTTATAAATGTTCTAAAATTTTCATTAAAACCATTAATATATAGAGATTAATTTCGTTTATTGTTATAAAGAATGGTGGAATATATAAAAACATGTTTTAGAAAAATGTGTTTCATTGGATAAAAAATGAACTTATAGAACAATAAATTATAATAATAATTCTTATGTAATTAAATAAACTATTTCTAATTAATAGAGTCTTATGTTTCTTTAATATTGAGTTCAAAATTTAATCAAACTTTTACATTTAAGGAAACAATGTTTTTTTGAAAATCCTTATTTTTCATTATATAATAAAAAATAAATAATTTTAGAATAACTATAAGCATATCTATAAGCTAATAATGATATTAATATTTCCAAAATTATATACATTATAATAAAAAAATTCATAAGGAATAAATTAATTAAAATTTTCATGTCTAAAAATATGATAACAGTAATGTTTGAGGAAAACAAATTTATTAAGTATAAAATGATGTTTCATAAAATTGAGTACTTATTTATTATGAATACATTTAAACTATTTAAAACCATTGAAAAAAAATTATAATATTTTTATTACATTCATAGCTTCCAGTTGAATAGTTTGGTTATAAATGTTTACTACACAATGGTTCCTATAGAATCGTGGTTTTGGGTATGGAAAGATATCGACAACCTCATGGTTATTAAAAAATAAATTCATATTAAATAATAGGATGTTACGTTATAACCAAATAAAAATGAATTGTAGTATAAAACTCCATTATTATGATTCTAAAATTGAAGGTATCTTTGCTTCATCACATCCTCGGGTTCCCATGTAGTTTCCTCAAATTTATGATTATTCTAGGTGAATTTATAAAAGTGAGTAGTCTTGTTCCGTAAAACATTATATCTATGATCATTGATTTATATAGGATGATATTAATAGGATAGGTCATTATCTAGTGGTACAGCCTATGAATTTAGTACATGTGAGTTATTAGGTATGTACTTCTTTAAGAGATATACAAATAACACATTGTGAACAAGACAGTGGCTCAGTTGGAATGTCAAGAAATGAAAAACAATTCAAATCATTAAATTTTTTTGACAGTACTAAAATACATAATGTATAGTTAACCTTCTTTTAGAATCAAATAAACTTTTCCGTAGATAAATTTTGAAGGAAAATTTTTAATCAACTTTGAATTCAAAATCTCATTGATGATTTTTTAAAATATCTTATAATGACTCTATGTTTCTTGATGCGATACCGATTGGATATATCCTTATATTTAATTTCATCATAAATATAATTTACCAACCGTTTTCTTCCGGAAAATTAATACTAATATTTCTAATATCTTAACTTATTTCCATAATAGTGTTTGTACGGTTTCAACATGATGATCGAGTGAAAGTTATTACATCCGGAGAACTCGATTAAGGGAAGTTGTTGACCCCAAGCACCTTAGAAATTTGTTGAATTTGATTTCAACATATCCTCTATGGTTTGATTATTGGACTAAGACTGAGTATCTTTCTGGGGATAGTAATCAGTACTGAATTAGAACTCTGTAACTAGATCATTCAATAGAATTATTTATAACATGGAGCTAATCCTAGGATCATAGTCAGATATAATTGAATGTGGTACTCCATGAAATCATAACACCTCCCCGATTTATATCTTGATATGATGAGAAATAGATAAAAATTTTCTAAAACAATTTATGTGTGCTGACATAATTAGGCGATCTACAATTAACCAAATAAGAGAGTGATCTTTATATGGTTTGAGGAGTCCAATGACAAAATCCTTGGTGATGTTTTCCCATTTCTAGTATAGAATTGTTAATGGTTATAACATAAACATAGGGTTTTTTATCTCATAAATAACTTACATAAATACCAAGAACCAATATAGATACTTTGTAATATATATCTTCGTGTTTTCAACCTAATATACCATGTTATATCACTATAAATCTTTTTACTACTATGATGGATTAAGAATGATGATCTATGAGAATATTTAATTTGTTCCTTCATTAGGTCTTATATTGATAGTACACATAATCAATTCTTGAACCGCTACATTCCATCACATTCATGTTTGATCTCAAGAACATTTTCCCCCAATTTTGTCACTACACATCCACATTCTGTGCCACTTTAATCATCACATGGATAAATGGATGAAATATCTTCTAAGAATGATTATATTTAAATCCTTCCATTACGATTTCAAGGTCTATCCTTTTCTAATCTCTAGATATTAGTTTCTTTATGATCCTCATCAAATATAATTTGGCATGATCCATTCGACTAAAATCATTAACCACATCGTTATCTTTCCCGGGGTGTTACTATATTGATCCTTTGTTGTATTTAATCAATTCCAACCATCTTTTCTGGAAAATATTCAACTCTTTATAGGTGAATAAATAATTTATAATTTTAATATCAATATATTTTTAAATCCTTTATTATTAAATATAATTATTCCCTATCTTTAATGAATAAATTTCATCATCTAAATATGAATCATGTTTTGGGTAAATTTTTTAATAAATCATTCATTTTCGTGATTCATAAACTATCACCATATCATTGTTTATGATAAAACATACCAACCCTATCATCAATGCATCACTATAAATCACAAACCCTTATCCACTATGATGTAGTGTGCACATATGTGTGCTAATTATCTTTCTCTTATATTCCATCTAATTTACTTCACATTCATACATCCAATGGAACTTAAATCCATTCCAAGATATCTTATTGAGTGGATTCAATAATAGTAATAAATCCTCACCAATCATTATAAATATAAAACCTATGAAAGAAAACTATAGATCTCAATAATAGTTGTTGGTCTGGGTCAATTTTCCATAACAAATATTTTGAAGGATGCACTGATATACAATCTATTTAGAATATATGAACCAAAAATAAAATGATCGGTAGCTAAAATTGACATGTGGGATTTTTTTTATTACAAATTATCATTTCTTGGGTTATTCAATAAAATTCTCAATTGATCATAACACACTAATGTTATATTATAATATATATGAATATAACATATAAATACTACAAAAATATGATCAAGTTAATATAAAATGACTCTTTTTATTAAATTTATGATGATAATTAGAAAGTTACTAAGACCAAATGGAAACAGTATAAATTCATAGTGTTCACACGTTGATCTGATGGTTTTATTTGTTATTTCTTGACATTTTACACCCAATTTATAGTATCTATATTGAATATCAATCTTAGAAAAATATATATCTCATTATTATAGATTGATAAAATATAAATACACTAATAATGGTACTTAGTATTGATTGTGATCTTCCTAGGTTATTCATTATTAATATAGATTCACATTGATCTATGTTTATTTTTAAAAAAAGTAACAGGTGAACCCCAAGTTGATTCACTTTGAAAAATAAATCCCTTGTCAAGATTTGACTCGATTTGCTTTTTCAATTTAAAAATATTAATATGGTCCACTTTATAAGGATTCTCTAAAGTATGTGTAGTAGTGAGTATGGGTTCAGTTGAAAACTCAACATCAAGTCTTGGATGATGGCTATTTTTTTAGGAAAGATTAACAATAAAAAAATCTATATCTATTTGATGTTTAGTTTATTCCTAACCATATAAGAAAAATATCACTTTTATAATTATAATCAAGAACCATGAAAGGGATGTAATTTATTTTATAAGTTCATATTTTTCCTTAAACCGAAATATGATCATAGTTTTATTAAGAATATCAAATGTTACATCAAATCATTGTAAATTAAAATAATATTTTCATTAGGTAATCTTACCCATTACCAAAAATCACATTTAATATAACTAGAGGAAGTATAACAAGATTTTTAGAATGTTCATTCCCTTAAAATTCAATTGGGGAAGAATGATAAACTTGAAATACGATCATTATACATTTGAAATTTTATACCTAAATTTCCACATCTAATTTTTGTGGTGTTAAGATGATTCCTATTGAAAATTCTTCAGAAATTGAAGAATGGATAGAACCATAATAAAATTTGACAATAGTAGTTTTAGAGTTGATGGTAAGTGTAAATTTCACCACATCATTATTATAATCCACATATAAAATATTATATTCATGAGATTTACCATTTTATCCTGGATTAAGAGGGTTTTGAAATTTAACATCATAATAAACCCTTGGATTTGATAACTAGTTAGAATAATTCACATACTTCTAACATATGAAGCATTGGAGTGTGGGTGGTGTATTTTTTTTTTGTGATTTTTCATCATCCATTTCAATTTTTATCCTCTTTAAATAATCCCATAAATATTTTTCTTGATGAACATCGTGTACAGACATAGAGAAATTACTAGTCCCCTTAGGAAAATTTATTTGAAGTTTCTTTTCACAATTATGTACTAAAATAAGTCTCATATTCTTCCCTATATTGTTTCTATTATTATAATTTTATTTTTAATTCCATCTTCATTTCATTTTCAAATCCACTATTAGATTTATGGGTGACTGATAAAACACTATTTTGTTGAATATTTTATTGATAATAAAAGACATATTTTCCTCAGATTGTGCTAAATATGTTCATTTATGAAATATTTGGGATTAGATCATTAATTTCAAATTTTGATGAAAATTACAATTTTACACTTTTAAAATACACTATAGTATTTCACACATAAATATTTTAATATGAATTATTTGATCACAATATTTTGTAACAGTTTTTACCACTTAATGTTATATAACATTCGTTGAGGACATTGAACCTGAATCTTTCATTTGGTTGGACTAAACAGACCATGAATAAAAAGGTGGGCAGGACCCGCCCGATTGGACATTGGTTCTGTATTTTAGCTTTAACTACTTCATCCAAGCTTTTATGGGGACCATATTTTGAGAGGATCTATCCAAAAAAATCATGAAAAATTTATATATAAGAACATCTGGTTCACGCATTTTGGAGGTCAAATGGGTGGTGAAATTTGGCTTAAAATATTTGGTCAAGATTATTCATTCCCACTTGAAACCTCTTTAAACCAAGCCTCCACTCTACTCCATAAAATAGTGTTTTTCTCATTTGGAGGGGTTGGGACAAGAATTAAGAGATTGGTGGAAGATATTAATTGGTTTCACCCAAATTATCCCACCATTGTAAGAGGGGTAGCTCTTGAAACAAGGATCCCCTCATCGAAGCCTTCTTCTCTTCATCATGTTGTAAGGTTTTAATTTGTTTAATAAAAATCTTTGTTATTCTTTTATTTATTCATTTTTATTTTATTTTGTTAAAATGTATTCTTCTATTAATCTTCCTAATTGGGTAGGAATTTGGAGTGGATGCGAGGTTGGCACTACTAAAATATTACACTTTACCAACGGTTCAAAACCATTGGTAAAGGCCTAGAAACCGTTGGTATATAGTATACCAATGGTTCCCTCAACCATGGGAAAGAAAGGCGTGAAAATAGGCCTATACCACCAGTTCTGTGAAAACCGTTGGTATAAGTGTATAAATAGGAGTTATACCAATGGTTTTCTACAAACCGTTGGTATATGTGTGTAAAAGTATAACATATACCAACGGTTTGTAAACCGTTGGTGTATATGTGTGCCACCTCTACCAACGGTTTATAACCGTTGGTATAGAGGGAATATTCCAAGACAAAAGTTTATACCAATAGTTTGGTTATAATCATTGGTATAAACCTATACCAACGGTTATAACAAACCGTTGGTATAGATTATATAATAGTATCTATACCAATGGTTATAGAACCGTTGGTATATCCTTGTATAATAAATCTATACCAAAATGGTTGCAGAACTGTTGGTATACAATTCTATAGCTTCACAACAGTAGGCCCCTCTCCCATCTCCAGACCTGCAACAACACACCAACCCCTCTCCAGACCTACAACAACACCAATACAGAATCCCCAACAAATGTATTCAGAATTTAGAATTCATTCCAGAATTTGGAAATGTAGAAATTCAAATGCAACAACACCCATAAGAGAAAACACCTACATGTTATAAGAAATGCAATAACACCCATAAGAGTATTCCAAATTTAAAATTTATTCCTCACTCAAACCACAACACCAACACACATAAGAGTATTCAAAATTTAGAATTCATTCCCCACTAAAACCACAACACCAATACACACAAGAGAAAAACCTACATGTTATAGGAAGAACCTGGGATTTTTAGTCATGTTCCTAGGTTGAATATCTTAAAACCAAAGGAAAAACCTCGGTAGTGTGGCAAGGATCATGATACCCACAAGATAGACAATGGTAGTGCTCATGTCTTTAGACCTAAGATGAGTTATAGGAAGCACATGGGATGTTTATGTTCCTATAATGATGTTTTGTCTCCTCGTACACTTCATGAATAATAACTAGGGTGTTTTTGGGTAATTTAAAGTCATTATGATGTCATTCGGCATGCATTTGACCATAAAACCCATGTTTTGGCCATTTACGACATGCGGAGTGCGTTTTCAGCTAGCACGGTCACATGACACTTCCGATTGACGTACCGTCTAGAAAAAAATTTCAAAATTCACCCACCCTTTGTTTTTGTTTGATTTCATTTCATTCTGAGGTCGTTCGGCCAATTTCGACCACCCCACACACACTTTTCAAGCACGCTGAACACCTAAAAACACTTATTCAGTCATGTTGTGAAAAAAGAACATCTGAATGGTGTTCCGTCTCCTCGTACACCTCACTAATAATAACTAGGGTGTTTTGTGTGATTTCAATTCATTATGATGTCGTTCGACATCCATTTTACCATAAAGCCCATGTTTTGGCCATTTACGACACGCCGAGAGCATTTTCGACCAGCGCGGTCACACAACATCTCTGATTGATGTGTCGTATGGATGAAAATTTCACAATTCACCCACCCTTTGTTGTCTTCCTATTTCATGGAATTCGGAGGTCGTTCGGCCGGTTTTGACTGCCCCCAGCATGATTTTCAAGCACGTCGAACACCTAAAAAACACATATTCAGTCGTTCCGCGCAAACCGCACGTCCGAATGATGTGTCGTCTCCACCTACACTTCATGAAAAATAACCAGGGTGTTTTCATGTGATTTCAAGTCATTCCTATGTCTTTCGGCATTCATTTGAGCATAAAACCCATGTTTTGTCCATTTACGACACACTGAGTGCGTTTTTGGCCAGCTCGATCACACAAAACCTCTGATTGACGTGTTGTCTGGCTGGAAATTTCACAATTCACCCACCCTTTGTTGTCGTCCGATTTCATGGCATTATGAGGTCGTTCGGACAGTTTCGACCTCCCCACACACACTTTTCAAGCGCGCCTCACACCTAAAAACACATATTCAGTCGTGATGTGCAAAAACAGTGCCTAAATGACGTTTCGTCTCCTTGTAAACCTCAAGAATAATAACTTTGGTTTTTTCGTATGATTTTAAGTCATTCTGATGTCGTTCTGCATCTATTTGATAATAAAACCAATGTTTTGGCCATTTACGACACGCCAAGCGCGTTTTCGGGCAACATGGTCACATGACACCTTTTATTGACATGTCATTTTGCTGAAAATTTCACAATTCACCCACCCTTTGTTGTCGTCCGATTTCATGGAATTCCGAGGTCATTCGGCCGGTTTCGACCACCTCACGCACGCTTTTCAAGTGCACAGAACAGCTAAATAAAACATATTCAGCCGTGCCACGCAAACCGTGCGCCCAAATGACGTGTCATCTTCTTGTACACTTCACAAATAATAACTAGGGTGTTTTTTGTGAATTCAAATCATTCCAATGTCGTTCTGTATGCATTTGACCGTAAAACCCATGTTTTAGCAATTTACGATAAGCCGAGTGCGTTTTCGGCCAGCGCGGTCACACAACACCTCTGATTGACGTGTCATTTGGATGAATATTTCACAATTCACCCACCCTTTGTTGTCTTTCAGTTTCATGGAATTATAAGGTCATCCGGCCAGTTTCGACCACCCCACACATGCTTTTCAAGTGCGCCTAACATCTAAAAAACACATATTTAGCCGTGCCATGCAAACTGCGTTTCCGAATGATGTTCTGTCTCCTCTTACACCTCAAGAATAACAACTAGGGAGTTTTCGTGTGATTGCAAGTCATTCTGATGTCGTTTGGCATACATTTGACTATAAAACCCATGTTTTGGCCATTTACGACATGCCGAGTGCGTTTTCGGCCAGCGCGGTCACACGAAACATTCGATTGATGTGTTGTCTAGCTGAAAATATTACAATTCACCAACCCTTTGTTGTCGTCCGATTTCATAGCATTTTGTGGTAATTCGGCTAGTTTCGACCACCCTACGCACACTTTTCAAGTGCGCCGAACACCTAAAAAATACCTATTTAGCTGTGCCATGCAAACCACACATTTAAATGACGTGTTGTCTCCTCGTACACCTAACGAATAATAACTAGGGTGTTTTCGTGTGATTTCAAGTCATTCCGATGTAGTTTGGTTTGCCTTTGACCGTAAAACCCATGTTTTGGCCATTTACGACACGCCGAGTGCGTTTTTGGCTAGCACAGTCACACGACACCTCCGATTGATGTGTCGTCTGGCTGAAAATTTCACAATTCACCCACCCTTTTTCGTCTTGAGATTTTTTGGCATTCCGAGGTCATTTGTTCGGTTTCGACCACCCACACATGCTTTTTAACGCGCTTAACACCTAAAAACACATATTCAGACATACCGCGCAAACCGCGAGTCCAAAAGACGTTATGTCTCCTCATACACTGCAAGAATAATAAATAGGGTGTTTCGTGTTATTTCAAGTCATTCTGATGTCATTCGGCATGAATTTGACCATAAAACCCATGTTTTGGCCATTTACGACACGTTGAGTGCGTTTTCGGCCAACACGGTCACACGACACCTACGATTGACATTTCGTCTGACCGACAATTGCGAAATTCACCCACCCTTTTTTATAGTCTGATTTCATGGAATTCCGAGGTTTTTCGCCCGGTTTTGACCACCCCACGCACGCTTTTCAAGAGCGCCTAACACCTAAAAACACATATTCAGCTGTTCCGCACAAACCGTGCATCCGAATGATGTGTCGTCTCCTCGTACACCACATGAATAATAACTAGGGTGTTTTCATGTGACTTAAAAGTCATTACAATGTCGTTCGAGATGCATTTGACCGTAAAACCCATGTTTTGGCAATTTACGACATGCCGAGTGCGTTTTCAGACAGCACGGTCACATGATACCTCAGATTGACGTGCCGTCTGGCTGAAAATTTCACAATTCACCCACCCTTTGTCGTGTAGCGATTTTATGGCATTACAAGGTCATTCATCTGGTTTCGACCACCCTATGCACGCTTTTCAACGTGCCTAACACCTAAAAAACACATATTTTTCCATGCTCCACAAAACGTGAGTCCAAATGACGTTTAGTCTCCTCGTACACCTCGCGAATAATAACATGGTTGTTTTTGTGTGATTTCATGACATTTCAATGTCGTTCAGGATGCATTTGATTGTAAAACCCATGTTTTGGCCATTTACGACACGCCGAGTGCGTTTTCGGCCAGCCCCGTCACACGACACCTCCGATTGTTGTGCAGTCTGGCCGATGATTTTACAATTCACTCACCCTTTGTTTTTGTCCGATTTCATGGAATTCTGAGGTCGTTGGGCCGGTTTCGACTACCCCATTCATTCTTTTCAAGCGTTCCGAACACCTAAAAAACACATATTCAGCCGTGGTGCTCAAACCGCGCATCCGAATGATGTGGAGTCTCCTCGTACACCTCATGGATAATAACTAGGGTGTCTTCGTCGGATTTCAAGTCCTTCTGATATTGTTCGTCATGAATTTTACCGTAAAACCCTTATTTTGGCCATTTAGGACACGCCGAGTGCGTTTTTTGCCAGCGCGGTCACACGACACCTCCGATTGACGTGATGTCTAGCCGAAAATTTTACAATTCACCCACTTTTTGTGGTCGTCCGATTTCATGGCATTCTGAGGTTGTTCGGCTAGTTTCGACCACCCCATGCACGCTTTTCAAGCACTTCGAACACCTAAAAACACATATTCTGTCATGCCGTGCAAACCGCGCGGCGAAATGACGTGTCGTCTCCTCATGAAACCCAAAAATAATAACTAGGGTGTTGACGTGTGATTTCAAGTCATTCCGATGTCATTCGACATCCATTTGACTGTAAAACCCATGTTTTGTCCATTTACGACAGGTCGAGTGCATTTTGGGCCAGCGCGGTCATACGACACATCCGATTGACATGCCATCTGGCCAAAAAATTTACAATTCACCCACCCTTTTTTCGTCCGATTTCATGGCATTCCATGGTCATTTGGTCGGTTTCGACCACCCAACGCACGCTTTTCAAGCGTGCCGAACACCTAAAAACACATATTCAGATGTATTGTGCAAACCGCGTGTCCGAATGACATTTTGTCTCCTCTTACATATCATGAATAATAACTAGGGTGTTTTCCTGTGATTTCAAGTAATTTTGTTGTTGTTCGGAATGCATTTGACCGTAAAACCCATGTTTTGGCCATTTACGACATGTCGAGTGCATTTTCGGCCAGCGTGGTCACACGACACCTCTAATTAACGTGTCGTCTGGCCGAAAATTTCACAATTCACCCACCCATTGTTGTCTTCCGATTTCATGGCATTACGAGGTCATTCGGCCAGTTTTGACCACCCCACGCACGCTTTTCAAGTGCACTTAACACCTAAAAAACACATATTTAGTCGTGCCATGCAAACCGCGAATCTGAATGATGTGTCGTCTCCTCGTACACCTCAAGAATAATAACTAGGGTGTTTCATGTGATTTCAAGTCATTCATATGTCGTTCGGCATGCATGTGATGGTAAAACCCATGTATTGGCCATTTACGACACGCCGAGTGCATTTTCCGCCAGCGCGGTCACACGACACCTCCGATTAACATGTCGTCTGGGCAACAATTTCACAATTCACCCACCCTTTGTTGTCGTACGACTTCATGGCATTATAAGGTCGTTCGGCTGGTTTCAACCACCCCACGCACGTCTTTCAAGCGCGCCTAACACCTAAAAAATACATATTCAGTCGTGCCGTGAAAATCGCACATACGAATGATGTGTCGTCTTCTCGTACACCTCTTGAATAATAATTAGGATGTTTTGGGTCATTTCAAGTCATTCTGATGTCGTTCGGCATGCATTTGACTGTAAAACCAATGTTTTGGCCATTTATGACATGTCGAGTGCGTTTTCGGAAAGTGTGGTCACACGACACCTCCGATTGACGTGACGTCTAGCCAACAATTTCACAATTCACCCACCCTTTATTGTAGTCCGATTTCATGGCATTCTGAGGTTGTTCGGCCAGTTTCAACCACCCCACGCACGCTTTTCAAGCCCGCATCACACCTAAAAAAAACATATTCAGTCGTGCCATGAAAACCGCACGTCTGAATGACATGCCGTCTCCTCATACAGCTCATGAATAATAACTAGGTTGTTTTCTTGTGATTTCAAGTCATTCTAATATCGTTATCCATGCATTTGACCGTAACACCCATGTTTTGGACATTTACGACACGCCAAGTGCATTTTCGGCCAGCGCGGCCACACGACACCTCCGATTGACGTGTCTTCTGTCTGAAAATTTCACAATTCATCCACCCTTTGTTTTCTTCCAATTTCATTAAATTCCGAGGTCGATCGACCGGTTTCGACCACCACATGTACGCTTTTCATGTGCGTCTAACACCTAAAAAACACATATTCAGCCATATCGCGCAAACCGCGAGTCTGAATGACGATTTGTCTCCTATTATACCTCATGAATAATAATTAGGGTGTTTGAGTGTTATTTCAAGTCATTCCGATGTAGTTCGACATGCATTTGACCGTAAAACCCATGATTTGGCCATTTATGACACATTGACTGTGTTTTCGGCCAGCGTAGTCACACGACACATCCGATTGACGTGTCATTTGGCTGAAAATTTTACAATTCACCCACCCTTTGTTTTCTTCTGATTTCATTGCATTCCTGGGTCGTTAGGCTGTTTTTGACCACCCCACGCATGCTTTTCATGCGTGTTGAACACTAAAAAACACATATTCAACCATGTCGTGCAAACTGTGCATCCGAATGACATCACATCTCCTCGTATATCTCACGAATTATAACTAGGGTATTTTAGTGTGATTTAAGGTCATTCGGATTTTTTAGGCATCCATTTGACCATAAAACCCATGTTTGGGCTATTTACGACACAACGAGTGCGTTTTCAGCCAGGGAGTAGGGGGGCTATCTAGGGGCTGTTTGGGGGGTTGTTTGGGGTCCAGGGAGGAGGGTTGGGGCTGTTAGGGGTCCATGGAGGAGAGTGGGTAATGTATCTAAAACTCTATCTAGGTATCATACATCGAATTCTGAACAGACTGCGAACGGCTGCGAGGCATCGTCCTGGTGCGGGGCCAAATCACGGCGTGACCATGGCGTGACTGCGGCGTGACCGCGACGTGTTGGCCCAGTCCAACAACATCCTTGGGGTAGTATCTTCCATCCAGGATTCTAAATAAATCCTATGTAGTTGTCCTTCACATTATGGAAACCGATCTTATGTTATAAAAAAGACTCTTGAATCAGGATTGTGGTATGATTAAGATATATATATCATATTTGTTGTTTTTAAAATTGGTACTAGGTAGTTGAAACTACTGATTGAGAGTCAGATTATCACACCCTAAACTATAACAGCGAGTTTTCATAGACAGCGCACCTCCGTTGGAGGGGTTTTATTATAAAAACATCACTTTATTTGTCAAATGAAACAATTATATTAATGAAAAAAATATTCAAGATATGCAATTCAATATAATTGTGCAGAATTAAGAAAAAATATAAATTCAATTTAAAGCATTATTAAATTAAAGAGGCTACGAGAGGGACTCTACCTCAAGGGGTGTCTCTCATGGGTGTATTGTGGTTTGTAGTGTCTATCTATGCTTTTTGTGGTGATTCCGTATTGTGGGAAATGTGCATTGCATGGTCAGTTTATTAAATAAATTAGTCAATTAGAAACTACACCCATATTCAATAGAGATATACCACTTCTGATAGAGAATACCATCCAAATACAAAACTCAGAAATCTGAGACCAGCATTTTACATTACCAATTCCAATTTCATAATATATGTAGCACCAACTTATATTGTATGAACCAATCAATTAAAGGGAAAGAAACTACTGACAATAACGAATAAAATCTCATATAGAATCACTCACATCCAAACCATTATAACATCATTATGCTTCCATATTTGGTCGAAAACAAAGAGTTATACTGAATTCAAAAATATCCATACCAGAGTGAAAAACCAGGTTCGAAAATAAAGAGTTATAGAAAATTCAAAAATGCAATGGATCAATATGACCCTGATCACCATAACCATCACCAATGTCGTCATCGACCTCATCCTCGATGCCATATCTGCCCTATTCATCATCCTCATCATCGTCCCCATGCTCATCGTCGACCCTATCCTCGCCCTCGGCCTCATCCTCACCATTGGCCCCATCATCAGCCCTGTCCTCATCCTCAACCTCTCCCTCGTCCTCTTCAGCATCCTCTTTATCACCAGGAACGTCATCATCTCAACCGCCACTAGAACTACCACCTGGTGCATTGGATAATACACCCACCGACGATATAAATGCCTGACAATCCGTGCTGGCCTCTGGTGGAAGTGATGATGGTAACCCATTCATTAGTTTCATAAATTCTTTGTCCCTTGTATGAAGTTGTACTTCCAACTCGGTGACCCTTTTATCAGACTGTCTTTCATGCTCCTTGACCTATTCCAACTCGGTGGTACTAGAATGGATACAGTGAGAGGACCAATACCTCTTCAGGACTATATTCTTACCAGGTCTGCAGCATACTCGACCAGAGTGCTCATCTCCCAAAACCTGATATAAATGATCGAGTGGCCCAAAATTGTCAGGCTCATGGGAATCAAGGGCCTCCAAAGCAGCCTATTAAAAATATTAATAGATTATTACAATTCAAAATAAATATTAATCTTTGAAATAAAAAAATGAGAACTTACAATCATTTCTTGTGTCAGTTCATTAACCGCGGTTCCATATTTTTTTCTTTCTACTCGAGAAAAGAAATTTTTCTTGAGGGATACGTCCTTCAATATTCAATTTATTCTTCTGTAATGGAATTGAAACAATATAAAGTGAAATTGTAATCATATATTCAATATTCAATAAATCACATAATTTAGGTATGAAATAATAAAAAGGGGATGTCTTAAAAAAATTATAAACAACTATATCGTACCATCTGTCTATCATGATATGACATAGTCGTGCGCCCCAATGTGTGGAGGTATTGCTTTGAATACATGTTTTTTTTGTTTTTTTTAGAATATTCCTAAATAATGTTTAATAATTAATTAGATAATATTAATACAAAATATGAAAACTGTCATTTAAATACCTCAAATGGGATTAATACCTTAAATTTTTCATTTTCGCAATGAGTAATCATTTGGTGATATTGCGATATTGGGCAGTCATCCACGATAGCTAATGTCTTTAACTCTGTGCCCACTCTATCACACCAGCCAATATACAGCTCATGCTTATAAGCTCTCCAATGGTCTCCTAGCTCCTTTAAATGCACCGGTCGTGGAACTTTGCCATCAGGGAAGTTATACCGAAGCTGACACAGAATAGATTAATTCATATAAATAAAAAAATACTACATAAAATCCAATAGAATTTTAACCCATATTTGTGCCCACGCATTATCCTTAACTTCATGTGGAAGATGTCTTCAAGAGAGAGGGCTGGCCGGAATGATGTCGGAGTATTTGGCTAGCGTCGCCAAAAAACCCCGACATTCCTACCCAGATTTATCAATCATCTATCCATCATCATTGTATTCAACCATCAACGGTGTCTAGCGGTTCCATACTGCACGCAAGCGAGTACACCCCCTCCCCCACCTTTTATCGCTAGATGAATCTGTTATTAAAGAAAACAAATATCAATACAAGTTATAATAAAAATACATTTTGGTATAAAAATATGTTAGAGTTATATAAATATACCTGTGGTAGTCGGATCAATGGGAATCACTGGATGTGAAGAAGCCGAAGTAATATCCTTTACAGGGGGAGTGTCCCTCAGTGTACGCTCCTCAGCCACATACTGTGTCGGAGAAAGAGTCAAAGAAGGTGGAATATAATAGCCCAAGGATAATGAACCAAAAGTAAAAGATTATGGCACAGACATCTGGCCAACTGGTAGTGTAAACATCGAAGGCCGAAATATCATGTGTGTCCCTAAAGACACACTAGGAACAAAATGGGGCATAGAATAAACGTCTGTGGAAGGGGCATGATCCAATCAGGTATGAAAAATGGACCATCTAACTCTCTCACAACGAGCCCTCGTACCACCGACCTGAGTACCGGGACCACTAGATGGTCGTTTAACTCTGACACCACCCCCCTCCTACCACTAGCCTCTATAGTACGAGCAATATCAAGCTCCTTCTTAGATATCTCTCGTCTAGGGGGTGGATCCTGAAAAAAAATATTACCACAAAAGTAAAGACATGATATTATAAGTTATTGAAATATATATATATATATATGAAATAAAAGACTCACTACAGGAATGAGTGGAGGAATTCCAATCTGTGTCATTGGAGATTATTTTCTATCATCTTTTTCTGTCGCCTCTCTTAAATGGGTGTAATTTCTTGCAATGAAAACAAAAATGGAAGAAATTGGAAATAGATAACTAATGTGTAAACCAAAAAACAAAATATAAAAAAAACAAGTCTGATAAAAAAATAAAGTAACATAAGATTTATGGTGGTTTGAAGGTAAGTACTAGGATACAAACTCTTAATGATATAGGTGAAACATGTAGGTGAGAACACGACTGCATGATTCTATGTATTTCCCTCCACAACATAGCGTTCACAATCAAATCTGAAAATTGAGCTATTGGAGTCATCATATGTTATTAATAGATTGCTTCCAATTGCAGTAGGGATAGTGTCAACTTCATCATCACCATCATCAAAAACATGTCTGGGATTTACTTCAATAATTACAATGAATTTAGGATGACGATGATCTTCGACATAAAAAACATGTTTCACCATTGATGCTAATACATATGGTTCATCAGTGGGAAGAGTGAGAGTCATGTCAATAACTCGAAATCCACATTCATCAATAAAGGTTCCTTACCTCATCATTGAATCAAACCATTGAAATTTCATCCTCCTGAATCGACCATGTGAGTAATAATCCAAAATTATTATTATTTCCATGACTCCATAATAAGATAAATTTTCAAAACGAGTTCTATTATCCAATGAACTTGCATAACAGTTTGTTGTGGCAGTTAGCCTAACATCATCATGTTGTGTTCTCATGTTTCTTGCTCATCCCGTGATAATAAATTTGTATCCATTGATCACAAGGGATTTACAAGAACGGACCATGGTATTAGGACCGAAATCCAAAGCTCTTATTTCCTCAGAAACAGAGTCTGTAGGAAAACTCCATACTTGAAATATAAACAAATAGTAAACTTAATTAAATATTATTTTTATTTAGTTATTCCTGAAATATTTTTACCTTCAATTTCAATCATGCAGAAAACCCTTTGCTATGAAAAGTATCTTTCCTTCTCAAAGATATAGAACGATGCTTTCTATATATCAATTATTTATGTTCCCTGTAGATAAAAATAATAATAGTGTAAAAAATATTTAAAATTACAAGAGATAAGATAAGAGATACATGTACAATTTACTTACTTGATATACTCATCAAACAAATCACAATTGATCAACCATGTGTGATGTGCCATCTCTCGCACTTAAGGATTAATGTCGTCAATGTATATGATCCTGAAATTCCTCTTGTCTGAGGAAGTGATGGAAAACTGGGTCCAATTTCCCATACTTCTCAGCTTCATTTCTCATTGGTCTGTTTTTTCTCGTAGTAAGATCAGACAAATACATTGAGCAGAAATCCATACATTCTTGAGCCAAGTAACCGTTCACAATAGAACCTTCGGGATAATTCCTATTCCAAACATATGATTTCAATGTTGACATGTTTCTTTCAGTTGGATACATCCAACGGAAACCAACGGGTCCTCTAAGAAGTATTTCGGTCGGAAGAAAGATAGTCAGATGAAACATGCATATAAAAAATGAAGGAGGGAATATTTTCTCTAACTCACACAAAATTAATGGTGTCTCTACCAACAGTTTTTGCAAGAAGGATTAGGACAACCTATTAGCACAAAGATCTCTAAACAAATAATAGAACTGAATAACTGAGACTCTAACATTATTGGACAAGAGATATCAGATTGCTATCGGAATCTACTCATGCAAAAGGACGTGATAATCATGAGTCTTCAATGATTTCAGCTTCAACACTTTTCTGTTGACCCATTTTGATATATTTCTTGAATAGCCATCCGGAACATTAATAGTCTATAACACTTCCAGAAATAGATTTTTTTCAGCACGTGTCATCTCATAAGAAGAACATGGAACCTGGTATTTATTTTCACTGATACAGACATGATGCAATTCTAGTCTGATCCCCCAATCTACCATGTCACGCCGAGATTGTAAATCATCTTTTGTCTTCCCCTTGACATTTAGAAGAATTTAAAGCAACAGTTCACATATATTCTTTTCAATGTGCATTACGTATAAGCAATGACGTAACAAGTCAATTGACCAATACGACAACTCAAAGAATATACTCTTCTTCAAATTATAATAGGTATCATTGGAAACATTTTTTCTCTTTCTAGTTTTCATTACACCCTTCCCAAATGAATAACTGAAATCTTTCAATTCATTAAGCACATTAGTTCCAGACATACGCTGAGGTGGATCGTCAGTCTCCCTTGAATTGTCAAATCATTGATGATTGTTTCTATATAGATGGTTCATTGGCAAGAATCTTCTATGTCCTATAAAACTAAAAATATGATGATATTTTATTCTTCTCAATCGATTATTCTTCATACAAATAGGACATGAAAATGTTTCTTTTGTGCTCCATCCAGACATCATTTCATAAGTAGGAAAATCATTGATCATCCACATAAGTGCAGAACGCTTCTGAAATTTGTCTTTAGAACATGCATCGTATATGGGAACACCCACATCCCAAATAAGTTTCCAATCTTTTATTAAAGGTTTCATGTATAAATCTATATCATTGTTAGTATCAGAAGGTCCAGATATCAGTATACTCACGAATGTGTAATTCTTTTTCATACAGAACCATGGGAGAAGGTTAAAAATGTGTATGAAAACATGCCATGTGTTGTATGGAGTAAGCATCTTCCCAAATGGATTAAAACCATCACATGAAAGACCCAGTATCACATTACGCACGTCGGCTACAAATTCAGGATATGAAGCATCAAATCTCTACCATGAAAATCTATCTGCATGGTGAACCAACTCTTCATTTCTCGTTTTTCTCTTAGTGTCATACCATTACATTTTTACTGATATTTCATCAGACATGAAAATGTTATGTAATATGGGGATCAATGGAAATTGATACATTACATTTTTTGGCACACGAGATGGTGTTCCATTATCTTTTTTCTTCAATAGAGAGGTTCCACATTTGATAAAATCATTTCTTTCAGCAGTTTCCTCCCAAAATAAGCTGCAATCATTCGAGAAAGCTTGATTTTTTTGAGAATACAAGTTCATCAACTAACTTCTATTCCATATAGTGGTTTGAGGGAATATTTGAATCATATGGAAGTAAGTCCTTCAAGAAGGTATGAATGAAATCAATTGCAGTATTTGGAATCCCATACATAGTTTTCCGATGAAACAATCAGATTAAAAATTCCAAATTTTTCATTTTACCACATTGTCGATATACTAGAGTCATCGCAACATCATTTAATTGTTTTACCCTATCAGCATCATCATTTTCATTGGAAGCGCATCATGTGTGTTTGTATTAAAATCTTGTTGGCTGGACATCCTTTCGTTCTCATGATGCCGAATAAATTGAAACTGATCATATATCAAACTATCCAATTCAGTCCTATCATTTTGAGAATCAACATTTTGAGATTCCATTTTCTCTCCATTGTGATACCACACATAATAGTTTGTTTGGAAACCATATTTGGTTATGTGATAGCTAACTGCATCATGACTCAGCCAAGGTCTTCCAACACAATTAGAACTTGGGCAGTGTATGTGACCACTATTTGAAGCCTTTTCAAATGAAAAATCTAGAAAGCTGTTCAAATTAATTTAAAAATTAGTTGAAATACAATCAGTTTTCTACATCCAACTTCTATCCATTCCATTAAAAAATTTCAATATGTCATTTCAAAGGAATTAAATAATATTGAAGTTCAGTCAAAAAAATATTTAGGTAAATGACAATTGTTTACTTTAAATAAAAGCCTAACTGACACATTACTCTATATGAGAATCATATTAAGAAATAAAACAAAATAAAGTGTATATAAGAATATAATATACATAATTTCTAATGCCTATATTCAAGGATTTCCCAGTAAGATATTCAATGTGGATCAAGGAATACATAATCCTTAAGGGTCTTGTTCGGAGTACATGGGTTTTATACTTTAACTTCTTCAGGGAGATCAGGATGAGGAGTAGGATGAGGATCAGTGGAGTGGCAAGGCTGTCCAAGGGGGGTGCGGGGTGTCCAGGGGGTGTGGAGTGTCCAGGGGGGTGGTGCGGCTATCCGGGGGGTCATAGGTGTCCAGGGGTGGGGGCTGTCTAGGGGGGTCGGGGTGTCCATGTGGGCGGGCTGTCCACGAGGGTGGTCAGGCTGTCCAGGGGGTAGGGGGAGTCTAGGGGGTGGGCGGGATATCTAAGGAGGTGAGAGGGGTCTCCAGGGGGTGGGTGGGGCTGTTCGGGGGGGTACATGGTGTCCAAGGGGTGGGTGGGCTTCCCATGGGGGTGGCGGGGCTGTCATGGGGGTCTGGGGTGTCCAGGGGGTGGGTGGGGTATCCAGGGGGTGGGAGGGCTGTCTACGGGGGATGGGAGGGCTGTCCATGGGGGGTGGTCAGGCTATCCATGGGGGTGGTGGCGATGTCCAGTGGGGTCGGGGTGTCAAGGGGGTGTGGGGGGGGGGGGCTTTCCAGGGGGTGGGGGAATCTGGGGGGATGGGGAGTGTCCGGGGGTTGTTGGCGGGTGTTCAGGGGTGTGGTGGGCGGGCTGTCACCAATGGTGGGGGGGGGGGGTGGGGGGGCTGTCCAGGGGGTGACGGGCGCTCCAAGGGGGTGGGCGGATTTTCCCTGGTGTGGCGGGGCTGTCGAGGGGGGGTCAGGGGTGTCCATGGGGTGGGGATCTTTCCAGGGGGTGGGGGTTTGTCCAGGGGGTACGAGGTGTCCAGGGGGTGGGTAGGGTGTCTAGGGAGGTGGTGGGGGTGGCGGGGCTATCCAGGGGGTACAAGGTGTCCAGGGGGTGGATGGGATGTCCTTAGTGGTGGGGGTAGTCCACGGGGGGAGGGGGTGGGAGGGGCTATCCAGTGGGGGTACTATAACTAGTTCCAAATCATGCATTGGACAATAGAAAAAAATTTACTGATAGCATCTAATTTTTCTTTTTGAGTTTGCAGTATTTTAAATCACTTTTATATGGTTCTACGACGGTTTCCAAAAATCATTGATAAAATTGGCATCAGCATCCAACTCGTGTTAGTTCTATAAATTTAGCAGCAGCTTTGGGGAATCATCATAGAATGTTTTTTAGTGGCATTTTTTTGCTTTTAGCGATGGTTTCACCTTCCAAAAAATGGAAAGGATAGAGTAGTGGTTTGAACTGCCATTATATCCTCACCATTTATTGTCAGGGAAAACAACAGTTGAAATACAAAACGGTAAACAAATATTGACCATAAATTGGTGTGGTTTAAACCACTACTAAACAACCATTAGGCATATATAGCAGGGGTTTAAAACATTGCTATATATCACTTTAATAAAACCCAACTGCAGAATTTCAAACCCTGGAAGATAAAAACAAAATTTAATACATTTGTTTAAAATTATATCCATATTCACCACACCCACCTATGAGATAATATAATCATGATGGTTATCAACATGGTTAACTAGAATATAAAAATTAATTGACTATTCCAGGAATACATTACATTATTTATGCAATAAAAAACATTAAATTGGCTATTATATTTCTAAGACATCCTTAGAAGACATTAATGAAGGAAGAAGTGAACTCATTAGAAAATCTGATGAGATGTACACAATCTAAAAATGGTATTATGCTAGGGGATATTAGTGGTAATTATCAAACATGGATCCATACTTATAATGGATTCACTAAGTATAAATATGTTTAATGAGATTTTAGAATACAATAAAAATGGGATCTGTCTTTGTACAGTTCTAAATAAACCACATAGAAAAAATTTTACCTATTTTATAATCATATATTTAAAAACCACTCATTTATATCATTAAAATATAAATAGGTTTCATTATTAAAAAAATATAACATTGGAATCATAAAAACATAACCAAATACTCACTCAGTGACTCGAAACCACCTACAAAAAAATTAGGCACACATTATAAATACAATGATCTCTAAGAAGAACATAAAAATAACTGAACCAAAATTCATGACCAAAGGAACCCAATACATAATCACTATAAATCCATATGAAAATAAAATATATTAAAACCCAAAACTACAAACTCTATAAAACAAAATAAGGGGATGCCCCATGATCCGTGGAATCACCATATTAGTGGTAGTATGTTGTATGTTTAGTTACTAATGATATATGAAACCAAAGTAAACCCTAGTCACAGAAATCTACCAATCATGTATTGGTCGTTGATTCAATATTAAATAGTGTGAATCATAAAAATTTCCAAAATCCCTAAAGAAGGAAAAATGACATGATCTTGTTAGATGTTGAAATAAATGTAGAAATCAGAGGAAGAGGGCTTCCATGTTTGTATTTGGGAAGAGGTTTAAAGAGTTTAACCTGGATGGTGGAGTTGCAGCCGATTGGATGGAAGAACTTGGGTTAGGGTTCACTGCGCGCCTTCTGGAAATTGGGGGAATTGATTTCTCTACTGTTGGAAATCGGGTAGTGCTTCTGGAGTTGGGTAGTGCTTTTGGAGTTGTGGCTTCTTAAGGGATTCTTGGAGTCCAGCAGTGCTTCTAGAGTTTTGGCTTTTGGAATCGGGGTCTGCTTCTAGACTCGGGGTGGGGGTAACCTACCTTGTCGAATATAGGGGACAATTTTCCCAACTGTTGTTTAAAACCACTGGGAAAACTCATTTTTTCACCCATCATTCTGAACGGTTTCATAAAACCTTTGGGAAAACTCATTTTTACCCATCTTTCCCAACGATTTCAGCAAACCGTTGGGAAAAATCAATTTTTACCCATCTTTACCAACGGTTTAGCAAACCACTAGTAAAGAACACCTATACCAACGGTTCAAAGGAACAATTGGTATATAAGTGTTTGAAAAATCATGATTTCCAGTAGTGAGGGTTCTACTCTTTCAATCCTTTTCTAATGAAAAACGTCTCCATGATGACCACACTGCCGATGGAAGAGTATTTTTCTAGTGATCTATCTATCTTCTACAATCTTATTTTAATTATTTTGAATCATTGAGCTACTTTAATTCACATAATATAATCCATGATTTATGTTCCTAAATTATAAGAAACTAAGAAATCAATTGAACAATTAACACAAAAACACGCGAGGTCGAGGTTTTCTATAAATTGTGAGAACACAAACATAATCGGTAATACAAGACCACATGGGATAAGTTTGAAGAGTTCAAATATATTCCCTAAACACAATTCATTATGATTATCTAGAATGGAAATTTTCCTTAATTTACCATAGACCATAATCTATCCTTAGAACATTAATCAATGTAGGGTGCTCCGATTGCATGATCCGAAATTAGCCTAGGGTAAAATTCACATCATCTTTGTGGTAAAGTTAATTCTCGTATGGTTTGGGATTTAAAAAATTAAGCGATAATAATTAAGTGAATGTTAATTTAAATGATAATGATAAATAATTCAGTGAATATGTAGAGTTAAATCGATTACACCTTTTAAATATTGGCTAAAAAACATCTTCTTGTTGTGTATTTTTAATCGAAGTTAATTTCAAAAATAAAAAACAAAAAATGCAATCTTTTTCCAGAAAAATTCATCTAGTTTTATAAACAGTAAACAACCATCCATTATTACATGTTGTGTTTTTATTCTCTATTGTTTTATTTTTATAATACCTTTAAGAAGTTGTTATAATTTTTTTTCTCCTTGGAGAGACAACCTTGGTCAGCCACTTTGTTGTAACTAAGTAACCCAAAACCGAACATCATTTGAAAGCGACCACGATAGTGCCATGAAAATTGGCACCGTTTCCATGGAGGCAAGTAATTTATTCAACCAATTATAGTTATTTATTTTATTTTTCATTTAATTATTTTCTTCTCCTTTTTCCTTATTCTTTCCCCTTTCTCAAGTTTTTTTATCTTACACTCTTCTTTTATATTTATTGGAACAACTCAATCTTATTTTATTTTTATTATGGTCTATTTTTCTTCATTTCCTTTTTACCTTTCATTTATTTATGACATGAAAAAATCCCAAGGATCTTTTAGATCTTGACCCAAAGATTGAACGTAGCCTTCAAGCTCGAATCCGAAATTCTCAGTCTACTGGAAGTTTCAACATTCAACTAGTTAGAGAATTCCTCCACTATAAAAACATTTAAATTGGAATCAATTAAAATTCAACCATAAAACAAGAACCAACAGCTGAAAATAATGGAAATGAACTTAATAGAACCATTCAATAATTGGCTACACCTGATATTAACTGTCAACCAAATTGTATTGCATACCCGAATCTCAAATCGGACTTTGAAAAAAAATATGGATTAATTCACTTTCTTCCAAAATTTCATCGATAATCTGGTTATGATCTAAATAAACACCTTAAAGAATTTAATGTGGTTTTCTCAACCTTAAAACCAAGAATTGTTTTTGGAGATCAAATAAAACTAAGTGCATTCCCATTCTCACTTGATGGAGCTGAAAAGGATTGGATGTATTATTTACAACCTTAAGATATAACTTGCTGGAATGATTTGAAACATGTATTCTTGTAGATATTTTTTCCAGCATCAAGGACCACATCCATTCGAAACGAGTTCTTGGGTATCGAGAAAACCCAAGGGAATTCAATATATGAGTCTTGGGAGAAATTCAAGAAGTTGTGTGCAAGCTGGACACATGACCAAATTAATGAGAAACTCATTATCCAGTACTTCTACGAAGGACTCACAGCTATGGAGAGAATCATGGTGGATTATGCGGCTATAAGAGCATTGGTGGAAAAGAAACCTATAGCTGCATGACTGTTGATAGATAAAATGGCCCAAAAATCCCAACAATTTGGCGATCGAGGTACCCGACCTGTTAGGAGATTACATCAGGTAAGTACATCTTCTCTTGAAAGTCATTTGATTGATACAAAGTTGGAAGAATTGAAAACTATGGTGAAATAGATTTCTTTGGCTCAAAATACATCCCAACCCCTCCTTCAAGGCCTTGTAGCATTTTCACTGAGATAAGCAACCCAACTGATTATTTCCCCATACTACAAGAAACAGAAGATTGTGCAGTGGTGTTTTCTGGGAGATCGTATGAGCAGTAAGAACAACCATATCTCAAAAATAAGCTTGATTACTTTGCACCATAATACAACCAAGGGTGTAAAGATCAATCAGACGTGAGGTATGGCTATGGACAACAACAAAGGCCCCATTTTCAACAAAACGTTCAGCAGCCTATGCCTTACCAAGAGGGTTTCCAACAAACCCAAAAGAAGATTTGAATCCCAAGCATCAACAATCCAACAACAAGAGAATACCCCACAAATGATAGATTCTAGTACTTGTGATATTTTGAAAACAAAATGTTCTTAATCAACAGAATGAGTTAAAGAGTCGAGGTTTAGAGCTGAGGGAGTTGACGACACAAATGAGCCAGATTGCCACTGCCCTCCATGAACTGAAATGTAATAACTCTAGAAATATACCTTCCCAACCAACTCCCAATCCCAAGGGGAATGTCAGTGCCATCACATTGATATGTGGGAAGAAAACAACTAATATAACTGCACATATTGTTCCACCGAGATTCATCTCAACTCTAGAAAAGCCCCATTCCACACCAACTGATTAGAAATTCAAGGAGAAAGGAAAAGGTAAGAAAAAGGTTGATGGTGTTCCTCCTAAACCCCTTCCATTTCCAAACAGAGTTATTAAAACCAAAAATATGGCTGAAGAATTAATTCAAAAGGAGGTTTTGGATACATTCAAGTGCATGGAGATCAACATTTCTCTACTTGAATCCATCAAGCAAATCCCAATGTATGGAAAATTCTTGGAAAACTTTTTACTAATCGATGTGGGATCAAGGTAAATGAAAGGATCAATCTTGGAAGGAATTTATCAGCACTCATTAAACCAACTCTAGAAATTCCACCAAAGTGCTAGGATCTGGGGACATTCACTATTCCATGCACCATAGGAAATTTTCTCTTTTTTATGCTCTTTGTGTGTTCTGAGCTTTCATAAATGTGATTCCTCACTCTGTATTCTCATCATTATAGGATGGTGATTTGAAGCTGATGAGAGTAGTGGTGCAGTTGGTGAATAGAACTATGACATATCTAGTGGGAGTTCATGAGGATGTACTTGTCCGGGTAAGAGACATGATATTTCTAGCAGATTTCTATGTGCTTAACACTAAGGATGATCAGTTATGTTCTAATTCCCCCATTATCTTAGGTATAACCTTCATCAAAACTGCAAAAACTGCCATAAATTTCAATGAGGGTACACTTTCCATGGATTTTGGGGATAATGTTCTGACATTTAATGTTATGGAATCCATGAAATAGTCCTTAGAGGAGCATTATGCATTTGTTATCTCTCATTTTGAACCACCAAATTAAAACTCCATGGAAATTAGTTGTCCTATGCCTAGGGAGGTTATGAGTATTGGTTCTAGTTTGATATCTAAGAGTACTTCCACACCTATTTCTAATTCACAAGACTCTATTAGATTTTATTTTGAAATGGAATCATATGCTAACCATTTGAACTTTGATTATGAAATGGATATTGAGTATGCTAATTGATTTGATGATTTATTCTCCGATTGTGATGATTTTTATTCTAATAATGATGCTCTTCGTGCACATAATTCAATTCCTTCAATTTCTCCATCCATACACAACCGCCCTTCATTAGAGCTCAAGCCATTGCCACCAAATCTCAAATACTCATACTTGTTGAGTGGAAAGAGATTACCTGATATAATTTCTAATAAACATCATTTTGAATATGAAGAAAAACATTTGAATATTTTGAGGGAGAACATTAAGGTAATCAGGTGGACCTTGGTTGACATATCAGATATTAGCCCGTCCATTTTCTTTCATAGAATTATTTTGTAGGATGGGGCAAACGAGTGAGGCAACCACAAATGAGACTCAATCCAACCCTTCTGGAAGTTGTTAATAAAGAGGTTGAAAAATTGATCAAGGTAGGTATAATCTATCTGATTTTAAATTCCCATTGGGTGAGTCCTATTTAGGTTCTTCCTAAGAAAATTGGTGTTACTACTTTTAAAAATGAGAAAGATGAGTTAATTCCAATGGGGGAACAAAATAGTTGTTGAGTGTGTATTGATTATTGGAAACTAAATCCGTCTACTCGTAAAGACCATTTCCCATCCCATTTATTGATAAGATGCTTGAGATACTAGATGGGAAAACACAATACTATTTCATGGATGGATTTTATGGATATTTTCATGTTCCTATTGCTCCAGAGGATCAGTAAAAGACAACATTCACTTGTCCATTCGGTTTGTTTTCCTACCGAAGGATTCCAATAAGGCTTTGCAATGCCCCAGGTACCTTCCAGAGATGCATGGTGAATATTTTTTCCAATTTTATTGAGTCCTTCATGGAGGTATTTATAGATGATTTTACAATGTATGGGTCTTCATTTGATGATTATATATCTAGTTTGGGAAAGGTGTTGAATCATTGTATTGAGATTAATCTGGTCTTAAACTTTGAAAAGTGTCATTTCATGCTAGAGCATGACAATGTATTAGAGAATGTAGTGTTAAAACATGGGATAGAGGATGATATATCTAAGGTAGATATTATTTCATCCCTACCCTATCCATCAAACGTGTGTGATGTTAGATATTTCCTAGGGAATACAAGATTTTATCGGTGTTTCATCAATGATTGTAGTACGATTTCTCTTCCTATGTCACGATTACTTCAAAAGGATTTTGATTTTGTATTGGATGACTTTTTTAGGAATTACTTTAATGAGCTAAAGAGGTGCCTAAGAACTCCACCGATCATACAACCCCCACAGTGGGAGATTAATTTTGAGCTTATGTGTGACGCCTCCAACATCGCAGTTGGAACTGTCTTATCTCAGAGGGTGGAGGGACATTCACATGTGATTTCCTATGAATCGAGGACACTATATTCATCCGAGTAAAACTAAAAAACCATATAAAAGGAGTTTCTTGCTATCCTATTTTCTTTAGATAAATTCCGTTCATATTTATTTTTCTCTAAAGTAGTTGTTTTTTCTCACCATGAAGCTCTGAGGTACCTCTTGAAGAAGCCAGATGCAAATCCCAAGACAATCCGATGGATTCTCCTTCTTCATGAATTTGATATTGAGATAAAGGACAAGAAGGGGTCAAAAATGTTGGTGAAATACCACATAAGTAGGCTTACACACACACAAGAGGATGACACCTTTGACTAGGCACCACTTCAGGACACTTTCCCTAATGAGTATATTTATTCAATCTCAAGTATGCATCCTTGGTATGTAGATTTAGTGAACTACCTTGTTGAATCCTAAATCCCTGAAAATTTAAAGAAACATCAAGTCCAAAAGTTAAAGAGTGAGTCTAGATTTTATGTGTGGGATGATCCATACTTATGGCGCATGTGTAGTGACCATGTTATTAGGAGGTGTGTTCCTAATCATGAGTTTGATTCTATTCTACATTTTTGTCACACACTTGCTTGTGGTGGACACTTTGGACCCCAACAGATAGCTAGGAATGTTATGGACTCTAGATTATATTGGCCTAGATCGTGCCACGATGCCCATTTTTTTTGTATGCCGTGCTCATGTTTCCAACACATGGGAATCATTTCTAAGAGACACGAGATGAACCAAAATCCCATTATATTATGTGAAATTTCTAATGCATGGGGCATCAATTTTATTTGTCATTTTCCTAGTTCATTTGGTTTCCTATATATTTTGGTTTTTGTTGATTATGTGAGAAAATGGGTGGATGCTAAGGCCACCAGGATTGATGATTCACATGTTGTTTTGGACTTTGTCAAAGCAGTGATTTTTTACAAGTTTGGAGTATCGAAGGCCATAATTAGTGACAAAGGGACCCACTTCTGCAATCAGAATTTTGATTCCCTCCATCAGAAGTATGGGGGTGACACATAAAACATCAAAACCATACCACCCCCAAACAAATGGTCAGGATGGGGTCTCAAATCGTGAGTAGAAACAGATTTTGGAAAAAACTATGCAACCAAATAGGAAGGATTGGAGCGAGTACTTGGATAATGTGCTATGGGCATATAGGACAACATACAAAAATCCAATCGGTATGTCCCCATTTCGTACTATTTCTGGGAAAGCATTCCATCTCCCTATGTAAGTTTAGCATCACGATTAATGGGAGATAAAGAAATGGAAGATGGATTTTTCCCAAGCTAGAATCCAAATGAAGATTTAAATTTAAGAGCTTGAGGAGATTCAATTGTCATCATATGAGAACTCAAGGCTCTACAAGGAATGTTCAAAATAATCTCGTGAAAAAATGATCAAGAAAAGAGAATTTCAAGTTGGAGAGAAAGTCTATCTCTATAATTCACGACTGAAGCTGATGCTTGGTAAGTTGCATTCAAGATGGTTAGGTCCTTATGTTGAGACTAATGTTTTTCCTTATGGTATGGTGGAGATTGCACAAGAGGACACTGAAATGAGCGTTATAGTCAATGGGAAACGTTTGAAGAAATACATTGAGGGACTTCCTACTGATGTAGTGGATTCCATCACACGGCATGACCCCATCATCACTTGAGCATAGAAGGTTGTTCCTAACCCTTTCACTTCTTTATTATTTGTCCTATTTGAAATTCTGTATTTCATGTGCATATATCATCTCATGGGTTCATATTGAGGACAATGAAATATTTTATGTGTGGGGGAGAGAACCTTTTAGTTTAGTAATTTGAATTGTTTTCCTCTTTTTCAATGATTTAAAAAACAAAAAAAAAATTGTGTTTTTCAAATTTTGTGTGTTTATTTTTTAATTATTTGTGTGTTTTTGAAACTTTTGAGCTGAAATGATTCTCATCACCATTTTTAAATTCATATTAATACATAAAAAAATTTATCCCATGAACCCAATCTTAAATGAATGCTGAAAATAACTTTGTTTCAAGTTAAAATATTTATTAATTTCATGAAAGGTACACTGAATTTTGAATCCCATGACACATCTCACTGTCTTTATATTTTTAAATCACCTCCATGTGAGGTTTCTGAACCATTATTTTCATATTTATTACATTTACCTTACTTCTTGAGAGAACCAAACCATGCGTTATTTAACCAGAATTTGATTTATTTTTGTCAAAACTTGAGGGTTTGAGGTACATATGTTTAAATGATTGAGGCATTTGTTTGGTCTTAAATACCTTATTTCAAATAATACTTCTTTATAATGGAATACCTTGATCATTTAACCCTTTCAGCCCTTAGAAGCCACGAACAGTCTGTTAGGTTAGCCACATTAGAATCCAATTTTCCCTATCCAACCAACTCTTGATGTTAAATTGCATAATCTAATTGAACATAAGTGCGAGGAAGCTATCTTTTGTTGTCCTACCACATTCTATGATAATTTGGGTGGAAAATTAAGTTCTGATAAGATGTGTTTACATCTGAAGAAAATAATCATATTGAAAAATGTTTCTTTTCTAGAGCATTCATGATAAGTGAAGTTGTGCCTATCTCGAGCTTTCAAGAAAATCATGTTTGAGAAGATTGAAATTTTTACTGATGAAATGTTGAATGGTTTTCAAATTACTTTATTTTTCAAGATGATGAACATAAATTGATTCTATGGGGATTGATGAGGAGACCATATTAATGTGAATATTATATTAATGAAAATTTTCTCCAAAAAGAGTCACTCCCTCTTCATTCAGCCTTAGAGTTTTTCACATCTAAATCCTACTAACCGAAAGCCATAGAACAACCCTAAAAAGTCCTCATGATAAACATATGTCCTTGACTCACAATGGGTGGTGATGTTGGAAATTATCAAGCCTATAGTGACCCTTGTATGAGTTTGGATGAGAAAGACATTGCTAAAAAATTGACATTTTCGTGATAAGATAAAATTCAAGTGAGGTAAGTGTTTTGTGCATGGGAGGAAAAATGAAGTGGAAATATATTGAATTATATAAATGGATAACGTGAAATAATGGTATTTTATGAGGCATTATATCTTTTGTTTCTCTGTGTAGAATTGTTGGATCTCAAGGATATGTGTTTTAAAAAAAAATTCGGTTTGATATTGATGTGTACTTAATATGGGGTTTTGGCCAGGAGTGCAAAAGGGTAAATGTGGGGAGTTGATAAAACACTATTTTGTTTTAAATATTATTGATAATAAATGACATAATTTCCTCACATTGTTCTAAATATGTTCATTTATGAAATATTTGGGATTAGATCATTCATTTTAAATTTGATTGAAATTCGAGTTTTAACCATTTTAATTGCACTGTAGTATTTCACACATATATATTTTAATATGAATTTTTTGAACTTAATGTTTTGTAATAGTGTTACTAAATTAATTTTATACAACTTCTGTTCATGAAATTGGAGCTAAATTTTTCATTTGTTTGAAATAAATGGACCATGAAGGCAAAGGTGGGCTCGACCTACCAGATTGGACATTGGTTCTGTATTTGGGCCATAACTCCTTCATCCGAGCTTTTATTGCACCCATAGTTTGAGAGGAGCTCTCCAACCCAACTTTTCACAAATAATTATTCTAGAAGAATAGATGGTTCACACGTTTTGTGGGTCAAATTGTGGTTGAAGTTGGCTTAAAATATTTGGCCTAGATTCCCTATTCACACTTAAAATCTCTTTAATCCTAGACTTCCCTCCTATATATAAAGTATTTTTTTTATAATTTTGAGGGGTTTTGACGTTAATTAGGATATTTGAGGTAGGGGATAATTGGTTTCACTCATATTATTTAACCATTTTAAAATGGGTTTCTCTTGTAGTAAGGATCCCCTCATCGAAGCCTTATTCTCTTCATCATACTGTAATGTTTTCATTTGTGTAGTAAAAATCTTTGTTATTCTTTTATTTCTTCTCTTTTCATATGTTTTCTTCAAATTTATTCTTCTATTAATCTTTCTAATTGTTTTGGAATCCATAGTGGAAAAGAGATTTGGTTCTACCCTTTCAATCCTTTGCTCATGCAAAACGTCTCCACGATGACCACACCACCCATAGAAGAGTAGTTTTCTAGTGATAGATCAATCTTATACCATATTCATTTAGTTATTTTGAATAATTGTGATACTATAATTCACATAATATGATCCATTAATTGTGTTCTTAAATTATAAGAATTTAGGAAAGCAATTGAACAATTAACACAAAAACAGGTGAGGTTGAGGTTTTGTTTAAATTGTGAGAGCACAAACTTAATCGGTAATACAAGACCACATAGGATAAGTTTCTAGAGTTAAAATATATTCCCTAAACACAATTCATCCTCATTATCCAAAATAGAAATGTACCTTAATTTACCACTGACCATAATCTAACCTTTGAACATAAATCAAAGCAGGGTGCTGCGATTGCCTGTTCTGAAGATAGCCTAGGGTTAAATTCACATCATCTTTGTGGTTAAGATATTTCTCATAGTGTTTGGGATTTAAAAACTTATGGGATCATAATTAAGTAAATGTTAATTTAAATTATAATGATAAATAATTCAGTGAATAAGTATAGTTTAGATCGATTACACTTTTTAAATATTGTCTAAAAAACATCTTCTTGTTCTGTATTTTTAATCGAACTTCATTTCAAAAATAAAAACAAAAAAATGAAATCTTCTTCCAGTAAACTTCTTGTAGCTTTATAAATGATAAAAAAACCCCATCCTTAAAAGTAGTGTTTTTATTATCTTTTATTTTATTTTTATAATACCTTTATGAAGTTATAATTTTCTTCCTCCTATGAGAGATAGCCTTGGTCAACCACTCTGCTGCACCTAAGTAACCTGAAACCAAACATCATTCGAATGTGCCCATGATAGCACCTTTCAAATTGGAATCATTTCCTGGGAATCATGTAATTTATTCAACCAACTAGTGGTATTTATTTTATTTTTAATATAATTCTTTTCTTCTCCTCTTTCTTTCTTCTTTCCCCTTTCCCATTTTTCCCTATTACTCTCTTATGTTATTTTTATCGAACCAACTCAAACATATTTTATTTTTATTATGGTCCACTTTTCTTTATTTCCTTTTTTACCTCTGTTGATTTATAACATGAACTAATCCCGAGGATCTTTTAGATCATGACCCTGAGATTGAATGTAGCCTTTGAGCTCAAATCAGACATTCTCAGTCTGTGGGATGTTTCAACATTCAAACAGTTAGAGAATTCCTCCACTCTCAGAACATTAAAATTGGAAGCAATTCAAATTCAACCATAAAACAAGAACCAATGGAAAAAAATAATGGAAATTAACTTAATAGAACCATTCATGATTTGGCAGCACCATATATTAACTATCAACCAAACTATATTGCATACCTGAATCTCAAATCAGACTTTCAACTAAAATCTGGATTAATTCACCTTATTCCAAAATTTCATGGATTATTTGGAGAGGATCCAAAAAAACCTTAATGAATTTAATGTGGTTTTCTCAACCGTAAAACCAAGAAATGTTCTTGAATATCAAATCGAACTAAGAGTATTCCCATTCTCACTTGATGGAGCTACAAAGGATGGGATGAATTATTTACAACTTGAAGATGTAACTTGTTGGAACTATTTGAAATGCCTTTTCTTGTAGAGATTTTTTCCCGCAATAAAGACCACATCCATTCAAAATGAGATCTCAGGGATCATGAAAACCCAAGGAGGGTCAATGTATGCGTATTAGGAGTGATTCAAGAAGTTGTGTGAAAACTGTCCACATCACCAAATTAGTGAGAAACTCTTAACACAATACATCATCTAAGTACTCACACCAATGGAGAGAAGCATGGTGGGTGTTGCGGCTAGAGGATCATTGGTGGACAAGACACCAGTTGATGCACATGCATTGATCGATAAAAATGGCCCAAAACTCTCAACGATTTTGCGATCGAGGTACACCACATATCAGGGGAGTACATTAGGTAAGTCCATATTCTCATGAAAGTCATCTGATTGAAACCAATTTGGATGAATTGACAGCTATTCTAAGACATATTTCATTGTCTCAAAAGAAATCCCAACCCCCTCTTTCAAGGCCTTGTAGCATTTTCACTGAGATATAGCACCCAACAGATATTTTCCCCCAACAACAAGAAATAGATGATTGTGCCGCATTATTTCCTAGGAGACCATATTATTATAAAAACAACCATATCTCTAAAATAATATTGATTAAATTTCACCATCATACAAACAAGGGTGTAAAGATCAACCAGACATTAGGTATGACTCTTGAAAAAAACAATGGCCCCTTTTCAAAAAAACATTCAGCAGCCTCTGCCTTACCTGCAGGATTTTCAGAAACCCCAAAGGAGAATTGAATCCCAAGAATCAACAAGCCAACAACAAGGTAACCACCCATCAAAGTTAGATTCTAATACAAATTATATTTTGAATTAAATTTTTCTTAATCAACAGAATGAGTTGAAGAGTCAAGGATTGGAGATGAGGGAGTTGAAGTCACAAATGATCCTGATTGCCAATTCCCTCACATAATCTTGTAACATTGTTTCTCACTTACTTTTATACAAATTTTGTTCTTGACATTGAAGCTAAATATCTCATTTGGTTGGACTAAATGGGCCATGAAGGAAAAGTTCGGCTGGACCCTCCAGATTGGACATTGGTTATGTATTTGGGCCATAACTCCTTCATCGGAGCTTGTAGTGGGCCCATATTTTGAGACGAGCTCTCCAACCCAAATTTTCACAAATCATTGTTCTATAGGAATAGTTGGTTCACGCGTTTTGGATGTCAAATGGGTAGTAAATGTTGGCTTAAAAGATTTGGCAGAGATTCCCCATTCACACTAGAAACCTCCTAAAACATATCCTCCCCTCCACTCTATAAATTATTCTATTTCTTATATGGAGGGGTTGGTACATGCATTAGGATATTAGAGGTAGAGGAGATTTGGATTCACCCAAATTCTCCAACCATTTTAAGAGGGGTAGCTCTGGAAGCATGGATCCCCTCATCGAAGCCTTCTTCTTTTCATCATGTTGTAATGTTTTCATTTGTGTAATAAACTGCTTTTTTCTTCTTTTATTTCTTCTCTTTTATTTTGTTTTGTTCAAATAAATTGTTATCTTAATCTTCCTAAATGGGTTGGAATCATGCATGGAGACGAGACTAGGTTCTACACTTTCAATCATTTCCTCATGCCAATTGACTCCACGATGACCACACTGCCGATGGAAGAGTAGTTTTCTAGTGCTCATTCTATCTTCTACCATCTTAATTTAATTATTTTGAATCATTGATATACTTTAATTCACATAATATGGTCCATGTATTATGTTATTAAATAATAAGAAACTAATAAATCAATTGAACAATCAAAACAAAAATACGCGAGGTAGAGGTTTTGTTTAAATTGTGAGAGCACAAACTTAATCGGTAATACGAGACCACACATGATAAGTTTGTAGTGTTAAAATATATTCCATAAACCGAATTCATCCCCATTATCTAGAATAGAAATGATCTTTAATTTACCACAGACTATAAACTAACATTATAACATCAATTAAAGCATGGTGCTGTGATTTCATGTTCTAAAGTTAGCCTAGGGGTAAATTCCCTTCATCATTGTGGTAAATTAAATTCTCATAGGGTTCGGGATTTAACGAATTAAGGGATAATAATTAAGTGAACGGTAATTTAAATGATAATGACAAATAATTGAGTGAAGATATAGAGTTAGATTGATTATGCCTTTTAAATATTGTCTAAAAAATATTTTCTTGTTGTGTATTTTTAATCAAATTTCATTTCTAAAATAAAAACAAAAGAAATGCAATCTTCTTCCAGAAAACTTCTTCTAGTTTTATAAACGATAAAGAACCCCCCATCATTAAAAATATTTTACTTTATTCTATTTTATTTTATTTTTAGAATACCTTTAAGAAGTTGTTATAATTTTCTTCCTCCATTGAGAGATGACCTTGGTCAGCCACTCTACTGCACCTAAGTAACCCGAAACCGAATATCATTTGAAAAAACCCACTACATCGCCTTTAAGTGACACAAATACCCATATCTACCTATATATCACATTTAATTATTTCTTTATAATTACAGGAGACTCTTATGGATAATGATTATATGATTCATTGTTTCAAAACATTAAAGAACTGATTGACAATTCCATCCAGTTCAATAAAAATACCCAAAATATACATAAAATATCTTATAAAATTTTCCTCATAGTTACGAATAAACTCATCGTCCTTCTACTTTAGATTAAGTAATTCCTTGTCCATTTTTATATGATAAATATAGGGAATGTAATTATCAAAAAATAATCACATAAACTCATCCCATACTATGAAGTTGATTTTTTCCCGTTACCTCAAATTCTTAAAAAGATTCATTCATTGATCTTATTCAACTTCCAAATGTTAAATAGATAAGATAAACTCTTCATGTTATTAACATTGGACGAGGAAAATAACTTTTCTATTGTACTGATCCATTTCTCTACAATTAGTGGATTAGTGGGCCCACTAAAAGAAGGTGGATTTTTTCTTCATAAACGACTGATTAATTATATTTTTCCCATTTATAATATAGAAGTTTGAAATGTTTCATGGATTAAGTAAATTTTGAAAGCACAGAGAAAAGATTTTCCATTCCATTTTGAAATGGAGTTGAATAAAGATGAATATAATTGATTTTTATATCACATAAATCATTAAAAAGTTTCTTCCTATTCTATCCATTGACTAAAACCAAAATTCATTATATGGGAAAATTGAATAATAATGGAAAATCATATAATAATTGGAAAATCATTCATAAGATGGATAAACTAGGACATCTTCTTTTCTATTTATAACACCTTTGGTTTAACCTACTCCATCTGTGGTAATTGTCTATCTAATCGCTTCTAATTGTTCATAATGAAAATTTGAGTTGTCCAAACAATTTCCCATGGGAGTGTCAAACCTTGTGTGTAGTAAGGTCCCATTAGATTACTGGAAGTGGTATACTAATCCAACAATTTTCAGATTTATTACCAGTAGATCCATCTATGCCAAAACCATTTCTAGTTGTAGTATCATGTTAATCATGTAATTTAAAAGGGAAACCAATCTCATTTATTTACTCTATCATTGTATTTTCCCTTATAAATTGGAATATTAAACGGATTTTCACTAATTTTTTCTCATATTAGTTTTAATAAATAACTAAATCATACTATGAGACCAATTATAGTGAACCATTATGATCATATATAAATACTACATCTTATATTCATAATATTAATTATTTATAAATACGATACATTCTAGAAATGTAATTTTTTAGTGTCATTAGAATATTGGATACATAAAAAACTATTACATAAAATAACAATATCATTTCAAATTAATTTTTTCACAACTAGAACCATTCATAATCAATCAAAATAAAAATATATATTCATAACATGGGGAATAGAAAAATAATAAAGGGTGAGCTCACATGCTCAGTAAGGGTAAACATAAGAGATATCAATCAAAAGTCATAAGTGGGGATAAATCAAGCATAATCATATGAGAATATGACCATGCCATATAATATTCATACCCAAAAATTCAATGATATTTAAACATGAATTGTGGAATAATGTTCTATTAATCAAATGAAAAGATATATAAATTTAGGGATCAACAATAATCAATCATGTTCTATGAGAACATTTCATAAGCATAAAAATAAGTTTTTATCATTCACATAACATTATAAAATCACATCCTTAGTAATGATTCACTCCCAAGACTATAATTACGGAAAATTTCCCATAATGAAAATTCCCACCTAGTTAATAATAAAATTATCTTATCAGTAACTTAAATCTATTTAACTCCATAGTTTCTTTGGATTTCATTAACTCAATCATCTCTGGGGAGTTTGTTAACTCAGTCATCATTACCCAATGCATTTCCATGCAATAATAGACTCACCCATCCTTGGTTTATAATGTAACCATAAAACCTTATCTTATAAGGGAACCACATGTCACATAATCATAATTCATTCATATTAATTATACATGATCATAAAACAATTTTTCAATACTTTAAAACATATCTAATTGAAATAAAATGGGTATCACATACATTTCATATTGATAAGAATAAATCATCCATAGAAATGAAAAATATAGTAACATTGGATCATATCTCTATTATAGTGTAATAAGAATTAAATAATTTTATTATATAATAAGAGTAACTTTATACTATCTCTAAAACATTTATTGAGGAAAACACCCGTTTCATTTTGATATCACTTATTTAAAACATAAAAATTCCTTAAATATAATAATTTTTTTTCTTTGAAATGAAACAGAGAAACATATAAAGTAAAATTCAAGGAAAATATGATTAATTATGTTGGGGAAATCTATTCACGTGGTGTTCATTAAAACCTAAATTCTTTTCACACTATTAGTAAAAAGTAAAAGGTAAAATGTTTTGAAAATAGTAAGAAATATCCTTTTAACCTTTTCAAATTATGTAAAATATAGGTTAAAATTAAATTAATTATTATTCTATAAATTGTAAAAACATTAATGATTTTTTTAAAGAAACATGTATATTTATGAGAAGATTATCGACAAAAGATAAAAATAAGATTGATTTTACTTAAAAACGTTCTTTCGGTGTCTTGAGTACATAAATATATGAAAATGAAATGAAGCTATGTAATATATAGAAATAACCAGTGGATAAGAAAATAAATAGAATTTGTGAGAGGAATATCATATGACATTATCATCATAATTTAAGCATAAACAATACCATTAAAAATTATATTGTAATATAAATCCCAAACCTAAAGTATGTCTCGCTTCATAAATTCTCTATCCTCCTATTCGTTGAGAGATCTCTACTTTCTTATACAATAATTCATGAAGTATTACTATTTATAGAATAAATAAAGATCGAATATGAAGGAAATGATTCTAGGAATTATTTTTAGTCAGGGTTTTCCAATATATAATCCTCAAATGTTGTGAATAAATGTAGATAATGGGTTCCCTTTTATTATTGAGGAGAGGGACACACATTGAACTTCATAAGATATTTCAAGTATATATGGTCACTTACATGAGAAAGTGTCTTAAAATTTATATTAATTTAAATTTTGGATAACTCCCGGTTTATATATCTTTATCCAATAAAATTTATCCATGTTTGGCTAGAAATTCTACCCTTATTTCCTTATTTAACTCCATGTAAACACATTTTAATATTAATTATGGTAAAAAATTTATTATTTTACCAGAAAATGTGAAAAAAAAACTGTGGATCCTATTAAAATATATTAATTATGATGATTAAACATATAAAATTCATATTAAAAGGTAATATTTTTATTAATGGGGGAATTTAATTATCAATATGCATGCAAACCGTAAAGAACCTCATTTTAGAAAAATTATTTTTTAGAATAAGTAAAATTTACATAAATTAAATTCCTTATCAAAAATAAAATGGATGGTAAAATATTTTCTTGAATGTATAATCTATATATTATATTAGAAATTTGTAAGTATGTATTATTTTAAATTATTAATATTAAAAAAATTCTCCGAAATACTACATTATTAAAAAAAATTGTATCGCAAAAAAAACCTATATAAAATGATGTATAATACTTATTATTATGTAATAAATTAAATTACTTATAATTAATGGATAAATATGTTACATTATTTTCAAAATCAAACACAATGGAAATTTTTCTTCAAAAGAAATGACAATTTTTTACGAAAAATGTGATTTTAAATATTCCCTGAAAAAAAAATATTTTTAGGAAAAACATAATAATTTACCATAATGTAATATTAACATATGGGTTTAAAAAAATTATTCCTTTCCCCAATTATTTTTTTTGAAAATAGAAGAAATTGGTAATAATTGTTAAGTGAAAAAACAAAATAAAACATTGTTTTCATGAAAAGTATATTTTTGAGGCATACAATGAAAATACTAATAATTGGGTACTTATTTATTTTGAATATATTTTAACTTTTAAAAATAAATATTAATATCTTTCGTAATGTGGTTATTTATATTAATGCCAAGATGTTTAATGGATATGTTTAAACACTTTTCTATATTATAGATCATATAGAATACGGGCTTCGAGTAAGGTAAGCTTTGAATACATCATGTTTGTTAAAAAATATATACATATAATAAGATCATGGGTTGTTACAAATAAAAAATTTAGACAATCGACCCATTTTGAATGGAGATAAAAAATGAGGGTGTTTCAATCATTAGGATCAAATTATTATGGAGGAAAAAGATTAAACAACCCACATATTTGAGATGTTGAACAAATTTGTAAGGAAATTTCCTTAAAGGAATGAGGAAATATTTTCAGTGTGTAAATGAATAAAATCAATCTCATATATATCAATGGTATATGAAGAATAAAACCAATATGATAATGTAAAAAAAGTAACCACTCAAAGCACCACTAATAGTCTAATGCTTCAACTATAATGTACTTGGAAACTAGGAAATTTAGTTCACTAAACATAGGGTCTTTTAGGGTATTACAAGTTATTAACCACTTAAGATGGGTGAACAAGAAAAATATTACACCACCACCAACATTATGGTATATCTAGAAATTGATAATGTCCAAGAAACACATAGGATTTACTCTAGAGTATAGAATGATTTATTTGATTACTGTTATAGTCATTATTTCATATAGTAAAAGATAGATAGAACAATTGAACACTATTCCTATTACCTTTAACTATAAATATATAAGAAATTAAATAATTCTGTAATAAATTCAACCTATGTTTTTGACTACTGTTATACTTGAATATGAGGGAAGATTCAATATGAAAATATTGTAATCCATACATTGGTAAAATTTGACACTGTATTGGTAGTGGATTGACTCTCATTATATTGAGATCACATTAATTTTTAGGAATTGTTAATCTATTTCTATATCCAAAACCATCCTATTCACCAATACAAATTCATGGAAGACAATGAATATCCATTAGAAGATCCCATAAAGTGTGGGTGAGGTTTCCTATACAAAATATATCATTCAATTGTACAAACTAAGAGGGATTGAATTAATATATCATTACAAATTATTCTTATATATAAAAAATTGGATATTGTCTTCATATTGGAAAATAAAACATATATCTACCATATCTGTGAAATTAGAAACCAAATAGTATAGATCATTGACACATGATTTTAATTGGATCACCCATAAAAGGATACATCCAAGGAGTACATATAAATTAAATATTGATAATCCAATTTACAACCACACTATCATTATGGGAAGATAAGAATCAAGATAAGATCACTACTCACTAAGTCCTATAGAATCCTCATTTCTCCCACTCACTACATTAAAGATGGGTACATAGTTGTACTCGACATGAAATTCAAACTCAAAAGAATTTCAATCAATGATAAAACACCAAAAAATGGGTGTTCTTTATGACTCCGTTATTCATTTAAAAATAATCAGTTTTATACAAATCAATTCATTCTTCAAATATAAGACATTCAATTAATTCATTTTTACCACACTTCCCCTCTATAACACCTGGATGTTTTTCTGAAATATTTTCTTTAAATATTTGTATTTATTTAATATCATTTAATGCAATCAATCATGAGTTTCAATGAACCATGAGACTACCTTAATATAAAATGGCCAATATAACCTAGTCGTTAGGTTATCATGAAAAAATATAACTATCTTACGAAAATGTATGGTGAAGTCATTTGCAACAAATAATTTATGAAAATTATAAATCATTGATTTATTTATATTTTTTTATGAATAAATTGAGTGAATTAATATTGGAAAATGAAATATATATGTTATATACTTAATAAAATATTTTTTATATTCATTCAATAGATATTTTTGTCATAGGGTGTGAATAAAACCAATTTGATGTAATAAAACCTATTATTTTAAAAAGATAATTTTCCACCTTTTAATAAAGAACAACTTTTAAATTAAAATTTTTACACATTAAAAATTTTTATATGACAAAATAAAAATATTATTTGGAAGAGGGTTATAAAAATTTAATTTGGATGAATTTTTGATATTTTTGGATAACTATTGAGTTTTGATGAATAATAATAATATACTAATGTTTTATGTGAACAGAATTGTTTTCATCAAAATAATTTATATGTTTAAATTATATTGATGAATGGTTTCAAAGTATAAATGTAATATAGTATTATTGTTCAATATAATTTATGTTAGTAGCATTAATTTTTTAGTGAATTTAGATGTAAAAACATTTCGATCATTTGTAATGTTCTTACATTTAATACTTGTACTCTCTCTCAAAAAATAAGAATAATTTAAATTAATTATTGACTATTTATTTCTTTGAATATTTAATGATTTATAATATATATGTAATCATTATTTTCCAATTATGTAAATATCTTACTTTTATTTTTGGGAAATATTTATAGTAACTTTAGTAATTTTTATTAATATCATAAAAGGGTAAATCAAGTAATTGAGGGTAAAATTAATAATTTAAATTACTCTAACACTATTCGTAATATAAATGTATGAGTGTGTTTTGACTCAAATCATCCTTTGGTTGGAATGGTGTCCTTTGGATGCCACTTGGATTATATTATACATTTACTTTTTTTTTCTTTAATGAAAATTGAAATATGTCTTACTAAATGTTTTATAACTCTATCATTTTTAACAAAAGAATATAAGAAGTTAAATTTGATTATAAATAATAATTTTAAATATAATTTTTTTTATTTTTCATGATAATTTATTTTTAATTCATATTAATAGATAATTACCTTAAAGACTTATACATTAATAATGCAGAAATGTTTTAAGTGACGAGAAATTAGTAAAATAACGATTATTAAAATGATAATAACCATTAGAAGAACCGAAAATATAACAAAAGATTATTTTACTTGTATATATCGACCAAACCTATCCAAGGATACTATTTTTTACCATTTGAAGCCTTATAGAATAGATTATGACACTTATATTATTTTATTTAACGTGATGATAAAATTGTCTCATTCATGTTTTCAAAAGTATAAAATTTTTTATGATAGATTTTATAAATGATATATTTTAATAAAAGTATTATAATGAAATATAGTAATATTATATTCATTAGAGTATTTTACTTTTAATTTTTATTCAAAAAATATGGTTCTAAAATAATTACACAATACTGTTGTAGTAGATATTTTATTAAGGAAAATATCAAATAAATATTATTAAGCATATTAAAATTAATATAATAATGTATATTTAATATTTAAAATTAATTTTATAGATTACCTTGATCTATTTGAAATATAATAAAATAGTTGGTTCCAGGTTATCTTTTTATCTTTATATTTTTAAAAATATATGGAATGAATAGTGTCAAAATTGACACTATTGATTGTTTATCAGAATAATGTTATATTAAATTATTTAAAAATCCTAATGTTTTTTAGAAAATATAAATTAATTAATATATGGTCTGAAATGTTCTAAGGTATTTTTTATGGTCTAATATACATTAAATAAGTAAATATTTTACCCTTTTAATATTGAAATATATTTTATCATAGTTAAAATCTAAATAAACTAATTAAATGTTAATTAAAATACTAAGGATTAAATTGACATAGAAACTATTATAAAATTTATTTTCTGATGATATTACCACCTTACATCATTTTATATTCTAACCTATGAAATTTTGGTGGTTTTTGGATCAGTTTTGTTTTCATATTAAATTAATATTTTCAGATATCCCAAAAGTGCCCCTCACCTCAATTATAAAAGGGAACATGGTACCTCATTTATTCCAAACACCTTGAGAAATAAAACATGGATATATATTTCAATTTTCTCTTCTAAAATTCTATTGTAACATTATAGATTTGCGAGTCTCCTTCAGAGATCATCTGATGTTTTTTAAGAGAATATTTATAGAGAGCACGACGAAGGGGAGGCAATCATTTCTACTAATTCTTTCAAATTTTTTTCTTCTTCTACTTCCACTTCATGAGTTGTTTAATTATAAATAAATAACTAAAATATAAACTATATATTTAAAATTTATTATGATTATAAAACCATTATATTCCACCATTTATCCATCCTATGAAAAATGAAATCAACCCATGTGCGTATGTACGGCTTACTGTCTTCATGCTGTGGTGTAATCTATTTTCCACACCACATTACATAGATTGGTATAATGATAGAAATAATAACTACATATGAATATTATTACATGATATAGATTTTAAAATTTTATATACCATCCAATTCAGTACCATTCTTAAATTATAGGAATGATATCATTGCTCGTGCGTATATTTGGACGGTCGTCAACATGATGCGATGCGATTAAATCTAATTGATCTTTATTAAATAATATTTATTGAAATTAATTGAATGAATAAATATGATATATATTATACTAATATCATTAATTAAATGATATAACTATAACCTACGAAGTGTAACAAGATCTTATCTGAGAAAAAATGTGTAAATAAATAAAGAAGATGACACCTGGTGGACGAGTAATAATGTTAGTAAAAATAGATAATAATATGATAATATGTGATATCATGAAAATGAATATGATTATGAAAATTTTCAATGATATTGTTTAAATTATTTTACAAAAGGTTCAGATACATACAAATAAAGTTTTTCTTAAGGTAGGGAATAATTCCCATATCTCATCAATATCCATGATTATTTATCCATAATTATTTATTGGGGTATGTTTATCATCCATGTTATTGTTTCATAAATATGTAATATTATTTCTATTCTTATATAATATTTTAATGTCAATTTTACTAATTGGGGAAATTTTATTTACTGGTATGAATGAAATATATTTTTTGTTATTCGATTAGTGGTAATTTTTTACTTATCTGAAAAAAGTATGAGGGGAATGTTTTCTTTTAACTTACAAAATATGATGGGTTTTTATGCTTTTATAACACTATATTTCCATGAATATTCCGTTATAAAATTTCCTATTTTTTCAATGGAATTATTTTCTTTAAAACATTTCTAGAATTTTTAGGAAATAATGTTTTTGAAGAAGAAAGGACATTTTCCTCAAGAATTAATTTAAATTATTTTATCATAACAAAATCCATCTAAGATGATGGTCTTAAAATAAGGTTGAGTGTTAATCCCTGTTATAACTTTTATTTGATTTTATTTATTATGGGATACTATTTATGTAAACCATTTGTTTTATATGGGTTATTGTGGAATGTTATTTACAAAACCCATTTAATTCCCTGGGTTATGATATGATGAATGATTTATGATTTTTTGGAATGCGTAGAATTATTTCATTATGATATGGGTGGAACCTATATCTCCATCCAATTATTTAGGAAAATGTTTATATCTCATGAGATTGATATGGTTTTAATGGGAAGTTATCTCGGTTTAGTAGTACATGATTGTAATGTGAGGTGAACTCGGTTCAGTAATGGGATTTATCTGATGTTATGGTCTTGGAATTAAGAATTGACAATTATGAAATGATTTTATATGCTTATAGGTATTCCAAAAAATTTCATGTCTTATGTATTGATTTTTTGGATTACGTTCATTGATTCATATTAGATTTTATGATTTATCCCATGGAATGATATCACGATCTTTCATATGTTGGATAAGATTATCAAATGTTATGTTATTATGTATTATGATTCTAATATGATTGATATATCCCTTGTTTACCCTTACTGAACATCTAATCTCTCCGTTTAATATGTTTCTTTTCCCCATGTCATAAATAAGGGTATTAAGTGATATTTGTCAAAAAGGGGTCTAGTTATGACAAAATAAGTGGGAGAAAATAAATATGACTTATAAACCAGTTGTTTATGTTTCCAAGTTTCTAAATACACTATACCTATATGGTCCTATCATGGATTTGTTATATTATTTAATGAATATTCTTCAATTTTAAATTAATATCAATGTATAAAAATTATGGATCACTACAGTTGGTATCAAATGAAAATTATAGTTAACCATTGGAATCGAGGATGAAAAAACCTTAGTAAGAACCCAATGGAAATGTTGAAGTATAGCTTACCATCCTAGAGTTTCATAAATTATCAGGAATAACGTAGGATAAAACCTAATGTGTCCTATATTGAAATTTTATTCTTGATGATATACTTTTACAATTTTGATTAGTGTTTCTCACACAATGATTCTTGTTTTTTTGTCAATGGAAGGAACCTAGAGGAACCATGATAATGCCAAATGTGATGGGAAATGTAATGATTTTCCTCCTTATCAACCAAATGTTACGGGGGATGGAATAAAAAATAATGTATCTATTCTTACACAACATTCCCAAGATATGAGTCATGTAGAATATCGAAACAAGCATAGGAGGGAATAAAATTAGGTTGAGTTCTTCATGAGGAAGAATGCACCTTATTTTAGTTCTTCTTATGATCTATTTATGGATGAATAGTAGATTAGTACCAATGAGAACATAGTTTTAGTTCTCTAATGTACAAAAATGATAAACTCGTCCCAGTAGTCTATAATTTTCAAGGTAAAGGAGATTAATGGTGGAACCAGATCATGAATATGAGGTACAAAGAATAAATTGAATCTATGGAATTGGATGATCACAAGAACTTATTTTTCAATCATTTCATTCCATGTATTCATTGAATGAAGATGTAGAAGGAGTTCTTAGAGCTTATGAAAAAGGAAAATGGAACTATTGTTACCTAAGACGAATGTGTTAAATGACTTGAAAGGTATTCTTCTAGAATTATTATCTAACCTAAGAGTAAAATTGACCAATTATTTAGTGGATTAAAAAAATCTCTTATGGGAATTAGCCATAAGGGACATAAATAACTATGAGAAAAATTTTAATGTGCTCCTATTTTTGAGATGTATATGGGAGTATCCCATCAGTCTAATGGGTTTGATAATATGATAAAAATGGAATTTAAGGGAAAATATAAGGACCAAACTAAAAAGAAGATTAGTATTCCCTTATGCTCAAAGTTTGGAATGAAACACAGAGGAAATTGTCTTAAAGAGATTACTAAATGTTATATGTCTATAAAAGAAGGTCATTATGTAGTTTAATATCGAAGTGATTGAAAAAATATTTCTAATGACGTAAATAGATAAAATGATACATAGAATGAACCTCCTATACTTCAATGTTACAAGTTCATGGAAATGGGGAATTATGATAATCAATGGACTAAAAAATGGTTATTGATTATGGTTTTCATCGGAAAACCCTTAAGGCCAAAGAAAAATGAAAGTCGCATGTGATCACTATCATCGATGTGGAGTAAGATAATAAAGTGGTAAAAGATACACGTATCATCCACTCTAAACCAGGAAATGATTTATTTTATTATAGATCTGCCCAAACTTTTATGTATGGAAAATTTTCTAAGGGTATCGCCATATTACATCAACAATTAGATATTGATTTCATTGTGATAACTCCTAATGGGACAAAGGTTTCATAAAAAATATACAATTCTTATCTGGCTGATGTTTGTGGGGATGTTCTTTATGAAAATATTGTGATCCTTCCTATAGTAAAATTTTATGTCATTATTTGCATGGATTATCTTTCTCTATATAGAGGTTATATCCATTTACATGGAAGGGAAGTCTCATTACTTATTCTGGATGAATCTATGATTATCTATAGATGCAAGGATGAATATGACCATCGAGTAGTAATTTCTTCAATCATATGGTTATTGATTCATATTTGTGAAGGTTATATATCTCAAATAGTTATAGAGAAAATCAAAATTAATAATACATCCATTGTACAAGAGTTTGATGATGTCTTTTAGGTTAAATTTCAAGGTCTTCCACCAAATTGTGAAGTTGAGTTACCAATAAAACTCATAAAATTTCTATAACTATTTTCAAAGACATCTTATAGAATGGATACAACTGTGTTATAGGAATTTAAGAAGAAACTCCAATAGAATATTGATAAGGGACTATGACGCCCTAGTTTGTCACCATGGGGAGAACCTATTATGGTTTTATGATGAAAGGTAGATCAATGAGACTCTAAATTGATTATCAAGAACATAACAAGATAACTATAAAAAAATATCTTCTTCTTAGCATTAATGTCTTATTCAACCAAATACAAGGAGATCAAAAAATTTCCAATCTTTATCTTCATTCACGATATCATCAGTTAAGGTTCAAGAAGGATCATATACCAAATACAACATTCTGTACAATATATGGACACTAATAATTTATATTGTTGCCTTTTGGTCTTACTAATTCCCTGGATACCTTCATGGATATATTGAATATAGTCTTTTGACTTGATCTTGATCAATTTTTGGTAGTCTTTATAGATGTTATTCTTTTCCTTTCAAAGAGAAAGGAATATCATGAAGATTGCTTGAGAATTGTACTGAAGAACATGATAAAGGAGAATCTTTATGAAAAATTCTCCATTTGTGAATTTAGTCTTTAGAAAGATTCATTTTGGGTCACATAATCTCAATATAGTGGATATCTATGGATCCATTAAAAATATATGTTATTGAATGTTGTCTGAGACTGAAAAATTTAACTGATATCCAAATTTTTATTGGTTTGGTTGGATATTATTTATGTATTGTGAAATATTTTTAATTATTACCCAATCCACTCACCATTATGAGTCAGAATGGATTTTATTTCATGTGAATGGAGTAATGTGAAGTTAATTTCAAAGTGCTAAAAATAAAGTTATCCAATGCACCGATGTTCACACTATATTTTAGTGGAGAAAGGTCTTTCATCTATATTAATGCATCCACGAAGGGTATAGGTTGTTTTCTCAAGGAAAATGAAATTATAATAGTGTATGCCTCATGATAATTGAAAATACCTGGGAAAAATTACCCAAATCATGATTTAGAGTAAGTTGCATTAATCTTTTCCCTATGGAAATGGATACATTATCTTTCTGGTGAAAGGTGTGATATTTATACTGATTATAAAAGTTTAAAGTATATTTTCACAAAAAATAATTTAAATATGCATCAAATAAAATAGTGGGAGTTAATTAAAGATTACAACTTCTCAATACATTACCAATATAGGAAAATGAACAAGGTGGTAGATGCTTTGAGTCTAAAGGACCATGTTGGCCTATCTATGATGAGGATCCCAAAAGATCCAATATTTATGGATTTGAAACGGATGGATCGTGAAATTTTAATGTAAGGGGAGGAATATTATCTTTCTCAATCTAATTTTCAACCATCTATATAATTGAAGATAAAGAGGTGGAGAAGGAAGATGTAGAGCTACAAAAGAAGGTGAGAAATGTTCTGAAAATCAACCTTGCTTGTGATAGAATAATAAGGATCATGAAAAATGTTTGTATTCCTCCCATTCTATAATTATAGAAGTGAATAATTGAGAAGGCTCATAGATATTCATTGTTTGTTCATTCTGGAAGCACAAATATGTACAGGTACCTGAATTAGTATTTCAGGTGGGATGGCATGAAAAGAGATCTTGTAGAATATATCTCTCAGTGCTCGGTTTGTCAGCAAGTTAAGGCTGAGAGACAGAAGTCTAAAGGGATGTTACAACCATTAACCATACAGTAATTGAAATGGGAAAACATAACTGTGGAATTTTTCATCCGAGTTACCAAAACATTTGAATACCATAATACTATATAGGCTATTGATGATCTCTTTATGAAGTCAGCACACTTCATTGCTACTTGATAGGATTTCACTCTTGATCGTCTTGACATGATATATGTAAAGGAAGTGGTAAGATTTCATGGATTACTGCATTCTATTATAGATGACCGGGTTCATTGATTTACGGTGATGTTCTAGAAAGGTCTTTAGTAGGATCTCGATACAAAGTTATGTTTCAACAAAACTTATCATCCTCAGAGATACGGTGATTCTGAGAGAAAAATTCAGACTATAGAAGGACTTTTGAGAACTTGATCTACGGATTTAAAAGGTTTTTGGGATCAATACCTACCTTTGGTGGTATTTTTATAAAAAAATTCTTCCAATAAAATATTCATAAAGATCTTTATGAATCCCTATATAGAAAGAAAAAAAATCTCTAACATGCTAGGATGAAATTGGGGAATGAAAGATATTAGGACATGTCCTTGTTGACGAAATGGAATAAAAGGTTAGACCTTTTATATAACACATAACTATAGAAGTCAACCAAAATGTTATGCGGATAACCAAAGAAAATCCATAGAGTTTGATGTGAGTGGAAAAGTGTTTCTATGAATATAACCTTGGAATAAAGTAATGAGATATGGAAGGATAGCCAAGCTGAGCCCAAGTTATATTGGTCCTTTTGAAATTCTAGATCATGTTTGGATGGTAGATTTCCAATAAACTATTCCCTCGAATCTCTATCAAGTTAATAACATGTTCTATGTATCTCTCTAGATAAACTACATACTTGATCCTTCACATGTACTAATCTCAAAAGTCATACCATTGGAGAAAAATCGTTCTTATGAAGAACAACCAATAGAGATTTTGGATTGTAGTGAAAATGATCTATTAAACAAAACCACTCGCTTGTTAAAAGTTTTATGATGGAACCAGAAATTTGAAGAATCCACATGAGAAATTTAGGATGTGATGAGGTAGAGTTATCCTTAACTATTTGTTTCCAAATGACAAATTTTGAGGGAGAAATTCAGATTTAGGGGGGTTAGAAAGTAACACCGAGATGTTTTTGTGAAATATTTTATTTAAAAAATATTAATTCATAAATATCTAGTATTTCATGAAATCATGAGTTTAAATGAACTAATAGCTGCTATTTGTATAAAATGACCTTTATAATCTAGCTGTTATGTAAGCAGAAATAAATATAACTAGTGTATGAAAATGTATGGTGAAGTTATTCACTAACAAATATTTATGAAAAATATAACTCAATTATAATTTTTTTAATAAATATATTGAGTGAATGACTATTATAAAATTAAATTAATGAAATAATATGTTATATAATTAATACAATATTTTCTATATTCATTCAATAGATATTTTTCATAGGGTATGAATAAACCCTATTTGATGTATAAAAACATATTTTTTCAACTAATTGAGCATTAAAGCTAAGATATACCCTACCATTTTCCTTTCTCAACTTTCCTAGTTACATTATAGATGTTCTGGTCTTCCTCAATGACTATCTCTAGTACATTAAGAGGAGATTTATTGGGATCATGTCGAAGAATAAATAATCTACTCTACGGATTCACTCAAAGTTATTTCTTCTTCTACTTACTCTTCATGAGTTGTTTTATTATAAAGTAATAACTCTAGTATTAATTATATACTGAAATGTTATTAAATTTATGAAACAACCATGTTTCACCTTATATCCATCCTATGAAATGAAAAATTTCCAAAATGTCCAACGTACAGCTTATTGTCTCCACAGCGTGGTGTGATATGGTTTCACCACAACCATACTTGGATGGGAATTATGATAGAAATAATAAATATTTATGATCATTATAACATTTTATTTATTCTAAAATTTTATACACCATCCACTTCAATACCATTTAAAAAAATTGGGAATGATATTATCAGTCGTGCATACGTACAACCTACCATCTCTGTGATGTGATGCAATTCATTCTACAAGAACATTACTAAGGAATGATTATATAAATGAATGAAATGAATAAATATGATATACATTATACTAATATCAATATTTAAATGATATAACTATATCCTAGGAAGAGGAACAAGAAGCTATCTGACAAAACATGCGTTATAAAATAAAGAAGTTGACACTCAATGGACGAGTAATAAGATTACTAAAAATGGATGATAATGTGAATCGTATATGATATAAAAAATGCAGTGATTCTGAAATATGTCAATGACATTATTTAAATCATTATAGAGGAGGTTCAAATACATATAAAGGAAATCAGACCTAATTTTAAGGATAATTTCAAATTCTCAATATTATCTGAGATTGTTTTTATGTAAGTATTTACAAGGGTATATTAATCATCCACGACAATATTTCATAAATATTTAATATTATTTATATTCTTATATAAACATTTGTAGTCAATTTTAAAGGAATATTTTGTCTTTATTCGATATGAGGTATTTTTTGACTTATCCTTAAGTAATAGAATAATGTTTCCTTTTAACTTATATGGAATTACAAGATTATATGTTTTCATAAAAACATATTTTCATGAATCTTACATTAAAATATTTAATGTTTGTTACATATAAATTAGTTTATTTATAAAATTGTGTGCAATTTTTAGGGAAGAAATCATTTTTAAAGAAGACATAATATTTTCTTCAAGAATAATTTCAAATATTTTGTCAATGTTATATTACATCTAATAATAATTTCATTAAATAGTGTTTTGTTTCAATATCAATTATCAATATGATTTTATTATGTCTATTACTGAATTCTATTTATGAAATCTATTTTTTGTATAGGGGTTGTGATGGAATGATGTTTAAGAAACCCATTTTATTACTTGGGTTATTCTATGATGAATTATTTATGATTTTGTGGCACATATAGGAATAATTTAATTATGAGATGTGTGGGCCCTATATCTCCATAAAATGAATTATTTCAAGATTTATATATCATGATATTGATATGGCTAGAATGAGAAATTATCTTAATTCATTTGTACAAGGATGGAATGATGAGTGAACTCAGTTCAGTAATGGACTTTTTCCACTATGATGATCTTGGAAATGATCCCTGACTAATAAGAAATGATTTTCTATGATTATGTGTATGCCAAAAAAATATGTGTCCTATGTTATCACTTTTGGGATTATGTTCATTGATTCTTATGGACTTTTATGATTTATCACAAGGCATGATATCACGATCTTTCATATATAAGATATGATTTTCAAATGATATTTTCTTATGTATTACGATTATGATATGATTGATATCTCTCTTGTTTACCCTTTCTGAGAATCTGATCTCACCCTTTAATATGTTTCATTTCCCCAGGACATGAAGAAGGGTATTTGGTAAGATATGTCAAAAAGCAGCCTAGATATGACGAAATAAGTGGGATACAATGAAGATATCTTTTGAGCCAATGGTTAAGGTTACTAGTTTCTAAAGACACTATACCTATATGGTCCTATTATAGATTTTATATATGTTATAAGGAATATTCTTAAATGTTAAAGTAATATCAATGTATGTAATGTATGGTTCATTATTCCATAAATATTCTAAGTATTCAAAAAATATCATAGATGATTCTATAATTCTAGTTATTCAATATCCCCCGTCACTTTATTGTAAAATACATATTCCTATTAACAGACACTACAAGTATACTATGAGAAATATATAAATTTTAAACATTAAATTAAAATAATAATAAACCTCAAACTTATTTAAATAAATCCATCCATTTTTTGAACTCCTTTATGATATATACAAAATAATATAAATAAGGTAGTTTATAAACATTATATTAACCTCAAAAGTTATTATAGAATCCATATGATCGAATCAATTTGAGTTATATATTATCCCAAAACCCTGTCTTGAAACATATATTCGTGGTGTGATGGTGAATTTATTTCTCAAATATACAATATAATAAAACAATTTTTACTGTTGAATGGTCCTTCATTGTGAATAATATATTTTTCCAATTCTTCCTGAGGCTTTCAAAAACAATATTATCCTATTTTTTTCGTAGTATTAAGTGGTGACATGAGACCGTAAATTATATTTCTCTATTGAACCTATCAAGATGAAAATTTAATTCTATTGTTCGACCACCAAATCTCCCAAACCACTAAAATATATCAAATTCATCCTCATCATTCGACTGATATTTCCCATTATAAAACATGAAGCTCTAGAAGAACTTAAATTGTATCAAGCTTCCTTCATAGTGTAACGTATTGTATCTCAGAGTATAGCATAGAAACTCCAAATTTTTATATATTAAGATATCGTACACAATACGAGAATATCCCATTTTACAAATGAAAATAATTTACCAATTTTTAATAATTACGTTGGTTATATTGAATCTATCCCTCTCATGTGGTGAATGAGTCGAATAAATGGATTAGATGATTCTTACATGAAACATTTATTTTTTTCAACAACCTTTAAATAAAATTGTGGGAATTTTTTTTGTTACTATCTTAGTCAATGCCTAACACCTGATCTCATGAAATGATCTATTGATAAAGAATCAACATACTTCTTAATCCATATTAATTTCAATATCATGAATCTTCCCATACATTAAAACACTACATGTGATTTTCAAATGAATTTAAACTGAAAAAATATCCACTATAAAATCCTATGGTTTAAAATATGTCCCCATTTTTATTTTTTTAATCCACTACATATATATAACTTCATGAAATTCTATCCATTACTCCAAGATATTTCTCCCCTTATGATAATTTTTTGAAATATTCATTATTCATTCAAATGTAATTATCATTCAAATGTTTTAATATTCTATTTTTTCACTCATCACCTTATTTAGTTTCTCCATAACCAAATCATGACTCCCCTATTAGTCATTCTCCCCTTTTGAAATTAAAGATGTTTTATTTTTTCAATTTGATTAGTTCAATCATTTTTATTCATTAAATTTTTTATCCCTAGAAAATAGTGATAAAAGTATTCCCTAAGATTACATGATTTAGATATCATTATAGGAAAACAGAAATGAAGTTAACTATAAAAATATTTTATAAATTTATTTTGATCAACAACATTATATTTTTAATCCCTATATATCGTTTCTCCATATATATTCATGTTCCCAATAAATGAAAATCTTTACAAAAACTGACAATATAAAAATATAAAATGAAATAAAATATAGAGATAATTTTGTGCACCACAACATCTTATGGGTATTGGTTGAACTCAAAGGTTCAACTAGTGACTGATATTGCGTTCTATCAAAATCAAACATTACCAAATTATTCTCCACATTCTACTCATAATGATTTAATGTATTTTGATATTATTCATGTATGAGTGTTTTAATGTATTCTTTTTCTAATTCAATAACACTTTTTTCTCACATTTAATTAGAATTAGGGGTTACACCACGTTACCATGATATTCTAATTGATCTATTATCCATTTAAGTTATTTAATGTCATTATTAAATGAAATATATTTTAGTTCATATATACTTAGAGAAACATAACATTGTTTCTTAACTTTCTATCCAACACAATTTCTTCTAATGTAAAATGATCTACATCTTGTGAATTTTTATTCCCAAATGCCACCAGCCCAATCTGTATCATTATAAAACAAATAAAATATCTATCACATCCTATCTTTTGAATATTTTTTAAATTCTATTATCTTATCTGGAATGGAATATATTTTTTTAGGTACTGGTTGAGCTGGATTATAATTTGGTTTTTCTTCTATTAAATGAAGTTTTTGGTCTTGATAGTGTTCGATGCAAGGGATGGGAATAGTCGAGGCCATGTGGCTTCACCAAGTCACTATGGGGCTTGTCCGATTGTAAAAATATATTATTATTTTTATTAATTAAATAGTTAAAATGATTAATAATAAAATGAAAGAAAAGTGAAATATGAAAAATAAAATGAATTAATAATTATTTTATTAATAATAATGAAAATATTATTTAAAAATGTTATCATTATTATTACTTTTATTTTAAATATTTTAGTAAAGTTAATATTATTGTTGTCCTTATTTTTTTAGGTTTCGTTTTTTATTTCTTTTATTCTTTCTTCTTTTTCCTTTACTTTTCATTTTTTTATCTCCCACATTTCCCTATTCTTCTCCCTCTCTCGTGTCACACCCCTATTTGGCATCATGTTGCAACCCCCTTACCATAGTACTCCCTTGGTCACTCCTTTGGTATCCACCCCACCCACCTCCCATCTAGCGGACCCCATGTTGGCATATCCCCTCCTGAGACCGCCCCACACAGCTTGACCATCCTCACACTACCCTCCTCCCATTGCGTAGCCCCTCATCTCGGCTGAAACCCTACCGACGATCCCTCCTTCCAGAGAACCCTCCTCTGACACAACCTATCTCTACTAGCACAACCTTCGGTGACACCCATTAGCATACGATCTACTCTGGTAAAATTTTATTCTTACTTTATGGTTTTTATGGTCATTAGGGTTATGATTTTAGGGTCCATTTTTGATGTGTTTGGTTCAAATTCTGGAATTATGGTTTAATTCGGGTTTCTTACAGTGCAATTAGCATCCAATTGATGTTTCACATCAAAATTTAGGGTTTTTGAAATAAATGGTAGGTGATTCCATGTATTAGCATTATTGGGTGAATTATTTTTTTTTCTCAATTATTTTAGTATGGTTATTGATTATTTTTTTGGTTTGAAATAAGTTTTTAATAGAGTTTATTGTGTTTTGATTCATAAAGTGGCAGGTTTATATGAAATGTGTAGTTCATTTTTAAAAACCCATATTTTTACAATGTAATGTGTTTTATAAATTGTTCAATTAGTTTATTAAAATGTTCAAGGGCTAAAAATTATGTTTTGGTTTGTTATTGGTGTGAATTTAGCCTCAAAAGAGAATATTTAGTGGGTTCTTGTGTACAGAGTCTTGTGATACCTCATGGAATTGTTTTATAAAAATTTTAAATTGTTTATTAAATTATATGAATGGTGTTGAACTATTTTATAAACTTTGTAAATATTTTAATGAACAATTTATGTGGTGCAGATCAAATTTTTGAAATGTGTTGGAGTGCATATGATGTTGAAATATGATTTAGTTTTGAATGTGGTGGTATTTGGTGTGTATAGTGTTATGTTATGTTTTTTTATTTCATATGGAATGTGATATGAAATTAGAACTTTAATGAGAACTATGGGAAGCTCGATTAACTAGGTGGGCCGAATAGAACTAGTGTGCTAGTGATACAGGAGTGGCATCGGCCTAGTTTCACTTAGTGAGATTAACGACTACAATACTAAATATATATTTGGATGATGATTGGAGACTTCTAGGGTTATGGGGATCCCCCCTACAAGTGTCTTGTGAATGAGAATGTGGGTTTTCATGGTTCTTATACCACTTTTCACCAAGATGCGAGGTTCTAGTGTCACATTACTTGATAGTACCTTTAAGGCCCCTTGCATGTTTAGTGCTATTTAGTTATTTGGTGCTCAAAATCGGCATACGGTGTGAAATTTGGGTTACATGAAAATAGAATGTGTTTTTAAATAAAACTGCATTCCTTTGAAGTCATTTCAATAAATTATATCCCTTTAAAAATTTTCATGAATTTTATATTCATTTATTAATCTTGAAATTTTATTTTCCACATAATTTTTATAACATGGAACCTTTTCTCGAGTAGCATCCTACCTAACATTTTCTCACACTGTACTTACACAATTGGGTGTAAGTAGATTTGGTAATGTTTAATATAGTTATATGTAAAATTTATGGAGATGTCACTTCGGGTTGTTAGAAATATCTCTTGGGTGGCGTTGTGAATATGGATTGAAAGTGGGGACCTCCCACCATGTGGTGGGTTTTCAGTTTGTTTTTGGTTACCTTCCCTTGTGATAGTTTGGGAATTTTCTCCCACTTTTGTAGTATCCATTTTGGTTCTTTTTTCATTAAATATGTAAATCATATCTTGTTTTTTTTAAGGATTATTGAGTTGTGATTTTTAGTTTCTTTTTTATTTAAATTTTTTGAATGTTTTATATTTTCATATTCGGGTACATTTCTCCCACAAGTTAATATTTATACCTGGGAACTTTTGCTAGCCCATGGGGATCAATAATGCCCTTCATGGATTTCCACGAACCGGGTTAGGCGCCTATTCTGATGATGACCTAACATGGTTCGTGAAAAAATGGTATAAGAGAGGGTTAACCCTTTGAGTAATTTTATTTGGTATGAGTTTGGTCATGCCAGAACATGGATTTTCATGGCTTGGAGTGTTAGTTTTTAGTAGGGTTCCAGGATAGCACACCTCATTTTAGATCTCAAGTCATCATGGCATGTTGGGATTCAATTTTGGATTCTCCTTCATGTGGGACATGTAGGCTATAGACTGAATATGGACCCTGGGTGGGGGTGAAGTGGTTTGGTCATTTTCTTTCATTGGCATGTTTGGTTTATTAATGTTTTTGTTCTTGATGAAATTTTATCTTCTAAAACCTAATGTATTAATGATGTTCCTATGTGAGTGTTGCTTCTTGTACCACCATGCCTCCCTAATGAGATCCCCAACAACTGTGGGAAAAGCCAGAGAATTTTCTCCCTCATTTCTTGATCAGAGGTTTTTGGAAGCTATAGTCTGGGTTGTTTGTAATCTAGGACTTAGAGTGGCTCTTATTCCATCTCATTTTCTAGTTAAAGAAGATGAATCTGGTCCTAAAAATGAAAAAAACATGATATTTTCTCAAGAATGATACCCCCTTCATTCTAAGGTAGCGCAAAACCTCATGATGCAGAGGAGTGTCTTGAGAAGATCAAGCGCTTTGACTATCTCGATACACCTGAGGAATTGCTAGTAATGCATGTTTTGTTTTTTCTAGAGGGTACCAGTAGAATGTGGTGGTACTCAGGGATTCAATATGGAAGCATAATCACATTATCTAGAAAGAATTAAAGTAAGTCTTAAAGGACCATTAGTATCTGAGGTCTTGACTATACTAGATCCTTGGATCTAATAGATCTTTTTAGGTGGACTATTTATTTATGGAGTATGCCTACCACTTGGCCGACCTAGTCTGATATGCACCTGAAATAGTCTCCAACAAACAGATGAAGGATCATAGGTTTCAAAAGGGTTTACAACTGGAGATCAATTATCAGGTATTCATGTTCATGATGGAGACAATTTCTGAGGTAGTTTATTGGGCTTGTCTGGTAGAGATTGACCACAAGGGTAGGTCTAGTTTTTATAGGGCTATGTTTGTTTTTGGTAGTGGCAGCTCATCCAAGAAGAAGAGGAAGCGTGATAAGCAAGGGGAGAAGGGTGTTGGAAGCATAGTTCCACCTTCTAGGAAGACATCATATGTGGCTTCTAGTGTGGGGTTTGATATGTGTCAATAGTGTGGGAATGTAAGACACATCAAACCTATATGCCCTCATCCCCATGGAAATTTCATTGGTGTGAAGCTATAGGGAACCTATAGAGTTTTTGTAGGGAGACATACCCTTATCATAGTGGGGTAGGATCTTTAGCGTCCAGGAGACTGTCAGTTTAGTTGGAGGTTACTAGAATATTGGGATCTTGTTTTGCTGGTCCTGGCAGAAGGACCGTATCATCTTTTGGGTAGATCCATAATATGGAATAGTTGTAGGAGAGCAGTCATTCTAAGGTATAGACTAGAAATATATATGATGTGGATGAGGCAAAAACAGTATCAGATGTTAGAAATTTCACAGTTCAACGTACCATCCTGATCTCATCTTATATAATAGCTATTTTATTTGCTAATGGTGCATCTGTTTCTTTTATCTTTTCCCATATTGTGAATCTGTTAAACTTATGAACTGAACTGATGTGTTTTGAAATGTAGTCGGCAACACCATTTTGTAAGAATTTGGATAAAGTCCTCAGGTGCATGTCATGTTCGTTCTTCGTGTTAGGGATCGAGATAGAGTGGGCCTTTCTAGTCTTGGATATAGACCTTTTTGATGTAATCCCCAACATGGATTGGATAGTGCACTTCCAAGAGTATATCAATTGGTATAGGTGATAGATGAGTTTCATGGAACCTGATGGGAGTCCTTAGGTATTTCTTGGGGAATGGGATCCCCGGTCGGGTCGTATGAGAAATCTAATCCTAGAGTTGGTAATTCATGACTTTCAGTTATCGTCGCTTGTGCTGGAAGAAAATAGTGGTCCTCTTGAGGGTAGATTGCCTTCTGTAGTGGAAAGTTCCTAGAGGTATTTCTAGATGATTATCAGGGCTTACCTCTAGATCGAGATGTGGAGTTCTCAATTAATTTTTTTACTGGAACATAGCTATATATCTTCCTTTATATTTAATGGACCCCTCCAATTTTATAAAATTAAATATATATCTGGATGATTTAGAATACAAAGGGTTCATTCTCTCGAGCATAAATCCTTGGACCGCTCCAACTCTATTCAAAAAGAAAATTGACAAATCTCTCAGGTTGTGCATTGATTACTATAAGTTCAGTTAGGTAAACATCAAGGATAAATACACTTTTCCCTATATTTAAGACATGTTAGATCATATGAATGGGTAAAAGTGGTTCTCCTAGATAGACATGTGTTCAGGTTACCTCCATGTCAGGTGAGAGAAGTGTAAATCCTGAATACGGCTATCTGAAATAGGTATGACCACTTTGAGTATTTGGTCATGTCATCCGGATTGAAAAAAGGTCCAGAAGTTTTTACACTGCTCTGGAATAGAGTGTTCTACCAGTATCTTGACACCTTTGTTATAGAATTCATGGATGACTTCCTAGTTTACTTCAGATATGAAGAAGATAAAGCGGATCATTTTCATATCTTGTTGGGAACTCTTTGGGATCATTGCATTTATACGAAGATTTAAAAGTTCCCCTTTTATATTAGGTAAGTGATGTTTTTGGCCAACGTGATTTCGGAGCAAAGGGTTTCAGTGGATCCTAATAAGATAAGTGTAGTTATGTTGTGGGAACAACTAAATAATGTATTTTAGATCAGGAGTTTTCTTGGCCTACCATGTTATTAAATGTGATTTGTTAAGGATTTATCACGATTTCTTTCCTCTATGACCGCACTCACATGCAAAGGGTTGAAGTTTTAATGGACCCTAGTGTGTCATATATTATTTGAGGGGACGATGTAGAAGTTGAGTACTGTATTGGTTTTGATATCTCCATAGCTTGGTAAGACCTACGTGGTTTGTTGCGATGGTTCAATTATGAGCCTTTAGTGTGTACTCATTCATGATAATCATGTAGCCTTTTATGGTTCACTCCAAATACAATATCATGTGAAGAATTATCCAACCGATGACATGGAATTGGAAGTGGTGATGCATGCTAAGAAGACTTAGAAATATTATCTTTTTGGGGATAAATTTATGTTCTATTATGATCATAAGAGTGTATACTACATCTTATCACTGAAGGATATTAATATGAGGTAGCTCCATTGGATTGAGTATTTGTAGGGGTTCAACATTGATATCATATATAACTTGGTAAAGTGTAATGTGGTGTCTCACGACTTGATCATAAAAGTTTCAGTGCATGTTTTGAGGAAGTCCAGTTAGGAGTGGACATTAATGGGGCCCTTTTTCCAAAATGCATGTGGAGACCAAGGAGAAAAATGGAGGTGTGTTCTTACAAGCGTCTAGTTGACCCCTTCTTTTCAAGAGTTGATTCAGTAGGAGTGGTCTGGTGATGAGCTATGTTAGCCGTCTAGGAACATCCTAGATGGTAGGGAGACATATTAGGGTTTTTCTTCATCTCCTGAGGGAATATTGGGCATTAAGGGATGTGAAATGGTGTCATTGTATCTACGGAAGGTTGTGATGAAATATGGACACCAACATTAGGGGTTTATCCATCCCAGGGCTACCAAGATGTATTATGATTTTTCAGTAGTTTTGGAGGCATGAATTGAGGCAGGACATAATTGATTTCATTTCGAGGTGCTATAAAAGTCAACATGTTAAAGCAGAGCATCAATGGACCTCTCGTTTTCTTCAACCGTTACCCATTCCTACCAAAAAGTGGGATGAGGTCACATTGGATTTCATTATTGACATGGATCGTACTCTTTGGGGAAGGAATTCTATTTCGATAGATATTGTTCCTTTGAGAGAATCATCCCACTTAATTCTAATTGGAGATAAAACTAAATTGGATGAGATGGTCCAATTGTATGTTCACGAATTTTTTAGCCTTCATGGTTTGCGGTTAGTGATTGTTTCTAACAGAGACACCTGATTTTCCTTTCCGTTTTGGGAAGGCCTTTAGAGGGAATTGGGGTCACAGATTATTATAATCATGACATACCATCCACAATCATATGGTTAGATGAAGTTTGAAAATTAGATTCTGGAGTACATGCTTTGTTCATGTATATTAAATTTCAGAGGATCAGGGGATAGACATTTTGGAATTATTTAGTTTTACTATGATAATAATTAATAATCCTATATTTAAATGGTTTCTTTTTTCTATTCTCCATGGTCCACCATGCCAGTCGCCTTAATGATGAGTTGAGGTAGGCGAGACCTCAATTTTGGGACTGAGACTTATACAGGAGATGTTTCAAAAATTCATATTGATCAGGCAGTGGTTATTGGTATATTAAAGTAACAAAAAAAACTTATGATGGTAAGAGGCACCAAGACCCCACTTATGATGGTAAGAGGCACCAACACCAAGGGGTTTCTATGGGTGATCATGTGTTCATAAATGTGGGCCATCATTGTGTCCACGATCTTTTGGGAAAGTAGTTATAGTTGACACCTGGGTATATCAAACCTTTCAATATCAATGATCGGATTAGAAAAATGGAATACAAGTTAGCTATTCCTTCCTAGTTGACATTAGTTCATGATGTATTTCATGTTTCCAAATTAAATAAGTATTATCCAGATCTATCTTATGTATTGAAATGGGTGGAGTTTAAGATATAACTTGATTTATGAGTGTTTGAATGACCAGTTTGGAATGTGGATTCCCAAGAGGAGGTTCTTTGTGGGAAGTCTATTCTTTTGGTCTGTATCCTTTGGTAGAATGGGAATGATATACCTGAGACTTGGGAGTGGATGCCATATGCTGAGCAGAAGTATATATTTTTATTCTTTTATCAATATTCTAGTTAACTTTATTCAGTTGGAAAGTCTTCATGGTGGGGATAATTTTCACAACCTCACTTTTGAAACATTTTTTATTCTATTATCTTATCTGGTGTGGAAATTTTTTGTCGAGGTGCTGGTAGTGTCCGATTGAAATTTTCATTTTTTCTATTAAATGAATATTTTGGGCTTGGAAACATCTGCCTAATGGGTAGGGCATGGTCAAATCAGTGTGGCATCACTAGTTCATCGTGTAGTGAGTCCGATGTTAAAATAATTATTATGATTATTATTAATTAATTAGTTAAAATTATGAGTAATAAAATGAATGTAAAGCAAAATAAGTTAAATATAATGAATGAATAATTATTTTAATAATAATTATGATAATATTATTTAATAACATTATTATTACTATAACTATTTTTCTTAATATTTTATTTAAGTTATTATGATTATTGTGATTTGTGTATTTATTTTTTTTGATTTATTTCTTCTTTCTTTTTTTCTCTCTTCTTTTTTCCTCTTCTTTTTTTTCCGTCACTCTTTTCTCAATTCGTCTCCATCTATCGTCTCACCCCCACTATTTGGTGTCATGATGCAACCCCACCCCCATAACCCTAGTGCTCCCTTGGACACTACATTGGTGGGCTTCTCCTCCACTCCCATTTGAAGGACCACCGACTATCGTATCCACTGTGGCGATCACCTCACACCACCCAACCACCCTTGGGTCTCCCTCATATCCTCGTGCCACCCCACCTCTCAGTCGGACCCCTACTGGTGAGACCTCCTTCTATTGAAAACTCCTCTAGCATGACCTTTCTCAGCTAGTGTGCCCTCTGGTTCCCCCTACCATGCGACCTACGGCTGTATATTTTCCATCCTCCTTTTCGTTTTTCCTACTCATTAGGGTTCTAATTTTAGGGTTCTATTTTTAATTTTTTGTTAAAATTCTTGAGTTAGGGATCACTTTTAATTGTTTGTGGTGATATTGGTATTCTATTGATGTATTGCATCGAAATTTTGGGTTTTCGACATCAATGGTGGGTTGTTCTGTGTATAAGAATTATTGGGTGAATTATTTTGTTTCCTTGATTAATTTAGCACGGTTTTGAATCATTTTTATGGTTTGAAATTTTTTTTAAGAGTTTATTGTGTGTTTTGTTTTTAAATTGGATTGTTTATATAAAATCTGGTTTATTAATTTTTTTAAAAAAAACATATTGTGTCCTTAGAAGGTGTTTTATAAATTGTACAGTTAGTTTATTAAAATTTGAAAGGGATGAAATTTCTTTTGGGTATTTTATTGGTGTGGGTTTGTTCTTAAGAGAGGTTTTTTGGTGGGGTTTTAGGTAAAAAGTCTTGTGATACCTCATATAATATTTTAATAAATTTTTTAAATGGTTTATTAAATTATATGAATGGTGTAAAAGGGTGTTATAAATTGTGTAAATATTTTAGAAAACATTTTATGTGATGCAGATAACTATTTAGAGATTTTTTGGAGTGCGTATAATTTTGAAATATTATTTGGGTGTGAAAGTGGTGGTATTTTGTTTTTATAGTGATTTTTAGGGTTTTTATTTGATTATGGCATGTTATATGAACTTAGAACTTGAATGAGCATTAAGGGAAGTCTGTGTTACTAGGTGGGAGGACTATGACTAGTGTGCTAGTGATACGAGAGTGGCTTTAGCCTGATTTTAGATTTTGGAATTGACAAAAACAACACTAACTAAATATTTGGATTATTATTGGAGACCACTAGGGTTATGGGCACATCCCATACCAGTGGATCGTGCACGAGAATGCGGGATGTCATGGTTCCAATACCAATTTTCACCGAGACACGAGGTTTTGGGGCCTAATTAATTGCTAGTACCTATAGGGACCCTCCCATGATTAGTTATATTTATCTATTTGGTGCTTACCATCGACATATAGTGTGTCATTTGGGTTAGCTAATAAGTAAATGTGTGTTAAATAGAATAAAATTCATTTGATGTTTTTTCATTAAATAATCTTCATTTTAAATTCTTCAAGAAATTTCATTTAATTTAATAAGCTGGAAACATTATTCTTAATATAATTTTTATAGCATGGAACCTTTTCTTGGGTGGAATAATGTTTTTTCAATTATATCACACCATACTTACACCTTTGGGTGTAATTAGATTTGGTAATGTTTAATACATGTAATGGTAAAGCTTTTGGAGTTGGCGGTTCTGGTTGTTAGCAATCTTTCATGGGTTGTGATGTGGAGATGGCTTGAGGGAGGTGACCCCTCGCCATTTGGTGGCTTATGAGATGGATTTTAGTCATGTTCCCTTGTGATAGTTTGTTGCTTTTGGTCCCTCTTTGGAATTACGGGTTTTGGTTCTTTTTTTATTACATATGTACTCAAATCTAGCTTCTGTGTAAAAAGAATATTTGGTTGTGATTTTCAAATTCTATTTATTTAAATTATTATTTGTTTTATATCTTAATTTTTGGGTAAATTGTTCTAAAAGGTTAACATTTATACCCGAACACTTATGTCAACCCATGGGGATTGGGAACACCCTTTGGGCCTTGCCATAGACTGGGTCGGGTGCCAGTCTGGATGATGTCCCAACTTGGTTTTTGACAATTTCAATACATGAACACTAAATCATAATTTGGTGTTCCTTGAATAAATCTCATTATTAGATTCACATCTATGATGTTTCCCTTCTTAGGAAAACTTTGGAACCATGCTTCCAACAAAATACCATAGAAAGACTCTAGAATTGTTATAGTAAGAAATAATAAACATCCAATGATTATTCGATAAAAAGATGAATATTTTCCCTCACCATCTCATTTATTTCATATTTTAGTTCCATCAATAATCTTATATGAGACTTAATTTCAATATTTCATTATAAATTTTTTTAGAACATCCATATAATATTTTACATAAGTTATAATTATATTTTTTCCATTTATTATATTCAGATCTCGGTAAAGTAATTTAATACTCTAATAAATATAATATTAAAACCATTAATCAATAAAATTTGTTATTTTTTTGTTTTCTCAAAATACAATTTCATTCATAGAAAATATCACCATATATTATCCATATTTTAAATTTTTTATTTAGAGAGTGTCTCCAACATATCCAATATTAAACACCAACTATCTTAGAAAATAATTTAACCACATGTACAAATCAAATGGTTCTTTCGTTAGGTGATACTAAGACTTTTCAATAAGAACACATTTGAATCATATTTTCCATTAAAAAATACTATTTAAGGATATATATTATAAAATTTATTAAGAAATCTATTTAAAAATATTTTCATCATATCCACTTACGATACTCTGAAAATCATCAAACAATAGCTACAATGAAAACTCTGATAAGCATCATTCTTTCCACTAGTGTGAATGTTTATTTTTCATCCATCCATTTAACCTATTCATAAGTGTTACATACGTTCCTTTATTTAATCCATATCACTATACCATTTTAATCAAGCATATTTTAAGACAAATTTTTTACCAATTATATTATGTTACCTACATCTATCCATAAGATCCCAATTTTCATTTTTATCAATATGGTCTACTAAATCATTCATTGATTTTAACAATAATTCCACTGCTGTCACTTATTTAAATTTTGTTAGTTTAGAATCAAATAATAGTGTACTGAGATATATTCTTCTCATCTAATGAGAATTTTTGGAAAATATTTATCTCCAGCAATATTAATTTGATAAAATTGAACTCTTTTACTTCTAAATTAAGTCAAAATATGACACTATTATTTATCATGTTCTTCTACTAATTCATCATAAAAATCATCATAAATATAAAATATTTATATTCTTTTAAAAATACATTTATTTCATCATAATTATAAAATAATTGTATAGGAATAACATTTATAGATTTATATTTGGAGTCTCGTTCAACCCACCTTAAATTACTACTCTCATCAATTTTTTTATTATTTTTATTGAAATAAATATAGGTTTTACTCTTTGGTATGTAGACTAGGAAAATTCCATCATCTATTATATCAAATTTTTTTCTTAGATTTTCTTCTTTATTTAAAATAAATAATTTTCATTAAAGTACTCTAAGGTGATTTAGTGAGTTATTCCCACTAATTTTTACTTTTTAGGGATTAATCTCTACTCCTTGGACAAATATTATTCAATTTTGAGTATACTTAGCTACATTAACTAGTTATGTTTACTTGTTACATGATATTAAACTTTATATAAAAAAATATTTTTCCAGGTTAATCACTATATTGATTTTTCTTTTAATAATCTCATTCATATGGGGAGTTCTCATCAAAGATATTTCTTATTAAAAACAAATCTTTTCCTGGTAATATATAACCTTAATTGATGTGAACTCTATTGAAATATCATATCTTCAATATTCATAGTAATATTAGTTTAAATGTTTTATTTTATTTTAAAATGATTGAATATAATTTTTTATTTTTTTCTATGATCACATTAATAAGGGACATCTCTTCATATAATAATAATCAAAAAATAAAATGAAGTATTTCAATATATATATGATTAATCATAGTAAACTAGACCATATAAAATAGTGTGGACTATATTTATGAAAACATATGTTATCTTCTTCTTTGATAGATAGGTATTTTGAAACAAATTTCATCATATACAAGAATCACATATCTTTTCCCAAAATCACTTCATGTTAAGAATATCAACTACATCTCCAAACATAGAACATTTCTCTATAATTTTTTGATTAATGTGACCGAGATTGGGGTGATAAAAGTAGTATTATTCTTCCACTAATTCATATATATTATATTTTCTAAATACTACATATAGACAACACTTTTCCTCCAACATTTTATAAGATAATTACCATCCTTATACTAAATACTATATCAATTCCGAATGAGTATGAATTCAAATCCTCGATTAAAAAACAAACTTATGCTTAATATATTATAACCAATTCTATCAATTTAGAGGTCTCCAAATTTATCATTTTATATCTAATCAATGATGTCTTCTCACTTAAATACTTAATGACTCATAATTTCAAAACGGCACAATACTGTCAACTCCACCATTTACATTCATAAATAGATTCATATTACCTATCAAATAAGATGAACACCAATTGTAATGAATTATATTCAAACTATTATCTAATTATTTCAAGGAAATACCATCAACATTTTCCTTATTCTCATTTTTATATTCCTTCTCTGAAACTCCAAAATGAGTTGAGACTATTTTTGATCTTTTATTATTTTGTTCAATATATGAAATTAGATCAAATTATTTTTCATTGAGAGGAAAATATATGTATTTCAATTGAATTAAATGAGATCATTTTATATATCTTCCAATATGATGTCCATAAGATGATTTAAATAACATAGGTATTATATATATATATATGTCAATTGTTTTATTTTGTGACATTTATGAAATAATATAAATATTATTCTTAAAACTATATTTTACACTCTAAATTTATAATATTAGTGTTTACTACATGAATAATAAGTACACATACTTTTGGATAATATAAAATCTATTATGTAATATAAATATATTTGAATGTATGTATGTGTATATATATATATATATAAATTAATAAAATAATATAATAAAATTTATAATAGAATTATATAGTTAGAAATTATATATATTTAATGATAAATCATGATGAAATTTTGAAAAGAATTTATACATAAGTTAATTATGAATAAAGAAATTTTGGTAAATATTTATTAAAGGAAATAGGAAAAAATTTATTTTGACATACACACACAGACAAATTATTTTAATAATAAAAATATAAGACAATTTTGAATTTGATATACTTGTGACATATAATATTAACATATATATTTCAAAGATAATTTCAAAAATATAAATTTTGTGATATATAACAAAGCAGTTTTATGTGAAATAACAAAATATTTATATTAATATTTATATAAATAGTCTATACTAATTAAAAACAATGATAAATAATATTAATTTCGAAATATTATTTATATCATAATATAATTATTAATTAAACAAGTAGTATAAAAATTATAATGTAAATCTAAAACATATAGTGGAATATATAAAAATATCAATATATAAATAGAAGCATAAATGTATAGAGGATTAAATAATAAGATTATTTTTATACAAAATGGGGAATGGATTAAAATTTATAATAATAAATTTGAAACACACACACACACATATCATAAACTAGTGGAAAAGTGGAAATTTTTATGAGTTATTTATGATCGATTACCATCCATCATAAATAACCCAGAATACGTATGTTTTTCTGATAGGCCATATTATCCATTTCTATTAGTCAATGTGGAATGATTAACGGAGAAAATTATATTGTATGTTGCTAAAGGTCATGTCAACATCCTTTTATCAACAGAAAATATATTGCTATTATTCCATCTGAAAAAATACTTAATTAAGAAAACACATAAACCCTTTCATTCCCCCACCAAATTATTCTCCCCCCACCATGATTCCACCCTATCACACAACCCACCCTTATATTTCTTTTCCTCACCCAATTTTTTTTCTAACTAGGGTTTAAATCACTTATTTAAGAACTCCACATCTCTCCTCCTTTTTTATAATCCCTCATCCATCTCACTACAATTGGTTCGCTCAAACCCTAGGTAAACAAATTACATTATTTATATTGTTTATTTTCAATATTAGGTTACTTCAAGTTTATTATTCTTTATTTGGATGTCCACCATTAATGACGTCACATTCAATCTCCGCATAGTTTTATTCAGCATAATTTGAGGTTGTTTTCCTAATTTTTATCTATTCGAATTTTGGGACTTGGGTGCTTATCTTTTTTTTAGTTTAATAGATATTATCAATCAAAATATGGTTTAAAAATTCTTTGAAGAGTAGTTTCCAGGTTTATCATTATTAAATTGAAAATTATTTTTTGTTTAAAATTTTTGAAATGATTTTCTAAAAAATGGTACATGTTTGTTTTGTCCCCATATTATTATTTCATATTTGACTTGGGATATTTTTTGAGTTTTGAAAAAAAATAGATTCATGGTTATATAAGTTGAAAATGATGATACCATATAAATGATTTATATTCTTACTTATGTTATTGATTTTATTTTTAAATTATTGCAATGTACAATACATATGTAATATTGGAACTTATTCTACATGTTGCGACTTATTGATTGTATTTTTTATTTTTTGTTACAAATAATTATAAAAAATATGTGATTATTAATCTGTTCATATGTGATCTTCTCCTATGTTTTAGATTACTTATAATAGATTAATAGTATTTTTTTATATTGTAGTTGTAATTAATAATTACTTAGTATTAGAAAATATATATTTGTAATAATTAATATTTTTTTTTCTAATAATTAGTTAATAGTTAATAAATATTTGAATTAATTTCAAAATTTTAGTAAATTATGATAACTTGTAGTAAATTATATAAAAATATAAAATACAAAAAACTAATAAAAAGAATGAATATTTTTTAAAATCTCAACTTTATAATAATTAACACAAAATTATAATAAATTTTAGAAAAAATTTTAAAATACCAAAAATTACTGAAATTTCAAAATAAATTGTAAAAATGTTGGAATTGTTAATAATAATTAAAGAATTTTTAATAATTAAGAAATAATTAGTCAATATTTGAAATAATTTGTAAATATTAAAAAAATTATTAATTGTTATTAATAACTAGTAAATACAATAAAATTATGATAATTGGTAATAAATTATAAAAAACATGAAATATGAATTTTTATTAAAATTAGAAATATATATTAAAATTTCACTTATAGTTAATAAATTTTTTATTACATAATAAATAATTTTATAAATTATTAAAAATAAATAAATATTAAGAATAATTTGTAAAAAAAATTAATAACATGAAAAAATTAAAAAAATATTAAAAAATACAATAAATTCACAATAATAAGAAAAAATGTAATAACAAATAAAAAAATTATTATAATCATTGAATAATTTTTAATAATTAAAAAATATTTAGTTAGTGATAGTAATAATTAGTAAATATTATTATTAATCAGTAAATATTAATAATAATTTTTAAATATAAAGAAAATATGGTATTTTCTAATAAAATGTAATAAAATAAATGAAATACTAATAATTATTAAAAAAAATTGTAATAAGTAGAAAATTTTTAATAATTAAAAAATTATTAGCAATATTTATATACATTTTAATAATTACGAAATAATTATTTAATGTTTTTATAATTTAGAAAACTACTAATAATAATTAATAAACATTATAAACTATTTTAAAATATTAGTAAAAATTTCTATACATTATATTGACTTGAAATGTATAAAAATATATTATTAAAAATTAGTAATATTTTTTAAAAAATTAGTAATAATTAATAATAAAATTAATATTAATTAATAAATTTTTGTAATAATTATTATTAATTCATAAGTATTAGTAACAATTAGAAATATTTAGTAAGATTTGATGCTATGTTGTCACAATTATCAAGAATTATTATTTTATAATAATCTATAATAATTAGTCATAATGAGTAATACTAATTGATATTTTTTTGTTTTTTAGATATATATGGACTCATGAAGTGTAAAATGGTTTCTACTATGAAATTTTGATTCTATAAATCATCACAAAAATCAAAATAGATGTGATGTAAATCATGTCAACATTGAAGTTGTTAAGACATTTATATCATTTCCTTCATCATATTTAGAATTTTTTTTTCAAGGTAAAAATTAAATTCCCTTATACAAAATGTGATCTTAGGTTATTAGAAACATTTGATAATGTTCAAATTCATCTACAACATTTGGGTTTTTGAAAAGATTATATTTTTCTGTATCAACATGGTGAATGATACATAGAATAAAATGAAAAAAAATTGTTATGGATCAATAATTTATGAATTTGGTACGTGAGGTTGTTGGACCATATATTTAGGAAATAATAAGATTTAATGATATTCAATTTCTTGAATCTGAACCATCTTAATTTTATAGTTTTTGAAATCTGCTAATAAGGCCTTATATTTGGAATTCCATATAAGGAAATATGAAACTGTAATAAAAATTATGGATTCAGAATCATATTTTGGCATCACAATTAGTTTTTAAATGAAATAGATTCTTTTTTGGTAATTACTTGATTCTAAATAGAAATACATTACCTATGGGTTTCTATAAAAATAAGATGTTTGTATATAATTTGGGTATTATTTATCAGAAGATCAATAAATATTAAAATTAAATCATCTTATATTATGGTGATTACAAATTATTAGTTAATTGTTCAACATATAGAGAATCAAGGTGTAAGGAGGAACAATAATTGAAGTCCATTTTTTGTGAAATATTTAATGTTTTTAAAAATTAATCCACATTTGGAAGGCCTATTTATATATTTAAATATCATTGTATTGATAATGTAACATAAATAAAATATTAAAATCAGTAAAAGTATAAATCATCCATGTGAAAGTGATTCCTGGAATGAATTTTATCTGATGCATCTTTCTCTTTTCTTCAGAACCTCATTACCTACGATTGAGTCTTTGTGCTAATGGGTTTTTCCATTTAGTGGTTATGTCTGTCAATATTCTTATTGCTTAGTTTTCATAAATCCATAAAACATACCTTCTTATATGATGATGAATGAAACGAAAATATATTTCCATATATAATTCTAAGACATCTAAAGAATTATATCAATTTTTATTTGAATCCATTATTTAATAAGTTAATTTCATTATGGAATGATGGTGTAACTACATATGATGTAGTTAAAACTCATAATTTTATATTAAAGGTTCCATTAATGTGGGAAATTGATGAATTTTTAGATTATGGTATGTTATCAAGGTAGATTACTCATGGTATAAAATGATGTTTTCATTGAATGGCTGGGAAAAATAATTTATGGTTTTCAATGGAAGAAACACTAGTTATTTTGACCATCATCAAATATTTCTTCATACAGATCACCCAATTCGAAAAATTGAAATAATTTTATCAAAGGTTGTATTGAAAGAGAAAAATCATTAGAAGTACTCTCGTGTATTTTGGTAAAATCAATTTCCACATCAATACAACTTATTACATTTATATGAACTATAAATGAAATGACAATATATGTTTTTGGGAGATATTATAATTCGATAAGGTGGATTATTTTGTAGGACCTACTATATTGGTCTGATTTTTTTGTTCGATGCATATTAGATTTAATGAATATTCAGAAGAATTATCGTGTGTATGTATTTTATACCATGTTGAACACACCCAATTAGATAAAATTTAATGTAAAGTTATAGTTGGATCGGTCCCAATTTTATGGTTCAAAAAATATAAACTATTTAAATGTGAAATATCAAACAATTTAATATAGCTAAAACATACCTTCAATAATTATGAATATATTAGATTATAATTATACAAATGGATTAGATATTTGGGGTTACCTAATTGATATACTTATTGTTTTTATAGTTTCAACATAAATAGACATATTACTAGGTTAAAAATCCATGATTATCATGTCATAAAAAAAATACTACTTCTTGTTGTACTTTTAGGGTTATTGAATTCATCAATTTTGGAGGTGTTAACTAAAATATCATATTTCATACATGAAATTGTTTAGGAAAAATTAGATTATGAGGCATTAAGTATGCCTCAAAATTATTTTGTTTTAATTTTATATAAATTAGATAAAATACTCTTGTTGACATTCTTTTACTCAATGGAACTTTTATCATTTCATTTTTCATATGAATTTAAATGTGGAGGGTCAGTATGATTTTGATGATATACCCATTTTATAGAATTAAAAAAAATAATTAAGAATATGTGTAAAAAATCATTGGTTGAATGATTAGTTACAGAAGTGCACTTGCAAGGTGGAATTTTAAATTTATGCTCTAATTATATTTATTCTGAATATCATTCAAAACATAATCGCATGGGTCACAGTGATTAATTATTTTGAGGTCATAGACTATACCATTTCATATTTTATTTTTCCTAGGACTTTTCTTATTGGTTTTCCTGACCGATGGCTTTTAGATGAAGAATTTCATTGAATTCATACATATTTTCTTCTCAATTATGAAGAAACGAAAGGATTTGTACAGTAATTAATATATATTATTGTTATTTATATTATCTATTGATAGATAAATTAATTTTTATTATATGTTTTGTAGACTACATGATAACCATATAAGAAATAAATTATACAAATTACCAAGGATTCCCTTCAAAAACTACAAAACATGATGTTACATATTGTTCTCAAAGACTGATATGTTAAGTTTTTTATGATGGAACATTAAATAAATTTTGTATGGACATCTATAATTTACAATTATATTTTTATTTATAGGTAACAAAACCTGAAATTAATATTTATATTTTATTATGTGTACTAAAAAACCACCGTTGAGAATAGAAAAAATATTATAATAGATATTTAGTAAATTAATTTTTATTTTATACATGAATATATAGTGAAGAAAATAAATTAATGAATAGTTTTGTTTTCCTTAAAGTATCACATCACAAGGAAATGTTTTTTTACATTTATGTCTTTCTTCATTAATTAATTGAGATATATTGTCTTGGAAAAATTATTTTATAATTTTTAAATTTCACTGGTTTGACATTGGTCAAGGGTTTATATTTCATAAATTAAAAGGATTCGATGAGATTAAATATAAAAATATTACTTCAACAATTGAACAATATATATTGGAACCACATGAACATAATGAATATTATTAAAATACGTATCTTGATTTGAGAAATTTAAATTACTGGTGGATAGTAAAAAAATAAAATATCATGACAATTAGTTTCTTGAAAATGAAAATGGTTCTGTGGAAATGAGAGATATTAGAATTTCCAACAAAATATCCCCAAATACATATCATAATCAATAAGACATAATTATCAATGACAAAACCCCTAGTTAATGAATAGTGATATTTTAATGTTGATGAAGTAATAAGGTATTATGAAACTAAAGTCATATGGAATATGAAAACACTGAAGAGGAAGATAAAAAATTAACTTTGATTAATATATTCATGAATATGATGATTGATGTTTTATATTTAGTCATTTATTACTTAATTATATTTTATATTCTTATTAACAAGTATTTTTAGGTTAGATTATTTATCTTAGATAACCAGAGATAGTCTTAGTGGTCTATTCCATTTCATCCTTAATATTGGTTTCTATTAATTTACATATTATATATAAATAATAATAATTATGTATAGGTAAGATAATTATATTGTTAAATTTATTTAATTGTTTTTTATATATATTTTTTAAAATTATTTATAGGTATAATTATTATATTCTAGTATTTATTAACCAGTTATTATTATATTCTGACACAAATTATTTTTTTATATTACATATTTATTGAAAATTGTTTAAAGGTTTGACAATTATATGTTGGTATTTATCACTTTTTTATCTAATATATATATATATATCCAAAAAAATTTATAGTAAATATTACTTGTTTTAGAAGGGTGGAGATGGCTATGAATATCTATTTTACTCTATCGTAGATGTTGGGCTTCCCAATGATGAGACTAATTCATCATAACTAAATGATTCAACTACATATATCTCAGTTAAGAGTGGGAAAAAACCTACTAGATGGATAATTCCATATTCTTTTATAGAAATAGATCCATGCCTTTATTTTGATCAATGTTTACATAAGAAAGATATATTTTTTAGTTACTTATTTTATATTAATATTTTGTATTAATTTTGGTTATAATATTAAGATTTATTTATTTACACAATATTTCACAATTTTTTATTGGGTAGGCTCATGTAATTTTAGGAAATTACATTCCAACACTATAGATATCATGGGATCGAGTTCTCATTTTTATTCAATATATGATGTTTTACCTCAAGATTATACATTAATCAATAATATATTTTATTTTAAGTTTATTTAATTATCAAAATGATTTTTAATTGTCTTTCAGAATTTATGGTCTCTAATATGGGATGAATTGTGCTCCAACTAGATATAGGAGACTTTTATGATTATATCATTCTCAATATGTGAGAACTAGGGGAGGAAGTAGGTCACACATTGGGCTACAAGTCATATATTTTTTATACATCGATGTCATATTGTATATGATATTATTCAATAATGTATATATATCTTAATTGTAAAAATATTATATTATTTTGGACATTACAAACACCTCTATTAAATATTTCAAAGTTTAGAGGAATATTTTTACTACATGCATTATAGGACAACTTTTTGGCAACCTAAAATGCTAGATTGTGGTTAGTATTTTTTTTTAAAAAATAACTTAACTTAATTTTATTTTAATTTTAATTTATAATTATATTTTAGTAAAATGTATGAGGATACAACATCTCAATCATGAGGGAGTAAATCCTTGACCAAAGAATATTCCATTTGTGACATAGGTTTTGATAAGGGGTCTTGGATAAATATGACTATGCATGGTTTCATGAAAGAAAGGGTGAAAATTATTGGTTCCCAATTGACACCTACTAGTCATTATGGAACTTCTAAGATGTTATCGATAATCCCTAAGGGATATTATGTTGAGTAATCATCGTATACTTTCCATCATTAAGAGAGTATGTCAGCTTAGGAGGAGATAATACAACACTTGAAGAGAGAGTAGGAGGAGGATTGCTAATAGTAGTGTTTGAGAAATGAGTATATGTTGGAGTATATGTGTTTTTTTAGGTAGTGTAAGTATAGAATTCCCCTCAACCCTTTGGGGGACCTCCTCCCACTAATACAAGATGATCCACAATTTTTATGTGACTGTTATATATATTAGTTAGGTTACCATATTATGTGGTAAATTTTGTAATAATGATAAGCAAGTTTCTATTATATTTAATTTTTTTCCGGTTTTTTTCTAATTTAGTTTTTTTAATTATTTATATTTTTAATAATAAAATAAATACTGATGGATTAAAAATATTTTTTAAATATATTTTTTTAAAATTTGTATGCTTATTTGCAATGAGAATAATGGTATGTAAACAATAATCTTATTTGTGATTCAATTTTACATGATAATATTTTACTGATGAATTATCATCATTAAAAGTCATTGAAGCAGGACTTGGGGAAAGTTGATCTCCTGAAAGATAGTGGTGAGTCTTCTTCTAATGTTAAGGATGCAAGAGGCATTGTTGGAAATCCAATGACTGAGGTTCCATCCTTGATGGAAAGCCCCCGAAGGGAAGTGGGTGATAGGGCTGAAAGAGATGAGTCTGTTGGACGAAGTTGTGCTTCTGTGGAGGAAGATGTGGATATGGGTGGGAAAATGGTGGTGTGGACTCTCTCTGCTGGGAAACTGTGAGTGCACCTGCAGTAGTTGTCACGGTCCCGGATGAGCAAGTCGCTGCTGCAGATCCTAATGCCCCAGCCCAAGAGGGGATTGAGAGGCACTATCAACACATGCAGCTAGGGATTGTGAAGATGGCTGGGAATCAAGAAACCCCTGTCAAGGAAACTTCTAATGCCATTTGTGCCTTGATGACAGTAGATGGGATGCAGGCACCACCTGGGAGGCAGGCGACAAATGTTGAGCTTGGCAATCGGTTTGAATGCCCGATGGCTGCAGATTTGGTCCTGGATCAAGAGCAGGATGCTGAAAGGACTCATGAGGACCAATATTCTTCTTCTTTAGGTGCTGATGCTGAGTCAAGGGGAGCTAGTGTTGGCACTTGTGATCAAGAATTGGGGGCTGTGAGGACATATATTGCTGAGAAGGGCTCTGAAGCAGATATGGACAAGGGTTCAATGCTGGAAATCTTAGTAGGAGATTGCAATGTGAAAAACGGTATTCATGGTGGCTGTGATTCTGTCGACAACCCCCCCTGGCATAATCTGATGGATTCAAGCAGTCAATCTCAACAGGATCAAGGTGTGAAGGGCGAGTATAGGGTGGTGCACATTTCTGGTAAATGGGGGGACTGCTCTGATAGCGAGAAAGAAAATTATGGTGGTATGGTTCAGCCCTCCTATAGTGATATGGTTGAGGGTTGAAAAAATAGAGTGTCTGTGGAGGAGAAAGTGAAGACTGACCCACCACGAAAAAGGCCGCGGAAGGACTATTCTCACTTGCCAATGCCTATGACTACGAGAGCTTCTAGTGGGAAGGTTGGACAGATTTCTTATAAGGAGATGCTTTCTTTGGAGAAGCTCAATCTTAGAAGGAAGTATGCTAAGATTCTGAAACATTATGAAAGTTCGGAGTGGGAATCGGCTACTGCGGAGGAAATGGTGTATCAGGGATATGACGATGGGTCTGAATTTTATGATATGTAATTGTTGTTCTAACCTTGTTGTGCCTGTCTGATGTACTTTTCATCTTCTTTTATTTTAAATAAATGGTTGGAGGTTTACCTCTGACTAAACTTTCTGATATTAATATATAAGTTGATAATTGTATATAATTTTTATATATATTAAAATATATGTTATATATATGTTAAAATATATGTTGAAACATATAATATATATATATATATTAATATATATGTTTGTCTGTGTGTTTTATATGTTAAAATATATCTCTTAATATATATATATTATATGTCATTTATATATATGTTATATATGTTATATATATTTGTGTGCGGCTTAATGGAAAAGAAATATTCTAAATTGGGGGGTGGTAGTATATGTGTATATACAAGATAAATATTGTTCCTTAAGAGTTAAGTAATAAAAAATAAATATAAAGATAAAAATGGAATAAAAATAAAACCTCAATTTTAATAATGGGTAAGAAAAGTGTGTCGTAAAAGAATCCACTTTTTAGAAGATTTATCAAATAACTATTGAATATAATAATAATAATATTACGACTAATAATAATTTTATTTCACTTTGATGTTTAGGTATGAAGCCAACCCTCCTCCACTTTGGATTCACCATAAGAATCTCTACTAAACTTCATCAAAAAATATATGCATTTTTTAGTCACGTAGAGGTAGAGTGAATAAAGGATATCATGTTCAAGGGGTTCCCATTCATGAATAAGATCTCTAATTTTGTTTTGAAATAATTTTGTCAGTGGAAATTATTTTTAAAATTTCAATTTTAAATTGGTTCAAGCATCCCTTTATTTTTATCATCTTAAAATTTGGTTTTCAATACTATTTTATAAGGTCAATTGATTTGAAATTTATATTCAAATGTTTTTTCTCAAAAAACACACTTTATAAGGGGGAAATATAATATAATTTTAATTTTAATTTTTTCCCATACCCTTTTATGTTTTAAAATATTGTTTAACCAATAATTTTATTTCAGAAATCTATTTATTATGGTTTATTTTTAATTATCATATTATGAGAAAGTATTTTCAAAAAAATTATTTCATTAGTTTTTAAATTATCATTTATTTTGATAATAATTTTATTTAATTTTAATGTATTTTTCCGATGATTCTATTAATATATGTCCATGCATTGATTATTCATTTTTTCAAGTCCTTGTTTATTTTACAATATCTTTATCTATGGTTTTATTAACTTTGGATTATTCTTAATGATATATATATACATTCTTATTTAGATATATGTATATATATACATACATTGTTATAATTTTTTAAAAATATGTTTGAAAATTATCAAGGGGAATGACAATATAAAAATGATTAATTAATTTTCTATGCTAAGACATCGATAACATAATGGGGATTTAAAGAGTAAATGTAAAACCCACGGGACATTATCTTCCAAGAACATTAGGAATTATAAATCCTTTATGGTCCAATTGAACATAAAGTATTTTTCCTAGAAAGCTAATAATGTTTCTAAAAAATAACTAGATTAATTTATGAAATTATTTCTATGGTTATTAATGTTTTATTTGGAAGTGATTCCATATTTTATTTTATAATTAAAATTATTTTCAAGAAATATATTTTCTTAAAATTTAATTTTGTATTTTATCTTTCTGAAATTTCAAATATAAAATTAAATTTTATTGTTAATTATTTGTTAGTTTAAAATAATTTTTTGTAGTTTTGTAAGAAATTTTTCAGTGTGTTTTTTATAATTTTTAGAAAAAATTTATATTCTGTTTTTTAAAACCGCTTTTTGAGTTGTTTTCTCATCCCATGTTTTAAAATGTTTTTCGTACGATATTTAGTTTAATAATGGATATGAAGGAGATATTAATCTACTATACATATTAGAAAGTGATGATAAAGTATTTTGTTAGAATATTTTAGACTTAAAAATTATAAAATTTGAGTCAGATAGATTATGTTTATGTTTTTATTAATCCTCCAAAACTATAGACCTAAATGTTAAATGGGGTGTATATTTTTCATTATTCTATAATAAATAATTTATACATTAATAAACATAGTTTTGATGAACATGATTTGGAAGTTAGGATCTATGGAATCATAGATTGTATCAAAGTAAATGTTTAATCCTCTTTGGAGATTGTAATGAAAATGTTAATTTATAAGTAAAAAATACACTATTAATATTTTTTGTAGATTACACTTTAAGGCGAGTTAGAAAATTTGGATTATATTGATCATAAATAAACCTTATGTTCTAATTATATAATTCCCTAGAAATTCAATATTTTTAATGTCATAGATTTTAGAATCAACCAAGAATTTTTCTAATTGAAAAAATAATGTAGTAATTTCATATGATTTTCTAGGAGAAATATTTTTACTTTTAACAATTAATTTATGTAGTTAGTCCTTTGTTAATATTGGCCAGAAAAAAATATTTTTATTTAAACATAATTATGAACAAAAATAGAACTTATATATTTAAAATTTTTATCACTCAAATTAATTATAGGGGGAGGATTGTAATGAACCATGTATTTAAAACGAGGCTTCGACCCCAACCTTTAGTAGTGGAGGTATTGTAGCAGGGACTATAGCGGTGACAATAATTTAGAAGGGACTATAGCAGCTTGGGTACTGTAGAAGTACGATTCATTGGAGGGCCCTTTAGGCTAAAAAATGGGCTATTATACCCTTGGGTCTTTTGGCATTGTAATGTGTCTCCCTCTAACCATAAAAATGTGGGTATTTACTTTTCATTAATAATAAAATGAGGGTTCGACCACAACAATTAAAAATGAAAAATGAATACATATGCAATATATATATTCATATATAGATCTATTTGAATAAAATAAGATAATAATAATAATAAATGAATTATAACAGTTCAAAATTATATATATATATATATAATAAATATTTTTGACATTTTGTAAAAAATTATTATATATATTAATGATGAATGAATAAAATTTAGAAAATTTTTATAATGGAAAATAAAAAAGATTAGTTTCACACACACCCACACACACATATATATGTATGTTATTTATGAAATGATAATATTATATATATTTGAATTAGAAATATTAATCACATATAAAATAAAAATATATATTTGAAAGATAATTTTATAAATTGAAATGTTATGAAATATAACGTATTAGTTTTATAACCCTTTTTATGCCCCCCGGACAACTAAAAAAATAGTTTTTTATGCTATATTTATATAATAAAATATAAGGATAAAATTAGTTAATTTTATTTAAAGGATGATAAAGAAATATTAATTGGATAGTGTACTACATTCATAGAATATGTAGTTTTTAGAAAATATAGTGTATTTTTAATAAATCAACTCTTTTGAAATTAGATTAACATTATTCATTAGATCAAAAAATGTCTCAAAATGATGAGATAAGTGGATCTTTATAAAAAATGAGATATGAAAAATTATTTTTTAAAAAAAGATAATGATTTATAACTTGATTCTTGAGATCCAAACCCTAAAAGGATAGATACTAGTTGACTAAAATGTATGCTTCCTAGACAGCCTAGACCACTTAATAACCATCCCATGGAAACTATTATAAGAATATTAGATGATGGAATTATAAGTAAAAGGAGTGTTAACAATACTCTAGAATTTTCTTCATTTTTATCTTAATAAGAACCTAATATTGTAGGGGAAGCCTTAGTGGATAATAATCAGGATTTAGTAATAGAAGAGGAACAAAAAATGATAAAGTTGAATAAGGTATAATAATTATTTGATAGTCCCTCTAGATATCCTGTTATAAGAAAAAAAATGAGTTTTTGTAATAAAAGTATGATCATGGTGTCATCACATTGAATAAGGATATGCTAGTTTCAAAAAGTTATAACAAAGAAGAATGTATAGGCTATGAAGGTACCCTTTCACATTTAGAAATACTATATTACATTATGGTTATCTTAACATATGTATTAAAAATGAATTTAAAATTATAACATATGGATATAAAATTTTTATTTTAAAATGGTTTTTCTATGGAGGATTTTTTATTTTGAACAACCGCCTCATTTTGAAAATCCGCATTTTCTAAATCAATTTTCAAAAAAGCCAAAGATTATAGCCTTTAGCAAGATCCTAGATCTTTATATGAATTTTTACATTCTTTGGTTTTATAAAATAGATTTTTAGTATGAAAAATTTCCCAAACTATATAAGATAACTTCATCATCAAATATTTTTTTAGTTCACATATATTTTTATGATGTGATTTTTGGTTCTATAAATAAAAAACTGAGTTATGAATTTTTAAAAATCATGAAAAATAATTAGTAATGAGAATTATGGGTGAAAAAAATTACTTTATAGGTCTTAAAATTTATTAAATTTAATTTGAGAATTCTTTAAATAAAAAAACAGACATGGTTTACATAAAATATTTGAGCATGAATGTACTAAAGTACAAACAACTCCTATATGATTTAATGAAAAGTATTACGTGGATGAATCTAGAGAAAATGTTTATGACAAGATATATAGAAAACTTATTGTTCTTTTTATTGTATTTAACTAATATAAGACTAGATATTATGTTTTTACCATGTATTTGTGCTATATTTAATGAATATAATAAGGAATCTCATTTTAGAGCTGTAAAAATAATTTTAATGTATTTAAAAGGAACAATTTTTCTTTCTTTACTTCTTCCAAAAACATATGATTTTAATTTAACTACTTATTTATATTCCTTTTGTAGTTTTAGACTAGATAAGAATAGTGTGTTAGTAACCTTCAATTTTATAGGAAAATCCTTATTATCTTGTTATAGTAAGAAATAACACTATGTTTCATTATTTATTATTGAAGAAAGATATTTTTCTATTTTTTGTTATTGTTTACATGTATTGTTGAAAAAAACCTTAATTGATTTTGAATTCAATTATTATCATGTAACAATAAACTGTGATAATTCTAGTGTTATAAAAATTTCAAGATATACAAAAATTGTTTCAATAATATAGATTTATGGAATCATTTCTTGAGAGATATTTCTGAAAATTGTGATTTTAATCTTAATTTTATCTATTTTGAAAATTAGTTAGATTTTATTTTCACTAATCCCCTTATTTGTTAACATTTGGACTTTTTAGAAAATAGAAGTGTATCTATTTGAATTTAAACGAATTTAATTCATGTTATTTTTATTGAATTTTAATTTATGGTTTATTTATTATTGATCTATTTTTAAAGATTTATGGATGTTCATTTAGTATATTCTATTTCAAATTTCTTATGAAAAAATTATAATTTTTTTCATTTAAATTTCAATTCTATTTAGTTACTATTTAGTTTTTTAGTCAAAATTGACAAAAAATATACGGATATGTAACATAAAACTCATTCAACCCTCAACATTATTTTGCATTCAAAAATTCTGTTTCCACTAGATGATGAACTATCACTCCTATCCTCTTTTTCAATTCTCGACCATCAACCTACCTATCTACCATGAGAATGTATCTGTTTATAGATGAGTCAAGTTATGGTTCATCAATGAAATCCAAAGTTAGTGGAAAACTTCATAGGTTCCTTAATAGACAATCCATTAATATGGTGTGGATTTAATAAATAGACATGTTGATTAAGAGAGTTCATTAGTTTCAAAGTAGGTAGTTCATTATCAATGAAACAATATATGTATTTTTTATTGAGGAAGAGTTAAATGAGTTTCTATGAAATTTTGGGTTCAAGTTAACTGAAAAAAATTATGTTCACTCTTGAAACATAAATGTTAAAGTCGGCCTTGTTTCATCAATTGAGATATTAGAGATCTTTTATTGGTCCCAAGAGGATGAGATTAATTTCAATGAGTATCTTGTTGGGAAAATTTCTGTGTGGCCAATTAAAGATATCAAATTTATATTTTGAACCTCTTCTTTAGAGAAAAAGGTAATAAATTATTTTCCAAATGAGAGGATATTTTTGTGCATTTTTTTTCAGGCTAGGACTTCCCAAAGAGTAGGAGAGAAGAATAATGTTCTATTTATAGATATATACACGTTTTACATTATAATAAACAATCTAAATCTCATACTTTTAATCTATATAATATTTTTTATACAACAATTTTTCAATTGAAAAGTAAAATTGAATTATTATGCCAATGATAGTATAATCTCCCCAGTCTTAAATAATAAGTAATTTGATTTAAATATGAGTGAAATGATAAAATTCTATAAAATTAATACTCACCCTATTTGTTTCTAAAAACTATTATGTACTTCTAGGATATAAAATCAATTTACCTGGATCCTGTCAGTTAGGAAGGAATGGCTTAGGGGTTACCATCCCAAACCTTAGTGCCTAGGGATTCAGCACCTTCTAAGATGGTTTATTATATGGAGGTGAATGAGACATAAGTAACTAGATTAAAATCTCAGTTGGTAGAGGTTATTCTAGTAGGGGAAGATCGTATTTAGATTCATGGAGTTAATGTTGATGGAGATTATACTAAAAGAGTTCAGAATGAGGAGAAAGTTGTTGATACAACTATTATTCTTTCTAATTAGATGATAGTTTAGATGGTGCATAGTGTTTTTTTTATAAATCTAGATATAAAGCTCAAATGGAGCATTATACAATGGATCTGATTATTTCCAGAACACCTACTAATAGAGATAGAGTTTGTGATGTGGTTATGGACATAGTTGGCCATTATATTATACCAATTACACCATAACCACCAAAAGTACTTGAGGAAGAACCCTCAGCTACTATGATAAAAAAAAGTCAACAATGAAATCCCTTTTAACTACTCTATTAACTACATTTAAAAATAATAGGGGACACTATAATGACTCGAATAATGAGAATATTTCATCCATGGAAGAGATCACAGAGCTCAAGGAGAACACTGCTTAAAAGGTTGGTTTTAAAATGTTGATTGGCTTTTTGATTTGATCAAAAATATTCAAAATTTTCCAAAAAATCAGAAAAATGAATCAAAAGTATATGAAAAGGATCTCTACGAAATGAAGGAACTAATAAGAGATATGATATATTCATATCCTACCAAGTTATAATTTAATTTACATGGATTAATGGTTGCATATAAAAGAGAATCATTCAAAATAATCCACTGATATAATCTAGTTTGTCTCAAGAATTTCTTATTGAGATTAAGTCCATTAGGATAATAATTAATGAAATATTTTAATCCTTGTGAAGTGTATTGATAAGTCATTTTAAATTCATCAAGAAATATCAAAACTCTAAAAATACCATCTCAATTACATTAGTGGCTCTATATTTTTATATTGGATTTGGTTAGATGATCTGAAACCATAATGTTGTGTTTTTATATATTTAATCCATATAGGGTGACTTTTTCACACCAGTGTAGATACTGTAGATGAATAGGGATATTTTTGGGGAATTACATGATAGTATAGCAGCTATTATGAAGCTTTGTTTTGTAGATCCTATACCCCTCAATTATATGGGAAAAATTTTGATTTATCTAATGTAAAGTTGTAGTAGATCATGAATTCTTCTGATGATACTCATTGTATGGATTTCAGTTCACATGGTCCAGTATCTTGAAATAATCATAGTCGGATATCCTTGTAAAATATGTTAACGAAGAAGTATAAGGGTTGTATTATGAATCATCAAAAGAAGAATCAATTTTAAAATTTATAAGAGGTCCATCTATGAAAGATTATTTTATAATAATGGATTAGGTTTTCTACAAACTTCTACATATTATTCCATTTATCCAAATAAACCTTGTTCAAGTTTGTCGTATTATTACTACACCATCTATTCATAATCCACTTCCTCAAAATCAACTCAATTCTATTCAGGGAGTGGGATAATGTTTGATAGATAAAGTGAGAATTGTTTAAATAAAGTTGTATTCATTAAATTGAAGAAAAATTGGTAGGAAATGTTTTATGGACTAAATTATAAATAATTTCTAGTGAAACTTCCATCAGGTTCATTTTCTACTAACATTACCCTATTTCTTAGTGAACCTTAATGTTTCTCCTTTGGATAGATTGAATCCTTAAAAGGGATTCTATGGAATGTCATTTTCTCTAATTGTAAATGTACACACATGAATAAATTCTTATTTTTGTGTTCTACAAGTCATTAATTATCCAAATAATATAAATTCCTGAATATTATTTATATCATCTAGGAGGAATAAGGTCTATAGGTCCAAATGCTCGAGATACATTCAAATATACTATATAGAAGGTTTATTTTTTTATGATCTAACTCTGATCTTTTATAAAGATAATTTAAATATGTATGTAGCCTTGGATGATGATGATTCTAGATAAGGAACATCATACTATGAATGTCACACCCATGACTTTTTTTTAAATTCATTACTCATTTAATTTCCATTATCGATTTGTTTTGGGGGTTTACCACTCATTTTGGTGAAAATGGTGGGTTTTGAAAATTTGGGCCAAACCGTGAGCCCAAATCCAGATTTAAAAACAAATTTTGATTCTTATATAACTCCTTCAATTTTTACTATTTTAAACCCATTCCACTTCCAAATTGTCATACCATAATATATTAAAATCACCATATCCTTTTGAACCACATAGAAATCCCAAATCATGATGGATTTGGGGTTTTAATTAAGGTAATGGGCCTGCCCGTAAGCCCATTTCCTCCTTTAAATTATTTTTTTAAAATTTCAATATCGCATTCGTTGTTTACTGTTTTTTGGTGATTCAACCTCCCAATCGAAGCCAAAAACCTCATCCTCACCCCTTGTATCTCGTTTTCCTCTTTGGAGCTCATATACCTCGTGGATGTGGACGATCGTTCTCAATCTTTCTCAAATCGACCAGATTTGATGAGGTAAAACGAATATTTCATAACTCCTTCAATTTTCATCCTTTCCCCCCATTTCAGTCCACACATGACCTAATATGACTCTTTCGGACCTCCATATGAGTTTTGGGTACTTGGAGATTCATAGTTAGGTGGATTGGGGCTGATTTCTTCAAGATATTTCAAGTAAGGGAATTCCTTCTTGGTTCCTTCCATCCTCTTTTAGTTTTATTTCACATTTCTTGAAGTTCCTCATGTCCAGAAGATAGGTTTAGATCATAAGGTCTGATTTGGTATCTTTTGGGTCAATTTTTGGTGGTCTAGGTATGGATTTACATTCCTTGTGGTGCGGCGGTGGTGCGCATAAGGTTTCGCACCAAGTTTTGAGGGTTTCGACTCAAAAGGTTGGTGATTCCATGTGTAACCATTTTATGATGATTTTTCTTGCTTGTTTTATTAATTTAGTATGTTTATAATCTGTCTTGTGTGGTTTTAAAACTGTTTTTGATGAATTTGGTTAAACATTTAATTTTTAGTTGTATTTTAGCTTGAAATTGGGTACTTTTTATGTGTGACTCTTGGGGTAATGTTTGGGTTTAGTATATAACATATGAAAGTGATTTATTAGTCTTGAAAGGGGCTGACAATTCTGTTTTGTTAATTTCTTATTATCATGTGGGCCTTGAAAAGTGGTTTTTTTGAATGAGTTTAAGGTGTAAAACCGTGTTGTACTTTTTGAAGGAGATTTATGAATACATGTGTTCTTCATGTGTATCTTTGTGGTATTATTTGATGTATTTTTATAACATTTGGGGGTGCTTTAATAATTGTTTTAGGGCTGAAAATTCTGTTTTGGATTGTTATTGTTATGATTTTGGTTTTTAATGAGGGGTTTGAAATGGGTTTAGTGTGCAAACAATGGTTATACCTTTTGGGTTTGTTTTATAAAAATTGCAAATGTTTTATTTTGTTAAAAAAAGTTGGGAAAGAGTGTATATGTACTGTTTGGGTGAGTGTGTTCACCTAATGTGGGTTTCTGAATGGTAAAGTGGTGATTTGAGATGTCAAACATTTTTAGAATGTTTTATAAATTGCCGAAATGTTTTACTAAATTGTGTTTTGTGTGCGAAACACCGGTGTGGGATGTTTCGTGTGAGTTTATTGATAAAATGAATTGTGAAGGTGAGAAGGGTATTATGTGACATGTGTGTGGGCTGTTATGTGAGTTGAATATCTTATAACGGTTTTATAAAATCGTTTAAAGGATTTGTGTAAGTGTTAAAGAAATGTGGAAAGTGTTGTAGGGAATTTTGGTGTGAGTTTGATTTTAAAATGCATTTGAATAAATAGTGGAATTTTTGACTTGTGTGATGTACATGGGGCTGTTTGGTTAATGTGTGATGTGGAATTGATATTTTCATGTGAAAACTATACTTCTTGTATTTTTGAACTTGTTTGAGCACAAAGGGAAAACCCGGGTATCTAGGTGGGTGGACGTGTACGAGTATACTAGTGAATCCGTGGGGTTTGGCCTGAGTTTCACTTAGCAAGATTGACGCTTACAACTCTAACTAAACAATGATGATGATGATTGGGGACCACTAGGTTATGGGTATGATCCCTACTAGTGGCTCGTGCATGAGAACAGATATTTTTTGTGGTTACTCTCACCGAGATACGAGGTACCTGGGACCCACAGCTAGCTAGTGCCTAGGGGTTATTTCCTATTACTTGTGCTCATTAGATCCTTTGTACTTACCGTTGGTATACGGTTTTGTCAGCTGGAAAATTCAGTAGCTTTGTTATTTATTTTAAAATTGTTGTTCCTTTAAAATTATCTCACATGGAAACTGTTTTCATTTATCATTTCATCCTTTAGAAAATTGTAACTAGCATTTCTTATTTACAAAACATGCAATTCTTTTTGTCATGAAATGTTTATCACATGGAATTCATAGAGGTGGTATCCTACTGGGATTTCTCTCACACCCTACTTACACCTTTGGGTGTAAGTAGACTTTCTTATTTTATGTCACAGGTTTGGGTACAGGTTTTATGCCTTTGGTTCGGGTTTTTAGCGGTCCATCGTGATGGAGTGTTGTGGAGATGGCTTGAGGGCAGTGCCTCTTTCCATGTGGAGGTTCTTGGGCTGTATTTTCTTGGGTTTTTACCTTTGTAATGGACTTTAAAAATTGTTTAAAATTGTGTAATTCAGTTCTGAATTTTTGAAAAAGATTATTTGGTTTGAAAAATCCAGATTCGTTTCATTGGATTCTTTTGTCGTTTTATGTTTATAAACTCAGGTAAATCGTTCCCAATTATCATTTTATGATACCCGGGAACTTGTGCCAGCCCGTGGGGATTGGGAACGCCCTTCGGGACTTGTCACGGTCTGGGTTTGGTGCCGGTTTTGGCGGCGTCCAGATTCGGTTCGTGACAAAATGGTATCAGAGGGAGGTTCGCTCCATTGGAGTCATGTTATTTGGGAAATAGTCAGGATAGTCTAGAGTTATGATTGTTGGGACATGAAATTCTGGTTATGGGTAGTGTGCTTGATCACCACACCTCATTTCAGGATTCAAGTCACTAGGGGAAGTTGGGATTTGTCTAGGTCTTTTGGTTTTCTTGGTTTGATGATGATTAGGGGAAATGAATAGAGAGTTGGGTTAATGGTCTCAATGAGCTCACAGGGTCTGGCAATCCATGTGGAGCCGAGGATATTCCCTAGAACACTCTCTGTGACAGTGAAGTTATTGGAATATGGCCGCCAACCATATGTCCAAGTCACCCACTGAAACTAGTTTCCTCTCGCATTGTCTGGTGTTCTTTTGTTTTGAAATCTTAGAACTTTGGTTTTAAAGTGACTTGGTTTTAGGAAGTGTAATGTTTTTGTAAAATGATTTTCAAATAAATATGGAATGTTTTGATTTATGAAATGTTAGAACTGAATATTCAGAATTATTTTGAAATGGAAAATTGTGTTCTTACACCTCTTTTGAAAGCAGAAACTATATTGAAGTTGGTTTTGAAAAAGTGTTCCCATTAGAGTTTTCTAAACTATTAAAAGTTTTTTTAATGGGATGGGATGTTTTGAAATTGATGTAAATAAATTGAATGTGAGTTTTCATTAGAGCGATTGTGCCTTTCTGAAAAGTTTTCTTATACGGTAAATTGGGTTCGACCTCCTGGTTAGCGGTTTTGATAAGAATGATGTGTTGGTTGACCGTTTTGGTTTTGAAAATTGGAAAGAATCAGTGAATTGACCATTGGTATTTCCATGAGTGACCACATGCATGGGGTTATATGGGATGATATATGGTTGATGGCATGACTGGATGAGTTCCAGGACGGATATGAGGAGGGTGCCTGGTGTGGCACAAAAACATGCATGTGTGAGGCCCATGGGGTACCATTGGTGGATACGCTCACCGCTGAACCGTTTTTTTTCAGAAATGGTTTTAAAGAAAAACTTTTTTTCTTGATGAATAGTTTGGGATGGTTTTTATTATGGGTTTTTGACAATGTTGATGTTGTTGGATGTTTTGAGTCCAAGAACCCCTCCTGTTCGAACTATTTTTTTTGGGGGTTGTGTTTGGTCGGAAAGCTGGGTAAAAGGTCCGATTAGTAGTCTCCTATGATATATGTTTCAGGACACCATTAAGATGGTTCCATTAACGAGTTTGGATCTATTTTTTGGTATGTTTTTACCAATGGACCAGCTTGGTTGGGTCCTTGGGTTCTCTCTTTGGATAAGGTACGCCCCATTAAGATTTAGTGCACAACTGAAGTGCAATGCAGATTGTTTCATCATTAGAAAAATCATCCAATTGATCAATGTAAGGAATATTTTCTTGAGATTTGTGGAATGAGTCTTCACCATTTAATTTCATGGTTTTTTTGGATCCTCTTGTTGCGTAAGAGTGATCGTGGATGGTTGAAAGAGACCATAGTTTCTTAAGCTACCTAATTCGTCGAAGGTGAATGTTGTCTGGGGTTGTCAGTATGGATAGTGTCTAAGAGGGCCTCTAAGTCCTTCATAGTCTCTTCGTAGAAGGGGTTTATGTTAAACTACCAGTGTGGGAAATCTGGACATGAGAGGCTGTTATGGACACTTTCTGGAATGTTGTGATATTTGGTGATATTGTATAAGGCCCCCTCCTTGTATTATTTCTCTCAGTCGCTTTGGACTTGTTCGGTGACGTGATGTGATGTCACGTGCTCATTTGATTGTAAAGGTGATGTTGTACAATATTATGTGATTCTATTTTTTTCAAAACTGTTTTTCATTTTGGGAGATCTCGACATCCTCTATTTTAGAGGAAGGTGTTTATATGTGTCCTTTATTTCTGTTGTTTCTCACCCGAAGAAGCAGGGTGTGATGTGAGTGCATCCTCTAAACCCTTATTTCAGTGAATTTAAAAGTTAAGTTAAAGTGAGTTTTGGAGTGTGTTATGTTTGGGTGAACCCATCTCAGATTGCGTGTAGTTTTTTTAGCATCAGAAGAAGAAATTCTATTTGGGGGTTTCCAAATCCTAACTGCGAGGCCGAAGATGCTTCAATCATTCCAGCTCCAGCCATAGGTCCCGGAGAGAAGCTGACACGTAGTCAAAGGAAATCTCATGGTAGTTTTTAACCTTGAACAAAGAACTGTTCTTAGTATGAGAGATGGGAATAGTTTAAAAAATTGGTGTTTTCATCTTTCTTCTTTTGTTCCCATTTGGTGGAAAGAGGTGGAGTGCCTCATCCCCATGTTATCTCCCAATGACTTTATTTTCCCCTTTGGTTTCCTTTGGGTTTGGGGAAAGGTTTTGGATTTGTTTAGACATGTTGAGTGAACATTTATTAGTAACCATTCACCAGAAAACCATGTAGGTATAAGGATACACATGGTTAGAGTACAGTTTCCCAAACTGCGCGGGCTAACCGTGTTGTCATCCCAACACATTAAGTTTTGGGGTTTTTCTATGCCGGCCCATATTGGTCAGTTAAGATGGATGGTTTTTATGGTGGGGAGAACCACTATGAGTCTCATGTATATTATTTTGAAAAAGCCTAATGGTATTCTACTCATTGTTCTACGGAGTTTTTCCGGGGCTCCCCTGTTAGTGTCTTGATTCTTTCTCGGAAAAAAAAATTTAAGTTGTCTCTTATGGTTGGAAAGCCCATTTGTGTATCCTTGTACCAGTAACTCACTTTTGTACATGGTCTTGGATTGGATGTGGGTAGTCTCGTTCGGAGCTATATAACCACATACATCTTCCTTGAGTAAACGTTGGGATTGGAGATTTCCCAATTGTTTAGTTATATTAGGGTAAGTGTAACCTTGTTCGATGTTCTTGTTTGTTTGGGTAAATTTCTTGAGCCTTGTTCAGATAGTGTTTGAGGAGTTTTGTTTTAGGATAAATCTTGAATGTGCTTGATAATTTCAGTAATGAGGTGTATGGTTTGGTTGTGAATTATTCCTTCCTTAATTGATCACTGGAGGTGTTTTGACCTTTGGGGGCGAAGCTTAGCAAATGAGTCCATTTATGCCTTTCGGTTGGGTTTGGTTTTTACTTTATCCGTAATGTGGCTTTCCGAGGGCGGAAAGTTTTATGGTGGGGAGAATTGTCACACCCATGACTTTTTTTTAAATTCATTACTCATTTATTTTCCATTACCGATTTGTTTTGGGGGTTTACCACTCATTTTGGTGAAAATGGAGGGTTTTGAAAATTTGGGCCAAACCGTGAGCCCAAATCCAGATTTAAAAACAAATTTTGATTCTTATATATCTCCTTCAATTTTTACTATTTTAAACCCATTCCACTTCCCAATTGGAATACCATAATATATTAAAATCACCATATCCTTTTGAACCACATAGAAATCCCAAATCATGATGGATTTGGGGTTTTAATTAAGGTAATGGGCCTGCCCGTAAGCCCATTTCCTGCTTTAAATTAGTTTTTTAAAATTTCAATATCTCATTCGTTTTTTACTGTTTTTCGGTGATTCAACCTCCCAATCGAAGAAAAAAACCTCAGTCTCACCCCTTGTATCTCCTTTTCCTCTTTGGAGCTCATATACCCCGTGGATATGGACGATATTTCTCAATCTTTCTCAAATCGACCAGATTTGATGAGGTAAAATGAATCTTTCATAACTCCTTCAATTTTTATCCTTTCCCCCCCATTTCAGACCCCACATGAGCTAATATGACTCTTTCGGACCTCCATATCAGTTTTGGGTACTTGGAGATTCATAGTTAGGTGGATTGGGGCCGATTTCTTCAAGATATTTCAAGTAAGGGAATTACTTCTTGGTTCCTTCCATCCTCTTTTAGTTTTATTTCACATTTCTTGAAGTTCCTCATGTCCAGAAGTTAGGTTTCTATCCTAAGGTCTGATTTGGTATCTTTTGGGTCAATTTTTGGTTGTCTAGGTCTGGATTTACATTCCTTGTGGTGCGGCGGTGGTGCGCTTAAGGTTTCGCACCAAGTTTTGAGGGTTTCGACTCAAAAGGTAGGTGATTCCATATGTAACCATTTTATGATGATTTAGCTTTCTTGTTTTATTAATTTAGTATGTTTATAATCTGTCTTGTGTGGTTTGAAAACTGTTTTTTGATGAATTTGGTTAAGAATTTAATTTTTAGTTGTATTTTAGCTTGAAATTGGGTACTTTTTATATGTGACTCTTGGGGTAATGTTTGGGTTTAGTTTATAACATATGAAAGTGATTTATTAGTCTTGAAAGGGGATTCCAATTCTGTTTTGTTAATTCCTTATTATCATGTGGGCCTTGAAAAGAGGTTTTTTTTGAATGAGTTTATGGTGTAAAACCGTATTGTACTTTTTGAAGGAGATTTATGAAAACATGTGTTCTTCATGTGTATCTTTGTGGTATTATTTGATGTATTTTTATATCATTTGGGGGTGCTTTAATAATTGTTTTAGGGCTGAAAATTTTGTTTTGGATTGTTATTGTTATGATTTTGGTTTTTAATGAGGGGTTTGAAATGGGTTTAGTGTGCAAACAATGGTTATACCTCTTGGGTTTGTTTTATAAAAATTGAAAAAGTTTTATTTTGTTAAACAAAGTTGGGAAAGAGTGTATATGTACTGTTTGGTTGAGTGTGTTCACCTAATGTGGGTTTTTGAATGGTAAAGTGGTGATTTGAGATGTCAAACATTTTTAGAATGTTTTATAAATTTCAGAAATGTTTTACTATATTGTGTTTTGTGTGCGAAACACCGGTGTGGGATGTTTCGTGTGAGTTTATTGATAAAATGAATTGTGAAGATGAGAAGGGTATTATGTGACATGTGTGTGGGATGTTATGTGAGTTGAATATCTTGTAACGGTTTTATAAAATCGTTTAAAGGATTTGTGTAAGTGTTAAAGAAATGTGGAAAGTGTTGTAGGGAATTTTGGTGTGAGTTTGATTTTAAAATGCATTTGAATAAATAGTGGAATTTTTGACTTGTGTGATGTACATGGGGCTGTTTGGTTAATATGTGATGTGGAATTGATATTTTCATGTGAAAACTATACTTCTTGGATTGTTGAACTTGTTTGAGCACAAAGGGAAAACCCGAGTATCTAGGTGGGTGGACGTGTACTAGTATACTAGTGAATCCGTGGGGGTTTGGCCTCAGTTTCACTTAGCAAGATTGACGCTTACAACTCTAACTAAACAATGATGATGATGATTTGGGACCACAAGGTTATGGGTATGATCCCTACTAGTGGCTCGTGCACGAGAACGGATATTTTTTGTGGTTACTCTCACCGAGATACGAGGTACCTGGGACCCACAGCTAGCTAGTGCCTAGGGGTTATTTCCTATTACTTGTGCTCATTAGATCCTTTGTACATACCGTCGGTATACGGTATTGTCAGCTGAAAAATTCAGTAGCATTGTTATTTATTTTAAAATTGTTCTTCCTTTAAAATTATCTCACATGGAAACTGTTTTCATTTATCATTTCACCCTTTAGAAAACTGTAACTAGCATTTCTTATTTACAAAACATGCAATGCTTTTTGTCATGAAATGTTTATCACATGGAATCTCATAGAGGTGGTATCCTACTGGGCTTTCACTCACACCCTACTTACACCATTGGGTGTAAGTAGAATTTCTTATTTTATGTCACAGGTTTGGGTACAGGTTTTATGCCTTTGGTTCGGGTTTTTAGCGGTCCATCGTGATGGAGTGTTGTGGAGATGGCTTGAGGGCGGTGCCTCTTTCCATGTGGAGGTTCTTGGGCTGTATTTTCTTGGGTTTGTACCTTTGTAATGGTCTTTAAAAATTGTTTAAAATTGTGTAATTCAATTCTGAATTTTTGAAAAAGATTATTTGGTTTGAAAAATCCAGATTCGTTTCATTGGATTCTTTTGTCGTTTTAAGTTTATAAACTCAGGTAAATCATTCCCAATTATCATTTTATGATACCCGGGCACTTGTGCCAGCCCGTGGGGATCGGGAACGCCCTTCGGGACTTCTCACGGTCTGGGTTTGGTGCCAGTTTTGGCGGCGTCCAGATTCGGTTCGTGACAATGAACCTCTATATAAAGTTCATTTTTTATACTATATTATATATTTTTATAGCTCAATGTCATCTTGAAAACATTTTTGGTGAACCTACTCACCATATACATATAAAATCTATTATCATTTTATTTAGTGGTTCTACTATTGATGTAGAGAAGGAATTGATGCCTTCAAAAAAAATCCATCTACATCTCGATCCACTCAGACCATCAAAATACCTCCACCAAAGTTAGCTTCTCAGTTTGACCCTATCCATATACATGGGTCTTTTGATAGATGGGTTTTTATGATTTTTTGGATTTTGAGTGGACGTAATTTTGTACATGATTAACCATTATTGAAACTATTATCTCTTCATTTAATATTCATTTCTCGGAAATTTTTTTATTTAAACTATTTTATCTCATGATTCTTAGTTATTTTTTACATTTAATTTTTTTATCCTTTTTATCCATTTAACTAAATTCCATTCTTAAAATAATTTGAAATTTAATTTTTTCACTATAATTGAATAGTTAATTGAAATAAGTACTCCATTAAGAGGGAAAACCCAAATTCTACATTATGGGGGAGAAATAAATGAAAAAAACACTATTTTAAAAGAAATATATCTATTATATATTTTTTTACAAAATTTTGTTAAACTTATATCTTTTTTTCTAATGAGTTATGGGTTTTCTGATCATCAAAATGGAGGAGATTATTCGAATATGATTCTTCTTCTAACATATTCAATGTAATTTAGGTTTTGATTATCTGAAATTCCATTTTAGTTACCACCAATGATTTTATTTTTATGTGTGTTTTTCCAGTTTTGTCAAGATTTTAATTAGTTGTGTTATTAAAATCATTATGTTTTAAATTTTGTACATTATTACAAAAAAAATAATATTTCTAGAATACTAAAACTGTGGGAAAATGGGATATATGTAGAATTTGATATATCAATCATTCAACTACCTAAATCACTTACATGAATCATTGACATATGTAAAATTACAACAGCATAGAATTATCTATGTTGAAATTCCTTATGTTGATGAATCAAATACATTAGAAATATACTACAAAGACTGATTTCCTATGTAAATCAATAATGTAGAGTAATAATTTATTTTAATTGTATATGTGGTGAAGTCATCTAAGTTGATCCATATAGATACGTAATTTAATTATGCTATGTTATATTTGTATATGTTAGTAAAACTACTTTATAAATCAAGGTGGATATGTGAATTAAATTATCTATATAGATAATTGGCTATGTGGTGAATGGACACAAGAATAAATTTTGATACATGAATCAAAATCATTATAAATTGGCTATGTGGTGATCTATAATCAGTTATGTCAATCCAAAATATTGTGTTTATTACCATTAGGGTACATTTAGTGATAGATAATGTTTTCATTAATTAATTAATTGTTTGACTACCAATTTATAGTAAAAATGATTATAATTTGATTCACCTAACGATAAAGGAATCAAGTATATGGATAAGTTAATGGGATGTATTTTTACTAAGGAACTTTCCAATAAAAAGATGATTTTTTTTAAATCAAGAGTCCCATATTATATGGAAATGTTTTTGTGTGCTCAAAAGTCATATTCAATTTGATTTTTCGATAGAGATGAAGTGAAAATATGTATAATAAGAATCAAAAAATTACCTCTCTATTTGATTATAAAAAGTTCTCTAAAATATCTTCTACGCACTGCTCTCTTTTACACTTGAAGAAGAAGAAGAATCAAAATCTACAGTTGTTTTATTTTGATCATACCTAATATCATTTGAGAAGACCCTCCTCAAGATGATATCTTTCATTATAATTTATCATAAATATTATTTCCTTCATTTTTTTCATATTTTCCAACTGTGTGTTTAATCCATAAACTCTAAAATTTTACAATTTTATTTAAGGATTTCTTGAAAAACAACCATGAATTTTATTATACATAAATCCATACTGGAGCGTTTCTAAAAGATCAACGATTGATGGAGGTTATGTCAATGTTAGTGAAAATTCCAAAGGAAAAAATTATGGGAGTAATATTAGTTGGTAATCCACATTCTTTACTTTCCAAAAAATGCCATTAAATTAAAATATTAAAGAATAACATGATAAGTATTTCAAAAATTTGTGATGAAGTATATTTTATTGGATTTTTTAGTAATGTGTGTTCAATGTTTAATGATAATGTTATTAAATTTAAGAAACATATAACAAAGAATGTATATATTCTTGATCATAACTATTTGAATAGACAATAAGTGAATTGTTTGAATGAAAAAAATGAATATTTAATTTTTTATAGAATATTTGGTCGTTTTAATGTCTCTTATTTAAGGAAATTTCCCAAAAGTAATTTAATTTCAGATTTACCTAAACTTATATTGAATAAAATAACTATGTGATTCTCGATAAATATAAAAGAAACACAATTATTCTTTTACACCAATTAAATATTTTTTATGTTTTAGATAGCTAGAACTTTTTCATATGGGTTTCTGTCCATATACTATAAAAACTAAGATGGAAAAATATTTCTTATGGGTTAGTTTATGTTCTATCTATATTTATATTACTTTTTTATTTTTAAAAGTTAATTATGTTCTTTTTTTTAGTTTTTACTAAACATTTTAAAAAGATAATGATGCCCAAATTATTTTATTAATAATTTTCCATTGGGGATAATTTGAAAACCATGAGTCTAATTATTATTGATCGAAACATTATATTAAACACACTTTTTATTCCCCCGAGACACCTTATCAGAATGGTGTTTTTAAAATAATGAATAATGCATTTTAATAAATTACTAGAACAATTTTATTGGAATATAACTTACTTAATCATTTTTGGGGTGAACCAATAAATATAATATGTGATGTCATAAACATATTTCTAATAAGACATATTTTTAAGAAAACAACTTATGAACTATCAAATAATAAAAAGACGAATGCTGGTTAGATTAATGTTTTTGGATGAAAGGATTATATTTTATGCACAAATGATAATATTTGTAAATTTTATTCAAATGTTGATCCAGGGATCTTACCTTGATATTCAACAACATCCAAGGCATATAGAGTTTTCAACAAAAGATCAAGTTTTTTGAAGAATTAACTCATCAGAAATTTGATATAAGTGATCCTTTTGAACACAAAATAACTGAAATTTATTATCAATGTGATTATTTTAAAAAAATGTGATCTAAACCTCAATTTGACAATAAAATGGATGAAAACTATAAAATTGATTTTCTATAACCCAATCCTGAAAGGATAGATACCGATGAACCAGAATGTGCACTACCTAGAAGTATTATAACCCTTATGTACCATAACAAAGAAAGAATTATAAGAATACTATATGACATAATTATAATAAAGAGTTTAAGAAATATTTTATAATTTTATTCCTTTCTATCTCGACTATAACCAAAATTATATAGAGGAATAATTAGTGGACTAGAGTTGGGTTTTATAAATTCGAGAAGGATTTTACTAGGTCAAGGGGAATAAGTCTTGGTAATTAGTTTATATACCCTTTACCATCCTATTATAGGAAAAAATTGTTTTCTATGAATAAATTGGAAGATAATGGTGTATTCTATTAGAATAATTCTACACTACATTATAATGGTTTTAACCAAGAAGAATGTGTATATTGTGAGGAGAAATTTGAACATGTGGATATATTAGAATCCATTATGATTCACTTTTCTTATTCATCCTATAATAATTCAAAATTATATTATTTGGATGTAAAATTAATTTCATAAATGGTTTTTTTTGTATAGGAATTTTATGTCGAACAACCTCTGAGTTTTGAAAATCCCCAATTTGAAAATTAATTTTTTAATATCACCAAAGATCAGTATGTCCTCAAATAATTACCTATATATTAGTATGAAATTTTAAGTTATTTTATTTTATCAAATTATTTTTTAGTGGGGAATGAATATCATTCTCTATTGAAGAAAAATTATTCTTCATATACTTTTCTAGTTTTCATATATTTTGATAATGTGATTTTTGTTTCTATAACTGAAAACTTGGTAATATATTTTCAAAATTCAAGAAAAAATATTAAATTATCATGATCTATGAGTGAAATTATTTTCTAAATTTCATGATTTTTAAGAAATATTTTTGTAATGTGATGAATAAATGAAAATTCATAGATGAGGAATTAAAAATATTTGGAATTGAAATTAGTAAAGTGAATACAACACCTAAAAGTTCAAATAAAATTTTTGACTTGGATAAAGCTAGAAAACTAGTTTAACACAATGTATACAATGGAATAATTGGTTTTATAATCTATTAAACTACTATTATACCAGATATTTTTTTTAGTATATATTTTGGCTATATTTAAATAAAATATTGAGGATTATAAAATAAAATATGGAAGAATAAATCTTAATGTATTTAAAATAAATAATTTCTATTTCCTTGACTTTTCTAAAAACATCTAATTTTAATTTTGATTCGTTTTCATATGATTATTTTGGTTGTTATAGAGTAGATTAGAATGGTAATTAATGAACCTTCTATTTTCTAGGTAAATTCGATATATACTGGTTTAATAAGAATAAAATAATCTATTGCATTATCTACTTCTGAAGGATAATTTATTACTATTAGTATTAGTTTTTCCCAAGTATTAAAAATGTAACCCACCTATATGGATTTTGGTTTTAACTATAATCAAGTATCAGTAAAATTTCATAACACTAGTGGAATCAATATTTTAATCAATCTGATAAATCATTATAGAATGAATCATATAGATTTAAGGAATTATTTAATAAGAGATCATGTATAGAAAAGTGATATTACTATTGAGTTTATATCTACCTAATATTAGTGAGTAAAGATTTTTATTTATCCCCTTGTGTTTGATCATTTTGATTTTTTTAAAGATATTTAGGACTCTTTGAATTTAAATGAATATAATTAATCATGTATTTGTTGAATTTCAATTTATTCTTTGTTTTATAAATGACCTATTTTTAGAGTATTATTGAAAGAAATTTAGTTTATTATATTTAAATTTTCAAAAATTGGTGGATTTAGAAAGTACAATTTCTTTTCTATTATATTATAATACTTTTATACTAGTTTTTTCTATTAAGGAGAATCAAAACAAAACACATTGGGTATGTAAGACCCTTGTAAATTAGTCTGTGATGCAAAAATCCATTCATCCCTAATCCATTTTTTCCATTTTCATAAATCATTTCCCTGAGAATCCAAAATGTCACCCCATACCTCTTATTCTATGCTCATCCTTCGACTAAGAAGTCTTCCATGTGATGTATAAACACAGAGATGAGGTAATATCTTATTAATCCACCAAATCCAAAGGTAGAAGTTCACAATGAAATGATATTACTATAACATACATATGTATGGATTGGATAAAATCTATATAGTTGTCTCTAAATAATTTTATTTAATTTTATGGTTGGGAGTTCATCATCATTGAAAATGAATTAGGATTCTTTTTTAATGAATATGAAAATGAGTTTCTAAGAAAGGTAGAATTATAGTTCACTAAAATGGATGATTTTCTATCCTAAAATGTAAATATTAATAATTTTCTAGTTTCTCATGTTGAGTTAGTAAATATCTTTCACTATACCCATGAAGAAAGGTTTGATTTTATCTAGACTTACTTTGAACAAGTTCTATAGGGATGACTAAATTTTTAAATTTTATATTATAAGCTTCTAATTTTGATAAAAATATAGTAAAGGATTTACCAAATTATTGGAAAGATTTTTAAAAATTGTATAGATTGGGTTAGACCAACGATATGGATATATAGATAAGGTTTAGTTTTAGGATATATTCTTTTTCTATGTTTTGATCAACAATTTGAAGCTCTACCTTCCATGGTATAAGTTCTTTTTTTGAATGATTGTTGCAATGGGAAAGAAAAATTGAATTATTATCTATATTTTAGGATGTTCTCCATAGTATCAAAGAAGAACCATATTGATTAAAATAAGGGAGAGGTAGTAAAATTCCCAAAAAGTAATTCTATGTATGTATTTTTATTTTGTAATATATTTGGTACTTTTGGAAAAAATTCAATTTTCTCGAAGCATGTTGGTCATAAAGGTTTGGATGAGGGGGTACAATCCAAATCATCACCACATAGGGGTGAAGTATTTACTGAGACAATGTTTGAAATAGAGTTATTGGTTATAAAATTTACCATAATAAAATCTCAGATTCTAAAGGCTAGTCCTTTTATAGAATAACCTATTCAATATCAATGATCTAAATCAATTAAATATTCTAATTAATGTGTTCACCATGTATAGCCTTTTGTTGAGACAATAATTATGGTTTCTGGAGATAGGTCGATTGAGATTGTGTGTCCTGTTTCTAGTGTTAAAGATAGATATGAATCTGAAATAAAGTATTATACATTAGATCCAAATAATCCAAAATCACATGATGATAGCGATAGAGCTGTTGATGTGATTATAGAGACAATTGACCATTTTATTATACCAATTATACCATCACCACCTTGATTGAATGGAGAAACATCTTCAGTAAGTAAGAGTAGAGAATGTTTAGAAATGAAATCCTTTATCTCTTCGCTGTAAACTATGTTTTATAATATCATAGGATATTATAATGGATTGAATAAGGAGATATTTTAATCTAAGTAAATGATTAGATAACTTGATGGGAACTCTGTTTGAAATGAATATTTTTTCATGTTGGTTGGGATTATGGATACCCAAACTAATTAGATTAAAATTATTCAGAGAGTTCCTCCTATTTAGAAAACTATTTCCAAAGTAAGTACTGAGGTACATGAGGAAATTAAATATCTAGTAATATATCTGAATATTGGATGTCCTACCTAGTCATAATATAATGGACATGGATTAATGTTTGCATCTCAAAGAGACTTATTCAAAAAAATAAAATTATAAAATTCGTTATGTATCAAGAAATTATTGATTATATAAATTCATTTAGAATAAAGATGAAGGAATTCTTACACACTTTGTATATTTTATTACTAATCTAGTTTGAATTAATCTTGAAATTTCATCCCTCTTCGTATTGCACCTCAATACAATTATTAGTTCATGATTTTTATAATTTATTTGATAAGATGATATAAAATTTTAATATTATGTATTAAATGATAAAATACTAGTTATGTGACATCCTTACACAGGTAATGACATAATAGATCAATCATGGGTATTTTTCGTGAGTTACTTGATACAATAGAATCTTTCAAGAAGCTTGGTATTGGAACTGATATGTCCTTAAATGAGATGGTTGGATATTATGAGGAATCTATTGGAAAGTTGAAGGAGATCCTGAATGTCTCTAAAGACACTAAAGTTATGGTTTATAGGTATCTCAGTCATATATATATAAATTTTTAGTGTTTTTTTCATTATATATAATGTTTATGAATAAGTTTAAGGGATTTATTCAGAATATTTAGAATAAAAATCATGTACAGAATTTATAGAAGGTCATGTTGTGCTAGTTTATATTACATGAAAGGTGTTGGTTTTCTACATTACTATAAAGAATGTTTGTTCTTTCCAGGAAGACCCAATTCTAGATTCTCATATTCATACTGAATATTCTATTAGTAATATAATTCTTCAACTACTTATCAGTGATGTTCATGGTGTTTTTATAATTCTAATAGTGTAAGTGGGACATTTTGATAGAAAGTAACAATCTACAAATAGATGAATTATCTTTATATAATGATTTTTGGAAGAAATTATAAAGAATTTATTAGTGGAGCTTTGACATGGTATATCTTCTACTGACCATCCCCCCATACTCAGTGCACATTAAAGTTTCTCATTTGGTGGTCTTAAATCCTTCAATGTGATTATAAGAAAATCTAATTGTTTTGTTACACAAAATCATAAAAAATTATCAATGATTCTTCTTGAGTTATTCAAGTTATACATTATCATAAAAATATATAGGTGAGAAGATTCATTGTGTCAACTAATATGAAAAATTAATTTAGGCCCAACTTCTCTATATAATTTTAGAGGTACTAGATAGAATGTCAATTTTATTAATGATCCAACTCGGATCTATTAATAATATTAATAAAATTTTGATATAGCCATAACTATTGATAATTATAAGGAAGGAAACTCATCCTTTGATCTTATAACGAATGTTACTTTTTAGCATACTTGATTTTATAGTTTTGATATAGCACAATGATATCATAAAACCATTATAATTCATCCTATTGTGTGTCAGAAAGTCATATATAATGCCGGTTCCGTTAGTGGAGTTATTATTGAGATAAGGAATGATGTTATGCCATTAAAAATGGAATCTCCAACTACCTATCCAACCAAACATACCTAAAAAATACCTCCAACCAAGCCATATTCTCAATTTTACCCTATCCCTAATCTTGGGACTTCTAGTGGATGTATTGTATTTCTGTTCTTCTAGGTGTTGAGTTGATATAATTTTGTATAGTATTGACCATTAATGAAATTATTATTAATCATTTCCAATTTTTCCTACTGATTGTTTTTATTTAATGTTTTCAAACTCTTTTCATATTAACTTAATTTTCTTCTTACAATGATTTAAAATTAAATTACAGAACAATAATTCAATAGTTCATCACTCTAAGTACTGCATTTATAGTGTTTCTGTAATCGTTTACCATTGTTTTTAAATATAACAAAGGGGATAAATTTACCTAAATGTCAGATTAAGGGGAAACCCCAAATGTCACATTAAGGTAGAGAAATAATAGAGTAACACTAAATTATAAATCCAATATATCTATTATTTAGCTTTTCTGTAGAATCTTATTTAACCTTATTAAGTTTCATGTTTATCATATTTTGGGTTTCTTATCATAAAATGGGATATTTTTGCACTATTAATGTTATTCCATCATATCCCTTAAACTTTTGGGTTTGATTATCTCAAATAACCCTTCATATATTATTAATGAATCTATTTGTTTTTCTTCTCATCTGGTAATACCATGATGTTTAAGTGTTCATGTTATTAAAATATTGAAGTATGTAATTATTAAAAAAATTACTAATATTTACCTAACTCAAGAAAAATTGAATATGTGATGCATTTGTAAATGTGTAGAATTGTCAATATTAATTTTTGGAAATGTGAGATGCCTATTTGAAGGAGTCAGCTATGTGAAATAGAAAATCCATGGAATATCCTACATAGAAATCACTCATATCAATGAATCACATGAATGGGAAATTAAATATTTATACTAAAGGACTAAATGATGTAGTTTCATGGATTAAACAGTTACATGAATCAGATACATTGTGAACTCAACTAAATGGTTCCAAAGGGTGATGTAATTCAATTCGGATATGTCATATTCAGCAATGTGAGTAAAAATCATATGTGAATCAATTTGGATACATGTTTTAAATTGAATAAATAGATAGTAAAATACATGAAGAAAAAATATCTGAATAATGGTTACATTAATCAATTTGTCTATGTAGATTTAAATTCATAGAATTTAGCTATTTTGATCTACAATCAGCTACATCAATATGCAACCTAGTATTTATTACTGTTGGAATAATTTCAATGAGAGTTAATGTTATCACGAGACATTAATTTTCATATTTTATCATTATTATAAAAATGATTATAATAATATATAAGTATCAAAAATGGAATCTAGTACATATTTAATTGAATGAATATTACTATTTCTGAGGATTTTTTAAAAAAATTTGCGTGTTTTTAAATTAATATCCGGAAATTTTATCGGTAATTTTATGTGTTCTTAAATACTATGTTTGGAATTCTTTTTTATACCTTTTATGTGAAAATGATATATTGATAATAATAGAAGCACTTGCTCTATTTATTAAAGATATATTCTCTAAAATCTCATTTTTGTGATGTTCTATTTAACATAATAAGAAAACAAAGCTTCAAATATTATAGTCATCATATATCGATCATACCATCTGTAATATTAGAATATTACCATTAATATTATATCATTACTTATCATCTATCATGTATAATTCTTCCTTCTCTTAGTTGTGTTTTTTATCTATATGGTCAATCTATAAACACTCTATTTTTCCTCATTAAATATAAAGGTTCATATAAAATGAACCTTGATGGTTTTTGTTTGTAAAGACTTGATAGTGCGTAGTTGAAATATCATGTGAAATTGTAAAATGTATTAGATACATTCACTAAGTCATGAAGTCCCTATAAAAAGGTTTGGTAGTCCTTTTTCAAATGGATTTTTTGAGTGAAAATAACCAAAATCATAAAGAATAATGTTGGTTTAGTGAACTATGAGATTTTTATTCACTGAATGAATATATATAACCATGTATGATCTCTTTACATTTCCAATTTATTTCCGTAGACTCTTTTTTAAAGAAAATATCATAAGATAATCATTTAAAAAATAGGGTGGTTTTTGAATCTATGATATTTTCATTAAATACATTCACCCACCACTTCTTGAGTCTTCAGAAAAATATCACATGATAATAGGAAACTAATGTAAAAATATGTGAATCTAAAAAAAATTATTTAATTTTGATGCATGGACATTGTAAACTTGATGTTGATTTGGGGAGGGTACTCATCGCTCCAAAGACGTTGTCCCCTAAAAATCAAAGGCCCAATATGGCCTTGATTATTCCAATTGGGCTAAATGTTTTGATATTTTTCCATGAATGAAATTTATTTTAATTAAAATGAATGAAATTGTTTAAATTATTCATATGGTAATTAATGTTTTATTTAAATGTGTTTCAAAAATAAATTTTATAATTTTAAAGTGTTTTCAAGAAATAGTGGTCCTTAAAATTTATTTTCATTTTGAAAATGTAATTATGGATTTTTGAAGGAAATAATATATTTTCTGGTTAAATAATGTTATTTAAATAATAATTTCTATTTCTAGAGGAATTATTTTCAAAGGATTTTTGTTATAATTTTTAATAAATTGAAATTTTGGTTTTTAAAAACCCCTTATAAAGCCATTTTTTTAGTATCCGTGTTTTAAAATATTTATAATAGGCTATTTAGTTGACTAAGAATGAAAATGGAGAAAGGTGTATACTATGCATATTAGATAGAGAAAAGTTGATGTTGGGTTAGAAGGGTTTGGATTTAATATATATATGTGTGTGTGTGTGTGTGTGTGTGAGTGATATCGATTTTGATTATGTTTTCCCTATTCATATAAAAATGTAAACGTAAATGATCCATGAATTATATATTTTATAATTATTTCTTAATATTTTTATAGGAAAAATATATAGTGATTTCTAGAATTAGGTCTGGGATTGTGTGTTTTGGGTGACTCAATTTTACCTCCACACTTCCAATAATCTACATCTTTATGAAAAAACTAAGATATTAAAAAATTAACTAGAAATTTATTTTTTTATTATAATATGAAGGATAAGTTCCATATATCTATCTATGAATACCTCGATCTTCCACTATTATGTAAGTTTTACCTTTATTGAAATACAAAATATTATGTCCATGAAAACAGAAAAACCGATACCTAATCAGTATATGTATTATGTTTCTATATAATATCCTTAAATATTCTTATTTTGAATACCTCCTAGATTGTTGGTCTGTTATCAATGATTGTGAAATTTATCATTTCTTCTACTTACCTATACTCTTCATATTAACTATATTGAACTATAACGTTTCACCATCCTATCCAAGACTAGTTTTACGAATGAAACATATTATTTGTGGACTTTCCATTTCCTCAAAAGTTATTGTTCATCAAAATTTCCTTTACTTCAACACTTCATCTCATAGTATCCCAAATTTATGCTTCTTCATTATTCTATCTATATGAATTTCTAAATAAGGAATCTTCTTCAAGGATATGACTTTTTTTGAACATTTTTTGATTATATTTGTTTTACCCTTGATAGACATATTATGATCACTATTAGTATTTTTATATTCTTCGATATTCAATAACATATTCATATCCTCTTCACATTTCACTTGATTCATTTCCCACTCTTCCACTATTTTTGCAAGATGATAAAATTCTCCTTCAGGTTCATCAACATAACATGAATTACCATTTAAAAATACCTCAAAATTTTCTATTATTCATTATATATAGATCAAGATCCTCAAGATACCCTTCAAACATCAATTTGAGATTAAAAAATACCACTAGTTGATCATTATATTGAACATTATTTTTATATTTTTCCACCAAATCCAACATTGTATATTTTATATCTGAGATAAAAGATAACTCAATTTAGACTAATAGATCTTATTATATATCTTTTTCTTCTATATTCACTAATATGTTCCTTTAAGAAAATTTCCCCTTACAAGACCTGTGGTAAATATTCATATCATGGGAAATAGCTTCAGTTTTTTTCTGAGGGATTAAACTAACCTCTTTATTAATCACATTTCTTTGAACACCTAGTAGTGAGGTGTCCTACCTTCCCAAAATATAAATATACCATATTTAATTTTCACTAACATACTCTTTTTTCACTTTTATGTTTAATTTCCATAAATTTTATGAACCAATCACATATAATATATCCATTTACACCCTCGAAAACACATTATTATTAACTTCATTGGATGATATATCTTTTTATTAATGTTTTAAATTACTCTCAAGATTCATCCATAATTAATATATAGACACATTACTATATAAGTAATCAATGATTAATTTTCCACGATTCATTTCTTAAGGTGTTGAAATTTTTTGGTTTTACATTTGTGGTATACATTTGATGAATATATTTGAAACATAATAATACATATTCTCATAATTATATTCTTATATTTCAACAAATACTTCATTAATATTATTAAACAAACCATCCATATTTTCTCTTTAAATTATCTTTAGATCACCAAAACTATTTTACAAAACCTACAGTTTTATAACATTCACTTTTCAATCACTTTCATTTAGGTCATCATGTTTAACAGATACATATATTTCTATGGAATAATCCATCGCAATAATATATATATATATATATATATTTAAAATTTTCTCCCAGTAATTAATTTTGATTCTTAACATGATCTTTTAGAAAAATTATTATTAGCTACTATCATTGGCCTTCTAATGGAATCACATACATGAATTCATTAAAATGGTTTTAAATTAACATCAATACCTATAGATCGTAGATGTTCTCTCATTCCCTTTTTTATTTTTTGATAATTTCATCTATAAAATATAGGGAAGATATTTTCATCTATAGTATTATATATGAAAACAATATATAATAGATTATATATGAAATAATGAGTAGCCTATATAACACTAGTTATAAGCTATGGTCCCATTGTACACTCTAAGAGGGGATGAATTACAATTTCTTAAAAAATTATTTAGATTTTAAAAAAAATGTGATAATGTATTTATATTGTAAAATATTCATTGATTCTATCTTATAGACCCAATAAAATGAATATAGTATAGATCATGGACACAATGTTTTACTTTTTTCTCCCATAATGGGCAACATACAAAGTGTCCATATAAAAAATGTAGTAACCCCGACCCAATTATCCACCTGAATAGTGATATCGGGCTGAGTTCCACTGGCCTTAGGCACACCTCCCCAAATGAAAAAGTTTACTGACTAGTATTGGGGGTGTAATCATGGATTATAGGGAGGATATACCCTTTGGTAATGATAATAAATAGTTCCAAGTAAAAATATACATAACATGCAGCGGAATTAAAGACTTGGAATACTCAAACCCGAACCCCCATTGGTGAAATCACATTCAATACCAAATAAGTAGAATAACCAATAAATTAGTAAAAATTGTGGAAATTAAATAAAAAATCTTGCATGTCCAACATAAAACATATAACACTACTAAAAAACTCTCCAAACATGCATTTCATAATTGGTCATACATGTCAATATAAAAATGAGGTTCTCTAATGGTTGACCAGTAGAAGTCTATATATAGCATGGTGATACAGAAATGAAACTAAAACAGAAACTCCAACTAGTCATGATTACCCATGGTAATTGTGGGGTGTGGAAAAACAATATTTAAATTTCCTATGTATAGTAAAATAGTTAACCCTATATATTCTTCTAAAAAGGACTGCACAAATTCTTTTTTCTTTTTATCGGGTTTTTATTAACGAATTGGTTTTATTTAAATTTGAATATCGTGAGACAAATAAGAAGTTTTATTTGATTGGTTTTACAAAAAATGAGAAATATGGTGATCAGAGTGGGATTGGCTAGACCATGTAATATACTATCATGGTTTCCATGTTTTTTTTTCAATTTTCTACCAGTGACTAATAAAAGAGTTATTCATCTAAAAAGTCCATTCTCTCCATTTTACTACTGATTATGATGAGAATATTGTTATTTGACACCTCATATAGATCTATTCTCATTCTCATGTGTTTAACATTGTAGTAGTTTTTCTTGATTAATTAGGAAAATCCTTGGAAAATGTAGTTATTCCCAAAAAAACCGATATTCCAATATACAATATTACACATGTACCAATGATCAACAAGATCTCACCACCCAACCCTAATATGTTCCATCGTATACAGAAATGAATTGGGTAGAGGGGATATGAATCATCAGCCAGAGAAATTAAAAATAAAATAATTAAAACCTAATCCAACAATATTCATAATTTAAAACTGAATTATAAATTGAAAACAGATTTATAAATAAGAATGGATATTATTAATTTGAATCACAATAGCACAAGAAAATCACATTGGTACAACCTCCCTATTTTATAATCACTCAATTAAAAACCCCCCTCTGTAGATGGGGAAGTCAAGACGATGTGGATGAGGTGAGACCTTAGAGAGTAAATAAAAAATTAGTAAAAATAAAAGAAATATATATTTACAAGTCCTTCAACCAATTATTCTTTCACTAGTTTATTGGATGGTGTGGGATGTATTAGAATACATTGGGAAGTAGGATCTCTCATCCTTTCATATGGTAACATTTTCCTTAAAAATATACAACATCTTAAGCCCATTAAATAGTCGATTCATGTCATGTCTCATTCATAAAAGTATTCATAAATGTCTTTCGCTTCTACCCTCCTAACATCATCATATTTGGCCATGTGTAGAGAGATTTGTGTCAGTTTTACTCTGATAATTTATTCTCTGCTAGAAGACACTCCATATTCCATATCTCCTATTACACATCCATTAATGGACCTGAAACCAACCCATTAATTCTAGATGCATTCATATAATTTTTTAAAAAGTGACTTATGTCTCAAACCATAACATTTTAGATTATTTGGGTTTTCCAATCACAAGATATGGGCCCATAATAAAAAATCCCCAGATCTGTGAACAGTTTTCAAGGCCTAACTACTGAGCTTGTTTTGAGGATTGAGATGGTGGATTTAGTTTTGGGTCCAGCAGAATGAAATGAATCCCAGGATGAATAAAATTCAAATGATATTGATTTTCACAATTTATATTAGAAAATATAATGTTATGGAATAAATGAAAAATATAATTTAAATTTGTTCAAATACCAATTAGGAAATATTATAACAATGATCAAAATAACACTAAAATCATAAAATGTGACAGGTTCCCTTAAAATTACTCTTTTTCTAGATTAATAACTTGGGAAATTAACTTTTATATTATTGAAAATATTAGTTCTATAAATTCCCCCAAACTTAAAACAATACTTTCCTCAAACATGAAATATCAACATTGATTATCACAGAGCATCAATGTTACCAATATTCCAAATCCAAGGTAATAAAATTAAACAATCATAAATGAGAAATGATATTATAAAATATTACATAAAATTTCAATTAAATTTACCAATTTTCAAAGAAACAATCAATTCATGTATTTTAATTATCTCCTTTGAAAAATGATGTAACTTCTCCTTTAATTAATTCAAACTCTTCAATTAATTATTATTAACCATGGAAATTCATGATCTACATCACAATGGATTATTTTCCTCATAACACTTTATAAAATTAATTTATAGTTATTTTTATATCATAAGGACATGACCCTTATCCATATTTTTTATATAAACTACTTTTTCCACTTTGTAAAGACAAAAGACATAAAATCACAAGTACTTTTAAGTAATGGTTTAAATGATTCTAAGTCTTAATGTTTGTTTGATTTGATTAATTAAAAATTAAGGCTCGAGGAGGAGGTTAATCTCTTATGTAAAATTAATGATATTAAAAAATTTAATGATATTATATGATTCAATGTAGCAACTCCCACTTCCCCCAAACTCAAAGTAAGGTCAATGTCAAATTATGCATAATGAATGATTTCTACAGCCTCTCTATTTTTTATCGAAATAATATTTATATCATTTTTTTATTTTTTTAAAATGTATTTTTAAGAACCCTGATTTTTTAGGTATGTGACCCCTTGTTTGATGTTTATATTGGTTTTAAAGTTATGGGTGATGCTTGGGAGAGTCCGGGAAACTTGAAATGAAGTTTTGAGGCAAAACGGGGAGTTGCACGAGCGACGCACGGTTTGTCTAATAGTGTGGCTGGACCATGCGTAGCTGGAACTCAAGGCAGGGGAGACCGCACGGTTGTCGCACAGTTAAGGGAAACCATGCAAAGAGACTGTGTGAGGAGTGTTGGCAATGCAGCACAGACCGCATGATTAGCGCACGGTTTGTCTAACCGTGCGAGCAAACCATGAGGGCACTAAAATCTAGATCCTAAATTTGTGGATCTAATTCATTTTTTCTCTAGTTTCCTCGTTTAATCTCCTAAGCAACCATAACTCGGGATTACTCTCCCTTGAAGGTTTATGAACTTCCCCCAAGCGTTCCAGAGGCGATCCGAAGGCATCTCTTGTTGAATCGAAGCCGAATTCTAGAGGTATGTGATCGTTCTCCTTTGCTCTTGATCGTTTTCTTAGATCTACTTAGATTTACTACTCCTCTTCCTTCGGTTTCTTAGATCTATGCCCGTTATGGGTAGATCTAAGTGTGTGGATGCCAAATTTGATGAGTTTGGGTCTTGGTCTTGTTAGGAGAAAGAATCTAAGGTGGGTTCTTGCAGAATCAACCCGAGTTTCTTGTGCATTCTTCGTTGTTGGGGTATTTTTCAAAACCATCGAGTTAGGTGGTTTGATGCCTTAAATTAAATGTCATTAGTTTTTGTGAAAAAGTGTTGGATACCATTGTATCGGGTATCTCAGGTTAGGGTTTTGATTATGTAATATTATCTTCCATATATTTCTTGTGTGCTTGAGGCTGTTAGATAAATAATGATTGCTTGTATGCATGTCTAAGGCTCACACCATGGGTGTTTTCCTTTGCTGAACCCTCTGGAATTAAGTGGACTTATTGTGTTTTGATAATCCCAACCATTCTTTCTTTATATCTTGATTATGCTTAATACATTCCAAAGATACTTTTATATATCTTGTTGCTTTCATTATGCTTAAATTAAGTCTTTTGAATTATCAGATATATGTTTACTATGACTTAACTCTTTCTACCAAGTGAATGCTCAAACAGTTTTCAGCTACCGTTACGAACTAGCTACCGATACAGAGTAGAGCAACCGTTAGAGCTCACAGCGACCGATACAGTTAAGTCTACTGATATATTGGAGATACCGATGGAGAGCTACCAATACAGCTACCGGTACAGCTACCAATACCCAATCGATACCCAAAGTCCATTGTTGCATCAATGTCTACTGATAGAGCTATCGATATAATGAAGTCGACAGTTAACGCTAAAGCAAAGTTGACAGCTACCAATATGCTGAAGTCCACCGTTATGCAAAGTCTACAAATAGAGACGTACCGCTACTGATACAAGGCAGAGCCACAGCTACCGATAGAGACGTACCACTACCGATACAAGGCGGAGCCATAGTTACCGTTACAAGTCCACCGCTACTGATGTGAACAAGTATACAATTGCAGCTACTGATACAAAGTCTACCATTACAGATGAAGTCTACCGATACAGACACCTACTGTAACACATGTCTACCGATATCAAGAGATACCGTTCCAGAGATAGAACCCGACACTGCTTTAATTTCTTTATCATTATTTAATCTAACCAACGGTCATATCAGGTATATTTTAATACGATGACATTTATTTGATGTGTGTTGTTGGATGTCAGGGAACCATACCTCGTACCTCAAAAAAGTAAAACATATTTTGTCGGAGCTTGTGATTTAAATAAATGAAGGATGTGCTACTGCGAGGGTGTGTTAGACATATAGATGAATACACAGAGAGATACAGATACCACGAGGTGTGCTGTAAGAACAACCAAGTTTGAATGCAATGAGACGACAGAACATACACGAAGAACTCATTACTGCATACTAGTGAAGAGCTGAGAATGAGAAAATAACACAAGAGCTTCATCGACTATCTCTACATCTAGAAGTCAAGGAAACAGACGATACTCTGTTTTCTAGACAAAAAACTAGAAGAGGACTCAGAGAGAATTCTAATCATTCAAAGGAGTCCAGAACTGCACGACAATCACTAGAGCCATCTCTAAACTCTAAATATTTGCTCTGTGATTTATCTTTTTACATATTGAGAAGTGTGTGTTATATGCTGTATTTTACCCACACACTGTCTCCTATACTCTAACTGGAGGATTTTTAAATCCTCACTCAACACTCTTACATCTTTTCTTTCCCACTGAGATATTGGTAGATGTCGTGTGTGACCTGGAAAACTGGTTGCTGTTGTTATTTTTCCCACGAATAACAGTGGTAGAGGTCTTGGACCTGGACAGTTGTATATTGTTGTAATCCCCGATCCAGGGTGTGGATCACTTTTATATAATGTTTTGAGAGGACTAAGTCTCAGCTTGAGACTAGACCTCTTGGTTAAATCTGCTGTGTTTATTTATTTTCAATTTTATTCTTTTATTCCGCTGCTAATTACTTTAAAACCAAAACTGTTTTAAAGTCACTTTGATATTTAAATTCCCAAGTGTTTATATTAGTTGTAAATTAGTAAGTTGGTTTCAAAAGATAATCAACCTTTCTGTTTTGATTAGCTGGGAAATAATAAATCCCCTGAGAACCCAACAGAACCTTTACTTTGATATAAATTAACTATAGTTTAATTCAGTATTTTATTTGGGGGTTTTTAAGACAATGTTTTAAAACAGAAATTTTAATTGGAAATCAATTCAACCCCCCCCCCCCTCTTGAGTGTCCACTCCGACCAACATTTGGTATCAGAGGACGTTTAAAATATTTTCTACTCTGTTTTTCAACTGTGATTTTAGTTGTATTTTAATTTCTTAAAATTTCTGTTCTTTCTAAATTTTTATCTCTTTAAAATATTTGCATTAATTTAGTTATCATGGACAATATACTTGAAGGTGTTGCTACGAATAGACCACCATTTTTCAATGGAACTAACTTTGCTTAGTGGAAAATCAAGATGAAAATTCATTTAGAGAGCATGGGTTTTGATATTTGGACTACTATAGAATCAGAATATAAAATTCCTACGACTGTTAGAACTACATGGAATGAAGCTACTAAGGCTGCCTATAATAATAATTATAAAGCAATGAATGCTTTATACTGTTCTCTAGGAGATGAAGAATTTAATAGAATATCTGCCTGTAAAACTGCTTATGAAATTTGGGATACCTTAGCTATTTATCATGAAGGAACAACTAATGTTTAGGAGATGAGATTGAATACTTATACTATTAAGTATAATAATTTTAAGATGAATCCGGATGAACCCATTTCTGACATGTATCTCAGGTTTAATGAAATTGTCAACACAATGACTTCTCTGGGAAAGGATGTTCCATCAAAGGAACAAATTATGAGAATTATGAGATGTCTACCTGAAAGATGGAGAGGAACCTCTGTCTCCATTAGAGAATCATGTGACATTGGAGAACTACCAGTCAAAGAACTAATTGGGAAACTGATGATGTATGAAGAGGAACTCAATGTAAACAAAGAAGAAGATGATGAACCTAGAAGGAAATTTGTTGCCTTCAAAACTACAACATCAAAGAATAAGGATAAGGAAAAGCATTAAGCTATCAATGAATGTTCAAGCTGTGAAGACAGTGAGAGTGATTCTGATAGTGATGCTGAGATGGATCACATTACTAGAAGGTTTATGAAATTTTATAGGAAGAAGAAGTTTTTCAGAAATTCAAACTACAAAGGTAAGTATGGCAACAAAGGACATTGGAAAAAGGATTGGAAGAAGCCTGATAAATCAGATGAAGTTGTCTGCTATGAGTGCAAAAGGAAGGGACACATAAAAGCAAACTGTCCAAAGCTGAAATACAAGAAGAAGTATGAATTCAAGGATAACAAGTATAAGAAATTCATGAAGGATACTTGGAGTGCTTCTGAGGAAAGTTCTAGTGAATCTGAAGTTTCTGAAACTGAACACAGAAACAAGGTGAACATGTGTTTTATGACAAACACTTCTGAGGTAACTTCAGAAACTCGTGCTTCTAATTCATACTATTCTGGAGATGATTCTGAATGTGATAACATGTCTAAATCTGAACTGTTTGAATATTGTGATATGTTAGAAGAAACTTGTAATGATCTGAAAGACAAATACAAAGGTTTAAAGAAACAGTATGCTTTAACTTTTAAACAAAAATCTGCTCTTGATATTGAAGTAGAAAAGAATGCTCAGCTGCTTAAAGAGAATACTGAACTAACACTTTCAAATGAGCAACTCAAGAAGGATTTAAAGAAATTTCCCAATGGTAATGATACTCTTACTCAAATGCTAGGTAAGAAAATAGCACCTAGATACACTACTGGTATAGGATACCAACCTGGACAAAAGAAAATTACCAAAACTAGATTCATTCCTAAATATGGACAGAATGTAGCTAGCTCTGGAATTTCATAAGCTTCAACTAGTTATATTCATAGTTATGGTTCCAATATGGTTTATATTTCAAAATCTGTTGATCATGGAAATTTTATGAGACCCATTAGACAAATATGGGTACCTAAAGTGTTATTGGCTGACCTGTCTGGACCCAAGAAAATCTGGGTACCAAAATCATTTCCTGTTTAAATCTATTTTGTAAGAAACCTGCTTATAGAGCTCCTGTAAAAAGACCTGGTACTTGGACAGTGGATGTTCAAGACATATGTCAGGAGACTTCTCATGCTTTAAAAGCTTAGTCAGGGTTGATGGAGGCTTTGTCACTTTTGGTGATAACTCAAAAGTAAAAATCATCGGCTTAGGCCAGATTGGTAACACTGACTCAGTATTAATTTCTAATGTTTTATTTGTTGATGGACATAAATACAATTTGTTAAGTATTTCTCAGTTATGTGATGATGGTTTTTATGTTAAATTTGAAAATGATTCTTTCAATGTTTTTAATTCTAAGAATTTTTTAGTGTTTGCTGCTTTGAGAAATGAAAATATTTATGCTGTTGATTTAAATTCTTTAGCTAAGAAAAATATTACTTGTTTAAAAGATTTTCATAAAGAGTCTTGGCTTTGGCATAGAAGATTAGGACACTGCAATGTGCCTTCACTTAGAAAACTTGCTAGGAAGAACTTAGTTAGAGACCTACCCAAACATGAATTTCCAGCAGACAAAGCTTCTAATCCATGTCAAAAGGGAAAGCAACATAATGTTTCTTTTAAATCAAATAAAGAAGTGTCAACTTCTCAACCTCTCGAGTTGGTTCACATGGATATGTTTGGACCTTCTAGAGTTTCTAGTTTAAATGGGAGGCATTATGTCTATGTTCTTATAGATGACTTTTCTAGATATACTTGGGTATATTTTCTAGATCACAAAAGTGAATCTTTTTTATTCTTTATAAAATACTCCAAGTCTGTAGAAAACCTTAGTGGACTAAGATTAAAACTCTGAGAAGTGATCATGGCCCTGAGATTGAAAATCATGAGTTCGAATCCTACTGCTCACACAATGGCTATAGTAACAATTTCTCTGCCCCTAGGACACCTCAACAAAATGGTGTAGTAGAAAGAAGGAATAGAACCCTGCAAGAAATCGCTAGGACTATGCTTAATGAGTATGACCTGCGTATTTATTTTTGGGCTGAAGCCGTCAATACAACTTGTTATGTTATTAATAGAGTCTTGATTACACCTGTTCTTAAGAGGACCCCTTATGAGTTGTGGAACCATAGGAAACCTAACGTTAACTACTTCAATGTTTTTGGCTGAAAAGTCTTTATTATTAATACTAAAGATAATCTTGACAAGTTTGCATCCAAGAGTGATGAAGGAATTTTTCTAGGTTACTCAACTTCCAGTAAAGCATGTAGAGTGTTCAATAAAAGAACCAAATGTGTGGAAGAATATGTTCACATCAAAGTTGATGAAACTGATCCACATGAACCTAAGACCTCTCTTGAAAATCTTGAAGATGATCTCTCTGGTTTGAACCTTAATGATAAAGACAGTGGACCTGTAGTTAAAACATCCAGTTCTGGAAATTTTCCAGACCCTGCTTCTGTTGAACCTCAAACTATAGATGAACCTGAAATCTATAGCCCTACATTTTCAACACCAACTAGGATTCTGAAGAACTATACTTTAGATGTTGTTGTAGGAAACTTTGATAGAGGGACACAGACTAGAGCTTCTCTTAGAAATCAAGTTGAACATCAAGCCTTCTTGTCACAGCTAGAACCTAAAAATATCAATGATGCTATCAATGATGAATTCTGGGTAATAGCTATGCAAGAAGAACTAAATCAATTTGAATGAAACAATGTCTGTAATTAGTATAAAGACCTAAGGACACTATCACCATAGACACAAAATGGGTGTTTAGAAACAAAGATGATGAATCTGGAAACATCATTAGAAACAAAGCTAGGCTAGTTGCACAAGGTTACAATCAAGAAGAAGGAATTGACTATGAGAAAACCTTTTCACCTGTAGCTATATTAGAGGCTATTGGGATCTTACTTGACTATGCATCACATCTGAATATTAAGTTATATCAAATGGATGTTAAAAGTGCTTTTCTAAATGGTTTTATTGTTGAAGATGTTTGTTTTAGAACAACCACCTGGTTTTTCAAATCCTCATTTTCAAAATCATGTTTTTAAACTATCTAAAGCTTTATATGGTTTAAAACAAGCTCCAAGAGCTTGGTATGAAAGACATTCAAACTTTCTTATTTCAAAAGGATTTAAAAAAGGAATTGTTGATTCCACTCTTTTTATAAAAAGGATTTCAAAAGATGTATTAATAGTACAAATCTAGGTTGATGATATTATTTTTGGATATTCTAAAAATTATTTATGTACTGATTTTTCAGAAGTTATGCAAGATGTGTTTGAAATGAGCTTAATGGGAGAGATTAAGTATTTTCATGGTTTTCAAATCTTTCAAACTAAAGATGGTATTATTTTAAATCAAAGTAAATATACTAAAGATTTGTTAAAACGTTTTGGTTTGGATAGTATTAAGGAAAGTAATATACCTATGAGTACCACCTGTAAATTGGATGTTGATGAATCTGGGAAACCAGTTGATCAAACTAATTAGAGAGGTATGATTGGGAGTTTACTTTATCTTACTACTAGTCGACCAGATATTATGTTCAGTGTATGTATGTGTGCTAGATTTAAAGCTAATCCTAAAGAATCACACTTGCTGGCTGTTAAAAGAATTTTTAAATATCTAAAGCGTACTATGAATTAAGGTTTGTTTTATCCAAAAGGAAAATCATTTGACTTAACAATTTATTCAGATGCTGATTTTGCTGGATGTAAGTTATATAGGAAGAGAACATCTGGAACATGTCACTTACTTGGAAAATCCCTAGTATTATGGTGTAGTAAGAAACAAAACTCAGTTGCATTGTCTACTGCTGAAGCAGAATACATCGCTGCTGGTAGTTGCTGTGCACATATTCTTTGGATTAATCACACACTACTGGATTATGGATTTGACTTTAAACATGTTTCAATCAACTGTGACAACACTAGTGCGATGAATATCTCTAAGAACCCTGTGTATCACTCCAGAACTAAACATATTGTTGTTAGACACCGCTTTTTAAGAGATCATTATCAAATAGGGGATATAACACTTGAGTTTATAGGCACTGAACTTCAATTAGCTGATATTTTGACTAAGACTTTAAGTTCAGAAAGATTAAGTTTCATTAGACAAGAATTATGAATGATAACTAATCCTTAAACCGTTAAGAGAAAAACCTCACCATTAGAGAATCCTCACCGTTAGAAAAACCTCACCGTTAGAGAATCCTCACTGTTAGAAAAACCTCACCGTTAGAAAATCCTCACCGTTAGAAAAACCTCACTATTAGAGAATCCTAACCGTTAGAAAATCCTCACCGTTAGAGAATCCTCACCGTTAGAAAATCTCACCGTTAGAAGACCTCACTGTTAAGAGACATTACCTGTACATTTTCGCGCTGTATTAGTCTATAAAGCCGATTGATCGAACCATTTTATTTTATTTATGATTTATGTGATTTATGAATCCTAAATGATATTAAAACTCGAACTGGACTCACTCAATCTCACTACGAACCTGTCTGCTCGAATTCCCCTAAACCTAAACCTCTCGACCTTCAGAACCATAGCTTCCAATCTGGAATGGCCCGCGTCAAGAGACCCCAAGTCACAGATGGGAGTGATGAGCCACAAGCGAAACGATAGAAAGTATCGAATACCAGAGGAAGTGGAAGTGGAAGTGTAGCTCGAAGGAATCCAATAAACCCACATCTCTCAAGGAGATAGATTGTTGTTGAAAAAGAGGTGTGAGCAGAATGGCTGATGGAAAGAAAATCGTTAGTTCTTAAGGTTTTACAAGAACAAGGTTGGCTAGAATGCTTCGCGAACAACAACGGACCTTATTTTCCAGCACTGGTGAAACAATTCTACGAATTCCTTCGTTTTGAAAAGTCTGAAGAAGAAAGCAGAATGGTTTCTGTGGTAAATGGTCAGGAAGTATCTTTTACTTTAGGAGAATGAGCTGAGAACCTGAGAGTTCCTCATGAGGGAGATTTTACTTATTATTCCAAGTCTGTACCTTCGACCAGTGATTTGTTTCAATATGCAGATGCTCTCCTGGAACTCATAGGGAATGGGACCCCTATAAAGGTGATTTCTGTAGGGATGGTAGGAGAAGATAAGTTGTTGTTTAAATTTATTCAGCATGTTTTTAGTCCAAAAAGAGGAGACTTTGCCTCTTTGAGATTCCAAGACATATATTTGTTTCATTTGCTGAAGCACAGTGTGAGAATCAATCTATGTAGATTGATTATGGTGCAAGTGGAAGAGATGACTAGACTGATGTCAAAATCAAATGCCTTATTTTTCTCAAAGCTAATTTCTGTGATGCTGAAAGTGAAGGAGATAGATGGACCTCAGGATGAGCTGGTAGTGGTTAAGGACAACTTCTGTATAACAAGAACTGTCTGTAAATACATAAAATTCAGCTGGAATCCTTGGAAGAAATCATGGGTGAATGATGATGGAAAAATTTATGACAAGTTCACTCATGTGGATCATCCATCTAGACCAAAGTATATGAGAGATCCTGGTCTTGGACCAGATGAGCCAGAACCAGTCTACAGTGATGATGAAGCTGAGGAGGAAGAGACTTCAGTTGAGGAAGGAGGAGACCCAGACTTACCCCCTAGTCTTGTGCATCAAGTTATTTCTTATGGAACAACTATCCCTCCAAAAGAACTACCAAAAAGAGAAACTGCCTTGAAGGACAATGATATAGAGACTACATAAGAAGGAGAAGAAGCTCACCCGTATGTTTTCAAGGACACCTTTGAGGAGGATGAGACAACTGAATCTTATCACTATGTTAATGGAGAAAATGAGGATGATGGTGAAGCAGATGATGTGGAAAATGTTGAAAAAGATCTCAGTTTGAGTCCTCTAATAGTCAGTACAGTCAGGATAGTGCCTGATCCGGAAGACATAGCAGCAGGACCTGTTAATGAGAGAGTCATTAATGACTCAGAACAAATGGCTATTGAATCTGCTGTAATTGTAGAGGAAAGTGCAGAATTACCTCAGGAAGAATAGTTGGAAGAGATATCTCAGGAGAATGCTCCAAGAGAGGAGGAGAATCTTGGCTCAGTGTCAGTGTTATATGACATTGAAGGTTGGACATCAGATCCCGGATATATGACTCTTGGACATTATTATGGAGATTCTAATGACAAAGACCAACCCCAAAAGGAATCAGTTACCTTACCCACAGTGGATGACAATGTGGAAACCAAGGAGGTCCTTAAGTCTTTAAAAGTTGAATTGATAAAAGCAATAAGAGAATCAGTGGAAGATATGATGAAATGTATCGTTGAAGAGATGAAAAGCGTGGAGCAATCCCTTGAGTTATCCATTGGATGTAGTGTGTCCACTCATGTGAAAGAAATGGTGGATGAACTTAAGGTGTTCCACACTCAAATTGAGAGTTGGATAGGAGCTGTAGTTGCTCTTAGACAATCAATCGCTTCATTGACTACTTTGAACAGTTCTCAAACCCAAGTGCAAACTAACATTCGGTATATCAAATAAGTAGTCAAACAGTTTGTGGAAGTTTTTGAGGCCTTTAAGAAGTCAGTCAAATAACATCTGAATAGTCAGGATGAACTTGTTCAGAAGGTAGTTAGTAGACTGACTCAATCTTTCAAGGAGACAGTGGCCTTCTCAATGAAACCTCTTCACTCATCCAGCACAAGTGTTAACCTTGACCAGATCCGCACTATTATTCAGGAAGAATTGGATAAGGCCAGTCCCAGTGGTGCATCAGATACTCATATTCTTGCTACCACTAGGGATGTTAATAGTTTTGTTCGTGATCACCTGCGGGCAGCTTCTTCTTCTCAAGAGGCAATCAAAAATAAGGTGGATGCTTATTTTGAAAAAGTTTATTCCAAGCACCAAATGGCAAACCATTTCAAGATTTTGCTTGAAAATATGAAGTTGCCTCTAGTTACCCAAGCATTCCGGGAACAAGTAAGTAAGATCAGGGAGCTTACTCCTTCTTTGGATAAGTTTATAGAGAATAGAGATGATTTTGTGTCTGCAATAGAGAGAGGAGGAAGCATTATAATAGATTTCCAAAACCTGTTGTTGCCATTCCTGCATGTGGATACCAGACCAGTGATTGTACCTCATGCACTTCCTGCTTCTACCTCTGGGAGTACTCTTCAACTGACTCCAGTTCAAGCCATCTGGAGATTGACACCTATGATCACTCAGAGGAGCACAGATTTTAGATCTGGTACTGTATCAGTTGCTGATCCACCAGTGGTTCTTTCAGGAATTCCCAAGCCTGCTAAATCTACCTCTGAACCCTCTGCTGATCCCAAGGAAAAGACACCTGTTCAAGAGAATGATTGATTGCATCTAGCTCTATTTTTTATGGGATTCATTTTATTTTTGTACTTTTCTGATTTTCCCACTGTATCTTTTACATATCAATCAAATACTTCAGTCCTCTCTTCACTATATATTTTACTCTGTATATTTTCTTTCCTAGTCCTTCTCTTTTCTCTAATACCCTCCTTTTTGTTAATCAAAAAGGGGGAGAAATTATTAGAAACCTATACCCAGAGAGAGAGATAGAGAATGTTGTTCACCTAAGGGGAAAAAGGGGGAGAAAATCACTACTTTGGAGGAGAATCCTGTAGTTAAATTGATAGGGGAGGAATATGCGAATATTTTAAAACTAAAGAATCTTGTTTGTTTTTTCCCTCTGAAACTACATTATTTCCTGATATATTCCCGTTTTCAGATTTTTCCTCTGATACTATACTATTGATATCATACTTTGATATATTTTTTGTTTCCTCTGATATTACATTATTTTGGCATAAGTTGTGATTATCAAAAATGGGGAGATTGTTGAACCCTCTAGAATTAAGTGGACTTATTGTGTTTTGAAAATCCCAACCATTCTTTATTTATATCTTGATTATGCTTAATACATTCAAAATATACTTTAATATATGTTTTTTCTTTCATTATTCTTAAATTAAGTCTTTTGAATGATCAGATATATGTTTACTATAACTTAACTCTTTCTGCCAAGTGAATACTCAAACAGTTTTCAGCTACCGTTACGAACTAGCTACCGATACAGAGTAAAGAAACTGTTACATCTCACAGCGACCGATACAGTTAAGTCTACTTATATGTTGGATCTACCGATGGAGTGCTACCTATACAGCTACCGGTATAGTTACCGATACCCAATCGATACCCAAAGTCCATCGTTGCATCAATGTCTACTGATAGAGCTATCGATACAATGAAGTCGACAGTTACCGCTAAAGCAAAGTTGACAGGTACTGATATGCTGAAGTCCACCATTATGCAATGTCTACCAATAGAGATGTACCGCTACCGATACAAGGCAGAGCCACAGCTACTGATAGAGACGCACCGCTACCGATAAAAGGAAGACCCACAGTTACCGTTACAAGTCCACCGCTACTGATCTGATCAAGTCTACAGTTGCAGCTACTGATACAAAGTCTACCGTTACAGATGAAGTCTACCGATACAGACACCTACTGTAACAAAAGTCTACCGATAACAAGATATACCGTTCCAGACACAGAACCCGACACTGCTTTAATTCCTTTATCATTATTTAATCTAACCAACGGTCATATCAGGTATATTTTAATACACTGACATTTATTTATTGTGTGTTGTTGGATTTCAGGGAACCATACCTCATACCTTCAACAAGTAAATCATCTTTTTCCAGAGCTCGTGCTTTAAATAATGGAAGGATGTGCTACTGTGAGGGTGTGTGAGACATATAAACGAATACACATAGAGATACAGATACCACGAGGTGTGCTGGAAGAACAACCAAGTGTGAATGCAAAGAGATGACAGAACTTACACGAAGAACTCATTACTGCATACTAGTGAAGAGCTGAGAATGAGAACATAACACAAGAGCTTCATCGACTGTCTCTACACCTGGAAGTCAAGGAAACCGACGATACTCTGTTTCTAAACAAAAAACCATAAGGGGACTCAGAGCGAATTCTGATCAATCAAAGGAGTCCAGAACTGCATGACAATCACAAGATCCTTCTCTAAACTCTAAATATTTTCTCTGTGATATATCTTTTTACATATTGAGCAGTGTGTGTTATATGCTATATTTTACACACACATTGTCTCCTATACTCTAACTGGAGGATTTGTAAATCCTCACTCAACACTCTTACATCTTTTCTTTCCCACTGAGATTGTGGTAGAGGTCGTGTGTGACCCGGACAGCTGGTTGTTGTTGTTCTTTTTCCCACGAATAACAGTGGTAGAGGTCATGGACCTGGACAGTTGTATACTGTTGTAATCCTCGATCTAGGGTGTGGATCACTTTTATATAATGTTTTGAGAGGACTAATTCTCAGCTTGAGACTGAACCTCTTGGTTAAATCTGTTGTGTTTATTTATTTTCAAATTTATTCTTTTATTCCGATGCTAATTACATTAAAACCAAAACTGTTTTAAAGTCACTTTGATAATTAAATTCTTAAGTGATTATATTAGTTGTAAATCATTATGTTGGTTTCAAAAGTTAATCAACCTTTCTATTTTGATTAACTGAGAAATAATCAATCCCGTGAGAACCCAACAGAACCTTTACTTTGATATAAATTCACTACAGTTTAATTCAGTATTTTATTTGGGGGTTTTTAAGAAAAAGTTTTAAAACAAAAATTTCAATTGGAACTCAATTCACCCCCCCCCCTCTTGAGTGTCCACTCCGACCAACATCCTTGTTTTGTCTGTTTATTACCGTTTGGATTAGGTTTCTTGTGAGGTAAACCTTGTTACACTGATTTCCTACCTTGATATGAATAATTGCATGTGTTTCCGGCAGTTTAAATGTTTTTGAAACATTTTAGCTATTATCGACGTAGTTTTTTTAACATACTTAGGCTGATACGAATCAGTTACGTACGATTGATTTTACATATGGTTGCAGAACCTGGTGTAGCAAGACCATAATTGGAATTGACGTTGAGTGCTTCCTCAAAGGGCATGTTTAATTATTACCACTACAAGACCATAAGGGGGATTGACATTGTGCTCTCTGAGAGGGTATGATAATTATCGAATCGAGACTAAAGGGGATTTAGACGTAAGTGCTTCCTCATAGAGTCTGTAGTATCGTTGCAAGACCATTGGGGGAATTGACAACAAATGCTTCCTCAGAGTGTCTTTGCCTTTGTTGAATACTTGACCATAGGTGTCTGCCCTGGTGAGCCACATAGAGGGTCAGTGTGATAATTAATTTTGGTTGGTTGTGATGAGTCCACCAAACCAAATAATAAGCTTGGGTTTGTACTACTTTTTGTTAGGTTGTCTGTTGAGATACCTGCTATGCCTTTGGATTATAGAGATTTATGCTAGATTCTTTAGTTGATGATTATATGATTGAATTAAATAAATGAATAAATGTGAATGGAATCTTGTATGAGTTTTTACTCAGTGTACTCTTGTTTCTCTACTGCATTTATTTCATATACTTTTGCTATATTACTCAATGACAGTAGGGCACAGATCTTGTGGTGGGTGCCTATTGGGGTGAGTCTCACACCCTATTTGGGTCCTGCTTTTTAGCCTGAATAGGTAATATGGTTGCATGTGTGGATAGGGATTTTGACCCATCTACCTCAGGTCCATGATTGACGGTTAGATCTGGAGAGCATGGGACTGAGCTTAGGCTTTCCATGCTGTTGGAGTTTACTGCTTACTTTTATTACTTGGGTTTCTGTTGTATTTCAATATATTTCTTTGTTTTCTTCTTTCAACAGATACATGTACCATGCTATATCATTTTTATATCATACGTTGCTTCGACTGTTTGGTTTCAGTTATTGTATACTGTTTACTGCTTCTACTATTGTTTATTATTTTCCTCATGCTGCATAATTTACCAAATGAGGGCATAGTTTCCACACTGACTCACCAAGGTGCTCACTGCTAGTCGGCAGACTCTGGAATTTGGGGAAACATTCTTGAGGTCATGTGTTAAATCGGGTACAGGGCACCAGTTGAGTGGCTACGGATTTGGGTCCATACAAAGTGGTATCAAGGAAGTTTTCTTTATTTTCTATTTCCTTACTATTTGGGGACAATAGACAGGGTTATGAAGGAAGGGGAAGTTGGTACATAATTTTTCCTGGGGGTAATTAACCCGTGTATAGGGAAAAGCTATACTACCTCGTAATTACACTTTTTAGTTTTTCCAAGTGTTATAGTTGATTATATTTCACCATTCGGTGATGCACTTGTTTTGTGCTGTTACAGTTTATATGATTGTGGTTCTATTTTTTTCAACTCGATGAGATGAGGGTATGCCATCTCATGCATCATATAGGCACTCGTTAGAAAATTACATTTCATGCATTTTACCATGCCATTTAAGGTGCATTAGAAATTACATGCTGTTGTGATAGATGTCGTGATAGATTATGCATGATGTTGTGATAGTTGTTGTGATAGAGATACCTACTATGCTGATAGGGTATTGTTTATTTTACAGCTTATTTAGCATGGATGCCAAGCATTGCTCTTAGAGGTGTTATGGGTCCTTGGGGATCGGAATTTGGCGGATCATGGGATTATCAACCCGTTTACTTGTTATATGCATTGTTATGATGTCAGGCATTTATTCACGGGGAGTTTTGTATGCCTACTGCCTAGAACCCAGATAACATGGTGTGTGGCCTGATGAACACACGCCATGTGTTCTTCTGTTCAGGAAGAACTACATTTTGCGGTTACACGTCATGTACTTTGATGTAAACGTCATTTACTTTTCTTCCGAGTGATCCAGGCGTGTAATTGAATGCATGGGTTGGAAAATCTTAGGGACAACACACCGTGACCATTTTTGACATGTTGTGTAGTTGTGGCCCATGTGACTAATAACACAGACGAGAAAAATCATCTAGAACATGCCATGTAGTTTGGGTTTACACAGCCATTTTGGCCGGTGTACATGCCCAAGTAATGTATTTCTAGAACACGCCGTGTATAGAGACTACACGTCGTGTAACCATGTTTTTCAAGTCTTAAGAGTTTTTCCTCTTCTATTCTGTTTTTACTCTTTTAATTTTGCAATTGTGCTCATCGTTGATAATGGTGTGCTTGACCATGCAGAGTCATGTTGCCAAGACGTCCTCCCATTGCACGTTGGGGTTCTAAAAATGATCGTATGACGGATATGGCACCGGTAGTTATCCCGGATACAGGTACATACACACAGTTCCGTGAAGGATTAATGAGGTTCATACAAACCTTTCAGGGAGCTCCGCAACTTTCCCAGTCTATGTTAGAGGTTACGCGAGTCTTCCAGCAGTAGCATCCTCCCATGTTCTCTGGGGATCGAGGACCTCAGGCTGCTGAATCTTGGTTCGATGCTATGGTTTCTATCTTCAACCATCACGAGACACCCCCAGACATAAGGGCGATGCTCACAACTTACATGCTATGAGATTTCGCCAAGAGATGGTGGGACGTAGTTTCTCAAGATGGGAATCAACAGATAGTTTCTTGGGACGAGTTTCAGAGTACGTTCTACGACTACTTATACCAGGTAATGCTGAGGGCCGACAAAGCCAAAGAGTTCATGAACCTGTAGTAGGGTACTCTATCAGTTATTGAGTATTCCTCCCATTTTACTGAGTTACAGTGTTTCACTCCCGTTCTGTAAAATGACGATCTATTTTTAGCAAGGATGTTTGAGGAGGCCCTCAGACCAGAGATCAGATCATAGGTGAACATCTTTCAGTTGACTAATATTTCATTTATAATCAACCAGGAATTGGTCACAGAGGGAAATATGAGGGATACTGGAGCAGTGAGCCAGGGCGGTTCAGCATCCAGATTTAGTACTATTGCTACTGACAGTAGGAAGCGCCACCGAGAGTCTACACAAGATGACTCAAGGAACCTAGAAGTTCATTTAGGTTGCAAGGTTGTGTGATTCGAGTGTGGGAAGGACGAGAATAAGAAGACCCAATTCCCGAGGTACCTAGTGGAGTGTCGAGCTTGCGGTAAGTTGGGTCACCTGCAACAGTTTTTCAAGGTTCTTCTTCTAGCATCTACTGAAGGTGGATCTATTTCAACTCAGCGTACAAGCACAGGATTACCAGTTCCGCATTATACTGGGGGATGGAGTTCTTCGGGTCGTTCAGGCCAGGGTAGAGTCCATGGATGCGGTGGTCGGACTCAGGAAGGACCAACTCAGGGATCTCAAGATGCTGCATAGGGCCGCGGTACTGGCAAGACATTTGCGGTGGAGCATATTCATCAGGAGCAAGATCTTGGTCCTTCTACAGTTCGAGGTATGATCTTAGTAGCCCCAGTTTTATCTTCTGCACTTTTTGATACAAGATCTTCTCATAGCTTTATTTATGTGCACACTGTGGAGAGCCTTAGACTTACTATCTCCACTTCTGAGATTATAATGACACTAGACACTCCCTTGGGACTTAGAACTGCTAGTGTGTGTCAGTGCAAGCAGTGCCCCCTTGAGGTTGGTGGGTGTCACTTCTTGTGGGATATTTATGTCCTAGAGATGACAGGTTATGATTTCATTCTTGGAATGGACTGACTATTTCCTTTTCAGGCCTTTATCGATTTCTATCGCCGCAAGATGAGTTTCACATCACCTGAGGGTAAACCTTTTTTTCACAAGGGTGAATGGGATGTCCAGGAAAGCAGAGATAGACAAGAGAATCATGAGTTGGGCGGTGATATAGACCATATTTCTAGTTTATATCTGGACGATAAAGGGAATTCTCAGATGGATTATCCTCCAGTGGTTGATCATTTTCTGGATGTCTTTCTAGAAGACTTTTTAGGGTTGCCTCCGGAGCGTGAGGTAGACTTCTCTATTGAGGTTGTGTTGGGAGAAGCACCGGTATCCATACCTCCTTATAGAATGGCTATGAATGGGTTATAAGAGCTCAAGAACTAGTTAAAGGAGTTGCAAGAAAACAGTTTTATCCAACCCAGTACTTCACCTTGGGGATCACCTATTTTATTTTCGATGAAGGAGGATGGTGCTTTATGGATTTGTGTGGATTATCTGAAGCTGAACCTGTTGACGGTCAAGAACTGATATCCCTTTCCAAGGATTGATGATCTTTTTGATCATCATTGAGGAGCCAGGGTGTTCTTGAAGATTGACTTGAGATCTGACTATCCTCAGCTGCACGTTAGACCATTGGATATACCTCTTACAGCCTTCTGGAGTAGGTATGGTTTGTACGAGTATTTTTTTATGCCGTTCAATCTCATGAACACGCCATCAATTTTCATGGCGCTGATGAATAATGTTTTCCATCCATACTTGGATTCCTTCATGGTGGTTTTCATGGAAGATATCTTGGTGTACTCTCACATTCTACACGACCATGCTACCCATCTTGAGATCTTATTGACTACACTGAGAGAGCATCAGTTATATGCTAAGCTCTCAAAGTGCCACTTCTAGATGGACTGGATTCACTTCCTAGGTCATGTCATCTCAGAGACAAGAGTATCAGTAGACCCAGAGAAGGTGAGACAAGTTGTTACCTGGGAGCAGTCGTAGAATATCTTCGTGGTACGAGGTTTCTTGGAACTGGCTGGATACTACAGGCGGTTTATACAGGACTTCTCATACTTAGCAGCGCCGTTGACATTCTTGACTAAGAAGGGGGTGATGTACGTTTGTTCAGAAGCCTGTGATTCAGCCTTTCAAGAGATGAAGGGGAGATTGACTTCAGCACCTATTATAGTTCTTCCATAGCCGTGCAAGAGTTATATAGTTTTCTGTGATGCATCTGGCATCGAGCTTGGAGTAGTTCTTATGCAGGAGGATCGTGTTGTTGCATATGGATCTCGGTAGTTGAGGCCACATGAGAAGAACTATCCTACGCACGACCAGGAGTTGGCTACAGTTGTTCATGCCTTGCGTTGTTGGAGACATTATCTTCTGGGAGAGCATTTTGTGGTATATACTAACTACAATAGCCTCAAGTATATCTTCACGCAGTGTGAATTAAATCTGAGCCAATGAAAGTAGGTCGAGTACCTACAGTCTTTCGAATTTTAGCTTTCTTATAGGCCTGGGAAAGGCAATGTTGTAGCATACACACTGAGCTGGAGGACTCAGTTACATGTAGTTCAAGAGGCCAGTAGCGAGTGGCAGATTATGGCTCTATTCTCTGAGATGCATTTGGAGGTTCACAAAAAACAGGGACAGACAATTCTTTCTTCTATAGCTGTTACCTCTACTGTTCTAGATCGAGTTCGAATGAGGCAGCTATCTGACTCACAAGGCCTAGTATTACAGGAGGGTGTGTCAGGTTGAGACCCTACTTTAGGTTGGACAGTGAGCAATGACGTGGTGTTATGTTTTCATGGCCACATATGGGTTTCGTCAGACATACATGAGGAGATGATGCAGGAGTTTCATACTTCATCTTGGGAAGTTCATCCTGGAGTCACAAAGATGTATCAAGATTTACGTCGTCAATATTGGTGGCTATGTATGAAGAAGGATGTGGTTGGTTTTGTTATGCGGTGTTTCACCTGTCAGCAGGTGAAGTTAGAGCATCAGCAACCAGTAGGGCTTTCGCAGCAGTTACCCATTCCAGAGTTTAAATGGAATGATGTTGCGATGGACTTCATGATAGTGTTACTGATGTCACCTCGAGGGAATGATGTGGTTTGGGTTGTTGTTGATCGGCTCACAAAGGTTTCTCATTTCTTGCCGATCAAGGAGACCTTTGGTGTGGATGAGCTTTGGAGGTCATACATTCATGAGGTGGTATGACATCATGGGGTTCTGAACACTATTATTTCAAATAGGGATGCCCACTTTACTTCACATTTCTATAAGGGTCTACAGAGGGCTTTGGGTATGTAGGTACTTATGAGTATAGCTTACCATCCCCAAATAGATGGCCAGTCAGAGCGCACGATTCATGGGTTGGAGGACATGTTGCGAGCAGGCATCCTTTATTTTTGAGGTTCTTGGGAGAAACATATACCACTAATGGAGTTTTATTATAACAATAGTTTTCAAACAACTATTCAGATGGCACCTGACGAGGCTTTGTACGGTAGGCTGTGCCGATCACCCTTGTGTTGGATGGAGGCAGGAGATGCAGCTATGATGGGACCTCATCTTGTTTAGGAGACCACAGAGTAGGTGGAGTTGACTCGGAAGAGGATGGCTACCGCACAGTCTCGATGGAAATCTTATGCTGATCAGCGTAGATGACCTTTAGAGTTCAAGGTCGGAGATATGGTTTTCCTATGTGTTACCCCGAGGTTGGGACATAAGAGGATTAAGAGATAGGGAAAGCTTTCAGCAATATTTTTTGGTCCATTTGATGTTCTGGAGAGAGTCGGTCTGGTTGCTTACAGGTTGTAGTTACTTTAGAGGTACCAGGCTATCCATGATGTCGTCCATGTTTCTAAGCTTCGAATGTATTTATCAGACCTGTCTAGTGTTTTTCAACCCGAGGAGGTGGAGTTGGAGCAGGACGCATCATCCGAGGAACATCCTATCAGAATTGTTGATCATTGTTCCATGGTTCTCTGTGGCTGGTCTGTTCTTCTAGTATAGGTGCTATGGCAGTACGGGAGAGTACATGACGAGACTTGGGAGAGGGAGGCCGATGTATGATCGTAGTGGCCAGAGTATTTCAAGGATTCTTCATCTATGCCACGTTAGGAAATTCAGGGAAGAATTTATTTAAGGGGGAAAGTTTGTAAGAACTCTGATCTTCTTTTCAGGTATGTGACCCCTTGGATGATGTTTTTCTTGGTTTTAAAGTCAAGGGTGATACTTCGGAGAGTTGGGGAAACATGAAACAATGTTTTGAGGAAAACGGGGAGCTGTACGGGTAGCGCACAGTTTTTCTAACTGTGTGGCCAGACCATGCATAGCTGGTAGTCAAGGAAGGGGAAACTAAATGGTTGTGGCGCGGTTAAATGAAATCATGTGAAGAGACCATGCGAGGAGTGTTGGCATGGTAGGACATACTGCATAGTTAGAACACAGTTTGTCTAACCGTGTGATCAAACCGTGCGAGCACTTAAATCTATATGCTAAATTTGTGGATATAATCCATTTTTTCTCTATTTTCCTCTTTTATGCTCTTAAGAGGCCATAACTCGGGATTACTCTCCCTTTATGGTTGGAGAACATCTCCCAAGCATTCCAGAGGCGATCTGAAGGATTCTATTGGCGAATCAAAGCCAGATTCTTGAGGTATGTGATCGTTCTCCTTCGTTCTTGTTTTTTTTCTTAGATCTACTTAGATCTACTTCTCCTCTTCCCTTAGTTTCTTATATCTACGCCCGTTATGTGTAGATCTAAGTGTGTGGATGCCAAATTTGTTGAGTTTGGGTCTTGATCTTGTTAGGAGAAGGAATGTAAGGAGGGTTCTTGGAGAATCAACCACGATTTCTTGTGCATTCTTTGTTTTTGGGGTTTTCGTCAAAACCTTCGAGCTAGGTGGTTTGATTCCTTATGTTAAATGTCTTGATTTTTTCTAAAAAGGTGCCGGATACCTATGTATCGGGTATCTCAGGTTAGGGTTTTGATCCTTTAATATTATCTGCCTTAGATTTATTGTGTGATTGAGGCTAGTAGATGAATAATGATTGCTTGTTAGCAAGTCTGAGGATCACACCATGGGTGTTTTCATTGTTTTGGCTATTTATCACCATTTGGCTTTGGTTGCCTATGAGGTAAACCTTGTTACACGGATTTTCTACCTTGATATGAGTAATTGCATGTGTTTCCTTCTGTTTAAATGTTTTTTATGCATTATAGATATTAGCCAAGTAGTTTTTTTAACATACTTTGGGCTGGTATGAATCAATTACGTACGATTGCTTTTACTCGGGGCTGCAGGAACCTGGTGTAGCAAGACCATAAGGGGAATTGACATTGAGTGTTTTCTCAGAGGGTTTATTTGTTTATTACCACTACGAGACCATAATAGAGATTTACATTGTGCTCTCTCTATGGGTCTGATAATTATTGAATCCAGCCTAAAGGGGAAATTAGATGTATGTTCTTCCTCAGAGAGTCTGTAATATCGCTGCAAGACCATAGGGGGAATTGAGGATGAGTGTTTCCTCAGAGTGTCTTTTCCTTTTTTGAATACATGACCATAGGGGTATGCCCGTGTGTGCCACCCAGAGGGTCAGTGTGATAATTAATGTTGGTTGGTTGTGATGAGTCCACCAAGCCAAAGAACAAGCTTGGGTTTGTACTACTTGTTGTTAGGTAGTCTGTTGAGATACCTGTTTTGTTACCTGCAATGCCTTTGGATTATAGAGCTTTTTGCTAGATTGTTTAGTTGATGATTAAATGATTGAATTAAATTAATTAATAAATGTTAATGGAGTCTTTTAGGAATGTTTACTCAGTGTACACCTTTTTCTCTGCTATATTTATTTCATTTACTTTTGCTGTATTACTCACTAACAGTAGGGCACAGATCTTGTGGTGGTTGCCTACTGGGATTAGTCGCACCCCCCAGTATGGGTCCTTCTTTTCGGCCCAAATAGGTTATATGGTTGTAGGTGTGGGTAGGGATTGTGGCCCTTCAACCTCAGGTGATTGATTGCTGGTTAGAGATGGAGATCATGGGTCCAAGCTTAGGATTGCAATGCTATTGGAGTTTATTTATTACATTTAGTACTTGGGTTTTAGTTTTATTTCAGCATGTTGATTTGTTTAATGCTTTCCACATATACATGTACCATGCTGCATCATATTTTTATTAAACATTGCTTCTACTATTTGGTTTCAATTGTTGTATATGGTTTACAGCTTCCGGTATTGTTTATTATTTTCCTTCCACTACATAATTTACCAAATGATGGCATAGTTTCCCCACTGACACACCACGGCCATCACTGCTAGTCGGTAGCCTCTGGTGTTTGGGGAAACGTGCTGGAGATCATCTAGTGAACTGGGTATGGGGCACAAGTTGAGTGCCTCTGGATTTGGGTCGTTACATTATTCTTGATAAAATTTCACATCCATAGCCTAACCACATATAATAAAAATAACTGTCCTAGTGGTGGTTATTTTTTTTCTTCAAAGTCACAACCCATTATTATTTTTTATTTTTAGTTTTTTTCAATAAGGGTAAACAATCATGTACAATGAATGAACTAAAAAACATTTCTTAATTCCCATATTATCACCCCACACTTATTCCTTACAATGTATTTTGTCCCTCTAACCATGAAACCCCTATCCCTCACACATCACCTTTAATATATCATGATAAATACCCAGAGTATGGTAGAAATTGACAAAAATTTCTTGAAACATGGGTCATCTCTATAAATTTCATTCATGGTCACCGTGGGATAAAAAAATGTTTATTTAAATGTTGTATTTTATGAATAAGTGTTTTATCAAAATATTCCAAAAAAATATTAAATGTGGGTTTTTTCAATCGTAGCTTTAACAAGTTAAAATTCAAGTTATGTTTGGTGAAATGTCCCAAAATCACTCAATAACTATGCTCAAGATATAATTGGATATAGTTGGTCTAGAGATACTCCCGGGAATGAGAATATGTTATTGAATAATCACCAAATTCCTGATTAATAATAAAAAATAAATTCACATGAATTTCATAAATTCAATGCATGAAAAATGGTTAGAAAAGTTCATTTACACGAATCAATCAATTACCTATAATCATGAAACATCATTTGAATATCCATGATTCACTTTAAAAATTAAATTATAAATTTAAATAAGTTAATATCATTAAAAATGAAATCTAAAAAATGAAATCACATGATTTTTATGAAACTAATGTCTCCTTGATAAGTCTATTAAAGAATTATTTCAAGTGTGGATATGCATTTTTATTTTAATTCATAGAAAATAATATTTTCAAAAAAAATACAGGAAATAAAAATGATATTGAATTTAAAATAAAACAATATTTAGAAATGATGCTTCAGTCAGGTGGTGAAGGTCATTTTCCTTTACTTCTATTTTTCAGTAGTTTCACGATGTGTGTTCTGTTAGGTGTATCATTTTTTCATCCATGAATCATCTTTATTAACGGACCTAAAATATAATAATAAAAACAAATCACAGTTCATGCGTGTTAAATATTTCTAGAATAAAACCATGGTGAAGAGTGTGCTACGATAAAAAATTTGGGTTTCCTCCTGGAAGATCTTTTGATTAATGGTGGGTACTCAAATAAAAAATTAGAAAAAAAACTAAAAATCCATGACTACCATATTCCCTCCCCCACTTAATTGATGAAGTGTACTAAATGAATTTAAATTTATTTTTTCTTGAATGTATGTAAGACATGAAGTTAATTATTATAATAAATTTTATTGTAAACATGCGTACTTATAGGACTTCATTGGTAATAAGGGTAAAGGACTGTGATCTCCACCACTGGTTCTTGAGGAATTGTCCCCTGGAACTTCTTCAGACTCTTTCCATTTACAGTGAATGTCTTTTATTCACATTCCTTTTTTGACAGGTTTAATTCCAAAGGGGTATGCATGAATAACAATAAAGGTTCCTTCACTTATGGAATGAATTTTAACTATCATTAGCTTATATCTATATTTGTATAAAAACACATGATCTCCGGGGTTGATGGTTCTTGGCTGAATCATATTGTAATTGTTTATCCTTGTTTTCTCTTTATAAATCATTGAATTTTCAAAATATTCTCCCCTAATTTACTCTAAATATTTCACCTACAATGTTATCTATTTCCTAGCTTTATCAATGTCTATATATATCCTTCTTACCACTTAATAGGTCGTGAGCACCAATTCTATAGGAAGGTGGAAACTCCTTCCATAATTCAACATATAGGGACCCATCCCTATGGGTGTCTTTTAGGCTGTTCTATATACCCATGAGGTATCATTTAACCTCTAGCTCCGGTCCATACTATTTTCTTTAATAGTTTTTTCAAAAATTCCTTTAATTTCGTTATTATGTACTTCTACTTCGACATTTGTTTGGGGATGGTATGGTGTTGATGTTTTATGATGTAACGAATAAATTTTACGCAATGCATCCATTTTTCTATATTATAAATGAGTTCCATGTTCATTAACAATAGCCTGTGGAACTCAAAACCTATAGAATATGTTACCCTAACAAAATCACAATCAACTTTAGCATCATTAGTTCTGATTTCTTTTTCTTCCATCCATTTTGAATCATGGTCAACAACTAAATGAATATATGAATTTTCAAATGACATTGGAAATTTTCCCCTGAAGTATGTGATCGATAATTTAAAACATTAACCAAGAAATTGTTATTTTTTAGGAATTTCCTATCATTTTGAGATATTACCAAAAAATGGACGTTTTAACATCTTTTAAAAAATTCATATGCATGTTTGAATGAAGTGATCCAATAAAGTACATATTATAACACTTTTCATGATATCCTATAAGGTCTAATGTCACCTCCATAAGATAGTTTTTAATATAATTCAAACACTAATTCAATTTCACTTCATGGTAATCATCTTTTTATGAATCGATCAGTAAACAATTTCAACAAAATGGTTCTCCCCTAAAATAGAATCTTGATTCATATTTAATATTATGTTTTATATGACAACTTATATTAGAGGATTCATAATATGTAACACGGAGAAGGACAATTTTGGTGTACTATGGTACTTCACCATTGAGGATATAAAGTTTTTCTCTGGGAATATCAACATTAAGTGGGTTCTAGTTTCGAATTTATGCTTTAGTTGAGTGGGGTAGTTGATTTAGATGATCAACCACATGATTTTCATTTAACGTTTTATCTTTAATTTCAAAATTGATATATTTTATGAGTTTCATCCATATTACCAATCATGATTTTATATCACGCTTTTTCTTTAAATTTATGAGTGTTGCATGATCATAAAAACAACTTTTGTGCTAAGAAGATATAATCGGAATTTTTCTAGTGCAAATTCGAATGCAAGGAACTCCTCAGGGGTTGTGTACTTTATTTTTGTGTAGTACAAGTTCCTTAAATTTTTTTATGACTTGAGGTACAGAGACCCTCTCCTTTTACACATATCATTACGTGATTCTAAGCAATATATTACAGGCCAAGGATCGTAATGTCTAGTGTCTTGAAAGACTAGGTACCTAAAATTAAAAACATGGGACTAAATAAAACATTTAGTTTTATATTAGTCATAAATACCTCCTAACATCCATTGTGATAATATATTTTCATAGGATAAACTGGGTATGAAATGAACAAAGGGATGATTTAAAATCCCATTAAGGGAATAAACATAAGAATAAAGTTGTATCACATGGGTTAGAAAGCATGACATAATGATATACAAACTCATGGAACATATGGAATAATACCATATAAACATGGGATCATATAAACATGGATTCATATTAATATGGAAGAAACATATAACATGAATTTAGCATGATTCAAGTCCCATTTCACATATAGGTTTACATTTCTATGTTTACCACCAAGACTGTTGTATATGGTAGCATGAGTCTTGGCTAACCTCCAAGACCATTGCACATAACATATCTTGAGACTAAACTTTACACATTTAATTAGAGATCTATCTAGGAACACCCATAATAAATTGTTAATGAATATTCTTTCAACATAAATAACCATACATAATCAATCATACAAAAACATAAAGGGTATCCAAGGAAAGAAATTGGTATCACAATCATGTGATAATCATAATAAATGGGTGTATCATACAAGTGTCCATGAAAAAATGGAATTAGAAAATACATGTACATTAATAAGGTAAAATAGAAATATATTAATGTATGTTATTTCTATAGAAGTGATAACATGTACTAAGAGTATTTAAGAAAATCTAGTATTAAATCTTTTTAGTGTGGTTTAGAGGAAAATACTAAAGAGAATTTAAAATAAAAAAAGAAATAATCTTTTATATATAACCAGAATTGAACAAATAAGGTTTTAATAATAAAAAGGGTTATTTAAAAAATAATTGTATTAAAAATATATTGTAGTGTGCACTTGAAATTGGATAATAATTTAGGAAGTTCCTTTAAATGGGGTTACTTTTCAGGAAGTACTGAAGAGGGAACCACATAAAAACATGTATATCCCTGAGAGATAAAGATAAATGGATGTTGATATATGAGTTTAGATCATTTACACAAAATTTATATAATTTACATAAAAAATAACAGATAACATCATTTGGGTAAAAAGAAATATAGAGGAACCTGAAGGAATAATAGTTGTTTAGGAAGAATCTCTTACCTTAAGTAAGATGATGTCCTTCACTTGATCTTAATGTCATAGATATACAAATTAAATTCATTAATTAATATGTCTAGAACCACTTTTTCAAATAATTGATTTAATATAACCTTATTAAGTTCATTCAAGACATTTTTCATGGGTTAAGAGGTTTAATTCAATTGTTTCTTTCATTGGTTTCCCTGATTGGTTTACTTATACACATGAAAGGATAAACATTTAAGATGAGAATGGTTTTACGGAATTGGAGTTATATGTTAGTGGTGATAATATAATGGATTACATGGTTATAAAATTCATTATATTATTTTTACTGAATATGAATCATTATATCAAACTTTAGTAATAACAGTTTGGGTTATTTGTGGTTTTTTGATCCCATCGAACACTTTTTTCATTGTAAATTAATATAATGTGTACAAAAGATTCCAAAACATTAAATTTTACATAATAAATATATTATTGTCTGGTTCAACCATCAAAATGGTTTCATGACCATAATTTAAGATGGTAATAGGGATTTGAAAATTGGTCGTCCTTGAATGTGATAAATTAACACATCTCGGATGGTGTTTTCATTTCTAGTACAAAAGGAAAGGAACAGATAGATGATGATGAAATATTACACTATTCTAAAAAAATTTCAGTAAATTTATGTTATAGGAGTTATCATATCACTTCAATTAAAGTATGTGTGAAAATAAAAAAAATGAATGGAACTTGAATGAAAATAAACAAAATGAAAATAGGAATTTACCTCTTGAATATATAATTATTTAGAAACTATTTAGGGGAGAGGATCATGTTGTTCAAAGAGAACAATGGATTTTGGACGTGGGATAGTGTATTATAGAGTTATTTGAGACTAATTTGGAGTACGCACGATCCTTGAGATGAGTGAACAGAAGTGTTAAAGAGGGGTGGTGTTTATAGTGGAGGAGATGAGGGGTTTCCCATTATTTTAATCATTAGTTTAGTATTTTTTACTCAAGAATATGAATAGTATTTATTCTTAATATTAAAATAGTAAAAATTTCATGTGAGTTTGTGATAATATCCTTACATCATCCATACATCAGTTGATGACATATTAATTCATGTATTTACCATTTATTGTAAATTATTGTATTTTACTATTCACAAAATTCATGTTTTTAAGAAAAATTCCGAAAATTATCCCCAACGATTTTTTAACATATAGAATTAAAAAATAAATTTCTATTTTCAAAAATAATCTTCTAAATATGAGAAATTTTTTTTAATTAAAATCATAATATAAATGAAAAATTGAAAATTTTCAAATTAAAATAGCATTTCTATCATTTTAAAGATTTAATGAAAATCTCTTCAAATTATCTTATAATTTTAATTCATAACAATAATTATTTATGAATATATCTTATGAAAATAAATTTTATTTCAAATTATTAAACTAATCATAAAATAGAAATTAAATAAGCATGACTTATAAAAATACCAACACATAATTAATTTTTTTTAAAATATTTACTTGCTTATACTATGATATATTATTATAATATTGTCACTTATAATATGGGTAAATTTTATTTATACTTTCATTGGTCAGGTTACTATTCAATTGGCAAGTTTACTATTCATAAGGGTCATATTACTATTCCAAAGGGCAAGTTACTATTTAATCAAAATTGATTCTTTTACTTCTTGAGATGCCTTTTATTTTACTCATTATTCATTTATAAGGTTTTTAATATGTTATATGTGTTATCTTATATGATTATACTATAATACATAATTATAATAATGAAATTTCATTAATAAAACATTTGGTCATTACATTCTTCCCCCTATGAGATTTCACCCTCAAAATTTCATTTTGGCATTCAAAGGCATAAATAGGTGTGGGTAATTTTCCTTTACTGCCTCCTCTAGTTCCCATGTTGCCTCTTCATACTTATAGTTCTTCCATAGTACTTTGACCAGATGAGTAGTCTTGTTGGGAAGAACTGTATCTCTATGATCCAAAATTTTCACTAGCTTCTCATCGTAAGAAAGATCATTCTCCAACTATAACACCACAAAAGAGAGTACATGTGAGTGGTTTGTTATGTTGTTCTTTAATTGGGATTCATGGAATACATCTTATTCCTTAAATTATGATGGTAAAAGTTCTAGCCAATACGCCATAGGACCATCATGATCAAGAATCTTGACGGGGTTGATGTACCAAGGAATTATCTTTCATTTCTTGCAAAAACATTTGACCACCATCCATGGATATATAAGGAGGAATATAATGTCTCTGACATTGAACTCAAGGTACCATTGATGATTGTCTACATAACTCTTCTTTTTTTCTTTAGGCTACCTTGATGAGCTATTGAATGTTTTTGACCTTCTCCACCATCTCATTCTCTATTTCAGTTCTAAGCATCTTACACTCACCCACTTCATCCCAACATCTCAGTGCTTTGAACATTTTCCTATAAAGAGCATTTTATGGGGTTATTGGAGTGGAAAATATTGGTGTAAGAGAATTTTAGAAGGGGAATATGTTGGTACCATACTTCATTGATATCCATATAACACACTCTCAACACATATTCCAATGTTTGAATAGTTCCCTCAGATTGACCGTCTTTTTGAGGATGACAGGCTGTACTAAAGTTCAGTTCAGTGTTTAGAGCATGCTGGATAATTTTTTTGAACATTGAGGTGAATCTTGGATCTCTATTGGATACAATAGATAGCAGTACTCTATTAATCCTTATCACCTATTTGATATATATCCATTCAAGTTGATATAACGAGAAGTCCTCTGAAATTGTGATAAAGTGTGTTGTCTTTGTATGACAATCCACAATGACCTATATAGTAGTGTTTCCTCTGGATGTCCTTGGAAGTCTAGTGACAGAGTCCATGTTGACATTCTCCCATTTCTATGTTGGTATGGATAGTTGTTGAATCATCCCTTTAGTATTTTTTCTTTCTTCATTCACTTATTTACATACCCAGAACATTGATGTATATTCAGCAATCTCTTTCTTCATATTGTCCCACTAAAAGTTATCTCACTCATCTCAATACATATTTTTGATCATTGAGAGAATAAAGAAGTATGATCATTGTGCATCATGGAAAACCCACTTCATTTACTCTGGATCAGATAATACACATAATCGTGAAGCAAATCTTACAACTCCTTCCTTGTTAATCTATAACTAAGCAGATTTCCCATCTCTAATAGCTTCTACCCTATTCTAATTTTCCACATCTTTTATTTGAGCATCCTTTATTTTCTCCATGACATTGGGTTGGGAAATCCTTTGATGAAGAATTTATTATGTTCCTCCATTAATGATTCTCATGTCCATCCACTTCAAATCCGAGAAGATTGGATCCCTTTCAATTCCCATCATTAATTAAGTTGCAAGATCCGTTCTACTTATAGCATCTGCCACCTTATTTTCCATTCCAGGATGGTAGTGGATTGAGAAATCCTAATCCTTGATGAGATCTAGAAATATTTTCTAGTGCATATTAATATCTTTCTATATGAATATATATTTGAGACTTTTGGGGTTAGTATATATCTTACAATTCTCCCCATAGAGATAATGGTTCCATATTTTCAATGCACAAATAACAACCTCCAACTCCCTATCATGTGTGTGATAGTTTTTCTCATTGACTTTCAGCTGCCTTGAGAAATAGGCTATCACTTTATCAATTTTCATTTGTATATAGCCTAATAATTTCATTTAATCATCATTTCACACCACAAATATTTTCCCACTTACTAGGAGTTTGAGTACTGGCATAGTGATTAGCCTACTTTTGTGTTTCTTAAAGCTTTCCTGGCATTCTGGAGACCAGATGAACTTCACTCCCTATCCTGTCAGCCTGGTCATTGAGTTTGAAAATCATTAGAATTTATTCATAAATATTTGATAATACCTAGATAGAACAAGGATGATACGAATATCTAGTACATAGGTCGACTTTGGCCACTCCTTGAATACCTTTTTCTTGGAAGGGTCCATAAATATTCATTTCCTAGTGATTACATGCCCTACTAATGATAGTTCCTCTATATAGAACTCAAATTTACTGTACATTACCTAATGTTTCTCCCTTCACAAAGTCATCATCATAGTACTCAAATTCGGCTCATATTCCTCCTTTCTGTTGGAGTAAATAAGAATATCATCGATAAAGGATACCGAAATTTTTTTAAGGTAATATCAAAAGACTCCATTCATTAAATCCATGAATATTTCTTGAGAATTAGTGAAGCTGATGGGAATCATTATAAACTCATAGAGTCCATACCTTATTTGAAAGTAAATTTTTAGAATATCTTCTCTCCTCACCTATAATAGGTGATATCCAAACTGAAGGTCCACCTTATAGAAATAACTGGCCCCATGTAGCTGATCGAACAAATCATCTATCTGAGGTTGAAGTACTTGTTATTTATCATGGGATTATTGAGCTCAATATAATCAATACAGAGGTTCATTTACCCATCATTCATCATACCAAAGAGGATTGGTGAAACCCATGGTGAAGTACTCAGGTGTATAAAACCATTCTCTAGAATCTCCTATAACTTCTTCTTCAGCTTTTCCATCTCAGTAGTGGCCATTATATAAGGGGTATTTGATATAGATATGGATCTAGGAATAAGTTCATTTTAGAAATTAACCTCATGATCAGGTGGAAGACTATAAATTTTTTCAGGTAATATATCAGTGTAGTCTCTCATGATGGGCATGTCTTCGTGGATGATTCACTCCATTGTCTCAATCATTTGAGCTGGATATTCTTTCTCATATGTCAGTAATATCCACACTTCAGACAATTATTCTAAATAAGATTCATCTTACACCCTAAACTTATAATGAATTGGAGGATGCTTCGGGATTTGAAGAGTGATCTCCCTTTCTTGACTATTAATGTTGGATTTTTATAAAGATAGCTAATCCATGTTCAAGATAACATCGAACTCTACTAAAGGTAGAATGAAAATATATTCTTATAAGTTCATTACAAAGACATTTACTTAGGACGTTTTATAAACCGTGGACTCTATAATTTCCCCCTTTATTGTTCTCATTGATAACCTAACCTCCAAATTTTTAGTTGGTGTTTTAATAGTTCTACTAAACATAAAAGATATAAAATAATGCATATAAGTAGAATCAAATTGTAATTTTTATATTATTGAATAAATAACTAGTGTACCTCTCACTACATCATTTTCTGGATCCCCCTTAATAGTATTGATATCAAAACCTCTTCCCTATTTCCTTGGAAGTTATTGTGGATTTCCCCCAACAAACCTTGTTAATGGGAAATTGTTCGCATAAGTACCATGTTCCTTTCAGTTGTAACACTGCACTATATACTGAGTATTGATATGAACCTTCCTCAATTCTTCCACATTATTGGGATTCTTCATATACCTTTGGGTGTTTTTAGCCAAATTTCGGATTCTTCCACATTTTAATCAATTCCCAGTTTCCTTTAGACAGTTCCTAGGATGCTTCCTCCCACAACTTGGACACGTGGGATGTTTTATCATCTTTCTATCATGTTATTTATTTACCGAACCACCCATATTAGATTCCATTTTCCATCTCTTTTCATAGGGCCCATTAGACCACTGAGAGTCTCTGATATCCATTTCATCCTTGAGGGAATAATGTAAAATCTCTTCATAACATTAGAAGTCATGAAAATCCAACACTTTTAATAGACTCTACTTTATTCTTATAAAGAAGTGATCCCCCTTTAATTTGGTGTTTTTGAAAAATATGGGGTTGTATCTTGCATGCCTTGTTAAGTTTGATTCAGATGCTCCGATGGACTCATCTACCATTTTCTTGAGTCTGACGAACTCTATTTACATCTTGAGGTGAAGGGTTCATGGAAAATATTTATTGACAAAAAAATTTCTTGAATTCCTCACAATACATAGAATCAATTTATTTTTGGCACATAGTATTCTTGATCTGTTCCCACCACTAATTAGCTTCCCCCTAAATGATAGAACACCAGTAAAAATTTCTATTCTTTGGATCACTAAAGGATAGAGAATATCTTTTCAGTATAGTTAATCCACTATTCCGTGAGGAGGGGATAATAAGAACCACTAAACATGGGAGGCCTTTTGCATATAAATTATTCAACAATGGATTTCTCTTTCATTATCGGAGGAGGAAATTCCACATGATTCAAGTTATTATTCATAACTTGAGCTAGCTAAAAAAGTAATATCATAATGTTTTGGGAACATGTTCCCATCATATTCGGAATATCATTAGTAAAATATTCACATTCCCTATCACATAAATTTTTTTCACTTGTTATTCAATTTCCCACCATTAATTAAGAAAAATAACTTAGAATTAGGGGGATTTAATAGTTATCTAATAAGCATAAAGGAAACTTTGAAAATAAAAGGATAAACCTTTAAAAGATAATTATATCATAACTTTTTATTACCTATGTTTATATATAGGTTATAATTGATCTATTTCATAACATATATTCTTATGCGTTATTTTTTTTATTCCCTTCATAATGGTTTTTATTAAGCTTATTAATTCACCAAAATATCTTCCCCAGGAATGTCAAACTAAAAGTGAAGTACAAACCATTTTCATCCACTAGTTCCATTTCACGTGTATATCCAAGTGTTGTTTTTGGGTTTTACCAATAGATACATGTGTTCGATAGCCACATCCACTTGTTTATATCCATATAGATATGTATTTTCATGTTAATCCCCTTACTCCATAATTACCAAAATTTAGGGATGGTTTCTTATACTTAGTATCATCCCTTAGATTATTAATAAAGTGATCTATTACTAATCTCTAAAAATAACTATACCATCCTATGATACCAACTATAACTATCCTATCCCTTTAAAAATATCATTACATGATTTTAAGCATAATATTAAAAGAAAATGATGTTAATGTCTAGTGTCTTGGAATGCTAGCTAAATAAAATTGAAAACATGGTACTAAATAAAAGATTTCTTTATTTATTCTTCAAAAAGAGATCCTAACGGTCATTGTTCTCATAAATAATCATTTGATAACCTAGGGATGACATGAACAAAGGGATGATCTAAAATCCCAGTAATGGAATAGGCATATGAATAATTATTTAGCGTATGGGTTACAAGGCATGACATAATGAAATAAAATGGCTTGGAAGATATGTAATAATAAACTATAACACGAGATCATATAAAAATGGAGTCATATTAATGTTTATGAAATAGAAAACATGAATTTAGAGTTATTGAAGGCTAGTTTCACATAGAACAGCACAAGTCAATGTTAACCACCATGGACATTGCACATGGTCGCATGAGTCAAGGATAACTGCCAAGATCGTTGAACATAAAATCTATTGAGACTAAACATTACATGTCACATTGGTGAACTATCTAGGTGAAACCATAATAACATGTTCATAAATATTATTTCAACACAAAGAATCATACATAATCAACTATACATAATCGTAGTGGTACTCATGGAATGAAATGGGTATCACAATCATGTCATAATCATAATAAATAGGTGTATCATAAAAGTGACCATGCAATAAAGGAAAAAAAATTTACATAGAAATTCATAAGTTAAAATAGGAATATATCATGGAAATTGATTTCAATATAATTCCTATTTAAAAAAATATTATTTACGAAATTTTAGCATTAAAACATTTTTGTGTGGTTTTAATTAAAATACTAAAGAGTATTTAAAATAGAAAATGGAATAATCATTTATATAAAAGAAGAAGCGAAACAAGAAGTTTTTAGTAATCAAAAGTTTGATTTTATAGAAATAATTTTGTCTTAAAAAATAGATGGTATAGTGCACATGAAATTGGGTAAAAATTTAGGAAGTTCCCTTAAATGGGTTTGGCTATCAGGAAGTGCTTATCATATAACCACATAAAAACATGTATATCCCAAAAGAGAAGTATTAATGGACCATGAAAAAGGATTTTGGAGAATTTAAAAAACATTTAGCATATTTACATAAATTTAATATATAACATCAATTGCGTAAAAAGAAACATAGAGGAAACCAAAGGAATAATGTAGTTTCCGATAGAATCCCTTACCTTAAGTCTGACAGTGTCTTTCACATGATCTTAATGACCTCAATATCCAAATTAAATTCATTAATTAATATTTCTAGAACTACTTATTTATGTAGTTGATTTAATATAACCTTATTAAGTTCATTCATGACATTTTTTATGGGTAAATAGGATCAATTCCAATGTTTGTTTCATTGGTTTTCATGATTCGTTTACTTATAAATATGTAAGGAAATACATGTAAGATTGAAATGTTTTTCAGAATTTTCGTTATATTTTTTTAGTTAATATACAGTATATTAATTTTTTATAAAATTCATTTGGTTATTTGTTGTTAAGAATAATCATTATATAAAAAATTAATTATAACAGTTTGGTTAATTGGCAGTTTTTGATCCCATCAAACACATTTTTCTTTATAAATTAATATCATGTGTAAAAAAAGAATACAGAACCATAAATTATACACAATGAATATATTATATTTTGTTTATACCATAAAAATTTCATAATGGATATAATTGAATATGGTAACAGAAATTTGAAAACCTGTCATCCTTGAATGTGATAAATCAACACATCTCGGAAGGTGTTTTAATTTCTAGTATAAAAGGAGGGAAAATGAGAGATGAGGATGACATATTCTATTATATAAACAAAATTTCAGTAAATTTATCTTACTATAGTTATAAAATCATTATAATTAAAGGAGTTTATAAAATTAAAATAAATAAAGGAACTTGAAAGAAAATAAAAGAAATGAAAAGCGAAATTTACCTCTTGAATGTATCTTTCTTGAGAACATATTTAGGAGATTAGATTTGGTAATTTGGAGAGATGAAGGGCTGATGGAAATGTGATTGGGGCATTGGTAGAGATTTTTGTAAAGTTTGGAATATTCAGAAGGCTTGATAGGAATAAAGAGAAGAGTTAAATAGGGGTGGTATTTATAGTGGATGAGAGGAGGGGTTTCCCATTATTTTAATTATTAGTTTAATATTTTTCTCAAGAAAATGAGTAGTATTGAATATTTTTACCAAATACAGTAAATAATGCATGTTAGTTGGATATAATGACATTATATCAGACATACATCAATTCATGACATCATAATTCTTGTATTTATCATTTATCATAAATTATCGCATTTTACTATTTAACAAAAATTTATGTTTTCTAGAAAAATCCCAAAAGTTTACCGCAACAATTTTTCAACATGAAGAACTCAAAAATGAACTCAATGTTTCAAAAATTATTTTCTAAATATTAGAAATTAAATTTCTAAATAAAATCACAATTTACTTGAAAAATACAAAAGTTTAAAATTAAAAATACTTTTATAGCACTTTGTTAAATTAATTAAGTTCTATTAAAATTATATTATAATCATAATTCATCAAAATAATTATTTATGAATACATTTTATGAAAATAAAATTCCTTTTAAATTATTAAACTAATAATTAAATTATAATTAAAGATACATGACTTACCAAATTACCAATAATTAATTAATAATTTTTAAAATATTTTCTTAATTATACTATGATATATTTATATAATATTGTCACAAAAAATATGGGAAAATTATATTTATACTTTCATTAGTAAGGTTAATATTCAATTTCCCAGTTTATTATCCAGAATGTTCACATTACTATTCCAAAAGTTAAGTTACTATATCACTGTTATTTGTTTCTTAACTTCTAGGGATACCTTTTATTTTACTCATTCTTCATTCATAATGTTTGTATTGTGTTAGATATTTAATATTATATGATTATACTACAATACATTATTATACTAATGGAAGTTCCTTAATCGAACATTGGTTCGTTATATGTGGCTTTCTGTCAATTCTTCATCATAGAGCAGATCCCCCCTCTTGGTTGGATGCATCACAATGTATCTCAAAAGGGTACTACCAATTGGGTGGTAGCATTATTGTTGGTTTGATCAAGACTTTCTTCAATTCATCAAATGATTCCATGCATGCATAGTCAACATTAAATTCATTATCCATTAAATGTAATCTTGAGAGAGGGAGATAAATAATACTAAAATCCTTGTTGAATCTTCTTTAAAATCCAGCATGCCCTAAAAAGGATCTATCAGGTTTAACACAAGTTATGTACGGAAAGGATGTTATTTCATAAAATTTTATTTATCAACCTCAATCCACTTTTGGGAAATTATGTTCCCTATCACTATTCCCTTAACAACCATGAAATGAAATTTCTCAAAATTTAAGACAAGGTTATTTTTATTGCATGTTTTCAGAAAAACATCAGAATTTATTAAGAAATGATCAAATGAATTTCTAAAAACTATGTAATCATCGATAAATACCTCTTTGAAGTCCTCAATATGGTCTGAAAAAATAATCATCATACACCATTGAAATTTACATGACACATTTCATAGTCTGAAATACATCATTTTGTGAGAGAACAGGACAAAAGGATAAGTGATGGTCATCTTATCTCGGTTTTCTGGTGCGATTAGTATTTGGAAGTATCCTGAGAATCCCTCTAAAATAGTAATGTGTTTTTACTAACATTTCTAGAATCTTATCGATGAAAAAAATGGAAATTTTTTCTCTTCCGGTAACATGATTTAGCTTCTTGTAATCTATACACACTCTCAATCTATTTTGTACTCTCATGGAGGTTAGTTAATTATTTAAAATTTTAGTAGTGGAAAGGATGATTTTCATTGGGACTACAAGAATAGGGAAGACCCACTAATAATCAGAGATCATGTAAATGATGTCAGGTACTTTTAATATCTCTATCTATTTCTTAATAACCTCCATGATGGTGGGATTGATTCTTCTATGAGTTTTTCTAACTGGTCAAGAATCACTTTCTAAATATATTCTATGATATCATACCTTGGATTTGATTCCAGTTATATCACCTCAACTCCATCCTATAGCTTGAAAATCTCTTTTGAGAAGGTCAATAGGAGTTTCTTTTTGTGAATGGGATAGGTTATTGGTAATGGTTACCAATAATTTATTTCCATCCACTAGGTACACATAATTCAAATAACTTTGAAATGGATTATGTTCTAGGCATGGGGGTTATTAAAGGGATGATATTGAATTTAGGTTTTGTTCTTTAAAGGTTGGATTCTCTAGTATCATATCAATATCTTTTATTAAAACATCAAAAATGTCAATTTTTACCTCTTCCTCTATCATGAGATCAAGATTTTGAGGTTCTGGGGAATTAGAACATCTAAATGAATAATTTTCTCCAAATTATAAGAAGTGATGAAGTGTACCTAAATCCTTGATAGGTTTTATACCTTCTTAATGGGAGATCACATAAAGTGAGTGATTTCTAGAAGTATATTTCATCATTTAAAGAATGTTAAAGTGTATAATATTATATCAATGTTCCATTGTGAGCATTACTTCTTGGACATTGATGATACTCATTTATCTTTTCAATAATGGTCTCCTAGTGATGATTCTATAGTGGCCAAGTGCTTGGTCTTCTTCCATGGTAAGGACATAAAAGTCTGTTGAAAATATCAATCCTCTTAATCCCACATGTACATCTTCTACAACTCAAATTGGAATAACAGTGGATCTATTTGGTAATTGCACCACCTATAGAGTTGTCTTTTGTTCTTTGATCTATGAGGATGAAAATAATGAGTGAGGAGTTGAATTTATTAAATCTCCCTTATCACAAAGTGAATTAGTAAAGTTTAATGACCCAATAGTGCAGGGAATAGATAATTTACTTGGATCATAATTTTTTTGCAGTATTAGTGGTCTGATCAGTGCTGAGATTATTCTTCTTAAATTTATTCTATCATTTCCATCTAGTAGCCTTATTTTAGTGTAAATATCCATTATAAATTTTTCAAACATAGTGATTTCTTGGAATACCTCTAGTATTTCGATGTTAAAATAAATATTCTAGATGGTTTTCTAGAATTTCTCATTGGAGACGTCCTATATCACACTTATTTAACACAACTAATGTATATAGGAATACTTTTTAAATAACATTTTTTCTCCTTTTTTTAAATTTTGTTTTTTCACTTTCCTTCCATAACCTTATTCTTTATCCTTTTTTGTGGTCACCTTATTTTGGATGGATGGGTTGAGCTTTATTAGGTTTCTCAGAATCATCATCCTCACTTTTGTCAAGGGAAGATAACTCTTTTATACTTCTTGTTTTGATTAAACCGATATTATCCATTATATTAGGAACAATATATGCTGGTATTTTTCCATGATTATTGGTTATAATATACATAAAGATATCAAACTTGTTGTTCAAATTTTTCATTGTCTTCTTTTGATCTTTAATCTACATATCAGGGTGGTTCTTGTGAGATCTTATTAAGGGTTTATACTTGTATGGATAATTATAAAGTTGTATGAATGTTGTAGGATTCTAGTATTTTTATTTCTAGAATAGAGGTTGATTTTGGAATTAAATATGAACATGAGTTTTTTCCTAGTTCTATTAGAATCCCTATCTTAGAATCGTTGGTGGCTAACACAGATTATTTGGTTGGAATTTCATTTTTTGATAGGCTACAACAAAATTTTCTACACCCTATACAAATGTACAGAAATTAATGTCATGGTAAGTAGAAGAGCATAAACCACATAACTTATTCATGACTTGTTGTTCCTTTATGTGGTTTACAATAATTAGTCTCATCACAATGGAAATTTCTTTATGTGTCTCTTCATGTAAGGGTGGGGAAGAATAAGAATCCCTTACCTCATGTATGCCTCAATTGATCAAACCTCTAGTTCCAAATTGTTATGGGTGTTGTGAATTCATTATATTCAGAACTCTAGGATACATGGGTGACTTGTTAATCTGGGCTCCACCATATTATGCAACTAAAAGTTACGATCATTTTCATGTAGTCCTTGATAGAATAAAAAAATGAAACTGTGTTTTTCCACATTCTGATGTGGGTAGCTAGTGAAGAGATTCTTCAATCTCTCATAATACTTATAAAGTGTCTCACTAATTGATTGGAAAATAAGATAGATATATTTTTGAATGGTTGTGATTCTAGATACAAGAAAAAACCTTTGCATGAAGAATATTTGAATATCTTCCAAATATTGGACCTCTCATAGTTGTGTATTGTACAAGCATTCCTTTGATGCTCCCTCAAGTTAGAAGGGGATTTACCTCTACGTTGCATCTTCTTCTAAAACTCCTTGGGGTCTTCAACTAGAGCACACATTTATAAATTCATAAATATGTCATTTTGGGCCTTCTCCATCAATACCTTGGAATTTAGGTAGAATTTGAATCATGTTAATTAATAATTAAAAATAATTCTCTAAGGAAAGGATAATTAGTTTATTTTTTTGGTTACAAATTTTGGTGTTCCGAGATCTCATGGTATATTTGTTTGGATTTCTATACATTATTGAAGGTTCATAGTGATCATTGAATGTGTCACTTGAATCTATGAGATTTATTTACATAAACACTATTTTTTTAGAACTATATCCAATGAATTTTTTATTGTTCAATTTCAAGATCAAATTTAATTAAATGGTTATTTAAACTATGGGTCATTAAAAATATAAAAAAATGTTTTGTTGGTGTTTTGAGGCTCTGTAGCCCAAGAAACGACACCATGTTTGATTCATGCTTTTCATGGGGCCTAGAAAACAATATTTAAATTACCTAAGTATAGTATAGTAATTAATCCTATGTATTATCATAAATAAGAGTGATCACAAAATAAATTTTTCCCTTTTTATTTGTTTTTTTAAATAATTGGTTTTAATTAAATTTGAATAATGTGATAGAAAAAAGAAGTATGATTTTATTGGTTTTAAGAAAATAAGAGAGGTGGTGATCAGAACGGGTTTGGCTACACCTTTTTCTACTCTATCATGGGTTCTAAGTTTTTCCTTTTATTCTTCCTTTGACTTGTAAGAGATAGATGCATCACGAGTGTCCTTAATCTCCCATGTAAATATTATTATGATGATAATATTTCTGTTTAAACCCTCAGGTAGGTCTAGTATTCTTCTCATGTGTGTAACATTGTAGTAGTATTTCTTGATTAATCTTGAAAATCCATGTCCTGTGTTTTTTATTCCCAAATAAACTAATATTCCAATATATAATAATACACATGTTCTAACAACCACTAAGAACTCACCAACCAACCCTAACATGCTCCAAAATATACATAAAAGAACTGGGTGGATGGAGATATGAATCATCGACCGAAAAATTTTAAAATAAAGGAATTAAAACCTAAATCAGCTTCATTCGGATTTTTAAATTGAATAATTAATAGATACCATATTTAGAAACAAGAAGAGACCTTATTAAATTTAATCAAATAAAATCTACCAATGCACATGGGTATATCCTCCCCTTTTTCTGACCACTGAATGAAACTACCCCACCAAGGATGGGGAATTCAAGATGATACAAGAAATGGGAAGAAATAGAGAGTAAATAAAATAAAATAAAAAGAAATAAAAGAAATAAATATATAGGATGTTTCCATCCAATGATTCCGTCCAATTTGATTGGATGGTGTGGGATGGATTGAAATGCATTGGAAAGGAAGATCTCCCCTTCTTCTATAGGCCATAATTTACCTTCGAATGTTATCACATGTTAGGCCCACCAAATGGTCTATTCAAACATGTCGTCGTTCATAGAATTTGTTCATAAATTCCTTTCTCATCTCCACAATAGATTTCAGAATATTTGTCCATGTGTATATAGAGTTTTGTGTATTTTTCTCTGATAATTTATTCTAACCATGTAGACTTTACATATATCATATCTCTGGTTTTACATGCATTCATATCCATGAAAACGGACTATTCACACATATACACCATCATAAAAGTCGTTACAAAATGTCTTACATGTATATGTTCCAAATTTCATAGTATTTGAGCCATCCAATCATGAGATATGGTCCCAACATAAAAAATCACCTGATATGTGAATATTTTTCATGACCCAACTTATGAGCGGGTTTTAAGAATGGAGATGATTAATTTAGCTTCGGGTCCAAAAGAATGAAATGAATTACATGATGTATAGAATCCTAATAATAAAAAATTTTACGATTTAGATAAGTGTAAGAAATTGTATGGCTTAAATATTAAAATAATTTAATTTATTTAAAAAGAAAATTGGGCCATTTTTTTAATTAAGATCAAAATACAACTAAAATCATAAAATATGATTATTTCCCTCCAAATCACACTTTTTTGGGATTAAAAAATTGAAATTTAAGTTAATTTTTTTAAATAATTATATATGACAAACAAATTCAATGTCCCATGCCAAACTCCATGAAAGAAGCTACTAAAATCCATCTCCTAAGGCTGATCCTTTAGTTAAATGTAATGACATAATGCCAACATATGTCCTAAAGGACCCATGAAGTGTGTGAGAACTATTCTTATAAGGATACCACCAAGTGGATCATACCAAGAATATGTATTTAGGAAGTTGTGGTATAATAGATTATATAAGCAACACAATGCATAAAGTAAACATGGACATCCCTAGTACTCAACAACCATCGAGAATCCATCACCTGCCTCACCCAACACCAGAATAAAATAATTATGGAGGGTACTTGGCCCATTTTCCAAGGTACCCATGATGTCAAACATAGAATAACCCTTAGGTTCCATATCAAAAATTTAACCTGACACCTCATGCATCCAAAAAACTCATGTTTTAGTAAGTGCCGACGTTTTGAAGGCATGCCCAAATCAATAGTATCCAGCCCTTCAGACACCTACTCATAGTACCCATCAAATCGTATCCTGGTGTCTGGAGGCACATTGAGGTCTTTCCTAAAAAAATCCAGACCTATGAACTCAATAACGGTGAGCCTCAACCCCCCAACCGATAGCCTCATCTCAATCAAATGATGGTTCCTCGCCTTTCACATGTATTTTTTTGAAAGTAATCCCAACCCCTTTCCTAGGGCACACTCCTTGGGGACTTCACCCACATGAGTGGTCAAAAATAACTCACCAATTGATTAATAATGTGTTCACATGACTCAATTCGTCACTTTGGCCATAACGAGTAAGCTGAAATTACCAAATCAATAACCTAAACCACATCAACTGGATCCTCCTTCCCTTACTACATTATCGCTCAAATATGACAGTCTTTCCAACATAATATCAGGGTTCATTCCAAATAGGAAAACCTAACTACCTTAGTCTGACATCCATGATGCCAAACAAATGGCCAACACCATCCATGTATACAGGACAAGCTCAATCGGACGATAAACATCTCCTCAATCAGGATATCCTAGCCACCTCAAGTCACCGAGCCATACTTGTTATTACCCCAAGGGTCTCAACATTTTATCACAAGAATATACAAAAAATCAATTAAAAATCAATTCAATTTAGTACAATTGAATCATAACAACTAAAAAAACATTTCAATTTATCATGGAGGAATTGAATTCAATAGGTCCAATTAACTAATACATACCAATTTAAAAAAATAAAATTAAATGAATTTAACACCATTGACTAAACCATCCCATGGAAAAATCACCACCAACCCATCCATGCATGTGTAAAAATGTTAATGGCATGCTTATTTTCATTCACTAAGGTCACAAGGTAATTTTTGCATGACGAAACATATAAAACTGGTCTTCCTCAAAATACATAAAACAGAAATAAAATCATCACAATCATATCATATGAAATAAAATAATTATATGAACCACTTACCTTGGTCTCATAGTTGTAGGAATGTTCAATATAAAGTTACAATTCTAAATGATCAGAGTATATATGAGTTTCTATCCAATTCACGAGAAACATCTGAATCACCTGATGGATCTCAAATCCGAGCATCGACGGAGGGATGTGAGAAATCAAAGAGGATGATTGAAAAAGGGAGATAACCCTCTATGCAATGTTCCCTCATGAAGGAATATGGATATGAGAAAAATGAAAATAGAAAGAAAAGGAAAAACTTTAAAAAAACACCTTATACAGTCCACACAGTTTACCCACAGGGTTTTCCAAACAGAGTGTAAAACGTGCAGGCTACATTACTGAGGTACTACCTGTATGGAAGGACCCATGCGACCTGATACCCAGTTTTCACTAACCATGTGCTAACCATGTGGTATCCCTATAGGACCCTAAAATCAAAGGCCACATGTACATGCAACCCATTCACACAGTTTACCCAAATCATGCACAAGTAAAAAAAGGGAATGCAAGTTTACCTTCAAGTAGTCGCACGGTTTACACTAAATTATGCACCCTAACATGCTTTTCAAAAATAGGCCATTTGGTCTCCAATGCTCCCAAAACATCTTCCATGAACTTGAGAGATCATCCAAATCATGAAACTGATTATAAATATTGTATAAAGCTAATCGAACTCTCATAATTTGATTCTAATCAATGATAATGAAAACGATGCCACCACTAATTGAAAAAAATAAAAAGGGGAGTGCCTTTCAACCAAACTGAAATAGGAGAGATTTTTGAATCTCCCCACCATAATTTATCTCGTCCTTGAGCTGTCAAATAAAAAAGTAATATCATACTGAACATACCTATCACATTCAATGTAAACCCAAAATACTCTAGTGTGAAAGGTATAGGTTAACTAAACTTAAGGGGATCCCCAATGTAGGATTTCATAACCCGGTCTCAACCCAAAAAATCTCAAATCACACAAAGTTACATTGACCTATTACTAGAACCATGGCCCTCCTTGGTTTCATTATCCCTCCCATGCCTCATCAAGTTCTCCTGTGTCATTCCAGACACCCATCCAAGTCCCTCACATCATTAGTTCCCACCTAGAGACCATGGAACCAATGGCACAATGACATCCCATGTAACAAAAAATTTTCAATAGTTTTAGTACCTCTCACATCAATCAAGTATTGTACCGCATTGGTTCCCATATGCCTCGCACATCATGTAACCTTCACCCAAAGATGCCCCGATACTAAGAACCCCCGTCAACATGTATCCATCAATTCTCAGTACATAAAACATGGGGCATAACATCGCACATATATATACGTTACACATCTAATATGATGCCAACCTACTGAAGAACATACGGTTAGTCCATATACAACCTGTGTACCTTGTGTACCCATATTGACATGCCTCAGTAGGCCATGCCAAATAAGAAAAGAAAATAATGACCATGCATGTGGAGTACCTTTGACTATTATCAGTTCACCAGCCCGCTCCGGCCATGGAAGATCCACAATATGCACTTGAACTGAAGCTCAACTTCCTTACACCTGATCTAATTGTGGTTCTACTCCAGCCACCAGCCACTCACCCTATTTTTTGGTCCCACCATCTCTTCAATGACCACCACATGCAACTAAAAATCAGATAAGCTCAAATGGTACCGATCTTGAACTGACCATTGAGACTTGAGTCTACCCTTGAACATGATTAGAGTCTAAACAAGAATATATCATGCACAACCTATCAATATTTCCAATCGTCCTACATGTCGGATTCTCTTATAACATCTCTTGCATTGATTCTTGACTTATCTTGGCTACCCACACTTAAATAATCCATAGACAACCCACTATAAGGGGGTTTTATCATGTCCTTGTCCTAACCACCTTATTGAAACACATCCTGACCTTGTTTCCTTACATCTAAATCATCTTCTCTAAAGTCAACTAAAACCACTACTCAGATCGAGTGGGACATATTTTTCAGATTCTCCTCAGTTTTTTGTGTCTAGTTCACTACCTCGAAGAATGAGGACAATATAAATATGTTTACATGCACCCGAATGGAATGTTGCAAACTATCCTCAAATAACCTCGCCCTGGAAGTTTCATTGTTGACCATGTTTCATGAAAAGTGATATAGCTTTGTGAAATTCACTACAAAGTATGTGATAGATATTTCACCATGCTTAAGGTTTAGGAACACCTGACCCCTTTCATCCCTCAACGTCTCTAGGAAAAAGTTCTCAAAGAATATCACCTCAAAATCCTTCTAGGACAACCCCTTATCCTTTAATGGAAAAACCGACACATCCCACCAATGCTTAACTGACCCTCTAATCATGTATGTCACCTGAACTATACTCCATTATCAAGGAATATTGAGCTTCTCGAAGAAAATATTCCTGGCTTAGAAATTGTTCTCAGAAGACCACCCTCACCCTTAAAATGTTGTCAGTTCTGCGATTATAACTTCGGTGTAAGATATTCCATCGATAGCTCTGGTCATTGAGTACCCCAGTCGATACCTCAGATAACCTATTCTAGGATTGACTAAATCTACTCATCAATCCATGGCCTAAAATAATTTAAATCTTGTGGCTTCCTACTTTTATTGGTTCCTTCTCCTAGGATTTTTCCTGATCATGTATGTGATATTGACCCTCAGTGGTCTGAACCAACTCATTCTCCTACAACACTATACCATCACCTTCCTGATACTCCGTCTGATTAGTCTAAGAGTAGCCTATTTAATACCATCCAATGGTCAAATATCCCATATATAACATATATCACAAAAATTAGGAATCTAGTAAAAGGAAGAGTGATCTCACTACCCTTACCCATCCCCATTGGAACCATTCCCCATTGAAACCCACCCGCATGGCATCCGTAACCTCACCCTCAATAAAGCCAAGTATCATATAATCCCTAGGGCTCACCCACCATATAAAATTACATTGCCTCAAACCGATGAATGAGTTTCTCAACTTGGTGATAAAAATCACACAATTCCATGTTACGTACCTTCTCTTATAAGATCTTGGACCATTTCATGTTTCACATTCAATTACAGACACACACAAATATATATATATATATATATATATATATATATATATATTAAATAAAATTCATAAACAATTTCATATCACAGTATATCACATTTATTAATTCCTTTGATATTTATCTCAAGTTGAAATCATTTTAAAAGGAATACATGCATTTATAAATCTGAAATACCCTAAAATGTCCCTATCAAAATCCAATCAAGTATTAAATAACACCTTTCATTACTATGGTATGGTCCAAGGTCTCCCTTACCTCACCAGGTCAATGGTAATAGATCACAACCAATTTAACAATCAAATTCCAAATAATCCACTCTGGGTGGAAATCATATAAATCATGAACTAAGACAAATAGAAAAGAATTTCCCACCCCTGGAAACTTATTATATACCTCATAAATTGGGTTAGTGGATCCAAAAAATGAGTTTGAAATCCCATTTCAACCATATCCTAATCTCCAATCTACCATTGCCCAAATATTAATTCCAAGACATGAGGTTAAAGAATCTTCTATAATACCATTTGTAGCATCCCCAACCCGATTAGCCACCTTAACAGTTCTATCAGGAAAGGTTACAATATCCATATGTGCACCTCCACGAATTCCAAAGGCTTATAACTAGCAAAGAGGGTGTCAAAAACTATATTGGGGGGGAAATACCCTCTGGAAATGATAATATATTGGCACGAGTAACAATGTATATAACATAAAAAAGAATGATGGTCTTAATAGACTCAAACCAAACCTACCAATGGTGGAAGAATGGTCAATACAAGATATGTAGCGGAAGGAATTAATCAATATAAATGGTGGAATGTAAATAAACAAGCTAGCATTCACCACACACCACATATAGCACTACAAAAAAAACATGAAAAAATGAATTTCATTATAGGATATAGATGTCAATATAAAAAAGAGGGCCATCAATGGATGACTAGTACAAGTCATACATATGTAGCATGATGATACATAAAATAAACTAAAACAAAAACTTCATCTAGGAAAAACTTCAATGTTCCTTTCCAAACTCCATGAACAAAGTTACTATGATCAAGCTCCTGAGGATGATCCTTTACCAGAATGTAATTACATAAAGTCTATACATGTCCTAAACATCCCATATAGGTTGTGAGATCTTATATTAGTTTGATACCAACCATTGGTTTACACCACGAAAATTCTTCTAGTAAAGCATGATTTAATAAATTAAATTAGAATAAAAACGTTTAAAGTAAACATAGACTTCCCTAGTGCACAAGGTAACCATGCCCCCAAGGTACCAGTGATGTCAATCCCATGTGAACCCTCTAGTTTCACCTCAAAACATTTAACTCAGGACATCGTGCCTCCTAACACCTCATGTCTCAGAATGTACCAATTTCTCAAAGGCACCCCCGTATCATTAGTATATCTTCCCTTGGACCCCGTTCAAAGCACCTGTTGGCTTGTAGCCCAACATCCTTAGGCACAATAATGTATGTACTCAAAATAAATACTATACCACAACCACAATTATGGAGATCCTATGGAAGGATCCTGACATTTCACATGGATTTATATGGAAATCACCCCCAAACCATTCCAAAAGAGTCACTACCGGGGGACTCTACCCACAAGAGTGGTCAAAAAAACTTCATCAATGTACACATCCTATGTGCACACAACTCAATTCTGCACATTGGAAATCATGAGTGAGCATAAATCACCAAATAAATAACCTAATCAACATAAAACAACACCTCTCTCCCCTATGACCATGTCTCTCAAATCTGATATCCCATCCAACTAGAATTTCATGGGCCATGCCCAATCATAGGGTTTCCCTACCTAAATATGACATCCACGACACCCAACTAACGGTCACCCCCACCTAAGTATCCAATCCAATCCTTACCAGATTATCCACATCACCTCAATCCTGATAGCCTAGCCCCCACAAGTGTAACACCCCGAGATTTCACGATATGCTTCTCTTTCAATAATTTAATAGCTTGCATTGTACGCAAGTTCGAGATTCTAACACACCGTGACCAATTAAAGTAGAAGTTATGAATAGTAATACCCACTTTTTTAAATTATATATATTTCATATTTCAAAATGGACTTCATTTTTGTATTTTGAATGTCGAAATTAGCCTATCTTTAATTTTTTGTAATTTTCTGAGAACTTCCAAATTTTTATGAATAGTGAAAAATAATTCAAACATCTTTTTTAATAAAAATAATTTTAGTGATAAATTATACTATTGAGTGGTTTTAATGTATAATTAGAATATATTTTTACCATTTTATCCAATGGTGTTCATTAGAATTAATTTCACTTTGAAATTGGACATAAACAATTGTCAATCTTTTGATATATATTGTTTCTTAAAAACAGGCTATTTGTTGTGACAGCGGGAATTAATTATAAAATTAATTAATGAAACATATATGTTTGGAATTTTGTAAAATAGACATCATTTTTAAATTCTAAATATCAATTATATATTAGGGTTAATGTTTGGCATTGTTCTGAAAAACATCAATTTTTTATGAATAGTGAAACCACTAAGTGGTAGTTTAAAAACTAATTTATCATTTAAATGAAACATTACCACTTCTGTGATTTGATTTTCAAAAATCCGACATACATGGTTGTCATTAGGAATTAAAATGTGGTTCAATGGGATTAAAATAATTCTTTGGTGAATAGTAACTTTTAAGTTTAATTAATCGTGATTAAAGGTAATTAGTGAAATTTAAGGTAAAAATAGTATTATAAAAATATGGAATGACCTTTACACTTGTACTAACCCTATTTTATGTGTCATGGCCGACCATGAAAATCCATGGTTCAACTTGGGGACCCCATGGAGCCACATTGGTAGGAAAATGACATAGATAACTTTTATTTAAAGTTAAAATAAAAATGTCACAAACAGAAGTTGTTTTACTAAAACAATTTTTAAATGGGATTATACAAGTAATATTTTTGACTATAAATATTCATTAGAAATTTAAACATATTTCCTACATCATGATATTTTTTTTACAATTTTTAGACATTAAATAAATTAAATTATTTATGACACCATGATGATGCAGCGATTACCTCATTAATTAAAGATTTAAATAAAATGAAATGATAATGTAAAATCCAAGGCTTAAACTTGTCAAAAACCTATTTTATGAGTAGATTTAGAACCCTTATCACCATATACTAGAATAATATAAGTGTGGGACCTTTAAAATCCGAATCTCATTATATAATAAAGTAACATTTCATTACTTTCCAAGAGTGCCCCTCCTCTCCACTTATAAAAGGCCCCCACCACTACCCCCTTACTCACACTTTCAAAGCCTTTTGGATCGGCCAACCTCTGCCCAAATACTCTCCCAACATCCCTACCTTACTTCTAGAAGCCTCACTTTGGGCATAATTCTTCCCAAGGAAGCCGTTGGCTCAAATCAAAAGAGTTACCCGATTTTAAGGTAATGTATTCTCTTATGTTATTTTGTTTTATTTTGCTTATCCAACCCCCTAAACTCTTTTTATTAATTTCTTTTGTAACAACACCAGTATACTCAATATACTGGAATGTTTTTATAAGAATTATTAGAGCTACACTTACACACACCTACATCTAATGGTTAAAGAACCTACTGTTTATGTGGATGGCGAATTTCTGCCTCATGAAACGATGATTGTTCAACACTCATATAACACCTCTAATGGTGGCCATTTTGATGACACTATTTTAATATATGATATATATATTATGTTTATGTTTTCCTTATGCTTCTTTATTTCTCATTTGTGGCATACTTTATGATTTCCATTATGGGTAAACACGATAATTTAATTTTAGGAAGTGCGGACTACCGCCCCCTCAAAGTGATTTGAATCGTTAATGCCATATGTGGGATGTATAAAGGATGGAGTAAATGGTACTATACATTATATTATACTGGAATTATATTATACCTTTATATAATTATAACTTCATTCCATTAAATATGAAAAAGAAATGAGAGTAGCGTTCATGCGTACGTACGGCTTACCGTCTCCATGAACAGTGCATTTCATTTCTTACCTCTAAACGTTATGGAATATTATAAATGCATGTATATACTGGATAAATATGAGATATATGATATCAATATCATTAATATAATTCTGGATATAATGGATATATCACCACATGAACAACTTGTAATTATAAGAAGTTTATTTTTGACTCAAGTACCTAAGATCGACAAAACGACCGTTATAAACTTAAATAATTACATAATGTTCATGACACGGTAATAAGTGATATAAAAGTAATAATGAACTTGAAAAAGGTTCTTATGAAGGTATAGATTAACTCTAGTTTATTATTCAGGAGATCAAAGAACGGTCGAGTGAATTCGGACACGAGGTAAGGGAACTTCTTAACCAAATTTCCATTCTTTGGGTTAATCTCCTACTTTCAAATTATGTCATTATATTATTATGTCCTAACTTGTATATTTACCTTATTTATGTGTAATTATAGTGAATACACATAATATATCTATTTTGTTTAAAAAATAATCTTTGTAAGGGACTTAATCTCAATCTCCAGCCATTGAGGCATATTTTGTTTTATACACAACTTTCCATTATACAGTGTATAAACCCCTTTGAATTTTACTTTTATTCAAAAGGAATCTTTTTATACGAAGCATTTTACTAAATGACAAAAAGGAATGTTTTTTTGTCATACGTATGTGGGGACAATGACTTCTTCGCCGTCATGACCATTATTTGAGTTTCGACTTCCTCTACAGGCCATAACTTTTTTTAAAATGATTTAAAAAAAGATAGAGGGATATTTTCCTCAAATGTATGAAAATCCACTGAAAATGTTTACGTATTTAACGCAACCTTAAAAATTGTTTCAGAAATCCTGACTCTCGAGTGTGGTAGATAGGAAGGGATTGGGCGTGGACCCATCATGGCCTGTAATTAGTCGAGCAGTCTCAGAATTAGTTATTTTGTTTTCAGAAGCTTTCATAATGTTTTGAGAAAAACACTGGGGTATATTTGAGCAATTTTAAAGGTAATTGTATTCTAAAAAAAATTGCATCGACGGGTCTAATGAGACAAACTAGTGTCTTGGCATGAGGCCTTGAAAAAATCTTATTTTTGGTATTGGCACGAGGCCTTGGCTACGTGGTTATGATAGTCTGGCAATATGCATTCCATCATTATGAAAGTGGTTATTGATATTGCATGTGATTATTCGACCAGTAGAATATCCATGTGAATAAGTAAATGGCATTATTTCATTTTTATTTTGCCATATTATGTTGAAGATCAAGTTTAAAAGGCTTTTGTTTTAGTTATACATTGCCTTTAATGTTAATGTTTATTTATGAAAGCTTTCGCTATATTTTTATCCTTACTGAGAATCTGAGCTCAACCCTTTCAATGTTTTAATATTTTCCAGGATGTGAAGAAGTATTTTATGAATGACCTGCATGGATAGTCATAAGAGGATATGAGTGTGGACTATGAAGAAATTATTATTGTAGTTTTTGACTATGTGATGTAATGTAACATTTATGAATGTATCTAGTGTTTCCAAGGCTACTAAACTAATCGGTCTTTCGAGACTTGATCTTTTGTGATCATGCCAATATTACGCAATAATGCACCGACTCTGGGTAACTAGGGTCGGGGTGTTACAGTTGGTATCAGAGGCAGTTTAGTACTAACCTTGGAAGCTAGATTTAGATAAACTCTTATTAGAGAAAATATCCCAAAGACGGAATTTGAGGATTAATATAGAAGAACTTCCTAGAATTTTGGTATTATAGAGATTTTGTGAGTTTTCCGAGCAATACATCCCTGTCTGGATACGAGCAGGTAGAGGCGGATCTGGCACAAATGTACCTAGGGGTAAAACCCAAAAACACCGCTTTGAGCTAGACTCGAATGGGAACTGGTGCACGACAACGGGCCTTGCAGCACTCTTGGTTACGACACTCCCGGGGGATATGCTTAGGATAATTCTCAATTTCTTTACAAACCACTATGAAGGGTTATGAGTATATGCTTCCTCAAGGAAAACTTTTCTTTTTATGATAATGGATTATATCCATAAATTGATCAATTTATGTTAAGTATTTTACAAGTATAGAATTATGTATTTTGATTTATAAACTAATCTAGTTTATGCCATTGTTTAGAAATGGCGCCTAGTAGAAGGAATGGAAACTGTATCAATGCACGCACTCCGTGTAGGGATTTCCCTCCTGCTCAAAATAATTATTGTGGTGCTGGAGATACAACTGGTTCTGATCAACTTATTACCATACTGGGACAACTCACTCAGGTTATGAATAATAACCACACTCGTATGGAGCACCCTGATCCGCAACTTGGAGGATCAATGTTAGATCGTTTCATGAGGCAACATCCACCAACATTTAATGGGGGTACAAATCCATTAGTATCTGAGCAATGGATAAACTCCTCAGAAAAAATATTCCACGCCTTGGGGAGTAGTGAAAGGGAAAAGGTTATCATGGCAGTTTACCACCTCACTGGAGATGCTGATCCACGGTGGTCATTGATTCAAAACAAAAAGGAAGATGAAGAAGTATCAAGTATGGAATGGAGGGAGTTTAAGGAAATTTTCTTAGAAAAATACTTTCCACATGACCATCGAGCAGATATGGAAACACAATTTTTGAGTCTGAGGTAGAAGGAGGATGAGAATGTCGCAATGTATGAAGATATCATTAGAAGGTTAGCGAGGCATGCTGTAGATTATATACATAACCCAAGAAGTAAGATTGATCATTTCTTTGGTGGGTTAAAACCATTTCTCCGTCGAGCTTTAGTATCACAATCTTTCTCAACATACGAAGATATAGTCTCGTGTGATATCAAGAAAGAAAAGGAATTCTCTAAGTCTTATGACAACAAAGTAAAGCAAGAGAAGAAGAGAACTGTGGAAGAAGAGAAAGATAAAGGGAAAAAGGGAAAGAAGGATTTTCCATTATGGGATCATTGTGGGAAGAATCACCTCGGTGCTTGCCTAAAAAGAATGGGAGTTTGTTATAAATGTGGAGAAAAATGCCACCAGGCTCGTGATTGCAAGGGAAAGAAGGAAGCTATCAATGTTGAATGCTACAATTGTACGGAAATGGGGCATGATGCAAATGAATGTCATAAGCGTCAGGGAAACATACCTCAGAAAAGGCCAATGGATCAAGGACAATCATATGCTATTACTACAGTTGAAGCAGAATAATTAATGTATTGGTGCTTTTAGACTCACGGATTATATTCTAGTTATAAGGATAATGTGATATATATATATATAAGGATTGTACTGCAGTACTTTTTTTCAATAAGGATTTAATATGATGAAGGTAATCATATTTTTAGTATGTGAAAATAAGAGAAACATTAATTTGTTTGGGGAATCTGATGTTACAATTGATTTTGGAATTTAAAGACCTTTTATAAAAATTCTGGACAGAGGTATTTTGGATAACTATAAAGGTTGGAATGGATTAAGTTGATCTTTGGATAGTATTTTTTAAGGTTAAAACATTTCTGAATATTATTTTTGGAATATGATAATACTATAGTTTTAGGAAAAGGACAACCTGCAGGGTGGGGCATAACCCGTCGCGTCGGACAAAACTGCAGGAATCGAACCCACAACCATAGTGCGACCGACCTTTATTACCTACCACTAGCCTACAGGAAATCCCTGGTTATTACAAAATAGTTTTCCTAATCTAAATGGTATGTGTTAATACTTTGAACCTTGTACGATTAGGATAAATATAATATTTTTGAGTTCCATTTTCTTTTTGAGTGAAAGATGAGTTTGTGGTAGAAATTAGTTGAAGGTTGAAACTCTACTTGTCAAGAATAAATATATATATACCTATCTCTTATTCTATGAATAAATTAATTCTTAAACTTTAGTAAAGGGATATTAAAACAAAAAATCCTTTTTCCTAATACCTTATGTCTTGTTGAACAGATAATATCTTAAATCAACATAGATTTAAGGCTTTGAGGCCCCCAATTTTACACTTGTTTGTGATTGATGACCTCAATCACTCCCTACAAATATTTAAGTTTTTCATCCAATTATGTGTCTCTAATTTCCACCAATGTTCTCCTTATCGAGATCATAATTTGGTGGTGACTTTTTCATTCCCCTTTCCCTCTTATTAAGGCTAAAATTTATTAACCTTATTTCCGATGTACGTTTTCTACAATGGTATTTTCTATTTTCAACCTTTTATTTTCAAAGAAAAATATCAAATTTCGAGGACACAATTTATTGAAGGAGGGGAGAATGTAACACCCCGATCTTTGATGATACACTTCTCTTTCAATAATTTAATAACTTGCATTGTACGCAAGTTCGAGTTTCTAACACACCGCGACCAATCAAAGTAGAAGTTATGAATAGTAATACCCAATTTTTGAAATTATATATATTTTATATTTCAAAATGGACTTCATTTTTGAATTCAAAATATCAATTATAGCTTAGGGTAAAATTTTGGCATTGTTCTGAAAAACTTCAATTTTTTATGAATAGTGAAACCACTATGTGGTAGTTAAAAACTGATTTTTAATTTAAATGAAACATTACCACTTCTGTGATTTGATTTTCAAAAATCCTACATACATGGTTTTCATTAGGAAGTAAAATGTGGTTCAATGGGATTAATATAATTTTTTTGTGAATAGTAACTTTGAAGTTTAATTAATCGTGATTAAAGTTAATTAGTGAAATTTAAGGTAAAAATAGTATTATAAAAATATGGAATGACCTTTACACTTGTCCTACCACTATTGGATGTGTCATGGCCGACCAATAAAATCCATGGTTCAACTTGGGGACCCCATGGAGCCACCTTGGTAGGAAAATGACATAAATAACTTTTATTTAAAGTTAAAATAAAAATGTCACAAACATAAGTTATTTTACAATAACAATTTTTAAATGGGGTTATACAAGTCATATTTTTGACTATAAATATTCATTAGAAAGATAAAAATATTTCCTACATCATTATAGTTTTTTTATAATTTTTAGACATTATATAAATTAAATTATTTATGACACCATGATGATGCAGCGATTACCTCATTAATTAATGATTTAAATAAAATGAAAAGATAATGTAAAATCCAAGGCTTAAACTTGTCAAAAACATATTGGATGAGTAGATTTCGAACCCTTATCACCATATACTCGAATTATATAAGTTTGGGACCTTTAAAATCCGAAACACATTATATAATAACGTAACATTTCATTACATTCCAAGAGTGCCCCTCCTCTCCACATATAAAAGGCCCCCACCACTACCACCTTACTCACACTTTCAAAGCCTTTTGGCGTGGCCAACCTCTGCCCAAATACTCTCCAAACTTCCCTCCCTTACTCCTAGAAGCCACACTTTGGGCAGAATTCTTCCCAAGGAATCCTTTGGCTCAAATCAAAAGAGTTACCCGATTTTAAGGTAATGTATTCTCTTATGTTATTTTGTTTTATTTTGCTCATCCAACCCCCTAAACTCTTTTTATTCGTTTCATTTGTAACAAAAATAGTATAATCAATATACTAGGATGTTGTTATAAGAATTATTCGAGCTAAACTTACACACACCTACATCTAATGGTTAAAGAACATACTGTTTCTTTGGATGGCAAATTTCTGCCTCACGAAACGATGATTGTTCAAAACTCATATAACACCTCTAATGGTGGCCATTTTGATGACACTATTTTCCTATATGATATATATATATTTTGTTTATGTTTTAATTATTATTCTGTATTTCTAATTTGTGGCATACTTTATGATTTCCATTATGGGTAAATGCGATAATTTCATTTTAGGAAGTGCGGACTACCGCCCCCTCAAAGTGATTTGAATCATTAATACCATATGTGGGATTTATAAAGGATGAAGTAAATAGTATTATACATTATATTATACTGGAATTATATTATACCTTTTTATAATTATATCTTCATTCCATTAAATATGAAAAAGAAATGAAAGTAGCGTTCATGCGTACGTACAGCTTACCGTCTCCATGAACGGTGCATTTCATTTCTTACCTCTAAATGTTATGGAATATTATAAATTCATTTATATACTGGATATATATGAGATATATGATATCAATATCATGAATATAATTCTGGATATAATGAATATATCACCACATGAACAACTTGTAATTATAAGAAGTTTATTTTTGACTTAAGTACCTAAGATCGACAAAACGACCGTTATAAACTTAAATAATTACATAATGTTCATGACATGGTAATAAGTGATATAAAAGGAATAATGAACATGAAAAATGTTCTTAAGAAGGTATATATTAACTCTAGTTTATTATTCAGGAGATCAATGAACGGTCGAGTGAATTCAGACACGAGGTAAGAGAACTTCTTAACCCAATTTCCATTCATTGGGTTAATCTCCTACTTTCAACTTATGTCATGATATTATTATGTCTTATCTTGTATTTTTTACTTTATTTATGTGTACTTATAGTGAATACACATAATAGATCTGTTTTATTTAAAAAATGATCTTTGTAAGGTACTTTATCTCAATATCCATTCATTGAGGCGTATTTTGTTTTATACACAACTTTCCATTATACGGTGTATAAAGCCCTTTGAATTTTATTTTTATTCAAAAGGAATCTTTTTATATGAAGCATTTTACTAAATGACTAAAAGGAATGTTTTTTTGTCGTACGTATGCGGTGACAATGACTTCTTCGCCGCCATGACCATTATTTGAGTTTCGACTTCCCCTACAGGCCATGACTTTTTTTAAAATAATTCAAAAAAAAGATAGAGGGATATTTATCTCAAATGTATGAAAATCCAGTGAAAATGTATACGTATTTAACGCAAGCTTAAAAATGATTTTAGAAATCCTGGCTCTCGAGTGTGGTAGACAGGAAGGGATTGGGCGTGGACCAATCATGGCCTGTAATTAGTCGAGCAGTCTCAGAATTAGTTATTTTGTTTTTAGAATCTTGCATAATGTTTTGAGAAAAACACTGGGGTATATTTGAGAAATTTTAAACGTAATTATATTCTAAAAAAATTGCATCGCCAGGTCTCATGAGACAAACTAGTGTCTTGGCACGAGGCCTTGAAAAAATCTTATTTGTGGTCTTGGCACGAGGCCTTGGCTACGTGGTTATGATATTCTGGCATTATGCATTCCATCATTATGAAAGTGGTTATTGATATTGCATGTGATTATTCGACCAGAAGAATATCCATGTGAATAAGTAAATGGAATTATTTCATTTTACTTTTTCCATATTATGTTGGAGTTCAAGTTTAAAAGGCTTTTGTTTTAGTTATACATTTCCTTAAATGTTAATGTTTATTTATGAAAGCTTCCGCTATATTGTTATCCTTACTGTGCATATGAGCTCACCCCTTTCAATGTTTTAATATTTTCCAGGATGTGAAGAAGTATTTTATGAATGACCTGCAGAGATAGTCAGAAGAGGATATGAGTGTGGACTATGAAGACATTGTTATTGTAGTTTTTCACTTTGTGATGTAATGTAACATTTATGAATGTATCTAGTGATTCCAAGGCTACTAAACTAATCGGTCTTTCGAGACTTGATCTTTTGTGATCATGCCAATGTTACGCAATAATGCACCGACTCTGGGTAACTGGGTCGGGGAGTTACAACAAGTCCTAAGTCCATGCTTGTTATGACCCCTAGGTTTTCAGTAGTGTATCAAATAAAATTAAGTATATATAATTCAGTCGAACAATAAATCAAATTTACTAAAACTGAATTTTTAAAATTAAAAAATAGATAAATTTATCATGGCAGTGTTCAATACATCAAGATCAATTATTTAATCCAAAATAATTTTAAAAGATCAAATTAAATTAATTTGACTCCCTCGACCCAAAAATCCCAAGGAGAAACATCCTCTAACCCATCCTCACTCATGAGAGAAAGGTATGGGAATAAATTTCACAATTACCTAGTTTCACATGATCATTTTTACATGAAGTAATAGATATACACATGTCTCACCCAAAATACCCAAATTTACACTAAAAGCCACACCACTGAAATATACCCAAAAACATAAATCAAGATATGAACCACCTACCTTGGACTAGTATATATTTGAACATCCAATATCAAGAACCAATTAAAAGAGTTTTGAAATATATCTGAGATTCCATTAAATTAGAGATACACATCTGACAAACCTTATAGACATGAAATTGGAGCACCAACGATGAGATGGGAGCAATCTAAGAGGAGGATAAAATAAGAAGGAGAACCCTCTATGTAGTATGGATAAAAGAAGAAACAAAGAAAGGATAAATTAAAAAAATAAAGAAAAAAACTTAAAAAATACACTATAAAATATGCACAGTTTTAACACATGGTTTTTCAAACTGTGTGCAAACTATGAAGGCTACACAACTAAGGTAGTGCCATAGTGGTAGTACCCATGCGACCTGCCAAATGTTTTTCACTAACTATGTGCTAATTGTGCAGTATCCCTATGAAACACTACAACCAAAGGTCACATGTTCCAGAAACCCACTCACATTGTTATCCCAAACCATCATCAAGTACTAAAAGGGTTTAGACTATTACCTGGATGGGGATGCACTATTTACCCTAAACCACGTGCTTTATCATACAATTCCAATAATTAGAAATTTGGCCATCGATGATCTTGAAACCTCTTCTGAACACCTAAGGCTTCGACCAAAAATTGAAACTCACATAAAATATATATAAATATAATCGAACTCTCATTATTTAACTCTGATCAATGATATAGAAAACTGAACCCCCACTAATTGAGAAACTCAAAACGGGAGAAAATTTCAAGGTGACTTAAAATCCCGAGATGTTACAAAAATTGTTTTGATATGAAAATTAACCCCAACATTAATAGTATGGGATTTCAATATTTGGTATAATTTTAGTGCTTTTCTGAGGTCCATAACCACATTCTCTATTGTAATAACTTCTTTTAAAGAGGATAAAAAGATATAGTCGATATGCTGGTCAAAATAATAATATTTAAACTCAATGTTTAGACACAAAAAATAAATGGTTTTTCTTCATGATACTCATTTATTAAACTCTAAATATTAATTTTTATGAATATAAATAATTTTTAATCAATAATAATAACAAATATAATTAAAATTAACTACACCACACCATATAATTTTAGATATTCAATGAACTTCACTATTTATTCTCTATTTCTAATTTTTGGGGATTATCTTACACATTTTATGTGTGATACCAATTATTCCCCCCATGAACACCATGTATACTCCTTTTAAATATATTAATTTAAAATTAAATATTATAACTATAATTAAATTCAGATTAGTTTATATCAAATGAACCTATAGGATTATCTCACATTAGATCATTTCCAACTAAAATTTAAAATATAGTTAATATGAATTATATTGACTACCAAACATACTTGAGAATCCATTTTAAGAAATATATTTGTATTATCCAGGAAATATTGATTTTTTATCAACAATATTCAACTACCAGACAAGTTTCAACATAATATATGTCTTTATCGTAAATACCTGGTTCCATGCTCCCAATATTGATGATTTAAAAAACATTGTGTTGTAGCTTATTCATGGGAGGGAGTAACAACTTGGGACAATTTATCATATTGCTTTTATTAAACCTATAATGATATATCATTTATTCTATTGTACAAAAACCAAATAACATTAACTACTTAAATATATCTATGCATTTTTATGTTGTGTCATCTTTTCTATAATGTGTAACATGAAACTATAAAACCACTAAAATCTCACCAAACATCCTCCATTGATTAGGATATTATATCTCATTGTGTAAAATAGAAACTCAAAATTTTGAAATGTGAAGATTAAATACATGAATACACAATTTCATGTATGAGTTTAAATTACCATATTCAACTAATCACTCTAGTCAAGGTGTGACCATCCCTCTCACAAAATGAACGACTTATAAAAATGTATTTGATAAAACTTACATAAGTCATAAAACAATTATAAAAATATGTATTAGCCACTATAAAGGAGTAAGAGACATTAATGATTAAATTTATAACTTATTTTTGTTGTAAAAAATGAGCTCAAGTTGTGATTTGTTCTTGTATTGTCAACATATTTCTTTGCCCGTATTTAATTCATCTTCAAGAATTTTCAAAATCATAAAAAATCACGTTATTTAAAAATCATAGTAAATTTACAAAATATATGATATTATAATATGTGATTATATAAATACCCAAGGAATTGCTATATATAGCACAAATTATTTAAGAATAGGGAAGTATCCACCTTTGGGACATGCCCATTATTAAGGAATATATTGATCTATTTTTTGAATAATTTCACAATCTTCCCTCACATTGTGATGTAGATTTATCAATAGAAATTATAATTAATGAACTATAACAAAGAGACCCATTAATATGGACATGATACAACTAGAGGAGTTAATGGATAAATTATAAGATTATTTTTATAAAGGGTTCACAATCCCAAGTGCATCACCTTATGGTGAACTAGTTTTCTTTGTCATGATGAAGGATAAATCAATACGGATCTACCTCAATTATAGATATCTTAATAAGATCACTATAAAGTAAAAGTTCTAATTTTGTATTATTGATAACTTATTCAATAAACTTCATATATTTGAAATAATTTTCAAATGTATATCTTTATTTTGGATATCACTAGTTGAAGGGGTAAAGATATGATATTTTAACTACATCCATTTATACAACATACAAACACTATAAGTACATAGTAATGATATTTAGACTCATAATCATCCCGAATATCATCAGATACATAATTAATAGACTCTTTTGATTCTATATTAATAACACTTTGGTGCCCTTTATTGATGATATTATCATATACTCAAATCGAAATAAGGAACATGAGAAATATTTAAGGAATGTGTTGAAGAAAAAAAAGGTGGTGTATGATATGCTCAACCAGTTTGACTTGTGGATGAAGTTACTCAAATTTATAGGGGTTTTGATCAGAATAAAATGAATTTATTTTGATTATTCTAAAATTAATTTGATTTAATAATCGAATTGACCAATAATTGTGGTAATGATCCATAGTTTTCTTGGAGTAGCTATTTACTGTAGAGATATTGTGAGAAAGGTGTCACGATTGACTAATACACTAACTATGTTAACATGGAAAGGGGTGAAGTATATCTAGATGAAATAAAATAAAGATATTTTGCAGTACTTATAAAGTGGTTAGTCACTATAATGTATCATCCTGGATAGCCACTATGATGATATCCAGATTGTTGGGTCACATGGCATAGAGCACGTCTCCCCATACACTAGAGGCTACCAACTAGTATTGGGATTGTAAAGGTGGTACAATGGGGAGACTATACCCTCATTTCATATTAGAACAATAGTATAATAGAAATAAATATCTGAAAAATTAAAAGAATTATAAATAAATTGAAATGTAGTGAAAGAAAAATATTATAATAATTGAATTAAAGAGGCCAATGTCAGTTTTTACAAATCATGTATGACAAATGATGATACAAAACTGAAAAAATCAGCATACAATAAGAAATAGATACTGGTAGTACATAAAAAATGAAAATAAAATAAAATACCCAAGGGAGATCTCCATGATCATCCCGAGCTTTTGCTCAGTCCAATGCACCTAACTCCCAATAACAAACACACAAAGACAAGGAAAGTCAAAAGTCTTACAAACATAAGGTATACTTGGATACCCTAGTGAAATGCCATCCCAAGTAGGGTGTGAGATATAAATGTCATTAGTTCGGCACCCATAGTGTCTACCCCAATATATTTTTTGAAAAATAAATTAAGCTATGTGCAGTTATAGGAAAATAACAAATAGAACTGAATAACTGAACAACCACCCTTCCAGGTTCCAAAGGGACACTAGACGATTATACCGGCTTTGACTCATAGATGGGATATGTTTTTAATCATGAACAATATATAATGTAATAATTTATAGATTATAGTTACAAATTTCATCCACCTTTGTAATCCATGATTTTTTTGGTACCTAATGGCCATATACCTAGAATACAACTGTTGTATTCGTAAACATGTAACGCACATACATCCATGACGAGTCAACGAGCCTATAATCACTTGCAATAGGGTAAATTACCTACATCACAACAGATAGGGGTTCATCATTCCCATCACATTGGATTGATAGTGAGCATGCCATGGAAACACCCTATGATGTAATGTGAATATCAAAATCCTATCAGACACATCGTAACACTAGTGTGAGTCGACAAGCTCAACAACAGATGTATGGGAGCATGAGTCTCATTACTCAGCCAAACCATTACCATCACATCACATGTATCATTGGTGTGACTCTCTATGATAAAAACCCAATTTAAAAGAGTGTGAGTCTCCATGCTCAAAAATTCATTACCATCATCCACAACCCATGAAGAAGGAATATTCATATTTATAATAAAATCCATGAGGTAACGCCTCTCATTATTTTCATTTTAAATGCCTGGTTATCAATAAGAAATCAAATTTTATTTATAATATAATACATATAGAAAATACATCTTATGAATTTCATTATCCAGGTACCATTATAAAAGAGGTAATATAGTTCAAAGAATCATGTGTTAAAATGTGGAAAATGAAATATTCACTAAAAAAATTCACAACACGAGTCATCACCTCTCATGTTCCATGATGGCCAAATTCATTTACAATTACATTTTTTTAAATCATAATATTCATTGGATAAGGCATAAAAATAGTCATGGCCTTACCATCCCTTGGGGTCAATCCATATAAAACCAATGTATTCATTTAAGAGTGGGAAATAAATCCTGATCAATCTATTCAAATTATAACATTAAAATTAATCATTTAAGGAAAATCATAGGAAACACCAATGCCATAAGTCCAAGCATGATTAAAATAACTAATAAATACTTTTAGTTTAGAAAAAATTGAACATCCATTGAAGTCTTTTTTTATAAAAACGTGACATTGTTACTTTAAACAATTCTTTCAAGCATATTAAATATTTCATTCTAGAATCATTATTCAGAACTAATTAAAATTCACAGAAGGTGAGAAAAGTGATCAATTTAAGAACTCTTATATTTAAAGGGTAAGAAACTTATCCTACCTCGAGGGAAGAGAAAACTAATCTAAACACATTGGTACTTTATGAATTTAGTAGAGACCAAATGAGGTTGTTCTTACCCACCTCCAATCAAATTCAACTTCAAACATACATAAGGACACCTATCCCTTATTTACATATCTACATTGCCATGAATATGTATAAGGGGATCATTATATACCAAATTATATATGAAGACACCCATTTCCACTTACACTAGTATGAATTTTTCATATTATACATAATCAAACCTATCCCCATATTCAAATATTCACTTCTAAGGGTGAATATACATATAATGAGGGAACATACATATATAGATTCCTACTCATGCATACACAGTAATATTTGCTTGGAGGTCTATGCTTCAACCAAATGATGTATTTTATTTATCTACCAAGTAAGATCTTAACATTTCTTCATTTAAATCTTAATTCTAGTCTGTATTCCAAAACGATTTTCATTTATATCTACTACATGATACTAATAATTCAATATTTTTCATAGTATAAGTAGCCTTCCGATCAAGAAGTCATGATTCAAAAAATTTCATTGGTAAAAATATTCAATTGTACACTATAGTAATAATGTATTATAATATATGATATGGGATCCCTGAATATCTCTTTATTAAGATGCTATCCATTCTAAGGTAATTATATTTCTCAGGATGATGAAATGAAGTCTATTATAGATAAAATCATCCACTCCCAAACCCAAAAAGAATTGATTGAATAGATATACCTTGTCCCACATTTTATTAAAATGTGTCTATGTGAATAACGTGAATAAATATTTCTACATCCTTTCATTCATTATATTATTTACTGTGATTAATTCAACCTTAGTTACAATTTATTTATCAAGTAAAAGATTATACTCCAGGATGAGGGTGATGGTTAAGATTATCATGCAATATTTCAACAAAAAATTGATTAGTAATGAAGAAATAATGTTTGTACTCGGAGGGTCATGCTCTTGATAATTTATATTTATATCAATATTATTAAGATTTTGGATTTTAGTGACCCTATTGGTGTTGTGAAAATATATTCTCTAGATACCCATTTCCAGCATCACTGTTATCAAATGAAAAAAAATTAATCCCATAACCTAATATAGCAGTTTATGAATTTAATATGATAAATAGAATGGGTTATTCAAATTGTTGGTAGTCCTCACAATAGGAACATCTTCCACATTAATTCTAGAAACCAACTCATTGAACTCATCATTTTTAGAAGGATTTCTTGTAAAATTTATTCCTGACCTTGCAAAAGCATATAATGTATTCAATGATTAGATATTTCAAATATTATACCTAGATATAATTCATTCAATGTTTGAGTATAATATAGGGATATACCAATCAATGTATCCATTGGTGGAATATTAATTTTATAATATGTATCCTCATTCATCAACATCAACTATAACAACCAAAATACAATTGCATGTTTCTCCTCACACATGTAACACTTTTAGAAAGTTTAGCCATAAAGACTAAATGATACTTTCCATGTCAATAAGGTGAAACCTTAGATTTGGTAGACTACCATTTTTGAACTCCAAATTTATGTGATACTTGTCCTAGACTGTTTCTAGAATGGGTAACCACCATGGAAGTTTACTAGTTTTCATGTGAGTGAGTAAAAAGCACACTGAATGAACATGTGTTACCCTATGGGGACAACAATTAGTCTAATAATTTACCCTAGTGGATAATATTATATGGCGTTTTGGGAAGGAAATAAAGGTATTATAGGAGAACCATGGGATCAGATGGCCTAGTTCATGGATTAGGGTGGCCAGGTCTGGAGAATTGGTATCAGATCCAACAGTCTTCCTGATGTATAGAGGAACATCATGGGATTGAGTTTTTGGATATTCCAATATGGAATTATCCATTATGGGGGTGGAATGTTACACTTGAAAAATGAGAAAAATACTAAATTCCACTACCCAAGCCAATATAGAAAAAATTTATTATTAGGATCCTACATGATTAGAACCCCATAGTTAAGTGAGCCTTGTTCTAGAGTAGTTCCTTGATGGAAAACCTCCTGGTATATTTCAAAGGGTGTGTGTGAGTGAGGAAAAATCACCCCAAAAGAACATGTGATTTCCTATGAGGACATTTATAATCCTGATAAGTAACCCTAGTGGGTAATAGATTAGGAGGGGCTTAGAAGGAATCCAATGCATTACAAGAGATCCATGGGGTTAGATGACCATGTTTATGGCATGTGGTAGTTGGTTCATGACAAAATAAAACCCAAAATAGGGATATATATTGAACTTCTATACACATCAGAATTTCCATTCAAATCTAAATGAAATATGTGATTTAAAAATAAATACTTTGTTAACATAATCTAAATGTACATTATCCTAAATTTAGATTCTATAGGAATTGTTTCATATTGTACCAGTGATATAGTTTATCACTATTCGGGTAACGCCTTTGAAAGGCGTGAATGGAAATTGAGAGGGATTACCTAAAAATATTATATGTATTGGAATCCTTGGTTATCGATCACAAACTCCCAAAATCAAATTATGTGGGTAATGGTTAAAACTAGGGTGAAAATATAATTCTCCTAGAAACATATCCAATTAGATTTAACATTATCCTAAAAAAATAATTTTACTCGGATATATGACTTTAGTGGAATTTTACCACATTTAAATTGACCTACCATCTGGTGGAATATCCACATTCTCAACTAATTATATTTACATGTTACAAAATATTACAATAATGAAATGATTATAAAGTTAGGGACCATTCCCCTTGTTTGATAATTCTATGCATGTAACAACCACCCACTAAATAACATCACTAAAATGAATATGAGTTAAATACATTTATTTTAATGAAATATATTCTGAACCCCCTTTATTTATATTGGTTGTCATCAACAATAGATGATAAATTATTTTTATTCATACCGTTGTGTTATGTTGGGTAGGTCCTTCACCTCTTCACCATTGATATGGACACATAATATAATAGAAATATTATGATACTTGTTCAAAAAAACATATTAAGAAAGTGACGAGACTTTCAATTTCCCTTACATTTGACTGGTTATAATTATTCTCTTCCGAGTGTAACAATTTCATTAAAATTATCCCAAAGAATATTAATTTGGAAAAATTCATCATCCATTATTCAAGGGATGGGAGCTTATTTAATCTTATATATTTCCCTCAGGATGATGCCATCTTTTCTATATTGTAAAAGAAATTTTTTGGTTTTTTAACATCACAGAATAATTATTTTAAAATTAAGGTTGGTGTGATGATATATTAATAATTATATGGTGCATACAACATTATATAGCCTAAAAATATGTTTGAGTCTTTGAACTCACCACAACACTTATTTACTGAGTTTTTACATGAAAACTCCTCAAAAAAATTCTATCCAAGGACATGATCCAATTAGAGGAACCATATGTTTCTTTGTATTTGTGAACTGGATAGTTTTTTGGTTCAGTACTCCAAAAATATAAATTCATTAATGTGAGGATAAATTTATTACGTGATTTTAAAACTAACTATGTTTTAAAATTTATTGTCACTCCTTTGATAAATGATATCCAAGTTGATGGATTCCATCACAAAGTATCTATTCATTATAATTGAAACCACAAAAAGAATGTTATTATCCAATATTGGAATTTTCACATCATTGAAGATACATGTTTATATAAAATATTTCGATTCAAAAACGAGTCATTGATTATTTATCTTCCTAGAATTCTTGGGTTCACCTTGTGAAATGGTAAAATAGTGTGTCATGAGTAAAAATATATACAAACAATCATTAGTTGTAAGTGAGTGGTTATATCTTTATTATAAACAGTGTGTGAACCCTTGACCAATTGTTTACAAAAAATGCAATCAAATAAAAATAAATTGGAATAAATATATAATACATGTGGAGAAAAATCACATTCAATCGATCTTGGGAATGAGTGGGTGAAAATTTTCACGAATTACACAAATTACAAAAATTTCACCCAAGTCATCTCACCCAAGTTCATATCGTAGCGCTCAGAGTGCCCGGTCCTATATAATAAGAAAATGACATCAAACAAAGAATTCCCAAAATTTCTCTCTGTATAATAACCATAACCAAGAATTTCTATGTCCTTTTCAAGATAATGAAGCCCATCTTATCATAAGTTAGAAACACACCATGGTCACTTGAGTTTGAAGAGAGTGCGAACTGTCAGAGCTATCCCATGTGCGATGTGTTCCTTGACTTATTTTGGACCCCAAATATTTTTAAAGAAGTAATTAACCACTTCATATGAACCCTCATCACTAATCATGCTTTCCTAGGATAGATGTATTCCTTCCCTCATGATATTTTATAAAAAAATGTTATTCTCCCTAGAATATGTACATCACCCACCTTATAAAATCGAATTATGAAGATGGGATGGAATTTTATGGAACTAAAAAATATTCCATTTATTCATATTCATGATAATTTCAACTATTATTAAAATAAAGAAGAAATTATTGGTTCCCAGACATACTTAAGGATTTCCTTCCATAATCACACACCCAAGAATCCTTATGCCCATGTGCACATGTGCCTATATAGCCTCATTAACATCTTCCACAATATCCTCATATTCTTTTACCTTCCTTAAATCACACCTTCATGACCACATGACCACTATTCATGATCTCTAAGTGCCCTCATATCCATCAATATTCATTCAATAATGCTTCTCACATGCATGACCTAATACCCTCATGCCTTCATGCATTCATGCACCCCAAATCCCACATGCATCCAAAACATCCACATCAATATATAAAAATATAGAATAGTTACATGTAGTTACCATACATGCATGAATTCAAAGCAATTATTTTTTCTCTATAAGTTCTGATTAACCTTCCATTTCATTAGAGGATAAACCATTATAGTATCTATCTTCTTAGAGAAAAATCTTTATGTGACCAGGTCTTCCAGGATTCCATTCAGCTGATTACAATATCTTATCCTAGTGTAATGAAATGTAAATAAGGGGTTTTTATCATTATACAGTTCGGAACTTTGTAAAATACCCCTTTTCTTAGACTTAAAATAGAAAATATATTATTGCTGTGTGATTTGGGTTGTTTTGTTGATAAATAAGATGATTGAATCTTTAATGTAGTCTATGTGGTGTTGTAGAATCCATTTCATAAAGGTTGGAAGAAGTTTTGATCATCTATTTTGTTGATTGAAGTAATTATTGATAATCAGTATGTGGATAATTTCTTATTTATTATGACCATATGAGTTATCTAGAATGATTTTATGTGTCATACATAGTAGTAAAAATGTAATTTTGGTTTAGAGTTCATTTATTGAAAATGGATTGGGATCTGTATAGGTATCATTTATCATTACTATATAAATGTTTGGTTAATAGTATGTTTGTTTTATCTTAATATAAGTGTTCTCGGAGTAGCATAGTTTCTATCCAATGGAAACTTTAGGGTCATAGTGGAAAAAAATAATTTTTGTTGAATTGACCAATAGAATTTTATGTGTAGAGATTGGTGATCATTTTGATTTGTTATCTTTAAAGAATGGATTAAGATAGAAACCGTGTAAAACGAAAGATATATTATTTATATTATTTTAATGTAGTAATTGGATATTTTTTTATATCTGTTGTGACTAAGACCACTACCTCATTGGTAATTTTAGTAGTAATATAGATGTTGAGGAAGCTTCCATATGAGTGTGTTTTTAATTCTCTAGTTGGTTAGAAGGTAGTGGATATAGTAAATGGTTAAATATTTGTTCATTTAAGGAGAATATTTATTTATATGGAATGTTTCCTTATCTGAAATGAAAAAAATTAAAAAAATAGATAAAATTAAGGTTAATAGGATGACATCTAAATATAGGTCTTATATATCCTATGAAACATAATATAGATAAAGGTGATTCCTTTATTTATTGTTTATTCTATTTTTTTAATGAATATTATGAGTTTTTTGTTATTTTAGTACTTTATAAAAGTAAATAGGTACAATGGGGGAGAATATATTTTAGTTAATAAAAACTAAATTGTTAAAAGAGATGATAGAATGTGTCTTTCTAGGATCTTTTCTCCAAAGAATCTCATTATGAAGGTGTCATACTACAACACAAAACTAGATTATTTTTATTATCATTTTGTTTAAAAAATATAAACATAGTGATATAAGTGGGAACCAACTTGTGAAGAGTGTAAAATCTATCCTTAAGGTGGTGGGGGTTAGTGAGCCTTCAAATGTATGGTTGTAAACCCAAAGGTCCATTTCTTATACTATATTATCTAACTGAAAATAGTGAGTTTTAGTATGTCCGGTGCATTGGCACATTGTATTTCAAAATCCTTAGATTAACTCATTTGGTTGAATCAAATAAAATTCCATATTTCCTTTATTTTTACCACATCAAAACATTGATAAATAATGACAACAATGATCCTTCTAGTTATGAAAAAAGATCACTGAGCAGTTAAATTTTTAATTGTCACACATTGATTCACTTGCCCCTTCCCCTTAGGGTGAAATGATTTTCTGGGACTAATAAGTGAAATCAGTTCTAATGGTTCACTATAGATTCATCCCTCTATGAGGATTTAAGGAGTTAATGGTGAAAAATAGGGTAATACATATTTTTATGTAGAAACTTCATGTTATTGAAAAATATAATGTAACATTATTTTTATTCACTAGGAAGAGAAGTGTATGTTGTCACAATGCATGTAATTTCTACAAGTATGGTTAGTATTGAATTAATATAAAAATGTCACAAATATTTGAACACTAAAGTTAGTCTAAAAAATTCTTTAGTTTTAATTTTTGAAATAAAAATATAAATAAATGTTTGTCAAGAATTTCTAGTACAATGATTTTGTTGAAGACCACAAAATAAATTCATCGAAATGCTGGAAGAGAAATATGAAACTGACGTATAAGTTCTTTAAGAAAATAAGATTTTTATCTAAATGATATGAGGATTCATAGGAAACATAATTGAATGATGTTGGGGAGTATAGAGACCTATAGGATTAATAACTCAGAACTACACTAGATAAGATGCCTGAGGGGAAATGATGATGACAATGTTTGAATCATAGAAACAGTAGATATTGAAGTTGAACATGATGTATAACATAATGAAATTAACATATAGAGAGATAAAAAATGAAAAAAACTCATATGAATATATGGTTTTAATTCATCAATAATATGAGGAGAATATAAAATTAAAAGAAAAAAATTAGAAAACATAAATATGTAAATTATGGAAGCTCGATAAATAAAATATGTATTAATGATCAATGATGACGAGTAAGACTGAGTCATTGATAGACTCAGTAATTCTATGAATTTTAAGGTAAAAATAATTGAATAACATTATGGAGAAGTAATGGTGTGGATATGAAAGTGTGAACATCAAAAAGGAATCATTAATATTAGTATAGCATCAGAGAGTACAAATGCATCATCCATTGGGGAATATTAAATGATCCAAGTAAATTAATTTTGCATATTCAATTTATTAATATATTTGGTGATATTTGTAAATTTATGAAGGTATATAATCCAAAAAATAATTATGTTTTAGTGAAATCCAACCCTTAGGAACATATACCACCAAAATAAGATTCAATTACATGATACTCAAACAACTAATTGAAATAATGTTAAGGGGGGAGAGAAAGAAAAATAATAATTTATGTTTTTATAGTGTAAACATGGGACACACCAAATATGTATGATACAACATAATATTATGCATAAAGTATTATGAATAAAAAATTAAATTTTTTATTTTTCATAATCCTGATATAATTTTTATGGGAATTGCTTTTGTGGGGAAGGTTTCATGAACAAAGTAGTGAATTTCTCATCAATATACTAATGAAATATACCAAAATAGTCATAATTAATATGTAAAAAGTAGCAATAATTATCATAAATTAAGGTAAGATTCAAAATGTATTAGTGGTTATACAAGATGTGTATGAAAATAAGGAGATGTGGATGGATCAACATTTCTCTTCATAATGTAAATTAATCTAGTAGTCATGGATCAATAAAAAAATTTGCGAAGTTAAAATTTCCCAACATTACTTTACTAAGAATGGATATTTCTATAACTTGAATTTTGGATAGTGGGTTCCCTGAAAATATTTCCCAAAATAAAAACAGCATCACCAATATAAAATACAATAAGGATAGAGTTTCACACATTACAAATAGTGTGTGGCTAAAGATTTTTGGCTCTTAAAATGCCATGTATGATGTGAAGGATCTAATATGGGATGATTTACACATGGTTGAAGGTCTTATTCATAATATTTTATGTGTTAAATAACATTGTTCCCAAGTAAATGGGGTGGTAATCAGTACGAATATATGCTCAATTAAGAGAATAGATTTTTCAGTTATTCATAAAGGCAAACCCATAAAGGGGAATATTTACCTTAATAGTGAGGATAATTTATAAATTATAAAGTGAACAGATCTAACCAAACATAAATAATAAATTGATAAAGTGGTTTAGTTATTACATCCACAAATATTCTTGTTACCAATGGACTATAATGTCTAGTTTCGTAGAGACTACAAACCTAAAAACATTTATTTCACATGTTGTGAAAATTCCCTCACAGTCTAAATCCAATATTATGCATCACATGGGACACAATTCTCTTCAAATACTATGAAAGAGGAAACATAATAAGATGTTATCTAAAAATCATAGTAATGGAAAATATTATAATGGCTATAGTAGCGGTAGCCTATTCATTTTTAAAATCATGAATAAAGGAAAAAAAGTCTTATTTAAAAGAAACACAAATCATTATGTGTTAATAATAATCATGAAAATAGACATAAAATCTCAAACTATAACACTATATCCATGAAATTATAAGATAAAAAACTATTTAAATAACATCATCCATGAACCTATTGAAATAATATGTCAAGGTCATAAACATAGGATTTCATATCGTTTTGATCCTAGATAACCGCAAACATGTTCACTCATAAAATTGGGAGTTGTGTTAAAATACAACACCCTCACCCTTTGTGAACCTAACTACATTTTATTATATCCAGATAAAATTTCAATATCATGGAATGTAATTCATTAACCAATGTAGTTGAGGGATATATAAGTCTGACCTATCACAAGAATCAATATTTTTCTATACCACATTAAAAAGTCATCTCATCATAAAATAGCCCGTAAAAAATACGGGTTTTATGATATTTCCAAATAATCACATATAGAACCCATGAAAATAAAATGGTATTCTTATAACCAATAAAATTAAAATAATTCAATTTTCACAACAAAGCCTAGGAAAAAATTGGTCTCAAAACCATTCAATGTTATAAAATAACACATTGAACTAAATAAATTGATAGTAAAAACATTAACAATGAAAAAATCAATTAATAAAATAATATAGGATGAGACATTAAACATTAATCATCTAGATATAGACCATTTGATGATAATGAATAAATAAATCATAAAGAAAATATATTTTGAAAACATTTTGTATTATTCATTGTAAAAGTCATGGATATGATCCTCATTCAAAATATATCCATTTTTCATGAAAAATGTAAAGGAAACTGTTCACTAAAATATAACTAAATAAAAATATATTTTCCATAGAATTAATAAATACAACCTCATTTAAAAGGAAATTCCTTGGAAAACAAAATTCACTTAGCAAATTATATAACTTCAAGAAATAATTTTTAGTTACCAAGTCCCATACAAAATACATAATATTAGGATAGAAGGAAACTAAAGCATCTAGAAAACCATATTATATATATTTCAAAATATAATATCCTAGAGAAAAATAAAGGTTTTAAAATAGTAATCTGATAATTATTTGAAAACTATTACTCTTAAAAGAATACTTATGATTTTTTTCAAAATAGGGAAGTGAAAATACATTGAAAATTTTTACTGTTTAAAAAAATTAATAATGGAAAAATATGTCATAGTTTTCAAAATAAAATTTATAGTGGATGAAAAAAGTATTATTTTGGATGGATGGATAATCGTTTTTAGAAAATTTAAATAACCATATAAAAACCCCACATCTTTGAAAGTTTATTAAATTTTCGATTTAAAAAGTGATAACAAATTATGGAAATCATAAAAAATAGTTCATATTAGATTTCAAAAAATAGAGTAGTAAATTAGAGGGAATGCAAATATGGATATGGAATAAAATATCCTTCAGTAAGAATGAGACTTCAACTTACCAACAATACACTTTTAGTTTGTAATACATTTAATCAAAGAATTGAATATCGATACATTCAAGTAATTTCAAAAATATATATTGAAAAATATAATTTAACATAATAATAGTTTATAGTACATCAAAATTAATTATTATAGTCACATAAGATTTTTTATGAACCAATGAATAGGTTTGAGTAAATAAAGAACCTTATTACCATTGAAACATTTTAATCGAAACCCCATGATAAGTAGAATGTTAAATAATACATTAAATATCATTAAATATAATAGAATAATGATAAAAACTTATAATGGGGTACTATTTATAGAGTTTTAAATGAAACAAGTTGTTTTTCATAAACCTGTATCAATGTATACAAATTTGAGTTAAAGAAACCCTTACAACTTGAGAAGTGAATAGATTAAAAGAACTTGTAGGAGAGATTGTGAAATAATAATTTATATATCAAGATAAGTTTTTTAATTCTGATTATATAACTCATATTGATAGTGGTTATACCACATAAAAGTGAAATATGTGGAAACATGAATTCATGCCTCAATGAAATTGAAATTGAGAACACAAACCCTTACCATTCATCCACGCACGATTGAAGACACTATAAAGCCCTATAAAAACATTTCTAACATAATATCAAATTTTATAACCTTAATCATAATTTAAAACCTTTTCTAATCCTTATTATAATTATTTATCATATGTATATTAATTAGTTATACAGTATTATGACCATCAGTTGTTAATAACTTTCAATTTTGTGCACATGTTTAATAATTTAAATATCATAACCCATTCTTTTAAACCATGTTAATCATTAATACACCATATATGGTTATGAAATATATAACTTATATTTATTTTCATTTTTCTTATTTTTTTCCCAAATTTTTTTTGGTATAATTTTTTAGAAACAAATTTGTTAATGACTTATTTTGGTTATTTTAACAAATGAAAATGATACTTTAATTATCATTCAAAAACTTACTATAATATATAAATAAAAATAAACTGGTAATTATTTTTTTAATATATTATAATAATATTATCTTCCATAATCGTATTTTATAGCATTGTTCATGGAGGTTGTTAAACCAAACAAGATATGAGCACCCATTAAATTTATTAGCGAGTATGTATAAAGAGATGTTACTATTTACATAATATAATTATTACAGAATCGTAAATACATTATTTTTTATGATGAAAAACCATATTTTGCGATTTTTATATTATGTAGATATATATATATATATATATATATATAATTATCATGTTTGAGGTAATACGCATGTATGAATTATTAGTATTCTTGTTTCTCAACACTTGAGAGGGGGAAAAGGGGGAAATTAAATTTACATTTAAGGATCACAATTATATTATATATATAAATTTGATTTATCACTACCACCACAATCACTATCCATGAAAGGAATTAATGAAGAATATCTGGTGTTACTTCGTGGAGGCAGTGGTCCCTACAATGTACTAAAGATGTTCTTTTGTTTTTTTAAGTGGATAAAAATGGAGAAATACATGTTTTCCACTAATATAAAATCATATAAGTATAATAATGATACATACATTATCATATTATTATGGTGATAAGATATTCATAAGAGTAATATTAAAAATAAAATATTTTTAGTGGATCACACTTATGTTGGACATTAAATTTTTCACTTTTAAGTTTCCTTGAAATTAAAGGTCTGTGATATCTATGAATTGCCATAGGTTCATTTTTATAGGATATTATTCCAATTAGTGTAATATTAAATTTTTGAAAGTATTAATTATAATGTTTGGAGTGTTTTTTAAAGGGCGTAAGTGATCCCCTTTTATAAGAGAGAAAAATGGTACTTTTGGAAACCCCCCATATATTTTAATAATATAGTGACACTGTTCCATGATCAATGGATAAAATGTTTCAGAATTATAGATTGAGGGGTGTCTTGGATTTTTTGAATGAAGAACCTTGTTTTTCTACACTTGTTTTAAATATGTTATTTGATTTTTACCATATGTATTTTACATTTTTATCTTTTACTATTAAACTAGGTAAATAGTTCTTAACTAATTGATTTTATGTTTTATTAAAAATATAATATATCCCATATGACTAAATTTAGGTGATATAGAACTAACTTTTACTTAAATTTAACCCAATTCAACTTATAAACACTATATAATTAACTTTTATATTAAAATATATAATGTGTAAAAACTATTTTCATAGAAAATATATATTTTTAACATTTTGGATTTTTAATATTATTATGTTTAGAATTTTTATTAAATAAAGCCTAATATATTTATTTTTGGGTTTAAAAAACATATTATATTCATTATTTAATGTATTTATATTTAATTGATTCATTATGCATTCCGTGATATTAATGAAACTGTTATTTTCTAATAATTATTTCACGCTTTTCATGGGAATTAGCATTAATACTTACAATATAAATTTTACTCACAAAAATGAAATTGGCCATATTTAATAATATGAAAATTATTATCTAAAATATATAAATACATTTATCTAATTAATATTATATGTATGGAAATTTTATCATAATGTTTGTTTATATAATGTGATAACACGTTTTAAACTAAATATATTTTAAGAAAAAAATATAGGATGACGATAGATTCATTAGTTCCATTGATTCAAATAAATTTGGAATATTTATTATATTTTCAAATATGTTTTATTTAATAATATAAATACATAAAAATCTACATTTTATCATGTTATAATTAATTTAACAAAATACTCCAAAAATATTTTAAACATTCCAAATATTAAGAATGGGTTTATAAATTCAAAATAATAATTTAAAATAATTTATTATACTCTCTAATATAAAATTATAAAGGAAATGTTTCAAAAAATTCATTTTATTCATAAAATTTATGGAATTAATAAAATAGGTATATATTTTATATTCACCCAATATCAATTAGTTTTTAAAAATCTCAAAAAATATATTTTACGCAAATTTAGTTATGATGTATTAAAAAAATTAATTTTACTTTTCCAACATAAATTTTAAAAAAAATTAATATATCTTTTTTAAAAAAATATTTATAATATAAGAAAAACATCTTATATTGAAAATAATCATTCCGATATTAGCTCATTTTAATTATTTACCTTCTAAAGGTTATACATTTTAATGTTTTATAATCTTATTGATTATTATATATTTATTAGTAATATCTTCTTAATATATTGGGTTTTTTTTAAGATGGGTGTAGCGTGTGGCACAAGTTATAGAACATATAATGCATTTATAAGGATCTAAAATAGAACTTTGTTACATTCTACCCCACATTAATAAAATGTGTCTAACCAATTTAATTATAATTTACTTGAAAGAATAGATAAAGGTGGTGAAAATATTTTAATTCTTTAATATATCATCTCTAATGAAATATAATCCTCAATATCATAGGGAATACTTGAAAACAGTTATTTTTCAAAACCATTTCTTGGTAATATATCTCAAAATTGGTATCATGGCACATGTGAATGATTTAGTTCTATTAATATATAATTCATTATTGTACATAAAAAATAGATGGACATAATTAATTTATAATTTTATTTTACCTATTCGATAAATTAATGTGGATTCCATGTGAATATAACTATTTTATTTCAAAAGTTTACTCAATTTTATTTATATTAGGATATTATGATTTGTACAAAGTATATTTACACCAATATAAAAATATAGAAAATATTTTTCTGTAAAATAAAAATAACTTACTGTTGTAAATTTATATCCTTATAAAACACCATTCATACAGTTCGGTTGATATATCTATAATGTATTAACTAATTTATGGTAGAGGGTAAGTGAAAACTAATTAACATTATGATCCTCATTGATAGTCATTGTATATATTTTACCTTTCTACCTAGGTCTTAGAGGTTATGGATTCCTATTATCTTTAGATTTACATTGATTAGATAATTCTCCTGAATTATTCTTGAGTTCTCAACACAAAATTCATTCCAACCAAGTTAAATTTTATTATTACGACCAACTTTTATGTAAAAAAGTGAGAAAACAGGAGTCAGAAGCACCTCAAGCACAAAAGTAGGAAATATAACTATAGGATATCAACTTGAACATAGTATATGCGACTACCCTGAATAATTTCCAGGACTGGTCATTTATTTTTTTATCCAGCTCATCCCCAATGATCACTTCAAAATGAGAGGCCAACTTTTCCCAATATTTTAAGAACTCCTACACTTTAATATTCCTTTTATTGAAGCCTCTGGTCAAAATTAAGTATTGTTTGTCTATCCAAGTGGCCTACTCCAGGCTTACACCTACTTCAAATGGTCTTCCATTCATCCTTTATGTGTCCTCTTTTGAGGCTTCAAGGATTATAACCCCCTATATAATCTCTTCCTTAGAGGACATGAGGATGTCCCTTGAGTTTTATGTAGTCCCGTTAACTACGGAATCCTCCCCTCCTGCTGAAATCTCTCCCTTCTTAATCACTGAAGGATCCACTAATCCACTTTCCTGATTCTCAGCTCCTTGTGAAAGAGGTTGACTAACCTATGAAGTAGTATATATAGGGGTCTTACTAGAATCCAGGACCCCTTCCTTGTTCAAGGAACAAATCCCAAGAATAGCCTCTGTGACATTTCACTTAGCCTTGCTTGCTGATGTGGTAACTATAGTCTTTAGAGTGCCTTAATAGTCTTTGGGTGTGGAGGTAGTTTGTAATTCCAAGGCCCATAAAGACATGGAGTGATGATGTTAAAAATATTAAATAAATATTAACATGTTAGTTTAGTTTTTGAAAATAATAAATGAAGTCTTGAATGGAGTCTTGTATTGGAAATATGATTCCTCAGTCGTTTCCAAAAATTGGATTTTACCTTAAGTTTGGTATAAAGTTAGTTAGCGCTTCACATTTGATGGAGAGACAATATTAGTGGAATTGATAATTAATTGAATTTGAATTTAATTAATTAATTATGGAGTATAATACCTTCAACCAATTTTTTATATGCACAAGGGAATGAGATGGATACCCTATCATGGTGGATGATCTAAGGAGTAACCCAAAAAAGGAGGAACCACTTTTCTCAATTCTTGTTGGAGATTTATCTTAGATCATTGTGTAGTTTCATCAGTGCATGTATCTAGACCTGAATCTGCGACGTTTCACTATGATGTAGGAGGATTTTATTTTCTAAATAATGATCAATATGTATGTGTGGTTTAAAGGTTTAATATATCTTTTATACATACTAAGGATCATCTAGGGTTTGAACTATAAGTAATTGGGAAAAATAGTTGTTTCAATATGTTCATATGGATGTACCATTTTTATATCACAATGACACAGAGTATAGTTCCTAATCACACATTGTATGTTCTTCCTATTTCTAGTAGACTATGTTTTGGGAACTTCACATTGTATACTGGTGGTACACTCGGTATACAGGGATGTGGATATATGGCTGAGTAGATAATCATACACTCCATATAAGGGGACATGGTGTTGTGGGAGTACATGGATACACCCTGACTATACACATGTCATAAAACATGGTTAGGTATATTTGTATTGGTCTTAGTAAATGGTAATGATCCACTATACATGATAACATGTCTATCGACAAAATATTTAGTTTGGATATCCTATACATGCCTTGTACTACATATACACTCCACGTAGAACTAAAAGGATGGTCATGTTGTGTGTGGGCACAGAAATTCTAGGTCTCTTGGTGAGGTCATATTCCTTGTGAATCATAGTATATTGTTTTTACTTTTCATTTTTATGTTGAGTACTATAAGAGGACATGGTCAGGGTCCAGACTTGTGATACACATCACGTTCCATAGAAGGATATGTCGTGAACTTCCCTCAGACACTTCATTTTCACATATCTCTATCTTTAATATTCAGATTGAGGCTTGACAGTAGCCTATCCTAAGTGGTTTGTCTCATAGATCATTATTGTGGTCTCTATATGTACATCGAATATGAGATGTGAGGTAGTTTTGGTTGGAAAATTATTTCAATTTTGTGTATATTAGTTTTTTGTGTTCCCTTTGTCAATTCCTCTAATGGTACAATGTGGTGTTATATCATCCTCATAGAATTGTGATCCCCTCTATGATATTTGTTTAGATAGTGTATTATGAATCCCTCAACGAGGCCTTCGGTGGGATCCTCAATAATATAATTTTACCAACATAAATTTTTTGGAATTTTATTTTCTAACATACACAGGTGTATGATCCCCTAAATACCTAATTATTCCAGATCGGGTTTGCAGTTTCCCCTAGTGGTCCGATGTGTGATCCCAAATATAATGGTTTTGGTCTCAAAAGAGAAAATTTTGGATTATGATGTCCCTAAATGATCTTAGGTGTGATCCATTATTTTTTCATTGAGATCATATGAGTTATATTAGGGTTCTTGGTATCTGCCATGATCCATGGGTGTGATCCCCTATCTGAGTATTGAGAGATGTTGACTTTGAGTGTGGTTTCCCCTTGAAAAGACCAATATACATGATCTTCGAGATGGGATCTATTGTGGTATTTATTCTAGATGATTTTGATTTTTTGTATGAGTTTTCTTAGGGATATAATGTCCAGTGGGATGAGTTCACCCAAATGAGTGTTTTCTTGATCCTTGAGTAGAATCATGTGTTTGGCAGTACAGTGGAGTCCTTTTCTTCGCTTGCTCTCTGTCATGAATATATATAGGTATTTGATCAGGTTATTTTGTATCATATATATATTAAAATACCTTGGTCTTTATGAGCTAACTATTCAATATTATCTATGTAGTGAAGTTGGAGAATCTAATTTTCTCTCTTTCTTACGCTCTATATACCCTCTTAATTTTTGGTCGAGTGGATTGATTCATTTTAATTGCTCGGATTCATTTTTTGGGATTTTGGGTTCCTAATGTGTATTTTTATACACACCCCTACATGATATCTCCACATTAATGTTGTTCCTTATAATAAATACATGCCCCTTGATGATGTTTTATGAGTACAAGGAGTAGAAAGACCATAGTGGGATAAACAGAATGTAGTGTGTTCTAGAAGATTCCTTTCACTATACTCCCCAACATTATGCAGGTTGGGTTCTTTTTTATCCATTATGGTTGCCTTGTATTTTTTCCTTAATGAAATCTATTACATTTTTGTATTGTGATGATTTTGAAGAGGTTGTTGCCTGAATTTCTTACACTCTACATGATTATCCATTCCTTTTACCTCTATAATGTGGCATAGATATGAATATGTGTTTATGCATTTTGGTACATTAGTATAATTCCTAAAATTTGTGTTTTATGTCTACAAAGAACTATATTCTAGTCCTTAGATTTTTTTCGGTGGGCATAGGGTGGTAACCCTCCTCTAACCGCTGTCTTAGTGGCCCCCTTGGGTCTATCCAAGAGAGACACCACAAAAAAAAGCTTTTAACAACGTTACCATTTATCAGTGCAAGAAACAAGCCCTAATAAATGGCACATTTATCAGTTCTAAATAAAGAACTGATAAATTTAACCATTTATCAGCTCTTTTTTAGCTCCTATAAAGGACCCCATTATCAATGCTTTATTTGTAGACTAGATAATGGGTTATTGTTATCAGCACATTATTTTAGCGCTATAAATGGGTATCTTTTATGAGTACTTTATTTTTAGAACTCATAAAGGGTACCCTTTATATTACATCCCACCTTTTTATCACATAAACTTTCATTACATTATACAAAACCGAGGATCTTTATGGTTTAGTGTCTTGGAAACCAGGAACTCAAAACATGAAAACATAAAACATTATTCTTAAACACTTGAATGGATCCTCCTTATGTTCATCCTAGGTTCATTACTGCTTCTCATAACTTGGGGACATACATCAAACTAAAGGGTGAGCATAAGGCCCGGTAAGGGAAACAAGGGAAACATTTAGCATGTAAAATTGAGATACATCAAAAGTCATGAAAAATAACTTTAAGGCATGAGAAAGAGATAATGAGGCATATCATAATAAAAACAACTTGTTTCATAATGTCAATATGTGGCTAGAACATTTAACTTAGACAATCATGAACATATCACCAAGTAAAACCCCAAGGTGTCATTAAAAATTAACAAGGTAAACCCCAAGGTATTGTTAAAATTGTAATCGTTAGAGATTACATCATTACCCAATGCATTGGAGCACCATCCAGGAGAACCCATAAATTTTCCTTTATTATAATGTTGACCACATATATAATCATCAAAAATTTCATAAATAACCCATATAGCATAAAATAAATGGGTTTCATTTCATAATCATAACATTTTAAAAACTGCTATAAAGACATGATCTTTATGTCACTTTAAACCCACGGAAAAGGAAAGCGGGTCTCATATATGTAAATCCCAGAATTTAAAATATAAAATTTTGGTATATATGTGAATACCCCTTTAGAAGAAATATATTTGAGTATTCACTTAATAAAATAAAGGATTTGAGAAAAATAGAGAGACATTTTGAGATGGAAATTCAGTAGCATAACGGCTATGTTGTAGGGTTTTAGAAAAAATTGAAAAGAAAGGGGACATGGGTCACCCACTCATAAATGATACATAAAAATGTAGAGGGAAAGAGTATAAAGAATTTAAGAACATGGTAATGAAAATCTAAAGATATACCATATGAAATGAAGAACATGAAAGGAAGAAAAAAAATAAGATTCCTCTTATGAAAATTCGGCAGCCTAACGGCGTCACTTATTCTTTAAAAAAATGAATTGACGAGATCAATTAGGGTATCTCATCATATTAAAATAAAAGATCAGTATGATAGATATAGATATCATACCCCAACATAATAAAAATGAACTTAAAAGACTTGACCAGAAAATAGAACTTGAAAATGAGAAGGGTAAAAGAATCCCTTAAAAATTCGCCAGCCTAACGGCGTCACTTAAACTTCAAGAAAAAAAATAATTGACTAGATCAAAAAGGGTCTCTCATCATATGAAAGTAAAATATAATTATGATAGATATAGAGATAATACCACAACATAATAAAAGGGAACATGAAATAATTGACAAGAAAATAGAACATGAAAATGAGAAGGGTGAAAGAATCTGTTACAAACATTTCGAGAGCCTAACGACGCCACTTAAAAATTCATAAAACGAATTGATGAGAGTTAGAGGGGATATCTAATAATATGAACATGAAAATTTCAGTAAGAGTAATATAAAAGAAAATCCTCCAACATGAGAACATGGAGAATAAATGAAAATACTTAAAAAGAGTATTTGAAAAGAAAGAGAGAGGTTGGATCCTGTACCTTAAAACGTAACTCTTAAAACTCGATGGTTGGGACCTTGTAGGATTTGGGGCACATTGGGAAGACTCTTTAGGAGGTAATGAGACCAGATATTAGTTGGGGGATATTTGGGAGTGAAAACTAAAGGAGTAATGGGTGGGTATTTATAGGGAAAGTGAGGTGATACTTTAATAATTTCAAGGGACACCTCACTAGTGGTTTTGGAAAAACCATGGGCTTGACCATGGTATTTTCCCATGGTTTTGGAAACAATGGAACCCTCATATAATAATTCATCCCCTTTAGTCGACCATCCCTAAAAATATCTCATGAAATCATCATTATGTTGTCATGATGTCCTTAAACTTCCTGAAACCCTAAAACTGTATTTTTACTATTCACTGAAAATTCAACTTTTTCTAGAAACTCCCAAAAAATTATCTTAACATAATATCAATTCTCTGAATTCAAAAATAAACTCCATTTTATAAAAATAATTTTCTAATTATTTTTAATTTAATTTTTAATTAAAACTCACTATTCACCCGAAAAAACTAATACTTGACTAATAATTAATGAAACAGTTATTTACCAAATTTATTTAATCACACTACTTAATCAAGGTGCCTAAATTATATTAATACTTTTTTAAGTGATATTACTAATCCATTTGGTCACATTACTAATCCTAAGCATAAAAACACTATTCATAATTTATTATTCATCAAAAATTAAGCTGATCTTATTAGACTCTAAATTTCTTACAGAACACATTTTCATAAGACCATTTTTTGAAACTCATTACACATCATTAATTATTTAAGGTTTACATAAATCTTTTAAAATATCTTTTTTTCAAAATACATCAATAAAATACATCCTATATTCATTTGAACATTTGAAAACTGCCAAACTTCACCATATGAAGAAAACCAAATTTAATTTATAATAAAGGATCATGGTCTCCTTACATAGCCCCTTATAACCCTAGCATAGGACCTAACTGTAAGGTGTGCTAAGGTGATATATTATGAGGGCGGCTCGACCAACATCGCATGAGTAGTAATTTCTATCAGTTTGAATTTCTCGCGAACACGATTCTGTTATAGCTTCACAAGATGAAGTTCGGCTTGGGTTTTGTCCATAGCAAAGCTCAGTGGTGTTACCTCCTTCCCACATTCTGTTAGATGCGCTTCGATCAGTCCAAGAATATTGGATGTGGCCATCAAATATTCTTTCTATATTAATTAACCTAGATCACTTTTATTTAGAGAAAATAGTCGCAACATTTAGTTTCCAACGGTCATAATGACTAATGGTCATATAATAGTAAAATCCCAACAGTCTCATTTTAATTATACTCATGATATCAAATGAAACAGTTTTGTTGAGTATGAAAAATAAAATAACACACAAAATTAGGAAATATGATTTATTCAAAATTTCGGGTCGTTACATTCTTCCCCCCTTATGAAATTTCGTCCTCGCAATTTTTAAAATTGGTCTTGGAAATTTCATTGAAATTCCAACATCATAAAAAGAGTCAGTAATAACATTACTTTAAGAGAAAGAAAAGGAAGTACAAAGGACACCCAAGTTAACCCATACTAGGATTCCACGTTGGAAAACATGGACATGGAAGAGAAAAAAAAGGTCACGTTCTGAGGGAGAGTGATAGAAAACATGATTAAGATAAAGTTAACAACAATAAATTCACATAATTATGATGGGTTGAATGGTATTTGATTTCATAGTAGGAAAATTTAACAGAATAAATTTTTGTTTTACATTCCTTTTCATAGTTTTGAGGAATTCATTTACTACATAGAATAAAAATAAAAGTAAATATATTTACCTTCAAGTAGAGTTTCATCCCTTAATAAGTTTCTACCAAAACTAATCTTTTCTCCAAACGATGAGCATTAAAAAAACACTTGGTCTCATCAAAATCACAAGAATCATCTTCTAGAGAATCACATAATCCACCAAAGATTAACTATATATTTCTTCTATCTTTAAACATTATCCCAAAAATTGAAAGGGTATGATAAAACAACTCTTCCAAAATAAAGAACCCCATAGTAAGGGAAAAAACTTTTAATTCTTCAAAATTGCTCGGTACTACCCAATGTTCATCATAGACCATTCCATAAATAATTGTCCTTAATATTCCTCAATATAAACCAAACTAATATTGAAACCCAAATACAATAAGGATTTGATAACATAGTCTTCCAAAATACACTTCACCATTCATCTCCAAACAACATCAACCACTCCTAACATCTTATAACAAAAGTATCTAACCTAACCATATTTTCCCCAAGATAGGTTAATCATATCTATAAGTAACCTATATTACCATAAGTTCACCTTAAATTCTTCGATTCTTCAAAATATAAGTCAACCTTTATTCCTCAAAGAAAAATACTGTAGTAATCTATTTACCTCAATCATATAGGGTTCCCAAAATATTGAATGTCTTCTAAAATAATAATAATCTTTTAATCCCCTAATCATCTTTTCCTTTCAAGAAGAACAGCTTCACAACATCCACATGTGGTAGATAAAAATAGATGTTTTCCTTATTGATATAAAACCATATTATGTAGTGACTCAATGTTCTTAGAAAACATTAAAGATATGATCATAGGTAATGAACTAAAAAAACAAAATGACATAGATAATTATTGTGAAGAAGTCACATGTACATTGGTCATCAAGATCCATCTCAGCATAGGACTTGCATTATTCCCTTGTCTATGATGATTGATGATGCTCATCATGCTTCTCATCCCTTCCAAGAGAGCATTGCCTTGGATAATGTCTAACTTCTCCACATTTACAACATTGAAAAGTATAAGGTACATTAGATCGAACCTTATCTCTATTCATCACATTATCCATTTTTTAAAGAAATTATCTATTTTATTCCCTATCACCCTACACTTAAAACATCTCCCGGTTCCTTTTTGAAATTCCCCTTAGTTCCTCTTTCCACACATTTTTCACAAAGGAAGATGGGGTCTTCTTTCCCTTATCGACTTTATCAGATGAACATCCTTGAGACTTCGTCTTCTTCTTCCATGATGAATTTGGGCATTCAACTAGGTACCAATTATTAATTTTGATTTTTGATAGCTGGTTTGTCATAATCACAATATATTCAACTTGATCTCTCATCATCTCTATCACATTAATAGGGTAATCATCACATTTCATATCACATTGGTTCTTGGAACATGTTCTTCTATTTCTCGCTAGAAAAGAAAGTATAATTAGGGGAATTACATAATTAACCAATAATCATGAAAAGGAAACTTAAATCATAGAAGGATAAACTTGTAGAAGAAAAGTATACCCTAATTTGTGATCCCCTGGGTTCCAATCTAGGTTATCCATGATCATATAGTCTTATGTGAATCTTTATTTTTTTTATCTTTGTTCCTTTAATAATGGTTCATACTAAGCTTATGAATTTACCAAAGCATATCCCTCGGGAGTGTCATAACCAAGAGTGAAGTAAGGCCCTTTGTCGTGTACTAGTTCCCATTCGAGTCCTGGTCAAAGTGGTGTTTTCGGGGTTTACCCCGTACATACATCTATGCCAAATCCACTTCTACATGCTCGTATCTAGACATGGATGTATTTTCTTGATAAACCACTTACTCAATACTCACCAAAATACTAAGAAGATTTACTATATTTAAACATATCTATAGGGTTTTCCTAAAGTTTTCATATCCGAATTTACACAAATAACTAAACCATCCTTTGATACCAACTATGAAATCCCACCATTTTATCACATAAACTTTCATTACATTATAAAAAACCGAGGATCTTTAGGGTTTCGAGTCTCAGAAACCAGGAACACAAAACATGAAAACATGAAAACATTATTATTAAACACTTGAAAGGATTCTCATTATGTACATCCTAGGTTCATTACTGAATCTCATAACCTGGGGACATATATCAAATGAAAGGTTGAGAAGAAGGCCCAGTAAGGGAAACAAGGGAAACATTTAACATGTAAACTCGAGATACATCAATTGTCATGAAAAATAACTATAAGGCATGATAAAGAGATCATGAGTCATATCATAAAAAAATGTGAATCATAACTTGAAGATGTGGATACAACATTTAACTTAGACAATCATGAACATATCACCAAGGTAAACCCCAAGGTGTCATTAAAAATTACCAAGGTATACCCCAAGGTATCGTTAAAATTGTAATTGTTAGAGATTACATCATTACCCAATGCATTGGAGCGCTATCAGAGGGAACCCATAAATTTTCCATTATTATCATGTGCGCCACATATATCATCATAAAAAATTTCATAAATAACCCATATAGTATAAAATAAATGGGTTTCATTTCATAATCATAACGTTTTAAAAACTGCTTTAAAGACATGATTCTTATGTCACTTTAAACCCACAGAAAAGGGAAGCGGGTCTCATGTATTTCAATCCCGGAATTTAAAATAGATAATTTTGGTATATATGTGAATACCCCCTTAGAATAATGTTCTTTGAGTATTCACTTAATAAAATAAAAGAATTTGAGAAAAAGAGAGATACATTTTGAGACGGAAATTCGGCAGCATAACGGTTATGTTGTAGGGTTTTAGAAAACATTGAAAAGAGAGGGGAAATGGGTCACCCACTCATACATGATCCATAAAACATTATGGGGACAGAATATAAAGGATTTAAGAACATGGTAATGAAATTATAAATATATACCATATGAAATTAAGAACATGAAAGGAAGACAAAAATAAGATTTGTCTTATGAAAATTCGGCAGCCTAACGGCGTCACTTAAACAACAAAAAAATGAATTGATGAGATCAAATAGGGTCTCTAATCATATGAACATAAAATAACAGTATGATAGATATAGATATCATAACCCAACATAATAAAAAGGAACATGAAATACTTGACAGGAAAATATAACTTGAAAATGAGAAGGGTGAAAGAATCCCTTATAAGTTCGGCAGCCTAACAACATCACTTAAACATCAAAAAAAAGAATTGACAAGATCAGAAATGGTCTCTCATAATATGAAAAAAAATATCAGAATGATATATACAGATATCATACCCAAACATAATAAAATGTAACTTGAAAGACTTGACAAGAAAATAGAACTTGAAAATGAGAAGGGTGAAAGAATCTGTTACAAAAATTTCGGCAGCCTAACGGCGCCACTTAAACATTCATAAAACGAAATTATGAGAGTAAGAGGGGATATCTTATCATATGAAAATTAAAAGGGTTGTAAGAGTAATATAAAATATCATACTCCAACATAATAACATGGAGCATAAAATAAATGACATAAAAGAGAGTATTTGAATAGAAAGAGAGTTTGGATCCCTTACCTTAAATCATAACTCTTAAAACTCAATGGTTGGGACCTTGAGGACTTGGGAGCACCTTGGGAGGACTCTTTGGAAGGTAATGAGACCAGAGATTCGTTGGGGTAGAGTTGGGAGTGAAAAATAAAGGAGGAAATGGTGGTTATTTGTAGGGAATGGGAGGTGATACTTTAATAATTTCAAGAGACACCTCACTAGAGGTTTTGGAAAAACCATGGGCTTGCCCATGGTATTTTCCCATGGTTTTGGCCACATGGGACCCCCATACATTAATTCATCCCCTTTAGTCGACCATCCCTTAAAATATCTCATGGAATCATCATGATGCAATCATGATGTCATTAAACATCTCGAAACCCTAAAACTGTATTTTTACTATTCACTGAAAATTCATTTTTTTCCGAAAACTCCCAAAAAATTATCTTAACATAATATCAATTCTCTGAATTAAAAAATAAACACCATTTTATAAAAATGATTTTCCAAATATTCTTAATTTAATTTTTAATTAAAAAACACAATTCACTTGAAAAAACTAATACTTGACTAACAATTAATGAAACATTTATTTACCTATTTTATCGAATCTCACTACTTAATCAAGGTGCCTAAATTATATTAATAAATTCTTTAAGTGAGATTAATAATCCATTTGGTCACATTGCTAATAATAAGCATAAAATCACTATTCATAATTTATTATTCATCAAAAATTAAGTTGATCAAATTAGCCTCTAAATTTCTTACTGAACACATTTGCAGAAGGCCATTTTTTGAAAATCATTACAAGTCATTATTTATTTAAGGTTTACATAAATATTTTAAAATATCATTTTTTTCAAAATACATCAATAAAATACATCGTATATTCATTCGAACATTTGAAAACTCCCAAACATCACCATAAGAAGAAAACACAATTTTTTTTTTAACAAATGATCACGGTCTCCTTACATATCCCCTTATAACCCCATCATAGGACCTAAGTGTAAGGTGTGATAAGGTGAGAGAATCTGAGGGCGGCTCGACCAACATCGCACGAGTAGCAATTTCTATCAGTTTGAACTTCTCACGAAGGTGATTCCGTTCTAGCTTCACACGATGATGTTCGGCTTGGGTTTGGTCCAAAGAAAATCACAGTGGTGCTACCTCCTTCCCAAGTTCGGCTAGATGGGCTTCGATCGGTCCAAGACTACTATATGAGGCCATCAAATCTTCTTTCTATATTAATTAACCACGATCACTTGTATTTAGAAACAATAGTCGCAACATTCAGTTTCCAATGGTCATACTGACTAAAGGTCATATAATAATCAAAACCCAACAATCTCATTTTAATTATACTCATGTTGTCAAATGAAATAGTTTTTTTGAGTATGGAAAAGAAAATAACACAAAAAATTAGGAAACAAGGTTTATTCAAAATTTCAGGTCATTACACTTTATCAGTGCTATATTTTTAGCTCTCATAATAGAGTAATTTATAAGTGCTTTTTTAGCACTAATAATGGTCCGAATAAATAAACTGAAATAATTAAATAAATAAAAATATAAAAACTGAGTTTATTAAAATATATTACAAATTTTTTTAATTAAATTAATATTGAAAAAATTGAATAAATTGGTTACAGTATATATAAATTTAAAATACTGATAAATAGTATATACTGAATATATTGAAATGAAAAATTAAAATTAAACAAATTATAATTTAAAATTAAAAAAATTGAGAAAAATATTATACATTTTATTAATTAGATGATTATTAATAATGATAATAAATAGTTTATATGAAATATATAGATATATATTAATATTTATAAGTATTATTTATATTTAAAAAAAATATCTATGCGCTTTAAATTAAATAGGCACATATTTAGTGAATAAGGGTTTATAATTAAAAATTAATATGAATTAAAAATACTGATTAATTGCACATAGTAATGGACATATAATTGAACATCATTTGATTTTTTTAGTTTATCATAGATAATATGTGAGTTATATTGATTTAATATATATGAAATTACTGCATTTTTATATACAATGAATACACACAAAACTTATCCATTTTTCAATATTATTAAAGTTTTATTATTTTTAATTTATTCAATTTCACTCATTTTTAACACACATGCACATTAAATTTGATATTCATTAATAGCATTAAAAAATATTTGGAAAAATATATTTATCAAGAAATATTTATAAATAAATATATTTAAAAATGTACATGCTGTATTTATAAAAATATACATATATAATTATAAGTAAATACTATTTTTTAAAAGTAATTATATAATTATAAATAAATAATTATATAATTTTTAATAATTATGGAATCTCTAATAAATTTACAAAAATAATGGATACATTTACTATATTAATATTTATATATACTTACTATATATATATAATTATATGAATTTATATAACGACATAAAAATAATTCTAGAAAATAATTATATAATTATAAAAAAATAATTATATATTTAAATTATTATAAAATTATAATTAATATATTTAAATACATAATATATTTAATATATTTATTATTATTTGGATTTATTATGTATATATATATATTTAAAAAAAATTACTTATAATTATAATTAGTAATCCTTTATCAATGATTAATTACTTGGAACTAATAAAATAAATCTTTATCAATGCCTTCATTAGAACTGATAAAGATGAGGCTTTATTAGTGCTAATAAAGGCCTACCTCTATGAGTATTAAAAATTTGTTGATAAATATTCCATTCATCATTACTTAAATAATAAGTCCCAATAAGAGGACTCTTTATCAGAACTTCTAAGAAAGGATAATAAAATTATCCTAGTCTAATTAAACAAACCTAACCTGTTTCAAAATCATCATGAAATCAAAAGATTTCCATAGAATCCATTCATTACTGGTGCTCCTCCATAGTAAACCAAATATATAATCACTCAATCCCACTCGAATCACACAAACCCACTACCTCTAGTTTTTCAATCATCGTTCGACATCAAGATTTTAATTGCAGGTATGGTTTCCAAAGAAAACATCAAGATCGGGATCAGATGATCTCAGATATTCTTTATGCTAGTGAGGGGTGATTTTATTTTCCTAGGTTCTGATTTTCTTTCTATATTTGTCCTTTAGTTTCTTTATTCTATTTTTCTTTTGTTTATGATCCATTTTTTTCATAACTACTAGTTTTGATATCCTATTTTGGCCTTTTTAAATTATTGTTTTGAATCAATTAACTTCCCTTTCTATGTCTATACCAAAACATACTTGGCCGTTTTTATTCAATTTCCATTGAGGTTTCCATGAAAATTGATTTTGAAAACCAATTCATAGTATGATGATTGTGTGAAGCAGCAATAGAAGCTTATATTATGCAATTCATTTAAGGGAATTTGTTTATTTAAATTCTATTTTAATATTATGATTCAAGGGTTTTTTCTTGAAAATATATTTTCTTAGAATTGTGTTGTTAGATTTTAAAGATATCTTAGTATGTGTGACACCATATTTATTTATTTTCATAGAATCTCTATTTTAAAAATCAATATGGTGTTTTTATTTATTTTACGGCAGTTTGATATTCAATTTTAAATGTAACTTATATATTAACAAATTAAAGTCTATTTTATAAATATATTAATATATATATATATATATATATCTTTCTATCTATTTATATGTTTTTTTGGATCTTCTAATTTAAGGGTGCTCTTATAATTATTTATTAAAAAATTATGGTTATGGATATCCTAATTAGGAATAGATTATATATATTTTCATTAACAATTTTGTTTAAATATGCATTTGTTTTAAAATTATGTACATCATAAATTCATTGATATATATATATATTTAAATGTGTATGGGATAGAGTTTCAAGGTTTCATGTGTTTTTCTCCTTTGTTTGTGATATATCTTGTTGATGTGTATTATTTATTTATTCCACCTTCAATATGGACCTCCCTAGAATCTCAAGGATATGTCAATGTATATTATATGGACTCCCTATAATTCTTTGTTTTCAATATCATTTGATCCAAAAAATTTAATGGAAGTTATCAAATTATATATTTTAGGAATTATTTTTAGGTCTTCATCATTTAAGGCATGTATATACATATAATATATATATATACTTAATTAGAAATAATATAATTTATAATTAAATAAGAAATAAAATATCATAAACTCATGTTACTTTAAAAATAATAAATTAGGTAACTATATATATATACGAAATAATTAAACCTTAAAAGTTGAAATAACTAAATTTTATACACAATTACCCCTAATAATATTTATTTATAATTAATATAATTTAAAAATTATTATTTATAGTAATTTTTTTATTTTCATTAGAAACAATAGTATTATATATATATACATCGAATAATATATTGTATATTTAAATAAATTTAAAAATGATAAATAATATATATATATATATATATATTCAAATAAAGTTCCTAATATAATACATATATATACATATAACATATTTATAAAATAATTATATAGATTCATTTTATTTAGAAATGTATCGAATGAAGAGTGACCTCAGTTTTATATTTTTTGACAGTGGATGGTGTGAACCCCATTCAGGTTTATTTCATATAGAGGACAGTGTTAAGGTAGAACACACCTCCATCGAACACTTTTTCTAATTATATAAAACCCTGTCATTTTCATAATGAAATAAAACTAATTAAAAATAGTGTATTATCAAAAAACAATATAAGAAATTCCACAAACAATTAATTTATAAAAGTTTTATTCGGATCCCTGTGGATAAATTCGACGATAAAAATGAATGTAATTCATTATTAACTCTACCTCCATGCCAAATAAAATAAAATAATTTTAGTAACATACAATCATCAGTTGAAATTATTCTGTATCAACCTAAGCCCCTGGGCTGCGTAACACTATAGTTGCATATTCTGATTCTTTCTTCTCCACCCTCTCTATTTCCTTCCCTCCCTTAACATTATCGTTTATATGGTTGTGTGGATCTTTAATCTGGAAGGAGTTGGTGAAAATGGATCCTTCCAGTTAACAGATAGTGTCAATATTGTAATTATCATATATTTGAGGCATTTCCACTTTTAGATAACATAATAAAGTAAATGGGTGGCATTACCCCTTGTACTTCATTCTGTTCTCTAAAAGGGGAAATGCCTCCCATTTGAGAGAATTAAATCATTGACACTAGTTATTATCATGACGACTCCATTTCCACCTACTCCTTTTAGATCATATCTCCACACTACCAGAGAAAAAATAAAGTAAAGGGCGAGAAAAAAATTGAAAGGGTGGAGATAGAAGAATCAGAATATGCTACTATAGTGTTGCACATATAGAGGGTCTTAGGATTATATATTGTAATTTCGGCTAATGAGTGTGTATTACTGAAATTAAATTATTTTATTTGACATGAAGATAGATTTAATGATGAATTATATTAATTTTAATCCAATAATTTATCCACTAGTATCAAAATAATTATTTAATAAAATAATTGGTTGAGTATTTTTTATATATTGTTTTTTGTTAAAATAATGTTTTTAATAGATTTTATTTTATTAAAACTATTATAGGGTATTATATCATTTAAAAAATAGGCCTATGGAGGCATGTACATAGTTCACATATATGGAAATGGTCCATATGTCATTTGAGATGTATAATAATTAGTCTTACCTCAATTCGACGCACAATGTAACCTCTATGACTCAATGTGTCCGTTATCAGTTTAAAATTGACAATATAGTTCAAAATTATTCACTCACTAAAAACAAATAAAACATACATAGATTTTCTTGATAATTTAGGACATCAATTCACATGTATTTTGTGATATGATGGAATTTTTCTTTCATCAAAACAATACATGATGTGATCTGTATAGGTCAAAGTGTGTGTCTATAGTTTAAAATGACATTTCAGTAAAAAAGGTGATGTTCATAAAATTGGGAAAAAATTGGGATTGATTTGATACTTTACTAAAATTATCCATAAGTAATTTTAGATGTTTTGGAATAATCTGTGCTTTAATACGATGCACGGTGTGATGGGTATGACCCCAAGTGCGTCTTTTTATTTAAAAATGACAAAAAATTAAAAAAAAATTACCTACTCAAAACTGATCAAACACATTCATATTGTTTTTATACAATAGGAAATTTTCTATAAGTCATTTTTGATGGGTAGGAATTAGCATAACTTCAATCTGATGCACAGTGTTCCTAGTATGACTTGTTGTGTCTGTTATTAGTTTAGAATTGACTTTTTTGTTCTAGAAATGCCAATCACTAAAAAATGAACAAATGTGCACCAATTTTATGGATAATTCATGAAATTTATTCATAATTCATTTTTAACGTGTAGGAATCAGTATTACATTAATCCGATAAACTATGTGATTTGTATAAGTCAAAGTGTGTGTTTTTAGATTAAAAAGAAGTTTTAGTAAAAAGGATAAGTGAAGAACACAAAACTAAGTAAAAACATTCTGATTATTTTGATAATTTTTTAAAATGATCCATAAACCATCTGGGATTTGTAGGAATTATCCGCACCTCCTTACGATTCATGGTGTGACTGATATGACTCAAAGTGCATTTTTTTTATTTTAAATTGACAACGGTTTTAGTTAAAAGGAAAACTCGCCTACTCAAAATTGTGAAAACACATTTGGATTGTATTGATACATAAGAAAAATGATCCATAATTCATTTGTGATGTGTAGTAATTATCCACATCTCAATCTGATTCATGGTGGGATCGGTATGTCTCAGAGTGTTTTTTTTCAATATATAAGTATCACTATTTTTTAAAATGTGCATCACATCGCAAAAACTGAGAAAACAATCCTAGGTCGTTTTCTCTTCATTTGAATTATATATTCAATTGATATTGACCATTTCATTGTTACATCACAATCAGTTTATTCTTGTCCAAATTTATAGAAATTATTTTACGTTAGAGTGTACAACAAAGAGGATATTTAAATTCAAAATAAAGGATCCAAATCCTCAAAACATTTTAAAAAAGAAACCGAGTTCAATGTGAAGGTAAATTTTTTTTTAAAATATTATGTTTTCCTTCATAATATTATATCTTCTATATTAAATTTACATAATCTAAATTAAATGTTTGACTACTCAGGAAAACAATATCTCCTACACATGATGATGTTACCAATCACTTATAAGAAAAAATTATAATGAATTAATCCCTTTGGAAAGATGTAAAAGTAATGTTATGATATACATTCTATATTTTAACGAAAAATTATATAATGAAGTAGTCATTTAATTATAATTATTCATTATAGAGTAAAATTATTTTAGAAGATTTTTATCCATGTGTCATACTTTTTCAAGAATAGTTATGACACTATCTCTGCATAATCACAGAGGTAATATTAATGTTTTCAACTAAAAAGAATTGTCCACATAATTAATATATTTTTTCATATTACTTTTTATTTATTCATTTTTATTATTTTTTCACATAATAATAGTTTTATTATATAAGTTGATTCTTTTGTTCGAGCTGGGGTGGTTTGTCCATCTTTCATGCCTTTCTTCACCAAAACTTCCACAGTCTTCTTCTCCCTGAAAACATTTTCACCCCTTCTGTGGTTCATTTATAACTCCCTATCATGTTACCTCTACACCATTTTTAGTAAGATAAACATAGATTCCCCTACTCAATTATAGAGTTAATATTGATTTTTCATAGTAAAATCATTTTCCATAGATTTAATGTATTTTTTCAGATTTATGATTAATTTATTTCTTTTTAGTATTACTCATATAATAATTGTTTTTATTTATAGGTGGATTATTTTTTTTGAGTTGGGGTTCACTATACGTCTTTCATATCATTCTTTAAAAAAACATTCAAAAACTTCTTCTCCCGTAAAAATAACAACCCCTATAGTGTTGACATTTATCAATTTCCATCATGTTCCCTCCAATGTTCAATCATAGAGGTAATATCGATATTTGAAAAATAAAATCATTTTACATAGAATTAATTTATTATTTTAGGATTATTTTTAGTTAATTTCTTTTTATTATTACCCATTAGAATTTTTAACTTATATAGGTGGAATTTTTTTTTAGTTGATGTGATTTGTTCAAAGTTGCTTATGAAATGATGGATGTTTGTTAAAGTAAGTAAATGGAAATCATCTTAACATTGACAATTAGGAATTTTTAGATACCATTGGTATGTATAGGAATCAACCTCACCTCAATCTGACACATGATGTGTCTGTTATGACTCCATGTACTTATTTCTATTTAAAATAGACCTTAATTTTTGTAAAAAATAAAACTAACTCAATATGTCCGTCATCAGTTTAAAATTGACATTATAATTCAAAAAATTTCACTCCCTAAAAACCGATCAGACTCACTCATATTTACATGAAAAGTTCAGGAAATGATTCATAAGTAATATTTTATATTAAGAAATATTTTTCATGTCAAATCAATACGTGATGTGATCGGAATGAGTCAAAAGTGCATGTTTCAAGTTTAAAAAGAAATTTTAGTTAAAAATACAAGTGACATTGTCAAAACCAATAAAACACATTCATATTGTTTTTATACCTTAGGAAAAAATACATATGTGATTTGGAATGTGTAGAAATAAGAAACACCCCAATCTGATGCATGGTGTGACCAACATGTGTCTATATGAACAGACACATTCATATTGTTTTGATACATTAGGGAAATGATCTATAAGTAGTTTAAAAAGTGGAGGAATTAGAAACAAGGTAATCCAATGCATGGTGTGACCATTATGACTCAATGTGTCTGTTTTTGATATCAAATCGATATCAATTTTAATTAAAAGAAAAACCAACCTACTCAAAACCAAGAAAAATATCAAATTGATTAAATAATTTAGGTCAATGATCTATAAGTAACTTGTGATGTTTAGGAATTAGCCAAACCTAAATATGATAGATGATATTCCTGGTATGACTCAAAGTGTCCGTTATCAATTTAAAATTGACATTTTATTTCAAAAAGTGCCACTCACAAAAAATAGATAAAAAACTCGTATTTTCTTTATAATTTAAGAATATGATTCATATGTCAATTGTGACACGTATAAATTCGGTCCACATCAAAATAATTCATTATGTGGTTATAATGAGTCAAAAGTGAATGTCTCTAGTTTAAAATGAAATTTTAGTAAAAAATAAAACCTACATTCTCAAAATAGAAAAACACATTCAGATTGTTTTGATACTTCAAGAAAATGATCCACCTGTCATTTGAGACATGTTGGAATCATCTGAACGTAAATTTGATGCATTTTGAGACTAGTACGATGCCTAGTATGTCTTTTTATTTAAAATTGACATCAATTTTAGTAAAAATAACTTTTTTTGTTAATTTATATCTTAATATTATTACTAACATAATTTTTTCTCTTATATAGGTTTTTTCTTTTGTTTGATTAGGTGGTGGGTTTTTTCATTAAAAACATGTGTCTGGATAGGTTTAAAATATAATAGAACATTGATGTTTTTTAATTTATGTAATAATTTGAATTTAGGTTATTATATAAACCAGTGTTTAAAATGTCGAAAATGTACTATTTTCTTCTTGGTTTTGTGTTCTGAATTTAATTTCATTTATTTTCATTACTGGGAATTTCCTTCGTGGATATATGTGTGTTTCTGGTGATGTAGTGTGCTATTATAGCACACTATAGTGGTGTTGTAGTGTTCTATTACAGTACACTATAATATAGACCTTTATCATCACTTTTAACAGCATTTATAAAGTACACATTTATCTTCAGTTTTAACAGTGCTGATAAAGTTCTACTTTTTCATCACTTCTATGAGTGCTGATAAAAGGTCCTTTTTCAATGCTTTTATAAAGACAAATATTGGTACACTTTATCAATTATTCTATAAGTGATTAAAAAATAACCTTTATTATCACTTTTAATAGCTCTGATTAATGGTTCATTTAGTGGCGTTAAATTAAAATGCTGATAAATAGTTCTCTTATCGACAAATTTAATAGAATTGAAAATGGTCCTATTCATTAGTCATTTTTGTATCACTAATAAAGGAAGCTTTTATCAATTCTTTTTTAACACTGATAAAAAATCCAGGATTTTAACCTCACTCATATAGTCAGCACTTTGATAGTGTCGATAAAGGACATTTCTAGCACTATTAAATGCCAGTTTTGAATTAGTTAGAGTGGTTTTAGAGTGGTCATTTATGGAATGGATATTGTAGTTTTTTTCTAAATATGAGGTTTGGATAAATAAATAAAACAATATTTTTAATGTTTCTAAAGTTCATATTTCAAACTAGGGACTCCAGTGTTGGTGCAACAACTAACATATCTATTCACCAAAACAATACCAACCAGCTTATTGACTCAGCACATGTGGCAACTGGTCATATGTGACTCTTCTATACATGAATCATATCAGAATAATCTATATTTATCATGTCATTTTTAATTCAACTATCCAAATATACTCTTTTGACTATAGTGTGTCTTACCTATTTCTGGAAGCATCCACAATGACATATTTCTAGGATACTATAGTGTTGTCCTGGTGATGACCCATCTAGTGATGATGCTTAAATATAGGGGTTTGTATAAGAGGTGGTACCTTGGGGTGTTTGTTTAGTCTTTCCAACACTCATTGAGTAGTAGTTCATGTCGGTCATAATGAATATGGTTGTTCACATTATAAGCTTGCTTCGTGAGGTGTTTTATTACATGTAGGAATAGAGTAGTGTTCCCACTATTGATAAGTTATTGGATCAATATCTAGTTGTCTTGGTGGGTGATCATATGTGTATTGAGGGATCGATGGATCCATTGAGACCTCATGATGAGACATGTAGTCTTACTTCATTACATGAGTTCTAGAAATGAATACCACTAAGATTTAATGTTGAGTTATAACCCCATAGAGTGGAGGATTTGATCGCGGTAGTTGTTTGGTTTTTCAAAAAAAATTACCCTAACAGAATGAATGGTTGTTCTCAAAATCTATTTTCTCTGGGAATTAGTAGGTTTTACTAGTGGTACTGGTAGATGACACACATGTAATGGGTGTTCATCGTGGATTATAGGGATATATATCACCCAAGATTCATGTAGATCCAGGCCCCCATCTTGGGTGGTGGACTAGTGTGATCCATGGTGCAGGTGTCCCACTTGGATATACCCCCTCCTTATGGTGGTCATGGTAGTGAGACATCTCTAGGGTATTGAAGAGCATAAGTGGATCCCTTTATTGGTGATGTTTGAAGTGGCTTCAAACATTTAAGAAAGAGGGAAACCTCCACCACTGATTCATGTTCTTATGATGTGATCTAAAACCATACAGGCGAGTTAGTGTCTCCCAAAGTGGATAACGTCAAAGTGTGGTCAGTGAGTTCCTTTAACATGTGTGTTAAATTTTTTTTGATGTATTAATGTGTCAAAGAACACCCTAGTTTAGGTGAATAGGTGGTAAGGGGGAACTGTATCTTTGGGTGGTAAGATATTGTAACCCTAAAGCATCAATTATTTTCAAGGTCAAACATGTGCCTTCACTACTCCAGTTTCAGCCTTAACAACAATTCATGGGCCACATTTCCTTATATCATTCCCTTTTTCAATTCCTAGAGATACAAGTGGAGCCCTTTTAGCTCTAAAATTGTGTTTGGAGGCTTCTATAGTAATGATAAGTGATCACATGATTCTATTAGTGTTTAGACCTGACTTTGGGAGGAGAGAGATTGTAACATGGAAACTTTATGAAGTGGTGGTGAGACCCTATAATGTTTTATTCAATATGGACTAGTGAACTACCATCCAATATATGTTTCTTATAACTAGTTAGGGTTACAATTTTGTGGGATTATGTTTCCTCTTTTGGTGATGACATATACATGGAAGACAAATATGCTATCATGTCCATGAGAATACAAATGAAAACTTAGTAGATGGATAGTATTTCCCTTATAGAAGTTGATGTTATGATCTCTTGGTTTCTTGAATTATTGGTGGGGATGAGGATGTCTTTCTTGATAAATTTCCTATTTTACATCCCCCCATATATTTAGTCTTATGTATAGAATTTCACCTAGTAACATCTTTAATATCTATACTAGCATGTCAAATGGATCCCACTAAGATTAATGAGAAAAGGTTTTATAATGTGGTTTGGTAGAAATAGATCTTGTTAGATCTTGTGTGTTCACCTATGAATTTCTATTTTTTCTCTTAGGAGTCCAAGGAGAGATTGAGGTTATGTGTGGATATAAATCACATAAACTACGTGACTGTATGGGATGAATATCAACACCTGGGAATTGATGACTTATTTTCCTTATCATTTGAAGAAACCTGGTTCACAGGGATGACCTCAGGGTATGCTAACACCACCACTATATTGTATAGGAGTGTATGAATAAGGTGTCCTTATAAATCCACTACAGTTACTTTGAGTTTATGGTGACACATTTTGGAGTGATAAATGATTTAGTAGTGTTTTTTGAGAATTATGAACTATATCCATAACCATTATTTTATCAGTTCATGGTAGTCTTTATTATTATCACCCTTGTGTAATCGATGTCATAGATAGAGATCGCGAGACATTGTAGGATGGTTCTAGACATACTCAAGAAGAAATATCATTCTGAGAAGCTCACATAAAAAGATTTATGGATTTAGGAGTACAACTTCTCATGTTATTTATTCATTGGAATCAGAGTTATAGTATACCTAGTAATGATTGTGGTAGTTCTAGCTTCAAAGAAACTCAAGGGAATGGACATGGTAAAAAATGACCACATTGAAGTGATTTCTTTCACTTGTTGAGAAATTTAACTGAGAGTTTAAACATTTAATTTTTTTTCCTTGATTTTAAAAATGGTATCATGTAACTCCAAACAACATTAATTACCCATACACTTTTTAATATAGCTATGTAGGAACGACATTAAGATATTTTTTGCAAGGTAACACATGACATGATAAGCACTCATCATGTTTTTCATGGAATTTTATAAGGTGAGTAGTATTTCATCATTAAATGTAAGGAAAATGAAACCAGACAAATAGAAATATGATTTAATGAGGATGTTTCCTTTCCATATTAGTACACTCAAGAGAGGGGTAGATATACTGAAATCCTATAAAATCATGTTTTGTGTGAAGGGGTGTTGTATCTTTTTGTAGAGTTTATCTCATGGTGTCCCACCCATCTGTAGGTGGAGACTAAGGTTCTTGGATGGATGTGGAAATTATGTGGTGACTGTAGTTTTTATAGGTATTCCATGGTCAGAAAGAGGTCATCAAACTACCCAAGTGATCATTTACCTACTCAACGATTTGGACAACTTACTAACTATCAGAGAGCAGATCTTAGTCGATATTTTTGGATTCCAGTGAATATAGGATGGATTATAACTTCATGATGATCCATATATGATCATGTAAGACCAAGAACATTTTAACAAATCCCTATTATAGAAAGGATACAAGAGGCTTAGGGACTCATTTTTTATCTAGAATGACTTTTCATCCCCAGTTTGATGGAAATGTAATGTGGACCATTTATGTTACAGATAACATGTTTTAGGATTTAATGTTATTCTTGGTCTATATATGATATTATATCCTACCTTATATATATATTTCACATTATATAACTTACCACCCAAACATCGGATTAGAAGAACATTGGGACATGTATGGGATACCCTATGAATCATCGTTCTATAGTTTAGTGCCAGATGGATATATTTCTTGTGGGATTAGAGATAGGGCTACTGATGGTTGTCGGGGGTGCAGTTCATCTAGTGTAAGATGAGGACTACGAGAAGATGAATCAAGTTTTTTAGGACAAGGAATAGTTGAATTTAGATTTCTTTGAGGATTTATTTAAATTTTAGTTACCAAACCTCATTGAAGATTATAGATATTTGCCTAGGATATAGAACTATATATTTGTTTCATAGACCCCTTTTCAATTAAATTGTTAGGTTAAAATAGTATAGTACTGCTTGATCTTGTGACTATAGGGAGACCAAGTTTTTGATGTATTCCATATGTCACAGTCGTGGACCTGTGTGCATGTCTTGTTATGTAATGTTGACCTGGATTATCTAGATGTTGAGAGTGGGGTTTCCTTTTTGAGTTTCATAGTGGATTTTGAGTCCTATATATAGAACACACATTATGAAAAGGTATTTCTTTATATATGAATTTTTTCATTGAATGGGACCCTTTAGGAAAACTGTTGGGATGGGAAAACCTAGTTGAGATCTCGATGTCGTCTCTCGTGAGTTGGATTTTTTTTATTCTATGATGAAATTACTATGGCGATGAGAGTTTAATGGGCCTATTTTTTCATGTAATAAATTAACATATTTCATGGAATATTTTCATATTTGGACACTAAGACAGTGTGGAATTATAGGGCCTGAAGATCCTTGATGCGATGTCATTAAAAATAGTAAATATATTTTACCACATGTGAGATATTTTTAAAAAAATGGATTATCTCTAAAGGGAGTATCCGATCAAAAATTTGAGACCCTAGTTATTTTTAGAATGTAGGTTTTACCCTAAGACCGAACTAATGTTGGTCAACATTGGGTGTTCAATGGAGGGTGATCCTTGTGGGGTTGATAATTAATTAAATTTATATTATGCTAATTAATAAGCGTGTAGAATACCCCTGTCCTCTTTGATTTACATGAATTACAGAGGGAGAGGTCTCCCCCATCATAATGATTGAATTGAGGAGCTACCTTCAAACTCCATTCCTTAAGTTAATCACATCCTGATCATGGTCAAACAACTTCAAGGTGTGGGTCTATACCTGTAGCTTTGGTTTTTCTCCATGAGTTAGGAGGATTTTAATTTTCACACCATGAACCACATATATGTGTATTTAAAGGTTTAATATCCATTTTATAACTTATGTGGACCCCTAGGGGTAGATCCATAAGTAATAGAATAAAATAGGTGCTTTGGAGGTTTACATGGATTTCATATTGGTAAATCTCATTCACACAACTTGTAGTATAGGACTACATGTCATATGTCATTCATTTTTGTGGAAGAATGGTTTTTGGAAATGATACTATATATACTAAGGGAACATTTCATGTAGGTGGAATTGTCCATATGTTCATATACACTTGTATACACACCATGTATGATGACATGGCCATTTTGAAGTACAAGACCAGACCCCGGATGTACATTGTCCATAGAAAATATTTGGTACATAAGAATTGGTGTGTTTACCTGAGCATGGGTCGATATACATAGGAACGATTTGATGAGAACGATTTTAAGCTAGGGTAGGCAGTACAAGTCACGTAATATATGTACACCCCACACAATACAACATGGTCATCCAGTTCATGCGTGGATGAGGACACACTCTAGTGTCTAGGTGAGTTCACATGCCATGTGAACCATACTACACATTGTTTAAATTTATATAAAATACTGAGTACCTATAGGGGACACAAACATGGTTCAAACTCATGAAACATTTCGTTTACCCTTGGAGTAAATATAATATACTCCTATAAAATATTTCTTTCTCATATATATCTATATTAAAGACTAATATTGTGGCTTGTTAATAGACTAACCTGAGTTATTTTAATTGTATAAAGTGAAAATGTCCTATATTTGGTCACTAGAGATGTGATGTGTTGTATGAATACTATGAAACTTATTTTAGCAATGAATAGACCAGTATTAGTTAGGTGTATTTCCATGGTCCAACACATTTTGGTTATAATGTAGAATTACATCTTTATCATTAGATTTTTATCCCCTCTATAATATTGTTTCATATAAAGTTTGGTGAATCCCTTAGAGCGGACTATGGTGGGATCCTCTATCATATCATTTTCCCTAGGTGTAGTTTTTCATATCATCATAACGAACTTACATGGGAATATAATCCCCTTCGTAGATGGTTATTCCAAATTGGGTGTTTGGTGTCCCCCAATGGTGCTGGGTGTGACACTTATTTATGTGTTCATATCTCCAAACTTATTGTTAGGGTTAATAGTGTTCCCTAATGGTCTTGAGTGTGATGTCATATTAGTATATTGAGATTTAATGAGTTACATTATGGTTTTTGGTGTCCCCTATGAACCATGGGTCTAATCAACTATATGAGTATTGAGAGACACTAAGTTCCAATGTTTCTTCCTCATGGAGGTAATGATGAAAAAAACCCTAATTTTCATTCCATCAATTTTGTGATACCTAGTTAATGGGATCTCATGGATGAGTTTCTTCACGGATGGAAATACTCATGGGGTGGGTTCCACTAGATGATTGTTATCTTGAGACTTGAGTGGAATACTATGGTTGGTAGAATGGTTGAAACCCCATTGAGTCTTAGTCGCTATCTTGAGTGTATCTAGGATTTGGATTTGGTTAGTATGTCTCATATCCAGATTAAAATTACTTATTATTGATAAGATGACTTGTCGATTTTAGTTTAGAAATGGATATGGAGAATCAACATTTCTCTATTTCATGGGATTTTTTTACCCACATTCTTATGGGTTGATTGGAATGATTCCTTTCATTTCTTCCCTTTTATGGGGTTTTGGTGAAACTATTTGGTATTTTTTTACTCACCCTTTAATGGGATCTATGCAAACATATCATCTCTTATGTTGATGATAGACCTCTTGATGGAGTCTTAGAAGGACCAGGGGAAGAATGTGTTTAGTTAAATAAATATATTATTGTGCGTACTGAGTATTTTATTTGGTATTTTCCCTATCTTATATAGCCGGTTTGATTCCTTTATCAATTGTGGTGGTATTTTATTTTTCCATTTATTATTTTAGCACACTGATGTTCTCTAATGTTTTTCTAGATGTTTTTTCATCCATGTATTACACTCTATATATCCATCCTTTCATTATTATATAAACATTGTGGCATGGAGATAGATGTGTGTGCATGCGTACATTTACTTTTGATGAAGGCCTCCCATGTGTGTGGTATGGATAATCTTCCCTAGGCACCAAACCATATCCTATTAGTGGTTTCCTTGGGGTGGTCACACATATCCTACAACTGGTATGGAATTCCTTTGTGCAATGGGTCGTCACTCACAAGGTTTCTTATTCCAGTGAAAATTTTAATGGATTTATCATTGAGGTAATATATTTATTATCCTTCTAAATCATGATTCCTTCAAGTTCGAACCATTACTAAAACCAAAATTCATGACATGAGTGTTTGAAAATTTACAATATGGGGAAATTTTCATATTTATAAAATTAATTTCAAACTTAAAGAACTTGTTCTTTTACATTATCACATTATTCTATAGTTCATTATGTTAAACGTATATCAATATTAGTTAGGTATAGGTTACATTAAGTTTATTTATTTTACACTACTCAACATAAATCCTCAATGTAACTGGTAAATCAATCCTATATAGTGGTTCAGAAAGACCATATAATTAAATAATTCTTATCCTCCAAGAGTTTCTAGACATGTTTCCGGTCTTAGGACCACTAATAATGCCTCAAGGTGAGGAATGTGTTAATTCCCAACCAACATTTTTCTAGTGATTACCACAAGGTTCATCTGTACCATAGCCGCATCCTCTTTCTAGAATCTAGACATTGATATATGGAAAGGTAAACTACTTAATCAATACTTTTATAATATTTCAGGATATCATCCTATAATTAAACTAAATTATATGAAATTTATGAAGGCTCTATAAACCTAAATGAAAAGTTAACATGACTAAATTTCCAATAATATCTAATATAATCTTTGTATAAAATATCCTTAATCTAATACCAGTTAAATAAACCCAATCTATATATATATATATTATACATGGATAACATGGTTTAATTATTACAACCAAAAATAGTCACAATACCCAAGGACTTAAACGTTTAGTGTCTTAGATACTAGAAACATAAAAACATTTTTTTCAAATGATTTTATCATTTATTCATAACTGAAATCAATTCTTAAATAATCCATGGGATATAATCCTCTTCAAATCCAGGGGAAGGGAGAACATAAGAAGGGGTGAGAATAATTTCTCAATAAGGGATTACACAACAATGTCCATAATTACTAGATCATAAATAAAATTAATTTACCCTGAAGATAATGTGAAATTAGAAAATAACATCATCCTATGTTATAATTGATCAATAATGAAATAATATATTTTAACTTGCGTAATAATGATCTCATGAAGAGATTTGAGTCATGAAAACTTCTCACTACCTTTGAAAGTTTTGAATAAAAACCCATGAGGGGTAGAAAAAAATAAAACATTGAATATCATTAAATATAATAGAATAATGATACAAAACAAAAATCATGTATTTTTTATGTCATTTAAAATGAAATATAGTGTTCATCATATAAATGTCACATTGGATTCAAATTTGAGATGATGATACCCTTTATATATGAGAACTAAATGGAAATAAAAAACATATTGCAACAACCCGACCTAAGAACAACCTAACCCAAGCCCTGAGCCAGTGGGTCACATGGTCCCCGTATGCCAGAGTCTGTTGACTAGAATTGAGGGTATAAAGGTTGTATAATGAGGATATTATACCCCCATATCAGAGTGACACATCATATATGATAAATAAATGACAACAACTAAATAATAATATAAACAGACACTTAAATGACCAATATACTAGTAACCAACCATAACAGAATGAAAAATGTAATAGATATATTAATGAAAGGTTGAAGTGTAAAAAACTAAGAAACTGAATAGTAATAATAATATCAATAAAAAATGGTTGTTTCATATACAAGATGGCATGTGATGCTAATATAAATTAAAAGGGTAACATGGGTTAGGAATATACATCATGCTATTCTAAAATAAAAAAAATAAAAAAAGGATTCTTCACTAGAATGTTAAGAGTATGCTCCATCGTCTATTCGCAAGCTTGAAGTATATGTAAATCATATATAGAATCTATAGCATCGAGATTTCTGTTAATACCCAAAGCTTGACGTACATGGATATTACATTACTTTTTCAGAATACTTAATACATGACAAAAATAGACGCCCAAAGACCGTATTAGTTTAGTGTATTTGGAAACTCGGAATGAAATCTTCTAATCATTGTGAAAGATCTTCAACATCTCCCATAAAGATCTTACCCTTTTTGGTTTTCTTACCGAAAACCTTTATTTATATCATGGGGAAAAGAAAACATAAAAAGGGTGAGCTCAAATTCTTAGTAAGGGTAAACATAGATAACATAAAACAATCCATTAACATTTGAATGCAAAAACTTGAACATAAAATCTAAACATCAAAATCTTGAGCAAAGAAATAAATCTTGGAATTACATAAGGCATATATCATAAAGGAACATCAATCATGATAAAATATCATGAGAATAAAAAATTTAATTATGGAAAACAATTATGCACATGACATGATTTCCATAGAAGCCAAGGCATTGCTGCTAAGACCATCTTAGTGGACAAAGTCCCTTTCAGAATCGAGTTCACTCCTCATTCTAGTCCTCTATCACTACACCAAATAAACTTATTATTCCAGCCATGTCTATATAATGAGATATAAATCTTTACCCAATTCATTGGAGGGAGATATAGGTCCCACCCATCTCATAATGAAATCATTCTTACTTGTGCCACAAAATAAACATAAAAAATCATTATAACCCAAAGAATAAAATGGGTTTCATAAACATCATCCCATCATCACATAATCCACATAAAATAAATGGATATAATTTCATTATAAGAAAAATTACACCTTGTAAATAATATATACATTATACTTTAAACATAATCATGTTAAATAACATCATCTTAGATGGAAAATAGTTTTGATAAAACACTTGAAATGAATTCTTGAGGAAAATATCCTTTCTTCTTCAAAATCATTTTCTTTTCACAAAATAACATGCAATTTTAAATGAAATGGGTTTTGATAAAAATAATCATGAAATCTTGTAGAGGAATCTTCATAAAATTGAGGCTTTATGAAATCATAACAATATGTTCATGCCGTATAAGTTAAAAATAATATTCTTCTCATACTTTTGTCGAAAAAGTCAAAATGTTCATCGTATGTTAAGCAAAAGAAATATACCTTTCATAACACAATGTAAAAGACAAATAAGGGTAAACATGACATTAAAGATACATGGAAGAATATTAAACACTTTATAAAAAACATTTTTATGGACATGGATGAAAAACATAACCCTATTAAATACTTACGAATAAACAATCTCGGATAAAAATGAGATTCCAAATTATCCATTACCTTATTTATGATATGATTCGTATGTACCTGAACCTCCTGTATAACGTTTTAAATAATCTCATTGACTTATTAAAGAATCATATTCATTTTTATGATAACATATATGGTTTACTTATGACTTTATATTACCCGTTCTTTTGTAAATTCGATGTAAAAGTAGCGATTTGGGTAAAATTGATTCATTTATTGTATGTGTTTCGACTTGTTTTTCTTAATATTATTACTTATAACTTGAATTATATAATTCCAGAATGTAAAACATGATTTATATAAAATATATATTCATCATATACATATATATATATATATGATAGATTGATAAATGGAATGAAATACACCGTTCATGGAGACGGTAGGCCGTACGTACGCATGAACGCTGTTTTCGTTTCCTTATTGAATTGAATGGAATTAAGTAGATGACATACATACATATATAAATAAATCCAGTATCATTATTATGTCATATATTTCATTATTATTCATTATATATACTTTATAATCATTCATTAATGGTTAACATGGAGAATGAATCTCATTGCGTCATGGAGACGTTAGTCCGTACGTACGAACGAGGGATGATATCATTCCCATGATCGTGGAATTGTATTGAAGTGTATGTATAATATTTCAGAATCAATATAATTTTAAAATAATAACATATAGGTATTTATTTACACCATTATACCCATCAAAGTAAGGTGGTGGTCGAAAACAGATTACACCATGGCGTGGAGACGGTATTCCGTACGTACACACGCGCGGTGATTTCGTTTTCCGTAGGATGGATAGAAGGTGAAATATGGTTGTTTAATATTTATAATAACATACAATTATATAATTAATACTGATGTTATTACTTTATAATGAGACCACTAAAGAATTATAATTATAAGAAGAAAGAAACTCGAGAGAATCGGAAGAAGATATTACCTCTTCTTCGACGCACCTCCTTTAAACTTCTTCTTAGGGCACTAGAGTTAATCTTTTTAGATAACCAGAACCTCCAGAATGTTTCTAGGGAAGTGGAGAGGAGAAATGGTTAGGGTTTGGAAGATATTAAAGGCCAAAAAGGGTGTGAAGAGAATATGGAAGGGGTGCCCTTTATATATGGGAGGAGAGGGGCACCTTTGGAAAACATAAAATATTATTTTATAATAAAGTCATATTCGATTTTTAATATCTCCAAATTGATTTATTTCGAAGATAAGGTAGTTATGGATCAAAATCCTCTCAACCAATAGGTTTTAGACAAGTTTAGGTTACAATTTTATCCTTATCATTTAGATTTAACTCTTCGTTAAATAATTTATCTTTTACCGGGTCTTTTCGTTTTCTTACACTATATGGTTAATAAACTTACAATAACAAGCCAAACGAACCCAAAGTGGTTCATTATTAATATATATATCCATATCTATGTCATTTGGCCGAACCATAGTTTTTTAGGAATAAAATAAGAATTAATAATATAATATTTGTTTTAAAACATATTTTATGTCAAGTTTGACACTATTTGGTAATTGATTTTTTTGAAAATCATAACAGCATTATTAGTTCTAAAAAAGTTAATTAAATAAATATTAACATGTCATATTAACCTATAAAATTAGTGTAATTCATAAAATGTCTAAAATTACATTTATTTGTGTATTTTTTACATCAACTGTGTTAATATTTCATTAATAAGGTAATTACTACATCATCATTGTGTGATAAATTAAAGAAAATATTTAATGTCTAAAAATTATAAATAAAATACCATTACGTAGGAAACCTTTTTATATTTCTAATTAATATTAATAGTCGAATTTATCTTATGAATAACCCTATATTAAAAATGTTTTTCTTATTAAACATTGATTTTAAGTATTTTAACTCTTTTTTAAATAAAATAATAATAAATTTCCTAATCTAATCCAAGTAGACGTAAATGTTAATATTATATTCCTAAGGTTGTTTTTGGTCAAATTATACTTATCCAATATAATTAGTACATGTGTTAGGGTAATAATATTATCATTTTTACCCTTAATTACCCTATTTACTTTTAACCGTGGTAAATAAAAGTAAAAAGATACTATTCACCAAAAATTATTTTATCTTATTTAACCACATTTTACACCTTGATATTAACCGTATCTCTTGGATTTTTAAAATTCCACTATAGAAGCGATAAAATTATGTTTTATGTAAGTCTGCAAAAAGCTCATAGGAGGTAGGTAAAAGACGGTGAAAAGTTCAATAAAACTTTTATATAACTATAATTATTATAAAATGAATTCAATGAGTTACATTGTACTTATATAGGTATTATGTATCAATTTTTACCTAAAATAAATTTAAATAAAATAAATAATTATTTAAATAAAAATTCCGCTTTTCAAATATTAACCTAGTGTTTTCACTATTTATCAAAAATTGAAGGTTTTCAGAAAAATACCAAAAATTCAACCTAGGCAAATTTCGATATTCCGAATCCAAAATTGAAGTCCATTTTGAAAGATAAAATTTTTAAAATTTCAAAAATTGGGTATCCACGTGCTTGTTATGTGACCTTTTCAGTAATTGTTTTCTTTATACTTAGCCTTAGGGATATCCCTTGACATACCTTAGAAATATCTCTAGGGATTTCACTAAAGTTTTCGCATCCTAGTTTCCAAAGGTTAACTAAACATTCACTATGATACCAACTTTAATGACCCAAATCGTGACATACATGGACATTACATTACTTTTGTTGAATACTTAATACATGACAAAAACAAACGCCCAAAGACCGTATTAGTTTAATGTCTTTGGAAACTCAAAACGAAATCTTCTAATCATGGTGAAAGATCTTCAACATCTCCCATAAAGATCTTACCCTTTTTATTTTTCTTACCTAAAACCTTTCTTTATATCCTGGGGAAAAGAAAACATAAAAAGGGTGAGCTCAAATGCTCAGTAAGGGTAAACATAGAGAACATAAAACAATCCATAAACATTTGAATGAAAATAACTTGAACATAAAATATAAACATCAAAATCTTGAGCAAATACATAAATCTTGGAACTACGTAAGGCCTATATCATAATGGAACATCAATCATGATAAAATATCATGGTAATAAAACATTTAATTGTGGAAAACCATTAATCACAAGACATGATTTCTATAGTAGCCAAGGTATTGCTGCCAAGACCATCTTAGTGTACAAAGTCCCTTTCTGAATCGAGTTCACTCCTCGTTCCAGTCCTGTATCACTAAACCGGATAAAAACACCATTCCATCCATGTCTATATCATGAGATATAAATCTTTACCCAATGAATTGGAGGGAGATAGAGGTCCCACACATCTCATAATGAAATAATTCTTACTTGTGCCACAAAATTAACATAAAAATTCATCATAACACAAAGAATAAAATGGGTTTCATAAACATCATCCCATCATCACGTAATCCACATAAAACTAATGGATTTCATTTCATCATAAGAAAAATCACACCATGTAAATAATAGAGACATTATACTTGAAACATAAACACGCTAAATAATGTCATCTTAGATGGAAAATAGATTTGATAAAACACTTGAAATGAATTCTTGAGGAAAATATCCTTTCTTCTTCAAAATCATTTTATTTTCATGAAATGACATGAAATATTAAAAGAAAATGTTTTTGTTGAAAATAATCATGCAATCTTGTAGAGGAAACTTCATAAAAATTAGGCATTATGAAACCATAAAAATCAGTTCATGCCGTATAAGTTAAAAATAACATTCTTCTCGTACTTTTGTCGGAAAAGTCAAAAAGTTCATCGTATGTTAAACAAAAGAATGATTCCTTTCATAACACAATGTATAAGTCAAAGAAGGGTAAACATGACTTTAAACATACATGGAAGAATATTAAACACTTTATAAAAAAATATTTTTATGGACGTGGATGAAAAATATAACCCCAGTAAATACTTACGAATAAACAATCTCGGATAAAAATTAGATTCCAAATTATCCCTTACCTTATGTCTGATATGTTTCGTATGTATCCGAACCTCCTATATAATGATTTAAATAATTTCATTTACTTATTACAGAATCATATTCATTGTTATGATATCATATTTGGTTTACTTATGACTTAATATTACCCATTATTTTGAAAATTCGATGTAAAAGTAGTGATTTGGGTAAAATTGTTTCATTTATTGTACGTGTTTCGACTTGTTTTTCTTAATATTATTACTTATATCCTTGATTAATTAATTCCATAATTTAAAACATGATTTATATATAATATATATTCATAATAAAAGTACATATATGATATAATGATAAATGGATTGAAATACACCGTTCATGGAGACGGTAGGCCATACATACGCATGAACCCTGTTTTTGTTTCCTTATTGAATTGAATGTAATTAATTAGATGACATACATATATATATACATAAATACAGTATAATTATTTTGCCATATATTTCATTAATATTTATTATATATAATTTATAATCATTCATGAATGGTTAACATGGAGAATGAATCTCATCGCGTCGTGGAGACGGTAGTCTGTACAGACGCACGGGTGATGATATCATTCCCATGATTGTGGAATTGTATTTAAGTGTATATATAGTATTTAATAATAAATATAACTTTAAAATAATCATATATATATATATATATTTATATTTATTTACACCCTTATACCCATCCAAGTAAGGTGGTGGTCCAAAACAGATTACACTGCGGCGAGGAGACGGTATTTCGTACGTACGCACGCGCGGTGACTTAATTTTCCGTAGGATGGATAGAAGGTGAAATAGGGTTGTTTAATATTTATTATAAAATACCATTATATAAGTAATAATTATGTTATTACTTTATAATGAGACAACTAAATAAGAATAAGTAAAATAAGAAAGAAACTCGAGAGAATCGTAAGAAGATATTACCTCTTCTTCGACGCACCTCCATTAAACTTCTTCTTAGGGCACTAGAGTTGGACTTTTGAGAAACCTAGAACCTCCAGAATGTTTCTGGGGAAGTGGCGAAAAGATATTGGTAGGGGTTGGCCGAGCTTTAAGATGCAAAAGGGTGTGAAGAGAAGAGGGAAGTGGTTCCCTTTTTATAATGGAGGAGAAGGGCACCGTAGGAAAACATAAAATACTATTTTATAATAAAGTAATATTCGGTTTTTAATAGCCCCAAATTGATTTATTTCGATTATAAGGTAGGTATGGGTCAAAATCCTCCCAACTAATAGGTTTTAGACATTTTTAGGTTACTATTTTATCCTTATCATTTAGATTTAACTCTTAGTTAAATAATTTATCTTTTACCGTGTCTTTTTTTTTCTTACACTATATTGTCAATAAACATACAATAACAAGCCAAATGAACCCAAAGTGGTTCAACAATAATATATATATTCTTATCTAAGTCATTTGGCCGATCCATAGATTTTTAGGAATAAAATAACAATTATTAATATAATATTTGTTTTAAAAACTATTTTTTGTCAATTTTGACACTATTTGGTAATTGATTTTTCTAAAAATCATAACAGCATGATTAGTTAGAACAATTCTAATTGAAGCAATATAAACATGTCATATTAACCTATAAAATTATTGTAATTCATAAAAAGACTAAAATTACATTTTTTTTTGGTATTTATAACATCAATTATGTTAATATTTCATTAATAAGGTAATTACTGCATCATCATTGTGTCATAAATAAATTAAATTATTTTAAAGTCTAAAAATTATAAATAAAATACCATTACGTAGGAAATATTATTAGATTTCTAATGAATATTTATAGTGGAATTTATCTTATGGGTAACCCTATATTAAAAATGATTTACTTACCAAACTTTGATTTTAACAATTTTAACTCTTTTTTAAATAAAATAATAATAAATGTCCTAATCTAATCCAACTAGACCTAAATGTTAATATTATATTCCTAAGGTTGTTTTTGGTCGAATTATACTTATCCAATAGAATTAGGACATGTGTTAGGATAATAACCATATCATTTTTACACTTTATTACACTATTTACTTTTAACCGTGTTAAATAAAAGTAAAAAGTTACTGTTCATAAAAAATTATTTTTATCTTATTGAACCACATTTTACTCCTTGATATTAACCGTGTCTCTAGGATTTCTGAAATTTCAAACACAGAAGTTGTAAAATTATGTTTTATGTAAGTTTGCAAAAAGCTCATAGGAGGTAGGTAAAAGATGGTGAAAAGTTCAAAAATTGGTATTACTTTTCATAACGACTGGTTTGTATAATATTTTAATAACATATCGTTGTTTAGTGAAACTCGGTATTGCGTACAACACACGCTATTGTGAAAGGTCGCGATTGAATGTAATGTAAGACAATTCAGAGTTGCGTGTAGTGAAAGACTCCTTTTTTGTTGAGTATAACAGAATCCAACAATATTTCATTTATACATTGAATATATATATATATATACACACTCAATGTTGCGTAGAATAACTACTATCAAACAAACTTGAAATTGTGTGTAACATGATCCAAGAATAGTTTTGTGTATACTGCAAGCTAATACGGTGTTGCGTATAGCGCAAGATAATGTTGGTGTAGCTTACAACAAAAGACATCAAAGAAATTAAAAAGAATAATTCTCATTAAATCTTGGGTTGTTACACTTTCCCTTATCCATACCAACAGACAAGTAATCTACTATGGTACCAAAGGCGTCTCACGTAGGGTGTGAGATGAAATCCCAACAGTCCACCACCAATGGTTTCTACAAGTAATCCTATCAATGAACATAAAAACATTAGTTTTAGGATAAATATAAAAATAATCAAAGTTCAATAAATAAACACCAGCCTACTTAGGTTTATGTAGGACACTTGCCCGCTATACCTACCTTGGATTATGACCGGAATGAGTGTTTGATCTATAACCATGTATATATATTAATATATATAATATAGTTTTATAATGTATCAACCTATATGAACTGAGACCGTGAGGAAGTAAGTAGCCATATACTTGGATATTAGGATTTGGCTGGACTGGGGAATAACAAAGTCATCCATAACCTGTCTGAACAAGAATGTAAGATAAGGTATGGGTAAAATATATACATCTTATCATATATGTGATATTTTATTCTGTACATTCATTATGGTGGGTGAGTTATCATTCCAACACCCGAAGGAAGGGGCGTTGTGCATCATTCACACTATCTAAAATGTGTTAATGGTGTGAGACGTTATGATCAACAGTTGATGTAATGGAGAGTGAAATACTATGAAAAAAAATTCCCCTAACCATAATTCCATGGAAAATATCATTGTAATAATGATAATAATAATAACATCCATGAGGAATCACCGCTCATGTATTATAGTCATCATAATCTGTAATCCCAATATAATGAAGGCATTATAATTCAATTAAAGCAATCGATAAAACATGCAACGATTGGTGTAGCTTTTCCACCCATCTTATCTTAATTAAATTAATTAATCTAATTCACTTAAAGAAGGTAGACCACTAGGAAGAAATCCTTTCATTTAATACAATACATTTATTTATTAAAACATTGATATTCAATTTCATAGTTCAATGATGACCATAGAAGGTTCCATTACCAATTAGAAAATTACCAATATGAGTAATTCATTTTAAAAGTAAACCCAATAACATAGGAGGTGATTTGGATTAATTAATATTTATATAGAAATAGTAAATTCAAATTATAACCCGAGAAGAACACTTATGAGGTGTTTATTTCATTTATTAAATTAATTATATTGGAAATTTCAACCTGAAAAAACCAAGGGGTGTCCATAATATATATCCGCATCAACTATGTACATAGTGAGCTCTCTAAAGAGTATAAAAATATGACAAAATGAATTTACAAATAAAATAAACCATTTTAAGGAAACAGGTGGTAGTAGTCGGTGTGAGACACAATAGTAGAGATATGAAAACAACTCCCTTTATAAGAAAAAAACTATACCACCTACTTTAAGACCATAGATGTATCAATAATCAATATATGCCCCAGATTCAAATTTGACTAGAAGAAAAATTAATAATAGACTAACGACATGAAAATAGTGAAAATGATATTTCACCTAAATAGATAAATATATCTGAAGATAAATAATGAATTGAAGGAGGTGGTCTTGATAGAATACCTATAGCTATCCAATGCTTCAGACAGATCATGAATCCATGTCCTAATCTGAATGCTATCTCCATACCTAGGATTGCTTGAGGGAGATCATTGGAAGAAAAAAAGGTAGTCATATTCTAGAATGTGAAGAAGTAATGAAGGAATAAGGTTTTATGTTTAAGGAAGGGAAATTGTAATTTCACCCTCAAAATTAGGGGTATATGGTTTGGATGCATGGTTTTTCAAGTTATGTGCCTATATTATGAATGGCCTCTATCCAAGAGGTATAAATCTATACATGGGTTACTTCCTGGGATTTTACTATTCCAAAAAAAGGTGCATCCCCCAACTATCTTTTTTCACATCCTTCATGATTAGGAAAGACCATGCAGGCTGGGCGGTATAATTTCTTCTAACCGTACGACCTAGTTTATTTTTTGAACTCCTAGGGTTCTGGTCTTTAAATATGACCAAAAATCTCGTGTGACCTTCATGAATCCATTTGGTAATATCAAAATGGTTTATTATTGTAATTTAATAAACAAAAAAACCAATCGTTCCTTCATGAAAATACAGGTTGTTACAACCTCCCCTCTTTAAAGAAACCCATCCCTGATTTTCCCTTATGAGGGTAAATTGGTGTTACCAAATAAATATTCTAGCCACTGATCTCTTATATCATCTTCCAACTCCTAGGTCTCACCATATACTCATACATGCTTCCATATCACATGTACCTAAGGAACTGACCTACCTCTCACTATCTTCATGATTTGATCCATGATACAATTTGGATACTCATCAAAGGAATGAACCACGTCTAGTTAATCATCATCCGGTTAAAATAAATGTGATGGGTATGGAAAATATATGAAAAGTTGAGATACTAGAATGAAATCATAAATAGACCACTATCTATGAGGAAGTGTTATATCGTAAGCCATTGGGGTAATTTTCTTCACAACCCCATAGGGTCCAAAAAATTTAAGTGAGAGATTACCCTAAATTTGAATATTTTTATGGACCAACCTATTCAAGACTCATAATAAAACCCGATCTCCAACCTTGAACTTAGAAGATCAATGGTGTTTTTTGAAAAATGACTATTTTCTAGACTGAGATGTCCTCATGCACTTTATGATAAAATAAACTTTCTCTATAGTCTCTTGAATGAGATAAAATCCATGAAAAGATACCACCCCCACCTTTAAGTGGCATAGAGGTGAATGGAAATTCTTATCATATAAGGCTTCATAAGGAGCCATATATATGGTTTCCAAAAAGATAATATTATAAGTGAACTCTATGAGTGGGATGTGTTTCTCCCAAGATCCAATGAAGCCAAGGATACACGAATGGATCATGTCCTCTAACACCTAAAATTCACGCTTTGTCTCTCCATTGGTCTATGGATTATATGTCATTCATAGAATAACCTCTGTAACCAAGGTCTTCCACAACCTATTCCAGAACCATGAATTAAAGTGAGCATCTCTATTATAAACATTCACTATGACCTCTTTAATGTATATCCTTTTATTCTCATATTCCATGAAGGTTTCACACACTAGCAATAAAATGTGGAACCTTCATCAAAAGGTAAATGATATCACACAATGTATCACTTTCACAAGGTGATCTAGTTAAAACAGTCATGATACCTATAAAAGCATCATCCCATTTACACATAGGAATGGGTAATAACTATAAAATTAATATTTTTCACTGATGTTCTACCTTGACCTATAAAAACATGGAACACTGAGTTGTAAATTCAACAATATAACAATTCAAAGTAGTCCACCAATACTGGAGAGGCAATTGATAATAAAACTCAGTGCCATTAATAATAACTACCTGTGTAAGACACCAGAATTCCATGTATTTTTTTGAAAATTAAATGATATTATTTCGAGACCAGGATCTGATTCGGCATGTAATTCCGAGGCCCAGAGTGGAAAAAATCGATTTTGGAAATATTTTTGAGGTTTAGTGAATAATCGTGTGAGTGGATTTTTCTAGCTTCGAAACTACTGCCTTGATTAAAAAATCAAGGTCACCGTTGAACTCAGAGCATCAGGATTTTCCTAGAAGGGGCCTCCCATTGGCCGATGCGGGCCAACAATGGAAGTTATTTTTTTCTGTAAATAAAATAATTAAGTAACAATTATTTTATTTTCAAATCATTATATCTCATAAATGGTAACTCAGATTAGAAATATGAGAGTTCCATTGAGCTTGTGAGGGTTTGTTTCCATTTGGCAGTGCTTAACCATGGCCAGAAAAGGTCAATAGTGAAATATATTTTTAGGAATTTTAAAGAAAAATTAAAATAAAATAAACTCGATTACCTTAATTTTATGTTGAACTTTCAAAATTATTTTAGAAAAAAACATTGCAATTCAACAAAACATAAACACTATTTCATAAATGAAATAGTGTAATGGAAATGCAATGTAATGGTAATAGAAAATAATTTCCTAATTTAATGATTTAGCTGAGGGGTGCGTCTTTAACAATGTTGGAGAAAGGTTCTGAATCCTTGAAGGATCATTGTTAACGAACAACAAACACTATCGCCAAATACTTGAGAACTCTCTCTCTCTTATTAGAGATATACCTCCCACAACACTGGATTAGGGAACTTCATGGATGGATCTCCTTCAGTGATGGATTCTTCATACGATCGAAGTCCAACCAGGTAAGGGTTTACTTTTTTTTGAATATGATTTCCCCCATTTTCTTTCTAAACAACGAATTCAGATCAACCAAAAAATAGGTCGATCCATGAGTCATTGATCTCGTGGGAGGATTTATTGATCTTAGGGGTTTTCATATGGTTATACAAGATATAATCTTAATAATTTTCAATGTTTTTAAAAAAAAATCTAATGCGGAGGGTGTGGGCCGACTCAAACAAGGCTCGGGACCCTCTACCGTGGGTGTTATTGGGTTCTTCATGACCAAACATCTGAATCTATAGTTAGGAGCATGAGACCGTGATTGTGAATCCCCAAGGAGATTGGAGGCATATACGGTTTGAGTATCAGACCATCAGAGATGATCCTGTGTCCTGAGGATGGTATTAGTAGTGGTGGCCTGCGGCGATGACTATGGGTGGGTGGCAGTGCATCACAGAGGTGTGCCGAGGTGGGAAGGTCCTACATGTATGGAGCTACGACGGTGCAACAGGGGACACCGGAACACAGGCCAACAGTGGGTGGTAGGTGGATGCGACCCACACACATGGTCCGTGGTGATTGAATGTAATATGGTCCAACGATGGCCGTATGTGGGAAGGTGGCGGCCAGCATCAGCCATTCACAGGGCGATGTAAGCTGGATGCCAGCAGGTTTCTGGGCTAGAGAAGGGACATCCCATTCTCAGTGGGTCAAACCCACAACCTAATGGATCGGGTAGTATCTGCGTTGGTCAGACTCGGATTGGGTCGATGGACTTGGGTCGGTTCGGTGGACCCTGGGCACGGTCGGGTCAGGTCGAACAAAACATGACTGACCCATTTTACAAAAAAAATAGTCATAACTTCTAAACCATTTTCTCGATTGATGAGAATTTTGTAGCATTTAAACCCTTGTGACAAGGAGGTTCTTTTTGGTATATTTTAATGAGGCTTTAATTTAAGTTGAGATATGATAAATGTCTTGATATATGGACTCGCTTAGGATCTAGCGCACTACGTGTGGGAATCCTATAGTTGGCTGACACCCAAATACTGCTGATGGGCTGTTCTAAGTGACCCTAAAGGCCTAGACGATAATAGGTCCTTTTTAGACCAACTACAAGAGTCTCAATGTGAACCTTCTAGAAGCGGCCCTTTGTTCACTGGCAATAAGCAGCCTTATGTGGACCAACTATAAGCAGCTCTATGTGACCCAACTATAATAGCCTATGTGGGGAGTGACTCTTAGTGATCTGGCAGACCCACGGTGGGGAGCGGCTCTTAGTGACCAATAGACCCATGATACTCATCAGGGATGATCACCTCAGTATTCCAAGGAGTTTTGTGTTATGACTAATAGTATTTCTTTCGATACAATATATAATACCTGCATGAGCTAATAGTGCCTTGTTCATACTCTTTTTTGTGGTCTTTCCTTTTTGTTTTGGATTCCTTATTGAGTATTTTGTAACTCACCCATAGGGCTCGACCCACATGAATCATGTCGGGTGCAGACGATTGGTGTTTCGACAGAGACGTTGGTTTCCCAAGACCAAGCGGTGCCCAGTGAGATACGACAAGCATGACATACTTCTACAGCTTCCAATAACTACAATATTCCTACCCTTCATACGAGGTTCTACATAGAATGAATTTTTTAGTGATCTTTTGGACTTTTCTAGTTTCAATTTGTCTTTTGTTGAGTTTGTATTCTTGCTCATTTGACATACAGCTTTTACCATTACTCAGTGGTTTCTTAAATGGCAGGCATGTTTTCTTTTATAGCTTTTTGGGATGTGGTTGTGTGTGTGCTTTCATATAAGTATTCAGGAAAGTACCACCCACACATGGGTTAATGGATTCAGTGTGAGTTTCAAGCCTCTGGATATTGGGACGTGTTCTTAGGGTAGTCACAACATGGGCCCCTTGGGGTGGGTCCTGACAATGTGATATCAGAGGAGGTCGGTTCTACCAAAAGAACTAAGAATCATAATTTTTTATGGGAATATAGTGTTATGTGTTTCAGGATCAGCTTTCAGTCCAGGGATTTTACTGTTGGTGCTGAATCCTACGTATCCATACACTAGGATCCTAATTTCTATATGCTGAATTGGTACATGAAAACACTTGTTGAATGCATCTTTAATTTTTTTCTCATGATATTTTTGAGTTAGATTCATCTCACCATGTATACTCTATTCACTGTGGTACATATTGATCTATTTTAGGACTCCTCAACATAGATAGCCAGTTAGTATTCTGATTCTTGCCCACAAGGATAGCCCACCTGGTGATGAGGTGTCAATTCATCGACTAGTGCTAGAGATGGCCCCACCGAGTGGTGCACCATTGTTACCACCACCCATTGATCATCTGTTTCTACTAGCGCTACCAGTATAGGATTCATGTAGGCTCATTTCCTTGAATGAGTTCTAGTGGTAGATACATCTAAGGTTTAGGGTTGAGGATGACCACTAGGTGGCTGAGGATTAGATTGAGGTAATAACACAACTCATATGTCATGTGATTACACCTCTTGACCAGATGGTGATCTTAGCCTCGAGCCTTCTTCGGCTTTCAGTAGAGGGATGGTGGAGCATGAAGATTCATACACAAGATGAGGCGACCCTCACTGGATAGACATTGGGTGCCTTATAATGGAGAAGTTCCTCCGAGCAACAATGTGCATTGTGTGCAAACAGGAGCTACTTCACCTATAGTAGGGTAGCATGACAGTAGTAGAGTACATAGCAAGATTCAAAAAAAAAAATATTACTACTCAAAATACATGGTAAAATTCTACTTCTTTAGGACTTGAGACTTTGAGCAGGGACTACGTAGAGGGATCAATGCATCCATGGTGTTTCTCAGTATCCCTACTTTGGTTGGGGTGATGGAGCGAACCCAAATTATAGAGAGCTTCCTGGAAGAGAAGTTACTAACATCTTGAGCCACCATTAGACACATGGAGGTAGAGTCTTCAGTGGGGGCAGCATGAAACATACGTGTGGACCCAAGGGACTTAGGATTTTCAAGGGATGAACCCATGAATTAGGGTTGGAAGTGTGGGGCTCCCAATGTAGAGGGAGCCAGCAGAGCACTAGGATGTGATTCTCATATGGCGAGCAGTGACACATGGATTGAGATTTCTCATCTTGATCCACAATCTATCAAAAGATGGATGATGGATCGTCGAGGTAGAGGAGCAGGCAGAGAGGTAGGCAGTGGGTAGAGGTTTAATGTGCTACCACCACTACCCCCAGGTGGCCCACCATATTCTCTAGGTGTCGGTGGATAGGGGCGAGGCCAAATTCAGGCGATGGAGTCCCATGACCATGAAACTCCATAGATAATTATATGTAAAATATAAGTATTCTCTGACTTTTTTATAGTTCTTATAGACATAGGTTCAACTCACTCCTTCTATGAAACAGCTCATGTTAAGTTCTCAGATATCCTGATGGATTCGTTGGAATTATCCTTATGATTAGATACTCTAACGATAAGTGACTCGATGATTACACATTGCTTCCAGTAGTGTGAGCTTACTCTTATAGGTGAGAGCTTTAGCTAGGATATCCTGATAGTAGCATTAAAGACATACTATTTCATCTTTGGTATGGACTAGTTATAAACAGTCCCTGCTCATATAGACTATTTTAGACTCCCAGTGTGGTGTGTCGACAAAGATGGAAATACATTTTATTTTGTAGGAATTAAGGAAAACAGAGCAGTGCATGATGAAATCACACATAGGAGGGTGCAACTAATCACTCATCAGTTGGCTATCATGACCATCAATGTAGTGTATGAGACGAGTACACAGCTTCCGGTAGTGGTGGATGATTATGAGGACGTATTTCTAGAGGATCTTACAGGACTACCTCTTCATAGAGAGTTAGGAATATACAAATATCTACACACCGAGACAACACCAATATCTACACATGCATATCAGATGGCTCCTGAAAAGCTCTGGGAGCTGGGGGTAGAGTTGGAGGACATTCAAAGGAAGCGGTTCATAACGCTCAGTTTTTAACCATGGGAATCCCTAATGTTGTGCTCCAATAAGTTCGATGGAATCTTGGGGAAATGCGTGGACTTACAGTGCCTGAACCTGGTCAATGGGAAGAACAAGTATCCTCTACAAAGTATTGATGACCTCTTCGATAAGATGAATGGATCATGATCTTTCTCAATTATAGAACATTGATCGGGTTATCACCAACTTCGAGTGCAAGATAATGACATCTCCAAGATGAATTTTAGATGTCTCTACAGACACAATGAGTACTTAGTGATGTCGTTTGTTGGGAAGAATGCCCAAACTATGTTCTTGGGAATCATGAATAGGATTTTCCCTCCATTCCTTGTCATCTTGGTAGTGGTATTCATTGATGGCATCTTAGTGTATTCAGTATTAGAGGAGGAGCACATGATACACCTGAGGATGGTTTTGGACACACTCTGAGAGCACCACCTTTACAGTAATCTCTCAAAGTGTGATATCTGGATAATAATTGTCCAAATTCTGAGATATGTCATCTCAAAATTTGGATTTGGGGTAGATCCATTGAAGGTAGATATAATTCTTTCTTAAGAACCACCCAAGAGAGTCACCTAGGTGTGGAGTTTACTTGAGTTGGTTGGCTACCATAATAGGTTTTAACTCGACTTCTCTAGAGTATGATCACCCATGATGACCTTAATGAAGAAGGGAAAACCATTGATTTGGATAGAATTATGCCAAAAAGTCTTTCAGCATCTAAGGTAGACCTTTACGAGTGCTCCAATCTTGAGTCTTCCAGAGGAGGGCACTGACTACATGTTGTAATGTGATGCAACAGGAAAAAGGTTTTTTTTTACTAATGTATGTTAATGAAATCATTTTTTATGGCTCATGACAGTTGAGACCACATGAGAAGAACAATATGACTCATGTCCTTGAGTTGACAGTAGTATTATTTGCACTGAAGATGTGGCTACACAACTCTACAAGGGAAAAATTCATCGTCTACTTTCCCCACAATAGTCCCATGTATATCTTTTCATAGAAGGATTTGAATCTAAGACAACGATGTTGGATAGAATTCATATAGGACTATGAATTTGAGATATTTTATACACTTAGTAAGGGGGGCATGGTGGAAGATGATCTCAATAGGAGATCAAGTTCAAAACATCTGAACGAGGCCTCAAAGCAATTGGCCTCGCTTTAGATATCCTTTGTGGATAAAGTCTTGGAAACTTATCTAAAGTAAATGGTAGTTTCCCTTCCAATCTTACAATGATTCCGAGAGAGGAAATATAGAGATGCCAGCTGCAGGACTATATGTTCCCAGTTTTCTACAGGGCTTTCCCCTTTTTTATATTTACAAGGTGGGGAGCACGTTATACTTTGCAGAGGATGAAAAATAATACCAGTGGCATTGTGGGAGGAGGTTTTGATGGAGTTGCATAAAACCCCTTTCATGTGTGTCAAAGATGTATCGTGACCTTCGATGTAAGTACTGGTAGCCGGGGATGAAGAAGGAAGTAGTAGAGCTTATCTCAAGATGCCTCAATTATCAACAAGTGAAGGTTGAGCACCCAGTTCCAACATGGTTGACGCAACCCCTCACGGTAACATAGTGGAAGTGGGGTGGAATATCAATGGACTTTGTGAAGGGCTTACCACATATGTTTAGGGGTACAAGGCCAATTGTGTGATCATAGACAGACTCACCAAGCTGGACCACTTCCTACCCATTCGAGAGAAGGGTTCAGTTGAGATCTTAGGATTCCACTATCTGCATGAGATATTTTGACTCCAGGTAGTCCCATCAATGATACTCTCAGATCGTGATGCATTCTTTACATCTAGGTTGTGGAATTGATTGTATAAGGCTTTTGGCACTCAGCTGTTCTTGAGCATAACCTTTCATCCACATAATGATGGTCAAATGGAGTGAACCATACATACATTGGGGGAAATGATTAGTTATTGCATCCTTGATTGTGTTTGTAATTGGGAGTACAACCTACCACAAGTGGAGTTTACATATAACAACAGTTACCACTCTATCATTAGTATGGCACCATTTGAGGCACTATATGGATAACCATTCAAGTCACAATTATACTTGACAGACCCAGTGGAGTCATCACTCACGGGTTCAGAGATGTTATATGATACCACTAAGAATGATTAGGTCATCTGATAGTGGATGAAGACTGCACAGAGTTGACATAATTCCTATGATGATAGGCGAAAGAGACCCTTTGGGTTCAAGGAGGGGGGAATGTTTTTCTAAAAGACTCTCCTCTATGAGAGACACAATGATTTGGATGGGGTGACTATTTATCTCTGAGGATCATCAGACTTTTCCAGATACTACATAGAGTGGACGAGGTGGCATACCATTTGTATCTACCACCACAATTAGATATGGTTTACGACATCTTACATGTATCCAAGATGAGGAGATACATGCATGAACCTTCTCACATCCTCAACCCCAAGGAGATAGAGATTGATGATGGGGAAAAATTTGCAGAGTAGCCGATGGAGATTGAGGATCAATTAGAGAGGGGCCTTTTTGGATGGTTGATTCCTCTAGTGTGTGTCTATTGATAGCATGATAATATCTAGGAGGTCACGTGGGAGTGGGACGCTCAGATTCATGCTCAGTACCCCCATTTGTTTGATTAACTTTCATTTTGTCTTATAAGGATGTAAATCCATAAAATGATGGGAGTAATGTAATATATTAGAATTTCAAATAAAATTGTCGAAAATCAAATGGGATTATTTTGAACCATGAACTAAGGCGACACATAATTCCAAGGCCTAGAGTGGTTAGAACATATTTTATAACTATTTTGCGATTCATTAAATAATCATGCAAGTGGGTTTTTGTGACTTTTAAACGAGTGCACAAATAAAAAATATGAGGGCACCATTGAACTAAAGGTGTTGGGATTCTCCTAAAAAGGGCCTAACATTGGCCAATGTGGGACAATATAGGATGTTAGTTTTTGGTCATAAATGAAATATTTAAGTAACAATTAATTTATTTTCAAATCCTTATAACTCTAAAACGGTAAGTAGGAATAGAAATATGAGAGTACTATTGATCTCTTGAGGGTCTGTTTTCCCACAGGAAGAGGTAAAACTCAACTGATGTGGGTCAGGGGTGAAATATAGTTTTCAGACTATTTAAGAAAAATTAAAATAAAATAAACTTGATTATTTTATTTCTATTTTTAACTTTTGAAATTTTTATAGTGAAATGGCATTGTAACTTAATGAAACTGAAATGATGTTTCATAAATAAAAAATTTTAATGGAACTACAACACAATGGAAACATAAATGAATTTCATCCTTTAATGATTTAACTAGGGGAGTTTGTCTTTGACATGTTGGGAGAAACACTATGAATCTCTAAATGATCACCATTGATGAAGGACGAACGACGATCACCAATGACTTGAGAACTCTCCATACTCATTGAGAGATCCCTCCACAAATGATGGATTGAGGACCTTCATTGAGGGATTGCTTTAATCGATATATTATTCATACAATCGAAATCTAACTAGGTAGGGTTTACATGTTTTTGTGAATTTGATTATTCCCCATTCTTCATTCTAAACAATGAACACAGATCAACCCATGAATAGGTTGATATGTGGGTCCTTGATGTTGTGGGGGGGGGGGTATTTATTGATCTTGGGGATTTTCATTAGGTAATATATGATAGAATTTTAAACCATCACCATGTTGTTTAAAAAAATCTAAGGCGGAGGGTTTGGGCTAACATGAACAAGGCTCGGGGCCCTCTGCCGTGGGTGTTCTTGTGTTCATCATGACTAAACCTATGAATCAAAAGTGAGGAGCAGGAAGTAGTTATTTTGAAGCCCCAATGAGATTATAGGATTAGGTGGTTATGAAATCGGACAACCGGACCAGACTCGGAGGCCCGTAGAATGTACAGCTGGTGTGCCGGTGACCTGTGGTGACCACAAGTTGGTGGGGGCATGCCATAACAGCGTTCTGAGGTGGGAAAGCCACAACTGGCGAGGGTCACAGTGTTGGTGAATGGACCACCAGCATACAAACCAATGGTTGGATGTAGGAGGATGAGACAACCCGATGACATCGGAGGAGAGGCCAACATCCATGGGCCATAATGATCTGCAGGCACGTGGTCTAACGTGGACCGCATAAGGGAAGAGTGCGGCCAACCCTAGCTAACGATGTGGCGGCACAAGGGGGATGCCAGTGGGAATCTGGGAAGGATAAGGTTAGGATCTCTCTCAGAGGGTTGGGCCAGGTCAAACCCACGTTAGGTCAGTGGACCTCGGTCGAATCACCAGACCCGACATGGGTCGGGTCAGACCAGAAACGAACACGACCAACCCCTTTTTAGAAAACCAGTCATAACTTCCAAATCGTACTCCCAATTGATGATCTATTTGAGGCATTGGTACCCTCATAATGTGGTGATTATTTTGGCATGATATAAGGTGTATTTTATGGATTTTGAGATACAATTAATGGCTTGAGGAGTGGATTCTCCTAGGATCAAACCCTATACGTGTGAGAATCATGCAACTAGCTAAGACCTGAAGACTGCTGATGAGTGGGTATAAGTGGCCATGTAAGACCAGGTGATAAGAATCCCTATGTGGAATAGATATAAGAAGGTCTATGGGAAATAACTATATGTGGCCCTATGTGGACCAACTATAAGCGGCCCTATGTGGATTAGTTATAAGAAGCTCTATGTGACCCAACTACAATTGCAAAAGTGTTGAGCGGGTCTTTGTGACTCAACAAACCCATGGTGGGGAGTATCTGTTAGTGACCCGGCAGACCAATTGTACTCATTAAGGAGTACCTCAGTAGTCCAAGGTGTTCAATGTTATAACTGATAGTCTTTCCTTACATACTTTAGATTATACCTGTGTGAACTGACAATACCTTATGGATACCTTCTTTTGTGGTCTTTACCTTGTGTTTCAGGGTCCTTACTGAGTATTGTGTTACTCACCCATGTACTGACTACACTCGCACATATCATATCTAGTGCAGATTATAAGTGCTTCGACAAAGACCTTGGTTTCCCAAGACCAGGCGGTGACCAATGAGATAGGATTGGTAGAACATACTTCTATAGATTCCATAAGCCAATGCTTGGCAACACTTTAGGTGGGGTTATCCTATGGAAAAATTTATTAGAGATCTTTTATACTTTCCTATTTTCATTTTGTCTTTTATTTTTTGTGTTTTTATTCTGTCCCATTTGACTTAAAGCTTGTGACTTTACTCAGTGGTTGTTTTAGTGGAATGCATGTTTTCTTTTTTATATTTTTTGGATGTGGTTGAGTGTGTTCATGAATATAGGTATTCATGAAAATTCCTCTTACTCTTGGGATAATTTCTTTGGTTCTAGTCACCATCCCATGGACTTTGGGAGGAGGACTTGGGGATGTCATGGCATGGGGCCCAGGGGATGGGTCCTGACAACCCAATTTGGTCCATGAAATTCCCACATTAGCTCATCTTAATATCTTCTAGAACCTATACACACCCATGAAAGAGTGAATTATCTTCTCCATCCATGGACCAACCAAATTATTTTCAATCATATGGGATTATTCCTCTCATGAAAAGGCCTTAGGGATCAAACAAATGCCTCAATCTTACCCATTAATGAATGTTAGAGTCACTACTATGGATAAGAGGATATTTTTACCATAATCCTCTTGAACCTCAATAATAATATTTGAATATTAGTAGATGATTTTCAACTCAACACTGGACTCCTGAATGACCATAATGAGTTCTTCTCATATCATACCATTGACTTCAACATTTCATTTCCTAGGTATATAAGCAAGATCCAAATCAGAGGACTACATGTAAACAAGCCATCTGCACTACCTGAGATTTAGATCATATAGTGTGAATATGTACTAGAGGATTTTGTGATCATTGAATACCATAAAAAACTATCCAAGTAAATAGTGTATCAAACAATATATTTCATGAAGTATTGTTTCTAGAATGAGGTCGTGTGTTGAGTAGTTTCACTCAGGAGGTCTCAACTGATGAGACCCATAGGAGATGACACACTTGTCCTACATTATAACATCTCCCAATCCGAAATTTGATATATCATAATAAATACTATAGATCCATCCTAGATCGAGAAGAATAAGTATCACCACTGAAGTCAAATGGACCTTAAACTCCAACAAGGATACATCACAAGATTCATACCATATAAATTTCACACCCTAATTTTTTATTCCCATAACCAGCAATGAAATGTATTATAAATCATAAATGAAGAATCTATAATAACCATCTATTCTCAAGAAGCTCTAGATTTAAAAGTCCTTATAGGACTACTTCAATGAAACTACAACTCTGTCTTTAATTGTATCTTCCAGGACTCCTAGTTCTGAGAATATATGACCCAGTAAGTATACGTTTTTGATCCTGACTTGGAATTTAACGATCATATAATAAACCTGAGGCTCTATCAATGTATTTAGAACAACCTCAAGATTGTTGTAATGGTCTGGTCAAGAAAGATAATACACTAAGATATCATCCCTAAAGACCACCACAAATTAATCTGGGTACCGATGGAAACTGTAATTAATTATATCCAAAAAAAACTATTGGTGTGTTTGTGAGATTAAAAAACATGACCACATAATCATAAATATAATAACTTATCTTGAATTCTATGTGAGGTATGTCTGATAACCTAAAAAACAAATGATATCCTGACCCCAAATATATCTTCGAAAATAGTCTCTCTTCTCAAAGCTGATCAATGAGTTTTCCTATTATAGGTAGTTGATACCTGTATTAACTGTAAGATAGTTCACCTGCCTCTAATCGATGAAAATACTATGGGAATAGACTTACTTTTTGAAAAAATGGTTAGGTGAACCCTAAGGTGATGTGATGGGGCATAAGAATCCTTTAGCCTCTAGATCATCCAACTGCATTTTGTGCTTCATATTCTCCCTAGGATCCATCCTATAAAGAGGAATGGTCACTCATGTTTCTCCAAAAAATAGTTAGTGGAAAATTATACCTCTCAGACTAGAGGCATCCCATAGATGTTTTTAGGAAAGATATCTCTAGAACACTCCACTACAGAAGTGAAAATAGTGGGTTGTAACCCCTGATCATCTATGAAAATACTAGAGATCTGAGCTATCACACTACATAGCCTTTGATTCTTGGGTCCAACATTAGTTGCATGAACATCTCATTCTCCCGTATGGGCATGATTAACACCCTACGTTGATGTAAATGTCACCCTATGATGATTGTAGTCAATATAGGCTCGATTGGGAACTAACCAATTCATCCTGATGATTACATAAAATCCTTTCATATCAATTATGAAAGTATCCCATATGAAGATATATATTCTTCTCTCAAGGGTACAATATTAACAATAGTGAACGCCCTCTGATTAGATAGCTAACGGGGTATCGAGTGTTATAATTCCTTATAAGTGTTTGTTATTGAGGTCTTGAATCCATGAAATTGAATCATATATAAAATAATGAGAGGATATTGTTTCAATTAATGAATAAACTAAAGTGGATGCTACAAGATTAGTACCACAAGTAGTAGATGTTCTGGTTCTCTACTCCTCTAAAATAGACTGGACTAAAAGTAACTTACACATAAGACGACCTTGAGTCGCTGCCTGATTTCTCCGAGTAATCCCACTCAGATGGCATTGAGAATCATGAATGTGACTACCACTACCTCAACCACCACCTCAGCCTGAATGGAATGTGGTATTCTGAATACTTGGATGAAAAGATGATATAGGCCCAACTTTTGCAAGTGGAGTATGTGTCAATCTATGCTAACAAGATGCTAACTAAAAGGTTCTATACAAGCACTGAGTTTTCCAATTATTCTACAACCTTTTAATTCTATTGAATCCCTTAAAAATGGGGTTTAATATTTATTGGCTTCCCACACTAGTGACATGTTAAGAAACATACAATATGAAGATCCTTACTACTACTCTATATGACAGTATCCTTGAAATATCACTTATGTCTATTAGAAGGTACACTGGATGATCTAGGTGATGAACCACCCTAATTTTTACCACATTTTCCCATGAAAATCTACAATGTAAAAATGGATTTTTTTTTCTATCATAGGTATACTAGACAACCGAAATACATTGACCTATTATCAGAAAACATACAATAGTCCATCCTTGAATCGCCTGATGGTCATAAGATAATCACCCACTAGAGTCAGTGTGAACCACTACATCTCAATAAACGGGGTAGAGTATTCCATGATTGAAATATATCCCCACTACAAGTTCATAAACTCTCTTGATTTGACATGCATTAGAGTCTTTGGAAAGAAGTAATAATAGAAGAGAATCTAGAAATCTACCGAGACTATATATTTGTATCAATCATCTGAGGTAATAACATTGTACCATATATTGTAAGAATCGGGTAGCATATAAGAATAATGTTTGAACCTCCATTTTTAATATGTCTCTAGATTCCCAAATATAGAAATAATATATTTGATACAAGGCTGAGAAATTTGTGGTTATCCATCTTTCGTTAAGGTGGGAGGATGTTGCTACCAGAACACACAAGTCATGTCTTCCATACTCATGGCAGGTCAATCAACACCTTTAATTGTCTATAACATATGTATAAATCTCTCTTAAAACTAGATGTCAGTTCCCATATCAAGAATATGATGAGTTTCTAAAGGTGTCTCTATAGGAGGGATCATTGGTCGCATGAGGCCCAGCACCTCAGGTGCATGGTCATCACCTCCTTAATGACGTATGACTGAAGGACATCATGGAGGAATGATGACACAATTCCAAACATAATCATCATAAAATTACATATAAATTGAAAAATATTTAAGATAGATAACTAGTAATCATACTAGACATCATATAAAAGGGATCACTCCTATCTGTTTGCTCCAAAAACCAATTCTATGAGATCGAAAAGACCATTACAGGCCATAAGAACATAAGAGAAACTCTAACTAACCACTACTATGGCTAGGATCAGGTCTAGGTATTTTTTTCACACATATAATATTACTATTTCATTCTAAAAGGGATATTCATTTAATCCTTAAAATCATTTAAGTAATTAAATCTATTTAAATGGACAAATTAGAAGGATTACCAATTCAAATCGATAAGGGCATATACACCTCATGAACCAAAAAATGACAGCCACTTAATCCATACCATAACACATTCCATCCCATGTGACCAAAGGCCCATGGCTCAATGTGACATTGTTTACTACTGAATGTGTCTTATTCAATGTACACTTTAAAACACTATTAGGATAAGCTATGAACATTAAGTGTCATTCATGTTTTTCAATCCCCTATTAGAAATGTTTTAACATTTCAATACATATAAATCAATCACCACCAATATGAAATAGCCAGGTTCTTTCTCAAATTCAATGTGTCTTGAAAAAATGCATGGAATATCATTATTATTGTGCCTATAATGATTCATGTAATCTGACACCATTATTTCATTGGTCCGAGATAAAAGAAATCTCCTTTCAATAATATAATAGTAATAACATCATAAGACATGTGATTCACCCAACAATGATTTCATATCAACAATAACAATCATAGTGAAAAACTATAAATACTCATCCTAGGTAATTCTAGGTTTTCCATATATATGGGTTGGATATTCCAAGGAACATGTTAATTAAAACATTCCTATAACTCTTAGTCTCTTATCTAATAATCAAATAGTATGGAAATGGAATAGTAATACTCTGATACTACTTTTTAATTCTCTGACCATGGATACACATAACATATTCCCCAAGAAAGTGGGTCACATGGCCTCAAGAACTCCTCCCCATATGCCAGAGGCTACCAACAAGCAGAGAGGGTGTAAAAATGGAATAAAGGGAAGACTATACCTTCATATTAGAGTGTCATGATAGATACAATAAATAAATGAAAAGATCATAACCATAACATAAATTGACAAAATAATGACAAAATAGACCAGTAACCCACTATAGTAGAAAGAAAAATGTACCAGATATAATAATAAATAGTTAAAGCCTAAATAAATGAGCAATTAAATGATAATAGTATCTGAACCAACATAGAAGTTTCATATATATGATTTCATGACATTCTAATATAAACAAGAAGGTTAATGGGGTGGCCAAATATAACATGATATACTAAAACACAAAAAGAACAAAACATTTCTCCATTTATCATCTCACGAATATAATCAGTCCACTGCTCCCAAGCTCCAACTATAACTAAAGAATATAAAAATATTATAACTAGGTGATTTCCCGTATCCATAACTACGTAAAATTAATCTACTATAGTAGTAAAGGTGGACCATGTAGGGTGTGAGATAAAATATCGACAGACCACCAACAACGGTGTCTAAAAGTATTCCAAGTATTGTATATAGAAATATTTGTGTGTAGGTGAATCATATAATAATAAAAGTTGAATAAATAAAGGCAAGCCGGTTCAGGATCCTATATGACACCTGGAATCTCTAACTGCTTTGACTCATGGTTAGAATTAGTATATGATATGTAATAATGTATATAGTAATATATATATATATATATAGTTGTATACTACATCCACCTATATGCACTAAGTATATGGCGATGTAAGTAGTCATATACCTAGAAAATAGGTGTCGAATGGACTGGTTATAACTTAGTCATCCATAACTAGTCTGAACAAGATATCAATAATGTGTATAATCCCAACATCTCATGATGAATGCGAGACATCGTTATTGAAACTTGAGATGGAGGGTGAGTAATCAAGTCAACACTTGAAGCAAGGGACATGGAGCTTTATGCCAACCGACCAAAAAGTGTCAATGGTGAGAGACATCATGATTAACACAGGATGCAAGGGAGTGTGAAATGAAAATCACAAAAAGTACCTTAACCATCATTCCTTGGCCAATATCATTGGTGAAATCTTAATAATAATATTATCAATTAGGTATCACCACTCTTGAATTATAATCATCATAATCAATAAGCCCAATATAACCAAGGAATCACAGTTAATTTAACGAATTTTATAAAGCATTAAATTATTAGTGTTTCATTCCAACCCTTAATATCATAGTTTAATTAAACCATTTAATTCACTTAATGAAGGAAACCATCAATGAAACAATCCATTCACTTAATAAAAGACATTTAATTGATTAAAACATGGAAATTCAATTTCTTGGCTCAATAAAGAACTTAGAAGGTTCCATTATCAACTAAGAAATTACCTACATGGAAAATTCCATTTATAATTATATTATATAACATAATAGGTTCTTTTGTTTAATAAAAATTGATATAGACATTGGAAATTTAAATTATAACCTATGCAGAACTCTTAGGAGGTGTTCCAATCATTTAATCAATTATTTACAGAGGAAATTTCAATCCGGAATACCTAAGGGGTGTCCATAATTGAGGTTTAAATCCTCTAAATATCTATAATGGTATTTTGGGAGTATAACAACATTAAAATACTATTTTAAAATAAAATAACTCGTTTTAAGGGAAAACATGACAATAGATGGCATGTAGTACAATGGTGCGACAATTAAAATAAATTTATTTTTAAGGAAATTAACTAGACCACCTACCTAAAAACCGTAGAAATATCCTCACCCAATAAAGGCCTCATATTTGAAGTAATTTTGACTAAAAATAGAGAAAATACCAACTCCCTAAAAAAGTTAAAATTATTTTTCACATAAATACTGAAATAAAACCAAATGTAAATATAGAACATCAGGAATATGACTTAATAGCATGCCTATAGATATCTAATTGTTCTAATTGATCTTGACATTCAGTCTAGATTATACTTTTATATCAATACATCAACGATATTTAAGGATTTACATTTAATAATAAAAGGAGATCCATCTATTGGAATGGGAAGAAGGAGATAAGAAATAAGGTTATAATTTTAATGAATGGAAAAAACCGTAATTTAAACCCCAAAAATTAAGGGTGCACGGTTTGGCCACACAATTGTCCAAACACTAAAACAATCATAAAGATGACCTATTTTCAAGTAGTCTACAATCGTGAACATTTTTCAACCATGGATTAAATGGTTAGAGACAAACTGTATGTTCCCTCATATCTCCTTTGTCACACCTACACGATTATGAGAGACTGTGCGGGATGGGCGGCACAATTTCTTCATACCCTGGGACCCGGTCTTTTCCTCAGAAGTCTGATGTATTTAGGCTCCAAAAAATAACTATACACCCTTGTGACCTCTAGTACTCAATTATTTAACATCATAAGATTCATTTAAAGTAATTTAAACCAAAAACCAATGAGTCGTACCATCATGAAATGATGAGTGATTAAACATATAAGAGAGATTGTGATATTAATATTTATAACTAATTAAATTTTTTTATATTGGATGAATTAATTATTTTGGGTAGTATCTATACCATATCAAAGAGAAATATTTTAAAAAGATTAAATCATTCCTCAATAAAAGTGAAGTAGTGAAAGAAAACCTTTACCTTTCATCCTTGCTCAGTTGATAACATGGAAACCTCCTATAAATCAAAAATATCTATTTTAATAACCAATTTTTGATCCCAAATAATAAATATCACTTATTTATAATCCTTATTATAATTATGTACAATGATTATATTAATTACTTATACCATATCCTGACAAATGAGTGTTAATAACACTAACTAATTTACACATGATTAATAATTTTGATACCATAACCCTTAATTTGAAACTAGTTTCAATATTTATATATCATATAATGTTCTATAATATATAATTTCTATATATTTAAAATTTTATTTTTTTAAATCCATATGTGTTTTGGATATTTTATTTGAAACCAAAAACGAAAACAACTTATTTCTGTATTTATAGCAAATAAAAATGTTACTTTTATAATATGTTATATAATTAATATAATATTTACCAAAAAATAAATGAAAATTAAATCATAATTATATTATAAAAATATTATTTTACTTGTTTTAATTTCAATCCATAATCGGATTCTAAACCATTTTTCATGTAGGTGGTTAAATAGACCGAGACATAAACAACTATTAATTTTACTAGAGATTATAGTTAAGGAGATGTTTATTTTGAAATAAATACATTGTAACATATGCATAATGATATTATTTTTATTTTTAGTATGGTTAACAATATTTTAATATGTTTATATAATGTTAATCTAAATGAAAAAAATTTCATCATGGAGGCGGTAATCTACAAGTATGCAGGATTAGCATTGGCATTTTTCAATGAATGATATGATTAAAAATGGATATTAAATTAAAATATATTTATAAAAATTATATGATATATATAATATTAATTCATCCTTACCATAATTAATTTCATCCATTTAAATTTTCAATTAAAAAAATGACATTGCTTTGTGGAGGCGTTAGGTTGCACAATGCACTAATTATGTCATTTTATTTTTTAATGTGAATAAAAATATATAAATAAAATTTGACAATAATATAACAAACTATTAGTATAATAATTATACTTAATTCATTATATTTTTTATGGTGATATAATATTTATAAGAGTAATATAAATATTATATGTTTAAGAGGGGATAACCCTTATATTGGAGACTAGTTTTACCTTGGATGTTCCCTTGAAACTGAAGGGATTAGTCTTTATATGAGTGACTAGGGGATTATTATTTTTGGATATGGTTATAGGTAGGTTAAAATATAATATTTTCAGGGTTTAATTCAATAGGAATATGTTTTTTTTTGAAATTGATTCAGTGATCCCCATTTATAAGTAAGGAAAATTTCACTTTTTGGGAACATCCCTTATATTATAATAATTCTAAGACATTATTCCCTATTAAATTTCTCAAAAGTTTCAAAATTATAATTTTTGGGAATATTTGGGTATATAAAGGAACTATTATGCATTTCCACACACGTTTTTAGCATTTGTTTAAGAATTTTTACCATTTGGTTTTTACATTATACTCAAGGTCTTTTAAACTAGGTAACGAGTTTTGAACATTGTTATTTTATGATTTATTAGACACATAACATGACACATATAAATAAATTTAGGTGTTGTAGAACTGAATTTATCATTTTTTCAATCTAGTTAATGTTATAAAAAAAATAAAATTAACATTTTATTTAATATATATAATTTATAGAAAAATTATTTATTTTAAAAATAAAATTTTGTCCATTATAGATTTGTAATATAATTTAGTATTGAATACCAATTAAATGAGTGATAATAAATTTATTTATGTTTTTAAAAATAATATTAGATTAATTTGTTAATGTATTTAAATTTAATTTTTTTGATATAAATTTATTTATATTAATAAAATTGTAATTTTGAAAAAATTATTTCTCTATTGTCAGTGTAATTATCATTAATCCTAAAAATAATTATTTTTAAACCACAAAATTAAATTGGACGTATTAAATATTAAGGAACATATCTCAAACTATAGATTAAATTTTTTATATTCACATTCTATGTATTTGTAAATTAATCATAATGTTGGGAAAAGTGCCGCATATGAAATATTATTTTAATATGTTTATTTTGAAGAAAACATATTTATGATTATAATATTATTATCAATGACCTTGATTATAATGAATTTTGAAATAAATTTCATCTTTTAAGTAGTTTTTTTGAAAATAAAATAAATTAAAAAACATATTTTCATCATGTTATACATAATTAAACAAAATAAATTGAAATGTTAAAATGTTGGTCAAGGGTTTATAAATTCAAAATAGTTTTTTAAAATACTTCATTACAATTTATAATATTAAAATTTATTGTAAATTGTTTCAAAACATTAATTGTATTCATAAAAGTGACATCATTAATACAATAGTTAATGATTTACTGTTGATTAAAAAAATATTTTTTTTCAAAAAATCTAGAAAATATATCTGATGCTAATTTTTTTTGAGGAATTCAAAAATATATTTTACTTGGTAAAATTATATATTAAATTATATATATATATATATCAATGAAATTATATAATATGAATAAAACATATTTCACTAAAAAACATTATCAATATTAACTCATATTCAATATTTACCTTCTAAAGGTAATAAGTATTAATGGTTTTACAAATTTGTTTTTAATATGGATTTATTTATAATATATACTTATGGTTTTTTTTGTTTTTTTCTCTCATTGGGTAGAGAAAATCACAAAAAATTAAGAATATAATAAAATTTTGAAGGATCTGAAATCCCAGGTTGTTCAACATGATATCGAACGAATATGAAAAAAAGTTGGGGAAAACATGATTTAGTCACTTGATCAAAAATATATGAAATTTTTTTTCAAAAATAATAGTTCTTATGGACTTCCAAAAATCATATATAATGACTGTAACATATTTGATTCTTATAAAGAGGGAAATACTATCTGTATGTCCATGATGCTAGAGAAAGAAAAATCATCAAGGTTAATTGAATGTGTCCAAAAAAATTATTGTATCCCAACGAAACCTAAATTAGTGGATAAAAAATAACATCATCTTGTTCATTGATGTCCATTTTAGGATGAAACAGATAATATTTATTTCCCACAAAACTGAGGTATTCAAATAGATCATTGGGCTTCAAAGTAATTATGAAATATATCATGTTGTAAAAATAAAGAAAATATAAACTAAAAATGGTATGAAATTTATAAATATCCTAGTGGAATAATATTTTGATAAGTGTGGGAGTTAACATCAAGTCTCAATAATGAATAATCCACAAGAAACATATTTATTGACCTAAGAAACAAAATCATAAAAAATATGGTGAGAAGTATTCTTATATATAAGAACCTATTTGAGAAATTTTTAAATGAATTAGTTCTTGCCTCTGTGTAAATATCCAATAACAATTTTCATGAAAAAATAAACACAATATTCCCTCAAAAAGTTTATATGGAAATAAGATCACACTCAATTACTTTTGAGTGTTTGGATTTAAAATTATTATTATAAATAATAAGAGACATCAAAAGATCATGTCTAGTGAGGATTATGTTATTTTTTTACTGATCCAATATAAAGGAATATAAATTCTATAACAAGTGATTTAGGAAAATCATAGAATGTTGATATCTTAATGTTGTTCAAAATGAGAATTTTTTTGAAAATAATGAGAAGGGTTTTTGATAAAACAATAAATGAATAGTAACAATGTAATAGGGAAGTAATAGGCTCATTAAGAGTTCAAGTTAATATAGAAGACTCAAATAATAATAGTGAAGATGAGGAAAATATGGTAGAATTAGTATATTCAACCTGGAGAAGTAGTAGGGTATAAATTAGTGGCACCAGCATAGTATCTGTCTGGATAGACCTAGTTCAATCCAAAAGATTAAAGTCTCATAAATATTATTTCATTTATCTAGTAAATACTATTGAATTTGAAGAGTCTAATAGAGATAAGATTTTGTTCATGGTTTTTCAAGAAAAACTTGAAAAAAATGAAAAGTACTAGATTTGGGAAATTTCCCTATGGCTAAAAGACAATAATATATTCAAAAAAATTAATTTTTTTAAAAATTCAATGATGTTTGGAAATTAATATGAAAAAAGTCATCATAAGGGTATAAGGAATATCCCAAATTAAAATGGATTTCTGTGGATGAAACCTTTTCACTAGTGGCCCACCAAGAGTCTATAAGGTTATTTTTTTATGGTAGTGAAATCTAGCTTTAATTTCTATGAACTTGTTTCTAAATCTTCATTGATAAATAGAGTCCCAAAAGTGGGTTTTTAGATAAGTAAAATATAAGGTTTTTAGTGGATTAGTATGAAAATAATTTGTACTAGTTAGATAATTCCTTATATAGACTAAAAATAGAACAAAGTCTTGGTAATCATGAATTGATCAATATCCTAAGAAGCTCATATTTTAGAGAGGTGGAGTTGATCATGATCTATAAATCATGAAATAAAAGAATACAAGTATTATAGTGATTTATTTTGTGGTTGGAATAATCTTTGGAATGGTTAATAATTAACAATACCATTTATTTTAGGATTAATTGATATGATACTTTTTGGTATATTTGAATGGTGTGTTATAATTCATCCTCGGAATATATGTGGTTCCCAAGTAAAATGGTAGTTTCACTTCTAAAAAAATCAAATTGTTGGATTTTTTTTGTAAATGGTATATTCAGGTTTAATGGATACTCAAATGGAGGCCCAAATGAAAATATAAAATGATGGAGATGGAAATATGGCTAATGTGACCCACTTAATTTAAATCATTAAGAGTTTATTATACATCAAAATCACTCGACTAGATATCATGGATGATATCTGCTAATTCAAAAAGTACCAGTAATTCCACAATGAAAAACATATCTAATATATGAAGAGAATAATTCCTTTCATCAATAACACTATGGGTTAATGATTTTTTTATTATAATATTTCATAAAAATAGTTATTATTTTATATAGATATAGATTTAGAAACATCAATGGATAACCAAAAATCAACTTCTAGATATATATTTTAGCTTCATGGATCTTGTATATATATTCGATATAAAACAAGAAAACAAGAAATTTTTTAAGCATATTTCCGACTGAATATGTAGTATCCACTCAAACGTGTACAAATGTATGTGGATTAACAAAAATCTTAAATATATATGGTTATAAGTGTCCTTTCCTATTCCAATCATGTGTGGAAACTCTAGTGTCGCAAATATTAGAAAAAAATCATTTTTAATTTGAGGGACAATAACATTGAGACCAATTATAATTTTATAATAATATGTTTGAATAAGGATTTTTTTGTTTTAGGTATGTGTCCACTAAATATCAAGACGATGATATATTTACCATGTCAGTAGCCGAAATAGATTTTGAAATGTATCTGTTGTCTCTTCTAGTCAATCTAAAAACCTATAACTATAACAAAAAGGCTTCAATTATAGTAATTGAAAATCATATTTTAAAAATCTATAATAAAATGAATATATTAATATTTTAAGGAAAAAAATTATAATTTTATAGGATGAAAATATATTTTGAACTTAATAATTCAAAAAAATCTTTTTTTTGAAAATTTCTCAATGAATATTCCAAAATGAAGTATTTGACTATTACTCATTTAATTAATAATAATTTATGAAAATATGTGTAATTATAATATTAATGACTATAAATTTCATATAAATAAGGATAAGATAATATAGAGGTAAAAAGTTATATTTTTCATAAAACAATTTTAGGCCATAATTTATTTCTATCTAAATTAATTAAAATAACAATAAATGGTGATTGATTTAAATGAGATGTATTAATTTTAAAACTAAAAATTTGTTTTTAAATTCATATAATTATGATTAATTTTCACATAGTTAATGTATGATCATTTTATAATTGAAAAATACATTTCTTGAAAATCCATTTTTTGAACTGTTTTGCGGGATTAATTAAAAAATTAAATTATACAACTTCCGTGGATTGAATTTTTTATATGTATACAATTTATGTAATAATAATTATTAATATTATGGTAAGAGGCAAGAATAATTGTTTTCCATAATAAATAATAAAAAATAGTTAAAAATAATTAAGATGGTTACGTTCAAAATGAGTTTACATGGGGATAATCTTTTAAGATAAGGGTTAGATGACTAAAACACTTGATAAACACCATTTTTTGGTTTTACTTATTACTTATCATTATACACATCCAATGCATTTCATTTTTTGAGTCATATGTTCAAGAAAATAACAAGACATTATTGTAAAACATTGAAAAGTTATAGGTGTGCTACTCACCACAGTTATAAAAGAGAATCTCATCCCATAACTCATTCACAAATCTCATGATATTTATGTCGACCCAAACCTTAAAAGATATCTCCAAAAAATCCATATACATTTTCTCAAGCTTATTATATTCCCAAATAATCAACCCCAAGATCCTTAATAGGAGATTTATAGGATGTTTTTCTAATTGAAGGTAATTGGATTCCCTTAGATCTTTATTTTTTACTTATTCTTTTGCAACCTTTAATCATTTCTTAATAAGTTTAATATAATAACCCCATTATAAAAAATATATTGATATTTTATTATGTTTATTCCATATTACTTATCAATCTCCTTCACTATCAAATGGGAAACAAAACCATTGTTCATGTGTACAACATACTACCGCCTCACGAACCAATGTTATTTTGTTCCCATCACCAACTCATCTAGAAATTACTAATTATATACCAATGAATATATATTAATCTTATAAAATAATATGGATTCTTTTAATTTGATATATCGTCTAGTTACTTACCCTTTCACCCATTAAGGATATAACAATGTCCCTCATGTGTACGTATAACCAACCATCTCCACAAAGAAATGTGATTCATTTTCTATGTTTGAATTTCAATAATGATTAAAATAAAGTATATAGTGAAAAAAATATGATATTTATTACTTAACATTCATTATTCATATTAGGTAACTACATCTTATGGGAAATATTGGAATCTTCCATGAAAATCATGTATGAAAAAAATGTAGTTAACACCCAAAATAATGTTAATAACGAAATATTATTAACCAACTGGGAATAATATGTTATAATAGGATCATATATGATATTATAAATCTGAATATGCTTCTGGAATAAATTATTAACAATTTCAAATCTATTATACATGAGGTTAATGTTTTTTCAACTAAAGGGAATTGTGAGTTCATGCAATTTATCTCAAAATACACTACCTTGAGACATATTATATATTATGTAAATATTTAAATTTATGTGGATTACATATTACCCCTTTGATATTTTTACCTTTAATAATTATTTAATAATTATGATTAATTTTTCAATTCATTTTTATTATTTGAGGGGGTAATAATTTAAATGTCACCAAACACGTAATCATTTAATTTACAATCCCATTTTTTGAGATTTTCATAATTTTTATTGAGGGAAATTATAGTCCATCATTCATAAAATCCATCTATTTAATTATCCTATGGTTGTTTAATGAGTTGAAATATTTTATTCATTCATTTTTTCAATGATCAAATTGGATCATGAAAATAAATTTTTAGAAACAAAATAGATTTTATTTCAATTTTAATCTAATATATTTTTCTTCCACGACTATTTTTTTCAAAATCGTTTTACAAAAGTAAATTTTATTACTCAAATTATTTATTCAGTTTATTTAAATTTATCGTTTTAATTTTAAATGGTATGAACTGAATATTTATAATGATTTCTCAAATGGTTTTTTAAAAAATAAATTATAAAAAGCCTAAAAACATTTATTTTAACATATATGGAATTAAGGACCTTTCTACCACCATGACCATTTTATGATATTTAGCTTATTCTACACATTTTTGGTGGTTTTATAGACAAGCCCCTTTAATGATATATTTTTAAATATTTCACTTCCATTATTATTATTTCTATAAATAACATTATTTTCTTTTAAGAAATTTGTTTATAATTAATCTATTACCATCCTTTATCTCTTATTAATTTTGTGGTCATTGAAATTATCATTAAAAATTAAATTTCTTGTGATCATTAGACATTAAATTTATATTAAATACCTATATTTATTTTATCATGTCAATGATTATTTCATAAACCATATACAACGTTAAAATTTCATGTTTTACTTTGAAATTTATATGACTTACTGGGGAAATATTTTTCTTCCTTATTATTCATTAAATATAGCTCTTTTTTTATAATGAATATTGTTTATGAATCTAATTGATTATTTACTTTATGAATAATGAATTTTAAATGCGATGAAATGTGGTGGAAAATTATAGATATCCCCTTTATGGATCGACATGCCTCATTAGACAAATCTGTTGGCCAAAATAAATGGTGGTTTGGTGTATTCTTATCGATAGATTAAATGGTATTGTCAGAAGATCTTGTTGGTATAGATATAATATTGTATAAGATCCGAAAATAAAATATTAAACATTTTCTATATTTTGAATTAATTTATTTTTATACAAGATATTATGACATTGATATTATATGTGGATGCATTTCATGTTCATGTTATTGATTAATTTTCATGTTCTTTTAGTTATTTTCATTTCCATATTGATTATGCATTATTTAATCTTGATAATTTCTTTTATCTAACCCTTATTAATAAATTGACCTAACGCTTAATGTTTTCAATTATCAAGAATATGAAGAATATTTCATTTCATATGTTCAAGGATGTTGAATGTTTTCCATTAATAATATTTATATATTTTTATTTATTTAAAATGGGTATAATATATGTATCAAGTTCTATGTGATTACAAAATAGGTTACTCCTTTAGGATTTGTATCCTTTTTAATTTCAATTTAATAATGTTGACACTCACGATGTGTTATTGAAGTTTGGGTTATTGCAATTGGTATTCAAGCGTGTTTAATAGAAACATTGAGAATTAGATTTCGGTAAACAAATCTTGGAGAAAATACCCCTATTATAGACTTTGAGGATATGTCTAATTTTGGTATAATATCATAAAAAGTTTGGAAAGGTATATATTATTTGTGTTTTTCTAGAAGTACATGCATGTTTTCTTACTATAATTGGATCTGGTTTTATAAAAAATGTATTCAGGGAAAATAATCCCAAAAATAGTTGGTTTATGAATATCTCAACCATAATTCCAGTTCATGTTTAATAGGACATATTTACCAAATGGTATGAAACCTATAGGATAAATGATTAAGACAATTCACATCTTCGTTATAAACTGTTACGAAATAATAGAAATATATTTTTTGATTTAACGATATTACCAAGGAAACGAAGTTTATAATTATATGATTAATATTTCATAAATATTTAATTTATGTGAAGTGTTACATCATATTAAATATTTTATATAATTATTTAAAATTTATAATTTCATGATCCAATATATCTTATTAAATGTTTTAGAAATGTAATCTAGAAGAAATAATTGTAACAATACTCATAGTTAATGTATAAATTTACTAGTTGAGCAAGCCAATACAACTGGTGTTGGAAATGAGAATATCATGGATATATTAAGGTATATGACCTAGGTTATGAAAAAAATATTTCAAATATAGAGAAACGTGATGTTATAAGAGATGATACACCTATATAAGATAGTTTCAAGCAATAGAATCCCCTTTATTTTAGTAGAACTAATAATCTATCGGTAGTTTAGTAATAGATTAAGTCTATTAAAAAGATACAGTGGGACTTGTTATGAAATTAAATGGAAAATGATATAATTTAAGTATGTTGTCCCAATTTTAATGATGATCAATGATGGTCATTGATCCATATTACTAGGGAGGATGAATAAATAAAAGAGATAATGTAAATATCTTTTAAATAATCATTCTTTGAAAAATATTTTCCTGGTGATAAATGAACTGAAATGAATATAATGTTCACAATATTAAAAAAAATGAAGAAAAATGTGTTTTGGAGTATATGGATACCCTTAAAAGAGTAGAAAATTATGATGTGGATTGTATACATATTTTAGAATATATGCTTGACCATTTATTAAAAGGGCACAAGCCCAGTCTCCAAGGGGAACTCATATCTCAATATTTTTTATCATAATATGACAATGATTTATTCAACATCAAATCAAAGAACATGTTTTATTTATCCATTATATTCATGTGGATTAAATAGAAGAATAAGTCAACTAAAAAAATTAAAAATAGAATGCATTGAAGAATAATAAGAAAATGAATCAATTTCTTTCATTTGAAAATTCTGGAAAGAAACATCCTAGAAAATTCATGAATGGAATGGGGTTTTTTCGAAGTTCAATGATAAGGATCTTTTATTTAATGAATGTAAGTGAAATAAATATACCACTAATATCAAATTATTTAACTTTAAATAAATGGGGGAATAGTTAAAACTAATGACCCAAACATCAATGGAATCAACCATAGATGATGTCTAGTGAAGAAGGTCAAGCTTATTTAGTCATTATTACTGAGGTTGATGTTTCCAAATATTTGGTGCCAGGTCCTTTAGTAGTAGCCTGAAATATAGAAATTCATTTATTGGATTCTATATCTTCACACCCTATTATATATTCAATATTTTATTGGGAAATTAGACAATTCCATAATACCTTATAAATTTTGTTTCCAATCAAAACTCATAGTGGGAATCTCACCAAAAAATCAATGTGTTGGGTAGTTTCCATTCTGACTCATAAATGTGATTTATTTTCCATCTTTATTATTATAATTTTTGGACTTTTTATAATAATTTTTGTGGATTTTATTTCAAAATATAATGAAAGAAATATTAAAAAGGGAAGTAAAGAATGATTCATGATTCAGATGTGGGTCTTCAAATCATTATAGGGGTGACTTAATCATCTGAGTTATGTATAAATCTACCACAACAACTCTTCTAAATGATATTACCAGGAAAAAAGAGTACACACAACCAATTTATATAATTTTTAATGTTGAGATTGAGTATGTACATATTGCACTGGAAAATATTGATGTATTTAATATGGAATTTCCAAGAGTGTGAAGTTGATTTTTCTCGTAATTTAATTCCTAATGAAAGACCTATATAAAATAATCCCAATAGAATAGACACTTTAAAATTCATGGTGATAAACAGAAATGTATAGGAGTTGGGTTATAAGGTATTGATAAGACCTATTGTTTCACATTGTGGATCCCATGATCTTTTTTTAAGAATATAATAGAAATATGGGGTTATTTATCGATTAAAGAGAAATTACTCTTATTTTGTTAAAGAAAAAGTATCATATTCATCATGTTGATGACTTATTCAATCAAATTCATAGAGCTTAATATTTTTCAATCATTGACATTATTTTTTTGCATTATCAATTATGAATAAAGAAGAAAGATATTATAAAGATATATTTTTTATGAAGGTGAGGAAATTTACACTTTAGTGTAATTCCATTTGGATTTACTAATGAACCATCTATTTTTATGGATATATAAAATATAGTATCTAAATAATATCATGATGACTATATTGTGTAATTAATTGTAGATATAGTTGTGTATTCTAAAAAATATTAGAACAAAGAGATTCACTTGTAGATCATTCATGACGCACTTAGAGAAAAAAATAGTTATATATTAAATTTAGAAATTTGTTTTTGAGACTTAGAATGTTTTTTTCTTAGTTATATTTTCACTAAGGATGGAATATTAGTTGATCATACATAGTTAAAGGTAGGTAAATAATGTTCTACACAAATGAAAATAACTGAGATACAAAGATTCATGGGTTTAGAAGGATACTATCTTTAATTTATTCAAATATTTTCCCAATTGGATAACCCATTATCCAAGATTACATGTTTTGGGATCAAGTTCTTATGGACAATGGAATGAAAAATATGTTTTGTGGAATCTAAGAGGATATTATTCAATGCTCTGATTTTGACTCTATCATTAATAAATGATGGATTTGTGAAAGATTGCAATGTACTGTTGTAGGGAAATTTCCCTTTATGCATAATAATAAAGTAATTAAACATGAATCAATGAAGATAAATGAACATGAAGAAAACTATACAACACATGATCCTCAATAGAATGATATAATATTTTCATTGAATATATGGAGCCATTATCACTTTTGTGAAACATGTGAGATATAAGAAGACCATAACATCCTAAAATACATATTTCCACAAAAAATATCACAATATGAGAAAAATAGGAGAGCTCAATATAATTAAGGATTTTGATTTCTAAATACAATACCACCCATGGATGGAAAAATAAGGCCTCAAAAGCATTTATTAGTAAATTTAATTGTGTTTAAACCAAAAATATTATAGATGGGGATCCTATGTTCATTTTTTTGGATCTAGAAAAGACAACTATATTAATTATTAAGAAAGAGGATACATAAATAACTTTCAAAAATATTGAGAAACCACATTTATTAGAAATGATAAAAATATCACAATATGATGAATAGAATTTTCAAAATCAAATAAAATAAAAGAATTAGGTCAAATTCGATGAATTATTTTGTAATGATAGATTTCTAAATTTTATAATGATACTATGTGTACCATCTATACCTGATATTAAAGTGGAATTATTGGATTTTTCTCAAAACTTCAAATTCTCTATAGATCATTATAGCACCAATATTTATAGAGATTGGAAGGAAAAAATGTGAGGGGATAATATGAAGAAAGAAATTACTATTTATATATAAAGATGATTAGTTTTTATTCAAGAAAATGCTAAGAGATGACATCCTAGAGGATTTATGTAATCTATACCTATTACAATGTTGAAATTTCATGACATTACTATGTAATATTTCACTACATTTTAGAAACTCCTATAAATAATAACACAATAATGTTTATTATTGATCACCTAACCAAATCTACAAATTTCCTTACTATAATAACATGTTAAAATCTTGATCACCTTGAACCGAACTATATGGATTAAGATTTAATACTTCTTTTGGAAACAAATTCCTTTGTTTCTTATTTAGATATTGGATTGGGATTGAAATTTTGGATTAGTATTCATAAAACTCTTGATACTAAGATTCATTGGAGCATATCATACCATACTAAAATTGATAGATAGTTTGAAAGGATTATTAAAACATTATAAGACATATTTAGATCAGATCAAATGAATTTAATTGTTTGTGGGTATGTGTATCTGCCTTATTTATAGTTTTCTTATGATAATAGTTTCTATAATGGCGTTTTATGAAGCATTTTATAGAAAGACACATCTTGCTCTAACTTGTTTTGATGATGTCAGTAAAAGAAAATTATAGTCATCGAACATGTATAAGAGACAAAAAAAAGCTAAATCTTTTTAATAATCATATTAATTTTTTTAAAAATTAGTTAAAATGGTTAGGCTTATAATAGAAAAATATTTGGGATTTTATATAGGAGACAAGTTTTTATTGAAAATATCTCCATGTAATGGTGTTATAAGGACTGGTATGTAATGTTAGATGAGCCTGTAGTACATGTAAACATTTTACATTTTATAAATAATTAGACTTATAGATTAAAATCGGAAAATTTTAGCAATTATATCTAATTTACATGACTTTTTCTATATAACATTGTTAAGTATGTATATGCTAGAATCGAGGCAAGTTCTCACCTCAATGGAAATGGAATTAGAACCTCGTCTATCTAACTATGAAGGTCCTATACAAATTGTTGATACTAGAAAAAAATTATCGATGAATAATAGGACTCAAGTGGTGGATTTTCATTAGATAAAACATAAAATGGGGGATGGACTATGGATACTATAGGTTTTTATGAATAATAACCAACATCAGTTGTTTATAAATTAATATTAATGAAAACTTTGAGGATGACATTTTTATAGGAGGGAAGAATGTAACTCCAAATATTAAAATATTATAATTGAAAATTTAATTCAATAAATATATAGAACATTTAAAATTTTAATATTTCAAGACACAAAAATTCCAATTTGATTGGATGAATATTCATTTTGAAAATAATTGGTCAAAATAAGACTAAAATAAATTTTTGAAAGTATACATTATAAATAATGTTATATGAATAATAAAAAATGTATTATTTAACTATTATTAATTTTATTAATAGTAACTTCTTATAATATGTTCAGTTAAAAAATTTATTGATGATAAATTTGATATAAACAAGGATAATATTATTTGGAGATAAAAAGGTATATTTTTTAAAAAACATCTTTTTAAGGCATAATGTCTTTCCATATTAATTAAATAAAAGAAATTTTTATTATGAATGATTTAAGTGTAATTTTTCATATTATACACATATATATATATATGAATTTATATCTATCTAATTTTTATTTCTAGTCATATAGTTACTGTAATATCATCTTATTTTTCAAATATTCATTTCTTAGAAACCTATTTTTAAACATGTTCTGTGGGTATATTTTTAAAATTAAATTTTCAAACTTAGGTTATTAAATTTTATAAATATATATTCAATATTTTTAATTATAATAATTAATATTAGTTTATAATTTCAATTTATTGTTTCATCATAAGGAATAGTAAAAACAGTAAAAATTAATTACTATTGGTAATGTCAACATGAAATTACCAGGGGTAAATATATAAAGATAAGAATTAATATGAAAAAAGACATCGTTAAACCAAAATGTCTTATTATATTCCTATAATAAAGATATATTCTTTTAATATGAGCCATTTTTTATCCACATCTACAAGAATGTTACAAGAAAATATTTTGAAACATTGAAAATTTTCAAATGTGCCACTCACCATAATTATAACAGTTCACTTCCTCCCCTCACTTTTTTCACATCACTATAGAAATGTTTCTAAAACCATACTAAAAAACCTATCCCATCCATCCCTATTTATTTTATAGAGTTTATTTCCTTCCTAAAATACCAACCCTATGGATTTTAAAAATAGATCCAAAGTATGTATTTCTTAGAAGATGTAATTATATTCACCAAGATCATTCCTTTCAACTTATTCTATTTTTACATTAAGTTATTGATAAATAATTATAATATATTGAAACTAATATATAACATATAATTAGTTTTTATAATGTTTATGGAATAAGTATTTATCATTCTCTTTCTCTATCAAATGGTAAACAAAACCATCACTCTAGTGTGCGACGAACTATTTCCCCACGAACTGATGTAATATGTTTCCCATCACTGAATCACATAGATAGTCATAATGATGGAACTAATGAATATATATTATACTTATGGAATATTATCGACTCTATGTATTTTAAATATCATCTAAATTTTTACCATTTCACCGATTAATGAAATAATAACGTCACTTGTGCCAACATACGACATATCGTTTCTACAATGTGATTTGGTTCATTTTATATGTAAAAAAGTGAATAATGATTATAAAAATTAATTTATTGAAAAACTCTAAAATTTATAACCTTAATATTACTCTTTATAGTATTTAACTATTTCATATTCTGAAAAAATCTGAAACCACCATGACAAAACATGCATGATAAAATGAAGTGGTTAACACCAAAAGGAATTTTAATAATGATATATTATTGACAAGCGGGTTATAAGATGTTATAATTGGATAATATATGATATTATAAATTTTAATATAGTTGTTTTATAAATTTAAAAACATTTTTAAAACCATTATATTAAATTTTATGTTGTGTTCAACAGAAGGGTAGCCTGAGGTAGGGGATTGCATCTCTATTTCCACACCAACAATACATATTAGTAATTATGCTATTATTTTCATTATTTGGGTATATATAACTCACCATTGATAAAACTAACATGAATTACTATTTATTAATAATGATTAATTTTTCAATTAATGAATATCATTTCAATGTCTTGTAAAATAAAAATTACAAAATAGGTAAGGATTTATTTTATAATAAAATATTTTGGGAATGCGTTATTTTTAATTGAATGAATCTTATAATACATCATTATAAAATCCATATATTTCCTTATGATCTAGTTTTTTTTGGAGTGTATATATTTACTTAAAAATATTCTTATCTTTGGAACATGAATCTAGAAGTGAAAATTCTGAAATTAAAATAGATTACTTGTCTTTTAATCGAATATCTTTTTCTTCCATGTGTTTATTTCCTATTTTTTAAAAAAAGACATTTCTATTAGTAAAATGATTTATTAAGGACATTTAAAGTTACATTTGAATTTATAGAAGGTAGAAAAATAATTTTTAAAATGTTTTCTTAATGGTTCATTATATACTTTCCTTACAAAATGTCAGAATGGAATTTTTTCTTAATGTATACTATGTCAAAGAACATCCTCACCATAATAATTTTATTATATTTACTATATTGTACAAATTTTCAATTGTTTTATAAAAGAAACCCTTAAATTAAGTCTTATTTTAATATTTCAATTCCAATTTATTCATTTGTCAAAATTATTATATTTTATTAAAAAACCAATGTTTCTGATGAAACTATGGTCATCTCTTATATCTTATTATTTCTAAGGTAGTTAAATTTACAATGAAAGATTTAGTTTCTGGTGATAATTAGAAATTAAATTTCTCATAAATTTCAATATTTTTTTAGAATTGATTTTATTATTTTCTAAAAAATTTAACATTTCAATATATTGTGTTTTGTATAGAAATTTTTACAATTTACTGGGGAAATAATATTATTCCATATTCATGATTCAATACGTTTATTTTTTGATCAGGAATATTATTCATGAATTAATTTTATGTTTAAATATAAGAGTAATTCATTGGTAAATTACTGATGTGTTTGGATCAGTTATAGATATACACTCAATGCATTTATAGATCATATGAAACAAATTACATTGCCAAATGAAATGGTTTTTAGTTATATACTTACCCATCAATTAATCATTCTTGGTACAAGGTCTTGATAGTGTAGATATCATGATGTTGGGAACATAATATCCTATATAATGATGTTCCTTCAATGAGAATTTAGTTACCATTACCCATACTATTATTTCATAGATATTATTCATGGATTCATTTTTCTCTCTCATGTTATTAATTAAATTTCATGTGTATTTTATTAATTTCATTTCCATATTGTTAATGATTTATTTACTCATGAAAACTTTCATTGTACATAACCCTTACTGTGGATTTTATTCCACCATTAATTTTTTTAATTTACTAATAATATATTAAATAATTATTTGAATTAGTTCGGGTACACTAAATGTTTTCCTTTATTATGATTTATATTTTATTGTTAATTTCAAATGGGGATCACGTATGTATTTGGTTATCCAAGGCTACGAAACCTATTTCTACATTGAGATTTGAAAATGTATATATATGATAATGTAATAATGTTTTCATCAACTCGAGGTTATAGGAGTATGGGTTTTTATAGTAAATAGATTATTAAGAAGTGGGACCCCTCTCCCCCATGGAAATTTCTTTTTCACAACATCCTGTCTCTCTCATGGTTTTAATGATTATTTTTATAACCAGTGTTGAGTTAGCTATCATAGATTTGATTATTGGCTTCATTAAAAAATGGGAAGAATTTTTCTTATATAAAATTAAAGGGGGGAAATTAGTTTTATAAATGGGTAGAGTTCTTGAATGATTAATTATGGGGTGTAACATCATGGAAATGAATTAACTAATTCATGAATTCGTGAATATCCAATGTGGTATTCTCAGTAGTATATTTTCAATTATTTTTTGTTTCTCACACTATTATTATCTAATGTAGGAATATATTATATTTTAAGTGATTTTTTTTATAATATATTGTGAGTTTATAAATTTTATGAAGGCTCAAGTGTTGAATTTGTTTGAAATTTTAATAAAAACACAAAGGAAAATATTATTTGATAAAATCCCATTGGTATATGATTTAAGTTCAATTTTTTAAAATGAATCATAATTTATCTTCAATGTGTCTTATATACTGTTATAGAATCAATTTCTTGAATATTGAATGTTTTTTATTAGTTATCATGTGGTTTGAAGAAATTATAGAAAAATTTGTTGTACATCAACATGTGGAAATTTTATGTTGTATTTTGACCATATTTATCACGTATATTTATAATTTGTAGCATTTTAAGTAGAATATGTATCATTATATATAGGAGATAATTTTTATCAAAGACATAAAATCTCTATAGGTGGAACTAAGCATTAGTGTGCATGTGTTTTTGATCACCATACATGGGTTTTGGTTATGTATTGGTGTACATAGTGTAGTGTAGGTGTCATCCCTAGGAAACATAGGTGACATCATGTTTTTTTATGTGTTATAAATGGTAGAAAAAGGTTTATTTCATATATATATATGTGTGTGTGTGTGTATGGGTGTCATATGATTTATGAATTTATGATGAATCACAAACTGAATTTTGTGAGTAGATTATGGAGATAATTTTCATTAGCCATTATTGAAATAATGGGTGATGAAAAAAATTATAAAACCAAATGAAATATTATTTATATTATGTTAATTGTATACTTGGATGGTTTTGTCTATATTTGTTTCCAGGAAATCTACCTGGTGAGTTTTAAAAATGGTAATGATAAAGGTGTAAGAGCTTAAAAAATAATGTATTTTTAATAGCCTATTTTGCCCAAAGTTGGTTGATTCAATTATGCACTAAATAGTTTATAATGTAGGGAGTATGTTTCAGGATATGAAATGTGGTATGGTCTTCTAATAAAAATAAAATGAAGAATTTGGGATAAATTGAGGTTGATGGAATTGTAGCTAGAAGTAGAGGTTTTGTAGACTTCTTCACAATGGGTTGAGAGTGGTGATCCTTACATGTATTTTAAATTTATTTTTCTTAAGAATAATAAGTGATATTGGGTATTGAAGTTCCCAATGATTAAAAAGAATAATATTGTGAAAGAAGAGAGTGCAAGGTCTTAGAGTAAATAATATTTAATAACATAGGGTAAGGTGGTTATCTAGGGTCTGTCATCACTATAAGATCCTTACAATAGTAATGAAGTGTTACTCAAAAATTGGTGAATTTTTTATCATCATTTCATGTAAAGAATATCAACACGGCTAGAGTCATGTGCATCGGATTTTGAAGATGAACAGTTCATTCCTCGTGGTCTATGGAGGAAGAGAACCTTTTTGTTTATTTTTATAAATTTAAATGATTAGTGAGAAAATTTCCTTTAGGTAGCTATCAAATCAGTGATATTTAATGTCTCAATTATAAATTCACATTAATTTCCTGGGTCCTTTAATTATCCCATTCTGGTGGGCCCTATAAAATCACATTTTCACTTTATTTATAGTGCATCATGACTATGAGGAGTACATAAAGGAGTGGTCATACTAGTTAAAAAACAAGATCATTAATGTGGTTAATTATAATTATCTAACCTAGATTCTCTCCCTCCCCCCACTAGGTTTCACACCTTATTGAGGAACAATATCGTCATTAATTCTATGGTGAAGGACCCATTTCAAAAAAATTCCCATTTTACGAGAGAATATCCTCATGGTGCATAGGTTTTCACATAGTAGAGTCACACCCAATTAAAAAGGGCTACACCAAGATACCCTTTCACCTATGTATATCATATTAAGCCACACCCAAACACTAAGGCTCACTAATTATACCACCATGTTTACCCATATGAGAGAGTTGAACCCAACTCTTTAATGATATATCACGTCTCATCGTCCCTTTTATCCCATTTAGATAAAATCTATTCTTATATGGTTGATCAATTATAGTGCCCATGTATTCCACTCAAGAGGAACACACCCTCCCATCATAATACCTTATCGGGTTCCCCACACATATATGTCACTAAACTGGGATCAATTTCACTTTTCTGTTAACAATATCTCTAAGGAGCCGCATCAACCAAGGCCTCCCACATGACCACCTAATGTACATGATAACGTCAATAAGAATGAAAGTATCCCTCATTTAGATTATTTATTCCATTAAAAGTGAAATTTTTATATCGTAAAAAACATCTCCCACTCCTCATACTACCTAAAAAGTAGGGTCATTAGGATATGATCAATCATATATTTCATTGATAAGGAGGATCTCTATTCTTAGGTGGATATTGGAATACTTTCTGGCAGAAGACACTCATCCAGGATTATCTACATCGATATTTATTTCCCTTAGGCATCTATTTATCTTACTTATTTCTACATAGATTGTGAAACAAGGGTCTCTGACATAGTCTAAACCCGAACAAACATTTATTTAACTCATCTTCCATTTTAATCCACATGGGGATCATCATGCATAAATCACCTACGAAACTACTGTTCGGAATTCAAGCATATTTAACCATTTTTGTATGAATTCATGGAATTGATCCTATAGTATAGAAAAAATATAATTCAGCATTATTTTTAGAATGGGTTTGAAAAATTGAAATAAAAATGATTTATTTTATTTTTTTACTATAGTTCTAGAAAATCATTGATAAAAAGGTTTAGTTTTTTAAGAACTACCATCGAATTATAAATTTATTTATAGGTGTTTTTTATTTAAGGGTTCTTGGTTAGAGGATATTTAAACTACTATAAATCAATTAGAAATGATTTTTTAATATTTATTTTAAGAAAATTATTATTTTTATTTTATTACCCGGTCACCTTGGTCGACCCACCCAACTAAATTTAATTCAATTTTTAATAATAATTTTTAAATACTAAATAAATTTTATATAGATTAAAAAAATTATTAACTATTAATAACAAATCTTATTAAATATTGAATAATTAATATAGTTTTTTTAAAATTTCAATTTTATTTTTATTTTTTTTAATAATTTTTAATTATTAGCAATTAAATATATCTTATTAATTAGTAATTACATATTCATAAAAAAATATAATTAGTAATTAATAATATTATAATTTCTATTTAAAAATTAATATTAATAAGATTTAATATATTATTAACATATAAATATATATTTTAACAATATAAATACATCTAAATATATACACATATAGAAATATAAAAATATATCTTAATACCTAAAAGTACTGAATTAGATATAAATATATATGATTATAAATATCTATAAACAAATGTATATATATAGAAATAAATTAAAATATATAGATTTATAAAAATTGAAATATATTTTTTAAATTTTATTCTTTTATAATTATATAACTATATAAATTATAAATATTTAATTATATATGTAACAATATATATCTAAATATATAAAAATAGAATTTCATATAATTTTTTCATTATACATGAGTTGGAATATTTATATATATATTTATAATTACATGTATTTGTATAGATTTATGTATATTTGTATATAATAAGATATATTTTTATTTATATATATATATTTATACATTTTATATGTATTTATAATTATATGTCTCTTTATATATTTTTATAGCTAATGACACTATAGCCTAGTGTCATACACTCATATATGGGATCTATAAGGTCAGTGGTTCTACCTCTGATAACCTCTCATATGACAGGGCTTAATATCAGTAATGTTGTAGTACTGTAGAAGTAACATTGTAGCGGTACTGTGGAAGTAGTGGGAAATAATCAAATGTGGGATTTAGATCCATTTATTGGTTCTCTATGGACACTATGCCTCTCGGCCATGTATGCAGTGCTTCAAGGAAATCAATAGCAGGTGTACATGTTACATTGTATGACTAAGAAAATGGATTGGTGTATTAGGATGGAGTCACACACATGGAAATAAAAAAGTTTCTCTAGGTTGGTGGCCTTAAAAGAGGGATTGGTGTGCTAACACTAATCCAACAATGATGTCACCTCACATGTTCCTGATCGAGGATGGATGAGTACCCTGTCATGTGCCTCTCCACATAGTGAGACTAAATAGATAATATGGAGCAATATTTTATCAGTTTAGTAGAACTCTATAGAGACATATTCATGTCAGTGGCTTAAAAGATATATAGTTATTCTAGAACCTCTAATCTGACCTTACTCCCACTCACTAATGTGTGATGTAGGGTTGCATGGTCATGGTGAAAAGGAAAATCATGATACAATGACCTAGAATGGGATGACGTGACATCCATGGCTAGTTGCATAGGTGCATTGACTCTAACAAATAGAGGTAGTGTGGCATGTGACTGGTTTCACGACATGACATAGGATAGTCTGGTAAGGCCTTTTATTCGTCTTCTTCGAGGCCTATGGGCCTCATTTATCAATACCTTTAGGTGATGGTTATTTAGGACATGAAAAGGTCATTCAAAGTCGTAGGGCCTTCGGTCCATTCAAAATGTAATAAAATAGGTTCAGCGGGTGATTGTCATTCCTTATGAAGATGGATGAGGATTGACACACTAGGGGGCCTAGATATGTAAGTTATTTGTAGTTTTGAATCCTCTATACCTATTTTAAATATATTTATATACATTAATAGCTATTAATATATATATTTATATATGAGATATATATATATATATGTGTGTGTGTGTATAAATATATAAGCACACATATTTATATATACATATATACACACATCTCTCTCTCTCCATATATATATAATTAAATGTATATATAAATAGACACATATATATATATATATTTATATATTTAAGTATAATTATATTTATTTCAATATATTTCTATATATTATTAGTAATATATATATTATTGTTAATGATTTACCATAATTTATATACAATTATAATTATATCAATTAATATATAGTTTTTACATGTATTCAACTATATATGCATAAGACCACTAATATCTACATAATTCATAGATGGAGGACCTGGTGGAGTGATAAAGGATTTAAAAAATAACCTAGAATTTACAGTTAGAAATCATACCCAAATTATATTATTTATTCATTTTATAGGGAAAGTCAATTTTGGGTTGTGAAGTTGGTAGAGGGTTTGGGTCGTGTCGAGATGGTTTTCCGAGTTAGGAAGAGAGGGTAGGTCAAGTCAGGTAGGTGAGTCGAGTCAAGTGTGTGGGTTGGTGGGTTGCGTGGCAGGGAAAGCTATGCAGGTCGAGTGGGGTCTACCAAGTAGGGTAATAAAAAATTAAAAAATTTAATTTTTTTTAAAACATATTTAAATAAAAAATTACGTTTCCAAACATCCATGAAATAAAAAATCACCATGAAAAAAAATCACAAAAAATTTCTTCATATCTCTATCAATAGTGGTTTCTGGATAGTGTTAGGAATCATTTTAAAGTAGTTTTAAACACTAAAAAATTTTAATGAAATCATCACTAATTGACATTTTTTGGTCATTTCTAGTAACATGACATTAAAATATAAAACATATTGGTCATAATTCATGACATTAAAATGAACAATATTTTTCATAAATGTGTGGTGTTAAAATCCCCAATATTGGTCCTCCCCACACAACCAATAAATGTAAACATGCCTCACCAAAAATTTAAATTTAATTTATTTTCTATAAACCAATTTATGGGGGATTTGGAACCACACAATTCCAAATACCGATTTCAAAACACCACTAACATACTTCACAAATTTGAATAAGGGTCACATGTCAACTATTGGGTATTCACCAAATTCAAAATTCAATGAAATGGTGTCATGACACCACATCTGGTCGAAAACTATGAGCTAATGCTTATATACATAAATCTTAAAGAACCCAGTTACCCTTAATCATACACATAAATAGTTGGAACCCCCTACAAGAGGCATATCCCTCCACATCATCAAAACCACTACCTCTATTACCACAAAAAACATCAGCAGAAAACAAAACAGGATTTGAGGTCAAAAAACCAGAAAAACTAAAACCTAATTTAAACACCAGGAACCGATGGATTTTTCCTCTATCTTCATAGTCATCAAAAACAACTTCATCCATCACAAAAAGGAGCAGAAAAACAAAAACGTAATAGGAGCCAAGCAAAAATCCATCACCAAACACATAAACAGAAAAAATCATCATAATGACGGACACCAATAAATTCTGAATAACACCCCCTAATACATGACCACCATTAAACAAAGAGGTCCCAAATAAGAATCATCAATGAAATATAGAACCCAAAAATATAAGAGAAATAGAATGACCCACAATTTTTGAGACCAATAACTAGAGCGACACTACTAAGATGCACCCTTGACACCAAACACTACCTACAAAAGCTTATGAAAACCACGACAAACACCTTAATACCATAGAAAAATGGGGTTTTTTTAAACATTAGAGGAATAATGAGTATAGGTGGCTTCTAGTTTTGACCAGAGTTCCGCCAAGAATTGGTACAAATAGATCGCAATCCACCAGAGCACCCTCAGGTCAAAAAAAGTGAGATTTATAATGAATTATTAAGTTATAAGATAATGGAATTCACATTCTGGGAACAAAAATCAATAGATTACATCTGACCCTCATAGAAAAAATGGAATGTAAAATAAAGATCAATGGGAAGAGAGAAACCCAAATCAAAAAGAAACCCTATAAAAGAGGAGATGAGTGAGGGAATATGGACCTTTCACCAATAATAGGAGGTAGTGAGTGGAGAAATAAATGATTACATGAGGAGGTAGTAAGAGAAGAGGTCGGTATATAAAGAAACCCTTGCCTGAGAGGAGAACAAAATGATAGGGGATTTAGGGGACACTATAAACAAACCTCAATAATGGAATTGGTCTATGTGTGTTCATATTCCTTTAATAGGGATGTGTAAGAAGTCACACTCATGGGATCTGTCCCAGCTCTATGACACCTATAACCCCCACAGATAGAGAAAAATTCAAGAGTACCTATTTCTATTTGATTCACCCATAACATAACCAATCATTGTCAGAAAAGATATAAATTCTATCATATATATATTTTCTTATAAATGAATATATGTTTTCAATTGATCTCATTCTTTATGGGGGTAACATGTATTGTTACAAGAAATAATTTCATAAACATGTTTGAAATATATAATAGTCTATAACTAAAATAAAATATCAATCTAAAGATAAGTCAACCTCCCATTATACCATTTTTGATATAGGTCTGAAATGAGGATAACTCAACCTTATAGCTTCCCTCCACTGGAAACTAATCCCATGGTAACACAGATATGGGAGAACATAAAATATTAATCTTTCACTATAAATAGGTTGATAAGGCCATTCATGGATGACTTCTAGTGTCCTAATAATCTTATACCCATTGTATAAAAATAATATTCCCACAAACTAAAGAACTATTCTCATACCAAATGTAATGACTCAATATAGATACTTGCATTGTGCTTAAACCTGATTCCACTACCCGACAAGGTTCCTTGATTGACTAGGGAAAGAGACGAGTTTTGAGGGTGTATAAAGGAATAAAAAAAATAATTTTTCAACTTTAGGTGGTATATAAATTCAATATTGTATTCAATATGAAATCTATAATGACTCATTTATACATTGGATATTTTCCAAAATAACCATAAAACCTATATCCCTATCAGAAAACATATATATGGGAAGAAACTAGTAAATATATATAATAATATAAACTCCATACAGGTTTTCATCATCATATATCTCAGTAATATAATAAAGTAAATTAAAAAATAGGCTATAAATAAAATATAAAAAGAAAATTATCTATATATAAGTCTAATAAGTACTTGAAATGTGATGAACATACCTCTAGTCATGTTATTCTTAAATTATTCATCACGTAGACATAACCTATTAATAAATATCCATTCATAGCCAGTTCTGCAGGTATTATTTCAACCCTCTTATATACTTGATAATAAATGAAATGTAACATATGAAATGCATATGCACTGAAATGAAAATTCATGGTGGGAGCACATAATTGGGTAGGTCTCCCCTAATAGTGTAACATATAAAATATGTTATATATTCTATTGTATTTCATACATGACATTAAATGTTATAGAAACATGAAATATGAATATAGATATGTAATTTCTGATCAAAATTAATCTTCAAGTGCACTAAAACTAATATGTAGTGGAATATTGTAACATAAATTTCAAGTATAGGTCTTCAATATGCTTAATATCTTCCAACTGAAACCCAAAAAACAATCTTGAATACTATATCAAAATATATAATATAGGCACTCATATGTTTTTCTGTAAATATCTACTAAGGGTTAACATATCCACCACAGAGTAACCCATATAATATAACGTGTTCCCAATACAGCTCAATATAAAGAATAATAGAGCTCAGAATCACATTCTCTTATGGAAAAATTAATGTGAAAATGAAATTCCAATTATATGTATGATATATATTTTAGGTGAGACCCTCATAATCCCCCAAAGGTATGTGTGTGTGTTTGTTTGCTTATTGGCTGATTGGAGTTCCTTTCTCTAATGGATTGCCAATTATTAAGGACATATATTTCAATATAAAGACTGTAAGATCCCACCTTTTTCTAAGAACATTATACCATAAGTACATGGTTAAAACTTCTTGAGTATGGTTAATTTTTCTTATGCCTTGGTAATATAGACATTTTATTAATTGGGTTTTATTGGGGGGATATATGAGATATAATGTCTAGCTACATGAACTATTACCAACTGAAAATTTCCATTAAACAACATCAATTATTTTGGGGAGAGTCTAGAAAATTAATTCATAGTGTGAATGGTTCCTTCAAGATCATGTGAAATTAATCAAGGTGTGATATGTACGTCATCATAGAAAAATTTCTTTTCTAGGTTTTAAAGATAAAGAGCTGTGTTTTTAGAGTATGTAGAAAATCAAGGATTCATGGTGTGAATCCGAAATTTACATCATGAATGGGGACTTTCAAGCAATTAATATCAAATCTCACAACCTACATTTCTCATATTTATTTATATATTCCTTTTCACAAAAATTCTTACACTCACTTGTGGGATTTTGGGGATTCTCGTCGATCCAGAAGTAGTTTTCATTGGATATTGATGTTCCAGACATTTATATTAAAGGTATGTCTCTTGATTCTTATCCTCCATATTTTTCTATTAGGTTTCATGCGGTTGGGGACCATAGATCAGGACTTCCATACATATATCAATATATGATTTCTTTTAATTATATATTTTATAGGTTTTTATTGATGGGATGGATGGAGATCTTAATTATACATTTTATATTTAGTAAGTCCTTCATCTAATATAATTTTGATATAGGTCGGCTAAGTCATATCTTAATGCTATTTTGTATTTTTCGAGTATATGAAACACCTGAAACTATATTGATACACCATATAAATGGCATATAAAAATGTTGTCCCACTAATTTTTTATGATCATATTGATAAACCATCCATATATCTCATTGGGTCTGTTTGCATCGAGAGTGGGCTTATGGCCACCTAGGAGGTATTTCTACCTTTGAAATTATGATGAATTAGTATTGTTAATGTGGGAATTGAATTACCATAGAATATCCATAGAACATTTAATTAGTAATTATATTTAATGTGAAGCACATGGCTCGAAATAATGAATTGTAAATAATTTTTTTATGCCTGATTTACTAGTGAATCATAAATATAATGTAATGGGAATTCTCAATAGACTAAATTCACACTCGACATGGAATTAGATCATTTATGATCATATTTGGAAACATGGTTTAATGGAATAAATTATTTATAATTTTTTATGGGATGTTAGATAAATGTGAAATGTGAGGAAATGTTTGATATGCTTGGTTCCAAGTACAATGATTTTTTTTATTGGAATTATTATTCTCTTTTTATAACATCCATCGTATGAAAATTATTATAGGGATTATTCTTAGTTATGATAAAATGAATTTAGGTATTACGCCAAGTTTTCATGAAATTTTTGTTGGTATTTTTCACTGTTATATTTTAATTACAATAGGTCTTGTCCATAGTTATACTATAATTATTATTGGGATTATGCTCGGTTTTTGTATAATGATTGTTTGGATAGTTCTCAGTTATTCTAAAATTATTATAGGGCATGTTATTAGATGTGAAACTCTATTAAAGGAGGGCCAAGATTCCAAATTTTGTTAATCCTATATGTGGATCCCAAATTATGGTTATGGTTATTGTTCCATGTTATCATGGAATTATTAGAAACACTCTAGCATTGACATGATGTAGGTTTGGCTAACACAAGTGTCAGCCCAGAGCTCGAGAGTTCGAATGATTTTTTGATACCCATTATTAATTTTGGAATTGATGTTATATTTGTTTAATTATTTCATGTAAAAATTATGAAGTATGTATATTATTAGACACCATGTGTGTTGAACTTCTAATTTATACTCACACCCAGTTCTGATGCCATTTAGTACCTGGGAAGATTTCAATGATACAAAAATGTACTTTGGAAAGGGGCACTCTATTGATTGATTTCATTTTCTATGGGTTGGAGTTTGGAGACACGGCCAACATAATGTTTTTGAATGGGGGTTTTATAGTATTATTTATTGATTCTGCTTAGTCTTTTACTTTTATGACTTCCACTGAACTATTTAGTTACATTCATCATGTCAATTCATTATATTAATTATCATTTGTATTATTTAGTTTAACCCATTATTTTTCTTACATTACATGTTTTAGTATTTATATAATTTTTTATATTTGAACTAATTAGTTCCTAATGTTGTAGTCTAGTCATTATATTCCATACAACCTCACTAAAGGTTGGAAGCCTCTTGCATATGGGGTGGTATTCCTGATGTCTAATTGTTACTGTGATGGGTAATGTGAGATATTACGGGTTCATGGATGTTACAAAGTTGTATCAAATTTTGTATTTTAAGTAGTTTGAATATTTGGGAAATGAAGATAGGAGACTAGGATGTTTTGAGGCTTGGTAATGATACTCTTCATGGGAGTATCGAAAGAATGTGTGGCTTGAGTGCCCTAGGATAAGATTTGTTGTTCATTTTTTTCTCTTGTTTCATTTTTTATCTTACTTCACCGTGGATGATTAACTTGTTTTGTGATGATTTTTTTAATTATATTTTTCTCTTGGGATGTAATGACAAGAGATAATTATGAATGCATAATTGTAGTCTTGCTTGGTTATTCGTTTACATGCATTTTTTATGTTAGGGATATATTTATTTCATACGATATACATACCTACTGGATTTTTGAAATGAAGTTCCATTATTTTTTTTATAAATATAAATAAATGGGAATGATTATTATATTCCAATTATATCATACCAAGTATAGATAAATCCTCATCCACTAGTTCTAATTACTGATTCCAATTTTTAGTGTTGATATTGTTGTGTATGTTATTTTCTACAGATTTACTGATCCTTGTAGAGAAAATGAAACAATTTCATCATAAATTTAGGAATTATGAGAGTTGAATTCAATGGACTCCTAAAATAGCCAAAATTGGACTTCCTATGCCTCCATGTTACAGGATGGATGATCATATTCTTGATAGTTTTCTATGGATCATGTGATCTATGGATAGAGATATTACTCACATTATATCTTAGATGATTAGATTGATAGAGTTTTTTCTAAAGCCCCAATATTTATTCACATTAGAGGGAGGTCATTTGGAAGACGAGTTCTGGATCTATTTAGTTCAAATGATCATTAAAAAGCATGATATTCCCATAGACAAGAGGGTGAATCTTGATTCCTATATGCTATGAGGGCCAACCAAGTGATGTTTGTATATCCTAAAGTATTTTAGGCAGCAAGAGGACAAAAATATGATGTAAATAGAGGAAATGTAACAAAACCTCTTCTATCCTAATATGTTGAGGAATGAGATGTCTCTATATTTGATTCCCTTACAAAATAAATAATATTAAGGATAAAAAATACTAGACACCCAACTAACTTCTAAAATTTTTCTGAGTCTTTGGCAGCTAATGAGGTCACCAGGGATATGCATTTCTGAGATGGGATTCACTATGAAATAAAGTCAATGGTTAATGTATTTCACATGAAAAATCAATTATGTGATGAATCAAGATCTCATCATGGAAGGGACACTGAGGGAGACCCTAAGTGGGGGTCAAACAGTCCCAGTTGGGTGATTAGGGATCCCTTTTTCTAGTGGAAAAAGGAACCACTATGATAATTACCACCAAGTCAGTGGTGGGTCAAGAATCTAGGGATGTGACAATCTATCAAAAGACTATAGATTGGTTTCATGATTTCAGTGTTCTGGGGCTACCCACAAGTTCCCACATTGACCTTACATTGTTATGGAGTTCCATGTATATGGTGGTATGGATTACCTAAGGAGGATTGCAGGGGATAATTGTAGAATAGAAGAGGAAAGAGATTAGGACAAAAACCAAAATGTGGGATGGTTGTTACACCCTTATATTTTATGATACATTTGTCAATAAATAAATTTTTATTCTTCAATAGATTCATTTACACACACCACAACGTATAAATAAATTATGATACACTATATAAGTATTTTTATTTATTGTGATAGTATCCTCCTACACATTGGATAGGTAGGTATGAATAAGAATAAATAAATTTGGAAGCATTTATACTTTACACTTGTTTAAAATGAAATTTTCAGTTTTCAATTGATTATAAATAAATTAAAAAAATTTATTTGATGATTTTTATTCTGTTTTTATCTTAATAATTAAATTTATTAATATCGGTGAATAATTTTATTGAAAAGTATATATTATATATTCAACTAAATGTTTTAATATTTATAAATTATTTTTTTAGTCATGGGATATTATAAATGTAATTTTATACTTATAATTGTACTTTTCCAAAAACAGTGTTTATCTTGTTTTGCGCACTTATTTTAAAATGAATTTTTTACACTTATTGAAATTATATAAAAAATGGATTATATATTTTCAATAAAGATATTATATTTTTTTTAAATTTACCACTTTTATTTTTTATCATTATGAATAGTAATCGTTGAAATTATTTAACTCCTTGGTAAGGTTAAAACATGTAAAATAGGGTTTAAAATTTTGAATATGGCTTTAAAATCCCGAATATGTATTCCTTGATCCTATTTGATGATTAGAGTTCAGATATTTCTATACAAGGCCCAATTATATGGCCATTTATTTTCATTTTTCTTTGATTATGACCACTATATTAACTTAACAAAATATTAATCACAAAGTGTCAATCTCTTGATATTTATATAACAAGAATTTTAATATAAATTTAAAAGGAGGATCTCACTAGTCAGAATTTTTTTTAATTTTCTTTTGTAATCGTAATTTATTTATAATTTTTATTGATTTTATAATTACCTTAAATTATTTCGAAATAGTGACACATTATTTTTTTCAATTATTTGAAAGATTAAATAAATGAATTTAAAAATATTAAAAGTAATATAATTTGGGGGAATTTTTTTTTCAATAAATTTTATTGAAAAAATTGATTTTTTATGATTTTTGAAAATTTTGGATTCCAATTTAAATATTGTTATATTGTTTTCATAGTTAGATTTTCCGAATAGTGTCAAAATAACATTAATGAAATTTTATGATAAATAATATTTTAATAAATTATTTTATAATAAAAAAATTAAGGAAGGCAAATAAGATTAAAAGTTATCTAAAATAATATCCTTTGTACATTTATGATCCAATTGTTACTTGTAAGTAAAAATGTATCCCTTAACATGTGAAATTGTTGTTACATTGATTAGGGTTAAAATTGGTAAACTAAGGGATTGCGCAAAACATATGTTTTAATAAACAACATAAAAAAGATAAAATTATATTGGATAAAATTATTTCAAAAAAATCCTACCTTATTTTTGTATTTATGTCCATTTGGAATAATTTTTATTAATAATTACCTTATTTTATATTAATCTTTTAAGAATTCCCAAGAGTCCCCACCCCATACATAAAATGGATGCCTCTCATTTCTATTATATACACTTATTTAAGCCTTATATAATCTAAAATAACTTCCATAATACCTTTATTTATTTCATCACCACATCTTATATTTTATATTCTTTCCAAAATAACATCCTATAAATTCTTAAGGTATAAGATAAAAGAGGCTTCTGAACGAAGTGGTTTAACAATTAACTGGGTGTCTTGAATTTTATTTATTATTCTAAATCTTATAAATTCATTATATCTATTATAAAATAATTTTTTATATAAATATAATATTATAAATTTCTATTAATAGAATGTAACACCAATTATCCCCCTTCTTCCCATCGATTAGAAAATGATAACATCAATCGTACGTACGTGTAGAGTAACACCTCAATGAAGCAATGTGAATAATTTTTTATTTTCATTTGATATTTAAGGTAATATATATAGATTTAATGTATATATAAGATATATTTTATGTTAATTTGATACTGTAAAGGTGAATTAATAGTTACCTTTATTTTGATTCATCCATTGAAAAAACAAAATGGCGTTCATGTTTACGTACGACCTACCATCTCCATAAACAATGTAATTTATTTTTATATATCTGTAGATTATGGATGAATATAAATATGTATATAATGATTATATATGATCTTTATATCATAAATAAAACTATATAGTTTGTGAAACCATGATAAAACTACAAGTACAAGAATTAAAAAATACAACTTCTCATGAAAAATAAAACTGTTAATAGTAGGAAATGATAATTTTAATAAGGAATTATAAATAAATGAGTGTTAAAATGTTATAATTATATACTATTTGATATAATAAGTTTATAAATTACTATGTTATAAAATTATAATAAATTTAAATTTATTATAATTCAGTTTATAGAAGCGTATAAGAAAGTAAAACTTGAGGCAAGATATTTATGATTCAATCTCATCATTTATCATAATTGTTTAAAATTATGTTTATGATGATAAAATTTTATTATCTATATATAAATAATAAAATTAATATTATTTTAATATTATTATTTATAGAGGATAAATTTTTCCCATTCATTTTATTGTCTTAAAAAACTGAAGTCATGGAAAGAATGTTTTTATGTAAAATCAAATTTAATTATCTCTTTGATTGGAAGTCATTTTTTTCCATATACATTTTATATGTAAATGTATTAAAGAAAAATTCATTGATAAATTTTTAAATTATTTTTTACCCATTTATTAATTTTTATAAAATTATTTAAATGTAATATTCTTGTCCTTTTTCTGAATGAGGTGCTTTTTACCACAATTGTGAAAGGAATCTTTGTTTTATCCGGCCTAAATAGTACATGATTTAATGTCTTGGAGAACACAAAAATATTTGAATATTACTTTTAATGTTTTAATTGATATTTTTTTGAAGAAAATTTTCACTAATATTTGGTACTTTGTAGATTTTAAATAAATGATTACAAATTTAATAGTGTATTATCCTCAATAAATTTTATACTAAAATTTTAATAAAATTTTTCATCTATAATAAATTAATTTAATGTTATACTGAATTAAATAGTGATATTACCTAATGATAACATATTATTATTTCTCTAGATCGTTTTTGGTTATGATGATTAAATGTCAATGAAGCTATTTTTCTTTTCCATGAGTTTAGTTATTATGAATATATTTGTGATTTTCTAGAATATATACAAATGAATTTATGATTATGTGATTTTTGGGACTATGATGATATAGAAGTACAATGAATATGGTTACCATTAATGTTTATAAGATCAATGGGGACATATAAGATTATCCCAATCCTAAAAAAACGGTACAAATATTGTTATCGCAAATCTGAAAAAAGAGCGTATAGGGGTGGTTATCCCAAGATTGATTTCAGATCATGAGAGGTTATCCCAAGACTATTATTTGATGAATACAATTTTAGATATAATTTACATAATATTTCTTTGATTATGACAATTACAAATTTAATTCCACTCTTTTATGAAAATATATTTTGCCAACACTATGCTCTCAAGGCTCATGTTATTTTATCCATTTATTATTTCATGTCTTATTAATAGCCAAACATTATTCCGTGAATCAATATTATTGTATATGATATACAATATGTGGTTTAAAAATGTTAATTTCATGTACTCATACCCTTATGATCATGTTATTCCTAAGTGATAATTATTATATCCCTTTTTTACCCTTACTAAAAATATGATTCCACCCATTCATATGTTACCATTCCCCATGATATGAAGAAACATTTTATGTTTTATATATTTAGAAATGATTCTGGTTATGAATAACTAAATGGTTAATTATGTGTATCTCTTAAAAATAAGTTTGTATGTATCTAGGATTACAAATAAACTAAAACTAAATGGCTCTAGAATAGATATTAAAGTTATGTAATGAATATCCATCCCATAATATTTAATATTTATGTACGAAAAGTATGGGTCACTATAATTTCTATTAGAATATAGTTTAGTTAGATTTGTGATCTAGGATAAGAGAAATTTAGTGAGAATCCTTTGGGTAATAATATGTAATGGTGTGAATCCTACGTTATGTTAATAAAATGAGTGTTGTTTTCCTCGTAAAACAACTATATTTGGATACTACAAGTGCACATTGTTTTTGAACAAATGTATCTGGGGGTAATAACCCAAAAAATATTTGGTCGATTATATCTAGTCTATCATTCTTTTTCACAGTTAGTGTGCCCTTATAGTGCTCCTAACTTGAAAATCTTAGGGGATATACTTGGGTTAATTTATATTTACATTATTAATGATTTTAATGGTTTTGAATAGATGATGGTTATTTATGGTATATGATAAGCCTTAGGATTTATAGATTAAAATGAAGGTGTCATGATTTAAACATCATGTAAATATTTTTTTTCCTAGTTATGTAGTTTTTTAATTTTATTATTTTTTATCACACTATTCTTTTTCATTTATTCAATGGTATAAACATGAAAGTTCCATGTTAAGGATGAAGGTGACAGATAATTAAATGATTTACTCCCAAGACACTAAATGTTTCAGGATATGGAATAAAAAATCACATTGAAATTATTGTAAAAATATATCATGGCACGAATCATTTTGAGTATACAAATGATAAAAGGATGGAACCATGTTCTATTCAGTCCTTCATGACGACACATACTCTCTCTTTTCGTGCATCTTTTGATACAATAGTGGTTGAAAAATTTATCTATACCATTAAAAATATATTTTTCATTCTATAGTATTTCAAGATTGAAATTTTCAATTTTTTTATATCATTTGGATAGAGATGAAAACCAATGGTGGACTCTCATCATTAAAATGATGCTAAAAGAATAAATTAACACTATAGAAAAGGATTAGTTTAGAAGCATATTTTTCAATAAAAAATTTCCTCATATTATTCAAATAATAATATATAAGTAATTCCTTATGCAACGATAGAAGTATTTTTAATACATTATTGTATATGGGATAAAATTTACAATACATAGTGTAATCATTGAATTAGAATGTAAGATTGATCGACTCTCTATATCTTAATCGAAAGTCATCAAGGAGAATTATACATATGTAACTTTAGTATTGATGATGAAATATTTTGATTCCTTAGCAAGTTATTAATGGACAACGTACTTACCCATCTATATCATGGTTTTGATAAGAAAATCGTCCCGGGCTGGTGACAACCTCCAGGGAATCAATAGAGGATGTGTGAATGATTTAACCCGGAACAAATAAATAAATAAAGCAGCATAAATAAAACAGATCAGCAAAAATAAATAAACAGAGCAAAGTAACTAAAAAAGAACAAAAGATAATAAAACTAACCGAAACAGACAACCACTAACTCCGTGTGACCTCGTGGGTCACTCTCTAACCCACGACCAAACGTCGCCTAAGGCGATCACACCCATGTTTTAGCCTGTAGAAACACTAAAAACATAAAATAACTATAGGAATGAGTATTAAAACTTAGTAGGCGTGCCCAACAAACTATTCCCAATGCACTACCTTTAAATAAAGAAATTTATTAATTCCAGGTTTGAACTAAATATACAAAATATTGGTTTTCACACACATAAACTCTCATTTCTAAAACCTGTATCAGTACATTGCCCCTTATAATTTAAAACATGTTTAATGTTTGTATGGAACGTGTGTGTAGCATTTTAAAACATTTCTATGTGCAATTTAGAAAACTGAACTTTAGTTATTATCCAAAAAGAAAACTACACATAACACACAACACACACCAAGGGAAATGGAAAAAGTGGCACATAGGGGAAAGCTACCGAACTAGACCTCTCAATCGTCCACCATATATAAATAAACACTAATAGAAACATGGGTCGAACCTAGGAGATCGTGAACATTCTAGAACATACTATACATCTGACTCATCCTGAAGGCATGCCCTAACTCGATGACGTTAGAATGCCCTAATGCTTGGCATAGACCTACATGGACTAACTGAGGGGACCTATCCCCATACAGCAATAACTCAGTATTCCCCTCTTCTGGGGCCACTAGCCAGTGCATAATCTAAACTAGTGCAGCAATCGTTCTCAGAAGATTCACTCACTATGCCAGGTTCCCATGTCAACACAAGCAATAAAAATGGTTGCGTCCACAATGTAAATCAATTAGTCACGATGCAAAAAAATCACATACAGCTCAATCAATCAACGCACACCACTGATCACCCCTGAATAGGTTTTCCAAAATAATTCATTTTATTAATGTTTCAAATGGGCATTCACCAATTTTCAAGCAAAACCTTATTTCTTGAGAAAACCCAAAATACTTGTTTAGAAGAAATAATTTATCATTAAAACTTGAAGTACATTTGAAATTTTGTGAATTATGCTTAAAGGCCAAACTGGCATTCTTTCAATACATGGTGTCCGCTCATCAATAAAATATTCTGGGTGTTGTGTATAAAATAAACGGCTCTTTTTTACACCAAATAATAATTTAAAAATTTATTATCTTATATTATTTTCTATTTACTAAAATTAATAAAACATCATGAAATTAATAAATTATAAATCTAAAGGTGAGTGCAGTGGGGAACCTACCTCAACTCATAGCCCGGTTATGACAATGATGCGGTACGTCCCAACTTGTGCACAAGTACGCGCCACTTGCCGACGACCGCAACATCATGGAAAAACCTTGCCAATGCGCTGTAACAATGAAAAGCATCTAAAAACACAGAAACACCATCTTAAAATTATAAAAATGAATAAACAGAGTAAAACCCACCTCGACACCGGTGCAGACCAAATGAAACAAACCCAAAACATGGAGTAAAACCAAAGGCACCCCGTAAATAGCAGCAGACAGTCTGAAGCGATCTGAATCGCTTCTCCTTCAGCGGCGGCGGACGGAGTGTAGTACGATGTGACCCGAGAAACCCTTTTTGAACCCAAAAATAGTCAAAAACATTAATGTAGAAGGACCAAATCATGACCAAAAAGGTATTCGAGACTCACATAATCCAAATATACACGTCATAACACACAATGAAATACTACCAAAAATATTTTTATTCAAAACACACCAAATACCAATGTTGAACCAATTACATCAATACCAAAACATCATAAAACGATAGATTAGAATAGCATAGCGATGCGAATTACTTTTTAAAAAAATTATCAAAATAAGATTTGGAACCTAAACAAAAAAATCATCGCAGACACAAGCCTACGCGAGCCAGGAACTCACTCCAAACATATTTTTAACAACTTCGAAAATATTTAAGAACACTATAGCATGCTAATTAAAGGCATAAAAATGCTGAAAATCATGTTTTAAAAATAAATGAAAGAGTACGAGCATTAGAAGAGTGCTCCGGAATGAAATACGCAAATTTGCCTACCTCGGAGGTGCGCGAACAAAACATCGCTTTGGTGGAAGGAAGAAGAGAACATTGCAGACCCTTTACATACCTAAAAAAAGAAAAGAACACAAAAGGAAACCCAACGATTAGGGTTTTTCCAACTCAAAGGAAAAATATCATCCACGCTTTATAAACATCGGAAAATTTACTGGAGAGGGAAGATGAGAGGGTGGAGGAGATGATAGCCGAGGCGCTGGTGCAAAAAGATGGGGGCACCGAGATGGGGGTCGGGCTACCGGGAAAGGGAGCAGTGCAATGGTTAGAAGGCAGAGCCGCGGTGGTCGGGACTGTGATGTGCAGGGGGTTCATGCCACCTCTAGAAGGAAGATCACATGAGCGTGGCCGACAGGGAGCTGGCTAGGTGCAGTCGGAGGGGAAATCACCAAGGAAGAAGGCCTCCAGGAAGCGGTAAACTGCACCGAGCGGCGGCCTTGTCGGACAACGAAGCGGCGGGAGAACAGGGAGCCAGGGGCGAGCGCCGGGCAGGAGGGGGAGTTCGGGAACTGTGCACAGGGGCCAGGGGAGCGGATAGGCGGGGGCTGGGAGCATGAGGCGTGGGTGGCTTGGCGAAGTAGGAGGGAGGAGGTCCGGAGGCGGTGTTCTGGTGCGCAAAAGGAAAATGAACAGTGGGTAAGGGAGTTGGCTCATGTAGAGAACATGGAGAGGGGGTGCGGCCCGCGTTGCACAATAGGAAAAGAAAAAAAATAGAAAGGGGGTGGGGGTGGCTGGGAAAACTAGGGTTTCATTCCATTTAAAAAAAATTAACAGCATTAATAATAATAATATAACATTAATAATTTCCTTAATAACAATTTACTCGTAAAAAAGATATTAAAAACACATTTAACAACCAATTAACATTAAAACATATTAATTAAAATAATAACACTTACAATAAAAAAATTATTATTATCTACAAAACAATAATATTTTTATTATCATGGCGCAAACATTTAACACTATTTTTCAAAATTTTATTTATTATAAACATTAGATAACGACATAGGTATGTGGACAGACCGCACGACATCAACCGACCATGCGGTGCCTGCACACTAGTCTAAAACCCCAAAAAAACAGTAAATGATAAAAATATTAGACTAGTGCTCATCACGCACCTTGGAATTGCTAACTAAAACTAATAGATAATAAAATAATTTAATTTAAGGAGATGGGGTGTGACAATTCTCCCCACCACAAAACTTTCTGCCCCCAGAAAGTCACCAAGCCAGCAATTGACACTACTAGAGTCCATGACCAGACCAAACCAGAAGAAATCGAGAGGCTTGGGATGACCATTACTAATGCACATCACACCTGACCAACTCAAGAACAACACTACCCGAAGTTGAGGGGAGAACATAGGAGGGTTCTCCCCACCACAAGAATTCACTAATCCGGAAATCCTTGAAACCTGAACACGCCACCCCCCTGGGGGGCACCACGGGAACTCCCAAACCAAACTCATTCATTTTCCACACATGGAGAGAACAAGACACCGGTGTATTTGACAGAAAACGAATTACAAAACAGACCAAAAACTTAAGGATGGAGAATTAACTCAACAACTCCCATCAATTTCACAAAACGAAACTCCCCTTAACAAACACAGTTGAGACCAACTCAATATCAGAACATGTCCATTCATTAACAGCCCACACCAATCAAAGATTTCCAAAAAAATTTTTTTAAAAATCACACTCAGAGAAGTTATGACCTCTTGGATCTTGGGAGAATGCGCTCATCACGACACCACAACAAGGAAGAGATTATGACAGCGATGATAATATAACAAGGAAATTTCGGACACTTTCATCCCAAAGCTAAAAACATTATTCAGAACAAGGTTCCACACAACCTTGGCAACTCCTAACTGTGCACGAGCTTCACCCTGAGACCTCTGGCTGGGGCCCTGATGATTGAAGCATCTTCTACCTCACAGTCATGCATTTTCATCCCCCAGTCCCTAAATCTTTCCTCATGAGAGACACTTCTTCCAGAACTCTCACTGGTGGCCCAAAAAGATGCACAATATCAAGACTTCATAGGGATGCTACAAGGCCGCTTAGAATGCCTGGAACGATCACACTAGTGGCATGCGAGAGAATGGTCCAACAAACTGGGAGTCGGTGCATACAAAGATCCTTACCAGATAGGGAATCATCACAAGAGACGACTCCATCCAACTACACCCGAGACTCTAGCGATGATGAGACATCCCACCTTTACTTGTCCCAAACTGAACCCTCAAATCACTCTGGGACAGTACGAACCTTAACTACCCTGTGAGTTCCCAACAACCCAAAGACACACAACCTTTTTGAACCATACAATGGCCTCTAACCGACATTGATTTCCTCGATAAGCAGACAACACACAAAAGAACTGGGAACTGGGCATCACCTATTAACAACTTTTATAGGCTTTCTTGGTGGCATACTCATATCAACATGAAAAACACCATCGAAAACACCATTCCAAAACTCAATCAAATCAACAACACAAAACAAGGGAAGCTGGCCCATAATCCACACACATACAAATACAAGCATAAATCACTTTTCAAAAACCATTATTTCTTTAAAATTTTAAAACCCACCTATGTAACATTATGAACTGTCACATGTGCGTTCATTCAATCTCGCTCACATAAACTATGAACAAGTTCCCCCATGCACTCTTTGTACATTACCCACGCACGTGTGAGCCTCCATAAGATGTGACAAGTTTCAAGCACTTCTTTTCCTTACCCAACCCAAACACATACCAAGTTTTCCAAAACCAATACACATTCTCTTAAAAAATACCCATCTTTACTAGTTTCAAAAACAATTTGGAAGAAACCCCCTTTTTTTAATTTCAAAAACACATTCATTTTCAACACACGCACATCAACCATGTTCTAAATGAAACATAACCAACTATAAACCATCAGAATGAGGAAGTAGTATATGTGCCTAACCCGGCGACATGGTGGTGAGCCATTCCCCAAGTAAGTCATAACACTAAGAGGACCTTAAATCAGGCACTTGGACTCCACATGGGTCACCACCCCATGTGAGGATGCAACATGAACCAATTTTCCAATTATCATCCCTCAATCCACAATAACCAAAGTGAAAAGACTCAAATCCCCGACTAACCCTAGTAGCTCAGGTCTCGTCACGAGTGGTGGTGATCAGTAACCGACCCATGACCTACCTTATGAGCCCCGAATGTCATAATCTCCATCTACTAGACATCCCAAATAACAAAGGGTGCTCTAAAAAGAGAGGTCCTCTAAGAACCGACATCCTTTGATACCATTTTTTCACGAACCAACCCGGGTCGACCCTAGTCCGATCACCCGAGCCATCCCGCGACATGGCCCGAGAGGTGTTCCCAATCCTCCAGGGCTGGTGAAAAGTGTTAGGGCATCAATAGAAGTTGTGGGAATGATTTCACCCGAAACAAATAAATAAATAAAGCAGTTGAAATAAAACAGAGTAGTGAAAAATAAATAAACAGAGCAAAGTAACTAAACAAGAACAAAAGAAAATAAAACTAACCGAAATAGACAACCACAAACTCCGTGTGACCTCGCAGGTCACTCTCCAACCCACAACCAAACATCGCCCCAGGAGAGCACACCCATGTTGTAGCCTGCAAAAACACTAAAAACAGAAAATAACTATAGGCATGATTATTTAAACTCAGTAGGCGTGCCCAAAAAACTATTCCCAATGCACTACCTTTAAATAAAGAAATTTATTAAATCCAGGTTTGAACTAAATATACAAAATATTGGTTTTCACACACACACACACTCATTTCTAAAACATGTATCAGTCCATTTCCTCTTATAATTTAAAAAAATTAATGTTTGTATGGAACATGTGTATAGAATTTTAAAACAATTCTGCGTTAAATTTTGAAAACCGAACTATATTTATTATCCAAAAAGTAAAAATACACATAACACACAACACACAACATGGGTAATGGAAAAAAGTGGCACACAGGGTCCAGCTACCGAACTAGACCTCTCAATTGTCCGCCACATACAAATAAACACTAAATGAATCATGGGTCGAACCTAGGAGATCATGAACAATCCAGAACATACTATACATCTAACTCATCCTGAAGGCATGCCCTAAATCGATGACGTCATAACACCCTAACGCTCGGCATAGCCCTACATGGCCTAACCGAGGGGCCCAATCCCCATAGCAGTAATAACTCAGTATTCCCCTCTTATGGGACCAATATCGAGTGCGTAATCTAAACTAGTGCAACAATCATTCTCAGAAGATTCACTCACTATTTCAGGTCCCCTTGTCAACACAAGCAACAAAAAGGGGAGCATCCACAACGTAAATCAATCAGTCATGATGCACAAACATCACATAAATATCACTCAATCAATGCACACCAAAGATCACCCTGAATAGGTTTTCCAAAATAATTCATTTTATTAAAGTGTCAAATAGGCCTTCACCAATTTTCAAGCAAAACCATATTTCTTGAGAAAACCCAAAATACTCGTTCATAAGAAATAATTTATCTTTAAATCTATAAGTAAATTTGAAATTCCCTGAATTATGATTAAAGGCCAAACCAGTATTCTTTCAATACTGGGTGTCCGCTCGTCATGAAAATATTTCGGGTGTCGTGTATAAAATAAACGGCTCTTTTTTACACGAAATAATAATTTAAATATTAATTATCTTATATTATTTTCTATTTATCAAAATTAATAAAACATAATTAAATTACAAAATTATAAATCTAAAGGTGAGTGTAGTGGGGGGCCTACCTCATCTCGTAGCCCGGTTACAACGACGATGCGGTACATCCCAACTTGTGCACAAGTACACACCACTTGCTGACGACCGCAACATCGTGGAAAAACCTTGCCAATGCGCTGCAATAATGCAAAGCATCTAAAAACACAGAAACACTGTCTTAAAATAATAAAAATGAATAAATAGAGTAAAACCCACCTCGACACCAGTGCAGATGAAACGAAATGAACCCACAACATGCGGTAAAACCAAAAGTGCCCCGTAAATAGAATCAGACAGTTCGAAGTCATCTGAATCGCTTCTCCTTCGGCGGCGGCATACGGATCGCGGTCCGACCGGACCCGAGACACCCTTCGTGAACCCAAAATTAGTAAAAAACATTAATGCAGAAAGACCAAAGCATGACCAAAAAGGTATTTGGGACTCACATAACCAAATACAGACGTCATAACACACAAAGAAATGCTACCAAAAAAATTTATATTCAAAACACACCAAAGACCAATTTTTAACCAATTACATCAATACCAAAACATCATAAAACTATAGACGAGAATAGAATAGGAATGTGAATTAAATTTTAAAAATAATATCAAAATATGATTTTGAACCTAAAAAAACAAATCATCACAGACACAAGCCGACGCAAACCAGGAACTCACTCCAAAAATATTTTTAACAACTTCAAAAATATTCAAGAACACAATAGAAGGATAATTAAAGGCATAAAAAGCTGTGAATTAACTTTTAAAACTAAATGAAAGAGCGCGAGCATTAGCAGAGTGCTCCGGAATGAAATACACAAATTTTCCTACCTCGGAGGTGCGTGAACACAGCAACGCATTGGTGGAAGGAATAAGAGAACATTGCGGACCCTTTGCATACCTAAAAAAAGAAAAGCACGCAAAAGGAAACCCATCGATTAGGGTTTTTCCAACTCAAAGGAAAACTCTCATCCACGCTCTATAAACATCGGAAAATTTATTGGATAGGGAAGATGAGAAGGTGGAGGAGATGCTAGCCGAGGCACTGGTGAAAAAAGATGGGGGTGCCGAGATGGGGGTCGGGCCGCCGGGAAATAGAGCAGTGCAGCGGCTGGAAGGCGGAGCCGCGGTGGTTTAGACTGTGATGTGCAGGGGGTTCAGGCCACCGCCAAAAAGTAGATCGTGCGAGCGTGGCCGACAGGGAACTGGGAAGGTGCGGTTGGAGGGGAAAATCATTGGTGAAGGAGGCCTCTAGGAAGGGGGAAACCACACCACGTGGCGGCCTTTCCAGACAATGGAGCGGTGAGAGAACAGGGAGCTAGGGGCGAGCGTCAGACAAGTGGGGGCGTTCGGGCACTGCACACAAGGGCCAGGGGAGCGGAGAGGTGAGGGCCGGGAGCATGAGGCATGGGTGGCATGGCGAAGCAGGAGGGAGGAAGTCCGTAGGCGGGGTTCTGGTGTGCAAAAGGAAAACAAACAAGGGGGAAGGGAGCTGGCTCGCGCAGAGAACAGGGAGAGGGGGTGCGGCCTTTGGTGCAAAATAGGAAAAGAACATAAAATAAAAAGGGGGGGGCTTTCCGGGAAAACTATGGTTTCATTATATTTTTTAAAAAAAATAATTAAAAACATTAATAATTATAATATGACATTAATAATTTGCTTAATAACAATTTACTCATAAGAAATACTAAAAACAATTTTAACAACCAATTAACATTAAAACATATTAATGAAAATAATAACACTTCCAATAAAAACATTATTATAATCTACACAAAAATAATATTTTTATTATCATGGCACAAATACTTAACACTTTTTTTCTAAATTTTATTTATTATAAAAATTGGATAACTGCACAGGTATGTGGACAGACCGCGCGGAAACAACCAACCATGCGGTGCCTTCACACTAGTCCGAAACCCCAAAAAAACAGTAAACGATAAAAATATTAGACTCACACTTGTCCTGTACCTTGGAAAGGCTAACAAAAACCAATAGATAATAAAATAATTTAATTTAAGGAGTCGTGGTGTGATAGGTGAAATAATTACATGGTTAAAGATACACATACCATCCACTACAGAACTGATAATGTCTTATTTGGTTATGAATCTTCCGACACTTTTATAAATGGAGAATGTTAAAGGGGTATCATAATGACAGCTAAATTATTAGATTTTGAATTATCATTCAAAAAACTTAATGGTATGATGATTTTATATCAAGTTTATGGTTTTTATTTAATTAATGTTTGAGGAGTGTTGGTAATATAAATCTTCTTATTATACCTATAATTGAATTTGATGTTATCTTATAAAGGGATTGAAATTATTTTCATAAATATATCTTCAATTATTGAGGAAGGGAAGTCACATTTGGTATTCCAAACCAACCAATTTATTATAGCAGTGTGACGATACTTATGAACATGTGAAGGGAATCACATACACTATATGGTTTTTTATTTGAACCCAAAAGGTGTGTTTATCATTGATGGATGGATATAAAATAATCATTGAATATATTTCAATTTTGAGAGTGTATTTAGATATCTTTCTTGAAGAATTTCCTAGTCCTCCACGGGATTATAAACATGATTTTTTAGTTGAACTCATATAATGTTCTATAAATATTTCAAATTCTCTATATAGAGTCATTATGATTTATTTTCAATAATTGAAAATGAAATAGCTAGAGAATATTTACAAGGGATTTATTTGAAAAAATGTGTCACTAGAGGGTGAAACTATTCTTGATTTTATAAGATTGCAGGGTCAATGTGACTCAAGGATGATTATCAAGAACTAAAAAGATCAAAATAAAGAACAAGTATCATCTTCCCCATATTGATTACTTGTTTGATTAACTATGCATTGTTAAATTGTTTCCAAGATTGAGCTTAATTATGGATATCGATAATTGAGGCTCAATAAGGAGGGTATTCCCAATAAAACATTATATATTATGTATTTATAATATGAATTTTTATGGAACCCATTTGTTCTTACTAATTCCCCTAATATATTCATGCATTTAATGAAAATAATATTTATAAGTTAACTTGATTATTTTTTTTGTAGTGTTTATAATTGATATTATTATATATTTAAGGGGTAAGGAAGAGAATATATATTTCTGAAGTATTATAATGAAAACAACAAGAAATTATAATTTTACTAAAAGTTTTCCAAAGTGTGAATTTTGGATAAAAAAATAATTATTTTTGGGTTATTTAATCACGAGTTATGGTAAATCGATATATCCATAAAAATATTCATATTATTGAACATTATCCCATACCAACCATTGTGAATAAGATCCATTGTTGTTTTCATTTGTCTAGATGTTTTTAATGCATTTTTTAGAATATATCATGACTATATAATTATATAACTATTTAACATGGAAGGGAGAGAAGTTCCTTTGGATAGATGAATGTGATGAAAATTTTCAAGGAATGAAAGAGAAAATTGGTGAAAGAACTTTTTCTTACACAACCTGATTGTGGAGAAATTTTTTTTCTATATAATGATGAATCAATGAAGATACCATGATGGATCGTCATTCTTAATGATATAGTTATCTCTTATGCCTCCAAAAAATTGTAGTGTCATCAAAAAAATATTCAAACTCATGATTTGGAGTTAGTTGTAATAATGTTTCTATAAAAAATATGAAGGTATTATATTTATATAAAAAGGTGTATTATATATACAGATCCTAAAATTTTAATGTATATGTTCAATAAAAAATTGTTGAATATGTTCTTGAGAATATGGTTGGGGATGATTAAGAATTATGAATTTCTAATACATTACCATCATGGGAAATTAAACATAGTGGTCGATGCTTTGAGTCGAAAGGATCCTAATAGATTATATCTTATGAGGATCACTAAAGATCAAATATTTTTGGATTTTAAAAGGTTGTATCTAGAAATATTGATGTAAATAGAGAAATATCATCTTTTTAAAATTATTTCTTGACCATACATCCAAGTGAATATTAAAAAGTCATTAAAAGTATATATGTATGTAGCTTCAAGAGAGGGTCATAAATATTCCAACGTTTAACCTTTACTCTAATGGAATGATAAGGTCTAAGAACTGTGTATGTGTTACATCCATCCCACATCTAATGGTTCTATTATATGAGGCTCATAATTCATCATTCTCTATTAATCCTTGATGTATGAATATCCATATTGTTTTGAATGATTATTTTTGTTTAGAAAACATGAGAGACTATAGAGTATATATCTTTTTGATTTTCATATCATCATTTTGTGGGTAAGAGAGTTAATACTAAGGGTATATTACAAAAATTACCAATACCAAAATAAAAATGAAAAAACATTAGCAAGGAATATTTTCAATAGACTCCCCAAAACATCTAAATTCTATAATGCTATTTATGTTATAGTCGATTTACATGCAAAGTAAAACCAATTTATTTAAATTAGATAACATTTCTCTTTTTATATTCATTCCAAAATAAAAATTAAATAATCTTTAATGTTGCATTGAGTATAATATTATTTTAAATCTAATAGAGATTCAATGTTTTCTTAAATGTTCGAGAGAACTCTTCAAAAAACTATTGATTCAAATTTATGTTTTGGTACTAGTTGAAATCCATAGAAATATGGTTAGTATGAGAGAACCATTCAAAACCTAGAGGATACGATGAAATATTAATCTTTATATTTCAAAGGATTTTGGGATCAATACCTTCCTCCATTCTAGTTTTCTTAAAACAATACCTTTTAATCGAGTATTTAGATGTATTTTTATGAATCCTTTTTTTTAATGAAATGTAAAACTCCAAAATTATTGGATTATGTTAGAGGAATAAATCTATTGGGTCCTAAGATAGATAAGAAAATAGTATATAAATTAAGATCCATTCACCATTATATCAAGGATGCATAGAGTTGAAAAAAAGATATCCTGACAATAGTCAGAGAAATATGAAATTTAAAGTTGGAGAGATAAAATTTCATTGAATTTCTCCATTTTTGAAGGTCATGATATTTTTAAATTATGTAATTTTTATCCCAAGGTATATTTTTCCCTTTTATATTGATGATTGAGTTGGTATGGTAGCATATCTCATTCACATACACTAAAGCTCTATCATGACCATGACGTGTTCCATGTATCTCTTGAGAGGAAGTATATAATTGATATATCAAATGTAATGAAACCATAGGTTAAAAAAATTATATTTCATATAATGAAATCCCATTATAAACATTTAATCATGGAGATAAATTCCTCTAGAACAAGACTACTCGTATGGTTAATGTTCTATAGAGGAATAATAAATTTGAAGAAGCTACTTGGGAAGGCTAAGATAGGATGAAAAGGTGATATCCAAATTTTTTTATCAGATTAGTAGAATTTAGAAGGTGATATAAATTTTATAGAGGGATAATCAATGACCCAAATATTTTATTATATATTTCGATGTAAATATATCTTATTTCTTTTATATCTTTCTTTACACACAACACCAAATCTAAATGAACCTTGATATACTATTGAAATAATATAATATAATATGATAGTTATCAGATATCCATTAGATTAAAGGTTATTAATATGACTAAATACATTTTAAATAATTTTATAATTTATAAATTTATAAAATTAATTCATTTTTGACAATTTATTAGAAATGAAAATAAAAAAAATCAATATAATATAAAATAGTGTTAAAAAAAACTATTTTAATTAATATAATTTATTTTTATAATATTAATTAAATTGATCAATATTGGTGAATGATTTTAATGAAATTTATATATTATACATTTAGTAAAATGTTTCAGAATTCATGTATTATTATTTATAGGCAAGAGTTAAGAATAAATCAATTTTTTACTTAAACTATACTTTTCTAAAAATGATTTTTACTTGTGTTTTTCAAACATATTTTAAAATGAATTTTTCTACATAAACATTTTTAATATTGAGAAAATGGAATCCATAAAATTTAATCATCAAATTTGGTAAATAAAAACTTTTATTTTGTTCTCATTATGAATAATAATATTAGTAATTTTTTGTCTCCTCAGTAATGGTAAAACATATACTATATTGTTAAATCATTAGGATAAGGCTTAAAAGATTTTATAAAACATACTGTTTTCATATTAGATTAGTTTATTTTGGAAATTTCTATCAAATTATTGATTATATGGACATTGGTTACATTTTACATTGATTATCACCTCTACATTAATTTTAGAAAATAATAAATACAAAAATGTCACACTATAATCATTAATATATCATGATTTTTTATATTAGGATAAAATAGTTTATGTGCAATTATTAATTTATATTTTAAATAAATAGTTAATTTTATTTTTTATGTTAAATATTTATGTAATGCTGACACACTATTTATTCTATTTGTAGAAAAGTAAAATAAATGTTATTAAATGTATAAAAATTAATATAGTTTTGTTGAGTTATTATTTTTATTTTTTTTATAATTATACCATTTTATGGACGATTGAATAGTATTTATTTTAATTATATTGCACACAAGATGTCTACAATGTTAAATTATGTGACTATTTTAAAAGATGATGTAAATTCCATTTAATGGAAAATAATATTTATGAAATATTTTAAAATAAAAATAAAAATACAGGGATTGGAAAAATATGATGTTATATTTTTGAAATGATCATTCCATGTAAATTTTTGAGACAATTGTTACCTTATAAGTAAAATTATAGTCCTCTAACTCAGAAATTGTGATTATTACTCAAAGGTTAAGATTGGTTAACTAAGGGGATAAGACAGAAGAAAAAGGTCAAAAAACCAAATAAAATTGCTAAACGTTTAATTTTTTATGGTATTTGAACTAAATAAATCCTTATGATAGAATATCTATCAACATAGAAAAAACTTATTTATAATTTATTTTTTATAGTTGTATCTTCTTGAGAAATTCCAAGAGTGTCCCTAGCCTCACTTATAAATGGGAAGCCCACATTTATATAATTTACAAAACATTGATAAAAACATGTCAAAAAATACCTAACATAATTACACCAAATATTCCTTAACCACACCCAATTTTTCCTTGCCTTTTTACAATACCATCACTCTAAGGCTTATGGGGTATTCCTAAAGAGGTTTCTCAATGCAGAGGTATAACTGTTAACCAAGTGTTTTTTATTAAATTTCTTCTTCATGTTACTCTATATTAAAGGTAGAATTAAATAATTAATTACATAATTATCGTAAATATTCATAATTTATATTGTGAAAATAAAATAACCATTAGGCACCTTCTTTTGATATGTTGGAAAATGGTAACATTGTTGGTGTGTACATGTGAACTACTAATTCCTTGACGTGATGTTATTCATTATTCATATATTTTTTATAAGGATGGTAATATGGATATATTTTTATAAATATATAATATTTCTTTGATATTAAAAATATGTTTTTACGGTGAATTATTGTTTACCTATTTCCTGTAAATCTGTAAAAAATGAAAATAGCATTCTTGTGTATGAAACACTTACCATCTCCCTGAATGATGTTATTTATTTTTAAATTTATATCCTTAATGGATGACTATAAATATTTATATGATGAATATATATGATATTTATTTCATAACTATAAATGTATAAATATTGTATCCATGATAAAGTTTTAAATATTAAAATATCCAAAAATAAATTCACATGAAAAAAGAAACTGTTGGCACACAAAAATGATGATTTATTAAAGAATTATTAGTAAATTATTATTTAAATGTTATGAGTGGATCATATATAATATTATAAGTTTATAAATTACAATGTAATAGAATTATAATAAATTTAAAATTATTATACATGTTTAGAGCCACATTTATGCAAGTCAAACTTAAGGTGAAGGATTCATGTTACAATCTCATCATGTATCCGGATTGGTTTTGATTTAATTTTTTGATTATTAAATTTCATGACCTATATATAAATAAAAATTTAGATTTTATTATAATATGGTTATTTAAATAGACTACATGTTTTATTTTCATTTTACTCACTTCAAGAACTAAATATTTAGAAATAATATTTTTAAGGAAAGTCTACTTCTCAATTTGACTTAAAAAACTTTTCTATCTATATCCATATTTTCTTAAAATATTTTCAGTAATGTTTTTAAAAATCACCAATGATTTTTTGAAGTCATTTTTACCCAAATTTCACTCTTTAAAAAATAAATGGACTATTCTTTTCATTTTCTAATGAGGTTATGTTAACCCAAAATGTGGAAGGAAGATTTGTTTTATCATACATGGAATGGATAAAATGTCTCAGTGTCTTGATTGATAAAATATTTTACTATTATTATACAAGTTATAAAGTGCATTTTTTAAATAAACTATTTATATTGATTTTTTAGATATTTTTTAATTTCAAATAAGTGATAACAATGTGAATAGTGTATTTTCTTAAACAAATGTTCTAATGTCATTTTAACTGAATTATTCATATATGATAACATAATTTGATGTTATATATGATTTAATAGAGAAATGATATAATTATACCATCACTATTGTTTCTTCGGAAGTTCTATGCTTATTTTTTTAAAATAATATTAAATATCTATTTTTTTCATGGGGTTTTATTATAATGAATTTTTTAATGATCTTCTACAATACATACGAATGACTTTATGATTATTTGATAGGTGTGGAAAGAATTATATATCCCACCAAAGAACTTGGTAAATATTAATTTTTATGATCTCAAAGGGTTTATAGGTGGTTATCCCATTCCAAAATAAGTTTAAACCAGAGGTTATCCCAAGCCCAGAAAATAGTATACAAGATAGGTTGTCCCAAGCCTGAAGTCGGTACATGTGGGGGGGGGGGGGTTATCCCAGGACTAATATATGCTAAATGTATTGGTGTATATTGATCAAATAATATTTCTATGATTATGATAATTCTATAATTTATTCCCCTATTTTATGCAAATATCTCATTCTAAATGTATATTATTATAGATCATGTTCTTTAGTCCCTTTACTATTTTATGTCCTAGTAACTACCAATCTTTATTTCATGAATCAAAACTATGATCTATGATATGTAGGATATGGTTATAAAATGGTAATTTCATGTCTCAAACACTTAATCATATGTTATTATTAAGTGATCATTTATATCTCCCTTTTTTATGCTAACTATGAATTTTAACTCACCCTTTATTATATAGATATATCATTTCCCCAAGTTTTGATGAAAAGTATTTATGTATGATATGTCTATGATAAGTTCAAGTACTGAAGAACTATGTATGATATTATTTATATCTCTTATGAATATGTTTTTTATGTATTTATGTTTCCAAATTCAATATTTCTATACAGTTCTAGCATTTATCATACTGTTTAGAAGGAATATTCATATTAATGATATGTAATTTTTTTGCATGAAAATTATGGGTCACCATACAAAAAACCATCAATATAATAGTTGCTAGAGTGCCACCACATATTGGGTTGATGTTGGTGATTCTTTACCCGAATATAGGAGACGTTTTAGAGGCTTTAGGGAGAATAATTGGGGTGTTAGACTATAGCCTTAGGTGGAGGGGAAAGTTAGCTACATGATATACAGTCTACTCTAACAAATATTTATGTGGTACGTTCTACCATCAATGGTGACATTATTATGTAATCTACCCTTACCTAGATTTTTTCACATAGGATCGTAAAATTATTTTATATCTCCTCAATTTATTATTGGATTGTATTTTCATTTGGATAGATTAAATGGTATTATAACTATTTGTACACTACTAGGAGTGCGACCAAAGGGTATAAAATATTTCAAGGAGTTTTCTCTTGAAGTTGGTGGCTTCTATTTTATTTTTTGATCTATTTGTAGTGAAAGGGATATGATTTTAGTTGATTCTATCTATGGATTTTATATTTCTATAAAATATTATATCAACTATTATGGGAGGGGTGTTTCCTTTAAATCTAAAAAAGGTGGTTGTTATATCGATAAGGGAGAGTGGTATATTCAGGGTTGTCATATAGGACCAATACAATAAATATTTAATTATATCATGACCTATTTGGTGATCCTTTTTCTAGACGATAGAAAGATGTGGGATCACATTTTACTCTAGTGATGGACCATTTTAATGATGTATTTCATGAAAAAATGTCTTACTTACCAACCGCGTGGGAGATTTATTTAATTTTCGAGTTAGTTCCAGGAGTTGATCTAGTTTTTATCCCTCATTATATCATGTACCCAACAAATATTAATGAGTTAAAAGTGTTTTTATATGATCTAGAAGAAATTTTATTCATATGGACTAGTACCCCACCATGGGGTTATCCTATACATCGTTCCAAAATAAATAATGTGACTTTGATCATATGTGGGGATTATTAGAGAATGGAATAGAATATGATCAAGAACTTGTATCACTATCCATGTGTCGATAATATCTTCGATCATTAATGTGGTTCTCATATTTTCTCCAAGATCTAATTAAGGTCTGGGTACCATCAATTAAGGGTGATACCGTCACACATACACTAGAGCATCTTTTAATATCATTTTAACCTATGTGTTGTTGGTGATATCATTCAGTCTAAAAAATTCACTAGAAATATTCATCTCCCAGATAAATCATATCCTTCATCTATTCTAATATCAATTTTTAGTGTTCTGAATTGATAACATCTTGGTCCACTACTAGTCTATAGATTATCTTTACCAGCATCTTGACACCCTACTGTGTGCATTTAGAGAGCTTCAATATTACCAAAAGCTATCCAAATTCAATTTCGAGATTCATATAGTGTAGTTATTGAGTTATGATATCCCATAGGAAGGAGTATCAGTGGACCTAATGAAGGATGTATGAGTACAATCACTAGAGTGTCCCTTGAATAGCTTCAATATTTGGATATTTTTTGGGTCATGAAGTCTATTACAAAAATCTTACCCAAGAATACTCTAACATGATAGCACTAATGGTTGGGTTGACAAAGATGGGGGTTAAGTTTTTCTATTTTGATGCTTGTAAGAGGTCTTTCTAGGAGCATAAGAGAAACCAAAATTTTATAAAAATCCTCATCTTACATATTTAAGTTAATGAATATAAAATGTACTTTGATTAATCTAGATAATTACTTAGATAAGTTCTATTACATGAGGATTTAGTTGTTCTTTATGGCTCCATGATGTTGGTATCATAGAGTGGAATCATCCTACTAATGATATAAAGTTAGTTCTGGTTGTAAAAACCTAGAAATTTTATAAGAAATATCTCTTGTTTGTGAGTTTTTTGTCATACATGGACCACAAGATACTCTTGTCAATATTTTCTTAGTGAGTTATAAACCATTGTCCAAGGAGGTTGGTCATGTATCAGTTTTCCTTTCATTTTGAGCTAGAATACACTCTAGGGAAGGGAAATTTTATTCCCAATTACTTGAGATAGAAAATGTAGACATAGGTGGTATGGGAATATTGTGATGAGTGTTAGAAGAAGGAAATAAATTCATATATGTGTTTGGATGCTCAGTAGTCTCAGGGGTGGGTGACTATGTCATTTACACTTATTATTATCATGCTTCTAGACGAGGTGAAGAGATAGTATATATGTGAAATATATGGATTATTCTAAATGTTAATATTATTTCATGTGATGAAACCATTAGGATGGCCGATTTTTAATAGTGATGTTCTTCTTGTCCATGGTCGTGTATGGGTTCTTATAAGGTTACACAAGGAGACGATGTGGGTGTTTCATGCATTTAAATATGTTGTACATCCAAGTCTAAAATTGATGTATCATGAACTTTTTTTTGTTATGGTGACTAGGTATAAAGTAGTAAATATCATGATTCAAGGTGATATGTTTCACCATTCAGAAGGTGAAGGCCGAGCATCAAAAGTATACCATGTTGTTGGAGCCTCTATCATTTATACTATGGTGTGGGATGATATCACTATGTATTTAATAATATTATTACCCAAGGATCCTCTCTTGAATAATATAGTAGGGGTGATCATTGGTTAACTAAAAATGTAAAACACTTATTTCCCATTAGGGATACTATCACCATCGATGATCTATATAGAATTTATGTGCGGGAGATAGATGAATTGTGTGGTGTTCTAAGGATATTTTTTTATCAAGATCCAATTTTCACATCTTGGTTCTAGTATGTCCTTTAGGAGGCACTGGTATCATAGGTATTTCTTAGTATAGCCTATCATCCTTCAGTATGATTTTAAATATGAATAGATGATTCAAATTCTAGATCACATGTTATGAACCTATGTTTCGTATTTCAGTGGTTCTTGAGAGAAGGATATAGAACATGTGGAGTTATCTTATAATAAAAGATTCGAGGAATTGATCTAAATTCAACCATTAAAGTCCTTGTAATGAAGATCATGTCATTTTACTATTTTTTGGTTAAAGTTATGGAATTTGGGACTCATTATGACTATTCTCACAAAGGTGTTATCTAGGTAGGTTCAGTTGACCCGGATGTAGATGATAAACACCCAAAGTTAGTAGAAATCTTACTATGGCCATCAATGAACACCACTAGAGTTAAATTTTTGTCATCAAGTTTTCTATCTAGTGTCACCTAGTATGGGAAATTATCATATCAAGAATCAAGGGAAGTTATCAACCATATTTTTTTTAAACAATTTAAGATATTGGAGAGGGTTGGTCAAATGGTATATTCCTTTTCCCTTCCATAATATTAATGTGTTATGAATTTTGTGTTTCACATGTCATATATTCAGATATATCATTTTATCCCTTCTCACAAGGTAGTCGTTGATAATGTCGACAATGATTTCAATTCATCTTTGGAAGAGAATTGGATCTATATCATGGATCGCAGTGAGAAGAATCCTAAATGGAAGAAAATGACTATAGTGGTAGGGCAGTGGAATCATGGGTGTGTATAAGAGAAAACATGGGAGATAGATTTTGTTATAGAAACACAGTGTCCAAACATTTCTCTTATAACCCATAGTGACATTTTTGATAATAGTGCAATGATGTTCAAATATATGGCGGGGATACAATAAGATCTCGCCGTTTTCTAGGTACATAAATCTTTGATTTCATGATTAAAAATCATATATTTAAGTTAATTTTGTTTATATTATTGTAATTTTTCTATTTTATAAGTTGGGTTATATTTTGCAGAGGAAAATAAGAGTTTGGGGATATAAAGTTTGACTAAAAGAACTAATTTTTTCCTCAAATTTTAATTTCATGACATGAATTTTCTATGATGTCACTATAAAATTAATGTAATGAGTGAATGATTCTAGGAAGATCCTAGGTAATTCATGAAATCCATTAGATATACTTCATAGTGTGAAATTATATTTCTGGGTTTTAAATCCAAGGTTATGGGTTTTCAGAATCTGTTGAAAACTAAGGATTCACAATGTGATTTCCAAATTCACATCATGAATGGGGTTTGTCCAGCCATTTATTTCAACACTTATGTAGTATATTTCTTATACCTCTCTATATAACTTTTCTATTAAATTATAGCACTACCTTAGTAGATGTTGGGATCCTATTTGATCTAAAAATAGTTTTCATTGGATCTTGGTGTTATGGACCAAGATATTGAATGTAAACATCTCAATTCTTCTTCCCCATCATGATTTATTAGTTTTTTATAGAGAATCATTGTTTCATACTAAAAAATTAAAATCTAGATTGGGTGTCTGGTACTATCAATGTTTCTCATTTTTAAGTAATCGAATGGAAGGATGAATCAATTTCTACCTTGTTCATTGTTGAGTTTCATCATCTTCTCTACTTTTGAGGTGGGTTGTCTAAGTCACCTATTTTATTCTTTTTTGGTTTTATTAGGATGTGAAACTCATCAAACCTTGTTGGTACAATGTGTGTGACCTAAAAAAAGTGGTAAACCTTTATTTTTGGTAAATTTATATGGTAATAACTTCCATGGATTCCATTGGGTCTGTTGGTTTTGAGACAAGACATTTGGAGACCTGAGAGGAGTTCCTACCTATGAAATTGTGATTAATTGGCATTATAAATGTGGGGATTTTATTACCTTGTAATTGGCATATATTGTGGATTTGGTAATTTCTTTAAACATGAATCACATTACCTAGACTATAGAATTAACACTGATTTGGATTATCGCTGATTACCCAATGTGTCATGTAGATAATTTCATGATAATGATTAATGTATTAAGTCTATACATGAAAATAAAATAAAAAAATTACAATTATAGTTGGTGGATTTTCTTAATATAATATATTATTTCTAATTATTAATGTTTTTTTTATCGATGTTTCATGTGATGTCATGTATGATATTCATAGTTCTTATTCATATGATTTTTATTAAAATTCTCTTTATCTTCGCGTAACTCTATATTTTTCTGAAATGATTACATGTATTATTTTATTTTTTCTTGAAATTCTTATTGGGGTTATTCCCACTTATGTTTTTATTATTATAGGATATTTTCCTAGTTACTCCAAAATACTCAAAGGGTTTATACCTAGTTTTTTTATAATGATTATAGGTCGTGTGCTCCATTATACTAAAATTATTATACTGATTGTTCCTATATGTGATACTCTCTCAGTGGAGGACCATTATTCCTGGTTTGGACCTTCATAGAGGCTGAACCTAGGTAATTTTTATTATTATGATTGGTATGTTTTCATGAAATTCTCAGAGACAATCTGTAATTAAGCTAAAGATGGTTTGACTATCCTCTGTCTCACCTTGGAGATAAAGTGTTGAAAAATTTATTTGATAAATAGTATTAATTAAAAAATTCATGTTCTTTTTATTTTATTATACCACTCATTGGTTATATAGGATGGACAATATTATAAATCATCAGTTTCATTCTACTGATTTATACTCACACCATGCTCGAGAGTCATTTGGTATCTATGACGTTTTCATGGATGTAGGTTTTGAAATAGGCAAAGAGAATATATATTTCTTTATTTCTTCCTGTAAAGGTTATTATATTGACATGGTACTGACATGAAATTGAGAACTGGTTCTTCAGAGTCTTATTTATTGATTTCTATAACTTACTTGTATGACTTTCAATACACCATTTAGATACATTCCTCTTGTCATTAAAGGGTATATATTATCATTTTTTATTTATATTAGACCAATATTCTTTTTGGTTTTAAAAAAGGTTTATTTAAACTATTTTTTTTATTTTTTTTACACATTTATTTAGGCTGTAGTCACCCACTGCATTCTTTGAGCCCTCTCTACTAGTTAGTTTTTTTTGGATTTTTGGGTGGAATGCTTTTGGTCCAATAGTGACACAGATCAGTAAAATGAGGGGGGTATGAGGAAAGGAACATTAGATGGAAATATAAAACATTTTCAAGAAAAAAATCCACAACACTACTTCATAGGTATAATGCTTTTATTCCTAACGAATCGCCATTTATTATCTAATGAACCTATATAATGTTAGTTTTCCATAACTAATCATAAGTCATTATCTTACCATGTTTGTAGAAATTATGATAATGTTATAAAAATATCCTTAATAATCATAGCAGATGAAAATACACCAAAAATATAATAACATTTCATAAAAACTGAATACTCATAATCAACTCTAGGAAAATAATAAGCATTCCGAAACATGGTGAATATATTCATTAAAATAATAAAAAAAACTCATTCTCATTAATTTGAATAATAATTGGTTATTGAATATAATGAAATTTAATATGTTCTTAAGAAAATATAAAATAACATGGTATCATTGAAATCATGTCATGGAAAACAATCAAATCAACTCCAACTATAAACCAGTGTAAAAATTTTGTAGGAAATCATATTTTAACAACTCTATTTAAAAATATTAAAATATTTCAATACATTACTCCACTAATTAATGAAATTATTCATATATAAATATGATACAATATAAAATAATGGATTTACATCTGTAAAAATATTACATATCATGGGAGCTTTTGGCCAATACATATTTTTTACATTAAATGGATTTTCAAATCACTACATTCATCTCACTAATAGTGATTAGGATTTATTCTCAATTTTCCATTTCCATATATCATATATTTAGGTAAATTCCATAAGATTACAAATTTTAAGAAGTCGTATGAAATATACCTCACCAATAAAAAATAATACATTCCTTGTCATCTACCTTATCTATGGTGATAAGGAATGTTTCATTAAAATTTACCATTACCATTATGAAAATAACTAAAAACCACTTAACAACCATCAAATAATTTAATTGACCTCTCAAGGGTCACACTATTGGTAAAGAAGGCTGTGTAGAATTGTTTTCCTACAATCTAACTAATACGTGGTAGAAAATACACTTAAGGACTCACTTTATTTAGAAAAATCTGCATTATAATATGATTAAGCTATGATTAAATTAGAAACCTTACTAGGATTTAAAATTCTACTTGTCCAGGCAAAAAAGGGAAATAAAGGCTATAAAATACAATCGAAACACCTTCTATAAGTAAAAATTTCAACCATATACTCCCTCAAACCATCTAATAATAGGAAAAAACACTATATTATGGATGTGATATAAGTATAACATTAAACCTAGTCCTAAAAGACAATATGAAACATCATACAAATACCACCAGACCTATTGGAAATATACTTGATAACAAGAACCCACATACCATAGGTTCCTCATCATTTCATAAAAAAATATTCATATAAACTAAATGGGAATGAAAGGAACCACCTACAATAGAGTCAATAGGGAAAGCGCACACAGAATCACTGGTTCATTTATCTTCAAATACCTAATATCTTATAAGTGGATAAAACCCTCAAAAATATGGATTTTAGATCTATATCCAAGGAATATTGGGAGAATTTGTGAAAATAAGGGTCACCACATTAATTTCATTTTCACCCATAGATAAATGAATAGTTGATAATTATATGGGGTGGAAAAGAGAGGCAAAATAGGGGTTTATATACTCCTAGAGATGATGCACATCCAAATGAGAGTGATAAGGATTTTGAGTTTAATTTAAATAAAAATTGATTTTTTATTTTAAAAATTAACAAATAACTCAATAGAGGGCATCCTACATCCAGAGATAAAATGGGTATAGTTCATTACATTGGGACCCTTGATAAATTATTTTTATAGTTTATTTCACCAAATCTTGATAAATAATGCATAGAATTTTAGGCAATGAAATAAGCCACAATATGTTGTTTAAATTTATGTGATATGGTTATGAAACTCTTCACTTAAAGATAAATATACAAATTATTTCTATATAAATGTGAGTACCATTTATTTTTTCATCTTGGAAGGGGGTAACTATTATATTGATTATGTTCATGTGAAAAATATTACTTCATATAAGTCATGTAGGACCTATTATTATAATTCCACAAAATTTCACAAGATAATGATAACATATTTTTTATATTATGTTCAATGGACTAGGAAAAAATTTCTTAGTGTGTAAGTCAACATGAATAAGACTGAATTTCATTCAATTTATGGTCTTATGACCCTAAACACTATGTGAATGGTGTATAAGGATTAAATAATGGTTGAGAAAATACATGACAATCTTTGATTAAATAGAAATATTAATGTATTTTACTAAAATTTTAGTAAATTCAATCATGATAGGTGGAAAGAGGGTATAGTTTCACATAGTTTTATTGGATCATGTAGAGAAGCATCCCACAGTGCATATATGATTCCATAGATGGTAATTTTCAATATATATAATGTTGTAACCAAGGATTACAATTATTAATTTGGATAGATCAATGGAAAAATGTTAGAACAATGGTTTTTATTGGTGTTTTCGAATCATTGATAAATAAATAATTTCACACTAACAGAAAAATTTTTAATCTTGTAAATTAGATTTATCTATTATCATATGTGAATAATAAATTTTCAGATAATTTTGAAATATTTTTCGAGATGATATGTAATGTCACTATGAAGTTGGACAAATAACCACATAAATACTATAGTCATATCATGAAATATGGTTGTATAGGAGTTATTTGGTTCGGGTGATGTTCAATCCTTCCATAATTATTTTGGTCACATTGTAGGGATGATGGTTTCGATATATAGAAGACCCCAGGTTTTTATTACACTTATCTCTAATATAGTTAACATTCTCATGCGACAATAAAAATTATTCATGAAACAAGATCATGCTATGTAATACTTGAAAGGTGGGTTATGTGAAGGCTCGAAATGAAATGATTAGGCTTTGAGAATTGAGTATAAATTTTGTATTTTAAGGTTCAATTGCATTACACTATAGGATGAATTTCATGCAATACTTTTCTGAGAGTTGGAAGGGTTAGTACAGTAGTAAATCTATCTATGTCATGAGATTTTCATTTTATGCATAGGGATATAAAATCTTGGTTCGTTGAGGATGATAGTCTTATTTCAGAGTGATATTACTCTCATTAAAACGTATATGTGTTTTGATGATATTTTTTATCACACTACCATTCTCAGGGGGTTTTAAATGGGATCATACTTAAATTTCATATATTTTGTGTTGACTTGAAGATTACATAATAACATAGTAGATCCTTTAGTAATATGTTTTTTGAAGTATATTCTTCCAAAAAGGCGTAAATCACTCCTTGATATAACATGATCTAGGTATTCTTATGAATTCAAATCTTTCACATGTTTTTTGGGGGTAAAATTGATTTCAATGGTTTAAATTTGAGGTTTATGTATGGTTTGGATAAATAATCAACAAGTATCAAATGTAAAATTCATGGGGATTGTTTTGGAAGGTTTAATTAATGATATTATAAGAATATATGATCTAAATAAGAAACACAACAAGTATGAAGAACATTATGATACATATGCCTTGTAGAAGGAACTGCTGGTGTGAGTGAACTGCATAAAATAATTGAATTTTATAGAGGAAATTGAAGCACAATGACAACACCCATTTTTTGTGTGTTTATACTTGTGAATATTCTTGTGTGAAACTGATGTGTAGAGTATTTATTACCAATATTCATTAAGTTAATGAATAAAAATAGATAGAGAGAGAAATTGAACATTGGATTGATTATTTCATTTTATATACTGATAAATTAAAGTTTTGTACATTTTGAAACCGCACAGTACATTGAAACATCGTCAAAATATCCTATGTAGAGTATCCCTTAGTGGTTAACCAAGATAAATCCTATTTATCAAGGAATTTTCATTTCATGTTTGTATGGACCAGTTTTGTGTATTTATTGTGACTGGTTCATAATTATTTTTCCAATATGGGAAGAATATCCATATAATGTATTATAAAAACCTTATTTCACACCCAAATTCACCCCAACCTATTAAGGTATTTTGGGAGTCTGTCATTTAAATGAATATCATCATATTCACAAGGTGTATATCTGATAAATCTATTTGAAATTGTTTCTTATCAATTGTACTATTATCAATAAAAATGGAGTTTTCTATTTGATGGATGAAATTACCAATACTAGAATATTTGAAGGAGTTAAAACCTACTGTATCTTGTACTCAATGTCAAAAGTGCCATGGTATGTTGAATTCATATAAATTCTATTATGTAGATGTCAATTATTGAGGATGATAAAAAATTACTACATGATAAAACAAATGTGAAATTTTTTTTATCTAAAGCATTGTAAAATTATATTTAAATTAAAATGATAATTTTTATATCAGTGAAATATATTTAGGATAAGATTTCTATCATATTTTAAGGTGATAATACAGTCAAATATTGAATTTTAAATTGTTTTATCATAAATTTGGATATCAATAGATTATTTCCAATCAAAAAATTGATTAGTTCATTACCATGTCATTGAATTGGTATGTTCTAATTGTGTTCTTGGTGATGAAATAAAGGATGTATAAATTTAATAAAATATTCTTACATGTTTTACCTCTATGGAAAATCGTAAGGTATCATATCCTTATGATATAAATCTTCTGGATATATCACTTGATGATTTTCATAGTAAGTAATATTCAAACAAAAATGTGTGTGAAGTTACAGTCCACATTAAATCATCCATAAACGAATATGAAATTTGAAACCATGGGGAATTTATAAGTTCATAGTGTAGTAGACATGGAGGAGGACATGAGTGATGAGTTTTTATAACTTATGGAAAATATTTTCAAGGATATAAAAGTAACGTTTAATAGAATTTTATCATTAACATGTTTAAATTGTAGAAAGTTTGGGCACATAGATCCCACATTTCCAAGTAATTTATACGGGGAAGTTGATATTAAAATTTTCACAAAAAAAGAAGAAGATATTATTAACATTAAAATTAAACTTTAAGTCTATAATTTAAACTAGACTGAATTTATAATGTAAGTGTTTAGAAAGAAAAGAAATAGATTAATATAAGACATGTTCTAAAAATAATGAAGTCAAATTTATTTCGAATACTGATAATGAAATGATGTTAATAAATGTGAAATGTAAATCAATATAAAATGAGTAAAAAAATATGTTGATATTTTGAACTCAATTAGGAATTTGAAAAATATCATAACTAATTGGATGTCCAAAAAAAGAAAAATAAGAATATGGGAGGAATAATAAAAGATTATTCTTATTATATCAATTTATTCTATGGTAAAATTTCTCAATTAAATAAGATATTAAGGATTAGGGTTTCAATAATAAATTTTGTAGAAAATAAAATTATTTTAAATAGAATAATCTAAGAAACATATATATGGATTCATTATCTCAATGATTTCATCGAATGATAAATAAAAATGGTGTAATATCATGAGGAAAAGTTAATGAATATAAGTAAGAATTATTAAAATAAAAAAAATGTTGGTGATAAAAATAAGCTTAAATTAGGAAAATTATCTAGAGAAAAATTAAAGGGATGATCAAGTAACACAAAATGTAGAGAAATAAATAAATTTATAAAATGAATAATTTATAGGTAATGGTGGATTATGACTTGAAGGTGAAATTTCTAGAACATGAGGATTTTTTGTGAAGAATAATGGAAAGAAAAGTTTTAAAGATAACACTCAATTATTGAGAGATAATCAAAATCAAATAAATTTTTTATTGAATATTAAAATATTAAGAGGATGTAATAACAAATATTTAAACTTTTATAGGGTGATGGTATTTTTTAAATTATATGGCTAAAATGATATATTATGAAGAATCCATGAGTTATTTGATAGGTGAATCAACCAGTTATAAACAAAAGAGTATTTTGTAATGTCATATACCATTGAGAAAAAATTATTTATATATATATTTTATTCATTATTCTATATTTGTCTATAAGGAAATGAATTCAAGAAAACAAATGTGTCAAAATTAATCCTATGGAAGTAGAATGTGGATAAATACTAGGAAACTAATAATGATCCCAAAATAAGAAAGGTTATAACCTTCGGAATAAGTAGAAGGGTTTAATCTCACTACTTATGTCCAATTAATTAAAGAGATACCATATTATTCCTAAACTCAACAGGTTTTTTTTTGGAAAAAAATTAGATAAATGAGAAGTCTAAACTAGTCAAAGTCTCACTCATAGAGAAAAATAATATTATCACCTGCATATTTGGGAGTGTATTCTCATCCCACATCACTTGGAATGTTAACCTCTAGAAAAATGTTAAACTGTGTTGATTTTAGAAACGGTATTTTTAATCATTATAAAATATAGAACTAAAGTAACTGAGTGCATCTAGTGATCATGGAGGTGTGATCAAAATAATAATGGGAGAATGATCATGATTTTATTATTGGATAATGGCATAGTTTTCTTTTCTATTAATATATATTGTTAGGTTGAGAATAAAGGAATCAAATATGAATTCTCCTCGATAAGTACATAGTAACAAAATGGTTTTGTGGAAAGATTAAACCATACGATGACCAATATGGAAACATGTTACTTATCAAAAGTGTCAACTAAATTCACTATAAAAAGAAGTAATTCAAGTTGTATATTACATGTGAAGTCAATATTTACTAAGACCAAGAGAGAATATGATTCCATATGAAATGAGGCATGGTATGAAGCCAAAATTGTGTCACTTTAAAATGTTCAGAAGAAAGTATCATTTCAAGAATAAATAAGGAAAAAAATGTATAAGGATACAATCGATGAATGTATAATTTTAGGATACATATAAATGTTTAATTTGAACAAATTTATTAGGAACAGGTTGGAAAACAATTAATATAAATGAGGTCAAAGTTTTCAAGAAAAGGTTGGATATAAATACAAATTTTATAATTTAGTGACATTTTTTTGAAGAAGATGACACTGATATAAATTACAATGGTCTGCATAACATAAGCATAGAATTATTAAGTAGGATCAGTAGATTATTATATTGATGAATAAAGACAATCATATATATAAATAAATAGGAATATAATATATATTAATCAATTAAAAATCATAAGACATATTTTCATCATTGTATACTTATAGATTGTGAAATATGGATAACACAACTCTATTATCTCAAGTGAAGCAGTTTTCATTTAATGAAGTGGTAAAAGATGAATCATTGGTCAAGACTATGAAAAATTAGTTAGATCAAATAGTGAAAAATATGATATGGGGGCTTTTGAAGAGTCCAACAGACCATAAATCATTGAAACCGATTGGGTGTGCAAGAAAAAATTTGATGTATAGGTAAATGTTGTTGGAAATGAGGAGTATTTGGTGTAGAAATGATATGAACAAGTCTCACATATTGAATTGAACGAAACATTTTCACCAGTAGAAAAACATCAATATGTAAGATTATATTTCTTTTATTGTAATTTAATGTGATTAAAATATACCAATTGGATACCAAGAGTGATTTTTTACATACATTTCTTGTTATGGAATTTTATATCAAGTCACCATGGGGTTTTTAATTAAAGAATATGAATAAAATGTATGTAGATTTATGAAAGAATATTATGTCTTCAAAAAGTACCGTAGGGTTAGTATGCTCAATTGGAATCCTTTAAATGATATGGGAATTTATTTTATGTGGTTTTAATAACAAGATTTATATTAAATTGGTTTAGTAAGAATAAGTCATGGTTATTGTTTATATTAATGGAATTATATTTGAAGCTAGAAACATGAAATCAATTGAAGAATTTTTACTATTAATGAGTTTTGATTTTGAAATTTAAATTATCAGAAAAATAAAACACATTATTAGATTTTTATTGAAACATAATAAGGACAATAAATTTGTCTCTCAATAAAAATATGTACAGGATATGATGAATAGGTTTGATATTCATGAAAAAATATCAGTTCTAACACCTATGGTAGTTGTAACAAGATTAGAATGAATTATAGAGGTAAAATGGTTGATTGAATTATATACTAAAGAATTATTTTGATTATTTTCTACCTCGAAGTGATGATGATGGATTTTTTACACTACATGATTGGATGATAAATTTTAGAGTAGTCAAAATAATGAAAACCACACTATTTGGAATAGAATTATGAGGTATACATAACACACACTGGACAATTCACGTAATCCTAGAGTGATGGAATATTGATAAGATCCAAGTGAATACTAGTCTATCTTATTTTTTTTTCTACTCCATGAATTTATCATGTAAACATAGAGTGATAGAAGAATTATTCTACTACTTGTGGGTTTATCTAAATCATAATTTAGTTTAAGAAACATTATGTTTCCAATAAACCCAATGGGAATAAATTTTTGAATCATGTATGTCAATGGTTGAGGTTATTAGATCAATGGGAGAATATTGGAACCAAGGTGGTTTATAGTCTTCTAAAATATTTTATGAAGAATGAATTTCACATTGGTAGTTGAGTTGTGTTCATTGTAAAATATTTCTTTTACTGGTTTTAGGTTAATAATATTTCCTTGAATAAGTTTGGAAATTTTTTAAGATTATATAGAGGTTTCTATATGGAAAGGGATCCAATGATGATGCAACTACAATGGGAATGTAACAAAGTGGGGGTTAAAATTTTTTGGACATGGGGAGGCTCTGAATGCAATGATTATTTTATGTGAAATTTATGAAGCTTTAATTTGTGATGGTTTAATTGAATCATGCTCCAAGAGGAATTTAAAACCATAATTGTAGCACATGTGCCTTAGCCCGATTGGTAAGGACTCGGTAGGTGCATCTATTGGGCCAGGGATCAAATCCAGGTGGATGAAAAATTTCTGGGAATGTACTATAGAGGTACTGTAGCAGTACTGTAGTAGGTAATGTAGTGGGAGCTGTGCAGTACTGTAGTAGGTATTGTAGCGGGAGCTGTTGCAGGCACTATTTGGCACTGTAGCAGCCAGGAATATGCCCCCGTTTGGGCCTTCGGGACACCAATTTAGTCCCTGAGTCCTTTAAGGCCTTCAGGCCACCCAGGCATTCAGGTCAGTAAGGCCTTAGGTCCACTTTAAGGCGTTCGGCCCACCTTTAGTGTAGATGCAAACTAGCCTACCTATAAGGAACAAGCTCTACAAAGAGGATGAGCAAGTAGCTTTTACCAACGCAGAGCTAAACGGATTACAATAATGAGAGGGTATGGAACCTGCCATCGGGACAAGCCTGTGCATGCATGAGAATTCCATGATGAACAACAATGTGAAGGTGGAGAGCTGCTTTCACGATAATGATGCTGCGGAGGAGCAGTTCCCAGTAGTTAGTCTGGGTTGTATGTAATGTCTGAAGCCTATGGGCAATGGATTCCTCTCAGGCCTACGGGCCATGTAATACATACGCCTACTGGCCTTTTATGGGTTCCACCTCACCCCTTGAAAGGTGGATTATCAAAATCAATAAAAAATGAAGGCCTTCGAGCAATTGGAGGAAACCATAATTGTATGTGAGTAAAGAAGGTTCTCACTATATTAGAGTTTATTATACCACGAGTTGTTCATCTTTAGTACAGAACCTAGAAATATTGGTTGTCTAAAGGTTTTAGTCTTTAAAAGTGATATTATTTTTTATTTCATAATGGATTTGATTTTTAAACTAATCATGGAGACTTTTTGTGATTCATAAGGGTATTTAAATGATATCCTACCTAAATATCATGTATTGGGTTTTGAAATTATGGTAATGTAGAAAAAAAATATTTATTTCCGTATTGTGGTTCTTTTTATATACTTCAACTCAATGATATGGATATTATGATATGATACGAAGTATTCAAAGAACAATTTTGAATTTAAATATAACTAAATGTTTATAGGGTTATCATTAAAATTGTTGGTTTTTATTAAAATTTTATTTGTGTTTTAGTGTCTTAATTATCATGGGATAATTTTAAAAATCATGACGTTGAATTTAGAATATTTATTTTATTATATTTGATGAAATAAATGGTTAGATAATACACATATTAACTATAACACTCTTATACAAACATGGTGAAGGAAGATAGAACTACTCCTGTTATGGAATTGCCTTGAACATTTTGATTTGATAGAGTAATATAAAGAAAAATGAATATAGTCTTATTGGTATGGTATTTATCATTTTCAATATTTTTGTGACTGACCATTATTTAAAGTATTTGTTTTTACCCATCATTGGATTAGTGGTTGAATATTATGAAAGAGGGAGTGATCCTCATATCAACATTTCACATTTCTTGAACTTTTATATTCACTTATAGTGTTTATTTAAATCCCCTAGTAATTTGAGAAATCTTTCATATATGATCCTTGGAGTATTACATAGTGGTGAAAAAATTAAAATTATCTTTGTTATTGAATTTACATTTCATTCCTAGATTCCTTGTTGGTACAACCTTTTTATAAATGTACTATAACATTTGGTTCAATTTGATAACTATATCCATCACGTATTGAAGAAAATGAATGTTAATTTATTATTCAACCACACTCTTTAAACATGATGGGAAATAATGTTTGGAATATATAAGGTTAGATTTATGATAAATAAGGCCAAAATGATACAATGTATGAGTTGGGTGATGTGTGGAACTAACATTATAAAGGATAACCTAGGTAAATGATGCAATCACATGAAATATATTTAGGTTTATAAAAGATACTTAGATTTTGGGTAAATTGAATTGTATATCAATAATTTTCGACCCTTAGGAAAACAATATTTGACACTGCATATGTTGGGAGATCTTATATTAGTGAGGAAAAATAACCATATAAAAAATGTAGTCACCCGCAAGGTTAAAGAGGATAAAAAAGGAAAAACCCATAACATAAAAGCCTTCCTGTTAATATAATATTTTAAAATAAAGAATATGAAGTTCATGATTATTACAAGTAAAAAATTAATTGACTTCATCAAGTTACATTACCTTAAAAAAGATACGAGTTTGGTGAATTCTTCACCTACCTTGGAAAATCCTCACATGGATGAATGAGGGCCAAGAGGAAATATTTTTTAATACTTGTTTTAAAAAACAATTTGGGAATCTCTTTCCATGGCATGACCTATAAATCTTTAAAAATTGTTCATTCAGGAGGGGAACATAATTTAATCCTTTTTATGAACCATCATCACTCATTAATTTGTTTCCCTTAGGATTAATGATCTATAATTATCCTTCAATAGATCATATTTGTCTTCTAGGATATTGGATATATCAAAGTGTGCTATGAATATTTTCTATTCATGGTTCAATTTTTTTATCCTTATCTACGTGGGTCAACTAATATCAGTATATCTTATATAGAAGTCAAATTATCTATATATAATAAAAATTATATTTTTCTCCTATATCATTAATTATAATATACAAATCCCTAAACATGGTGTGAAAATATAATGTTGCATTAGACCAAAAAATTTTTATTCTAAAGATCCCAAATCATGTTTATCATATTATTACATATTTTAAAGTTTTCTCTTAGAAAATAGATTGCTTGAAAATTTTAAAAATTGTATATGTCTGAAGATAACCATGCCACCATACGGTGTGTAGTTCAAGTGATCGTTCCATGTTACCTCATGTTATACTCTTCCTTCATAGATGAAAAAACTACTTACAATGATTCAGATGAACAAAATATGTCTAATTCATGAACTAGACACAAATTGAAGATTGGGAAGACCATGATTTGAAAATCACCTTACCGCATGCGCAATCTACTTATTGTGAGATGGAGGTGTACCTAAAAATGAAGATATGAAGTTTCAGTTCCATGGTATGTATAATTTTTCATAAACTTATATACTAATAGTTTATTCTAATGTAGTGACTATATTTTGAATAATTTTACCACTTGAATTCATGAAATTTCTACATGTGAAAATGAACTAAATGTGTGAAGAGACGAATCAACTGGTTCACCTTTCACCATCAAATGACCATGTCAGGTTTCCATGAGTTCAAATAATTATGATATATGTGAATTGTACTTTCTCTATCTAACTTAGTAGTGAGGAATTTCAAATCTCCAATGTCATGTTTTTGAAGAATTAAATATAGATGCAATGCATTAATAAATACTAACTATTCATCAATGGATAATTCTGATGAAGATCTTATGAAGTAGAATTTTTAATTATTTAAAAGTTTTCTTCTATGTAATACATGATTGTGTGGAGACATAACATAGGATTTCATATGTGAGTGCCTATAATGTAGGGAAGACTCTACAATACACTATTTTTCATAATTTTCGAAGAAACATTTCCAGGATCTTTATAATGAAAAATTCATATAATCATGACGAGAAGATATATTGATGTTGATTTGTTTCAAATTTTATCATTCTTAATGTATTTCTATTTTCATTTACACAAAATAATTTGAGGTTATTTTATATTTTATTTTCTATAATTAAAAACACATTCACTTGTACCAAACTAAAAAATACTCAATAGTATCTCAAATATATTTACTTTTATTCCCAAGAGTATCTGTGGAACAGGTCCTATGTGAGAAGGTATATTTTTCATCCCATTTATAACTATGTAAGAATATTTGGGCTGAGATAGTATAGTGTATAGAATTTTAAAACACCAAATATATGTTTTGGATCATTTTATTTTAAAATAAAATTCTTGGCAGCAGGTGATTTCCATGGGGATGTGGTTAGGTATCTACTTGAGATCAAACCCCCTGTTTAAATTATATTTTGGGGTCTTCTAATTTTATTTTTTTAATTAAATAATTGGTTTCTATTTTATAAAATTTACTAAATATTTAATTTGATAGTCATTCATAATATTTGTTTATATATACTTTTTGATTAGGTAACTTAATTTCAAAAAGGAAAATTATTATAAAGTAATTTTAACTAAACCGTGTTTTGAGCTTCTGGGAAATTATTTTAATGATATAGTTAATATATTTCTCTTAATTTTATTAAAATGGTAGGATTTTGTTTTTAAAATTTTTTGAATATTTTTTCAAAACTCAATTCACCCACTCCCAATTGATTAACTTAATACCGCTATCATTTTGTATCAAAAGAGTTTTCAAAAATATTTTAACTATGATGTAGTATTATTTAATGATATTAAATTTCTATTTTATCTAAAATTAATTCATTTTGGATAATAACAGACAATATGTAATAGTGATTAATCAACCTCTTAATTTTAATGTAAATAATTATTATAAATGGAGTATTAAAATGAATAATAAATTAGATAGAATGTGATTTTATATCTTGATAGTAATATAAGATAGATATGAAAAATATCAAGCTACTAGATATACATTGATAGATTCTACTAAAGTACCATATGTTTTTAATTACGAGGATATAAATTCTTTATATGGTTATTTAGGTGAATATGACATTAATAGAAAAACCATTTATGTTTCTACTTTTGGAAATTTGGATACCCTTTCTATTTCTCATGAATGAATTTACAATATTAAGGAAATATGTTTAAACACTTACACAATTAAATATTAAACTTTTATAATGAATACTAGTGAATCTATCTCTATAATGTATTTAAGGTTTAATGATATAGTTTATATGATGCACAAACTAGGAAAGATGATTACTAATAAGGATCAAGTCATTCCACTTCTCACATGTCTTCCAGGAAGATGGAGAGAAACATATGCATCCATTAATCATGTGACATTATTACACAACTAATAAAGGAGAGAATTCTAAAGATAATGATGTATGAAGTATAACTAAAATTGAATACAGTGGAAGTGGATTAAACAAAAAGAATGTGTGTGGACATTAAGACTACTTCATTAAAATAATAAGAGAATAAAATGAAGATATATCATGTGATGAAGTATCACTTATGGACAGTGATGATGAACTAGATCATTTGGATAGAAATTTCAAGTAGTTATATAAAAATATTAAGATCTTACGGAATGGAAATTACATAGGTGTGTATCAAAATAAATGTAATTTTATAAAATATTAGAATAAGGATGATTCAAAAAATGAAATAATATGTTATCAATGAAAAAAATTAATGGAAACATAAAATTAGACTGTATAATGTTGAAGTATATTGAATAATATGAGGGCCAATATAATATAAATAAAAATTATAATGAATCCACATAGAGTTCCTCCAAGGAAATATCAAGTCAACCATTCTTTAGTATATGGGAAATAAGTGATAAAGTTAATATTTGTTTTATGAATAATGTATTTGAGGTATTAAATGTTATTCCTGAATCTCCTACTCACATTTCCAATAATTCTGTGACTAAAAATGATTCTAAAGATATGTCTATTGGTGACATAATTAGAATATTTTAATATATTTTAAGACACATTTAATTAATTAAAAGTTAAATATTATAGTTTAAATAAGTGGCATGCAATGTATGCTCACTTCGAAACTGATCTTAGAGTAATGAATTATAAAAAGGAACATATTTTTAAATAAAATAATGAGATAATTATCTAATGAACAATTAATGGAATATATTGAGAGATTTTATAATGTAATAAAATAAATTAATCAGATTCTTTTTAAATAATAATATTTAAAATATACCAATGGAATCATATATTCACCTAGACAAACAATAATTTGATTAAAATAATTAGTTCCAATTTTAATGTTCTTCCATTTCAGTTGATAGTTATTATTATACTATACCAAATAAGGTATTTATTTGTGGAATTATTATATCTTCATATATAAAAATAGTGAAAATTTTATGGATTGCAAAATCATTTATTACTAACATCTCTGGACCCAAAAAAATATGGGTAGCAAAATCATTTTTGGTATAATTATATTTTGTCAGTAACCAAGTCAAAAATAAGTAGTAAATAACTATAGTAACTAGATATTTGATGATATAAATATATGAATATGGACTAAATATTATTGATAATAATGATTAATGTGGATAGTATACATGTCACTTTTATTGATAGTTCCAAATAGAAAATAATTGAACTCCTCCAATTAAAATATGATTTATTTTTTAATTATTTGAGAAATGAAAATTATTAAACTGTAGATTATAATTATTGATTTTTTAAAATGTTTATTGTTATGTTCCATTAAAAAACAATATTTTCATTTGAATATGAAACATTCACATTTCAATATACACTCATAGAAATCATAATAGGAAATATTTAGTTAATGTTCTACAAAAACTGGAATTTCCATTAGACAATGGCTGTAATCCCACTCTAAATGGAAAGCATTACAAAATATATTTCAAATAAAAGAAAGTAGTTTCAACATATGATTATTTAGCTTTGAATTAAATGGGTTTTTGGGACCCTATTTATTTTATAGTTTAGTAAGAAAACATTATGTTATTGTTGTAGTTATTGTTTAACAAAGATATACATAGGTGTTTTTACTTACAATAAAAGTTAATCTCTTTAATTTTTTCAAAAATTCACAGGATCCGTAGAAAATTTTAATGGATGTAGAAATAAATACTTATTAAGTTATCAATGTCGTGAGTTTGAAAATAAAGAGTTTGAATATTTATTCTCACAATATGGCTATAGTTAAAACTTTTCATCTCCAAGGACCCTACAGTAGAATGTTATTATAGTGAGAATAAGTAGTACTATTTTGGAAATATTCTAGAACATGCTCAATGAGTATAATTTTCCAATTTAATTTTTTGAAGAATTTATAAATACATCTTTTTATGTATAATCAATATATTTTTAATTAGAAATATCTTAAATAATATACCTTATGAATTTTGGAATGGTATAACAATAATGGATAACTACTTCAGTGTTTGTGGTTTTAATTTTTGTATACTCAATACAAAAGATAATTTAGAAAAAAGTTCCTTCATGATTGATGAATAAATATTCCCTGGACATTCGAAAACCTGTAAATCATCTAGTGTGTTTAATAAAAGAATTATAACTGTGTAAGAATTTTTATATTTCAAATATGATGAAGAAAATCCCTATGATCCTAAGATTTATTTAGAAAATCTTCGGAATGAAAATTATTTTTTAAAAATAAAAGCTAAAACTGGGTGATAATTATATTAGGCCACCTATAAATAAACTCATGTATTTATGATAAATAAAATGAAGCTAAACCTATATATGAGAATGAGGTTTAAAACTCAGATATTTCGTGAGCCATTAAAACTCAAATATATCATCCCTCAGATATTATTTTAGGTTACCTTGAAAAGGAAATTAGACAAGAGATTATCTAAGAAATTAGGCTGAACATAACTCTTCCTTAATATATCTTCAACCTAATATCATTAATAATGAATTCACTGACAAATTCTATGTAATTTAAATTCAATAAAACCATAATAAAACTGAAAGAAAAATAATCTTGGAACTAATTGAAATTTCCAAACACTATATAACTACTGGAACTAAGTGGGTATTTATAATCATGGTTAACGAGTCAACCACAATATAAGAAACAAATATATATTGGTATCACAATGATAAAATAAAGAATAAGGTATTAACTTTCAGTAATTTTTTTCACAATTGATAGACTTCAATCCATAAAAATGTTTCTCTCATATGTAGTACATTCATATTTCAATCTATATTAAATGGATATCAATAATGAATTATTAAATAGTTATATTTTTAGTGTGTTCTTTTTAATGAACCCATAGATTTGAAAACCATCACCTGGAAAATTATTTTTCTAAATTAGGAAAATATTTATATAGTGTGAAATAAGATCATAGATCATGGTATAAAAGGCATAACATTTTTTTATTTCCAAAATATTTACTAAAGAAAAAGTTGTTCATACTTTATTAATAAAAATAATTTCAAAATATGTTTTATTATTACAAATTTAGGTTTATGATTTCATTTTTGGATATTTAAAACATTATTTTGATATTGAGATTTAAAAAAGGATGAAAAGTGAAATTTAATTTACTTTGATGGTTGAACATAAATTATTTTCTGGTTTTCAATTTTTTTTAAAAAAATAACGAATTATTTTATATATAAAAAATTAAACCAATGAACCTGTAAAATATTTTCAGATGGATAGTAATAAAGTTAGTGACACTCCCATGTGTACTAGTTGTATGTTATTGCAGGACAAAACTATGAAATCACTTTATCAAACCACTTATTAAGGTATCATTGGAAATTTTCCATATTAACTTCTAGCCAGAATGATATAATTTTTATTATATGTATGTGTAGTCATTTTCTAGAAAAACCTAAAGAATCACATTTTATATATGTCTAATGAATTTTGAAATACATCATAAATACAAAAAACCTAGGTTTTTTTACATAAATGAATAATCTTATTTTTTTTAGTTATACAAATACATACTTTTGGGGTAGAAATTTTGATAAAAAACAACTTTAAAAAATTCAATTTTTTAGAATGTCTTTATTTTCATCATGTAACGTGAAACCAAGCATGGGGAATTATCCACCACTAAAGTTGAGTACATAATTCAGGTTCTATATAACTTTTGTAAATCAATGGTAAGTGTCCTTCACATGATCAGTAGTCCAACCACGAGTTTTTTTGTTCAAGCAGTTAGAATTTCCACTGTGAACAATTACTCATCAGATCACCAAACATATCATAAGTATTAATTCACACGGTCAATATTCTTGTTAGGAAAACACGTTCATATGGTCATTGCTTACTAATCATGAATATATCAGTTGTTCAGTTATATTACCTACCATAATTTTATGGCTAGCATTACTATTTTACATATGTTATTTATAAATCCATTATCCGTAGACTTAACTCTATATTTACATATAATTTTTCATTAAAAAAATTAGTGTGATTTATTATATGTTTATCATTATTTTAAACCGTAAGATATTTAAATTTATTTTGAATAAAAATCCAAACTACTTTTGATCTTTTCCATTAGATATACTCTTTCCTTTTATGATATTTTAAGTGGATAAATTTCTCTTGTCTTCAACTGGTTGCTCATTCCAACTCTAAACAATATAGATTACCTCTTTACTTTAAACCATTGAAAATATAAAATCAATCCAAAATGAAGAGTTTGGATAAAATATATGTGAATTAATTTTTAATTTAGTCACATCCTTCATGTAATCAAAAAAACCTATATTGATCTCATCAGTGATGGTGAAGAATCAACTTCTAGATCGTCTTCTAGTTTTAGCAGAAAAATTATTGGATACCTTATGGTTGAAGTTGAATAGATCACTAGTTTGGAATGTGATTAAGAAATAGGAATGGAAAAATTGATTTAATGAAAATGGTAGGAATTTCTATCCAAATATAGGAAGGAATTTTTATTAGAACCTATTGTTATTCCATTGAGAGAAGTGGGATACAACAAAATCAACTATTAATGGTGAGTTTATTGAATTCACAATGATCAATTTTCTAAAGTGTTTAGCCACTTAACATATAATAGAACATAAGGTTACTAGAGTTTATATACTATTAATCATATACATTATGAATTTTAGAATACCTTGGATGAGGTAACTGGGAATGGAACTCACAGAAGCCCCGCTGTTGTTGAATTGAGTGGGGAATATAGGCTTTTGGTTAAATTTATTCCGCATGTAATATTCCTAAGATGACAATACATTAGTATCCTGATACTTCTAGAACAGTTTTTATAGTTTTTTATGAAGATAGGTTCTTAAATAAATCTTTTTAGATATTTTGTGAGACATATGGTTGAATTGTAAAATTCAAGTTCATGGTTCAGTTCCATACCTTATCTTAAGATCATTTCATCCCAACTAGAGTATAAAGGAATAGTTTCTCAGGGAGGGGAAGCATAAATTTTTTTGATAGGTTTTTTCTTACACAAAATATTTTTAAGAAAATAAGAATCAATTGGAATCTATGTAAATAGTAATGGGATGTTAACCTAATGAAACTATATTAAAAAAATATAACATAAAAAGGATTCCTTGTAAACCAATGGATCTAGTTGATCTAGGTATTCAACATGATGATAATGTACAATATTCAGATGATGATGTTTCTCATTCTAAAGAAGAACAAGAATAATTATTTTTGGAAGAGTAAAAATAAGAATAAGAAATAGATGATGTTTGGCATAATGAATATGATAGATTAGATTATGAGGATGACCAAGAATCATATCACTCAATTAAATCTAATGATATTAAGGTCAGAAAAGAAAGACCTCTTATTATTGGGAGTACTCCTTGAAATAACATACTAGATTAACCTTTAAGGTGGGATAATTACTCAATATATCATGTATTATACTTATAATACTCTGATTCAGATGATAATGATTAGGGAGGCATCCCAGTTAGACATGGTAGACCTTTAATTCTATCGGTACAAAGAAATTTAAAAGGAAATTTGATTTATGTGGATGAAATTCAAGTGAGAGTTTAGTATTTCAACCTTTATATTCACTATGATATTTTTTAATTTTTTGACAATGATTTTGTTGAATCTATTAACAGTTTTTATGATCATTCTATTAGATATATATCAATGAAGGTCTTTCCTAAGGTAGATATAAGCACTCAGCTACTAATCTAACTCCCTATTCTCTAGCACACTCCACTCCACCTGATTAATATGTCACATAGAATCTAGTGGACGTATTTAAATCATAAATTATAGATTTGTTCAAGAAAATGTTTTTTAACTTTTAAAAATCTCTGCAACAAGCGATAAAAACATATATTTCTAATGCTATGAATTTTTATGTAAATAATCTTCAACCATGATTTAATTTTATAATAGAGATGATGCATAATGAGAGGAAATATCAAATAGTTATTTCTAGATGAGTTGAAATTATTTTTTCAAGAGTTCATCATGAATAATTAATTTGTGCATGATGGGTTTCAATCCCATGCTTCCAAGACCCTAGAATTAGTTCGTGAGTATGACATGTAGGATATTCATGACCCAGATACAATTAAGAATGAAATTGATTATTATTTGACTAGGATCTACATAAATTCATATTCAAGAGAAATATATATAAATTTTTCTTTGGACATGATAATTCCACCTATGAATTAATATTTTAAATACTATGTTTAGAATATCAAATCTATGAATCTACTTTCGGAAACTTTAATGTAGAATCATATTGATTTCCTTCCGGATTTGGAGCACAGTTTTTACACTGTTAGTGTGTTTACCTAGTTGATGGAACCTTATTTATATACCACACTCAATACTATGATACCCCTTTAAAAAAAATTATCTCATCCTACTACCTCTTATAACATAAATACTTTTTTATTAATCTTTTCAAATACTTTCAGTAGATTAAACCATTTTCTATGTGTGTAGTTATTAAAGACCCTTCCTCTTCATCTTTACATGAGACTATATATACTCATGACTCTACATCCTATGTAAAGGATACTATATATATTAAAAATGTATGAGATGTACGCCATTCAGATTCAAATTATGATTTCAGATAAGGATATATTTAAATCTATGTTTTCTAAACTATTTGTAACCTTTTGATGCTATCTTTTGACATATAAATGATATACAATATTTTATTCACATATACATTTATCTTATTCCTTATTTTAGTTTTTTATAATACCCAAAAGGGTAGTAATGTGTAATGATAAATTAGAACAAATTGAATTCAATTTAAAAAATATCACGATTTTAGGGACCAATTAAATAATTATTATATTCCCTTTCAAATAAACTATTGATAACTTCAATTCAATTGATATTAAATGGAATTATTTTTTATCATAAAAAGGGGGAGATTTTTGGTCTAGATCAGAACATACTTATTTCAATGATCTCAAATCATTTTTATCTTTTTATTAATTATTTTCATGTTTTTATTAAAAATGGATTACTTGCCAAAATTTTCTAAAATGGTTAAGAATAGAGCTTACCATGACACCTTTCCATGTTATGGTCAGGTGACTATGTCACCTTACTACACGTTATATCCCACATTACGTCATGAAAAAATTGATCTCCTTTATTTAGAAAAAAAAATTAATTTAGGTCAGGAACTGACCACACAATGTTGACTGAGCATACGGTACATTGAAAATCACCTTACCGCATGCACAATGAGAAAACAATTATATGTAATTGTACCTACTGCATGAAGAGATAAATTTACAGTTCTACGGTGTGTATAATGTTTTATAAATTAATATATTGAAATTTTCATTTAATGTGTTCACCATATTGATAACCAGCTTATCACATGAAGTTTTAACATACTACAGGTGAAACGAAACTAACCATGTGATGAGATGAACTGACCATGTTACCTTTCCACATAAATTGAATAATTTAAATTCTCTATGAGATTTACTAATTCACTTTATGTAAAGACATCTTGACATGTCTAACATAGTAATAGATAATTTAAAATCTCTAATATCTAGTTTTTGAAGTATGAAATATTGATCCAATGCATTAATGAAAAGATATTATTATCTAAAAGGAACTTTTGATGAATATTTTTTATTGATAATATCAAATTATGTGAATGAATTATGTTATGAAATTTGTGTGTGTGTTCATTATATATAACATTGGATTCTATACATGATCAGTTGTGCTACATAAAAGACTCAAGGACCCTCATATTTTCATATTTTCCTGAGAATCATGTCCAAGCTCCTTCAAAATACAAATTCAGGGTCTTTGTACAACAAAATCTGTTCAAATTGATATTATTCACATTTTATCATTTTAAATCTCTTTCCTATTTCATTATGCATAATCTTTCTTATTGTGTTCTATGTTTATATGTTGATCTATAAAAAATGTCTCCTCTAAAAAACAATAGAATACTAGATATTCTCTCAAAACCATTTATTTTTATTCCCATGATTAAATATGAAAGTGTTCTTGTATGACCTTGTATAATTTTCAGCCCATGTATAACTATTGAATAGTCTACGTGCCTAGAAATTATAGTGTACTATTGTTTCGAAAATATGATATAGTTAATGGATAGGTTAATTTTATAATAAACTAATTTGAAGTAGTTGATTTCTATGTGTTTGTGATTAAGTATACCCTTGAGACTGAACCCCCTGTCTAAATTCTTTAGTGTGATTTTCTTAATTTTTTGTTTTAATTTACAGATCAGTTTCTATTTTATAAACTATAACAAAACATTTATTCAATAGTTAGTCCTAATTTTTCTTTAAATAAAGTGTTTAATTAAGTATCATTATTTAAAAAGTTAGAGAATGAAAAAGTTATTTTAATTGATCTATGATAATACTTATGGTAAATTTTTTGAAAAATAAAATTTATATATTTCTACATTTTTATAAACATGGAGTATTTAATAAATAATGGGATTTTTTTTTAAATTTATTTTTAACTAGACATTTTATTAATAACTTAATTCACCCCCACCTCCTGAGTAACTCACTCTGAAAAACATATATTTATGATTTTTGTATGAAAAACACAAAACATGGAATTTATTAAATATTAATATTAGAATGAACTATAATTTTTTCTTTATATGAAAAATATTTAAGAACATAAATTTATCTAAAAAATATTGGTCTCTTTGAATTTTTATTAAACAGTTTTTATGGGATTATAAATAACCACCCCTAGAATTGGATCTATTTAGAATAAATAATATAAAATAACATAAAATGATTATGTACTATAGTTAATTTTAAATAATTAGAGTATAGGTGGTAGGTGTAAGGTCAATTTTAACCCAACAAACATCACACATTTCATCACAATGTTGAGGTTATATAACATTTCATTCAATTACTAAAAATAAACACTTTATTTGTTTCCCTTTCTTTTTATAAAATGGATATTATTTCATCACATCATGGTATTTGGGATACTATGTGTAATATAAATTCAATAACATAAAACATTTATTCTAATTTACAACACTTTATTTCACTTCATTACTAGGAAATTTCAAGACAGTTTGAACTAGGTCTTTGCGATTTTTAATTATGAGATAGATATTATTTATATGAATTATTATTTCTTGATGTAACATTGACTATTGATATAGACCAAAAATTACCATCAATATGATTTATATTCTTTTTATGTAATTTATATGAAAATATATATTTTAATACAAGTATAAAATGATCAATGTTTTCATAATTTTAGACAAAACTATTATATAATCATTGTTAATAGTGATTCAAGAATGTTTTTAATGCCATTTATTCTAAAATGAATGTTAATAGTGTTTTATAATGAATTTAAATATTAATTTTAAAATAAACCAACAATAAAAGTCATTATAATTCCATTTTAATATCAGTTTTACAATAAAAAATATCAAAATATTTTAAAATAATCAAATAGCATTAGTATTTACCTCATTTTTAATGTATCTTTCTAAAACTCTCATTCTGCCAACCCATGACCCCACTATATTTATGTTCCATCTAATACATTTTTCTAATTTTATTCTCATTTTTTCATTTTTTTTCTCCCCATTATTCCATGTTTTTCCTTCTTCCATAAACCTCCTGTAAAACACTGATATTTCAAGAGAACTCTATTCTTGATAGTGTATTCAACACTCAACTTTGAGTTTAAACGGACCAAAATATAATATTACTTAAACATGAAAAATAAAACATAGCCATTAATTGGAGGAAATTACTATTATTAATAAATTTATGAAATCTCTATAAATTTCCTACTGGATATAAATTTATTTAGAAATTTTAATCAACTGGTAACTCAATTTTAATAAAACCCACTTTTTTCATCAAAAATGTGAGTTCTTAAATAAATGATTTTTACTGATTTCTATTTGAATACAATTTAATTAATTTTCACCACATTTTTAATATTTATTTGATAAAATGGACTTCATTTTTTGATATTAGTATAGTGATTTTATCTTAGGGTGACATTGTAATGACTGATAAATTCCATGTAATTTTTTATATGGGATTTTTACGAGTCCATGAAAATTGATGGCGCAGGATTTCGAGGCTCGGCGTGCCCTAAATAAATTTCTGAACATTTTAAGTACATTCAGAAAGATTGTGAGCCGTTTTTTGTGTCTTTTGAAATGGTGCTCGGAATTGAAATCTGATGAGGTTGTTGAACTCGAAGCTTCGATATTCTCTTAAAGGGATCTTCTCCTCGATCACAGTAAGTCGAGGGTGAAAGTTAGTATTCTTGTTTTTTGTGGAAATAAAAAAAAAATAACGAACAACTACTAATTTATATTTATAACCTCTATTTTAAAATTATGGAGGTGGGAACCACCCGAGCTAGAAAAACCTCCCAATTTGAATTCATGGTGGTGGGGACCACCCGAACACCTCTTAATGGGGGAAACCTCTCAACTCTCCAATTTAATTAATTGTGCCATTTAATTGTGCCAACTTTAATTGTTCCAACATAAATTAATTTGATAAAACTAGTTTAATTTGATGGCTCCTCATTACCTTGGGAGAATCATTCGAAAAATTTGAGAGTTGGGATAACTTCGAAGAAACTCCTCCTCCAATGAAGAATGCCCTCTCAAAAGAAGAACTTCCTCCAACGAAGAATGATGAACTAACCCCATGAACATATCAGAAGCGCTTTGCGGAATCCCCAAATATCGACATTCTTCAATGAATTCATATTCCACCTATTTAATCCTCCAACGAATGAGAAGGAAAGGATTGTTATTTTGAATACCCCCTTACCTGTTCTTGACATTCTTCGTGATTTAAGAACAAATAAGCTGCTTGATACCATTCGAACGCAGAGGGTTTGGGCCAAAAAAACATGACCTGAACTCTCCAAAACCTTTATGGATTGTGGTGGTTATAAATCAATGGTGGAATCCCGAGTTGAGTGTGGAATTATATGGAATTAAGAACTGGCCGCTGGGGCGCACCTGGTGTCCTGAGGAACGTTTCATGAAGGGCGTAGGAGTGGCAGCCAGCACCCCGGCTGGCCGAAATGACAGATGCGGCCCGACCACGCCTCGGGAGAAGGGTTGCGGCCCGTCGATTGCGGCTGGCACATATCTTGTCATGTGAAGGGGAGGCGTCGGTGCGCATCTATGCCACCGAGCGTGCAGGAGTCGTGACCGTGTGCCGCGACAGTGAAGGGAGGGCGGCGGGCTTACCGACGGTCATCGGTGATGGCCCATCGCACAACCGCACTGTGTGGAAGAAGGTTGTCCGTCCGACCAGCCGTGAGCTGAGCGGGCCACCCAGCGGGCTGGTCCGGACACAGTGGCCTGGGTCAGACCCAGGTCCAGACTCGGGTCGGCCCAGGCCGGGATGGTCTGACCGGGTCGGACCAGACCCAGACTAGCTTCGAACCCTTTTCGTTCTTTCGACCATATCATAAGCTACATGCATCCGTTTGAGGAACCGTTTACGGCGCCAGAAACCATGGATTGGGACGGTCCTTTCGGTATACCCCATTTGAGTTTTAGATAAAGTTGGGTTATGGCCAGGTAAGATCGAATATGAATCCAACAGGACCCTTGGGACCAAAAGACCAATAAATTATAGACCATGCATCTACCGAATGCACCATCTATTGCATTGAGACCCATTTTTTGTGGCATTCCATTAGTATAATTTTTTGTGGGACTTCATGGAATTTGGAGTATATACCTATGGCTTGAGGAGAAGACCCTCTCAGAATCAAGCGAGCTTAGTGCGGGAACCCTATGGTCGGCTGTAACATTAGAAAGGGATCCTATGTGGGTTTGTGATTTGTGATCCTATGTGGGTCTGTACTTTGGGAACCTATGTGGGTCTATGTTTGAGATTCCCACTTGGATCTACTCTAGGAAATCCATGTGGGACTACTCTAGGATCCTATGTGGGTCTGTTTTGATAAGATCCTACGTGGGACTGATGATTTAGGATCCTACGTGGGCCTACCTCTTAATAGAGTAAGATGATACAGTAGTTACATCTAATCATCTTTTTTACCATACCTAAGTTACACCTGGTGTGAGCTGAGTCCTTACCTACATGTTAATACCTTTGTGGTACTCTTTTGTGTGGTGTACCTTTGTGGTACTTTCCTTCATGGTGATTCCTTTGTGGTATTATTCTTTGTGGAGTACCTTTGTATTACTTACCTTCATGGTGATACCTTTGTGCTATTCTTCTGTGTAGTGTTACTTTTTGTGGTACTCACGCTTGTGGTGTTACCTTCGTGGTACTCTTTCCTATGTGGAACAATTGTACTTTGGCTAAGAGTTGGGCCTTGTGTTTCATCATGAATGAGATGGGTATACTTGATAATATAGGTATATGTATGGGAATATAAGTAAGTAAGGTTATCCAATGTTTTCATGCCTTTTGGTTATCCTTTTTGTGTTTTGTGAGACCTTTTAGGGTCTCACGGTCCCTACTGAGTATTTTTATACTCACCTCTACATGGGCAACGCCGGAAACTTGTTGGGTTTGTTGCAGAAAATGGACAACACTAACTGAGGATGAGAGTACCAGGATTAGAGCTATCTCGGAGGTGGACATTAGAAGAAGCGTGAAATAGATACAACTATTTGAGAGCTGTACCCACCCTTCTGGTGAGGTCCTCGACAGGAGTTTAAAGGAGCTGTTTTAGTTTACATGTAATTTTCAATTATCTTATACATTCCAGTTGGGCATGTATTCTGGCCCCTTTTCTTATTGTACACACTGTTTTCACTATACAGTTTGCTTGTGTTCATATCTTTTTATGTGCTTGATTTCCTATGTTTATGGGTTATAAAGGCAACGCCTTCCTGGTTTTTAGGGAATACGCCCTTCGGTGCTAGTCGTCAGTCCCTGTCCTATGGAAGGAGGGCTTGGGGTACTCACGACATGGGCCCCAGGGGACGGGTCATGAAAAAATGGTATCAGAGGAGTCAGTTAAACTGTAGAACATTGGAATCTGATATTTTTAATGGAAATAGTGTTACATGTAGTGAGTTTGGTAATCAGTTTAATGAATCCAGTGTTGTTGTGAAGGCCGACGTATCCATACACCAGGATCCTGACTTCTGATTTCTAACCTCGTGCACGAAATCACTGATTGTGTGTGTGTTTTGAAAAGTTTTCCTTGTGATCTCTTTCAGTCAGATCACCAAGTATAAATTACTGATCATGGTGCACCTATTTCTTTTCAGGATGCCTCCACACAGACAGCCAGATAGAGTTCCAGGAAGAGTACTTGATGATAGCCCACCGAGCGATGAGGCCTCGGTGCATGACCCTTTATCAATAGAGGAACCAGCAGTGTCACCATTAGTCCCATTACCTATTAGGCCACCGATTCCACCAGCCCCAGCAGAAGAGAGTGAATGATGATTGAGCGCGTTGCACGAGTTCCAGTACTAGAGGCCACCCAGGTTCAAGGGTAAGGCATTCCCATAGGCGGATAAGTATTGGTTGGAGGCTATGGTGAGAGTCTTCTGACTGGTAGGGACCCCAACTTATCTCATGGTGATCCTTTCCTTCAGTTTTCTACTGGATGATGTAGGTTGATGGTGAAGCTCGATGCTACAGGATCACGATGAGGTGACACTTCTCTGGGCAGACTTTGAGAGCATGTTTCCGGCAGAGTTTGTCCCAACAACCCTTCGTGTAATCCGCATACTGGAGCTTCTTCATCTGCAGAAGGGTAGCCTGACTTTGGCTCAGTACTCAGTGAGGTTCAACAACCTCTCACGATAGTCCACTGATGTGGTGCGTGACCCATTCTTCAGGTCTCATACCTTCAAGCAGGGACTCGGGTAGGAGATCATGGCTTCAATGATTTCTCTCAGCATCCCGACACAGGTGGGGGTGTTAGAGCGAGCCCTCTTGTTGGAGAGTTTTTTTGCTGAACAGTCATCAGCGGCGAGGCCCATCACCGAGAATCAAGAAGTGGAGTCTTCTAAATATGGTAGTAGACAGATTTCACAGAGGTCCAACATGACCATACCTACAGGTGTACGGCCACAGTATTCAGGGTCGGTTGTGCAGGGAACCGGAGACAGAGCCAGTCATGTAAGGATCACTCAGTGTTATGCATGCGGCTGGCAGGCTCACATGACTCGTGAATGCCTGACCCGCCGTACTGATGATCAACAGAGGGTTGATTGACCACCCAGGTAGATATAGAGGTTCAACTGAGGTGGTCTGCATGGTGTAGGAAGATGTGGCAGAGGAGCTAGCCGTGTATCAAACGGTGGGAGACGATTCGAGATGTTACCGCCACCGCCACCAGGTGGTCCACCCTGACCACAAGGAGAAGGTGGAAAGGGGAAAGCTCATATCCAGCAAGCTGAGGCCTACGACCATGGTGCTCCAGTGATGATACGAGGTACGATATGTGTTTATTCCACCATATATTTAGTACTTATAGACACAGTTTCTAGTCATTCTTTTATTTCCACTACCCTCGTTTGGAGATCGTAGTTTCTGACGGAGCTGTTGGCTCAATCCTAATGGCTAGAGACTCATACAAGATAGTATTTGATGAATACACACTATTTCCAATAGAGTGAGCTTACTCTAGGAGGTGAGGGCTTCGGCTGGGATCTCCTAGTAGCGGTGTTGAGGCTTTACAACGTCATCTTGGGTATGGACAAGTTATCTACAGTCCATGCTAGGAAAGGCTGTATTAGGTGAAAAGGTGTGGTGTATCCACAAGGATGGGAGTAGGCTTACATTAACCGGCAATAAGGGTGCCTTTGCAGTACATGATGGACTAACAAGTAGGAGTGTGCAACCGATCACTCATTAGTTAGCTAGCCTTACCCTTGGTGCGGTTGATGTGGAGAGTCTGAGCTATCATATAGTGGTGGACCTGTACACGGATGTACTTCATAATGATGTTATGGGTCTACCTACGTATAGAAATGTGGAATTTTACATTGACTTGTACCCCTGGATGACACCAATATCTACACCAGTATATTGGATGGCTCGAGCGGAGCTTTGTGAGCTATAGGTACAACTAGAGGACTTACAGGGGAAGGGATTCATCTGGCCCAGTGTTTCTCCTTGGGCAGTCCCAATTTTTTTCACCATGAAGGCGTATGGAGCTTGAGACATTATGTTGACTATCGGTGCCTGAACCATGTGACTGTGAAGAACAAGTACCCACTACCAAGGATTTATGACCTCTATGATATGCTGAAGTGATCACGATGGTTCTCAAAGATAAACCTCAGTTCCGGATATCACCAGCTCAGAGTACGAAATGAGGATGTGTAGAAGATGGCTTTTAGATGTTGGTACGACCACTATGATTTCTTAGGTTTTATAGTTGGTGTGGAAAATGATACAGCAATGTTCATGGGACTCATGAACAGGATATTCTAGCCCAACCTTGATGGATTTATAGTACTCTTCATCGATGAAATTCTGATCTACTCGGCTACCGAGGAGGAGCATGCTAATAATTTGTAGATAGTTCTGGACACACTCCGAGAGCACCAGCTTTATGATAAGCTCTCGAAGTGCCAGTTCTAGATCCGAGTGTTCAATTTCTTGGACATCTCATCTTTGAGGTTGGAGTGGTAGTGGATCTAGAAAATATTGAGGTGGTACTTGCTTGGGAGCCACCCAGGAGTGTGACAGAGGTACGAAGTTTCCTGGCTCTTTCCAAACACTATCAGATATTTGTGCCAGATTTTTCCAGAGTTTCAGCACCTTTATCAGCATTGACAAATAAGGGGAAACCCTTCGTGTGGTCGGAGAAATGAGAGTGGAATTTTCAGTAGCTGATCCAGAGGCTGACTAGTGCCCCCATCTTGAGGCTTATGGAGGAGGGCACTGGGTACGTAGTCTACTGCAACACATCAAGGACCGGGCTCATATGTGCCCTGATGTATGAGTGAGTAGTTATCGCATATGTTTCTCAATAGCTAAGACAACATAAAAGAAATGATGCTACCCATGACCAAGAGTTATCAGCAGTGGTCTTCAACTTGAAGATGTGGCAACCTTACTTGATGGGAAAATGTTTTACAGTCTACTCTGATTACAAGACACTCAGGTATATCTTCTCTCAAAATGACCTGAACCTAAGACAGCGACGTTGGAATGAGTTCCTCTAGGACTATGACTTCAATATCATTTATACTCCTGGGAAGGGGAACGTTATAGCAGATGCACTCAACAAGAGATCTAGTATAAAAATGCTAAGTGATGTGATGAAGCAACTAGCCACATTGCAGATATCCTTTATGGATTGAGATGCATTATGCTTTCTTTAGTCTCTTACAGTCACTCCCCCACTTATTCAACTAGTTAGAGAGGCATTGCGTGGGGACAATTACTACGAGATTGGACATGCTCAGATATCCATAGGACAGGAACCTGATGGATTTTCTGAAGGTGGGGAGCATTTCATCCTCTTCAGAGTACGTACCTTGGTACCAGTGTCGCTTCGGGAGGATGTACAAAGGGATTTTCAAACATCCCCTCTAGCTATACATCTAGGAGTGGAAAAGATGTAGCAATACATTCGATGACAACACTGGTGGCTGATAATGAAGAGAGAAGTAGCAGAGTTTGTCTCTCGGTTCCTCACTTGTCAGCAAGTGAAGGCAGAGCATCAGGTACCAGTAGGATTAGTTTATCCAATAGAGGTCCCAGAGTGGAAGTGGGATGGGGGTATCCATGGAAATTGTGACAGGACTTCCTTGTACATCAAGGGGTCGTGATTCTCTCTAGGTGATCGTCGACCGACTCACCAAGTCGGCCCACTTCCATCCAATAAGAGAGAAGGGTTCGGTAGAGATCATGGGACACCTCTATGTGCAGGATATTTTGTGGCTAAATGGAGTACCCTTGATGATTGTCTCCGATAATGATTCACGTTTCACTTACCCATTATGAAATGGGTTGCAGGAGGCTTTTAGGACATAGATTTGTTTGAGCACCTCCTTCTATCCTCAGACGTATGGCCAGACTGAGCTGACCATTCAGACCCTCGAGGACATGTTATGTGCTTGCGTCTTCGACTTCAGTTGTAGCTTGGAGGATCACTTTTCCTTGGTGTAGATTTCATACCACAACAGTTATCACTCCACTATTGGGATGTAACCTTTCGAGGATTTGTATAACCGACCTTTCAGATCTCCTTTGTGCTGGACTGAACCAGGGGAGTCCGCACTCATAGGACTAGATATAGTACGGGCTACCATGAAGATGGTATAAATCATCCAGGAGTGAATGAAGACTACACAAAGTAGTCCGATGTCTTGTACCGATAGAAGATGGAGACCTGAGGAGTCTGAGGATGGAGACCACGTCTTTCTACAGGTCTCACCTTGATAAGGTTTTCATAGATTTGTCCAAGGAGGAATGTTTTCTCCGAGTTTCATCAGACCCTATCAGCTCCTCAGTAGAGTGGGTGAGGTGGCTTACCACATAGCTCTTCTACCTCAGCTGCAACAAGTGCACGACGTCTTCCATGTATCCTAGATGAGGAGATGCGTGCATGATCATTTATAAATCATTGACTATGACGAGATGGACATCGATGATGGGGAAACATATATGGAGGTACAATGTAGATTGAGGATTGACATGCGAGATTCCTTCGTGGGCGATCGATACCTTTGGTGTGTGTATGTTGGCAATACGGGAACCTCTCAGACAGAACATCAAAGCGGGAGGCTCAGATTCGTGCTTTGTACCCCCACTTGTTTTCCTTGTTTTTGTGATGTGTATTTTGGGGATGCAAAGACCTGAGGTGGGGAGAATTTAAAAACATGGAAATTAAATTAAATATTTATTTATATGGGAATTTTACAAGTCACCGAAAATTGACAGCACAAGATTCTGAGGCCTAGGGTTCTCGGAATGAATTTATGAAATTTTTTTACTTACGTTCAGTAATCATGTGAGTAGGTTTCTGTAACTTTAGAACCGGTGCTCGAAATTGAAATTTGAGGACACTGTTGATCTCATAGCCCCAATATTCTCTTAAAAAGATCTTCACCTCAATGGCAGTAGGTTTAGGGTGAAAGATAAGATTCGTGTTTTTCATGGAAATAAAAATAAAATAAAGAACAACTTCTATTCTATTTTTATAACCTCTCTTTTGAGATTATGGAGGTGGGCACCACCTGATCTAGAAAAAGCTCCCAATTTGAATTCATGGTGTTGGGGACCACCTGAACCCCTCTTAATGGGGGAAAACCTCTCAACTCTCAAATTAATTAATTGTGCCAATGTAAATTAATTTGATAGACCTGTTTTAATTTTTTGGCTCCTTATTTCCATGGGAGAATCATTGGAAAAAGGTCAGAGATGGGAGAACATCAGAGAGACCCTTCCTCCAATGAAGAACACACTCTCTAATGAAGAACATACTCCAACAAATAATGAGTAACCAACCCCGAGCATGGATTGGAAGCGCTTTGCGGAAGCACCAAACACCGACATTCTTCAATGACTTCATCTTATACCTATAGACTCCTTTAACGAACGAAAAGGTAGGGTGTAAGAACCAAATATTTAATGATAATTATTCATTTTAATTTCATTTATTTCTTGTGTTGTATGCCACACAAAAATTATCTTATGCTATACGCAACATCGTATTAGCTTACAGTATACGCAACACTAATCTTGGATCATGTTACACACAATTTCATGTTTGTTTGATAGTATTTATTCTACGCAACATTGAGTGTGTACATATATATATTCAATTTATAAATGAAATATGGTTGGATTTTGTTATACGCAACAACAAAGGAGTCTTGTAATACACGCAACCCTAACATGGCATGCATTACACGAAATCCCGACCTTCCTTGATAGCCTGTGTTGTACACAATACTGGGTTTCACTAAATAACGATATATGGATATAATATTATAATAAATTAGATATTCTGAATAGTAATAATTTTATTTTGAATTTTATAACATTATTATTCATCTTACCCATTTTCTAGAACATGGTATGAGAAAAAATAAATATTTCGGGTAAAATAAGTACTTTTAAAATAATGGAGTTTTGCCGCTTTTTGATGGCGCAAACACTTTAAATCTAGTTTTTACATGTTTATAAGTTCAATTTGACATAATAAAATTCTTCTTTGGAATCAGGATATAAAAATTGACTTTGGAAAATGTTTTCATAATATTCTGATAACTTTTATATTTTAATGAATAGTAAAACACGCTATATTTTAATTAAAAACACCTTCTTTCATCGCAATAACTAATATGGTTAAATTATAATATTGAATGGCTTTAAAGTATTAATATAATATATTATTACTATTTAATATAATGTTTTTCATTACCATTAATCTTACATTGAATTCATAGGTAAAAACATTTCAATCTTTGGCAATGTTTTAGATTTTAAACCCCATTTTCTTAACAACGAGATTAATTTTTAATTAATTACTACAAATTATGTGTTTTGAATTTTGAAAAATGGATTCCATATTTGGAATCATTAGGTCCAAATTTTGTTAATAAGCTACTTTTTATTTTTAGACATTATGAATAGTAACTATGATAAATGTTATTTACTATATATAAAGGTAAATCGGGTAATTCAGGGTAAAAATAAGATTTTAAAAATACCATAACACCTGAAAAAATTTTATTGGATGAATAATAGTAGACCCATATCACCTAAGGGTCAAAATAGATTCATTTAATGGACTTTTGACCATGAAAACGATGTAATTATTATTAAAATCAAAGAAAGTGACAACATGTCACTCTCATAAATCTTATAAGTATAATAAATTTAATTTAGTGATAAAATTTTTGAATCTTAGAACATGAATTGTATCCATAAATCTAATAAAATTATCTTCATCATGTGAATTTATTTAGAATTTTTAGGTATTAAATAATTATTATTAATGGTGACACAGTAGTGATGCAGAAATTTTTTATTTTGTGAAAAATCAATAATATAGTTTTTATTAAACTAATAGTGACCATAAAAGGCACAAAAAACCTGACCAATTCTTATTTTTCATGTACATTTAAACTATAAGAATCCAATGGTCTAATATTTGACCATTTGGAGCCTTATAAAAGCGATTATGACACTTAGTTTATTTTATTTTAAATGATGTCAAAGTTGTCACCTTCATATTTAAATAAAGATAAAATTTTAAAAGTGGGTTGTTTTAGAAGATAAATTAGTCTAAAATTATTCTTATGAAATCTATTATATTAATCTTCATCATAGTATTTTATTTTTAATTTTTATACAACAAATAAGAATATTAAATAATTATACAAAAATGTTGTATAATGTTGTAAAGAATAAATATATCTTATCCAATATCCAAATTTGAGTCACTTTGGAAGTCTTTAAGTGGGGTTTGGGTTTATTATAAATTAATATTTTTGAGGTTTCCAAAAGTGCCCCTCTCTTCCCTTATAAAAGGGAACCTCCTCCCTCTCCTCTTTACAACACTTTGAGCCTTCAAGCTCAGCCAACCCCTGCCCATTTCTATTATTCACATCCCTAGAAACATTCTTGAGGTTATGGTCTTCTCAAAATACCAGATCTAGTCCCTTAAGAGGAAGCTTAAAAGAGGTGCATCGAAGTAGAGGTAATCTCTTCTACCGATTCTTTCATGTTTCTTTCTTTTCAACTTCTTATTTTTAGTTGTTTCATTATAAATTAATAACATCAGTATAAATAATATACTGATATGTTATTATATATATGAAACAACCACATTTCACCTTCTATCCATCCTATGGAAAACGAATTCACCACGCGTGCGTACGTACAGAATATCGTCTCCACGCCGTGGTGTAATCTGTTTCCCACCACCACCTTACTTGGATGGGTATAATGATGTAAAGAATAAATATATATGGTTATTATAACATCATACTGATTCTGAGATATTATATTATCCAACCCAATGCCATTCAATAATTATGGGAATGATATCATCGCTCGAGCGTACGCACGGATTACCGTCTCCACGACGCGGTTAGATTCATTCTCCAAGTTAACCATTCAAGAATGATTATAAAGTATATATATTAAATAATGATAAAATGACATATTAATGATATTGGACTTATGTATATTTTATTTACTTACTTCCATTCAATATATATATAAATCATGTTACACATTCTAGAAGTATGTAATCATGATCTAAGAAATCATATGAATAATTACAAGTCAAAACACGGACGATAAATGAAACGATTTTACCTAAAATACTACTTTAACATGAATTTTTAAAGAACGGGTAATATAAAGACAAAAGTGTACCATATATGATATCATAATAGTGAATATGATTCTTTAATATGTAAATGACATTATTTAAATCATTATACAGGAGGATCGGATACATATGAAGCATATCAGACATAAGGTAAGGGATAATTTTGCAATCTCATTTTTATCCGAGATTGCTTATACATAAGTATTTACTAGGGTATATTTTTCATCCATGTCCATAAAATGTTTTTCATAAAGTGTTTAATATTATTCCATATATGTTTAAATTCATTTTTACCCCACTTTGAATTTTACTTTGTGTTATGGAAGGAATCTTTCTTTTGTTTACCATACGTGGTGCTTTTTGTGACCTTTCCGTTAAAAGTACAAGGAGAATGTTTTTTTAACTTATACCGCATGAACATATTTTTACGTTTTCATAACACTTTATTTTCATGAAGCTTACTCTACAAAATTTCATGACTCTTTTCAACAAAAGCCTTTTCTTTTAAAATTGCTTGGCATTTTGTGAAAATAAAATGATTTTATAGAAGAAATGATATTTTCCTCAAGAATCCATTTCAAGTGTTTTATCAAAACCATTTTCCATATAAGATGGAATTATTTCATATCTGTATGTTTCAAGTATAATATCCCTATTATTTACATGGTTTCTCTATTCTTATGATGAAATGATATACATTTTTTATATGGATTATGTTATGATGGGATGATGTTTATGAAACCCATTTTATTCTTTGGGTTATGATGAATGATTTATGTTTATGTTGTGTCACAAGTAAGAATGAATTCATTATAATATGGGTGGGACCTATATCTCCCTCCAATTAATTGGGTAAAGATTTATATCACATGAGATAGACATGGTTGGAACGAACAGTTAATCCAATTCAGTGATACAGGACTGGAATGAGGAGTGAACTCGATTCAGAAAGGGACTTGGTCCACTAAGATGGTCTTGGCAGCAATGCCTTGTCTACTATTGAAATCATAACATCTTCTAAATGGTTTAAACAATTACATGTTTTATTCCCATTCTATTTTATTATGATTAATGTTTCTTTATGATCTATTCCTTACATACTGCCATATTTTAGGTCATTCCTCAAGATTTTGATGTTTAAACATTATGTTCATGTTTTTTTAAGTTCAAATGTATATGATTTGTTTTATTTTCTCCATGCTTACCCATACTGAGGATTTAAGCTCACCCTTTATATGTTTTATTTTCTCTAGGATTTAAAGAAATGTTTTAGGTAAGAAAACAAAATGGGAATATCTTTACGGGAGATGTTGAAGGTCTTTCACCACGATTAAAATATTATATTCCGAGTTTCCAAAGACACTAAACTATTATGGTCTCTGTGTGTTTGTTTTTGTTATGTATTAAGTATTCTGCAAAAAGTAATGTTATATACATGTACGTCAATCTTTGGGTCTCTACAGTTGGTATTAGAGGCAAAGGAGGTAGGAATGAATCTGATCCTTGGGAACTCTCACATGTGAGTGTTGGACAAAGCATGGATCTCTGCCCTAGGGCTTCATGAGGAAATGGCTACCACTGGGGATTGTGGTGTGTCACGCCCAGGGGGTGTAGCCGCCCATGGAGTTCCCTGATAGGTATCAATTATAGTCCACTGGAAGTAATTCCAGACCGCTATAGTTGGTATCAGAGGAAAGGTTTGGTTAACCTTTGGAAACTAGGATGCGATAAATTTAGTGAAATACCTAGAGATATTTCAAAGGTATGTCAAGGGATGTCCCTATGGTTAAATATAACTATAGGTTATAGTCCAAGAATTATGGTAATTATCTAATAATTAAACATAAGATGTTATATATTGAAGGTAATCCCCCTTTATTATATTGTTTTCACTGGCATGATTTTGGACTCTCACACGATTCTTTTTGGGTTTTAGATGATGGCTAGAACCTGAAGGATCCGTGTTGATCAATGTAATGGAAAATGCATTAATTTTACTTCTAAAAAAACCAATGTTATGGGATATGGAGTGAAAAATCTTATTTCTATACTTACACAAGCTATGAATCATTCTGGACTTCCAAATGAGCAGAGAAGGGAACAATATTCTATTGAGTCCTTCATGAGGCAACATCCACCTTCATTCAGTGGGTATTTTAATCCACTTATTGCTGAACAATAGATCATTACCATTGAAATGATATTTTCCATACTTCGTTGTTCAGAACACGAAAAATTCATTCTGGTTGTTTACCATTTAGAAAGTGAAGCAGACCAGTGGTGGACTCTAATTAAGAATATAAGGCCCCAAGATGAAATTGAATCAGTGGAATGGGACGAGTTCAAGAACTTGTTTTTCAATAAGTAATTCCCTCATATTCTTCGAACAAAGATGGAAAATGAGTTTCTTGATCTTAAGAAAAAGGATAATGAATCTATTGGTATGACGAAGCGAATTTTATAGGGCTTGCAAGGTATGCATCTGGCGTTATCATCTAACCTGAATGTAATGTTGAACGATTCTTTAGTTGCTTAAAACCAAGTCTTCAAATGGCATTAGCTATAAGAGACATCAATAGATATGAAGAAATTGTGCGTTGTGATATCAAGGTAGAAATGTAATTTGGTGTTACATATCCATCTCATGGTTTTGACAAGAAACAAAATATGTCGTTCAAGGATAAATCTCATAACAATGGTGAAAAAAAAGATGAATGTTTCTTTATGCTAAAAGTGTGGAAAGAAGCATGGTGGAGATTGTCTAAAAGGTACTAGAAAATGTTTCAAGTGTGGAAAAGAAGGTCATCAAGCACCTGAGCACCGAATTAATGGGAAATAGGTTTCTATTGACGTGAATAGAGAAAATTATAAAGAGAACTCTCCACTAACACTTCAACACTTCAAGTGCAATGAAATGGGGTATTATGCTAATCAATTCCCTAAACCAAGGGTTATTGATGATCTATATCAACAACCTCTTAAGGAAAAGGACAAAGGGAAGTCACATGCGATCACTGTTAGTAATGTTGAGTATGAAAACGATGTGGTGAAATGATTATGTGTTGTGGAATATCATTTATAGTACTGTGGAACATTGGAATATCTATGGTTTATTGTGGTTTTCGATAATTATATGGTACGGGTATCCATGAAAAGTGATTGAAATATTTTTGAAAAGTATATTATATGCACATAATGAATGGATAAGGAGAAAATAATATGTTTTATAGTATTCATGAGCTAATGATTGATATAAAGAAAAAGTGATATCATGGTTTGAGAATATAGAATTTTTTGGATTTTGGTTTGGGGAAAGAGTTAACTTTTAACTGCATTCATGTTATCACTAAGGTTCAATGGGTATTAATTTTTCAAGAGAATACATGATTAAGGCATTCGAATGTTTGGAATGTGACCAACAAGACATATCTTATGATATATGGGGATAAATGGTATTATTTACATGCTTGTTAGATGAACTCTTTATCAATATTTTTCCTTATACTATGAGTTTGGGTAATCCTAATGATTTGAATAGATTAAGTTAGACACCATATAATATTGTTTAAGGATATAACTTTTTGATATTATATTTGGAATGTTATAATAGTATAGTTTAAGAAAAAGGACAACCTATAGAACGGGACACATCGGACAAGGCTTTGGGAATCAGACCCACAACTGAAGTGTGACAGGCCTTTATCGCCTACCACTGGCCTAAAGGAAGTCCTTTGTTAGTAAAACCTAGTTTTATTTTATTAAAAGGTATGATAGATGAAGTATAAGTCCATTTTAGGAATCATATACGATTAATCTCACTACAGACGGACTTATGTATATAACATTTTCTAGCCTTATGTTTGAGATAGATGGAATGACCTGTCATTCAATCGAATGATCTGCTAACACTTCACAGAAGACAAATTCAACTTCATTTACTTAATAGATGAATTGGAAATTGTTCAAGGCACAAATTACAATGAGATTGTACCAAAAAAAGTAAGTATTTTTTTAATTCAAGAAATATTCAATATTAGGGAAATGATCTTGAAAACCAAAAATGTTGTCCTAGTGCTCTCAAATCTGATGAATCAGATGGTACCTTATATTTTCAAAAATTGATGGCTTTGTGATAGATGGCTTTTTCATTGCCATGTTCTCTACCACTCTTCATCCAAACACGATTGTAAGATTTTTCTACCATATCCATATTTTCACATATGTTCTCCTATGTGGAAACCCATTGATGAGTTAATTTAGGTAACTGATATGTTTCATAATTCACTATTTATAATTACTTTTTAGTATTCTTTTTTACGATATGGGAATCTATGAAAGAAACTTTCAGGTAGTAAACCATTTATAACCCCGACGAATTTCGAGGGAGAAATTCATTTTAAGGGGGGTAGAATGTAACAACCCAAGATTTAATGAGAATTATTCTTTTTAATTTCATTGATGTCTTGTCTTGTAAGATACACCAAAATTATCTTGTGCTATACCCAACACAGTATTAGATTTCATTATACACAACACTAATCTTGGATCGTGTTACACAAAATATAAAGTTTGTTTCATAGTAGTTATTCTACGCAATATTGAGTGTGTATATATATATATATTCAATGTATAAATGAAATATGGTTGGATTTTTTTATATACAACAACAAATGAGTCTTGCACTACATGCAACCCTGACTTGGCTTGCATTACACACAATCGCAACCATTCTCGATACCGTGTGTTGTATGCAATACTGGATTTCACTAAACAACGATGTACGGTTATAAAATTATTATAAACTAGCCGTTATGAATATTATTATCTAATTTTTGAATTTTATAACATTATTATTCATCTTACACATTTTCTAGAACATAGTATGAGAACTAAATAATTTTTTTGGGTAAAATAAGTATTTTTCAAAAAATGCAGTTTTGCCACCTTTTGATGGGGCACCCACTTTAAATATATTTTTTGACATGATTATAAGTTTAATTTGATAAAATAAAAATATTATTTGTAATAAAGATATAAATATTTACTCTGGATAAATTTTTCATAATATTCTCATAACTTTCATATTTTAATGAATAGTAAAAACATGATATATTTTAAATAAAAACTACATTTTTCATCGTAATAATTTATATGGTTAAATTATAATATTTAATGGTTTTAACATATAAATAGAATATATATTATCCATTTAATATAATTTATGTCATTACCTTTAATTTTACATTGAATTCATAGTTAAAACCATTTCAAACTTTGGCTATGTTTTAACTTTTAAAACGCGTTTTCTTAACAACGGGATTAATTTTAAATTAATTACTGCAACTTATGTGTTTTGAATTTTGAAAAATGGATTCCATATTTGGAATCAGTAGGTCCAAATTATATTAATAAGATAATTTTAATTTTTAGAAATTATGAATAGCTACTACGGTAAATTTTATTTACTACAGTTAAATGTAAATCGGGTAATTAAGGGTAAATATATGATTATAAAATTACCCTAACACCAGAAAAAAATTTATTTGATGAATAAAAGTGAACCCATATCACATAAGGGTAGAAATAGATTCATTTAAGGGACTTTTGACCATGAAAATGATGTAATTATTATTAAAACCAATGAAAGTGACAACATGTCACTCTCTTAAATCTTTTAAGTATAATAATTTTAATTTACTGATAAACTTAATGAAACTTAGAACATGAATAATCTCCAGAAATATAATAAAATTATATACATTGTGTGAATTTATTTATAATTTTTAGGGATTAAATAATTATCATAAATGGTGACATAATAGTGATGCAGAAATTGTTTATTTAGTGAAAAATCAATAATATAGTTTTTATTAAACTTATAGTGACCATAAAAGGAACAAAAAACCTGACCAAAACTTATTTTTCATGTACATTTAAACTATAAGAATCTAATTGTCTAATATTTGACCATTTTCAGCCATATAATAGCGATTATGACAATTATTTTATTTTATTTTAAATGATGTCAAAGTTGTCACCTTCATACTTTAATGAAGATAAAATTTTAAAAGTGGGTTGTTTTAGAATATAAATTCGACTAAAATTATTATTATAAAATATATTATATTTATCTTCATCATAGTAGTTTATTTTTAATTTTTATACAAAAAATATGTATATTAAATAATTATACAAAAATGTTGAATTAATTATTTTATTAAGAGAAATATGAAATAAATGATTTTAAAAGTATTAAAATAAATTTTATATGAACTAATTAATGTGATAAAATAATTTTCTAGAAGAATAAGACTTGTTATTAATCTATTAAATAGATTTTTTATAAAATATATTCTCTTTGTATTTTATTTAAATTCAAATCAATGAATTGTGTCAAAATATACACTATTGATATTTTATATTAGTAAGTTGTTTAAAAATCCCAAATATATTTAAAAATTACAAAATAAAATTTATATTTTCTGAAATGTCATAAAGTATCAAATTATGTATAATTAACAACACATAATTAAGTATTTATAACAATATAAAATTTCTAACATTAGTACCACAAATAAAATTAAATAGATAAAAAAGGATAAATTAAAATTATAAGGTTTAAAATAAAATAAAAACATGTCTAAATTTAATTGGTTGATGATATTACAACATAATATTATCAAATATCATAATTTTAGTAACTTTGAATGTTTTTATGTGGTTTTTCCGTTTATTATATATTAATATTTTTGAGATTTCCAAAAGTGCCCCTCTCCTCCCTTATAAAAGGGAACCTCCTCCCTCTCCTCTTCACAACACTATGAGCCTTCATGATCGGCCAATCCCTGCCCATTTATCTTCTCCACTTCCCTAGAAACATTTTGGAGGTTCTGGTATTCTCAAAAGACCAACTCTAGTCCCTTAAGAGGAATCTTAAAAGAGGGGCGTCGAAGTAGAGGTAATCTCTTCTACCAATTCATTCAAGTTTCTTTCTTCTTCAACATCTTCTTGTTTAGTTGTTTCATTATAAAGTAATAACATAAGTATAAATAATAAACTGATATGTAATTATATATATGAAATAACCCCATTTCAACTTCTATCCATCCTACAGAAAACGAAATCATCGCGCTTGCGTACGTACGGAATACCGTCTCCACGTCGTGGTGTAATCTGTTTTCCACCACCAACTTACTTGGATGGGTATAATGGTGTTACGAATAACTATATATTGTTATTATAACATCATAAGAATTGTCAGATATTATATTATCCACTTAAATTCCATTCAACAATGATGGGAATGATATCATCGCTCGTGCGTACGTACGGATTACCGTCTCCACGATGCGATGAGATTCATTCTCCAAGTTAACCATTCAAGAATGATTATAAAGTATATATACTAAATAATAATAATATGACATATTAATGATACTGGACTGATTTATATGTTATTTATTTACTTCCATTCAATTAAATAAGAAACTAAAACAGCGTTCATGCATACATACGACCTACCGTCTCCATGAATGGTGTATTTCTTTTAATTTATCGATCTATAATGTATATGTATATTCTGAAAAAATATTATATATAAATCATGTTTTACATTATAGAAGTATTTAATCATGATATAAGTAATCATATGTATTATTACAAGTCAAACCACGGACGATAAATGAAATGATTTTACCCAAAACGCTACTTTAACATGAATTTACAAAAGAACGGTTAATATAAAGTCATAAGTGAACCATATATGATATCATAACAATGAATATAATTCTGTAATAAGTCAATGACATTATTTAAATCATTATATAGGAGGTTCAGATACATAATAAGCACATTGGACATATGGTATGAGATAATTTTTCAATCACATTTTTATCCGAGATTGCATATACGTAAGTATTTACTAAGGTATATTTTTCATCCATTTCCATAAAATGTTTTTCATAAAGTGTTTAATATTATTCAATGTATTGTTAATGTCATTTTTACCCCACATTTACATTTACATTGTGTTATGGAAGGAATCTTTCTTTTTTTACCATATGTGGTAATTATGTTGACTTTTCTGTTAAAAGTACACGGAGAATGTTTTTTTAACTTATACAACATTAATGGATTTTTACGTTTTCATAACACCCTATTTTCATGAATCTTACTCTACAATATTTCGTGACTATTTTCAACAAAATCATTTTCTTTTATAATTTCTTGGCATTTTGTGAAAAGAAAATGATTTTGAAGAAGAAAGGACATTTTCCTCATTAATTCATTTCAAGTGTTTTATCAAAACAATTTTCCATATAAGATGAAATTTTTTCATGTCTGTATGATTCAAGTATAATGTCTCTATGATTTTTATGGTTTCATTATTATTATTATGAAAATATATCCATTTATTTATATGGATTGTGTTATGATGGGATGATTTTTATGAAACCCATTTTATTCTTTGGGTTATGATGAATGATTTATGTTTATGTTGTGGCACACGTAATAATGATTTAATTATTAGATGGGTGGGACCTATATCTCCCTCCAATACATTGGGTAAAGATTTTTATCTCCTGAGATAGACATGGCTGGAACGACATGGTAATCTGGTTCAGTGATACAAGACTGGAAGGAGGATTGAACTTGATTCGGAAAGAAACTTTGTACACTAAGATGGTCTTAGCACCAATGCCTTGGATACCATGGAAATAATAACATGTTCAAAATGGTTTCCACAATTACATGTTTTATTCCCATGCTATTTTATCATGATTAATGTTTATTTATGATCTATGCATTATTTACTGCCATGTTTTATGTCATTGCTCGTGATTTTCATGTTTAAAAAATATGTTCATGTTTTGCTAGTTCAAATGTATATAATTTGTTTTATTTTCTCCATGCCTACCCTTACTGAGAATTTGAGCTCACCCTTTATATGTTTTATTTTCCCCAGGATTTAAAGAAAGGTTTTAGGTAAGAAAACAAAAGGGGATGATATTTATAGGATATGTTGAAGGTCTTTCACAACGATTATAATATTATATTCCAACTTTCTAAAGACACTAAACTATTATGGTCCTTGTGTGTCTGTTTATTGTTGTGTATTAAGTTTTCCTCAAAATGTATTGTAATGTACATGTACATCAAGATTTGGGTCTCTATATAGGGTTTTTATTTTTAATACCCCCTCACCCATTCTTGACATTCCTCATTATTCGAGAACAAATAAGTCACTTGCTATCATTCTAACATGGAGGGTTTGGGCCAAACGAACACGCCCCGACCTCTCTACAACCATTATAGAACGTGGTTGCTCTAGTTCAATGGCGACGTACCGAGGCGAGTGTGTATGTCTACAGAATGAATAATGGACCACCAGGGCATGCTCGGTGACCTGAGGAACATCACTAGATAGGGTTGGTAGTGGCGGTCGGCACCCCGTTCGGCCCCGGCGGTGGCGACGACGCGACTGGGCCATCGAAGAAGGGTCGCGGCCCATTGGCCGCGGCGGAGCAAGGGAGGCGACCAACCATGTGAAGGGGAGGTTGTGGCATGCATCCATGCCACCGTGCATGCAGGAGCCATGGCCTTGGGTCGCGGCAGTGATGGGAGGGTGGCCGATTCACTGCTGGTGATGGCGCAGTATGTGAATGTGCCAATGGATGATGGTTGTCTTTCCGACTAGCCACAAGCTGAGCGGGCTGCCCAGTGGGTCGCGCCTATCGACCGAGCAAAACTCACCAGGCTGAGTCGGGCCCAGGGCCAGACTCTATTCGGCCCGGGCAGGGTCGGTCAGACTAGGTCAGACCAAACCTAGACCTACTTCGAACCCTTTGCATTCTTTCGGCCATATCTTGAGCTATGGGTGTCTGTTTGATGAACCATCTGTAGAATCAAAAATGATGGATCAAGACGATCCTTTTGTAAACCACACTATAGTTTTAGATAATGTTGGGTTATGTCCAGGTTGGATCGAACATGAATCCATCCAGGCCCTTGGGAGTAAAAGACCAATAACTTACAGATCGGTCATCCAATTGACACACCATCTATTGCGTTGAGAGCCTTTTTTGTGGAGGCCTTTGGGGATACATCTTAGTTGGACTTCCTGGAAGTTGGAGTGTCGAACTGTGGCTTGAGGAGTGGACCATCCTGGAATCAAGAGAGCTTAATGCGAGAAACCTATGGTTAGATTTAACATGAGAAAGGGATCATATGTGGGTAGGTGCTTTCGGATCCTACGTGGGTATATGTTTGAGAGTCCCACTTGGATACGCTCTACGAAATCCATGTGGGACTAGTCTAGGATCCTACATGGGTCTGTTGTACTAGTATCTTACGTGGGACTAATGATTTAGGATCTAACATGATTCTGCCTCTTAATAGAGTAAGATGATAGAGTAGTAACATCTAATCATCTTTTCTACCATACCTACGTTATACCTAGTGTGTGTTGAGTCCTTACCTTCATGGTAATACCATTGTGGTATTATTTTGTGTAGAATACCTTTGTGGTACGTACCTTCACGGTGATACCTTTGTGGTATTCTTTTGTTTGTCGTACCATTGTGGTATTTACCATTGTGGGGATACCATCGTGGTATTCTTATGTGTGGCCTTACCTTTGTGGTACTAACCCTTGTCGTGTTACCTTCGTGGTATTCTTTCCTACGTGGAAGGGTTGTAATTTAGCTAATAGTTGGGCCATGTGTTTCCTCATGAATGATATGGGTATATAGGATAACTTCAGTATATGTTTAGGAATATACCTAAGTAGGGTTGTCAACTATTTTCATGCGTTTTGGTTATCCTTTGTGGGTTTTGTGAGACCTTTGAGGGTATCAGGGTCCCTACTGAGTGTCTTTATACTCACCCCTACATGGGCTATCCCCGATCTTTATTGTGTTTGGTGTAGATGATGAAAATTCTGACTAAGGACGAGAGTACCAGGAATGGAGGTAGCTCGGAGGTGGACCTTAGATGAGGCGTACCGCAGAGATGACCGTTTGAGAGTTGTACCTACCCTTCAGGCAGGGTCCTTGACAGGAGTTCATAGGAGCTATTTCAGTTTAATTTTTCATTTTATTTTTCTTATGCTTTCCATTTGGGCTTGTATTCTAGCCCCTTTTTCTTACTATACACACTCTTTTTACTATACAGCTTGCTTGTGTTTATATCTTGTTGTGTGCTTGGTTGCATATGTTTACAGGTTATAAAGGCAATGCCTTCTTGGTTTTTAGGAAATATGCCTGTAGGTGCTAGTCACCATCCCCTGTCCTATGAAAGGTGGGCTTGGGGTAGTCACAACACAGGCCCTACGAGATAGGTCGTGACATACATTTTCATTTTTTCAAACAAATATTAAATTTTCAGTGAATAGACAAAAATGCATATTCTTAAAAAAGATTCATTTATTTTTTAAAAAATTATTTCCATAATTAGTTTAGTTTGATTTAAAATTTATACAATTAATATTTAGTAATATTAAATTCAAATAATTATATTTAAATCATCAATATATTACATTTTCTTATATGTTTATTCTTAGACTTGAAAAAACATTTTTGGGAAAATATTTTTTATATGTATAATGGTTCTCCATTTTGATTAATTAAAATAAAACCTAATGATATATTATTTAATGGAAATTTGAAGATTATATATCAATAAATATCAATTTAAATTAAATAAATTATGATTAATTTTCATATAGTTAGTATAATAACATCTTATGCTTAAAAAATGCATTCCCCGAAAAAAAACTACTTTTTTGACACGTCTACATGTTTAATTTTAAATTTAATTCATCCACTTATATGATTTTAATTTAGAGAAATGGATTCCATATTTGTAAAATTATTATTTATATTATCTAATAAGGTCAACATAATGTTTTCCATAATTAATAATAATAAATGTAAACATTATTCAATGTGTTTATAGTGAAAACAAGTTTGTCGAGGGAATAAAATAAAAATTTAATGGAGAAAACATCACCAAACATGAAAAATTACAATTTTATATTCAAATTTATACCTTATAAAGTATAATATTTTAAAATGATCTATTTTATATCCATAATCATGAGAAAATCATGTGTAAAACTCCTTTTTCAAAACATCCAAATGTGTCCTCTCTCTCTCCCACTGATAAAAGGAAACCCCTTCTCCTCTCATTTACACTAATAAAAACCCAATTGTTTCTTAAAATAAAAACCCTAAAAACATTCTCCTTCCTTATCTCAATCTATGGTTACTTTTTTATTATAAATCCATCCTAGAAATACATTTTATTCAAACCAAAAGAAGTTCTCCAAAGAAGAAGTAATATATTTAATTGATCATTTTAGTTTATTTCTTAATACACTTCATTAAAATATTATTAAAACATGATTATATAATAAAAAATATATTAAATTTTAAGATTTTTTCTTAATTTTATGGTCATGCCCAACAACTATCCCCTTCTCCCAAAAATTTGAAAAAACTGTTGACCGTTTGTATTGTAGACAACTTCTTCACAAACCGATGTAAATGGATTTCCATCATCGCTTCTCACAGCTGAATAAAGTTCTATATATAATTTTTATATATTGTATTAATGATATAATTACACCTTTTAAATTATAATATCATATATAACATTATACATTCCATTTTGTAGAGAATATGATAATGTCAATCATGTGTATGGTAGACTACCGCCTCGCGAAGCAATGTGATTCACTTTTCACTTACGCATTACATGGAAGGTAATAAAAATTAATTTTAATATTTTATATGTTAAAACATAAATAAAAATATTTAGTTAAAGTAAATGTATCGTATGCTTTTTTACCTTACCATCAATTGCATAAATGATAATGTTGATCGTTGTAAAATAGACTATCTCCTCATGAACCGATGCGATTTTTTATTATTACCACATCACATGGATTTTATATGTTGATGTATTTAATGAATTAAAACTATTTTCATGATATAATTATCACAATTTAAAATACAAAATAAAACATAAATTATTTCCATCATGATCATTGAAAATGGAAACGTTTTCATGTGTACTTACAACTAATTGTCTCCACGATTCTATATATATCATTTTTATCACAATATTTCACAGTTAGTTTTAAAATAATGATTTTTTAATAATAATTATAATTATTTCAGGATTTAAATTATATATATTATTAAATTATAATCTATCTGACCTCTATCAACTGACCAATGTGCTTTAGGACATATAACTTATCTATCATTAAAATGTTCACCATGAAATTAATTGGTTAATTAATTCAATATGACATGGTAAAAAATAAAATAAAATAAAATATAAACATTAAAAAAGGTTTTAAACAAGTTAAATTACTAAAATTTGTTTATTATTCAAGAATATTATGAATGAAAACGACGATTCATGCTTGAGGTAAGGGTTTCGTCTCAAAACATCCTTCATTCATACACAAGCACTTTAATTCACCAAATTTATTTTTAATGGTGTATATAAATCCCCATTACATATTATATCCCAAAAAACTCATAATTTATGATAGTTTGAGTTAAAATTCATATAGTTCATCTAATTTACTTATGATTAAAAATTTAACCAAGGGTTAGGGTTTTATCTTTCAATATCATTTTATTCAAGATGGCTTATGCATTAATTCACTTTGTAGGATATTATCTCATCATTACCTAATAAAAACCGTTAATTATCTTCTAATATTATTATTAATGGAAAATTCATGTAATAGTAATATTTTCCCCTCTTTATTACTTTAATTAATAGAAATTTAAAAAAATAGGAATTAATTACTCTCTTCGATTGAAAATACTTTTTCTGCCATATCGATGTTTTAAAAAAATATTTTTTTACTATTATCCTATGATTTTGAAATTTAATTTTTACCCATGTTTTAATTTATCTAAAATGTTTTAAAATAAATATTCTTATTTTTTTTTGAAGATGTTTCTTTTCCAATTTTAATAAAAAAGTGAAATGAATCTTTGTTTTTATATGTATTGAATGTATGTTATTTTTTGCGATAATGAAAATTATTTTCAATAAATATTCCTTTATAATTTTTGAACTATATTTTCAAAGAAAATGATTCCCATTATATTGTTTGAAATTTACTATTTCATAACTAAATTTGAAATTTTCAATACTGTTTACTCTATAATTTGTTTTATATTTTTAAAATCATTTTTATTTATCAATAAAAAAAGCATTTAATTTTATGGAATTATTCTAATATATATATATACATATCACATACATATATATATTTTTCAGTATCCCTTACTTTATTGGGGTAATAAATGCATTATTCTCATTTCACTTATTAATTTATTATGAAATTTCCATTTATTATTAGATGAGGCATGATTATGCAACAAATTTTCATTCCATGGGAAATTCTTATTTTTATTCATTATGATAGATTACCTTTTGTAGTGTATATATACATTTATATGAAATGAATGTGAATGGTAGGCCTAAAAATATATAAAACTCCAATGAATTGGGTAATTTTTCAGTCTCATGAGACATCATGTACAGGATTAGGGTGAGAACCTAATCCATTACGGGACACTATTAACCAAGTTATATTGTCTTAGATATTATCCTTGAATTATGTTTATGTCCGGTTTTTTTCATTTAAACATTCTAATTTTTACATGATCTTATGATACCATTCTCTTTATGTTATAATTCTATTCGATTGCTTGTGTACCTTCTTTTTTATAATATAATGTTATACCATTCACTTATATGTTATGCTTCCTTATCATGTTTATTCATTTACTAGTATTTTTATCTCACCATTTTCTTTCATATATTCATAAATTTATCATATGATAATTTAGAATATATAAAAAATAGGAGATCAATATTTTGAATAATATATATATTCCATGTTTATGTTTCCTTATGATCAATATTCATTACATTATAAAAATACAAACCATAGGGACATAATAGTTTAGTGTCTTTAGAATCATGGAAATACAAACAACTGGCTCATTGGTAAACTACATCATTTTATCAGAAGATCTTCAAAACTATCACCCATAGCAGAAATATGATACATAATATGTTTCTTCAACACCTGGGTAAAGGAAAAATAAGAATTGGTGATCTCATATGCTTATTAAGTGTACAAAAGGAGACATGTAAGCATGACGTGAAAATAAGCACATGAGAACATTAAACAAAATTCATACCATGCACATGAAAGATGTTTATCTATATTCATTGAATGAATTCTTAAATTTCATAAGACATGAATCATAGGAGAATAAAATAAAATGATACATGAGAGTATAACATTAGCAGAAGACATAGATTCGTTTCATAAACATGAGTATATAAAATCATTTCCATATAATTCAAGGATAACATCTAAGGTTATTATAGTGGAATGTGTTCACTCACCAAACCATCATAGTAGTCAATGTTAACTCCCAAGAATATCATAGTAGATAATGTATCTTACTGAACTAGTTTCATACCCCATTTTAATCATTTTTTCTCATGAGATATAAATATTTATCCAATTCAATGGAGGTAGATATAGGTCCCACACATCTCATAATGAAAACCATATTTACGTGTTACAAAATATCATAGAACAATCACCATATCATAACCCAAAAGATTATATCGGTTTTCTAATCAATTAATAATATCAAAATCTTTAAAAAAGAGAAATATTTCATAATAATTTCAATAATTCATCGTTTCATCATATCATAACCCATGGAAAACGAATCAGGCTTTATAAAAACTATATCCTTGTATACCCTTTGGATGAAAAATGGGTATCATAAAAATCATGAAATCATAGGAATAAAATTTTCACATAAATAATAATAATGGTATCCTTTTTCTATATCTCTGATAATATATAGGTAACATCAGCGGATGTCATCTCAAGTGGATAACTATTTTAATCAGTCATTTAAAACATTTCAAGAGGAAAATATCCTAAATGATTTGAAAAACACTTTTTAAAACCTAAAACATATTGAATTTTTTTTCCAATTTACATAAAAATTTATTAAGGAATCTTGAATTAAAATAATTTTTATTATGAGTGGAAGTTTCATTCTTGTCATACATATTAGAAAAAATTCAATTCATATTTTTTATAAAATCCCAAAGGAAATTATCAAAAAAAAGGCAAGAAATTTCCTTTAAAATTATTTTTTAAAAAGATGAAAAATAGTTAAAATATATTTTAAAAATAATATCATAATAATAAAACATGTTTATAAAACATGTTTTTGGAAGTAATTGGATTTCTAACTGCAAATAGAAATAAATTATGTTTTTATTCAAATCATTTTTTAATTATTTTCAGTAAAAAATAGTGGGTAAATGGTACTATTACATGAAAATTTTATGAATAAAAAAAGGATAATAAAATGCATGATATTATTTTGATATGGATCATAATATTTGGTCATCAAAACATATCATAAGCAATCTCAAAAAATGATGAGATTGTAACATTGAATCATTACAGTTTTAATAACATTGAATCATAAGCCCTATGATGGAATAACATAAAGTGTTACATGAAATATAAATAGGATAAATAAATTCATGATATTAAATTTTAAGGAAGATGTATATGCAAATCGTGAATGAATATATGTGTATAACATAACATACATCTCAAAAAAGAAAGTTTAGACAAAAAAAATAATACCTTGAGCATCGAATTCCTTCATACATGTTCAAACATCATGTAAAATAAATATAATTTCATTTTAAATCTATGAAATAAATGTACAAACACACACACACACAGATATATATAAATATATAATACCACATATGATTTACTTATGACCTTTTATTACCCAATTATTAAAAAAATCAACGTTGAAATCAGGTTTTTGGTTATCACTGATTTGTTTTTCGTATAAGTTTTGATTTTTCATTTTTGGTAATAATGATTAGTTCATTGATTAATTGTATAAATAATTTTATTCATGATATAAATATCATATATATTCTATATATATTTACAAACATTAATCCATATAATTTACTAATATAAAATAAAATACAAAATTCATGGAGACAGTAGGGCGTACATATGCATGAACATTGTTTCAATTTTCTTGTCGGGTTAAAATAAATAAAGTTAAATTATATTTTATCATTAAAGAATAATTTTAACTTCATATTTATCAAAGATTTTAATTTAATCCATATTTATTACCTTTCGTTTAAAGTCTGAACGAATCACATCTCTTTGTGAGGCCATAGTCTACTCTACACATGACCCAAGATACAGTATTCCCAAAAAATGGATTAAGAATATATGTGTGATGTCATAATTTAATTAGTATAATAATAACATAAATATAATATATAAATAATAAATTCATCATTATGTCCAGTCTTTAGAGGTGATAATGGAAAAATGATTGACATCAGGTCACGAGGCAGTAGTTTTCTGCATACACGAACGATGATTTCATAACCCAGTTGATGGAACTCAAGATATTTTTAGGTCATAAACCTAACATAAAAAGATATATTTATTTGTAAATAGCTATTATATTCTATAATCATGATATAATAATACTTTTAAGAGTTTTATGATGAAATAAATCAAAAATACACGTTGAGGAATTTCAACTCTTCTTCTGGTATCGTTCTTAGGATTGAACCAAAACCCCCCCTAAGATGGATTTATATGACAAATAAGTCATATATGATGATAGGTGTAATTTTTGAAGTAATTGATTTAGGTATATTCTGAAAAAAAGAATTTTATGGTGTTTAAGAGTAAGTAGAGGTGGTGGCCTTTTGTGAGTGAGGTGAGTGGAACACTAGTAATTGTTTGAATGAAAAAAATGTACAATTTTATTTACGTGACACAATAGTCAAAATTTATCAAATAAGATCCTTATACATGATAAAGTATAAATATTCTAATAAAAAATATTTTAGACAATTTATAGGGAATTTTAACCCATATTGTTTTAGTTTAACCCTTCGATAAACTGATTTTTAACTTAACCGTGGTTAAGAAGTATTTCTATTTTTACTATTTATTTTTGTCAAATTTTTTATTGAAATTGTTGGAAAAAATAAATTATTTTAATTCCTAAAATGGAATACATTTTTTCAAATTCCATTCACATAATTTTAAATATTTAATTTAAAATTAATCCCACACGAATGATGACAATGTAGTGTTTCAAGAGAAAATGTTCAAAAGATTACCAATTTTTATATATAATTTCAATAAAAAAATATATTAATGTGACTTCAATGTGATTAATGGGTGTATATTTTAACTAATTTTATTTCAAAACAAATTTTAAATATATAAAGTTATAAATAAATTAAATGAAAATGTATTTTTTAATTAAAATCTAGTATTTTCACTATTCAACAAAAAACAACACTTTTATGAAAAATAAAGAAATCAACCAGAGATAATTTTTACATAAATATTTCAAAAATAAATATTATTTTATAAAATTAATTTTATAAGAGTATGAAATTTTAATATTACTAATGTTCACAGAAATTAATAAAAAATAATTTTGGAGAATATAGTATTTTTGAAACATATAAAGACATTACTGAATAAAAAGTACCTTTTTATCAATCTGTTTACATTATATAAGACCATCATAATTAAAATTTGAAAATTATTTAATACAATTTATATATCTATATTTATTGTATTGGTTATACTGGTCACATTTAGATAAATATATTAATAATATTTCATGGTTTTGTTAAAACTCAATGTCATGTGTTACACAAACAAACTCAATGTTGTGTGTAGTGAAAACTAAACTTGATATTGTGTCTAATTAAATCTATCCAATAATTTAATTTCTGTTGAAAAAAATTAATCATAAAAGTTGGAGGGGTTGTAGTGAACCAAAACCTCAAAATATATAATGACTTTACAATCCATGTGTTTCTTTATGGATGTTTTTTGAAAAGTCATGTAATAATGTGTTTAGAATGGTTTGGGTCTCTATAATGGGTATTATAGTAAATATTTTTTAACCACATAAAAATTGTATTATAAAACTATAGTGAGAGTGATGGGTTAGGAATAAAGGTAATACTATGTATTGAAAATGCCTTAGAGTCATGGTGAAGTATATGGTGAGTGGTTTCCACGAAAATCCATCCATATCTGGATATTATAAGTGGTCATGGGTCTTTAATAGATGTATCTATGGGTAATAACTTCAAAAAAAGGCACATCGAACTTGACCCAATAATTATCGGGTACACTCTAGGGGGCCTTACTACACAGCTTGTCTGAAACTCCTTTGGGATATTGTATCGAAATTCACAAACTATTTAAAATCCATTATAAATGACTTGAACAAATTGTTTGTTTAGAAAACCTAGTATTAATCATCACCATGGATAACATATGTTGAAACCAAGAGACCCACAATTTAGGACGTATATATTATTTATAATTTTTTCTAAATAGTATAATAATTTTCACTTTTCTTTTGTAATACATACTCATCTTCATTTTTTAATATTTTTAGTTAATGGGGGGAAATAGGAGAAAGGATTCTTAAAACCTATGTGATGGGAAATTTAATGATTTAACTAGTGAAATTCCTAACACAATAGTAATGGTAGTTAGACATCCTGTGGTAATTCCAACTGAGCCCCCTTGATTTTTGATCAATAACCAGAAAAAAATTGAATTTCTAAATGAAACAAAGAAGAGAAGATTGACATCTCATTGAAGATTAAGTGTTAAATATGATAAAAGAAAAAAGATTCAATTACCTACATGTAAAAAATATTGGAATAGGTACCGTGTAAAATTCTATAATGGAACTATAATATGATTTTTTGAAAAGGAGGTCACTATATAGCAAATTTATGATGAATAATGAAGATTCTGCTTAATAATACATAGGAAAAAATGTTCATCCTAGTGATCTACTAATGATTCAATGATGTTAATGGGAGGAAAATTTTTATTATCCAAATAAATTCAACAATAAAAACATTAATTACTAAGGGAATATTTTATTAAAATAATGGAATTATATTTATTACTGATTTTAGCGGTTTGAACTTGAGAATAATGTTGTTAAAGTTTTTTTATTAATGTTATCATGAAACTTGTAATGATCATTTAGTAGCAATTGTTTTTATTTATTTTTAATAATATTTTTAATTATAACGATGATATATATTGGTGATATAATATTATGTTGATATTATATGAAAAAGTGAATACTTGAGAAAAATATTCATTTTGATATGTACTTGTTATTGAGGTAATTATAGTGAAATAATATTATCAAATTTTATGGGAAAAATTAAATTGTATATAATAATTTTGTGGTGAGAAATGGATTTGATTATTAATGTTATTTTTAGTTTTTTCATTATATTTTTAGGACCGTTATAGATATTATATTAATAATGTAATGGAATAAATACTACTATATAGTCAAGAGACAATTCAATATATCCGACAAGGTAGTGGGGCTTGAACCAAAAACTAAATTGTGAAAAGGGCATACCATATACCAATGGAAAACATGACATCCTGATAAGTATTAAAATTTTATTTTTTATTTGGTCTGAATGATGAATGTTAATTTTAATTTTGGAAATATATTATATAATAAATTATTTTGAGGTGTCAAATAATTTTTTGTAGAATTGTTTTTATTGAAGTATACATATAACCTCTAGGTTTAATATAATGGGATTTTTGGGAAGAATGAAATAATGTTTTTGTAGATATAGTTTCAATGGTATGAGATAATATTTGAGGTTAAAAACATATTTAATGTTGAGGTTATTGAGATTATTTACGATATATAGTTACTTAATTATGAAATGAACGTGGTTAAACCTTGGTATTATTGTTAAATATTCAGGATTAACCTATTTATATAGGAATTATATTATATTAGGATAACCATTTTTCTATTTTAATAAATTTAGGAAGAATATATTGTTACTCTTTTGTGGATATTATGATTCATTAAAATGTTATTTTAGTACTTCAGGCATAAAAATACTATTAGATATTCATTCGTAAGCGTAAGAGGTTAAGTTGAAAGTGATTGAAGTACAACAAAAGGATGAAATTGGGGTGATTAATTAAAAATTTATCAAGTATATTTTTCAGTGTTATATATCTTGATAGTATAATAATCCCTCAACTCTAGGAAAAGGGTCTCAAAACAAATAATCTGTCCCACTACCTACATATCTGATGAGTCAAAGTTCTTTTAACTCATCATAGATTTATGGTTTTGTGGTTTTTATAATTCTCTTGATCATTCACTTTATTATGATCAATAGCATATACTACTCTCCAAAATTATTTTCCATTTTCTTTAATGTCCATATTTTCACTTCCATCCAATGTTCTTTAACAAGGAATCCTTGTTTTGTGTTATTCAATATAGCCTTCATATTTCACTTTCCCTCTTTTAAAAAAATGTTGTTTAACCCTTTTGTGATGTAGGTTTTCTAGAATGGAATTTTTGAATGTAAAACCCTTTATTAATTAAAAAAAGTTGAAATTATGAGAATGGTTTTTTGGGGGTTAAAATGTAACATCCTATGATATTAAAATAATATTATTCTCAATAGTGCATTCAAAATGAAATACCGAGTTTAAATGAATGGTCATATAATATTATTTAAACATGACCAATATATCCTATACATTTGATTAATATGTATGAATATGATTAAAAAATTTATAAAATTTATATAAAGGTACTCATTAATATGAATTTATTTATAAATTCATTATTAACTAGTAACTTAATATTAACAAAAGTCATTTTATTCACTGAAAATATATTTTCTTCAAAAAAATGATTTTTACTCCTTTTTTTGGGAAAATAATATAATAATTTTTTTCAATTTTAGAAAATTTATTTGATAAAATATAAATAATTTTTCTAATCACAATATCAATGTTAACTTAGGGTAAATTGTTTTTTTAAAATATAATTTTATAATTAAATTGGGAAAAATTCATTTTTATTCAATTTTTGATCTCTTTTTGATAAATTACATTCCACTATCCATTTATTTTGAATAAAAATTAAAATACATATTATATATTTATATTAAAACCAATTAATTACATATAAATTATATTTAAAATGTATTTTTTTATATATCTATTTGTATACTTAAAAAACATATTTCTGAAAATTTTTTTATGGAGAATAATGATTCACCATTTTAATAAATTAAAATTACCACTAATGTGGAAATATTTATATTAAACTCATAACATATATATATATATATATATATTAGATTTTATGTTTTTAATTTCATTTTTTATATAGTTATTATAAGATCATCTTATTCTTACAAAACCGCATTCCTTGAAAAATAATTCAACATGTGTTTGGGTTGAATTTTAAATTTAATCTCGTCACTTATGTGAGATGTATTTAAAAAATAAATTCCAAATTTTGAATAAGTGTAATTTATATTATCTAATAATATAAATTTAATCTCCTATCATAATTAATAACGAAAAATTTAAAATTTATTAACAATAGTTATGGTTAAAACGGTTTTAATGGGGGATAAGATAAAACGATAATGCCTAAAAATGATAAAAAAATGTTCGTAATTACTACTAGATATTCATATTTAGACCTAAAATATTATATTATTCTGAAATGTTCTATTTTGGATCTTTTTTGTGATTAAAATGTTGGTATATTTCTTTTATTTTTAAAAACTCTAAATGGGTCCTCTCACCTAGTTATAAAAGGCCATCCACTATCATCTCCTTCCCAAACGTACAAAACCAATTGATTTTGCTGATACCTACTGAAATATGTTACTTAATACCCTCATTGATAGATTTACTTATATAAATAATATTTTTATATTATTTTTATTATATAATTATTCTTTTGGAATTACAATATCACATATATGTTAATACATTCTATTTCATAGAGAATATGATAATATCTTTCATCTGTATAGTGCACTAGCACCACATGAAGCGATGTGATTCATTTTTCACATATGATTTACATGGAATGTAATAAAGATTAATTTTATGTTTTTATATGTTATTAAGAAAATATTATTAATTTTTAAAATCAATATATCTTATAATTTCCGACATTATAATTCAATGATAAAACAATAATTTTGTTCATGTGTACGAAGGACTACCACCATACGAAGCGATGCGATTCTTTTTTATTACCACATCACAAGGGATATATGTGTAAGTGTGATTAATGAAAAAATATTATATTCATGAAATTAATATCATCATTTAATGTTAAAATATCTCTTACCTTATTTCCATCATTATCCTTAAAAAGTTGAAACATTACTAATTCCTTTGTACGGCCTATCATCTCTATGATTCTAACCTTGATCATTTTTCATAACCATATTTCATGTTCTCTTTTAAAATTATGATTTATATATATTAATTATATATATTTCATGAGAAAAAATTAAGGATATGATTAAATAACAATCTCTTTTACCGTATTCAACATAGCAATGTGATTTTGGATATATGATTTGTTTATTGATAAAACGTCTCACATTAAATTTATTGGTTATGAAATTTCATATGACATGATAGAAAATAAAATAAAATTAATTAACATGTGTTTATTATTTAAGAAAATGATTAATTAAGATGATGATTCATGATCAAGGCAATGGTTTTTTCTCAAAACCACCTTCATTGTGACACATTTATACACCTAATTTATTCTTAATGCTCTGAATACTGACCATTTATATATTATATCATAAATCATTCATAATAAATTTTACTTTATTTTACAATTAATCTAATTAATACTTTGGAGTTATGATTCAAATGCTACCAAAGTGGTAAGGGTTTTGTTGCAATCTCATTTTATTCAGGGTTGTTTATGCCAGAATTTCTTTTATATAAAAATATGATCATTCTAAAATAAAAATATTTAATTTTATTCTCTATTTACTCATTAAATTTTCATATAATATTTCCATTTTCCTATATTTGGTATTCTAAATTATTTAGAACTTGTTTTATGAAAATTTTACTCAATTTCTCTCTTCAATCAGAAATCCGTTCACTTCTATATCCATGTTTTTTAAAAATGCATTAAAAAATGTTTTTACTATTAATATATAATTGTTAAAATTCATATTTATGCATGTTTCACTAATTAAGAGATTTTTTAAAATCAATTATCCTACCTTCTTTCAAACAAGTTACTTCTATCTTTTACAAAAATGTGAAATGAATATTTTCTTCAACATGTTTGAAATGTATGGTATTTTTTACATTCATGACCATTATTTTCTAGGAATATTATTTTATAATTTTCCTAGGATATTTTAAAAGAAAAGTAGTCCGATAATATATATTTTTTCTATTTTTTCGAAATTTATTTTCAATGTGGAAATGTTATTTTCCTCAAGAGTGTTTCTGAAATTTGTAATAGTATTTCTATTCATCAATGAAAAAATTCTTTTAATGTAATGGATTTTTTAAAATTATTATATATTCCTCTTACATATGAACCTTTCTCAATATACCTTACTTTAATAGGTTAATAATTTACTTATGATAATTTCTCAAATCCCTTAATTATGAAATTTAAATTGGTTATAATATGAGGAAAGATTATGCAGCCCATTTTATTTTCATGGGTAATTTTTAATATTTATGATTAATAATAAATATACAAGAAAACATATATTTACTTATGATTATTCCTTTTGATTGATTTAATTTTGTGGAAAAAATATGAATGTACAAGAAATGAATGTTATGGGAGGGGGTAGAATTATATATCCATCTAATGTGTTGGTTAATATATTATTATCATGATACATCATGTATGAGATTAGGGAGTGAACACAATTTATTTTGGGACTATGTCCAACATGTTATGATGTATTTGAAGTTAGCCTTAAAAGATGATTATGTCATGTTTTATGTCATTAACACTTTATTATCTTACCATAAAATTACTATACTATTCTTTTTATACTATTATTATATTTAATTACTCATCAAGTTTCTCTGTTATGATATCATTTTATAACTTTTACCCACATTTTATTATTCTTTATCATGTTTAGTCCCATACTAGTTTTTTATATCACTACTTTATTTTATGTATTCTGTAGGTTAAATTATATAGATTCGGGATCTCAAATAGGTTTTAGGATCTCACTATAGAGAAAAAAATAAGGATTCATGTTTTTAGATTCCTTTTAAAAATTATGAACCCAGTATTCCAAAGGTAATAGGACATTACAATTATTTTGTTATATTAAAGGATATTTATGTTTAGGAATTATGTAATGATATGGGTAAAAAAAATTGGTTTCTATTTCTCTACCTCATTTGGTCCACAAAACCCGAATCCTTTTGTTTCGTGACCATTCTATAATTGAATTGTTTAATATAATTTATACATTGGTTGTGTAAACATTTTCCCCCAATCATTCAACATTTTACCTACTTACATTAACCCAGAATTCAATCATTAGACTTCAATATCCATTTCCCATCATTATCCTCCATATTTTTTAGGTTTATTATTTTTTTAATTTTCAGAATATTAACTATTTTTTTTTCAATTATGAATTGAATTCATTCATTAAGTTGTTTGTATGTATATCATTCTCAATTATAAATTATCATATTATGATTACTTTAAGTTTTTAATTTTTTGTTATTATAAGTTGATTGTGATTGTAAATTATGGGGATAATTTTTTTTATAAATGTTTGTATTTAAATTTTTTATTTTCAAATACTATTTCACTCAAACTTGTTTATTTTTAGAATATTATTTTTCTTAATTTTTTTCATGTTTTAATTTTATTGTAATAATTTATTTTCAATATATATTTCTTTCCTGTTGCAACTACATTTTATTTTAAAATTTTAAACGAGTTTGTATATTTATATTATTATATGTTTAAATTATATATATATGATTACTCAATAAAATGTTTTAATATATTATTATATTTTTTTGTGAGTTTAGGTAATTAATAGATCATAAAGGATTAATTCATTAATAACTATCATTAAATATGATAAAGGGATTGAAATTTTTATTGAATTTCAAAAATTCAATTCTGAAATAATGATTTTATTTTCTATGCATGTGTGAAAAGATTTAGCAATAAAAAATTAGGTTACATATAAATCAAATTTCATCATATTTCATGGGGTTTAAATTGTAATGTTGTACAGTGGATTTGGCATGGAGAAGTAACACACAAATTAAAATCTAAAAATGATAAATATGTTTAGAATGAGATAAAGGACCGTCTTGAAGAATTAATTGATGATTTATGTGTTGAATCTATTTACAAAATTTAAAAATTATACAAATATGCTTAGAAATCACTATTCTCAAGATAATGTACATTTAAATTATTATTATAAATTATAATATTAGTTAACTTGAATGAAAAAATGGTCAGATAGATAAACGATTCATTGGATATCTTAAAATTTGAAAAGTTCTATTAGGCTAAGAAAATAGGCTTCCCAATTATAATTGTGGGGGAGATAAAATATTATTCCTATTGGGATAGGGGTATAAATAAAGAAATGATTTCTCTAATGACAATGTTATATATAGGATGGAGTATGAAATTTTAAAACAATTTCATAAATTTGCAAAATCATGATATAAAATGGATGTCAAATCCAACTTTGATTCATTATCAAGAATAATAACTTAACTTCTTAATAAATATATACGGAATCTTCCAATAATTAATAATTTAAAGTGTCTATTTTCAAATTAAAATTAATAAAATATTCTATGATGGAATATAAATGAGCACATATTTTCTAAAAACCCAGTTCATCCTACAAATTCACCCAAATAGAAGACTTTTGATAACAATATTTCTAATTTTTGGAAATAAATATATAAATAACAAAAGGGGACAAATCACATATAAAATGAATCTATATCGTGCCCTAGATATCTAATATTGTTCATGTATTATTATACTTTTTTCTTCAACTTTTCCCCATATATATGTATGAAGAGAAAATATGTGATTATGAGCTTGATGGTTTCTAAAAAACAATCTGTAATTAATACAGAATTTTTTCTATTACCATTGACTAAAGTTACTAAATTATATTGATAAAATGTATTATGGTATTTTATGAATAAAATAACAATTATTTTACTTTTCTTGATATTACAATGTCCACTATGAATGAAATTTCTATATATGAAAATGTATTCACATACAACCTTAAGGTAAATAAATATTGACCAATTTGGGAAGTGGAGACTTCAAATAATAAATTTTGAAATTGAATAAAGATATTATAAAAGAGACATCGGAGATTTTATTTAAGGAATAATCATTATATATGATTTAAAAAGGAAGTCGATAGTTTATAAGAGTGTAATTGTTTACCATAGTCATGTTCATCTGAATAATAGTTTGACAAGGTGTAGAATATCAGTGTCATGTTTGAAGAAAAGGTAATTTTAGTCATCAAACAAAATAAGTGACGAAAAGTTCCAATTTTTGGAGCTATATTATTTAAAATTTTTAGTGGAAAAAAATAACATCGACATTATGCATATAAATAAAAACATGTTTTATAGTTTTATTTGAACTGTTATAAACATAAAATAAAATAAAAAATTTGGATTACGTGAAATACACGACTTAATAACCATGTGAATACATTAATAGTCGGCTCTAATTATAAAAAAGTAGATAATATTTTTAATAGGGTTTTCATTGATTAAGAAAGTGTGAGAACAGAAATTTTTTTCAATGTCTACACGGTATTAATATACCTAGTGGGTTTTCTTCAAATATTTAAAATTCAGTGTCATTGAAGGATAAAATGATAGTATGAATGAAATATTTGGATTTTTAAGTGTTTTTACCAATTCTCCTACCAATTTCACTACAGGGAATATTTATTATAGTTTTCAAAAATTATATTATCTAGTTGGGTTATTTTTTTAATTTGATTTTCAATAAATTAATAGATCAAAATTTGATAGATGTATTGGAGAATGAAGCAACCCTAATACGTTTTTGAAAAAAATGTATTTTCTACCATTTTTTAATAAAATGGCATCTATTTGATTCATTTTGTGTGAGAGATATGAATATATGTGCCTATTTATTTATGTTGGATGTATTATTTTGTAAGATATATGAAAATTTTGAAGAGATATGTTAAAAATATACATCAAATAGGGACATATATTTCTCAAAAATATATATCAGAAGAAGCGAATGTGTTCTTTAATAGTTATATGTATGAAGTGGAGTTTTTTGTTCTCCCTATATCATGACAATTGATATTTGATAGTGAAGGTAATGTAATTCATGGGTTAAAGGTAATGTTTTTTCCATGTGATGAAGTAATGAATGATAATTTACAAATTTTGAAAAAAATAGGTGAGGTTCAACCATATTTCATATAATACTAGATTGGATTTATTATATCCAAAAATAAATTTATAGTGGTTTATGAATGAACATAAAAAATATCACAATTTCAAGAGAATGTCCACACTTATTTATCTTTACCAGATTCATTGAAATTGTTAGCAGAGGGACTAAGTTATAATGCGATCATGTAGATTAGTTTTTTATTAATGACTAGACATTTCTCAAAAAAACATTGATAATAAGAGTACTATTAAATGTATTGGTGGAATGGTTATTATATAAGAACTATATTTTATTAGTGCTAAAGATGGAAACCCAAATTTAAAATCAATACCATATTTTGGAGTTGTTGAGGATATACATGAGATTGACTATACTATATTTTTTACTACCAATATTTATTTGTAACTAGGTAGACAATAATAGTGGGGTGACACATAATGTGTTTAGATTTACTCTAGTTTATATTAAATGATTCAGTTGAAAATATGATCATATTCTCGGTGATACAATCAAAACAAATATTTTATGTTGTTAAACCATCAAATGATCAGTGGTCTTTTGTTTTACAAGGGAAAAAATTCATCTAGATAATGATAATGTTGATGAAGTTGAATATTTATGTGAAATTTCCTCATCTATTACACTATTACCTGAGGATAACAATGACTGTGATGTAGACATAGTCCATACAATATGATGTGATCAAATAGAATGGATATGGGAAAACAATTCATTAAAAATCTAAATAATTGGGTAAATGTTGATTTTTTTGTTAAAGTAATACACATAATCTATTTAAATTTAAATTTTATATTTAAATATATATACGTGTATCATTATTAAAATTTTATAAATTAAAATTTAATCATTGGTATTAAAATAACCATTTTTGGTTGAAAACAAATATATTAATCATATTATTGGGATTATTTTATTTATATTCTTCATTTTTCTGGTCTATTATATTATTTAATAATATATATATATATATAATTTTCATCTTATTATTATCTATCACATATTTTACTTATATTTTATTTTTTCATAATGAAATAAAAGTTTAAAAAATTAAACAATTTTAGATTATAATAATTTCTATAAGTTTTTTAAACTTTTTATATTCATTAGTTTTACTTACACTATATTTGGTTGTAAATCCAAACATTCCATGTTTTTATTTATATTATTTAAGAAACGAATATTTGTAAAAATTATTTAATTATAGTTAAATATATGTACACAGACTTTTAATTAAGTCGTATAAATCCTTCAAAATGATAGACATGGGGAAAAGGGAACCAAGGTATTTTGGATTCTTTATAAAAACATATTTATTCTAATTAACCTATTATTTCATGAAATTACATTTATCACATCATCTCTAGAGTATATGGTATATAATTCTGGTAGGTATGGGATTACACATTTACCAAAAAATCACTTGTGTGTGGAGGGAAAAGTTTGGTAATTGAGTTTGTTGATAAAAATCACCTATCTGGTCCATATTTTAAGTTGTTAAGGAGTTTCATGGCTATATAGATTCATTTTAGGATAATTGTGTTATTTATTTATTGGTGGTGAATTAGCTAATGAATAAATTATTAGTAATTGGATTCCATATTAGAAAAATTTATAAAATTATTTATTTAGTTTTCCAATTCATTAAATGTGATACATTTCTTATTATTAATATTTCATATATTAAACTGAAGATGAAATTTGAGTTTCGATGGAACAATTTATTGTAAATATCTCTCTAATGATGTTTTTATTATTAAAAACACTAATTTATATATCTAATGGTTTAATTTTAGTGGATGAAAATTATTGTTACAATTATCTATGTTGATCTTAATGGGGAAATTAATGGAATCGTTCTGAACATGGTAATATTGTAGTTAATTTAATTAAATAGTCTGATGGTACATTCATTTCTGAATGGATTTTTTCAAATAATAGAATTAATTCGATAAATCTATCAAAGAGATTTTATGAATCCTGAAGGGCCGTGGTTTCATGTGAAAAAAATCAGACATCATATACTAGTTGGTTCTATATCGATAGTATAATGGATATATATGGATTCCACAAGCCAACCAGTATAAGAATCTAGTTTTAAGAGGTCCCCAGCAAGCTCACTAGTTAGCAAGGGGAATCCTTTGGGCTAGTAGGTGGAGTGAATCTTATAGGTCATATTTTATTATTCTAGTAGACATTGATACTCGTAAAGCCTCATTGTTGATGCTTAGTTAATGGGATATATTCAAAAAAATTCCTTGTTCTATTAGAGGTTATAAATTGAGGACATTTGTGTCTTAGAATAACCAAAATTCTCAAAAATCATTATGAAATTAATCTCTAGATATTTCTCTCGAAATATTAAATCCATCTTTCAAGATTGAGTGACTAAATTATAAAATTATCAAATGCTCTCATGTATCATAGTCTATATCTCTCTGTATTCTTTCTCTATTAATTGATAGATATGACGCCATATTTAAAATGAGTTTTTTCAAGAAAATATTTCTCTTATCAGAACCTCTTTGAGAAATAGATATCATAATATTAGAGTGAAGGGAAATTTATTATATCCACAAAAGTGAGGGAGAATACTTTCTTTCTAATCCATTAAAAATTAATGGAGTAATTGGTTTCTTAATATCTGTTAAAAAAATGGAATAAAACAAACCTATCAACCCAAGGTGATGAGATGTAGGGGTTCAAACCGGGCTATTACCAAACTTATTTATCAAATTCTGTTTAGTCTCTCTCTATATATTAATTTCATCATTCTACTTTGATATATATAATTTTAGAAATTTGATTCATCCTTTTCTTCAGTGTATAATTTCTTAATCAATATGGATATTTACATTAGAATCATGATCAAGTTTATTGACTTATATTATCTACCATATCAAAATCATTTTTTTGTAATTTTTGTACTATTTTTTTAAAATGAAGACCCTCCCCATATTTCCATTTTTCCCTAACAAAAATTTTGTATCAAAGAGAGCTTCTTCGTATTTTTCTCAAAAATTATTTTTTAAAAAAATTAGTTTTAAATTTCTAAATCCTAATCATTTTTAATGTTCTATCTTTTTATGATGTCATCTACCACTTATTCTAATGCTCTTTTATTTTATTGAACAAATTACTATTATTAGATTAATTACATGTCAATTTTTCTTATAATTATTGGATATCTAGTTTGGAAACTGATTTGGAATGGTAATACCCCTAAAAAATTGAGGAGATAAATGGATATTAAAAGATATATATACTTTTTAATTAGATGGTAATGATAATAATAATATTCATTTAGGTCTTGAATAAAAATAATTTCATATAATATTTACATTAAAAATACACCCATTAAAATATTTAATTATTATAAATTACTAATGAGGGAATATACAAGTTCGAAGATACGAATTTTGATTTATATAGACAATACTTTAAAAGATTTAGTCTACATGAAAATATATCTTTTTTAAATACATATACACAATCTACTTCCATTTTCAATGGCCACAAGTATCTTAGTGATGATTTTTCTATAGAAACATTATTAATGAAAATTCCATAGGTCTTTCTAAAATAATGGAATACAAAATTCATTATAATAAAAGAATTAATGAATATCAAAAATGTATCGATTCAGGAACCATTTTGATCCTACAAAATGTACAAAATTAAAAATAAATATTAATATAAATAAAAAACAATGGAGCATCAAGAGAAAAAGAATCCAAAATATAATTTTCATTAAAATCTATTGATTATTATTTATAGTTTTATAATGAATCTCATATTTAATAATTATCCAAGATATTTCTGAAATTATATATAAATAAGATATTATCCCCGAATTCCAAAAAAAATTAATATGATGAACCATAAGTAACAATCTTTGAATGCAATAATAAGGGTCATATTATATCGAAATGTCTCATCTACAAATATAATTTTAGTGAAAATAAGTAAGGTATAAAAGATATAAATGTATCATATTGAAGTTCTAGTGAATACTTCCTTGACTCAACCGGATCAAGTGACTCATATCTTTAATTCCTCATGTCACATCTCAATGTATTTTATGAGGTCTTATCTTATATATATCATTTTATTTCTCATTCTGCATCATCTACTGAATCCTAATCCTCTTATTAATATTTTAATCAATAAAATAATCTTTGGAATTTTTATAAATAAATTATTTCTTAATAAAATGATTTTAAAATGAAATAAAAACAAGTTAATAATAAAATGGTTATCTTTTCCAAAAAAGAAGATGATTTTGTGTTGAATTTGAATGATCTGCTGAAAATTGAGCTTTATAATCTTAAACCAAAGATGTTAAAAATGAACATTTTCAATTTACTAATTATTGAATATATCTTAATAGGATTTAAGTTTCTAAATTTTACACCAATGATATTATAGAATTTTTAGTTTCAAAGTAAAAATTTCCTCAACAATTTTGAAACAACCACTTTTGTAATGGAATGTACCCAAAATAAAATTTGTAATTATTTTTTCAAATATTGGAATCTCATTTTAAAATGTGGTAATAAAAATGATCGATATATAATATCAAAATCAATTTATATTTTATCACTTATAACTAAAAGAAAACATCATACAAAAAAAATTTATTTCCAAAAACATTATTATACAGTTTATGTGGACCTAAGATTTTTTTGGAAAAAAAATGTTTATTAGCTAAAATGGTCTGACTCGAATCCAAATAGGATCCAAATAGATGATTATTTTAGGATTTTGTGTATATGTTCCACTAAAAAACATTTATTAATAAAATATACACCAAAAATATTATCAAAATATAATGTAGTTCACTATGTTAATGGATCATCCAAAATGATTAAATATACCATTTGAAGGAGAGCCTCAATTATTTCCCATCGTGTAATTTATCTCATAGGGAATATGTTTTTGGTTATTTTAAAATTTATACCACATGAAATTAATTTAAAGATCCCTTCTCTCACACACACATGTCTATGATTTCTTTTTTCATTTAAGAGGAATTTTTTTATTAATTTGTTTTGTTTTTATATATATTTGTTTTGAATTTGGTTTCAAAATTTATCTCTTTTTCTATAAAGTCACTTTTTCAAAATAATGTTTATTATATTTTTTATTTTTTTATCTTTTTCATAATACATTTAGGTATCTTTATTAAATTTAATTTTTTCATTTTCTAATTTCTTATTCAAACTTAATTTATATTTTAATGTTTTTAAAATCCTGATGATTGAATCATATATGTTTCTATATTTTTTCTAGAATTTAATTTATTTCTATTATTTATCAAGTTTTCTTATAATATATTATCATCAGTAATATTCTAGGAAAATTTTTGTAATTTATATGATGTGTTTTTAGTTTTTTATGTATAATTCATCAATTATTCAAGTATTCTAAAAGTAAATTATTTATAATATCTTATACTCTAATATTTTATTTTTATATTTGGATAATTATTACGAGAAAAATATTCATGCATGACTATATTATTTTATTTTTTCGGAAAAGTATTTCTTGATATATTTTTCTTCTTTTTTCCCTTCTTTATTCTATTTCTGAGTATCATAAAGTCGGATAATATTTTATGGAAAAGGGTTAAAAGGGGATTTATTTTTTAGTTAATGTTGATATTATTTTAAAGTTAATTGAGTAGTGGTTTTATAAAGATGAGAAGTGTATATCTTGAGAATGTTGAATATCTTATTAGATATATATTTAATTACTATATTACAAGTATCAAACGTAATTTACACATAATATACATATTTTTGTTTATAATTTTTCATCGTAAAAATGGGATTTTATTTTACCTCTCTCTCCCATAGTATATTGAGGATTAGAAAAAAGCATTTTTTTAATTTAGTGGTATCTTTTTAGTGTATGATAGTAATTTTTAAAGGTCTACACATTAATATTAGTGATTAAATTAATTTAATATTCATGAACATGAGGATTTCCTTGCTAATTCAATTTAACTCTTTTAAGATATTTTTGTTGTTTAAATGGATTTGGTGAAATAATAGAAGTTATTGAATCTATTTCTATTGAAGACTTTAATGAATTGTGAAGGCCCATGGTTATAGGTGAAACACTATAGGACGCACTGGTCATATGATGTAGGGAACTGAATAGCTGGTTCCATATGGATAAAAGATTTGATATAGTAATTTTCCACCATCCGACTAGTGGAAGCAGGCAGTTCCAAGATGTCATGATAAGGATTACAAGCAAGATGATGATAATCACAAAAGGCAGGGGTATCATTTGTTTTAAATCGTCAAATGGGGAGTAGTATTTTAGATATTGGGGAAAATATTAGGGTTTTAATTGGGGTGAAGTTTTTTAAAATATGGTAATATTTTCTTTTTATTCTACTGAATTTATTATTATATGTATCACAAATAACCATATAAAATATTAATCTATTGATTTACAATAAATACACATATATATATATATGTATATATACATTATGTTCTTATGATAATAAAATTGGGAGATTATTATACCTATCCCTATCATGATATGTTCATAATCAAAAACACTAATTTATGTATCTAATAGTCTCATTTGAGTGAATGAAAGTTATTAGTGACATTCTATAGGTTAATATTAATAATAAAATTGATGGAATCATTTTTAACTTGAGGATATAGTTATTATTTAAATTGAAAACATTGAATATCTTTTTAATGTATTAATGGATGTATTATAATCACATAAGAAATTCCATAAATCTATTTTATACTTTTGGAGGAATCTTTGAAGTCCATAGTTGTAGGTGAAATATGGAAGGCGATACCAGATCCCTTGGTCATGGAACTAGCCAAACTATGCCACATAGACTAAATGATGCATGTATCAGGAGTATACTATTCTATATCTGGAAGAATAAATCTAAAAGGGGTCCCAAAAAAACTCACTTTCTAAAAGGTAGTATCGTCTACAAAGCCAGTGGGGTGGATCCATCGATTCATTATTCATTATTTTGGGGTACCTCCAACTCTTAAATTAATGATAATCATTATCAATTATTGGGATAGATTCTAGAATGTTATTACCTCCATTGGAATCTATGAATTGATATTCATTGTTGCTTGAAAGATCAATCATTCTCCAAACACATCAATAGTATATCTCTAATTATTTATCTACCAATACCCAATCCCACTTTCAAGATCTAATTTCCCAATTCTAAATTTCTCAAAGGCCCTTTTCTACCTTTTACTCTATCTATATATAATATCTTGGCCTATTAATTGAGATATATTAGACAATATATGTATTTTTTTTTCTTCAATGAAAATATTTCTATTCTCACCACCTCTTATATAAATGGTGATCCAACACATAAAATGACCGATTGATGCTCAAATCCATTAATTTTATGGAGTCTGGTTTATTATTACTTCAATAAAAAAGAAAGGGAGGAAATTTATGATATTATATTTTCAGTAGTAAATGGAATCAAGATAGATTCCTTATATTTGGGTTTGTAAATATAGATACATGATAAAAGTGTGTCCCAAAATAGTGAGAGTAATTTCCCATTGTATGTAACTATTTTTTGTAAAATCAATTTATTAAATTTATTTAAATTATTTAATAATATATTCATTTTCCACTATATAACAAGCCTCTATGAAAGTAAACCGAGAGATATAGTCATAAAATTTATACACTATTACATTATATTGTGGAGGTAATCTTTTATTATAGGAAAAAATGATTACAGAAAAATTTAATGAATTTAGAAATTAGTCATGTAGTGACTCTAATGATGTAAAATATGGTCCTCTATATCCTCCCAAAAATTAATGAAAAGTTTAAAAGGGATAGAATTAAGAATGTTCAATTTTATTTCCAATTCAACAATAGTTGTATTTTTTTGGATTATAAATAATTAATTTTCATTTTTCATAAAAATTATTTTCTTATATTCATCCAACTAATAAAACATTTTAAAATATTATTTCAAGACATCCTTTATGGGAAAGAAACATAGGGGACATATATCCTTTATGGTAGGATTGATATAATTATAACTTCTTTTGGAAGGATGGAAAACCTAGGACATATAATAAGATATATGTATGGTATTGAATTTACATCAAGAAATAGCAACCCGAGTATGACATTGATAGAGGTTAAATGCAAGGGAAAAATACCTTCCTCAAAAGATGAGTTATAACTGTTGAATGGGTTAATGAATGATAAAAGTAAATAAACATTATGGGTATTTTTATATAAAATATTTTATATACATATCCTATCTACCAAGATACTCTAACTCCTTATTTAGACATAACCATATACACTGAGTTTCAGGGTAACTATACCGATGTACATATTATGGAAAATGGATTTGTAAATCAAATAGAGAATTATATACATCATTATTTTATGTGACCATGTTATGTAGTGGGTAATGATAAATGATATTATTAATCCAAATACTCTTGTGTCTCTACCAATGGATGAGGTGATCATATCTAAGAAAAGCATTAGATATTTTCTATTTTGGCTAGGTAGTATTTAACATTAGTTGACAGATAATCCATGTATTGTTTTTTATCATTTATTTATTTTTAAATTAAAACATCTTATATTTTTTTTAACATATACTGTTTAGTGGAATATATGAAAATGATGAAATTATTTCAAAGGAATGAAAAATACCATGAACAGATACCTTCAGATACTCATTAGGATCTTGAAGGGATAACAAAGCTAACATAGATTACTAAAATTTTATATAATTATTACAATATTGTAATGATTGATGTAGTTTTTTATAAATAATATAAATTTTAAATATTTAAAAACCACATAATTATTTTTATGTTGAGTGATAATCCCATTATATACATGTTTAAATTTTTTTCCTTTTATTTAAATTTTAATTATTATTGTCGTTTTTAATTAAACATATGTTATATTGAAAAATTTTATTTCTTTTATACTCTAGTATCTTCAAAATAATTGTATATAATACGATTTCACATATTTAATTCGTTTATGAATCCCAAATACATTTCAATAGCTATGACATACCTGAATAAGTACTTAAAAATTTTATATATAATTGAATGATTAAGAAAACATGGATTACATTTCAATTTCATTCATTCTATGATAACACGTATATAACTTTTAACCACTACTTATTAAAATTTTATTAATTATATAATTTTTATATTGTAGTAACCATTAGATTTTATGCATATTTTTACCACATTAATGTAATTTATAATGGTTATTCTATTCATATGGGGATGTTTTATGAACATTGTTTAAAAAAATTAAAGTATTAATTATTGTTTTATTATTTTAGTTATTTTATCTTAATGATCTGACTTTAAATATGGTTTTATAATTAATATTTGAAAATTTAATAGGTCAAGGATTGAGTTAAGCAATGCACAATTTTCAGTAATGGATCCAAAAAATGATTATGAAAATGTTCAGTTAGATAACATTAATATTAAAGAATAATTGTATATATCGTGTATTTATTTTTTGTTAAAAATATTCATTCATAAACACATTATACCTATCAAAGATTTCATTACGAATGAATATATTATTCGTTTGTATTAATTTATATAATAATAATGACAAAAACATCAAAATATTTTCAAACATGCTAGTTTTATTATAACACTTATATTTTAGACAAATATATTGAATTTTTAAATCCATAGCACCATAAAATGTTTAAATATTTTTAATGATGTTTTATTGAATAGTAAAAATGAATTTAACCACCTTCAAAATTTATTTTCAAAATATTTTTTATGTTGGGATAATATATAGATTTAGTTTTATTTATGTTTATATTATTTACAAAGTATATTGTAAACAGCTTCAATGAATTTTTATACCATTGTTTATATTTTTTAGTCTTTTTTGTACTATACAGGTCTAGAATAATTTAATATAAAGTATTTTTAAAAAAATTATTAACGACCAGCATAGGCTCTAGAAAAAAATGATATTCAAATCATCCAATCATAGATTTGGTTTTTAGTTATTCCTTAAAATAACATTAAATTCCTTACACACTATGTTTTAGACATAAGTTTTTCCTAAAACTAACATGAAAAATCACATATGGAGGATAGATCAGTTTTGAATAAAATATCTAGTGAAATACATATTATATAGTAATTTTTATAACAACATCAAACATTGGGTTTAGAAAAATCAATTTGAAAAATTTAAACTTGTTATATCTTATAAATTAATTCCTCTCTTTAACCAACAATAAAAGAAAAAAAGGGAAACCCTATATAGTGAAAATGGAACAAAAACCAAGATCTGTTATCTTAGAGGACCATATTGGGGAGTCATAAAATATATTAAACACATTAATAATGATGGAAACCCAAAATTTGGTATCAAGGCTCATCATCATGGATTACTCAAATTTCTAAAACATCTTTCATGAAAAATCACAAAAAATGGAAGAGCCTATATTGATATCTTATCCCAGGGGGAAATTTTATATAGTATTGCTCAATGGATTAGTGGGTCCACCAATGAAAAATTTACTTTGTGTCACATCTAAAAGAAATCAATATTCATGATGCATTCTGGACTTTTTCATTTTTAGTATACCAATATACTGACCTTAATATTGAGTGGATTAGTTATTATTCCTTAGTGACTGATGCCTCTATTCCACTATATGTATAGGGTGTGACCATTCATTAGGACATATAAAAGATATAACAATTCCACCTCTTGATGAAATACATAAAGAATTTATCCCAGAACATAATGAATCATGTTATGCCTATGTGACAAAATTTCTTTTGAGGTGGTTGTTGATGGTAGCTAAAGAAATATTGGAAAATTTATCCATATCTATCTAAATATCTCATTAATTAAGAGGATTAGCTTTTTTCTACTTCCTCAAATAGCAATAATTATGCTCTATAAAGTCTGATAACCCCTGTAACTAAGGTTATGTATTTGAAAATTATAGAAAATCATAGGGTTTGAAATAAATTTATCAGGTGAGGTATAAAGTAGAACCAAACCATCAATTAGTGGGATTAATATTTTGTTTTTATTATTGTATTTCTATTAAAACCCAAGGATTCTCTCATGGGATTAAAAAAATTAAATAATCATTCAATTGGAATGAATTTTGTTAATTAAAATTTCGATGCCATTTTTTGTCATATTTTACACAGTTGAAAAAAAACCATTATAGATTATGAGTTTTGAAACACTATATCAAATACAAATTCTATATAATGGTTATTAATATTTCATTTCTCTACCATATAGTTGATGACCAAGGATTTAGTGATCTATTTAAGGTATTAAAGAATCACTCTATGTTTAAATGTATCCCATACAATGTTCCCATCAAAATGATTTCACATAAACATGTGGTGTATGCAATAAATGTTTTTGAATGATCTAATTCTAAAATGGGGTTCTTTGATATAGATTCAATGAGATCAATATCAGTGAAAAATATGCTATATATAGGGTTTTTTTGGAATTTTAGGCCTTTTAATGGTGTTAAATCACCATAATGATATGTATTCTTTAGTGAAAGACACACAATGTATGTTAACTAACTATAGTTAATTTTTTCATGAAGGTATAAAAATTCTCAAATTATTCATCCTCTTGTTAATTACCATATTGATATATCATTGAAATAAATTTAAATTGGATTATATTTTATCATGATACTATGTTGATGGGAATGCACATTTATATTAAACGACATATTATATTGTAAGTATCATGACAATATCTCTCATTAACCAACCACTTATAATAGAGGCCCTCCATTTTAATCATTTTTATGGTAAATTTATAGATATCCTAGAAGAGGATGGAATTGTAAGGAATCATTTCATCATTATTGATATTTATGATTAAGTATTTTTATCTTTCTAGTAAATCAACCATTATAACATATTTCAAAATTATTTATAATAGGATGATGTCTGTATATTTGGAAGTTGAATCTTGAATATCATGGATATTATGAAATTAGATAAGAAAGGTCTCAACAATTTAAAATCCAAATATTTACCTCCTTTTCTAACACATCCATGACTATGATCTTAACATAGTACTTGATGTAGTCACTAATTATGGTTATTCAAACATGACTCTTATAAAAATTAAATTGTACATAGTTCATGTTATATCAACATATATTTAATTTCATTATGAGAAACCTTATACATATATATATTATTTTCCCTAAATATGAAGAAGGTTTTGGATACAAAACTAATGAAGAACAAATTGTAGTGGGGAAGATTTCATGGCTGTAAATCTATTCCTTGATAATTTAGACCCCCTTTAAGGAGATTGTTGGTAAGGCTATAGATATTCATCGACCCTTCATAGGTATGGGGGAAGGTGGGTTCGATTTTATGGATCATAAACAACATTTTTAACCAATATAGGTTGTTTGGGATAAAATATTGGATCATTTTTAGGGCCTCTATAAAGATATAGCTACATTATGTTATAATGAGTTCCTATAATAGGCTATATAGGAGAAATATTGATAGGTGAATGATGAATCTTGACTCTAAACATGGGTGGATAATAAATAGATGAATCTAATTAATAAAAAATATTGTTGGTTACTATCATGGAATAGATCATGGATGTTTTATCCATTATTAGGAACATTTATAAGAAATGGGGAGAGTTCACAATATCAATTCTAGAGATTTTCATACTAACATGATTAGATATCATCAACATGATCAAACTATAAAAAGTTTTTATTTATCACAAAAAAATTTCCAATGAGAATTTATCAAATAATTTCTTATTATGGTGATGTTATTATTATTGTATTAAATACTTAATAATTTTAATTATCAATGAGAGGCAAAATGTTGTCGATTATCCCTACATTTTTTTATTTATCAATGAAATGAATTATTTTAGAAAAATATACTATCACAATAATAATGTACTCAATCATCTTTTTGTTGTGGTAGAAATTTTTACATCATGAGTTTTATAAAATAAATCAAAGTGATGAAAAATTGTGTAACATCAAGTATATTTCAATCTATTTGAGCAAGGGTGTATGAAAAAAGGTAAAATGAATGACTAATAGCCCTATATATAAAATAGAGTGATAAAAAGAATATTTTAAATGGAGATACCCGGATATATATTTTTTATCCATGTGAACATACACATTCACAATACCAAAGATTAATTGATTGGGTATCATGAGAGTATTCATATATGATGTGTTCCCTGGATGAATATTGGCTTGGCATGTGTTCTTATTCAATTACTTCACCTTGGTTTAGTCCACCTATAATCATACGAATATTTTTACATGGAATGTTCCCTATATTTGTATTGGAATGACATTCATAAATATACCATTACCATTCAAAGGGTTGGTCTATTAAGAATTGGTTGACTATTAATTAAATTCATGATTACCGGACATATATTGGATAAACATGTACTCTTAAACCTTCATAGTATATAAGGTTTCTACATTCCAAATTTTGGATGAAAATTTTTGATGGAACTGGTGTTATAACATATGAAAAAGGATTATGTTGAATGGGTTCGCAAGAAGGGTTTTAGAAACCTAATTTTTAGCCCACCATTAATTAATTAAATTTTTATAGTGAACTATTATGAAATAAAATTGTTTTGAAAAATGATCACTTGATATGAATGGATCCAAAAAAGGAATCAAAACATAGATAAGTATAAATTTCATTGAAAAGTGTGAAGTTAATGTTTAATAAATCTAAAACCAAAAATGACGTCTAATCAGTAAGAAGTGGTGAATTTGGTCTGAATTTTTTGGGGAATGATGATGAAATAATGAAATTTAGGCTCATGAAAATGGATTTGAAAATAGTTTCTTTAATTTTACATGAGATAGTTGGATCAGTGAGTACTGAATATATTTTTCTAGGTCCAAATAATGATCTATAGAAAATTTATTCAGTTTACATGTATACATTATATTTTTAATAAACCCCTTGAAACGGATAACTTTGTGAGTAATGACTTGAATTTTACTCATGACACCCAATACTAGTTTTCAGCCGGATTATTTTTATTTTTATTTAACTATTATTTAGATATTTTCACCTTAGAAAAAAGGGCGGATCCTATATTCTTTCATTGTGAAATTTACAAAATGAACTCATTATTTAATGTTATACATTTGGTACCTTTATATCCACATATATTAAGGTCATATACTTCAACCAAAAGTATTATATATTTTAGGGCAGAAAAATCATACCAATTATGATTTTTTTCAGTTAATATAGTTGGACCAAAAGTTACCTTTATTTATGTTCATTAATCTCAAACCAAACTTTATCTCCTAGTTTATGTAAAAAAATCCCAAAACAATATATCACATAGTTTATACTCTTATCAAATGCCACACTTAGGAATTGGAATATTATTCATATGACATACAGTGGATCTGGACCTAATGACTTTGGATATAATTATAGAATAAAACGTCGAATATAGGTAAAGCTAATTTTAATTGGGACTAGGATAGGTGATCCATGGGTCATTATGTATAAATTGAAAATATAAATCAATGAACACATAATTCTAGAATGTTTCCTATTAAAGGAGAGAGGCTAAAATGGTGAGTAAATAGTGCCCAAAAATGAGAGAAAGAGGTCAAATCCAACATGAATGTGGTGGATAAAAACACAATGTGATGTAAATAATGAAGAAATGATGATATAGAATGGAAAAACTATAATTAATTGAGATAATATTAAAACACCATAGTGGAATGTAGAAAAAGGGAAGAAGAACATACAATTTATCACAACGAACAATATTCAAGCATCGCTATATAACTTTTAAAAATATGTATCCAAGTGAATGTAGTTACAAAAAAGGAGATTTTACTATTATAAAAGGAGGTACATTTATCCTGTCATGAAATATTGAAAAGGATATGTACTATGGATAGAATGGATAAATACAAAATTTCATTAAAAACGTCATAAATGAGTTCAATGTTGGATTCTAAAGCATTTTAAAAGGGATATTAGGAATTGAATAATGATATAAATTGGTTGGATAATTCTCTTTTATATGGGTTTTATTTATCAATTTCTTTTATGAAAACTGGTCTTAGCCATATGAAAATAGGATTACATAAGTTATCATCATGTGCCAAGGATAATATATAATAATGTCTCAGGTCATGTAAAAATGATAACTACATTCAATCTAACAATATTTGAGAAGGATGTTATGTTATGAAGTCTAATGTCTCAATAAAATAATTTGATTCTATATACTTTATGGTATTTTTATGAGTATCTCTTTCTATACTGTTTAATTTCTTGTGAGATGTACCATATATCATTCCTTTTTGGATTATATGGTATGTGGAGAAAATATCTCATGTTAATTATGATGGGAAGAAAATCATTAGTCACATAAAATTAATAAAAGGTAAAAATAACTCTTCATATATAATAACCTAGTGTATAACCCATTTTTTTAGACCATGTTTATGTTGTAATTCATATCCCATATTGGTTTTCAACATAGGGGATTCACTGTTACTATCATTATTTTCTTCAAAGCTAACAAAAACTCTCCTTGGTTAAATTACTAGAGACAACCATTCTTTTTCAAGAATTAATACATAAAAATTTTATGAAAATATGATTAAATTAAATTTGAGAACAAATAAATTTTTACTAAGGGTCCAATTTAAACACTAGGATATGTGATTACTACTAATCTCAATAGTGTGTTTTAACTGAAGATAAACAAAAAAAGAGTGGAAGTAGAGATTTTGGAGGTAAGTAGACAAGTATAATGGAATGGATCTAAACCAATAGTTAAAAACTAATAGATTCCCTTTCACTAGAGTGTAAAATCACTTGCAAGGGTGGATGAAATTCATCTAAAATAGAAAATTTCTACAGATTTTCACGTAAATATCATAAGAAACAACCACTAATTTCCTTGTTACTCTCAATTAGAGATGTTATCCAATATTTATAATGATAATATAGTTCCTTGTGTGGTTTTCTAAATATTATCATTAATATAAATGATTTCATGGTTCCATATTGTCAATATTTCATGGCCTCTTATAGCTTAGGTTCTTAATATGTTTTTTTCATGCACTGACTACTGCATTTTTCAATAACATGTGTGTGGGTGTCATTACCTATACTTTCCTAACTATAATGAAAGATTTTTCCTCATGATGTTATTAGTATAAGTTTAACATTTTTATATTCCTTAGGCTTTGTATAACTCTACTTATCAGTGGTTTTCTAGATACAAAAGTGATATTTATGATCTCCCACTCTCACTATGTCACTCATATTTATATTGTAAAGATAAAGAAACCATATGATAAAGAATTAAAAAAATAAAAAAGGTCCTACATGAGATGCTCCCATTATATTAATAGAATAAAGATCTATTAAGAAGTAAATACAAGGTTTTCATTAAGAATAATTGAATATACACATAGGGAAATATAGAAATATTGAACAAGGGGGAAGAAATCAAAGTATCATGTGAATACTTCGGCCCTCTCCCTTCACATATGATGTTCCCCATAACATGGATCACTACTGAAAATATCTACTAAAATGAGTATTCCCTTTATTGCATATATTCTCCTTCCAGGTTTTGAATTTTATAAACAATAAAAATGGGGTTATCTCTTTTAGATGTTAATCTTCATCAAATATGTACTCGCCTTGGGAATTTTTCCTTGTCATCATGGATAACTACCCCATGGAACTGGAATATTTGTGAGATACTTCAACGAAGTAAATGGAATATTTACCCCATTAATTTTATTTTCTAGATTTATGGTATCCATATTCTCTTTTTATCCAAGTTCAAGAGATATATGGCCATTTTGCTAGGTAGTTTACTTAATTAGCTAAGACAGTTTGATAGAATAAACTTTTAGTCTCAACAATTTTTGAATTGAGGCCATATGTAAAGTGTTATTCATAAATAGCCAAAGGAATTCCTCTTCTTCAATAGATCATATTCAACTTATAACATATTATTCTATATTTTATAATACCCATTTATTTATTTTAAAAATATTGTTGATGAAACTAGAATTTAAAAACAATTAATAATTGAAATATGTTACATTGATTAACTAGCTTATTCTCAGGCCTATTTGCAGCACTGTATTGAGTGGTTGGTGATATCTAGAGCTTTAATGATAGGTATAATTGAATTAATAATATTTTAATAATTGATTATTGAGAATATGTTGTTCGTGGAATATATAATTGGGTTCTTCTATAAGACTATATGGGGGATTCATACGATACATCATTGGGATGGTCACACATCCCTAAATGTTGATCCACACAATATAGAGGGTGTTGAATTGATATTGTTTTGTGCATTAATATTTCTAAATATGTTGGAAATGTGATTTTCCCATATGTTCTTCTTTGGGGATACATTGATTTTATGACATAGTGTGAGGTATGTAGGTGGGGATGTATTGTGTGTTAGAACCTTATTAAAATTTTTCCAACATAGATATTCTGTTTTCCTATTGTATTATTGATCTGAATGGTGGGACTACATTCTACAAGTGACTTTCTCCTAGTATTTTTAATTAGTATCAGTTGGCATGTCAATTCCTTCTCAAATATTACCATGATAAAACATTAGGAAAAAATCAATTCTACATGTTCTTGTGAAGCAAAATAGGTTCCATGGGTCTCAAAACTAGAAATACATAATTAAATATATTAATATAAATTATATGAAAATAAATAAATAAAACCAAAATGTAAAAAAAAATAATTAATTATAAAATAATAAGTATAATACTATATCAAAATAATCATAATGTATATTTGGCTATGGAATGTGTTTGTTCAAACATCAGGTTTCAAATAAATTGTAAAAAATCAATGAATGAACTATTAATGTAACTTTTTCCATAATTCAATTTTTAAAACTATAAAATCTGTGAATCTCAATATTTTCATGGGATTTGGGAATGATATAAATTTAAATAAGACTAAATTGATAAGAAAAATTTATGATTATTTCTATCCAATAATCCATACTATTATGATGTAACCATATAATTTTTTTAGTGAGGAATTCAATGTTCTGAAACTGAATTTTAGATCGTTAAAATTCATTCATTTGATCCTAAATTCACATCCAATTAAATGAATACTGAACCTTTATAGATAGTATTTGTTTTTTATACACTAATAAATATGTAATATCATCAGTAGGTGGTGTGTATTAGTAAGACGAGCCAATAGTGTTTTAGAGATCCTGTTAAGAGATATCTAATTATCCATATCCATTATATTCTTCAAAATATTTGACAGATTCATGATAAATTCCTCTATCTATCTATTTTATTCAACATGATAGTGATAGGAGTGGATTGATTGATTCTTAAATTTTTAATTCATCTTCTATAACTCATACACTTTCAGTTTTATTCTATTATCCATGTGAATAGTATTATGACATAAAAAATTATAAAATATATTGGATTTTATGAAAGTGGTCATGGATTTTTTTCACCAAATTCAAGGGGACTCCTTCGATGTATTTTGGGATAAATTATACAAAAGTAACTATAAAAATGAACTTATAAATAGTTATTAGAGTATATGGACCCATAACATATATTTCCAATAGGAAATATGGTTAGTATTATTTAATATGCTATAAAAAACATAGGGATTGTTTATAGAGTTTTTATAATGATGGCATGCATGACACATTATTATGGACTCCATATAGTCGGGCTCAATTAAGGGAAAACGTTTCCAAGCCTCTTGACCTAGAAGAAAATAATTGATCTTATTTGGTAATTAACACCCATACCACTATAGACTTATCTAATGATCTATGTTTCTCTCATATTTCAATTCACCAAACTAAAACCACATAAAATAAATTATGGTAGAGGCTTTTATATAATTTGATAAATCAAAGAGGAGATAATTATTTACTTATATACAAATTGTATTCATTTTTATTTGAAATGTAGAATAACACATTTTTAGAGATATTTCATTACTAAAGATATTAAACTAACCATTTAGTCAACTTTTGGGGATGGACACTCTTCTTAAGACTGGTTGATTTTAAAATTCATCTATCTCTTTGGTAAATAAAGGGCCCACACTCTTTTATTTTCTACATAGATGATCATTGCATCCTGATCTCGATTAGAAAGAGCGGATGCCACATTATATATTTTTTCCTCCATGGTATTGTGTTTTTATGAAACATATGAGATGAAAAAAATAGTAGTAATGTATGAAATAACTTCTCATTAAATTCTAAGAAATGTAATCAATTCCTCCTTTTTTATACCATACTCATTGATTTATTAGATTATCAACTTTGAGTCTCTAATGAAATTAAGATAATTGATAGGGATTTTTTTGTGGTAACTCTATATCTATTATCATAGAATGTTATTAGGCCTCATATTATTAAATAACCTATTAAGGGGAAGAAAGATTCTATTAATAATCACTTAGTTAAGAAGATACAAAAAGATCCAGAAATATGTTTATTAAACCAGGGTTCATACATCCTTTTTTTCATGATTTTGGGTTCAACAACAATGAAAATATACTATTTTCAAGAAGAATCACTAACATATAAACCTTATTTTTTAAAAATATTTATATAAAACGATAACTTTTCTAGATTTGGGTAGGTTTCTAGTAATTGTTTTCACTTATCCCTTATTTTTCGTCAGTGAGAAAAACTGGGCATTGATCATCTGATGAATCACAACCCAACTTCTTAATCAATCACTCATCAGGGGGAGATTATGGAAGTGTTTTTTTCATCAACATGGGAGATAAAATGGACCCCATGATATTTTAAATGAAGTGACTATTTTTTTTCAAAAAGACTATTATATCACGATAATTTCTCTCAACCAAAGTATATATATTCTCAAAATTCAATATAATCAGGTGAGAGAGTGAAGCCTATTTTCCTTCCCATCATCATTATTCTAGGATTGAATATTTTCAAGTGATCACTCCACTATAGTTTCTATTGATCAATTAATCTCCACTGGAACCTGATCATATCACCATATACATGAGGTTTTCCTCCTAGTATTTTAGTGGGTTTTTACTAGAAGAAGGGGTCTAATATTATAATATAGATTCTATAACCCATAGATCAAGTAACCATAAACATCATGGGAATTATCAGCAATATCATCCATATATATAATATACAATAAACCACCATCAATTATAATCACTAATAACTAAATTCACCAACCCATTTTATATCAATATGGGAAGCTGTACATGTCACATAAGAACACATATGCAATAACAGTCCCCTAAGAGCGGATCATATATATAGATATCAAAAAGAATAATAAATAAATAAATGAATAAAACAACAATATTATCTTGACTTTATCCCCAGTCCAATCTCTAATAGTTTATCATGTCCAACCAGATCAATTATTGGGCAAAGATCCATTATACTTATCTTAACATGAAACCATATTTTCATCTTCGGTACCTATGTTGGAGTGGTAAGGGTGTGATTATAACTCAATAGGTAACCATCAACATATTCCCAAATTATATCCAATCTAATAGAGTTTGTGTTAATGTTACATAAGACACAATTTGAAGTATAAATAAACAAACATCAATCAAACATCGGTTTCCTTGGGGACACCATAGCTTGACCAAAAATGGTTAATCAAATTTTAGAAATATTTGAGAAAAATAAATCACCTCTAAGGGGACTAAACAATCATCCTAAATCCATCTTTGATATCACCACTGAGGGGATATACCACTTCTATATAACCTTACTTGATATCACTACGCAAGGAGTAACAACTCCCCACCGTAGAACCTTATCAAAATTCAACACCAGTGGGAAAATTTCTATTCCCTAGAACCTACTGAAAAATACCAAACTAGGGTGGAAGAGTTTCCTAACCCAAAAAAATCTTATATAACACCACTCAAGTTAGGATATTAGTCTACCACAAAAATATCTAAAAATTACCTACCCATGGGGGAAGATATACCCACCCTAGAACTATAAAAAAATCACCACTCATGAGTGAAGAGGGAATCTCCCTAGAACAATGTCTGATATTACAACCAAGGGGTGTGAGTTCCCCACCTCAAAACTTTCTCAAAATTCACTTCCTTGTCATAAGATCACATTTCCTTGGAATCATATTAGAAATCACCACCTATGTGGTTTGATTTACCCATTAAACAACCATCTTTAATGTTATCATCTCATCTCCCAATAGGAATATTTACCCACCCATGAATTATTCATATTATCTATTTGGGATAACTATTAAACTTGTAATTCCATTATAAATAGATGTACATTCATCATATTTAATATATGATTTCAATATTATTTTACATCATAATATAACTAGGTCATAACTAGCTTACAGTTTACTACAATTCTAGCCAACTTTTACCACATATTTTAATCCTATGGATTACCTTAGGGAATATATGTTTGGATTACTTAGTCACAATTCCATTTAGGGCCCCCTATGTGTTACCTCTAACATTTCCCATTTCTATTAGTTTTGGGAACTCTTCTACTAGAGGCAAAAGGGTTGAGATTTACATTTATTAATAGATTACTCAATGATCAAAGTTTGTTATTCCCATATGAAATAGTATTTTATACAATTGAATTAAACATGTATGTTAGTAAACAATTAGTTTAGCATGGACCTACTCTATACATGAATAGAATGATATTAAACTAAAGATCTATCTTTGGGACCCCGTAACTTATTCTCATATGAACTCTCTTGTTGACTATTGGTAGTTAATATTATCCAAAATATAAGAAATAAGTAAATTTTTTAAGTACCATGAAATTGAGAAAAAATTACTTAATTGATATATGATTAAAGATTATTACTCTAAATTAAGTAATAATAAAAGATGAATGATTTATTTACCTTTATTTACCACCATTATCAAACAAATCTCAAATTAGATGAATAATGGAATATTACCCAAATCATACGTGTTTAAGAAAATATAGAGTTAAAGGAGAGATGGTGTATTATTATATAATTGGAAAACCTCATTATTTAACCATTAAATTAAAAACCATTAAGTTAATTTATTTATTTAAAATGATTCTAGTTCCTACATATTTTCGTGACAACATTGGTCATGGCATGACGACCCTTCAGGGTCTTCCCAATGGTGTGGCCTTATAAGGTCATAGAGTGTAGCACATCCCCCTAGAAGAATTATTATTTAGGTAATCTATACCATAATGGCATGGATTTCCAATTCACAGCATGAAGAACCTTCCCAACTCAACTTCATGATATAATATCCCACTACTGCACACTCCCTCTCCATGCATCACCGGATAACCTAAATTTCAAGGTAATATTGGCCCCTCTCATGAAAATTTAAATTTAAGGAAAATTTCTTTTTTTAATATATAACAAATTATTAAGGATATTAAAGAATTATCATCGTGTTGTAGTGCCCTCAAATATATCATGACCACCACATCCATTAGAAAATGTTTAACATAAGAACATAAGAAATTTTTGAGGGGTTAGTGTTATCCAACTATGTAGTTCCATCTCCAAGTCATAAGTCTAATTCCTTATTAGAATTTTAAAAATGGAAAATATAAGTGTTTAATAAATAAAGGTCATAGTCCCAGGGTGATTCCCTTTACTAGATTGTGATTCTCAAACCTAAGTGTTTTAAAACTATTTAACTCAATATATAAAGGTCCTCACTATGGTTTGATTTCCCCAGCCATGATGTAATCCTCATGTCCTTCATAATTAACCCTTATAATTGATTATTTTACTCTTAAACGTCACTCTATATTCTGCAAAGCCCATGGCCATGACATGGCCTGGGAGTAACCTTATTAATTTTATTACAATCTATCCCTAAAACATATGAACACACTAGGCCATAATGTGACTCCTCTTAACTAATGAAAGTAAATTAATTCACACAACCACACGTCACAAAATAATGGCCCTATTATATGAATTTAAAACCACCTATAGAAAATTATCAATCCCAATCTGAGTCTATCTTTTGAAAATGAATCTATGTTTCTCAACCAACACCTCAAACATTTAAAATTTCTAAAGACACACAAAAATTTGGGTAAAAATTATGGTAAGTTTATTCCTTAACATTACCCAAAGTGTTAAAACCTCCCCATAATATGGTTTCAGGTTAATGATATTCACTCCCAAGTGTCATTAAGACTCATCAGTGAACAAATCTGAAAAATGTGATCACATATTAGAAGTCTATTCCAGTATCTACTCTAGAATATTCCCATGATACCACTACACTCATACCAGTGGAACTATATTCTGGTACATAGTCATCTTGCTATTATCTATTCTAAAAATCAGATGATCCTTAAATTATTCATCAACCTTACGCTTTAAATATTCATAATAGATCTCATATGAAGATTTGGGATGACATCGTAAAAGATGTGATACATTAAATACATCTTATATAGTTCCAAAACACTAAAAAGTAGCCAAATGATATAAAACATTACCAATCCCTCTACAATTGTAAACAAATAAATGAACCTAGGCACCAATTTCACTAACATACAAAAACGGAAATTTTAAAATCAATGAGTCACCCATAGAATGACTAAATATTCCACATAAAACATAAAATTATGGAGTCGTTAGTAGGTGTACTCTAGATGTCTTCTTTTGTTGGTCACTAACAACTTTCTAATCAACTAGATATAAATATATTTGTGTTTCATGAGAGTTAAGAAAATTTATTTTAACCCTATGGCCTCTATCTAGTTTAGTGGAAATTAATATTGTATACCATATGAACCCTCATAATGATCTATTTGAATCAAATCATAATAATTGTTCTTATAATAAGCATATTAAATAACCACATAGTTCTTCTATGAAACCACAAAATATGGGATACATTCTCTCAAAATATCCTCTATAATCCAGATAGTATTGTCAACCTGTTCATGAACATTTGGATGATAATTAGTGTAAAATTTCACCTATGTGTCATGTGCCTTCAACAATCCTCTCTAGAAGAATGATGTAAAATAGGAATCATTTCATATAATGATTATATTATGTACCCAATGAAAGAATATTATCTCCAGCACATAGATATTTAAAAAATAGTTATGATAGAAGGTCTCTCAGATTGTTTTAAAATGATAAACCTTAGTCAGCTAGTTTGTAACAACCCTTACGATATCACAACCTCATGGAAACCTTGTCCATTGAGTAATAAAATCCATAGTCAATCAATCCCTCTTCTAGTCAAGATTGGTTAATTACTAGAGATGACCAGTAAGTTGTTAGTTCATGGACATCACACAATAATAGGTTGACCACATTGTGAAAAATCATAATATATCCTTTATCAACCTATGTAATTAGAACTCTACAAAAATATCTTGTTACATATTAGTATGACTTGGGTGAGCAACCCATCTTGGGGCATGCGATTCCGTCATTAGATTTTCGTCCATACCTATACGAACAACAACATAACATATGGAATATAATATTTCATCAACAAAAAATTCTAATATAGTGGTTGATCCTCACCACATATATTTCCCCTAATCACTCAAAAATATGATTCTAAAATCCAACCACTCTTCACCCTCCTAAAGATTGAGGAGGTCAAATATAAGTATATAAGTGTACAATAAACCTTACTATATTAAACATAAATATTCATATGAGTCTAAAGTTCTGTTATATATGACTCAATTATTGAATATCTTATCACATGAGTCTAGGTTTTCCTACTAAGTGAATTAATAATAAAGTTCCAATTTTTAGGTTTATAGTCTAACTCAAAGTCAAATGACTATAGGTAATCGACCTATCATCATTGAAAAAGGTTCAATTTGGGCTGTGACAAAATATACCACATGATCATATGTTTAGATTATACCAAAAACATCTCTCTAGATAGATTGTTCTACCAACACTATAGGGAATTACCTACTTCTTCCAATTAATGATCTTATACCAAGTAGTTTTTTCAATGCAATCTCAAAATCCTAGACCCATAGGTGACCTCATGCTTATCCTACAATATTACCTCCCAAAGGATAACACCTAATGCATCATTATATAATATCCACTCTTTACCAACATCTGATAGCATTAGTATTAGATCTATTTTTATCCCCATAGTAAAATCTTGAAAGAATCTCTTATAAGCATCCTACCAGAGGAACTTAAACTCCCATCATGGTTAGGGGTGTTATCTACGCTACCAAATAGGAGAGGCTTATATAAATCTTCAATAATAAAAATAAAATTCTAAGAAACTATATACCTCAAAAACATTCTTGGCCCTCTCTAAATAATACATTGCATCAACCTTCTCAAGTTCTATTGATACACATGCCTCTGATATCACAAGCCAAATGAAGCACAACTACTGAAACTAAAATTGACATTAATACAACTAGGAATTAAGCTAATACTATCTAAGTGTGATAAAAGAATATCTATATACAAATAATGCTCCTCCCTCATTCAAGAGTACATAAGAATATCATCTAAAAACATGAACATAAATAACTCAAGTAAAGATGGAAGACATGTTTCATTTGGACCATAGACATGGTCGGTTCATTCATAAAACAAATAGACATTGCATTATACTCATACATGACGTACCCACTCCAAAATATAGTATTAGGTATATCAGTAGGCCTCACCCTCAATTATGATAGTCTAGCTTCAAATAATTCTTAGGGAACACTCATTATCCTCCTGGTTGGTAAAATATATCATCAATAAAAGAAATTTGATGTTGGTTCATGACCTTCACCTAGTTGAACTTCTAATAATACACATAAAATCTCATTTAACTATCCCCTTTCTTTGCGAACAATATTTGAACACCCAAGAGGCATATACCCATCCATATAAACCCTTTGCCTCAAAATATTCTTGCTAATACTTTATCTCATAAAGATTTACATGATCTATCTTTTATGGTGTAATACATATCATCTCGATTCCTAGGAAAAGCGTAATGATAAAATAAATCTCATTATAGGGTGTAAACCCTAGGAAATAAAAATAAAATCATCCTAATGAAATTCAAAAATATAAGGAAATACTTCCTCATGAAGCTCTATATCATATAAATTGACACTGAAAAATGGCTTGTGATCCCACCTAGATATTCAAGGTCATGTCCTAAACAATATTATTATATCTACCACTATTCAATGCAGATATAACTATCACCATTAGTATATATAAATAGAGGAGGGAGGTCGCCGCGAACTCTCCTCCCGCAGCGGGGGGAGAGGGGTCCTCGCCTCATGCTCTTATATCTAGATCAGTGAAGTTAAGGGACTGCGATTTCATCCAGCCTTCATCTGATGCGGGATTCTTCATCCCCGGAATACAAGTTGCTCTGAAGTTCCGGGGATGCGTCTACGGTCAACCTGTCATTCCTTTTATGGTCCAAGAGTTTTCTAAAGCCTCGTCGATGCTCTCCACGACCTTGATTTCATGATTCGTGCGGCAGAGACCCCTGGTGGAAGACTTTGATAAGATTGTTAATGAAGATTGGGGAATGAAGCATCATGCGCAGGTAGGGATCCTGGGGCTACGACAACTCCTTATCCTCTTCACTGATGAGGATGATTAGGGTAGGGTGTGGTCCAGAATTATAGAAGCCTCCTCTGGGTCTCCGTTTCATCTTCCTTGGTGGTACTTTGAGTATCATTTGAACCATGATTCTCCCAACATTGCGATATGGATACAGTTGTTTGGTCTTCCTCGTCCATTCCAAAACCATGGGTTGCTCAGGTTGATAGGTAACTCAATTTTATGGTTTATATGTTGTGATCAAAGGATGGATTCCACGACAAACATTTCAATCGTGAAGATTTGTGTTGAGATGGATCTCTCAAGGACCCCGCCTGAGATCATGTGAATTGTGGATGAAGGTGAGTACCGGTATGCCCAGAATATTATCTATGATTCTTGGACCCCTTTTTTCTATGGTTGTCGCAAGTAGGGCCATGACATTTCTACTTGTCGTAAGAAAACCCTGGATGATCGGCTTGGTCCTGCCCCAAATATAGAATTTACTACAGCAACGTTGGGTGGTGCTGCACCACAGATGGGAATCAGCATGGAGGAACTAGTTTGAAGGAGAATATAAATCATGTGGATGCTCAGTCCCCATTATCAGGTGTGCATTAGGACAATCAGGTTGCAGTGGAGGAATTGAGGTAGGTAACTGAAAATTCTTTGATTTCAGCTGCCATGGGAATATAGGGAAGCTTGGATCAGATTGGGAAGAGGGATTCTACCTGTGAAATTGGTGATCATATTCACTCAGACAACTCTAATGTTCACATTATTATGAATGAGAAATATGAAAAACTGAATCTTGATGCTGGTGGTTTGGGCATGGATGCTACAAATTCTTACTTTCAATTTATGGGCAGGGGACTAGAGAAAAAATAGTTTCCTGATTCCCCTGTGGATACACATCTGAATACATCTTCTATTATAGTAAAGGTATGGTATGATGAGTTGATAAATTGCTCTACAAATAGTTATGATGTTCTCAAAAATGCAGAGTTGAAGGAGGCTGAAGAGAAAGAAGAGGAGGAATCAAGTGAGAGATATGGTGGGACACCGAAGAGTGAACTTATGAACATGGCAAAGGAGGTTCCTGAAACAGCAGTTGGCAAAATTTCTGAGGAAGTGGCGAGTGATAATACTACTCTGGAGCAGTAATATGACATGGAGATATCCTTGGAGAGGCAGAAATTCTTAGAAGCAAGTGGCAAAAATCAGAACAGTAGGGAGTATTCTCTGTGTTTGACACCTATGGATGTTAACAAGGAACCTTCCTGGGATACAACCTCCTTGGTGCATGAGGGAACTTAAATGGTGTATAAGGGGAAGGAGAACCAAGGATTCTATTCAAAGGGTCATATGAAGGAATACTATAGTGATATTCTCAAGAATGGGGTGAAAAGGAACGAAAGCAATGTAGCTTCCACCGCTCCACCAAAGAGGAAACCCAGAAAAGATTACTCCAACATGCCGAGGACCATATCCACCAGGTCTTCTACAAAAAATGGAAATGTTAAAGACATGGAGAAAAGGAGGGGACAAAGCATAACCACTGAACCCATGTCTCCAGTGCAGTTACGTCTGAGGGAGAAATACATCCAAATGCTAAGTCAATACGCTCCGCATTCTGAATGGGAGTTGGCGGATCCGGATGAGTTCTCAGAAGGTGGTGGCGGCGACGTCTTTGATGATTTCTGATATATGATGTTCTGAGGTATGTTGTTTTTCTCTCTTTCTCTCCTATGTACTTTTCACTCTTTTTTTATTAATAGATTTCTCGGAGGCTGGGCACTAGGCCTAGTCCAGATCCTTCCATGGTATATATAAATAGAACACACTAATGATAATTGTTTTATGGTCTTAATAGCAATTCATCTAATACATTCCAAAGATCATGTAGAAAATTTTTTCTCCAGTAATAAGATATAGTAATGGAATATATTGACTCCAATAGCTATGGAAAACTCATAAAACTTTTGAATTCCCTCGAATCATGACCATAAAGGTGTTTTAGTCAACATAACCCCAAATTATATGTTACTAGACAATCCAAATTCATCAAAAAAAGAGGATCTGAAATAAGAAAATGCACTGGCATCAAATAAGAAAGATTCCAATGTAGATTCCATTAAAACCATACATTGAATATTATATATAATTATATAATGGTCTAATGGAGTAGGCTCAAAATATTGAAACATTCTAGAAATTTATCCTTGAACTCCCTCTTTAAACCCATGAGAATCCCCTCACTTCTGATGTTGTTTATTTTTCACCTAGGCACCACATCCCCCACTACGACAAGAACAACCCATGGGACCCCAGATACATGACTATTATAGCATATCACATATATATTTAGCACCCCATGCCATTCCATATCTTCTACCACTAGCTATATATGTATCATTCTAAAAATATCACAAAAAGTATCCCATAATCCAACATAATATGCACACATAGAGTAAAAATGATTGGGTATTCCATACTTATAACACTGCATCAATCATTTAATCCCATTAAGATAAGATGAATGGCCATCCTATACACCATATATAATAATAATTTATCTACTCCTTTAACCAACTCACAAATTGGATACATAAAACTGATGCTTCCTATTTTCTGAGGATCACAAATGTTCCCCTCAGTAGAGGCTAGCGTACTAGAATCTCAAACCTCATTCAAGTTACTCCTAAATTTGAGGTCCTGATTTACTTCCATTAAAAAGGTTGACAGGATCAAGATATTCACTTGATCCTAAATAGAATATATCATACCATCCTCAAATAGCATAGCCCAGACTATTGCATCCTCATCCAACATTAGGGTGAAATGATGGAGTTCCATAAAATGGGTTTTATACACATTGACTAAAATCCCTCTCAAGGTAATATTAATAAAATCTTAGTAATTATCTACCTAAAATTATCTAGGATTAAATTATTATAACACAATACCTAAAAGTCCCTCAAACATAGCCACTGAAGTTAGTTTTCTCAGACAAGAATATCCCACAAACCCTAGTTGGACGTCATAATATAGAGGTCCCCAACATCACAGTCCTTTCAAGGGGTGTCCATAATTGATCCAGAAGTGTCTATATCAACTACACATAGATCTTAGTATCCATGGTGAAACCATAGTTCATTAACAATTATGGTTGTTACATCAAGAAATCCAACCTCATAACCAACAAAGAATTTGTAGCACACATAATATTAAATCAATTGATCGTATAACCTTTAATAATATCCCATAGTGATGATCATTCATCATATATTACTTTTAGATATGGGGATTTATTAAAAACATTAGGATGAATATACAATTCCAAAAACATTCCATATAGAATATTCCTATCATTTTTTTCTAATATCATTGTTGGATAAGAAATAACTGGCATATAATCCTAACTACACTATATTCTAACATCATATTCTAAATTTATAACGATCAAAAAATTATTATTCTATAATAAGCTATCCATTTCATGGGAATATTGAATTTTATATAGGGTTAACATGATTACATTTTATTTGTCTTATAATAGGAGTATCAAAATTGTGGTTTGGTAAAATGAAATTCCACAATGATTTATAGATGAAAGCATTATATTAGTTGTTATTCCCATTTTATGTGACTAATAATACTTACTAAGAAATATATTCAATCATAATTAACTACATTAAAATCTTGGGAGGAATTGGTTAGATAAGATGATGATATAAAGATATATAGGAAACAACTATATATGATTTTGCTGATAGATTAAATAATTAACCCTTATATCCTAGCAAAGTAACCAATCACATTCAATAAAACAAATAGAATGTAAATATTATATGCCCAATATGATTCATCAACATACACCCTCTTCCCTTAATGATGTATGATTAAAATCAAATAAATCTTAAATTTATATCATATTGTAACATATTTTGGTAAGTAATCCTATCATACAACTTAAAAATAAGAAAAATAAACCCATCCCTGGTAACTATGAATTCCCTTGTATGTGGATTAACTGTTCCCAATAACAAAATCCTTAAAAATAATTAATAATATAATATCTCTTTTATACCATTCCCAAATAGTAATGCCTCAACAAACATGGTCAGAACACATCATTGTTACATCCTTGACTCGGTTTACCTTCATTTTTACCACATCGAATCACCCATGCATCAGGCATGCCATGTCATATACAATTGGTTGCAACCATGTAGTGGGGGTTAGGTAATATCATAGGAAAACCATACACCCTAGAATAAGTAGCTTTAAATAATAATGAAACTTATAAAAATATCAACTATACAAATGCAAAATAATAAAGAAATTATCATTGTTAAGTCCCAATAAATTAATATAACAACCCATGCTATATCACTGCATGAAAATTTATATGTCAAATAAGAACATATAAAAAATCAAGACCCTTCATGTCTGGATGGTATACATATGAAACCAAAATAATAAAAAGTAAAAAAAACATATAGAAATCACCAAACTACCTTGATTCTTATCCCAATACCTCGTTCTCCAACATAGCCTACAAAATCAACCATCAAGCATATGGACCTTGGCCTTATCCTGAACTATAACAGTGAAGCCTTCTCATGTTCCAATGATTGTTAAAGAACAAATTGGGTAAAAATTAGTCGGCCACCAACAATGGAATCCCAACATATATATATCCTAATAGAGTGCATGCTACTGTTCCATAATAAAAAACTAAAAGAATAAATTAATCAACCGCCATCAGATGTATGATTCACTAGAGACGCCTTGGTATTAGAATACCTCTTTCATCTAGTTTCATATGTATTTAAACATGATACATCACCACAATAGGGAATTATACTATTCCTGGAAACCATCTCAAATATCCCCCACCCCCAATGGGGAAGATATGTTTTCCAGGAAACTATTTAAAAACTTACAACCCAAGGGGACCAATCACCCCTCTCTATAACCGACTTAAAACAGACCAACTGGGGGGATATCGCTACACCCAAAAATAATCATAGAAATCACCACCCCTAGGATCCCAAAACATTCTCATATGTCACTTCATTGGCAGGGGAAGAGTGTCACACCTCAAAACCATCTCTAAAATTTCCATCCATGGGGGATGATTACCCCACCGAAAAATAGTTTCACATGTCAAAAACTAAGGGGGAATATTTCTCTATCATGGAACTATCTTAGAAGTTAAAACCCAATAGGGAAGTGTACCCCACCACCAAAACCATCTGAGATATTACCATAAGGGGGGAAGGAGTATTGAGGCCCAAAACCATCCTTAGTATCATCATATCATCACTGGGGGAAATGAATCCCCAGAGAACTGTTATCATAAATCGTAATGATATCTACAACACATTTCACTAATTAGTATGACCAAGTCATAAATAGTTTACAATTAAAAACCATGATTACCAAACATTACTGTAATATTTAATCATATAGATCACCCTATGGAATTTATGATTCATTTAATATGTCAAACTCCCATTTAATTAAGCCCTTCTGTTTAAAAAAACATTTCCCCTGGACATTATTTCATGTTTTTCCTCTCCTTTATTAGAATGGTTTGATATTTACATTTATAGATAGACAACTCATGGACCAAATAATGGTATTCCCATATTAAATATAATTTATTCTTATTAATTAAAATTTTTGTTCTTTCTAAATTAGGTTAGTGTGACCACACATCATACAAACAATGATGACTAACTACTTAAAATTCTATTTTAGAAAAACGTTAAAGGGGAATGTGGAAAGCCTTATAAAATTTAGGGAGAGACCAATCATCAAACCACACAAGAAATAACCATCCCATTATAGAAAAATTTAAGATACATATAATCCTCCACCATATATAATATTCATTCAATAGTTATTATCGTCATATCTAGATGATCCTTTATAATACCCTCATATTGGTGGGCTATCATGTCCTAGGTCTAAAAATACTCATCTAGACATATATTCCTCCCATTGAATCTATGTGACAAATTTTGATTGTATTAGTTGATCCAAGATATTTATTTTCATTAAGATCAGCATGAAAATTCCTCTCAAAAATTTAATTGGCGTCTCCATTTAAAATGATTATGGTGAAGGGATCCTCTAAAATATATTCCATATAATATAGGATAGGCTCTAAGTTAATTTCATTGTTGACTTATCCTTCCCTTTATCCATTAGAATATCATAAATTGGATATGGTTCTAACACTACTCTGAGTATTCTTTAATTTAATCTTGAGATTCCTCATCCTCATTGAAAGGATATGGAACACTGTCCATAAGAAATTCAAGCACCATAGATTCAACTGCTTTAGGTTGCAATGCATCCATAGTAACATCTACCTTAGAATTCATTGGTTTATGTAAATTTCAGGTGGGTATGGGTTTTGTTATATTCGAATAATTCATACATATTCAATTTATTCCCGTTACTAACAAAAAAATCCATAGAACTCAAGATTATTTTCTTTTTTTCCTTAAGCCGTAAAAAGGGAGTTGTTTAAACATGGTCCTTCTTATAGTCTGAAGTAGATTAGTAATCTAGTTTTATGTCACTCAGCTCAGGTTTTATCTATATTTTTTAACTAACCTAATTTCTTTTCCATATATAAATGACTTTCCCCTACTCATTAGGATTGATAACTCCCCCCAGAAATTCATTTAATTATTTGACATAGTTGTGGAGATGAATAATGTCAGGGGATCCTACAACTCATAATAGTCCTAAAATTGAGTATCTATTGAATTTTAACTAGAAGGGACATATGGATTAATTTCTAAAATATTTTTTTACAGGATAATACCTAAAAAATATGAGAAACCCCGACCTAGAATGTTAAAATCTAGTCTTATTTGGGGGAATCAAATTACAATCATTCTGATCTTCAGAGGTAATGATTTGAAAAACCCCATCATTGGGATCCTTCGCATTTCCCACATTATAATAAGTCACTATGTGGGTATAAAATTATATCGTAGTGTGATTCTTTTAACCATCCTCTCCCCCAACCAATACAACCATATTGAATCCATCCAAGTCATTCCTCAATAAAGAAAAATATCAGTAAACCTCGTTTATATTTGTAATGACCTCTCCCTTTTCCAATTATAATCAATATTTTTGTTTTCATTATTACCATTTTGACTTAAGAGGACTTCATGAGGATTTATTTTCACCCCATGTTGGAATTTGGAAGGACAGTGGCCCAGAAATATATATGATAAGAAGAAGGTGATCCAATATTTATACCAAACATAGTAACTTTAGTAAAGATTCATTTTAATCTCAATGAATATCAAATCCACTGATTCCTTTAAGATTTCTAAATTAATAAAGATCTCAGGATCAAGGGGGTGTTATAAAGAATGAGTGTGATTATTGAAACATAGTGACCATGCCCCCATGTTACCAATAGACATAATAATTTCTATATTTTGAAATGGGGGAGGTAGGTTAGGGAGGGAAATCCAAATCTCCATAAAGGTATGTTTCTATTTTAGATAGAACTCAATTGATCAATTAAAAAGAGAGAAGAATAATTTAGTTAGACCTCATACATCTTTCTCCTAGGATGATATATGGTTTTATTTATTCTAAAAAAGAATCAAAAAATAACAATGGATCTAAAATCCCTATAATCTCATGTTCAGGAAAACCACAAGAATCAAAAAAATCATCTAAGGCATCCTCTATGGGGATACTCTTTCTAGACAAAGCCACCAATGTGAGGTTCAAAAGAGAGGAAGCATTCATGAATTCCAAGGGAAAAACAAAATTGTAATAACACCATCATCGCATTAATAATCCTAAGGGAAAACATAAATATTTGAAAAAGAAGTAGAGAATGACTAGAGTCATGAATTTGGAATGTTCGGGATGGATCCTTCCACATCCCAAAAAGGGGGGGGGGGGGATTGGGTGAGCAACCCTACAACTTATTCCATCACCGAGGGAGCCAAAAGAGTTGTTGTTAAAAATGAAATCCTATAAACTTTTACAGAGATTAAACATAAAAGATAAAATAGGAACCACCAAACTTATTATCTTAAGAATACAGTCATTAAATATTGTATTCTAATCTTATCCCATTGGAAAAAATTAGTTAATATTAAAAAAATTAGATATGGTATAAAAGTATATTAAAATTATAATATTGTAGTATAATAAGAGAAATAGTGTAAGCATGTAAGAATAAGGATATAAAAACAACCAGTTATCACCAAGATCAAATAGGATAGGAATTGAATAAAGAAAAAAATTTGAACCAACATTATATGGGAATATTTTAGGAGAGAGTTAATGTAGAAATTGTGATATATTTTAGAATTTGAAACCCTTGTTTATTAACATTTAATATTAAAACCATTAATTTATTTAATTTAAAAAAATTACTTGGCATGTCTCACGACATGACATATTGGTCATGGAATGATGAAAATTTTGGTTTTACCCCACCATACTTCTCACTCTAGTTATGTAATGACACTCCTATCTAATGAAGAAGTATGAATCCCATTCTTGAGGTTATCATGGAATTACCATCCTCTTCATATCTTGAATAACCTTACCATCCTAGCATCATAACATGAAATACACACCATTGTTAACTCCCCCTTTAGGCATAATGGCACAAACCACATGTCCTGGTGTGATAAACCACCGTCATGAAAATAAAAAAATAAATTCATAAGTGATTTTTTATATGAAAATATAGTATTTAATATATAAAGATTTATTTATGATATGAAATAATTAACTTCATGGAGTATTAACCTATTCTATAGAATGACGCTCACAACATATAGAAAATTCATAATGTTGTTTCATAAGAGATTTTATTATGATATGTATGAATTATCAGCATGATATGATTCCCTCCTCCATGGTGTGACCAGCCTTACCCACAAAAGTTTTAAAAGTAAAAATACATATGTTAATATATAATGGTCATAGTATTGACATGAAACCCTCCTCTATAGTGGGACTCAAAAATTTAAATGATTATAGACTGAATAACTAGATATGTAAATGAATTAATCATGTAGTAACAACACCATCCACTGAGTGATCCTAAAAAACTATAGATTTTTCCCTTATGTTCAAAGATTTTATTTTTATGAAACACATTACAAACCAAGAAGCCTCTATATTTTGGTACTCAATCAACCATATAAATTCTATCATAAGCTAGTCCCACTATTCTAAAACACACTAGACCACAACATGACTCTTATTTAGTTAGTAAATTCTATTTATTCACCTAATAACCCATCACAGAGTGACCTATACCAATACTAGATGAATGGAACTCTAGTAGAGATATCCAACCACTATTAAAAAATATAATACCAAATCTCATGAAAACATATATAAATAATTTGGGATTCCATGGAAGCACCACAAATAGTTGTAAATTTAATAAAACATGATGTTTGGAAAACAAATCAAATATCTCCACACCTCATCATAGTTTATGGTGTTATACATACATTGTTAGAAAGATGTTTAATGGTCAAAATTTAATGGGAAACATTAATCTTATACTGTGTGAGTGTATTTATTAACACTATAAATCTCTCTTAATAAACCTTTGTCACATTGGTAGATCACACCATTCTCCAAAATATGACTCTAAATTCACATTTTATTGAGATCTTCATCTAGGTAATCCTTAATATACTAAAAACACTACCTTGATATTAGTTAAATAGAAATTATGATTATATGATTTGGATACAAATTCATATATGTTTCACTCTATGAAATTACTTAAGAGGGGAATAAGTATTTGGCGTATCACTCTTTGGTTTGTGGGTCATGATTTTTTCATATCAAAGGGTATCACCCAATAATAGTAAACTCCTTGAGTTTACCTAAAGCTCTTAATATCATTATCATTAGGGACCATCCAAATTTTAATTCTCTAGAATACCCATCCATGAAATATAGGGATTTAATGAAACATATTGAATCAATTAATAAATTTGTGATCAAAATAGGAAAATAATCCATTGATAAATACTAGTTGAGGTCCTAAATGTCAAAAAAACACTAATATATCAATTATTCTTCTTAACAAGGACAATATTAGCTATTAATATAGGGTATTTAATCTTACATGTTATTATATACTTGATTATTCTTTTATGAATTTATCATTAACCATGGTTGGTAATATTGATGTAATCATTATATTACTTGTTTTTCACCATGGAGGTTTACTCATAATCCTAGGTGACAGATAGATAGAAGGGGGTCCAATCCATAAATTCTTATTTAATTATAGGTTAAAAATAAATTTATTACTTATAAAATTTAATATATTAATAAAATAAATGATTATTTACAGAAATGAAAATTATTATTTTTATGAATCTTCTTTAGTATCTAGAATAAGATTCTTTGATTCAGAGATAGTAGTTAAAAAACATCATTAAATATCATAGGATCATTCGACCACCCCAGGCCTATTCTCCCTGGGTGTAGTGGGAATAAACACCATCTTCTCATACCATATTTTAAATTATCCAAAGTGATCCCATGATAAACATAAATAATTACAATTTCACCTACAAATACTGAGTCAAAACATTAAAAATACCTTTTTAATATTTTTATAGAGAAATGAAAAAAATTAATTAACAAATATCATGTCTTTATCATTAAATAGAAATTTATCCAATAAATAAGAAACTACATAATCTAAAATAAGTCTTTAACTTCTCCCACAAATTATCTACAAAAGCTATTTTTTCATATATAATGTGAAATACATTTCATTATAACCTAGATAAATGGAAACATAAGAAGTGGTAAGCTAAAAAAATCTCAAACGGTAATTATATGTGATAATAATCGAAGATAATAATTGATAACAAAATTCGTATAAATAATATGAAAGGTATAGATAATATAAATAATTCATTAATAAATAAATGTTATCATAACATATCCATGGTTGAAAAATCAACAACCAAATTCATAGACGATAATAATTGGTTCCTTGTTGATGAAATTCATAATTCAATAAACTGTATTCCATTCAATAATCCAAAACATCATAATCATACCATTAAGTCCATGTGTCTTGGAAATATTTTGTTCTCGGACAGAATACACAAAAATACCAAAGATGGTTTTTCTTATAAGGCCTACTGATGCATCAAGGGAATATTATGGGTCCCAAAAATAACAAATTATATAAAATATATTCATTAGATGAAAAAATGAATAATATATATTTTACATTACCATAATTTATTAATAATTGATAATTATTTATATTGTAACAACAACTATATGTTTTTTTTAATATTTCCCCAATTAATTAAAGTAATAAATTTCTATATAGTAATCACTCAAACTAACACGATATTGATTAAGGTGGATGAGGTTAATTAAATGATTTTTAGATCAATAAACTAATGTAATCTAGGTTAATTATCATAAAATAATATAATGAAAAATATGATACTCATAGAGGAAATACATTGGAAGAATAATGATGCCTATAACAGAGGATGATTTCGAAAGAAAAAGGTAGAAATGTATTTATTGAACTTTAATCCCCAAAATGAAAATAGTATGTTAAATTTTTAAAATCAATCCATGTATAATATATATATATATATGGAAATAATTTTCAAATACAAATCATATCTAAATTAAAAAAATTAAGATGCAAACACCCTTATAGTAATGTTAACATAAGAATCAAAAGAAAATGAGAGAGATATCGTTGAATTAAAATACAATGAAATTAATGAAATTAATTATTATTGAATTCAATAGGGTATTGAATGGACCATATAAAATAATATATGGATCACAATACCAAACATATCCCATCGATTTAAAAATAGAGACAAATAACACTTAATGATTTATAATCATTTGAATCAAAATCCCTTGAAGGATTGAATCTAAAAATGAAACTATAAGTACCATGAATAATGATTCAATTGTTATTTAAATATTAATTTGTTAGAAAATATGACATAAGAAATAAATGTGGTATAATAATAAATATATCTTAAGGGGTGAAACTTTACATAAGAAACCCTAAGATGTTACATAATATTTGAGGTAAGAATAAGTTTATAATGAGGTTATAAGAATGAATTGTAGAACCCTAAAAAGGATCAAGTAAATATAATAAAAATTATTAAAATAGTAGAATAAATAAATATCATAACAATATAGTTTTAATAACAACATTTTTTACTAAATAAACAAAAAATGAGTTAACACAAATACATAAAAATTAGGTAACTGTTGAATCAAAATTTCATCAAAGAATGAAACTGGATTTGGGTCTGAACATACAATTAATTTGAAAAAAATATGTATTAAAATTATTCCATGGGAAGTAATTCACAATTACACCATACAAAAGTAAAAATGGTGTATAAAATACAACATGTTTCAAATAGTAATAATTATGACCACGAATCATTTATCTTTATACTGAATCATTCTACACATGCATATAACATCTTGAAAATTAAAATTAATTTATTTATATAACTTGATGTGAAAATTCAAATTCTATATTTAATTTAATATAGACTATATTTTATCATATCCAAATTATTTATTGTATATTTGTTTCATATTTTTCCCTGAAAATTTAATCGATGTCTGCATATTTTAGAAATATTAGTGACCAAAGATGATAGTTTAATAATAAGATAAATACATATTAAAAACTTCAAATGTTTTAAAATAGTAATTATTTTCATGATAACATATAATTAATATAGTCTTTTTTGTCCCCATTTTGAACCATGATAGTTTTTTAGAGAATTGTTCAAGTAGGTGGTTAAACTATCCACAAACATGAATACACTATATTATAATGGGTGAGTAAGGATAAGGAAGTTTATCATTCCATTATAGAATATGGATGATGATATTATCTATATTTGTTTATGTTTCTCAATCATATTTCAGGTTGTTGGGTTAAATAAAAGAAATAAATATATAAAATGAAAAAAAAATAATTCATGGAGGAAATAGTTCACAAAACACAGAGTTAATGTTATTTTTTTTATCATTGTATGTAAAGGAATAAATAATGGTAGTTACATTAATATAATTTCACTTCAGTAAACTAATTATACTATCATTGTTTAATTATTATGGTTTGTGTTTTTTTGGAAGAGATATATTTAGAAGAAAAGGTAATATGTAAGTAATACTCACATTGGTACCATGAAATCTGTAAGAAAGGATAGGATTATAGAGGGAACAAATTAAATATTTTAAATAGTTAATTTTATGTCATGGATGTGTCATGAATTGGTGGAAGTTTCATCCTTTAAAATTGAATAAAATGGAAATTTTTTGAACAGTCATTATTTTTCAATAATCAAATAGAATTATTCAAGGTCCAATGGTTCCAAAAGTGATAAGTAATTGGATTTTGGGTGTTATTTTTTATATAAATCATTAAATAATTATTTTCACATTTTTTAAAAACATATTGGAATTCATGTTTTTTTTATATTTTTACTTTTAAAATTTTTTGTTTTAATATGGGAAACTGGTTATTACTCAAGTAGAATTGTTTTTACTAAACCTTTTAAATCTATCCTATGAAAAAAAATTGTCTATGATGAACCTATATTTAATTTCCATTTAAAATAAATTAATTTCATAATAATATAATTTTATATTTTTAATTAATACATTTTATTTATAGAGAAAATGTTTTTTAGATAAATGTTTCTTTCACCATTATGTGTTCTCAATTTTATTTAGTATTGATTAGAAACTTATTGAGTGGTAATTTATTTACATATAGGGACATAATTTATATCAAATTCACATCTGAGAAACCATTGATTTATCATTTTAGACAACAATTACACAATATTAATAAGATAATATTTTGAAGATAATAGTTTTATTATTTTAATTGTCGTTAACATTAACCATAGTAATAATAATTTTATTCCCAAAAATAAAATTGACTTTATCATATTATACCATAATATTGATTTAGAATATAAAATCCATTTTTTTCTACAAGTGATGAAAAAAATATTATTTTATATAAGTGAATAAATCGTTTTTTGAGTAAATCTGACTTTTGTTTCCAAAATGATATATATGGTTTCAGTAGATACACCATAGTATTTTAAATTTATTTATTTTCATATAAATATATATATTATAAGAAATTTTTCAAAAACATTCAAGTTGTTATTTTATTATGATAATGTCATAAATATGATGGTTTTATCAATATCGGTATTTTTTCATTATTCACTTATAAATCAACTACTTTAGAAAAACATGAACAAATAATCTTAAGATAATATTTTCATTCAACATCAAAAAATAATATTATTTATTCAAATTCTAATTTTAATATTTTGGAATTTAACTTTTCAATTAAAAAATAACAAAAATTGTATTAATAAGAAAACAAATTTACAAAATGTCAACTATTATTATTCTTATCCACTATCAATTACCAAATAAATTATTGTTATTTCATTTTTCGTATCAATTATATATTTTATCTATAATATATATTTTTTTATTAAAATCTTGTTCATTGAAATCTAGTTTTATAGAAAATACATTTTTACCATAAATTGGTCTTATTAGTTATTTATCTGTATTAATTGAATTTTATCAATTCATTATCTTAACAAGAACCTTTATTTTTATTTCTACATATATTTCATATTTTTGTTACATCTATGTTTTCCAATAAATTTTGTGACTATATGTTAATGGTTTGTTAATGTGTAATGTTTCATATTGTTTTGGTGTTTCATGTGTCATAATCTATCAAAAAAATTATGTTCTAATGGAAAAAAATATTTAATCGCTAATATTGGGGGCATATATCCCCTATGAAAAATTACATCCTCATATATTTTATTTGTTTGGCTATAATTGAAATTTTTTATTGTATCAACATGATAGACAATATCCAATGTTTAGTTTCTAATTAGATTTCAAACTTACTATTTTAGATACAATGAAACTTGTGACTGGATATTAAGACCTATATAATAAACATAATTTCTATAGGAAGATTATCGTCAACATCAATTTTTTATGAAGGATTGATTTACTAAATTTAGTGATATTTCTCAATACAAAACATGATATGATCCCTTTGGAAAGGGTGATAATTCATTCTTAATATATCATAAAATTAAAGAAAAAATGACTGGATCGGTAAGAAGTATCTTCCCGCAAATATTGAAGGATATTTAATAATAATCTTACCATCATGTGTTTTAATTTATAACTCAACATTAAATATTTGGTGAAAAATTATATAAAATAATTCCTTAAAAATATATAGAGAATAATTAATTTTATTTTCAATGTTATCAATTTCAAAGCCTTTTCCCATTTCCCACAGTTTAGGTAGTTATTGGGGACTATTTTACCTTCTATACATTATACTAGCCTATTATGTTTTATAGTTCATAATTTCATTAAAATTGATGTGATATGTTTTTATATCTTCTCTTTCTCTATTAAATGCATGGAAATGATGACCTTTATTTTCAAACATAAATAAAATTTACATCCCCTTTAAGAAATACTTGATGTGTTTCTTCAAAAATTCTTAAAACATAAAAATTTTAATCTTATATCCTTCATAATATTTTTCACAAAAACCTCAATTATACTACCATTATCTTAATTGGTTTATTTTTGGATTCAACTATGTTTATATTGTTCATAAGAACCCTGTTTCTCTATGAGGTATGGATCCTTTAATTTTTCTGTCAAATTATTTGGATTTGACTTAAAAAGTATTCATATAGAGGTTTTGGAAGAAACAAGAGTATGTGGGTATTGTTTGGAGCTTGGAACCCCGGACAGTGGAAGAAATCACTTGGACACAAGGTTAGTAGAAACCATGAATCCCAGCCCGTGGGGTTTCTCTTAGAAATGTTGTAAATTTTAGAGAGTAGAATAAGGTGAATGGGTTTCCGTAACTATTCCCCATGGGTTGTATTCCCATGCAGAACATATTCAATTTTTAACCGAGGTGAGATGTATAGTTTTCTCATTTTTTCATAAACCATGGGCATAAATCATTTGATGGCCCTACATGGACAAAGACTATGGAATGGTTGACATAATGATTGGACACCCGTGCAGCCAAACTGTAACGCCCCAGGTAAATAAAGAATATGACATTTTTTTATTTATCCATATTTGTGAATAAAATATTAATATTACTTTAAAGGGGATGCTATGCTCGATGGCGTACCCAATACGCAACAACGGGTTTCTTGGAATCTTACATTGCACTCTAATAATAAATAATATTATTTTAAATAGTAGTTAACGACTAGCCATTGTAATGGAGGGAATGAATAGAACTAACGATAAAATTATTATATGTGTTTTTCAAATATTTTTACTTTTTATAATAAATGTTAGAGAATTAAAAATGCGAATGAATCCAATTTTAAGCGTAAACATTCTAATATTCTTTAAAAGGTCGATTAACCGCCTTTTGATGGAGAAACTCTTTTAAATCCACTTTTTGACAATCTTATGTGTTATATTTGACAAAATAATACTCTTCTTTAGAATCGGGACATCAAAATTTACTTTGTGTAAATTTTTGGTATTTTTCCGAAATAGTTCAATTTTTAATGAATAGTGAAAAATGTTGTATTTTAGTTCAAAAACTATTTTTATTCTAATTTATTTATATTATTAGATTATCTTTTGAATTGGTTTTAAAGTGAAATTAGAATATATTTTTACCATTTAATCCAATAGTGGTCATTGGAATTAATTTCACTTTGAAATCGGACTTAAACTAGTGTCAATCTTTTGATATATTTTGTTTCATAAAAACACGCTATTTGTTTTGACAGCGGTAATTAATTATTAAATTAATTAATGCAATCTATATGTTTTGAATATTGTAAAATAGATATCATTTTTTAATTCAGAATATCAAATATAGCTTAGGGTGAATTTTTGGTAATTTTCTAAAAAACTTCAATTTTTTATTAATAGTGAAACCACTATGTGGTACTTATAAAAACTGATTTTCCGTTTAAATGAAATTTTTCCATATTTGTGTTTATAATTTTAAAAATCCGACATACATGGTTTTTATTAAGAAGCAAAATGTTGTTCAATGGGATTAAAATAATTTTTTTTGGTGAATAGTAACTTATTAAGTTTTTAATCGCGATTTGAGGTAATTAGTGTAGTTTATGGTAAGAATAGTGTTTTAATAAAATGAAATGACCTATACACTTGTCCTACCCTCATTGGATGAGTCAAGGCCGACCAATAAAATCCATGGGAAAACTTGGGGACCCCATTGATCCACTTTGGTTGGAAAATGACATAAATACCTTTTTATTTAAAGTTAAAATAAAAATGACACAAACAGGAGTTGTTTTACTAAACCAATTTTTACATTGGGTTATACAAGTCACAATTTTGACTATAAATTTTCATTGGAAAGGTAAAAGGATTTACTACATCATAGTATTTTTTTATAATTTTTAGATTTTTAATAAATTAAATTATTTATGACATCGTGATGATGTAGCGATGACCTCATTATTCAATGATTTAAATAAAATGGAAACATAATGTAAATTCTAAGACCTAAACATGTCTAAAACCTATTGGATGGGGGGATTTCTAACCCTTATCACCCTATCCTCGAATTATATCAATGTGGGACCTTTGAAATCCTAAAATCATTTTAAAATAAATTAACATTTTTTTACTTTCCAAGGGTGCCCCTCCTCTCCTCTTATAAAAGGCCCCCACCTCTACCTCCTTAACCACACTTCCAAAGTCTATGGATCGGCCAAACCCTGCCCATTTTTCCTTTACACATCCCTATATAACTCCTTGAAGCCTCATGTGGGTCAGAAGTCTTCCCAAGGAAGCCTTTGATCTCAAACCAAAGGGAGTTACCCGATTTTAAGGTAATGTCTTCACTTGAGTCCTTTTGTTTTATTTTGCTTCTCCAACCCCCTAAAATATTTTTATTCATTTCTTTTCTAACAAATCCAATATCCTAAATATACTAGGATGTTGTTACATGAATTATTTTAGATACACTTACACACACCTTCATCTAATGGTTAAAGAACATATTGTTTCTGTGGTTGGCAATTTTCTGCCTCACGAAACGATGATTGTTCAATATTCTTTTAACACCTTTAAAGGTGGCCATTATGATGTCACTGTATTTTATATATGATATATATGGTATTTATGTTTACTATATGCTTCTTTATTTTTTATTTAAAACATACCTTTATTCTTTTCATGTTGTGTAAATGCGATAATTTAATATGAGGAAGTGCGGACTACCGTCCCCTCAAGTGATGTGACTCGGACATGCAATACATGGAATGTATAAAGAATGAAATTAATGAACATATGTGACCTATATAACATATATATTAAACTGGAATTATAATATATACATATATATAACATTTATTTTTAATTCCATTAATATGACAAAGAAAAAAATGGAAGTAGCGTTCATGCGTACGTACGGCCTACCGTCTCCATGAATGGTGATTTTCGTTTTTTTATCTCCAAATGATATGGAATAGTATAAAATGAATATGTACTGGATATATATGATATTTTAATAATTAATACTATTCTGAAAATTCTTTACTTATAAATACATGGACAATCATTTTTCAAACAAGTTCATTTTTGACTCGTGTACCAAACATCGGCAAAAACATCTGATATGAACTAACATTATTAAACAATTATTATAACATTATAATATGTGATATGAACTGAATAATAAACTCTAAAGGAGGTCCTTAGGCAATTATAAATTGACCAATGTTTATTATTCAGGAATATAAAGAAATGATCAAGACAAGTCGGACTTGAGGTAAGGGATCCTACTCCTCTCTTTTTTTCTAAGTACACTATTTTATGTCATTCCTTTTAAAGATCATCTTTCTTATGATTGGTATGTTCTTTTATATTACTCTTACTGTATTTTTTATGTTCATATGATGAGAGACCCTATTTCCTCTCATCAATCCATTTTGTAGGTTTTGAGTGGCGCCGTTAGGCTGCCGAATTTTCGTAAGAGATCTAACCTCTCTCTTTCATTTTAAGTACTCTCCTTTATGTCACTTCTTTTAAGCTCCACTTTGTTATGATGAGGGATGTTCTTTTATATCCCTATTTCTGTAAATTTTATTGTAATATGATGAGATACCCTATTTGATCTCATCAATCCATTTTTGTATTTTTTAAGTGGCGCCTTTAGGCTGCCGAGTTTTCGTAAGGGATTTTTCATCTCACTTTTATTCCCGTGAATTTATGCTACATTTGCCAAAATTTCCTTTGAGTGGTGTATGTACTGCCAATTATTTTACTCATTTTGTAATATACTTTCATTTATGAGTATTCACATCAATGTTTTATTGTCCTTCTTTCACGGGGTGTATGTTTCGAAAGATACCCATGTGTGTAAGGGAATCTTTCACCCTCCTCTTTTTAAAAGCCTTCTTTTGTTATGTCTTTTAATTCACATAACATTATTTTGGGATATGTTATTCTATATACTTATTTATTTAAATTTTATGTCAAAGTGATGATATACCCTTTTCATCTCTCATCAACTCATTTTATGAATATTGTAGTGACGTCGTTAGGCTTTCAAATTTTTGCAAGGGAACTTCTTAACCCAATTTTGATTCTTTGGGATAAGCTTGTACTCCTTGAATATGTCATTCTATTAATATGTGTGAATAACCTCTGATTTTTTTACACGTAATATCCACTTATATTTGGTGTATTAGTTTGTCACACATAATTATGTAATTGATTTATCCTTAATCCAAGGATACCGTCTTTTTATGGAACTTCATATCAATCTCCTTTCATTGAGGCATATTTTGTTTTATACACAACATTCTTTTTATGGTGTATAACCCCCTTTGAATTTTACATTTATCCAAAAAGGAATCTTTTTTATATGAAGCGTTTTACTAAATGAAAAAAGTGAATGTTTTTGTCATACGTATGCGGCGACAACGACTTCTCCACCGCCGTGACCATTATTTGAGTTTCGAATTCCTCTACAAGCCATGTCTTCTTTTTAAAATAAAAATAAATTCCATGTTTTACTTTTCTTTTATTTTGGTATTTAAAATGGTTTTCATAGTGTTTTTATATCAATGTGTTGTATTGATATCTTGTTATTGAAAGGTGGAAATGTTATATTTCCTTTATGCATGTTTTATGTGATAAGATTATGTTATGGTTCTTGGGCATTGTTATGAAGACAGGTGGTTCCGTGATAAACTAAGGGCGGGTGAGCCCGATATAGCTCTCCAATGCATTGGGTAACATGAAGGAGTGAAACGTTAAGGTATCTCAGAAGTGATTTAGGGAATATACTGTGGTGGGTATTCCAAACGTAACCAAGAGGGTTACTCCCTACGTAAGAATGTTATGAATGCCGCAAGTTACCTTTTATGTCTTATGATTTCTATGATTTATTCATGATTTGATGAGGTATGTTAAAGTGCCTATGTTTTATGGGTAAAGCATGATTTCATTCTTATGTATATATGAACTCATGTTTCCATTCCATATTTTTATATCCCTTACTGAGCTTTTTATGCTCATCCCATGTTTTTTGAAATGTTTTTCACTGGTCAAGGGAAAGGTACATGATATGATGATAGTGTCAAGGAAGTGTCAAGAAAGAATCCATGTTTTATTTTCAATATGTTTTTGTTGATGGGAAAAAATTAATACTATCTTTATGTAACCACTTTGTTTAAATGTGGAATGTAATGCATGTTTTATGATCTAAATCTCTAAAACTATAATCCTGAAAAGATCCTCAATGTGTAATCTTGTATTAACTCATGATTGAGTAACGTTTAAGGCTGGGGCCTTATAGTTGGTACCAAAGGTTGGTTTAGACAACATTAGGGATTAGGAGTTTTTGTTAGACACATGATTAGTCCTTATATCTATTATTTCAGTTAAATCCTTGTTTTATAACTTTTTTTCAGGTCAAGTAAAGTCGGTTATGAATGGAAGGAGAAGGATCTCAAACGAAATTCCTATCTCTTCCTGATGACATGCTTGCAATAATTATTACAAAGTCATGTTCGGATGATTGTGAAACTTTTTCTAGCATACAACTCACTTGCATGCAGTTGTTTGAGATATCAAACACCTCCACTATACCTCGTTATCATCGTGGATCATGGATTGTTTTTAGACAAATACTATTTTCACAATATTCTCATATTTTCAAGAAAGGTAAATATTATCAAGGTATTTTCAAATATTTTACCTTATCACAAGAATTTGAAGCATATTATGATTTTAAAAATGGTGCTGAGGAAGGAGACCCTTGCGCAACCTATTTATATTTGATTTTAAAATATAGTCTCTCATAACATACTTATGGTATTTTAAAAGGACCAATAATAGAAAGATTCAACTCAAATTCTGTCCGAGTATTTTATAGAAATCATGTTTTATCCGATGTTTTGGAATTATATGTCATACATGATTATTTTCCAAAACTGTTTTTCTGTGAACACCCATATGACCCATGTTGTACAAGGTGTATTTGTATGGTGGAAGAAAATGATTTTGAAGGATCTATAAATCATTGTTGTAATGCATGGGACTTCTACCTATGTGAGAAAGATGACGATGACACCGAGTGGACGCCATGATCAAGGTATGATGTTATTCATTTTGGAAATCGTTTTTGTATCTTATGGTGGTGAAAAAAGACTTCAAGAATTAAGATGTTGATATCGTAACGAATTTGGATGAAAACTTGACGTATAAGGAAACTATTGAGGTTAAAACATGTTAGGGTTATTTTTTGGAGTTTTATAAAAAGGACAACACGTAGACCGTGTGACAACCCGTCACGTCGGACAAAGCTGTGGGAATCGAACCCACAACCAAAGTGCGACTGGTATTTATCACCTACCACTGGAATACATGAAGTCCTTTGCTAGTTTGACGGATTCTTTTTAGTTATATGATTTTATGAATTAAGAGTAAGTTGATTTTGGGTTATCTATGGAAATTTATTAACCTATCGTGGAGGATATGTGATTAGGTTAATTACTTTTCAATATGAGACATTAAGAGAAACTGATGTTGTTTGGAGATAAATGTTACGATTTAACTTGGATGACTATGTGACTAAATGCTTCAAATATTTGGGTTTTAATCTTAGTTTGTTTTACTTTGAAGAATTTTATGGACAATTTGTTTATCGGATGGTCCTCGTTGAACTTTGGGTTTTGTTAGACAAAATTTTGGAGATTAAGAATAGATTTTGTTTTTATAAAGGGTTATCCTTTTCTGGATTATCTGATCTTGTACTAACCTTTTTGGCTTTGGTTTTGGTTAAAGTCTAAAGAAATGGGAAGTATACAGTTCTCTTATGTGGATTAGGTGATTCTCTAAAAGTTTATTATAGTACTATTAATGTGAATAAGTCTTCCTAAATACTCATCTTTTAGAGAAAATATGAGTTTGTGTAAGGAATCTAATAAAAGTTGAAAGTCAACATAATAAGTGATTATGTTTCCTTATGAATAAATTCCTCAATAAAAAGTAACATAAAACAAAAATGTTTTCTATTAACGTTTCCTACTGAGGAATCGAATACCGTTTAACCCATCACAAGTTTGTGATTTTCTTGTGGTAAACTTTTTCCTAAACATGTTTTCTATCATTATCCATCAGAACATGACCCCATGTTTTCTCCTCCATGTCCATGTTTTCCTACATGGAATCCTAGTATGAGGTAACTCAGGTGACCTCTGTACTTATCTTCCTTTATTTTAAAGTGATTGTTTTACCGACTCTTGTTCCGATGTGGGACTTTCAAGGATGTTTCCAAGCTCAATTTTAAAATTGTGAGGACAAAAATTCCAAAAAGGGGGGAAGGATGTAACACCCCAGGTAAATAAAAATATGAAATTTTTATATTTATCCATATTTGTGAATAAAATATTAATATTACTTTAAAGGGGATGCTATGCTCGATGGCGTACCCAACACGCAACAACGAGTTTCTTGAGAATATTACATTGCACTCTAATAATAAAATAGTATTATTTTAAATAGTAGTTAACGCCTAGCCATTGTAATGGAGAGAATGAATAGAAATAACTACAAAATGACTATATATGTTTGTCAAATATTTTTACTTTTTATAATAAATGTTAGAGAATTAAAAATGCGAATAAATCCAATTTTAAGCGTAAACATTCTAATATTCTTTAAAAGGTCAATTAACCGCCTTTTGATGGAGAACCTCTTTTAAATCCACTTTTTGACAATCTTATGTGTTATATTTGAGAAAATAAAACTCTTCTTTAGAATCGGGTCATCAAAATTTACTTTGTTTAAATTTTTTGTATTTTTTCGAAAAAGTTCAATTTTAAATGTATAGTAAAAAATGCTGTATTTTAATTCAAAACCTCTTTTATTTCTAATTTATTTATATGATTAGATTATCTTTTGAACTGGTTTTAAAGTGAAATTAGAATATATTTTTACCATTTAATCAAATAGTGGTCGTTGTAATTAATTTCACTTTGAAATCAGACTTAAACTAGTGTCAATCTTTTGATACATTTTGTATCATAAAAACACGCTATTTGTTTTGACAGCGGTAATTAATTAATAAATTAAATAATGAAAACTATATGTTTTGAATTTTGTAAAATAGACATCATTTTTTAATTTGGAATATCAAATATAGCTTAGGGTTAATTTTTGGTAATTTTCTGAAAAACTTCAATTTTTTATGAATAGTGAAACCACTAAGTGGTACTTATAAAAACTGATTTTCTGTTTAAAAGAAATTTTGCCATCTTTGTGTTTTGAATTTCAAAAATCCGACATACATGGTTTTCATTATGGAGTATAATGTGGTTCAATGGGATTAAAATAATTTTTTTGGTGAATAGTAACTTATTATGTTTTTAATCGCAGTTAGAGGAAATTAGTGTAGTTTAAGGTAAGAATAATGTTTTAATAAAATGAAATGACCGAGACACTTGTACTACCCTAATTGGATGAGTCATGGCCGACCAAGAAAATCCATGGGTCAACTTGGGGACCCCATGGAGCCACTTTGGTTGGAAAATGACATAAATACCTTTTTATTTAAAGTTAAAATTAAAATGAAACAAACATGAGTTTTGTTTACTAAAACAATTTTTACATGGGGTTATACAAGTCAGAATTTTGACTATAAATAGACATTGGAAAGGTAAAAAGATTTAATACATCATATTATTTTTTTTATAATTTTTAGACATTAAATATATTAAATTATTTATGACATCATGATGATGCAATGATGACCTCATTATTCAACGATATAAATAAAATGGAAAGATAATGTAAATTATAAGATCTACACATGTTCAAAACCTATTGGATGGGTGGATTTCGAACCCTTGTCACCTTATCCTAGAATTATATCAATGTGGGACCTTTTAAATCCGAAACACATTTTAAAATAAAGGAACATTTCTTTACTTTCCAAGGGTGCCCCTCCTCTCCTCTTATAAAAGGCCCCCACCTGTACCTCCTTACCCACACATCCAAAGTCTTTGGCTCGGACAAACCCTTCCCATTTTTCCTATAAACATCCCTATATAACTACTTGAAGCCTCACTTGGGTCAGAAGTCTTACCAAGGAATCCTTTTATCTCAAACCAAAGGGAGTTACCCGATTTTAAGGTAATATCTTCACTTGAGTCCTTTTGTATTATTTTGCTTCTCCAACCCCCTAAACTCTTTTTATTCATTTCTTTTCTAAAAACTCCAGTAACTTAAATATACTATGATATTTTTAAAAGAATTATTCGAGCTACAGTTACACACACACTCATCTAATGGTTAAAAAACATAATGTTTCTGTGGTTGGCAATTTTCTGCCTCACGAAACGATGATTGTTCAATATTCTTTTAACACCTTTAAAGGTGGCCAATATGATGTCACTGTATTTTATATATGATATATATGGTATTTATGTTTACTATATACTTCTGTATTTTATATTTAAAACATACCTTTATTATTTTAATGTTGTGTAAATGCGATAATTTCATATGAGGAAGTGCGGACTACCCCCCCCCCCCCTCAAGTGATGTGACTCGTACATGAAATACATGGAATGTATAAAGAATGAAATTAATGAACATATGTGACCTATATAACATATATATTATACTGGAATTATAATATATACATATATATATATATATATATCATTTATTTTTAATTCCATTAATATGAAAAAGAAATAAATGAAAGTAGCGTTCATGCGTACGTACGGCCTACCATCTCCATGAACGGTGCTTTTCGTTTTTTTATCTCCAAATGATAAGGAATAGTATAAAATGAATATGTACTCGATATATATGATATTTTAATCATTAATACTATTCTGGAAATAATTTACTTATAACTACATGGAAAATCATTTTTCAAACAAGTTCATTTTTGACTCATGTATCAAACATCAGCAAAAACATCTCATATGAACTAACATTATTAAACAATTATTATAACATTATAATATGTGATATGAACTGACTAATAATCTATAAAGGATTTACTTAGGTAGTTATAAATTTACCAAAGTTTATTATTCAGGAATATAAAGAAACGAACAAGACAAGTCGGACTTGAGGTAAGGGATCCTACTCCTCTCTTTCTTTTTAAGTATACTATTTTATGTCATTCCTTTTAAAGCTCATCTTTATTATGATTGGGATGTTATTTTATATTACTCTTACTGTACTTTTTATGTTAATATGATGAAAGACCCTATTTCCTCTCATCAATCCATTTTGGAAGTTTTGAGTGGCGCCGTTAGGCTGCCTAATTTTTTTAAGAGATCTAACCTCTCTCTTTCTTTTTATGTACTCCCAATTAAGTCACTTCTTTTAGGATCCTCTTGGTTATGATGGGGGATGTTCTTTTATATCCCTATTTCTGTAAATTTTATTTTAATATGTTGATATACCCTATTTGATCTCATCAATCCATTTTTGTAAGTTTTAAATGGCGCCTTTAGGCTGCCGAGTTTTCGTAAGGGATTTTTCATCTCACTTTTATTCCCGTGAGATTTATGCTACATTTTCCACAATTTCCTTTGAGTGGTGTATGTACTGCCAATTTTTTTACTCATTGTGTAATATAATTTCATTTATGATTATTTACATCAATGTTGTATTTTCCTTCTTTCACGGGGTGTATGTTTCGAAAGATACCCATGTCGATAAGGGAATCTTTCACCCTCCTCTTTTTAAAAGACTTATTTTGTTATGTCTTTTAATTCACATAAAATTATGTTGGGATATGTTCTTATAAATCCTTAGTGATTTAAAATTTATGTACAAGTGATGAGATACCCTTTTTATCTCTCATAAACTCATTTTCAGAATTTTGTAGTGACGCCGTTAGGCTTTCAAATTTTTGCCAGGGAACTTCTTAACCCAATTTTGATTCTTTGGGATAAGCATCTACTACTTGAATATGTCGTTCTATGAATATGTGTGAATAACCTCTGATTGTTTTACACTTAATATCCGCTTATTTTTTGTTTATTAGTTTGTCACACATAGTTATGTAATTAATTTATCCTTAATCCAAGGATACCGTCTTTTTATGGGACATCGTCTCAATCTCCTTTCATTGAGGCATATTTTGATTTATACAAAACCTTCTTTTATACGGTGTATAAACCCCTTTGAATTTTACATTTATCCAAAAAGGAATCTTTTTTATATGAAGCATTTTACTAAGCGACAAAATGAAATGTATTTGTCGTACGTATGCGGCGACAACGACTTCTCCGCCGCCGTGACCATTATTTGAGTTCCGGCTTCCTCTACAAGCCATATCTTCTTTTTAAAAGGGAAATAAATTCCATGTTTTACTTTTCATTTATTTTGGTATTGAAAATGGTTTTCAGAGTTTTTTTATATCAATGGTTTGTATTGATATCTTGTTATTGAAATGTGGAAATGTTATGTTTCCTTTATACATGTTTTATGTGATAAGATTATGTTATGGTTCTTGGGCATTGATATGAAGACTGGCGGTTCCGTGATAAAATAAGGGCGGGTGAGCCCGATATAGCTCTCCAATGCATTGGGTAACGTGAAGGAGTGAAACGTTAAGGTTTCTCCGAAGAGATTTAGGAAATATACTGTGGTGGGTATTCCAAACGTAACCAAGAGGGTTACTCCCTACGTAAGAATGTTATGAATGCCTCAAGTTACCTTTTATGTCTTATGATTTCTATGATTTATTCATGATTTGATGAGGTATGTTAATGTGCCTATGTTTTATGGGTAAAGTATGATTTCATTATTATGTATATATAAACTCATGTTTTTTTTTCATATTTTTATATCCCTTACAGAGCTTTTTATTCTCATCCCATGTTTTTTGAAATGTTTTTCACAGGTCAAGGGAAAGGTACATTATATGATGATAGTGTCAAGTAAGTGTCAAGAAATAATCCATGTTTTATTTTAAATATGTTTCTGTTGGTGGGAAAAAATTAATATTATCTTTATGTAACCACTTTGTTTAAATGTGGAATGTAATGAAAGTTTTATGATCTAACTCTCTAAAACTCTAAACCTGAAAATATCCTCAATGTGTGATCTTGTATTAACTCAAGATTAAGTAAGGTTTACAGCTGGGGCCTTAAACAAACCATGAGACCTCTAGTTTTTTGGTGAGTTTAATATTTTTACCTTAAATTAAAAAAACTAAAACCACTTTTCATTTATTAATTCCAGTAAACTCGAGTCTCCCATTTGACCTAGATGAAATCCCAAGCTTCTTCCTCTATTCATTGATTATTATTCTTCATCTGAGTATATATTGGATATTTGATCATCTCCTTGGATTCATGTTGGTACGTGCTTCAATATTTAGGCTCATTTTTTCATTCTTCTTCCATTCAATGACGTTATTTTGATGTTGGGTCTTATAACCTATTTTCATTATGTTTAATAATTATTCAATTTTAAAATAATATAGGCCAAACTAAGGTCCAATACTGGATGAGGAGAGTGTTGTAGGAATAAAGTAGGTGGTCTATGACTTTTCCATTAATATATTTCCATTCATATATTTCTTTCATTTTGTGAAGTATACTTTCACAATGTGTTGCATCTAAAATTTATATTCCTTTATTATAATAATTTAAATCATATTCTAGATCAAAATTTTAATATTTCCATGGTGTTTTGGATGTTGAGACTTCCACACGGAACACCCATTTAGGTTTTGTCCTTATTTTATAACTTGGGGACCAATGTAGGGTTTATCCACCACACTATTTGGAAACTTCTGAATTGACCTTTGATATGGTGAGTGTTCCTCCATAATTAATGAACTATTAAATGGATCATGGAATTATTAAATGGAATTCAAATTTATATATATGTCATCACTAGATAGTTTCAAATTAAATTGGTATTGGTTAAATGTTCTCTATGTAATGAACCTATAAAATGTATATAAATTAAAGTGATAAATGGTTGGAGGTCCTTGATACACATTTTCGTTATTATTGAAATATAATTTAATGAACCAAATGAATTATTAAATTCAATGAGTATTACATAGAATAAAATAAATAATTATATATGTATAAGGTGAAAATTGTATATGAACCTTTTTATGTTTATAGTAGTTTTCAAACTTGATCCAGCCTTGGATTTTCCAGGGAATGGATTGAGAACTCATAGGATTAAATTATGATTCAAGGATCCCGTTTCCAAGGGAGATTCCAACCTTGTAACATGGTCCTTATCTATAAAAATATTTCTAACATCATGTTATAGGGTCCCTTCTCTATCTCTTCTGGATATTATAATTCATTTGATACACTCACTGGATAGAACTTGATATCATTATAGATGTAGTACCTTAGATTCACCCAATTTTTCCCGTTCATTCATATACTAGGATCAATATGGATAATCTCAATGGAATAAGTTGGAATCATTTATAGTGTATTTTCCTGGGAGAGCCCCTTGGTTTAAACCTAAACCCCTTATTTCCAGACTACATGAGTTATTACTATGAGGGGGATGAGCCCTGAGGACTAGGATGTCATTTTTCACTTTTGATCCTCCTTTATTACCATGATGATATATCTAGGTAGTGTTAACACCATCACATTCTTTATATATATAAAATTTGTCATAATTAATTAAATAGTTTCATGTTTAGACAAAAACAGAGGCCAAATACGGTATGGGTTTTTTATTTTTACAAATTTACACTTCTATACGGTCACACTATAAATTATATATTCATATACTAGATTTTATAGACAACATTGGTGGTGGATAACTGTCATGTATCTTACATCGTATCCAGGACACCATTGGTCCTTAGGAAAATTATATGATCACAGGTATAGACAATGGGAATCGTCCCTCATGAGACATCTGAATTTATTTCATTCTTGGATATTAGTAGCGGATGACCAAGCTAGTGCTGAAGATGCTTCGATAGTTTTTTTTATTTTGATTATTCTTTATATCATGTGTTATAATTATTGAATTATACCTTTTGTGCTTTCTTTTCCTTTTTTAGAGATATGAAATTACTTCATCTTTAGTGCATGATAATGTTCATCTTTTGAGTTGATTATTAATTATTTTTTATACTGATTATTCTATTGCATATATATTATACTAGTTTCAATATTTTTTATTCATCTGTAATCATGTATCATGCTATCCAATCTAAAATAAAGGGATAATATCCCCATGATCAAAACCAAATCCCTTACTGCTAGTAGGAAATATCTAGCATATATGGAGGTCCTCTTAAGGACATGTGGCTAACCGGCTCTGAGGAACCTTTGAGTGGAACCTGGTTTGGGACATCAAAAGTGGTATCAGGGCTTATTTTTTCCCTTATTGTTCAGGAAATTTAGTTAGACAACTACGAACATGTTGGGACTTTGTTATAAGTAATTTCTTGGAGTATCTAACCCATGTTCAATTTAAATACCAAGATGCATGGGAATTGGAAATTATTGTTCTAGTTGTTCACTTATTATAGTTGACATTCTTTCACCATTCTATGATACACATGAATTTTGTTATTTGAAATTATTTCTATATATTTTAATATAGATTGGTGTAAAAAGGACCATTTCTACATGGATCATTATAAGAATCTAGGATTCACATTCCATGAATATGTCAAACTATAAAGGTAAATTTTCTTACTTACATTTTTTTCTTTTGGTTATTTAGTGACCCATGGTTCTTATAAATGTATGTATTTCTAACATCTTATGCAGGGAAAGTAAAGTAGTTGTTTAAAGTACCATCATAAAACTAAATAGTGTTTTTCTATATAGAATTATGGTTGCATATTTAATACCAATTTTCAACCCGTATAATATATGTACCGTTGGTAACATGAGCTATACATTGGTTTTAATTTTATGACTACCAATTTCAATTTATAAGGATTATGGGACCTTATATATTGGATGGAGTAGTTCATTATTATCAAGCCATCAACTTTCACCCATTACATTCTTAGAATAATTGTAATTGGGATTATAGGAATTAAATAGGTTTTCATTTTAGTTATAAAGTGTATCAAACTTTATTATCTTGGAATGAAAAACCATTTAATTTATCCTTAAAATATGTATAAAAGAACATAAAAACATTAAAATGTATTTTTGTAATAATAAATGATGTTGTTTCTAGTAAATGAAGAGGAAAAGTATAATTGACCATTCATTTACTGAAATACAAGTAAATAGAATTTTTAACACTTACCAATACCTAGTTTTCTATGTGGGTAGGTAGGGGTAGTACATTTGGTATTGAGCCTTTTTCTTTTATGATCTATTTTTTTCTAGTGCTTATATAGATTTCATATCTCGTTCTAAATCATGGGCTTGATATTTTTATATTTATGCCACCATGACTTCCTCAAGTTGTACACTAGGAGAGTTGTAATGACCATTCTCCAGAGATGGTGGGCCCCATGATTCCAGTATTGCCACTTGGAGTTCCACTTGTGGAACCATCTACTATACCTAAACTAGGCCCTCATGCTCAAATTGAAGAGATTTCCCTACATATGATGTTGTCTATATAAGGGGATCCACTACTTGTACCTATTCTATCTAATCTGACTGAAGAGTTCAAGAAGTAGAATCCTCCGAACTTATTTAGGGATAGTGATCCCCAATTTTTCGAGTCTTGTCTAGAGGACATTAATTAGGTATTCAATAATTTTGAGTCTCCTCTAGATAATAGGGGAATTATTTCCTCCAATATTTTGTGTGATTATTCTTTGTGATGGTGGGATGTGATTATGTAGATTGGTAGTCATCAAGGCATGGTCTATGTTGACTTCTAGACATCCATCTATGTTTACATTTTTCTTAGATAATGAGATCTTAACTAGCCTGGTACTTCATGAACCTAGAGTAGGGTGGAATTTATATTATGTCTTTCCATCAGAATTTACTGATTCTCAATGATTTTCACCACTTTTATATGGTGATGAGTTATCATGAGAGAGACACTTTGAAGATCAGCTCATGTATGACATCCTCTTATTGGTAAATGTCTTTAACCTATCTCCCTTTTCTGAAAATGGGAATCAAGATCACATCATTGAGAACAATGTATGAGAATATAATAGTAATAGGTATAGAGGTTATGTGCCATGTCTAGGGAGAATTTCGTCCAGTAGTAGGAATCATACTCTTGAGGATTATCATAAAAGCATTGGATTCTATATTTTCTACACTCATACCTCTGGTATATGCTATCAGTGTTGATGGAAGATAAATGTAAATCCTTAGTGTGATATAGTCCTACATGGGTGTCATTCTAGTGAACACATGGGCCATAATTAGCGATTCTTTTAGATGATTTCACATATTTCTAGTGGAATAGTAACCACAACAGTCCCCCCTTCAAGAGAGGGATAAAAAATTTCATCTCAGGAATGATGTTGGAATATCACCAATAAGATAAACCAAGAAGAAGATAGTGACCATGGTAACCAGATTTTTGACTATCAATTCCAACACAGCAGAACTGATCAAGGTAACCTGGCTATAGTAGAGGGTCACAGATCATGATGGTTTCATTCTTTATAATTGATACATGAGGATCAAAGTGTAGGACCATCTATTGTTTGAGGTATTATTATGGTATCATATACTATCATATTTGGTTTATTTGATATAGGTGAATATCATTCTTTTATCACATTATCAATTATGGAAAGTATCAGGCTGGAAATTTATTACCTCTGGGAGGTGATGGACCTTGAAATAGCGTTGGGAGTACTGTTAGAGAGTATACACAAATGTAAATACTTTACCCCTAAGGTAGGGAGATGTAGTTTCTTATGGGAACTCTTCTTCCCTGAGATCGCATGATTCGATGAAATTCTCATGATGGACTGGTTGGTTCCCTATCAAACCTATATGGACTAATATTTCCACAAGGTATCATTTACATCACCATATTGTGTATGTTAAACTCACTATGGCAATTAGAATTTCCATGCTAGTAGAGTAGGAATAAGAAATTATGGTATAGGATGAGTGACAATTCATATTAACTATTGTTATCTAGAAGAGCATGGTTTACATCATGATGACTTTCTTATGGTAGTATTTCATTTTATGTATATTTCTCCTTACCATTTTTCATCTTACCTCATGAGAGAGAGGTAGAGTTTAATATCAATAATATTCTAGGAGAAGCTAAGAGATTTAAACAACCCATAACATTATATTGGGGTTCACTCAAGATTTTATCTAACAATGTGGATGGATCCCTTAGGATATGGGTGGATTATTTATTTTTTTATCCAGCTTAAGACTAAGAATCTGTACCCACTACCTTAAATAGTTGTTCTAATTTACTATATCTAAGGATCAAGGGTGTTTTTGAATATCAACCAGATATCGGTCTATCATTGAGTGTGATTCAGGCCTTCATATATATGACATCCATATTTTCATAGTCGGTAAGGTTTATATGATTATTTGCTATTTCTATTTGGTCCTACAAATGGTCCCAATGTTTTCATGGCCTTGATGAATAGGGGATTACACTCATATATGGAATCCATTGTCATAGTTTTTTTGGATGATATCTTGGTGTATTTTCATACTAATGGAGACCATGGTAAACATCCTGATATCATTTTTAATACACTGAGAGAGACATACTATTATATGCTAATATTTCTATGTTCCATTTATGGATCTTCAATGATCACTTATCGGGTCATATATCTTAGTATCAAGAGTAACCATTGACCGATAAAATTTAACTGTTTTGGTATCCTTATAGTATCCCAAGCATGTGTTTGATATAAAAAATTTATTAGGGACGGATAGATATTACATGAATTTTATATTAGACTTCTACCACATTAATTTCAATCTAAATATTTTGACTATGAAATGTCTGAAGTTCCTATGTTTTGAAGCATCTGAGAATGCCTTTTATGATCTAAATTTAAGGCTAAACATGACACTTATTCTAATTCTCTTAGATCCTGGAAGAGGTTATACCATGTTCTATGATTCATCATGAATCAAGCTAGGTGGAGTGATGATATATGAGGATAGATTCATTGAATATAGGTATCTATAGTTTATAAATCATGATCGTAATTACCTGATGTATGTCCTTGATCACACAATAGTCGTTTGTTCATTATGATTCTATATACAATATCTAATGGGTAATTAGTTTGTGCGGTATATAGAAAAAATATCCTCAAAAATATCTTTATATATCCTTACATAAATCTCTGAAAATTAATATGTGTTTAATAACTTTAGTCATTGAATTTGAGCTTCCTTATATGCTTGAAAAGGGCTATGTGGTAGCTGATCTGCATACCCAGAAAACTCCGCCACATATTTTTAAATAATACACTGATGAATAGATATTGGTGGCCGTTATTTTTGAAATTCCTCTTGAGTTTCTATAGAGTCATGAGAGGGGTTCTATTATACACTTATTCATTACCTTTTCTCTCCTTGATATGGTAAAGAGAAGTAAGTTCTTATACCTTGAAGGGTTGGTCCAATGAGTTGGTATTTCTAGTGATGACCTACCTCAAGGTAGATATATTGATAAAGAAAACATCCTATATATACATGGTCCTATCTAGGTTCTTGTGTATATGATAGAGGAACTAATGAAAGAGTATCAAGGTTATCAGTGTGAATTCTATCTTGGTATCTCTAAGATAAATATTTATATACGTCACTAGTATTGGTGGCCTGGGATAAAATCATATAATATGTTTTATCACAAGGTACTCCAACTATCAGTGGATGAAGGTGGATAACCAACAACCTTATAGATTATTACATATATTTCAATACCATGATTGTAAATGAAAAGATTCTATAGTGGATTTCATGATTTTATTTTCGAGGTCTCCTCGATGTAGTGATGTAGTTTGGGTAGTCATGGATGAATTAGAAAATGTTAGCCACTTCCCTCTTATCTCAGAAAATTTATGAGTTGATGGGCTTAGAAAATTGTATGTATATGAGATTATATCACTACACAAGGTCTATTTTACAATCATTTTATATAGGGATTATCACAGAACATTATGGTTTTGTTGAGGATTACAAACAACATTGAGAGAACAAGTGATTCTTAGCACATCTTTTCACCCATTGACCTATAGCCATTCAGAACGAACAATATAGGTAATGAAGGTCATGATTAGATCATGAATCATTTATTTTAGTGGTTAATTGGAGAATCATATCCCTCTCTTCATGATTTCCTATAATAATATCTATCATGTGATGATTCATATGGCTCCGTATGACAGCTAGTATGGTAGGCTATGTTGGTCTCCAATGTACTGTTTAGAGGCAGGAGAGGCAGTGTTACTTGATCCTCACCTCATGAAAGAGTCTTTGGAGTATGTGTAGTTAAATAAAAAAATGATGACTACTAATTAGTTTAGATATAAATAGAACATTTATTTGCATCAATGACCTCTAGAGTTAACGGTAGGGGATCATGTCTTCATATGTATATCACAATAACCTAGGAACAAATGGATACAATGGAAAGGGAAGATCTCACCTCATTTTATCATGCATTCTGGCTTCTTTGAGAGATTCATGCTAGTATCCCATAAATACTAATTACCTCAGAGGTACCATTTCATGAATAACATCTCCCTAATTTCACAACTTTGTTGTTATCATGTTGACTTGTCTCATAATTTTGATCGCAAGGATGTTGAGTTATATGTTGATGAAACTTTTGATGGGTATTCTAAACATATTTTTGAACAATCCAAGAAGGATTTATAAAGCCCACATATCTCTTAATTATTGGTGATATAGCAGAACATCCATGTAAAATATGAGACATAGGAGTGGGAGGCTGATGTACTTTCTCAGTGGCTAGATTTTTCTAATACATTATTATTCAACAATTGGAAGGAAAACTCGAGGATAGGTTTTTTTAAGGGGGTAAGAAAGAAACTGGTTTTTCTATGATGTATGGTTCCTTTGATTTTCATTTTAATTATTTTGAGACCAAAATGTATGCCTAGTGAGGCTATAGAGAAAACTAAGCTATTTAAGTATTTTTTAGAGCATATAACCACAAATGGTGGAAGAAGACAATAGGCCACGTAGTTAGTATAAATAGTAGATCCTAGCCCGCATAGTTTCTACAAACTATACAGGGTTCTTTAGTGAGAATAATATGGTTCCTAGGTTGTCATATCCATGCAACCAGGTCCTCACACCCATGTTGAACATTTTTTATTTTCAGCAAAAGTAAAAACCACAATTTGTGTATAGTATCCAAAATCGTGTGCATAAATCGTCTGACACCCCTCCATATATTGGGCCTGGTGAATGGTGGTCCCATGGTTTGGTAAACTATGATGCCAAAAAATGATACCCCTATTTTAAAATAAATTTACTATTTTCCACTTAAATTTAAAATAACTTAAACCTCCTTCTCATTACATCATTATAGAAAACATGATATCCCTTTTTCACCTAGAGGAGCTCCCAAGCATCCTCTTCTAAGAACTTATCTAATTTAATTGTTTGATATTTGATTGAAGATCTGATCATCATGTTGAATTCATCTCAATAATTACTTTGATCCTTAGTCATATATTTTGTAGTCTTCTTCCTATCAATGAAGTTATTTTTATATTGTCTCTTCTTCCATATTTTCATGGAATTCAAACTTTCCTAAATTTTTTTCCAATCCAGGGGAAATATAAGGGCTCATAGTAGAAAAAGAGAGTGTTATTGTTTTATGTAAAGTGTTCTATGAAATTTGGCTTCAAGTGTTTTTGTTTATAAATTTTTGTTGTTGTGCACATACTAGTTTTACTGGTCGTTGGTACTAAAATTAATATGAATTTATTATAATTGATGAAATCATATTCTATAACCCCATTATTACATGTTCATGATACCATTGGAGGTTTAAACCTCAATGAGAACCATACATTATGGATTTGTTCTTCATTTATACCAATATGACCCATATTTGGTTCATCTTTGGCATTTATTTGGTTGTTCTGACTTGAACATTGATCAAGTGAGTGTTCCTCTAAAATTAATGAACCTTTAATTGGATCGTGAATTGATTAGGTGGAATTTATATTTACATATATGTGATGGCATAGTTAGTTATAAATTCACTTTATAATCCTTTCATGTCATATATGGAATTAACCAATTAAATATTTATGAATTAAAGTGATAAATGGTTGAATTTTCTGGATATTCATTCTCATGATTATTGAATGGTAATGGAATGAACCAAATGAATTATAAAATTGAATGAGTATAAAATGGACTTAATTGAATAATGATATATGTATAAGGTTCCTATTTTATATGGACCATTTTATCATTATAAGATTTGTCAAACCCTAGTCGTCCTTTAGATTCCCAAGTGAATTCCTTGAGCACTCTTTGCATTCCATTCTGATTGAAATAGGTGGTTTCCCAGGGAGACACCCACCATGGAAAGTGGTCCTTTTCTATTATAAGATTCCCAAAATTATTTCATAGGATCTCTTTACTATCTCTTATGAATATAAAAATGTCTTTGATAAACACCAAGGATTTAGCATGATGTCCTTAAAGAAGATGCACTATAGATTCTACACATTGTTCCCAACCAATATTAGCCTGTGATTACTATAGATGATATCCATGGACTCATTTGGACTCATTTATAGTGTAATTTTTTGGGTAAGACCCTTATCTATCACTCATGACCCTTTTTTCTGAACATCATGAGTTATTATTATGATTTTATTGACCCTTGATGTTAGGGGTGAATTTGTTTTATCTTGGATCCTTCATTATTATCATGATGATCTATTTTGGTAATATTGTCACCTTCATAGTCTTTATCTATATAAAACGAATCATAACTCATTAAGTGGTAGCATGTCCATACACCATAGGTTGAATTAGGTTTGAGTTTTTTATTTTTGATGAATTAAATTTATATACCTTCACACTATACAATCTATATTCACATATTGTATTGTAGATACATCATTGGTGGTGGCATACTCAAGTTTCTCTCACTCTCTAACTAGGCCTCTGTTGGTCCCCGAGCAGATTTTATGTTTATAAGTATGGAGAAGGGGAAGTGTCCCACCTTGGAAATCTGATTTTCTTACTCTATTTATGATAGATCATTGTAGCATTTTACTAATCCATATATTGAGATTCTTAGATAGTTTTTTGTCTTTTTATTATTTTTTATATAATATACTATTCTACATTTCTACTTCCATATATGTCTGTTTATCCTTTCATAGATTCATGGAATTACATAATCTTTAGTATACGGTATTGTTCATATTTTGATATTATTATTGTTGATGGTTGATTATTATTATTATGATTCAACATTTATTATACTAATTTTTTTGTTGTTTATTAATCTTTTATTATGACTTTTATTCTCCACTCTAACATGAGGGAATAGTCTCCCCACAGTCACACCCATGGCCCTCACTACTGATCAAAAGCCTGTGGCATATAGGGAGGTTCCCCTGAGGCCATATGTCCAACCAGTCCTAGGGATCATTTATGTGACCTTGATTCTAGATGCGACACTGATAATTATGATTCATGATAGATGGTTTTTAAAAATCACATGATATCTCACTCAAGCTGTTATCCTATTAGGTTCCAGGTTGTGAAAATATGTAAATTATCCATGGAGTCCATTGTTAAAAATGTTCCTTCAGGACCTATCCTTTAATAAAACAAAAATGAGCTAATCATGGGTGATAAACACCAGAAGAAAATTATTTTATGATAACTACATGAAAATTTAAACTTCAAAATGTCTTACTCATTGAAATTATAAAATTATATTTTGTTTAAACGAAATCACTCTCGGTTAAAAAAGGGTCCTTTATATTGGATTCTCTCACATCAATAAACTTATTCCTTAACATAATAAATCATTTTTAATGGATTTAAGGAGAATTTGATTAACAAAATCATAACCCCTAAGAGTGTCAAGCTATGTGTGCAGCTTGGCCTCTTTGTTGTGTACCGTGTGATGATCGAGTTAATACCCAATATACCCTTTTCAAGGTTATTTACACTATGTAAATCCATTCTAGATCCTTCATACACTTATAGTATATAAATAAGGATGTAATTTATACGAGAACCACACAATATATACTTTACAAAAAAAATTGGATTTTATTCTACACACAAACTTATCCCTTAACCATATCCTACAGATTTCACTAAATTTCTCTTATCCTAATAACAAAAATATTGAATAATAACTCAATTATGATAAAAGGTTATCTATACCTTAGAAATTGTGACCAGCCTTATCTTATGAACACTAAAATTATCTACATATATCATCCAAAATTCTGATGATATCAAAACTCTCTTTTGATACCAATTATAGCACCCTGGACTAATGCTCCATGAGTTTAGTGTGAACAAACAACTTATTAACATATTAGATTTGAAATTAACAGATGAAATCAAATTTAATGTATAAATAATTACAATATCACTAAAAATATTCAGTCACATGCATTAAAGGGGCCATTTAGGTTCAAGGTTTTAGAGAGTTAGGAAAAAAATTAACTAAAAATACCATGTCTTTCTCATAAAATGGATATTTTTTCCACCATATAAGAAACAAATTAATACATATTAAGTACTTAAAACATCCCATAAATTGTTCACACATTTTATTCTATCATAAATATAATGTGTAATACATTTATTTATAACATGGGAAAATGGAAACATAACAATTGGTTACATTAAATTCATCGAAATATTAAACTTATGAGATAATAATCAAAGGATATAAGTGAGCACGAGATGAACATAAATAATGTGAAAGGAATAAATAATCAAAATAATACCATAATCAGTAAGAACTGGGAACATTAAAAATCCATGGTTGACATATGAATAAATAAATGTATGATTAAAAAATAACTAGTACCATAATGATGAATTTATAATGTAGTATAGATAATTCCATACCTGCATTCAAAAAATCATGATCTAAAACATCCTGATATTACCCTCAAGGACATGTTTCTAGGTAATATTTTTTTTCTGGGGAGGCAAGTACCAAAATTTTCAAGCTAATCTATCTCATGAGACATATAAATGTATATAGGGGCTATGAAAATCACCACCTATCAATAATTATTTTCAATTATTCCATCATATGATGGAATTAACAATTTGTATAGTACATAACTAATATTACATAAAATTTAACGAACATTAGTATTGAAATTACTAGTATATAGATATTTAATATTTCCCCATTCAATAAATGTAATAAATTTCTATTTAATAATACCTCAAAATGACACATTATAAATTAAGGGATATATGGTTAAGTCAATAATTTCCCCCAACCAGTTAAAAAATGACATCAAGGTGAATTCCCTTCAAATAACGTAATGAAAAATAGGGTATTAATTGAGGAATGGAATTAGAACAAAACCAATTCTCCAAATAGAGGATGATTTTGAAAGAAAAAGGCATTAATGGATTTATACAATTTTAATATCAAGAAGGAAAATAGTATGATATGATTTAAAATTTATCCATGTAAAATATATATATTATAAAAAGGAAAAATTTGGTTAATATTAATCATATCTCAAAGAAACAAAATTGATATATATATATATATACATACCCTTAAGTTAATTGAAACATGAGAATAAAAAACATAAGAGGTTTTCCATGAAATTTCAACTTAATGAAATTAATGGTATTCATTAATCATGAAGAAAATTGGGTAGTGAATACACTATAGAGTATTGAATATGATACATAATGACAAAAAAATCTCATGGAATTGAAAATATATACATAAAACACATACGATGTTAAAAGAAATTATATTCAAAACCATTTGATGGAAAAACAATCAAATAAAACATTAAATTCCATAAATACTAAAAGTATCATAATAAAAAAAATATTAGTTTTAGGATAGATACACCATAAAAAATAATACATGGTGTATAATAAGAAATATGCCTCAAGGTGGTGAAAATTCAGACCAAACCCATTAAAAGAAACATAATGTTTGAGGTAAGAATCATTTGATATTGAGGATATACGGAAGAATCATAAAATTAGAAAAATTAAGGAAAAGAAACACTACTTAATCGTTAGATATAATAAATGTATATTTCAACAATATATTTTTAATAAAAACATTGTAACTCAATAGATAAAAATTGATATAGCACAAACTACTAAGGATTCGGTAACACTTGAATCGAATTCCAAATTAAGAAAAGAAGATGATTTAGCATTTTATATACATTGAATTATAAAAAAATGAATTTAATGAATTTAATTTGATTTAGATAAAAATAAAACCATTTAAAAAATAAAAATGGTATGCAAAATTCAACATGTCTCAAATAGTATGAATTAAAAACATGAATCAATTACATTGTTCCTGATTCATTCTGTGCATATTCATAATTTCATAAAAATTAAAAATATTTTCATTATATTAATTTCGTAATAAAAATATTAATTAATATTTAATTTTATATATAAAAATTATTATCACATTCTTTTTATTTATTATGTAGCTTTAGCATATGTTTGTGTTAAAATTGATCCAATGTTAACTTATTTTAGTAATTTTAATGAGAGAAGAAGATATTTTCAAAATAATTAAAATATATAATATAAAGTTTCTCTGACTATGAACCAATATTTATTTTCTAGTTAAAATATTATAGCATTAGTATTTAAGTTCCTAAAATCATCCATTATAGATTTTTATAACAATGTTCACGAAGGTGGTCACACGAACCCCAAATATGAACACGCTATATCTAAATTGGTGATTATTGTTATGAAGTTTTATAATATCATTAATAATAATTATTATTTTATTATTTAGATTTTTTATATTTTAGTATCATATTTTAAGTTTTTTTATGAATAATCAAAACCAAGATTAAAATGAAAACCCTTCCATCTTGGTTGAGGTAGTTCACACAATGCACGATTAACATTAATATTTTCTAAGTGGATGAAAAGGAAAAAAATAATTGTAACATTAATAAAATAATAATTTTGTACATTGATGATACTTTTTCAATATATTAATATTTTTAGGGTGTCTTTGGGAGACAATTGTTTAGAATAAAACATTAGGAGTATGTAATACTCACTTTAGTTCCTTGTACATTCACTTGAATGTCTCCTTGGAAATATAGAATTTAATATAACCATTTAAGAAGAAAGTCTTATGAATTTGAGATGGGTATTTAGGAAGGGAAAAATTTCATAGTTTTAGGAATAAATTTAAAGGAATGTTTATATGAAAAAGGGATGGAAGTGTACCCTTTTATAAGCGAATAAAATGAAACAATTATGAACATCCATTATTTTTCAGAAATGGAATGACAATATTCAAGGTTCAATTATTACCAAAAGTGAAACATAATGGATTTTTTTGGTGATATTGGGTTACTAAATCCCCAACAAACAATTCCTACACATGCTTTAAATACTTTGGATGTCATTTGTCCTTAAGTTTTTACTTTTACTTTTATTTTTTACTGGGGAAAATTGTTTTTACTCTAGTAACATATGTTTTGCTAAACATATAAAATAAACCAAATTAACAAATTTTTGTGTTATTAACATAAAATCAGTAAATATTTAATATAATTTTATTTATAACAAAATTAGAATAATATTTTAATTCAAATCCTTTTAAATATACAGAAACTATTTTATAGAAAAACGTTATTTTAACCATTCAGTGTTCTTAATATTATTTAGTTTTGATTAAAAATATAACGAGTTGTAATTTATTTATATATAGTCATAAAATTTACATTAAATTTTATTTTTATAATAAATTTATTTATTTATTTATTAAGATACAATTTTTACAATATTAATAAAACAATTCTTTAAAAACAATAATTTTATGGTTATCATGGTCATTAACATTAATCGTAGTCATCATAATGTTATACCAAAAAAATCATTATTAAATAATATTATCATGTTGATATTAAATATTAATCATATTTTTTAAAGTATTTTCTATTAGTGGTTAAAACTATATTTTTTACAACTGGAAATAGAAAATGAATGTAAAATAGTTTTTGTATTTCCAAAACAATATACATGGATTTTATAAATAAAATGTGGCAATGTTAATTGATTTTGTTTACCAATATATATATATATATATATTTAATAAAAAAAGCGTCCAAAAACATTTTAATCATTGTTTTATTATAATCATTAAATAAAAGTGACAGTTTTATCAATATTTTTATTTTTTCAATATTCAGATGCAATTCAAATGCTTCAAAAAATACTAAAAATACATCTTAAGAAAATATTTTTATAGTAAATAAATAAAATTATTCTAGTAAAATTAAAAATAAAAAACATTGTAATATAATTTAAAAATAAAAATATAATGAATTTTTTTTATTAGAAAAAAACTTGTTAAAATTTCAAATGTTCTTCTTCTAATTCACTAAGAATTTACAATTAGATTAGGAATAAAAAATTATTCACACCAAGAAACTATTGTTTCAATTATGTACTTATTTTCTAAAAATAAATTACAAAGTAGTCCAATTTTAGAAAAAATACATTTTTATCATAAAATGGCCTTATAAATTATTTAGCTTTATTAATTGAATTTTATCCAATTCATTTATCTTAATAATTACCAAATTTTATTTTTACATATATTTAATAATTGAGAATTATTTATTTTTACCTTCAAATAATATGAATATGTTTTAATGGTTATATATAATGTTACTCATTTTTATTGGATTGTGGTTGCATGCTTCATAAGCTATCAAACACATTAGGTTATAGAGGCAATAAAATATATAATTTTTAATATTGTAATGTTCAAATCACAATTTGTCTACTCATCCTTATGTTGAATGGGATTTTATACCGTAGTGGGTGTCATAAATTCCTCTCCGCTTACCAAATTAATAAATTTATAAAAATGAGTCAAAAAACAATACATTATTGGGTAGTATAGGGTTTTTAAGTCTGAGGTTGAACCCACATAGATAGTTTTGTATAAAATAATCATTAGATAAGTCACACCTAAATTAATTTTGATTTTTAGAAATAAAATCTAAATGATCGAGCTTATGATTTTTGATGAATGAGTGAGAAGAAAATATAAAACTGGTGTCAAGTAGCAATGAATCCGGGTTCATGGGATGAAAAGGTATAAAATAATTAATTAAAAATTTATCCAATCATCGTAATCAGGTCATAGCATTTACAATGGTCATAAAAAACACTTTCTATCCTAATCTATCTTATTCTCTTGGTTAGGTACTAATTATTATAAAGAATGGGTAACCTTGAACTTTATTTAAACATATGGAAATGAAAAATCCAATGGCCATGGTGGAATTCTAAACCCTATATCGCACAATAAATAAATGCATTCAACCCACTCCAAAAATTGTCATGCTTAAAGGAAGGAAGAAATTAAACCCATTACCAAACCCTCATATCAATGGGAATGTAAAAATAATAATGAAAAAGATAGAAATGAAGAATAAATATAAAATCCCAACATGAATTCACATCAAAAATAAAATACCTTATAAATTCAATCCCCATTAATCGCGCATGCCTTGGCATAAAGAAATAACATGCTCATACTAACCATGATCGAGTGTAGAAAATAAATAAATATGATCATATTGAAAGAAGGCAAGAGTAGGCGGTTCCGTGTTTACAAGAATTTTTTGATGGTCCTTCATCTGTAATGATCCTCCAAGGTGCGACGATGATGTTATTTAGAGGGGTTTCATGAAATCCTCACTCATCATTTTTGAATTTGCGTGAATCTTACACAAATCTCATACACAAATTTGAATCAATGACTCCTTTCATGATGTGTAATTGGGACGCACAACATGTAACATGTTTTCACATTGTGTAACCTCTTCACAACTTTTCCTATGTAATATTTCCTCTCTTGATGAAGTCAGGATGTGTAATTTCATTACAGTATGTGTAATCATTTTTCTCCACTTTTTTCAGCTTCAAAATTCCACGAAAATCTGGTTTCTCACAACTTCGCTTCTCTCACAACGTGAAGCTTCATGTATCTCCAAAATTCATCCATTTCTATACTTTTCATAAATTAATTATTTCTTTCCAAAAACCATAAAACATGACACATCATTCCAAATTTGGAAATATTCATCATTTAATTACATAAATCAAAACAATAAAAGAGTCTAAAATGTATTCATGAAATAAAATTATCAGTATTTCAAATTTGATCATCCTTATTATCCCTTATTTATTTCATAGGGAACATATTCTTCTAATAAAGTACATGACTACTGGGGGTAGGTGGATGTTTGTCTAGTATGACGGATACAATATTGATGTTCCTCAAGGATCTAAAAACATAGGTCCTTTTTATATAAAATCTGTTTATTTTTACAAGTGTTCCTAGTTGAGTTTACTAACAGCATTATCGTGACATGTCAAATTGGTTATGAATTGAAGATATATTTATAGTATAGGGAAGAACCTAGGTTGTCTCTCAAGGGGCATTGATTGTTTTAGAAAATTTATTTTTAATAAGAAGTACTAAAAGAGGGTGGTGGTTTTGAAAACAGATTTATGTAAATTACATAATTAAAGAGTAAAATATTTGATAAATAAAGTTACTGTATTAATAATTATGAGAGAATAAGATCATTTCATATTCACTACACATCTTGGATATTTCATTGTTCTGAAAATTTAACATGGTTTTGTTTAATTCTTTGGTTAAAGGTTGTCAGGATCTTGACTCCCCTTTTGCCTCTTCAAATGATGCTTAAAGAACCACCCCTTGACCCAACAATTATGTTTCCAAGATTTGGTTATCAATAATAGAATATATGGTCTACCAAATCATACTAAAATCTTATATATGTGTGAGATAAATAGTATTATTGTGTTGTCCAATCAGAACCACCCAAAAATCCCACTTCAAATCTCAACCCAATCGGTGTTGAAATAAATAGTGATCCACTAAATTATATCAAATGAAATGAAATAAGGGGAGAAGCCTGTTAAGATACGAAACATGTGAAATATTAAACACAAAAATTATATAAAATCAGTATAATAAAATGTGTTATAACTCCCTCCTATGAGTGTGTATCTCCCTCAAAATGATCGTACAAGATTTAGCTCACCATCGAGAGGAGGAGGAGGTTCAGGTGGAACTCCTTCTTCATCATTGATCCCCCTATGAGGATATTGGACTACAAAAATTATAGGTTGATGAAGATACTCATCTAGGACTCCAAAATGGAAAACCTTTCCTCCTGGTTTGAACTCTCTAAATGAGGTACCAATGGTGCTCTTTTATAGAAAAAATGGGAAGTGGTTTTGTGCACATAGATTCTGTAAAACGAACTGTCACATTATTTTAGGCCACTAGACAGTCTTCAATCGCTTTTGAAAAACCTAGAATGTTTTTTCGACATGTATTGGATATATCCATGGAACGTTTTTCTTATTTTGGACGTTCAAAACCGTAGATATGGACAACACGCAAAAAATAACTTTTGACACTGTGAAGATTTAGTGGCTTGGATAGATCACTTCAGTTGGGCCCTTTAATGGCGAATGGGGCTTGGTTTTCTTCAATAGAGTTGTAGAAAATAGACTTCTAGACTAGGCCAAAAAATCACAACCCATTTGGATGCACTGAGTTTTCATAATCTACCCAATAGTGGACTGGTGTACTTGAATCCCATGCAGTTTTGGCCCATTTTTCTTTTGGATCATCATCAGGGCCTCCAAATCACCTCCTCCTGCAATGGAATCATCAAGACAAGTAATATTGACCCTTTCAACAGTGACAAAAACAAAATAAATTATTCAAACATGGAATGAAATTTGTTATTATTTTTATAATTTTCAACATTAAACAATTTTAGCATAGTGGTGTAAGGGTGAAAATGAAACAGTGAATCGCGGTGCGATCACACCCCCACACCTAAACATTTGAATTCCTGGGAAAAGTCACATATCCAAAAAGACTATTCATTTATATATTCCCAACTTCATGAATATATAACATTTGATGAAATTTTAATTCATTAAAGTAATGTTATGAATGCACGAACCACACCAAGGAGTTCTTCCTAGTGAAAATAAAAAAGATGTTTCCTAAATCATATCACAATGAATTTCAATGAGATTAATGACACCAAATTGAGAAAGGGATTCAAAATTAAACCATTCCACTCACTCTTAATTTGTGTGAGTGAAAACCAACTCATTCTTTTATTTCCACAATCTGTCTAATAAATATAGGTTATTTTAAAATTATTCAGTTTTAAATGAATTTTCACCGAACCTGCTTACATCTTTTGCAATCATATTTAAAGTACCACTCACTTAATCATTCCTAGATGACAAAACATAAGCTCCTGACATAGATATCCACATATGTTGTATATTTAATTAGTCCCCTCATTTATTATTTTTGTTTTTTTTCCAATGTTTCATTTGGAGAAAATATCACACTCATCTCTCAACCCTTGTTTGATCTCATCATCACATTAATTGTAATAGTTATAATAAGATAAAAGGTTGAGGAGGAGTGGTTTTTGACCTTCCCAAGACACAATGAAATTTTTTTAGGGAATTCAATAGTCAGATATGAGGTACACACGCATAGGTCAATCTGGTATAGTAATGAAACAGATCAAATAAGGAACGAAAATATGTAAATATAATTATAAGATGAAAGATATTAACATAAATTATATTTACCTTCTATTAAGTATGAAATATTTACACATTGTGGTTTGGTGAAAAAATGTGTGGAGATATGAGTGACACAGGTTTTTCAAAAAGTACTCACACAAGGGGCGTCAATCATCTAAAAGGATTCACATAGATGCAACCATTAATATCATTTATAGAAAAAAAATTCACTAAAAATCACTCCCGGATGTTAAATTCATTCAAATATTCTTTTTCTCTATTCTTTATGGTATTTTTACTCCCCCCCCTTATGGTCACCAAATCATGGAACCTCAAATTTTTTTATTGGGAAAAATGAAAATACCATAAAGAAGATAAAAAAGAGAAGAATGAAGAAAGACAATGGAAATCCTAATGAACACAACAAGACAGGGAAAAGAGAAAATACCATAAAGAGGGAGAAAACGAGAAGAAAGAAAAAAAGATGATGAAAATTCCTATCTAACATAGGAATGTACCCATCCCCCCACACCTAGAATGTGCAGTGTCCTCACTATAATAATTGAGAAGGTGTGAAGGAAGGATAAATCATGGTGGGTTTCACTGGTATGTTACATCTTGAACATGGAGTTCCACCATCGGGAACTCCGGAAGGCCTTTGTGGAAGTGCTTCAGCCGATGCCCATTGACTGGGAAGGTTATCTTGGTTTCTTCATTTTGAACCTGAACAACACCAAATGGAGCTACATTAATAACAATGTATGTTCTAATCCAGTGGGAATGAATCTTATAGGGATGCAACTTCTGCCTTTCATTATAAAGGAGGACCTTCTGCCCAATATGGAACTGACGATGAAGTATAAGATGGTAATGGATATCCTTGGTTCACTCTTGATAAATACTGGAGTCTTTATATGAATCTCTTCTCATTACCTCCAACTCTTGAATCTACATCTTCCTTTGAGAACCAATGCTAGAAAGATTAGAATTTTCTTGTTTGATGGCCCAGTAGGCTCGGTGCTCAATCTCAATAGGCTGGTGACAACTCTTTCAAAACACAAGAAAATATGGTGACATTAAAATGGGATTTTTAAAAGTAGTACGGTAGGCCCATAATGAGTCATCAAGTCAAAGACATCAATATTTTTTATTGGGTTGAACTGTTTTTTTAAGAATTTGTTTTACCACTCTATTAGACACCATGTCTTGACCATTGGTCTGTGGATTATATGCAGTAGACACTCTATGACTGACCTCATAATGACGCAAAAGTGATTTCATTGTTCGGTTCCAAAAATGAGAACCCTAGTCACTGATGATGAACCTAGGTAAGACAAACCTACAGAAGATTTGGGTTCTCAAAAATTATACGGCTACCTTAGAATCATCAGTCCTTGTAGCTCTTGCATCTACCCATTTTGACACATAATCAACTTCCAGAAGATTATACAAGTTTCCAAAGGAATTTGGAAATGAACCCTCAAGGTCAATGAACCAAAGATACAAAAATTCATGAAAGAGAACTGGTTGTTATGGTATTTCATTTCTTTTAGATATGTTACCCATTCTTTGACAACAAGGACAAGATTTTCAAAAATCATGGGCATCCCAAAAAAAACTATTGACCAAAAAAGGCTAGAATTAAGGACCTTGAAACCAGTCCATTAGGGACCAAAGTGGCCCCCACAATAAATTGTGTGACAGAATCTAATGAAATACTGAAACTCTCTATCGAGAACACAATACATAAAGACTTTATCACTATATGTGCACCAACGGTAGGGGTCATCCCAAATTTACCAATGAGACTCACGTTTTAGACGACTGGATTGTTTTTTTATTGAAATCTTTTGGAGTGCAAGATGAAACCAAATAATTTATAATTTAAGCATACCAAGGAATAACATCTTGCACTCGGTAAAATTGCTCCCCAGGAAACATATCATTTTACGAATATAGGGGGATGAGTCAATGTTCGAGGATGGTGGAATCCTACTGATATGGTCAGCCTCCACATTCTCTGCTCCTTTTTTATCACTAATTTCTAAATTAATTTTTTTGAGGAGCATCCGTTGAATGAGATGTGGCTTGGATTTTGGTTTCATAAGGAGATATCGGACGGCTTCATGGTCTGAGAATACATTGACTTTGAACCCCAAAAGGTATGACCTAAATTTTTCCAAGGAAAATACAATGACAAGGAATTATTTTTTATTTGTGGTGTAGTTTTCTTTGGCATGGTCCAAAGTATGTGAGGAATAGGCAATGACATGTGGTGCTCAATTGACCTATTATGACAAAACTATCCAAGCTACATAGTTAGAGGCATCACACATGAGCTCAATCAGTAAATCTGACCAAGGTGGTTGGATTAATGGTGGTGATGTGAGACTCCATTTTAACTTATTAAAATATTCCTCACATTCTTTATCAAAAACAAATTATTTTTCTTTTTGGATTAATCGGGAGTGGGGGAGTGAAATTTTACTAAAGTCACAAATGAAGCCACGTTAAAACCCAACATGACCTAGGAAATACCGCACACCCCGTACATTTTTGGGAAATGGTAAGGAAGAATGGACATCCAATTTTGTTTTATCTACCTAGATACCATACCTAGAAATGAAATTCCACAAAACTATACCTTATTTCACCCGGAAATGGCATTTCTCATAATTTAATATGATATTATTTTCTATAAAATGATGTAGGACTAAATCTAGACTTCTCAAACATTCCTCAAAATAGGATCCATAAACGTGATATAATCCAAAAATACTTCCATGCAATTCTACAGGTAATCTGAAAAAATACTAACCATGCATCTTTGGAATGTACCCGGAGCATTGTACAGAACAAATTGAATCATTCTATAGGGAAATGTGCCAAAAGGGAAAGTGAAGGTTGTATTTTATTGATCCTCAGGGTAAATATGGATCTGAAAGTATCCATAATACCCCTCAAGGAAAATTTAATGGGATATACCTGCTAGTATATCTAGAATTTGGTCAATGAATGGAAAAGGGAAATGGTCCTTCCAAGTGTTTTGGTTAAGTTGGTGATAGTCTATATAGACACGCCATCTATTCTGCACACGAGTTGGACCAATTCATTCTTTTCATTTTTGATTTCTGTAAGAATAGTTTTTTAGGAACTACTTGAACGGACTAACCAATTAGCTGTTAGGGATGGGGTAAATGATTCTAGCATCCCATAATTTTGTTACCTCCTTTTTCACAACTTCTAGGAGATTTGGGTTTAACCAACATTGTTCTTGCCTCACTAGTTTAGACTCATCATTTAACAAAATATGATGTGTACAAATTGATGGGCTAATACCAGGAATTTTAGAAAGTGTCCATCCCAAAGCTTGTTTATACTCCCTCAATAGATCAACTAGTTGTAATTCTTGATCAAGAGGGAGTGAACTAGAAATGATGATGGGTAAATTGTTTCCATTCTCAAGATATGAATATTTTAAATCATTAGGTTGTTGTTTCAGTTTCAATTCATGTGGATTTTGAATTTATGGGAGTGTGTGTTAAAGTGAGAGGTCACTGATCTCATCTAACTGCTCAGTGGTATCATCCTCATATGAGGAATGAGCTTTTTCAAGCTTAGAAATATCATTTATGGTCATTGGATCCTCGGTGTTCAATAAATTATAAATTAATAAAAAAGCATGACACTTTTCGTGACCACTATAACAATCAATGCATGATTCATTACCTATAATTTCAATCAATAATGAAATATCAGAAAGGAGATCAGGGGAAGGAAATGTTGTTTTTTCAGGGGATGTAAGTACATTAATTGAATTAACAGGGAGAGAGGAATGTTCTTATAATGGTTTCTTCATGGAATCAATGGTGTTTATGTTGAAAATATAACCACCAAACACCATATATAATGCACAATTATTGACATTAATTATGGTTTTGGAAGTTTTCAAGAAAGGCCTCCCCAATATAATCGGGGAATGTTCATTCATCCTATCATCCTCCATTTTAAGCACATAAAATTCAGTAGGAAAAATTAAATTTTGAAGCATCACAAGAATATCCTCTAACACACTAGATGGGTGTGCGGTACTTCAGTTGGCCAGTTGAACAAAAATTATAGTGGGCTTCAGTTCCTTCACCTGAAATGTAGAGTAAATCGAGTGAGGCATCATACTTATAGAGGAACCTAAATAAACCATAGAATTAGAAATAGAATACCCCCCTAGGGTGCACGGAATTGAGAATGTTCCAGGATCATTGCACTTGGTGGGAAGTGATGGCTCTATCAATGCTGAAGCATTCCTCCACAATATCAACTTCTAATAACCTCTTAGTCTCTTTTTGTGAGTAGACATCTCATTTAGAAACATGGTGTACCATGGAATTTGCTTCACAACATCAATCAATGGGATATTAACCTTCCCTTTCTTGAAAGTTTCCAATATTTCCTTATCAGGTTCAGTTTCCTTTTTTTCTTGGTTGGGTGGATCTTTGTGGTAATGGACTATTAATGGTTGGGCTATATGAATCATCAATATACACACTCTTTCTTCTCGGTGGGCTTCTCTCAGGACAAAGTTCTTCAACATTTGGAAAATTTTAATGGTTGGGATGGAGGTATCCTAGTGAGGGGATGATTCTAATGGAGGATTCATTTAACTTCCTAGTTGTTTTCCACTCCTAAGGGTGATGGAACTAACATTTCATTTATCCCTAGGGTTAACTACTAGTTGAGAGGGAAGTTTACCTGACCCATGACTTTGAATCTCACCCACTGAGTTAGATAATTGGCCTAATTGGATTTTTAGGTCTTGTATGGCTGCCTTAATGGTTTGTAGTAATTGGATATTTTTAGAAGCCATTTGTTTCATTATATCTTCTAGACTAGACACGGGTTTTGGAGGGGGTTTGTTGGAAAGGCCTTTGGGGTGGTTGAGGATTTCTAGGTGGTGGTTGCGGATGACTACTCTTCCCCGATTGGTTCCATTAATGTTGAGGTTGGTTTGAATACCACCCTTTCTTGTAGGCTTGGTTCTCCTTCCACCCAGGTTTGGATAGATAGCAAGTTTCTTTCCTAAAGGGTTGGTTATAGAGGCATCATGGAAATATTTCCTCACAAATCTCAGATGTTTCCCTCAATTGAGGACATTGGTCAGAGTATTGGGTGTCAGAAGAACATATAACACATTGGATAGGAGGAGGAGATTGGAATTTCCTTTGGGAAAGGCCATGTTTTTGAAGAAGGGTACTTGCCTATTCGAACTTTTTTTCCATCTTCTTGTCGAATTCGGTACATTGCGCCTCATAGACACCTCGAATCAGTACATTAGACCTTGAACCAAATTGTTGTGTGTTTTGGTCCATGTTCTCAATCAGGGTTCCTGCAACAATTGGGGTCTTACAAACTAGCACACCACCAGCAGCATCATTGATCATATTTCGATAAATAGGAATTAACCCTTCATAAAAATATTGAATCAAAAGTTCTTCACTTATTTGGTAGTGTGGGAAACATGAACATAAACTTTTAAAGTGTTCCCAATATTCATGTAATGTTTACCCTTGAGATTGTCTTATCCACAAATTTCATTCTGTATTGTTGAAGTTCGAGAGGCTAGGAAATATTTTTTAAGGAAAAGGTGTTTCATGTCCGCCCAACCTCTTATTGGGGAATTAACATAATATAACAAATATTTTGTTGTATCTTCTAAAGAAAAGGGGAATGCTCTAAGATTTACTTGTTCGTCATCCACATTTTCAGGTTTTAATGTAGAACACACAGTATGAAATTATTTTAAATGCTTATGTGGATCCTCTCCAGGAAGTCTATGGAATCTTGGTAATAGATGAATTAAACCATATTTTAGATCCAAATTGGGTGCCTCACCATGTAATTTAATATAGGTGGGTTGAATATCAACATCAGTAAAGGTTAGTTATTTTAGTGTTTGGTTTTTTTTATCCATGTTATTCATGTTAATTTTAGTTTTAATATGGTCTCCTGAATAAGAATAAGAAAAATGATCAAGATGAGTGTTGATGTTTTGTGCGTCCTCCTCCACAGGTTCTTCTTGTGTATCCTGGGGTCGCTGATGTATGATCCTCTATACTCTAGGTTTGAAAGGATGAAACTCTTCGGGAGTAGTACGCATTATACACATAACCTACACAATAAATAAATTAGAACACCAAAACAAATATAAAGGTACAAGATAAAACAAACAAATATACACACAATTTACAAAAAAAATTATCAAAAACACGCACTAAAACAAAAGCGCTCCCCAGAAACGACACCAAAATTTGACCAGGTTGTCATGACACGTCAAATTTTTTATGATTTGAAGATAGATTTATAGTCTAGAGAAGAAACTAGGTCATCTCTCAAGGAGTGTTGATAGTTTTAGTGAATTTTTTTTAATAATAAGTACTAAAAGAGGGTTGTGGTTTTGAAAACAGATTTATGTAAATTACTTAATTAAATAGTTTTATAGTTGATAAATATAGTTGGTTTATTAATAATTATGAGATAAGAAGATAATTTCAAGTTCACTTCACATCTTTTATAGTCATTGTTTTGAAAATTTAACATGGTTTTGTTTAATTCTATGGCTGAATATTGTCAAGATCTTGACTCCCCTCTTACCTCTTCTAATTATGCATAAAGAACCACCCCTTGACCCAACAATCGTGTTGCCAAGATTTGGTTAAAAATCATTTAATAAAAGGTATACCAAAGAATACTTAAATCTTATGTATGTGTGAGATAAATAGGATTATTGTGTTGTCTAATCGAAACAACCCAAGATTCCCATTTGAAATCTCAACCCAATCAGTGTTGAAATAAATAGTGTTACACTTAATTATATCAAATGAAATGTAATCAGGGAGAAGATTGTAAAGATACAAAATAAGTGAAATATTCAACACAAAAATTATATCAAACCAGTAGAATAACATGTGATGGAACTCCATCCCAAGTTTGTGTAGCTCCTTCAAAATGATAGCCCAACGTTTAGCTCACCATCGAGAGGAGGAGGATGCTCAGGTGGAAATCCTTCTTCATCCATGATCCCCCTATGAGGATAGGGGACTCCAGAACATCTAGGATGATGAAGATACTATTATAGGAATCCTAAATGGTAGATCTTGGCTCCTGGTTCGAACTCTCCAAATGAGGTACCCATGGTGCTCCTTTACAGCAAAAATCGGAAGTGGTTGGGGCCCACAGATTGTGTAAAACCACTTGTCACATTGTTTTAGGCCTCCAGAGAGTCTTCAATCAATTTTCAAAAAACTAGAAAATTGTTTCCACATGTCTTGGATATCTCCACCGAATATTTGGCTTCTTTTGGACACATAAAACTCTAGATATAGATAGCACACATCACACAATGTTTGACTCCGTGTAGATTAGGTGGCCTAGACAGATCACTTTGGATGGGTCCCTTAATGGATGAATGGTGGTTGGTTGCCTTCATACAAGTTGTAGAAAATTGAATTTTGGACCAGTCCACAAAATCTCAACCCATTTGGATGCATGGAGATTTCATACACTATCCAATAGTGGGAAGGTGTTCATGAAATCCAGGCAGTTTGGGCCCATTTTCCTTCTAGATCATCTTCGCAGCCTCCAAATCACCTCCTCCTGCAATAGAATCATCAAAACAAGTAACACTGACCCTTTAAACAGTGATAAAAACAAAATAAATGATTCAAAAATGGAATTAAATTTGTTATTATTTTTATAATTTTCAACATAATATAAGTTTAGCATAGTGGTATAAGGGTAAAAATGAAACAGTGAATCGTGGTGTGATCACACCCCCACACCTAAACATTTTCACTCCTGGGAAAAGTCACATATCCAAAAAAATGATTCATGTATATATTCCCAACATCCTGAATATTTAACATTCAAATAAATTCTAATTCATTAATGTAATGGGATCAATGCACGAACCACACTAAGGAGTTCTTCCTAGTGAAAATGGAAAAAGATATTTCATAAATCATATCACAATGAAATTCAAGGAGATTAATGAAACAAAATGTAGCAAGGAATTCAGAATTAAACTATTCCACTAACTCTCCATGTGTGTGAGTGAAATCCATTCCATTCTATTCTTTCGAATTTTTATCCAATAAATATAGGTTATTTATAATTATCTAGCATTAAATGAATTTAAACTGAACCTTCCCTACATCATTTTTAATTATATTTCAAGTCTAACTCACCTAAGCATTCCCAGAAGACAAACCATAAGCTCCTGAACTACATATCCCCATACTTTGTACATTTCATCACTCCCCTGATTTTTTTTATAAAGTTGCATTTGGAGAAAATCTCACACTCATCTCTCAACCCTTGATTGATCTCCTCACGAAAATAATTGTAATAGTTATAACCAAACCAGTGGTTGAGAAGGAGTTGTTTTTTACCTGCCCAAGACACGAACCAAAATTGTTTTGGTGGGGCGTGCAAAAGTCGGATATCAGGTACACATGCATTGGTCAATATGATACAATAATGAAACAGATAGGATAAGTAATGAATGAATGTAAATATCATTTTAAGATTAAAATTATTAACCTAACTTATATTTTCTTTTTAGTAAGTAAGAACTATTCACACTTTGTGGTTTGGTGAAAAAATGTTCGGAGATATTAGTGACACAGTTTTTCTAAATGATACTCACAACAGGGGCATCAATCATCTCAATGGTTTCACATAGATACAACCATTAATATCATTGATAGAAAACAAATTCACAAAAAATAACTCCCTGATGTTAAATTCATAAAAAAAATTCAACATTCATTATGGTATTTTTACATCCCCCCCCCCATGGTCACCAAACCATGGAACATTGAAATTTTTGGCGGGAAAAAATGAAAATACCATAAAGAATGCCAAAAAGAGAAGAAATAAGAAATACAATGGAAATCCTAATGAACTCAACAAGATAGGGAAAAGTGAAAATACCATAAAGAGTGTGAAAAGGAGAAGAATGAAAAAAAGATGATGAAAATTCTTATATAACTTAGGATTGTACCCATCCCCCACACCTAGAATGTGAAGTGTCATCACTATATTAATTGAGAATGTGAGAAGGGATGATAAAACCTATTGTGTTTCACTGGTATGTTTCTTCTTGAACATGGAGTTCCTCCATCAGGAACTCTGGAAGGGATTTGTGGATGTGCTTCAGCCGCTGCCCATTGACAGTGAAGGTTTGCTTAGTTTGTTTTGAACCTGAACATCACCAAATATAGATACATTAATAACTGTGTATGGGCCAAAACCAATGGTAATGAAGCTTACCGGGATGCAACATCAGCATTGAATTAAAAAGGGGGACCTTCTGTCCAATGTGGAACTAATGATGAAGTATAAGATAGTCGTGGGTAGCCTTGGATTGCTCCTTATAAATCCTAGAGTTTTCATATGCATCTTTTCTCATTTCCTCCAACTCCTGAATTTCTAACTTTCTTTGAGAACCTACACCATAAATATTAGAATTGAATTTTTTGATGGATCAGTAGGCCCAGTTCTCAATATCAACAGGCTGGTGACAACTATTACCAAACACAAGATATTATGGTGACATTCCAATGGGAGTTTTAAAAGCAATATGGTAGGCCCATAATCAATCATCAAGATGAAGACTCCAATATTTTTTATTGCGTTGAACTGTTTTTTCAAGATTTTATTTTACCTCTCTATTTGAATCCTCGTCTTGACCATTGGTCTATGGATGATAAGTGGTAGAAACACTCTGACTAACTCCATAACGACCCAAAAGCGATTGCATTGTTCGGTTGAAGAAATGAGAATCTTGGTCACTGATGATTAACCATGGTAAGCCAAACCTACAAAAGATTTGGGTTCTCAAAAAATCTACAACTATCTTGAAATCATCAGTCCTTGTAGGTCGTGACTCTACCCATTTTGACACGTAATCAACTTCTAGAAGAATGTACATGTTTCCAAAGTAATTGGGATATGGACCCATAATTTCAAATCCCAAAATATCAAAAATTTCATGAAAGAGCAACAATTTTTGAGGAATTTCATTTCAATTAGGGACATTCCCCATTCTTTGACAATGGGGACAAGATTTGAAAAAATCATGGTCATCTAAAAAAAGTGTTAGAAAAATTCCATAATTAAGGACCTTGTCAGTAGTCCGTTGGGGACCAATGTGGCCCCCATAATCAAGAGTCTGATAGAATCTAAAGACAGAATGAAACTAGCTATTGGGTGCACAATGCCTAAGGACATGATCACTATATATCCACTCTAGGTAGGGGTCATCCCAAATGTACCAACAAGACTCATGTTTTAGGCGACTGGATTGGTTTTTTTTAAATCAATTAGAATGCAATATGCTACCTAATAATTTCTAATATCATCCTACTATGGAATAACTTCTTTCACTGGGTACAATTTTTCATCTGGAAACACGTAATTTATAGGGATTCAAGGGGATGGTTCAATTTCTGAAGATGGTGGAATCCTACTAATATGGTCAGCCACCACATTCTCAGCTCCTTTTTTATCTCTAATTTCCCGATTAAATTCTTGAAGGAGGAGTATCTAGAAAATGAGACACGGCTTGGCTTCCGGTTTCTTAAGGAGATACTAGAGGGCTGCATGGTCTGAGAACACAACGACATTGGACCCTAAAAGGTGTGACCTAAATTTTTCTAAGGCAAATATAATGTCACAGAATTCTTTTTAAGTTGTGGTGTAGTTTGATGGGGCAGGGTCCAAAGTACGTGAGGCAAAGGTGTTAACATGTGGAGCTCGATCAACCCACTGTGACAAGACTTCCCCAACTGCATAATATGAGGCATCACACATGTGCTCAAACGGTAATTCCCACCGAGGTTGATGGATTACCAGTGGTGATGTGAGACTCCATTTTAACTTATTAAAATATTCCTCACATTATTTATCAACAACAAATTCTTTTTCTTTTTGGAGTAATCGGGAGAGGGGGAGTGCAATTTTACTAATGTCACGAATGATTCAACTAAAAAATATAACATGACCTAGGAAATACGGAACTTAACGTACATGTTTGGGGAATGGTAAGTAAAAAATGACATCCACTTTTGATCAATCTAATTGGATACCATCCCCAGAAATGACATGCCTCAAAACGTTACATTGTCCCACCATGAAATGGAATTTCTCGTAATTTAATACGAGATTCTTTTCAACACAGCGATGTAAGACTAAAGTAAGACTACTCAAACATTCATCAAAAGAGGGTCCATAAATAGTTAAATCATCCATGAATTATTCCACGGAATCTTATTGGTAATCTGAAAAAATACTCACAATGAATCGTTGGAAATTACTCAGAGCATTTCACAGAAAAAATGGAATCCTTCTATTGGAAAATGTGAGAAAGGGGCTAGTGAAGGTTTTATTTTCTTAATCCTCGGGGGAAATATGGATCTACAAGTATCCAGAGTACCCATCAAGGAAGCAGTAGTGGGAATTACCTACTAGCCTCTCGTTAATTTGGTCAATTAATGGAAAAGGGAAACCGTCCTTCCAAGTGTGTTGGTTTAGTCGATGATAGACTATATAGACACGCAAAGTATTCTGCACACGAGTTGGAACCAATTCATTATTTTCATTTTTGATTACAATAAGGCCATTGTTTTAGGAATGAATTGAACAAGACTAACCCATTGTCTATAAGAGATGGGATAAATGATTCCAATAGGAAATAATTTTGTTACCTCCTTTTTCACGACTTCTAGGTGGTTTGGGTTCAGTCGACGTTGTACCTTCCTCACTAGTTTTTCCTCATCCTTTAATAAATTATGATGGGTAGAAATTGTTGGGATAATACCAGAAATGTCAGCAATTGTCCATCCCAATGCAAGTTTATACTCCCCCAATAGTTCAAGTAGTCGTAATTCATGCTCAGGAGTGAGTAAACTAGCAATTATGGAAGGAAACTTGTTTCAATTCTCAAGATATGGATATTTTAAATCTTGAGGCAGTTGTTTCAGTTCCAATTGAAGTGGATTTTGGATTGATGGGACTGTGTGTGAGAGTGGGAGGTCACTGATCTCCTCTAGCTGCTAAATGGTATCATCCTCATATGAGGAATGTGATTTTACAAGCTTAGCAATATCATCTATGGTTATTAGATCCTCAGTGTTCAAGAAATTGTCAATTAATAAACACGCATGACTCTTTTCGAGACCACTACAACATTCAATGCATGATTCATTACATAGAATTTCAGTCAATGAAGAAAACTCAGAAAGGGGATTAGGGGAAATAAGTGTTGTTTTTTCAGGGGATGTAAGTACATCAATTGAATTAATAGAGAGAGAGGATTGTTCTTCTAAGGGGTGCTTCATGGGATAATGGATGTTGAAGTGGAAAATGTCACCACCAAACTCCCTAGATAATGTACCATTATGGTCATTAATTATGTTTTTGGAGGTTTCCAAGAAAGGACTCCCCAATATAATCCGGGCATGTTCATTCATCCTGTCATCCTCCATTTTAAGAACATAAAAGTCATCAGGAAAATTTATATTTTGAACCCTCAAAGGAACATCTTCTAACATACCAGAGGGGTGTGCAGTACTCTAGTTTCCCAGTTGAACAACAATTCTAGTGGGCTTCAGTTCCCTGACCTGCAATGTAGAGTAAATGGAGTGAGGCATCACATTTATAGAGGCACCTAAATCAAGCATAGAATTAGAAAATGTATACTCCCCTATGGTGCACGGAATTGTGAATATTCAAGGATAGTTACACTTGGTGGGAAGTAATGGATCTATAAATGCGGAAACATTCCACCCCAATCTCACATTCTCATCACCTCAATGTCGCCTTCTGTGTGTACACATCTCTTTTAGAAAGATGTCGTACCAAGGAATTTTCTACACTTCATCAGTCAATGGGATATTAACCTGCACTTTCTTGAAAGTTTACAATATTTAATTATCATGTTTAGCTTCCTTTTCATTTCTTGTTTGGGTGGACCTTTGTCGAAATGGAAGAGAAATGGTTGGGCTGGGTGACTCATCAATATATACACTCTTTCCTTTGGAAGGTCTTCTCTCAGGACAAGGTTCTTCAACATTTGGAAATTTTATAATGGTTGGGATGGAGGTTTCATCAGGAGGGGATGACTCTAATATAGGATTAATTTTACTTATTTATTTTCTTCCACTGTTAATGGTGATGTCACTAACATTTCCTTTATAACCAGGGTTGACTACTGGTTGAGAGAGAAGTTTACCTGACCGATGACTTTGAATTTCACCCACTGAGTTAGCTAGTTGGCCTAATTGGGTTTTCGTGTATTGTATGGCTGCCTGAGTGGTCTGTTGGAATTGGATAATTTTGGAAGCCATTTTTTTCATCATATCTTCTAAGGTAGGCTCCTATTTTTTAGGGGTTTGTTAGAAAGCCCTTTGGGTGGTTGAGGATTTACGAGTGGTGGCGATTTATGACTACTCTTCCAAGTATGGTTCCATTGTTATTGAGGTTGGTTTCAATACCCCCCTTAACTATTGTCTTGGTTCTCCATCCACCCAGGGTTGGATGGATAACAAGGTTCTTTCCTAAAGCGTTGGTCATAGGGGCGGCCTAGAAATATTTCCTCACAACTCTCATATGTTTCCCTCCATTGAGGACATTGGTCAGAGTAGTGGGTGTCAGAAGAACATATACCATAATAGATGGGAGGAGGATATTGGGATTTCCCTCGGGAAAGAGAAAGTTGTCGAAGAAGGGTACATACCTCATTGACTTTTTTGACCACCTTCTTCTGAAATTATGTACTTTTATCCTCATGGACACCTCACATCAGTAAATAAGACCTTAAACCAGATTATTGTGTGTTTTTTTCCATGTCAGTCAGTGTTCTTTCAAAAATTGGGGTCTTATCAACTAGCGCACAACCGGCAGCAGCATCGATCATATTTTGATCAATAGGGATTAAACCTTCATAAAAATATTAAATTAAAAGTTGATCACTTATTTTGTGGTGTGGGAAACATGAACATAACCTTTTAATGCATTCCCAATATTCATGTAATGTTTCTGTTTGAGATTGTCTTATCCCATAAATTTCATTTCTAATTGTTCCAATTTGAGAGGCTAGGAAATATTATTCATGGAAAAGGTGTTTCATGTCCTCCCAACCTCTTATTAGGGAATTAACATAATATAACCAATATTTTTCTGCATATTCTAAGGAAAAGGGTAATTATCTAAGCTTTACTTGTTATTTATCCACATTTGTATGTTTTAATGTAGAACACACCGTATGAAATGATTTTAAATGCTTGTGTGGATCCTATCCAGGAAGTCCTTGGAATCATGGTAGTAGATGAATTAAACTAGATTTTATTTCAAAATTGGGGGCCTCGCCCTGTAATTTAATATAGTTTGGTTGGATATCAACATCAAGACAGGTTAGTTATTTTAGTGTTTGATTGTTTTCAGCCATGTTATTCACGTTAATTTCATTTTTAATGTGGGTTCCCAAAGAGGAAGAATAAGGATCAAGATGAGTGTTGATGTTTTGTGCATCCTCCTTCACATGTTCCTCTTGTTCATCCCAGGGTTGCTGATGTAGGATCCTCTCCAGTTCGGGTTCGAAAGGTTATAAGTATCCTGAAGTAGAATGCATCATACATATAACCTACACAAGAAATAAATTAGAACAGAAAAATAAATGTAAAGGTAGAAGATAAAACATACAAACATTCACAAAATTTACAAAAAATAATTTATCAAAAACACACAGTAAAACCAATGAGCTCACTGGTAACGATGCCAAAATTTGACTTCATTATCATGACACATCAAATTGGTTATGATTTAAAGATATATTTATAGTCTATGGACGAACCTCGGTCATCCCTCAAGGAGTGCTGATAGTATTAGGGAATGTATTTTAATAAGAATTACTAAAAGAGGGAGGTGGTTTTGAAAATATATTTAATTAAATTACTTAATTACAGAGTTAAATAGTTGATAAATAAAGGTGGTGTATTAATAATTATGAGAGAAGAAGATCATTTCACATTCACTAAAAATATTTTATAGTTCATTGTTCTGAAAAATTAACATGGTTTTTTTTAATTCTTTGGTTGAAGGATGTCAAGAACTTGACTCTCCTCATGCCTCTTCAAATGATGCTTAAAGAACTACCCATTGACACAAAAATGGTGTTACCAAGATTTGGTTATAAATCAATGAATAAAATTTCTACCAAATAATACTTAAATCTTATGTATGTGTGAGATATATAGGATTTTTGTCTTGTCTAATCGGAACAACCCATGATTCCCACTTGAAATATCAACCTAGTCGGTTTTGAAATAAAAAGTGTTCCCCTTAATTATATCAAATGAAATGTAATCATTGGAGAATCATTTCAAGATAAAAAATAATTGACTTATTCCACACAAAAATTATACAAAACCTGTAGAAGAACATGTGCTGGAAATACCTCCCATGTTTGTGTAGCTCCCTCAAAATGATCGTCCACCGTTTAGCTCTCCATCGAGAGGAGGAGGAGGATTAGGTAGAACTCCTTCTTCATACTTGATATCCTTATGAGGATAGGTGCCTCCAGTACTTCTAGGATGATGAAAATACTCCTCTAGGAATCCAAAATGGAAGATCATGGCTCCTGGTTCGAACTCTCCAAATGAGGTACCCATTGTGCTCTTTTATAGAAAAAATGGGAAGTGGTTTTGGGAACATAGATTGTGTAAACCCACTTGTCACATTCTTTTCGGCCTCCATACAGTCTTCAATATCTTTTGATAAAACTATAAAGTTATTTCCAGACATCTTGGATATCTCCAAAGAATGTGTGTCTTCTTTTGGACACATAAAACTCTAGATAGGGAAAACACACAACCCACAAATTTTCACTTCGTGAAGATTCAGTGGCCTAGACAGATCACTTCGGTTGGCCCCCGTAATGGAAGAATGGGGCTTGGTTGTATTCATAAGAATTGTAGAAAATTAAATTTTGGACCAGAACACAAAATATCAGCACATTTGGTATGTTTTTAGGAATTTATAATGGATTCTATAATTTCATTGAAAATAAAAGGGATATTAATATTTTTTGAGTCAAGACAGAACTATAGATAGTTGCATCAAGACATTCTATTTTCATGTGATAGGCTTGGATATCCTAATGGGACCCTAATATTTAACTTTTGGAATTGAGGTTCAAGGTGGCTATAAGGATGACAGACCAAGAGTATGATATAAGGATACCTTTATAATCAAGTTTCTAGGATAGATAATCACTATTAAACCCCCTGATTTATTGGCTGACAATCTATTAACAAGTTTAAAAACTACTCTGATTACATCAGGGTGAGAATCAAAGGGTCATATGACAATATTCCACTCTCTTTGATCTCATTGAATCACATTTAATACAGTTTTGGCAGTGTTGATCTTATATTTAGGGATAAATCTCAGACCCTAAGTCTTATAATGGTGGTATATTCCTCTACATTATAGTGTATTTTTTATATTATTTTGTCTTATAAAACTCATCTTGATCAATATACTTATCCATCTGTCATATAACATTGAAGAAGTTGGACTGAGGCTCTAAATAAAAAGAGGGTTTCATTTGGTGGGTCTTTTTCTCATCACCCTAGTTATAAGGTAAAAAATACTATGATAGTTTATTATATCAGGTAAACTTGTGGGGGTTCTTATTTTTTCTCATTAGAATATCAAATTTGGTTATACCAGACACTGTGAGGTTGTAAAGTAGAGGTTGTCACCATTGGGGCAGAAGAGGGGATTGAGGACGCAGCATGTAGATTTATTCATGCCCTAATGATTTTATTCATGAAATCATTTGAATTTCAGGTTTTCTAATTATCCAATATATAATTTAAATTTTTTGAACATATTTTCTCTCTATTACGTAAATGGAAAATGTGGTGGATACATAATACTATAGATCCTTTTAATTCCCTAACTCCACCCAAACTTTATCTACTATTCATTTAATTATATCCTTTTAGATGATATAGTATTGTATATTGTATCCCAGAATTAAATGGTGGGGGAAATATTTAGGGTGATTAATTTTTCATCGTAGTCTTATTCATCTCTAGAAATGTAGTCAAGTCAACTAATCAATGTAATTTCCAAGTCTTTCACAAAGGGGGAACTAGAAAATTATTGAGAGTAATGGTGGGTTCTTCGACCTTCTTGAGAATCCGTTTATAATCTACTGGTTGAAATTGGTATGTCATCTTCATTATGTTTGTGGAATCTTCAACATATTGCACTATTTTAGTTAACTCTCAAAACCCGCTAGCGTAATTTTTTAAGATTACCATTGATGCTAAATTGTTTTGTATATTTTCTAATAATTTTATAGTGTGGTCATGAATGATTATTTTCCTTAGAATTTAATTTAACTATATGTATGGTTATTTTTATATCCTTCCAACTAGTTAAATAATAAGATTCTATGTAATTATAATGGATGGATCCATGGACTTCTAGTTTTTTAAAAACAATAGGAGTTTTTCCACATATTATTTATAGTTCCTTAGATATATGAAACTCTATGAGGAAAATGGTATATATTCTCCTCTAGGTCACACAAACCATTAAGGGAAGATAATAACAAATTAATAAATCCAGTGGTGAAGAATTGTTATTAATCCACTAAGGATATGGATTATTTTATTAAGATGAGTTATCACATATCATCATTAGTGGGATTTCATTCAATAATTTATGTATTTTATTGTTTCCACCAAAAATGTCACTCTTTATATTATGATATACCCTAGATTTATCTCACTAACATTATTCTTATGATGATTTAATAAAGAAAACTATTGAAATTCTATTTGATATGTGGTCATCCAAATGGGATGATGTTTTATAAGACTAATAAAAAGAATAGGTTCTCCCTTATAGGTTGAATGTTTACTTATTACCAAGGGTATGGAATTTTCCCTCGGGGTCATCCTTTTCTTGCAAGGGAATCCTAGCCGACTATCCATGTGAAGGTGGAGTGTTGGCATCATGATGATGAAGTAAGGGAGGTGCAGTTACATGTAGTTATAGCCTGTATATTTCCTAGACCTATAGGTCATGTAATCTCTATGCCAACGGGCCTGGTATGGGTTCCCCCTCATCCCTTTAAAGTGGGTTATCATTAATCAATAATAAATGAAGGCCTTCGGGATATTCGGGTTAATAAAAATAAATAATCATTAATTACATTAATGTTTTGAATTTCCAATTTCAACTAGTTAATATTTTTATTAATTGAAATGAGTTAAAAATATTTAAGTGGCATATCTGTATCGGATGTGAAAATTTATTTTCCATTATTCATTCCTTTAACACATTAGGCATGTCATAAATGCGGATTGAGAATAACTGCAATTATCACTTTATCCTCGGGAATCTAGTGTGAATACCCTTATCACATATTTCAATTACATTTTCATTCTAAAATGATGGGTTATCCTAATATTTTTCATTTTCTACTGCATGTTTTATGTTTTCTACAATTTTAACGGTAATGAAATTCCCCATTGTAAACATTATAGAAACCATGTCATTATATTCATCTATATAGTGTAGGTATTCATCATAGTTAGAATAATCATTGAGGGATTTATCATGACCATTTATTAAATAAAACCTATTGGAGGGACCTATGACTTCTCATCCCATCCCTAATTTTTTATTAGCTTCTCAATGCACTCTCTAAATAAAACCATGGGGTTCTAGGTAAATAGTGATTTTGAGATAATTTCCTGAAACACTTAGTAAATTTGGATCAGTGGAATAATTCCTCATATTGTTTTCTTCTAGGGTTCCCCCAGCTATTTCAACGTTTATTTCCTCACAAGAGTTACCACAATGGCTTAATATACATGAAGCTAAGTTTATGTAATATGATATTGTATTTGGGGAAAAAATACCACTATCCCATTGTGTTGGGGATATACTTGGATGTTACAATGGAATATTATACTCTTAAAACACCATGGGAAAATATTTTAATTAGATTAAATAGAATGGTTTTCTCACTAAATATTATGTTTGTTTCTTGTCCAACGTTGGTGGATACAAAATTACCAAAAGGGGTTACATCATATTAATATCTTTTAACATATTTGGATTGAGTGTTACCTTTGATACATGAAAAAAACATGCATTAGTTGTTCAGTTTGTTTATATTTTAAGGAATGTGACTTTTAAAACTTATAGATGAGGTAATATTATTAGAATAATTAATTTATGTTATTTATTTTCAGATTAGTATTTCACTTAATTTTAATAAACTTTCATGGAATTTATTCTACAATATTGAGGATGGTGTCATGTTTAGTCTTTCAAGGACTCTCAAATGAAAAATTAGAGGGTAAATTATACTGTGATATACATTTCACATAACATGATTCATATATAAAGGTATCCCTCTTCAATAAGTTATCGTATTCATTTGAAATTATATGTAAAAGAATGTGGTGTGTTAAAATATTGTGTACTAGACGTAGAGTTCAGGTTAACTATGGGGGAAGTGATATATACTTGTTTTCAATCTTTTTCATCTATCTTAAGGTATTTTAAAATTTAAGGTAAAATAAATAATGATAGAAGAGTTAATTAAATATTTAAACTAAATTAATATTGGGGCATGATGTGTATTAATATTTTATGATATCAATAATTAAATAATTATTGGTTTATAATGATTATTACATAACATGTATTCTATCTCCATCCTATTATTTTCATTAATCATTAGATTCATCTTAATATTATTTGAAATATCTCATCATGTTATTCAACACACCCGAGTCATTTTCCAATCATGTTATCCTGAAGTGATATATTTTTTTTGTCAATTTTAAGATTTGTCACGGTTTAAAAATAAAATAAAAATATTTATAATGAATTCTTTATTATTAGTTTTGAAAATTTTATCAGACAATCCCTGACCAATAGCTAAGTTTGAAGTGAATAAAAATATAGATTAAGCATAATTTCTTAAAAATATAGGTATTTAATGATGATTGGAATTCCTTATGGCGTTTATGTATTTTATGATGAAATTAAAAGTATGGCCCTTTGTGGCCATTAGAACATAGTGCAGAAATTTTCATTTTAAATCCTATGTAATTTTACTTATAAAGGATCTCTAAGAAAATGTATTTCTATTACGCTTCTATAAACAATCCCATGAACTAAGGAAAAAACTATTGAATTAGAGGTATTTCCTCCAGTAAGGCTCTACACCATCGTTATGGGGAGGAACTCTATGGTGGTTTTTATATGATAATTTTTAGGACCACCCTGATAGATAATTTTACTGGTATGGAGAGGAAATCAATGTCAATTAGATGTTATTTCATGAGATGGAACTCCTTTAGGGTGGTTGGTTCTTCCATTAGGATGCCCACTATGGTACATTATGTCTTTATGGGTATGTGGAGGACCTTTATATTGGTTTATTTCACTCTCTTGGGGACCAAATATAGAGAGGTCAATGTCCCTTAAGGGAAATTATTTTGTAAGATGTTTTGTCAAGGAATTCCCAGTGGATGATAGGAGAATCCATCCCAAGTTAATAATGATGTATACCTATGACACTATTTAAATGGATAAACAAACCTTGGGGTGTTTATATAAATGAGGTGATTATTTTACCTTTGAATGGAGGGATTATATTTCCCCATTGTGGAACCTCTGCCTATTTTGTAAAGCTTTAACTAATAGGGAGGAATAATTTTTGACATCCTCTGGGGATGTTAGAGTTGTGTGAAACTAGAAATATCTATGATTGATAGTAGTTATACAAGGTGACAACTATATGACCATGTGGTTTTCATGATGTCCAAACCTTCCTCTAAAATGTAATGAAGGAGTGTGAAAGGATCCTAATGTATATGGTCATAATGATGTATGTCACCTAATAATACTAGTACTTTGACATTACTACTACAAAAGAGGACTTTTGTAGTGCTAAGATGTGCCAATTTGAATGCTAAAAAGGCACTAACAATCATAGTGTGGTTAAAAGCACTAATAAAATACAACATTTATCAATGCTTTTTTTATCACTAGTAAAGGGGCATAATGTAGTGGGATGTTACTGAACACTGAAACACTAGAAACATGGAATGAAAAAGGTAAATGTAAAATGACACTTCAACACCATAAACAACACCATAAAGTAGAAAAATAAAATACAAATAAACACTTTAAAAGAAATAAAATTTACAATAAAATTATAAGAACAAAAACACTATTATAGAACAAAAAAAATTGGCCTGTATAAAAGAAACAATCACTCATGCTCAAGAAAAATAAATCACCTATATAAGAAAACAATTATTAAGTTTGTAAAAAAAATAAGTTGATAATTTTAAATTAATATTGGATTCATACCGAGTAAATTGTGTATCAGATTGAGTTGTGATTGATTCTTTCTTGTCACACAATTTATTATTCATCTTCAAGGATAATCTCTCTGAAAATTAACTAGATAAGTATATTATAAAAATGATAAGGAAATTAATAATGTAATAGTAGATAGAATGATGGAAAAACAAGTTGGTCTAGTTTTCCTTGTTTTGGTGATGTGATGTGTGTTTTAAACTAAAATAACACACATATATAGAAAAGATGAACATGAAGTCATACTGATCACACCATGCATCAGATTGAGGGGTGATTGATTCATACACATACCAAATGAATTATGGATCATTTTCATAAATTATAAAAATAATCAAAATCTGTTTCTTTGGTTTTGAGTACATCACTTTTGTTTTTTACTAAAATGTCATTTTAAACTAGAAACCGACACATTGAGTCATACCTACAACATTGTGTGTGGGATTGATGTGAGAAAAATTACTACATTAAAAAAAATAATGATGAATCATTTTCCTAAATTATCAAGAAAATCTAAGCATGTTTTCTCAATTTTTAGTGAGTTACACTTTTTTATACTAAAATGTCAGTTTTAAAGTGATAAGGGACACTTTGAGCCATATCAGGAACATCATGTATCATATTTAGGTGAGGATGATTCCTACACATTCCAAATAACTTATAGATCATTTTCCTAAACTCAAAAAAAATCCAAATTCTTTCTATTGGTTTTGAGTATGTCAATTGTTTTTTAGTAAAATTAATATCAATTTTAAATTATAAATTCACTTGGAGCCATACCAATCACACTGCGCCTCAGATCGATGTCCTGAGGATTCCAACACAAACTTAAAATGTTTTGGATCATTTTCGAATGTATAAAAACAATAAAAATGTGTTTTTTCATTTTTGAGTATGTAATTTTTTTAGTACAATTAATGTCAACTTAAAAAAAAAGATACACATGGAGTCATGTTGGTAATACCATGAGATTGATTAAGGTGAGGTGGATTCCTAAATGTCCCAAAAGAAATTTGGATCTTTTTAATAAATTTTCAAAACAATATGAATATTTTTCTTTGATTTTGAGTATGTCAGTTATTTTTTTACTAAAATTTCATTTTAAACTAGAAACAAGAAATTTGAGTCATACCGGTCACATCACATATGGGTTTTATTTGAGACAAATTCTTACACATAAAAAATGACTCAAGATCCTTTTTCTGAAATTATCAAAATAATCTGAGTGTATTTTCCTTGTTTTCAATTAGTGGATGTTTTTGAACTAAAGTTTAAATTTTAAATTGGTAATAGACACTTTGAGTCATATCGGTCTGAACATGTATCAGATTGATGTGCGGTTCAAAACGTCCAAAATTACTTATAGATAGTTTTCCTAATGTATCAATAAATAAGAATGTGTTTTCATGGTTTTGAGTATGTTAGATTTATTTTTTAGTAAAATAAATGTCAATTTAAAATAAAAAGAAGTACTTTGAGTCATACTCATCACACCATTCATAGGATTGAGGTGAATATAATTTATACTATTCCCAAATGACTTATGGAAAATTTTCTTAAAGTATCAATATAATCATAATGTGTCTTCTCATTTTGATTATGCCCCATGTGTTTTTTACAAAAATGTCATTTTAAACTGAAAACACACCCTTTCAGTTATACCATTCACAAAATGTGTGGGTTTGATGTGACATTGATTCTTATACATCCCTAATGAATTATAAATCATTTTACTAAATTATCAATATAATATGAGTGGTCTTTCTTATTTCTCATTAAGTGACACATTTTGTACTAAAATGTCAATTTTAAATTGATAATGGATGCTTTGAGTCATATGGGGAATATCATGTGTTAGATTGACATGAAGATAAATTATACAGGTGAAAAATGACATATGGATAAAATTATAAATGTATCAAACCTATATAAATGTTTTTTTAGTTTTAAGTATGTTAGTTTTATTTTTTTGTAAAATTATTTTCAATTTTTTATAAAAATATGCATTTGGAGTCATACCGGTCACATTATGCTTCAGATTGAGGTGAGTTTAATTTTTAAAATACCCAAATTAATTATGAATCATTTTTCTAATGTATCAAAACAATATGTATGAGTTTCTATGGTTTTTATTAATCAACTTTTTTTTAGCTAAAATGTAATTTCAAACTTGAAATATGCAATTTGAGTCATACATGTCACATTGTGTGTTGTTTTGATGTGATACACATTCCCTGATACTGAAAATGAATTATGAATTATAATAATACATTATAAAGAATATATAATTATGTTTTTCAATTTTTCATTGAGTGACACTTTCCTAGATATAAATTTCAATTTTAAACCGATAACAGACACTTTGAGTCATATTCAGCACATCATGTATCATATTGGGGTTCCATTAATTACTACACATACCAAATAACTTATGGGTCATTTTCATAATATATAAAAATAATATGAATTATTTTTCTTAGTATTTTGTCTCTTCGTATTCTTTTCTAGTAAAATTAATGTCAATTTTAGACAAAAATAAAATTGGAGTTATATCGATAATGACGTGTGTTGCATTGAGGTGTAGTTAATTCCAACATTTCTGAAATGAGATATGGGTTATTTTCCAAAATTATAAAAAAAAATATGAATGTGTTTTGTTGGTTTTGAGTTTGTCAATTTTCCTTTTTAGTAAAATTTACAAAAATTTTAAATAAAAAGACTCACTTGGAGTTATAACGATCTCGATAATGCATCAGATTGAGGTGTGGTTTATTTTTAAATTTTCCAAATGACTTATGGATATCTTTAATAAAGTATAAAAACAATATTAATGAGTTCTCTCATTTTTTATTATGCCACTAGTTTTTCTACTAAAATTCCATTTTAAACTCCAAAGACACACATTGAGTCATACTGGTCCTATCATGTGTGGGTTTGATATGAGACTGATTCCACCAAGTAAAAATGAATTATAAATATTTTTTCTAAATTATCAAGACAAATTGGTTTTGTTTTATTTGTTTTGATTGACTATCATTTTTTGAAAAAAAAATTCAATTTCAATTTGATAACTAACACTTTGATTCATACCAGGAACATCATGTACTGAATTGAGGTGTAACTAACTCATACAAGTCAAAAATGACTTATGGATTGTTTTGATAAATAATAAAAATAATAAAAATGTGTTTTCACAGTTTTGAGTATGTCAGTTTTCTTTTTTAGTAAAATTATAGTAAATTTTAAATAAAAAGATGCACTTCAAGTCATACTAGTCCCAACGTGCATTAGATTTAGCTAAAGCAAATTCCTACAAATCCCAAATTAATTATTTATTATTATAATTAATTATAACAAAATTAATTTGTTTCTTTATTTATATGTATGCCATTTTTTATTAAAATTTCATTTTAAACTGGAAACACACACTTTGAGTCATATCGGTCACATCGTGTGTGTGATTGACATGAGGCTAATTCATACACATCAAAAATGAATTATCAATCATTGTGAAAAATTATAAAGACAATATTAGTGTTTTTTCTTAGTTTTTAGTGAGATAATAATTTTTGTACTAAAATATCAATTTTAAATAGATGAAGATCTCCTTATATCATAACAATAACATCCTATATCAGATTAAGGTGTGGATAATTCTTGAATTTCATAAATGAATTATTGATCATTTTACAAATGTTTCAAAAAAAATTAAATGTGTTTAATTAGTTTTGATTATGTTAGCTCTCTTTTTATTTAAATTAAAATAAATTTTAAATAAAAATTCCAATTATAGACATACTTGTCACATCACAAATCGAATTGAAGTTAAAATGATATCTACACATCCTAAATGACTTATGGATCATTTTACTGAAGTATAAAAACAATAGAAATGTGTCTTACTTATTTTGAGTATGTTATTTTTCCTTTTCAATAATATCAATATCACTTTTAAAATAAAAGATGTGCATGGAGTCATACCAGTCACATCATGTATCTTTTTGAGGTGAGGCTCATTCCTACACATCCTAACTGATTTATAGATCATTTTCCAATATTATCAAAAAAATATAAATTATTGTTTTTGTTTTGAGTCTGTCACTTGTGTTTTTTACTAAAATTTCATTTTAAACTGGAATCATGCACTTTGAGTCATACTATTCACATCGTTTGTGGGCATGATGTGAGACAGATTCCTACAAATCAAAATTGAAATATATTTTTTTTCAAAATTGTCAGGAAAATCCTAGAGAATTTTATTGGTTTCCAGTGATAGAAAAATTCCAAATATAAATTGACAACTGAGACTTTGAGTAATATCAATAACATCATGTATCGGATTAACATGTGGTTAATTCCTACACATCACAAATGACTTATACATTTTTTATCTATAGTATCAAAATGATCTTAATGTTTTTCCATGGTTTTGGGTATGTGAGGTGTGTTTTTAACTAAACGGTATATTATAAACTAAAATCATACTATTCGATTCATACCATTTGAGTGTGTTATCAAAGTGTGTTAGTAAATTTTCTTTGCAGAATAAGTCATTTATTCCTAGAAAACATTAACCATTATTGTAAACCTATCAGAATTCATTGATTAAAATGAAATAAATATTTACCTATGAGTATTAATGGAACATAATCAAATCTATTTTACTCATTCACCAACATAGAAAGTAAAAAATCCATGGTATACAATTTACTTTATTTGATAGAAAAAACATCAGTGTGACACATTATATTTTTTTCAAATGACACTAAACTCTATTATAAATTTTTTACCCCATTTGACAATATAAAACATCAGTATGCCACTTAATAGCATCCAAATGAAACTGAAATATAAGTAATCCATTGATTCAGAAAGTATTGTGCAATAAATTAGAGTATCATTTTAAAAATTATGTGTGATGATTAACTCTAGAATAAAATCATAATTATTTTTTCATAAAAATCAGAATATCACGATTCTCATTTATTTTTTATTAAGAATGATGATAAGTTTTTTATTAATGAGCTTGTGAACATGGATCATTAAACATAATCTATGTGCACATGCATAGTGAATGTTACTTATTTATATTTCAGAGATTTTTTAATATTATATCATACATATAATTGATTATCGAATAACCCTAATATTCCACCACCCTTCAAAGTGAGACCATTCTATTGTTCTTTTCTAAGAAAATTATGATTCAATAGAATAAATTTTCTATTTATTTATTTTTTTGGATGTGTAGATCAATATACTAGAATATTTTTCAAAGGGGTATTCATTGGGATTTTTGGTACACCATGATTTAATTTGAAGTGGGTTTTTTATTGTCATGGATTTCTTCATAAATTAGTTTCTTTTCATTCGATTTCATGTTTCCTTTGACACCATCCCTCCTCGATGACCATGATCTCTCAATGTTGGTTATCTTAAAATAGTTCACTCTTGCATATCATGGATTCAGTGGTTGAATCACACAAATTTATTCAAACATTTGAGTTAGATTATATACCTATTTGATGATTAGCTTATTTTTGTATGACTCTCATGGGGCTATTAGATCCACTATTACAACCCTTTCTTTATAGTGTACATAATTCATTGGAAAGAAAATGCATCTGTTTTTTTGTTGTTATTCAGTTTGTGCTTGGTGTGCTTCTTCTTTCACACTATATAAATATTTGATAGTACATAGAATGTGATAATAGAAATTTTATCCTATTATAATAACTTAAATTTTTATATTGTAGCTTATTTAATACATAATAATTGATCAATATTCTATGTCACTAATGCTTTCTCAAATATAACATAATTACTACCATGCACTGCCATTGATTATGTTCAAAACCATTCTAAAACCATTATTGATGGATTTATTTAATTATTATGGAATTATTTAAATCCTGAATAAGATATTTTAATGGTTGATAAACAATAAATTCTCTATTTTTTAAAAAAATACTCTAAAATACATACATTATAAACTATTATATATCCTACATGATCTAAATAGTTTGTAATTACTTTGGATTCAAAAATAGACAATGGTTTTTCACCATTGTATAAAGGATGGGGTTTTTAGCTAAAATATTGCATATTAAAAACGATTAATCCAAAAACTGGCACAGTGGAGGTGTATAAAATGTACTCGACATCCCAAAAGGTTGATTAAAACTAACTACATAATAACCCTATGTTGTGGAGCTCAATGTATATACTTATAACCTTACCTATGAGAAATAGGGATCCCAACAAGGGAATTTTGAATAGAATGGTTAAAGATAATAAGTACATAGATGAACTAGACAAAGGAATATTATGGTGCTACCTATAAGTAAATCAGATTTCATAAAGGTCTTGTGAAGTCAAAATGGGTAGCGATAATGGATCATGTCGTATTGGTCACTATATTGGAATTGAAATTTTACTATGAGAAATAGTAATCCAAATTAGGTTATTTTAGAATGCTAGTGATCCTGGATGAGGGGCTGGAAAGAAGCTGAAGAAGGGTTGGCACCCATTGAAGAATATACCAAAGTTATGAAGCATAAGAAATAATTGTTTTCTAGTGATGAAGTTGGGCCCATCATAGTTGAAAATAGTGAAAGAGCACAAACCATAGAACCCAAACAAGAAATTGATGAGAGAGGAAAAGAAGAAAAACCATATCATACACTTTAGGCTTGATTCATCCGAGAGAACGTCGATGATGAGCATCGGTGGGAGGGGATTTCTGCGATAGCTTAAGAATCGTGACTATCTAAGTTATGGTTTTTTTAAAATATAGCACAGACATTTTTAATAGTGCTTACAAAAAAATGTTGATACAATTGTATTTTATATTCTCTTAATTGATAAGAGCTGCTAAAAGGCTTATTTATCAGCGCTAAAGAAGCGCTCATAAAAGATTTATAATTACATTCATAAATCAAAAATTTTTGTGTATATAAATATAATTGTTTATTATAATTTTATAATTATTTACATTTATAATTATTTATTTACAATTACATAAATACTTTGAAAAACTAGATTTTTTATTTATTATTATTAATATATAATTTTAGAAATATAGTAAATATATATTTATAATTATAATTATAATTATTTATTTATACTTATAAATACATTTATACTATTTTTTATATTTATATCATTATATATATTTATATAATTATATATACCTTTAATATATATATATATACTAACTATTTTTGTTATTTAAATATATTTATTATAATTTTATAACTATAAATATATTTATATAATTATTTATATTTAAATAATAATATATATATTTAACTAATATATAAAAAAAATAGAAATAAAAATATATTCTTTATTTAAATATATTTATTATAATTTTTAATTATTAAAATATATAGTTATTTATTTATAAATATACGAGAACATTTAAAAAAATATTTTTATATTTATATAATTATATTTAATTATATAATTATATATATATACATAATTATATATAGAGAGAGAGAGCGTGAAGTTGGGTGGAAGATACCCATCTAGGTCTCAATGAGGTCTCGAGTTTGAGTCCTGATAAGTACATCCTTGCATTTTATGATTCCAATTATTCATTGCAGTCTATTTCCCGAAATAAAATGAGGTTTTAGACACAACAAATATATATATATATACACACACATATATATAATTATAATTATATATACATATAAATATAGTATATTTCTCATTTAAATAATTTTTTTCAATTTTTAAATTATTTAAATATATATAATTATTTATTTATAATTATATTAATACTTTTAGAAAATAATATTTATTTATATATAATAATTATAAATATTTATATTTATAAATATATTATAAATACATTAATATAAATATTCATTTATAAATACTAATTTACAAATATATTTTTAACATTATTAATGAATATATAATCTTATATATATGCATTTTAAAAATGACTGTAATTGAATAATTAAAAATGTATACAATTTAAAAATACTTAAAAAAGGACATGTTTTTTAATTAAATATAAATTAAGAAAAAAATATTGATATATATTTCCGTAAATATGAATACATATTGAAAATACTAAATAATATTAAATATATATATATAAATACAATTCAAAAAAATTTAAAAAAAATTAAAAAAAATTAAAAATGAATAGATAATATAGAACTTTAATAATATTAAAATTTAATAAATTAAACTAACTTTTTAAAAACATAATATATTAAATGTCTCATGTTATAATGAAATTCTAAAATATACTAAAACATGTGTAACTTGCATAAATATTAGGTGTATGTGTTTCTATATATGATTTCATTAATTGCGTAAATATTAGTGTCGTTATGTTGTATATAAAAATTAATTAATTAAGTATATGTATGTGAAATCAATATACCAAAAATTTGATATATATAAAATTGAAAAATCAATAAACATAAAAACCGTTAAGATATAACTCTAGAATATAAACCAATGAATTGTTGGTATTGTAAACACTCTTCAGGGGAAGTGTACCAAAAGTATTCAAAAAAAATTCTCCAAGTAATACATCATCCAGAAGAAAATGCAATTTCTATTAATAAAAAAACTCAAAATGCCTTTATGATGAGTGGATAAAAACTCTATTGGTCATCATCACCACCTAAGGTCTCATGGATCAAACACACCTTCTACCTAGGAATGGTTCTTTCCCTTTTGTCAGATCTTGTATAACATATTCTACAAATTCCCACGAGTAAAAGTTTTATATAAGAAAAATTACCTAAAAGGATTTCACCAAATATTCCATAATAATTTCCAATACAAATAAACCTTTTATAGTAAAAAAATTAAAAAGGTGTGGTAAATATTTTTCACATTTTTCTGTCAAAAAAATACATTCAATACAATTAGATGTAAGTATATCAAATTATTCTTAATTGAAACTTTTCATAAAATAAAAAATCCTTAATAAAATAGTATTATAATACCTGGAATGTAATAATAAGATCAAATAAGTACCATGGAAATATTGCATGAGTCTAGTTAGTTCCTGGATATGGGATCCTCTCATGGATCAAGGTGTGCTTGCATCCCAATGTATCAGGTCATCGGTAGAGAAAAAATCAGCACCCCATTATGGAATGTTAGGTTGAAAAATGTTTAGTTTGATTATTCATCATCAATCTATTACTAGAGAGTCAGATTCCTAGCATGATTTTCTTCTAATATTCTACTAACTACTCATACTCAAATTTTACTTCAATCAATAAATCAACAACTCATGGGTAAAATAATTCAAATTCATTGAAATCAACATTCTCATTTTAATTTTACAATTTCATGTTTCAACATGCCATGTCATTTTCAATACCAAAACATAGGTTTTCATCATGTTCATTACTTTTAGAAACAACTTTCATTTAAATCAATTTCTCTCAAGAATAAACATTAATCATTTCATCCAATCATTTCTCATATCATGAAATATTTTCTAAAAATCCACCCATTATTTTATAATCCCTTAAAAGGGTGTTTTATTACCTATATCCACACCTTTTCAAAAAATCATCATGTCAACTCCTTTCATGGAATTCATTTGAAAATACATATCAATCCAATAAAAAATCTATGTTTCAATTGTAGTAAAAGACTTATGGGACCACATAAATTTAATCACATGGTCATGAAATCAATCAATAAACCAAAATTTGAACCTATTATGGAAAATTGATGATGGGGAAGAACCAAGAGTAATCCCTAGAATCAAAATCCAACAAATAAATCTTTAGATATACCAACAATTCAAGGATCCATCACTCTCAAAGAATGATAATGGGTAATAATGGATGATTCCAAATCAAATATATTGTACTTATCTATGGGAGATCAATCAGATCCATTTTCAAATTGATCCATGTATAAAGGGATTAGATAAGAAAAAATCCCCTCTTTATAGGCTCTAACGAAAAATGAATAAGTTAGGGTTGAATGGGAGGTGAATTGGGTTTAAAACTGGGGACTTGAGATTTCAATTAAAATTATCATCTGATTAAAAACCCACTCATACCATTTCTGAGGTTGGGCTGCATAGTTAGATCAAATGGTGTGCCTAAAAATGTGCCCTCACTCATAATTTCGAAGATCTACGTGGTTTAGACACATGGTTGGAAAAAAGCACCAATCATGAAAATAAACACTACATCATGCAGCATGGTTTAATTATTGTGCCTATATTATTTGGACTAACCAAGTGCCAACTGTATACCACTATATAGAACCTCTAAACATGGTACACATTTTCCAAGGCCAACCCACTCAGTTTTCCCTACCAGTGTGCCAACCTTCCATGGACCCAAAAACATCCACACACATTTAAAAGTTAATAAAGGAAACCGAAAACAAAAAATAAAACAATGTAAAATAAAAAAATTATAATATTACATGAAATAAGGTAATATGATGCTATAATATCGCCACAATAAATTCATTTTTCTCTATTGAGCTTGTTAGGAATACTAAATGTCCAAGATATGAGACCATTTTACTTTCAGTAGTGCCTCATGATCCTATGTTTCGTTAATATTAGATTCATGTTTCAAAATCAAATGATCAAATGGTATATACATTATATAAAGAACCTTCATCTCAGAATCAATAATATGAACTAGTTTCTTGGTTATAGATAAATCAGGTTTCATATCAAGGTCCTCGAAGAAAAAAACATGATATATGTTAGATAAATACTTTCTAAGTATTTATATGTGAAACTAATTATGAAATGATGTCTTGTGGGATAGAAAATCTAAAGTTTATGCCACCTTTCCAATCTTCTCAAAAACCAGAAATGGCCCTAGACATATCATTGAATGATTTACCTTATTTTTCAAAATATTAGTGATCTATCCAAGGTCAAACTCTCAAAAACACCAGGTAAACAAATGAAAACTCCATACATAATCGAAAATGATGAAAATAGTATTTATACTATCTTTGAGCCATAAACATTCTCTAATGAATCAATGGAATCTTTTTCATCATTGCTTGAACCAAACTGGGCCTAACTAGGGATTTTTCGCCAATATCATTCCAACATAATGGATACATACATATTCATCTATACAAGGAAAAAATTTAAATGTAATGATAAATGAATTATAATAGTTTTTATTGGAAAAATAAACCATTCCCATGTAGTTATCCAAATCTCCAACAAAATCAGTAACATAATCATGAACCATGACTTCAAGAATCTCTATTTCTCATTCTGTATTTCCAACCATCTATGGATGATATATCATTCTCAATCATACCTAGGATCCCATTATATCCTAGAGGCATCTCAAAAAAATTATATTTTAATCGTGGATCCCTATAAAAAAACTATAGGGATGGTAATCCATCATTCTATATGGCCTCTCTCCAATACATCCTTCTTAATTCCAAAAATGTGGTTATATCCCAAATAGAGATAAATTGAGCTGATTTGGTCAGTTGATCACCACAACCCATATCTCCTCCCTCCCTTGATTTGTATATGCAATTTAAACCATGAAATCCAAAGAAATCACATCCCACTTCCAAGTTGACACTAGATGGTAATAAAGCAAACCTAAAGGTTCCTACAGCTCTACCATGACCTGATAAAAGGTTCAACAATGAGAAAAAAAATTACATGTATCATACAATACATTTCCAACAAAATATTGTTTTTATATTGTAGAATATCTTCATGGTTTTAGGGTGTTCCACACATTAGTAACTATGAAAACCCCCCATAATATATTTCTTCACGGGAATATTTAAGACACACTATTTTGGAAAAACTAGGATACACTCAGAATATTTAAAACATTCACTAATAGTCTATCTACTATTAAGAGAGTCCCTAAATCCACTAAATTTTTCACAAAGATTCTACACCTGAAGAACCATCTCGAGAAGAGAGTAGGTCAATTGGAAACTAGTCAAGACAAACTCGATCTCATCCTCCTAGACTCCAAAGTTCATTTGATAAAAGAGAGCCATAAAATTACACTCAATTGATGATTCTTCCAGGACCTAGGTTATAACTTTCCTCCTGAAGGAGTAAGTAATGAAATTACCCGTACTAGAAGTTTAGACAATGTCAAATTCAAAGGATTTCAGTAATCAACCCACCATCACGGACATAGATACAATTATTTTTATGAGAGTAAGAGACTTTGGGTTTTGTTATTAGAATAAATAGTAAAAATTTGTGTAAAAAGTAAAATACACCAATTCATAAGATAATGACTCACCACAATGAGTTTGATATCATGAGTAGGATAATTCTTCTCATTTGTACTATTATTCTTGGAACCATTTCCACCACATGATCACCCATCATGAGAATTCATCCCAACCCTAACATAAGACATCAAAAAAGACCGTATAGTCATATGAATCATTGGGAAGAGTCAAAGGTAGGGGAAAATTTAAAAAACGAATCACAAATCATCAAAAAAATTATGAAATTTCAAATCAAATAAGATCACAACTCCTTTTCGAGTGACAGTGGTCATGGGAGAATACAACTTCCAGAAATATTTAATGAATCAGTTATAATACGCTACTCAAAACAAGAATATATAAATATTGAAAACATTACATGACTTTTATCATTCCATAACATCCTTTACTTTATTAGGATTGATTGCAATTCCATGTTCTGAGACCACATGTCCGATGAAATTAACTTATCATAACTATAAGATACATTTCTATATATTTTCACAAATTATTTTATCTCAAAAATATTGAAAACCCACTCTTATATATTTCACATTATCCTATTTAATGTTAGAGTAAATTAAGATGTCATCCCCACACACCACTATGAACAAGTTGATATACTCATGTAATATTCTATAAATCTACTTTATTATAACTGTGTGTTTATATTTGTTAGACTAAATGTCATAATAAGGTAATCATAATTGAAATTACCAATCTTGAAATTAGTTATTGGAATATATGATTCATTCAATCATAGATGGTGAAAACATAGTCAGAGATTAATTTTTGAGAACTACTTTTCTAATTTCAACTTATCAAACTGATCATTAATCCTTGGAAATGAATACTTGTTCTTTACTATTACCAAATTATGATTTTGGTAATCAAAATAAAGAAAACTAGTTCCTTTCTTTCTAAAAAAAATCGATGTTGTCTAAGGTGAAATTCTCAACTTCAAGAAGCAGTTTTTATAATAAATCATTCACCTTAGTCTTTATCTCCTTCAATCTAATTGAGTCCATATGGTAAGAAAGGATCAATAAGGGATGGGTAACTGATACCAATTAAATGTAAAAATATTCCTCCCACACCATAGAAAAAAATATATTGAAACACAATAAAAAGCTCAACAACCACAGGAGGAAGACCACCACTCAATGTATATCAATCGAGGTGAAAATCAAACATAAATACCACTCTAACCGACTCAATAAGGGGTGATCTGTAAATATGAATAAGATAAAATTATCACCTATTTTATACAATATGTAAATGTTTTCAAACCCAAAATTTCATTATTTTATAGATAATTGTTACATTTTTTGTTTTATATAGTATTTTGAGCTTAATAGAAAAAATGGAAAATTTTTGGATATTAACATATTATTTTTATTCGATATTTTAGACATAACTTTTATTACACTAATATAAATTATAAAATTAATTTTTTTAGGATTCCTTACAAATTTGGATTAATTTACTTTTTATGTAACCAAATTTGAATCCATCATTTCGAGGCCTAAACCTGGATAAAAATATGGGACTTAAACACATTTCATTGATCTAGATACTTTTAATGAGGGGTTCATATCTCTCAAAATACAATCCTAAAGATGATGAAATTCAACATGGAACTAACATATACTTTTAATGAGAATATTTAATAACTTATTCAATTTTATATTCTTTTATTTCAAGGTTATAATGTTGTGGTAAGTTGATGCCTTTGAATTTGAAGACTCAACATGATAATACAAATTTATTAGCATAAAACAACAATAAATTCTATATCCCCTGATTAATAAAATGAAATTTTTATGTTAAAAGAAAAAGACACATCCTAACAACATTTATGGGAAAAAAATCTCAAAAGTTTATCAATTATTGGGTCTATCTTGCTTCGAATTCTAGCGTACTGTATTGGATCTGAATTTTTCACCACCACTCTATTAAAATTTATCTCACATTCATTTCAAGGGGTTGGAAAATTGACTGTAATCTTTTTGGTCATTATCATATGTTTTTTTATATTTTAAATTCTTAGTTATTTTTATACTCTTAATATATTAATATTTATATTCATATCTATTTATTATATTTATTTTATTTTATGTGTTCTCCCACAATAGTTCACTTCTCGACTCTACATGAAATGGAGAACTAACTTTGATGTTTGTTCAAGGGGAGGAGTAGTGTATTTATTGAGATTTTTATTCTAAAATTATTTATCTTTATTCATTTTTGGTAATTCTAAAGGTGGTTAAATTAATTTTGGGGACTGTTCTTCCAGTTTTCTCAACCATCGAGTTCTTCTCATTCAATAGTTGTACTTCCCTTCACTATTTGTGTCATTCATATGGTGGACAATGGAATAGATAGTGACTGTAAGAAAAGTGGTCTCCTGAATGATGTTTGGAAATGAATTTTCCAATACGAATTGGTTTCGGTATGGGGTGATGACATCTCAACTGAGAAGGTGAAGTGTGAAAGGTCATGATCTCCTCCCATTTTGAATGGTAATATCAATCCCCATTACCTCCCAAGGAAAATTGTATTATTTATGTTTAACTTCATTTTGTATTATATTTAATTTATATATATATTTAGTATTTTAAATTTTCTTCATATACCTCCCCATATATATTAGTTAAGCTTGTGTTATATTAGATAGAATATAATAGTGAAAAAATAATTGTAATTCTTGTCAGCAGCCTCCTCGGTAGATTGACCCTAGGAGTTAACACTATATTTCATACATATGTAGACTAAATTTTGAATGAGGCTAAATAAATAAATCCCCATTGTCCCTTTTGTCCTATTTCATGGTTGGTTGAGTTCTTTTACATATTGTTTTTCTTAAAATACCAAAAATTAAAAATTTTAGAATCTAAAAAAAATAACTACCTTGAATATCATTTTTTTCTTTAGTTCATGGATGTATTTAGTGATTTTTTATATTTATAGAATTATAATTACTTTTCTAGTAGGTAGAATATTTTATGATTCATAATCTAGAAAATTCATAGTAAATTGTACAAAATTCCATGGAAATTTAAGATAATATCAAAATTCATGAAAAAGAATGAAAGATGATAGCCTCACTGGATATTGAATTTTAAGAAGTTAGATTCGATGTTTGTAATGGAAATAAAAAAACATTTTATATAATTATATTACTTTTCCACATAAATTTCAAGAATAAATTAGTTAGGTTGAATCATTATTAAAGATCCACTTCCCTCTTTAAAAATTAATTCCCAGCAACCCAACATAAGGAAAACGAGTTTGAAGATGGATTTTTAAAGAGATTTAATTTCTCAACCAATTTTTTATCCAAAAATTATTTATTTTCAATTTAAAATATTCTCCCTTATGTTGATTTTTTAGATTCATCACCACTACAGCAGCCCCTAGATGAACAAGATGTATATGTTTCGCATGTTGAGGAGAGAATGGAGGAGCGAGTTGAGTAGTACATTGGTGCATTTGAGGGTGATTTTACCAAACAACAAATAATTATAGAATAATTTGAAGAACCAAAAATAGAATAGAAAACACATCATATTATATTACCTTCTCCACCATTATAGACCACTCCTCCAGCAGAAAAAATTTGGAAGAACCCTATATTCTTATCCCTCCCACATTTCTCTTCAATTTATCTAATTTTCAAATATTCATGTGGTTGGTGATATTTTTATTTTTATTGGGGATTATAAAACCTGGAATATAATGGTGGATTTTGGGTGAAATAAAATGTGGCGATTTGTGAGAAATAAAACCTGTCAACCTATGGATTTGGGTTAAGACACTACAACTGCCTGACAAAGGGCAGTAAAAACCTAGCACCTATATAGGGATCAAAACTAGTTTTCATCCTCTATTCCCTTTCTCATTTTTTTGTTTATTCCTTCTAATGTTTTCATTTATTTCATTATTTCTAGGAATAAATTAGAATTATCTTGGATCTAGACTCAAATATACCACTAGAAAATAATATCAGGCCGTATCTTTCTTTCCCTTTATATTTTATGCCCTTATTATTATTTTTTGTTAATCTTAAATGAGGGGTACTTAAATTTAAGTGATGGGGGTGTCAATATTGTTAGTTTTTTTGTGTGAAATTTGTTTTTTCTTTCAATTTTATAAAAATAGATCATAGATCAATGTTATTATAAATCTTCACTCTTTGATATATTTTGATAAAGTTGACATAATATTTGATGAAATGTATTTCAAATGATTGTCGACGTGAAATCATTTTTCTTGAATTGAATTTTTAGGAATTTTTTTTGAGATTGTGGAATTCTTAAATCCCTTAGCATGAAACAGTGACCCAATCTATTTATTATTCATTTGAGGTATTATGAAATATTTTTACATATTCTTCAAAATACCCACACTTTCATAAGTGAAACATGGATTTTGTGAGAGAAATAGAACTTTAAAATTTTATTTTTAAAGATTCTATCTTTAAGGATTGTTTTTAAAATGGTAGAGGAATTTATATTGGATATACACATTTTTACATAAGACCTACCGTTTTAATATACCCTTTAGATGCCCTTAGTTTTCTTGAATTTTTGTATAGGTTTATTCCTCATTATAAGACAATTTTTCCTTACCGACAAGCACTCTTTGTAATGTTTTATGGATATTTCATGTTTGACTATGTGGGGAGGGACTTTTGTGTTTATTTTTTTGGATGTGTATAAATTTTTGGTGGTATGAGGTGTGTGTGAAAATTTTGATTATTATAGATCGTGATAATAGATAATTGTTCTTCATTTTATTGTGATTTATTTGTATCATCGGGTTCCCCATCCAAAAAATAAATAAATAGAATAAAAAAGAAAAAAAATATAAACAAATGGAGATAAGATTGAATTTATAATATTAATTTATTTTTTGACTCACGTACATCCCAAAAATAAAAGTCATGAATTTTAATTCACTCACTATATTCAATTATTAGCTCAATCACCATAAAAACAAATAAAATAAATAAATATGTTCCTTTTGGACCTCTAAAAAGGTAAAAAAGGGATAAAATAAGGGGAAAATGTATGGAATCCTTCATTATAAGCACTACATAGATCATGTACCATTTCATAAAAAAGGGGCGGTGTTTTGTTTAATATTTTCAAGGGTTATTGAGTTTGGTTCATCCTATGTTTTCACATAACTATTCATGTAGTATACTTAAGAGTCCAACCACCTCTTTTCGTCGTTAAATGTTTAAATTATTTTACCAACCAACCATAAGACATTGAATTAACATAAAAAATAGATCATTATTGAAAATATTTTCATAACTCATTCTATGGAGAAATTATATTTTTCCCAAGCCTATGGTGATACACTCATTTATCAAGTACGAGAAGAACTCCAGATTTAATTTCACTAGAGTGTTGTGGGACATAAAATTCCATTTTTGGTAGGTTTTTTGTTGGTCCCTTTGTGGACTTATGTTGTGGAAAAAAAGGAAATTGTACGAGTTAAAATGAGAGGGAATTTTTTTTAGAAGATAGATGATGGAATTTTTTTTGGAAATGATTATGGATGTTTTTCCATTTTTATTTTTGTGTGAATTTTGATTTAAATATTTGATGATTGAAAAATTTAAAATGATGATTTAGTTATTTAACCTTTGTAAATATTATATTTAATTATTTATTCAATATAGTGTTCAAACCTAGGGTCGATCTCTTAAAGAGGCTGCTCAAACACACCACAATTCTATTATCATTATTATATTCTATCTAATTTTACACAAACATAAATATTATAAATGGGGTTTTGAATGAATGAAATATAAAATACTATATATGTATAGATAGAATTTAAATTAAATATAACATGAAATTACACATTAATAATTAATTAAATTGTTATTGGGAGGTATTTGGGATTGATATCATTATTCGAAATTTATCTCAATATTTTAATCAATGAGGCGATCAAGACCTGTCACACTTCACCTTCTCATTTGAAATGTCATCACCCAATACCAAGACCTATTAATATGGGTCAATACTCTTTAAAATTACAATTATGAGACATTTTAATTTACCATCATTATCAATTCCATACATCACCGTATGAATGAAAAAAAATAGTGAATGGAAGGATAATTGATAAATGAGAAGAAGAACTCAGTGGTAAAGAAAATGGGGAGATCACTGATTGTAATTGATTAAACCATCACTGAAATTCCTAGAATTGAAGAAAGATAATTTATTAAAGAATAATAATCTCAATCAAAACACCATTACTACCATATAATAAATGTATAGGTCAGTTCACTATTATTTGTGTGGTTGAAAATGGAAGTATTGTGGGAAAACACATAAAATAAAATAAATGGAATAAATGGAATAAATTTATATGAATAAGAATAAAAATATATATAGAGTATAATAATATTATATAATTTAAAGTATTATAATACTAATTAGTATTTTCAAAAATGGTTTCCCATAAGTTTTCAATCCCTTGAAATGAAAGATAGATACATTTTCATAGAGAGGGGGTGAAAATTATGAACCCAATTATGTCCTCTTGAATTATGCACATGTTATATCAATTAAAGGACATAATTTGGATATTTGGTCTACAATAAAGTTGTCTGTATGTGTCCTTTTTGTGAACACTAAAAATTATAGCTTTATTTTTCATGGTATGTAGTATTTATGTCTCTTTTAATGTAAGAAATTTATTTTTTCTGCGTGATTTTTTGAACTCCAGTATCTAAATTCTCATTCCATTTTAACCTTGAAAATAGAATAATATCACTTATTCTCAGTTACAAATGTTGTTAAATAATATCTTCTCTATCATCATGTTGAATTTCAGATTCATTGGTACTGTTCTTCAGGATGCGTTGTCCCATCATTAATGTTTCTAGATCAAGGCATAGTTTTTGAGACCTGAACATTGATCTGGTTTTGGGCCTCCAAATGATGGATTGAGCTTTGGGTCCTGAATATTGAAATTAATCAATTTATGTAATGAATATTATAGATGTAATTTAACAATTTAAATTAGTTTTGGAATATTTACTTCTAAAATACTGAATAAAAATAAAACTGTCAATATCCAAAAACTAGGCTTTATTTTAGATAAGCTCAAAATAATTCTAAAGCCAAAAAATGTGAAAATTGATCATAAAATAAAACTATTATTGATTTAAATACACTGAAATATTGTATAAAATATGTAAAAATCTTATCTTTTTAAAGGTCACTAGGGTATAATCCCTCTAGTGGTGATCAAGTCATGATGCTTTTGATATTGAAGCATTGATGATGGTACTCGGACTGTTAGCACAGTGGAACCAATCATCTTGAATCCCTTCCTTTGATCACTAACATGATCCCAGTGGTTTGGAAGGATTATCTCTTGGATTCTCTATCTTATGATAAATGTTAAATAATTTAACTTCTCTCATCATTAAGAGAAACCCTAGAGATGATATTGATGGAGATAAATCTATATGAATGGCAAGAGATGTATTATACCAAACCAAAAATTCAAAAACATCTCAAAAATGAAACAATGATGTATATATATTGATCCAATCACAGGATTTAATATTTTCTAATTTCACAAATACCATTAGTTTTACATTAATCCCATAATATACCCCATAACATGTAAAAATATATTATTATTTTATCTCATGGAATGCGCTAAATTGTGCAATGATAAATTTTATTTTATAGTTTGGTAAATAAATATTTTTTATCAGACAAAAATATCATTCTAATCAACCTCTAAAAATACTTTTCAATTCTTCAAAAAATATTATTTTTCCAATAAATAAAAAAATATTTATAATATTAATGGTTTTGTGAAAAACAATTTTTTTAAACACTATGATTGATAAATTAAGAATAATTTTATTAATCAGTTTTGAGAATAATATTTATTCAGTTATAATTTAATTATGATAAATGGAAACACTAAGGGTGTAACACTATAGGTTTCTTCTTTAATGGAATAATGTGAGGATTTATAATGGGAAATACCAGCATTTTACTAAATGAAATGTCACCCTAATGGAAGAAGTTAGTGTTGCAGTGTTGATAACCATAAATGAATGATTGTTGTGTAAAATAATATCATTATCACAAGTAAGTTTCATACTTATTTCATCAACCTGTATACTTGGTACATCATATTTGTACTTCCAGAAATGAAATAGTCAACAAACCATGTCCATATAATTTAATATAATGATCCATTTCAATAAATTTTTATTACTATCAACTTTTATAAAGATGGAAGGGAAAAATACATCAACTATTTATTCTTTAATAACATATCATTTTTGAAACACTCAATGTATCCCACAACACAATAAATATATGTTATCAAGGATTTTATAAATACATCAAAGTACATAAGTCATGATATGTATTAATAATAATATTAATATCTAATGTTCATTACACACACTCACGGATTGGAATATCAAATAACACCAAAAATATGGAATTAACACTCATTGTTTGATCAATATAATATCTCATAATAGTTATTACTTTGTGATACCTTCATGATATGAGGTATCATCCAATTATAAGTACACACACATGATAGTTTACATCATATCAATCCTATAGATAATTTCATATTACCATAAGAAACAATATTTATATCCAACATTGAAAACAAAAAACCCATATCAATCGTGGCATAAAAAAATATTTCAAAACAAAAAAACATTCTATCCAACAATGCTAGGTGGTAGTTTCCAAAAGCCACTATGGTAAGATTGACTATGTTATAGTCTCATAGATTCACCTCACAAAATATGAATTTTCTATTTATAAATGGTTCTTATAACTAGACACAAATATGAGCATAAAATTCTATATCTAGTACAAAAATTTTAAAAATACATAGATTTCACTTGATAACTAATACACGTAAATCTTAAAATTTCTTTTTAGTTGTGGCATTGTTCTTCCTCCAAAGTCGCTTCCTTTCATAAGTAAAATAGACATCATCTTGTTCCTTTTATTTTCTACATATCTTCATTATCATTTAATGGAATTTAAAATAGTACTTGGACATAGAGTTGGAGTTATGGATGTTTACATTTCATGTATGCTTTTTCACCATAAGAACATACTACTTTTCATGCTTAATTTCTATATCGACATAGAGAATCAGAGTGAGGAGGATATAATTATTAATTTAGTTACATTTATATACAAAACAAATCTAGATAAGATATTAGTGAGTTGGATAAGAATGATACTAGTGTATATTTTATTGGGTAAGAGACACCCTAGAAATTATATATGCTCAATGTAGCCAATATATTTGACAACATGATGCAAAGATGGTAGACCCTCTCTAGGTTTTTCATAAAAAGTTTCATAGAGATATAAATGTGATTCCATCTAAAACTCTCCAAATAAATATCAAAAATATTCTTAATCATGTTATAGGCTACCCTAATCTCATGAGATTTTATGATTTTATCATACAAGGATGAAAATATTAAAAATTTAAAATATAGTACATAATTCAGGTGTTTTTATAGGTACATATAACTTCATCACTCACCTTATTATCTGGTGGATAGGAAACTATGGTGTCTTTCATGTAAAACTTCTGTTCAGGAAATAATTTAATAAATAAGTTTTTATAACATTCTTGTAAGTTACTGAATATTTGGAGACAATATTTTATCTGAATTAGTTTTAGGGATAACCTGGCTGATGAAATTTCTAGTTAATTATAACAATATAAAATTATATTTTCAGTATATTACTTGATTACCAATTATGTGACATGTAAAAAAATGTAATTTTATCCTTATCCTCCCGTTATTTTATGAAAAACAAACAAACCACAACATTGGACTTAGAATGTCATGTTATAAGACCATTAAAATGTAAAGGATCCATATTTATCTTCTGTAACCTATAATGTCATCTAAAAAGTTTCTTAGAGGTATTTAAGAAAGTTATATTTCCATCTATATGATTAATACTCCTTGACCAACTAAAATAATTATTTGAATTTCATTTAACTAACACTAAATCCTTGTTTTGAAGTCAACACATTAGGTTACTCACTTAGGTTGACAAAAAACATTTTATAGAACTCCCATATAATTCAAAAGAACTCTAACTTTGAAAAGGAAAATACTGTTAACTATGGTTTCATTCATAACTATTTCCCTCATATTTTTCACCACGTGATGATTTTCTATTTCCAAATGATTTCCAACGGGTTAATTCCTAGAAGCAGAAACACCCAATGGTTCTTTATCCATAGGACCTACTATCCAAATGTATAAACTCATTTAGTATTTCGACCCACTATTCTTAAGAACTCGCATTTTTCAAGAGGATGGGAGGTTGGGCTTGTCACACCATTTTAGGGTGAAATTTTTTCCCACTCGGATACTCTCTTATAGATTTAAAATATATTCATGAATCCTTCATTAATTACCAAGTATAGTGTAGTTCATCCAAAATTAGCAATCAATTATTAGAATGTGTGGAATTCAGAATCATCTATGTGTATTTGTCATTCTTTATTGATGGAGATATCTGTATGTATATGAGGTTATCCATCAATTATATCCTATCATATGCAACTTAGAGATTATTTGTTTGTTATTATGTTGATTCTGGTTTTCCATCCAAACTGTGAGGAACTCTGGAGTTTATTTTTATCTAGGTAGACAAAGGTCACTCTAGAGTTTATCACCATCCAAGGAGATGGGATTTGTTTTGATGTTGGGATTGAATCCATAGATGGGATTCCAACAAATCCTTGAAAAAAAAAATATATCCCGCATAGTTTGTTGTTTCTTAGTGGGGAACATAATACCTTTTATGCTCATGTGATAAAGACCCCACCATAAAGTTTGACATCATGTGGAATGGATACCTAGGATGGTGGTTCCAAGTCATGGTTTAGTGTGAGACTTAAACCAAAATAGTTCAAGGAACTAGGAAGGGATATTTCTTCCCTAGTTAAATTAGACCCTAATAGAGAAATGTCCCAAAAGAACAATGTTGATTAAGGATATTGGGTTCGGACCATAGGGGGTCTTCTTATGTATCATGTTTGGATTGGAATGAATTATCATGAAGTCCATTAGTGATGAGCCTCTCCTATAGAGTTCAACAAGGGTATGTCTCAAAGGGGAGCATGGGGATTTGGGATGATAGTTTGGGGATTACTCCTAAGAAGGATATCCACTATGAAGGTACAATGAGTTTTGTTTCCACTAATTGTGATTTGGAGTCTTAAATATGGGTTTAATTATAAGGGGTATACCCATATAGATGTATTTATTATTGGGGATTATTCCAAAGGAAGATTCTGATTGATCTCTAGCCCTATGAGGGATTTTTACGTATCTGAGTTAACAAGAATTAATGTTCTCATAGGTCCTTCCTTCAGGTGGATTTTGTGGTTGTCATTATCATCACAAACCTATAATTCCACATTATTCATGCTCAATTTGAGAAAAATATGAAGGATACAATTTGAAAAAACACACACTTTTCCTTCTTCATTGGTGGAAGATGTTGGGGCTATAGCGGAAGAGTTTGGGGCTACGGTGGAAGTGTCTAGGGCTAAAAAAACATCCCTCTATTGACATTACATTAGATGATAATCCAAGGTAACGAAGAAATGATGGTTAAGGACATATATTTGGAGATAATAAAGATTGAAACCTCCCAAATGAAAGGAAAGGTTCTTACACTAGGATGGCTACCCAATAATCTATTCCAGAGCTGAGGGAGGATCTAATTATTGGTTGAATGAAATATAAATCTTGATCATTTTCCTCCCTATTGGGAACATCAGGATTTAGGTCTCTGAGATGAGAAGGGTAAGATATGGTCTAAACCATAATCCTCCAGACCGGAAACTCCCCAACATTGTCCCTAGAGTAAGGGTCCTCGTGACCCTAAGGATGAATACCCACATGCACCCTGAGAACACTAACTAGCCAACAAAACATGTAAGGGTAGCATCTACCCATAATAATACATACCTAAATGGAGGACATGTTGGTGTGTGACTCGTCGATGTTGTGTAAATATGGGGGTCTTAGTGGAGGTTTCATCTTGGTCCCTATCAGATAATGGAACCACGGAGAGAGGATCCCTACCATAGGTGGATTTGGAAGAGGGATCAAAGGGTTACTTGCATAGGTCATAAGAACACATGTTTAGAATTAATATACCACTCAAGTGGACTGCATAGGGCCCAAAAGAAACTGAAATATATAGTTTATTAGTGAGGACCCACTCCTATAGAGTCCCTCAAAGGATTTTCTCGTATGGGAGCATGACCCTTTGGTATGATATTTTGTGGATTACCCCATAAAAGGATATCCCATGTGATTGGAACATGAGGGATGTTTTCACTCATGGTGATATGGGGTCTTAAATCATAGTTTACTCCCAAGGAGAACACCCAGATTATGGTCATTATGATTGGTTCTTATTGATCAGAGGGATTCCCATTGATCTAGGGCCCTATGTGGGATTCCTACATATTTTGGTTAGCTGAAATTAGAGTTCTCATAGGTCATTCCTTCAAGATGAATCATAAGATTTGAAAAACCACATGCTTTTCCACATTTTCTAGTTGGATTGGTTGCAGATACAGTGTAAGAGACTGGGGTTATAGCGGAAGAGGCCAAGGCTAGGACACTTCCCTCTCTTTACTTTACATTGGATGAGAATCCTAGGTAAAGAATAAATGAAGGTTATAGGCATGGATTTGGAGAGGATCTGGAATAAAACCTCCCACAGGAAAGGCCTGGGGATTACACCAAGATGGATTCCCATTGATCTATTCCATAACCAGAGGAGGATCTAACTCCCTATTTAATGGAAAAGAAAATGTGATCCCTACCATACCTACTGGGAATTATAGGATCCTAGTCTCAGAGACAAGAAGGCTGGGCATGATCTAAACCATAATCTATCAAATTAAGAACACTCCAACACTATTCCTGGAGTAAGGTCCCTTGTGACTGTATGGATACATACCCACATGAATCCTGAGAAACCTGAGCATCTATTCTGAAAAGTTTTGGGAACCTATGAATATAGGAATGCATACCAAAATGGAGGACACCGTGGTTTTCCACTCATCCCGATTGTGTAAATATATGGGACTCGGTGGAGGTTTTATCCTGGTCCCTTTAAAACAAGTGGACCATGGATAGAGGAGAACTTCCCATGGTGGATTTGGAAGAGGGCTCAACGGGTGACCTGTGTAAGTCATGGTCGTAGGTACTCAACATTGGTATGCAACACAGGTGGGCCGTGTCGGGACGATAAGGAACTGAAAGTGCATGACATGGGGGTATAGGCTTGCACGAGCTAGATATATCTGAATTAATAGGATACTTAGGTAACAACTCGAGGATGAGGCTTTCTCCAAGATATTATGGGTCTCCTCTTGTATTCCTAAAAGGGTCTCATTATGGTCCCCGGTTAGGGAGAGGGTCCTCGTGTAGGAGGTCTCACCTTAGAGGATAAGGGTTCTCATGTAGTTGTCTTTTGTCATTAGATCCATAGGGGAATTTTATCATACATATCCCATTAATTCTCTCTTCTCTCATGTTTTAGAGACCTACCTGAAAAATTTAGGGAGACCCGGGCGATGGTTCCATTAAATGAGAGCTTTGGAATTTCTTTATATTTTTTATTTGTGTATATGAGGACCCCATGGGACCTTTTTATAGGAAACTATGGTCCTCATAATAGTTCCTAAATATAGGTCCTAAGAACAGGTCCATGTCACATGTCCTTGCAATAGTTCCTCAATGTAGGTCCTTAGAATAGGTCCTTTGTGTAGGTCCACGGCACAGGTCCTCAGGGTAGGTCCTCAGCGCAAGTCCTCAGTTCTGATCTATGAAATCCCTTTATAAAATTATTTCATCTTCCAAGTGCCATAACATTTGATATGTATGTCTGTTTGGGCTCTTCGAAGATTCAAATCAATGCTCACTAGGTGGGTTCTTTCCACTTATCCCGGTTTATGGTGTAGACTCTTATCACATGGAAATATAATTTGGATCTTCTTCCATTATGGAGACTCATCTCTACTCAAACCTATGTGGTCTATGTTAGTGTCAGATCCTGATTTTTCTAGAAAAGTACATGAATAACATTTTTCAGTGTGAATAAAATCCCCCCACCAGCATATTAATAGATTCATCTAAAACGTAAGGAATCAAGTTATAAGGTAAATTTAGGGAACTTTGATGCATTCCATCTTCATTTGGTTGGTTTTAGAGATAGTTAAGTTATGGAAGGGTGCTCAAATTTTTACCTAATACATGGGGCCTAGTGAGCATAATATGAATATTTCAAGAGTTATATGGAAAACTCAAAAAACATTGTATATTTTTTTTCAGCGCCCTAATTTTTTCCTAATCTTGATATGGAGAAGAGATTTTAGGTGAGACATGGATTTTTCTCTAGCCACATTTTTTGAGTTTTCATCCAAACAAGAGTTGTACCTTTATATTTTACTTCTCAATATGACCTAAACCATACAGTGCATAGGTATAGCGTGCTGAGACACAATTATTTGTCCAAATTTCCCTTTGTGGGGTTTTGACCGGGTGAGTACTGTTTCTATTTTTGTGGGTAGTTTAAATTCATCCAATATAAACTTAAAGGGATAGTGGTTTATTTTTAATAGCATTGATATGGACTTTTATAATTATAACTCAAATATGGACTAATGGCTACTAATGTAATGATATTATTCATATTGTTTCTAGGGAAATATTGTGGTAATGTTATGATTCCAGAATCTAAAACATGGTATTTTAGAATATAGAAGGTCTCCCCAAAGAAAAAAAGTTAACACTAGTTGAAAAACCCATTTTGAGGGTTATTTTATGAAAGGACAACAGGGACACTTCATGCATTGTTAGGTAATGGAGTTCTCTGGGATTCTTAATTTCTGTTATTAATTAACAAAGTAATTTTAGGATTTGGGTATCTCAATACCAAAAGGGCCGGTTTTCAAAGGTAATATATCTTAAAATGAAAGAAATATATCTGTCGGGACAAGAAACGAATGGGAAACCAATCCTACATGAATTTAATGAGTGAAGGAGGGTAAAAAAAATTTCTAATCAATGTGAGGTGAGAAGGATATTTTTTCAAAGAAAGGATGATGTTATCATATAGTTTAATGTCCTGAGAATAAGGAATAATAGTTTTTAATTCAAAGTCATGCTGAAAAAAAATATTTCATGAAGTTTAAATTCATATAGTAATGACATTATGCATGAAGTTAAAAATCATAACATAAGGAAATTATTCATGAATTTTCAACTCATGCAGTACTGATATTATGTTATGAACATAGATGTCTTATAATAAGGAAATTATGGGGGACATAATTTAAGGTCTTTATCTTTGACCGAAGGATTGATGATTCTATGGTTCTTAGTACCTTATTTATAAATGTTCAACCATATTCAGGTATGGAAGGAGAATGTTTTAATATATGATTTTTAGATGATTCCCAAATCTGAATGGCAGTATGTGAGAAAGGACTAATGAAATTAGAGGAGGTATCTCCCAAGAATGAAGATACCACTGATTAAAAAACCCATTAGAGGGTCTATTTTATTCAAGGAAAACTAGGGCACATACTTCATAGTCAATAGTGGAATCATAGGGTGAATACCACTTTATAAGGGCTATTTTATGACTGGGGCACATACTGTATTGTCAAAAAATAGAGCTATTAAGAAAACTGACATTTTATCTCTAATAGTTAAGGGATGATTATGAAGATTCAAGTTTTCCCAAGCATAGTGTTTGGTTTGTGGAGAACATACCAGAACATGGAAGAAGAATTTCAAGTCATAATTTACAAATAATTGGTGAAATGAATTCTCTATGCAGGTATGAACCAAGAGTCGGAGGTATGGTGCCTTCGTTTTTAGGTCATATGACTAGTACCACAAGATTTTAAACATTATGGATGGTATGTGGTCAAATAAACAATGATTATTATAGTAAGATTTGAACAAATGAAGGAGGAAAGTGTAAACCATGGTATTGGACACATTTAGGTATGAATAAAGGGTATGGGATAAATATCCAAAAGATGACCACTGATTTTAAATTTCGGGTTCTAGAATACCATTATCAAAAGCTTAAAGGGGGTAGAAGATGCTTCTCCCAAGGGTAAAGTAACCACTATTTAAAAAACTTGTATTGAATGCTGTTTTATGTAAGGCCAATTGGGGAATTTACAACATAACCCAATAGTGGAATCTTTTGGTTAATAAGACCATTATGTGGGAAAATTATTCATGTCCCGCTAGGTCATGCACTAAATGGTTAGGAAAAAGAGCTCTCAGGTATTAGACATTCTACCAAAAACTATGATGAAAGATTATGGTGATCTAAAAGTATTCAAGATTAAAGGTATGAAATGAGAAATATGCATTATTCAATGAATAATGGATGCATTGGATAGACAATGGCCTTGATTTTGGAGTCCCATTCATATATTTGTGTCATACAATGAAGGGGGCCATCTCTTGTTTCCTTGGTCGGTTCAATAAGGAGTGGATCCAAAATAAAGTCTTTTATATGGGTTTTTGATACTATATAGGGGAGGTGGATTTTTATAATATGGATAAGGCTATGTCTTAAGGCATATGATTAACTATATATCTCAATGGTATGAGAATAAATCCACACATATTTATAAGGGTACCATGTAGTTTGAATCCATGTGATGTGGACATTGTTCGTGCAGTTTAACATCTTACGGAAAAGACTTTAGTGATTTCCATATGAAAAAAGATAATTGTGGCTAGGCTAGGGTATTGATCCTAGGTGTCACTACGTATATTTTACGGTCAAGAATAAAGACATATGTTGTTCAAATAGATACATGTTCATAAATAAGGTGGTAAATCATATTGGATATCTCCATATAGTTCTTACTCATAAATGGAGGTGTATGGAATTTTTTATGTTGTGTTGTGGCTAGCCCCAAGATTGAAGAAATGGGATTCAATGTGTATATCATATAGATGAGAATAAAGCCACACTTAGTTCTTTGGGGGACCGTGCATTTTACTATCATGTGGTAAGGACATTTGGTGTGCCTTTTAAGGTCTCCCATATAGGACCATAATATCCCCAATATGAATAGATACACCTTACTTAAGTAGAGAAGTCCTTTAACAAACTCTTAAGCCCACATGATCTGTGCTTCGTGTGGGAAACAAGGAGTGGAAAAAAGTTTCTTCTACAGAAAAAAGGTAACAAAAGTGAAGGATGTGCTCATTTTAATTATGTGGCATCTGATCCAGGATATAGAATTTGAGTGTCACTATGTATCACATTGGGTTGACAATCAGGACATATGTAGTTCTTGATATTCCTTATAGTCTAAAACATGTGGTAAGGACAAGATGAACTAATGATAAATGTTGAAAATATTGCTGATGAACCAAGGTGTAGGACACGTGCCTCACTATACATCTCATTATGATGAGAATCAAGAATCACGTGGTCGTTCAAAGGATCTTCTGGTAGATCTAACTCATGCACATGAAGTAAAGGGGATTTATGATTTAATCACAGAAGTACCCAAGAGTAGAGACCAATGAATAACTATGTATCTTAGTAGGGTGATAATCAATCTATGTATATTTCTTGAAGGTTGTTCCTCACACCAATAACCCATTGATTTTGGAAATGGGATTTTTGGTAACTTCAGACTGATGGTTGGGCCTAATGAATCAATTCTATGTATTACCAGGCATTTCATTATAATGAAAATCAATGCATAAGTCTTAGAGAGATTCCCTCTACAGATTTTCTTCTTGTATGGGGAAAAGAAAGGGGGGATTTCTTTTCCAAAATCACAACTTGACCCAGAATTGTATTCCTGGGTTTCACTACATTTCCCAATAGGATGAGAATCTAGATGCACGTAGTTCATGTAAATGAACCTTGTGTAGGTTTTACTCATGCACACTTGGGGTGAAGGTTAATTTTAAAAAATTTGGTTGGACCTAAGATAGAAATTCGGGCATCACTACGTATCTTGTTGGGGAAAGAATCACGCCACACATAGATCTAGATAATGTTCCACATGTAGGTCTGAACCATACATAAGGTGTGTAGGATTTTTTCTTCAAAACGAAGGATTAACCTAGGATTAGATATCCAACATCACTACATACCTCAACGTGATGTGAATCAGGAAACATTTAGTTATTGAAGATGGTTCCCCACATAAATTGAGGTTTGATGTGATGAATTGGGGTTAAATATTTTTTTAGATATTTTCCAAAATAATGTTATGGATCAAGACACAAAATGGAATGAAAATCAATCCATATGTTCTGTAGGATTTCCCTATATAGATTTGGTTCAAACATATGGAAAAGGTAAACCGATTCATTAAATTTGTTGTTGGTCTAGAGATTTGGGATTTAGTAATCACTACATATCACATTGGAATGAGTACCAATCCTCAGGTAGTTCCTGATGAACTGTACATTTTATCATCATGAAATGAGGGTCTGGGTCACTTGACATGAGTGAAACATTATGTCTGGACAAGGGGATAAGACTTAGGTGTCATTATGTATCCTTTTGGGGAAAGAAACAAGCCACAAAAAGTTCTTGATAAATATTCCTCATGCAGGTTTGATCCAAACACAGGGAGAAATGGGGCTCAAGATCCACTAGAGAGTGAAAATGGTGTGAGTGAGGGTTATGCAGGGAAGGTACTCATCTTTTTTAAGAACCACAAAGAGTTTCCTCTCATGGTATCTTGGGGATTTATTAATGTAAAATAAGGTAGATATTAACCATAAAATTTAATATCATGTGGTCTGGAAAACTATTATTATGTAGGTTAATGTCTTGTATCTAGGACCACATGTCGTGTAGTTTATCATCATACGATAGGGACGATGATGAAATGTAGTTAAAAATTGTTAAACATGGATGAAAATTTTTCTATATAATTTAACGTCTTGTAAATAATATGGCCTATGTGTGATGACACAAAGTACTTATTCAGGAACCTTGGATTGGTTAGAGTTTTAGTGGGTTCTCCATCCATTGAGATTAAGTAATAAGCTCCATTAGAGTTGACCTTATATATATAGTAAGTTCCCTCCCAATTTGGATCAAGGTTGGGAGGTTTTTCTCCTAGTATCATTGTAGTCTTAATGACCAAAAAAAATTCTACTTGGAGGAATTAACAAAGATGAGACTTCTAGTTAAGGGAACATGTTATCTGGTTATGATATACCTCTATGTGATGCAAGTTATGAAATCTCTTTTTGTCTTGTCTCCCCAGCTCATCTAGTATTTTCTAGGATTCCTCATCCATGGATATCTTTTCACAAATGAAAATAAGGATTGTTGGAAACTATACCTCAATGGGAAATACTAGTTTTATTTCGTACACCAACGAGTACAGAGTAACTCGCGTAGCAGTACAAGTAGTATTTTGGTAATCCCATAAGGCATGAAAAAGGTTATCAGGACAAGAATTTTTATCTTTATCTACCATCATCTAGAGTATGTTTGAAAAAGTCTTACTAAAATCCTCTATCTATCAATTTTCAACTTCATTATAGTTGCATGATTTATTGGATTTGATATTTTATTCCTAATATGGATTCTCTGCCTAATATGAATAGAAATTTGTCCCATTTTCCATCAAAATTGTATGACAGACACCAAATATTTTTACGATATAATCTTGGAGAAAAATTTATTTTGGCTCTAAATTCTTTGGGAGTTATCGCATGAAACCATTTTGGATAAAAAGTTTGTAGGAGTACGGATATACTTACACTGCTTAACCATAGATAGAGGATATGGTCCAACAACATCCCTTCCCCATGTAGAAAATAGATAGTAGTATTTAGTAATATATAGAAACTTTGGGGGTTGATGGATGAAATTTGAATGCACTTGGCATGGATGACACTTCTTAGTGAATTCTATATAATCCTACTTCATCGAAGGCCATAAGTATTTGAGCCTACATGTTTGATTAGAATTCCAATACCCAGATTAGTGGGAACCACTTTCTCCTACATGTACATCCACACTAACAGATTTAGTCTCTTCTCTATAATTACATCTAAGAAGGAATCCATCAAAGCCTCAGTTGTAGAGGTCTTTCGGGTGATTTGGGCCTTAATAAAGTGTGAAGTTATCGAATCACCACCAGAACTAATCTCTTCCAACCCTATCTGATGGAAGTATTCCATCATGGAGTCATTTAAAGATGGGTATCATCCATCTCATAGTATGGATATATGCCTCAGGGATGGGGAATATTTCATTGATATCTTCTACTATGATCCAAACAAAAGGTGAAACCATTCGATGATGAGCTATGCTGATGAGTTTTTATTCCCAATTTGGATCTTGCAAAGGTGTAGCTACATTTTACAATGAATAGTAATGTGAATTCTAGGATATTGGGATATGAGTAAATGTCATATCTAGGGGTAATTCTGCTATTAAATATAATACATAATAACATTGGGGAATTATCTCCTCTTTTCTAATGGCATAATCTCCATTGATCTACTTGACTATCAATTCTAAATCACCCTTCACATCTAGGTGGATCACTAGTATATGGAGTGACAATTCCAGGACTGCAACGAAGCTTGATATTATACCTCATATTTTGTGCCACCTTCTGATAATAAAGTGTATGGAAATACTAACTTCTCTAAGAAGATAATAATAATTCCTAACTAAATTTTTTTGAGATTAGGGTCTTCCATTATTTATACCATTGGAATCCAAGAAGCGCAGTCAAAATATATTTTCCATGTTTGTGGGATTTACTATATAGAGAAAATTTCGTCATCGGGTAATTCTATGTTTAAAGATGCCTCCTCTACATTTGGGTGATCAACAAGGAAGATTTCCAGGGCTTGGCCTTTCACTTCATTCTAAGAAACAAACTGTAAATCAAACTATTACGGGATCACTGACCACCATTCCAGAATTTTTATTAGCATAACATGACTAAGGATAAATTTGAGCGGGTTATTGGGAGAAACCACGTGGGTCTCATGGTGTTGCAGGTAGTGCGTTAGCTTTTTAAATGAAAATATTAATTCTAGGAAGCTCTTTTTTATTTTCTAAATATCATGTCTCTGTATAGATCATGAATATTCTAATAAAATAATGGAGGTTTTCATTCCCAACGTCATTATTATTTTCATTTAAATCACCTAATGAATGCTCCAAGGTCATCATGTAAATAATGATCTTCATTCCTTCAATTTGGGTCATCAATACCGGTGGGCTCAGAAGGTATTTAATGGTCACATAAAATACTTATTGACATTCAATGGTCAATTGTTATGTGACCCTCTTCTTTATCTATTTGGTGAAAGGTAAATACTTTCTGGAAAGGATGACTATGTTGTGTAGAATATAGGCCTCCTTTACTTGATGTTATCTTAAAAAATTCAAGTTTTTATGAGGTAACATTTCATGGAAAACCTTTTTCTTCTTAGGCACAAATTTGATTCCATGATGGCATACAATGAAATCATGATGTTTTCTTAAGGTTAACTCAAAAGCGCATTTTAAGAGCCTTATCTTAAATGTCTGTTGTTGAAGCTTACAGAATATAGTCTCTATATCAACCAAATGGTTATAATGTTCTATGGATTTGACCACTATATTAGCAACGAATAATTAGAAAAATAATCCCCTTTGAGGGTTTGAAGATGTGATGAATTGCACATTGGTATGTGGTATTGACATTCTTCAAGCCAAATGGAATTACCTGATAGAAAAATACACCATAAGGGGCTTTGAAATATATGGATTCGTCATCTTCTATGGCCATCCGAATTTTATTGTACCGATTGTATCCATCGATGAACGAGAGGGATTTCTATCCAGATGTTGTGTCAATCAAGAGTTAAGTGATTGGAACTGGGAAGTCAACTTTTGTAAAATGTAGGTTGAGATCTCTTAAATCAATTAAAACTCTGATTTTCCTATTCTTTTTTATAGGAAAATGTTGTTAAGAAATTAATGGAACTTATCCTCTCAGATGAATTCATCTATGATGAGTTGTTTCACTTCAGCCTCAATCATGGAGGCCTGGGATTTGTGTATCCTATAAGACGCCAATTTGTATCCCCTATGATTTTTCAAAATATCCAAGTGATGAATAGACACCTCAGGGCCAAGGACTAAAATATCTCTCTAATTACAAGAAAAAAACTAGTGATACTTTAGGAAAGAGTTATATACATCTTGTTCTTTGGGAGTCATGGATGCACTAAATAGAGTGTGGTGCAGATCTTTCTACGTACATAGATTTATTTCTCTATGTTCATCCACAATGGTGGATATTCCTTCCTTGAATGCTGGGAGAGAATCCCTAGGATCTTCTTCTTCTTCTTCTACTTCATCTTGCTCCACATTTTGTGCTTATTCATAGGGAGGATATGATAAAACAAGTTCCGCTAAGGGAATAGGGGGGTTTCTATTTAGACATCTAGGGGATGAGGAAACCATTTCAGGCTCACTTGAGAGCGTGCATAATTCTGGGTTTCCAGAAGGGGAAATGAGGGACTAAGAATTTGTCTCTTAACATTCTCTTATAGTCATGACGGATTCTTCTAGTTTTGCTGAACAAAATCACGCTTTGTTGAGGCTTATGGGACTTAATGAAGACATTTTCATTCAAGCATTAGTTATCATTTTGGGGGATGATGACTTCTTTAGTGTCATTGGAATCAACTGTTAGTATTGACATTATAGAAGATTATGAATTAAAATGTGAATTCTGGCCCACCCATTCAATTTGATTAATAGTCAGCACGTGATATACACTTATCTACTTGAATGTGTCAGCTGGGATCATAGCCAATCCATTTGGGGCATTGATTCGGGTGGAATCATTAGCCCTGGAATGTTCACCTCCATTGTGATAGAATTTATCATTAATTAATTGTGTTTTGTTGGATTTGAATGAGGCCATGTCACCATAAAATGTCCCGATTTTATCATTGATTGAATTTTTTATTCATTTGTGGTATGGATAAGGAATTGATCCATTCTAATGTTTCCAATATCCTCCTAGATGAACATTTGTAGTTATGTCCTACCAAACTACCATGAACCCTAAGTCGGATAGAATATCTCTGAACTGAGGTATGAGTATGATCTCACCGAGAGGTTCTTGCTCATTATTTTTGTAAGGCCCCAACCCTAAACAATACATAATCTTGAATTATGTTAATAATTCACATTGAGGATCTTTTCAGGTTTATATATTTTTAGAATTAGGTCATTACATATACATAACATATTGAATATTACAAGTAGACACTTTAACTCATTATACCTTTTTTCATAAAACAAACACTCCTTTAAACAAACCATGACATCATTTCATGTTTTAACCGCATAACATAACCTCGATCCCATTTTTGACTCCATTCTTCTTTATTTCCTATGAAAAGAATTTCAAAACATGGGATGATCATAACAATCTAAGTAAAGGATACATAAGGAATGAAAATTATTATCCTTTAAAAATCCTGAAAACCTTGAGTAATTTATTATAAAGTAATGCTTTTCACCATTATGATGTAGTAAAAACACTTCTGTGAATATATGCTAATTGTTTACCATTTTTTAAACCAAAATATTACCACAATCCCATAGAATGAAACATATAACATATAAAGGTAACTTGAGATATAAATATAATTTAATGGAAAAACCATATGGTCGACTTCCACACATATCACTAAATGGAATAACCATATGACTGAATTCCATACCCAATGCATTGGAGGTTATAATGTAAACACCCATCCTTGGTTAATCACATAATCAACCATCATTTTCTTTATCATGTTACCACTCATAAAATGTCCAAGTACCATTATATAATCATAAGACATAAAATATTTCAAATATTAACATTTCATTAATAACATTTCATTTTTAATCACAAGAAATCATTTCAAGATATTGAAATAATCAATCCATTTAAAAAACCATTTTCTATATGAAAACACCCAAAAATGGAATAAGGGATTTATTTTCATTAAAAATTTTATATCTTATAGAAGAATCCAAATAACGATTATGGCAGTGGAGAGGTCATTATCATGGCATACGTTAAAAACATTCCTTTTTTGTTTAGTAAAATGATTCATAGAAAAATGATTCCCTTTGAATGAAATTAAAATTCAAATGGTTTTATTATACCCCATATAAAATAAAGAGGTATATATTGTCAAATATTCCTCAATGAAAGGAGATTGAGATGAAGTCCCTTGTGAAAATTCCGCAGCCTAACAACGTCACTTTAAAATTCTAAATATGAGTAGATTGGAAAGAAAAGGGCCTCTCATCACTTTGAAATAAAATGAACATAAATAAATATATTGAAAAACATATCCCAACATAAGAAAAGAGAAACTAAAAGGAATAAGATAAAGAAGTCTTTCACTAAAAGAGGATGGTGAAAGGTTCCCTTACCTCGCATTCGAAATGACTCATTCGTTCTTTAATTATCTAATTAATGAACTAATGTTAATTTATACTTGCATCGAAAACTTTTTCAAGTTTATTATTCCTTTTATATCCATTATTACCGCATAATAAAAATTATATAATTATTTAAGTTAATATCAATCGTTTTGTCGATATTGGGTACTTCAGTTGAAAATGATCTTGTTATAATTACAATTTTTCCATGTGGTCAAAATTTTATTATCTCCAGAATATTATTCATATATATATCATATATATATCAAGTATATATGTATTTATAATAATCCATAACATTTGGAGGTACAAAATGAAATGAACAGTTCATTGAGACGGTAAGTCGTACGTACACATAAATGCATCTTTCATTTCTATTTCATATTTAATAGAATGAAAACACAATGATACATTGGTATATTATAATAACTGTATAAAATAATATTTTATATATTTTACAAAATTTCATTAAATACATCCTTTCTATGTTCCATGTATGGCATGAATGAGTTATATCACTTTCAGGGGGTGGTAGTTCGACCCCAGGATGCCCATTGTAATACATATATCATCCAATAAGATTATGACATGTGTTAGTGTAGTTTAATATTATTATAATATTATTATTGGCCTTTTTACCAGATTTACCCTTTAACCATGGTAAATAAAATATTTTCTGAATTTACTATTCGTAAAGTCTAGAAATAAAAGATACCTTTAAAAAAAATTTGGACTTCCAAATTCCAAATATAGAATCCATATTTTTAAATTCAAAACACCGAAGTTGAAAATATTAATTTAAAATTAATTCTCATTGCAAAACCAAAAGGCGAGTTTAAAGAAGTAAAATCTAGACAAATATTGACATGTGTTTATGTCTAATTAGAAAGTGAAATTATATCCAACGACCAACATTGGATTAAATTATAAAAATATAATTCAATTAAATTTAAAAAAAATTAATAGTACAATCTAATTATATAAATAAATAAGATTAAAAGGCAGTTTTTGAATTTAAATGCAGTATTTTTCACTATTCATAAAAAATGAACTTAATCAAAAAAAGTACAAAAATTCTACCCAAAGTAAATATTGATCTCACTCTTCTAAATAAGAAGTTTATTTTGTCAAATAGATCATATAAATGTGAAGAAAAAAAATTTATTTAAAAAGTGGTCTCCATCAAAAGGTGGTAAATCGACCTTTTAAAAATATTAGAGTATTTCATGCTTAAAATCAAATTCAGTCTTATTTTAAGCATCTAATATTTATTGGATAATTGAATAAACATTTAAAAAACATGTGTAATCATATTTTAGTACGTTCTTTTCATTTCTGACAATACAATGGCTAGGTGTTAACTACATTTTAAAATAATAATAATATTATATTATTTTTCGGTATAGCTCAATGTTGTGTACAACGCAAGATTTCAAAGAAAATCGTTGTTGGGTGTTGAATATGCTATCGGACATAGCATCCCCTTGAATGTAAAATTAATATTTAACTCAAAAAAATTAAAAAATATGAAAATTTCTTATTCTTTATTTACACATGATGTTACATTTTTCATAACCCTGTAGCATTTGAGGGGAGGGAGACAAGTGAGGTTCATTAAGACCCAATTGTTGAAGTGTCCAGATTGGGATGAGGTTGACTCATGAGAAATTATCAATGATGGTTCATTAGAAATAAATTACATTTAATCTTCATGATATATACAAGGGTATGACATATCCTTGTATGACAGCATCCACATTTTTTTTGTTAAGGAGATGAATGCATGCAATTCTTTAACATAATTCTTTACATGATATACTTCAATAGAATGGACCTCAACTTCAAATTCCTGAGGGCTTAAAAATTCCTTAATGGTTTCTTCCTGAAGGTCTTTTGATAGTTCTAGTGATTCCAGGATTGATAACTTAGCCAGAAATTTTTCTTGTTACTTCAAGATATCATATATTTGGTCAAATGGTCTTTACATTCTGGAATGAATATTATCTTTTATAGGAAACATAGGATTTGGTGTTTTTGATTTGGATGGACCATACATTGGGGAAAGAGCAATAAGTTCTTCTTCTCTTAGTGGATTATGTTGGCTAGGTCTGAATACATTTTGAGGAGGAGGTGGTGTATCCTTTAACTATTATTACAATATGATCATGTTAGGAAGGTCTTATCATGCATGGATGAAAAAATCCCATATTCCTATAGATCTTACTGGTGAGAATTCCCAGGTTTTTTGTTGCAAAAATGGTTTGAGCAGGGGCGTGGTTGAAGTAGTTACTCCTATAACGACCACGTCTTCCATGGTATCCTCAACCTTGATGACCTCTTCCCCAGTTTTCTAATCACCTGTAGGGAAATTAGGTTCCTAATCAAAATCATCATTTGAGTATGCATCTGTTAAGTTAATAAAATTAATGGAACCAAAAAAAACTCATCATCTTATAAAGATTATTTTTTATGGTTCGAATCTTGTTTAGTTGTTTCTTGGGGCAGTGCCCATGATTTTGATATGTTTGGAATGAAATCCATTGAGATCAAGGACATATTTGTGTTTTAAATGAACTGATATTCTTCTTCTTTCTCCTCATCCTTCAAAACATGTTGCTTTTTTGAGGATATGCCATTAGAGATCTATGATTCTGATGAAATTGGATTTCATATAGCATAAGAAGCTAAAGGCACAATTGGAAGCTTCAACTATACTCGTAGAATGGAATGAACCCAGTTGATTGTTTTTTTGGCTATCCAATCACTGCTCTTTTTCAGATTCATAATTTTAACTTCTTTCTAATTACCTTCCTTCTTTAGATTGGTAATAGAAACATATTCCAAATGGGATTCCGAATTCCTTGGGTCACCTTACTAGAATATACCATCTTTTGTAGGACATCATTGAAAACAAAATACTCATGGATGGGATGCCCCATCATTTTATGGAATGGGAAATAGTTTGGGAGATCCTCTTCCCCATCTTTTTTATGATTTTTCAGATTTGGAAACTGGACTAAGTTTTTTCCAATGTTGTGATGAAGTAGCCAGGAAATAGGTCTTTTCAAAATGAATAGATCTTGTTTTTAAACTCTTCAAACTCTTTTTGAATCTGATCTCTTTGATCATATTAATGAGGAAGGCATAGATGATGACTCACAATATTTGGATCCCTATAGAGAGATGTTTTCTTTGAGGTAGAAGTGGGTACAAGGGCCTGTATAAGTGTAACTATAGAAGCATCTTCCTTTCAGATTCTCCTTCCACGAGTTGATGGGATTTCCAAAGACATTGATTTGGTCTCTAAGATGGGGTTTTCCATCTATTGAGAAATTGAAGCTTGATCCTGAAACTCACTAATGTATTTCATAGGGATCAATGGTGTGTGTAACTCATCACAGATATTTTATACATATATAGGCAAATAATCAACTTTAGGGAATGGTAGGTTTAAGGAGTATTTTAATAATTTTGATCAAAAAATGAATTTTGTCATTATTTCCTTCTCCCTTTGCTTGAGGTTTGTGATATCGAAGACTTTTGTATTCTATGGCATTGAGATTATTAGAAAGAGGAACTTATGATAAAGATCTTTCCATACTAGGATCAATCAAGAGTAAAAACTTGTGTACCATACAATGGGTAGCCCAAAAAATGATTGCACTAAACATCTGAGTTTCACTACTTCTTGGTTTTCAGGGGTCCCCATTATTGGATCGTAGTGAGAGAGAAAACGTTTCAACTAATTCTCAGGATCTATTGATCCATTAATAATTAGAAATATAGGATTCCCAATGTTTTTTGGGGGAGGAGTCGGATCTACCCATTCGGGGAAAACATTAATTTTTGGATTTACTAGCACACATCATCCTTCCAAAGCTTCTAATATAGTAATCAATGGCTCAACGGTGTTCATTAGAATTTGAGGAATTTCTATATGAGACATGACCTGAATAGTTGTGGTTGCTGGATCTTGAATGGGTCTGGTGACTGGTAGGACCATCGATGGTGGAACTGTAGGTATTTGTCCTAGGTAACCAATATGCATAGGCCTGTAAGGATGTTCCGGACCATTTTAATCAAGTGTACCCAATGGAGTGAATTCTCGATCTGTTATAGCATGATCCAAATATATTTTTGGTCGATTTCCAACATGGAGAAGATACTCCCTATCATCTTCATTTGTTCTTTCCAGACCTCTTTGATAATGTGTTCCAACTAAAAGTGTGAGTTTATGGACTACTTATAGAGAATATATTTTAGGAAGATTTATTTTGAGTAACTCTTAATTGAGTCTTCTCAACTCTCTCATTCCCTCCACTTGATGAGAAAATATTACTTATAATAAAATATATTGGATTTCTCTAAGGTTAGGTGAGACGTAGTATGACCCTTACTTTTCCCCTATTTGGTACCTTTCAAAGAGGTAGAGGTGGAATCATTTTAGTGGATGCCAAAATTTAGTGTGAGCCTCTGGTTTCTAGTATGAAAACATTCTGTATTCGACTTGGTATGGACCGTCTAATAAATAATAAAATATTCTTATCAATCCATTAAATTGGTATTTTTTCCAATAGATTTTTTTTCTGAGAATATTGATGACATTCAGAAATGTGTAATGCATCATCGATATTCTGTTGGAATCATTGTGATATCTCATTCACATGTGTCGTCCACAAGACCTTGTCCTCTTCATTGTTGATTCCCCAAGAATTTCTTGATGGAAAGTGACCTAAAGGTAACTCTGTAATATTTCATTCATGTTCCTTCCATGTTATTTCACCATATCAGAAGTTATGAAAAAATTAAAGGGATTCAATTGAATAAATCTTCACTAATTGAGAGAATATTGATTCCCTCTAAGTAAGTGATTACTGTGATGAAAATACCCCAACCATACGGGGTGGTTCTATTCATATTCTACCTTCACAACCCCTCAAGCCTTATTGGATGATCCCAATTATTAGCTTAAAAGAACCCCTTCCTGTGCTGGCTAGGGTTGTCCCAAAATATTGTAGATGATATTACTACATCAGATCTTCGTATTTTACAGGTTCTGGTATGAATGTGCGATGGGTGCATTATTATTCACTCACATAAATCACATGTTTTGAAAGACTATTGTGTTATTTCTGACATTTTCTTAATCTTATATCTAACATCCTTTATGAGTGATACATGCTCAATGTTCTCATATGATTAATGAAAATGTGCCTCAAAATTTTTTTCTCTTATGTCATGACGTCGGTGAGAGTTGTTTAGGGCCTGTTCTTGTTGAGTATGTCTTCAGTCATGAATAAATTCTATTTATTACAGCAAGCCTAGAGAAATTAAATTTCATGATTCCTCTATTGGAGATTCTTTCTGGCTTCAGAGAATATAGAAATGCAATGCTCCATGCACACCCCACCCTCTGATACAAACACTAAGTGGGGTGTCTGCGATCGGCCTTCACAACATCATTAATGCATTGAGGAATGCACATTAAAGAGATACTTACTACTTCTCAATCATTGGATATCAGGAATCCATGAGATATTCTAAGAAAATTTGGCATTGTAACCCTTATATTACCTTGAGGTGAGTTTGATACTCTTTATATGGTAATAATTTTCCTTTATGTAGTGAAGAGTTGTCCATGTTTTGAGGTGGATGTCACACATAAAATCATCAGACAAAACCTTTAGAATGTTATATTGAGAGGTGGATAAGGACTAGAACATTTATTATATTCTATATTTAGCTAATTATTTTTCTCATGTGTAGATTATCTTTTTTCTTTCACTATATTTTTCTCTACCAGGTCTGACCAGAGTGGACACTTCCCATTTTTTTTACCAAAATTAATGGGATTAGTTTGGATTCCCTCTTCTATTATAGAAGAAAAATGGCCCAAGAATTATTTGAAGAATGATTGTCATCTTGGGTTTCCTTCTGGTTGATAAAGGATTTCACCTACTAGTGACAAGGCATTAGACATGACTAGCCTTGTATTTTCAAGCACCTCACTGTAAGAGGGATGTATCATCACTAAATTGTTAAATAGATAATTCTTTTGACAATGTGAATCACTCATATAGAAAGTTATTTTTTAGATATCGCCATTATGGGGAGGACCATAATGGGGATTATAGAAAGGGGAATATCCACATTCTCCTTAGTCCCCTAGCCACATAGATGGTTTTTCTAGCTCTCATAAATAGATAGGCTCTCGAGATGGACCGAATTTTTTCCTTGAAGAAATCCTTAGTCATGAAGTGTCTAACGAGGACCTTAAAAATTATTTCCAATACTCTAGTAATTTGGTAATAGTAGGGGAGGATCTTGATATGGAATGATTAATATTTAGAGGGAGTCAACAAAACCAGTATTAATTAGAGTTAGACTACAGATTAGTTCTTAATTCTCTAACTATGTTTTATTAGACATCTTCTTGGACACCTTTTTAAAACTATTTAGCGCCACTTTCTTGGATTAGTGGTTTCCATGGGAAGGTGTTTGTGCCAACCATGGTGTGGCCATTGGGATAGGTTGATTACCCCCAATTGGAGTAGGTGTATGTTCAAAGTCCTGCTATCAGTATATTATGGGGGATTTTTCCCCATCAACCTCCGGGACTGAAGAAAAGGTATGTATCTACTCAGAGGTGATATGCAGATGAGCCACCCTCCTATCGGTATAGAGTTATGTATTTATCCCTCACGTACTAGTTTCATCGCAGTTATTATATAATGAAAAGTTTCCATGATATGGACAACGATTTGCATCAACCCAATCATCATTTATAGGATGTTCATAGTGACTTCAGTTATTGGAATTTGAATATACATCCATTCGTATCTAGAGTACATGTATGCACCAACTTCTATCATCCATTCCCTATAATTGGATATTGAAAACACTTGTGTGTGGTTGTAGAGAGATGAGTCTGCCCTCTACTTTTTATAAGGAAATTCTGACTTACTTCTCTATGTGATTCCAGTTTAGTATAATAGAAAGACTAATAAATGTTGGATGTTTTATGTTACTTATTGCATTTTTCTACCATATTTAGTTGGTGGTATTCCATTAATGCCACCAGGGAAGTCTACTAGATAGATGTGTGAAGGGAAATGAGTGTATGTTCCCACTAACTATTTTCCAACAAGATGGGTTCATGGACCCTCCAAATGAGAGGGAAGGTATGAACCTACTTTATATTGGCTAGTTTTCATCACCGATTGGACATCTTTTTTGCTCCAGTCTGGGGGACCTAGACCAGATATTCTAAGGTGAAACCCTCATCATGTTGAGGGTTCTCTGCTTCATGACGTTCATGATGAATATTATTGGAAGGAGACCTTGAGAAGGACCCATGTTTCATAAATAATAATGTTACTCTCTGACTATTAAAGTAGATACCTAGATTTGAAGACACTGAGTTGGTGATTAATTCCTTCATGTGGGTGAATATCCGGTTCAAATAATAGTTGGGGAATTTGATGGTGAAAACATTAAGGAGGCCATTTGGATCTAAGGGAGTTCTTATAAGGAAATGATTGAGGATATATAACATTCATAATCAAGAAAATCCTATTAATGTAGCATCTTTTTTGGATGAACATATTCATAATTGATTTCCTTGTATATCACTCTTTTATTGAATGTATATGGTGCCTAACAGGAAGGTGATACTGTGATCCTGGTTAATGAATCATGTATTCTTCACGATTTTTTGGTTCCCTTGGATTTTTGAACCCTCAAAATGTTTTCTATTTTTGAACGATTTCCAAGGGGTTAATTCATAGAAATGGAAACACCCAATAGTTCAATATCCATAGGGACATTCTTTCTAATGGTGTGTGCTCATTTGTAATTTTTAACCCTGATGATTAAGAACTCACATTAGCCTAGAGGATGGGAGGTCAGGCTCATCACACCCTTTTGGGGAGAAATTATTACCTACTCTGGTAATATCTTAATTTATGTTCATGAATCTTTCATTAATTTCTAGTTACAATGTCTGTCATCCCAAATTAGCAATCAATTATTAACATGTGTGGAATTCAGAATCATCTGGTTGTATTGAATGTTCTTTATTGAGGGAGAGATATATATTTTTATTCAAGGTTCTCCATCAATGGTATCCCTTCATATAATACAAAGAGATTCATTGGTCGTTATTATGATGATGTTGGTTTTCTCACCACATAATGGCGCACTCTAGAGACTATTTTCATACAGGTAGACAAGGTTCACTCTAAGGTTTATCTTCTTATAAGGATATAATATTTCTTGTTGGGTTTGAATAAAACTCATAGATGGGCTTCCTATGTATCCTTGTGAATGGAATCAAAACCCAAGTAGTTCAGTGATACTTAGTGAGTCACATCATACCTTTTAAGGCCATGTGATAAATACCCAACCATACAGTTTAATATCATGTGGCATGGATGTGTAGGAAGAAGATCCCTAGTTAATTTATAGTGTGGGACTTATGCTAAAACAGCCTAAGGAATTTCTAAGGGGTATTAGTTCCAAAGTTAAATTAGACCCTGCCGGGGATATGGCCCAAAAGAATAATAGTGATTTAGGATAATGGGTTTGGACCTTAGGGAGGCTTCTTACATATCCCTTTTGGCTGGGAATAAAATATCACATAGTTCGTTAGTGAGTACTAATGCTTATGGAGGCCTTCATGGGTATGTCTCATAGGGAAGAATGGACCTTGGGGATTATAGGTTAGGGCTTACTCTATAGAAGGATGTCCCATGTGAATGGAACTAGACGGATGTTTTCACTCCTGGTGACTTGGTGTTTTAACTCACAGTTTAATCTGGAACAGGATAGCCAGATTAAGAGAATTGTGATTGGGGATTATTCCAAAGGAGGATGCCCATTGAGCTCGGGCCCTAAGTGGACTTCATAAATATCTCAGTTAGTAGGAATTAGAGTTCTCATAGTTCAATCCTTCAGGTGTATTGTGTGGTTTTCATGATCATCACTAATCCCTTAGCCCATTGAGTCATTCTTAGTGTGAGAAACAATAGAAAGTAGAATATTTTAAAAACTAATCATTTTTTTCATTTTCTAGTGGAAGTGGTCAGGGCTATGATGGAAGAAGTATAGAATATGTAGGAGGAGTCAAGGGCTATGAAACTTTCCTCTCTTCACGTTACATTTGATGAGATTAAATGGTAAATAAGGAATTAAGGTTAAGGATGTGGAGGTGGAGAGGATCAAGACTAAAACCTCCCACAGGAAAGGATAGGGGCTTACACCAGGATGGCTACCCATTTGTCTATTCCAGAGCTAGAGTAGGATCTAATTCCCTGTTTAATGGAAATGAAAGTGTGATCCTTGTTGTACCTACTAAGAACTAGAGGATTTAAGTCTAACAGATGAGAAAGGTCATACATGGTCCAACCCATAATCTTCCAAATCATGAACTCCCTAAAATTGTCATTAGAGTAAGGGTCCTCATGACCATAAGGATATATAGCCACATGAACCCCGATAACCCTGACTAGCCAACTATATAAGTGTGCCGAACCTATGAACATAGGAATACCTACCCAAACGGAGGACACATTGGTGTGCCACTCATCTAGGTTGTGTAAATCCTGGGGTCTCTGTGGATATTTCATTTTGGTCCCTTTCAGACCATAGAACCAAGAAAAGAGGTGTCATTCAATAGGTGGCTTTGGAAGTGCGCTCAAAGGTGACTCGCATAGGTCTTGGGTGCAGGGGCTCATCATAGGTATGTCATGAAATTATGTCACACAAGGCCTGGGAGGAACATAATTTTCATCTTGTAGTGGGTATAGTCCTATGTGATCTGGATATAACTCAATTAATAGGATACCAGGGTGAAAATATTGGATGAGGATTTATCCAACACACCCTGGGTCTCCTCTAGGGTTCCCAAAAGGGTCTTGTGGGGTCCCTGATTAGGGAGAGGATCCTTGCATAGGTGGTTCATCCTTATATGAGAATATTCCTCTTGCAGGTGTCGTATGTATTTAGACCTATAGGGTACATTGATCCTACCTATCCCCATAATTATTTCTTCTCTGGTGTTTTAGAGAGATAATAGTGAAATTTTGGGAGACGTGGGTGAAGGTGATTCACAATTAGATATCCAGGGTTTCTTATGATTTTTTAGTGTTGTAAATGAGTAGCCCAAATATCCTATATTTATATATACAACCAGGTTCCACAATGAAGTTCCTCTTCATAGTTCCTTAGTGTATGTTCTAGGCGTAGGTCGTTGGAATCCCTTAATAAAAAATTTTTCTCTTCCAAGTGCCATAACATTTGATATGTAAGTCTGTTTGGGTGTTGCACCCAGTCAAATTGAATCTCCCAGGGGGTTTTGTTTCCACTTATCCTAAATTATAGTGTAGAATATTACCACCTAGAAATCTATCTTGAATCATATTCTATCATGGAGACACATCTCTACTCAAACTTGACAAATTTTGTCTAAGTGGGGGTCAGATCATGAATTTTGTGGAAAAGTGCTTGGAACACATTTTGCAATGTGAACAAAAACCTGGGTAATGAAAATAATTTTTGAATTAAAATTTTATTAAAGGAAAATTTTCATTATTCCAAAAAAAAATTATTTCAATCTTTTATATTTCTTTTTAATATTAAGTGGATTTTACTTATGTGATTAACCATGTTCTAAGAAAATATTTTCACAAAAAAAATTCATTTTCGTCAATATTAGAATGATTGATATTTAATTTATTTATTTACTTGATCACAATAAATAATCCATAATATAAGTAACCATCAAGAAGATAAAATAAAACATGTGGAAAAGACATTTTATTTTTCTATCATTTTTTAACTGAATATGTAATAAGCGATCCCTTAACCCTAAGGGAAAATACTCTTTGAGCTAGTTTGGTTTGAGTTTCTGTATTACACCTCTACCAATTTTATCCCCTAGGATGATTTACCATTGATTCCATATTGATCCTTCCCCAATCATTTGGGATATCCATCCTTATATATTATTTGCTCACGTGCAAGTGATGGAAACTAATGGACTGGATTAAGGGGTTTACATAAAAGGAGACCACTAACATGTATGTCCTCGCATAATAAGAGGAGGGGATGAAAAACATACCATTATTTTAATTTTATATTAATAATTGTAAAAACACAGGAAATAAATAAATTAAAAGAATTCCAATGAGCCTGTACCCTAGTGGTATAGGCTCCTGTTTGGCATCCAAAAGACCCAGGATCAATTCTATGCAAGGGAAAATTTCCGGGGGTACTATAGCAGTACCGTAGCAGGGCACTATAGCAGTAATGTAGCAGCAGTGGAACTATAGTAGCGACAGAACTGTTGCGGCAGAGGGACTATTGTAGGTACTGTAGCGGCGGCTGTGCTGTAGCAAGGACTGTAGAAGCGTAGGTACTGTAGAAGTATTGTTCACCGAGGGGTCCTTTGGGCTAAAAATGGGATTTTAAGCCCTGTATTCAGGACACTTGGCCTTGGGCCGTCAGGCTATGTAATGGGTCTCCCTCTACCCAGTCTAAATAGGTCTATGCTTTAAATAATAAATTGAGGCTTTGGACCCATCCTTTAAAAAAAATAATTAAAAGAAATAGAATCTATACAACTATTTTCTAGGATCATGATTATCCACTCATGTAATAAAATCACATATAATAAACTAGAATTCATTTCAGTATTTTCTAATTATGATGAAATATGATCACATTAATTAACTATCTAAATTAATTAATTTACTTATTTACCTAAATATATTTCCTAACCATCATAGAGGCTCTTATCCATTTTAATTTTAATCAAATTTAATAGATTAGTTTTATTTAACATTAATCATGTACATATGAAAACACAATGAGGTAACACAATGAAAACCTGTCTAAATGACGAAACATGGTCTTTTCATATATAGTGTACTCACATAACATCTATAATATATGGAATGTTAAAAAATTAAATGGTGTGTACTATAGATAAATGACACACAAACACATGTAAATTTCATGGTGTGCAATTCATCTAATTCACACAAATTTTACGTTATATAAGTACCATGCATGACATGTAGTTTTAAAAACTTATATGGATATTAATTAAAAACAATATATATATATATAACATATCACATATAATGTAGTATCATTAAATTACACATGATAACATGTTTACAAGGTTTAATGGATTAAATAATTACATTTAGTCTTCTATGTAACCATGTTGGATACAAAACCAATAAAAGACAACTACACATCGTGTATGTCGCCTAATCATCTATACATCAAACACACCTAAGAAGTGGGACTGTAAGTCATCTATATAAATTTATGAGCAACAAATCATGTACATTAAAAATACACTTAATGAATACTCTGAGTGAAGATACTTTTAGTCACAAACACTGTTTATTAATACGTTGTTCATTTTTGACTTCATGTTTTCCATCAGGATAATTCATGGACTACATGAACTATAAATGTGTTTCACAATGTGTAGTCTAAAAAATAGTGAACCAACCTATCCTTGTTAATAGATTTTTTAATGAAATAAAATATTATTCAATGCATGGAACTATGAATTAAATTTTATGTTCATATTGGTGCATTGAACATGTGTACATGACAAGTACAATCAGGCTATACACTATGTAGCCCCATTTTATTCATACAAAATCTTCATAACCACCAGATTGGTTCCTCATATGTTATTACGATTAATTAAAACATTTCTAGACAATATGAGAGGGTTTAAATAAAAATAATAATAATAATGTATTTGAATGTTCAAATTTAAAGAATAATTTTCTCAAAATGAAAAGTTAATGATAAATGCATATAACGTTCCACAATTAATAAATAATTATAAATTTAAACATGCCTTCTTTGATAGTACATGAAGGATTCAGACGTAGTGGATGATCCTATTAGGTAGTATCCAAGTCATCTTTTTGTCCAAATAAATTAATAATGAAATATATGCATGATGAAGAATCATCATGATCAATTAAATAATTCAAATATTAAATGGAATAAATTCTTGAACCAAGAATAGGAGATATTTTAATATTAAATCTATAATTAACATAATTTAAGAGGACTACATTTTTCTATGAAATAAAATCTTAATATAAGTGGTTGATCATTTGAAACATAGTTCAATTTGAAAATTGTTATGTTATCAGGATCTAAACCTATAATCCCTAAAATGGATTTTATACATGGCCCTTCTATTCATGAATCACCATCGATTATACTTTATGTGATAGTGTGATCGTACAGATGATCTATCATCACATTCATTGATATCTAGCTTGATCCCTTTGATTTTTATTTGACATCCACGATGTCTCTGGCTTGAGAAGAATGAGGATAAAATTCAATTCTATCATTCACAAGAGAAACCCTAGATATATTCTTAATGGGGACAAATATATATGGTGGGGATGAGATGTTTTGTGCACAATTATAGGGTTTAAAATTAATTAATATCATAAAACCCCTTGATCATATATTAATCCCATAATTTAAAACATTCCATGTAAAAAATAATATTATTATTTCATCACATGACATGCACTAACTCATGGAATGATGAATATTATTTTACATTCTAGTAAATACATATTTATCAGAAAAAATACAAGTCATACATCTTATCCTCCAAAACATTTTTAGAATTCTTAAATAAATATTTTAAAAAAATTTATTTCCCAATAAATAAATAATTATAATATTCATAGTTTTTTGAATAAGTAATTATTTTATTATTTTATGATCATAAAATTTAGAATAAATTTTGATACAAGGTCTGTACAATAATATTTATTCCAATAATTAAATTCAAGTAGAATTAAACTGAGATCAATAGAAAAACGAAGTGTTTGACCCTCTAGAATTATTCCTTAGTGGTGATATGATTGATTTACTAATGTCAAATATCTACATCTAGAAACACATAAAGGAACCACAAAGGAATAAGTTAATGTTTCAATGTCAAGAACCATATAAGAATTCCCACAATGTAATATAATAATTTTTTCTCAATATCTCATCAAGCATGTTTCTTACTCCTTACATTAACATATATGATAGATAAATCATTCTTTGAAATATTGAAAATAACTCTTCAACATTATTGGGCGTTAGTAATTAATATGAAAAATTTGTTTCGTCAATCAGATGAGATATTAACATCCATATAGATTGAATGGACTAATACTTCCTTAACTTATTCATCGATAATATATTGTTTGTGACACACACAACATATCCTTCTTCAATGTGAACATACAGAATCATGGTTTTCATTTCTACATCAATGTATATGATTCATGATATATAGCAATAATAATCATAATTTTTATGAATAATTACTCAAGATCTTGTTTATGAATATTCAATGATAGAAAACATGTGGAATTTCCACTTGTGGGTCAATCCTCATAATCTATCATCATGGAAATTACCATTTCTGAACATCATGAGATGACTTCTCATCCACTTATGAGTACTCACCCTCGATATTTTTCAATACAAGTGTCCCATAACATAGAGACATATGACCATAAAAATCATTTTAATAATATCATCATATAATTTCAATGTTCTCATCATTGTGGGATATCTTTTATGAGATTTTCAATATGATTGATTTACTGTGACATTATAACATTAAATTTTTATATAAGAACAATAAATATGTGATAATATTTCTATTAAGGATCAAATACATGATTATATGGGCAATCTATAGTACCAACAAGTTGTATCTAGGACACCATCTCTGATAAATAACACATTTATATATTTTGATAAAATGATTAAATTTGAAATAAACTTAAAATACACTCAACAAAACATATAATGGAATAGGTTTCCAAACCCTTCCTTTCTAGAAATATTTTTTACTCCCCAAAAATTTATATGCCCAACCAAAATTATTATTATCTATATATAATTAATTAAGATTTACTTTTAGTTCTAAATATAGATTAACTTTATAAATATGGAATAATTATTAAAATAAATCGCTACCTTGAAATTGTTGATAGAAACCCACTAAGATTGGTTTAATTAAATTAAATATTATGTTATAACTAGTGTTGGACTCCTAAAATACGTTTTATGACATATTTTGATATAATTTAAGTAATATTAATTTAGAATACATATATTTACATATTTGAAATTTACATTTTAAGAATATTTAACAATATGGTATAAATATTAAAATGGAAATTTAAAAAAACTAACCATTAGAATTTCTAACACTTCATAATTTAAGCATATAATGTAACGCCCCGACCCAAGTTACCCCGAGTCGGTGCATTATTACAAAACATTGGCATGATCACAAGAAACATCAAATCTCGAAATATCGATTAGTTTAGTAGCCTTGGAAACACTATATATATTCATAAAGTTTTACATTACATCATAAAAATGAAAACTACAACAATATAGTCTCCATAGTCCACACGCATGTCCCCACAAACTATCCCTACAGGTCATTCATAAATTACTTCCTCACATCCTGGAAAAAATAAAACATTGAAATGGGTGAGCTCAGATTCTCAGTAAGGATAACAATATAGCGGAAACTTCCATAAATAAACATAAACAATTAAGGAAATGTATAACTAAAACAAAATCTATTTAAACTTTAACTTCAGTATAATATGGAAAAGATAAAATGAAATAATTCCATTTACTTATTCACATGAATATTCTACTAGTCAAATAATCACATGCAATATCAATAACCACTTTCATAATGATGGAATGCATAATTCCAGACTATAATAACCAAATAGCCAAGGCCTCGTGCCAAGACTACAAATAAATTTTTTTTCAAGGCCTGGTTCTAAGACAATAGTTTGTCTCATTAGACCTACCGATGCATCGAGGAGCTATAGAGGGCTCCACCCGTCACTTATTAAGTCCAATGCATTCCTCATATGAACATGTTTAAACATAACATAAACATTCATATTAAAACTAGCATACAAAATGTCAATACATTCACCATAAACCATGAATGGTATAAAATTAACACATCCACAGTAAAACATATCACAAAACCTTCAATAATATATGGAAGATTTGTATCATAATAAATAAACTTCAAATAAGCTTAAAATCCATCAATGGATGTTGACATAGATGAAATCAAAACTATTTGAGAGAAATATCTATTTTTTTGAAATCATTTAAAAGTAATATAATTATAAAATAAAACATTTACATTGAAAAAATTCTTATAAGCTTGTAAGGGAAGCTTCGAAAATTTAATAATGGCGGAAAATAGCTGCACCCGCCGTATAAGTTAAAAAAACATTCTTCCCTTAAATTTGTCGAAAAGGTCAAAAAGTACTTTGTTTGGAAAACGACGGAAATATTCCTTTCAAAAAAAAATAAGCGTATAAATGACTTTAACCCATTTTATAGTAAATAGTAAAAAAAATGTTTAAAAATATATTTTTATGAAACATGGATTTCAATGATAAAGATGTCCCAGTAGATAATTTCGTATAAACAACCTCGGATAATGAAGAGATTGTAAAATATACCCTTACCTTGTAATTTTTCTTAGTCGATGGTATGTTAACCTCCTGTATAATATTTAAACATTTTTATTAAGTTATAAAAGAACCATATACATAATTATGATATCATGTATGATCTTCTATTAGTTCTTTGTTAATAATATTTTAGTATTCTCGTCGTTTCGGGTGTTAACTTAATCGTCTTCTTTAATAAGTTTGGTTACATAAGACATTTTTTTATGGATAGAATGTATATTATTTATATCCATAATGATATAAAGTCCTTAAACATTATTTTTAATCATCAAACGAGAATTAGAGTTGAATGGATAAGATGGGAAATGAATCTTATCGCGTTCGTGGAGACGGTAGTCTGTACGTACGCACGAGCGACAATATCTTTCTTTTGATATTAATATAATATATAATTAGAGGGTATATAACATAAAAAGAATCCTTATCATGTTATATTTATTATTTACATGAATTATACATCATTATTATACCCATGTAAATAATAATATATTGAATAAAAATTACACCACGATGTGGAGACGGTAGGCTGTACGTAGGGACGTATAGTGACATGTCATTCATGGGATGGATAGAATAATGAATTTGGTTGTTCCATATTTATAATAACATCATTGTATATATAATATAAAGGAGTTATTATTTTATAATGGAAATAACATGTAAATAAGAAGATGAAGAAGAAAGGAACTTGAAAGAGGGTGGTGAAATCATTACCTCTTCTTCGGGTTCTTCCTTTTGATTAGATCAAAAGAGCTCCATAGGTTGGCCTTCTAATCCAACTAAGGCCTCTATGTTGTATTAAGGGTATATGGGAGGATATTTGGTTAGAGTTTGGCCGATCCAAAAGGCTTTTAATGTGTAAAATTGAGATAATGGGGAGTTCCCTTTTATAAGAGGGGTGAGGGGAACCTTTGGGAAAGCTAGAAATATTATTTTATAATAAATTCATATTCGGTTTATAATGGATCCAAAGTGAATTATTAAAAGTATAAGGTTGGTATGGGTAAAAAACCACTCAATAAATATGTTTTAGATAGGTTTGGGTCACTATATTAACCTTATCTTTTAGTTTTAACTCTTAGTTAATTAGTTAGACATTTAGCATGTCCCTTTATATTTTTATATTATATAGTTAATAAACTTACTATATACATCCAAGAGACCCAAAAGTGGTCCATTAATGATAAACCTATCATTATATAAGTATCTTTTCCAATCCTTATATTTTTAGGATTTGAATATAAATTAATAATATAATATTTGTTTTAAAATCTCTTTTATGTCAATTTTAACACTATTTGGTATTTGATTTTTGTGAAAATAATATCAGCATGATTAATTCTAAAAAACATAATTAAATCAATAATAACATTTCATATTAACCTATAAAATTAGTGTAATTCATAAAAAGTCTCAAATTACATTTATTTGGGTATTAATATAATCAATTATTTTAATATTTCATTAATTAGCTAATTACTACATCACCATTGTGTCATAAATAAAATAAATTATTTAATGTCCAAAAATTATAAATAAAATACAATTATGTAGGAAATTTCATTTATCTTTCTAATGAATATTTATAATCGAATTTATCTTATGTAAAGCCTATTTTGAAAATGTTTTAGTTAATAATCTTTTATTTTCACTCTTTTAACTCTTCCTTGAATTAAATAATAATAAATGTCCTAATCTAATCCAAGTGGACATAAATGATAAAATTTTATTCCTAAGGTTCTTTTTGGTCGAGATGCACTTTCCTAATAGAATTAGGATATGTGTTAGGGAAATTTTAATATCATTTTTACCCTTAATTAACCTATTTACTTTTAACCATGGTAAATAAAAGTAAAAAGTTACTATTCACAAAAAATTATAGTTACATTATTGAACAACATTTTACATCATTATATTAACCGTGTCTCTCAGATTTTTGAAATTCCACTCACAGAAGCGGTAAAATTATGTTTTATGTGAATTTGCAAATTTTCCTAAGAGGTGGGTAGAAGACGGTGAAAAGTTCAATAAAATTTTTATATATCTAAAATTATTCTAAACTAAATCTAATGAATTACATTGAATTTATATAGGTATTATGTATATATTTTGACCTTAATTAAATTTAATTAAAATAAATAATTATTTAAATAAAAAGTCAGTCTTAACCAATAACTCAGTGTTTTTCACTATACATCAAAAATTAAAAGTTTTCAGAAACATACAAAAAATTCACCCTACTCTAATTTCGATATTCTGAATCCAAAAATGATGTCCATTTTGAAAGATAAAATTTATAAAATTTCAAAAAGTGGGTATTACTATTCATAATGGCTAGTTTTATTGGTTGTGGTGTGTGTTAGAACTCGAGGTTACGTACGACACACGCTACTGTATTATTCAAAGCGAAGCGTACCGTGGAAGCTTGGGGTGTTACTTTCTCCCCTCCTTCAAATATTTTCATCCTTGAAATTTCTAGAAAATTAATGTATAAAAAGTCTCGGGTTATTCTTCATCATAAGTTCCTCGGGTTCTCACGTTGCTTCTTCCATCTTATGGTTTCTCCATAGAACTTTTACCAGACGAGTCATCCGGTTTCTCAGCACATGTTCTCTGGTATCAATAATCCTGATGGGCACTTCGCAATAAGACAAATCACGTTCTAGTTCTAATTCCTCGTAAGTGAGTACATGCATTGGGTCAAGAATGTATTTCCTCAACAGTGATATGTGGAACACATCATGAACTTTGGAGAGACTTGGCGGCATTTCCAAATAGTAAGCTACAACCCCAACTCGTTCTAGAATTTCGAAAGGTCTGATGTACTTGGGACTCAATTTACCTTTCTTACCGAAACGTATAACTCCCTTCCATAGAGATAACTTCAAGAAAACATGATCTCCTACCTGAAATTCCAAATCCTTCTTTCGATTATTGGCATAACTCTTCTATCTACGTTGAGCTGCTTTGTTGTGGTTTTGGATTACCTTCACTTTTTCCAATGTTTCCTCCACCAGTTCTGGACCTGCGAGTTTTCTTTCACCAACGTCATCCCAACAGGTTGGTGTGTGAAATCTCTTTCCATATAATGTTTCATATGGTGCCATCTGAATACTCTAATGGAAGCTATTGTTATAGGAAAATTCTACCAGAGGTAAATATTCATCCCACATACCATGAAATTCAAGTGAGCAGGATCTCAACATGCCTTCTAAGGTTTGAATAGTCTATTCTGATTGTCCATCTGTTTGAGGGTGGTAGTCAGTGCTCAAATGAAGTTTAGTATCCAAGGCCTTCTGATGACTCTTCCAGAATCTTGAGGTATAACGGGGATCACGATCAGAAACAATTGATATGGGTACTCCATGAAGTCTCACAACTTCATTAATATATAGTCTTGCTAGCTGTTCAAGTGGTAAATCTTCCCTTATAACAAGAAAATGTGCTGACTTGGTAAGATGATCAACAATGGCCCATATTGCATCATTCCTTCTAGGAGTCTTTGGTAGCCCCATGATGAAGTCCATCATAATAATATCCCATTTCCATTCAGGTATGGGAAGAGGTTGCAATACTCCACCAGGTTGTTGCCTTCTAGCTTTCACTTATTGACAAACCATACATCTTGACACAAAATCAGCAATCTCCCTCTTCATGTTGTCCCACCAAAAATGTTCCTTCAAATCTCTTTACATTTTGGTGCTTCCAGGGTTTATAGAGAAATTGGAACTATGAGCATCATCCAACAATTACCTTTTTAGATCAGGTATATTGGGAACACAAAGTCTCTTCCCAAATTTTAAAGTTCCTTTTTCATACACAAATTCTCTCAATCTCCCATCATTCACAGCTTTAATCTTCTTCTAAAACTCTTCATTATCAGTCTGAGAACTCTTTATCATTTCTAGTAAAGATGGTTTGGCAACCATTTGAAAAATCATTGATGTTTCACCTTCCATGGTGAATCCCATATCCAACATTACTAGATCCAAAAAAATAGGATCCCTTTCATTTCAAATCATGTTCAAAACTCTATGATCTTTTCTTCTCAAAGCATCTACCGCCTTATTTTCCTTCCCCGGGTGGTAGTGTATCGTGAAATCATAATCTTTGAGTAGTTCAATCCATCACCTTTTCCTCATGTTGAGTTCTTTTTGTGAGAAAAGATACTTCAAACTCTTGTGATCAGTATAAATCTCACATTTTTCACCATAGAGATAATGTATCCATATCTTCAAAGCAATTATTACAGCAGCTAACTCAAGATCAGGAGTTGGATAGTTTTTCCCATTAATTTTTAGCTATCGTGATGCATAGTAAATAACCCTATCATTTTGCAGAAGGACACAACCAAGTCCTTTCTTCGATGCAACACTATAAATAATGAACCCACAGATGGTAGAGTCAATATAGGATCATTGAATAATCTTATCTTTAGTTATTCAAAATATTCTTCACACTCTTTTTTTCAAACAAATTTAACCCCTTTATGTGTGATCTTCGTTAATGGGTTAGCCAATCAGGAAAAATTCTGGATGAAACGTCGATAATAACCTGCTAAACCAATAAAACTACGTACCTCAGTTATACTTGTCGGTGCTGGCCATTCGTGGATTTCATTGTTCTTAGAAGGATCAACATAGATTTTATTGTTTGAGACAATATGGCCAATAAGAGAAATCTCCTGAAGCTAGAATTCACACTTGCTAAACATCCCATATAATTCATGTCATCCTAGAGTCTTCAGTATAATGCGCAAGTGATTTTCATGATCTTCATAGATTTTAGAGTATACCAAGATATCATCAATAAATACCACCAAAAATTCATTGAGTTATTTCTGGAAAAATCTATTCATTAGATCCATGAATACAGAGGGTGCATTAGTCAATCCAAAGGGAATTACCGTAAACTCATAATCCCCGTACCTGGTTCGAAATTCTATCTTCGGAATGTCTTCCTTCTTCACACACAACTGATGGTATCTAGACCGAAGGTCAACCTTTGAAAATTATTGAGCTCCATGCAGTTGGTCAAATAAATCATCAATGCGAGTAGGGGATACTTGTTCTTTATTTTTATAGCATTGATATCCCTATAGTCGATACATAACCTAAAAGATCCATCTTTCTTTTTAACAAAAAAAACGGGGGCTCCCCATGGAGAAACACTAGGGAGAATAAATCCTTTATTACTCAATTCCTCTAGTTGTTTCTTTAGTTCGACTAATTACACAGTGGCCATTCTATAAGGCGTCTTCGATATGGGCCTTGATACAGGAATTAAATCAACAGAAAACTCAACTTCTCATTCTGGAGGATGTCCATGTGAATCTTTCTGAAACACATCTACATATTCTTTCACAACAGGTACATCCTCTGTTTGAGCATTCCTTTCCTCACCCACAGTCATTTCATTCTTTTCCTCCCCAATAATTGAATTTAGTTGAGCTATTGAGGGTGGATCAAGTTAAGAATTAGGTGGTGATGATTCCGCTCTAAAGATAAGGTGTTCTTTATCATCATCATCAACAATAGTAACCTCCTTCTTCTTACAATAAATTTTTTCATCGTGGTCCAAAATCCAATCCATACCAAGGATTATATCAAAATCAACCATAGGTATGACGATGATATCAGCGGATAAAGAACATTTATGTGCTCTAATGGGGACTGATTCACAAAACATTGTTGCAATGATACTTCCCTTGGGAGTTTTAACTGAAAATTACTTTGTTAAATCAAATTGGAAATATCTAATTTTCTTAGCAAACTGGGAAGATATGAAACAATGCGATGATCCAAAATCAAATAATGCATTTTCTAAACTTGAGGAAACCATTAAATTACCTGCCACCATGTCTTTCAGAGCTTCTACCTCAGCAGTAGTGATAGCATAATCTTGGCCTTGGTCCCATGGCCTTTTCTGAGGTAAGTTCCCCTGACGCTTAAGACTTTCATTGGAATAATGTCCCATATCTCTGCAGTTGTAGCATTGAACATCAGTAGCTTCTTTCTTCCCCTTGCAATCACGAGCTTGGTGGCCTTTTTCACAACACTTGTAATAGTTTCTCATTCCTTTCAAGCAAGTACCAGGGCGTTTCTTCCCACATTTACTACAGGATGTATATTTAACTTTCCCTTCTTCCCCTTATTTCCATTCCCATATTGATCAGAAGATCTCTTCTTCTCTTGATTTTCATTAATGACATAAGACTTAGAGAATTATTTTTCTGTCTTGGTAGCACATGAGACAATATATTCGTACGACGAGAAGGATTGTGACACTAATACTCGATGAAGAAATGGTTTTAACCCATCATAGAAATGATAAATCTTACTTATTGGTTTACGTATATAATCTCCAGCGTACCTTGCTAACCTTATAAAGTTAGCCACATACTTTGCGACATTATCATCCTACTTTTGTCTCAGACTCAGAAATTGCCTTTCCATATCTGCTCGATGGTCATGAGGAAAGTATTTATCTAAGAACAGTTCTTTGGACCCCCTCCATTCCATATTTGATACTTAACCATCTTTATTCATGTTTTGAATCATTGACCACCATTGATCAACATCTCCAGTGAGGCGGTAAACAGCCATGATAACTTTTTCCCTTTCACTAATCCCCAAAGCCTGAAATATTTTCTCTAGGGAACTTATCCATTGCTCAACTACCAATGGATTTGTACTCCCATTGAATGTTAGTGGTTTTTGCCTCATTAAGCGATCTAATATTGATCCACCACGATGTGGATCAGGGTGCTTAATATGGGTAAGGTTATTATTCATAACCTGAGTGAGTTGTCCCAGTATGGTGATAAGCTGATCAGCACCAGATGTATCATCATCTCCACTATAATTATCTTGAGCAGGTGGAAAATTCCTACATGGAGTGCGTGCATTGATACAGTTTCCATTTCTTCCACTAGGTGCCATTTATAAACAATGGCATAAACTAGATCATTTTATGAATCAAAATACATAATTCCATACTTATAAAACCCTAAACATAAATTGAACTATTTATGGATTTAATCCATAATAATAAAAATGTTTTCTTTGAGGAATTATATACTCATAACCCCTTCATAATGGTTTGTAAAGAAAATGAGAGTTATCCTAAGAATATCCCCTGGGAGTGTCGTAACCAAGAGTGCATCAAGGTGTGTTGTCGTGCACCTGTTCCCGTTCGAGTCTAGCTCAAAGCGGTGTTTTCTGGATTTACCCCTAGATACATCTATTACAGAGCCGCATCTACCTGCTCGTATCCAAACTGGGATGTATTGCTCGGAAAACTCACAAAATCTCAACAATACCAAAATTCTAGGAAGTTCTTCTATACTAATCCTCAATGTCCATCCTAGGTCTATGTGCTCTAATCAGAGTTTATCTAAATCGAGCTTCCAAGGTTTGTACTAAACTTCCTATGATACCAACTATAACACCCCTTCCCCAGTTACCTAGAGGTGGTGCATTATTACAAAAAATTGGCATGATCACAAGAAAGATCATGTCTCGAAAGACCAATTAGTTGTGTATCCTTGGGAACACTAGATACACTCATAAATTTTACATTACATCATAAAAATGAAAACTACAACAACATAGTCTTCATAGTCCACACTCATGTCCCCATATACTATCCCTGCAGGTCATTCATAAATTACTTTTTCACATCCAAGGAAAAATAAAACATTGAAAGGGGTGAGCTCAGATGCTCAGTAAGGATAACAATATAGCGGAAACTTTCATAAATAAATATAAAATTTAAGTCAATCTATAACTAAAACAAAATTCTTTTAAACATTAACTTCAGCATAATATGGCAATGATAAAATGAAATATTTCCATTTACTTATTCACATGGATACTCTAATAGTTGAATAATCACATGCAATATCAATAACCACTTTCATAATGATGGACTGCATAATGCCAGACTATCATAACCACATTGCCAAGGCCTCGTGCCAAGACTACAAATAATATTATGTCAAGGCCTTGTTCCAAGACACTAGTTTGTCTCATGAGACCTACCGATGCATCGAGGAGCTATAGCGGGCTCCACCAGTAACTTATTAAGACCAATGCATTCCTCATATGAATAGGTTTAAACATAACATAAACATTCGTATTAAAACTAGCATACGAAATTTCAATACTTTCACCATAAACCATGAATGGTATAAAAATAACATATCCACAGTCAAACATATCACAAAACCTTCAATAATATATGGAAGTTTTGTATCATAATAAATAAACTTCAAATAATCTTAAAATCCATCAATGGATGTTGACATAGATGAAATCAAAACTATTTGAGAGAAATATCTCTTTTTTTGAAATCATTTAAAATCCATATAATTATAAAATAAAACATTTACATTCAAAATATTCTTATAAGCATGTAAGGGAATCTTTGAAATTTTTATAACGGCAGAAAATAGCTGCACCCGCCTTGTAAGATAAAAAACCTTTCTTACCTTAAATTTGTCGAAAAGGTCAAAAAGTACCCTATTTGGAAAATGGAAAAAAGAGTCTTTTCAAAACACATAAGTGTATTGTAACACCCCGAGCTTCAAGGGTATGCTTCTCTTTGAAAAATACAGTAGCGTGTGTTGTACGCAACTTCGAGTTCTAACACACCACAACCAATCAAACTAGCCGTTATGAATAGTAATACCTAATTTTCGAAATTTTATAAATTTTATCTCTCAAAATGGACTTCATTTTTGGATTCGGAGTATCAAATTTATCCTAAGGTGAAATTTTGGTACTTTTAGGATAACTTAAATATTTTTATGAATAGTGAAAATTACAATATTTTAATTAAATACCAGTTTTTTAATCAAAATAATTAATAGTGATAAATTATAAATTTTAGTGGTTTTAAAGTATATTTAGAATAAATTTTTATCATTTAATACAATTTTGGTCATTGGACATAATTTCACAATTAAACCGAACATAAAGAAGTATCAATCTTTTGATAGTTATTATATCTTAAAAACACGCTTTTTGTTTTGACAGTGGGAATTAATTTAAAATTAATTTCTGTCACTTTTTTTTTGAATTTGGAAAAATGGATTCAATATTTATAATTAAGATTTCCAAATTTTGTAAATATGTAACTTTTATTTTCAGACAATTTGAATAATTACTTCGGTAAATATTTTATTTATTATGGTTAAAGGGTAAATCTGGTAAATAAGGGTTAAAAAATAATGTTATAATAATAATAAATTACCCTAAAACGTGTCCTAACCTTATTGGTGGATACATTTCCTACCATTTGCATCTTTGGGTCGATATTGGGACCCCATGGTGCCACTTGTAAGTGATAGGGACACTTTATTTTAATTAAGTTAAAATGAATACAAAAATGACACAAGCATATATCTTTTTGAAAAGGAATTTTTACATAGGGTTATATATGTTTTATTTTTTACTATAAATATTAATTAGAAATATAAAATTATTTCCTAGATAATGGTATTTTATTTATAATTTTTAGACATTAAATAATTTATTTTATTTATGATACAATGGTGATTTAGTAATTACAATAATAGTGAAAATTAAAATAACTGATATTATAAATACCCAAATAAATATAATTTGAGACTTTAAATGAATTACACTAATTTAATAGAATAATATGACATATTAGGATTTATTTAATTAAACTTTTTTGAAGCAATCATTCTGTTATGATTTTTACAAATATCAATTATTGAATAGTGTCAAAATTGACATAAAAGAGTTTTTAAAACAAATATTATATTATTAATTGATATTAAATTTCTAAAAATCTATGATAGGACAAGAGACTTATATCACGATGTTTATATAATTAATGGACCACTTGGGGGTCTTTGGGATGTACATAGTATGTTTATTAACCATATAATATAGAAATACAAAGAGACATTGTAAAAGTGAAACTAATTAACAAAGAGTCAATACTTAAAGACAAGGTTAATATAATACCTCAAACCTATCTAGATTCAATTTTTTGAGTGGTTTTCGACCCATCCCCACCTTAAACTTTAAATAATATACTTTGGATCCATTAGAAACAGAATATGAATTTATTATAAATTAATTCTTTAAGTTTTTCCTAAAGAGCCCCTCACCCCTCTTATAAAAGGACACTCCCTCTTCTCATTAATTAACACCTTAAAAGCCTTTTGGTTCGGCCAAAACCTGCCCAAATACTCTCTCAACTTCACACAATTCATCATAGAGGCCTTTCATTAGTCATAAAGCCATCCTAAGGAGCCCTTTTGATCAAATCAAAAGGAAGAACACAAAGAAGAGGTAATGATTTCACCACCCTTTATCAAGTTCTTTTCTTCTTCCAATTCTTATTTATTTGTTATTAACATTCTAAAATAATGAATCCAGTATCTCCTATATACTGTAATATTATTATAAAAATGTTACAACCATATTCAATATTCTATCCATCCTTTGAATGACATTTCACCATATGTGCATATGTACAGCTTACCGTCTCCACATCGTGGTGTAATTGTTATTTAATATATTATTATTTGGATGGGTATAATAATGATTTTTAATTCATGTAAATAATAAATATAACATGATAATTATTCTGTATACGTGATATAACATCCAATTATATATTATTTTAATATCAAAAGAATGATATTTTCGCTCGTGCGTACGTACGGATTACCGTCTCTACGACGCGATGAAATTCATTTCCAAATTCACCATTCATCGAAGATTATAAAAATATATATTACTAATAAGTATGTAATATATGAAATAATAATTCTACTGGAGATATATTTATATAAAGATTTATGTACTTACATATATCTTATTCACCCACTTCCGTTCAATACTATATGAAAACAGAAATAGAGTTTATGCGTATGTACGGACTACCGTCTCCATAAATGGTGTTTTCCATTTCATATATATGTCTATTATATATATTTATATTCTAAATATATATGATATATTTATCATGTTTTATATTCTGTAAGTATTTAAATCATGATCTATCTGATACAATCAAGAGTGACAAGTTAAAACACGTACGATAAAGAAAGTGATTATTACCCGAAATGTTAACTTAACATAGAAATTATTATTAAATGGGTAATATAAAATCATAAGTGAATCATGTATGATATCATAAATAGTAATATGGTTCTGTTATAATTTAATAACATACTACGATCTTCGTACATGGGGTTAAACGTACCCTCTACTAAAGGAAAGTGCAAGGTAAAGGGTTTTCATCTCACTCCTTATTCCTGTGACATTCATGCTGTATTGAAACCATTTAATTTTGTGTGGTGTATGTACTGAACATAGTTATATTCTTTGTGTAATACACATTAATTTATGTTTATTTACATATTCATTGTATGATACCTCTTTCATGGGTTTTATGTTTCGTAAGATACCAAATTGGTAAGGGTTTATTTCACAATCTCTTCATTATCCGAGGTTGTTTATACGTAATTATCTTCTGGGACCTCTTTATCATCCACATCCATGTTTCATAAAAATGTATTTCAAAACATTTTTACTATTTAATAGACAATGGGTTAAAGTCATTTATACCCTTATTTTAATTTATATGTTTTTAAAGAAATCTTTCCAACGTTTTCGAAACAAGTTACTTTTTAACCTTTTTGACAAAATTAAGGTCAGAATGTCTTTTTTTAACTTATACAGAGGGTGCGGTTATTCTCCGCCATTATCACACCTTTGAAGATTCCTTCACAAGCTTATAAAGATATTTTCAAAATAAAGGTTCTCTCTAGAATTATGCGACTTCTAAATGATTTCAGAAAAAGAGATATTTCTCTCAAATACTATTGATTTCATATATGTCAACATCTTTTTATAAATTTTACACTTGTTTCATGTTGATTTATTATGATAAAAATCATACATATTGTATTTAAGGTTTTGTGAAATTTTTGACTATGGATGAGTCATTTCAATGCCATTAATGGTTTATGATTAAGGTTCTGACATTTTGTATGTTAGTTTTAAAACGAATGTTTATGTTATATTTCATCCTCTTCTTAAGATGAATGTGTTGGACTAGTATGTTCCGGGTTGTGGACCGGTAAAAGTAAGCCCTCCGGGTTGGTGTCCGGTTATTATAGGCACTCCAGGTTGGCGTCCAGTTATTAGAGGCACTCCGGGTTGGTGTCCGGTTATTAGAGGCACTCCGGGATGGTGTCTGGTTATTAGAGACACTCCGGGATGGAGTCCGGTTACAGAGACTCTCCGGGTTGGGTTCCGGTTACAGCTATCCATTAGGTCTTGGCACGGGGCCTTGAAACAGAAATTAAAGTTCGAAATCATGAATTCTATCATTATGAAAGTGGTTAGTGATATTTCATCTGATTATTCGATTAGTAGAATATCCATGTGAATAAGTAAATGGAATTATTTCATTTTATTTCAGCCATATTATGCTGAAGATCAAGTTTAAAAGGCTTTTGTTTTAGTTTTATACAATGCCTTAAATGTTTATGCTTATTTTTGAAAGATTCCGCTGTATTGCTTACCCTTATTGAGCATTTGAGCTCACCCCTTTCTATGTTTTATTTTTCCTAGGATTCCAAAAAGTGTAATGTGATTGATATGTAGGGTTAATACTAGGGAATAATGGCGTTCATAAAGATCATTTATGTTGTTTTGTACGTCTTAAAATGAAAATGTAACATTCATGTATGTGATCTATTTTTCCAAGATGGCTAAACAGATCGGTCCTTCGGGACTTGATTCCTTGTAATCATGAAAATGTATTAAAATAATGCACCAACTCTGGGTAACTGGGGTCAGGGCGTTACAGTTGGTATCCGAAAAAGTTTATCATTAAACTTGGTAACTAGATTTACATAAACTATGATTAGAGCACATAGCCCAAAGATAGACTTTGAGGATTAGTATAGAAAAACTTCCTAGAATTTTGTTATTGTAGATATTTTATGATTTTTTTCGATCAATACATCCCTCTGTGGATACGAGCAGGTATAGACGGCTCTGAAATAGATGTACCTAGGGGGAAAACCCGAAAACACTGCTTTGAGCTAGACTCGAACGGGAACTGCTGCACGACAACGGGCCTTGCTGCACTCTTGGTTATGACACTCCTGGGGGATATGCTTAGCATAATTCTAATTTTCTTTAAAACCCATTATAAAGGGCGTATGAGTATATACTTAGTCAAAGAAAACATTTTTATGATTGTGGATCATATCCATAAACTGTTCAATTTTTGTTAGGTATTTTACATGTTTCGTAATTATTCATTGCCATTCATAAACTGAACTAGTTTATGTTATTGTATAGAAATGGTGCCCAGTAGAAGGAATGCGAACTCCCATAATACGTATGATCCAAAAAGTAATAAGGATAATATCTTTCGTTGTCCTAAGCCATAATTTAGTTGGGAAATAGTTTCCCACGTATTATCATCATATGAAGAAATGGTATCATGTGTTGATAAGATGAGTAAAGAATTCTCAGAGTCATATGGATTTGAAGGGAAGCAAGAGAAGAAAAGTATGGAAGAGAGAAATATAGATAATGGAAAGAGGGAAAAGAAGAATTTTCCCATATGTGATAACTGTGGAAAGAAACACCCTGGAACTTGCCTGAAAGGAATGAGAGTTTGTTATAATTGTGGAGGAAAAGGGGCACAAAGTACCTGACTACAAGAGTAAGAAAAAGGTTTCTAATATACAATGCTTCATTTGTAAGGAGTTTGGACACTACACGAACAAATGTCCCAGTCATCAGACTATGCCGCAAATTATGCTATTAGATAATAATCATGTTATGATACTACCACAGATGAAGTGGAATGACTAGTGTTCTTATGTTGTTATTTTAGAATTATTTCATTTAAGTGTTGTATCAATGATTTTTTGGAAATAAATAAGGATTGTACTGCAGCACTATTTAATTAAGGATTTGAGATTTTATGGTACTAAGAAAAGTGAATCTACAGCGAGTTGAATTTTTTTTGAATTTACATGGTTTAAGGAAAGATAAATCGTAATATGGTCTTAATATTGAGGCAATGATTTTGGAATAAGAGATGGCCAATTTTTTTAATTCAGGATGTTGTGGTGTTTTAAAAGAATATATGAGGAAGGTGTTCACATGTTATTACCTGGAAAAAGGATCCTCATTATGTTTAACCACCTTGTAAATTTTGGACTGTGAGTTTGGGTAATATTATTTTGGATAAGTCTAATGGTTGGAATGGATTAGGTTTGAAAGGTTAGATTTTTGTATTTTTATAAAAGGACAACACGCAGACCATGTGACGACCCATCGTGTCAGACAAAGCTGCGGAAATCGAACCCACAACCATAGTGCAATTGGGATTTATCGCCTACCATTGTGCTTCATGAAGTTCCTGGATGGTATAATGTAGTTTCTTTACATAAAGGGTCTGATATGTGAAATATAAATTCATTATATTTGGAACCCTATACGATTAGGATAAATATTGTATTTTTGAGTTGTATTATGTTATGGGGTGAAAGATGAGTTTGTTGTAGAAATTTATTAATAGATAAAACTCTAATTATAAAGTAATTATATCTCCTTATGATCTTAGCCAATCTCATAAATAAATTCCTCAACATTAAGAAAAGGAACTTAGAACAAAAATGTTGTCCTAGATGGTACCTTAGATCATCACTAATTTATGGAATTGGGATTTTTGGCCTTTTCATATTCATGTTCTCTTCCACTTTCCATCAGATAATTGATGGTTAGATTTCTCTTCCATATCCATATTTTGTGTCTTACATGGAACCCTAGTATGTGTTATTTTCGGTAATCTGCATACTTTCCAATCATTATTTTAAATAGTGGCCTCATTAATTCATTCTTCGATGTGGGATTTCAACTAAGATATTTTGAAATGTCAAAAATGTGTTATCCTAATACCTTATGTTTTGTTGAACCGATGGTATTTTAAATCATCATAGATTGATGAATTTAAGGACCTCAATTTTAAAATTTTTTATGATTTATGACCTCAATCACTACCTATAAATATTTACGTTTTTCCTCCAGTTACATGTCTATAATTTCCACCAATGTACTTTTAATCGAGATCATAATTTTGTGGGGACCCTTTCATTTCTCATTTCTTCTTGTTAAGATTAATTTTATTAACCAAATTTCTGATTTAGGTTTTTTGCACAAAGATATTTTCTATTTTGAACCTTTATTTTCAAAGAACAATATCAAATTGTGAGGACACAATTTTTTGAAGGAGGGGAGAATGTAACACCCTGAGATTCCATGGTATGCTTCTCTTTGAAAAATACAGTTGCGTGTGTTGTATGCAACTTCGAGTTCTAACACACTACAACCAATCAAACTAGCCGTTATGAATAGTAATACCTAATTTTTGAAATTTTATAAATTTTATCTCTCAAAATGGACTTCATTTTTGGATTCGGAGTATCGAATTTAGCCTAAGGTTATATTTTTGAACTTTTCGGATAACTTTAATATTTTGATGAATAGTGAAAATTGTTATATTTTAATTAAAAACAACTTTTTTAATGAAAATAATTCATAGTGATAAATTTCGGATTTGAGTGGTTTTAAAGTATATTTAGAATATATTTTTACCATTTAATACAATGTCTATCATTGGAAATAATTTCACAATTAAACCGAACATAAAGAAGTATCATTTTTTTGAAAGTTACTATATCTTAAAAACACGCTTTTTGTTTTGATAGTGAGAATTAATTTAAAATTAATTTCTGCCACTTCTGTGTTTTGAATTTGGAAAAATGGATTCCATATTTGGAATCAGGATGTCCAACTTTTGTAAATAGGTAACTTTTATTTTTAGACGTTTTGAATAATTACTTCGGTAAATATTTTATTTACCATGGTTAAAGGGTAAATCTTGTAAATAAGGGTTAATAATAATATTATAATAATAATAAATTACCCTAAAACGCGTCCTAACATTATTCGTGGATACATTTCCGACCATGGGCATCTTTGGCTCGATTTTGGGACCCCATGGTGCCACTTGTAAGTGATAGGGACACTTTATTTTAATTAAGTTAAAATGAATACAAAAATGACACAAGCATATATCTTTTAGAAAAATAATTTTTACATAGGGTTATATATGATGTATTTTAGACTATAAATATTCATTAGAAATCTAAAAAGATTTTCTAAATAATGGTATTTTATGCATAATCTTTAGACATTAAATAATTTAATTTATTTATGACACAATGGTGACGTAGTAATTACATAGGGTTATATATGTTGGATTTTTGACTATATATTGGCTTTCTCTAAGGTTTGGTGAGACATAGTATGACCCTTACTTTTCCCCGATTCGGTCCCTTTCAATGAGGTAGAGGTGGAATTATTTAGGTGGATGCCAAAATTTTGTGTGAGCCTCTGGTTTCTAGTATGAAAACGTTCTGTATTCGACTTTGTATGGACTGTCTAATGAACAATAAAATATTCTTATCAATCCATTAAATTGGTATTTTTTCAATAGGTTATCTTATGAGAGTTTTGATGACATTCAGAAATGTGTAATGCATCATCGATATTCTGTTGGAATCATTGTGATATCTCATTCACATGTGTCCTCCACAAGACCTTGTCCTCCTCATTGTGGATTCCCCCAGAATTTCTCGATGGAAAGTGACCTAACGGTAATTCTATATTATTTCATTCATGTTCGTACCAAGTTATTTCACCATATCACAAGTAATGAAAAAATTAAGGGGATTCAATTGAATAAATCTTCCCTAATCGAGAGAATATTGATTCCCTCTAAGTAAGTGATTATTGTGATGAAAATACCCCAACCATGCGGGATGGTTCTATTCATATTCTACCTTCACAACCCCTCAAGACTTATTGGATGATCCGAATTATTAGTTTAAAATAACCACTTCCCCTACTGGCTAGAGTTGTTCCCAAAATATTATAGATGATATTACTACATCGGTTCTTCTGATTTTACAGGTTCTGGTTTGAATGTGCGATGGGTGCATTATTATTCACTCACTTAAATCACATGTTTCGAAAGACCGTTGTGTTATTTCTGGCATTTTCTTAATCTTATATCTAACATCCTTTATGAGTGATACCTGCTCAATGTTCTCACATGATTAATGAAAATGTGTCTCAAGAACTTTTTCTCTTATGCCATGACGTCAGTGAGAGTTGTTTGGGGCCTGTTCTTATTTAGTATGACTTTGGTCATGAATAAATTCTATTTATTACAGCCAGCCTAGAAACACTAGATGGGGTGTCTGCGATCAGCCTTCACAACATCATTAATGCATTGAGGAATGCACACTAAAGAGATCATTACTGCTTCTCAATCTTTGGATATCAGGAATCCATGAGATATTCTAAGAAAATTTGGCATTGTAACCGTTATATTACCTTGAGGTGAGTTTCATACTCTTCATATGGTAATACTTTTCTTTTACGTAGTGAAGAGTTGTCCATGTTTTGAGGTGGATTTCACACGTAAATTCATCAGAAAAAATCTTTGTAATGCTATATTGAGAGGAGGATAAGGACTAGAACATGTATTATATTCTATATTTAGCTAATTATTTTTCTCATGTGTAGAATATCTTTTTTTCTTTCACTATATTATTCTCTACCAGGTCTGACGAGAGTGGACACTTCCCATTTTTTTACCAAAATCAATGGGATTAGTTTGGATTCCCTCTTCTATTATAGAAGAAAAATGACCCAAGAATTATTTGAAGAATGACTGTCATCTTGGGTTTCCTTCTGGTTGACAAAGGATTTCACCTACTAGTGACAAGGCATTAGACATTAATAGCCTTGTATTTTCAATCACCTCACTATAAGAGGGATTTATCATCACTGCATTGTTAAATACAGAATTCTTTTGACAATGTGAATCACTCATATAGAGATATATTTTTTAGTTATCGCCATTATGGAGAGGACCATAATGGGGATTATAGAAAGCGGAATATCCACATTCTCCTTAGTCCCCTGGACACAGATAGGGTTTTTCTAGCTCTCATAAATAGATAGGCTCTCGAGATAGACCGAATTTTTTCCTTGAAGAAATCCTTATTCATGAAGTGTCTAATGAGGAACTTCAAAATTATTTCCACTACTCTAGTAATTTGGTAATAGTAGGGGAGGATCTTGATATGGAATGGTTAATATTTTGATGGATTCAACAAAACTAGTATTAATTAGAGTTAGACTACAGATTAGTTCTTAATTCTCTAACTATGTTTTATTAGACATCTTCTTGGACACATTTTTAAAACTATTTAGGGTCACTTTCTTGGATAAGTGGTTTCCATGGGATTTTTTCCTATAAACCTCCAGGACTAAAGAAAAGGTATGTATATACTCAAAGGTGATATGCAGATGAGTCACCCTCCTATCGGTATAGAGTTATGTATTTATCCCTCACGTACTAGTGTCATCACAGTTATTATATAATGAAATGTTTCCATGATATGGACAACAATTTGCGTCAACCCAATCACCATTTATAGGACGTTCATAGTGACTTCAGTTATTGGAATTGGAATATACATCCATTTCGTATCGGGAGTACATGTATGCACCTACATCTATCCTCCATTCCCTATAATTGTATATTGAAAACACTTTTGTGGTTTGTAGAGAGTTGAGTCTGCCCTCTACTTTCCATAAGGAAATTTTGACTTACTTCTCTATGTGCTTCCAGTTTAGTATAATAGAAAGACTAATAAATGATGGATGTTTTATGTTACTTATTTCATTTTTATACCATATTTAGTTGGTGGTATTCCATTAATGCCACCAGGGAAGTCTACTAGATAGATGTGGGAAGGGAAATGAGTGTATGTTCCCACTAACTATTTTCCAACAAGATGGGTTCGGGGACCCTCCAAATGAGAGGGAAGGTATGAACCTACTTTATATTGGCTAGTTTTCATCACCGATTGGACATATTTTTTGCTCCAGTCTGGGGGACCTAGACCAGATAGTCCAAGGTGACACCCTCATCATGTTGAGGGTTCACTACTTCATGACGTTCGTGATGAATATTATTGGAAGAAGACCTTGAGAAGGACCCATGTTTCATAAATAAGAGACAGTAGGTGACTTCCTCATCTACCTCCCTATAATATGAGAGGGACTGATTGTTGTGTTCTGAGGATAATCTCACAAAACTATTGAATATAGCAGCCAACATCGTCTGCTTTAGGACCATCGGTCATCATTTATCGGACGATTGGTGGTGTTGGTTGAGCTAGACAGTCTATCTGGAAGCCTACAAGGACCGGATTTTAACTTAATAATGTTACTCTCTGACTATTAAATTAGATACCTAGATTTGAAGACACTTAGTTGTTGATTAATTCCTTCATGTGGGTGAATATCCCGTCCAAATAATTGTTGGGGCATTTTTTGGTGAAAACTTTAAGGAGGCCATTTGGACCTAAGGGAGTTCTTATAAGGAAATTCTTTGGGATATATAACATTCCTAATCAAGAAAATCATTATAAAGTAGAATCTTTTTTGGATGAACATTATCATAATTGATTTCCTTGTCTATCCCTCTTTTATTGAAAGTATATGTTGCCTAACAGGAAGGTGATACTGTGATCTTGGTTAATGATTCATGTCTTCTTCACGATTTTTTGGTTCCCTTGGATTTTTGAACCCTCAAAATGTTTTCTATTTTTGAATGATTTCCAAGGGGTTAATTAATAGAAATGGAAACACCCAATGGTTCAATATCCATAGGGACATTCATTCTATAGTCGGGTGCTCATTTGTAATTTTTAACCCTGATGATTAAGAACTCACATTGTCCTAGAGGATGGGATGTCAGGCTCATCACACCCTTTTGGGAAGAAATTGTTACCTACTCTGGTAATATCTTAATATATGTTCATGAATCCTTCATTAATTTCTAGTTACAATGTGGGTCATCCCAAATTAGCAATCAATTATTAACATGTGTGGAATTCAGAATCATCTGGGTGTATTGAGTGTTCTTTATTGAGGGAGAGAATATATATTTTTATTCAAGGTTCTCCATCAATTTTATCCCTTCATATAATACAAAGATATCCATTGGTCGTTATTATGATTATGTTGGTTTTCTCACCACATAGTGGCGCACTCTAGAGACTATTTTCATATAGGTAGACAAGGTTCACTCTAGGGATTATCTTCATATAGGGATATAATATTTCCTGTTATGTTTGAATAAAGCTGATAGATGGGCTTCCTATGTATCCTTGTGAAAGGAATCAAAACCCAAGTAGTTCAGTGATGCTTAGTGAGTCACATCATACCTTTTAAGGCCATGTGATAAATACCCAACCATATAGTTTAATATCATGTGGCATGGATGTCTAGGAATAAGATCCCTAGTTAATGTTTTGTGTGGGACTTATGCCAAAACAGCCTAAGGAATTTTTAAGGGGTATTAGTTCCAAAGTTAAATTAGACCATGCTGGGGATATGGCCCAAAAGAATAATAGTGATTTAGGATATTGGGTTTGGAACTTAGGGAGGCTTCTTAAATATCCCTTTTGGCTGGGAATAAAATATCACATAGTTCGTTAGTGAGTACCCATGCTTATGGAGGCCCTCATGGGTATGTCTCGTCGGGAAGAATGAACCTTTTGGATTATAGGTTAGGGATTACTCTATAGAATGATGTCCCATGTGAAGGGAACTAGACGGATGTTTTCACTTATGGTGACTTGGTGTTTTAACTTGCAGTTTAATCTGGAACAGGATAGCCAGATTAAGAGAATTATGATTGGGGATTATTCTAAAGGAGGATTCCCATTGAGCCCGGGCCCTAAGTGGACTTCATAAATATCTCAGTTAGTATGAATTATAGTTCGCATAGTTTAATCCTTCAGGTGTATTGTGTGGTTTTCATGATCATCACTAATCCCTTAGCCCATTGAGTCATTCTCAGTGTGAGAAATAATAGGAAGTAGAATATTTTACAAACTAATCATTTTTCCTCATTTTCTAGTGGAAGTGGTCACGGCTATAATGGAAGAAGTATAGAATATGTAGGAGGAGTAAAGGGCTATGACACCTCCCTCTCTTCACATTACATTTGATGAGATTCAATAGTAAAGAATGAATTAAGGTTAAGGATGCGGAGGTGGAGAGGATCAAGACTAAAACCTCCAACATGAAAGGATGGGGGCTTACACCAGGATGGCTACCCATTTTTCTATTCCAGAGCTAGAGGAGGATCTAATTCCCTGTTTAATGGAAATGAAAGTGTGATCCTTGTTGTCCCTACTGAGAACTAGAGGATTCAATTCTATCAGATGAGAAAGGTCATACATGGTCCAAACCATAATCTTCCAAATCATGAACTCCCTAAAATTGTCCTTAGAGAAAGGTCCTCATGCCAATAAGGATATATAGCCACACGAACCCTGAGAACCCTAACTAGCCAACTGTATAAGTGTGCCGAACCTATGAACATAGGAATACCTACCCAAATGGAGGACACATTGGTGTGCCTCTCATATAGGTTGTGTAAATCTTGGGGTCTCTGTGGATATTTCCTTTTGTTCCCTTTCAGACCAGAGAACCAAGAAAATAGGTGCCCTTCCATAGTTGGCTTTGGAAGTGGGCTCAAAGGTGACTCGCATAGGTCCTGGGTGCAGGGGCTCATCATAGGTATGTCATGAAATTTTGACACACAAGGCCTGGGAGGAACTTAATATGCATCTTGTAGTGGGTATAGTCCTATGTGATCTGGATATACCTCAATTAATAGGATATCAGGGTGAAAATATTGGTTGAGGATTTATCCAACACACCCTGGGTCTCCTCTAGTGTTCCCAAAAGGGTCTTGTGGGGGTCCCTGATTAGGGAGAGGATCCGTGCATAGGTGGTTTCTCCTTATGGGAGAATATTCCTCTTGCATGTGTCGTGTGTATTTAGAACTATAGGGTACATTTATCCTACCTATCCCCTTAATTATTTCTTATCTGGTGTTTTAGAGAGATAATTGGGAAATTTTGGGAGACATGGGTGAAGGCGATACACAATTAGATCTCCAGGATTTCTTATGATTTTTTAGTTTTGTAAATGAGGATCCCAAATATCCTATATTTATATATACAACCAGGTTCCACAATTTACTTCCTCTTCATAGTTCCTCAGTGTATGTTCTAGGCGTAGGTCCTTGGAATCCCTTAATAAGATTTTTTCTCTTCCAAGTGCCATAACATTTGATATGTAAGTCTGTTTGGGTGCTGCACCCAATCAAATTGAATCACCCAGGGGGTTTTCTTTCCACTTATCCTAAATTATAGTGTAGACTATTATCACCTAGAAATCTATCTTGAATCATATTCTATCATGGAGACACATCTCTACTCAAACTTGACAAATTTTGTCTCAGTGGGGGTCAGATCATGAATTTTGTGGCAAAGTGCTTGGAACACAATTTTCAATGTAAAAAAAAATCTGGGTAATGAAAATAACTTTTGAATTAATATTTTATTAAAGGAAAATTTTCATTATTCCAAAAAAATTTATTTCACTCTTATATATTTCTTGTTAATATTAAGTGGATTTTACTTAAGTGATTAACCATGTTCTAAGAAAATATTTTCACAAAATAATTTCATTTTCTTCAATATTAGAATGATTGATATTTAATTTATTTATTTACTTGATCACAATAAAGAATCCATAATATAAGTAACCATCAAGAAGATAAAATAAAACATGTGGAAAAGTCAATTTATTTATCTATCATTTTTTTAACTGAATGTGTAATAAGCGATCCATTGACCCTGAGGGAAAAAACTCTTTGAGCTAGTTTGGTTTGATTTTCTGTATTACAAATCTGTCAAGTTTATCACCTAGGATGATTTCAAATTGATTACATATTCAACATTCCCCAATAATTTGGGATATCCATCCTTATATATTATTTACTCACATGCAGGTGATGGAAACTAATGGATTGGATTAAGGGGTTTACATAAAATGAGACCACTAACATGTATGTCCTCACATAATAAGAATAGGGGATGAGAACAAATACCATTATTTTAATTTTATATTAATAATTGAAAAAACAAAGGAAATAAATAAATTAAAAGAATACCAACGAGCATGTGCCCTAGTGGTATAGCCTCCTCCTTGAAATCCAAAAGACCCAGGATCAAATATGGGCAGGGGAAAATTTCCTGTGGTACTATAGTAGTACTGTAGCAGGGCACTATAGCAGTAATGTAGTAGTGGTGGAACTATATTAGCGATGGAACTGTTGCGGCAGAGGGACTGTTGCAGGAACTGTAGCGGCGGCTTTGCTGTAGCGGGTACTGTAGCAATGCAGGTACGGTAGCAGTACAGTTCACCAAGGGGTCCTTTGGGCTAAAAAATGGGTTTTCAAGCCTTGTATTCAGGACACTTGGCCTTGGGCCTTCAGGAAATGTAATGGGTCTCACTCTACCCAGTCTAAATAGGTCTATGCTTTAAATAATAAATTGAGGCTTCGGCCCCAACCTTTTAAAAAAATTAATTCAAAGAATTACAGTCTATACAACTGTTTTCTATGATCATGATTATCCACTCATGTAATAAAATCACTTATTATAAACTAGAATTTATTTCAGTATTTTCTAATTATAATGAAATACGATCACATTAATTAACTATCTAAATTAATTAATTTACTTATTTATCTAAATATCTTTCTTAACCATCATAGAGGCTCCTATCCATTTTAATTTTATTCAAATTTAATAGATTAGTTTTATTTAACATTAATCATGTACATATGAAAACACAATGAGGTAACACAATGAAAACCTGTCTAAATTACCAAACATGGTCTTTTCATATATAGTGTACTCACATAACATCTATAATATATGGAATGTTAAAAAATTACATGGTTTCTACTATAGATAAATGACACACAAACACATGTAAATTTCATGGTGTGCAATTCATCTGATTCACGTGAAGTTCACGTTATATAAGAACCATGCATGACATGTAGTTTTAAAAAATTATGTGGATATTAATTAAAAACAATATATATATGTATAACATATCACATATAATGTAATATCATTAAATTACACAAGATAACATGTTTACAAGGTTTAATGGATTAATTAATTCCATTTAATTTTCTATGTAAACATGTTGGATACAAAACCTATACAAGACAACTACACATCGTGTATGTCACCTATTCATCTATCCATGAAACACACCTAAGAAGTGGGACTGTAAGTCATCTATATAAATTTATGAGCAACAAATCATGGACATTAAAAATACACTCAATGTATACTCTGAGTGAAGATACTTTTAGTCACAAACATTGTTTATTAATACGTTGTTCATTTTTGACTTCATGTTCTCCATCGGGAGAATTCATGGACAACATGAACTATAAATGTGTTTCACAATGTGTAGTCTAAAAAATAGCGAACCAACCTATCCTAGTTAATAGTTTTTTATAATGAAATAATATATTATTCAATGCATGGAACTATGAATTAAATTTTATGTTCATATTGGTGCAATGAACATGTGTACATGACAAGTACAATCGGGTTATACACTATGTAGCCCCATTTTACTCATACAGAATCCTCATAACCACTAGATTGGTTCCTCATATGTTATTACGATTACTTAAAACATTTCTAGACTACTTGAGAGGGGTTAAATAAAAATAATAATAATAATGGATTTCAATGTTCAAATTTAAAGAATCATTTTCTCAAAATGAAAATTTAATGATAAATGCATATAAAATTCCACAATTAATAAATAATTATAAATTTAAACATGCCTTATTTGATAGTACATGAAGGATTCAGACGTAGTGGATGATCCTATTAGGTAGTATCCAAGCCATCTTTTTGTCCAAATAAATTAATAATGAAATATATGCATGATGATGAATCATCATGATCAATTAAATAATTCAAATATTAAATGGAATAAATTCTTGAACCAGAAATAACAGATATTTTAATATTAAATCTATAATTAACTTAATTTAAGAGGACTACATTTGTCTATGAAATAAAATCTTCATATAAGTGGTTGATCATTTTAAACATAGTTCAATTTGAAAATTGTTATGTTATCAGGATTTACACCTATAATCCCTAAAAAGGATTTTATACATGCCCCTTCTATTCATGATTCATTGTCGATTTTACTTTATGTGATAGTGTGATAGTACCGATGATCTATCATCACTTTCATTGATTTCTAGATTGATCCCTTTGATTTTGATTTGACATCCATGATGTCTCTGGATTGAGAAGAATGAGGATAAAATTCAATTCTATAATTCACGAGAGAAACCCTAGATATATTCTTAACGGGGACAAATATATAGGGTGGGGATGAGATTTTTTTTGCATAATTATAGGGTTTAAGATTAATTAATATCATAAAACCCCTTGATTATATATTAATCCAATAATTTAAAACATTCGATGTAAAAAATAATAATATTATTTCATCACATGGCATGCGCTAACTCATGGAATAATGAATATTATTTTACATTCTGTTAAATACATATTTATCAGAAAAACTACAAGTCATACATCTTATCCTCCAAAACATTTCTAGAATTCTTTAATTAATATTTAAAAAAAATTAATTTTCCATTAAATAAATAATTATAATATTCATAGTTTTTTGAATAAGTAATTATTTTATTATTTTTTTATCATAAAATTTAGAATAAATTTTGTTACAAGGTATGTACAATAATATTTATTCCAATAATTAAATTCAATTAAAATTTAACAGAGATCAATAGAAAAACGAAGTGTGTGACCCTCTAGAATTATTCCTTAGTGGTGATATGATGGATTTACTAAAGTAGAATATCAACATCTAGAAACACATAAAGGAACCACATAGGAATATGTTAATGTTTCAATGTCATGAACCATATAATAATTCCCACAATGTAATATAATAAATTTTTCTCAATATCTCATCAAGCATGTTTCTTAATCCTTACATTAACCTATATGATTGATAAATCATTCTTTGAAATATTTAAATTAACTCTTCAACCTTATAGGGTGTTAGTAATTAATATGAAAATTTTGTTTCGTCTATGGGATGAGATATTAACATCCATATAGATTGAATGGACTAATCCTTCCTTAACTTATTCATCGATAATATATTGTTTGTGACACACACAACATATCCTTCATCAATGTGAACATACAGAATCATGGTTTTAATTTCTACATCAAAGTATATGATTCATGATATATAACAATAATAATCATAATTTTTAAGAATAATTACTCAAGATCATGTTTATTAATATTCAATGATAGAAAACATGTGGAATTTCAACTTGTGTGTCAATCCTCATAATCTATCATCATGGAAATTGCCATTTGTGAACATCATGAGATGACATCCCATCCACTTATGAGTACTCACACTCGATATTTTTCAATAAAAGTGTCCCATAACATAGAGAAATATGACCATATAAATAATTTTAATAATATCATCATATAATTTCAATGTTCTCATCATTGTGGGATAACTTTTATGAGATTTTCAATATGATTGATGTACTGTGACATTATAACATTAAATTTTTATATAATAACAATAAATATGTGATAATATTTCTATTAAGGATCAAATACATGATTATATGGGTAATCTAAAGTACCAACAAGTTGGATCTAGGACACCAACTCTGATAAATAACACATTATTATATTCCGATAAAATGATTAAATTTGAAATAAACTTAAAATCCACTCAACAAAACATATAATGGAATAGGTTTCCAAACCCTTCCTTTCTAGAAATATTTTTTACTCCCCAAAAATGTATATGTCCAACAAAAATTATTATTATCTATATATCATTAATTAAGATTAACTTTTAGTTCCAAATATAGATTAACTTTAGAAATATGGAATAATTATTAAAATAAATCGCTACCTTTAAATTGTAGATATAAACCCACTAAGATTGGTTTAATTAAATTAAATATTATGTTATAATTAGTGTTGGACTCCTAAAATACGTTCTATGACATATTTTGATGTAATTTAAGTAATATAAATTTAGAATACATATATTTACATATTTGAAATTTACATTTTAAGAATATTTAACAATATGGTATAAATATTAAAATGGAAATTTAAAAAAAACTAAACATTAGAATTTCTAACACTTCATAATTTAAGCATATAATGTGACGCCCCGACCCAAGTTACCCAGAGTTGGTGCCTTATTACAAAACATTGGCATGATCACAAGAAACATCAAATCTCGAAAGATTGATTAGTTTAGTAGCCTTTGAAACACTATATATATTCATAAAGTTTTACATTACATCATAAAAAATGAAAACTACAACAACATAGTCTCCATAGTCAACACACATGTCCCCACATACTATCCCTACAGGTGATTCATAAATTTCTTCCTCACATCTTGGAAAAAATAAAACATTGAAAGGGGTGAGCTCAGATTCTCAGTAAGGATAACAATATAGCGGAAACTTTCATAAATAAACATAAACATTTAAGGAAATGTATAACTAAAACAAAATCCATTTAAACTTTAACTTCAGCATAATATGGAAAAGATAAAATGAAATAATTCCATTTACTTATTCACATGAATATTCTACTAGTCGAATAATCACATGCAATATCAATAACCGCTTTCATAATGATGGAATGCATAATGCCAGATTATAATAACCAAATAGACAAGGCCTCGTTCCAGGACTACAAATAAAGTTTTTTTCAAGGCCTGGTTCAAAGACAATAGTTTGTCTCATGAGACCTACCGATGCATCGAGGAGCTATAGCAGGCTCCACCCGTCACTTATTAAGTCCAATGCATTCCTCATATGAACAGGTTTAAACATAACATAAACATTCATATTAAAACTAGCATACGAAATGTCAATACATTCACCATAAACCATGAATGGTATAAAAATAACACATCCATAGTAAAAAATATCACAAAACCTTAAATAATATATGGAATTTTTGTATCATAATAAATAAACATCAAATAAGCTTAAAATCCAGCAATGGATGTTGACATAGATGAAATCAAAACTATTTGAGAGAAATATCTATTTTTTTGAAATCATTTAAAAGTCATATAGTTATAAACTAAAAAATTTACTTTGAAAATATTCTTATAAGATTGTAAGGGAAGCTTCTAAAATTTTATAACGGTGGAAAATAGCCACACCCGCCGTATAAGTTAAAAAAACATTCTTACCTTATATTTTTCGAAAAGGTCAAAAAGTACTTTGTTTGGAAAATGACGGAAATATTCCTTTCAATAAAAATATGGGTATAAAATAATTTAACCCATTGTCTAGTAAATAGTAAAAAAATGTTTTAAAATATATTTCTAAGAAACATGGATGTCGATGATAAAGAGGTCCCAGTAGATAATTTCATATAAACAACCTCGGATAATGAAGAGATTGTAAAATAAAACCTTACCTTGTACTTTTCCATAGTTGTTGGTATGTTAACCTCCGGTATAATAGTTAAACATTGTTATTATGTTATTAAAGAACCATATACATAATTATGATATCATATATGATCTTCTATTAATTCTTTGTTAATAATATTTTAGTATTCTCGTCGTTTCAGGTGTTAAATTAATCGTTTTCTTTTATATGTTTTGTTATATAATAAATTTTTGTTATGGATAGGTTGTATATTATTCATATCCAGAATGATATCAAGTCCATAAACATTATTTTTAATCATCAAACGAGAATTAGAGTTGAATGGATACGATGGGGAATGAATCTCATCGCGTTCGTGGAGACGGTAGTCCGTACGTACGCACGAGCGACAATATAATTCTTTTGATATAAATATATAATATATAATTAGACGGTATATAATATAAAAAGAATCCTTATCATGTTATATTTATTATTTACATGAATTATACATCATTATTATACCCATCTAAATAATAATATATTGAATAAAAATTACACCAAGACGTGGAGACGGTAGGCCATACGTACGCACGTATGGTGACATGTCATTCAAGGGATTGATATAATAATGAATTTGGTTGTTACATATTTATAATAACATCATATTATATAGAATATAAAGCAGTTAATATTTTATAATGGAAATAACATGGAAAGAAGAAGTTGAAGAAGAAAGGAACTTGAAAGAGGGTGGTGAAATCATTACCTCTTCTTCTTGTTCTTCCTTTGAGTTTGATCAAAAGGGCTCCTTGGTTAGATTTATGATAAAACTAAGGCCTCTAGGTTTTATTGAGGGAAGTTGGGAGGATATTTGGGTAGAGTTTGGCAGAGCCAAAAGGCTTTTAATGTGTAAAATTGAGAGAAGGGGGAGTGCCCTTTTATAAGAGGGGTGAGGTGAACCGTTGGAAAAGCTAGAAATATTATTTTATAATAAATTCACATTCGGTTTCTAATGGATCCAAAGTGGATTATTCAATGTATAAGGTGGGTATGGGTCAAAAAACACTCAATTAATAGGTTTTAGACAGGTTTGGGTCACTATATTAACCTTATCTTTTAGTTTTAACTCTTAGTTAATTAGTTTGACATTTACCATGTCCCTATGTATTTTTATATTATATAGTTAATAAACATACTATATACATACAAGAGACCCCCAAGTGGTCCATTAATGATACACCTATCATTATATAAGTCTCTTTTCCGAACCTTATATTTTTAGGATTTGAATATCAATTAATAATATAATATTTGTTTTAATAACTCTTTTATGTCAATTTTGACACTATTTGGTATTTGATTTTTGTGAAAATCATAACAGCATGATTAATTATAAAAAACATAATTAAATCAACAATAAAATTTCATATTAACATTTAAAATTATGTTAATTCATCAAAAGTCTCAAATTACATTTATTTGGGTATTTATATTATCAATTATTTTAATATTTTATTAATTGGGTAATTACTGCATCTCCATTGTGTCATAAATAAAATAAGTTATTTAATGTCCAAAAATTATAAATAAAATAAAATTATATAGGAAATTTTTTTTAGCTTGATAATGAATATTTATAATCGCATTTATCTTATGTAAAACCCTATTTTAAAAATGTTTTGGTTAATAAACATTGGTTTTAACTCTTTTAACTCTTCTTTGAATTAAATAATAATAAATGTCCTAATCTAATCCAAGTGGACCTAAATGATAAAATTTTATTTCTAAGGTTGTTTTTGGTCGAGATAAACTTTCCCAATAGAATTATGATATGTGTTATGGTAATATTAATATCATTTTTACCCTTAATTTTCCTATTTACTTTTAACCGTGGTAAATAAAAGTAAAAGGTTACTATTCACCAAAAATTATTTTTATCTTATTGAACGAAATTTTACTCCATTATATTAACCGTGTCTCTCGGATTTTTGAAATTCCACTCATAGAAGCGGTAAAATTATGTTTTATGTGAATTTGGAAATTCTTCTAGGAGGTGGGTAAAAGACGGTGAAAAGTTCAATAAAATTTTTATATATCTAAAATTATTCTAAAATAACTCCAATGAATTACATTGAACTTATATAGGTATTATGTTTCTATTTTGACCTTAATTAAATTTAAATAAAATAAATAATTATTTAAATAAAAAGTCAGTCTTAACCAATAACTCAGTGTTTTTCACTATACATCAAAAATTCAAAGTTTTCAGAAAAATACCAAAAAATTCACCCTACGCTAATTTTGATATTACAAATCCAAAACTGATGTCCATTTTTAAAGATAAAATTTATAAAATTTCAAAAAGTGGGTATTACTATTCATAATGGCTAGTTTGATTGGTTGTGGTGTGTGTTAGTACTCAAGGTTGCGTACAACACACGTTACTGTATTATTCAAAGAGAAGCGTACCGTGGAAGCATGGGGTGTTACATTCTCCTCTCCTTCAAATAATTTCGTCCTCAAAATTTCTAGGAAATTACTATATAAAAAGACTCAGGTGATGATTCATCATAAGTTCCTCGGGTTTTCACATTACCACTTCCATATTTGGTTTTCTCCATAGAACTTTTACCAGATGAGTCGTCCGGTTTCTCAGCACATGTTCTCTGGTATCAAGAATCCTGATGGGCTCTTTGTAATAAGACAGACTGCGTTCTAGTTCTACTTCCTCTTTAGTGAGTACATGCATTGGGTCAGGCATGTATTTCCTCAACAGTGATACATGGAACACATCGTGAACATTGGAGAGACTTGGCGGCATTTCCAAACAGTAAGCTACAGCCCCAACTCGTTCTAGAATATCGAAAGGTCTGATGTACTTGGGACTCAATTTACCTTTCTTACCGAAACGTATAACTCCCTTCCATGGAGATACCTTCAAGAAAACATGATCTCCTTCCTGAAATTCCAAATCCTTCCTTCGATTGTCGGCGTAGCTCTTCTGTCTACTTTGAGCTGCTTTATTGTGGTTTTGGATAACCTTCACCTTTTCTAACGTTTCCTCCACCATTTCTGGACCTATGAGTTTTCTTTCACCAACGTCATCCCAATAGGTTGGTGCGTGACATCTCTTTCCGTATAATGCTTTATATGGTGCCATCTAAATACTCAAATGGAAGCTATTGTTATAGGAAAATTCTACTAGAGGTATATATTGATCCCACATACCATGAAAGTCAAGTGAGCAGGATCTCAACATTCCTTCGAAGGTTTGAATAGTCTGTTCTGATTGTCTATCTGTTTGATTCCCATATCCAACATTACTAGATCCAAAAAAATAGGATCCCTTTCATTTCTAATAATGTTCAAAACTCTATGATCTTTTCTGCTCAAAGCATCTACAGCCTTATTTTCCTTCCCGGGGTGCTAGTGTATCGTGCAATCATAATCTTTGAGCAGTTCAAGCCATCGCCATTGCCTCATGTTGAGTTCTTTTTGTGATAAAATATACTTCAAACTCTTTTGATTAGTATAAATCTCACATTTTTCACCATAGAGATAATGTATCCATATCTTCAAAGCAATTATTACAGTAGATAACTCAAGATCATGAGTTGGATAGTTTTCCCCATTAATTTTTAGCTGTCGTGATGCATAGGAAATAACCCTATCATTCTGCATAAGGATACAACCAAGTCTTTTCTTCGATGCATCACTATAAATAATGAACCCACCGATGGTAGAGTCAATATAGGAGAATTGAATAATCTTCTCTTCAGTTCTTCAACACATTCTTCACACACTTTGGTCCAAACAAATTTAACCCCTTTATGTGTGATCTTAGTTAATGGGTTACCCAATCAGGAAAAATTATGGATGAAACGTCGATAATAACCTATTAAACCAATAAAACTACGTACCTCAGTAATAATTTTCAGTGCTGGCCATTCGTGGATTTCCTTGTTCGTAGAAGGATCAACATAGATTCCATCCTTTGAGACAATATGGCCAAGAAGAGAAATATCCTGAAGCCAGAATTCACACTTGCTAAACTTCTCATATAATTCATATCTTCTCATAGTCTTCAGTATAATGGGAAAGTGATTTTCATGATCTTCGTAGCTTTTGGAGTACACCAAGATATCATCAATAAATACCACCAAAAATTCATCGAGATATTTATTTGAAAAAATCTATTCATTAGATCCATGAATACAATGGGTGCTTTAGTCAATCCAAAGGGAATTACCGTAAACTCATAATGCTCGTACCTGGTTCGAAATGCTGTCTTTGGAATGTCTTCCTTCTTCACACAAAATTGATGGTATCCAGAACGAAGGTCAATCTTTGAAAAGTATTGAGCTCCACGTAGTTGTTCAAATAAATCATCAATTCAAGTAGGGGATACTTGTTCTTTATTGTTATAGCATTGATCTCCTTGTAGTCGATACATAACCTCATAGATCTATCTTTATTTTTAACAAAAAATAATGGGGGCTCCCCATGGAGAAACACTAGGGAGAATAAATCCGTTATTACTCAATTCCTCTAGTTGTTTCTTTAGTTGGACTAATTCCACAGTGGCCATTCTATAAGGGGTATTCGATAGAGGCCTTGATACAGGAATTAAATCAATGGAAAACACAACTTCTCATTCTGGAGGATGTCCATGTAAATCTTCCTGAAACACACCTACATATTCTTTCACAACAGGTAAATCCTCTGTTTGAGAATTCCTTTCTTCACCCACAGTCATTTCATTCTCTTCCTCCCAAATAATTGAATTTAGTTGAGCTATTGGGGGTGGATCTAGATAATAATTGGGTGGTGACGATTCCACTCTAAAGATAAGGTGTTCCTTATCATCATCATCATCAACAATAGTATCCTCTTTCTTCTTACAAAAAAATTTTTCATCTTGGTCCGAAAGCCAATCCATACCGAGGATTATATCAAACTCAACCATAGGTATGACGATGAGATCAGTGGATAAAGAACATTTATGTGATCTAATGGGGACTGATTCCCAAAACATTGTTTCAATGATACTTCCCTTAGGAGTTTTAACTGACAATTCCTTTGTTAAATCAAATTGGAAATATCTAATTTTCTTAGAAAACTGGGAAGATATGAAACAATGCGATGATCCAAAATCAAATAATGAATTTTCTAAACTTGAGAAAACCATCAAATTACCTGCCACCACGTCTTTCGGAGCTTCTACCTCAGCAGTAGTGATAGCATAAGCTTGGCCTTGATCCCTTGTCCTTTTTTGAGGTAAGTTCCCCTGATGCTTAAGACATTCATTGGCATAATGTCCCATCTCTCTACAGTTGTAGCATTGAACATCAGTAGCTTCTTTCTTCCCCTTGCAATCACAAGCTTGGTGTACTTTTTCACAACACTTGTAACAGACTCTCATTCCTTTCAAGAAAGTACCAAGGTGTTTCTTCCCACATTTACTACAGGATGGATATTTAACTTTCCCTTCTTCCCCTTATTTCCATTCCCATATTGATCAGAAGATATCTTCTTCTCTTGCTTTTCTTTAAAGTCATAAGACTTAGAGAATTATTTTTCTGTCTTGATAGCACATGAGACAATATCTTCGTACAACAAGAAGGATTGTGACACTAATGCTCGATGAAGAAATGGTTTTAACACATCAAAGAAACGATAAATAATGCTTCTTGGGTTACGTATATAATCTCCAGCATACCATGCTAACCTTGTAAAGGTAGCCTCATACTTTGCGACATTCTCATCCTACTTTTGTCTCAAACTCAGAAATTTTCTTTTCCATACCTGCTCGATGGTCACGAGGAAAGTATTTTTCTAAAAATAGATCTTTGGACCCCCTCCATTCCATATTTGATACTTAATCATCTTCCTTCGTGTTTTGAATCAATGACCAGCATTGATCAGCATCTCTAGTGAGGCGTTAAACTGCCATGATAACTTTTTCCCTTTCACTAATCCCCAAAGCCTAAAATATTTTCACTAGGGAACTAATCCATTGCTCACCTACCAATGTATTTTTACTCCAATTGAATGTTGGTTCTTGTTGCCTCATGAAGCGATATGACATTGATCCACCACGATGTAGATCAGGGTGCTCCATACGGGTAAGGTTATTATTCATAACCTGGGTGAGTTGTCCCAGTATGGTTATAAGCTGATCAGCACCAGTTGTATCACCATCTCCACTATAATTATCTTCAGCAGGCGGGAAATCACTACATTGAGTGCGTGCATTGATACAGTTTCCATTTCTTCCACTAGGTTCCATTTCTAAACAATGGCATAAACTAGATCAGTTTATGAATCAAAATACATAATTCCATACTTATAAAACACTTATCATAAATTTAACTATTTATGGATTTAATCCATAATAATAAAAATGTTTTCTTTGAGGAATTATATACTCATAAACCCTTCATAATGGTTTGTGAATAAAATGAGAGTTATCCTAAGCATATCCTCTGGGAGTGTCGTAACCAAGAGTGCAGCAAGGCCCATTGGCGTGCCCTAATTCCCGTTCGAGTCTAGCTCAAAGCGGTGTTTTCGGGTTTTACCCCTGGGTACATCTGTTCCAGAGCCGCCTCTACCTGATCGTATCCAAACAGGGATGTATTAATCGGAAAACTCACAAAATCTCTACAATACCAAAATTCTGAGAAGTTCTTCTATACTAATCCTCAAAGTCCATCCTAGTTCTATGTGATCTAATCAGAGTTTATCTAAATCTAGCTTCCACGGTTTGTACTAAAATTCCACTGATACCAACTATAACACCCCGACCCCAGTTACCCAGAGGCGGTGCATTATTACAAAACATTGGCATGATCAAAAGAAAGATCATGTCTCGAAAGACCAATTAGTTTGGTAGCCTTGGAAACACTAGATACATTAATAAATTTTACATTACATCATAAAAATGAAAACTACAACAAAATAGTCTTCATAGTCCACACTTATGTCCCCATATACTATCCCTGCAGGTCATTCATAAATTACTTCTTCACATCCTATGAAAAACAAAACATTGAAAGGGGTGAGCTCAGATGCTCAGTAAAGATATCAATATAGCAGAAACATTCATAAATAAACATAATCATTTAAGTAAATGTATAACTAAAACATAATCATTTTAAACAATAACTTCACTATAATATGGCAATGATAAAATGAAATAATTCCATTTAATTATTCACATGGATATTCTACAAGTCGAATAATCACATGCAATATCAATAACCACTTTCATAATGATGGACTGCATAATGCCAGATTATCATAACCACATTGCCAAGGCCTCGTGCCAAGACTACAAATAATATTTTGTCAAGCCCTTGGGCCAAAACACTAGTTTGTCTAATGAGACCTACCGATGCATCGAGGATCTATAGCGGGCTCCACCTGTCACTTATTAAGTCCAATGCATTCCTCATATGGATAAGTTTAAACATAACATAAATATTTATATTAAAACTAGCATACGAAATGTCAATACATTCACCATAAACCATGAATGGTATAAAAATAACATATCCACAGTCAAACATATCACAAAACCATCAATAATAAATGGATGTTTTGTATCATAATAAATAAACTTCAAATAATCTTAAAATCCATCAATGGATGTTGACATAGATGAAATCAAAAATATTTGAGAGAAATATCTCTCTTTTTTTAATCTTTTAAAAGTCATATAATTTTAAAATAAAACATTTACTTTGAAAATATTCTTATAATCTTGTAAGGAAATCTTCGAAAATTTTATAACGGCGGAAAATAGCCGCACCCGACTTGTAAGTTAAAAAAACATTCTTACCTTAAATTTTTCGAAAAGGTCAAAAAGTACCTTGTTTGGAAAATGGCGGAAATATTCCTTTCAAAACACATATGGGTATTGTAACACTCCGAGCTTCCACAGTATGCTTCTCTTTGAAAAATACAGTAGCGTGTGTTGTACGCAACTTCGAGTTCTAACACACCACAACCAATCAAACTAGCCGTATGAATAGTAATACCTAATTTTTGAAATTTTATAAATTTTATCTCTCAAAATGGACTTCATTTTCGGATTCGGAGTATTGAATTTAGCCTAAGGTGAAATTTTGGTACTTTTTGGATAACTTTAATATTTTTTTGAATAGTGAAAATTACTATATTTTAATTAAATACAACTTTTTTATTCAAAATACTTAATAGTGATAAATTATGAATTTGAGTGGTTTTCAAGTATTTTTAGAATATATTCTTACCATTTAATACAATTTTGGTCATTGGAAATAATTTCACAATTAAACCGAACAGAAACAAGTATCAATCATTTGATAGTTATTATATCTTAAATACACGCTTTTTTGTTTTGACAGTGGGATTTAGTTTAAAATAAATTTCTGCCACTTCTGTGTTTTGAATTTGGAAAAATGGATTCCATATTTGGAATCAGGATTTCCAAATTGTTTAAAGAGGTATCTTTTATTTTTAGACATTTTGAATAATATTTCAGTAAATATTTTATTTACCATGGTTAAAGGGTAAATCTGGTAAATAAGAGTTAAAAAATAATATTATAATAATAATAAATTACCCTAAAATGTGTCCTAACCTTATTGGTGGATACCTATCCGACCATGGGAATCTTTGGGTCGATTTTGGGACCCCATGGTGTCACTTGTAAGTGATAGGGGCACTTTATTTTAATTAAGTTAAAATGAATAAAAAAATGACACAAGCATATATCATTTAGAAAACAAATTTTTACATAGGGTTATATATGTTGGAGTTTTGACTATAAGTATTCAATAGAAAGATAAAATGATTTCCTAGATAATGGTATTTTATTGATAATTTTTTGACATTAAATAATTTAATTTATTTATGACACAATGGTGATGTAGTAATTAAAATAATAGTGACAAATTAAGATAATTGATATTATAAATACACAAATAAATATAATTTGAGACTTTATATGAATTAAACTAATTTTATAGGATAATATGAAATATTAGGATTGATGTTATTAACCGTTTTGAAGTAATCATTCTTTTATGATTTTTAAAAAAATCAATTCTTGAATAGTGTCAAATTTGAAAAAAAAGTGTTTTTTAAAAAAATATTATATTATTAATTGATATTAAATTCCTAAAAATCTAAGTTTCGGACAAGAGACTTATATAATGATGGGTATATCACTAATGGACCACTTGGGGGCCTCTGGGATGTATATAGTATGTTTATTAACAATATAATATAGAAATGCAAAGAGACATTGTAAAAGTGAAACTAATTAACAAAGAGTTAATACTTAATGATAAGGTTAATATAATAACCCAAACCTGTCTAAATTGTATTGGTTGAGTGGTTTTCGACCCATACCCACCTTAAACTTTAAATAATCCACTTTGGAGCCAATAGAAACCGAATATGAATTTATTATAAATTAATAATTTAAGTTTTTCCTAAAGAGCCCCTCACCCCTCTTATAAAAAGGCCACCCCCTCTTCTCATTAATTCACATCTTAAAAGCCTTTTGGTTCGGCCAAACCATGCCCAAATACTCTCTCAACTTCCCTCACTTCATCCTAGAGGCATTCATTTAGTAATAAAGCCATCCTATGGAGCCCTTTTTATCAAATCAAAAGGAAGAACCCGAAGAAGAGGTAATGATTTCACCACCCTTTTTCAAGTTCCTTACTTCTTCCACTTCTTATTTCTTTGTTATTAACATTCTAAAATAATGAATCCAGTATCTCCAATATACTGTAATATTTTTATAAAAATTGTACAACCATATTCAGTATTCTATCCATCCTTTTAATGGCATTTCACCATACGTGCATACGTACGGCTTACCGTCTCCACGTCGTGGTGTAATTGTTATTCAATATAGTATTATTTGGATGGGTATAATAATGATTTTTAATTCATTTAAATAATAAATATAACATGATAATTATTTTTTATATATGATATAACATCCAATTATATATTATTTTAATATCAAAATAATGATAATTTCGCTCGTGCGTATGTACGGATTTCCGTCTCCACGATGCGATGAAATTGATTTCCAAGTTCACCATTCATCGACGATTATAAAAATATATATTACTAATAAGTATGTAATATATTACATAATAATGCTACTTTATATATATATATATATATATAAGGATTTATGTACTTACATATATCTTATTCACCTACTTCCTTTCAATACTATATAAAAACAGAAACAATGTTTATGCGTACGTACAGACTACCGTCTCAGTAAACGGTGTTTTTCATTTCATATATATGTCTATTATACATATTTATATTCTAAATATATATGATATATTTATCATGTTTTATATTCTATATGTATTTAAATCATGATCTATGTGATAAAACCAAGAGTCAAAATTTAAAACACATACGATAAAGAAAGTGATTATTACCCGAAATGATAACTAAACATAGAAATTATTATTAAATGAGTAATATAAAGTCATAAATGAATCATGTATGATATCATAAATATTAATATGGTTCTGGTATAATTTAATAACATACTACGATCTTCGTACAAGAGGTTAAATGTACCCTCGACTAAAGGAAAGTGCAAGGTAAGGGGTTTTCATCTCACTCCTTATTCCCGTGAGATTCATGCCATATTGACACCATTACCTTTTGTGTGGTGTATGTACTGCCCATAATTATATTATTTGTGTAATACACATTAATTTATGTGTATTTACATATTCATTGTATGATACCTCTTTCATAGGTTGTATGTTTCGTAAGATACCAAACTGGTAAGGGTTTATTTCACAATCTCTTCATTATCCGAGGTTGTTTATACGTAATTATCTTCTAGGACCTCTTTATCATCCACATCCATGTTTCTTAAAAATTTATTTCAAAAAAAAATTTACTTTTTAATTGAAAATGTGTTAAAGTAATTTATACCCTTATTTTACTTTATATTTTTTTAAAGGAATCTTTCCAACGTTTTCAAAACAAGTTACTTTTTAACCTTTTTGACAAAATTAAGGTCAGAATGTCTTTTTTTTACTTATACGGAGGGTGTGGTTATTCTCCGCCATTATTACACCTTTGAAGATTCATTCACAAGATTATAAAGATATTTTCAAAATAAAGGTTTTCTCTATAATTATACGACTTTTAAATGATTTCAAAAAAAAGAGATATTTCTCTCAAATACTATTGATTTCATATATGTCGACATCCTTTGATAAATTTTACACTTGTTTCAAGTTGATTTATTATGATACAAATCATCCATATTGTATTTAAGGTTTTGTGATATTTTTTACTATGGATGAGTCATTTTTATGCCATTAATGGTTTGTGATTAAAGTTCTAACATTTTGTATGTTAGTTTTAATATGAATGTTTATGTTATATTTCATCCTCTTCTTAAGATAATGTGTTGGACTAGTATGTTCCGGGTTGGGGACCGGTAAAAGTAAGCCCTCCGGGTTGGTGTCCGGTTATTAGAGGCACTCCGGGATAGAGTCCGGTTACAGAGACTCTCCGGGTTGGGTTCTGGTTACAGTTATCCCTTAGGTCTTGGCACGGGGCCTTGAAACAGAAATTAAAGTTCGACATCATGAATTATATCATTCTGAAAGTGGTTAGTGATATTGCATGTGATTATTCGATTAGTAGAATATCCATGTGAATAATTAAATGGAATTATTTCATATTATTTCTACCATATTATGCTGAATTTCAAGTTTAAAAGGCTTTTGTTTTAGTTTTATACAATTCCTTAAATGTTTATGCTTATTTTTGAAAGTTTCCGTTGTATTGCTCACCCTTACTGAGCATTTGAGCTCACCCCTTTCTATGTTTTATTTTTCATAGGATTCCAAGAAGTGTAATGTGATTGATATGCTAGGTTAATACAAGGGAATAATGGCTTTCATAAATATTATTTATGTTGTTTTGTACGTCTTAAAGTGAAAATTTAACATTCATGTATGTGATCTATTTTTCCAAGACTGCTAAAATGATCGGTCCTTCGGGACTTGATTCCTTGTAATCATGCCAATGTATTAAAATAATGCATCGACTCTAGGTAACTGGGGTCGGGGCGTTACAGGTATAAATAAATTTAACCCATTTTCTAGTAAATAGTGAAAAAATGTTCTGAAATATATTTTTCAGAAACATGGATGTGGATGATAAAGAGGTCCCAGTAGATAATTTCGTATAAACAACCTCGGATAACGAAGAGATTGTAAAATAAACCCTTACCTTGTACTTTTCCTTAGTCGATGGTATGTTAACCTCCTGTATAGTAGTTAAACATTGTTGTTATGTTATACAAGAACCATATACATAATTATGATATCATAGATGATCTTCTATTAATGCTTTGTAAATAATATTTTAGTATTCTCATCGTTTCACGTGTCAACTTAATCGTTTTTCTTTCATATGTTTTGTTACATAAGAAATTTTTTTATGGTTAGGTTGTATATTATTCACATACAGAATGATATAAAGTCCTTAAAAATTATTTTTAATCATCAAATGAGAATTATACTTGAATGGATATGATGGGGTATGAATCTCATCGCGTTCGTGGAGACGGTAGTCCGTACGTACGCACGAGCGACCATATCATTCTTTTGGTATTTATATAATATATAATTGGATGGTATATAATATAAAATGAATCATTATAATGTTATAGTTGTTATATACATGAATTATACATCATTATTATACCCATCTAAATAATAATATATTGAATATCAATTACACCACGACGTGGAGACGGTAGGCCATACGTACACATGTATGGTGACATGTCATTCAAGGGATGGATAGAATAATGAATTTGGTTGTTCCATATTTATAATAACATCACAGTATATAAAATATAAAGGATTTGCTATTTTATAATGTAAATAACAAGTAAATAAGAAGTTGAAGAAGAAAGGAACTTGAAAGAGGGTGGTGAAATCATTACCTCTTCTTTGGGTTCTTCCTTTTGATTTGATCAAAAGGGATCCTTAGGTTGGATTTATGATCAAACTAAGGCCTCTAGGTTGTAGTGAGGGATGTTGGAAAGATATTTTGTCAGATTTTGGCTGTGACAAAAGGCTTTGGTGTGAAATTGAGAGAAGGGGGGTGGGGGTGCCCTTTTATAAGAGGGGTGAGGGGCACCTTTGAAAAAGCTAGAAATATTATTTTATTATAAATTCATATTCGGTTTATAATGGATAAAAAGTGGATTATTAGAATTATATGGTGGGTATGGGTCAAAAACCACTCAACAAATAGGTTTTAGACAGGTTTGGGTCACTATATTAACCTTATCTTTTAGTTTTAACTCTTAGTTAATTAGTTTGACATTTACCATGTCCCTTTGTATTTTTATATTATATAGTTAATAAACATACTATATACATCCAAGAGACCCCCAAGTGGTCCATAAATGATACACCTATCATTATATAAGTCTCTTGGACGAACCTTAGATTTTTAAGAATTGAATATCAATTAATAATATAATAGTTGTTTTAAAAACTCTTTTATGTCAATTTTGACACTATTTGGTATTTGATTTTTTTAAAAAATCATAACCACATGATTACTTCAAAAAAACATAATTAAATCAATAATAACATGTCATATTAACCTATAAAATCTGTTTAATTAATAAAAAGTCTCAAATTACATTTATTTGGGTATTTATATTGTTAATTATTTTAATATTTTATTAATTAGGTAATTACTGCATCACCATTGTTTCATAAATAAATTAAATTATTTAATGTCAGAAAATTATGAATAAAATACCATTATGTAGGAAATCTTGTTATCTTTCTAATGAATATTTATAATAGAATTTATCTCATGTAAAACCCTATTTTAAACATGTTTTAGTTAATAAACATTGATTTTAACTATTTTAACTCTTCTTTGAATTAAATAATAATAAATGTCCTAATCTAATCCAAGTGGACCTAAATGATAATATATTATTCCTAAGGTTATTTTTGGTCTAGATACACTTTCCCAATAGAATTAGGACATGTGTTAGGGTAATATTAATATCATTTTTACCCTTAATTATCCTATTTACTTTTACAAGTGGTAAATAAAAGTAAAAAAGTTACTATTCACCAAAAATTATTTTATCTTATTGAACCACATTTTACTCCATGATATTAACCGTGTCTCTCAGATTTTTGAAATTCCACTCACAGAAGCGGTAAAATTATGTTTTACGTGAATTTGCAAATTATCCTAGGAGGTGGGTAAAAGACGGTGAAAAGTTCAATAACATTTGTATATATCTAAAATTATTCTAAACTAACTCCAATGAATTAAATTAAACTTATATAGGTATTATTTATCTACTATGACCTTAATTAAATTCAAAGAAAATAAATAATTATTTAAATAACAAGTCGATTTTAACCAATAACTCAGTGTTTTTACTATTCATCAAAAATTGAATGTTTTCAGAAAAATAATAAAAATTCACCCCAGGGTAATTTCTGAATTCTGAATCCAAAAATGAAGTCCATTTTGAAGGATGAAATTTATAAAAGTTCAAAAAAGTGGGTATTACTATTCATAACGGCTAGTTTGATTGGTTGTGGGGTGTGTTAGAACTCGAGGTTGCGTACAACACATGCTACTGTATTATTCAAAGAGAAGCATATCGTGGAAGCTTGGGGTGTTACATATAAGATAAGAAAAATTCATATAAATATAAAAACATTTAATTCATAAAAAATTTAATACTGAATTTTTATGGAATTTAATTATAAATAATTTGTAAATATATCTCAAAAATAAACACTCTATATTTCAAAATTGCATAAAATAAATATGAATTTCAGTATATTTTGAGTATATGAATCATTAAAATATAAAATAATTACATTATTTAAATATGAAATATGAAATAATTATTTTATCCTTGATCTCATCCCTCAAAACTACTTTTCATCTTGGATAACCATTTTTTTGTAAAAAATCATTAGAAGAAGTTATTATGTTACAAAACAACAATGTAGCTTAATGTTTTTATTTAAAAAATAAAATATTTATATAATTATTTTAAATTTAGTATAATATTATATACATATATAAAACTATATTAGAACAAATTAAAATTAAAATTTTATTCTATTAACAATTCATGTATTTTGTAAAACATTTTAAAATTCCTTATTTAATAATTTACAAAAAACATTATTAAATATAATCTTATTTCATTGACGAAAAAAAGTATAAAAATTTAAAATATGTACATAAAAAATGATTATAAATCAGGTGTTACTTACTTAAATTTCAATATATTATTATATAAAAGGTATATCAGTAAATTTAAATATACAATATAAATTATTCTTCATCATTTTATGATTTTCCTATAAGTATATAAAATATTTTAGACATCATTAACTCAGATCTTATGCAACTATTTGGATATATAGAAATTAGACAAGTTCAAGTCGAGTGAAAGAATCCCACAAAACTCATTCCATAAGATCATTCATGAGTTCGGTTAAAACATTTTGTATAAAATAAATAACATATCATTACTAATTAAATATTCTTATCCATAATTGATCTTGATGAAGCTATATCATAAAAACCAAAATACTGGGCACTCCAAATAGATCCACTATATTTTTGAATCTTTATACTCCTTAGAAGGGTATCATCTCTCCCACAATATTTTACTTCCTCTCCTAGAAAATGGAAGGGATATTTATAAGATATATTTTCCAAAATGAGTCTTCACATCGATAAAATATCATTATTTAAAGAATTACTACCTTTATATAATAATACATTAAATAATTTCATATTCTCCAATAGTCGATAAAATTAATAATATTCCCTATAAATACAATACATAACATAAAATTTTAATATTTACGTTTACTCCTTACAAATCATTAATTTTTTTAAACAATTCAAAAATCTTCAGAACTAAATTTAAACATCGTCTTATGATGTTTTAACAAATCATGAATGATTTTATGAAAATATATGAAGTGGTAGATGTATTTGGTATTCCATATCACATACCACTTCACTAATATCACTTTATTCAATATACAAAAATCTTATGACATTTGATATCATATATAGTAATATCAACCATATCATAATATGTGATATAAGATTTAATTCATAAACATTTTTCAATTACTATTCAATTTAAGGTTTCTAACTTAAAAAAAATTCGCAATGCCGCTAATCTATTTTATATACAATACAAAAAATGGACACACATAAAGGCTACATAACTAATAACCATATATAATCAATATTTTCATATTACAATGGTAAAGGGAATAATGCCTTCACAAATCCATTTAATATATCTAAAACTTATTCTCTAAAACCAAAAATAAATTGATTTTACTTCTACAATGAAAATTTATATTCCATGGAAAATATTTATATTTCTATTTGAGGTTTTTTTAATATTTCTATGCATTTAAGACCATGATCCTGAATATTTCAATATTTCAGTCATGAAATTTATTTATATTTATTATCTAATTTTATTTATATTATTTATGATTAATTTATATCATTTATTGTATTAGTATATCATAAATTGATGTTTATGTTTTCATATATAAATATAAATAATTTCTCCGTATACTAGTTACTTTTTATTAACTAAATAAAGAATACATATTAAATTGTAATAGACATATTCATTAGAGATTAAAATATACATCAAAATAGAAACCCCACACACACTCACATAAAACATTTTTTTCATATATTCTATTACCCTTAGATAAATTTATCTCTTAAGCATTCGAACCATATCCAAGTAAAAAAATAAATTCTATCATTTTTTATTACTTCATTAGACTCCCATGTTTCTTATTATAACTTTTTGTTTATATATATCACTTTAAAATGTTAAATATTAAGATTTTAAAAAACATAATACTTTCATTATATAATTTTTACATCATTTTAACTATCAAACATATCAGGATCTATTTATGATCATTCATTAAAAATTATATTATATGGTTCAAAAATATACATACTTTTTATATATACATGTGATGTTTTATGGAATTTAAAAACATTATTGTGTTAGTACAACCTAAATTTTATGGCTCAAATTAACTCTAACATTTTAAAGGATATAATACTCCTTAGAATCATATTTTAATTCCTTCAAAATATCAGGATTCTATTCTATGGAAATGTATTCAAGAATACCCAATCAAAAACTTCCTATTTGTCAATTTTATATGGTTTAAACTAAATTTTTATGATACTGAATTTTCAAACCTTCTCTATAGTATCTTGATTCAACAATGGTCCCATAGATATTATCTTTCCATCTTAATCCCAATATATTGGTTTGAAATATTTAACATTCCAAAATGCACAATAATTTTCCATCTGAATTACCAAATGAATGTGTTGATCCAAATTTACTTATAAATTGAGAGACAAAATGAAATGACATGTCTCAAGGGTATAATATAATTATTTATAAAGGTATCCATAAGAGAAATGGGGAACTCTCTTGTCACCATAGTATGACAACCATCATTACGATAAAATTTTATACAATTTGGGGATAATTTTTTCTGTAGATATCATGGAAATAAATAAATAAATAAATATACCAAACAATGAACTCTTAATAAATAATATAAAATTCCAATAACACATGTGTCCCTATTGAATCCTTAAAAAATGATATAACCCAAGTAAAATAAAAGGATAAATATGTTTTGTTAAAGTAAAAAAACACAAATCCTTAAAAATATCACATCAATAAGGCCATATTTATTGAGATCTATAAACATTTCCATTTATGGTGTGATATTTAAGGGTTTTTGGGAAGAAAATATATTTAAAATAATTTTTTAAGGAAAATAAATCTGAAAATACGTCCATGTTTATTAATAATCACATCATAGAAAATATAGATAACTAAGTTAGAGAAAAACACTTGTGGGTTAAAAAAAATAAGAGAACTGATGCAGATACTTGTCGATATAGGTTGAAAAATATTTTAGGGTAATAATAAACAAATAACTATGAAGATATAAATGAAAAGGTTTAATAATAATTTTTTTTAAAAAAATTCTAGATACTATAATTATATTATAAATAAACATGATCTGGTTTGGTCCAGGCTTTTCAGAGAATTGAAGAACCACATTGTCCTTTATTTACACTAGAAATAGTGGATATCATATATGTAGAAATTAAATTAATTTTTTTTTAATTTTTTTGAAAGGGGATTTGATATAAATTTTTTATTATAGATATTGAATTTAATTGTAAAATTAATCAAGGAATCAATGAAATTGTTATGTTTTTTTACAAGTAAAAATTTAAAATTTGGAGAACCTCTCAAAACCTCTATTTTAACTCTCATGAATTCTCCTTGTCCTTTGGATGAATTTATTAAATAAGTCATAGATAATTATATGGTTATTAAAAATATTTAATTTACCTCAAAAAAACTTAATCCATGTATTTAGAATAAAAATCGATGGACCAGGAAAATTTTATTAAAAAGTGAAAGCATACAAAATGATAAATGAATTTATTTATGGAATTAAATGAAAAAAAAATTATCGATGGTAAGAAAAATATGTGATGTATTTATTTTCATGGATTTATGATCTCATATATATCTTTATTTATATTATATATTTGATATATAAATTGTTTGAATAAATTTATCATGCAATTTTGTAATATGAATATTTTTTTGAGGATTTTTTGTATGAGAAAAATGAAATTCCTTCAATAAAGATTTCATATCATGATAATGTAAGGGATTTTGAACTCTTTATTTTCTTGTTTAATAAAATAATATACTCGTTTTTATTTGGGGTGATCAATTAATTTATTCATATAAAATTATAAATTGATAAAATATAAGTTGGGTACTAATATTACATTAGTATATATTAATGCAATGAAATTAAATTATAAAAATTATAGTTTATCTTCTGCAAAGTAAATAGAATAAAGTAATTATGTGAATAAAAAGTACAATAATAGGGGTTTTAGATAAATTGTGGGTTTAATATAAGATAAAAACTACTTTCATTATGATAATTCATGTTGTGTTATTATCCAAAATATAATTCCCTGATTATCTAATTATATAGACCGTGATAATTATTTAGAAATTAAATGATGAATATGTGAAGTAAAAAAGAGATATATTGTTATATGTAAATTAAATATAAATGATTTATTATAAATTACTATTTAATATTGATGGTAGGATTCCAAAATAGATATTTTTTGTTAGTGAAGAATATGTAATTCCTTGAATGAAATTTTAGAGAAATTATATTTGAATCATGTTTTATGAACATTTATCTATAGTAAATTATTATAGAGTGTTATATATAATGATATTATTTGATATATGTGTTGATTAAATTTTAATTTATTGTTTTTTATTTTAATTTTCATAATATTTTTTGTATTTATTATGATGAGGTATGGATTTGTGTGGTATTCACTAATTATGATTTAGTTTAAAGGCATATGGTATTCCATGACCGAAATATTGTTCAAAGAGTTTTTTATTTACATAATGATGTTATGGTAAAGAGGTATGTAATACATCTATCATATGCATTGTTGTTATTATCATATCCCTACATATTTATATAGGTTTTCATTTTATTTTTATGAGCCACATATATAGAAGTTTTTAATTTAACTACAATAGGGGATAACTATTATAGTTATAATGATTTTTTCCTTGGAGGAATGGATAATAGAAAGAGTTGGTTGATATAGGTCTATTGTGGTGATATGAATATAGTGATTTAGACATGGGGATGCATATAATACTCTGGAAGTTTGATTATTATTTTTTAAAATCATTGTTTTTATGTATAATTTTATTAACATTATATATATATTTGATTGAGGCTTTATGATGTAAAATCACTTGACACAATATAGGATAGAGGGGAAACCTACTCCAAACAATTATATACTCATACTAATTTTTTTATACCTATATAATCATGTCTAAGGTAGCATATAGTGATATTATTTTTTCCAAGGGGTGATCTGGATAGGAGTAAGGAGAGTTGTGTGATCATTTTTTTCATTTAGTGTGGGTGTATTATTTGTTTATTAGTTTGAGGGATCTATTCATTCATGTATTCATTTAATAATATGGGGAAAATTTATTAGTTCTTTGGATATGGAGTGTAATTTTAAATAAATATGGGAAACACCACATATATTTTTATATTAATACACTTTTTACGATTCAAAAATACATTTAATATTAAAGGTTTTATTTATTGTTTATCTTGATTCTGTCTTGGGAGGATTATCAGTGTTATTATTATAGGCTCTCAAAAATGTTAAATATAATTACATGTATTCCTATAAAAACTTCCATGAATTTTAGTTTTTTTAATAGTGGAATTACATGATCAATTATTAGTGTGTAGAAAGGTAAAGGACCCATATAAACCAAATATAAATCACAGAGTCTACTAAGCTCAAGGATTAATAGATAAAAAGAAATAATCTTGTGAAAATTTGAAAAAATTTCATATAAATAAGGAATTGAATCCCCCATGAGAAAAATAGATATAATATTCTCTTAATAATAGATATAAAAGTAGAAACCTGATATTAGTAAGTATAATTAGCTCACCATGACTTAGAAACACTCAAAAATAAATAAATATGGGATCTAGAAGGTTATTTTGCAAATTTAAAATCCAAAAAATAAGATTTTGGGTGAAGAGGTCTCATCCAAATGAGTAAATTATGTTCCTATAAAAAAATAAAATTCCACCATATCCACAAATTTTAAACTTGTTAAAGGATTCCATTTTATAAAAATTTCAATGTATTCATCATAAAGGGTATTCTTATCAACCCTTCGACAATCTATTGAGGCTTTTTCAGTGTACCTAAGGACTTATCTATTCCTTACAATATTTATATTGTTTCCTGCCTTGGTTATGTAAATTAATTTTTCCATATATCCCCCAAGACATTAATAGTCTATCCATTTCATTATTTTCATAATTTTAGGTTTATTTATTAAGGATGTTACCATTCAATCCCTCTACACTATAGTAAATAACCAACTTCATATTTGAAAAGAAAAACATATCTCAATGGTCAAAACTGACCTTTGTTTTGGTATATGAAATCATATTTTATCAAGGATGACCTATCATCACCATATCTATCAAAACACCCAAAAAAATTAAACTTAGTTGTAAAATAAATTCTTATTCTGCCTCACAAAATCCCCTATTTGGTCTTATATTCTTCATATAATTTCCACACTATATTGTTAATATGACACAAGATCGTTTTAGGGAATATTTTTCATGTTTTTCACATCATACCTACAATAATCCACCTCTTGTGAATCCATTTATGAACTATGGGATGAATCTATATAAGACCCAATTGTATTTTGTGAACCCACTTATACTCCCCACCTATTATGTTCAAACTCCTGATACATCTAGCCAATCAATTGATAGGCCTGTTTATTTATGTTTTCTCAAGAAAAATACAATCCACTCTCATTCCATCCCTAATAAATGTTTCCATAAAGTCTTTATTTTAATGTAGTTAAACTAAAATACATTATGTAATAGTTATATGACCTTAAACAAATATACATTAAGTATTAGTTATAGAGAAAAACACCATTATAAATTCTTCTATCTTCTATTAAAATAATAAAATCCAATATAACCCTTTAATTCAATCTATATGGTAATAAACATGACTTTAATTTTTTCACCTTCTAGGAAAATAAAAAAAATTTCCTACCCTTTTATCTTATTTCATGATACTAAACACTTTTATAAAATGATAAATTTTCTAGAGTCCGATAAAAACCTACATAAACCCTTCAATTTTTTTGGGCAACATTAGACGCCATCATAATCCATTAAACCTTCCTTGAATAAAATTAAATTTATCTCCAACCATTCATCTTTTTGGATGGTAGAAAACAAAAATGTTACCAATTAAATTTTCATAGTTGACACTAAAATCTAATAAAATTATTTAAGTCTTTCTAAATATAAGTATACTCCATCATAAACAATTCATGTTATTAAATTATAGAGAACTATAGAATACTCTTTCAACTTCCTGTTTGATACTAAAATATGATTTAAACATTTCACCTTATTATATTATATAAAATTAAAACATAATTATATATTTTTTTGGATGATACAAATCTATAGTGTTGCATTATAAGTATTCTTAGCTAACACAAGACTCCAATTTAACTATTTAAATAATCCTAAATAAACTTAATCACTATTTTAACCTTTCAAATTAAAAAAATACAAAAAAATGGATCATTAAGTTTCTTAACCAACAACAACATCACCATTATCATGTTAATTTGTAGAGAAAAAATGGAAAAGAAATCTAGTGATGAGATAGTAAACCAAATATTCATTTTCGTAATAAGTATACATATCATCCCTTCATTACCTTCTAAATATGTTATAATAATATTTTAACCATGTTACCTCCATATACTATATTAATATATATATTACTTTACATTTTTACTTTAAACTATAGTGTAAAAACAAATCCACATGGAAAAATCAAAAGATTCCCCATTACCTGAGTGAAGGGAAACATAATTTTATTTAGTATTACTCAAAAGTGAATAATTATCATTTTTACCCTTTTGATAAAGGTAAATTAAACTATTATTGGGAATAATTCCCTAAAAATGTATTAAAACTATAAGAGTGTATCAGACTACAAAATAATCTCCATTATCAGAATAGAAACCCTCTCATATTAATAATCTGTAAACCTATAACTATTATATCAGGGAAAGTAGTGTTATGAAAATGTTAGAAAAAACATATTAAACTTGATATGAAAACCTTTATCAATGAAATAGTTTGATTAAACATTAATATGTACCTGTGATATTTAATAAATAAGTTATTTGGTTGTAAAGAATTTTGAAATCTAAATCATGTTTCTATTGTAAGAAGATGATGTATTATAGCTCTCAATTGATGTGGAGGAAAATTGATGGTTTCATGTTCATCTCTAACCTGAATCCACCACGTGAAATGTTCCAATATGTATGTCCCCACTACAAGTGTAACTAACATACCTCTAGGTAAATGATACCCACTATATCTTTCTTAATATCTCTATTTCTAGATAGCCACTATATTAGTCTAGAATTATACGATTTTTGGAGGGGTTTGTAAAATCCTATTACCCAATTTTTGATAATTTTATCTCTTTTTATCATATTTTTTTGTCTTGTACGAGGTTGTTTTTAGTGACAGAAAATCTTTTAGGATGTTTTTGGGGTAGTTTAGTGTGGCTGTATAGCTATATAAAATCATGTAGTCTGGACCAAGAAACCATGTTCCATGATTAGAGACTCTGGAAGGGGGAGCAAGGTTAATTCTTTTTTAGTATAAATCAGGTGGCCACACCACTTAAATTATGTGACTTGAGATTGTAGGAATTTTTGGGGTTGTAGTATAGTTTTTCATACCATGTGGTAAAACTATATATCACTTCAAAAATCATAATGTGGGTGTATGGTTAGGTGCATAGATAGATTTAACCATGTGTCTAGAACCAGGAATTTATGTGAATGCGTTTTTAAACCCATATAAATTTTAATTAAATTCTTAATCCCCAGAATTTAACCCATAACACCTCCCAATGGTCCCTAGCTCAGTCCTTTGGCCTTTTATTTTTTCTATAGAGGTTTTTTGGAACCTCCAACCACATTATTTTAAGATCAAACTATCAATGGATGATATTGATTCCCATTTGATAATTTTCATCTATTTGATTTGGAATCCTCATTTCAACCCATCTCTCTATATTTTATTATTATAGATCCTCTTGTTGTTTATGGATCGAAACCATTATTTTTCAGATCATCATTTTATGGATTATTCTTAAATCTTATTCATCATTATTTTTCCATGGAAATTTATCATTTGTGAGATTGATTGATTAATTGATCAGATGATTATCGATAAGATGTTCTGTATGTATTTTCCATTATTTGAAACCTATATTACATGACTGAACTAAAGTTTATTTTCAAATGATTTCCATGAAATGAATTGATTTCATGTTTGATTTTTAAAAGGAATGCATATATGAAATAAAACCATTTTTCAAAGTCAAGTAAAATATTAGGTGGATGTTGAGAAAATATGGATTGAGATGAGAAATTATTTGATAAAATTATTGATCCTAATTCTTGAGAAAAATGGAGTTAAATGAAAGATAATTTTGAAATGCATGAGCCTAAATATAATCTATGCTCTGGTTTTGAAATTTATAATGTATGTTGAAACATGATATTATGTAATTGAACTGGAAATAATGAATTTATTTGAATTGATTTACCCTTGAATGAGTGATTTATTGGTTGAAATAATATGCGTTTGAAGGTAGTTAGTGGGTGATTTAGACAAGAACAGCGGGACTCTAACTATATAGAAATGGTTTAATGATGAAAACTCTAACTAATACTTGGTTAGAATAACTTCCCTGAGCGGGTTTTGCTTGATTATATCTCGATATCCCATGTCATTGGGATGTGTGCGCACCTTAATCCATGATGATTGACTTGGTACTGCAAGAATCCTATATTCAAGAACTAACTAATATCATGGAATATAACATTGATTATTGTTCAATTTAACTATTAAATTCTAGTGATTATAAAACTCTTTTTATTCATGTACTTATGTTTTATGAAAATGTACATTTATGCCTATTTTGATATACTTTCCATCTACCTGTGTTGAATGTTTGGTTTGACTAAAAAATTGGGGAAATGATTTACCATGTGCTTGTTTTATTTAAACATTAGTATAAATAGTTTTTTTGTTTTGGAACAACTTATAGAATATTTGGTCAAATAATAATGGACTATTTTTCTAACACCCAACTTTTTCCATCAATAATTTATAGACTATGTTATACTAGGTACAGTAAAAGGGAAAGAAATAATTGGACATGGAAGATGTGTTTTATCCATGAGATAAAGGGTGTTGATGGATACTAGTGGATCTATGATCAAATCATCACATGGATACTTTCATTTTTGTCTTGAGGAATGTTGTGTCATATTTTGGTTGATGTATTACTTTGAGATCTTTATCTGACCACTTGTGGTACTTTTCTCCTTGTGGAGTGTCTGGAATAATATTTATTCATTGATATATCTTTTGTTGTTTTACGTTAATAATTTTTATTGGGGATAAATCATTCCCTCTATCTTATTATTGATACCCATACACTAGTTTCCAGCCCTTGGATTTTGAAAATGCACTTCAAAATTTTCAGTGCTAGATCAGGTATTAGTGTACCGGTTAATTTGTCATGTTTCATGTTCAAATGGTATAAAGGATGGCCTAGTGTCTTTAATTAATTTATATATGTTGTATGGGTTGTCTTGGTAGATTGAAGGTAGGTTTTTTGGGACACAATAGGTATTTTAAAAGAGATTTACTAGAAATATATCATTGTACTAAGCCATAATTAACCATGGGTATTTGGAAAAATTCCCCTTGACTAATAAATCAGTATAATTCTTGTCATTCTATAAACATGATCTGAGTATTTTAAAATCCCATAAATTGTAATTTTATCTGATAAAATAAATATTCCTAAATATCATGATTGATTTGATTATTTCAGTATCCCTATTGATGTTTAATAGTACCATTCCCCTGAGAATATTTTTGAATTGACCATAAAAATGATCTACTGATGAACCATAGAAAGGAAACCCTCCAGTTGATCTGAATCTTGTTGATATATTAGTGCATCCTATCCATTCTCAAGGATACGTAGTCGTAACCTTTACCATTTAGGTTTATGTGGTGTAACCTTGAAGGGATGATACTAGAGTTCTTGTTTATAAGTTTTTTTAGTAGAAACGACCAACTTTCCAAGGCTCTAATGATCTTTAGGAGGCAGAGGGATGGCTAGAAAGAATTGACCTACCTTTTGAGTTCTTAAAAATTCCATAATCTTGAATGGTGAAATGTAAAATCTTCAAGGTTGAAAGACCTAGAAAGAAGCCCTAGGTTTTGATGGTTATGAAAAAATAAACATGAATTCTTATAGTTGAAGGAATTTAGGCCTATTTTAATAGAACTATTTTATCTATATTCTTTGGTTCTTGAAAAATATATATAATTTATTAGCCTCTAACAAGGGTATATGTCAATAAATAGGAATGAAAAATGATTTCATAAACTCATTTAATTTTCTCCTGAGCTTGTGATGAATGAATATTGTTTTCTAGAATCATCAAGATGGGTTGTCAATCTGATATCCAGTATTTATTCTTAATACGAAAGATCACATCTTATATGGACATTATAGATAGAGCATTGATTGTTTATATTGACCTAGCTGGTATGTCAGGGTAGTTGGGAGTTTCACTTACTCATATTGGTTGTTTTGGCATCTCCATTAAAGTAAAGAGTAAGCATGATGAGTCCCATGGTGAATATCAATGTATATTATTGTACTAACCTTATAAATTATTAGAAAAACTCGCATTAACTTGCTTCTAATATTGAATGGTTAAGCATTTAAAGAAGGATTGGACCGATTCACCAAATATTTGTGTTTGATGTGGTTTCTCAAGAAACGTACAGAATTTGAGCCACATATTTTCTACATCATGAAGTATAATAGTCCACTCATCTATTAAAGGTACTATTTTTTAATATATTATTCAATAAATAAGGGGTTTTGACTATACACATACCAAATTAATCTTCTTCACACAGTGGAAGAGTCTCTATAGGATGTTGGTATGGGTCTTGCTACAGTGGGATGTACCATCACAATAGCTTCATCTTTAGTGACTACTTTATCTAATAATAGTGAATCATATTCTTTCTTATCAACACATTTTTTTAATTTTTTATACCTTCCTATGGGGTTTATATCTTATGTGGTGGATATTGTTACACCCCTTGAAACGAAGAGAGAATATATTCTTTGATGCCCCTCATTTTATTTCTATTTATCAAGGATTGAACTCACCTGGGATTTTTTGGATCTCAGCATAAAACCGTTGTACATCATTATTTGGATGGATAGGATAATACCCCATAAATCCCAGAGAGAATTTTATCTGTGATGAGTCTCCTTTAATGCCTCTAATTGGGTGATCCATGTTTTTCTAGGATATTGGGACTTGAGGTCGAGTAGAATGAAAATGAGGATTTCGTATTTTAACCTCAGTCAATATATTATTTAGTTGGGTATGAAATTTAGAGTGTACATCCATGTTTAGTATCTTGAGGAGGCCACCCATACACACTACCATTATATTGTCACTATTATATTCTATCTAATGTAACACTAACTTAACTTATATAGAGAGTATGTTTTGAATGATTGAAATGTATAATTATATATAGATATATGTTCAATGAAAAACAAAATGAAGTTAAACATAAACATGTAATGGAAATTTTCTTGGGATCATGTAGGGATTGCTATCACTGTTTGAAGTGGATCTTAATATTTAACTTAATGATATGATCAAGAACTTTCACAACCCACCTTCTCGTTTGAAATGACATCACCACATATAGAGACCTCTAAATTTGGGGAAATGATATTCTAAACATTAGATAAAATACCTTTTTAATACTATCACTAAATATTAAATTCTCCATTGCATGCATGACACATATTGGGAAGGGAATGAAAATTGATAAATGAAAATAAGAATTCAGTAGTAGAGAAAATGGGGAGACCTCTCACCGTAATCGATTTAACCACAACCTAAATTCACAAAATTCAATAATGTGAAATAATTAACGAATAATAAACTAAATAACACCACCATTCTATTTTTTAAACATACATAGAGTTTAGATATAAATTTTTAGTAGATTTGAGAATGGAAATATGGTAGGAGAACACATAAAATAAAAGAAATGGAAGAACGAGATATGAATAATAATAAAAATATACTAAGACTATACTAATATTAATTAGTGAAAAATACTAAAGAGATTATAAAAAAGTACAATAAAGGTCCCCCCTGAGTTTCTATCCCCTTAAAATTAAAGAGAGATACATTTTTATAGAGAGGTGGGTGAAAAAGTCTAATCAAATTTTGTCCTCTAAAATTCCATGCATCTTAGAACCATTAAATGACATACATTGTAAATTTAGTCGTCCAAAATGTTGTTATTATGTGTATTTTTCATTCACCATAAATGTCTACACTTTATTGGCATAAGGATATAGTATTTATGGTTGTTTTATGCTAATAAAATTAATCTTTCCTGGTGACTGAATTCAAAATATCCAAATTCACATGATATTATGAACTTGAAAATAGATGAATATAACATAGCCTTAGTTTTGAAATGTTTTCATTAAATACATCTATATATCCATGTTGAAGTTCATATTATTTCATCTTTCATTTCAGGAGATATTGAACAATCATTAAATGTTTCTAAATTGACGTATATTTTTTTAGGCACAAATTTTGTGTTGGTTTTGGGCCGCAAATAAGGGATTGAACTTTGGGTCCATGAGAATTAAATTATTTCCATTATTTATAGAAGAATAAAAAAATTAATCTCACTATCTCAAAAAGTTTAGTAAAAAATATGACTAAAATATTGAATAAAAATTAAACCGTTAAAATCCAAAATCAGTCCATTCGTCAAATCAATCTCAAAATAATTCTAAAACCTAAAAATGTTATAATTTTCCATAAAATAACACTATGGTGGGTTTTAAAATATTAATTAAAGCATAAAATATTTTAAAATTTTAGCTTCATCAGACCTCATTACGTAATGATTATACTACATACCATTATTCTTATGATCAACTTCTTATATGAAGAAAGACTTCCCAAGATAGAAGTAATACTTGTTGATTAAAGTAATTATAAATTTAAATTGAAAAGATATAATATTCTTGTTTTTTTGGTTATGTAAACTAATCTTTGAATTGATTTTTTGGTCATGAATAATCCTTGTCATGTATATCTCAAATTATTCATTCATAATGAAAAAAATTAAAGTTGGATACTACCTTAAAGGACCATTCACTAGATCTTGAACCTTCATTATTTTTATGTGATGCATTCAGAAATGTGTTGAATCCTATAACTAAATTTTACTATATATGAGTAACAATAATAATTTATTTAATAAATAATTATGATTTACTATGATTGGAACATGTTAATTTGGACAATTAATACAAAATATATAAATTAAATCAATTATAATCATGCATTAAATTATGGGAAGAATATGATGAAAGGTACATGATATATATATATGTGTGTGTGTGTATATATAATTAGAAGGCATTATAATATAAAAAAACTCAAAATACCAAGGGTTAAATTACGTCTAAATTGAATATTCATCACCACCATGATAATTCTATACCGGTGAAACTAAAATTTATTTAACCCTATGTTATTTTTTCAATGTTTTATTAGATATGGATAATAATACATTTTAATTAGCTATTATTATACCTATCAATATCTTGAGTTTGGAAAATCAAGAAAGTGTCTGATTTTAATGAATAAAAATCAATGTGATTTTGAATTTTTTTTATTTGTATTGAGAGGGATATCATTATTGTTGTTTTGGGGAGGTAATGGTGAGTATTTAAGTATAATAATATTTACTAAATTTTTTTAGGGATAATAGACAGCAACAAATAAAAAATGGTGTTTATGGGTTGTTACATTTTCCACTATATACTAGTGGTCTCATATATATTCTATTGAGTGCCACGAGACTTCTCATAGAAAGATTTACATCTAATTTTATATTTATAAATTTATAAATTTTTGGGGAATTAATTTTAGACCCCGAGGGTTTAATTATACAAGATGACTACATATATAGGATATATTTTTTATGCATACCCTTTTTTACTTTCTTCTTCCACTTTAATAAAAAGTGTTTGGGGTCATTTGTTTTCATTGGTATGTGATAATAACTTTTTTTATACCTTCAAATTCAGCTTAAATTTTATTTGATTTTGGGTGATATAGTCTACGAAATCTATTGTGTGGTTTAATTATTGAATGTTTAAATTACCTTATAACAATGGTCTTATGACACAAATGAGTATAGAGAATTCTGAGATAGGATGAACATATTCGATTGAACATTATTTTAAAAGAGGTTAGACACGGGTATTAGGTAAAATTGGAAATCGAATTGGATTAATAAATGGTGGGTTTCTTAAAAGAAGGACAAAGAGTCCACTATGGTCAGTCTATACCTAATAAAATACCCTTTTATTAAAATTAAGATATATAACATGTATTCCCTTATATATATTAATTATTTATAATCTATATTATCTTAACAACTTATGGATTTTTGTGGTTTTTCATGGGTGTGGTAGTAATTAGCATTTCATATGGTCAAACGGGGTTCAATGGTAATGAATTTTCCTTTTAGTGACATAGGACACCTTACTCATATGGTATTTTTATATTATGGGATTTTATAGATTTTGTGGAAGTTATATTCAATTATATTGAAATTATTATTATAATAAGCATGAATTTATTGAATTTTTTTATCCCATGCAATATTAAGAGATCATGTAAACAAAGTATTTACTAATGGACATTATAGCTTGGATAAATGATTCATTTTTTGGCACTATAGCTGAAAATTATAGGTTTTTTATTTTTTATGTTACATGGTATGTGTGAGATAGTTCTATTAATATATTTTACAATCAAAATAGAATGACATTTAAAATAGATTTCAAGGTTGAAAGTGAATGACTTCATAAATTTGTTTTACTATATTATGATTGAGGTGATTTTATGTTTAATAAAAAGTGATATCAATTTTTAATGGGTTGTAAAAGTGATGATTTTGATCCATATATAAAGAAAATATAAAGAGAAGTTATTTTTTAAATAATTTAGTATAATTTCCCTTCTTTTCATGGATCCAATTTTTTATTACATGTGTGCTTGAGTGTACTATTGATGTGATGGTTTTCATATAGGTATTATCTATTAACATGATTTTTCATGATCATATCTAGTGACATAATGAGGAACATTCCTCATGTGATTTGTTAGTTATACTATGTTTGGATGTACAATAATTCCCTTATTCACCATGTGTTGACTAAGACTTGGAGATTCTAGCTTTTTTATTAGGATATAATCTCAGACTCATAGGTTTCCCTAAAATAATAAAGAATATTTTCTAGTTTTAAGTGAGACTTTGATTGGATGTCACACATGTTTGGTGATCAAGGTATTTTATGCTCCACTAGAAAGTGTGGGGAACCATTTGTTTGATTGATAAATGGGTGGAAAATTATACCATAAACTTTTTGGGATGTGATTTCCATACCAGGGTATATTCCCATACAAATTATTATTAATAACTGAGGTCATGTTTGAAGTGATAGTCATAATATTATTTTGATCAATTATGGAGGATAGGATATTATAATAAGATTTGAACGTGCTCCCTCCTTGGTGTGGTTGGATATTTAGTGTGTGAGATTGATTGATTGTACAAGTATCCTACTAGATAGGAATGATTTTATAACAAACCTAGAATGTAGAGGTGGAATCTTAGATGACCTCAACGATCATTATATGCCCCAAATGGAGATGAAACATAAAATATGGCCTCAAGGATTTAAATTTGTCATAATAGCAGCATGAAATATTCTATTGTAATTTCACAATAATAGATTTTGATATGCACTGTTGATAGAATATCATATCAAATAGGGCTCTTCATTATGGGTAATTTAATGTAGTGTAAAAATAAATTATCCAATAAGGTAGGGTGGATGACCCCATGAGTAGATGAGATAGTAAATATCATAGAAGAGTTTTGAATTCATATGGGTTAATCCATGGTGTGGCCATGTTCATAACACAAGTGATAATAATGATTATATTTATTTCTGTGTTGTATGATATGAGGGACCAATGTGTATTCATAGTGAAAAATGATCATATAGTGGTAGAAAACCATTGTGATGGATTGTAATAAATGATATGGAGTAACATCCATTCTATGAGTATTATAGAACTAATTTTTTTTAATACTTATGAGGTGACAAGGGTTTGGTATAAGTGATGATATATCAATTAATTTCTTACCACTAGACTCATCATTATTTTCCTGTTTTTTGACATTAAATTGTTATTATATAAGTTTTTTATTATTTGATCTATGTTTAGATACATTAATTTTATTATTTATTTTTAGTTATTTTAAATTTATTTTTGGGGCCTATTTGATATTCTGTTGTTGAATGTATTATTATGGTCATTATTTCCTATGACTTTAAAAGTTTTTCTATTGTTAGGATCATTTGAGAGATGCACCTCCACTAATATAATGGGTTATCTAGTCGTTACAAGAAAAAAACTCTCAACTGCTTTTATTCTCACCATATAGTATTATGTTGGATCAGTCATACAAAACTAAAAATATATAGGAGATTCTGAAATATATAATGCACACAATTAAATTTATTTATATGGTTATTAACTCTGTCTATAAATTAGATAATCCATTGTTTCTTGCGATTTTGATCTTAAAGTACATCTTATTATCATATTATCAACAAGAATAGTGTTTTGGAACACATATATTATCATAAGATCTATGTAAAGAATATATTTACTGAGAATCAACATATCAATCAATATTTCTCATGTTGGAACCATGGTATTCTCTGCATGATTTGGAGTGTGGTTTGTGTTTGTTGTCAATACTCAGTGGATGTTCAGAATGTGTACCAGCAAAGAGATCATAAAGTTCAAGCAGACAATAGTATTGAAGGTGGAGTCGTGTACTTGAGAACATGGGAAAATGGCAAAGGGATAAAGGCCCCACAAGTTTTGGGATGTTCGCGTAACTGACCTACGCGCCGTGAAGAGACTTGCGCGCTGATTCCTATGAGGATTTGAAACTTGTGCATCTATTGTTTTTCAAGATTATAACTTCAAAATATGGCGAATGAAAGAAGGTCGCGCAAGTATTTGAGTGGTCGCGAAAGTGAGTAGCGCAATAGAGGCCTGGGCGGACAAGTTGTGTGCCTATGGAAGACTTGCGCGCCACCGCACAGTGGGTCTAGTTTTCCTATAAATAGATAACCACCCCCTCCTCATTTTTAACCAAGTTCAAGACTTATAGATTTTTAGGGCTCTTGTCGCGCAAGTAGTTGAGTCGCACAAGTGGTTGTTGGGTCGCACAAGTACAGGCTGCACGCCGATTTTTGGCTGCACGACCAAGGTGGTTGGGGAGTCAAAGGCGCAACGTCGCGCAAGTTTGGAGTTGAAAGAGGCAGTGTTGCGCAAGTGGGTTGGTGTCACCTGCGTGCCGAATTTGTACTGCGCAAGTGACTTACGCGCTGGGATTGAAACGTGCGTGTCGGGCTTGGAGAAGCGTGCCAGGGTTGTTAATGTACATATGTCCTTTTGAAGCTGCACGAAAGCTAGATGATCGCCTAGTACCCTCTGTGAAAAGTTAGATTCGTATTCTGGTGAGAATTGGACTTCAATAGAGTATCTATATACAATGGAGGATTCATTCTTCTGCAATGATGGAGAGACCTTCACGTGTATAATCTAAGTGTGACTTCACCAAGGGTAGTGATCCAGGGGGAGTCAACGGGAGTGAACTGAGGGAAGCAGTGAGTTATCCCTGAAACTTTGTAAAGGAAGTGAGCTTGGGATAGAGTGATTGTGCACGAACCTTTGTAATCCACATCTAGTGAAGATTAGTGGAATTTGGTACGACCGACAACTTGTTGGCGTATGCTCCATGGACATAGCCCTTAGTGGTGAACCAAGTAAAAAGTGTTGTGTCTTCTCTATGCATGTGAATGTTTGCTTTCTAATCATATTCATCATACAGGTTCAACAAGTTCCTACCAATGTGGGAACAAGATCCATCACATTAAAAGAAAAAGTTGTCACCCTGATTCACCCCTCCCCTCTCAGGGTGTCCCGGGGTCCTTCATTTCATTCAACTCAGATTCAATCTAATACTAGTAAAACATAAAATCCATATAAAAAATAATTTAATAATAGGTATTGGTGTTGTTCATGGTTTATTATAGTATACATAATCTATATCAACAATCCATGGTGGGATATCTTTATTATATTCCCTTTTATCGTTTTCTTTTCCCCCTTGAACATAAATCTAGTAGCCACTAAAAATTAATTAATCTATTCATGCTATAATTTAACATATATCCGATATTAAATGGATAAGGGATATAGTTTTTTCCCAATTAAACATGGTATGTAGGGATTTTTCTTCTCATCATATCATATGCTAAGATAATTTATATCGCTTGTCTTAATAGTCGAACTTCAACTTCTAAACTTTATTTCAAAAAACTAAACCATTACTCAAAAAAATTATTATCAATGAAAAAAATATAACGATGATTCACCATAATAATTTTAAGCCTCCACATGGTCTACTTCAAAGCATACATGACACCACGTTCTTTAATATATTCATTTCTCTTCAATTTATTCATAAGTATTTTTATTTATAATGGTCACACCGTTCCCAAGGATACATCTTGACATAGTCAATTTATCATTATTTTCTTCATTATTTTTCATCCATATCAGCTCTAATAATAATCCAACACATCCTTCAATAGGTTTTTATTAAATACAACCTAAAATATAGAACAAAACTCAAGAATTAATTCCCTTAATTTTATTTTCATAACATTATTCTAATTTTGAAATTATCTAAACAAAACCCCACTATATAGAATGATATTTTTGAGAGTTCTCAAAGCCTCAATGTAAATATCAATACTATATTTACTATCACTCAATTGAGATCAGCAACTCATATTCCCCCTTTTTAATTTAGTTCATGAGAGTTATCTAATATTTAAGAGGACATCAATCTCCCATATTCTATTTCTTAGAAACATATTAAGAAGAATGTAATAACTTCATTATGATCAACTACCAAATCCTCATGTATCCCTAACAAAGGAAAATTATTATATTATCTTTTTCCCTTTTGTTATGACCTTCAAAAATAAACAATTATATTATATTTTACCTAAATATCTATATAAGTATTCTCCACCTATATAAATAAATATAATTTAATAAAATAGGGAAAATAAAATAATGATCTTATATAGACTTTGGGAAATAATATACTTCAAGAAAAAACCTCTTATGCTTGATGAAATTTTTATCTAAGGGATTTGTAAAAATATAAAGTACATTCCCCTATATTGAATCATATTCTAAATATATCTCTCTATATTCCACCTTCTACTAGAAAAGGTGTAATAAAATTTAAATATGATTTAACAAAAATTATTTACATGAATTGTTTATAAAATTCATTAAATTTTATTATAAAACCCAATAAATAATTGGTATAAAACAATAACCTTTGATAAGTAGTCTGTCATAGGCCCCCAAATAAAACAAAACTATTATAACCTTGAATGTGTCATATTGGATAATATGGGGCTTTTTTTAAGAAGCTGGGCCTATTATCTTCACAATCTTAGTCATTTATTTTCTTGTTATTATTTTAAATGTTTTAAAATATTGGATAAATGAGAGTTTATTGGTTTTGGTTTTGGTTTTCACATATCTATGAAATGAAAAAAAATGAAGATAATAAATAGCCAAAATAGAGTTAAAGGGGTTGGATCCATGTTTGATCCCATAAATATTTTATTATCAAGTAGTGTTATTATCTAAAAATTAAATCAATATCAATCCTAAATCGCTAAATTCTATCTGAATTATATAACAAAGCTTTCATAAGAATACCTCCCATTGTATAATTACCCCATCTACTCCATAATAAATAGGAAGTTAATTTTCTCAACCAAGGAACTCATTATCCCTTCACCCATTTTTATTGTACATATTTCATCACCCAATATGCATTACTCCACTAGTATACTATGTACATTGAGAGAAGGGAGGGATAAAATTATTCATTGATTGGAAAATGCAGTATTTCATTAGAATGAGTCAATGAATAACATCTACCAACTTATCTCTATTTCACTTTCATATAATGGAAAAAAAGAAAATTATTAAACAATAAAATATATGGATTTAGATATCCTGAGAAATATTTCCAGAGGACCTATACCTCGAGTTAATTCGAAAGGTCGATATAGTTTATTGATCAAAATTAAAAAACATTGAAGATCATAAAACACCACTAAAAATAAGGAATAAAATATAATTTCATTAAAAATCACATTAACATAATTGAAAATACAAGTAGAAGAGATGTTATAATAGTAGTCCCATAAAGGGAGAGTTATTTTCTCACTCACCCCATCCATTTAGTATATATTAGTCTTGGAACTAGAATGGATTGATTTCTATCCTTGATTTGGTATATACAGCTTGGTAAAAGAGATAGCTATACTTAGAATCCAGGGGATCTAGTGTTTATAACTTTCTTGATCACTACAACTTGAGCCTAGGTATATTTGGGTTTGAAGTCCATAAGGAGGTATTGGGAAATTACTTCAGTCATTGGGATTGGATTCGAACTTTTGGGTGATAGTATCTTGTGAGTGTTTGGTAAAGCTCTATTGAGTGACATGCTTCTGTGAACTGAGCTTTGAATGTGATCATGCGAGTATAGCGGAAATCTTCAAAGTTGTAATTCCTCGGGTGGGTGTCTTGGACACTACATCGGTATAGGAATTGGAGTTTGGTTGACCAGATTGAGTGTTGTAGAGGGGATGGACAAACCATGCTATCATGGTCTTATTTAGAATCAGGCCTTGGTCATGCTTTATATTGTCATGTGGTCAGTCAGTATTGCATAGTGGAGTCAAGATCTATCGAAACTATCACTGGGATCCTTAATTATTACAATGTTACCTAGATTTACATTTAGTCACTTTAGTTTGATATTCAAAATATTATGAGGTCGTTTGATACATACTCATAAACACTCTCTAATAGTGCATTGAGGCTTGGGTTGGCTGAAAATAATTAGGTAATTTCATTGAGCAAGTGCAGTGCATCCCTATACAAAATCATATATGCATTCATGGAAAATGAACAAGGCCCAACAATCTTGTTCTTCTTCAACTTACGTGATGTAAACCATCCAATGAAAATGAAAATTAACCTCAAATTCTATGTGATCATCAATATATCATCCAACTGGTCTTGATCATTCAACTTTATATAAATGACTATGTTTATAATATATAATCATTCAAACTCAAATCCTCTCTTCCTATTGGGGTAAATATCTATTACTCTTCATGTGATTTTTAATTCCTCTTCATTATGCTCATGTCGATTCTTTGATCACCAACAATTGAGATCCAAAGAGGAATCCGGGATAGGAATCAACTTCATTATAGTATCCTAGATGTTTATTTGTCCTTGTGAGCATGACAGTTGATATTCTATTATTCTTTTCATATTTTTTGTGTTTCTTCATTAAATTTCAAAAACTTCATCCTTCTTCAAATTTATCATATTAATTCTCTAGATTTGAATTCTTTAGTGGTATTGGTGTCAACTTCAGTTAAAATGGTTATCTTTGAAGGATTAGGAAGATCTTGTGGAAGAATGTGGTCACAACTCTACAGGAATATAATCGTTTCAATTTCATGGAATATGGCTCCCCAAAAGCAAATGATTTTCTTCTCCATAGAAGAGGATCCACAAAAGTATGATTATGTAATAAATCCATGAAGGTTTTCCCCATTACTAATTTTTTATTCTATGTGTATTCCATGTCATACACATTTAAGAAGAATGATCGGTTAGCAAAAATTTCAATTCACAAAAAAATCATTTTAAATGTAATTCTAATTTTATTAAGCACAATGAAAAATGAATTCAAATTAAAAATTGACATTTTATTATTTAATATCAATTTTTAATCAAAATAAACTTTTACACATCAAAATATTTATTAACATATTGTTTCATTCTAGATTGATTCTAATTTAAATTAAAAAATTAAATATCTTTAAATAGTGTATTAACATAATTCCCCATCATGGTATGACTTCGAAATTTTTTCTAAAAAATAATGAAACATATGAAAACAATGAATTAATCCATTTTAAAATTAATTTCATGATTTTTCAAAATTAAAAATAATTAATAAATTTACATAATTTTATATAATTTTTGGGATTCTAAAAAATGAAATATAGAAAAAAATGAACTTCTTGAGATATCGTCACTCTCCACACATGATCTAAGGACCTCATATCCAACATTTTAAATTCATTTATTAAAAATATTTACAAACATTTTTATCCTACCAATGTTAAAATACATATATCAAAATTACAAAAAACCAAAAATTAATCCATCAATTAAATTATCATACCTCTTCTATGAATCTAAGACTTTTTCCCATTTTTATTCAAGCATATGTTCCATTTTTAGGATTTTGATAGATTTTATCTTTGTGGAATTAAAATTCTAATAAGTGGAATTTAAATTTATCACTTTCTTTAATCATCCTTAAACCATAGGTCCATTTTCCAATTCATTAATACAAATCTAAATAATCTTTTATATTTCATTTTATCCCTTATTCATCATGGTCCAATAATACCCTCACCTAAATGAATAAAATTTTTATAATTGGATTCTTTATTCAATTTTTTCCAAGCCATTTATTTATATAAAGCAGTTATTTAATTTATTGAGGTTTTTTATTTTCTCACAAACATGGTACCTAATGTCTCGAAGATTCATCATGGGATCCATATTCATAATTTTACTCCAAATTTAAAAGAAATATATTAATTTCTTTTTATTTTTACCCCTGATGTGTCCCCTTTATCAATAGCTAATATAACCTAGATTATGTTCAAAATATCAATATCCTCATTATATAATTTTTATTCCACAAATTCATTTTCTATTGAAATAATTTTATTTTGATTTCTCAAATAAAATATCAATGAAAATATAAGTGATATTCAGTCAAAAATCATATAGTTTCATCAACTTCAACATCTATGGATCTCTCCTAACCATCATTCACCCTTCTATAAGGTAGGACACCATTGATGTTCAGGTTACTGGTCCTAAAAAACTCTTTAAATATAAAAAATGAGAATAAAACATCTTGTAGAATTCTATGTATATATAGGTTCAAAAAAATATATCCAAAGCAGGTTGAATCCATTCCCACACACTTATTCATCACTGCCTATTTATGTTCCGATGTTCCTGTAAAAATATACAAATAATTATAATAATAGACATTTGTAAAAGGATAAATACCACCTGGATTTTATTTTATCTAACGAGCTTGAGTTAATCTCTCCCATAGGTGATTTTTAAAAAGAATGAACTGATCAACTATGTCATTTTCTACTAAGGAAAAAAATATAAAAAAACCGAATTAAATATTTTGAATTTATTGAAAACTAAGGACATTAAAAAATAAATCATGAGAGAAAAAATATTGGGTTATCCCTATAAAGAAGGGTTTTTTTATTGATAATATAAATATGGATAGTCCTAGTATAATCCCCAATATACTTGAGGATATATCTTTTAGGATAAAAATTACCAGATGTTTCTCTTCCCCCTACCATGTATTTTTTCTTTATCTTGGATTTCCACTTGAATAAAGTTCTTTAGGCTTATTCCCTTATCATTACAATATATATTTTCAAGTGGGGATGGAAGTATGATGTTTGGTACCTATTATATTCCTTACTAGGTCAATATTTTCACCTCCTACTCTTTAAATTTGGATACCTATATCTTTATAAAAGCCTTATAAAACCCCACCTTGAATACAACACACATATTAAATTTTTATTATACATCTAGGGTATAAAATAACGTGGATTATTTTGAAAGATTAATAAATTGAAGCTCATAATAAGGGTTTCCATTTATAATATTAAGAAAAAAGTGTTTAAATCAGATTTATCTCCCTCTAAATTTTCATTAGGAATCTCTATTCCCAAAAATGTTGTTACAAATTCACTTGAGGGGGTAGGTAGTGAATCATATTGTTTGGCCCCAACCCCTTAGATTTTCAATTCAATTATTGAAGGGATTGTCTATTTGTGTCAATCAGTCAAATATTGATAAAATTTTTGGATGTATTCTGGGATCTCAATATGCACATAGGGCATGTATCTTAGTATTGATGATTTGATGTCCTATTTAAGGTTTTTAAAGTCCTCCCAGAATACTTCTATACCTATTTCATTTATGGATCTATGCATCTATCTAACACATATAGAAATAATTTCTTCATAAAATGGAGGTGTGTGAAATTAATAATCCATAATTTTTTTATGAAGTAAAAAAATAATTAAAATTGTATATTAGATAGTGAAACCTCAACTCAACTCTCTAGAAATAGTTTTATGTTGATGAGTGTCATATCACAGGTCACTCAGAAAACATAATTTGTAAAACCTCAAATGTATCATAGTAGTTGACCGAGGTCATATCTCTGGAGTTAGTCCTAGGAGCTTCACTATCTAAATGAATAATATATTATTGTTTATATTTTAAATTTTTTGAATGATGAGATAAATGAAAGTTAATTGGACTGGTTTTCTAATTTTTATATAATTAAAATTAAATGTAGATATAAAATACCCATGTTAGAGTAAATGGGGTTGGATCCGAATTTAATCACACGTGACCTTCATTACTCAATAGTGTTCTTATCCATCAATCAAGTAAATATAAATTCTCTATTAGTCATTTCTATATGAATTATGGAAAAAAAATATACCTAATCAGACCTCATATTTCATATATAACTCACCTCCACTATAATTAAGATTTGGTGACTTTACTCAAACTATACATTCATTGTCTCTTCACATAACCCCATTTTGTGTCTATCATTATGAAATCTAAAAATATGCAATGGAATGCTGCCCAAACGGAGATAAGGGAGGGAGAAAATGTTTAATTGATTATAAAATAAAGTTATTAAATGGAAGGAGTCGATGATTGATATTAATATACTTCTCTACATTCTATTTCCACATCAAGGGAAAGAATAAAAAATGAGATAATTGAATATAACTATTTAGAGTTCCCATTAAATCCTCATTGGGGGCTTAGGCCTTGAATTAACTGTCTATGATCAATGATTTAAGAGATAAAAATAAAAAATAATAGCTGATCAAAAAACACTAGAATATATGAGCAATAAAATATAACATAATTAAATACCACATTAATATAATTTAAAATATAAGTAGAAGAAAATTTAGAACAATCAACACAAAAAGTGGGCATGATTTTATCACTAACACCATCTTTCTTTATATAGTTTTACTATACCTTCCATGAGAATTAAAAATAGAAAAATTATCCCCATGATTGATCTTGTTTCACATTCTCAAAGAATCACAACGAATTTTCTTCATTTCATTTGGTCCATAGTGGAAATCAGGTATATCTTGAGGAATTTTAATTATGTATGCTGCTGAAAACCTCGTGTGAGGGTATAAAATGATGCATGTTCTATTGGGGAATGGGTTAATTTTAAATAGTAATGGCCTTCATAAATAATAGGATTATATAGAATAGGCTCTGGACGCAATTGCTTTTTATTATGTATTGGGTCTAAAAAAATATTATATTGGTTGGTTATCCATGAATTGTTACAGGAACCAATGAAATAGAAGGAACAACACTTGACATCTAGGGTAAGTTTTGTGTACAACATGCAAAGATCCAAGAATTTAGGTTTGATAAACTCTTTTTTGAAGGGTGCAAGAAGGTGTTGTGATATTGTTTTCAAAATGGGAATGGATGTGAAGTGGTGGGTGAAAGAAGATTGGGAGATCTTAGAATAGCTATGATCAATTATGCACTTCAGTGAATAGATATTCAATTGTGATAATGGGTGAACATGGGAAGGATTTCATAACAATGACTAGCATTATAATCTATAATCAGTCTAAAATGAATCAGATCTCAAATTTTTCATCAAGATCTTTTTATAATAATCTAATTTCTACTTCATCTTCATTATTATCATGATAATTATTCAATTTTCTTTAATTGAGATCTATATATGATTATAGACTAGGCATCGTCTTCATCGTATCAAACCATAATTTCATCCAAACTCTTGAGTGCATAACTCATCAAAATTTGGTACTTCTTTTAGTTTATTATCTGGTTTCTTCATTAAATTTTGGAACCTTCACCATTCCTCAAATTTATCAATATTTATTCTCTCATATCATATGCATCAGTTGGACTGGTGTTGGTTTGGGTTGGATTGGTTAACACAGATGGAAACAGAAGATCCCGTTGAAGAATATGTTCACTACCTAATTGAAAAAGAATATTTCCATTTCATTGAATATTGATTCATAGATGTTACAACATTCCTAATTCACATATTCATATCCACTGAAATATAAGGGAAGAAATCCATTAATGTTTTTCCTTTTCCAAAGTTTTTGTTTTTTACCTATACATTCCGTGTAAAACATTTTCTAGTATCCTGAATTTTTGACTAAAAATTCAATTCATAAAAAATAGAAATATTTCCATTTTTTTCAAAAAAAATTAAATATGAACAAAATTTTTAAATTGATATTTTACTGTTAAAATTATATAGTTTTACCAAAATCCATTTTTATTAAAACAAATTTATTAAGATGTGAAATTATACTAGTTTCAATGAAAATCGAAAAAAATAAACTCCATTAAAAATACAACATTATGATTCCAAATCAATTCATAGATCCTTATTTACTTAAAAAATTAATGAAACATATTAAAATTGTGAATAAGTCCAATTTATAATTAATTTTAAGATATTACAAAACTAAAAAAACACTAAATTAACCAGGTTTTGATTAATTTTTGAGTTTCTTATCGATGAAATACATTCAAAAAAATTGAAAGTTTATGACCTCATCAGAGTATATGTATTCAAGTAATAATTTCATATACATAATTTTTGTTATCAAATTTTATGCTACAACATATTCAATTTCTTTTTTTCTTAGCGTAATTAATGTTTTCTTCTTAGACTAAAAGGAAACACATATTCCTTTAATAAAAACTACACCTTAAGATGTTGACTTTTGTGTTCCAATTCCACCTTTACAAAATTCATTGAAATAACCATAATGTTGTAATAATTTTTATTTATCTTACCTCAATCCATAATTGGATATCCCTTGGATATATCTGAAGATCCATTTTTACTAAGATTAAATTCCATATAATTACATTGGAATCGAACACAAAGAGTAATGACAACCATGAACTGAATCCTTGAAACTACCAAGAAAATTATGATCAATATAATTCTTCAAAACTCCTTCTAATCCAAACTCTATAATTTATCATCTATCAAAAACATAGTCCCATCTATTATAGATGTAGATACCACTCTTTATTATTCTATTCCAAAACGATTTAACAAATCATGTGTATACTTATATTGCGAGAGACTAATATAACCTTCTATTTTCATAACTTCAAAACCCAAATGTAATGTCACGTCCCCCATCATTAACATCCAAAAAAAAATCAAATTTGGGAAGAAACGTTTTCACTAGTTTTCCCTCTTTTCATCATAAATAATTGTATTAACATATAAGACCATAATGAGTGAGTTTTTGTTATATACCTTGTCATATATATTACATTCCATCACTCCATTCATAAATCTCTCGATCTTTAAGCTACATTTTAGCTTTTAATGTGATTCCCAATAACATGATTAATCCCATATAATGATTTATTTTTCATTTAAACTCAATAATGAATACCATCAAAGAAAAAATACTATTGTTGTTCAACGTAAACCACTTCTTCAAGTTCATCCTTCATGAATGGTGATTTCACATCCATTTGGAATACATTAATTTTTATTTATGCACATGTCAATAGAAATATATGGATTTTCTTCAACCATGTGACTAGAGAAAACGTTTCACCAAAATCTATATCGATAATTTAAGAATACCCTTTTTCACACAAAATTGGAACACTTCCATGCTACTAATCCCATATTGTTGAGTTATATGAAAAAACTGAAATGTTACAAGTATCATTATTTTCCATAATACATGAGAAAATTTGCACTTTTAAAATATTCTTAATATAATCTCTCTCGTATCTAATCACTATAATCTAATGATCATGATATAGTGATTCATCATTAATATTTGGTTTAATATGAGAAATAAATCTAGTATAATTATCATTATTCAGACTTATCGATGTTTGAACAACATTATTGTTGTTTCTAAGTATTTTTGTCAAATTTCACATGTTTTTTATGTTTGAAAAAATATTTTATTTTTGATTCGGGCCTTCCATGTTTCAATAAATATCAGAATAAACATGAGAACATTGAAAATATTCGACTATAGTATAATATTTCTCAGATAATTCATCAATGTCACCTAAAAATTATTCAATGTCTTCATCAATTGGAACTGATGTTTGAAATGAATTTTAATTTTCTAAAATAATAAAATACAAATATCAACATTTTTCATCATATTCTTATTCTAACACATATAACTCAATACACATAGTGTGTATAAAATAAATATCCCCTCATCTATTGTTTCATAAAACATTACTATGTATCTTCCTCTGATTTCGATATAACAAAAGTTTCTAAATAATTTGAAACTTATAATATTGGTATTATTCCTAAACCATATCCCATAAGGGGTATTAAGGGGATTTAATTATATTATGAATTGGTTGAGAATTTATATATCCACTATGGTAGCATATATCCAAAAGAAATTTGAAGTGTCATGATCTAAAAATGGTTATCCTTTTGGCAACAAAACATTATTTCTTTCTTTTACCTACTCTATTTTATTATAGTTGTTTGTGTAGAATTGTATTCATGTTTTAATCTAAGATTCTAAGGGTATTCTTGAAATTATTATTATTTTTTAAAACATTATCAAATATGAATATTTTGATAGCACATCCAACTTGGTTTTAAATAACCCAATGAATGTGTTTAAACCTCTCAAGAACTTTTGATTTTATTGATATAAAATAATTATAATTCATATAAGTAAAATCATCAACAAAATTAATAAAATACTATATTTTATTATTTTATTTCAAACTCATCATACCACACACTTCCAAGTATATTAATTTAATGGGATTATTATTCTTGAACTACAAAATTTGGTAGCTCTTTTTCACTATCTCTCCTCTATGACACACATTACAGTTTTTTATCATCTCACAAGTCAACATTCATAAAGTTATCATAACTTCAAAATCCACTACATTTTTTGACCCAAATGATTATGTTTTTTGTAAAAAAATACCATTCTATTACTTTACACTCAATAAATAGGAATTTTGGTAATTTGAAATATGTAAAAAGTTTATAGTTCTTAATTGTCACTTTTTTATGATTATTCGACCCTTTATTCTCCAAATGAAACATCCATTAATTATAAATATCTATTAATTATAATTGAAATACTGTTTCTAGAGACACAAGAGGTTTTTCTTTATTCCATCAACAACGAAAACATCACTGGATTCATGATTCTTTTCAAAATTTATGGTGCTAAAAACTCATTTCATATTTAGTGGTACATCATTTTTAAAAGTAACAGATACTCGATCATACATTTATATTTATTTTAATAATCATTTATGTCTAATAATGCGTGATGATAAAACAATATTATGAATCAAGGGAATTTCACAATTCACTTCATTTTAAACCACCTCAACCAATTACTCTCATTATTGATTACTCAACCTATTAATATATTTAGAGTTATATTTTTTGTATCATTTAGACTAGTAGTATTATGAGACACTTTTAGGTAGTCTGTTCATTTTGATAATAAACTGTACACATTTCCTCAGTCTAAAATCATATTTTTTCAATTTTTTAAAAACAATTTTAGTGTTTAATTGTAAACCCTAACAATAGATAAACCAACATGACAAACCCAAAACACCAAATTCAACCGAGAAATATACCCACACCAAAAGTGTTATATAAATTAACCTTACCTTTTAGATGATATATTATCTAAATTATCCTAACTTCATATTGTATCTCCTTTATTCGTGTCATATCTTTGATTAATTGAGTGATATATTGTAATAGTATAGATACAATTTATTTGTATACACTCATTTTCATAGATATATTTCTTCAATCCATAAATCACCTTATTTATAAATTATAGTTCGAAAACTGTTCTTGTTAATAATTATTTATATTGGAAGTCACTACTTATCAATAACCACCTCACTCTTATGAAGTTTCAACATTACCATTGATATATGCTTAGTCTTGTCCTCAACATATCTCTTCATCTACACCCCATTGATTTTATGATTTTTGGCACCACCATATGTAATATAAATAGTTTTATTTCCTTAATTTGGAGAAGTGATCATCTTATTCCCCTTATTATAACTACTTTCACCATTTTTATATCAATTTTGATCTTATATAAAAACAGTTATAGAATAATAAGATATTATCTAAGTTTCTTAATGCTATCAAAAACATAGACTGTCATTTTAAAATATCTTCTAAAATCTTTGATGGAATATTTTAACTCCCCTTACTAGAATAATTTTGAGAAATTTTTTGGTTCAACTAATTTTAACTCTTGAGCTTTTAAATCCACTTTCATAACATGTATATTTATTTCAATAATCTCAAGAATACTTTCTAATACATCAAGGATTTCATTGATATCACTGATCTGATGTGTGAACATTATTTCCATCTCCAAAATAAAATTATAATTTTATTTATTAAGACATTTTTTTAAGGAAATATTCTCATTTTTTAATGATTTATTTTATCTACCAAGGTTCCTTATTTCTTTCAAACACTTCAGGAGCTTTAATATTAAATAAATTTGCTTTGGTGTATCATCATCACCACATTTCTCTTCACTAACACATTTTTCAAAACTAAAATTATTACCAAAAAAATTATTTGGATTTAAAATCACAAGGAACATAATTATTTCATAAATATTCTTCTATTTTACATTCCTCATAATAAGTTCTTATATCAATTTTTTAAATAAAGTTATATTTATTTATAATTCTATACTTCTCTTTTCATTTAAAAAATTCCCATAATAAAACCACTTGACAACTTCTTTATTCTTGATGATATTTTAGATAGATCATTTTTTCCAACTCATTCATCCTTATAATGAAAACTATCTAAAAATTTCTAATCATGACACAACTAAAACACTTAAATTTAAATATTCCTCTCTACTTAACTTTTCTTTATTTCATACATTTTGATAAAATTGATATAAAATCATTATTTTAATGTAATAATCTTTGATATCTATTTCCTTATAATGATACGTTATTAATTTAATACAATTAAAAATATATGAGTCTTTAAAATTTCTATCCCTATCATATTTTCCATTTTCCCTCTTGGAGAGCCCCCATATCATATCATTCACTATGAATACATTATTGATCTTTTTAATGGTTCAAACTTCCAGGAATTGAAAATAAAGTGAAGAGGTCTCTTCATAAAAAGTTTCAAATATAATTATCATCATTTTCAAAACAACCATATAATTTTCATTCAATTCTTGCTGACTTAAAATTAATCTCTCAATTATGTTTACCTGGAGCAATAACTCATCCACTGACTAATATTCACCCATTAGAAAAACCTAAAATGTAGCATGATAATATAGTAACTAAGACACCATGAATCTCTTATATCCATCATATATATCATGAATTGTTCTCTATGTTACATAAAACATATATAATTTGATCACAATTTTTAATTATTTATTAAAGGGGGATGAGAGTAAAGCATTACACACTCTCCCATCATCATCAATAATCTTCTAATTAAGTAATAAATTTATTTTCCAAAATATGGTAAGTTTCACATCATTATTTTTTATTTCAAGAACATCTAAGATAGGTGAAAAATATGTGAAACCATCCTATAATTACATTGACTAAATATTTTTCCACAAAATATGGGAACTAACCTTTTGTTGATAGAATTCTTGGTCTCCATCGATCTCTTCAAATGAAATTAATTAGAAATAAAAAACTCATATACTCAGGAAAAAAATATAACAAATTCAATGATGATCCATTCGAACAAGTTATAAGATCGTGAATATAATATAATATCCTTCTCTGATACCAATTATCTGGACCATGTGAGAAATACACGACCACTAATAGGGGTGAATTAGTGGTTACTAATAGACCAAATATCAAAAAAATAATATTCACATTATCTGATAGTTCTTATGTTTGAATAATTGATATTAAATGGTGATGAGAGATATAGATTGATAGAAAACACATGGAATAAGATATTTACATGGTTCACTCACACATTTTAAAATTGCGTAATCATTTGTCTATTATTATTTTTATCTCTATATTAATGTTAATATATAATTATCAACAAAAATAGAATTTTAAAATATGAATATGGTCCTAAAAACTAAGTACAATAAATATCTATACAAGAATTAATATATCAATCATTGTAATAATGTACATTTAACAACCTCCAAATTATTGATCATGTGTGAAAAAAAGTTTTTCTATTTAATCTCATCCAAATAAGTCTTTAAATTCCCCTATGAATGGTATAGATGCCTATTTAAAAATTAATTATACTCATTTAAGTGAAACATATCACACACATACATATAGATTCATTTATCATTACCTATTGGATTTGACCATGGGTTTCTCTAGATGACATCAAATAGATCCAAGATCCCAGGTTGGATATGAGACTCCCAAAATCTACATGTTTAGATATAGTTCTTAGCTTACATACTTTTTATATATCACAAGAGTTACAGAAAATCAAAGATCAATAATTTGGTTTTTCTTGAAAAAAGTATATAAAACATAATAAACATATAAAACACTATAAAAATTATTTTAATCCTCCATTTATGAATAATTATAAATGGATCACACTCTATTTATGACATATGATAACTTTTTGGAAATGGATAAACATAATAAAATAGTGATATTTAATGATCAATACTGGGTAAAATGCTTATAATTATAAAATTTATTATAAAAACACGAGATGGATGCTCATGTGATAAATGGATTGTTAGAGAAATAAGATTATGAAATCATCAAAAGTGAAAATGATTCATGATTTCATAATCACATATAATAGAAAAAATCATAAATAGTGAAACAAATCTAAAATCATAGAATACAAGCCATGCTATTACAAGAATTTGGTAATCATAAGAATTATAATAATGGGGTAAAAATATTATTCATTTCAAAAAAATAAGTCTAGGACCATTGGAAATACATCATAAGGTAATATGCTAGTCTTACTACATGGGAACCATATATAGTATCTCATGAAATTAACGTATTAAGAAATCGATTGGGGGGTTCCTAAAATTTTGGTCCCACCCATCACATTATAAAAAATCATTAATATGTATTCCACAATAATATAAAAATAATAATAGATCAATTAATAATCATAACCTGATTACCAATAGAAATAAAGCAAGCATCCAATTAAATAAAATAACTCTCTAGGAATGAATCCTTTAATCAAGAAAATGAACTATAATATATTTACACTATATAGAATAAAGTGTATAGCCTAGTAAATAATTTCCTTGATAAATTGAATCTATATTTTAATAGGTTGATAAATTTCCATTAAAATAATGAATTAAGGGTATTCAAAAATAAAATAAATTAGAAGAAAGGTTATGTTTATTCATAATTAATTATACAGATTAAAATGAAATAATGGATAATTTATCTTATAGATATTTCATTTACACCACATTGTGCACACATAGAATCACGGATAAGGAAATGGGGAATTATATTGTTATATAATTTGTTTGTGGAAAATATATTATTCAATGGAATGAAATATAATAAATTTTTAATTGAGTGAAATATGAAATATCACTTACATAGATAAATAATATTTCATAGGATAAATATCATATAAGTTTTATGAAGGAAATTTCTTATTTTTTATGCAATTTTAAAATAAGAAAATTTGTTATCTTTAAGAGTATATGTAAATGTAAGATTTTTTTTAAATGATATTTTAAAAATTATTATGAAAAATGACATAAATGATTACTTTAAAAATGAAATGTAATAAAAATTAAGAGGGAAGTTGAAGTGGAATATTGAAATTGTATTCATTACATTTGGGGATTTGTTTTTGTAAAAACGACAATTAAATCACTTTATAACATCATTTTGAAAAATTAATTGATGTATTATTTTATATTATATATATTAATAAAATATTCCAATATTTAAACCATGAAAATAAATATATTTAATATTTAAGAAACATGGGGAGGAAGATGAAAAAATGTAAATGTTACATTTGAAATATCTTATTGTCTGGTTTAAAGAAGTATGAGGAACGGAATCATAAATACATGTGTATCCATAGAAAATAATGCTGAAGAAATATAAAATAACATAAAGGTGGAATATTATAATGATTAAAAGTGTATTGAAATAGAAAGGGAATATATCATAAATAATAAGAAAAAGTTGGAAGACCCCATATGAACAATGTATGGTATAACATTTGAATATGTATAATAGTAAAAGAGAGTAGTAATTAGAAAACCTAAACATAATCAACTAATAATATATAGAAAATATTAAAATATACAACATTATTCTATCCTTTTGGGTTTAAATTAATAGAGAATTATAAAATCTAATATTGGTAAATGGAGAAACTCTTGCAAAAAAATCGACAAAACTTTGTTCTTAAATTGACTCCCCTATTTCATTTAGGACACAATCACAATATTGAAGACAAGCATCCCCAATTGTAATATTAACCATTATATAGTTCATACATAACGTTTCATCTTATAAAATAGCTTGAAAACATTAAATGTGAAAACAAAGATCATTAGGTATATTAACATAGAAGAAACTCATTAATCCAGTGAAAACAAGAAAGCCCATGAGAAAGTTTTCATTTTTATATAAAAAACATTGATCTTAAATAATCACTAAATTACTCATGAAATCAACATCATTTCTTGAGGACATTTCGAAAACATATCATCCGAAATATTAAAAGAAAAAACACAATCATAATAGTCACATGTGACATCATATTCATATTTCCCTTTCAATGGAATAACATACCAAATTAATTTCAGCATCATTCATAATGGAATATCACAATAAGTTAATTAGAACATCGTAAACTTATCATGGAATAACCTTACCTATTGATTATAAGAGTGTATATTAAGAGAATAAATCATTAACCAATGAATTGGAGTGATATATTATACCCACCCATAAAAAATAACAAATTCCATGAACCATTATAGGAATACAATTTATAAGGGATTGGACTTTAGATATAAAACTCAAAAAAAATCATTTGAACCCATAATCATAAGCACATAATGTTATAACAGAAAAATGTTGAAATATAATTTTATTTTAAAACTCTATAAAAAGAAGACATCACATAATAATTGGAATTTTATAGAATATTTAAAATCATGAAAAAATGAAAATGAATCTTTATAACAAATAGAATACATGATTTTGGGAAAATTTTATGAAGCGGTAAATGTTATTTAAACATTCTTTTCACATATTTAAAAATAAATTTGAAGATATTCCATATTAGAAGTGTAAAAATGATTACTTTTTAATCCATTGTAAGTAAAACATAATAGAAAATGAATTTAATATATCATTAATGTTATGAGAATAAAATTATCTAGAAAATATTAACATGGATAAAGAATAGATTAATGGGAAACATCAAAACATTTAAAATAATGTTTAAAATAAAATCACTCACCTCAATTCTCATATTTATGCAAACATATTATACCATATTGATTAGTGGAGATATATTAATTATTTAATTTTGAAATAAATTTTTGTATTTATCATTACCTTATTGATATTAATTTTATTTAATTTATTATCATGTTTTATTTATTTACTAAACCGGCACTATTTGTTTTGGGGTCGTTTGGTCAATTCCTCCAAAACTGATTCAGTATATTGATTGTGGTAAAATGTGTTATTAAATTGTGTCATCATATAAAAAATGGTATTTATATTAATTATTTATCATTAAAATATAAAAAAATTATAGTTTGTTAGTTTTTATAAAATATATTAAAATAAAGAGAAATATCTTTATATGATTGTTTTAGGTGGGTAAATATTATGTTAAGAGTTTAATGTCAATATTATTAATAAAATGGAAATATTATATTTAAAAAAACTTGATAATATTTTAGATATAAAATTTAAGCATTAAATTAATTTTTCTAACCATATATGAAAATTAGTGAAAAAAATGAAACACATCATTCATGGAGGCAGTTGTCCAAATATAACATGTGCGATGTTATCATTTCCAGTGGTTAGAGGGAGGTATATAATGGTCATTAAATCAACATAATAAAATTTCAGTATATTAATTATATATTTTTAATTATATTATTAATTTTATACTAAATTTTTAGGAGGTGGAATATGAAAGAATCGATATAGAACTCATTTAACATAAATACATCTCCCTTGGATATACCTATTTAAGCCACTCATTAAGCCTTCATAGATGGGTTTTTTTGGGAGACTAGAAACTATTATACATGGTAAGGAGTTATGGAGAAGTATTTTTCTATTAATTTTTTTATGTAAGTTTCTTAAGGCGTGCGAATATTTTTTATGGTCAAGATGGCCTTTTATCAATGATAGGGCTTTCATTTTTATAAAATTAAATTCTTTATATAAAAAAGTAAAGTTCATTTTCATGGAAAGTGGATAAAAATTCAGAAATATTGAAATATATATTAATTAATCATGATATTAAACTAATAAAAAATTATATAATGGGATTAATGATATTTGAGGATTTTATAACTTTTATTAACCATGTTTACCTCATTTTACCTTCTCCACGACAAGTCTACTTTTACATCCTTAACTTATACTATAAATTAAAAATAAAATAAATATTATTTTATATTTTAAACATGATGATTAATAATTTTAATGTGAATTTAAAATATTCAAATTATAGTGGTGTAAAAAATTAATCTCAATAAATGTATGCTTAACATGACAAAATCTGTTTTAAAAAAATGTATTTCTATACATAAAAGTGAATTTACACTAAAATAAAGTATAGTATTAATTCCTATAAAATTTATTTTTTTATTATTAAAAAAATAAGGTGTATTTAAATTTATTAGAATACAACACTGAATGAAACCTTCTAATGAATTAATTAACAGCAAAGATCCAAAAATAGTTTTTTATTATAATATAATATAACTTCAGTTCCAAAAAGGAAAGAATATATTTGTAAATTAATCATGATAATTTTAAACATAGTATTTTTCTCAATAAATTAATTATTTATTTAAAAAATATTATAATAACTATTCAATTCATTTTCACATCATAGTGTTGTCATAAAAGTTACAGTTTTTTATTAAAATTGTATTTTCATTAATCACCCAAAAATCAGACTTTTTTTAAAATTCCAAAAATTGATCCGATGATATTTTTCACATGACGAGTAAAACAAAAATTTTCATTTTATAATATTAATTTTATGAAATTTATAAATTTACTTCTAAATAAAACCACATAACACTTTGAGTAACTATTTTTTTTTAAATTAAACATATTTTTCTTCAAATAAGAAACCATATCATTGTTTCATAATTGGATAAGATTATTTAAACTAGTATCATAATAACAAATATTAATATTAATTTATATAATTAAATTTAACATTAATTAATAAGTTATATAATAATTTTGGAATAATTTTATAGATTAAAATAATAAAGTCTTAAGAAAATCTCCATAAATTTTAAATGAAATGTTCCTTATGAGATGAAGTAATCATTATTATCTTTGATATATTATTAATATTTAAGTGATTTTATAAAACATTCAATTATATGCTATCAAAATATATAAGTTTTTAGATAATGTACATTAATTCATAGTTATTAATATTAATAAATCATTAATGATATGTATTTTTTAAAATACCCAGGTCATTACATTCTACCCCATTAAAAAATTATGTCCTCAAAATTTATTTTTATTCTCATCCAAAGAGACTGAATCAATTAAATAAAACCAAAATATTTAGTTTTAGAGAATAAAATAAAATAATTTTAAACCATTGTATTAATAGGGGGAAAACATATATTTCTTAAACTTTGTCAACTTTTATTAAAATATTTTGGTTCAAACTAAGATGATTTTTTTTGTCATTCTAAATATAATCACCCAATAAACTTGTTATTCTCCATTACATAATAACACCAAAGGTTATCTAAGACATTTAACTTATGATCCTAAACCAAAATATCAACACTTGATCTTTTTTTAGTCTTTTAAATTATATAAATCTGAAAACATCCTAACCTATAATGTTATCTAAAATATACTCTCATACCAACTATAAAGGCCTAAACATACTCAAACCATAATTTATATAAAATACTTCACTCTTCTATTTTTCCATGAAGTTTATGTTTTTGGGGTTTATAGAACATATAAAACCATTATGTGGTAAAAGTGAACAATTATATATAGGGTACATTTTTTAAAAAAAAATGGTTCGTAAATTAAAATACCAATTATATTTATAAAAATCTTTCCTGACTCAAGATTATTCCCCACAACATAATTATTGACCTTTCTATATTTCATACACATCGTTAATCCTATAAAATCATTATAAAACATGATAAAATAAAATAATGATTAGTTAGAGATAAAAAATAATGGAAACATGTTAGTCCAATGAAAATAATAAACTTGATAGAGATATTTCACTTTTTATAAATTAAACTTTGAGATCAATTAATTACTTACTTACAAATAATATCAACTACTTTTTATAAATATTGACATAAATAATTTCTTAAGAAATTAATAAAGGAAAAAATATGATGGTACTTATGATATCATATTAATATCCTCCTTTCAATTTAATAACATACCCAGTTAACTCTAACGTCATTCATAATAGAACAACAGACCCAAATAATTCAATCATCATAAAGCCATAGTGGAATAACTAAACTAGTTAATCGTAACATTATATCTCCATAGAATAAATCATTACCCAAATTATTGAAAGGATATATCAGACCCACCCATAAGAATATATAATTACAAGGACCATTAATTTAATAAAACAGATAAGGGATTAAAATTTCATCATATAACTCATAAAAACGTTCATTTGATCCAATAATCACAAAATCTCTTATCGTTTTCTAGAAAAATGAGAATGAACCTTTTTTTTATTACTCTTTAAAATAAAAAAAAATCAAAGAAAACTCAATATTGAATTTACATTAAAAACCATTAAAACATGAAATTTAATCTTCTTAGTGAATAATAGTCATGATATTTGGAAATGGGTATCAAATAATAAACATTTGAAAAAAGTATTTACACTTCATTATAAACAATATCGATAATGGAATGTGTAGAAAACATTAAAAAGATTCCTCCTTAAACAACTGAAAAAAAAATGTTAAAAAAAAGTAAAAATTGATTTAATATATCACTTAATTTTATATAATTACAATATTTAAATAAAATGGATATAGATGGGATTTTTTTGAAAAGAACACTTCTAAACATTTAAAATAAGGCTTAAAATAAAAATATCTAACCTTAAGTCACAAGTTTTTACAAACAACCTCTACATCCAGAATAATAAAATTATGTTAATTATTTAATTTCATGATACATTTTTTTGCTCATTACCACTTTATTATTCCATTTATTGCATTTTTTATCATGTTTTATTTATTTATTAAATTAGATTTGGTTGTTTTGTGGTCGTTCAGTCAATTCCTCTAAAACTTCTTTAGTATGTTAACTCTTATCAAAGGCGTTATAAAATAGTTTCATTATATCTATAGTTATATCTATATATGTTATTTAACATTAAATTGTAATAAAATTATTATTGTTATATTGGATTTCCAAAATAGATTCAAATAATGAAAAGTGTCGTTGTATTGTTATTTTAGATGGTAAAATTTTTGAAGGCCATTTATTGTTAATATTATAAGTATAATTAAGAAATTATATTTTAAAACCCTTAATAATGTTATAAATATAATATTTATTAATTAAAAAAAAATTTAGAACCATTCATATAAGTTAGATATGTAATATTATATATGTTGTCCATGGAGTTCATAATCTGCAGGTAACATGAGAAACATTTTTATTTTCCAATGGATAGAAGGGAGGTAAATATTGATTTTTAAATTAATATAATAAAAATTTATTATAATAATTAAACTAATTTAAATATTTTATTATGTTTATAATGGATTTTTAGGAGGGGAAGAAGAATGAAAATTGAAATAACTTAGTATTACCTTTTGACTTGATATCCTCATTTAGGCCTCTCAAGAATTCTCAGATTTTTTTCTGATAAGAATTGTACCAATAGGATGCAAAAAGGAAATTTTGTATGTATTTTTAATGGTCTTGGTTGATATAACATTCTGATGGTGTGTGTAGAAGTGGGGTGGTAGATGGGTTCTTTTATAAATGAGAGGGGAGACATTTTGTTCACATTAATTTCATTATATTAAAATAATAGGAAAATTTCAATTACATTATGTCAAAAATGAAACTTAGTGAGTTAAATATTGCTTAGTATTGATAATAACCTAATAAAAACATATAAATTTATGATTTTATAACATATTAATCATCCATTTATTAGTTTATCCTTTTTTTCCGCCTTTTACTATTACTATGGTAAACCTGATTTTACCTCGATAACTTATAATATGAAATAAAAATAAAATTAAATTTATTTAATAATTTAAAAATTATGATTAGAAATTGTAAAACCATTTTAAAATATTAATTTTCTAGTATTGGTAAAAATAATTTTAATAAAAGTTTGTTTAACGTAACAACAACAGTTTTTTGAAAAATTCTTTTTTTAAGCATAAAAATGAATTTATAATAATATCAAGTATAATACCGATTTATTTAAAATTTATTAGTTTATTATTAAACCATGGAGATTTATATTAAATTTATGTCAATGTGAATCCAAATTGTATCATCCAACCACTCAAATGAATGTGAAGAACCCAAAAATGTTTCTTATTATAATGAAATATAACTGAGGTTCAAAAAGTCAAGATTTGGTTTATAGAATTAATATATCAACTTTAAATGTATTGTATTAACCATTAAATTAATTTATGTGAAATAAAATGGTTTTTTATATTTTTACGTCATTCTTATATGTAATTATGTCATTAATATTTCAGTTTTTCATAAAAACTAAATTTTCACTATTCATACAAAAAAAATCAACCTTGATAGAAAAATATCAAAAACATTCACCCTAAAATAATTATCATATGATTAATAAAAAAATTAAATTCATTTTATAAAATTAAAAATATAAAATTATAAAATTTAACTTTTATAATAACAATATAATATAGGGAAAATTGTTTATTTAAAATAAAACCAATTTTTTTTAAAATGAAAGACTATATCATTCAATCATACCATGATTAAATTATTTATAGGTCTATCATAATAACAATAAAAATGAATATTAAATTATATAATTAACCCTAATAACCATTTATATAATATTTTTTAATTATTAAATTAATAAAAGAAATTATGTTAAGAAACATTACACAGCCTTTAAATAAAACATCCTTTTTGACAAGAATTAAACATCATAATATTAAATTTATTTTAAATATTTAATTAATTATATAACCTATCTTGAAAATTTATATAATCATATATATGTGTTTATATAATATATATAAATTTGTAATCATGTATATTAATAAACCATAAAAGAGATATATTGTTAAAAACATGTGGTTTGTCATTAGTAATTCTAAAAAATTAAATGAAGAAAATTAAGGTATATTAGAAATATTTTACTAATGTGGGATATAATAGAATTTATATCATAGATATCTTTTTTCTAAAAAAACAAGAAACATAAAATAAATCCCCTTAACGTGAGTCTTGACTCGACTTAGTGTGTATGTCTGACATTATATATAATAAAACTAAACTTATTAAATACTTTATTATGAGCCTTTACATGTTCATTTTATTATTATTATTATTTTATGTTCATTTATAATTATGTTTTTCAAACTTTAGGTTTTCACCCTTCCTCTCAATGATTTTGGTTTCACGGTTCTAATGTCACATTGATTAATGAGTAATGATGGATGTTGTCTTCAAATGAATCTATAACTCAAGAAAAATGATACAGATTTATAGTCATTTCACGTATTAAAGTGGTTCCAATTATTAATGGTGTCCCAATGTATGAAGAATTAAATTAGTAAAAGTGATATTGAATATTGGTTTCTTCAATACAGTATTTTTTGGGCAGCTATGAAAGTAAATTTTTTATTTAATTTATTGATTATTTACTAATTAAATAATATGAATAATATTATAATATAAATTTTATGTTTATATTTAATAATAAATGAATTATTATAACCATTTATTATGGTTGTGGTTGTAGTTTAATAACAAGATCCTTAAAGCTGGTTATATAGGCCATGAACTGATTCTTTGATGAAATTACAATTATATTCAATTTATTTATTTAACATTACTATCAAATAATATTAATCATATATTTATTTATATATTTTTAACATAATAATTTTACATTCAAACTATGTTCTTTTTATGATAAAAATAGAGTACATTAAGATACCCACTAGGTCATAGTTATGCCATATTTGGGCCTTTGTCTTTCTCTTTTGAGGTTGGGGTAGATTCAGGGGAATGAAGGTTGAAAATCATGTATTTCATAAAATAGGGTAGGTACATGGTTAAGGAACAAGGTTAGTTTACCCACACTGAAACCATGTTTTATGCATTTGTGAGGTTCTAGGACTTTTTTTCGCAGTTAATGCATGGTTAATGAAACTGTGCAGAATACAAGGTGAAACTTGTGAGGTTTCTTGTGGTTGTACAACGGTGTGAAAAAGGTTGAGTGTGGGTTTAACCATCAATGTGATCTCCAATGAAAATTGTGCTCCCTCAAGTAAAAATGGAAAATATGGGCACACAGTTAAGCATCGATGATAGTTTCATAATGTGATCTTTCTTAGGAAACCATGTGACCCCCTTTCGAACTATTAAAATGTTAGATTTTATCCATTTTAAAGTGGTTGTGTTAAATCTAAATAACATCCTAATGTAAATTTTTTCTCATCCTAATCCTTTTCCAATACTTTCGGTTGTTGATGGATTAATGAAGGACTTGATACTGGTTGGTACCAACATATGTATGGTTTAGGATCTTTTATGTATAATAGGTATTCCTACAGGCTATGTCTCAATATGGAGTTATTTTCCATTTCTGACTTTTTTATTTCATGAGGCATTATTTTATGGATTTCTTCTCACATTTTTTCACATTATGTTTTATCACATGGTTTCTCAATAAGGATTATTTCATGGAGATCTATTTACTTGACTACCTTTTGGTTTATGGATATTATTTCATTATTTATCACTTATTATTTTCATATTTCTTGATTTTTCGATATAAATTGATTTTATTAAAATAAATGGAGTATATTTATAAATGGGTTGGATTTATGGAAATGATTTTTAAAACTATTATGGTTTTGAATGGTATAACTAATGTATTCATGATATTAGACCTTATATAGACTCTCTTGTGGTATCTAACTAAGAATTGTGATAAAACCATACTTTTTTCCATTAGGTAGTCTTAGATATGGTTTTGTAGGATCCAGGTAAAGGGATGGTAATATTTCTGTATGTTATCTCCTCATGTTGTAGTACCCTTTAGTTTAGGATGGTTTAGAGTTGATTATTGGTCACATGGAGACTTGGTTTTCTTGTATGATTAATAATTGTTTCAGTTTAACCTATTAATATTAGCTTTTATGTATCTTTTTTATCTATTTATTCCAATTTTTACTCCAATTTTTGTCTTATTTCATTATACTCATGACTTATTTATATTATATTTTTTCACCACACCACCATGAAATGCCGACTCATGTGGTTTTTCTAGTTGAATCTGGATGGTTCTTTATAAAATGGTATCATAGGGATGTTCATCCTAAATTTTTTAACACAACCAGATTTTGGTCAGTGTATTGGGTTGAGAGGAGTTTGGACCATTGGAATTTGGGTAGTAAGTGAGGGAAGGGTCCTAGCCAGCTCACTTCCATATTTTAACTCGAGTTAGAATGGGTGGTCGTAATTTTTTTCCATGTTTAAGACTTGGAGATTGACGTAATTTAAATTAAGTAGATTGGAATTTTACTAAAATGAATATTTTCATTATTAAATAATTTTTTTGTTCATTTAATTCATGATTACTTGAAATACTTGATTTTTAAATCATAGATAGGAATTTTGAAAGTTGGTCCTAATATTTTGTAATATGATATACATTTTATTGGTCCTCATCTTGTGCTTAACATATGTTTCATTCCTGGATATCTCTTCCAAAACTGATAGAGAAAGTTTTGATAAAAGATCTATTGGGGATTCCTCTACTGGTCCACTATTTAGTTGATTTTGTAATCCATAAACATCATAATATGGGTCATGTGGGTGTTGGGAACCCAATACATGTGGTTGATCGGGGATCTAAATTCACTAAGTAGCATCCACCCATATTTAGTGGTGAAAAGGGACCCAATAATCCCGATGAGTGGATTGATTAAATTGATAGGATCATTAACTTCTTAAATAAACCTAATGAATCTATACCGTGTTTCTCCATGTATATGATCAAGGGACCAATAAGGAGTTGGTGGAACATCATAATGAAATATATGTTACACGAGGACATTACCTGGACATATTTAAAGAAAATATTCAATCAATGGGTTTACATAGAGATTTTATGTGTGGATAACACCCATGAGTATCTACTCATGGAGGAAGGAGATCATACTATTCTATATTATTCAACCACTTTTTTTGAGCTAGTGCATTTTTCACTAAATCTAGACGCCAATGAGTACATAATGGCATGATAGTTTGAGTAGGGATTGAGGTTGGATATTCAATCAATAATGATTTTCAAATATCTTATGGCCATTGTGAAGGTATTCAACAAATAATTTTTAGCTTAGGTAGAAAAAAATGGAAATATAGGACTGGGTGGATCATTGGTTTTTGCAGTTGTTAGCCAGCAAGAGTCTTTGTGCCAGAAAAGGAAGCACAAGGGTGGTCAGTTTTCTTCATGACCAGTTTTAGGGGATCCATTAGGACAAAAGTAGTTTTTTGTTATCTATGTGGATGGTGTGGTCATACCTTTACTAACTATATAGTGGATCCTTAGAATTTATTTTTCGGTAGACAGGTCACCAAAATCTTTTTTTTTGAATGGTTGTCTCAAGGAAGTAAAGAAATATCCCCTCTAACCAAGGGATTATTGGTTCATACTGGTGCTTCCGACAATGTTGGATCCATTCCTCGAGCTAATGGGGATGTTTGTATGGCTAATACTAGTTGGATTTTTGAAACATAGTATGCACTATAGGAATCTAAAGTATCACCATCTACTATTATAGGTACGATGTTTATTTCATATTGTTTGGTTCTATATCTATTTGATATATGTGATACTTATTATTTATTATCATCATATCAAGTTGATGTGTTTTTCTTAAATTCAATTTTTATTTTGGACTTTTTAGATATTTCCACCCCTTTTTGAAATAGCTCTAAACATAGTCTCAAGTTCCTACATGTCAAGTGATGATAGACATCTTTGAAATGGTGCTGGACTTTTTAGTTCTTGATATTTACATATTCAACCTGATACATGGAATTTTTTATATAATCACTATTAAGGGAAATATATTTTATTTTCATTTTTGGGATTAGTTTTTATTTTCTTATGGGGTCACTAACATCTTTTAGGGTGAGTCATACTCTACATTCGGAAGGGCAAGGCATGTTGTTCCTTATACTAGGTAATGTCATGCCAATTATTAGTGTTGTTTCAAAATTTCCTTATCCCTTTTTTGAGTAGAATAATTCTTTTGGTGGTGATCGTTTACCCTAATATCGTTCTAGATGATTTTCCTATTCTACCACCACAAATCAGGGTCTAGTTTTCTATTGACCTACTCCCTGGTACGATGCCCATTTCTATTCAATTTTATCGAACGACACCTACTGATTTGGTGGGACTTAAATTAAAACTTGATGATCAAGAGGATAATGGATTTATTAGTCCTAGCATGTCAATATGGGCTTCACTAGTCGACTTTTTTAAGAGGGAAGATGGGAGTCTCAAACGTTTTTGGATTATCAAAACATAAATCAGTTGATCATTAAGAAAAATTTCCTTTAATTGGATTGATAATATTTTTGACCATCTTAGAGAGGATTGTTGATTTTTAAAAATTTCCTTCAGTTATGGGGCCACTGGTTGATATTTAATGAAGAGGATATACCTAAGATACAATTTAGGATCATATACGTCACTTTCATGTTTCCCATTACTCCATTCGGTCTCACTAATTCTTTAGCGATATTTAAGGATCTGATTAACTGTATTTCTCTTTGGTTCTTGGATTGATCTTTTGTTTTGTTAATGGATGATATTTTGGTGTACTTTGAGTTAGATTATTATCATTTAGGAAATATTGATATCATTATACAAACCTTGAAAGAACATCATCTCTATAGTAAGCTTTTCGAATGGGAGTTTTGGATCTATGAATTGATATTATTGGGTTATATGATATATGAGAAGTAATTATCAAAGGATCGTATGAAAATAATAGCTATTATATACTAGGAGCATCCCAAAAATGTGTTTGAGATCAAGATATTTTTAGGCTTGGTTGGTGACTATAGATAGTATGTTTAGGATTTCTCTAAGATCACATCATCAACGATAGATTTAACACATAAACATGTAAATTTTAAAAAGAATGAAAAATTTTAGAGATCTTTTATAGAGCTAAATATGATGTTGAATTCAGAAATAGTTCATATTCTTTTGAAACTATGTTTGTGTTATGGTGTTTTATTTTATCATTCTAGTAGAGTTTTCGAATGTGTCTTGATATAGGGGAAAGAAGTGGCGGCATATGGCTCTCGCTAGTTACTCTCCCATGATAATAACTACATTACCCACAATATTGAGTTGGAAGTAGTAATGAATGAACACAAAATGTAGTGTCACTATATATTTGGGGACTGCTTTATAGGGTATTCAGATCATAATATCTAGAAATATTTTTTATTCAGATGGTTCTAAACTTGATATAGATACATTTGGTGGTGTATCTTCAAAATTTTTATTTTACATTATATAAACTCATAAGAAAGGTAATGTGGTTATAGATGCATTGAGAAGAAAATTACCAATACAATAAATAAATAAATTTGTTGAGGATTGGTATCTCAAGATTTTGTTTGATGAGACGAGCTTGGGAGTGGAATAAGTTGGTGGAAAGGTGTTCTTTTCTTAGATAAACATTTGTTCATCTATTTATGAGCTAGTTTGGATTGAGAAGGTGATTTATACTAAGTAAAAATGATTAGGTAAATTATTTTAGGGTAGGGAGACCTCAAGTGAGTTGTTTAGTCTCCCTGTGGAGATTTTTTCTTTTTTTAAAAGGTCGTTGTTCTAATTTCTCTATCAAAGGAGCTGACTTAGAGTTGGAATCAGTCTTTTTGGTCTATACACCTAGAAGAAATCATAATGTAACATGAATTTAGGTATTGGTATTGTTTCCTAGGGATGAGGTTTTCATTTGTATATTTTTCCTCACAATATCTCACTTGTTAAAAAATTAATCTAGAAAACCAGAGACCTACTGCTTTTTTGCAACATTTACAAATTCTTATATGGAATTGGGATGATATTTCCATGGATTTTTTCATTAGTTTACCATGAAATCCTAGTGGGAATTATTTAATTTGGGTGGTCATTAATAAATATATGAAATAGGGTCATTTATTACCTATCAAGGAGATAGTGAAAGTGGGACATCCAGGAGACTTTCATGTCTAAGAGATTGTGAGACTTCATGTCATTCCCTAAAATATTGTTTCTAGAAGGGACCTGATCTTCACATATATTTTCTATAAATTTATTCAGTAGGTGATGGTTTTCTAGATGAAATTGAGAAAGTATTATCTTCCAAAGAAAGATGGATAGATAGAGAGAGCTAATTTGTGTTATTGATGATATGCTTTCGGCTTGCATGATGTATTTTGGAGGATCGTGGGAAATTAATTTCCTCAATATAATTTACCTATAAAAATTGTTTTTAAAGGATTTGATAAATATGGATTACTTTGAAGTTTTCTATGTGAATATATATAGTTATCCTTTATTCTGGGCAGGGTTGGGAGTGCAGTCCTTGGTAGGGTCGAGTCTCATTCAAGAGATGCTATAGAAGTGCAGCTGATACATAAAAGTTTGGTCATATCACCTCTCCATAAAAAATATTATATAGATTGTCATCATCATCCACTATAGTTTGATCTTTTTGATCATGTTTTACTCAAATTTCCACATCAATTTGGAAAATGTTGGTTCGGTAACCAGGTTAAGTCTGTGTCGAGGTTTTTTGGCCCTTTTAAGACCATGGAGAGACTTGGAAAGGTGGAATATCAGTTAGAAATATCATCTTATTTGACTTCAATTAATGACATGTTTCATATTTCCCATATTAGGAGTAATCACTTGGATCATTCCCTTGTGATTGAAAGGGTGGATGTTGATATTCTGCCCAACACCACTATTTTTGAGAAACTAGTTCATATTATGGATCTTTAAGATAATATATTAGATAGTAAAATGATTCCCTTAGTCTGGGTACTATGGTAGTGTGGACAGGATATCCACGAGATGTGGGAGAGAGATTCATTGATAAGGCATAACTTAACTCCTCTCTTTGTGAGTCCAAGATCATGAGTAATTTCTAGGGAATTTTTTTTTATTATGGTGGGGGGAATTTGACTCCCTTCTTGTCAGAGGCATGCCCTAGTTGAGCCTTGGTCTTTCTCTTTTGAGGTCTGAGAAGATTTTGGGGATCGAAGGATAAAACAAGGGTTTTTTTAGAAACTAAGAAAGGAACATAGTTAATCCACATGGTAAGATTTACTATGAGGTAATTTTTTGGTATTCCTCAATGATCCTCTAGTAGAATTTTTCACAGTTTTAGCATGGTTAGTCAAACCATGTGACCTGACCACTGAACTGTGTGGGGTGTCTGGTGGTTATTCTAGGAGGTCACATAGATTTATAATGGTTTTCCTAAACCATGAATCCCCCTATTAAAACAAGGATACCCTTGGAAAGAATGGAAAGTATGGGAACATAGTTAAGGCGCACAGATAGTTTAGCAATACAGTCTACCATAGGAAACATTGTGTCCCCCTTATGAACTATTAAAAATTGGGATTTTAATCTTATTACCTTGGTCTTTTTAAAAACTACTCACCCTCAAATATAATTTTGGATCTTCTTAAAAATTTTCTAGTGCATTAGAGGTCTATCCCCTTCGATTCTAGTTGGAATTCTTATATTCTTGACTGATCACATTGAGGTATATTGTGGTTTTGATCTTATTTCCCCTATTATTTATAGATCAATGCTAGATCGATTCTCCTCTTATCTTGTTGGAATCCAGTTGGTTTGTGATGCTGGATATAATGGGTTTTAGGAAGGATTGATGTTGTTTTTTATGGATCCATGATTGTGAGGACCTTATCTACTCTTACATGGTCACCATTTTTTGAGGGAGAATACTTCTACAACTAATCTTGAAGAATTTGTTTCTATAAGAATGGATAATTATTTGAATTGTGTATTATTATTGTAAATACATTTAGATAATTCATTAAATTGTTTTTATTTTTGGTTATCATGGATTTTTTTATTGAAATCATGTTTTTAATGGGAATTTTCTCTAAAACAGTTTGTGCACACCAAGTGTTTGATTAAATGCATGAATGGGAGTTTTTATTTGTAAATGGATTTTCAAAAATCAAATTGTATTTTCTTGGATTTTAAAACGTATTATAAATTATAAGAATTGTTTTAAAATGGTTTTTTGCCAACTTTTCACATTTTGAACATTGGGTGTGTCATGAAAGGGACATAGGTGACCATTTTGTTTGGGTAGCACTAGGGGTTAATTTGGGATTTTATATGTACTATAGAAGGACTTGATATTATATAGAACCAAAATATTTTTAGTTTAGTTTATTTTATTTATAGAAAATACTCCCATAGGATAGGTCTCAACACATAGTGATTTTTTATTTATAGTTTTTTTTCAAGATGGATTATTTCATGGATTTTTGCTCATGTGTTTTTCACATGAGGTTGTATCACATGGTTTTTAATATAGGGTTATTTCATGGATATATTTTTACTTTAAAACCTTTTGGTGTCTGGATATTATTTCCTATTTTATAACTTATAATTTTCATATTCCAAGAATTGTGGATAAGAAATGCGTTTAAAAAAAATGAAATGATTTATTAGTGGGTTAGATTTATGAAAAATGTTTTTAAAATGTTTTTTATATAGAACTGATACATTCTTGATATTATACTTTTTATAGACTATATGGTCCTATCCTACTGGGATTTGTGCTCACACACTACTTCTCCCTTTGGGTAACTGTGGAAATTGTTTTGAAGGACCCATGTAAAGGGAATATAATCTTGTAGCATGTGGTATTCTCATGTTGTATAATCCATTCGTCTATTAAGGTTTGGAGTGACATTTGATCACATTGAGACATTTTAGTCTTTTCTGATTCATACTTTTATGGTTTATCATGTGTGTCTTTGGTTTAATGGTTCTTGTTGTATGTCTTTTGAATCTTATTGTATCTCTTTATTCCACTTTTTACTCTCGTATTTTTTCATTTTTGTTAATATTGAATATTTTTTTCATTATCTTGTTGCACCTCACTGCTGTTATAACCCATATTTGGTGGTTTACCTAGATATATTGTGTTAGTTAATTACCTATATCTTCCTTGGAAGATACAATTGACCATAATATGTGCTATGATTTCATTTTGGAATTATAGGGAGGGTGTGGGAGAATAAATATTACATAAGTATAACAATATTTAATTATGTATATAATATTGATGTAACTATATAGTGTTATTTAGAAGATATTTGAAAGAATTTGTAGAAGAAGAAAAATCAAAAGAGATCAGTAGAGAATGTTTACTACTTCCTTTACAAGTCCTCCTTTTACATACTGTATGGAATTAAGGAGAGCTATTTCATAAAGATAATACCCTCTAAAACATCACAAAGAAATTTAGAGAGAGATTTTGGATGATTTTAGAAAATCTAAAAATATTAATGTGTAAGGAGAAAATGGGAGGTGAAGGGTGGTATTTCAAAGGGGAGGAAAGGGATGTTTTGGAATGATATATTTTATCTCCAAATAGTGAAAAAAAATATTATTAGATAGTTATAGGGCAGTGAATTAATATTAAGTAGATCCCAAAAATATTCATATAAACTCTAGAAACCTCAAAAATTCATCCATATAAACTATTACAATATGTGGTACTTATACCATATTTTACTATTCACCGGCATATTTTACTATTTATGAAAAAAAAACATTACCCTTACTAAATTGGGACATAATGATTCCAACAATGATTTTGATTTTATAAAATTATAATTCTGAATATTATAGATTTAAATTTTAAATAAAATCATATAATATACAGAAAAGAAATTATTTAAAATAAAAACTATTTCTCTTGTTGTGATTGATTACATTGATATTTGTTATTATTAATTATTTATTATATGATTCATAAGTATTTATTTATAAATAAAAAATATAGTATCCATTTTATGAAATTCAACTTCTGGTTTACTATATTTTATTATTAAATTATATCTTTATAAAAAAGATTTGTTTTCATGAACATTATTCATTATAGTTACAATGTCATGTTAATGACCATATTAAATTTATAATTACTATGTTATGTAAATATAATTTCTTTAATGTTATAAAAATATAATTTATAAAATATAAATTTAGTTTCATAATTAATATAATAAATAATTCATTTCATTGTTTCTGTATAAAATATGTTAATTATTATTTTAAAATGAAATTTTTTGCAGTAAAAAATATGAAAATAATGATGTAAACATTAAATGAATTATTACTTAAATTATAAATTCACTATAAAATATTATCATTAATAATAGTATAATTATTGTAAAATAAAATAAATTGTAAAAAATTTGTGAATAAATAAAAAAATATTTTCTAAAATCATTTTACTAAATAATTATTGTTCATAATATTTTATGATCATATAATATATATTTTTATAGAACAATATTTATTAAATAAATAAAACCTCTTAAGACATATATATATAATTGTTTGGTTTTTATCATTAAAACAATAAATAAAATTATTCATCACTTAGATATAATTTTTGAATTAAAAAAAATATAAAAATTAATACAAATATGAGATGGTACATTCTACCCTCTTTAGATAAATTGTGTCCTCATAATTTTCACACATTAATAAACACCAATGAATGAATGTGACTATTTTTTGGTATCATGATACAAAAACAAAATGTAAAATTAAACGATATATATGTTAAGGACACTTCATAAACACTTGGGAAATGTTAATCCTATGTGGACATTATAGTTATACTTATCTTAATATTATAGTTATAATGGTTATTTGTTTAGGTCTCTAAACCCAAATTTACATAATTTTAATTCTCAAATATAAAAAATCTCTAATATGATGCCAAATAAGAAATCCCTTTACCCACACATTTGTATCTTCTCTTAAACATATAAATTTTTATATATATGAAGGCTTACAAAAACCTCTTAAGATGAAAAGGTTGGAGTATTTAGAAACTAGATACATAAAACATCATAAACCTATAAAACACCATAAAATTATTTATATCCTTTATTGAAGACCAGTTATAAATGGATAAAACTGTCTTTTTCTTCTATGATAACCTATGGAAATGGGTATACATAAGAAAGTATTTAGATCAAATACTTAATAAAGTGTAAAACATTTATAATGAGAAAATATTCACAATGAACCAGACCTTTCCAACGTTAAAGCAACTCCTTGAACCACATTATTTATTTACTTTTGATAACCAAAAAATATCACAACTTCAACTTTTGAATAATTCAAATTTCTTATATAAATTGTTTCATTCTTTCTAAAAATTACCTAAGTTCTTTAATATTTTATTAATTGTAAAACAATATTGTTGAATTTATTTTTTTTCTATTATTTAATTATTATTTATTTGATTATTATTCATTGATTTTTTATAATTATTAATTTTATTTTTAGTATTGTTCATTTTTATTATTCTATAATTCCCATTCTATTCTCTTTAAAGTTTGATAAATTCTCTAATTTTTATTGTATACAATTATCCTTTACATAAGTTTTGATGAAATATCATACCATTACACAAAATCAAGAATACCTTTATATAGAACCTTTTTACCACCCTTTAAATGGTGCATATCATATTTAAAATTTAATATATTTATGTTTTCACTTTATCTGTAATCAAATAATTATATTACGTTCATTTATATTAGTCATGGTGTTACCCTTACCAAGCTTGTTTGAATATCGGTTACCTTTAGGTGAAAATTTTATGTTTACCTTTAAAAAAATAAAATATGTTACCCTTATGTAGTAGGAAATTTTTTTATAATATGTCTACATAGAATACATAACTATCATTTTATATTTACATGGTTTTATTAGTTAACTATACACATATGAATATATTTCATTTTCAAAGACATTATCTTACTTTAACATCAGTTTTTGAACATACCTTTTCACAACTTAAATATTACCTTTAAATGACCTATAAAATGAAATTTACAAATATTGATGTGTTTTTATTTACATGAATACACTCCTATGAAAAATGAATTTTTAGAAGATTGTTTTATATAATTAATACACGATCCATTTCATGAATATTTTCGTTTTCATGAAGTGTTTTATATTCAATTAAATAATGAATAAAATGGTTTGTGTATATTTATTATTCATATTCTATATTTAATACATCGGTTTAAAATTTTGAATAATTTCGAATTTGAAGTGTTTGATTTATATAATTTATCAACATGATTTAAGGGTAGTTTAATTGAGGTTTCAATTGATGTTTTAAATGATTATTCATTTAAATTTTTTATTGCATGTTTTATTCTATATGCATGATTTTATTTTTCAAATTCATATAATTTTTGGTCTAAAATTGAAAATAAATGTGTATTATTATAGGAAATAGTTTACATGATTATGAATTAAATATGGGATTATAATTTTTTATTTCATTATTCTAATTTCGATATATAAACAACATGGCCGCTTCTTTGAAAAATATCAATATAATCATATTATGTCTTATTGAGAATATTTTTATTCCCTTTAAATGTGATGATTGAGAATTATGAAATGGATAAGATGGTTGATTCAACTAGTACTTTTTAAGGAGGTTAAATATATGAAATTGAGGTTAGTGATGGTAACTAATCAATGAGATATTCCCTGAACTGTATATAAACCATATGATGTCTAATTATAGTGCATAATCACTCATCATTTCATTTTAAATTAAACTATTAAGACACCCAATAGTGATTATTTAAATTTTTTTAAGGGATTATAATGACAATTATACACCATCATTTATGTTCTCACCTGTCTAGTAGGTTTTATTATTATGCTCATTTTATTTTTAGGATAGGAGTTGTATGCACTACATCGTACAACTGAGAAGTTATAATACCCTTAAAATGTATTATTGGTTCTTCCCACCAGAATAAAAGGAAGTAAAAAAGGTTATGATTAATCCTACTAAAAAATCCCATATTTGTGGTTCTCCTTGTATAAAAATTAATGTTTCACCTTCTCACACAAAAGTATATAGATTTTGGGATTCTCCTTTTAATAAATTCATGGATTATTATTTATCATGATTTAAAAAGGGGGTTTCCATTACTCCATTTCTAAAATTAGGGGTTTAGGATGATCTAATGTAAAAGTGTCTCTCATATTTTGGAGTGTTACATACTCCATTACAAAGAGTGTGAAAAGATTCATAAAATCATATTGATTTGAACAACTATAAAATTCATTTTTTGTCTCATTTCCTTTTTCTACAATATCTCGATCCAATCACATTTAATTTTTATAACCTTAATTATTTGATCTTATTAAACCACCAAATTATGAAAATATATTTTTAATTCACATTTATTATCGAACATTCAAAATTCACCACCCTCAGTTGTCCTTTTCTTTCACATAGTGGGACCTAACAATTGGTATCATATTTGGATCTTCTTTGGATTATATGTTTCTCTGTTTACTTATATTTCATACATACTAAATCATTTCCATGAATTAACATTATAAGGGAAATATATAATTTTAGTTATGGGGATATTAATAATTTTTTTTAATGAAGATGAATTATAGGTACAAATAGAAATCTTACAAAGAAGGGAAACCTTCTGGTAATATTTTTGACCTGGTATAATCAACTAAGGTTAGTATTTTTTACTCTTATTATGACTTTAATGATGATCATCTTGGTGATAAGATATTTATGATATCTTTAAAAATCATCAAGACCATTCTAAAAATTTATTTATTTTTATATATTCATCTTGAATCACAATATAAAAATTATGTTGATGAAAAAATAGATGATGATTATGAAGATTCCAAATAAAAAATTGAGAAATGGAAAGTAAAATAAGGTATTGAAAATTTCAATGTTTTTTGGAATAATAATGAGGCTAATGAAATTAAATTTGATGTTTTATTATATTATATGTATTAATTTATGAATTGTGTTAGAATATTAAATAAAAAAATAAATAATGACAAATAATACAATATACGGCATTACTAAATTCAATACTAGATTTAAAGCATCGTAAAAAGAAAATGATAATGATGACTTGGACAACATCATAAAATAATGATATTGTTTCAAAAGAAACATGTATATTAAAAACTTCCACCATAATTATCATAAAAAGTGTGATATTAAAAAAATAATGATTTTTTATTCTTATAATATTTATTTTAATATTTTATCATAAATACTATTCTAATAATTTATTTGAATGTTTTAGACACGCATTTGGGAATAATAATTTAGATTTTTCATCTTCTTGGATGAGTTCAAATGTTACATGAATTAAAAAAATTGGGTTCCAAAAGGTACTTGTTTAAATTAAATTCTACCTAAATTCTTTTAGATGTCCAATTAATTTTTTTATTGTGTCCAAAATGTATGTCATTATTTTTATATTCTTAGTATGTTGGAATATAAATAAATTTATTTTATTATTATTTATAAGAATATAAAATCATCGCTAAATTTTTTTATCCAACTTGATAGAAAAAAATATTTTATAATTCATTAGATATAATTTTTATGATTTTATGAATATAAGGACATATTTAAATGTCTCTTTGGAGCTTTTAAAGTTTTATTCAAAAGTATTTCTCAATATTTCCATCCATTTTAAAACAAAAGGTAGATGAAATTAATGTAAATATCTTAAGAAATTATATTGTATATAATTTAATTGATGTACTAATTTTGGGGGAGTAACTTGGTTATTAACTTTATGATATGTTTATTGATTGAATTAGTTTTATATTAGTAAACTTTGGTTGAGTTAAATATTTTAAATGGAAGAGAAATGTTCAATTTTTTGGAAAATTAATATTTATATTCATTTGATGAAAATAATTTGTAGGGAAAACATTTCTTGTAAATATTTTAAAATGGTTGGAGTTATCTTCTTTAAATTAATATTTAAGGAAATATTTTTTTAAGTAATTTAATATTTTTTATCAATTAATTATGGGGAGAAATTTTTTATATTATAATTTTTTTTATAATTATCAAATAGAGGGACAATGTTGAAGATTTTACTTAAACCCCTTTATTTATATCTTTTTAATTATAAAATATCACAACATCTTATTTTAGATAATTATAATTTCTTATAGAATTTTTTTCAGTCATTATTAAATTGTCTTAAGTGTTTTAAGGTTACCTTTATTATAAAATAATGAAATAAAATTTATTTTTTTATACATTATTTATTATTTATTGGATTATTATTTTTTAATTTTTATTAATTAACTTTTTTTATTTAATATTATTTAGTTTTTTTATTATATAATTTTCCTTCTAGTATATTTGAAATTCTAGGAGTCGTTATTTTTTAAAGCATAAAATTTACCCTTATGAATGTTTTTATGCAATATAATTCCTTTACACATAAGCTACAATACCTTTTCATAGGAAATTTATGTATTTCATGTCTTATTTAACTTTATATAGATTTATGTTGTCACTTTATATTTTAAATATATAGATATAAATTTCCTTTAAATAGGTTTTTTTTAACTTTACGTAGCTCATTTTAAAATTAATTACCTATATACAAGCATTTGTTGTTTCCCTTTACATGGATAGTATAAGTAAACTTTATTCAAGTCATATTATTTTACCTTTAGGTAGCATGAAATCAGCTTATATTACATTTAGGCTGCACACAAAACATTCATTTTATCTTCACATAGTGTGATAACTTTCCTTTATGTGGACTAAAATGTTACCATTACATAGAAATTATCTTACCTTTATTTTTGTTTTTGAATGTATCTTTACAAAAATTACATATTACTTGTATGTAGCCTATAAAATAAACTTTACATGACTTTCAGGATTTACCATTTTGTGTATACACCCCTATAAAAACAACCATTATAAGTATTATTTTATACAATTGAAACATGGTCTATTTTAGTCATGATTTTGAATTTTATTTTGGTTTTTTATAACAATTTGTTTTTCAATTTTTTGTTCAATAATTTCATATTAATTAAATAAATACAATACAATTTTTTTTAGAGTTTTTTGTTAATAATTATATGAATAATGAAATGGTTTTTACATTTTTGATATTCATAGTGTATAATTATTTCATAGGATTAAAATTTTTTATTTATTATAATTTAAAGAGTCTAGTTAATCATATTTAAAATATGGATTTAATGCTCATTTAATTGAAATATTTATATCTATTTTAAATAATTATTTATTTAAATATTCAAAATCATCTTCCATTTTATATGCATGATTTTTTAAAAAAACTAATATTTGTTTTGGTTTTAAATTGAGAATAACTCTGTATGATTTTTGGAAATGGTTTCCATGACTAAGACGAATTAAAAATGGGATTATAATTTATTTTTTTATTATTATAATGAAAATATATACACAGAAAGGTTAATTTATTGTAGAATATCGAGGTTACCATATTCTATCTCTTTGATAATATTATCATTTCATTTTCACTTTTTGATCAATAATTATGAAATAAAGGATATAGTCATTTACATTATTTCAATTTAATGAGGTTTAATCCATGCAGTAAAACATATTATTATTGGGTAATCGAAGTAATTTTTGATGAACTATATGTGATCATTTTGAAATATGAATATTGATATTCTTCATTCATCACACGTCCCTTCTTTTTAATGTAAACTATCAGAAAACCTATGCTTTATCAATTAAATATTTGGAAGTGTTGAGAAGAACATTTGTACACCAATACATCTATATTCTTCTCTCCAATTGGATTTATTGTTTAAATTATCATATTTTTGTGATGGGAGTTTTTTTTTACTACATCATATCACATGTTGGATATACTACCATTTAAAGGAACCATTGGTTTTGGCCACCAGACCAAAAGGTCATACAGAAGTTATGATCGATCCTATAAAAAAACACTTGATAGTGGATGATCCTTGCAGAAAACTAGGACTTTTTTCTATTCCCACAAAAACAAAATAAGTTTGTAGATTATCCTTTAGAAAAAAATGATATAATATTATTTATCTAGATTGAGTGTGTAGATTGGGATTTCTCTAGTTATAAAAATCTATGTTAGAACCGATCTCACTGTAAAAGTCTAGGTTTAAGATTCTCTCTATATTTATCTCTCAAATTTTTAAGGGTTTCATACACCATTGTTTGGGGTGTAGAGATTTTACAGGGGATCTTTTAGAAATGAACTACTATAAATTTCCTTCTTCTCATCTATTGACATTATTCTACAATCACCCTTCACACACAAACTAAATTTTTGGATGCTGATTTTTTTTATCTTACTAAACGAAAAAATTACACAGATATATTATGAATTTGAGTCAATTGATTATTTTTAAATTCCATATATTATATTATGATAAATGATAGAAAAACAATTTTTTTAACATATATATATATATATATATATATATGTCTATGAATATATATATAATAATTATAAAATTATTTTATTAATTTATCATAAAACAGTTTTTATTAAAATAATATTATTATCAAATGTTCCCCACATATATATAAATATATTTTTTTGACATTTTGACATGATTGAAAAAATTAAATTATTTGATTTGTAAAAAAAGTGGAAACTATGAATTGATGATGAAACATTGAAAAAAAATGAATGATAAAAATGGAAAAAATTTTGAAAACTTGAAAAAAAAATATAAACTTATTAAAGAAGGGAATATTTATTTACATTAAAATATAAATCATGTATACTGAATTGAGAAGATATCATAATTAATTTAGGAGAAAAAGGGACAATTATGATATTTTAAAAATAAATGAAACGTAAGGGTGGTGGTGGGATGAGTTACACATGTGAAACAAACAATGGGAAAAATTTGTATTGATTATAAATAGAGAATATGTCAAAATAATTAATTAATATCAAATTTTAGGACTGAAATAGAAATTAATTAATTGGAAAATGTTGGAATCGAGTATTTAAAAATTTTAAATGTTCTATTTCCCTATTAAACATTTTGATATAATTTTTAGAATTCATATTCATTGATTTAATAAATTAAAAATCATAAATTCTTCCTTAATAAGGATTATACATTACTAAAAAATTTGACACCAATAAATTATAGAAAATTTACATGCACAAATTTGAAATTGAAACACATCCATGACGTGGACCATTCCCCCTATTTAATATTTTATATTTAGGAAACCTCCCCTTATTTTCAAACCCAACCTCTTTTCACAAATCTTGATGATCATAGTCAACCCTTGAGTTTTTTAAATGAATTCAAACTATCCTAGACTTCATAGTCATCCCGGGTTATATGTTCTTTTCCTCAGGTATTCATAATCTTACAGATATTAATTTTCCCTTTTGGTCCATACAACCAAACATGATTTTATAAATGTAGGGTATTTCAAAAACTATCTTATGTCTTATAAAATAATATAATTTTTGTTTGGATATGTGAAAAATTCCAAGATGGATGAATTAAATATTGATAATAACTATGTGATAAAAAATGGGGGAGGTTATATGAAGATATATTCTCTACATATTTTTCCATTATTATTTTTTATAATACTAACAGTTTTATTTATCTAAATAAAATAGGATTAATAAACAAATAAAAATATAATATAAAATGAGCTTGAAATTTTATGGGAATAAAGGAACATATGAAACCTGATATTTCCTATGATATTTTGGTATTCTAATTTTTAATAACTTATTCTATTTTTAAACTTGTTGGTATGAGCCCCCTTGAATGTTGTTAATTGTTTTCATTGGAATAATTTATTGGTTTTGGTTAATTTCCGTTACTTATATGTGTTTAATTACTATGGGAAAACATGTCTTAACAATATTGTGAGAAAATTAATGGATATCTTCCCACATAAAATAACTACGGAAATTTGTAATGAAAGAATTTTCTAGAAAATATAGATATAGAAATGGTAATTATAACGGATATAATAATTCATGTTGATATGAAATTATTTGTTATGGAGGAATTGGTTTATGAAAGAGAAATCTTAATAGAGAGTTTATATATGGAAAATAATTTTAGGTCGGACAATGATAGAATTATAAGGTAGATACTTCATAAAATACAAGATGGTGAGAAATTGGTGATGGTGTTCTATTGTGTTGTTATTAATCTCTTGTAAATTTATAAACAATATTATGGGTTTCAAAAGGAAGTGAATGTGGGATCAAAAAATGGGGATAACTAGGCAAGATTTACGCTAAAAAATGATATGTTTTATATTATTACAATGGTCAAAGGTTGTGTAAACTAAAACAAATTTAATACTATAGATGTTTTTTATGATAATCATGATGGTAAAGAGTTATAAAGAGGTATGATGATGATGTATCATTAATGAATAAGACATATGTACATGGTTGTAGTGAATGTGGTAAAATATGAATGAATAGATTGAAATGGGATCTAAATTAGTTTGTGATGTGACATTACATGTTATCATGAAAATGGGATTATCATACATTTTGTGATAATGAAATCAACAATTTGTGGGCTAGGATTAGATTAATCATGTGATGTAAATTTTTGTTTAATGTGTATTCCAATAGTAAATGAATAATAAATATAATGATGTTTTTATTTGGAAATTGGGGAAAATGAAATGGTGTGGAAATAAGAAGTTTTCACTTATGTGTGTTTCTTATTTTAAAGAATGGTTGTTCAATTAATGTTTACTATTTACTGAGACAACTCTTACTTCAAGATTAGTTATTTTTTAAATTTTCGAATCGGTTGTGGGTAGTTTCTTTGGAAAAATAATGATGTGGGGAACCATTATAAATTGTAATTATTTGAAGTTATTGTATACTTCATTCCAGGTTGTTGGGTTGTATAAAGGAGATTGTGATGTATAGTAATGGCCATGTATGGTAGGGGGAACAAGTTTAATTATCTATATGTTAATGATACCTTACTATGATGGTTATGATGTGGTGATGAGTGTGTGGATGTATGATGATGCAGTTATGGATATATGGTAATGTGATGAGTAGTGGTGGCTGATGCAGGAATTTTATTGTATGTGAATATGCGTTTTGGTTATTGGTAATTCGATGGAGTGACAGTTATGGGTATGTGTTTCTAAAGTTTAAATTATTCTTGAATCCTTTTTAGAATTATATATAGATCTCCTTATTGGTTCACTATTGGTTTTAGAAGGAAATAATTTTTTGATAAGTTAGAGGTGTGTGAATTATAGTGATTGTGGTATATTTTTCTTTTATAACGATAATAGGATTGATTTTAATTTAGTTTTTTCTAATGGAATTTGTTGAATTCCTCTATTAGAATTATATGAGGATATTGTCAAAAAGTAAGGTTGATTATCGCTTTGGATTTTACTACTATTCTTATTCAAATTTCATATATTTAGGGTGATTGTTTTATATCCTTACCAGGTTGATTATCACTCACGCATACCCTTTCATATTTATTTCACATAAATATTGATTTAATAATAAAAGATAAAATTTTTTAGGACACCTAAATTCTCACCCCACCATAGTATTCAAGTGTTTTTAGGATACACTGAATGAGATTAGAGATATTGTTTATGTATCTTGGATTTAGTTGGTAGATGACTTAGTGTTATAGTGATTTTTTCATTCATATGTTTTTTATTGTTGTACTATGATTGAAATATAATGAACATTTTGGTTATTTGAATTTATTTAATGGAATGAAATTTTTTTGTTTTGATTGGTGGTTATTTATATTATTCCAAGGATTGTATGAGGGAAATGCCTCACATTTTAGAATTTTTTACCCAGAGCCCTAGTTACCAACCTGGGGACTATTGAGGGTGGGACTTAGATGATACCCTTGAAATAATTAAAGGTCCAATAAGGCCTCTAGTGAGGCTGGTTCCAGATAATATATCACAATCAAATGAGAGACTTATTCTTGTAAGAAATGAAATGATTAACTGAATATGATTAAGGAATCATGATAGAAATTGAGACATTATATCATAATAATAAACCATGGACTGAATCAAAAATATTTGAAAAGGATTAAAGGTTCCATATAATCATGAGAATTGTGAGAACCATACTCATATGGAAAAAGATAAAACGTGTCACAAGCATAATTAAATAATCACTATGAATACATCATACAATAATTTGTTAAGAATGCTAGTAGTGTACCATACATAATATCTCATTAGATGAAATAATTACCCAATAAATTTGGGGGAAATATAATTCTTCTCCTATCCATCATATCATAATACATCATGCCAATGTGTGACACATTAATATGAAAAAAATCATAAATACATCAAAAAACATAACAAGATTACCCATGGAAACAAAATATGCATCCAATGTAATAATGAGACTCTTTTGGTTTTGAAATTAAATCAATATAGTGAATTATAACATGTGTATTCCATATTGAATAATGTGTTTATAGTATATTCAATAATTTCCCAATCCAATCAAATGTAAGGGTATCTAGGTGAATAAACTTCAACCATAATTAGAAAGAAATTGTTTTTAGAGAGGAAATACCTTTTTAGAAGGGTTTTGATTATTTATAGTGGATAATAAGGCAATAAAATTTTAGTGATGGATCATTTTCATTATAAATATTTCATTCTCTTCACATTTCATGAAGATTGGAACTTCATTAAAGAAATAATGTATTATTTTGGTATATTAACTATATCTGGGAAAGATACCATTCAAGGGAATATAATTTAATATATAGTCAATTGGGGGGATATAAATGCTCACTACCATAGATTATGAAATTTTTATTTTATTCCAATAAACTGTACACATTTAATGAAAATAATTTCTTATTTTATAAATAAATTATCATCTTTAATAACGGACATGATTTTGATATTATTTTAAAATTATATTTTAAAAATTAACAGTGAGTATAACATAAATAATGTATTTCAATGGGAATCATAATAAAAATAAATAGGAAAAGGAAATGATATCAAGAAATAGTTTTGGTAATTTTTAGTGATGTTTTCTTAAAAAATAAGGAATAAGTCACATTAATGAATCTTCTCCAATATATTTTTCAAAATAATTTTGAAATATTATTTTGATAATAATAATTATTAACAGCGAAACTTTCATGACCCAACCCAATTGGACTTGAGATATAATCACCCCAATATGGCCTCTATAGGTCAGTGGGTGGTTAAAAGAGTTGAAAGGGATAACTAGTATGGGAAACCTTTTCTTAATGTACCTGTATTCACAAACCTGACCATCTTGATGCTAAGATGAAAATGAATAAAATAAAAAGATACAATCTCTAGAGTAATAATAGTACACGAAAAACCTCTAGTAAATACAAAGAGTTTGAAATTGTAAAGTGAAAAAATATACTCCCAACTAGAATTATGTCCCAACCTAAAAAACTAGAAATGTAAAATGATGAGATAACATGACCCCAGATCTCTAAGCTATGGCCACCATACATGGTCTAGTGCACCTGGGTAACCCAAATCTCTCATAAAATGATTGCCAAACAATCCCTAATAAAAATAAGACTTGGCATGTGAGGGAAAATACCATATTGGGGTGATTATATACACACTAATAATATTCTTCTAATGACGAAGGGGAAGCAGTACCATGCAAAATAAGAATAGACAAAAAACTCAACCCAAAGCAAGAGGGTAAAAAAAATCCAATTCCATTGATACTAATATATATTATCAAAAAAATAATCCCAGGAATGAGGGAAAAGGTGGGTCTAAATCTCAAATCCCATCCCAGTAAATAGTGTCATCAATTCCAAAGAGAACAATCAATGATGACCAGTATCTCTCACATATGTCTGAAGAGACATCCAATTAAATCCACATTTTTCAGTTGTGTTGTAATGTCAAGGGAGAAAACTCAATGTTGAGGACCCATTACTTTTTTCAAGAGGATGTTTCCACTCAAAAAATATCTATAGGGCTCATACCTAATCTTGGTGGGATGATGTCACACTAATAGAGGTGAAATGACCCATGCCCTTCCAAATAGAAGGGTTCCACTTAGATAGTAGATGGGGGAAACATTCCCAATCCTAATAGGAGGGTTCCACTCTTATAGTTGATAGGGGTTTCATGCCCCACAAAGATGGAGGGTTCCACTATAGTTTTTGAGGACCAATACCCTGATATCTTAGGAGGGTACCACTCGAATTGTCGATAGAGGACCCATGTTATCTCCTAATTGAAGGGTCCCAATATAATAATCAGTAGAGGACCCACACCCTACCCAGTATGAGGGTTCATGTAATGTCCTAGTTCTGGATACTGCCCAAATGTGCCCCAAACTCGGGTGGTCACATACCTCTAGCTCATTTTCCCAAATGCAAGAGGTTGCCGACTAGCAGCAAGGGCCAAGGTACGAAATTGGGGAAACTATGCCATCATTGGCAGAGTATTCATAGAAGAATCTAAATATAAAGTAAAAGCGGAAGCAGTAATACCTTACAGCAAATGTAAACAACAAAAGACTGATAGTATAAACAACTACAACATATATATAAATAAATTATACATGTCACAAGTATCTAGGAAAACATCCAAACAAGCCACAATGTAGGAAATAAAATACTAAAAACAAAGTATTGAAAAACTAAACTCCAATAGCAACGTAAGCCTCACCTTGATCTCATGCTCTCTATCTCCAACAACAATCAAGTACACGATGAAGAAGGGTGTTTGCGCTTATCTATACCTACAATCATATAATCTATTTTGGACCAAAAGCATGACCCAGATAGGGTGTGAGATGAATCACAGTAGGCAACCTACAAAATATTTGTACCTAATGGTTAGTGAATATATATAGCGTGAAATATTCAACAATGAAGCAATAAACTAGGAGTTACTCAAAAGTAAACAACACTACAGTTTCCAATTACATTAATTTATATTTATTAATTATTAAATTCATTATATAATGATATCTTGGGATCTTGTGTAATCCATATATCCTCCTCTATTATAGTAACAAAATAGACTTCTCAGAATACCATCTAATGAAACAAGTGAACTGAGTCCAAAATTATTCTTTGGCTTGTAAGACTCGTCACAATAATTCCAAATCAACCCTCTAGGAATGTTCTAATAACCTATACCCTATAGTTAACATATCATCAATTAAATATTAATGACCCTCTGGGAAATCTCGCATGGTCTAACCCCTTTGGTCCTATATAGCACTAATCATTTTCATACAACCACCTAGGCAGCTCTCACGGTCATTACCCCTTGGTCAGTATAGAAAAATATATTATAATGACCACCTTGAAGCTCTCGAATTCAATTACCTAGTGTCCGTATAGCAACAATAAAATATAATGACCACTTGGATTCTCTCACAGTCAATGCCCTTGGGACCAACATTCATTTATTAATAATCATATGGGTATCTCTCATTGTACAACACCTCTTGTCTATGACCACCCAAAAGCTCTCACATTCAATACCTATGGGTCAAAATAACAACATATTATAAATAAATAATCCTACTTTGATAATCCCTCACAGTCAATTCCCCATGGTCAGAATTTCACAATGTGAATCAGATGCATCTCAAATGAAAAAAAACATCATCCTAACAACATGAGGCATGGAAAGAAAAGAAAGTCTAATATACATTCTCGACCAAATTTCCATAATCAAATAAACATGGGAAACACACCCATAATCAATGCGTTATACCTTACGCCTAAGTAATAAACATTTATCAATCAATAAAAGAAATGTAGGTATTAAAAATGGTTAAAATCAAAAACACTTAATACCCCAAACATGGGTATTCGTCACATTAATCCTATATAACCAAAATACAATAAAGAAAGGCTCACACCACCAACATTGATGTTTTACGATGAACACACTTGAACATCGGCCCTTGAATCGGCCTAGATCGATAAAGATCTACGAAAATGTTAAAAATGATCAACCATCGGTAACTCATGAGAGAAGGATATCAAGAATATAGGCTCTATGGGAAGTGATAACTCACCGGTGGGAATACAATGCACCCGGTGGTGTCTCAATCGGAGCTCAGATAGAGGAACTGGAGGAGCTCTAAGTTCTTCAGTCGTACATATCTCTCCTATATGAAAAACAAGGAGAAGAAGAGCATTCTAGAGATGAGATGTGACCCTGCTCTGACATTTCAAATAAAAAGAAAAGTACGTGATGTGTTAATTTAATGTACACATCATGTACTAGCCTCAATCAGCCCCTGCTTTTGGCTGTCTACTAGGTCACCTACACTTCCATGTACTCGGCCAATACATGGCCAATACGCGGTTTTGTGTGGTACCCGGGTACATGGTGTGTACCCTAAAGTACATGGAGTGTACTTAGAAAATTTAAATTTCTTCTTTTTTCCTCAAAAATAACCCAAAATAATTTTTTGAGTTATTAAAAACTACCCCATTAATGAAATTATTCCCCGAATTTTCCTTCCAAGGGTGGAAAAGAAGAAACTTCAATCAACTCTAGCCACTGTGATCATATGTTAGCCTCCCTCCCCCATTCCATGTCTTGTACTTTCCCATGATGCCATAGTACCCATTCCTGAGGAACAGACCATCCCCAGAGAACCTTTGTTTTGTGATCCATACTCCAAATAGGGTTCTCTTCGATGGATGCATCCACCTCTAACTCAGCCTCCTTTGGGTGGAAAACATGAGATGGTTCAGAAAAGAAATTTCATAGCTAAGAAATATGAAAGATATCATGAATACCCTGGAACCTCTGAGTTAATTTAAACTTATAGGAAACTAACCAGACTCTCTCCAAAACCTCCAACGGATTGACATATCTTGGTGAAAGCTTCCCCTGTCTCATAATCCTTTTATGTCCTAACCTTATTGTGACACATTAGAATACCAAATTTCCAACCGCAATCTCAATATTTCATCTCCACTGATCAGCATAAGTTTTTTACTGAGACTGTGTAGTATCCATCATCTTCTGAATGAACTCCACCAACTATGTGTTCTCGTTGACATGATGAGGTCACATCATAGCATCATATCCTACCTCCAGCCAACATAGGGGTGATCGGCATGGCCTATTGTACATATCCTCATAAGGTTCCATCTGAATTGTTTCATGAAAATGGTTATTGTGGGAAAATTCTATTGGGGGTATGTGTATCTCCCAAGAACCCTTGAAATCCAGGATGCATGCTCAAAGCATGACCTCTAAAACATGAATCGTGTGCTAAGATTGGCCATCTGTCTGGGGATAGTAAGTTGTACTCAGAAGTACCTGGTACCCAAAGCCCTCAGTAGTCCCTGACAGAAACGATAAGTAAATCATGCATCCCTTTTTGAAATGATGGTGCATGGGACCCCATGAAAATGTGCAATCTATCTGATGTACAACCTTCCCAACTCATCAACACTAATGGTTTCTTTAATCAGCAAGAAGTATGAAACCTTCATGAGCATGTCACTATCAACCAATATGGTATCATTACCACGACACCTCCAACATTTGAAAAACTCTAAAAGGTGCACCCTCAAGTGTTTTACCGAAACTACTAGTGTGCTTACCTTTAACTAGGAAAACCCAAACAAAACTGAGGTCATAATTACAGCCTCACAGCTAGGAAAGGTCAAACCCAAAATGAAATCATCAAAACTAGTCACACAGTCTTTCCTTAAAAGAAATTTGTTATTTTCACAACACACCCACCCTTAACTGGTAGGGTGTTCAAACTAGCTCCCTTAAACCATACTCATAGAACAAGGATGATAGCAATTTAAACCATCACTAGATGAATTATGTTAGAAATTCCAAGCTTATATGTTTGGTGTATTACAATAGAAAAATAACGCATTTTCCCAAGGCACCATGTGCTCACAATGAACCCATTCATTGAAGCCTCCATCTGTCTCTCGGTGATGCTCCTTTGTCACACCATTCCTTGATCACAAAAAGGGTCATGCCATAGCATGAACAAAATGTAATTCTCAATCCAACCCACTAGAATTATTACCTCTTTAAGCATTACTTCTTAGCCCAACCAAAACTCCAAGATATCCTCATATTAATCAACCTAGAGTCTAACAAACTCACAGAGGCTCTCTATACTCCCCATAAAAGTGAGAATTTGGTGTGCAGCCCAAAAGACTAGATAAGAAAACTGATTGAACCCAGAATGGCACTTTTTTGGTGGTCATGTCAAGGAAATGGTAAGGATCAAGAGTTTTTACAAGGTGTCCTTACACATAAACTCAAGTATCACTCAAGATTAATCAAACCACTACTGAAAGCACGCATCTAGTGCACAACATGGAAAGATATCACGAACCAGTCCAATGATATCCAATAGCAGCATGACGTATAACTGATACTCACTTAGTGCACCCAGGACGGCGTCAATAAAGGGGACATACTCACCTCTTCGAAACAGCACACCAAGAGGACATCAAATATTACTATAAAAGGATAGTCTAACCATTACTGGTTGACCTCCTAAAGGAAACCTGACATTACTAGCTGACACATCATCCTTAAAATGATCTCAACAACTTTGTGTAACCTAGTAAGCACAAAAAAAAACCAAGACCCACAAGCCTCAAAATCATTTAATTAAAAAAGACCATTTCTGAACTATGCTTTATTGTGATCCATTTTACCTGGAGGAACATATTTTAAACAAAACCTATGTGATGCTTCTTACATGGGAGTGTCTTATATGTCAAGAAATATTATCCACTCTCAAAAGAGCTAGCTTAGAGGTAGATTAAATGCACGTGTGTTGTTCTATGAACCTTGATCACAATGTCACATCACATGGCATGATGCCAAAAAGATAACCTAATTGGTGTGTCAAAACATCTATGTCCCAGAAATTCCTCCTTGGTAGTGGGACGAAAAAGGTTCCATAATTCATAGGTCACTCTACACTAGAGATAACCAAAGAACATACACTATAGATGAAAGATCAATGATGTAACTAAACCCATTGGCTCACAAAATATCTTGCTCAAAAGAACATCATTTACATAACGATTAACTTAGGTGACCACGTACCAAATAATCCATCACTAAAGAAAAGGGAATTTTACACGACCTCCTAACAGCCGGCCATGCTCGAGGCATGTCTAACCAAGAGACCCAAGTGATCCTCAAACTTTTTACCACATCAAAAGTTAAGGCCTAATAACCACCCCTCTGAACAAGGATGTCATTTAAACCCAGATGTCCTGATAGCGAAAACAACACTAAGACCGAACCAAAATCAAAATCTCTCAACGGAAAACAAGAAAACCATCTCTAAAAGTGTTACCTACCATGGGCTGTCATTTTACAGAGCACATGCATCAACTTCCTCTACTAGGTTACCCAAAACAGATTCACTTGGCTCAAAAGCCACAAGAAAATTAGTTTAGCTTAACAGATCAATGTCAAGTTGGAAAGACACACCAGCATTCCATTAAAAAATTTTACAACTCCAACATTTTATAACAATCAGAAAGTTAGCCAATACGATCCTTTTTAACAACCAAGGAAACCAACAAGGATCTTGTTAAACCACCCGAGGTCCTCAAAAAGGGAAGCCAATAGAATTTGTTTAACCACGTAAATGATGAACACACAAGTAGTTAATTCTATTAAAACCACCTTCTAAAGCACTTAAGTAGAGGAATCCCATAAAAGTTATTCGCGCGGTAACTGGTTAGGGCATCCCATGTCAGGGATCCTCAAAAAGATACACTGATGAGGGATCCTTCTAGGGGCTCCCCAAAAGAAACATGTCTCATGGCGTCATAGGTCAGAAGTCCCATTTCACATGGAAAACTTCCTCAAAAGTACAACATTATGGGAGATAGCACATAGCTTATCTCAGATCAAAGGTCTCAACTAGGATGGTCTGAACTCTCAACCAATCTTTACGCCATGGTCTCACTCACAGAAGAAAATTGAAAATGATAAATGGAGGAAGAACTTCCCCATTTAGAAAATAAACTCCCAAAAACCGATTTAGAGTCCTCATAATGCTCCATAGGTTCCACCATCATGATCAACGTGGAAAACTACTAAGAAAGGACTAAACATGGGTCCAAAACCGGAATCAGAGAATAAAAAAAAGATCAAACACTCAAAGGGTGCAAAAGATGACTAAACGGTGTGAAACATTCATACACAGCATGTAGAATCATGATCTTACATAGAAATGTACCCTAGTTACCTAAGGGTGTAAACATAATAGGTACATGACATGCCATTATGGAACACAGAGTGTACACTCATGATCTTACATAGGCATGTACCCCCACATGCATAGGTGTGTAAACATCACAAGAACAAGACATGACATCCTGGAAAATAGCATGTACTCAGTTTCTCCCACCTGTCCATGTCTGTCTACACAGACATACTCACATGGATTCTATCTATGGAAACTACACAGGGTGTACTTAATAAACATGGAATGTCCTTAACAAGAATCAATCAACCTAGGATTTTTCCCACACGACTGGAACCACACAGTTTCTCTCCTAGTGTAACACTACATAGCGTGTTCACCCTAGACATGGCATGTACTACCTAATTTCTAATCGCCCGTGTTGTCAGCCAAACGGTTGAATACACGGTTCCTCACAACATGGCATGTAAAATCTAGACATGGTGTATTCTACCAAATTTTTTTCAACCCCATGTCTCTTCTCACACAGTCAGTCACACAATCATGCACTACACAGTCTTTATGACATGGTCTGTACTCCCAGTACATGGCATGTTCTATGAAAATTTAACAACTGCATTTCTCTGCTCACAAAATCACTCAAATAGTAAAGCACTACATAGAATATACCACTAATAAATGGCGTGTAGTGAAGGTAATTTGTTTCTTACATAATAGAAGAACACATGGCAAGTGTTCACAACATGACATACCGTGTTTTCTGGGTTTCCAGATAGTAGGCCTCTGAAATTTCATCAGAACCCCTCAAACAAAAATTTTCTCCAAGACATGACAAATTTAACCCGTGAGAGCCCCTAATCCCATGAATCAAAGTTCTCCATCCATACTCATATCATAAATTGACAAAATTCTATTAATGTTCAAACATGATCCACCAAATTTCGATCCAAGAGGGCCTATTACACCACAAATACCAAAGATTGCTGTCATTCCAAATGAAAAATTATAATTTCAAATACCCTATCAAAATATTTGGTATCTATATCATAGAATCTATAACAACTGCATGCATATCTAGCACAAAATCTATCACAATATCATGCAATCTGAAATGAACCTTAAATGTCACGATAAGAATGCATGACATGTGATCTCTACCATGTTCCTATATGATTTATGAGATGGAATACCCACATATAATAAGGTTTTAATAGAAATAAAACCTCAATAATATCAATGATAATAGAACAATACATGTGGATAAATCAAAGATAAAATAAAATGATATGTAAGTATTGAAAATTTATAAAAATTGCAATATTCGAGGTAACATGAGTTTTCCCTATACACGGGTTAGAAAATCCCAGGAACAACTTCTTACCTACTACCCATTCCATCCTAGCCATGTATATATGCTCCAAATATTAAGATAAAGTATAAAAAAATCATTTGATACCACTCTGTAACATCCCAATTCCGGATGTCGCCCAAAGGTGCTCCAAACCCAGTTTGTCACATAACCTCAAGCACATTTCCCCAAATGCCAGAGGTTGCCAACTAAAAATGAGGGATAAGGAAAAAAAATTGGGGGAATTATTCCCTCATTGGCATAATTATCTTGAAAAATAGACCAATAAATAACAATATTGAAAATATATTACTGAAACCAAAGTACCAAAAAATTAAACTCCAATAGTATCGCAAGCCTCACCTCGGTCTCATGTTCCCAGCTCCAACAGCAATCAAGTTTCTAATAAAGAAGGGTGATTTCCTATATCTATAACTACAATCTTATAATCTATTTGGGTTCAAAATAATCACCCAAATCGGTTTTGAGATGAATCCCAATAGGAAAAAACCAAAATATTTGTGCCTAATAGTCAGTGAATATATATATAGTAGTAGATATGTAGAAATGAAGCAATAAACTAGGAGATACTCAAAATTAATCATTCCTATAGTTTCCAATTTCATTCATTTTAATTTATTAATAATTAAATCCAAATAATAATGAAATATTGGGATCTATCATAGGCGTGTAATAGTAACAGATCATACATCTTAGAAGACCATCTAAACAAACAAGTGAACTGAGACCAATTTTTTGCTTTGGCTTGGCATAATTTTTACAATCATTCAAAATCAATCCTATAGAAAATTTCTCACAGTCTAGACCCTATGGTTAAAATATCATCAATTCAATATTAATGACCCACTCGGAAATTTCACATAGCCAAAACCCCTTTGGTCTCACAAAGCAATAATCACTTACAGAAGACCACATGTGCAGCTCTCACAGTCAATACCCCCTTGGTCCGCATAGTAATAATAAATTATAATCTCCACTTGGAAGCTCTCACAATCATGTCCCTATGGTCCTCATAGAAATAATGAAATATAATTTCCTTCTAGAATCTCTCACATTCAATTCCCTAGGGTCCAACATTAATTTCATAAAGACCCTATGGGTAGCTCTCGCAGTCAGGCCTCTATGGTCTATGACCACCCGACAGCTCTCACAGTCAATACCTCTAGGTCAACATAACAAAAAAATTTAAATAAATGACCCTACATTGGGAATCTATCATAGTCAATTCCCCTTGGAAAGACATCCAAAATGTGAATCACATGAATCTCAAATAAACATTGACTCCATCTTAATAACATGAGGTAGGGAAAACAATGCAATTCAAATAGGCATTCTAGATCAAATGGCACCAATACAACAAACATGGGAAACAAACCCATAATCAATGTATTAAACCTTATGCCAAAGAAATAACCCCTTCTCAATCAAGAAAACCATATCAGGTAATAAATAGGGCTAAAATCCTAAACAAACAATACCCCAAACAATGGTATTTGTTACTTTAAGCATATATAATCCAAAGAAAATCAAATAAAGGCACAAACCACCTACCTAAATGTTGTAAGATGAAAAATATTTAACATCAGCCCTTGAATCAGCCTAGAATGACATTGATAAACAAAAATGTTAAAAAAAATCAACACTCAATAACTCATGATAGAGGAGAAATCAGGAATAGAGGCTCTAGAGGAAGATAGAACTCACTGGTGGGTATCCAACACAACTTGAGACTTCTCAATCAGAGCTCGAATGGAGGAACTGGTGGAGCTCGAAGTTTATTAGATATATGTCGCTCTCCTGAATGAAATACAGGGAGAATAAGAGTTTTCTGGATATGATATGCGACCATGCTTCGACTCATCAAATAAAAAGAAAAGTGCATGGTGTGTTCATTTAATGTAAATTCCATGTACTAGCCTCAACTGGCCCCCACTTTTGGCAGACTTCTAGATAACCTACATGACCATGTAATGGACCGTTACACAGCCAGTTTGTGGCCATGTGTGGTACTAGGGTACACGGTGTGTGCTTATAAATTATCAATTTCTTCCTTTTTCTTAAAAAATAACCTGAAATAAAGATCTAAGTTCTTAAAGTTCCACTTTAAGTGTATATATAAGACCCATTCCCTTCCCATTAATAGGGTGACACTATAAGATAGGTAGAGGAACCATGCCATATCCTAGTTGGAGGGTGACACTATAGAAACCTCTGGAGATCCTTTATAATCACTATCATAATTGAGAATCACCCAAAGATACATCATTGCCCTAACATATCTCATCATATCTCAAAATAAACTATTGATTCCACTATCGCATTATACATTGAAGAACACTCTGGATGGGCTACTTATAGGCCAAAATATGAGTCCAAAAAAAGATATAGGAGAGGTTGAAATTTCTTCTAAATGAATGTAGGGGTAAAGGACATGTAAGGGGACCCACAAGGTATGTGGTCCCACATAATTGCATGTATGTGTCCCTAAATGAACATGGATAAATTCCAATGTATCTCTACATGGGGTTTAGAGGGAATACCGATGTGCCTCTGACACCTGAGATCCTACCAATGCTCATGGTTGTGTTCGTATATTTCTTGGTTGTATCAGTGTACTTCGGTACATGGCATGGTCTCACATATAGAGTCCTTCCCGTGTGCTCCCCCACATAGCTTGTCTACCTTAGGAGGTTCAAACAGTGTTTGATCCTTAACTTTATCAAAGAAAATTGTGTTGTAACCATAACAGTACTACACAATATGAGCTCATCCTGGTACACAGTGTGTAGTTATGTTTTTCAAACAATGTCATATCTACATCTTGCACTATTGATCCAGTATCTGATTCTTTTAATCTCACCTCAAATCTATCTAAAATAGAATTTCAATAATTTGATCCTCATTTACAGCCATCCTTTTTCTAGAAAATGGATTTCCAATTTTTCTAAAAGAAGTCCCATTCACCGCCATAGCTCGGGGTGCCTCCCAAGTGGCACTAAATCCCATTAAAAATCCTATATAAATAAATAAATCATCCAAAACCCATAAATCCTCTGAATTCAACCCTTATTCACCAAACAATTCCTCACACGTGAATCTTCCCTAATTCTAGGGGTCCAATCAGGCTTGGTCCCACCCAGCTATGTCAAACCGAGACCCTATAGAACATTTTAGGAAGGAAATTAATAATGATTGATAGAAATGAAAATGATAAAATTTGAAACAATCATTGTCTAAACATTCATGACCAACAAACACAAATTGGAATTCCTAAGGGTTAGAAAATAGAATAATCAATTCAATTGGTACATGGTCACATGAAAAGGCATGATTTAAACACAGATCATTGAAACAATTTGATTATGATTCATATATTTAATAAATTGGGTAATAATACAAAAAAATATGAGTTTTAACTGGATATTGGATTGTTCTTCATTTAGGAACACACTTTTAAATGAATGAGAGAAGTCGTCATTTTTTCGACACCTTGATTTATCTGGATTTGGAGTTTTGATGTCATTTGATTCCAATATACAAACAAGAGGTGGATGAAGACACCTCTCAATGATCTCAGGGTTTTGAGAATAACCCCAGTGATTCTCCATACCATGGATAATAATTTTGGTATTCCTACTAGGTTATTTAATTAAAAAAATAAAATATTTATGTATTTTAATTTAATATTCCTTCAAATGTAATTTTGATTTGAACATAGTACACCGAGCCTTTTTAATTCACGCTTAGGGTTAACCTCAATTTACATATTCAATCATGGTCTCATATTTTTGATCCAAGACTCCTCTAAATAGGTATAACATTTTCTTCATGAAATCATGTGTGTGTGATATAAAAATATTTTTAATACTTTAAAAAAATTAATTATTGGAACACCATACCTCAAAATCTTATGCCTTCTTTGGCGTTAACACATAAAATATTTCTATATATATTTAAAGGTATTTACAATTAAAAAATAGGGTCTCTAAAAAATACTAAAAATAAATAACTCTAAAATATTAAGAAACTTTGGAAGGAAGATAAGATAAATATAAAAGATATATCTAAAATATCTTAACATTATACATAAAGAGATAATGTGAATGGAACCATAAATACATGTTTATCCACTAGAAATAAATTTTAATGAATCTAAAATAACATAAATGTGGCATATTATAAACAGGGGAAAATTAGGCGAGAGTGGTAGAGAATGCACCATAAATAATAAGATAGAGCCGGAGGACCCTATATAAGCCATGTAAGGTATGAACCTTCAATATGTATAGATGGAAAGGAAAGAGGAAAAACATGATAAGTAAATGGAAACTATAAATTTTTAACTGAAATATTTTAGATATAGTGTATGTAAGAGAATATATACCATAGAAAAACAATATACGAAAATTAAAAAGTGTTAGAAAGGAAAACCCCTATCATAAAACCTTGACACTACATAGTACGTACGCCTAACCTCCAAAATAAAGAAATAAAACTTATTGAACAATTTATTTAATAACTTTTTAACATTTATTTAATAAATTAATATTATTTTCATTCTCATTTATAATAATTTTATTCAATTTATGTGGTTATGTCCTTCAACTTGAGGATGTTTGTTTCATGTTCTTATTGTCTCATTGATTTAACAGTAAAGACTAAAGTTATTATTAAATGAGTATATTACTCCAGAATTGTTATGATATGGATTTCATGTCATTATTGAATTTCAAAATATTCCATATATGTAAAAAAAATTAATTCATAAAAAAATCAATTTTTCAATTTGTAATTTTATATTTGTGTTCTCACAAAGATAATTTACTGTCCATTATAAAATTAATTTGTTTTATTCACTTTTGTTATTATTTAAAACTAAAATACAGAAAACCTATTATTATAAAATTATTTGTTTTATATTTAATAATAAACTATTTTATTGGAGTAATTTATAAAGATAGTGACATTTGTTTAAAAAGAACATACTTATAGGAATTTCTTCCATCCATAAACAAATGAGTGTTTTGAAGAAGAAAAAAATATTATATTAAATTTATGTTTTTGATGTTACTATTAAAGAATATTAATCATGTTTTAATTTATTCAAGTATACCAAAATAGTATCAAATTAAAATTATTCAATGGGGTGGAGATAAAAATTTAATATTCCATCTATTGAAGATGTGAACCGACTATTTTATTTGTAGTGATTTTATTTTATAATTAAAGATATGATGAAAAATAATTTATATTCCGTTAATATAAAAAAATTAAATATACATATTATATTTATTACATAATAACATTATTTTTATATTATATTTAGAGGTGGTATAATAAGGAAAACAAAAAGAGAATAATAGAGATAATTTACCTCTTCTTTTTGAAGTACTTATTTTATATGCTAATTGGGAATTAAGGATTGGTATTTTGGGAAGACCTAAACACCTAGAACATTGATAAGCTATTTGGGTATATATTTTGGAATATTATGGAAATCAAATAAGATTAAGGTGCGAAGATATGTTGGGTTGTCAAAATATTTATTTATGTGGTACAGAGAGGAGTGTTTTAGAAAAAAATATGGTAATAAAATATTATATCTTCAAGTAGTGATCAAATATGTGATTCAATTGTTAAGGGATTGTGGTTGAATATTTAATTAAAGAATAAATATATATAAAAATTATAGAAACGAATAAAATATTTTCATATAGACAATTAGAAAATAAGACACTTATATGGTTCTTTTCTATTCACAAACGTATTTTATTATTTATGAGAAATTCCAAAATATCACACTAATCAAATTTTGTCATGTTTCAAACAAAACAAATAAATCCATTTTACAAAATCCTTATTGTAAATATTCAATATTTAACCTTTAAACAAAATTATTTAATGAATCGAAATAAATTTAGAGTAAAAATATTTTATTTTATTATAAGTTAATACAATTTTTTTATTGATCTGTCCTTATTTATTAAATGTTTCATAGATATTTATATATAAATGTAAAATATAGTATCCATTATTTAAAATCCATCTTATAATTAAGTTAAATATTTAATTTAAATATATATTTATGAAAACATATTTTCTTTTATAAACATTATACATTATCTTTACATTACAATGTTAATGACTATATTAATTTTTAATTGAATATATTATCTTTATATAATGTCTAAAATGTTATAATAAGAGACTATATCAATAAAAAAATTTATTTACAAATGAATATAACATAGAATTCGTAGAATTATTTTAGTGTAAAATATATTACTTATAATTCCAAAAGTAATTTTTTATAGTATCAAGATATGAGAAAAATAAAGTTATCATCAAATGAATTATTATTTAAATTAAAAATTCATCAAAATTCGTTAATTAAACATAAAAATATTATTTATCCTTTTATCTTATCATATTATGTATATAATATGTTAGATGAAAATAAAAATTATTAAATTACATTTAATGTTCATATATTACAATTAAATAACTACTAAATAATTGAAATATTTTTTTTAAAAAGTATGTTTAAATAACTTTCTTGATATTTAAATGAAAATATCAAAATAAAATATCAATAATGGAAATATTATAATCAAATAAATCTTTTCTGTAATAATAATTAGGAATACATTATAATTGATTTTATAAAACTATTTTAATAAATAATTATTATTCATAAAGTCATATTATAAAGGAAAATATTTTTAAAAGAAAACATGTATTCGGAAAAGGAGACCACTTAGGTGAAAAATATTCATATAATTTTTTTGTTTATATTAGTCAGAATAATGGACATAAATATTTTTATATTTTTTATGTAATCCAAGAATGAATTATTTTATAAAATTTTATTAGAAATATGATTTCTTGTAAAATATCTTTTATATATTATTATTTTCTATTATCCATTTTTATTCCTAGAATATATCTATAATACCACCATGTTATATTGAATCCTTAAATAGCCTAATATGCTGAGGTTCTGATATAAAAAATTCAACTCTGATAGATTTTCCCAAGATTATGTTCTAAATATATTTTTCTTCTCACAATCGCATGCACTACACCTACTTCAATCACTTATCCCCATGGAAAAAATTTAAATAAAGCCCTTGATTTTTGAGAACCATGGATTTCTCACTTGTGTAAATTATTTATTAATGAACACAACACAATGGATATTCTTCATGACTTTTTAAAGGGTTCATATAGTCTACCACCATGCATTCACAAGACAACATCCTATAAAATAGTAATTTTCTATAGTTTTTTAACATATCATTTTACTTATACTCACCACTTCGTATCCAAGGTGAAATATGGTATAGTTTTTTTCTAATGATTCACAACTATTTACAGCATTTGTATACAATTTGAGTGTATTTATTAATCAAATATAGACTCATTTATTTATTTTAAATTATTTTTTGAGAAATATATATTAATGAAAATTTTGGATATTTGGATATTTTTTGAAGTAAAATGAACCTAATCATTCTACAACATTTTATCACAACAAAATTAAATACTATAGCAATTTTTAAAGCTAAGATGGAGAAAGAACCGAAGTGAAACTCAGTGGACCATGTCACAGTCTCCCGTATTGGTAGTTTGAATAAGTAAAGATGGTGAAAATGTTTTATTATGGTGATTTCTCTACACAAAAACAAGTAATACAAAATAAATTCACCCATATAGGAAATAAATTCTTCTTTTCAATTTGAGGAGAATATTTTGATATCATGTAATAGGTGTAAGAATCATGTCTTTCATGGTTTGATATGATGACATAAAAGAGTACCCAATGAATGTGTAAGGGTACTTAGATGAGTATCTATGAGTATCACTTTTTTTGTAGAAGTAAAATCAATATATGAGTTTTAGTTTGGAATAATTCATGTGTTGATCTACCTTTTTTATGATATTTCTGTTGTGAGGATACATGATTGTTTCCAAAAGATGATGCATAAAAGTTTGAATTTGAAAAAGTTTCCAATCATAAAGCTGATATATAAGAGTATCTATGAGACTAAAAGGATATGTAAGAATGGTCCCTTTACCAGTTTAATGGGTAACTAGTAACACCCTAATATTTTATAATATATTAATAAATTGGATTTCATCGATAGCTTAAGATACATGTAACGCCCATTCTAAATAAACGATAATACAATATACCATTATAAAATAAACATTATGTTTTCAAAATTAATCAGAATAAAGTTTCTTTAAAAAATATTTATAATGGTTTTAGATAATGAAAATTTATTTGTAGTAACCTGATTATGTTATTTAAAAATGCACATTCCCTCAAAAATAGTTTCATTTTCTATTTCTGATTAAATATTATAATGAATTTAAGAAAATTTTAGAAATATTTTTTATAAAAATTATATCATTTTTTAAAATAAAAATATCAAAATTAACTAAGGTTTAATATTTTGGAATTTTCTGAAAATATTGATTACCAAGTGAATATTTAAAAATACAGATTTTTTTAGAAAACACTATTTTTATTTTAAGAATTAAAAAAATTGTTTTAAAATGGTTTTAGAGTTAATTTAGTTCAATAATTTTATGAATAATCCAATTTTTTTTATTTTAATCAATATTATAGTTGAATTTGGTATAATCATATATTTTTACTTAACAAATCATTTTTCTGAAAATCATTTTTTTCATTGAATTTTGTTTTTTTCTTTTAAATAATTTTATACAAATTCTATAAAATAATTTTTTAAAGCTGGATTATGTATTTTGAATCAATAGGTTTAAATTTTGTAAACACTTCCTTGTTATTTTTAGTTAATATTAGTATTAACCATAGTTAATTTTTTTCACCTCGTTAAGGGTAAAACATGTAAAATAGGGTTAAAACATTAGGATGATGCTTTAAAATTTATCTAAAATTTGAATTTATCCAACATAATAGTAATATTTCGTCTATTTATGTACAATTTTATATTATGTACCCATTTAGTTCCATATTTCTTTGATTATGACATTTATATTAATTTATGAATAGAGTATATGCAAAATGTCAGACCCTCGGCTTTAATATCTTTAATATTTTATCATAAGAATAAAAATAGGTTATATTTGGTTCTAATTTTTTATTTTAAATAAAAATTATTTTATTTATAATAGTAATTTATTTGAAGTTTTTAGTGATTTCAAAATTACCCATAATGATTACTCAACCCCGAAATAGTAATTATTCAATTAATTAAAAAAATGATTTTAAAAATATTAAAAGTAATAAAATTGGGATTAATTATTTATTTTCAAGATTTTTTTATTAATATTGCATAAAACTTATTTTTTATAAGATTATATTTAAATTCCATATTTTTATTGGTGTCTTTAATGTCAAATGAAATGAATAGTGTAAAAATGACATTAATGTTAATTTATGTAAAATAAAACATTTTAAAATTATTTAAATATCATAAAATATTTATAAATAAAAAGTATCATGATTAATGGTTGAAAATTTCATATCTTGTCCATTCATGATTCAATTTCTACATTAGAAGTAAAATTATAATCCTTTAACATTGATAAAGTAGTTATCAGAGTTATTGTTACAATAGGTTAACTATGGGATTAAACCAAAAGATATGGTTTAAAAACCCACATAAACCTATCAAAAATTTATTTTTTTCTATTATTTAGAAATCAACCTACCTTAACTTCAGATATTTGTCAATTTAGAATCATTTTTTTGGAAAATGACTATTATATTTTGATCTTTTAAAAAATCCCAAGAGTGCCCATATTTTCACTTATAAAAGGGCACCATCCATTCTATTATTTACCTCACTTTTATCCATCAAGATCAACACAACTATACCTATTTATATTATAAACGTTCTTATCCAAGAATTATATGTTTTTATCATCATAAAAGACCATTCCAAGGGTCATAAATAAGGGATGTAATGGAGGCTTACTGAATAAGAGTTAATCATCTTACCTGAACTCATTAATTATGTTTCTTCTTCTAGAACATATAAATATATTATATTCAACCTAAAATAATAAATTAAATATAAAAAATATACTAAAATATTATTTTGATAATGGAACCACCATTATTCACTCTCTCTTCTAATAAATGATAAGTGAAAGTACTCCTCGTGCGTACGTACGTCTTACCATCTCCACGTAGTGATACAATTAATTTTCCATCACCATATTACATGGATGGATATTATAATGATTTTATTATATATAATTTATATTTATGATGTTATTATACTTCTATATTTATAATACCTTGTCTACCTTTTTACCTTCCAATCCATTGGAAAAATGATAACATCGCTCATGCATACGTGTGGACTACCACCACCAGGAAGCGATGAGTTCGATTTTTTATTCCATTTTTAAATGGATTGTAATAATGATATACTTAAAAAATATATATTATATTTATGATAGAATTATTTTTCTATAAACCTGAATTATTACTTACCTTTCATTAAATCCATCCATCAAAAAAGTGAAAAATTGCATTCATGCATACGTACAACCTACTATCTTCATTAATAGGGTAGTTAGTTTTTATATATATACATTTCATATGTGACTCTATATATATATATATGTGTGTGTGTGTGTGACATTTATATCATTATTAATATTTTTTAGAATATGTAACTATGATCATGGTAAAAATACTGGGACTTCTGAACTAAAACATGCATGAGAAACGAAATAGTTTCCCCTATAACTGTGATTTAAATAAAAATTATTAATAAATACTTGATAAGTGATGGTTATGATCATATAGGAAGCATGAAGTGGTGAGTGATATATTAAAATTTATTTTATTCATCATTTCTTGAAACCAAGAACATAGATCTTTCATGTCAAATTTATAATTAATTTATTTTATATTTGATGAAATAAATACCTATCATTATGAACATTATTCATTTATAAATGTTGATCATCTTAAACCCCCATTTTGATTACCTTCATTTTACTTGTGAGGATCCAAGTATATAATCCTCTAGTAGTGATCCACACATGCTCCAATTATCTCGAACCAACAATACTCGACTCCACGTGCTAGAGTGGGAGTTGAATTCAGTGCATTGTTCGTTCTTGATTTCTGGTTATTTGATCATCAATAAATCACTCTTAAACATCATGTTATATAGATGGAGGGAGTAAGAGGATTTGAAAGATAATTACTTGTGTTCAACAATTCTCTATTATCAATTTTGAATACTCTACACAATAGAAATAGATGTATATTTATAGAGTTAGAATTTATGTTAAAATATTATTTACTTTCATACCAGCCATTAAAAAAATATTACCTTTAATAAACACCATTCCACATAATGATAATTATATTATCATTATTTTGTGATGTGTTCAAACTTGTGCAATAAAAAATATTATGTGATGGTATTATTAATTAATATAACTCACTAGAATCAATCTTGGTCCATTCAAACTCCTCCCGAACTTATTAAAAAATGGAATAAATATTTTATTCATAAATAAATATTTTATAGAAAATCTTGTGAATAAATAAATATTAACATATTAAAGAAAAAATAAATATTTTATTTTCATACCTGAGAATAAATATTTATTTAATTTACACAATCAATATAACTTGAATAAAATTATTCTGTGAACTTCAGAATAGTATTTATTCTATTTATTAAACTCAAATTGAATTTTAATCGAGATCAATAGAAACACTTAGTTTGTGACTCTCTAGGATTATTTAATGTTGTAATTAGTTGGGCTGGTCTAAAGTCCATGATTACTATCTAGGAATGGGTCAAGGAACCTAAGAGAAAGAACTTAATGTCGCAACTTCAACAACCATATATGAACGCTCACTTTGTAGTATAATCACTTTGTTATAATATCTCATCCAGCCAGTTTGACATCTGTTCCACCAACCAATATTCTTGATATATCATTCAATGACTATCTGAAATTAAAAAAAATTATAACATGGAAATGGAATTTAATATGATGGTTCTAGTCCAATCAACGGTATGAGATATCTTCTTTTATAAAGATGGAAGGGACAAATTCTTCTTCAACTTATTCAATAATGAAAGGTTACTCATGAAACACCCAATTTATCCAACCGCATCATGAATTGTTATCATCATTGTTTGTAAAATACTTCAAAGAATATGAGTTGTAACATTCATTAAAAATAATCTTTAAATGTATTGACCATCACACATTCTTTTATATTGGAATATCTGATGACACCAAAACATGTGGAATTCCTACTTGTGCGTATGTTCCCATAATCTCAAATCTTAGAGATTACCAAGTGATAAATTCATGAGAAGATTCACCATATCCTTACCAATACTCACAACTGATACTATATGTACTATTTGTCTCATCATAGTAAGTTATCCAACCATAGAACATTATTTGAGAATATTGTCCTTGAGCATCAAGGTTCTCATCATGGAAGGGTACTTCAATGACCTTATCAATGTGAAGTATACTCTAGAACATTACTAAATTAGAATCATGCATAACAACAAACAATATGTAATAATATTTTTTATAAATATTAAATACATTGAATGTTAATGTAATCAAAGTAAAAACAGTTCGTCTTAGCACACCAACTCCCAAAAACTCCCACTTGGACAAGAGATAAATACCTATGACCTTTAGTCTGCTAGACTTCACATAATATTCATATTTCTACTAAGTCAAGGACTCAGACATGGGTTCTGTGACATTGTCTTCCATCTAAATACTACTCACTAAAAATTCACCTCACTTAGAAAAATCATGCAATAGATGATACTTATAAAGAATTGTTTTCATCTACTGATGTGATGTTGGATATTTTTCAAGAGACACCATTGTAGTATTATTAAAATAAAGTGGGATGGGATTGTTACTTATAGGTACAACATCAATCTCTTGTATGATGTGGCACATACATACTACTTATTTAGCTTCCTTAGAAGTTACAATATAATCAGACTCTGCTTTAGAATCTACAACGATATCCTTCTTTGACCTATTTCTTCCTACAACACCTCTATTCAAAGTGAATACCTATCTGGTTTTTGACTTCATTACATCTTGATCTATTTATAAAATATCATATTTATATCCTCAGATGACTAGTTCTTCAACTCCTCTATAAGCATGGAATATATCCTTAGTAAGCCTCAGATACTTAAGGATAGTCTTGACTACCATCTAGTAATGGTCACCAGGATCATCATGATATCTTCCTACCACACTTAATGCGTAAGAGACATCTAGCCTAGTACATGTCATAACATATATGACTTACCCAATTTCTCATGTATATGGAATCATTTTCACTTTTTTCTTTCCTCATGTGTTTCATGGAACATTTTTTTGCTAAATATTAATGTCATGTGATTCTAAAAACAATACCCTCATTGATAATTCCATATTGATTCTCTTTAGTTTCTTATCAATGTATGTACTTTACAAAGGCCAACCAGCCTCATGGATCTATCATGATGGATCATGATCCTAAAAATATATGTTACCTCACCTAAGACCATAATTCAAAAAAAAATTAATTCAATCATGCCTTCACAGAATGTAAGACTGATACTTCATTTCTAATGAGTAATATTTCATCAACATATACTATTAGGGAAATAATTCTCTCCCACTAAACTATTTATAGACAGGTGACTATAATTTTTTCTTTACAAAAAAAAATTAAATTATGGCATCATCAAAATGAATGTTCCATGACCTGGATTATTTTTTAAATCCATAAATGGATCTTTGTAACTTGTATACCTTATTTTCATCCTTTTGAGTCACAAACCCTTCATGTTTTTTCATATAGACATCTTCCTAATGGTTTCTCAATGGAAAGTATAATTTTGATGAATTTCAACATTTCCACTAGTGAAAAGGTTTTGTTATAGTCAATTCCTTGATTCTATTTAAACCATTTTCAACCATTAAAACCTTATACATACTGAATTATATTTCCTAGTACAGTTTCTTCTTTAATACCCATTTATAAACAACAATATTTATATCAACTTGTGGGTCTACCAAAATATTGACTTGATTTTAGTACATGGAATCCATTTCATGATTCATGGTTTCTAAACACTTGTAAACATCTATTCCACATAATAATTCTTTATAGGTTAGAGTTTCATTATAATCAACTAATCAGGAGTCACCATCCTCGATGACTATAAAATCATATTGTTCTTGTTCTCAAACCTCTATTGTAATGATAAGTAGTAATTGTGTATCTTGAATAATTTCTTCTTCAGTGGGGCTTTGTGGAGTTTTTTCTGATCCAAATGATTTGTATCTTCAGCCAATACTTCATTGAAATCTATCTCACTCCCACTTTCTCTCTTAGAGATAATATCATCTTCATGAAATGTGGTATGTATTTCAACCCAAACCTTTTTTTGAAGGATTTTACAGTTATTATCAATTTTTTATTTGTTAAATCCAATAAACATACACTTTGTGCCTTGGGGTTTATTCCTACTTCCTGAAGAGGCCCTAAAAATTACTTATCAACCCCACACATGTTAGTAAGAAAAGACAAGTTTCATTACCTTCTATAATTATTATGGTATACTATATTTTTCTTTAGTTGGAACTCGGTTTAGTACATATGTTGTTGTGTCTGAAGATGTATCCCCAAAAGGATAATGGAATACTTGAATGAATCATCATTGATCTAACCATGTTCAACAAGGTCTGGTTTCTCCTTTCAATTACACCATTCCCATAGGGTGTATATGGACGATTGAGTTGAGATACAATCCAGAACCCCCATATATAATCAATGATGTATTTATTAAGATATTATCCACCATATTCTATGTCAAGATTATTAATCTTTTTACCAATCTAGTTCTCAAATTCAATATTTCATTCCATGGATTTTCAAAATAATCCAATTTATACCTCATTATTTAGACCTATCCATTTCTACAAAAATCATCATTAAATGGTTAGAATTATGAATACCTATCCCATTATCTAAAATTAAATGGTCCAAAAACATTGGGGTGAACTAATTCAAGAATCTAATTAGCCCTTTCACATTTCCCACTAAATGTGGCTTTCTTCATTTTTCATTATAAACATGCATGACATACACCAAGTAGTTTTAGTTTAAAACAATCTAAATATCCATCTTGATGTAATTTAGTCAAGTAATTTACATATACATGACCTATCCAGTGATGCCAAATTAGGGTCTTGTATGAGTCATGGGAAGTTAATTTTTTATCGATTACAATTATTTTTTTCATGTAATCCAAAACATAAATACCATTGTTTAAATGTTCCTTACCATAAAAAATTCTATCTTTATAAAATAAGAAACATTTATTCCGAAATATGAAAATAAATACATATGTATCATGTCTAGATACGTAAATATTTTTTTTGGTAGCTGAAGGCACATAATAGCAACCCTTTAAAACCAAGATCATTCTGGTTAGCATCATGAGGTGGTTGTTCCCAATAACTATAATAGAAAGTTTATCCTTGTGTGATTCTCAAAGATATACCTCTCTTCAATCAATCAATTTTAATCCCTGTCGATCATGTATTTGAATACATATGTGAGTGCCACAAGTTATATCTAAAACCCCATTTAAAGAATCAATAAAACTAAACTCGATAAAAAATACACCGAAAGCTTACCTTTTCTTATTTAGCTTGGAAAAAAATTTCTTCCATTGGACCTTTTTTTCACATATGAAATAGACAACATCATTTTCCCCTATTTTCCTCTCAGTCTTCCTATTCTTGGGATGGTACAAAGAATATGTGGGCTTAATGCACTTCACTTTCCCTTTCTTTTTGTTCACCATAAGGATAGAAGTTATTTTATGCTTTGTATCCTTATTTACTTAGTGAATAAGAGTAAGAAGATCTGGAAGGGAATTATCATTTTTCTTAACATTTAAATTCACAAAAAAACTAGAGAAGATCAGAAGTAGTGATTCCAAAATGAGTTTTGCACCCAATTGTTCAAGGAGTTTAAAATGTAAAAACTTTAAGTGCTCAATGTAGCCAATAAGGTTGACTGTGTGAGGCTAATCTAGGGAACCCTCTCTAAGATTTCACTAAAAGTGTTCCTTAGAAATATCAAATGGTTCATGCCAGGATCTCTCCTAGTAAAGACTATATACGTGATCAAGAAATCTATATGCATCCATGTTTTAATGAGAATTCATTAGTTCACTAAACATTGATGAAAGTTTTAAACATTGAATTTGGACTGCATCGCTCAAATTTTTGTCATATACAAGGAACTCTTCATCACTCAACTCTTTTGTTGGTGGATTATGAATTGAGGATTCTATGATTTAAGATATCCATTCATGGAATAGCACAACCCAAAGGCATATAAACCAATCCTGGAAGTTACTACCAATTATGAGTTTTTCTTTCTCCAATATTTATCATAGGTATGGTGTGGATGATGAACTTTTCATTTTATTTTAAAATTAAATGGATCATTTTATTAATCCATGTCTTGATTAAGAATTAAGTGAGATATAATAAATTAAGTGTTTATTTATTTCTTTATTAAATCTTTCATTATGGTTTCATCTTTAATTTACTTTACACACCTAGGGATGCTCCATTTATTAAAAATATTTTTTACTCACATGTAGGGGAGGGGAACAAAATGATTGATTAATGGAGGTTATATAAATTGCTTGTGATATTTTGGTCCCGCAAAATAATATATGGTGGGATGACTCACAGACCACCATTTAATTTAATATTAAATAATATAAAACTCAAGCAACAAATTTAATTAAAACATAAAACACATACACAGTTCTTGGTCAATCTCATGAATGGTCATGCATGAAATGAATACATAAACATTAATAGGTAGAATTCATTTATTTATTAATTCATTTATAATTTAATATAAAAACACTTGAATTAATTAATTAATTAATTTCCTTTCATCCTAATAACGATTAAATATTATTTTTAGATATCCATAGTTAATGACATTCATTGAGAATAAATGGAATAAACAATAATGACATATTAATTCTAATATATTAATTAAAAATTTAAATTTTTTTAAAACTATTAGTAAATTTTCAAACAAAACCAATGAGGCAATCAATAAAATAAGGTTTTAATGATGTAATTTTCAAACTTAATGTAATTATAGTTTTTTCCATTAATGAGAGACTACATGGAATGTAGTGCAGCTACACACCTTGTACCTCGATTTCTATATATCCAAGTCCAACTCCTAGGGATTCGGCATGTAAACTAGGTCAGACAACATGAAGTGTAGACGCCAGTTACACACCCTATATCCCCTTTGTGTGTTCTAGTTTGTCCCAATAAATACAAAGTGTGCAATAAAAGCACTATGTGTAATTAATTTCTCGACACATCTGGATACAATGCAAGTTGTTATACGGAATGTTCTCCAATTTCACACCATGTAATCTAGTTTTACCAGCTAATGACTTGGCACATCTTCATGGAATCTCTAGTCATTCTTCATATGTTCTCAAACCTATAAGAAAATGATACACTGAATGAGTATCATTATTATGTCAATAACATGTTAATTCAAATATTATTAATGAATGAATAACATGAAATGAAAATCTAAACACAATTTCGAATAGATTAACAATAAAATACATAATTATAAATTTAAAAAAGAATGTTTTGATACAACTTTATTGTTCCGGGAATAGCATAATCACACAAATGTGGGTGATATACTAAATTTTATTTTAATAATTATTTCATGATACTAAGAGTAATGATCTTTCATGTAAAATTATTGATTAATTTATTTTATATTTGAATAAATAAATACTTATTATTAGGAATCTTCATTCATTGGTGATTGTTAATCATTCAAAATACCCTTTTAGAATAACTTTGTTATGCTTGTGAGGGTCCAAGGATAGAATCCCTCTAGCGGTGATCCAAACATGCTCTTACGATCTCCAACCAACATCGCTCCATGTCTGAGGGCAAGTGTGGTGTGTTGAATGTCTTGTGTCTTTCATTATTGATTGATTGTTCTTCAATCTTGAAAAAATATCCCTTAAAATTATCATCCTTAGTGTGTATAGAGAAGGAGTTGAGAGAGAGTTCATTGTGTGAAAAAATTCGCTATTATCAATTTTTTATACTCTACATAATAGAAATAGTTTTTTATATATAGATTCAGAATTTAAGTTAAAATATTACTTAACCATGGTAGCCATTAAATAGAATTTATTATCTTTAATAAATCCCATGACACATAATTATAATTATATTATCAATATTTTTTAGTGTTCACCAACTTGAGAAATAAATAATATTTTTTAACGATCTTATTTGTAAATATTTTTCACCAGATTTTGTCTTGGCATGTTTGAACTCCTCGAGCATTTATTGAATAACTGAATGAATATTTTATTCCTAAATAAATATTTTATTCACAATCTTGTGAATGAATATTTTTTAAAATATTCAATTAAAAAATATTTCATTGACATTCTAGTGAATAAATATTTTTTTAATTTCTGCAATCTATATAACATGAATATAATTATTCCTCAGACATGAGAAAAATATTAATTCCATTAATTAAACTCAGATAGAATTTAATGGAGAACAATGGAAACAATTAATTTCTGACACTCTATAATTCTTTTTCATTGGAATTAGGCATGATTTCTTAAAGTCCCATATTACTATCTAGAAAGGGGTCAAGGCACCCAAGAGAAAAAACTTAACATCGCAACATCGATATAACATATAAATTCTCATTGTTTAATGTAATCTATTAATCACAATATATCATCAATAAAGTTTCATAGCTGTGTCACCAACCTATATGGAATGGAAAAAAATCCTTCTTCAACTTATCCATTAATGAAATGTCGTCAGTGATGCACTAAACATATCCATCTTCTCCATGAACTGTTGTTGTTCTGTCTTATGGAATACATCTAAGTACGCGTGTTTTAACAAGCATTAATAATAATCGTAATGACTAAAGACTATCACACATCCTCATATATAGGAATATATGATGACAATGAAACCTGAAGAATTCATACAAGTGTTAATGCTCTCATAATATCCCATCTTGGATATAACCAAGTGTTAACAGCATAAGAAGAAGCCATCTCTACTTACGAGTACTCTCACCAGATAGTCTATGTACGTGGTGTCCCATCATAGTATGTTATCTAACCGTAGATCATTATGTCATAATATTGTCACAGCATATCAATGTTCTCATTGTATTGGGGAACTCTTATGACCTTATCAATATGATGTACACTCTAGGAAATTATTACATTAGAGTCAGGAATAACAACAAACATTATGTAATAATACATTTTATTAATATTCAACACATCGAATAATTAAATAATCAAAGTACTAACAATTGGCCTTTGGACACAAACTCCAACAATAATATGTTATAATTAAATAATATATGGTTTAATATATATGATTATAGTTATAAAATAGTTTTATATATAATATATTAATTATATAGGAGGCTCGAATGAATATGAAGTGAGAAGAGACTTTAGGTAAGGGAATTATCTTCAAATCATAGTTTAATCGGGATATTTATGCTTGATTTTCCACAAAGGAAATTATATGATCCTCATATGAAAAATAAATTTAATATTTCTTATCGAATGGTTATTTACATATAATACATGTTTTCGTTTTCATATTTCTCAATTTAATTATTCATGAGTCTGAATGAATGTTGTTTAAGAAAAACCAACTATATGTTAATGTTTAGTTGGGAATCATTTTCTTCCATATTAATTTTTTATAAAAAATTAAATAATATTTTTTCATATTATTCAATGATTTTTTAAAATTATTTTCACCCCTATTTTTAATTTTACAAAATTTTTTAAAGAGAATAATATTTTCTTTTTAAAAATTAAAAACATTTGACTTTTTTTAAAAAAAATGTGATGGGAATACTGATTTTTACACACACAACAAGAATAGAATTTAGTTCTATCATGACCATTCAATTAATTGAATTTTAATTTACATGTTTATACGGCTATTTTAGAATAATATTTTCCCATTATATATTATAATTTTTTTATTTTAATCAAATTATTTCAAAATAAAAATGGTATTTTTCCCAAGAAATATTCTAGTTATAATTTATAAGATTTTTCACATTTGAAAACATACTTGATTTTAATTGTGATTTAAAAGGGATATGATCCAACTATTCCATATAAATTCTTTCTCTTGGAGATTTGTTATTATGATAATGAAATTTTTATAATACCTATTTATTTTCCACATGTTATGATTCGGTGAAATGTGTATGAAACCCATTATATATTCCCGAGTTATGTTATCATGATATGATAAATGTTTTATGATCTTATGGAACAAATATGTATTGTTTTAATATTATGATAGAAAGAACCATAATTATATATCCCACCGTTTCATTAGGTAATGTTTTATTTCCCATGAGATAAATATGGAAAACAAGTCAATGTTATTCATCCACTATGTGAAATAAGTTAATTTTCTTGATCCTCTATGTGAAACAAGATGATGTGACTGATCCATTGTGAGAAAAGTGATGATTCTTAATCTATTATGATATGGGAAACACATGATAATTCCTGATCACCAATAATTTTATGGTCTTATTAGTTAACCATGACATATGAAATTATTTATATACATATGATTGTGACACACTTTTATGACATTGTTCCATCATTACAAAGTGAAATTTTAATTCCTGAATGATTTATGGAGATTTTTCAATCTTATGATTCATATATTTTGAAATAATAAATTTCCATTCCACGAATCATATTTATGATCTTTGAAAGATTTAGTATGAACTTTTTATGTTACACTCATGATCTCATACCCTTACTCTTATACTATGCTTTCATATGATCTATGGAGTTACTAATTAAATAGAACTAATAGGGGTGGAAATATTCCCAGTAAGCTTGATATCCATAAGGCCTTTGATACCATGGATTGGAGTTTTATTTTCATTGTCTTTCAGATCATTGGGTTTAATGATTCCTTTATCAGTATAATTAAAACTCTTTTCAACTTGTCCAGCATATCCATCCTTATTAATGGATCTCTTAAGGGTTATTTTAAAAGCACCAAAGGATTCAGACATGGTGAACCTCTCTCTTCCATTATTTTTGCGATTGTAGATGATTACTTAAGTATTTTGATCACTCACCTTGTAGAGAAAATCATGATTTATCGGATTATGGCATCTAAAAATTTGATTTTTCCAACTCACATTTTATATACGGATAATATTATACTTTTTTACTGGTGGATAAACAGAATATATGAAATCTCAAATGTGCCCTCTCACACTATAAAGATATTTATGGGCAAATAATTAATTGGAACAAAACCTTTACCTTTTTTTGGGAAAAGGTTTCCTACTAATAGAAAATCCAATATTATTGATGATTTAGATATAAATAAAGTATCCCTTCCCATTAGCTATCTTGGTATTACTATTTTATGGGGAACACCAAAATATTTTTACTTGTCTAAAATGGTTGAAAAAAATCCTCCACCAACATTAATCTTGGAAAGGTAAATCCTTCTATAGGGCAGGAAATATTTGTTTTGTAAAATACAAGATTGTTTCTAAAATGGCCTTATCTTTGGTGATTTATAAATGGCATTCACGTCTTCTTAAAATAATTAATCTTTCTAGCAAAAACATTTTTTGGAGTAGAAGCATTCTTGAAAGGAAACGGGTGATTGTTCCATGGTCTTTTAGTTGCAAACCTTTGGATAAGGGTGGCCTTGGTATAAAAAATCTCAAACTATTTAATGATTTCGTGCAAGCTATACTCACATGGAAAAGTTTTCATAAAAACTATGAATCAATTTATTTATTTAAAAATATATTTCTTGAAAAACTAAGGAAGGGAAATTTGAATTACATGAGCACTTACATTTAGACTTCCATTTAGAATTCTTTTTCCAATATCATGTCTAACTCTAGATGGATGGTGAGAAGAGACACTTCCATGAATTATTGGCTCGAAAAATGGGTTGATGCTCCTATCATATCTATGATTTCCCCTAATAAACTTCCTAATCACACTAACTATACTATCAATGATGTTGTTATCTCTCCTAGCCATAATTGTCCAGACAACATCAGTTATGTCATCAAAAACTACACTTTTTCCATCATTGATTATTTTTTTATTTCGGAACCTTCTCATAATAGAATTATTGACTCAAAAACTTTTTACAAACATGGATCTATTAATTCATAAGTTACTTTTAGTTGGATTAAAAATATTGATAAATTACTTTTAAAACCTTCGAGTGTCACTCTGATTTAGCGTATTTCTTACAGGAGGATTCCCACTGACACTTTTCTTTAGTCTTTTAGGATCCATCTTTTCACTAAATTTTTCCTTTGTAACCGAAATCTTGAAAACATTAACCATCTTTTTATTTCTTTTGTTACTGCTACTCCTCTGTGGAATTATGTGCTGAAACTTTTTGAGTGAATATGGTTACTTAATTATATAATCAAATCTCGACATCAACATTGTGTGGATATTGAAGCCTCTCAAAAAATCAAGAGACTCTTATTAACTATCATTTCTGAACTTATTGATGTACTATGGTAAGATAGGATTGTTAATATTCATAACAAATACTCACTTAGTTTACATGCATGTCAGATGTGGATCCTGATTTCCATTTGAGAAGCTTCTATGATTCGAAAGAGATTTTGCAACAACACTGAGAATTACTTTGGGATTTTGCATCGGCTTAGGGTAAATTATATTTATCATTAACATCAACGCACTTCTGAAGTGTTCTGGAAAGCTCTTCTACCAGGCTGGATTAAAGTTAATGTTCAAAATGCTGCAAAAGGAAGCATGGGCCCTTCGGATTACGGGGCTATTTTTAGAAATCACTCTGGTTATATTCTTGGATGTTTCTATGGAACTTGTAGAATCTCCTCAACTCTGTGGGTTTAAATGACTAGCATGATCTATGATATATCCTTATCTACAAAATATATTTGGAACAACATCTCGATTGAAAGTTACTTGACTATCATCATTCAAGGTATTTATAATGGTGTGATGCCCATCACATGGCCTCTTACAAAAAGATACATGGACTGTCTTCATTCGCTCAAAGACTTAAACTACATTATTACTCATGCCTCTAATGAATAGAACATGGCGGTGGATGGTCTTGCAAATATGGGAGTCAACCACGCCCCCACATGGTTGAATAACCTCCCTATTGATTTATTACCCCATTATGATAGAGATTTTAAAAGAATCTTGTCTTTTTATACTCATGTAATTCCTTTTTTTAATAATAAATTGTGTTATTTGGTCTTTGTCCAAGGCACAAATTTCATAAAAAATGTATAATATTGGTTTATTATAGTTGTTATCAGAGTAGGTTTTTGTTAGTATTTAGTGATTAGGGTTATTAAAATTCCTATAAAACCCTACGAATAAATGTAATTATTAAAAAAATCCTAAGGTTTTGGTTATGACTATGGATAACATAGATTAAACCTAATGTTTCATAAATTTGGAATAATGTTTCATTATTTTGACATCCTATGAAAGATATTTCATGATTATTTGATAGCTCACTATGATTATTATATCCTGATGCTTACACTTTTTGTTTGGGTTTTATTCAGTGGGAGAAACCAAAAGACATCATGTTAGCAATGAATGTGATGTCAAATGACATGATTATCCACTTGAAAAAAAATGATATGAAATATGGAATGCAGAATATTATTGTTATGCTCACATAAATTCCTTATGATATGAATGATGTTGTGTTTCCAAATGATCAAAGTAGTGGGAAATGTGTTGTTGGCTCTTTCATGAGGCAATATCCTCTAACTTTTCGAGGGTCTTATGATCAACTAGTGGTTTAATTATGGATCAACACCATAAAGAAAATATTTTCTATTATCCAATGCTCAAAACAAAAAAATGTTTTCCTGGTAATTTATCATGTATAAGGTGAATAATATCAATAGTGTAATATTATTAATAACACAAATAAAAGAGGAATAAATCGGATCCTTATAGAGGGATGAGTCTAAGAGGATATTTAATAGTATGTACATACCCCAAATTATAAATACAAGAATATAGGAGTTCATTGAGATTAATTATAAGGATGTATAATTCCTTCATACTTATAAGGGCAATTTAAAAATACTTTTTAGGTATGAATCTAGTTTAATAATCATCATTAGAAGAAGAATTGATTGATTATTGGTTTTCGTAAAACCACATCTCTAAAATGCATTATCTATAAGAGACTTTAGTATCTATAATGGAATAATTAGATGTGCACTCGAGATATAAATGGAAATTGGATAACCCTAATATTCCCTTAGTTTTGTGATAAAAGTGTAACTCCACAGAACTAGTTCAATCATAATTAATTGAACTAATTTGTCCACATGGCCTCAAGCACACATCCTTGTATGCTAGAGGTTGATGGATGTCAGTGTGGGTCTATGATCATATAGTGAGGCGACTATACCGTTGTGATTAGAGTAGATCATAGTGATATATAATAATAGTAATTAGTGTCAATGGTATTATAAATGAACTTTTGAAGAATAAACCCTCATGATATAATAAAAAGTAGAATCAGAACCAATATCATAAGAAAAACTAGTATAAACCTTATAATTATCGTATATAAAATGATCCTCATTTACATGTGATATAAAAAAGGGTTGGTACATTGTAAATAGAGAAACATACATATAAAACATACAAGACAAAAATGAGTAAAGACCCAGAATATATCTATACTTGCATTGCGAGCATAAGATCATTCCTCTTCTCTCATACTCTATCCTAGTATAAGAAATCAGAAATCCAAAATTTGACCCTTCCCTTTTCCCCTACAAACAATAATGTATTTTTTAAGGGTAAAAATCAGCACCCCGGATAGGGTGTGAGATATGATCAGTAGGCCACCACCAACAATGTTTATAACAAATTCAATTTGTGCATATGAATTTTTAATAATGTGCATATACAATAAGAATAAAGTTATAAAATAAGTGATGTTATCTAGTATATTAGCATATTATATAGAAAAGAAGTCAATAAATAAGGAATAATTATACAATAGGTCACAGAATTAGGTATTACTTATATCTTCATATCAAGGATCTATAAAGTATGAAATATGCTGAATAATCATATATAAGACCTATGAGGGCTAGGAACCAACATCTAATGACCAATGTATCCACTTCAAGTCCATAGAGCTCATTTATAGGAATATCAATGTAATATAAACCTATATATTCTAGGAACTAAGGACCCATGGAAGTGGAATCCTCTTCGAGTCCATAGAGCCCATATGTGGAAAACATAGTAAAACCTTGGGTGGATCCCAAGGAGCATATATGAGGTAGTGTAATTAAGTCAAATCCAAGAAAATAGTCCAAGGAATAGAATATTTAGTTTGCAAGTGGTCCATCGGTATAGAGACCCAGGCTTCTCAAACAAGGATATTACACCATTTTAGATGAATATTAATTATATTACACAAACACACACCTAAGGACAAAAATATTTTACTGCCTTTGGTAACTTAGAATAAAATCATCTTAATTCATGAAAGATATTCAATCTCTCCCATATAGATATTCCCCTTCATTATTCATGCTTAAAACCATTCTTTATAACCAGGGGAAAGGAAACACAATAAAGGGTGATCTTGGATGCTCTATAAGGGTAAAAAGAGAGATACATAAGTATGACATGAGAAAAAGAATACAATAACATGAGTATAAAATCTGAAGACAAAAACCTATATATAAAAGATAATAATTTGAAGTCATAAAAAAATATTTTAATACATGATTCAAAATTTTATTAAATAACATGATCATATAGATATAACATTGTAATTAAATATATTTTTATATCATGTAAATAATATTATAACATTGTGAAAATGTATAAATAGTGATACATTCACTCATTAAGTTAAGGATATGAAATATGTCCCTCACATAAACTTATGGACATGTAACCAGTTCCACAATTAAAATTATGTGCTTGAAAGAAAGGTTATTTCATATCATTATGAAAATGAAATAGAGGACCATGCATAACCTTGTTAACATATAATTTGGTTCAAGCATAATATTATAAAAATGTAATAAGGTTCATTCATAACACTATGAACATGTAATCAGGTTCATTAATAACATAATTACTCATGATTTATCCCACATTACCCAATGCATTGGATGTAGATATAGGTCCTACCCATCACATAATTAAAATCACACATATGTATGCCACAATATTATAAAAAATTCATTATATCCAAACCTATGAAATAATATGTGTTTCATAAAATTTTCATCAAATCACAAACAATGTAATAGAGACTCCTTTTATATTCATTTCACTATATCATGATCCATGGAAAAATAATCATGTTTAATAAGAACTCAATCATGGTATAAAGTGTGGAAGAGTAACAAATTTCATAAACATCATACAATCATGAACATAAACCATTCACATGAATAATAATAATAATTGTATCCATGGATCAAATAATTAGTAATGAATATGTAACATCAACATATTTCATCATTATTGTAAAATGGTTTTGATCAATCATTTTAAACATTTCTTTAGGAAAATATCCTTTCCTATTCAAAAAAAACTTTTTAAGACATATAAAATTTTGAAATTAATTTTATTTGAAAATAACCAAGAGAAACTATAAATTAATATTCAAATAAATTAATGGTCATGATGGTGGGGAGTTTCATTCATGTCATACATGTTAAAACAAATATTCCTTTCACCTTTTTAGTAAAATCCGAATGAGAGTTTAGTGGAAAGCGACATGAAGATTCCTTTCAAATAAATTTTAATAAAGTCAAACATGGGTAAATTTTTCATTTAAAAATAATAGGATAATATGAAACCATTTTTAAAAATATTATTAGAAAACATGGTTTTATATGAAAACGTATTTTTGACACTGGAGATAAATAATGTCGAAATGTTCTTAAAAACATTTTATCAATTATTTATAGCACCAAAGAGTGGGAAATTGGTACTATTACTCGAAAATACTATGAATTAAGATATTGGAATAAAATTCATGAGTTTATTGACATATGGATTATAATATTTTATCATTATAAAAATAATTGTGAATAATTATGATAAATAATGAGTTTGTAATGTAAAATCCATACAACTTTGTTAATTTTGAATCATAATCCCCATGATATAATAAAATTAAATGAAACATAAAATTTCATGAGGATAAATAAATAAATTATTTTAAATGTAAAATAGGATATATATATATATATATACACCTCATAAAATAATATAGGTGTATAACATAACATATGTCTCAAAGAAGGAAAATTCAGACAAAGGTCCCTTAAATCTTTGGTAAAATTTTCATCATAAACCACCTGAAAAAGAAATCCTAAAATTGATATTTAAATACCAATAATTAATATTAAAATAATCATAATATAAATTCATGGTATGTACGCATTCCACATAAATGAAATAGGTGGTGAACATGGCATGTGCCTCACAAAAATAAAAAAGTTAGACTGAAATCCCTTACCTTAAGTCATGACTTCCTTTATAAACATTCCAATATCATGTATATTAAATATATGTTTATTTTAAATATATTATATAACCATATATATATGTATAATACCATATATTTTTTACTTGTGCCCTTTTATTACCCTTTAATTAACAATTTTTTGTTAAAGTCGTGTTTCGGGTAATAATCGCTTTGTTTTCCATATATGTTTTGATTTACTATTTTTTGTCCTTTTGATCAGGGTAGTGTTATTTATAGAACAATAATAATGATATAATTGGTATATTTATACATAAATTATACTCTTAAAATAAAAAATGAATGATGGTTTTGAGAAATGGAGTATGTCGTGATCATGAAGATGGTATGTCGTACGTACGCAAGAGTAACGTTTCCATTTATCAATGACCCTTATGGAAATAAGTTATGTGATATTTTATTTTTATATAATCATAATAATATAATAACATTAATATTATTTGTTTGAATATACTTATAAATATCATCCATGTGGTGTGGTGATGAAAAGAGTGATTCGCATCACTTCATGAAAGCGGCAGTCCACACGTAACGATCCATGTTATAATTTTTATTGAGTGAATAGGAAAGAAATAAAATTAAAAATTATAATTTAAAAATGATAAATATTTAATTAATATAAAAATTATTTCATTTATATAACATATATTTATCCTTATTATCTTCCATGTAAATCTTTAATGAAAACGAATCACATCTCTTTCGTGAGGCAGTACTCCACCGTACACACGAATGAAGTTATCATATCAATTTAGAAATAGAAATTAAAAAAGGTTATATATGATATAAGTAATACATAGTTATAATATTTTTATAAATATCATTTATATAATTTATATCCATCATCATACCTAACAATGATAGGTGGTTATGGAAAAAATAAAGACAGCAATTCGTGAGCCAGTGATCCATTGTACAAAGGAATGATGATTCAATAACACATTTGATGGAAGTGGAGATGGTTTTTTGTAATTACTATACCATAAAAACATATAATTATATTTAATATACATATTTTATTATCTTATCTTGGAATAATAATAATTTATTTTGGTGGAGGAATAAATAAAACAAAAATGCTTCTTGATTAATGTTATCCATTATTTTTTATCCTTCATAGGTTTGTACCAAAATGGTTCCTTGGTTGTATTTCTATAAAAAATTAGGATTATATAAATATATAATTGAATATTTTAAGTAATTATTTATAGGTATTTTTTTAACCAAAATGTTATTATGGTGTGATTAAGAGAGGAGAGTGGGTGGCCTTTTATAAGTGAGGTGAGTGCCGCACATATAATTACATTAACAAGATTCAATCATACCTATATATTTATCATGAAAGAATATTCCATAATGAGACATTATAGAACCTAGAAAATATAATTTCTAAATATTTCCATATAATTTATGTTTTTAATGTTTCTATTTCATTTTTAAAACTTATGTTCATAGTTTAAGCCCCTGGAAAAACAGTTTTTACCTTAAGCATAGTAGATAATTTTTATTATTTTCATTATTCAATTTGGTTAAAAATTATTTTAAAATTATTATACTTTAAAAATTATTATTATTCCAAATATTTAATCATCATTTAAAAATTAAATTAACATAAGCAGTAAAATTTAATTTAATATTAATCCCACAGACATGAAAAGAATGTCGGTTTTCATATAGAAAATCATTAAAATTTTGCAATGTTTGTATATCAAAATTTGAAATTAAAATTATTAAAATTAAATAAATTCTATTAATTGATATATAATTTAAATAATTTTACATTAAAAATAATTCAAAATATAATTTATCATGGAAAAATTATGTTAATGGAAAAGGAATTTTCAATTTTAATTCAGTATTTTTCACTATTCATCAAAAAATAAAACATTTCATAAAAATATATAAAATTCACCCTAAATAATTTTTAAATGAAGATTTAAAAAAATTAAGTTCTTTAATTATGTTAATTTTATAATAGTGTGAAAATTTATATTTAAAATAAGTGATAAAGAAGTAACAAATCTACTTTTTAGAAAATATAAATTTTTCCACGTAAAATTGGATTTATATTTATCACTTGTCGATAAAAAAATTATAAAAATTTTAAAATAATTATTGATTATATAAAACTAAATTTTATTAAAATAATTAACCTGATGTTATATGTTTAATTTATTAATGTAAAACACATTTATGTGAATAAAAATTGTTATTCATAAAATAATTACATTTATTTTGAAATGGTTGTTATTTTCATTTAAAATTGTTTACTAAAGAATAAATATTTTATACTTGTGTAAACCATATTTTCATTATTTATTTAATCATATCCAAAACATCCATTCCAATGACTAGTTTATAATTTTCATAATAATAATTATATTTTAATAGCATTTGTTGTTTTGTTTAAACTTAGTGTTGTATATAACATAAATAGACTCAACATTTCATGTAACACAAGTTAAAATTAGTTTTTAATGTAATTGAAAATATTGAAAAGATTAAATTTAATTGAAAAAATATATTTCGCAAAATCTAAGGGCACTACATTCTACCACCCCCCCCCACCTTAAAATGATATTTCCCTATAATTTCATCATGGTTATAAAAAATTTAACATTTGAAAATTACTTCATCGAAACTGAAATTGCAAAAAAAAAATTAACAAAACATACTACTAAAAATGAGGAATGGATATGATAATTTCATCTGTAACAACACATATTAGGTTTAAAAATAATAGAACATAGGTGAATGTGAAAACATGGACAAAGAAGAGAAAACTAACACTCAAATAATAATAGAGAGTGATAGAGAACAGTGATCATAAGGAAGTGGGTGATCCAGTGAAGAATAAAGAAAAAAATTCATAACCCAATGTGGCATAGAAAATTTCATTGACATCAAAAAAAAATTGTATCATGACAAAATTTTATTTGAGTGACTTTTTCCAAATGTAGGGGAACAACTTTTACATTTATATTGAGACCATATAAAAATATATTTACTTTACTTATTTTTATTTCATAGCCACACTTTCATCTATTGGTTGTTCCTTGATCAATTTTCACTTCATATATTACTTTAAGTGATTATTTTTTTTATGTGTGAAGAACTAAATAAAATTTATAAGATGATGATAATTCACTCCTTCTATCACTAGTTAAAAAAAATTAACTGTAGTTATCATATACGGAGAAATATTTATATTTTTGTAGTAATGAAAGAAAATATAAATTTTTTTCCAAAGTTTAACTTAAACCATTCCATTAATAGTTAGCCTCATAACACTTAAAAATTCCAAATTTACAAATAAGTTCACTAAATTTTCGAAATAAACATAACATTAAACCCTAAAATTATCATAAAGTATCTCTTGATTCTCACATACCAAATATGTGAATACCTTCATCATATGTTCTCTTAAAAGAAGGTAATAACATGAATTTCCATAAAAATTTATTGAAAGAAAACATGATAACTCATTCCTTATATTAGAAAATTGGTTGATATATTCTATAAATCCAAAAATGTTACAAACTCCATCAAGGATAGCATAAACGACTTTGTCAACAAATCATTAATCAGTTCCAAGGTAATCAATACTATACAATTTAATTATTGATGTCAACCCTCTCTTTTTCCCAATAACTTTATCTCAATATTCATACCATATTAAGAATTACCATCCATTAATAAAACTATCACATTTCAATTAAATCAATTTTCTAGACCATTAGTACAATTTTACATATTCTTGAATATCCTTAATGAAAAAAGTTTACAAACAACCCTTATATATATATTCTTATAACATAATTATAGAATTCTAAAACGTAAACCCTTAAATTATCCCACCTCATCCTTAATCAATTAACCATGATTATTTATATTTTTTCATAATACAACATTCCTTTCATATCTCATTTTTAGTCTCTTCATCATCAAAAGTGTAACCATTACATATACCACATTTCTAGTTCTCTTTAGGATCATTCCCCCAAGGACATCAATTTTTATAATTCACATACTTTCCACATTTAAATAATTCTACAATCTATGTCATATTAGTGAGGCCTTTATTATTATTCATTGTGTTAACCAAACTTTTCATTTTCCCTTTATAGTTACCTGATTTGTGTCATTAGTTTCCATATAAATAACATATTTTCATTCCTTTAAGACATCCACTAGGGTGCTTCTTCCCACATTCTCAATACAAGGGAAACTAGTTCTTCTTTTCTCTATGGTATCCCTTACCTAGACTCTCAATGAAATATTTCTTTATCGTATTTGGTTAGTCTGAGAGTTGGTTAAGGTACACATTTTTAATTATGTTCTTTGTAAACTGAGTAGGCATAATCATGACATCCTTTACTCCAGTCATCATCTTATTTGGATGATCATCAGAAGATCAACTATCACATTCAATGTTAACCCAATTGCATCTGGTTCCCATCATTGATTAAAACTAGAAATAATTTTGTGTGAAATGATAATCCTAATATAAAATACAATAGTCTAAAAAATCTTTTAGGAAGTCAAAAACAATATATCATCTTTTGATTCTATGACGAATTAGATTTATCCTAGGATATTCATAGCCATTAACTATTTAAATACTTAAAGATGGTTTATAAAGAGTTTTTTATTTCAAAATAATATCCCCTAAGAGTGTCAAACCATGTATGTAGCAAGGACTATTATCATTCACTAGGTCATGATCAGTTCTATCTCAATGTTCCCTTTTCACTATTATTACTACAAGGTACCTCACCTTGAGATCTACATACACATATTGTATGAAGATATGGATTTAATTTATTGGAAACCCATTTCTTTATCCTTTACCAAAATTCCATGACATTTTCGTATAATTAAAATTGTCCTTATAATTATCCTTAGAGGAATCCCTAGAAATTTCCATTTAAACTTCCTAGGGGGTCATAATAATTTTTTCACATCTTAGTTTTTAATGTTTAACTAAACCTTTCCATTCATACCAACTATATTGTCCCAAGCTTCTCATACACGGATAATAAAAAAAATTAGATAAATATTCATTACATTACATAAACACATGTCTATGTACCATAACAGATTAGTTTCTTTGGAAACTCAAAATACCATCTTCTAAATTCTTGATATATATTTAATGTCTCCAATAAAGATATTCCCCTTTAATACTCCTACTTAAACCCATTCTAACTTGATGAATAGAAACATAGAAATGGGTGTTAACAGATGCTCAGTAAGGGTAAACAACGGAGATACATAAGCATAAAATGAGAAAAGAAGCTTGAGAACATGAAAATAATATTTAAAAACCATTCCCTTCAAATCAAAAATCATAATATTGAGTCATGGAATAAATATTAGTAGTTCATAAGACATGAATCATAAGGGAATCAAATAACATGATCCATGAGAGAATAAAATTTCCATAAGAGATATATATGTTGAAAACACTTCATATGACAACATTTTTTACATTTATAAATAGAGAAAATTTCACTCATTAAGTTAAGGAAATAAAATTCGGCCCTCACATGAACATATTGACATGCAACATTGTACACTCATAACACTATTGACATTAGAGACAGGTTCACACATAAAATTAAATTAATTAAATAAATTTTGATACATAACATTGCGAACATGTAATCAGGTTCATCCCTAACATTGTAAACCTATAATCTGATTCATTCATATAATTTTTAACAGGTAATCAAGTTCATGAATTACATATTTACCAATGAATTATTCATCATTTCCCAATTCATTTTAGAAAGATATATTTACCACCATTCACATAATGAAAATCATACAAATGTGTGTGATAATATTATAAAACATTTTTCATATTATAATTCATTAAAATGAATTGGGTTTCATAAGAATATAATCATATCATAACCTATGGAAAATATATTGGTTTCATAAACATTTCATCATTTCATCATAGCATAACCCATGAAAAAAGTAGGGGGTTTCATAATAATTTTTTCATGGTTTAAACTATAGAAAATAAATGAGTTTCATAAACATCATGTCATCAAAAACATAAACCTTTCATTGAAAGAATAATAATGGTATCCATCATATCCCCAAAATGGAATTGGTAACATCAACAGATGTTATCTTAGATGGAAACTTATTTTGATTGACCATTTAAAAGTTTTCATAAATAAAATATATGGTTTGCATTGTGTTGAGAAAGGTGTTGCATTTTTTTCAATAATATGTCAATAAGTTTTCAATGGGAAGTCAATATGATAATGAAACCTATTGATGAATAAGTTGGTGAACCCATGGATAATTGTTGTGCATTCAAAGCATTGAATACTACACATGATCAATTCTCTAAGAGGATACAAATCTGATGATTGATGAACCGGTTCTAAGTTACAAGACTTGTGTAAAGGTGATACATTGTTACAACACTTGAATAAGTCCATGAAAAACTCAATTGCATGAGGAACGAAGTGAAGATCCATCCATAGTTACTAAATGGATGAAGTTTACAATATTATATCATTTTTTGAGATACTCCTTAAAGTCCAAGACATGTGTTAATGTAGAACACAACCCTCACAATAAGAATAATACATGCATTATGTTTTAATGAATGAGCCATGAGGAAATGGTCCATGAAACATCTGTGTTTGGATTAAAAGAATATTTAAGATCTTTGGAATTATGATTCCAAAAATAAAAAAAATAATAAGAGAAGAAGGTTAGTGGTTTGAAATTCTATAGATAATGAAGAAGGTTTCCATGCATTCTCCATGTACTAAACACTTGGTTTTTAACCAATTATATGGCCTTCCTTAAACTAAAAAAAAATCCATCCATGGAGGCCAATCAAGGACCTCACCTCAAGCACATGCGAGATCTAAGGGGTCAACTGCGCTTGAGGTAAGCCCCCAAGGCCAGCCCCACATGAGGTAAGATGTGTGCGGGTTGTGTATAATCCTGGAAGTTCTGCATAGTGATAAACCAATGTAGCTTTGGTGCTAGGTGCATGTCCAAGGATAATATTTGGTGATAAGAGCACACCCATAGTGAGGAACAAGGTACGGGAAAGTATCGTGGAGGGGGAGAGGAGAATTCTGGTGATATGTAGCTACATCTTGTTATATAAAGTAGCCGAAAAAATATGCACATTTCGATGTGGGACACGTTTTTAAAAATGCAGATGCAATCCTCACTGCTCATCTAATCCCAGGATCAATCTGAGCTGCATGCTCCATACCATGTCCCGCATTCTAATCAAGTTTTTTAATCTGATCTCCATGGTTCGAGATTAAAGGAGTGTCATATGATCTCCCCACGGATGTTATATTAAACCTTCGGGCACTCGAGCACCACCTGAGAACCAGTATTCGAGCAAAGCATTGATCTCATAACTCTGACCAACGTTGAAGCTCAAAATTCCTGCATGGTGATCGCCTAAAAGAACCCAACACATGCATTCATTAAAATTTTCATGCATTAATAAAGATGAATATTTGAATGTGGATAAAGCCAATGGAGTTGCGAGTCCATGTCAGAATTCATGAAGACTTCGAGGAAATGATCAGCATATGTTCTTAAATGCATGAACATGAGGATAATGATACAAGTAATAAGTCAAAATTCGAAAGAAATATCCCATGATTATTGGCTTATATTTTAACCCACATTTGATGTATTTCAATGCCAAAGATCTTGACCATTTAAATATTTGAAACTCTCATCATATATCATGGGATTTGAAAACGGGGAAATGTTGTTCCTCACCTTTAAAGAGAGATCCCTCGACCGAGGGTCAAGTGTTGAAAATATTGATAAATCTCTTGTTCAACAAATAACAGAGCACTATGGAGAGACAGTTTCTGTACATCCCTTCTACACGAAGGAGTTCTGTGCATCCCTTGCATGAAGAGAATAATCGTGAACCCCTAGTTCTCAAATATCTTTCACCTCTATGCGATGTTCCCTCAAGCACACGATAGGTTCTTTGAATCCTCTTGGTGACTTTGTGAAGAGTAGACCACAGGTAAAACAACCGGTGCACTTGAACCCTTGTTGTGACCTTATGAAGACAGAACCAAGAACCTCCTTGGTTCTATGAAGGAGACTCTCGCGCACCCATAGAGCGAAGGAGGAAAAATTGTGGTCCCTAGTTTTCATGAATAAGAACATATGTGCTTCCTAGTTTACACAAAGAAGTAGAGGTGAGAACTCCCACTTGATTGCACGGTTCATCCGAGTTGTGTGTGCTCGATTTAATGAAACCCGAGGGTCTGAGTGTTTGCATAAAATGGTGAAGCATGTACATACATGCATTGAGAACATACACTCGTTTTCACAATTTTAAGAAGGATGAGAGATGGACAGTACGCATATACACTTCCCTCTTGGGGAGAATATCTCACACACCCATTTAGTTTTAAAGAAAAATACATATATAATCAAAAGTAAGTAGAACCATGTGCATTCAAATAGGTATAAATAGAAAAAGATAAAGAATAGATAGTGAGTTGCGCCAATGAGAGAATACATTCACATACATAACACACATTGAACCCCAAAAAAAATAAGTGTGTGTGAAAAAGATCAAAATGAATGGATAGTGAATGTATGCATATTGAGAAAGAAGACAGTGCATGAGGCTAAACCTAAACTATTGATACAAGAAAAATGGGAGTTTGGGGTTACATGATACCTATTGAACCTGCATGAAAACATGCACAATCACATGCATGTGTGAGAAATATTTCAGATACCCATGCAATCCATGCATGAAGTGAATGAGAACTGGGACTGAAATCAAACCAGATTAAATAAGCTCTTCTATCTGAGTTTTCAGTAATTGAGAATTCAATAAGAATGATAGTGATGATATTGTGCAAGATCATTCTTGCATATTATATACTTTAAGAAGATGTGTTCCCCATTGGCGTACATCTTATTGAGTCTAGGTCTTCATCATAAGAAGAAAGAATTTCCTGAGCATTGTTGAGTTGAGGACAAATCAACTTAATTGATCAAAATATTTGAGCAAGGCCAACAGACACTACAAAAGTTTGTCGAATAATGTTGAAGATATACATAGGAATGTGTTATTTAGAAAGACTGTGTGGGAAGATCAAAAGATAATGTACAGTGAATCAAAGAAGAACTTAAATAAGGAAGCTACTCATGTGACTCGAGAGCTATAAGACCCATGTGAGATTTAGGGAGGAGAAGAAGTATCCAGTGGGACTCTGGAGTAGGCAAGTGGGACTCTGGTAACACTGTGGGAAGCAGTATAAAGAACCTCTTGTGGGACTCAGGATAGATACAGTGGGACTCTGTATCGACCATTATAATTACTAACCAAATTATTGTGGTGAATCTGTGTTGGGGAAAATAATCAACACAGCAAGGAGTATGTCTTTGAGCCAAAACTTGTAAATCCTTGTGCTCAATTCCTTTACATTTATATCATCATTAAAGGTAAGGTTGAGAGACACAATAATATTGGATCGAGGATTTAACCATCCATATAGTTTTACTCGAAAATAATCAATTTTTAAAAAGTTTTAAAGGGATCACTGACTCACCCCCTCACCCACCTTAGTTATTCACACTGATCTGGGTTCTTTAATTGGTATCAGAGGAGAAGGTCACCTCTAAAAGATACAAGGAAGTATTTATAAAGTGGAATATTTAAGGTGATGAGTGACTAACCACAAATAGAGATTTCTTCCAAGACTCAAAAAAAATGAACGAAGAAACAAAAAAGGAAGATATAGAATAATCTTACTAATAATAGGGACCTTATACTGAAGGTAATCTATAAGGTAAAACTTGTGATAATACTTATTATTCTTCTGATGAAGTATGTGCAAGATGTGATGATGATAGATAAATTAGTGATCTTCAATTTGTACTTAAAGATGATCTGAAAAAAGTAACTAGGGAAGTGAAAAGACATATTTCCACAATCATTAGTGCTCTTTAAGATGAAACATTACAGCTAGAAGAAGAAGCTAATGGAGTGGAAGAAGCATTTTTCAAATAAATAAATGCTCAAGATACTCATGAATTTCAAGGAACTATTTATGAGAATGAATTATTTGAAATTATGTTTGTAGAAGCATTCCATGCATTTGAAAAATTGCACAAATTTTTTATGGTTGTCAAAGCTGCTCAACTAGAAGAGAAGCCAACAAGATAAAGGAGGTTGGAATCTCTTTTTAAAAATTAAGAAATGTGCATGAAGAACAAATAACAATTCTGAAGGAGAATTATGAAATAATGTTGAGATCAGTTGAGAATGAGAAGAACTCTCTCAACATGAAATGTTTAAAATTGGAGGTGAGATTAAAAAAGCAGCAATCACTCCAAGATGGAACTTCCCAAACATATAAAAGAAGAGATGTTCCGACTAATGTTTTCATTGAGGAATATGATTCCAAGATGAATATCAAATCATCTTCTAAAATAATGGAAAAATCCTCCAAGAAGAAGGTATCACATAACCGAGTTATTTCTATTTCTACTAAAGCAGTTGCATTTTCAAGTACAGGTTCAAAGATAAAAGCTGGGAAGATGTGGATTGATAAAAATATTAATACATCGATCAAAGCATCAAGGTTGGATTCTGGAATGATTAAGAATATAAACTCTCAAATAGTTTCTCCAAAGAAAGAATGACAATTCCAGAAACAATATGGAATTGAATCAAGCCAGACAAATTCTAAAGGAAAAGGAAGGAGATATTGTTGGTATTGTTGGAAGTTTGTCCATCAAGCAAATGGTTACTGGAATATTATGTCAACATATGAAAATTTTGGTAGTCCATCATTCAGCGAAAGTAGATGTGAAGAAATGAAGCAACCTGCAATGCTAATAAATAGTGTATAGATGAAAAAGAATCTATCTAATAAGAACAGATTTGAATATCTTGATGAATATTGGGACAATTGAAACATAAGTTTTCATAGTTATGCTAAGTGTTAGTTTAGTCCAACCATGCCTCAGAAAAATTTTAGTAGGAAGAATAAATCACAAAAAAGGTTGGAGAAAAAAAGGAGTTATAAAGTCTTCTATTGGAAATATGCAAAACAGCGAAGTCTAGAAAATAGTGAAATAAATTATTCCCATGATGAAATTAAAATCAAATTCCAAGAATGACATCTCAATACAGAAAATATGCTTCTATTGTGGAAAGAAAGGTCATACCATGGATCACTATACAAAATCTATGGAAATTAATGGAAGCAAGTTAAAACTAAAAGGAGAATCAATCTCGAAGAAGGATGGATTGATTGAAGACATTCCTAAAGAATATATTAATATGTTTCCTAAGAAAGGTAACTTTAAGACAACGAAGAATCCATATGGAAGCTCCAAACTAGAAAATGTGAAGAAGGAGTGTTTTGTTATCTGGCCTAATCAATTGAAAATTTCCAGAGAACTGCAAAGAGTTGATGATGAAATACTAGCTAAAGCTAAGTCAAAAGGAAAATAGATCATTCCACATGAAGGAGAATTCGAATTTCATGAGAGTTTATCGGCACATGATAACCCAAGTTTCTCCCCACTACAATATGGAAGGTTCAAGAAGGCCAGACATTATGAAAAAAAAATTATAACTATATTACCAGGCCAAATGGTGATGCTAAAAATTGAAGAACATGCACTAGTGGAAAGTACTTCACTACTAGCATTAGTAATGAAAAATAATCCACCAAATTAAAGGTAAATGGAAGTAAAGGGCCCATGCTGATAAAGAATGACCAAAATGTCAAATGGAGATGAAACACTAGCATGAAGAGTTCCAGACACTTTAGAGCTACAAGGAATAGAGTACTTGGGTTGAGAGAAAATTCTCAGCCCAAGTGATTCTATTAAGAAGATCACAAGTTTTCCATCTTATTCCCTTATATTTTTTGTATATGTGTGCTTTTATTGCTGGGAATTGAAGATGAGGTTCATTCCTAATATGAAAGCTGAATGAGCAAGGTGGATAATAACAAGTTGGACTCAATATTCATGATTTGTTAATAACTTGAAAGGTTCTATAGTGGAAGATTATCAATATGAATATCTTGAAGAATATGAGATGATATTTTCCACCATGATGAATCAAATTGATTTAACCCCTTTATGGGGAGGGAAAATGAAGCAGATTATATCAAGGATTATCTTAAGACAAATCATTTAAATTCATATCATCTCAAGAAGATGTAAATTAGGTATTCCGATCACACTTTCATCCCTTATTCTTAATTGTATTAATCATGTTAATTAAAGGGGATTTCTTAAGTGATGACAAGATGAGACGAAAGGGGGAGCATTATCTTTTCAATTGAACTTTTTAATATGTTTGGTGTTGTATGTGTAGGATTTTTCATTTCATTGATAAATCGGATTATCTTCAATCCCTTGGTCAAGAATTGAACCATTCTGAGCTTGATATCACATGTATTGTTGTTTATGGAGAGGACTGAAAACCTTGGTCATATCTCACATTTTTTCTACACCGAGTTATCCCAAATTAGACTTAGAGTTGATTTACTAATGTACCATTGCTAAGTGATCCATTTGACATCATCCCTCTCTTAGAAATATTCCAAATGATATTATTCAAATGGAGGAGGACATGTTTTTTAAGAGACCCCACTAATACCTTTGCATTTGGTTTCCAATAACAGGAGAAAATATTGGCAAACAAGTTGACTCATTCAAAGTGTGATTAATTAATATTGACAAATAAATACAAAGGCGGAGATTGTGGAGCATGGTGTTGCATTTGTTTTCAATAAGATGTAAATAAGTTGTCAATGAGAAGTCAATATGATAATGAAAGGTATTGATGAATAAGTTGGTGAACCCAAGGATAGTTTTTGTTGATTTAATGAATTGAATACTACACGTGATCAATTATCTAAGAGGATACAAATATGACAATTTATGAACTGGTTCTAAGTTCCAAGACTTATATCAAGGTGATACATTATTACGACACTTGAAGAAGTCCATGAAATACTCAATTGTATATGGAAAGAAGTGAAGATCCATCCATAGTCACTAAATGTATATGTTTACAGTATCAGATGATTGTTTGAGCTAGTCCTCAAAGTCTAAGACATGTGTTAATGGAGAACACATCCCTTACAAGAAGGAGAATCCCTGTATTATGTTTTAATTCATGAGGAATGAATAAATGATCCATGCATCATCCATGGTTGGATTAAAGGAATATTGAAGATATTTGGAATTAACATTCCAAAAATTAAAAGAAGAATAAGAGGAGAAGGTTGGTGGTTTGAAATTCTAGAGATAATGAATAAGGTGGGCATGCATTATTTTTGTACTTGACACACGGTTATTAACCACATATATGTCCTTACTTTCCATAAAAAATAAATACATCCATGGATACCAGTCGAGGACCTCTCCTCAAGAACATGCGGGGCCTGAGTGGTCAACCGTGCTTGAGGGAAGCCCTCAAGGCCAGCCCCGCATGAGGCAAGATGTGTGAAGGCTGTGTATAGGCTCTCATATGTCTCACAGTGATGAAATTGTGTAGAGTGGGCTCTAGGTGCATGACTGAGGAGAAGAGTGGGCACTAAGAGAATGCACATATGGGGATTATAGTATAGGGTGGTACTTTGGAGGGAGATACAAGAATTCTGGCGATATGCTATCGGGTATTGTTATTTAATGAGGCTGAAACAAGCGATGTGTTTTGATGTGGATGTGTTTTTAAAAAACGGATGCAATACTAACCGCCCATCTAATCTGTTGATCAATTTAAGTCTCACACTACATCCCACATCAAACCTTTTAATCAAGGCCTTCCATCTGATCTCCTCTGTTTGGGTTTAAATGAATTCCATCCAATCTCTCCACCAAGGTTCACTATAACCTCCAAACACCCAAGCTCCACCCGCAAACCATTATTCAAGTTGAGAACTGATCTCTCCACTCATTACACTGTTAAAGATCAAAATTAGTCCATGGTTATCATCTGAAATAACTGAAATCATGTATGCATTAAGATTTTCATTCATGCATCAAGATGAAGAATATGAAGGTGGCTGAAGAAAACAGAGTTGTGAGGACACATCATAATGCTCGAATCCTTCAAGGAAATGATCTTAATGCTTTCTTAAATGTATTCAAGTAAGGATCATGAGACAACGAATAAGTCAATATTCTAATGAAATATCTCATGATTCTCATCTTATTTTTTATGTTGTGTTTGATGTTTTTTAATGCTGAAGATCTCGACTATTTAAATATTTGAAACTCTCGGCATATCTTAGAGGAATTGAACATGGGAAAACATTGTTACCCACCTATAAAGAGAGATCCCTCGACTGAGGCTCAAGTGTTGAAAATATTGAGAAATCTCTCATTCTCGAAATAATATATCTCTGTGGAGAGACAGTTTTCATGCATCCCTACTACGTGAAGGATTTCTATGCATCCCCTGCACAAAGAGAAGAATCATGAACCCCCTGGTTCACAAAAGAACTAGCACCTTCGTATGAATTTCCCACAAATAGGCGATAGTTTTTTAGAACCCTTGTTGTGTCTTTGTGAGGATTAGCAAATGGGTAAAACAACCGGTGCACTTTCAACCTTATTGTTCCCTTTTGAAGATAGAACTAAGATCCTCTTTGGTTATATAAATGAGACTCTCACGCAACTGAAGTATGGTGGAGGAGAACACGTGCTCCCTGGGTTTCAGGAAGAATAACATTTGTGTTTCCTATTTTTCATAAATAATGAGAGGTGAGAACTCACGCTCGATTGCACGATTCATCCAAGTTGTGTCTGCTTTATTTAAAGACACCTGAGGGTTTGGGTGTTTGCATGAAATTGTGAAGAATGTATATACATGCATTATGAATATTCATACATGTTCATAACTTAAATAAGGATGATTGAAGGATAGTGTGCTTATACACTACCCTGTGTAGGAGAAGATCTCACCCACCAATTTGGGTTTGACGAAAAATATATATAACCCAAAGTAACCCAACCACATGTATGAAAAGATAAAGGAAGAGAAGAAGATAAATAAGAGATAGTGAGTTGCACCAAAAATAGAATACTTGCACAAATATAACACATATCGGACCCAAAAAAATAATAAGTGTGTGCAAAAGATCAAAACAAAAGGAAAGTGAATGTGTGCATATTCAGAAAGAAGACAGTGCATGAGGCTAAACTTAAACTGTTGATGCAAGAATACTAGTTGTGTTTGGGTTTACAAGATACATATTGAACGTGCAAGAAAACCTAAACAATCACATAAACATGTGAGAAATATTTGATATACCCATGAAATCCATGCATGAAGTGGATGTAAACTGATACTAATGTCAGATTGGGTTAAAGAAGCTCTTCTATCTGAGTTTTGAGTAACTTATAATTCAAGAAGAAAGATAGTGCTGATATTGTGCAAGATCATTCTTGCATATTATATTCTTGAAGATGTTGTTTTCACCATTGCCACACATCCTATTGAGGCAAGGTCTTCATCAGAAGAAGAAATAAATGCCTAATCCTAGTTGAGTTGAGGATTGATCAACTTAAGTGATTAGAATTATTGAGTAAGGCCAACAAACCTTACCAAAGGATGTTAAAGAATCATGAAGAGATACACCGGAAAGTGTGATTCAGTAAGCCTATGTGGGAAGATCAAAACATCATCTACTGTGAATCAAATAATAACATAAGGAATTAATTTTCTCATATTACTCGATAGCTAGAATACCCCTGTGAGATTCATAGAGGAGAAGAAGTCTACAATGGGACTCTAAAGCATGCTAGTGGGAATCTTGTAACACAGTGGGAAGTAGTATAAAGAACCTCCTATGGGACTCAGTAGAGATACAATGGGACTCGGTATCGACCATTTTAATTACTAACCAAATTATAGTTTTGAATCAATGTTTGGGTGAATAACCAACACTGCAAGGAGTTGGTAATTGATCTGAACCTTGTAAATCCTTGTATTTAGTGCCTTTACATTTACAACAACATTCTAGGTAAGGATAAGAGACACAAGAAGAGTGGATTGAGTCTTTAACTATCCATAGATGTTTAATTAAAATGAATCAATTAGTAAAAATATTTAAAGGGATTACGAATTCACCCCTCCCCCTCTCAGAGATTCACATTGATTTGTGCACTTTAATTGGTATCAGAGGTGAATGTCACATCAAAAAGATCCATGGGAGTATTTATAAAGCAAATATTTGATGTGATATGTGAAGAACCTCAAATAGATAGTTCATCCAAGGATTAGAAAAACATAATTAATAAATAGGCAAGGAATATTAATAATAATCTTACTACTAATAGGGATACACTTTCTACTGGATGTAATCTGAAAAATAAAACTCATGATAATAAGAATTATTCTTCTGATAAAGCATGTTCAAGATATGATAATGATATATCAATTAGTGATCTTCAATCTGTACTCAAATATCATATGAACAAAGTCCCTAGATAAGTGTCAAGACATATCTCCACAAGCATTAGTGCTCTTCAAGATAAAATTTTACAACTAGAATAAGAAGCTAATTCCATGGAAGAAGCATTGGCTAAAAGGGTTGGCATATCCAACACTCTCAAAAAACATGGGAAGGTAAAAGAAGAAAAAATTTCTCTTTTTAATGAAATACAAGCTCAAGTTAGTAAATAATTTCAAGGAAGTATTTCTGAGAAGGAATTATTTGAGATTGTGTTTGTAGAATATTTATATGCATTAGAAAAATTGCACAAAGTTTCTATGGTTGTCAATGCTGCTCGACTAGAAGAAAAATCCAACAAGATAAAGGATCTTGACATAGCTTTGCAACAATTAAAAAATGTGCATGAAAAAAAAATAAAAATTATGAAGAAGAATTGGGAAAGTAAGTTGAGATCCGTTCTAGATGACAAGAACTCTCTCACCATTAAATATTTTTCATAGGTGGTGAGATTCAAAAATCAGAAATCAATACAAGATGAAACATCCAAAATAGATAAAAGAATAGATGTTTCCAATTATGTTTTCATTTAGGAATGTGATTCCAAGATGAATATCAAAGCATCCTCTAACACAATGGCAACATCCTCCAAGAAGAAAGTATCTCATAAACCAGTTTTTTATATTTCTACTAATGCAGTTGCATCTGTAAGTATATGTTCAAAGCTAAATGTTGGGAAGATGTGGATTGATAAAAATTTCAATACATCCATAAAAACATCAAGGGTGGATACTGGAATGATTAAGGAGAGAAAATCCCAAATAGATTCTCCCCAGAAAGAATGAAAATTCAAGAAACAACAAGGCACTGAATCTAGCAAAAAATTCTATAAGAAAATGAAATAGATTTATTGGCTACTATTGGTGCTTTTGGATGTTTGGGAATCATTCCAATGATTTCTGACATAATATGTCAGTATATGAAAATTGTGGAAGGCCAGCATTCAGGGAAAGTAGATGTGAATAAATGAAGAAACTTGAAATGCTAAGAATGAATGCACTGATGAAGAAGAATTTGTCTACTAAGAATAGATTTGAATATCTTGAATAATTTTGTGACAATTTCAACAAAATTGGTCGTAGTTATGATGAAATCTGGTTTAGTCCTACCATGAATCAGGCATATGTTGATTAGAATCATAGACCGCAACAAATGTATGAGAAAGAAAAAGGATTTAAAATTTCATCCATTAGGAATATGCAAAATAGTGAAGTCTAGAAAATAGTGAAAGAAAATTTCCCCAAGAAGAACTTCAAACTATATTCTAGGAATATCATCCCGACAAGGAAAAAATTATTCTCCTGTGTAAAAAAAAGGTCATACCATGGATCACTATAAACAAGTTATGGAAATGAATAGAATCAAGATAAACTAAAAAGAGAATTAATTTAGAAGAAGGTGGGATTTAATGAAGAAATTCCTAAAGATAATCTTAATAAGTTGATTAAGAAAGGTCACTTGAAGATAATGAAGAATCCATTTGGAATATCCAAATAAAAAAAATGTGAAGTATGAGTGTTTAGTTATCTGGCCTAATCAATTGCAAATTTCTAGATAACTGCAAAGAGATGAAGAGGAAGTAATAGATAAATATAAGGCAATAAGAAAACAAATCATTCCACATGAAGGAGAATTAAAATTTCATGAGAGGTTCTCAGCATGTGATAACCCAAATGTCTCACCACTACTATGTGGAAGGTCAAAAAATATTGTACATAATACAAAAAAATGTATAACTATTTTAATAGGCCAAACGGAGATGCTGGAAATTGAAAAACATGCACCAGTGGAAACTAATTCACTATTTGAAGAAGTAAAGACAAATAATCCACACAAGTTAATGGTAAATGAGAGTAAAGTGTCTATACAGACAAAGGAAGAACAAATTTTAAAATGTAGAGGAAACACTTGCATGAAGAGTACCAAAAACATTATAGATGCAAGGAAATGAGTTCTTAGGTTGAGAGAAAACTCTCATCCCCATTGCTTCTATCAAGAATCTCACAAGTGTTCTATAATATTCCCTTTTATTTTTATATATGTGTACTTTCATTGTAAGAAATTGAAGATGTGTTTTATTCGTAATATTAAATATGGATGAGAAATGTGGAGAACAACAAGTTGGACTCATTATTCATGATTTGATAATAACTTGAAAGGTTCTACAGTGGAAGATTTTCAACATGAATATCTTGAAGAATATGAGATGATATTTTCCAACATGATTAATCAAAGGGATTCCACCCCTTGAGGGGGAGAAAAAATTACAAAGATTATATCAAGGATTATGTCCATACAAACAATTGAAATTCATATCATCTCAAGAAGATGAAATTCAGGTATTCTAATCACAATTTCATCTCATGTTCTTAATTGTATTTATCATGTTAATTAAGGGGGATTGCTTGAGTGATGACAAGATGAAATGAAATTTGGGAGCTTTATCTATGCACATGAACGTTTTAATATGTTTGGTGAAGTATGTTCATGATTTTGCATTTCATTGATTAATCTGATTATCTTCAATCCCTTGGTCCAGAATTGCACCATTCTGAGCATGATATCACATGTATGGTTTTTTATAGATATCACTGAAAACATTGGTCATATATCTCTTTTTTTCAACATCCGGTTATCCCAAAGTACACTTAGAGTAGATTTACAAAAGGCTCTTTGCTAAGTGAACCATGTGACATCATCCCTCTCTCGAAAATATTCAAAAAGATATCATTCTAAAGTTGGAGGACATGTTTTTGACGAAACCTCACTAATACCTTGGAATTTGGTTTCCAATAAGGGGGGGAAACGTTTGGAACACATATTGACTCATTCAAAGTGTGCTTAAGTAATATTGACAAAAAATACAAATTGGGAGATAGTTGACCATTTTGTTGCATTTTTTGTCAATAATATGTTACTAAGTTGTCAATGAGAAGTCAGTATGAGAATGAAAGGTATTGATGAAGAAGTTGGTGAACCCATGGAGAATTATTGTTGATTTAAAGAATTAAATACTACACTTGATCAATTCTCCAAAAGGAAACAAATATTACAATTGATGAACTAGTTCTAAGTTCCAAGAGTTATATCAAGGTGATACATTGTTACAACACTTGAAGAAGACCATGAAATACTAAATTGCATGAGGAAATGAGTGAAGATCCATCCATAGTCACTAAATGGATGAATTTTACAATATCAATTGATTGTTTGAACTAGTCCTCAATGTTCAAGACATATGTTAATATAGAACACAACCCTCACAACAAAAAGAAGCCATGAATTTAGTTTTAATGCATGAGGCATGAATAAATGATCCATGCATCATTCATGGTTATGTTGAAGAAATATTGAAGATCCTTCGAATTATCATTCCAAATAATAAAAAGAATAAGAGGAGAACAAGTTCAGTGGTTTGAAATTCAACAGATAATGATGAAGGTGGCCATGAATGTTATGTGTACTGGAAAATTTGTTTTTAACCAACTATATGGCCTTACATACACTAGAAAATAAATCCATCAATATAGACCAGCTGAGGACCTCACCTCAAGCACATGCAGGACTTGAGGGGTCAACAACGCTTGAGGGAATACCTTAAGGATATCCCAACGTGAGGTAGGATGTGTGCGAGTCGTGTATAAGCCGGCAGGTGCCACACGGTGATGAACGTTGTGCATCATGGGCACTAGGTTCTCACCCAAGGAGAAAAGTGGGTGATAAAAAGGAACCCATAGGGGGAACATGGTACAGGGCGGTACCATGGAGGGAGATAGGATAATTCTAGCAATTTTCTATCACGTCTTGTTATTTAAAGAAGAAGAAATAAGTAGCGCATTTCGATGTGGGATGCGTTTTTAAAAAAGTTGATGTAATCCTCGCCACTCGTATAATCTTGTGATCAATATGAGATGCACACTCCATCCTGCATACTGCATTCTAATCAGGATTGACTATATGATCTCTGTGGTTTAGGTTTTAATGAGCAATTTCCAATCTCTCCAGTGAGGTTTCTTTATCCTCCGGACACCTGATCTCCCCCCGTAAACCAGTATTCGAGGCAAGCACTGATCTCATCACTCTGTCCACTATTGAAACTCAAAATTAGTGAATGTTAATCATTCTAAATAACTGAAATCATTCATGCATTAAAATTTGAATGCATTAAAATTTACATGCATGCATCGAGATAAAGAATCAGAACGTGGCCGAAGAAAATAGAGTTGTGAGGCCACATCATAATGCTAAAATTCATTGCAGAAAGGATCTACAGGGATTATTAAACATATGCACATGAGGATCATAATAAAATGAATAAGTCAAAATTTCAAAGAAATATCCCATGATTCTCGGCTTATCTTTTACTCAACATTTGAAGTTTTTCAATGCCAAAGATCTTGGCCATTTAATGATTTGAAACTATCAGAATATGTCATGGGATTTGAACATGGGGCAACATTGTTCCTCACCTGTAAAGAGAGATCCCTCAACCGAGGTTTGAGTGTTCAAAATATTGAGAAAGATCACATTCTATAAAGAACAGATCACTGTGTAGAGACAGTTTCCATGCAGCCCTCCTAAGCGAAAGAGTTCTGTGCGTCCCTTCTGTGAAGAGAAGAATCGTGAACCCCCTAGTTTGTGAAAGAACTTGCAACTCTCTGAGAAGTTCCCACAATCACGTGATAGGTTCTTTAAATCCTCATTGTGTCTTTGTGACGAGTATCCCACAGGTAAAACAACAGGTGCACTTGCACCCTTGTTGTGCCCTTGCGAGGACATAACTAACAACCTCCTTGGTTTTGTGAAGGAGACTCTCGTGCACCCAAAGACTGAAGGAGGAGAACTCATGCTCCCTGGAATTCATAGAAAAGAACATTTGTGATTTCTCTTTTTCTCCAAGTAGGAGAGGTAAGAACTCCCACTCGATTTCACGATTCATTCGAGTTGTGTGTGCTTGATTTGAATAAACCTAAGGGTTCTGGTGTTTTCATAAAATGGGGAAGCATGTACATACATGCATTGCGCACATTCACCCACGTGTATAATTTTTAGAAGGAGGAGAGAAGGAAATTGCACATATACACTTCCCACTTAAGGAGAATATCTCACACAACCATTTGGGTTTGAATAAAAATATATATATAACCCAAAGTAACCTAAACCATGTGCACGCAAAGATAGAGGAAGATAAGAATATAAGGAAGAGATATTGAATAGTACTAAGATAAGAATACATTCACATACATTACACACAATAAACCCAAAACAAGGAATAATTGTGTGTGCAAAATATCAAAACAAAAGGAAAGTGAATGTGTGCATGTTGAGAAAGTAGAAAGTTCATGAGGCTAAACCAAAATTGTTGATACAAGAAAATTGGGGGTATTTGGTTTAAAAGAAACATATCGAACGTGAAAGAAAACCATCATAGTCACATGAATGTGTGATAAATATTTGAGATACCCTTGCAATCCTTGAATGAAGTGAATGAGAACTAAGACTGAAGCCAGGCTGAATTAAATAAGCTCTTTTATCCAAGTTTTCAGTAATTGCGAATTGAATAAGAAAGATAGTGCTGATATTGTGAAATAACACTCTTTCATATTAAATTCTTGAAGAAGTTTTATGCACCATTGGAACACATCATAGTGAGTCCAGGTATTCTTTAGAAGAAGAATCAATTTCATGAGCATTGTTGAGCAGAGGACTGATCAACTTACGTGATCAAAATTATTGGGCAAGGCCAATATACCTTACCAAAGGATTTTGAATAATCTTGAAGAGATACAAGAGCAATTGTGATTAAAAAATCCTATGAGGGAAGATCATAATATCATCTATGGTCAATAAAAGAAGAACTTAAAGAAGGATGTTGCTCATGTGACTCCAGAGCTATAAGACCCCTGTGAGATTTAGGGAGGAGAAGAAGTCTTCAGTGGGACTCTGAAGCAGGCCAGTGGGGCTCTGGTTACACTATGGGAAGGATTATAAAGAACCTCTAGTGTGACTCATGAGAGATACAATGGGACTCTGTATCAACCATTTTAATTACTAACTAAACTATAGTGGAAAATCTGTGTTGGGGTGAATAATCCACACAATAATGAGTAGGTATTTGAATCGAACCTTTTAAATCCTTGTGTTCAGTGCCATTATATTTACATCATTGTTTGAGGTATGGCTGAGAGACACAAGAAGAGTGGATCGAGGCTTTAACCATCCATAGAGGTTTAATTTAAAATAATCAATTAGTAAAAATATTTAAAGGGATCACTGATTCACCCCCTCCTCCTCTCAGTGATTCACACTGATCTGGGCACTTCACTTTGAAAACAATTTTTAAAACATAATTTTTATTAAAATCATTTTCTTTGAAAATAAACATTAAAAATTGTAAAGGAAGATTTAAAAAATAATGTTCATGGTGAAGAGAGAAATAAAGTTAATTTTTCATAAAAAAAATTTCTCAACTATTTTGAGAGACAATGAGTGGTTAAATGGTAATGTTACTTGAAAATATCATTAATAACTTGAGGATAAGAAAAATCATTATTTTATTGAGATACTGATCATAATATTTTATCCCTGGAAAATAATCTTAAACAATCTTGATAATTGGTGAGAATATAATGTGAAATCATTACCACTTCAGTCACTTTGAATCGTAAGCCCCATGAAAGAATAACATTAAATGAAACATTAAAAATAAAGAGGTAGATTAAATTCAGTATATAAAATGTCAATGTGGTTGTATATACACCTCATAAAAGTAGATAGGTGAAAAACATAACATATGTATCAAAGAACAAAAATTGAGACAAAAATATCTTACCACTTTGGTAATGTTTTAACCACAAACCCCATGAATGATTGATCATAAAATGGATATTTAAATTCCAATATTTCCTAGTATAATAATAATAAAATACATTCATTGGCCATATACACACCACATAAATGAAATAGGTGGTGAATATAGTATGTGTCTCACGGAAGTAAAAAAGTGAGATGCAAATCCACTACATTAAGTCTTGATATCCTTCGTACATGTTAGAAACTCATGTATAATAAATATATATTTATAATAAATATTTTGAATTCCCATAAATATATATATCATACCATATATGATATAATTATTCCCTTTTATTATCCATTTGTTAACAATCTCTCGTTAAAGTCACGTTTCGGGTAATAATCGCTTTGTTTTTCATATTTGTTATGATTTTTTATTTTAGGTCCTCTTGATCATGGTTATGTTATATATAGATAATAATAATGATGAAATTATTATATTTATAAATCAATTATAATCTTAATAAAAATCATAAAATATGGTTATGAGAAATTAAGTATGTTACGATCATGGAGACAGTTGGTTGGATGTACACATTAGTGACGTTTCAATTTCTAAATTACCTTTATACATAGAATTTAATAAATATTTTATCTTTAAATAATGTAAATAATATAATAAATAACATAATATTTTATTATATAAACTCTTACATATTATCCATGTGGTGTGGTGATGAAAGTAGAAATATGCATCACTTTGTGTAGGTGATAGTCCGCACGTACACAAACGATGATATCATATTTTTATGAGTGTAAAGGTAAGAAAGAAAATGTTATTTTATCATTTAAAAATTATCCATATTACATTAATATAATAATTATTTTAATTATATCAGATATATTTATCCTTATTATTTTCAATGTAAAGCGTTGATTAAAATGAATCACTTCTCTTCGCAAGACTGTTGTCTACCATACTCACGAACAATATTATCATATACCATATGGAATGGAAAGTAAAAAAATGTTATATATGATATAATGAATCTAAAGGTAAAATAATTTTATTAATATCATGTATATTCTTCAGATCCATCATCACACCCAACTATGAGAGGTGGTAATGGAAAATTGAATGACATTGGTTCATGAGGCAGTAGTCCACCTTACACATGACCGATGATTTATTAACCCATTTTATGGAAGTGGATAGGGTTTTAGGTTATTATAATAACATAAAAACATATTATTACATGGAATATAATTATCTTATTATCTTATTAGGCTATGATGAGAATTTTAGTATGTGTAGGAAGAAAGAAAACAAAAATGTGTATTGATGAACATTGCCTCTTATTCAGGTATCCTGTGTAGGTTTCCACAAAAATCCTTACATAGATGTATGTATTTACAAAAAAAATAGAATCTAGAAAGAGATAAGGGAAGTTGGTAAGTGATTCAATCAAGTATTGGGAAAACCAAACTGCTTTTACAGTGTGATGAAAAGAGGAGAGGTTGTAGCCTCTTATAAGGGACGTGAGTGGAACGATTGTAATTTTTTTTAAAAACAATCAATCATAATGGCAATTTTCTCTTGAAAAAATCATCCTAAATTTTCAATTATAGAAAATAAAATATATATGGTCAAAATATTTCTATAAAATGGGTGTTTTACCAGTAGGAATTTCATTCAAAACCCTTATCTTCTTAGTCTAACCCCCCGTAAATAAGTTTTTACCTAAACTGTGATAAATAATTTGTATTGTTTTAACTACTCGTTTTGGTAAAAATTTATGTTAAAATTATTAGACATTATAAATTATTAAAATTAAAAATTTATAATCCATTTTTACAAATTTAATTCACATAAGTGGATAATTTTATTTTGAAATTAATCACATATACTTGATGAGAAATTGAGTTTTCAAAGAGAATATGTTCAAAAGTTTTTAGCATTTTTATATCAAAATTATATATTACAATGATTAAAATAAACTAAATTATATTAATTTATATATAAAAAAATTATTTTAATTTAAATATATTTCAAAATCTGACTTATCAATAAAAATTAATTCAACAAAAATGCATTTTTCAATTAAAATTAATTTTTCACTATTTATCAAAAAATAAAACATTTCATAAAATCCCAAAAAATAAACCTAAAATAATTTTGATATTACTATATAATAAATAAATTATATTTTGTAAAATTAATTTTCTCAAACTCTGTACAATTTTATTAAAAATAAAAAAGAAAAAAGAAAACAATACTACTTTTCACAAAAAAAATGGTTTTTAAGTGAAAAAATTGATTCATTATTATCTTTTACCTAAAAAGTAATATTAATGTTAAAAAAATGATTGAATTTAATATATATATATATATATATATATAAAATCATTAAGAAAAATTGATTTGGATAATCTATTAATGTAAAATACATTTTTGTGTATAAAAATAGTTATTCAGAAAAATATTCCTTTTTGGTTAACATTTTTATTATTTTAATTTCTAATTTGTCAAAAATTGTAAGATCCCACGTCTACAAGGATCAAAATTTCTAAATAAATTGGAATTTTTGTTATCATATGGCTGAAATCATAAATTAATACTCAGAATGGATTTTTGAGAGTTTGAAATTCATAAAAGTGTATTTGGATATGATGAATTACGCTCATGCCATGGAACGTGTGTTTAGAAGAGCCTCATAGGCCATAGGTTAAGTTTTTATGAGTTTTTCTACTTTTCTAACAAGGGTTAATAGTTTGGTTTGCATGGCTTAGTAGAAACCTTGCGACACCATGATACATAGGATGTTTTCATTTCCTTTTTGAAATTCACAAGGTTGAGTTTCATCGTTAAAGAAAGGCCTGGGAAAACCATCTAAACAAGTAGGAGAAACTTTTTGAGCCTTAAGAAGGTATAAGGTATGGTGCACGTGTTGCATATAGTTTCTGAAAAACTGTATTCCTTTCTGTAGAAGGGTAGAATTTTTGTTTCCATGTTTGTGGAACAGTTTTTTCAATCCATGAGGACTAATCATTTGGGAGAATTGGTGTTAGACAATAGGGGTATGCATGGTAGATGCATGGTTTTTTCAAATGTGTGCCCAAACTGTGCAGTTGTTTTGTCCTTGGATTGATCAAAACTGTAGGGTTTCCACAAAGTTGAAAAACAATGCAACCATACTATGAGGTTGCTGAAATTTCTTTAAAACTGGGAAATGACCAAAATTCACTCTCAGGTTTTTATCCACTCCACCTCCTTTCTCTTAATTTGGATGCGCATTGACAATTCATTTTCTAAACCCCTTCCTGCTCTTCTCTCCCATGATTTTTAGGCCTGTTTGGGGATATTTTGTAGCATTTGAGGAGAGCTCTCCTCCTCTAGTGATCTCCTTTCATCCTCTTTTTGTTCCACTCTAAGTTTGGGTATCTTCAATTTATGTATTGTTGATGATTCTACTTGATCGTGATGGAATAGTCTATTTCTCATGGTGATTTTGCTCAGCATGGGTAGAGAGGATCTCAAGATAGATTATAAACATCATTGTGAGATGTTTCTTTAATGTATGTGACCGTAGTGAAGTTTCATTGGTTTTTTTATAATAACTTAATTTAATTATCTATAAAATTTGTATTTTATTTTATGTATTTGTCCCAAAATGTGGTCGAGGTTATGTTGTAGGTCTTCGGTGAGTATTTGGCCTCGACTCTAGTGTAGAACGATGACCCAATGAGTTTTTTTATCAGTATTCCATCCTATTTTTTGGTTAACTAATTAATTATAATTGTTATAATTAATTAATTACTGTTTCTTAGTGTAAGACTAGGGCTAGGATGATTTTGATGAGCTCAGTTGGATGTCGAGGACATTGGATGACTCGTTGGTATGCCTTAGCAAGCCAATTATTCTTTTTTAAATGTTTTTCAATACTTCATTAATGAGGTTTGTGGCATATGATCATTACCCATAGTCTTATTAATTTATTTTTCTGTGTATTTTTTATACAACTTAAATCCCATAATTGGCTTGTTTTCTTCCATGGATTATGTTAATTAGTTTTGTGAGGATTTTAACTTAATTTTGATCATTGGTTGTTTTGATTAATTAATTAAAATATATATTTTGTAGAACATGGAGATAAAGGTTCATGAATCTTGAGGGGTTAAAATGTGTTGTTTTATGGGTCAAATTTTATTAAATACCTTTGATTCATTTAAAATGGATTTTAAAATATTTTCATTGCACTTTAACTTGTTTTTGGGTGTCAAAGGTGGAATTTAATGTTTGGAAATGATCTTTGTTTTTAAATGAGGTGTTGAACTCCATGTGGTTAATAAAAGGGGTTTTAATTGGATTTAAAATGATTATTATAAATGGTTTTACAGTGACATATTTGGTGAAAATTCATTAATGGAACTTGTGATGAATTAATGCAAATGTAGGCCATGTTCTTTATTTTCTTTTTAAATAGAAATACCCATATTTATGAAGGGTTTTTTTTAATTTTTAATGAGGGAGTTTGGTTTAGTTTATTTTAGAAAGTGGGAAGGGTTGGGATTTTTTAAGTAATATTTTTGGTTTTAAAGTTCTATAGGGGCCATAGTTAGTTTAAATGATTTGAAATGGTTTTTTGTTTTCTTGAATGTTGTCTGGTCATGATGTAGAGAATAAGTATTTATGATATAATAAAATGGTTTAAGTGTTGGACTTATGCTCTAGGAATAGGTTTCATACTATGAATAAGGTGTCAAACAAAGGATCTGGACACTGATTGTATAATTCGTTATTAGAGTCCAAAGCTAATGATCTATGAAATGATGGTATACCAATTGGAAAACGATATTATATTGATACTTCTCCTCCTGGGGAAGGGCTAGACTGATGCTCTATGAACCATTAATGTTATGTATAGATGGATGTTGGACTGTGGCTTTAGACACTACTATTATGTTTTGTTATGATTTTGATAGAATCAATGTTAAGTATCGGTACTCATTGTTTGGTATATGCTAAGGTGTTGGATAGAGTTTCCATTTTTGATTTATATTGATGTTGATATTTTATTTCGATGCATGAACAAAATTCTAGGAACTAATGGAACAAGTGCATGAACCAGGTATTGAGGATGTATGTTTTATGCCTCCCAAATTTGAATGAAGTTGAAAACCCCCTTTTTTAGATATTATGTACCCCCAATGTTATTCTTAGAGGTATTTTTTTGGTTGTATATTGTTGGATGGATCGGGTGTCACCATAGAGCCCTTGGGCTAATGTGTACAAGATGATATGTCGTGTACTTTGTCTTGAACATATTTTTTGCACTATTTAATTATTCCACTATTTATCTTCATACATTATTGCTCTAATTGTTATTTTATTTAGACACCATTGGTGGTTGACTGTTGATTTTTACTCACACCCTGATCAGACCACCATTACAATTGGGTACCCGAGTAGCTATTTAGTGTTTATTTCCAGTACAGGTTTGGGATGAGGGCTCTGTTGAGTATTCATTGGTCGAGTTGGTTTTCTCAATTTGTATCGGATGCCTGAATGGGTTTGTCTTGGTGATGTGGTGGAGACTATTGTATTTTATTTTATTTTGGTATGTTATATAACCATCCTAGTGGGTGGTTAGTTTTATATAGGAAATGATCATTCAATCCTTTATTGCACGTCATATTATTACGGTATATTTCAGTTTCACATTATTTATACTTCCAATGAACTATGTTGTGTATGATATATGTTTATTTACATCTAGTTTTTCACTTTAAAATTGGGTTATAGTCTCATCATAGTTCCACATTATACCCCCTTATTTAGTCGAAAACCAATGGTGTATGAGGATGCATGCCTAAGTTCATGTTGGGAACTGATTTAGAGTGCCAGTTTAGTTGTTCTTGGGTTACGATGTTACAAATTGATATCATAGTTGTTTTAAATTTCTGTTATTTAACTATTGAGGTTTGGTAGACTGAATGTGTTAGAGATTTATATAGATACTGGGTTGGTGTGTCATGAACACATCTTCCAATAGGAATTATAGGTTACCAAATAATGTTATTGATGTTGTGAATTTTTTATGTTATGTTTGTACATAATTTTCTCTTCATGCAATGGAAATTTTGTTTGGATTTGACGGTTAATAAGGGACTTCATGCTCTTGGATCCTGGGTAAGAGTCTTGTGACTTGGTTTTGACTCTTATCTTGTAGAGACGGAAGGCATATTCTGCATCGTGATAGGAACATAGGATCCACATGTTATATCCCTGCTAGTGTGTGATTTAAGGGATTTACTTCGAGTGATTGGCTATGTGGATCTACAGTGAGGTCCTCGATGAGGAAGCTAGTGTGGTTCTCATGTATTTTGGTGAGGTGACCTCAATGGATCAGTTTTTTGTGAGTATATAATCATTTAACGACTTTTGGGTGGATTTTTTTAGGTTGGTAGTATGTTCAGGTTCTCCAGGGAGCAGTCTGATGTGAAGATGCTCACAAAGGACAGGCTCCCTGGTTGTTAAATGTTGATTGGTCTATGAAACCATTATGCTACTTTAAAGTAGAATATGTTGTTTTGTTTTACTGATATCATGTGATGTTGACACTGTTTTATGTTGATACCCCATGTGTTGTGGAAATTTATGAGTTGGCGTAGAGAATGATTTTTTGGTCTTAGTTACCTATTGATGTGACTCCACTCTTAGGAGTGGTGTCATGTGGCTTTTGAGGGTGACCCAAGAAAGGGTTCAACGGTGTTACCAGTGCTTTTGGGTACATGGATAATAGGTGGATGCTTTAGACTATAGGAAACAGTTCAAAAAGGGTGCATCTTGTTTTGTGGTTTTAGCATGTACGATAACTTATGTTTTGAAAAAGAGAACTTGAGTGCCAGTGGGTTATCCTTTTGGAAGGTTTCTAGTGGGGAGGTATTTTTTAGGTACTCATACTAGGTAATGGATGTGAAGATGAGTGTGATTGGTGGTTATGAGATGGATCAAGAGAAAAAGGGGTTCTCAAGGAAATTTGTTTTTATGTGCATGAATCTTATTCAGGTGAAGATCATGTGTATGAGTTAGTTTTTAGTAAGAATCACATTGAGGGTTCTACTTTTTCTAAAATGGTAAAAACATGGAGTGTTGTTTTTTTGTCATCACATGTGGTTTATGGGGGTAGGATCGACTAGGTTCTTCACCCGGTTAACATCGTATGTGACTCCAGGAATGTGGTGACAAAATACATGAACTTATGGGAACTTTTTAAAGACGCTCAAGTATTGAGTGGTTGTATAAGTGGTCTTGAAACATGATTTTTTTATGTTTTGGGAAGAACAAAGGGTGCAATACTTGAGGTTAGATATGAATGTGGGGTATGCATGGCCGGTGGATAGGTCTTGTGAGATGAGGTTTCATAATACTTGACTCATTAGAGTCAGAATCAGGTTTTTTGGTGGTAAAATAGAATATTGTGTGTGCTAGATATATTTTAATTGTTTCTTCAAGGAATTAGTTGATGGAAACACACAACGTTATTTGGTTGTGGATCAAACATTATAAGAGAATATTCCTGATGTTCTTTTTAGGGTAGGAAACTTGGAGTAGGCTAAGGAATGATTTTGATATGATGAAATTATTTGGTAAGGGATGACTAATACCTTTTGATATGATTTTTATATCCCTATAGATATAGGTGAAAATTTAAATGGGTGAGTGGTGGTGGTATTCATCGATGACATCTCAACGTACTCTTAGTTCTGATGATCATTCCCAATATCTTAACATAATCTTAAGTACAATGAGATAGAAATTGCTATATGCCTAAATACACTAATTTCTTTTAGTTAGATATGTAACCCCTTAGAGGTTACTGTCATGGGGTGGTGAATGTGGAGTTTTATAGTGGTAAGTGCACCATTGATTGTTTTCATGTGAGGTCCTCAGAATGGACCGAGTGTTGGTGAATTCCATGGGTGGCATTTTTATGTGTTGAGAATGATTTATAGATGATGTTTTGTTTAGTCTCTCAAGTGAGGGGGAAAATCAACATATAATACTTGGTTTATTAGTGGTTGGAGCATGGTTCAAAATGGTAGAGGGTGTTTTGGTAAGTCAGTGAGGATGACACTACTATGGTTGAAAGTGTTATATCAGTTTCAGTGATATGAACCTTGTGTTGCATGCGTCATGGGACTATGGATCTAACCATAGAGCAGTCATTGTGGAACTGTGATTCTAGTGAAATACCATTGTCATGTTTTCATAAATACTATAGGGAACACTTATGGAAGGACTTTAGTGTTGGATGACCAAGAAAACATTTAGCATCGAGCTTGTGGTGGTTCTAGAAATTAGTTCAAGTGTAGATACTAGTGTATCGATTTGGATGGTGGTGGAATGCCTATGATTGTCAGGAACAAGTAATAAGATTATATGAAAATGTTTCATCAAGTGGATCCAATCATTTTGGAAAATAATCATATGCTTGGTGGCAGCATGATTTCGGGTTTGGTTGGATGTTCCTTATAGAAGAGGAGTTAAGTATCAGAAGTTTGTGGGTATAAGATAAAGATTTTGGAGGGGATAATCATAGATAAATAATTGATCATGTGATATTGTAAAAAAAATCTTTTAGATAATATCATTTAAGTGCCATCCTAGTGTTTTGTTTTGATAGTTGGAGTTATCTTCAGTTTTCGTCTAGTTTAGGGCCTTGAGTTGGATGTTGTGCCTCGGTAGTGTTTTGGACTATGGGAAGAAAAGTTAGGATTTTAGATGAAAATGTGGAGACCAACATAGTTCATATGGGGTAGTTTTATGTCAATCGAGGTTTCCCAAGGATGAGAAGTACTATGGTGGGGAGGCTATAAGATCCCACATTTAGATGGATTTGAATTTATGAGGGAATTTGAATTTTCCTTACCCGATGGGTCAAATTTGGAATCAACACATAAAATTGTTTTCTGAGTGTCGTAACATCACAAAAGGGTGTTTTAGATGATAAATTATGCTTGTGAGGTATCCTAGGTGTTCGGATGAGCATTAAAGGATTCAGGTTATGTTTTGGGACTTTTGTATTTTTATAGGAAGTGTGTACAATTTAGTGTGTATGGTTTAGAAGAAACAATGTGAAAACTTAATGCTCAGGATGTTTTCTGTTCATTTTGAATTACACATGATTTTCTTTTATGATTAGAACATGATTTGGTTAAACTGTGCAAGGAAAATGGAGAAATAGTGTGATGAGAAGGAGGGTATGAGGTACGGAACCTGGGTTGCACATGGTTTCAGAAAAATCTTGTGTGTCACTATAGAAGGGAAATAATAGTGAAATCATGATTGGTGCATGTTTTTTAAAATCTTATATTGTAACTGTTTGGTGCCGAAAAGTAGGGGTTTTCAAGGTTGGGGCACTCTTTAGAAATGCATATGGCCAAACCAAGAGGCTTCACGTATTTCATTAATAATGGGGAAATGATCAAAATTATCCCTCAGGTTTTTAGCCACTCCACCACCCTTTCTCCTCCCTTGGATGTATGTGGAATATAGGGATCCCAAACCACTTCCTCCTCTTCTCTCCCTTTATTTTTGGATCTTTTCATGGAAATTTATCTATTTTTTAGGTGATTTATCCTCCTCTAACTATCTCTTTTCTTCCTCTTCTTCTTCAAACCTAGTTTTGAAGATCCATATTTTATGAATCACTAATGATTCCAGTGAACCATGGTGGAATCGTCTATTTCTCATGGGGATTTCGGTTATCATGGGTATAAAATATCCTAATATGGATTCTGTGTATCGTTTTGATACTGTTTTAATGTATGTGACCGTGGTAAATTTTCTTCGGTTATTCCTAATGATATAATGTAATTAGTTATCTAATGGGTATAACACCTTAGTCATTTTTTCCAGAATGTGGTTGGGTTTGTTTTGGGGGAAATCAGTGAGTGTTTTTCTTCAGTTATCATGTGGCAGGATGAACTAGTGATTTTACAACCTTATATCATTTTGGGTTTTAGTTAGTTAATTAATTATAATTCTTATAATAAATTAATTATTGTATTTGGGTGTAAGACTAGTGCTTGGGTGATCATGATTATCTTAGTTGGAGGCTATGGACATTTTATGATGCATGGGTGGGCCTTGGTAAGGATTTTGTGAATTGGAAATGTTGTGAAAGTATTCCTTATTGAGGTAGGTGGTCTATGATCTTTACAGATAGACTTGTTAATTTATTTTCATTTGTATGTGGTGTGTGTCTTAAATCCTATGAGTGGCATTATTACTTCCTTGGTTTATGTAATGTAATTGGCTGATGAGCTTATCTTAGTTAATATATTTTGTTGTTTTGAATAATTAGTAAAAAGGGATAATGCGTACAAGTTGGAGATAAAGGGTTGTGAGTCTTAAGGGGGTAAAATTTGGTGTTTTATGGGTTGAGTTTTATGAAATTATTATGGTTCTTTTAAAATGGTTATAGAATAAATGATTTTGGATTTTTTTTCTCTTGACTATAAAAGGGGGAAGGCTATGTTTTTTATGTGATCCGTGTTTTTAAATGAGATGTTATCCTATATGTGGTTCACAAAAAAAATTAATTGGATTTCAAATGGTGATTTTAAATGGGTTTTTGGTGGAATATTTTGTGAAAATTCATTAATATCTCTTTTGATGTATAAATTGAAATTTAGCCCATAGGACTTGTTTGGTTTTCAAATAGAAAGACCCGTGTTTGAGAAGGGTTATTTTGAGATATATAATAAGTCTTCTTGGTTTGGTTTTCTTTATCATGTGTAAAGGGTTGTTATTTGTTGAGGAACTATTTTTTGAAGGTCCTTAGGGACCTTAGTTTTTGAAAATGGTTAAAAAATGTTTTTTTTACTTGAACATTTTGTATATTCATGATGTTGAGTATAAGTATTCAAGAAATGATGGAATGGTTTAGGTGATGGACTGATTCTCCCAGAATAGGTAGTATACTAGGGGATTGGTGTCATAATGTGGCTCTAGATACTGATAGTACACTTCAAGATTAGAGTTATAGAGTGATTCTTTAGTTTATAATGGTATACCATGTGAAAAATTACATTGGACTGATGATCCTTCACTTTGGGATGGTCTAGACTGATTCTTTAGGAACCACTGATGTAATGTATAAATTGATGTTGTATAGATGCTTCAATTACTATGATTTTATTTTTTATGGGTTTTATAGACATGATGTTAAATATTAGTATTGACATATTTTTATATATTAAGTATCTAGACAGAGGTTCCATCCATGATTTATATTGATGTTGATGTTTTTTAAGATGTCATACTGATTTCCTAGGAACTAAATGAATAGGTACATGAGATAGGCACCATGGATTTATGTTTTATACATCCCTAAGATGAATGAATAGGGAAAACCCCCCTTTTTGTTTATAAATGATGTACCTCCTATGTTGTTCATAGAGGTCTGGTTTAGGTTGTTTCTTCTTTAGTTGGCCTGGGTGTCACCCCAAAACTCGTGATCTAGTGGGTACTAGATGAGTTTTCATTTTCTATGTTGAGTTCCTCTTTTCAGTACTATTTATTTATTCCAATTTTTATCCTCAAACAATATTTCTCTAGATAAAATTTTCTTTAAACACTATTGGTGGTGGCCTTCTAATTTTTACTCACACACATCTCAAGCCTCCATATTTTGGGTTGTTATGTTCCCCACCGAGTGGGTGGTTGGTTGTATGCATCACAAGGCAGTTCGCGCCTTTATTTCTTTTCATGTTATCATAGAATTTTTTAGTTTTATATTATTTATACTTTTAGTGTTATATGATGTGTTTGGATATTTGGTTATTTACTTTAGGTTGTGCACTCTGATATGGGGGTACAGTTTCATCAAAGTTCAACATTAGACCCCCATTTCTAGTCAGTACCCTATGGTGTATGAGGATATGTGTTTGATGTCATGTAGAGAACCAGCTCAGAGCACCAGTTGAGTGGATCATGGTCCAGGATATTACACTAAATAATTAATTTTATATACATGTGTAAACCATATTTTCATAATTTAGTTAATCTTATTCACACCACCCATTCCAATGGCTAGTTTATAACTATCATATTAAATAATAATATTTTAATAGAATGTACCATATCATCTAAACATAGTGTTACATGTATTGCATGATGAAATTATAATTTCATGTAATGAATATTAAACTTTGTGTTCTGTGTAATGAAAAATATCATGATGATTAAATTTATTTTCAAAAAAAATCAAAAAAGCTTATGGTGTTATAATGGGTTTCATATTTTATCATCCATTATCAAAGTAATCCTTATGAGCATTTTAGGGTCCATGTTAGTGTCCATTCCCTTTATCAATTTAATCCTTCATAATCATTTCATTTTTATTTCACTTATAAGAGATAAGGATGGTGGCCATGTTAATATCTATTTTATTAATAAATTTTATGCAATGAATTAAAAATGGATCAAGGGGAGATGTTACGGTCAGTTACCTCTTTTCATTTAAATTCATTACCTTCAATTATTTAATCAATTCACATAAAAGTGACAAGAAGGGGGACATGTTATTGTCCATGTGACCTTAATAATCAATAAAATAATTGTGCATTATCTATGTGAGTGTACCAGTCATTCTATAAATCCCTTTCATTACAATTCATTACTCATTTCATTTACAAATTCCGAGGTGCTAAACAAGGTACTCATCCTTTTATAATTAATTTAATTTATATACATAAACCTTCAATAAATTGAGATCTCAACTCACCCCAATGGTGGGATAAAAAAAAAATTGAATGAAACAATCTCATGTGTGGGTCAGGTTGAGTTTGAAAACATCCAATATTGTATAAGGTTGAGATAACATGCATACAATATAATTTATATAAACTAATTACATGTTTATCAATTTAAGGAAAAATTACCAAAAATCCAGCTTGTATTACTATTGTTCAAGTTGTAAATCATCAATACTTAAGGGTGAAAGGTATATAACTCCTACCTTATATGGTAATTACCCCCCTTATCCATTTTAAACTATAATATGGGTTATAAAAAGATAAATTGAAGAAATAGATGAATCCCATGAAAATTGAGAAAAATATATCCTCTGGATTTAGCACTCTATAAGTTAATATAATCAATGAGAGTAAGAATGATGATTAATGAGGTTATTGGTATGGATCCAACATGACAAATAGTTCCCAAATCAGATCATGGATGAGGGAGAGACTCCAAAGCCTATGTGGATTCCATAGAGGATCTCCAATCGAGGAGGGTTGTTGTACATGGAGAAGGAAGAAATTTGGTGGAGTGGTTATAATGTTTTAAGGGAAAATGGTAAATTCACACTTTAAAATTTGGGTGTACTATTTGTCTCCATAGTTTGGAGTAATTGTTCACTAGTTGAATTATATTACTGCCTAAGAAACACTATGCATCCTGGCCTGGGGAATAGTTAGGGGAAACTGTGCATAGCCTGTGCAACCCCTATATACCATTATATGTCACCCCTGAAAGATCATGTGGACTCTATCACCTGCACGGTTTCTCAAACTATACACAAACTCTTATAGGACCACTTTGTTGATCTTTACAATTACTAATAACCATGCAACAAATGTGAACTTCAGTCTATTCATTCAAAAATTAGGGTTCCAGGATATAAATGAACCCCAAACACTCTCAAAGTCCTATTTAAAAATTTAATCACATCCATTATAACGAAAACAAATGTTTTAACAAAACTTTTAATGGTTTGTACCTTATAATAATATTTTGGATCTTACAAAAAGGATTATTGGTTCTCCTGAAAACTTGAATAAATCACATGGTTTAAATAAAGTCAAACCATCTACAATATAGATATGTGGGAATCAACATCAAGGGGATTTATTTATTAGAATTATAAGGTTATTTAAATGTGTAAAAGAATTTCATAAAGTTTATTAATGTAAAAATTCAATAAATATGATAGTTAATAAAATAGAGTAAAATAACATTACAAATAATGCACCACCTATTCTTAAATGATTCTATAGAAATGAGTACGTAAATAACACAAATAGGGGAGAAATCGAAGGTTTTTTATGATGATCGGAATAAAAAACCTCTTAATCTAAAATAAAAATGTTAAATCTCATGAAATCACAAATTCTTAACTGGGTTACAATAATCTCATGTTGAAATGTACACATATCATTTACTTCATAATATATAATTCCTTGTTTGAATCAGGATCTACCCACTCTTTGATAGCTATGTAATTTTCAAAGGGTATTAAATTTCCATATCAATGATTATATTTGGATTTAGTGTTGTAAAATCATAATGTAATGTTGTTCACATCTCAAATATATAGTTTTTATATGAATTAATTTTATGGGAATGTTCTTCCTATGGATCTTTTGATTCTCCCTTCAGTTTAATTTGGTGTAATTATATGCATAGATTGGATTTATTTATATATATCCCAAATCGATTGTCGAGTAAGGGAGGTAAAATTTCATATTTTGAATGAACTTATGACTCATTATTTAAGTGAGGATGAATAAGAACTTCTAATTTAAATTACATCTATCTAGTGTGTTTTAATTTTTAACAATAAGGGAATCTTTTTGTTATTGGAGAGAGACTCAAAATTGATGATATGCCTATTATTTTGGAGTTTCTGGATGTATTTCTAGAAGATTATTATAGTATACCATAGAATTGTCAATTTTAGTTCTTAATTTCACTTATACCTTGTGATGCACCTATTTCAATGATGCATCATAGAATGGCTCCAATTAGGTTGTAGGAATTGAAGAAGCAACTCTAGGAAAATATTGATAATGGATTCATATTCCCTAGTGAATCACCATGGAGTGCACCTATTATTCTTATTAAGAATAAATATGGGATAATGTGTATTTTCATTGAATATTGGGATCATAACAATATCCCTATCATGAATGATTGTCTAATACCCCATATCAATGATTTTCTTAATCTATTTTAAGGATATCAAATTTTTTCTAATATTGGCCTTTATACTAGATATCATCAATTGAGGGTTAATAATGAGAATATACCCAAGGAAAACTTCTGTATTTTCTATGGGTATTATGAATTTATAGTTATTCAATTTATGTTTACTAATTCTAATGAAATATTTATAGATTTCATGAATAGATTATTTAGAGATTACCCTGATCAATTTTTCATAGTCTATATAAATGAAACTATTATATATTCAAAGAAAAATGAAGAGCTAGAATATCATTTGACAATTGTACTGAAGTTGCTAAGAAGGATACATTTTATGAAAAAATCACCAAATAGACAATTTTGGCTTAAAAAACATTCATTCATGTGTCATTAAATCTCAAGTCATGTTATATCGGTAGATCCTTTAATAAGAGAAGTTATTTAGAAATGGATTTAAACAACCATGGTAATTGAAATATATAGTTTTACTTGGTTTTATTGAATATTACCTATTCATTGTGATATATTTATAGGAATATGTAATCAACTCACCATGTTGACTTGTAAAAGGATCAAATTCATGTGGATAAATAAATTTCAAGATAATTTCAAGGAATTAAAGAGAAGGTTTATAAGTAAACTTATGATCATACTACCTAGTAGTGAATAAGGGTTTGTGATTAATAGTGATGCATCAAAGAAGGGACTAGTATGTTTCCTCAAGAATAATGATATAGTAATAGCATATCCCTTATTCTAATTGAAAATACATGAGAAAAATTACCTCAATGATGATATCAGGTTATCTATATTAATTTTTTTCATTGAATATATAGATGAAAAATATTTATTGTGAAAGTTGTGACATATATACTAATCATACAATTTTGAATTATATCTTCACACAAAAAGAGTAGAATATTTATCTGAGAAGATAGTAGGAAATTATTAAATATTATGATATCTCAATACATTACCATCCCTAGAAGGAACACAATGTGGATAATACTCTAAGTCAGCATGACCATGCTATATTTTCCATGGTGATGATTTAAATAGATCCAATAATTATGAATTTGAATATGATTGAACATTAAGCCTTGAGGAAAGGGGATAGATCTTATCTTTCTCAGATTAATTTTCAATCATCTATCCTTTTGAAGATTAAATAGGTGTAATGGGAAGATATAGAACTACAGAACTATGGGCACTTTTTTCCTAAGTTCATCAATTAATTTGATGGATTGATAATGTTAAAGAACCATGTATGTGTTCTATCCATTCCAAATTTTATGTATTTTTTGTATGAATCTCATAGTTCATAATTCCCAATTAATCATGGAATTACACACACACACACATATATATATATATAGATATCTGAAATAATATATCTAGTGGGACAACATGAAGAAGGATATTTCAATTTATGTATCTCAATTAATTGTATAATATAAAATTAATTTTGATATATATAAGTCTAAGGGGATGTTAAACCCATTACCCATACCTAAATGTAAATCATGACCCATTACAATAGATTTTATCATCAAACTCCCCAAAACATCTAGAGGGTGTAAAGCTATTAGGGTTGTATTCAACCACCGTATGAAGTCATCACACTTCATCATGATTAGATATGATTTATCTCTTGGTTATATTTATAAGTTATAAATTAACTTCTGAGATTGCATGGAGTGTAACATTATATTATATTCGATTAGGATCTAAGGTTTACCTTGAAGTTATGGAGTATTGTTCAGTAGGATATAAATATATAGTACACATTTAGTATTAATTATCATCCTTATATATATAGTTAATTTTATATAAATAATTAAACTATATAATTTAGGTTGAGATCTTGTTCTCTATATTTCAAAGGTCGTTAGGATCAACACATTCCATTGGTGAAATTTTCGTACAACAATAGCTTTCACTCAAGAAACCATGTGGCTCTTTAGGAATCCCTCCATAATAAAAAGTGAATAATACCAATATATTGGATTGAATTTGGAGAAATAAATATTGTGGGACCAAATCTAGATAATGAAATATAATATAAGGTTAAATAGATGCAACAACACATAAGAGTAGTTAAAAGTTTACAAAAAAGTTATATTGACAATCAATAGAACGATCTGGACATCAAAGTTGGTGAAAAGGTACTAATATGAATGTATCCCTCGAATAAGAATATTATATTTTTAAAAAATGTAATTTTGAGCCCAAGATATAGAGGTCCCTTTTAAATTATTGATTGTAATGCACTGGTAGATTTCTGTATTTCGCATCCACTGGATCTCTCTCAAGTTCACAGTGTATTTCATGTGTACATATGGAGGAAAACATATATGATCCTTAACATTTACTAAACTCAGCGGTTATACCACTACACAAATATCTCTTTTTTTGTGTGGAAAAACTAGTTTATAATTTATATTGAAGAGAGAAAGCATCCGGAAAGAAGACCACTCACCTAGTCAATTTTTTGTGGTAAAACTATAAATTTGAGAAAGGTAAGTAAGCACCCATGGATGTAATGTGGTAGATTTATCCTTAGTTATTTTTTAGTGATATAATTTCTAATGTGAATTTATTTTATTGGTTTAATGTATAACAACGTAAGATTTTATGATATATTAATAAATTTGGTTTTTTGATACCTTGTGACACACGCACCCCGGAGTCTAAATGAATCATAATATAGTATATAACAATAATTTTGCCTTTAAATTGGTGTAATTATTAGGATTAACCACATTTTAAAAAATATTTATAAATGTTTTTGATAAATAAAATATATTTTTAGTAAAGACATTATATGCCTTAAAAATAAATTTTTCTTTAAAATGGTTTTTATTTCTTTTTGTGAGTAAATATTTTCATTAATTTATAAAAAAAATTGAAATATTATTTCATAAAAAATATATCATCTTTTTAATCATCATATCAAAATTAGCTTATGGTGAGGTTTTTTATTTTTCAATAAAATATTACTTTTCAAGTGAATAGTAAAAATACTAATTTTTCAAGAAAACTATATATTTGTTTCCAGAATTTAATAAATTTCAATTTTTAAAAATTGTTTAAAAATAATATTAGTTCTAGTATATTTTTAATAATCAAATTATATTCATTGGAATCAATTTTAATATTTAATTTGGTATTAAAATTGATACTTATAAAGAATATTTCTAGAATAATATTCATTATATTTTGTGGTTTTCTCTTAAATTGATTTCTAGAACTTATATAAGTTCAATATTGAAAAACTGATTCCTTATTTGGAATTATTATGATAAAACTTGGAAAATAGTTGAATTTTCTTTTTTTCCAACATGATTAGTAACCATAGTAAATTTTGGCACATTGGTAAAGCTAAAATTAGTAAAATATGGTTAAAATATTGTGATAAAGATTTAAAATTTCTCTAACACTTTAATTTATCCTATTTCATTGGTTAATTTGACAAATTTTAATCAAAATCTATATAATATGGTCACTTAGTTCCATATTACATTTATTTTGACCTTTATAATAATTTAAGAAAAGAATAAATACAAAATGTCAAACTCATGACTTTACTATATAAAATATTTTATCATAAGGGTAAAAATATATTAACCTCAGATATAAATGTCTCATTAAATTATAAATTATTTTTAATTATAATATTTATTTATTTGAAACTTTTATTGATTACATTATTACACTAAATTCTTACACAAAATCAAAAAATTATTTATTCAATTAAAAGAAAAATAAAATAAATGAAATTAAAAATATTAAACATAATAAAATTGGGATAAATTATTGAGTTTCATAAATATTTTCAAAAAATTTAACACAGTTGGGATGTGTGAAAAAATTATATCCAAGTTTCTTCTTTTTATTGGTGTCTTTAATGACAATTTAAATGAATAGTTTCAAAAATGTAATTAATAATATTTTATGTTAAATAATAATGAATTAAATTATTTAAAAATAATAAAGATATTGAAATAGGGCATGACATGTTATAAATAGTTTAAAATTGTATCCCTTTACCATTTATGTGTAATTTTTTACCATATTATTTACATTATATCTTGTTAATATTGAAATATTTATAACCACAGTTAAGGCTAAAATAGGTTTACTAAGATATTAAATCAAAAATAAGGTTTGAAACACAAAATAAACATGTATCAATTTTATTAGTCGGTAGGATTTAAAACTAATACTAACTTATATTCAAATATATATCTATTTTTAAGTATTTCTCTAGATAATTACTTTATTATATTTTATTCTTTTAAAAAATTCTAAGAGTGCCCCTTGCTTCACTTATAAAAGGTAATCGCTTCTTTATTTTCCTTACACAACGTTGATTCATAACAATATACCAAACCCTACATAATTATATTCAAAACATCCCTATCCACTAATTATAAGTTCTTATATTCTTAAAATACCATTCATTGGGTCCTTATGAATGGGTCTAAAGGAGTCTTATCAAATAAGAGGCAATCAATATTCTTTCTATACCTCTTTAAATATTTTTCTTATTATACCTCCTCATAATTTATGAAATTCATTGTAAAAAAAATTAAGTATACTAAATATACTAAGATTTTATTATGATTATGAAACAACCTTTATTCACCCTCATTTTTGTCAAATGGGAGGTGAAAGTATTTATCTTTTATATATATGGATTACTGTCTACATAGAGCGATATAATTCATATTTCATCACCATCATTCAGGGATGGATATTATTATGGGTTTAATTAATATACATGATATTTATAGCATAATTATTCTTCTTTAATTGTAATATTATATACACCTAATTACCTTTTAATCCATTGGAAAAAAATAACATTGCTTGTGCGTAAGTGTGAACTACCACCTCCACAAAGCGATGTGATTCATTTTTCATTTCTTATTTAAATGGATTGTAATTAGGATATATTTAAAAAGTATATAAGACATATATGATATAATCATGATATTTAAAAGGTGAAATATTATCTACCTTTATTTTATTCCCTCAATCGAAAATTTAAAACATCATACATGTGTACGTACGACCTACTATCTCAAAGAACGTGCAATTCCTTTTTTATCTCATTATTTTATGGATGAAACAAAAAATATATATATATAATTAATATATAAAATATTTATATCATTATTAAAATTATTTATATAATTAAATTGTGATGAAATTTTATGTATTGGGACCGCTAAATAGAAACATTCTTGTGAAATGAAATATTTATCACCTGGAATAGTGATTTTAATAACAAATTATTAATAAACGAGTGATAAGATGCTATAATTAAATCATATATAATACAATAAATATGATTATAGTTTTTTCATAGATGTCTAAGGAATATATATTTATTATATATGAGGTTTTTTTAATTACCCACACTTTTTATACATAGATATCACATCTTATATGATGAATATTAAATACATAACATAATGATCCATTCTAGAATTGTTTAGTTATAGTGACTTTAGAAACATGGAAATATAAAAAAAATCGTATATGAACTATATCAACTACCACTAAGTCAATCCTAAATATAACCATTGTTTTACATATCATACATAATACCATTCTTCATAACCTCATGAAAGGGAACACAAGAATGGGTGATTTAAAATGCTCAGTAATGGTAAACTATGGATATATCAACATAACCTGAGAAAAAGGGACTAAATATAATAGAATATCATTTGAAAAAAATAGATTATAAACATTAGTAATAGAATAAATAATTATATTTCATAAGAAATGAATTATAACATAATAAAATAATATCATCCATCACTGCATAATAATGGAAAAAGACGTTGATTTGTGACATTCACAAAAACATTGAAAATAATTTACGTAGTAGTCAAGGATCAGGGTAAAAAAATATCATAGTGGATTGGGTTAACTCCATAAACCATCTTATTAGTCATGTTCCACTCCAAATACTATCATAGTAGATCAGGTTAACTCCCAAAACCAATACAGTTGTCAAGGTTCACTCCCAAGACAATCATACTAGATAAGTGCCTTACAGAACTGGGTTCAATCTTTTTTCCATCCCTATTTACAAAATGGGATATTCACCCTTACGAAATGAATTTTAGGGAGATATAGGTACCACCTACTATATAATTTAATCATTTGTGTGTCACGTGTTCATAAAACATTCATTATGTCATAACCCATGAAAAATGAAATGGTTTTCATAAACATTTCATCATAGCATGACCTTTGGAAAATAAATCTGTTTCATAAAAATATTGTCAATATGATAATAATGATAAACCATCTAGAGAAAAATAATGATGGTAATGTTTTATAAAATCACCAATAAAACATAATAACCACCAAATTATGTTTTTAATGAATAGAAATTCCATAAAATATCATTAAACATTCTTGATGAAAACATTCTTTCCATATTGAAATAACATATTTTAAATCTAAAATATTTCTAAATATTGAGGAAAATATTTTATATTGAAATAACCATCAAAACCTGTAAATTAATATTTAATCATTGATCATTCATGATGGTATAAAATAATGTTAATGGTGTATATGTTAAAATAAATATTCCTTTCATATTTTTGGTTAAAACTCAAAAGGTACTTATTTGGAAGGGGAAAAGAAGATTAATTTTAAAACCAATTCAAAAAAAGTAAAACAATATTAACAATTTATTTAAAAATCATTTTATGATTTCATAAACATCACTTAAAATATTTTTAGAAAACATGGTCCTGAAATAAAAAGGGTTTTCATGGAATAGAGAAATAAAGTCGATTTTTCTTAAAAATATTATTTTAGACCCATTTTTAATTAAAATTTTGAAAATTAAAATAAAACATGTGTTATATATAAATAAAAATTGGATAATATAATTCATGATTTTTTTTAGAGTTAGATCATAATATTTCCCCAGTGGAAGTGTAATCATAAACAATCTCAAAGGGCAATGAGATTGTAACATAAAACCCTTACCATGTGGGGAACATTTGAATCATAGTACTCATGAGAGAGAAAACCAAATATGGATATGTAAATACCAATAAAATTCATAATAAAAATAAAAAATTAAATTCAATAGTAGTATATACACCACATAAAATAAAGAAGTGGTGAATAAGGTATGTGTCTCACCGAACAAAAAGTGAAACAAAAATCCTTTGCATGCTTTGGTAAATTTCGAATCGTAAGAGCCAAGAAAGAATTAAAATAAATGAATAATTGTATATAATTAGAATAAATAAATTCATGATATAACATGAAAATTATTCTATATATTCCTCTCCTAAAATAATATAGGATCATAACATTACGTATGTTCTAAATTAGGTAATTAGAGACAAAAATCTCTTACCTCATGTAACAACAAAAGGATTTAAAAATAGATTTATTTTATAATGAATTAAACACTGAGTATTTGAGAAATAGACACATTTATATTTATAAGATATAGTTATAACCTAGTTTTTAGAAATAATTTTTCCACTTTTGTTATTTCAATTTCGAAAAATTAACATACACGGTTGTGATCGGTAAGATATTTAGTGTCTGATATTATCAACCTACATTTTTTGTTAATAGAAACATACCCTTATGAATAGTATAATACCCTTATGAATATTAATATACTCTTATTAATATTAACTTCACCCATGTAAGTATAAATAAAATTTAGGCAACTTTTAAATGAAATATAATATTTTAAAATTTATTAATTAAGTGTTGGTATTTTTGTGAGTAATAAATTATTAATTTTAATTTTATTTTAATAAATTGATATAAAATAAAATTATTTTTTCATAAAAATGTATTCTGAAATAAATATTTGTTTCGTATTATTTTATAATAATTTTATAAGACCACATTTTTTTGAAACTATTATAAAATGAGTTTTAAATTTACAATTTGTGTTTTTCAAGTAAATAATGATTTTATTTAAAACTCTAATTTCACACATAAAGAAAATTATTTTGATCAAATGGTGTATATTTTTTAATTCTACATGTTGAAAAAAAATTAGGGTGAATTTTTGGTATTTTTCTGAGATACTTACATTTTTAGTGAAAAATAAAATAGGGTAATTTATGGTATAAATACATTATAAGATTAATATAATATTCATTGAATCATAGATGATATAAGAACACTTGTTTATAAATCACATTCAGATATTAATATTTTGGTAATAAAAATCAACATTATTTCTTATCTTGGGAAAAATTAAAAAAAATGAATAAGATATTCAAAAATCACTCCTCTCCTCCACTATAAAATCCATCCCTCACTCCCTCTACTCTTCACTCCACCAATCCATGATGATCCTAAAATTTATTCCCATGTAATCTTCCCCAGTCCCTCCCTACATCCAGGAAACCTTGTTCTATCCAAAAGACCGAAACCATTTCCCATAATGAGGTTCTCAAGTAGGTTATTTCAAGAGGTAAATCCTCTTCCTTTATTTATTTAATTTAATTTCAAATTATCTTCTGTTCTTATTCTATCCTAAACTCCTCTATCCAATTGATCATTATAACACCAATATCATGTATATATTTTAATTATATCACATTATTTTAATATCTATTATAAATCACCTTACTCTCCCTCTTTTACTTTATAAACGAAATCATCATCCAGGAGGTGCCGATTTACAACTTTCATGGATGATGACATTTTATTATTCAAATTTTTCTTCAAAGATATTAATTGAATCACTTTAATGGTTTATAAAGATTTTAAAATTCATATTACAACCCTTTTTATGTTCTGGATCCAACATATTTTCATAATACCAAGAGATAATACAGAATGTGTTTGTTATGATCAATAATCATCGTAATAATCTAAAAAAATTTCACTAAATGTATTATCTAATGAATCATCCGTAAAATATGTAACCAAATGATAAATAAAACCATTTAAACTTCTGGACTATAATTAACAACATTAAATTATAATTTTTAGAAATATACGAATTTTAAATGAACTCTATTACTTATAATCATGCGAACTAATCATTAAATTTGGGAAATAAACACTCCGGAACAAAAGAATTCAATATTAAAACTTATAAATAAGTCTATAAATGAAAATAATAAAAATATAATGGGTAAAATTCATATATATAAGGTTCTGAATTAATTAATTAATGTCTTTAATTTAACTATCTGGTAGGTTAAGGTCATGTACAGAACACGTTCGAACATAAAGAAAGGATTTTCTACCCGAACCTCCATTTTCGTTCAGGTTACTCTCTTTATCTATAAATCAAAATTAAATTCTTAATTGTTCTTATGTAAACCTCATAAATTTTGTGTTAATTTTATATATATTTTTACCAATTCTATTCCTTTATTATTTTAGAGGACGTTAAATTTGTTATAAATATATTTCTCAATTTTTCACGATAAACAAGACTGCTTCAAGGGAACTTCCTAAATTATTATATATTTTCATGTGCACTCTATAATCTATTTTAAGCCAAAAAAAATATACTATAACCACTAATTTTGTCATGGAAAAACTACCTTAGTTAATTTTTGATTTTATTCAAGATTTATCAAACTGAACTCTTCTTTTCAAAGTACAAGTGTATTTCTCTCAAAAATTCCTCAATTATTTTATTACATTATTTTTATATTTCAACTCATATGTTAAATTTTATGTCTTATTTTGGATAATATATTATTTTTATCATTTATCGTATTGTACTAAATGGTTTATTATAAGATTGACTCTGGATGTGCTATCTTGATACCATTCACGATACAACTCAGAATGGTTAGTGTTCAAGCGTATAGATTGGGGAAAATTATTTCATATGTTCATGTTGTTTATGTTAAGTCCCTTTTATATGAAGAATTAATTGTAATTAGAAAATTATGGGTGGGGCCTACTATATCACCTCGATGCATTAGTAGGTTTTATGAGACAATTATATATGGACTTAGCTAAGGCCTTACCTATTTTCTGATATTATTTGGTTGAGGCCTTAATCATTTTTAGTTGTTTTGTAAAAGGCCTTAATAATATGGTTAAGATGTCCCAAATTATGTATTCCATCATTATGAAGCTATTAATTTATATTTCATGTGGTTACATGACTTTTATAATACCCTTGATTATTTTTTATTATGGCATTATTTATTCATCTCTTATTCATGCCATATTATATTCAAGTTCATTTTCAAAGTCATGTTCTTTTAGTTATTCACCACACCTAATGTTGTGTTTGTGATATCTTTTTTGGTATTTCCAACCCTAACTTGGCATCTGGTATCATCCCATTATTATGTTTTATTTTTCCAAGATGTGAGAGTATATTATGAATGACCTGTAGGGAAAACTTTGGAGTTATTGATGTTTTAAAATGACTTTTTATATTTTATTTTCTTTCAAGTTGTAAGGTTCAACTTATGTATGTATATAGTTTTTAAAAACTACTAAACTGCCTAGTCCTTCAGGATTCAACTTTCTTGAAATCGTGTTAATGCAATGAAATAAGGCATTGGCTCTGGTAAATTAGGTTCGAGGTCTTTACAACTGGTATTAGAAGAAGTTTATTATAAATCATGGAATCAATATTTAGAAAATATAGATTACAGGAAAAAACCTAAGATTGTGTTTGAGGATAAGTATACAATAACATCCTAGAATTTTTTTAAAAAAGATTTCACGTGTCTTCCTATAAAATACATCCAAGTCTTGATACTACCCGTGGAAATGGTTCTGGAACAGATGTACCTAGGAGTAACAACTCTGACAAGGTGTTTCGAGATTCACATGGAGTAACCTGGAACACAACAATGGGCTTTACTATGCACCTAGTTTGACACTCTCAGGGGATATTCTAATGATAATTCTCATTTTCTATACAAGACATTATGATTTATTTAAAGATAATTTTACCTCAATTAAATGATGATTATGATAATGGGACTAGCTATGTATATGATTTAAATCTTCTTTAGTATTTTTCATGTTGAGACTATAAAATATGATTCATAACCTAATCCAGTGTGGGAAATTATTTTGAAATTGAACCTAGTGGAAGGAATGGAAATCATATCAATACAAGTATCCCGTGTAGGGAATTCCCTCTTATACAGGATAATGATATTTTCAGTCAAGCTATGAATAGTGTTGAGATAATTATATCTATACTGGGAAAACTGACTCAGGTTATAAACAATAACCTTACCTATGTGGGGAATCCTGATCCACAATGTAGAGGAGCAATGTTAGACCTCTTTATGCAACAACAGCATCCATCATTCAATGGGACTACAAATCCATTCGTAGTAGAGCAGTGGATAACTTCTTTAGAGAATATATTTCTCTCCTTTGGATGTAATGAATGAGAGAATGTTGTAATGGTGGTTTATCTTCTAACATAATATGTGAATCTATGGTGGTTTCTAATTCAAAAAAAAAATTTGGAAGAATAAATAGAATAAATGAAATGAAGTTATTTTATGGAAATTTTCCTAGAAAAATATTTTACTCATGAACAACGAGCGGATATGGAGAGGCAATTCTTGAGTCTCAAAAGGAAAAAGGATGAAAATGATGAAAATTATAAATCCAAATTTACAAGGTTATCAATTCATGATTCAGACTTTGTACATAATCTAAGGAGTAAGATTTATCGATTCATTGATGGTTTAAAACCCTTCCTCTGAAGGGAACCAATCTCCCATAGTTTATCATCATACGAAGACATCATCTCATGTTCTATCAAGATAATGAAATAATTCTATAAGTATTATTACTTTAATGGGAAACAAGAGAATAATAGGGTGGAGGAGGATAAAATGGATAAATCTAAGAATAAAAACAGTAATTTTCCAACAAGTGGTACTTTTGGAAGGAAACACCCTGGTGCCTGCTTAAAAGGAAAAGGTGTGTGCTTAATGTGTGGATAGAAAGTCCATCATGTGGGTGATTGAAATGGAGAGAAAGAAGCTATCAATGGTTAATTATATAATTTTAGGTATATGGGACACTATAATAATGATTATCCAAAGCATTAAAAAAATGAGCCTCAGAAAAGGTAAAGGGAGAAAGGCTAAGCTTATGTGACCACAACTATAGAGGTTGAAATTTCTAATGGTGTGGTGGAATGTACTTTAGTAGTTTCCTCAAAAATAGCTAATTATTTATTTGATTTTGGATCATCACATTCTTATATATATTCCCATTTTCTAAGAAAGTTTTATATTTCCAATTTGTTTTAATAAAGGAGTTATTAGTCAAAACTCTTAAGGAAATTATCATTGCAACAAAGATGTGTCGATCAATCCCCTTATAACACATAAATGTGCGTCAGTTTCTAAAATAATCATCATACCCAAGATTGACTTTGATATAATCCTCATAATGGATTGGATTTTAAATTATGATTCCAAAATCTATTGCAAAAATAAGGAAGTTGCAATTTTTTAGAATGATATAGAATCCCTTCTCTTTAGAGAAGAAACTCCATCATCATATTCTTATCTATATCCACCCTAGTATCTCTACATAATGAAATAATTAGTGAGGATGAGAATACAATATCAAGGGGTGAGGAAAGAAATATTAAAATTTAGAATATACTTATTGTGAAATAATCAATTGATTTTTTTCCCTCGGATTTACCTAGACATCCATCAGAGCGGTAAGTTGAGTTCTTTGTTGATTTAGTTCATGATTCAAGTCCTATATCAAAGACTCGTTATAGAATGGCCACTATTCAATTAGTATAATTGAAGAAAAAAATTGAGTAATTGGGTGATAAAGAGTATATTCACCCTAGTGTTTCTCCATGGGGAGCCCCTGATTTTTTCTTTAAGAAGAAAGATGGATCTTTGAGTTTGAGCATTAACTAAGTGAGATCAATGCTATTATAATAACGAACAAGTGTCCCCTACCTCACATTGAAGATTTATTTTATCAACATCATATTTCATAATACTTTTTGAAGATTTTCCTTTGATCTGGATATCATCGGTTGCATGTGATGAAGGAAGATACTCCAATGATATCATTTCAAACCATGTATAGGCCTTACAAGTTTACATAAATGCATTTTGGACTGACAAATGCACCCTCTATTTTCATTGATCTAATGAATATAGTTTTCATGGAATATCATGATGAATTTTTTTCATTTATTGATGATATCTTAGTATACTCTAAAATCTAAGAATATCATGAGAATCACCTTTGCATTATTCTAAAAACTATTATAATAAATGAGTTATATGGTAATTTTAGCAAATGTGAATTCTAGCTTCAAATAATTTCTTTTCTTGTTCATAATGTCTATAAGGATGAAATCTTAGTTGATCCTACAAAGACAAAGGCATTTTAGGAATGGAATACTACAACAAACATAACTGAGGTATGTAGTTTTATTGGTTTAGTAGGTTACTATTGGCTTTTTATTTAGAATGTATCCTGATTACCCAACCCATTAACCAGGCTTACTCGTAAAGCGGTTAGGTTCATATGGACAAAATAATGTGGAGGAAATTTTGAATAATTCATGAGTAGATTAGTGAATGCTATTATCTTGACTCTACCATCTAGGAATGGTGGATTTATGATATATAGTGATGCATCAAAGAAAGTTCTTGGTTTTTTCTTAATGCATAATGATAGAGAAATTTCATGTGCATCAAGGTAGTTAAAAATTCATGAACAAAACTATCCAACTCATGACATTGATTTAAGAGATGTAATATTTTCTATGAAAAAATTGAGGCAATATAGCTTTGGTGAAAATGTGAGATATATAATGATCACAAGAGTTTGAAATATGACTTCTCGTAAAAATAATAGAACATGAGGCAAAGGCTACGGCTCGATCTGCTCAAGTATTGTGATTGTTCCATGCACTACCACCTAGGAAAGTAAAAAAGTAAGTTGATACATTGAGTAGGAAGGATCGTAGATTTATAAAAAATAAGAATTGTCAAGGGTCCTCTGTACATAGATCTAGAGAGTATGTATATATGATTCATCAAAGAAGGTGAAACGTCATTACTTTTTCAATTGGTTTCCCAACCATCCTTTTTAGAAAGGATAAAAAGTTCTCATCCTGATGATTAGAATCTTCAAAAGAAAATTACTGTTGTGAATGATGGGAAGTTTGAAGAATTCATATATAAATATAGAATTATAGAGCTTGAAAATAGGTTTTGTGTTCTCACTATACCTAAGCTAAAAAGGGCGTTATTGGATGATTCCCATAGTTATAATTTTTCTATACATCTTGGTAGCACTAAGATGCATAGAGATTTGATGGAACATTTCTGGTGGGATAACATGAAGAGAGAAATTTTTAATTATGCATCATTATATTTAGTCTTTAAATAGGTGAAGGCTAAAAGACAATATCCTAGAGGAGTCATGCAACCTCTACCTATTCCAACATGGAAATGGGATGACATCACAATGAATTTTGTCACTCAATTAACCAAAACTCCAATAAAGAATGATGTAATATGGGTAATTGTGGATCAACTTACAAAATTTGCACATTTCCTCATTATAAGGGAGGATTGGCCTCTAGAGAGCCTTGTAGGAATCTATATCAATGATGTTGTAAGACTTTATAGGGAACCTATTTCAATAGTTTCTGATCCTGATCCATGATTTACATTGAAATTCTGAAAAAGTCTTCATAAATCTTTGGATACTGAGCTTCAATTGAGTACTTGTTTCACCATCAAAATAGCGGGAATCAAAAAGGATGATCTAAACATTAGAATACATGTTCAATTGATTTTCACTTGAGTTTCAAGTTATGTGGGATTAGTATTTTATTTTGGTTGAGTTTTCCTATAAAAATATTTACCATTCACGTAATAAAATATCACCATATAATGTGTTATACGGAAATAGATGTCATGCACCCACTTGTAGGGATGAAGTTGGTGAAATGAAGCCTGTGGGCCCATAGCTTGTGGAGGAATCAATAGTAGTGGTAAAAACTATTCAAACCCATATCAAAGTAGCTGAAAGTAGGAAAGAGAGATATGTTGATAATCGAAATAATGATTTGTAATTTCAATAGGGAGATCACATTTTCTTGAAAGTACCTCCATGGAAGGGTCTTATAGGTTTTGGAAATAAAGGGAAACTAAGCCCCAGGCACATAATCCCTTTTGAATTTATAGAGAGAATTGGTGTTGTAGAATGTCATTTGTACATTTCACATATCCTTTATAAGGTACACAATGTGTTCAATGTCTCGTTATTGATAAACTATATGCTAGACCCAGTGCATGTCCTCACTTTTGAAGGAATAGAATTGGAACCCGACTTATCATATTGTGAAGAGCCTATCGAGATTCTAGAAACTAAAGAACAGGTGTTGAGGAATAAAACAACTCAACTGGTAAATAATCTTTAGAATAATCATAAAATTGGAGAGGCAATGTGGGATCATGAGCATCTTATGATTAAGAGCTACAAAAATCTTTATATGTGGTAACATTCTAGTAATTTCGAAGAAGAAATTTTTGTAAGGGGGGAATAAAGTAACACCCCAAGGATTTACAAATGGATTTATTATAGAATACATTCAGTAATGAGTCTATGAAAAAAACACATGGATATTTATAATAGATTGTTAAACCTAGTCGTTGGACATAAATTTTCCACTTTTGTGATTTGAATTTCAAAAACCTGACATACACAACTACGATCAGTAGGATATTTTGGGTTTGATAGGATCAACTTACATTTTTTGTGAGTAGTAACTCACCCTTCTAAAAAGTGGAATACCCTTATGAATATTAATGTACCCTAATGAATTGTAACCTCACCCTTGTAAGTGTTAATAAAATTTTGGCACCTTAAAAATGAAATAAAATATTTTAAAAATTAATAATTAAGTTTGGGTATTTTTCTGAGTAATAAAATATTTAATTATAATTTATAATTTAATAAATTGATTTAAAATAAAGTTCATTATAATAAAATTTATTCCTAAATAAATATTTTTTTTCTATTATTTTACGATAATTTAAAAATAACTCATTAAATTTTTGAAATTATTATAAAATTGGTTTTAAATTTACAATCTTTATTTTTCAAGTAAATAATAATTTTTTTTAAAAATTAGATTTTACATATTTGTAAAATAAATTTGATAAAATTGTGTCCATTTTTTAATTCTAAACATCAAAAAAGGTTAGGGCTAATTTTCTTGATTTTTTTAAATACATGAATATTTAGTGAAATGTAGAATATGGTAATTTACTATAAAAATACATTATATGATAAATATACTATTAAATGAATCATTGATGATGTAAGAAAACTTGGTTCGAACTCACATGAACCTATTACTATTTTCTCAAATTAATCAACACTATTTATTATCTTGAGAAAAATTATAAAATAATGAATAAAATATTCAAAAATCACTCATCCCCACAACTATAAACCCACCCCTCTCTCCCTCTTCTCCTCACGCTTCTAAGATATGAAGCTTCTAAAATTTCATCCCAAATTATATTCCCTAGTCTCTACCCACATCTAGGAACCCTTGGTCTTTCTAAAATACAAATACCCTTTCCCTTAAGGAGGTTCTCAATGAGGTTATTTCAAGAGGTAAATCCTCTTCCTTTTTCATTTAATTTCATTTCAATTTATCAACTTTTCTTAATCTATCATAACCTCCTCTATCCAATAATCATGATAACTCTAATATCATATATATACTAGAATTATATCACATTAATGTAGTTTCCATTATCAAACTCTTTACTCTTCCTCTTTTATTTTATAAACGAAATCATTGTCCGAGAGGTTACAATTTACATCCTTTGTGGACAACGAAGTTTCTTTTTTCAAATTATTCTTCAAAGAAATTCATGGAACGATTTTAATGGTTTATAAAAATTTTAAAAAGTATATTATAACCATATTTTGTGTTTTAGATGTAACATATTTACATAATATCAATAAATAATACAAAATGAGTTTGTTATTATCAATAATAATCTTAATAATCTAAACAATTATCACTAAATATATTATAAAATGTTTCATCCTTATAATATGTAACAAAATTATATATATAACCATTTACACATAAATATTCTAATTAAAAAATTAAATTCCAATTCCAGAGAATTATATCAATTTTACATGAACTCCATTACTTATAATCAAGCAAACAGATCCTGAAATCATGGAAACAAACACTCGAGAACCATGGAATACAATCAGACAACTTATCAATAAGGATATAAATGAATTTAATAAAACAATAATGGATAAAGTACATATATATATATATAAGGTTATTAATGAATTAATTTATTGATTTAATTTTTTATTTCATAGGTTATGGTCAAGTACAGAACACCTTTGGACATAAGGTAAGGGTTTTATATGCGAACCACCATTTTTTTTGGTTACTCTTTTTCTCTATTATTCCAAATTAAATTGTTAAATATTATTATGTAAACCTCATAAATTATATGTGAATGTTCTATGTATTTGTACCAATCAGAATCCTTCTTTATTTTATGGGATCTAAATGTATTATAAATATCATTCTCAATTGTTTCTGATAAACATGCCTGATTCGAGAAAACATCTCAAATTCTTATATATTTTTCAAGTGAACACTATAATCTGTTTTAACCCAAAATTATTTTTATAAAACCACTCATTTAATCATTGAAAAACTACATTTTTTAATTTCTGGTTTTATACAAATAATTTTCCAAAACAACTCTTCTTTTAATGTGAACGTGTATTTCTGTCAAAAATTCATCTATGATTTTTTTAGATTACTTTGTCTATTTCAACACCCATATTTAGTTTTATGTATTATTAATTTTAATATCTTATGTTTATCATCTATTATATTATAAAATATTTTTTATGATCAGTTTCATTTTGGATGATCTATCCTGATATCGTTCGCCATACTACTCATAATGGTTAGTTTTTATGTGTACAGATTGGGGAACGTTATTTCATATGTTCATGTTCTATATGTTAAGAAACATTTATATGAGGAATAAATTAGAGTTATAAAGTTATAGGTGGGATCGGTTATAGCCCCTCGAGGCATCGGTAGGTCTCATGAGACAAACAAATATGGACTTGGTTGAGGTCTTGCCCAATTTCAGATATAGTTTTAGTTGAGGCCTTAATCATTTTTAGTTGTCTTGTCCAAGGACATGATTATATAGTTAATATATCTCACATTATTAATTCCATCATTATGAATTTATTAATTGATAGTTCATTTGTTTTTTCAACTAGTATAATAACCTCAATTATGTTTTATTATGGCATTATTTATTCAGCTCTTCTTCCTTCCATATTATGTTCAAGTTTATTTTCAAAGGCATGTGTTTTTAGTTTTTCACCATGCATAATGTTATGTTTATGATATATTTTTCTATATTTCATACCTTTACTGATAATCTGATCTCACCCCTTTCTTATTTTTTATTTTTCCAAGATGTAAAGAGTATATTATGAATGACCAGTTGGGACAACCTATGAGTTATGGAAGTTTTCAAAGTAATTCCAAATATTTTATTTCATTTCAAGTTGTAATGATGAACTTATATATTTAACTAGTTTTCAAAAACTACTAAACTACCCATTACTTCGGGATTTGTTTTTCTTGTAATCATTCCAATTTAGTGAAGGAAGACACCGACTCTTGGAAAGTGGGGTTGGGTTCATCACACATCATGTCTCAAATTTATGTGTATACACTAAAAACACATTTATAATAAATATATATTTATTATAAATATATTACCGAACCATAATATAATATATAATACCATATATGAATTTATAATGACATTTTATTACCCATTTATTAACAATTCCCTCATTACAATCACATGTAGAGTAATAACTGTATAGTTTTTCGTGGATGTTTTAGTATGTTATATTCTACAATTTTTCTTTTATAATAATTCCATAATCTCCATAATTTTAAACATTTTATAATTGTAATATAAATTTATTATATATTTATTTATATTAATCCATTAAAATTATATATTAAAAATGAATTACACTGTTCATGGAGATGGTATGACATATGAACACAAGAACATTGTTTCCATTTTCTCGATGAATGAAATGAATTAAATATTAATAATATATAACATTTACACAATAATTGATATTTAATAAATATAATATATACTAATAAAATCTATTCTTCCTACATCCAAGTCAAAATAAAGTGAAAATCTTATCACATCGCTTTGTGGAGGCGGTAGTCCACACATATGAATGACTAACATTGTCCTTTTTCAATGGATAGGAATGTAAGAAATTTAATAGGATTTTATAATAAAATAATTACAATTATTTCTTAAATATCATATATATACTTTTAATCCATCATTGTATCCACCTGTGATAAGTGGTAATGGGAAATGAATTACATCGGTTCGCAAGGTGGTAGTCCACCGTACACATGATTGACAGTTTTGTTTCCAATTTTATGGAAGAATATATAGATATATGTTATACCATTATAAAAATAACATCTAGTTATATGTAATATAATTATTTTATTATAGCATCATTTTGGAATAAAATTTTAATGGGGTGGAGGAAGAAATAAAACAAAAACACTCGGTTAAGAACGATACCTCTTCTCCAGAGAACCTCCCATGGTTTGCACCAAAATTCTTCCTGAAGGGTTTCATAATCTAACAAAGTCATAAATTATTTAGATATGGAATTAATAAATATATTTTTATAGATATTATCTTAACCAAAAAGATTTTTAAGTGTAAATAGAAGAGGATGGAAGGATCCCTATTATAAGTGGGGGAGAGGGCACACTTGGAAATTTTAAAAAGAAAAAGGTATACCAACGGTTAAAAAATTCAAAAAAGGGAAACAAATGTCTCATTATAAAACATTATATGATAAAAGGTCTAAATACTTCGATAAAATATTAATTATACATTTTTTGTCCTTTTAACGCTTATCTTTTTTGTATAACCCCTAATAAACTCGAATTAACCTTAACCGTGTTAATTAATTTTTCCAGTTTTTACAATTTTTATGGGAAAAAAATTTATTTTACCGTATTATATAATATTAGTTATTCTAAGTAAAATTGTAGAATTCATTTTTTCCAATACAATTCAAAAATATGGTAGAATATAATAAAAAATTAAACCCACAGATGTGATGTAGAAGCAATTTTCCAATGAAAAAATCGTCATAAGTGTAAGATTTTTTTATATAAAGAATAAAAATAAAATTAATTCAAATGAAATAAATTTTATTAATCATCACATAATTGAACTTTTTTTACTTATAAGCTATTTTGAAAAAAAATTACTTTTTATGATAAAACTTAAAGGGTAGCTTTCAATAAAAATAAAAATTTTTACTAATCATTAAAAAATAATGTTCTTATAAAAATCCGAAAAATTATATCTAAGATAATTTTGAAATTTTGAGTCCAAAAAAGAATTTAATTATTTAAAAATTAGTTTTATAAAATTGGTAAAATATAATTTTATTATTTTTTCAAAAATAAATTGAAAATATTTTTTAAAAATAGATTTTTCAATTTATATAAATACTTTACTAAAAATTATTTACATTTTTTATTAATATGACTTATTTATATAAAACCATAAAACTCAATTTTAAAAAATTGGTTATTAATATTTAGACCACCAAGTTTAGTGGTTAGTTTATATCATTCATGTTTAAATTATAAAACTAATAGTATATTTTGGTTCGTCAAATATTCGTGTTATATATAATGCAAGCTTCCCTAAAATTTTAATTTATTTTTAAAAAATATTTCATAAAAACTATAGGTGTAACATTATACCCCCTTACAAAATTACCCATAAAATTTTTTCAATTTGATATAAACAAGTGAGGATACTTCTTCTTCATCATATCCACTGATTCTTATATAGAATCTTCATGTTAGTTGTTTCACCACAAAACCTTGACTAAATGAGTGGTCTACTTTCATAGAACATTATATCTATGATCTAGAATTTACATATGTTATTATTTATAGGAAATATCATTAGCCATTGGTATAACCTTTTATTTTATTATATTTTAATGATTGGGTATTTAATTCTTTCAAATAGATACTTTGAATACATTGTGGACTTAAGAGAGGTTCATTGGAAGCACCAAGAGATAAGAAATCATCCCTACTTGATCAGGAATACTAAAAGGAAAAATATACATAGGGAACATATTTACTTAATTACTTAATCACATTACCTTATTCCATGGAGAAATCTATTGAAATACCTTCTCATCAACTTAAAATTTGATATCACGCTAATGATTATCATTATAAATTTTCCGTGGAAAATTATATGCATTGATGTATTGTTAAGTGGACATAACCTTAACTATCATTTCCCCAATTATCGTAGGTCCCAATTGCTTTGTTTCTCTAAATTTATCCAAGATTTTTGTATTTATACACTTCTTTCTATATAGGGCTTCATATGGTTCCATCTAAATGTTCTTGTCATGTATATTATAATAAATAAAAATTGACTAGAAGAATATGTTAATATTAGTCTCCTTTGAGAAACACTGAAAATATATAAAAATATACTCTAGTGTTTTAATGGTTCTATCAGACTTATGATTTGGATGAGGAGGAAATACTGAAACAAAACTCTATATCAATGGCCAACTAAATACTTCACTAGAACATTGAGGTAAACCATATATCTTGATCAAATACAATAAAATGCATTACTCCATAAAATCATACTACTTCCTTAATGTATATCCTACCAATATGATCAATATAGAGGTTTTATTTGATATTGATGAAGTTTGATGACATTGTATGATGAAAAAATATAGCCCATTTAGCATTGTTTATTTTGAACATTTGGTGGAGTCCAATGAAAAAATCCATGGTGATTTTTACTGTTTACATTCTATTATGGTTAATGGTTGTAACATCCCATTATACTATAGTATCTTATAATTAACTTACATACATACCACAAAATGGGGTAAAAACTCTATAATATTTTTCTTCATTCCATCCCACCATAAGTACTCTTTAAAATCTTGATACACCTTCATACTTCAAGGATGAATAAAGAATGAAGAACTATGAGCCTCCTCTAATAGTTCCTTATTCAAATTTGGTATGGAAGGAAAACATACATGATTCCTTAACATCATTCCATCATAATCAAGGTCAAACTCCAGAATATTTCTCATCTTCATTAGCAGTTCCACATCTTTCTTCTGCGCCTCTTTATTCTCAACATAAATAGATGTATGAACACTTATTTGATTAAGATAATATTTTCCCACTTCCTTTGTGATTTATATATGTATTATTTGAAAATATATTAAAAAATTTATCTTTTGTTATCCTATTCTTAGATCATCTATAATTATACTTTTCACTCAAGTCATTAACCAACTTGTTCTCTTTCCTAGGGTGGTATTGTATGGAGTTATAATACTCTTTAATCTGCTCCAACTATATTCTCTGGTTCATGTTCAAACCTTTTTTTTGAATACATACATTAAACTCTTATTATAATTATATATATCACAACATTATCCATATATATAACACCTTCTATATTTAATTCAAATGTTTCTATAGAAAACTCCAAATCATGATTTTGGGTAAATTGTCTCTTAAACATTCTATTTTCATGATGCATAAGCTATAACCATATAATTATACATGATAACACATACTAGTCCCATATTTAATAATCATTATTGATTAAAAATCTGTTTCCATTATATGGTAATGTAAGCACAGGATCACTGACTAGCCTTCTCTTTAGCTCCTTGAAATTTTAGTAGCATTCATCGACCTAAAGTAACTTGGAACCACTCTACATTTACTAGGTTTGTTGATTATAAAGTCATGATAAATTCTAAAAAAACAATCCATAATATCCATCCAAACCAAGAAAACTTTAAATCTTAATCAATATAGTTTTTTTGGGGCAATGTTCAATAACTACCATCTTTGATGGATCCACCGATATACCCTTTATAGAGATTATATCATAAAAAGATTAACCCTTGGTATCCAAAATTAACACTTGGTAAATTTTTCTTTCAAATTATCCTTCCTCAAGGTCTTTAGAACAATTATCAAGTGATCTTTATGCTCTTCCTTGATATTTGAATATATAATAATATCTTCTATAAATAGTACCACAAACTGATCAAGGTAATATCTAAAGACTGTATTCATTAAATCCATGAAGAGATTGGGGCATTAGTAAGAACAAATGGAATAATTATCTATTTATAGTGTCCATACCTTTAATGAAATGTGGTATTGGGTATATTCTCCTTCTGAACCCCCAATTTATGATATCCCAAATGAAGGTCACTCTTGTAAAATTATTGAGCTCCATGTAGTTGAGAAAAATATTCATCAATACTAGGTAGTGGATACTTTTTTTAGTGTGATCTTCTTCAGCTGCCAGTAATCAAGGAAAAGTTACATTGATTCATCCTTATTCCTAAAATAGTTATAGTATTACCCCAAGGTGAAACACATGGAAAAATAAATCCTATGTAAATATTCTCTTGGAGTTACTTTTTCAATTATTACAACTCAATTGGGGCCATTATATGGGGAGTATTTGAAATAGGTGTAGCACAGGGTATGAATTATATTGAGAAAAAAACATCACAATTTTGTGGAAGAATAGGATACTTTTCAAGAAATGCATCAATAAACTCCCATATAATAAAAATATTATAGATTTTTAGTTTCTCTCCAACCATATGAGATAAAATCCCCTTTTAATGGGAATAATGACCCACACAATGGATGTGATTTCCTTTAGATTTTCATATTTACATCACATTGACAGTTGATAATAGGTTTTTTTTGAACATCGAACTTGACTCCCCTTCCTCAAAAAATGATGTGGTATTTATGTATAGAAAGCCAATCCATGTCAAAGATAACATCAAATTTAACCTTCGGGAGAAAAAAATATTTTTTAGGAAACACATTCCCATGAACTTCAAATGGAGAAGAATCGTATACATGAGATGAAATTATCAAACCATTTTTTGTCTTCACTGCTAATTCAATATATAATTGTTTGGGATATGAATTGACATTTCTTGAGTATTTTTTTTATATAAATTAATTCATAAAAATGATCTCAAATAGGTTTATTCAATATTTTATAATACCTAGTACCACCAAAACATCATCAATATATCATTAATACTATAATAAAACCAAAATGTATGTGTGATCTTGAAACATAATCAATCAGAGTGATCAGTCATTCAATAATCAAATATAATTCATAAGATGTCTAAATCATGACACCTTTTTTGTAATATCTGTCAATATAGATCTAACATAGGTTATTCAAGTTCATCATCTATTCAAATACATCATGATGGTTCCAAAAGACATATTTAATTTCTAAAAAAATATCCCTGATGAGTATTAAACTAGGATTGTAGTAAGGCCAATTTTCATGAACCGAGTGAAACTCAATTCATATCGCAATTCACAATTATTTGAGTTATTAAACCCATGAATAATTATACCAGAGCCACATCCACTAGTAGTATCCATACAAGGATGTAATTTCCTGAAAACCACTCTATCTATCTTTCACTAAATTTTTTGGATATTTTATTATACATAAACATATCCATAGGGTTGTCACAAATGTTATCTCATCCTTTTTTACAAAGTTTAATTAATCCTTCCTCTAATACCAACTATAATTAACAACACTTTTCATACAAAAAATATCACATATTGTTATATGGATATTCATTGCCTGACATAATGATCCATGATAGAATCATTTATGTCTCTTAAATTTGAAAACAGGGAAACATAAACAACTGGTTCACAGGTAAACTATATCATCTCCCACTAATTTCTTCAAAACTGCAACCCTTATTAGATATATCATACATAATACCTATCGTAATGACCTGGTTAATGGAAACATAAGAACGGGTGAGATCAGATTCTTAATAAGGGTAAACTAGGGAGATATCGTCATAACATGATCATAACGGTGTGAGAATATGAGAATCTCATTTAAAAACCATACCCTTCATATCTTAGAACATAAAATCAAGTCATTGAATAAATCTCGGTATCTTATTATAAATTAATTGTGAAGTAATCAAATATTATGGTTCATAAGGGCATAATGTTCGCATAAGACATGTATTTGTGATATACAAGTAAGCATGTAAAATCATTTCTTTAGTAGTCCAGGATCAAGTCTAAAAATATCATAGTGCATTGTTTTAATTCCTCAAACCATAAAAGTAGTAAATTTTAACTCATAAGACTATCATTGTGGATTGGATTCACTCCCAAAACCATAATAGTATTCAAGGTTTACTCCCAAGAATATCATAGTGGACAAAGTCACTTACTGAACACGTTTCACTCCCCATTCCAGGCTTGTTTATCTCATAAGATATTAATCATTAACCAATTAATTTGAGAGATATATTGGAATCAAATATTACATAATCTATACATTTCTATATCAATAGAACAATAAACATGCATCATGTCATAAACCATGAAAAAGGAAAGGGGTTTTATAAACATTTTATAATAGCGTAACCTGTAGAAAATAAATGGGCTTCATAAAAATCTTCTCATTCTAATCATAACCATAAACAATCCAGAAAGAGAATAAGGATGGTACCATTAGATCATATCTGTAATAAAACATAGAATACACCAATGTTTTTTGTTTTTATGAATATAAATCCCATAAAATAAACATTAAATATTGTTGATGAAAATATCATTTCCATTTTAAAATGAATTAATTAAAATATAAAAAACATTAAAAATATTATGGAAAATGTTTCTTTGAAAATAAAAATGAAACTAATAAATTAATCATTAAATCATTGAGAATTCATTATGGCAGAAAATAATGTTTATGTCGTATAAGTTATAATGGTGATTCATTTCACATTTTTTGGTAAAACGAAAAAATATCCTTGTTTAGAAAATGACAAGAGGATTCGACTTTGAAAAAATAAAAAAAAAATAAAACATCTTTAAAAATTTATTCATACAATAATTAGATAATAGTATAAATATTCTTTAAAACGTTTTTATAAAACATAGACATGGAAAAATGGTTTTTGGTCGAAGAGAGAGAAATAAAGTAAAATTTTATTACATAAAAAATTATTTTGGTATAATTATTATGTTAAAAAAGGAAAAAGAAATTAAAAATTTTATTCTCCAAAAATAAATGGAATATAATAAAATTCATGAGTTTCTTGAGATTGATATAATTTTATTTCTCTATTGGAAGCATAATCATAAATAATTCCGATAAACAATGAGATTGTAACATTAAACCCTTCCCAATTTCAAAACTTTTGAATCATAATCCCTATGAATTAAATAAAAATATATGGATATGTAAATCACCATAAAATTAATAATAAGTACCAAAAAACATTTATGAAATGCATATGCACCACAAAAAAGAAACTTGTGGTGAAGAAGTCATGTGTCTCATATAATTAAAAGTGAGATGAAAATTCCTTATGTGATTTGGTAACTTTTAATTCATAAGCCCCATGAAAGAATAACATTAAGGTAAACCGATATATTATTAAACTAAATAATTTAATCATATGAAATTTTAAAGGTTATTTGTATACATCTCATAAAATAATATATGTGCATAAAAAACAGATGTCCCAAAGAATATAATTTGGGTAAAAACACTCTTACCTCAAGTCTCAAATTTCTTCGCATACAATCAAATATAGTATATAATAAGTATATATTTATTATAAATCTACTACGAAACTATAATTGCATATATAAAACAATATATTAATTATTTATGACTTTTTATTTCCCTTTAAATAACAATTTCCTTGTTAAAATCATGTTCCGAGTAATAATTGCTTTGATTTTTATTTATGTTTTGGTTTGCTATCATAGGTCCTTTTATTTTGATCATGGTTGCATAATAAAAATAATTTTAACCATTATATAAATATCAAATATATTAATTATATACGTATTTGTAGTGATTGATTAAAGAGAGAGATAGAAAATGAATTACATCGTTCATAGAGATGGTAAGTCATACGTACGCAAGAACATTGTTTCCATTTTCTCAATGCATGGAATGAAATAAAGGTATATAATATATAACATATAAATGATAACTTATATTTAATATATATTAATGAAATCTATCCTTATTACCATCCATGTAAAAATAAAATGGAAACTATATCACATTTCTATATAGAGGCGACAATCCACACGTACTCATGAGTGAAATTATCATTTCCAATGGATTAGAATGTAAGAAGGTGGAATATATATTAAAATTAAGAAGTATAATTATTCCATAAATATAATATATCTATATATAATCCATCATTATTCCCACCTGTGAGAGGCGATAATAGAAAACGAATTACATCGGTTCATGTGGTGATAGTACGCCTTCCACATGATTGACAGATTAATTTATCATTTTATGGAATAGAATATTGTTATAAGTTATGAAATTATAATTATAATATATAATTATATGTTATATAATAATTTTATTATATATTCATATTTTAATAAGATTTAATGGAGGTGGAGAAATAAATAAAACATAAATGCTTTGTCAGGAATGGTAACTTTTCTTCAGAAAAAACTACTTAGGTTTGGAAAACAAATCCTTCCTATGAGAGTTTTATAATCAAGATAAGTCATGTATGATATATATTGAGAATTAATTTATATATTTCACAATTTATTAGATGAAACCAAAGGCTTCATAAGTGAAAATAGAAGCAGAGATGGGGTTCCCTTTTATAAGTGGGAAAGAGGATGAACATAGGAATTTTGAAAATAAAATTGTATACCAAATTTTTAAACAAGAAAAAAGGATACAAATATCTCATTATTAAACCATATATTATAAAAAGCCTAAATGTTTCCATAAAATTTTAATTAGAGAAGTTTTTATTTCATTTTTGACATTTTTAATTTATTTTAACATTGAGCAAACTTGTTTTATCCCTTACTGCAATAATTGATTTTTACTATTTTTACTAATAATTGTGGAAAAAAATTATGTTTCCTTATTATATAATACTAATTATGTTTATTTTAAATATATAATACTTTTTTTTCAAATTAAATTCACAAAAATGGTTTAATTTAATCTAAAATTAAACCTATAAATGTAACATAAATTCGATTTATCAAAGAATAAATTTTGATAAGAGTCAGATGTGTTTATATCAAGATTGAACATAAAATTGATAAAAACGACCTACTTTGAACTAATAATAACATTATTTAACTATTTTATCATTTAAATTATTTTAAAACAAAATATAAATTTCTAAATTATTTAAACAAATATGTATTTTTCTACAAAAATCATTATTTTTACTATTCATTAAAAAATTTATTTTTTCATAGAAAAATCACAAAAAATCACTATAAGGTAATTTTGACACGTTGATTCCAAAAATTATTTTCATTTTTTTTCAAATTAATTTTATAAAATTGAAAAAACATTATTTTTTCAAAAAAATGAAATAGAAAACATCTTTTTGAAAAAACGGTATCTTCAAAGTATATAAATACAGTACTAAAAATTAATTATATTTTTATCAATGTGTTTTATTTATAAAAAACCATTATACTTAATTTTAAAAAAAATAATATTCAACCGAATGGTTTAACGGTTAGGTTATAGTGGTCATTTTAAAATTATAATATTAATTGTATATTGAAGTTCATTAAAGATTGGTGTTGAGTGTAATGTAATCTGTTAACGAAATTTAATTCATTTGAAAAAAAATTATAAACATTCAGGGTGTTACATTCTACCCCCCCCCCCCCCCCCACAAAAAAATTAATTTCACACTTGAAATTTTTTCAATTTGATACTAAAAAAGTGAGGATACTTCTTTATCATCACATCCTCATGTTGCCACATAGGTTATTCTAGTTAGTTGCTTCACATGAAAACCATGACTAAGTGAGTGGTCTTGTTTTGTATAACTTTAACTCTATAATCTAACATCATTATTGGTTGTTCACCAAGAGAATGATTATGATCATGTGGTGTGGCCTTTGATTTTAGTACATGGGAAGGATCAAGTATCAACTTCCTCAAGAGAGGTATGAGGAACACATTTTGGACTTAAGAGATGATCGATGGAAGTACCAAGTGATAAGAATATGACCATACTTGATCAAGAATATTGGAAGGGTAAAAATCCATAAGGATTATATTTACTTTTTTTCTCAAATCTAATAACCTTATTCCGAGTATAAATCTATAGAAATACCATCTAAGAAACATCAAATTCCATATCACACCAATTATTATCAACATAACATTTTGTCTACTCTAAGATTTTATGATGTATTATCGGATAGATCTAACATTCATTGTCATTTTCTCATCTTGCATAGCTCCCAATACCATTATTTATCTAAATTTATCCCTTATTATTAAGGTAATACACATATTTTCATATATATATTCATAAGGTTCCATCTAAATACTCGAGTGAAATCTATTATTGAAAAAAAAATGAATAGAGGAATGTGTTGATCTCAATCACCTTTGAAATACATAGAAAAAGATCTCAATATATCCTTTAGGGTATTAATAGTTCTCTTATACTGACTATCTATCATGGTATGATACACAATTCTGAAACATAACTCATTATTAAGGGGATTATTGAATAATTCATTAAAACATTAATGTAAACCTCAAATCCCAATCTGATATAATGGATTGTGGTCATCCATAAAACCTTACCAATTCCTTAATGTATATCATACCAATATGATCCAGATATAAATATTCTTTGATATTAAGGAAGTTTCTTGACTTTATAAGATGATCTAATACAACCCATAAACAATTGTGATATTTACATGTTTTGGAGATTCTAATGAAAAAATCCATGGTGATGATTTCCCATTTAAATTTTGGTATGGGTAATGGTCATAAAATCCCATTAAAAATTTTCTCTCAACAATAATTTTTGGCATACGAAGAAATGAGATACAATCGCTAAAATTTATACTTCATTTCATCCCACCAAAAATATTCTTTCAGGTCCTTATACATCTTCATACTTCCAGAATGAATAGAGAAAAAAATTATAATCCTCCTCTAACTTATCCTTATTTAAATCTAGTATAGATAGAACAGGTAAATTGTTTCTAACCCTTATCATTCCATGTTAATCAAGGTTAATCTCATGAACATTTATCACCTTCTTTTATATCTCTCCTCTTCCTTATGTTCCTCTTTGATATTCACTAATAAATGTGGATGATAACTTATTTGAGAAAAAATATTTTACCACTTATGTTTTGAGTTATAATTCTATCATTTATAAATCCATAAATATTGGTTTTTTGTAATATTATTTATAGAAAATATAGAATTAACCTTTCTAATCATGAAATCACCCACCTTTTTCACCTTCCCAAGGTGGTAATTTTTTTGAGAATTCATAATCTTTAATCAACTCTAATCATCTTCTCCGGTGATAATTCAACTTTTTGTGAATATTTACTTTAAACTCTTATTATTAGTATATATATCACACTATTCAACATAAATATAATGCCTCCTTGTCTTTAATTCAATAATTAATGAAGATAACTCTAAATCATGATTTCAGTAATTCTTATCATGAAACTTCAGTTTTCATAAGGCATAAGATATAAACATGTAATTCTACCTGAGAACACATTCCATTACTCTAATTTACTATCACTCTAGAATATAAATCATTATCCAATATAAGGTAATGTTTGTACAGGATCACTAAAAACATTCTATTTAGTTCCTTGAAATTTTCCTCATATTCATCTGTTCAGAAGAACTTGGTACCCTTCTAAGTTAACTAGGTGATTGGATTTTATATTCATGAAAAACTATCCTCAGACTATAGATAATATCCATCCAAACTAAGAAAAATATGGATCTTGTTCACCATATTTGGTCTAGTCCAATGTTCAATAATTTTATTATTTTATAGATCCAACAATATATCCTCAATTGACATTATATGATGCAAAAAATTAATCCTTTGTATCCTAAATTTATACTGGGTAAATTTTTAAAAAAAATTCTAATTCATCAGGGTATTTAGCACAATTTTAATGAGATATACATGCTCTTACATAATCACTGAATATATAATAATATCATCTATAAAGAAAAAAATAACAAAGGTAATATATAAAAACTCTATTCATTAAATACATGAAGGCGGCAGTGTAATTGGTAAGAGAAAATGGAATCACTATAAATTCATAGTGTTCATACCTTGTATGGAATAAGGTATTTGTTATGTCCTCTTTCTTGTCCCTAAATTTATGATATCCTAAATGGTGGTGAATCTTAAAATGTATTTATTTCCATGAAGTTGATCAAACAACTCATCAATACAGGGTATAGGATACATGTTTGTGATTTTGATCTTGTTTAGTTCTAGATAATCAATGAAAATTCACATTGATTAATCCTTCTTCTTGAAAAAAAATAGATGTACCCCAAGGTGACACACATAGCAAAATAAATCTATTATAAACATTCCATTAGAGTGACATTTTCAATTCATGCAACTCAATCAAGTTTGTTCTATAAGCAAAATTTTAAATAGGTGAAGCGCCAAGTATGAGTTTTATTTATAACTCAACATCACAATTAGGTAGAAGACTAAAAAACTCATTATTAAATAAATAAACAAACTCTCGTATAATAGGAATATTAGTAATGTTGAGTTTATCCCCAACTATATAAGATAAAAAATCCTTTTGAATGGGAATAATGACCCATACAATGGATGTTATTTTTGTTGAAATTTTATGTTTATTTTCTCACTATTAGATGGTCATAGTTTTGTTTGGAAAGTATGATGTGGTTCCCCTTCCATATAAACTGATGTAATCATTATGTAGAGAAATCCAATCCCTGGATAAGATAGCATCTAATTCAACTAGAGGTAAAATAAAAATATTTGTAAGAAGAACATTCCCACATAAAATAAATAGAAAAAAATCATATACATGAGATGAAATTATCATACTATTATAGGTTTTTACTAAAAATTCAATATATAGTCATTTGGGGTAATGAATTAAAATTTTCTAAATATTTTTTGATTTAAATTGTTTCATATAACTAATATAAAATAGTTTAATTCCATATTTTATAATAACTATTACCACCTCAACTACATCAACCTGTCCCAAATTTCATTATAAAACTAAAAGGGTTTCTGTGTTCTTAAAAATCGTCATTAATTAGATTGATCAATCATAAAATCAAGAATTATCATTTATAATATGTCTAAATCATGATAAATATTTTCAATCTGTGACACAATAGGTTTAAACTAGTTTATTATGGGTTTTAATCTATTCAAGTCCTTCAATATGGTTCATAAATAGTGTTAATTTCCAAAACATATCCCCTATGAGTGTCAAACTGGGTGTGCAGCAAGGCCCCTTTTCATGCACTATGTGATGATCAAGTCAAATCTCAAAGAACCCTTTTTAGAGTTATTTCCCTTATGCAAAACTATTCAATACCAACATCCACTTTTATTATCAACGCAAGTATGTACTTTCTTAGAAACCACTTTTTATATCCTTCTATAAAATTCTATGATATTTTCTTATACATTGAAATATCCTTATGGTTATCACTAATGTTTTCCCATACATTTTACAAAGTTCAACTAAAACCTACTCTGATTCCATGTAAAATGATCCTCACTTTTCACACACAAATATCACATCTCATTATATGAATATTTAATACATAACATGTAACACCCCAAGATTCCAAGGTATGTTTCTCTTCAAATAATGAAATAGCATGCGTTGTACGCAACTTTGAGTTTTAGCACACACTGACCAATCAAACTATCCTTTATGAATAGTAATACCCACTTTGTGAAATTTTTTAAATTTTATTTTTCAAAATGGACTTCATTTTTGGATTTGTAATATCAAAATTAGCTTAGGGTGAATTTTTTGTATTTTTCTAAAACCTTTCAATTTTTGATGAATAGTGAAAAACACTGTATTATTGTTTAAAGCCTACTTTTTATTTGACTGATTATTTATTTTATAAAAAAAAATTAGGTCAAAATGGATACATAACACCTTTATAAGTTCATTGTAATTCATTTGAGTCATTTTATAATAAAAATGCATGTATAAATTTTTTTTCAACATTTTAATATCTTTTACCCACCTTATATGCACATTTTCAAATTTTCCAAATACATAATTTTACCGCTTATGTAAATTTAATTTTAAAATTCCAAGAGGCATGGTTAAAATAAGTATGTAAAATGTTGTTTAATATGATAAAAATGATTTTTGGTGAATAATAACTTTTGAATTTTGTTTATCACAGTTAAAAGTAAACAAAGTAATTAAAGGTAAAAATGATATTATAATTACCCTAACACAAGTCCTAATTCTATTGGATAAGTTTTTTAGACCAAAATCAACCTTAGTAATAAAATATTATCCTCTTTGATCCACTTGGATTAGACTAAGACATTTATTATTATTTTATTTAAAGAAGAGTTAAAAGTGTTAAATTCAAATTTTCATAACTAAAACCTTTTTAATATAGGGTTATACATATGAAAAATTAGACTACCAATATTCATTAGAAATATAAAAATATTTCCTACATAATGGTATTTTATTTATAATTTTTAGACATTAAATAATGAAATTTATTTGTGACACAATGATGATAAATTAATTACCTTATTAATGAATGAATAAAATAATTGATATTATAAATATATAAATAAATGTAAATTGAGACTATTGATGAATTACTCTAGTTTTATAGGTTAATATGACGTGTTAGTATTTATTTAATTAATTTTTTTGATGTAATTCTGTTTTTTTGACTTTCACAAAAACCAAATACTAAATTGTGTAAAAATGGACATAAATGAGTTTTTAAAACAAATACTATATTATTAATTGATATAAAATTCCTAAAAGTTTAAGGTTCAGCCAAATAGATTTTATAAGGTTATAAATGTCAATAATTAATCTCGTGGGGTTATCATGGATTTTATAGTAACTTTATTAACCATTTATTATAATAATACAAGAATACATGGTAAAAGTTATACTATTTAACTAAGAGATAAATATAAAAGATAAGTGTAATGTGGTGACCTAAACCTGACTAAAACAATTGGTTGAGAGTTTTTAGAACCATCCCCCTCTTATACTCGAAATAAATTCTTTGGGAGCATTATAAACTAAATAGAATTTCATAATAAATTAATATTTCAAATTTTTCCTAATGTGACCCTGCCACTCTTATAAAAGGGTACATCACCTTCTGTCAAAATAACACCTCTAAAGGAATTTGGCTCAGCCAAAACCAACTCAAATATCTAACCAAATATACTCAATTAAACCTAGAGGCCTTATTTTGATCATAAATCCAACCTAAGTATTCCTTTTTATCAAATCAAAAAGGAAGCACTCGAAGAAGAGGTAATAATTTCATCACCTCTTTCAAAGTACTTTTCTACTTCCACTTCTTCTTTATTTGTAGTTTCCATACCAAAAAAATAAATCCAATACCATATAAATATTGTGATGTTATTATAAATATGGTACAACCATATTCCGTATTCTATCTATCCTATGAATGCCAATGTCAACATACGTGCGTACGTACGACTTACCGTCTCCAAGTCGTGGTGTAGTTTGTTATTCATCACTTCATTATTTGGATGGGAATAATAATTATTATAATTGATGTAAATAATAAATATAACATGTTAATGATTATTTATATATAATATACAATCCAATTACATATGATTTCACCATCAATATAATTATATTTTCGCTCGTGCGTACGTAAGGATTACCGTCTCCACGAACGCGATGAGATTCATTACACATCGTAACCATTAAAGAATAATTTTCATTTTTTGATTAAAAATAGTGTTTAAAAACATAATATAATTTTTGATATGAATCAAATACATCTTATCCATATCAAACATGAATTATGTAATAAAACATTAAATGAAAATGAATCAGTTAACACTAGAAACCATGATACTACTAAAATATTATTAACAAAGCCATATTAGAAGATCATATATAATACCATATTTATGTATATGGTTCTTGTATAAATTAATAACAATGATTTAACAATTATAAATGTGGTTAATGTACCCTTGACCAAGGAAAATTACATGGTAAGGGTTAATTTTACAATCTCTTTATTATCTTAGGAAGTTTATACGTATCTACTGGGACCTATTTATCATCCACATCCGTGTTTCTTAAAAATGTATTTGAAAACATTTTTAAAAATTACTAGACCATGGGTTAAATTCATTTATACCCTTTTCTCACATTTTATAAAATGGTTTCAAAGGAATCATTCTGTTGCTTTCCAAATAAGGTACTTAATGACCTTTTTGACAAATTAAGGTAAGAATGTTTTTTAACTTATACAGCGGGTGTGGAAATTTTCTACCATTATAAATCCTTTGAAACATCCCTCAAAATCATATAAGAATTTTTTCAAAATAAATGTTTTATTTTATAATTATGTGAATTTTAAACGATTTCCAAATATAAATAGATATTTCTCTCAAATGGTTTTGATTTCATCTATATCAGCATTCTTTGATGGATTTTACCCTTATTTGATGTTGATTTATTTTGATACAATATTCCATACTGTATTGATGGTTTTGTGATATGTTTAAATGTGGATGTTTTATTTTTATACCATTCATGGTTCATGGTTAAACTATTAACATTTCATATGCTAGTTTTAATACAAATATTTATGTTGTGTTTCAACCTTTTCATAAGAGGAAGGCATTGGACATAGTAAGTGACGGGTCGAGCCTACTATAGCTCCTCGATGCATTGGTAGGTCTCATGAGACAAACTGATGTCTTGGCGCAATGCCTTGAAAAAAATATTATTTTTATTTTTGGTACGAGGCCTTGACAATGTGGTTATGATGTCTAGCATTATGCATTCCATCATTATGAAATAAACTATTGATATTACATGTGATTATTAGACTAGTATAATATCCATGTGAATAAGTAAATGGAATTATTTGATTTATCTTTTCCATATTATACTAAAAGTTATGTTCAAAAGACTTTTTTTTCATCTTACACATTGCCTTAAATGTTTATTATTATTTACGATAGTTTATGCAATATTATTATCCTTATTAGGATTCTGAGATCACCCATTTCTTATGTTTTTTTTCCAAGGATGTGAAGAAGTATATTACAATTAACCTATAGGAATACTTTAAGGGATATGAGTTCGTTCAAAGGGGATACAATGTTGTTGTTTTTCTATTTCATAATGAAATTTTAAACTTATATTTGTATCTAGTATAACCATGGATACTAAACTAATCAGTACTTCAAACATGATCTCTTGAGATCATTCCAATGTTATGTAATAATTCACTGACTCTGGGTAACTAGGGTCAGGAAATTATAGCTGGTATTAGTTGAAGTTTAGTACAACCCTTGGAAGCTAGATTTAGAAAAAAAATATTAGAGGACATTACCCTAAGATAGAATTTCAGGGTTTGTATATAAGAAATTATTAATTTTGTTAATATAGAAATATTTTGTATTTTCCTAGACAAACATCCTTGTCTAGATAAGATAATGTAGAGGTGGCTCTGGCATAGATATACCTAGGAGTGAAAACACCAACAAGGAGTTTCGGGCTTGACCCGGGGTATCCTGGTATATGAAAATGGGCCTTGTTGCACTCTTGGTTACGACACTCCTGGGTGATATTCTTTAGATAATTCACAGTTTACTTACAACCCATTATGAAGGATTTATGGGTAAATACCTCCTTGAAGAATTTTTTTTATGATTATGGATTATATGCATAAACTGCTCAATTTATGTTAGGAATTTTACTAGTTTGGAATTATGTATTGCGATTAATAAACTAATCTAGTGTATGTCATTGTTTAGAAATGCTGCCTAGTGGAAGGAATGTAAATAGTATAAATACACGTAATCCCTATAGGTATTTCCCTCCTCAAGATAATTATAGTGGAGCTGGTGATGTAACCAGTGAAAAACAACTTATAACCATACTCAGACAACTCACTCAGGTTATGAATAATAACCTTACCCGTATAGATCACCCTAATACACAACATGAAGGATCCATGTTAGACTACCTAATGAGACAACAACCACCAAAATTCAATTGGACTATAGATCCATTGATGTTATAGTAATGGATAGGTTCCTTAGAGAAAATATTTCCTGCATTGGGGAGTAGCGAAAGGGAAAACGTTTTCATGGCAGTTTATCGCCTCATGGGAGATGTAGATAAATGTTGGTCATTAATTCAAAACAAAAATGAAGATGAATAAGTATCAAATATTTAATAGAGGGAGTTTAAAGAGATTTACTTAAAAAAAATCATCATGACCATCGAGTGGGTATGAAAAGACAATTTCTGAGTCTGAGGAAAAAGGACGATGATAATGTTGCAAAGTATGAGGCTAACTTTACAAGGTTTACAAGGCATGCAGTATATTATATACGTAACCTAATGGGTAAGATTTATTGATTCTTTGATGGGTTAAAACCATTTCTCTGTCGAGAATTAGTCTCAAAATCCTTCTCTTCATATGAAGTTATTGTCTCATGTGCTATCAAGAGAAAAAATGCATTCTCTAAGTCTTATGACTTTAAAGTAAAGTAAGAGAAGAAGAGATCTGCTGAAAACTCTATAAATGGAAATAAGGGGAATAAGGGGAAATTTGAATTTCTATCCTATAGTAAATGTGGGAAGAAACCCCACAGTACTTTCCCGAAGGAAATGGGAGTCTCTTATAAGTGTGTTGAAAACAGTCACTAAGCTCTTGACTGCAAGGGAATGAAAGTGTCTTTCAATGTTGAATGCTAAAATTGTAGATAAATTGGTCATTATCAAAATTAATGTCCTAAGTGCTGAAGAAACTTACCTTAGATAAGGACAAGGGAACAAGGCCAAGCTTATGCAATCACTACTATGGAGGTTGACTCTCTGAATGACGTGGTGGAAGGTAATTTAATGGTTTCCTCAAATTAAGACAATGCTTTATTTGATTCCAGATCATCACATTGATTCATTACTTCCCAGTTTACTAAGAAAATTATATATTTCCAATTTGATTTAACAAGGTATTTTTTAGTAAAAACTCCTAAGGGAAGTATCATTGAAACAATGTTTTGTGAATCAGTTCCAATTAGGGTATATAAACATTTTTATCTGTTGATATCATCATCATACCCATGATTTAATTTGATATAATCCTCAGTATGGATTGGCTTTCAGACCATGATGCAAAAAAATTATTGTAATAAGAAGGAGGTTACAATTTTCGATGATGATAACAAGTACCTTATCTTTAGACTAGAAACATCACCAGATGATTTTATTCTAGATCCACCCCCAGTTTCTCTACTAAATTAAATTATTGGGGAGGAAGAGATTTAAATAAATATCAGTGAAGAAACGAATTTTCAAATAAAGGATGTACCAATTGGGCCAGAATATGTTGATGTGTTTCCATAAAATTTACTTGCTCATCCTACAGAATGAGAAATTGAGTTTTCTATTTAATTAATTCCTTGTTCAAGGCCTATAACAATGAACCCTTATAGAATAGCCACTGTGAAATTAGTGTAACAAAAGAAACAACTAGGGGAATTGAGAAATAAAGGATTTATTCTTCATAGTGTTTTTCCCTGTCGATCCCATGTTCTTTTCGTTAAGAAGAAAGATGGATCTATGAGGTTGTACATTTACTACAGAAAGATCAATGCTATAAAAATAAAGAACAAGTATCCTCTACCTCACATTGATGATTTATTCGATCAACTTCATGGGAAAAAAATATTTTTCATTGATTGACCTTTGATCTGGATATCCTCAGTTGTTTGTGAAGAAGGAAGACATTCTGAAGATGACATTTTGTACCCAGTATGGGAATTACGAGTTTACAGTAATGCCATTTTAACTGACTAATGCACCCTCTATCTTCATGGATCCAATTAATATTGTTTTCAAGGAGTATCTTGATGACTTTGTAGTGTTATTTTTTGAGGATATATTGTTATACACCCAAAGCTACGATGATCATGAAAATCACTTGTACATTATTCTAAATCCTCTTAGAAGAAGTGAATTATATGGAAAGTATAGTAAGTGTGAATTATGGCTTTAGGAGATTTCTTTTCTTAGTCATATTCTCTCTACGGATGGAATCTCTATTAATACTTGTAATACAAGAGCAACACAAGAATGTCCAGCTCCGAAGAGTATAACTGAGGTACATAGTTTTATTGGTTTAGCTGGTTATTATCGGTCTTTTGTCAAGAATTTTTCCAGATTAGATAACCCATTAATCAAGCTCACACGTAAAGGGGTTAAATGTTTTTGGTCAAAAGAGTGTGAATAATGTTTTTAAAAACTGAAGAGAAGATTATTCAATGCTCATATCTTGACTCTACCATCAGGGAATGATGGGTTTGTTATTTATCATAATGCTTCAAGAAAAGGACTTGGTTGTTTCCTTATACATAATGATAGAGTTATTTCCTATGTATCAAGACAGCTAAAAATTCATTAACAAAACTATCCCATTCATGATCTTGAGTTAGCATCTATAATCTTCTATTTGATGATATAAAGACACTATCTTTATGGTAAGAAATGTGAGATATATACCGATCACAAGAGTTTGAAGTATATTTTCTCACAGAATGAACTCAACATCAGGAAAAGATGATGGCTTGAACTTATCAAGGATTCTGATTACACTATACACTACCACAAGGGGGATGAAAATAAGGAGGCCAGTGCTTTGAGCAGAAAGGATAATGGAGTTTTGAACAAGATGAGAGTTTAAAGGGATCCTATGTTCATGGATCTAGTAAAGATGGATATGGGAATAATAATTATAGGTGAAACAGAAATACTTTTCCAAATGGTTAGCAAACCATATTTATAAGAAATGATAAATATTTATCATACTTATGATGAGGAGTTTCAAAAGAATATTAAAGCTGTGAATGATGGAAGATTGATTGTGTTCATATATGAAGATAGAATTTTGAAATTTGGGAAGAGACTTCGTGTTCCTGACATACCTGTTCTGAAAAGGGAATTGTTGGATGATGCTCATAGCTCCAATTTCCCTATACACCCTAGTAGCATTAAGATGTATAGAGATTTGATGGAACAATTTTTTTGGGACATCATGAAGAGGGATATTGCTGATTATGTGTCAATGTATATGGTTTTTCAACAGTTGAAGGTTGGAAGACAACATCCTAGAGGAGTCATGATACCTCTTCCCAAACCTAAGTAGAAATGCGATGATATTATGATGGACTTTCTCATGGGGCTACCAAATAATCCTTGAAGTAATGATGCAATTTGGTTCATTGTTGATCATCTTACCAAGTGAGCACATTTTATTACTATAAGAGAAGATTTTCCGCTTTGAATTTTTAGAAGGACTATATATTAATGAAGTTTTGGGAGTTCATGAGTAACCCTATCGATTAGTTTTTATTGTGATCCCCATTTTACATCAAGATTCTAGAAAATTCTTCAGAAGGCCCCGGATACTGAACTTCGTTTGAGTACTTCCTACCACCCAAAAACCGGTGGACAATCAGAACGAGTTATTCAAACCCTAGAAGACATGTTGACATCTTTCTCATTTTACTTTCAACGTATGTGGGATCAATATTTACCTCTGCTATAATTTACCGATAACAACAGCTTTAATTCAAGTATTCAGATGGCCCCATATAAAGCGTTATATGGAAAGAAATGTGGTATCCTAACTTATTGGGATGATGTCGGTGAAATAAAACTCATAGGCCCAGTACTAGTTGAGGAAATAATGGAAAAGGTGAATATTATCAAAAACCACATCCATGCAGCTCAAAGTAGGAAAAATAGATATACTGGTAACCGAAGTAATGATTTGGAATTTCAAGTAGGAGATAATTTTTTCTTCAAGGTATCTCCATGGAAGGGTGTTATACAATTTGGTAAGAAGGGTAAATTATGTCCCAGGTAAATAGGAAATTTCAAAATTATAGAATGAATTGGAGTTGTAGCATGATGTTTAGCAATGCCTCTAAGTCTCTCCATAGTTCATGATGTGTTCCACCTATCACTGTTATGAAAATACATGCAAGACCCAACGCATGTACTCACCTATGAAGAAATAGAATTAGAACATGATCTGTCTTATTTTGAAGAGCCTGCTAAGATTCTTTATACAAGAGAAAAAGTGTTGAGAAACTGGATGAATCATCTGGTAAAAGTTCTATGGAAAACCATAAGATGGAAGAGGCAACGTGGGAACTTAAGGAAATTATGAAGGAAAACCACCTGAATCTTTTTATGCAGTAGTATTCTATAAATTTAGAGGATGAAATTATTTGAAGGAGGGAAGAATGTAACACCCCAAGGTTCCATGGTATGTTTCTATTTGAATAGAACAATAGCTTGTGGGCTATGTAACTTCAGGTTCTAGCACACCATGACCTCTCAAACTAGCCGTTATGAATAGTGATACACACTTTTTGAAATTTTATAAATTTATTTTTTTTAAATGGACTTCATTTTTTGATTTAGAATATCAAAATTGTCTGAGGGTGAATGTTTTGGATTTTTCTAAAAACTATCAATTTTTGATAAATAGTGAAAAACATTATGTTATTGTTTAAAACCAACATTTTATTTCAAAAATTATTTATTTTATTTAAATTTATTTTAGGTCAAAATCAATAAATTTTACCTATATAAGTTCAATGTAATTAATTTGATTCATTTTATAATAAAATTAGATGTATAAAATTTTATTGAACATTTTAATGTCTTTTACCCAGCTTCTAAGCACATTTTCAAATTTGCATAAAACATAATTTTACCACTTTTATGAATTGAATTTAAAAAATCAGAGAGACATGGTTTACATAAGTAATTAAAATGGGGTTCAACAGGTTGAAAATAATTTTTGGTGAATAGTAACTTTTGAATTTTATTTACCACGGTTAAAAACAAATTTGGGTAATTGAAAGTAAAAATGATATTATAATTCCCCTAACACATGTCCTAATTCAATTGGATAAGTTTTTTAGACCAAAATAAACCATTGAAATAAAATATGATCCTATTTGATCCATTTGGATTAGATTTGGACATTTATTATTATTATTTTTAAAGAAGAGTTAAAAGTGTTAAATTCAATTCTCATAACTAAAACATTATTAATATAGAGTTATACATATGTTAAATTAGGATATAAATATTAAATAGAAATATAACTTGATTTATTACATAATGGTATTTTATTTATAATTTTTATACATTAAATAATTAAATTTATTTATGTCACAATGGTGATGAAATAATTACCTTATTAATGAAAGATTAAAATAATTTATATTATAAATGTCCAAATAAATTAAAATTGAGACTTTTAATTCATTCCACTTATTTTATAGGTTAATAATACTTTTTAGTATTAATTAATATATATTTCTCTATGTAATGAAGTTTATTTTACTTTCACAAAAACCAAATAATAAATATTGTCAAAATTGACATAAATGAGTTTTTAAAACAAATACTATATTGTCAATTGATATGATATTAAAAAAATCTAAGTTTCTCCCAGAGGAATTATATAAGGTTATATATGTCAATAATTAACCACTTTTGGTTCTCTTAGATTTTTATAGTATGTTTATTAACCATTTATTATAATAATACAATAATACATGGTAAAAGTAAAAATATTTAACTAAGAGTCAAGTCTAAAAGATAAGTTTAATATGGTGACCTAAAACTATCGAAAACCTATTGGTTGAGAGTTTTGCGATCCATACCCACCCTAACCTCGAAATAAACCCTTTTTTAGCCATTATAAACGGAATATTATTGTATAATAAATTAACATTTCAAGCTTCTCAAAAAGTGACCCTCACCTCTCTTATAAAAGCGTACTTCCCCTTCTCTCAAAGTCACACCTCCAAAGACATTTGGCTCGGCCAAACACTTATCAAATATATTCCCAAATACCCTCAATTCAACCTAGGGGCCTTAATTTAATCATAAAGCGAACCTAAGGAGCCCTTTTGATCAAATCAAAAAGGAACCACCCAAAGAAGAGGTAATAATTTCTTCACCACTTTCAATGTTCTTTTCTTCTTCCACTTACTTTTTCTTTGTTGTTTCAATTACAAAATAAAAACTCCATTACCTTATACATACTATAATTTTATTATAAATATGGTACAACCATATTCATTATTCTATAGATCCTATGAATGAAAAAGTCACCATACTGGCGTATATACAACTTATCATCACCACATTGTGGTGTAGTTTGTTATTCAACACTCCATTATTTGGATAGGTATAATAATGACTAAAATTGATGTAAATAAAAAATATAACAATTTAATGATTCTTTATATGTAATATATCGTCCAATAACATATTATTTCACCATCAATAGAATGATATTATCACTTGTGTGTACGTACGGATTACTGTCTCCACGAACGTGATGAGATTCATTCCTCGTTGTAACCATTCATAAAAAATCAATTTATGATTAAAAATAATGTTTAAGAACTTAATATCATTCTGTATTTGAATTAAATACATCCCATCTATAACAAACATTACTTATGTAACAAAACATATAAAGGAAAATGAAATAGTTAACACCCAAAACAATGATACTACTGAATTATTATTAACAAAGAAATTTTAGTAGATCATATATAAAATCATATTTAATCATATGGTTCTTGTATAATAAATAACAATGATTTAACTATTTTACAAGAGTTTAAAGTACCCTTGATGAAGAAAAATTACACATTAAGGGTTAATTTTACAATCTCTTTATTATCCAAGTTGTTTATACGTGAGTATCTACTGGGACCTCCTAATCAACCACAACTGTATTTCTTAAAAATGTATTTCAAGAAAAATACTATTTACTAGACTATGGGTTAATGTTTGATTAGAAAATAAAAATATATATTTTAATTACATTTTAATGGTATTAAATGTTCATTTTTGATCTTATGGGCTTGAGTTAGTGGATTTTAATTTTGAACATCCATTCTTAACATTTGTGCACTTCGTGCCTAATTTACACCAATTTAGGCCCAAATATTCATCTGATTTTAAGGATTTTAATTACCTATATTTTCATTTGATATATTGGTAAATTTAAATACACTTAAATATGAACATATTTCATTTAGGGATTGATGGAGTATTCATAAAGGATGATGGAGATATTTGGCGATGAAAGGAAAGAATTCTGGAGAAGGATGATTGGACACCAGCCAACTGATAGGAATGTGGGCCCCAACATACATGCCCAATGAATCCCAGAATTTTTGTGATTCTAGAATAAATATAGAGTAACAAATAATTATTCATAATTCAGTTATAATTCAGCCTCCATTGTGGCTATTCAGGCAGTCCAAGTTGAAGATAAAATTATGGGCCAGATTATGCGGCCCAGACAAACTGCCCATTGTTTTACACATATCTCGTTAACCATAAACTATATTGGGAAACAACTTTACAGACGGTTAGGAGACATCCTGGAATCCATTTTCTTCTCCTATGTCCCACTCTAATTATTCCATATTGAAGGACTTACAAGCGTGTCTGTTCGGTGGTTTCAAGCTGGCTTCCACCTCGGGTCAAGAGTGGAAATGTCCAAGTTCCATAAGCTTTCCACCACCTTAGTCCTACCATAATAAAGTGGGATGCTTTGTACTGTTGGAGGCTCAACCCAAGGATCCCAAAATGCCTATTTAAGGCTGTGGTGAAGGAGGATTTTTTCATCTTTGAGCATTGTTTTCATCTTAATGTTATGCTTCCAATTTGATGTTGGGATCGCTTTCCCTCAATTGTAATAGTTATATAATCATCTCCACTTGGTAAACCTCAGCTGTAGTGACTTTTGTCTCAAATTATTTTCGACTATCGAGGGATTCGATGAGTTCCTCTTAAAGTTATTTTCAAAGATGGATTATAATTACGATTGAGTGTTTGGATGGGAAAACTTATGGCTATTATATAATGTAATAATTTTGTTTCATTGGTACGTTTTGATCATGGTGTTTTTTCCTGTATTATAAGGCTCAAAATTTTAGTAGTTATAGATGGATGATCTTGGTCCTTTAGTAGATGTTGAGGGAGAATCTGCAGACAGTGGTGTGGGTTATGCTGGTCTAACCCTTTATCTATCCATATAATATAATTTCTCCCCTTCTAGTCATTCATTTAAGATGACTGGGCTTGGATGACCTTTGGATGGAACTAAGTCATTTTCATGTTTCTATTGATCTTGATGGAGTGCCTTCCTATGGGTCTTAGTTGCATATATGAAATTTGTGGGATGTGAATGAAATATTGAGTTCGACCATGCTCATTTTGTCCCTTGTATCCTTGGGTCCTGTTTATTCTGCTTATGGATCACTAGTTAGGTATGGGGAACTCATAATCATATGATTATATTTCATCAGAGAATGGTTCTATTAAGTTAACTAAGTTAATAGAACAAAAAATGATCTTTTGATACAATGAAAATTCCATTTGGTGGTGTAGTTCCCATTCATTTAATTTTGAAGGAAATAAGCATGTAGGAGTCATATCTTTTGTGGGAGCCGGATATAACACATCCCATTATGTGTTTTCTAGTGTTTGAAAATTATTTCCACCATTGGGAAGTGTTTTCAATGATTTCACCCTTCTCACCATAACTATTGTTGTTCTGTAAAGCTATACACAAAATGTATCATGAGCTCGGTCAATTATCTTTTTTTGTCATCTTATTATTGAACATCTATCCATAACTAGCTATAACCTCTTCCCATTCACCAAACTATAATGGTTGGGAAATTTCAATGAAGGTTACTAATGCTATGGAATTATCTAGAATCACTTGTATAGAATCAACCATGATTTGGAGAATATATTTGAAGATGGAGAAACACAATATGGTTTAACCCAACCTCCTAGAGAAATTTCAGTACTCTAGAAAATCAATGAGGTTGAAAATATTTGGTTTCATGGGATCCTATAGATTTAGTATGTTATTTTCCATGGTTTTAAGGAAATAGAAGGGGACCTAATCATTTTAGAAGGAGTATACATTATTCATTCATTCTTAAAATCATGGGTGCACTTGATCTCTTTTTCCTTCTAGTCGAGGTTCATTTTAATGTTCTCTTTGCTTTAACGGAGGTGATAGATGATTATAGGCCAACTTGGGTTCTTGAATTGGAACTTATTCTGCTTTGAGTGTAACAACATCAACATTTTCCATCCCAATCCCTTTTCCCTATGCTAAAGGAATGGGCTAAAATTTAGCTTGGGTCCACTGAATGGAATCTTATAAGAATGACACCATTTATACAAACTCACAGAATCCACTCAGATACATCATTAGGATAAAAGGTTCCTACAACTCAGCCTGAAGATTTTCAACATACACTACTGGAAAATGAGTCTATACCCACAGTTTTGCAAAAAACCGTGGGTATAGGGATCGTATAGAGGGACTATACCCACGGTTTTCCAAAACCGTGGGTATAGGACCTCTATACCTACGGTTGTGCCAAAAACCATGGGTATAGTTTTCCTTTAAGACCTATACCCACGGTTTTGGAGAAAACCCTGGGTATAGGGTATTTTCCGAACACATATACTGACAGTTCATCAAAACCGTAAGTATTGGGATATTTTTGAAGACCTATACCCACGGTTCTGAAGAACCGTGGGTATTGATTTCCCGTGTTATAGCAGGGAAATAATTTTAAGCGGGATAGGGAAAAAAGTTGGCGGGAAGACTTTTATTCGCCGTTTAGATTAATATATTTACAAAAATATAAATATATATCTTCAGAAATTCTGATAGCCCGGTTGGTCCCTTAGTGAGGCGCGGCCTTGTGATTCATTGTGAGGCACGAGTTCAAATAATTTGGTCATCAAAATTTTTCAAAACATGGTTTATATTAATGTATATACGCAAATGTATCTATATATTACAAATACAATTGATAGCTCGGCTGGTCTGTTTGTGAAGCGCACGTTGAGGCACGAGATCGAAACTTGCGGGTTTCTTTTTCTTTTAATACGGGCATGCATTATTATTTAAAATAAATATATACACATATAAAAAACTACATTGCATGAGTCATGAGGTGCAATCAATTGAAGATGCAGGTCTCGGGTTCTATTCTTGGCACAACAGTTTTTTTAAAATTTTATACCCACAGTTTGAAAATCGTGGAAACAGGGCTTTGACAGCATGGCATCAAAAAATATGGCATTGACAGCATGGAAATAAATCTTTACCCACGTTTCTTACAAACCGTGGGGATAGGTTTCATACCTTTACCGATGCCACTCAGCCCCACGGTTCCCAAAACTGTGGGTATAGGCTATACCCATAGTTTTGGGGGATATACCCACGGTTTGTAACCATGGTTATAGGTCATTTTTCCAGTAGTGATAGAGTTATAGTTGTCTCTATTATGAGTGAGGGATATTGAGTGAATAGGTTTAAACATTCTATCTAGGGATGGAGTCAGAAACCATCTCATATTTATATTTTTTATAAGTTGTGAGGTTGAAAATTATCATTTTATTTAGCATAGATCTAAAATGATAAAGTAATTGATGATTAAGGTCTTTCAATCATGAAATAGATTCTACTAGAAGGTTTTTATACCAAATAAAGGTTTTCTATGTTAGATATTGTACAAATGATCATAGATAGTTATTCTCCTACTGATCTTGAGGGCCCATCATTAGGTAGTATTGGGACATAAAATATGTGAGATTCAATTTTTGATCTCCAACACCAAGCGAGGTTGAGAAGGCATCATTGTCAAAACTGGGTGGGGAAAAAGTTCCATCCACCCATTTAAGATGTGGCTACTTCTTGGGATTTATATGTGAAATCTTTCCTTCCATGGATTCCATTCAAGCATCCATGGAATCAATGGAGTTGAATTATTCAATAGGTACCAAAGTTTGGGCCACATCACTTCTATAGGGAACATGTAAGGATTGTAATGGAGGCCCAATTTTTATTTCTCCTAGGCTCTCAATCTATTCTAGGACTGAATGATCACCCTGATATGGGAGAGTCTATTTTCATAATTTTGGGAAGTCATGATAACCTTTACATTCCTTATTTATATATATTATCTTCCTAGATTTAGAGCCCTATTGATTCATAGATACTACTCTAATAGACGGATTTGATCTTTCCTGATGTGTTGGAGGGGGATTATTTGTCTCTATCTAAATATATTACACAATGGGAATGTTTCTACTTAGTAGATATTCATTGATTGGTTTGAGATTTTGTATCTCATTCTCATATTTATTCAAACATTCCTCTATAGAGTTTATTTTGTATCGTCTAGGTGGTGGGTGTCATGTAGCCACACCATTCAATTTATCTTTTGTATTGTTACTCCATAGAGGTGAAAATTTATTAATTAGAGTTTCTAGGTTTTGGGTCCTCCCCTAATTCCATGTACGTGTTGCCTCAATTGGTGGATCAAGTCACCTTCCTCCTGAGGTATATTTTGGGCATTACATCCCTCTATGTTTGTGTCCTAATCCACACCATATGGTATGTTGACAGTGAAAACATTCATTAATGTGTGTTGGGAAATGGTAGTTATCCCATTAATATAAATATAATATGATGATTCTTCACCACTTACTACCCCTTTTAGGGTTTCATTAGGGTCATTTCTCTAACCCCAATCCATATTAGACCATTAGGGATTACAAACCTTTATGGGTTTTTATTACCATTTCAATACATTACTCATTTAATAGCCTATTAATAGTGACCTTACGAGAGTTTCTAGTCATGTTTTCCAAAAGGGACCAAGATATAAATGGTTTTTCTTATAGTGGGAGGAATATATGGGATATCGATAGTTTATATATACCTCCTATCCTAGAGAAGAATAATTCCTTATATGGATATAATAATGATGAAAATTCCCCTGACCTTATGGGCTAGGGTTGATTTTGGGCCACTATTGGCACTTTTTGATCCTACTATTGTGGATCTGATGATTCCAATAAATGTTTTGTTGACTCCTACAATAGAAATTGAAAAATATATTTCATCATCCCTATAGGCTTGGATTAGTTTGGAACCAATTTAGATTTCTCTATAACCCTCTTGCGGTGTAATGAACTTGGTGATGGTGATTGATATATAAATTTTTTACACCATGTGGGTTTTGGTTGGTTTTTAGCTTCCACTAATATTTCCCAAATCATCTCAAGGATTTATGACATGAGGGGTGGAGGTGGTGTAAAATATTCCACCAGCCTTATGGGATGTGATCTATACTATATGGATTTTATAGATGTTGATATTATGAATAGTTCTCTTTGGTACAATTTTGATCATGTATGAGGGGGGTGAAATGGAAGCCTGTGATAGGAGTAATTTTCCAATGAATATTTTCAAGTTATCCATCACTTTAGGATATGTGTTTGATATGATTTTTCCATTTTTTGAGGGAAAATATTTATGAATCTGTTGAAATATCTCTCCATTTGTTCATCGCGTCTTTTCATCTTTAAATATGGGGTATTTCATTGCATTACTCAATCCCAAAATTTTTATAGAGACCGTCACATTAAAAAAAAATGTATGTAGGGACATATTATATTTTTGAGATTAAGTGAAATGGAATGCTCCATACATTCCCCATCTTCATATATGTCTTCTTGATGGGGCACTAGTGATCAATCAATAGATAGTTGTTACAATTCATAAAAAACTACATAGGCATTTTCCATGATCTTTTATCCTTGGAATTTAGGATATAGAGAATATAACAATGTACAACTGACTAAAGAGTGTATTTATAGTCTAAAGGTGACCCTCATATCATAGATAGGGGATGTTTCTGACCCTAAAACATTGATGAGTAACCTAAATATTTTGGCATATGTAAGGCCATAAATCTATCTCTAACTCATCTAGGACATCATGGTTAGAAGTGGTTAGGTTTCTGAACATGGTTGGGTGATTTTTTTTTTGATAACTATATAAATATATCCATTTAGTCCTCTTCTCCATTAGATTTATATGCTTCCACAAGGTCAAACTACAAAGGTTTCTTCTCTGGGTGTCATAATGACCACAATAAATTGCTGGAGATTGTTGATGGGACACCCTATATGATTAACCCCAATGTTTAGAGCACCTATCTATTTGATAGTGTTTGAGTTTTGGAAACCTATCTATATAGAGGTGTCTGTTAAAGGGGAGTATTTCCTAGTCTATGAGAGATATCACCATGGGGACGTCAACTATGGTGGATGTAAGGAGTAGAGTCCTTGTGTTCCATCGCTTCACTACCACGAGGAGGACTATCAAGGTAATGAATTCCTAACGCTTAAATTTAATTTTCAACGGAACATTAATATGTTACATATATGTTTTTAATCACCTAAATAACACTACCATTGATATAACATTGGATATTATCCTCATTCTATATCATGGTTGGAATATTATGACATGCCTTTTGAGGTTAAGTAGGGATTTGAGCCTGCTATGTGATAGCTTCTAGAATATTTTGATAATTTTCTAGTGTCGTGGGGATAAGAGCTAGTGAATGAAAAGTTTCTGGATTATTCTAGTGAGATTTTATATTATTGAAAAAAATATGAGCCTACATGTGGTTAGTTTCTAGAATGTATTAGTCATCCCTATAAGAATCGAGGTTATGAGACAAATTAAACTATAAATTCCCCCATCGAAATAATCTAACAGACCTCCAAAATGGGATAAGACATATGAGACACCTTTGGTAAAGCCTCTGAAGGATTTTGGTGTACTCTTTCCTTATTGGAAGTTGAAAGATGAGTCTTTAATGAACGAGTTACTGGAATATGATGATAAGCTCCATTGGTATGGATATGAGCCTAGTCTAAGGTGATTTACATGTTTTCGTGATAAACTAGTACGGAAATACGTATTTTAGTCTGATCCTAATACTTTATATATTTAGATGTTCTTCATTTATAGGTATACATGCCCATCACGAGGCATGTGGTTCCATCACTAGGTGAGGCCATCTGGGAATGAGGATATGAGATAGGTATTTTACCTTTCTAGTATGTTGTTGGTAATTTTTTATAGGAATCTACTCTAGACTCATGGGTTTTGGAAAATTGGGTTAACGATCCGTTGATGGAATGGGAATATTATCAGAGTCATGTGCCTCATCCCTTACCAAAACATGTTAATAATACTACTATAAAGGAGAAAGAATATATTTTTTATCCAAATTAGCCACTTGTTCATATTGATCATGGTGATGTGCAACTCTACCTCTTTGGATATGAATATGTGTTTAGCCCTTTATTTTTACTTGTGTTAGGATATGATAAAGGATCTCTTTAGTTTCTTCTATAATATATTTCTTCTTTATCAAAATGTATTCATGAGTGTTAGCCTCTAAATTTTTTATATCCGAAATATAATAGCATATATCTTTGATTAAATTGGCGATATAATCCCACTAATTTCACCTTTTTCCATCAGAATATTATGAGGTTATTCATGGTTGGGTTAGAGATATGTGCCCCTCCCATGATTTTTTAGTAATATGTGTGAATACATGATCTGAGTGGGTAAGGATATGATCCTTCCTTCTAACTAAAACTAGAATATTCCAATGATAACTTTCAATGGAAGTGGGGATATGAGTCCACTCCCATTTATGCAAATCTTTTTGTTCCCAACAATGCATCCTTCGTACCCATGAATGAGTGTCTAGGGTGGAAATTTGTAGGGTGGTTGCCTCAGAAAGGCCTGAGTGCCACTGGCGGGATGACGTGGGTGATAGTGGTTAACAGGAACCCTCTTCCCAAGTTCCCAAATGGGAATGGAGTCACAGTAGACTTCATGATGAAACATCATTAGATATGGAAGTTACTCATCTTTTTGGTCTAGGGATAAAACTCCAATGTGTTGTTTTGGTGGTGGTAGTTGACATTGTTTTCACTACATCTTTTTCTAGCTGAGATTCCCTTTTAATATTTAGCATCTAGAGACCTTCATGTAAATCCTCAAGGGTCGATATTATATCATGTTTGTGTTATTCTTGTACCATTGGGCTTCCAACCCATAGATGATGTTTTTGGGTGGGTGAGGTTGTTTTGTGACTCATAGAGGTCACAAAAATGGATGAATTTATATAAAATTTGATCAATAAAGAAATGGTCTTAGGTTATGATGTTTGGGAGAAATTATTATATTGTCCCAAATACAAAAATTATTAAGGTCACTAATCAATTCAATTTTTCAAGTATGAAACATGCTCAATAATCTATGAATAGGTAACAAAATTTTCCTTCCTTGTTCTCAGTTCTGTCATTTTTCAAAATTGTAATTTTTATGATGAGAATAGACTTGTTTCATGGAAACCCAGGTTACATTTGATTTCATTTCTGGCATTTTTTTTTCATAAAAAATGAATAAAAAAATTTCCTAAAGAATCTTCAGCCAATTTTTTTATTTGAGCAATTCATTTCCAGTTCACGATTTTTGTTTCATTGACAAATGCATGGCATCGCAGGCTCTGCAGACAAGGTTCCTGACACCGAAAATGATTTATTTATTCTTTCATTACATGGATTTGCACAAGGTTTTCCATTTTTGATTCCTTTTTGAGGGTTGATTGTGGGGTTAATATATTCTTGAAAAATATTTAATACCCAATTCTATATTTTCATCTCATAAAACTAACAATGAATCCCATATCCATAACAAGGTAAAAACTTACATTCCATAATAAGGAGGTAATTTTGGGTTTCATACCTAATGGAACTTATGAACCTTCATTGGTTAAGAGGATGGGAGGTTAGGATGATCACACCCTTGTGGGGGTGATGTTGCCAATTCTGAAATTTTCTTATAGATTTAAGATATATTAGATACTCTATTCCAAATCCCAGTATGGGTTCTATTACACTAATAAAATTATCAGGTATAGGATCTTTTTTCATGCAATGAGGGGTTTCATTAATGAGACAATATGTGTGTATATGAGGTTCTTCAAAAATTTGTCTTTATTTTTTCTTATGGGTAGCTACTTGTAAATTGAATATATATAACTAGGCACTCGATCTTTTACTACCATCCAACAAGGCTATTGATATTTTGAGGATGATATTGAACCTTTAGAAGGTGTCTTATACATCTAGTGTATAATAGGAATAAAAACGCATGTAAATTTTTAAACCTTTTTGTTTGACATCATGTGGAAACAAAATATTTAAGGGAACCTAGGAACAGCGTATATAGATTGATCCTTATGAAGGAATCTTACATATCCTTTTATAATAAGAATCAGATTCATTGTAGTTTGATCTTCTTATAAATTACAAAAGGTTATAGATCAATAATTATTACGTATGTGGGTTATTTCCTTTGGGTTTACCAATATGGGAATTCTATTAGGACTAAAAACGATGTGTATGCCCCTGTATGAGGGATATTGTATCATTTCTCTGAATCGGGCTTACACACTAAGGTTACCATTAATGGGTGAAATTTTTTATGTGATTGATATGATCATTGTGAATCCCTAATCCCACATGATCCATACTCTATGTGAGAAACAAGGGATAACAAGCGAATAAAAACACTGCATATAGGTACGAGGCTTATACACTAGGGAACAACTTATAGAGTGTTTTATATAGAGCTCAAGCACTAAGAAGTTGTCTTTTGTATCATGCTTATTGAAATAATCATAGTCCTTAATGTTTAGTTAGCTTATCAATCCACAGATGGATGATGATGAATGAGGAACCCACATGAGAGTTTGGATCCCATGAGTTAGAGTGTCTGACACATGAATGAACATATACTAAGGTAGATACAGATGGGGGATTGAACCTTATGATGGAATCCATTGTATCCTAATTGGATAAGAAATAGAGTTCTCATAGTTCAGTTTAGGGTATCTCTAGATATGTCTAATGAACATGTATATCATATCCTAGGGTGTCTCCCTGATATACTTGACATGTCGGTGATGTTTGTTATAAATTTACCAGTTTTATTTAAGACCTATCATTAGTGTATGTTAAATATGTCTGGATTTTCTATATGATGTCTCGTGATAGTCTATCCTGCATTTCTTGAGGTGTCTCTCTCAAAATGGTGACATGTCCTAGGGTGATTCAAATGACTGAAGAAAACATGTTATGGGTCTATCGCATGATTTAGTTGATATGTCTAGAGGACATTATCATAACCTAATTGACACATCTAATGGACTCCATGCGATCAACATAGACTTATCCATGGGTTTTGTTTGATCAATGATAACATGATGGAAGGATGTCACAATATTTGGAAGACATGTCTGGTGGAATGTCGCATAACCTATTTGAAATATCTATAATACTTCACAATAGTCGGCCTACATGTCTGAAGGACGTGAAAAGACTTGGATGATATTTCCAAAGGACTTCATGTGTCTTTTTCGACATGTCTTCGTGTTGTCTCGTGATCTGGTTGACATGTTCTGGGAATGTTTCATGATATGGATTGTTCATGCAAAGAGCACAATGCCATCACTTGAAAATCAGTATATCCATCTTCACATAAGTCTTCCATATTTTTTATTCTCTATTGCATACATGCCTCATTTTTTTCTAGAATTATCTTATAATGGATTTTCATTACCATGCTGAAATACTAAGGCTCCTTCACAAAACATGGTTGGAACAAAAAAATGCCATCATGTGATCTATAGAGTGATCACATGAAGATCATATTCATGCCACATAATCCTTTAGATCATTCCCAAAATTTTACTTGGTGGAGTACCCTTGTGCTATTTTATCTTTCCACTTAGAGAACTCTACTCTTCTTTGATTCCATTGGTGTAGTGAAAGTTCTTTTTTATTACTAGTTGGTAGGAATGTATTGGCCTCTAAAACACCAATCTATACCTTCTTGTGTAGTGTTTATATCCCAAAAATGTGTTTCATTCAGTGGATGGATTATTGAATCACACACTTATCTTGATCATGATGTGGGTCATCCATGGTGTCACACAAGAAACAATTTCCAAAAGAACAATAATTGATTGCTATATTTATTATACCCTCATCATCTTAAGTGGATTTTATATGATCATACCTACATGTCAATGAGACCATGAAAGATCAGTATGGCATGCTTTTGGAGTCTTTGTGATATCAGTACGTGAATCTAATATGATTTTTCATGATCACAGGAGACATGTATGGATCCCTTCATCAGATCAAGTTTCCTTGTCATAAACAATTAATAAAACCAATCTGTCTTATTGAGGGGTCCTCTACAAGACTAGGTTGACATGTGAAAGAGCCTCCACATGATCAATGGTGATAACATGAGGTGTGAAACCCCTTTTAAATAAAAATTGGCATATATTTTCTTCACAGTAGGCTTCCAACTTTTGTATTTTTTTCCTAATTTTACATGACTTTTTATCCTTTTCCCATTGGTTCTATTTTAGGGAATCTCATGATCAGTAGAGGATATCATGACAGTGTGTGATAATTTTCATGAACATTCACTATACTTATTTGGGATGTTCTGTATGATCTAATTGAAAATTCAAATGGATTCTTCAAGAGTAGGATGACAATTTTAAGAGTCCTTATGATATCAAGTCTCCTATTAGAAAGTGTTTCACATGATCTAAAGAGACTTTTCTGGGGCCCTTTCCAAGATCAAGTGGGATTTTCAGAGAGAATTTATGAGAACAAAATTTCATTTCCAAGGATATCTATGTGTTCTATATTGATCAAAGGAGGTGCATAATGCCTCTATAAAATATAGTGTAACATTGACCTCATGATTCCTTTTTCTATTTCATATTTATTTCCTTATTTCATAAGGGTATTCAGGTGATTTTTAGGCATCTTTCTTCTGATATAGTGCATGATCAGAGGATCTCATGAAGAATCCTTCATTTGATAATCAATGTTTTTCTGAATGCCCTCGTAAGAATATAAGGGCTTTCTTGATGGTCTTTATATGATCACAGGTACTTTCCAAATGGGATTTGTGTGATCATCCATAGATCATGAAAAGAACATTACTAATTTTTGTTTCCTTCCTATGGTCATGTTATCATGTGTTATCCTGGGGATTATGCGATCTACATGATCTGCACATATGATCTTTATGTATCCATGATTCTCTTTACTTTGTATTTTGGAGATAATAATACCCATTATTTGGGTATTTATTCTATAATATAATTTTATATGATCATTTTTTGGGTACCAAAAATGTAAAAACAAAACATCATTTTAAATTTTCAGTAAAGGCATACAGGCCTTGTTTGGAAAACAATATGAAGATTCCTTTCAAAACATTTTATAAAAAGTAAAACATGGTTAACATTTTCTTCAATGAATCATATTCAGAATATTAGAAAATTTGAAAAAAATATAAATCATTTTTTAAGAAGAAAAATTATTTTTGATCGAAGAGTGTAATGATGTTGGATTTTATTAAAAACAAATTCTTAATACTTTTATCTACCAAAGAAGGGAATATGTTACTATTAGTTATAAACTTCAATAATAACTATAAGAGAATAAAATGAAATGGTTTTATTAAATAATAAAAATATTATTTCCTTCTATGGAAATTCATGCATAGGAAATCCTAATTAAAATGAGATTGTGAAATTAACCCTTAAAAAGATTATAACATTAAAGTGAGAATTAATCAATGAATCAATTATGTGAATCAAATGTAAATCCACACAAAACAAATTGAAATATAAAATTATATATCCAAAATTCATTATACACATAATCATACAATATTAATAATAAATAATAAGTAATATAATAAAATAAAAGGAAATTTAGTTATTAAATTCTTTATGTAACGTACTAGATTTTGGGAGTGGGTTGAAATCCTCAAGCAGTTTGAATTTTTTGAGTTTGGTGGCTGGAAAAAATTATTTCTTTATTATAAAAACATAATTTTGAGAGTTCCTTTTACCCAAGACCTTTTTTTGGATGGGTTTATAGGATCAGGATGTTCCTTAGTGAATTAGTTATGTTTTGGGCGTGTCAAAGGCCGAACACCCAACTTTTTAGGGTGCGCAAACTGGGGAACACGATTTGTAAAAATATTATGGCCTCTCAAGTGTATACGTGTGACACTCTAGGTACATTGGAAAAAGTTTTTCAAACTATTATAGAAGGAAGTACACGACCATGTGACACATGTGAAATTTTATGCATAGGGGATTCTCATGGCTAGCGCATGTTTTGGTAAACCGTGCGACATGGCCATACAAGGTGGATCCCTCGGAAGCAACAACCACATGGGATAGAAACGGTTATAAAAATCAGGATAGATAACCAAGTGGACCATATTAAATTGATAAATTACCAATTTCCATCCTCTATTATTCCTTCCTTCCCCTTTATTTCTTCCCTCATGTGACCTTCTCTTGTAGGTTCCATGCGAACCTTCTTCCACCTCTCCAAGGTGTTGAGATTATATGTCCATACTGACTATGATATTCTCATTTTTGATATCATTATAGCTACATCATTATGACCTCTAGTCTGATTTATTCCTTTCTTATTTACTCTCATCATACATAGTGTTAAATCTATGCAAGTCATTTTACCCTATTTTCAGGGGATTCATATAAAATGGTGATTTATTTTGAATCTGCACGAGTTTGAGGCCAAGAATAGACATGCGAGTTTATACCAACTCTAGGTAGGTGGTGGTTAAATCTAAACATGATTTTGAGGTTGTTTTGGATGTGTGTACTTGAACACGTCGTTGGTTAGTTAGTGTGAGATCCTAATTAATTAACTCCTCAACTTTAAGTTAAGATTTAGAAAATGTGGGATACCTCTAAGCATTCCCTAGACTTCTGATCCATGGTCTATATGGTATTAATGATTGAAACCACTTGGGAAATTTGGTTAGGCATTATTTTGTATTATATTTAGTTGTTTTAATTATTTATATTTCTTAAGAGTTCCATGCGAACACGGCATGCTATACCTAAGAACTGAGGTGGTGATTACTCACCTGGATTGATATAGTTTGATCATTTATATGGGCTTGGACGGAGGCATATTAGGTGATGTTGATCATTGATTGGATTAATTTTTCATTGATATGAGGAGATGACACCTTCAGGATATGGGTGTGGCCCATATGATAATAGATGGTGTTGGACACATTATTGAGTAACACAGTCAAAGAGAAATGAGGTTTCAGGATGATGTGCCTTAGGTACTATGCTGTTGATTTCCTATAACCATGATTGGATGATGCACCATTGGAGATTAGTTGACATAGTAGAGATCAAATGATGAGGTGGTGTTGACCACTCATTTGGGTACAAGTCACCATTAGATGCCTCTAAGGATGGTGTTGATAAAAATTGATGTCTATACTTTTATTTGAATGAAATATTGATAGTGAGGATACATTGGTTGATGATGATGAGACCATTGGTTAGGGGGTTGAGGCTTGCTATATTTGAGGTCATTATGATGATACTATTTAGGAGGATGAACATCTTGGTTCTTCGGGATTTTGGTAGTTGAGTCAATATTCATATTATGTGGAGGACATATATTGATGTTCCTTGGATGATGTTCTTTTATCCAATTGGGATTCTCCTTATCTGAGGCTCATGAGACAAGGTTCTTATTTTATATTTCCTTTAGTAATTTCGCTAATGTTTGATGACATGAGATGTGTGTCGGAATGAGTTTCCAAAAGACTATTTCAGGTTTCAAACCTGATGGATCACCTGGGTGATCATCATCAGTGGATTCCTTAGGCTCTATGCCAAGGATCCTCTTCACTATAGTTATTAAGACAATGGTAAAAGTATGTAATTTCTTCTTTTTGGCTGCTAAGAACAAGGGAAGGAAGGGATTTATGGGATTTTTATCTTATATTTATTCATAGTAAACACCTTTTGAATCATATATATAAGATAAAAACATGTTGGTGGTGGCCTACTAAGATTATTATCACACCCTACATGGGCCCTTCGGGATGAATATGGACCTTATGGACTTGATGTTAGGTAATGGTTTAGTCTCAAGAGACAGATCTTAGTGATTGTGTCATACTTTATGTATGGGATTGATGGAAAGGGACCATGGAGGATCCTACATTTTATGGAGTTTATCTTTTGAGCTATCTATCTATATCAGCATGCTTATGTATGTATATACTAAGGTCATACATGGGTGTTACTTTATATCATCTATTGTTATGACCTATTTTGATATGAATTCTTAGCTATATGTTTTATATTTTATAAAAATTCAACCATTTATTACTGATTATTTCTGTTTATTGCTTACTCTCTTATAAGTTACTGTTTCTACTATAGTAGGTTATCAATCCCATCAATTATGGTCTTTATTATAGTAATATATTTATCTATAGAAAATTATTGTTATCTTCATCAGAGTTTATTATATTCTCACTTTATCTTCATTACACCCTCACTATTATTCGTAAGATTTTGGCGTATGTGGAGGTTCTCTTAAGGATCATTGAAACCTTGTCCCATAAAAAATCTCTAGTAGAAAAATTGTTTGGGGTTCTATCAATAGTGTAATAGGTGTTTATTTTACATCTTATGAGTTTATAATGATTTCTTATGGGTAATACTATTTAGGATATGGTAGAACATAGATTAGAATGTTGTTGAAACTTGTTTTAGATCTCATATCTGGGTACATGTTGCCACATGCATGGGGGATAGACTAAGTTACAAGGCATGGAAAATTGGTATTATGATTTTCCCTTTTTCCATTTTATATTATTTTCACCTCAGTTGTGGAACATGGTTGTGATTATTATTTCTTATTATATGTGACCCTTGGCCTGGTATGGAAAGAGAGGCCTTTTTATTCATTTGATAGGCATATTGGAATTGATTATATAAGCATGTGTCATGGTGAAAAAAATTCAGTTCTGGTTGTCATTGGAAACTAGGTTTTTGCTAAGAGTATTAGGGTAGTTTAAAAAATAAACAAAGGAAGCTAAATAGTGTTTTCATACCTAGCCTCTCTTTGGTAGAATTATACTCAACCAGCCCAAGAATATCATTCCAACGAAAACTGTAGGTGATGTTTAAAATGTGTGTGTCTATGTGGGTGGGCTTATATCATATTGGAATAAGAAGGAATGTTGATATGGGGTGATGTTGATCACCTGGTTGGGTGATGTGGTCATTGGTTTGAGGTGAAATGGTTCTTCAGAATGGTATTGTCCTGAGGCTTTGGGGGACCTATTTATAATGTCAAAAAAGGAAGCTAAGCAATTTTTCCTTCCATTACTCTATTTAGTGGAATATTACTCTACTACCTGGGATTGATATTTATCACCTAACTATAGTGGGGTAAGAAAGGGGTGATGAGTCTAGATTTATATATGATTCCTAACTCTAATTTGGGTGGGTAAGCTGACAAGAGGGCAGATGTCATGGGACAAGGTTGAGATGGGGAAGAGTAAGGGTTATGATATTTTCCCACCTATTATAGGTTTTTTTATCTCTTATATAGATAAGTTATTATGGATTTATGACCATGTTATTGGTATTCATCGATTTTCCATCTAGGCACCTTCTAATGAAGCATTAAGAGGGTGTTGATTTGGTGGCGTAAGAGCATGCATAGTTTGAAGCCCTGGTGGGTCGAGAAGATCGAGAGATGTAAGTATAGGCAAGGTTTAGGCTCTAATACATGTTTAGAAGCCTCCATATTTGATATATTTTGGGTCTATACTATATGAGTTTCTCAAGGAGATCCTGGTACATGTATTTCTAGGGATTAAAAGGGAAAATGATAGTGTGGATCCATCCATGGAATACCTGACTTGAGAGTTCTATCCATAGAAATCACTGCTATTTTAGCGTGATGGTTTACTAAAAGATGCAGAGAACTGGATAGAGTCAGTTCAAAAAATCATCAAGAATGTTTAGACACCCCTAGGCCAAAGGGTGAAGTTGTTGATGTACATACTCAAAGAACCGACAAATTGCTTGTGGGGTGTGAAGGCTCATGTGGGAAGACACACAGGTCTATCTTGGAAGGAATTAAAGACTAGGTTATTCATGCACTTATTCTTGAAGAAGCTAAGGACTAAGAGAGATAAATATTTCTTAAGGATACAAAGGTAGACATTTCCAACAATGAATATGTATCTACATTCAATGATGTGCCTCATTTCACACCTACTATGGTGGGCGATGACACCTAGAGGGTGTGGTGGTTTGTGGATGGATTATAGAGCACCATTTGGATTAAGGTATGCTTGCATAGGTTGTAAAAATTCTTAGAGGCAATAAATCATGTGTTGAAATTTTATGTTAATTTGAAAGACCAATCGTAATTGAGTGAGGTGACGTCATCAGGTGTTTTAGTGACAATGATTCAGATATCAGGAATTGTGGTACAGAGGAGTGTTAGTATGTAATTCAGGCTTGAGGATAGATCAGACTGCTGAAGAGTGGTTATTTTCTATTGTGCTACAATTGAGTGTTGTTGGAACAAGTGTGAAATTTTTTTGATTAGGAACTGGATGAGTGTCGGGCATGAAGATAGGTCAGACATCTTGATAGGTTTGGTATGAGGCCTTCTAGGACAACTGGAAGTCTGTGATCGAGGTAGATTTAAGCTTCCGAGGTCAGACTGGGAGAGGTAACATGATTTTGGGTTCATGATTAATGTATGTGCAGGGGATGTAGTAGAAACAGTGGGACAAAATATTGGGGCAGTGGTCGTCAACTGTTGCAACTCTACAGGAATGTGGGCATTAGGTAGTTGTGCTTCCACCTAGGTGCATGCTATTGATCTACTAGGGTCAGAATTTTTTTGGGAGCTGTCTACAATCAAAGGTATTCCATGGAAATTACAGGGGTATTTTATATTTTTACAGGGACCTTCTTTATGGAATTCCCATTTTAGATTCATGATGTGCTTCGGATGTATTTATTTTTGACTAACTATATGCTAGTTAGTATGATGATGCCAGTTCAAATGCGTTATATCTATATATGAGGTTCACGGCGCCAGAATTATCTATGGAAATTGTGTATATGTGTGATTACATGAGGTGTGTTGTCATCTGGGCATCAGTGTGATTAATGTTATAAGTGAGTTCTGCGGAGCTCATACTTCTATGGGTCATCTGATGAGATGTGGGACCTCATAAGTGCTATGTTTAACATGGTAATGTGGTGGGAATCTAATACGATATGGTAATTGATGGGTTTATATTGTGAAATGTGTATGAATTGAGCACCTGATGTGGTGAATGAGTGAAAATTCATCATGAGAGGACTTTTGATTTTGGGTATGGTCATTAGAACATCATTTAATTTGAGTATTTGGTTCGAAAGAAACAAGGGCAGGTAACTCCTAGGGTGGGGAGCGCTTTGAGGTTGTTAACTTCTGAACTTGTGGACTAGGTAGACTGGTGTGTTTCAATGGGATTCTTATGTTCGGTACCATCTCCATGTACTATTTTAATGATTTTGGATTATCTATGTTGAGGGGGAGATTGTAACGTCTACAGTTTTTTGAGTGTGTTGAAATCATCAACACGTTTGAATTTTTGGAGTTTGGTGGTTGAATAAACATCATTATTGTTTATTGAAAATTATTTATGAGAGTTTCTTTGACCAACACATTTATTATGGGTTTATACGATAGAGATGTGACTGGGGTTTTTTTAATTTTCAAGTGCATCAGAGGTCGAACTACCAACTTTCTGGAGTGTGCATACTAGGGTGCATGATTTGGAAAAACTATGAAACCACCTAGGTTAAAACGTGTGGCCCTCCAGATCCAATGAACATGATTTTCAAAATATGCTGGAGGGGGTGCATGACCAAGAAGCACCTTTTTAGTTTTTAGCAGTTGGGATCCATGCAGCTAGCATGGAATTTGGTAAACCATGTTCCATGGCCCTGTGTGGTGAAGCCACGGGTAGGGGCCACCATATAGGCTCTATGCGGTTTTCTAGACCTTGATTGGTAACTATTTGTCCCACTTAAAAGTGGTTAATTTACCTTTTCCATCCTCTATTATTTCTTCTTCACCCATTCTTTCATCCCTAACATTAACTTCTTCTTCATGAGATGTGGGAGCCTTCATCCACCACTCCTAGGTGTTGATCTTGTCTCTCCAGTTGTAAACTGATCTTATCGTTGTCAATATCATTGGAACAACATCAACAAGTTCTTGGTTCCTATTGTTTGTTTTATTCTTTTCTATATCAATATGGAGATCTAAATCCTTGAGAGTCATTTTACCTTATTTTTAGGGTGTTCTTCTAAAATTATAAATTCATCCAAATCGAATCGATTTAGAGTCTGAGATCGGGCGTGCGATCATCTACCAACTTGAGGTATGTGGGGAGTAACTTTATCTATGATTTGAATTCAGTTTGGGTTTGTATTTAAGAACACCATTGGTTAGTTTGAGCAAGAATCTAATTAATTAATTCCACACCAATAAATTAATTATATGACCATGTTAGATGCCTCTAAACATGCCCTAGCCTTTTATTCCATGGTCGATCTAGCTGTAGGGTTTGAGAAGACTTGGGAAGTTAGTTCTGTTGTGAGTTTTTATAAAATTTAATTGTTTTAATTATTTATATTTAAAGTGAGTTCCATGGGAACATGAAAGTATATTATCGAGGATTGAGGTGGTGATGAACACATTTTTTGCTGTGATGAAATCATTAGGACATGCTTTTCTGGAGCTGTATTTGGTGATATGGATCACCATTTCAGAGACATGGACATCGGAATGAGGCGATGATGTCATCAGGCTATAGGCATGGACCGTGTGATATTTTATGGTGTTTCCATCAGATTTAGTTACACATTTTTAAGGTCATGAGGTGTTTTGAAGATGTAGATTAGTTACTATGTTCTTGATTTTATCTCACTGTGATTTGTTGACACACTGTTGGATGCATTTACAGATGTTAGGGCTTAAATGATGAGGTGGTGTTGACCACTCATGTGATTAGATGCCTCCATTAAATTTGGATTAGGATGGTGTTGAACAACAATTGTGTTTGAATGTGTTATTTCCTAGAAAACCATGTGGATTGTGAGGTGTCATCGGTTGATGGTGTTGAGACCATTGATTGGGGGATGAGGATCACCATATTTGATAATGTTGGGATATGATTTATTTGGAGGATGGACATCATTGTTCCTCAGGGTGTCAAATATCAAGCAAACATTGATATTATTTTGAGAAAATATATCGTTGTGCCTCAAACATCAGGCTTTGAGCCAACGAGAATTATTCTGATTTGAGGTCAATGAGACCAAGTAATTATTTGGGTGTGACATCAAGATGTTAGTCATTGTTTGAGGAAACAATGTGTCAGTTGGAATGAGGATTCAAGATACTCTATTATGGGTGGGACCTGAGGGTTCACCTTGGTTGATTTTCATCTTGGGATTCCATGGGCTATATGATAAGGATCTTATCCACTATAGTTTTCTCGGTGATGGTAGAAGTAGGTAATTTTTAAACTTTTGGTTGTTCATCACAAGAGAATAAGGTTATTTATGTGATTTTTATGTTATGTTTTTTTATTAATAGTACACACCTTCTTAATCATATATGTATGATAGTAACAAGTTTGTGGTGGCATTATGAGATTATTCACACACCCTACATAGGCCCTTCGGGATGTGTGTAGACATTCTGGATTTGTGGTGAGGAAAATGTTTGGGTTTATGAGATGAATCATAGTGATTGTGCCAAACTTATTTCATTTTATGGATTCAAAGGGACCTTGGAGGTCCTACGTCTAATGAAGTTCATATTTTGATCCATCTCTTTGTATTCTCAGGTGTATGTATGCATGTAATGAGGTTGGACATGGGTGGAACATTATATTATTGGTTTTCATAACCTATTATGACATTCATTATTAGATACTTCTGATGTTTTGTTCTAAAAATTGTATAATTTGTTATTTTTTATCTCTTTTTATTAGTTCTACTATTGTAAGTTATTATTTTTACTACGGAGGGTTATTGGTCCCAACATTTATAGTCTATCATTTAAAGATATATTTATCTATTGACCATTATTATTATCATCATCAGAGGGTAAAATCTCCGCAATATAACCTCTTTACACCCTCAATGTTATTTAGCAGCCTTTTGTATATGGGGAGGAACACCTAAGGCCCAATGAACCTTTGTCCTATAGAATTATTTGGGTTGCTAAATGGGTTGGGGCGCTACACTTCACTACCTGGTAATTTTCAAGTCAAATCCCCTTGGATGAAATAATTAAAAATGAAATTTAAAATGCCCTTAATTATTAAGGAATCATTATATTTCATTTATTAGGGGTATTATATACATCATATAAAATAAATTAGGTGTATAGAATTATAATATGCCTCAAGGAGGGGAAATTGAGATAAAGTCCCTTACCTCATGCATCCTTTTGGTTTAACACATTTTATCCTCCTGTAAAATGGTTTTAATCATATTTCTAATATATTATAAAACTAAATTAATATTTATAATATCATATACGGTCCTCTTATAACTTTCCCCCCTTTTTCATATAATAATCCATTATTTTCATTGTTTCGGGTGTTAACTGTATTATTTTTCCTTGCGTGCTTTGTCATGAATGTTATGGTTAATGGGTATATAATAAAAATAAATCATATAAAAAAATAATTTAAAGTTTTAAATATAATATTTACTCGTTGTATATATTTTTATAACCATTCATTGAGTTTGGACACAGAAAATGAATCGTATCATTTCAAGGTGATAGTACACCGTACTTACGAATGAAAAATGATATGATTTTGTTAAGGAGTAAAAGGATAAGGAAGTGAGTGATATATTAATATTTAATCATCAATGTCATGTCATATATATCACATATATTCATTAATTTTATCCTTATTACTTTCACATAATGCATAAGTGAAAAAGGATTCGTATTGATTCATGAGGCGGTAGTCCAAAATATACATGAGTGACTTTATAGTTTTCTAAAGTATATGATGTTTAAGAAGTTATATGTTATATTATAATTAAATAAATTCAAAAGTATCATAAATATCCTATAAATTTTTTAAATAATTCATTATATCCATATTATGAAGGTGTTTGTGGGAAATGAATTACACTCATTCATGAGGTGGTTGTCCTCCATACAAAGGATTGACAGATTTGTTTCTCATTTGATGGTAGAGGATAAGGATATGGGTCATCAACGTAAAATAATAAAACATAGTTATATGTAATAAACTGATTTTATTTTTTAACAAATTTTTAATAATATTTTATGGAGTTTTAAGTGGAAACAAAATAAAAATGTCTGTTTAAGAACATTGCATCTTCTTCAGATAACTTATTAAGGTTTTCCCTATAGGATTTCCTAGGTTGTCATTTTGAAAGAAAAAAAGATCTATATTTTTTTGGTGATTAAGTAATTTATTTATTTATTTATTTTCCAAGACAAATTAGTTTGTAAGTTTTAAGTGGTGAGGAGAGATAGTTCCCTTTTATAAGTGGGGGAGAGGACACACATGGAATTTTTTAAAAGATTCAATTAAATCCATGTTTTTATCATCCCTCAAGAATCTAAAACTGGAAATATTTGATCCTTATAGGTGATAAGAGCTAAATATGTCAATTAAATTGGTTCTTTAGAAATTTATGGGTATTTTTAACACATATTTTTTTATTTTAACCACCTCTTAAATAATTTTTTACCTTAACAACAATAATTAATTTATTTTACTATTCATAATGGTAAAAATTAATGATAAACTTATTAGATAATATAAATAATTTTTATTCCAAATGTGAAATTACTTCTTACAAATTCAATTCACAAAAGTGGAAGAATGAAATTTAAAATTATACCAGCAGACGCTATGAAAATTAGGGTTTTCAAAGAAAACATTCTCATAAGTATTGAAGGTTTTAGTATCAAAAATCAATATAAAATTGATTCCAATGATCTAAAATAGTAAAAAATTATAAAATTGAACTTATTTTTATATCAAACCATCTTTAAATATAATTTAACCTTGTTAATTATTTAAGAAAAAGAACGTTTTTATTAAAAATCCATATTATTTCCCAATTCATCGAAAACTGAAACATTTAAGAAAAATCCAAAAAAATCATCCTGAGATGATTTTTATATTCAGATTTAAAATTTCAATTTCATTTATCAAATAAATTATCTAAAATTAGTCAAATTTAATTTCATATAATGTGTGCAAAGTGCGACAAAATCTCCTTTTAGAAAAAAATACAATTTTTCATAAAACATTTTTTTATTTTGAATGATTGTTATTTTAGTTATAATCAATAGAAAAACATAATTTTAATTATTTGTTTATTAATATTCATACCCACTAATTTTATGGATAGGTAAAAAATTTATACAATAATTCATTTCCTTTTTACTCAGTTTTTCATGTTCCATAAGCTATTAAAGATATTAAATTTAATGAAATATATTTCTTAGGTTGTTTAATGTTGTATTGTTGTTCCCCATACACTATTATATACAATTTTATTCTTTTATAATTTCAGGGTGTTACAATATATCTACTATAAATAAATTGCTTCTCTCATATTAATCATTCTCTTAGAAAGAAATGGTATGATATTTGAATATTACATTGTTTGACCCACATAATAAAAAAGGATAATAGGAAAATCCTCTCAGTCAGAGATAAAGGGAAGTATAATGTTTATATGGAATAACACATAACTTGGTTTATATGTAACACCCCAAGGTTTTAAAAATAAATCTATTATAATGCACCGAGTCTATTGAAAACAAACACTTTGATATTTATAGGATCTAATTAAAACCTAGCGGTTTGATATAATTTTTCTACTTCTGTGATTTGAATTTCTAAAAACTGGCATTCACGGTTGCGATTAGTAAGATATTTATAGTCTGATAGGATCAAAAAAAAATTTTTGTCGATAGTAGCTTACACTTATGAATATTAACATACCCTTATGAATAGTAATGTACCCTTTCTAATATTAACCTCAACCATGTGATTATAAATAAAATCTAGGCACCATAAAAATGAGAGTGAATATTTTAAAAATTAATAATTAAATGTTGATATTTTTGTGAGTAATAAAAAATTATTTATAATTATAAATTATTAAATTTATTAATTTTCATTAAATGTATTATTAAATAAATATTTTGTGTCCTATGAATTTTTCATAATTAAATTAGTCCTCATTTAATTTTTGAAAATATTATAAAATGAGTTATAAATTTAAAATAAGTAATTTCCATCTAAATAAGTATTTTATTTGAAATTTGAAGTTATCTTATTTAGAAAATTAAATTGATAAAATGGAGTTCATTTTTTTTTCTACACATCCAAAAATGGTTTGGGTGACTTTTTGGTATTTTTCTGAAATACATGACTTTTTTGGTGAATAGTCAAATTCGATAATTTATGGAATATGCTGAATAAATGAATTTATCCATCATTACTGAGAAATGGATGTTGTAAATTAACATTGTTTAGAACTCACATGAACTTATTATTATTTTTATTCATAATAATCAATACTATTCAGATTCTTGAGCCAAAATAATAAAATTATGATTAAAATAATGAAAAAACCCTCCTCTCCTCCACTATAAAAACCACCCCGCACTCCCTCTTCTCTTCAATCCTCTCATGAATTTCCCTTGTATAAATTATACTAAAGTCTCCTTCCAATTTCTTCCCAATTTCTATAAATCCTTGGTCTCTTCAAAAAACAAATCCTCTCACCTAAAGTGGCTCTCATGGAAGATAAATTCAAGAGGTAAATTCCTCTTTTCATTTCTTTCATTTTTATCCATGTTCATTTATTTATTTTTATTTACTCACCTCATTTCTTAAAACTTTTATGATAACTCTAGTACCTTAAATTTCATTTAATATTGTTATTATAATTTAATAATTCTTTATCATCTCCAATTTACCCTTCTTTTATACTACAAATGAAAACACCATCTAAGATGTGTTAATTTATCACATTCAAGGATGACGAGTTTTCAACATCTATTACCATATTAAATTCTGGTCATGAAACCATTTTTATGATTAAACCAGAAAACAATATATTAAATATATTATATTTCTATTTTTGGAACCATTTTGTACCTAAGGTATTAATTTATATAACAGAATGAGTTCGTGGTGGTCATATAACAACCAAATTAATCCAAACGTTTATCATTAAAATTTCATCTAATAATTCATCCTCACCCAAAGTAACCAAATGAAATATGTGATCATTTAAGCTTATGTATTAATATTAATAACATATAACATTTATTCTTGAATTCATTTTTCATTTTAAATTAACTTCTATACAGACGAACTGATAAGGAAAGCTAATGAAACGCGCACTCAAAAATGATGATATTGAATCTGTTAACCCATAAAAATGATCATAAATAAACTTAATAAAATTATAATAAATCAAATACATGTATAATTTTTTTTTGATTAATTAATTAATAAGTCCAATTTTATATAATTCAGTACCTTGAAATCAATATCGTAACATATTCCGACATATGGTAAGGGTTTTCTACCCGAACCTCCATTTTATTTTAGCATACCCTTTTTCTTTATTAGTCCAAATTAAATTATTATTTATTCTTATTAACTCATAATATATTATTTTCTAATGTTCTACATAGGTGTACCAACCATAATCTTTATTTATTTTATGGGTTGATACATTTTTTAAACGAATCTTTCAAAAATTCTTCCCAAAATACAAGCCCTATTCAAGGGAATTTCTTGAATTTCTAACTATTTTCAAGAGAACTCTATAATTTATTCTTATCAACCATTAATTTTATAAAATCACTAATTTTATTATGAGAAAATTATATTATTTGAATTCATGTTTTATAAAAACAGGTTTTTTGAAAGAACTCTTCTTTTTCAAAGTAACAGAGTATTTATCTCAAAAATTACTCAATGATTTTATATGAATAATATTACCTATTTGAACACTATTTAAATATTATGTATAATTGGGACTCAAATTTTATGATATCATATACCATTTTTATTTAATAATTTATGGTTATATTGACTGTGGATGTTCCATCTTGAAACTATTCACCATATTACTCTCAATGGTTAGTGTTTATGTTTGGGGAAAGTCATTTATATTTATTATCATAGTTTCAATATGAATGTAATTTTTTTTAAGTTTTTTCCCATTAATAAGAGGAATGAATTAGACTTATTAATTGATTCTTTGGGACCTCTATATCCCCAAAATTCATCGGTTGGTCCGATGAGACGAAAATGATATCAGACTTGGATGAGCCCTTGCCTGTTTTTGAATATTTTTTTGGTCAAGGCCTTAATAGTTTTTAGATTTCTTGGATGAGGCCTTGATGGTATATTTCATAATTTATGGCACAATTAATTCCATCATTATGAAATAATATATATATATATATATATCATGTGATTATTTGACTAGTAGAATATCAATGGTTATATTTTATGTCATTATTTATTGAGTTTTTATTTATTCCATATTATGATCAAGTATATTTTTGGAAGCATTAATTTTTAGTTATTAATATATCCTAGTGTTTATATTTTCTTCCACTATATTATTTACCCCTACTGAGCATCTGATATCACCCCTTTCCCATATTTTATTTTCCCAAAGCTGTGCAGAAGTATATTATGAATGACTGGAAAGGATAATCTAGGAGATTATGTGTGATTCAAAAGATGTTATTATGTTTTTTTTACTTTCAAGTTATAATGTTGAAATTATTTATGTATATGGATTTATAAAAATACAAAACTATTTGTCCTTCGAGATGTGTATTCTTTATTTATATGCTAATGTAACAAATTAATCCATGGGTTCTGGGCAACTAGGGTCAGATCCTTACAGTTGGTATCAAATAGAGTTTAGTAGAAAAACTGAAAACTATATTTAGAAACCATAGATTAGGTAACAAAACCATAAGAATGTATTTGGGGATAAACATAAAAGAAAATCCAAGAATTTTTGTAAGGAATAGATTATGTGGATCTTTCTAGAAAATACTCCCATGTCTGGATACTACAAGTGAACATGGTTCTAGCACAAATGTACCAAGGAGTAAAAAGTCTAACAAGGAGTATCGAGCTTGACCTGGGGTAACCTATTACATGACAATAGGCCTTAATGTGCACCTTTTTTGATACTCTCGAGGGATATTCTTAGGAAAATTCACATTTTCCTTACAAAATATTATGAAGGAAGTAAATTTAAATTTTTCCTCAAAGAAACCATGATTATGAGATAAGCTGTGGATAGGATTTCAATTTATGCTATGTAGTTTTCTTTATGTTGAGATTATACATTATGATTCATATCCTAATATAGTGTATTAAATTATTATTTAAATGGTACCTAGTGGAAGGAATGGAAATTGCATGAATGCATGTATTCCATAAGGGATTTCCCTATTATACAAGATAATTATGTCGGCTCTGGAGCTATGACTGGTGCTGAGAAACATATAACTATACTAGGAAAACTGACTTAGGTTATGAAAAATAACCCTATCCATATTTAGAATCCTAATCCACAATGTGGAGGAGCTATATAAGACCACTTTATGTGATAACAACTTTTATCATTCAATGGGACTAAAAACCCATTCAAAGTTTAACAATGGATATGTTTTTTAGAGAAGATATTTCTCCTGGTGGGATGTAATGAAAGAGATAATTTTTTCATAGTAGTTTTTTGTCTATCAAGAGATGCAGATCAGTGGTGGTAATTAATTTAAAACACAAAGGAGGAAGAATAAATAGAAGAAATGGAATGGAGTGATTTCAAGGAAATTTTACTGTTAAAATATTTTCCACGTGAACAAAGAGAATATTTGGAGAAGAAATTCTTGAGTCTCATATAAAAAGAGGATTAAAATATTACAAAGTATGGAGACAACTTTACAAGGTTAGCAAGGAATTATACATATTATATTAGTAATCCAAGGAGAAAGTTTGACTGATTCTTTGATGGTTTAAAATCATTCCTCTAAAGGGTACCGGTCTCCCCAAGTTTCCCATTATATGAAAAAATTGTCTCAATTTCTATCAATACATTGAATTAATTATATAATTATTATGACTATAAGGGGAAACAAGAGGAGAATCGAGTGGAGGAGGATAATGTGGATAATGTTAAGAATAAAAATAAGAATTTTCTAACATGTGATACTTGTAAAAGGAAACACCCTGGTGCCTGCTTAAAAGGGAAAGAAATGTCCTATAAGTGTGGATAGAAAAGATATCATATCGGTGATTTCAAGGGAATGAAATAATCTATCACAGTTCAATGACATAATTATATGGAGATGGGTCACTATGCTAACGATTGTCTAAATCATGAAGGAAATGGGCCTCAGAAAATGCCAAGTGAGCCACAATGAGCTTATGTTTTCACAAATACTAGGGTTGAAGTTCATAATGATGTGGTATCAATTACTTTAATAATTTCCTCGAAGTTATCCAATGATTTAATTGATTATGGATCATCTCATTCTTTTATATATCCCCAGTTTTCTAAAAAAACTATATATTTCCAATTTTATTTAATAATGGAGTTGTCACTAAAAACACTTATGGGTAGTATCATTGCAACAAATATTTGTTAATCCATCCCCTTTAGGACACATAAATGTGCCTCAGTTGAAAACCTTATCATCATACCCATGATAGACTTTGATATAATCCTTGGTATTGATTTTTTTTAAATTATGATGAAAAACTCTATTGAACAAAGAAGAAAGTTACAATACTTGAGAACGGTGTGGAATACCTTATCTTTAGAGGAGAAACTTCACCATCTGATTCTCATCTAGATCTACCACCAATAGCTCTACTAAATTAAATTGTTGGAAAGGAAGAGAAATTAATATCTTTAGCTGAAGAAAGGAATTTTCAAATAGAGGATGTACTTCTTGTGTAAGAATATGTTGATGTGTTTCTAGAGGAGTTACTTGGACATCCTCTAGAATATGAAGTTGAGTTCTCTACCAATTTAATACCTATTTCAAGACCTATATAAAAGACTCCTTACAAAATGGACATTGTGGAGTTAGTAGAAATTAAGAAAAAACAAGATAAATTGAGTGATAAAGGATCCCACAAGTGTTCCTCAATGGGGAGCCATTGTTCTTTTTGTCATGAGGAAATATGGATCTATGAGGTTGTACATTGAATATAGAGAGATCAATTCTATTATGATAATGAACAAGTATCCCCTACCTCATATTGATTATTTTTTTAATAAAATTGATGGAGCCTAATAGTTTTGGAAGATTGACCTTCGAACTGGATATCCTTTGTTGTGTGTGAGGAAGGTAGATATTCTAAAGACAACATTTCTAACCAGGTATGGGCATTGAGAGTTTACAGCTATTCCTTTTGGACTGACGAATTAACCCTCTATTTTCATGGATCTAACGAATAGGATTTTCAACTAATATCTTGATGACTTTATTGCGGTATTTATTAATGATTTCTTGGTATACCTAAATTGCTACAAAAATTATGAAAATGCCTATCTGTTGTTCTAAATACTCTCAAAAGAAATAAATTTAATGGGATGTTTATTAAGTGGGAGTTTTGGATAAAATTAGTTTCCTTTCTTTCCCATATTGTACATAATGATGGAATATCTGTTGATCCTATGAAGAAAAAGGCTATTCTAAATGGCCTACACCAACGAACATAACTGAGGTACATAGTTTTGTTGGTATTGCAGGTAATTATTAGTGTTTCATTAAGAACATCACCAATTTAGCCAACCTGTTGCTTAATAATAAAGGGGTTATGTTTATATGGAAAAAAACTAATGTAAGGAATGATTTGAAGAATTAAATAGTATATTGGTGAATTCCCAAATCTTAGATATACTATCAAGGAATTATGGGTTTTTGATCTATAGTGACGCCTCAAACAGAGGACTTGGTTATGTCCTTATGTAATATGATATATTTATTACCTATGAATCAGGTTTGTTAAAAATTAATGAACAAAACTATCCTACTTAGGATCTATAGTTAGAAGCTTTAATTGTTTCTCTAAAGATATGTATACATTATCTCTATGGTGAAAGATGTGAGATATATAAGGATCATGGGACCATCAAATATATCTTCTCATAGAAAGAACCCAATATGTGGAAAATTTGATGGCTTGAACTACTAAAGGATTATGATTTTTCTATAAACTACCACACTGGAAAGGAAAATAAGATAGTTGATGCATTGAGCAGTAAAGATCATGGATTTTTAAAGAAAATGAGGATTGAAAGGGATCATGTATTCATGGATCTAGTAAGGATGGACATAGGAATTATAAAATTTGGTGAAACATCCTTACTTTTTAAATTGGTTTCCCAAACATCTCTTTTATGAAGGATTAAAATATCTTAAACTGATAACTAGAATCATTAAAAAAATTATTTTTGGGAATTATGGGATGTTGAAAGACTTTTTATATGAAGATGGAATTCTGAAATTTTGTAAGAGGGTTTGTTTTCTCGTTATTACTGATATGAAAATGGAGTTATTGGATTATACCCAAAGTTAAAATTTCACTACACATCTTGGTATCACTAATATGTATAGAGATTCTAAGGAATATTTCTAGTGGGATAACATAAAGAGGGAAATTTATGATTATATATCGAGATGATTAGCCTCTCAACAGGATAAGCCTGAAAGAAAACATCCTAGAGAAGTAATGAAACCTCTACCATTTCCTACATGGAAATGTGATGACATAACCATGTATTTTATCACTTTATTACCCAAACTCCACGAAATAATGATGAAATATGGGTAATTGTGGATCAAGTTAAGAAATATGGATATTTCCTCACTATAAAGGAGGATTTTCCACTAATGTGCCTTGCACAACTCTCTATCAATTATGTTTTGAGAATTCATGGATAACCTATATCAATTGTGTATGATCATGATCCAAGATTTACATCAAAATTTTATCAAAGTCTTCAAAAATATTTGGACTTTGAGATTCATTTTATTACTACACATCACCCCCAAACTAATGGGAAATCCGGACGGACGAACCAAACTATAGAATACATGTTGAGATCATGATCAATCAATTTTCAAGGTATGTGGGATCAATATTTATCTTTTTTGGAGTTCTCCTGCAAAAATAGTTTCCATTCTATAATTCAAATGGCACCATATAAAGCATTGTACGTAAAGAGATATCATACACCAACATGTTGGGATGACGTTAGTGATAGGAAGATTGTGGGTCCAGAGTTTTTTGGAGGAAACAACAGTGAAGGTAATGACTATTGAAGCCCATGTCAAAGAAACTCAGAGAAGGAAAAAGAGTTATGCTGATAATCGAAGGAAGGATTTAGAAGTTCAAGTAGGAGATAATGTTTTCCGAAAAGTATCTATATGGAAGGGTGTTATAATAATTGGGAAGAAATGAAAATAGAACCCCAAATATATTGACCCTTTTAAAATTTTGGAGAGAATTTTAGTTGTGGATTAACGTTTGGAAATTTCTTATAGCCTTTCAAAGGTACACAATGTCTTCCATGTCTCATTATTGTGAAAATACATTCCAGACCCAATATATGTCCTCACTTCTGATGGTATAGAGTTTGAACCTGACTTATCATAATGTGAAGAGCCTATCCAAATTCTAGACACTAAAGAATAGGTGTTTATGAATCAGAGGACTAAGATGTTAATGGTACATTGGAAAAATCAAAAAATTGAAGAGGTGACGTAGGATCCGGAGGAACTTATCCTGAAGAACTACCCAAATATTTTAATGAGGTTACAATCTAGTAATTTTGAGGACGAAAATTTTTATGGGGGAAGAATGTAACACCCCACGATTTTAAAAATAAATTTATTATAATTAACTAAGTCTTTGTGAAACAAAGACTCTGATATTTCTAACATATAGTTATAACTTGACCGTTAGATATAATTTTTCTGCTTATGTGATTTGGATTTTGAATAACTGACATACACGGTTGTGATCAGTAAGATATTTAGTGTCTGATAGGATCAACATACATTTTTGTTGAATAGAAACTAACCCTTATGAATAGTTACATACCCTTATGAATAGATACATACCCTTTTTAATAATAAATATTTAATTAAAATTTTAAATTAATTAATTTTTTCATGTTCATATAATTTATTCTTAAATATTTTTTTACTTTCCAATTAATTTTGGTTAATTTAATGAGACCTTAGTTAAGTTTTGAAAATATTTTTAAAATCTGTATGAAATTAAAAATATGTATTTTTCAAGTAAATAATGAATTTATTTAAAAATTAAATTTCTATTATTTAGAATAATATTTTGATAAAATGGATTTCAATTTTTAATTATACATGTCGAAAAATGGATAGGGTAAATTTTTGGTATTTTTCTATAATACATGATTTTTTGGAGAATAGTGAAATTTGATCCTTTACGAATTATACTAAATAAATTAATTTTTTCATCGTGCTTGAGTCATGTCTAGTGTAAATGAACATTGGTTAGAACTCACATCCACTTATTACTATTTTTAGTCACAGTAATAAATAATATTTTTAGTTTTGAACCAAATTATTAAAAAATGATTAAAATAATGGAAAACCCTCCTCTCCTCCACTATAAAAATCTCTCATCACTCCCTCTTCTATTCACTCCTCTAAATCCTTTTTCATTGTATAAATTATTCTAAAATCACCACCCAATCTTCTCCCCATATCCATTATCCCTTATTCTCTTCAAAATACCAAATTCTCTCCCTTAAAGAGGCTCTTAAAGATGATAAATTCAAGAGGTAAATTCCTCTTTTCATTTCTTTTATTTTATTTCATGTTCATTTCTTCCTTTTTCCTTCCTCAAATCCCTTCATCAAAATATTATTATAACTAAACTACCATAAATTTAATTTAATATGTTATGATAATTCAATAATTCATCATCATCTCTCATTTCCACTCCTTTTATACAATAAATGAAAACACTATCCAAGTTGTGTTAATTTATCACATTCAAGGATGACTGACTTTCAACTTCTATTACCATCTTTAATTATGGTCATGAAATGATTTTTATGGTTTAAAAAGATCATAATATATATTATATATACTATGTAATGTTATGGAATCATGTTTTACACATGGTATTAATTTATATAAGAAAATGTGTACCTAGTGATCGAAAACCCCCCAGATTAATCAAGGCATTTATCATTAAAATTTCATCTGATGATTCATACTCACCCAAAGTAACAAAATAAATTATAAGATAATTTAACCTCATGTACGAACATTAGTAAAATATAACATCAAATCTTTAATTCAATTCACATTTTACATTAACTACCATACAAACGAACTGATCACGAAAACTAAAGAAACGAGCACTGACAAACGATGATATTTAATCTGTCGACCCATAAAAATAACCATAAATGAACTTAATAAATTTATAATAAATAAAATAAATGTATACTAGATTTTTAGGAAAGTTATTAAAAAGTATAATTTCAAATTCCTAGACCTTAAGATCAAGAGAGGATCATACTTAGACATAAATTAAGGGGTTTTATCCAAACCTCCATTTTATTTCAGGTTACTATTTGTCTCTCTTAATACCAATTAAATTATTATTTATTCTTATGTACTCATATGATATTATATTTTAATGGTCCAAATAGGTGTACCAACCAGATTATTTCTTTATTTTATGAAGCAATACATGTTTTAAAAGGATATTTCAAAAAATCTATCCATACATACAAGCCTGATCCTTGGGAAATTCTCAAATTCTTACATATTTTATAGGTCACTATATAATCCATTTTTAGTGACCATTATTTTTATACAATCCATAATTTTATTATGATAAAACTATATTATTTCACTTATGGTTTTATACAAATATTTTTTCCAAAAAAATCTTCTTTTCAATGTAAAAGAGTCTTTATCTCAAAAATTACTCCATAATTCTATAAGAGTAATTTTGCCTATATCATCCCCCTTGTTGAATATTATGTATAATTTTGACTAGTATTTTTTTATATCATCTAGAATATTGTATTGAATGTTTTATGATTTGTTTGACTATCGATGTTATATCATGAAACCATTCACCATATTACTCTTAATGGTTAGTGTTTATTCTTGGGGTGAGTCATTTACATCTCATATGTTAGTTTGAATATGAATGTATATATTGTTTAAGTTTATCCCCATTAATATGAGGAATGAATTGGACTTAGTATGTGCTGGGTGGGGCTCTCTATATCCCCTCAATACATCGGTAGATCTCATTAGACAAAACAATAATGGACTTGGTTGAGGCCTTGCCCTTTTTTAGATGTGGTTTTTTGTTGAGGCCTTAATAATTTTCAAATTTCTTGGTCGAGGACTTGATCATATATTTCAGAATGTATGGAATTTTCCATTCCCTCATTATAAAGATATATATTTATAGTACATGTGATTATTTTACTAGTAAAATTTCCCTGGTTTTGTTTTATGGAATTATTTAATCAGTTTTTATTTCTTCCATATTATGCTCAAGTATTTTTTTAAAGGAAAGAATTTTTAGTTATTCATCATGGATAGTGTTTATATATTCATTCACTGTATTATTTAACCTTACTGAACATCTGATATGACCCCTTTCACATGTTTTATTTTCCTCGAGTTGTGAAGATGTATATTATGAATATCTTGCATGGAAAATCTAGAAGATTATGTGTTATTAAAAAGAAGTTGTTCTGTGGTTTTTTCATTCAAGTTGTAATGTTGAATTTATCCATGTATATATCTTTCCAAAATAACAAAACTATTTGATCATTTGGGATGTGTATTCCCTATTTACATTCCAAGGTAAAAAATTAATGCAGTGGCTCTAGGAAATTGAGCTTGGGTTCTCAGACTATACATAAGATAACATTGGATAAAATTGATGATATGGACACAGAATAAATGTATAAATACTGTTGAAATTTGTATTTTATTATTATGAAAAAAAAATTAAGAAAAACTAAGAAGCCATACATGACTTCACCATTTCACCACTTCACCACTTCCCCACTTCCCCACTTCCCTACTTCTCCACTAAAAACAATATAGGGCTTCACAAAAAACAACATTCAAGCATAATGGATGGACAATCAATTCAAGAATTAAAACTGACATACCTTCACAGATAGAGCTGAAATCATCAAGAGAAGGTCGAGTTACCACGAACCAAGGAACACGAACATAAAAAATGATGGAAAAACCACAGAACCGATCTCCTCGAGCGTCCATCGGTGCAAGTTTCGACACCATCACAAATCTACAAACAACTCAGAGGACTTCAGTTAGAGTTCAGCCAAACCTTATAGTGACGTGAGATGACCCAAATAGAAAATCCACAAAGGGTGGTTAAGAAACTAGAATCAGGAAGACTCGACCATCCAGATGCCGCAACTTACTCCAGAGACACTACAATGCAACAATTAACCACTCGACACTCCGTAGACCAAAAAACTTCCCCAAAAGAGATTCATAGTAAAACAGAATTCAACGTAATAACAGAAATAACCAAACAGAAATCATGAAATAAAATGTTGCAACCCATCACCAAGCTCTTGGACATCAGAGAAAAATCCGTAGGGAGATTCGCTGCTAACTGAACTGAAACAAAATAATTCACATCCCCACTATCTCGTTTAAACGAGGAGACCAAGAGCCACTCCACGCACTCACAGGAGAAGAAGAAGAAGAGGATAAAACCTCACCCCACAGAAGACCAGCACTCAACTTCTGACCAACACCATGCTGCCATTAACTGCTGATACCAATGATGAATGTGACTCTCGACGCTGCAGAAGCCTGTTGGTTGGGTAATACCCACAACGCTGCTAGAACCCATGAACCCTCAAGAAAAAGGGACCCGAACCATTGACACCGAGGAAGACTGGATCTCGAACTGACGTCGCCACAGAATGAGGGGAAAACCACGAGCCCACTGAGAAGGGATGAGGAGCAGAACCACAGTCACGTGAGGTAGATGAGATTGCGACGATGAGGAAACTCTAGCACAATGAATCCCATTACTAGTGCATCATCCTATACCAATTCCTAAAAGTATAAATAATTATATATAATGATAATGGTATTTAATTAAAAGACAGTAATTGATCAATGGATAGATAAGGATATAAAATCCATAAATCTATGGTAATGTAAAACACCATTTGATTCATCATATATAAATGTAATAGAATAACATATTTGTTTTAATATTTTTTTCCGAAAGTTGAGGAATTGTTTTACTGTATATGTATATAAGGAAATATAATTACTTGTTTTATTTATATTTCATAATAAAAATATTATCCTTTTGTTGTGATTCAATAAATTTCAAATTCATCACATACTACAAGAAATAAATATCAAAAAATGATTTTTTTTATTTCTAAATAACTAAAATTAATTTTTAACTAATAATATAATCCACAAAAGAGTTTAAAGTCTATCCATATGTCTCTAACTATTTCCCAAAACCAATATGGTAATAAAAAGCTATCCAATATGTTACATTAAAATCAAAACCTCAATAGTAACACCAATTTATCAAAAATAAATTTTCTTTTTAAAATAATTTATCTAAAAACAATTAAATATTAACATGAAAATTACATAGGCTAGTGGTAAATTAAAAAAAATCGTCATTCAGTTGTGGGATTAAACCCTACTGCCTTGGTGGGTGTGATGGGTTTTCACATGGTTTACAGCTTTTCCTTTATCTAAAAAAATATTAATATAATTCTTATACCATTACCAAAGTGTAACAACCCATAATTACCTCAATATCAATGATAAGATAACCCAAAAGGTTACTAATACCTTTAAAATGATTCCCCTCAAAATTAAGGAAATTATTTATTATATAACATTTTCAATAAAACATTTACTAAACCAATGGTTTGTGTTCCCATAAATGTATTCTAATGGTATCCTTAATCATGTTATATTCCAACCACAAAAACATACAAAATGTGTTTTTAAGAATTTGAACTTATGGTCAATCATAAAATAATAAACCCATTAAGGTATCCATAAATATTATGTTAATGAAGACATATATTCTTTTGAAATTTTATACAATCCTTAGATAATTCCTAAATCTTATAACTAAAAAACGATTCGTAAAAATGATTCTACAATTTAATTCTCGAATCCCAATACAAAAAACAATTCAACCATTTTATTTCATTATAGGCCCTTCTTTGGTTTATTTATTTTCCTTTAGAATAGTTCATTGACTCATATAATGCCTAGGTTCCCCACATTTAAGACAAAAAACATTAAATGAATCAATAAAATGATATTTGTTTCCTTCCATTGTACACATTATTTTTCTCTCAAATACTCATTTCATTATGCCCCTACATTCCACACATAAAAAATTTTCCCATTGATTTGGTACACTTCCCTTAGTGTCTCTTTACAATTTTCAAACATGGTGGAAATCTAGCCTTCCTTCCTTCAAGGTCTCTATCACTCAACCTCTAAAAAACTATATCTTTCTCTTATTTGGAGAGTTAGGGAGTTGGTTATGTTATTCGTTTTTGATCATATATCAAGATAACTTATTAGGAATAATCAATAAATATTTCACTCTTATCGTTATTCCATTAGGTTTATAATAGTCACTACATTGTCCTTCAAATTCAATATTAATAAGATTCCTTTAGGATTTAGCCATTTCCAAAAACAAAAACAAAATATAGTGTGAGAAACTATAATCATAGTGAAAAACCACATAATCATGAAGGATCATTTATAATATGAATAAATGATGATACATTTTTTTTCAAAATAGTAAACCATATGTTTAACATACATCATTCATTTTCATCGTCTATTAAAATCAATACTAGAAATTTTTTCTATACCCACGGTTTGAAACCTTGGGTATAGGCTATAACCGTGGATTAAAGGAAATGTGGTCAACTGAGGTGATGGTATAGCCCCGATATATAACCACAGTTATGGAAACCATGGGTACAGTTCCCCTCCACCGAATCATTAACATATACCCACTGTTTGTAAAACCTTGGGTATAGCTTCGATAAAATAACCAACCACATGATTCAATCCCTAGACCGCCCATTTATTCTTCCCACAACTAACCAATAATCCATTTCTCTTATTTGTATATAAATATATATTTAATTATATATATATTTATATAAACTATGGAAATAGGTATAAAACCATGAGAATAGGTGTTCTCAAAAAACAATTTTTGTGTCTTTCCAATTTATTTTTCTCCCGCCCGATGGTGGGAAAGCTATTCCAAAATGATTGAAAAACTATGGGTATAGGCCTTCAGAAAACAACCCTATACACATGGATTTACAAGAAACATGTATATAGGTCTCAAAATACTACCCTATACCAATAGTTATTTCAAAAATGCGGATATATGCAACACTATACCCACGGGTTTCCAAAACTGTGGGTATAGGTTCCAAAACTATAATTATACCCAGTGTTTTTTCCAAAACCGTGGGTATATGGTCACTTTAATGAAGTAAATAATTTATTAATAATGGTGAATAAAATGTTAATTATCCAAAGAATATCCCTGGGGACAAAAAACTATGTGTGATGTAAGGCCTATTTTTGAGTACTATGTGATACACGAGTCAAGCTCGACATGCCCATTTCTTAGTTATAAACCCAATGTACATTTTTCCCAAACACCATATCCAATTGTATTATCCATATATGAATTTATTTCAATGAAAACCACATAATGACTGCCTTAAAACAACTTTAGGATGTTCTTCTATACTTATCCTTGATGTTTATCATAGGGTTCTCTTTCCTAATCTTTGTTTTTCAAAATCTATTTTCCATGGGTTCTAATAATATTTTTTTGAAACCAAATGTAAATTCCCTGAATCCAATAAACAAGAGATCATGTATTACTTCATTAAATTATAATAATATAAAAGATATTACATTTTGAAGGGCCAAATAGTTTAGTAATTTGGTAAACTAGATACATACATGAATCCCATTTTATATTTAAAAAGAAAAATTAAAACTTTTTTCAATAATATCACTATTATCTCTAGAATATCCTTTGTTATAATTATTAGTAAACTTAATAGATTCATTTTATAGGAAACAAAACAGGGGTGAGATCAAATACTCAGTAAGTGTTAAGTATAGAATAATCTATCTTGAATCAATAAGAATAATGCACATGAGCCTCAGCCCAGTTGGTGAGTTATCCTTAAGTAAATTCACAAGACCCAGGTTCAAAATTACGTTAAGGCATATTTTATGGGCATTACTATACCAGTACTGTAGTATATAATGTAGTAGGCACTGTAGCAGTAATGTACACTATCTGGGTATTATAGCAGTATTGTACACTATGCAGATTGTAGCAGAACAATACACTGTACAGGTATTATAATAGAACTATTCACTATGCGGGTACTGTAGCAGGCATTGTAGCAGTTAATGTAGAAGATACTGTTCGGTACTGTAGCAGCTAGAACTATTCAACTTGGGCCACTGTTTTGGGCTTTGAGTCCTTAAGGCGTTCAGGACACCTATGCCTTTGGTTCAGTAGGGCTTTCGGGCTACCTCAAGGCCTTTGGGCCACATGTTATTGCCCCAAACACACTATAAAAAACAGGACCAACCCTAGAAGAGGATTCAGAGAAAGGTGCACTCACCAAAGCAGAACCAAATGGATTTTTCAGAATGAGAGGGTATGGTTATGCCATCGGGACCAGCCTGTTCTTGCACGGGAAGCCTAGCCAGATGATCATGTGAAGGTGGAGAGCTACTCTCATGATGCAGATGCTGGGGAGGGGCAGTTCCTTGTAGATAGTCTTGTTAAATTCCCTAAGACCTTCAGGTCATGTAATCTCAAAATCCTATGAGCCATGTAATCCCTAAGCCTACGGGCCTTGTAAGGGTTCCCATATCCCTTGAAAGGGGGGTTATCAAAAATAAATAAAAATGAAGGCATTCGAGCCATTCGGGTCATAATAATAATCATGGAAATATAAATAAATGAACACACATTAAATTTAAATAATTTTAATAGAATAGTCAACGTGTAAGGTAAATAACTGAAAATAAATTCCATTTAATTAATAACATGACTATCTAATCTGGATAAGGAAAAATCAATATGGAAAGATAAATAACTGAAAACATGTGACATTTAATCAATAAATTGATATTGAAGTGCATCCATAGATAATATCACAATGAAAATATCATGGATAATAATAACGAAATTCATGGTGAGGGAAATTATTAATTATTGGACTTCATGATCTCAATTATCATGATGCCTCTACTATCAATACCTTTCCTAAGAAAGTGTAAAATTTATGTGTTTGTATACACCAGTAACCCATTTAACTAAGGCTAGACAACATATTCATCTCATGAGACTATTGATGCATCGATGGGTTATTTAAATCTGGGAACCACCCATATTTTCCTTTCCAAAAAGATCCTCATATATCAAATCATCTATTTAATTCATGAATAATATGTCTTCTCAAAAATATATCTACATCGAGTAAGGAATACAAATTAATGATAATTTAATTAGCCAATCATATAACTTTAAAAGTAAAATATCATATGTATAAATGATATACATTTAATTCAAGAAGTATATCCATGATAAATAATATAGATATTTAGAGTATATTTAACATCAATTTATCAGAGGAAAGTGATTTAAAGTGAAAGTTAATGACTGTAAAATGAATTGATAAATTGAATTCCAATACTTTCCTATGTCAAAATGAACATACAAATCCATAAAAATAATAATTATGGTATAAATAAACCATATCCACATTGTATTAAAAGTGAAATACAGGTTTTTTGACTTTTATGGACAGAAATACCATAAAAATATCATTACAACATTCTTGGGGAATATATCCACTTAACTTTGAAAAGATTTTTAAAACTAAAAGTTTATAAAAAAAATTTAAAAATAATTTTCTTTGAAAATAACCTTTAAAAATATAATTTATTCTTTAAAACATTTATTGGTCATGACGGTGGTATATTCCATACTTGTTGTACACATTAAAATAAATATTTTTTCACATTTTTAGTAAAAGAAAAATGATCCTTACTTGGAAACAAATAAGAAGATTCCTTAAAAAATATTTCAAAAAAAGGAAAACATGGTTAAATTTTTTTTAATAAATCATTTCAATAATGTTAAAAAAATAGAAAAAATAGAAAACATGCTTTTGGAAGAAAATAGATTTTCAATCGAAGAGAGAAAAGAAGTCTGGTTTTACAAAAAAACAATTTCTATATAATTTTATGTTCTAAAGATAATAATATGGTGCTTTTACTTGAAAAATTATAAATTAAAATAGGAATAAAATTAAATGGGTTTGTAATAAAACAACCAAATGATTACCTCTATTGGAATTCATGCATAAATAATCCCTATTAAAATGAGACATGAAAATAATCCCTCAAAAAGATTGTAACATTGACATAAAAATTAATTAATAAATAAATTATCAATCTAAAATTGAAATTCAAATAAATCAAGTATAAATAAAAAATAATACAATCAAAATTTCTTACACTCATAATCCTAGAATATCAAAGATAATGAATATGTAATATAAATCAATGAATATAAATTGAGTTATGAATTGTTTTACAACTTGGTAATTTTCAAGTCAAATACCCTTGGACAAAATAATTCAAATTAAAAGTTAAAATATCATAAATTATTAAGGAATCCGGATATTAAATTTCAAAGTGGTATTATATACACTATATAAATGAAATTAGGTTCATAACATTGCAATATAATGTAATAAAGGGAAATTGAGATGAATACCCTTACCTCATGATTCTTTTTGACAGAACATGTACTAAAATCCTTTATAATGTTTTAAAGAGTGTTATTAATTTTTTCAAAAACCATATTCATATTTATAATATCATATAAAATTTATTTATAACATTTTCCCATCCGTTTTATAAGAATATTTAATTATTTTCATTGTTTCAGGTGTTAATTACCTTGTTTTATCATTCTATTTATTCATGAATGTTATGGTTCCTAGTTATATTATATATATCCATCATATAAATAATTATATTAATTTTATAAATAAACTATTTACTCATTAGATAAATTTTTATAATAATTATTTAATTTAACACCAAAGTAATTTGTATCATAAATTTAAATACATTCAGTTATAAAAAATAATAATTTAACGTTAATTATTTTTATTAATAATACTTATATTTCAAATTTATAGCTTTCAATTTATTTTTTAATTAATGTTAAAAAATACTATTTTCCAGTATTATTTTATGTAATAGTTTATTTTAATATGAATATATGTATTTTTATCACAAAACACATTTTTATCAATAGATTATTTAATTAAATATTTTAATGTTAATATATATATTTACTATTATAATTATTTTGATAAATACTAAATTATGTTACAAATATGTTAATTGTTAACATAAAACCCCAAGGATTTACAAATAAATCTAATATAGATATAATGAAACACTGAGTCCCCATGAAACAAAATTTTTTATATCCTATCCAATAAACATAAATTTGATGCTTCTGTGATTTGAATTTCAAAAAACCGACATGCACGATTGCATTTAGAAAGACATTTAGAGTTTGAAAGAATCAGCATAATTTATAGTTTATAGTAACTTGATCATTATGAATAGTAATGTACCCTTATGAATATTAACATAACCCTTATTAATAGTAATGTACCCTTATGAATTGTAACCTCACCCATGTAAGTAAAAATAAATTTTAGGCACCTTATAAATGATGGTGAATATTTTAAAACTTAACAATTAAGTGTTGGTATTTTTTGATCAATAAATATTTTATTACAATTTTATAGCTAATAAATTAATTTAAAATATAGTTAATTATCATAAAATATATTCATAAATCAATATTTTTTTGTCTTTTTATTTTAGGATATTTTTATGATACCTCAGTTCATTTTTTAATGTACTATAAAATAAATTTTTAATTCAAAAAATGTATTTTTCAGTTAAATAATGATTTTATTTAAAAATAAAATTTCTCATATTTAGAAAATTATTTTGATAAAATTTAGTTCATTTGGGAATTATACACATAAAAAATGGTTAGGGAAACTTTTTGGTATTTTTCTGAAATACTTGATTTTGGTGAATAGTGAAATATGGTAATTTACAGTATGAATATATTATATGATGAATACGTTAGTTCATGTATTGTATAATGTTTAAGAAAACTTGGTTCGAACAAAAATTAACTTATTAAAATTTTTTTTCACAATAATGAAGCATTATTTCTTGTCCTGAGAAGAATAATAAAATAATGATTAAGATATTAAAAATCACTCCTCTCCCCCACAATAAAAACCACCCCCTCACTCCCTCTTCTCTTCACTCCACTAATCCATGAATATACTCAAATATAAAACCAAAATACTCTTTCTTAGTCCCTTAACATGTCTATGATCCCTTGACATTTCCAAAATACCAAAATCCCTTCCCTTATAGAGGTTCAGTGGGAGGATATTTTAAGAGGTAAATCCTCTTCCTTTTTCATTTAATTTCATTACTATTTATCTACTTTTCTTATTCTATCCTAACATCCTATTTACAATTGATTATGATAACTCCAAAATCATATATATATACTTTAATTATATTATTTTAATGAAATAACCATTATCAATATCCTTACTCTCCCTCTTTTATTTTTATAAACAAAATCATTATTTGGGAGGTACCAATTTACAACCATCATGGGAGACAAAGTTTTTTTCATTAATTTATTATTCAAGGATGTTCAAGAAACCATTTTTATGTTTGAATCAAATTTTAAAATATTTATTATATATAATTTAATTATTCTTCAACCATCATTTATACAATATATTAAATAACAATACAAGACTAGTTCGTTGTGATCGAAAAATGACTATATAAATCTAAACGATTATCACAAAATGTTATACATATTGATTCATCCTCATACCATGTAACTAAATGATATGTATAACTATTTACACTTATCCATTCAACATGAAACCCAATACTTATAATCAAGTGAACCGATCATGAAATCAAGGAATGGAACACTCCTAAACGATGGAATTAAATCTTAAAACTAATAAAAAAACCACAAATTCACATAACAAAATAATAATGATCCATTTAATTGTCAAATAGGTTCTGAATTAAATTATTAATGAGTATAATTTAATATTCCAATACCTAAAGGTCAATTGAAAAACACATTGAGACATTAGGCAAGGGTTTTCCCATCTCACTTCCATTTTTGTTATATACTTCTTATTCAAGACTAATTATTGTTTATGGAGTATGTATAATTCCCATTTATATATCATATCATGAATCTATTTAATTTCATGGTATTAAATCTGTAATTTTATAATTATTAATTTTGGGCATATAATTCAATTGATTTAAACTTGGTAATGATTTTCTACATGATCCTCAATTTTCATTCAGCTTACTCTTATCCTCTACATACCCCAATGAAATTATTATTTATCCTTATTTTCTTCTCATAAATTATTTTTTAATGTTATATATATCTTTTACCAACCATAATCCTTCTTTATTTTATGGGGTAACATGCTTTAAATGTATCTTTCAAAAATTCCTCCTAAAATACAAACCCATTTCAAGGTAACTTCTCGAATTCTTACCTATGTTAAAGTACACTCTTGTTGAATCTTTTGTATAATTGGGACTAATATTTTATGAAATCATATACCATATATATTTTTATGTTTTATTATTATTTTGATTGTGAATGTGGTATCTTTAAACCATTCACCATATTACTTTGAATGGTTACTGTTTGTGTATAGGGAATTTTATTTACATTTCATATGTTGGTTCCAATAGGAATGTATATATTTATTTAAAGGTAATCCAAATTAATATGAGGAATGAATTAGACTTATTAAGTTATGTATGGGTCCCTTTATATCCCCTCTATGCATCAGTAGGTCTCATGAGACAAAATAGATGTAGACTTTGTTGTGGCCTTTCCAATTTTTAGATATGGTTTTGGCAGAGGCGTTAATCATTTTCAGATGTCTTGGGAGAGGCCTTGATGGAATATTTGAGAATGTATTGTATATTAATTACCTAATTATCATTATAATAATTGATAAATAATTTTATTACTCAACTATTATAATATCCATGGTAAAGTTTCATGTGATCGGTTTTATGGCTTTATTTAATCAAATTTCATTCATGACATATTATGATCTGGATTATTTTTAAATTCAAGTGTTTTTAGTTATTCATTGTGAATAATGTTTATGTTAACGATACTTACATTTTATTACATACCCTTACATAACACATAATATCAATCCTTTGTTATTATTACCTTCCCTATGCTATTAAGAAAAAAACATTGAATAATATTTCAACGATTCAGTTTATTTCATTTATATTGTATCATGTTTTACTTTATGTTTTTCCATGAATTTTGGGAATCATGAATGTAATCTATTCTTCCATTACTACAAAACTGATCATCCCTTCAATATTTTATTCCTTGTAGTCAAGCCAATGTATTAACATAATGCATTGGCTTCGGGATTCTAGGGTCGGGGCGTCACAGTTGGTATCAGATGATATTTTGCTACAATCGTTTAAAAAAGAATTAGAAAACAAAGATTAGTGAATATATCCTTATGGTAGAAATCGAGGATAATTATTGATAGAAATCCCAAATAAACCATGTTTATGATTATGATATTTTCAATGCACAAAGTTTTCAATTTATGATATGTATTTAACTAGTATTGGGACTATATATAATCTTTCATAATAGTATGATCTAATCTAGTGTATGAAATTGTTTATAAATGGGGCCTAGTGGATGGAAAGGGAACCACATCAATGCACTTAATCCAAAGAGTAAGAATGGAAACTTCTTCAATGGATTTAGGATAGTCTTTCAAAGGGAACTATTCTCTCAAATTTCTTTATCATATGAAGAAATAGTATCTTGTTCTAAAAAAAGGATAAAGAGTTTTCTAAGTATTATGTATTTAGAAGGAAGAAAGATGAAAAGACTATGTAAGAAAAAAAATTAGATAAAGTGAATAAGGGAATGAAGGGTTTTCCCACAAGTAATAACTGTAGAAATAATCAGCAAGGTAAATGCTTGAACGGAATGGGAATAATCTATAAGTGTGCAGAAAAAGGACACCAAGTTCTTGATTCCAATGGTACGAAAAAGGTGTCCAATATAAGTTGAATGAGTGTCTTGTACTTGTGACTTTTCATAGGTAAGATAGGGTAAATAACCCTATGTTTTAGGACCTGAGCATTATGACTAGGGTGAGAAGACATGGGCATGATGATTTAGTGGAGTTATATCATAAAAACCCAATTTTAAATTATAACAACTTTTAATCTATATGTATTTTGTTTCCCAAACAAGCTGTAAAATAAGATCCTATAAAATTAGCTACTACCTTGGATATAAGATTCACCGATAATAGGAGTTTTACAAGGGAATCATGTTCCAAAAAACCCTAAAAATTATTATTTTTGGTTATAAAACCATTTTCATCAACAACATATCAAATAAATTTCCTATTCCTAGTGAGAAGTTCACATCACCACATCCTCAAACTGGGACACATTTTTCGAAATCAGTATCCCTCAGTGTGGGATAATTCATTCAATATAGTGAGGTCACATTTTATTCATATTTGGGTATTGAAAGATACTTCTTAACCAATTTTTTTCTCATATTGTTGGAATGGGGGTTGTATCATGGTTCCTATAACAAATTTTTTGTCACAAATTTTCTAGTTCCATAAGATATAAAAAATGCTTAAGAGAATATACTAAAATCATCAACTACTATAAAAATATTTTTCTTACCACCTAAACTAGCAGTTACAATATGTCAAAATGAATTAATTTGTATAATTTCAAGATGTATTACTATTTGAATTCTATAAATAGATCTAAATTTTTCATTATGCTTCTTTTAATTAAAATAACACCAACCTGATACTTTCTTTTAATTTATGATGTTGAAAAAATTGAGCATGATTTGAAATTTTCTTCACCAAATATAAATTCTCCAGTCCAAACATTCTATTTTATAATATATCATTTATTTAGACAGCATTAGTTCACTTAACATTCAAATATGTCTGCTCTGCAAAACTAATTAATATATATATTATCAATTTTTATTAGTATAAAATAAGATAATAATATCCTTGAAAATAATATATTACTTTTCAATGAATTTTACAGATATTCCATCATCATACAAATTTTAAATACAAATTAAATTATTTTTTAGCATTTAATATATAAGATTTTAAAAATGATAGTATTTTAAAAAATACATACCTCATAAAATCCTTTTAAATTTACTTTCCAATTTTCCCCATGTGTCACATATCCCCTACTTCATTAATTATAATATAGAATGTTTGATGAATATCCAGTTATGTATCTGGAGATACCAGTATCGATATACCATGTATACATGAAAATCTTAAGGAGTTTTTTCTAAAATCTCATGTTGGTACATTTTTTGTACCAATACCCCTCTGTGTCCAATTGGAGTAATAAATTAATTCTTATACACCCAAAAAATTGAATCATTAATTTTTGGTAATCTAAAATACATATTCTTAGATATGAAATATTTATTATAACCTAAATTCTCTTTAAATCTCAAAGAAAACATACTAAAATAGTTCCCTTTCAACCTATACCTAAAAAATATTACAATAGAAATTATTAATTTTAAAATTTAAAAAAATCTTATACACTTCCATAGTTTTTTTGTCAAATAGAAATATATTTTTATTTTTATTTGGGTTATTCATAGGAAACATTTTATTATTACTCTTTTTTCCTTCAATAAAACTAGACAGAGTTTCCTTTAAGCTAATAATCACTTTCTCAATTTTTTTATATTCTTTTTGAATAATTTCTAAATAATTGTACAAAAATTTAAAAGTACTAAAGGATTTGTTTTTAGTTTATCATTTTCTATATTAAGATATTAAATTATATGAACAAAGTTATTTTATTTTATCCTTTTACCTCTATATACCATATTCCAATTCATAAAATATATCTATCAAATTTTAAAATTAATTTATTCTACTCTATAATACTAATATTTCAAAAATATGAATCATATTTTTAACTAAAACTAAAGTCACTACTAACCACATTAGTGGTGTGAATTAAGAAAAAATTATTTTACTCCCTATTATTAACATATTTATCACTTGTACAAGAATCTAATTTACAACTCCATCCAACCATCATTTCCATTTTCTGATTTTTCCTTTATTTCTTATCATTCAATATAGGATTCAGTTTGTGAAAATCAATCTTAACGAGAACTTTCTTCCCATACTCATAATTAGTCAATTTTTAAGAATCGTTATTACTATAATTTCCTTTATTCTTCCCCTTTTCCTTTTATTTTTAATATAATTCACTAAATACATTTTTAATATTTATTTATTTTCATCCTTTTTACATTGCTCTAACATGCTAACTTATTTAATCTTTCTCATTTCCATGTGTCTCATAATGTAAAGAGTCATAAGAAAAAAGTCATATTTTGTAAATGTAACACCTCTATTATCTATAGTTTCTTTATTGACAATATTCCTTACCGCTTTTCCATATGGAAAAAATAAACCAATTATGTCATTCAGGGTATGCTGTCTAAAATTAATTCTTTCATCTATATAAACCTTTTTTTGCAGGACACTTATTTGGTTAGGATCTCAACACTCTTTTAATGAACAATATGTAGTCCAATTATTCTCCTAGTGAACTCATTCCATTGAAAATAATATTAAATATATGAAACACATGATTCAAAATTTATTCTTCACCCATCTTTAAATTTTTATATTATTCACATAATATACCCATTTTAGTTCTCTTGAAATTTTCAGTTATATAATAATTGTTTCCCAGTATCCTTCATATATATTTAGAAATATTTATTTTTGAAACATAACTATATACACATTAAATAATAGAAAAATATATTATATTCCTGATTTATTGATTTAGAACATATTTATCACCTCATTATCCATGAGAGTATCTATATTTTCAGCGAGTAATTTATATGGTTTCACTATGAGTTTCTAGTGATTAATAGTTCATTATTTAGGATATGCTTCCATAATTTAATGTTATTAGGCATAATCACTTCCATTCAAAATAATTATCTATGAATATTCCATAAATAATTTTATATTATTCTTGACATATCAAGAAAAAAATACTCCTTAGATGAACAAATCTATGACAGAGTTAGCAAAAAAATAATACAAATAATTAAATGTCCTTATTTGATACCAATTGATGGATTATTGTGAGATGTAATTATGGTCCTTAGGGTGTGATTATACTAATTTAAAATATTGAAAATTAAAATAAAAGTTAAATAAAATACAATATCAATGCTTATGAAAATGAAAGATCATTCTATTGTGGAAATATATGTACAAAAAATTGCATACCTTCTAGCGAAAGTGTAGTGTAAAATAAATTTAAATAAAAAATGAACACCATATTATTATGTTATTTTATATCAAATATATCCTATATCTAACCTTTTTGTGAATAAACAATATACAATGAATTGGAACAATTACTATAATCCCTAAATATGTTGATATTGATTATACCAATAGTTTGATGAGTTGTTGGGTGATTTATTATTGGGATATAACTATACCAATGGTTTCATTAAACCATTAGTATGTGAGCTTTATAAAAATATTTTGAGAATAATTTGTATATGTTATTTCAAAATGAATACATTTACCAAAAGTTCTGTCAAATCATTGTTATAGGTATACTATTGAGAAATATCCCAATTATAGGATTTCAACCCAAGACCTCACTATTGTTTTCCAAAAACACAAACATTATGATACAAAAACATTTATGTTATTAAATAAATAAAGATACATAATTGTTATATTTAATTGTTTAATTATTATTGTTAACAATACACATAAATAATTCTTTCACCTATTATAATAGTTTTTCCAAACCACTGGTATTGGAGGTTGAAATAAAACCATATACCAATGGTTTTGGTCAAATCATTGGTATAGGTGTAATATACCAAAAATTTTACCAATCCACTGGTATATGTGAAAAAAACATATATATACCAATGGTTTCTTCAAATTGGTGGTATATTTCTATTAGTATAGGACATATTTCTAGTAGAGACTCTTCACATCTCTCTACTCGTCAAATTAAATGGTTTCCACTAAAACAAACCACTCTTTTGAATGAGAGTGAAAACCAAAATAAAAACCATGGATTTATATAAACAAAATTACAACCAAACTATATTTTCATTCTATAGACTAAATAAAAAACACAAGAAACCTGAATTTTAGTGGGGGCCATAACCCAAAATAATCCTATATTTTATATTGAGGTTATAACCAACACAGACTTCTTTTAAGAAAGGAAGAATAACTGGTGAAAAAATTATTTTAATAATGTAAATAATAAAATAACCTGACAAATATAAAATAAAATATATACCAAAATTCTCTATAAAAACAATAATAAAACATATCAGATAGTAGATGAAGCACGATCAATTCTAGAAGAGTTTTCTTGATCTACCACCTCTATAGTGATCGCAGTAGTGTACCTGTATTAATCATAGTAAAAAACCATAAATACCTTAATATATCACATCCAATCCTTGTATATACCATATTCCATTAAAACGATTCAAAAAAACATTATTTATATATAATTACTTAATGGTTAGTTCCATGGTTTTTCCTTATTCAATAATAACAGTATGATCATCCCAGGTATCTAACTATTAAATATTTTTTTATTTCTTTGAAAATAGTTTCCAAATATCACAGAAATATACTTGGTAAATCTAAAGAAATTATAGATAATATATATATAATAAAATAACATAATCCATGTAATAAAATAAAACATCATAATGTAACTATAATAAATAATGAAATAATTTAATTCAATTATATGATAATCACTTCTTTAGAAAATTACTAACATTAAGTAAATTATTACATTATTTTAATAAAAATTCATAAACATCATAATAACTGTTCATAAACAATATCCACTTCAATGAATAATAGTATAAACTCATTTCATAAGAACAAAAAAATCATGTTCATACCATATATACTTTGTATGAATCATATTTCATACTTCAAAATAATTAAATATATATTCATAAGGGTTATTTTAATATAATATAAGAAATATTTAGAAATCATTAAGAGAATGATTATAAATATACATAAGTATGATTTTTAAATCAATATATAGATAACTAAAAACTTCATAAAAAACATTTATTTTTTTGGATTACATTATAATTGTGTTAGAATAATTATGATAATTATGTAATAATCAGTTTACTTCTATGAAAGTATCATCTTGATACTTTTATAAGAATCATTTTTTATAAGATAAGATAATGTGTCAAAAGAAAATCCATGTATGATTCTAGATTCTTACATATTATCCATTTTATATCAATATAAAAGTAACTTTATATTTGATTATGACTAAAATATGTGTATGATTTAATTCATATATTAGTCATATAAAACAACATATGATTCATTTCATGTTGCATGTGTGTCATGTATCTTTAGAAATATTAATTTTCGAATCATTTCTACATAATACATAACTAAAGGAGCAATATATTATGTTCATTGTTTTTTAATTAAGAATATATTTTTCCACCTAATTACATATGAGAGAATCTGGATTTTCATTAAGTAACTTATACGGTTTCACTATGACTTTCTAGTGGTTAATACTTAATTGTTTAGGATATGCTTCCATCCTAACCTGTTAGTAGGAATAATCACTACCATTAAAACTAATTATCTCTAAATAATCCATCCATAATTTTATATTAATCCTAACATTTCAAGAAAAACATCTTCCTTAGATGTGTAATTCTAGGGCGCAGTTAGAAAAAAATAATATAAACAATAAAAGAAACTACTTTGATACCAATGATGGATTGCTATAAGATATCAAGATATTCCCAAAGAGGGTGACTAGAAAAATTTAAAACATTAAAAAAATTAATTTTAGAGCTAAATATAATATAATATAAATGTTAATGCAAATGAAAGATAATTTTAATGTGCGAGTATTTTTTTTCAAGAAATTTTATACCTACAAGTTCAAGTTTAGTTTAAAAGAAATTTAAATAAACAATGAAAACCACATTTTTATAGTAGTACAGATCAAATAGTTCCTACATCTACTCACTTTTGAAAAAATACTATACTAATGGTTTGGAACCATTAATATATTCCCATAAAACTACTGATATTTCTTATACCAATAGTTTGATGAGTGATTAGGTGATTTGGTGTTTGGATGGAACTATATAAATGATTTCGTTAAAAAATTAGTATATGATGTTTATACTAGTAGTTTGAGAACCATTTTTATATGTTATTTAAAAATAAATACTTAAACCAATAGTTTTATCAAATCATTATTACAGGTTTACTATTGAGAAATGTTCCAATTCCTGGATTTGAACCCAGGACCTTACCATTTTTTCCAAAAATATAAACACTATGATACAGTCACATTTTTTATATTAAATACATATATATATATAATGATTATATTTTAAATTATAATTATTATTAATAATATTACACATAAATAATGGTTTCACCTATACGAACAGTTTTACCAAACCACTGGTATAGGTGGCCAAATGAAAAACTTATACCAATGTTTTTTGTCAAACCATTGGTATAGGAGTTATATGGAAACCGTTTTACCAAAACATTGGTATAGGATGAAAAAACAAACTTGTACTGATAGTATCATCAAATTGGTGGTATAGTTCTATTGGTATTGGTCACATTTCTCGTAGAGACTCTTCACTTCTCTAAGCTCCTCAAATTAAATAGTTTCCACTAAAATAAATATCTCTTTTGAAAGATAGTGTCAACCGAAATAAAAACAATGGCTCAATATAGACCAAGGAATAACTAACCTATATTTTCATCCTATATACTATGGAAAAACCACAACAAACCTAAATTTTAGTGGTAGTCCCAACCCAAAACAAATATACATTTTATATTGACGGTATAACCAACACACAAACCTTTTTAGAAAGAAAGTATAACTAGTGAATACCTCATTTTAATAATTTAAATATTAAAAGAACATGAAAAATAACAAAAAAACATATATACCAAAATTAACTCTAAACATAGTAATATGAAATTATCAGATAGTCGACAGAACACGATCACTTCAATAAACGTTTTCATAATGTATCACCTCAATAGTGATCACAACAGTGTAAAAATATTAATCATAGTACCAAAACCCCAATACCTTCATATCTAATATTTATTTCTTGTATCTATCACATTCCATCGATATGGTTTTACAGACCATTATTAATAGAAACATACATAACAGTTAGTTCCATGGGGTTTCCTTATTCATGAATAATAGTAGGATCATCCAAGGTTTCAAAATTTTAAATATTCTTTGATTATGTTGAAAATAGTTTCCAAATATCACAATAGTGTATGTGGGAAAATTAATGAAATTGAAAATAATATATATATATATATATATATATATGATATAACATACTAACTATCATGAAATAAAACTTCACTATTTAACTACAATAAAGAATAAAATAATTCTATTCTATTATATATAGTCACTTCTTTGAAATATCAGTATCTTAAATAAAATGATTTCATAATTATAAATAATAATTCAAAATAATCATTATAATAGTTCATAAACAAAAACTTTTCCTTATAATAATACATTGAACTCATTTCATAAGCACAAACAAATTCGAGTTCATGTCATATATACTTTTTAAGAATAATATTTCATTCTTCAAAAGAGTGAAGTATATATTCATAAGGATGATTTAAAAAAAATAAGAAATATTTAAAAATCATTATGTGAATTATTTTCAATCTACATATGTTTGAATTTTTGAACTAAATATAGATAATAAAAAACATCATAAAAATCATTTTGTTTTTAAGCGTCTCTTTTTATTAGTTTTAGAATAATTTTTATAATAATGTAATAATCAGTTTACTTTTATATAAGTATCATCTTGATACTTTTAGAAGAATAATTTTTCACTTTATAATAAAATTTTTAAAAAGGAAATCCATGTATGATTTATCATTATTACAAATGATCCATTTTATATCAGTATAGAAGTAACTTAATATTTGTGCTTGAGTGAAATTAGTGTATAGAGAATTAATGTATGAGTCATATACAACAACATATGATTCATTTTTTTTGTATATGCGTCATGTATTTTTAGAAATATTACTTTTTGAAACATTACTAAATAAACCATAACTAATTGAACAAAATATTATATTCAGGATTTTTTAATGAAGAACATATTTTACAACTTCATTACCAATGAGAGTATCTGAATTTTCATCGAGTTATTTATATGGTTTCACTATGATTCTCCAATGATTAATACATAATTATTTATGAAATGATTTTATCCTCACCTACCATTAGGCATAAACATTACCATTAAAAATAACTCTCTCTAAATAATAAATCCACAATTGTTTTTTTATTCTTAACATCTCATGAAAAAATATCCTCCATAGATGATTAATTCTTGGACACAGTTAGAAAAATATAATATAAACAAACAAAAGATATTCTTTGATACCAATTGATAGATTAGCATGAGATTTCATGATAGTCCCTAGGGGGTGAATAGACCAATTTAAAACATTTTGAAAATTAATATCATATAAAAATTTAATAAAATAAAAATTTTCCTGAAAATGAAAGACCATTTTAATTTTCTAGTATATGTACAATAAATTGTGTTCCTATAAGTGTAAGTGAAGTGCAGAAGAAATTTAAATAAACAATTATACCTATATTTTTATATTATTTTAGATCAAATAGATCATAAATATACTTAATATTCAGAAAAAATATTATACCAATAGTTTAGAACCATTAGTATAGTCACTCAAATCATTGGTAATGCTTATACCAACAATGTGATGAGTTTTTGGATGATTTGGTATTGGGATTGAACTATACCAAAGGTTTCATTAATCAATTAGTTTATAATGTTTATAGAAATATTTTGAGAACCCTTTGTATATGCTTCTTCAAAATAAATACATATACTAAGAGTTTGGTCAAATAATTGTTATAGGTACACTGTTGAGAAATATTCCAGTTCTAGGTTTTGAACCTAGGACATCACTATTTTTCTCTAAAAACATTAACACTATGATAAAAACACTTCTATGTTATTAAACACACACATAAACACACACACACACACACACGCACACACACACATATATATATATTTAAATTTAAATTTTTAATTATTACTAATGATATTACACATAAATAATTGTTTCACCTATATAAATAGTTTTACAATACTACTGATGTATGTGGCCTAAATAAAAACCTATACCAATGGTTCTTGTCAAAACATTGTTATAAGTGTCCAATACCAACAATTTTACTACTATATTGGTATATCTAAAAAAATTACTATACCAATAGTTTTAGAAAATTTTGTTTTATAATTCTATTAGTATATGTCATATTTCTAGTAGAGAATATTCACTTCTCTATAGTCCTGAAATGAAATGGTTTCCACTAAAATAAGCCTCACTATTACAAGGGAGTGACAATTCTAATAAAAAGACTTTATATATACCAAGGAACAACCAAACTATATTTTCATTCTAAAAACTATGTAGAAACCACAACAAACCTAAATTTCAACGGGAGTCACATCCCAATATTAACCTACCTTTTATAGCGAGGGTACAACCAACACACACACCTTTTTAGAAAGAAACTATAATTGGTGAAACAATTATTTTAAAAATTTAAATTATAACATAACATGATAAATATAAAAATATAACAAAATACACTCTAAAAAATAATAATATTAAAGGATCACATAGTCAATGCAACACGATCACTTTCGCAAGCGTTTTCATGTTTTATCACCTTGATAGTGACTTCAGTATTGTAACAACATTAATCATTGTAGAAACCCATCAATAATTTTATATCTCATATCTAGTCCATGTATATATCACATTTCATCCATGTGGTTCCTTTGGTCAATTTTTATATAAAAACATTAACGTTTAGTTCCATGGTGCTTCCATATTCATGAATAACAGTAGGATCATCCCTGAATTCCAACTTCTAAATATTTTTTGTTTTAATTGAAAATGGATAAAAAATATTATACCAAAATTTGTGAGAAAACTAAATCAATTAATATATATATAATAAATTAACATACTCCATGTCAGGAAATAAAACTTCATGATATAACTATAATAAATAATGAAATAATTTAATTCTATTATATGATAATCATTTATTTTAAATCATATAATCCTAATGAAAATGATTACATAATTTTAAAAAATAATTTATAATAATCATAATAATAGTTCATAAATAACAACTATTTCATAAAATAATAGTGTAAAATAATTTCATAAGCACAAACAAATTCGAGTTCATATCATAAATACTTTGTAATAATCATATTTAACACTTCAAAATAATGAAATATATATTCATAAGGGTGATTTTAAAAAAATATAATATATATTAAAAAATCATTATAAGAATGATTTTAAATTTTTCATAAGTATGATTTTTAAAACTCTATATTGATAAGAAAAAATATAATAAAAATAATTTAGTTTTTAAAGATGACTTTGTATATATGGAAGAAAATTTTTTGAAACTTATTTAATAATCAGTTTACTTATCCCTAATTATCATGTTGATATGTTTATAAGAATATGTTTTCTTAAGATAAGAGAATGTTTGAAATAGAAACCGATGTGTGATTTATCCCTCTTAAAAAAAGTCATTTTATATCAGTATACAAGTTACATTATATTTGGGTATGAGTGAAATTAGTGTATAAGTGAATTATTGTACGAGTCATATATAACATCATATGAGCCATTTTTTGTTTCATATGTGTTATCAGCTCTTTATATGTGTCTTTTTTACTTAAAACAATTCTAGTAAACAAACTTCTTGTGAGAAATTTATACCCTGAAAAACATCATAATCATAAAAAAGAAAAATATTTAAATTTTATAGATTTACTATAATTAAAATATTAATAATAATAAACAAAAAAATAAAAAATTATTAAATTATTCTAAAGATAGTGTATGATTAAAAAAATCCTTTATTTATTTCTAAACATAATTTAAATGGAATAAGTTTTTGTTTTTTAATTATAAAGACAGTAACAAATAAATTATCAAGGTTCCATAAAAAACATAACTCCAATAGTTTTACTAAGATCTAAAATCTATTTATAACTTGAGATATTGAATTTATAATTGAGATACATCCAAGTGTTTCACCCATTTTTATGGTAGCTTATCATATATTTTTATAAGTTCTTTAGGAGTTGAGGATTTATAACAATGAATTATTGAAGTGATGACATATTTGGTATAGTGACTTTATAGGAGTTTCTCCAGTGTTGTTTTTGAAGAAGGAGAATCGATTTTTTTTATTATGTATAGATTAATAATGGTTGAGTCAAGTGATGGTGAGGAATCGTTATAATTTTCCAAGAATAGATGATTAATTTAACCAATTTAAAGCAGAAATCTTTTCTATAATTGATTTATAATATGTATATCACCTTCGAAGGGTTAAATATGAAGTCATACATAATAAAATTTCATGTCAGTGTTACCATTTTGAAATTATAGTGATTGATTTTTGAATTATAAATTCTATAGTTGGGTTCATAGGAATTGTGAATAGGGTTTTCCAATCCTATATTATTTATTTTATGGTATTATACATTGATGATATCTTTGTTTACTGGAATATGGATAAGGATCATGCATATGGTCTCCAAAAAATTAGAGTTTCTTTAAGGAAGTCAGTTGAATGAAAAGTTGTTTAAGTGATTTCTTTTGGACAAGTGAGATATATTTTAGGGGTTATTTCATTTCAATGTATTTTTTTGTTTGGGTACCAATGAATGTTAATATAGTTATTTCATGGAATACATCAATGAATGATTATCGGGTAATTAGTTTCTTATAATTGGTAGTTTATTATAGGAGGTTTTACCTAGGTTTTCTCACATTGTGACTTCAATGTCAACTTTGATTATGAAAGGGATACTTTTTATTATGCATGTGAGTGGCATGATACTTTTTTAAGATTTATGTATAATTTAATGAGTGAACTAATTAATGGATCCCCTAACATGGTTCTCAATTTTGAGGTTAATTATGATGGGTTCCATTAGGGTTTTTGATGTGTCTTTAAAGGATATTAATTTATCACTAAGAAGGTAGTTTAAATTTCTGAAAGATTAAAATTTTGATAATATATATATTATTTAAATGGGTAATATAGTGTCTAAAACATTGATTTATAATTTTAATGGTGAGGATTATAAATATAAAAGTGATAACTAGAAAGAGGTGTATTTTTTGGAATCTTTTGACCATGTCTATGTGGAGTTTATTGAGGGAACATGTCTTTATTGGAAATCAGTGGCATATTTTTTTGGAACAATTGGTAGAAGAGTCTCAAATAGGAGTCCTTGGGGAATAAGTGTGTAAATATTTGTTTATGAATAGTAATGTGTAGTTTAGTTAGTTTGAGGATGAGTAACACTTGGTTTTATTACGTGGACTGTTAATTCCATAAGAGAATACGGGAAATGGTTTTTCATTTGTTCCATAGTTCATATTTGTTCTGGCATCATGGAGTTTCAAAGTTATATGAAACTTTGAAGAGATGTCTTTCGTAGCCTAGGATAAATAGGGTGGTATTTTATTTTTTTTTCTCAATGCCTTGTGGGAAAATAGGAGAAATATAAACATCAAGTTCTTATAGGGTTATTACATCCTATAAATATTTCCTAATGGAAGTGGGAGAAAATTTCAAAGAACTTTTATATAGGATATCCTCATACAATTAAATTATTTAATGTAATATGAGTTATTATGAATTGATTGATAAATATGGTTGTTTTTTTAATCAATGAATCAATCTCGTTGGATATATTGAGAATTGTTTTATGATGGAAGTAATGAGACTTCATGGAGAACCAAGGATTACAGTATTTGATCATGATTCTGGGTTTATTTCATAAATGTTGAAGTGATTTCATCATACCATTGGAACCTAATTCATCCACATCTTGTAATTTCATCTACAAACCAATGATCAAACTCGTTAAATGTTTGAAACATTGGAGGATATATTGAGATGGTATAAGTTTTATTTCTGATAAACATGGGATGATCATTTTTCATCAACGGATTTATTAAATTATAAAAATTTTCATCCAATGTTAATATGGAAACTTATAAGAATTTTTTTTTGTGTTACTATGTCACTTTCCTTTTTTTAGGGTAGAGGTTGGTGTGCCCACTATAGTTGTTCCAGAGACGGTGTTGTATACTATCGAACATGTGAAAGTCATTCGAAATTGCATGAGGATTTATTAGAGTATATATAAAACATATATTTATCATTAGAAGATATTGTAGAAGATTTTAGTTTTAGATTATGTGGTCTTATGAGTATTAGGACATTGATAAAGAATGTTTCCAAAGGGTAGTAAATTTTCCATTGATTTATTCACACTTTTTTGCATTAGAATGAGTTGGATAGGTAGATTATTGATTGGTACTACCACTTTTATTTGAGATTTTTCATGAAATTTTCCATGTCTCCCTACTTTGAAAGTATTGTTTTTATCATTTTCATGTGATTGACTAAAGCGATATGAATATCTAAAAGTATATAACTTTTTTAGCATACATGGTAAGAATTCAGGATAAAATAGAGACGTTTTTTTATAGAATAGTTATTCTCATCATGTTAGTTCATTAAAAGTGTGGTTTTATTGAGAAAATAACTTAGGAGAGGGAATTATGTACCCCTTTGTGGTATCAATAATTGTACGTGAATTTTTTTGTGTGGAATTTTATTGTATCGATGGAAGTTGAATGAAATTAATTATGCAATTTCTTCCCATTTTTGTGGTTATAGTTAAAGATTTTAATGGATTGAAAGTTTAAATGGAGTGTATAATTTAAAGAACTAAAAATTCATATTTTATTAGTTAATAAATTTTTTTGTTAGTTTTCATTAGATAAGGGTAAAATAATACTTTTTAAATTCTTCGAATTAAAATTTGATGGAGTTTTTGGATTTTGGATGTGATATTTACCCATTATTGGTGACATGGTAATTTCATAAGGTGGTTGATTTTTACAATGGATGTAGAGTAACAACGAAATTTAATTATTATTGATTTAGTTTTTCTATTCATTTCTTGTAGATTATTTTATTAAATAATTTATATAGATTTTGGATGTTTTGTGTTGTTGGTGAGGTGGGGATTCTATTGGATGTGGGGAAAGATATTTTATGTAAATCGAATGTTAAATTAGAGAATTAAATGGGTGTTTTAAATGGGAATTAATGTGACAGAGAGAGGGAATCTAATTGATTAATTTTTCAGTGGTTATATACAAATTTAATTACAATGAGAGAGAGAGAGATATTAATATAATTTGTGTGAATTAAGTATGTGATAGTGGAATTAAAGGTGGTATTCATTTATCATTGAGAGCATATCGTTAGACTCTCTATATTCTCTCAATTATATTAAGGATAATTCTTAAATAATAGTATGTTGTGGTGAATATAGATAGAGGATAATGAGAAATGAGACTGTAAATGAATTATCATAGGTGAATTTTAGATTAACATTTTTCATTCAATAATGGTAGGTTATTTGAAATTATCATCTTTAAATTTATACGTGGGAATTTATAGTGTTTTTTTCTGGATCAGTGTATAATTCTAAAAAATTTAGGAATATGATAATGTGTTGAATCAAAATAGAAAACTATTTAAGAATAAAAAAATGGTGGAATAAATATTTTAGATGGATATTTTCTACGAATAGGAATTATTCTATGATAGATGTGGAATGGACTTATTCAAACAGATCAAAATTCACTAACATATGTACAAATATATGGATTAGGGATGGTTATAACCACACCAAATTGACTTTGAAATTATATGTTTACGGGTGGTTATCCTATAAGAACCCCTAAAATACCCTTTTTTATTTTCCCAACTAGACACCAGAGACACACCCACCTCCGAAAACAAATAAGAACCCATTCCAACACCCGAGCCAACCCCCAAGACTACAGAAAACACCCTCGCAAGCCTTATCTATGTAACCCCCCTCCCAACACCCCACCCCTAGAATACACCCTTGCGCCTCAGGAAACCCACCCAAACACCCCATACAACCCATCGGGCCCACATGTGGAAAACCACCATATCCCACCACTTTTCCCTTGGGCTTTGACACCACCATCTTAGAAATACTCCCACCCTAACATGGGAAATGCGCCTGTAACCCACTTCCTAACTAAAGGTACAAAAAATACCCCACTAGGATTCGAAGACTAACCTGGCTAGAAGTATATGCACGATTGAACCACTCTAGAAAATAGATTTTCATATGATATATAAAATAAATTATATTTTTTTAGATATAGAAATATTTGGTAACATATATATTTATATATATTTATATATTTATATATATTTATATATTTATATATATTTATATATTTATATATATTTATATATTTATATATATTTATATATTTATATATTTATATAAATTTTTGTATAAAAATATAAATAATACAATATATTTGTTTATATATAAAATATTTGTGTATATATAATATTTTTTTGTATAATATATAATATATTTGTGTATAATATTTATATAAAATATTTTTTTATAATATATATATATGTATGTATTATATGTGTGTATATATAATATATATATAAATAAATAAATTTATTTATAGAAATATGTATTTATTAAAATACTTATAAAAAGATTTATATTTATTTGTGTGTGAGTATTTTTGTATTTATATAATATGTATAGATATGATATAATCATAATATATATGTATATAATAATTTTTATATTCTTATATATTTGTGTGTGTGTGTGTGTGTGCGTGTGACAATAATATTATAAATTAGTAGTAATATTACACATATTTAGTAAAAAATAAAAAATATATGTTGGTTTTATAAATATGATACATTTATATATTTTATGATTTATATTATACATATATTATATTAAATACTCTTATATTATAAATTTATATATGTAATTATATACATTTATATTATATGGTGTATACACACATATATATACACAAAATATTAAATACATTAATATAATTGGAAATATATAATATAAATAAATGATATATATTTACTAAATTAATTTATAACTGATAGTATATACTATAAAATATATAAAATAATTATATAATGTATATATATATATATTTAAAATATAATATATATTATAAATATGATATATATTTATTTATTTATTTAATTTTAATTTTAATTTTTTCTATATTATATATATTTGTATACAAAATATAATATAAATGTATTTATATATAAATATAAAATAAAAATGTATTTATTATAATATATGTAAAACATAAATTATAATATAAATGTATATTATTTATAAAACCATATATAAATTTTATACATTTGAATAAATACATTTATATTTTGTATACTAATATTTTTATACGTATACATTATTGTTTATATGTATATGTATGTATATATAGTATATATATATATATAATGAATTTAAATACATTTATATAATGTGTTTATGTAAGATATATATATACACACACATGCGCATGCGCCCATATATATTATAAAATTTGAATTTATATGATATTTATTTTTTTAAATAGACGGGTTAAAACCCCTTCTATTCAAAGGGATTAGAGACAGTTCCTGGCCCCCTATAATTACATGAATTGGAGGTGGTTAAAAACAACCTATAATGTCATAAATTATAGGGGGTTCACAAGCCCCTCTAATATATTAAATTATATGTGGTTCATAACCCTCTCTAATTTCTTATATTAAATGGGGTTCAAAACCCCATCTAATCTAATGGATTAGTGATGGTTTATGAACCCGCTATAATTTCTTAAAATAGAGGATGTTTAAAAAACTCTCTAATGTCGTACATTAGTGGGATTTCAAAACCCCCTCTAATTTAAGATGTTAGAGGGGAGTGTTAACCACCACTATTTTCAATTAAAAAAATCCATTATATATATAGCCTCTAATATCCAAATGAATATTATATACATATTCAATATAAAAACCCTCTGAATATATATCTCCACTAATTATTAAATTATTGTGGTTTTGACAAAACCTCCTCAAAAATTAAACCAAATTTTAATAAAATAATGCTAAAAATTAGAGGGGGTTTTCAAATCCCTCCAAATTCAATGGTTGGTTTGGATTTTGTATAACCCCATCTATGATGAATTTTGGGGGGGAGGGGTTGTACATAACCCCGCCTAAAAACCACTACTAATCTACTATTTTTTATAGTGTATATACCCTTTATTTTTCCTCTCTCGAGTGATTATATGAAGGTATAAATGTGGAATGGTATAATAGATGACATGGATTGGCATGAAAATGAATTTAGATATTTTTTGTTATGTACATATGTTTTTGAACTTTTTTATACCCTGAATGTGAGGAATGTTAGTTATATGGGGAATAATTCCCTAGGATCTAATAGGGGTGGACCAAGTTGGGAAATTAGTATATCTATATTGTGTTGTTATATTTCCTAATACATTTTTATAGGTAATGGATTAGGTGGAAAAATAAATTGATGGTCGGTATCTGAATCCATTTGGCTTTTTTTAATGGAAAAGTGGTAATGGTTTATAACATGGTACGTTGAGGAGGAAGTGGATGAGGATGAGGAGGAGGATTGTGAAGATAGTGTAGATGCTATGGAAGACCATTATAGATATGTGATGAGTCATGAATATGATGAAGGTTGAGGAGGGGAGATTCTATGAGGGTGGACATTAATTTATTCAGTGAGATTCCCCAAGCATCGATTGCTACCCAACCTTATTGGGTTGTGGTTGGGAGAGTCCTTGAGGGTAGGAATTAAAAAAAACCAAGTAAGATTATATGTGGATGGTTAGTGTCCCAATTAATGAATGTGGATGATTAATGAGTAACCAATTCGTTATAGAAATTTGATGATGGAGATACTATAAAATTTTCTCTGTTTTTTTATATCAACTCATCGAAGGTGGTGTTATAGTAAGGTCTTGTTAGGTGTAAATCTACCATAGCTTATTATAGTGATGAATATATAGGTATAAATTTATTTGTTTCTTATATAAGGATCGGTGGTGGTTATTATTTTAGCTATGTTTGTGTAATGATATGTGAAAAACATGTGATATGGTTTAAAAAACTTATGATGTATAATGAAAGATGTCAGATATTTCTATTTTTTGAGGTTCTATTTTTTAATTATTTTTTACTCTATACACAGATTCATTAGTATACATTATTCACATGGACACATAAGAGTTTCAGGTTGGAACATACTGTGTATATTTATATTATCCTGTACTTTATATATATTATATTTTATATTATATGTTTATGATTCATAATGTTGGTTTCTAGAAACCATATCTCTAGAAACGGGATACTTATTGGTGACATAAATTTTCATTATGAGTTATGTAACACAACAAACTAGGATTCTATATGAACCGACACTTGAAATAGACCACCTCTATACATGAAGGACTTTCCAAATCCCCATGAGCTCAAAATATGTTCCCATGCATCAAGAATGATCTTTATGAATGATTTCTCCCTCAATATCAATTTAAAATTAAAACATAGTGGAAATAGAATGATAATAAACCACTCATGGAATAAAAATAATCACTTATATAAGGATTAATAATTTAAATAAATATATGGTGGAAAATGATATGAACAAACATCCCAGGAAGAATGGCTAATAACATATCCCAAAATAATTTCCAAAATGAAACAGAACATTAACACCTCCAAATATACATTTATGACCCTAGGTCACATTTCATATCCCACTATCCATCCATATATCAACATAAACCTCAATAATGAAAAAAAACAAGGCACCTGAATTTGGGAAAAAAATATTTGCATAGGCACATGGGAACAGGTGCATATATAGGGTGTTTCCTCAAGGTTCCTGGTAATATCTCCCCCAAGTATTCTCTATGAATTCCTTTGTAAAATAGTTCAGAAATTTTTAGTTCAAAATAATTTCTTCACATGGAAAATAAATAGGGTTTTCACATGGAAAATAAACCATGTGAAATAACATGTCACTTACACATCTTCAAACATCCACCCCTTTATAAAATAAACACAATGATGGTTAAAAAAATAGATAAACATTTAAACAATTGAAATAATTCTTTAAAACCATGGGAGACAAAACAAATCACCATTTATACTTCATTATAAGAATTTCATAAAAAGTAATTTTCATAAAAATTCTCCCAAAAAACTATTTATTAAAAATATTTTTTAAAATAATCATACCATTTAATTTTCAAAACACACTTACCAAAACATTTCAATATAAAATTTCAAAGTAAACCAAAACACATTCAATATGATACAAAAATATGACATATTTCCCATGAAAAAAAGAAAACCTAATACTATAGAACAACCAAAAAATATTCCAATGAATGAAATGAACTAGGGGAATACAAACAAACTAATACATGAGATCTTGTTATGTTTCTCCAAAGGGGCCTATGTTCCATAAGAAACATACTAAGACTCACATATTTGGATTTTTAACTAGTAAAAAGAACCCTAGGCTATCACTATTGAATCATTAATGTATCTATATCCCTATAAAACTAACTGAGATCTATTATGATCTGGGATCTGAATATACATCCCTAGAAACTTTAAAACATCTTGTGGTCATTAAACATCCCATTAGATCCCTACGCCTAATCGAGTACCTTAACCTAAGAGTAAACATTTAACTAGGTATTTCACTTACCTAGATGACTACTAGTCTCAATGTAATCCCACAACAAGTCAAAAGTACAGGGAAGCTACCAATGAAAGAACAGATCATCACATAAATACAATTTCAAACATTTGAATTTAAACCAGACCACACCGCCTTCACCCTCATAATAAAGAACCCATTTATTATTTAAGGCCCAATGGTTTCATAATATATCATATTCACAATTATCACATGTGTTTCATATGAGGGTTGAACATATTTTGGGTAATCGAGACATTAATTATGCTAATTGGGATTTCAAAAAGCTTTATGGGAAGGCAATCCCCTTTCAAAATATTTGAAATCAACATTTCAATTTTATTTAAAACCACTTTATAAAGTAGTATTTAAAATATAATATAGAAACACAAATATTTATAAAAAAACATTTTAAAACAAAAAATGTATTTATTTTTGAAATAAATCATTTCAAAGAACCCTTTCATAAATATTTATGTACCATTTAGAAACATTTCAATACACTATGAGAACCAATAGTGTCAAACCCATTTAAATATAATGAAGGTCAACTCCATTAATATTTTGAATCACCATTGAAATACTACCCATCAATTTTAAAATTAAAACAAATGGTGAATGCCATTTCAAAATATTTAAATTCCATTAGAAAATCCACTCGAGAATTTTAAAAAAACTCTTTCCATGTAACCTATGTCCATGAAAAACATTTAAACCATTTTAAAGACACTTTATACCCAAGAAGTCGTATAATTGTATTATAATTTCATAAGAAAAAAATTTAAAACCATTAAACAAATTTACAACATTTATTAAAAGGGATTTCGGAAGAATCATATAACTCATTCAAGAAGAATCATAATCGATGCTATTCATCATTGATAATGAATACTAAGTCAAGATAAGAGGAATCCCCTTAAACCTTAAACAACCCAAATACCTATCATTATAACTTCATAAAACCCTAATCCTAAATATGATAACATTTTGGGTTTGTGGTATTGAAAAAACCAAGATAGAGGGAAACATAAGAAGATAGGAGATGAAAGGAGAAAGAAGGAAGGATGGACCCAACTTCAATCGGTAAGAACAAAATACAGAATCAATGGAGGAAGAGGGGAGAAAGATCCCACATAAATCCCATGATCAGCTAAGAAATTAGTGAGAATTTTGATTCCAAAATCATAAAAATATGGGCGGAGTGGAATTTCACGAATTTAGTGAAATCAGTAGAGACTACATGGTTTTCCCATATGGTTTGTAAATTTTTTGGACAATCGTGCAGAAGGAACTACCAAATAAAAACAAACTCATGTGGTTTGTCTACATGGATTTCAAACTATGTGCTAACCAAGAATAAAATCTCTATTAGAAATGCAGAGTATTCTGTATTCTTAATTCATCGTTTCCACTAAATTTGAATATATTGTGCACCAATACCCATATGAATAAAAGGCCTTTTGTCTATTCCATTAGGCTTCATAAGGTATTGAACGGACTATAAAATACTCATGGAGAGAAACATCACAATATATAAAAGGAACTAAAAATGGCTTGTATAGGGGTAATAGAATATTTTACCCTAAAAATGATACAAAATTGTTCACAGAAGAAAATTTTATTAGTTTTACAAGTTTCAAGCTAAATGAACTCTAAAAATTAAATCATTCCATTTTAAAATAAAATAATAATAAATATAAGGTAATGGTGGAATGTGGGTGTCACAATTATTACAACTATGAAAATACCTTCCACCAAAAGGTTCCTGGTAAACATATTGGTAATAATGAAAAAATAAAACCTGTCAATCTATTCTATGAAATTGATATTTTGGTTATGAATTAAAAAATCCTAATACCAAAGACTCATCAAAAATGATATATTCTCTAGAAATAACTAATTGAATTCTTAATTTACATCAATAACCCTATAGAGGAATCAACTATATACACCCAATTAGAAACTCTAAACAATGGGTGAAATTACATGGTCTCCCCACCATTTAAAATTGATCTAAATGGTGGAGAGATAAATGACCACTCTAATAATGAGATCACCAACAGTCCAACATTGATTATACAAATTAATAAATTAAATCAATAGATTCCACTAGCCATGGACATCCTCAAGATAACATAATAATAAAACATGATCAATAATAAAGAGACATCTAAAATCACAAAGCTAAGGAACAATAAGGACCATAATATTAGGTAACAAAAATTATACATGCCCATTTCATCCAAAAGATTCTATTATCATAAATCCCTATTTCAAAAACCATCAATTCACAAAACTGCCAATGTTTATAGTGATTAAATGCATGCCTCAATCCAGAATATTATGTGTTCTATAAACATAAGTTATAAGACCTAGAGAAACGGGGAAACTATGACTTCATAACCAGGATACCCACTTAGTGTGAACTCAAAAAGGGCTAAACTAACACCAGCTAGTTTATAATTGGAAATGGTTCCCTCCCTATCCATGTCACCTAAAATACACACCCAATACCATCCCATATCAAAACCATTAAACCAAAACTCGTGCATATCCATCACCAAAAGGCTAATGTCACAAAAAATTCCACACAATGCATACTTATAAAAAGCATGGTAATTCCATAACAAAAACTATTAAAACAAGAGAAACCAAAATAAAACTCTAAGGTGGAATAAATCAAAATCCATCTTATGAGCAAAATTTATTACTCGTTGAGCATGATTCCTGAAGGTGTACAATTACCTAAGAACCCAAGAATATCAGTCCTAATAAATTCTACCAATTGGCTAGCCAAGGCTACCCAAGCTTACTCTCCCAAAAACAATTGACAGCAAAATTGATAGTGCACCATCAAAGGGGAATTTTTTCATTTATAGTATAAGAAATATCCAAGAACAAGAAAATAATTAACCTAAAATAAAACCAATCCAATTATATTCAAGAAATTTTTAAGAGGAATACAAAATATTATATGAAACTTGAATCCAAATCATTAATATTTTTCAAAACTCACAAGGAATTCCCAACATCAAACAAGGGATAACCATTAAAAATACACAACAATCAAGGAAAATCTTTCCAAAACCTCATTATTTTAAAAACCTCTAAATTATATAAGTAATCATAATATATTTTCCAAAAAACATGTTATCTTAAGGGAAAACCATTTTAAATAACTCCACATATTTTAAATATCAATTTCCATAAATAAATTCCCAAACATTTGAATTGGATTTAAAGGAAATAATTTTTATTTAAAACTAAGACACCGACTAAATCTTCTAAAAGTTCCTTATTTAAAATAATTTAATGTATTTCACTCCCAGTAAAATATTTTAATCCCCTTGACCTGTTAATTTTAATTAAAATAAAACAAAAAATTTTAAAAAATGCACAAGAGGTTCAAAAACACCTTGTAGTAAAACCATTAACAAATTTTTTAAAATAAAATAATTTTCTATAATTTATAATGAAATCAAAAAATTTAAAATATGAACATTCCATAAGACATTCTTAAGAAACAAATTACATTATATAAAAAATCCAAATAGATTCATTTCCAAAAAAATTATTTTTCATGGAATCAAAACATATTTTATAAAGAAGCTCAAATGATCCATTTAAAATCAAATATAATTTCCTATAAAAAATATTCTTTTAAAAAAAATACTCCTGGAATAATCTTAAATTCCAAAATAATTTTTCATAAAATATCACTTCTCACACAAATACCAATTTATCAAAATAATTCCAAGAGGAGACAAACCATAAATCTAAAAAAGATTCACTTCATGCAATCAACATACCACAATACTCAATTAATTCATTTCCCACGACTGGAAGTCCCTCAAGAGTAGTTTAAATAATAACTAAAATGGGATTTGGAATAATTATTGGCTCAAAAACATTATTTATAGACCGTGATATCGTCATGGAACAAACCCTATAATGTTTTCAAGATCGATCATTTGGCCACTTCTTAGTTTATAAGGTTGTGTTACCCAACTTCACACCAATAATTCACATACAGTTCCCTTAATAAAAAACCAATAGAACCCCATGGAAAATCGCACCATTTCAAGATAAATAATACACCATCAATTAAAATCAAAATTAAATTTTCAATTAAATATTATTTTCCCACTTCCCGTGGAAACTCATACATCATCTCAAAGTGTGTAAATAAAGCACCGACTCATGACCAACCTTCTAAGTACCAAGATAGATTATAACCCAATACTAAAAAAAATCCAAAATAAAAAGGGGGTTAATTTATGAAATTAAGTCCTTAATGATTGACATAGGCTTTCATATCATTTTTAATGAACTGAATAAGACTAAATTCTAAACCAACACTTGACCACAAAAACCACTGGGCCTAAATGGAATTCATGATGCTCATATACTAGAAACCAGTGCAATGGTGTAATGAATTATTTTTTTTAATTATTTCACCATTATTAGTAATTAATAATGAAATAATAGAGAAAACAAAATGAAAAACACCTAAACATGGAATAATAAATAAATAATCGTACATGGCCAAATTTAGGAAAAATATAAATCAGATAAAGATAAAAAACTACCATTTAAATAATTGAAAAAACATCCAAAAAATAAAATAAAAAAGGTCAAAAAACATACATAGCATCAAAATTACCAATAGTGAAACATATTCAATTATCATATCCCACAAACCATCTATGGACCAACCTGATCTCCAAGATAAAAAAAGATAATTGGGAAATTTAAATATTAATTTACGAGTTACACACAAAATTATGGACTGATACATATGTATGGTATATGGGAAACATTACAAATATGAAGTCACTAAAGAGTATCTATTAATCCCACTATAAGACAGTTAATAAAGTTCTAGTCTAAATAAAAAATATAAAATAATCTTTTTCACATTCTAAATAAAACAAGTGCAATAACATACCATTTGAAAATTTTCAAACATCCACCATTTTTATAAAATAAAAAAATAATGGTTAAACATTCCAATTAATGGAAACATAGATTTTAAAATAATATAAAATAAACCAAATCACTATTTATCATTATTTCTATAAATCTTTTAAAGACATTATTTTCATAAATAACAATCCTAAAAACCATTTCATAAAACATGATTAAAAAACAATCAAATAGTTTCATTTTCTAAACACACTTTCAAACCCAAGTGAAAATATATTTTGATAGTAAACCATAACAAACTCAAGGTAATACGAAAATCACACATAGAAACCATGAAATAAAGAAACATAATCCAATAAAATAACCAAATAATGGTTCCATATAATAAAACAAACTCATGGAATATAGAAAATCTAAGAAAATAAATCCCTTAAAGATATCTTAGAAGGAAAAAAGAATCATGGGAAACATCATATGTCTCATATATCTAGACACTGAAATGTAAATGGGTAATTTATGTCATCTCAACTGAACCGATCATTCCATTGTAGTCCTATAGAACTAATGTTTTTTACTTTTATTATCAAGGATCTCAAAATAAATACCTGGGACATTTCTAAATATATTAGGTCAACATAATACATCCTTCTACCTGACTAGATCAAATAGGGAACCTTAGCCTAGGTATCGCAATATAAACTATGGATTATAAATATCAAGATCTCTACTAGTCTTATATGACTCCCATGACACTTTAACAATGGAGGTGTGAAACCAAGGAAAAAATATATCCTCACATAAAAAATTCAAATATTTGAAGTTATAAATCACCTCACATCTGACACCCACAAAAGAAAAAGCCTCATTCACATCCTTGCAAAATAATTAGACAATAAGATAATTCAATATAAACAATTCCACCACATTCTCATTATCCATCATAGGTGCAATATTCACACAGGGATCAAGTTATTGTCTCACACATTTTTTTAAATAAACTCTTTAATGATGCCAATTAGGAATTTGAAATATTTATCTAGAAGAAAATCCATTTTAAAACCATTTGAAATCCATAATAAAAACTGTTCTTAGAAAACCATATATCAAATAACATTTTAAATCCCATTTGTAATCCCAACCTATTTGAAAATTAACTTTTTATAAGAAAAAACCACTTTCTTTTATACATTAATATCTTTTGGAAACCTTTTAATAAAAAATATATTCCAATTTGAAAAGGATTCAAGTCACTACGAGACACAATAGTCTGAAAAACCAATTGAAGAGAATAAAGGAAAATTATCTTCATTATAAATAACTATTAAAACATCGTACACACAATTTAAAAAAACTACTATTAAAAACACATTCAAAACATTTAAATACGTTTAGAAAATCTATATATGAATTTTAATGAAAACATTGAATGTGACCCAGGTCTATGCAAAGTGTTTAAACCATTTTTAAGCCAATTAAAACCCAAAAATGAATATCATTGGCCCGTAATTTCAAAAAAAATACTTACAATCATTCAAAAAATTTATTTCATGTATTCTAATGGAATTCCAAAGAAACAAGACCTCATTAAAGACGAATCACAACAAAAACCCATTGCCCCTCCTAGAGAATGGACCAGTCAGCTAAGACAGATCCTCCCCAACCCTAAACAACCCAAATCCCTATCATTAAAACCACCTAGAACCATAATATTAACATTATTATTTTTTACGGTTTTTGGAAGTGAAAAAACCCAGTAAATATGTAAGACAAAGAAGATAAGATAAAAAAGTTGAAGAAACAATGTCTTACCCACTTGAAATAAAAAATAACAAGAACCAAAATAAAACTAGGAATATTGAAGAAATCCCCTACACACACCTTATGCTCATTAAATAAAGTATGAGTTATAAGGTTACTGAAATTATAAAAACATAAGGATAAAACAAAGAATTTCACCATTATAGTGAAATATTTGAAGACCAGATGGTTTACTTATGCATTTTCTCAAACCATGTGCTAACCATGGAGAGAAAACTTCCTAAAAACAATATACTAACATTGTTTGGCTGCACGGTTTCCAACCCTTTTTCCAAATGTGAAAAATAACTCTGTTAAAACTATAGATCATTGTGCATTCATATCCCATGGTCTCCACTAATCATATAGAAGATGTGATATAATCCCCATACAAATAAACGTTCCTACATAAATTACCCTAGTATTCACACAAGTTTTGTTCCAAAAAATGTCCTATACACGAAAATATACTATGTGTTATAAAATAATAACTGAAAAATATCCTACATATGGGTAATGCTGAAAATTTCACTAAACATGCATAAAACCCATGAATAGGAGGAAAAGTTCCCGATTTTTTATGTTTCAAGATTAAACCTCCCAAAAAGATGAATCAACTAATAATAAGATAAAATAATGTATGATATATGGTAATAAAGTCATGTAGGTGTCACATCTTACTTGGGGTATAAAGTTGATGCCAGACTTGTGGTTTTCATATATTTTTCTTGGGTTTTTATAATATGATATAAATTTGTATATATTACTTATGTATTATATATTTTAATTGAATTGAATTATTCTATTGATGTGGATTTTCCATTTAAAAAGGGTAATTCATTCCATGAATGTGATATAATATACCATTGGTGCTAGTCTCTAACCTGTGGTTTATTGATGGCTAGCTTCTAGGTTCACTCTCTATCTCATTATTTTATCATATATAGTGCTAGTGATGTTGGGTCATGAAATCACCCAATTAATTATGTAATTCATGTTTATGATATCATTCATGGAGTTTTCAAGGCTCAAAATACACCTTCATTAAACCAAAAAATTCATTTCCTCTCTATAAATATATTTTATCCATCACCTTCCATGTAACAAAAATATTAATACATGGTCATAATATTCCTTCAAAATCATCCATTGATATTCCCACATTATTTACTAATTTTTGACTTCTGAGACATCCTATAACATTAGGGGTAAATTATATAAGTGTACAGTATTCATAGAACTTCTTTTTCACAAATTATAATTATTTTCTTTACTTTTTTATTTAAAAAATTTCTATTTCTTTTTAACTTATCCCTAGATTCCTTTATATTTCATTGATGTTTTTTTAATGGTTTATGGTAACTCTAAATAATTTATTTTTTATTTCAATCACACTAAATTTATTGAATTATAATATGCTTGGGTAAAAATATTCTCCCATTCCTCATATAATATATCACATAAAATGATATGGTATATCCCTATGTGTGACATGATTGTGCCTATGATACAATTTTAAAATTCAAAAAATTCACTTCCAATGATATCCATTTTTATCACCTATAAGTTTTATTGTGATATATGTTAAACCTTATCATTAGATTTGGTTTTCCTGTGAATAATTTTTTTTCTCTTTCATCATCAATGATAACATTTACTAGTCCATCCACTCTATTATTCCATGAGACATTGCATATAACCTATATATAGACACATAATTACATAATATATATATAATACTATTAAAAAATTATAAAATATTATATAGATATATTCTCTTGGATTAAATGAATTGCGACTAATGATATTAGGTTTCTTCTTTTATGGATGAATTTTTTCTTCAAATAACTCATGATTACACATTTACAATCAATCTAAGGTATCATATTTAATATATTTTATTGATATTAATACATATTAATTCATATTCTCTTATTTTTTTATCCCAAAGGTTTGGACTATTAAATCACTATTACTATTTAACCATTTATTTACATCTCTCTCTTATTTGTGTGTCATGTGCACCAAGTTTCATCAACATTCCTCTATATCATTTATAGTGATTTATCTAGGAATCCTTAATTTTTTCTTTTATGTTAAAGAATATATTCTCACATAAAACTTATAATCCCATTTAACATGTGATTATTTTGAACATATTCTTCTAGGATATATTTATGGAATAAAACATATCCTTATCATAAACCAAATTGTCTTTCTACCACATAATATTTTCTAGCCACAAAAAAAATATGTTATAAAATATATATTAATAAAATGTTTACAGATAAAATATCTTCCAAACACTTAACTAAAACTTTATTTCCATAGAAAAGTTTCTTTCCTCTATGACCTGAATTTTCTTATTTCCAACAAATAAATATTTTTTCTGGCACAAATTATAATCTCTTAAATAATATTATCACATGGAATATGTTCACCAATAACATATTCCTTCTTCCCAACACGTCTCCAAGGTATAACGCGTTATTTTAATGATATTTCAAATTTTAGACATATTTCTCATCCTATTCTACCTTCAAACCTAGAACTTTGGACAACCTCTTCATCACATCATACTATTATATGTATATTTGGTCCCATATCACAAGTGTGATTTCCTTCATTACCATATTATGATATATCCATTAATTTTAATCCAATTGAATGATAATAATCAAATTAATTTCAAACATAAATTTATATCAATTATGATCATTTTAGACAATCCAACATTAATGTCCAATGAGTTATAATGATCTATCTAATTTCATTCCAAACCATAATTTACTCAATGGATAAGAAGTTTAAATAAATATTTATGATGATAATATGTACCATTTAATTTGATTTATGAATAAATAGATTCATCATGTGTAATTTTTGAAAAATGAATTTTGTATTTTCCATTAATCTTTGCAACTCAAATATAAAACCATTAATGTGTAGATAAATAATTTTTTTCATGTATGAATTTTCATTAGTGGTTACCCAGAGGCCCTAATACTGGAAGTGTTGATTAGAGTCATTACATTTTTTATTGCATCTCTAAATCCATGTATTCGTGAAGGATGACCCTATATTCCATAAATTATTAGTGAGTGACCTAGAGATCCCAAGAGTGTTTTCTTGAGATCAAGTTGAGTTATAGATTACCCAAAAAATAAACATATTTATAATGACCTATTAATAGAAACCTGTATTTCAATTTGGGGGATTGTTAATGAAACCTTAGAGAGGAATCCAAGTTGCATATAGTTCCATGAAGTTAATATTGTAAAGGTTCCATAATAATCCATAAAATAAAAAAATAAAAATGAATTAACAAATGACACCAAATAGCCATACTCACAAAGATAACATGCAAAAAATTCTAGTAGGAACACCTAAAATGAGAACCCAAAAATAGTCACTATAAGGAGTGCCTATAAATTATTTTTTAAAATAGTGTTTGTAATAACTAACCGAAAATTATAGCCCAAAAAATATCACAAAAAATACCCAATATAGTGACCATAAATAGTAACCATTCTAGTGACTGCTATAGTGACACAAAATTATAGTTTCTGGGATTTAACCCTCAAATAAAATGGATATTAATCCCTATTTCTAACCCAAAAATGTCTTTGGAATCATCATGTAACTATCGTATTAATGTATTCAATTATTTCACTAGACATTAAATTTATTTCATAATTTAATTAACAAAAATCAATAAATTTAATAAGTAGAAGAGAAAACTATGGTAAAAGTTGAGGAAGGGGGATAAGAACATATAAATTTCTCTCTCTTATAAATACTCAAGGTGAGATAATAAAGAATTGTGTTCTTAATTTCATATCGATGAAGGTGGTTAAGAATGAATGTCAACTTTATTATATGATTTTATGAAGGTTCTAAATGTTTCTTGTTCTCTTATATAAACATATTATCGTCTATCATATTAAAATTAATTCTATTGTAATTGTGAAATTATAGGTAAATCACATAAATATATTTTTTATATTCTTCCAATAAATTTCATTAAATTATTATTTTAATATATTTGATGATTACGATAATAAAAGAAAAAATTGGCTTTTTTATTTCCTTTTTATTTATTGAACTATTTCAAATGTAATATAATTTCTATTAATATTTTATGATTGGAATTATATTTTTAAAATACTTTTAGTATTCATTATTATAATGTGAATATTTTTCAAGAAATATTTGTGGGGTTCATATTTTATGTACTTTATAATTTTTTTTCATTTTTATTCTTTTTTTGTAAACTTTATTATTAAATGATATTGGATCATTATAATTGGATTTCGCTTTTAATTTTATCATTTTAGAGAGATTTGGATTGATAACGATTCAACCCAATGTATGTTATCAAAATTGTGATAATCAAAATACACACACACACACACACTACAACATAATCATGAATATTAAGTGGTACAATTTCACAATTCTTATAAAGGAATCATTGAAAATTTTTACACTATATATATTATTATGTAAAAGGACTCTAAATGGGTTCCTTTCACATCACATTTTTATGTTTTACTTATGTTTTTTTCACTAAAAATGGTAAAAACTATTTTTTAGTTAAATTTTATATTTTAATATATATATTAATACATTTATGTTGATATAAATATAAATATTATTTACATAAATATTATTTTTGTAATACTAAATATATAAATACATATAAACATTAAGAATATATAATTGAGATATGTGATAAGGATCAAGAGTTAGAACTCTATGAACAATGGTTGATAATGTAGTTTAGGGTTAATCGGTGTCCTTTCTTGGAGATTTGGTGCTTGATTTGTTAGTTGGAGGTCCTCTCATTGGATCATTTTCTCATGATGATGGAGGTTGATGCTATGAGTCATCTTTTAGTTTCTATGATAGAGGTGCTTGGTCTAACATCCCGGACCCGGGTGCCACGCAACGGGTGCCCCAAGCCCGGTTCGTCACGTGACCTCAAGCGCATTTCCCCAAACGTCAGATGCTACCAACTAGCAGTGAGGGCCCAGGTCTGATCGTGGGGAAACTATGCCCTCATTTGTCAAAGTGTAGCGTAGCATAATGGAAATAAAACATACAACGACGGAGGAAGAAGTAAACATACACAACGGAAATAAACAACTACGGATGATATAAACAACAGTATATAAATTATGATGCTACATGTTTCAAGTTCTAAGAAAACATCTTGAACATGTTATACATCAATACAGTACAACCAAATACAGAGCACAGCAAAGAAAGTGAAACAGCTAGCAGCTGCATTGCGAGCCTAGGCTCGGTCCCATGCCCTCATACTCCACAGAAATAATCAAGTACCTATATAGGGACTCTTGCCCCTATCTACACCTGCATCAAAGTAATCTATTTGGGCCGAAAAGCGTGACCCAAACAGGGTGTGAGAAATATATCTCAGTAGGAACCCACCAAAGGCCCGTGCCCAACCACGTATAAGCTTGCAACAACAGTGTACAATAGTAAAATGCAATAAAGTAAGCAGTACTAAAAAGTAACTAACTTAAAAATTAAATTGCCATTTTATTATTCATTTAATTTATTTAATTTAGTAACATTCTTGTGCTCAACAGAACCAATCCCTCAAGCCAACCAGAACCATGCCCTCAGGCTAAAATAGTAACCCATGCCCTCAGGCTTTCCCTCAGGCCATACCGAATCCAACCTGCAGGTATTTCCCTCAGGCGTAACAAGAATTTCCCTCAGGCATAGGAATTGTTGCCCTCAGGCACAGAAGTCAAGCCTTCAGGCACGAAAGGTTTCCCTCAGGAGAAATACTACAGCCCTCTAGCTAAATAGTGCAATGCCCTCAGGCTAATTACAACAATGCTCTCATGACAAATACAATAACGCCCTCAGGCTAAACAAGTAACTGGGCCATGCCCAACAGGTAAACAAGTAGTAAAAATCAATTTCTCTCGAGGAAATTCTAAAATTACTGCTTTAAAGGCATACCCTCGGGTATCCTGGCCAAACGGATAAACAGTAAAACACACCCCCGGGGTGGTTCCAGATCCAAGTAAAAATCCCAACCATAATTTTATTATCAAAATTTAATCACCTATGCATTTCTAGGCATTAAATATAGCAATGGCCACACCCACACGACACCCCAACATGGGTTCATGGCACAAAAACACACGACAATTGGAAAATAAACACAAATCCACCTACCTTATTCGCTAATGAACGTTATACCCGAACGCCGACTCCAGAAATGCCTAAGAACGGCGTAGATATGAAGAAGAACAAAACCCATTCAAATGTAAATAACTTTCCCTCAGGAAATAATTGGTATGAACGGTACCAGGAGAGGAGAGGGCTTACCCGTGCGGTTCCAACGGGATTGTCCGAGGCGGAAACCGATACCAGACGAACCCCTGGTGGATCTTTAAAGGTCTGGTCGTCGTCCTTGGCTCCAAAATGGCTCAAATGCCTCATCTTCCAAATTAGGAGGCTATTGCCTGTTTTAAGCCAAAAAAACAAAGTACACGGCGTATACTTCTGAGTACATAGCGTGTACTTCTTTCATTTAACTATTCATTTGGCGGCACCACCATACTGTTCAATCGTCGACATGAGTACACGGCATGTACTCTAAAGTACACGGCATTTACTATCACCCAGAAGTCGGTTGCTTCACCGCCTTACTGTTTAGGCCTGCTGACTGACTACACAGCGTGTAAGGTACCACTACACGGCGTGTAGTCGGTTCCTACACCCTTCGTCGCCAGCATGGCTACACGCCCCGTGTACTCATCCCCACATGGCCAGAAGTTCACGGCGTGTGGAAATAGTACACGACGTGTAGTTCCAAGAGGTATGATTTTTCCCTATTTTCCAAATTTTCTCAAAAACACTTAAGGAAAAGAAAAAAGAAGAAGTCCGTACCTCAAAAAATAAAAACTGGGTTCTTACAAACTTCCCCCCTTATAGCAATTCGTCCCCGAATTGAGCTTCCAAGGGTGGAAAAGATAAAGATCAAAACAGCTCTGGCCACTGAGCATGTACGTCGGCCTCCCACTCCCAGGTCTCGTCCTGCACTCGTCCATGCTGCCATAGCACCCGTACGAGAGGAACTGACCGGACTCGGAGAACCTTCATGCTCCTGTCTACGATACGGATTGGATGCTCCTCAAAGGACGCATCATGCTGAAGCTCAACCTCCTCTGGATGAAAGGCGTGAGATGTTTCTGAATGGTAGCGACGCAACTGAGACACGTGGAAGACGTCGTTCATGGCTCAGTACCACTGTGGTAACTAAAACTGATAGGCAACCAGCCCGACTCTCTCCAGAATCTTGAATGGCCCCACATACCTCGGTGAAAGCTTACCCTGTCTCCTGATCCATTTGTGTCCCAGCCTCGGCGAAACATGTAGAAAAACCTGATCCCCCACCAAAAACTCCAACGGTCAACTTCGGCGATCAGTATAAGACTTATGACGAGACTGCGCGGTAGTCGTATGCTTCTAAATCAACTGGACCTGCTCAGATGTCTCCTTCATGAGCTGTGGCCCCAGTAAAGCTGCCTCACCTGCCTCTAACCAGCACAAAGGTGATCGGCTTGGCCTACCATATAAATCCATGTATGGTTCCATCTCAATAGTTGCCTGAAAACTGTTGTTATAGGCAAACTCGACTAAGGGTATATGCTTCTCCCAAGAGCCCCCAAAGTCTAGGACGCATGCGGGCATCATGTCCTCTAGAACCTGTATCGTCCTCTCTGACTGGCCATCTGTCTGAGGGTGGTATGCTGTGCTCAGAAGCACCTGTGTACCCAGAGCCCTCTGAAAACTCTCCCAGAAACGAGATGTAAATCGTGCGTCCCTATCTGAAACGATAGAACGAGGGACCCCATGAAGACGTACAATCTCTTGGATATACAGCCTTCTGAGCTCGTCAACACCAAAGGTCTCCTTGATCAGCAAGAAGTGAGCTACCTTCGTGAGTCTGTCCAGAACAACCCACACAGCGTCATTTCCTCAAGGTGACCTCGACAATCCCGTCACAAAATCCACCGTGACATCATCACATTTCCACTCTCGAATGGGCAACTGCTGTAATAGCCTAGCTGGCCTCTGGTTCTCTACCTTCACCTATAACAGGTGGAACACCTCGTAACAAAACCAGCGATCTCTCTCTTCATACCCGACCACTAGTACTGATGTCTCATGTCTCGGTACATCTTGGTAACCCTGGGACAAACTTCCCAAGCTGAAGCATGAATCTTCCGCATCAGCTCCTCGCGTATATCACCTGGATCCCATACTCGTCCATGGAAATGAAAAACCTCATCATCGCACATCGTCCAACCGGGAGGAGGGTCCTCACTTTCCACCGACTCCCGTAGAACTAGGACTTCTGGATCAGATAGCTGCCTCATCCTCACTTTGTCCAGGAGGGTAGAAGTCACAACTAAAGAAGAAAGATAAGCCTGCCCCTGACTGTCATGCACCTCCAGATGCATCTTAGAGAAAAAGGTCATAAGCTCCCACTCACCACTGGCCTCCTGCACTGTCTGTATCTGAGTCTTCCTGCTCAGTGCATCGGCTACTGCATTACCATTACCAGGTGTGTAGGCAAGCTCAAAATCGAAGGACTGTAGGTACTCAACCCACCTTCTCTACCTCAGATTCATGCCACACTGGGTAAAGATATACTTGAGGCTTTTGTGGTCAGTGAAAACCACAAAATTCTCTCCCAATAGATAATGTCTCCAACAGCGCAATGCATGCACAACTGCAGCCAACTCGAGATCATGCGTCTGGTAATTATGCTCATGTGGCCTTAATTGCCGAGACTCTTACGCAACGACTCGATTGCCCTGCATCAACACAGCTCCCAGTCCAATTCCTAATGTGTCACAGTAAACTGTATAGCTCTACCCCTGGTCTGGGAGTATCAGGATCAGTGCTGAAGTCAACCTTCCCTTCAGGTCCTAAAAAGTTGTCTCGCAAGCTTCTGACCAAATGAACTTCACACCCTTCTTAGTCAGACCTATCAACGATGCTGCTAAGAGGGAGAAGTCTTGTATTAAGCATCTGTAGTAACCATCCAACCCTATGAAACTTTTTATCTCAAAAACATTCATAGGTTTCTGCCATGAAACTACTGCTCTCACCTTCTCTGGGTCTACTACAACTCCTGCCTCTGAGATGATATGACCCAGGAAGTGAATATGGTCCATCCAAAAGTGGCATTTTGAGAGCTTAGCATATAGTTGATGCTCTCTTAGTGTACTCAACATGATCTCAAGATGGGTGGCATGGTCATGTCGAGTGTGAGAGTACACCAAGATGTCATCCACGAATACTACCACAAAAGAATCAAGATATGGATGGAACACATGATTCATCAGAACCATGAAAACTGTTGGTGTATTCATGATTCCGAATGGCATAACCAAGTACTCGTACAGACCATATCTACTCCGAAATACTGTAAGCGGTATATCCAATGGTCTCACGCACAGATGATGATATCCGGATCTCAAGTCAATCTTCGAGAACACTCGTGCTCCACGAAGCTGATCAAAAAGATCATCTATCCTCGGCAAGGGATATCGGTTCTTAACTATCAACTGGTTCAGATTCCGATAATCCACGCAAAGTCTGAGTGTACCATCGGCCTTCTTCACAAAATGACCGGAGAACCCCAAGGAGAAGTACTGGGTTGGATAAACCCCTTTTCCTGTAACTCCTCTAACTACCTCTTGAGCTCCTGAAACTCAGGTGTGGCCATCCTATAAGGAGGAATGGACACCTGTACTACTCCTGGCAAAAGCTCAATAGAGAAATCCATCTCATGCACTGGAGGTAGACCTGAAAAGTCATCCAGGAAGACATCCCTGAAATGATCAAAAACTGGAGGGAAATCCATCTGACAAGCACCCTAATCATCCAGATACAAAATCGCAATTTGGGCTATGACTCCACCTCACCCATGATGCTCTGGTCCAGCTCGACTCGCATGAACATCCCATTCGCCCTTGTATAGAAACCCTCCACCCTCTAGTGATGTGAAACTCACCCTGCGACGATAGCAGTCTACAAAGGCCCGAAATGGAACCAACCAGTCCATCCCAAGAATGACGGCATAGCTCGTCATGTCCAAGATATTGAGGTCCCAAAGGAAGTGGCACCCTCCAACCTCAAGGGGTCACTCCTTATACTGATGGACACCAGTCGTCCTAGTCCCCAACGGAGTGTCTAGCGTCATGATATCAGAAGAAGAAGAAACACAGAGCCCAAGGCTCTCCACAACGGGCACAGATATGAAACTATGTGTAGCACCCGTATCGAAAATTACTGAAGATAAAACAGAAGCTACTAGAATAGTACCTCTGACTGTAGAAGGTTCAGGATCCTACTCTTGTTGGGTCTGTTGCACTGCATATGCCTACCTAGTGCCGCAGCCCTGCAACACAACTTGGCTACCCTGAGCTGTCCTGCCCTGCTGCCTCTGAGATCCTGGCATCTAGCTACCACGTCCAGGACCACCATCTCGACCTGCACACCCTGACGTATTCCAGTTCCTCGTCTGGTAAGAAGCCACTGGTCATGCTCCCGCACGTGGAGTCTGCACTGAACCCCTCTCACTAGCCACTGGTAGAAACACCCTGCAAAAGCACTGCAGAAGACCCATCTTGCCGCATGCTCGGCACTCCACTCGGTCTCGTGGACACTGTGACCTCTTATTCCCCTCTCTGCCACACTGTTAGCACCTGATCGGGCCACCTAAAGAAGATGCCTGGATGGTACTGCCACCCTGAGAAAAGTCCATTTGTCTCTTCCTCTTACCAGTAGAAATAGTACCAGTAACTGGTGCAGAACCGCCCTGGCCCACACCACTAGATTCCCACAGGTTCCTCTCTGTAATCAGAGCCTGATTCACAATCGTGTGTACAGTAGGAAAGCTGAAAACATTTACCAGTGCTCGGATGTCATACCAAAGACCATCCTCAAAATTTCTAGCTCTCAACGTCTCATCACCCACCAGCACTGGTGCAAAACGATGAAGCTCCGTAAAATGAGAAGAATATCCCATCACCGACATAGCGCCCTACTGCAGATTCATGAACTCTCGAGTTCTATCTACCCTCAGCATCTCGGGAAAGAAGAAGCCATAGAAGACTTCATGAAAATCTTCCCACCTCATGTCCCTGTGATGCTCTGTCTGGGAGGTAACATCCCACCACCTCTTTATGGAATCACGCGGCATGTAAGTCGCGAGCTTGACCCTCCACCCTGGAGGTGTCTCACGATGCTCGAAAATAGTCTGCATTGATCCTAGCCAAGACTCCACAGCCTGTGGTCCTCCATCCCCTGAAAACGTAGGCGGATGTTGCTGCTGAAAGATACGTGTCAGCTCATCCATAGATGTGGCAGCCTGCGGTGCTCCCTGAAAGGTCTGCATGAACCACATAAAGCCTTCACGGAACTGCACCTCAGCGCTTGTGCCCGGTATAACAGCTGGCGCCGCATCTGGTTCTGCTAGTAGATCAACTGGTGGCCCATGGCCCACCATCTCCAGAGTATAATTGTCACCACTCTCCTGGAAAACAACTCACCGTCGTCTAGGTAGTATGACACTACATGGTCAAAAACACGCCTCAGATTCAAGATTATTAAGACCGAAAAGCGAAGGAACCACAATGGAAACAAGAGGAAGAAAGCATGAAAAATTGGAAAATCAAGACTACACGGAGTGTACATTGACTACACGGCGTGTACATGACTTCCCTTCCCCTGCCCGGGTCCTTCAACACGGCTAAGCCACACGGATTCCATCGAACAAAACTACACAGCGTGTATAATATCTACATGGCATGTACGGTGTTATTTTCCAACTGCATGTGTCGTCTGTGACATGGCTGACTACTCGGCTTGACACTACATGGCGTGTTACACCCGTACACGGTGTGTACATCACCCCATTTCCCAGCCACACGGCTAACTCCACACGGTCTTTCATCGGACAAGATTACACGGCGTGTCCCACAGGTACACGGCATGTTCAGGGAGAGTCGACCCCAGCCCGTGTTGTTAGTTACACGGCAGAGTCCCCAGGTCACACAACACGGCGTGTCCATTCGGTACACAGCGTGTTTTACCCAAGCCTTGACCTACCCCGTGTCGTCGCCAACACGGTTTGTAACTCAGGAGGAGGATACACGGCAAGTACTCTGGGTAAACGGCATGTACTCAAAAAGTTCATTTTTCTTCCCGAACAGAAGAGCATACACGACGTGTATAAAAATACTACACGGTGTGTATATTGGGTTTCCGGATAGTATGAATCAGAAACATCCTCGGAACCCAAAAAATACTGAAACTAACACCTAAGTGTCAAATTCTGACCCGCGGGGGCTCATACTCCCCACGAATCAAAGGTTGACATCTTATATGTGTTATAAGCAATAAACAGTCAATGATCCACCAAATTCCGGTCAAGGGGGGCCCATACTCCCTAAAAACCAAAGTTTGGCGTCCATTCAATAAACAATCTCAAACAAACATACCATGTCACATGGAAAGTATTTATCAAGCAGCTATCACAACAGCATGCTTTATTTTCACAACAACTATCACAACAACATGAAAATTATAATGCACCTACATGGCATGGAAACTATGCATGGAATGTGATATCTAGCATGTTCCTACATGATGCATGAGATGGCATACCATCATCTCATCGGGTTGAAAATAAATAGAACCCATAGATAAAATATAAACTGCACAATCTCAAAGTGCGTCACCCAACGGTGAAAACATATCAACTGTAAATTGAAAAATCAAAAAAATTGTAATCACGAGGTAAATTGGATTTTCCCTGTACGCGAGTTTGCTACGCCCAGGCACAGCTTACTACCAACTACCATTCGTCATATCCCTGACAACAGCGCCAAATAGTAATTCAAAAAAAAAAGAAACGCCTCTGATACCACTTTGTAACGTCCCAGACCCGGGCGCCACGCAACGAGTGCCCCGAGCCTAGTTCGCCACGTGACCTCATGCGCATTTCCCCAAACGCTAGAGGCTTCCAACTAGCAGTGAGGGCCCAGGCCTGATAGTGGGGAAACTATGCCATCATTTTTCAAAGTGTAGCGCAGTGGAATGGAAATAAAACATACAACGACAGCGGAAGCAGTAAACAAACACAATGGAAATAAACAATTGCAGATGATATAAACAGTAGTATATAAATGACGATGCTACATGTTTCGTGTTCTAAGAAAACATCCAGAACATGTTATACATCAATACAGTACAACAAAATACAGAGCACACAACGCAAGCGAAACAGCTGGAAGCGGCATCACGAGCCTAGGCTCAGTCCCATGCCCTCCTACTCCACAGAAACAGTCAAGTACCTGTATAAGGACTCTTTCCCCTATCTACACCTGCAGCAACGTTATCTGTTTGGGCCGAAAAGCGTGACCCAAACAGGGTGTGAGAAATATATCTCAGTAGGCACCCACCAAAGGCTCGTGCCCAACTACGTATAAGCATGAAACAACAGTGTGCGATAGTAAAATGCAATAAAGTAAGCAGCACTAGAAAGTACCTAACCTAACAATTAAATTTCCATTTTATTATTCATTTAATTTATTTAATTTAGTAACATTCTTGTACTCAATAGCACCAAGCCCGTAGGCCAACCAGAACCATGCCCTCAGGCTAAAATAGTAAACCATGACCTCAGGCTTTCCCTCAGGCCATACAGAATCTTACCCGCAGGTATTTCCCTCAGGCATAACAGGAATTTCCCTCAGGTGTAGGAAGTGTCTCCCTCAAGCACAGATGTCAATCCCTCAGGCACAAAAGGTTTCCCTCGGGTGAAATACTACATCCCTCGGGCTAAATAGTGTAGCGCCCTCAGGCTAATCACAACAAGCCCTCAGTCCAAATACAACAACGCCCTTAGGCTAAACAGGTAACTGGTCCATGCCCAACAGGTAAACTCGATGTAACAAGCAATTCCTCTCAAGGAAATTCTACAATTACTACATTAAAGGCATACCCTCGAGTATCCTGGCCAAATGGCTAAATAGTCAAACACACCCCCAGGGTGGTTCCAGATCCAAGAAACGATCCCAACCAGCATTTTATTATCACAATATAATCACCTATGAAATTCTAGGCATTAAATATAGCAACGGCCTCAGCCACATGACACCCCAACATGGGTTCATGGCACAAAAACGCATAAAAACGCACGACAGTTGGAAAATAAACACAAAGCCACCTACCTTATTGGCCAAGGAACGTTATACCCGAACGCTGACTCCAGAAACGCCCAAGAACATCATAGATCTGACGAAGAACAAACCCCATTCAAACGTAAATAACATTCCCTCAGGAAAGAATTGGTAAGAACGGTACCAGGAGAGGAGAGGTCTTACCCGTGCGGTTCCAATGGGATCGTCCAAGGGGGAAATCGGATCCAAATGAACCCCCAACGGATCTTCAAAGGTCCGGCCATCCACCTTGGCACCAAAATGGCTCAAACACCTCCTCTGCCAAATGAGGAGGCTACTTCCTGTTTTATGCTGAAAAAACAAAGTACACTGCGTGTACTTCTGAGTACACAGCGTGCACTTCTTTCATTTAACTGTTCATTTGGCGGCACCGCCATACTGTTCAACCGTCGACATGAGTACATGCATTGTACTCTAAAGTACGCGGTGTGTACTGCCGCCTAGATGTCAGCTGCTCTACCGCCTTACTGTTTAAGCCTGCTGACTGACTACACGGTGTGTAAGGTACCACTACACAGCATGTAGTTGGTTCCTACACCCTTCGTCGTCGGCATGGATACTCACCACCATTGTAATGAACGAATCATAAGTTCATTATGTTTCATCTACATAATTTAGGATTTAGACAATATAATAATAATATTGAAGATTATTTGGATCAATTATTAAAGATCATAAATCAATATGGGATACAAGTTTTATCATGTACTATAATCAATAGAAAGAGAATTTTATCATAAGTGTGATATTGTTCAGGATAATAAATCACTTTCTTAGTTATGTAAATTTTTAGGATACAACATTAAAGGAGTCTTAGTGAGTCTCATTTTTTTAATAGTATAGACTATGTTAGGTTGAAACATTTTATATAGATTATTTTTATTAGGCAATATAAGTTTTTACACAAATGAAAAAAATATATAAATCCTGGGAAACAACAGTAAATGGGAAGTAAAAATTAAGTTAAAAACCCATCTCTATTAACTGGTGAGGAATATATTCAGAAGTTGATATATAATTTTACACTTTTAGTAAATTATTTTATAAAAACATATGAATGTTGTAATTTTTTAATTACTATATTTGAATTTTTTATATTTACACCATTTTCTAAAAGTATTTCCTAGAGAAAAAAAAATTGATAGTGATGATGTATTTTTATTAAAATGTATAAGGAAAAATAAAATATAACAACAGGAATATCTTATAATTTATTGATAGAGGGATAAAGAATGAGTTAGTCCCAATGGAGGGGGGAATTGAACTTTTTTTCCACCACCTACACACATTCCTTCAATGTGAGAGATTTTTTGGTTTTAAAATGTTTTAAATGGTGTAATGGTTTTTGAGGGATATTCATAAAATATCATTAATCGCATTTTAATGAATGAATTATAGTTAATGATATCTAAATTGTGTTATTTTCATGTATAGAGGCATTATTTAATTCACGCGTCTTTAAATTATATTTATTTTCGAAATAAATTGGCACATAACAACTAAACTTTTCATCTTTCTCAAATCTATATCTTGTAATGTTATATTCCTAATGAATTTTTCAAAAATAGAAAAGGAAATATCTATCATATTAAGTGAATTGGATATTATCTTACCGAAATCATTATTTGATATAATGGTTAAATTATTTATATAGGTCTAATAATAAGGTCTAGTACATGACAAATGGATACACCCCATTAAACAATATATACATATTTTGAACGGGTAGATCAAAAGTCAAAGTCCCCTATAAATTTTATTTATGAAGAGTCTTATTGTTGATGTATTCATTGAATTATGTACCAAATTCCTCTCTGATGTGGATAGAATTGGAGTCCCAAAATTCTTATCATAATAGGAATGTTGAGGGTAAAGGAATTTCATGTGGATATTTTTACACAATTTCCATCAAAGATCAGGAGAGGTCTCACCTTTATATTTTATGTAAAAGTATAAGGGTTACCCCATTTGTTGAAACTCAAAAATAATTTCTTAGCAATTTTAATCCATGTAATAGATGAAATATGAATATAAAAAATTCATAATAATTATATTATAAAGAGTTTTTAGGCCATATTTTTAAATATTCCACGAATATTAATTTAATTTATAAAATAAATTGATGTATATCTATAAGACCAAGTTTCTATGTAATATAATACAATGATTACACAATTAAATATTATATATTTTTTTATAAATAATTGGATAAAAACAATATTATGAATAATAGTGTACTTAATCATACGGAAGAACTAGTGGATATATCTTGAACTGGGGATACAAATCCAATTTATGTCAATATGTCATGTGTTGGCATCTTCAGAAAATGTTGGAGTTTATGAAATATTTCAGTGTTAATTATTTAATTAAAATGGATTAATAACTTATCTATGGTTAAAATAAATTAATTCAGGTTTGTAAAACTAAATTTTATTAATAATGGGTATAAGGATAAACCCTTTATAGTGGAATTGTAGGATGTATGATTATTTTATGAAATAGATCCTATAAAAACATATAGGTTCATCAATTTTTTAAAAACTAAAAAATCTATATAATAAAATGAAAATTTTATTGAGATTTATTCTTTTATTGGTATTTGACCATAATTTCATGGTGGTCCCAATGTTGATGGTTTTTTTCACGTAAAAGGGGAACATGGGGAGATGATTTAGAAAATTGATAGAGGTGGAAAATCTCTTCAACTTTTAATGAAAATAAAAACATGTCATAAAAGAGTATTTCTATATGAATAATGTTAATAATTTATAATAGGATTCATATATTTTACATTCATTTCATTGACATCCCCTTATTATATAATAATATCTTCTTTAATGTGTGGTTTCAGATGTATAAGATCAAAAGTTGGAATATAAGTGAGATCTTAAACCACAACTGGAATAGTGTTCAAGTTAATGTCTAAGAATAATCCATTCACCTTTAGTTGAGTGGAATAGTACATAAGATATACTATAATATTCTTAATTCAAATCTTAAGTGATGTCCTGAACCAATATTCCCATGCTCCACTATAATATTTTGTTTTATTTTTGAAGATGAAAAACATTATTGATGATATCTTCTGAAAAATAATATATAATAGTATAAAAAAGAACCATCAATCCATAAGTTTCATGTTTCTTGTTAGATTTGATAATACATTCTTTAAATACAACCACTATACCATAGGATGAATACTTGTTCCCCATTATAATAACTTTTCACTAAACCAAAACTTTAATATCTAGAAACTAAATAAATCATATTTATTACTCATGATTTCCATGCTCAGTATACAAACATCAAACAAAATAATCAAAAGAGATAGAATGTATTTTAAAAGATTTTGAACTTAATCCTCAATAAGAGCCACCATCAGGACACCTATGAATCTAAAAAGGGATGTAAAAGGAAGATTGTTAATTGAAGAATGATTAATACATATTTTTCATTTATTTTGGGATTATTTTAGGTGTAATGTGTTATATTTATATATTATCAATTTAATTTGTTTTTTACATAATTTACAACATTTTTCTAACTTTTCATACTGATAATGGCTTCTTTACTCCTTGACATAACCCATTTCATTGAAAAACATAACGATAGTCTAGAATATTTAAATTATTCTATAAGGTTAAAAAACATATGGAAGGTGTGAAAGATAATTAAGGTAAGAAACTTATAAAAGGTCATAAGTATAATTTAGGTGATCAAAAGTAAATTAAAATTAAAATTTAATATAAACATCATATGATGGTGTTATAAAAACAATTTAGGCTGAGAAGTTAAGGATAAAACATATAGGTTGTATGGAATTCAAATTTCTCATATATTTTCTCAAATAAGTCAATTTTTATTAGTTTTCATGTGGTTAGTACATTAATCTACACTTCAGTTGATATAGATACCTAGAACAATGTTATTTTATCATTGAAAGAATCAATTTGAGAAACAGTTATTAAATATGTTTATAAACATCAAATATTTTATTTTAAAAAACATATAATAAAATGTTTATTTTTTTTATAATTTCCATTTTAATTTATATTTATGTTTGAATATTTTAGGATAAAATTTGAATTAGGGGTTTTTAAAAATAATTCATGGATCCTTTCATACTATTATTACTAGAAAAATTCAAAGGGATTCTGGTGGATGGTTCTTACTGGCGATTTGAATCTCATATTGGTGGAGTTCTTGTGTGTTTAATTTCTACGACATTTTATGTTTGGTGATGGTGGTTCCCACATGGTTATCAATGGATTCTTTTTGATGGATGACATGTTCAATTTTGGTTGTACGATGGATGTTCGATAGTGATGATGTGGTGATGTTACCTTGGGAAGGTGTTATTCCATGTCACGGTGATAGGGTGAACGGGTTTGGAGGTTAGTATCTCAAGGAATTTAAGTCTTCCTTGCTTGAAATTTGAACTAATTTCTTTTGAAATTTGAATTCATGGTGTTTCTTGAAAGGCATTGGCAGGTAATTTTATTTTAATTTTGAACAATGTGTTTCTATATTTGGTAGGTACTCACTCAACCATAAAAATGATTCTTTGAAAATATAAAAATATGGAACTGAAGTGTTATACAAGTATGAATGTGTAAATTAAAATGGGATAAAAAATATTTGAAAACACATAAACTCTAGGGGAAGCAGATATAATTATGAAATAACTAAAATTTATTTTCCTTTAGTTATTAAAAAATGAAAATGGAAACATAGTTATACTTATTTTTATCTAGTTTAGAAAAAAGAATAATCATATACCATTATTGAAAAAAACTATTTTTAATTAATTTGATGTTTCTAGAAAATTATTATCATGTTGAAGTTGTATATTTCAGAATCCTTCCATTATAATAATTATATAAAAAGAAAAGTCATGTAAAATCTAACAAAATGAAAGATACTAATGACAATATTCAATGTTTGAAAAAAAATCTGTACATTAAAATTGATGTAATAGGGAATATCCATTGAATATGCCAATAAAAACAACCAATACCTAAACTACCAATCGATGATGATCCACACACATTGATTTTTGAGTCTATTCATTAACCTCAAAGTCCAAACTCAATCGATGTGGTCACATTTTACACAAGAGTTTATACTAATTTTGAAATAATATTATTTTGATACATTTCTTGTTTTAAAATATTTCTATGATAAATTCATTATGATTTATATCTATAAACACCCACTCCATATTGTGTGGGTTTCTATGTATAATATCCATGGAAATACCTAAAACCTCCAAAAACTACCAACATATCATGTGGGGGTATGGAATTAGATAGATCACATGTTGCGATAAGAACCATTTGTTCCCCATTATGATATTGAAATTCATATGTGGGAACATTCAGTTGTAACATTAAATGATTTTTCCACTAATATTATTAATAAACATGATTATAAAACAAAATTCTATTTTAAATTTATATTGTACTAAAATAATTTATAATTAATTAAAAGGTTCAAAATAATATATGTAAAATCAAAAGGGGAAATAGAAAATCTAATTTAGACAATATAAGGGACTCAATATTAGATAAAAAAGCTTATGAGGATACATGTTTCCCCAGTAATGAATATTCAACATTTATTGATGTTACATGTTTTAAAAAATATAGTGTTTCCGATCTGAAAATATTATATATTGAATTTTAAGGGAAAATATATATAACAGTCTCTCATGATATTGTTATCCTTGACAATGTAAATGAAAAGCATGAATGGATGGGATCTTAAGTTTTTTTATTTATAATGTAAATTCTTATCATTCATGTATCAAATAATTTATGTTCTATTTTTAATCAATATATATAATCCAATAGTATATTTTAAGGATCTGATGCTTGGATATCCTATAAAACAACCACACATGATGTCCTTTACGAATTAGAAATACTCAGTCTATATTGTTTTATAAAAAATTCAATTATAGGCTATATACTACTATTTAAGAAGGTTTGGTTTAATTATATATGGTTTTTTTAAAATCAATTACCTGGTATGAGGAAATTAAATATACATATGAATCTTAAGATTTTCGATAATTGGATAAACATTATGATATATATTTATATATAAAATCAAATTTCAATATCAGGACATATATCATAAAATAATTATTTCTATTTATCATTATTCTATAAATATGTAGAATAAATGAATGGATAATATTATTGTTATTATATCTATAATTTTTTGAATGATTTCAAACCCCATCTATAAAATCACATCTTTGAAGTGGTGTTTATAATATTAAGTACAATTTCATTAAAAAATTATTTTTTAACAATTTATATATAATTATTTTTATGGTACTATGATGATTTTAGACACATAGAATATTTATATGAGGTGATATATTTTTTATGAATTAGGGGAAATTTATGTAGTGCAATAATGTTATCATACATCATACTGAACTAGATTTCTATCACTTTTGATTTTTTTTCAATTTCACTCAATGTGGTTTTCTCATTATCCATATCAACCATCATTTTAATTAATTTTTTCACATTATTCACCCATCGATGTACCATTCAGATTTATTTCCAAAATTAAGACTTCATATAAAAAACATAGTACCATAAAAAAATTAATTATTGAAAATATATTTTCTTTAGTTAACAACTAGTGATGATTTGGGAGATTTTTCACCTGAGGAAGTTGTTAGAACCAAAACATTTATTCCATAAACATTTATATGGAATCCATGGAATTTTACTCATTCATGTGACATAAATTTAGTTTGATTATAAATGTATCTTCAATCCCTAAGATAATATAGATGGTATTTTAATGCTCTAATATACTTCTCAATCATAGAGGGATAGTGATTCCACAAAAATATTTCCTAATCCAGTGACATAGTGGTGAGAACCTCCAACTAGAAGTTTTCTGTGGATTTTATAAACAAATAATTGAAATGGTATTGAAGCATTAACCCCATTTTAAGGGTATTATAGGAAACTTTCGGAATTTGAAAACAATATTATAGGGTGTATAAAATATACATAGGGTTATATATTGATTAAAAATCTTTTATTTAACTATCTACGGATCCAATACGGGCTTACAAATCAAAAGTTATGGTTATTCAAAGATGATTCATCTATGAATGGAATGTTCAAATTAAGGATTTCACAAAATTCATGATATTTCCGAAGGGATTCATGATAGGGTTACCCAATTGTATGACCCAAACAAAATCATGCTACATGACAGTTTTTTTGTGAGATTCCATGACCTCATTCTAGTCAAATGATTATAGGAGGACCATCTAGTCATGAAACACACCCTGAATAGAATATTAATGATGGAACTCGTCCATTCCCATTAATGGTCTGGTGATATGACTAAGATTCTCAACCATTCACGGTTTGCAGATCACTTAGGATGCATGACTTATTCAAGTGCCCCACCAAACATACGGGATGATACTAATATAGGTGTATGATCTCTGACAACTTTTCACCATGCACATGGCCCCCTTTATTTATGATTCAACATATATATATTGGTCCCTTTTTCCAATAAAATAAACCTTTTGATTCCATTAAAAGGTGAAATAAAAAGAGGAGGATGGAGAACAAAGGGGGAGTTTTATGAAGGCTCTCACTCAAACAGCCAACAATTAAATTTTAGGGTAGTGTCAATCAAAACATTAAATGGTGAAATAATATAAAATTTTAAAACTAATAGTGTGAGAGACTTCCTGTAACAAATCCTGAGAGACCTAGCCTTTAATATTCTTACTCAATAATCAGTCCCATTCATAGGTCACGCAATCATTTGACATCATGTGATTCACATGATCATATCACCTCTATTTTTTCTGTTATTTTTAACTCTCCTCTGGTCATATAACTACAATCATTTTCTCCTAGTCATGAAACCCAAGTAATGTAATGGTTTCGAGGTGCACAATAAATTTTGGTTGCTTTTTCACTCCCTTCCACTCACAGAAATAACCAATTCCATGAAAGTTATATTGGAAACCCGTGATTTGAGATGAAAACAATTTATGATTTCATAACCCCATTTAGTTGTATGATATCCTAACTCTCCAAAGTATATACAATAAAATCATCCACTAACCTTAACATGGTCTCCAAACTTTAATTAGTTACATAGACTTCCCTGATTACCTTTAATTCATCTGGGTTTCCTACCACGATACATGCTAGTACATACTGCAAAACATCCCCCCCTTTACCCCCATGTTAGTAACTGTGATATTTTATGGCCCCAATTCTTTTTATTGGTCCATTTTCTTCCATCACTAATGCCAATGAAAAATTAATTGTTAAAAACTAAATTTATCGGCCAAGGTGAAAATATTTTATTTTCCAATAACTATAACTACAACTTTCATTCCAAATTTCACTGAGTTGAGATACTTCTTATACTTGTAAAAACACCTTGAGCAGATATTTTCACCCAGTTTAATTATATTGCCTCATATCAAGATCTCTTAGTGTGTATTCCCTTATATACCTTATGTCGATATAAGTTCTTTTGGTTTCATCATGAACCAAGATTTTAGATTAGATTCTCATCATGTATTAATCATACATGGTCCTCCCTCTAGGTGTAAGACCCAACACTATATTAGAGGGTATCACAAATTTATTATCCCCACTCAATCATCTATTATTTCACATTCATGACACGTGAATCCTACCATGGAAGAACTAATATGTAAGCCCCTCTCAATTCCTGATTGTTCTCTCTAATGAAATATGAAAAAAATCCATTATTCTCAAGCCAAGTGTGACTCACATGGGATTGGAGGTTTAGATGATCATTCTATTAGCATAATTGAGATTCATTATATGGATTTCCATTTAAGATGAAGTTGTATGACTTTGAAAATCATAGAATAAAACCTTTTTGTATGATGTTAACTACAGGGATAGTTTCGAAAACTATCATTAAATAGTATTAGTTTAGCTATGTTGGATTTGATTCTAATTTAATTATGATATGTAGGATTATTCATTGAGGTTAGAACACAAAACCCCCAACATAATTCTCTTATTGTCATACATTTCACAACATAGAATATCATAAGGGAATATCGTGCATATGTCCAATCCAATCACATATTTTCACACCTTTTATAACAAAACTATCCCAAATGACCTCTAACCAAGTGTAATCATAAATCATACCATCTCTTGGATAGTAACCAAAATACAATATAAACCAGCAAGGGCCACTCATGCATATGTATTACGCCAACTATGGTAAGGAACCATTAACTTGCTACTCCTTACCAAATAAACTATATTAATTATTCCTTTTCATATGGATATAAATTCTATGATGTGTCCCATTGAGAAGAAAAAAACTATATGTATTTTCCTTCTTTTTCTCATAGGATATGTCAGATGTCTCTTTGAGGTTTAGTCCCAACTCCACACCACCAACCTCCTCCTTGGATGGTGATAAACTCCATAGTTCCAAATTATTCATCATTAAACCAAACCATCATGAAATAATATAATAATTACATAGAACCTATAAAATATTCAATTTATCACATAAGCACATGGTTTCAATCAAATAACTGGAACATGGGTAACCAGTCTCATGCTGGGATTTTGGAAGGATTTATAAATGTATCTTAAATCTATTTAAGTGTCCTGAAGTGGTAAATAATTATCCATAATAGGGTGTTATGTGCCTGACCTACCTTCTTCATGAACAACATGGGTTATAAATTGTCACTAGTAAGAAACCATGGTAATTATCTGCCTTTGGAAAGCAGGTTTGCAACAATGTTCTTGATGAAACATCATGGATGTATAATTCAATGATATTTTTGGCCAAAAATTATATAGTGAAGTCAATGGGAATTATTTTATAACTATACTCATCCCCCTATAATTAATCATCGAGGAGTCACATTTTTTGGGAAACATATATTCTTACCCATCTTAATTTTTTGATAATATTGATGAAGTCATCCATGGAAACCATTTTTTCTATTCCATTATTAATAAATAAACAGAAAAATCAATTGATTATTTTTTTTGTAACATGGGATGAAAATGTTGGAATTATAGAACCAAGTTGAATGATATTTTGAAATTCAAAAAGAATAACCCAAAAGTGTTTTTTATAATGAATTTATATTCATAGGTGTAGAAAACATTCATAAAAATTTATATATATACTTTTTAAATTATGTGTGATGTTAATATAATGAATAATATTATATTTTATTATTATGTAGACATTAATAAAATGGTCGAAATAAATTTAATGACACTTGAATGTCATAATAAATTTTCAAATCAATTATTGATTCATTTGTGACATATAGAAAAAAAACATGTTAAAATTACATATTATTTTTACAGAATGAGAAAAGTTGACTTTTTAAAACTAAAATTTATTTTAGTTCAATAAACATTCATTCAACATTAATTACTCATGAAAAAATGTCATATTATATTCAAAATTTAGAACAATGAAATTTAATTCATTTATGGTTTTTAAGAAAACCCCACACATTAAGAAAATTGACATGTCCAAACTAACTAGGACCACACCTAGGTTTGTGGTAAGCCTTGTATTCCACCCTAAGGCCACCTCAAGTAGGGCAGGGGTTTGGGACTAGCTCCAAGAAGGAACAACATATATGGGAGGCCTTAACCCAAAAAATGTGCAACATATATGAAACTCCAAACCACAATATTTCCAAAAAAAACCAGTAATATATAAATAACCTATTATATAACATATTCATAAATTAAATAATAACTACCAAATAAAACACCACATAGGAAAACCACTAAAGGTTAAATATATAAAATATGATGTCATGATGAACAATGGATATAGGATAAGGGGGAAATTCTCCCCCACTAAGAAATAACTTAAGGATAGATTTCAAACTAGATATTACATTACTAATAACCACTAATTATGATATATTTAGAACATTAACCAACTATAAATCCATAAAAATTAAAATATAACTATGCATCAACTACACAGATACAACATGTGTGGGCATAAAGCCCAAATATGGCTGAGTTTAAAAATACCCAGTAGGACGCCTTAAAAATAAAAAGGGGAAATGAGACAATAAGTCATATCTAAACAAAGGATAAAATAATATATGATTTATGGTAAAGATAACCAAGGGTAAATAAATATTATCGTTCTTCACAAATCATCTCCACAGAGACCAAATATGAATGGAATTCTTGAATATAATAGAACCCACGATGTTCACACCACCAATCATCTCATAATTCACATATAGCCTCTATATAACCATTATGGGGGACATATTATTCACCCTAATATTCTTACTAATTTATGGGTTCATATACCACATAGATGGAAGACCCTCACCCCATATCAAAGTGGGGTTATATACCCCATAAAATATATGGAGGATTGTCCTATTACCAGGGAATATTAAAGAAGGGGTTTATAAACACCTATGGAGGACCCAAACCTTACCATGAATAAGGGGATAGAAACATTATACATGTATCACCAATTTAGAAAACCCACACCTTGAATTTTCAAGGGGATACTGAGTCCATAAGGTATGTAGGGGACCCTCCCACTATCAATAGTATGTCTCTAGTGGGGTTACCAACATTGTTCTTGCTCTAGACATCTCAACCACATATTGGTGTCTTATTTAAAGTGTAGAGGAGATCCATTGTCACATAACACCCCAAAAATAACAACTAATTATGAATGGATAAACACTACCTCATTATATATAGAAAACTACTTTTAATGTACTGCACTATTGTGTAACACTATCATCTGAGAGAGAAGACAAAGAAAACACCATCAATGACATAGGATGTGACATGTACTCTTTTAGAAGTAGCATGTGAGCCTCGTGTAGTATCCAAACATGATCTATATTTGTTATTAAATTAATATTACTACACATGATATTTTATTTGTATGAGATGGATCTTTCACCCCAAGATCCACCTAGGTGTGGGATTCGATGCTAATATCATGTATCTTAAATATATATAATGTGTCTTCCTTATAAACAAGATGTATAGAACTAAAGGGTAATTTGGTTCATACTCTATTTGGTATATAAGACATGTTTTCAACTTAAAATCATGTATGTTCATACACTACATTCCATGTGCATCAAATAACACACCTAAGAATATACGCATTCTTTCAAGACTCATCCTCTTTGATAACATAGTGTTCCCCATATACCATAAGATATGTGTGTATAGGGTAATATATAAGCATGTAATTTAGTAAACATAGGGTCATAAGACATAACAAACACTAAATATGAAACAAAATTACACACCATGTGATATTTAATTCAATAGATAAACCCTACCCAAAGCCTGAAATAATTCATGATATGTGATCAAGGGATATACATTTTATGATATTTAACATCTAGAAAAATACCTAGGAACTATATGGAAACAAGACATGATGTTCTTTCTATGACCACACATGATGTTACTATGTCATCATCTCCAAATATATAATTTCTACTGATTTTTCTAACATCACCAAGATTGTTATATCTATCCGTAAATCCCACATCTAACATGGCCCTATCATTCTTGGCCTTAATTTTTTATGGTAATCCCTGACCCACTCTACCATCACCATCACATTCAGGGTGATCTAACATTTTGAAACCATGTCCTATGAAAACCACACTCACATAGTCACTTGGGATACTCTATTGTGTTTTGACTATACCATGATCCTTTGGAAATATACCCTCATCACTACCTAGCTTAAACGTATTATATACCAATCATCATAAATCAATATTCCATCTCGATCCTCCATTATAGAACCTATATTTATTTTAATGGAATTCGAGGATCATTTTCATGGGAAAGGTTTGGGGAGATGGAATGGATCCGTGGGAAGTTTAATTTAATCCACCCAATGTTCAATTCACAACAAAAATTTCACTACTATTTAATACCCAAACTATGATTTTAAGAACACAAGGAGGAATAAAGATGATCACACTACACAAGCATTATAAATATTAATTCTGATAAAAAAAATTGAGATTATAAATAATCAGGGAACATAATATCAATAATCCTAGCCATAAAAAGTAATTTAAATAACATGGTTTATATTTCAAATTATATAAATAACCTGGAATTTTCATTATGTAAAATTGTCCAACCATGAGGGTAAAATGATCCGTCTTTGATTTATTCTTTTAAGAAATAAGAGTTGATCATCATTTCCTCATGAATCAACCTCAACCCCATTATCTGATGTCACATCCACCGTAAAGACAAATCTCTATTCTAAATTCTCACTAATGGTTCATGTCAAAAAACTATAGAAAACCCTATAAAAGAGAAATATCAAGGATAATTATAATCCTCACAACTTAAATGGTCCAAATGAATTCTTATAAACATGCTAAGCAGGTCACAGGAGTGTCTGAGGCACTTTCAGAGCCCCAAGCTTCGAAAAGGGGGAAACAAACTAGGCCACATAGTTTTTCTCTAACTGTGCGACCCAGGTGCGTGGATGTGCGACTACTATAGTAGGGATCTTCACAGTATAAGCATGGTTATGGAAACTGTTTGAGCTTGTTTTTGAATCAAAATTACCATTCTACCCCTCCCTTCTTTAATTTATAATTTTCACTCTTTTCCTCACCTCTAGTAGACATAGCCTCCCTCTTCCTCCCATATATTCTCAGAAGAACCTCCTCCTTGTATTCTTTCTAATCCTCTATTTTTAAAATGATTCTTGATCTGAGAGAAGTGTTGAATAGTCCAAGGTAAGGTTAAACCTATGTGGTCCTCCTTCTTTAATAAATTTCACTATCTCTTGTGCTATTTAGATGCACACTCTTTCACCCTATTTTCATGGAATTATACTGAAGCTCAAATATACTCTAATCTTCTCTGAATCTGAGGTCGATATCTAGTGAGTCGTCACCTATGGCCCAATGGTATTTGGTCATATAGTTTTCCATTTTAGTTGTGGCCATTCTGTATTAATTACACTATGACGTGAGTTATCCTTTTTCGTGCTCCTATATTTTGTTTATTTCTTCATGTCTAAATGACCCTAGAACACTGATATAGGTGAATTGGGTTTATATTATGGGTTTAGATATAACCCATTCTTTTTATGGACACCCAAGGGTTTTTCCTCCCAAATTGTCCATTTTAGGCCAATTTCCCAAAATGTCTAATTATGGTTTGTAGCTCCCGGCTTGGTTTTTAATTGAATTGGCCATTCTCCTAGGTGTATTTAGAGAGTACCATGGAGACTCAATGGTGGCTAGACCCCTTCCGTTAAGAATTTTCCAAATGGGTTTGTGAGTATTTTACCTCGACATTTAGACCTTGACACCTTAACATGAAATGCATTTTCCATTTTAGGAAAATTTTATGGTTGGATTTGTAAGTTGGACAGGATGAGTTGGACAAAACATTATAAGTGATTTTTCTCAAATAGAATGTTTTCAAAGGATAAAATGGATTTTTGTTGTCTTGATTTATTATTAAAATAATTTCATAATTGATTTGATTGTTTAATTTGAAATGATATAATATGGTTTTTCATACATTATATAATGTGAATTTATATTACTTACAATGTGAATGTTTGGATGGGAGGAATTCATACCCCATGTCACTTATGAGATGTATCGGTGGGAGTCATGATTACTCACCGTCGTGGATAACCTCTACGTATATATGGGTGGGAGTCATTATTACCCCATGCTAGTCATAAACTCTATATGGATGAGAGGAATTATTACCCCATTCAAGTATGATGTATGGATGGGGGTAATTCTTTCACCATTCTAGTATCTTTTAGTGGTGGGATGCATTCTTACCCTACACTAACTATGGTATATATATATATATATTTATATATATGGATAAGAGGAATTATCACCTCATGCCAGTGAAAATATATATTGACTCATTCATAAAAGATAGAATTGATCTAAATTTGGTAGACATGCCAGGTGTCCTTTGGGAACTTGAGTGGGTGGTAAATTGTTTGTTCGGTATTGCTTTACTTTCCTGTTATTATCTTCACCCTATTTACATATGAGATCCAAGAAGATTATAGCTAGAAACCATTAGTGGTGGCCTATTGAGATTTATCTCACACCCAACATAGGCACCCTTTGGCCCTAGAGAAGATTTTTTCCCAATAGGTATGGATAAAGGAAAACACAACTCTTCTGGCTATTGACTCTTTTTCTTAGACAGAGCTTAGGAGAAGTGGACTAGGATTAGGATTGAGATTCTATATATCTGATTTTGTCTTTTATTTAATTTTGAACTTCTAGATTAGTATTTCTACTTCTTCTTTTCCTATTCCCATTTTTTACTAGCATATCATGCCTGCATATCTGTATCAAAAACTACCTATGAGGCTTTTGTTATATTATTTAGTCATCCATAGTGTACCTTATCTCCATGAATGTTTGTGTTTTTGATATTGTATGTTTTTGTTGCATCCATTGTGTTATCTAACATAAGGGTATAGCCTCCTTGTTGATTTACCTTCACACCCCCTCTACTAGTCAGCAGCCTATCGCTTAAGGAGAGACGTTCTAGGGGCCTTGAGACCAACTGGGCTCGGGGCACAGGTTACATGGCAGCTGGGTCCAGGATGTCACAATGTTGTATCATAGGAGGTTATTTCTTTATTTACAATTTGGTGATAGTATATTATGGATTGTTAAATCTTGGGACTTGGTCACAAGCCATGCTTGGGCATCACAAACCCATGTATGTGGTAACGACCAAGTTACTTAATTTATTTCTGTTATTGGTTATGCTATTACTATTGATATCATTTCATTGTTGGTTTCTTCATATGTTTTATAATTTCATTGATATTAAGGATATTGGAATTTATATTTCATTTATCGACCAAGTTAAATGAAGGTTATATGTTAGAATATGCCTCACGATATGCACATTATGAATAGGTCATTCATTTTGTAATGTAACATTCAGATTCTTAACAGGAATTGTCTTTTGCATGTTGTTGTGCCTTGTTACATATATAGAATTCTGTTGAAAACTTTCTGAAGGATTTGTATCATTCTATAGCATGAGTTTAGTGGGTTTTACTCTTTGATTCATAAGGTGTCTGGGCCCATAGGGATCAGAAAAATGGAATTCTAGCTTGCTCAACCATTTTAGGAATTATATAATCACATGGGCATGCCTAATTTAAATGAAAATGACATCCAAGTGAGTTTAATCTTTTGAATCATAAGGTGTATGAGCCCTTATAGGTTGTAAGATGACATATCATAGGATTTAGCCAGTTGAAATGACTTATAACTGGTGAAAACCCTTTTTCACAAGCATAAATTAGAAATTTCACTTGAACCCAACCTTAGTAGTGGGTAGTTGGTGTTTATCTATTATTATGGACTATTATGGCATGTCCTAATGTCCAGACCTAGATTTGAAGCATGTAGAGATGTGATTTCATTCTTATAGGAAGGTTATAGTACCAGTCCTCTTCTCTTGAATGCATTCCCCTAAAATGATTAAATACCTTCTGAGATATTTGTTTGACATTGTCTCATTATGACACTACGATGTCCTCAAGTCGTGCAACATGAAGGTGGAGATGTTTATGCACCTGAGGTGGTAAGCCTTGATCCACCATTTTATCTTCTGGTTTAGCCACCTGTGTTTCCTCCTCCTATAACTGAATTGCGTTCAAAAACCCAATTTCAATAGCGATTTTTCAATTTGATGCATAATATGAAAGTCTAAGTTTGACCTACACCAAGCATGGTTGATTTGACTCGCAAGTTTCAGTAGTAGCATTATCCTACATTATCAAGGTATAGAGGACAGTTCATTTTGGAGTCTTTGATTGCGGTGATACTTTTTGTCTTCCATCACCTAGAGATGACTCTAGAGTGAAGGTTCAACATAGATGCTTACATTATATGTGAATCATCCCAAAGGTGGTGGGATTTCATCACCCAGGCAGGCTAGCATAGAGAGATTGATTAGGCTGACTTCCAGACTATCTTCTAGGACTACAAATTTCCCCTTACTCTGATGGTTTATTGAGCTAAAGAGTTCATGAATCTAAATAAGGGAAAAAGGTTAGTTATGGATTACTCGCCACATTTCAATAATCCGCTACATTTTCTTCTTTTCTAGCTACTGATGAGATTATGGTTGCTTAGTGATTCGAGGAAGGGTTGTGTTACACCATCTGGTCACAAGTCAATGTTTTCAGGAAGAAAACTATTTTATAAATGGTAAACCAGGCCCTAATCACATAACGAAATTTGATAGATTATGGGGGTGCAAGACAGGGAGGTTTGGAACCTTAGGATTCCATTGGATCTTCTTCTTAGTGAAAGTGATGTTTCGGGGAGTCTTGTGGGAGTAGTGGTGGTCTGGTTCTTTATGCTGGTGGTTTTCTTATTTGTCATGAGTTCAGAGCACAAGGGCATTTCAAGAGCCAATGTACACAGAATATAATGTCATTCAGAGGATTTGGTAGGATGGCACATATCCACCATTTCTATAGAACATTCCCTCCAGTTCTTAGTGAGAAGATATCTACACCTACTCCTGAGTCGGGAATGGGGTCAGAAGGTTCTCAATAGACAGGTATCTAGAATACCACCATTCGATCAGGTAGTGGTGGTAGTTGAGGCAGTGGAAACCAAGATTATGATTCTTAGTGAAAATAGAGCGGGCTTTCTCAGGGAAGTAAGGTAGTGAATTAGGGTTGTATTACATGCCATTTACATACAGTATATCCTACGCCATAGGAGCAGAGTGCCAGACTATATACAGTATGAGGTACTATTATGGTAGCCTCAAATTTAGTATCTACTTTTTTTGATATAGGTGTGTCTCAGTCATTCATATCTAATGTAATCACTAGGAGTTTTGGGCCAAGACGTTGAGTACTATCGTGATGTTATGACACTAGATACACACTTAGGTATCCGCTCAGAGGGTGTTTCCCATAGTCAAAATTTTCCCCTTGATATAGGTGGTTCCCTTTTTAGGTGAAACCTTTATGTTCTCAATATACGGGTTTAGATATAATCTTTTGGATGGATGGTTTAGTTCCCATTAGAGCCCACTTTAACTACTATCTTCATAGGGTGATTTTTATGTCACCAAGGGGTGTTATTTACATGAATATGGGAGAATGGGATGTTGGTGTGACACGAGAAGGACCCTAGAAGAAATGGTTGGGTAGTGTAACAACATAGGTTTCCAATCATTACCTTGATGACCAGGGGTTGAAACACATTATTTTTTCTCTTGTAGTTGAGAATTTTAGAGATATTTTTTTGATGGCTTCTCTAGTCTACCTCTGGTGAAAGAGGTAGAGTATACTATTGAGATTGTTCCCAGAGCAGAACTCATGACCATTCCCCTTTATAGTATAGAACCTAAGGAGATTATGAAGCTCTAGAACGAGTTGGAGGATCTAGAGGCAAAATGATTTATATTCCCCAACACTTCTTCATGGAGTTTAATTATCCTATTTTCTAGAAATTCAGAGAGTAACTTTAGGATTTGTGTGTATTACGGTCGGATAAATCATAAGACTATCAAGAATTGGTATCTTTTCCTATAATAGATGACATGTTTGATCAACTTCAAGGAGCGAAGGTGTTTTCAAAGACAGATCTGAGGTCGGGCTATCATCAGGTGCATGTCAGAACTTCATACATACCTCACATAGCTTTTCATAATAGGTATGATCTCTATGAGTTCCTAGTAATAAGTTTTGTGGTAAAAAAGCACCTACTATCTTCATGGATCTTATGAATCGGGGTTTCCACTCATATCTGGATTCATTTGTGGTTGTCTTCATTGACGATATATTAATGTATTCTCACTCCATACAACACCATGAAACCCATCTTGAGATCATTCTAAATACACTAATAGATCATTATATCTATGCTAAGCAAGGTAAATTCCACTTTTGGACATATAAAGTTCATTTCATAGGACATATAATCTCAAATTCAGGAGTTTCATTTGACCTAGAGAAAGTGAGTGTTGTGGTTTCTTGGGATCAGCCTAAGAACTTATTTGATATTCGGAGTTTCTTGGGTATTTTAGGATTCTTCCAATGCTTCATTTAGAATTTTTCGTGCCTTGCATCACCACTTACAGTTTTGATGACGAAGGGCATGATATTCGGATGGTCAAAATTTTATGAAGCAGAATTTCAAGAGCTAAAGTACAAACTTACTTCATCATAAATTTTTATTCTTCCAGAGCCATGTGGGTCTTATATATTATATTTTGATGCATCAGGTATCGTTCTAGGAGTAGTTTTGATGTAGGATGAGTGATTCATTGCATATGGTTCTCGTCAATTGAGCCCTCACGAGTAGAATTACCCAACACATGGCCTCGAGCTCCCTGCTTTTGTTCATTCCTTAAGCCGTTGGACACACTATTTATTGGGAGATAATTTTATAGTGTTCATAGACCACAAAAGCGTCAAATACATCTTCTCTTAGTGGGATCTGAATCTCAAGTAGCATAGATGGGTCGAGTGTAACATCCTAGGTAAATAAAGAAATAATACATTTTCATTTTAATTAATATTTTGTGAATTAAATATTAATTTTACCATAAAGGGGTTTCTATGTTCGATGGCATACTCGATAGGAAACAACGAGTTTCTTTCAAATCATACATTGTATAATAATAATATAATATTATTATTTTAAATGGTAGTTAACACCTATCTGTTGTATTAGAGGGAATAAATAGAACTAACTAAAATAGGATTATATAGGTTTTTTAAATGGTTTTACATTTATCTAATAAAAGTTAGAGGCTTAAAATGTGAATGAATCTAATTTTAAGCATAATTTACATTAAAATGATGATTTACCACCTTTTGATGGTGAGCCCTATTTAAATGTAGTTCTGGTCCCTTTAATGTGTTATATTTGACCAAATAAGATTATTCTTTAGAATCTGGACATCAAAATTCTTTTTGGGAAATGTTTTGGTTTTTTCTGATAAAATTCAATTTTTGTTGAATAGTGGAAAATGTTGTATCTTAATTCAAAACTACCTTTTAATCTAATTTGTTTATATGGTTAAATTTTCTTTTTAATTTTTCTTATAGTTTAATCATATTATGTTTTTAACATTTAATATAATTTTAGTCATTGTATGTAATTTTACTTTAAAATTGTACATAAAAAAGTGTCAATCTTTTCATAGTTATTAGTTCTTAAAAAACATGCTTATTGTTTTGACAGCGGGAATTAATTTTAAATTAATTTCTGACACTTCTGTGTTTTGAATATGGAAAAATGGATTTCATATTTGGGATCATGAGGTAAAAATTGTGTAAATAGATAACTTTTATTTTAAGAAATTATGAATATTTACTTCAGTAAATATTTTATTTACCATGGTTAAAAGATAAATCTGGTAATTAAAGGTAACAAAATAATATTATAATAACATTAAACTACCCTAACAATTAACCTAATCATGTTGTATGATTCATGGACGACCATGGGCATCCTTGGGTCTATTTTGGATCCCATGGATCCACATAAGGGTGATAATGACACTTTATTTTAATTAACTAAAAATAAAGGCAAAAATTATATAAACAAATATCTTTTAGTAAATTAATTTTTACATAGGGTTGTATAAGTTATCTTCTAGAATATAAATATGCATATTAATGATAAAAATATTTCCTAAATCATGGTTGTGTTTTTATAATTTTTAGACTTTAAATAAATAAAATTATTATGACACATTATTAATGCAGTGTTTACCACATTAATAAATGATTTAAATAAATAATATTAAAAATATTAAAATACTATACAAAACCTGTCCAATTCTTATTGGATGATTTTATTTCGACCATGAGTCATCTTATCTCTTACTGTAATACATTTTGGACTATTAGAATCTGAAAATCGTTATACAATAAAATAATATTTTTAGACTTCCCAAAAGAGCCCCTCCTCCCCCTTATAAAAATCTCTCAACTCTAACCCATTCCTCACACCTCTAAAGCCCCATGGCTGGTCCATCCTCTACCCAATTGAGCTTCCTATATCCCTCTATTACTTCTAGAATCCTTCCCTAAGGTAGAAGGAAATTCAAGTAAACCTTTTGGTTCAAACCAAAAGGAGATACCTGATTTAAAGGTAATGTATTCTCCTAAGTTCTTTTGTTTTATTTTCCTTTTCCAAACCCCTAAAATATTTTTATTACATTATTTAAAAACAACACCAGTATACTAAATATACGAGTTTGTTGTTATGAAAAGGATTCAAACTACACTTACACACACCTCCGTCTAATGTGTAAAGAAAATATTGTTTCTGTGTTTGGAAAACTAACACCTCACGAAGCGATGATTGTTCAATTATCTCCTACTGCCTCTCATGGTGGCCACTAAGATGAAACTATATTTATATATGGTTTTTTATTATGTTTATTTTTATCTTATTCTTATTTATATTTCATTTATATCATACCATTATGGTTTCCATTATGGGTAAACATGATAATTTCATTTTAGGAAGTGCGGACTACTTCCCCTCAAAGTGATATGACTCATTAATTCCATACGTGTGATGTACAAAGGATAGAGTTAATCATATTACATATGATATTATACTGTAATTATAATATACCTATGTATCATTATGTTTTAATTCTATTAAAATAAGAAATAGAAATGAATGTAGTGTTTTTGCGTACGTACAACTTATTGTCTCCAAGAACGGTGCATTTCATTTCATACCTCCAAATGTTATGTACTATTTTAAATAAATGTATATACTAGATATAAAAGATATATATGATATCTAAATCATTAATATCATTCTAGATATGATGAACGTTTGATGACATTGACAACTTATAAATATAAGAAGTTCATTTTTGACTCAAGTACCAAATATCGACAAAATGACTATTATTGACTTAAATGATTACATAATGTTTATAACATGGTAATAAGTAATATAAAAGGAATAATAAACTTGAAAAGGGTTCTTATGCAAGTAGAAATTAACTTTAGTTTATTATTCTGTAGATTAAAGAATGAACGAGTCAATTCGGACACGAGGTAAGGGACTTCGTCTCAATATCCTTTTATTGAGGAATATATTGTTTTATACATGAATTTCTATTATAAGTTGTATAAACACCTTTGAATTTTTATTTCATTCAAATGGAATCTTTTTCTATGAGGCATTTTACTAAATGAAAAAAATAATGTTTGTTTTTAACGTACGTGGTAACAATGACCTTTCTACCACCATGAGTATTATTTGATCTTTGGATTCCTTAACAAGCCATAATGTTTTTAAAAGAAAAATAAATACCATATACTCTTTTACATATTTTGGTATTGAAAATGGTTTTTGGATTTATTATTTCAATATGTTGTTCAATATCTTGAAAAGATATATTGTGATTGCAATTTGGGAATGTTATCTTTCATTTATGCTTATGTTAGGTGTGATGATTATATTATTGTGACTGGGAATTGTTTACATATACGGGGGGTTCCATGATACACCTAAGGTAGGTGAGCCTGAGATACCTCTCCAATGTATTACGTAATGTGATGGAGGTAAATTTGAATGTTTCTCCTAAAAGATTTAGGGAATATACTCTGATGGGTATTCCAAATGTAACTCCCTACGTATCTATGATAGCTACAATGTAAGTATAATACGAATGCCACAGGTTACATTTACGATTTATGCTTTCAATGTTTTATTCATAAATCTTATGATTTTATGAGTTATGTTAAAGAGCTTATGTTATGTATGTATTGATGAACTAATGTTTTATTTATTTTTTTAATAACCCTTACTGAGCATTTTATGCTCATCCCATTTTTCAAAATGTTTTTCATAGGACTTAAAGATGAATATGGTCAGGGATGGGATGAAGGGAAAGTCATGTTGTCTAAAACATGGAACTGGACAAGACTTTTTTTTAGAGTTTATTTTTTATGAAGAAAATGGAACCTAAGTAGAAGTGTCTACTTTGTAATTTTTGAGATGTAATGTAATTGTTATGGCCTAACTCTCTAAAACTCTAAACCAGAAAAGATCATCAATGTGAATTATTCATTTAATTCAAGATTATGTAATGCTTTAAGGTTGGTTCCTTATAGTTGGTATTAGAGCTAGGTTTAGATAACTTTAGGAGTTAGGGTATTGTTAAATTAATATCCATAAATTAATTTTTGTTAACATTGAGATGATATATCCTTTACAAATTACCATGTTTCTTCGCCTATGATATTTATGTGTTCAAAATGGTTTTCCGTAGAGGAAACAAGGCTGCTATGTTGGAACGACATCAGGAAGAAGACAACCTTCCAAATCAGCACCCTGAGATGGTCAGAATCGGAATTGAACAGTTTTTTGCAGTGATGGAACAATTGAATGAGCCTATAAATGGTGGTGGTGTCCATGAATGAGATCAACCAGATCAACCATAGAGGAACATGTTAGTAGTGGTGCATTTCATGAGACAACATCCCCCATCTTTTAGAGGATCATCTGACCCTATGCTATCTCAAGGGTGTATTAAATCACTAGAGAAGATTTTTTATGTCATGGTGTGTTTAGAACATCAAAAGGTTAGCCTTTCTATTTACTATTTTGAAGGTGAAGCTAACCAGTGGTGGTCGATGGTGAAAATATCAGGGATAGTGAGGAGATTCATGCTCTTGATTGGGATGAATTCAAAGGTATGTTTCTTGAGAAATATTTTCCTAAGGTGGTTCGTCTTACGATGGGAAAACAATTCCTGGAATTGATGTGGGAGGATGACTCAGTTGCTTCTTATGAAGAAAAATTCACTCGACTAGAAAGGTATGCTCCAAATTTCATACAAGATCTTGATAGTAAAATCAATCATTTTTACTCAAGATTAAATCCAATGTATCAAAGGGAATTATCTTCTCATGAGTTCAAATGTTATTAAAAACTTTTTCAATGTATGTAGAAGGTGGAAATGAAGTTTGCTGATGATCAGGTGTTCATTGAAAAACAACAGAATAAGAGGTCAAGGTGGCAGGTGAAAGGGAAGAGCTCTTCAAAATTCTGTTGGTAAGAATCATAAGTTTATATTTTGTGAAAATTATTGTAAAAATCATGGAGGGGAATGTATTTTTAATTCTAGTAAGTGTTACCGATGTGGTAAAATGGTACATAAGGATCATAATATCACTGAAAAAGAGCTGGGTAATGGTAAGAAAAAATCTGATTTACGATTAGTAAAAAATTTAAGTGCAACGAAATGGGTAATTATGAAAATGAGTGTCCAATGAAGAACTCTACTAATGGAAACCAGCCATACTACAATCATAAGGGGTGGTGAAAATATTTGAAACTACTTCAGTGGATGTTTGGACATTAAATGAAGTAGTATTTGGTACACGGTTTGTTTGTTCAGATTATGTCAATGTGTTGTTTGCTTCGGGGTCTACACATTCATTAATTTATGAGAAGTTTTCTAGTAAATTGGGAATTTCATCTCAAGATATGAATCATGAACTTATTTTAAAAACACCAGGGGGAAATGTTGAAACAAAAAATAAATTATAATAACCTTCATTTCCTTGTGTGCAGAAAGAATCTACTTGTAAGCCTTATTGTTTTTCCTCTAGTAGAGTTTGATGTTATTTTGGGTGTGGATTGGATTTCTATTTATCATGCTAAGATTGACTACAGAGCTAAAGAGGTTTCTTTTCAGAAATATTTTCAGTTTGTGTACAATAATGAATCCTTACTTTTGATAACATATCAGGAGGATGAGAAACTAGTAAAAGTTGGAAATAAAGGTTATCATGAACATATTGTTGAAAACAAATGAACTACTAAGATTAATGAAGTTCCAATGGTAAATGAGTACCTCGATGTTTTTTATAATGAGTTTCCTGGTATTATACCTGATCGGGAAGTTGAATTTACTGTTGACCTAGTTCGTGATGCTAAGGAAATTTCAAATCCCCCTTATCGAATTGATCAAATTGAACATTTAGAGTTGAAGAAGCAATTGTAGGAGTTATTAGATAATGGTTTCATTCGACCTAGCACATCACCATGGGGTATTCCTATCTTTTTTTTTAAAAATTAAGATTGATCAATAAGAATTTTTATTGATTATAGATCATTGAATGACATCACTATTAAGAACAAGTATCTTTTACCTCATATCGATGACTTGTTTGATCAGCTCCAGGGAGCTCACTATTTTTCAAATATTGACATTAGGTTGGGGTACCATCAGTTGAAACTAAAGGAAGTAGACACTCCAAATAATGTGTTTCATACTGGATATGGCCATTATGAATTTGTAGTTATGCCTTTTGGTTTAACCAATACACCTACTATATTATTGGATATTATAAATAGAATTTACCATGAGTTTTTGGATAAGTTTGTGGTTTTGTCCATTTATGATATATTGGTTTATTCTAAAAGTAAAGAAGAGCATGAAAGTCATTTAAGGGTTGTCTTAAATACGTTGAAATAAAAAAATTGTATGGGAAATTCAGTATGTGTAAGTTTTGGTTACAATAAATTTCTTTCCTTGGTCACATTGTTTCAAACAATGGAATAAATGTTGATCCTACTAAAACAAAAGTTGTTGAAGAATGGCCATGACCCACAAATATAACCAAGATCAATAGTTTTCTTGGATGAAAAAGTTTTTACAGGTGGTTTGTTGAAAAAATTTCACGGTTATCTAGTACAATGACTAAGTCAGCTCGAAAAGGAGTTATGTTCGTTTAGAGAAAAGAACGTGATGATTGTTTTCATTAATTGAAAATAAGATTGATGGATTCCATTGTTTTGGCACTACCTTCTAAATATGGTGATTTTGTTATCTACAGTGATGCTTTATTGAAAGGACTTGGTTTTTTCCTTATGCCAAATGATCAGGTAATTACTTATGCTTCACGTCAATTGAAACCTCATGAGTTAAATTACCCTACACATGATTTGGAATTAGCTGCTGTTGTTTTTTATTTAAAAATTTGGAGGCATCATATGTATGGAGTAAAATTTGAAATATATATTGACCAAAAAAGTTTAAATTATATATTCACTCAAACGTAATTGAACATGAGACAGAGGAGATGGCTAGAATTCATAAAGGATTATGATTGAACGATCCTTAACCATTTGGGAAAACTAAATAAAGTGGTTGATGCTTTGAGTCAAAAAAAAATAATTCATTAACCGTGCTACATTTCGAACGAGATACTTTGGTTTTTGATTTGATAAAATTTGGCATAAAATTTGTTGGTGTAGGGAATTATTCTATTTTGTTTTAGATGTCACTAAAATCATCTCTATCAGATAGAATTAAGTAAGCACAGCAGGAAGATAGTGAGTTTCATAAAAAGGTAGATTTGGTTCAGAATGGTAAGTTGCCTGAATTTAATATTGATAGTGATTGTGTTTTGAGGTTTGGGAAAAGATTTTGTGTGCCTTGTGATTTCAAAGTTGATGAATGAGTTGTTATGTGAAGCTAATACTTCCCCGTTTTCAGTTCATCCGGGTAGTACAAAGATGTACAAATATCTTCAAGAATATTACTGGTGGGATGGAATGAACAGAGATATTGATGATTTTATTGTGAAGTGTTTGACTTGTCAGCATGTTAAAGAAGAGCATTAGTTACTGAAAGGGTTGCTTCAGTCATTACCGGTGCCAAAGTAGAAATGTTAAAATATAGACATGGACTTCATTTTGGGATTACCAAAGACATCTCGAAGAAATAATGCAATATGGGTTATTGTTGATCAATTGAGTAAATCTGATCATTTCCATCCTATTCAAGATACATTTCCTCTAGATCAACTTTCCCAGTTTTATGTTAAAGAGATAGTCAAGTTTCATGGTGTTCCCCTCTCTATTGTATCTGATCATGATCCCAGTATTACTTCTATCTTTTGGAAAGGCCTTTATAATTTTTTGTCTAATGAATTAAATTTTAGTACATCTTCTCATCCAAAATTAGATGGGTAGTTATAACGAACAATTTAGACCTTTGAGGATATGTTACGTGTTTTCTTGATAGATTACCACGGAAGTTGGGACCAACATATTTCTTTGGTTGAATTTTCTTATAACACCATTTTTCATTCTAGTATATAGATCGCTCTGTTTGAGGCATTATATGGGTAGCGGTGTCGAACTCCAACTTTTCGGGATGGATTAGGGGAAAGGAATCTGATGGGACCAGAATTGGTAGAAGAGATGGTAGAAAAGTTTCAGTCGATTTAGAATCACATCAGTACATCTCAGAGCAGGCAGAAAAGTTATGCGGATAACCAAAGGAAGGATCTATCATTCATGGTAGGTGATCATGTCTTTCTCAAAGTTTCTCCATGGAAAGGTGTGATGTGTTTTGGTAAGAAGCTAAAGTTGAGTATGAGATTCATTGGACCTAATGAAATCCTAGAGAATATTGGATCGGTTGGGTACAAAGTGAATTTACCTCTAAGGTTTTCCCTGGTACACAATTTTTTTCATGTTTTAATGTTGAGAAAGTATATTTCAGATCCATATCATGGTTTAATTCCATAGGTAGTTTATTTGGAAGATAATATTTCTTATAAGGAACAACCAGTCCAGATTCTGGACCATAGAGAGAAACTGTTGCGGAATATAGTAATTCACCAGGTAAAGGATTTGTGGAAAACCTATATGGTTGATGAGGCAATGTGGGAATCTGAAAATTCTATAAGAGATAAATACTCCCATTTATTCGATAAGTGAATAAAATTACGAGGAAACAATTTCCAAATGGGGAGAAGGATGTAACATCCCAGATAAATAAAGCAATAATACATTTTCATTTTAATTAATATTTTGTGAATTAAATATTAATTTTACATTGAAGGGGTTTCTATGTTCGATGGCATACTCGATACACAACAATGGGTTTCTTTGAAATATTATGTTTCACAATAATAATGTAATATTATTATTTTAATTGGTAGTTAACACCTAGTCGTTGTATTGGAGGGAAGGAAAAAAACTAACTACAATATGATTATACATGTTTGTTAAATGTTTTGACATTTATCTAATAAAAATTAGAGGCTTAAATCGTAAATGAATATAATTTTAAACTTAATTCACTTTAAAAGGTTGATTTACCTCCTTTTGGTGGAGAACCCTCTTTAAATATAGTTTTGGTCACTTTTATATGTTATATTTGACCAAATAAAATTATTTTTTAGAATCAGAACATCAAAATTCACTTTGGATAAAATTTTCATATTTCTCTAATAAAATTCAATTTTTGATGAATAATGGAAAATGCAGTATTTTAATTCAAAACCTCCATTTAATATAATTTATTTATATGGTTAGATAATCTTTTTAATTGGTTTTAAAGAGTAATTATATTATTTTTTTACAATTTAATCCAATTTTGGTCATTGGAAGTAATTTCATTTTGAAATGGGACATAAACAACTATCAAACTTTTCATATTTATTATTTCATAAAAAACACACCTTTTGTTTTGACAACAGGAATTAATTTTAAATTAAATTCTGCCACTTCAGTGTTTAGAATTTGGAAAAATGGATTTCATATTTGGAATCATGAGGTAAAAATTGTGTAAATAGATAAATTTTACTTTTAGACATTATAAATATTTACTTCAGTAAATACTTTATTTACCGTGGTTAAAAGATAAATATGGTAATTATTTGTAAAAAAATAATATTATAATAACATTAAATTACCTTAACATGTGTCCTAATCCTATTTGATGATCAAGGAAGGCCATGGGAATCCTTGGGTCTATTTTGGGACCCCATGGAGCCACTTAAGAGTGATAATGGCACTTTATTTTAATTAACATAAAGTAAAGGCAAAAATGACATAAACAAATATTTTTTAGTAAATTAATTTTTACATAGTGTTATATAAGGTATCTTCTCGACTATAAATATTTATATTAAAGATAAAAATATTTCATAGATCATATTATTTGTTTATAATTTTTATACATCTAATAAATAAAATTATTTATGACATAATAATGATGGAGTGTTTACCAAAATAATTAATGATTTAAATAAAATAAAATTTTCACACTTTCTTAAAGAGCCCCTCCTCCCCCTTATAAAAATATCTCACCTCTAACCCATTACTTACACCTCTCAAGCCCCTTGGATCATCAAACCTCTACCCAATTAATCTCCATACATCTCTCTCTTCCTCATAGAAGCCTTCCCCTAGAAAGAAGGCAATTCAGGTAAACCTTTTGGTTCAAACCAAAAGGAGATACCTGATTTAAAGGTAATGTCTTCTCCTATGTTCTTTTCTTTTGTTTTCCTTCTCCAACCCCATAAACTCTTTTTATTCCTTTATTTTATAAAAAAATCAATATCCTCAATTTACATGGTTGTTGTTATTATAATAATTTTAACTACACTTACACACACCTCCTTCTAATGGGTAAAGAACCTATTGTTTCTCTGGACGGTAAACTAACGGCTCACAAAACGATGATTTTTAAATTATCTTCTACCGCCTCTCATGGTGGCCATTAATATGAAACTTTATTTATATATGGTATATATTATGTTTATGTTTTATTTATTCTTCTTTATTTTTTATTTATAGCAATACCTTAATGTTTTCCATTATGGGTAAACGTGATAATTTCATTTTAGGAAGTGTGGTCTACCGCCCCCTAAAAGTGATATGACCCGTTAGTTCCAATTGTGGGACATATAAAGGATGTATTTAATGATATTATATATGATATTATAATGTAATTATAATATACTTATGTATCATTATGTTTAAATTCCATTAAAATAATTAATAGAAATGAAAGTAGCATTCATGCGTACGTACGACTTATCGTCGCCATGAACGGTGCATTTCATTTATTTCCTAAAAATGTAATGTACTCTTATAAATACATTTATATACTGGATATATAGTATATATATATATGATATCTAAATTCTTAATATCATTATGTATATAATGAACGTTTGACCACATAAACAACTTGTAAATATAAGAAGTTCGTTTTAGACTCAAGTACCAAATATTGACAAAATGATCATTATTAACTTAAATGATTAAAAAATGTTTATAACAAGGTAATAAGTAATATAAAATGATTAATAAACATAAAAAATAATCTTAAGAAAGTAGAAATTAACTTTATTTTATTATTCTGAATATTAAAGAACGAACGAGTCAATTCGGACATGAGGTAAGGGACTTCATCTCAATATCCTTTCATTAAGGCATATATTGTTTTATACAATACTTTATTTTATATGATGTATAAACACTTTTGACTTTTCATTTCATTCAATGGTAATATTTTTCTACTAGATGTTTTACTAAATGACAAAAAGAATGTTTTTTAATGTACGTGGTGACAACAACCTTTCCACCGCCGTGAGTATTATTAGATCTTTGGATTCCTTAATAATATGTAATGTTTTTAAAAGGAAAATAAATAACATATACTCTTTTACATATTATGGTATTGAAAATTATTTTTGGATTTATTATTTCAATATCTTGTTCAACATCTTGAAAAGAAAAATTGTGATTTCAATTTGGGAATGTTGTCTTTTTTGATGCTTATGTTATGTGTTATTATTATATTATGGTACTTTGGAATTGATTACATATATGGGTGGTTCTATGATAAACATAGGGTGGGTGAGCTTGAGATAGCTCCCCAATGCATCAGGTAATGCAATGGAGGTAAATTTGAATGTTTCTCCTAAGAGTTTTAGGGAACATACTGTGATGGGTATTCCAAATGTAAGTCCCTACATAGTAGTGATAGCTACAATGTAGTATGATATGGATGCCAAAAATTTTCTTTATGATTTATGATTTCAATGTGTTATTCATAAATCTTATAATATCATGAGGTATGATAAAGATATTATGCTAAGTATGTATTGGTGAACTAATGTTTTCTTTTTTTTTAATAACTCTTACTAAGCTTTTTATGCTCATCCCAAGTATCAAAATGTTTTTTCACAGGACATAAAGATGAATAGGTTCAATGATGGGATAAAGGGAAAGTATTTTAGTCTAAAACATGGAACTAATAATGACTCTTTTTTCAAGAGTTTTTATTTTATGAAAAAAATGGAAACTTAGTTGAAGTGTATACTTTGTAATTTTTGAGATGTACTGTAATAGTTATGGTCCAACTCTCTAAAACTCTAAACCTGAAAAGATACTCAATGTGAATTATTCATTTAATTCATGATTATGTAATGTTTTAAGGTTGGCTCCTTGTATCGAGTACCAAAAATTATTTGATTTTGATCTTTCCTATAGTCTATGGAAAGGGAATTCAGTAGTCATTTCTCTGAGCCTAAAGACTCAGACAAAGGAATCTCAGGAGTCTAGTGAGGAATGAAAGATAATGTCTTTATTCTTGGAGATGAATGTTGAGATTCAATAGGACCATTTTTATACTATTCTCATATCGGTAGTGGGGACATATAATCTTATGTAACGTGCAAAGTTGATACAATTATCTGATCCTGAAGTCCTTGTCTTACAAGAATTTGTTTTAGATGATGAAACATATTCTCGTTGGACAGCCGATGGGGATGATGCTTTTCTATTCCATGGATTTATATGGGTCCTAGTATACATCAGAGAGGACATGATGAGGGATTTCTTGGCTTCATCATGAGTAGTTCACCATGGTATCACCAAAACATATCTAGATTTATGATGTCAATATTGGTGGCCCAATATGAAGAGTGAGATATCTAGCTTCATAACTTGGTGCTCCACATGACAGTTGGTGAAGGTGGAAAATTAGTGTTCGGTAGGGATTCTTTATCTATTTTCTATTCCTAAGTGGAAATGAGAAGATTTTTATGGACCTCATACCATGTTTACCCATATCAGCTCATGGAAATGACGCAGTGTGGGTTATCACTGACCGTCTAACGAACATCACAAACTTCTTACGCGTGTGCGAGACCTTTTCTATAGATGAGTTGGGAAGACTGTATGTTAAGGAGGTGGTAAGTATTCATGGAGAACCTTGTTCAATTATTTTATATAGAGACACTCATTTAACATTACGATTCTGGTCGGGGTTTCATAATTCCTCATGTATGTTGGTACTTTTGAGCATGGACTATCACCCTCATACCGATGGACAAATAGAGTGTTCAATTCAGGTTATTTATGGTATGCTATATGTGTGCATTATTTACTTTGGGGTTTCTGAAAGAATCATATTCCTTTCTTTGAGTTCACATATTACAATACATTTTAGGCTACCATTGTGAGGTCTCCCTATGAATCCTTTTATGGTAGGCCTTGTCACTCACCTATGTGTTGGTTGGAGGTAAGGGAATCAGCAGTGCTTGGGTCTCATCTCATGTAGGAGACTTCAGAGCAGGTCTAGATAATCTAGAAGTGAATGTTAATAGCTCAGTCTAGACAGCAGTCTTATGCAAACAGACATCTATGACCTGTTCACTTCAAGGTCATTGACTGGGTTTTCTTGAAAGACTTGCCCAGTTTAGGGAATAAACATATTCCAAAGTAGGGTAAGCTATCACCAAGATTCATTGGGACCTTCGAGGTTGTGAAGAGGATCATAGTAGTGTCTCACTAGTTTTCACATCCTCATAGACACCGGTCTATGCATGATTTCTTTCTTGTATATCAGATTCACCATTGTTTTTCACACCCATCTCACATCTTCTAACCTGATGAGTTTGAGCTGGACATGGATGCTCCCTTCAAGGAGTATCCATTTCATCTTATTGATTGGATCATGAAGATACTATGAGGCAATTACTTTTCGTCTTATAAGGTTTCCATGGTAGAAAAGATAGGTACAGAATGATACCAGGGAGTGGGAAACTGATATACGATCTCAATAACCGAATCTCTTTACTGACAGGACCTCTTTACACATAAAAGGGAAACTCAGGGATGAGTTTCTATAAAGAGTTGATGTTGTAACGACCCAAATATTTGACCAACGAACATATCATTATTTTTTATTTTTTATAAATTAAATGGTCTTAATGAATTCTTTTAAACAAGCTAAGTAGGTCACTGGAGTGTCTGGGGACTTCCATTGCTTGGTGCTCTGAAATGGGAAACGCAGACTTTGTTGCATGGTTAGTCGATAACTGTGCGGCCAAAGCATACGGTTGTGTGGATACTATATTAAGGATCTAAATATCATATGAACAGTTAGATAAACCTTGCACATATACCATGTGATGTATCTAGTAAGGCGGTGGAGTATTCTATTTTCACACCATTTGGAAAATTGTGCGCAAAAACTCTGGGAGCCTGTTTTTGAGGGAAAATGATCAGTTTTCCCCTATATTACTATGGTTATAATTATCTCTCTTTTTATCCTCCCTATTCCTTATATAGGTTTCAAAAATATTCTCTTCCTTATATTCTTGTGAATCCTTTATCTTGATATCGATTCTCGATTTGATAGTGTCGTTGGATAGGCCAAGGTAAGGTTAACCCTGTGTGCTCCTCCTTCCATGCTAAATTTCACCATCTATTATGCTATTTAGATGTATGATCTTTCACCCTGTTTTTATGTAATTGGGTTGTATCTAAGATCAAATCCAATATTCTCCAAATCTGAGGTTGATATTCAGTGAGGCATCATCTATGACCCTGAGGTAGGTGGTCCTATATTCTTCTATCTGATCTTTGGACGTTTTTTATTTGCTCCATCATGTCGTGACCCATCCTTTCCTAGGATCCTCTATTGTGTGGATTAAATCATGTCTAAATAAACCTAGAACCTTGATGTAGGTTAATTTTTTTGTATTAGGGGTTTAGAGATCACCCTTGCTTATATAGACACCCAAGGTGTGTGCCGCCCAAATTGGCCATTTTAGGCCAATTTCTAAAAATGGATAATTATAGTTTGTAGCTCCTGGATTATTTTTTAGTTAAATTGGAAATTTTCCCATTTGTATTTGGATTCTACCAAGGTTCTTAAATGGAAATTATACCCTTTCAGTTAAGAATTGTCCAAATAGGTATGTGATTATTTGACCTTGATATTTGGACCTTGACACCTTGACTTGAAATGGATTTTCCATGATTGGAAAATTGGATGGTTGGCTTTTTAGGATGGATAGGATGAGTTGGGATAGACCTTATAATTGATTTGGGTCAAATAGAATGGTTTCAAGGGATGTCATGTATTTCCCTTATCTCTATTTATTATTAAATGAATTGTATATTTGGTTTTCTTGTTTAATTTGAAATGATGTCAGATGGTTTGCCTTACATTATGTAACATGAATTCTTTTGAATTACAATGTGAATGTGTGTATGGGAGGCATTCATACCCCATTCCACTTATGAAATGTATGGATGGGAGGAATGTTTACCCCACACTATGGATAAACTCTATGTATATATGGGCTGGAGGCATTCTTACCTCATGTCGGTTATAACCTCTGTATGGAAGGGAGTAATTATTACCCTAGGATAGAATCATGTCCGGATATGAGGTATTCTTAGCCCATTCCAGTATCTTCTATGGGTGAGAGGAATTCTTACCCAATGTCAACTGTGGTATATATATTTATCTATAAATTAGAGGCATTCTCACCTCATTCCAGTGACAACCAATATATATATACCTAGTGACTCATTCATACATTCCAACATTGAGCTGAATTAGGTAGACCCACCATGTGTCCTTTTGGAATCTAAGATAGTGGTAAATTTTTTGTTTGGTATTGCTTTACTTTCCTGCTATTAGATTCACCCTATTTACTTATGAGCACCAGTCAGATTACATGTAGACACTATTGGTGGAAGCCTACTTAGATATATATCACACCCTAATCGGGCCACCTTTAGAACCCAAGTAGAATATTTTTCTATAGGTATTGATTAGGGAAGACACCACTCATATGGTTGTTGAATATTTTTCTTAGATAAAGTATAAGAGTAGAGGACCAAGCTTTGGCTGAAGATTCTATAGAGCAACTTTTGGATTTTATTCTATTTTTACTATAATATTAGTATGCCTTCTTCTTGTTTTCAATTCCCTTTTTGTATTGGCATTCCATGCATTAATATCTATATCAAATTCTTCCTAGGAAGATTTTGATATATTATTTATTCTTCAATTGTTTACCTTATATACCTGTAGGTATATGTTTCCGCTATAGTATGTTTTTGTTACATAATATGTGTACTATATCATGATGGTAAGTATCCACGCTGATTTAATTTCACACCCCCACTTCTAGTTACTATCCCCTGGCTTAAGGCGAGATGTGCCAACAGTCATGTGGCCAATCGGGCTCGGGGCACGGGTTACATGGCAACCGGTTCCAGGATGTCATAATAGATCGGCCTAGAACATGTTACCCTAACACATAAATTGTACCTATACTATGAAAAATATCCCGTTTTAGATGAAAATATCATGTAATAATTTCCATATAGCGGTCAATCTGTGAGATATTGATATTTACACATTTAGGGAAAAATATTTATTAAATAAATTAATATTAAATATCCTCTAAATTTTATTATGATTGAAAAATAAAAAACAAATTAACCTGAGAGTAAAAAATAAGACTTATTATCAATTTAATGATAAAAAAGGTGTCCAATGTTATTCTAATATGTGAATTTAACATTTTACCATTTTAAGTTTTCAAACTTCGATACTCAATACTAGGTTATCTCCTATGTAACAGTCCAACCAAAGAGACAGTAAAACGATGCCCTAGGTTGGTTAGATGTGTGGCCTCAAGCATTCCTCCCCAATTCCAAAGCCTTCCGAATATTAGTGAGGGTAAAATGATGGTTCATTTGAGAGATTATACCCTCATTATCAAATTAAAATATTGGTATGAGAGATAATAAAAAATCGATATCATAATTAGTATAAATGAAAGGCAGAATATAGGAAGTTAATAATTACTAAGAAACTGTACAATGCCAAATATACAAACCTGCATTCATGTCCAGGTGATTCTATATAGACTAGTAGTAAACATACAACATGAAATATAATATTCTAGTACATGAGAATGGAAAATAAAAAAATCTCAATGGGCTTACTCGATTAGTATTTTGAGCCCTGTTTCTGTCATATGCTTATAATCTCCCTAGTGCAATGAAGAGCACAAGAATAATCCATAATTCAGAACCTGCACTCATGAGGTCTATTTGGGTACCCCAGTGCAATGGAGACCCAAAAATGGAATGAAATATACTCAGTAGGCCACCACCAATGATGTCTAGATATTTTCAGTCCTTCAATATAAACACTAGTGCAGAAAACGTTTTTTACGTCACCATTTTTTACGTCGGTTATATAAAACCGACGTCATAATATGTAAAACGAGGTTTTTTACGTCGGTTATTTAATAACCGACGTAAAACCCTGTGTTTAGTACACCTTTAAAGTCGGTTATTTTGATAACCGACGTTATTAATCGCGCGGCTTCGTTTTTTACGTCGGTTATACATTAACCGCCGTAAAAAACATAAGCGGGGGGCGTTTGTTACGTCGGTTAATGAATAACAGACGTAACAAACGCGGTTTTTGAAGGCCTTTTTACGTCAGTTATAAAATAACCGACGTAAAAAAATAATCCGCAGATGTTTTTGACGTCGGTTATGGAATAACCGACGTAATAAAACGCGGATTTTGAGCCCTTTATAACGTCGGTTATAGAATAACCGACGTAAAAAAGAATCGGAGGAAGGTTTTTATGTCGGTTATTGAATAACCGACGTTATAAATGTTTTAAAAAAAATTATAACGTCGGTTATTGAATAACCGACGTGATAACTCATTTAAAATTTTACCCAGACCCGTGGATTGTCATTCGCGAGTTTACCTTCGACTGTCACGACTCGTCTCTCTCGCGCGTAAACCCGAATTGGCTCGTCCATTTCGGTGGTTTAGATTCGTTTTGCGATCATCATTTCTCATATTTAATCTCCTGGGATCAATCATCTAAACTCGCAGCACTCAGGTAATCCTCCCACTCGTTCGTTTTTTTTTTCGCGGATAGTATATATATATGTGTTGTGATTTTTTTGTTGAAACTAGCTAAGATTCTTCGATTGCGAACCCTTTTAACTCGTTTTGGCACCATAATCTTATTTATCATCCCTAGATCTATTAGTTCGACTTGCAATATTGACTAATTTTATGATTTCACTAATTTTTCATCGTTTTCTATAAATCCCCGAGAGGGTTGGGGCGTGTCCATTTGGATGGGTTTCCCTTTTACAGTTGTTACTACTTTATTCAGTGATTCCAGGGGGGTGGGAGGGCTATCAAGAGGGTTGGGGGGTGTCCAGGGGGGTGTCCAAGGGGGTAGGGTGTGGGGGTGGTGTCCAGGAGGGGTGGAGGCTGTCCAGAGGGGTCGGGGGGGGGGTGTCCAGGGGGGTTTACAAGGGGGTGGGTGGGTGTGGGGGGTTGTCCAAGGGTGTGGGTGGGTGTTGGGGGGTGTCCAGGGGGGTGTCCAAGGGGGTAGGGGGTGGGGGTGGTGTTTAGGAGGGGTGGGGGGCTGTCCAGAGGGTTGGGGGTGTCCAGGGGGGTGTCCAGGGGGGTGTCCAAGCAGGTCGGGGGGTGGGGGGTTGTGTCCAGGAGGGGTGGGGGTGCTTTCTAGAGGGGTCGGGGGCTGTCCAGAGGGGTCGGGGGGTGTCCAGGGTGGTGTCCAAGGGGATGGTTGGGTGTGGGGGTGGTCCAAGGGGGTGGCGGCCTGTATAGAGGGGTCGGTGGGGTGTCCAGGGGGGTGTCCAAGGGGTTGGATGGGTGTGGGGGGTTGTCCAAGTGGGTGGCGGCCTCTCCAGAGGGTATTTGGGGTTGTCCGGGTGGGTGGGGGGCTGTCCAGAGGGTTGGGGGATGTCCAGGGGGTGTCCAAGGGTGTAGGGGGTGGGGGTGTCCAGGAGGGGCGGGGGGCTGTCCAGAGGGGTCGTGGGGTGTCCAGGGGGGTTTACAAGGGGGTGGGTGGGTGTGGGGGGCTGTCCAAGGGTGTGGGTGGGTGTTGGGGGGTGTCCAGGGGGGTGTCCAAGGGGGTAGGGGGTGGGGGTGGTGTTTAGGAGGGGTGGGGGGCTGTCCAGAGGGTTGGGGGGTGTCCAAGTAGGTCGGGGGTGGGGGTTGTGTCCAGGAGGGGTGGGGTGCTTTCTAGAGGGGCCGGGGGCTGTCTAGAGGGGTCGGGGGTGTCCAGGGTTGTGTCCAAGGGGATGGGTGGGTGTGGGGGGCTGTCCAAGGGGGTGGCGGCCTGTCCAGAGGGGTCGGTGGGGTGTCCAGGGGGTGTCCAAGGGGTTGGATGGGTGTGGGGGCATGTCCAAGTGGGTGGCGGCCTCTCTAGAGGGTATTTGGGGTTGTCCGGGTGGGTGGGGGGTTGTCCAAAGGGTTGGGGGATGTCCAGGGGGGTGTCCAAGGGGGTAGGGGGTGGGGGTGGTGTCCAGGAGGGGCGGGGGGCTGTCCAGAGGGGTCGGGGGGTGTCCAGGGGGGTTTACAAGGGGGTGGGTGGGTGTGGGGGGTTGTCCAAGGGTGTGGGTGGGTGTTGGGGGGTGTCCAGGGGGTGTCCAGGGGGGGTAGGGGGTGGGGGTGGTGTTTAGGAGGGGTGGGGGGGCTGTCCAGAGGGTTGGGGGGTGTCCAAGCAGGTCGGGGGTGGGGGTTGTGTCCAGGAGGGGTGGGGGTGCTTTCTAGAGGGGTCGGGGGCTGTCCAGAGGGGTCGGGGGTGTCCAGGGTGGTGTCCAAGGGGATGGGTGGGTGTGGGGGGCTGTCCCAGGGGGTGGCGACCTGTCCAGAGGGGTCGGTGGGGTGTCCAGGGGGTGTCCAAGGGGTTGGATGGGTGTGGGGGGCTGTCCAAGTGGGTGGCGGCCTCTCCAGAGGGTATTTGGGGTTGTCCGGGTGGGTGGGGGGGCTGTCCAGAGGGTTGGGGGATGTCCAGGGGGGTGTCCAAGGGGGTAGGGGGTGGTGTCCAGGAGGGGCGGGGGGTTGTCCAGAGGGGTCGGGGGGGTGTCCAGGGGGGTTTACAAGGGGGTGGGTGGGTGTGGGGGGTTGTCCAAGGGTGTGGGTGGGTGTTTGGGGTGTCCAGGGGGGTGTCCAGGGGGGTAGGGGGTGGGGGTGGTGTTTAGGAGGGGTGGGGGGGTTGTCCAGAGGGTTGGGGGGTGTCCAGGGGGGTGTCCAAGCAGGTCGGGGGTGGAGGGTTGTGTCCAGGAGGGGTGGGGGTGCTTTCTAGAGGGGTCGGGGGCTGTCCAGAGGGGTCGGGGGGTGTCCAGGGTGGTGTCCAAGGGGATGGGTTGGTGTGGGCGGCTGTCCAAGGGGGTGGCGGCCTGTCCAGAGGGGTCGGTGGGGTGTCCAGGGGGGTGTCCAAGGGGTTGGATGGGTGTGGGGGGCTGTCCAAGTGGGTGGCGGCCTCTCCAGAGGGTATTTGGGGTTGTCCGGGTGGGTGGGGGGATGTCCAGAGGGTTGGGGGATGTCCAGGGGGGTGTCCAAGGGGGTAGGGGGTGAAGGGTGGTGTCCAGGAGGGGCGGGGGGCTATCCAGAGGGGTCGGGGGGTGTCCAGGGGGGGGGTTATATCTTACTATATTTTGTTTAAAAAATAATATTCAAGCATATTTTTTTAAATACACATCGATTTGTTTTATATTTCAAAATTGTTTACATTCAAATTATGATTTTTTTCATATAAACATATATTTGTCTTATCTAAAAAATATATATATTTTTGCTATTTGTTATAGGTAATAATGATTCGAAGTTGGATTACGGCACATCGAATGAGCAATGAATATGAGGAAGCTGTTGATGCCTTTTTGGAATTTTCTAAACGAAATGTTCCAAGTAGTGACATTTTTTTCTGTCCATGCCAGAAATGTCTGAATATGAAGAAGTTGAAAAGTAGAGAGATAAAAGATCATCTGATTTGTCATGGTTTCAATCCGAGTTACAACCCTTAGATTTGGCATGGCGAAACTGGACAGAATGTCACTGATGATAATGAATCGCAAGATGGTAACTCCGATGGAATTGAAGAAATGATTCGCGATATTGTAGCAGAACAAATTGAGATAGAACCGACAGTTGCACGTCTATATGGTGATGCCGAAAAACCATTATATCCTGGTTGTACAGATTTTACGGTTTTTTCGGCGGTGTTAAGATTGATTAACCTGAAGGCGAAACATGGATGGAGTGACAGAAGTTTTACAGAGCTGCTACAATTGATGAAAGACATTCTTCCAAAAGATAACGATCTTCCAGATTCACATTATAAGGCCAAAAAAATATTATGCCCGATGGGATTGGGATACAGGAAAATACATGCCTGTCTGAATGACTGCATTATATATAGGAAGGAATATGAATTTCTGAAAGAGTGTCCTAAATGTGGGACATCACGGTATAAGGTGAAAGAAAAATCACAAGCTGATGTAGAGATTACAAAGCTCCCTTCAAAGGTATTTTGGTATCTTTCTATAATTCCTCGTTTCAAACGTTTATTTTCTAATTCACATGATGCAAAAAGGTTAAGATGGCATGCTGATGAGCGGGTATGTGATGGAAAAATACGTCATCCAGCTGATTGTCCACAATGGAAGAAAATTGATGCCCAGTACCCTACATTTGGAAATGAAATTAGAAATCTGATACTAGGCTTGTGCACAGATGGAATGAATCCATACCGAACCCTCAGTAGCACACATAGTTCATGGCCTGTTTTATTGGTAATTTACAACCTCTCTCCTGAAGTTTGTATAAAGCGCAAATATGTCATGTTGAGTATCATGATCTCTGGTCCAAAGAAACCCGGCAATGATATTGATGTATACTTGTCACCGCTGATTGATGATTTGAAACTGTTATGGGCTGATGGTATTAGGGTGTATGATTCTTATAAAATGTAATATTATCAACTGCATGCAGTGCTTCTATTCACTATAAATGACTTCCCAGCATATGGAAATTTGTCTGGATACAGTGTTAACGGGCATAAAGCATGTCCAATTTGCGAACAACAGACGTCATATTGTCAATTGCATCATGGAAGGAAAACAGTGTACATGGGTCATCGAAATTTGTTGCCTATGGATCACCCTTATAGAAGACTAAAAAAGGCATTCAATGGCTCACAATAATTTGATACTGCTCCAAAACCTTTATCCCCAGATTTGTATTTTGAGAGGGTGAAAAACCTTGATGTGACATTGGGAAAGACACAGAAATCTGGTAATGATAGACATATTTGGAAGAAAAGGTCAATATTTTTTGAGCTACCATATTGGAGGTATCATGAAGTCAAACATAATATTGATGTCATGCACGTGGAGAAGAATATCTGTGATTCTTTGATCGGAACATTGCTAGATATTAAAGGAAAGACAAAAGATGGGTTGAATGCAAGGTTAGACCTACTATCAATGGGAATACGTTTGGAGTTAGCTCCCACTCCTAAAGGAAGACGAACATTTCTTCCCCCGGCTTGTCATACATTATCGAAGAGGGAGAAAAGTAGCTTATGTCAGTGTCTTCATGATATCAAAGTGCCTCAAGGTTATTCTTCAAATGTAAAAAAATTTGTCTCATTGAAAGACTTGAAGTTGATAGGTATGAAATCACATGATTGTCACGTCATGATGCAACAAATTCTACCAGTTTCACTGCGTGGAATATTACCCATCCGTGTCAGAAATACTATAATGAGGTTGTGTTATTTTTTCAATTAAATTTGTAACAAGGTGATTGATGTGAATGCTTTGAACATTTTGGAAAAGGATGCAGTTTTTATACTTTGTCATTTGGAAATGTATTTTCCTCCAACTTTTTTTGATATGATGGTGCATTTAATGATTCATCTAGTTCGAGAAATAAAGCTTTGTGGACCTGTATATCTTCGTTGGATGTATCCTTTTGAAAGGTATATGAAAATATTAAAGGGATATGTTAAAAATCCATATCGACCTGAAGCCTCCATTATTGAAAAGTATATTTCTGAGGAGGTAGCAGAGTTTTGTACGAGCTACTTGGCTACGGCGCAACACATAGGTTTGCCTCCATCTCGCCATGAACAGGTTAATAATGAGGGAAAGGGGATTCGTGGCTTGAAAGTCAAATCACTGTCAGCTGAACATATGAAGAAGTTAGAATCATACATCTTGAATAACATAGCTGATGTTCAACCGTATATCACATTGCATATTAATGAGTTGAAACAATGTCATCCAAAGAAGAAAGAAATGTGGATTTTGAATGAGCACAACAAAACTTTTTTGCCATGGTTTAAAAAGACCTTGCTTGGTAGATCAGATGTATCAGAGACATTAAAATGGATAGTGGGTGTTCTATCTTTAAATGTGATAACATGGTCCGCTTATGATATTAATGGCTATACATTTCATAGGAAAGCTCAGGACAACAGAAGTGCAGTTCAGAATAGTGGTGTATTGGTGTTTGCAGAAGCAATGCATTTTTCGAGTGCTAAGGATAGAAACCCAATTTCGGCATCAAGTGCATATTATGGAGTGATTGAAGACATATGGGAGGCTGATTACTTTAAAATTAAAGTTCCTGTTTTTAACTGTAAATGGTTTATCGGTAACAATAGTGTCAGACACGATGAATTTGGAATGACACTTGTTAATCTGAATAGATTGGAAGACACAGCTGATTCTTTTATAATGGCAACACATGCCAAACAAATTTTCTATGTAGTAGATCAATCAGATATGCAGTGGGCTGTTGTTTTACAAGGGAAAAAACAATATGTTGGTGAGGATGAATTTGATGAAGATGCTGATTTATGTGAGATCCCTACTTCCATGGAAAGATTAACAGAACATAATGATGAGTATGTTGAAGACATGGTTTGTGCCATAAGGAACGATCACGACGAAGGAATTTGGGAAAACAATCCAACTGTACATTCCTAAAATTACAGGTAACACATGTTTATTTCTTGTTTACATTTAGTTTTTTCATATAATGTTAGATATTGTAAATTTTTTACTTATTAAAACATGTATCAAACTAAAACGATAAAACAATAAAAACCGTAAAGAGGAGAAGTCCTGGGCGCACCGGCTGGCCGGTGGTGGATCACCGGTTGGCCGGTGGTCCAGAGCAAAGCTCTGTCTGGTCCACCGGCCGGCCGGTGATGAGCCAGCGGCCGGCCGGTGGTCCAGACAGAGAGGAAGGCTCTCTGTCTGGTCCACCGGCCGGCCGGTGGTGATCCAGCGGCCGGCCGGTGGTCCAGACAGAGCAAGGCTCTGGTCCAGCGGCCGTCTGGTGGTGATCCAGCGGCCGGCCGGTGGTCCAGACAGGAAGGCTCTGTCTGGTCCACCGGCCGGCCGGTGGTGAGCCAGCGGCCGGCCGGTGGCACTAGGCAGTGGGCAAGTCTACTGCCTGGGTCCTCCGGCTGGCCGGTGAGCTCACACCGGCTGACCGGTGGACTCAGTGAGTCCACTTTTCAGCTTTCTTGGGCCAACTCCTTGGCAACCTTTTGCCGGTGTTTACCATGTTTATCATTGTTTGGCATGCTTACCATATTACCAATGTTTACTATTATGTAATTTAGTACACTTTTCTATTTTCTGATTAAGTAGTACTACAATATTTGAATTTGTATATTTGTGAACTAATGTTTGTTTTTTTGATTTGAAGGAAAATGACAGATCAATCAGTTGATCAGCCACATGATTCTGGAGATGAGCATATTGGTCATACATCTGGGGAGGAACATTCAAATGCTCCTATTACGAAAAAGAGTTCAAAGGTTGGTAAGCGTGGGTGCACACGTTTACCAAAATTATCACTTGCCCGTACGAAGGAGGAGAGGATAGTCGTGGAGTTTGATGATGATGATCTTCCTAGAGGTCCAAATGCTAAAGATTTTAAGGGTTTTGTAGCAACTTAGGCTAAGAGCAAAGTAAGCATTCTCTATGATGATTGGAGAAGTGTGGATAAGGCGATAATTTCTCAGCTGTGGGAGACCATTTTGGTAAGATCTTTTGCTATTGTTTGACTGTTCTTTAAATGTTTCTAGTATATAAAATATTTTTAACCTCTTTTTTATCAGATGACATTTGATATTCCTGACACTGGAGGAGTCAGGAAGAAATGCTTATCGTTGGCTGCTAGGAGATGGAGAGATTTCAAATCAACCCTATCATCTGATTTCATTTATGGTCATAGGAGTCGTGAGAATCCATGTCGTATATATCCTTTTATAGATGAAGACACATGGAGACAATTTTTTGAAAGTAGAAGAAAAGAATCATTTTTGGTAAGGGCAATGTAAACTTTTATAAGCTTTCTTATATAAATGATCTTATTATTGTTTTGTTAATGATTACTTATTCTTAATTTACAGCAAACAAGGAAAGCGCATCAAGAGATCCAATCTAAAAATGTATACCCTCATAGTTTATCTCAGGGAGGATATGCATTATTGGAAGAACAAATGATGGCAGAAAAATTTCAACAACTAAGAGCTGAGTCTTCAAGCTCTGGAGAGGTGGCCCCTCCATCCCCTCCATCTAGACATGAGAAATGGAAAAGAGCTCGGAAGGGAAAAAAAGGACAATATCTTTCGGAAGAATCGAGACTTGTAGTTGAGAGGATTGTAAGATATCTATTTTATTTATTTAAGTTTACTATTTTCGTCATATATTTCCAATCATTATAGAAATGTTCAATTAATTATTACAGGACTCTCTTGAGGAGCAGAGTTCACAGGGGACATTTACACCATCTGGGAGGGAAGATATTTTATCTGTGGCATTGGGAAAGCCCGAACATCCTGGCCGTGTAAGAGGATATCCGGCAGGTGTATCGGTAAGAAAAGTGTTGCCACGTTCCTCAACTTCTAACGTTGAGGGAGTTTATAAAAAAATAGAATCCTTGGAGGCTGAAGTCCATAATATTAATGCGACAATGGAGGACAAGATTAGAGCATCGGTGCAGTTTATGTTTGCAGACTTGCAAAGACAATTTCAGGGTGCAGCTCCCACTCCACCTCTCCCAGTAGCTCCCACTCCCCCACCTCAGCCTGCGGACCCCATTTTTGATCCTCCTCCTCCGCCGCAGCTACCTACTTATTGTGAGTTGTATGTTGATGATCCTCAACATCATATAGTTGCATATGGGATGGTATATTGTATAGGAGATACAGTTCATCATCAACAGTTAGAGGTAGAGAATCAGAGGGTCACTGTACAGGATATTATAGATAGATCAGCTCGGATACCATTACCTACAGATGAGGTGACGACAGTTGGACATAGTATCGGCCATTTTTCACTTTGGCCATCCAGACTTCTTTGACTCATTACCATAGAGGTATAGATGTTATATCTTTTATTTTATATTTTTATTAATGTTTTATCATTTGGAAACTAATATATTTTTCAATTTATTTTTACAGGAATACTTCAAAGGTAAAGAAATACTGTATAGACAACAACAAAGACAGATAGCTATGACATCAGATGCAGATACTAGCAGTCTTGAAAAATTGTCAAGATATTCAAATTTGTTGTTGGATCATTATGAATTTACAATGGAAGCTCATGTCTGTGGACGTGAACTAAGTGTGGGGATTATGAAAACTGATATCATGGAGTTTGTCACTGGAGATAAGTTGGGCATCAACGTGGTGCAAATTTTTATCATGTAAGTCTTAACACCTTTTCCTTGCGTTATATTTATTAAAAATGTATACTTATGTCTGCTTTGTATTAGGTATCTGTATAAAATTTGTGAGAGGAATGAGCTGACAGATGTATATGGATTCATGGACCCACAATTGATTTCCCCTGAAGCATGTGCATTGGATGAGGAACAAAGAATGCTTTATATTGCTGATAGATTTGAAAAGAATGTAATCACACAGTGTTGGATGATGCCTTTTTGTGAGAGGTATGAAACACATCCCTCTCAAAGAGTTAATTATCTTTTAACATAAAAAAACCACTAACGTTACATTTCCTTTTATCAGGGATCATTGGATGTTAGGGGGTTTTTTGCCCTAGGGAGAAAACACTTTATTGGATATGCTCTCTCCATGATGATGTGCGAGAAAGTTTTAAGAATATATTGGAAACGTAAGTTTCAATTTCACAATAGTTTTATATATTATAATGAATTTTAAATTTACCCCATTCGTATTATTTTCTAACAGGGCATGGGTCCACTTTTGAAAAAGCGCAAAGAAAAGGAATTTCAAGATCAAATATGTACATGCGAAGGTAAATATCCATTTATATTTGTACATTTTGATTTATTACATAAAAAATAATATATTGAATTTACACTCATTCAAACAGAAATGTCATGAGCAACAAGGCATCATCGAATGCGGATATTACATGTTAAGATTTATGTATGAAATAATAACAACTGGGACAGTTCTGAGTTTTGACCTGGTAAGATTTCCTCTTTCTCATAATATTTCAATTTGATTTATTCATTATACACGTTGACTACTATCCTTTTCCTTTGTAGCTTTTTGATGACCCCTCAACCCTTTACTGCTGAAGATATCAAACACATACAAGTGGAGTGGTCAAATTATTTTACAGGTTTGATTGACTTTTAGTTGTTTGTAATGTAAAATGTAATTTTGAATATTGTCAATGTAATTGTGTATTTCGTAGTCGTTTAGGTTGGATTTAGTTTTTTTTGAAGTTGACAGTGTAAGTTTTGAATGTTATATAAGTGAATGTTTAATTTTTCTCTACTTCTTGTTTTGGTCTACTGTTGATGGTTTTTCTGGTCTGGATTTTGGTATGGGGGGGAGAGGTTCCAAGGGGGTGGGTGGGTGTTTGGGGGATGTCCAAGGGATATGGGAGGGGTGTCCAAGGTGTGTTTGGGGCTGTCCTAGGGGTCGGGGGCGTGTAAATGAGGGTGGGGGTGTCCAAGGGGTGGGGGTGTCCAAGGGATATGGGAGGGGTGTCCAAGGTGTGTTTGGGGCTGTCCAAGGAGTCGGTTGGGTGTAAATGAGGGTGGGGGGGGGGCTATCCAAGGGGTGGGGGTGTCCAAGTGGTGGGGGGTGTCCAAGGGATATAGGAGGGGTGTCCAAGGGGGTGTTTGGGGCTGTCCAAGGGGATGGGGGGGGTTTCCAAGGGTTAGGGGGGTTTCCAAGGGGTCGGGGGGGTGTCCAGGGGGTGGGGGCTGTCCAAGGGGTGGGGGGTGTCCAAGGGGTGGGGGGGTGTCCAAGGGATATGGGAGGGGTGTCCAAGGGGTGTTTGGGGCTGTCCTAGTGTTCGGGGGGTGTAAATGAGGGTGGGGGGGGCTGTCGAAGGGGTGGGGGTGTCCAAGGGGTGGGGGGTGTCCAAGAGATATGGGAGTGGTGTCCAAGGTGTCTGGGAGTTCTGTCCAAGGGGCCGGTTGGGTGTAAATGAGGATGGGGGGGCTGTCTAAGGGGTGGGGGTGTCCAAGGGGTGGGGGTGTCCAAGGGATATGGGAGGGGTGTCCAAGGTGTGTTTGGGGCTGTCCTAGGGGTCGGGGGGGTGTCCAGGGGTCGGGGGGGTGTCCAAGGGGTCTGGGAGGGCTGTCACGGTGTGGGGGGTGTCCAATGGGTGTTTGAGGCTGTACTAGGGGTCTTGGGGGTGTAAATGAGGGTGGGGGCTGTCCAAGGGGTGGGGGTGTCCAAGGGGTGGGGGTGTCCAAGGGATATGGGAGGGGTGTCCAATGGGTGTTTGAGGCTGTACTAGGGGTCGTGGGGGTGTAAATGAGGGTGGGGGGCTGTCCAAGAGGTGGGGGGGTGTCCAAGGGTTGTGGTGGGGCTCCAATGTGGTGGGGGAGGGCTGTCCAGGTTGTTAGGTTGGTATAGATGAGGGTGGGGTTCAGTTGGGGCTTGGGGGAGGGCTGGCATGGTTATTTTTTTTTGGTTTCTGGTTGCTTTTTTGTGAGAGCAGTGCAATTATTTTAAAAAAAAATCGCTTTCACGTCGGTTATTTTATAACCGACGTGGTAAATAAATCGGTAGGGGTTTATCACGTCGGTTTTTTCGAGAACCGACGTGCTAAACCGTTCCCGGGCCTTTTATCACGTCGGTTCTTAATATAACCGACGTGCTAAAAGGCCTGGGAATCGATTTACCACATCGGTTATTGGATAACCGACGTGCTAAAACGTTTCCCAGGCCTTTTTATCACGTCGGTTATTTAAGAAACCGACGTGATAATAGGCCCGGGGAAGGGTTAATCACGTCGGTTATGTTATAACCGACGTGATAAACGATATCCCAGGCATTTTATCACGTCGGTTTAGAAAATAACCTACGTGATAAACCCCCCCCCCCCCCCACCGCGCATATTTATCACGTCGGTTATTAATGAACCGACGTTATAAACACCGTGATGTTAGGGATGTTACGTCGGGTTTTAAATAACCGACGTAAAAAACGTTATTTATAACGTCGTCCATATTAACGTCGCCTAAAAACCGACGTAAATAATGAAAAATAGCCGACGTAAAAAATGTTTTCTGCACTAGTGAAAATATAAAAGTGTGAAGGTATATCAATAAAGCTATAAAAAATAATAAATAAATGTAATCAAGTAGGGCTTAGGTACCTCATGGAAAGATGGACAACAATATTGGATTCAGCCTAATCCAGAATACCTATAAACATAACCACATTTATATATATGAATATGTCAGATAATCATTTTCACTGATATACATGAACCGGCACAGACTAATGGTGGATGGACAAGACATCCATATACAATTATAATAGGGTCCATTTAATTATTTACAAAAATTACCCAAAGCATCATATCCATGGAAACATAGCCATGGTGATAAAATTATCACATTTTTATAGGACCTAGGGTAAACCCATGGCTTCCATGTATAAATAAAGTCTCTAACCCATGGACAAACTCATGTTAATTGGATATAACTGAATATAAGAACATTACTTAGTTGATCACCCAAGGTATTTATATACCTAAGACATCCTAGTATGAAAAATATCATAACATATGACACTATTTATATGTAATTATAAACAATCATGATATAAATCATTCATATTATGAGTTCATCCAACTTGTCCTATCTGAGGTACCCAAGTATCTCCCAAGGAATCATATAAAGCCATTAATTTACAATCTCCCCCTTGGAGTTTCATAAATATAAAACCAACATATCACTCACAACACCCAACTTACCTATGATCCCATCCATGCTGATCCAAAGAAATGAAACTTGTGTATTGAATAGAGTGTGTGTAAATTCATATAGCCTCTGAGTTTGTCAAAGGCATTTTATAAATAGTAAACCCAAGTATTACTTAGATCATAATATAAAGTAAGTAACCACTTAGCCCATCAAAGTTATCCCTATGAGTGACCCAATTATCACTCATATCACATGTATTCTCAATCTGCCAATGTCACCACCCAATGAATTCCATAAAAAGAAACCCAAGTATCCCTCAAGGAATAAAATATTCACTTAATCATTTAAATTAAAACAATATGGAAGGTAATGTTAGTAAATAAACCTTATCCATAAAAATTCTATATTACTATTCATGTTTGAAGAATAAAGTGGTCCATGTTCTTAAGCATGACATCTCACCAGTCAATTATATATAATGGGGTCCATTCCTATTTATCATTTCGAATATCCCATTCAATCTCCCCATCTTATTAAATAATATAGTGCATCTCATATGTGGTTTTATTATTAAATAGGAGAGATATTATTATTCCAATCCCTTTTATTATTCTAATTATTATTTAAAAGTGGGTTTATTCATCACAAAAAAAACATTTATTTAAAATAATAAATCATTGTTAATATGAACATTTAAGAAACACCTTAGATGGGTTTTTTAGTTACCCAAATAAGAATAGTGGAAAAAAGATTAAAATACACCCAAAGCGTGGTCTGAGTTGAGCTGAGAAACATCCAAGGGATCAAATTAGATACAATATGACGAAGTAATTTAATTAATTCTTTTATACTTATTTAATTTCACATTTTATGGAAATTCATGGAAGGTTTGATGTGTGGAACAAAGGTGTATGATATAAACTGTTACTATTTAAATGGAAAGCATACAGACCACCTTTCTTATATAAAGGAAGTTCCACTAATCTTATTTTGACCTTTAACTCAATAATAATTTTCATAAATGTCAAAAATCAAAACACATTGTATAAATAAGTAAAACAAGATCACATGAAGATAACACTAAAGATGGTGTGATAAATGAAGGAAGAGAAAAAGAGGAGCGAAGAACTTACCAAGATGATTATATAGTTACAAAAATAACTTGAATCGGAGGCTAGATGGGGGTTCAAGGGATCCCTAATAGAGAGAGAAAATCCAATACCAAATTGGTCACCCTCATGTGTGTGAAGACGAAATAAGGGGATGATCCCCTCTATCCTTTTTAAAAAAGGTTCCCATATGAATCATTATGTGAATCAGTTTCACATCGTGAACAAAATTTATTAGGTGAAGCCATTACATTTCATGAATTAATTTGGGTAACCCCCCAAGATCTCACATCCAGTATCGTCCATCAAAACCCCATGAATCCCTTTTACAATGTGAATGGGATTCATGACATAACTTTCCTATAGTAGTTATTTCTTGAAACCTATAACACATGTTCTTCTTCTAGTGTTCTACTAAACACTTAGGGATTCTAAAAAATCAGAACCTATTCTTAAAACATCATTTATGAATTTTAAAACCATTATAAATTCACTCTAATTCCCAAAATTCAAAATCACCAATACACTAAGGAAAAATTTTATATTCCTACGGAAATTTATCCATGGTTTGAAACAAGGGATGTTACAACCACCCCACCTTAGAACTTATCATCCTTAATATCCCTTAAGGAAAAAAATGATACATCATATGACCTAATAGGGTCTTGAAAATTTCACTAAAATGGCTATATTGTGTTTTAATTATCTAACTCATCTATAAGAAAAACCTTTAAGAATATGGTATATAAGCCATTAAAACTCAATCCAATACTCATATTCAAAATTGAAAATTAATATAGTACTTACCTAATCCCATATAAACCAAGATAAGATCACATTTTCATCTCTTTAACCATCCATACCATGGTGGTCCCTCCATAGTTTCCAACAATTAACATCTAATTCTATGTTTTGGTACTCACACTGTCATAATTTCCCAATGAAAAAGTCTTTTATTATTCTAATGATTCTCCAAACACAATTCTAGACTAATCAAATGGCCAATTCCAAATTGATAAAAAGTTAATATGGACATGACATATTTTTCTTTAATAATACTTGGATGACATTTCACTAAACTCATCTCATCCTAAAAATATACCTATTGTGGTTCCTCAAAAACCACATTCAATCAACAAAAAATATTTAAAGTCATTCCATTACTGGCTAACCATATTGAAAACACTCAACCTTAGTGGTCGAAACATTAATACCCAAACCTGGTTCTTTTATCCAAGTCAGTCAAAATTTCTTTAATCATTCTTAGAGAATCTCATAACTATATTATGGTGATGTTTCCAGCCTAAACATTCATTTATGTTTTCATGCCCCAACAGGAACATAGGTTTATGTCTTATTCTATAAACTTGAATCAAAACCCTCAAACATATCTACCAAACCAAACTTTAAGTCTCTTGATAACCATAAAATCATTTACAACATTTCAAATAGATCATACAAGGTAGTCTATACCTAGTTTTTTATAAGTGATACATCGGTACGGAGTTGAGATGTTCATATGCCAAGGGATCTAACTGATCCCAACGATAGTCAAGTTAAAGATCTTGCTATTGTTCCTGAGTCCATCCAAGGTATTCCTACACAGAAACCCATGTATTAATTAGGATTAAAAATTCCTTTATAAACATCCACTCTTTCAGAGTTCAACTCCCATAGAGTTTTTTTATCCAAAAATAATGGAATTTTGAACTTTTATCTTGGTGTATATCTTGTTCTCCCTTAGATCACCTTGGAGGTTGTCAAGTTAGGGGAAATTATTGTCAATAAGTGAAGAATATACTAAGAGGGTATCCAAGATTACTAATAATACCTCAAAAAATCCCATCATATCCAAGATGAAGTTCTTAGTATGGTTATGAACCACCATTATCCAGACTACGTGAAAAAGTATAGTTGAACGATTTCTGGATGACTTCCTTTAAAACGTTTCCACTTTAAATACCAATATTTCATCACAAATAGACACATATTTCTTAACAACCCCAAGCATCCTTTTATCACTCAAGAATAACCACTGAATTTTATCCCTGGATAATGGTTATTTCAATGTTTTCATACAATTTCAACAATATCATCATTGTGTTGCCTCTCAAGAACTGAAATATTTTAAAATTCAATGGTCCCCTGGTAATTAAAATGTAGGACTACATATTTTCAACTAGTCATTTACTGTTGAGTTCCCTTTACTTAGAAGTATACACTAAAACTTGTTTGGCGTAGTGTTCCCCACCTTAGTTGTGTCATAGTCATCATTTACTAAGAATGGGACCTCATCCAATGGAACATGTTCCATCCTCCATGAACCATGGGTCCTAGATGTGGCCAACACATTGCTACCAAGCACAAATTTTAAAAGGTACGAAAACACAGAGCTTTAAAGTGTGTAAGATCAAATTCACCTTCATACATATATATGACACTCCATTGGAGTTACATCTATGAACCTCATAAAATCAGGAATAAAATCTAAACCAACGAAGTCAATGATGTTATGACACCCAGTCCTTTTCCAACATCATCCCAAAAATTAGGATAAACCATAATTCCTTTAACCATCAGGTCATTCTACATTGGAGATGAATTTTTATTGAGGTGTAATAGCTGAAGGTTTAAGTGATACTAAATGAACTCATGCATTTCATTCCAGTATTTTTTCTCAAATCAATGGGTACCATATATATTAATGTGTACTACCCTATGTTTTTTTCAACCCAAAAACACATCATTTGAAACTATCCATAGTCCAGTCAACCCTTTACATCCTGATTTTTTAGATCATATAATGTTTTAGTCTAGAGTCAAATTTTTCTATATGACTATTAATCTGGATGACAACCTTTTGAGTTTTACATTACTGAGGAAGAAAGAGAAGTCTCACAAGACCTAAAAAGTTGTTGAACATGCCCTAGGAAATCCAAACCCACTAAAATAGAGAATTACCTAATTCTGAAATCCCTGAAAAGTTTCAATTTAGAACATGACTACCCGTTCAACTCGATCATCATTTTAGAAACTAAGAGTTATACTTGGGACAACTGGCACCCAAACATTACCTCATTTCTGAAAGGGTTCACAAGAACTTAGCAAGTATTTAAGTGTTGAGGGTGCAATAACATCTGGGGTTCCCCCTTACAAAAGGAAAAGCATTATCCTTATATCCAGGTCATGATAAAAAGGTCACAAGTCTTATCGTCCTATAATTTAGGTTCAATAGATAGAATAAGAATTCTATAGGCAATTCTCAGGTTCTTGTTATGAAGAAATTATCAAGGATATATAATGATTAACCCTTACATGAGAATTGAGATATAAACAGTATATTAATGTTTTTTTGAACTATTTAACTAATTAAAATTTAAGAACATCAAGTACCAGTTATAAGAAAAAAGTGTATGGTACTTTATTTATTTAAATCCACAATGAAACATAGGAAATTTATATGAAACTTACATTCATGAATTATAAATTTAAATAACATCTTGTAATAATTAGAAAATTTATCACATAACGTCCCTTTATCCATTTTATTTATCCACAAGGTTCTCAAAATTTGGATTAGTAAAAGAAAATACTGATTGCAATCTATAGTGTAAAACAAGATTTAGGTTTTAATTGGAATTTAAATTAACCAAATCCATGTGTAAATACATCTCCAAAGAAGATAATATATTTGTATTAATTAAATGGTGTTGGTTTGTATGATACCGCCATAAATTTATACATAACCCATATAAGTGGTAGCTAGCACTTTAGATAACCATCTCTAAAAAGTATAAATATACCCACATGGGGTTAATTAATAATTTATATCATAAAAAAGGTGACCTAAAAGGGTCCCATAAAGTTTTCCAAGTTTTAATTACACCCTTAATGGTTTTATCTCATAATAACATAGAATTATGAGTGACCTATTTGAGCCAAGTCAAGTCTATCTCATAAGAAACATGACCCAACTGACCTACTTGGGTTTGATTCCACATTTATGAATTTATTCATATGGGTCATCATGACCAAGTGATAGAGTTACTAGTATTTATATAGGAAACCATTTTTTAAAAGAATTACATTTTAGAATAAAAAATAAGAACCGTGGTTCAGTTATATGAATAACCATTTCCAAGTTATAGAGGTACATACCTTATAAGGCATAATTAGAATTCATATAACTGCAACAACGTTTTGGCCATGATTTTGTAATATAACAAGTTCGTATTTAATGGTTTGAGTAGACGGGTTACCCTTACCAATTTATAAGGGTTCATATTTCATATAAATTGTCGTTGGTCTCCCATTTAACCACAACCGTAAATGTTTCATCTCATGAATCCAAAGGTCTAAGGCTCAATAAAGTCCAAATAAGTTGGTTGAATAGAATTACACCATCAAACTATGTGGGAAAACTTCATTTAAGATGATGTTAATACTTTATTTAACTATCCAAATATCAGAATCATAACATGGCATGCTATACAAGTGACCAAATAAAATAAAACATGGAAATAATCATAGTAATCCATTACATAAGAAATAATCCATAGAAGAATGTATATAAGAAAAAAATTATAGATTATCACATAAACATTATATATAAAATCTTGATTCTAAAACACATAATAATGTTAGACACCTAGGGTATTTATCACAAATATCAGGAAGACTAAGAATAAAACCTATATCACATAAGAAAACACATTGCATGAGAATATCTATGTGCCTATAAGGATTCATGTGTCAACACTTCCTTGAAATACTGATCCAAGGGTAAAATACAACTATCTCATAAATCAGTAAGCAATGTAAAGTACACTAATAACCCAAGGTGAAATCATAATCAACTTTAATAATGAAAAACACAATCAAAATTCCCATCTTTATCCACTTAGTCTTCTCCCCATGCATGGTTTGATCACTCCCAAACATGTATATTTACTAGATGTTGACACAATCCTAGTCTCTTATCTACCATCCCAAAATATAGAGAAAAGGGAAAATAAATCTCTCTAATACCACTGTGTAACATCTTGACTTTGGATCCACTAAAATGATGCCTCAGTCTAGTTGGTCATATGGCCTAAAGAGAACCTCTCAATATGATAGATTTTGTTGATTGGTAGTGGGCTCCAATAGTAGTTCCTTGAAGATAATATATGTTTATGATCAAAGTAACAAATTAGTATAAGAGATAATAAATCAATTGAAAGAAAAAGCAGTATAAATGAAAGTCAGAATGATAAAAAAATTAATAACTGAGGAAGTGACCAATATCAAATATAAAACCATGCATTCATTTCTATATGGTGATACATAGAAAATCATAAAACATAAATTAGCCGAAAAAATAGTACAATACATGTAAATGGAAATAAAAATATCCCAGTGGGATAACTCTAATAGCATCCTGGGCTCTAACTCAGTCCTTTGCTTCTAAGATCTCCAGTATAATGAACAGCAGAAGCATAATCCATAAACATGAACCTTTATTCATGAGGTCTGTTTGGGTACCCCAGGGAAATGGTGGCAAAAATAGGGTGTGAGATATACTCATTAGTCTACCCCCAATAGTGTTTAAATCTATCCGACTTGTGAGTATAAAATATTGAAGTGTGCAATTTTACCAATAAATATATAAAAAATAATAAATAAATGAAAACAAGTCTGGCTCAGGTGCCTCAGGGATACATCACTAACCATACTTACTTCTTCTTAAGACATAATATCCCGAAACATGACCACATGTATATATATATATACACGTAATTCAGACAATTATTTCATATATATACATGCACAAAACATGACTTAGAGATGAAGGTCAAGGAATCCACATAAAAGTATCATAACGATAATTTATTTAATTATATAATTCATACAAGGATTCATAGCCAATTAAACATAACCAAGGTGATAAAAGTATAACCGTTTTATTAGACCTAGGTTAAACCCACGGAATCTATGTATAACCATTGTCTCTAAAGCATAGAGAAACTCTAGATATTAACAAGTAATAGAACATAAGACCATTAGTTGGTCGAGTACTTGAGGTATATCTATACCCAAGGTGTCCTACTTTAATAACTGTCATTAAATATACCACTAGTAATATGTAATTATAAAAATTAATGATATAAATCTTTTTTCCTATGATCCCATCCAATGAATCCCAAATGCGGGACCGAAGTATCACCCTGGGAGTTAGAGAAAGTTGTTACATTATGATCCCATACATGGTATTCCATAAAGGGGAAACCCAAGTGTCACTCGAAACACCCAACAACCATTGGATCTCAGCCATGGAATAACATAGAAAGGAAACCTAGGTGTCACTTAGACCATGCAGAAATTCATCTAGTCTTTGAGGACATCCATGGAATTTTATGAAGAGAAAATCCATGTATCACTCCGTGCGTAATAAAAAAAGGTAACCTCTAAGCCCATCCATGGTGTCATGTATTAGGGAACCAAGTATCTTTCATGGTTCATGTAATCTCAGTTAGCCTAAGATCCCATTCAAGTAATTTTGTAAAAAGGAACTCAATTGTTTCCCAAGGCATAACATATTCATTTGACAATATATATTCGAACAATATGGAAGGCCATGCCAGCAAATAGGATATATCAATGGGAATTCTATATCACAATTCATTTGTAAAGAATAAAGATATCCATGTACTTAATATTTACGTCTTACTAGTCAAGTATACACAAAGAGGTCCATGTGTATTTATCATTTCAAATACACCATTTAATCACCCCATTTTAATATAGAAGAATGTTCACCTCATAGGTGGTTTTTTTATTAAATAGGGGATATCTTATCATTACAATTCAATTAATTATTTCCTTTAAAGTGGGTTTATTCATCATACATAAAAGGTGATCAAGTGTAAGAAATCATTATAAATATGATCATTTAATAAACTACATAGAAGGGTGGTTTAATTACCTAAATAGGCATAGTGGACACGAGAAAAAAAAGAAACACACAAAAAGGGAAATTTTAGTCGAGGTGAGAAACCCCAAATAGATAAAATTGTATACACTATTTCTATATGATTTAAAGAATTAGGTTCAACATATTTAAGTTCACATTTAATTTCAATGCTTGAAAATCCGACATGTGACACAATAGTGAATGTTATAAATGAAAATAATTTAATGTAAATATATACAACCAACATACCTTATACCTAGGGAGTAACTCTCATTTAATATTGGCCTTTAAATAATGCAGAATAGAGAGAAATTGGAAGAATATAAAAATTATTTGAAAAAAGTGTGAATTATCTTACATGAATATATAACCAAATATGGCATGATAAATGAAGGAATAAAGAAATATGAGTGAATAACATATCTAGAGGCTTCCAAGATAGAACATGAAATAAATTATAGATGAGGGAGTTCCATGGATCCCTATGATAGGGATATGATATTCTTTCTACCTGGTCACCTGCCCATGAATGAATAATAAATAAGGGGTTAATCCCCTTTATCCTTTTTTTCAAAAACAATTGTATGTCTATTTCATGATGTGAAATAGTCACACATAATGATTCCTTGGGGTAAGTTGCCTAATATTTTACATCATGTATCTTCTAGCCACACCCTATGAAACACTTTCACATATCGAAGGGGATTCAGGATGTGAATTTCCAGTAGTAGTTATTTCCAATAGCCCAATATGGTTTTTCTCCCTCTAGAGTTCACCCAAACCCCTGGTACTTCCACATAATCCTAACTAGTTTCCAAAAAAATCATTTATTGACATTCAAATCTGCAAAAACTTCACTCTAATTTCCAAAATTCAAAATAACCTCTCCGCCATTAGAAAATTTTAAATTACATTAAAAAAATTTCCCAAGTTTGAAACATAGGACTTTACATCCTAGACAAGGAAAAAATTACTACATCCTCCAAACTTTTAAACCCCTTTTCTAGTAAACAAATAAAAAAAATTAGATCTATGAATTAGATCATAATACTATATAATGTGAATGTATAATATAAACGTTCCCGAAATTCTCCCACCTACAGGGGTTTCATTAAATTTATATGAACTTAGAATATAAACCACATAGGAAAACATCATCATTATATCATATTCTTATATATACTCATCCCTGTAAATCTAATTCCTCATAGAAAGTGGTCAATCCATTATCACCCTAGGGTAAATCCTAGACAATTTTAGAAAACCACTTTATAAGAATAATTCTTATATTGTTTACCAAATACCATTCTAATCATAGGTTTTCCACCCTCCTAGAATAAATAAATACTGGATATAGTTAACTAATGTAAGATCTTATTATAGGATCATTACATGCCCCATAATTAAAGAGTTTCCAGGAGTATAGCCATGCAAGGATCATCCACTTCCATAAGGCCTTGCCACTTGGAATAGTATAAATACACCAAAACAAAAATTTATTCAATGAGATTATATTCTCAAGGTATTATTTTATTTCACTTCATTCCACAACGAACAATACACACTATTATTTATAGTACAGAGTAAAAGGGAAACAATAATCTTCTATCATAATATTTTGTCTGCCAATATCAAAAACATAACATCAATAACTCCAACTATATATAAGACCACATCCATTATCATAGATGAATTGGATGGGTTATTATTTCTCCTTCACGAATGTTATATATTTGAAAATAAACTAAGAACATTGGTCCTCTTCATCTACCTCATCTTTGAACTATAACTCCTCAGGGAGCTCATTCCCCTACAATCTAAAGAGGATGATCTGGAATATTTAGATGACCCTTCTCTTTCAGTTCTAAATATTAGGTTAATAGCTACATTAAACTGAGTGACCAAAACCCAAATATATAAAACAATACCCTACACTGTGTTGTTTAGCTTACCATATAATGAAGATAGATAAATTATCAGTTAGTCTAACTCCACTAAGGAGTCATACACTACTAATATTTCCCCAATTTAAAATTATCTCATGTGGAATCTAAGGAAAATATCATGTGAATAGAACTTTCCAACTCTATAATAGGAATACAAACTCAACACCTTAATAAAATAAATCAGGTTCAAAAACTAAGAATATATGGTCATGCAAGACCACAAAATTGATATCACTAATATGGGCCTTTCTGACTTAATGGAGAAGTGGGGTACACCACCATTAATTAAAGGTAAACTATATATCCCTCTCTCATAAGACCATCCATAATGAGGTTAACAAATCATATAACTCAACTGTTATCTAAATATAGAAACTACTTTTGAGGGAGTTAGCTACCACATTACCACTACCCCATATTAATTAGATAATCTATCATCGCCTCAAAATTTATGGAGACATACTGATTCCCAAAATCCATGTTACAATTTCAACACCCCTTTATATTCCAAGGTGTGGATTTGTTTAAATTTTTTACAAAAAATATTTTTTTATGGTCTCAATTTTTTGAGGCGTGGAAATGCTTAGGGGTTAAAACATAAAGAGTAAGCCTCAATGAGGATTGAATTTTCACAACATATTAAATATCACATGAAATCATGAGTAATTATGATGTTTCAAAGAGTTTATTCAATATTATTTTATAGAGTGTGGGATGTTTTATTATGTAATGAGTAATTATATTGTGAATATCCTAATGACACTGGAATGGGAATTCCTGATTAATTGGTGTTCCTATAGATTAGGGAATTGTGCTAGGACTCGTATGGTAAAACTGTTGATTGTATTTTTTCAGTTATCAGGATATCCCAAGAAATAAAATTTTGTTATGGAATATATGGTCAACCCGCAAAATTCCCATATTCTATTTTAAAAAATATATTTCAATTCAGTAATTATTTTGGATTTGGGGGTTTATCCAGCCACATTGAAAGGATAGATCGAACTTCTTGTGCAGTTTTCTCCCCTTTTTGAATCCTTTGAAACATATTGGTTTTGTATTGGGGGATTACTTAGTAGTGGTGATATATTCATTTTTAATCTCTTTATTACTTCAGATCCTATCCTCTAATTTAAGTAACATAGATTTGGGGATTTTTAGATGATAACACCAGATTATAGTGGAGTTAAGATGAAATGAAAGGGATTTTTCTCAAGATAGATAAATGATTCCAAGAGATGATGATAACTAATGGTTGTATGATTTATCCGTTAGAAGTAAACAAGTGAGATGAATTATTTGTTTATTTAATAATAATGGGATGAAATGTTTGATGAATAGGTGTCAAATTTTATAGATTATATCTATAGATGTCCTAACGGTGTGGTGGGAGTTATTTATTACCTAATTTTTTTATGTTTTATCCATAAAGAGAAACCCAAGTATTTTGACCTTATTTATTACTAAAAAAGGTTTTTAATTATATATATAATTTAATTACAAGTTAGTTATGATTAATTATGAAGTCCTAGGTTTGAAATTTGGGCTTGGGATTATAGATAATTGCTAGTTCAAGATTGAATGTGCTTAAGAAATGGGGTTCGAGCATCCCATAAGGGGGATAACTCTACTAGTAATGTATATGGTTTCTAATATTACATTTTTTTTTGTTTTTCATATATTCTGTGAGATTTAAATGTGAGTAAATGGGTGTAATATTCCTTATATAAGAACATAGATGGGTTCCCATATTTGAAGTGGGGATAATGATTTGGTTATTATCCTAGTGAGTCCTTGTACATTATTCATTGTTTCATAGCCACTGATGGCCATTAATCCTTAGGATAATAGTCAGATACTTATGGAATGGAATCATGACGGGATTCCTTGTCCCAATATTTTAGTATATTGGGGAATTAGATAGAATTTTATAACTGTTAGTTTCCTTGTTTGAATTTTATACAACATGTTTATATATTAAGGAATTTTGAAAATTGTTTTCAAATATATGGAAAATTGTGCATGGGATTATGTAATGGAAATTCTTCTTAAGTGATTGGGTGAAATTATTACCTAAGGATTGTCTATCATATGGTTTGGTGTAATCCTTACCAATGTATTTTTTATTATGATACAAGACTTAATGAGAAATTTGGAGTTATTTATTATGTGACAGGGTGTAATTCCTACCTAGAGAATTTTTTATCATGTGGTTGGGTGTAATTACAACCTGGGAATTTTTTATTATGAGGTTGGGTTATAATGAAAACATGAGGAGTTTATTATTATGCGGTTGAGTGTGATTCCAACTTAGGTTATTTTTTTTATGTCGTTGGGTGTTAGGATAACCTGGGGAATTGTTTTCTATATGGTTAGGTGTAATGAAAATATTGGAAATGTTTATTATGTAGTTGTATGTAATTCAAACCCTGGGGATTATTTGGTGTGCCATTATTAGATATCATTGAAATTTAGTTAGATGTAATATTGACTTTTTCCAGTGATGGTTATTATTGATACAAGTGGTGGGGTGACTCAAGTATACAAAACAAAAATATTTAATCATTTTTAATGAATATTAAATACATATATTAATTTTTCATGCATGAGGACTATAAAGGTTTAGTGTATTTGGATACTATATACAGATACAGCTTATTTATTAAAATATCTTCAATATTTCCCACAAATATCATTATATTAGAATTTTTCTTGACATATTCTATTTATAACCTTCCACAAAACCTGGGGAAGGAACACATAAGAAAGGGTGAGCTCATATTACTAGTAAGGGTTAAAATTAGAGATATATATCATAAGATAGTATAATATGATAAAAAGGGAGTTATAACATAATCAACTGTATGTTATTGACATAAAATATTCATACCCAGAAAAGATTAGTTAATAAATTCCAAAATCAATTCAAAACAAGAGGCATGATAAATAAGGGTTTTAATATAGTAATAATCATTCATGATTTATAACATGGGTATGTATAATAATAATAATAATAATAATAAATCATAATCTTGTGAACATAAATAATAAAAATCATGTATACCCATAATATTTTCAACTCACAATACGGTGATCATGGCTAGAATTGATTATAAATCTATAAAAAAATGTTAACTTATCAATTCACAATCATGTCAATGAATAATATATTACTTATAAATATAAGAAATCATACTCATATATTAAAATGTGAACATTTGAATTTTCAATCATTTCCATTCTTATAATCATCATCTCAAGTGTTATCTATATCACATTAACCACTTTATTAGATAAATATAATGTCACCAACTATCACATATTCATAATTAATTTAAATTTATTCAACAAGATCATGAAAATATTTATCATTTCATGATAGCTTAACCCTTGGAAAATAAAAGGGGTCTCCTCAATATTTATTCATTATAATAAATAACCATCCATATAAAAATAAAGATGGTATTTGTGGATCAAATCCTCAGTGAAACATATGAAACACCAATGGATGTTTTCATATATGAAAATACATTTAAAATACCACTGGAACATTTTTTGAGGAAAATACCCTTTGCATTTTGAAATCAATTAATTAAAATATTCAAATTTCTATAAGATTAGGAAAATAATTTTATGTTAAAATAACCATGGATATTTTTTGAAGGAATATTGAAATAAAATAGTATTCATGATTGTGTGGAAATTTATTTATGCGGTATAATTTAGAATAAGTATTTTTTAGACACTATTAATAAAAATTACATCATTTTGAAAATGATAAGAATTTTATTTTTTAAAAAATTATAGATAATAAAATATGGTTAAAATGGTTCAATTGATTGTTCTAAAATATTAAAAACATAATTAAAACACTTTTAATAAAATATGGACAAGGAAGAATAATATTCCCAAATAAAGAGGAAATAAAGTCGACTTTTCCTTAAATCCTTTTATTAAAAATTTTATGAACTAAAGAGAGGAAAATGAAATAAAAACATGAAAACCATATAAATAACCAAAGGAAAGAATATATTTGGGGTTTTAATGATAAGTATCAAATATTTTCTCTATGTAAAATCAATAAAAATAATCCCCAATATAAATTCTAATGTAATATAAATAACCTACTTCAAGTCTCATATTGATTTATATGGATTGAAACAAGCAATATAGTTAATATAGACATTTTATAAATTTATTAATGAACTGTATTCATAAATACCACACAAATTTAAATTATTTTATATTTTATAATTACCCTTTAACTTGTAATCATATCATTAAAATGAACATTGAGTGAAAAATGGATTGTTTTACAAGCATGTTCGATTCGAAGGTTCTGGTACTTGCACAATGTTCATGGTTCTATAATATTAAAAATATAAATCATAAAAATGTTATCATTTTTATTAATTATATTTACTTTCATAACCATTTATATAAAGTAGTTATGATAATTTTAATTACATAAATTTGTGGATATGGTACTTCATAGATAAGCATAAAAGATGTTTTTACTTTTTGAAGGATGGAGTAAAATAAATTTAAATTATAATTAAATTTATTATAATAATTTTAATATAATAAATATCATAAATATTCATCAACTGTATCATTATTATCATCCATGTAAATCAGAAATGAAAATTTGATCACATATCTTCCTGACGGTGATAGTCCACATGTACGCACGAGCAACGTTATAATTTTCCAATCGATGGAAATATCGAAAGGTAAGTAATATGTTTTACCTATAAAAGAATATTTATTTCATAAATATTAGATAAATACATTAATTCCATATTAATTACATTCCCTAAAGGATAGTGATTGAAAATTAATCGTATCACTATGTGGAGGCGGTACTTCACATGTACGTAAAACCGATGCATTCATTTCTAATTTGATAGAAAAAATTTGAAAATGGCTTTAAAAAATCATAATAAAATATCATTAAAATGGTGATATTTGAGACTTTTTGATATGACAAATACAATATATTTAGAGTGATTAGATGAATAAATAAACATTTAATGAGTCGTGTAAAACTATTACTTCTTCATTGAGAGACATCATTTGGATTTCACCTTTAGCCTCATTTGGTTGTTCTTAGGGGATAAAAAAAGATCTAGGACGTGGGTAAGAAATCTATAAAGGTATTAGGGTATTATATTTAAAATATTGTGTTCCCAAAAAATGTTAATAAATGATAATAACATATGCCATTTTATAATTGAGGAAAATGGTATACTTGGAATTACATAAAATATATAAATATAATATATATTATATTAATTTAAAGAGGAAAAAATCTATATAATATTGAATTTATTACAGAATAAGTTCTAAATAAGTTTAAAAAATAAAATATATACATGTTTTAGTTTCATTTTGAAATTATCTTTCTCTCTAACCCCCTCATTAACCCTTTTTAACATTAACCATGGTAACACATTTTTTTAGAGTTTAAGTGTTTTAAAGTAATTTATATGGTGAAAAGTTAATCAAAAGAGGTCCATTAATTGAATTTTAACCCATTTAAAATCATAATTCTACACTATTAATGTTTTTATTATTTTTAAATAATTAAATAAAAAAATTTGTCATAAAGTATCATTAATTTCATTTTTGTGACTATTCATTTTATATGACGTCAACGACATCAAGATAGTAATAGAATTATAATATAAAAATATTTAACATATTTTATAATTTATAATTTCCTATTAAATACTATTAATACCACACTTTATCAAAAAATATTAATTTTATTTCTTTTAAAATCATTTATCTTGATTTTTCTACTGCTTATACAGGCACATGATTGGCATTGGGAAAGTATTTAAGGTAATTATATCACCAATAAAGTATACAAATAAAATAATATAACAAATATAATTTATTTATGATGAAAATAAAAAAAATATTCATTAATAACTTCTTTTTAACCATATGAAAACATATAATAGAACATAAAATCAAAAAATTAAAATTTTTTATTTACCCCTTTCGGAAAATAATATAAACATTATAAATAATTTAATTTGGAAAAAAATTACCATATTTTAATAGTATTATTTATTTTTTCTAATTAAAAATATAAAATTGGATAAAGCTAATTTTATGTATATTTTTAGGCCATATCTCATAGTTTAAACCCCTTAGCGAGGTGGTAAATATTTATCATGCTTTCAATTCATAATGACTGAAAAATTGTACATATTTAAAAAATTTGAAACCCATTATAAAAATAATTAAGGAGATTTTTTAGGATTCAATTTATATATGTTTAATAAATAAATTTTAATATAGACGCATAAAACCCAATGATAAATAAAATTTAGAAAACTCTATTTTAAGAAACAAAATGAACTTGTACCATAATAAAATATAATATTGATTCAGATTAAATTATCTATATTATTTTTATGAAAATATCTATTATTTTAATTTAAATCTAAATAAAAAATGGGACCTTTAAATTAAATTATTTAAATAAAATTTGTGAAATTTTTACAAATAATGGTATTTTCACTATTCACTAAAAATAAATCTTTTAGAAAAAAATCCAAAAAAATTACCCTAAGATAATATTGAATTTGTTATTTAATATTTTTTATCTATTACCCAAAAAAAATTTCTAAAAATTTTAGATGTTAATTATAATTTATGTGCATAAAATATAATTAAAACAATTTTTTATGAGAGAAAAATTTGAAGCATAAAATGATTAATAAAAAATGTTTAATTATTTTTTATGAATTAATAAATAATTATTAATTAATTAAAAAATTTATATATATATATATATATATTTCCAAATGTGTTTAATCTTATTCATACATGTCAATCTAACAACATTTTTATAAAAGTTATAATATGTCTCAGTTCATTTTAAGCTTGGTGATGTGTGTCAAGAAAGATATGAAACAACTATAATTTTTTAGAAGAGAAATATATTCTAAAATCTCACAGTGTTAAATTATACCACCTTAAATAGACCGCAACATCATAATTTTAATTTTCACTTAATATAATTTTTGTATCATGACATGGTAATAAAGTCTGATATGTATTCTACCACGATATTTAATTTCTATGTCATTACAATGGAACTTAGTATTTATAAATTAATTATTTCAAAAACCAAGTATACATCATTATAACGATCGTGAGTTTCAAAAAAATTACCTTGACAGCAAAGCGATAGTTTCCACATAAGACTCTATAGATTTATCTTCCACTTACATGAGTAAGAAAATCATATTCCATTAAGGTATAAAATATTATATAACATACATACATGATTTATTTAAATATCATATGTAGAATTTCTTCCTATGATAGTGATTTTAGTAGCTTTCTATCCCTGGTTCATCTTATATACCATATGAAAAATAAATATGATGATTTTTTATTACTAAAGTACTGCAATTAACATTGAATGGATAATTAAATCCATTAAATAATGGGATATAACTCCACTTATCTTTAGATATTTACCAAATATAAAACGATTAGCTGAAGTTATATAATATGAATAAATATTGATACACAAATCTCCAACAAGTCCATAATAACACCCAAAGTTCGATATAAATCGTTAAATAAAAAACTAACCTTAAAATTATTTAAAATATATGAAACCAAAATCGAAACATAGTCATTGAAATGATTTGAGAACATGTTCATCCATTGTCAACATAAGTACTATCTCCAAGTAATATCAATCACTCATAAGGTCATTTACCAAAAATGTATATACCCAAATCATATACTTCCCCAAATATTCTAATGGTTTACATAAATATCTTTAAATAATATAAATCCACAATAAGATCATATATGATTCCAAAAAATATCTCTACACAAACTATACTATATATTTCAAAAATCCAAAACAAAGGTAATAAAATTCAAAATAATTCACTTTTTCTTAAAATCCCTAAGCAACTTCAAAGTCACAAATATTATCCAATTTACATTATCAATATCAATCATCTCTTTACCCCAACTAAACATTATTATCTAAACACCAAGCATGTATTAAGGATAATATATACCTCAATCCTGTATTTTATAGCAATATCACATTACCACAAAATCACTTTTCATTGTTATCAGTACAATTCAATATATGTTTTAAAATCCTCAAATAAAATATAAAATTCAAAAATACATAAATATTTCATGGTTCTTATATCCAAAATATAATCTAAAATGATTCTATACAACATAATTCTCAATTGTAGATACATAAACACTTGAATAATTCCACAGAAAATAATTTTCATAGCGAAGGCCTATCCTTATTCTATGCGTTTGCCCATAGAATGGGGAATTTACTCGAATAATTCCCATGACCCACACAAAAGGCATTGAACTATAAATGGTACCTTAGATTTCAATTTATATTGAATTCTTCATCTTTCGTCAATAATTAGTTACTTTAGTTTCTTATTTTCCATACATAAAACATCTTACCATTCCTTTGAGACCTTTCCCTAGACACTTCTTCCCACATTATCAACATATAGTAAGAGGAATCTTCTTACCAATATATTCTTTATTATACCCCATTTTTCTTTTATTTGGTTTATTTGGAAACCCATCTATGTTTAAGTTATTAATAATATGTCGAGATACCTTATTGGGCATAATCACGTGATTTTATATTTTATCACCCATTTGAGTTGGGTTTTAATAACTAAATCCATTGCATTATCCATCACATTTTCCATTAACATTATTCCTTTTGGTTCCATTCATTGATTAAAACCAAAAATCATAGTGATATTAATAATAATCATAGTGAGAAACTATTTCATCCTGAGAAAATATTTTATTGATTCCTCAATTACAATACCTTATTTTTAATAAATGATACGGTAGGTTTAACCAATGTTTTTAACCATCATTTTATACTCAAATCATTCATATTATTTCATAAAAAATGTAAATTAACTTAACAATATCACCTATGAGTTTCTATCCAAGTGTATAGAATTAATACAACTCATCATGAACTAGTGGTGATCAAGTTAATAACCAATCTATCCCTTTTAGAGTTATTACCTCTATATGAATTTCTGTCACGGCTGCATTTTCATACCAATATCAAGACAAGGTTGAAATTTCTAGGAAAAAATCATATATCTATAATTTTATATTGGATTATCACCTAATATTTCTAATCCTAACACTAAAAATAAATAAACTCTACTCTAATACAAAATGAGGATACTGAATCACAAAAAACATAAATATTACATCATTTTAGATAAATATTCAATATATAACACAATTATACATTCCCTGGGATCATAAATTTTTAGTTTCTTTGGATTCAATATACATAATGAACATATTTCTTAAAATATCTTCAACATATCCCAAAAATATCTTCATATTAGTAAACTTCTTGAAATATCATTCTTAGAACCTTACATTAAGACCATGCAAACGAAAGTATAATAAATGCTGAGATTAGTTGCTCAGTAATGGTATAAATGGGAGATATAAATCATAATAGATCATAACATGTTCATAATGTTTTGATAACATAATCAAGTGAATGTTCTCAACATAAAATATTCATACCTATAAAATCTATTATGATATATTCTGAAATCAATTCATAACCAGAACCATGATAAATAACGTTGTCAAAGTAGTAATCATCATTCAAGATTCATAACATAGGTATGTGGTATCACAAGCATAATAAATCGCAATATTTTGAATATATCTATTCACAATCATGACCACCCAAATGTTGTGTCCATAACTAAAAGTGATAATATTCACATGTTAATATGTGAACATAGCTATTCACAATCATATACATTCATGAACTTGTAATCATATCTAAAATAAATCATACTCACATAATAAAAATTGAAAATATATATTCATAATCATGTCTAAATTTTCACTATGATATCAAGAGATGTCTATATAAAATTACCCAACTTATTAAAGGGATATAATGGACCCAGCCGTCACATTACCATAATTTGTTCATATTTATGCCATAAGATCATGAAAACCTTTATCATTTCACCATATCTTAACTTGTGGAAATGAAAAAAGGTCACATAAATATTCTATCATAATAATTAGTAATAATATATAGAAAAATAAGGATGGTATCTCTAGATTATTTCCCAAATGAATCACAAGTAACATCAATGGATATTCTTATAGATCATAACACCTTTAAAAGATCAATGGAATATTTCTTAGGTGAAATATGCTTTTCAATTTGAAATAAATTATTTAAAATCTGGAAATATCAAAGAAATTAGGGAAAAAATTTATTTGAAAATAAAACTAGAAAAATGTAAATAAATATTCAAATAATATAGTATTCAAAATGGTTGTAAAATCCATTCATGTCGAATATGGTAAAACTAATCATCTCCTCACACCTTTGGTATAAAGTACCTCATTCATAAAATGATAAGAACCTTATTTTTAAAACATTATATATAAATTAAAATAAAGGAAATAATTATGTCAATAAATATTTTTAGAATCATAAAAATATTCTTGAAAACATTTTAATTAAAATATATATATAGAACAAAACTTTTCCCAAATAATGAAGAAATAATTTCTACTTTTATTAAAAAATTTATCAATCATTTTATGTACCAAATAGAGAATAATTAATGGGAAAAATTAAAATCCTAGAAAAAACCATCAGATAATAAAATAAATTATTTTTAATGGATATGGACCATATAATTTTTCTTTAATTTAAATTCCATATAATCGATCCTTAAGAGAAATGAGATTGAAACATAAATCTCTTACCTCAGGTCACATCTTACTTTGTATGAGTTTAAAAATCTTGTATGATAATAATATATTTATTATAAATTTTATCCAAAAACATAAACATGCATAACTTACTAATTATCATTATTTTATAATTTATAATTTTCTTTTTATTAACAATTTCACCATTAAAATGAACATTCTAGTTAAAATTGGTCCATTTTCCATGGTCGTTTGGATTCAATGGTTTTGATACCTAAACCTTGGTCTTGGTTTTATCATCTCCAAAATATTATTCATTACATATGATTTATAGTTATTCATTAAAAACACTTTTGTAAAAGTTCATATAAATTAGTGATGAAAAAATGTATTATATCACCTAATGGAGGCGGTACTCCATACTTACACATGGTTAATGTTTTCTCTTTTCGATCGATAGAACGAAAGAAAGGTAAATTATAATTTATATTTATAGAATCATTATAAAATTATAAATTCTATATACATTCATTAATAATATACATATTACCATCCATTTAAAGTGGAAATGAAAAAATAAATCTCATCTTTTTATGGAGGTGGTAGTCCACACGTATACATGAGAAACGTAGTCATTTTCCAATGGATGGGAAACTAAGAATGAAGATACTATATTATGATTATAAAAAATATATTTATGTAATAAATATATTATAAAACATTAAATCCATCATAATAACCAGCTATTAAAAATGTTGGTGGAAAATGAAACATATTGATGCATGGAGGTTGTAGTTCACCTGTATGCGCGAGTGATAGTTTGATCTCTCATCCGATGGAAAGGAGTTGGGAAATGGTTCTACCAGAATCATAAAAACATATCAGTATATTTATTTTACTAGATTAATTATTTCATGAGGGACAAAATATATTTATATGAATTATAAGAATATGTAATCATTAAAAGAGTTGGGTAAGATGCTTAATTAGTCATTGAGAGTCTGCCATTATCATACACCTTAATCCTTATTAAGATTGTATTAGGGGAAATAAAAAAGGTATCAGAATTAGAGAATTAATATATTAAAGTATTGGGGTTTTTATTTTCTGTGATGTAGTTATAGAACATTGTTAATAAAGGATAATATGAGGCTCCCCTTTATAAGTGAAGGAAATGACACATTTGGAATTACATGAACATTTTAAATTTAATATATATTATAATCCCATAAAGTGGAAAAAATGGACACAATTTAAATTATATGACATGATAGGGTTAAAATAAATTCATCTAATAAAATTTAGACATGTTTATGTGCAATTTTAAACACTGTATTTCGGTTTAACCCCCTTGTTAACATTTTCAACCTTAAGCATGGTAACACATTTTTTAGACTTTAAAAGTCATAAATTTACTTATAAGTTAAATGTGTCTAAAAAATGGTCCATGGTTGAAATTTTAGACAATTTACTATAACACTTGAAATTTTTATGATTTATAAATCAATTTCAAAGATATATTTTAACATAAAATATGATTAATTTCATTTTTGGGACTATTAATTAAATTTTAATTCATTAATATAAATAATGAAATGGAATTTGAATGTAAATAAATTTTCCATAATTTTTATCTTATAATTACCTATTAAATTCTTGAAAACCCACAGTTAATCTAAAAAATATACATATTAATTTTATTATTTTTCAAATAATTTACCTTTGTTTTTATCCAGGATGAACAAGAACTGTATCATTGTTGCATAAGCATTTAAGGAAAATATATCATCATTAAAAATTAAAAAAAAAATTATAAATATAGTTTATTTATGTTAAAAATAACCTTCTTATTTATTCAAAACTGCTTTTTATCCGAATGATTCCATATAATAGAAATTAAAATCAAGAAAGTGACATTTTGAATTTATCCTATTCTAAAAATAATATAATTGTCATAATCAAATCCATGTAGAAATAAATTGACATATTTTAAAATTTTAGTATGTATTTAGTCTATAAAAGCTCATATATTTGATAAATTCAAGTGTTATTGAAAATTTTAGGATTTATCTCAATGTTCGGACATAATTTTACATGTTTTACCCTTACCAATGTGACAAATATTTTTCACATTTACTATTAATAGTGACTTAAAAAAGGGAAATATTTAAAACAATTAACCTAATTATTCTTAATATAAAATCTATTTTTCATTAATCAATATCAAGAAGGGGTAGAAATTAATTTTAATATAAATTCATAAAAAATAATGACAAACAATTTTTATAAAATTGAGTTTTGAGAAAAAAAAGTGAAATTATTCCAAAATGAAATATAATGTTGATTCCTATGAAATTATTTAGATTATTTTTAATGAAATTAATGATAAGATGATTTTAAATAATATACGAGACTAAATAAAGGTTTAAAATTACTTAATTTAAATAAAATGATGAAAGTTTTAAAAAAATATGTTTTTTCACTATTCATTAAAAATTAAATATTTTTAGAAAAAAAACAAGAATTCGCCATAAGATAATATTGACATGAAGAATAAAAAAATTATATTGATTCCCAAAAATAAAATTTTAAAAAATTGTACAAATTATTTATAATTTCACTATAATTAATGGATTTAAACAAGTTTTTTATGAAAATATATTTTTGAAGCATAAAATGACTCTACTAAAACTTCCATACTTATTTTATTTTAATTAATCAATAAATTTTCATTAAGTAACAATTTTACATATATATCATAATTTTGTTAATTCTATTCATTACCATCAATCCAACAGCTTGATTATAAAATTTATAATATGTCATTGTTTGTTTTAATCTTGGTGTCGCTTGTCAAGAAAGAAATTTAATACTTATAGGTTTATTAGAGAGAAATATATTCTAAAAAAACAAGTTGTTTCATGAGGCTAGGCATAGTGAAGACATTATTTATTCATAAGATGTATGTTTTGTGATATTCAAAACTTGTACATTTTTGTGATATAGTTGGATATACTGCCAACCAATGTTTTGTTTTGATATAGGTCATACCTGATGCCTTATAATATGGTTATGATATGGGTTAGACATTATTCCTCCCATGATTATTGTTATATGGTCTGGGGATTATTCATCCTGAGGTGTTAACATTATGGTTTGTAATTGGTTCTTCCCAAAATGATGGTTATGTTTGGGGGACATGATACCTCTCAAGATGATTGGGTATGCCATGTGGGATGTGCAACCACCTTTGTGTGGATATTATTTCTAGGATAGAATTAATATCACCCAGTATATTGTATTAGTTAATCTAAGTGCAAATTATTGTTGGTGTTAGTAGTTCTATAAATAGATAATAATGGATACTGTCACAAGTAGGTATGAGTCTTCCTTTATTGTAGGTTTTTTAGTACTCAGTGATTCAAAACGTTAAATGCATGTGATTTTTATGAGATCCTTTTAATTAAATAAATTTATTCACATATACAGTATTTTTTATTAGGTATTCCATTATTGGTGGCAAGTAGAGTTTTATGCTATGTCTCATTATGGGAACATTGGTGTTCATTTAGACCTTATGGGTGACATGAAAGTTTAGGAAATGTTTTCTGTACTGGTGGATAAACTAGTAGAGCTCTTCTAGGTTTTGGATATAGTTATAATCTTAGGTTAAGGATAGTGGTGAGGTCTTTATTAATTTTATTCACATTTTATAATATAATTTTTATGATTGTCCCACTAGGTAATCTTGTTTATTTGTATGATTATATAACCAACATGTTAATTTTTTTATTGCAGACCTATGTTATTTTCATATATTTCCTTAAATTATAATTCCATATTTCATAAATTGATATTTTAACTTATAATTTTTATTATTTAAAATAATAAAAAACGGTATAATCTCCCATTATGGTCATCAGACTCTCTTTATTAGTCGTCAGCCTCTAGTATATAGCTTGGCCCTATGGTATATAGCCCTACGATTCAAATATTATAAGTGGGATCTGTAATTGTGATACTAAAAAGTGGTATCATAGATTTTCTCTATTTTTCATACTATTTTGAATATTATAGATAAACATAAGGCCTTTAAAACTTGGTATGGATAATGTCTTTGTGTCAGGCTAGCACATGAAAGAGCAGAGGTTCATGTTTCCAGGGAGTTTGGATTGTTGTTCATGTTTTCTCTATTACAGTTGACATGATATTTTCAATTATAAGGTTTATGTATTATGGTTTATTATTTTAATCTTTTCCTAGGGTGTAAATATGTATGAGTTCATGAATCACCATTTTCATATAATTTCACATATAATTTACAAGATTATTTATGCTTGTGATACTTGTTTTGAAAAATATTGGTTTAAATTATATGAAATATCACTAATATTAACTTCAAAATTTACTGAAATAGATAATTGGTGGAGTTCAAATTAACAGGAAATGTTTGTTATGATTTTCTGGATATGAATTTATATAGAGTGATGTCCTCATTATTCTCACAGATGTATCATTAATGCTCAAGGATTTAGAATATTATATGGGAACTTTGTGAGGATTAGAACCCTTAGAGTGGGTATTTTGATGTTGGTAAGGGTATAATTGATATTGATAAGATATTTGAGATGAAATAATAGAATATGATTTTCCTTTAGTTATTTGAGGCTGAATCAAGTGTTATGATTCATGCTACGTGGTCTGAAAACTTGGTAAAAAGACTATAGATAAAGATTATGGATTAGAATATTGGTGATTGGGATAATTTAGTAAGGAAACATTGAAAATTCCCTTATTTTTCTTAGGATGGGTTGTAATGTTATAACTGTATCCTGAAGGGAGGTCTATACCGTGAATTTTCATTCCATATAGATATTGAACATAGTTAGATGATTCATATGATTTGAAATACACATGAATGGTGTATTAATGTGTTTTGATTTAGGTATACTGGATATCCTAGGTATGTATGGATTAAAAATAATGATTAGTGCTTCATGTTTGAGGTGATTAATATTTTAAGGTGATAATAAAATGATTATTAATCTAGTGATCCTAAAATTGATGGTGGATGGATCATCATGGTATGGGTTGAGTTGTATGGTCAAGTGTCACTAGGGTTATTATCCATCTCTTGGAAGAGATTTTAATAAATAATAATGGTAGCTATGTAATTTTTTAAGGGGTGTTATATGATTTATCTCAATCAATGAGAACAAGAGACACTGTTTTGATATTATCCACATGGTATGTAGCATATTAAGATCTATTATGGACCTTGGATAGTTATCATAGTGATAGGTTTTCTGTGATTTGAATTTGATAACATGTGAGACAAATTTACTATGAAAAGAATTGAATTTTTTTAGTGATGGTGGGATTTGAATTTTAGAGTAACATGGCTTAAAGTGGTATGTCATGATAAAGTCATGCCTTATGGTGAATTATATACTTATTAGGGTGTAATATTAGTTATAATGGTGTGTTTTTTATATAACTTTGAGATCTTTATAATGTGTAGTACCTTCATAGATTCATATATTCTATGATGGGGTCTAGGACTACTGGTTATTCTAAACTACTTGTAATTATGTTATGGGATTCCAATTAGTTCTTAATGGATGGTCACCTTTGGGATGCGATCATGTATGAGAAATATTGTGTATTGGTTGATACACATTTTTGATATAAAGTTTGATAGGGAAGTGGTCCATTATAACTCTACATCATATGCGATTGAAATAAAGTGTTTATTTTCGAATGGTAATGTGTAGATTGACCCATTAAAACCAATATATTGAGGTAGGAATATTAAAAATGTTGGGTTCCTCTATAGAGTAGTGAGAATTGACCAATTAAAAAATATGATATGTGGTTTCTTGTTGACCATTTAAATATGTAATTTTATGGTAATTCATGGTACTTAGGGGTTATTTTGGAGAATTAAACTAATACCTAGACTATGGGGATTTGGGAGTCAATAATCTATAAAGAAGTTTTGAGGATGATGTAATGCCTATATCAGAATGGAATTCTTCTTATGGTAGTGAGTTATGTCACCAATATTTGGAAATATATATCAATATTGGGTACCAAAGAGATAAAAAATTGATGGATTTTGGAAGTGGTGTTTCAAGGAACAGTAATTTCATAAACCCCATAGTGAGGTTTTTTAGTTTTAGCATTTGGCTAATAGTGGATTCAGGATAGGATCATTCTCTTGAATTTATAATAAGTAGAAATAATGTGGTGGGAGTAAAGAATATATGACATGATTGTAGGACTCCTTTTCAATAAATTTAAATTACATTTTGATGGTGGTGTGTTTGGTGTATCTAACTGGTAATAGATAGTATAGCAGACCTACCTGGGTCAACAAAACCATACACCCTTACCAATCCTCACATGGTGAGGTAATGGAAGAAAATAGAACTAATCTGGAATATAGAAAAAAAATTGATAAAACCAAAGTACTATGTGGAAGAAAAATATAAAAATAGATCTATATTATCTAGGATAAACTAGATAAACCCAAAATTTTGAATAAAGTAAGACCAATAAGTCTCTCTCTGACTCGTATTCACCTCCAAACCTACCTAAATTGATGGAATTGAAAACAAGAAAATTCAGATTTCTACAAGAATCCCTTCCATTTAACTAAATCCTTCAACACACAATATGAATCCTCCCAAAGGAAAAAGTATTATATGATAACAAATCCCATTTGGATACCACTATAGAGTCTATACATGGTCAAATATTAAGAATTCAGTAGTTCTATACATTAAGGAAAAATATTTTTACAAAGAATTTTCATAAATAAAATCCATTGATAAATCATTTTTCCCCTTTAGATTTCATAAAATCATTTCATATTCTCAAACCTAGAATGTGATTAGTAGAATTGATAAAATAGTAAAAATTATCCATACATCATATGGTAAGAAATTAAACACATATCTCTAAAATACTATCATGTCATGCCTTGTCATATAACCTCATATAAAAACCTATGACCATGATAAAACCCATAATTCGATAAAAATATATAAATGATCAAGGACACAATAATTTGGGATACATCCTATAGGAAAAAATATAATAAACATAAAAGATTCAAAAAAAGTCATAATGTCGGATCCAACCAATATCTAGATCTCCCATATTCCATCGATATCCCAGAGGTTACCTTCTGGTGATATCACACAAATGAAGGCTACCCATGTCTATTTCCCAATGATACCAAGGTTCCCAAAGTTACAATCTTGTATAATACCATTTAAAATCAATATTAAAATTTTATAAAACATTTTCAAGGAAAATCCAATATACTTCGGTATTTGAAAACCCATATCCAAATCAAGGAAAACATTTTTCATATAAAAAAATCCTTTTAAAAAATCAATTCCAAGAAATCTATTAAAAAATATATCAACTTAAATTAATGGACAATCCAAAATAAATTTATGAGGAAAATATTCAATTTTTCAAATTAACTTGTTGTATAGAAACACTTACCATGAAATAAATTTAGAAGGAAATATACAATTCTTCAAGGTTGCTTGCAAATAAAAAGTCCGGAAATGTAAGCTTATGCTGGTAAGGGATGATACTTTGAAGAGGATGAAGATGATTTTTTCTTGTGAATCTGGAGAATTCTACCCTCAATCTATGGAAGAGGTTGAGGTAGCTCAGAAAGATACACAGACTTCAGAACCATCAAAAAGGCCAGGAAGAAGAGAAAACTTAAGGAAGTGGTTGCTGATGAAGAAAATCCCAAGTATAAGGAAACTCAGTCTGCTCCCTTCAAACCGAAGAAACAAAAAGCTTATCCTGATGACATTGCTGCGAAGTGGAGGGAAGACAAGGAGAAGAGGAAAGAAGGGGATCCACAATTCGGATTGGACCCTGCAGAGGCTAAGGCCTTAAAAGAGAGAGCTGCTGATGTGTTAGAAAAGAAGGAAAAATAAAAGAAGATGAAAAATAAACTCTCTGAAGCTGAAGTGGTGCAATCTCTTTTGAGAGATACTGAAATAGCTTTTGAGTTGATTCTGGTTCCGGAAACTTTCTTTACAGATCCTTCTTTACCAGAAACTCCAGCTAAGAACTATGTAACTCTAGAAAAATCCCAGTGTAAACAAGTAGTTGAACAAGTTGAAAAATAATCTACTGATGATTTAGAGGAAGAGGTTGAATAAGAAGAAGAAGTAGAAGAGGGAAGTGAAAATTGGGATGCCTTGATCAAGAAAGTATAGGATTATCAAGATAAGACAGAATCCACAAAGTTAGTTACTCCAGGAAACGGAGTTGAGGAAGATAGTAAGGATGTTGATAAGCAACAGAAAGAAGAAGAAAATGTTTTGTATGATGAGGAAGATTCCTATGAGAAGAATTTTCTTGAGGAAGGACAAGAAAAGGAGAAACCAGATGAAGACCAGATTATTCAAGTTTTTGAATCTGAGGAAGTATCCCTTGATGAGGAACCCATTCTGAAAAATGATAAAGGGAAGAAAGTGCTATTGGAGACACCAATAAAAGATATTATAAGGAAGAAAGAAGTTGGTGGTACCTCTAGAAGGAAGTTCGTGTAGGATGAAGTAGATCAATCTCCAAGAAAAGTTTCTAATTCGGAGTCATCCGCACAAAGTCATGATTTTATTGTTGAGTCATTGAAAAAGTTGGTGGACGTCATTCCAATCTCTCCCACCATTTACAATAGATGCCAAATGCTTCAACGAAGCCAAAACCAGAAATCAGAGTTACTATCCATGCTGATGGATAAGCGTGTAAAGATCGAAGATGAACAAAAAAGATTCTTTATCAATTGTGATGTGCATAGAAAGTCCTGTTGTAAGGTAACAAAGTGGTCTAAGATAGTTGATGAAGACTTAGTTCAGATTGAAAATTTTCAGACTAAAGTTCAAAATTATTTTGAAATGGAGGATAAGAATTTTAACGATCTTCATGAAAAGCTGACCCAAGAGCAAAATTCTCATAATCAACAGGTCAGGGACCTGAATGGGAATTTTAACTCAGTAGCTCAGAATTGGAAAGGTGAAAGAGATTTTCGGATTGAGTTTAAGGAGAAGTTGGAAGATCAAGATGATTTAATAAAGATGCAGAAACAAGCCATGGAGGCTCAAGCAGAAGCTTTGAATGTTCAAGGGGAAAGGATCTCAGCTTTGGAGAGGCAAGCTGAGGAAGACCAACGGGATTTGAAGAAACTCAAAACCTTATTAAAGAATCTGATCCCGAAGGACAAGGAAGACAAATAAAACCACTCCGATCTTTTGTTGTATTTGTCTTTCCTTGTAAATTTTTTTGACAACTCTAATGAAATGTTGTTTGGTTGGTTTTATATTGTAGTGTTATTACTAATCTTTCAAGTGCCATATTTTCCATTCCCATATATTCTTTTTGAAAATCACAAAGGGGGAGAAGGAAAAATAACTACTTAAAAGGGGAGAAAGACTTAAAATGGAGAAGGAAAAAATTTCTAAGTGAAAATATCCTTAATGTAAGGGGTAGTTTTCCATTACGAAGTTTTTCATTCCCATGATAATGACAAAACCACTCCGGAAATTCAGAATACAATCCTTAGATTTTCAATGCCTAAGGGGGAATTAGTTGTATTCACTATCATTCATGAACAAAGGGAGATAATTTTTAATTTCAAAGTCTAATGAAATTTTTCAAAGTCCTTATATTATTTTTCATAAGGATTTTTGTGCTTTCCAAAAAGGGGGAGATATTTGAGTCAATAAGGTTTTCCTTATGGCTTTTCCATTCCTTCTTGTTTTGAAAATCACAAACACCTTATACATAAGCAAATCTATTTTTACTTATATAAGGAAAATTTTCTACCTTAAATAAATTTATCCTAACCTAGATTTTTCTTATACATAGCAATATTTTTCTTAAGCACAAAAACTGGATTCATACCTAAAACCCCGGAATCAAATAATGTCACGAATTGGAGTATTCTATTTTTTAGGATCCGAATTCTGGATGTGAACTGTAATGAAGTCCCACTCCAAATTCTGGATGTGAACTGTAATGAAGTTCCACACTGAATTATGGATGTGAGCTATAATGAAGTTCCACTCTAAATTCTGGATATGAACTTCCAAAAGTTCAACTCCGAACTCTTATGATGTCTGACTCCGAACTTTTATAAGTTTGAATCCGAGCTCTTATGAAGTTCAACTCCGAACTTTCAATGAGTTCAACTCCGAACTCTTATAAAGTTCGACTCCGAACTATCATGAGTTCGACTCCGAACTTTCATGAGTTCGACTCCGAACTCTTATGAAGTTCGACTCCGAACTTCAGCAAGTTCTGATTCTGAACTCTGGTGAAACCAGACTCTGAATTTTCGTAGAAATTCATACTCCAGACTTCTATAGATTTCATGTTTCGAATTCCTATAAAATAGAATCCGAACATTTTTTAACATAGACTCCAAATTCTATTTTGGTTAGACTCCGAAATTTTATTTACTTACATTCTAAATTATAATTTTTCTTATGCTTACACTAGTTTCATTGTAAAAAGATGTCATGATTTTAATTACACATGTTTTATTAAAAAACGATGTTGGTCATTCTGTTTCTAAATAACCGTTGGTTTAGTGACATGTGTATAGGTCCCTCCGATATTCCAGGAAAATATGACCATTGGAGGAGGGAGATGATCGTTCCAATAGAGCCTATAAATAGGAGCTCATTTGAAAGAGTTCAATAATAAGTTGATCACTCTAGAGACCACACGCTGTTAAGGTTATTTATAGAGAGAGAAGCTTTTCATGCTTTTTGCGTACTGAACCGCTCGTTCAAATTGATTTTTGTGACTCTGAATGTTGGTGATTACATTCGAGGGCTTCCGAGGATAGGAAGACAGAGGATCTGACTACCTTGAAGTTCAAGGGATTCCGAGGATAGGAAGAAAGAGGTGCCGACTACTTAGAAGTTGAGGGCTTGCGGGGATAGCAAGACAGAGACACTGATCTTCATATCGAAGGCTTACCCTGGTGTGGGTAAGACAGACTTTCTTGAAAGTATAAATCAAGGGACCTTTATCCAAGGATGTTGGATACCCTTATCTTTGGGTTAAAAGATTTATATCTTGTTACTTGTAGTTTTTACTACTTGTTTTCCGCTGCATTTCGTAGTGTAAGGAAAGTATAATCTTCTTATATTTCCTTAAACTTGTACTCTGATTAGTTTAGATTTTAAACGCTTTAAGGTAGAATCTCATATTTTAATCTTTGGTTAAGTTTTAATTTCTGGATCCATATTTCTGGAACCATTTTTTCAGAATCACTTTCCAGATTTAAGAAAGTGCATAGAACTAGAAGTTTGTAACTTCATTATTTGTCCCAATCTTTCATTGGTGTTAGAGCTGTGAATTTGCATAAGTTTAACTTTTTTAAACTTAGATCATTCCTTGTTTATGGAAATTTTTTAAAGTGTACAATTCACCCCCCTCTTATATATTGAGCATCTACATCATTATTTTGATCCTATAATTGGTATCAGAGAAGGTATTTAAAATACTTATACTCACATATAAGTTTTTTTCTTGCTCAGTTTTTCATTAATCTTCATCCTTACTTTGAAAAACTTTTTCTTTCCGAACTTTTTCATTCCAAATTGTCATTCTAAATTGTTCATTCCAAACTGTGTGGTTACGAACTTTTCCTACTAACAAGTTTGGTTGCAAATTTTATTTTATTAATAATGGCTGGAATCAACGTTGGTTCTATTGACAATCTAAACCCTACAAGACCACCAATCTTTGGTGGTAATGACTACGAGTATTGGAGAGATCGAATGAAGACTTTAGTTATCAATACTAGAGTGGATAATTTCGTTATGCTTACTGGTGATTATCAAATTCCTGATAAGGAAGTCAGAACTTTCACTAACCAGTAAAAGCAAGAATATCAACTCAATTATAAGGTACGCAATACTTTACTATATTCAATGACTACAAATATATAGATCCAAATTTCTTCTTGTGAAGAAGCTAATTGTATCTGGAAGAAGTTAGAGATTACACACTTTGGAACTTCTAAAGTGATTGAAACTAGGAGAGCTATGCTTAGAGCTGAATACCATGGATTGAATTTTCTATATGGATAACCAATCTGTAAATTTCAACAGAGATTTATGACTATAGTTAACAGTCTTCAGTCTATGGGAGAAAACGAGTTAGATGATGAATCCCTTGTTGACAAGATTATTTATATTATTCCTAATGAGTGGGAATCAAAGAGAACAGCAATTGATGAGAATAGGAAGGTCACTCAAATTTCGTTAGATGATCTATTTTGAACTCTTATTCAACATGAAACAAGAATAAATAGAGATGATGACAACATCAAAAAGAAGAATGGAAATGGTACTGTTTCTTTTATAACAACATCAAATCATATGAAAGATAAGACTCCTGAGAGAGTAACTAGGTCCAAGTCTAAGAAGATTATTATTCAATCAGAATCTAGTGATAATGAAGTCTAAAATAATGAGTTCGCAAATCTTGCTCGAAGGATGAACAAGATAGCTGGCCAGAGAAATTTCCAATCTAAGTATAAGAAAAAGGAAAGGAAGGATGAGAAATATGGAGAAGTTACCTGTTATGAATGAAAGAGAGATAGACATATTAGACCAGATTGTCCTTTCCTAAAAAATAAAGAAAGGAAATAGAGGAATTCTGAATGGAACAGAAAGAAGTATTAGAAGTCCAAAGATAAGAATGTTCTTAAAGAAAATGACACCTGGAGTGTCAGTGGTGGTGACTCTTCAGATGAATCTTCGGATTATGAATCTTCAGGATAGAAGAATCTTGGTCTTATAACCAGATTACCTATTAATAATCATTGCTTCATGGATAAGGTACACAATGCTGAATCATTGACCAATGTATCTTTAAATTCTAATGATAGTAAATATTATAACTCTTCAGATGAAGAATCCTTTTCTGATGAAGAAAATACTTCACCTACTTATGAAGAAGTTTCTAGGTTTGCTGAACTTCTTGAGATTGAGAATTCCAAACTCAATAAAAAACTTGATTAGGAAAACTCTAGGAATACTATTCTTACGAAATAAATATCAGATCTTTCTAATGATCTTGCTACGAAAAATGATAATTTTATAAGTATTTTAAAAAATCTTGAGGAAGTAAGTTCTAAGAAGAACAAACTTTCTAAAGAGTTATAAATAGTAATTTCTATGAAAAGTGTTTTTGAGCCTGGCTCTAATTCTAAATCTAACAATTTTGAAAATAAAAACTTGGTTATAAAACTCAAGTCCGAAATTTTTTCCTTAAAGAAGTTTTTATCAAACTTTACCCATGGTAAAGAAAATTTTGATAAAATGTATTCACAAATACGACCTTTAAGAAACAAATCCGGAATTGGTTATAGCCATGCAAAACCAACTTTTAGTAACAACAACTTTGTTCCACAAAGTGCCACATTTTGTACCAAGTGTCAATGTGGTGGTCACTGGGCAAAGAATTTCTCTTTAAATAAAACGCAATCTTTAGATTTTCATAAAGCTTACTTTTCTAAGAAGGTGTGTGTGCCTAAAATTTTGTTATTTGGAAATATCAGATCCAAACATGTTTGGTTTCCAAAAGTCTAACTCTTTTCTTATTTTTAGGAAGATAAAGGACGTTCCAACAACAACACATGGTACATGGATAGTGGATGTTCCTGGCACATGAAAGGTAACAAAATCTATTTTGAAAAGATTATCAAGACTAAAGGAGGAAAGGAAACTTTCAGAGATAATGCTCGGGGAGAAATTGTTGGTTTAGCTAATATTGTTCTTCTTGGTAAAACATTGATTTTAAATTTTTTATTTGTTAAGGGTCTTAAGCACAACCTCATTAGCATAAGTCAGTTATGTGATGAAGGATACCTTGTGAATTTTAGGAATGACAAATGCTTAGTTCACAATTCCATGGAAGAATTTATTCTCTCAGCCAATAGGTAAGAGAATGTTTACACTTTGAACATAGAAGACCTCAGGAGCCAAGACCTACCTTGCCTAAGTGCAATGGAAGATTATTCTTGGTTATGGAATAGAAGACTAGGTCATTGTAACCTTATAAACTTATGTAAACTTTCAAAGAAGAAACTAGTTATGGATCTACCGGAGATTAGATTCGATTCATCTAAAGTTTATGATCCCTTTCAATATGGAAAGAAACATAAATCTAGTTTTAAATCAATCGTTGAAGTCCCAAAAACTGATTCATTACAGTTAGTGCACATGGATATTTTTGGTCCAACACAAACTGGAAGCATTGGAGGAAAATACTATGTGTTTGTTCTAGTTGATGATAACACCAGATTTACGTGGGTCTATTTACATGAAAAGAAGTCGGAAGCTTTTTATTATTTCAAAAGTTTTAGAGCCCAAGTTAAAAATGAGAAAAATCTTCCACTGAAAACTATTCATAGTGATCATGGAGGATAATTTCAAAATTCTGATTTTGAAACTTTTTGTAGTAGAAAATGTATTACTCACAACGTTTTAGCACCCAGAACTCCTCAACAAAATGGTGTAGTTGAAAGAAGAAATGGAATTCTTCAAGAGATAACTAGAACCATGTTGAGTGAATATCCTATAACTAGAAATTTTTGGGCTGAAGGTGTAAGTACTGCTTGTTACACTATAAGTCAAGTTTTGATTAGACCTTTTCTTAATAAAACATATTAGGAGTTATGGAATGGTAGAAAACCTAGGCTTTCCTACTTCAAGGTTTTTCGTTACAAGTTATTTATCCTAAATACTAAAGATAATCTTCACAAATTTGCACCAAAACCTGATGATGGAATTTTCTTAGGCTACTCCACAACTTTTAAGGCTTATAGAGTTTTCAACAAAAATACTTGTACTGTTGAAGAAATAGTACATGTAAAATTTGGTGAATCTGATCCTTTTGTTTTTAAACCATCCCAACCTACATCCTCGGATTGTGTTTTCAAAAACTGATTATCAACCTTTGATAGAAGATCCTTCTGATAAGGAAAATGTTCAAGAAGATACTTCTGAAACATTTACCCTAGAAGACTTTCTAACCAATGTTGATGAACAGGTTTTACAAAACCCAAACCAAGTATTCCTAAAGAATCATCCCAGTGATAGTATCATTGGTGATGTAAATCAACCTATAAGGACTAGAAGTTCCTTAAGAAATGAAGTAGAACATCTAGTATTCCTTTCCCAATTGGAACCAAAAGGCACTGACGAAGCTTTTGGTGATGATGATTGGATCAAATCCATGCAAGATGAACTATATGAATTTGAAAGGAATAAAGTCTGGACCATGGTTGAAAGACCCAAGGAAACCTCTGTTATTAGAGTAAAGTGGGTCTTTAGAACCAAGTGTGATGAAAATGGAGTCATTATATGAAATAAAGTGAGACTAGTTGCTAAAGGCTATAATCAGCAAGAGGGAATAGACTATGACAAAACCTATGCTCCAGTAGCTATACATGAATCTATCCGTATTTTACATGCCTTTACAGCATTCTTCAATTTTAAACTTTTTCAAATGGATGTGAAATGTGCTTTCCTTAATGGTTATGTTCAAGAGGACGTTTTTGTTGAACAACCTCCTGGCTTTGAAGACACAAAACATCATGATCATGTTTTTAGACTTACCAAAGCTTTGTATGGCCTTAAACAAGCCCCATGAGCTTGGTATGATAGAATTACATGATTTTTTCTTGAAAATAACTATGTTAAGGGAAATGCAGATCCAACTATTTTTATAAATAAATATAAGAAAAATGTTTTTATTGTTCAAATTTATGTTGATGAAATCATATTTGGTTCAACTCAGCAATCATTAACTGATTCTTTTGCAAGTCTAATGAAATATGAGTTTTAAATTACTATGATGGGTGAGTTAACATTTTTCCTTGGTTTTCAAATATCACAAAGACCATAAGGAACCTATATATCTCAACAAATAAGTATATTATGTATGTTCTTAAAAAGTATGGTTATGAAAACACTAAGAGTATAAGTACTCCCATCGGTACCTCAAACTCTTTAGATCATGATGAAGTTGGGAAACCAGTAGATCAAACATCTTTTAGAGGTATGATAGGAAGTCTAATTTACTTAACAGCTAGTCGACCAGACTTAATGTTTTCAGTATTCTTATGTGAAAGATATCAATCCAATCTTAAGGAATCTAACTTAGAGGCGGTAAATAAAATTCCCTACTTAAAGGGAACCATGGATCTAGGATTATTTTGTACATATGGAAATGATTTTGTTTTAAAAATCTTTTCGGATACTGACTTTGGTGGATGTAGAATGGATAGAAATATTACAGCTATAACTTTTCATTTCTTAGGAGATTCGTTAGTTTCTTGATCATATAAGAAGAAACACTCGGTAGAACTCTCCACTGCTGAAGCAGAATATGTAGCAGCTGGAAGTTTTTCTGCTTAAGTGTTGTGGATGCAACACACACTCACAGACTATGGATTGAGTTTTGCAAAGACTCAATTTTTTTTGCTAACACAAGTGCCATTGCTCTTATTAAAAACCCTACACATCACTCTCATGCAAAGCAAATAGATATTAGGCATCACTTTCTTAGGGATGACACACTTAAAGGAGATATCATTCTTCATTTTATCAGAATGCAAGATCAACCTGCTGATATTTTTACAAAATCATTACCCTCTGATAGATTTGAATACATTAAACAGAAGATAGGAATTATAACCTTGAGTTAATTTTTCTTCATTAACTTCTTGTTGAACAATTCTCCTTACAGTAATAAACTCCTTCTCAAAGGGGGAGTACATTTTCATGTTAGTCAATTTTATTTTCCTGGTGTCAGTTTTATTTTCAAACTTATGTAACTTAAATATTTATTAACAAATTTATTTATTGTTTTAAAAAAAAATTCTTAGAATGGAAATTCTCGGAATGAAAACTTTCGGAATGAATATTTTCAGAACTAATATTTTCTTAATGAAAATTTCTGGAACCGAGGTTTTCGTAATGGATTTTCATACCTAGAATTTTCATAATGAATTTTCTGTAATGAGAATTTTTGTAATGATAATTTTAGTAATGAATTATCTGTAATAAGAATCTTCCGTAATGAGAATTTTCGTAATGAGATTCTCGTACTAGCAAATTTTCGTAATGAAATTTTCGTACTGAGATTTTCGTATTGAGAATTTTCGTAATGAGAATTTTCGAAATGAGACTTTTGTACTAGGATTTTTCGTAATGAGTTTTTTTTAATAAGAATATTACCAATTACGAACAATCTTTCTAGCCAATATGAAAGGTATGATTTCCTTACATAAATTTTCATATTCATATTTTGCTTGCTAGTATTTTCCTGAGTTTTAAAATAATTCGGATCCTAGTTTTCCTTAAATCCAAATGTTTTTCTTAAAACCTCAAAAGGTCGGAGTCAAGTTTTCCTTGCAGAGTTTTTCTCAACCATCATATCAGATCAAAAAAAATTTCAATCGTTAGATGGATTTTGGAAGACCAAAGGTCACATCCATCGCCTATATAAAGGGGACCCCAAGACTTGTCTCATATCAGTTTTTCAAATCTTTCGCATCTCGAAGCCCTGCTGTTCTTATTAAGACTGGTTCTGATCTTTTCAAAGTCGTTCTGAATCCTTCATATCTCTCTGTTCCGAATGTCTGTTGAAGCAATATCTCAAGATATGTCAACTACAAAACCAATCTCAAAATGGTTAGTCTTCATGGAAAGGTTGGTGCATCCGGATTTTTACAAGCTTGTTTATATTATAACCAAGAATATCAGATTGAATAGTTGGGAAGATTTATGCTTGTACAAGTCAGAGAAATAGAATCTGGTTTACACCGATTTGCTGATCAAGTTCTATGAGTCTGTTTCCTTCCATATGGAAGATGGACGAGACTGGTTTTTGTTCAAGTCATATGGGGAGACTTACAAGTTATCTTAAACCAAGGCTGCCAGCTTTCTTGGTTTATCCTATGAAGGGGAAGCTGAGTTTTTCTCACATAAGCTTCCAGATGAGCAATGAAGTTTCAAAAAGGTGAATGATTTAAAATGTCTTCGACTTAAGGATGCTACGACTACTAAGATTTCTCATCTCACTCCGAACAATAAGATACTACAGCTCTAGGTACAAGGATTTCTCGTACCTAGAAGAGATGACAAGGATAATCTGAAGAAAAGTGAAATCGATGTCTTATATTTCTTGGTAAATCTATGAAAGATAAATTTGATGAGGCATGTCTTGATTACGATCAAGAACATCAAAGAAGGGAACTTGAGAGCTCAAAAAATTATGTACCCTGCCTTACTATCTAAGCTGATAATTCGGTGTTTAGAATCCTTCAAGGTTGTTTTCAAATCAAAATTCCAGAATTGTAAGCTTATGCTGGTAAGTGATGATACTTTGAAGAGGATGAAGATGAGTTTTTCTAGTGAATCTGGAGAATTCTACCCTCTATCTATGGAAGTGGTTGAGGCAGCTCAGAAAGATACACAGACTCCGGAACCATCTAAAAAGGCAAGGAAGAAGAGATAGCTTATGGAATTGGTTGCTGATGAAGAAAATCCCAAGTCTAAGGAAACTCAGTCTGCTCCCCCCAAACCGAAGAAACAAAAATCTTATCCTGATGAAGTTTCTGCGAAGTGGAGGGAAGACAAGGAGAATAAGAAATAAGGGGATTCACAATTCAGATTGGATCCTGCAGAGGCTAAGGCATTATAAGAGAGAGTTTCGGATGTGTTAGAAAAGCATCCAAAAGAGAAGAAGAGGAAAAAGAAGTTGTCTGAAGTTGAACTAGGGAAATCTCTTTTGAGAGATACTAAAATAGCTTCTGAGCATATTCTGGTTCCGGAATCTTTCCTTACAGAACCCTCTTTACCATAAACTCCAGCTAAGAACTATGTCACTCCGAAAAAATCCAAGGGTAAATAAGTAGTTGAAGAAGTTGAAAAAGAGGCTGATGATGAAGTAGAGGAAGAGGATGAAGAAGAAGAAGAAGTGTGAAGTGAAAATTTGGATGCCTTGATCAAGCAAGTAGAGGATTATCAATATAATATAGAATCTGCAAAGTTAGTTACTCCAAGAAAGGGAGTTGAAGAAGATAATAAGGATGTTGATAAACAACATCAAGAAGAAGAAAATATTTTGTATGATGAGGAAGAATCCTATGAGAAGAATTTTCTTGAGGAATGACAAGAAAAGGAGAAACCAGATGAAGACCAGATTATTCAAGTTTCTGAATCTGAGGAAGTATCTCCTGATGAGGAACCCATTCCGAAGAATGATAAAGGGAATCAAGTGCTATTGGATACACTAATAAAAGATATTACAAGGAAGAATGAAATTGGTGGTACCTTTAGAAGGAAGTTGGTGTATGATGAAGAAGATCAATCTCCAAGAAAAGTTTCTGATTCGGAGTCATCCGCACAAAGTCATGATTTCATTTTTGAGTCTTTGAAAAAGTTGGTGGATGTCATTCCAATCTTTCACACCATTGACACTAGATGCCAAATGCTTCAACTAAGCCAAAACCAGAAATCAGAGTTACTATCCATTGATGGAAAAGTGTGTGAAGATCGAATCTGAACAAAAAAGTTTCTTTATCGATTATGATGTGCATAGAAAGTCCTGCAGTAAGGTAAAAAAGTGGTATAAGAGAGTTGATGAAGACTTAGTGCAATTTGAAAATTTTCAGACTAAAGATCAAAATGCTTTTGACATGGAGGATAAAAATTTTAACAATATTCATGTTAAGCTGACCCATGAGAAAAATTCTCATAATCTACAGGTCATGGACCTGAATGGGAAGCTTAACTCAGTAGCTCAGAATTGGAAAAGTGAAAGAGATTTCCGGATTGAGTTTAAGGAGAAGTTGTAAAAGCAAGATGATTTAATAAAGATGCAGAAAGAAGCCATCGAGGATTAGGAAAAAGTTTTGAAGGTTCAAGGGGAAAGGATCTCAGCTTTGGAGAGGCAAGCTGAGGAAGACCAAAGGGATTTGAAGAAACTCAAAATATTATTTAAGAAGTTGATCCCGAAGGAAAAGGAAGACAAATAAAACCACTCCGATCTTTTGTTGTATTTGTATTTCCTTGTAAATTTTTTGACAACTCTAATGAAATGTTGTTTGGTTGGTTTTATATTGTAGTATTATTACTAATCTTTAAGGTACCATATTTTCCATTCCCATACATTATTTTTGAAAATCACAAAGTGGGAGAAGGAAAAATAACTAATTGAAAGGGGAGAAATGCTTAAAATGGAGAAGCAAAAATTTTCTAAGTGAAAAATATCCTTAAAGTAAGGGGGATTTTTCCATTATGAAGTTTTTCATTCCCATGAGTATGAAAAATCCACTCCGGAAATTCAGAATACAATCCTTAGAGGTTCAGGCCTAAGGGGGAATTAGTTGTATTCACTATCATTCATGAACAAAGGGAGATAAGTTTTAATTTCAAAGTCTGAGGAAATTTTTCAAAGTGCTTATATTCTTTTTCATAAGGATTTTTGTGCTTTCCAAAAAGGGTGAGATTGTTGAGTCAATAAGGTTTTAATTATGACTTTTCCATTCCTTCTTGTTTTGAAAATCACAAACACTTTATACATAAGAAAATATATTTTTAATTCTATATGGAAAATTTCCTACCTTAAAAAAAATTACCCTAACCTAGATTTTTCTTATACATAGAAATATTTTTCTTATGTACAAAAACTGGATTCATACCCAAAAACCTAGAATCATATAATGTCAAGAATTGGAGTATTCTGTTTTTTAGGATCCGAATTCTGGATGTGAACTCTAATGAAGTTCCACTCCGAATTCTGGATGTGAACTGTAATGAAGTTCCACTCCGAATTATGGATGTGAACTCTAATGAAGTTACACTCTGAATTCTGGATACGAACTTCCATAAGTTCGACTCCGAACTCTTATGATGTTCAACTCCAAACTTTTATAAGTTCGACTCTGAACTCTTATGAAGTTAGACTCTGAACATTCAATGAGTTCGACTCCGAACTCTTATGAAGTTCGACTCCGATCTTTCATGAGTTCGACTAAGAACTTTCATGAGTTAAACTCCAAACTTTCATGATTTCGACTCCGAACTCTTATGAAGTTCGATTCTGAACTTCTGCAAGTTCAGATTCTGAACTCTAGTGAAACCAGACTCTGAATTTCCGTAGAAATTTTGACTTCGGACTTCTACAGATTTCATGTTCCAAATTCCTATAAAACAAAATCCAAACATTTTTTAACATAGACTCTGAATTCCATTTTGTTTAGACTCCGAACTTTTATTTACTTACATTCTAAATTCTAGTTTTGCTTATGCTTACACTTGTTTTATTATAAAATGATGTTGTGCTTTCAGTTACACATGTTTTTTTATAAAACTATGTCGTCCATTCTATTTCTAATTAACCGTTGGTTTAGTGACTCGTGTATAGGTCCCTCCGATATTCAAGGAAAATATGACCATTGGAGGAGGGAGCGGATCATTCCAACCGAGCCAATAAATAGGATCTCATTTGAAAGAGCTCAATAATAAGTTGATCACTCTAGAGACCACACCCTGTTAAGGTGATTTATAGAGATAGAAGCTTTTCATGCTTTGTGCGTACTGAACCACTCGTTCCGAATGCTTCGTGTGACTCCGAATGTTGGTGATTACATTAGAGGGCTTCCATGGATAGGAAGACAGAGGTGCCAACTACCTTAAAGTTCAAGGGCTTCCGAGGATAGAAAGGCAGAGGTGCCGACTACCTTGAAGTTGAGGGCTTACGGGGATAGTAAGACAGAGACACTGATCTTCATATAGAGGGCTTACCCTAGTGTGGGTAAGATAGGCTTTCTTGAAAGTATAAATCAAGGGACTTTTATCCAAGGTTGTTGGATACCCTTCGCTTTGGGTTTAAAGATTTATATCTTGTTACTTGTAGTTTTTACTACTTGTTTTCCGCTGCATTTCGTATTGTAAGGAAAGTATAATATTCTTATATTTCCTTACACTTGTACTCTAATTAGTTTATATTCTATATGCTTTAAGGTAGAATCTCATATTGTAATCTTTGGTTAAGTTTTAATTTTCAGATCCATATTTCTGGAACCAGTTTTTCGGAATCACTTTCCAGATTTAAAAAAGTGCATAGAACTAGAAGTTTTTAACTTCATTCTTTGTCCTAATCATTAATTGGTGTTAGAGATGTTGTGAATTTTCTTAAGTTTAAGTTTTTCAAACTTAGATCTTTCCTTGTTTAAGGAAATTTTTTAAAGTGTACAATTCACCCCCCCCCCCCCCGCTTCTATATTGAGCATCTACATCATTATTTTGATCCTACACCAAAGTGGTGTTATTATATTGATAAACATCCTCTCATATGATCACATTGGAAGGATATTGTACATACCTCCCCAACTAGGATACATGAAACACATCATGGGTAAAAGTCAAGCCAAGTGGAAAGTCCAATCTATATGCAAAATTTCCCAGTCGTCTAATGATGTCAAAGAGTCCAACAAACCTCAATGCCAACTTACCCTACATACCCAACTGATGATTTCCCATGTAATTTGAAACTCTCAAAAAACCTAGTCACTAACATTGAACTCCATTTCCTAATGAAGATTATATATATTAGATTTATGAAAACTATGTTCCATGATCAATCTCTTCTAGATCAAGTTCACCATATCTATTATCTCATAAACAAGACTCAACCCAACCATGGACTACTCTCCCAACTCTTCAAAACACAAGGTATATCTACATGGATATACATACAAAACAACAAAGGGATACATCTTAATCAACACCTAGTGACAATTTTTATATGAAAAATATACTAGAGGAAATGATTTTCCCAAGATCCACAAAAATAAATAACACAAACTCAGAGCGTATCCTCATGAACCCAAATAGTCCTCTATATTTTTCCATCAATCTGTGGATGATAATCCATGATCAATCTAATATGGAATCCTATCACCAACCTTTACATAACATCTACATGAACCCCCGGTCACTATAATATACAATGATAGAGGGAACCCTGTGAAGTATCACACTCTCTCTAACATGAAAGTCATCAAGTTGTTATGCCTTCCATATCTACTTCATATGTAAGAAATGTTCCAATTTAATGATTCAAAAAATGATCACCCAAAACAAATCATTTCCACTAGAATTTAATGGGAAAATAATGATGAAATATATTGAAATATCATCCCACTTCCATACTAGAATAGGTAAGGGATGTAACAAAAACTACCAGTATCTAGTGTTCTACATTAATTTTATGAAAATTACGCCACCATGATACAAAATACACAATCGACTAACTCATCTTTAGCAAAAAATACTGATATCTCAAGTCATGATACATCTTGGTAGCCTTATGGTTTATAGACCAATAATAATGGTTTCCACTATCCACCAACTCCTACCACAAGGAATATAGAACAAAAGACCTACCATAGAATCAAAAAGTGCCACTTAGAGATTGAGACCCCTCACATGTGGTCCCCCCATCATAAAGCCTTTTACCCACGCTTTAGCCCTTAGTGTCTATCAAATGTTTGATCAGAACTCACTCATCCAATTCAGATTCAGATTTTATATAATCCAATAACACATGTCTACCAACATTTTCTAATACCATTCTCATCTTAGTAGCTAAACTCATAAAATACCAATCTTTAACCAATCCCATCTCAACTTGTGATGGTAATTTTCTAATTAATGCATCAAACCCGACATTCTATTTTCTAGGAGAATATTAGTTTTCAAAATAAAAATTATGAAGGTGCTACACTTATTGTCTCTGTATCATATCCAAATACCTCTATATAAAAATATATTTCAGTATTTTATTATTAAAATACATAGTAATCTACTCCCCCAAAAGTTAGTTCTGCCACATTTTCAGTGCATGCATAACCACTACTACCTCAATATCATGGGTTGGGTAGTTCTTCACATAAGGAAATAACTAGAATGATCCATAGACCAAAAAATGTTTCCCCTACATTTGGTCACATAACAAACTCATACTAGAAGAATCATAGAAAATAGAATAACCTAAACTTAGTTCCTGAAGAATCAAAATTGCTTCCCAATTCAACCTCACCTTCAGGTCCTCAAACTATATATAACACTTGTCCTTCTAATAAAAGTTAGAACCCTACCGGTTAAAGAAGTCATAAATTATGTGATCTTGTAAAAATCATAAAAAACCCATCTATTATACTAACCAAGTCCAAAAAGATTGAGATCTCAAACACATTTTTGGGCTACTCTCAGGATATAATAGAAAATGCCTTTTAGGATCAATAGAGACAACCCTCAAAGAGATCACCTTCCCAAGAAACTTCACTTCCTTGATCCAAATAATACAATTGTAAATCATACCATATAGATGATGTTCTTTCAAGGTTTGAAGAATTATATCCAAATAATCCTAGTGGTCCACAACTATCATAGAGTAAACCAAAATATCATCAAAAAATTCAACAATAAAATAGTCTTGGAACCGATTAAAGATCTAAATCATCACAGAAATAAACAGTAAGGTTGTGTTAGTAAGACCTAATTCCATAACCAGAAACTAAAAATGCCCATATCGGCTCCAAAACACTTTCTTAAGTATATCATCTTATCTAACCCTAAACTACTAGTACCCTGAATGAAGTTCAATCTTAAAAAACCATCATGCCCCTCTAAGATGGTAAATATGATCATTAATCCAAGGAAAATGATATTTATTCTTAACAGTCACCCGATTGAACTTCTAATAGTCATTTCTATGTCTGATGATCTCATCCTCCTTATTAATAAAGAGAATTAGTTAAGACCATGGTGACATGATAGGGAAAATAATAATTTATACTTTAGGTCCTGAATTTGAACCATAAGTTCCACCAACATAGAATATTTCATTTGATAAGATGGAATAGAAATTGTCATCATATCAAGGTGAAAGTCAATAGTAAACTTAACCTCTCCCTATAGTGGTAAACCAGAAAAATAATCTATAAATATCTTAGGGTAAACACATACCACTGTTGGAATTTTATCTTCCATTTAAGGGTCAAATGCATCAAAAAAAATATTTGATAACTGGAATAATGTTACCCCAGCATAAGAAAAAATAGGCCCTTTCCTTCCTGGTCTAGAATCCCACTCTCCCATGAAATAATGAGTGGACCCTTTGAAAGATAAGAACTAAACATGATGGTCATAACATCATATATGTTCTTTAGCACAAATTATCCATTCTATGCCAATAATCAAGTAAAATATGTGAAAATCAAGAACTAAAAATTCTCACACCACATAAAAATCTACTATCAACACCCAACATGTGGGACACTTGAAACCTTGTTCGAACTAATTTTCCAATAGTGTTGAAAGTTCCAATGAGTGGAGAAAAAAGTTATGAACATAATCCTAACACATAAAATAACTTTTATTATATATAATAATGAGTATACAATGTATCAAACAAAGCTAGAACCAAATAATATGAAATAAAAAACATAACTCTAATAGTAGTCAACCCTACCATATATTCCTTTTGTGCATACTCTACTGTATAATGATATCCGGTTTCAAATCCTCCCTTAGCATTCTTAGCCACATGAAATTCCCCTTTAGCCTAAGGAAATGACCCACAACCTTTGGAATCTCATGCATGAATCTTTTAACCCTTATTTAATGTGGACCCTACCTTACTGACCAAGGATATCCTATCGCAAAATTATTTTAGATGCACTAATATTCCACAAAAAAAGACTCTAGAACCTCCAAACAATTCGTTTTGGAATGACCGGGATGCCCACACTTATAGAAAAAAATATTATTATTTTTTTCTGTTGAATCCCCTAGAACTGGTCCTGAGGAAAATTGACTACCTTTGTGTATCCTCTTTCGGCCATAAGATACACCCTGATTGAAAACTATGCCAACTAAAGCTCCACCCAATCTTATCTTCCCAGATATGTCTACCTCATCCAAAGTTTCTTTTTCAACTACAACCAAAAATATTGGAAGGAATATAAAAATCAGCATTGACCTAATATAATGTCTCATCCCTAACATAAACCACTGAGCCTTTATATACTCCTTAGTAATGTTGTTCCTAAATAGAATTGAGACTGCAGAGAGGGGGGTGAATCAATGGTTCATTTTTATTTTACAAAAACGTTTTATTAAATTATTTTGTAAAATAAATTATCCTATAAAACTTCTTAAAGTCACATTAACTCAATCATATATTCTGAACCTCACCTTTCGTTTTCAAAAAAATAAACAGAAGGAAGCACAATATATTTACAAAGTTTGTTTCAAATACATACTCCTTTCCATGTTGGATATTCCCACAAACATGGATTATTTCAAAATATTATTTTCAGGATACAAAGGAAAAGGAGTGAAAAAATAAATAGTATCAATATAAAATTTCCTTTTATAATTGGATATACCCCCAAATATCCTTTTTAGTATTCACTTTCCCAAGAAAATCCTTTTCAGCAAATGATTAGTATCCACTATTATAAGATTCAATTTCTTCTAATTTTCTAATCGACTCCATAAATTCTTCTCTTCCATCACAAGTAAGATGAATAAAACTTTACTTACATACAATCATAAACAACTTCATTAATTCTCTAAGTAACTTTTTGGTATTGAAACTTATTATGTAAATGTTGTCCAAAAAAATTCATTAGAAAATTTGTTCTGATATTCCTCAATATGGTAACCTCAATCTAATGGTATTTGTCTGACTGGTATCAGTCTAATTCTACTTATTATCTTCCTTTTTCATTTGAGTACAAACTCAATTACTATCTCTCAATTACTTAGTTTGATGGTACTTGGTTTGATGAACCATTCTCCCGTATATTTCTCTTTGATGGGATTACTCTGATGGACTTGCTCCGATGAAGTTTCATCCCTTGGAATTTTCTCCATTAATCTGAATGAAGCTCGCTTTGATAGTCATATTCAAATGGAACTTCCTCAGTATTATCCTGAAAAAAACAAACCCCAGTTGGAAACTTGGTACCAAAAAAATAAATTTCAAATATCTTGATGAATATTAATAGTACACATTTTTCTCTATGTACAAGTTTCAAGTCAAATCCTTTTATATAGATCATAGATTTATAAAGGTGGGAACACCAATTTCACTTTACACTAAACGAAACATTTAAATCCAAAATTTCTCTTTAATTTAATTCATTATCTTTGAATTATTAAACTATTCATAATTATATTTGGGAACTTCTCAAATATTCTCAAAACTCCACACATCTTCAAGTGTAAAAACATTTCTTTAGTCCAATTCTTCATTATGAGTCGCCATTCTGATTCTTCATCATGATAAAGACATATGCAATACTGAATACAACCCATTATAATGACCTCTTATAAACATTTAAATTCTTCTTATGAAAATGATCCATACCAACTATTAAATGTAAGAAATTAAAAACCATTACCATGTATCTTCAAAGTATTTATTCTTTTCTTAAATTCCTCAAATTGGTGATCCCATGTCTGGTGAAATTATCAGTATCATCCTATACCTAATGTATTGGTATCTTCTTCACTCAAATGAACATTGTCAGTGCTAGTATGATGATTCTTTTCTCATTCTTGAAACAATCAATACTTGTTTCTTCTTTGGTTGACCCAATTGTAAGAGAAAAAACTATGATTTCTTATTTTTCTTAACCGAATTGAAATATAGTTCAAACATTATCAAACATTCTTCCTTGGATAATACAATTTATCTAATATCTTAAATATATTAACAAATTTATAAGACAAATCGATATCATAATCCATTACTATGGATTGGTGGCATACCACATCCTATAGATGGGTGTCGACAGTGACTTATTTACATCAGCAATATCAATCTTACAACCTTCTGATATTGTCACATCAATGATTCTCATATCTATGATCTTCATCGTTTTATTTCTAGTGTAACTCACACTGATGAGAAACATGTAAAATACTTTTCATCTTATTCTATTCGATTCCACAAATAATAGCTTGTATCATGACCTCCTCCTGACTTTGAATATGTTTAATATTGGTATAGAATCATCTGAATTCTGATTGAAAGTATTTTAACTTCCCAACCTCCTAGAAAAATATTTCATTACAACCAATCCTCAATAATGATTTGAAAAACTATCTCTCCCCATTTTCTTCATAATTCTTGCATCTAAACTTTCTTAGAAAACATATGACTTTTTAAATTTAAAAATAGGAAATCGTCTTAGGTTTACATTTGATCCATAAAAACACTAACTAACTTCATTATTATGATCAAACCTTTAATCTAGGATCCATAAAAGTGTCTAAAATTCTTAATTCCAATAAAAACCCCAATATTATAGATCATAATGACTTATTTCGATGTGCTGGATCTAATTATCATGTCGATAGTCTATATCTGATCATCATGCTGATTGTTCTGGATCCAAATGACATCTTCTCATATATTCCCTTCTTCAATACATTTTTCCATTACATTCTCAACAGAAAACATTTATTCAATATAATTAATATATTTATTTATTGATAATAAATAAAACCAGAACAGAACTTGGGCCTAAAAATATCCTCCATTGTGTTTGTTTTCAAAACCCACTTCATTCAATTCAAAGAAATACGACTTGTTTTATTTTATAGTTTTTTTTTTCTTCATTCCATTATTTATCACCTTATTACTTATATATTCCCCTTCCCTTTTCTCTCCCCCTTCTTTTTATCTCCCTTTCCTTTTCTATCCCCCTTATTGACAATAAAATTCAAAGTGGCCATCATGATAAGTTTTATTTTTATTGAAAAATGATCTCTTTTTCAAGGGATGGAACTTTTTCATCACAAAATCATGAAACTTTTCTTCTATAGAACATATGTGTCAAATGAGTTTCTTAATAAAGAGACTTTAAATACACAACTCATAGTCAATGTGGTAGAATATAGTGTAGAAAAAAATATTGTATAATAAATTTTATAAATGTTGTCCATAACACAACTTTCATATAATAACTTTTCATTTTTCTTTCAATATTCCCATTTATGGGGAAATATTTGAAGGATTTTTTTAACATAAAATTAACCTACAATCATCTCAAAAAAAATATAATAAATTTTAGGTGACCGAACACAAATTTCAATAGAACTTAATTTTTGTGTCATCGTTATATTCTTTTTCAAGAAGAGTAAGAGACTCAAGAATATCATCATTCTATCTTTATCTCCTTAAATCACCTAGAGGTTTGTACAAATACAAATATTTTGGGAATAAGAAGAAACCTCATAGTTTATCAAAATTAAAATTCAAATTGACAGTCCTCTCCCAGTATTAGCTTTTTCTTCTTCTCCTTGTATTTTCATTGGATGTATTTCCTTCCATCTGTTCATCCTTTCATATTTTGTAAAAAAATTCTTTTCATCTGTAGATTATTTTGATAAGGTAACCAACTTCTTTTCTTACTTGGAGATCTTTTGTTACATTGATTTTTTAATAACTATTTCAGGTCATCCTCTTGTTCTGGAAGGATGGTCAAATAACTTTTAGTAATATTCCCTTCTTGCTCACATATCTTACATGTTTTATAAATTTTCAAAAAAAAACAATTAATATCTTTTTATCAATTTTTCTCACATACTTAGAAACCGTTTTCATTCCCATTACTTCACCTAATTTTTGTGATTATTCTATGTTTCTATTCATGTAATCTTTTTCTATTCAAATGACTAAGCACCTCTTCTTTTAGAACATTGCATGTTTGTTTTTTTCAATTTCATAACATTCTCATCTTTCTTTATATTATGATTTTCATTTTTCAATTCCAAAAAAGTTTTAGAAAACATAGATATTATTTTCTCATCAAATATATCCCTCTATTTATACTTTTTTCTTGGTAGAGACATGTTATACATGCATGAAAATTCCCTTTGTTTGAAAACTATATAACAACCATAGTGACCTCTGATTATTTATTTTTGGAATGATAGTGAACCTATTCAGAACATTGTTCTTATTGATTTTTCACAAATTATAGACCAATTTGATTAGGATAATATTTTCTTTAAAAGTTCATATCTTTTATGGTGAAATGTGTTCTCTCACAAATAATCATTTGTAAAACATTCATTTCACATTACTTAGAAGTTTCACCACTAACATTAATTAACTTGCTGAAGTTTTATCTCATTTTACGTATCTCAATTTAAGTTTTCAAAAGAATTGATTGTGTTTCTAACAACTCTTATTCTTTATCATCCAAACTAAATTTCATAAAATCTATCATCATTTAGGATTCTAATATCTTCAAATTATTCTTATTATTTTATTTAATACGTATATATTATTATATGTTGAGAATATCATTACCATATGATCTTCCTTTTAATGTTTCCAGTTTTCCTTCCATCTCACCAGTATTCATATTTTGAGATCTTATAAAATTGATATTTTTCTCTTCTTTCTCCTTTTGGACATATTTTAAAAATATTATTCCTCTAAAATCTTTCTTCAACCTATTTCTTTCCTTATTATGTTTAGTATTTTCCTCAATTTCTTTTACAAATATTCTTTTAGAATCCATTATATTTCTTTAATTTATGCATCACTGTAATCTCTAACTAAATAATTTCTTCCATTTCTAACTAGAGAAATAAAATTTAGTTGACGATCTGATTCATCACTGTATGAGGGATCATTTTCATTTATTCTGATAAGATATCATTTATTCTTTTTTTATAAATACATATTTCCTTATGTATCTTTCACTTTTGTTTTTGAGGTTTATCATCATCTTCTTTGGACTTATAATACTCAACATTCATCCTTGGAAAATTCTGTGAAAAATGCCATTTCACTTCACCATTCCAACATTTTATAGTTTTACTCTTTTATTTTCCCTTAATGTATTTCTTTGGAAGGAGAGAAATTTTTTTTTTCAAATCTCATATTCTTCCTCTATTTCTGAATCACTTGAATATTATTCAAATTACTTATTATTTTTTTTGCTTTTAAAAAATATTTGAAGGCCATTTCTTTATCACCCTTTTTCATATAAAATAACTATCAATAATTTCATCATCATCCATTTTCAAATCCTAAAATTTACTTCTCCATATTTGTAACATGGCTTCTTGAAAATTTTAATTCCCTTCATTGAAACTTCTAAACATATCCCACATTCACTTATCTATTGTAAACCCCATAATATTTCAATAAACATTATTAGTAAGAGCTATATAAAAATCCTCCTGATCTTTTTCATTAACTTCAACAATTTTTTTATCAGCAACCGTCAGAAACATTTCATTTATGTGAGTAAATACCACTATTGTTCCATCTCTATGCACAAGGACGTGTGAAAAAAGATAAGATAACATTCTATTCTTCAAGATTTGATAGTTATTTCCATAAAAAGCAGAACACCCCTATTTTTCACTGAATTGACCATTCGTTGAGATGGATATTTCATAGGGAACTTAGATTTGATACCAATTGTTATTCCCAAATAGGATCGATGCCACTAAGAGGGGGACTGAATCAGTGGTTCGTTTTTTCTTTTATAATAAAGTTTTTTCAAAACCTATTTTGTTAACATTATTAACCTCTAAAACTTGTTAAATTTATTTTCTAATCATGTACATCTTATAATCTCACATTTATTATGAAATAAATATAATGTGAAGGAAGCACATGATATTTAAAAGGGCTGGTGCAAAGATTTTCTCCTTTCAATGTTGGATAGTCCCCCAAACATGGATTATTTCACTAAATTTTTTCTTAACTAAAAAGTAAAAATTATTGATCAACTATATAATCCCAGTAGAAACATTACTACTATATTTTAGTTATACCCCCCAACTATCCATTTCAGTATCCACTTTCCCAACACAATACTTTTTAGTAACTAGTATGTATCCATTGCTACAAGTCTCACTTTATTATTCTTTTCGGATCCACATGAGAAATTATTCAATTCCTTCACAAGTAAGCTAAATCAAGCATTACCTAGGTATAATACTAAATAACTTAACCAATTATCTAAATAACTGGTTAGTCTTGAAACTTCTTCCAAAAAAATATTTCCTAAAACGCCCCATAAAAGTCAATCTGATCTTTTTTAGTCTGGTAAAAATTGTATAATAGTCTATACCTGATTAGTCTTGGTCTACTTCTCCTTCTTCTTTGAATTATTTAATTGAGTAATAAATCAATCAAAATCTCACAATTCCTCCATGTGATGGAACATAGTCTTATGAACCATGACCTTAAGGATGTTTCTCTGATGGTATTACACTGATGGACTTTCTCCAATGAAGTGTTTTCCATTTTAATTTTATCCATTGATCGAATTGATACTCACTCTGATGGACTCTATATGATCAAACATCCTCAGTATCAACCAGAAAAAACAAACTCTTTTTGGAAACTTAATACCATACAATAACAAATGTTAGATCTCTCTGTTCATGTCAATATTTAAATTTTCTCTCTTTGTACAAATTTCATGTGCACTTATTTTATAGGCACCCAATAATGAAAAAGGAGGGAACATCAATTCAACTTCCTACTCAAAGAAATTCATAAAAGATGAATTTTTTCTTAATTCACGTCCTCGTGTTTAACTTCCTCCACAATTTATAATACTTCTGGGAGATTCTCAAATCTTATAAAAACCTCAAACTTATTTAATAATTCAAAAACACTCTTCAATTTGACTCTTTATTTCAATTAGCCATTCTAATTCTTCATTATGATGAAGATATATGCTATAGTTAAAATGGCCCATTACGATGACCTCTTGTAAAAACTAAAGGTTTTAGTATGCAGAAGCTCCGTACCAATAGTTAAATTTATGAAATTAAAAACCATTATGGTATATCATTAAAGTATTTATCCTTCTATTCAATTCCTCATACTGATTATCCTACATCCGATGACTTTATTAGTGTCATCATGTTCCAGATGGATCGGTCTCTAATACACTTTGATGAAAGTTGTTAGTTCTAGTCAGATGATTCTTCACATATTCATGAAACAATAAATACTTTTGTTCTTTTTCTCTTGACCCAATTGTAAGAGAACAAAGTAAGACTGATTTTTTTAACATAACTTAAATAAAATTAAAACATTCTCAAACATTGTAACTCTGATATTACTCTGTATCTGAATCATAAATATATAAACAATTAATAAGACAAATCAGTGTCAGAATCCAATATGATGGATCAATGGAATACTTCATCTGATGGTTTCGTGTTGGCAGTGACGTGTTTAATTCAATAGGATTAATATTCTGAAATTCATATATTGTCACACCAATGATTCTCATACGAATGATCTTCATCCTTCCATTTGTGGTGTTCCTCATACTCATGAGCATCTTCGACAATACTTTGCATCTTGTTCTACTGTCATAGAAAACAAATCTATTGTGTATCATGACTTTCTCATTACTTTGAATATGTTTAATATTGGAATATAATTTTCTAACTTCTGATGGAAGGTATTGTAACTTTATAACCTTCCTACAATATCATTATTTCTAACCAATCCTCAATACGATTGGCAGCACCATATCTCTCTGTTTCCATTATAATTATTATATTAAAAGTTTCTCCTAAAACCTATCACCTTTGTGAATTAAAAATAGAAAAGCATCATCAGCTATACATCAGATCCATAAAAACTATGATTAACTTCGTTATTACAATCAAATCCATTATTCTAGGCTCCATACGATTATTAGGAGCTTCATAATTTCAATCAAAACCCCAATATGATGGATCATATTGACTCATAATGATGTCTTGGAACTAATTATCATGTTGATATTTTGGATCTAATTTTCATACTGATGGTTATGTATCTAATTGACATCTTCACATACACAACCTTCTTTGATCTGTATTTCCATTACCTTCTCAACATTCTTTCTTTCTTCAATATAATTAACTTTTTGACCTATTTACAATAAATAAAAACAAAACACAACTTGGGACTAAAATATTAGAGGCTCTAATGTTAGATGCACCAACTTAGCAAAATGGGTATAATACTTTGGAATTATACACTCCCCTGCACCATTGTTAGAAACCCCCATGTCTTCTCTATATGAAATGTCTTAGGGTAAACTAATGATAAAATATTTTCTAGAAATAACCCTAAGGGAGGTCCTTATGAAACATAGCCTGCATAATAGAACCTCACCATAATTTTTATGATCCCTCAAAAATTTATGGGGTGAACCAAACCATTGAGTCCTTAGGAGTCTTCAATAAGTTGGAGATCCTATCAACACCCTCAACTAACTCCTCATATTCTTGTGTTACTTTTTCACCTAGTAAGATAGTTGGATCATGCTTAGTATACTCAGAGCCATAATACACCACATTTCCTTGGTTTTGGACAACCACTTGACCCAGAACCTGAATAGAGTGGATTACAGTTTCTACCAAAGAAAATACCACTAAAAGATTCACCAGAAGAACCTATCTCTTATATTACTCTCTTGAATTTGGAAAAACTTTTCTGAGAGTATTTATCTAATAATCACAAGGAAATAACCAATTATAAGCTAAGAAAATTACAATATCTGAGGAAAACATTCATAATTCAAACCAATTCTTTCGAAAAAAATGAATTTAAATCAATTAAGTATTCTATACATTAAAGAAATTTAAATAAGGAATATGTCAATATAAATAAAATTCACATGTAGTTCATTCAAATAACCAAATTCCCCAAGTATCAAACCTGATAAAAGTACCTGACCACAAATGGTAACTCAAATTTGGTCACATGAGTGAGATGAAAAGGCCCCTTTTCTGCACTTACTATCCTAAATATGATAGTCCAAACTCCAATCTACCCAAGACACATAAAAAAACACCAACAGTGTTTACACACTTTAAGATGATCCTTCCCACTAATACCAAATTATAATAGACCAACACAATTCAACCAAACCATAAACCCAAGATGTCCATCACATAGTGAGGTGATTCAATAAAATAGAAGAAGTATTGAATATAATAAAACAAGACATACAACCAATGTACTATGCAAAAGAAAAATATAAAAATAGATCCAGAAAATTGAATCCAAACTAACTAAAACCAAAAGTATGAATAAAACAAGACCAAATATTCTCCTTGTCACAAACTGTCACCTCTAATCCAACCTGAACCAAAGGTAGCAACAACAAGAGAAACTATCATTCTACAAGATTTCCTTTCCTTTACCCAAATCATACAACACAATATATAACAACCCCTATAATGACCCAAGCTTGACGTACATAGACATTACATTTATTTTTCTGAATACTCAATTAATTATATAAATATATTCCCAAACACAATATTAGTTTAGTGTCTTTGGAAACTCAGAACATATTCTTATAACTTGGTGAAAGATCTTCAACATCTCCCATAAAGATTTCCCATTTTTTTCCTAACTAAAACCTTTATTTATATCCTGGGTAAAATAAAACATAAAAATGGTTGGATAAAATTCTCAATAAGGGTAAGCATAGAGAACATAAAACAAACCATAAACATTTGAATGTAAAAACATGAACATAAAGTTTAAACATCAAAATATTGAGTCATGAAATAAATCTTGGATGTACGTAAGGAATAGATCATAAGTAAAAATTAACCCTGATATAATAGAATTGTAATAAAACATGTAATTTTGGAAAACTAATAAGCACATGATATGATTTCTATAATAGCCAAGGCATTGATGTAAAGACCATCATAGTGGACAAAGTCCATTACTGAACCAGGTTTACTTGTCATTCAAGCCTTGTCTTTACTGAATAGGATTTACTTGTCATTCCATTCATGTTTATCTCATGATATAAAAATGTATTTACCCAATGTAGTGGATTGAGATATAGGTCACACCTATCTCATAATAGAATCATTATTACATGTGCCACAAAAACATAAATCATTCATCATAGCATAACCCAAGAAATAAAATGGGTTTTCTTAAACATCATTCCAACATAAAATAATCCATATAAAATTAAATTCCATCATTTAAACCATCAAATAATAGTAATAGTAGAGATAGAAACATATATATATTTAAGTAGAGCATCTTTGATGGAAAATAATTTTGATAAACCACTTGTACTCAGTTCTTACGAAAAATATCCTTTCTTTTTTAAAATGTTTTCTTTTATCAAAATGAAGCACAAATTTAAAAGAAAAGAATTTAGTTGAAAATTAACCTGAGATAGTGTAGAGGAAGCTTCAAGGAATAAATAATCATGAAACCTTAATAAAAAATTCATGACATATAAGTTAAAAAACATTCTTCTCATAATTTTATAGGAAAAGTCAAAAAGTACCTTGTATGGAAAATAAAAGAAATAATCCTTCCATACCATAGAGTAAAAGTCAAAAAAATCAGAAAAATGACTTCAAACATACATAGAATAATAGTAAACATTTTATTAAAACATTTTGTGATTTTGTTTTTTGAAAACATGGAATGGATGATAAATATAACCCTATTAAATACTTTCATATAAACAATCTCAGATAAAAATGAGATTACAAAATTATCCCTTACCTTCGGTATAATTTATTCCGTATATGTCTAAAATTCCTTTATAGTGGGATGAAACATATTATTAAATTGTAACAAAACCAATATAATATTTATGATATCATATATAATTTAAGTATGACTTTATATTACCCGTTCATTTGTTAATTCCATGTTAAAGCAACATTTTGGGTAATAATAGTTTTTTTATCGTATGTGTTTGGACTTTTTATTCTTTATATTATTTATTATATCATGATTCACTTACTTTCAAAATTTAAAACATTATTTATATATAATATATATTCATTATATAAATATATATAATATATCGATAAATGAAATGAAATACACTGTTCATGGAAATGGTAGGTCGTACGTACGCATGAATGTTCTTTTCGTTTCCTTATTGAATTGAATGTGAGTAAGTAAATAACATATAAATATATATATACACAAATAAAATAGAATTATTATTTAATATATTTCATGATTATTTATTATATATACTTTATAATCATTCTTGAAGGGTTAACATGAAGAATGAATCTCATCACAGCGTGGAGACGGTAAGTCGTACATACGCACGAGCGATGATATCATTCCCATAATTGTTGAATGGTATTGAATTAAATAGTGTATAATAACTTAAAATTAGTATCAAATTATAATAATAATATATAGTTATTATTTCCACTAATATACCCTTCCAAATAAGGTGGTAGTGAAAAACAGATTACACCACGGTGTGGAGACGGTAAGCCGTACATATGCACGCGCGGTGATTTCATTTTTCGTTGGATGGATAGACACTGAAAAAAGATTGTTTCATATTTATAATAAAATATAATAATATGATTGATACTTATGTTATTACTTAATAATGAAAAAACTAAGGAAGTGGAAATAGAATAAGAAAGAAATTTGAAAGAATCAGTAGAAGAGATTAACTCGTCATCGACGTGTCTCCTTTAAATTTCTTCTTAGGGCACTAGAGTTGGTCTTTTGAGAAGAATAGTTCCTCTAGAATGTTACTAGGGAATTTTAGAAGTTAAATCTTCAGCATGTAGCAGAGATAGATGGCTCAAAATGGAGTTAAGAGGAGAGAGAGTAGGTTCTCTTTTATAATTGAGGTGAGGGGCGCTTTATGAATGTCTTAAAATATTAATCTATTATAAATTAAATTTCAATTAAAAATAGTTCAAATATTACTTAATTAGAATATAAGATGATTTTTTTCTTAATACCCATCATGAAGTAATTTTTTAGGCAAGTTTTTAAAATTCTTTTATCCTTATCTTTTTTGTTTAACCGTTATTTAACCCTTTTTAATCTTCTTGTGGTATCATGTTATTTACATATTGTGGGTTTATTTAATTACCATATAATGTAAAATGACCCAAAAAATTATTTATAACATATTTGGACTTATTTTAACCATTTGGATGCATCTTATATTTTTTATTAATTTAATATCATTTAATAAACTATTTTATGTTTTAAGTTATGAATTTTTTCAATTTTGGACACTATTCATACTTGACTTTTATAAAAAAATATAACAACCTGATTCCTTAGAAACTAAGGAATTAAATCAAATATATTATGTCAATATCATCCAAAAAATTCATTTATTACAAAAAATAACCAAATTACATTTATTTTAACATTTATAATATCATTTATTTTAATCGTTTATTAATGAAGAAATCACTACATCATCATTATGTCATAATGAAATATAATAATTTAATGTCTAAAAATTATAAATAAAATATCATGATGTATGAAATCTTTTTTAATTTTTAATTAGTATTTATAGATGAAGATATTAGTTTTATAACCTCATCTTAAAATTGTATTAGTAAAAGATATATGTTTTTGTTACGTTTCTCTATACTTTAAATTAATTATTATAAAATGTCATTTTCACATCCAAGTTGATCCATGGGTACCCAAAATAGTCCAAATGATGACCATGGTTGAAAATAACATATAACATAGGATTAGGACATGTTTTAGGGTAGTTTTATATTATTAACTTTTTATTTTGTTTACCCTTATTTTCCTGATTTACCCTTAAACCATGGTAAATAAAAATAATTACTAAAGTTAATATTCATAAATTTCACCAATAAAAGGTACATATTCACACAATTAGGACCCTATAATTCCAAAAGTGGAATCCATTTTTCCAAATTTAGAACACAGAAGTTGCAGTAATTAATTTAAAGTCTATTTCCGTTGTCAAAACCGAAAAGCATGTTTTTAAGAAGTAATATCTATCAAAAGATTGACATGTTTTTATGTAACCTTTCAAAGTAAAATTACATAAAATTAACAAAATTATATTAAATGATAATAAATTAATCCAATTACACTTTAAAACCAATTAATATGATAATATAACTATATAAATAAATTATATGAAAGGTAGTTTTGAATTAAAACGTATTATTTTCACTATTTATTAAAATATGAATTTTATCAGAAAACACCAAAAATTAAACAAAAGTAAATTTTTATGTCCCTATTCCAAATAAAAAGTTTATTTTTTCAAATTTTACTTATAAAATTTTCAAAACTAGATATAAAATGGGTGCTCCATCAAAGGCGGTAAAGCTGCATTTTTTAAAAAAAACTTCTTTTATCCGAAAAATTTGATTTTGTGCTCATATCATGTTCCAGATTATATGTAGGAATAATAATAATGTTATATAAAACTAAAAATGTGGATAATAATATTTTTAGTTTCTAGTTTATATCCCATTAAATAATAATATTTTGATAATATATCGTTGTTTAGTGAAACTCGGTATCGCGTAAAACACAAGATATTGAGGAAGGACTCTCTTGAATTTAATGCAAGCCAAGTCAGTTTTGTGTGTAGTGAAATATTCCCTTGGTGTTTCATATAACATAATACAAACTTATTTCATTTATACATTGAACAAAATCTATACGCAGTGTTTAATGAAATGAATTCTATCAAAACAACATGAAATTGCATAGAACACAAGCCAAGAATATTATTTCTTATACTACAACCCTACTCTTTATTACACACTTAAAAATGATTTATTACATAAACTTGCACTTAAGACAACTCTGAGGATTGAGAGGTCTAGTGTCTTAGAAAATTAAAAATATTACATAAAAATTTAGAACATGAAATAAAAAATCATTATTGAAAACTTATTTTATGTGATCACAACATTCCTTTTTACTTATCATTTAAAGGGATAACCTGGGGACATACCTAAGAAAAGGGTGAGATATAAATCCTAGTAAGGGAGTAAACAAGGAAAAACATGAAAAATTCAACACATATTGGGAAATTGACATATCATTGTTGTATAAGGGAGACATGAACATAAAGTCATGATATAGCAAGATTATCATAACGTCGAGATGTGGCACCAACATTTTTCATGATATTAGCATGATCTAAGGCTCATTCCACATGGATCGTGAGTAAAACCTCTTTCACATTAATTATAATGAGTAAACCCTGTTTTCCCAGTATCACGATACTATTATTTATCCAATGCATTGGAGGTCTATCTGTGTGAACCCTTCATAATCATTTCATTTCATACATAAGTGTGCCACATAGATCATATAACATGGATTCATTAAATGTCATAATTTATTCCACGAATAAGAGATATGGAATATGTAAATTTATGTCCTAAATAAACAAGTACATTTTCATAGAGTTGAATACACTTGATAAAAAAATGGGTATGGTATTCACTTACACGATGATTTTGGCATGAAAATTTTTTGTGTAACATTGGCAGCATAACGACGACAAATAGAAATTGTAACAGGTATACATGGGAGGCATTAATGAGATATAAAGGGGTAAATCATCATTAAAACATAATGAGGGGAGTATATATGAGGTTATAAATAATAAACTAACCATTTTAATTGAAAATAAAAGGGCATAACAATATAAGGAAACATGGACATAAATATGGAAGGAAGGAAAGTGAAGATCCCTTACTTGGAATTTTGATCCCAAAAGTTTGGGAGAGGCTTGGGAGAGGCTTCTTGGAAGCATGGGGTACCTTGGGAGGATTCTTGATAGAGAAATTCAGGGGTTTTTTGAGATCCAAATGGTTTGAGTGAAGAGAAATGGGAGATTGAGTTGGTTTATATAGGATAGGAGATGGAATTCTTTATTGTTTAGGTTTTAGACACTACACATTAAACAATCAAAATCACAAACCATATCATGGTTTTTTCTGATGGTTTTTTCCAAATAAGAGTAGAAAAAATTAATTTATAAGTCTAATGGCTGAACATATTAAAATATTATGCTTTATTATGTGGAGGTGAGTCTCACTCTCAAGGAAATCATTTTAAAATATAAAACTATTTTATAAGTCCTCGAGGGTCAACTGAGGCACCATAAAATTAATTAAACAAATATAAAATCACATTATTTTAAAGGTAAAACATATAATGTCTAAATATCTCTTTTATAGTATTTTATTACATCCTTATTGGGTAATTGTGATGTCATAAAACACATTATATATTTTAACTGTATTTAATTTTTACAAAAAAATTTGATTGTCTGAGAAAACTGTGAGAAATTCACCATTAGATAATTTAGATGTCCTGAATCTAAAAATTATATTCATTTTATCTAAAAAAAATTCTAAATATATTATTTTTCACTTGTAAAAATAAAAGTTGACATTTTTCAAAAATTCATGGGTTTTGAAAAAAAAAATAAGCATTCAAACCTTAATAAAAATTACAATTGTATTTATATAAAATTATATGATAATTTATATTTAAAAAAGTAATTTAGTAAAGATATTTTATTAAAATATTATCTATTTAAAAATTCCATTAATTCATCAAAATAGATTTCTTATTTGGATTTAAATTCTAACTAAAAATAATATATATGCCTTAAAACCCATTTACAAAGTAATAATAATAAATTGAATGTATATTCTTTATTATATTAAAAAATAATGCACATAATCATATCGTTAGGTTCTTATTACATAAACCCTTATAACACCCAGATAAGACCTAAGGGTAAGGTGTGTGACGGTGACAGACTCTTGGGGTGGCTTGGATAACATCTCTCGGGTGGTAATCTCTCTTAACATCCACTTTTACTATAGGTAGTTCTATTCAAGAATTTCATGTTAATGCTCAGCTTGAGCTTGGTTAGGAGACAAATCCATTGACTCTACATCCTTTCCGAGCTCATAAAAATGAGCTTCATATGGGGAAATTCTACTAGATAAGGACATCGCTTCTTTTATCTGAGTAAATTGGATGTGTTAAAGCCCTACATTTATACTAATAATTTGATCTCTAATAAACTTATATATTATCAATCGCTATAAATATTAATGGTATTTTAATATCCAAAAATATAAAACAAATAAATTTAAAATGTTTTATATAACCATTTTCCCTAATATGATATTTAATTAGATCAAGGGGAATTTTTATTAATAAAATTTTGGGTCGTTACAATCTTCCCCCCTTAAGAAATTCCGCTATCAAAATTTCCTTTTCCCATACTAAAACAGATGAGAGTAACTCTACTTTATCACTTCCTCTAATTCCCATGCTTCCTCTTCAAACTTTTGGTTTCACCACAACACCTTGATGATAGATATTGTCTTATTTCAAAGAACTTTTTCCCTACTATCTAAGATATTCATCGGTTTCTCTTCATAGGAGTTTTAATTCTCCAATGGTACCACCTCTAGATTGAGTACACGAGATGGGTAAGGTATATACTTCCTCAGGAGTGATACATGGAATACATCTTGTACTTGAGATAGGTTCGGTGGGAGTTCTAGGAGAAAGGCCACTAGTCCAATGCGATCAAGGATCTCAAAAGGGACAATGTACCTTGAACTAATCTTTCCCTTCTTCCCAAATCTCATGACTCTCTTCCAAAGTGATATGCATAGGAATCCAATATCTCCAACATAAAACTCCATGAATCATTGAAAATTATCAGAATAGCTCTTTTGTCAACTCTGATCAGCTTTACTGTGCTACTGGATGGTCTTAACATTCTCTACCATTTCTTCAACCATTTTTAGACCTAATAGTTTTATCTCCCCAAATTCATCCCAACATGCTGTTGTTCTGCACCACTTCCCATAAAGGGCTGCATAAGGATCAATTTGGAAGCTTGAGTGGAAACTGTTATTGTAAGAGAACTCAACCAGAGGAATATGTTGATCCCATCATCCTTTGAAGTTCATTGAGCATTATCTCAACATGTCCTCAAGTGTTTGGATAGTCTGCGTAGATTGACCATCAGTTTGAGGATGATAAGTCGTACTGAAGTTATGTCTAGTATTCAAAGTGTGTTGGAGACTCTTGAAGAACATACTGGTGAATCATGGATCTCTATCAGAAACAATCGATAGTGGTACCCCATATAGCCTTACCTCTTCTCTCATGTATATTTTTACTAGTTGATCTAATGAAAAATCCTCTCAAATTGCAATGAAGTGTGCAATCTTTGTAAGACAATCCACAATAACCCAGACATAATTGTTTCTTTTAGATGTATTCAGGAATTTGGTGACAAAGTACATGGTGATGTCCCCCCATTTCCATTTTGTTATGGGTAATGGTTGCATTACCCCTTTATGCTTCTACCTCTCAGCCTTCACTTGTTTACATACCAGAAAATTTAATGTATTTTTAGCGATCATCTTATTCATGTTATCCCAACAATAATGATCTCATAGATCTCGATACATCATTGTGTTTCCTTGATGAATAGAGAAAATTGAACTATGTTCATCATCCAAAAGATCATTCTTTAACTCTATATTTGATGGAACACATATTCTTGACCCATATGTCACAATTCCATCTTTATTAACATTGAACTCTGAGAATTTCCCTATTCTGATAGTTTCCACTTTCTTCTAAATTCGCACATCATCATTTTGAGCATACATTAACCTTTCCAAAAGAGATGGTTGAGAAATAACTTGTGAAAGGATTAATTATGCACCCTTCTTTGTGATTCTCATGCCCATATTCATCAAATCTATGAAGATTGGATACTTTTCAATTCTCATCAATGATAGAATCGTCGGGTCCTTTCTCCACCTTGTTCTCTTACCTCAAATGGTAGTGAATTGAGCATTCATGGTCATTGATTAGATCTAACTATCTTCGTTGGTGTATATCCAGCTCTTTCTATGTGAATATATATTTTAGGATTTTGTGATCCATTTATATTTCACAATTCTCCCCAAAGAGGCAATTTTTCAAAAAAAAATATGTGAAGAATATTATACCCAACTCTATATTGTGTGTTGGATAGTTTTTCTCATTAACATTCAATTTCCTTGAAGCATAGGCAATGAATCTTTCATTTTTCATCAACCCACAGCCCTGGGCCTTCTTCAAACATCACTAAATACCTAAAAAAATCTCCACTTGTGGGTAGTGTGAGAATGGGCGCAGTGACAGGCCTCCTTTTTAACTCCTTGAAGTTCTCTTCACATTCATCACTCCAAGAAAACTTGAATCCCTTCTAAGTTATCTTGGTAAGAGGGTTTGAAAATAATTGGAAATTTCACCAGTATCGGGGATAATATCTAGTTAACCCTAGGAAGATATGGATATATGTCACCAATGTTGTCCTAGATCATCCCTCAATTGCATTTGTCATGGATAGATCAATAGATATCCTATTGATTATGATGATATAACCCAAGAATAAAACCTACTTCAACCAGAAATCACACTTTTTGTACTTTTTATATAGCTTATCATGTTGCAAGGTCTATAGTATAGTGGTAAGATGCTCTTCATGCTCCTCCTTGGTTTTGAGGTATATTAGAATATCGTCTATAAAGACAAACACAAATTTTTCAAGGTAATCTCTAAAGTCTCTATTCATCAAGTCCATGAAGATTTATGGAGCATTAGTTAGTCCAAAATTCATTACTATGAATTCATTGTGACCGTGCCTTGTACGAAAAAAGCAGTCTTGGGGATATCCTCCTTCTTCACTATTACTTGGTAATATCCTTACCAAATATCCACCTTATTGAAGTATTGTGCTCCACATAAATTATCGAACAACTAATTAATTCATGGTAGAGGATACTTATTCTTTATCATGATTTTGTTGAGATTACAATAGTGAATGCAAAGGAACATTGACACATCATTCTTCTTGACGAAGAGGACTGGTGCACCCCATGGTGAAGCACTTGGGCGTATAAACACTCTATCTAGATTCTCCTATAAATGTGTCTTTATCTCCTCAATATCCATAATATCCATTCTATATAGATTCTTGGATATTATCAATTCTTTAGTCGTAAGATCAATCGAGAATTAAACATCTCTTCAAGGCGGATGACTAGTAAATTCCTCGAAAAACAATTCAGTAAATTCCATAACAAAAGGCATGTCCTCAAGGATGGTTTCATCCTTAGAATTAGTCATCTGAGAAAGATACACTTGGTCATAGGGCAGTAATATCCACACTTGAGATGATGGTTCTAAATAAGATTCATCCCCCTCCTTAAACTTATACAGAATCAAGTGTTGATTCTCCATATGGATAGTGATTTCCATTTCATAGAAATTTATGTTGGATCTATATAAGGAAATCCAATCCATACCAAGAATTGCATAAGATTACACTATAGGGAGTATTAAGAGGTTTTTTGGGAACTTCAATCCACAAATTATGACAAGGTAGGAGATATATTCATGGGATGCAATGATTTCCCCATTTCATGTTCTCACCGACATCTCTACTTCCATGATTTGTAGTGGTAGTGGGATTGTTCTACTAAACATTCAGGATATAAAAGAATGTGTAGAACCATAATAAAAAAGTTCATTCTCTATTCTTAAATGAATAACTAGCGTACCTATCACCACTTTATTTTTGGGGTTCTCTTCGGTGGTATTGTTGGAAAAAGCTCTCCAGTACTGCCTTGGAGGTTGTTGGTTGCCTCTAAAAACCCTTAGCTTAGGGCACTGGTTTGTAAAGTGACTTGGTTATTTTCAGTTAAAGCAATGAAAAATTCATTGAGAGTTGAATAGAGAATTCATATCCTCTATCACAGTAGCGGGTTTTTCATATTGGTAGTTGATAGCTAGGTGCCCTTATCTTCCTCATTAACTCATCCCCTTAAGGAAATTTCTTGGGTGATTTTTTCGCACCTTTGGAAAGTTGGGTGCTTGAATTTCATAGCACCATTGGATTTATCCATCAAACTTCCAGAATTAAAGTCCACTTTCTGCTTCTTATCACCATGATACCTCAGAGATTCTCTGATCTCCATTTCTATATTCAAGGAACATCAAACAATTTCCTCATATCTATCGTAGTCACGGACCGCTACGGATTTCCATATGCTAGGTTTTAGACCCCAATGAATCATTCAAGCTTACATTCCAGGGTAACGACAAATATGGAGGCATATAATGAATTCCTTGTGAAGATTTCGTTATACGCTCAGATCGATTCTCCATTTTTTTCTTGAGGGAAAAGAAGTCTCTTTCCATCTTAAGTTGTAGGGTGTGAGGAAAATATTTATCAAAAAAACTTTTCTAGAAATCATTCCATTCCAATGCCTCAATATCTTCCCTAGGAATTGTATTTTTTTATCAATGTACACCATTGATCAGCTTCACCCTCCATATTCTAAGAAGTTAGAAGAACCTTCTATTGTTTAAAACATTGAAGGGTTGAGAAGATATTATCAACAGCGTTGATCTATTTTTTGGCGATTGAGAGATCAGAAGATCCATTAAAAGTAGGTGGTCTTTGTCTCATGAAGCTCTTGATTGCAGATTTTTATTTCTTAGGGGTTTGAATGATACTCTTGACGCATGTTTCTTTTCAAAACATGAGTTAACTAAGAGAGTATCGTGATAATGTTTTTGATTACAACTCCCATCGGATTGGGAATCCCTTTAGAACAGTCATCACATTGATATTTGTATCGGTTTTTAGCCTGAGTCCTCCTATTATTATACATTGTCTAGAATAAAAATAAATTTATGGGTAACACTTACATTTTCATCCAATGAAAAAAAGAGATAACTTATAAATTACATTTATTTCCTTAACTTGTGAATTTAGAGGCGTTAATCTATTATATCCATGATCTAATTCCCAATATATATTCTTAGGGGAATTTTTTTTATTCCATTAATAATGGTTCATACTAAGATTATGAATTTACCAAATCATATCCCCCAGGAGTTTCAAACCAAGAGTGCAGCAAGGCCCATTGTTGTGCACCAGTTCCTATTCGAGTCTAGCTCAAAGTAGTGTTTTCAGGTTTTATCCCTAGATACATCAGTTCCAAATCCACCACTATTTATTCACATTTAGAGAGGGATATATTTTCTTGATAATCCACTTACTCTGTACTCACAAAAATTTAGGTATATTTTTATTATACTTAGTCTTATTCTTAAGCCTTTCACTAGTGTTTTCTAATCCTAATCCCAAAAATAACTAAGCTTATCCTCTGATACCAACTATAATAACCATGCTCTTTATTACACACTTAAACATGATTTATTATATAAAATTTAACTTTACACATCTCCAAGGATTGAGAGGTCTAGTTTCTTGATAAATTAATAAAATTTCATAACAACTTAGAATATAAAATACAACATCTTTATTGAAAGCTTCTTTTACATGACCACAACATTCCTTCGTACATAGCATTCCATGGGATAACCTAAACACATATATAAGAAAAGGGTGGGATATAAAACCCAGTAAGGGAGAAAACAAGTCATAAAATGAAGAATATAATACATGTTATGAAATAGAAATATCAATGGAGTATAAGAGAAACATAAAAATAAAGGCATGATATAACATGATTATCATAATGTGGAGATGTGGAAACAACATTTAACATGATATTAGCATGATCCAAGGACCATTACACATGGAGTGTGAGTAGACCATAATTACACATGAATTATAATTATTAAACCCTCATTGCACATAGACTATCATGGTATCATTCTTTACCCCATGTATTGGAGTGCTATCAGGTTACACCCTTCTTAATCATTTCAATTCATGTATATGTGGGCCACATAGACTATACAACATGGATTCATTAAATGTCACAATTTATTCCACGAAAAAGATATGTAGAATAAATATATGTAAGTCATAAATCAACAAGTATAAGTTCATAAAGGTTAATACCGTTGATAGAGAAATGGGTATTTTATTCACTTACATGAGGATTTTGGCAGGGGGAATTTTGGTGTTACTTCGGCAGTATAATGACGTCAAATAGAAATCATATAATGGGTTTATGGGAGAGGAATGAGTATATTATCATTTATAAAATAAATTTAATGTAAGGGGTAATGGAAAACAATATGCCAAAATATGTAATGTAATTTAGATTCACAATATAATATAATATCCTGGATGTAAATGGGGAGAAAAGAATCCCTTAAGGAATTCAAGCATGTCAACTAGTGTACATGGGAGGAATTAATGAGAGAGAAATGGGTAAATCATCATTAAAAAATAAGTTGGGAAATATAGGGGAGGTGAAAAATCATACCCCAATATTTTTGAAAGAAAATAAAAGGGCATAAAAATATAAAGAAACTTGGACAGAAATAAGGAAGGATGGAAAGTGAGGATCCCTTGCTTGGAAGTGTGATCCCAAAGGCTAGGGAGAGGCTTGAGAGAGGCTTCTTGGGAGCTTGGGGAACCATTGTAGGATTATAGAGAGATGAGGTAAATGTTTTTTCTATCTCCAAATGGGTTGAGTGAAGAGGATTGGGAGATTGAGTGGGTTTATATAGGAAAGGGGAGGAAATTCATTATTATTTAGGTTTTGGACACTACACACTAAACTATTCAAAACCACAAACCATACCCCGGTTTTTTCCATGGTTTTTTCCAAATAGGAGTGGAAAAAAATATTTTTTAAGGCCAATGGATGAAATTTTTGAAATATTAGGATTTAGAAGGTGTAGATGAATCACACTCTCATAGAAATCATTTTAAAGTGTTAAAACATTTTATAAGTCTTAGAGGGTGCACTAACGCACCATAAAATTAATCAAAAAAATGTAAAATCACATTATTTTAAATTTAAAACATATATTTTCCGAATATCCATTTTATTTAACTTTATTACATCACTATTGGATCATTATGATGTCATAAAACACATTATATATTTAAGTGATATTTAATTTTTACCCAAACATTCGACTATCTCGAAAAATTATGAAAAATTCACCATTAGATAATTTTGACATTTTGAATCCAAAAAATATTCATTTGTTATATGTAATTTTCTAGATATTTTAAATTTCATTTTTAAAAATAAAACCCAACATTTATCGAAAATTCCTGGATTTTGACAAAAATAGCATTCAAACATTAATAAAAATTAAAATTGCATTCATGAAAATTATAAAATCATTTATATAAAATGAAAAGTAATTTGTTAATAATATTTTATTAAAATATTATTTAATTCAAAAATATATTAATTCATCAAAATATATTTCTTAATTTAATTTAAATATTAAATAAATATAATATTTTTTCTTTAAAAACCATAAACAAAGTAAAAAAATAATAAAATGAATGTATGTTCTTTATTGTATAATAAAATAATTCATATAATCTTAGTTCTAGGGTCTTGTTATATAAACCTTTATAAGACCCACAAAATACCTAAAAGTAAGGTGTGTGATGGTGACCGACTCTTTGGGAGGCTCGGATAACATCGCTTGGGTGGTAATCTCTCCTAAATTCCACATCTCCCATAGGCAGTTCTCTTCAAGATTAACAAGTTGAATCATAGCTTGGGCTTGGTCAAGAGTGAAGCCCAGTGATGCTACCTCCTTTCCGAGATTTGAAAAATGGGCTTCGTATGGAGAAATTCTATAGTATGAGGTCATCGCTTCATTTTTCTGGGTAAATTGGATTTTTTAAAGCCATGTATTTATACTAATCATGTTATCACTGTTGAACATCTATATTAGCAACAATAAAAATTCTTAATGGTATTTTAATATCCAAAAAAATAAAACTAAGAAGGTTAATATGTTTTATATAACCATTTTACATAATAATACATTTAATTATATCAAGAGGAATTTTTATTAATAAAATTTTGGGTCATTACCACATTCTCCCCTTAAAAAATTTACCCCTTGAAAATTTCATTTCCCGCACTAAAAAGATTAGGGTAATTATGTTTCATCACTTCCTATGATTCCCCCATTACCTCTTCAAACTTGTGTTTTCACCACAACACCTTGATGAGGGGCATTGTCTTATTTCATAGAACTTTTCTCCTATGATCTAAGATCATCATCAGATTCTCTTTACAAGAGAAGTCATTATCCTAAGGTACAATATCAAGATTGAGTATATACGATGGGTCTGGTGTGTAATTCCTCAAGAGTGATACACGGAATACATCATGTACTCAATAGAGGTTCGGTGGGAGTGCTAGGCAATAGGCCACTACTCTAATGCGATCAAGGATCTCAAAAGGGCTGATGTACCTTGGACTAAAAATTCCCTTCTTCCCAAATCTCATAACTATCTTCCATGGTGATATGCGTAGGAATACTATGCCTCCTACATCAAACTCTTGGTCTTGTCTATGATTTTCAACATATCTCTTTTAGAAACTCTGAGTAGCTTTAATGTGATATGGGGTAGTCTTAATCTTATCCACCATTTCATTGGCCATTTCTGGTCCTAGGAGTTTTCTCTCCCCATCTTCATCCTGAAATGTTGGGGTTCTTCACCTTTCCCATAAAGTGCTTTATAAGGAACCATTTTTATGCTTGAGTAGAAACAGTTATTGTAAGAGAACTCAACCAAAGGAATATGTCGATACCATCATCCTTTGAAGTCCATTTATCATGCTCTCAACATTTCCTCAAGTGTTTGGAATTTTTTCTTAGATTAGACATATTTTTTGGGATGATAATCCATACTGATGTTTAGGTCAGTAATCAGATCATGTTGGAGACTCATCCAGAACATATAGGTAAATCATGGATTTTGATCGAATACAATCAATAGTGATACTCCACGAATCCTTACCACTTCCTTGTTGTATATCCATTCCAATTGATCCACTGAGAAATCCAATTGAATTGAAATGAAGTGTGCAATATTTGTAAGATTATCCACAATAACCCAGATAGCATTGTTTCTTTTGTTTGTATTTGGAAGTCTGTTGACAAAGTCCATCGTGATGTTCTCCCATTTCCATGTTTTTATAGGTAATGGTTTTATCATCCCCTTAGACTTCTTCTTCTCATACTTAAATTGCTAAAATACCTAGCACTTTGATATATATATATAGTGATATCTTTCTTAATGTAATCTCACAAATAATTCTCTCAGATATCTTGATACATCTTTGTTTTTCTTGGTTGAATGGAGAAATTCGAACTTTGTGCATCATCCAAAAGTACATTCTTTTACTCCAGATTTTATAGAACACATAGTCTTAACACATATATCACAACTCCTTCTTCATTAACATTTAACTTTGAGGATTTCCCTTTTCTGATAGTTTCAACTTTCTACTGAATTCCCACATCATCCTTTTGAGCATCCTTTAACCATTCCAATAGATATGGTTGAGAAATAATTTTTGAAAGGATTGATAATGTTCCATTCTTTTTGATTCCCATGTCCATCTTCATAAAATCTATGAATATTGTATCATTTTTAATTCTCATCAATAATAGAGTCTTTGGGTCCTTTCTAATTAGAGTGTCATACAACTTGTTCGCTTTCCCCGAATGGTAGTGAATTGAGCAGTCATAGTCTTTGATCAGCTCTAACCATCTTCATTAGTGCATATTCAACTCTTTTTGTGTGAATATATAGTTAAGGATATTTTGATCTATATATATTTCACACTTCTCCCCAAAGACGTAATTTCACTAATTTTTTAAAGTGAAGATTACTATAGCCGACTCTATATCATGTGTTGGATAGTTTTTCTCATGAAATTTCAATTGCCTTAAATCATAGGCATTGAATTTGTAATTTTTCATCAACACATATCCTAGGACCTTCTTTGAATCATCACTAAATACCACAAAAGTTCTCTACTTGTGGGTAGTGTGAGAATGGGTGCAGTGATAATCCTCATTTTCAACTCCTTGAAGCTCTCTTCACATTCATCACTCCAAGAAAATGTTAGTCCCTTCTGAGTTATCTTGGTAAGAGGGTTTGACAATTGTGATAAATTTCTCACAAACTGGCGATAATATATTGCTAACCCCAGGAAGCTATGGATATATATCACTGAATTTGGCCTCAGACATCCCTTAATTTCATTTTTCTTGGATGGATCCAATGATATCTCATTTATTGTGATGATATGGCCCAAGAATAAGATATCTTACAACCATAACTCACACTTTTTGTACTTTTCATAGATATTATCAATTTTCAAGGTCTCTAGTATAGTGTTAGATTATCTTCATTCTCCTCCTTGTCTTTGAAGTATATTAGAATATAATCTATAAAGACTACCACAAATTTGTCAAGGTAATATCTAAAGACTCTATTCTCAAGTCCATAAAGATTCTTGGAGCATTAGTGAGTCCAAAAAGCATTACTATGAATTCATTGTGCCCATACCTTGTACAAACATTAGTCTTGGGGATATCCACATTCTTCACACTTAAATTTTTATATTATCATTTTACATAATAAGATATTTAATAAGTTCAATGGCTATATTAGCAACGGTAAAAATTCCTAATAGAATTTTAAATTTTAAAAACATAAAACCAAGGTAGTGCATATGTTTTATATATCCATTTTATAAAATAATAAATTTAATTAGATCAATAATAATTTTCATGAATAAAGGGTTGGGTCGTTACACAACATCTACATCCTCTCAAATGAAAAAGTAGCGTGTGAAAAAAAATCCCAATAGGATTCCACCACAGAGTCCAGACAAAGTGTATTATCGAAAATACATTAGTTCTATTTTTTAAAAATAGTTTCACATATAATTTTCCTAAATCCAATCCATTTATTAATCATTTTTCCTTTTTTCATAAAACTCATTCAAAACTATAAAAATATAGATATGAAAAGTGATAAAAAAATATATATCCATGAATCATAAGGTAAAAAAGTAAAAAAAAATATCCATGAAATACTATCTTTCGATTCAATGTAATATAAACTTGTATAAAAACCTATGAGAAACAATCCCAGATAAAAACAATCATGTGATAAAAATCCATAAATGACCAAGCACACGATCATTTTAGATCTAGCATATGGGATAATATATAATATAAATAAAAGATCCTAAATTGGAACAACGTTGCATCCAACCAACCTAAAGACCTACCATAGTCCAATAATATCCCAAAGGTTGCCTCCTACTGATGCCTCACACACTGTGGTATCCAATGTCGATTTTCGAGTGCACCCAAGGTTCCCAAAGTTCTAATAATTTAAAATAACATAAAAACCCATTCTCACAATTTTATAAAACATTTTGAAATCCAATATAATATACTTCATTGTTTGAAAACCCATCTCCAAATCAATCAAATCCATTTTCAAATCAAAACCCCTTTCAAAAAAATTGTTTTCATTTCTATGAAATCCTATAAAATTTCATATCACTTTAATTGAATGATAAAACTAAAGTAAATTTACAGTAAACATAAATAATTCATTGAATTAAACCATATTATAGAAACACCTACCACAAAACTATATAAACCTTCGTGCCTTCAAAGAGGATGACTGAAAACCAAGAGATAAGCCTTTGAAAAACAAGGCGTGACAAGAAACTATAAAGGACATATATAAAACAATATATTATCACAAATCCAAACCAAAAATACAACCAATGTAGTATCAGAAACCAAAGCAATTATGAACCAGATGTAATTCTTACCCGGAGAGATACACAGCAACAACCCTGATGATCGACTGCTAAATGAAGTGATCCAGAAGGAAGGGAGTCACCCAAAATCACTTATGTTGAAATGTGGGTTGATATAGTGATATTTCATGGTTAAAAAAAAGAATCACTCATAAGGTGACCGGAAAACCACATCTTCTGATATTTACATGGCATGTAATCCCTTTAAACATCATGTATTGGAAAAAGGTTTGAATCACTGAAAAACACATTATATTTTTATTAAAACCCATTTTTTCATTTTATGAGGTGAACCCATTACATGGAGTATAAAACCTGCACACCCTAAACCTTTTTAATGGAATATTTCTCACTATCATTACACAATTTGTAATCCCTTTACATGGTGTGTAATCACTTTGAAGGTAGAAAACAACTCAGAAACTAGAAAGAAAACTCCAAATCACCTGGGACATTCACTAATCTTGGGGTGAAGCCCTCAAATCCATAAACACATTTATACCCTCTCTCCATTCATTCTAATAAAAAAATCCAAAAAGTTAGGTCATTTTCCACAGAAAAGGCTCTCCATACATGAGAATCCCACAAACACATCTAAACATTGATGATAAACAAAACATAAACCATTAAGTACATGAAAAGTGTAATAGGGTGTTATAGTTAACGTTTGGAAATGACACATGAATACAATTTCCCTATTTAAATCTATTCAGGTAAGGGTACTATATTTAGATTTTTATATGTTGTGAGTGGACATGATAAGTATGTTCAATAACTAAGTGATAGGAAATTTGAGCACTAGACTGATCAATGGATCATATCTATGGAGTATCAATACTCAACAAAGAGTATCAAGGTTTCTGTAGTAGATAAAGGATCTAGGTTTTTAGTATAATATAAAGTAATTCTCACATGCAACATAATTTAAGAAATATTATAATATAGATCAATTAATTCTAACATGAGTGTATGATGCTAGAAATGATTTATTTCATGAATTCCACTGAATCTGCGATATTATCATGGAGTTTATGGTCAGATTTAGCACTATAGTGAATTGGTTAATGGGATTTAATTGATATTCAATGTGGTGGGAGACCAATTAACACATTTCATTCCAAATTCCATATGGTGAACATGATACTAATTTCAGAACATCATTCAAGGGATAACATGCATGTGTGATGGATCAGAGAATGAGGTATTTGGAGGTTTGGTAGTTAGTTGGTTTAGGTATAGTATTTGTAAGACCAAAACTAGTGAGAGATTAGAAATTTGACTATGCATTAGATTTTGGTTAATAGGGAATTTCATGAAAGATACATTAAGAAACTTTTCAAGGGTGAGATTCTATATGGGGGAGTTTTCAACACATTCATATTTCAAGGTGTAAATTTTCTACATGTTTTACAAATAAAAGGGTGATTTTAGGGGTTTTACATATTGGATGAGTGAACCAGTCTGAGAGTTGAGATTTTAGTAGTGAACATTTTTGCGGACTTAATTGTACTATATAGAGTGATTAAGACATAGTATAAAGAATTATGGAATGGCATAGAGGATATATAAGATTATGTTCTGGAGTAGAGGTGTTGTCACTATGGGGAGTTGTTTCATAAAGCCCCTATCCATGATGTAGTGGGTGTCTATGATTGTTTTTTGATACTCCAGAATAGGTCATTTCATCACGACACATCTTTTTAGGCCAAAATAGGCCTTGATAGAATTTTTAGGATTCCCTTGGTAGAGGAATTACACTATAAATCTAAATTTTATGCCTCAATGATCCTTCTTCTATTATTTTTAGTATCTAAATTGATGACCCATTCAAAAAAATTGGGTATAGTCAAAAAAATTAATAGGGGAGGTTATTCATCTTATTATCTATTCCAATTTTTGGTCTCTCTTTGAATTATTTAAATTAATTAAAATTTGGTTAAATTAATAATGGGGTCCTTTTTGAGATAGAGACTTGGGATAATGGGTAATGGATGTTTTACCATTGTATGTTCTCGGATGATGGTGGTTGAGCAGCATATAAGGGTGGATAACTCCATTATTAAAATAATTGGTCCATAATATTATCACTTCATATTTTTTGATATATTATATTCAATATAAGTATAGTTAAGCAGGTAAAAGAAACATGATATGGGAACATTGATTATTTCCCATGTGTGAGGTGGGTTTAGTGAGTTGGTTAGACTCTTATCGAGTAATCATATGTTATTCATTGTTATATAGTTGTCAATTTCAATGTATCTGAATGAGAAGGTGAGATACTTCAGTAGTAGAACCACGAATGGTTTCCATGAATCTAAATATGATCTATTGGCCTTGTATAATGTCCAAGAGTGTTCTTTGAGGAGGATAACTCGCATAAGGGTCAGACTAAGGGGTGATATATCCATTTTATGGGACCTAGTGTGATGAGTGACCACTATGGAATTAACCTAGTGTGATGGTTAATTATATTTATATAAAATTCATATTGATTGTTGTTGAGATGTACATGTGTGTGCTATGTGTACAATTCCATGGCCATGGGTAGTCTAGTGAGTGGAATAGGTTCAAATGAATCAAGGAATTGGGTGAAAAAATGTTTACCATGGGCATGGTCTTGTGTGGTGATGTTATGGGTTGGGTATATAGATAACTAATATAATATAAGTATATTTGGGAACAAGGTGGAATTTCTTCCATGTTAGTATCCTTTTTTGAATGTCATATAACTTTTTTTTGTTAATGTGTTCTGAAATGTGTTCGATATAACATGGAAAATTGTTCTTGGGAGTATGTTATGAAAATTATTATTGTGAAGTGGGGTGTAATTTTAACCATAATATTTTTTCGTATGTTTTTGGGTTTAATTTAGATCTAGGGGATATTTTTCATACGGTTTAGTGTAATACCAACTTTTAGGGACTATTTGTTATAAGTTTTGTTTTATTTCAACCTACGACATGCATATTGTCTTTTTGGGTATAATTACAACATGGGGGTTGTTTGGTATTTTGATGGGTGTAATGCAATCCTTGTGTGTGAATGGAATATGGTTGGAAGTATTAAAACCCTTGGGTAATGTTTGGTTTTGATTAGACATGTGGTTTAAATTATTTCTGACTTTGGTTGTTCATGTGATATAGGTTGGGTGTAATGCCAATATTGGAAATTGTTATCATATGGGTTGGGTGTACTACCAACCATGGATATGTTATGATATGGGTTGGATGTGATACCTCCTGATATAGTTGTGGTGTGGGTTAGACATACTACCTATAATGATTATTGTGATTTGGTTTGGATGTAAGTCCTTCTAATATAATTATTATGCAGTTTAGACATGATGCCTTATGAGATGTTGATTATGTGAGTTGGATGTGATAGCTCCTATGATGATTAACTTCTACAAGTGGGATTTATTTCCCCTAAGTTTTTATATTATTTCTAGTTTAAATGTATAGCCACCGAGTATATAATTTTAGTCACTCAAAGTTGAAACTATCAACAATTTATATAGTTCCATAGAATGATTTTAACTAGCACTGATCAAAGTATCTATGAATCAGACATCTGGGTGTCTTTTTGAGTACCCAAGTGTTAAACAATAAATAGGTTTATGGTGTTTTTAGTTTCCTTTTAATTCCATACAAGTAGGGATATAAATATATAAATATATTTACTCAGTTTATTAGGTACATCATTAGTTGTGGCCTACGATGTTTTATTCGCATACAATGTATAGTAACATTGATCTTCTTATAGACATTGTGATAAACATTAGGGTTTAAGTGATAGACCTGGTACAAGTGGAAGAGTAATTAGATCTTGGACTTTATAGTTCAGTATGAGTAAGGGCTTAGTATATTGGTGGGGTTCCATTTCTTTGAGTTTGAGTTTATCTTGTACTGTTTAGGATCTCCCCTTTATTAAATCCTACTAAATTATATGATTGTATATCCTGTATATGCATTTTTCTATATCATGGTGTTAGAACCAAGTTAACCCGAAGGACCGTGATAGTGGGTGAATTGGGTATACCTAGATTATAAAATTCTATTATCTTTAAGGTTATTCCAAAGAGTATTAAAATCATGTTCTTATATTAGTAGAAACATATGCAATCTCCTATCCCATTTCACTTTTTATCTCACAAAATAATAAATATGAATACACAAATTTAAATAATGCATAGTATATAGGTATTTCACATGGTTCACCACAATGTTATTATATAAGGATAATACTATGACACTATTCCAATATACCAAATGGTAATACTACTAACTTTTATCATTAAAAATGTTTAGAAAAGATACACTAAAATTCATAGGGACATTCCCTGTCCATAACTTCATAAACTACTTAAAGGAAGGAAATGGTAATTTTATAGATGTGAGGGTCACATTAATAGTTTATAGACATGAAGGTATCTACCAAACTAGTATAGGTTATTGATACACCTAGTAACTCATATCCAAGGATGTGTTCTAAAAAGATCTATGTAACACCCAGAGATTTTATGAAAAATATTCTTTTTAATTTTATTGATGTCTTGTGTTGTATGATATAGCAAAGGAGTATTGCACAACATGCCACCCTAACTTGGTTTCATTACACGCAATCACGACCTTCCTCGATAGCGTGTGTTGTATGCAATACCGAGTTTCACTAAATAAAGATATGTAATTAAAATTTTATTAAAACTAGCAGTTATGAATAGTAATAACCACTTTTTAAAATTTTGTAAATTTCATCTTTCAAAATGGACTTCATTTTTGGATTTGGAATATCGAAATTAGCCGAGGGTGAAATTTTTTTATTTTTCTAAAAACGTTCAATTTTTTATGAATAGTGAAAACACTGGGTTACTATTTAAAAACCTAATTTTTATTGAAATATTTTTTTATTTTATTTAAATTTATTTTAGGTCAAAATTGATACATAATACCTATATAAGTTCAATGTAATTCATGGGAGTAATTTTATAATAATTTTAGATATATAAAAATTTTATTGAACTTTTCACCGTCTTTTACCCACCTCCTAGGAGAATTTGAAAATTTACATAAAACTTAATTTTACCACTTTTGTGAATGGAATTTCAAAAATGTGAGAGACATGGTTGATGTCAGTAATTAAAATGTGGTTCGATGAGATGAAAATAATTTTTGGTGAATAGTAACTTTTTACTTTTATTTACCACGGTTAAAAGTAAATAGGGTAATTAAGGGTAAAAATGATATTGTTATTACCCTAACACCTATCCTAATTCTGTTGGATAAGTGAAATTAGACAAAAAAACAACCTTAGGAATAAAATATGACCATTTAGGCCCACTTGGATTAGATTAGGACATTTATTATTAATTTATTTAAAGAAGGGTTAAAATAGTTAAAATCAAAGTTTAATAAGTAAATCATTTTTAATATAGGGTTATGCATAATATAAATTCGACTATAAATATTAATTAGAAAGGTAAAAATATTTCCTACATAATGATATTTTATTTGTAATTTTTAGACATTAAATAATTTAATTTATTTATGACACAATGATGATGTAGTAATTATCTTATTAATGAAATATTGCAATAATTGATGTTATAAATACCCAAATAAATGTAATTTGAGACTTTTTATAAATTACAATAATTTTATATGTTAATATGACATTTTAGTGTTGATTTAATTAACTTATTTATAATTAATCACTCTGGTATGATTTTCACAAAAATAAATTACCTAATAGTGTCAAAATTGACATAAAATAGTTTTAAAAACAAATATTATATTATTAACTGTTATTATATTCCTAAAAATCTAAGGTTGGGACAAATGACTTAGATAAGGTTATATATATTAATTATAAACAACTTGGGGTTTTTTTGGCTTGTTATAGTAAGTTTATTAACATTATAGTGTAAGAACAGAAAAAGACACGGTAAAAGTAAAATTATCTAACTTAAAGTTAAATCTAAATGATAAGGTTAGAATAGAAACCTAAACTTGTCTAAATTCTATTTTATGAGAGTATTTCGACACATACCCACCTTATCTTCTAAATAACTCAATTTAGAGCTATTAAAAACCGAATATGACTTTATAATAAAATAATATTTTTTGTTATTCCAAAGGTGCCCCTCTCCTCCCTTATAAAAGGGCACCTCCTCCCTCTCTTCCTCACACCACTTTGAGCCTTCAAGCTCGGCCAACCCCTGACAAATTCTCTTCTACACTTCCCTAGAAACATCCTATAGGTTTTGGTCTTCTTAAAAGACCAATATTAGTGCCCTAAGAGGAGGTTTCAAAAAGGCGCTTCAAAGAAGAGGTAATGCCCGTTACCGATTCTTTCAACTTTATTTCTTCTTCCACGTCTTCTTCTTTAGTTGTTTCATGATGAAGTAATAACATCAGTATCACTAATATACTGATATGTTTTTATAATTATGAAACAACCCTATTTCACCATCTATCCATCCTACAGAAAACGAAATCACCACGCGTGCGTACGTACGGAATACCGTCTCCACGCCGTGGTGTAATATATTTTTCCACCACCACCTTACATGGATGGATATAATGGTGTAAATAAATGATTATTGTAAAGTGATATTTATTCTTAAATAGTATACATACACTCCAATACAATTTCACAATCATGGGAATGATATCATCGCTCGTGCGTACGTACAGACTACCATCTCCACGAGCGCGATGAGATTCATTTTCCATGATTAACCATTCAAAAATGATTATAAAGTATATATAATGAATAATAATGAAATATATGACATAATAATGGTACTGTATTTATGTATATATATATATATATGTATGTCATATACTCAATTCCATTCAATTCAATAAGGAAACGAAAACAACGTTCATGCGTACGTACGGCCTACCGTCTCCATGAATGGTGTATTTCATTCCTTTTATCGATCTATAATATATTTGAATATAATGAATATATATTATATATAAATAAAGTTTTACATTCTAGAATTATGTAAATTAGGATATAAATAATAATATCAAGAACGACGAGTCGAAACACATACGATAAATGAAACGATTTTACCCAAAACGCTCTTTAACATGGAATTTACAAAAGAACGGGTAATATAAAGTCATAAGTGAACCATATATGATATCATAACAATGAATATGATTCTGTAATAATTCAATGACATTATTTAAAACATTATACAGGAGTTTCGGATATATACGAAGCATATCGGGCATAAGGTAAGGGATAATTTTGCAAATATCATTTTTATCCAAGATTGCTTATTCGTAATTATTTACTGGGGTTATTGCTATCATCCATGTACATGTTTTATAAAATTGTTTTCATGTATGTTTAAGGTCTTTTTTTACCCATTTTTGACTTTTACTACATGGTATGTAAGGAATCCTTTTTTTTACCATATGAGGTACTTTTTGACTTTTCCGACAAAAGTACGAGGAGATTGTTTTTTTAACTTATACGACGTGAACAGATTTTTATGGTTTTATAAAGCATTATTTTCAAGAATCTTCCTCCAAAATATTTCATGACTATTTTCAACAAAATATCTTTCTTTTAAAATTTCATGACGTTTTGTGAAAAGAAATTGATTTTGAAGAAGAAATGATATTTTCCTCAAGAATTCATTTCAAGTGTTTTATCAAAACCATTTTTCCATCTAAGAAGACATTATTTAATATGTGTATGTTTCAAGTATAATGTCACTATGATTTACATGGTTTCTCTTTTCTTATTATGAAATGATATCCATTTCTTTTATATGGATTATGTGATGATGGGATGATGTTTATGAAACCCATTTTATTTGTTGGGTTATTATGAATGGTGTATGTTTATTTTGTGGCACAAGTAAGAATGATTTCATTATGAGATGGGTGGGACCTATATCTCCCTCCAATGCATTGGGTAAAGATTTATATCTCATGAGATAGACATGGCTGGAACAGTAAGTTAATCTGGTTCAGTGTTACAGGACTAAAATGAGGAGTGAACTCGATTCAGAAAGAAACTTTGTCCACTAAGATAGTCATGGAAACAATGCCTTGGCTACTATAGAAATCATGACATGTGCTGAATTGTTTCCACAATTACATGTTTTATTCCCATTTTATCATGGTAGATGTTCTATTATGATATATGCCTTACGTACTTCCACGATTTATGTCCTTTCTCAAGATGTTGATGTTTAAATTTCATGTTCAAGCTTTTGCTTCCAAATGTTTAGGGATTGTTTTATGTTATCTATGTTTTACCTTACTGAGAATTTGAGCTCAACCTTTTTATGTTTTATTTTCCCCAGGAAGTAAAGAAAGTTTTTAGGTAAGGAAATAAAAAGGGGAAGATCGTTATGGGAGTTGTTGAAGATATTTCACCACGATTAAGAGATTTTATTCCAAGTTTCCAAAGACACTAAACTATTATGATCCTTGTGTGTCTGTTTTTGTTATGTATTAAGTATTCCGCTAAAGTAATGTAATTTCCACGTACATCAAGATTCGGGTGTCTACAGTTGGTATCAGAGGAAAGGTTTAGTCAACCTTTGGAAACTAGGATACGAGAACTTTAGTGAGATCCCTAGAGATATTTATAAGGTATGTCTAGGGATGTCCCTAAGGTTAAGTATAAGTATAGGTTATAGTCCTAGAATTATGATAATGATATTAGATTAAACCTAAGATGTTAGATATTGAAGTTACTCCCCCTTTATTATGATTTTTTCCTCTCACATTATTCTTTTTGGGTTTTAGAAAATGGCTGGAAACAAGATGATTCACGATAATGGAGTATATGATGGACAATGGAATGATATTATTCATGAGAAACCAATTGAAATGGGATTTGGAAGTACAAACATCATTATTATGCCGAATTAGCAATCTCATAATATGATCAATAAAGTCAAATTTGGTAGGTTTCTTGACTCGACTAATAAGAGAAATATGGAGTTTCATGATGATTATAGAGGAATGAAAGTTCAATTTCCCCTATGTAAATAATGTGGGAAGAGGCATCAAGGAGAAAGTTTCGAAGGAACTAGAAGATGATTTGGGTGTGGAAAAGAAGGACATAAATCCAGTAAGTGAAAAGAAAAAGGTTCAGTTAACACCATGGATGAGGATAATGGTATTGCTACGACATAAACAATAGTTAAAAGTTTTAAATGTGGAACGTACGGGCATTATGAAAACCAATGCCCTAAGGGAAAGTATCATGAAGAGAATCAGTATGGTCATATGGGTAATATTTATGTTGATGATGATGAAGAGACTACAAATGATATGTGAGAGGAAAGAATTGTTGAAGCTCAGTCAATGGTTTAAGAAGGTAGTGGAATGATTACATGTTTATCAAGTGTAATGTTGTATAAGTAATCTCATGGTAGTATGGAATAAAGAGACATCTATGGATTGTTACATTGTTGTCTTTCCTTATGTTTTCAAAGTGTGTGATGAATGGTACCAGTATTTTTGGAAAGTAGATGATATGTGCATAATGAAGGGATAAGGAGAAAATTAAATGTTTGATAGTATTCATGAGCTCATGACTGATATAAGGAGAAGTTTATATCATGGTTTGAGTATATAGAATTTTGAGGATTTTGGTATGTGGAAAGTGTTAACTTTTAACAGCATTCATGTTTTCAATAAAGTTCAATGTGTATTCATTATTTCAAGAGAATACATGATTAAGGTATTCACATGATTGGAATGTGACCAACAAGATATATGAGGGATAAATGATAGTATTCACATGCTTGTTATATGACCTTTTTAGTAATCGTTCTCTTTATACTATGAGTTTAGAAAGAAGTAGTTTGGGTAATCCTAAAGATTGGAATGGATTATGTTGGAAATAAGTTAGTATTGTTTAAGGATAGAACTTTTTTCTGATATTATTGATGGATGTTATAGTAATAGAAAAAGGACAACCTGTAGGACGGGTGATAGCCCATCGCGTTGGACAAGGCTGTGGGAATCGAACCCACAGCTGAAGTTCGACTGGCCTTTATCGCCTACCACTGGCCTACAGGAAGTCCTTGGTTAGTAGAAACTAGTTTATTACGCGGTATGATATATGAATTATAAGTTCAGTTTTGGAATCATATACGATTAACCTCACCATATATGGACTTATGTATATTTGATAACTTTTGCTAAACTTTTGTTTGAAACAGATGGAATGACCCATCATTCTATCACATGATCTGCTAACACTTCACGAATAACAAATTCAACTTAATTTCTGTAAGAGATTAAGTGGAAATGGTTCAAATCGCGAACAATAGTGACTTTGTACCAAAATAAAGTAAGTATTTATTCTAATTCAAATTATTCAACTTTAGGGAAATGATCTTGAAAACTAAAAATTTTGTCCTAGTTCCCTTATATCTGATGAATCAGATCGTACCTTAGATCATCACAAATCTATGGCTTTGTGATTTTTGGATTTTTTTATAGCCATGTTCTCTACCACTCTCCATCAGAACATGATGGTTAGATTTCTCTTCCATATCCATATTTTCACCTATGTTCTCCTATGTGGAAACCCAGTGATTAGTTAATTTGGGTAACCGTTATGTCTCATACTTTAGTTTTTAAAGATTGGTTTTGATATTCCTTTCTACAATGTGGGTTTCTATTAAAGAAAATTTTGAGTAGTAAACCATTTATAACCCCGACGAATTTCACGGGCGAAATTCATTTTAACGGGGGTAGAATGTAACACCCAGAGATTTTATGAAAAATATTCTTTTTAATTTTATTGATGTCTTGTGTTATATGCTACAACAAAAGAGTATTGCACAACACGCAACCCAAACTTGGCTACATTACACGCAACCGTGACCTTCTTCGATAGCATGTGTTGTATGCAATACCGAGTTTCACTAAACAACGATATGCTATTAAAATATTATTAAAACTAGCCGTTATGAATAGTAATAACCACTTTTTTAAATTTTGTATATTTCATCTTTCAAAATGGACTTCATTTTTGGATTCGTAATATCGAAATTATCCTAGGGTGAAATTTTTGTATCTTTCTGAAAACTTTCAATTTTTGATGAATAGTGAAAACGATGGGTTACTATTTAAAAACCGACTTTTTTTTAAATATTTATTTATTTTATTTAAATTTATTTTGGTCAAAATTGATACATAATACCTATATAAGTTCAATGTAATTCATTGTAGTAATTTTATAATAATTTTAGATATATAAAAATTTTATTGAACTTTTCACCGTCTGTTACCCACCTCCTAGGAGAATTTGCAAATTTACATAAAACATAATTTTACCACTTTTGTGAATGGAATTTCAAAAATCTGAGAGACATAGTTGATGTCAGTAAGTAAAATGTGGTTCAATGAGATGAAAATAATTTTTGGTGAATAGTAACTTTTTACTTTTATTTACCACAGTTAAAAGTAAATAGGGTAATTAAGGGTTAAAATGATATTATTATTACCCTAACACATGTCCTAATTCTATTGGATAAGTGTAATTAGACCAAAAACAACCTGAGGAATAAAATATGACCATTTAGGCCCACATGGATTAGATTAGGACATTTATTATTAATTTATTTAAAGAAGGGTTAAAATAGTTAAAATCAAAGTTTAATAAGTAAATAATTTTTAATATAGGGTTATACATAATATAAATTCGACTATATATATTAATTAGAAATCTAAAAATATTTTCTACATAATTATATTTTATTTTTAATTTTAGACATTAAATAATTTAATTTATTTGTGACACAATGATGTTGCAGTAATTATCTTATTAATGAAATATTGACATAATTGATGTTATAAATACCCAAATAAATGTAATTTGAGACTTTTTATGAATTCCAATAATTTTCTATGTTAATATGACATGTTAGTGTTGATTTAATTATCTTTTCTAGAATTAATCATTCAGTTATGAGTTTCACAAAAATCAATTACCAAATAGTGTCAAAATTGACATAAAATAGTTTTTAAAACAAATATTATATTATTAATTGTTATTATATTCCTAAAAATCTAAGGTTCGGCCAAATTACCTAGATAAGGTTATATATATTAATAATAAACAACTTGGGGTTCGTTTGGCTTGTTATAGTAAGTTTATTAACCTTATAGTGTAAGAACACAAAAAGACACAGTAAAAGTAAAATTATCTAACTTAAAGTTAAATCTAAATGATAAGGTTAAAATAGAAACCTAAACTTGTGTAAATTATATTGGATGAGATTATTCTGACCCCTCCCCACCTTATCTTCTAAATAACTCAATTTGGAGCTATTAAAAACCGAATATGACTTTATAATAAAATAATATTTTTAGTTATTCCAAAGGTACCACTCTCCTCCCTTATAAAAGGGCACCTACTCCCTCTCTTCCTCACACAACTTTGAGCCTTGAAACTCGGACAAACCCTACCAAATTATCTTCTACACTTCCCTAGAAACATCCTAGAGGTTCTGTTCTTATTAAAAGACCAATATTAGTGCCCTAAGAGGAGGTTTCAAAAAGGCGCTTCAAATAAGAGGTAATGCCCGTTACCGATTCTTTCAACTTTATTTGTTCTTCAACTTCTTCTTCTTTAGTTGTTTAATAATGAAGTAATAACATTAGTATCACTCATATACTGATATGTTATTATAATTATGAAAAAACCCTATTTCACCATCTATCCATCCTACGGAAAACGAAATCACCACGCATGCGTACGTACGGAATATCGTCTCCACGCCCTGGTATAATATGTTTTTCCACCACCACCTTACATGGATGGATATAATGGTGTAAATAAATGATTATTGTAAATTGATATTTATTCTTAAATATTATACATACACTCCAATACAATTTCACAATCCTGGAAATGATATCATCCCTCCTGCGTACGTACAGACTATCGTCTTCATGAACGCGATGAGATTCATTTTCCATGATTAACCATTCAAGAATGATTATAAAGTATATATAATGAATAATAATGAAATATATGAAATGATAATGCTACTGGATTTATGTATATATATATATGTGTATGTCATATACTCAATTCCATTCAATTCAATAAGGAAACGAAAACAGGGTTCATGCGTACGTACGGCCTACCGTCTCCATGAACAGTGTATTTCATTCCTTTTATCGATCTATAATATATTTGTATATAATGAATATATATTATATATAAATCATGTTTTACATTATGGAATTGTGTAAATAAGGATATAAGTAATAATATCAAGAACGATGAGTCGAAACACATATGAAAAATGAAACGATTTTACCCAAAACGCTCTTTAACATGAAATTTACAAAAGAATGGGTAATATAAAGTCATAAGTGAACCATATATGATATCATAACAATGAATATGATTCTGTAATAATTCAATGATATTATTTAAATCATTATACAGGAGGTTCGGATACATATGAAGCATATCGGACATAAGGTAAGGGATAATTTTTCAAATCTTATTTTTATCCGAGATTGCTTATTCGTAAGTATTTACTGGGGTTATTGCTATCATCCATGTCCATGTTTTATAAAAGTGTTTTCATGTATGTTTAAGGTATTTTTTTACCCATTTTTGACTTTTACTACATGGTATGTAAGGAATATTTTTTTTGTTTACCATATGAGGTACTTTTTGACTTTTCCGACAAAAGTACGAGGAGATTGTTATTTTTAACTTATACGACATGAACAGATTTTTATGGTTTTATAAAACCTTATTTTAATGAATATTCCTCCAAAAGATTTCATGACTATTTTCAACAAAATATCTTTCTTTTAAAATTTCATGACGTTTTGTAAAAAAAATTGATTTTGAAGAAGAAAGGATATTTTCCTCAAGAATTCATTTCAAGTGTTTTATCAAAACCATTTTTTCATCTAAGATGACATTATTTCATATGTGAATGTTTCAAGTATAATGTCTCTATGACTTAAATGGTTTCACTTTTCTTATTATGAAATGATATCCATTTCTTTTATATGGATTATGTGATGATGGGATGGTGTTTATGAAACCAATTTTATTTGTTGGGTTATTATGAATGGTGTATGTTTATATTGTGGCACAAGTAAGAATGATTTCATTATGAGATGGGTGGGACCTATATCTCCCTCCAATGCATTGGGTAAAGATTTATATCTCATGAGATAGACATGGCTGGAATGGTAAGTTAATCTGGTTCAGTGTTATAGGACTGAAACGAGGAGTGAACTCGATTCAGAAATGGACTTTGTCCACTAAGATGGTCTTGGCAGCAATGCCTTGGCTACTATGGAAATCATGAAATGTGCTGAATGGTTGCCACAATTACATGTTTTATTCCCATTTTATCATGGTTGATTTTCTATTATGATATATGCCTTACGTACTTCCACGATTTATGTCTTTGCTCAAGATTTTGATGTTTAAATTTCATGTTCAAGCTTTTGCTTCCAAATGTATATGGATTGTTTTATGTTATCTATGTTTGCCCTTACTGAGCATTTGAGATCACCCTTTTTATTTTTTATTTTCCCTAGGAAGTAAATAAAGTTTTTAGGTAAGGAAACAAAAAGGTGAAGATCGTTATGTCAGTTGTTGAAGATCTTTCACCACGATTAGAATATTTTATTCCGAGTTTCCAAAGACACTAAACTATTACGATCCTTGTGTGTCTGTTTTTATTATGTATTAAGTATTCCGATAAAGTAAGGTAATGTCCATGTACATCAAGATTCAGGTCTCTACAATATAACTTGTTGTGTTTAACTATTTAATACCTGATTAGATCTACTCCCCAATGTTAGGGTGGAATCTATTTCTTATAAATATCATAATAAAATAAATTATTATCTGAATGAACATAATTACAAACTAAATTTATTTTGTTCCCTTTTTTATTCTTCTCTATTCAGGTAAAGAGGAGGTATTATTTCCTATTATTCATCCAAGACATATATTCTTTAACTAAAACATATATGTCAATGTAATCCTCTTTGTATATCTTATCTTCCTCTTTATAGATAAATATATAATAATATACATTGGTAACCTCTTCGAATTCTTCTAAATTAGATATATCAATGTATTTAGAGCCCCACATTCATAATTATTACAAGAAGATTTATTATATTTCCATATAGCCAACCACAAAAATTAAGGTCGAAATTCATTATACTTTTTCTTATTATATGATATATTTTCAATTTTACAACATGGTTTTATTCTAGTCATTATGATCTTATTAAATTGAGTTACTCCCAGAAATCTTGATCTAGCTATTTTATTTAAATAACAACTGAAACTGTGATATAACACAAAAATAAATTATTTGCGGTATAAATTCCATTGTGGTGTAAATATGTCCTTCTTCCTCATCCTGATCGTGAAATGACAAAAAATATAAATATCATCTTCCATAGTTAATAATTAGACCTATAAAATCGTCGAAAATATCTTCCATTTAATTCTTCTGGATATTGTGGTGTGATTCATCAATATCTACTCTAACTTCAAAATATTTTACAACTAAAACTGTGATATAACATAAAAATAAATTATTTGCATTATAAATTCCATTGTGGTGTAAATATGTCCTTCTTCCTCATCCTGGTCATGAAATGAAAAAAAAATATAAATATCATCTTCCATAGTTAATAATTAGACTTATAAAATAGTCGAAAATATCTTCCATTTAATTCTTCTGGATATTGTAGTGTGATTCATCAAGATCTACTCTAACTTCAAAATATGAACGGTTTGATATTATGCTTCATGATATGTACACCGGATTCAATTATAAATATACTTGTACTTAATACACATTAATCATGAAACTTTTCCATTGAAAAAAGATATAGTGTGGCCCTTTCACAACTTCTTAGAACATGAACTAGTTATGGTGTGACCATAATTATAGAATCTTGACTACCTACTTTTGGGAAAATCCATAAACCATTCAACCTATAATTATCCTCACATGGTGAGACAAACATTCCATGGTGTGATTATCTTTTTATCTTGATGGTTTTAGGTGTGAATATTTCTCAATGGAATGCGAATCTTTAGGTAAACAATACAACTAAATTCTTCTTCTAAATCAATATTTGTCTATATCCCTTTTATGACACGAATATTTATCTCATAGAATGGTAGAAATTTATTATTAAAATGATAAATGATGTAATCATAAGAATGGGTTCGATGACCTTTATTATTTTATGACTTATCCATTTTTATGACTATGACATCATTCAGGGATTGGAACATTTTCTCCTGTTGTGAAATGAATCATACATTTTATCTTTAATTATACTAGAGACTCATATATATTTCCTTCATGGTGAAGCCCTTCATCTCATGAAGTGAAAGACTCTTATGCCTATATTATATTCCTATACCACTTAAAAATATTACTGTTGTGTATTTTTTAGTTTTACATTCATGTAGATTATTACAATTTTCCTGAATAATATAAGATCTACTCTTTCATACCATCTTTCTTTCCTAATCTTTTCAGCACCGCCCCCACAGTGTAACTACATCACTTCAGGGAATGAACATCATTTCTATAATAAAACTAGTAATAAACTTTTTCTAGAAACACTAACAACCTTTTCCAAGATACCATATTCAAAATCCTACTTATTCCACAATCATAAAGTAATAATATTATAAACATTATAACTTCCATTAATGCTAAATTAAGAAATATTCAGGATCCTCACTCAAAAATTATGTCGTTTATATAAAGTTTCATAAAGGTGACTTCTTCCACTGATTTTCCTTCAATGATCTCATACCATATCAAATAATGTTGTCTAAAAACTCTATAAGGTATTTCATTATCAAAAAATATAACACACAACCCTTTGGTAACAACATGCACCCATTTTGGATTTTGTTACTAATACTAGAAAAAGTCATTCTCCAACCATTATAACTCAAAATTTATCTAAAGTAATATATTGGTTTTTTAATTATACTACTCAGTCTCCCTTTTTTAATAAAATTTAAAAGGGTCGTATTATATAAATTCTGGTTTTTATGAACTCCCCTTTTTCTCACACAACCTTACTAGGGCACCTTCTAAGCACTACTCCCCCTTCATCTATATAAGGAATTCCATTTCAGCTCTTATTGTGAAATATGATTCATCGACTTCTAAAATCAAAATATTGAGATATTATTCCCCCTCCCCTTGATCATGCAGTTCTCTCCCAACCCATTCTATATCACTGGTGATTATCTAAAAACCTATTTGATCAACCATACATTTGAATCCTACCTTCACACTCATTATAATTATTCCTCCATATATAAATTTGCTTTATTTTAGAAATTAATTGATCTATTTATTACTTTAAAACATTTTGGGTCAACTACATATTGATTGAACATCTGGAACTTTAATAACCTATTGACATCCATATCTTGGGCTTCAATATCGATTCAACTTATTAAATAAATCAATGAAAAATATTCCACCCTTCATGCTCAAATATATTTTCTATTCAAAACCGTATTCTACTTAATGTTTTTTAGAATGTGAATTTACCACTTGTAATTGGTTCATTGAAATATAATCTCCAATTATTAATTTAGATCATAGTGTAGGAAATTGGATTATAAGTCAACAATATAAAATCCATCTATGTCATTCTTTTATTTAAAAATATGTTAGCAGTTTCATAATTTTACTATCTCCACCACATATTGTGATCTCAATTACACTTACATGAAACATCTATAAATAAATAACAATGCACCAAGAGTGATATTTATACCACATATAGAATCATTTTATATAACTCATTATTTATAAACTTCTAGTAACACTTAATATCCATTCTCCTTTCTTTCTTTATAGAGCTCATCTTCTTCTATATGAAGCTAAACAGCCTTTGAGTGATTATAACCAATTCCACCATAATTTCCTTTATCTCTTTGCACCAATAATTGGGATCAAAATTAGGTATAATGTCCCCATTGGGTGAAAATTTTATCAACCCTTAAATTTTTTAATTGATGTACTAATATTCGGTCATCATTTTCTTGTGAATCCACCCATAGCTCATAATATGATGTTGTATCCAACATAAAAAGTCAATATACATTCATAATTCTCATTGACCCTCAAGTATCCATGTAAGAAAAAAGGTCCATTTCTAGTTGAAATTCAGCGGGGATATTTATAATCATCATATCATGTCAACCAAGTATTTATTTAAATAACCCAAAACAGCTTAGTCTAGATCCCTAAACCCATACACATAAACTAAAAAACTCCTATATAAAAACAACAGTTTTGACACAATTGTGGCATCCAAATTTCTATATGGGAACCCTACTATGAGATGTGAATATTCAAATTTTTAGTATAAATATTTATTTATAAAAAAATTAATTATCCCTTAAAACTTAATAATATTATAATTTTACTAAAACAAATCTTGAAGGTGAAAAAAATGACTCGATATCAAAGTAATAATCAGGTAATTTTTCCATTATCATTCTATATAGGGAATTTCCAATTGTATAATTTGACGGTGAATATAACAATGATTTATTTCCTAGCCATGGAAAAAACATTGATCACTACACAAATGTACAAAGTGATTATAATGATTTAGAATGCATGCTTAATTTTTATATATGTTCCTCAAACAATAAAACATTATGAATGACATCAGAATGTCATAAAAATTTAAAATAATGATCATTATTTTATTTGAAATCAATGGTAAATTACAACATTTTAAATTGTTGTGTGATTTTTTTGTAATGGTAAAAAGTATTTTTTAAATATTAAAATAATTCCCAATTATAAAAACATGCATCCAACATTAATAGCCATAGAGAAATTATCAAATTTCTATAAAACATTAGTAAAATAATAATTGATTAATTTATAAAATTTATGGAAAATACAAATATAAATATAGTGTGAAATGTGACAAAAACGATTAAAAGTAATTATTTTGGAACTATAAACATTCATAAACTGATCAAAATAGAGTGAATGTCATTATAATCTTATAATTATTTATGAAAATGATCATTGATTCATTTTTTATTTGAAAGAAATTATTTCAAATTAAAATAATCTTTGAATATTTATAATGATAAATAGTATGTTTTTTATATGATACATCTTTCTAGGTCATGAAAAATGTTTTAAATGCTAACAACTCATGAAACAAGATTTGATTATCATGAAACATTAAGAAAATGATCATTGATTTATTTATGACCTACAGGCAATAAAAGGATTCAAATTATTGAAGAATAGTTATTAAATATAAAGGAATAAATTACAAACCACATTTACCAAGATAATTATTCTATAGACTAAATAAAACCATTTATAATGTAATGAAAATGTATACCTTTCACTAAGTATGGTCACTTATAGTTTTTTTATTCATTATATTTGACCAAAATTGCTGATGAATTTCTTAATGGTTATTCCCTTGGATGTGTATCAATTAGCTAACTAAATTACCCAATGCTTTAGTGGGATCATCCATGAATCCATATAATTTCATTACCTCATGAGGAAGGATAAATGGAGAGCATTAGTAGGTAGTATTATTAGATCCTGGATAATGATCACACATATTTCCAAATCAATAAATAATACCTCCATACATAGGCTTTAAGACACTCCAAATCATTTTAAATCATTACTCTTACACTATGAAACATATAATTAAATTTCATGAGGTTATAATTACAAAGAACCCTCATCCGTCTCAATGTACCATTATTTCATCTTATGAAATGTTTAATCAGTGATAGATTCTCTGGAGGATATTAAAAAAATAATTTGTAACATTATACTATCTTTTATAATCATAAAATATGATTCATGGATATCAATACATTCTAATATCAACATATCATGAGGAATTATATAGAAAATACATTAGTTATATGATATCCTATATCATATCCAATGATATACCAAAAATAGTATATGATATAAATGGATATCATATCATGAAATATTTCTACATCATCACATATAATGTGAAAAATATGCATCCTATGTAAATAATATTTTGGGAATATATCGATAAATTTCCCAACAGTAATAAAGCCTCATACTCTTTGTGTCATTCTCATATTAAATTGTATCATATACAATAAAATATGAAACCAAATCCAAAAAAAATCAATATTTTTCAAAAAACTTTAGTAAATTTCTCCTTAACTTCACCATGAATCACATCATATGAAATAACCTGTGAATAACCATCCAAAAATATTTTTACAAAAACTATAAACACATTTTGAGGAGCTCCCTTATCTTTGAAAGTATTAACCCCCATTCAGTTATCCACAAAAGTGAAAAATCATGGGAATTTATAGGGTTGAAAAAAATATTCCCGAATGGCCTGAAGGCCTTCATTTTTATTGATTTTTGATAACCCCCTTTCAAGGGATAAGGGGGGACCCTTACAAGGCTTGTAGCCTTAGAGATTACATGTCCCATAGGCTTAGGATATTACACGAATTGAAGGTCTAAAGGAATTTAGCCAGACTATCTACAAGGAACTTCCCCTCCCCAGCATCTGCATCAATATAGTAGCTCTCCACCTTCGCAGGGCCATCTGGCTAGGCTCCCCGTGCAAGTACAGGCTGGTCCCGATGGCATATCCATACCCTGTCATTCTGAAAAATCCATTTGGCTCTTCAATAGTGTGTGCACCTGCTCTGAATCCTCTTCTGGGGTTGCTCCTTTTTTTTAGTGTGTCTGGGGAAACTATATGTGGCCCGAAGGCCTTGAGGTGGTCTGAAGGACTTAAAGGTTCCCTGAATTCCCTACTGGCACGAAGCCCTGGGTGGCTCGAAAGCCTTAAAGACACCAAGCCCAAACTGGCGGCCCAAGGTGAATAGTTCCAGCTACTACAGTACCAAATAGTACTTGCTACAGTGTCTTCTACAGTACTCGTACAGTGTAAAATTCTGCTATAGTACCTATACGGTGTACAGTTCTACTACAGTACCTGTACAGTGTATAATACTGCTACAGTGCCTGCTATAGTACCCAGAAATATGCCTTTACCTTGTTTTGAGCCTGGGTCTTGTGGATGCATTTAAGGATACCTCACCAACTGGGATGAGGCTCATGTACTTTAAAAAATATGAATTCCTAAATTTATATATGTAAGAAATTATTGGCCTCTAGAAAAGCATCATTTGTGAACTCAATCTATAAATGAATTTAGTGTGATCTCTACTAAACCCATGTCCCTCTATACCTATTTCCACAAGTTGTATCATATTCAAGTGTTCATAATCATATAATACCTTTATCCAAGACAATTAGTGGCCATGATACGTGGATAATGTCAACCCCATATATCCTACTTATATGATATAGAATATTTGATTATATACTCACTAGGTTGATGAAAAAATCACATGTAATTCAACTAAGTGGATGAGCACATCACATGACTCTAATATTTTTAGATAAAAATATCATGTTCACATTATCTAGATATGGGAATATATTTCCTTACATTATATAAATCAAAGAACAATATTTAATACTTATCAGATGAGAGGAAAAAAATTCAAACTTGGTTAAGCCTCAATGGATTACATGATCATTTGCGTACAAAACCACACCCTAATTAGATAAACCACAATGCCTACCTATGAAAGTTATCAATGTATGAAGTCTCTCATTCTAGGTATCTTTATATCCTAATGTATAGGGATTAAATATGAAACCCTAACATACAAAATACACAGTGTTTGATACTATATGAGGTATACATGGTGGGTCATAAAGTGCATAAAATAGTTTTTTACCTCATTATCATATTTTGTATCTCAGTATGAAATTATACTTACAATAACCTTAATATTTCAACATAAAAAAATAATATTGAATGACTAACATCATTTTGTAATAACATGAAGCCATAGTTTTAGAGGTTAATTATCCTTTCACTTCATTCAATATATGTAGCCAATATAAACCATAATAAAGTGGTGATTATATTTTTATAACACAATACATTTTATATTTTTAGTCTCTATTAAAAATACTAACAAATTAATATATAATCATTTTTTTAAGCATATCAAATATGATAAATAGACAAATATTCCTTGTTTTTACTATGCATTTTGGGTTTTTTTAAACTCATTACATCTCTATTTAATTATTGCCACGTATCTATGTGGATATCTGATAAAAATACCCCATTAAACACTTTAGTGAGTAAAATCTATGGAGAAGGTTTTTTTGAATAATGTTTAAATAGATGAATCATATTACTATTTTTCATCTCATTAAACATGGTATTCAAACTTACCTACTTAAACTCCTTATCTCAGATAAAACACCTCTTATCCTTACCTTTTTTTCAATCATGTCATAGAATCCAAGGAATAAAAAACCATATGAACCAAAAACCATCATCTCATGTTGTTAATGATAATAATTTGTTAACAAATAATATCTATTATAATATAATATATATATATATGATGAAAATTACATACATTATATTGTTCTATATGAGATTTCTATATTCAATTGTATTCAAATCAATGATTCAAAAAACAGTCACTTAATCATTTAAATACAAACTATAAGACCCATAAATTCCTACCATTCTTTCATACTCTTGTATGCCTCTAAAATTTTTGAAATATAAATTTGAGATAATAAAGCCTTCAAAATTGATTAATTTATTAGATTAAACCAATACACAAAATAGACTCTCTATAATGTTTCATAGACCCGTTCAAGTATCTAGTACAATTACTTCTTGTTTTCAATCATTACTTATCCTTGTCAACACCCCTTTAGGTTTCAATAATCAATGATTATGTTTAAAAAATTCAATCCTATTATTTTGGGTTAAAACTTTATTAAATTGTTCTAGAAATATACTATAAAAGAAAAAACAACTGATTTCATGCTCAATTATCCTCCACACATTAAATAAATTAGTTGAAATTTTACTGATCTTATTCAAATTTTTAGAATATTTACAAAAATGGTTATATAATGAATTAATTATATAGAGTACTAATGGTTGTCTTCAATTTCCATAATCATTGACATACTAAACTATATTTAATATATAAGTGAAGATTATTATTCTTTTGGTCATTTTGTAACTTATTCCTTTGAAACCTCAAATGAATTAATCTATTATTCTCTTAACAATTTGGATTCATTTGTTGAATTACATGAACATTATAGTGTTAAATGAGGGTTTTTTCATAAATACATAGAATATTTTATAAAATTTTGGGGTGGAATAGAAGTGGAAGGCAGGTACATAACATTGATTTTTCATTGGTTACAACAAAAAATATATAAAGAATTGTAAAAATGAAATCCCATAATCCTCAAGAGGGGATATTTCACAATTAATTTATAATTAATTTAAAACTTTAATTCCAAACAATGTGATCATTTTTCTGAAAATATATATCTATTTGTTTTTTATTATGGTGGATATTCTAATAAATTATTCCTCTAGTTATATACACATGTAATCCAGCGGTTTTTAAAAAACCCTCTTGGTATTCCAAGTGATCATGTTTGAAAACCTAGTGTTTCATATTGTTCATTGTTTATTACAATGAGATGATTCTTTTGTTATCTCTAGTTTTTGAGACTATTAGGGAAGGATATTCTCACTAGGGATGGAAATAATTTCTTAAGAGGTTCTCTATTTTTCTCTAAAACTCTAATCCTATAAAATAATATAATTTGGAAAATATATTTATAGTTAATATTTGATAATTACAGTAAGGCCTTTATCAAGTAATATTTCTTTGTTATTCCCCGATTCTAATAATAATAATGTTGTTATAATTTTCTTTACATTTGTTAATTTAAATATTATTTATTTAAATGATATTAAATAAAATATATCATTTATATCAATCCCTTAACTCAACATTTCAATCATCTATGTTATTTTTCAAATCATATATAATAAAATATCTATTCAAAAAAATATTATTAGTTCAAAATATAAAAAACAATATTATATTCTATGAACTTTTGAAAAAATATATATTTTAATACTCATATAATTGAATAAATGTTTATATTATTCTATTCAAAAAACTCATGAATAAATAAATATTTTATAATTACTATTTGAATAATAAATAAGATATTAAATTTAAATCATGTATTCTAAACTATAATATCTGGTGACTGAATTTTTGTGATCAACAAGACTTAGATAATTATTATTCAACAAGATGATAATATTTTTGTATTATTAATATTAAATTCATATATTTTAATGAGATTCTAGATACAATTTGTGTGTGACCCTACATGCAAATTTTTTATTGGAATTAGGTAAACTTACCTAATGTTCAAGATCAGTATCTAGCAACATATCAAGGTAATGTTTCATTGAAAACAACCATCCTAAAAAATATACTATCTATTATAATACCTTTGTCTCAATATATCATCAAGTAGGATGCATACTTGTTTCATAAACCTATATGATTGTTTTATCTTTTTTTGACTTCCCAAAATGAACTCGTCAATGAACTACCAAGATCATATATTTAATAAGATAGATACATTTCATAAAAAGGGATAAAGATATATTATTTCATTAACACAAAAGATTAAAAAAAATTATTAACTTATTTAATTAACATCGCATCACTAGTGACTCTCCTAATATATGCAACCTCTCTAAAATAATATGTCATCATATTTTTCATCCATACATCAAAGCTTTCAATTAATGTTATACATTAATAATAATATCAAGTTTAAGGACCAATAAATTTTTCTATATACAAAAATATCCAATGACACATGAACATGTGGGGTTATAATTAGTTGTTATATCCTCATAAACTCCTTTTATAGAGACATAAAGGTGAGAACTTCATAAGAATAAGTCCCAATGTCTTGTGGGCCTCCAACACCTTATATAAAAACAATATATATATCTTATTATACATATGTTATCTGGACCATAGAACATATATTTAATAATATTATCATAACATTTTAGTGCTATCATTATATTAGAGAACTACTACAACCTTTTGGTGCAAAAAATATTCTATGGTAATTATCAATGGATAAAACAGAGAGGAATAATCATCTTTTCATAAGATATTTGTTAATATTATTATACTTGAATTTATAAAGTAAGTTGATTTTAGGGAACCAAATCAAATAGACACATAATTAAACTAGACCCAACTACAAAAAATACATCTTAATATCTCTTACATGATAAAAATTCTTCTATTGAGGAATGGATATATATTTTCGGTCCTCCGTGTTCTTTTGTGTAAATTCTACTCACTATGACTTCACTCCTTTGAAAAAACATCCCTCAAGAAGTGATATCACTGGGTATTTTCCATTTTTACTCGATTATAAACATAGAATCTTGGATAATACTATAGTTATAAGTTCATTATAATATAAATTTATATATGTAATGATAATAATTTATTATCTATAACAACACCAAAATTTGGAACAGAACATTGCATAGATTGCCACTTAAGCTGTATAAATAACTACAACGTTTTAAGTCTATGAATATATAGATACCAATTGATTTGGTATGATTCAATTTATTATTTAATTATAAAAAATGTGATATATGAGATTAAATTTATCTATATAAAAAATAGTTTAGTATCCCCTTGACAACTACCATTACTACTCCTCTAAGTACAATAACTCATCTATTTTACTTTCTCAAGTATTGTTGGAGAGGTCTAATAGTTACCTTCAGTAGTTCTCCTAATTATAATTGATATTTTATGACTAAAATTTATTTATAAGAAATATTAAACATTATTTTATATTATCTCACCTGATATGGATTCATAGAAATTAAGCATATTGAATTTTAATCATCATAATAATATCTATTATGCCTAAACACATCAACTTGGATATATTTTCGTCAATTTTACATTCAAAATAATTCATTCTTATGGTTTTATATATTTTATTTTTCATTAAATTGACTATCTATGTACTATGGATTGATCTTAGAACTATATATATCTGTTTCATAATATATTTTTCAATATAACATGGGTTTCTACTTTAATTAATTCTTGGATAAATTATTTTTCTCAGTCTTAACAAACTATATGATTAAAATTTTGTTTTCCATATTTTATCAATATATTTTACTTTAAAAACTATATATCTCCCATAAACCACTTGTAGACACATGGATAAATTTATTTATTAACAAATCCAAACACTCTAGTGGATTAATTAACTTTACTATTTCATAATCATAATGCCTACTTTGGTTTATAAATGGATCACTGTAACTTACATACCTTATTAAAATTCTTTGATTTCATGACCATGATTGGTTGTTTCATATAGATATCATCCATAAGGATTCCATTGAGTAATATGGTCTTGAAATCCATATTCCTAATTTTATTATCATATAGGGTTTCTATGAAAAGTATAATTTTAATAAACTTTAGCATGGTGGGTAGTGAAATGGTTTCTTCATTTACTATGTCTATAAATTGATTGAATCCTTCAATTATCCATCATGTATTATAATAACAACTCTACCATCCATGAATATTTTCTTCTTGAATACCCATAAATGTATTTAAATATAGAGGATAAAATATCAAAATAAAGAACTATATTTTAGTACATGGAGTCGATTTTTGAATTCATATGAATTTCTTAATATTAGTTTGTTTCCATTTATTGCTTACTTTTAGGATTTATTATTATTTTTGAATAATAAATTTCTTAAAATGGTGAATATAAAAACCATTTATTTGGTTTAAACTTTACTACATAGTATGCTTCTCTAGAAAAACTCATCTCACTATGTTTTGTGGATTTTATCGTTCTTATTCCAACTCATATGCATTTGGATCCTTGAAATTATTATTATCTATCCCGGTACCATTATCTCAAAAGTGTAGTGGTTACCTCTTATAAAAATATAGTCATTCAATTTTATAACACCATTATATATTAGGGATATTTATTTCCATAATATATTTTATGATGATAATATATGATACACATTCTATTTTATTGATTTATGTTTGTTAATAATTAGATTTAACAAAAAGTTCTCATCCAAACACATGATTCGATGAGATAATGGATTCCTTGCAAATTAAAACTTATATAAACCCCATTAGTAAATATAGTTCACATATGGTTAATTATTAATGCTTCTATTTTTGAAACATTTTTTTAATGAAATTATGGAAGACTTGTAATACATATATTATTCATCATTTATCCAACTTTTTTCACCATAATGTGTATAAGGAAATGTATGTTTAGAAATAGCTCCACTCTATATTTAAATGATAAATAAATTATTAGTTAATATATTCTCTAACTATTCCACATGGATTATATTATATTTTTCCAATTATTTTTATTTCATCACTTTAAATTCCAAAAACAATTAAAGTAATCTCATTTTAGTATATGAATTTACCTTTTTCTTCTCATTAGAATATTTTTTACGCATCTTTTTAAAATAATTATAAAATAATTTTGGATTTAAGAATATTAATATCTAAAGGTTTCATTTTATTAAAACATAATAAGTAATTACATCAAAAAAACTAACTGATTTATTTCCAAAGAGACCAAAAACCCTTAAAATTATATCATTGGAAATTAATTTTGGTTTATTTGACTATGAATTATATTTCCCCAACTCATTATTTTTATGCATATTATATTATATATTCATTCATAATTATTAAGTGGTACTTGACTGGCAGTCGCAAAATCTATGTGGAAATTCACCTGGGTTTCACCCCAGCCACCCACCCAATCCACCCACCCACTTTTTTGGTATAGTATGTCATGTATTTTAATTAAAAGATTCCAAGAAGCATTTTCAAGTGAAAGCATGTGCATATATAGTGAGAAAGGGTTTGATGATTTTTTTTAATGCTTCCATTGTTGGGTAGTTAATCATCATAGTGATGTGTACTTCTTAATCTATATTCCTTCTTTACAATGACGATCAGCCACTACCATCTTGGTTGGTGATGTTTTCTCCTTGATAGAAATGGGAAGAATGGATATCGGTTCCTACTTCCATGGATTTATCTATTGATCACGTCTCTTAGTCCAAGTCTCCCTCATATATTTGAGTCATGTTCATGAAACTCATTCTCAGTGTCATCTTTATGTGGACGCCAGTTAATTATGCTACTTTTATCTTAACATGGAAACAACCTCTCATCAAACTATATAGTAATGTCGAGTATGTATGGGAATCTCAAGACACTAGGTGTGTTGGGAACCAATAAAGTGTTCTTATTTTGAAGTTAGAGTCATATCAAATGAGACATACTAATCATGAAAAACAAAGAATCTAATATCATCCATGATGTAGGTGACATCAGGGGAATTCTTATCCTTTTAAAGTCAGAGGAATCTCATATGAGGCATCTTAGGCACAAAACATATGTTATCATGTGTTATCCCTAAGGTAGTTGACTCCAGGGGTTTTATTCTACTTTATATGTCAGAATCATCTTGGATGAGACATCTTAAGCATGGAACCTAGGTCATATCATGTTGATCAAGAGGTAATTAACTCAAATAGTTTAATTCATTCATTGATCATACCTCAAGCATCCCATGTTTATTGCATGGAGTTATTATTATAGATTAGGGAAAAAGTTTAATGTCTTATAGATATGGGTACAAGGTTAATGTATTGTGGGGAATGGAGGGTTGATAGGAATTCCCCATCGAGGGTGATCATGGAGGTGCATTTATAGGAGGGAAAATGTCACACCTAGGTGGATGGATTAGAAATCCCTTTGAGGTGGTTATGAGATGTTCATATGTAGGAGGTAAGATGTCATACCTGGCTTGGATGGATCAAAATACCCCAGGAGGCAGATCTGGGAGGTGTGTAAACAAGAGGGATTATGTCACACCTTGGTTTAACAATGTATTGGAATTCCCAGTAGAGGAATATCTAGGAGGATGGATAAAACTATCCCATGGAGGTGGATACAAGAGGTACATCCCTATAAGGGAATATGTCACACCTGAGTTTACCAACGGATCAGAACTCCCATGGAGAGAGATCTGAGAGGTGCTTCCCTTGGAGGTAAGATGTTACACCTAGGTTGGATGGGTCAAAATTCTCCTTGAGGTATATGCAAAATGTGCATCCCTAGAAAGGAATATTTCACACCTAAGTTTACCGATAGTTCAAAATGCCTTATGGAGGTGGATATGGGAGGATGGATCAAAACTCCATGTGGAGGCAAGTATATGAGGTGTTTCCTTGGATGGAATATGTCACAATATGGTTTACTAAATGATCATAATTCCCTTTTGAGGATGATCTATGATTATGGATTATAATGTCTCGTGCAGGAAGATCCAGGAGGTGTGTCCCTGTGAGGGAAGATGTCGCATATGGGTTTACTGTTATTGGGGTTGAACCTCAGAGAGGTATCCTACATACCATAATTAAATGATAGGGATCATAACCCATGTAGTTCAGTGTTAGAGTTTAAGGTTATTTTATAAGACTAATCCATGCATTTTAATATCATTTGACTAGGATGTGGTTTGTAGGTCTTATTCATTGAGCTACACATCTTGTCCTCCTCATGTCTGGTCTTTAGTGAATCGCAAATTTATAGTGGATTGAGTTATATTACTGGGGATTACACCTAATAAGGAGGCCCATGGTGGATATTTGGCAGTAATCTCATGATCATTACAACAGTAATCTTACACTTGAAACATAAGGTATCTCATTTTTTCTATAGAATGGATCCTATTCTCATCATATAGAGTATACTATAGTTTAAATTCATGTATTGAGGATTGTGGAATGTTGTCTCATGATCATGAAATCATGCATATTATGCTTAATACATAAAGAATCCTATTCTTTAATGACAGTGTATACTAGATGTTAATGTCATGTAGTGAGGACTATTGAATGAAGTCTCATGATCATAGAATGAGGCTTCTTATGCGTGATTCATAAGGCATAATATTCTTTAATAATATGATATACTATAGTTTATTATCATGTAGTGATGAATATGGAATGGTGTATCATGATCATGTCATGAGGCATCTTATGATTGTTGCATAAGGTATCCTATTATTGAATGATAGGGTATACTAAATAGTAATGTCATGTAGTGAGTACTATGGAATTTCTTTTCATGATCGGGTTATGCAGAATCTATTCTTGAAACATAATATATCCTATTATTTAATGATGGAGTATAATACAGTTTTATTTCATGTAATGAGGACTACTGGGAGGAAGAGGCCTAGAGATGACCGGTGTGGTACTTATGTAAGGGTGGCCCTTTTTGGCTGGAACAATCATTAGAGTCATGTTATGGGGTTTTAGGATTTTCTAGAGGGGGGATCGACTCATGGAATTCGGGGGATTGAAGAGAAGAATTTCAACTCATGACACGAGAATGGGACCAAGAGGAATAGGTCAACCCAAGATATTTCTAAGAGTATAGTGGAGTATCTCAACTAATGGTAATTTAGGGGTGGACATTGGGGTGGTATAAGGGTGCAACCGAAAATGTTCTCAACCCTACCAGTAAATTTCATGCCAAGACTCTCCATTTTTCATGTGTGTTAGTGATGACAGCAAAGGAATCGGGCCAGAGGCTTAAGACTGTAGCATGGAAGTGATCTTGAGTCAGGGTTTGGGGGAGAAAACCCTATGGTATAGGCCAGTGGGCGCACACCTGAACACGTTTGCATGCAATTATGCACTTGGTTTTGCAACTACGCATTGTCTCATGAAACATCTCACTGTGTCATGCCACTATGTTCTAGGTCGTACAACTATGGATTTTTTCAAAAAAAAAGAAAATTATGTGAAGCATGGCCTACAAGGGTTATCTATTTAAACACTACATCACATGAATTCTTAGTTTTTTGTGAATAGAGTTTCAAGAAAGATTAGACTATGTGCGAACTTGTGTTCCAATTGAAACCAGTTGCATGAAAAAAAACCTACTAGAATCCCCCATCTTGATAGGTTTCAACTACTTAATTTCATTCAACATCAGGAATTGGGGGTTTTGCGTAGTAAAAAACTCATAGTTTCACTAACAAGAGCTATGAAACTCAAATCCTAGAGGTCCTCCTCATGTGAGGGGTTGATGCCATATTTATAGGCTTTTTCGTTGTGTTGTGGAACTTATCCTTGTTCACACAAATTTGGTAGATGGTGCGTAACTTTGTTTTGTGTCACAAAACATTGGGTGATTTCATGAAACATTATGGAGTTGTTCTCAAATTCCTTTGTTTTTCATAAGCATAGTTTCATTTACATGTAATTTATTTGTTTTACATTGTCTTTCTCACACAATATACTTGCATGAGAAAAAAGGAGTTGAGTGAAATTTTTGGAAAGTTTCACAAAATTCCTTAATTATATTCATTCATATGAAATTTTTGTGTGAAAATTATGGAATGTTGTGCTCAATTCCATAATTTTCTATGATATCTCCCCAGCTATAAGTTTTTAGCAATATAACTTCAAATGACCATAACTTCTTATCTGAAACATTGTTTGGGCTCTATGTCTACTCAAATAGAAGCCTACAAAATAATCTATACTTCTGGATTAGGTTTCTTATATTTTGGTTCTTTTTTTGGACACGTTATTATAGTAACATTAAATTCACCCCCTACCCCCCACTAGAATAGGGTCCAATGATGAATAAGAGGGTGATGCGAACTATGTTCTAAGGAAAGAAATGAGGAAAACTAAAACCTCAGGACCCATTGTATCATGATCAAATTTTTGTGTGAGAGTGATAAATATGATAAAATATGTTGGGATTAGGATGTAACATCAATCATATTTGGGAGTGTCGTAAATAAGAACACCCTTGACAGTGGGTGGAACTCTATAAAGCCGAATTGCTTCCCAATACATGTGGGTGCATCGGTGGCGTAATAATAGGGATTCTGAATCTACAAAAACAAAGGAAAATGGATATCATGAATTGAAACACCTAATACCTGAAACAATAGGGGAGTTGAATGAAGTTATAGGATAAATACTGAACATGTTTGAAAAACAACATCTATACCATTTATTTAGGAATGGGGAAAAATTAGGTCCAACCACTAACCATGTTCAAAACACAGGAGTTATCAAATAATTTCATTTGAAGTATTTCGGGGCTTGTGAGGATGGCATGTGATAAATTATGTCTAGACATAATTTTTTTAGTGGGGTCCATTTGATCATGGAGAAGTATAAGGGACTAATTAAGTGTCACATGAAGCATGGATATGAATGATGGAATGTTCTAATGGATTCCAACACTCCTAGAATTACACCACCATGACTTCAAGAACATTGGGTAGGAATATAGGTTTAAAAGGGTAAAATTCATCTTATAATTTGATTATCACCTCAAATGTTGAGCATTGTTCAAATAACATGCACGATGCAGTAGGTGACAGACACTAAAGGAAAGGAATTATCAAGTAAAGGCATAATATGCCTCATAGTTTTACGCCATGAAATGATGATGATGGAAATGAAATTTAATTTCATACAATGAAGAAATTGACACAAAATTTAACATAATACAGTGAGGATGATGTATCACATAGTTTACCATCATGTGATTATTACATTGGACACATATTTTAATGTCATACTATGAGTATTATGTGTCATATAGTATAACATAGTGTGATTTGGAATTTGGACATATATTTTAACATCATATGGTGAGGTTGGTGTATGTCATTGTTTAACATCATGTGATTGGGATTTTTATAATGACCCATGATTAACGTATAGGTATATTACATCACTTTTGTGGAATACTTAATACATTAAAAAACATACCCCCAAACATCATATTAGTTTAGTGCCTTTGGAAACTTGGAACATAAATTTCTAATCTGGAAAAATATATTCAATATTTCCCATGAAAATCATAACCATTAGTAATCCTACTTAAAACATTTTCTTATAACCCGTGGAAAGGAAACATAAGAAAAGAATGAGATCAAATGCTCAATAAGGGAAAATAAGGAATGTATGTAATCATAATGAGACCATGAGGGTATAAAAACATGAGCATAACATTTGAAGACCATAACCTGTATATCAAAAATCAGATGCATTAGTCATGGAATAAATATTGTAAATTCATAATATGTGAATCATGAGTAGGTCAAGACAATAATCCATAAAATCCTAAACATAGGAGTAATAAATGGAATAGTGGAATACACATAAACATGTAAAATCATTCCCTATAAGTCATTGTGAATTTATAGAACATATATAAACACCCTATAGGGAATACACCTATATGGAAGGAAACACCACCATCCCCAATTTCAGTACTTTTCAAGTCAAGGATATGTTTTTTCATTTTCCCATATTGGATCGGGTTTCCCCATCTTCCCATAGTGGATTGGATTTCCCCATCATACCATAGTAGATAAGGTTTCCCATGTTCCCATAGTAGATCAATTCATCGACTTGATTCTCATAATTATCTCATGAGACATAAATCATTACCAAATTAATTAGAGGGATATATAGGTTACACCCATCACATAATGAAGACTATATATATTTGTGCCATAAGAACAAAAATTCATCATATCAGAACCCATGGAATGAAATAGGATTCATAAATATCATTCCTTCGTAATTATAAACCATTCGTAGAAATAACAAGAATGGTAGAATAGAAAAATACCCCCAATAATGCATAAGTAACATCAAATAATGTTATCATAGGTAGAAAATAATTTTGAAAGATCACTTGAAAACAATTCTTTAGGAAAATATCCTTTCCTCTTGGATTTTTTTTAAATCATAAAACATTAAGATAAACATTTTTATTAAAAAACACTAATAAATTATTAATAATATTTAAATAAATATTAAAAATCATTTTTCCTTAAAAATTCACACATGATTATTTAAAAACGCTTAAAATGGTTTTTAGAAAACATTGTTTTAAAGGAACAACGTTTTCCAACCGAAGGGAAAATAGTATTACAAGAAACTTATAATATCTTGACAAAATGATATTCATGATAAAACATGTAAAAGGAATGTATATACACTTCTTAAAATAAAATAGGTGTGTAGAATAACAAGATTCTCAAAGAAGTAAAATTTATACAAAATTAGCTTACAGATTTGTAACTTTTGAACTGTAATCCCCCTAAAAGAGTGATAATAAAAGGGATATGTAAATACCCATAAAATTAAGGATAAATATAATTGAATACATTCATGGGAATTATATACACCACAAAAAATAATTAGATAGTGTATAATGAATTTTTCCCGCATAAGTAAAAGTGAGACAAAGTATCCCTTACTGCTTGAGTAACTTTAGAATCATGAACCTGAAAACATAATAACATCAATTAAAGATTTGAATATCATTAAATAAAATAAATTAATTATTTAACATGTTATAGGTTAGAATATACAACACGGAAAAGAATATAGTGGTGAATTTGGAATGTATCTCATGGAAATAAATAGTGAGAGGAGATTCCCTTACCTTATGTCTTGACTTACTTCAAACACATTAAAACCTCCTCTTCTTCAGAATGGCACATTTAGATCTCCTCTAAAAGATACAAGAGTTGGTACTTCATTAATAATAACACCTATTAAATTTTGACAGTAAATTGGAGAATAGAATTTGGTAGAGTTTGGTCGAGATAGAGGGCTCAATGTGATTAAATGAGGTGAGTGAGGAGGTGTCCTTTTATAATTAAGGTGAGGGGAACTTTTGGAATATCCAAACATATTAATTTATAATAAATTCAAAATCAATCAAAATAACTCTAAAATTCCATTTATATTAATCTAATACATGTAAAGGTTTTAATCTCATCTACCAATCAATTTTAAACAAGTTTTGGTCTTATTTTAATCCTTATCATTTTTATTAACCTTTAATTAACCAATTTTAATTTTAACTATGGTACCAAATTATTCAATACTAAGAGGATGTAATTTTTACTTATAAAGTATAAGTTGGATCATAAATTCCCAATTTATGATAGTTTCTACAATATCTCATCCCCTTATCATTATTTAATATTTTTTGGATTTTTAAAGAATTTAATAAAATATTATTGTCATAAAAAATCACATGTTTCTATTTGGAAAATAATCAATTATTTGTCTTTAATAAAATACCTACATAAATATAAATTCAAACCAATTAAATTAAAACACCAGTAAATTCCATATTAACTAAAAAAATTATCACTTTAATTAAGTCATACTATACTTATTTTAATATTTCTAATATCATTAAGTTATTAAATATATATAATTATGTGTAAATGTTCTAATAATATTCATCAAATATATATTTTTCAAGTGTTAGGGGCATTTTTATAATATTTATTATATCATTCTAACCCTTAATTACATGATCTTAATCATTGTATTACAAATTACTAAAGCTAGAATTCATATTGTCTAAATATAAAAGGGACCCACTCACTAAATTTGGACCCTATAATTCAAAATCTGAAATCCATTTTTCATAATCCAAAAAAAATTCTAAAATTATTTTAAAAGTAATCTCATTGACAGAATGAGAAAATGGGTTTTTAAATTGAAAACATCCAAAACATTAACATGTTTTTATATCAAAATTACATTTCAAATTCATTCCAATGACCTATATTGAATTAAGAGATAAAAAAATTATTTAAGGATAATTAAAATAAATAAAATATATAATTAAACAATTCAAATTATTTAAATGAAAAAACTATTTTTAATTAAAATTTAGTATTTTTCACTATTAATCAAAAAATTAATCTTATCTGAAAAATAAAAAAAATCAACATAAGTAAATTTTGATACTACTATTTCAAAAAAGAAGATTATTTTTTCATATAAAAGTTCTAAAAGTTTTTAAATTTTCATTTTAAATGGTTTCTCCGTTGAAAGGTAGTAAAATTACCCTTTTGAAAAATATGGGATTTTATGTGTAAAATTGGGTTTGTTCTTGTCTAGTACCTATAAAATATATTCGATTAGTATCAAAAAAAAATTGATTGAATATATAACATAAATATTTCATTAATATCATTCAATAATTGTAATTAATTTAATTTATTAACACAAAACATCTTTGGGACCATAAAAATAAAACAATTTCCTTTATAATCAATTCGTATATATTTTCATTTCTAATTAATTGGTAACCAATGAATTAATATTATAAACCTTATATTTTCATAATTTATTTAATAAAATTTATAACTACTAATTTATCTTATAGGTATATCTTATTATTTTATATTGTAACAGTTTAATAATATATTACTGTTCAGTAAAACTTGGTATTGTATGTAACGATAGCCATCAATAAAACTTGACATTGTGTGTAACACAAGACAAGAATAGTGTTTCTCATACTAAAAAAATAATCTAAGTGTTTATTATAGTGAAATATTGACCTTTTTTCATATTATGAAATCCAAAAATAGAGTTTTCCGTATAACAAAAGGTATATTCGGTCTTGTGTGAAATAAAAAGTATCAAAAAGATTCAGTTAACTCAAAAAAATATTTCACAAAATATATGGGTGTTACATTCTACCACACTTAAATATTAATTTTTCCCTCGAAATTCATCTAGTTTATCAATGGTTTAATACTTGAAAGTTCTATTCATAGAAACCCACATCGTAAAAATGAATTCTAAATCTACCTATCAAAAAGGAAATTTGGTAACATAAAGGTTACCCAAAGTAGCATACAACTAGGTATCCGCATAGGAGAACATATGTGGGAAGTGAAAACATGGATATGTAAGAGAAATATAACTATCATGTCTTGATGGAGAGTGACAGATAACACGGTTAAGATAAAGTTAAAAATAAAAAAGCCATGAATCAACGATGATCTAAGGGGCTATTAGATTAATCCGAAACAAATTTAATAGGATAAATTTTTGGTTCCAAGATACTTTTTCATAAAGTTGAATAATTTTCATTAAAATATATACTTACATGATTTCATGAAAGCCTTACCCTTTTTCCTTCATCAACTTCTAAATCATCTCTTATTCCAAAAAATGAGGATGAATTTTTCATCCTTAAAGCATTAACTGATCATAACATCCATGATAAGTCATTCCATCTATCTTTATCAACCATCAACACAAATTGGTTGTAATAGGTTATCCAATTACATGAATCCTCATTTAGTGAGATAATACTTTAATATTGAAAACTTTTATCTGAAGTTTAAATTAAAATTTCCATAAATGGTTAACCTTATAAACATTAAAAAATATAAAAAATAGAAAACATTAGAAAGAAAGTCACAAAATCACCTTATAATTGTTCCCCCAATATATTGAAATGTATATCATGGTTTTCACTTTCCAAAAATGTCAACACCCTCATCACATATTCTCTTTAAACATGGAAATAACTTTAATTGAGAACATGCCTGTTTCTTTTTTTCAAAGAAAATTATATATATTCCTTAAATCAAAAATTGTTGTAACCTTCATAAATGATAACATAACGACTTTTAAAAGAGTACTTAATTAGTTCCAAGGTAATCAGTACCATCCGATTTACTTATTCATATCAAACATTTCATTATGGAAACAACATTATCTTAATATAAGAAATATATTAAGGGTTATCTTCTCTGAGTCAAAATGTCACCTTTCCATTAAATCATGGTTCCAATCCATCAGAAACATTCAACATAAAATTGTAAATCCTGAGTGAAAATTATAAATTGAACAATCCTTGTATATTTCACCATTCATATAACATAATTCATGAATCCAAATACATTAAAAAATTGATTATTCCACTTCTTCATTAATCCATAAGAAGGATACCTCATCTTATTACTTAATATCTCAATAATTTATCATTTCATTTGTATTCTCATCATTGTACAGAATATCACCATTACCCATACCACCATTCTGATTCTCTTCTTGAGATTTCCAATTGGGACATCTATTTTCACAATGTCCATTTGTTCTACACATAAATAATTTAACCATTTATGATGTCATAAGGAGGCCAATATTCTAATCCATATTGTTAACTAAGGCCTTCATTTTTCCTTTATAGTCACTTTCTTTGGGTCATTCTTTTCCATAGTTAATACATCTTATTATTCCTCTAATACATTCACTTAGGAAATTCATTCCACATTCTTGACATAAAGAAAACTGAATATTATTTCATCTATGGTCTTTATTACTTAAACTCTAAGAAAACTCTTTCCTTCACTTCCTTGGTGAGTACAAGAGTTGGTTAAGGTACATGTTTTTAATCATGTGCTTTGAAAACTGGCAAGGCATAATCACAACATCCTATATAATTTGACTTCTCATCATGAAATTCCCTATCATATTTAAGGTTAACTAGTTCTTTATGGTTCTCATTATTGACTAAAACCATAATGCATTGAGTAAGAACCAATTATCATAGTGAGGAACCACATAATAAAAAAACCACTTATAATATTTCTATATTATGAAATATTCCTTAATTTATAACACCTTGGGTTTATCATGTTTATTCATAGAAATAATCCATGTTAATCCTTCATGATGATTCATAAAGGGTTTTTGGATTTCCAAAGCCTGTCCCATGAGAGTTTCAAAACAGGTGTGTGGAAAGACCCATAATCATGTATTAGGTTACATTTGAGTTAGTCATGATGCACCTTATCAGAGTTATTTCTCCGAGGTATATATATGATAGATGAACATTCACATTTAGTATCCAGATAGGTATTTAATTATAGGAAACCACTCACTCTATCCTTTACAAAAATTATAAGATATTTTCTAAAACATTAACTCATCCTTAGGTTTATAATTAGAGACACCCCTTGACATACAAATAGAAATATCCCTAGGGATATCAATAAATTTTTCTCATCCTAGTTTCCAATGGTTGACGAAACTTTTACTCTAATACTATCTATAATGAACGAGGCTTAATGAACATGTCTATTACATCACTTTTGTGGAAGAATTAATACATTAGACAAAAATATGTCCAAATAGAATATTATTTTAGTTCCTATGGAATCTCAGAACACAAATTTATAATCTAGAAAAATATCTTCAATGTTTCCCACAAAGATCATTCCCTTTATTACTCCTACTTAAAACCATTACTTATAACCTTGGTAAAGGAAAAATGAGAAAAGGGTGAGCTCAAAATATCATATTCATGACTCATGTAATAAATATTGGTAGTTCATAAGACATCAATAATGAATAAATCAAGACCACAATCCATGAAATCATAACATAGGAGTAAGACAAAAAAATTGGCATGCACATAAATATGAAATATCATTACCTCTCAATAAAGATGCATTACTAAAACTTATTAGGGGACTTCATGGGGACTACACCTACTCTTAGGGACACACCACCATCCCCAGTCATATTCTTTTCCTAGTAATGGATCAGTTTTTTTATATTCCCTTTTTGGATTGGGTTTCCCCACCTTTACGCAGTGGGTCGGGTTTCCCCATCTTCCCATTATAGATTGGGTTTCTCTATCTTCCCATAGTGGATTAGGACCATTAACATGATTCTCATTTTATATGATTTGACATAAATCTATACCAAATGTATTTTTGGGAGATATTGGTCCCACCCATCGTATAATTAAAATCACATATATTCATGCCACAAGAACATAAATCATTCATCACATCAAAACCCTTATAATGAAATGTGTTTCATTAATATCATTCCATCGTAATCATAAACCATTCTGAGAAAAAAAATAATGTTAGAATTGAATCATATCCCCATTAAAATATAAGTAAAATCAAATAATTTTTTCTTATATGGAAAACAATTTTGATAAATCACTTGAAAACTATTCATGAGGAAAATATACTTTCCTCTTTGAAAAATTCTTTTTAAATAATAAAACATTAATCAAACATTTTTAATTGAAAATAATCCTGAAAAATTATAATGAATATTTGAAAATCATTTTAAACATCTTTCAAATCCTTTTTCCTTGAAAATTTATAAAATATTATTTTAAACAATCTTAAATCATTTTTTTAGAAAACATTGTTTTGAAGAAACATAGATTTTTGACTGAAGGGAGAATAACATTACATGAAACATATAATATCCTGAAAATAATGATATTCATGACACAATATATAAAAGGATAGTATATACACCTCATAAAATAAAATAGGGGCATAACATAACATGTGTCAAAAATAAGACAAATTGAGACAAAATTAGCTCATAGATTTGGTACCTTTTGAATCATAAACCCTGTGAAATAGAGATCATCAAATGGATTTGTAAATAACCATAAAAAAATTATAAGGATCATAAAATACATTAAATGACTGTATATAGACCACATAAATGAAACAGGTAATGCATAATTCATGGGTCCCATATAATTAAAAGTGAGACAAACAATCCCTTACTACTTGAGTAAATTTTGAATAATGAACTCTGTAAAATAATAACATTAATTAAAGATTTTAATATCATTAAATAAAGTTAATTAATGATATAAAATTTCATAGGTCAGTATATACACCACACAAAAGAAGTTAGTGGTTAATATTTCATGTATCTCACTAAATAAAAAGTGATATGAAACTTATTTACCTTATATCTTGACTTCCTTCACACACATTAAAACCTCATCTTATTCAGAATGGATCCTTTATATCTCCTCTAGATGACTCTAGAGTTGGTTCTTTGGGAATAAAATCACCACTAGAATGTGGATAGTGAAGTGGATAAGATCATTTTTCTATTTTTGGTCAAGCTAGAAGTCTCAATGTGATGAACTGAAGTGGGGGACGTGGTCTCCTTTTATAATGAAGGTGAGGGGAACTTTTAGAATCTCTAAAGAAATATTAATTTATAATAAATTCAAACTTAGTCGAGATAACTATAAAATGAAATCTATTCAAATCTTATACATTATTTCATCAACTGATATATTTTATATAAGTTTTGGTTTTATTTTAATCCTTATCATTTTTATTAACATTTAATTAACCCATTTTAATTTTAACTATGATAACAAATTTATCTATACAAAGATGATTTAATTTTTACTTATGAAGTTTAAATTGGACCATAAATGGAAAATATATGATATTTTTTCCATATTTAATCCCTTTTTCCTTAGTAAATGTTATTTTTATTTTAAAATAATTTAATAAAATATTATTTTCATAAAATATTTTAGGTGTCAGTTTGGACACTATTCTTGACTTTGACTTTAAGAAGGTACATAAATTAAGATAAATTCAAACCAATTCACTTAAAATGCACCTAACATTTCATATTAACCCAAATAAAATTATCACCTTAATTAGGTCATATTATATTTATTTTAATGTTTCTAAAATCATTTAACTAATTGTTTCACTAATTGCATAATTACTACATCATCATTTGGAAATTATTTATCATAATTATTTCATCACTGAAAATTAAAAATAAATTTATATGATTTATAAAAATAGTTTATATTTTATAATAATATATATAGTCAACCAAATTTCTTATGTATCCCTATATGAAAAATATTATACATATTAAAAATAATGGTGTGGCATTTTGTCACTCCCTTTGAGTTTAATAATATTTAAGTCAATTTCCTAGACAAGTGCTCATTAAATTATTAAATTTAGATCCTTATGTTTTAAGGCCTATTTCTTCCATCCAATATCTTTCTGTAAAGTGTTAGGGTAGTTTTATAATATTTATTACATCACTGTTTTCCCTTAATTACCTAATTTTCCCTTAATAGTGGTATTAGAATTTACTAAGGCTTCTATTCATATTATCCAAAAAAAGGTTCATATTTAAAAAATCTGGCCCCTATTATTCAAAATATGAAATCAATTTTTAAAAATTAAAAACACAAAAAATTATAAAATTAATTTAAATTTAATCATGTGGATGGAATGAGATAATGAATTTTAGACTGAAAACGTCCAAAAGATTGACATGTTTTTATATCAAAATTCAATGTTAAATTGATTAAAATTACCTAAATTGAATTAAAAGATAATAATTTTATATAATTAAACTTTAAAACCAATCAAATATATAATTAAACACTATAAATTATTTTTATAAAAAATTGTTTTTAATTAAAATTCAGTATTTTTTTACTATTCGTGAAAAAATGAATCATATCAAAAAAATACCAAAAATTCAACCATGTAAATTTTTATAATATGATTTCAAATATTAAGTTTATTTTTTAATATAAAAAATTAAAAAGTGTTAAAAATTATATTTAAAAAGGGACCTCCATTAAAAGGCGGTAAATTTATCATTTCTAAAAATAAAGGGTTTGATGTCTAAAATTGGGTTTATTTTTATCTTATGCCTATAAAATCTATTAGATGATTATAAAAATATTTTATTTAGTATAAAACATATATATTTTATTAATATCATTCACTAATTGTAATTAATTTAATTTATCAAGACAAAACATATTTGGGAGCATAGAAATAAAATTTTTTCCTTTTTAATCAATTGGTATATAATTTCATTTATAATTCATTGGAAACTAATGAATTAATATTATAAAAAATATATTTTCATAATTTATTTAATACTATTTATAAATGCTAATTTAATTTCTAATTTATATCTTGATATATTAAATTTTATTATTTTAGAAATATACTATTGTTCGGTAAAGCTCTCTATTGCGTGTAATGAAGGTTATCAAAAGAACTCGACATTGTGTGTAACATAATCCAGGTATAGTTTTGCGTATACTACATCTAAGGGTTTCTTGTAGCACAATATTGACTTGGTGTTGCATATAACACAATCCATAAATAGTTTTTTTGTATAACAAAATCTATATTCAGTATTATGAGAAATAAAAAGTATTTAAAAGATTAAATTAACATTGAAAAATATATTTAACAAAGTATCATTGTTTTGTAATGTTGTACATGTAGTTTAACATCATACAGTGATGACATTGTATCACACATATTAACATTTCAGGTATGGGACATGGTGTGTGAGGCTTACGCATTGATTCACCCATCATTTCTTCCTCATGTTTTGTCAAGAGGGAATAGGATGTCTATTTATTGGGGTGGGTTTCATTTTAAGATTATTTGAAAGGAAATATAGTGAACTGATGTAAATGAAACCCACCCAACCATAGGGGTGGAGGGCATATGAGGGTATCTCGATGGAGGTACTCCCTATAGAGGTTGATAAGTCAAGGGAAGCTTAGGATACTATGCACTAAGAAGAATAATCTGGGGTGATTCATGTATAGTTTATGGTCATGATGATTTTACTCAAAGGATATCTCATATGGCATATGTGCGGCATTGGGTAAATGTAATACATTGTGAATTAGGGGCCAAGGAGGCCCAACATCACACAAAACATTCCCGAGGCAACTTGCACACAATTTAGAGTCATGATGCTAGGATATAGACTTCTAGTTTATGGTTGTATTGTTTGGACTTTAGTTCACCCTAAAGTGTTTGGTATGAAATGAATGAGTAAAAACCCGACATGAAAGGTAGGGCCTAGGCAACTACCAGGTGCATTAAAAAAATTTCAGGGCACATTGTAGACAGTTTAAGCTCATGGTTCTTGGACCTAAAATTCTAGTTTTAATGATATCAATCATGGAACATAGAAAGTATTTTAGGGTAATAACACATAGACCATGTATTTTAGTTTGAGGTCATAAATATTAGACCGTAGGGGGAGTGTCTCAAATGAACATACACAACGTCGATAAAATAAAACCAGATGTGAATTGTAGGGCCTAGGAGGACACTTAATACCACACAAAACCTATTCGAGACAACTCACACATAGTTTAAAGTTGAGGTTCTTGGACCATGGATTTTAGTTTAAGGCCATAAATCTTGGAATGAAAGGTGAATACCTCATAAGGATATGTGCGATATGAATCTATGACAACTCGATGTGAATTTGGGTCTATGAAGGCCCAACTTCATGAAATACATCCCAGGGGCCATGGAGAATAGTTTATGGTGATAATGCTTGGACCATCTGGATAGTATAAAATTGATATGTGTAGTGGAGGGGATTGAACAACCCAATGTGACTTGAGGGACTAGGATCCCATATGCTAGAAAACACATTCCTGAGGAGACTTTCACATAGTTTAACGTCATGATTCTTAAACATAGACTCCTTGTTTAAGTTCATAGTCTTCAGACCATAATGTGCTTGTGTATCTCAACCTTGCTTGGGGATGGGCCCCTCTCAAATCGTAAGCCAACATGATACATGCTCAGTGTGATAAACAAGGATTTGTATGGAGTTCCCATTTCTTATAAGAGAGAACGCAATAAGGGAATGAAGTGGTTGATTAATCTCGCAAGATAGATTGAAAATTACAAGACCAAGATAGTGGAAGTTGAATAACCAACAGACATGGAACAATTTTTTACCATGTTCTAAACATTGGTTTTATGCCCACATCTGTAGGAGATATGTCGAATAAATGTAGGATTGGCCATTAAGTGAGTTCAATAGAAGGGATCTATTCTCTGCTGCCCAATATCCTTCAATGTGTGATCCCAAGAAGTAAGGTGATCTAGTATAATATGAGACCATTCTGTTAGGGAGTAGGTATAGAGTAGGAGAGTTAAGGTTATCCAAATCATAGAAATTGTGAAGTGCCAAGGCCGAAGTGGGGAATATCCTAGGAATAATTTTATGGAAGGGATTGGCATAAGATGTAATATAAGGGTTTCACTATGTATCTCATAAGGATGGTAATCAAGCCATGAATATTTAGGAGACACGGTGTGGTAGGAGACTGATTCTGGTGGGATGAATTCATCTCTGGCGAGAACATTAGATCATCTAACCTGAGGCGGAATCTCGGTTTTATATAGGGTATTGTGTGGTTCATATCATTATTATAAATTGAGGAATCTAGAATGTATACATATTATTTCCCACCATATCATTCTCAATGTATGAAGCATCCAAGTTTCAAATGGGATTAATCAATACTTTAACATCATCTGATTAGGATACAAGGCTTGGTTGTTTAATTTCATGAAACTAAGACTAGAGTTGTTACTAGTTTAAGTTCATATAACTCAGATTATAGGGTGGGAATGGGTGTTCTGAGAATGCCTGTGTGAAATGGAACAATGATAACCTGATATTAATGGATGTTCAAAGGGTCCCTTTTCTATACAATGCTCGACAAACCATACCATGGGTCAACATCATGTCATTGGTGAAGAGAGGATCCAATGATGAGTATAAGAAAGGTTGGGGCCCAAGATGAAATATTTGGGAATCACTACAAATCCCATAAGGATGGGAATCATGCTGCACATTGTTCTAGAACTTGTCATGGTAGGAGACCAATGTCAGAAGGGTGTTATCCTCTCGAATGAGGATATTGTATCTTCTCATTCATATATATGAGGAATATCATATCTATATATGGTAAGTCTACAAACTTACATCATGTGCTGAGAATGTTTGTATCTTTTTATCCCATATTTATCATATAGGGAATTTTGGTTTAATATAGGGTAAAATCATATCTCATTAAGAGGCATCCTGGTTTTTTATGAAGTAAGATCACAGTTCAATGTTGTGTTCTGAGAACATCGGTGGGGCTTGTACATTGATCTTCCCATTATTTCCTTACTCATATCAATATATAAGTTCATGTTAGCCTGTTAATGGGATCAGGTACATGAATTGTTCTTATACGCAAAAGTAATCCCATGAGGGTTTTTTAGGGTGATAGAATTTCCAAAAATGGAAAGTTATTTCAATAAATCCATGGATAGTTCTAGAGACAGGATGTATATGTGTCACTATGTATCCCATAAGGGTGGGAATCAAGAAACTTGTAGTTATTGAGGGATGTGATGACATGACCTCTTTGAAACACAATGGATGAATAAAACCATGTGAAAGATGTGTGAATGCCCTTAGTTTAGGGTCATAGTTCTTAGAATAGTGATGGGGGCTTCAAGGATGTTAGTGTAATGAAAAAGAATGTAAACTCAATTTAAATGGGCCTATAGGGTCCTACATCACGTAAAATGATCATAAAGTTTATTGCACACATTTTAAAGTTATACACCTTGGACCATGGAAATCAGTTTAAATGCATGATACTTGGATTATTGATGAATAGTCCAAGGTTATGTTGCAAAAACCATTGGTAAATAGTTTAATGTAAAGCTTCTTCGACTAGAGAAGTGTTTATTTTGAGTTTTTTATGGCATAAAAGAGTTATATCCGGATGATAAAGGAGTGAATAAAGTCCCATGTACAACTCAAATACCAGGAAAAAGGCACATATGTTAAGGTCAAAATGTGTGGTCCATGTCAGAGGTAGCTAGGAAAACATTTTGAATCCATGATTTAGGGAATAGAATGATGTCATTATCCGGGTATCTATGTGGAATAGAATATGTAAAACATTATATTAATTATAAGTGAAATAGGAGGCTCATGTACCATATGCACACTTTTAATCAAACTACACACAGTTTAATTTTTTGATGCTTGGACCATAAAAGGGTCCAAAGGGCTAAAGACATGATAAATTTATAGATAGCACTAAAGGTAGAATTTTTATGAATTTTTTTGTATCCCTTGAGGATATTAATAAATGAGCACATAGTTCTGGAGCATGGTGTGGTAGAATACCAACATCATTGGGGGGAATCCTCTCTAGTGAGGGGATTGGGGTATCCCACCTTTTCTATGGTGAATCCCATGTACATAGCATGGGGTAAGGTTACAGTTTAACATCATGTGATGGGGAAGCTTGTTTCAGTTCATCTCATGTCACATGAGGCATCTCAATTTCAAACGGGGTATGAATTCGTAGATATTATCATACTTATCATATGAGGCATCCTTAGTTTATGTAGCGTAAAATGATCTATCATTAAGGGGCATCCTATTTTTATGCGAGGTAAAATCGTAGTCTAATAGCATGCAATGAGGAAATTATTCTTTGAAGTTTAAAGATTTACAATTTTACTATGGGGGATACAAATGGTTTAAGGTCGCAATGCTTGGACTAATTACGAATATTTTAAGGTCATTTTTCACAGACCATGACTCTTAGTTTAAGGTTGTAGATTTTGGACAATGACTCTTAGATTAATTTTGTAGATTTTGGACAATTGGGATCTCATTTTAAGGTCATAGAGTTTGGAAAAATTGGATCTTAGATTAAGGTCATAGAGTTTGGACCAATGGACTCTTACTTTAAGGTTATAGTATTTGGACCATGGGGATATTAGTTTATGTTTGTATAGTTTTTACCAATGGACTCTTAGTTTATGTTTTTGTTGTTTGGAATAATAGACTCTTAGTTTAAAGTTGTAGATTTTGGACCAATGGAAAATAGTTTAAGTTCATAATACTTAGAACAAGGTTTATCTAATTTTAGGTCACGTAGATTTGACTAGAACATCAAGCAGATTAACGTTAGGTGACCGAGTCATTATATCTTAGTTTAACATCATGAGAAAAAGATGATGGTTGTTTTGTATTTTCACATAAAAAAACTAAGATGATTGTGGAATTATTTCACATATAATGCCCCAAGTTGGGAATATGTCACACTAGGCTAACCTAGGACTTAACAAAATCCTTATGTTGGATCCTCTAGAATGAGCTCCCATTATTGTTCTGGAGATATCACCCAGAGTATTTTTGTGGCAGGGGATAGGTCCTCTCTAACCCATCCTAACGATTTGTGTTCCTTGACAACCAAGGGGAATCCCACCATAGTATTACCCTAAAATTTACCTAGCATATACGAGGATGTTCTCTAAGTTTGGGTTGGGCTATGTCATAGGGAAATATCTACGGGCTAGTGTTGGGGCCATAGGGAGTACCTATGTTGTTCTTTATCATCTTGTGGAGGACTTACATGATGTTTTTTGATGTCACAAGTAGTAGGAATATTTTAATTGAAAATACAGATAGATATTTGGGGTCTCTATATCAGTCATATGAACACACTTTTGAAGCTGAACTCTATGGATTTTGGGGTCGATGACACCCATGAGGCATTGAAGATTGGATCATCAGTTTTATGGCGAGATAGCGCCCAAGAGGCATGTAATCCTAGATTTTTGGTATACCGGGAAATTGGAACCTAGGATGCGTGGAAGCCAAGATATTCAGTATGATAGGGAAATGGATCCTAAGATTCATAGAAGCCTATATCTTATATATAGTGAGATGATAGTTCCAAGGAAGAGTTGAATCTTGTATCATTGGTACAAGGGGGGAAATGGTTTCTAGGAGGTTTGAAATCATATATCGTTGGTACGATGGTGTGATAATGCATGGGATTCATGGAATCTTAGATCACTGGTTTGAATGGGTGATGGTACCCTGGAGACATGGATGCTTATGCCATCGGTACTATGGGATAATATTGCATGAGATGTATTGAATCCTGGATCGTTAGTATGATGTTGTGATGGTGCCTAGGAACCATGGAATCGTGGATCTTCAGTATGATAGAGAGATGGAAACCAGGAGGTGTGGAATCCTAGATTTTATCTTTGACATGGAGATTCCACTCGAGAGGTGTGGAATCCCGAATCATTGGTATGATGGGGAAAGGGAAACCTAGAGGCATGGAATCTGGCATCACAATTATGATGGGGCAATGACACTCGGGAGGCATGGAATCCTGGATCTTCGGTACGGCGGGGTGATGGCCCCCAGGAGTTGAGGAAGTTTGGATCATCAATGTGATCGGGTGATGGAGCTAGGGTGGCGTGGAAGCCTAGATCATTAGTATGATGGGGTGATCGGACAAGGTAGGCATGGAATCCTCAATCAAAATTATAATAGGTTAATGGCATCTAGGAGTCATGTAATCCTTAATCGTCAGTACGATGGGGAGATGGTGTGTGGGAGGCACGAAATCCTGGATCGTTGATATGATGGGGTGATGGCACTGAAGAGGTGTGGAATCTTGGATTGTCTGTATGAAGGGTTGATGGTTCCCCTGGGGTGTGGAACCTAGTATCACTGGTACAATGGGGAGATGCCCACATAGAGTCATGGAAACATGGGTCGTCAATATAACAGGGTGATGGATCCCATGAAACATGGAAGACCGGATCGTCGTTTTGATGGGGCGATGGTACCATGGAGGTGTGGAAGTTTGTATTGTCCATATGATGGGACAATGTTTCTCGGGAGGCATTGAACCTGGAGTCATTAGTATAACAGGGTGAAGACTCCATGGGGATTTGGATGGCCATCTTGCTAAAACATCAAGCTTGGGAACCCAGGAGCTATTAATCCCAATCTTTCCTAAATTTTGTGGCGAGGGTACAAAAAATATACAGATTCCTAACTTTCTGAAATGTCATAGTGAGGGAGCCTAAGAGATATGGATATCTATCTCATTGAAAAGTGGTGGGGAAGGAGCTTTGGATATGTGGATTCTCATATCCATGAAATTTCAACGAGAGTGTTCCCTAGAGCTATGGATGCCCATTTTTTTAAAATGCCAAAGTGAGGGAAACTATGAGCTTTATATTCCCATATAATTGAAATTTAGAGTTGAGGGATCCCATGATATATGGATTTATATAGTAATAAAATGTTGAGTTGAGGGTGCTTAGGAGTTTCAGATGCCCATCATAGTGAAATATCACTATTTATAATGATTGGATCAGGTATATGATCAACCTAACCGAGTGTTGGTGTTGAGAAGTCTGGACCATAGATACTACAGTAGGGATATGATCGACCTACCCTCGGTCAGCATTGCCGTTGTGGCTATATAATAGACCTCCTTTATTGAGATGGTTCTTTAGTGTAAGACATGTTTTCTGTAATGGGGGGACCTCAGCACTGATCGATAGTAGCATGGGGAGGACCTTTTTACTGGCTGATGATGGTGTAGGGAGGACCTCCACACTAATTCAAAGTGTTATGGGGAAGACCTCTGTTTTGGATCATGATTGTGTGAGAAGGACATCCAAATAGATTAGTAGTGACATGGGGGGACCTCCTTGTTGGATGATGATGTTTCGGGGAGGAACTCCATATTTATTAGTGGTAGATTAGGGGGGAAATCCATAATGGATGATGATGGTGTGGGGAGGACCACCACACATATTTTTAGTAGTATGGGGAGGACCTCTATGTTATTTGACGGTGGTGTGGGGTGGACCTCCATACTTATTTTTAGGGGCATGAAGAGAACCTCTATGATGGATGATTATGGTGTGGGGAGTTCCTCCACTCTAATTTATAGCATCATGGGGAGGACCTCTTTATTGTCTGATGATGGTGTAGTGAGGACCTTTGTACTTATTTTTAATGATGTGTGGAGGACATTTGTGTAGGATGAGGACGGTACAGGTAGGAACACTGCACTGATTTAAGGAGGTGTGGGGAGGAACTCCGTTATGGATGATTATTGTGTGTGGATTACCTCCACACATATTTTTATTGTCATAGGAAGGACCTCTATGATGGAAAATGATGGTGTGGGGAAGAGCTCCGCACTGATTTCTAGTGGCATGGGGAGGGCCTCTGTACTAGCAGATGATGGTATAGGGAGGACCTCCACATTGATTTATAGTGTCATGAGGAGGGCCTCCATACTAAATGATAGTGGTTTAGGGGTAAATATGTAGTAATTTTTAGTTTTGTGGGGAGGAACTTCGTGATAGCTAATGATGGTGCTGGGAGGACCTTTACATTGATTGTAGTGGTATAGGTTGGAACTTCTTGTTGGCTGATGAAGGAGTTGTGAGGAACTCCACTATTATTGTAGTTTAATTAGGAGTACCTCCATGATATCTAATGATTTTTGTGAGGATGACCTATACAACTATTTGTAGTGGCATAGGGAGGACCTCTGTACTAGGTGATGATGCTGCGATGAGGCCATTTGCACTGATTTTTAGCATCACAGAGAAGACCTACATACTAGCTGATGATGGTATGGGGAGTACCTCTCCAGTTATTTGAAGTGGAATAGATAGTACCTTCATGATTGATGATGGTGGTGCATTGAGGACCTCCACACTAATTTTTAGTGATATAGGGAGGACCTCCATGTTGGCTGATGATGGTGTAGGGAGGACCTTTCCACTAATTTATAATGGTATGGGGAGGGCCTCTGTACTGGATGATGATGGTGTGAGGATAACCTCTAAACTCGTTTGAAGTGGCATGGGTAACTCCTCCATGCTAGCTAATGATGGTGTGGGGAGGAATTTGTCATTGATTTTTAGTTCCATGATGAGACTACCATACTAGCTAATGATAGTGAGGGGAGTACCTCTATAATGATTTCTCATGTAATAGAGAGGACCCCTGTTCTAGTTGATAATGGGGTAGGGAGGACCTCTGTACTAATTTTCCATATAACAGGATGTCCTATAATGGCTTCGGGTGGTGTTGGTGACTGAGGGAGTCAACCAGGCCTGCCTATGTGGTGACTAAGTTCTCGATCCTAGGTGGGTGGAGTTAGATCCCCATTCACCTATTATGGGGATCTTAATGGATACATCGATGATGTTTGGGGCCACAGGATATGGGGAGTATTCCACTTGATGGTAAATTTTTCGAGACTTCCCCCATAATTAGCACTGGTTATTCTGGATTCAGGCTGACAGAGCAGGGATAGGGTCAACAAGCTGGTTGACCTATGGAACCAGTTGGTGTTGGTGTCGATGCGTCCTAGTGGGATCCCTCTTAGGAGGCTCTCGAGTTTTTGTCTTTGTAGGTGCACATCTTAAATCCCTTACCTCCTTGGTGAAGGGTATTGGGATGGAATAACTCTCTAGGAAGAGGCTCACAACATTGATTATCATTGGGATAGGGGTGGTTTCCCCGTGTGCGTACCCCAGGGGCGGTAGTGACAGTTATTCACTTATGCTTCCTGGTCTTCATGCACCAAATGGTACTCATCCTCTCGCACATGAAGGAGAAGGGACCCACAAGTTAATGACTTGATTTTCCTAACATTTTTCATCCACTCATAGTTATAGGATGAGATATTCAAGTTGGTTTTATCATTTTTTACAACTCTTTCACAATCGCGGTGTGCATCATCGGAACATCAAATGTTTCTTACCCTATAGTCCCTATTTACAAAGCCTAGTTGTTACCACCACCACAGATGGTGATTTCAGCTCCTTGATTGAAATGGGGTGATGGGTTGTTAGTTCCTCCTTTTAGGGATTCCTCCTTGGATATTGTGACTTAGTACGGGTCTCCCTCAATGATTTGAGTCACATTTGTGAATCTTTTTTCCCATACCATCACTATATGGATGTTAATTAATTACGTTGCTTATATATCGATAGGTCAAAAACCATCATCGAATTATATGATAATTTACAATATGTATGGGCATCTATGGATTCTAGTTGTTTTGGGAACTTTTAGAGTCTTCTACTTTTGAAGTCATGGGTATCTCATATGAGGCATCCTAGGCACAAAACCTAAGGCATAATGTTTCAACCATGAGATAGTTGATGACAATGTTTTTATTCACCTTTTTAAGTTGGATTCATCTCATATGAGGCATCATAGGTAGGAAACCAAAGGAATGTTGTGTCGTCTATGAGGTAGTTGAAAACTGGGGTAGTCTTCTCCTTTTGAATTCATAAGAATCTCATATAAGGCATCCTAGGAATGGAACCTAAGGCGTGCCTTATTGATCATGAGGTAATTTATTCCAAGGGAATAAGTCTTCTAGTGCTTTTACCTCGGAAATCCATTGTTTATTGTGTGGAGTAGTGATTCTAGATCAGGGAAAATCATAATGTCTTATGGAGACAGACAAAGGGTTAATGTCTTTTTGGGACAAGATGGACAATCATAACTACCTATAAAGGTGGATTATGGAGGTGTATCCCTAGGATGGAAAATTTCACTCCTTGGTAAATGGATCAGAATACCCCTTGATGTCACACCCAGGCCTTGGAATTACTTTATTTTATTCTTTTATCATCTTTTGATCTCATTGTATGAGGTTCAAGTTGATTACCAATTTAAAGTTTTTAATTTTGAAAGTCATGGGTGAGTTTTTGTCCTATGCATGGTTAGCACGCTATTTGGGTAAACCGTTCAGCTTTTCCTAGGTAACCATGGGACTTTTGTTGGCGTTCTGGGAAAAGGCGCACAAATTATGCATATTTTGGGAAACCATGAAGTTTGGTTCTATAACTAGATAGAGTAATTTAACATGGTTGGTGATTTTTTTGGGAAACTGTGTGGTCGAACCATCTAGGTGCCCCTCTATTCTAGTAGCTTGCACGCTTTTTTTTGCACTGTATTTTAAACTGTGTGTCCAAACCAAGTGAACTACCCTGATTCTTAATATTTTTAAATTCCATGTTTTCTCCTCTATTTTTTTAATCCTAAATAAATATTTTATACCTTTCTCAATTTTTTCACACCAAAGGGTTATCCAAACCCATATCCATTTCTCCCCAACCTCCATTGATGCTCATTGAAGGGTTCTAATTTGATTTATTTTATTTTTGGTATTTTCACTCCTCTACTTCTCCCAATCTTTGGATTTATTGGTAATTCCATGGTGGATTTTCTCATTGGAAGAACTCTCAGAGTGAGGGTTGATGTGTGTTTCTATTTCTAGGATGTTTGGTTGTGAAGATAGTTTATCAGGCTTGGTTCTTCCTTCCCTTGAAGTATCATTACATTCTCACTCCGTTGAGGTAGGTGATTCCATCCATTTAAATTCTATCACATTCAATTTAATGCTTTTGTGTTTCTAAATAAGTTATAAACATATTTTTAATTCTCATAATGTGTTAGTGTATATTTATTTTTTTTAATAGTGTAAATTTGATGAAAATTAAGTTTCAAAATTTTTTCTTAGGTTTGCTTTTATGTTTATGCATGCACGGTGTTTGATAAAATGTATATTGGTCTTCTAAAATGAGATTGAGAATTTGTGGGGGGTATTTAGCATCATTTATATTTTTTTGGAATGGAGATAATTAAAATTTTGTTATGTGTTGTGTATTTGAAACAAATTTATGTCTTGAGAAATGATGGTAAAATTATTTGGAAATATTCTCCAGGTTTTTAGATGCTTATCGGTGATTTTAACATTGTATGTCATGTTGTGTTGTTTTAATGGAAAATGTAATTTCTTAAAAATAGATTTTTAATTGCATCATGAACACTTGAAACATTACATTGGTGTAAGTACATCCATTGGTGCATTATTTACACACATTAATGGGAATACAAATGAAGATGTCACTCTAAGAGTGATACCTCTTTTATAAAAATGTTTTCCTCAAATTATAAATGGTGTGGTGATGCTTCAAGTTACTCACAAATATTCCTCCAAATGTGTTCCTATAAACATGGTAATTTTGGTACCTTTGAAAAGATGGTTAGTTTTTAAGTTGTATGGAATCCATTTTGGAATTGTGAATATGAATTTGGTGTTTCATATTTTTTTTCAAAAGTGGTTTGGAAAGTTTCCATAATTGTATTTTAAATGGACATGATGTAAGGCTCGATTGGCAATTTTCAATTTCTGGAAAAGTTTTTTGAAATCCATATAATGTGAAGTCTCTATTGGTACTTGTATATGGATTTTCATAAGACAGTTACCCCTATGGAGGATTTCACTATGTGGTTTATCACATGCAAGGGGTTAGAGATTCGTTATGTGAGTTTGGTGGAGGTAGGTAAGGTGATTCACATTTGTGAGGGCCTCTTATTTCACCATGTACAATTACCATGCGACTCATGGTCATCTATTAGAGGGTTGAGTGATGGTTACCTATCGAACCCAATTAAATAAGTTGGTACCCCCCCCCACAATAAAGGGATCGGTGGGACATGTAAACGGATTGGAAAATTTAGAGCACCCGTCTGTTAATTGACTATGGATCTCCACCATACATCTACATGTTAATATAATCTGATTACATATAGGGATGCCTCTAAGGATGTTTAGGAAATTCTCATGGTTTAATATATGTATATGATTTCTTAATTTCGGTTACACTTGGTTTCTTATTCGTATTTCTGGTTTATCTTCATCATAGCTTGGTATTTTTCTTTTTGGAATTGGATTGGGTTTTGGTTTTAAAAATGGTAATATTTTTTGAAAATGGAAATTTGGTATATACTATTTCAAAAATGGAAAGATTTTTTTGTTTATCAAAATGAGAAAACCCTAATTATATATATATAGTATATCAAACTAGTCTTAATGGATTATTTTCAGCAAATTAAATGTATTGATTCTTTAGTGGTTTCCAACTGAGATTTTAAGCTCACACCCTACATGTGACATTCAGTGGCGGTATACCCAGTCTGTTTTGAAGGTTCAGGTTTCTAGTTTGAGTGCACATTATGGTAGTAGGTTGGTCCTATCATTGGTTGTGATGAAGAGGTCACATAGAGATTTTATAGCATACATTGGTCTTAGTTTTGGGTTTATTTTTTGTTCTATTTGTTTTTTTTTTCAATCTTGTAACTCAACTAGTTTTTATATTAATTTATTAAGATTTTGTTTTTGTTAGTGATTCTATGTGTTTAGTTTATTTATTTTGAACATGGTTATTTATTGGGATAAACCATTCCCTCTGGATTATCTTTGATTCCCAACAGTATTTTTCATCACATGTGGATCGGGAATTTCCTTAGGGCCATGTCTCTGACTAGGTCGGATGTCGGGTTAGATGGATTCATAACTTGGTTCATGAAAAAATTGTATCAAAGTATTTGGTCATTATTTGGGGTGTCATGTAGTCGAATATTAGGACTTTCAGGACTTATGAGGTAGGTAAGGTAAATATGTCATGAACCTTTTCTTTTTCTAATCCTCAAGTTGCTAAGGGTAGTCTGGGATTTGAGTTTTTTATCCATTTTTATTGAGGAATGACATTGGGAGCGATCTGGAATCATTTTGTGATCTCACATAGAGTAGTGACCCATGTGGAGTCCACAATCACAGTTCATGTTCCACTTAGTGGTCAGTTCTTACTTGGGCCATAGACTACAAACCATGTCACTATGTTATGCATGACCACTGGTTCCTCATTACGATAGTTTGGTGTGATTTGAATTCTATTTTAGTTTCGGTTGGTTCAAGTGATATTTTAAAATGAAAATGGTTTTTGAAATAAAAATGATTCCTTTCAATGGTTTTGGAATTGGAAATAATGGGTTTTCAAGGAGAATTCAATTTGAGTTAAAAAAACTGATACATTCTAGGGTTTTAAAATAATGTGGGATGTATGACCCTTATTGTTCCTTATGAATGTTCATATATGTGTGGTTGTGTATAGAAAGTACATATTGGCATGTTTTTATAGACGGAATGAGGGTATGTGGGATGATCACATATGTGACAGTTCATAGGATTCCATAAGTGAGTGTTTGAAATTAAAGGTTTGGCTTGGTTTTTTGGAATGGGTTCTTAGTGGAAAATGATCTCGAGGTTTGAGTGTTCTTTAAAAAAAATTATTATCTCATGAAAATGGATATAAGTTTTTGGAAAGTGTCCTTTCAAGAAGGAAGTTCTGAAATTAAAATGGAAGTGGTGATTTTTTAAAAGAGAATTTTTTATTATGTTTATATGTGTATGGCCTGTGAGACGGTTTGTTTGGCCTGATATGGTTCCTTGGTTGTGTTTTGTTTGGATGTTTTTTTATTTGTGTGTGGATGTTTCTTAGAATATGCTGCCTAGAAAGGTCCCCAAATTTTCTACTATGTCATGCCCTGTTTTTGATTTTTCTCAAGTGTTATTTGTCTATCATGGTAATCAAGCTCGTCTAGAGGCATAGGAATGGATTGAGTAATTTAAGAGTGTCTTCAGATGGTTGAGAACTTCTGAAGATATTAGATTTTGAGTTGTATTGGTTTTTTTTCAAGGTTCATATTTGGATTAGTGGAAGATGTTTCCTCCATCGTCGATGTAAGTTGAGATGACGTGTGAAGTATTTAAGTCAGTGTTCATCCTGCAGTTTATACCAATGAAGGTGAAGATAAATAATTTGGAAGAGATCAACAGTATTCAACAATGTTAGTGGATAGTGAAGGCATGTTTTGGACAATTTGATGAGCTCACTTCTTTGTCATTGAGAATAGAATCATAGGATTCACTGAAATCTTATTTCTATCATGGGTCTTTATCTAGAGATAAAAGAGAGGGCTCTCTCCTCCAAGGATATTTGTTTCGAAAAGTGGGTAGTTGAATCATTCCTAACTATGTTAGTTTATAGAGCTCAAGTTGGCAACCTGATGTCTCTTGTTGTTAGTGAAGGCCCCCTTATGATTAAAGGGGTGTTCTAAGGATCATCTTCTAAAAGATCTCTTTCACTGGTTCTATATTCTAACTTATCATACCATTCTCTCAAGTGATTCTAGTGTGGTTAGTTTGGAAATTTGAAGTTTTCAGGTCGCAATCCTCTAAAAACTTGTCATTTATGTGGTTGTTTGGTTCATATGGAATATTTTTTTTAACAATCATTTCCTGAAGAAGATGTTTTGATTGGAGGATTTCAACTTCTAATTGTAAGGAAGTAGATGCTTCAATCACCAGGGCTCTGGTCATAGGCCTTGGAGTGGAGGTCGCATGCAGTCGTGAGCCAACAAGGGTGTGGGAGGCCTTGGACAAGTTTTTGTCCACTGTTTTGGGTGGAGAAGTTTTAGGTTCCCCTATTTTAGTTTTTATACTCTTGTAAGTTCATATTTTTATCATAAAAGTATGTTGGACTTATTATGTTTAATTCAAGTGGTTGTGTTTATCTGAATGTGAGTTTTCAAATCAGTTACTCTCTTCTGAGGGTGCTTATGATTTTATTGATGGTTTATGGACTCTAGTTTCATTCAGTTGTAATACATTTGATTATTGTTTTTGGAGTGTGGTTAACACTTTTACGGGTTAGTTCTGGCCTCAGTTTTTGTTGTTCTTGTTTTGAGATACTTGTTCTTGTGGAAATTAAAAAAATTGGCTTGTTCTCGGGTTTTTTTTAGTTCCTTTCATGTGTTTCCATGAGTTTTGGGGTCTAGGATATGTGGTAATTTTCAAATTCTATTTTTTATCTTGTTCGGGGAACTTGGATAATTTCATGTTGGGAGTTCCCGCATAGGTTGACCTGGGTGGCACTGTAGGAATTTTTCTCAACGGTCACCATGAGGTGTTGTTGTTTGAGTTTTTATGTTGGCCATGTTATTCAAGTTCGTATAGTGGGGATAACCCTCTCATGTTCTCCCATTGATTTTGGTTCTATTGTTTCTCTATAATTGTTCAGGTGTGACTTGTGGAACGAAGGGTCACCCGGAGGTTTGTGGTTTCTTTTGATTTTGGATGAGAATGAAATCAAGTTTTATTTAAATTTCATCTTGGTTAAATTATGTGGGAAGAAAGTATTTTTTATGGGGAGAATTGTCATATCCCAACATTTTAATTCCTTTATTTCATTCTTTTCTCATCTTTGGATCTTTTTGGTTCCATCTTGGGTTGATTTCCAATTTAAAATTTTGAATTTAGGAAGTCTCGAGTGAGTTTTTATCCTATGCATGGTTGGCACATGGTTTTGGTAAAATCTATGGATTTTCCTAGATAATTGTGCATCTTGTGATGGGGTCCAGGTAAAAGGTGCATGGATTGCGCACGGTTTTGAAAACCATACAGAAATCATGTGGTTTGGTTCTGTAACCAGATAGAGGTGTGTATCCTAGTTGGTGGATAGTTTGGGAAACTGTGTAGAAAGCCCATGAAGGGTGCCCCTCCTTTATAGTATATTGTGTATGGTTTGTCAAACCATGCGACCAAATTATCAGTGCTTCCTAGATTCGTAAAAATTTTAATTCCAGGTTTTTTGCACCGAGTTTTTAACCCTAAATCAAGATTCTTATCTATTTCTCAAACCAGGTTCACCAGGGGGTTCTCCAAACCCCCCTTTCTAACCAATCCCCGTTTATTCTTGTTGAAGGTTTCTAAGGTGAGTTATTTGATTTTTGGTAATTTCTCTTCTCTCCTTCTCCTTCTCTTGGGATTCTTTGTAATTCCATAGTGGGTTTTCTCTTTGTAAAAATCCTAGGATTGAGGTTTGATGTGTGGTTTTATTTCTTGGATGTTTGGGTGTTTGGTTCATCTCTTGGGTTTGGTTCATCCTTCCCTTTAATTTCAATTTCATTCTCACTCTTTTAAGCTAGTTGTTTCTATCTATTTCCTTTTAGGAACATTCTATTTGACACTTGAGTGGTTCTAAATAAATTATAAAAGTTTTTTTCATTCCATTTATGTGTTAGTAAATATTTATTTTTTGTTTTAATAGAGAAAAATTTGTTCAAATTAATTTTTGAAGGGTTTTATTAAGTGTGCTTATATTTTTATGCATGAAAAGTGTTTGATCAAATGTCTATTGGTTTTCTAAAATGAGAATGAGAATTTGTGGTGATATTTTTCTTCGGTTATATTTTTTCTATTGGATTTAATTACAATTTGGGTATGTGTTATGGTTTTGAAACCTCTATATGGATTTAGAAATGGTGGTAAAATTATTTGGAAAGATTCTTCCAGTTCTTATATTCTTATTGGCGATTTTTTACATTGTGTGGCATGTTGTGTTGGTTTAATGGAAAATTTAATTTCTTAAAAGTATATTTTTAATGTCTTTATGAAAACTTGAAACATTCCATTGGATGTTGGAACATACTTGGGTGCATGGGGTGTATACATGGATGGCCATTCAAATGGAGACAGAATTCCAAGAGTGGTCCCTCTATTGTAAAAATATTTCATGGAATTCTAAATGGTGTGGTGACGCTTCATGTGACTCAAAAATATTGTTTGAAATGTATTCCTTGAAACATGTCCATTTTGTTACCTTGGAAAATATTGTTATTTTTTAAGTGGTTTGAAAGCTCAATTGGCATTGTGAAAATGAAACTCGTATTTCATCTTTTTCAGAAGGGGTTTGGAAAATTTTTGTAAATTTATTTTAAATGGACATGATGTAAGGCCCTTTTGGAACTTTTCAATGTTTAAGAAAGTGGTTTGGAAAATTATATGATGTGAAGGCCCTATTTTCAATTGTATATGGATTATTTTGAAAGGGGTACCCCTATGGAGGCTTTCCCTATGCATGTTATCATATGGGTGGTGTCGATGATTGGGGTAGGCAAGTGTGGTGGAATAAGGTATGGTGAGTCACGTGCGCGTTGGACTCCCATTTCACAATGTAATATTACCATGAGACTCTAATACATCTTTTAGAGGGTCGAGTGATGGTTACTTATCGACCCCAATTAGACCGGTTGTTACCCCCTAGACAATACAGGGGTTGGTGGGGCATTCCACGGGATTTTCTAGTTTAGAGCGGTTATTTGGTTATTATAGAGTTTCACCATACACTAGCAGGGGAGTCCAATCTTAGTACATCCAATGATGCCTTTAGGGATTTTTTAGAAATGACCATGGTTTACTAACTATGTGTTCTTGTTTATGTTTTGTTAAACATGGTTTCTCATTCGTACTATTGGTTTATCTTCAGCATATCTCGGTATCATTATGTTTGTATTTGGATTGAGTTATGGTTTTTAAAATGGTAATCCATTTTCAAAATGGAAAGGTGGTTTGTACTATTTCTAAAAGGTAAAGTTTGGTTTCATTATCAAAATGAGAAAAACCCTACAAATATATATATATATATATATATATTAAAATATTGTTAATGGTTTATTTTTGGGAAAGGAGATGTATGGATTTTTTTGTGGTTTCCTACTAAGATATTAAACTGAAACCCTACTTGTACCATTTGATATAGGTTGACCCAAGATATTTTGTTGGTTTAGGTTTCTATTTTCAGTGCTCTTTATTAGAGCAGGTTGGTTCTATGGTTAGTAAGGACCAAGAGATCATGTGGAGATCGTGTAGTGTGGTTCATTCATAGATTTGTACTCATTTTATATTATGTTTTTTTAGTTGTATCATGTACCTAGATAAGTATTTATAAAAATTTATTGAGATTCAGTTTTTTTAGTTCTTATGTGTGTTTAGTTTATTTATTTTTAACCTAGTTATTTATTGTCCTAAAACATTACATGTGGATTATCTTTGACTCCCCGCACTAGTTTTCAGCTTCTGGGGATCGGGAATGCCCTTCGGTCCATGTCTCGGATTGGGTAAGATTTCTAATTGGATATTATCTCAGTTTGTATGGTATAAATTGAGGTAGTTCTGGGAGGTTCATCCCTAGGTGGGAAGATATCACACATTGGTAAGATGGATCATAATTCCCCTTGAGGTGGACCTGGGAGGTGCATCTCGAGGAAGAAAGATTTCACACCTAGGTTTAGTGATGGATCTAAATTCCCAATGGAGGCAGATCCAAGATGTGAGAACCTAAGAGGGAAGATATCACATCACAGTTTACTGATGGATCTGAAATCCCAGTGGAGGTGAATTTATAAGTTTCATCCCTATGAGGTATGATTTCACACCAAGAATGGATGGCTCAAAATTCCCCTTGAGGATGGTCTAGGAGGTACCTCTCTAAAAGGGAAGATTTCATGCCAAAATTTATTGATGGATCAAAACTCCCTATGGAGGTGAAACTTGAATTATGGATTAGAAAACCCCTTGTAGGTGGATCTGAGTGGTGCATCCTAGGAGGGAATATTGGACACCTAAGTTTTCCAAATGATCATAATGCCCCATAGAGTCAAATCCATGAGGAAGGATTAAAATGTCTCATGGAGGAGGATTGAGGAGGTTCATCCCAAGGAGGTAAGATGTCATAGATGGGTTTCCTTTTTTTGTGTTTGAACCTCTGGGAGGCATACTCATAAATTTTTAAAGATAAATGGTTCAAAACCCACGTAGTTCGATGTTGTAGTTTAAGGTCATGTGATAGGAATGATCCATGCATTTTAATTTTGACCAGTTAGGACACAGTGCATGGGGATTATGCATTGAGTTTCCTATAATTTTATCCTCATTTCAGGTCTTAAGGAAAACCCACATTTTTTGTGGCTCAAAATATATGATTGGGGCTTACACCTGAGATGGTGGTTCATTGTGGTTATTTGGTGTTCATATCATAATCATTTCACAAGGGATATTATGTTCGAGACATGTAGAATATTGTGATTTTCATAGGATTCATCATATTCCCATAACATTGGGTATATTATGGTTTAAATTCATGTAGTGAGTACTATGGTATTTTGTATCATTACCAATGAGTGTGGCATCTTATGCTTGATGAATATGGAATCCTATTCTTGAATGAGAGGGTATACTATAGTCTAATGTCACCTAGTGGGGACCATGGAATGTTATATCATAATCATGGCATGGGGAATATTATGCTTGACACATAAGGAATCGTATTCTGGAATGATACGGTATATTATCATTTAATTTCATGAAGTGAGGACTATGGAATTTCATCTCATGATCATGGATTGAGGCATCTTATGATTGATGCATAAGGCATCCTATTCATGAATGATAGTGTATACTATAGTGTAAATTAAAGTGTTGAGGACTATAGAATGTCATATCATGATCATGGAATGAGGCATCTTATGATTGACTCATAAGGCATCCTATTCTTGAATGATAGGGTATACTAATGTTTAATTCCATGTAGTGAGGACTATGGAATGTCATATCATGATCATGGCATGAGGCATCTTGTTCTTGATGCATAAGGTAGCCTATTCTCTAATGATCGAGTATACTATAGTTTAATTTCATGTTGTGAGTACTACTTGGTGGAAGAGGCCTTGTAATGGCTAGCGCGAGAATTATGCAAGGACATCCCTTTTTGGTTTGATATGGAATGAGATTTAGGTAACAGAGTTTTATGAGTTTCTCTATGGGTGTATCAACTCATGTAATTTGGGTGATCGAAGAGGAAAATCTCAACATGGTTCATGGTAATTGGGCCAAGATTATTAGTTCAAATCAAGGTATTTTCTTGGAGTGTAGAGGATTATCTTGACTTGTGATAATTCAAGGGTGGATGTTGGGGCGGTATAAGGGTTCAACCCAAAATTCCCTCAACCTAGCTTGAAAATTACACAGTGTGACTCTCAATTTTATATGGGGGTTAGTGATAGTGTAAAGGGAATGAGGCATCAAGCCCATGACCACAGCCTAGTAGTCATCCCAAGTGAGGTTTTGAGGGCACATCCCCTATGGTATGGTCTAGTGGGAATGTGTTTGAATGTTGTTGTGTGAAAATATCCACTTGGTCATGCAACTATGAACTGGGGTAGGAAACATCTCATTGTGTCATGAAACTATCTATTAGGTCATGAAAATATAGAGTTTCATGAATAAAAAAGATTGTGTGAGGCATGGGATTCAAGCATGTTGGTAAACATTGTATCACACAACTCTGCGGTTTCGCATAAACAGAGTTGTGTGAAATATTGGTAGTTTCTCAAACTTGTGTTCCCAGTGAAACAAGTTGTGTGAAAAAGTCTTAGTAGAATCCCTCTAGTTGATAGGTTTCTCCTAGTTAATTTTTTACAACTTTGCGACCTAGGTGTTGTGAAAATAATGCAACTTAGATTTGTATAAACGATGGATCAAACAATCAAATATTATATTTACGCATCATTTGAGGGTTCGACACCATATTTATATGTGTTTTCTTCATGCAAAAAACTTCTCCATTGTCACATGACTTTGTCAAATAGTGTACAACATTGTTCTATGTCCCAAAAAATTGTTTGACGGTGCACAACTTTATGCAGTTGTGTGTAAATTCTAGTGTTTTTTGGGCCAAATTGCATATGCATGAAACAACTACATTTTACTTCCCCTTCCTCACACAACATTTTTTCTGACTTGAAAGGTGTTGCGTGTAATTTTTGGAAAGTTTCTCTAAATTCAATGACTTCATCCTTTGTTGTGAATTCTTTGTGAACACTTTGTTGAAAGCTACACAAAATTCCATAATTTTCTCTAGAAATGATAAAATAGTTGTTTTCTGTTGTCTAACTTCAAATGGAAAAACCTTATGATTTGTAACTCTTTTTGGGCTCTATGACTAGTGAGATTGAAGTCTGTGAGGCGATATATGGTTTTGAATCAGGTTCCTAAATATTTTCTCCATTTCATAGACATGGGTTTTTTGTTACATCGATGATGAAAGTTGGTGAATGTGGTAGGTGGTGCATGGGGTTCATATGGTCATCTGTGGGAACACAAGGAGGTGGATTTAGTGTTATACCACCACATCATATAGTTGTGCTAGCAGGAATATAAGGGACTCTAAAACATTCTCAAGGCTATGCGGTGGGATCCCATCTCACTTGGCCCTGATCAACTGTGCTCAATATGCCATTTTGGGTGGGTCCCTAAACCCAATGAAAAAAATGGGGGATTAACTTAGTGAATGTGCATGTGTATTGATATAAACAATTCTAACAAAAATATGGTTCTAGACCTAGGATTTCAAAAATCCACTTCAAGGATGAAATAATTGATCATTATGTCTATAACTAAACACTGAGATGTATATTTTGGTAAAAATTAATTAAAATGGTATTTTCATGAGAATCAATTCAAATTCCCTTATGAATTTGTGATCTTCTCTTATCTAAATTAGGAATAACTCTCCTTAATTTATATATAAAGTTAAAAATAATAATTTCAATATTTATAAACATCCTAGATTCCTATATTTGGATTAAAAAAAATTGTTTAATATTTTATATAATACACAATATGTAAAACAAAAATATTACATGAAATAATGAATATATTTTAATTATAAGAGTCTACTTAGTTTTTCTTCAACTCATTGTAGTTCCTCTTCTACTGATATTTCTTTCCACAAGTGAAATAGATAACCTCCTATTCATTGCACTCTCTTTGAATAATTTACCACTTTTAAGTACATAAAAAAATCACCATTCAATTTAAACTTTTCATAGGCTTTTTAACCATGTCCCTTATATAATTCCCCTTAAGGGGTGTGGAACCATGATCCTTCAAATACCTATCATCTTAGAGAATCATAGTCAAAATATTATCAAGTGGATTCTCAACACTATTAATTTTTTTCATACTTAATGAATATTTTATATATAGGTGGATATGGTGATAATAAGATGTTAATAAATAATTTATCATGCATATGGAATCCAATTTCACTAACTAATTGATATACTTCAATATCTTGATGGACAGTTCAATTTCTAGGTAATTGTATTCTAATTTATACTTTTATAGTGTATTGATAATCTAATTTATCTATATCCTCTCTTTTTTACTTTTCATGTTCTAGGATATGATTTATCATAGTACATGAATATATATCTTTATGTTGCATCTTCATTTATTTGGATGTAACTGATATCATGATACAACTAACATTTGAAGCATCATTTATGTATCTCTAATAGGAATCCTTTTCGCATTCACTCGCTCACTGAGGTGGATAATTAAGAATAGGAAATTCTATCTCATAATATAAATTCTTATGAAGTATTTTAGTATACAAGAGATTATACCAATTTTTTAAATGTTTTTTGGTGATGGAATTTGTGTTGGTGAGGAAATTTTATTTTTTTTGGATTGATCATATTGTTCCCATGGTTTTTTCATATGATTTTTGTTTACAAAATAAGAGAATATTTTAAAAAATTTCTTTATTATAGGTGGTGATGTGATAAATTAAATTTACTACTCTCCTATTATTTTGAAAAATCCAAGTATCTATCACCATTGGATTCAGAATATCTTTTTGCTTAAATATTCATGAGATAAGGATCCAAATTTCCCATTAAATAATCTAGATGAGAGCTTAAAAATTGATCAAATGTGTTTAGGTAGTCTTTTATTTACAAATTCATTAATTCATAGTTCCTTGATCTATTGAGTAGACCCCCCTAATCCAAAAATAATATGATCATATTTTCTAAACACATTCCTCCAAGTTATAGTAAGTCTTGATAAGGCCATCATCCATTGATACTAACTAGGTTATGTCAACCAGGGAATATCATTAAATATCCCAAATAATTAATAGTACCATGATGAGGTAAAGACCGAAACGTCTAATTATGTTTGTATTCTCTCTAAATTGATGGAGGGATTTTTCTAACAAAATATTTTTCTTTAGGGTGTTGTATTTAACTTATGGATAAATATAATAAGTTGTATTCTACACATACTTGTTAAAATTTTATTTATTTTAAATAAATAATTAACTATGTATGATAAAGTAATTTATCTATAATTTAGTTTAATTTCATATTATCTTGATGATTAAATTATTTTCCTTGTGTGATAACATTTATTCATATAAATAAACAATGAATCAAATTAATTAATTAATAACTATGCACATAAAAAGTAACATTAATTTTTGATGCCGTCAATGGATTTTATCTTCTTGTTTGTTTATCAAGTGTATATAAACCTTCCTTAACCCTAAAGGGAAAACACCTGAAGAGAATTCTTGGAATGGATTATAGTATTGTATCTTCTCAATAGTCTTCACCTCAACTCAGGTCCTAAACCATTTCCTCTCACTAGGAAATACATCCTTCATAAATTTTTACTCACTTATTGGTGAGGGGTACAATGTATTTATGGTTATATAAAATAAAGATTGGATACATAGGACCATAAATAATAAATGAGTAAGGGATGATATATAGATCATTCTATTTAATATAATAATAAATTTTAATATAAAACCATACAATAAAAATAAAATAAAATAACCCAACACATACGTAGGTCGGTCATGTAAAGACCCCTACCATAGTATCCCAGATCCATTGGTTACTTTATTAAATTAACATAATACACAAGGAATCACATCCTAAAGGACCAAATAGTTGATTATTCTTGGTAAAATAGATATATACTTGAAAAATAAAAATACATTTAGAAACATAAAATACACAAACTGGTTTCTTCAAAAATTTCAATATTCCCATCAGTATATCCCTACATATCAATCAAAAACACCTTTGTGTATCCTAGGAAATAAAAAACAGAAGAAAGGGTTCAGCTCATATGCTCAATAATGGAATGCTTATAATAGAAGATATCATAAAAAATAATCATAATAAATATGGAATGATAAATAACCAAAACACTTTCCATTTAAACAATAATTTGAGCATAATATGTTAGGAATAAATGCTGATCATATAATTCCATATAAATTATCACTTGAGCTTAAAAAATAAACATGGATATTCAAACTAATTACATAATCAAATGGAACATAAATAACTAATCTCATAAGAAGGGAATGTATAATTATAGACATCATAACCATACCATCAAGGCCTCGTTCCTATACGCCCTATGTAAATGGGTAAGGGCTTGACCAAAAAAATCCAATCTAGTTTCTCTCATAAGACCTACCGATATGTCGGGGGAATACGGTGATCTCCACCCATTATTTACTAAGTCCAATAAATTCCACATTTGAAAGGGGTGAACCACAATCAATATAAACATTTATATTGAAAAACTACCATACAACATTTTAATACTTTCCCAATCAATGAAAAAATCATAAACCATCTATGGTAATATGGTGAATGATATCAAAATTATACATCTCAGTCAAACTGATCATAAACCATCAATATAAATAATTATAATGGTATCATTACAATATATTCCGAATGGACCATAAGGTAAAATGAATTTTTTTACATTAATGAAGATATATACCATACAAATTCCATTAAAACATTCTTGAGGAAAATAGCCTTTTCGATTTGAAAATCAGTTTTGAAAACAAAAAACTTACAGTATGTTAGGGAAAAAATATTTTAATATTTCATTGTAAACATTTAAATAATTTTAAATGAAATTAGTGGTCATGATGATGGTAAATTATATACATGTCAAGTATGCTAAAAAATATTCTTTTTAGATTTTTGGTAAAAGGTAAAAAAATGTACGTTGTCTAGAAAATGGTAGGAATGTTTCTTTAATAAATTTTTTAAAATTAAAATCATGGAAAAAAATTCCTTTCATGTATCATTTGTAGATTTTTTTTAAAATATTTTTTGAAAACAATGGCATGGAAGAGAAAATGATATTCGGTCGAAAAGGGAAATAAGGTTTTTTTATTAAAATTATTTTATCAATAATATTAAGTAACTATTAGAGTAAAATGGTAATATTACTTAAACATTTCATGAATAAACATAGAATAAGAAAATTCACGATTTTATTGAGTGATAGATCGTAATATATCATCATCGTAAATTTAAACGTAAACAATCCTGATAAATGATGAGATTGTAAAATAAACCCATACCACTTCGGTAACTTATGAATCATAGTAAATATGAAATAAATAACGTAAAATGGTAATTTAGACCATGAAGAAAAATTTATTCATGATATTACATATCAAAGGGGTAGTACATATTGAAAACAAAATAAATAAGTAGTGAATATGGCATAGTCACTTGGAAGTAAATGTGTGAAAGAAACCCTTACCTCAAGTTTGATTTCCTTCAAATGTGTTTGTACCTCCTATATAATAAATATTAATTCATTTTATATATATATATATATATTATAACCATAAACATATTTTACATACCATATATTACTTAATTATTTTCTTTTAAGGAACATTTATTAACAATTCTTTGTTAAAATTAATATTTTGGGTGATAATTGTTTCTTTTTTCATGTCTATTTTGGTTGAGTATATTCAGTACTTTTACATTGATCATAGTTAAAATATATCCAGATTTTAAAAAAAATTATAAAATTTATATATATTTATAATATATTTATTTATATTAATCTATAAAAGCTAAATATAGAAGAATCGTTACACCGTTTAGGGAGACGTAGGTCGTACGTATGCAATAACATTATTTCCAATTTCTCGATGGATGGAATAAAAGGAAAATAAATATTAATTAATTTTTAAAGAGTAATTATTATGTTAAATATATCATTTATATTAATCAAATCCATCCATATTATCCTCCATTTAAAAATAAAAATAAAAACATTTCACATCCCTACGTGGACGCGATAGTCCATACATGTGCACGAGCGACATTATTATTTTCCAACATATTAGAAGGTATGAAGTTTGATGTGATATTTTTTTACTAGAAGTATATTATGTTCATATATATAACATATATACATTAACTTTATCGTTAATACCTTCCACTTAAAGTATATGAGAAAAATAAGCCACATCGCATCACGATGCGGTAGTCCGTCGTACACACGAGCGACGCTATTATATACCCAACATAAAAGAAAGTAATAAGGTATATGTGATATAATAATTAAATAATTATTTTAACATCATAAATATCATATAAATATTATAAATCCATCATTATATTTATCCTTTAAAAGTGGTGATGGAAACGAATTATATTTCTTCATAAGGCGGTAGTCCACCGTACGCCTGGTTGACGATTTCATTTTCCATTTGATGAAAGTGGAGATTGATATAGATTATTACATTTATAAAATAACATATTATTTTATATTATATACTGGTTTTATTATATTATCATATTTTAATAATATCTTAAGGAGGTGGAAGAAAAAATAAAATAAATATGAACGTTAATAATTTTATATCTTCTTTGGAGAACCCCTTTAGGTTTTCTCTTAAAGCATTCATATGAGGGTTTAATAGTCAAACTATTTCCAATAGTATGTGTTAAGGAAATTAATATATATATTTAGGTATGTATCATCCAAAAAAATGTCTCTCAAAGTACCAAAAGGGGAAGAAATGGGGTGTCATTTGATAATTAGGGGAGAGAACACACATGGAATTATTTAAAATAAAAAGTGTTACCCACATTTTTCTCATTAAAAAAGCCTCAAAATTGTATTATTATAGAAACTTGGATGATTAATGGTCTTAATATGTTTATAAGATAAAAATTATACATATCTATAGGTCATTTAAACCCTTATCATTTTTTAACCCCCGATAAACCAGTTTGTAACTTAATCATGGTAACTGATTTTTAATGTTTTCACCATACATTATGGTCAAAAAATAATTTTAGAATATTATAAATTATTAATTTTTTTGATAAAAAATATTGTATCCATTTTAGAAAAATTATTCAAATAATTTTCAAATATTAATTTAAAAGTAGACCCATATGTGTAATAAAAAGCAGGTTTCCAAAGAGAAACTTTTTATAAGTATATGATTTTTAAATAAAAAATAAATAAATAATAAATCGATTAAAATGCACCAAATTAGATTAATAAATATATAATTTAACTAATTTGACTTCTAAAATCATTTAAAACAAAATTTATCTTTATAAATTATATTAATGAAAATGTAATTTTCAATGGAAACCAATATTTCTCACTATTCATCAAAAAATTGTTCTTTCCAGAAAAAAATCAAACATTCAACCTAAAATAATTTTTATTTTTTGAATAAAAAATGAATTTAATATTATAAATTGATTTTTATAAAAAATTTAATAAATAATTGTGTTATTTTTTCACTAAAAGCAATAAAAAATATTTTTTCAGAAAAAAAGTATTTTCGAAGGATATAAAGACTACAAAGAATTAATTACTTGTTTAAAAATATATTTTATTTATCTAAAACCATCATACATATTTTCTATAAAATTCATAACTATTCATAACTTCCAATTTTATTGGAATGGAAATAATAGTGTTTTGTAAATAATAATATTAATAGTATATCACAGTTTGTTAAAACACGGTATTGTGTGTTATGAAAGTTTTTGAAAGAAATTGAATTTATTTCAAAGGATGAAGATCATAAAGCCTCATTATGCTAAATTGTTATATAATATATGTATTTAGTTTCATATATGCTATTAAACCTAATTTTATTACTTTAAAATCATAGGGAATTACATTCTACCCCCTTAAGTAAATTGTACCATCACAAATATATTTTGGTAATCATATTTTTAACCATTGTTAAAAACACATAACAAAGAAATTGTTAATAAAACGGTCACTTAATAAGATAATAATTAAATTATTAAATACCTCTATTATAAAACCTAAATAGGTTTCCATGTCGGAAAAAATTGGTGGTAACTGAAGATATGGACAAAGAGAAAAAACATAAATAATTATGGAGAGTGATAGAGATCATTGATCAAAAGAAAGTGAATAGTATAGAAAAGTTAACAACCACAAAAAAAATTCTATAAAATGAGCTAAAAGACCATTTGATTCATCATATATGAGGGTAATAGGATAAAGTTTTTGTTTAGAGATCTTTTTCCTAGTATTGAGGATTTAATTTAACATCCATACTGAGAACAAAATAAAACATACTTACTTGGTATCTTTATATATCATAGGCACACTTTCATCCTTTGGTTGTTATTCTATAAATTACCACTTCATTTGTTACTCATATAAATGAATATCCAAAAATAAATTTTTATGTCTAAAGCACTATGATTAACACTTAATGAATCATAAAAAGAATGAAAATTCATTCCTCTTATCTCTAGATATCTTTAAAGACCAAAATGGTCAACACTGGTTATCAAATAATAATTTAATTTATAAAACCTCATCAATAACTCTAAAGTATAAATTAATCTATTTTATAAATATTTAGCCTTAGTAATCACCAAAAATATGTTTATCAAAATCCAAAGTCCAAAAAATTAAAAATAAGGTCACAATATTTCCAAAATCAACTTAACACTAGATTCCCCAGATAAAATAATATAGTTCTTAATGTAATGTACGAAATATGTGAATAACTTAATCACCATAATACCTTAATAAAAAAAATGAATTCATCCTAAATTTATTTTTCTCCTTATTCATTAAATAAAATATAAAATTATAAAATTTATTAAATAGTTCCAAAAATGAAGTAAACTCCAGCAAAGATAATGTAAACCATTAAATCACTTATTAACTTCCCATTCAACAATAATATCCCATAAAAATATATATATCACTATTTTCGCAACATATTTTATATATCAAGGGTTACCCTCCCTCAATCATGAGTCTTCCAAAAATATGAACTTTCCATTGTATCAGTTTTCATGGTCACTGATTCCATTAAACATTTGTCATCAAATCCATATAGAAAAACTACTATAATAAAATCCGTATATGTTTCATGATTATTATAACTATAATATCATTTATAATATATTTCTACAAAAAAATTGTTGAATAAAAATACACAATCACTTTAATCATTCCAATATAGTCGTAGAAATAGCATAACATTCACTTTGATTCCTTATCTTATTCTGGGATATATCCTCTTAATGATTGGGAAATTAATTTTTGTAGTGCCCCATGTCCATATAGTTGAAGTTTTGAATCTTGGAAACTTATTTCTTTCATTTAAAATCATGATAATGTTATCCTTTATCTCAAAACTTATAGCAAACTCTCATTTCCATTAAGTAAGTACAGGGGTGTTTCTTTTAAAAATTATCACAGGGAAAAATACTTTTTTACCTTCTTCCATTTATCCATATTTTTCTATTCCATTATCTCATTCTATTTCTTTCCTTAAAATTCAAATTACATGGCTAATTATTTCTCTATTTTGATCTCACATGATATTATGTCCTCAAAGGTGATAATCTTTGGGATACTAGTGCCCTTAGAAGAATTTTCTTAATCCCATAAAATAAACAATCAATCATGCTCTATAGATTCTGTACATAGTTAGTATCATACCTTGTTAGTCGTGTAAATTTTTCTTCATACTTAGAAACATTTTCAACTTATTTTTATCTTATACATTGGAATTTTTTCTCCATATCTGCTCATTGTTATCATTGAAAATAATTTTCCAAGAAGAGTACCTTAAAATCCTCTTATTTCATGTTTTTCATTTATTCTTCGACCATAGTGTTTTGAATTAATGACCACCATTGATTCGTATATCCTATGATAGGATAAACTACAATGAAAACATTCACCCTTTCATTACTTCTCAAATAATGAAATATATTCTCAAAGGAACGTATTCATTTCATAGTGACAGAATGATTTATAGTCCTATTAAATAATAGAGCTTTCTAATGCATAAATAATTTTAACATATTTTCACTACATGGTGGATTAGTAGGTTTCTCTATATGGGAAAGTTTATTTCTAATAACTTGATTTAGCTACCCGAATACTATTATACTTCAATCAGTTCCACCTATTTCTCTAGATCTAACTTCATTGTCTTTCCCAGGAGTGAAATCCCTAAATAGGATATATGGATTAATACATTTTACATTCTTTTCACTATGATAAATTTCTAAATAATTTAATATACTATATTAGATCATAACATTACAAAACATAATACATAATCCCAAAACAATTCAAACATGTAACATAAATTGAAAAATTAATGCATGGATAATCACAAAATTCATAAATATGGTTTATTTGAGAGGGTTTTAAAGTCATAAAAGTTTTTTAAAATTCTTTAAAATGGTCTGTAAATAAAATGTGAATTAATCCAAGAATATCCAATGAGAGTGTCTACCAGGTGCACCTTAAGGCCTATTTTCGTGCACAAGGTGACGATCGAGTCAAAATACAATATTCCCTTTTTAGATTTATTACCCCTAGGTAGAACTATAAATGAACAAAACCTACATTTAATTTCCAAATATATATGTATTTATAATAGAAACCATATAATCTCTTCCTAAATAAAAAATTAGGATTTTCTTATGTACATATCCTTAAATTATATCATAGGGTTATGTTCCCTAATCTATGTTTTCTAAAACCTAGTTCACAAGGATTATAATAAAATTCCTTTGATTCCAACTGTAAAAACCCCAACCCTATTAAAATAAGGTGATTAATTTATTTCCTAGGAATAAGATGCAATTAATCATATCTTTGAGGAACAAATAGTATAATATTCTTTGTAAACAAGATCCATGCTTGAAATTTTACATTACATTTTAAAAAAATAAAATACAAAAAGTAATTTAATTGAGAATTTTCGTATTATCCTTAGGATATCCCAGAATATCAACCACAAAAAAATTCCTGGTATCCTGTGGAATATAAAACATATGAAATAGGTAACCTGAGATGGTCAGTGAGGCTATATGTATAGTAAAATATATCATAAATAAATAATCATAATCAATACATAAAGGTAAATAACTGAAACACATGTCATTTAAACCATATCTTGACTATAATACGGAAGTAATAAATGATGCTCAAATAATGACATATAAACAATCACATGATATTGAAACTTATCTGTGTATATTCTTACTAATCAAATAATCACATGTAAATCAATAACTAATATCATAAAGAGGTAATTCATTATTATAGACAGCATAAACATACTATCCAGGCCTTATGAAAATAAATCTTACATAAATTGGTAAAACCTCGGCCAAAAAAGCCAAGATATTTTGTCTCATAATATCTTCCAATGCATCTAAGGGTTATATAAGGCCTTAAAAATCACTTACTAATACTAACATATTTTTTATAATTAAGGGGTGAAACATGATCAATATAAACATTCATATTGAAAGACTAGAATACAAAATGTTAATACTTTCCTCAATACAAAAAACTGAATCATAAACCATCTAGAGTAATACGGTAAATGGTAAAAAACAGTACATCTCAATCAAATAGATCATAAAAAATCCAAACAAATAATAATTATAGTATCATAACAATTTATTCCCAATTTATCAAAAGGTAAAATTATGTTTGTTGTCATTAATGAATATAAATACAATAAAACTTCCATTAAAACATTCTTAAGGAAAAGAAAACATCACTAGAATCAACAAACCAAGTTGGTTCAAAATATTAAATACTTGAGAATGTTTAATCATCTAAATAATATAATGTTGTGAATTTTTCTTCTTAAAGAAAATAAATTTCACCTAAAATTTTAGTTAAGTGAGAAGAGGAAGAATACTAAAGGAATATATCTCTAGAATATAGAATCCGAAATAAAAGGAATGAAAAGAATCAAAGATTCATCATCAATTATTTTCAAAATATTTGTGACATTATATCCATACTATCAAAGATTGATTCAATAATGAATCATATGAATGAGGATATTTCAAAAATTCAGGCTTCTCAAAAATTACAGTAATTTCCCTCTTAGTAAATTGGAGTATAATCTGATTAGGTTATTTTAAATAAATATTTTTAAGGTTTTCATTAATATTTTGTGAATTTGATTAGGTATTAGAAAATTTAGGACCCATAAATTGAGAATCTAATGGATTAGAATGAAAAGAAGTGGAAGTATTTTGAGGAATTGAATCTTTCCACGGGTCATAAAAAACTAAGATTTAAATATATTTAATAGAAATTAAAATGGGAAAATAAAAAACGTAGAATATCAAAATAGGTATATTTCCTCTTTAAGAGAAGTTATAGGAATGAATAATTTGGATAAAAGTACATCTAAATAAATAGTAGATTATCCTAAAAGAATGAAATGAAGGCTTAAATAGATAATTACTAAATCTCCTCAAAAAATTGTATTTCCAAACATTGATATTCTAATAAACTTAGACATAAAATATCTTTTATAATGTTTTATAGTGGATTTCATAATTTATGTTTCATGAAAAAAAATTTCTAACTTACAAATATATTTATTTTTTAATATACAAATTTTTAAAGAGATTTTTAAGTGTGAATGATCACATTATCCAAAAGGAAATAAAGGTGTTTATATATTATTTTAGGAAAATACATCAATATTTTGGGGGAAAAGTTACTTAAAAAATCATTTATTTTCTAAAAAATGATTTCTTATTTAATGTTAATGTTATTTCATATTTAATGCGACATTATCATGTAATTTAATGTTTATTTTCCTTCCTACAGTTCTTTTTGAAAATCAAAATGGGGGTAAAATTTGAGAAATTGGAGTGATTTTGGAAAAATATTCGAAAGGGAGAGATTTGAGAATTTTTTGAAAATTGATTTAATTGGAAGTTTGAAAAAAAACTGAAAATTAATTTTTTTATAAATAGTTTGATGTTATTATTTAACAAAGGAAGTGTTTTTTAATATTTATATGTGTATTTGGTTTACAATAAAGGATATATTTTTGAGTTTGTGATAATTTTGAATTCATTTTTCTGTAAATAAAAATTTAAATAATTTGATATAACATTAATTTTTGGTTTTAAGTTATTTTTGTGTATAGAAATAAAATCAAGTAACATAAATTATAAATGATTTTATTAAGAGTATTATAAGATCTAATTTTACATTATAGATTATATTCACATTATTTTTAATAATTTTAGTGGTCCCAGACTAATCTCATAGAAATATGTAGTGTTATGCTAAGTTTATTTTATAATATATTGATGTTTTTTCAATGTAGTTACAATTGGTCCCAAAGAATAAGAAATATGACCATTAAATGTTTTACTATAAAATTAAAATAGATTCATGGAAAATAAGAATATGGTAGTGTATTCTTTACAAAGTTACAATCATATAAAGTTAAAAAAAACTTATTATCATGAGAGTACTTTTGATTCTAATTTCTTAATGAGTGTTTCTTCTAAGAGTTCATTTGAGAGGATTCTATTGTAATGTACTTATCACTTTACATTTTAATAATTGTGTTTTAGATCCTTCAAAATTGAGGGATTTTGTAAGTAAGATGTATATTTCAGGATATGGAAGCAAAATACTATTGATCGGGTTGATCGAGGGATTCTATGAGGAAAATAGAGATTTCAAGCTATAGGTGTGAGATACAACTAGTTTGGTAGATTGATAGATTCTGAGGTGGAAGACAAAGTGTCCAGGGAAAAAACATCAATACATTATGATAGGTATAAATTATATGGATTCCAATGAATTATAAGATATACCTTTTCAATAGATTTAAATTCAAGGATACCTTAGATATAGTTTATGATCATGAATACACTTTAGGTTAAGAGTATGGTTTATAATGTCTTTTTAAGGAGTAATTGATTTGTTAACAAATATGTTATTTTTGGTTTATTTCCACTTTGTTACAACTTTTTATATTTTTTTGTATTTTTTTTATTTTTTTAGAATTTGATAAAGTTTTTACATCTTTATTTCAATCACACATATTTGTTATTACTCTCATAATATATGGGTGAATTGGAACTTCACGTTTCTGGTAATTTTAAACTTGAGGTGGTGAAAATTTTTAGTTTAATTTTAAAGTACAATCAACCACCCCTCTCATAGTTTACCTTCCCTTGAATATATGATACCATAGTTACACCTAGTTTTATTTTTTTAGTGCTAGTAAAATTTCATGGTAGTTATGGTCTGAACATTAACAGATTTTTTTGGGGATCCATGGAGATGATTTTATTAACGAAATTATAATGATTATATTTTATGTAAAGGATATTTAGGTTTTTAATGAATTTTTAATTTTTAATTATAAATTTACTAAATAAAGATTAATAGGTTTCACTAAAAGTAGAGGGTACTATACACCTAGATAATAAAACGATATTAGATATCAGGAAGAAAACTATATCAGTAGTGAAATGTTATTGAATAAATATAATTGTGAAGAGAAGTGTGAGTGGGACCAATTACATTTAAGATCAAACTTAAAATAAATAATTTATATTAATATCATTAACAATCTATAAGTGATTAGAGGAGAATCATGGTAGAAATCCATTATTCTATGGTGTAATAATTTTATTTGATACCTTAGTGTGTTTCACTAGTGTGCCAATTATATCTTTCTAGCCCTCTTGAGAGTAGTGATTGTAAGATATGGAGATTTCATGAACCTTTTATGAGTTGTGATATTATCCTAAAGTTGAATTCGCCTACCAATGGAATAGTGGTTAATTGGTATATCAACATAGAATTAATATGAACTCTTTTAATGTATTATAGTGTAGGTTAACCAAGTTATGTCTGTACCATGTTATTTTTATATTTGGTTTGTGCTTTATTGATAAAATCATGAAAGATTTCAAGTTTCCTTTACAATGTGAAGAAAATATTTGTATAAACTTAATAAAATAATAAAATTCAAGATAGATTAATTTATCCCCCCCCAAACACACACCCAAGGAATACAATGGGACCCCAGGTTTCAATAATTATTGTAGAAAATATTGGCTATTTCTTGGATAAATATTCGGGGGAAGTTTTCTGGTAGAATACTGTGAATGTAATGGGAGTTCCATTGTTTTTTGAGTGAAATTATCAAGAAAGAAACAGTAGGAGGAGGTCACATTTAAGATATTTTGGACTTAAAGTTATTTATTAAGCTGTACAAGGAATTACAGTAAGTGATTCCACAAGAGTTTCAATGACTAAATCTAAGAAAAAATATTAAGATATGACAATAAATCTTATAGTTCTTTTTCTGGAGAAGTATCTAATTAGATATATATGAAAGATTTAGATTGTTCAATAACCAAATAAATTTGGGATAAACCTTATACTAACTATGAAGGAGGAAGAAATGTGAAAAAAGAAAATTTAGGGGTTTTAAAAAATATATTATATGATATAATGATGAATTGAAGTGAAAATATAGCTGTATTATTTAATTATATTACCAAAGCTATTAGATATATATGTGTCATTAGTCATGATATTAAATATTCTGATATAGTGAAAAACATCATATAGATATTACCACCACTTTATAATCACAAGGAGTCATCCCATGAGTATATGAATCATGGGGAATTATTTCATGATTATTTACACATCAAAATGTTCCCATATGAAATGTGAGTAAAGCCATAAAGCTATTTTAAACATTCTTCTAAAGAGATGTAATTAAAAAAATAGAAAAATATGAATTATATAAGGCTGAAATTTAAGATTATTTGGGTGATAACTTCTTATCTCATATTATAGGGAAGTTTATGAGAGTTAAGGGAATATTTGAGGGCAGGATACAACTATATTTTTTTAGTTATAGAAACATTGTATAACACCCAAAAAATTTATTATGTATTTACCTTTAAAAAATACAATGTCTAATAGCTTTCTTCACACATGACACTAAAATAAAATAGAATCTTATACAATTTATTTAAATAAAATATTAAAATACATGATTAATATTAAAATAAAATAATAATACAATATGAAACATTATTAAGAAAACTATAAGAGGAATAAATCCATAAGTATATAAAAATACTATGAATAAAAAATATTTATTCTCATTGTTTCCCATGAAGATCAAAACCATAATTAAAACTTTTTAAAGAAGGATTAACATTATAAATATAGTATACATTTTGATAGAGAAGTTAAAAAATAAGATGAATGATTTCAGTAATGTATGTAAGGCTATATATAAGAATGAAACATGGATGCTAGATATATGATTGTTATAAATATGGTCATTGGATATATGGTCATTAGAAATCTGGTTGTTGGATATATGTTAATAGTTTATAATTATATTAAATAGGTATATTAAAGTTTTATAATTGATAATAAACAATTAAAATTAATATAATTTACAAATAAAAAATAATTAAAATAATATATTATATAATTAAAATATTTTTTATATATTATGATGTGTTACTTATTATTATTATTAAATAATTATTTTATGTATTTATAAAAATAATGGAATTATTTTAAGGTTAATTATAGATAAAATTTCCTAGAAATAAAAATATATAAATAATTTTAATGGGATATGGTTAAAATCATTTAATGTTAAAAAGGGGTATTTGTAAATATCTTTTTTTAAATAATATGTATTTTAATATTAACAAATTAAATTAATAACTTTTAAATGATGAATCTAATTTAATTTTTCAATGTATAAACAAATATATTAACAACTATTTAATAAGTAATCGATATGAAATAAGTTTAATAACACATAATGTTTAGAAATTTATTTTTCCAAAAATATAGTTTATTATATATATTTTATGTTTTTGTTTAAATATTTAATTTATCATATTTTGAAATTGAATTAGGTTAAATAGAGTCTAAATTTTTAATCAAAATACAAAAAATAAGTATGTATAAATATTTCGTTTTTAGACATAGATATAAGTTTCCAATGAAAATTTTGTGTTTCCATGGTATAGGTAAAATGTTGTGAAAGAGTTTAACTAAGTGGTAAATAGTCAAAGTATATGTAAAATTATATCTTAATTGTATGGATGAGAGTATTCAAGATATTTATCTATTATTTTTCACTTTTATACATTTTCCACGACAAAATGACAACCTTAAACCTTAAGGAAAGAATTTTTTCTAAATTTCCACTAAAAACTCACTTATAAAAGGACCCCTCATCTAACCCTTCCAAACCACAATAATTTCCTTTGAAAATATCTTAATTCCTTGCCTATTTCCTCTATCTTCAATCCTTATTAGTTGTTTTATATCCTATAGTTCCAAGAAGGAAGCCTAAATTCTTCATAAAATGACCTCATATCAAGATAGAGAGAATTAATCAAAGTACCTAGTTCTTCACTCTAATTCTCAATTAAATTATCATCAACACTCTTCATAAATATCATTATCTACTATAATAATGTTATATTAAAATTGTTATTATTTTCATTAAATGATATTACTATTATATAACTCCATACTCTTACTCATTCTTTAATATAACATGTTCTTATTTGGGTTGGTCCATCCAACAAAATGAATGATGCTATATTACCTATAGGTTCTGGGCGCAGTAGAATCATGTGATAGGTTGTGACCAACTATTATTTTTGTTATGATCAATGTTAAATCCGATATTTACACCATGATAAATTCCATGATCAATGAAATTGAATCAAAGAACATAGATAATAGATAAAATCTAGAACCAGATAGAGATGATCATCACACGTAATTTATAATATATTTTTTTAATTAAAGAATTAAATTGTTGTAATTACTTTTTTTTATGGATCTAACAATAGATATGTGTTCTACCATCATTTCATTATAAAAATGAAGTCTAAATTCCCTTTAGCGGTAATCTACATGTCTTTCAAAAAATATCTGAATGTCACCATGGGAATCTCCAACTTATAGCATGGAAGATCATATTTCTTGCATCTCCCACCTTTGATCACCACAAGAATCACTTCAAAATAATTCTCCTTGATCTCTTTATACTTGATATTGGGTGTTGAAGGAAGATATCACTTAGTTCTTGGTAGTATTCTTGGAGTAGGGAGCTCTCTTGGGCTTGAGAGGATTCTCCAAATTCGTTGTGCACAACCAAACAAATGAATTGGGTCTCCTAAAAAATTATATAATAGGGATTATATATAGCTAGGGTTAAAATAAAATCATTTAAAAAGTGTCCTTTATAATTTATTTAATCTCTATTGAACCCCATGTCTAATAATAATTTTATTATTAATATTATTTCTTGACATATGCTAAGCTTGAAAATTAAATTAAATATTATTTAATCAAATAGAATTTAATATTTATTAATTCTCACCATAACATTTAAACTCAGTCCTCCATTTCTCCACAACATTTATCTATCCATGAATAATGACTATTTATTTAATAAATAAATATCACTGAATTATTCTCCAATATATAAATAAATATTATATTCACTAAATAGAAAATAAATATTTAGTAAATATTTCGCTCACATTATGTTCTCTCGAATAACTGATGATATAATATATATATATTCAATAAAACATGAATAATTATTAAAAAATATGAGGGAATAATACTTATTCAACTTGTTAAATAATAAATAATAATATATAATTTAACAAATATTCTAGATATAGTTAGTGTGTGACCGTCTAGGCCTATTTTTCAGTGGCATTTGGTGGAGAGGCCCAAAGTCCAAGGTTAGCATCTAGCAAAGTTACAATCCATCAATAGAGAAAAAATTTAATGTCCCAATGAAATAAAACATCATATGGATGATTACAATGTAATATAATCCATTTATCATGAAATATCTAATCAATTTGGTTGCATGTTGGTGTTATTTACCTATGTGCTCTATGTCTCTTTCTTTGACATCCTGGAAATTGAACTTTCCTACAGAACACCATGGACATGGATTAATATAGGCTATATCATTTCCATCAAAGGTAAAGATATATCAATTTTTTTAAATAATACAAGTTAAAATCCTTTCTTTCATTCTTCATTAATGAAATATTACTCGTGATTCACCCAACGTATCCTGCCTCACCAAGAACATATGTCTATAAAATTTTCAAAAATACATCAAATTATGCAACTCATACTACTCATTAATAATAATCTTAAAGACTAAGTATCAATTCACACATCTTTATATAGGAACATCCAATGACCAATATAAAAGTGGATTTCTTATTGGTGGGCCTCATTCTCATAATATCCTACAATGGATATTACCAGGGGCATACATCATAAGAAGGTTCCTCAAAGTCTTATGATTATCCACCCTAGATAGTTTGTATAATTTTTGTCCCTAAAATTATATAATTTGGACATAGAACATATATTTAAGAATAGTTTCATAGCACTTTAGTGTTTTCATCATAGTGGGAAAATACTTTGACCTTTTAGTGTAATGGCTTGTCTTATGATATTATCACAAACTATGTTATAGAGAATCAAAAACATAAGGTGATAAGTAGTTCGTTAATATTCAAAATTATGAAAACATGTTATCATAAAGTATACATAAGTTGGTTCTAGGTCACTAAATCTAATATAATATAACTTTCTCTAGAGTTCGATGTTAACAACATTTAGTCCTATATCTCTCAATGACACTCATGTTTCTACAGAGATAGGACTTTAGTCAAGGGGTCCACCATGTTCTCTTCTATGGTTTCTTTTATTAGTGAAACTTCACCCATCTGATAAAAATACCACAAGAGGTGATACTTTCAGAGTATATGCTTTATCTGTTGGTGTGACCTTGGATCATTTACAAGAGACACCATTGCTTTATTATCACAATACAATGTGATGGGGTCTTTACTTCTAGGTACCATATCATGCTCGTTGAAATGGTTTGGTATCCAAACATCTTCCTTAGATGCATCAAAATCCACTATCTACTCATATTCCACTATAGAATCAATGAAAATTGGATTCTTTGAACTCTTTCATCTCACAGCTCCTCTATTGAGATAGATAAGATATCCTGGTTGTGACTTTAGATAATTCAGATTTTTCTGAAAACTAACATCAGTATAACCCCTATTGATGAGCTTCGCGTATCATCCATACACCAGGAACATATCCTTAGTTTTTCTCAGATACTTAAGGATATCCTTAACAGTAGACCAATTTTGTTCTCCTAGATCATCTTGATGTCTTCCTACCATGCTCAATGCATAGGAAACATAAAATCTAGTACATAATATAGCATACATGATAGATCTTATCACAAAAGTGTATGATATATTACTCATTATTTGTTTCTCTTATTTCATATGAGGATTCATTTTCTAAGAAATATATAAACCATGTGAAACTAGAACCAATCCCCTATTGGATTTTTCAGACTAAATATCTTAGTATTTGGTCAACATATGTACTTCGACTTAATCCAAGAAACCTCTTGGATCTATCATGAATTATCTTGATCTCTAGAATATACGCTGCTTCGCCTAAGTATTTCATAGAGAAACATTTGTTTAACTATTCCTTAACAGACTGTAAGAATATAATGTCATTTCTGATAGGTAATATGTACTCTACATATATTGCAATGATAATGACTTTATTTCCACTAAACCACTTGTAAACACATGGATCACTTTTATTTTTAATGAAACCAAATTCTTTTTATAGTTTCATAAAATCTGATTTTCCCTAACCTAGATTCTTGCTTAAATACATGGATGGATATCTATAACTTATAAATCATTTTGGCATCACCTAGAGTCACAAACCATTCTAGTTGTTTTATATAGACATTTTCCTTAAGGTTCCCATTAAGAAATGTGGTTTTGACATCCATATTCCAAATCACATAGTTATGGTAAGTTGCTATAGAAAGTAGAATTCTAATGGATTTAAAAATATAAACTGGTGAAAATGTTTAATCATAGTCAATTACTTGACTTTTTATAAACCATTTATCCACTATACTTGATTTATAGGTATTTACCTTACCTTACATGTCCATTTTCCTCTTGAATGCCCATTTTCATCCAACAAGCTTTACATCAACTAGCACATTTTAATGTCTCCAAATGATAAAGGGTTAAATGAACAAATGATATGACTCATGTCAACAAGGTGCATCTTTTTTTTGGAGCCTGCCTGATTAGAACTCTACAGTTAGGAATGCTTGTCCTGGAGGAGTGATCAAGATGGGTGACCTTCTGGGAAGTTTCCCAGGGTGTGTGTGAGTGAGGACAAAGCACACTAGAAAGCACAAGTGTTGGAATGTGTGGACTTTCATTAGTCAGATGACTATTTCAGGCATGTGGGTGGACCATTGGGGGTGGGGACCATGTGACTGCGGGGCAACTGGTATTACCTGGTGGGCCAGGACCTGATGGCCATATTATGGCGGGGTGGCTGTGATGTTACTAGGTCCCAACTGTTACATTTTGTATCAGAGGTAGAACCCAGCCTTATGTGCGGTGCACTTCCTGGGATGAGATTTAGGGCCCACAACGAGGGCGTTGTGCTCTAAAGGGGGGGGTGATTGTAACATCCCCAAATGATAAAGTGTTAAATGACTAAATGATATGACTCATGTCAACAAGGTGTATCTTTATTTTTAGAAGCCTTCCTAATTATAACTCTATAGTTAAGTGTGATTGGCCGGGAGTAGTGATCAAGATGGATGACATCTTGGGAAGTTTCCCAGGGTGTGTGTGAGTGAGGACAAAGTACACTGGAAAGGACAAGTGTTGGCATGTCAGGACAGTCATTAGTCAGATGACCTGTTCAGGCATGTGGGTGGACCCTTGGGTGGGGACCACGTGTCTGCGGGGAAATTGGTGGTACCTGGTGGGGCAGGACACGACGGCCATGTTAAGGTGGGGTGGTTGTGCTATCACTAGGGCCCAATTTTTACATTTGGAATCAGAGGCAGAACCCAGCCTTATGTGCGGTGCACTGCCTGGGATGAGATGTAGGGCCCACAACGAGGGTGTTTTTCTCTAAAGGGGGGTGATTGTAACATCCACAAATGATAAAGTGTTAAATGACTAAATGATATGACTCATGTCAACAAGTTGTATCTTCATTTTTAGGAGTCTTCCTAATTAGAACTCTATAGTTAAGCATGCTTGGCCTTGAGTAGTGATTAAGATGGATGACCTTCTGGATAGTTTCCCACGGTGTGTGTGAGTGAGGACAAAGCACACTAGAAAGGACAAGTGTTAGCCTGTTAGGATAGTCATTAGTCAAATGACCCGTTCAGGTGTGTGGGTGGACCCTTGGGTGGGGACCACGTGTCTGCGGGGAAATTGGTGGTACATGGTGGGCCTGGACCCGACGGCCATGTTAAGGCAGGGTGGTTGTGCTGTCACTAGGGCTCAGTTGTTACATTTGGTATTAGAGGAGGAACCCAGCCTTATGTGCGGTGCACTGCATGGGATGAGATGTAGGTCCCACAACTAGGGCGTTATGATATAAAGGGGTTGATTGTAACATCCCCAAATGATAAAGTGTTAAATGACTAAATGATATGACTCATGTAAATAAGGTGCATCTTTCTTTTCAGGAGTCTGTCTGATTAGAACTCTACAGTTAAGCATGCTTGGCATGGAGTAGGGGTCAAGATGGGTGACCTTCTGGGAATTTTCCCAAGGTGTGTGTGAGTGAGGACAAAGCACACTAGAAAGGACAATTGTTGGCCTCTAGGAACTATCATTAGTCAGATGACTTGTTCAGGCATTTGGGTGGACCCATGGATTGGTTCATCATTGTCAACCAATAATGAGTCACTATATTTGGTGACTAGAAGACCATATCTAACTAGTTCTTTTACCTATTTTCCACTTCTATGCAATACTTGTGTTTTGGGAACTAATTCTTCTATAGGGACATGTGGAATTTTTCCATCTACCAACTCTTGTGTATCTTGAGCATCCACTTCATCGAAAACAAACTTTATCCCACAATCCCTTTTGAGGATGTGTTCCCTCTTAGGAAAGATGGATTGTATGGTGACTTCCACATTCTTATCTAAGGGGTTGTATTGATAGTATCCCTTTTTTCCTTATGATACCCTACAAAGATACACTTTGTGCTCCAAGGTGCTAGTTTGTTGTCTGGGAACACCTCACAACCCCATACACATGTATGTGACAAAAGGGGTTTATTTCCACTCCATAACTCAAATTTAATTCACTTTTTTCACTTTATGTGGCACTCTTTTTAAATTGTATATCGTAGTTTGTAATGCATATCCCCAAAAGGATAATGGAAGATTTTCCTAACTCAATATCGGCCTTACCATGTCTAATATGGTAAATTTTATCATTTCACTGACACTATTCAACTGTAGTGTATAAGGTGGACTGAGTTTAGATAGAATATCAAACTATTGTAAGAAGTCAATAAACTCTTGTTTAGGATATTCACCGCCTCAATAAAATCAAAGTTTCATTGTTCACTTTCCAAGTTGATTCTCTACTTCATTATGGAATTCCTTGAATTTCTAAAAGGATTCGGACTAATGCCTCATTAAGTATACATAACCATATCTACTCAAGTCATCAATAAAAGTTATGAAGTAATAATAATCACCTCTATATTCTACTATAAATGGTCCACACACATCAGTGTGTACCAATCCTAGAATCCATGTAGCCCTTTCACCCTATCAACCAAATGGTGGTTTGTTCATTTTTTCTTGTCAAAAATAATGACATATTTCAATTGTTTTTAGATCAGATGAGTCTAAATAACCATCTTAGGATATATTTTTCAAACTATTCTCATTTACATGACCAATATGGTGATGCCTTAGTTGGGTGTAAAATTATTCATGTGAACATGATTCGTTATTAATTACCAATTCGTGGTTTTTTGTAATTTAATACCTAAAGAACATTATTTAAATGTGTCATACCATAACATATGTTGTCTTTCTAAAATAAACAAATTTTATTTCCAAACATGAAAATAAACTCATATGTATCTAGGAAAAATTCATAAATTATTTTATTAGTAACAATTGGTACATAATAACAATATTTTGAAACCAAAATCATTGATGTTGGTAATTAAATGTGGTAGTCACCAGTGCCTAGAGCATCTTCCCTCACACCATTAGGAGCTTTCAAATCCACATCTCATATATAAATATTTTGGAATCTACATTGTTCTTATATTTGGATACATGTGTGAGTACCATAAGATGTATCTAATACCCAATGTGTAGATATTAAAATATTACACTGAATAACAAATGCATACTTAGATTCCATTTGATTCTGGGTTCAATTACTCTTCCAGTGGCATGGATTTCCACATGAAAAACATACTTCCTCCTGTTCCTTACTCTTCTTATGTATCTTTCTCTTCTTGTAAGTACAGTGATTGGAATATTAATAATTTTTATGCATCTTGGGCCCCTTTCCATTATTATTCCTTTTCTTATTCACCATAAGGACTGTGGGTTTATCATTCCACATTTTCATATCCACTTAGAGAATCAAAGTAAGAAATTGTCAAATTCTATTCTCAATATTTCTCATATTGTAATTAATAAAAAAACTAGAGATGTTCATGTGAAGTGATAAAATTATGAGATATGTATGCAACTCAACTGGGAATTTAATCCCTAAGAGGTATAAGCATTCAATGTAACCAATAATATTGACTAAATGAGGTCCATATGGTTCATAAACTCCAATATTTGTTGTAAAAAATTATTAAAGATCTCATACCTCTCTTGTCTAGCCTTATCTTGATAGAGATCCAGCATTCAAGTCCTCATGTGGCTTAAAATCTCATCGGCCATCGAAGATATCAAGAAACACAGAACATATATTGAATATTTTAAATGTTTCTCATAGAGTTTTAATTATTCATAACTTTCCGCTTTACCAAGAACATAAGAAATGTTTTCTTCCAGCACATGCAATTTCCTTTTATAGTCAAGGATAACACATAAGTGACTTTTACACTCTTAGAGATTTGTTCCAGTGAGAAGGTCATCCTTATCAAGTGTGCATCCCAATGATATTTTTGAATTCATTTTAATGTTGTTTATAAAAAATAATATTATTATAATTTTAGTACTTTATCTAATAAATTTTATACAAATATATATTATATTTATTAGTCTGCCACTATTTTATCAAACCCCAATATCCCTCACTATTGGATTCAGAATATCCTCTTTCTTGGACATTCTATCATAAAGGATCTATATTCCCATTCTCATTACCCAAAATTTGGTTGGTCAAGCAACTTAAATGGTTTTAGGTAGTAGTTCCAAATTCCAACTACATTAACTCATGGTTCTTTGATCTCTTGACTAGACTCCTTAATCCTAAAATCCTTAAATTGAATTTCCTCAACCTTTTACTATCAGTTATACTAATTCTTTATCTGGTAGTCTACCCTTGATGTGAACTAAGTTAATTCAACCTAAAAATTCAAGTTAGAATTCCCCAATAATTAAAATCAACATAAATTTGGTTGTTCAATCACATGGAAATACATTTAGATTTTAACTTATGTAGTTGAAGGCTATACTGAATTAATATATATTTTTGATGTATTTTGTCCTTTTAGGAATAAATTTCCAATTATTATCTATATTACATGCTAGTTGATATTAATTTTATTTACTTAAGTAACTAACCATGTAACATCCCAGGTAAATAAAGAATATAGATTTGCCCTATTTATTAATATTTTTGAATTAAATATTAATTTTACCTTAATGGGGATGTTATTTTTGATGGCGTACTCAATAAACAAAAATGGGTTTATTTGAAATCTTATGTTGCACACAACACAGAGTTATACTGAAAAAAATATAATATTATTATTATTTCAAATGGTAGTTAACGTCTAGCCGTTGTATTGGTAGAAATGAAAAGAACTACCTATAATATGATTATAAATTTTTTTTAAATGTCCTTACATTTATCCAATAAAAGTTAGAAGCTTAAAATGTGAATGAATCTAATTTTAAATATAATTTACTTTAAAAGGTTGATTTATAGCCTTTTGATGGAGAACCCTCTTTAAATATTGTTAGGTCACTTTTATATGTTCTATTTGACCAAATAAAATTCATATTTAGAATCAGTACATAAAAATTCACTTTGGGTAAAATTTTGGTATTTTTCTGATAAAATTCAATTTATGATGAATAGTGAAAAATATTGTATTTTTATTCAAAACTGCCTTTTAATATAATTTATTTATATGGTTATATTATATTTTTAATTGGTTTCAAATTGTAATTATTTTATATTTTTACTATTTAATGCAATTTTGGTCATTATAATTAATTTGAATTTGAAATTTGACATAAACATGTGTCAATCTTTTGATAGTTAATATTTCTTAAAAACACGATTTTTTTTACAACGGGAATTAATTTTAAATTAATTAGTCCAAATTCTATGTTTTGAATTTGGTAAAATAAACATCATTTTTAAAATTGGAATATCAAATATATCTTAGGCATAATTTTTGGTATTTTTCTGAAAAAATTCAATTTTTGATGAATAGTGAAACCACTAAGTAGTATTTAAAAAGTGACTTTTTCATTTAAATAAAATTTTACCGCTTCTGTGAATTGAATTATGAAAATCTGACATACATGGTTTTTATTTGTAAGTAAAATATGGTTTAATAAATGAAAATAATATTTTTTGAAAAGTAACTTTTGACTTTTATTTACAGCAGTTAAAGGGGAATATGGTAATTCAAGGTAAAAAATATAATAATAATACAAAATTACATTAAAACTTATCCTAGACTTATTGTATGAGTCATGGACGACCATGGGAATCTTTAGGTCTATTTGGGGACCCCATGGAGCCACTTACGAGTGAAAATGACACATTATTTTAATTAATTTAAAGTAAACACAAAAATTACATAAACAAATATCATTTAGTAACGTGATTTTTACATTAAGTTATATAAGTTATATCTTCAACTATAAATATTCATTGGAGAGATAAAATTATTTCCTACATCAGGATATTTTTTTATAATTCTTAGAAATCAAATAAATAAAATTATTTATGACACAATAATGATGCAGTGTTTACATCATTAATAAATGATTTAAATAATTAAGATTATAAAGATTAAAAAAATATCACAAACCTGTCCAATTCCTATTGGATAATTTTATTTCGACCATGAGTCATATTATATTTTCCTTTAATAAGTTTTGGACCTTTAGAAACAGAAAATCATTATATAATAAAATAATATTTTTAAACTTTCCTAAAGAGCCCCTCCTCCCCCTTATAAAAATCCCTCAATTCTAACCCATTCCTCGCATCTCTCAAGACCTTTTTCCCCATCCAAACCCTTCCCAAATAATCTCTAAATATCCCTCTATTCATCCTAGAATCCTTAACTTAGGAATAAGGCCCTTCAATTAAACCTTTTGGTTCAAACCAAACGAAGATACCCAATTTAAAGGTAACATCTTCTCTTAAGTCCTTCTGTTTTATTTTACATCTACAACCCCCTAAAGTATTTTTATTCCTTTATTTTATAACAAAAATAGTATCCTAAATATACTAGGTTGTTGTTATGATAATTATTCTAACCACACTTACACACACCTACATTTAATGGGTAAATAACATACTGTTTCTGTGGATGGTAAACTAACGCCTCACGAAACGATGGTTGTTCAATTATCTCCTACGGCCTCTTATAGTGGCCAATATGATAGAACTTTATTTATATATGATATATATTATGTTTATGTTTTCTTAATGCTGATATATTTTTAATATATAGAAAACCATTATGGTTTCCATTATGAGTAAATGTGATAATTTCATTTGAGGAAGTAAGGATTACCGCCCCCTCAAAGTGATATGACTCGTTCATACCATACATGGGACGTATAAAGGATGGATTTATTTAAATTATATATGATATTATATTCAAATTATAATATAACTATGTATCATTAATTTTTCATTCAATTAAAATATGAAATAGAAATGAAAGTAGCGTTCATGCGTACGTACGGCTTACCGTCTCCATGAACGGTGCATTTAATTTCTTATCTCAAAATATCATGTATTGTTATAAATACATATAAATAATATATATATATATGATATATATGATATCTAAATCCTAAATATCATTCTATATATAATGGACTCTTGACCACATAGACAACTTGTAATTGTACGGTGTTCATTTTTTTACTCAAGTACCGAATATCGACAAAACGACCATTATTAACTTAAATGATTACATAATGTTTATAACATGGTAATAAGTGAAATAAAATGAATAATAAACTTTAAAAATGGTTCTTAATCAAGTATAAATTAACTTATGTTTATTATTTAGGAAGAACAAGGAACAAACAAATCAACTCGGACACGAGGTAAGGGGTTTCTAATCTCACATTTAATTCCGTAAGATTTCCATTGTTCGCCACTAATTTATTGCATGTGGTGTATTTTGTACTTCCATTTGATATATATTATCATGATTCTATTTATATTCATGTTATTTTGTGAATCATTTGGTGTTTATTAACTTTTTTCATACAACTCGATTGATTACAATGTGGTGAGGGATTTTCATCTCACTTTTTATTCCCATCAGATTCATGTTATATTTTCCACTATTTCCATTTGTGTGGTGTATGTACTTACCATTATTTTATTAATTGTGTAATATAATTCAATTTATGGGTATTTAAATCTTCATTTTATGATGCTTTTTTCATGGGATGTATATTTCGTAAGTTACCAAATCGGTAAGGGAACCTTTTAACCCAATTTCAATTCCTTGGGTTAATCTTCTAATTCTTAATTATGTCATGCTATAGTTATATGTGGTTTCAATATTTATTTATTTATGTTTTAATTTCCACTTCCCTTTGTGTGGATATACTTTTGAAACACATAATCACTATATTTATAAATTCTTAAGTCATCGATATGAACTTGATAAAGGTAATTTTAACTCAATTTCCATTCATTGAGTTAAACATCCAAGTCATTGGTTTTGTCTTAAAAAGAACATGTGTGAATGTACTATGATTTATTTACATAGAATATCCAATCATTTTGAGTGTATTTATATTTTTCACACATTATTATGCAATTTATTTATACATAATCTAAGGATATAATTTTTTTTATATGGGATGTCGTCTCAATTTGCCTTCCATTGAGACTTCATTGTCGTTATGCACTAATTCATTCTTATATGTTGTATATACTTCCATTTGACATATTAAATAATGAATCTCTTTATTCTCATGATATTATAAAGTTATGATTCAATGTTATTCCTCAATTATTTTTATTCAAGAGTTTCTCATTTTGTTAAAAACTCTTTAATTAAAATATCGTTTTAAATGTTTTAAAGATTTATTCTTATAAATATTTATCATTAATGTCTATGTTTTAAAAATGGTTTTAAGGATTTATTTATATGGAAAATAATATTTTGAAATGATAATTTATTTAAAAGTTTCAAAGTGGTATGGGACACTTTGATTCAAAAAACTCTTTATTAAATGTTTTAAATGGTTTTAAAAATGGTTTGTTAAAGCATTGATTATGTCTATATCTTAAAATGATATGTTATTATTGCAATGTGAAAATGTTATATTTCCTTTATTCTTGTTTTAAGTGTTATTAATATGTTATGGTTCTTGGGAATTGTTTACTTATAGGGGTTGTTCTTTGATAAACCTAGGGCAGGTGAGCCCGAGATAGCTCTCTAATGCATTGGGTAACATGACAGAGGTAAACGTTAATGTTTCCTCTAAGAGATTTTGGGAATATAATGTGATGGGTATTCCAAATGTGATTCCCTATGTAGCTGTGATAGCTACAATTTAAGTATGTTATGAATTCAATAAGTTACCTTTATTATTTATTATTTCTACGTGTTATTCATAAATCTTATGATATCATGAGGTATGTTATGATTGAAAAGTATGGTTTAATTTATTTGTATTTATTGATGGGTTAGTGTTTCCTTTCCTTATTTTTTAACCCTTACTGAGATTTTTATGCTCATACCAAGTGTTTGAAAAAAAAAATCCATAGGACTTAAAGATGAATAGGGCCAAGGATAGGATCAAGGAAAATTCATTTTGTCTAAAACTTGGAACTAGACATATTTATTTTTAAGAGTTTTTATTTTATAAAAAAATGGATACGGAGTAGTAGTGTCTACATGTAATTTTCAAGTTGATATGAAACAGTTATGGCCTAATTCTCTAAAACTATAAACCTAAAATGATCCTCAATGTAAATTATTAATTTAATTAAAGATTATGTAATTTTTAGGGTCGAGTCCTTATAAACCATGTCTTAGATAATATTTATACATAATACAAATTATTTTAGTTCTATCTTTCATGCTCGTTAATTCATTAATTCATGTAATTAAGAAAAAACATCCCTAATGAAATAACCATGAAACTTAAAATAAACAAAATAATGAATCAGTGTGATCATGATCCTATTATAATGGTTAGTTTATCTAGAAGATGATAAACCAACCATCGACGTAGGGGAAATTCCTTGAACCAATTAAGGTTTATGCTACAGCTTTCCATCTGTACACCTATGTATCACTCTTGGATTGGTTTCATCTGGGCTCTAAACATGAACTATCTTCACTAACTTAGGAGATGCATCCATTAAATATGATTTTACTCACACACAAGTGAGGGAAATGGGTTTACATAAAATAAATTGCGGGCATCTAGGCCCTTATATAATAAGAGGATAGAAGGATCACAGTCCAAAAATTTTATCTTAATAACAAATTAAATGAATCCAATCACATAAAAATGTCTAGTCTATTCTCATGATCATTTATATGCATGAAAAATGTTATTCATTTAATAAAACTAGAATTCAATTCTTAATCATTCTTTTTTAAGATTAATTGCACCTGAATCAATGAATTATCTTCTTTAATTAATTAATTATTTTATCTTAATTCTCATCCAAATTTCCTTGAGATTCTCATCCAGTATAATTTTAAAAAAATTACATAAATTTATTTAAAATTAATTGTGTATATATTCCATATGAATCACACATGATATGCAGATCCAAACATTATACAAAAATTAATTAAACGTATATATATATATATATATTAAAACCAATCACATGTAGTGTCCTATCAACTTAATGACTAAACACAAGCACATGTTGATAAGTAGTACATAGTAAAATAAATTAATTTTAATTTTGCGTAATTTGGTATAAGTACATAGTGTGTACAAGTGATCTACATGGTGTGTACGTATATCACCACCTATATGAGTCACACACCTAGGGACTCGGTATATAAATTGTGCCTCACATAATAGGAGTACATGGAATCTATAAAGGACTACATAGAGTGCATTATTCAAGTTACATAGTCACCAGTTAGGTAGGCCATGTATGGAAATACATAGCCCATTAATAACTTGAAAGGTCTATACACCATGTATGTGGGCCATATAGTGTGTACTTCAACTAATCGTCCACTAGGCCAGCCCAATTAACACGCGTTGTAAGATATTAAATCCAATAAATGTAATCAATTTACATGGTTTGAACTAATTCATAATTAATTTTATTTCATTAAACACAATCACATAGAATTTAACTCTTATTACATGACATGTAATCCAAAGTTATCCATATATAATCGTCAACACCTTTATATTATTTCTTTGATTTTATTTTATTCATGAAATTAATCATTTTTATTAGATCATTGAGAAATGAAGGATGAATAATCAGATCTCGAAATTCATATTAAAAGAAAGATTAAACTTGAATTTTAAACTAAATGAAAAACTCATAAATAAACCATTGATCTTTACATGATTATAAATATTTATGTGACCACTCTAATAAAACATATAGGTTTTGGGTGTAGTAGAATCACATTATGGGTCATGCCTAAATTTACTTTTATTCATGATTAATGGTCAATGCGAGATTTACACAATGATAAATGTCATGATTAACTGAATTGAATCAAATAAAATAGAAAATGGATAAAATGTTGGAACCATATATTAAGGACCGTCAAATATTATTTTTATTTAATTTAATTAACTAAATAATTACCTTACTAGAATTATTTATTAATTGATGGATTTGACAATAGATCTTCATTGTAACATCATTTCATTGTAGGAATCAAGAGCAGATTACCTCCAGTGGTGATCCACACATGTTCAACAAATTTCCTAACATCATCATAGGAATCTTCGGGTTTTATCACATTAGATCCTATCACATGTGTTGTCTACCTTTGATTTCCATTAGAAATACTTCCAATGTGTTCTCCTTGATCTCTCTATAATTGAGAGAGGGAGGTAGAGGAAGATCACACTCCATTCTTGGTAGTGTTCAAGGAGAATTGAGATCCTTAGGTCTTGAGAGGATTCTCTAAATTCATTTTTCACATCCAAAAAAATGAATTAGATCTCTAAGAAAATAATATAATTAGGTTAATATACCGTAAGGGTTAAAATAAAATATTTTCTCAAGTTCCCTTTATTATTTATTTAATCCCTACATAACCCCATGTCTAATAATAATATTATTATTATTCTTTCTTGGCATGATCTTAACTAGAGAATTAAATTAAATATTATTGAATCAAATAATGTTCAATATTTATTATTTCTCACCAGACCATTTAAATTCAGTCCACCATTCCTCCACAATATTTATCATGCCTTAAATAATGACAATTTATTTAATAAATAAATATAACTACATTTTTCACTAATAAATAAATAAATATTATATCCACTAAATAGAAAATAAATATTTATTAAATATTCCTCCCACATTATGTTCTCTAAAATAACTGGTGATGAAATATATGTGATCAAGAATCAAATAATAATTATTAAACCACATGTGGGAATAATATTTATTCTACTTTCTAAATTATAAATATTATTATATTATTTAACAGAGATTTTGGATACACTTAGTTTGTAACACTCTAGGAATATTTCTTAGTAGAATTAAGAGAAGGAGTCTAAAGTCCAAGGTTAGTGTCTAGGAACACACCAAGGCACCCCTAGAGAAGGAATTTAACATCACACCTACATAATACCTCATACAGACACTTACTATATAATATAATACCTTTATTGGGATATGTCTAATCAAGTAGGTTGCTTGTTGGTTTCATGAACCTATGTGCTCGATGTATCTTTCTTTGACTTCCCAGGAATTGAACTAGCCTATAGAACACTATATCCTTGGATTTATTTAGGACATATCATTTTCATCAAATGTCATGAGATATCAACTTATCTTAAATAACGGAAGGAAAAAAATTCTTTCTCAAATTATTCATTAATGAGATATTACTCATAACACACCCAACATATCCTACCTATCTGTGAATATATTTCATCATGGTTTTCATCAATACATCAAATGAATTGACTCATAATACTCATAAATAATAATCATAAAGTATAAGGATCAATACACATGTCTGCAAATATGAACACCCAATGACACATATAAATATGGATTTCCTACTAGTGGGTCTCATTCTAACAATATCCTATGGTGGATATTACTAAGGGCGTACAATAGGAAAAGGTTGCTCAAAGTCATTTGAGTCTCCAACCATGATATCTTGTATCATTTGTGTCCCTCAAATGATATCATCCAACTATAGAACATATATTTAAGAATGGTGTCATAGCACATCCAGGTTATCATCATAGTGGGGAACTCCTATGACCTTTTAGTGTGAAAGGAACTCTTAGGACATTATCAAATAATATGTTATTCGTATGAACAATTATAATGTTATAATAAGTTAATTGAAATTTAAAACAAGGAATATAGGTTATTATAAAGTACACAGAAGTTGGTTATGGGGCACTAACTCCAACATTATCATTACAAAATCCAAAATAAATGAGTATCATGAGATTAATATTATAAATATATTATATAAACTATTACTAAATGTTATTAATATGGTTCTGAAAGGGTTACACAAAAATTAATGAACAATATAAAGTGACTTGTTGTTATCGATAAATTACCAGAAACATGCTCACCTTGGATTCCATTCTCAAAAACCATGCCCATAAATTACATAAAGTTTAAATTGGACTATATGAATCATTGAAAAAAATCATTCCAATATATTTAATAATATATTAATGATTTCCTTGGTTTCAAATAACAAGGACCAAAATCGATATTGTGATACTTGTACAAAACAATTAAAATTACAACTATCTAATAATGAAAATTATTACTAATTAACTAATATATGTGTAATGAAGGAATATAAGAGAAGAGTATAAAAGGTATTATATTTGAATAATATTTATAAATAATATATTAATATAGTTATGATTATTATACACAAGGTTCAATCATTTTCATGGAAGTCGGTAGTAATGGTTATGGTTTCTTGTGTCAATTTTCTTTTCATTGAGGTATGATCCATATTCACTATCTTATTTTTGGGGTGAATATACTAAACCATGGATTTTTTTCATCATATTTTTCATCATATTCATGGATTCAAAAATCCATATCATTTTCTATCTTTTAAGGGCTTTTTTATTCAATTTTCACTAAAGTCGTAAGATTTTATTTCCAATATTACTTTGAGATTGATATTGTTCATGGATAAATTTCTATTCAGATAAATTTTATATTATTTATATTTAAATCCCCATATACTTTCTTCTTCTCTAGTAGTTCTTGGGATTTACTTGTATTCAACCCATTTCACCTCCCCTTGGTTCATAATTTTATCAAAATAATGATCTTAAATGGGACCAACCTTATATTTTATTTTTCATGTAGAATGTTTCTCATTCTTATCCATATTCATTATATTGTTTTATGGATTTATTTATATATAATTTTATGATTTATTAAGGTAATTTTATATTAACTTTGATATTATTTACAACATCTTAAAAATGGAAATTTTAAACCATTTTTTGTACAAGTCATTATTTTTTTGTTTTACTTTCTTTAAAAAAGTGTGGAAATAATTTTTCTAATACTTACCACATAGACTCATTTTCCCACCATTATATTCATTTTTATTTATAAATCTTCCTACCTAAATTTTAATTATTTTCTAAAGTGAATTTTATTCCCATTGTTTTATAAATTATCTTATTTTAAAATAAAAGTTATCATGGGCGATATTTTCTAAAGATATTATCCACTTTATTTCTATGGATAAATTAGGATAATATATTATGGATGTTTTAATAGAAATTATTTCTTTAATATATTTTCATTAAGATATGGTGTAATTTTGAATCTTTTTAGGTTCATGTGTCGCACATATGTATTGCATATCACTATGTGATGGGTGTGTCTATTATAACCCTCTAATGGATTGGGTAAAGTTTATATCCCATGAGATGGTTGGGATTGGGGAGTGAATCCAAACACTTAAGGGACTGTGTCCACTAAGGGATGGGTGGGTCTATTATATCCCTTCAATGCATTGGGTAAGTCCTTATATCTCATTAGATGGCATTTCAAGGGTTCGGGAGTAAACCTAGTACATTAATGGAATCTTGCAAACTATTAGATGATGGTTTTGGTGGTGATCCTTAGTATAAGGGATGGTTTTATATGCTTATTTATACTCCATATTCTTAAGTTAATGTTACATTTTCATGTCTAGTGATTATTGACTCATATTTTCACTTTCATATAAGTCATTTCTAAAGTTATGAAAATAGTCTTATGCCATGACTCATGATTTATGATTTGTATTTTATTGGGAATGGTTATATTATAGTATAAACATATACATTGATTATTTTTTCATACACACATTTTTATCTTATTCTCACATATGATCTTCTATTGATATCTCTTATGTTTACCCTTAATAAGTTTTTTAGTTCACCCTCTCTAATGTTTCCATTCCCAGAGTTATAAATAAAAGTATTATATATGATGTTTCTAAGAGGACATCATGTGGGAAGACTATTTTTGGGATATGTTGAAAATGTTGTAAAATAAGTTAGTCGTGTATCTAATCTTCAAATAAACTAAACCTATAGGTTCTAGGGTGCGTTTGATTATGAGATGTAATAAATAATCTTGTAAAATGATGTAATATATATATTTATTGTTCTTGTGTCACTTAAATTGGTATAATAGCTGGGTTTAGATATTATCAGGAATTATGTTATTAATAAAACAGGGATAGGAACAAAAACCCAATGTTGAACCGAAATTTGTGTAGTAAAAACCAAATATTTCATAAGTTAAAATACTGGTGTCATAATTTATGACCTGTTAGTAATTGTTTTAATCAATATATGATTGTTTACTATGATTATTAATGCTTACACCAACCTTTTCTCTTTTTATTAAATGGATGGAACTAAGGTGAATCAAATTAATAATGAATGTGATGAACAATTCAATAATTTTCCTGGTGAGGAACAAAACAAGACAATATATGGGGGAAAACTAGTAGTTATTCTCACCAAACTCTCTCAATTTATGAAATATAACATGAATCATTCCAAACTCTCCAATACACAAAGGTGGGAATAACTCACCATTGAGTCCTTCATGAATCAATATATACACACCTTTTTTTAAGTCTTATGATCTACTAATTTTCATGTAATGGATAAAATTATTAGAATTGATATTTTTCATTCCTCGGTGATAAGATCATGAAATGGTTACTTTAGTTTTTTATAATTTAGAAGGAGGAAACTATACAATGGTAGTCCCTCATCAATAATAAAAGTACTTATGAAGAAATAAATACAATGGAATGGCAGGAGTTTAATAATATACTTTCTAATAAGGATTTTCCTTGAAATATTCATTCTAAAATAGAGAGGGAGTTTTTAGAGATAAAACAAAAGGAGGTTCAATCAAAAGGTTCCTATGAAGAAAAAAAATTTAGGGTATTCTTTTTGTTTTATCATTGACCATGAAATAAAATTTGATCATTTATATAGTGACTTAAAACAAAATATCTAAAAAAATCTATAACGGACTTTGGTATATATGAAGAAATATTTTTATTCACTTTGAAGGTGGAAATGGAAATCAGATACTCCAATTATTCTTATGGTTTTGGAGATAAGAAAATAAAAATGGATTTTTGATGAAACATAAATGATAAAACTCATAGAGGAAATAAGATTAATCTTAACATATAACAAAAATAAATGCATAAGTATGGATGAATTTTCTTAAGGTATAGGAAAATTCTTCAACTGTGAAGGATAGTTCTATGAAGAACATGAATACCTAAGAGATATAAACAATCAACTAATGAAATGGATTAAAATAAATATCAATCTAATGCACCACCTATAATACAATTATTAATTTTAAGGAGTATAGACATAACGTCCACACATACACCATGTAAAATCCCATTATATATTTTAGGTATTTATCCTCTCACTTTCAAATTCTCTCATTATTTGGGTACATTTTGGGACATCAGAGGATGGAGATAATTACTTTGGTAAAATAACCTAAGGAATGGGGATATATGATTGTTAAAATTAATGTATTCTAGGAATAAATGTTAAAAAGTCTTAAGAGATAGTTTTTTCAGGTATTGGATAACCAGGTGGATTTTTCTAAACGTGTTTGTGGAATATTCCCGATGGGTATTTTCACATACTAAATTGGTTACAAAATGTGAAACCTTCTCCAATATTATGTATTAAATGGGTTCAATGTGTGAAACTTTTACACATTGTGAAAATAGTTCATGTCGTGAAATGTTCTATTGGTTTTTTTAATCGAGGCGATTCATTTTTCAGTGTATATGACTTTTGTGAGATTCACATTGTGAACCTGGTATTCACATTGTGAATTGTGTGAGACCTATAGGTTTTTATTTTCTACACATATAATCCCTTTTCATTTGGTGTACATTCTCATCCCTCAAGACATGGGATCTCTCCCAAGTGATTTTGGGGATCTTTGATTCTTCGAGATCATTTTTTTTGGTGATTTATATTTATTGAGGTTATGCTACGTCTCTCTGGGTAAGTGATCTTGCTGCTTATTTGTTTCTATTGGTCACAGTAGAGTTGTTTCACTACATTTTCAAATCTATTGGTTTTATGGGGTTCATTCTTCTTCATAATTTCTATATATGTTGCGTGATCTACCTCTAAAGGCTTACCTTTGTGTTGATTGTGGTGTGTCGTGTGAGTTTCTTGAGGTACATATATTTTTATCTTCTCTACCAACCATTTTTCTTTTTGAAGTGATTTTAATATGTACAGATTGATTCTAGGGTCACCATTATAGTATTTTTGTTCTTATATGTTATAGGATCCTATCATGGTTGTGTGTGAGTTGAGTTTGAGGTGGGTGGTCTTGTATCTGGACTATGTTGGATTAATTTTATTTCTCTGGTTTAATAAAAAAATTAAAAATGAATTGACATGATTGAATTATGTGTTTTGGAAAGAGTTTTTTGAGAAAATGTGGTTTTCACATTGTTCTATTAAAAGAAAATATATTTTCAAATCATTGTGAAAGTGATTTATGAAATGGTTTATAAATCATGGATTTGAGAAATTGGTTTTAAAAATGTAGAACATAGGATGCCTTGGGTACTTAAGTAGAATGTGTGGTAACAGGCCTCATCTGTTGATACTTTCAGGGGGATTACTTAGGGGGTGTTACTCTATTCAATAGTCTCATTGTTCTAGGGACTTGTTAGACCTATGGGGGTTTCATTTACTAGGTTATTCCTATGGTCACTAGATTCAATGCATATATATAGAGACCTGATTCATGAGATTTTCTATTTCTAAGGATGAGTGTTCTAGCTAGAATAATATGTAGTGATCATTATCATGATTTACCTATTCTTTGGTTTGTACTACTTTGTATTTGATATGATATGTGATGCGTTCTTTTACAACTTTGATGTATTTCATATGCTTTGAAACAATTTTTCCAGGATTATTTAGAAATGTTGAAAAGGGGGGAAATATTTTACCATGATTTTGATATAAAAATCTTTTAACTAATTACCATACCTTGTTTTATTTAAATTTCAGCATGTTAGGATTGTTGTATAGATACTTGATATGGAACTCCTGGGTGGCATCCTACTAATCCTATTTAAATAAAACATTTCATGCGCTTTTGCAGGTTCTTGGACCCTGTTATTTCTTTTGATATAGGGAAATGAAAGGCACTACAGTGAGGTGGTGAGGTATCTATCAGTTATTTTTTGGAAAATGGTGGTGAGATAGTGGGAGTTTGACCACACTACCAAATGAAGTAGCTATTTTAGTTTTAGTTTTACTCTACTATTTGACTTGTACCTTGGAGATTGTTTAGTTACTTTTGAGTTGTATCACTTTTTCGATTTCCTTTTTTCCATAAAATATATTTATTATTTTACACTATTATTGCTTCTTATTTTCATATATATATATATATATATCATTATGTCTACTTCAAGTTGGGAGAAGTTGTTCCCTCTTTTTTTGTTCATTCCTAGGTGCTAGTCTCTAGACCTTGGGGATCCAGAAAACCCTTTGGTTATGTGAAGGTTTTGGTGAGGTACTAGTTTGTGGGGGAATCTTGGCCAGGTTCATCATATTTTGGTATCATATCAAGGTTGTGATTAGTTTTAGGAAGTTGGTATATTTGATATTGGATTTTCATAACCTGAGAGGTGACTGGTAGTGAGTTTCTAACCATCTATTTCCATGAAGAGACTCAATTTATCATGGGATGTAGGAATGTGTGTCTTCTATTTTGAGTTCTGGATCTTAATCTCAATTTTTACTTATGCATTTATGGTTTGAACTAAGATTGTCTGATTTATAATAACTTATTATATTTTGGTGTGCATAATTGTTCCACTAATATATCATCCATGGGTTCTTCGAGAGGGTATAGTGAATGATCCTCAAGGGAATCTTCCTCTAGATTATAATCTTATCGAGGCTATTATGTGGGAAATTAATACTATATACCAAAATTTACCACTATTCCATAATGCAATTTTTGAGGTAAAACCAAGAGTTTTATGGGAAATTGATTGATCACAAGATTTATTATATGATAAGACACTATCTGTTAAGAGTATGAATGAACATAAAGAGGCAGAGGACAAGCTGTACAAGATAGATGACATAAACGAATTCTTTGATACACCTAATAATATCAAGTTAGAGTGTGTTGAGTTCAAACTTGAGGTTCCCAGAAAGTGAAAGTGGGATTCCATAGTATAGTCAAATAAACACGTGGGTTTGGATTGGAAGGGTTTCAATACCCAATTCTTTCAGTAGTTTTTTTAAAATTCTCTAATTATAGGGAAGTATCTAGAGTTTCTCTCCTAACAAAATAGAGATCGTTTGGTGTCAGTGTACACCAATCAGTTTGAGGACATGGTTATTTTTTCTCCAAAATTATTAAATAGTGACCATATAAAGGCTCAGAAGTACCTATGGGGTTTACGACTGCATATCAAATTACATGTATTTATTTCGAATCTTTCTACCTATGTGGAGATAGTATACAGGGAAATGATGGAAGAGGTGGATATGGAAGACAAGGTTAGTTATTTTTCCCCTTATCTTCTACCTAGTTTTAGCTTTATCGATCCATATGGGAGGAAGAGGAAGTAGTGTTACCATGTAAAGCGTATTGGGGGTGGTTCTCAATAGTGTTACTCATATAAACATTCAGTTGCATCCATTAGTATACCCTTAACTTAGAATTAGTTTGTAAAGGTTGGGAACACCTGGAGTTCTTGTTCTGCACCTATGAAGAGGTTTAATAGTTTTGGGTGTTATGGGCATCAACTAAATTTCTAGAAGGCTATTTCTATTCATCATTATGGTCATGGATTTTAAACTCCAAAGGATGTTGTGGCGCATTCATATGTTTCAAATTATATAGGGCTCCAATCACAGGCTTTGACAGTAAAGCACCTTTACACAGTGGATGAGTTTCTGGTGGAGGTAGATGTGGGTCTAGTGATAGTTATAGGTAATATATTTATTGAATTATTGGTATAGAATGCATAATTTTATGAGGTTTCCTCCCACTTTTTATATCTACCCATTTTTTGATATTTTTTGACTTCTAATGCAACTCATGTCCTTTTTTTGAGCTGGAAACACCACATGGAAATAGGAAAGAGTAGTGTTTTTGGTATCCTTCCGAATTGTTGTCAATATCCAATGCATAAATTGTTTATAATTTCCTCATTAAATATTTTTTTCTATTTAACATAATCATTAAAAATGATTATCTTATCAATCATCATTCTAAGGTAGATTTTTAGCATCGGTGTGTCTTATATCTTATTGCTAATTGGAGATCTTAGGTGTTTCTAGGATAGTGGGATCTGAGGTCTAGTCATGTAGGACCTTCCCACCCATATATCAGAATTTTCTTATCTAATATTTTAGTTCATAATGATGATGTTTCTTTTTTGGTTAATCTTTCCTAAATTTTTAGGGATGTTTTTTTTTGTTTTCCCATATTATTTCTTCGAACGTCCTTCAAAGATAGAGGTTGATCTTATGAATTATTGGGTACTAGATATGTCACTAATATCAATACCCTCTTATCTTATTCCACTAGTGTGTTTGAATGATCTCAAGATTTAGTTCAATTATCTGATGTAGAAAGGTATTTTCAGCATTATGTTTAATCTTGGGCAGATCGTGTTCTCTTTACAAAGAAGGTAAATGGTTCACTTCAATTTTTTGTGGACTATCAGAAGTTTAATTTAGTAAAAATTAAGAATAAGTATCCTTTGTCCCATGTGGATGATTTTTTTGACTAGTTAAAGAGGTAAAAGTTGCTTCAGAATATTGATATTTGGTTGAGTTATCATTAGCTCAGAGTTTGAGAGACTGATATATCGAATACATATTTCAAGAGAAGGTATGAACATTAAAAATATCTTATGATGACTTTTGGGATAAATAATGCTCCTACAGTTTACATGGTCTATATAAACCCGAAATTCCATGACTGTCTTAAAAAAAATTTGGTAGTTTTCATGGATTGTATTTTGGTTTATTCAAGATATAACAATGAGAACCATTTGAGCTTGATTCTACAAATCCATATGAGTTTCTATTTTTATGTAATGATTTTGAAATGAAATTTTTAGATCTAAGATGTGATGTTATTAAGGGAACTTGATTTATGAGAATGTATTATCAATTTATCCTGAGAATGTGATGATTTTATTGTCAAGTTATGATCCAAAAAACATCATTAAGATTCTGATCATATTTGGTATTTCTGAGTAATACCAACTATTCTTTAAGGATTTACCAATGTTGGATTCACATTTGACTACTTCTTCTAGGAAAGGGGTTGAATTAGTATGGGATGAAAAGTGTCAGCCTTATTTTGATGATCTAAAATAGATTCTGGCATCAGCTCTTATTCTTATCTTAACTGAACTTGGAAAGGTGTATGTAGTTTTTTGTGATTATTCAGGTGTTATTTAGGTTTCATTCTTATAAAATATGATCAATTTGTGTCTTATAGATATCATCATCTTCGAATTCATGAAGGTAAATACCCCTCTAATGATTTAGATATTTTCACATTTATGCATGCACTAAAATTTTGGTGGCATAATCTTTTTAGGGAGAGGTTCACAATCTTTTATGGCCATAAGTGACTGATATATATCTTTTCTCATAAATATTTGAATCTTAGACAAAGTTGGTGGGTAGGATACATTCAGATGTTTGGATTCTACATTTCCTACACCCTGGGGATGGGGAATGTCTTTGTAGATGATCTTAGTAAGAAACTGTCATCATAGGTTGTTCTAGAATTGAAGGAAGAGTGGAACCTTATGGGACTCTTTTTTTGTTTCATCTAGATTCTTAGGTGGATGTTTAATATTTGGTTTTGACCAATTTTCCATTATCATCATCTCTCCTTTAGTTTATTATACAGGTTCATTGATAAGAATATTAATTCAAAGTAATTTGAGATACCTTATATAGTGGGGATATATTTTCTAGTTGGTATCTCACTTTATATGTTATTCTCTATTTTGGGGATCTTTTTTTCATCCTAGCATCTGTTAGGATGTCATTTTTTTACTTTCATAGTTCTTCATGGTCCATTCATTTGGGAACTATGAAGATGTATTTTGATATGAGATGGATATCCTAGTAGTTGGGTATTTATCATGACATTATAGATTACATGTTCTACTATTACACTTTCTAAGAGGTAAAGGAATATCATCTATAACCTTTTTGGTTTATCCAACCTCGTCTTGTAATGGTTTTTAAATGTCATGAGGTTTCCATGGAATTTTTTATTGGATTACCATGGACTCCTTGAGGGATTAATTCTATCTATATAGTGATTGATCGGTTGAAAAAAATAGATCACTATATTAAGATTAGGGAAACCACTGAAGTTGAAGACCTAGGAAATCTGTACCTATAGGAGGTTGTGAAGTTATAAGGGGTTCCATCTACCATTATTTAGGACAGGGATCCTAGGTTTACCTCTTGGTTCTGGAAGAGTCTCCCTGAGGTGATGGGGACTAAGGTCAGGTTGAGTACATATTACCATCCATATATATATATATATATATATCCAAAAGAAGCATTCGATTTAGATCCTAGAGGATATGCTCCATGACTACATCTTCAATTTTGGTGGATCACAGGATAAACATTTTGGTCTAGTTTAGTTTTCTTATAACCGTAGTTATTATTATATGATCAATATAGATCCATTTGAGGCCTTTTATGGTCACCCATTTAGGTCACCTCTTTCTTGGGAATAGGTGGATGAGTCCTCTCTTGTAGGACTTAGTTTCATTTAGGATATATCGGTGAGGATTCGGGGTATATGTCAGCATCTGGTTATAGTTTAAAGTTGACCTAATTGCATGTAGATTGTCGACATCAACCTTTGGAGTTTTCTATTGGTGACCAGGTTTTTTGAAAAGATTATCCTCTATTGGGTTATCATCATCTTTGAAAAAAATGTAAGTTGGCTTCATGATATGTTAGACTATTTGAGGTCACTGAGCATCTTGTGTAAGTTTCTTACTTGTTGGAATTTTTAGTTCATTTGATGAGTATTTGTGATTTTTTCTAAATATCTCAGCTTAGGAGGTACCCTCCAGATCCATCCCACATTATGAGTTGGGAATAAATTGAGTTGGAGTGAAACATTTCTATCTTAGAGTAAATAGTGGAGATTGTTGACTCTTAGGTGAAAGTATTATTTGGGTAGTGAATTCCATTGTTTATAGTATTATGGTGACATGAATCATATTCTCATGAGACTTGGGAGCATGATTCATCTATGAGGTAGTAGTGGCCACACCTCTTTATGGAAATAATTCCTCCACATTAATTCCCTTGGATGAAATGTCTTATAGTGGGGAGTTTTTAACATCTCATTGCCTTATACTTGGAATTCCTCGTAAATTTTTTCACTTCGCTCTTTATTTGGGTAGGTTTTGGGAATTTTGAGGATGGAGAGAATTTATAGGGGAAATGAACAATCTTTATAGGTTTTATGTTTGTTTTCATTAATGGATTCTGGGTATAAATGTAAAAAAATACTTAAGATGACATCCTTTGGGGTCCAAGCTGACCTGGGGGGTTTTCTAAATGTTTCTTTGGAATCTACCTACTAATAATTTTCACATCATGAACTAGTTACACGACATGAAACCTTTTCTGGGATTACGTTGTTATATGGTACAAAGTATGAAAAAATTATACTCCATGAAAATGGTTCATATTGTAATCATTCAATTGGTGATTTTTTTAACCCAAGTTATTCATTTTTTTAGCTTATACACCTATCATGGATATCCCATTGAGAAATTAGGACTCAAATCATGAAATGTACATATCCTTATGGGTTTTCATGTGTTTCATGTCTGATTATTTTTCATTCAGCATGTAGGATTCACTCTTGAGACCTAGGATCTCTCACAAGAAATTTTGGGGATCTCTTCTTCTTTAAGATCATTTCATTCATCAATTGATGTTCATTGTGGTTGTGTTGTGTCTCTATGAGTAAGTGATCTTTCTGCTTCTTTTTTCTGTTGGTTACAGCAGCATCATTGCCCTAGATTTTAAGATCCGTTGGTTTTGTGGTGGGGATTCTTCTTGATCCATTCTATATTTGTTGTTTGATATTCTTATGGTGGTTGACCTTTGTGTTGGTTGTGTTATGGTGTATGATTTTCTTGGGATATAGGTTTTTTTATCTTTTCTGCATACTATTTTTCTTATTAAATTGATTTTGAGATGTAATGATTTATTTTAGAGACTCTATTGTTGTCTTTGTGTTCTACCATGTTGGAGGATCCCTTCAAAGGTTTATGCGACCTGAGTTTGAGGTAGGAGGTTCCATATCTTGCTTATGTCAGATGAACAAAATTTCATTGGTTTTATAAATTATTTTATAATTAAATTTCTATAATTTAATTGTGTGTATGAGAAATGGTTTTTTAGAAAAGGTGGTTTTTCACTTATTTTGGTAAAAGAAAATTTATTTTCAAATCATTATCAAATGGATTTAGGAAATATTTTTTAAAGTAGGGTTTTGATGAATTATTTTGGAAAATATATAACATGGGTTGTCTTGGGTACTTCAATGGAAGCTATAGTAATAGGCCTCATCCATTGATACTTTCAAGGGGTTCACTCATGGTTTGTTCCTCATCCCCCTAGGCCCATTTTTCTATGGACTTCTTAGAACTTTTGGAAGTTTCAATTTTTATGATGTCATATCCTATCAAGATTTGAAGCATAAATCTAGAAACTTGATGCACATTATGGTATATGTCTAGGTACGAATGTTCTTTCTAGACTAACCTGTAGTGATCCTTATCATGACTTACCTTTTCTTTGGATGGTAATTATTTTTATTTGATATGATATGTGATACATGCATTGAATTATTTAATGTATGTGATATACTTTGAAACTTTTTTACTTAGATTATTTGGAACTATGGTAAAATGGGTAAATATTCTACCATTATTTCTGATATAAAAACCATTTAACTAATAATAATGCTTTATTTTCATTAAAGTTGAGAATGATTGGACTGTTTTACAGAGACTTAACATGGAACACCTAGGTGGGATCCTACGGATCCTGTTTAGTTCGCACCCTATGCACCCCTTCAGTAGTGTGTACAACTTTTTATTTATTTCGATGTAGTGAAAGGAAAGGAACCATAGTGAGAAAGTGATATTTATGTCAACTATATCTAGGAAGATGATGGTGAGATGGTGGGATTTTTCCCACACTATCACTATTGTAGATTTTTTACTTTTAGTTTTCCTTTGTTGTTGGAATTATACCTTAGAGATTGTTTATCTACTTTTGAGTTGTACCAATTCTATTGTTTCCTTTTTTCTATGAAAAATATTTCTTGTTTTAATCTTATGTTGTTTCTTCTTGTGATGTATATATATATATATATCATTTTTATGCTTCAGGTTGGCAGAAATTTTTTCCACTTATTGTTTTTGATTCTTGGGTGCTAGTTTCCAGCCTATGGGGGCCAGGAACGCTCTTTGAGTTTATAACAATTCGGGTCGGGTACTAGTTTATTAGGGTATCTAGGTTAGGTCATTCATGAAAAAATACAAGGTTTAATAATAGAAATTGATGTTATAAACCTCATAATATAATGGAGAAAGTGAAATCCGATACAATCACAATAACAGAAGTGTGCCATAAAAACAAAGTGGCGGAAGGTACACTCATCATCCACTTAAAAAGTGAAAATGTTTTACTTGATTATGGTTCTTCACATTAGTTCATATCATGAATTTTTTCTAAGAATATTGAATCCCCACATCAAACACTAGATATGTAATTATCAGAGACAAGACCTAGTGGTGGGATGATTATATCAAAGAAATATAACTCTAGTCTTGTTGAGGATTATAGGAAGATACTTCCTAAAAATTTAGTTCTTCTTCCCTTGTCGGAATTTAATATGATATTGATCAAGGATTAAATCATCCTATTTAGAGCCCATATTAATTATCAGGATAGGTAAAACTCATTTAACATCCCAAATAACCCTATGATCAAATATCAATGCATGTTTGATAATGAATCCTTTTGGAAACAAATTCTTTAATATGGGTATTGATGCCTATAAATGAGGAATACTGAGCTCAAATAGATGGGAAGGAACTCAATGTTTATTTACCTATTGTGTAAGAATATGTGTATTTATTTCATAATTAATTACTTGGTCTTCCTATAGATTATGAGGTTGCATTTTCAATTGAAATCATAATAAGTTTTATGCCCATATCAAAGATTCATTATCAAATAGTTCCCATTGAATTGAAATAATTGAAGAAACAACTAAAAGAAAATCTGTAAGAGTATTTCGTACACGCAATTTCTTTACCATGGGGTGAACTAATTCTATTTTTTAATAAGAAGGATGGATTAATGGGAATTTTTATTGAAAATTATTTTATATATCTAAAGGTTATAATTCCATTTGGTTGGTATTTGATCACCTTAAAAATTCATCACATTTAATTTTTATTAGAGAATAGTTCCCACTCAATCAACTTTATAGGATATATATATATAATGGTAAGGATATATATAGTATAAATTTAAATTATATCTGTTTGAGATGTAAATTTTACCTCAATTTTCTCAATGATTCTTCAGCATTCATTGGATATAGAGATCAGCTTTGAATCCTCTTACCATTCTCAGACTGATGATCAATTTGAAAATGTCATTCAAACACTAGAGAATATATAGGGATACTTCTAAATTGATTTAAAAGAATTTTGGGATCAAAACCTTTATCTAATATATTTCACATTTTAAAATATTTTTCATTATTTCATTCAATTGGAACCATATGAGGTTCAATATGCAAAAAGGTTCCAAACTCCAACATTTTGGGATGATGTTATAGAGTATAAGCTTATGGGACCAAATCTTGATCAAGAAATGTAAATTAAGATTCAAACCATTTAGTATCACATTAAAATGTTACATTATCAATATAAGTGATTTACTAATAATCATCATTGAGATTTGGACTTTCAAGTCAGATATAAGGTATCCATAAAATATCACGATGGAAAAAGGTTATGATATTCATGAAGTAAGAAAAGTTGATCCCAAGATATATTTTCCCTTTGGAAATTCTCAACCATATGGGGATAGTAGTTTACCATATTCCACTTGCACCGAACCTCTCCAAAGTTCATGATATTTTTCATGTATCACTTTTGAGGAAATACATACTTGACCCATCACATGTTGTGAACTCAGAGGTTGTACCATTTAAACATGATCTTTATTAAGAGGGGTAATTTGTATAAATTTGGGAATATAGATATAATGTATTATCAAACAATACCACTCTATTGGTTAAATTTATATAGAGAAATTATAATTTTGAGCAAGCCATGTGGGAACCCTAATATATAATGAGGCAGAAGTAACCTCATTTGTTTTCATCAAACAAAATTTCAAGAAAAATTTTCTTTTAATCGGGGTAGAATGTAACACCCCATGATTTTACTATATATTTCCCTTTAAATAAATATTCTATTGAATATCTCACAACACCAAACTAAAAAAAATATGATTTATTTTATTGAAATAAATTATTACAATAAAATATAAACACCAATACATTATTCGAATAAAATATGAAACATGCATAAGAAAACTATAAGAGGAATGAAACCACAAGTATAAAAAAATAATCTGAGCACAAAATATTTATCCTCATTATTTTCTATGAAGATAATAATATTGATTACAACAATTAAAAGAAGGTTGAATAGTAAATATTCTGTATAAATGTTGAGAGACAAGTGAATGAATAGGATGAATAAATTTAGTAATTTATATAAGGTTGTATATAAGAGTGAAATATGGTAATTGGATATATGATCATTGGAAGTACGATCATTCGATATATGGTTATTAAAAATTTGGTCATTGGATTTATGGTCAAAGGGTTTTCATGTATACAATAGGTACATTAGATTTATATAATTTTTGATAACAAATTAAAAATTACATAATTCAAAAATAATAAAAAATGATACATAAAAATTAATATTTAATTAAAATTCTTTATTATCTATTTTATCAATTATTTATTATTAATATTATTAATTAATGATTTTATATATTTATGAAATTAAAATATTTTAATATCAGTAATAGATAAAATTACATGGTGTGATGAAAAATAATTATTTTAATGGGATATGTTTAAAATCATTTATTGTTAAAAAAGGGATATTTTTGAAGAACTTTTTTTCAACTGATCTGTATTTTTATATTAGTAAATTAAATTGATCAATTTAAAATGTTTAATATAATTTAATATTTTAATTTTTAACAAATATATTAACACTAATTTTTTAGAAATTTAAATGGAATAATATTTAAAGAAAATAATTTTTAAAAAGAAAATTTTCTACAAAAAAGATTATATATATGTTATGTTTTCACTAAAAAATTAAATTTTTCATATTCAACAATTGAATTATAATAAATTGATTCAAAAAATTTAATCAGAATGCTTAAATTATGTAAGTAGTTTTTTTTATTTTTTGTCCATAAAAGTATGTAAGTGAAGTAAAAAAATTGAGTTTTCACGGTAAAGGTAAAATGAGGTAAAAGCTTTAAGTGGTAAAGACGTAAAATATATATCTCTATATATACCGATCTATAATTATGTTTATAAGGGTATTCATGACCCATATTTATTATTTTTGCCTTTTTATCCACTTTCCATGATAAAATGGCAACCTTAAACCTTAGGGAATGAGTATTTGTAGAAATGCCACTCAAAACTCACCAATAAAAGGACCCCTCCTATACCCCTTCTAAACTAGACTCTTTTACTTATAAAATATCTTCAATACCTACCCATGTTTTCCTCTCCTAAATACTTTTTAAATTATTGGTATCCTTTAGTTCCAAGAAGGAATCCTAAAAATTTCAATCTGAAGGAACTCGTATTAAGAAGGAGATGATTCATCAAAGTATGTACTTAGTTATTCATCATTTTTTCAATTACCATCTCATATACACTATTTATAAATATTGTTACTCACTATAATGAGTTTATTTTAACATAATTATTATTCTTATTAATTGAAATTACTATTATATAACTCTATACTCTAACTCATTCATTGACATAACATGTTCTTGTTTAGGTTGGTTCAACCACATACAAGAATGATAATATAATATATTCAATGTTTACAATATCAATGAGTATCATAGAATTAATAGAGGATATATATTATATTAAATAGTAATTTATTTTATGAATATGGTTCTTTAGTGGTGAAATAGAAATTAAGGATCAATATAATGTAATGTTTTTTATCGGTAAATTACCCTAAATATGCTTGTCATGGATTCCATTCTCATGAACCATACCCATATGTTCCATCAAGTAAAAAATGATATATAAAAATAATTGAAACAAAATTATTCCAATACCTGGAATAATATAGTAATGATGAACTTTGTGTCAAATAAAGAGGATTTACATCACCATTATGGAACTTGTATAGAAAAATCAAAATTACAAACATCTGATGATGAAAATAAAAAATAGTTAACTAATATATGTAAAATAAATGGATGAAAATGAAGATTATAAAATTTAAAATATATGAATAAGGTTCTAAAATAAGTGATTAAAATTTTATGTTAATTATACATGAGTTTAAAATACTTTTGTAGAAGTCAAGTGTAAAGTTAAGGGTTTCTCATATTAATTTTTCTTTCGTTGGGATATTTTCATATTTATCAACTAAATTATTTTGTTCGGTTTATAAACTACACCATGAATGTTTTTCATGATAATTTCCATGAATTTATATAATTTACAAGTCTATCTCAGTTTTTTTTATTTCAATGACTTTCAATTGAGAAGTTAACAAAGTCATAAGAGTTCCCTCAAGTCTCACTTCGAAATCAAGATTGTTTATGAGTAAATTTACATTTAGGGAAATGGAATGTTTTTTCTCTCTAAAACACAAAATGTTTTCTTTTATTACTTTTAGTTATATATTTTACATGTATTCTAACCATTTCACCACCCTTTGCTTTACCATTCAATGAAAATAATTCTTTTAAATGGGACCAATATTGTCTCTTTTATCGGTCGTTAATCCTTCTCCTCCATGTCCATATTCATTATATTGTTTTATGTATATCGTTATATATTATTATATGATTTATTAAGGTTATTTTATACTAAATATTAATTTTTTTACAAAGTATTTAATGGAATATTTTTAAATATTTTTGGTATGAGTCATTTTATATTTATTTAATGTTATTTAAAAAAAAGTGAAAAAGAATATTATTTATCTAAAAATTTCCACATGAATTCATTTTCCTTCCATTATATCGTTTTTTATTTATGAATATTCCTCCCTATGTTTTCAATATTTTCATAAGTGAATTCAATTCCCATAGTTTTATAAATTATAATATTTTAAATGTGAATAATGTTTCTTCTTATTTTTTAATGAAAATAGTACTCACCCATGAGTATGCAGGGTGTATTGGATTAACCATTTTTTTCAACTACAAATCTCTTACACATAATTATGGAAAATAGGTTGAGAATTTTTTGGAACATCATAATGTAATAAATATTTAGTACAATTATTAAGGAAGAAAAAATTATATTGGATAGAATACAAGTACGAGAATGAAAAAATGATTCAAATGGTTAAATAAAATTATAATAATTATAATAATTAAAATTGTAATGTGTGTATGAAATTGAAAATAATGAATTAAAAAGGGATGAATATGAATAAACCTCATATGAACAGATAATAGAAAGAGTAGAATTATTTTAACATTATAATTTGGTAAAATAAGTCCATAATATAAAATTTCAATTAGAGTTGTGAGGAGAAGAAATACATTATCACAATAATGATAATTTATAGAACATCAAGGAAATATTAGACATTGGTAGAAAATGACATTTAAACACTCATAAAACACTTTAAAATTGAGAAATAAAACATAGTTAAAGAGAACCTCTTGTTTCAAATTGGGTTTGGAGGCAACCAGAAAAGGAATAGTCATTCAATAAAAAATTTGTCTTCAAAAATAAGTTATTAAAGCAGAAGAATCCAAATTATAAGCACATTGAGGTGAATCTTATTTGTGAAGGTGGTCGAACCAAAAAACCTGTTGAAAATAAAAATTATCTCATCAATAGAGAAAACATGATATTCATAGGAAATGAAAATAATGTCATCGGGGTTTGTCAATATTATCATTTCCATATTAGGTAATCAAACCTGATATCCTATAGGGATGAATTCAATACATTATAAATCTGGATATGAAACCATCCATATTAACATACTACGGTCATCATAAGAAATATGGAAACACTAATTCATTAGAAGGAAATAGTTATGAATATGAAATCTATAAAAACAATTATGTATCAGAAATTCGGAAACACTTTCATAAAAAATACATAAATAGATATATATGAGTAATCTATAAATACTTGCATATAAATAGTCTAGAAATTCTTATATATAATAAATATTAAAATAGTTATGTAAATTTTAGTCCCATCTTAATGTAGGTGTACCAAATTTTCATCGTCAAACAATACATTGAGATGGTATCTAGAACTATCCATATAAACATACTTTGGTTATCATAGCCATTCTGGAAATAGCTATGTGTAAGAAATATAGAAACAGTTATGTATAATATACCTATAAAAACATTTATGTATGAGCAATTAGAAAATACTTTTATATAAGAAATCTATAAATATATTTTTATGAGTAATCTGTAAAAAGTGACATAAAAATATAGAAACACTTATGAATAAAAAATAAATGAAAAATTTTGTAAATGTTAGGAAAATCTAAATGCATGTTCATAAAACTACTTCCTCTAGAAAATACATTATGATTGTATCTATAACTATTCATATCAACCTTCTTTGGTGATCATAAACAGTCTAGAAACACTTATGCATAAGAAATCTGGATATAGTTATGCATAAGAAATATGTGAAAATAATTAGGTGAATAAATATTCTCACTGAATGAAATAGTTTTTTTAATTAATTAATTAGATGAAAATATATGCTTTAATAAAATAATAAAAAATCTTAGGTGAATATAAATACTAAAAATATAATAGAACAGGTTAAATAATTCATATTAATATTGAATATATTTAAAACACAAAGAAATTCTTGAGAAATAATAAACATGGTAAAAAATATTTAGTTCAACTAATATAATTATCTAGTGCTCTAATACATGATCTTATACTCTAAAATACATGATCCACTGCTCTTAAAAATGATCCATTGAAGTAATAAAATACATAAACCACTACTCAAACAAATTACCAGATCCACTACCCAAACAAAATGAATGATTCACATGCTCAAATAAAAAACTTGTTCCGGTGATCTAATAAATGATCTAGTACTGAAATAAAATTCAAGATCCACAAATAAAATAAAATACAAGATCTACTACTTTAAAAAAATGACCAACTGCTCTAAAACATGTCATTTTAGATTTAGTAGAAGTTAAAGTGACTAATAAAATTTGGAAGGTAAATGCTTAATGACCAATATGAAAACATTTAAAGAACATTAATATTATGTACCTAGGTTTTTAGTTGTTGTAATTAATTATAGTGGTGGAATAAGAGGTGATAATCTAAGAGCTAATCAGCCACACATTCATCCAATATGTTTACCATCAGATACAATAATGTTAACAAATAAAAATTCATACTATGTATGACTATTAGGGAAAAACTTATATAATAAATCTAGAAATATGTATAAGAAATATGTAAAAACACTATGTATGAACAATTAGGAAACACTTCAATAAGAAATCCAGAAATATCTATGTATGAGTAATAGGGATTCACTAACATCTAAATAATCTAGAAAAAGTTATGTTTCAACAACCTGTAAGCATGTATGTTTTATGGAATCACTAAGAATATGTTTTATGGAATAAAATATTATATAAATTGGTTATACCTAAATTCATACAGATTCATGAAGAGGGGGGAAATAGAATCATTCAAGAAAATTAAGAATTCCAAAATGGGAAATTATGGTTTTTTAAAATCAATCTAACATGTAGAAAATAAAAAAAATTAATGTGAGGAATCATTTCATAAAGAGAGACAAATACCTAGTCATAGTGGGCCCAATGTCATGCCCACCCAAGTACACACCAATTAATTGGCTAAGAAACTGAAGTAGTGTAAATAAGAAGAAATTTTATCCTTCCTGAGATTGATCCAAGGAAAACCTAGATATTGGCTTCCTCCGACTAGATAGGGGCTTACTGGTTCACCTAACTCTTTTTCTGTGGATATATCAATGTGTTTGTGTGTGTGAAAAACAAAACCATGTTAGAATGGAAAATTTGAGATCATGTTAGCAAATAATGATCATCGTATCATGATGTTATCCATTTCAAAAAAATGTGAATGTACAAAACAACACCATATTATGTTTATAAAACTTAGGTTACCCAATAAATGAATAAGAATATATCATGGAGGTTTCCTTAAGAATTTAGTTAAAAATATTAAAAAAATATATTATATAGATAGTCTAGACATAATCATTCGTAACTAATGAAATGGAAAAAAATGAACACAACAAATACAAAAATGAAAGAATAAATGTGCTGATTTATGATCTGTTGGTTAGCCTAGAACCACAACCTTCATATGTTCCAATGTTATATATACTCCTACACTTCAACTGCTCTATTTCAAACATTTATGTCCTAAAAAATACCAAAACATTCATTATAGTACCCAATGAATAATAATATATCTTAAAAGTTTCCTTAGTCATTTAGTTGAAAAAGAAAAAAAACATGTTATGTAGATAGTTAGCACATAATCCTTCATAATTGAATAAATAGGAATAAATAAATAGATGAAATGGAAGGATGAAGGAAGAAATATGCTAATTTATGCTTTGTTGGTTGGCCTAGAACCACAACCTATATATGTTCCAACACTGTACAGACTCCTAAACTTAAATTGCTCTATTTCAAACATCTGGGTCCTGAACAAATAATAAATATAGTCATTATATTACCCAATTAATAGTATTATATCATAGAATTTTCCATAAACATTAGTTGAAAAAGATAGAAAACAAGTTATGCAGACATTCAACACATAATCCTTCATAATTGACCAAGTAGGGATAAATGAACATAGGAAATGGAAATATGAAAGAGTACTTGTGCTAATTTATACTTTGTTGGTTTGAATATTACCATAACATGTATATTTTCCATCTATGTATATACTCTAACACTTCAGCTGCTCTATTTAAAATATATGGGTCCTAAAAAAATACCAAAATAGACATATTATTATCCAATGGTGAAATGATTATCTATCACACTATACCAAGTAAACATTAAAAAATCAGAAGAATCTTATTGGGATCCAATTATTACCAATTGTTACTGTTCAATTTGGAAGGACTTAATAAAAACCAAATTTTCCACTCTATTTCAATCATTTAGGACCTAAAAAAATACTGAATCTATTAAAATATTATCTCTCTATGAATAGACTGAAATTAATATTTTAAAAGAGGATCATAATGTCACACATAAGTTATGAAGGGTAAATTACCATTTGTGGGATTATTCTAGAGGTGGAGAAGGTAAAAGAGAAGCAGGGCGAGGCAGAGAGGCCTGAGTAAGTGCAGCCGAAGGCAGATCATGTAGAGACGGATGAGTCATAGGTAGAGTGGAATGAGTCAGATCATCTAGAGGTAGAGGAGTGTCAGTCATAAGATCATGAGGTGGAGGATCCTGAGGCGAAGGTTCTCGAGGTAGAGGTGCCAGAGGGGGAGATTCTTGAGGTGGAGGATTCGGACGCATATGAACTGAATGCAGAGTAATCGGATGTGAAGGAGTCAGGAGAGTAGTATCTGGATGAAGGAGGAGTGAGTGTGGGGTATTGTGGGTAGAGGCAGAGTTGGAGGTAGAGTCGTATGCATGGGAAGCGGTAAAGATGTGGGTGGGGGCGCGGCTGGAGAGGAGATTTGGGGAGGGGAGTGGGAGAGGGAAGTCAGGGAGGGTAGTGGGAGAGGTAAGCTGGGAAGGGAGTTGGGGAGGGAGTGAATCAGAATGGATGGTGAGGTGGGGAGTGGTGGCGGAGGTAGAGGTACCGCAAGAACCCTAGATGGAGGCACCTAAATTCAGAGGAGTTAGATTTTGGGAATGGAAGAAATTACGGGGGAGGAATGAGAGTAGTGACATGGATGAATGTAATGGTGACATGTAAGTAAGAAATAACCCAAGTTTAGTATGTATAATAGATTTTATAAAGATATTATAAAATTATTTTCATCTATGATTGTATAATTTAATGTTTATTTTGTTTCTCTGGGGATATTCTCTAAAGATACTCTCTGAATACTTTCTCTAGATGTCTTACGATAATGGAATATGAATTTATTTCATTTAACCTAATTCTTTCCCATAGGTTAATTAATCTATGATGGAATTATAATGATTTTCATGATTATGTGGCACACATAAGTTTGGTCTATTACTCTTTGATGAGTCAGTTTTTTATATCCCATTAATGAATTGGGTAAAGTTTATATCTCATGAGATGATTGGGAATGGGGAGTGAACCCAAGCCCCTAAGGGACTCCGTCTATTAAAAAATGAGTGGATCTATTATATCCCATCAATGCATTGGGTAAATCCTTATATATAATAATTTGGAATTCAAATGAATGATGAGTAAACCTAATTTGTTAAGGGGGCCTATACACATAACATGTAGAGATTTTAGAATATATTTTTCATCAAATAAATATTTTATCAATAGATCTTTTCACAGGCAACACCTAACTAAAATGAGTCATGACATATGAAATGAATATTATTATAAAAATTTAATAATAATAAAACAAATAAAAAATAAAAATACTATAATAAAATTATAAATTCATAAAAAAATATGATTATAAACACCTAATGTTTTAAAAGGGTGTTTCTTTAATAAAATCAGTTCTTCATAATATTTTTTATTTGCAATTAAAAAATAATTTTATAAACTTTATAATTTTAATTTTATAAAATGAAATTAATTTTTCAATTAATCATGTCAAATTTATAATATAATTAATTATTTATATTGACTAAAAAGGATGAATTTTGGGGTGAATGGGGAGAAATACAAACTTTTCAAATACCATCAATTTTATGAAACTTTCATAATACAAGAATATTTTTTAATTTTATGATTCCTTTTTATATAAACATATATATTTATATATTAAAATAAATCATTCAAAAATAATTTTTGAGTTTATAAAACTCGTGTTTAATGTTTTAGAAACTTAAATAATATTTTCCTCTAAAAACTGTTTTTATTCACTTATATTAAAAAATCTGTTTCATCACTACATGATATTAAGTATAAAAAAGAAATTTAATATTTTAGATCACCATGTTCATATCATCTAATAAGTTAATTTTTATTTTTAGGCATAAAATTATGATTACTAAGATTAATGTTAATGACCATGATAATAATGAAAGTGTTGATTTAAAAGAATTATTTTATTAACGTTGTGTAATTTTTATCTAATTAATTTAATTGATCTATTTTATATAATGAATTTGTTATTATTTTTACACATAAATACATATATATTATCATTAATTTAACTATAAATGAATTTTATATAAGATTAAGAACACTTAATATTTAAAAAAAAATATTTCTACAAAACAGTTTTTCTATATATTAATTTTTTTAATTTAAAAGTTAATTTTATCTTATTTGGGAATTGAATAAGATTATATATAGAATAAATTTAGCTTCAAAACAACTAAATTTTTTAATATGGGTTACCTAATACTTTTAATAAAATAAAAATTACTTAGGTAAAAACTAATTACCATGGGAACAACCAAAATGGTAAGTTGTAAAAATCTAGTGGTAAAAGACTTGAAATATTTTTAAAACATGCGTGAAAATGAATGGTAGATGATTTATTTAGAATTATATAACTCAAAACATCAATATTTAAAACTTTTATTCCACTAAATCTTGAATAGTGTCATTCCATCATTGAAAAGGTAATGGGTAGTTACAAAAATGGCAATTTCTACACCTTTAAAAGGAGATCACTTAAACAATTATTCACCCATTCCAAAGCCTTAAATCAATAAAAAATATACTCTAGTATCTTATACACTCTCTCACTATGTTATAGATGTCTTTTTGTATCCAAAATACCAAGATAAGGATACTTAATGTGTTTCCTAGTGCAATAACACAGGTTTGATGTGCTTCACCCTTTTACTATATATTTTGAATTTATATTTTTTATGGATTGATTTCCTGGATTATATGGATGGTTTTGGTGTGTTTTGGAATAATTTATGGGCATTTTTTTTATCATGGTTAGGGAAAACTATGGAGATTCTCTAAGAAACTGTGAAAGGGAATCTCAAAGTGACTGGATAAGTGCATAAGGGGCACAAGATTTAGCCAAACCATGAAATAAACCATATAAATTAGAAGTTTTTGGATATGGTATTTTTTTAGGGTTGGTGCATTATTTTTAAAACCATTCATCCTTGTGTGTTGTACAGTATCACTCACACAGTTGGCGCGTGGTTTGTTAAACTATGCATTCTGACCATGTGATGAAATTAATAAAATAATGAAATTGAATTTGTATTCCATTTCCTACTTAAAAATAATCATTATTCTCCCATTTACTAAAGATCTTAAACCAAAATAGTATTCTATATGATTTTGGAAACTCTTATCCCTTTGTCACCTGGTTTCAAAAGATCAAAGTGTCTAGTATTTAGTATTTTATAGGTAAGATAACTATCTTATCCTCATTTTTATATTCCATTTATATCCACTAAATTTCTTCTAAATGGGACCTTAGATCTAGTTTTTTATTCTAATATCTGTTGTATTGGAAATGCTTTGAAAAATCCTTTCTAGGATTTATTAAATCAATGAGAAAGGGATCCCAGATCATCTAGATTTTATCTTAATTCTTCATCTTCATCGAGATCCATTGTAAGTCAAGTGGAATCTCTCTTTTCTCTACTTGTTCTAGAACCTAAAGGATCACTTTTTATTAAATTATTTTATTATATTTTCAAAGAAAATATTGGATGGTTTATTTAAGGAAAACCCTTTTGGTTCTTTATTTACAAAAACATTATAATTTGAATAGTTTTTTAGAAATCCCATTTTATTTCTTATTCTGAATTATGGTATTTCTTTAACATAATTTAGATGATTGATTAAATGTTTTAATTTGTAATTTACCAAACTGACTCCCTCTAAATAGTATTTGATTAAGTTCTCCACATGACCTCAAGCACACCTCCCCGTACACTGGAGGTTTTCAACTAGAGGTGAGGGTCAATTGAGTAATTCTTAGAGACTATACCCTCTTTATCAATGTAAAAAACCAATATAAATAATAATAAGTGGTAACTTGTAGCTAACCACATATTACATAACTAATTTTCAAAATTGGGTAAGTTCCATTGAGCTAATAAAATAAACTTGTCTTATGTGATAGTCTCATGTACAAAAAGGAACCTAAAATAAAAACACAAAGTAACAATCCCTAAAATAAGTACCAACACCTTCCTTATCATTATCATAAAAACTATATCCCATATGTCTCTAATCATCCATCTATCATCAAGTCTTTTACCTTTTACTAACCTATAACCATGAAGTTTACTTAGGTAACAACAACATTCTAAGAAGGGTGTGAGTACAACTCAGTAGGCTACTGCCAATGGTGTCTAAATATATAAATAGTCTAATAAATAGTGTATGCATATGTATAATGGAATAATATTCAAGGAAATAAATGAAAAAAAATAATAAATTAAAATTAGTTTTATAGTAACATTTTAGACCTTTGGTTCTAAAGTGGCACATGGGACTACCAAACCTGCTCAACCAAAGTTGTTCATCTAAGCCACAAATCATAGGGTGATGCATTATTTAATTAAAGAAAGGTTTTTTTCATCAATTTTTTACTTATTAGATCCTAGAATCATTAACCATTGGTAACCATGTCCTGTTTAAGTACTATTGGTGCATAGTGTATCAGTTTGGAACCTGGACCATGTATAAATATCATTGGTTCCAAGAGTATAAGTCCAACACCTAAACTATTTATAAATTATATACTATTTTTTCCTAGAGAATCAATACATCACTTAAACCATGGATACAAATCACTAGTCAAACATCTTAAAACATACAGAAGGTTATTAATTCCTAGATCATCAGTCCTACACATAAATCATGGATGGAGAGCATCATTCCAAATTCCTAAATAGTATAAAATAATATTAGTTTCTAGAGGTATATTCCTACACTAAAAGAATCCATTATTTATTAATTATAATGGTTTAACATATTTGATATTTTAACACATTAATAACACAAATAATATCCATTTAAATATTCATAATTTAGCCCTTATTTTCATGCTATCAAGAAAACAAACAAGCCTAGCCTAGTTAGAATTATAAATTACATATTTCACCATTTAAAACCTCACAATACCATTAACAAGTATTTGGAACACCCAATGGGTGGTAGAAGTTTTGGTCTCATAATCACTAATGGACTTGATGATATCTGAGGAAATTCTAAGACATCAATTTAAGGCCCAAAAAAATTTCTTAATCAGGGAATAAAATACACAACATGTTGGAACTGTCACACATACTACAGACACAATAAAAAAAATATCAAGACTACGGTGAACATATCTTAGACAAATAACTTTATTTTTGTACATATCCCATCATCTAACACTGATCTTTGATTTAATATGAAATAGTTATAAACACAAAACTATACAATAGACCTAAAAATATGGATATGGTATATAAATGATGAGGGAAAACTAAGTAGTGAAACAATCGAATAATGAAAGGAAACATACACATAGACTTATCCGGGTTTTAAAATAACAAGACAAGAAACTCTAAATATCCTAAAATTGAAGGATATTCACCCTTATAAGAGATGGGAAATATTATGGTACACCTACGGTGACTAGGAGTGTAATGGTTGATAAAATCATGTGAGTTCATATGAATATTTTGTGGTAAAAGTGGTAAATTTTACACTTTTAATGAGGCACATGGTTTACCCACCTAGTTTGTTAAACCACGCATCAGTCGTGTGATCCCCAATATCTAATAGAAACCCCTTTTACATGGTTCATTAAACTACCCATAGGGTTTGGTAAACCATGTGGAAGTCATGTGAATAGATCGGTGGGTTGGGTTCCCCAATTCACATAGTTAGAATGGAATCATATCATAGTTTAAAAAATTATACTCCACCTCAATCGAGCTACATGGTTATGATTCATGGTTAATATTAACCATAACCGTGGGCAATGTGTAGTAAGCCCCTCTTCAAAATTTCCAAGTCCCAAACCCTCATAATGTTCCTAATACAAAACCTAATCCCGAGAAAGGAATTCTATAAAAAAATTAAATAGAGATTAACTAAAATTTATATTTAGATATACCTCTATAAGGGGTATAGATATTAAAACTTCCCAAACATATAATAACTCATCCCTATGCTTCACTTACCAATATCACTAATCCTATAAGGTAAAAATCTTGGGATACTGGGCCCATATATTAGCTTCTCTCTACAAATTTTATTCTTAAATTCAACCATGATTCCACAAAAAATTATTTAAAGACATGCTATTACTTTGAATAGATTTCACACTATGATCCAGAATAAGAATCAGATGCCCCTCAAAGGAAATATTGACATCAAGCTCAACATCATAAGCATCAATCACATAAGAAGGGATGCAGTGATACTTTTGAAGCTGGGACACATGAAATAGATCATATGTAGACCTATAACATTATGGAAGAGCTAATTAATATTCAACTACACTGATCTGCTCAACAATATCAATAGGAATGATATACCTAGGTTCCAACTTACCCTACTTCTAAATCTAACGATGAACCATTCTCGGTTATACGAAAAACAATATATGGTCACCCATTATAAACATGAGTGTTCAGTGGAACTAATTTTGGTATGAATTATGTATAATCTAGTCTATAGTAATATTTTTTTGGATTAACTAGACCAACTCATATGTATTCTATATAAGACTTGGCCCCAAAAATTCTGATTCTCTCACTTCCAACTAGCATAAATGTGATTTTCATGGCCCACCATACTATACCTCATAGGGTTTCTTCTACATAACATCATTCTAACTATTTTTATTGGTTAAATAAACTAGTACTAGGTTCTTCTCCCAAATTCCTCTAAAATATTGGACACATGATCTCAGTATGTCATCTAATACTAAGATAGTCCTTTAAGATTATTCACTTTTACATGGGTGGCAGGAAGTAATAAAAAACATGAGTATCGAGTGCCTTCTTCAAGACTTTATAAAAGAATAAAGTAAAATAAAAATATCAATCTGAAACAATATTATAAGGCACCTAATACATATGTGTTATCTCTTGAATATATAGGTTACCCGACTCATCGATGGTGAAAGTCTCCGAAATCAATATATAATGGGATACCTTTATCAATGAGTCTAAAATCACCCATATCGCATCACCCTTTCGAGGGGTCATGGATAAACCCACTATGGATTCCATTGTAACGTCATATCATTTCTATTCTATAATAGGAAAGTGTTATAATATACAGGTAGTCTACTAATTTTTTTATTTTACCTACTGATAGGTGTACCATTACATTATAAAACCAATGATCTCCTTTTTCATTCTTGACCACCAATACTATCTACAAAGATAATAGTATATCGTTGTCAAACTAGGGTCCATGGACCACTTCAAAGCATGAAAATCACACATCAGATCTTCCAAGATACATTTATCCATGTAAACATTCCCATGAATGTTGATAACCTCATCACCCTAAATGGTCTAAATAGGTGGTAGTTTCCCACCCTCAAAGTTGTACATCAACATCAAGAACTTTGGATCTAAATACCACATCCTCTTGACCTGATTTCAAAGATAGGTCATAATGGAAAAATATGTGATTTTTATCTTTTACTTATCTTCTTGAACACCTATACACATCTCAATAAATAATTCCATAATCTTCCACTTAAAACTAGACTCTTGAACAATCTCGGTCTATGTCTTCAGAATTAGAGAATCAGTAACAATGTTTTCTATTTTTGTCATGTATGTAAGCATAAAATAAAAAATATTTCATGAATTCAACACATATTTTCCATCAAATATTTAGATCAGGCATAGAAAATATATATTTAAGTCTTTTACGATTAGTATAAACAAAAAACCTTTCACCCAATAGATAATTTCACCAATATTTTAAGTTGTGAACCCCTGATGCATACTTGATGTTGTGTGTATGATAGTTCTGTTCATGTATCCTCAACAATTGTGATCCATATAAAATAACTTAGATTATGTGAACTAATACATTCCCATGCCTAATCCCATATGCATCAAAATATACAGTTTATTCCTTATTCGGTTCGGGTAAGATGAGGAAAGGTTATGAGGATAATATGCACTTAAATTCATGAAAACTATCCTCACAAGTCTCAGCCAAAACAAATTCACCGCTTTCATATACATCATGAAAATTGGAACTTCTGTATGGGAGAATTCCTGGATGCAACTAAAGTAATATCAAGAAAAACCCATAATCTCTAAATATCGAAGAAATTTTTGTGCCTCTTTGTCACGCTCTGACATTGAAATATTAATTATTTAAATTATTTAAATTATTTTTTTTTCTTGATGTTGAGTCCTGGTAGTTGTTGGGTGGAAATTTAAATTTTTGGAATCTATATGGTTATTTGATGGTTATCCAACACAGTTAGTATTAACCGTGTGGTTCCCATACGAGTGCCCAATTGAGTCTAAGGTACGGCGCATGGATTGAAAATGCTCTATTAAACCATGTGCAAAGAATGTCATTTGGATCTGTGAGTTGGTTGAGACAAGTGTAAAATTTTGATCATGGTTTTCTCAACCGTGTATCTTACTATGAGTAATCATCAGAGGGTGTCTAGTCTAGGTGGTGTCCAGCACACAGTTTAAAAAATTGTGCACAAATCGTGCACAAACCGTATAGGTTTCCTAAAATTTTAAAACTTTTGTTTTTATTTTCTTTTTCTTTTTTCTTTTTTTTATTTTATTCTCTACTATTATTTCCCTTTTTTTCTCCTCCTTGTGTTTCATGTGAGACCCCTACCTTCCTCCTATATAATCACACGTGATCCCCCCCCCTCTCAACTACCTCTTTCTATGGAATTTACTACCAATTTCTTTGGGATTCTTGGTTGAATCTATAAGGTAAGACCTCATCTTCCCTCCTCCGACCTTGATTTAATATTTTTATTCTCCCTATTTCCCCTATCATTTTGGTCGAACCCTATTTCAAGGGTTAACCCATTTTTTTATTTTCATCCATCGCTAGAGTGTTCAGTGGGTCTCTCAGGTTACCTTCAAATGTAATTTTGCATCTGTCACTAAATGTGAATAATTTCAGAGCATTTGGGTCTTCCCTCCATCATTTTAAGGTATGTTTTCTTTTGTATTTTTTTTGTCACAATTTTTAATTGGTTTTTTTTTGGGACCCAAATATTATTTTAGTGCATCTTGGACCTCGTTAAACTCGTTTCAAGCTTCCAAAGTTGAGGGTTCTTACATGTGCATGCATGTGTAAGGCATATGTATGTATATATATATATTCCCTCATTGTACATATTCCCTCATGGTGAGAGGAATATGTTCAATTAATCTAGGAGTATTTATATATATGTGTATAAATACACATGCTTGTAGGAGTAAAGAGTGGTTTCAATTCATTATCGTCTAAAGCAGCATGCCTTGAGTTCAAGTTAGGTTCCTTATTCCCGAGCCATTGATTTTTATTCCTTGATTTCTTGATAATTTTAAAAATATGTTTTTATATTTATTTGTTTTATGTATATGTTAAGTAAAATTGATTATGCCTCTTGGAATTGGTTTATTATTTATCTACATAACATGTCTTAGTCTATTTATTAGTTTGACTTTAAATGTTATGTATCTTAAATTTTTAAAGTAGTTTTCTAAATGATTCACATCTTGTGAAGTGTATTTCTTAGAAAATAAATGATTTGGTTAATTTTGTTATCTAAAACGTGGCCCCTTTCGCACCTCAAATTATAGTTTGTAAATTAATTGACATGAAGTTCTGTTTGGAACCTTTTTAGTGTGTTGTGCGGTTTTATATTGGATTTGGAAATGGATTTGTAAAAGTGGATTTTCTTTGGAAGATATAAATGATTGGTTGGTACATTAAGATGTTTTAGAAAATAGTCTGAAATGCATGTGATGTAAAGTCCTGATTGGAACTTGGGTATGACTTGATGTGTTACAGGAACCTCTATGGTGGAATCTTTAAGGAGAGGTTCATCACATAGGTTGTGTCGGTGTTTAGGCTAAGCAATTATGGTGTTGTGGGTTTTAGTTTGATCCATGAGTGTGAGGACCTCCCCATTCACCAAGTACTATTATTGTGGGATTCATGGGAATCATCTAGAGTTTTGAGTGATGGTTTCTTATCGACCCTAATTAGATAGGTTGGCACCCTTGGAATTTATTAAGAGGCCATGTGGGATGTTTCACTGGTGAGGCTGGTTTACAATAACCTGTGGTTATAGACTATGGAACTACACCATACACCAGAAGGTTAGTCTGAACTGAGTACATTCAAGGATTTATTCTAGATATGTTTAGTAAATGCCAATGATTTCGTATTTCTATGTTCCCATTTCATTTTATTTCACTTTTATTACATGATCTCATGACACCCTTGATTTTTATTTGATATTAAAATACAAAATCCAGCACTATTTTTATTTTAAAGGAATTTATTGAAATGAATTTTCCTGCTTTGGAAATTATTTTGGAAATGAAATAGAAAATTCATTTTTCTTAAAAATAGAAGCTTTTTGACTACTTTTAAAAAGAATGGAAAAAATTATATATCCTATATTTCAAAATATCAAGAATGGATTTCACTTTAAAGGTGAAGCATAGGGCATTGTTTATCCTTGGAATCCCTACAGAGCATCTTGGTGCTCACGCATACATTATCTTTTTAGTTTTATGTTCTTCTATTTTTTAATTTCTCTTAAAACGAGCATAGTTCTATGATTGGTGATGACCCATGAGGTCACCTAAAGGTATATTTAGCCATTTAGTTTTATCACTTTTTCTGTAGCCATTTTTTAATTTTATTCTTGATTATTTATCAATATTTGATGGGGTAAACATTCCCGACTGTGTATTCCTCATGACCGGTGCTAGTTTCCAACTTGGGAGGATGTAGAATTCCTCTCAGGCCTTATCATGGGCTATCTCGGGTGATCGGATCAGGGTCAACCTGAGTTGGTTTGTGAACATATGGTATCATAGAAGGCCCTTTCTTATTTGGGATGTCAAGTAGATCAAAGATAGAATTTTTAGGGCTCAGAAGGTAGATCATGGTTCGGTGCCTAATCAACACCACTCAAGACAAGACCTGAGTCACTAGGGGTAGTTGGGTTTCGAGACATCATTTTTTATTTTTATTTTTTTAGTTTATATTGTTGGAGTTTGTTGATTTTGATGATCTTATATATATTTAGGGAAGAAAATACAAGTGATCTAGTGCAACACGGTGAGATTACATGGAATAGTGAACCATCTGGAGCAAGTGTGCATGGTTCGATGTACTCCCAATGGTTGGTGCACGCTTGGTTCATCGTATGATAAACCATGTGGCTAGGGTATACCTGAACAATAGTTCCCTATTTCAGTTACTTTTTTATGGGTGATGCTTTGTTCTAATTTTGGTTGTTTTGAGTTGATTTATAATGGAAAATGGTTTTTGAAAATGGTTTTCTAGGTGAAAAAATTGGTTTTAAAAAAGTGTAAAAGGATTCTTTTCAAATGATATTTCTTGTTTCAAAGGGGAAGTGGAGAATTATTTTAATTTTGAAAGGTTTTATAAAATAAAAAATTAGAATTAAATTTGAAATGATTTGTTTTGATGATAAATTTGTATTTATGACCCTTGGTGTTCATTTTGGATATTCACATATGTGTGTGTGTATAGAAAGTGCATGTTGGTATATATGTGGATGGATATAAGTAGGGAATGGGATGAACACATATGTGAAGGTTTGTAAGATACCTTGGCTGGGTATTTAAAATCAAATATTTGAATTGGTTTTTCCAAATTTGTTTCTTGAAAAGGAAAATGGTTTTTGTTAAAATGGGACTTATTTCTAATGGGATTTATGGTTTAAAGAGTAAAGTGAGGTAGTATTTTTAATTTTAAATCGGATGTGATGAAATTATTTTGTAAATTGAAAAGGATAATTATTTTTAAAGGGGGGATTAAATTTAAAATTGGCTGAATTTGGAAATGGTGGTTACTAATGGAGGTTTTTTTGTTTGTTTTGATATGTTTTTAGTTTTTCAGTTGATATTTGATTTGGATTTGATCTGGTTTTGGGAGGTGTTGGTTATGTGGTTGTCGTTTGGTTTAAAATTTTAATTGGTTAGTTTTAGCTCAATGTCGATATGGGTTGTTCCATATGTTGTTGAGAGTATGCCACCTAGAAAGACCAATAAGGTTTTTGAGGATTCTCTTCTTGTCATTGACCCCACCCAGACTTCTATTTGAGTGGTGGATCTAAGCTCTTCTCAATCATTTCCTATTTTTAGAAGTTATTAAGGTCCATTAGGGGATGTGGTCTATCTTAATGAATTTGAGGGTGTCTTTAGGTTTTTGAGAACTCAATATGTTGTGAGAGTGTGAGTTGTACTGTATGTGTTTGAAGGACTATAAAAATACTAGTAGAAGGTGATCTTTCCATTCTCATTGTGAGTTAGGATGTCTTTGGAGATCTTCAAGACCACTTTAATCTAGTGGTATATTTGTGAGGTAGTGAAGGAGATGAAAGTTCCATAGTTCATGGATGTTTGACATGGTCAATTGGTGGTGAAGTGGAATATCTACCATTTCAATGAACTGGTTTCATTTATCTAATTATAATATCAAGAGATCAGTTAGAATCTCCTCCTTTCATGTGGGGTCTCCATCTAGGGTTCAAGGACTCATTTCTCACTTTTATTCATCAGACCCCTCACACATTTTTTCTAGTATGGTTGGTTTTAGAACTATAAAAAATCTTATCGTAAACATCTAAAGGATTTTCATCAGTGTTATCGTGCCTAAGTTCTGTAAGATTTCTTTCTAGAATAGTAATCCTCCATTTTTTGTCGTCATCTATTAACTACAGTGAAATAAATGCTTTAAGACATTATGGATCCAGCCATAGGTCCTAGAGTGAATCTCTTCATGTAGTCAGGAATCATCAAGGGCCTGGGGAACCTTGGATTAGCTCTTGTCTCCACTTTTGGGGTGTAAGTAGTTTAAATGTTCTTATTGTAGTTTTCCTTGTACTTGTAAGTATCTCATTGTTGTAAAAATCATGGGGGTATTACCCTCATGAAATTTTAGTGGTTTTACCTTTGTGGATGTGAGTCTATGATCGGTGGTTCTTTATTGTTCTTTTGGAGTTTTAGATTAGTTTTGGTTTTATCTTCTTCTTTCTTTGGAGATGATCGTATCCTATGTAAATATTGAATTTTGGTTTGGTCAAATTCTTAGTTTCAGTTCCATTCTCTAGTTTTCCCTTATGTTAAGGGTTTTTGGTTTGGGTTGGGAGTTCTCGGTTCCAGTGTTGGTTGGTTCTAGATAGCCTCTAGTTGTGGGGAGATCCACCATGGATCTCCATGATGGTGGTTTTCCTTAGATATGGTCTAGTGTGACTTGAGAAGTTAATATAGTCATGTCATGGTTACTGGTTTCATTCTTCTTTGTTCAGTTTCGTTTTTGAGTTTGGTTATTCATGCGGCTGGGTGGCTTTATGGTGATAGATATTGTTTTTTATGGGAGAATTATCACACCATAACCTTTAAATACTAATTATTTTTTTTATTTTTTTTATTTTTATCCTTGATTTTGATTTTTGGTAGTTGGCGGGTCAAATTTTAAATTTTTGGAATCTCTTTGGTTGTTACATAGTTAGCATGCATGGTTATTAGTAACCGTGTAGTGCCTGTGTAGGTGCTCAGGTGAGTCTAGGGTGTGGCGCATGGGTTTCTCATATTTTTTTTATACCATGCAGCAATCATGAGTTTGGTTTTGTGAGTTTGAAGAGCTGAGTAGCATAGTTTGAGCATAATTTTCTCAACCATGTGTCTCCCAAGGAGTAACTGTGTGAGGTTTCATGTCCTGGGTTGTGGTCAGTGCATGGTTGGTACATGGTTTGGTAAACCATGTGCACACCATGTGGGTCACCCATAATTTTAAAAATTTTATTTTTATTTTTATTTTTATTTTTATTTTTATTTATTTTTTATCTCCTCTTATTTATTTATTTCCTCCTCTATGTGTGTCATGTGAACCCCTTCCCGTCTTCCTCCATATTCACGCATCAGCCCACCCCCCCCTCCCAACTCCCTCTCTTTATGGTGTTTCCTCCTAATTTCTTGAGGATTCTTGGTTGAATCTCTGAGTTAATCCCTCCTCTTACCTCATCCTCTCTTGATTTGGTGTTTTTCTTATCCCCATCTCCCCACTCATTTCATCTGAATCATAGTTCAATGGTTAACCTATTTTTTAGATTTATTGCATCATTAGGGTGTGCAGCGGGTCTCCCGGGTCAATTTTGGGAATATTTTGACATATTCTATCAAAGGATAATAGTTTCAAAGTGTTTCAGTCCCCCCTCCATCCCTTTGAGGTAGGTTTTATTATTCCTTTCCTTTTCTCTAGATATTTAATTATTTTTTTTGTGATATTTGGGTCCATAATATTATTATAGTTTGTCTTGGGCCTCATTAAAGTGATTTTGAAAAGTTGGAGTTGAGAGATCTTGCGTGTGCATGCATGGGTAAGGCATATATATATACCCTATTTGTACATATTCCCACGTTTCAATGGGAATATGTGCAATGAAACTAAGGGTATTTATATATATCTGTGTGTATATGTATAAATTCATGTTCTTTTAGGAGTAAAGAGTGGATTCGAGTTCTTGTCAACTAAAGTAGTGTGCCCTGAGCTTGAAGTAGGTTCCTTATAAAAAAGCATTTAATTTTTATTCCATGATTTCTTGATCATTTTATAAATATGTTTTTATATTTATGTGGTATATTTATATTTTAGGAAAAATTTATTTCACCTCATGGAATTGGTTTCTTATTTTTCTACATATTTTTTCTAATCTTGTTTACTATTTTCCCTTTAAATGTTAAGTATCTAAAATGTTTAAAATAGTTTTATAAATGATTCGTAGCCTGTGAAGTGTGTTTCATGGAACTCAAATTATTTGGTTAAATGTGTTATCTAAAACCTGGAGCATTTTTGACCTCAAAGTGTAGTTATGAAATTAAATGATATGAAGGAGCGTTTGGCACCGTTTTAGTGTGTTGTGTGTTTTTATCTTGGATTTGGAACTATATGTGGAAAAGTTGATTTGGTTTGGAAGATATAAAGGCCCAGTTTGTACCTTGAAATGTTTTGGGAAATGGTTTAAAAATCATGTGATGTGACGGCCTAGTTGGCACTTTTCTATGACTTGATGTGAGATGGGAACCTCTATGGTGGAATCTCTAAGGAGAGGGTTATTTGATAGGTAGTGTTAGTGTTTTTGGTAGGAAAGAATCAGGTTTATGGGATTTATTTTGAGACACGCATGTCAGGACTTCCCCATTCACCACATACTATTATCATGGGATTCCTATGCATTATATAGAGAGTCGAGTGATGGTTTTTTATCAACCCCAATTAGACAGTTTGGTATAACCTAGATTTATTTAGAGGCTAGGTATGATGTTCCACTAGTGAGGCTAGTTTAGAGAAGCTAGTTAGTTATAGACTCTGGAGTTGTACCATACGCTGGTAGGTGAGATCGAATTGAGTAAATCTTGACATTATTTCAAGATATATTTACAAAATTCCCATGATAACATATGTGTATATTACTATTGCATTTTGTGTCACTTTTGGTACTTGATTCAATAACACCTTTTCTTTTTATTTCATATTAAAAAACCAGATCCAACACAGTTTTTACTTAAAAAGAATTTATTAAAATGACTTTTCATGCTCTGGAAATTATTTTAAAAATGAAATGGAAGAAAAATTCTTAAAAATTGAAGCTTATTTCCTTCTTGTGAAAAGAATAAAAAGGCCTTATTTTTATATAGACAGTTTTTTAAAACAGAATGAATGGATTTCACTTCAAAGGTGTGGAATTGGGTGTTGTTTATCCATGGAATACCTATTTATCATTTCGATGATCCTGCCAACTTTATCTTTTCAGTTTTAGTTTCATCCAATTTTGGATCACTCTCGGAGTGATCGTGGTTCTGTGATTGGTGGTGACCCATGAGGTCACTTGAAGGTATGTTTAGTTATTCAGTTTTATCAATTTTTCTTATTCATATTTGTTTGTTTTATTATTGTTTATTTATATGTATTTTATAGAATAAATCATTCCCAATTGTGTATTATTTATTCCCATTGCTAGTTTCCAACCTGGGAGGATCAGGAACACCTCTTTGGCCTTATCTCATGCTCGATTAGGTGACCAAATCAAGGTCTACTTGGGTTGGTTCGTGACACTCTCTAAAGATACCAAGCCTACCACATTCTCTAAGTCCACTGACACTATATCCTCTTACATAAAAAGGCCCAAGAAGTTTACCATGTCAATCTAGAAATGAAATTGAGATATATTGGTATATAATAGATGTTATCTCAGCATACTTAGTACAATGTCAAGAAATTGGGCATGATTATCTCTAGAGTTAGGGTACCCCAAGATTTCATTGATTAAAATAACCAAACACTGATCCAAATATGGGTGTAAGATTCAGTTCATTAAGTCCATGAATATAACAGGATAATTATTCACCCCAAACCAAATCACAAAAAAACTCACACAACTTATACCTTCTTCTAAAAGTATTATGTGGTATATCATTTGGTCTCACCTTCAACTGATGGTACCATGATCTTAAATAAATCCTAAAGAATACATAATCACCCCTTTTTTGGTCAAATAGATCATCAATATGTGGAATATGATATTTATTCTTAATTTTCATTTGGTTCGTCTTTTGATAATCAACAAATAAGTCAAACATTCCATCCAACATATTCTAAAATAGAATAGAAGTACCCAAGGGTGATATACTCAGCTGAATAAACCCTTTAACCTCCAATTCCTCTTACTGATTTGTAATCCCTTGAATATGTACTGGCATCATTCTATAAGGAGGAATAAAAACTATCTCAGCCCAAGGAACCAACTTATTGGTAAACTCAATCTCACTTAGGTGGAAACCCTAAAAAATACTCATGAAACACATCCAAAAACTATTACACAATATAATGGAAGATATATTAATTCACTCTCTCCTCATCTAACATAATTCCTATAACCCAAGTTGTGAACTCATCCAGTTGTTGATGCACAAGGTCTGTATGACCTTCCCGGATATCCCATTCTCTATAATGAACATAATTGTTACCCTTTGCAGACATGAAAGTCACCCTCCAATGGTAATACAAAATGCAACACTACAAAAAAAATAATGATCACTACCCTTCATCATAGCTAGATAAAATCTCTGATAAAGTAACCCACGTTTCACCACTTTTTTTAGAATTGATAAAAGGGAACCTTTTTCTGTTATTTTTTTAGCACTAATAAAGGTCACCCTTTATTAGCACTAAAAATTGATTACAAAAGATATATTTCATAAAAAATATAATTAAAAATCATATATTTAAATATAAAAATATTTATATTTATAGAAATATAATATATTTTATTAAATATAATTTATATATGACTAAATATACATTTATACTTGATATGTAAGATATTTAGTGAAAATGGTATACAAAATAATTATAAAATAGTTATATACTATTAAAATTATATTTAATATAAAAATAAATTTATATTCATATATATTTATATATATCTATGTATGTAAGTATGTATGTATGAATATTTTTTAAAAAAAGATGGGGTCGAAGCCTCTTTTATTATCAAAGAAAAAACCTTTTTTTATCTAGGTTAAGGGAGACACATTACATAGACCATAGGTCCAATGTCAAGTGGCCAATGAACATGGCTCGAAGGCCCAGTGTAGCATAATGTCTAAATCATCATTTCTTCATCATCGGGCATGCACCATACCTACGTCACTTCCTACCCGCATCATGACTACATCATCATCTGCTCACATCTTGCATGCATCACCACCTACTAGTGTCATGCATGTATCATCGCCTCCATCGTAAATCCGTAAAGGGGGCTACAAGGATTCGAACCCTAGTCTTTTAGATGCATGGTTACAGGGTTTACCACTCATGGGTCCCCCCAACTACTCATGTATGTATGTTTGTATATAATTTTCTTAAAAATTATTTACATATACTAAATATATAATTATAATTATAATGTCATTTAACTAGTGAAAAATGGTTTATAAGTTAATTAAAATTTGATATTTATTACAAATATTGACTAATTGATTGTAATAAATATTTAATAAAAAAAATTTATATCAATGTCATCTATTTTCTCAATTCAACATTTATAAAATGTAATAAATATTTAATTATTAATTAAAAATATTGACTAAATATGTACATAAACATAATATATTTTACAATAATTTCACCTTATATATATAAAATAATTAAATTTTATAGAGACAAACTTACATTAATAATAAATTACTAATATTACTGTTTTATATTTTTATTTATTGATATTTAATTAATATATATATATATATACTATTTATTAATTTTTAATATATATTTTTTAATTTATTATTTTTTATTATTTTTTATTTCATTATTGAATTTTTTAATATTTTTTAATAAAATTCATTTTTAATTTTAATTTTTTTAATATTATTGTAATTTTATTAATAATTAATATTTATTTATATAAATATTTTTCAAAAATTAATGTTTTTAGTATTATTTTATTTTTCATAATTAATATATGTGTATTCATTTTCAAATGTATTCATAATTAATTTTTTTAAAAATTTATATAATTAATAACTCTTATTAATTCTTTTAATACTTTTTTGATCAATTCAATTTTTAATTAAATTTCACCCATTTTTTACATTCATTAATTATATTATATTTATTCATTAATAATGTTAAGCACTTTTCACTATTTTTATAATTTCTTCATTTTTAATATTTATTAGTTTAATATTTTTGTAACTTATTTATTTTTATAGTTTTTATACATAATTATTCATCAATATTTTTAATATATACATATATGTTCATATTGACATGTATTTATATCAATATATAATGTTTCCTTAAATATAATTTATATATTGAATATGTTTTTGAATTTAACCTGTCAAATATATAGTGAAAATGGTTTATAACTAAAAATTAGTGTTGATTAAAAGTATTGACTTATTAATATTGAGTAATAGACATTATATGTTATATAATATCATTTGTTTTCCCATTATAACAAATATCAAACTTGTGTTATATATATATATATATATGTTAATTTCACACACAAACATAACTAATTAATGAAATTTAATGTAGAAACACACTCACACACACCAAAATAATATTTTTGAAATTTATTTTATTTTTTATATTATTTTTATAATTTTATTTACTAACATAATATATTCAATATATTATGTCTTTAATTGGTAAATTTTATTCATTTTTTACATTTCTCTTTAATATATACTATTTATTACTTTTTAATTTTTTATGATTTATTATTTTTTAACATTATTTATTCATAAATAATATTATTTATATTTAAATATTTCTTAACTTATTTATTTTAATTCTTATTTTTTTTAATATTTTTTGTAATTTTATCCGTTTTTAATATTTATTTAAACATATTTATTATTTGCATTTTAATGTTTTTAATATGGTACATGTAATTTATATAATAAATATGTATTCATTTTCATTTTAACATATATTATTTTTTGATTTTTTTAATAATCTCTATAATTAATGACACATATTCATTTTTCAATATTTTTTCAATCTATTGATTTTTTTATTAATAAATTTCACTCTCTTTTAACATTCATTGATTTAATATTATTTATTCACTTATAGTGTTAATTATTATTTACTTTTTTAAAATTTATTCATTTTTAGTATTTCTTCATTTAATATTTTTATAATTTATTCACTGTTAATATTTATGTATACATAGTTATTCATTAACATTTAATTTTATTTATATGGTAGTAATATACAAATTTAATATGTATTCTTCGTCATTTTAATATATATTCTTTTTTTATTTTTTGAATAATTTAAATTATTAATAAAAAGTGTCTAATTTTTTATATTTTTAATGTTTATTCATTTTTAATTAATCAATTTCATTTGTTTTTAACATTTAAGAATTTAATATTATTTATTCATTAATAATGTTAATTATTTTTTACTTTTTTATAATTTACTTATTTTTAATATTTATTTGAATAATATTTCTATATTTTAGTTTAAACAATTTTTCAGGTGCTTAGAAAACACAGATTAGTATAGGTTTTTAGTATTGATAATGACCTATCTTTATCAGCACTGAATTTTAGCACTAGTAGAGACAGGTTCTATTGATGCATATTATTTTAACATTATGACATCCAACACCCAGTTCACTCATAAGTAACCTTACCTAATGTCCACATGGCCTCAAGTGTGCCTCCCCATATGCCAGATGTTTCCAATTAGAAGTGAGGGTATAATGATTGTACGGTGGGGTGACTATATGCCCATGATTTTATTGTAGAAAAATGTAAAACAATTAAATAAAAGAATATCAAAAGATAATAATAAACTTAAAATCATTAGTAATAAACAGATAACATAGAAATTCTAATAAAACTAACCAAAAATGAATATATTAATCCATAAAATAAAAATTAGTCAATATATAGTGAGTAATGTGTACAACATGGAAAGATTGAAAAAAGAATAAATAAGTAAAATACTCCAACTCTGAAAGGTAGCCTGATCACATGCTCATCTGATACTCCATGACAAGTCCTAACCTAGAAGATAAACTGATAAACAAGCAAGGTCCAAGTCTTACCTACAGTCGAGAGATCAATTTGGGTATCAAATGGTGTCCCAAACAGGGTATGAGTAAAACTCAATAGACTGCCACTAATGGTGTCTCATGAAAATCTAGTTAGTGAATATAAAATTAAGTAGTGTGTCGGTATATCAAATGTAAAGCTATAAATAAAATATAAACCATGTTGGGCTTAGGCTCATCATGGGACACATAGTCGACTCTACTTGGTTCATCCTAAGTTGAATATCTCTAAACATAAGAATGGAAAAGTACAAGTAGGACCTATGGATATAAGCCCAAGCATCCATATGTAACACTAGTCATGTAGGACCCAAGTTGTAACCAAGTCATCAATATATAATTACGGTCATATAAGGTTCTACATGTTTTAATACAATAAAGATTTAGAAATATAGGGTAATCCAGATAGAAATCAAGCATGATAAAATATCATTTTTTCGTGATATCATCGAAGGAATTCTGAATCGGAATATGAATATCACCCAAGGATTTCTATAATTTTATTTAACTTATGATCTCTTCCAAGGAATTATATATTAGGAATCCAATATCACTCGAGGTTTATATAATATTATGCATCCTATGATCACATCTAAGGAATTCTGTACTGGTAATTTAAGTTTCACTCTAGGTGTATATAATTTAATTTAACCTATGAGCCCATACAAGGATTTCCAAATCGGAACCTAAGTAACTCCCAAGGCTTGATATAATTTCATTTAACCAATGATCCTTTTTAATGAATTCCATGTAAGCAATCGAAGTATATCTAAAATAGAATACAATGTCATTCAACCTGTGATACTAACCAAGGAATTATGTATTAGGAATCCAAACATCCATCAAGGTGTATATAATTTCATTCAACTTATGTCACTATCCAAGGAATTATAAATTGGAACATGATTATCACCAAAGTATTTATATAATAATTAGGCATGTTTTATTTAATAACAAAAAATATGTAATAATAAATATCCATTACTTTTTATGATCCATCATGATTCAAATCATTACACTTTTATTCATTAATATTGAAGGGTCAAAATCAGTATTCATTCCTTTAACCAACTCACTTACATGTGGAAAGGGTCACGTGATCTATATATATACCACTTTATGATTTGATTTAATTAACCATCTCATTTTCCAATGACAAAAGAGTCTAGTGATAGTTCTCAATCATTTATTAGTCTATTTAATTCAATTATAACTTCTAATAACAAATAGCGAGCTCCCCACACCTGAAAGTGGTGTAGTCATGAGGAAATATCAATAAACTATTTATTTAACATAGGGAAAGTAGGTTTCTATTCCATTCATAAAATAAATCCATTTAATTAGACATCTCACTCACAAGTGATGAAAGGACAAACAAGTATACAGATCCTATTATAAGTGAATTAATTCATTAATTATCAATTAATCCATTCCCTTCTTAGGATTCAAACCAAACACACCTAAGTGGTGTTTTTGTCAATTAAAATCAATGGCTAATTTGTGAAGATAATAGAGCACACCCAGAGGGGTGATCCAAGTTGAGGTCACAACACTAAAACAATGTCATCCAGTCTAATAAGGTGTCTAGGTCATGTTCTAGATAAATAATTTAAGGAGTTTCACAATTTTGGTTCAACACATCGAATTTATGGCATTCGCCATAGTAGGAACAATTTATAAATAATGATCCTTTGAGGTAAATTTATAGACCACACACTTTATAACAATTAAGCTTCACTCACCTAATATCGGCCTTTGATTCAATCCAAAATGAGAGAAAATGATGAACTGGATGAATACCCTAAAAATAGGGAATATTATCTCTCATAATGATAGTATTTATACAGAAGAAGAAAAAATAAAAATGAGGTAAGAGGAGTCTTATACATACAACTAGGATTTCAATGCATCTAATAGTGACTAAATAAAAATAATAATGAGTGAGATTCATCCTAAGGAAAAGGATAAGGAAAAGGGGAATGCAAGAGAGCAGTTCGGTGTGAATGGGAAAGTAAATAGGGTAAAACCAATTTAAGTTCAAAGTGTTAAAATGGTCATTTTTTATTTTTAAGAGGCCTATGGTTAACCCACGTAGTTAAGAAGACATGAACCTACGCTGGATCACTATCCCAAGCACCACTAGGCCGCATAGTTTCATCGTACAATTTACATAACTGTGCACTGACCATACAAATCTATTTCCTATGCACACCCCTACCTCACACAGTCGAAGATAATAGTAAACAAAACTATGTTCCAACTGTGCATGGTACCTATAATTTATTGAATACCTTTTATCGTTAGTTCAATCTCCTTATATAGTTTGGGAAACTATGTTTATTAAAAAAATATGTCACACGATTATGCCGCATGGTTAGTTCTAATTTGTGTTAATTGTACATCCAAGGCTATCTCCCCTATAATAGAGCTTCTGAATCCCAACACTCTTGAAACGCATTCGGAATCCCAATGAACCTTTTGAGATCTAAACCCTATCGAAAAAACAAAATTTTTAAGTTTCACAACTCTTGTATTTACATTTCAAAGCTTGGTTTAAGATTCATCCCATCCACTAAATAAAATTTTAAATTCCTTTATAAATTTCAACTCAGTCCAAAACACAGGATCTTGCAACCTCCCCACTATTGAACTTCTCATCCCTAAGAAGCCTTTATGGGAATCAAATGAACAACTTGACCAACTGGGGACACAAATTCGTAATCAAATGGATGAATTGTTTTTCTAAACATCCAACATGACTCCAAGAATCTCTTTAAACATATGGCGCCTAAATTTCTTAAACCTAATACAATTCTCACAAAACCCAATGGAACAATAAGACTACTATTACTCAACCCTTTCTAACTCAAGACATGATCACATCTCTACCCATTTCTTTAACTTACCTAGGGTGATCACACCTATAGGTTATAATATTTAACATCTAATTCTGATTCATGGTTCTTACACCATCATATATTTTTATCAAAACATTCCTTTAGAATCATAATGACAGTAATGGAAATATTTTTTTTAATTTGGTTAAAATGGTAAAATTACAGTCAGCCACACTTAACCTGGTCACGCTAACTTTTCCTATAAAATATTCATCTAACATTTACACTAAATTCACCTAATCCTATGGAATTTTAGTTATGTATCCTCACTCACCACATACACCTTTTTTGGAGAACTAAAGTCAAACTACCTTCAAGTGATTATTTTTTAAAAACACACATCTTTATTGGTTGACACATTGACAAATCCAGATACTAATTCCATTAATCCAAGGCACCCCAAGATCTCTTTAAGTTAGTTTACTGTGGTCTATAACCGACTTCCAGTGACATCTCCCAATCTAACCATCCTTTTTTGCAAAACCATCACTATTCCAAATCACAATAACTAGTGCACATCTAATCTAACTCCCTTGGATTATCACCATATAACCCAATCCTAAACTCCATATACAGATTCCACCCATGTCCATATTCAAACATGTACCTAGAATATACTGAGAAATTCAGTCTTATATGGTTCCATTTATCCAATGAAATTCGAAAACAAAAATGACCATCCAACAATCTGTCTCAAGATCCCAAAACCCTTCTCACAAGAGGATCATTCACTGCGGACCAATGTCCTAATCCCTACCTTAGTAGTATCATTTTTGTCACACAAATGAAAAAAGTTTTAACTTACCATAGTACATGCCCCATCTATTTTCAGACCTCATGACAGGCATGGTTACAGACCCACTCATTCCTAAGTACCAATGTAAACATCAACCATTACCCATTCCCACTTCCTAGGAATGGTTCCCATGGAAATCGCAGAGTTTCAACTTTCAATGAGGTTCACCACCCTCAAACAACCAATGGTTCTCTCCCCACCATATAACATACCTCATACATCTACTTGAGCACAAATTCCAAGGACTCCATCCATCTAATGAAAAAATATATTTAGGTATCTCATAACATAGATGACACATTATTTTCATAATCAATATGATATCAAGATATTGGTCATGATCACCTATAAATTAGGAGTATTCTAAGATTTCATCGATAGCGAACACCCTCTTAGTGTGATCAAGATGATACCAAGATATTGTTCATGATCACCCTCTTAGTCATGTATCACTCTCTCAGAGTAATTCTCACATCAAAAAATGATATTCTTTCTTTTAACAAGTCCCAGACACCATATCTCCCAACAATGCATGACAAGTTCAACCCATGACTCAACCATCTCACATCACCCAATTTAAATCCAAATTATCCCACATCATAGGGGAACTTAATTTAATTTTACCCAAATAGTTGGGTCACCATGCCTGCATGAATAATATTTGAAATTGTTGATCCTTTCCATATACCTAGCCACTCCCTGATATTCCATATCAACTAGTTACCACTCAAAAAAAGCACAAACTAAACTTTTCATACACAATAGGTGCACAATATCATTCCACCTAGTTCAAGACCAGAATCATGATCTTGTGAGTCCATAGCAACCCTATCCTTTAAAACGTATTATTTTATGATTTTTAATATCATATCCATTAATTACAACCCAAATATCATGATACATGGTGTCTTAGGAAGACTAAGTTTGTAATACATCAAAGTGAGACTAAAATAAAAAATATATTTTATTATCCATAATAATATCCTAAATCCTTTAAATATCCTGAATTGAATGGGATAACCTAAAGAAATCCATAAAAGAAAGGCATGAGCTCAAAATCCTAGTAAAGGAATAAACATTATAAGGGATCATAACTTGTAATTTAAAGGCATAACATGATATCATAAAATATATGAACAATAGTAATCACATGGGAGTATAAAATAAAGAACATGGCATCATAAGATCATGGAATCATAGGAAATATAAAATAAATATATAAAAATACATAAACATGAGTCAAGGAAAACTACCTAGATAATATCACATGGTGAACATAGTCCTATAATGGATTAGGTTTACTCCATAATCCCATACATGAATCCTCATGAGACTAAAGATTTACCCAAAATATTGGAGTGCTATCTGGGTCCATCCATAATAACATGTTCATGATTTATCTGTTCCATAAAAATGAAATCAGACATAAGGCACAAACATAAAAATCCCCCATGGAAAGAAAATGGGTTTCATAATCTTGCTTCATATCACAATTAAAGGAAATTTAATAATGAAGGCATTTGATAGATGAATATAACGAATGTATTACCTAGTAAAAGTAATGGATAAACAGATAGGTTTATATGTGAGAAACATATATAAAAAATTTATCATGATCTATAACATCAAAGTTTATCATAGTTGAATAAAATGTCATTAAAATATTAAATGGAATATTTCTTGAGAAAAATTATCCCTTTTCACTTGAAAACACATCTGCAAAATATAAAAAATCTAGAATATTATAGAATACATTTTATTTAAAAATAAACATGGAAATTATAAAAGAATATTTGAATAATTTATTTTTCATAAGGGTGGGTAATTATTTATATGTTTTATAAGTTAAAAAAATTCATTTCATGCTATTTTAAAGTGGTTAAAAATTCCTCATTCGGAAAATTATAAGATTGTTACATTAAAACCAATTTTTTAAAAAGTAATAAAAGGGTAAAAATTTATTTAATAAGTCATTTGTATAATGTTAAAAATATTCCAGAAAATATTTTTAGAAAACATGGATATAGAATAAAAATGATTTTTGACCAAAGTTATAAATGGAGTCATCTTTTCTTAAAAACATTTTCTCAATAATTATAATTAACAAAGAGAGAAAATTGGTAATATTATCTAAAAATCAAGAATGGACAGAGTATGATAAATTTAAAGGGTTTTATTAGAAAAGGATCAAATAATTTCCTACAATGTAAATTTAATCATTAAAAATCCCAATTAAAATGAGACTCAAACATAAAACCTCACTATTGGGTAACTTTTGAATCATAACTCGCATGAATTAGGAAAATTTATAGTAAATTAAAATATCATGAAGTATGAAAGATTCATGATATAATATGAAAATGGGAAATATATACTCCATTTAAAATAAATTAGGTGTAGAAAATAACATGTGTCTCAAAGAAGGAAGATTTTCAGATGGAACCCTTAACTTGAGTCCAGACTTTGTCATGTATGTATTTTGTCTCTTATATAATAAAAATATATTAATTGTTTTTTTTTCTTAATAATACTTTTTCCATTTAATCCCTTGTAATTAAACCATTTAATTCATTTATTTTAATGATGTATTTAATTACTTAATTAGTTATATCCACATCTGGTACTTTGAGGATGCTCAGTTTATAATTTCAAAACAACATTGGTGTGTTGACCATGGTTAAGGGGATAATTATTCTATAATATTCATAATAATAATAATTAAAAAATTATAATTTTTAAACATTACTTATACTTTTAAAAATAACCATGAATTGTGGTTATGAAAAATTAATTACATTACAATCATGGATATGGAAGGTCATATGTACGCATGCATAACATTTCCATTTTTCAATGATCATGATGGAAAGAAGGTAAGTGTTTTTTATATTTCCACAATGATAATAATATGATAAATATCATATTATTTCTTTAAATACACTTACATATATCATCCATTTTATGTGATAATAAAAAAATGACTTGCATCGCTTCGCGAGGTGGTAGTCTATGGTACAAACTAACGATGTTATCATTTTTCAATTGACGGTAAGGTAAGAAAGTATATGATATATTAATTTTCCATAATTATTAATATTTCATGAATATCATATAAAAATATTAAATCCATCATAATAAACATCAGTCAGAGGCGATGATGGAAAACAAATTACATCAGTTCATGACGTAGTAGCTCGTCGTGCACACAAACGATGGTTAGGTTTCCTATTTGATGGAGGAGGATATGGATTTAAGTTATATCATTAACATAATAAAATTTTGGTATATAGGATATAATTATTTTATTATATCAGTATTATGTAGTATGATTTTAAGGATATGGAATAATTAAAAAAATATGCTCGATTAAGAATAATACTTCTTCGGGCCACCACTTGGATTATACCTAAAGCAACCATATATTGGATTTATGATAAAGAAGGAATAAAATATGTGTTTATGGGATAAATTAATGCATTTTTTTGGGTATTTTTTGAACCATAAGTCTTTATAAGTGTAAATATGAGGTGACGGGGTACCCCTATATAAGTTTGGGAGAGGACACACTTGAAATTTCTGAAAAGAAAAACTTATACCAATTTTTTTTACCATAAAAAAGAATAAAAATGGATCATTATAAAACATTAAACGATATAAGGTCAAAATATTTCCATAAAATAGGATTTGAATAAGTTTTAGATCATTATAACCCTTATCTTTTTAGTTTAAGCCCCCAGTAAATTGGTTTGAACCTTAACCGCTGTAATTAATTTTTATTGTTTTTAATATTAATTATGAAAAATAATTAAGTTGAAATTATTATATAATATTAATTATTTTGATTTAAAATTTGGAATCTGTTTCCCCAAATTAAATTCCCAAAATTGGTACATTTAAATTTAAAATTAAACATGCAGAAGTGATGAAAAACTCTTTTCTAAAGAAAACTTTTTCCTGAGTATAAAAAGTTTTAATATCAAAATGTCACATTAAATTGGTTCCAATGATATTAATTAAACTAATTTTACTTTTAAAACATTTTAAAAAAATATATCTTTTTTAATTATTTAAAATAAAATAAATTTTTATTAAAAACTTCTATTTTTCACTATTCATTAAAAAACTAAAAAATTTAGAAAAATCTCAAAAATTCAACCTAATATAATTTTGACATGATGATTCTAAAAATTAAGTTCGTTTTTTTAAATAAATTTTCAAAATGTAGAAACAAATTAATTATTATTTTTTTACTAAAAATAAATAAATAATAATTTTTTGGTAAAAAAGTATTTTCGAAGCCTATAAATACATTACCATAAATTAATTAATTAATTATCAATACATTTTATTTATCCTTAATACATAATTGTAAAATTTTACATATTTCTAATAATACCACAAAATTTAATGTCTATATTATAACAGTCATGTTTTAAAAATATTATTAATAGTATAATGAGGTTTGTTAAAACTCGATGTCGCGTGTTGTATATGCTATCGAATATAGTGTTCTTTTAAAATATTGAGGTGTTACAATCTACCCCACTTAAATAAATTTTTTCCTCTCAATTTTAAATTATTCTTAGTTTGATGTTTGAAAAATCATTAATGGAAAACTCACATCATAAAAGGGTTAATAAAACTTTCACTTAAGAGATGGTAAGGGAAATATAAAGCTCATCTAGAATAACACATAACTAGGTTTACAAGTAGGCAAAAATTAGTGGGAAGTTAAAATATGGAAATGTAAGAAAAGAAAAAATAATTATGTAGAGTGATGGAGATCATTTATCATAATAAATTTAATGATCTAAAAAGGGTAACAACTACCAAAATATAAATCTATGATGAGTAAAAATACCATTAATTCATCATATATAAAGGTAATAAGATAGAGTTTTTGTTTCAAGATCATTTTCTAGAGTTTAGATATTATTTTACTATTAATATAGTGAAAATAAAAAAATATATTTAATTTATATATTTTTATTTCATAAGCACAATTTCATCATTTTTTTATACTTCGATCACTTTCCACTTAACCTCTTACTCTACGGAATGAATATACAATATGAATTTTTTAGGTCGGAAGCACTAAAATTAAATTTTAATATATCATAAGATGCATAAGAGAGTAAAAATATATTCATACCTTCTTTATTAAATCCAAAATTTTTATCACAAAGTATAATAATACCAAAAATTAATATGAATATATTAATATTCAAAATTCAGCAATAAAACCAAAGTTTTAACATAGATCATTCCTTAAATAAATAATATTATATCCCAAATAACCTAAATTGAATCAATATTAAATAAGGTTTTAACTTCAAAGGTCATCCCATACCCTTAAACTTACATCTCTAAAAACATAATATATTTTTTACAAATAATACTTTATGTAAAACCAAAAGGTTATATATATCTCAACCTAGTAAAAAGTTTCCAAAAATATCATTACTCACTTTAAAATCCTAAATATTCAAAAAGATTTGATCCTATAATTTGTTTCCAAAAATTAACTTAATATTTATCCACTAAATCATTTAAGTAAACACAATTTAATACTCTTTAGTACATCATGTGGGCCAATGGTAGGGATTATACCATTATGTCCCTTCAGTTGTGGGTTTAAACACCACGACCTTACTAGATGTGATGGTTTATCACCCAATTTCAGTTTTACCTTTTCGAAAACTATGGAAAAATAAATTTGATGATCATATTCATAATTCACATTGATCCTACAAACTTCTCAAGAAAATAATGAACAACTTCCAAAATAAAATTAGTCATCAATTCACATTCTTTTTTATCTATTAAGGTTTTCTATCTATATCATCATTTTCTACAAGATCAAATAATTTTAATTGTCTATAATTACCTCAATATAAAACACATACAAAATATTTTCTTTTCCTCAATAATTCATTTTTCAATAAAATATCACCTTATAATTAAATCACCATTATATTTCATTAGTACCATTCAAAATATTATTGAAAATCATAAAATAAAAACAACTACCGAACAATCCTTTAATATTTCATGATTTTTATAACCAGAATACCATTGTTAAAAATAGTTCAACAACATGATTCTTGAGTTCTGATATATAAACACTTCAATCATTCCACTTAAATGATTTTCACAACATATTATCTTAAGAATTAATCTCTGTATTAGAGGATTTACTTGTATAATAACCAATTTCCATGTATCTATGATATCAAATGGTTAATGGTGAATTAGGATGAAATTTATTTCCCTATGCCTTGTTAACCAGAATATTTATTTTTATTTGGTAATTATCTACTTCATTCCCTCCCTTTCCACATATAAATCATCTTCCATATCATTTAATAAATTTTCTATGGTGCCGCTTCCCATATTTTTGACAAGTCGAAAGTTGTATCTTCATTTATTTTTTATCTTTAAAACTTGAACTTATATGATATGTCATACTTATCTTATTTAAGTTTTTGTAAATTCAACTATATTTCGGTTGTTAATAATAATTTGAGATAGATCAATTAGAATGATCAAAAGATGGTTAACTACAGTTCCCATTTGGTTTGGCATCTTTTCAAGGAAATCATTACATTTCCCATCACATTTTTTGTTGGAATACTTTATTCTATTTCCCACCATTAACTAAAATGAATGAAACAAACTTGATGAGAATTCATTAACATAAAAAAGTGAAAACTATAAACCTTGAATAAATAACATATAAATAAAAAGTATATCATAACATATAAATCTATTAGTTTCAATCATGGTTATCCAGGTTAATTTTTCCTTTTAGTTGTTCTAACATAATAATTTTTTCAAGTTTTTGTAATGGTTTGAAAAGAGTTTGTGAATTTCCAAAACATCTCCCTCAAGAGTGTCAAAATAGGTGTTAATAAAGGAATATTTTCATGCACAAGGTGAGGATCGATTCAAGCCCAAGGATTTATTTTCAAGGTTATTACCCCTATGTACAACTATTACAGATCCATATCAACTTTTACTATCTAGATAGGGATGTAATTTATTGGAACTCACTCACTCTATACTTTAACAAAATTCCAAAATATTTTCTTATAGTTTGAATTATCCATATACTTATTTCTAGGGTTATTACTAAACTATTCTAGTCCTAATCCCAAAAAGAACTAGACCTCTTGGATTCTAATTATAGAAAACAAATCCTTTTACACATGTTATTATATGATTTTTAACATAAACATCCATTAATTATAACACAAATATCATGAGGCCTTCTGTATTTAGAAGACTAGGCTTATAATACATCAATGTGAGACTGAAATAAACCATTTTTATTTTATTCTCAATAATGATCTTATAAATACTTTTAAGCTTCTAAAATACATAGAATAACCTTGAGAAATACATAAAAATAGGGATGAGCTGAAAATCACAGCAAGTGACTAAACATGAGAAGGAAACATAACGTGTGAGTCAAAGGCATAAAATGATATCATCAAATAGAAGGCCAAGATTAATAAAAATAAATCATAACATAAACATCATGGTTTCATTATATCATATAATCATAGGAAATATGGTAGAAACATATAACATAATGTAAACAGTAGTTAAGACCAACATCCTAGATAATATCACATGGTGGAAAAAGTCCCATAATGGATTAGGTTTTCTCATGAATCCCATGCATGAGGCCTCATGAGATTAAAGATTTACCCAATGCATTAGAAAACTATTTGGGTACACCTATCATAAAATTTTCATTCTTTATGTGTTACACATCAATTAAATGAATCATAAAGAACAAAAAAGATAATTACCCATGGAAAGAAAATGGGTTACATAATCTTGTCTCATATCATAATTAAATTAAATTTCTTAATGAATGCATTTTAGAGGTGAACATTAGGAATGTATTACCCCATAAAAAATGGTAGAATAATAAAGGTATATATTTTAGAGACATATATACATAATTTATGAGTAATCCCTAACATCAAAGGTTATCATCATTGATGAAAATGTCTTCAAAAGATTAAATGGTATATTTCATGATAAAAATACCCATTTTAACTTGAAAACACTTCTTTATAATCTAAAAAAATACAAAATATTATAAAAAAAATTACTTAAAAATTAGTATAGAAACTTATTATGTAATCTTCAAAAAATTGAGTAGTCATTGTGGTGGGATATTCCGTATATTCCATACAAGTTAAAAACATTCCTTTCACACAATTTTAAAAATATTAAAAAGTACCACATTTGTAAAAAGACAAGAAGATTACTTTCAAACCATTTTTAAAATATTAAAACATGGGTGAAATTTCCTTTTATAATTGATTTGGAGAATATAAAAAATATTCTTGAAAATATTTTTAGAAAACATGGATAAGGAAGAAAAATGATTTCTGACCAAAGAGAGAAATAAATTCACAATTTCTTAAAAATATTATATCAATAGTTTTAAGTACAAAATTGAGGAAAATTGTGAAATTACATGAAAATTACATGAATAACCATAAGTGAATAAAATTAAAAAATTTATTAGAAAATGATCAAATAATTTCTTACAATGTAAATTCAAGCATAAAAAATCCCCATTAAAATGAGATTAAAACATAAACCCTTACCGCTTGGTAAATTTTGAATCATAACTCCGATGAATGAAGTAAATAAATAGTAAATAAAAATATAATTATGTTTTAATTAATCATGTTATAATATAAAAATGGGAAGTATATACTCCATTAAAAATAAATTTGGTTCATAAAATAACATGTGTCTCTAAGAAAGAAGTTTTGAGAAAAAACACTTACCTCAAGTCCAAACATTTCCATATACATATTTTATATCTTTTATATTAAACTTATACTAATTCTTTGTTTTCTTAAGATCTTTTTCCATGCATAATCCATTATACTAAAATCATTTACTTCAATTATGTAAATGGTATATTGAATTACTTAATTAGTTATGTACATGTCGGTTGATTTGAGGATGATCCATTAATAATTTAAAAATAGAGATGTTGATGTTACTATATCATCATGATTGATAAAGATTTTAAGGAGTTGGAAGAATAAATAAAAAAATATTCTCAGTTAAGAACGAAACAACTTCTTCAGACCACCTCTTTTGGATTATACCTAGATTCTCCCTCAATTGGCATCATAATCAAAACAAGAACTCTAGGATGTGTGGAGGGAACTAATAAAGGTATTTGGGTAGATATTTGATAAAATAAAATGATATATAAGTGTAAATTTTAGAGGATATGTATTGAACTTTTATACGTGAGGGAGAGGACACACTTGGAATTTTTGAAAAGAAAAATTTATACCCGCATTTAAAAGATACCAACAGTCTTATAAATAGATTATTATCAAAACATATATGTTATAAGTTCGAAATATATTCAAAAAAATTTATTTTTAAAAGTTTTTATGTGATTTTATCACTTGTATTTTTTGTATAACCTCCTAGTAAACTTCTTTTAACTTTAAATGTGATAATTAATTTTTACTCTTTTTATTATTCATTATGAAAAAAAATAACTTGATATTATTATATAATATTAATTGTTCTAATTTCAAATATTGAATATATTTTTCCAAATTCTATTCATATAATTGGTATATTTTAATTTAAAATTAAACCCATAGACGTAATGAAAAACGGTTTTCTAAAGAAAAGTTTTTCTTAAGTATAAAAAGTTTTTATATCAAAATTCACCATGAAATTGATACTAATGATCATAATTGAACTAATGTTACTTTTTAACCATTTTAATACAAAATATAACTTTTAAAAGTATTTAAATGAAAATAAATTTTTCAATAAAAACAAGTATTTTTCACTATTTATTAAAAAATTAATCTTTTTTGAAAAAAGAATCAACCTAAGATAATTTTGACATGTTGAATCCAAAAATGAAGTTCATTTTTTCAAATATATTTTTCAAAATTAGAAAAAATTGAATTTATGATTTTTTCACAAAATGAAATAAAAATCAATTTTTATAAATAAAGTTTTTTCAAATCCTATAAAGACTTTACCAAAAAATAATATAATTAATTATCAATATTTTTTATTTATACTTCAAAATTAATTTTACAAATATGGTTATTCCTATTCATACCCCCAAATTTATTGGCTATTTTATAAGGATCAAGTATAAATAATAATATTAATAGTATATTAATGTTTATTAAAACTCGATATTGCATGTTGTATACGTAATTGAACATAGTGTTATTTTAAAATAACAGGGTGTTACAGAGTCATATTCTAATAAGGCCAATTTTACTGTTCTATATGGAATATTAGTTTTAACACACCAAGATATCCCTTGGAACTCCTCTTCAAAATCAGCACCCTGCTTGTGCTAGGATTTATTGAATGACTACATGCATCATGACGTCATTTCATAAATTCATAAATCAATCACAAAACCACTCGGTTGACTAGTTCATCACATGAACAAACCTTCTAATTGAATCTAGTATCAACACCCAACACTCTAGGTACTTTCTTGAAAATCATAGGAATCGCCAAGAATATATCAAAAAATCTAAGCACCTTTTATGAATTGGTCTCAAAATGAATGTATATCCAATATTAATGCCTCTAAGGCTTATCTTAATTCAGGTAAACCTCTCTCATAGTTTGTACTCAATCAAACCAAACACTATCCACTCAATATAGTATGAGTTAAAAATAAGGGCTTCTGGGTCTCTCACTAAGCTCTACTAATCTAGTCTCAAAACAACACCAATATTTTTGTCCACCTAGCCCAAAAAGTCTCTCGTAAAAGATCCATATTCCACCTAAGGGCCTCTTATATATATAATATATCCTGCCTATAAACTCTTAATAGATAATTAAAACTAGAAAAATGTAAGGATATTATCTACCCACCAGGGTAAAAACCTAATAATGTAAAAGGATAAGTTGTTGAAGCTTCATAAGTAACCATATATGGTAATACCCCTTGACGTTTAGATTACCAAGTAACCACCCACCTCCTTGAGGTGTTATCTCATCAACTAAGAGTCTAGTTTTATCCAAATGGTACCTTAAATGCACCACTCATCTAACACAAAATACAAGCATTTCCTAATTCTTTGTACCTATGAGGGCGCTGCCACAACAGTTATATCCTCACTTATCACAAAGAATAGACTTTATAGCTAGATTCACACCCTAAAGGTCATTAGGATCTATCACCAAACCTCAAGTTAGAAGCAAAATAATAAGTCAATAGAGACTCACAACAACATTTTCATTCATGTTTAAGACATATCTCAAGGAAAAACTAAGGCTAACCCATACATGAGGGTTCTTCATTATCAACAGTATAAAAAGGTTCTATTTATTCCATTTCACAACTTCAAATTTATTTTAAATATTAAAGAGGCTCAAAGATATGCAATTTAAAGTACAAGTTATAGATTGAAATGTTTTACAAACTATAAATAGAAATTTATTTAGTTGACGCATCATAAAATTATTTGAAAGTTATCTCGTGATTTCCTTTTAAACCATTATCTAGCCATAACCCTTTAACAATGGGTCTTGGTTAAATAAAATTTCAATCATGAGCTATAGACAAAAAAAAATATTTAGGTTATAACTATATTTTTAATTAACTAAAGCCTCATATCAATAAATCTAAAAAGGCATACTAAAGTTATTTATCAATTTAAGGGGATTGGATAAGTAAGATGAAACCATATATTTATAAGAAACCCCATATAAGTGTCTGATGACACTTTAATTAATCATCCCTATTTATCAAAAACATATCGCCATGGGGTCAAGTACCAAGTAGTATAATGATTGAGGAAGCCTATGAGTGTCAATTCATACCAACCTAGGTTCATTTATATGGGAATCCATTCCCATTTTATTGATTAAATTCTCTAAAAATTGTAGTTGGTGTCCCACTTAAGTGAAACCCACCATCAATTAGTTTATTTATGATTTATCACACCCTTAACAAGTTTATCTATTAGGGATAAACATGCTCAAATTGACCTACTCGGGTCAAGTCATGAGATTAAGGATATAGTTTTAAAGGTATTCATTCCCAAGTTATAAAGGTACCATCCTTTATATATTGTAATTGATATTCCATTTAATTGACATCTATAATGAAGAATTATAAACAAATAAATAAAAATATATATTTCTAATTAGTTTAATCGTAAAATAAATTATAATAATACATATACTATTATGATTGTTCAATAGGGATTAAACCAAGTATATAAGGATTCAGTTATGAAGGTATTCATTCCAATGTTATGGAGGAAACCGCTCCATAAGATACAATTGTCCTCCCATTTAGCTGACATCCATAAGTAACCACTTGAATTTAATAAATAATTCCAAATTATTTTAAATTTAAATTTCTAATTATGGTTAATTTATTGACCATTTTAAAATCATTCCAATTCTTTAATACATTCTTTGGTGGGAAAATTGAATTTCTCCATTAAACTATAAGGGAAAACACCATTTAGGTTGATGTAGACACTTTATTTAACCATACTTATACCATATCCATATTATATGATGCTATAAAATCTACATAATATATAGTAATAAATGGAATTAATCATAGAATCATGGTATATAGATAATCATTCCAAATAATCAAAATTTTCAGGTATATAGATAAACATGGAGAATAAACATGAAATCATAGAATTCATATAAGAATTATAATGACATATGAACCCTATGTGCCTAAAATGATGCAAGAATTCACCTTGCCTATTGACATACCAGACCAAGATCAAAATACCGTAAACAAACTACCAATGGAAGACAACGAAAAATCAATGAAAGTGAAGTAATAATAAACTGTAATAAAGAACACCATGAACACCAGTCCCATCCTAGGAAACTTGATCTTTACACCATGCATTGGTTATCCACTCTTATAAATGGTCTATTTACCAAGTGTTTCCATATTCCTTGTCTCCCGTCTACCTATCCAAATATTAGGATAATATAAAAAGATCCTATAATACTAATTTTTGACATCACAGGCTCAATTTTTTCATAAGTAACTCGACCTAAGGGTCTCATGGAACCAATAATGCCTCCCCATATACCAAAGGATATCGACTATAAGTGAGGATCCAATGATGGTATGGTACAAAGACTATACCCCAATGATCAAAGTATATCATATAAGTGAATAAATGAAGTATAAGAATAGTAGAAGATAATAATAAACTTGTAATCAGTATTTATAAACATATACTCTATAAATTCTAATAAAATCAACAATTAATGAATATTATAATATATAAAATAAAAATTCATTAACATATAGCAGTTAATACATAAAACAGGGCTAGACTGAAGAAAAAAAAGAATAAATAAATAAAAGATTCTAACTCTATAAGGTAGCTGAAGTACATTCTCAGCTATTACTCCCTTTCCATGTCCTATCCCAGAAGATACAACAGTAAAGAATCAGGGATGAAGTTCTAAATTTCCATAAGCTTGTCTTTTTTGTTACCAAATGGTGGCCCAAATAGAGTTTGAGTAATAATTAGTAATCCACCACTAACAGTGGATAATACAAATTCAGTCTTTATATATTTAATGAAGTAGTGTGAAGTTATAGTAAAAGTAAAGTGATAAAGTAAATGTAAACCATGTCAGGCCTAGACTTCTCATGGGACATTGGGATGACTCTACCTGCTTGTACCTAAGTTGAATGTATCTAAACATAAGAATAGTACAGTATAAGTAAGAACTGTGGATATAAGCATAGGCATCCATATATAACACTAGTAATGTGGTACTCAAGGTTTAACCGATGAATCCATATATAATGATTATCATATAAGGTTTACATGTTCCAAGATATTAAATATTTAGTAATTGAGGGTAATCCAAATTGAAATCAAGCATTATATAATATCATTTAACCCATGATCTCGTCCAAGGCATTCTGAAGCACAACCTGAGTATCGCCCAAGGCTTGTTATAATTTTCTTCAACCTGTGAGACAATCCAATACATTTTGTATCAGGAATATAAGTATCGATCAAGGTTTATATAATATCATTTAGTCTATAATATTATCCAATCCATTTTGTATCAGGAATCCAAGTATCTCTCAATTTGTATATAATTTCATTAAACCTATGAGAATGTCCAAGGAATTATAAATTGGAACCCGTGTATCTACCAAGGATTTATATAATATCATTTGACCAATGATCTCATCCAAGTAATTCCATACTAGGAATATAATTTTTTATCAAGGTCTATATAATCTCATTCAACCTATGATCTAATCCATTGTATTCTGTATTAGGAATCTATGTATAAATTGAGGTGTATATAATTTCATCCAACCTATGGTCTCTTCCAAGGAATTTAGAATCATAACCTAAATTTTGCCCAATTATTTCTATAACAAGTAGTAACATTACATTTAATAACTAAAAATAGTCCATGAGAAATATCCATGCCTTTTTATGATCCATCATGATTCATTTTATGATTCAAATCATTACCTTTTCATTCAACAATAACAAAGGGGGGAAATAGGTGTTTATACCATTGATCCATTTACTTACATGTGGTAAGGCCCACGTAGTCTATATAAATACCAATTCAGAATTTATTTTAATTGACAGTCTCATTTTTGGTGATAAAAGAGTTTATTGATGGCTCTAAACCATTTATGATTTCATTTTGTTCAATTAAATATTCCACTAACAAGTTGTGAACTCACCACACCCCAAAGTGGTTTATTCATGAGGAAATATTGATAAATTGTTCATTTAACATAGGTAAATTAAGCCTCCCGTGTATTCATAAAATAAATCAATTTCATTAGTCATCTCACTCACAAGTGATGAAAGGCCATGTAATTATACACACCCTATTATAATTCAATTAATTCATTTATTATCATTTAATAAATTCCCTTCTAATGAGTTAAACCAAACACACCTAAGTGGGGTTTTGGTCAATTTCAAGAAATTTTCAATGAGGGGAAATAATATAATGAGCCTAAATGGGTGACCCAAGTTGAGGTCACAACCCTCCAAAAATTTCAACGAGTGTAATGAGGGGTCTAGGTCATAGTATAGATAAATAAATTAAGGAGTTAAAAAATTTAGGAGCAATTAATGGAAATTAATGTATGTTTCATAATTGGAACAACTTGTAAATGATGATAATTTGAGGGAAAATTCATAGATCACCTACCTTTTACAAAGGAAGATTCATGTGTCCACTATCAGTCTTTGATTTAATACAAAACAATAGAAAATAAAGAACCAAAAGAGCACCCTAAAAATAGGTCCTATTAGCTCACACAATGATAGAATTTATATAGAGTAATAATACAGATAAATGAGGTAAGAGGAGATTTAGAGATACTTTTAGGCTTCCAAATCATCCAACAAAGATAAAATCAGTCCAATGATAAGGGATATTCTTCCTAAGGAAAAGGGTTGTGTGGGAGATCTTATGGGTGTGAATGTGGAAGAAAATGGGGTCAAATCAATTTAATGTTAGAGAAGAAAATGGTCATTTTTACCATTTTTAAGAGGTACACTATTAGACTACATGGTGAGGAAAATTGTGTGCTAACTATGTTGCCTCACTATCCCAAGAACCACCCCACCATGTGGTTGCCTCACAGAATTTTCATAATTGTTCACTAACCATGTGGAAATACTTATAAATAAAATCCATACCTCACATGGTTAAGGTGCGTGGTTAAAAAAACAATGAACCAACCATATTTAGGGACTACAATTTATTTTATACCTTGTACAGTTATCTAAATCCCCTTGCATTGTTTGGATAATAATTTTCATTAAAAAAATAGGTTGCACGAGTAGTAACTATGCAACAACAATGCTCCCAAGGTTGTCTCTCCTAAAATTGATCTTTCAAATACCATCACTCCTAAAACTCATCCAGACTCCTGACGCACTTTCCAATCTTTAAACACTATAAAAAAACAACACTTTCAAGTGTTACAACTCTTAGAATTACATTAAAAATCCCATTTTAATATTTATCACATCCACTAAATGAAAATCTAAATTCCTTTAAAATTTTCAACTTGATCCAAAACACAAGATCTTACAAGCACTGATAAAACTCATCTTTATAAATTCATATCATAAAATACTGATAAAAACCTTCCCAATATTTTAAATAAAACCCTAATAGAACCATATTCCTTCGTGTCGTTCAATCTCTCACAGAACTCAACCTCTGCCACTGCTCCCCCTAGAACTTCTTAAAAAACAGAACTTCTCAAAATATATTGTATCTGATTATTTATACTCCATTTTAGTTGATCTTTCATTATTTATCAAAATTTAGTTCTTCTTTCCCTATGTACCATACCACCCCCATTCCCCAACAATTGTGGATTGACCTAGCCTAAACCATTATGACCTTGAGGTTTTTGATTACCTAGGTTTAATATATATAATCCCTTCCTGGTTTTTTTCATGATTTTTAAAGGGTTTGGATAATCATGTTTGGGTTTTTTTAATTCTTCAGGTCTTGAAACGGAACTTTTTGGTTTTTCTTCAGAAATTTCTACATTAAGGGTCCATTTTGAAATACTGATTTGATAATAAAACAAATAATATTGAGATAGTTAATTTATTTATTCAATCATGTTTATGGAGATATAGAAACAAAAAAAAGAGGATTATTAATTATTCGTCAAGTTATTAATGCCCCACCACTCTCTTTTTTTTATCCTACACTATGTATTTAGCATCACCTCTAACATCTGATTCTAATATTTTTTTATTGAATATATTAAATTCATTATTCCTTTTATCGTATTCCTACATGTGGAATCTACCTCCATTATATCATTAATTAAATATGAAAATATTCTCTATATTTTTTATCCATCCATGTGAATTATTATATTATAATTTCATATAAAGATGGTTTCACACACTACCATAATATTCTTCATGTTAGTACAGTAGTTTTTGGAAACAACATCCTAAAAACTTTTTTATGACCATGTTATTTTCTAATAAAAAAAATTTATAAAAGGATTTTATTTGAATTAAATAAACATGACATATGAAAGTATATTACCAAATAAATTTTCTTATTGAATAAATTTTATTATTTTCCTTATTTAAATTAGTGTACATTTATTTTTGTCTAACATAACTTCAATTATTTCTTCTTGTTTCCCAAATTCCTCTGTTAATAGAAACAATCCATAAATTAATTATTGAGTTTTAATGGCTCCAAATAATTTTAACTTCCCTAAATTACTTATAATACAATGATACTTCTAGAAATTATTGTGTTATCCACCAAGGTTTCAACCAATAGGTGTAAATTTTCAATGTATAATGAAACTAAAATAATGTACCTAAAGTTTTATTAGACCCAGTAGGTGTTTCAAACCTTAATAAGTTGAAATAATGTAGTGTCTAGTGGATATTTTGATTCATTATACTCATTAAAAATTGATTTTTATGGTTATAGTCATTATCGATCGATTATTTTTATAAATAAAATAAAATTTTAACACATTTACTATTTTAAGGTTTCCCACCACAAACATCATTATCCTTCACAATTTCATCCTAACTGATAACCATTAATAATTTAGTGAGTGAACATTTTTTATCTCTATGTTTTGTAGTACATGAAAATTTAATTATATTATTTTAAAATTATAGATATCACACATTCCCTTCAATGATTTCCACTATAATAAAACAACATTAATACACATCATTCATCTCTTATTATCTTAGAACAATATATTCATGTAGATTAAATTTCTCTTTAAGAATTTTCCAACACTTACTCACACTTTTGGGTAACATGTATCCCTTCAACCACCATAGGTTGTATCTTTGTATGTTACCCTTTAGTAAAATAATAAATTGTTTGGAATCATCACTAATAACATTCAAATGTTGAGAATACTTCATCTTTAGTAGCCCAATATGATCATTATTATTAAATTATGATTATAATCTACAAAAGGGGAAAATAAAACCATTGTGGATATCATCCCATGTATGCTCCCCTTATTGAAATTTAACTTTATCCTTGATCTATCCAATGAAAATATTTTATCAATTATTAATTGCTTGCTTTAATTACTGTACACCATACCACTTTGTTTTAGACACTAAAATTTATTATAATATAAGGATTTTATGATTGTGAAACCTTATCATAAAGAGTATAAAATTCCAATTTCAATAAATTTTATCCTTTTTTAATTACAAATTTTGTTTTATTGATTATTTGAGTGTCCAAAGTAAGTATGAATTTTTTCTTAGTAAAATAATCAAATTTATTAAATGTTTCTATAACTTTTTCCTTTTATTATGAATAAATTATGTATATATATTTTTTTTATATAAAAATTAATATTTGTAAAACTATTAAGATGTATATGTATCAAAAATGGATGGTTGTTAATCATATTACAAAGGAGTATAAATATGGAGTTAAAGAATTCATTATTTTTTCAATTGAGAAATAATATGACCCTTCCCAAATCCTTTGTTTGTGTTTACATTATTATTATTCAATAAAAATCCATCTATAAGATTTAGAAGAAAATTTGATTTTTCATAGAATTGATCAAAGCTATAAATGTTATAATAAAAATGGGGAAAATTAAATGTACTTACTAACTAGTATGATACTGTGATTTATAGATGGTTCCTTCTCTTCCATTGGAAAATGGACTTCGATAATGGTCATGATTGCAAGCATGCAATGGTCCAAATTAGCCTTCCTCGTCTCCATCTTCCCTTTCAGAAGCCATATGTCCTCAAATGTATCAGTGATTGGATCAATCGTTTTCTCTGAATTGATGATGATACTCTTTGCATGAATCATCTTGGATTTACTTGCATATGCATTGAGATGGACCTCTCGGTGCCTCTCCCAAATCATCTCCATCTCCAAGTTTAAGGTTATTTTTGTTTTCAGAAATTAATTCATTATGATAAAACCTTTGGTTTTTTCCATTTTTTATTGACAAGGACATTGGACTTATTCCTTCTCTCGATGTGGGAGGAGAGGTCGCAAGGGAGTGGCATCTCAACCTAACTCCCATGCTCCCATAGACTCGGTGGTTTCTGTAAGAATGCCTCCCACTGATGTTTGGATGAGTCCAAGATCTTCGCTATGAGGTATTCACTCCCCTTTGGGAATCCTATGGTGTTTGGCCACTTTTAGCCAGGACAAACCATCCCCACCTTCTGGTCTACCAGATTCTACTTCTCGCGCACCTCTTTTTGTACCAAAGGCGCTCAAGATAGGTGATGATAGGAAGGGGAAGGGAAACATTATGTTTTCAAGGGGTGTCGGTCCTTCTTATGCCAATGTTGTTTGTGGCATGGTTAACCCTACAAGAATAATGGATGACCTAATTTTTTAGAGTTCCCCCATGGTCGATGGAGCAAAAGGGAGCGTCAATGCTGTTGTTGGTTCATCTAGGGAATAAGTGGTCACCACTATGACCCACTCTACATCTGAGGTGGGGATGATCGGTACTATGGGTGTTCAGACTATATTAGATTCACCTATGGTCACCCACAATTAGTTTTATATGCTTAGAGGAGAAAATAAGACAAAATGAGAGGCAAAACTACAAGGGAGGGAAAGAGAGCTATCCAACCTGGGTATTTCCACATTGTAAATTGGAAGACAGGAGGTGGAAGGCTGGATGGGTAAGATATGTACTCACTCCATCAGAAGACAATCTAATCTCCTATCTAACGATTCGGTTCTTAATTCTGATAGGGAACAATATGTTTTTGAAGGTTTGTATGATGATGATTTTTGGGTGTAACTTTTGTCCCATGGCTTTTCATCGCCATGAGTGTGACCTTGGGTTTATCACTTTTTCCTTAAAAGTGTTTCTATACTAAAAAAGTTAATTTTAAAATTATTTGTGCAAAGAGACCATTGTATACTAGTTGTACTAACTATACAATATTTTTAGTTGTATTGAAATTATATAATTTAAAAACTGGTAATTAATGGAGTGAAATTAGATTTCTAGAATGACTTGGTATCCTGAATGATATTCTACCAAAAACATGATCTTCCTTGTTGAACTTATGATGATAGTATAATTATATGTTCAATGGATATGATCTATGTAAAAATGAATTCATGTATAAATGATTGTATTTTGTTTAAAAATGACTATGAATAACTCAAAAAATGACCTAAGTGTAGCACAGATCGATACAAGAAAGTTGAATCAAGTATTTAGAAGTTTCTATGGTACTTCCCTATCATTATAAGTTTTAGATGACTATATAGATGTCATAAAACTACTAGATAATTAACATGTCACGCTGATATGTGAATTGAATATAGGAAACTACATCACCCAATAAGCTCACCTCAATGAAAAAAAATTGATTATGAATATCCTAAATTTTGAAATGAGCTAAGAAACATATAACTTGAATTATATATAGATACAATAAGTCCTTTTGGTTTAAAAATTAGTACTCATGGTACATTTATTATTATTCTGGTAAATTTTACTTTCTATAATGGTTATGCATGAAGAAAAAATACATTATGTTGTATCTTTTTATATCACGACCAAAACAACCCAGTAATGATATTGATGTCTATTTGGATCCATTTATTGAAGATCTAAAATTGATGTGGGATACTATTGTTACATTGTATGATGCTCATAGAAGTAAATAGTTCACATTAATATCCATGTTTTAAGGGATTATAAATTACATTCTTGCCTATGGAAATTTTTTAGGCTATAGCATTAAAATAATGTTAGGTTATCCCATTTGTGAAGAAGTTATACACTCAGTTAGGTTAAAAAATTTCTGAAAGAATTTATTTTTATGGAATTGAAAATTTTTTACATCGGAAACATAAATACCTATTCTAGATGACATAATTTAATGGAAATACAGAACAAGGTACAACACCATCTCCAATAATACATGATCCACTTTTTGAAAATTTAAAATATATTAACATTGATTTTGATAATCCTCTTTTGAAAATCTTTATGAAATAAGGTTGAAAAATGGGATTAATTTTCTTTAAATTTTCATATTGGAATTTTTTTGTATATCTGCATTTTCTTGAAATCATTCACATAGAAAAAAAATTATGTGATAGTGTTATAGGAACATTACTAAATGTACTAAAAAATATTTCATTAAAACTAAGCGGTACATGATTCACATGAAGATAAGAGAAGATTTTTCATTAGTGAAGGGTGAAAGGCGGGATTTTGTTCCTCTAACATCATACACTCTATATTGATAAGAGAAATTTTAAATTTTTAACTACATTAATAGTGTAAAAGTTTCATACGGGTATTCATAAAATATCAAGAATTTAATGTCATTGAATAATTTAAAGTTATAGGGTCCAAAATCACATGACAATCATGTTTTTATAAAATATTTAATTCTTATATCTTTACATTTCATTCTATAAAAAATTTATGATATAAATTATTTATACTTTCATTGTTTTTCAAATCTATGTGCAATAAATACATAAACACGGTGAAGTTTCTAATAATGAATAAGGAAAATGTAGTCATATTATGTGAATTGTAGATGTTATTCCTACCATAATTCTTTGATATAGTGGTACATCTTATTGTTCATTTGGTTATAGATACTCAACTATGTGGTTATGTGTATTGCAGATGTATTTACCCCATTGAACGGTATATGAATATTTTGAAATGGTATGTCAAAAATCAAAGTTATCCAAAAGGTGGTATTGCATAGTGATATATTATTGAAGATGCTATTGAATTCCTTACTGATTACCTATTGGATGTTAATATCATTATTCTCCCAAAATATCATCATAGCTAACTCCTTATTGGTGAAAGGATTTCTGGAAAATATTGTTATTATAACCATTATAAAGTGAAATCAAGAAAAACTTTACATTTTACATAATAGTACTGATTTTTATCCATATATTGAATCCCACAAAGTAATTCTTAGACATTTTAATCCATAAAGTTAATAAATATTGATATAATACTAATACTAAGTTAAATATTTATTAAAAAAACTTTTGTGAAAAAAATTGTGAAACATTCAAGTACAACCAGAAACATCAAACGCAGTAGAAGATAACAAAATCATTAAAGGATAACTTAAGCCTATTAGAAGCAACCTCCCTATATAGTTTCTATGAAATATCTATTACCTATTTTATTTGATCTTCTTTGTTGATATCTTCGAATTGAAGGACTAATTTGTCCCATGTTTTCAAGAACTCCTCCACTGTTAACTTCTTATCATTGAAGAATCTTTTTAGAATTAAAAATTGTTTCTCAATACACTCACTCTATTCCAAGTTAGTGTCCACTTGCATTGGATTCCCGTTCATTATTTCTAAATTCTATCTAAAAGCCTGAATATTTAAGATTTTCTCCACCATCTCTTCATCAAATGGAATAAGGAGGTCCCTAGTGTTATTCGTGGCCTATGTACCATCTACCCGTTATGAACCAGCAACAATAACCAATGAAGCACCACCACTTTTATCATGCTCACCTAACACCCCCATCATTACCTCACTAGAAATTAGATCTTGTTCCAGGTTTTCCTCCCACCTTGCTTCTAATTTCCTTCCCTCTATATCAAAGCCTTCATCTGTCTTTGGGCACTCATGCACCTCAATACCACCCACAACAGTGATATAATCCTCCAAGGTATTATGCTTACTCAACATGCTGGAGGCCAGTTCCACACCTTCTATCAATGAATGTTCCCATGTTTTAACTAATTTACTCTTACACGCTGCCATTCCCAACGATTGGGTTACTATTTTATTTGTGGTGTTTGAATATTCTTTATGTGGTCTTTATTTTTTCTCCCCCTTGTGAACCGGGAAATTCAAATTCATGATGCTCCCCTGTTTCCCTTTCCTTAATCTAGTTCTGATGACATAATCTTGATTATAGACCATGTGTAGGTGGGAATCCCCTTCTAAATAACTTTATTCCTCATCTTCTATATGTCTCAAACTGGCCTATTTGTGATTCTATTTTTGGATGATGTTTTTTCATCCTTTAGTGTCCTAAATATCCTTCCCAACCTAGTTCAACGCCGAGAAACAATTATGTATCAAGAGTGACATAGAGTCATTTCAATTATCAAGCAGCCATTGGTGTAGAGACATAACCACCTTGTCAGTGATGTTTTGTATCTCTCCAAGAACCCTCACATCAGCTGGAATATCAACACCACCAAGATCTGGGTGTTTCTCGGTCACATGGCCAAGAGTCATCCCTATGGCCCTAACAGTCTCAACAAAGGAGGGAGCAGTCATGGAGTAAGGACCTATCATTTTCGGCTCTGTCCAATTGTTAACACCTAAACCATTAAACAACCTTGAAAAAATGCCCTCAACTCTTGGGTCCTGGTTCTCAATATGTGGTTTGTCACCCTTTGTAACAAGGATGAGTGCTGAATAAAGAGATGATGGCCCCCATGCCTCTTTCAGCTGGATAATGTTACCAAACCAAGCCTGCACACTACCTTCTGATGCCCAAGTTTGTTACATTAAGAGCAATAATCAAACCTTGTCTCAAAGACAATAGGTTGATTAAAATGTAATTCTCCGCCTACAATAACCCACACAAATTCAACTAGACCCTTTGAAACATAAACTTCAATGTATATTCATGGAGAGAATGGGTGGAAAATACCCCTTGTTCTACTATCAAAGCATAGAAATCTACAAAATAAATTACCAATTATTTAGAAGATAGAGGGATTTTTAAAAGGGAGTGGAATCTCAGGAAAACTAACCCATATTTCCATAAAATGAGAGTCTCACTTCATAAGGAGGTCCTCTGACCATCTGATCAAGAAGAAGTGAAATCCATTTCATAAGTGAGGGGTGATGGACTAGGCTTGGATCATATCACTCTCTAAAGCAAAGATAATCATAAGGTTCATAGTGTCGAGAAGTCCAACGGTTGTGCAGTCTTGCAAACCCCACAAACAGAAAACAAATCATTCAAACATATCCACTGAAGGTCGATGACACTTGAATCATGCTACTAGAGTCAGGATGAGGTGAGACAAATCACCTGTGAATTCCGATGTCTATATTGGAAGGTCTATAATACCCTTAAATAGGTTGGGTAATTTAGGGGACCAAATGTAAATTTTATTTCTTACACTGGTTTTTAATTAATGCTCACACATTCTATATAAAGTAACAATATGTGTAACGACCTAGAACTCTATCAATGATATTTCCATTATTATGTTTATTCTATATAGTATAGATCACATAAAATCACTTATATAATACAATACAAACATCATAAATGAATAATGAATGAAATAATAAGTATTTATATAAGTTAAGGAACCTACACTGATAAAATAGTAACTTGACCTTAGGAATAGTTATATGACCCTTATGAATAAAAACTTCGACTAATGAATAGTTACATTACCCATGAAAGTATAAATAAAATTAATTCACCTTATAAATGAATGTATCATGTAATTATATCAAAGTATAAGTAAGTGAATATTTTAGAAATTACTAAATTAAGTGTTGGTATTTTTGTAAGTCATAAATATTTAATTACAATTTTATAATTAATAAAATAATTTAAAATAAAGTATTTTTCACATAAAATGTATTTATAAATTATCATTTTTTTGTCTTATTATTTTAAGATAATTTTATAAGACCTTATTTAATTTTATAAAGTGTTATAAAATCAGTTATAGATTTAAAATTTGTATTTCTGGAGTAAAAGATGGTTTTAATTAAAAATTAAATTTCTCATATTTAGAAAATTACTTTCATAAAATGGAGTTAATTTTTGAATTCTAAACATTTAAAAATGGTTTGGGTGAATTTTTGTGTTTTTTCTAAAATACTTGATTTTTTTGTGAAAAGTAAAATATGATAATTTACGATAAATGATAAATACATGATTTATTAAGTCATAGGTAAGGTTTGGATGATGTAAGAACCCTTGGTTCAAACTCACATTACCTTATTACAATATTTAGTCACAATAATCAACAATATTGATTGTCTTGAGAAAAATAATAAAATAATGAATTAAATAATGAGAAATCACCCCTCTCCTCCACAATAAATACCACCCTCAACACCTATTCTCCTCACACCTTACAAGATTTTAGAATTTTCAAATTTATGCCAAAAACTCTTATCAATCCTATTCTATACATCTAGGAGATCTTGGTCTTAAAAAAAGACCAAATCTAATCCCCTTAAGCGGTTCTAAAGGAGACGTATTCATGAGGTAAAATATTCTTCCTTTTCCTTGTAATTTTATTTCATGTTCTTTTCTTTTATTACTATCTCCTCACCTACTCTATCCAGATGATCATGATAACTACATTATAATCTATATACTATAATAATATCATGTTAATTGAATATCCTTACTAAAAATCATTTCTCTCTATCCTTTACTTTAAAAATGAAATCATCATTTGAGAGGTGTCGATTTACAACCTTCATGGATGACGGATTTTCATTCATCAATTTCTCCTTAATGAAAGGTAATGAAACCATTTTTATGGTTAAAAAATAATATAATATATTTATTAAAATCTTTATTATGTTTTTGAAGTAACATATTTACATAATACTAAATGATAAAACAAAATGAGTTCGTTATGATCAATAACCGCTGTAATAATGCAAATGATTATCACTAAATGTCTTATCTAATTATTCATCCTCATAACATATAACCAAATGATATATATATATATAACCATTTAAACTTATTTATTTTCATTAATATCATATAAATTCAATTCTAGAGAATTATATCCATTCCACATGAACTTCAATACTCATATACAATTATACTTATCTTGAAAACCAAGGAAACGAATGCTCCTCAGCAATAAAATTGTATTTTATAACTCATCAAAAAGTTCATAAATTAAATTAATAAGATTATATAAATAAAATATATTTATAAAAGGTTATTAATTATTAATTAATGGATTTTTTTTTATTATCCATGATGTTAAGGTCAAGTGCAGAACACATTCGGACATAAGGTAAGGGTTTCTCCCCGAACCTCCATTTTCATCTGGGTTATGCCTTATCCAACTATAAAACAATTTCATTCTTCTTTATTTTTATATAATTATTCTAAATTATATTTATATGTCCCAAAAACAAATATATATATCATTTTATCTTTTATTTATGGTATACTACATGTTTTACAAGCCTCCCTTCTCAATTATTTCTAACACGTAAGCCATATTAAAGGGAACGTCTCGATTTAGAACCTATTTTAAAGTACCATATATAATCTATTTTAAGAAACCAGTACTTTTCTAAAATTATTATTTTTTTCATGAAAAATTATGATTGTTCATTAATGGTTTTATACACACAATATTTACAAATAAAAATGATTTTTTCAAAAGAACTCTTCTTTGAAAAGTAAAAGGGGTATTTCACTCAAGAATTCCTCAATGATTTTATCAGAGTATTTTCATATATTTCAACACATATTTTTAATTTTATGATTTATTGATATTTATATATCACTATTTTCATCTAAAATATTTTATTAAATGGTTTATGATGGTTTTGAATATAGATGTGCTACCTTGATACCATTCACCATGTCACTCAGATTGGTTAGTGATTATGATTACATATTGGGGAAGGTTATTTACATTTCATATGTTCATGATGTTTATGTTTATCATAGTTCATATGAGGAATTCATTAAACTTATAAAGTGATGGGTGGAGCCTTCTATAGCCCCTCGATGCATCAGTAGTTCACATGAGACAAAACAAAATTGGGTTTTGGATGAGGTTTACCCTAGTATTTTCAAACGTCTTAGTTGAGGCCTTGATGACATGTTTCATATGTCTATCATTATGAATTCCCTCGTTATGATATTATTGATTGATAAACCATTTGATATTTTAATAGTATAATATCCATGACTACATTTCATTCTCTAATGATCAGTTATATGGCTTTATTTACTCAACTTTCATTCATTCCAAATCATGCTCAAGATTATTTTTAAAGGAATGTGTTCTTAGTTCTTCACCTTGCCTAATGTTTATATTTATCATAACTTATGTTGTATTACTTACCCTTATTGATCATCTGATCTCACTCCTTTATTATGTTTTCTTTTCCCCAGGATATAAAGATAAATATTATGAATGAATTTCATGTATAAACTAGGAGTTATGAATGATTCTAATGGAATTGCTATATTGTATTTACTTTCAAGTGGTAAAGTAAATATTATTTTTGTATCTGGTTTTCCAAAATTGCTAAACTATTTGGTCCTTCGGGATACGACTTCCTTGTAATCATACCAATGTAATAAAGTAAGGCACTGGCTTTGGGCTACTGGGGTTGGGGCCTTTACAATATGAACATAGTATGATGACAAATAGTCGAGTTATACTTGTGGAAGAAGCAATTCATGTACATAGTTCCATGGATTAAAATCCAATTTATGAGAATATGTTGTACTTTTTCATCATTGAGCAAATATACAAGTTTTATTATACAATATTTCAAGTTCCAATTTGACATTTCAAATGGATTGACAACACAAGTGCAGTTAAATTTGATGAATTGGGTTTTGTGAAGCTAAATTCTAGTGTGGAAAGGTATAAGGATAAACCATTCATAATGGAATCACAAGTTGAGTAAGTGTTTTATATGTCAAATATAGCAAACATAAATTGATCAATTGTTCTATTGGAGACTAAAACAATTGCATGGTTAGATGAAAATTTAATTGACAATGAACCTTTCATTGGGAGATCACATTTATTTCATGGAAGTCTTGGTGTAACCATCTCCTTGCATGTTAAAGAAGCCCACAAGTAGGGGATTTAGATACTCAATAGAGGATCCAAATTTAAAAAAATTAAACACTGTATAGGTTAAAAAAAATTAATATAATATGATTTTCCTTATAATATTATGTTTTATGTACTATATTTATATAATCTAAATTAAATGATTAAATACTAATGAGGATAATGACTACTCCACACACTGATGCTGCTAATCTATAGGAATAATACACAATAAATGCGAAAATTGTGAAATTATTAGGGGTTCAACAGAATGTGGATGAAAAAGAGTGTCACGGCATCGCTGTGTTAACTAAATTTATCAAGGCAAGAAGAAAGTGTATAAAATTTTAGTTTGACTGGAATCAGTGCAACCAACTCTTTGACCCCAACAACTCAATGTTCATTAGTTATATTGTATTTGCTACAAGAATTCATGATCCAATTGATATAAATACATGGAACAATTTCATGACTACATTGAACACAACCAAGTGAGAAGATATTAGGGTAATTTTATGATATAGTTTCTCTATTTTATTGAAAATTTATATAATGAAACATTGATTTACATTTCATTATCCCTTACAGAGTTCATTTATTTTTCAATGATTATCATAATAAATTTGTCTTAATGGTCACAAAAAAAGATCAAAGAGACTTCCGGACACTTCTGACAAAGTATTATCTCAAGGATGTTGTAGAGAAAGTAAACCCCCACCCACCAGCTATAACAACCCAATGTTTTATCAATAGAAATTCCTTTCTTATTAAATTTCATATAATCACATGAAATCACAACACAATGAAATACTAAGTACTATTTGACCTTTGAACATAATTTCGTCACTTATGTGTTTTGAATTTCGAAAAACGGTCATCTATAATTGTGATGAGTAAGTTATTTGGAGTCTGATATGAAAAACTTCATTTTTGATGAATAGTAACATGCCCATATGAATAGTGGCATACCTTTATGAATAGTAATGAATAGTAATCGGCCAAAAAAATAGAAACATCGCCCATGAATGTATAAATATAATTTAGACATCTTAAAAGTGAAAAAATGATCATAGTATAAGTATTGGTATTCTAGTTTGTCATAAATATTTTAATTACAATTTTATGATTAATCTAATAATTTAAAATGAAAATGTAATTTCATAAAATTTAATCATAAATGTTTACTTTATTTTCTTATAGTTTTAAGAAAATTTTATGGGACCTTGATTAATATTTTAAGGTTTAATAAAATGAGTTATAGTTTTAATGTTGATTTTGTTGAATAAATTATGATTTTATTTAAAATTAAATTTGAAATATTTAAAAAAAATGTTTTAAAAAAATGTATTTCATTTTTTATTTCTAAACGTCAAGAAATGGTCATGGTGAATTTTTGTTATTTTTCTAAAATACTTGATTTTTTCATGAATATTAAATATAATATTTTGAGTTTTCGATATGTTTAATGGAATCATAATGATGTAATAATTAATAAACAAATTTTGGCCGACTCGTGCATTGTAATATATAATATTAGGTGTCCCAAGTCGCTAATACCATGGGAAAATACCATGGGAAAGCCCATGGTTTTTCAAAAACCACTAATGAGGTGTCATTTGGAATTAAAAAAAACTCACTCTCTTACTATAAATACCCACTCTTCCCTTTTTTTCTTTCATTACATATCCATCATTCTCAAATATCTGGTGTTTTTAACTCCCTAAGATCCCTTATCTTTTTCAAAGCTTTCATTTTATGTTATTATTTTTAATTTTAATTGGATTATTTTGGGATATATCATTTCATATCCCCATTTATGTCCATTTTATTTTAGAATCATTAGATACCCTTTTTCCTCTCATCAAAATATTTTTTGAAATTTTAAGCGACGTCGTTTGGTTGATGAATTTTCATATGGTATCTCTCAACTTTTCTTTTATTTTCAAGTTCATCTCTTTTCTTTTTATTTCCTCAGATCCTTTAATCTAAATGTCGTGATGACTCTATTACCTTACATGTACTGAAATTTTTTCATGATAAAGGAATAAGTCTTCATCATCTCTCCTTTTCCTTTCATTTATACTAAAAATGAAACGCCATACAAGATGTGCTAACTTACCACATTCAAAGACGATGGGTTTTCAATTTCTATTATTGTCTTCAATTCTAGTCACAAAACCATTTTCGTGGGTGAACTAGAACATAATATATGTATTATGTCTCATCTATGGTTCTGGAAACTTTTTTTACTCATGGTTTTGATTAACAAATAAAAATGAGTTCATTGTGTTCAAAAAACTATCAATTAACCCAAGCGGTTATCATTAAATAATTTATATAATGATTCATCTTCATGCCAAGTAACCAAATGGAATTTACATTCATGTAACCTCCTAGATTTTATATAATAACATATGACTTCAATTCTGGACAACCATCCCCATTTTACATGGTTCTCCAAATATGAATATAAGCGAACCAATCATTAAGACCAAGGAAACAAACGTACCTGAATAATGAAATTAAACCTCATAACCAATAAAAAAGGTTTTTAATAAACTCAAAACAGTTTTACTAAATCATTTACATAGATAATAGGTTCTTTAATTATTAATTAACTAACCTTATTTTATTATTTAGTTTGGTAATATCAAGTGTAGAATACGATCGGACATAAGGTAAGGGATCCTCTATATTTAACATTTATTCAAGAATGTATTCTATATTATGCCCTTTTATGTATAATTCCTAATGTTTGGGTATGATTTATCACCTTCCCCCTTACTGCCCTCATGATTTAGAAGTGAATATAAATCATGTTCTCTCTCATGAAACCCTCTTAAGTACACCCAAAACCATGTCGATAATCTGTAAGGAATTCTACCCGAACTGCCTTTATTCCTTTGGGTTTCTCTATCTTTCTTTTTACCCAATGAAGTTGTCTTTTATTTATATTTAAAACTTATACATGATTTTTATATTCTTTAAACTCATGTTTCAAGATCCATACCTCATTCTAGTTTTGGTATATACATGATTTTAAGTGATTTCCTTCTCGATACGTCCCAACAACCAAACTTGTTTTAAGGGAACTTCACAAATTTTTACCCAATTTCAAGTAAAATATATCATATGTCTAAATACACCATTTACTTTATAAAATCAGACTTTTTATTATGATAACCTTCTTGGTTCACTTCTGTTTTTATATAAAATATTGTTCCCTTATCTATTTTTAAATCTCTATAGTATTTTCCTTAAAACCGCACAAAAATGTTTTAATGCTAAAATTTCTCAAATACATTTATTAAATGTTGTCACTTCAGTTTGACATCACTTACCATGATATATTCCTATTTTACCATATGAAACTCCATGTATGTTCTAATTCCTTTCTTACATGGACATTGTTAGGATACACCCATTGGTTATTCTTCATGTCATGATTGTGGTACTTAATCCTTTCCATGGGTAACCCTTATGTTTATGTAAGATTGATTATATATAATTATTTATGTGGAAAACATATTCAAGAAATGTAATATGGGTGTGCCTTGATAGTGTTCTAATAAATTGGGTAAAGCTAAGTCTCATGAGATGGTTTGTACGATGGTTTTGGCAATTAGCCTTGGCATGTGCTACTATGTTAAACGATCTTAGCGGTTTGCCTTGAATCATACTTAAGTCATGTTTTATGTTGCTTCCACATTAATATGATTCCCTATTTATAAGATGCCAAATTTATATATTATGATTCCTTATGCTCCATTCTTTTTTTATCATTATTTCATTCCTTCTAACCCGTGTTTTAAAGCCTTATTCTTATGTATACTCCCTTACTGGGCTTTTAGCTCATCCCTTTGTTCATGTGTTCCCTAGGGTATCCTATGTAGATGTATGAGCACAATGGAATATATGATCTCATTATGAAGTTTAAATAAAAATATGTCTTTATAATGTTTGATTTTTTACCTCATCTTCCAAGGCACTATACTTTACAATCCTTGTATTGTGCTCTATTATATAATTATATGTAAAATCATTTAATGTTATATGTAAAATTCCAGGGTCACTATAGTTGGTATTAGAGGATGGTCTAGTTATTTTTGGAGATTACGAATAGAGCACCTTAGTGAGAACCTTAAGGATGAGACTAAGTATAAGAAAACATCCTTAAATTTTGGTAAGTATAGAGTAAGTGGTTTATCATTAAAACACATCCCTGTCTGGATACGAATAGATAGAGGTGGCTCTTTCACAGATGTATCTAGGTGTGAAAACTCTGATAAGGAGTTTCAGTCTTGACCCAGGGTATCCTAGTACATGACAATGTTCCTTTCCATACTCTTGGTATGAAAATCACAGGGGATATGCTTTGGTAAGTTCATGATCTTTGTACAAACCATTATTAAGGAAATGAAAAAAACCATGAGAATATAAGTTAATAAATAGATCAAGGATAGCCTAGATTAAAATATAGGGAATCACAATTTAGGATATACTTCTCCTTTAAAAGTTTATCCCCTTATGCTCAAAGTTTCTTTTTTTTATTCTCAATATCTAAGTATTAAATCCATTTAATTTCATGTTCTTTTTCTTATCTAATAGAGGGAAATTGAATAACTTGTTCCAAAAATCAATGTGAAAGGAAAAGTGAAGAATGACCAAATGATATGCCTGATATAATTGGAATGGGTACTCAAAACTTCTGACAATACTTTCTAAGTTGGATCAAGTTATGAATAATAACTTGAATCATGTGTAATTCCCTCCTCCTCCAAGGAAAGAGCAAGTTGTCATAGAATCCTACATACGGAAAAGGCCTCCCATGTTTAGTAGATCTTATGATACCCTCCTCACAGAACTGTTGATTAACTCCATTGAAAATATATTATATGTCCTCCAGTTCTTGGAAGAAGATAAAGTTGTATTGGCGGTCTATTGTTTTGATGGGGAAGCTGATCAGTGGTGGACACTGATCAATAATACGAATCCCCAAGAGGAAATTGATTCCATTGATTGGGATGAATTCAACAGGATGTTTTTCAATAAATATTTTCCTTGAACCCTCCATCTCAAGATAAAAAGAGAGTTCCTCAGCCTCAAACAGAAGGAAGATAAGTCCATCGGGGCGTATGAAGAAAACTTTACAAGGCTTGCAAGGTATGTCTCAGGATATTTCATAAACACTAAAAGCAATGTGGATCGCTTATTTAGAAGACTAAAGCCAATTCTATGAAAAGAGTTATTGATTCGAGACATCGACAGTTATGAGGAGATTGTATATTGTTCCCTCATGGTTGAAATGGATATTGGAGACTCTCAATGGTCTCATGGACCTAGTGACAAGAAGTGAAAAATGGATAATAACATGAGTCGTTAAAAAAATTCATGATGAAAAGAATCCCGAACATCCCACTTGTAAAAGTTTTGGGAAGAAGGATCATGGGAACTGTCTAAAGGGAACCATGAATTGCTTCAAATGTGGAATTTTGGGAAATCTAGCTAAGAACTGCTGAAGGGATATGAAAAATCTAATTAATGTGGAATAATAAAGGAATTTTTAGATCAATGCTCAGCCAGTGGTGCAGTGTTACAACTACAAGAAGCATGGGCATTGTGCAAAAAAATCGCTAAGACAAGGGTTGTCGGAGGAAATAAACAACAACCTCCAAGGAAACAAGGAAGGGATTATGCTATCACTACTACTGAGGTAGATCCAGAAAACAATGTGGTGATAGGTACGCTAGTTATTCATTCAAGAATAGTGAATGTACTATTTGATTCTGGTTCTATGAATTCTTTCATATCTTGAAAGTTTTGTAGAACTATTCAAACACCACCTCTAAATTTTGAGGATATGTTATCTATGAGAATAGTGAATGGGGAAATTATTGCATCCATGGTTTATAATTTTTCCTCAGTTAATGTTTGTGGACTGAACCTCCCATAAAATCTCTTCATACATATTTTATAGGAGTTTGATGCTATCTTGGGCATGGATTGGCTATCTTTATAAAAATAAAACATCATATTTTGGGAAAGGGAGATCACTCTTCACATATGGAATCAACCTCCAATTATTTACAAGTGTAAGGAGGAAGATGAATATTCTTTAGAATAAGTACCTTAGGTGTGGATATTAATTCCTTATGAGCAAGAATTTCTAGCATAAAGGATTGAGACAAAGGAGAGAATCATGCTTGAAGACATGACCATTGTGAGGGATTACACTGATGTATTCCTTGAAGAGTTTTCTAGTATTCCTCCTAACTGAGAGGTTGAGTTCTTAATTGATCATATTTTTGGAACTCTTCCTATATCAAATACACCTGATAGAATGGCCACCGTAGAGCTTGAATAGATGAAGTAGCAGTTACGAGAGAATTTGGAGAAGGGTTTTATATGACCATGTGCTTTACCATGGGGTGTGCTAGTCCTCTTAGTTAAGAAGATGTATGGACCAATGTGCCTCTGCATTGACTATCGTGACCTCAAAAAAATCATGATAATGAACAAGTATCCCTTTCCAAGGATAGATGACTTGTTCGATCAGCTTTATGGGGCCAGTTATTTCTCTAAGGTGGACCTTCAGTCGTTATATCACCAATTAAATTTGAGGAAGGAAGATATTCTCAAGACTGCCTTTCAAATGAGGTATGGACATTGTGACTTCATAGTGATGTCTTTTGGACTCACTAATGCTCCAGAAATTTTCATGGATTTAATTAATAGAGTCTTTAGATATTACCTCAACAAATTTTTGGTAGTCTTTATTGATGATATTCTGATATAATCCAAGTGTAAGGAGGAATATGATGAGTATTTGAATACTATGTTAAAAACATTTTGAAGGGAGAATATGTATGTAAGGTATAGTAAATATGAGTTCTGGATGGATAAAGTATCATTCTTGGGGCATGTTATCACCAGTAAAGGGATATCTGTAGACCCTTCCAAGACAAAGGAAATTGAATAGTGTCCTAGGACAACATATGTAACAGAGATTAGAAGCTTTTTGGGTCTAGCTGGGTATTATCGACTGTTTTTGAAGAACTTTTCATGATTCTCAAACTCAGTGACTAAGCTAAAATAAAAGTCAATAAAGTTTTTCTAGACCCTGGAATTTGAATGCTATTTCAAGGAGTTTAAAAAGAGGCTTATCATTATGCTAGTACTCACACTCCCAGCAAGTGGAGAACTCTTTGTGGTGTATAGTGATTCTTCTAAGAAAGGCTTAGATTTTTTACTGATGAAAAATGATAAGGTGATAGCCTATGCATCCAGGCATCTGAAAATCCATGAGAAAAACTATCCCACACATGATCTGGAGTTGGCGGTTGTGATCTTTGCATTGAAAATCCGGCAGCATTATCTCTATCGGTAGAAGTGTGAGATATATATTGATCACAGGAGTCTCAAATATATATTCACACAAAAAGAGCTTAATATGCACCAGAAAATATGGATAGAGCTCATCAAGGATTATGACTACTCAATCCACTACCTTCCCAGTAAGGAAAATAAGGTGATGGATGCTCTAAGTATAAAGGATCATGCATCTTTATCAATGATGATAATTGAAAATGATCTGATCTTCTTAGTTTTTTTGAGGATGGACATGGGAATAATTAAGGGAGGAACATCATCAATCCTTTCTCAAATGACTTCTCAAACATATCTCATGAAGAAAATAAAAGGATGGTTGAGGAAAATATGTGTAATTTTAGAAAAGGGTGGAAGCTATCAGAAATGGGAAATTCTTTGATTTCAAAATTGATGGGGAAGGAGTTTTAAGTTATGGATCATGATTATGTGTACCATCTGATCCAGAGATAAAGAAGGATCTTTTGAATGATGCACATAACTCAACCTTATCTATTCACCCAGGGAGCAAAAAGATATATCAAGATCTCTAAGAAAACATTTGGTGGGATAATATGAAAAGGGAGATTGCTGAATATACATAAAAGTTCCTAGTATGTCAACAAGTGAAGGCTGAATGACAGAATTCTAAAGGGATGATGCAACCACTACCCACACCAAAATGGAAGTGGGAGAACATCACCATAGAATTTGTCAATGAAATTCCAAGGACATCCAGAGGAAAACAATTCTATATGGGTCATTGTGGATTGTCTTACGAAGACATATCACTTTATCACGATTCAAGAGGACTTCTCATTCAACTTTGTAACACCCCAAAATTTTATGAGAAATAATCTTTTTAATTTCATTGATGTCTTGTGTTTTATGCTACAGCAAGATTATCTTGCGCTATATGCAACACCGTATTATCTTCTTGTATACGCAACACTATTCTTGGATTGTATTGCATGCAAGAGCGACCTTCCTCAATAGCGTGTGTTGTGCGCAATACCGAGTTTCACTAAACAATGATATATTGTTATAATTATGAACTAGCCATTATGAATAGTCTTAAAAACATTTTAAATTTTATAACATTATCATTCATCTTACACATATTCTAGAACATGGTATGAGAACAAAATTAATTTTTCGGATAATAGAATTATTTTTCAAAAAATGTAGTTTTGTCGCTTTTTGATGGTGCACCCATTTTAAATCTAATTTCTGACAAGTTTATAAGTTCAATTTGGAAAATTAAACTTCTAATTTTGAATTAGGATATAAAAATTTACGTTGAACAAATTTTTGACATTATTCTGATAACCTTCATATTTTGATGAATAGTAAAAATACGCTAAATTTTAATTAAAAATAGCTTTTTTCATCGAGATAATTTATGTGGTAAAATTATTATATTGAATGGTTTTAAAGTATAAATAGAATATATTTTTACCATTTAATATAATTTATTTCATTATCATTAAGTTTACATTGAATTCGTAGGTAAAAACATTTCAATCTTTTTCAATGTTTTAAATAAAAACCCATTTTTTTCGATAATGAGATTAATTTTAAATTAATTACTGCATCTTCTGTATTTTGAATTTGAAAACTAGATTAAATATTTGGAATCAGTAGTTCCAAATTATGTTAATAGGCTAATTTTATTTTTTTCCATTATGAATAGTAACTACGGTAAATTTTGTTTACCATAGTTAAAGCTAAATTGGGTAATTAAGGGTAAAAATAATATTAAGACCTTTAACTTATTTTATTTAAAGGAAAGTGAAATATGTCCCACTCAAACATTAATAATTAAATTATTTTTAATATAAGGTTAAACAGAATATAAATAAGATTATAAATACTATTTTTAAATCTAAAATTTTTTTATTTGTCATGGTAATTTATTTATAATTTTTAAGAAATATATAATTACTTTAATATCTTATACATTAATGATGCCCAAATTATTTATTTAGTTAAAAATCAATAATTTAGTTTTTATTAAAATAATAATACCCATCAAAAGACCCAAACACTTGACCAAAACTTATTGGTCGAGTATATATTCACCATAATCATCCAAGTTTCTACTTGTGGACCATTTGGAGTCTTATAAAACAGATTGTGACATTTATATTATTTTATTTTAAATGATGTCAAAGTTGTCACCTTCATAATTTAATAAAGATAACATTTTAAAAGTTGGTTGTTTTAGAAGATAACTTAGACTAAAAGTGTTATTATAAAATATATTAGATTTATCTTAATAATAGTATTTTAGTTTTTAATTTTTATGTCAAAAATATTTATAATAAATAATTATACAAAAATGTTGTAGTGATGATTTTATTAAGAGAAATATCAAATAAACGGTACTAAAAATATTAAAATAAATATTATATGAACTAATTAATTTTCTCCACAAATTTTCTAGATTTCTATGAAATGTTAGGAATCTATTAAATACTTTGGTTCGACTCTCCCATCTGTTTGGATTTTAATTAAATTCAAATAAATGAATAGAGTCAAAATTGACATTGTTGATATTTTATAAAAATAACATATTATTAAATTGTTTAAAAATCACAAAAATATTTAAAAATTAAAACCTGAAATTTATATGGTCTATAATGTAATAAATTATCAAATTATGGACAATTTAAAACACATAAGTAAGTATTTATAACCATTTAAAATTTAAAATATTATTACCACAAATAAAATTTAATATATTTAATAAGGATAAATCCAAATGATAAGGTCTAAAATAAAACCAAAACATGTATAAATTTTATCGGTTGATGAAATTAGAACCCAATATTATCTCATATTCTAATTTTAGTCACTTTTGATGTTTTTACAAGGGGTTTGAGTTTATTATAAATTAATATTTTGGAGGTTTCCAAAAGTGCCCCTCTACTCTCTTATAAAAGGGCACCCCCTCCCTCTTCTCTTCACTCCATTTTGAGCTTTAAAACTCGTCCAAAACCTTCCCATTTCCCTTATAAACTTATATAGAAACATACTATAGGTCCTGGACCCTTTCAAATACCAACCTTAGTGCCCTAAGAGGAGGTTTAGAAGAGGCACGTCGAAGAAGAGGTAATATCCTTTACCGATTCTTTCAAACTTATTTCTTCTTCTAGTTACTCTATATGATTTGTTTTATTATTAAGTAATAACTTCAGTATCACTTGTATACTGATATGTTATTATAAATATGAAACAACCATATTTCACCTTATATCCATCCTATGAAAAATGAAATCACTGCGCGTGCATACGTAAGGCTTACCGTCACCATGTCGTGGTGTAATCTGTTTTTCAACCACCACCATACTTGGATGGATATAATGGTAGAAATAATAACTATATAAGATTATTATAAAATTATACTAACTATGAGATATTATATCATCCACTCCAATTTCATTCAATAATTATAGGAATGATATCATCGCTCGTGCGTACGTACGGATTACCATCTCCATGACGCGATGAGATTCATTCTCCATGTCAACCATTCAAGAATGATTATAATGTATAGATAATAAATAATCATGAAATATATGAAATAATAATGATACTATATTTATATATATTTTATTTACTTACTTCCATTCAATTTAATAAGGAAACGAAAACAGTGTTTATGCGTATGCACGGCCTACCGTCTCCATGAACGGTGTATTTCATTCCATTTATCAATCTATTATATATATATATATATATATTCTGAATATATATTATATATAAATCATTTTTTACATTCTATAAGTAATTAATCATAATCTAAGTTATCATATTAATAATTAAAAGTCAAAACACGTATGATAAATGAAACAATTTTACCCAAAACGATGCTTTAACATGGAATTGACAAATGAACGGGTAATATAAAGTCGTAAGTGAATCATATATGATATCATAAATATTATTATGGTTCTGTTATAAGTTAATAATATGTTTAACCCCACTATACAGGAGTCTCGGACACATACGGTAGAAATTGGACATAAGGTAAGGGATAATTATTCCAATCTCATTCTTATCTGAGATTGTTTATTCGTAAGTATTTTCTAGGGTTATATTTATCAACCATGTCCATGTTTTATAAAAAAAATGTTTTCATAAAGTTTTTACTATTCTTCCATGTATTTTTAAAGTCATGTTTACCTATTTTTTAGTTTTACTATGTGGTATGGAAGGAATCTTTCTTTTTTTTACCATTTGAGGTATTTTTTGACTTTTCTGGAAAAAGTATGAGGAGAATGTTTTATTTAACTTATATGGCGTGAATAGATTTTTACGATTTCATAATGCCATATTTACATAAAGATTCCTATACAATATTTCATGATTATTTTCAGCAAAATTGTTTTCTTTGAAAATTGGACGTCATTTTCAGAAAAGAAAATGATTTGAAATAAGAAAGGATATTTTACTCAAGAATTCATTTCAAGTGTTTTATAAAAACTATTTTCCATCTATGATGAAATTATTTAATATGGTTATGTTACAAGTATAATTTCTCTCTTATTTACATGTTTTGATTTTTTTTATGATGAAATTATATCCATTTTTTTATATGGATCATGTTATGATGGGATGATGTTTATGAAACCCATTTTATTCGTTCGGTTATGATGAATGATTTTTTTTATTTTGTGGAACACGAAAGAATGATTTCATTATGAGATGAGTGAAACCTATATCTCCCTCCAATGAATTTTTTAAAGATTTATATCTCAATAGATAGACATGGTTGGAATAGAAAGTAAATCTAGTTCAGTATTACAGGGCTAGAACAGCAAGTAAACTTGGTTCAGTAATGGACTTTGTCCACTATGATGGTCTTGGCAGCAATGCCTTGGCTAATATTGAAATAATATCATGTTCTTAATGGTTTTCTGAAATTACATGTTTAATTCCCATGTTATTTTATCATGATTAATTTTCTTTTATGATCTATGCCTTACGTATAGCTATGATTTATTTCACAAATCATGATTTTGATGTTAAAACTTTATGTTCATGTTTTTAAGTTCAAATGTATATGGATTGTTTTATTTTCTCCACGATTACCCTTATTGAGCATTTGAGCTCACCCTTTTTATGTTTTATTTCCCCCAGGATATAAAGAAAGGTTTTAGGTAAGAAAACAGAAGGCGAAGATATTTATGGGATATGTTGAAGATCTTTCACCATGATTAGAAGATTATGTTCCGAGTTTCCAAAGACACTAAACTAATATGGTCATTAGGTGTATGTTTGTGTCATGTATTAATTTTTCAGCAAAAGTAATGTAATTTCCATGTATATCAAGCTTGGGTATCTACAGTTGGTATTAGATCGAAGGTTTAGTTACCCTTTGGAAACTACGATGTGAAAACTACAGTGAGATCCCTAGAGATATTTCTTAGGTATGTCTAGGGATGTTCCTAAGGTTAAGTATAAGTATAGGTTACAATCCTAGAATTATAATAATGATCATGAATAACCTAGGATTAAAACTAAGATGTTAGAGATTGAATGTACTCCCCCTTGATTATGTTGTTTTCCTATAATGATTTTTGCCTCTCACACTATTCTTTTTGGGTTTTAGAAAATAGTTGGAAATAGGAAGATTCATGTTAATGGAAAATATGATGGACAATGGAATGATATTCTTCATGAGAAACCAAATGAAACAGGATTTGGAAGTTGAAACATTGTTATTATTCCTAATCATCAATGTCATAATATGATCAATAATATCAACTTTGGTAAGTTTCCTGGCTCATTTAATAATAGAAAGATGGAGTTTCATGATGATCATAGAAGAAAGAAAATTCAATTTCCCTCATGTAAATCATATGGGAAGAGGCATCAGGGAGAATGTTTCAAAATAACTGGAAGATGCTTTGGGTGTGGAAAAGAAGGACACAAAGCCAGTAATTGCACAGGAAAAGGTACAGTTAACATCAGGAAAAAAGATAATGGTATTGCTAAGACATCAACAATGGTTAAATGTTTTAAATATGGAATTTACGGGAATTATGCAAATAAATTCCCTAAGAAAAAATCTCATGAAGAGAATTAGCATGGTTGTATGGGTAGTATTTATGTTGATGATGGTGAAGAGACTACAAATGATATATGAGATGAAATAAGTGTTGAGAAATAAAATGATGAAGCTCGGTCAATGGTTTAAGAAGGTAGTGTAATGATTGTATGTTTATCAAGAGTAATGTTGTGTAGGTAATTTAACGGTACTATGGAATAAAGAAACATCTACGGATTCTTAAACTATTTTTTTTCCTAAAGTATTTGAAATTATATGTTGAATGGTATTGGTAACCCTGAAAGGTTATTCAGATATTTTTCGAAAGCAGATGATATGTGCATAATGAAGGGATAAGAAGATAATGAGATTTTTGGTAGTATTAATGAGCTCATGACTGGTATAAGGACAAAGTGATATCATGGTTTGAGTATATAGATTTTATTTGGGATTTTTGTATGTGGAAAGAGTTAAATTTGGATAGAATTCATGTTTTCATTAAGATTCTATGGTAATTCAACTTTCAAGAGAATACATGATTAAGGTATTCACATGTTTGGAATTTTACCAACAAGATATATCTTATGATATAAGGGGGTAAATGATGGTATTCACATGCTTGGTAGATGACCTTTCTAGTAATCATTTTATTTATACTATGAGATTGGACAGAATTATTTTCGATAAGCCTAAAGGTTGGAATGGATAAAGTTGGGAATCATATAGTATTGTTTAAGGCTAGAATTTTTTGATATTATTTATGTAATGTTATAATAGTATATTTTTAGAAAAAGGACAACCCATGGGATTAACAACAACCCATCGTGTCAGACAAGGTTATGGGAAGGGAACCCACAACCAAAGTGCGATAGGCCTTTATCGCCTACCACTGGCCTACAGGAAGTCCCTGGTTAGTAGAAATTAGTTTTATTTTATTAAGAGATATGATAGATGAAGTACAAGTCCATTTTTGGAATCATATACGGTTAATCTCACCATAGATGGACTTATGTATATTTAATAATTTGTGCTAACATTTTTGTGATAGAGACAGATGGAATGACGTATCATTCTATCGCATGATCTACTAACACTTCAAGAATGACAAATTCAACTTCATTTTAAATAAGAGATGAAGTGGAAATTGTTCATGTAATGACCAATGACGATATTACACTGAAATCAAGTATGTATTTCTCCTTATGCAAAAAATCATCAACTTTAGGGAAATGATCTTGAAAACCAAAAATGTTGTCTTAGTACTCTCATATCTGATGAATCAGATGGTACCTTAGATAATCACAAATTTATGGCTTTGTGATTGTTGGATTTTCCATAGCCATGTTCTCTACCACACTCCATCAGAACTTTATGGTTATATTTCTCTTCCATATCCATGTTTTCACCTATGTTCTCCTATTTGGAAACCCAGTGAAAAGTTAATTTGGATAACCGTTATATTTCTTACTTTACTTTTTAAAATTAAGTTTTAGTATTCCTTTTTACGATGTGGGTTTCTATGAAAGAAACTTTCATGTATTAAACCATTTATAACCCTAATGAATTTTGAGGTTGAAATTCATTTTAAGGGGGATAGAATGTAACACCCTGAAATTTTATGAGAAATATTCTTTTTAATTTCTTTGATGTTTTGTGTTGTACGCTACACCAAGATTAGCTTGCAGTATACTCAACACTGTATTAGCATGTAGTATACGCAACACTATTCTTGTCTTGTATTGCGTGCAAGAGAAACCTTCCTCAATAGCGTGTGTTGTATGCAATAACGAGTTTCACTAAAAATGATAAATTTTTATAAATATGAACTAGAAATTATGAATAGTATTAACCACATTTTAAAATTTATTACATTATCATTCATCTTACACATATTCTAGAACATGGTATGAGAACAAAATTAATTTTTCGGATAAAAGAAGTATTTTTCAAAAAATGTAGTTTTGTCGCCTTTTGATGGCGCACCCATTTTAAATCTAATTTTTGACAAGTTCATAAGTATAATTTGGAAAAGTAAACTTTTTCTTTTGAATCAGGATATAAAAATTTACGTTTAATAAAATTTTGACATTATTCTGATAACCTTCATATTTTGATGAATAGTAAAAATATGCAAAATTTTAATTAAAAACAACTTTTTTCATCGAGATAATTTATGTGGTTAAATTATAATATTTAATGGTTTTAAAGTATAAATAGAATATATTTTTACTATTTAATATAATTTATGTCATTTTCATTAATTTTACATTGAATTCATAGGTAAAAACATTTCAATCTTTTGCAATGTTTTAAATAAAAACCCGTTTGTTTCAAAAATGGTATTAATTTTAAATTAATTACTGCATCTTCTGTTTGTTGAATTTGAAAAAAATGGATTCCATATTTGGAATTAGTAGGTCAAAATTATGTTAATAGGATACTTTTATTTTTTACCATTATGAATAGTAACTATGGTAAATTTTATTTACCATAGTTAATGGTAAATCCGGTGATTAAGGGTAAAAATAATATTATAAAATTACCCTAACACTTTTCTTAGAAAATGATATAAGATAGGGTTTTAATTGCATCAACCAATCAAATTTAGACATGTTTTGGTTTTATTTTAAATAAGGATAAAACAAAATGATAAGGTTTAAAATAAAACCAAAACATGTCTAAATTTGATTGGTTGATGCGATTAAAACCCTATCTTATATCATATTATAATTTGAGTCACTTTTTAAGTTTTTAAGTGGGGTTTGAGTTTATTATAAATTAATATTTTGGAGGTTTCCAAAAGTGCCCCTCTACTCTCTTATAAAAGGGCACCTCCTCCCTCTTCTCTTCACTCTATTTTGAGCTTTCAGACGAAGACAAACCCTACCCATTTCCCTTCTCAACTTATCTAGAAATATAATATAGGTCCTGGACCTCTTCAAATACCTACCTTAGTTCCCTAAGAGGAGGTCTATAAGTGGCACGTCGAAGAATAGGTAATATCCTTTACAAATTCTTTCAAACTTATTTCTTCTTCTACATACTATATATGATTTGTGTTATTATTAAGTAATAACCCTAGTATCACTTGTATACTGATATGTTATTATTAATATTAATCAACCATATTTCACCTTCTATCCATCCTATGAAAAACAAAATCATCGTGTGTGCATACGTACGGCTTACTGTCTCCACGCTGTGGTGTAATCTGTTTTTTCACCACCACCATACTTGGATGGGTATAACGGTTGAAATAATAACTATATATGATTATTATAACATGATAATAATTATGAGATATTATATCATCCACTCAAATTCCATTCAATAATTATGGGAATGATATAATCGCTCATGCAAATGTACGGATTACCATCTCCACGACGCGATGAGATTCATTCTCCATGTTAACCATTCAAGAATGATTATAAAGTATATATAATAAATAATAATGAAATATATTACATAATAATGATACTAGATTTATGTATATGTTATTTACTTACTTCCATTCAATTTAATAAGGAAACGAAAACAGCGTTCATGCATACGTACGGCCTACCGTCTCCATGAACGGTGTATTTCATTCCATTTATCGATCTATTATATATATATTCTAAATATATATTATATATAAATCATGTTTTACATTCTATAAGTAAGTAATCATAATCTGAGTAATCATATAAATAATTACAAGTCAAAACACGTACGATAAATGAAACGATTTTACCCAAAACGCTGCTTTAACATGGAATTGACAAATTAACGGGTAATATAAAGTTGTAAGTGAATCATATATGATATCATAAATATTATTATGGTTCTGTTATAAGTTAATAATATGTTTAAACCCACTATACAGGAGTCTCAGACACATATGGAAGAAATTGGACATAAGGTAAGGGATAATTATTTCAATCTCGTTCTTATCTGAGATTGTTTATTCGTAAGTATTTAATGGGGTTATATTTATCATCCATGTCCATGTTTTATAAAAAATGTTTTCATAAAGTTTTTACTATTATTCCATTTATGTTTAAATTCATATTTACCTCTTTTTGAGTTTTACTATGTGGTATGGAAGTAGTCTTTCTTTTGTTCACCATATGTGGTACTTTTTGACTTTTCTAGAAAAAAGTACGAGGAGAATGTTTTTTAAACTTATACGGATTGAATAGTTTTTTATGATTTTATAATGCCTTATTTACATAAATATTCCTCTACAGTATTTCATGATTATTTTCAAAAAAAATCATTTCTTTTAAAATTGGATGTCATTTTGAGAAAATAAAATGCTTTGAAATAAGAAAGGATATTTTCCTCAAGAATTCCTTTCAAGTGTTTTATCAAAACTATTTTCCATCTATAATGACATTGTTTAATATGGTTCTGTTTCAAGTATAATGTATTTATTATTTACATGTTTTTTTTATGATGAAATTATATCCATTGTTTTATATTGATTATGTTATGAAGGGATGATGTTTATGAAACCCATTTTATTTATTGGGTTATGATGAATGATTTATGTTTATTTTCTGGCACACGAAAGAATGATTTAATTATGAGATGGGTGGGACCTATATCTCCCCCCCAGTGCATTGGGTAAGGATTTATTTCTCATGAGATAGACATGGCTAGAACAGAAATTAATTTTGGTTCAGTATTACAGGGCTAGAACGGTAAGTAAACCCGGTTCAGTAATGTAATTTGTCTACTATGATGGTCTTGGCAGCAATGCCTTGGCTACTATGGAAATCATATCTTGTGCTTAATGGTTTGCCACAATTATATGTTTAATTCCCAAGATTTATTTCACAACTCAAGATTTTGATGTTAAAACTTTATGTTCATGTTTTTATGTTCAAATGTATATGTTTGTTTTATCTTCTCCATGATTACCCTTACTGAGCATTTGAGCTCACCCTTTTTATGTTTTCTTTTCCCCATGATATAAAAAAGGTTTTAGGTAAGAAAACAAAAGGGGAAGATATTTTTGGGAGATGTTTAAGATCTTTCACCATGATTAGAATATTATGTTCCGAGTTTCCAAAGACACTAAACTAATACGGTCATTGGGCGTCTGTTTGTGTCATGTATTAAGTTTTCTGAAAAAGTAATGTAATTTCCATGTATGTCAAGCTTCGGTCTCTACAAACTTGCACAGATATATATCAAAGAATTGGTAAGGCTTCATTGAGTACCACTATCTATTGTATCTAATTGTGATCTGAGATTCACCTCGAAGTTCTGGAAAAGTCTCAAATATGCTATAAGCAATGAAATGAACTTCAGTACAGCCTATCATCCTCAAACTGATGGCCAATATGAGTGGACTATTCAGACACTAGAATATATGTTGAGATCATGTTCTATGGACTTCAAAGGAGGATGGTACCAACATCTTCCACTGGTTGAATTCTCCTACAACAATAGTTTACACTATATCATCTGAATGGAAACATGTGAAGCCCTTTATGGGAAATAGTGCAAAACACTGGCATGTTGGGATAAATTTGTTGAGTGTAAGCTGTTTGGACCTAAAATGGTTGAAGAAATGGTGGAGAATTTTAAAACCATTCAATAGCATATCAAGGCAGCCCAAATTTGATAGAAGAGTTTTACAGACAATATTCAATGAGACTTTCAGTTCAAAGTTAGAGGCATAGTATTTCTACGCATATCTCCATGGAATAAGATCATGAGGTTTGGAAAGAAAGGGAATCTAAGTCCCAGGTACATCAGGCCCTTCAAGATCCTTGATCGAGTCTGAGTTGTGGCCTATCGACTGGCACATCCACCTATCATTTCCAAAGTACACGATGTCTTTCATGTGTCCCTCTTAAGGAAGTACATACCATAATATTCACTTGTACTCTATTCAGAGGTGGTATAGTAGGAGGGTGATCTTTCTTACAAGGATAAACCAGTAAAGATCATGGATCATAGAGATAAAGTTCTATGTTACAAGACTACTCACCTGGTCAAGGTACTATGGCGGAACCATAAGTATAGAGAGGCAACATGAGAACTAGAGGAGGAAATGAAGGAAAAGTATATGCACCTGTTTATCGCCTAGAATGTAAAAAAGAAATTTCGAGGGAGAATTTTTTGATGGGGGGAAGAATGTAACGACGCAATATTTTACCAATAGAAATTAATTTCTTATTAAATGTCATGTAATCACATGAAATCACAACCCAATGAACTATTAAGTACTATGTGACCTTTAAACATAATTTTGTCACTTATGTGTTTTGAATTTTGAAAAATGGTCATCTAAAATTGTGATAACTAATTATTTGGAGCCTAAAAAGACAAAATTAATTTTTGATGAATAGTAACATACCCCTATGAACAGTAACATACCTTTATGAATAGTAATGAATAGTAATCAGAAAAAATATAGAAACATCACCCATGAATGTATAAATTCAATTTAGACATCTTAAAAGTGAAAAAACGATCATAGTATGAGTATTGGTATTTTAGTTTGTCATAAATATTTTAATTAAAATTTTACGATTAATTTGATAATTTAAAATGTAAATTTATTTTCATAAAATTTAATCATAAATTATTAATTTATTTTCTTATGGTTATAAGATAATTTAATGGGACCCTGATTAATTTTTCATGGTGTTATAAAATGATTTGTTGTTTTAATGTTGTTTTTGTTGAATAAATTATGATTTTATTTAATAATTAAATTAAAAAAATTAAGAAAATTATTTTCAAAAAAATGATTTCATTTTTTAATTACACAAGTCGAAAAATAGTTATAGTGAATTTTTTGGACTTTTCTAAAATACTTGAATTTTTTAAGAATAGTAAAAATACTGTTTTGAGTTTTCTGTATGTTTAATGACATCATAATGATGTAATAATTAATAAAAAATTATGATCGAATTGTGTCCAGTAATATATGATATTATTTTTCCCAAGTGCCTAGTATCATGGGAAAATACCATGTTCAAGCCCATGGTTTTCCAATAACCAATAATGAGGTGTCCTTTGGAGTTAATAAAAACTCTCTCTCTTTTACTATAAATGTCCACTTTTCCATTCGTTTTCCTTCATTTAATATTCATAATACTAGAAGCCCTAGTGGTTTTACCTCCCTCGGATCCCTCCAAAGGTGTCCTCAATCCCCCAAGGTCCCAACCTTCAAGATTTAGGAGTTACTCTACAAGGTAAGGGAATCTACCACCCTTCTCTTTTTCAAATCATTCATTTTATGTTATTCTTTTTAATTTCAATTGGATTATATTGGGATATATCATTTAATATCCCCCTTTATTTCCATATTATTTGATAATTATGAGAGACCATTTTCCTCTCATCAAATAATTTTATGAAATTTTAAGAGACGTTGTTAGGCTGCAAAATTTTCATAAGCGATCTCTCAACTTTTCTTTTCTTTTCAATTTCATCTATTTTGTTTTTCTTTCCTCGCCTCCTTTCATCCAAATGCTGTGATGACTCCAGTACCTTAAATTTACAATAATTTTTTCACGATAAAGTAATAATTCTTCACCATCTCTCATTTACCATTCTTTTATACTAAAAATGGAACACCATCTGAGATGTGCTAATTTACCACATTTAAGGATGATGAGTTTTCAATTTCTATTACCATATTCAATTATGGTCATGAAACCATTTTCATGTTTGAACCAAACCATAATATATTTATTATGTCTCATATATGGTTCTGGAATCTTTTGGTACTCATGGTTTTGATTTATAAATCAAAATGAGTTCGTTGTGTTCAAAAAACCGCCAATTAACCCAACCGGTTATCATTAAATAATTTATATAATGATTCATCTTCACACCAAGTAACCAAGTGGAATTTAAAATAATATAACCTCCGGTACTTTCACTAATATCATATAACTTCAATTATGGACAACCATTCCCATTTTACATGGTTCTCTGAACATGAATATAAGTGAATTGATCATTAAAACCAAGGAAACAAACAGACCCGAACAATGAAATTAAACCTCATAACCAATCAAAAAGGTTATGAATGAAATCAAAAAGGTTTTAATTAATCATTTACATATATAATAGGTTCTAGAATTATTAATTAATGAATATAATTTTATTATTCAGTTTGGTAATATCAATTGGAGAATACCATCGGACTTAAGGTAAGGGATTCTCTCTATTTAACTTTTATTCAAGAATGTCCTCTATGGTATGCCCTTTTGCGTATAATTCCTAATGTTGCGGTATGATTTATCAACTTCCCACTTACTACCCTCATGATTTATAAGTGAATAGAAACCGCGTTCTCTCTCATTAATCACTCTTAAATGCACCCAATACCATGTTAATAATCTATAAGGAATTCTACCTGAACTACCTTTATTCATTCGGGTTTCTCTATCTTTATTTTTACCCAAATGAAGTTGTATTTTCTTTTTATGTAAAACTTAAACATAATTGTTATATGCTCCAAACTCATGTTTTAAGATCCATCCCTCATTCTCTTTTAGGGATATACATTCTTTTAAGTGGTTTTCTCCTCGATATTTCCCAATAAGAAAATTTGTTTTAAGGGAACTTCCCAAATTTTTACACAATTTCAATTTCACTCTATAATATATTTTAAGACACTGTTGTCTTTATAAAATCAGCCTTTTTATTATTAAAACCTTCTTGGTTCACTTCTGGTTTTATATAAAATATTTTTCCCTTATCTTTTTTAAAGCTCTATAGCATTTTCCTTAAAATCGCACAAAAATGTTTAATGCTAAAATTTCTCAAATACATTTCTTACATGTTGTCACTTTTGTTTGAAATCACTTACAATGATATATGTCTATTTTACCTTATTAATGCCCATTTGTTTTCTAATTCCTTTCTTACATGGACTCTTTCATGATAAGCCCATCGGTTATTCTTTATGACATGATTGTGGTAACAAATTCATTCCATAGGTAACCCATATGTTTATGGAATATTGATTACTTAAGATTATTTATATGGAACACATATTCATGAAGTGTAATATGGGTATTCCTAGATAGCGCTCAAATGTATTGGGTAAAGATAAGTCTCATGAGATTTTATGTGTGACGATCTTGGCGGTTAGCCTTGGCTTGTGCTACTATGTGAAATGATCTTGGTAGTTAGCCTTAACTCAGACTTAAGTCATGTTTTATGTTTCTTCCACATTACTATGATACCCTATTTATATGATCTCATGTTTATATGTTATTATTCTATATTTTCCATGATTTTTTTTCATTATGTCATGCCTTCTAACCCATGTGCTAGAGCTATATTCTTATGTACACTCCCTTACTGGGCTTTTAGATCATCCTTTTGTTCATGTGTTCCCCAGGGTATCCTTTACAGATGTATGACAACAATGTAATATAGGAGCTCACTATGGAGTTTAAATAAAAATTTGTTTTCATAATGTTTTATTTTTTACGTATCTTCCAAGAGACTATACTTCATGATCCTTGGCTTGTGCTTGGATGTATAATTATGCTTAAAATCGTGTAACCTTATATGTAAAAGGATAGGGTCACTATGCCAACTATATATGAACACATTATAAACTAAGAAATATGTAAATACATGATTATTCACCTTGATGATGAATCATTTCATGTGAATTTTAATCGATAAAATAAAACATTTACTATGCAATTTAAAATCCATTATATCAACCAATAAATCAAAAGGACCTTCTGAGAGTACCTTCACCCCACCAATTACAGTACCACATATATTAACACTATAAGTTATTGCATATAAAATATTAAAAGATTAAAATATGTCCTATATTTTATTAAAAAATAAATATTTAGAGATGAATTTACATACATGGTTGGTTCTAAGAGTATAAATGAAATTTCCATGTTTGTATGGATAGGGGTTTTAGTTTTGAATACATGCATGAGGTACATTTTCATACTAATTTTTTCTAAAAAATGATCTACTATGTTCATTATAGTTAATAATTATTCATATTTTCTATAATAATATATATTACTAATATATAAATTGAAAACCCTATGAATCCATATTTGAACTCATTATTCTTTCTATCATTTCTATGGAAAAAAAATTTTGGAATTAGAAGTTAAAAAAAAGATGAACTGAGAACATCATTTGAAAAGAAAATTACACATGAAGGACTCCTATTGATGCCTATAATGTAGAGGTAAAACTCAATAATCTGATAAAATAAAATTTAATTTCCATTTTTCAATTACTTATTTGTTTATTAAGAAGAATTAATTTTCATTTTAGTTAATTTAGATACCATGAAAGATTATTTTTTGGATGCAAAATATAGATTTCCAAAACAAATCTACCACACAAAATATCCATTGTGAATTTTTAATGCACTGCAATCAACTCAAGAAAACTAATTAACTTATTATGAAAATGTTTTTTTACATTTTGAAACAAATTAATGAAAATGATTATGGATATTGTGATTTCAAATTTATTAAAGATATTATAAACCATTAAAAAACTAGAATCCCTAAATAGATAATTTATAAAGGTAATTAAAATTTTATTTAAAATACTTTTTAATAAGCTATTTGTCAATATTTTTTCTGTACTACAAAGATTTAAAATATTTACGGTACTCAAAAGATGAAGTGAATTTTTTTAGAGATGAGTGGGAATAATACATGTTGTCGTAATGTTTACCGACATCAATTTGGGGTGATTACCTATTATGTTTGTGAAATAGTATAGGATATAACCTCAGAGATGAATTGTGGATGTGAAGCATTAGTATCATAATTCTTAGATTTTATTTTTCCAAGAATAAAATTCATGTACTATTGGTAATTGATTAGTTATATTTTCATTGTAATATTCCATTTTTAATTATAATCCAAACATTTTTTTATATTTATCCTCCCATAATTCAAAAGTAATTTGAACCCCACCATTGATTTTCTTCCCCTGTTGAGCAAGGCTGTAGATTTGATGGTCCTCCCCCACCTATGGTTCCTACACCGGATAAAAATATTATAAAAGTTATGATTGTGGGTGTTTCATCTGGGGGGAGAACAAAATCATCTCGATACTAATAAACACCATGATGGGAAATCATTTTAGATACATTGAAATCCACTTGAATCTATTAATGTAGTCTAACTTCAATTCAACCTTTCAGATACATTTACTAAACTTGACTATCATATGATTACTTTTTTATAAGTTTAATTACATCCTCCACCATTAAACACAATGAAAATAAAATAAAACTGTAGAAAACACACCCACCATGGGACTTTACCCCCAACTCGCCCCTCACCCCCACCCCAAAAAAACTCAAACAACCCCACCACTAACAGTGAGGATCAAATATTATTATTGTTGCTATAATTTATAAATTCTTATAAAGTGTATATGATCACTCCCTAATTGTCCATAAATTTATTTTGAACTGTTCACTAATTTCCTTCCTTAAGTAGTTTGGATGATTTGGTAAAAATTGAAAAATTCTTTATTGATGAAGCTTCAAAGAAATAATGATTTGATCTATTTCTCAGGGGAAGTATCATGGAGGGTTACACTCTTCATATTTTTCAATGGCTATTAACATGTCCAAAGATACTCATTCTCATGAGAGATTAGGCTTTGAGACTAAAAATGAGATAATATTGATAAGGAAATCAGTCAAGGATCCTTCTACTCAAAAATCTATAGACATTACCAACTATAGAGGAAGGTGATTTTATACTCTTAACCTTATCATTTTCATTTTCTGTCTTTTTTTCTTTTATAAGTTTTTAAAAATAGTGGCAGCCCTGTTATAATCACTTAAACCTCCATGATAAACAATAAATATTATTTACTTTACTTTCATGTTTGATTCTACCAAAGACATGGCAATAGAAGATATTGTATATACTAATAGAGATGTCTCACCCATATCTTGATCTTATGGTCAAAGTATAAATGATGAATTAATCATGAATTATGTTGATCTAGGGTTGGAAATTTAAATTTTTAAGAAGTCAGTTGATCTGTAAAAGGTAATTTAGTTTAAAACATGTTTCACATTGTCAAAATTGAGAAAATTATCACATATTATTTTCAAAATTTATCAAAATGATCCATAATTAACTTTTTATTTCTACAAATCTACCAAACATCAATTTTACACATGATATGGTTGATATGAATCAAAGTGTGTGTTTTCATGTGTCCATTTAGTGAGAAACATGTCTCATGTTTCCAAAACGAAGTAGAAAAGCTCAAATTACCTTGAAAATTTAGAACAAAAATACTTAATTCATTTATTAGGGGGTCAATAGAATGTGGATGAAAAAAAGAGTGTCACGGCATCACTATGATAACTAAATTTATCAAGGCAAGAAGTAAAGGTATAAAATTTGAGGTTGACAAGAATCGGTGCGACCAACCCATTGACCCCAACAACTCAATTTTCTTTAGTTACATTGTAGTTTCCATAAGAATGCATGATCCAATTGATATAAATACATGACACAATTTTATGACTACATTGAATGCAACCATGTGGGAAGATATTAGGGTAATTTTATGATATAGTTTCTCTCTTTTACTAAAAAATTATATAATGAAACATTGATTTACATCTCATTATCCCTTGCAGAGTTCATTTATTTTTTGATGATTATCATAATAAATTTGTCCTATGGTCACTAGAAAATCTCAAAGAGCCTTCCAGACACTTATAACAACGTATTATCATAGGGATGCTGAGGATAAAGTAAACCCCCACCCACCAGCTATGTATTCACACAATAGAAACTGAGAAACATGGAAATATATTATTAGTCACCTTAATGAGGAGTCATTTTAGGTGCATTTTAATCATTAATATTTTATTTTAAAATATTTATTTTATCTACTTTAATTCAAAAAAAATTATTTTATAAAATAATAAAGGACTTTAAAAAATAAGAAATTTGCATCAAAACCAATGTATCCCTACCGTAAAGTAAAGATCAGGTATGCTTCACTTGAAAATAAAATTATATTTAATTTAAATATATAGTAAAGGATTTATTTTATATGAAACAACATATATATTAAAGGTGACTAATCAAGGTGATTAATAAAGGTGACTAACCAAATATTGATAAAAAAATTACATATATATAAAGAAGATTACAAATATTTAAAGTAGTAATAAGTAAATAAAAGATTAAAAGGGAAAATTGATCTTAGATTCCTATAAATGGCACGAAAATTTGATCATGTTGTTGAGCACGTCAAATTAGATGTTTAGTTTTACTAGAGTTTTTACAGCATAGCGGGAACCCTAAGTCGTCTCTTGATGAATCCTTAGGTTATTAATTTGAAAATATATTTTTGATTAAGGAAAATGGAGTGGGGTTTTGGAGAACATGGTATTTAATGATTAAATATAACAGTAGAAAAAAGGAAAGTGATAAAAGAAAGTTTAATGAACAAGACTAATAAAGTGTGATCAACCCGGGGAAATCTTATGATAATCATCCTCCATCGCTTAAATAAATAGGGTTATGATATTTTAATCCCTCGTTCATAACAACTATAACTATAATATTACTGAGTTTATACTAGGATACTTCCTAGTGTTCTATAGAAAATAAAAAATGATTCACTGGTTATCACCAATGATTGAGTGATTTGTGTTCGACTTCATAACTGAAACTCACCAGGGAAACACAAAAAGAACTCGACGTTTTTTCTAGGTTTGTATGTTATTTCTTTTTGATACCATTAAATAATTTTACATGGCCTTGATAGTGCTTACGTGATTTTAATTTACCAATAATAACCACAAAAACTCCTCAATTGAAAGAGAAAAGAAAGAGGGATGAACAGTGTGTGAAACACCACAAGAAAGGGTACCCCCAAACATGATCATATCAGTTGATCATGAAATACCAGAACATTACTCAATAAAATAAGAATAGATGATGAATAAAAAAACATAAAAACCTGTAATTAAAAATACCATTCAAATATTACAAAAAATGAAGCTCGGAATTTACAACATGTTCCTCCCCGAATGATCACAAGGGGCTTAGAAATCCATAGGAGGGGAGGAAGAAGAAGATGTTGATTTAGAACTTACCATAGCCTATAGAACGTCTAGTTATGATGAGAGGACTTATTTGGGACTCCAAAATGGAATAAACTCTCCTCCTGGTCAAACTCCCAAATGGGGTTCCCAAGGTGCCAATTTATAGGTGAAGTGGGAGGAGGTTTTGGGCACCATGATTTAGAGAATCTACTTGGTCTATGATTTTGTCCAGTCATAAAGTCTTAAATCACTTTGAAAAAAAATATATAATGTTGTTGTTATACACCTTTTCTATCTCAATTTCAACTTTTGTGTCTATATATTTTTTATAATAATATATATTGCTAAAATACATACAAAACGTTTTCACACCGTACAGATTCATTTTATTGAATAGATCAGTTTATATGGGCATTTTAATGGAATAATTGTGCTTTTATTACTTCATTAAAGGTATAAACCACGTATATATGGATAGTTCACAAAATTCCATCCAATTTGGATGCACAGATCTCTCAGATCATACAAAATAGTGGATATTTGTTCATGGGCTTCTATGTAGTTTGGACCATTTTCTTTCCCCGTCATCATGGGATATCCAAATCACCTCCACCTTCAATGAAATAATCAAAACAAATGAAATTTTCCTTTTTAATAGTGAAAATAACAACATTATTTAAGCAATCATGAAGTGAGATTTGTTATTATAATTTTTAATTTTCTATACAAAACCAGTTTAATACATTGGTATAAGGGTGAAATAAAATAGTGAATCATGATATGATCACATTCCCACACCTAAAAATTTTCACTCCTAGGAAAATTATAATATCCTAATTATGTCTCATTCCTAAATCAAATGTTTTAAAACATCCAAGATTATTTTTAAATTAAATTCATCATGTCTCATTTATGGAATCAGTTTTCCTATCATTTTTCTTCTCTTAGATTCAAATTTTTTCAACTCATTTGTTCACCCACGCAACATGTTGCAACCTACCTCACCTAGATATTTTACCTCTTCACTCAAGGAACATATTAAAGTGGATTTGTGCTATTTTCCCATAGTTCATGTAATTTTACTGTATTATTTCCAAGATTCTATTTTCTCTACCAGTAGAAACTGGTGTGTTACTCAAGATGACTTCAAAAAAGTTATTCTAAGGTTCAAGGATTTTTAGGATTTAATCTTTTAAAAAAACTCTGATGTATAAGAGGATTGTTTAATATCTTATGTACAAAACATGTAAAAATTCATCAAGTGTTCACAATTAATGTACACACTCAACCCCTCACAAAGTGTATCACCTTCAATTCACAATCCATGTTGTCTATTTGAGTGGTTCACAACCAAGTGGTGAATAATAATGAGTAAACAACTTATTTTCTCAATTTTATTCTTTGGTAGTGTTTTTTTATGTACATAACTATTTTTTAGTATATAGTTTTTTGGAGATAAAGTGGGAAATGTGTGTAAAACAATGATGCAATATGTCTTGTGAACCCACTACCCAAGGAACATGTATGCATCCTTTATATCAACCCATAACAATGATTCTCTCCCAAGAATTCCTATAGAAACACCCTTTCACCCACACTTTCTGAAAGTAAAACAAGAATCTACACAAGAGATAAGTAGGTAGGGATAAATTAGCTTATAATTTATCTAACTAAAAGGCATTTCATGGTCTCTATGGCTTAATAAGGATAAAATGTTGAGGTGTCTGAAAATAGAGTTTAATTGTACAAAGGGATTTTCAATGAACAATTATCTCTATCATGAATTTATCATACTCAAATATTATGCCTTTAAACAGAATCAAGGAAATTTCTAGTTTTTCAACATGACCTGAGACTCTCATGAAGGTGATTAAAAGGAAGAATATGAAATAAAGGTATTAGAATGTCTATCAGGTAAGGGATTAAAATATTGGTTAGTGTTAATGAGTAATGGGATTAAAAAATCCATTAAACACCTAAAAATAATTTGAAAGTAAAAATTCTAGAAAAATATTCCATATCAACCTTCATTTGAAAAACATTTTTACAAAAATAGTGAAATTTTCTATACTGTTGACTCAAGCATGAAAAATGATTTTGGATATTCTTTTTAAGATCAATTTTTATCTAAAACACAAAATAAAGAAAAATAAATCAAAAATGAAAACATTTTTTTTTAATCCTAAATATGACATGTAACCCTCCCCCACACCTAAAAATTACATTGTCCTCAATGAAATTATTTTAAATAAATATAAAAGTAAATAAAGGTAGAAAGAAAGGATAGCCTACTAAGTTGTGACATATCTGGCATCTATCAGTTGGATTTCATCCATGAAATGCTTTGGAAAATCCTCACAGAAGTGTTTGATCCTCTTCCCATTGATAGTAAAACTATGCCTAATCTTCTCATGAAAAATTTGTATAGCATCAATTGGGTAAACATCGGTAACAGTATAATGATTGATCCATAAAGAACGAAGCTTAACTGGGTAGATCTTTATCCAAGAATTATACATGAGAGCCTTCTCACCAATATGAAACTTCTACTGATGAATCATCCCATCATGGATAGCCTTTGTCTTATCTTTATAGATTCAAGAGTTCTCATATGCATCACATATAATTTCTTCCAACTCTTGAATCTGAAACTTCCTATGCTCACCTGTATCTAAGAGATTCATATTACAATATTTAACATTCCAATATGCATGGTGCTCTACCTCTACCAGGAGGTTACAAGCCTTTACAAACACAATCCTATATGGTGATATTCTGAATGGGGTTTTAAAGGTTGTACGGTGCACATAAAGTGCATCATCCAAGTGAAAACTTCAATATTTCTTATTGGTTCATACCATTTTTTTCCAAGATTCACTTAACTTATTAATTTGATATTTCTTCTTGTCCATTAGTTTGTGGTGATATTCTGAGGAGACTTTATGAACAACCCCATACTTATGAAGAAAAAATTTCATGTTGCGACTGCAAAATATTTGAACCCAGATCACTGATGATAAATCTCAGCAAACCAAACCTACTGAAAATCTAGGTTCCCACAAAATCAAAAACCACTCAAGAGTTATTAGTCCTGGTAGCCTTCTCTTCCACCCATTTAGATACATAGTCCAAATTCAATAATATATACACAAATCCAATTTAATTAGGAAAAGTCCCCATGAATTCAATGCCCCATGCATTGAATATCTCACAAAATAACATGGGATTTTGGGGAATTTCATTCACCTTGGAGATATTCCCTGTGAATTGACATCAAGTACATGACTTAAAAAACCGATGGGAATCTTTATACAGTTTTGGCCAATAAAGTCCTGAGTCAAACAAATTTTGATCCATATGTTGAGATCCAAACTGACCCCCACAATCAAAAGTGTGTCATAAGGTCAAAAGAGTGGTGAACTCATGGTCAGGGACACACCAATGAATAACTTGTTCACTAAAAATTCTCTACATATATGGTTCATCCCAAATGTACCATCAAGAATCATGCTTAATTCTATGGGATTTTTAAGTTCTTAAATCATGGGGAACCCTAGATGTTTCCAGAAAATTAATTTTTTCTATATACCAGGGGATATGGTCTATAACATCAAAAAGGTTCTCATGACGGAAAAATTATTCAATTAGGATGGGTGAGTCAACATGATGGTCCAATGGTGGGGAAATCCTGTTAATGTAGTCAGCTACCATATTTTACACTCCTCTCTTATCTCTAATCTCAATGTCAAACTCCTGAAGGAGAAGCATCCACTGAATGAGGTGGGGATTAGCTTTAGGTTTCTTTGGGAAAAATGAAGGGCAACATGATCAGAAAAGACAATGATTTTTTACCAAATAAGATACGAAAATAATTTTTCCAAGTCAAACATAACAGAAATAAGTTATTTTTTAGTGTTTTTGTAGTGTTCTTGGGAAGATTCAAGGGTGCGTGAGGCATATGTAATGACATGAGGATACTTCTCAACCCTTTTTGATAAAACTGCCCCAATTATAAAGTTAGAGTCATCACACATAAGTTCGAAGGGAAGATCCCACCTTAGTGGTTGGATGGTGGGAGGTGATGTGAGACTCATTTTTTGTGAATTGAAATAATCCTAACATTTTTTATCAAAAATAAATTTAGAGTCATTTTTTAACAATCTATATAATGGAAGTTAAATCTCACTAATGTATTTATGAATTGGTGGTAAAAACCAGAATGGGCCAAGAAATATTGCACCTCACGAACATATTTTGGATATGGAAGGGTTAAAATTAATTTAGTGTTTTATTTATCCACTTGAATTACCACATTTGAAATAACATTACCAAGAACTATTCCCCACTCAAATGTGAAATTGAAATTCTTATAATTTAATACGAGATCTTTTTCAATGCAACGATGGAGTACGGAACCTAAGTGTACCAAACAGTCATCAAAGGAAGTTCCATAAATCATGAAATAATCTATAAAAACTTCCAAGAAATTATCTAGGTAATCATAAAAAATATTCAACATATATTGCTAAAAAGTACCAGGAGCATTACATAGACCAAAAGTAATCATTTTGTATGAAAATGTGCCTAATGGATAGGTAAATGTCTTCTTTTCTTGATCCTCATGGGCTATATAGATTTGAAAATAACCTGAATAGCCTTTAAGAAAATAATAATGGGACTTACCATCCAATATTTCTAACATCTAATCAATGAAAGAAAGCGAAAAGTGGTCCTATCTCATGGATTGATTCAGTTGACAGTAGTCAATACAGACTCGCCAGCAGTTTTGCACATGTGTTGGAACCAATTCATCACTTTCATTAGACACTACTATTTTTATATTTTTTTAGGCATAATTTGAATTGGGATAACCCATTTACTATCAGATATAGTATAAATGATCCTATTAGTAAGTAATATACTGACATCCAATTTTACCTCTTTAAGGAGAGTGGGATTTGATTGGAATTGAGCCTTCCTTATGGGCTTAGCCTCATCATACAAAAGTATATTGTTCATACAAATAGATGGTCTAATCCTATGAAAATTTTCCAAAGTCTATCCTATCACTTTTTTACACTCTCTTAAAATGTCAAGAAGTAGTGATTCCTGCTGTAGAGAGAGGTTATTAGCAATAATGATGGAAAATTGGTCAATACCCTTAAGATAGGCATATTTTAAAATAGATGGATATGGTTTTAATTCCAACACTGGTGGTTTTTGGATTGATGGAGGGGATTTTGGGGGAGTGAGTTCCATGAAACTCTATATCTAATCATGATTATTCTATAAGGATATATAATCTATTGAAATGATATTGTTAGAATCATCGACAGTAACGGGTACCTTAGAATGAACACACTCATCAATTAAAGCAGAAAATTTACACTTTTCAGAATCCACACCACACTCAAAACATGAATCAGAACAAAAATCATCCAAGGATGAAGAGGAGAAAAATAAATCAGAGTATGGTTTGAGGAGAGAATTTTGTTTGTGTGTTTCATTAGAGATAACTTCCATTGAATAGATATGAATATTGGAGTGCTCCTCAATGGGGTGTTTCACACCATTAAGAATGTTAAAACTTACCTTTTCTCCACCAAACTCCATGGATAGTGTACCATTGTGAACATTTATGATTGTCTTTTCTATTTTGAGTAATGGACTCCCAAGTATGAGAGGGGAATTTCCTTGGGTTGGGGTATCCTCCATCTCAAGAATGAATAAATTGGTAGGGAAGATGAGATTCTTCACTTTTACAAGGGCATCCTCAACCACTCCTGATGGGTGTGTAGTGTACCATTTGGAAAGTTTCACTATGATTCCTGCCGTTTGAAGCTCTCCAACCAGTAGAGAAGTGTAAATAGAGTAACCCATTACATTAGTTTAAGAATCTAAATCTAGAATAGCATCTGAAAATAATGTCTCCCTTTTTGTGCAAGGTATTGTGAAGGTTCTGGGATCCATTCATTTGGTTGGAATTTCTAGTTGAATCAAGGCTGATACATTCCTTCCTAGGTTGAATTTCTTATTCCCTTTCAGACTTTTTTATGAGTGAAAAGCTATTTGAGCAATTTGGAAGATCACAGGATTTGTTTAACTGCATCCAGTAAAGGAGTGTTAACTTGTACCTTTTAAAATGTGCCATTTATCTCTTTATCAATATCATTATCAAAAAAAATATTAGATTTAAAGAGTCTTTTGGGGGAATGAAAGAGGAATTGTTTGTTCAGTGGAATCCTCAATGAAATTTTTTTTGGAATTTTTGTTTGGTTTTTAGACATTAGATTCTTTTAAGAGTAGGGAAAGAGAGTTTTCAAGATGGGAACATACCTTTTTGGTAGAATAATTGGAAGAAGAAACTTCTTTAACACTATGAATTGTTAGTGGATAAAAATTTCCTTTGTCTTTTGGATTAGAAATAGGTTAGGATGGTAGTTTTCTAGAACCCTGCATCTTTATCTCTCTGATGGTGTTTTCCAATTGTCCCACTTGAGTTAGTATGTCTTGAATAGTCGATTGCATGGTTTATTGGAACTGGAGTGTGAGTTACCTTGTGCTTGAGATAATTTCCATAGAAGGGTATGAATCTCATTAAGTTTATTATCTACCTTTTGTTCTAAGTTTGAATGAATTACCTCATGAACTCCTTGGGATTTTTCAATCACTCATGTACCCAATTATTTTGCATTTTGGGCCATGTTTTCTATTAAGTCACAAGTGGTGGAAAGATTTTCATCAAATAGGGAACCACTACATGCAGCATCTATCATTCAACGATCCATGGAGATATGTCCCTCATAGAAGTATTGAATTAGAAATTTTTCACTAATTTGGTGGTAGGGGAAACTTGAGAAAACTCTTTTTAATATCTCCCAATATTCATGAAGGGTCTCTTCTTGTGATTTCCTAATTCCAAATATTTCTTTTATAATTGATGCAATTAAAGAGGTAGGGAAGAACTTCTCTAGAAAGAGTCATTTAAGGTCATTCCATCCCCCAATTATGGTAGGAAGATAATATATCCAGTCTTTGGATACACCATCAAGGGAGAAAGGGAAGTTCATAAACTTAATGAGATCCTCAGATACATTTTTGGGTTTCATTGTAGAGCACACTATGTGAAAATATTCGAGATTTTTGTGAGGATTCTCACCAAAAAGACCATGGAATTTTAGATGTAGGTGGATGAGGCATGATCACATCTCAATGTTGGGTGCTTCCTTGGTATATTGGATGTATTCAGGTTGGTAATCCACACCCAGGGTGGTTAGTTCTTTTAAGGTTTGATTATTTTCATCCATGTTTTCTTGGTTTTGATTGGGTTCAATTTTTGATTGCTTTAGGACAACTTGAGGTTACACAAGGGGTTCCTCAGTGTTACTTGATTTACCTACTCTATAATATCCTCGATCTTGGAATGGTATGTTATCATTTAAGTTTTGGTTTGAATCCCTTATTTTGGTTAATTAAGTGCTTCGTCAAGTCCTTAAGAAGGCTTGGGGGTGTTCTGTGTGTTTGGGACACAAAAAATGGAGAAAATGGGGTTTTCTGGGTAGGTCTCACGATCTTCACACGGTTAGTGCTAACTATGTGAACATATTAGAAAACTGTGTGGGAGGTGAGATTTTAGAAAGTTTCCTATGCACAGTTTGCGCACAATTTGGAAAATTTTGCGGCCCATAAACTTTTAAAAATTTGCAATTTTCCCACTCCGGGGCTTTTAACCCCAACTCGGGATTTCCTCCACATTCACCCCTCTTCACCATAGTAATGAACCAAATCTCCCAAGAGCTTCAATAGATCGATCTCCCTCATTTATAAGGTGTTTTTGGTTCTATTGGTTTTGGATCAAAGCTTTGAGTAAGGATAATCCCATCCTTGTTTCTCTTTTGATTTTAGGGTTTGTATCTTCTTCTCCTCTCTTTTCGAATCTCTAAATCCCTAATCATTGGTTGAGATATAGGTTGAAGCTTTAATGGTTGGTTGAAATGGGATCTAATGGATTGATTAAGAGTGTGTTTACTTGTGGAATTGAGGTAGGTGGTCTACAAGTTATATCTCATTGTTTATTTGTGGATTTGTGCATATGTGGTTTTGTTCTTGGGTGTCTCTTCGTATGTTTTCATCACCCTTGGAATGTTTAGGAAAAATGGATGTTAATAAGATAAATGGAAACCCTCATGATCCCCATGGGATGTGTCGATGTTGATGAGACTAATCTAGGGCCACCCATGCGGTGTTCCGACTTTCCCAGACCAATGGATTTGTGAAGAACAAGTGAGATTGTTGTTTGTTTATATAGAGCCTTTAATAAACATGTTGATGTGATTTATGGTGTTTAAGTAGAAGATAAGTGATTCACCTAGGCTTATTAATAACCTAGTATATATTGGGTTAACATAGAAATGATTAAAGACCATAATGAAATAGATTATGAGCCCGGTAATGAAGCCCAGTGAGTTAAGCATAACGAATGAAGCCTAGTAAGATAGGCACAATGAATGAATGATTAGTGAGAAAATAATAATAAAAGGGTAATTGGGCTAAGTTTATAAATGATGTAAAATGGGGTAAATGTGTTAATGGGTTATGGCATGCTATTAACTCTTATGTTATCGTTATGAGTTATGTTTTCTTTGGGAAATGGTTGGGATGTTGTGTGAATGGTTAATAGATACATATTTGTATAGCATGTGTGAATGGATTGGTAGAGTGAGGTATTGACTTCATGTTCTATGCCCATGGGTTGAGTTTAACTGAGGCTCTAAACTCCACCCCCAATGTACGAGTTAGGGAAGAGGACTGAGGCTCTGTTTCCCTAACAGTTTCATCCACCCGGACTGAGGCTTCGAGATGAGGATATGGTTGTCATGAAGAAGTTATTCCAAATGAGATAGGATAACCATGTGTTTTTCCTCGTGCATGTGATTATGTACTTTGAGACTCTATAACTTTTGGTGTTTGATGAACCCATGTTAAATGTGTTGGAAATGGCAGGTAATGGGAAATGGGATGAAATGGTAAGATATGGGAATGATGATAAATGTTGGAAATTGACCTAAACTGGCTAAGGGGACTTAATATTTTCCTTGTATTCTATTATTCATTTCCCTTTTTTAATGCACAATTGTTTATACTAGATATTTTGTAGACACTATTGGTGGTGGCCTACTAAGTTATACTCACACCATGCTTGGGCCATCATTGGGTACCTAAGAAGACTTCATGTTTGCATATCAGGAGAAGGGAAAAGGCCCTTTCTGGGCAGTATGTTTGGCATAGGTGTGCATGGAGGAGGATCTAGACTTGGTGTTAGGACCATTTTGGGGATTTTTCAGTTTTTCTTCATTTTGGGTTTTTCTCACTTTTTCACTAGTATCATAATATGGCGTGTTTACTATTGGAAATGGTTGTACACCATTTTGGGGAATGGTTGTTATGAATTATCTTGTATTATTGATTATTATTCCGCTATTTTTTATCTTCTAGTATGTCTTACTATGATAAAAAGTTGGAATAGTCTCCCCAATTTACTATTCAGACCCTGGCTACTAGTTAGCAATCTTTGGCGTATGGGGAGGTGCACTTAAGGTCATGTAACCACCCATCTCGGAGAACCGATTTAGTGGCTTCCAGGTCGGGGATGTTACAAAGTGGTATTAGAGGAGGTATTTCTTCTCCTTCTCTGGAATCTTGTTAATTGAGATGTTAGTCGGGAGTTAGGATGTGTCGGGCCTTGGTAATGAGCTCATGCCCAGGAGTATTTAACCCATGTACGAGGGAAAACCCAAGTCACCCATGGTGGGAATGGTTGTTCTTGATTGTTCTATGTTACAATTGATAATATTTTACCATTGGGTGATGTAAATGTTGTGTGATGTGATGGTTTTATGATATTTGGCTTGTGGCCTCAATGTAATGAGGTTGTGCATTCATGCATCATTCTAGTCACCTAGAGAGATAGGTGGAATACATCATGGTAGGAACACATGGATTAGGTGTGTGAGGCATGAAAGATATAACACACCTTGAATCATGGTAATTAAAAAGAGAAAAATGTCATGAATGAAACAATGAAAGTGGGTGAAGATAAAAGAATGATAAGTGATAATTAATGAAATATGTGTAATTAAGGGTTTGTGATGAATTGAAAATGTTTTTTGTAACATGTTGTGTGATCCCTATAGTGGCGTATGGTTGTTTACCCTGTGTGGACCATGGCCTGTGGTAGGGATGGTCGAGGTGACATTTTCATAATATTATGGTTTATTGGGATGGTGTATGTATGGTGGGTTATTGTGGCGGGTGAATAACCTTCCTATTATGAAGTTGTGAAAGTTTTATGGTATGTGTTATAAACCTCATGTTTGTAAATGTAGAGAAATGCCACCACAACGTTGAGTGCTAGTTGGGAAATAAGAGAATATTGATGAGAACACTCCTCCAGTAGAGGATCAAGAGAATGTGGTGATACAAGAAAGTATAGAAGGGATGTTCCGAGATAATTTGTCTTGTTTTATGAAAATGATGGTTCGGAACCCAGGGTGGGTTTCACCGAGTATATTTGAGCTGACCAGAGAGTTTCAGCTACAGCACCCTCTGACCATTACCGGAGAGAGTGGTCCAGAGGTAGCAGAGTTATGGATAGAGTCTATCTAGATGATAATTGATAATTTAGAGACTCCTTATAGGAAGCGAGTCAAGTTGGCAACTAATATGTTGCGAGGATAGGAAATGCATTAGTAGGACATCCTGGATCAGACTGAGCAGGCTGAGGGGATGTTGTGGAAATATTTCTAGAAAATGTTTCTGATGCATTTTTACCTAGATACTTTGAGGCAAGAGTGGGTTGTAGAGTTCATGAGACAGACTCAGGGATCGATGTTGGTGATGTAATATGTTGTCCGCTTCACTAACCTATCATGCTTTGTTCCAGCATTGGTGAGAAATGAGGCAATAGTTATGAAAAATTTCCAGGATGGGCAAGACGCAAGATCATGTTTTTGGTGAATATCTTTTTCTTGAAGAGGTTTATAGAGGTAGTGGATCAAGCGCTGATCTTAAAAGGTAACCTGAAGGGAGCTTTAGGTAGTAGGCTTGTCATGCCAGCGGGGCAGACAAGTGGTGAAATTTCCAAGGGATGGAAGCATCATTTTGGAATTTTTCTGTAGGGAGGAATTCTAAAAGGTTGTTATAAGAGAGGTTCATCCTCTCAAGGTTGTGATCAGGAGTTCTAAAATTAGTGTGGTAGGTCGGGGCACATGCATGGTCAGTATCCTAGACCTCTAGTTGATTGTCGGTCATGCATAATATTGGGATACATGCATAGGTTCTGCAAGAACCCTCAGTTGGTGAGCATGAATGTTGGTGACAGGCAGATGCCAAGTAGAGGCAAGGGATCAGTTGCTCTATATCAGGTAGGCAGTTGGATCTCCACAGGTCATACTGGAAGTGGAGGTGGATGTGGAACTCTGGGGCCGAATCACCCACGTCAGTAGGGTAGTGCAGTTTAGGTAACACAGGTTGGATCCCAAGGTAGAGGGTCATTTCATCATTATGCAGTTTAGTCTACACCTGGTGATGGCGAGGAAGGGTCATCGACTGTTCAAGGTACGATCCTTGTAGCTTTTATGCTTTCTAATGCGTTGTTTGACACTGGTGCCACACACTTTATTATTTCTTCTTATCTTGTGGTATTTTTGGATTTTCTTATAGAGAGTGTGTGTGGGGTGATGTCGATTAACACTTAGTTGGGGGTGTGAAATGAAGATTTCAGGCAGTGTAGGTGATGTGCCCTAGAATTTGGTAGGTATAGTTTCTTGCGGGACTTGTTTGTTTTTTAGATGTTGTAATTTTACCTAATTTTGGGTATGGACTGGTTGGTGTTTTATCGGGCACACATATATTGTTACCGTCACAGGGTATCATTCAGGTCACTTGAGGGTGATTCTTATGTCCATTGCGAAGAGTGGGATGTTCGAGCAGGTCATGCGGGACCATTTTTTCCAGCAGTTGGGTAAGCTCACGGCCTTAGTAGATTGTATTGTTCTTGATGATGAAGAAGGGGAATAATCTATCTTTCCTCTAGTATTGGATCAGTTTCAGGATGTGTTTCCTGAGGATTTCTCAGGGTTTCCACCTGAGAGGGATGTTTAGTTCACGATTGAGTTGCTGCCGGGAGCGGAGCCAGTTTCAATTCCACCATACTGAATGGAATCGGAATAACTCTATGAGTTAAAGGTTTCTCTTAAGGAGTTGGATTTTAAGGGGTTCATATGTCCTAGCACATCTCCTTGGGTATCTCTTGTGCTTTTTGAAAATAATTTTGATGGGTCTTTAAGGATCTGTGTCGATTATCGGATGTTAAATTAGATGACAGTGAAAAATTGGTACCCTCTTCCTAGAATTGATGATCTGTTTGATCAGCTGAGGGGTACATTGGTGTTTACTAAGATTAATCTAAGATCGGGTTATCACCAGTTTAGGATGAGGCCTTCTGACGTACTGTTGATAGCTTTTAGGAGTCGGTACAGTTTGTTTGAGTTTGTGGTGATACCTTTCGGCTTGACCAATGCACTGGAAGTGTTCATGTCTTTGACGAGTGGAATCTTCCACCCTTATCTGGATCATTTTGTGATTGTCTTTATTGATAAAATCTTGGTTTACTTGAAAACTCTTGACGATCATGCCCAACATCTTGACATCATTCTGGGTACACTAAGAGAGCATTGGATATAACCCAAGCTATCATAGTGTCAGTTCTAGATTGGAGAAGTGCATTTTTTGGGTCACATAATCTCTGAGGTAGGTTTTTCAATATATCTAAAGAAAGTGTAGGCCATCATATATTGGGAGCATCCCAAGAGTGTTTCAGATGATCAAAGTTTTCTGGGTTTGGTTGGGTATTACTAGAGGTTCGTCCAGGATTTCTCTCACTTGGAAACACCACTATCGAGCTTGAACAAGTAGGGAATCTAGTTTGAGTGGTTTGAGGCTTGTGATAATTCCTTTAAATAGTTAAAAAATTGATTGACTACCACACTAATCTTGATCTTACCTGAGCCAGGTGGGAAGTATGTTCTATTTTGTGATGCATCCGGTATCGGGCTTGGGGCTATGTTGATGAAATATGAGAAGGTTGTGGATTATGGGTTGAGGCAATTGAGACCCCATAAGTGGAATTATCCCACTCAAAATATTGAGTTGGTTTTATTAGTGTATACCTTAAAGTGATGGAGGTACTACTTGTTGAGGGAACGGTTCATGGTATATACCAATCACAAGAGTCTAAAGTATATCTTTTCACAGCGGGATTTGAATCTTAAAAAGCGAAGATGGGTTGAGTATCTTCAGTCCTTCGACTTTGATATGGTATATACATCAAGGAAAGGGAATAGTGTGGCTGATGCTTTGAGAAGGAAGGCTCAGAACCAGATGGTTCAGGAATCCAGCACCGAGTGGAAGGTGATGGCTTTGTTTGCAGAGATGCACCTAGAGGTGTAGGATGAAAATGGTCATGTGACTCTTTCTTCCGTAGAAGTTGGGTTGATGCTTCTAATTCAAGGTAGGGAAATTCAGCTTGATGATCCTAAATGTTTGTCCATAAAGGAAAGACTTAAAGGTGGGAAGCCACCTTCTAGTTGGATCATCGGTGTAGACGGGGTTGTTTGTGATCATGTTCATGTGGTTATGCTGGTATGCATGTGGGAAGAGTTGATGTGTGAGTTCCATGCATCGAAATAGTCAATTTATCCTATTTTGACCAAGATTTATCGTGATCTCCACATGCAGTTTTGGTGGCTAGGGATGAAAAATGATGTTGCAGGCCTTGTAGCACAGTTCCTTGCCTATCAACAGGTGAAAGCTTAGCATCAACACCCAAGTGGATTGTTACATCCATTTCCCATTTCAGAATTATGGTGGGATGATGTGACAATGGATTTTTTAGTGGGTCTTCCAAGGACGCCTTGGAAGAATGATGCAATATTGGTTGTTGTGAATCAGCTAACGAATGTGGCTCATTTCTTACCAATATAGGAGAATTGCATAGTTGACTAGTTGGGTGAGTTATATGTTTGGGAAATATTATGGTTCCATTGTGTAGCATATATTATATTTTTTTATCATGATCCTCATTTCACATCGCACTTGTCGAAAGGGTTGCAGAAGGCGCTTAGTACTCAAGTGATTTTGAGCAGGGATTTCCACCCACAGACAGACGGGCAGTCAGAGTGTACAATCCAAGTGTTGGATGACATGTTGAGGGCTTCTGTCTGGGATTTTTGTGGTTCCTAGTAGAAGCACTTTTCTCTTGTTGAATTTTCCTACAACAACAGTTTTTAGGATACGGTTCAGATGGCACCATTTAAAGCTCTCTATGGGAGGCCATGTAGGTCTCCACTGTGTTGGTTGGAGTCCGGTGAATCAAAACTTTTGGGATAGAGTCTCATGTAGGAGACTTTGGATAAAATTTGGTTGATTTGGAAGTGGATGGAAATACCTCATAGTAGGAAGAATTCATATGATTATCGGAGGCATAGACCTCTTGTGTTCGAGGTGGGTGATAGTGTGTTCCTTCGGGTTTCGCCAAGGTTGGGTCACCGACGGATTCAGAAGCAAGGAAAGTTGGCACCCAGGTATGTGGGGTCATTTGAGATTTTGGAGAGGATTAGACTGGTGGCATACTGATTGGATCTTTCACATAAGTATAGTGGTATGCATGATGTGTTTCATGTTTCACAGCTTTAGAAATATCACCCTGATCCATCTCATGTTTTAGATGTTGCTGATGTTGAGTATGATGTTGATGCGTCCTTTGAGAAGCATCTGATTCGTATCGTGGATCATAGTGAGAAAGTCTTGTGGGGAAAGTTTGTGCCATTAATGAAATTACTATGGTAGCATGGGAATGTTCAGGAAGAAACTTCGGAGCGGGAATTAGATATTCAGGCTCAGTGGTCCAATCTCTTTTCCTTAGAAGTCCAATGAAGCTTCAGAGCTCAGCTCGAGGATGAGTAGTTATATGGTGGGGAGTTTGTAATATCCCTGGTCTTTGAAAGGTATTTTCTCATTTAAGTTTTGGTTAGTATCCCTTTTTTCGGTTAATTAAGTTCTTACCCAAGTCCTTAAGGAGGCTCGGGGTGTTCCGAGGGTTGGGGAACAAAAAATAGAGAAAAGGGGGTTTTTGGGTAGGTCGCACGGTCTGCGCACGGTTAGTGCTAACCGTGTGGACAGCCCAGGAAAACGTGTAGGAGGTGAGATTTTGGAAAGTGGCCTCTGAACGGTTTGCGCACGGTTTGGAAAACAGTGCGGGTAAACCGTGTGGCCCAAAAACATTTAAAAATTTACAATTTTCCACTCCTTGATTTTTAACCCCAACTCGGGATTTCCTCCTCATTCACCCATCTTCACCCAAGTAACAAACTAAATCTCTTAAGAGCTCCAAGATATCTATCTCCTTCATTTCTAAGGTGTTTATGGTGCAATTGGTTGTAGATCAAAGGTTTGGATAAGGCTAATCACATCCTTGTATCTCTTTTGAGTTTATGGTTTGTATCTTCTTCTCCTCTATTTCCAGAGCTCTAAAACCCTACTCTTTAGGTGAGATATATGTTGACGCTTCAAGGGTTCGTTGAAGTGGGATCTAAGGGATTTATTAAGAGTTTTTTCACCCACTAAATAAAGGTAGGTGGACTACAAGTTATATCCCATGGTTTATTTGTGGATTTTTTCATGTGTGGTTTTGTTCTTGGGTGTCTCTTAGTATATTTTGATCACCCTTGGCATGTTTATTTAAAATGGTTGTTAAGAAGGTAAATGGAAACCCTCACAATTCCAATGGGATGCATTGAGGTTGATGATACTAATCTAGGGCCACCAATGGGGTGTGCCGACTTTCCCAGACCTAGGTATTCTTGAAGAACAATTGAGATTGTTGTGTGTTTATATAGAGCCTTTGATAAACATGTTGATGTGATTGATGGTGTTGAAGTAGAATCTAGGTAATGCACCTAGGCTTAGTAATAACCTAATGGATATTGGTTTAAAATGGAAATGATTAAAGACCATAATGAATGGATTATGATTCTGGTAATAAATCCTAGAGAGTTAGGTATAATGAATGAAGCCTGGTAAGATAGGCACAATGAATGAATGTTTAGTGAGAAAATCATAATAAAAGGGGAATCAGGCTAAGTGGAAAAATGATGTGAAATGGGGTAAATGTGTTAATGGGTTATGGCATGATATTAACTCTTATGTTATCGTTATGAATTATGTTTTCTTTGGGAAATGGTTGTGATGTTGTGTTATTAGTTAATGGATACATATATGTATAGCATGTGCACATGGATTGGTAGAGTAGGGTATTGACTTGAAGTTATACGCCCATGGGTTGAGTTAGACTGAGGCTCTAAACTTCACCCCTAATGCATGGGTTAGGGAAGAGGACTAAGGATTTGTTCCCTTAATAGTTTCATCCACCCGGACAGAGGCTTCAAGGGGAGGATATGGTTTTCATGAGGAAGTTAGTACTAGTGAGATAGGATAACTGTGTTTTTTCCTCATGCATGTGATTGTGTACTTTGAGCCCGTGTAACTTGATGTGTTTGATGGACCCATGTTAAATGTGTTAGAAAAGGTAAGTAATGGGAAATGAGATGAAATGGTAAGATATGGAAATGGTGATAAATGTTGGTAATGAAACTAAACTTGATATGGTCACTTAATGTTTTTCTTGTATTTTATTATTCATTTCCCTTTTTGCATGCACAATTTTTTATATCGGATATTTTGTAGACATTGTTGGTGGTGGCCTACTAATTTATAATCACAACCTACTCAGGCTGCCATTGGGTACCTGAGAAAACTTCATGTTTTCAAGTCAGTATAAGGGAAAAGGCCCTTTCTAGGTAGTTGGGTTGGCACGGGTGTGCATGGAGGAGGACCCAGACTTGGTGTTAGGACCATTTTGGGGATTTTGAAGTCTGTCTTCATTTTGGGTTTTTCTCACTTTTTCACTTGTAGCATAACATGGAATATTTACTATTGGACATGGTTGTACCCTGTTTTGGGAAATGGTTGTTATTCATGCTCTTGTATTTTTGATTATTATTCTGCTATTTTTTTATCTTCTATTGTGGCTTACTCTAATAAAAATGGGGTATAGTCTCCCCAATTGACTATTCAGACCCCCACTGCTAGTCATAAACCTTTGGCATATGGGGAGGTGCTCTTAAGTTCATATAACCACTAGGATTGGAGCATCGTTTTAGTGGCTTCTAGGTCAGGGATGTTACTTACTCTAGATGACCTGATTTGTGAGTGAAGTGTCTTTTCAATTTATGGGTCAAATTATAGTAGTTTTTCTTTTTCTAATTGGTTAATTCAAATAAGCTATGAACTTTTTTGTATTTTTTTCATTTTTATGATTTCAGAGAGATAAAATAAAATAACTTAAGAATAGTGAAAGGATAAAATAAAATTTAATATTATACTATAGAATGAGAGAGAAGAAGAAGAAGAAGAGAGAGAGAGAGAGAGAGAGAGAGAACACACAAAAATAAACAAAAACCAAAACAAAAACAATAAATTAGGGGGGATATCTAAAGTATAAATAAGTAAATAAACAATTAAAAGGTAAAAATGATATTGGATCCCTGGAAATGGCATCAAAATTTGATCAAATTGTTGAGCACATAAAATTAGATGTTTAGTTTTACTATATCTTTTACAGCATAGCAGGAACCCTAGGTCATCTCTCGGTGGAGCCTTAGATAATTAATTTAAAAAGATAGTTTTGATTAAGAAAAATAGAGTGGTGTTTTGGAAACATAATATTTGATGATTAAATATGACAATGGAAAAATGAAAATGATAAATCAAAGTATAAATGAACAATATTAATAAAGCGTGATCAACCCGAAGAAATCTCATGATGCACATACTTAATCGCTTGAAGAGATGGGGTTATGATATTTTAATCCCTGGTTCATAACACCAATAACTAGAATGTTACTAATTTTATATTAGTATACCTCCTAGGGTTTGGTTGAAAACACAAAATAATTCACCGGTTACAACAGATGATTGAGTGATTTGTGTTCGACTTCATAACTGAAACTCACCAGGGAAACACACAAAGAACTCGATGTGTTGTCCAGGTTTGTATATTATTTCTTTGTGATACCATGAAATAAATATAAATAGCCTTGATAGTTCTTATTTGAGTTCAATTGACCAATATTAATCATAAAAACACTACAATTGAAAGAGGTAAGAAAGAGGGATGAACGGTGCGTGAAACATCACATGAAAGGGTACCCCCAAACATGATCATACGAGTTGATCATGGAATACTATAACATTACTCAATAAAATAAGAATATAAAATGAATAAAAACAAAATACAAACCTGTAATTAAAAATAATATTCAAATATTACAAAAATGAAGCTCATGATTTAAAACATGTTCCTCCCTGGATGATCACAAGGGGTTTAGAAATCCATGGGAGGATAGAAAGAAGAAGATGTTGAATTATCACTTTCCATAACCTCCAGAACTTCTAGGTATGATGAAAGGACTTATTTGGCACTCCAAAATGGCAAAACCTTTCCTCCTTGTAGAACTCCCAGATGGGGTGCCCAAGGTGCCCATTTATAGGCAAAGTGGGAGGAGGTTTTGGGAACCCTGATTTAGAGAATCCTCTTGTTCCATGGTTTTGGTCAGTCATAAAGTCCTAAATCACTTTAGATAAAACTATAAAGTTTTTGGTAGACACCTGTTCTATCTCATTGTCAACTTTGGTGTCCCGATATTGTTTATAATAAGAGATATTACTAAAATACCTAGGAAACGTTTTGACCCTGTGCAGATTCATTTTATTGGACAGGTTAGTTCAAATGGGCCTTTTAATGGACCAATTGGGATTGGGTTCCTTTATGAAAGTTGTATAACATGGATATATGGATCGTTTCACAAAATTCCATCCCATTTGAATGCACGTATTTCTCAGATCATGTAAAATAGTGTACATTTATTCATGGGTTTCCATTCATTTTGGCCCATTTTATTTCGGCATCATCATGGGCTCTCTGAATCACCTCCACCTTCAATGAAATCATCAAAACAAATGAAATTTACCTTTTTAATAGTGAAAATAATAACATTATTTAATAAACCATGAAGTGAAATTTGTTATTATAATTTTAATTTTCAATACAAAACCAGTTTAATATATTGGTATAAGGGTGAAATAAATTAGTGAATCGTGATATGATCAGTGCCCCAATCCTACCACAATCTCAACACTCCACTGGTGCTTGAGGGAACTGACCTTGAATATGGCCAAGCCTACCACACTGGTAGTAGACCATAATATTTCTACCCTGAGAGGATGATCCACTCCCTCGGATGCTCTATATACCACTGTATTGGTGGAAGTTATCATAGAGACTCTTTCTATTATCTAAGGGTGTACTACCATGTCACATAGTTGAAACAATATTCTCACCACTAGAATCCTCGTTTAGGTTCTCCTCATAAATAATACAATTATTTAGTAACTCGGTGAATTTATTCAAGAGGAAAACATTTATCTGTGACTTGATCTCACATTTGAGTCCATCCTGAAAATGTTTTCCCTAGATTCTTCATCTTCATCTAACGTCAGAGAAAATTGTTCTAAGTTAGTGAAGCGACCAGCATAATTCATCATTGATATATACACCTAGTAAAACACACAAACTCCATGTAATGTTCCTATCTTAGGGTATCTAGGGGAAATTTTCTAATAAATTATCCTAGATTTCATTCCATTCTATTTCCACAAGTTGGTCATCCTAGACATAAATATCCCACCAGTGCTTTGTTATTCCCTGCATCATGTAAGTCACTAACTTAACACTTCTCTATGGGGGAGACTCCAAGTGGTGAATGTTTGTATAGATAAACTTTTTTCCAAAACTTGGCTACCTTAGGATCTCCCTCTCAGATGAACATTGAGGGATTCTTCAACCAGAACTCCCTAGTCAGGTCAAACATGGTCAGCACAGCCCACACTAAATACCTCTCCATAAACTACATAAATAAGGATGAATCTCGTTACAATTACAAACACACATTTAAGGGAACATAACATATAATTTACAGGATTACACATAAGAGGTGTCATAAGTATCCTTAATCAAGTTAATCTACATACACTATCTCAGATGATATGACTGCAACACTATCACTATAACCAACCATCCCTATCTAGGGACACTGGATAACTTAGGGTAAAAGTTGTTTTTTATGTTATAATATTGATGTTTAACACTATTTTAACATAAAATTTTAACATATTTAAAAATTTTAAATATTTCATACCTCTTTACTAGGAACTATTTATTTAAAACCATAAAATAAATAAAAAATTATTATTTCCCACAACTCAAAAAAATCAATATAAAAGAAAAAAAATCATAACATGATTTTCTATGTGTTCCTAATAGGATTCATTTATTATAAACCCCTTAGTATCTAAATTAATGAATGAATACACAGTCTCATGTTACACTCGACCATGATTAAAATATCTTAAATCAATAACATCACACAACAAGTGTTTACCCCAAGGTGAAATAACATTTCAACTATAATAAGCTAACTTCAAGAAAAACAATCTCATCCACATTAACCTAGTTTTTTCCCACACATTGGTTAGCTACTCCCATGAACAAGATCATTACCAAATCTCGATAATATGAGAACCTGGATCTTCTTTTCAGGTATGTTTTTCTTTTTCTAGTCTTTTTTTAGGAAAAGAGGAAAATCTATAAATTTTCAAAGTTCACGCCATGTACTTTATAAGTACACAACATGTAGTTCGATGCCGCCGGAGGCCATGTGCGGGTCGTGTCATGACCACACACACGGCCATGTAGGGGTGACATGGAGGCCACCTAAAGTGGAGTATGTAAAAGTTGATTACATGCCATTTAATCCAAAATACATGTCGTGTACTTTCTTTTTTTCATTAAATGCACTGGGGTCGCGTCTAATCGCCAGAATCGACTTCTTTTAGATCGTCTTCATCCGAGAGCGCTGAGCAGCCATGGATCTTCAACGAGCCCCTGAACCTTCATTTTTCCTCCGATTCGATCAACGGTGAGTGTATTTGAATCACAGTGGTGAGTTCTCTCTTCTCCTAGAGCATCGTTTCCCAATTCCTTCACTTTTCCAAGTTATCATGGGTTGAACATTTTAGACATTTTTGTAGATCTTTGACGTTCTAAGGCGATTCAATCCCCGTGGTTCAAGTATATTGATCTCCTAACATCAAGGTAGGTGGTTTGTGTCTTCCTATTGAAATTCTTTGAATATTTTGTGCAAATTTCACCAATACCCATGAACGGGGTATTGCGTGTTTACCGTTTTAGCCCCTTTGATTACATTCTTTGCTTGTATGATAGAGTAGAGGATATTGATTATCTTTTGGGATAATTATTAGGATTTGGAAGTGTTTTCCATGCATTTTCTTTCCTTTATGGACCGTTGGATCTAGTTTACCTTTTGTCTGCTATTCTTTTCCAATGACTAGTAGTGCAGGGTGGTGTGAATGTTGTTCTTCCATGTTGAGATGTTTTAGAATGCTGGCCAAGTAGTTCTTGAGGTTACTTTGTCCGTTACTTGATGAGATACTTACTGACTTTACACAAGGCTGTGAGAACCTAGTGTAGTAGACCATAGAAATAATGGACATAAGGGCTTATCCAGAGTATCTTTATAATACGATACGAGACCACAGGGGGAATTGACATTGAGTGCTTCCTCAGAGTGTATGTAGTTCCTTGACACGGGCCACAGGGGGAATGATATGTTGAGTGCTTCCCCAGAGCGCCTTTAGTACGATATGATACTATAGGGGGAATTGACGGTGAGTGCTTCCCCAGAGAGTCTATTCTTTAGCTGAAACAGAGGGGTGAGACTGTGTGTGCCTCCCAGAGGGTTGCTAGTACTTGTAGGTTGAACCATAGGGGTTAGGCTGTGAGAACTACCCAAAGGGTCACCTGTTTGTTCTACTTGCTTGAGTGGATTCTTACTTGTTTGTAAATTAAATGCTAGAAACTGTGGATTGTTTACTGTTGAGTATTTTCTTGTTTACTGCTTTCTGTACTTAAACCTACCATGTGTTCACTAACTATTAGGCACAGATCTCATGGTGGTTTCCTACTGGGATTTAGTCACACACCTTGTTTGGGCCATGATTTTGGACCCAAACAGATTATATTATTGCAGGTATAGATAAGGGAAAGCGCCCTTCTACTTCAGGTTCTTAATTTCATTGGAGCTGGAGAGCATGGGACCAAGCTGAGGCTTGAGAAGCTAAGGATTTGTTACTTGTTTTCCTTTTGTACTTGGGTTTAGTACTGTATTCAGCATTGTGACTTTTTTGGATGATTTCCTAAACACATATGTGTCATGAATCATTTATATATTTTTCTCGAGTTGTTTATTTATCATTTTTTCGATGTTTACTGTTGTTGGATATTTACGGCTTCTACTATTGTATAATTGTGTATATTCCACTGTGTTACTCTACCTATGAGGGAATAGTTTCCCCACTATCACACCCAAGGCCCTCACTACTAGTTGGAAGCCTCTGTGGTTCGGGGAAATGTGCTTGAGGCTATGTGACCAACCGGGTACGGGGCGCCTCTGGGTGGCTTCCAGAACTGGTACGTTAAAAATTGGTATCAGAGGAGTTATTTTCTATTGACTTACTATTTGGAGCCTTTATACAGGGATACGATGGAATAGGTACTTGGTAATAAGTTGTGCATGGGAGTAGATAACTTGTGTACAGGTAAAAGCCAATCTACCTTGTTTATGGCAATTTTTTCTGGTTTTCAATTTTACAGTTAATTTGATTTCACCTTGAGTGATTCACATGTTTTGTGTTGTTACCGTTGATGTTATTGAGGTTATATTTTTGTTACAACCTAATGAGATGAGTGTATGTAATCTCATGCAGCATATAAGCACTGGTTAGAAATCACAATTCATGCATTCTTGCAATGTCATCTAGGATGCATTATCAATTTCATGTTGTTGTGATAGATGTTGTGTAAAATATGTATGTTTTTGTGATAAATTCCTTGATAAAAACATCTGATTCTTTTTAGATCATTTATTGTGCAAGTTTTTACCTGAATGAATGCCAAATTATGGTTCTTGAGGAGTTATGGGCCCTCATGGACTAGAATTTGGTTGTTCATTGACTTTTTTTCCTTTCTTGTAACTTGTTAAAGATTCCAAACTTTGATTCGTGGGGAGTATGGGCCCTCACAGATCATAATTTGGCACTTTCAATGTTCTTTTTAGTGTTTTATGGGCTCCGGAGTAGTTTCTGAGGCTTACTGTGTAGTACCCCCAATTTCTTGTATGTAACCCTTTATTGATTCTTTTCAAGGTTTTAAAGTTAAGAGTGTTGAATGGGAGATTCGGGAGAACTTGGAATGAAGTTTTGAGGCAAAGGGGAAGTCACACGGGAGGCGCACAGTTTGTCTAAATCGTGCTGCCAAACCATGTGCAGTGGGTCGTGGAGGCAGTGACTTCTGCATGGTCGGCGCATGGTTTGTCTAACCGTTCAGCCAAAAGTGTGATAAGGGAGGCAGAGGCAGTATCTAACGCACGGTTAGCACATAGTTTGTCAAACCGTGCGGTCACACAAACGTGATCCTATAAAAGTAGATCTCACGTGTTTTTGTCTCTAAGTGGATCGTTTAATCTCATAAGCAGCCCTAACTCAGGATTTTGGTTCTCCTAAGGTCAAAGAGGGTTCTCTCATTGTTCTGGAGGAAATCATAAGGCTTGTATTGGTGAATCGAAGCCATATTCTTAAGGTATGTGATTGTTCTTGTTTGATTTCTCAGATCTACTTAGATCTATTTCTCCTCTTCTCTCGGTTTCTTAGATCTATGCCCATTATGGGTAGATATAAGTGTTTATATGCCAAACATGATAATTTTTTGTCTTGGTTGTGTTAGGAGAAGATATCTAAGGAGGATTCTTGGAGAATCGACCCGGTCTTCTTGTGTGTTCTCTGTTTGTTAGGGTTTTCATCAAAACCTTTGAGGTAGGTGGCTTCACTCTTGACTCCTCTTGTTATAATGGATTATCTTAGTTTCTAATTGGCTTATTTGAATGGTTTTGATTGTGAAAAGCATGGAATAAATCTTCTTTAGTGATGATTTAGGGTTTTGATGTAATTGTGAAATCTTGGTGAATTGTTGTGCAAAGTGATTTGGATCTTGAATTTAAAATGTTGATTTTAAATTATGATTGCTGAAATGGTAAATTGTTTGATGAAAAAAATGGTTTTTCAATAAAAATGGAGTTTTATTGAAATGGTTTGGAATTGAAATGGTTTTTATGGGAATGGTTTTCAATAAAAAGGTGATTTTATTGAAAGGGTGTTTTGGCATGTCTGTTTGGAATATGTGGTTTGTGTTCATGTTTCATGTATGGGACTTGGTTGAAATATGACCTTGTTCTTGGTGCCAAATGTTTAATAGAACAATGGTAACTATATGTATGAGGCTTTGTTGAAATATCACATTGTGCTCGGTGCCAAAGTTGTAATGGCACATGGGAAACAATTACCTTGTGATGACTTGGTAGATCGATGAGAGACCACTCATGAGTATGGAACTGTCATAACGAAGCATGCATGGTTGGTAGCATGGGTTGGGAAATGGTTGGGATGCCAAAAAGTAATTTTTGTGAAATGGTTCAAAATCTGGTTTGGTTATTTTTCTGGAAAAATAACTTGCTGGAAAATTGGTTTAAATTTCTCTTGTAATGCCTTTGGTTATGAATGGTTTTGGACACCTGTTTATATTTAGTTATAAACTGCTTTTGAGAAAATTTTGTATATAAACTATTTTTATATAAATGTGGCTAACTCTTTTATCCTAGTGGCATGAGTAGGGAAGTCATTGGTGAAAACCTACTGAGTTTTATACTCACCCCTACTTTGGCACGTTGGTGCTTTTGCAGATGTCATATTCCGGGACACGGGCAAAGGTAAAGCATCCTATGGATAGCGGCTTGTGGTGATACTTGGGAAATGTTGAGGAGATTGGAGCTTGTGGAGCATGGATTTGTAGTGTCTTTTGAGAGTCTTGAGTTGTTTATCCGTTGTGTACTTTGATGCTTAGTTTGGTCTTCCGCTGTTGTGTACTTTGATGTGGTTTATTCTAAATGACATTTTTTATTGGTCCTTTTGTTCATGCATCATATATTGAATGTTTGGTTATGGTTGGTTTATGGTATTATTTCTTAAATGGTAAATCATACCCCAACTTATATTTGAAACCCTTCGGCATTTATTGCCATCCTTTGGAGTCTTAGGGATGTCACTTAAGGCTTAGTAATGACTTGTTGTACTCTCAAACTAATGAGAATTGGCAGGTCATTAAAAATGGTATCATCTTGTTCGGTCCTTGTCTAACAAGTGGTCATCGATCTTCTTGGTCTTGGAGTTGAAATTCATTCTTGTCTATTACTTGGGTTGAAATCTTATACAGGAGTAGGATTGTCAGAAGTTGAAATGTATAGCATAAAAGGGCGTAGCTAACCCGTTTATTCTTAACTTTAAGTTACCATGGTGTTGGTTACATAAGTGTTTTGGATACACTTATAGAACGTTAGAAATTTCATTATCATGGGTTTAGCCAATGTGAGGAGCATGACATACATTGTAGAGGAATGACTTCCCACTAGGACAGCATATCTCATTCTGAGGAATGAGTAAGGATTTTGGGCATGGTGCCAATTTTTAAAAAATGCATAAATTGTTTTCAAGTAAAAGACTTTGAAAACAGGGTATTGGGTGTATTTTGAAAATGGTTTTATTTTCAAAAAGTATGTTGAATTCCTTCAAAAATGGTTAAACATGGAAAAAGGTTGTTTTTGGAAAAGTAATGTTGTGATAGATTATGTGATAGAATTGGAATGCTAATCCATCAGTTGCTAGAGAGTGATATTGACAGAGTTTGTTGTTGGTCTAGAAAATGGAACCCAGTAGGCGTCGTTGAAACTATCCTGAAGAAGCTGTGGAAAATGTGGTTGCACCAGAACCACGTGTGAACCAAGAGCTGGTTCAGAGTATTGTCTAGGATTTTCATGCTGTGGATATGGGGAACCGGAGAAATGAACCTAGGCATGTGGATCATACCATCTAGTTCATGAAGCAGAATACACCGAACTTTCAGGGTGATGTTGAACTTGAAAAGGCGGAGGTGTGGCTAAGTAGGATGAATCGTGTCTTCGATTTCATCGGCACACCATCAGAGCTCAAGGTAAAGTTGGCGACATATATGCTCGAGGATCTTTCAGGTCAATGGTGGGATTTAGAGGTGTATGCTAAACTAGATGAAGGCCTTACATGGGACGATTTTGAAGAATTGTTCAACAAACAATTCTATCCTCACATGTTCAAGATCCAGAAAATGATGGACTTATTCAGCTTGAAACAAGATACTCCCTCTGTCACAGAGTATGCGGCTAAATTCATGAATTTAGTCCGTTTTGCACCAGAGGTCGCGGAAAGTGTGTCGTTGAAGGCACACATCTTCGAATCGGGGCTAAGTCAAGAGATTTGATCAAAGATTGTGGTTCTCTGTATTACAGATTATACAGAGATGGTGAACAGAGTGACTGTTTCTGAACGTGATATCTCGGGATCGATGGGAGGAAGCATGATGATACCTACTGAAAATGGTGGGAACTCAACAATTGGGAACAAGAGGAAAACCGACATCTATTTCCACGATGCAAGTGGAAATCATAATTAGACCGCAGGATCAGTGAACCTTCCTCCACGACCCCAGAGTAAAGCAGGTTGCTTTCAATGTGGTTCAACTGACCACATAAAGTGATAGTGTACGGCGCAACCTAGAGCATGTCATAATTGTTTCTTCCACTTCCACGCATTGATGATTTGTTCAATCAATTAAGCGGAGCTCAGTGGTTCTCCAAGATTGACTTGCGATCAAGATATCATAAATTGTGAGTTTAGAAGGAGGATATTCCAAAGACAGCTTTCAGAAGTAGGTATGGCCACTACGAATATGTAGTCATGCCTTCTGGTCTAATGAATGCACCAGCGGTCTTCATGGCTTTGATGAATCAGATATTTCGGTGATATCTGGATTCTTTTGTTGTGGTGTTTGTGGACGATATCTTAGTGTATTCAAAGACAATGGATGATCATGAGGTGCACCTGGAAACAGTGTTACAAATATTGAGAGATCACCATTTGTGTGCCAAGTTATCAAAGTGTGATTTTGGATACAAGAAGTAAGTTTCCTTGGCCATGTCATTTCCGAGAAAGGCATTTCAGTTGATCCTGAAAAGATAGAATCCATTATCTCTTGGAAACCATCGAAGAATGTGTTCGAGATATGCAGTTTTCTTGGTCTATCTGGTTACTACAGATGCTTTGTGCGTGATTTCTCATGATTAGATTCACCAATGACAGCTCTGACAAAGAATAATGCTCCATTTCAATGGACAGAAGAATGTCAGAAGTCTTTCTAGGAACTGAAAGTTCATCTTATATCGGCACCCATCTTGATCTTTCCTGAATCAGGACAGGGGTATGTGGTGTATTATGATGCTTCGAGAATAGGGTTGGGTTGTGTTCTCATTCAAGGAGACCATGTGGTTGCTTATGGCTCAAGTAAATTGAGGGTACATGAGAAGAATTACCCAACAAATGATATGGAGTTATTTGCAGTAGTCCATGCTTTGAAAACATAGAGACATTATCTCTTTGGTGAAAAATTTACTATGTTTATAGATCACAAAAGCTTGAAACACATTTTCTCATAGCGAGATTTGAATCTGAGGAAAAGGAGGTGGATGGAGTACCTCCATATGTTTGACTTTGACTTGATGTACACACCCGGAAAATGGAATTCGGTGGTGGATGCATTGAGTAGAAAGTCACATGTTCAGTTAGCGAAGGAAGCTTCAGATGAATGTCAGTTTATGTCAGTCTTAGCCGATATGCATGTGGATTGAGAAAACTGAGGTGATGTTGCTATTTTCTTTTCATCTACACTTGTTCCTGATTTAGTAATGATGATCAAAGAAGAACAAACATATGATGCAAAATGTCTGGTTGTAAGTTCAAAATTCAATGGTGGGGAGACCATTGATGGATGGAAACTTGATGGGGGTTCTGTTTTGTGTTTTAGAGATCGGATGGTTGTACCTATGGTTTGTCAGGAACAACTACTTCATGTTTACCACCATTCAAGATGGGTTGTACATCCAGGTACACAGAAGATGTATAAGGCATTGAAGGTGCAGTTTTGGTGGAGTGGAATGAAAAGGAAAGTGGCTGAGTTCGTCTCGCGGTGCTTAACTTGTCAGTAGGTTAAAACAGAGCATCAGAGACCAGCTGGTATGTTATAATATTTACTATCCCATTGTGGAAATGGGATCAGATAGAAAATGATTTTGTTATAGTTCTTCCAAAAACGGTCCGGAAACACGATGTCATTTGGGTGATAGAGGATCGTCTAACCAAGTCGGCACATTTCATCCCTATTCATGAAACCCATACGGTAGAAGATATTTCAAAAATCTATATTCGAGAAGTGGTAAAGAGGCATGGTATACCAGTTTCTATAATCTCAGATAGAGATTCGAGGTTCACATATTGTTTCTAGAAATCATTACAGCAATCCCTTGGGACTCAGTTGACTTTGAGCATTGTGTATCATCCTTAGACGGATTGGAAATCCGAGCGGACGACAAAAACATTGGAAGACATGTTTCAGGATTGTGCAATGGATTTTTGTGGCTCATGGGAGGATTATATACCCTTAGTGGAGTTATCATACAATAACAGTTATCAGGCCTCGATATGCATGGCTCCGTTTGAAGCATTGTATGGGTGTCCTTGTCGTTCTCTACTATTCTGGGTGGAAACGGGTGAAACTTCACTAGTCGGGCCAAGCCTTGTCCAAGAGACAATAGAGAAGATCCAATTGATTATAAAGAGGATGGAGATGGCTCAGAGTTGTCAGAAATCTTATGCAGATCACCGTCGAACACCGTTTTCATTCGTTGTGGGTGATCATGTCTTCTTGAATATCTCACCTAGGCTTGGACATCGTCATTTAGGGAAGCAGTGAAAGTTATCTCCTACATACATTATCCCTTTTGAGATATTGGAATGGGTTGGAGAGGTGGAATATTGGTTGACATTACCACCATGGTTTAGTTTGATGCATAATGTGTTCCATGTATCTCAGTTGAAAAGTATCATCCAGATCCTGACCATGTGATCAGATGGGATCACGTTGACCTAGATATGGATGCTTCATTGATACATAACCCGGTATGGATTTTTGATAGGCAGTAGAAAGTCTTCCGTGGAAAAATCATCGGTCTAGTGCGGGTTTTATGGAAGCATTGTCAGATTTAGGAAGAGACTTGGGAAAGTGAAAAGGAAATGAAAGAGCAATGGTCGGAACTCTTTCAGCTGGGTGAAGGTTTTCTAGTTTCTGAGGACGGAAAGACCAATGGTGGGGAGAATTTAGTACCCCTTGTTTTTGGTATGTAACCCTTTATTGATGCTTTTCATGGTTTGAAAGTTAAGAGTGTTGAATGGGAGAGTCGGGAGAACTTGGAATGATGTTTTGAGGTAAAGGGGAAGTCGCACGGGAGGCGCATGGTTTTTCTAAATCGTGCGTCCAAACCATGTGCAGTGGGTCTTGGAGGCAGTGGCTTCTGCATGGTCGGCGCACAGTTTGTCTAACCGTGTGGCCAAACTGTGCGAGAAGGGTGGTGGAGGCAGTAGCTAACGCACGGTTAGCACACGGTTTGTCAAACCGTGCGAACTAACCGTGTGACCACTTAAACGAGATCCTATAAAAGTGGATCTCACACGTTTTTTCCTCTAAGTGGATCTTTTAAGCTTCTAAGCAGCCCTAACTCGGGATTTTGGTTCTCATAAGGTCAAAGAGGGTTCTCCCATCGTTCTAGAGGCGATCTGAAGGCTTCTCTTGGCGAATCGAAGCCGGATTCTTAAGGTATGTGATTGTTCTTGTTTGATTTATCAGATCTACATAGATCTACTTCTCGTCTTCTCTCAGTTTCTTAGATCTACTCCCGTAATGGGTATATCTAAGTGTGTGGATGCCAAACATGATGATTTTTGGTCTTGTTTGTGTTAGGATAAGAGATCTAAGTAGGATTCTTGGAGAATCGACCTGGTCTTCTTGTGCATTCTCTGTTTGTTAGGGTTTTCGTCAAAACCTTTGAGGTAGGTGTATTCACTCTTGACTCCTCTTGTTAGAATTGATTGGCTTAGTTTCAAATTGTCTTATTTGAATGGTTTTGATTGTGAAAATCATGGAATAAATCTTCTTTAGTGATGATTTATGGTTTTGATGTAATTGTGAGATCTTGGTGAATTGTTGTGCAAAGTGATTTGGCTTCTTGAATTTAAAATGTTGATTTTAAATTATGATTTCTGAAATTGTAAATGGTTGGATGAAAAAAATGGGTTTTCAATAAAAAGGGAGTTTCATCGAAATGGTTTGGAATTGAAATGGTTTTGATGGGAATGGTTTTCAATAAAAAGGTGTTTTTATTGAAAGGGTGTTTTGGCATGACCGTTGGGAATATGTGGTGTGTGTTCATGTTGTATGTACGGGACTTGGTTGAAATATGACCTTGTACTCAGTTCCAAATGTTTAATGGAACAATGGTAACTATATTTACAAGGCTTGGTTGAAATATGACCTTATGCTCGTTGACAAAGGTGTAATGGCACATGGAAAACAATTACCTTGTGACGACTTGGTAGATCGACGAGATACCGCTCATGAGTATGGAACTATCATAACGAAGCATGCATGGTTGGTAGCATGTGTTGGGAAATGGTTGGGTATGCTAAAAAGGAATGTTTGTGAAATGGTTCGAAATCTTTTTTGGTTATTTTTCTGGAAAAATAACTTGCTGGAAAATTGGTTTAAATTGCTCTTGGAATGCCTTTGGTTATGAATGGTTTTGGACACTTGTTTATATTTAGTTATAAACTAATTTTGAGAATATGTTTTATATAAACTTTTTTTACATAAATGTGGCTCACTCTTCTATCCTAGTGGCGTGAGTAGGGAAGTCATTGGGGAAAACCTACTGATTTTTATACTCACTCCTGCTTTGGAACGTTGGTGCTTTTGCAGATGTCATATTCCAGGACATGGGTAAAGGTAAAGCATCCTATGGCTAGTGGCTTGTGGTGATACTTGGGAGATGTTAAGGAGATTGTAACTTGTGGAGCATGGAGTTGTAGTGTATTTTGAGAGTCTTGAGTTGTTTATCCGCTGTGTACTTTGATGCTTAGTTTGGTCTTCTACTGTTGTGTACTTTGATGTGGTTTATTCTAAATGAAATTGTTTATTGGTCCTTCTTTTGTTCATGCATCATATAGTGAATGTTTGGTTATGGTTGGTTTATAGGCTTATTTATTAAAGGTTTTATCATCCCCCAACTTATATTTGAAACCCTTCAGCATTTATTGCCAGCCCTTGGCATCTTGGGGATGTTGCTTAAGGCCTAGTAATGACTTGTTGTACTCTCAAGCCAATGAGAATTGGCGGGTCATTACAAATGGTATCAGCTTTTTCGGTCCTTTTCTAACAAGTGGTCATCGATGTTATTGGTCTTGGAGTTGAAATTCATTCTTGTATATTCCTTCGGTTGAAATCTTAGACAGGAGTAGGATTTTCGGAACTTGAAATGTAGTCAAAACTACATGCCATGTGTTCTTCTATTCAAGAAGTAAATTTTTTTTCTTAAGTACATGCCATGTACTTCATGTACACATCGTGTATTCTCTAACCGTGTCACAAGACCTATGGGAAGAGACACAGGATAGGGAAAATCTCATGGGAACACTCCATGTATTGGTTGTGCACGTTGTGTAGTGTAATCCTAGGAACCCATCCGTGTAGCTAACAACACGGGTCGGTGGAGTCTTTTCTCATACACGTCGTGTCCCCCTTGAACACGTCGTGTAGTCTGACCCAGGTACCCGGCCGTGTCACTAACAACACGGTTTGGTGTTATCCTTTCACATACACGTTGTGTCTATAAGTAATACACCATGTAGTTTGAGCCATGTGTCTAACTATGTCACTAACAACATGGGCCAGGTGAAGCTTTTCCAGTACACATCGTGTCTACCTTGAACACGCCGTGTAGTCTTGTATTAGGGGAGCTATGTGGCTTGACCATGTAGAAGGACTCGGGCAGGGAGAGAGGATTCAAGTACATGTCGTGTGTTTGGACAACACACCGTGTGTTTGGGGTGTTACACGACCAGTTTAAACTGAAGTACGCGTCCATATGAAAGACTTAAGGAAACACGTCATCTAGTAAAACTACACGCTGTGTAGTCATGTTTCATGAAACTTTAATATCTTCAGGTTGACTACTATCGCTTCCATCGTCAACCAGGAACTTATTGCAGAGCGAAATCTGAGACATTCCGGAGCTGAGATCCATGGTGGTTCTGCTTCCAGAGTTAGTGTTTCACCAGCTAAAAGCAAGAAGCGCCATAGGGAGTCTACGCGCGGTGATCCAAGGCAGCGAGACACATATTCAGGTAGCTAGGTGGTATGCTACCAGTGTGGAAGGGTTGGGAATACGAGGTCGTAGTGCCAAAGAGACCTAGTGGAGTGCCAATCTTGCGGCAATATGGGTCACTTTTAGCGCTTCTGTCTGGTTTTCTCACCAGAAGCTGGCGACAGGGGTTCATCCCTGACTCCTCGTTCAGGATCGGTGCCACCAGTTTCTCACTAGTCTGGGAACAGGAGTTCTTCCGGCTGTTCGGGCCAAGGTGGAGGTCGAGGTTGTGGTGGTCAGTCACCGATATTTCAGTGACAGCAGGGTGGATCAGCTCAGAGCAGTCAGGCAGGGTCCCAGGGTCGTGGTACAAGTTAGGCTTTTGCAGTGGATCAGACCCAGTAGAAGTAAGATCCCGGACCCTCTACAGTTCTAGGTACGATCTTAGTAGCCTCAGTTTTATTTTATGCTCTTTTCGATGTAGGGGCTTCCCATAGCTTTATCTTTGTTGTTGTTGTGGAGATCCTTGGGATCTTCATCTTTTACTCTACTGATACTTTGACTCTAGACACACCATTGGGGACTAGGATGGATAGTGTACTTCAGTGCAAGGAGTTCCCTCTAGAGGTGGCTGGTATCACTTTCTATGGGATGTCTATGTCCTAGAGATGATAGGCTATGATGTCATTCTCGGAATGGACTGGATAGTTCCATTCTAGGCATTCGTCTACTTTTATCACTGTAGGGTGAGTTTCATATCACTATAGGGTGAATCTTTTCCTCATAAGGGTGAGTGGGACGTCCGGGTGAGCAGAGCAGGTCCAGAGCATCATGAGTTGGGAGCAGTTACAGCCCAGATTACTAGTCTTTATCTGGATGACCATGGGACTTCATAGCTAGAATTTCCTCAAGTGTTGGATCATTTCAGATATGTCTTTCTAGAGGACGTTTCAGTTTTTCCTCCAGAGTGTGAGGTAGATTTTTCGATTGAGATCATGCCAAGAGCGGCACCGGTGTCCATTCCTCCTTATAGGATGGCTACACCTGAGTTGTAGGAGCTCAAGAAGCAGTTGGAGGAGTTGCAGGCAAAGGGATTCATCCGACCCAATACTTCTCCTTTGGGTTCTCCTGTTCAGATTTCAAATAAGGCAGACAGTACCCTTAGGCTTTGTGCGGATTATCGGAAGTTGAACCAGTTGACGGTCAAGAACCGATATCCCTTGCCTATGAATAGAGATCTCTTTGATCATCTTTGAGGAGCCTGAGTGTTCTCGAAGATCAACTTGAGATCCAGTTATCATTAGTTTCACATTAGACCATAATATATACCTCTTACAGGCTTCAGGAGTAGGTATGGTCTCTACGAGTATGTGGTTATGCCATTCGGTCTCACGAATGCACCGGCGGTTTTCATGGCACTAATGAACTGAGTGTTCTGTCCATACTTATACTCTTTTATGGTGGTCTTCGTGGATGATATCTTAGTGTACTCTCACACTCTACAAGACCATTCCATGCATATTGATATCGTTCTAAGTACAATGAGAGAGAATCAGTTATATGCTAAGATCTAAAAATTACACTTTTGGATGGATCAGATTCACTTGTTGGGCCACGTTATCTCAGAGACAGAAGTATCAGTGAACCCAGATAAAGTGAGATCAGTAGTTTCCTGGGAGCATCCGAATGAAATCTTTGAGGTGCGGAGTTTTCTGGGGCTGGATAGATACTACAAACGCTTTATACATGACTTTTCAGGCTTAGCAGCACCATTGACAGGTCCGACTAAGAAGGGTTCGATGTTTTTATGGTCAGATTCGTGTGAGTCAGCCTTTTAGGAGATGAAAGGGAGGTTGACTTCAGCACTGATACTAGTCTTTCCAGAGTCGGGCAGGAGCTATACTATCTACTATGATGCTTCAGGTATCGGGCTAGGAGTTGTGCTTATGCAGGGATATGGAGTCATTGCGTACGGGTCTCGGCAGTTGAGGCCACATGAGAGGAACTACCCAACGCACGATCTGGAGTTGGAAGCTGTTGTTCATGCCCTACACTGTTGGAGACATTCTCTTCTAGGAGATCATTTTGTGGTTTTCACCGACCACAAAAGTCTCAGGTACATTTTCACTGAGCGTGATTTGAATTTGAGACAACGGAGGTGGGTTGAGTACCTACAGTCCATCGACTTTGAGCTTGCCTATACGCCTGGAAAAGGAAATGTTGTGGCTGATGCTTTGAGAAGGAGGACTCAGTTACAAGCAGTTCAGGAGGCCAGCAGTGAGTAGAATCTTATGTCTCTATTCTCTGAGATGCATTTGGAGGTGCAGGACAGAGAGGGGCAGACATTTCTATCTTTTGTAGTTGTTACCTCTAAACTTCTTGATCGAGTACAAATGAGGTAGCTATCAGATTATAAAGGCCTAGTCCAAAGGGAGAGTGTGTCAGGAGAGGACCTTATTCTTGGATGGACCGTAGGAGTGGATGGGATCTTTAGTTTCCAGGGATGCATATGGGTGCTAGCAGATATACGCGAGGAGCTGATGTAGGACTTTCATTCCTCTGTTTGGGAAGTTCATCCTAGTGTCACCAAGATGTATCGTGATCTCCACCACCAGTATTGGTGGCCAGGTATGAAGAGAGGTGTTGCTGGTTTTATCATGAGATGTTCTACTTGTCATCAGGTGAAGGTGGAACATTAGCGAACAGCAGGTCTTTTACAGCAGTTTCCCATTCCTGAGTGGAAGTGGAATGACATCGCGATAGACTTCGTGATAGGGTTTCTGAGATCACCTAGTGGGAATGATGTTGTATGGGTCATCCTTGATAGAATTATGAAGGTATCTCATTTCTTGCCAATCAAGGAGGCATTCAATGTTGACGAGCTGGGACGGTTGTACATCCGTGAGATTGTACGTCTGCATGGAGTTCCACAATCCATTGTTTCATACAGGGATGCTCGTTTTACTTCTTAGTTCTGGCAGGGGCTTTAGAAGGATTTGGGCACACAGGTACTTTTGAGTATAGCTTACCATCCCCAGACATATGGCCAGTCCAAGCGTATGATTCAGGTGCTTGAGGACATGCTTCAAGCATGCATCATAGATTTTGGAGGTTCTTGGGAGAAGCATATACCTCTTGTGGAATTTGCCTACAATAATAGTTTTCAAGTAACTATTCAGATGGCACCTTATGAGGATTTATACGGTAGGCCATGCCGATCACCTTTATGTTGGCTGGATGTAGGAGAGGCAGCTTTACTAGGACCTCGTCTTGCTCAGGAAACTGCTGAGCAGATAAAGTTGATTTGGAAGAGGATGGATACTGCACAGTCTCGACAGAAGTCTTATGCTGATCAGTGGAGACGACCCCCGGAGTTCGAGGTCAGGGATCAGGTTTTTCTGCGTGTCACACCGAGGTTGGGGCACAAGAGGATTAGGAGACAGGGTAATCTTTCACCGAGGAACGTCGGACCATTTGAGGTGGTGGAGAGAGTTGGTCCGGTTTCCAATCGGTTTCAATTTCCTCATAGGTACTGGGCTATGCACAACGTTTTTCACATTTCTCAGCTCCGATGTTACTTTTCATACCTGTCTCATGTCCTTCAACCCAGGGAGTTTGATCTTGATGTGGATGCATCATTCGAGGAGCATCTAATCTAGATTGTTCATCATAGTACAAAGTTTCTATGTGGTTGGTATGTTCCTCTTGTACGAGTGCTATGGCAGCACAGGCGGGTACAGGACGAGACTTGGGAGAGGGAGGCCGATGTGTGAGCATAGTGGCCGGAGCTATTCAGGGTTTCTTCTTCTATGCCGCGCTAGGGAAATTTGAGAATGAATTTATTTAAGGGGGGAAGTGTGTAAGAACCTAGATCTTCTTTTCAGGTATGTCTTTCTTTTTCTAGTCATTTTTTAGGAAGAGGGAAATCTTGAAATTTTCAAAGTACACGCCATCTAATTTACAAGTACACGCCGTGTACTTTGATGCCATTGGAGGCTGTGTGAAGGTCATGTCATGGTCACACACACGGCCATGTAGGGGTGACATGGAGGCTACCTAAATAGGATTACGGAAAAGGCGAGTACATGTCGTGTACTCCAAAAGTACACACCATGTACTTTCTTTCTTTTTCATTAAACACATCGGGGTTGCGTCTAATCGCCAGAATCGTCTTCTCTTAGGTCATCTTCATCTGAGAGCGTCGAGCAGCCATGGATATTTGATGAGCCCACGAACCTCCATCCTTCCTCTTATTCGATCACTGATGAGTGTATTGGAATTGCAACGGTGAGTTCTATCTTCTACTAGAGCATTGTTTCCCAATTCCTTCTCTTTTCCAAGTTATCGTGGATTGAACGTTTTAGATTTTTTTGTAGATCTTCGACGTTCTAAGGCTATTCAAGCCCCGTGGTTCAATTATATTGATCTCCTAACATAAATGTAGGTGGTTTGTGCCTTCCTGTTGAAATTATTTGAATATTTTGTGCAAATTCCACCAATACCCATGAACGGGGTATTGCATGTTTAACGTTTTAGACCCTTTGATTTCCTGCTTTGCTTGTATGTTAGATTAGAGGATATTGATTGTGTTTTGGGCTAATTTTTAGGCTTGGTAAGTGTTTTCCATTCATGTTCTTGCCTGTATGGACCGTTGGGTCTAGTTTACCTTTTGTCTGCTATTTTTTTCCCATGCCTAGTAGTGTAGGATGGTGTGACTGTTGTTCTTCCATGATGAGATGTTGTAGAATGCTAGCCAAGTAGTTCTTGAGGTTACTTTGGCCATTATGTGATGCGATACTTGCTGACTTTACACAGGGCTATGAGAACCTAATGTAGTAGACCATAGGGATAATGGACATAAGGGCTTCTCCAGAGTGTCTTTATAATATGATGCAAGACCACATGGGGAATTGATGTTGAGTGATTCCTCAGAGTGTATGTAGTTCCTCGACACAGGACATAGGGGGAACGAGATGTTGAGTGCTCTCCCAGAGCACCTTTAGTACGATACGAGACTATAGGGGGAATTGACGGTGAGTGCTTCCCCAGAGAGTCTATTCTTTAGCTGAACTAGAGGGGTGAGACTATGTGTGCCTCCCAAAGGGTTGCTAGTACTTGTAGGTTGAACCATAGGGGTTAGGTTGTGAGAGCTACCCAGTGGGTTACCTGTTTGTTCTACTTTCTTTAGTGGATGCTTACTTGTTTGTAAATTAAATGCTAGAAACTATGGATTGTTTACTATTGAGTATTTTCTTGTTTACTGCTTTTTGTACTTAAGCCTTCCATGTGTTCACTGACTGTTAGTCACAGATCTCGTGGTGGTTTCCTACTGGAATTTAGTCTCACACCCTATTTGGGCCATGATTTTGGGCCCAAACAGATTATATTATTGCAGGTATAGATAAGGGAAAGTGCCCTTCTACTTTAGGTTCTTGATAACATTGGAGCTGGAGAGCATGGGACCAAGCTGAGGCTTGCGATGATGAGGAGTTATTACCTATTTTCCTTTTGTACTTGGGTTTAGTACTATATTCAGTATTGTGACTTTTTTGGATGCTTTCCTAGACACATATGTATCATGCGTCATTTATATATTTTTCTCGAGTTGTTTATTTATCATTTTTTCGTTGTTTACTATTTTTGGATATTTACTACTTCCGTTATTGTATAATTGTTTATCTTCTGTTGTGTTACTCTGCCTATGAGAGCATAGTTTCCCCACTATCACACCCAAGTCCCTTGCTTCTAGTCAGTAGCCTCTGGTGTTTGGGTAAATTCACTTGAGGTCATGTGACCAACCGGGTACGGGGCGCCTCTGGGTGGCTTCTGGAATCGGGACGTTACAGATACATCCTATTCTCCTTCCTAACTTTCCCAAATAGTAAAGAAAAATTAAATACCTTCCCTTTGATACCAATTTTTAATTTATTGACCCTTATCAATCCAAATAGTATCCAAACTAGTATTACACATGATATTAATCATGCCTCACTGAATTTGAGAGGCTTCCAACTAGAAGCAAGTAACTATTGAGGAACATGGGGTGACAATACCCTCTTTATCAAAGTAAAAAATTAGTGGAAATAATTGGAAGTAATAACCATAAAATGACTACATGTAACATACCAAATTCTAAATACTGGGTAATGGTTAAAAATAAAATAAATAAACATTCCATGTCATGATAGTCTCTTGTTTTAAAAGAAACCCAAAAGAAAGGGAAAACCTAACAATCCCAAAAATAGGTCCCAACACCTAGATCGATCCCCTCATATAATCTTCATCCAATAAGTCCCAAATCATCCATCTATCATTAGGCCTTTTTCCTTGTCCTGTCTTATAACCATGAAGTTTACTCACATACCAATGGTGGCCCAAGCAGGGTGTGAGTATAAATTAGTAACAAACCACCAATAGTGTTTAAAGAGATAACTAGTCTAAGAAATAGTGTATGTAGATGTACAATTTAATAATAGACATGGAAATAAATGAAAATAAATGTTAAAAATAAAATAAAAATATATTTATTAACATTTTATCCCTTCGGTTATAATGTGTCACTCAGTCCAACCAAACCTACTTCAGCCAAAGCTAGTAGTCGGATCCATAAATCATAGGGTGACACATACTTTAAGTAAATGAAAGGATTTTTTTCATTAATTATTAAATTATTGGTAACTAGAATAATCATCCCAAGTTACCCATTCCATGTTTAAGTACTATTGGTTCCTAGAGCATTAGTCCAACACCTGAACCATGTATAAATATCACTGGTTCCTAAAGAATCAGTCCATCACCTAAACAATGTATAAATAAATATACTATTAGTGCCTAAAGAATCATTATGGAACTAAAAACATGGATAAATATCATTATTCTAACATCCTAAACCATAAATAATACCATTGGTTTCTAGAGTATTAGTTTGGAACATAAACCATGGATTCAAATCATTAGTCCAACATCCTAAACCATATATAATATTATTTGTGCCTATAGAATTAGTTTGGTACCTAAAACATCCATCAATTACCAATTTAAATGTTTCAGCATATTTTATCTTTTAACCCATTAATAAAAAAATTTCCATTTCAACATTCATTATTCACCAATTTATGGTAGGTATCCCCCATTTCTATTCTATCAATCCAACAAAAGATTATAACTAGGTCAATCTTTAAAATGCCTATTTAATTATTTAAAACCCCACCTTACCATTACCAATGATTTGGAACACCCCATGGGTGGCCATAGTTTTGGTATCAAAATCATTAATAGAATTGAAAATATTCTGGGAAAGTATAATACATCAATTTAAGTCCCAAAATATTTTATTAATCAAGGTATAAAACATGAAAATTTTGGCACTATTATACATACTACATAAATATTAAATAAAATATCAAGACTATAGGAAAATATCTTAGACCACCAACATTATTTTCATAAATATCCCTTTTTCAATCCTTGGCCTTTGATTCAAACTAAAATGGATTCAAACACAAGAAAAAAACAATATCCCTTGAAATATGGCATATGAGATATAAATGAAGAGGGATGACCAAGAAATGAAAAATATAAAGAATTTAAGGAAGAAAACTCATAGAGTTACTCAAGGATTAAAATATCAAGAAGCAAAACTCCAAGTGGCCTATAATAAAAATTGAATCACCCTTGTAAGATAAGTATAATCTTATGGAATTCCTAAGCCTATTGGGAGTGGAATGGGGGAGAGAATTAAGAATGTTTGTAATAATATTGGGAGGTAAAAGTAGTAAATGTTTCAATTTTTAATGAGTTCATGGCTTGGATAAATGTTTTTTCAAAACATGCACCAATCATGGGAGCCTTGATATCTAAGGAAATCTCATTTTCATATGGTATACTTGGACACCCACACAATTTCTTAAATCATGTAGAAGTCATGTGAGGGGATCTAGAAGATGGGTGACTCGTTTTCATGGTTACCGGGACATCATTAAATGGTTTGAAAAACTTTTAATCCCCCTCAATAAAGATGAATGGTTATGTGGCATGGTTAAAACTAATAATTAACTAACCATTCACCATGCAATGTAAGCCCTGCTTTCAAAATTTCCAAGTCCCAAACCCCTGGAACCCTCCTGATACCTTCCCTACTCCTAGGGAAAGCATTCCCTAAATTATTTTATATATATGTTAACAAAAATTTAATTAAAAATGTACTTATACAAGGGTTGGTATCTTACACAAAGGTATGGATTGGTTTATATCAAATAAATAGAAGGGATGGAATTGTATACATTGAATAGTATATGTTTATTTTCATTGGACTTGGCTATTTAATGGAACATGCTACCATAATGGAGGTATCTAGAAGATTATCACCATTGAACGACTTGGTGGATGCATGAGTTACCACTCATGAGTCTTGGGGATATCATGGAATTAATGTATGTGTGTTCTCATGTGAATGTGTGAAATGTGGAATGGGTATTACAAGTGGAACTAGTGGATAAATTGTTTATACGTTTAGTGTTTAAAGTTGGTAAAATTATTTTGACGTTTCTATTTTTTTTAATTATATTTTTAACTATGATCTAACATGTTATTTTTCTACTAGAATGATTTGGGAAGTATCTTAGCGATTTCAAACTGGGTATGATTACTCACCCCTAGTATATGCACTTTGGTGTGTATGCAGGCATTATTTTTCATGAAAATGGTACTGTAAAAGTATCTTATTTATCTATTAGATAACTATAATGATACTTTCTAGGGATGGTGATTAGATCTTGGAATTCACTTGTGGAGTGGTTAGAGTGATGAAAAATTGGTGTCTATATATCAATATTCCTTTCTATTTTTTGGTTGGATTTATTATTTCACTTTCAATTGATACTCTGATGTTGTTGGTTTTTGGTATTTCATTTGAGACATATTTTTACACTTTATACATCATAGATTTTAGTTTTTTTTACTTTTTCTTAGAATTTTTTGTTTATTTTGAAAGGAAAATCATCACCCAATGTTTGAGTAAGACCTTGTAATTTATTACTATCCTTTACTGTCTTAGGGATTTCACCTAAGGTTAATAGAACCCTCAATATTTCCAAGATAATGGTTAGGGTCGGGATATTAAAAATGGGGTCATTTTTGGTCATCCTAACATATTGGGTTGTTAGAAAGAAGATGGGAAATATCAAAACAATAAATATATATCATAAAAAGATATATCTAACCTCTAAACATTGAAATTCGAGTTACCTATGTGGTCTAGGTATAAAATGTATTTTTAGAAACCTATAGGAGTGTTTTCATCTCATCATAATGGGTTTAGTTGTTAAGTATATCATATCATGCATTAGTAATGAGACTTGCCACTAGAACTGCATTACTCATATTATATTTGATAATTATTGGAAATTAGTTATAATTATTATTGATTTTTATGATTGGGAATATCCTATGACTTCATTTTACTACTAAGTGATCACTAAGTTGTGTTATGTTCATACTATGGAGAAATGGAACTTATTAGATGACCTAGAAACCATCAAGAAAAGGCCATAGAGAATATGGTTTCACCTATACCATAGGTGAACCAACATCTTATTCATATCATTATACAATATTTTTAAGATGTTTACAAGGGGAATCTAAATGATGATCCACAACATGATACTCATTCTGTGTAGTTTTAGAAATATAATCCACCAAAATTTTGGGAGGATTCGGAACCTGAAAAGGTAGAAGTGCAGCTTAGTATAATGAATTAGATATTCTATTTTCTTCAAACCTTGGCTGATATAAATGTAATGTTAACATTATACATGCAATAGGATCTTTTACTCTAATGGTGGGATTTAAATATCCAATCTAATTTTTACCAAGGCCTTACATGAGTGGTATTTGAAAAATTTTACCACAAAAAAATCTTCCTTCACACCTTCAAGGTAGTCATAATGACAGATTTATTTGGCCTTGATCAATAAAATCTCTCAATGATGGAACATACATCTAATTTTATGAACTTGGTTTGTTTTTATCTAGAAGTTACTACTAGTGTGTCTTTTAAGGAACACATATTCAATTATGTACTATGAATATAAATTAATTATATAATATTTTTTGTCTATATTAATAATTATATGGACATGGTTGACAAAGATATAGTGGAAGAAAAGGATATTATATGTAATTATACTAGAGGAAGTATGTTGGTCTATACGGGTATAGGGAGAACTTTAATTCTAGGAATAAGAAGAATAGGGGCACCTACTTTGTAAGAGGCATAACATCATTGAATAAAAATACTAGATTGGTTAAATTTCATCCATTCCCCAATAATAATCCTAAATATTTCCAATGTGGTGTGTTAGAGCATAAGAATTTAGATTGTATAGAACCACCCAAATCATGTCACAACTATAATCATATTTGACATATTTAGCATTATTTATCTACTAATTTCAAGTTAGTTTCTAGAAATTCATATCTAGTTTCTCATAAATATTATTATTTTTCATGATGATAAAATTAATACAATTATCATACTTATAACCAAGTGAGATAGGGTGATTCTAGGAACACCCTAACTCCTCAGATGATGTAAGCACATTAAGGAAGAAATAAACAGGGAGGAATGAGTATGTAGTTTTATAGTTCTGATCATATGATCATGGAGGATAAATAAGATCCTTTGACTGTATGAGGTACCATTTTTCTTAAATAAACACTTATAAAAGTTTTTTTATTTTATACTGGTGAATCCCACTCTTTTTTTCTTTACATTTCATTAATCAAATGGGATTTCATACCGAGATGATTCCACATGTGATGAGTATCCAGATGCCTCTTGAATAGTGAGAGTGTAGTGGATTTAAATCTACATCTTTTTTTATTACTATCAATGGATTCTAGTGTGTTTTCTACTTTTATACTTTGCATATGGATATCTTTGACTTAATCCTATGAATTTATTAGTTAGTTTCTTTCTAGGATCATATAAATTTTTATGTATAATGAGTAAAGTTTGTATCTCTATATGGGAAAGTGAATCTCTTTAAAAGTGACTGGAACGTGAATAATAGAAAAGTAAGACCTTTAATCCCAATGGTTAGAAATATTTCTTATCAATTTGAAGTGGTAAATTTAGGGACTAATGAAGTAATTGAGAATATAAATTTTCCTACCATTTTGAATCGGTATCTTGATGTATTTCCTCAAAATTTCACCAGCTTTCCTCTCAAAAGGGAAGAATATTTTTTTATTGATATTATTTTAATAAAAAATATTATTTAAATACCATCGTATAGAATGGAACCAATGTAATTGAATGAATTAGAGGAATCAGAAATTAAATTACTCATAAGACTAAGTACATCACCTTAGGTTACTCAAGTTCTTTTTTTCAAGGTAGAAGGTTCTTTGTGACTATGTGTTGGATATCATAAACAAAATCAATTTATGGTAAAGAATAGATATCCTCTTCAATGAATTGGTGATATTTTTCATCAATTTAAAGGATCCCAATAGTTATGTAAAATTTATATATGGTATGGGTATCACTAAATCAAATTTAGACAAGAGGATATTCAAAAGACAACTTTCAAGAGTCATTATGATCATTATGAATATCTGGTCATCCTCTTTGGTCTTACAAATTCACCAAAAAAATTATTGGATTTGATTAATATTTTATTTTAATAGTACCTAGAATCTTTTATTGTCGAATTTTTAGATGAAATTATAGTGTATTCTCAAACTCAAAAATATCGTAAAGAACATTTAGAGACTATTTTGATCATTTTATGAGAGAACAAATTATATGAAAATTTATATAAATGTGATTTCTAGATAAAAGAATTTTATTTCCTTAGTCATGTAATTTCTGAGAAATGTGTATCAACATACCATCATAAGATTATATTTTTATCTCATGGTAGCCACTAAATAACATCTTTTAGATATACATCCTTATGGGCTTAGTAGGTTACTATTTTCGCTTTATTTGGGGAATTCTCACATTTCTCAACTCCATAATAACACTAAAAACAAAGGGAAATTTATTCCAAAAAATTAATGATTGTCCGTAATCCTTTTTTAAGTTTAATTATAGAATAACTTTAGTACCAATTCTTGTCTTTCTATGACCTAGGAAACGTTATGTAACGTCCTAGTTCTAGGTGCCACCCAAAGGTTCCCCATAACCAGTTGGTCACATGGCCTCAAGAATATTTCCCCTAACTCCAGAGGCTACCAAATAGAAGTAAGGGCATTCGGTGTGATAGTGGGGAAACTATGCCCTCATTAGAAGAGTAACACAGTGGAATGGAAATCAGATAACAATAACAGAAGTAGTAATAAAATGTAAAAAGTAAACAGTAGAAGACTAGAAGTAATAAACAACTAAAGCACATATATATAAATGATGCATGATACATATGACTAAGAAAGCATCCAAACAAATCAAAATGTAGGAATATAGTACTAAACAAAATTAAAAAGAAAAAAATAAACTCCAGCAGCATCTCAAGCCTTAGTTTAGTCCCATGCTCTCCAGATCCACAACAATCAAGCACCTAAAGTAGAAAGGGGCTTTCCCTTATCTATGCCTATAGTAATATAATATGTTTGGGCCAAAAATAATGAACCAAACAGGGTGTGAGACGAATCTCAATAGGCAACCACCCAAAGATATGTGCCTAACATTTAGTGAATATATATGGAAAGTAATAGGAAAAATGAAGCATAAAAAGAGGAAGTACTCAAAAGTAAACAATCCTGCAGTTTCAATTGCATTCATTTTCATATATCAAGTAAATAGCTAATCAAATACAAGTAACCCTCTAGGAAGTAATCACAGCATAACCCCTCTGGTTCAACCAATCAATCACAAGAAACCCTCTGGGAAGCACTCATAATCTAACCATTTTGGTTTCATCTTTATCAAAGACTCTCTGAGGAAGAACTCATCGTCAATTCCCCATGTGGTATCATATCGACAAACTATAGACACTCTGAGGAATCACTCAATGTCTAATTCATCATGTGGCCTCGCAACATGGAACTACAAACACTCTGAGGGATAACAAGTACACCCCCCCTATGTTCTCACAATATAAAAGTAAACAGACACTGTGGAGAACCTCTCAACTTTAATTACCCCTATGGTCTACTACACCAGGATCCCATGGCCCTATGTAATTCAATCGTGCACAACGATGTTCAACATCCAAAGTTAACCTTAAGAACTACTTGGATAACAGCTTTCAAGAACTACTTGGCTAAACAACTACAAGAAAATAACAACATCATATAATATCACTGCATCTTAACAATGCTAGGCATGGAAAACAAGCAGCCTAACAGGCAAAGCTAAACCAAATGGTCAATATCAAAACAAACATGGTCAACACATCCATAGCACAGAAAATAACCCTATTTACAATCAAAAAACCTCTACTTAGGCACACAAGGCATAGTAGAAAATAACATGGCTAAAATCCCTAACCACGCAATACCCTGTTATTGGATATTGGGCAATTTTGCACATAATATGCAAATACTAACTACTAAAATGCAGAAACCACCTACCTCGATGTTGTACGATTGATATTATCCAGATTCAGCCCTTGAATCGACCTAGAATGTGGTATATCTACAAAACACCTAAAACGCTCTACCAAGAATATCTCATGAAAGAAGAGAAATAAAGGAACTTGGATTTAGAAAAAGAAAGAACGAACTATGGTGGTTCCAATGCAATCAACGACGGTTGATTCAGATAATGGATGTTGGGTCAGTAGCTCGAAGAAGATTTGTTGGCTTCGATCACTCCTGGACAATACAGGCCGAGAAGAAGTGTTTCTTTTGAATGTGATGCGACTCCGGTACGATATAATAATTAAAAAGAAAAGTACAAGGCATGTATTTTAAAAGTACACAGTGTGTATATGCCTTTATTGGGCCCCACTTTAGGTGGTCTCCATTTCAACCCACACGACCATGTACTCGGCCGTTACATGGCCAGTACATGGTCACCCTCGGCAACTAGGTACATGGCGTGTACTCAAAATTACATGAATTGTACACCTTAAATTTCCATATTCTTTTCTTTTTCTCAAAAACACCAAAAAATAAAACTCATACCTGAAAAAAAGGTATGGGTTCTTAAAAACTTCCCCCCTTAAAGAAATTTATCCCCAAATTTCCCTAAGAAGGTGGTGTAGAAGAAGAATCCTTGAACAACTCTGGCCACTATGATTGCATATCAGCCTCCCTCTCCCAAGTCTCATCTTGTACTCACCCATGCTGCCATAGCACCCATACCAAAGGAATAGACCAGCCACAGAGAACCTTCGCGATGTGATCAACAATCTGGAAAGGATTCTCCTCAAATGAGGCCTCCACCTATAACTCAACCTCCTCAGGTTGGAAACATGATATGGGTCTAAGAAGTAACTCCATAGCTAAGAAACGTGGAAGATTTCATGCATAGCCCGATACCTCTGAGGTAACTGCAACTGATAGGAAATTGTCTCGACTCTCTACAAAACCTCAAACGATCCAACATATCTCGAAAAAATATTTCCCTGTATCCTAATCCTCATATGTCCCAACCTTGGTGTGACACATATAAAAACCTGATCTCCGACCTCGAACTCCAGAGGTCATCTCCTCTGATCAGCATAAGACTTATGTCAGGAATGATCAGTGTCCATCCGCTTCTGAATCAACTCCACATGCTTTGTGGTCTCCTGAACAAGATGACATCCCAGTATAGTTGTCTCTCCTGCCTCCAACCAACATAAAGTTGATCATCATGGCCTACCATACAAAGCCTAATAATGTTTCATCTGAATAGTTGCTTGAAAAATTTTATTATAGGAAAACTCCACAAGAGGTATGTTATTCTCCAAAAAACCTCCAAAATCTAGGACGCATGATCGAAGCATGTCCTCCAGCACATGTACCGTATACTCAGATTGTCCATATGTCTGGGGATGGTAAGTTGTATTCAGAAGTACCTGTGTACCCAAATCCCTCTGTAATTCCTACCAGACCTGAGAAGTAAAAAGTGTGTCCCTGTCTGAAACAATGGAGTGTGGGACCCCATGTTGATGTACAGTCTCTCATATCTGCAGCCATCCTAGCACATCTACAATAAAGTTCGTCTTAACTAGTAAGAAGTTAGGAACCTTCGTGAGTCTTTCAATGACAACCCAAACTCCATCATTCCCTCAAGGTGACCTCAGTAAACCTATTATTAAGTCCATAGTGACATCATTCCACTTCCACTCAGGAATGGGTAATTGCTGCAAAAGCCATGTTGGTTATTGATTATTTTCCTTCACCTACTGACAGGTGGAACACCTCATGAGAAACCCAGAAACATCTCTCTTCATACCTAGACAAAAATACTGATGGTGAAGATCTCGATACATCTTGTTGACACCAGGATGAACTGCCTAAACTGAGAAATGAAAGTCATGTATCAGCTCCACGCATATGTCTGCTGACACCGACACGATTCTTTAAAAATGTATGATCTCATCCTCACCTATGGTCCATCCAGTAATAGGGTCCTCTCCTGACATAATCTCCTGTAGAACTAGGCCTTCAGAGTCTAATAGGTGCCTCATTCGCACTCGATCGAGAAGAGTAGATGTAACAGCTACAGAAGAAAGAAATGTCTTCCCCTGTCTATCATGAACCTCCAAATTCATCTTAGAGAACACATCCATAAGATTTCACTCACTACTAGCCTCCGGAATTTCCTGTATCTAAGTCCTCCTACTCAGCGCATCAGCCACTGTGTTGCCTTTCTCAAGAGTGTAGGCAATCTCAAAGTCACAAGATTGAAGGTACTCAACCCACATTTGTCATCTCAAATTTAGATCATGCTAAGTAAACATGTACTTGATACTTTTGTGGTCGGTGAAAACCATAAAATGATCTCCCAAAAAATAATGTCTCCAATAGCGTAAGGCATGAACAACTGTAGCCAACCCGAGATCGTGTGTCGAGTAATTTCTTTCATGTGGCCTCAACTGTCGAGACCCATACGCAATGACTCTTTCTCCCTGTATAAGCACTGCTCCCAGCCCGATACCTGATGCATCATAGTAAATAGTATATTTCTTTTCTGGATATGGAAAAATATTATTGGTGCTGAAGCCAACCTCCCTTTCATCTCCTGAAAGGCTGACTCATAAGAATCTGACCACAAGTACTTCGCACCCTTCTTAGTCAGGCCCATCAGTGGTGCTTCTAAGCATGAAAAGTCATGTATAAAACATATATAGTAACCAGCCATCCCTAGAAAACTTTGTACCTCAAATACATTCTTTGGATGCTCCCAGGAAACTACTGCTCTCACTTTATCTGGGTCTACTGATACTCTTGTCTCTGAGATAACATGACCCAAGAAGTGAATTCGGTCCATCCAAAAGTGGAATTTTGAGAGGTTACCATATAACTGGTGCTCTCTCAGTGTACTCAAATTTATATCAAGATGTGTGGCATGGTCATGTTGAGTATGAGAGTAAACTAAGATATAATCCATGAAGACTACCACAAAAGAATCCAAGTATGGATGGAATACTCGTTTCATCAGTACCATGAAAATTGTAGGCGCGTTCGTGAGTCCGAACAACATAACCACATACTTCTATAGACCATACCTGCTCAGAAAGGCTGTAAGATGTATATCTGATGGTCTAACATGCATCTAATGATAATAAGATCTCAATTCAATATTAGAAAACACCCAGGCTCCTCAAAGCTGATCAAAGAGATCATCAATACTTGGTAAGGGATATCAGTTCTTGACCATCAACTGGTTCAACTTACGATAATACACACAAATTCAGAGGGTATCGTCCGCCTTATTGGAAAATAGGATAGGAGAACCCCAAGGAGAAGTGATGGGTCATATGAAAGGCATCGCCTGTAACTCCTCTAACTGCTTCTTGAGATCCTGTAACTCTGGTGTAGCCATCCTATAGGGAGGAATGGACACTGGTTCCTCTCTTGGCACAATATCAATAGAAAGGTATACCCCTCGTTTAGGAGGAAAACCTAAAAAGTCCTCTAGAAGGATATCCATGAAATGATTCACCACTAGAGGAAATTCCATTTATGAAGTCCCCTAGCCATCTAGATATAGACTAGAAATCTGGGATATAACTCCTCCCAACCGATGATGCTCGGGTACTGCTCTGCTTGCCTGGACATCCCATTCTCCCTTATGTAAGAACAAACCGCCATCAGGTTATGTGAAACTCACCCTTCAATGATAGAAATCGACAAAAGCCTGGAAGGGAACTAACTAGTCCATTCTGAAAATGACATCATACCCTATCATCTCTAATACATAAAGTTCCCATAAGAAGTGACACTGACCAACCTCGAGAGGGAACTCCTTGCACTATCGTACACTAGCTATTCTAGTCTCCAACAGAGTGTCTAATGTTAATACATCAGTAGAAGTAAATGTACAGAGCACAAGTCTCTCCACAACAACAACAGATATAAAACTATTGGAAGCCCCTATATTGAAAAGTGAAGAAGTTAAAAATGAGGAAACTAGGATCATACCTCAAACTATAATGGGTCTAGGATCCTGCTCCTGTTGTGTCTTCTCCATAGCAAAAGTTTGGCCTGTATTGTGGCCCTATGACCCTGCCTGACCACCCTGAGTCGATCTACCCTGTTGTCATTGGAATCTTGCCAACTAACTACCATGGCCATGACCTCCACCTCACCCTAAACATCTGGAAGAACTCTAGTTCCTAGACTGATGAGAAACTGGTGGTGCTGCTCCTAAAAAAGGAGTCATAGAGGAACCAAGGTCACCCGCTGTTGGTGAAAATATCCGACAGAAACACTAAATATGGCCCATCTCACTACAATATTGGCACTCCACTGGGTCTCTTGGAAAATGTGGCCTCATATTCCCACTCTTCCCGCACTGGTAGCACACCACCTGGATACTATAAGAAGTATCATGCTTCCTCATATCCCCACGTGTAGACTCCCTGCGATGCTTCCTGCTGTCAGTATGATGGGTACCAACTCCAGATGCTGATCCACCCTGGATAATAGCTCTAGAATCCCTCATATTTCACTCTGTTATCAATGCATGGTTGACTTTAGAGGTGATGGAATTCAACCTGAATATGTTCACCTGAGATCAAATGTCATTCCTGAGACCATCCTCAAACTTCCTCACCAATAATAACTTATCTACCCCTAGAATGGGTGTGAAGTGTTGCAGCTCTGTGAAGTGAAAATAATTATCCATAACTAAAAGATTTTACTACTTCAGACTCATGAACTCTTAGGTGTGATCGACCCTCAAAGTATCTGGGTTGAAGTAATTGTAGAAGGAACACTGGAACTCATCCCAAGCCATAACCTTCTAGTGTCTCTCTTGTGAGATCACATCCCAGGATCTCTTGGTGGAATCCCATAGCATGCACATATTGAGCTTTACCCTCTTCTCTGAAGGTATCTATAGATGCTCAAAGATTGAAAGCATGGCCTCTAACCATGATTTTGCAACCTGAGGTCCTATATCTCTTGAAAAATTAAGAGAATGTTGTTACTGAATGACCCGCATCAAATCTGCCATATACGGGTTGGAGGCGGTACTCCTCGGAAGGTCTGCATGAACCACATAAAGCCCTCTCAGAACTGTGCATCAGCACCTATATCTGGGATAACAGCTGGTGCCAAGACGGGAATGACTGGAGGATATGTTGGCAGTTCCTAATCTTCCATGTCTGGTGTTTGGTCACTACCCTATAACTGGCGTACAACCGGAGGACATCTCAGTGGCATGACTCTGAAAGGTCAAATGCACACCTTAGATCAATATTAACAAGGACATAAAGTTATAATTACAAGAAGGTAATATGAGAAATAAATCATTCATGATTTCTAAAAGTTGCATACACGACGTGTACAACTCCTACACAGTGTGTTCCCTTAAAATTTCATATGGAATTATACTTTTTCCAGTCCGGGTCATGTAACACCGCATACACATGGAGTTTTATCCTAACACATGGCATGTACTTGAATCCTCTTCCCCTGTATGAGTTATTATACATGACTTAACCCACACGGTTCTCCTAGAGAAAGACTACACAGTGTGTTTGTGTGAGACATGGTGTGTAATAGAAATAATTTCACTGATCCGTGTTGTTAGTCACACGGCCGGTTACACGGCTGACTCTACAGAATGTGTTTGTGTGAGACACACTGTGTACTAACTACCCATAATCCACCCGTGTAGTTGGTCACACGGCGATACACATAGTCTATACACACAGAATTTACGTCTAGTACACGGTGTGTTCCACCAAGGATTTTCGAACCCCATGTCTCTTCCCACACAGCCAGTGACACGTTTAGGTACTACACTGCGATTAAATATACTACACAACATGTCCTTAAGAAAAATAGTTCATTTCTAAATAGTAGGATACATGGAGTGTATTCAGAAATACACACCATGTATTCTAGGTTTTCCCAGACAGTAAGCCCTAGAAACTACTTTATAACCCAGAAAAACACTAAAAAGAACATTAAAGAGCCAAATTCTGATCTGTGAGGGCCCATACTCCCCGATAATCAAATTTTGGCATCTTATACATGTCATATACAAGTAAAACAGTGCAATGATCCACCAAATTCCAATCCACGAGGGACCATAACACCTCATGAACCAAAGTTTGGTGTTCATTAAAACAAAACCTTACACAACCCAATACCCTATCAAATAGCAGGTATTCTATCAAGGCATCTATCACAACAACAAGAATATCTAGCACAACATCTATCACAACAACATTCAATCATTAATGTACCCTAAATGGCATGGTAAGAATGCATGACATGTGATCTCTATAAAGTTCATATATGACACATGAGATGGAATACCCTCATCTCATCGGGTTGCAATAGAAATAGAACCTCAATAATATCAACAATAATTGCACAAAACATTTGAATCACCCAATGGTGAAATCAAATCCACTGTAATAATTAAAAAAACATAAAAATAGCAATATATGAGTTAAATTGGATTTTCCCTATACATATGTTAGCTACCACTAGGAACAGCTTATTACCAAGTACCTATTATTTCATATCCCTGATTATAGGCTCCAAATAGTAAGTCAAGAAGAAAATAATTCCTCTGATACCAATTTGTAACATCCCGGTTCTAGGTGCCGGCCAAAGGTGCCCAATAACTGGTTGGTCACATGGCTTCAAGCGCATTTCCCCTAACACCAGAGGCTGCCGACTAGCAGCGAGGGATTTGGGTGTGATAGTGGGGAAACTATACCCTCATTGGCAGATTAACTTAGCAAAATGGCAATCATATAACAATATTAAAAGTAGTAATAACATGAAATAAGTAAACAGCAGAAGACTTGAAGTAATAAACAAATGGAGTACATATATATAAATTATGCATGATACATATGTCTAGAAAAGTATCCAAACAATTCAAAATGATGGAATAAAGTACTAAACCAAAGTACAAAGAAAACAAATAAACTCCAGCAGCATCACAAGCCTCAGCTTGGTCTCAAGCTCTCATGCTCTACAGCAATCAAGTACCTGAAGTAGAAGGGAACTTTCCCTTATCTATACTTGTAGTAATATAATCTTTTTGGTCAGAAAAGCATGGCCCAAATAGGGTGTGAGATGAATCCTAGTAGGCAACGACCCAAAGATCTATGCTTAATAGTCAGGGAATATATATGGTAGGCAATAAGCAAAATGAAGTAGTAAATGAGGAAGTACTCAAAAGTAAACAATCCTACAGTTTCAATTATATTCATTTTCATATATCATGTAAGTAGATAATCAAAGACAAGTAACCCTATTGGAAGTAATCATAGCATAACCCCTCTGGTTCAACCAATAAAACACAAGCAACACTCTGGAAAGCACTCACAATCTTACCCCTCAAGTTTATCTTTAGAAAAGACTCTCTGAGGAATCACTCACCGTCAATTCCCCATGTGGTCTTGTATCGGTAAACTACATACACTATAAGGAAGCACTCAACATCTAATTCCTCATGTGGTCTCACAACATGGAACTAAAGACACTCTGAGGGAGCACAAGTCCATCCCCCCTATGGTATCGCAACTTAAAAGTAAATAGACACTCTAGAGAAGCCCTCAGTGTCCATTCCCCCTATGGTCTACTACACCATGTTCCCACATTCTTGTGTAAGTCAATCATGTACAAAGATGTTCAACAACCAAATTAAACCTTAAGAACTACTTGTCTAATAGATTTCAAGAACTACTTGGCTAAACATCTACAAGCATATAATAGCATCAGATAATATCACTCTATCTTAACAACACTAGGCATGGAAAACAAGCAACCTAACTAGCAAAGCTAGACCAAATGGTCAATATCAAAAAAACATGGGAAACACATCCATATCACAGAAAATGACCCTATTCACAATCAAACAACCTCTACTCAGGCACACAGGGCATAGTAGAAAATAAAAGGGCTAGAATCCCTAAACATGCAATACCCCATTCTAGGGTATTGGGCACTTTTTCACATAATATTCAATGACTAACTATGGAAAGGCACAAACTACCAACCTCGATGTTTTACGATCGATATTCTCCATCTTCGACCCTTGAATTGACGTAGAATGCAGTAGATCTACAAAAAAACTTAAAATGATCAACCAAGAATATCTCACGAAAGAAGACAATCATGGAACGAGGATCTAGAAGAAGGAAGAAATCACCATGGAGATTCCAACACAATTGAAGGTCGTTGATTCATAGAATGGATGGCAGGTCAGTGGGTCGGAGAAGATTCATCGGCTTTGGTCACTCCAAGATGAGACAGGCCAAGAAGAAGTGTTTTTTTTTGAACGAGACATGACCCCAGTCTGATATAATAATTAAAAAGGAAGTACAAAACATGTATTTTAAAAGTACATGGCGTGTATATGACTTTAATAGGCCCCGGTTTAGATGTTCTCCAGGTCACCCCACATGACCATGTACTCGGTCGTTACACATCCAGTACACGATCACCTGTGGAAACCGAGTACACAACATGTACTCCAAAGAACACAGCATGTACTCCTTAAATTTCTAGATTCTCCTCTTTTTCTCAAAAACACCAGAAAAGAAAACTCATACATAAAAAGAAGGTTTGGGTTCTTGCAGGTTGTGTGGTAAATTGTGATGCATCTACATCTTAACTCAGTTGTGCTCTCATAAAATGATATCATGTCATAGTTTATGGATCATAATATTTTTCAATTAACCAAAATAATTATCTAACCCACGAATTGGAGTTAGATAAGGTGGTTTATGCTTTCAAAACATAGCATCATTATCTCTTTGCTAAGAATTTCACTTTGTTCATTGACTATAAACTATTTAAACTCGTCTTTTGGTTAATAGATTTGAATTTGAGATAAAGATGATAAATATAATATCTGTATATATTCAACTTTGAATTGGTTTATAAACTATGAAAAATAAATTCTATAGATTATGATTTAAACTAAAATTCATATAATAAATTTCAATACAATATTTAGATTGATAGAAATTGATGAGTATGATTTCTGATATTCATTTGGATTACACTAATCAGAATGAAGTTGAAATATTCTTTATGGAGACCCTCACTCCTGATTTGGTTGAGAATGTTAAGAATTCTTAGAGATTTGGTAATTTTTTCCATTCCATTATGTCAAAACGTAATGGTGTGGAGACCATGGATAACTAGAAACAAGATAAAAACTTTTGTTTATAATTTCAAGATAAAATAGTCAATCTGAGCTCTTATCAAGAACAAATTTTTTCTACTTATCATCATTCTAGGTGGGAAATTCATCCATGACTATAAAATATGTATAAGGATCTAATGACCCATTTTTTGTGGTTAGGTATAAAATAAAATGTGGTTGACTATGTTATGAAATTTCTAGCTTGTCAACAAGTCAAGGACGATCATTAATGACCAGCTGCAATGTTGAAATCTTTATATTTACACATATGGAAATGGTGGAAGATAGCTATATATTTTTTCATAGGTTTACCAAGAACTATTTAGAATCATTATTCAATTTGGATGATTGTATAATGAATCACAAAGTAATCACACTTCATTATACTTCATGAATCCAATAAGGTGGACAAATTGAAAAAGATCAATATTAAAGAATTTGTAAAATTTCATAGAATAATTGTTTTAATTTTATCCAACCAAGACCATTGATTTACCTATTGATTTTGGTTATCTTTTCATCAATCCTAATGAAAACAATTAACCATGAGAACATCACATCATCCTCAAATGGATGGGTAGTTAGAAAAAATGATTCAGACATTATAATACATACTCTAAGCTTGTGTTATAGATTTTAGTGGCTCATGGGAGGAAATTTTTTCCTTAGTGTAGTTATCATAAAAAAAATTTCTAGGATATGATACAGATGAATATGTTTAAGGAAATGTATGTTCATCCATCTAAATCTCTACTTTGGGGTAGAGACCAGAGAAAATACACTATTGACACAAAGCCTCATTCATGAAATGACTATGAAGAATCAAATGATTAGGAAATTTATGGTTTCAGACCAAATTCATTTGAAATATTATTTAGATCATCAACATCACACTTTATCATTTATCATGGTAGATCATGTATTCCTGAAAGTCTCTCTAGGTCTAGGGCATTTTTTATTAGGTAGGAAAGGAAATTTTTCTCTTGGTATGTTGTACATTTTGATATACTTGAAATAATTGGCGATTGTGATTATATATTAGCTTTACTACCATGGTTTAATTTGGTTAATAATTTCTTTCATGTATCATAGCTAAAGAAATACCATCCAAATCTTATCCATGTGATTCGGTGGGATTTTATTGATTTGGAACTAGATTCTATATTTGTTCAAGAACTGATTCAGATCTTGTAAATATAAGATAAATTCTTGTATATAAAATATATTCCTTTAGTTTTTGTATTATATAAACATACTGAAATTCAAGAAGAAACTTGGTAAAATGAGAAAGATATTCTCAAACATTGGAATGGACTTTTCCTAAGCATTTTCAACATCCATATTTTTATGGATGTAAATCCTAATGGTGGGAAAAATTTAATACCCTTAGTTTGAGGTACTTATCTATTTTATTATGTATTTTGAAGTTATATAATTTTTGGGTTGATTTTTGGGATTTTATGAATGGTTTTAGTGTGTTTTGGAAGTCTTTTATAGAGGTGAACAGTTTGAGCATGGTTAAGGGAAAATATTCAGCTTCTCCAAGAAAATATGTAAGGGAATATCGGTGTAACTATGTTGGCACAAGGTTTTTCCTAACGATGTGAGAAAACATGTGAATTAAAAATTTGGGATAAAGTAATTTTCTATGGTTAGTGCATAGTTTTTCAAACCATGTGGTGCAAGCATGTGGCCCTGGGTGTTTTCTAGTAGCACTCGCATGGTTGGTGCATAGTTTATTAATCCATATAGCTTAACCATGATATAACATTAATAATATTTAAAAATTATATTTCTATACCTTTTTATACCTTAAAACTCCCATTCTTCTCTAGTTGACCTAAAATCTTGAACTAGAGGACACCTCAATGTGATTTTGGCAACTCCTCTTACTCTAGAACCTGATTTCAATGGATCAATGTGTGTTGGATCTTAGATATTGAAGGTAATATACCTATCCTCTCCTTATTTTTCTCTTCCTTATAGATTCGAACATTTTACTTTGAATGGAAACTTAGATCAGGGTTGTTTTTCCAAGATTTATTTGATTAGCTATGTTCTGAAAATTCTGTTTTTGGATTTTTTGAAGGAACATGAAAGGGAGCTCGAATCAGCTAGATCACATCTCGATTATTCTAATTCCTTGAGATCCATCATGATTTGGGTATCTTATCTATTTTATCTTCTTATTCTATAACTTGAAGTCTTAGTTTTTCTTAAATTATTTTCTTGTATTTCAAAAGAAATTTTTGATGGATTATTTAAGGAAACCCCTTTAGTTATTTATTTGGGAAAACAATGAAATTCAAACAATTTCTTTAGAAACCCCCTTTTATTTATAGTTTTAAATTATGGTATTAGTTTAATGAAATAAATGTATTTGATTAAATGTTTTAAAGGTGATAATTTATTTATGTGAAATAAATGGAAGTAGTAGAATTGTATACATGGAATGGTGTGTTTTTATTTTCGTTGGTCATTTCCATTTAATGGAATGTGGTTTCAGACTAGAGGCACCAGAAGGATTATCACTAATGAACAGCTGTATGGATGGATTATTTTCCACTCATGATTATTAAAACTATCATAGAATTCATGTGTATGTGTGTGCGTGTGTGAAATGTGGAATGTGTATGCCAAGTGTAACTAATATATAAAATATTTCTACTTCAAATTAAATTATTTAAATTAAGTAAACATCTTTTGATTTTTCTCTCTTTTTTAAATTATATTTTGAACTGTGAGATAATGTGTTCTTATCACAATATCATGAGTTGGTAAGTCTCTTGGGGATTTCATATTGGGTATTATTACTATAACATCATGTTATTATTTTCTGGTATTCTTAAACCCCTCTTTTGATCATTCTTTAGTTGGACTTCATTTGGGGTTTTTTTGGTTTAGAACTTTGGAAATTTTGATAGTTTTGGGCTAGTGCATGGTTGGTTCATGGTTTTCCCAAACTGTGTGCTATCTCAGTGGAAATCATGCAAACCTAGACAGTGGGGTTTTGCATGGCTATTATACAATTTGAACATCTATGTACCCACTTAGTAAAAACTTTTCACCTTGGAAAAGGGGAACATGGGTAAGGTTCATGGTTTGGTATAACTATGCATCCCTTCCTAGATAACCTTGTTTACAAGTTTTTTTAATCTGAAAATTGTTTTAAAATTCCCAAAACCCACCTTTTAAATCCTTGGTGGGATTTTATGACCCCATAGGGATTTCTTATTCCATAGAGGCTCCCAAGAACAGTTTTTTCCCACTATACACCCTTCCATAAGTGAATTTAATCTATGATAATGGTGTTCAATCTTCTCTTAGTTATTTTCCTCTTCCCTTTCTCTTCCTACTGCTATCTCTCTTCTCCTCCCTAGAGTTTTTTGGTTCACCATGCTATAGGATGATCTAATAACCTATTTTGGATCTTGGATCTCGGTGTGATTCCTAGATTACTTTGTCATCATTATTTATTGGCAAATTCCGATTAGGGTTTAGAGTTTCTAGATCTAGTGATCCTGATGTAGGTGGTTCCATTTTGATTGGCCAATTTAATTAATCCTAAACTGCTTGATTTAATTAAATGTCTTTCAATTTAATGGGTGGGATTTGATAATTATGAAATTAAATTTTTAAAAACTCAATTCCATTGAATTGGTAGATTTGGATTTGAATTTGTATTTTGGCATAAAATTGGGGAAACCCCAAATTCCATTTAATTGTGGATTTATTATGAAATTGAAAGAATTTTGCAAAATTTAAATTATAGAATTTAATTTGTAAAAGTGAATTTTGAAACTTAATTTTGAATTGATTTAAAATTATTATATGAGAAAAATGTCTTAAAATGGTTTTTATTGAAACCTTTGGGTTTTATCTTGGAAAAGGCATGTTTTGATAAAAAACCCATTTTGGTTTTTAAAAGGAAATTTGCATATTTGAAATGGGAGAATATGATGAACTATATTTTAAACTATTTTCAAAATAAATTCCCCATCATTGTTTGTTTATTAGAGAATATGAAAGACTAGGTGGTTAGTGAGTTATTCAGGATAACACTCTATGATTTACAATGTTACCAAACGTAAATCCAACAAGTCACATCCCCAATAGGATGGTGATGATGTTCTCTTGACCTGTATCTAAGGGGACGTGTGTATACACATATTTCTATGTCACCTTGAGTGTGTGGAGTCCTATATCCTGGAACTATCATACCTTTTGGTAGATGAATGTGTTTCTTACTTAATTATATTTTAGATATAAATGCATGTAATGTTTTTAAACTATTTTACATGCCTTCTAAATTTATATAAACTATTTTTTATAAAAAAAATTATTAATACATTTGTTTAAAGTATTTTCCATCATTTGAAATGTAAATAATTATTTTTTTAAATATTTTTTTGAAATTCTATATATGTTTATTTAAAATTTAAATCTCTTTATTTGGTTAATTAAATGTTGGCATCTATTATGAAATATTTGGTGAGACCCTATTGGGATTTTATCTCACACTCTACCTGTGCCTTAGGGTTTTTATTAACTATATTCTTCTATATTATAGTATGGGTAAAGCACCACTTAGAGGTGGTTCTGGATGTCGATCTATGTACTTGGAGAGTTGCATCCATTGGGAATTTCATAATCTATCTTGCTTTTCTGGTACATTGTTATAGTAATTTGGGTTATTTATACCTAGTTGACTTCTAGTATAGTTCTCCCTATGGAGTTTCTTTTGTATGTATATTGACTTATTTATCTTACTTTCAAAATGTTTCTAGAAAATTTGTTCCCACTTCCATTTTTTATGATGCTTAATGCTAGTCATGAACCCATGGGGATCAGGAACACCATTTGTTCCATCTCAGTACCATCTCAGTTATCAGGTTACCTGGGTACCTGGGATGGTTTGTGAAAAATTGGTATTGGAGCTTTAGGTTGAGCTTCTTATCTTGAATTTAGTATGCATTGTGTAATACTGTCAGGACTTAAGAGGTAGTACAATTGAGTTTCTAGATATCTCTCACCATAATGAACCTTAATTCGTCGGGGGTGGTTTGAAAAAGATTTCTTGGGGATTAGTTCAAGTATTTTCCCTACTTTTATTGGGATAGATAGAAATCCAAATCCTATTGTCTATCTATTGGGATTATTTTTCTCTTGATTCTCTATTTGTGTGTTAATATGGTGTCTTCTATGATGTATACTGATGTTTTGTAGCATCATAAATATGATAATATGCATGAATTGGATCCAGGAGGAAACTGATGCTGAACCTCAGTAATTAAATCCTCTTGTGGACCCAAGTCTGGTTGAGGTGATCATGTGTACTTTCCAAGCTCTAGGAAAAGAACCACCACAAGTTCTCGTTCAGGATCAAACTATGGAACCTTGAAATAATGATCTCTAGAATCATTCTCAGGATTTCCTTTTCAAAAATACACCAGTGTTCCAAGTCTCTAATGATCCACAACTATATGAGGAATTTTTGAGTAGTATTGATCATTTATTTGAATTCTTGGTGACACCTTAAGAAATCAAGGTGAAGTGTGCCACCTTCAAGATGTAAGGATCAAGAATTATATGGTGGTAAAATATGGTGATGGTGAAGTATCATGAGGGATTAGATTAGAAGTACTTAAAAGTTATTTTCACCAACCAGTTCTATCCAGAGTCGATGGTGTTGGCCAAAGCTTGTGATTCTTTCAAGCTTGAGAAGGCTAACAAGACCATGATAAAGCATGAAAACCATTTTATAGATCTGAAGCAGTTTTCACATGATATAGTGTAAAATGATAAGATAAATACTAAACAATTCAATTTGGGGATTTAAGTAGATATTTTCTCTTAGTTTTTCTTACTGAAGCTTCCTTCTTATGATATGGTGATGGACAGAGTACTGATGGTAGAAATGTACCTGGATGGTAATTTAGGGTTGTTTGGTTTTTCTTTCTCACCCAATGTTAGTTTGAGTTCCTTTAATGTAAAGTGGATACATGATGATTCTCGTGGTGGTTCTCAACAACAAGTTCATTCTAGACCTCCTGTAATGCCTAGAAATGGTCCTTTGATTTGTTACCATTGTGGAAATCTTGATAATTCAAATAGAGTTTCCACTAAGGCAATCAAGATATGTGGCTCCTATGGATGCTTGAGTCACTTTCAAAAGTTCTTTCATGTTTATTCCACTCTGCATAGTAGCACAGGGTAATTTGATGCTTCATTTATAAAGGGGTTCTAGCCACAGGAATCCAGAACGAAGCTTCTTTACATAGTGAAAGAGTATCTATAGGAAGCGTACATAGGTCAAGTGACTATGAGAGGTACCATCACTATATATTCATCATTAGTGAGTTCTTTATTTGAAATTGGTTCATCTCATTCATTTATTTCAACTTGTATTATTAATCTGATAAATCTTCCTATGAATCTTTTATCTTATGTAATGGGTATTACTATACTCCTTCAAATGAAGAGAGGGTAGGGTCTCTATAGCCCCGCTTGTGTTTTCTATCTCTTAGATGTTGATATTTCTTGTAGTTTTATATTTTTCAACATTAAACCACTTGACATAATTTTTGGTATGGATTTTCTCATTACCTATAAAGCTAGACTGATTGTTATCTTTAACAGGTCTCCTTCACTACAACTGATGGTGTATGAGATATCTTTTAGGGAGAATGGGACTCAAGGTTGAGTAGAGAAAGACCATATTATATAGAGTAAGGGAAAGTAATATTTGTGTTTTATTTTGATCTAGAGTAGGAATATTTAAATAGTGACCTCCCCCTAATTTTCATTGAGTTTCCCAACATGTTTATTTATTACTTCTCTAGTCTACCACCGATAAGGGGGGTAGAGTTTTCTATCGATTTAGTGCCTGGTACTCAACCAGTTTTTATTCCCTCTTATCGCATGGAACTAGATAAAATTAAATAAATAACGACTTAGTTGGATGATCTGTTAGAGAAAGGCTCTATGTTCCTGGCTGTGTCACCTTGGGCAGTATTGGTTCTCTTTGCTAAGAAAGTTGATGGTTCACTCTACCTATGTTTTGATTGCTGAAAACTCACAGAGACATGGTAAAGAATAAATATATGTTTCCATGGATTGATGATCTGTTTGAATATTTGAAAGGGGAAAGTGGTTATCAAAGATTTAACTTCGATTTGGTTACCATCATTTAAGAATAAAAGAATCTGATGTTCATAAAACTACCTTTCAGAGGAGGTATAGCCATTATGAGTACCTTGTCATGCCTTTTGGTCTAACCAATGATCCTACAGTTCTCATGGACTTAATTAATGATGTAGGTTCTAGGGAGAGGCATCTTCGAATAGTTGTTATTTGAATGTATTCTACCTTTTAATGGTGTTACTTGGTTGTAATAGTTTGGGTTCACACTTACCATTAAAAGTGTCATTAGAAAATACCAAAAAAATGGATTGGAAGAAGTCATGGATTTAATGAATAGGATTTTCCATGAGTATCCTAATACCTTTATAGTATTCTTTGTGTATTAAATCTTGGTTTACTCTAAGTTCAAGGAGGTTCATGTGTTTCATTTGAGAGTAGTTTTGGAATGGTTGAGAAATCACAAAATTTATGCCAATATATTGAATTGTGATTTGTAGATTCGGGAACTAAAGTTATTGGGACACATGGTCTCATAACATAGTATCTCAATTGATCCTAAAAGGGTGAATGCTAGTATGACATGGGAGAAACTACAAAATGTTTTTGAGATTCAGAGCTTCTTGGGTTTAGCAAGATATTATCACCGGTTTGTAAAGGAATTCTCAAACTTAGCCTCTCTGATGACTGCTCTAACTCAAAATAGAGTAAAGTTTTCTTAAGATGGAAAATGTTAGAGTTCTTTTGCAGAGCTGGACCATCTTTTGATGACTACATCAGTTTTGAATCTTCAAAAGGCCGGGCAGAGCTATGTGGTCTTCTATGATGAATTGGGTTCGGGTTTGGTTTGAGTTCTTATACAGGTTGATCATGTAATTGCCTATATATCTCTTCATCTTATGCCACACTAGAAGAATTATCTAACCCATGACCCTAAACTTGCAGTTGTGATGTATGAAATTAATATTTAGTTGAATTAACTTTACAGATAAAGGTTTTTCGTGTATTAAAAACACAAGATCTTGAGTTATCTCTTCTCTCAAAAAGATTTTAATCTCTTCCATAGGTTTTGGGTGTAATACATATAGTCTTTTGACATTGAAATTTCCTATACCCTAGGGAAAGGGAATGTCATCACATATACTTTGAGTAGAAAACTTCCAAATCAGGTCGTGAAATAATCTTTAGAAGAGCGGAACTATAAGGCTCTCTTTTCACAGTTTCCTATTAGAGTCTATGAATCAGGGGCTGAGGTTTCTTTGGCCAATGTTCAGTTGACATCCACTCTTCTCAATATGAATTTTTAGAAATAAAATCTTGATGATGAGTTCTAAATCATTAGAGACTCTCTTTATGGTGTGGAGACAATGCCTGAATGGTCATTCTCTAACAAGGTTATTCTATACCATTTCAATCTCTTTGTTGTTCCATTAGCGATAAGGAAAGATGTGCTGGGGGATTTTCATAACTCCCAGTGGGCTATACACCCAGGAACCAAGATATGTTCTATGAAATGCAGTGTAGATTCAGGTGGATAGGTATGGTATGGGGCATTTTTTAATTTGAATCTAATTGTTATACATTCCAACAGGTCATGGCTGAGCACCAAAAGCCTTTAGGTTTTCTTTATCCACTTCCAGTGACAACTTGTAAGTGGTATGAAATCTCTATAGACGTTTTTAGTTGGTTTACCACATACCCAAAGAAAGAATAATGTGATATGGGTTGTGATCAATCGGCTGAAAAAAATCAACTCACTTTATACCCATTCATGATATAACTAAAGTTGAGGAGTTGGGAAAACTTTATGTGAAAGAGATTGTCAACTTCAATGGAGTTCCATATTCTATAGTCTCTCATATGGATCCTCAGTTCATTTTTCATTTTTTGAAAGTCCTTAAGGACACACTAGGATCTGAGGTCTGTTTGAGTATGGAGTATCATCCACAGTCGGATGGCTAGATAGAACGAGATATAGAGGATATTCTTTTTTCTTGTGTTATAGACTTTGGTGGGGCTTGGGATGCCCATCTGGGGTTGGTTTAGTTTTTTATAAAAATAGTTACCAATTGGAATTCATAATGGTACATTTTGAGGCATTGTAGATATTAGTTTTGTTGGTTGGAGATTGGTGAACATTCCTTGGTTGAAATGAGTTTGGTTCAAGAGATGACAGCAAAGATTCAGTTGATTGATCAAATGATGTTGGTAGTACAGATCTGGTATAAGTATTATTCTGATCATCATTGTAGACCATTTAAATTATTAGTTGGTGACCAGGTGTTCTTGAAAGTTTCACATTGGTTGGTTCATTAACGATTTAGAAGGAAATAGAAACTTTTTCCTCATTTTGTGGGACATTTTGAGGTTCTTGAGTGGGTAGGAAAAGATTCTTACTATTTAGAACTTCCACAGCAGCTGACATTGATACATAATGTGTTTCATGTATCTCAGCTATAGAAGTATCTATCTGATCCATCTCATATTCTAATCTAGAGAGGTCTTAAGGTTGAACCTAGTTTATTTGTGACTGAATAGCTTGTTAGAATAGTTGATTCTGAAACCAAGGTACTTTATGGGTAGACGATACATTTGGTTAGAGTACTATGGAAGCATGGTTCTGATTCTCATCATACGTGGGAGAGGGAGGCACTGATGATAGAGCAGTGGCGTCATATTTTTGGCATGGAAGCTTCTGAGTTGGCTTTCTAGGGATGGGAAGTTTCTATGATGGGCAGCATGTAACATTCTGTTACTATTTTCAAGTATTCCTAAACCCCTATTTTGGTTATGCTATGGTTGGGTATTTTTTGGGGTTATTTTGGGTGATAAATTTGAAAATTTTGAATGTTATGGGCTAGCACATGGTTTGAAAAATTGTTCGCCCACTTAGTAGAAACTGTGAACCTTGGATGAAGGGGAACACGACTAGGGAGCACATTTTGTTCTAACCATGTGGCCCTATCCAGCTAACCATGCATACATATTTTTTAATCCAAAAATTGTATTAAATTTCCCAAAACCTACCTTTTAGGCCCCCAATGGTTTTGTATGACCCCATAATGATTTTTACTTCCTTTGAGGCTCCCATGAGAATTTTTTGTCCTCTATATAACCTTATGGAAATTAATCGAAGTTAGGTGAATGGTATTCAATCTTCTCCCAGTTAGTTTCCTCTTCTTGTTCACTTCCTCCCGCTATATCTCTTCTCCTCCCTAGGGTTTTTTTGGATCACTATAATATTGGAAGATCTAATAACATTTGTTTCAGATATTGTATCTAGTTTTGATCCTTGGATTTATTTTTCATCATTATTTTTTAGAAAATATCTATTAGGGTTTAGAGTTTCAAGATCTGTTGGTCCCGAGGTAGGTGGTTCCATTTTGATTGGCCTATTTAATTAACTCTAAACTATTTGATTTGAATAAATTACTTTAAATTGAATATATGGGATTTGATTCTTATGAAATTAAATTTTTAAAACCCCACTTCCATTAAATTGGGGGATTTGGATTTGAAATTGGATTTTGGTAAAAATTTAATGAAAAACCCCAATTCAATTGAATTGGGAATTTATTGTGAAATTGATGGAATTTTATGAAATTGAAATTATTAAATATAAATTAAAAAATTGAATTTTGAAATTTAATTATGGATTGATTTCAATTTATTTTTTGATAAAAATGAATTAAAATGGTTTTGACATAAACCTTTGGGTTTTATCATGTAAAAGGGAATGTTTTATTAAAACCCGATTTTTGTTTTTAAAAGTAAATTGGAAAGTTTAAAATGGGATAATGGGATGAATTGTATTTTAAACAGTTTTTTAAATAAATTTCTTATCTATGTTTGTTTGTTAGGGAACATTCAATCCTATGTAGTTAGTGAGTTATTTAGGATCGCACTCAATGACTTACAACATTACAGAACATCAATGCATCATGTCACATCCCCAGTGGGATGGTGATGAATTCCTCTTGACTAGTGTCAAAGGGGATGTGTGTATGCACATATTTTTATGTCACCTTGAGTTTATAGAGTCTTATATCCTGAAACTATCATACCTTTTGTTAGATGACCATGTTTATCACTTTTTTATATTTGAGATATAAATGTACGCTAATGTTTGTAAACTATTTTACATGCCTTAGGAATTTATATAAATTTTTTTGTATAAAATGTTTATTAAGCCATTTTTTAAAGTATTTTCCATCATTTGAAATGTAATGAATGATTTGTTTAAAAATTATTTTAAAATTCCACATCTGTTTATTTAAAATTAAAAGATCATTATAAGGTTAATTTAATATTGGAATCTATAATGGAATATTTGGTGAGACCCTACTAGGATTTTATTTCACACCTTACCTATTTCTTATAGGTTTTTATATATTATCTCCTTCCTGGTTTGAGTAGGGGTAAAGCACCACTTGGAGGTGGTTTTGGTTGTTGATTCACATACTTGGATAGTTATGTCTGTTGGGACATGGGTTATCTATCATGTTTCTCTAGTACTTTTCTATAGTACTTTGGGTTGGTTATACTTGTTTCAATTTTGTTATAGATCTCATTGTGGAGTTACTTTTGTATACATATTGACTTGTTTATCTTACATCTGCAATGTTTTTATAAAATTAATTCTCACTTCCATTTTTTATGATGTCAGGTACTATTATCAAATCAATGGGGATTGGGAACTCCCTTTAGGACATGTCAGTGTCATCTCAGTTATTAGGATACTAGGGTACCTGGTCTGGTTCATGATAATTACTCACCCCTTGTATATGCACTTTGTTGTGTGTGTAGACATTTTTTCATGAAATGAGTAAAGTAAAATCTATTATTTCTCTAGTGGATCATTATGATGCTACTTTCTCAGGATGGTGATTGTATCTTAGAGTTGTCTTGAGGAGTAGTTGTAGTTATTCCAAATTGGTGTTTTTATATATGATGTATTTATATATTTTGGGTGGATGTATTGTTTAACTTTCTTATAAAACTTTGATATTGTTGGTTTTTGGTATTTCATTTGTTTCATATTGTTTAAACTTTATGAATCATATAGTTAGGTTTGGTTGTTTTTACTTTTTCATGGAATTTTTTATTACTTTAAAGGTAAAATCATCCCCTAATGTTGACTAAGACCTTAGAATTTATTTCCATACATTGGTGTCTTGGGTATATATCCTAAGGTTAGTTGAACCTCGTCTCTTTCAAAGAAAATAGTTAGTGTTAGGATGTTACACCCAAGGGAGAACATTCATATGGAAAGGAGGTTAGAGCACATTTAGTTATAAAGGATTAATGGTAAGGGTTTTTGCATCAAAAATTTTCTTATTGATATGTGATTCATATTCACCACTTGTTTCCTTTTGTGGTGTATATATTGTCCATGGATTTATTTTATCATAATTTTTCATGAAATCTAAGGGTTTTAAAAAACAATATAATGTTCTACCTGTCATGGTTTTATAATTTCAAAGATAAAAAAGTTTTAATGGATTTTGAAACAACCTAAGATAATAATATCTTTATTTTACATAATTTCTATAATTTAAACATTATAAATCACAAAATAATATCACAATACCAAATAAGTAAGGTTTACTGTCTGAGGACTAGTTTCATGAGCATCTTATATTACAACACTTGGAAAAATTTCTCCATAATTGTTCCACATTATACTTCTTCAAGACATCTCATAATATACACATATCTTAATAACATGGGTAACTAAAACATAATAAAGGGTTGATATCAAATGCTCGGAAAGGTAAAAATAAAATTAAAAAATGATGGTGATACAATATACATAAGTTAGGATTCATAGCATGATATCATAAAGATAATGATAATAATCATGGAAACATGGTATAAATAAATTATATCATAAGATCATGGAGTCATAAATATTTAGAAATAATATAGAACATGACTTTATAAGCATAATTTAAGGCTCATCACCAAGACAACATAATATGGTGTGCTTAGGCTCACTGCTTGTTCACTATACATGGTATCTCATGAGATGAAAACATTACCCAATGAATTAAAGAAATATGGTTTTACCATTCATATTTATATGAATATTTATTCCATAAGAGAAAAATAAACCATACATAAATCACAATAAGGAAAACACCCATGAAAAAAGTTGCCTTCAAAATCTCATCTCAAAGAATAACCAATGGCTATATTATAAGGATTCTCAAGAGAATAAGTAATTAAAAATTTTTGGATATTAATATTTGAATTATGAATAAAATTTATTGAACATGAAGTTTTAATAAAGAAAAATTCATGAGGAGGATTTGAAAATCAAGTGGGAAAAAACCACTTTGGTGATTCTTTATAAATTGGGTAAAGGATATTTTAAATAAGGAAAGAGATTATTATGTCCCTTTAAAATAGAATTAAAACAATAAGTTTTTATATAAAATAAATAGTGTTTTAATAAAATATTCATGGTTAAAAACATTTTTTGGTGTGGTATTTGACATGAAATAAGAAATTGGGAAGTTCCCATTAAATTTGGTTTTCTTGAAGTATAGAATCATGATGGGAACTTAAAACATGTATTATACCCAATAAAGAAAGGTAATATAAACTAGGTATGTACGTAAGGAACATATATAAATAATATATATTAATTACATGAGAATAATATAGAGTAAAATTAATTAAAAGAAAAATAATGCATAACCCAAAAGTAACAATTGTGGATCAGAAGATCTCTTTTTACATTTTAAAATACCTTTATTGAAAATCACATCATTAGAAAGGTTAATAAAACTTTATTTTTAAAAGTAGAAAAGGAAAATGTTAAGGTCACAAGAGATAAAACATAATTGGGTTTCCAAATATAAAGGATAGTATTGGTGGGAATGAAAAATATGGACAACGAGGGAAAACAGTTGTTAAAGAGGATGGGAATTATTCTCAACAATGATATAGTTTCTAAGAAATAAATTCCTCAAGGTAAGAGATTTTAATTAAAACTTAATTTTTCCACATTAGGGAAGATAATTTACCAATAAATAAATTCCTAGGTTATAAGAAAACAATCTTGGGAGAAAAAAGTTTAAGATGAAATATTATAACTCAAAGAAAGGGGGTTTGAGTTGAAAAAACCCTTACAACATCATAATATTTTGAATAAAAATCAATAGAAGATTGAAAATGAGATGGATTTTTAAATTAAATATATTTCATTAAATTTATGAAAAAAATAAATCCATGTCCAATATATACCCCACAAAAAAGGAACAGGTAGCTAACATGAAACCTATCTTAGTTAAAAAAAATGAGATCCAAAAACTCTTATCTCAAGTTCATTATATATGTGCACCAAACATCTTGAATAATAAAATTAATTTTATTAAAAACTTTATGAATATTTATTTTATTCTATACTTCATTTCCAATAGTCTATTTATTATCATGTTTTATTTTTTTATTAAATATTTTTTTCTTATATCGGTGTAAAGTCCCATGTTTTTGGATCGGGCTAAAATACAAAATTTTTTGAACTTTTTCATTTACTGCATAGTTCAGTTTTAAAACCAAGATTTGGAAATAATTTTCGCGAGTTGAGTTATTTTAAATTGTTTATAACAGGCTTGGGTAAATCCTCGAGGAGTTTCCTGGATGGTAGGATGGTTTTTGGGAGAACTAGACCAGTCAATGATGTTCGCATGGGCTGTGCACGATTAGTCAAAACTATACAGGTTAGTCGTGCTTAATAAAAAAAATTTCCTATAGTGGATGCATGGTCTATTCACAGTTTTTCAGACTGTACAAATCAAATCATATGGTGTACCTAGTTTTGAGTTTCAGGTTAAATTAATTTAATTAAATTCATGGTTGAAAGTTATTTAATTAAATGAGTTGTTGGGGGTTTCATTTAATTAAAATTAAATTTGAGAGAATTTAATTAAATGAAGTTGATATAGATAGGTAATTTAATTAAATTGAGATGAAAATAATTAAATTTATTTTAAATGATGATGACCTGGAGTCATTATTTAATTAAATTGAGATGAGAGGAATTTAATTAAATGACATGTAAATGATGAGTTGGGGGTTATCAAAGAAGGGTAATATTAAATGGTAATATTAAATAATGTGTAGATGAGGATTTGGGGTTTCTTTTAATAAAATTCAAGGTCAAGAAGAATTTAATTAGTTGTTGAAAAATAAGGGATTATTATTTAATTAAATTGAGGTTGGGATAATTTAACTAAATAATATTAATGAGTGGGAGTTTTTAATTTAATTAAATTATTTTTAGAGAATTTAATTAAATAACATGAACTGGAGAAATTATTTAACTAAATTCAATAGGAATGAATTTAATAAAATAATGATTAATGAGGTGTCAGGATTTTTTTCAATTAAATTATGTTGAAAGAATTTAATTAAATAATAATGAGTTAGAAACTTTATTTAATTAAATTTGGTTGAAAAGGAATTTAATTAAATGATGTGTTAAATGTGGAGTTGGGGTTTTATCTAATTAAATTTCAGATTAAGATGAATTTAATTTTTCGATGATAAATGCGGGTTTTATTTAATTTAATTGTATTGAGAGAATATAATTAAATAATGATGTGTTACGAAATTTATTTAATTAAATTAATGGGATAAGAATTCAATTAAATGATTTTTTAAATGTGGAGTTGGGTTTTTATATAATTAAATTCAATGTTAAGATGAATTTACTTGCTTGATGAAAAATGGGGGTTTTATTTAATTAAATTGTATTAAGTGAATTTAATTAAATAATGATGTGTTGACTAATTTATTTTATTAAATTCATTGGATAGGAATTTAATGATGTGTAATTGGGGATTTTTGGGTTTTATCAAAAAATCATTTTATTAAATGATAATAATAATAATAATGTTTATTATTATGATGGTTTTATTTAATTAAATTGAGGTTTAGTAATTTAATTAAATGAGGTGAGATGGAGAATTTTATTTAATTCAATTAAGTTAAATGTAATTTAATTAAATAATGTGTAAATTTGAGTTTGGAGTTTATCAAAGGGATATAATATTAAATGGTAATAGTAATAATATGATGGTTATTATTATTATTATATTAATTCTTATGTTTTAAATTAGAACTTTAATTTATTTAAGGGATAAAAGAAGAGGGATTACCACCTCTACCTCCTCCTACAGGGGGCGTGATGCACCCATGGTGTAGCACCCATGAGTGGCACACCACCCTCCTCTCCTGACTCCCTCTTTGCATACGAGATCATTGTGGTTCCTTTATGGAATTTGTCCATATCCTCGAGGTAAGTCCTTCTCTGCATGTTTCTTTCTTTGCATTGTCAATCTCAGCTCTCCTTCTCCTGGGTTCTATTGGGATTAAACCTTAGGTTTGGGATTAACCCATATTTCTTGTTTCTTCTGATCCTAGGTGGTGAAAAAGATGACTCGGGACCCATTGATATGTATTCCGACAACCGCCGCTGAATGTGTGGTGGTTCAGCTTGATTCGGTCCACCAACGTTATTTTCAGGTAAGTATATAAACCTAATAATTGGTTTTACACCACTTGAATTAGATTCTTATGGTTGTTTAGTGTTGTGGTTAATGTTTTGGGTGTGTATTGGTCCTCGATGCACTAATTATGGGTGTCGGTTCATGGTTGTTAGGTGTGATAATAAATTTTTGAGGGCACGTGCACTTTTTTTGAGGTGTGTGTACATGATCGGGTCACGATTTGAGTTAGGAAGCTTTGGCTCAGCCAAATTCAATGAGGTAGGTTTCTTAACTTTGCCTAATTAATAAAATGAAATTTTGTTGATTTATTTCTTTTGATAAAGTTGAATACAATTTTGGGTTAAATTTTTTATTGGGGGAATGAGATAATTGATTATGAATTAATTATATGCTTTAAGGTTGTAAAATAGATAATTAATCAGACAATTAATTATGAGTAATTAATCTGGTTAAGTTGAGATAATTAATTATGAGTTAATTATGCGCTTTGAGATGATAATTAATCGAGGGATTAATTATGAGTAATTAATTTTGTTAAGTTGAGATAATTAATTATGAATTAATTATGTGCTTTGAGATGATAATTAATCGAGGAATTAATTATGAGATATTAATTTGGTTGAGTTGAAATAATTAATTATGAATTAATTATGTTCTTTGAGATGATAATTAATTGAGGGATTAATTATGATTAATTAATTTTATTAAGTTGAAATAATTAATTGTGAATTAATTATGTGCTTTTAGATGATAATTAATTGAGGAATTAACTATGAAATATTAATTTGGTTAAGTTGAAATAATTAATTATTAATTAATTATGTTCTTTGAGATGATTATTAATCCAGGACTTAATTGTGATATATTAATTTGTTTAAGTTGAAATAATTAATTATGAATTAATTATGTTCTTTGAGATGATAATTAATTAGGGGATTAATTATGAGATATTAATTTGGTTAAGTTGAAATAATTAATTTTGAATTAATTATGTTCTTTGAGGTGATAATTAATCGAGGGATTAATTTTGAGTAATTAATTTGGTTAAGTTGAGATAATTAATTGTGGATTAATTATGTGCTTTGAGAATTGTAATTGAGATAATTAATGAGGGGATTAATAATAAAATATTAAATTGGCTAAGTTGAGATAATTATTTGTGAATTAATTTTGTGCTTTGAGAATTGGAATTGAGATGATTAATTAGGGGATTAATTATGAGATATTAAATTGGAAAAGTTGAGATAATTAATTGTGAAATAATTATGTGTTTTGAGAATTGTAATTGAGATAATTAATTGGGGAATTAATTATGAGATATAAAATTGGCTAAGTTGAGATAATTAATTTTGAATTAATTTTGTGCTTTGAAAAATGTAATTGAGATAGTTAATCTGGGGATTAATTATGATATATATTAAATTGGTTAAGTTGAGATAATTAATTGTAAATTAATTATATACTTTGAAATTGTAATATAGATAATTAATCCGGGGATTAATTATGATATATTGAATTGACTAAGTTGAGATAATTAATTTTGAATTAATTATGTGCCTTTGATATTATGATCTAGATATTTAATTGTGGAATAGAATAAGAAGAGTTTATATTTATAATGAGATAATTAATTTGGGAAAAAATAATTATGAGTTATGAATTGTGTTGTTGATTAATTAATTGATGAATTAATTAATGGGATTTATGTACCTAGTTAATAGTTGAGTTAACTACTGGATTTGAGAATGGTCAATGAGATGAATGAGAGGCCCTTGCCTCATGTTTTTGAGTTGAATGTTAAGTCCATGTTAATGTTTTAATTGAAATACTTAATATGGTTTGACTTAAGTATAAATGTAAATATGATTGCTTATATGTAATTTAAATGAGCTAATGAAATACATGAGAGGTTAAATGTTTCATGAATTATATATTGTGAATGGTAACGCCTTGTATAGGTAGGGGAGCCAAGGGACCGTGAGAGCCCTTATGGGAGAATGAATATATTAGTTTTTGTGCTAATCCACTAGAGACCATGAGAGATCGTGGAGTTGAGCCTGGGGATAGACCATGTGCTCTACTCTTGGTGATGGATGTTTGTATGTTATATCCCAATCCATCCAACATTGTCGCCCAAAAGACTGTGTGAGCCTTGGTTAGGTAGACTGTGTGAGCTTCCATATTTATTTCTATGAGACCGTGAGAGCTCTTTGATTTTGGACCAGGGGAAATACTGTGAGTGCTTCCCTGGTAATGAATGTTTGTACATTACATCTTGGTCCAGCCAGAAATAGTATCCAGGGTATATGTCCATTTGGCGTTGGTAGGCGCTTGGTTCATATAGGAGGATGCTTAGAATATCTATCTATTTATATATATATATACACTATTACTATATATATATATACATAATTGACATGATTAGACATACCAATTGTGGGCTGAAGCATGTATTGCCATCAGGTGTCCCTTAGGAACCTGGTTGGGTTGTTGGTTATTTATTCAATTCAATTATTGCATCAATATACTTACACATTGTTTAATTTTATTTCACTGTATAGATTTAGCTAGAAATTGGTGGTCCTGGACTATTGAGATTAATATCTCACACCCGATTTGGGACACCATTGCACAGGGGTACCTGAGTAGACTTTTCTTGTTTGTATGACTGTGGACTTTTTCTATGTTGTTTGCTTATACTTGGGAGTTAGGAGTAAAGGACTGAGCGGGAGCCCAGGATGCTTGTGGAGATCGCCCTTAGGGCTTGAGTATTTTTCTTTATTTATTTACTGATATGTATAGAATGTTGTTTTGTTTACTCCTTTCAGATATATATCACCATCACATGCATTCATTGTGTAAAATGGCATTGGCCTTTTTTTTATTATTCAGTTGATAATTCTTTTATATCTGTTTCTCTTATTGTTTGAGTTTATTATCTATTTCCGTTGTTCACTCTAAATATGAGGGTATAGTCTCCCCACTAACAATCCATAGACCCTCATTTCTAGTCAGCATCCTCTAGTGTATAGGGAGACGGGCTTGAGGTCATGTGTTGACCAGTCCAACTATACTTTCGAGGGTAAGTCGGTTCGGGACGTTACAATCGGTTAATTGAGGTGATTTGGACAATTTCTATGAAACTTTCTTAGCATATTGAACTTGGTAAAACGTGTTGTAAAATGGATTAATTAAAAAAATTATTTTATAAGTGCATGTATTTTATTATTATCATCAAATTTATATAGTTCTTTAGGTTTCCCAAATTAGGTAGAAATTAAGAAAGGTGTCTGGATATGTTCATTTTAGAAAATTAAGTTTATTATGACCATTTATTATTAATAATACTTCTAGAATATACAATTTTATCTTTAAATATTATTAAGAGTTTCATAAATATATTTTTTGTAAATTAAATTCATTTTTATATTCATCAATGTTAGGCGATAATGGAAAATTAAATACATCATTCTATGGAGACGGTAGTCCGCACATACACACAGATGACACTATCATTTTCTATAGAATGGGAGCGTTATAAAAATAAAATAATTATCATTTAATAATATTAATAATTTTATAAATATTATATTATTTTAATAAATAACTCTTTTGTATCATCCATTAAATACCTTTACGATAAATAGAACACGTCATTCATGGAGGTGGTAATCTGTACGTACACATGATGACGACTTCTTTTTTAGAATGGTTTTGGAGGAAGGTATAAAATGGATATGATATTATTATAAAAAATCAGAATATTATTAATACTTATTTTATCATAACTTTTGTGATTATAAGGGGTTTTAGGTGGTAGAATAAGAAAACAAATAAGAGATCTAGGTTGAGATCATTACCTATCCCTTTGGATGTTCTCCCTTGGGTAACACCTTAAGGATTCTTATATTGATATTTTGGTGTGATTAAGGATTATATGAAATTGGGAGTAATATTAAGATATTATAGGGTAGATTATTTTTAAGATAATTCTTCTTAATGGGTGGATAAATGTGGTGGAAGTGATCTCCTTTTATACGTGAGGAAAATGGAACTTTTATAAATATCCATTACTTTCTCAATGATGGAATGACACTCTTCAAGATTAAATGGATCTAAAGTGGGAAATAATAAATATTGGGGTTTTATAAGGTCAATAAATCCTATATCATTAATTTTCATATGTTTTTTAAACATGTTTCAAGTCTTTTACCACTATATTTTTTCATTTTACAATTTTGGTTTTTACAATGGTAACTATTTTTTACCCAAGTAATTTATATTTTATTAAAAATATAATTTAAAACGTATTAAAAAAATAATGTTATGAGGGTAAATTTATTATAAATATATTCTAATTCAATTTATAAATAAGGTAAAATTAACTTTTAAATTAAAATATTTATTATATAGAAAAATTGTTGAGTAGAAAAATGTAGTTTTTTACCATTGAGTTTTTTTAATATTTTTAAGTATTTATTACCAATTGAATGAGTGTTAATATATTTATATATAGGTTTAAAAATTATATTCAATTCATTTTTGAGAAGATATTAATTTATCTGATTAGATATTAATTACAAAATGTTAATAAAACAATTCTTTGAAAATAATAGTTTTAATGCCATCATGGTAATTAAATTTAATCCTAATAGTATTATTTTCATTCCTAAAAATTAAATTGAACTTGTTAGATAATATTAAAAAAAATATAAAAAGTTAAATTTATTTTTTTAGATTTAATTTTTGTAAGTGATGAACGCTAATTTTTTAAAAATAGTTTTAAGATTAATATATTACTTAGGTTTCCAAAATGTTTAACATGGATTTTATAAATTAAATATAGTATTTTTAAATGATTGTTTAATATTTTAAATATATATTTTCTATAAAAATGTTTTCAATAACTTTTATTTCATTCTTGTATTATGATAATGTCATAAAAGTGGCGGTATTAGAAAAAATGGTATTTTTTACTATTCACTTCAAAATCAATTATTTTAGGAAAAATATAAAAAATTAATCCTAAGATAAAATTGAAATGATGAATACAAAAATTAATTTAATTTTTTAAAACTGAAATTCTAAAATTTATAATTTTTTATTTTAAATAAAGATGTAATATAAAAAGGAAAACTGATTTTAATGAAAAATACCCTTTAAAAATTTTAAGTATTCTAAATCTTATTTTGTATCCATTTATAATTTATTTAAATATTTTTATTCATTAGGAATTTTATTATTATTAAATTTTTTTAATAATAATAATCTAATGTTTCATAGGTCATTTTAGTTCAGTGTTTCGTGTAAAGAAAACTATCAAACAAAGTATTAATTTAGAGAAAAATATATTCCAAAATATCTGGGTTCTATATACCCTATATTTAAATAAATGGTATCCTATAAATTTTAATTATCACATATTAATGAATATTAGTATAATATATAATTTATAGAGAGATATAAACCATATAAAATTAAGAAATATATATTTTTCCCTTAGAATAGGTCAATCCTAATTTTTTATTTTTTTTCTTCAATCATTTGAGTTAAACATCCCTCATGATTAAGTATAATAAATGCTATAATAGAATTATTTTTTTGAGAGATTTCATGGTCATACTTGCATTGATAGATGATTAAAATTTGGTTTCAAGTAATAAATTTGATTTCCCTATTTGAATGATTAATGTGGATTTTTTTGTGGAGATACCCAATATATTTACAAAATCACATGAAATTCATATGAAGGAAGGATAATAAAACTTTCATGAATCATAATTTGACACACCATGAAGGATATCATATAGATTGTATATAATGATGATACCACTAGAATTTTTTATTTATAACTCAATAGATAATAGTTTTTGAAAACTTATACAACATAAGACATCCAAAAATCTAGAGTGAAGAATACCTAGAACTTATTAATTATCACTATCCAATATAATAGTATTCATTTCAGAAGAATAATTATTCCCATGGTATATGAGGCTTTTAGTGTTTATTTTCATCTTAATCCCTTAGATTTTTTCATTGGTTTGTATAGTTTTCAAATTCATTACATTTAAAACATTGAATTTCATGTGGATCCTTAGGGAAAACATTATTTTTCTGAATCATGTTAACTAAACCCTTCCTTTTTTATTGAAATAATGTTTCTCAATTCACTCCTTTACTAAAAATAAAACATCTTCTAGTTCCTTATTGACATTCACCTAGGTGCCACTTTTCATATTTGTTACCTGAAGGAGATTGAATCTTCTTTACTTCATCATCTTCATCACCTGAACTTCCATGAGTCTTCATCCTTCTATTATTTAGTGGGTTTGAAAACTTAACTATGTTCATGTTGTTAATAATAATTATTGATATTTTTTTGGAATAATCATAATATTTCTCACTCAAAATATTATCCCATTTAGTTTCTCATTGGGACAATCCCCACATTATCCATGGAATCCATTGTTAACTTGGTTTCTTCAGTATTCATCCATTACTAAAACCTGAAGGGTTTAATGTGAGTGTTGTATAATTAACAAAATAAGAGAATTATCATAAATTATATGGTTAAAAACTCAACCTTGAAATTTTTTAATCTTTAAAACAATCACATTAGGTTTTCATTTGGCCTAAAAAATTATTGGTTCAATATAAGTTTCCTTAGGTTTGGTTCTCTAATAATCCTTAATCTAATTACTTAAAATAATAAATACTTCATAATTCCTCAAAAATAGAATGTGATTGAGCAAATAATATCCCAGGGTAGTGTCTATCTAGGCATGCAGTATTAATCCTACTCATCATACACCAATTGAAGATCAAGTTAATACTCAACAAGCCTTTTCAAGATGATTACCCCTAGGTGCATCTATTACATAGTTGTATCAACTTTATAGTGTCCTGATAGGGATTTAATTTCTATGAAACCATGCAATAACTACATTACTACAACATCAAGATGATCTCATACACTTATACTCATTCTTAGGGTTTTCACTAAATTCATCTCATCCTAATTCCAAACATAACTACACTAATCTGGAAAAAAAATAAACCCTACTCAAATACTAACAACAACAACTCAAGATAAAAATATATTTATTTTATAGAATTTATATACTTTAAACATCACATCTTGTATAATCTCATAATCTAAGGAATGAAAGGTTTATTGTATTTTAGGACTATCTCCATGAGAAATGTATATTACATCAATTCTGAACATTATTCTATAATTGAGACATGCAAGAATCCTTCTAGACTTATCATAAGTTATAATCATCTTCATTGTATGGGTAATAGAAATATAATAAAGGCGTGAGCAAAAATTCTCAGTAAGGGAAAATTTATATTAAATCATGTTGATGAGACAACACATATATGTTAAGAGGCATAACATGATGACATAAAGATAATAATCATAAGTATGGAAACATGGAATATAGATTTTTATCATAAGATCATGGAATCATAAATATGTGTAAACAACATAAAACATGACATCATAATCATAATTAAAGAATCAACACCAAGACAACATAACATAGTGTGCTTAGGCTCACCACCCTTTCACCATACATGGTATATCATGTGATTAAACATTACCCAAGGCATTAGAGAGCTGTTAGGGTATACCCTTCATATTTATAACTTGTACATGCATATATGTTCCAAAAATGGAAAAGAAACCATACATAATTTATAATAATGGTAAAACCTATGAAAATAATGTGGGTTTCGTAATTTTATCTAAAATCATAACCAAAGGCTATATCATAAGGATTCCCAATAGAATAATGAATTAAATCATTTTAGATGTTCATATATTAATAATGATAAAAAGGAATTTAACATGGATTTCCAATGTATAAAAAGTCATGAGGAGTATTATAAAAGTAATAATAAAATCACACCACTTAGTTGATGCTTTAAGAAATGGTAATAGGATATCTAAAAGAAGAAAAGAGCTTATTATTTCAATTTAAAGAATAAATAAACTATGAGGGTTTTACATAAAATAAATAGGGTTTAATAAAATATTTATAGTCAAAAAAATTTCATAGGGGTGGTACTTAACAAGAAATAAAAAATCAAAACTTCCCTTAAATCAAGTTTACTAAAAATAGATAATCGCTAAGGTAACTTAAAACGTGAATTATCCCAAAAAAAGAAATTTAAAGTAAACTAGGTTTATATATAAGGAATATATATGTAGTGTAATGTCCCATGTTTTTGAACCATGGAAATTCTAAAATAATTCTGAACTTTCCATTTGGTGGATGGGGAAATGCTAAACTAAGCTTCATGATTTAATTCTTGGAATTGAAACACTTAAAATTATTGTTTTTAGATAGAGCTTAAGGCCTGATAGAAATATTGGGTGTTCATTTGAGTTTTGGGAGCATCATTATTTGAGATCCTAGTTTTTGGAAAACCAAAGGGAGGTGTATGATTAGTACTAACCATGCCCCTCAACCCTATAGGGCCTAGAGGGTGCCACATGATTTATCAAACCTTAAACCTAAGGTAACACATCCATGTGATATCTATACAATGAATTACAGAGGTTACTACATTAGTTGTGCACATTTTTTCTAATTGTATGCCTAGACCATGCAAGGTGTGTCCCTTGGATAGTATGAACCACATTATTGGAACATACCTATCCAAACCATGTAGCCTAACAATATGCCTCATTAAAATGGGTGAAATTACTATTTTTCCCTATTTTATTTAAACCTTCAACCCTCCACCTCCCCATTCTCACAGTAGCTCCCTCCCATGTATAGAGCCATTTCGCTTTCCTCTTAGGATTTGGCATACCTCCTCCATCCAAGCTCAGAATCAGCCTTCATTCATCATATTGTTTATCCAATGATAATTCCATGATTAATCCTTCCCCATATCTTGGTTTATCTTTTCATATTGAATGTTATTTCAATGCAAGATAATAAACCCTGTTTTTAGTTCATTTGTATATTCTTTTGATTTATATCAATCCATCTTGAATCAAAGCCTGATAATGGATGAGTTAAGTTTCCTAAGAATGAGGTAGGTGGACTACGGAGTTTAGCTTAAGGTTTTGACATTTTATTAAATACATTGTTGTGTTGCATGTTGTATTTTCCATGTGTTTACTTTAAATGTGAAATTAATTATATGGAACCCAATTACTTAAATTAAATAGCTTTAGTGTATATTTAATTTCACTGTTTTAGGATCTTCACCTCATCTCAAACCACACCTTTGGGTGTGTTGCTTATATTCCCATGACCTATACTTTGTCTAGGTAATTAAATCACCATTTTGGGGTGTTATTCTAATTCTTAATTATAATTATATTTCTATGATTTAATCCCCTTTGAGGTATGTTGTATTAGTTTTAATTTAAGAGATATTTAAGTTGAATTAAATGAGATATTATGACAACACTACCCTATTTTATAATAAAACCACCTAACTGGTGTGCTATCTTCTTTAATAAAAAGGGGCAATAAAATAGGGTTATTTGAAATGATAAATAGCATGGACCTTACCATGGCCTTTATAATTACTTATAAATGGAATTTTCCAAATGGTATAATTTATCTATATTACGAAATTTATACTAACATGGCCCTCTTTATTGCTTATTTTTTAAAATAGACAAATGAAATGGATAATTCTAAGGGACTATGATATACCATTTAGCTTGTCTGGTACCAACTATTATGGATATTTCATCTAAACCCCTTATCATTCCTTACATTATAAATGAGTTTCCTTTATAAATTATGTGACTAATGAGGGTAAAATGAATTATTACACCTTGAGTGATATCAGGTTACTCTTTACAAAACACCTTGGTTAAAGTGCTCATAGGACAGATGAGATACATTGTGCCTTGAGTGGTACTAGCTTCCTCTTTATGGGATGACTTGGTTTAAGGGCTCATAGGTTAGATGGGATATAATATGACTTGAGTGATACCAGGTTCCTCATTACATAACACCTTGGTTAAGGGCTCATAGGAAAAGTGGGATCACCTTATACATGATGGTTACTAAGATGCCTTGGTTAGGATTATTAGACATGACGTTTCAAACCCCTTTGGTCTAGGATATTGGGAGTGACACTTCACATCATTGATTGGTATTTTCAAGTATAGAACTTCAGATCCTTATACAAATTTTTGGGCTTGTAACCATATTTTGAACAATGAGGATCTTATGATTATGCATGGATTCCTTTGTCACACCTCAGGTCATGTTTAGAATTAGGTATCTATATATATATATATATATATATTTATATAAACATATATATTTCTATTTCTATTTTTATTATTATATATATATATGTGTATATACATGGTGACACATGCTTATACATATCTCATCTTATACTGAAGTAGGTATGGTCAGGTGGGTGTCCTCTAGGAACCCGAGCCAACTTGGTCACAGCTTACATTATTTCATTATTTATTATACTTGGACACTTCTATATTTTATACTCACATATTGGATTTAATTAGAAGATGTTGGTGGTAACCTACTAAGTTTATCTCACACCTTTTTCATGTCAATGTTTGGTGCCCAGAAAAACCTCATGGTTGCAGGATCAAGATTCTGGATTTTTCAATGTGTTGTACACTTGGATCCAGAATAATAGGGGCATAGGTTTGTTTTGGTGATCAGGATGATCATGAAGATAGAATTTTTAATTTAGTTCTTTTATTATTCATGTATAATATTTTTTATTTCATGTATAACTATTTCATTTTCATATTGATATGACATCATTTTGTATGTGATTCTGGTTACGGATTTGGTCATTTATTATTATTGGGATGATTTATTTCTACTTTTTTCAACCATACTACTTTCTCTATTGATTTATTTATTATTTATTGCTGGTCTGCTCTGATCATTATGGTATAGTCTCTCCACTATACCATCATTGGACCCTCACTACTAGTCGATAGCCTCTAGTATATGGGGATGCATGCTTGAGGTCATGTGACCAACCATATTGGGGCACCATCTTAGTAGATTTCAAGTTATAATGTTACAAAGTGTTATCATAGGGTTAACTTCATTTTTCTTACTATTTTGATCTGGTGTAAAGGAGACTAGGAATGTTTTGTCACTTTATAAATAACTCATGTTAGGGAGTGATCAACCCATGCATTAGGGAAAGGTCAAGTAACCATGGATGGTATTATTGTTAGTGTTTTTCATTATTACAGTTGATTATTATTTCACTTGTAGGGATTGATGTACTTCCTAATGGTTTTTGATTTATGAGATTATGGTATTTTTACCCTTGGACTAGTATGGTAAGGAAGCTTTGTTACATTCATCATTATAGGAACATAGATATTCACATTCCATGTATATTCCATACCAAATAGATTTAATTACTTGATTTCCTAGTTGAGATTATGATATATGATTGGTTATTAATGTGTATGTATCAATCTAAATGTATTTTCACATTAGCTTGTTGGTGGAACCTTAATTAACCAATCAAGACTTGTTTAAGCCATGGACTATTAGTTTCATGGATGAAACATTGGTGGTTGTGATTAATAAGGTGTATGGGCCTTTATAAATTGGAGAGGGTGGCCTATATAATCAATCCATAATATAAGGGCTTGTTATATTTTAAGACTGAAGGTGAAATCTAGTTTCAGTTGCATTTATTCCAATTGTTACTTATAAAGGCTAGTACCTTTATAACATAGGAATTGTGATTCACATTCATAAACCATTATATAAATATTAAAGTGGTTAAAATATAACTCCTAAAATGATTTGGTTACTTATGGATCTTAGACTTTACTCGACTTGAGAAGGTTGTTTGAGGCATTTATGCTTATGCGATAATCCCACTAAGTGTGTTTCAAAAATCTTAATGATTTAAATATCATTGGGTTGAATTTAAGTGGACCTAGTATAGTATGATGGGACCCATTTAGGTTTCCTTTATCTTTTATTCCTTCAATGCTTAACCCCATGGAGATATATGCATGCTATATAAGGATGGTTATTTGAAGTGCCAGCATCCATTTATATAGGTTATGTATACATGTATGGTGTAATATTATGAAATAGATGTACTTAAAATGATAGAGACCTTGTAGTATTCTTTTAACCCTTATTATCATTATGAGTACTTGGTTAATTAAAATATTAGTTACAACCTAAATATTATTTTACTCTATAGCTTGGAATTGAAATTTTATTTAACCAATCCAAGTGTGAAACATTATGGTTAAATAAACAATTATTAAAAAGGGAATTATGTGATAATTGGCCTAAAATGTTATGAGGCATCAGCTAATTAAAGTGATAATTATATATTCCTTATAACTGGAATTTGAATTACATATGTCTAAGACTCTTTAATGTTTATAATAAACTTGAACTAATGTGATGGTTAAATAAAACCTTAATTTGGTGTTAATTGCTTCAACCCTTGAGTAAGGGTTAGATTTATAGTGAGCTCAGAGGTTAGGATAGTAAGACTAGTGAAATTTTTTCATGACCTAGTTATAGATTCAATGCTTTATGTTTTTCATAAGGGGTTATCCTAGTAGACGTAGCGCCCTCAAAAAATAAAGTATTGTTAAATTATTATGATGATTTTTAGATGTGAGGTGTTCTTCAAGTGTTATTCATCCCAAGTAGGACTCTAAGTGATGAGTTAACACCACCCATGGTAAACAGGTGGTAGTTCTATGAGTTGATCCCTATTAAGTGTGAAATAATCATGTAATTCTCAAATTCAGTGGGCTAGACATACCTAGGGCATGGTCGGCCACATAGCAGGTCGTGTGACCCTTATTCATCTTCAAGGATAGATGACTTGAGAGGTAATTAGCTGGATTAATGGTCTTATAGGATATAATGAATATGGGATAAATCTTTTATATGATTCATCAGATATTGGGATTCATAGGGATGATAGGACTATGGAGAGTATGAAATGATGTACTATTGTGTGGATGAAATCTTGAGGTAATGTTTGTCAAAACACACAGTACCCATTGAGTAGGTAAAATTGTATAGAAAATCATATGAGTTTGGTGGAATTGTTAATGTTGTGATTTATTACACTATATTCGTGGTTCAGTTTTAGATTAGGATAAACTAGATGTATAAAGAAGTTTTAGTTATCCTAATGTTAGGGGATGGCACTATAAAAGGGTCAGGTGTTGTAACACTACCAATCAATTTAGTTCTAGCTTATATTCCTGATACTTATGATGTGCATGAACATGGCTTCCAAGAGAATCACACATAATTCTAGAGTAAATATAATCATTCTCACATTTAAGGGTATGGCTTTCCTCTCTTTTTGAATTGGTTCTTGGTAAAATCATGTTGGCCACATTCATAACTCGTGTTCGGTGGTGGATAGATAATTTGATGTGGGATGAGTTCTCACTCGTAATAAATTATGACTATGACACTCCTAAGGTGAGGAGCATTACATCGAATGTGTTTTAGAATGTCCTTCCAAGTAGAGCGAATGCAACCAAAAAAGGCCCTTTGGATATGGTTAGAATAATTTTTTGGAAATATGTGAGGTTGGTAAGTTATAATTTTAGTCTTTGAAATGATACTTGATATTAAACCCAATTATGGGTCGGGATCAAGTTTGGATGCTAGATCTAGACTCTGGGTGCGTAAATGATCCAAGAATTAACACTTCAAATGTGTATCATCACCTAAAAGGTAGCGCAATAATAAAATGTTTGGTTTTATATAAAAACTTTGAGTAAACAACGAGTCATGGTTGGACTATGGTGGGGGATTTTTAATTAATCAAATAATTCCTCAATAATAAGGCATAGTGGTCAGTAAATGATGATGTATTGACAAGTGAAGCGGATCTCATTTAAAATAAGTCAGTTAGTAGTGGTTTGATTGTTCTTTTTATTGCTATTTGGATATGGTTGGTTATAAACCATGTTGGTCATGTCATATTGTATATTTTGGGAGTGACTCGGGTCTTATTAGTAATCATTCTTATCCTCTTAGTATACTCTTAGCTTATTGATGATTATTCCCCTTATCTTAATGTAACAACACAAGTAAGTAATGAATAATAGATATTTTTATCTATGTCTATTAATGATTAAGATAGTGTTTTAGAGGCTTAAAATGAAAATAAATACAATCTTATGCATGGAATACACTAATATTCTTAAAGATTGTTTTACTGCCTTATGATGGAAAACCCTTTTTTAAATCTATCTTTTGACAATTTTATAAACTATGTTTGTCAAAATAAACTTATTCTTTATGATTGGGACATCAAAATTTACTTTGTGTGAATTTTTGGTATTTTTCTGACAATGTTCATTTTTTAATGAATAGTGAAAAATACTGCATTTTACATCAAAACTGCTTTTTAATCTAATTTATTTATATGATTATATTATCTTTTGAATTGGTCTTAATGTGTAATATGAATATATTTTTACCATTTAATCCAATGGTGGTCATTGGAATCAATTTCACTTTGAAATTGGACTTAAACTAGTGTCAATCTTTTGATACTTATTGTTTCATAAAAACACGCTATTTGCTCTGACAGCGGGAATTAATTATTAAATTAATTAATGTGGCTTATATGTTTTGAATTTTGTAAAATAGACTTCATTTTTGAATTCGTAATATCAAATATATCTTAGGGTGAATTTTTGGTAATTTTCTGAAAAACTTCAATTTTTGATGAATAGTGAAACCACTAAGTGGTACTTATAAAGACTGATTTTCCGTTTAAATGAAATTTTTCCATCATTGTGTTTTGAATTTCAAAAATCCGACATACATGGTTGTCATTAAGAAGTAAAATGTGGTTCAATAAGATTATAATAATTTTTTGGTGAATAGTAACTTATTAAGTTCTTAATCGCGATTAGTGGTAATTAGTGTAGTTTAAGGTAAAAATAATGCTTTAATAAACTAAGATGAGCTTCACACATGTCCTACCCTCATTGGTTGTGTCATGGCCGACCAAGACAAGCCATGGGTCAACTTGGGGACCCCATGGATCCACTTTGGTTGGGAAATGACATAAATTACTTTTTATTTAATGTAAAAGTAAAAATGACACAAACATAATATGTTTTACGAAAACAATTTTGACATGGGGTTATAAAGATCAAATTTTTTATTATAAATAGTCATTGGAAAGATAAAACGATTTCCAACATCATAGTATTTTTTTTATAATTTTTAGACATAAATAAATTAAATTATTTATGACATAATAATGATGCAGCGATGACATCATTATTTGACGATTTAAATAAAATGGAAAGATAGTGTAAAATCTATGAACTACACATTTCCAAAACCAATTGTCTGAGTGTATTTATAACCCTTATCACCTTATCCACGAATTATATCAATTTGGGAATTTTTAAAACCGAAACACATTTTCAAATAAAGTAATATTTCTCTACTTCCCAAAAGTGCCCCTCCTCTCCTCTTATAAAAGGCCCCCACCTCTACCTCATTTCACACACTACTCAAGCCTTTGGCTCGGCCAACCCATGCCCATTTACTCTCTCTAAATCCCTCTCCTCATCCTAGAGGATTCCCTTTGGGCATAATCCTTTCAAAGGAAGCCTTTAGGCTCAAATCAAAAGGAGTTACACTTTTAAAGGTAATTCATTCTCTCATGTTCATTTGTTTTATTTTGTTTCTCCAACCCCCTAAACTCTTTTTATTTACTTCTTTTGTAACAACACCAGTATCTTAAATATACTAGGATGTTGTTATAATATTTATTTGAGATACACTCTCACACAACTACATCAAATGGTTAAAGAACATACGGTTTCCGTGGATGGCGAAATTCTGCCTCCCGAAACGATGATTGTTCAATACTCATTTAACACCTTCAAAGGTGGACATTATGATGTCACTATTTTTATATATGATATATAATATGTTTATGTTTTCCTTAATCTTATGTTCTTTTCATTTTGGGAATACCTTTATGGTTCCCATTATGGGTAAACACGATATCTTCATTTTAGGAAGTGCGGACTACTGCCCCCTGAAAGTGATTTGATTCGTTAATACCATATGTGGGATGTGTAAAGGATAAAGTTAATGATATTATATATGTTATTATACTGGAATTATAATATACTCTTATATAATTATGATTCTATTCCAGAAATACGAAATAGAAATGGAAGTAGCGTTCATGCGTACGTACGGCTTACCGTCTCCATGAACGGTGCATTTCATTTCTTACCTCTAAATGTGATGTAATATTATAAATACATGTATGTGATGAATATATATGATATATATGTTATCCAAATCATTAATATCCTTCTATATATAATGAACCTTTGACCAAATTAACAACATGTAAGTGTAAGAAGTCTATTTTTGACTTAAGAAACAAATACCGACAAAATGAACACTATTAACTTAAATGATTACATAATGTTCATAACATGGTATAAAAGGAATAATGAACTTGAAAAAGCTTCATAAGCAAGTAGATATTAACTGAAGTTTATTATTCAGTAGATTAAAGAACGGTCGGGTCAAGTCGGATACGAGGTATGGGACTTCGTCTCAATCTCCTTTCATTGAGGCATATTTTATTTTATACACAACTTTATTTTATATGGGGTATAAACCCCTTTGACTTTTATGTTTATTCAAAAGGAATCTTTTTTATATGAAGCGTTTACTAAACGACTAAAGGGAATGTTTTTGTCGTATGTATGCGGTGACAATGACTTCTCCGCCGTCGTGACCGTTATTTGAGTTTCGGCTTCCTCTACAAGCCATACCTTCTTTTTAAAAGAAAAATAAATACCATGTTTTACTTTTCTTTTATTTTGGTATTGAAAATGGTTTTCACAATGTTTTTTGTGTTTTATTGATATCTTGTGATTGAAATGTGGAAATATTATGTTTCCTTTATGCATGTTTTATGTGATACGATTATGTTATGGTTCTTGGGAATTATTATGAAGATGGGTGGTTCCGTGATAAACGAAGGGCGGGTGAGCCCGATATAGCTCTCCAATGCGTTGGGTAACGTGAAGGAGTGAAACGTTAAGGTTTCTCCGAAGAGATTTAGGGAATATACTGTGATGGGTATTCCAAACGTAACCAAGAGGGTTACTCCCTACGTAAGAATGTTATGAATGCCTCAAGTTACCTTTATGTCTTATGATTTCTATGATTTATTCATGATTTTATGAGGTATGTTAAAGTGCCTATGTTTTATGGGTAAAGTATGATTTCATTCTTATGTATATATGAACTCATGTTTCCTTTCCATGTTTTTTTTATAACCCATACTGAGTTTTTATGCTCATCCCAAGTTTTTGAAATGTTTTTCACAGGTCAAGGGAAAGGTACATGATAAGATGATAGAGTCAAGGATGTGTCAAGAAATAATCCATGTTTTATTTTAAATGTGTTTCCATTGATGGGAATGAATAATACTATCTTTATGTAACCACTTTGTTTATATGTGGAATGTAATGCAAGTTTTATGATCTAATTCTCTAAAACTCTAAACACGAAAATATCCTCAATGTGTAATCTTGTAATAACTCAAGATTAAGTAAGGTTTAAGGCTAGGGCCTTATAGTTGGTATCAGAGGTCGGTTTAGATAACTTTAGGAGTTAGAATTCTATTAAATGATTATCCAAAAATATTTTTTTTTTTGAAATGATATAGCATTTGAAGATTACCATGTTGCTTCATCTAAGACATGTTTGTTCAGAATGGTTTTCCACAGAGGAAACAGGGAAGCAGTGCTAGGAAGGCATACAGAAGGAAATAACCTTCCAAATCAGCATCCAGAAATGGTCGGAATTGGAACTGAACAGTTTGTTGCAGTAATGGCGCAGTTGACTCAAGCGATAAATGGTGGTGGTATCCATGCACGAGATCAGCCAGATCAACCGCAGAGGAACATTTCAGTGGTGGAACATTTCATGAGGCAACATCCACCATCATTCAGAGGATCATCTGACCCTGTGCTAGCTGAAGGGTGGATTAAAGCACTGGAGAAGATTTTTGATGTCATGGGGTGTTCAGACAATCAAAAGGTTAGTCTTTCTATTTACTGTTTGGAGGGTGAAGCAGATCAGTGGTGGTCTATGGTTAAAAATATCAGTGACGCCGATGAGATTGATGCTCTTGACTGGGATGAATTCAAAGGTATGTTTCTTGAGAAGTATTTTCCTAAGGCTGTTCAACTTAGGATGGAAAAGCAATTCTTGGAATTGAGGCAAGAGGAAGACTCAGTGGATGCCTATGAAGAAAGGTTCACTCGATTGGCAAGGTATGCTCCAAATTTTATCCGAGACATTGATAGTAAAATCAATCGTTTTTACTCAGGATTAAATCCAAAATATCGAAGGGCATTAGCTTCTTGTGAGTTTAAAAGTTATGAAAAGCTTGTTCGATGTGCTGAGAAGGTGGAAATGGAGTTTGCCGATGACCAAGTGTTCTATAACAACCAGCAGAAGAAGAGACCGAGGTGGCAGGAGAAAGGTAAGAATTCTTCAAAAATGTCTGATGGTAAGAGAACTAAGTTTCCATTTTGTGATAAATGTGGCAAAAGGCATGCTGGGGAATGTCTTCTGAATTCTGAAAAGTGCTACCGATGTGGTAAGATGGGACATAAGGCTCGTGATTGCACTGAAAAGGATCAAGGTGAAGGTAAGAACAAATTTGATTTACAGTTAGTGAAATGTTATAAGTGCAATGAGATGGGTCACTATGCAAACGAGTGTCCGGCAAAGAGCTTGAGTGATGGGAAGTAGTTAGACTACAAGCAGAAAGGGGTGGTGAAATCCTTTTCAACTACTTCAGCAGATGTCGGGCCATCAAATGAAGTTGTATCAGGTACTTTGTTTGTTTTTTTCAGATTATTCCAGTGTGTTTTTTGATTCGGTGTCTACACATTCTTTCATCTCTGAAACCTTTTCTAGTAAAATGGGAATACCATCTCAAGAAATGACTCCTGAACTTTTGGTAAAAACACCTGGGGGAAATGTTGAGGCAAAAAGAATTTATAAGAATCTTCCTATCCTTATCTGTGGAAATAACCTACTTGCAAACCTTATTGTTCTACCTCTAGTAGAGTTTGATGTTATCCTGGGTATGGATTGGCTCTCTATTTACCATGCTAAGATTGACTGTAGAGATAAAGAAGTTTCTTTTCAGAAATACTTTCAGTTTGTTTTCAGGAATGAACCCTTACTTTTGATAACATATCAAGAGGCCGAGAAACTTGTAAAAGATGGAAATGAATGTTACCTTGCACATGTCGTTGAAAATAAAGGAACTGTTCAGATTAATGATGTGCCAGTGGTAAATGAGTATCCGGATGTTTTTCCTGATGAGTTTCCTGGAATAATACCAGATCGGGAAGTTGAGTTTACTGTTGACTTAGTTCCTGATGCTAAGCCAATTTCAAAACCCCCTTATCGAATGGCACAAATTGAACTTTTAGAGTTGAAGGAGCAATTGCAAGATTTATTAGAGAAAGGTTTCATTAGACCTAGCACATCACCATGGGGTGCTCCTGTTTTATTTGTTAAAAAGAAAGATGGTTCTATGAGACTTTGCATTGATTATAGAGCCTTGAATAATATCACTGTTAAGAACAAATATCATTTGCCTCATATCGATGATTTGTTTGATCAGCTCCAGGGAGCTCAGTTTTTTTCAAAGATTGACCTGAGATCGGGGTACCATCAGCTAAAGGTAAAGGAGGGAGACATTCCGAAGACTGCGTTCCATACGAGATATGGCCATTATGAATTTGTAGTAATGCCTTTTGGGCTAACCAATGCACCTGCTATATTCATGGACTTAATGAATAGAATTTTCCATGAGTTCATGGATAAGTTTGTGGTGGTTTTCATTGATGATATTTTGGTGTTTTCTAAAAGTAAAGAGGAGCATGAAAGACATTTAAGGGTTATCTTGCAAACCATAAAAGAAAAGAAACTGTATGGGAAATTCAGCAAGTGTGAGTTTTTGTTGCATCAAATTTCTTTCCTTGGCCACATTGTTTCTAAAGATGGAATAACTGTTGATCCTGCAAAAACAAAAGTTGTGGAAGAATGGCCAAGACCCACAAATGTAACCAAGATTCGTAGCTTCCTTGGTTTGTCGGGCTATTACCGAAGGTTTGTTATAAATTTTTCACAGTTATCTAGTCCAATGACTAAGCTAACTCGGAAGGGTGTTAAGTTTATCTGGACAAAAGAATGTGATGATTGTTTTTAGGAATTGAAAAGAAGATTGGTGAATGCTCCAGTTTTGGCACTACCTTCCAGGAATTGTGAGTTTGTTATATACAGTGATGCTTCATTGAAAGGACTTGGTTGCGTCCTAATGCAGAATGATCAGGTAATTGCTTATGCTTCACGACAGTTGAAAACTCATGAGGTAAATTACCCTACACATGATTTGGAATTAGCTGCTGTTGTTTTTGCTTTAAAAATTTGGAGGCATCATTTGTATGGAGTAAAGTGTGAAATATATACCGATCACAAAATTTTAAAGTATATATTCACTCAGAAAGTGTTAAACATGAGACAAAGGAGATGGCTAGAATTAATCAAGGATTATGATTGTACAATTCATTACCATCCGGGAAAAGAAAATAAAGTGGCTGATGCTTTGAGTCGAAAAAGTAATGCTTCATTAACAATGTTGCGTTTGGAACGTGATCCTTTGGTTAAGGATTTGATGAACTTTGGCATAGAAGTTGTTTGTGCAGGAAGTCCTTCTGTTTTGTTTCAGGTATTAGTGAGATCTTCTCTATCAGATAGAATCAAGCAAGCACAAAAGCAAGACAGTGAGTTGCAGAAAAAGGTAGAGCTGGTTCAGAAAGGTAAGTTGCCTGAATTCAACATTGATAATGATTGTGTTTTGAGATTTGGGAAGAGATTGTGTGTGCCTTGTGATTCAAAGTTGAAGAGAGAGTTGTTATGTGAAGCTCATAGTTCTCCGTTTTCAGTTCATCTGGGCAGTACTAAGATGTATAGAGATCTGCGGGAGTATTACTGGTGGGATGGAATGAAAAGAGACATTGCTGATTTTACTATGAAGTGTTTGACATGTCAACAGGTTAAAGAAGAGCGGGAGTTACCGAAAGGGATGCTTCAGCCTTTACCAGTGCCAGAGTGGAAATGGGAGAATATATCCATGGACTTTGTTGTGGGATTACCGAAGACATCTCGAGGTAATAATGCAATCTGGGTTATTGTTGATCGCTTGACCAAATCTGCACATTTCCTTGCTATACAAGATACTTTATCTCTTGATCAACTTTCCCGTTTGTATCTTAAAGAGATAGTCAGGTTACATGGAGTTCCTCTCTCCATTGTATCGGATCGTGATCCCAGGTTTACTTCTAACTTTTGGAAAGGCCTTCAGAAGTTGTGGGGTACTGAATTAAATTTTAGTACATCTTTTCATCCTCAATCAGATGGGCAGTCAGAACGAAAAATCCAGACATTGGAGGATATGCTACGAGCTTGTTCTATGGATTATCAGGGAAGTTGGGACCAACATCTTTCTTTGGTTGAATTTTCATATAATAACAGTTTTCATTCCAGTATACAAATGGCACCATTTCAGGCATTATATGGGAAGCGGTGTTGAACTCCAGCTTTCTGGGATGAAGTGGGTGAAAGGAAGTTGATGGGACCAGAATTGGTAGAAGAGATGGCAGAAAAAGTTCAGCTGATTCAGAAACACATGAGAAGAGCTCAGAGCAGGCAGAAGAGTTATACGGATAACCGGAGGAAGGATCTATCTTTCGAGGTAGGTGATCATGTTTTTCTCAAGGTTTCTCCCTGGAAAAGTATGATGAGATTTGGTAAGAAAGGAAAGTTGATTCCAAGGTTCGTTGGACCATACGAAATTCTGGAGAGAGTTGGATCAGTTGCATACCGAGTGGCTTTACCTCCGAGTTTATCTCAGGTACACAATGTTTTTTACATTTCGATGTTGAGAAAGTATATTCCAGATCCATATCATGTTTTGAGCCCAGAGGTAGTTCAGCTGGAAGAGAACCTATCTTATGAGGAACAACCAGTCCAGATTCTTGACCACAGGGAGCAAGTGTTACGGAATAAAGTGATTCACCAGGTAAAGGTTTTGTGGAAAAACCACATGATTGAAGAGGCAACATGGGAATCTGAAAATGCAATGAGGGATAAGTACCCCCATTTATTTGATAAGTAAATAAATTGCGGGGATGCAATTTTCTAAAGGGGGGAAGGATGTAACATCCCAAGTAAGTAATGAATAATAGATATTTTTATCTATGTCTATTAATGATTAAGATAGTGTTTTAGAGGCTTAAAATGAAAATAAATACAATCTTATGCATGGAATACACTAATATTCTTAAAGATTGTTTTACTGCCTTATGATGGAAAGCCCTTTTTTAAATATATCTTTTGACAATTTTATAAACTATGTTTGTCAAAATAAACTTATTCTTTATGATTGGGACATCAAAATTTACTTTGTGTGAATTTTTTGTATTTTTCTGACAATGTTCATTTTTTAATGAATAGTGAAAAATACTGCATTTTACATCAAAACTGCTTTTTAATCTAATTTATTTATATGATTATATTATCTTTTGAATTGGTCTTAATGTGTAATATGAATATATTTTTACCATTTAATCCAATGGTGGTCATTGGAATCAATTTCACTTTGAAATTGGACTTAAACTAGTGTCAATCTTTTGATACTTATTGTTTCATAAAAACACGCTATTTGCTCTGACAGCGGGAATTAATTATTAAATTAATTAATGTGAATTATATGTTTTGAATTTTAAAAAATAGACTTCATTTTTTAATTCTTAATATCAAATATATCTTAGGGTGAAGTTTTGGTAATTTTCTGAAAAACTTCAATTTTTGATGAATAGTGAAACCACTAAGTGGTACTTATAAAGACTGATTTTCCGTTTAAATGAAATTTTGCCATCATTGTGTTTTGAATTTCAAAAATCCGACATACATGGTTGTCATTAAGAAGTAAAATGTGGTTCAATGAGATTATAATAATTTTTGGTGAATAGTAACTTATTAAGTTCTTAATCGCGATTAGTGGTAATTAGTGTAGTTTAAGGTAAAAATAATGCTTTAATAAAATAAGATGAGCTTGAAACATGTCCTACCCTCATTGGTTGTGTCATGGCTGACCAAGACAAGCCATGGGTCAACTTGGGGACCCCATGGATCCACTTTGGTTGGGAAATGACATAAATTACTTTTTATTTAATGTAAAAGTAAAAATGACACAAACATAATATGTTTTAGGAAAACAATTTTTACATGGGGTTATAAAGATCAGATTTTTGATTATAAATAGTAATTGGAAAGATAAAAGTATTTCCTACATCATAGTATTTTTTTTATAATTTTTGGAAATTAAATAAATTAAATTATTTATGACATAATAATGATGCAGCGATGACATCATTATTTGACGATTTAAATAAAATGAAAAGATAATGTAAAATCTATAAACTACACATGTCCAAAACCAATTGTATGAGTGGATTTAGAACCCTTATCACCTTATCCACGAATTATATCAATTTGGGACCTTTTAAAACCGAAACACATTTTCAAATAAAGTAATATTTCTCTACTTTCCAAAAGTGCCCCTCCTCTCCTCTTATAAAAGGCCCCCACCTCTACCTCATTTCACACACTCCTCAAGCATTTGTCTCGGCCAACCCATGCCCATTTACTCTATATACATCCCTATCCTCGTCCTATAGGATTCCCTTTGGGCAGAATCCTTTTAAAGGAAGCCTTTAGGCTCAACTCAAAAGGAGTTACACTTTTAAAGGTAATTCATTCTCTCATGTTCATTTGTTTTATTTTGTTTCTCCAACCCCCTAAACTCTTTTTATTTACTTATTTTGTAACAACAACAGTATCTTAAATATACTAGGATGTTGTTATAAGATTTATTTGAGATACACTCTCACACAACTACATCAAATGGTTAAAGAACATACGGTTTCCGTGGATGGCGAAATTCTGCCTCCCGAAACGATGATTGTTCAATACTCATTTAACACCTTCAAAGGTGGCCATTATGATGTCACTATTTTTATATATGATATATAATATGTTTATGTTTTCCTTAAGCTTCTGTTCTTTTCATTTTGGGAATACCTTTATGGTTCCCATTATGGGTAAACACGATATCTTCATTTTAGGAAGTGCGGACTACCTCCCCCTGAAAGTGATTTGAATCGTTAATACCATATGTGGGATGTTTAAAGGATAAAGTTAATGATATTATATATGTTATTATACTGGAATTATAATATACTCTTATATAAGTATGATTCCATTTCAGAAATAATAAATAGAAATGGAAGTAGCGTTCATGCGTACGTACGGCTTACCGTCTCCATGAACGGTGCATTTCATTTCTTACCTCTAAATGTGATGTAATATTATAAATACATGTATGTGCTGAATATATATGATATATATGTTATCCAAATCATTAATATCGTTCTAGATATAACGAACCTTTGACCAAATTAACAACATGTAAGTGTAAGAAGTCTATTTTTGACTTAAGAACCAAATACCGACAAAATGAACACTATTAACTTAAATGATTACATAATGTTCATAACATGGTATAAAAGGAATAATGAACTTGAAAAAGGTTCATAAGCAAGTAGATATTAACTGAAGTTTATTATTCAGGAGATTAAAGAACGGTCGGGTCAAGTCGGATACGAGGTATGGGACTTCGTCTCAATCTCCTTTCATTGAGGCATATTTTATTTTATACACAACTTTCTTTTATATGGTGTATAAACCCCTTTTACTTTTACGTTTATTCAAAAGGAATCTTTTTTATACGAAGCTTTTACTAAAAGACAAAAGGGAATGTTTTTGTCGTACGTATGCGGCGACAACGACTTCTCCGCCATCGTGACCGTTATTTGAGTTTCGTCTTCCTCTATAAGTCATACCTTCTTTTTAAAAGAAAAATAAATACCATGTTTTACTTTTCTTTTATTTTGGTATTGAAAATGGTTTTCACAATGTTTTTTGTGTTGTATTGATATCTTGTGATTGAAATGTGGAAACATTATGTTTCCTTTATGCATGTTCTATGTGATACGATTATGTTATGGTTCTTGGGCATTATTATGAAGACGGGTGGTTCTGTGATAAACGAAGGGCGGGTGAGCCCGATATAGCTCTCCAACGCATTGGGTAACGCGAAGGAGTGAAACGTTAAGGTTTATCCGAAGAGATTTAGGGAATATACTGTGATGGGTATTCCAAACGTAACCAAGAGGGTTACTCCCTACGTAAGAATGTTATGAATGCCTCAAGTTACCTTTATGTCATATGATTTCTATGATTTATTCATGATTTTATGAGGTATGTTAAAGTGCCTATGTTTTATGGGTAAAGTATGATTTCATTCTTATGTATATATGAACTCATGTTTCCTTTCCATGTTTTTTTTATAACTCATACTGAGTTTTTATGCTCATCCCAAGTTTTTGAAATGTTTTTCACAGGTCAAGGGAGAGTTACATGATAAGATGATAGAGTCAAGGATGTGTCAAGAAATAATCCATGTTTTATTTTAAATGTGTTTCCATTGATGGGAATGAAGAATACTATCTTTATGTAACCAATTTGTTTATATGTGGAATGTAATGAAAGTTTTATGATCTAATTCTCTAAAACTCCAAACCCGAAAAGATCCTCAATGTGTAATCTTGTAATAACTCAAGATTAAGTAAGGTTTAAGGCTGGGGCCTTATACTTAACATCATCTAGGGTACACTAAGAGAGCATCGGTTATACATTTAGTTAAAGAAAGAAATTAAACACCTTGTAGACTTGATAAATATACTCTTTAGATTTATTCTCCATAGCATGGTTAAATATAGAGAAATAGTTTATCCTGAGTGATATTTTTATTCCCATATAGAAAGGCCTTGGATGGACTCATAGACACCATCCAATTCTTTGACTCAATTTCCAAGTTAGATACCATTTTTAGGCTCAATTAGTGTTCTTGATATGTGGAGGTCTTGTTTATGTACCAACATATCACTTATAAACTCATGAAAATAGACTACCTTGGATGATCTCCTTGGACTCTAGTAGTTGATTCTAAGGTTACACTAGACTTATGGTCATGCTCAGTTGACATGTTTAGTGTGTGATAATACAAGGGTGCTAAATCAGGTATACACCCATGTTCATATTGTGGAATAATTCCATAAATAAATCTTTTTGTTAGATATATCACTAGAATTTGGTTGTAGGATTTGGTGAGCATTCTAAGAGAAATCTCGAGTTGCCTTAGATTAATGGAATCATAATCGGGTTGGATGCGATTAGAGAGGAAATGTATCAGGAACATAGTCAGAATTATATGAGTTCATTGAAAATGTTTTTTTGGGTTTTTCATGGAAAATTTAGTGCAACCATGCTAAATAAGTTCAACTAGTAATTGACCATTTGATCACATTGATAAATATTCCAGGAGCATTGTTATAATTCTAGGTCAGTTCATGGTAGGAAATTCTTATGGGTTGTTCACCAGGACTCAGAATTATCCATTCAAAGTTATACCTATGGTGGGGAGATCCAAAGACCATATGACTAAATAGATGACTAAGTGATCTTGTCTTAGGTTATAAGGGCTCGGGTAAGCGATGTATTGATGTCTTGTTGGTTATTACCAATGTTGGATTTCATTTTAAAGCATCGTATGTTTAAAGTATAACTTTCATGTTTGTTGGGATGTTATAATGAAATGTAGCCATTTTAGTAGAAATTCCACAACCCCGTTAGGTTAATAAATATTATTTCATCCCCCAATGATTATTAAGGATGAGCAGTTCTAAGGTAAGGAGGTTGTAACATCCCAAGTTGTTGAACTATGGAAATTTTAAAATAATTTTGATCTTTCCATTTGGTGGATGTTCCAAATGTTAAAATGAGATTCGTAAGAAATTATGGGAGAAAAAACACTTAAAATGTTGTTTTTAGATATATTTTAAGGATTAATATGTGTATCGGGTTTTTAGTTGAGTTTCAGAAGCATCAAGATTCAAAATCCTAGTTTTTTTAAAATCCAAATGGAGGCGCATTGTTAGTGAATGATTAGTGCTAATTGTACACCTCAAATGTGTGGGTCTTTGTGGGTGTCACACAGTTTATAAAACCATACACCCAAGGCCACATGGTCGTGTAAGATATATGTAATGAATTTTAGAGGTGGACTCATGGGTTGCGCACTATTTGTCTAATCACACACCTAGCCCATGCATGGTGTGGCCCTTGGACAGTATGAGCCACATGGTTGGTGAATAGTTAAATAAACCATGTAGCCTAACCTTGAACCTCATTAAAAGGTGTGAAATTACCATTTTTTTTAATTTTCTTTAGACCTTCAACCTTACTTCTTGTCACGAACCAGCCTAGGTACCCTACAAACCAGATAACCAAGTCGGTCCTAACGTAGTCCGAAGGGTGTTCCTAATCCCCACGGGTTGGAGACAAGTTCCTAGCATCATAAAAAATGAAAGTGGGAGGAAATTTTCTATAAACATTGAGGAATTAAGATAAAAAATCAGTATGAATATAAAAGAAACACCATAGAGAGAAGTATACTAGAATTCAAATAGTTAAAAAACAAAATTAATATAGAAAAGTAATAGAAACCGAAAGAAAAACCTAAGATTTGGTGGACTTAACCCTCCAATCCCAAAGATCAACAGCTAGAACCACCTCCAAGTAGGTCTTTTCCCCTGCTTGAACCTAGAAGGATATAATCTAAAAACACCCAAATTCATAAGTAGGGTGTGATATAAAATCCCATTAGGGTCTCACCATGGATTCCATAAGAGATCCCACCTTTAATTAACCAAATAAAGAGCTTTGAATTTTAAATAAAAAAAGTTTTTCATTTCAAAATCATATTTAAAAAATCATGTTTCGCATTTCCAATGATGTAAATACTTTAAAGAAATGGATTCACAAACATTTTATATAAAATAGTTTATATAAATTGATAAGTCATGTAAAATAGTTTAAAACAATGGAATATATTCATTTCAAATACAAACAAGTGATCAACATGGTCATATGCCTATAGGTATGATAGTTCCAGGCTAAGGGACTCCACACACTCAAAGTGACATGGTAATATGTGTATACACACTCCCCTTTGGTACGGCCAAATTAGAATTCATCACCATCCCTTTGGAGATGTGACATGCTACATTTATGTTTTGGAACATTGTAAATCATAGAGTGTTATCCGAATAACTCACTAACTACCTAAATCTTGCATATGATCTAGTACAAAAATAATGAGGGAAAATTTTTCTTAAGACTATTTAAAATAAAATTCAACCCATTCTATATTTGAAATATGCCAATTTCCATTTAAAAACTAACAAATGGGTTTTTAATAAAAAACATTCCTTTTTCTAATATAAAACCCAAAAGTTTCTATCAAAACCATTTTAATCCATTTTCTCAATAGAAATTTGAAATAAATTTCATCAAATCAATTTACAAAATTAAATTCCACAATTTTACATCAAAATAATATCAAAATTTTAATTCAACAATTTAAATACCAACTTCCATCAATTTCACAAACACACACCCTGATTCAATGGAATTGTGGGTTTTCCCTAATTTCATGCCAAAAATCCAATTTCACAAATCAAATCCCCCAATTCAATGGGAATTGTTTTTTAATCAAACAATTGAAAGAAATTTTAATAAATTAGATTCAAATCTAAAAATTGAAATTAAATTAATCAATTTAGGTTTAATAAAATTGTCCAATCAAAATGGAACCAACTACCTCAAGATAATGGGATCTCAAATCACATCACCCTTAAAGGGATTCCCCAATGAGGAATGTCTTCCATAGCAAACCAAGAATCAATATATGGTTTAAGATTCAAAACATTGGGGATTAGATCCTTCAACCAACATGGAGATCTACAAAACCCTAGGGAGCAAAGAGGAGAGAGCAGGAGATGGATAATGAGAAGAGGAAAGCTACTATGAGAAGATAAAATGTCATTCTCCTAGCTTTGAATCACCTCCAAAGAGGTTTATAAGGAAAAATTATCTTGGGAGCCTCAAAGAAATAAAAATCTGTAATGGGTTCATACAGGTCTATTGGGGACCTAAAAGAGGGTTTTGGGGAAATTTAAAATAATTTTTTTATTTAAAAAAAACTTATGCACCTTTATCTAGGTAGGGTTGCATGGTAAGACCAAACCATGAACCCAAGTCATGAACCACTTTTAAATGGGTTTCACATATTATCCTAGGTATGTGAATGGTTTTACAAAATATTTGACAACCATGAAAAAACTCATTGTCTCGATTTTCATAGTTTTTTATAGAAAGGCACGTGATTTGGGAAAACCATGCGCCAACCATGAACAGACCCAAAGGGGTTTAGGAATACCTTAAAATAGTAATAGGATGTTACAACCTCTCCATGATAGAAAATTTTTATCCCCATAAAGCCTATGAAGAAGCTTCCTTGCCAAAAATATGAGGCCACTATTCTCTCATTAGTGCCTCCCTCTCCCACGTCTCATGATTATCAGAATTGTGCTTCCATAGAACACAAACCAAAGGTAACATCCTCCCATGATGTACTATGGTTTTAGAATAAAATATCCTAACTGGACTTTTAGTCATGGATAAATCTGGTTCAACTTCAAGATCACTCCAACTCAGAACATGTAATGGATCAGATACATACTTTTGTATCTGAGATACAAGAAACACAATATGTATCGAAGTCAATTGTGGTGGAAGTTATAACTCAGAAATCACTTTTCCCATCTATTCAATAACCTAAAAATGTCCCACAAAATGAGGAGAAAGCTTTCATTTCCTCCCAAACTATCAGTTACCCAATCAAGGTGAAACTTTCAAAAATACATAGTCACCAACTGATAATTCCAATGGTCTATGGTGATGATCAGCCTAAGACTTAGACTTAATCTACTTCATCAAAATTCTATAATGAATCAATTGAATATTTATAATCTTCTCTTGAACCAAGATTGGTATAACCAAGAAACTTTAACCAATCTCCAACAAACATAGTGGAGATCTGCAAGGCTAATTATAAAAGGCCTCAAAAAGAGAAATTCTGATAACAGACTGGTAACTATTGTTATATGAAAACTCAACTAGAACCATATGGTCATCCCAAGCCCCAAAAAAATTGATAACACAAGCATGTAGAATATCCTCAAGAATATGTATAGCTATTTCTATCTAGTCATATAAAAGTGGATGGTATGTCGTGCTCAAACATACTTGAGTTCCCAGTGCCTCCTAAAGGCCTCTCTAAAAACAAGAATTGAACCAAGGATTCATATGAGATACTATATCGTATGTAACTCCATGAAAGTGAACAATATCTTTCACATAAATATTTCCCAACTCCTCAACTTTGGTTGTATCATGAATGGGTATAAAGTGATCTGATTTCATTATCCTACCAATCACAACCCATATCGCATTATTCTTTCTCTAGGTATGTGGAAAACCAACCACAAAGTCCATAGAGATTTAATCCAACTTCCAATTTGGAACTAGAAGGGGATAAAGAAAACTTGAAGTCTTATGGTTCTCATCCTTAACCTTTTGGAATGTATAACAAAGAGAGAGAAATTCACTAATGTATTGTCTCATACTTATCCACCAAAATCTACACCACATTTCATGTAACATATCCTTGGTTCTTGGGAACATATCCCATTGGGAATTATAGAAATCCACCGTCACTTCTTTCCTTACCATTACTGGCACAAAAAAGTGATTCCACTGGCATGGAATTTTCTCAGTAGAGAATGACCAGTCAGGAATGGTATACCCACCATAAAGAGAGCCTCTAATGCTATTAAACTCATTATCAATCTATTGATCCTGAAGAATCATCCTGAGAAGACTATATGTCAACTGAACACTATCCAAATAAACCTCAGCCCCTAATTCCTAGACTCCAATATGTAACTGTGAAAAGAGAGCCATCAAGTTCCAATCTTCTAAAGATTCTTTCACAACCTAAGTTGGAAGTTTCCTACTTAAATCATCTACAATTAAATTCTCATTCCTCGAGGTATAGTCGATCTCAAAATCAAAATATTGTAAGTATTACACCCAACTCCTCTAGAAGAGATTAATATATTTTCGAAAAAATATATAACTCAAAATCATCGGATATGAAAACACAGTAAACCATTATCCATAAAGGTAATGCTACCAACTCTTAAGAGCATGCATCACAGCTAAAAGTTTAAGGTTATGGGTTGGATAATTCTTCTCATGTAGCCTAAACTTATGAGATCCATAAGCAACAACATGATCACCTTCCATAATAATGAATCCCAAACCTAAACCTAATGCATCACAGAAGACCATGTAGCCTTTCCAATCCCCTATAAGAGTCAACATCAGTGAAGTGGTAAAAATATGTTTTAGATCAATGAAATAACTATGACATTTCATATCCCAAGAAAAATTAACTCCCTTCTGAGTTCGAGTGGTCATTAGAGAATAAAACTTTGATAAGTACTTTACAAATTGAAAATACTAACCATTTAATCCCAAGAAGATCTAAATCATGAAGATGTTTCATGGTTTCTCTCATGTTACAACAACCTACACCTTATCAGGATCAACTAATATACCATGTTTCGACACCACATGTCCTAAGAACTTCAATTCCTGGATCCATAAATCACCTTTTAAAACATTTTCATAAAGTTAGTGACTTTTCAATAATTCTAGAAGTGGTGTCAAATGACACACATGATCCTCCTATGACTTGTATTAAATGAGGATTTCATCCAAAAATACTTCCATGAAGGAATCAAGATACTCTTGAAAAATCATGTTCATCAAATCCATAAATACTAGAGGAGCACTGGTTAGACCAAATGGCATGATAAGGTACTCATAATGGTTGTACCTTATCTAAAAGTTGTTTTTCTGTACATTGGATTCTTTTATTCTCAACTAATGGAAACCATATCAAAGGTCAATCTTCGAGAACCACTTTTCTCCTTTAAACTAATCAAACATATCATCAATCCATGGAAATGGATATTTTTTCTTTATCATGACTCTATTGAGTTTTCAGTAATCAATGAAAAGGAAAAGGGAACCATCATCTTTCTTATAAAAGATAATCGGCACTGCCCAAGGTGACGCACTCGGGTGTATAAATCATTTATTTATAAGTTCATCCAACTGAGTATTTATCTCTTTCATTTTATTTGGTGTCATGTGGAAATAGGGAATAGAAATTGGTTGAGTACCATGCACTAAATTGATATAAAACTCTACCTTCCTTATTGGTGGAAACCCAGAAAACTAATAAGGGAAAACATTAGGAAACATGATCAAAACTAGAGGGGGATAACTACTCAAGTATTCTCACTCCAGATCAAAGGAGAACATATATAGCACTTTCCCCAACTATGGATAAGAACATCTGACCCTACTCAACATTGGGTCCCATTATCCTTGAAATATATTAAATACATCATTGGGTGTAAGAAAAGAGACCCGTCAAAGATAACAATCAATTTGGGATTTATTGGAAATGGTCCAATCCATCCTGAAAATGACATCTAGAACTTTCATGTCAATAACCATAAAACTCCAAGCAAGATTAACATCTGATAAAGAGAAAATAGAAGCAAGACTACAGAGACCCTGGTCTCTCTTCATTCTAAGGGTTGTAGTAATATCCATCACATAAGATAAAATCTCTATAGGAATATTTAGCATATTAAAAATGAAGGTTTAAATAAATGAATGGTATGCACTAGTATCAAATAAAGTAGTCATTGATGATGATGCTATAGTAATGGTACCACTTATAGTCACTAGACTCGTATCTACTTCCTTTAGAGACTCTTCCACTATATGAAGAAGGTTCGTTTTAGATTCTAGTGACCGGAACCCCTTTGTATGTAAAGTGTATTATTTCACCACATTTTTGGTAGGCACTGATGATCTCGTTCAACTACGTAGAGTGTAATATATATGAAATAACTTCTAATAGTGACTTGAGTGTTCGCAGCAACTGCATACCTTAGATGCCTCAGTGAATACCATCTTTGAATGCCCTTTCTTTCCACAATGATAATAAATCAAAGGTCCTCTTCTAGGAATTACAGGAGGTCTAGAATGACCTTGTTGTCGAGAACCACTAAAATAATCATCATTTCTTCTATTTCCCTTGGAGTAATTCATGCTTACACTAGAAGAAAAAGAAACTCCCTACAATGCTGAATTGTTAGCCATGTCCATTTCATCCACCAGCACTCTATCCATCACATCATCATAAGAAGTCAACTTTAGCAAGAAAACCTGAGAAATGATTTTCAGTTGAAGTCCAAACATGAACCATGGATCCTTAATATTATCATTTGATACTATCTCAAGTGAAAACTACACAAGATAAACAAAATGGTTTTCATAATCTCTCACAATCTCGTCAGCCTGATCAAGTTTGAAAAACTCAGTGGCCTTAGAGAACAGCATCGAATCTGGATAGAACTGGTCGGTGAAAATAACCTTGAATTATTTTCACTCTAAGACCTCATGTTTCTTCACTGTCACTATCATGTCCCACCATCTCCTTCTCGGTCCTTCCAGAACAAAGGTGGCACACTTCACCTTGATTTCGTCAAGTGTCTTCAAGAACCCAAAAAAACTCTATCCAACTCAACCATTCCTCAAACTCTTAATGGTAATTTGATCCTTTGAATTTTGGTGGATTTTTGTGAATAACTCTTGAAAATGATTCTATATATCATACCTATGAGGTTCCACAGCTATAGCCTGAATGGGAACCAGTGGCGGTGAATGTCCCAGAGCTTGGACGGTATACATGATCACCACAACCAGATTTGGGTCCACAAGAGGATTCACTCACTAAGGTTCATCAAAATCCTCCTCCTAGATCTGATTCACACTTATTATTAGAGTCATCATGATACAAAACATTAGTATACAACATTGAAGATATAATATTAACACTCGAACATAGCAACAAGGGAAATCAACCCCAACAGATAGAATAAATAAGATTTGGATTTCAATCTATCCAAATCAAAATAAGAGAAAAGACTAGAACTAATCCTCAATACATCATTCTGAAACCACCCTCAGTGTCTTATAGTTCATTGTGGTGAGACCTGTTCGGGCACTCAATCGCAACTACCTCCCAAGTTCTGACAATATTACACAATGCATTCTGAATTCAAGACAAGAATCTAAACATCCTCTAATAACACTTTGTCATGAACTAGACCAGGTACCCTAGTAACCCAGTAGCTAATACAAACCTTATATAGATTGAAGGGTGTTCCTAATCCCCACATGTTAGTGACATGTGCCTGGAATCATAAAAAAATGAAAGTGGGAATTACTTTTCCACAAACATTGTGGAAGTATGATAACTAATCAGTATGCATACAAAAGAAACTCATAAGGTAAAAGTGTACAAGAAGTCAAAAAGGTAAACAAAATGCAAAGTACTACACAAAAGTACTAGAAAACTAAATTAACAACCCAATCCCTGATGGACTCAACTCTCCAAGTCCAAAGATCAATAGCTAAGACCACCTCGAAGTGTTTCTTTACCCCTACTCAAACCTAGAAGTAGATAATATAAAAACACCTGAAGTCACGGGTATGGTGTGAGATAAAATATCATTATGTTATCACCATGGATTCCATAATAGATTCCAGATTTAATTAACCAAATAAATAGCTTTCAATTTTAAATAAATAGGCTTGTCATTCCAAAAGCATATTTAAAAAATTGTGTGTTACATTTTAAGTTATGGAAATACATTAAACAAATGGATTCAAAAATATTTTATATAAAATAGTTTATATAAATTCAAAAGTCATGTAAAATAGTTTATAATAATGTAATATATTCATTTTAAATACAAACAAGTAAGAAACATGGTCATATGCCTAAAGGTACGATAGTTCTAGGCTAAGGAACTCCACACACTCAAATTGGCACAGAAATATATGTATACACATTCCCCTTTAGTATGGACAAAGGTGAATTCATCACCATCACATCAGGTATGTGACGTGATATATTTATGTTTTAGAACATTTTAAATCATAGAGTGATGTTCAAAAAACTCACTAACTACCTAAGGATTTCATGTGATCTAGTACAAAAAAAAATAATGGTAATTTTATATTAAAACTGCTTAAAATAAAATTCATCCCATTCTCCATTTCAAATACACCAATATCCTTTTAAAACCCAATAAATGGTTTTTTAATCAAGAACACGCCTTTTTCCAAGATAAAACCCATTGGTTTCTATCAAAACCATTTTAATTCATTTTCTCAATACCAATTTGAAATAAATTTCATCAAATCAATTTCCACAATTAAATTCCACAATTTTCCATCAAACTAATTTCACAATTTAAATTCAAAAATTTAAACTTCACCAATTTCCATAAATTTCACAAACACACCCCAATTCAATGTAATTGGGGGTTTTCCCCAATTTCAAGCCAAAAATCCAATTTCATAAATCAAATCCCCTAATTTAGTGGAATTAAATTTTTAATCAAAAAATTGAAAGAAATTTAAAGTAATTAGGTTCAAATCAAAAAATTGAAATTAAATCCATCACTTTAGGGTTAATAAAATAGTTCAATCAAAACAGAACCACTTACCTCAAGATCACAAGATCTTAAATCACAACACCCAAGATGGGATTCACCAATTAGGAATGTCGTCAATGGGAAACCAAGAATAAAACCTAGGTTTAAGATTCAAAATATAAAGTATTAGATCCTACAACCAACATAGAGATCTATAAAACCTAGGGGAGGAAAGAGAAGAAAGTGGGAGATAAAGAATGGTAAGAGGAAACCTACCAAGAGAAATCAAAAATCATTTTCTTAGATTCTAATCACCTTATTAGGGGTGTACAAGAACCAAAAACTGCTATTGGGAGTCTCCAAGGAATAATAATCCATAATAGGGTCGTACATGTCTGTAGAGGAACTAAAAAAGGGGTTTCAGGAATTTTAAAACAATTTTCAAATTAAAAAAATTGTATGCACAATTAGATGGGTAGGGCCGCACGGTTAGAACAAACCATGAACCCTATCCCTATGACCCTTTTAAATGGGTTTCATGGTTTCTCCTAGGTGGGTTCTTGGTTTTTTAAACCATGTTACAACCATTCAAAACCTCACTACCTCGATTTGAACAGTTTTCTCAAGTAGTGCACATGGTTTGGGAAAACTATGTTCCAACAGTGAACATCCACAAAACTTTCAAAATTAACCAAGTTTTCACCTAAACCTCCCTCAAATGAACCCCAACCAAAGCATGATCAAAATAAGGGTTTAATAATACCTAAAAATATTAAATGGATGATACACTTCTCCTCCCCATTCCATCAGGAGCTCCCTCCCACATCTGGAGCTCTCCCTCTTTCCTTTTAGGCTTTGGCATAACTCCTCCATTTGAGATTAGAATCGGCCACCATTCATCAAGTCGGTTAGATAATGGTAAGTATATTATTCCTCCCTCCTTCTTTCTTGGTTTATCTTTCTATATTGAATGTAATTTCAATGTGAGAAAATATGCCCTATTTTAAGGGTGTTTGTTTATTATTCTAATTTATCTTAATCTGTCTCAAATAAAATCATGATAATGGTTGAGTGAAGTATTATAAACATGAGTTAGGTGGTATATGTATTTTCCCTTAAGTTTTAATCATTTTATAAAATATTTTTTTGTGCTACACATTGGATTTTCCATGCATATCTCTTTAAATGTGAAATTAATTATGTATAACCCAATGCCTTAAATTAAATAGTCATTATGTATTTAATTACAACATTGGATGTTATTAACCTCAACTTGAACCACCCCTTTGGGTGTGTTTCTTATATTCCCATTAACTATACTTCATCTAGGAAATTAAATAACACTTTTGGGTGTTGTTTTAATTCTTGATTATAATGCTCTTACTCCACTTTAATCGCCTTTTAGATGTGTTAGATTAGCTCTAATGTAATAGATGTTTATGTTGAATTAAATGAGATCATATGAAAACCATTCCATGTTTTTTAACAAAACCACCTAAGAGGTGCATTATATTATTTAATAAAAATGGGAAATAAAATAGAGTTATTTGAAATGATAAATGGCATGAACCTTCCTATGGAATTATTAATTACTTACAAATGGAATGGACAAAATGGTATACTTGAGATATAATATGGCCTTCTTACTAACATGGCCTTATTTATTACTTTTTTTAAATGGAAAAATTGAATGGATAATTATCATGGCTTGTAATATACCAGTTAGCATGTATGGTTCCAAAAATTATGGATAGTTTATCTAGACCCTTATCCTTCCTTACTTTATACATGGGTTATCCTTTGTAAATGATGTGACCAACAAGGGTAAAATGAATTATTACACCTTGAGATGTACCAGGTTTCTATTTACATAACACTTTGGTTAAGGTCTCATAGGTTATATGAGATATACTACGTGTTGAGAAATTCTAGGTTCCTTGTTATGAAACACCTTGGTTAAGAGTTCATAGTTAAGATGGGGTACACTGTTCCTTGAGCGATACCAAGTTCCACTTTATAGAACACCTTGGTTAAGGGCTGATAGGGAAAGTTGTATCACCTTATACATGATGTTTACTGAGAGGCATTGGGTAGGGTTGTTGTAAATGACGTGTCACACCCCCTTAGTCTAGGATGTTGGACATGATGCTTCACATAATTGACTGGGATTTTCAAGGATGGTTCTCTATATCCCTTATACATATTCTTGGAATTGTACCCATATTTTGAACAATAAGACTCTTATGATTATGCATGGATGCCTTAGTTACACCTCAGGTCCCAATTAGTACTACGTGTCTATATATAAATATATATATATCTATATATGTATGCACACAAACATATATACATAATTATATTATTATATTATTATATTTATATACATGGTGACATATGTTCTGATATATCCCATATTAGGATGAAGAAGGTACTGTGATAAGGGTGTCCTCTAGGAACCTGAGCCGACTTAGTCATAGATTACACTAATGATTTATTTAATATACTTAAACACTATTGAATTCTATACACATGGACTGGATTTCATTAGAAACTATTTTGGTATCCTAATGAGTTTATCTCACACCCTATTTGGACCACCTTTTGATGCCTTGGAAGACCTCGTGGTTGGAGGACCAAGATTGTGGATTGTGTTATGTGTTTTACACATGAATATGGGATATTAAGAGCATAGGACTAATCCAGTGCTCAATATGATCATGGAGATATCCTTTGGTATTTATTTATTTTGTTATGAATGTATAGTATGTCTACTACCATTTATGAATATTTCCTTTTAATATTGACATGAAATCACTCTATATGTCATATTGGTTAGGGATTTAGCTATTTATTACTTTTTGGATGATTAATTTTTGATGTATTTAATTCATATTAATTATATTTTTGATTTATTTATTATGTATCATTTTGATAATTTCATCATGAGTGTATATTCTCCCCACTGTACCATCATTGTACCCTTGCTTTTAGTTAGTAGCATCTGGTATACAGGGAGATGCACTTGAGGTTATGTGACTGACTGGATCAGGGCACCATCCTAGTGGTTTCTTGGTTGGGAAGCTACATGAATAATATGGATTAATTAAAAGAGAATAATATAGTGGAAATGGAGAAAAATAAAAATAATATATAACCCAAAAGTAATAAGGGTGGTTTGGAAAATTCCTTTTTATATTTTAAAATAAATTTGTTAAAACCCACATCATCAAAAAGGTTAATAAATATTTATTTTGAAAAAAGTAAAAGGTAAATGTGAAGGTCATATGAGATAACACATAAGTGGTATTCCAAATATGAAGGATAATATTGGTGGGAAAAAAATATGTACAAGGAGGGGAAACTTTCATTAAATAAAATGAGAATTATTCTCAATAATGATATATTTTTGGAGAAAAAATTCATCAAGTTAAGAGATTTGAATTAAAAAAAATACTCAAGATAGGGAGATAAGTTACTATGAAATAAATTATTATGGTGGAGGAAAGTAATATTGGAAGAAAGAAGTTCAATATGAAACATTATAACTCAAATAAATGGGGTTTGAGTTGACAAAAACCATTACAATGTCATAATATTTTGAATTAAAAACTCATAGAATATAGAACATGAGATGGATTTGTAAATTCATTATATTTCATAAAATTTATTAAAAATATAAATCCATTTCCAATACATATGACATGGAAAAAATGAAAAAGTGGTGAACATGAACCATGTCTCAATGAAACAAAGTAGAGATCCAAAATATGACAACCCTCGTCTTTTATTACACAATTAAACATAATTTATTACATAAACTTCATTTCATACAACATAGAAGATAGAGAGGTCTAGTGTCTTTAGGGATTAGGATCATTACATAACAACTTAAATAATTAAAAAAACATCTTTATTGAAAAATTCCTTTACATGACCACTACATTCCCTCGTACTTAGCATTGCATGGGTTAACCTGAGGACATGCATAAGAAAAGGGTGAGCTATAAAGCCCAGTAAGGGAATAATCATGGAATAACATGAGGAATACAATAAATTTTATACAATGGGAATATCAATAGAGAACAATAGAATAATAAACATAAATGCATGATTAATCATGATAATCATAACATGGAAATGTGGAAACAACACTTAAAATGAAAATATCATGAGCCAAGGCTCATTGCACATGAAGCATGAGTAAATCCTCATTGCACATGAAGCACGAGTAAAACCTAGTTGCACTTGAATTAGCATGATTAAACACCCATTTCACATGACGTATCATGATACTATACTTTACCCAATGCATTGGAGCGTTATAAGGGTGCACCCTTCTTAAACATTTCATTTCAAGCATAAGTGTGCCACATGGATCATATAACATGGATTCATAAAAAAACATCATTTATTCCATGATAAAGGAATTTAGAATTAATACATGAAACTTTATAATCAATAAGTAAATGTGCATAAAGTTGAATACCCTTAATAGAGAAATGGGTAAGGTATTCACTACACAATGACATTGTCTTGGAAAATCGGTGCAATTTCGGCAGCGTAACGACGTGACATAAGAATTCATAAAAATGGTTGATGAGAGAGAAAGGGGTGTCTCATCATATGTACATGAAATTGAAAGTAAGGGGGTAATATATATATATTTCTCAACAATTTTAATGTAATTTAGAGTCATGATACAAAATAATTGCTTGAATGTAAAAGAGGATAGAGAAATTCCTTTCAAAATTTCAGCATAGTAACAGGTGTACAAGGGAGACATTTAATGAGAGAGAAAGGGGTTTCCCATCATTAAAGAATAAAGAGGAAAGTATGGAGGAGGTTATAAACCATACCCCAACATTTATAATTTAAATTAAAAGGGCATAACAACATTAATAAAATTGGACAAAAATGAGAAAGGAAGAAAAACCCTTACTTGGAAGTGTGCTTCCAAAGGCTTGAGAGAGGCTTTAGAAAGGCTTCTAGGGAACTTGGGGTACCTTGGGAGGATTTTAGAGAGAGGAGGGAATAGGTTGGATGAACTCCAAATTATTTGAGTGAGGATTAAGTGGGATATTGGTGGGTTTATATAGAAAGATGGGGGAATTCCTTATTATTTAGGTTTGGGACACCTCACATTAAACTAATCCAAACCACAAACCAGCCCATGGTTTTTGCCCATGGTTTTTGGAAAAGGAAATTGAAAAAAAAATATTTTATAATGAAAAAGTCTGAAATTCTTAAAATAATGGGGTTTCTTATGTGGAGGTGGGTCACACTCCTAAGGAAAACAATTTAAAAAGACAAGATATTTAATAAGTCTTGAAGGGTCCATTAATGCTTTGTAAAATAAATAAAACAAACCCAAAATCAAATTATTTCAATTCTAAAACATATATTGGCCGAACATAAGGCTTATAGTATTTTATTACATCACTATTGGGTCATTATGATGTCTTAAAACACATTATATATTTAAAAGGTATTTAATTTTTACCCAAAAAAATTGACTGTCTCAAAAAATTATGAAAAATTAACTATTGGATAATTTCAAAATCCTGAATCCAGAAATAATATTTATTTTATCTAAATAATTTTCTAAATATTTTAATATCACTTTTAAAATAAAAACTGACATTTTTCGAAAATTCATGGGTTTTGACAAAAATGGCTTTCAAACCTTAATAAAAATTAAAATTTCATTCCTAAAATTATAAAATCATTTATATTTAATAAAAAATTAATTTAATAATAATAATAATATTTTATTAAATTATTATTTAATTAAAAAATCCATTAATTCATCAAAATAGATTTCGTAGTTGAATATTAACTAAAAATACTACTTGTGCTTTAAAAATTATTTACAAGTTAGCAATATTAAAATGAAAGTATATTCATTATTAAATACAAAAACATTGTACATAACAATAGTACTAAGGTCTTGTTATATAACCCCTTATAACACCCGCATTAGACTGAAGAGTAAGGTGTGCGATGGTGACAGACTCTTGGGGTGGCTCGGATAAAATTGCTCAGGTGTTAATCTCTATCAACTTCCATTTATCTCATTGGTGGTCCCGCTCAAGCTTAACATATTCAAGCTCGGCTTGGAAATGGTTAAGAGTGAATCCCAATGACGCCACCTCCTTTTCGAGCTCTGACAAATGGGCTTCGTATGGGGAACATCTACTGGATAAGGCCATCGCTTCCTTTGTCTGAGTAAATTGGATTTGTTAAAGCCTTATATTTATACAAATCATGTGATCATTGTTCAATGGGTATATTAGAAATGGTCACAATTATTAACATAAAACCAAAAAAGTTGACATTTTATATAAACATTTTACATAAAGATACATTTAATTAGATCTACAGGGATTTCCATTAATGAAAGTTTGGCTCGTTACAATATTTCCCCCTTAAAAAAAATTCACCATCGAAATTTCCTTTTCCCACACTAAAATAGATTTTGGTAACACTGCCTCATCATTTCCTCTAATTCCCACATTGATTCTTCAAACTTGTGGTTTCACCACAACACCTTGACGAGGGGAATTGTCTTATTTCATAGAACTTTTTCTCTACGATCTAAGATATTCACTGGCTGCTCCTCATAAGAAAAATCATCCTTTAACTGTACCACCTCTGAAGAGAGTACATGTGAAGGGTCTGGTATGTACTTACTTAAGAGGGATACATGAAAGACATCATGTAATTTGTCTATGGTAGGTGTAAGTGCTAGTCGATATGCCACAACCCCAACATGATCAAGAATCTCGAAGGGGCTAATGTACCTTTGACTTAACTCCCCTTTCTTTCAAAACCTCATGACCTTCTTCCATGGAGATATGCGTAGAAATACCATGTCTCCAACTTTAAACTCAAGTTCTTGTCGACGGTTATCTACATAACTCTCCTGTCAACTCTGGGCTGCCTTGATATGCTGCTAAATGGTTCTCACCTTCTCCCCCATTTCTTCGACCATTTCTGGTCCAAGCAGCTTACGCTCACCGACCTCATCCCAACATGCTGGTGTTCTGCACCTTTTCCCATAAAGGGCTTTATATGGTGCCATTTGGATACTCGATTGGAAACTGTTATTATAAGATAACTCAACCAGAGGAAGATGTTGATCCCATCCTCCTTTAAATTCTATTGAGCATACTCTCAGCATGTCCTCAAGTGTTTGTATAGTCCGCTTGGATTGGCCATCAATTTGAGGATGATAGGTCGTACTGAATTTCATTGCAGTATTCAGAGCATGTTGAAGACTCTTCCAAAACATAGAGGTGAATCTTGGATCTCGATCGGACACAATAGATAGTGGTAATCCATGAAGCCTTACCAGTTCCTTGATATATATCCATGCCATTTGATCCATTGAGAAATCCTCCTGAATAGAAATGAAGTGTACATCCTTTGTAAGATGATCCACAACAACCCAGATTGCATTTTTGCCTTTGGATGTCTTCAGAAGTCTGGTGAAAAATTCCATGGTGATGTTCTCCCATTTCCATTCTGGTATGGGCAATGGTTGCATCATCCCCTTAGACTTCTGCCTATCTGCCTTCACTTGCTGACACACCAGGCACTTTGATGTATATTCAGCGATCACCACCAATAATGCTCTCGAAGATCTTGATACATCTTGGTGTTTCCTAAGTGAATAGAGAAATTTGAACTATGTGCATCATCCAAAAGTTTCTTTTTTAGCTCCGGACATGATGGAACACGTAGTTTTTTCCCAAATCTCACAATTCCTTCTTCATTAAAATTAAACTCTGAGGATTTCCATTTTTCAATAGCTTCTACTTTTTTATGAATTCCCACATCATCCTTTTGAGCGTCCTTTAACCTTTCCAAAATTGAAGTTTGAGCAATCATTTTTGAAAGGATTGATGATGTTCCATTCTTTATGATTCCCATGTCCATCTTCATCAAATCTAAGAAGATTGGATATTTTTCAATTCTCATCAATGATAGAATTGTTGGGTCCTTTCTACTTAGGGAATCTGCCACCTTGTTCGCTTTCCCAGGGTGGTAATTGATTGAGCAGTCATAGTCTTTGATCAAATATAACCATATTAATTGGTCCATGTTCAACTCTTTCTGTGTGAATATATATTTGAGACTCTTTTGGTCAGTATATATCTCACATTTCTCCCCATAGAGATAATGCCGACAAATTTTCAAAGCAAATATCACTGCAGCCAACTCGAGGTCATGTGTTGGATAGTTCTGTTCATGAACTTTCAATTGTCGTGAAGCATACGTAATGACATTGTCATTTTACATCAACACACATCCCAGGCCCTTCTTCGAAGAATCATTGAATACCACAAAAATTTCTCCACTTGTGGGTAATGTGAGCACGGGCGCAGTGATAAGCCTCTTTTTCAACTCCTTGAAGCTTTCTTCGCATTCATCACTCCAAGAAAACTTTACTCCCTTTCGAGTTATCTTGGTAAGAGGGTTGGACAATCGTGATAAATTTCTCACAAATCATTGATAATATCCATCTAACCCCAAGAAGCTATGGATATCTGTTACCGATATTGGCCTCATCCATCCCTTAATTACATCTATTTTGGAGGGATCCACAGATATCCCATTGCTTGTAATGATATGGCCCAAGAATTAGACCTCCTTAAACTAGAACTCACACATGTTGTACTTTTCATAGATCTTCTCCTTCCGCAAGGTCTCTAGTATAGTTCTTAAATGCTCCTCATAGTCCTCCTTGTTTTTGAAGTATATTAGAATATCATCTATAAAGACTACCACAAATTTGTCTATGTAATATTTGGAGACTCTATTCATCAAGTCCATGAAGATTTTTCCATAATTAGTGAGTCCTAAAGGCATTATGATGAATTCATAGTGCTCGTATCTTGTTTGAAAAGAAATATTGGGGATATCTTTCTCCTTCACCCTTACTTGATAATATCCCGACCGAAAATCCACCTTGGAGAAGTATTGTGCTCCACACAGCTGATCGAAAAATTCATCAATTTGTGAGATAGGATACTTGTTCTTTATCATGATTTTTTTGAGCTCGTGATAATCGATGCAAAGGCGCATTGACTCATCCTTCTTCTTGATGAAGAGGACTGGTTCACCCTATGGTGCATCACTTGGGAATATAAACCCTTTATCCAGATTCTTCTGTAGTTGTTTCTTCAGCTCCTCAAGCTCCAAAACATCCATTATATATGGAGTCTTGGATATTGGCAACTCCCCAGGTATAAGATCAATTTAGAATTCAATATATCTTCTAGGAGGAAGACTAGGAAATTCCTTGGGAAACACTTCAGCGAATTCCTTCACAATAGGCATGTCTTCTAGGATGGTTGCCTCCTTAGACTCAATCATTTGATCCAGATACGCATGCACATAGGGAAATAATATCCACACTTGAGATGATGGAGCTAAAGAAGATTCATCTTCTTACTTGCACTTAAAAAGAATCAGGGGTCGATTCTCCATATGGAGAGTGATTTCCCTCTCACGGCAATTTATGTTGGATCTATATAAGGAAAGTCAATTCATGCCAATAATTTCATCAAATTCCACCAAAGGGAGTATAACGAGGTTTGTCGGGAATTTTAATCCATAGAATATGACAGTGGAGGAGTTATATTCATGGGATGCAATGATTTCCCCATTTTTCGTACTCACCAACATCTTCACTTCCATGATCTGTGGTGGGTTTAGGATTGTTCTACTAAACTTTTGAGATATAAAAGAATGCATAGAACCTGAATCAAAAAGTACATTCACATTTATTGAATGAAAAACTAGCGTACCTATCACCACTTTGTTGTCGGGATTCACTTCGGTAGTAGTGATGGCAAAAGATCTCCCTTTCTGCCTTGGAGGTTGTTGGTTGCCTCCGAAAACCCTTGGTTTAGGGCATTGATTTGTAAGATTCCCTGGTACTTTGTAGTTGTAGCAATGAACCATGTGTTGTGGTTCGAACAGAGCGTTTATCTCCTCTGTCACAGCCATAGGTCTTTCTTGCTGACAGTTAATAGCTAGGTGCCCTTCTCTTCCACACCTAAATTATTTCCTCATCCCCTTCAGGAAATTTCTAGGGTTCTTATTTTTACACCTTTGGCAAGTGGGGTGTTGGATCTTCTTAGCACCATTGGATTTATCCATCAAACAGCCAGCATTGAAATATACCTTATTCTTCTTATCCCCAAGATACCCCAGAGATTATGCGATCTCTATTTCAACCTTGAGGGAACATCAGACAATTTCCCAATAGCTGTCGAAGTCACAGATCCCCAGCACTTTCCACAGGCTAGGTTTCAGCCCACCAAAGAAGTGGTCAATATTACATTTGGGGGTAACGAAAAATCCAGATGCGTATCGTGAAAGCCTTGTGAAGTTTTCCTCATATGCTTCAATAGATTTTTCGTCTTTCTGCTTGAGGGAAAGGAAGTCCCTTTCCATATTTAGTCGTAGGGTGCGCGGAAAATATTTATTGAAAAACATCTTCCGGAAATCCTTCCATTCCAACGCCTCAATATCCTCCTCAGGCTTTGTATTTTTTATCAACGTCCACCATTGATCATCTTCACCCTTCATACGATAAACAGCCCGGAGAACCTTCTCTTTTTCAGAACATTGAAGAATAGAGAAGATCTTTTCAATGGAGTTGATTCATTGTTCAGCGATTGAGGGATCAGATGATCCATTAAAATTAGGAGGCCTTTGTCTCATGAAGCTCTCAATAGAGACTTGTTCTTTCTTAGGGGAGGTTTAACATTCCTATTGACCTATGTTTCTATTCAAATATTGAGTTATTTGATAGAGAAGTGTGACAAAGTTTATGATTCCCACTCTCAATGGATTGGGCATCTCATTAGTATAGTCATCACATTAATCTTCACATTGGTTGTTAGCCCGAGTCCTCCTATTATCAGCCATTGGCTGGAAAAAAAGTAAATTTAGGGGTAACACATAAAGGGTAATCCAAGGAAAAAACTAATGACTTATAAATAAATTTTATGACCTTAACATATGAATCTATTGTCTTTAGTCTATGTTATCCATGATCTACTTTCTAACATATATTCTTAGGGAATTTTTTTTCCCCTAATAATGGTTCATACTAAGCTTTTGAATTTACCAAAGCATATCCCCTGGGAGTGTCATAACCAAGATTGAAGCAAGGCCCGTTCTCATGCACCATTTCCCATTCGAGTCTAGCTCAAAGCAGTGTTTTCGGGTTTTACCCCTAGGATACATCTGTACTAGAGCCACCTCTACCTGCTCGTATCCAGATAGGGTTGTATTTGCTTTATAAACCACTTACTCAATACTCACCAAAACTTAGGGATGTTTTTATTTTACTTAGTCTTGTCTCTAAGGCTTCACTAGGTATTTCTAATCCTAATCCCAAAAATAACTAAACCTATCCTCTGATACCAACTATGACAACTCTAATCTTTTATTACACAATTAAACATAATTTATTACATAAAATTCATTTGATAAAACATAGAAGATCGATAGTTCCAGTTCCTTTGGGGATTAGGATCATTACATAACAACTTAAAACATGAAAAACAACATCTTTATTGAAAACTTCCTTTACATGACCACTTCATTCCCTCGAACTTAGCATTGCATGGGATAACCTGAGGACATGTATAAGAAAACGGTGAGATATAAAGCCCAGTAAGGGAATAATCATGGAATAACATGAGGAATATTGTACATGTTATAAAATAGGAATATAAATAGATCATAGAGAAGCATAAACATAAAGGCATGATAATCAAGACATGGAAATGTGGTAACAACACTTAACATGGAATTTGCATGAGCCAAGGCTCATTGCACATGGAGCATGAGTAAATCCTCATTGCACATGAATCACGAGTAAAACCTAATTCCACTTGAATTAGAATGAGTAAGCACCCATTGCACATGATGTGTCATGATACTATACTTTACCCAATGCATTGGAGCACTATAAGGGTGCACCCTTCTTAAACATTTCATTTCATGCATAAGTGTGCCACATGGATCATATAACATGGATTCATAAAACATCATAATTTATTCCACAATAAAGGAATGTGGAATTCATACATGAAACTTTATAATCAAAAAGTAAATTTTCATAAATTTTAATACCCTTGATATAGAAATGGGCATGGTATTCACTACACAATGACATTGGATTGGAAAATCGGTGCAATTTTGGCAGCGTAACGATGTGACGTAAGAATTCATAAAAATGTTTGATGAGAGAGAAAGGGGTGTCTCGTCATATGTACATGAAATGGACAGTAAGGGGGTTATATAGATACATGTCCCAACAATTTTAATGGAATTTAGAGTCATGATACAAAATAAATGCTTGAATGTAAAAGAGGAGAGAGAAATTCCTTTCGGAAATTCGGCATAGTAACGGGAGTACAAGGGAGGCATTTAATGAGAGAGAAAGGGGTCTCCCATCATTCAAACATAAATAGGGAAGTGTGGAGGAGGTTATAAACTATACCCCAACATTTATAATTTAAATTAAAAGGTAATAACAACATTAAAAAATTGGATAAAAATGAGAAAGGAAGAAAAATCCTTACTTGGAAGTGTGCCTCCAAAGGCTTGAGAGAGGATTGCGAGAGGCTTCTTGAGAGCTTGGGGCACCTTGGGAGGATTATAGAGAGAGGAGGGAAGAGGTGGGACGAACTCAAAAGGCTTTTAGTGAGGAGGAAGTGGGAGATTGGGTGGGTTTTATATAGGAAAGGTGAGGGAATTCTTTATTATTTTGGTTTGAGACACCTCACATTAAACTAATCCAAACCAAAAACCATCCCATGGTTTTTCCCATGGTTTTTGTCAAGGGGAAGTGGAAAACAATATTTTATAAGGAAAAGTCCTAAATTCTTAAAATAATGGGGTTTCTTATGTGGAGGTGAGTCACACTCCCAAGGAAAACAATTTAAAAAGACAAGATGTTTAATAAGTCTTTAAGGGTCCATTAATGCTTTGTAAAATAAGTCAAACAAACCCAAAATCACATTATTGTAATGCTAAAACATATATTGTCTGAACATAAGGCTTATAGTATTTTATTACATCACTATTGGGTCATTATGATGTCATAAAACACATTATATATTTAAAAGGTATTTAATTTTTACCCAAAACATTGACTCTTAGAAGAGGAGGACTTGGTTCAGCCTCCTTCGAGATCTCAGAAACTGTTTACCCCCTTATCCAACCCTAATTTTCTCCCATATTTCCCTATGATTTCTCTAAGTCCGAAGGTTCTGGAGTCCCATCTTGGTGGTCCGCAGTTGCCTATTTCGATGGTAGAGTTCTTGGAAGCTTCGAGTCATCTGGACCTTACGTTGGTTGCACGTTTCAATCTTCGAAGACCCTCGGTGGACGACTTTGATCGTTTCGTCTTCAGTAAATGGGATTTTCATGATTGGGAGGTTGTTGGTCTGATGGATAGAAGTCACTTCATGGTTTTCTTCACCTCGTAAGTCGATCTGATTTGAGCCTGGTCTAGTGCCCCACGGCGATGTAACGGTTTTAAGTTTTCTCTCCTAATATGGTCGTTCGACCTTTGCATGAATCAGTATCCTACCTCCAGCGCGATTTGGGTAAGTCTTCCTAAGATCCCTCTACCTTTTCAGAATCCTTCAATTCTTTGTATGATTGGAAACCTGGTGGGCCACTATCTTTGTTCATATGTTCGAACTTCCTCTGTAAGTCACCCGATTAACCCTCGAATTTGTGTTGAGGTTGATGTGTCAAAGCCTATGGTGGAGTGAAACTGAATTGTAGTGGGTTTGGAGTTTAGATGGAAATAATAAGTGGTGTTTGAATCGTGGGACAACTACTGTTCGAGATGCTTCCGTTTGGGGTATTTGGTTTCTGAATGTTATATGGATGGTTTCAAGGAGAGGAAGTTTGATCCAAGGAGAAGACCAGAGGAAGGTCAAGGGAGGAGGACCGATGAAGGACAGAGGAAGTAGTGTGTAACTAATCCTGGAAAGGATTCTGACCTAGTGAGTAGTGATGCACTGGCAGTGGGAAAGGGAGATAAGGTCTCCTTAAATCCGTTGGTTTCTACTATTTTTAGGTGGTTGAGGAGTGATCTTCATGTGGGGGGTGGTGGAATGAAAGTTTAGGATAAGTGTGGCTCTTGTGCTGGAGGTGTGCAGGCTTTTAACAGCAGGGCCGAAGGAGTGCAATGTGAGGCAGTGGAGATAACAGGGCCTGTAATGTATGATGGCCCTGCTATGGAGAATTCAGAAGGTCATTAGAATGTGAAATCTGGTCATAAGAATGCTGCTGGAGGGATACTAATTACAGTACCTACAAGAAACTTTTTCCAGGGCCTGGAACAAGAGGATGCAGATGTGATTAATCCAGTTTTTATTGATGTTGATGTGGAGAATGGTCCTCAAGAGGCTCCTGGTGGAAATGAAGAAAGGCGTATAGTGATATATGAAGAGCATGAAATGATTGAGCAACCTCGATGCCTTGCTTTAGTTGATACTAATGTTCCGTTGCAACACAACCGGTCAGCAACCTATCCAAATGAGGTTTTTTCTGGAAAAGGGGGGAGATCTCTGAGAGAGGCAAATAAAATAGTGGTGGATTGACAAGGCTCTCGTATAGAAACATTGTACAGGGCGGGGCAGGTCTAAGTATGGGTATGCAAGCTCCTAATGGGTGTGGCATTAGTGATTTAGTCCAAGGTGGGGATAGAAACAGGACTGAGGATGGAGGAGTGGCATCTGCTACTCCAAAAAGAAGAGGCAAGAAGGATTATTCTTATTTGCCTCATCCATTGTGCACTAGAGCCTCCTTTAAGCATGATCATGTGGTGACATTGGCCTTCAAAAAAGGCAGCCTAACCAAGCAAGATGGACTTGGGCGAATAACTTTGGATGATGTGAGGCGGGACTATAATGAAGATTTCATGAGGCGTTTCAACCCGGCTTCTGAATGGGGAATGGAAACCGTGGAGGACTCCTGTGTTGGTTGTGATGACGGGTATGGAGACTTTGGCTTTTAGTTTTTGTTGGTTGATCTGGGTGTTTGGTTGTTTGGTCTGTTTTGGATGTGTTTTGTGGGCTTGCTTGTGTCTTTGGGTTTCTCACTTTTCCTAAAAGTGTTTGGAAAATAATAAAAAAGTATTTCGCCTTAGAAAATTAGGAAAAATTCACTGTTGGATAATTTTTATGTTCTAACTCCATAATTAATATTATATTGTCTAAATAATTTTCTAAATATGTTAATTTTCACTTTTAAAATAATAACCGGCATTTATCAAAAATTCATGGGTTTTGACAAAAATGGATTTCAAACCTTAATAAAAATTACAATTGCATTCCTAAAATTTTACGATCATTTATATTTAATAAAAAATTAATTTAATAATAATAATATTTTATTAAAATATTATTTAAATAAAAAATCAATTAATTCATAAAAATAGATTTCTTAGTTGAATATTAACTAAAAATACTATTTGTGATTTAAAAACTATTTACAAGGTAACAATAATAAAATGAAAGTATATTAATTATTATATACAAAAATAATGTACATAACCAAAGTGATAAGGCCTTTTTACATAACCCCTTATAACACCTGCATAAAATCTAAAAGTAAGGTGTGTGATGGTGACAGACTCTTGGGGTGGCTCGGATAACATTACTCGGGTGGTAATCTCTATCAACTTCCATTTCTCTCATAGGCGGTCCCGCTCGAGCTTAACATATTCAAGCTCGGCTTGGGATTGGTCAAGAGTGAAGTCCAATGATGCCACCTCCTTTTCGATCTTTGAAAAATGGGCTTCGTATGAGGCATATATACTGGATGAGGTCATCACTTCCTTTGTCTAAGTAAATTGGATATGTTAAATCCTTATATTTATACTAATCATGTGATCACTGTTCGACGGCTATATTAGAAATGGTCACAATCATTAACAAAAAACCAAATAAGTTGACATTTTATATAAACATTTTACATAAAGAGACATTTAATTAGATCAAGAGGGATTTCTATTAATGAAAGTTTGGTTCACTACACAAAAACCTTTACCTTGGGTCCTAATTCCTTCTGTGTGTCCATCCCACATCCTAAATAATCAAATTAAGTTTAATAGAAACTTTATTGTGAATTTTTTTACCTTTATTTCATTTTCTAAGGTTTATTGATTATCATGGGTTATTCATTTATGAAATAGTTTTCACTTATATCAGTTACTTGAGGTTCTTTGATAAATTTCTCTGAAACTTTCTCGGTATATCAACTGTGGTAAATTTTTTTGTTAAATAGCTTCATAATATCCATAATTTTAGAATTTCATTTATTTTATTATTAGCACAGAATTTATATAGTTACATGTATTTTCCAAAATGGATTCAAATTAATAAAGGTGCCTCAATGTGTTTATTTATGTCAGTTAAGTTTACAATTTCAATTTATTGTTTATGCCACTTATAGAATGAACAATATTAAATTAATAAAATATTAATAGTTTCATAAATATCATTTTTATATAGTAAATAAATTTTTAAATTCATTCATATAAGGCGGTAATGGAAAATAAAATATGATGTTTCATGGAGCTGGTAGTCTGCACTTACACATAAACGATACTTTCATTTTCCATAAAACGGGCAGGGTGAAAAAATAAAATAATTATCTTTTTTTAATTAAAATAATGCTATAAATATTATATATTTTACATTAAATAATTCGTGTATCATCCATAAAATTATGTTATTCAAAATAGAACATGTCGTTCAAGGAGATGGTAATTTACATGAAAGTGTGATGACATCTTCAGTTTTCGAATGGTTTCAGAGGAAGTTATAAAATGGACTTTCCATTAGTATAATAACATTTCAGAATATTATTAATACTAATTTTATCATACTTTCATGTATTATAATTTATTTTAGGGGGTATAAGAAGAAAATAAATAAGAGATCTGGGTTGAGAACATTACCTCTCTCTTTGGATGTTCTCCCTTGGGTAACACCTTAATGCTCCTTAGATTAGTATTTTGGAAATACGAAGGTTCTTCGACATGGGGAGAGAGTTTAGGAAAAAATAGGGAATATTTTTGGATGAACTAATGATTTAAATGGGTAAAGAAATGTGGTGTAATTTATTCCCTTTTATAAGTGATGAAAATGTAAATTTTCCAATACCCATTAATTTTTCAATAAAGGAATGACACTATTCAAAATTAAATGACTCCAAAGTGGGAAATAATTAATTTTTTAGTGATATAAGGTTATTAAATCCTCTAAAATTAATTTTCACACAAGTTTTAAATATGTTTCAAATATTTTTCCACAACTAATAAAATAAAATTTTTATTGAAAGTCGAGCATGGCCCAATAAAAAACAATGTCACGACGGTCTAAAATAATGGAGGACAAGAGCTTCATCTTGAAAAAATAAACCACATTCTGTATGAAACAAATTCAAGATAGAAAATAAAAATGTTGAGTATCGTGGGCCACTCGATAAGAGAGATAGAAATCCACATTATTCCACTCCCTCTAAGTGTGATAAAGAGTTACTTGTGGGTCAATAAGCCTTTGGAATTTGTGAATGTGATAAGTAATGGACTAAGGAGTTTTAATATTTCCTTACAGCAACCCCAGAATGATAATAGATTCAGTATCCATTAACTTCATCTTAATGTTATGTGAAAGGCACAACTCTACTCCCGTCAGTCTCTTCCAATTCCATATTATCAAATTCAAATTTTATAAAAAGGTAAAATAATTTTTAAATTAAAACATTTAATATATAGAAAAATTGTTCTACAGAAAAATGTTGTTTTTTACCATTATATGTTCTTAATATTATTTATTATTGATTCCCATTTGAATGAGTATTAATATATTTATATATAGGTTTAAAAATTATATTATGTACATTTTTTAGAATATATTAACTAATTTTATCTAATATAAATTACACAATGTGAATAAAAAAATTCTTTGAAAATAACAGTTTTACCATTGTCATGGGAATTAACTTCAATCCTTGTAATATTATTTTTATTCATAAAAATGAAATTAAAATTTTTACATAATATGAACATGTTAATATAAAATATTAATTTTTTTTAAAAAAAAATTAATTGATATAAGTGATGAAAGACAATTTTTAAAAAAATATTTTTAAAGTAAAATATTACTTATGTTTCTAAAAAGTTAAACACAGATTTTATAATTTTAAATAGTATTTTTAAATGATTAATTTTAATTTATAAATACATATTTCACGATAATAATTATTTTAAAAACTTTTAAGTCATTCTTTTATTATGATAATTTTATAAAACTGACGGTATTAGAAAAAATGGTATTTTTTACTATTCACATAAATATCAATTATTTTATAAAATTCTCAAAAATCCATCCTAAGATAATATTAAAATGACGAATCCAAAAATGAAGTTAATTTTTTCAAAAATTAAATTTTTTAAAATTTTAAATTTATATATAAATTAAAATATAATATATAATGGAAAATTAGTTCTATTTAAAATTACTCTTTAAAAACTTTATGTGTTCTTAATCCTATTTTGTAATATTTATAATTGATTAAAATATTTTTATTTAATATAGGTTTTATTATTCATAAATTTTCCTAATAATATTCATCTATTGTTTCATAGATCATTTTAGTTCTATGTTTCTTGTGAAACAAACTATTAAATATGATATTAATTTAGAGAAAAATATATTCTGAAATCTCAGGTTGTAATAAATTTTGTAATCTCAAACCCCCTTTCATTAGGTTATAATGATTTATCACGAAATACTTACTTGTATGACAAGTTTATTATACCCTAAGATTTTATATTAAAAATTCTCTTTATATCTAGTGAAAATGATACTTTTTATTCAAATCTTATTCCTCGATGAATTTCTTCCCCATAAAAATATGACATTATTAAGATTATTTACCATCCTTCCCATATAACATCTTTATATTCCATATAACTTTTTTCTATTCTCTCAAATATTATCCTTTATATTTAGAAACCTAATTATGTGTTACCACTTGTGATATTCATATTTTCCATTTTTCCTTTTGAAAAGGATGTTTTATTACTTTTTTATGATGTTGGATTTCAAAAAAATGTATTTTAAAATATTAAAAAGGTTTTCCTTCAATGTTCATTCTATTTATATTCTGCTCAAAATTTCATTTAAATTTAAAGTGTGGATTTGTTAAAGGATCCAAATTTTAATATTCCTTTTAAAAGTACTTTTTTTTCAAAAAAATTACTTCACCTTTTTAGAAATTAATTTTCAAAGTGACCATAACTTCATCTTTTATTCCAAAGATAAAAACATTTTATAAATAATCTTTTATGATTTATCTTCTATTTTTTTCTTTATCTATAAAGTATTTATTTCCTTGGAAATAATTTTTCATTAATAAACCTATAAATATTCTTATAATGTACTTTTTTTGGGTGATTAAATTATAGGTATCAACAGTTTATATTCTTGAGGTTAATTTTAGCGATACCATTTAGAAATGTTACGAAACCCATTTTCCTTTACATGGGTTCTTTATAATTTGATGAATGATTGTTTTAAATTAGGACACATATGGATGGATGATTGATATGTGGGGTCATATATCACCCTTTAATTAATTGGTTTAAGGAATTATATCTCTTTAGATAATGATGTGTTGACATAGATAGGTTATCCACAACATAATGGGTGAGTTATCTCAGATTAAACTCACAACATAAAGGTTGTATCTTCTTAGATTATTCTCACAACATAAAGGGTGTGAATTATAATATATACTCATAATTTTATGATACCATGTGATTATGTTTTTTTCAAAGTTATTTATTATTCTATATTTCAAGGGTATGTTACATTTACATGTCATATTCCTATGATGATGCTACATGGATCATGTTTATTATATCTTGATTCCACACTCTTTTTCCATGGTATATGTTTTCCCATTTAAGATTAAATGTCCTTATATAATTATTTATAGATAAATATTATTGTTCTATATTCTTTTTAATAAGATATTTCTCCCCTGGTCATTTTTTATCTTATTCTTATGATCTAACCATTGATGAAATGTTGGTATGTTTTCCCTTAATGATAATTTTAGATCACCTCATTCATAGTTCTCCATTACCCAATTTATGAATATGATTATACCCTATAAGGAGTTTAGAAGGGGGTCTAGTGTGGTCAAATTATGTAGAAATGTTCACAAATATAGTAAAATAAGTTTCTTATATAGCTGATCTTCAAAAATACTAAACATTTTATTCTTTGGATTGTGTGATTATTATGAGATATAATATTTAAACAATGAAAATATTTTTCAATATATTTATTCTTATTTTGGGAAATATTACTTGGTATTAAATACAGATGTAAAATTATGTGTTTTTAGAACTAGACTTGGGAGTGTCGGTATAAGCACCTCAGTTGGTATCATATCGGGGTTTAGTTATTTTTTAGAAATAATTTAACTATTTTTAAGGATTAGTTTAGCTATTTTAGAGGATTAGTCTAGTTATTTATAGGTATTATGATTATATAACCTTAGTGAAAACCATAACTATAATTCAAAGTATAGGAAAATATATATATGTTTTGTTAATGTATAGATTATATGGTTTCCTAACAATTATGTTCCTATATGGATACTGAAAATTGGATATAATTATGTCACAAATGAACCTTCAGGTAATCACCCTAAAAAGGGATGTTTGGGTATTAAATTTTTCTTTACTCAGTGTATGATGAGTGAGCCTAAGATTTCACATCTAGATAGACACTCTTGAGGGATATACATTGCTTAATTCAAAATCTATTTATAAACAATGATGAAGGATTTAAATGGAGGTTGATAATGTAATATATAGCTACTTTGGTTAGATAACCTAATAGAAATTTGACCATTAAAAAAACCTATGTATTTTTGAAGTTTCTAAAAGTTTGTATTCATTTTAAGCCAAACCTTGGAAGTGTTATTATAAGTTACTCATAATTTTTTAAGTGATTCTAGGTTCAGTTTCTTTGAATCCTTCGTACGGTCAAGTGATTCAAGGTTTAGTTTCTTTGGCTATGTAAAGACTCATATATATGAATTCCACCATGTATATGATGTTCTAAACAAGTGAAGTTATCTTGTTAAGTGATTTCATGTACCTAATTTATGTTTTGTATGGTAATTATGATCATGTAAGAAAATTTATGTATTTATTCTTTCCACTATGTACCTGATTTCCCCATGGATCCAAATTTACATAGGGGGGTTTTCTTCAAAGAACTATGTAATCTAATTTTTTCTATGTATAGATTGAATTTTATATAATTCATGTTTTTGTAAGAAATAAAACCAAATGATGCTAAATTTTATCTTCATATTCTAAAAATACACATTTAAAATGTGATATGGGATAATTCATGAGAGTTTTCAGAACTGGTGATCTTTGTCCATATCTATTTTAAGTTCTGAGCTAGTTTTTTTTTTAAAATTTGTTGTACTACTAGAATATATATATTTTTTTGAAAAATATATAGATATTAAATCTTGAATGTATTTTTGGTGATACTTATCTTATTTGGAGTTCAAAAAACCACTTGCAATTGAATATGCAGTGATTTTGTTTATTTTTTAAATGAATAAATATTGAATCTATTTATTTATTTTCAAATGTTGTTTTATCATGAGGGTAGGTTGTTGGATTGGTGTTATCTGATCTATTTTGGATGATTTTGGGATGAATGATTTTTTCCAATACTGCGCACTAGGCCATAACTCTCATGGTTCAGGATTTGTGGTGAGCTTGTTGGGGTTGCAGGGGCAACGTGCCCCTACTCCGGGGGTCTGGGGGTTGGAGGCCTCTAACCTGAATTTTGGGGGAATGTAGAAAATATGACCACCTATAGAAAATCTGACCCAATGACACAAATAGAGACTGTAGCAGTACAGACTTTGTAAAAATTATTATATAAGCTTGGACTTTAGAGACAGTGGTATTGTAGCTCTGTGGACTTCTTATCATCATCTACTATAGTATCTTTGACTTTGGTGGCTACAAAACTATAGATGTTCAGACCTCCATACTCCTTTCACTATAGCACAGTAGACTTTACATGTGGTTGGTGGAATAGTGCTTCTTCATTTTTTATAATCTCATTTCATGCTAGGTTTTCTATGCTATAAACTCTCAGATCTCCTTGTAATTGTTCCCTTGATTCATTGTGATATTTCTACCTCTCTATAGACAAAGTTATTATTCCCAAACCACATTAATCTCAGTGTCATTGTTTTTTATTCTTTTTATTTTGTTACTATTTTGTATTCATCCACAAACCTATTATTTGATGTGACTCCCATTATTTCTGCCACACAGGTTGAAGAAAATGGTGATATTGAGTTTATTTTATTGATAAGGATAAAATAGGTTTTATAGGAAATTTAAAATTTTATTATTTATTAATTATTTGTGATATTGATCAAAGATTTTGGTTTGAGAATATATAAATCTTAATATAATTTGAGTGAATAAATATGAATACACTTTTTTATATTTTTATATTCTAAATGAACCACATAAAAAAATAGAGGTTTTCAAAAGAATTATTTTTATGATGAACCTTTAGAGTGGTATTAAATGTAGGACTCATAATTTTTCCATTTTAGGGAACTGGTTATAATATAATAAATTTAATGCTTATAAATAACGTTCTTTGGGAAAACTGAGGTTTTTTAATATCATGAGAGAAAAAAGGTGATCACCACTAGTGTGAAAAGTGTCTTCATGTGTTGAGTATAAACTAAAGAAGGTTTGCGTACTTAGAGATGAGGCAGTTTCATCTAAAGATCAAGTTTTGGATGAGTTCATAGTATTTATTTTTTAGTGAAGAAGAAGATATTTGTCTATAATAGATCTATATTAAGTGATCAGTTGTTCTTGAATATTACTAAAGGCTTAATAGGGGATATTTAATTATACTATTTTTTAAGCAACCAAGATTTAATTAATATCTATCTCATATTGGTTACATATTATGTATCAATGCAGTGTGAAGCTATGGTGTTCTATGTAACTCTGGATAGGCATAGTGATACTCTATTCCATCACGATAAGATTTTAATCAATTGTGATTATAGTGAAGAATCTATGTTTGTGGGTAGAAACCAACCATGTTAAGGAATAGGTTACCTGGGAAGGGGTAAAATACTGTAAAATATCATTTTTTCGTTATTTATTTTTGTATGCATACACAAGTGAGTTTTATACTCTCTACATGAGTTAATCAAATCTTAATTGATTATAGGTGTTGAGTATAAAAATAATAAATTGTGAAAATTAGTCTCCATTATTACACCCCCCCCCCCCAGTGAGTAATATGATCCTAGAAACTTCAATTAGTATCAGATTCAGGTCCTTTTTTTAATTCAATCAATTTATTAGAATGGATCATATATATTTTGTGAATATAAGGGGTGTGCCTAGTTATTATGGAAAAAATTATCATATTTGTACAAAAATAATGTTACCATATCTTTTATCCCTTGGATTGGATGTTAGATATTTTGTTGTCTTTGAATTTCCACCCATTGAAGGGAATAATCCAATGAACTTGGATGATAAAAAACTATAGATAATTATATAAAAGAAAAAAAATTCCATTCTTATTTCCTCATTAGATAAGTTCTAAATGAAAGTTATGGGACTTCAAATGTTGAAAGAAATATGGGATAATCTTGAAAGTAGTTACAAAGGAAATGTAAAAGTCAAAGAGTCTAAATTCAAAATCTAGAGAAGTAATTTTTAAGATAACCATATGGTTTAAGAAGAAATAATTGATAAATATTTTACTCAGGAAATTAAGTTGTCTGTAATATCTAAGTATTTAGTAAAAAACTTGAAGAATCCACAATTGTTAAGAAACTCATGAGGTATTTTCCTGATAGGTTTTAACCTATGATATTAACTCTAGAAAATAAATATAATCATTACTTTAATGAATTTCATAATATTCTCATAGATTATGAAATGATAAAAACTCAAGCCTTTAAGAAAAATTTAAAAAATGAAATAGCATTTAAGTCGATAATAAAGTTGAAAATTAAAAAAACATGTTGATAGTGAACATTAAATTGACACCAAAAATAAGGAGTATGGTGGATAATTTCAAAGAAACATTGATCTTATCTCAAAGAGATTCGAGAAGGGAAATAATAAAAGGAAGGAATTTATCCTCTTATATGATACAAATATAATGGAATAGACCAATTTTCCATTAACTACCATAAGAAGAAAGAACCAAATTTTGAATATGAAGAATATGATAAACTATACAAAAATAAGTGGAATAAAATTTAAAGGGAATAATCTAAAGATAGAAAAACAAAGAAAAAATTTATAGTCAATAGAATAAATCTAATGAGAAAATAAGAATAAGACATCCACTTATCCTATAGTGATTCTAAAATTGATTCTAGTGAAAAAAAACCCCAACTTCAGGGATCTAGTTGGAAAATTGATTAACACTTCAAGTGGTGATGGAGATATTTAAGAAATAAAAACTATGTTTGAACACATGTTAGAGTATAGACTTGAATCTTGTCTCAAGAAAAACATAATGCTCAATAAATAAAAGAAAAAGTTTTAGAAAGAATATAAGAATATGGTTGAAGAAAAGAAAGTGTTTGAAAATAAATATGAATCTCTCATTGACGGGATCAAAAACTTTTGGTTGAAAGTACATAAATATAATAATATGTTAAAGGATCTGGAATAAAAAAAATATTTTGAAGAAGAAGAATTATCTAATACATAATCCAATTTTTTTATGTTATGAATTAACTAAATAAGTTAAATTAGAACTTTAAAAAAACTATTAAATTCAAGGTTGAATCCATTAAATTATCCAAGATAACTTTCACAAAATATCAAGTTAAATATAAAATATATAAATCTATTTTTAATCCTTATTTATCCAACATTATGGGTTCTAACACAAAATCTAGTCAAGCATGGTCCAAGAAAATTATGAGAAACTCTCTCATGCTTCAGTTGAAGAAACGTGGAACTCTAGAATCTCTTATTCTCCTAAACATAATCAAATTCATACTAAAATTCATGATAAGAAAAAAAATTCCAAAATTTTTATAGATATAATTTTTATAAACTAGGGATATTTAGGTTTCAAGGGTACTTCTTATGTTGTGGAGTGTTTAGGAACAAATATTATACATTCTGGTACAATATGTAATTGCATTGTATGGGATAGTAATATAGTGGAAGAAATATTATTGATAATAAATAAGATTCAAGAATAAATATTTTATAGGTAAAGAATATTTTCAATATGTCTACATGGAAAAAATCATGTCTTGAAGAAGTGTGTAAAATATGTGACCAAAAAGGTCATATAGTTGAAAATTCCTGAAAAGATTTCCAGATCAGTTTGCTCTTACTAAAAAATGGAAGAGTGTGTAGGTTCACAAATATGATAAGGTGTACTTTGAAAAAGTTTTTCTTAAATCAACTAGGAAGAAAAAATCATAAATACTTGATAGTGGGTGTTTCTCCTATTTGACAGGTGATGCTATAATCTTGAAAAATTTTGAGAAACATGAAGATGGTTTTGTGACATTTGGGACTGATTACTCCTTGAAAATAAAATTTATTGGCTATACTAAAATTGAAAATAATACTCTAAAATCTAATGATTTCCTTATGTGGAAGTATTAAAGAACAATTTGTTTAGTGTTAGTAAACTTTGTGATGATAAGCATGAGGTGATATTTCTAAAAGACTCATGTGTTATTAAAAGCTCAAAAAACAGAAAAGAAATCACTCAAGGTAATTGATTAGGTGTAAATTATTTTAAATTGGTGATCTAACAAATACATTTTACATGGGTGAAAGTGATTAGAACATGTTATGGAACTACATGCTTTCTCATCTAGGCCAAAGAAACCTAGGAAATATTATAAATCATGCAGTTGTGAGAAATCTTCCAACGCTAAAAATAAATGATCTAAAATTTTACATAACAAGTAAAAAGGGAAAATTTCATAAAAATATCATAAAAAAGTGGGTATTATATCTACAAGACCATTATAATTAATTCATAAAGATATTTTTAGTCCAATGAGGAAAAATTCTACTAGAGGTGATCATTATTTCATCACATTCATAGATGACTATGCTCAGGTGAAAATTTTTCTTTTCATTAAGAATAAGTCTAAGGAAATTGAGATATTCAAAATATATAAAAGACAAGTTGAAAATGAATTGGTTTTGTGTATCAATATATTAATATTCGATAATGGTAAGGAATACGTATGTGATTCATTTGAAGAGTATCATTCCAAACATGGAATCAAAAATCAATAAAGCACACCGAATAAAACTTAACAAAATGGGTTTATGGAAATAAACAATAGAATCATAGTGGAAACAGGTATAACTATGATTACTGAGAATAAAATTTCTATTTTTTTATAGAGAGAAGTTGGGTTTTCAACTATACACATTAAGAATAGATTTTTTTTAGACTTATGATACATGTTATGCCTTATAAAATTTGGTACAAAAAGAGTCTCATGGTGAGCTACTTAAAAGTACTTGGCAGTACATGTTATATAAAATCAAAGATAATAATTTGGGAAAGTTTTAATAAAGGTTATGGGGTGTATTTATGGGTTATCTATCAAGTGTAAATAGACATACATGCTAGAAAATAAAAGATACAAAAAATCATCTAGATTTATAATGTAAAAAAATAATGAAAATATTAGAAAAATTGGGCAATCTATATACGAATATTTCATAATTTACATAAAATATAGAAAATATATTTCAGAGAGTACAGTAGAAAAGGTGGGTATAATCACTCTATAAATTGTTTATATTGACTCACAAAATACTACTGATGATGAAGATTATACTAGAAGTGTTAGAAGTCAATTTTAGTGAATAAAAAACATTTAAATATTGAAATTATAATTGTAAATTATAATTTACCAGTTCAGAAAAAGTGAAGGATAAGAGATAATAATAAAGTAAATCTTATTTCATAACTTGAACCAATAATAATAGTTGAAGTATATTAAAAATGAATATTTGGTTCGATATATGAATGAAGAGATCAATCAGATTGAGAAGAACTTCACATGGGAGCTTGTGCCTAGACCAAATAGTAAAAATATAATTGGCGCAGAATAATTTTTTAGAAATAAAAAAAATGATAAAGGTGAAGACATAAAGAATAAGTAAAGGTTTGTTTGAAAAGTTTATTTTAATATGTAAGGAAATTATTTTGAACAAATATTTACTCAAGTTTTTAGGCTTGATACTATAATAATGCTTTTGGAAGTGACTAAAAATAAACACTAAAATTTTTATTAGATGGATGTGAAGTCGTCATTTTTGAATGGTGGTCTTTAAGAAAAGTATTCATTGAGAAACCATATGGATTAATTCTGGATCATGATGGGAGTATAGTCTGTAGAATCAAGAAATAATTTTATAGCCTAAAATAAGATCCTATATCTTAGTACTCTAAACATGATAACTGTTTGAGATAAAAGGAATTTTATAAAGGAAATTTGAACTATAATTTGAATATAAAGGATATTTTCATAGGTACCATGATAGTATTTTTTTATATTGATGATACAATATTTTCATATGATAAAAAATTATTATGTGAGTAATTTTTTACATAGATTCAAGAATAGTATGAGATATTTGTCCTAAGAGAGATGAATTATTTTTTGGGATTATATATTGTGAAAAAATATGCATATATCTTTATATCCCAAAAAATGTACTTGGGAACTATTTAAAAGTTTTAGAATGAATGAGGTTATGGATTTTTTCACTCCTATTTTAGTTGGTATAAAATTGAGAAAAGATAAATAAGGGGAAATATTGATCAGAAGGAATTCATAGGTATAGTTAGTAGCTTTTTGTTTTTGATGGCTTCTAAACTAAACATTTAATATATTATAACCTTTTGTTTTCAATATAAAAGTGACCTAATAGAATCACACATGCTTATAGCAATGAGGATTTTAAGGTATTTAAAAAAGTAAAGTGGACTGTGTATTTCTTAATAGATATAATACAAATCTGGACTTTCTTACTTTCACTTATGTGGATTGGGCTAGTAACTATATTGATAGGAGATCCACTTTAGGAAGTGTTTTCTTTCTTGGAAATAGTTTTGTGAGCTGGTGTATAAAGAAAAAAATCTTAGTTATATTGATTATATTTGAATCTAAATATGTGGTTACTATACATTTGGTTATATATATTTTATGGATATAGGTGTAGCTGAAATATTTAAGGGTTTCTATTGAAAAATATTTAATAATTATTGATGGTAATCAGAGTGCTATCAATATCTCTAAAATACCCATTTAAACATTCTTGATCTAAATACATTGACATTAAATATAAATTTATCAAAGATAAGGTGGCTATAGGTTTGATCAGGCTTGAATAAATTAGCATAAAAGAGTATCTTGACAATATCTTTACTAAAGTTATGACTAGAGAATAGTTTATAGAGTTAAGGATAAAACTGCTTCTTCAGCCATTACAGCATGCTTAAGGAATTGTGAAATTTACCCCCACATGGGATTTGGATTTCACTAAAAATGAGGAGAATTAGTGTCACAACTCTATGTTAAAATGGAAATATAATTCTTAATAATATGATGAGTGATCACTTCCATGAAATTTTAAGTTGTTGATAATATTTAATGGGGGAGTCTATGTAAGTGAGATTTAATTCATAACTTGAGGGTGAGTTTATTTAAATCACATGTCCAAAACATGATTGTCACCAAGGGATGGAATTCTCTCAAAAACACTAAATTATCTTATGGTGTGGTACTAAGATACATCTCTTAGAGATAGGATGTGGTTTGATGATTCTTGGGTTATATGATATTGAATATATTTTTAGAAGGATTAACATATTATTTTCCAACAAATCCAAATGGGATATTAAAGAACCCTATGGAATTTTAAAGGTGATAAAAACTTATATTGTCCATCAACCATTCCTTGGAAGTGTTTTTTAGAAGTTTCTATTAATTTTAAAAGATATTCTAGGTTTATTTTTCTTGAATCCTACATGCAGTCAAGTGAAATTTTTATGTTGAAGTGGTTTGAGATGTTTTTAACTTTTATAATTATGTATGGAGGTATTTTTTTATGATATGAAGTAATTGAGTGAAGTAAGAAGAGGTTATGAAAATGTTGGAGTGAATTATATGGTTTTAAAAACTCATGTATGTGTTTTCTCTATGTAATAAAATATTTGGAAATATAAATACTCACATATGTGAATGCCTCCATGTATAGAATGTTCTATGTAAGTGAATTTCCCACATTGAAAGATCTCACATAATATATTTTTCCAATGTATGGGGATTCTAACCATGTAAGAAAATTCACATAGTCTTTTTTCTACTATTTATCAAATTTTGCTAGGAATCGAAATTCCCATAGGGTATTTTTCTTCATATAACCACGTAAGCTAATTTCAGCTATGTACAGACTGGGTTTTCCAGAATTCATGTTTTCTGAAGAAATTAAACCTGAAGATGTTGAAGCCAATATTCATGGTCTAAAAAATTACATATAAAATTTGATTCAAGCATATTCATGAGAGTTTTCAAAATTTTTGATCTCTATTCATGTCTTTTTTAAGTTCTGAACTTATTTTTCTGAAAAACAAATATTATATGCTACTCAAAGTTTTTATTTTTCATGAAGAACCTCCAGATATTAAATTTGGAATGTGTTTGTGAAGATACTTTTTTACTTTTGAGTTAAAATAATAACTTGAATCTGAATATGTAATGATTTTTTCTAGTTTTTGAATGGGCAAATATTGAAGCTACTGAGATATTTTCATTTTTTGTTATAACATGAGAGTATTTTGAATAAGATGGTGAGGTCGAGTTTATTTAAATTTGAAGGAGATTATGGGTTTTATAAGAAATTCAAAAATTCATTATTTTCAAATTATTCATGACATTATTTGAAGATTGTGATTTTATAAGATATAAAGAAGAAGGGAGTTTGAGTAAATCAATCTAAATACACTTTTCAAGATTGATATATTTTAAAATAAGTGTACGGAAAAAGAGAGGTTTTTGAATGAATTATTTTTATTATGACCCTTTAGGGTGACCAGATAAGTAGGACTCATAATTTTTCTATTTTAGGGAAATAATTATGATAAGATCAGTTTAATTATCATAAATGAATTTATTTTTTTTTAAATGAGGTTTTTAATTAAAGTGAGAAAAAAATATAATGTGATAACCCCTTTTTTTAAAATCATTCATGTACTAAGTAAAAACTAAAGAAGGTGTGAGTGCCTGGAACTAAATTAGTTTCATTTAATGATATTTTTTTTGGATGACTTCATAGTGTTTATTTTTTGGAGAATAAAAATAAGTGGTTCTACATCAGATCTATATGAATTGAGAAGTTGTTCTTGAATATTTCTAAAGGCTCGATGGGGGATATATACTTCTATTATTGCTGAAGAAATTGGTATTTCAATATGATCTATATCATCATAGATATTTATTATATATTAAGTTAGTGTGAAGCTGTAGTATCTTAAGTGAATCTGGCAGGCATATTAAGACACTATTCCATCATTGTAATCATGTAATCAGTTGTTATTATAGTGGAGAATTCATTGTTGGGGGAGAAACCAACCATAGAAAGAAGTAGGTTACCCGAGAATGGTCTAAATTTTGTAAAAAATACTTCTATTCATCATTTATTTATTTTATTCATATACGAGTGAGGTTGATAATATATAATTTAGTGAATATAATCTTAATAGATTATATATATTGATTATAAAAAGAAGAAATTATATAAATTAGTCTTTACTGAATCGTCCCCCCTTCTCAGTGGAGTAATTTGATCATTAGAACTTCAACCATGGAAAAACTAGGTTAAACTAAAGGAGTTAAAGCTTGATCTAATTATAATACAGTTCATCTTAAATTATTATATGTTAAAATGAAGGTTTCATTGGACAAGTCATATTAGGATTTAGTATTTATATTCATATGATCATCTACTCTAATTTTATTAGATATTATCATAACCATTTTTTAGTATTTAGTTGGAAATAGGATCATGAAAATGAATTTTTGGAATTTAGGTCTCTATAAACTCCAAGACTTTTCAATAGAGGCATATTTAGAATAAATGGTTGAGAATCTCAATATATGGCCATAATAAGGGAAAAGATATATTACCAAGTCTTCCCTGAGATAGCAAATTTTGTATCACTTCAGAAGCTATATCTTAATTCATGAATATCTTTAAAACAATGTTATATAGTTTTATTAATAAGTTATAATTAAAATTTTGAGGATGTGATTTTTTAAGGGGGGAATATTTCATCTTGAGTTTTCAGAATATATTTTCCTTTAAATAAATATTTTATCGATATATTTTTTCACACGCAACACCAAACTAAAATGATTTGTGACATATTATATAAATATTATTAAGAAAATTTAATATTAATAAAACTATTATTAAATAAAAATATTATAATCAATTATAAATACATACAAAATATAATTAAAAACATTTAATTTTTTAAAAGGTAATTTTTTTCAAAAAAATCAATTTTTATTTATATTCTGTAGTTTCATTTAAAAAATAAATTTTATAATTTTCTAATTTTAATTTTAAAAAATTATCTTAATTTTTGAATTCATCGTGTCAAAATTTTCTTAGAATGAATTTTTTATACTTTTTTGAGAAGGTTGAATTTTGGGGTGAATAGTGAAAAATGTTAATTTTTCAAATATTGTTAATTTTATGATATTTTCATAATACAAGAATGATTTAAAATTTTAAAAAAATATTTTTTATATACAAAATATATATTTATAAATCAATATTAATGATTTAAAAATACTTTTTTTAATTTATAAAACCCATGTTTAACATTTTGGAGACCTAAGTAATATTTTACACTTAAAACTATCATCATCAAATGCCTTTATTTTATTATTGAAAAAAGATCAGAACATCTGAAATACAAAAACAGGAAGAAGACAGAAGACTATAGGGTCCTGAAGTGATGAAGTCCAATGGCGTCCCCTCTAATAAGATTATTCCCTTACTTTGAGAGTGAATTCAAGTCCGATGGAAGGAAGATACAAAGACCCTATGAGGCCAAAGTGGAAAAATGATCCGCCACCATATTTACCTCCCTCCAAGTATGAAGGATGTCAGTTTCGACATTGACTAGAGATCTGAACTTTCATGAATTCAGCCCCCTGAGTACCTTAATTACCACATCGCCACCTTTCATGACATTCGAGCAGCAAGAACCATCCGTATTGAGCTTAAGGCCCTGGTGGTGTAGGAACCATCTTACCCAATTCCCATTATTCCTCGGACCTTTATCAATAGCGCCCACATAGAAATTATTGAGAGAGGGAGCTTTGAGCCAATCTTTACAGGATCAGACCATATCCATCATAAGGAACTTAGTTTGTGCCACCACCGCCTAACATGAGCATCGAATCCCATTGTGCTTTGCCTTGTTCCTTGCCATCCAAATACACCAACAACCAGCCACTAGTATGACTGCACAGGCTTTCCTCTCAGGACCAATGTCTCCCGCCCCATGAAACCATCGGGCCATGAAGGGGGAATCCCTCAAAGTCAGAACAGAGATTCCCGTGAAGTCCCCAAAGGTCCACCACACCTGCTGAGACCAGTCGCTATTAAAGAATAGATGCTTTGAACTCTCCTTCGTATAACCCCTGTAACACATGCATCTCGAAACTAGGGAAATTCTAATCTTATTAACAATCTCTCTTTGGGAAGTGCATGATTTTTTATACACCACACTAGAAAATTGAGCTTAACCGGGATTTTTTATACACCACACTAGTGTGAAAAGTGTCTTCATGTGTTGAGTATAAACTAAAGAAGGTTTGCGTACTTAGAGATGAGGCAGTTTCATCTAAAGATCAAGTTTTGGATGAGTTCATAGTATTTATTTTTTAGTGAAGAAGAAGATATTTGTCTATAATAGATCTATATTAAGTGATCAGTTGTTCTTGAATATTACTAAAGGCTTAATAGGGGATATTTAATTATACTATTTTTTAAGCAACCAAGATTTAATTAATATCTATCTCATATTGGTTACATATTATGTATCAATGCAGTGTGAAGCTATGGTGTTCTATGTAACTCTGGATAGGCATAGTGATACTCTATTCCATCACGATAAGATTTTAATCAATTGTGATTATAGTGAAGAATCTATGTTTGTGGGTAGAAACCAACCATGTTAAGGAATAGGTTACCTGGGAAGGGGTAAAATACTGTAAAATATCCTTTTTTTCATTATTTATTTTTTTATGCATACACAAGTGAGTTTTATACTCTCTACATGAGTTAATCAAATCTTAATTGATTATAGGTGTTGAGTATAAAAATAATAAATTGTGAAAATTAGTCTCCATTATTACACCCCCCCCCCAGTGAGTAATATGATCCTAGAAACTTCAATTAGTATCAGATTCAGGTCCTTTTTTTAATTCAATCAATTTATTAGAATGGATCATATATATTTTGTGAATATAAGGGGTGTGCCTAGTTATTATGGAAAAAATTATCATATTTGTACAAAAATAATGTTACCATATCTTTTATCCCTTGGATTGGATGTTAGATATTTTGTTGTCTTTGAATTTCCACCCATTGAAGGGAATAATCCAATGAACTTGGATGATAAAAAACTATAGATAATTATATAAAAGAAAAAAAATTCCATTCTTATTTCCTCATTAGATAAGTTCTAAATGAAAGTTATGGGACTTCAAATGTTGAAAGAAATATGGGATAATCTTGAAAGTAGTTACAAAGGAAATGTAAAAGTCAAAGAGTCTAAATTCAAAATCTAGAGAAGTAATTTTTAAGATAACCATATGGTTTAAGAAGAAATAATTGATAAATATTTTACTCAGGAAATTAAGTTGTCTGTAATATCTAAGTATTTAGTAAAAAACTTGAAGAATCCACAATTGTTAAGAAACTCATGAGGTATTTTCCTGATAGGTTTTAACCTATGATATTAACTCTAGAAAATAAATATAATCATTCCTTTAATGAATTTCATAATATTCTCATAGATTATGAAATGATAAAAACTCAAGCCTTTAAGAAAAATTTAAAAAATGAAATAGCATTTAAGTCGATAATAAAGTTGAAAATTAAAAAAACATGTTGATAGTGAACATTAAATTGACACCAAAAATAAGGAGTATGGTGGATAATTTCAAAGAACCATTGATCTTATCTCAAAGAGATTCGAGAAGGGAAATAATAAAAGGAAGGAATTTATCCTCTTATATGATACAAATATAATGGAATAGACCAATTTTCCATTAACTACCATAAGAAGAAAGAACCAAATTCTGAATATGAAGAATATGATAAACTATACAAAAATAAGTGGAATAAAATTTAAAGGGAATAATCCAAAGATAGAAAAACAAAGAAAAAATTTATAGTCAATAGAATAAATCTAATGAGAAAATAAGAAGAAGACATCCAATTATCCTATAGTGATTCTAAAATTGATTCTAGTGAAAAAAACCCCAACTTCAGGGATCTAGTTGGAAAATTGATTAACACTTCAAGTGGTGATGGAGATATTTAAGAAATAAAAACTATGTTTGAACACATGTTAGAGTATAGACTTGAATCTTGTCTCAAGAAAAACATAATGCTCAATAAATAAAAGAAAAAGTTTTAGAAAGAATATAAGAATATGGTTGAAGAAAAGAAAGTGTTTGAAAATAAATATGAATCTCTCATTGACGGGGTCAAAAACTTTTGGTTGAAAGTACATAAATATAATAATATGTTAAAGGATCTGGAATAAAAAAAATATTTTGAAGAAGAATAATTATCTAATACATAATCCAATTTTTTTATGTTATGAATTAACTAAATAAGTTAAATTAGAACTTTAAAAAAACTATTAAATTCAAGGTTGAATCCATTAAATTATCCAAGATAACTTTCACAAAATATCAAGTTAAATATAAAATATATAAATCTATTTTTAATCCTTATTTATCCAACATTATGGGTTCTAACACAAAATCTAGTCAAGCATGGTCCAAGAAAATTATGAGAAACTCTCTCATGCTTCAGTTGAAGAAACGTGGAACTCTAGAATCTCTTATTCTCCTAAACATAATCAAATTCATACTAAAATTCATGATAAGAAAAAAAATTCCAAAATTTTTATAGATATAATTTTTATAAACTAGGGATATTTAGGTTTCAAGGGTACTTCTTATGTTGTGGAGTGTTTAGGAACAAATATTATACATTCTGGTACAATATGTAATTGCATTGTATGGGATAGTAATATAGTGGAAGAAATATTATTGATAATAAATAAGATTCAAGAATAAATATTTTACAGGTAAAGAATATTTTCAATATGTCTACATGGAAAAAATCATGTCTTGAAGAAGTGTGTAAAATATGTGACCAAAAAGGTCATATAGTTGAAAATTCCTGAAAAGATTTCCAGATCAGTTTGCTCTTACTAAAAAATGGAAGAGTGTGTAGGTTCACAAATATGATAAGGTGTACTTTGAAAAAGTTTTTCTTAAATCAACTAGGAAGAAAAAATCATAAATACTTGATAGTGGGTGTTTCTCCTATTTGACAGGTGATGCTATAATCTTGAAAAATTTTGAGAAACATGAAGATGGTTTTGTGACATTTGGGACTGATTACTCCTTGAAAATAAAATTTATTGGCTATACTAAAATTGAAAATAATACTCTAAAATCTAATGATTTCCTTATGTGGAAGTATTAAAGAACAATTTGTTGAGTGTTAGTCAACTTTGTGATGATGAGCATGAGGTGATATTTCTAAAAGACTCATGTGTTATTAAAAGCTCAAAAAACAGAAAAGAAATCACTCAAGGTAATTGATTAGGTGTAAATTATTTTAAATTGGTGATCTAACAAATACATTTTACATGGGTGAAAGTGATTAGAACATGTTATGGAACTACATGCTTTCTCATCTAGGCCAAAGAAACCTAGGAAATATTATAAATCATGCAGTTGTGAGAAATCTTCCAACGCTAAAAATAAAGGAGTAATTTGATCATTAGAACTTCAACCATGGAAAAACTAGGTTAAACTAAAGGAGTTAAAGCTTGATCTAATTATAATACAGTTCATCTTAAATTATTATATGTTAAAATGAAGGTTTCATTGGACAAGTCATATTAGGATTTAGTATTTATATTCATATGATCATCTACTCTAATTTTATTAGATATTATCATAACCATTTTTTAGTATTTAGTTGGAAATAGGATCATGAAAATGAATTTTTGGAATTTATGTCTCTATAAACTCCAAGACTTTTCAATAGAGGCATATTTAGAATAAATGGTTGAGAATCTCAATATATGGCCATAATAAGGGAAAAGATATATTACCAAGTCTTCCCTGAGATAGCAAAGTTTGTATCACTTCAGAAGCTATATCTTAATTCATGAATATCTTTAAAACAATGTTATATAGTTTTATTAATAAGTTATAATTAAAATTTTGAGGATGTGATTTTTTAAGGGGGGAATATTTCATCTTGAGTTTTCAGAATATATTTTCCTTTAAATAAATATTTTATCGATATATTTTTTCACACGCAACACCAAACTAAAATGATTTGTGACATATTATATAAATATTATTAAGAAAATTTAATATTAATAAAACTATTATTAAATAAAAATATTATAATCAATTATAAATACATACAAAATATAATTAAAAACATTTAATTTTTTAAAAGGTAATTTTTTTCAAAAAAATCAATTTTTATTTATATTCTGTAGTTTCATTTAAAAAATAAATTTTATAATTTTCTAATTTTAATTTTAAAAAATTATCTTAATTTTTGAATTCATCGTGTCAAAATTTTCTTAGAATGAATTTTTTATACTTTTTTGAGAAGGTTGAATTTTGGGGTGAATAGTGAAAAATGTTAATTTTTCAAATATTGTTAATTTTATGATATTTTCATAATACAAGAATGATTTAAAATTTTAAAAAAATATTTTTTATATACAAAATATATATTTATAAATCAATATTAATGATTTAAAAATACTTTTTTTAATTTATAAAACCCATGTTTAACATTTTGGAGACCTAAGTAATATTTTACACTTAAAACTATCATCATCAAATGCCTTTATTTTATTATTGAAAAAAGATCAGAACATCTGAAATACAAAAACAGGAAGAAGACAGAAGGCTATAGGGGCCTGAAGTGATGAAGTCCAATGGCGTCCCCTCTAATAAGATTATTCCCTTACTTTGAGAGTGAATTCAAGTCCGATGGAAGGAAGATACAAAGACCCTATGAGGCCAAAGTGGAAAAATGATCCGCCACCATATTTACCTCCCTCCAAGTATGAAGGATGTCAGTTTCGACATTGACTAGAGATCTGAACTTTCTCATAACATAGGAAATTGACCATAAGTAAATGCCATCCACCAAAGTGGGAATTAAAGGCAAGGACAACTCATCCCCCTGAGTACCTTAATTACCACACCGCCACCTTTCATGACATTCGAGCAGCAAGAACCATCCGTATTGAGCTTAAGGCCCTGGTGGTGTAGGAACCATCTTACCCAATTCCCATTATTCCTCGGACCTTTATCAATAGCGCCCACATAGAAATTATTGAGAGAGGGAGCTTTGAGCCAATCTTTACAGGATCAGACCATATCCATCATAAGGAACTTAGTTTGTGCCACCACCGCCTAACATGAGCATCGAATCCCATTGTGCTTTGCCTTGTTCCTTTCCAGCCAAATACACCAACAACCAGCCACTAGTATGACTGCACAGGCTTTCCTCTCAGGACCAATGTCTCCCGCCCCATGAAACCATCGGGCCATGAAGGGGGAATCCCTCAAAGTCAGAACAGAGATTCCCGTGAAGTCCCCAAAGGTCCACCACACCTGCTGAGACCAGTCGCTATTAAAGAATAGATGCTTTGAACTCTCCTCCGTATAACCCCTGTAGCACATGCATCTCGAAACTAGGGAAATTCTAATCTTATTAACAATCTCTCTGTGGGAAGTGCATGATTTTTTATACACCACACTAGAAAATTGAGCTTAACCGGGATTTCCTTGATTCACAAAATGTAATCCCAGGGACCCTATTGAGTCGTTGTACTGATCACCCTCTGAGAGTCCCTTGCTGAGAATGCGCTTGAGGAAGCAGAAGTGAAGACACATTTGTCTGGTTAATCCATGATCGCAATGGCGTCAATGATCGATTGTTGGTCCCTATCAAGAACCAAACTGATAAAACCCGAGAACCAGCCGGCCTGCTTGAAGGTGATGCCGGTAACCGAGCATCCGGGGAACTCCAGGTGAGCTCCAGACCAGTTCTGATTCCAAAAGGAAAGATCCCCATTCCCCACAATCCATTTAGTGTGGGGTAGAAGGGATTGAATGTGAGAAGAAAACACAACACACAACAAGGCCCGACCCCCGTTAGCTCTACTTCCACCTCCGCTAAACTTCTTGGCTATGAAACTGCCCCATAAAGTTTGAGCCTCAATAGCCTCCGAGGCCTGCTTCTCTTGCATACCTTGCAGCGTATCAGAGAAGCTCTTTACACCGATGCCCCCCTCCTGAACAGGTCATGCAAGTATACTCCACGATGCCCAATGTCTCCTACCCTTCTTATTAGAATCCCAGATAAAGGAGGAGAGGATAGAGTCAAGCTTGGTGATCACCCCCTTTGGAACTTTGGTGGTCAAGAGGGCATGACACGGAATGGAATACAAGACACTATTAGACAAGGTGATCCTTCCACCAAAAGATAAAAAATGGTTCTTCCAGTTGTGAACATGTCTCTTTAATTTCCCAAAAATCTTATCAAAATACTGAATTCGAATCCTTCCAGGAGAGACAGGATCACCAAGATAATCCATGGGAAAAGAGTCGCGTTGCATGTCCAGCCTGCTTGCAAGAGATTCAATCCTTCTATCCCTGCAATGGTTCGGGATATAGAATTGGATCTTACTCCTTTTAATATTCTGACCACTCCAACGGCAGTAATCATCAAGAATCTTATTGATCCCACAGACAGACCTCAATCCAGCATTCATTAAGATAATCGTATCATCAGCAAAAATGAGATGGTATAATCCACAAGGATTGGATTTACAATAGTAAGGCATGATAGATCCCTACATGATTCCCTTATTGACAAGGCGGCTCAGAACATCCTGAACCATAATAAAAAGGCTCAGGGATAAAGGATCCCCTTGCCTCAACCCATGGACTTCTTTGAAGAAGCCAAAATTCCTTCCCATGAACCGAATAGCCAACCACGAGGAGCTAAAACACCTAAAAAATAAGTCAACAACCCAAGGGGAAAGGCCCATACTTGTCAAGACTTTGAGTATGAAGGACCACTCCATCCTGTCATAAGACTTATCCATATCCATCTTGATCACCATATTGGAACCATGAACTTTAGTGTTAATATCATCAGTGACCACTTGGCATACTGCAATAGCCCCTTGAATTGATCTTTGTTTGACAAAACCATGTTGCTCTGGAGATATCCAGTGGGGAAGGTGTTTACTTATTCTGTTGTTGAGAATGGAGGCCAGAACCTTATAAGAAAAGTTACACATACTCATCGGGAGATAATGCTGAAGCATAGAGGGATTATTAAGCTTTGGGATGAGGACCATCGTGGTAGCACTAGCATCCCAAGGAAGGAACCCTCCACAAAAGAAATCCTAGATAGCTGCCACCATGTCAGCCTTAAAAATGCTCCAAGAGGCTCCAAAAAAGGATCCAGGGAACCCATCTGGGCCAGGAGCACTCTTTGGGTTAAGGATACTCACATCCCCTAAGATTTCATTCTCTTGTGGCAAGGCTTCAATCAGGTCATTATCTATCCAAGAAACCATAGTAGGAATAACACCTGTAACCTCACCATGTCCCCTTTGGTACCCATCCACCAAGTTAGTATTGGGTCCAACAAGAATCTCCTTGAAATATGACTCAGCCATTCCACCCACCACATTGATGTCATCAGAATATGAGCCATCCTCCAGCCAGATATTTGGTCGAGGTGACCTTCAGCTTTCCTTAATGCAGGCATGTAAATATGATGTGTTACAGTCCCCCACCCTCAGCCATCTGACTCTAGATTGATCGCGAGTCAGGCGTTCCTTTCTTAGCAGTAGGTCCACCATCATGTTCTTCTTCACAGAAAGCTCCCCAAATATGGTTTCATTCTAGTCTTCTTCCAATAGGGATTCAAGGTGATAAATTTCGAACTTTACCTCATCTAGATCATGCATAGGAGGCAGCTAGATACTAATCAATTCCTGGAGGTCGACCCTGAGATGACGTAGTTTATTGTGCAATCTATCCCATGTAATCCCATGCACTGGTTTACTCCAATATTGTTCCAATGTATAAAGAAAGTCTGAATGCAGAGTCCACAACTTTGAGAAAACAAAAGAAGCTCTCCTGTCCAGGTTGGGCATAATGTCAAAGAGAAGGGGGGAGTGATCTGAAATGCTTCGAGCTAGATGGGTGACTTTGGCATTCTGGTAAGTTGACACGGCATGGACATTTGCAAGACATCTATCCAAACGACTCTAGGACTGTTGTGCGCCTCTCTGATTGTTACACCAAGTAAAATTCCTTCCTAAGAAACCCAAGTCTAAAAGACCTATATGAGATATGAACTGTGAAAAATCTAGACTAACTCTTCAGGAGAAGGGGCCCCTACCCTTCCTCTCACTGGGTTCATCCACCACATTAAAATCGCCTGCTACAAACCAAGGGGATTTTTCGGGATCAAACTCTTCGATTTCATTCCAAAGAAGAGTTCATTCCCTAACATCACAACTTCCATACACGAATGATAAGAAGAACACACGAGAACCATTCTTGATTTCAGTAGTGATACACTGATCTGAGGCCTGAACCATATTCACACTAATGCTTGATTTCTAGAAGATCTAGATGGAGGGGATTTGAGACTCGGCTTGCATGAAGACAATAATACTTATTCTATGAGAAAAATCAATAATCTTGGATCTTCTTTTTCTGGGTTCCAGTACTTCCATGAGAGACACCAATTTGGACCGAACCATATTCACAATGTAGTCAGTTTTAACCCGTGCCCCCAGGCCATGAGTATTCTAGATTAATAAAAATAACATTAAAACAGGATATACCTGGATTTGGCCCCAGGCTGCTTGGCTACATTGGCCTGAAGAGAAGAGATACTTAGGTGTTTTATTTGAGATCTGCTCCTCGCGCTAGTGCGGATCTGAAGAGGAGTCCGAGAAGGAGGGGAGGATAGGTCCCTGGAGCTGGGAATATGGCTAGGTGGACTTCTAGGAGAAGAGGTTAGAGCCTCCTGACTACAACCATCAGGGATCACAGGCAGACCATCTGAAGAGACCAGTATAGGAGCAGGAAGGAGGGGATGAGGGGAAGATGACTGGCTAGGGGCCCTAGACACCAGGGGGAGTTGGGAAGAGGAGCGCAAAACAGGAGCAAGTAGGGGGAGAGAAGGGTCTTGGCTGAAGCCCATAAGAACCGGGGGGAACCAAGAGTGGGGCGATGGACAGGAAGGACCTCAAAGCTGGGGAACACCCTAGAAAACTCCCCGGCAAATGAGGAGAGTGAGGGAGGGTCTAGAGAGGGACCAAAAATTGTTAAACAATCTGAGAGCCGCGAGATCCAGGGCCAAAGGGGATCAGTAGGAGCAGGAGGACTCAATCACACCATCGACATAAGAGATAAGCAGAACTTCCTGCTATCCGCCAGGGAGGGGGAAGAAAACAATTCCAAAGGATCACAAACTACATTCACAACAAGGGGATTCATAGTCCTAGAAAAAGGGATGCTAGTAGGGGTCGGGGACGGAAAATCATTTAGTCAGCTTGGCGAAGGGTCACTAGGACCAGACCTAGGGAGCAAGCACAGAGAGATACCATTCCCCCTGTCCACACGATGCTTCCGCCTGCAATCAGGGAGGGAATGTCCTTGGAGGTGGTAGAAGGAGCAGAACCTGGGTAATGAAGGGTAGACCAAGACTTGGCACCAGGAAAAGGATTATTGGACATAGAGGGTGATCTTCTCCGGGAGAGGGGTGGACAGGTCCATTTCTACACAGATACGAGCCATAGAGGCCTTCTCCAGGAACAAGGTCCAGTCATCCATACACAAGAAACGCCCAAGAGAGTTTCCAATGGCACAAAGAAAGGCACCATTATAGAAGGGGAGTGGGACCCCAGGGAACGACACCCACATAGGCACACGCTCTTCCACGATGAACCTCCATGTCCCACCGTAACGGGGTAAAATGTCACTTCCCCATGGACCTAGGTGCCTTACACAAAGCCGTAATGAAGTCCACCACCAAGCTCAGGATGATGCAGAAGGACTTACGGTTTAGATAGGACACTGTGGACGGAGCATCCAGATTCCACGAGCCAACAAAATTATGAAAGGAGGATAGCGGCGGACGATCATCCCCAAATCTTGCCACCAGTGTCCACTGAAGGCACTCCAAGGCAGCACTGAACGCATCCGACAGAAAAGCCAATGGCAGGCCAAAACCATCCATAGAGACCACCGGAGCATCGAAAGAGACATCCGAGAAGCGAGCCTGACGATGCACCCGGGCCCGCCCACCTAGCACATCCCTGAAGGATAAACCCCTCCCGGATGGGACTGAGGCACCATCCGGTGGTGGAACTATAGGGAGAGCTGGAGCCGATGGCAGAGAACCCAGGTCGAAGGTAGCCGGAGTAGGCTGCACCTCCTTCAGAGATGTCGATGAAGAGGAACAAGCGGTCAGGAAATTCAAAACTCCAGAAGGTGCATGCAGCGCGTTCGACCAAGCAGCGGAAGCCATAAGTTAGAAATACCAACCTTAAAACTATGTTTATTCACTTATATTAAAAAAATATTTTTCATAACTAAGAATTAAACTTAAAAAATAGATTTAATGTTTTATATAAATATTATTATATTATTTAATAAGTTCAATTTCATTTTTAGGCATAAAAGTTTGATTACTTTGATTAATGTTAATAGCCATGATATTTATGAAAGGATTATTTTCAAAGAATTATTTTATTAATGTTGTGTATTCTTTATTGAATAATTTAAATTGATCAATTTTATATAATGACTTTGATATAATTTTTACACAATTATAAAAATATATTATCACTCATTTAATAGGTAATTAATGATATATAAGATCAAGAACACCTAATAGAAAAACAACATTTTTCTACAAAGCTGTTTTTTAATATATTAAATGTTTTAATATAAATGTTAATTTTATCTTATTTATAAATTGAATTAGATTATATTTTGATTATATTTTTTATTATAAAATCAAAATTTGGTAATAAGGGTTACCTTATATTTTTAATAAAATATAAATTACTTAGGTAAAAACTAGTTACCAAGGTAAAAATGAAAATGGTAAAATATAAATATCTAGTGGTAAAGGACTTGAAACATGTTTAAAACATGTGTAAAAATTAATGGTATCGTATTTATCAATCCTATATCATCCCACACATCATTTTTGTCCTTTCTAGATACATTTAATCTTGAATAGTGTAATTCCATCCTTGAAAATGCAATGGGTATTTACAAAAATGGAATTTTCTTTACTTATAAAAGGATATCACTTACACTGCATTTCTCTACCTATTACAAAGCATTAACTCAGACAAAAATATACCTAGAATCTTATAAACTCTATCCACACATCCTATAAATATGTTCCTTTCTAAAAGACCAATATATTGAGCTTTAAGGTGTAACCTAAGGAAGAACAACCAAAGGGAGAGGTGGTTCGAGTAGTTTTTGCTAAACAGGATTGAAGAAAAGGGTTTTTTCATCTCAATTTCTATTAATTGATATATTATGTTTAAGGACCGATCCTTAAAAATTATATATTCTAGTTATTTTAAAATAGAATTTATAATATTACATTCTTAAGAATCTTTTCAGTTTAGAGTTTTACAGAATTAGGATTAACTCTTATATAGTAAACCCATGCAATAAAAGTGGACACTTATACCCATTATCCATTTTTTCTATCGAATAAAAATTTTTAAAAATAAAACATGGTTTCTCTTCATGAAAAATATTCACAATTACCACCATGATCTCATCATTGTCCCAAATCTTCCTTAAAACCTATGAAAAAAAATTTAAAACATGGGATGAGCACAAAAATCCCAATAAGAGACATAAATAAATGAAACCATTAGTCTAGTGGAAACCCATAAACACGTTTTCATGAAAACATACCTTTTCACCCTAAAAAAGAATCATCTTTTCAAAAAATATCATTATCTTACATTTTGAAAATCAATCGATTTCCATGAAATATCATTAAAAAGAATATAAAATATAAATAGGTTACTTAAGACATCATTGTCCATGTCACTATTTCAAATAGAGTAACCAGTATTATTAACCTACAACTCTAGAGTACCAAATTCATTGGAGGTTATAACATAACCACCCGTCTTTAGTTTATCAACAAACCACCCGTCATTGGTTAATAACGTGACCACTCATCCTTGGTTTATCATAGAACCAACCTTTATTAGTTTATAATGAAACCACCCATCATCAAAAATAATTCCCAAGAATAATAACATAAACATAAATCATGAAAACATGTATCATCTAAATGTTCTTTAAAGAAAATAAACTTTTCATTTTGAAATCAATCATTTTGAAAAACTACACACATACAATGGAAAATATTTTATTTGAAATTAACCATATAAACATGAAAATTAATCTTACAAATATTAAGGTGGAATGAAATCAGAAAATTCCATTCATTACATATATATAAAAAAACATTCCTTTTTACTTTTGTGAAAAGAAACATTAAAAGAAGTTTTTTTAAGGAAAGTCCCTTACAAATATCATATCATTGAAGCGAACATTAATAAAATGAAAAAATTATGTGTATACTATATAAATACACATAAAACAAGTGTAAATACAACATAAGAATATCAAAATTATTTTCACACATAATATTATAAAGAAAATATCAATTAAGTTGATGTTTAACCCAAAGAATTGGAATTGGGTTAAGAATTCCCTTACATAAAACCTTAAAAAAATCCTTCTTTGAAAACATTTGAGAGAAATTTGATATTTCAATTTTTAAAACATTTATTTACACCTAAATAAATTCATAAAAATAATTTTAAAAACATGTATATGGAATATAAATATTTATAAAATAAATCATTAAAACATTTAAAAATAATTCTTTAGTTAAAGAGTCCCCTACCTTGTGTCAGAAAGTTATTCACTTGCTATTAAAGTCTTGTATAATAAAATTAGATTCATTAATTACTTAATTAAAAAAATTAAATATATATTTTATTTATTATAATTTTTTTAAGTTCATTTATGTCCATTTCAATGAGTTATAAAGATCAATTTAATCATCCTAGGAGCGTTCATTTCAAGGTTTCATGGTCGGTTCACTTGAGTGTAATTTTGAATGTTCTTATAAAATGGGAATAATACTATAGAAGTGAAATGAAATGGTATTAATGAAATTATATAAGTATTAATGGTCCCATGCATCATTTTTCTTTCTTTTATGAGGATTATTGATTTGATAAAAAAGTTTAATGACAAATTATAGATTTATTTAGGTGGTTTTTCCGACCTTCATGAAGTTGTTTTGTTTTATTTAATATTTTGTCTATATATTAGTTTCAGAACATGAAATAAGTTATAATATACTTATTAAAGTCTGATTTGACCAGAATAATAGTTTTATGACCAGCATTGGATGTGGTAATTGAAAATGAATAATCATTATTTATGGAGATGGTTAACCGTCAGAATTTGGATAATGGTTTCATTTCTTTGAATAAGAGGGGGTGAGAAAAGATATGCATATAATATATTAAATTTTAAATATAAAATTACAGAATATACATGATTATGTAGTTATTATTACTTTATGGATGAATTATTTGATTATAAGTTGTAAGAAGAAAATAAATTAAGAGAGGTGTGTTTAGAAATTTACCTCTTGAATATCACCTCCTTCAAGGACCCCTTGAGGAACTTTGAATTGGTCTTTTGGGTGAGACCAGTAGAAATTAGACATGTGGAGAGTGGTGAGGAGAGGTTTTTCAGATATTTGGAGATATTTTATTATTTTTAGGGTAAATGGGGTGGTGAGGAGTGGTATTTATACCTGAGGAGGTGTGGTTTTAAGTGATTAAATAATGATTATTTTATATTTAAATTCATCCATATTTGGGTGGAATTAATTCAAATGAATTATATTGATAATTAAGGTATTAAAGGATTTTTAAGTTCTATAAACACATAAAACACTCATTTCATTTCGTATTTTTTAGATATTTTAATCTTTTACCATTTAACTTTAACTTGTTTCATTATTTTACCTATACTATGATAAATATTTCTTTCCCATAGTAACTTTTTTATGCCTAAAAATGAAAATGACCTTAATACCTGATTTGGACCTTATTATTCCAAATATTTAATCTATTTTACTAAATTTAATTCACATAATTGGAAATAGTATATTTAAAACAAAATGAGGCGACGAAAAAGAAGGTTTTCAAGAAGTTGGTTTTTCAAAAAAAAAGATGATTTTATATTAACTCTATGACTAATAATAATAATTGTATTAAATTATTTAATATTTAATGATGTATAATATACACATTTAATTTAAAACATTCCACATTTTGTATTATTTTAATTAATTAAAAATTATAAAAATTATGTAATTTAAAACAGTTTTCAGAAAAATGTTGTTTTTAAATACAAAAATAAACTTATTCTAAAACACAATATAAATTTGATTCAAAATAATTTAAGTGGATAAAATATAAATAAATGATACTTATGTTACTTTAAATAAAATTCAAAACATAATGGGGCTTTTAAATTTTTTAATTTATTGAAAATAAATGATATATTTACAGAAAATAGTATTTTTCACTATTCACTGAAATCCCAATATTTTACAAAAAATCCAAATATTTTGCCCAAAATAAAACATGATATTTTCATTTAAAAAATAAATATTATTTTTTGAAATTAATTTTCAAAATTTCCAAAAAATAATTATAATATTCACTCATAAAAATAAATAAAACCCATTTTTTGAAGAAAACATATTTTTTAAAGAATAAAATGAATTTCTAAAAATATAGAATTATTTAAAAAGAAATAATTAATAAATTATCAATGATTATGACCATTATATATTTCATAATTGAATTAATACTATTCATTCCCACTAATTTAATGGCTAGATTATAAAAGTCGCATTTAAATGATAATAATTAATCATTTTTTTAAGCTCGATGTGGTGGATCTTGTATGATATTGAACATAGTGTTTCCTTTTAAAATCTTAGGATATTACATTCTCCCCCTTTAAATAAATTTTGTCCTCAAAATTTGAACTTAGGGTTGAAAACTAGGTGTTTAACTTTTCAAAATACCTTTTTTAAATCCCACATCATAAAAAGGATCAATAAAACATCCACTAGAAAAGTGAGATAGGAAGGTATAAAGGTCACCTGAGATAACACATAATAGGTTTCCATATAGAAAAAAATGGACATAGAATATAAAATATAACACCCATGGATTGATAGATAGTGGTATAGAACATGTTCATGAGAAAATTGACCACCACAAAATTGTAAATATATAACGGGTTAAAAGGCCATTGATTTTCTTAGTAAGAAAGGTAAATGGATAATGTTTTTGTTTCAAAATAATTTTCAAATAGTATAGGAATTGTTTTAATAATTAGAATAATAACATGTGGAAATATACTTACATGATAAGTATAATTCCATCCTTCAATCAATTTCCACCACAATCTCAACTTTTCTCCAAACAATGAGTATTTGAGATGTATTTTTATACCTAAAGCATCAGAATCAAATTATACGGATCACAAAATCCAAAAAAAATATAAATATATATTCCTCTTATCTTTAGTCATTAAAAAAACCAAAATTATTAGTATAAGATATAATATTCTAACCTTTATGTGAAGAAAAACTACTTTAATCTCCAAAATTCAACAATAATACACAATGTTCAACATATATCATCCAGAAAATAACTATACCTAAAATTACTCAAAATATTCTAGACTAAATTTTTAAATCCAGAAATAAAAAGGATTTAATCACATAATATTCTAATATAAATTTAATATTTATCATCAAATAATATCAATCACTCTTATATTCTCAATTGAAAATGTAATTTCCATAATCATATAATATTCATGATATGCTAATTATTTCTACAAATAAACTTATCACCATAAATCTAAAATACAATATTATATTCCTCTAAAATACAATTCAACCTTTATTCCTCAACTAAAATTCCATGATATTATTTTTACCTTAATCATATATGGTTTCCAAAATATTAAACCTCTTCTAAAATAACATCGTTTACTTAATCACCAAATCAAATTCCAATCCCATGGTTATCAATATGATAAAACATATGTTCCAAAAATGAACATAAATTTATCCTTTAAATATTTTAAATAAAGAAAAATAATTTCATATTAACCATGACATCATGTATGCTAGTGGTAGGCGATGCACCCTTGTCACCTTTCGATTATGGGTTCAATTATCATAGCCTTTCCAGATATAATGGGTTGTCACTCATCCTACGGGTTGTCCTTTTTCTAAAAATATATTAATATAATCCTTATAAAATTCTAGAAACATCCTAAAAATAACCTTAATATATTTAACCTCAAAGGTTATGTCATGCCTTTCATTTTTCATTTCAGAAAATTAAGAACCCATAATTACCTCAAAAATCAGAGATCTTATAAACCAAAAATACTACCAATGTATTTAAACTTATGTCCAATAAAATAAAATTAATTATTCCTCAAATAACATTTTTTATATCAAAAAATTAAGAGTTACGTGTACATCAAATATAAATGTCTCCCAGAAATTATCACATTTTCACCACTTTTTAAAGGTATTGATACCATCTAACATATATTTCCAAATTTATAAAAACAAAACCTATAATATAAAAATTCTTAGGTGTTGCATGATTCCCATAATATTTATAAATTACCACTATATCATAATTTTAAAAACTCAATACATAACCATATACCTCATTCAACTTCATTCTTAAACTATTAACCATGCTTTGTTATCTTATTCCTTAATAATTCATTCCTAAAATCAAATATTTGAATTATATATTTATTATTCATAAATATAAACAAAAAAATGTTTCATACTAATAAAATAAGAAATTAATTCATAGCTTAAATTCAAACATAAGGAATTCTTTAATATCTCCTTTATCTTCAACATCCAAAAATTGAATAGGCATATCCTTTATGGAAGTTCCCTTTTTGAAAGAGTTGGTAAAGTTGATATTTTTAAATCAAATAAAAAATATTCCATGACCAATTAAATTTTTTTAGAAAAGAAAAGGTTTTAGATAATACAAATGGTTTCTTATAGGTTCTTTGAATACTTAAAATGATTTCAAAATCATTTGAACAAGATTTTGAAATAATAGTGATAATCAAATCATCTGTATGGTATAAGAAGGTTTTAAAATATCACTTTACTTCTATATTTATAAATAATCAAAAATATATAGAATATAACATCATTAAAACATGAAATTAATTATCACATTTTAAAATGAAAATGTTCCTTTTAAAGATAATACACATAGAAACTCTATAATTTAACCTTCAAATCCCATATACCTAAACTGATTACCTTTCTAAATAAAATATCCAAAATATCATTAAAATTCTATATATACATCACTTTAAAACATAAAAGTGGTTTTAAAGACTTTTAACTTTTAATAATATTTGAACTTGTACATTGATGATGATATCTGTAACTCTTATGAAAACCTCACAACAAAACATCATAATCTCCAAAGTTGTATAAACTTGGATTTGACACCAAATATAAGTATATTTCCTTATAAAATATATATTCTAGTAATTTTATACCATAATTCACATTATTAAATTCTTGAAAATATTTTTAGTTTAGATTTTTATAGAATTAGGACTAACTCTTACATAGTAAAAAAATAAAACATATTTTCTCTTCGTGAAAAATCTTCGCAATTTTTCCCTTGATTTAATTCTTGCCCATACTCTTCCTTAAACCCTATGAAAACATTTTAAAATTTGTAATAAGAAAAAAATATTGTTAATGGCTGTAAATAAATTAAATCATTAGTCCATTGAAAATCCATAAACACATTTACATGAAAACTTACCTTTTCACCCTAAAAAAAGAATCATCTTCCCAAAAATATCATTATCTTACCTTCTTAAAATCAATCAATTTCCATGAAAACTCATTATAAATAATATACAATATATTTAGGTAAATTGGGATATCATTTTCCATATCACTCTTACAAAATGAGTAACCAATATGGTCAACCTTCAACTCTAGAGTACCCAATTAATTGGAGGTTATAACGTAACCACTCATCCTTGGTTTATCATGGAACCACCCATCATTGGATAATAACATAACCACCCACCCTTGTTTTTTCACAAAACCATCCATATTTATTTTATAATGTAACCACCCATAATCATAAAAACTTACTAATAACAATAACATAAACATAAATCATGAAGGATTGCATCATAAAAACATTCTTTGAATAAAAAAACTTTTCATTTTGAAAAATTGCACACATAAAATAGAAAAAAATTTATTTGAAAATAATGATATAAAATTATAAATTAAGATTAAAATATTAATGTGACATGAAATTGGTAAATTTCATTCATTCCATATATATATAAAAACATTCCTTTTTAGTTTTTTGAAAAGAAACTTTAAAAGAAGTTTTTTTAAGGGAAAATCCTTTATAGATATCATATCATTGATATGATCATTGATCAAATGAATAAATTATGTTTATCCATTGTAAATACACATAAGAAAAGTGAAAATAAAATATAAGAAAATAAAAAATCATTTTACACATAATCATAGAATTACATTATCAATGAAGTTGAAGTTTAACCCAAAGAATGGGAATTGAGTTAAGAATTCCCTTATATAAAACCTTAAAAAATACTTTTTTGAAAAAATTTGAGAGAAATTTGAAAATTAACTTTTAAATAATTTATTTAAATATAAATAAATTCATAAAAATAATTTTAAAAAATTTTAAATTAAGGATAAATATTTATAAAATAAATGTTTAAAACATTTAAAATGAAGTTTTTTAGTTAAAGAGTCCCTTAATCTGTGTCCAAAAGTTCATCACTTGCACTTAGTGTTGTGTATAATAAAATTAGATTCATTAATTACTTAATTCATAAACTTTTAAATATATATTTTATTTATTATAATTTTATTAATTTCATTTATGACCATTTCTATGAGTTATAAAGATCAATTCCATCATTCTGGGAGTGTTCATTTCAAGGTTTAATGGTCGGTTCACTTGAGTATAATTATTGATTGTATTTTAAAATAGGAATAAAACTATAAAATTGGATTTAAATTATATTAATGCACTTTAATAATTATAAATAGTACCATAAATAATTTTTCTTTCTTTTATGAGGATGATTCATTTGACAAAAAATGTTAATGACAAATGGTTAATTTATTTTGGCAGTTTTTCTGACCATCATGAACTAGTTTCATTTTATTTAATTATATATATATATATATATTAGTTACACAACAATAATCTAGTTATAATATACCTATTAAAATCTTATTTACCCAGAATAATAGTTTTAAGACCATCCTTTAAAGAAGTAATGGAAAAATAATAATCATTATTTAGAGAGATAGTTAACCGCAATAATTTGGATAATGGTTTCATTTATTTGAATAAGAGGGGATGTTAAAAGGGATGCATATATATATTAAATTATCAATATAAAATCATACAATATTATTTATTCTATATTTATTATTCCTTTATGGATGATTTTTTTGTGGATAAGGTACAAGAAGACAAGAAATTAAGAGAGATGTTTTGAGAAAGTTACCTATTGAATATCACCTCCTTAAAGGACCCTTTAAAGAATGTGGAATTGGTCTTTTGGGTGATACCAGTAGAACTTGGATGTGGTTAAATTGGGGAGGAGATTTTTTTTTAAATATTTTAATATCTTAAAGTCTAGTGAGGAGAAAGGGGGTGGTGAGGTGTAAGATCCCGGTTTTTGGAAAGGTATGTTTTTGTTGTTTTTTGGGTTGAACCCTTTTTTTTTGGGGCTTTAAAATGTTTCCTGAAAGTGTGAGAGGCCTTAGGGGTGTTCTGGGGGCTCGGGGCACGAAAGAAAGGAAATCTAGGTAAGACAGGCCAGGGAGCACGGCATGCGCACGGCCAGGTAAATCGTGCGTCCTGCCCAGGCTAAACTGTGCGACCCTTCCTCCTCTGGAAAAAAGCATGTGCACGATTTGTGCACGGTTTTCCAAACCATTTGGATAAATTGTGTGAACCATCCTCCTCCTAACATTGGAATGCGCACGGTTTTTGCATGGTTTTCCAAACCGTACGGCCACTTAAAGTTGGGAAAATTTACAAGTTTGCCACTCCATGCTTTTAAACCCCACTCGGGATTTCCTCCCATTTCCTCCATCTCCACCCTAGGCACGAACCAAATTGCCCAAAGGCTCTAAGAGACCAATCTCCTTCAATTATAAGGCATTTTTTGTGTTGTTTGTTGTGGATCGAAGCTCCAGGTAAGGCTAATCTCATCCTTGCTTCTCTTTTTGGTTTAGGGTTTGTATCTTATATCCCTCTCTTTCCAAAGCTCTAAAACCCTAACTTTTGGGTGAGTTTTAGTTGAAGATCCAAAGGTTGGTTGGATCGAGGTCTAAGGACTCGATTGAGAGTGCGCTCAACCGCGATTTCGAGGTAGGTGGTCTATAAATGATATCCCACGGTTATTTGGGTATTTGTGCATGTTGAGGTATGATTCTTGTTTCTCCTTGGTTGTGTTTTGAATAACCTTGGCATGTTTGGAAATAATTATGTTTAAAATGGAAAATGTGAACCCTCACGATCCCTGTGGGATGTGTTGGGATGGACTTGACCTAATTGGGGCCATCCATGGGATGTGCCGGCTTTTTTCGGGTTTAGGGATTGATATTAAACAAGCAATCTTATTGTAATGAATGGTAGATCCCATGAATAATGTGTTGGCATGATTGGTTAAACTTGGAATAGAAGTTAGGTGATGCACCTAGACTTGGTTACAACCCAAGGGGTTGTTGGAATGGGTTGAATGGTTGATTCATGGAAATGATGAACGGGTTAAATGGGTCAATGTGTAAAATGATTGAAGACCATAATGGAATGGGTTATGGTTCTAGTGTTGAATGCTTAGTGAGATAGGAATAACACATGGGAATTAGGTGAATGGTTAAATGATGTGAAATGGTAATGTGTTAATGGGTTAAGGCATGATGTGGTTTACCATGTGGGTTGTTGTGAATAGTGTTTGCTGAAGGGCAATGGTTTGGATGGTTGATGGTTACTTATATATAAGCATGTGCACATGGATTCGTAGAGTGGGGTACGACTTGAGGATATTTGCCCACGGGTCAAGTGAAGACTGATGATCTGAACTCCACCCTAAATGCACGGGTTAGGAATGGGGACTGATGATCTATTCTCCTAACGGTTGCATCCACCCAGATTGAGGCTTTGAGGTGAGGTTATGGTTTCTATGAGATAGGTAGTCCTAGTGAGATAGGATAACGATGTGTTTACCCTCTTGCATGTGATTATTAGCCTTAGACCCATATAACATAATGTATGTGATTAACCCATGGAAATGTGATGAAATGGTAAATAGTGATAATGGGTGTGTAATGAATGTTAATAGAAGTGGAAATGGCTTGGATCTAAACTGGTTAATGGTACCTTAAATAATTTCTTGGCAATTATCATTCATATTCCATTTGCATGCACTGCCTGTTCATACTGGATATTTTGTAGACACCGTTGGTGGTGGCCAACTGAGTTGTACTCACACCCTGGTCAGGCAGTCGTTGGGTACCCAAGTAGACTTCATGTTTTCAGGTCAGGAGAAGGGAAAAGGTCCTTGCTAGATAGTGAGTGTACATGGGAGCACTTGGTGGAGGATCTGCACTTGGAGTCGGGACCATTTTGGGGATTTGGCCATTGTCTTTATTTTGGGCCTTGTTCACTTTTGCACTTGTAGTGTGACATGGAATATTTACTGTTGGAAATGTTTGTTATACATGTTCCTTGTTTGTTGTTTATTGTTTCCGCTATTTGGTTTATTCTGTTATGGATTACTCTGATAAAAAGGGGGTATAGTCTCCCCACTTGACTACATAGACCCTCGCTGCTAGTCGGTAGCCTTTGGCGTACGTGGAGGCGCGCTTAAGGTCATGTAACCACCCGGATTGGAGCACCGATTTAGTGGATTCCATGTCGGGGATGTTACAAAGTGGTATTAGAGGAGGTCTTTCTTCTCCTTCTCTGAGGTCTTGTTATTTGGGATTGGTAGCCAAGGGTTAAGATGTGTTGGGCCTTGGTAATGAGCTCGTTATTGGGATTAGCTAACCCATGTACGAGGTAAAACCCAAGTCACCCTGGGTGGGAATTATTGTTATTGGTTGTGTGTTGTTACGGTTTATGATATTTCACCATTGGGTGATGCACATGTGGTTTGATGTGGCTATTTTATGATATTTGTCTCGTGGCCTTAATGGCACGAGGATTAGCATTCATGCATCATTATAGGCACCTAGGGAGATAGGTGACATGCATCATATTAGACACACGCACGGGGTGGGTGTGTGAGGCAGGAAAGTAGGGTGCATCATACATTTCATGGAACCAAGAAATAATGAGAAGAATGAAATGAAACAAGTGGGTAAAGGATGTTTAATTAAACATAAGGGTTTGAAACGAAGTGAAAAATGTTTTGTAAAATGTTGTGTGAGTTTGGTGGTAGTGCATGGTTGTTTACCCCATATGAACCATGGCCCATGGTAGGGATGGTCAGGGCGGTGAATTGAGGTGCTAATGATGTTAAATTAGCATATTAAAATGGGTTGTTGTAGCTAGTAAAGAGATTTTTGAGGAAGTCTTTAAAGTTTTATGGTATGTGTTCTAAAATCTCGTGCTTTGAATTTTAAAGAAATGCCACCACGACGTTGGTTACCAGTTGGGAAATGGGAGGGTGTTGCTGAGAACACTCCTCCAGTAGAGGAGAAAGAAAATTTGGTGATCAATGAAGGTAGGGAAGACCAGTTCCGAGAGAACTTGGATCGCCTTATGCAGATGATGGATCAGGACCTAGGGTGGGTTGCACCGAGTATGTTTGAGCTGACCAGGGAGTTCCAGCTGCAGCACCCTCTAACCTTCATCGGAGAGGGTGGGCTAGAGGCAGTGGATTTCTGGTTAGAGTCTATCCAGACGATACTGAATCATATGGAGACCCATGTTGAAAAGTGAGTAAAGCTGGCCATTTACATGTTACGGGGCCAGGCAAGGCGTTGGTGGGACATTCAGGCTCAGACCGAGCAGGCTGAGGGGATGTCACGGAACGTTTTCTAGGAGAAGTTTCTGAATAATTTTTACCTAGAGACTTTGAGGAAGGAGCGGGCTGCAGATTTTATGAGCCTGACTTAGGGATCGCTATCGGTGATGGACTATTCTAGTCACTTCACTGATTTGCGACGCTTCGTCCCAGTGTTAGCTGGGGATGAGGCAGCGATAGCAAGGCATTTCCAAGATGGGTTGAGACATGAGATCAGGTATCAAGTGAATATCTTTATCTTGAAGAAGTTTGCATAGGTGATGGATCAGGCACTCATCTCTTAAGGGAACCTGAAGGGAGATTTGGGTGGTGGGCTTGTCGTGCCAGCTGGGTGGACAACTGGTGCATCTTCCGAAGGTCGGAAGCGTCGTTTAGAAAGTTTCCAGCAAGGTGGTCAGAAGAGGGGGTCAGCCTCTCTGGGTGGGAACCATGTGTTTTGTTATCAGTGCGGCGGGACGGGGAATATGTGTGGTTAGTGTCCTCGACCTCCAGTTGAGTGTTGTTTGTGCGGCATAATGGGGCATGTGTAGAGGTTCTGCATGAACCCTCGGCAGACGAGTGAGCATAATGAGGAAAAGCAGATACCAGATACGGGAAGGGGATCCGTTTCCCCGTATCAGGCAGGCATTTGGAGCTCCATGGGCCGTACTGGCAGGGGCGGTGGACGTGGAACTCCAGGGAAAGATCTCTCACACCAGCAAGGCAGTGCAGCGCAGGGTGTTCAGGCTGGAGCCCAGGGTAGAGAGGCAAGTCAGCTTCAGGCAGTTCAGTTTGTGCCTGGTGATGGAGAGGCTGGACCATCGATTGTTCGAGGTACGATCCTTGTAGCTTCTAATTTTTCTAGTGCGTTGTTTTACATATGTGCGGCACGCTCTTTTATCTCTGCTCAACTTGTGGTAGTACTAGGTTTACCTTTAGAGGGGGTGTGTGGGGTGATTTCAATTGACACTCTATTGGGGGTGCGGGTTGAAGATATCAAGAAGTGAAAAGGATGTGCCTTGGAAGTTGGTGGGTATCGTTTTCTGTGGGACTCGTTCGTTCTCGAGATGTTAGGGTTTGAACTAATCTTGGGAATGGATTGGTTGGTGTTGTATCGGGTGCATATAGACTGTTATCTCTGTAGAGTATCATTCAGGTCGCTTGAGGGTGACGCTTATGTCCGCCGTGGTGAATGGGATGTTCGAGCAGGGCGTGCAGGACCGTTTGGTCAGTAGTTGAATGGACACATGGCTCGAGAGGCATGTCTCATGCTTGATGATAATGAAAGAGGAGAACAGTCTATTTTTCTTCCCATGGTGGATCGGTTTTAGGATGTGTTTCCTGAGGATTTCTCAGGGTTACCACCCGATAGGGATGTCGAGTTCATGATCGAGTTGTTGCCAGGAGTGGAGCCAGTTTCTATTTCACCATACCGAATGGAACCAGCAGAACTCCAAGAACTGAAGGTTCAACTTGAGGAGTTGGAGTGTAAGGGGTTTAACCTTCCTAGTACATCTCCCTGGGGATCTCCCATGCTTTTTGCAAAGAAGGTCGATTGGTCTTTGAGGCTGTGTGTTGACTATCAAAAGTTAAATCAGATGACAGTGAAGAATCAGTACCCTCTTCCTAGAATTGATGACTTGTTTGATCAGTTGAGGGGTGCATCGTTGTTTTCTAAGATTGATCTGAGGCCGAGTTATCACCAGTTGATGGAGAGGTCTTCCGACATACCGTGGACAGCTTTCTGGAGTTGGTATGGGTTGTTTGAGTTTGCAGTAATGCCTTTCGGCTTGTCCAATGCACCGTTGGTGTTTATGGCTTTGATGAACTAGATATTTCATCCCTATCAATATCATTTTGTGGTTGTATTTGTTGACGATATCTTAGTGTACTCAAAAACTCATGACGATCATGAACAACATCTTGACATCGTCTTGGGTACGCTAAGAGAGCACCGGCTATATGCCAAGCTATCCAAGTTTCAATTCTGGATAGGTGAGGTGCATTTTATGGTTTACATCATCTTGAAGGTATGTGTGTCAGTGGATCCAGAGAAAGTATAGGCAGTTGTATCTTGGGAACATCCCAAGAGTGTTCCTGATGTTCGGAGTTTTCTGGGATTGGTCGGGTATTACCGAAGTTTCATTCAGGATTTCTCTCACTTCGCAGCACCACTTTCGGGCTTGACCAAGAAGGTAATCAGGTTCGAATGGTCTGGGGCTTGTGAGAATGCCTTTCAAGAGTTGAATAAGCAGTTGATGACCGCACCTATCTGGATCTTACCTGAGCCAGGTAATAAGTACATCGTGTTTTTTGATGCTTCCGGAATCGGACTTGGGCTTTGTTGATTCAGGATGAGTGGGTTGTGGCTTATGGGTAAAGGAATTTGAGACCCCATGAGAGGAACTATCCCACTCATGATCTGGATTTGGCTGCAGTAGTGTATGCCTTGAAGTGCTGGAGGCACTATCTGTTGGGAGAATGGTTTACCGTGTTTACCGACCATAAGAGTTTAAAGTACATCTTCTCTCAGTGGGATCTAAATCTTCGACAGCGGAGATGGGTTGAATATCTCTAGTCTTTTGACTTTGAGTTGGTGTAAACTCCGTGAAAGGGAAACAGTGTTGTTGATGCTCTGAGCAGGAAGGTTCAGAATTAGATGGTTCAATAATCCAACACTGAGTGGAAGGTGAAGGCTTTGTTTGCAGAGATGCACCTGGAGGTGTAGGAGGAGAATGGTCAGGTCACACTTTATTCCTTAACGATGGAGTCGACACTTTTGAGTCGAGTTAAGGAAGGTCATATTGATGATCCTGAGTGTTTGATCATGAAGGGAAAGCTTAAAGGTGGGGAGCTACCTTCTGGCTGGGTCATCAGCGTGGATGGTGTTGTTCGTGTTCATGATCATGTGGTTGTGCCAAAGTGTGTGCAAGAAAAGTTGATGTGATAGTTCCATGCATCAAAGTGGGAAGTGCATCTTGGTTTGACCAAGATGTACCGTGATCTCCGAAGGTAGTTTTGGGGGCCTGGAATAAAGAAGGAAGTCGTGGTCTTTGTGGCACGGTGTCTTACCTGTCAGCAGGTGATGGTCGAGCATCAATGCCCAGGTGGTTTGTTGCATCCATTTCCCATTCCAGAATGGAAGTGGGACGATGTGACAATGTATTATGTCATGGGTCTTCTGAGTATGCCACGGAAGAATGATGCAATATGGGTAGTTGTGGATCGATTAACGAAAGTGGCTCATTTCTTACCAATTCAGGAGACCTTTACATTCAACCAGTTGGGTGAGTTGTATGTTCGAGAGATAGTGTGGTTGCATGGGGTTCCGCGGACCATAGTTTCGGACCAAGATCCACATTTCACATCACGTTTCTGGAAAGGATTGCAAAAATTGCTTGGTATGCAGGTATTTTTGAGTACGGATTTCTACCTGAAGACGGAAGGGAAATCGTAACATACGATACAAGTGTTGGAATACATGTTAAGAGCTTGTGTCTTGGACATTGGTGGTTCTTGGGAGATGCACCTATCATTAGTTGAGTTTTCCTACAACAACAGTTTTCAAGACACGATTCAGATGGCACCATTTGAGGTTCTTTATGGGAGACCATGTAGATCTCCGTTGTGTTAGCTAGAGGCCGGTGAATCTGAGTTATTGGGGCCAAGTCTCGTGTAGGATACTTCAGAGAGAGTTAAGTTGATCAAGAAGAAAATGGATACGGCTCAGAGTAGGCAGAAGTTGTATGAAGATCAGAGGTGTATACCTCTTGAGTTTGGGGTGGGTGATAAGGTGTTCCTTCAGGTGTCTCCAAGGTTTGTTCACCATCAAATACGAAAGCAGGGTAAGTTGGCGCCCAGGTATATGGGGCCATTTGAGATTGTGGAGAGTATCGGACCAGTGGCTTACCAATTGTCTCTTCCACAGAGGTATGGTGGAATGCATGATGTGTTTCATGTGTCCCAACTTAGACGGTATCACCCTGACCCATCTCATGTGGTTGATGTTGAGGATGTGGAGCTTGAGGTTGATGCGTCCTTTGAGGAGCATCTGGTTCGTGTGGTGGATCGTACTGAAAAGGTCTTGCAAGGCAAGGTTGTGCCATTAGTGCAAGTACTATGGAATCATGGGAAAGTTCAGGAAGAAACTTGGGAGTGAGAATCTGAAATGAGGGCTCAGTGTCCCGAACTCTTCTCTTCGGTGGATCAATGAGGCTTGGAAACTCGTCTTGAGGACGAACCGTTATAAGGTGCGGAGGTTGTAAGATCTCGGTTTTTGGAATGGTATGTTTTTGTTGTGTTTTAGTTTGAACCCTTTTTTGGGATTTAAAATGTTTCCTGGATGTGTGAGAGGCCTTAGGGTGTTCCGGGGGCTCGGGGTATGGAAGAAAGGAAATATGGGCAAGACGGGACAGGGCGCACGGCCTGCGCACGGCCAGGTAAATTGTGCGTCCTGCCCAGGCTAAACCGTGCGACCCTTCCTCCTCCGAACAGAAGCATGTGCATGGTTTGCGCACAGTTTTCCAAACCGTGTGGCTAAATCGTGCGACCCCTCCTCCTCCTGGCAGTGGCATGTGCACGGTTTGAGCACGGTTTTCCAAACCATGCGGCCACATAAAGTTGGGAAAAATTACAAGTTTGCCACTCTGGGCTTTTAAACCCCACTCAGGATTTCTTCTCATTTCCTCCCTCTCCATCCTAGGTATGAACCAAATCGCCCAAAGGCTCCAAGAGACCGATCTCCTTCGATTTTAAGGCGTTTTTGGTGTCGTTGGTTGCGGATCGAAGCTCTGGGTAAGGATAATCCAATCCTTGCTTCTCTTTTTGGTTTAGGGTTTGTATCTTCTCTCCCTCTTGTTCTGAAGATCTAAAACCCTAACTTTTGGGTGAGTTTTAGGTTGAAGCTCCAAATGTTGGTTGGATCGAGGTATAGGGACTCGATTGAGAGTGCGCTCAACCGCGGTTTTGAGGTAGGTGGTCCACAAATGATATCCCACGGTTATTTGGGTATTTGTGCATGTTGAGTTATGATTCTTGTTTCTCCTTGGTTGTGTTTTGAATAACCTTTGAATGTTTGGCAATAATGATGTTTAAAATGGAAAATGGGAACCCTCACGATCCCCGTGGGATGTTTTGGGATGGACTTGACCTAATTGGGGCCATCCATGGGATGTGCTGACTTTTTCCGGGTTTAGGGATTGATATTAAACAAGTGATCTTGTTGTAATGAATGGTAGATCCCATGAAGAATGTGTTGGCATGATTGGTTGAACTTGGAATAGAAGTTAGGTGACGCACCTAGACTTGGTAACAACCCAAGGGGTTTTTGGAATGGGTTGAATGGTTGATTCATGGAAATGATGAATGGGTTAAATGGGTTAATGTGTAAAATTATTCAATACCATAATGGAATGGGTTATGGGTCTAGTGTTGAATGCTTAGTGAGATAGGCATAACATATGGGAATTGGGTGAATGGTTAAATGATGTGAAATGGTAATGTGTTAATGGGTTAAGGCATGATGTGGTTTCCCATGTGGGTTGTTGTGAGTAATGTTTGCTGAAGGGAAATGGTTTGGATGGTTTATGGTTACTTCTATATAAGCATGTGCACATGGCTTCGTAGAGTGGGGTATGACTTGAGGATCTATGCCCACGGGTCGAGTGAAGACTAATGCTCTGAACTCCACCCTAAATGCATGGGTTAGGAATGGGGACTGATGATCTATTCTCCTAATAGTTGCATCCACCCGGACTGAGGCTTCGAGGTGAGGTTATGGTTTCTATGAGGGAGTTAGTCCTAGTGAGATAGGATAACGATGTGTTTACCCTCTTGCATGTGATTTTTGGCCTTAGACCCATGTAACATAATGTATGTGATTAACCCATGGAAATGTGATGAAATGGTAAATGGTGATAGTGGGTGTGTAATGAATGGTAATGGAAGTGGAAATGGCTTGGATCTAAACTAGTTAATTGTACCTTAAATAATTGCTTGGCAATTGTCATTCATATTCCATTTGCATGCACTACCTGTTAATACTGGATATTTTGTAGACATCATTGGTGGTAGCCTACTGATTTTTACTCACACCCTGCTTGGGCCGTCGTTGGGTACCCAAGCAGACTTCATGTTTGCAGGTCAGGAGAAGGGAAAAGGTCCTTGCTAGATAGTGAGTGGACATGGGTAGCACTTGGTGGAGGATCTGGACTTGGAGTCGGGACCATTTGGGGGATTTGGTCATTGTATTTATTTTGGGCCTTGTTCACTTTTGCACTTGTAGTATGACATGGCATATTTACTGTTGGAATTGTTTTTTATACATGTTCCTTGTCTGTTGGTTATTTTTTCCGCTATTTGGTTTATTATGTTGTGGCTTACTCTGATAAAAGGGGGGTATAGTCTCCCCACTTGATACATAGACCCCTGCTACTAGTCGGCAACCTTTGGCATACGGGGAGGCATGCTTAAGGTCATGTAACCACCCGACTCGGAGCACCGGTTTAGTGGCTTCTGTGTCGGGGACGTTACATGAGGAGTGGTATTTATACTTGAGGAGGGGTAGTTTTAAGTGATTAAATAATGATTATTTTATATGTAAAGCCAACCACATTTGAATGGAATTAATTTCAATTAATTAGATTGATAATTAATGTTTTAAAGGATATTTAAGGTAAAAAAAATACATCAACCACCCATTTAATTTTTTATTTCATAGGTATTTTAATCTTTTACCTTTTAACTTTAACCTCTTTCATTATTCTATTTATAGTGTGGTAAATCTTTTTTATCACGGTAGATTTTTTATGCCTAAAAATTAAAATGAAATTATTACAAAATTTAAACCTTATTATTCCAAATATTTAATCTAATTTACTAAATTTAATTCAAATAATTGGAAAAAAAATATTTAAAACAAAACCCACAAGCACGATGAAAAAGCGAGTTTTCAAGAAGTGTATTTTTCAAGCAAAAGATGATTTTACTTTAAATTTGTGACTAATAATAATCATTATATGAAGCTAAATTAATATTTAATAATATATAATATATAAATTTCATTTTAAACAGTACCCATTAGGTATTATTTTATTTAATTAAAAGGTATAAACATTATGTACTTTAAGCCAGTTTTTAGAAAAATCCTGTTTTTAAACCCAAAAATAAACTTATACTAAAATACAATATAAAGTTGATTAAAAGGTATTTAATTGGATTAAATATAACTAAATAATACTTATTTTACTTTAAATAAAATTCAAAACATAATGGTACTTTTAAATTGTTTAATTTATTGAAAAGAAAAGATATTTTTTTAAAATCGGTATTTTTCACTATTCACTGAAAACCCAAAATTTCACACAAAGTAAAACTTGATATTATGATTTAAAAAATTGATTTTATTTTATGAAATTAATTTTCTAAATTTCCAAAAATTAATTATAATATTCACTCATAAAAATAAATAAAACCCATTTTTTAAAAAAAAACGTATCTTTTTTAAGAATAAAATGAATTTTTAAAAATCTATTACTTATTTTAAAAGATTTAATTAATAAATTATCAATTATTATGACCATTATATATTTCATAATTTAATTAATACTATTAATTCTCAACAATTTAATGGCTATATTATAATGGTTGCATTTAAATGATAATATTTAGTGATTTGTTTAAGCTCGATGTGGCGTATCTTGTATGATATTAAACAGAGTGTTTCCTTTTAAAATATCAAGAAGTTACATGATGTGTAATAACCACTTTTTCCCTTCTTATGGTGTATATATTCTACATGGATTTATTTTATCATAATTTTCCATGCAATCTATGGTGTTTACAAATATATCTCACATTCTACATATCATGGTTTTATAGTTTAAAAGATAAAGAAGTTGTAATGAATTTTGATAACTCAAACCACATTTATTTAAGTTAAAATGTTTTATATTGAGCCTCTTACTTATATTCTTGGTTTCTTTCACCTTAAGATTTTATATTTAACTGTATCTTTCAATCTAGGGAAAGTATCACTTTTGATTCAAATCTTCCTCCTTAGTGAATTTATTCCCAATAAAAGTATGACATTATTAAGATTAATTCACATCTTTCCCATGTAATATCTTCATATTATATATCTATGTTTTATATTCTCTATAATATTATCCTTTATATTTGGAAACATAATTATGTGTTTTCTCTTATGATCTTCACATTTCCCTTTTTTCATTCTCAAAAGGAATTTTTATTACCATTTTATGATGTGGGATTTCAAAAAATCTATTTTAAAATATTAAAAATGTTTTCCTTACATGTTTTTTTATTTTATATTCCACTCCAATTTTTATTTATATAGTCTTTATTTATTTTATAAGGATATTCTATTTAATATTCCTTTTAAAAGTAAGTTTTTTCAAAAAAATCACTTTACCTTTTTGAAAATGTCCTTTCAAAGTGACTATAACTTTATCTTTTATTCTAAAGATAAAATCATTTTATAAATACTATTTTATGATTCCACTTCCATTTTTATTTTTATATCTTTAGTATTTATTTCCTTGGAAATTATTTTTCATGAATATCCCCTTAAATGTTCTTATAAAATAATATTTTTGGGTTATTGAATTTTGGGTATCAACCATTTAAATTATTGAGCTCAATTTTGGTGGTACCATCTAGAAATATTACAAAACCTATTTTTCTTTCCATGGGTTCTTTATGATGTGATGAATGATTTTTTTAATTAGCGTACGTGTGTATAAATTATTTGTGGGTGGGGTCCTATATCTCCCTTTAATAAATTGGTTTAGGTTTCACATCTCTTGAGATAATGAAGTGTAGACATACTTGGATTTGTTCACAAAATGTAGTTGAGGCTTCTTAGATTATGATCACAATATAAAAGGTGAGCCTTCTTGGATTACACTCATGAAATAAAGGTTGGTACTCCTTCAATATGCTCAAAATATATTTATAACTTGTCCTTATGTTTGTTTCAAAGTACTTTTTTATGATATGTTTTAAGGGTATGTTACATGTACAAGCCATATTCTTGTGATTATGCTCTGTGGTCATGTTTATTATATCATGAATCCGCACTATTTTTTCATGGTATATGTTTTTTAATTTGAGATTAAATTCCCTTCTATAATTATTTTTAAAAAATATTTTTTTATTTTAATTTTAATAAGATATTTCTACCATGTTCATGTTTATTTTATTTTTATGATAGAGCCCTTAATGAAATATTGGTAAGTTTTCCCATAAGGAATATTTGAGGTCTACCATTTATTATGTTTATATTCCCTATATTATAAAGATTAGTATTCCCTATAATAATTTTATAAGGGTTTCTATTGTGGTCCTATTGTGTATAAATGTTCACAGGTATCATAAAATATATTTCTTATATAGTTGAACCTCAAAGACACTAAACCATTCATTCTTATTATTATGTGATTATTGTGAGATGTAATGTTTAAATTATAGAAATTATGTACAATAAAGATATATTTATCTTGGTTCATCTCACTTTTTATCTAATCCTAGGTTTAAATAAATTGTTTTTAGCATTGGAACTAGGAGTGTGGGTTTTGGGAACCTCGATACACTATGTGATGATGGTCTTGGCAGTGAGCCTTGACATAAGGGTTGATTTTATATGATTATATATATGACACGTTCTTATGCCTATGTTATGTTTTCATAGATCATGATTATTGAATCATTTTTACACTCTCATAAATATTATTTTCTAAATTTATTCTAAAAGACTTATTCAATGATGTATGATTTATGTTCTATGTTTTATTGTGTATGATTCTATTATGTTATGATCGTGTACCTTGATTATATTTTCATAACCACGTGTTCATCTTATATTCACCTATGATATTTGATTGATTTATATTATGTTTACCATTAATGAGAATCTTATCTCACTCTTTCTTATATTTCCATTCCCCAAGTTATGAATAAGATTATCATTTATGATGTGTCTAAACAGTTATCATGTGAAAAGATTATTTATGGGAGATGTTAAAAATGTTGTAAAATAAGTTAGTTATATATCTAATAACCAAATAAACTAAATCTATAGGTTTTAGGGTGTGTTTTATGATTAAATATAAGGATTAATCATGTAAAATAATGTAATATAAATGTTTGTTACACTAAAGTTACATTAGATTCAGAACATCATTGGTAGATATCCAAAGTTTAATGAACGTCATAGTGAGTTTGAATTATCATAAAAACTGAAGGTTTTGGGTGTAGTCGAAGGGTTGCGGTTGGAGAATAACCATAATGTTTTTTTGATTAGGTGGATCATTCAAAATATTATATAAGATGTAAACATCATGACCAATGAATTTATTTCACCAAATATTTATATGGGGGAACCCAGAACCTAAAGATAGGATCATTGAATATTAAATATATAATTAATTTTTTTATGATTAAAATAAAAGGTATCCTCAACTTAGTAACTTTCCTAGATGTAGATGTTGATCTTATGAAAAACCCTTTCTAGATTACCTTCATTTCACTATAAGGATCCAAGTGCAGAATCCCTCTATTAGTGATCCACACTTGATCCTTTGATCTCCAAGAAATATCGATTGATTTCCAGGTACTAGTGTAATGAATCAATCATCTTATATTGTTTATCTTGATCACTTTAAGATCTTTTTGGCTTGAAGGAGTTATTATAATTCATTGGAATATGATATGAAGAATTTGAGATAGAATTATATTGTGTGAAATGATTCTCAATTCTCTATTATCCCTACCCAATAGACATGGCCATTTATTTATAGATAAAGGGTTTAGATTAAAATATTATTTGATTGTGTACCATCCCTTAACTAATATTATAATCCTCAAAAAACCCCATGTCAAATAATAATATTATTAATATTATTATTTTATGGTGTGTGCTGTATTTTATTCACAAACCAACAAATATATATTTATTAAATATTCAATAAAATAAATATTTTATCCACAATACATTGAATAAATATTTATTATATATTCATATAACTAAATAAATTATTTATTAAAGAATGGATAATTATTTATTACCTTATGAAAATGACTGATCAATAAAACTTGAATAAAATTATTCCTTGTACTTAAGAATAATATTTTTCCAATAATTAAATTCAAATATAATTTAATCAAGTAAAATGGAAATATTTAGTGTGTGAACCTTTAATATTATTTCTCATTGGCATTAAGAAGGCTTTTCTAAAGTCCATGATTACTTTCTAGTAATAGGTCAAGTCATCCAAGATAAAGAACTTATTTCATAATGTCGACAACCACATAATAATTATCATTGTGTAATGTAATCTCTTTGTCTCAATATCTCATCAAGCAGGTTGCACATTTATTTAATCAACCTATATGCTTAATACTTATTTATTCGAATATCTAAAATAAACATTGTTACACTATGGCCATGGAATTTAATGTGATAATTATATTTCAATTAAAGGGATGATATATCTACTTCCATAAATATGGAAGGGAAAATACTTCCTCAACTTATTATTAATAACATGTTATCCATGACGTTCCCAATGTACCCTACTTACCATGAACATATGGAATCATGGTTTTGGTTAGTAAATATATGTTTGCGAGTCATGAAATTTATTAAAAATAATCTTAAAGTCTTAGGACTATTACACATGCTCATAAATAGGAATATATGATGACACCAAAACATATTGAATTCCTAATGGTAGGTTTGTTCTCATAATCTATCATCTTTGAGATTGTCAAGTGCAAACTTCATGAGAAGAAGTCGCATCCTCTTATAAGTACTCTCACTTGAAATTCTATATACTATGTACCCTATCATAGTATGTTATCTGATCATAGAACTATTTTAAGAATATATTCATGGAATTTAAATGTTCTCATCATAGTGGGTAACTTTCATAACCTTATCAATGCAATAGATACTCTAGGACATTATCACATCAATTTTATACATAAGAACAATCAATATTTGATAAGATATTTATATTGATATTCACTCCTTTGAATATATATGTAATCTAAAGTATGGTGTTGTTGGTTCTATGGTACCAAATCTAATAGACTCCCACTTTCACTATATCCAACTACTAATGACAAGTTGGTTCCCATATGTTGAACATGCTTCCACTAGGTATGGATACAGATGTTGGTCCCATCATGTTTACATGACTAGGGTTGGTAAAGCCACATGTATTTATAGTGGATATTATTACTAAAACATTACTACCTTGAGAAAATACCTTAATTAGTGATAAAACAAATTTTCCATATTTTTTTCCCATGTCAAATTGTTGAAATCCTGATTAATGCCATAGTCAAAGATTATTATAATGATAAGACTCTTTTTGTACAACCAAAAACTGGAACAAATTATTGTTAACCTATTCCTTAAATTGCATCATAAGCTGCAACTACTCGGATATTGTACATATGGAAAATGTTGGATATAATAATTTTTTATTATATATTATCTTATCCCTTTTTGTGATACTATATCGAATTAGACTAAGTGAAGACAAGTGTTCAATTCCCTTGATTCCTAGTATTCATGCTTCTCCAGACACCAAGAACTCATCATATTTTACTTTTCCATGTAATTTTGGATAGTTCTAATTAAAATTTAATGTATTTATGTTGGATCTATTAGATATTGAACATCTATGAATTATTAATTAGTAATATAAAATGTTATTATATATCATAGAGCATGAGATAAATTACTTCCACCTAATCTTGTGAAATTATTTTAATCTTCATAAACTCTTCTTATGCCCATGCATGTTCTACTAAAAGGATTATATTCCAAAAAAATAATTCTTGAATTGTTAATATATATATATAACTATATTTAACAAACCCATGAATCAATTTAGTGGATCTTGTTCCCTAGAACATGGTTTCTACTTTAAGCCATGTGGAGAAATTTAATTACTTAGTCTTAAAAAACTAGTAAGACACAACATTTTTTACATATTTTATCAACATATCTATATTAAAAACTTATAATGCTCCAACTAACTAGGTAGAAACACATTTTACTCATTCATTTATAAATAAATATTCTATGATCACTATGCATGATTTATCAATAAATAAATTTATGTAATCTACATATCTTATTGGAATTAATTGATTTCAATAACCCTTTCTACCTATTCCATGCATACATATACCATAGGGTCTCCTTTTTTCCACATCATATAGATATATTCTATAAGGACTCCACCAAATGAGTTTTCCTTGACTATCAATACCCTAATAAGATGATCATAGAATTATTATTTGACAAGTATAATTCAAAATTATTTTAGTCATAATGATTAGGGTATAGGTATTTTTAAATATTTAACCTTTAAATAATCAATTAGGATTTATTGGTACCATATTTTACTATCCATGTTAAGTTTCTCTTGAATAATCACCTACAATATCAAGTCATAGAAACATTCAAAATACAGAATCCATGAATTTTGATAAATTGAGTCCATAACTTGAATTTATACATACTTTTCAAACTTATTATATTACTATTTAATATTTATTTGTAAGAATCCTCAATCAAGAAGAATAATACATGTATCACCCATTGTAGTGAACATAAACCACCTCTTTGGTTATAAATTCCTATGCAGTATGTGTCTTTGGAACTACTCCTCCAACTAATCTCAGTGGAGTCTAGTATTCCTATGCTAACTCATGTGCATCCAGAGCCTTAACAGATAAAAGTTAAGTATGTTCCCACTATATTCAAAGAGATAGGATTCCTTTATATAAATATCGTCATTATAGACTAGATGTTAATATCCTTAGTGTATATGGGATCATTAACTCAAATGAACCTTAGTGTTTTAACATTCGTCTGTAGTTAAGGACAGCTTTAAATAAAAATATTTCAACAAAAAATTGTGGTAGTGTCATAACATATTCTTATCATATTGGAATTGATATTATATTCATTAGACAGTATAGTTGGAATATGGTTAGTTGTTGCACTTTTATTTTTAAAACATGTGGTTGAAGGAATAATGGAAGATTGACAATATATAATTAAGACTCATCATTGATCTTACTTTTTTTACCATCAGTATATTAATGTATGTAAAGAAATATGAGTTTTGGATAACCTTTACTCTACATATATGATCAATTACTTGTATTATATGTTCTCTAACAATCCAGCTCAGAGACTCTTCAATCTTCACCAAGTGAACTCATTTACTTCACTGAGCATTTCTAAAAATTTCTTAATGGAATAACATGAAGTATATGATACCTTTGGATTTATAATGGTTCATGTTTCCATGTTGAACCAACTCTAAAAATATTTGTGACAAAACTTTTTTTAAAAGTTTTCTTTATCTAAAATATGATAAGTAGTTAGTTTTTATATCTATTATCTTAGCTAATTTGATACTAAAATGATTTTATGGGTATAAATAGGTTGAATGCTTCCAATTTTATTTCAAAATGAATTATCTTTTCATAATCAGGTAATAGTATTATATTTTATATTCATCGTTCATTACAATAGATTTTTATGATTCAAGAGTTACTGACCCATTAGTTAACATGACAACATTAATTCCAAAATTGAAATAATGTGTCATTGTGTCTAGTCAGACACTGATATAAATGTTTTAGTTACACTTATTACAAACTTAAATCAATCTAATCTTCTGATTAGAATTGGTTATATGTCACAAACCAGCCCAGGTACCCTGGTAACCCGATAACCGAGTCGGCCCTGACAAAGCCCGAAGGGTGTTCTCGATCCCCACGGGTCAGTGACTAGCACCAGGCATCACACAACATGCAAGTGGGAATGATTTTGCCACAAGAATGCAGAAGCAAAAGAAACAAGACAGTATGCATAACAAAAAGAAACTCCACTGGGAGTAATGTACCAGAATACAAAGAGGCATAAAAAGCCCAAAGTATTACAACCCAAGTACTAAAAATGGGAAAAACAGCCCCAAGGTCCCTAAGGACACAACTCACCAAGACCAAAGATCAACAGCTGGATCCACCTCCAAAAGGTCCCCTCCATTTTCTCGATCCTGGAAGAAGAAAGTATACAAACACCCGAAGGAAAAAGTAGGGTGTGAGCGTAATCCCAGTAGGATACCACCAAAGATTCTGTAACAGATGACAAATATATATTTTCTAAAGAAAAGATTCCAATTTTCAAATAAACAGGTTTAGAAACTCAAAAGAAAATTTTTACAAAACATGCTATACATTTTCAAATGATAGAAGAATTTACTTTAAGCAAAGGCTTTATAATGATATAATATTTCTAAAAAAATTTCTTAATCAAAACATTTATATAAAATAGTTTATATAAATGCACCAGGCAAGTAAGGCAGTTTAAAAGCATTGGCATACATTTATATCTCAATATAAATAAACAAGCGAGAAACATGGTCATCTTCCAAAAGGTACGATAGTATTAACCAGTTATAGGATTCTTCACTCTCTATGTGAAGTCAGAAAAATGTGTATACACACATCCCAATGACACTGGCCAAAGGATACTCATCACCAACCCATCGGGGATGTGACCCGCTGCAAGTATGTTTTAGAATGTTGTCGTAGCGTAGAGTGTATCCAAATAACTCACTAACTGCCTAAGGCTTGCATTCACTCTTACATGATGGGAAAACTATTTTAAGAATTCTTAAAAATATGATCAATCCCATTCTTCCATTTAAAAAGTGACAATTTCATTCCATTTAAAACCAAAACAGGTTTTATTCAAATCATGCCTTTTTTACAAGATAAAACCAATGGGTTTCTATCAAATCATTTTAATCCATTTTCACCAGTTTGAAATCCATTCAAATCCAATTCCATCATTACACAATTTATTCCCACAATTAAATTAAAAAAATTAATTGAAATTATTTCCATCAAATCCAAAATTTAAATTCAACAATTTAAATCGGTCAATTTCCATAAACACACCCAATTCAATGGATTTGGGGTTTTCTAAATTTTCATGCCAAAACAATTTCAAATATCTTGGTTCACTGGAATCAAGTTTTTATCATTTTCATTGAAAGAAAACTTGAGCAATCGAATTTAAATCAACAATTGAAATAAATCAAGCAAATACAATGTTAATCAATTTGGCAAGTCGGGAAATAACCACCTACCTAGAAGGTTTTGACCAAAAACACAACGGTTGAGAACGCTCAAGAAAACCGGGTTGCTTCTTCAAGAACCTGCCTTAGATCTCTTCTCCTAGAAAGATCAAGACCAAATCTCGTCAAATTTGGTACCACACACCTATATCTACCCATAATGGTAATGGATCTAAGAAAATGAGAGAAGAGGAGAAGTAGATCTAAGTGGATCTAAGTAGATCTAAGAAACTGATCAAGAACGATGAAGAACGATCACATAACTCAAGAATTCGGCTTCAATTCACCAAGAGGAGCCTTTGGATCGCCTCTGTAATGATGGGGGAATCTTATCTGACCTTAGGATAAGACAAAACCCGAGTTAGGGCCATTTAGGAGGAAAAACAAGGCACTTAGAGGCAAAACCGCGTGAGATTGAAAATTTTAGGATCTCATTTAAGTGGTCACACGGTTAGTTCACATGGTTTGAAAAACTGTGCACTAGCCGTGCATTAGCTACTGCCTCGGCCACCCTTCATGCACGGTTTGGCTGCATTTTTAGACAAACCGTGCGTTGTCCGTACGGAAGCTACTGCCTCCAGGACCAACTACGCACGGTTTGGCCTCATGGTTTAGACAACTCGTGCACCGCCCTTGCGACTTATCCTTTGCCTCAAAACATCATTTAAATTTCTCCCGACTCTCCAAAGTTACTACTCCAAAACAGAGGTACTTAGAAACATCAAAAGTACCTGAAAACGTAACGTGATGTTACAACCTCCCCACCATAAGATCTTTCTGTCCCTAGAAAGCCTATGAAGAAACCTCCACGTCAAAAAGATGAGGTCACTTCTCTTTCATTAGTGCCTCCCTTTCCCACATCTCATGAGAATCAGAACCATGCTGCCAAATTACACAGACCATAGGTATCGTTCTCCCATGAAGTACCTTGGTCTCAGAATCAAAAACCCTGACTGGTCGTTCAGTAATAGATAAATCTAGTTCAATCTCAAGATCACTCCAACTCACAATATGAGATGGATCAGAGAGATACTTTTTCATCTGCGATACATGTAACACGTTATGTATCGACGTCAGCTGTGGTGGTAGAGCTAGACAGTAAGCAACTTTCCCTATAAGGCCAACAACCTCAAAAGGTCCCACAAAATGAGGAGCAAGCTTCCCTTGCTCCCAAGCCATCGATGACCTAATCGGGGTGAAACTTTCAATAACACCTAGTCACCAACTGAGAACTCTAAAGTTTTATGGAAACGATCATCATAAGACTTATACCGACTATGTGCTATCAACATTCTCTAATGAATCAACTAGATCTTAGCTGTCATCTCTTGGACCAAACTCGGTCCTACCAAAGAACTTTCACCAATCTCCGACCAACATAAAAAATATTTACAAGGACGACCATACAATGCCTCAAAAGGATCCATTTTGATCATAGACTGATAACTATTGTTATAAGAAAACTCAACTATCCCCATATGATCATCCCAAGACCCACCAAAGTTGAGAACACATGCGCGAAGCATATCCTCAAGGATCAGAATGGCTCTCTCTGTCTGGCCATCTGACTATGGATGGTAGGCCGTGCTCAAACAGACCTGAGATCCCAGTGCCTCATAAATGCATCTCCAAAAGCGAGAAGTAAACTGAGGATCCCTATTAGAGACTATAGCAGAAGGAACTCCATGCAAACAAACAACTTCTTTTACATAGATATTTCATAAATCCTCAACTTTGGTTGTATCTCAAATAGGTATAAAGTGAGCCAACTTGGTCAGTCTGTCGATCACAACCCAAATCGCGTTCTTCTTCCTCTGGGTTTGAGGTAACCCAACCACAAAGTCTATAGAGATTTCATCCCACTTCCATGTAGGGACTGGAAGTGGTTGAAGCAAACCCACAGGTTTCTGGTGCTCGGCTTTCACCTGCTGGGATGTATAGCAACGAGATACAAACTCAGCAATGTCTTTTCTCATTCCTAACCACCAGAACTGTCGTTGCATGTCATATAACATCTTTGTGATTCCGAGGTGTACATCCCACTGAGAGTTATGGCAACTCCCCCCCCCCCATCACATCCTTCATTGCCGATAACAGCTCAATGTAATGGTTTTGATAACACAGAACACCCTCTTTGGAGAATGACCACTTGGTGTCAGTCTCCCCACCATAAAGAGAGTCCTTAATGCTATAGAATTCATCATCTAGTTGTTGTTCCTGAAGAATTAACTCGAGGAGAGAAGAATTCAACTGAACACTAGCTAAAGAAACTTTATTCCCCTTCCACTGAATTCCAACATGCAACTGAGAAAAAAGAGCCATCAAACTCCACTCTTCTAAATATTCCTTTACAGCCTGTGATCGAAGTTTCCTACTTAATGCATTTGAAACTACATTCCCTTTCCCCAGGGTATAGGCAATGTCAAAGTCAAAAGATTGCAGGTACTCCACCCAACGCCTTTGTCGGAGATTCAAATATTTTTGAGAGAAGATATAACTCAAGCTCTTGTGGTCTGAATACACAGTAAACCTTTCTCCATAAAGGTAATGTCTCTAACACTTAAGTGCGTGTATTACAACTTCATGTTCAAGTTCATGGGTAGGATAGTTCTTCTCATGAGGTTTAAGATGACGAGATCCATAGGCAACAACATGATTACCTTGCATAAGGAATCATCCCAAACCTGAACCTGATGCATTACAGAAGACCACGTAACCTATCCCTGCCTCAGGAAGAGTTAACACCGGCACAGTAGTTAAAAGATTCTTTAGCTCAACAAAAGAACTTTGACATTTATCATTCTAGGAAAACTTCACTCCCTTTCAAGTCAAATTATTCATTGGCGAATCTAACTTTGAGAAGTCTTTAACAAATTAGCGATAATAACTTGCTAAGCCCAAGAAGCTCTGAATCTCGAAAACATTTCTTGGTTGTTCCCAAGTCATAATAGCCTCCACCTTCTCAGGATCAACTGATATTCCTTTTTATGACACGACATGTCCCAAGAATTTCACTTCCCGAATCCAGAAATCGCACTTTGAAAGCTTGGCATAAAGTCAGTGATTCCTTAGAAGACTAGGAACTATTCTCAGATGATGCACATGATCCTCCTCAGACTTTGAGTATACAAGAATGTAATCCACAAAGACTACCAAGAAAGTATCTAGATACTCATGGAAAACCTTGTTCATCAAAGCCATGAAAACTGCAGGAGAATTTTTTAGGCCAAAGGGCATAACAAGGTACTCATAATGGTCATACCTACTCTGAAAAGTGATCTTATGAACGTCAAATTATTTTATCCTCAAATGATGGTAACCATATCGAAGATCAATTTTTGAAAACCACTTCACCCCTTTCAATTGATCAAAAAATCATCAATTTTTGGTAACGGATATTTTTTCTTTATCGTAACTCGATTGAGCTTTCGATAATCAACACATAAGCAAAGAGAACAATCAGACTTCTTGGCGAAGAGAATAGGTGCCGCCCAAGGCGACACACTCGGGCATATAAAACCTTTCTCAAGAAGATCGTATAACTGAGACTTTAGTTATTTTAGTTCATCTGGATCCATTTGGTAAGAGGGAATATAAACTGGTTGAGTACCAGGCATTAAGTCAATAGATAAATCAACCTCCCTTACTGGTGGAAAACTAGAGAAGTTATAAGGAAACACGTCGGGAAACTCAGCGACGACTGGAGGGAGATCACCACACATTTAATCTCTCTCTAGATCAAAAGCATACACCGATATAACTTTCCCCAACTCTAGATAAGAGGGTCCATCGTTGCTTGACCTTGGGTCCCATTCTCCTTTAAAAAAAAGAGGCACACCATTGGGTGTAGTAAGGTAGACCCGTCGAAGATAAAAATCGATATGGTCTTTATTGGCAATGAGCCAATCCATCCCAAATATGACGTCAAAAGATTTCATGTCAAGAACCAAAAAAATCCAAGCATGATCAACCTATGATAGAGAGAAGACACAAGAAGGACTACAGAGACCCTTCTCTCTCATTGTACCAAGGGGTGTAGTAATATCCATCGCACAAGATAAAAGTTCTATAGGTAGATTAAGAATATTAACAATATGGGTTGAAATAAAAGAGTGAGATGCACTAGTATCAAAAATAGTTGTCACTAAAGATGAAGCTGTAGTAATGGTACCTCTCACAGTTGCAGGACCTGTATCATCTACCTCTGGTGACTCTTCCACTATGTGAAGAAGCTTCGTTCCGGATGCATGTGGCTGGAACCCTTTTGTACATGAAGAATTTGATTTCCCCGCAGTTTTTGGAGGTGCTGATGATCCTATTCCACCAAGTGGAGTAGAGAAGTGATGGTAGAATCTCTGTAAGTGACCTAAACTTCTACAGGAGCTATAGTTCTTGGGTTCCTCAGTGCAAACCCTCTTAGAATGTCCTAGTTTCCCACACTAATAGCAAGTCAAAGAATCCCCTCCTGGTACTACCAAAGGTCTGGAATGACTCTGCTGTCGAGAACTACCATGAGAAAAGTCACGCTTCCATTTTCCTTTAAAGGAACCCACACTACCACTAGGAGGGAAAAGAACCTACTTCAACCCTGACTTTCCTACCAAGTCCATCTCAACCATCATCACCCTATCCATCACATCAGTATAAGTGGGTAGCTTCAGTAAGAAAACATGAGAACGGATATCTGATCGAAGTCCCAACTCGAATCGTTGAGCCTTCATCCTCTCATTAGATAAAATCTCAGGAGAAAACTGTACTAGCTCAGAAAAGTGATTTGAGTACTCAGTCATGGTTTTTTTGGCCTGATCAAGCTTGAAAAAGTCCACAGCCTTGGCCAACACCCTTGATTCTGGATAGAACTGGTTAGTGAAAAGAACCCTAAAGTCTTTCCACTCCAAACCCTCATGTTTCCCAGCCTTCACCATCGTTTCCCACCATCTCCTACTTTGTTCCTCCAGTACGAAGGTGGAACACTTCACCTTGATCACCGCAAGTGTCTCCAAGAACCCAAACAGACATTCAATCTTACTCAACCATTCCTCAGCATGTTGAGAGTCAGTGGAGCCATTTAAAACTGGTGGCTTTTGGCGTAGGAACTCTTAAGAATGACTTTAGAGAATATCACTATGAGGATCTATATCTGGAGACTGAATAGGAACTAGAGGTGGAGCATGTCCCAGAGCTTGGACAGTGCGAACAGTCACCTCAACCAGACTCAGATCCACAATAGGACTCGCTTGCTGAGGTTCAGCGATAGCATCTTTTGGATCTGAGCTCCACGTATTCTCAGAGGCATGATGCTGCACAGCATAAAAGACATAGATTAACACCCAAACTGAGTAACAGGGAAAAATATTCTTAAAAGAAGGTATAAAAATATTTGGATTCCACTCTATCCAAATCAAAATAGGGAAAATACTAGAACTAATCCACAAGTCATATTTCCCTAACCAACCCTGGTGACTTAAGGTTCATTATGGTGAGAGCTGTCCAAGCACCCAATCACAACTACCTCCTAAGTCCCAACAAGAATACCCAAATGCATACTCTCGTCATGGTAAGATTCTTAACCTCCCTCTGATACCACTTTGTCATGAACTAGCTCGGGTACCCTGGTAACCCGATAACTGAGCCGGACCTGACATAGCTCTAAGGGCATTCCTGATCCTCAAAGGTCGGAAAATAGCACCCGGCATCACACAACATGCAAGTGGGAACGATTTTTCCACAAGAATGCGGAAGCAAAAGAAACCAGACAGTATGCATAACAAAAAGAAACTCCACTTGAAGTAATGTACCAGAATACAAAGAGGCATAAAAATCCCAAAATACTACAACCCAAGTACTAAAAATGGGAAAAACATCCCCAAGGTCCCTAAGGACACAACTCAACAAGACCAAAGATCAACAACTGGATCCACCTCCAAAAGGTCCCTTCCCTTTGCTCGATCCTAGAAGAAGAAAGTCTACAAACACCCGAAGGCAAAAGTAGGGTGTGAGCCTAAGCCCAGTAGGATACCACCAAAGATTCCGTAACAGATGCCAAATATAGATTTTCCAAAGAAAAGCTTCCAATTTTCAAATAAACAGGTTTGGCAACTCAAAATCATATTTCTACAAGACATGCTATACATTTTAAAATGATAGAAGAATTTACTTTAAGAAAAGGCTTTACAATGATGGAATATTTCTAAAATAATGGGTTAATCAAAAAATTTATATAAAAAAGTTTGTATAAATTCATCAGGAATGTAAGGCAGTTTAAAAGCATTGGCATACATTTATATCTCAATATAAATAAACAAGCGAGCAAAATGGTCATCTTCCAAAAGGTATGATAGTATTAACCAGTTATAGGATTCCGTAGTCTCTATGTGAACTCACAAAAATGTGTATACACACGTCCCTATGACACTGGCCAAAGGAGACTCGTCACCAACCCATCAGGGATGTGACCCACTGCAAGTATGTTTTAGAATGTTGTCGTAGTGTAGAGTGTATCCAAATAACTCACTAACTACCTAAGGCTTGCATGCGCTCTTACATGATCGGCGAACTATTTTAAGAATGCTTAAAAATACGATCAATCCCATTATTCCATTTCAAAAGTTCCAATTTCATTCCACTTAAAACCAAAATAGGTTTTATTCAAATCATGCCTTTTTCACAAGATAAAACCAATGGGTTTCTATCAAATCATTTTAGGACATTTTCACCAGTTTGAAATCCATTCAAAGCCAATTATATCATTACACAATTTATTCTCACAATTAAATTCAACAATATAATTGAAATCATTTCCATCAAATACAAAATTTAAATTCAACAATTTAAATAGTCCAATTTCCATAAACACGCGCAATTCAATGGAATTGGGGTTTTCCAAATTTCCATGCCAAAACAATTTCAAATATCTCGATTCACTGGAATCGAGTTTTTATCATTTTAATTGATATAAAACTTGATCAATCAAATTTAAATCAAAAATTGAGATAAATCAAGAAAATACAATTTTAATCAATTTGGCGATGGAACCACCTACCTCGAAGGTTTTGACCAAAAACACAACGATCGAGAACGCTCAAGAAAACCGGGTTGCTTCTTCAAGAACCCACCTTATATCTCTTCTCCTAGCAAGATCAAGACCAAATCTCATCATATTTGGTACCACACACTTAGATCTACCCATAATGGGTGTGGATCTATGAAACTGAGAGAAGAGTAGAAGTAGATCTAAGTAGATCTAAGAAAACGATCAAGAATGATGAAGAACGATCATATACCTCAAGAATGCGGCTTCGATTCACCAAGAGGAGACTTTGGATCACCTCCGGAACGATGGGGGAACCTTCTCTGGCCTTAGGAGAAGACAAATCCCAAGTTAGGGCTTCTTAGGAGGAAAATCGAGGAACTTAGAGGTAAAACTGAGTGAGATCCACAATTTAAGAATCTCATTTAAGTGGTCGCATGATTAGTTTGCATGGTTTGAAAAACCATGCGCTAGCCATGTGTTAGCTACTGCCTTGGCCACCCTTCACACATAGTTTGGCAGCATGGTTAGACAAATTGTGTGCTGCCCGTGCAGAAGCTTCTGCCTCCAGGACCAACTGCGCACGGTTTGGCCGCACGGTTTAGACAACCCGTGTGCCGCCCGTGTGACTTCCCCTTTGCCTCAAAACATCATTTAAATTTCTCTTGACTCTCCCAAGTCACTACTCTAAAACAGAGGTACTTATAAACATCAAAAGTACCTAAAAACGTATTGTGATGTTACATTATATCTCCTTGAATGACATAAGAATCTCCCTTTCTCATCTTTTTTTGAGTTCACTCTATGTACTTTTTATTCATTTTCATTTCCAATATTTAAATACATGTATATTGTAAGTATATTGTATTTAATACACAAGTGTTTAATAGAAACTTGATGAATATGCCTAATGTGGTTGCAACTTCTTGGTTATTCAATTCATTTTTATTTCTTTTCTATTGTCCATTCTTTCTACATGAGAAGAAAATAACCTTCAATTCATTCTTCTTACTTTGAATATTTTATTTCTTTAAAGTATTTTGTAATGGATATTTTGGAGTTAGATTATCCATGGGACATTTATCCTTGTATTTCAAACTTTTCAGAATATGCTTTGAAGAAAAAAGTTTCAACTAATCCTTATTCGCTTGTTGAAGTATGGACAAAATTTTCCTAAGTGACTTATCCATTTTTTTATCCAATCTTGGAAAAATGAGGATAATATTGGTTGTAAGAATAACAAAAAAATATTGATGGATAATTTATTATCTAGGTGGAAGCACAATTCTTCTAACTAATCAATATACTCTAGCATTTTGAAAGCATGGTCAATATCTAGGTTTCCTTCTTCCAATTTACACTGATATAGTGCATTGATAATCTTATTTATTTTAGGTCTTTACTTATCTTTCTCAAGAAAAAGAAGATCAGATTTTATGGTGTAAAAACCCATGTCTTTATGTTGTTTCATCAAATCTCCAAACATAGTTGATAATATAATATAATGGATATAGAAAGCATCCTCAACATATCTCTATTAAATATCTTTTTCAACTTTGATCACCTATAGGGGAGGAAAAATAGGGATAGAGGATTCCTATCATGAACCGTCCTAGGTACCATGGTAACCCAATGATTGAGCCAGCCCTGACATATCCTGAAGGGAATTACCAATCCCCACGATTCAGTGACTAGCACCAAGAATCATAAAAATTGGAAGTGGGAACGATTTTTTCCATTGATAATGTGGAAGGAAAAGAAGCAAGATAGTATGCATAAAAAAAGAAACTCTATTGGGAGTAAAGTACCCGAATACAACAAGACATAAATAATCCCAAAGTACTAAAACCTAAGTACCAAAATAGGGAAAAATATCCCAAGTCCCTAAGGACACAACTCACTAAGTACAAGGTTCAATAGAAAGATCCACCTCCAAGCAATCTATTACCCTTGCTCGAACCTAGAAGGAGATAATCTAAAAACACCCGAAGGCACAAGTAGGGTGTGAGCTAAAAATCCCAATAGGGTCACATCAAGGATTCCATAATAGATTTCAATAATATATTAACCAAATAAATTCTTTCAATTTTAAATAAAATGGGTTTGGAATTTCAAATAATATTTAAAACAAATCATGATATATAGTTCAAATGATAGAAAATACTTTAAGCATAGGATTTACTTTAAAAGTGATGAAATATTTCTAAAAAAATGGATTAAGTAAAACATTTTATATAAAAAAAATTATATAAACATTTTATATAAATTCATAAGTCATGTAACACAATTTAACAACATTTTCATGCATTTATATCTCAATATAAACAAGAGATAAACATGGTCATCTGCAAAATAGGTATGAAAGTTTCAAGCTATAGGAATCATCACTCTCTATGTGATCACAACAATATGTGTACACACGCATCCTCTGGATACTGGTCATAGAGGACTCATAACCATCACCTAAGGGATATGACCTACTGCATTTATGTTTTAGAATGTTGTATAATCATAGAGTGTTTCAAAATAACTTACAATCTACCTAAGGCTTCCATGTGCTCTTACACAATCAATGATGGGAAATTTATTTTATGACTTCTTAAAATACAATTAAATCTCATCCCCCCATTTAAAATGCCAATTTTTTCATTTAAAACCAAAATAGGTTTTAATCAAAAACATACCTTTTTAACAAGATAATTCACTAGGTTTATATCAAAACATTTTAGTCAATTTTCACAATTTAAAAACTTACATAAATTCCATTTCAATAATTAAATTGAACAATTCAATTGAAACCATTTCCATCCATTTGCAAACACACCCCAATTCAACGAAATTGGGGGGTTTCGACAATTTATTTCCAAAACCATTTCAAACCTACCAATTCACTATAATTGGGGTTTAATCAAAACCAATTGAAATCAATTTCAAACAATTGAATTTAAATAAACAATTGGAATAAATCAAGAAATTTATGGTTAATCTATTTGGCCAAGTGGGACGAAATCACCTACCTTTTTCCTGAAACTAAACACCCAAAATGAAACCTTCCAATGAGAATTAAGGCTTAGAAGACATCAATAATCAACATAGAAATGATATCCAATAACAAAAAGGAGGATAAATAGATGAAGGGATGAAGAATAGGGAGAACACTTACCTTGGAATCCACACTGCAAGTGAAACGAAGATCGAATATTGAACGAAAGGACCCATAAGGGTTGCAGGGCGCCAGGATTTCTTGTGGAAGGCCTTAGGTCAAGAGTAATGAAACTAAAGAAAAATAAAAAGAGATAGATTAGTTGTGATATCCATTTAAAAATAGCAGTTAGGGAATTACATGACATGTAACCCCATTATACGCCGTGAAATAGTTAATTTACGTAACCACTAAAAAACTTGATGCTTTTAATTAAAAAATATTCTTTAATTTACTCATTGCATGTAAAAAATCATCACGTCATGTAACCCTTCACAGTGTGAACCCTTATTGTGGTATGCACTCAGAAACCATTATAGGGAATACAACCTAGTTACAGGATGTGTAACCCTCCTATAGCCTACAGAAATAGTCAGTTAAAGCTGAGAGCCCAATAAATCTATGACTTCAGCATCACAGTTATCCTCCCAATTCCTTCTCAACCCTACCCAAATAAAAAAAAGGAAAAAACATGACAAGGTTAAAGATGTACATGTTAGATCGGTAATGGGATGTTACAACCTCCCCACCAAAAAAAAATTATGTCCCCAAAAAGGCTATGAAAAAGCTTCCATGCTAAAAGGATGAGGTCAATGATCTCTCATCATTGCCTCGCATTCCCACGTCTCATGAATATCAAAACCATTTTATCATAACACATGAACAAAAGGTATATTCCTCCCATTAAGTACATTGGTTTCAAAATCAACTATCCTAACTGGCCACTCAGACAAAGATAAATGAGGTTCAATCTCAAGATCACCCAGGCTCAAAATGAGAGATGGATCAAAGAGATAATTTCTCAGCTATGATACATGTAATATGTTATGTATTGACATCAACTATGGTAAAAGTGCTAAATGGTAAGAAAATTTCCCCACTTTCTCAACAAAATAGAAAGTTCCCATAAAATGAGGATCAATCTTCCCTTACCTCCCAAGCCGTTGATGACCCAAATGGAGTGAAACTTTAAAGAACACCTAGTCACTAACTGAAAACTCCAAGGGTTTATAATGAAGATTAGTATAATACTTATATCAAATCTATACCGTCAACATCCTCTGATGAATCAACTGAATCTTTACTATATTATCTTACATCAAACTCGGTCCAACCAAGGAACTTTCACCAATCTCCGACCAACACTATGGATATTTATAAGGTCAAAAATACAAGGCCTTAAAAGGATTCATTCTGATTATCTATTGTTAACTATTGTTATAAGAAAACTCAAACATCCCCAAATGATCATCTCATGCCCTACCGAAGTTGAGAACACAAGCGGATAGCGTATTCTCAAGAATATGTATATCTCTCTCTGTCTGGAAATCCAACTGAAGATGGTAGGTTGTGCTCAAATGGACCAGAGATCCCAGTGCCTCCTAAAGAACTCTCCAAAAGTGAGAAGTGAACTGAGGATCCCTATTAGAAAATATAGAATATGGAACTCCATGAAAATAGACAATCTCTTTTATGAAGAGATTTCCTAACTCAAATTTGGTTGCATCGTGAATGGGTATGAAGTGAGCTGACTTGGTCAGCCTATCAATCACAACCCATATCATATTATTCTTTCTATAAGTATGAGGCAACCCAACCAAAAATTCCATAGAGATTTCATCCCACTTCCAAGTAGGGACTAGAAGTGTTTTCAACAAACTCGAAGATTTATGGTGTTTAGACTTAACCTATTGGCACATATAATAGCGAGAAACAAACTCAAAAATATACTAGATCATACCTAGACACCAAAATTACCGCCACATATCATAGAACATCATATTGGTTCATAGGTTCACAAACCACTATGAATGATGGAAATTATCCACCACAACATTCTTTGTCGCTAACAGCACAACATAGCGATTATATTAATATAGAATTTCTACTTTATAAAATGAACAATGGGAAACTATATCCCCACCATAAAGAGAGTATGTAATACTATAGAATTCATCATCAAGCTATTGATCCTGATGTATCATCTCGATTAGAGTGGATTTCAATTGAGTGATGGCTAAATAAAATTCATCCCCTTAATCTTGAACTCTAATATAAAATAGTGCAAAAAAACTATAAAATTCCACTCTTACGAAGATCCTTTCACTATCTGGGTTAGAAGTTTCCTTCTCAAAGCATCCATGATAAAATTACCTTTCCCTGGGTATAGGTAATTTCAAAGTAGAAATATTTCAGGTACTCCACCTAACAAAACTAGTGGAGATTCAAATCATTTTTAGAGAAGATATAACTCAAGATCTTGTGTTCAGAATACACACTAAAACTTTCTTCATAAAGGTAGTGTCTCCAACTCTTAAGTGTGTGAATTACATATGAAATCTCAAGTTCATCTGTAGGATAGTTCTTCTCATGTGTCTAAGATAAATAAATCAATAGGCAATGACATGATTACCTTACATAAGAACACAGCCCAAACCTAAACTCGATGCATCACAGAAGACCACATAACCATGTACGGACTCTAAAATATTTAACACTGACGCAGAAGTAAAAAGACATTTTTTCTCAACAAAATAACTCTAAAACTTATCATTCTAAGAAAACTTCACTCCCTTCCAAGTAAGAGAAGTCATCGGAGAAGCCAATTTTGATAAGTCCTTGATGAAATGTTGATAATATCCAGCTAAACCCAAGAATCTTTGAATTTAAAAAATGTTTCGTGGTTATTCCCAATTCATAAAAGCCTTTACCTTTTAGGATAAACTGATATACCATGTTCATACACCACGTGTCCCAATAAATTCACTTCTCAGATTCAAAAATCACATTTTGAAATCTTGGAATAAATTCAATTATTTCTCAGCAAACTTGGAAATGTTATCAGATGATGCATATAATCCTCCTCAGACTTAGAGTATACAAGGATTTCATCCACAAAGACTACCAAAAAGGTATATAGATACTCATGGAAAATCCTATTAATTAACTCTATGAAAATTGTAGGAGCATTGGTTAGACCAAAGGGAATAATGAGGTACTCATAATGACTATACCTACTCCAAAAGGTGGTTTTCTAAATGTAATATTCTTTTATTCTCAGTTGATGGTAACCATAATAAAGATCAATTTTTGAGAACCACTTCGCTCTCTTCAATTGATCAAACAGATCATCAATCCATGGAAATGGATACTTGTTCTTTATCTTAAATCGATTGAGCTTTTTATAATCAACACATAGGTGAAGAGAACCATCAGCCTTCTTGGAAAAAAGAACAGGCTCCACCCAAGGTGACACATTAAGGTGTATAAATCCCTTCTCTAAAATATCATCCAACTGGGACTTCATCTCTCTCAATTCAGTTGGTTTCATTCAGTAAGATGAAATAGAAACTAGTTGATTTTCAGGCATTAAGTAAATGGAAAACTCTACCTCCCTTACTAGTGGAAAACTAGATAAGTCAGAAGTGAACACATTGGGAAACTCAATGATGAATAGAGGGATATTACCACCCAAATATTCTCATTTCATATCAAAAGAAAACATGAATATCACTTTCCCAAACTCTGGATAAGAATCCCCGGCTCTTCTCGACCTCAGGTCCCATTCTCCCTGAAATATATGACCAACCCCATTGGATATAGTAAAAGAGACCCATTAAATATAACAATAAATTTAGTCTTTATTGGAAATGATCTAATACATCCTCAATATTATTTCAATAGATTTCAAGTCGAGAACCAAAAATCTCTAAGAACGCTCGACATTTGATAAAGAGAAGATGCAAGCAGGACTATGGAGACTTTGCTCTCTCTTCGTACCAAGGGGTGTAGTAATATCCATTACACGAGATAAAATATCCATAATAGGATTAGAAAAATTAATAATATGGGTTGAAATAAATGAGTGAGATAAACCAGTATCAAATAGAGTAGTCACTAATGATGAAGCTATAGTAATGGTACCTCTCATAGTTGCTGGACCCATATCAGTTTTCTCTGGAGACTCTTCCATTGCATGAAGAATCTTTGTTTCAGATACCTATGGTTGGAACCCTTTTGTATGTGAATCATTTTATTTCCCCATTGTTTTGGAGGTGTTGATGATCTCATGCCACTGCGTGGAGTGGAAAAGTTTTGGAAGAACTTATGAAAGCACCCTAAACATCCACAGGAGCCACAATTCTTGGTTGCCTTAGTGCAAACCCTCTTTGAATACCCGAGCTAACCACATAGTTATCATGTAAAAGGACTTCTTCTAGACACTATAGTATGTCTATAATGACCCTGCTATCAAGAACCACTATGAGATTCATCACGCATCCTCTTTCCTTTAAAGGAACTCACGCTGCCACTGGGAGAAAAAATAACTCCCGTCAACCCTGACTTACCAGCCAAGTCCATCTCAACCATCATCTCCCTATCCATCACATCAACATATGTGGGAAGTTTTAGTAATAAACCCTAAGAATGGATATCTAATATAAGTTCCAACTCAAATTTTCAACCCTTCATCCTCTCATTAGATACAATCTAAGGCGAAAATTGCATAATATCAGCAAAGATATTTGAATACTCAGTCACGGTTTTGTCAGCCTGCTCAAGCTTGAAAAACTCCACATCCTTGGAAAATACCATTGACTCTGGATATAACTGGTCAGTTAAAATAACCTTAAAGTCCATCCACTCTAATCCTTCATGTTTCTTCACCATCACCATTGTGTTCCACCATCTTCTTCTTAGACCCTCCATCTAGAAGGTGGAACACTTCACCTTGATCTCTTTCGGCATCTCCAAGAACTCAAACAGACGTTCTATGCTACGCAGCCATTCCTCGTTATGTTTAAGATCATTGGATCCCCTGAAAACCGGTGTATTCTATCAAAGGAACTCTTGATAATGATTTCGAATAACATCCCCTTTAGGATCCACGGTTGGGGCTTGAGTAGGGACTGGTGGCAGTACCAGTCCCAAGGCTTGGACAGTACATATAATCACCTCTATCAGATTTGGATCCACAACAAGATTTGCTTATTGAGGATGAGAAGTAGCTTCTTCCTAGATCTGGTTTTCATGCCTTTTTAGATTCATGATGTTACACAACATCAGTAGATAATAAGGAAGACATCAAATAATTATCAGATAGAACAATTAGGGAAACATAATCTCGATCGGTAGAACAAACAAGATTTGGATTTCACTCTATCTAATTCAAAACAGGGAAAAGAATATAACTAATCCATAAGATTTCTTTCACTAACCACCCCTGATGTCTTAATTTTCATTGTGGTGAGATATGTTCAGGCACTAAATCACAACTATCTCCTAATTCCTAACAAAATTTCATAAATGCATACTAAATTTAAGAAAAAATCTCAACCTAAACCACCTTTGAAACCATTTTGTCACAACCCAGCCTGGGTACCCTGGTAACTCGATGACCGAGTCAGCCCTGACATAGCCTGAAGGGCGTTCTCGATCCTTATAGGTCGGTGACTAGAACCTGTCATCATACAAACTGGAAGTGGGAATGATTTTTTCCACTAACAATGCGGCATAAAAAGAAGCAAGATAGTATACATAGAAAAATAAAATCAACTATGAGTAAATTATCATAATACAACAAGTCATAAACAAGCCCAAAGTACTATAACCCAAGTACCAAAATAAGGAAAATTATCCCCCAAGTCCCTAAGGAAACAACTCACCAAGTCCGAGATTGAATAGTTACATACACCTTCAAGCGATCCTTTACCCTTATTCAAACCTAGAAAGAAATAATCTACAAACTCCCAAAGGCACAAGTAGGGTGTAAGATAAAATTTCCAGTAGGGTCTCACCAAGTATTCCATAACAGATACCAATAATAGATTAACCAAATGAATAATTTCAATTTTAAAGTATGCAGGTTTGGTATTTCAAAGAATATTTAAAAAAATCATGTTATATATTTTACATCATGGAAAATACTTTAATCATAGTCTTTAATTTAAAAGTGATAGAAAATTTCTAAAATAACGGATCAAATAAAACATTTTATATAAAAAAATTATGTAAATTCAGAAATCATGTAAAATAGTTTAACAACATTGGCATACATTTATATCTCAAATATAAAAAAGTGAGCAACATGGTCATCTACCAAATAGATATGAAATTTTTGGGCTATATGACACAAAACTCTCTAAGTGATCATGAAAATATGTGTGTACACACATCATCTCAACGCTGGTTAGAGAGGACTCATTACCATTTCCTAAGGGATGTTACCTATTACATTTATATTTTAGAATATTGTATAATCATATAGTGTATCCAAATAACTCACAATATACCTAAGGATTTAAAGTGTTCTTACACAATTAGTGATGGGAAATATATTTTAAGACTTCTTAAAATATAATTAAATCACATCCCCCCATTTCAAATGCCAATTTTTTCATTTAAAACCAAAATATGTTTTAATCAAAAACATTCCTTTTTAATAAGATAAAATAACTGGGTTTCTATAAAAAAAATTAATCTATTTTCACAATTTAAAAAATTCCATCAATTCTGTTTCAATAATTAAATTCAATAATTCAATTGAAACTATTTCCATCCATTTTCAAACACACCCCAATTCATTGGAATTGGGGGTTTTTCCCAATTTCTTGCCCAAACCATTTCAAATTTCCCAATTCACTGGAATTGGGTTTTAATCAAAACCAATTAAAATTAATTTCAATCAATTGAATTTAAATCAACAACTGAAATAAATAAAGAAATATAAGGTTAATTAATTTGGCCATGTGGGACGGAACCACCTATCTTTTTCCTGAAACTCAACACCCACAACAAATCCCAACAATAAGAAAGAAGGTGCAGAAGACCTTGAAACTTGACCAAGAAACAATATACAACAACACATGGTTTAGATCTATAAATTTCATGATGATATATTAAACCCAAAGGAGGATAAAGTGAGAAAGGGATGAAGAACAGGGAGAACACTTACCTGGGAATCCACACCACAAGTATAACAATGATCAAATGCTGAACAAAAGGACCCGGAAGGGTTATAGGGATCCAAGATATCCAAGGGAAGGCCTTAGGTTGAGAATAATGAAACTATAGAAGAACCTAAAAAGGGATATCAGTCATGGTTCCCATTTAAAAATAGCATTCTAGGTATTAAATGACATGTAACCCCATTACATGTCATGAAATATTTATTTTTTGTAACCACCGAAAAACCCAATGCACCAAATTAAAAATAATTCTTTAATTAACTCATGATTTGTAAGAACTCTTCATTTTGTGTAACCCTTCATAGAATGAACCCTTCTCATAGTATTCACCCAGTAACCATTACATAGTGTGTAACCCTCATGCAGCCTGTAGAAATAGCCGGTTAAAGCTGAGAGTATAAAAAATATGTGAATTCACCATCATAGGTTTCCTCTCAATTCCTTATCAACCCTACCTAGTTAACAAAAAGGAAAAACCATGACAAAGTTAAAGATTTTCCTTTAATATCGTTAATGGGATGTTAAAATTCTAACACATAATACAAACTTTCTGATAATAATTCATTGCATAAACTATTATATCATATCGAGAAATTTGTATTTGTAAGGGAATATCATGAGTTAAGGAATGATCACATTGTATTCATGGTTTTACTTTCCATTTTCTATAATGATTAAAATAAATTATTATTACTTAACTTGAGTACAAATTATTTGAGGTATAATAATTTTTAATTAATTTTATTATGCCTCCCACTATTTTATCAAGTATCAATAGCCCTCACCATTGAACTTGGAATGTCTAGTTTCCTATACATTCTAGTGGAAAGGATCCATATTCCCTTTCTCATAACCCCAATGATATTTGGTCAAGCTACTTTAAGGTATTTAGGTAGGTAGGTTTTTTCCTACTATAGTCTTGAAACTCCTTGATCCGTTGAGTGGACTCTACAATCTGGAAATCCTGACTTGGATTTCATCAACACTTGCCTCCAAGTTACATTAATTATAGTGAGCGATACTTATCTAGATATAATATGTTTAATTCAACCCAAAAAATTCATAGGAACTCCCCAATAAAAGTAAGTTTCCCAACAAAGGTAGGTCAAACCCTTATTTATATGGCTTTTATTCCAAATCAAGTAATTGAAGGCTAAGTCTCACTTAATATTTTATTGAGGAATTTTTTTAATATAGAAAAAATATATTATTTTATATTTTATATTCCTTGTAGATATTAAGTGGATTTTACTTAAGTGATTAACCATGTTTTGATAAACCATTTATAAATAATTCAATTATTTAAATTCTGTTTTTCACATTATTTGCTTTATTTATGTTATCACGATATTGTATAGATAAAATAAATAATTCATAAGACATAAATAAATAAATGAACAAATAATGAGAATGTCTAATAGTTGATTTATTGAGTGGATAATAAATCAACCTACGACCTAGTGGAAAACTCATTATACTGGTCTTGGAACGAGTTGTAGCATCCCACTTGCCCTCCTATATATCACCTCGGTTGGTATCATCTAGATTCTATACTGAACTACCTCCATATGCCTTGGGATACTTAATCTATTACATGTATTTATAACTCACATATAGGTGAGGGGAACTAAAGTATTGGTTAAGGGAATTTCATAAATAACTTTGGACATGCAGGTCCTACATAATAATGGAGGGAGAGATGACTTATAGGCCATCATATTTAATTTAAAAATAATTAATTATAAACCCATGAAATAAATTAAAATAGATTAAACCAACACATACACAGGTATTGTTCAAGATTAATAATGGTTATGCATGTGAAATGAACATGCAAAAGTAAAACTATTTAACATTCAATTCTACTCATTCTTTATTATTAAGATAAACATGCTTTCATTAATTATTTAATTGATTAATTCCCTTTTTTCTTATTGACTATCTAAGTTATCTTTGATATATCCATCATAAATGAATTTATGGAAAATAAATGGAAGAACTAATAATTATAAAAAATTACAATAAATCTATTGAGCATTTAATAATTCTTTAAAACCATTATTAAATTTTCAAACACAATAGGTTCCAATCAGTTTAATTATATTTTAATGTTGCAATTAGTAATTTAATGTAATTTAATTTTTTACTTTATTGGGAGACTACACGACATGCACTAACGATCTACACACCATGTACCTTAGTTATCATATAGCTGGTATTAATGCCTGGTGATTTGGAATGTATCTCGACTAAACTACATGAAATGTATTATCCAGCTATACACTATGTATCTCTCTTTATGTGTGTCCACACAACATTCTAAAAAACTCAACGTTTTCTTTGGACATAGGACCACATGATGTGTACTCTAGCTACGCATCATGTGTCTTCCAGACTCATTGAATAACTTTGTGTGTATTTTTAACATGGAAAATAATGAACTACACATTGTGTACATTGGCTACACATCATGTATGTCATTATTGCTTCAAATTTTTAGTCTCATGTTGTTTTGATTGTGTATTTTACAACACATCTTTCCCGAATTTTGATGATAAACAATGTAGACTACACAACGTGTATTCTAGGTATACACCATGTAATCTGAAAAGTTGTGTGCCAAACTGACCCAGTCTTCACATGGTGTGAAATTAATGAATTGTGTGTAATTTCTTCTTGGTACACCACATATCTTGTGATACATCTAGATGTAGTGCACATGGGTACACGGCATGTAATCTAGTTACACACTGTGTAACCCTATCTTACGGGCCAAAATTTATGGTACTTCCTAATGTAATCGATGATAATTATTCATTTGTTCTTAGTCCTTTAAGAAAATGAAACACTAAACTATAACAATTAAAATGTTGAAAACAAGTTAATTAAATAATTGAATTAAATAATGAATATTATGAAAATGAAATATTTAACCATTGCTGTGAATATTCATCAACAATCAAATAAATAATTATAAATTTTAAATATGTCCACTCTGATACCACTAGAAATTTCTAGGTGTAGCTGAAGGGCCATGATAGATGAATTGCTATAAGGTTTTTTAATTTAGTTTATCATTCACAATATTGAATATGACATAAATGTCAGGACCAAAAAAATCACTAAATATTAACATGAGAGAACCCATAACTAGGAGAGGGGATATTTTCATGTTAGATATATAATTAATTTATTTATCATCAGAATAAAAGTTTACCTCGTCTTAGGACTTTCTTCGATATAGATGTTGATCTATCAAAAACCCATTTCTATATTTCCTTCATTGCGATGTAAGGATCTAAGTGTAGAATACCTCTAATGGTGATCCACGTATACTCCTTCAATCTCTGAGAAATATTAATTGATTTTTAGGTACTATCATAGAGAATCAATTTCCTTGCATTGTTCATCTTGATTGCTTCAAGATCCTTTGGGCTTGAAGGAGTTCTCTGGTTCTTGAGAAGATGATAGGAAGAATTTGAGAGACAAGTATAATGTGCAAAAATATTATCAATTCTTGATTAACTCTACACAATAGACATAACCATATATTTATAGAGCTAGGGTTTAGATTAAAATATTATTTAATTGCATACCAACTGTAACACCCCGAGCTTTCACGGTACACTTCTCTTTGAATAATACGGTAGCGTGTGTTGTACGCAACTACGAATTCTAACACACCACGACTAATCAAAGTAGCCGTTATGAATAGTAATAACCACTTTTTAAATTTATAGAAATTTTATATTTCAAAATGGACTTCATTTTTGTATTCGTAATATCGAAATTATCCAAAGTTGAATTTTTTGTAATTTTCTAAGAACATCCAATTTTTATGAATAGTGAAAAATACTTAAAAAAAACTTTTTTAATCAAAGTATTTGATAGTGATAAATTATAGTATTGAGTGGTTTTAAAGTGTAATTTGAATATATTTTTACTATTTTATCCAATGGTGGTCATTAGAATTAATTTCACTTTAAAATTGGACATAAACAATTGTCAATCTTTTGATATAAATTGTTTCTTAAAAACACGCTATTTGTTGTGACAGCGGGAATTAATTATAAAATTAATTAATGCAACTTATATGTTTGGAATTTTTTAAAATAGACATCATTTTTGAATTTGGAATATCAATTATAGCTTAGGGTGAAATTTTGGCATTGTTCTGAAAAACTTCAATTTTTGATGAATAGTGAAACCACTAAGTGGTAGTTAAATAACTGATTTTTCGTTTAAATGAAATATTACCACTTCTATGATTTGATTTTTAAAAATCTGAGATACATGGTTGTCATTAGGAAGTAAAATGTGGTTCAATGGAATTAAAATAATTTTTTGGTAAATAGTAACTTTTAAGTTTAATTAATCGCGATTAAAGGTAATTAGTGAAATTTAAGGTAAAAATGATATTATAAAAATATGAAAATATATTTACACTTGTCATACCCATATTGTATGTGTCATTGCTGACCACGATAATCCATGGGTCAACTTGGGGATCCCATGGAGCCACTTTAGTTGGAAAATGACATAAATACCTTTTATTTAATGTTAAAGTAAAAAATGACACAAACATTAAATGTTTTACTAAAACAATTTTTACATGGGGTTATACAAGTCATATTTGTTACTATAAATATTAATTGTAAAGATAAAAAGATTTCCTACATCATAGTATTTTTTTTATAATTTTTAGACATTAAATAAATTAAAATATTTATGACATCGTGATGATGCAGCGATGACCTCATTATTTAACAATTTAAATAAAATGGAAAGATAATGTAATATATAAGACCTACACTTGTCCAAAGCCTATTTTATGGGTATATTTAGATCCCTTATCACCTTTTCCTTGAATTATATAAGTTTGGGACCTTTATAATCCGAAAAGCATTGTGTAATAAAGTAATATTTCATTACTTTCCAAGAGTGCCCCTCCTCTCCACTTATAAAAGGCCCCCACCACTCCCACCTTATTCACACATTAAATCCATTTTTCTCAGCCAACCTCTGCCCAAATACTCTCCCAACTTCCCCCTCTTACTCCTATAATCCTCACTTTGGGCAGAACTCTTCCCAAGGAAGCCTTTGGCTCAAATCAAAAAGAGTTACCCGATTTTAAGGTAATGTCTTCTCTAATGTTGTTTTGTTTTCTTTTGCTTCTCCAACCCCTTAAACTCTTTTTATTCCTTTCTTTTTTAACAACACCTGTATCCTCAATATACTAGGATATTTTTATAATGATTATTCGAGCTACACTTACACACACCTACATCTAATGGTTAAAGAACATACGGTTTCTGTGGATGGCGAATTTCTGCCTCACGAAACGATGATTGTTCAACACTCATATAACACCTTAAAAGGTGGCCATTAAGATGTCACTATATTTATATATGATATATAATATGTTTATTTTTTACTTAAGCTTCTGTATTTTTCATTTATGGCATACCTTTATGATTTCCATTATGGGTAAACGCGATAATTTCATTTTAGGAAGTGCGGACTACCGCCCCCTCAAAGTGATTTGAATCGTTAATGCCATATGTGGGATGTATAAAGGATGGATTAAATGATATTATATATTATATTATACTAGAATTATAATACACCTTTATACTATTATGATTTCATTCTATTAAATACGAAATAGAAATGAAAGTAGCGTTCATGCGTACGTACGGCTTACCGTCTCCATGAACGGTGCATTTCATTTCTTACCTCTAAATTTTATGTAATATTATAAATGCATTTATATACTAGATATATATGAGATATATGATATCTATATCATGAATATAATTATGGATATAATGGATATATCACCACATGAACAACTTGTAATTATAAGAAGTTTATTTTTGACTCAAGTACCAAAGATCGAAAAAACGACCGTTATTAACTTAAATAATTACATAATTTTCATAACATGGTAATAAGTGATATAAATGGAATAAAAAACTTGAAAAAGGTTCTTAATAAATTATAAATTAACTCTAGTTTATTATTCAGGAGGTTAAACAACGGTCGAGTCAGGACAGGACGCAAGGTAAGGAAATTTCTTAACCCAATTTCCATTCTTTGGGTTAATCTCCTACTTTCAAATTATGTCATGATATTATTATGTCCTATTTTGTATTTTTACTTTCTTTATGTGTACTTATAGTTAATACACATAATAGATCTATTTTATTTTAAAAATGATCTTTTTAAGGACTTCGTCTCAATCTCCTTTCATTGAGGCATATTTGGTTTTATACACAACTTTCTTTTATACGGTGTATAAACCCCTTTGACTTTTACGTTTATCCAAAAGGAATCTTTTTTATACGAAGCATTTTACTAAATGACAAAAGGGAATGTTTTTGTCGTACGTATGTGGAGACAATGACTTCTCCGCCGTCATGACCATTATTTGAGTTTCGGCTTCCTCTACAAGCCATAACTTTTTAAAATGAAAAATACAAAGTTTTAATTTTCTTTAATTTTGGTATTGAAAATGGTTTTGAAAGTGTTTTTATTACATCAATGTGTTGTATAGATATCTTGTGATTGAAATGTGGAAATGTTATGTTTCCTTTATGCATGTTTTATGTGATACGATTATGTTATGGTTTATGATATGTTTAAACCTATTCATATGAGGAATGCATTGGACTTAATAAGTGACGGGTGGAGCCCGCTATAGCTCATCGATGCATCGGTAGGTCTCATGAGACAAACTAGTGTCTTGGCACGAGGCCTTGAAAAAATCTTATTTGTGGTCTTGGCACGAGGCCTTGGCTACGTGGTTATGATAGTCTGGCATTATGCATTCCATCATTATGAAAGTGGTTATTGATATTTCATGTGATTATTCGACAAGTAGAATATCCATGTGAGTAAGTAAATGGAATTATTTAATTTTATTTTTTCCATATTATACTGAAGTTCAAGTTTAAAAAGGATTTTGTTTTAGTTATACATTGCCTTAAATGTTAATGTTTATTTATGAAAGCTTCCGCAATATTTTTATCCTTACTGAGCTTCTGAGATCACCCCTTTCAATGTTTTAATATTTTCCAGGATGTGAAGAAGTATTTTATGAATGACCTGCAGGGATAGTCAGAATAGGATATGAGTGTGGACTATGGAGACTTTGTTATTGTAGTTTTTCACTTTATGATGTAATGTAACATTTACGAATGTATCTAGTGTTTCCTAGGCTACTAAACTAATCGGTCTTTCGAGACTTGATCTTTTGTGATCATGCCAATGTTACGAAGTAATGCACCGACTCCGGGTAGCTGGGGTCGGGGCGTTACAGTTGGTATCAGAGGCAGTTTAGTACTAACCTTGGAATCTAAATTTAGATAAACTCTGATTAGAGAACATAGCCCAAAGATAGAGTTTGAGGATTAGTATAGAAGAACTTCCTAGAATTTTGGTATTATAGAGATTTTGTGAGTTTTCCGAGAAATACATCCCTTTCTGGATACGAGCAGGTAGAGGTGGCTCTGGCACAGATGTACCTAGGGGTAAAACCTGAAAACACCATTTTGAGCTAGACTCGAACGAGAACTGGTGCACGACAACGGGCCTTGCTGCACTCTTGGTTACGACACTCCCGAGGGATATGCTTAGGATAATTCTCATTTCTTTACAAACCACTATGAAGGGTTATGAGTATATACTTCCTCAAAGAAAACTTTTTTTTATGATCATGGATTATATCCATAAAATAGTTCAATTAGTGTTAAGTGTTTTACAAGTACGGAATTATGTATTTTGATTCATAAACTAATCTAGTTTATGCCATTGTTTAGAAATGGCACCTAGTGGAAGGAATGGAAACCGTATCAATGCACGCACTCCGTGTAGGGATTTCCCTCCTGCTCAAGATAATTATTGTGGAGCAGGAGATACAACTGGTGCTGATCAACTTATTACCATACTGGGACAACTCACTCAGGTTATGAATAATAACCTTACTCGTATGGAGCACCCTGATCCGCAACGTGGAGGATCAATCTTAGACCGCTTCATGAGGCAACAACCGCCAACATTTAATGGGGGTACAAATCCATTAGTAGGTGGGCAATGGATAAACTCCTTAGAGAAAATATTCCATGCCTTGGGGAGTATTGAAAGGGAGAAGGTTGTCATGGCAGTTTACCGCCTCACTGGAGATGCCGATCAATGGTGGTCATTGATTCAAAATACAAAGGAATATGAAGAAGTATCAAGTATGGAATGGAGAGAGTTCAAAGATATTTTCTTAGAAAAATACTTTCCACATGACCATCGAGCAGATAGGAAAGGCAATTTCTGAGTCTGAGGCAGAAGGAGGATGAGAATGTCGCAAAGTATGAGGCTAACTTTACAAGGTTAGCGAGGCATGATGCAGATTATATACGTAACCCAAGAGGTAAGATTGATCATTTCGATAATGGTTTAAAACCATTTCTCCGTCGAGATTTAGTATCACAATCCTTCTCATCGTACGAAGATATTGTCTCATGTGCTATCAAGACAGAAACGGAATTCTCTAAGTCTTATGACAACAAAGTAAAGCAAGAGAAGAAGAGAACGGTGGAACAAGAGACGGATAAAGGGAAAAAGGGAAAGAAGGATTTTCCATTATGTGATAATTGTGGGAAGAATCACCCCGGTGCTTGCCTAAAAGGAATGGGAGTTTGTTATAAATGTGGAGAAAAAGGTCACTAGGCTCGTGATTGCAAGGGAAAGAAAGAGGCTATCAATGTTGAATGCTAAAATTGTAGGGAAATGGGGAATTATGCAAATGAATGTCCTAAGAGTCAGGGAAACTTACCTCAGAAAAGGCTAAGGGATCAAGGACAATCGTATGTTGTTACTACAATTGAAGCGGAATAATTAATGTATTGGTGCTTTTGGACTCAAGGATTATATTCTGGTTATAAAAATAATGTGATATATATAAGGATTATACTGCAGTACTTGTTGTTATCATTAATGTTTTAATATGATGAAGGAAATCATATTTTTAGTATGTGACAATAAGAGAAACTTTAATTTGTTTATGGAATATAATGTCACAATTGATTTTGGAATTTAAGGACCCTTTAGAGAAAGTCTGGACGGAGGTATTTTGGATAACAATAAAGGATGGAATGGATTAAGATGAAATTTGGATAGTATTGTTTAAGGTTAAAACACTTATGAAGATTATGCTTGGAATATTATAATACAATAGCTTTAGAAAAAGGACAACCTGCAGGGTGGGGCATAACCCGTCGCGTCGGACAAAGCTGCAGGAATCGAACCCACAACCATAGTGCGACAGGCCTTTATTTCCTACCACTAGCCTACAAGAAGTACCTGGTTATTACACAATATTTTTCCTAATCTAAATGGTATGTGTTAATATTTTTAACCTTATACAATTAGGATAAATATAATATTTGTGAGTTCTATTATCCTTTTGAGTGAAAGATGAGTTTGTGGTAGAAATTAGTTGAAGTTTGAAACTCTACTTGTCAAGCATAAATATATATATATACCTATATCTTATTCTATGAATAAATTAATTCTTAAACTTTAGTAAAGTGATATTGAAACAAAAAAATGTGTTATCCTAATACCTTATGTCTTGTTGAACTGATGATATTTTAAATCAACATAGATTGAAGGCTTTGAGGCCCTCAATTTGACACTTGTTTGTGATTGATGGCCTCAATCACTCCCTACAAATATTTACATTTTTCCTCCAATCATATGTCTCTAATTTCCACCAATGTTCTCCTAATCGAGATCATAATTGGGTGGTGACTTTTTCATTTCCCTTTCCCTCTTATTAAGGCTAAATTTAATTAACCTTATTTCCGATGTGGGTTTTCCACAAAGGTATTTTCTATTTAAAACATTTTATTTTCAAAGAAAGATTTCAAATTGCGAGGACGCAATTTATTTAAGGAGGGGAGAATGTAACACCCCGAGCTTCCACGGTACACTTCTCTTTGAATAATACAGTAGCGTGTGTTGTACGCAACTATGAATTCTAACACACTACGACTAATCAAAGTAGCCGTTATGAATAGTAATAACCACTTTTTAAATTTATATAAATTTTATATTTCAAAATGGACTTCATTTTTGTATTCTTAATATCGAAATTATCCAAAGTTGAATTTTTTGTAATTTTCTGAGAACATCCAATTTTTATGAATAGTGAAAAATACTTAAAAACAAATTTTTTAATCAAAGTATTTTATAGTGATAAATTATAGTATTGAGTGGTTTTAAAGTATAATTTGAATATATTTTTACTATTTTATCCAATGGTGGTCATTAGAATTAATTTCACTTTAAAATTGGACATAAACAATTGTCAATCTTTTGATATAAATTGTTTCTTAAAAACACGCTATTTGTTGTGACAGCGGGAATTAATTATAAAATTAATTAATGCAACTTATATGTTTGGAATTTTGTAAAATAGACATCATTTTTGAATTTGGAATATCAATTATAGCTTAGGGTGAAATTTTGGCATTGTTCTGAAAAACTTCAATTTTTGATGAATAGTGAAACCACTAAGTGGTAGGTAAATAACTGATTTTTCGTTTAAATGAAATATTACCACTTCTATGATTTGATTTTCAAAAATCCGACATACATGGTTGTCATTAGGAAGTAAAATGTGGTTCAATGGAATTAAAATAATTTTTTGGTGAATAGTAACTTTTAAGTTTAATTAATCGCGATTAAAGGTAATTAGTGAAATTTAAGGTAAAAATGATATTATAAAAATATGAAAATACATTTACACTTGTCCTACCCCTATTGGATGTGTCATGGCCGACCAAGAAAATCCATGGGTCAACTTGCGGACCCTATGGAGCCACTTTAGTTGGAAAATGACATAAATACCTTTTATGTAATGTTAAAGTAAAAAATGACACAAACATTAAATGTTTTACTAAAACAATTTTTACATGGGGTTATACAAGTCATAGTTTTGACTATAAATATTCATTGGAAATCTAAAAAGATTTCCTACATCATAGTATTTTTTTATAATTTTTAGACATTAAATAAATTAAAATATTTATGACATCATGATGATGCAGCGATGACATCATTATTTAACGATTTAAATAAAATGGAAAGATAATGTAATATCTAAGACCTACACTTGTCCAAAGCCTATTGGATGGGTATATTTCGATCCCTTATCACATATTCCTCGAATTATAGAAGTGTGGGACCTTTTTAATCCGAAAAGCATTGTGTAATAAAGTAATATTTCATTACTTTCCAAGAGTGCCCCTCCTCTCCACTTATAAAAGGCCCCCACCACTCCCACCTTATTCACGCATTCAAGCCATTTGGCTCGGACAAACTCTGCCTAAATACTCTCCTAACTTCCCCCTCTTACTCCTAGAAGCCTCGCTTTGGGCATAACTCTTCCCAAGGAATCCTTTGGCTCAAATCAAAAAGAGTTACCCGATTTTAAGGTAATGTCTTCTCTAATGTTGTTTTGTTTTGTTTTGCTTCTCCAACCCCTTAAACTCTTTTTATTCCTTTCTTTTGTAACAACACCAGTATCCTAAATATACTAGGATGTTTTTATAATGATTATTCAAGCTACACTTACACACACCTACATCTAATGGTTAAAGAACATACGGTTTCTGTGGATGGTGAATTTCTGCCTCACGAAACGATGATTGTTCAAAACTCATATAACACCTTCAAAGGTGGCCATTAAGATGTCACTATATTTATATATGATATATAATATGTTTATTTTTTACTTAATCTTATGTATTTTTCATTTATGGAATACCTTTATGATTTCCATTATGGGTAAACGCGATAATTTCATTTTAGGAAGTGCAGACTACCGCCCCCTCAAAGTGATTTGAATCGTTAATGCCATATGTGGGATGTATAAAGGATGGATTAAATGATATTATATATGATATTATACTGTAATTATAATACACCTTTATACTATTATTATTTCATTCCATTAAATACGAAATAGAAATGAAAGTAGCGTTCATGCGTACGTACGGCTTACCGTCTCCATGAACGGTGCATTTCATTTCTTACCTCTAAATTTTATGTAATATTATAAATGATTTTATATAATTGATATATATGAGATATATGATATCTATATCATGAATATAATTCTGGATATAATGGATATATCACCACATGAACAACTTGTAATTATAAGAAGTTTATTTTTGACTCAAGTACCAAAGATCGACAAAAGGACCGTTATTAACTTAAATAATTACATAATTTTCATAACATGGTAATAAGTGATATAAATGGAATAAAAAACTTGAAAAAGGTTCTTAAGAAATTATAAATTAACTCTAGTTTATTATTCAGGAGGTTAAACAACGGTCGAGTCAAGACAGGACGCAAGGTAAGGAAATTTCTTAACCCAATTTCCATTCTTTGGGTTAATCTCCTACTTTAAAATTATGTCATGATATTATTATGTCCTATTTTGTATTTTTACTTTCTTTATGTGTACCTATAGTTAATACACATAATATATCTATTTTATTTTAAAAATGATCTTTTTAAGGACTTCGTCTCAATCTCCTTTCATTGAGGCATATTTGGTTTTGTACACAACTTTCTTTTATACGGTGTATAAACCCCTTTGACTTTTACGTTTATCCAAAAGGAATATTTTTTATACGAAGCATTTTACTAAACGACAAAAGGGAATGTTTTTGTCGTACATATTTGGCGACAACGACTTCTCCGCTGTCGTGACCATTATTTGAGTTTCGGCTTCCTCTACAAGCCATAACTTTTTAAAATGAAAAATACAAAGTTTTAATTTTCTTTAATTTTGGTATTGAAAATGGTTTTGAAAGTGTTTTTATTACATCAATGTGTTGTATCGATATCTTGTGATTGAAATGTGGAAATGTTATGTTTCCTTTATGCATGTTTTATGTGATACGATTATGTTATGGTTTATGATATGTTTAAACCTATTCACATGAGGAATGCATTGGACTTAATAAGTGACGGGTGGAGCCCACTATAGCTCCTCGATGCATCGGTAGGTCTCATGAGACAAACTAGTGTCTTGGAATGAGGCCTTGACAAAATCTTATTTGTGGTCTTGGCACGAGGCCTTGGCTACGTGGTTATGATAGTCTAGCATTATGCATTCCATCATTATGAAAGTGGTTATTGATATTTCATGTGATTATTCGACAAGTAGAATATCCATTTGAGTAAGTAAATGGAATTATTTAATTTTATTTTTTCCATATTATGCTGAAGTTCAAGTTTAAAAAGGCTTTTGTTTTATTTATACATTGCCTTAAATATTAATGTTTATTTATGAAAGCTTCTGCAATATTGTTATCCTTACTAAGCATCTGAGCTCACCCCTTTCAATGTTTTAATATTTTCCAGGATGTGAAGAAGTATTTTATGAATGACCTGCAGGGATAGTCAGAAGAGGATATGAGTGTGGACTATGGATACTTTGTTATTGTAGTTTTTCACTTTATGATGTAATGTAACGTTTACGAATGTATCTAGTGTTTCCAAGGCTACTAAACTAATCAGTCTTTCGAGACTTGATCTTTTGTGATCATGCCAATGTTACGAAGTAATGCACCGACTCCGGGTAGCTGGGGTCGGGGCGTTACACCAACCCTTAACTAATATTATAATCCTTAACAAACACCATTCCATATAATATTATTATTATTATTATTATTTTATAGTGTGCACTAACCCATGCAATGATAAATATTATTTTACTGTCTCATAAATTAACATTGATCATCGGAAATGATCTTGGTCTGCTCGAATTTCTCAAAATTTATAAAATTCCTAAATAAATATTTTTTTCACTTAAATAAATATTTTATTCACAAACTAGTAAATGAATATTTATTAAATATTTAATAAAATAAATATTTTATACACAATATGGTCAATAAATATTTATATATATTCATGAAACTAAATAAATTATTTATTAAAGAATAAATAATTATTTATTACCTTGTGAATATTAGAGATCAATAAAACTTGAATAAAATTATTCCTCAGTCTTGAGAATAATATTTATTAAAATAATTAAATTCAAATATAATTTAATCGGGATCAATAGAAACACTTAATGTGTGAACCTCTAAGATTCTTTCTCGTTGGAATTAAGAAGGATTGCCTAAAGTCAAATATTATTTTCTAGCAATGGGTCAAGACACATAAGATAAAAAAACTTGATGTCACAACATTGACAACCACATACAAATGCTCACTATGTAATGTAATCTCTTTATCTCAATATCTCATCAATTAGGTTGTACATCTTTTTCATCAACCTATATGCTTGATATATATTTCTTTGACTATCTAAAATAAAATTCATTATACCATGGACATGGAATTTAATGTGACAATTATATTTCAATCAAAGGGTCGAGATATCAACTTCCATAAATATAGAAGGGAAAAATTCTTCCTCAACTTCTTTTTAATAACATGTCATTTGTGATGCACCCAACGTACCATAATTCCCATGAATATATGGTGTTATGGTTTTTCTTGGTAAATATAAGTGTGTGTGATTCATGACATGCAATAATAATAATCTTAAAGTCTATGGACCCTTACACATTCTTGAAAATAGGAATATCTGGTGACACCAAAACATGTGGAATTCCTACTAGCAGGTATGTTCTCGTAATCTCCAATATTGAAGATTATCAAGTGTGAACTTCATGAGAAGAAGTATCATCCACTTATGAGTAATCACACCTAATATTCTATATACGGTGTTCTCTATCATATTACGTTATCTAATCATAAGACTATTTTAATAATTTCTTCATGGTATTTCAAGTTTCTCATCGTAGTAGGGAACTGTTATGACCTTATTAATGTGAAATATACTCTAAGACATTATCACATCAATGTTATATAGAATAAAAATCAATATTTGATAATATATTTAAATTAATATTCACTCCTTTGAATATAAATATAATTTAATGTATGAATCAGTTGGTTCTAGGGCACCAATTCCAACAAAAACAAAACAAGAAATTTACTCTCAAAGGAATGTTAACTCAGGAAATTCAAATGGAGAGAAATTTTATAGGAAACTCTTGATAAACAATGAATAAGTGTATATTGATGAATATACCTTATAAGTTTTTGAAACTATGTTTACCTCTAACATGGAAGTTGTTATGACCGTATCAGTTGAGAAATCAAAAACTGTAGTTGAAGAGGTTTCTCAACCAAAAGGATTTGTAGTTCTTAAGTTGGAACTAGAAAGGATTCTCGAGGATATTGATATATATATAAATAATAATACAACAATTAGAGGTTTTTTAAGGAATATTCAAGTTATATTGATGAACTTGAAGTGAAAATTGATCATTTTTAAAAGGTAGTGTAAGAATGTGAAAAGAATAGAGTGAAATTTTTAGAAGATGTGAATTATAGATTGAAAACTAAAGAATGGACCAACACCATAAATGATATTAATATTTCTATCAGGGATAAATTTAATAAAATCAAAACAATTGAGGTGGTAGTTTCATCCATGTGAAAGAAGCTTGAGTTTGAAAAAAAAATAGATGGATCAAAGATGAAGATACATTTCATGAATTTTTTTTGATGAAGCGTTAAAAAGGGAAGAATGAGGAACAAGATCATTTGAGGAAGTTTTTAGTGCTCAAAGACCCAATTATATGGGTAAAAATGGTCTCAATTATTATTCTAGTACCTCAAAAATAGGTCCATAGAATTTAAAGAGAAAAGGATAATAGAATAAAGGATATAGTTATCAACAATTGAGAAGTTACCAACGATCAAATAGGTATTTAAATGTAGTAGATTTATATTTAAATGATAGAAAAATGATATTTCTATTGATTATGTGTCAATTTTTTGGTTTTATTGACCACAATATGTCCTATTATGGTGAATCTAAATGTTATTTAAGAGGATAAGCTATTGTAATTTAGAAAAAGAATGTTGGAATGTATCCTTTATCCATAATAGGAAATTATTTTATGGTTACTATTTTAATTGATCAAATTTTGGGTATAAAGTAGTATGTTGTAGGGATATATGAGGTTTATATTATAATAGAAGTAAAAGGAAAATGGATTCAAGACAATCCAATTCAATTCCTTTGAAATACATGTTTTATCCTCTTAAAGAAGAATAATTCAGTCCAATTTCTTATGTAAAAGATGATGAGAAGAGAACAATGAATGTATAAACTTATTTAAGAAAATATTGGAATGAATATAAGAGTATTAGGAAGAAAATTTTTATAAAATTTACTTAAAAGCAACAAATAATACTATCACCTAGATTTTGGATAGAGGGTGTTCATCTCATATGATAGGGAATATGAATCTATTAAATAATATAAATAGAATAATTGGTGGAATAGTTTGTTTTGGTAACAATAGATATTTAAAGATAAAAGGGTGTGTAAATATATGCTTGGTAGGTGAATAATTGAGGAATAATTAAGTCCTATATATTGATATACATCTTCATAATTTATTGAGTGTAAGTCAGCTTTGTGACTCAATCATGGAAGTCATATTTAATCAAAAAAATTATTGTATCAAAGGAAATGATGAGAATTTTATTATGAATGGTTGGTGGAAAATTGAAATATATGTCGGGTAGATGGTAAAGATAATACTTGTATTCTAACAATAGAATAAGTAAATATATTGTGTCCTTGAATAATAGTCTACATTAATCAACATGTAATAGAGAACTTGTGCAAGTTTAGAGCTTTAGGGGATATTCATTGCTTGAATATGGATTGGGTGAGGATTTTTTATACATTTATATGAGTAAATATGGTTTTAAATCTATATTCATATAATAATAAATGAGCATCAAATTTTATAACTCTGTTTTATACTGTTGTATGTGGTCTAATTGTTCAAGTTAGAACATATGGTGATAAGTACTTTATCTTATTTGTTAATGATTATATCAGGATGAGATGTGCCATGTTTATATGATCAAAGAGGGAAGTGATGGATTGAATAAAAACATTTCTATGAAAAGTAGAAAATGAAACTAAAAGGACTATAAAGATTCTGATATAGGATAATGGAATAGAGTATGAATTCTATGAGGTATAAAATTACCTTGAAAACATACTATTAAACATGAAGTATCTTCAATTAGAACTCCCAAATAGAATGGGTTTATGGAAAGAAGATATTCTATGGTGAAAAATATATAAAATACACTGTTAATAGAAAGTGGTATATCATATCAGTAATATAAAGAAGTGCCATAAGTGTTTTGTAAAATCAGAATATATCATTACTCATCCTAGAAGTAGAAAAAAACACTAAAAATGTGGAATATAAGAAATACCTCATTGAATAATCTTAAAGGGTTTGGAAGAAAATGATTCATTTGTAATAAATAGGGTAATCATGGTAAATATGGTGATTCAGTAGGTGGAGGTTTATTTTTAGGCTACTCATTAAAGAGTAAGGCCTGCAAGTGTTTCAATAAAATTTTAAACAATATTATTGAGAGTAGTGGTTTTAAGGTAGTTGAGTATGATGCCATATAAAATTATAGAAATATTATTCTTAATAATTGTTTGAAAAATATGAAGTCATAAATGTGTATTTGGGAGAATATTGAAATATTTCTATTGATAGTGATTTTGTAGTTGAATCTATAGAATAAAATGATGACAAAGAGAGTCAACATGTGACTCAATAAAGAAGGAAAATGGATAAAGTTGATCTAAAAAATATTATTGGATACAAATATGTTCTAAAAAAGACTATTAGGGTGAGGATAATAGAGCACACTACTCTATTATTAGAAATAGGACTCGGTTTATTCAAATAAGTAGTAAAGAAATAATCATGGGTGAAAGATATTAATGAATAACTAGGTCAATTTGACTAAAACCAAACTTGGGAGCTCATGTATAGACCCATATATCATAATGTGATTGAAATGAAATTGGTCTCCAAAAACAAGCTTAATGAATATGGAAGAGTGGTTTGAAATAATGCAAGACTAGTATTCAAGTTATATGTATATGTGTAAGGAGTTGATATTGAGGAAACATTTTCTCCAATATAAATAAAATAATCTATCAAACGTTTCCTAACATTAGTTGTTTAGAATAAATTTAGAGTATTCAATATGGATGTGAAGATAGTATTTTTAAATAAAGTCTTAAATGAAGAAGTTTATATAGAATAACCTATTAGATTTGTAATTGGAAATGATGATCCAAAAGTGTATATATTGAAAAGGTCTCTATATGGACTAAATAAATCACCCCATGCTTGATATGCATGATTAGATACTTTTTTAAGGGAGTTTGAGTTTACGAGAGTAGGGCTTGATCACAACCTCTATATGAAAAAATAAAAATAGGACGAGTTTTTGGTGATGATGTATGTAGATAACATCATATTTGGAGAAAATAAGAATAATTTAGTAGATTAGTTTTATAAATTAATTAGTTTTTAATTTGTAATGTCATTGAATAGATAATTGAATTTCTTTCTAGGGATAAAAATATAACAAAAAGAATAAAGTATATTCATTTCATAGGTAAAATATGCAAGTGAGGTATTGATGAAATTCAGAATGGAAAAGTATCACCCAGTTTCAACTATGATAAAAGTTGTAACTAATCTTGGAAATCATGGGGACAATGAGGGTGTAGACTCAAATCTTGATACAAGAATAATTGGGAGTTTACATTATCTAATTGTAATAAGGAATGACATTTTCTGGGTAATTTTATTGGAATCATGGTTCTAGAGTTTTCAAAAGGAAGGACTTATTATATTTGTGAAGGGGATTTTTAGGTATATTCATGGAACATTGAATTATGGTGTGGTGTTCAAGGATGGGGAGGATTATTTTTTTTTAATTTTCATACATGGACTAGGCTGGTGATATAATGGATAGAAAATCCAAAAGTGGTGGAACATTATTCATTAAAAGAAACTAAATTGTCTAGTTGAGTAATAAATAGGATTGTGAGTCATTACGTATAGTACATACAAAGAATATTTCAGTTAGCAAGGCATGTACATAGTTAATATGAATGAAAAAACAGTTTTAAGACCTTAGTGAAGTGTTTCAACAATTAATATTGATTCAATGTGATAAAAAAGTTAAATTTATTTAACAAATAATATGGAATAGAGGATGGTTTTGAATGTCTGAGGTGATCATACTTAAAATAGAGGACTCCTTTAAATTTTATTTTTAAAGGGGGGGAAAACCATAGGGGGTGTAGTCATGTGTAGGGGGGTTTAATCTTGAATAAGTTTTGGATATCTTAGGGGATCATATGATAAATTAAAAATTGAAAACAAAAAAACAAATTTCAGATTTTTTCAACTACAGGTTGTAAAATGTTATATTTTTTTCAGTTGTAAGGCTTTTGGTGATCTTAAGAAGAAGTTTGAAGTTGTGAATAGAATTTTAGAGGAACCATTCACCACATTATAAGGAATAACCATAGTGAATCTGGATTTATCATAAAGAATTTTGAAATGATTAGATTGTAGAAGATGTGGGTATTTTTATATCCATTTTAAACTGGGATTATTTTGGTTTGAAATGGTCATTAATTACATGCCATGGTATATGGAGTTTCAATAAATAATTTTACCATTGTAAAATAGTGAAGCTTTTATATTGTGGTGATTCTAAAATAGAGAAAAATATTAGGGTCACATCATGTAACTCTTATTTTTAGTTTAAATATTCCCTATAAAACATATGGAGGCCTATAATGCACATTGTGGAAGTCATTTTGAGTTTAAAAAATAGCTTTATAAAATGGGAAACTGAATAGTACTACACTATAAAGATAGGTGTGTTTTTTATTGAGATTTCTAGAGTTTAAAGAACATAGGAAAGCATGGAGGTATCCATATTTAAGGAATTCCACTTAGATAAGAGTTATACTATATTTTTTGGACTTACATGCCATTGAAGGTATGATGAGGTACCCTACATGAGAGTTTTGATAAAATACCATGCCATTGTGTTTTAAAAACTAGATGTTACACCCAGATTTTTTATTTTGGTGCTTTTATAATTGTATTTAAATTTTGTTTCTAACTTTAATAGATTTTATGGGGATCTATGGTAATGATTTTCTTGAAGGAAATCCAATGGTCATATTTGAACTAAAGGATTTGTGGATTTTTTTGAAGTTTGAATTTTGAAATTCAAACTTTATTGGATATAGAGGAACTGGATGCATATGAAGTAGTGGTTGATACATACACAAAAAATATATATATATTTGATATTGGGAAGAATAATGTATCAATAGTGGGAGATTATTAAATATCTAGAATTGTGAATAGAAATGTGAGTGATCAAAATTACATTGAAGATAAAGCTTGGAATACAAACTTTTTATGTATATCATTAAATATCTAGAAGTGAATATTGAATCATCATGGATTACACCTATTTTTATTTAGTTATACTTTTTTTTGATAAATTTTTGAGTTCTTGTAACACCCCAGGTAAATAAAGAATATGACATTTTCATATTTATCCATATTTTTGAATAAAATATTAATATTACTTTAAAGGGAATGCTATGCTCGGGGGCGTACCCAATACGCAACAACGAGTTTCTTTGAAATCTTACGTTGCACACTAATAATAAAATAATATTATTTTAAAAGATAGTTAACACCGAGCCATTGTAATAGAGGGAATGAACGGAACTAAATACAAAATGATTATATATGTTTGTCAAATATTTTTACTTTTATCCAATAAATGTTGGAGGCTTAAAATGCAAATGAATCCAATTTTAAGCATAAATCTTCTAATATTCTTTAAATGGTCGATTAATCGCCTTTTGATGGAGAACCCTTTTTAAATATACTTTTGACAATTTTATATTTTGTATTTGACAAAATAAAATCCTTTTTTAGAATCTGGACATCAAAATTTACTTTGTGTAAAATTTTGTTATTTTTCCGATAAAGATCATTTTTATTGAAAATGTTGCATTTTAATTCAAATCCTCCTTTTAATCTGATTTATTTATATGGATAGATTATATTTGTAATTTATATTAGAGTTTATTTAGAATATATTTTTACCATTTAATCTAATGGTGTTCATTGGAATTAATTTCACTTTGAAATTGGACTTAAACTAGTGTCAATCTTTTAATAGATATTGTTTCTTAAAAACAAGCTATTTATTTTGAAAGCGGGAATTAATTATTAAATTAATTAATTCAACATATATGTTTTCAATTTTGTAAAATAGAAATAATTTTTTAATTTGGAATATCAAATATAGCTTAGGGTGAATTTTTGGTATTTTTCTGAAAAACTTCAATTTTTGATGAATAGTGAAACCACTAAGTGGTAGTTTAAAAACTGAATTTTCGTTTAAATGAAACTTTACCACTTCTGTGTTTCGAATTTCAAAAATCCGACATACATGGTTGTCATTAGGATGTGAAATTTGGTTCAATTGGATTAAAATAATTTTTTGGTGAATAGTAACTTTTAAGTTTTTAATCGCGATTAGTGGTAATTAGTGTAATTTAAGGTAAAAATAATATTTTAATAATATGAAATGACCTAGACACATGTCCTACCCTCATTGGATGTGTCAGGTCCGACCAATACAATCCATGGGTCAACTTGGGTACCCCATGGAGCCACTTTGGTTGGAAAATGACATAAATAACTTTTTATTTTAAGTTAAAATAAAAATGTCTCAAGCATGAGTTGTTTTACTAAAAAAAATTAAATGGGGTTATAAAAGTCATATTTTTTACTATAAATATTCACTAGAAAGATAAAACGATTTCCAACATCATGATATTTTTTTATAATTTTTATACATTAAATAAATTGAATAATTTATGACATCATGATGATGCAGCGATTACCACATTAATAAAGGATTTAAATAAAATGAAAAGATAATGTTAAAACTATAACTTACACTTGTAAAATACCTATTAGATGAGTATATTTCGAACCCTTACCACCTTATCCTCAAAATACATCAATGTGGGACCTTTAAAATCCGAAACTCATTTGAAAATAAAGTAACATTTTGTAACTTTCCAAGAGTGCCCCTCCTCTCCTCTTATAAAAGGCCCCCACCTCTACCACCTTACCCACACCTATCAAGCCTTTGGCTCGGCCAAAACCTGCTCATTTTGTCTCTCCACACCCCTTTATTACTCCTAGAATCCTCACTTTGGGCATAAGTCTTCCTAAGGAAGCCTTTGAGCTCAAATCAAAGAGAGGTACCCGATTTTAAGGTAATGTCTTCACTTGTGTTCTTTTGTTTTATTTTGCTTCTCCAACCCCCCAAACTCTTTTTATTCATTTCTTTTGTTACAAATACAGTATATTCAATATACTAGTATGTTGTTATAATAAGGATTCTAGCTACACTTACACACAGCTACATCTAATGGCTAAAGAACATATTGTTTCTGTGGATGGTGAATTTCTGCCTCACGTAACGATGATTGTTCAATATTATTTTAACACCCTCAAAGGTGGCCATTAATATGTCACTATATTTATATATGATATATAATATGTTTATTTTTTACTTAATCTTATGTATTTTTCATTTATGGCATACCTTTATGGTTTCCATTATGGTTAAACGCGATATCTTCATTTTAGGAAGTGCAGACTACCGCCCCCTCAAAGTGATTTGATTCGTTAATACCATATGTGGTACGTATAAAGGATAGATTTAATGATATTATATATTATACCATACTGGAATTATAATAATATTATGTATCATTATGTTTTAATTCCATTAAATAAGAAATAGAAATGGAAGTAGCATTCATGCGTACGTACGGCTTACCGTCTCCATGAACGGTGCATTTCATTTCTTACCTCTAAATGTTATGTAATATTATAAATGCATGTATATAATGGATATATATGATATATATGAAATCTAAATAATGAATATAATTCTTGATATAATATATATTTTACCACATGAACAACTTGTAATTACAAAGAGTTTATTTTTTACTCAAGTAGCAATGATCTACAAAACGACCATTATTAACTTAAATAATTACATAGTGTTCATAGAATGGTAGTAAGTGATATAAAAGGAATAATGAACTTCAAAAGGTTTCTTAAGAAAGTAAAAATTAACTCAAGTTTATCATTCAGGAGGTTAAAGAACGATCGAGTCAAGTCGGACCCGAGGTAAGGGATCCTACCCCTCTCTTTCTTTTTAAGTACACTCTTTTATGTCATTCCTTTTAAGCTCATCTTTATTATTATTGGGATGTTATTTTATATTAATCTTACTGTACTTTTTATTTTCATATTATGAGAGACCCTATTTTCTCTCATCAATCCATTTTGAAAGTTTTAATTGGCGTTGTTAGGCTGCCGAAATTTCGTAAGGGGCTTTTTATCTCACTTTGTGTTTTCGTGAGATTCATGCTACATTTGCCAATATAAAATTTTGAGTTGTGTATGTACTGTCTATTATTCTAATATTGGTGTAAAATACTTTTTTTATGAGTATTTACATAAATTTTGTATAGTCCTTCTTTCATGGGGTGTACGTTTCGAAAGTTACCCAAATCGGTAAGGGAACCTTTCACCCTCCTCTTTTTAAAAGACTTCTTTTGTTATGTATTTTAAATTTCATCTTATTATGTGGGGATATGTTCTTATATATCCTTATTGCCGTAAATTTTATGTCCAAGTGATGATATACCCTTTATCTCTCTCATCAACTCTTTTTCTAAAATTTGATGTGACGCCGTTAGGCTGTCAAGGGAACTTCTTAACCCAATTTTGATTTCTTTGGGTTCAACATGTAGTTATTGAATATGTCATCCTTTGAATATGTGTTAATGACCTTTGACTATTTTACACTTAATATCCACTTATATTGGGTGTATTTATATTTTTCACACATAATTATGAGATTGATTTATCCTCAATTTAAGGATACCTTCTTTATAATGGATTTCATCTCATTTTACATTTCTATTGAGACTTCATTGTTGTTATGCACCAGTTCACTCTTATATGGTGTATATACTGTCCTTTGGAATATTATATCATGAATCCCTTTATTCTCATGATATTATAAAGTTTTGATTAAATGTTATTCCTCAATTATTTTATTCAAGTGTCTCTCATTTTGTTAAAAACCCTTTAACTAAAATATCGTTTTAAATGTTTTAATGATTTATTCTTATAAATATTTCTCATTAATATCCATATTTTCAAAATGGTTTTAAGGATTTATTTACATGGATATTAATGGTTTAAATTGTTAAAATCTTCAATGTGGTATGGGACACTTTGATTTAAAAATATCTTTATTAAATGTTTTAAATGGTTTTGAAAATGGTTCTTTAGAATGGATTCATTATTTCAATATCTTAAAATGTTATATTGTTATTGAAATGTGGGAATGTTATCTTTCCTTTATGCTTATGTTATGTTCTATGATTATGTTATGGTTCTTGGGCATTTTTATGAAGACGGGTGGTTCCGTGATAAACTAAGGGCAGGTGAGCCCGATATAGCTCTCCAATGCATTGGGTAACGCGAAGGAGTTAAACGTTAAGGTTTCTCCAAAGAGATTTAGGGAATATACTGTGATGGCTATTCCAAACGTAACCAAGAGGGTTACTCCCTATGTAAGAATGTTATGAATGCCTCAAGTTACATTTATGTCTTATGATTTCTATGATTTATTCATGATTTTATGAGGTATGTTAAAGTGCTTATTTTTTATGGGTAAAGTATGATTTTATTCTTACGTATATATGTACTCATGTTTCCTTTCCATACTTTTTATAACCCTTACTGAGATTTTTATGCTCATCCCAAGTTTTTGAAATGTTTTTCACAGGTCAAGGGAATGGTACATGATATGATGATAGTATCAAGGAAGTTTCAAGAAAGAATCCATGTTTTATTTTAAATATGTTTCCATTGATGGGAAAAATTAATACTATCTTTTATGTAACCACTTTGTTTAAATGTGGAATGTAATGAAAGTTTTATGATCTAATTCTCTAAAACTCTAAACCTGAAAAGATCCTCAATGTGTAATCTTGTAATAACTCGAGATTAAGTAAGGTTTAAGGCTGGGGCCTTATATTTGTTATCAGAGGTCGGTTTAGATAACTTTAGAGGTTAGAGTGTTGTTTAAGAAAAAGTGACAAGTTGTGTATAACCACAATGGTTAGTATATTTGATGGAGTCATCGTTTTTTTTGAAAGTTAGAATGAGTTTGATATAACTTGGATAAGTATATCTTGGTGTTTATCTTCCTCTTTTTTATTTGATGATTTTACTGATATACTCACACTGACCTTTTTGGTTTTAGTAAATGGCTGGATCTAGCAGGCACCAAAGTAACAATGGATTTGAATAAAACTGTGACGGTTTTATGAAAGAACAACTGAATGATATGGGGGCTACAATGAGAACTCTTGTGGTTATCCTCAACCAACTATCTGGAGTCATGATTGACCACCTGAACCTTAGTGATTTTTATAAGGCATCGTATATGCGAGAAACAAATCCCTATAGAAGTTCAGGTAATAATCATAAAGGTAAGTATGTTCAAAAACCTATGTGTCAAATATGTGGAAAGAAACACATAGGAAAATGTTTCAAAGGGACAGAAAGATGCTATAGATGTGGAAATGAAATTCATAAAGCAAGAACCTTCCATGGAAAAAGGAATCATCTATTTCGCTCTAGGAAAGGGAATGAAGTTCTTTCTGAAGGATCAATTGAATGTTTTAAATGTGGTTTGAATGGTCATTATGCAAACAAATGTCCTATGAAGAAGTTTCAGGAATGGGGTTACCAAGATCGTACAAATATTCATTTACCAATACCTAATGCCATTCTGATTGAGGATGAAGAAACTTACAATGAAGAATGAAAGGTATGGATTATTTCTTAACATATTTTTTCCTATTATTGGAATCTTAGGATATGATTCATGATTTTGTTTGTAGGAAAGAAATATTTAAGAATAAGTTGAAAAGTAATGGATAATGGATCATGAAGAATGTTGAATGAGTAAGAAGTCATCATATAAGGGATTCAAGAGTTATGGTAGATTTTAGGATGGTGAAATTCTTAGATGTATTAAGTCTCTTTTTATGATGGGGTTACTTTAGAAGACTTTTTATAGTAACCCTGATGTTTGATATACAAAAATTTTATTCAAGGAATAATTATCCTTTCTTTTGTGGATATAGTTATAAAGAACCATTTGAGTTTATATGATCCTTGAATTTGAGGCAATTATTGGTTAATACATTTTGGGTTGCAAAAGGGAAGTTATCAGATAACCTTTGTGGTTAAAATATGTTATGGTTATTTTTGATGAATTTACCTCTTTTTGAGGAATGTTATAAAATTATATAGTTTTTAAAAAGGGATAACACGCAGACAGTGTGACAACCCGTCGCGTCGGACGAAGCTGCAGGAATCGAACCCACAACCAAAGTGCAACTAGTATTTATCGTCTACCACTGGACTACGTGAAATCTCTGGTTAGTTTGAATGATTCTTTTTAGTCAGATGATTTTATGAATTAAGAGTAAGTTGATTTTTTTTTTGTTATCAATGGAAATGATTATCCTATCATAGAGAATATGTGATTAGGATAATTAATTTTCAGTATGAGACTGTAATGGTAACTGATATTATTTTGGAGAAAAATGTTAAAATTTATCTTAGGAGACTATGTGATTAAATCCTTCAGAGAATTGGGTTTCAATCTTAGTTTGGTTTACTTTGTAGAATTTTATGGATAGATGTTTATTGAATGGTCTTTGTTGAACTTTGGGTTTTAGTTTTGGTTAAGGTCTAAATACATGGGAAGTATATAGTTCTCTTTTGTGGATTAGGTGATTCTCTAGAAGTTTATTATAGCTCTCTTAATGTGAACAAGTCATCCTAAATACTCGTCTTTTGGAGAAAATATGAGTTCGTGTAAGAAATATAGTAAAAGTTGAAAGTCCACATGACATTTAAGTATGCTTCCTTATGTTTTAGTTAAGCTCATAAATAAATTCCTCAATGAAAAGTAACTTAGAATAAAAATGTTGTCTGTTAATTTTTCCTACTAGGGAATCAAATACCGTTTAACCCATCACAAGTTTCTGATTTTTTTATTGTTAACTTTCTCCTAGACATGTTTACTATCACTCTCCATCAGAACATGAACCTTTGTTTTTTCCTCCATATCCATATTTTTATACTTGGAATCCTAGTATGGGTTAACTCAGGTGACATTTGTACTTCTCTCTCATTCTTTTAAAGTGATAGTTTTACTGACTCTTGTTCCGATGTGGAATTTTCAATGAAGCTTCCAAGCCCAATTTTAAAATTGCGAGGACGCAATTCCCAAAAGGGGGGAAGGATGTAACACCCCAGGTAAATAAAGAATATGACATTTTCATATTTATCCATATTTTTGAATAAAATATTAATATTACTTCAAATGGAATGTTATGCTCGGGGGCGTACCCAATACGCAACAACGAGTTTCTTTGAAATCTTACGTTACACACTAATAATAAAATAATATTATTTTAAAAGGTAGTTAACGTCGAGCCGTTGTAATAGTAGGAATGAATGGAACTAACTACAAAATTATTATATATGTTTTTCAAATATTTTTACTTTTATCCAATAAATGTTGGAGGCTTAAAATTCAAATGAATCCAATTTTAAGCATAAATCTTCTAATATTCTTTAAATGGTCGATTAACCGCCATTTGATGGAGAACCCTTTTTAAATATAATTTTGAAAATTTTATATGTTTTATTTGAAAAAATAAAATCCTTTTTTATAATCTGGACATCAAAATTTACTTTGTGTAAAATTTTGTTATTTTTCCGATAAAGATCGTTTTTATTGAAAATGTTGCATTTTAATTCAAATCCTCCTTTTAATCTGATTTATTTATATGGATAGATTATATTTTTAATTTAGATTAGAGTGTATTTAGAATATATTTTTATCATTTAATATAATGGTGGTCATTGGAATTAATTTCACTTTAAAATTGGACTTAAACTAGTGTCAATCTTTTAATAGATATTGTTTCTTAAAAACACGCTATTAGAGGTAATTAGAGTAATTTAAGGTAAAAATAATGTTTTAATAATATTAAATGACCTATAAACATGTCCTACCCTCATTTTATGTGTCATATCCGACCAAGAAAATCCATGGGTCAACTTGGGGTCCCCATGGATCCACTTTGGTTGTAAAATGACATAAATAACTTTTTATTTTAAGTTAAAATAAAAATGTCACAAGCATGAGTTGTTTTACTAAAACAATTTTTAAATGGGGTTATACAAGTCATATTTTTTACTATAAATATTCATTAGAAAGAAAAAACTATTTCCAACATCATGATATATTTTTTATAATTTTTAGACATTAAATAAATTAAATTATTTATGACATCATGATGATGCAGCGATTACCTCATTAATAAAGGATTTAAATAAAATGAAAAGATAATGTTAAAACTATAAATTAAACTTGTAAAAGACCTATTGTATTAGTATATTTCGAAAACTTACAACCTTATACTTGAAATACATCAATTTGGGACCTTTAAAATCCGAAACTCATTTGAAAATAAAGTAACATTTTGTAACTTTCCAAGAGTGCCCCTCCTCTCCTCTTATAAAAGGCCCCCAACTCTACCACCTTACCCACACCTCTCAAGCCTTTGTCTCTGCCAAACCCTTCTCATTTTGTCTCTCCACACCCCTATCTTACTCCTAGAATCCTAAATTTGGGCATAAGTCTTCCCAAGGAAGCCTTTGAGCTCAAATCAAAGAGAGGTACCCAATTTTAAGGTAATGTCTTCACTTGTGTTCTTTTGTATTATTTTGCTTCTCCAACCCCCAAAACTCTTTTTATTCATTTCTTTTATAACAAATCCAGTATCTTAAATATACTAGGATGTTGTTATAAGAATGATTATATCTACACTTACACACACCTACATCTAATGGTTAAATAACATACTGTTTCTGTGGATGGTGAATTTCTGCCTCACGAAACGATGATTGTTCAATATTCTTTTAACACCCTCAAAGGTGGACATTAATATGTAAATATATTTATATATGATATATAATATGTTTATTTTTTACTTAATATTCTGTAGTTTTCATTTATGGCATACCTTTATGGTTTCCATTATGGTTAAACACGATATCATCATTTTAGGAAGTGCGGACTACCACCCCCTCAAAGTGATTTGATTCATTAATACCATATGTGGTACATATAAAGGATATATTTAATTATATTATATATGATACCATACTGTAATTATAATACTATTATGTATAATTATGTTTTAATTCCATTAAATAAGAAATAGAAATGGAAGTAGCGTTCATGCGTACGTACGGCTTACCGTCTCCATGAACGGTGCATTTCATTTCTTACCTCTAAATGTTATGTAATATTATAAATGCATGTATATAATGGATATATATGATATATATGATATCTAAATAATGAATATAATTCTTGATATAATATATATTTTACCACATGAACAACTTGTAATTATAAAGAGTTTATTTTTGACTCAAGTAGCAATGATCTACAAAACGACCATTATTAACTTAAATAATTACATAGTGTTCATAGCATGGTATTAAGTGATATAAAAGGAATAATGAACTTGAAAAAGTTTCTTAAGCAAGTAGAAATTAACTCAAGTTTTTTATTCAGGAGGTTAAAGAACGATCGAGTCAAGTCGGACCCGAGGTAAGGGATCATACCCCTCTCTTTAATTTTAAGTACACTCTTTTATGTCATTCTTTTTAAGCTCATCTTTATTATGATTGGGATGTTATTTTATATTACTATTACTGTAATTTTTATGTTCATATTATGAGAGACCCTATTTTCTATCATCAATCCATTTTGGAAGTTTTAATTGGTGCCGTTAGGCTGCCGAAATTTCGTAAGGGGCTTTTTATCTCACTTTGTGTTTTCGTGAGATTCATGCTACATTTGCCAATATTTCCTTTTGAGTTGTGTATGTAATGTCCATTATTCTAATCTTTGTGTAACATACTTTCCTTTATTATTATTTAAATCAATTTTTTATAGTCCTTCTTTCATGGGGTGTACGTTTCGAAAGTTACCCAAATCGGTAAGGGAACCTTTCACCCTCCTCTTTTTAAAAGACTTATTTTGTTATGTCTTTTAAATTTCATCTTATTATGTGGGGATATGTTCTTATATATCCTTATTGCCGTAAATTTTATGTCCAAGTGATGAGATACCCTTTATCTCTCTCATCAACTCTTTTTCTAAAATTTGATGTGACGCTGTTAGGCTGTCAAGGGAACTTCTTAACCCAATTTCGATTTCTTTGGGTTCAACATGTAGTTATTGAATATGTCATCCTTTGAATATGTGTGAATGACCTTTGACTATTTTACACTTAATATCCACTTATATTGGGTGTATTTATATTTTTCACACATATTTATGAGATTTATTTATCCTCAATTTAAGGATACCTTCTTTATAATGGATTTCATCTCATTTTACATTTCTATTGAGACTTCATTGTTGTTATGCACCAGTTCACTCTTATATAGTGTATATAATGTCCTTTGGGATATTATATCATGAATCCCTTTATTCTCATGATATTATAAATTTTTTATTAAATGTTATTCTTCAATTATTGTATTCAAGTGTCTCTCATTTTGTTAAAAACCCTTTAACTAAAATATCGTTTTAAATGTTTTAATGATTTATTCTTATAAATGTTTCTCATTAATATCCATGTTTTCAAAATGGTTTTAAGAATTTATTTACATGGATATTAATGGTTTAAAATGTTAAAATATTCAATTTTTTATGGGACACTTTGATTTAAAAATATCTTTATTAAATGTTTTAAATGGTTTTGAAAATGGTTTTTTAGAATGGATTCATTATTTCAATATCTTAAAATGTTATATTGTTATTGCAATGTGGGAATGTTATCTTTACTTTATTCTTATGTTATGTTCTATGATTATGTTATGGTTCTTGGGAATTATTATGAAGACGGGTGGTTCTGTGATAAACTAAGGGAGGGTGAGCCCGATATAGCTCTCCAATGCATTGGGTAATGCGAAGGAGTTAAACGTTACGGTTTCTCCGAAGAGATTTAGGGAATATACTGCGATGGGTATTCCAAACGTAACCAATAGGGTTACTCCCTACGTAAGAATGTTATGAATTCCTCAAGTTACCTTTATGTCTTATGATTTCTATGATTTATTCATGATTTTATGAGGTATGTTAAAGTGCTTATTTTTTATGGGTAAATTATGATTTCATTCTTATGTATATATGTACTCATGTTTCCTTTCTATAATTTTTATAACCCTTACTGAGCTTTTTATGCTCATCCCATGTTTTTGAAATGTTTTTCACAGGTCAAGGGAATGGTACATGATATGTTGATATTGTCAAGGAAGTGTCAAGAAAGAATCCATGTTTTATTTTAAATATGTTTCCATTGATGGGAAAAATTAATACTATCTTTTATGTAACTACTTTGTTTAAATGTGGAATGTAATGCAAGTTTTATGATCTAATTCTCTAAAACTCTAAACCTGAAAATATCCTCAATGTGTAATCTTGTAATAACTCAAGATTAAGTAAGGTTTAAGGCTGGGGCCTTATAGTTCTACTAGTGTATCGATTATATCTTTGAAACCATTTTGAATGCAGTGAGTGGAAGAGAGGAAGAGTTCATAGACCTTAGATGAGCAGTAAAATTTTCTTAAAGTTGTAATCATATACCAGTGGAATATTGGCTAATTTTGATATCAATGCATCATTGATATGTGATCCTTGGATATATCCCTGTATGGATGAACCAAGTAAAAATATTTGTGTTTATGCCACTTTTTTTATGCATTTTGGTTGTGCTTTCTTAAGATCATTATAACAGATTCAAAGTATCTTTTCCAATGTGAAGACAAGATTTGGTTGAACTTATGAAAAGAATAAATTTCAAGATTCCCTAATTCACCCCCCCCCCCCAAGGGTATATAGTGGGACTTTAGGTTTCAACAGGACTTGTTCATATTCTCCTCTATATGACATTATCTTTAAATACATAATATTAAATGAAATGTACACTTTATATTTCAATTTGATAAACAATGTATATCATATTGATATCACATATTTAATATTATTTAAACCTTGATCATATCAATTATCAAAAGTTCTACTGATATAGTTTAAATAATTTCCTTAAATAAGGTCTTTAATTTGAACATATCAAAATAATTATTATGAAAAAATCATAAAATTGAATATAAATTCATTTATATTTTTCCTTCTTTTTTAATTTATAAATACTTTATAAATTAAACTTATAAATTATATAAAAAAAATGAAAATTATAAGTTGTTATATATAATTTTTAAAGGTATTCTATATTAACAATTAATATTATAGAATATTTATTTATTAAATGTTTCATATACATTTAATAACTAATCATAAACATTTTATAATTAATTAATATTTTATAAATTAAATAAATATCCTAAATACCTTTTTCATAATATATAAACATTTTATAAATTATATTATTCAATTTATAACTAAAATTTAAGAAAAATAAAAATATATATATCATATTTTATGATATACCATATATCGTAAGGTGTGAATTACTGCATTATATGTCATATTTTATGATTTATAATTAGAGTTTGTAATATCTTCTTTTGGAACCTAGGATATCATATTTTACTATGGGTATTGATGTGGTAAAAGCACTTCAATATTTTGTTTTGCACACATAGAATGGTGATATCACCTGATAAAACATCCCATATCATATGTTATGATATGTGTAAAACTGAAGGATTTCAACTGAGTTTCCATCTATGATATCCTATATTGTATATAGAGATCATCTCAAATAATATTAAATATCATGTTATAAACCAATCCAAATTATAAATTTTATATCATAACTTATGATATCCCATATCATAAGAGTAGCCACTGTATAAAACCTGTATAATTTCTAATGTTATCAAATATGATATAAAATACAATATCAAAATTTATTCATTTCAGACATGATTTCAAGAATCAATAAGCATGGAAAGGTTTGATACAAATGAAAAGTTTCTAAGGATCGAATCATAGTTATTCAATACAATAGAATACATTAGAAACCCCAATTACTAAGATCACCGGGTTATGAAAAACCAAAACCATGTATAAATCAATTGAAAAATGGTTACCCTACTCATAATATAGACATTTACCCAATTTTAATTCATTTTGTTTGATGAAGATCAAAGAGGTGTTGGAGTTGGTGCCTTAAAACCAACTTATATGTACTTTATGATTACATATATTCATTGTTTTGAATATTAATATAAATTTTTTATTCGATCTTGATTGCTCCTCTATGTGACATAATATGTGATAATGTTCTATGTGTACATATCTCACTGAAAGGTCATAGCAGTTCCCCATTATGATGATAACTTATAATTTCTAAGATAGTATTATTAAATATAATATCCATAGTCGAATGATATCATTTGACTAGACACAAATGATACTAGCTATTAGGGGTTGTGAATCATAGGAATTTAAGACACTTTCTCTTAGTGTACACATTTGGTAATCTTCAATGCAGGTGATTATGAGAACCTGACCTACCAGTAGGAAATCCAAATTCATATATGTCATTGGATATTAATAACTATGGGAATGTTCAATTATCCTTATACTTTAATATTATTATTAATGCATGTCATGAGTTACATACCTTGATGTATTGATGGAAACTAAGACAACATATGTTTGTGGAAAAGTAAGATACATTGGGTGTGTCATGATTTAAATTGTGTTAATGAATAATGTGAGAAAAGATTTTTTTCCTTATATTTTTTAATGGAGGTTGATATCTAAGGCCCTTTGGTGGGAATAGAACTGCCAAATTAAAAGAAAGAGATATTGAGCATATAGGTTGATGACACTAATATGAAACCTATTTGATTAGACGTGTCATGATAAATGGACTATATTCATATTGTACATTTAAAGGACATTACTTTTCATTGTGACATTAACTTATTTCTCTATGGGATACTTATCATGTTGTTAGATGATAACATTGGACTTTAGTTAGTGTAGCTTAATTCCACTGAGAAAGGATCCTATAGGGTCATACACTAAGTGTATTCAAAACCTCAATTAAATTCCATATGAATTTAACATGTTGGATAAATATTATTCCCTAGTGTGGTTTAATAATTATTCATGTTATTTTAATAGAAAATATTCAATAACTAGTTATTTGAGAGAATATATATGAGAGTTAAAAATTTAATAAATATTTATTCACTGGGTAATTACTTATTTAATTATGTGAATGCATAATATTTATTTAGTCTGTTTTATTCACAAGGTAAAAAAAATATTTATTTATTTAGTTATGTAAATAATTAATAGATATTTATTCACTAATTTGGTGAATATAATACTTATATATATTTATTAGAAAATAATGCAGTGAGATTTATTTAATTAAATAAATTATCGTTATTCAAGGGTTTATAAATATAGAGGAGGATTGGTGTACCAAGTTTGATAGTCTAGTGAGAAATTTCATATTAAATGTTATTTGAATAACTATTATTTTATTTATTAAAAAAATAATATTTATTTTATCCATGAGTTAAGCACATGTTAGGTAAATAATAATAATTCTATTTTTATTTAGATAGGGGGTTCTTTTAGAAAATAAGAAAATAATAAGCTCCCTTGAGAAATTATTTTTTTATAACCCTATCACTATTTAAATCTAGTTATGACATTTTTGAAACAAGAGAGACACATTACTTCATTATGCGCAATGAATTATAGAGAGGATTCTCTCAAACCCTTGAGATCTTTCCCATTTTATGCTCTAAAAAATGTAGAGCAAATTCTCATCCTCTATAATAAAAAATCTTACTCTCTTGAAGGATTTAGTTGGGATCAAAATCAATCACTACAAGTGTTAGAACCATTCATACTATCACCCGAGGGATTCAATGGAAATGATCAGAGGTTTGTGATGTACATATGGATTACCACTAGATTGAATCTAATATTAATTTCTCTAACACAATGATGGTATAATAAGAGGTCTTCATCAGATCACTAATAATGATTAAAGAATTCAATGAAAGGTAATTGTTTAATTAAAAAAATTAATTATAAATTATATGTGAAAAGATTCTCTCTTTTTTGTTACAGATTCTTATCAATTAATCCTCATACTATTTATGCTAGTCATGAATATTCTTTATCATGCACATCACATATTATTCGTCGATTATGATAAAAAAAGATATGTTTATTAATACCCATATGGCACTTTCATTGTGCCCAAAACCTTCAAGTGGTATCAAAGCGGTCATATTATAATTTATCATTATTTAATTTTAATTGATGAATTATACATAATTATTGTTATTTTTTTTTCTTCTATTTTATTCATTCTTTAATTAGGAGTTTAATTAACAAGTGTTTGACATGTTAATATGCTTCATTCAAGTTTTATATAATATTAAACAGATTAATAATAGATGAATAATGATCATAGATTCCATCATGTGGTGTTGAGGATTCTGGTCAGTAGACACAGATATACGACATGTGACCAAAAGTACACTTCATGTACCTAAGTTCACTACACCTGGATGTTTCTTGGGATACGTGATACACCAAAAAATAAAAACACATGGTGTATTTAATGTACATTTTGTGTTGAATGGACCATACCAACACGTGATTTATCAAACCACATAGTGTGTAGCTAGCATACACATCATGTAGTATATATGGTTTAGCAGTGAAATTATTGCTAACTGTGTGGTCAAATATGTGTCATATTCCACATGATATTGACAGATTACATAATTAATGAGATAATGATATTTTGGTGGAATGCTTTCCATTTTAATAATTAATCCTCACATCTAAAGAACAATTCATGTCAATCGGTGGTTTATACAAACACATAGAAAATGGAACACATAGCATATAGCTTGTTAGTGCATGTCATGTATCTTGGATGAGATACATTCCAAGTCCCTAGGCATCCATCTCGGATACACGGCAAGTGATAAACAAGGTGTGTAACTAGTTAATACATTCCATGTAGTCACCTAGTAAAAAATAGAATTAAATTACATCAAGAATAACTAATTATAGGATTAAAAACCTAATTATATTTTTCAAATCTGATGCATTGACTATGTAACAAGGTTTTCAGAATTAATAAATACTCTATTTATTTTATGTAATTATCTGTGAAATAATGGTTGAGACATTTATTTTATATTTTTTAATTAATGATGAGTATCTTTAAGAGTCTTCGGATGGTCATTAATATAAAGGGACTTAATTGATTGATTTATTGATTGAATCAATTCAAGTTTTTTTATCTTGATAATAAAGAATTAATTGAAGTTAATACTATCTAGGGTACTTTTTCATATTTTTTGCATGTAAGTGGATGACCCTGAGATTATACCAGCCTATATATGTGATTGGTTTATTTAATTTATTATTATTCCATGGTTTTAGTAATAATTTATTGAATTAAATAATGTTCTAAAATTTATTCCTCCCCTCACATTATGTAAGGGCCTATGTGCACACAATTTGCTTTATGTAAACACATTTAACCAATATTTTGGTTCCCCTCACCTTTGTGTGAGTAAATTTATGTAATGGATGGATCTCCCAGGAAAGTATAGGAGGTTTAATTTTGGATTTGAGGTAAAATAAATCCAGACGGTACATGGGAGAATAGGTGGAATGTTGTAACTCAAACTAGGCATGGTTCTAGGATTTTATTCCCCAAGGTCAAGGGTTATTTTCTCATCTGGTAGATAAACAAATCATTAGAAAATATCATGGTCATGCCACTTTATTTATTTTATTTTTGCAGTTTCATGGTTAATTATTTATGGATTTTTAAATCATTAAACTAATTAATTAACCATAATGCAAGATGGAATTAAAATAAATATTATGATATGTGTAAACTTTATCTATATATAGTTAATCACTTTAGTAAAATCCAGTTAACAATAACCAGCATATAAAAAGATAAAATGGGTAGTTTTCACATAAAGATAAAAATTCATCAAATTAAATATTAAGTCAGTATAGCCACCCACTAACTGAGTTAAAAAGGAACCATAGTTCAAAGTGATTGATCGGCCCATGTTAGGATGCTTTCAATTATTAAGTAATTTTAACTTGAGTTTTTGGGTTAACATAACTTATTTTAAATCAAGCATTGTATTCCCAAGTAGTACATGGTGTAACTAAGAGTAAAATAATTGAATAAATTCTTATCTAGGATTTCAGCATTGTGAAGTCCACTCAACAAATCAAGGAGATTTGATTTAATGGAGTAAACAAGTTATACCTATCTAAAACCCTTAAAATAACTTTTCAAGACTAAGTATGGGTTATGAGAAGGGGAATATGGATCCTTTCCACTTGAATATCCATGAAACAATATATTTTGAAAATAATGGAGAGGGATATTTAGTTTTGATAAAATAGTGGGAGATTAATCAATTGAAATTTTTATTATCTAATTTATTAATCCAAATAAAGTAATAAAATTATTATATCATTTATTATAAAAATGGAAACTCGTATAACTTTGATTATATGATTGTGATCCATTCTAGAGAAGTATAACATTATCACTGGCTTGAATTTCGATTAATGGCGTAGGCATTTACACATTAAAATACTCCATAAAAGGAAATTATATGTGATGGAAAATATATTCTTGTGGTTATGGGAAAAGAGGCTAGTGAGTGGGAATTGTCTCTCTATATGAAACATTTAGATGATTCCATAGATATCCAATGTTTCATGTTATCATCCATTCCTATTGATCTTTTAAAGAAACAAAAGGATATGGATACATATAGAATCATGTCTCGCCTTCATGATCTTTATCAAGAGAAGGTGATACATGAGAGATATGAGTGCTCTAATGCTTTTTTACATGAAATATTGGATATTTGATAGCATTTGGGCGTCATGTAGTCAAGATGATTGGTTATATCAAGTGCTTGGACATCATGGGATTTAAGATCCTTATTGTGTTGTGCACAGATCTCATTTTATCTGCACTACAAAAGATATTATCTAGTTTCATTGTTACTTATAATATGAGAAATAATGAGAGGTCTCACTTGGAATTACTTACATTGATTCTTCTTGTTGAAACATACATGAGGTGTGAAAAACCTATGGTCCTTATGGTGAATAAAAGTAAGAACGAGGAAAATAGTCCCAAGTCTAAAGCTCTTGAACACTGTCCTTCAAAGAAAAATAAGATCCATATACATACAAAGGAAATGGATGTAATGTGATTTGTATATGGAAAGATGGGCCACTAGAGTAATAATTTCACCCAGTTAAAGAAAAAAGAGGAAACTTTATGTGCATTCATTATAAAGTGAAATCTCTATATATCTATATATTGGGTATTGAATATAGATTGTGGTGCTCACATTTATATTCAAATGTAAGAACCATGTCGATTTCAAAATATTTCTATAAGAGATGTGGATTTATGGGTTTCCAGGGGTGCTAGTCTGGATGCTCTATCCATTGGAGAATACCACCTTCCAAATATCAACTAGGGTGGCACTACACCAAAATCTGACATTAGCGGCGGTTTATGAAACCGCCCCTAAATATTTTAATGTTTTAACAAACTCGACACTTCTCCCCCGACCCCTCTAATGCTTCCCCCTGACCACCACCCCCCTGAAGCCCTACAAATCCTCGCCATCGATCCCATCACTACTGGTCGAATGCTTCACCCCCCCCCCCCTCGACGCTTCACCCCCGACCCCCTAGACTCCTCGAAGCCCTACCCAACCCCTTAATGCCTCACTGCTGATCCTGACCATGGGTTTGGAATTTTTGAATTGAGATGATTTTCACTGTGTTTTATATTAGTTTCTAGTTCTTTGAGGTAGGTGTTACACTGCCCTTCCACCCCAGCATTGTCCTCTCACCCCAGCACCGCCTCCGGCTTCTCATCCCACTTTTATCTTGCATGATACAGATCTGATCCACGACTGGTTTCTGCACTCTTCCTCATTTTCATCGGGATTCCCCCTCACATGAAGCGATCTAACGACCCACGTCTCAGCAGCCCTGGATCCCACCATCTGCTGCTACCTTGCAGCCCTAGATCGCGCCACCGACAATGACCCATCTTCTTTACCGGTGAGTGCTAATTGTCCACCGATGAACTCGGTGTTCCTGACGCAGTAGGGATTCCACCGTCGTGACTCCAAGATCCTACCATCATGAGTCTGATGCCTTCAAGAACGCCCTTCCACCCTTGTATCCCATGGGTGTGGCATGAGAAGTCACCTAGAGGAAGCGACCTCGCGGCGTCCAGTTCCCATGCTAGTTCGATGTGACTCTATCCAGATCTGGAAATAGATCCATTCACTGCATTTTTTTGGGCATTCGTGGTGTAGATCACTCATAGGTGCATTCACAACTGACAAAGGTTCGACCTGGGATCAGTTTGTGAAGATAACTATTGTTGAGGTCTCTGCATCTGGATTGATCTACATTTTCTTTATTTCCTATTCCATTTTGTCATGCTTCTTCACACATGACTCCAATTTGGTTGGCTTCGAAGAATTCCATGATGTTTTGGATGGTGCGGGTGATCTTAGTGAATGTCAAAAAAAATTCAATGCTCTTTTGGTTTGATTCTTTGTCTATGGTAGCTCAATAGTCTCATAGTTCCTCATTGCAGAGCTTTGTCTATGAATCCCTCACCATCGATCATCATCCTTTGAAGGATCCTGTGCAGATTTTCTTCTAGCTTGTCATACGCTTTTTGTTGATCTTGTTTGTTTGGGTTGGTTCGGATCATGTCTATAATGGTGGATCCCCTTGGGCACGCTACATTTTCTTGTTTTTTTTTTTTTGGGTTGTTCTTTCTAGTGTCTGCAATGGTGGATCCCCTTGGACATGCTACCTTAGTTTTATTTGTTTATCCAATTCTCACATAACCATAAGGTGTTTTTGAAATTCAAAAAAAATAATTTTCAATCAGGTAGGTGTTACTATGAAAATTTTTCATTTTATAATTATAAGCATTTTTTTACTTTCTAAATTCTATTTTTATGAAATTATGAATATTTTTTATATACCAATGGATTTTTGAAAATATTTCTTAGTGTTTTGAGGTTGGTACAAATGGGTTTTCACATGAATACCATGTTTTCATTTTTTTTAATGGAATGTTTTATTATTCTAATATTCTTGTGAAATCCCTAATTTCCTTTTGAAATGGTTATCATGTTTTGAAATGGGTTTTGACCAGATTATGGTTTTTAATGTGTGAAAACAAGGTTTTAAATAGAATTTGATTTGTAATTGAGGTGGTGACCTCTAAATGTTTTAAAAAAGGTTGTTTAAATGTATTTAAAATTGGTATTTTAAATGTGTACACGGTTTAAACCTTTTAAATTTTCTTGTTGACTTATTTTAAATGGTTTGATGGATGTGGTAGTCCCTTTTTCCTTGTCTTGAATTTCAAATATAAATAACCGTATTGAAGTGTAGATTTGAAACATTTTAAAAGAAATGGTTGATTTTTTCAAACCTATTAAAACATGTCATGTTGTGTTCATGTGATTTTGATGGAAATGAAGGTCATTGGTCATGATTTTTTTCAAAGAAGAGAACCTTTGTGTAAGGGTTACATTGAAATGTTTTAAATGCTTTGGTGTTTTCCATCATTTTCTATATTGTGTTTGGTAATTATTTTATAAAAAATGAAATTTTTTTATCATTATAATACATATTTTGGTGTCAAAGTACTTTTTAGAACATTGTTTTTAAATGGTGTATGTGGAAAGAAACCTGTGATTCCCCCTTTATCATTTACCACTTGTGTGGGTTTGTAATAAATATGTGATTCTTGTTGCTCCCCATGCATTATAATGTGATACTTATGCTTTGAGTGTATATTATGTATGTATGGGGTACTACATACTTGGGTGTTAGGGTTGAGTGTAGTTATGGTTATTCTTCATGTGTTAAATTTGTCTCATTTTCACTATGCCTCAGTTCCACTATTGTTCATGAGAAACCAGGTACTAATTGGATGGCCTAACTTATTTCTCTAGTTGGTTCACATGTTTCTAGTTTCAAACCAGTCATTATAGGAACAAGGTCTAGGTGGGGGGTTTCATCACGAGGCTTATGTGGGAAACTTGGTTTTTAGTTATATATATAGCATAAGCTAGTAGATAGATAGTTCAGGTGGTTATGCCCATGTATGATGAACTACTTATCACATTAGTATTCCCATGGTAGATCCTCAGACACATTCAATTATATGGTTACTTAGTGATTTAGGGGAGTTTTATCTAGTGCTATATTATATCATTTCCCCTTATTTATTAATTATGGAATATTTCTTATTTATATTGTATTTTATGATTACTAAGTGATTTAGGGGAGTTTTATCTAGTGCTATATTATATTATTTCCCCTGATTTCTTTATTATGGAATCTTTCTTGTTTATACTATATTTTTATATTCCTTACGTAACTATTTTTCTTACCCTTACAAGAAATTTATAGTTTGTTTGTTACCTTTACATATGTACCTGTGTACCCTTACGCATGCTTTGTATTATTGTTTTACCCTTACGTAAGCTCTACTTACATTTACACAAGTGTTTCTTACCTTTTTTCAAGTGATTCTTACCTTTACACAAGTGTTGCTTACCTTTACACAAGTTTTTCTTACCTTTACACAAGTGTTAAGCTACCCTTAAGTGGCATGAAAAAAATGTAAGTTTCCCTTATGTAGTGAACCAGCTACCTTTAAATAGTGTATGTAATTTATGTTTTTCCTCTATGCATGCTTTTGAAAATGATTATTACCCTTATTTTACTTCTGAGTGCCTTTATACATATTTTCTAATTACCTTTACATGACTAGTTTAAGTAAAATCTTACCATTACACAAATTTACTGGTTACCCTTATGCAATGATTATAATTTGTTCTTTCTCTTACATAGAATTATAATTTACCCATATAAAACATGTGTAAAATGCATCTTATCTTTATGTGAGTTTTATATTTTAAAGGTTACCTTTACGTAGATTATAAAAATTATGAGTTACCCTTATGCAGCCTATGAAAAAAATATTTTACCCTTACGTGGGCTATATAGGTATAAAACTTCCCTATTATATTTAAGTAGTAGAATCTCTCATCTGTTTGAATGGTAGAAAGCCTCTGTCACTAGACAACGATACCAAGAATGAAATACATTGATTATTTTTAAATTTGAGTGTGATACTTTAAATAGTAATATGTTTCTATTTTAATTTATAACTTTTGGGTTTTAAATGTATGATAAAGAATTAGGAAACACCCATGTGTAGAAGATTCAATGGATTTCTAAAGAATGTTATTCATTTGTGTTTTGTCTATAAATAGAAGCTAAGGAAAGAAGTGGGTAAAGAATAAGAAACACATTTGGAACTTCATGGATTCATTATACTGATTTGTTGAGGCATTTCCAGTTTCCCTATATTTCCTTGTTCTGTATCAATTAAATAAGGGTCGATGTTCGCTACTCTACACCAGTTTCTTCATCGAAATATTCTAATAGTCCAAATAGTTTTATTATTTTTCAGAAGTGTCTATAATTATTATTTCACATATGGTTATATGTACATTTAAAAGGTAGTGTATAGTTATTTAACATATTCATGTTTGTTTCAACTGGTATATATGAATATTTTTTCCTATTTAGTAATAGTTATGTGTTTTAAATTTTTTTAATAATGTATAGGAACATTTTGATATATATGGATCAAATATGGATCAAATTACTGAGGAACACACCTCAGTATGCTAAGGGTTTGGAGGATTTTTTAGATTTTTAAATTTTCAATTGATTTGTTTATGGGAGAATAATATGTCCATGTCCTAAATGTAAATTTATAAGATGGTTGAAGAGAGATGAAGTTTATAAACACTTGATATTAAATCAATTCCCTGCTCAATATTTTTGTTGGATTTGGCATAGAGAATCAAACATTAAATAAAGGTTGAGCACTGATGTCAATCCACAGAATGATCTCCCAACTTCATCGACAATGGAAAATGAAATAAAAAACCTTATAAATGGTGCATTCGGCATTGCAAGACACCAACATAAACATTAAAACATATCAGAACAACCAGTTGAGGGTTCTACAAATAGAAATGTGACAAGTGATGTTTTTGAGACTGTAGGAAAATCATATCAAGATTGTAACATATCATTGGCCCCTCCTATTGATTCTATGGAGACTAATGTAAGAGAAAACATTACTGAGAAGGCTGATTCATTTCATGGTTTATTTGACAATGTAAATAAATATTTATATAGTGGATGTTTGAAATATTCAAAACTTTATTTTTTGTTGAAAGTGTATCATATCAAATGCCTATGTGGAATTACAAATAAGGTGATGTCCATGATATTGGAATTGTTGTGTGATGCATTTCCTGAAGCAAATATCTCTGAGTCTTTTTATGATATGAAAAAAGTTGTTAACAAGCTTAGTCTAAATTATACAAAAATACATGTGTGTCCCAATTATTGTATGCTTTATTGGAGAGAGGATTCAAGCCGATAGGATTGAAAAAAATATTCTTCTTCTAGATGGAAGCCTATGGGTGATGTTGGAAGTCTGAATCAACATACTGCCATGAAGAAGAAGAAAAGAAAAAAACCTTCAAAGGTTTTTCATTACTTTCCTTTAAATCCTCGATTGCAAAGATTATTCATGTCATTGAAAACTGAAGAACACATGAAGCGTCATTCTACAGATAATAACAATGATGGGTTAATGCGACATCCAAGAGATTCACAATCGTGGAAGACATTTGATTCATTACATCCAAATTTCCCATATGATCTTAGGAATGTTTGATTGGGATTGGTTGCTGATGGATTCAACCCATTTGGGACTTTGAGTACCAGTTATAGCATTTGGTCGTTTATTTTGACCCCTTATAATCTGCTTCTGTGGATATTTATGCAACAAACACAATTTATCATTTTGATGATTATTCTTGGAAAAAAATGCCTAGAAATTATATTGATGTATACTTTCAGCCTTTAATTGAAGAATTATAGAAGTTATGGAGAACCAGTGTTGATACATATGATGTATCTTCTAGAATAATGTTCAAAATGAAAGATTCTCTAATGTGGGCCATTAGTGAATTCCCTGGACTTGGGAATTTATCTGGTTATAACACTTACACGGGTTTGGATTGTCCTATTTGTAACTTTGATTTTGAGCCTGAATGGTTACCTCACAGTAGAAAATGGTGATTCTTGTGTCATTAAAGATTTCTCAATGTATCTCATAGATTTTGTCTAAACATGTCAAAATTCAATGGTTTCATTGATCGTAGACCACCTAAAAAGTTTTTAATAGGTTCTGAAATATTGGAACAACTTGGAAATTTTGAAACAGAATTTCAGAAGGTGCGTCATTTGAATGATAGTGATAAACAAGTTCGAAGTGCATCGTTAAGAGAAATCGGAATGCAACAATGAAAGAAAAAAAGTATATTCTTAAAACTTTCGTATTTGGAATTTAATTTGTTGAGGTATAATATTGTTATGATGAATATTGAGAATATTTTTTTTGAAAATTTGATCTTAACATTACTTAATGAGCATGGAAAGTCGAAGGATCATCTCAATTCTTGAAAAGACTTACAAGTAATGAACATAAAGCATGATCTTTGGCCAGATGATAATGGAAGGTATGCTTCGGAAATTTTTTCAATGAAAAATAGGGATAAAGATACATTCCTTAAAATTTTAAAACATGTGAAGGTATATTATGGGTATTAAAGTAAAATATCAAGGTGTTTTGACTTAAATTATCATAGGTTACATGGATTGAAAAGCCACGATTCACATATTTTGTTATAGTAGTTACTTCCATTGGCATTGTGTATATTATTACCTGAAAAGGTTACTTCTATTGTACTCTAATTCTGCACATTTTTTAGACAAATATGTGAGAAAACTCTACATCCATTTCATATTTCAACCTTTAGGAGAGATTTTTATTGACACTTTGTGAAATGGAGATTATCTTTCCTTCGTTGTTTTTTACTATCATGATGCATTTAACTGTGCATTTGGTTGAGGAAGCTAAATTAGGAGGCCCCGTACATTATTGATGGATGTATCCAATTGAGAGGTACTTTATTTATATTTTTTTCATTTTAGTAAACAATTCTTGGCACTTCATTAAATACATAATTATGTTTTTTTTATTTTATTTCACAGATATCTTGGGCATTTGAAATCTTGCGTAAAAAATAAATTTCAACCTGAAGGCTCTATTTCTAAAGTCTATTTGGAAGATTAGTGTCTTACTTTTTGTTCTAGATACTTGGATAATATTGAGAAAAGATTCAATCAAGTTGTACATGTTGACAATACATCGACTCAATCTAAAATACATGGAAAATCAAAAATCTTTTCTACTATTGGCCAATCAGTTGGGAGGAGCTAAAATGGTACACTGACATAAATGGAATTATTACAGGATCATAGATATTTGTTTCTAAATTGTAAAATTACAAATCCATTTATTGAATAATTCAGGATAAAAACAAAGAGATGAATGAGATTAAGAACATGAAATGAGAAATATATAACAAAATTTGTTAATAAAGATCTTGTAAAATGGTTTGCACGACATGTAAGTTCATAAATATTGTAATCAATACAGATATTAGGTTGACACGTATATTTTTTAAACCTAATAATGTATATTACTTTTTTTAGACCATGAATACCAATACTCAAGCAGATTTGTCATAAGATTTGAAGTTTCATGCTCGAGGTCCTCTAAAACAAGCTAGAAAGTTTGATGGTTACAACGTGAATGGATTTAGATTTCGTACATTCAATCAGAAAGAGGGTTTGAAAACACATAATAGTGGAATATTTATGTTTTCTAAAGTGTAATGCTATGGAAAGTTGACCGATATTACCAAATTAAACTACCACGGGCATTTTTTTAGTTGTTTTATTCAAATGAAATTGGGTGGATATTATCAGGGGTGTTAAAAGATATTCCTTTCAATTTACTTCTGTGAACTTATCTTTCTTGATGGATGTTGGTGACCATGAACTACATGATCCGTATATCTTATCAGCATAAGAGAAAATGGTATATTATGTGAAAGATGTCGTGGATGAAGGGTGGAGTGTAGTTTCTCACATAAAACAAAGATACTTGTATGATATGGGTGATGAAGTGGAAGATTTGACCTCTGACGTTGATTCTCATCAATAGTAAGAAGTGGTCTTATTTTTTCATCATGATATTGAAAATATTAGTCTTGAAAGGGTGGATGAAGTGGATGAAGTAATGGAGAAGGAAACTGACATGATTTAAGGAGAAAATGATTGTATGTGTAGTTATCCATTCATTTATCAACCACTTATGTCATTTGTGAAGTAATTCATTATCATTGTTATGTATATTTTTTTTGTTAGTACTATGCATCTATTATCATTTATAATTTTTTTTCTACATAAATTTTTTGAACTATATGTTCTGAACTTAATTTTATTTGATTAAATGAAAGTAATTCAAAGAAGGAAGTGTTATAATATTCCATCAAACACACTGATAGATGATGATCCATCTGTCTCCCTCCCTATAGCATCTGAGACACCATCTCTCACACCCTCTGTTAGCATCCCATCAGATTAGTCAGTGCCTTCCCATTCAGCAGCCTAAGTAGTGAGGGATCAGGGTGGCACTCCTAGTTCTTTTCGGGGATATTGTAGGGTGACTATTATAGGTGCACATTTTAATATGAATAAATTTATTGAACTTTTTTTATACTACTAACTATTTTTTCATAAAAAATGAAAACAATTCCACTAAAGAGAAAAATATGAAAATTTAAGATGTATAGAATATGATCAAATCAAAGATAGTTGTCCCATTTGATTCCTATGGGGTATCTACGGATGACGTCATAAAATTACTTGTCTAGATTCTAAGCTATATGGTGGCGGAGCCATTTACCCACCCCATTACATATGATGATTGGATGAATGTTCCTTCATCATGGAAAATGAAGCTTTTGATTCACAAATAAAGGTAATTTTAATACATTATAGTGTAATTGAATGTCAATATGTTATTAAATGCTAATATTTTCAAAATGAATCTCTGTGAATGGATTTTTTTTCACCGAAATGTTCAGAGAGATTTTGTTTCTATGAAAAACACAATTCAGGAATAGGGGGATTAGATATCTGCTTTACAGAAAGTGTTAGTTGATTTATATCATAAGATGATCAGATCTCTCCCTGATGGCATTTCATACATGACTAATGGTGAGTAGGTAAATCACACAACTTCAAAATAATTTATTTTGTAAACATTTATTAGTTTTAAGTTTAAATATAATTATAAAACATTATTTAATTTTCAATATACTTTCCTTACAGGTTCCAGTAGCATGAGGTAGATATTGAGATGGAGATGGAGATGTAGATGGAGAGGGTGAGGAGTAGTGTTCATCATTAGACAGTGATTAGTGGTCTTTTTGATATTTTGGGAAAATATGGAAACAGAGGGTTTGTTCATGTATAATGTGTGGCATAGAGTATTCACTTAACATTTTCATGACCTGGCATTTTCATGATGTTTATGGTTCTTTTTTAATTATGAATTTTTGATCTTGTCCCATTCTCAAGAGGCGAGTGATTGTATTCGACTCTTGGATAATGGTGGAAAGAGGAATTTAATGCATCATATCTAGCATTTATGGTTCACATTACACATAGGATTTCTAGTGAGCGATTTTACTAATGACTGAGGTTTAGTTTAATTTTTCTACAACTCCTCATACTATAATTTATAATCTAATTACTTGGTAGGATTCTAATCAATTGGGATAACATGTATATGGATTTTCTTATAATGGAAATTCATGTGTATAAATTGTGAGATTCTCAGTGATGAGGATGATGAAATTGTCCTCATGCATAGAATTTTGAATGACTATGGTGTGTTAACATGGAATTGGATGCCTAATAATGAACCCATAGTGTGTTTTTATTATTAGTTTTGGTTATCTAAAGTTCCAGTAATAGCCTATATAGTATTTTCCATATGGAATGGAATAATATTCTACTTAGCTAAATCATTTGTTTGTGTTTTCCTTCAATATGGATATTCTAGGGTGATTTCCTTAGTTATGGTGGGATTTAATTGGTGAGATATGATCCTCAAGAGAGGGGGGCTATTGTTGGATGCTCATGTGGATGAGTTCCCTAGTTCAGGGTAGTGGTCGACATGAGATGTCATCATATGTGAGACCCTATTAGTTAGTTTTTGGAACATTTATGTTGTGGGTTAATATGAGATTGTGTATGATATCCCATGGGTTGTGATCCAAACATAATACTTGATTGGTAGAGATAGTTGATAGACTTAGAGGCCTTTAGTTTCGACCAAGAAACTAATGGGTCGGTGGTTGGTATAATTGAGTGTAGCCTATGAGAGGATTTATCCTAGGATAGTTATTTCTTTAGATATTAAATCATGGGTAAGATCATTGAGGTATGATACTGATGCACAAGTGGTGCTCAGATTTTAGTGATAGGTGCCTTATATGGTTGAGATGTTATGGTTTAGATTATTTTGTTATATGTTAACTGCACATGGTTTTTTTCATAAAACATTATTAGATGGTTGACTGCTAAACATTGTTAGATTATTCTATTATATATTCTTTGTACATAGTTTTTTTTTCAGGGTACTGGTACTGGGGCTACAGAATCTACAGCCTTATTTCATTTTCAAATCCACATTTAGTGAAAGTTTAAACCACTACTATATAAGGTGATATTTTCATACTAGCGATGGTTTTAACCACTACTAAATAAATGTCCTTTATAATTTAGTGGTGTTTTTGGTGCCTTTATCAGCAGTTTTCATGAAAATAATGGAAACTTTTTAGTGGTGGTTATAACCACCGCTAAATACATTTTATTTTTTATAGGAAAACCAACTCTAAAACCACGATAAATGCTGTTAAATATGTTTACTACAAGCGGTGGTTATAACCGTTGTTAAATGCATTTTATTTTTTTACAGGAAAACAACCACTATAACCATGAGAACTGCCACTAAATATGTTTACTATGACACTTACCAAAAACCACCGCTAAATTGAAGAAACCACCATGTATTGGATGATGACACCCAATTTAGTGGCGGTTTTATGAAATCTTTGTAGATAAATATGGCAGTGGTTTAAAACTCTTCTATAAGGTGATTTTCTTGTAGTGTGGTCTTGGTTTTAAAAGATTTTTATTATGTACTGACACTTACCAATAATATGATTTATGTATCCTACCTAGATACATATGGTTTTATTTTCATGTTCAAAAATAAAAGCATTTTATTTTATAAAGATGGCATATGTTATGGTATGAAACATTTAAATAATGGGCTTTATGTATTAAATTATGAAAACCGAGTATTGGAAATTGATAAAGAATCGAGTTCGCATGACTCATTTCATGCCCAATTGTTCCATCACCATATTGGTCATGTAAATGAGAATCATTTAAAAAATAAATTTCAAGATTATTATTTAGACTCTCTTGAGCTACAACCACTTAATATATTTCATGCTTTTTATAAGGAAAAATTTCCAAGAAATCATTTGTTGAACAAGGTGAAAGGGTTATGAAGCATCTATAATTGGTACACACTAATGTGTGCGTACATTTTCCATTAGAATCTAGAGGTGATTATTCTTACTTCATTTTTTTACTGATAATTTAAGTAGATATTGATATATAAACATAATGAGGTATAATCCATAATCTTTTGAGAAATTCAAAGAATTCAAGAATGAAGTTGATATTTAACTTGGTAAGAAGATAATGAAGCTTTGATCTAATTGAGGTGGTGAGTATATTAACCAAGAATTCATTGACTTTATATGGGATCATGGGATCCTATCCCAACTCACACCTCCTTATATAACATAGTGGAATGTTGTGAGTGAAAGTATGAACTGTGCATTTCTTGACATAATAAGGTCAATTATGATCCATGCAAATCCTCCATTATCTTTTTAAGGATATGCATTAAACATTATTATATACACACTAAACCATATACCAATTAAAATAGAAAATGGTATTCCTTTTGAGTTATGGAGTGGGAAGAAACCAGTTTTTTTTAATATTAATGCATAGGTCTATGAGGAATTTGTTAAAGCCAACTCTGGAAACAAACTAGCACCCCAAGGTGAAAATTGTATCTTTATAGGGTATCCTAATGAAACAAGAAGATAATATCTATAAAAACTCTTAGACAATATGGTGATCATCATAATATAATCCATTTTTATAGAGGGGAGAATGTCCTCAAGAAGGATAGTGGGAGAAATATTGACTTCAATGAAGTTGATGATCAAGATACACAAGATTGGGTTAAGGAATAGATTCCATAAGACCTTGTGGAGTATTTTATTCCTGAAACACAAGTACTATGTAGGAGAAACTGAGAGGTCATAGAACCAAAAATATATGGTTTTCTAGTAACCAAATATGGTGACTCGTTATTGGTTGACAATAATGATCATCTTCTCTATAAGGAAGAAGTATAGAGATCATAAGTTGTAAGATATGAAGAATCCATGAATTCTGAGATGGATTTTGTGTATCAGAACCAAGTTTGGGATCCAAATGATCCACTATTTTATGTGAAGCCTATTGGGTGAGAATAGTTATTCAAGAGAAAATAAAACTTGTAAGGTAAATTAAGTGCCTATAAAGCATGAATAGTGGGTAAAGGGTTTAAATAGCATCAATAAAATGACTACAATGAAACCTTTTCTCTAGTTTCCATGCTTAAATCCATCAAAATTCTACTTTCCATAATAGCTTTATATGACTATGTTATTTGGAAGAAGGATGTCAAAACAAATTTCTTTAATGGAAACCTTTAGAAAGATATCTATATGACACAACCTGAAGGTTTTGGGACTATAAGAAATTCCAATAAGATATGAAAGTTTCAAAGATAAATTTATGGGTTTAAGCAAGCATCTAGGTCATGTAATACTCAGTTTGATGAAGCCATAATAGATTTTAGTTTCATAAAGAATGAATGTAAGCCATGTGTCTACAAGTGGTTTAGTGGGAGTGCAGTCATATTTCTAGTAATATATATTGATGATATATTACTTATTAGAATCGAAATATTAGTATTACAGTTAGTTAAGGATTGATAAAACAAGTGCTTCTCCATAAAGTAAATGAGTGAAGAAACATATATCTTTGGAATCAATATCATTCATGATAAATCCAAGAGGATTATTAGAATAATTAAAACTACATACATTGATCAGATACTGATGATATTTAGTATGGAACAATCTAAGAGGGGATTAGTTCTAGTGTCACATGGTATACATCTCTCCAAGGGAATGTGTCCTCAGACACAATAGGATAGAGAGAGAGAGAGTAGAAACCCATACATATATGTGATAGGATCTAATATGTATGTCATGTTAAGTACTAGGCTTGATGTTTCCTGTGATTTAAGCATTTTTGGTAAATATCAATCTGATCTAAGAGAATAGTATTGGTTTTTTATTAAGGTTATCCTTGAGTATCTGTTGCGTACTAAGGATATGTTCCTAGTATATAGAGTATATGAGTAACTAGTCATTATATGATATACTAATGTTAGTTTCAAAATAGATTAGAATGATCTTGATTCACATTTAGAATATGTCTTCAGTATAAACAGAGGATCTATGAGATAGAATAGTTCAAAGTAGCTAATTATAGCGGATTATACAATGGAGTTTGAGTATATAACAGCTTATGATATAGCCAAATAAGTAGTTTGGATTCCAAAATTCATCCAATATATGGATTTGGTTCCTATCATTAGATATATTTTCACATTTTATTATGATAATACTACAGTGGTGGATCTCACAAAAGATTCAATGTCACATCAATGGATGAATCACATACTCTGGAAATATAAACTCTTGAGGTATTTTTATCAAATTGGTTGAGTAGTTGTGATAAGAGTTTCCACATAGGAAAACATGATGAACCCCTTGGTTGTCTATTTATATTAGTATAAGAATGAATATCATGTAAGATCTAGTGGACTAAAATTTATTAGCAGTTGGCTCTAGTGTAAGTGGGATTCTGCTGGAGTTAGTGTCCTAGAACCAATTTTATCATATATTATGATTACTTATATTAATTTATTTTAATATTAATATAAATTTTTTATCACATCATTATTGTTATTCTATGTGACATAGTATGTGATAATGTCCTAAGTGTACATGTCACACTAAAAGGTCAAAGTAGTTCCTCGTTGTGATGAGAACCTAGAAGTGTCACAATATTATTCTTAAATATAAGTTCTATAATTAGATGGTATCATTTTACTGGAAATAAATGATATAAGCTATCATATGTGGAGACTCATAGGACTTTGAGAAACTTTCTTGTGATATGCGCCCTTGGTAATCTTCAATGTAGGAGAATATGAGAACATAACCCTCCAGTAGGAAATCCATATTTATATGTGTCATTGGATGTTCTCATCTATGGAAATTTATAACAATCCTTAGACTTTAATATTATTATTAATACATGACATGAGTCGTGTACTTTTATGTATTTATGAAAATTGTGACGACATATACTCATGGTGAAGTAGGATATGTTGGGTGTGTCGTGACTGACATTTTGTTAATGAATAATATGTGAAATGATTTTTCCTTATATTCTTTAATATTTATTGATATCTCAAGCCCTTTCATGGGAATGGAACTGCCTAATTAAGACCATGGACATGGCATTCTATTAGTGAGTTCATTTTCGAAAATTCAAATAAAGATACATCAAACATATAGGTTGAAAACACAAGTATGCAACCAATCTAATTAGAGATATTGAGATAAAGAGATTATATTGAAAAGTATACCTTAGTAGGAGGTTACATGTCATTGAGACATTAACTTCTTTCTCTATGGGATCCTTAATGTGTTTCTAGACACTGACCTTGGAATTTAGGTGGTGTGGTCTAATTCCACTGAGAAAAGGATATAGAGGGTCACACACTAAGTGTATTTAGAACCTCATCTAAATTCCTTTGAATTTAACAAGTTTTATAAATATTATTTTTGCATGTGGTTTAATAATTATTCATGTTAGTTTGATCATAAATATTTAATCACCAGTTATTCAAGAGAATATATGTGTGTGTGTGTTTGATTTGAATATTTAATAAATATCTATTCACCAAGTAATTATTTATTTATTTATGTGAATACATGATATTTATTTATTCGGGTTTATTCATAATGTAACATAACATTTATTTATTTAGTTACATGAATATTTAATAAATATTTATTAACTAATATGGTTAATGTAATACTTATATATATTTATTGATGTATAATGAAGTGATATTTATTTAATTAAATAAATAGACATTATTCACGGATCAATAAATATTAAGGAGGATTGGAAAAACGAGTTTGATGGTCCAGTGAGAAATGTCATATTAAATGTTATTTGAATAAATATTAATCTATTTATTCAAGAAAATTAATATTTATTTTATCTTTTATTTTATCATATGTCAAGTAAATAATAATAATTTTATTATTATTTATACATGGGGTTCACTGGGAATTAAGAAAATAAAAATGTCTCTTGCGTAATTATTATTTTCTAACCCTAGCATTATTTAAACTTGGATTTGAAATTTTCAAAACAAGAGAGACAGGTTGTTTTTATGTGCACAGTGAATCCTAGAGTGGATTCCCTCAAGCGTTAGAGAGATATCCCCTAGAACGCTCTAAAGAGTGGAAAGAAAATTCTCTTCCTCCGCCATAGTGAATCCTTCTCTCTTGAAGGATTCGATTGTGATCAACATCGATCATTGCAAGCGTTAAAACCATCCATGCTATCACCCAAAATATTTTACAGTGAAAATTGAAGGTTCGTAATGCACATGTGGATTACCTTTAGAGGGAATATACATTTGATTCCTCTAACATAGCGATGGTATGATAATAGGTCTTCATTCAATCGTCAACAATGAATAAATAATTCAAATAAATGTAATTCTTTAAATAAATTAATTAATTATAAATTATATGTGAAAATATATCCTCTTCTTGGTTCCGGTTTCTTTTCAATTAATCCTCATAATAATTTTTTTCATCATGACGATTATCCATCATGCACATCACATGTTATTCATCAATTACAATAAAAATTTGAGTTTGGGATTGCTCAATCGGTGCTTCTGCTGTGCCCAAAAACTTCACGAGGAACATCCCATGGACTATTCTCTAAGGTGTATCCATGGGATGACTAAATCACCCAATGCTTCTGTGGGATCCTCCTCTCATATATGGTATTCTAGTACCTAATAGGGAAAATGAAGGAAGATGAGAGAGCTTCAATGGTGAGAATGGATAGATTTTGGACAAGGATCACATATATGGACATCTTAATGGCTATTGCCTCCTTATTTAAGCCTTGGGAAACTTCTGAGCCTTATTAAAAATTTACTCATACATTATGAAATGTATAAGTAAATGGAACGTGGTTGCAACAACTTATAACCCCCATCCATATCATTCTCTCAATGTTTCATCGTATGAAACGTTTAATCAATGATATATTATATGGATGATTAAAATGTTAATGTTTAACATTTTGCTGCCTTTGGTAATCATCAAATATGATTCTTGAGTATCAATGCATTATGATGTCAACATGTCATATGGCATGATACAGCAAAGGTGATAGTGATAATATCCTATATCTTATCCTACAATATACCTAAAAAACATATAGTATGCATATATTTCATACCATATGATATCCTTATATCATCACTTACAATATGGACAATATACATCAAATGAATATATGCTCTAGGGAATATCTCCATCTGAAAAAATTCACAAATAAATTCAATGTGTGATGTAATAAAAATGATTAAAATTTCACTTATAAGTCATATAAATGTTCTTCAAAAAAATGAAACTAGGAAAACGACATCAAAATGTCATAAAAATTTATAAACTTTATCATTGATTAATTAGTGACCTATAGAAAAAACACCATTTTAAACCGATGTGTGATTTTCCTGGAATGATTCGATGTTTTTCATTTACTAAAAAAATATTAGTTCTATAAACATATTCCCAACGTTAATGACTCATGAAACAAGCTCATGTTATCATGAAACATTTTGACAATGATTTTTTATTCATTTATGACCTGTAGGAAAAACTCTTACATCAATTTGATGTGTGATGTGACCAGAGTATTAAAAGTTCATTTTTAAGTTCAATAAATGTCCCTCAAATGATTGAAACTAAGTGAGTGGCATCAAAATGTCATAAAAATTTAGGACAATAGTCATTGTTTCATTTGTAGATATAGAGAAAACTAAAGCTATACCAATGTGTGATTTTTATAGAATGATACAAAGTATATTTTTTACAATTAAAAAACTTTTCAGTTCGAAAAACATGTGTCTAACATTAATAACTCATGAAACAAGCTTAAATTATCATGAAACTTTAGGATAATGTCCTTTGATTGATTTATGGCCTATAGGATAAATCCGCACATCAATCCAATGTGTGATATGCTTGTAATGATTAAAAATGAATTTTTAAGTTCTATAAATGTTCTTCAAACATTTAAAATAGAGCGAACGACATCAGAATTTCATAAAATTTTATAATTGTGATTATTAATTCATTTGTGACCTGTAGGAAAAAAAAGCACGTTAAACTAACATGTGATTTGTATGGAGTGATACAAATTATATTTTTACTGTTAAAAGTCATTCCAAATCTATAAATATGTGTATAATGATCAAAACTAAGCAAATAAATTCAGATTGTTGTGAAAATTGGGAGTAATTGTTTTCAACTAATTAAATGCCTATAGAAAAAAGACTATGTCAATTCAATATGCGATATGACATAATGATCCAATGTTCTTTTCAAAATTAAACATATTTTCATCTTTGAAAACATTTATAAAATAATCAAAAATGAAAAAACCAGTTGGGATTGTCATGAAAAATAATTTGACAATTTATTACTTATTTGTGACTTGTTAAAATAAACCACACATCAATCCAATTTCTAATTTGTTTGGAATGATTCAAAGTGCATTTTTTCAACTACAATTGATATATACTATGATTGATATTTATTACATTGTGATTTTTTTTATGTGTTATGTTATAATTTACTAATTGTTTATTATATCTTGTAAAGAAGTATACTATGAATTGCTTAAAATGCATCATGAATTATATAAAAATATAGTTACACTATAGGAAAAATGGGAATTTGCGATGGGCTATTTGTGAAGGGATCATCACCCGTCACAAATAACCATTGCTAAATAACTATTTGTGATAGGAAAACATTCTCATCGCAAATACCTTTGGTGTGGCTTGTGTGTCAATCCACAGGAAAGGTATTTGCAATGGGAATATACTAACATTGCAAATACTTTCTGTCAGTATTGTTATTTTTGATAGGAATTTAATCTTGTCACAAATAAGTTATCGAAAGAAGAGTATTTGCGATGGATCTCATCGCAAATACATTTCGTCATTATTAGTTATTTGCGATGGGAATTAATTCTTGTCGTAAATAATCTGTCAGCAGAAGGGTATCTAGGACAGGTCTCATCACAAATAACTTTTTTACCGTCAACTCAGATATTTATAGTGGTTACTATTTATGATGGGTCTCATCGTGAATATAACTATTTGTGATGGGAAACCTATAGCAAATTATCTAACCTATATATACCCCCCTCACTCGAATTTTTTTCACTTTCTCCTCCTCTTTCTCTACTCACTTTTCCTGCTCTCCTCTTCTTCTCCTTAAATTTTTAAAAGTTTTAAATTTTACAAGGAAACAAATTTTCTGCTTTGCATTCGACAAAAAGTTCAGTTTAAAGGTATTTATTTAATGTTTTTAATTTTTAATTAATTAATTTTATTATATATTAGTAATAATTATTATTAATTAGTCATAATTAGTTTTAATTATAATTATTTAGTTTTATTTCACACTAATTAGTTTTAAGTGGTAGTAATTATTTTTAATTAAAGTATTTAGTTTTAATTATTAATAATTATTTTTAATTAGAAATAATTACTTTAAATTAATAGTAATTAATTTTAATTATTAGTATGTAGTTTTAATTATCATTAATTAATGGTAATTATTAGAAATTAGTAGAAATTATTAGAAATTAGTGGTAACTATTAGAAATTAATGATAGTATAAAACGGTAATTAGTAAAATTTAGCAATAATAAGCGATAATTAGTAGAAATTAACAGAAATGGTCGAGAATTAATAAAACTTGGTAATAATTTATAGATCTTAGTAATAAATAATAATTTTTAAATTATCTTGTATTAATCAAAGAAAATTAGTAATTAATAATTTGTATTAATTAATACTAATTTTTAATAATAAATGATAAGTGTTAATAATTATAAAACAATTTGTAAAAATTATCTATAATGAGTACAAATTGGCGATAATCAGTAAAAATCAGAAATAATTATTAGAAATGAGCGGTAATTATTAGAAATGAGCGATAATTATTAAAAATCGGTGGTAATTATTAGAAATCAATGATAATTACTAAAAAAATGTGATAATTAGTAAAAATTAGCAATAATTACTACAAAATTAATGGTAAATAGTAATAATTAGAAATATTTAGTAATAATTAGCGATAATTAGTAAAAATTAGTGATAATTAGAGGTAATTACTAAAAATTAGATGTACTTAGTAAAAATTTTCTATAATGACTAAAAAAAAGTGGTAATAAGCAGTACTTAGTAAAAATTGTCAATAATTAGCGGTACTTAGTAAAAATTAGTGGTAATTAGTAAAAAATAGTGGTAATTATTAAAAATTAGTGATACTTAGTAAAAATAGTGGTAGTTAGTAAAAATTAGCAGTGCTTAGTAATAATTAACAGCACTTAGTAAAAATTAGTGATATTTAGTAAAAATCAGTGACACTTAGTAAAAATTAGCATCAATTAGAAGTAATTAGCAGTAATTAGTAATAATTAGCAGTAATTAGTGGTAATTACTAAAAAATAAGTAGTAGTTACAAACAAATAGTGGTAATTAGTAAAAAATAGCGACACATGGAAAAAATTAAAGGAAATTTGGAAAAATTAGTGACACTTAGTAATAATTAGAGGCAATTAGTAATAATTAGTGACAATTAGTAAAAATTAGCAACACTTAGTAAAAAATAGCGAAACTTAATAAAAATTAGAGGTGCTAAGTAAAAATTAGTGGCACTTAGTAATAATTAGAGGCACTTAGTAATAATTAGTGGCACTTATTAATAATTAGCGGTAATTAGAAATAATTAGTGGCAATTGCAAAAAATTAATTGTAATTGGTAAAAATTAGCGGCACTTAGTAAAAATTGGTGGAACATAGTAAAAATTAGTGGTAATGTAATGCCCAGACCCCAGTTACCGAGAGTCGGTGCATTATTTTAATACATTGGAATGATTACAAGGAATCAAGTCTCAAAAGACCAATCAGTTTAGCATTCTTGGAAAATAGATTGCATACATGAACGTTACATTACACATTAAAAAATAAAACACAACATAAATGATCATTTAGGAACGCCATTAATCCCCTAGATTAACCTTTCTTATCAATCATAATACACTTCTTGGAATCCTAGTAAAATAAAACATATGAAAGGGATGATCTCAAACGCTCAATAAGGGTAAGCAATACAGCGGAAGATAACATAAACATTAGGTATGGTGAATAATTTAAAACACATGCCTTTACAAATAATAAACATGAACACTTTATGGAAGGAATATGAGATGAGTAAATAATGGCATAATAAAACATACTCATGGGTATTCTACTAGTCGAATAACCACATGAACCATCAATAATATTTTCATAATGAGGGAGTGTATAATGTTAGACATTCTGAAACATTTTGTCAAGGCCTCATCCAAAACCATATATCAATTTGGGAAAGGCCTCAGCCAATTCTGCGTCTAATTGTCTCATGAGACCTACCAATGCATCGAGGAGCTATAGTGAGATCCACCCATCACTTACTAAGTCTAATGCATTCCTCATATGAAAAGGTTTAAATATAACATAAACATTCATATTAAAACTAGCATATGAAATGTCAATACTTTATCCATAAACCATGAATGTTATAAAAATAACACATCTGTAGTCAAACATATCACAAAACATTCAATACAATATGGAATATTTATATCATAATAAATTAACCTCGATCAAGAATAATATCTCATAAAGGATGTTGACATAGTTGAAAATGATCAGTAAAAATATTTGAGTGAAATATCCCTTTTTCATGAAATCATTTAAAAAACATATAAATGAATTCATTTAAAAGATAGTTTTGAATCAAAGTTTCTCATACCACTTTGAAACTTTTTAAAGGAATTAACATTTTAAAACATTCATGTTCTTATAAATAAATCTTTAAAACCATTTTGAAAACATGGACATTAATGGGAAAGGTTTAGAAGAATAAATCTTTAAAACATTTAAAATGATGCTTTAGTAAAAATTCCCTTAAAAAGAATCCTTTTGAACACACTTTTATGAAACATGTACATGGATAATAAATATTTCCCAATATATACTTACGTAAAAATAGCCTCAAATAATAAAAATATTGTATAATTAACCCTTACCTTGTACTTTTTCTTGGTCGAGGGTACGTTTAACCTCTTGTATAATGACCATCGTATGTTATTAAACTATACCAGAACCATATTAATATTTATTATATCATACATGATTCATTTATGACTTTATACTACCCATTTAATAATGATTTCCATGTTAAATTAACATTTCGGGTAATAATCGCTTTCTTTATCGCACTGGTTTTTACTTGTTATTCTTGATCGTATCATTTAGATCATGATTTACATACATCCGGAATATAACACATGATTTATATATCATATATATTTAGAATATAAATATGTATAATATATAGATATATGAAATGGAAAACATCGTTTATAGAGACGGTAGGCCATACGTGCGCATAAACGTTGTTTCCGTTTTCATATCGTATTGAATGGAAGTAAGTGAATAAGATATATGTAAGTACATACATATATATATATATTCAGTATAATTATTATTTCATATATTACATGCTTATTAATAAGATATACTTTTATAATCATCGTTGAATGGTGAACGTGGGAATGAATCTCATCGCGTCGTGGAGACGGTAATCTGTACGTACGCACGAGCGACAATATCATTATATTAATGGTGAAATCATATGTAATTGAATGGTATATAATATATAAATAATAATTAACATTTTATATTTATTATTTACATCAGTTATACTCATTATTATACCCATCCAAATAATTAAGTGCTTGAATAACAAACTGCATCATGACGTGGAGACGGTAAGTCGTACGTATGCATGTATGGTGACTTTGTCATTTAAAGGATGGATAGAATAATGAATATGGTTGTACCATATTTATAATAACATCACAGTATTTAGTAGGTACTGGCGTTATTATTTTGGTATGGAAAAAACAAAGAAAGAGGAAGTGGAAGATGAAAATAACTTGAAAGACGGTGGTGAAATTATTACCTCTTTTTCGGGTGTTTCCTTTTGAGTTGATCAAAAGTGCTCCTTAGGTTGGATTTATGATCAAAGTAAGGACTCTAGGTTTAAGGGAGGATAGTTGTGATGATATTTGGGTAGGGTTTAGCTGAGCCAAATGGATTTGGAGGTTTGAAATTAAGAGAAGGGGAAGTGCCCTTTTATAAGAGAGGTGAGGGTCACTTTAGGAAAAGCTTGAAATATTATTTTATAATAAAATCCTTTTTGGTTTCTAATGGATCAAAAATTATTTATTTAAAGACTTAGGTGGTTATTGGTTGAAATCCTATCAACCAATAGGTTTTATACAAGTTTAAGTTACTATTTTAATCTTATCTTTTAGACTTAACTCTTAGTTAAATAGTTTAACTTTTATCGTGTCTTCTTGTATTCTTACACTATATGGTTAATAAACTTACTCTAAACATCCAAGAGAACCTCAAGTGGTTAATTAATGACATATATAATATTATTTAAGCCCTTTTTCTGAACCTTATATTTTTAGGAATATTATACCATCCAATAATATAGTATTTTTTTAAATATTAATTTATATTAATTTTGACACTATTTGGTATTTTGTTCTTGTGAAAGTCATAACAATCTTATCACTTCGAAAAAAATTATCTAATCAACCCTAACATGTCATATTAACCTATAATATTACTTTAATTAATCATAAGTCTCAATTTACATTTATTTGGATATTTATAATATCAATTATTTAAATATTTCATTAATAAGGTAATTACTGCATCATTATTGTGACATAAATAAATTTAATTATTTAATGTCTAAAAAATAAATAAATTAAATTAAATTATGTAGGAAATATTTTTATCTTTCTAATGAATATTTATAGTCAAATTTATATTATGTGTAACCCTATATTAAAAATGGTTTAGTTATTAAACTTTGAATTAAACATTTTTAACTCTTCTTTAAATAAAATAATAATAAATGTCATGATCTAATCCAAGTGGAACAAATAGGATCATATTTTATTCCTAAGGTTTTTGTTGGTCTAATTACACTTATCCAATAGAATTAGGACATGTGTTAGGGTAATTATAATATCATTTTTACCCTTAATTACCCTATTTACTTTTAACAATGGTAAATAAAAGTCAAAAGTTATTGTTCACCAAAAATTATTTTCATCTTATTAAACCACATTTTACTTATTGATGTCAACTGTGTCTCTCGGATTTTTGAAATTCAACTCACAGAAGCGGTAAAATTAAGTTTTTTTTTAATTTGAAAATGATCCTAGAAGGTGGGTAAAAAACGTTAAAAAATTCAATAAAATTTTATACATCTAATTTTATTATAAAATGACTCCAATTAATTACATTGAACTCATATAGGTATTATATATCTATTTTTACTTAAAATAAATTTAAAAAAAAGAAATAATTATTTAAATAAAAAGTCGGTTTTAAATAATAACGTAGTGTTTTTCATTATTCCTCAAAAATTGAAAGTTTTCAGAAAAATACCAAAAATTCACCCTAAGATAATTTTGATATTATGAATTAAAAAATGAAGTATATTTTACCAAATTAAAAACATAGAATTTTCATTTATTAATTTAAAATTAATTCCCATTGTCAAAACCAAAAAGCTGGTTTTTAAAAAGTAAAAACTATCAAAATATTGACATGTGTTTATGTCAAATTTAAATGTGAAATTACTTATAATTACCTACATTATATTAAATGATAAAAATATAATCTAATTATACTTTCAAACCATTAAAATTTATAATTGAACACTATAAATTATTTTGATTAAAAAAGTTGTTTTCAATTAAAATTTAGTATTTTTCACTATTCACCCAAATATGAAAGTTATCAGAAAAACACCAAAAAATTATCGAAACTAAATTTTTTTGTCACGATTCTAAAGTAGATATTTATTTTTTCAAATTAAATATATAAAAGTGTCAAATATTAGATTTAAAAATGGGTTCATCATTAAAAGGCGGTAAAATTGTATTTTCTGAAAAAATACTTCCTTTATCTGAAAAATGAATTTGTTCTTATATTATGTCTAAGAAATGTATAATATGGATGTTAAAATTTATATGGAATATATAAAATTCAAAATATAGATAATACTATTCATAAACTCTTTTGAACAGCTGGTTTGGTAAGTCGTGGTGCACTCAAACTCAGTGTTTCATGTAGCACAAGTTATTGAATTATTTTGAAGAAATAACGTACTATGAAATATTGGGGTGTTACATTCTCCCCTCCTTCAATAAATTGCATCCTCTCAATTTTAAATTGTTCTTTGAAAATAAAAGGTTAAATATAGAAAAATACCTTTGTGGAAAACCCACATCGGAAATTGGGTTAATAAAATTTAGTCTTAATAAGAGGGAAAGGGAAATAAAAAAGTCACCACCAAATTATGATCTCGATTAGTTAACATTGGTGGAAATTAGAGATAAATAATTATAGGAAAAACGTAAATATTTATAGGGAGTGATTTAGTTCATCAATCACAAACAAGTGTAAAATTGAGGTTCTCAAAGCCATCAATCTATGATGATTTAAAATATTGTCGGTTCAACAAAACATAAGGTATTAGCATAACACATTTTTCGTTCTAAGATCCCTTCCCTAAAATTTAAGAATTAATTTATTCATAGAATAAGAGGATATATATATATATATACTTTTCAAGTAGAGTTTCATCCTTCAACTAATTCCTACCACAAACTCATCTTTCACTCCAAAAGATAATAGAATTCAAAAATATTCTATTTATCATAATTATATAGGGTTCCAAAAATAATGAATTTATAATTCATTTGTCAGACTATTTAAAAAAACTACATTATACAAACCAGGACATCACGTAGGCCAGTGGTAGGTGATGCACCCTTGTCGCTCTTTGGTTGCGGGTTCAAGTCTAGCGCCCTTGTCGGACAAGACGGGTTGTCGCCCAACCTCCGAGTTGTCCTTTTTATAAAAATAAGAAAATAATATTAAGAAATTATTTAACCTTAATAATAGTATCCAACGTCAAACTTAATCTATTCCATCCTTTAGACTTATCCAAAATACTTTTGTCCAAAATCACAGTCCAAAATTTATAAGGAAGGTAAACAAAATGAAGATCTCTTTTTCCACGTAATAACATTTGAATACCTTCATCATGTATTCTTTTAAAACATGGTAACACCCTGAATTATCATAAAACCTTATTGGTTACATTCATGCTCCTTTATTCCTTATAGAATACTAGATATATTCCTTATATCCAAAAAAATTAATATTCCAACAATGATGAAATAAACAAACCACTAATAAGTTCCAAGGTAGTCAAGAGTATCCAATATAATTTATCCAAATCAACCATATCTTATTCCAAAATCACTACCTCAGTATCAGGACCATATTATGGTTTACCTTTCCTTCAACCATGTATTTTTCAAAAAGTTTAACTTGTTGTTGATTCACTTTTCTTGGTACCATGTAATCTCAAATCCTCAATGAAATAGTACTGCATTACAATACTTATTTATTTCTATAATTCATATAACCAGTACATCATTGATACAAAACTAAAATGAAATAATTCTTTAATAACAACATAATAACACTAGTCATTCCTCTTCATCTGTGGTAGTATTATAACTTGATTATTATCTAATAGCATCATTTAGGTCATACCTTGATGATTTGTACATTGATTCATGTAGTGTCCTAACTCCTTGCAGATGAAGCATTGTACATTTGAAACCTTTTTATTACCCTTGAAATCATGTACTTAGTGTCCTTTTTCTCCACACTTATAAAAAACTCTCATTCCCTTCAAGCATTTACCAAGGTGATTCTTTCCACAATTATCACATATGGTAAAATCCTTTCTTCCCCTCTTCCCTTTATCCATCTTTCTCTCTACCATCCTTTTCTTCTCTTGCTTCCCTTCAAAGTCATAGGGCTCATAGAATTCTTTAATTATCTTATTAACACATAATATTATTTCTTCATATGATGAAAATACATGGGAGACTATTTCCCTTCTAAATGTTGGATTAATACCATTAAAGATATGATCCTTCTTAATCTTTCGATCATGCATATTGTTGGAATTCTCATTCCTTCTAATAGGCACCATTTCTAAAAAATGGCATACACTAGGTTAGTTTATGAATCGCAATGCATAATTCTAAACATGTAAAATACCTAACATAAATTGAAAAGATTATAAATAAAATATATAATAAGAAAATGTTTTCTTTGAGGAAGTATTTAATCCTAAATCTTTCATAATGGCTTGTAATGAAAATGTGAATTATCCTGAGCATATCCCCCAGGAGTTTCGTAACCAAGAGTGCATCAAGGCCCATTTTTATGTACTAGGATACCCTGGGTTAAGCCCGAAACTCCTTGTCAGAGTTTTCACTCCTAGGTACATCTGTGTCGGAGCTGCCTCTACTTGATAATATCCAGACAGGGATGTATTGCTTGGAAAATACACAAAATCTCTACGTTACCAAAATTCTAGGAATGTATTCTATAATAATCTTCAAAGTCTGTCTTAGGATAATGTTCTCTAGTCAGAGTTTTTCTAAATATAGTTTCCAAGGTTATTACTAAACTTCCTATGATACCAACTGTAATTCCCCGAACCTAGTTACCCAGAGTCAGTGTATTATTTTAATATATTTTCATGATTACAAGGAATCAAGTCCCAAAAGACCGATCAGTTTAGTAGTCTTTGAAAATAGATCACATACATGAACGTTACATTACACATTAGAAAATAAAACACAACATAAATGATCCTTTGGGAACACCATTAATCCCATAGCTTAACCATGCTTATCAATCATAATACACTTCTTGGAACCCTGAAAAAATAAAACATATAAAAGGGGTGAGCTCAAACAGTTGGTAAGGTTAAGAAATATAGCGGAAGATAACATAAACATTAGGCATGGTGAATAATTTAAAACACATGCCTTTACAAATAATAAACATGAACACTTTATGGCAGGAATATGAGATGAGTAAATAATTCCATAATAAAACATACTCATGGGTATTCTACTAGTCTAATAACCACATGAACCATCAATAATATTTTCATAATAAGGGAGTGTATAATGTCGGACATTCTGAAACATTTTTTCAAGGCCTCGGCCAAGACGTCTAAAAATGATTAAGGCCTTGGCCAAAACCATATATCAATTTGGGAAAGGCCTCATCCAATTCCACATCTAATTGTCTCATGAGACCTACCAATACATCGAGGATCTATAGTGGGATCCACCCATCACTTACTAAGCCCAATGAATTCCTCATATGAAAAGGTTTAAACATAACATAAACATTCATATTAAAACTAGCATATGAAATATCAATACTTTATCCATAAACCATGAATGGTATAAAAATAAAAAATCTCCATTCAAACATATCACAAAACCTTCAATACAATATGGAAGATTTATATCATAATAAATCAACCTCGATCAAGAATAATATCTCGTAAAGGATGTTGACATAGTTGAAAATGATCAGTAAAAATCTTTGAGATAAATATCCCTTTTTCATGAAATCATTTAAAAAATCATATAAAGGAATTAATTTAAAATATAGTTTTGAATCAAAGTTTCCCATACCACTTTGAAACTTTTGAAAGGAATTAACATTTTAAAACATTCATGTCCATATAAATAAATCCTTAAAACCATTTTGAAAACATAGACATTAATGGGAAAGGTTTAGAAGAATAAATCTTTAAAACATTTAAAATGATGTTTTAGTAAAAAGTACCTTAAAAAGAATCCCTTTGAACACACTTTTATGAAACATGGACATGGATAATAAATGTTTCCCAGTAGATACTTACATAAAAACAACCTCAGATAATAAAGAGATTGTAGAAATAACCCTTACCTTGTACTTTTCCTTGGTTGAGGGTACATTTAACCTTATGTATAATGACCATAGTATGTTATTAAATTATACCATAACCATATTAATATTTATTATATCATAAATTATTCATTTATGAATTTATACTACCCATTTAATAATGATTTCCATGTTAAATTAACATTTCGGGTAATAATCGCTTTATTTATCGGACGGGTTTTAACTTGTTATTCTTGATCGTATCATTTAGATCATGAATTACATACTTCCAGAATATAAAAAATGATTTATATATCATATATATTTAGAATATAAATATGTATAATACATAGATATATGAAATGTAAAACACCGTTTATGGAGATGGTAGGTCGTACGTACGCATAAACGTTGTTTCTGTTTTCATATCGTATTGAATAGAAGTAAGTGAATAAGATATATGTAAGTACATACATACATATATATATATATATATATTCAGTAGCATTATTATTTCATATATTACATACTTATTAATAACATATATTTTTATAATCATCGTTGAATGGTGAACGTGGGAATGAATCTCATCGCGTCGTACAGACGGTAATCCGTACGTACTCATGAGCGACAATATCATTATATTAATGGTGAAATAATATGTAATTGAATGGTATATAATATATAAAAAATCATTAACATGTTATATTTATTATTTACATCATTTATACTCATTATTATACCCATCCAAATAATTAAGTGCTTGAATAACAAACTCCACCATGACGTGGAGACGGTAAGCCATATGTACGCACGTATGGTGACTTTGTCATTTAAAGGATGGATAGAATAAAAAATATGGTTGTACCATATTTATAATAACATCACAGTATGTAGGATGTACTGGAGTTATTATTTTGGTATGGAAACAACAAATAAAGAGGAAGTGGAAGATGAAAAGAACTTGAAAAAAGGTGGTGAAATTATTACCTCTTTTTTGGGTGTTTCCTTTTGAGTTGATCAAAAGAGCTCCTTAGGTTGGATTTATGATCAAAGTAAGTCCTATAGGTTTAAGTTAGGATAGTTGTGATGATATTTGGGCAGGGTTTAGCTGAGACAAATGGCTTTGGAGGTGTGAAATTAAGAGAAGGGGAAGTACCCTTTTATAAGAGAGGTGAGGGTCACTTTAGGAAAATCTTGAAATATTATTTTATAATAAAATTAATTTTGGTTTATAATGGTTCCAAAATGATTTATTTAGAGCCTTAAGTGTTTATGGGTTTAAATCCTATCAACCAATAGGTTTTAGAAAATTTTAGGTTACTATTTTAACCTTATCTTTTAGACTTAACTCTTAGTTAAATACTTTAACTTTTACCGTGTCTTCTTGTATTCTTACACTATATGGTTAATAAACTTACTCTAAACATCCAAGAGAACCTCAAGTGGTTAATTTATGACATTTATAATATTATTTAATCCCTTTGGACTAACTTTAGATTTTTAGGAATATTATATCAACCAATAATATAGTATTTTTAAAAAAAATTAATTTATGTCAATTTTGACACTATTTGGTATTTTGTTTTTGTGAAAGTCATAAAAATATTATCACTTAAAAAAATTATCTAATCAACCCTAACATGTCATATTAACCTATAATATTAGTGTAATTCATCATAAGTCTCAATTTACATTTATTTGGATATTTATAATATCAATTATTTAAATATTTCATTAATAAAGTAATTATTGCATCATTATTGTGTCATAAATAATTTAAATTATTTGATTTATAAAAATTATAAATAAAATATAATTATGTAGGAAATCTATTTATATTTCTAATGAATATTTCTAGTCGAATTTATCTTATTTATAAACCTATATTAAAAATGGTTTAGTTATTAAACTTTGAATTTAACACTTCTAACTCTTCTTTAAATAAAATAATAATAAATGTCCTAATCTAATCCAAGTGGAACAAAGAGGATCAAATTTTATTCCTAAGGTGTTTTTTGTTCGAATTACACTTATCCAATATAATTAGGACATGTGTTAGGGTAATTATAATATCATTTTTACCCTTAATTACCCTATTTATTTTTAACTGTGGTAAATAAAAGTCAAAAGGTACTATTCACCCAAAATTATTTTCATCTTATTGAACCACATTTTACTTATTTATTTCAACCATTTCTCTTGGATTTTTGAAATTCAACTCACAAAATCGATAAAACTAAGTTTTATGCAAATTTGAAAATGCTCCCAGAAGGTGGGTAAAAAACGTTAAAAAGTTCAATAAAATTTTATACATATAATTTTATTATAAAATGACTCAAATTAATTAAATTGAACTTATATAGGTATTATATATCTATTTTGACTTAAAATAAATAAATATTTAAACAAAAAGTCGATTTTAAATAATAACGCAATGTTTTTCATTGTTCATCAAAAATTGAAAGTTTTCATAAAAATACCAAAACTTGACCCTAAAATAATTTTGATATTATAAATTCAAAAATGAAGTCTATTTTACCAAATTAAAAACATATAATTTTCATTTATTAATTTAAAATTAATTCCCATTGTCAAAACCAAAAAGCGGGTTTTTAAAAAGTAAAAACTCTCAAAAGATTGACATGTGTTTATGTCAAATTTAAATGTGAAATTACTTATAATTACCTACATTGTATTAAATGATAAAAATATAATCTAATTATACTTTCAAACCATTCAAATTTATAATTTAACACTATAAATTATTTTGATTAAAAAGGTTTTTTTCAATTAAAATTTAGTATTTTTCATTATTCATCCAAATATGAAAGTTATTAGAAAAACACCAAAAATTTATCGAAAATAAATTTTTATGTCTCTATTCTAAAGAAGATGTCTATTTTGTCAAATTGAATATATAAAAGTGTCAAATATTGGATTTAAAAAGGGTTCTCCATTAAAAGGCGGTAAAATTGCATTTTCTGAAAAATATTTCCTTTATCAGAAAAAATGAATTTATTCTTATATTATGTCTAAGAAACACATAATATGGATGTTAAAATTTATATGGAATATATAAAATTCAAAATGCAGATAATACTATTCATAACCCCTTTTGAACAGCTAGTTTGGTAAGTTGTGGTGTGCTCAAACTCGGTGTTGCATGTAGCGCAAGTTATTGAATTATTTTGAAGAAATAACTTACTATGAAATATTGGGGTGTTACCGGTAATTACTGAAAATTAGCAGTAATTACATAAAATTAGTGGTAATTGCATAAAATTAGCGATAATTAGTAAAATTTAGGGGTAATTAGTAAAAAATAACATTAATTAGTAAACATTAGTGGTAATTAGTAAAAATTAGAGGTACTTAATGGCACTTAGTAAAAATTAGCGGTATTTGGTAAAAATTTAGCATAAATTAGTAAAAATTAGCGGTACTGAGTAAAAAATAGCAACACTTGATAATAATTAGTGGCAATTAGTAATAATTAGTAGTAATTAGTAATAATTAGTTGTAATTAATAATAATTAGCATAAATTAGTAGAAATTCGCAGTAATTAGTAAAAATTAGTGGCACTTAGTAATAATTAGCATCACTTAGTAAAAATTAGTAGCAAAAATTAGCGGTACTTAGTAAAATTTAGTAGCACTTAGTAAAAATTTGTGGCACTTAGTAAAAATTAGCAGTATTTTGTAAAAATTAGTGGAACTTAGTAAAAATTGGTGATACATACATAAAATTAGTACTAATTAATAATAATTTACTGAAAATAGTTATAATTTATGGTAATTAGTAGTGATTACTAAAAAAAAGTTAATCAATAAAAAATATTTTTAATTAGTAAAAATTACATGTAATCAGAAGTGATTGATGGTAATTAGTTAAAATTCACACTAATTAGTAAAAAACGTCAATAAATAGATAGAATTGATAATATTTACAAGTAAATTATAATTTTTTAATTTTTTGCTCTTTTTGATCACCTTTTTCTTATATCAAATTAATCATAATTTTTTTCTATCTTTTAGGGAAATATGGAACAAGTCAACAACAGTCTTTATTACATGATCGCGATTGGATAAATATTTGTAGGAATTCAAACGGTTCTGATATAATTCTTATATATATTAAGGATGTTGAAACTTTTTTATCATTTTCATCATCAAAACCAAAAAAATCATAAGGGCAAATTAAGTGTCCATATAAGAAATATGATCTTAGGAGTTTTTCCACATTTGACAATGTTGGGGGTCATCTATTGCATTTTGGTTTTTGAAAAGATTATGTTTTCTGGTATCAACATGATGAACGTAGTTCCAGATAAGATATTAATAATTTTGTTCCAGGTCTATCATGATTTTAAAATTTAGTACTTGATATTTTCGGTTCATCTTTTCAAAAAACTGAAACTCTAGATGGTATTGATTTCACTCCTGAGTTAGAATCATCTTGATTTTATTATCTGTTGAAGTCTATTGAGGATACCTTATATCCTAATTGTAAGATAATAAAATTTGAAGTGGTTATAAAATTTATAGCTATTAAATCATTTAATGGAATGTTAAATAGTTTTTTTGATCAGATATTCTCTTTGGTTAAATCAATGTTACCTGAAGAAAATGTATTGCCTAAAAATTTATTTGAGAGTAAGAGGTTAGTTCGTAATTTGGGTCTTAGTTATTAGAAGATTCATGCATATTCAAATGATTGCATCTTATATTGTGGTGAAAATGATTCATATGTTAGTTGTCCTACATGTGGAAAATCGAGGTACAAATAGGTTCAATTAGGGAAGACTAGATTGATTCATGTTAAATAGTTGATCTATTTCCCACTTACACCTAGATTGTAATGTTTATTTATTTATTAGAACATGTTTTCATTGATGTCATGACACAAATTCAATATTTAAATCTATAAAATTTTAAATCATCCTTATGATGGGGATTCATGGAAACATTTTGACCATGTGCATACTTCTTTTTCTTTAAAATCCCATAACGTGTGGTTGAGTCTTTCTACTGATGGTTTTTTCCATTTGGTTTGTACGGAAATCAATATTTTTGTTGGTTTGTCTTTATAACTCTATACAACTTACCTTTTTTTATGTTGATGAATAAACCACATATATTTTTAATATTATTAATTCCAAGACATCAAAAAAATAATATCAATTTTTATTTGAAGTTGTGATTGATGACTTAAATTTATTATGGAATGATGGTGTTAGTGTATATAATGTTGTTGAGAAATAGAATTTCCTATTGAAAGTTTCATTAATGTGGACAGTTAGTGAATTCCCAACATATATCATGTTATTTAGATGAAGTACACATGGTCCAAAATCATGTGTGTACTATATGAGTGATAGTAAAATGTTTATTCTTTTCAATGGGAGAAAATCTTGTTTTTTCCACTGTCGTTGAAAATTTATTCCTACTAATCATCCTTTTTTAAGGAATAAAAATCATTTAAAAAAAGGTATAATTAAAAGAGATATACCTCTATAAATGATCTTATGTATTTATTTAATATCTATTGTCTCTTCATTACCTCTCATTGCCTTTGGACTGACTATAAACCAATAAAAAATATATGACTTTGGGAAAGATCGTAATTGGATTAAATGAATTATTTTTTTGGATCTTCCATATTGGTCTGATTTTTTGGTCTTTCACATGTTAGATTTCATGCATATTGATAAGAACTATTTTTATAATATATTTAATACAGTTTTGGACACACTTGGTAAGACCAAAGATAATATAAAGGCATGATTAGATCTTGCCCAAATTTGCAGGCAACCAGAACTTGAGTAGTTTAAAAATGACAGATCATAGAAGTTAATGAATTCAAAAGTGTCTTATGCACTTTCCAAAGATAATCATTTATTATTTTGTTAGTGGATTGTATATTTTATACTACCATGTGGTTATGTTTCTAATTTGGCTACATGTGTCAGAAATAGTCATATTACCATATTAAAAATTTATGATTGTCATCTTATATTGGAAAGACTTATACTGATTTGATTTAGAGGTTTGTTGAATTATTCTATTGGGATATTCTAACAAAAATATCATATTTTTTTAGACATCTTTGTGGTGATAATAGACTATGATACACTTAGTACACTGGAAGAAGATGTTGTTTTAATTTTATGTAAGATGGAAAAAAAATCCCCCAACATTCTTTGATTCAATGGAACGTTTGATATTGAATTATCTGAATAAAGAAAAATGTGGAGGGACAGCACAATTTCGATAGATGTACCCATAAGAGAGATGCATGAAAAAACTGAAGAAAAAGGTGTGTAAAAAGCATCATTTGAAGGGTCAATTACAGAAGCATATTTACATGATGAAATTTTGGTTTTCTTCTCTCATTATTTATAACCTAAATATCCTTTAAAGCATAACTTAATGAGTCATAATGAGGGAAATATTGATGATGCATTGAACATTCAATTATCAGTTTTTATTAATCTTGAACTTGGATTTGGTGGAGTTCATGAATGATATATTTCAGATGATGAACATCATAGAGCTCATACATATATTCTTCTCAACTGTGAAGAAATGACATGATTTGTATAGTGAGTGATACTACCACATATTATTTAATTTTTTAAAAAAAATAAATTAATATTATTTTATTTATAGATTATATGATGATCATATCAAGAAACCATTTCCACAAATTACATTAGATGCTCTTGAATAATGTCGGCAACACAATTTTTTCTACTGGTTTCAAAGACTGGTAAAGTAAATTGTTTATTGTTTAACATATGAAATAAATTTATTATTTGTTATATTTTTAATTATTTTTAAATTTTTCAGGTATCACAACATGATGATAAATTTTATAATTGATTATGTGCATTGAGTAACTTTAGCACCATTGGTTTCAATTAATTAACCCTTTATTTATACTTTTTAAGTGTGTAAAGTATATAGGTGAAGTTTGGGAGAGTTTAGATAACTTTTTGAGTGTTTTGGGACTTTTCTATAGGTTCACGATTGGGGAATGGTTTGGGAAAATTGTGCAACTCCTAAAGGAAACTATGCACAGTGAGAAAGAGGCTAAAGGGAAGGTGAACGGGTGGCACACAAGCAACACATGGTTTGACCAAACTATGATAAGTGGGGAAATGTTGAGATAGTGATCTTTGGCATGTTTGGTGCATGATTTGGTAACCATATGAGCTAACCATGTGAGTTTTATCCTTGAGGTAGTGGATGGAACATGGTTAGCACATGGTTTGCCTAACTGTACGACTAAACCGTACGCGGTTATAAAACTAGATCCTAAAAATGTGGATCTAGGTCGTCATAATGTTCTAATGCCTCATTGTTTCCCCCAAATTGGACCTAAAATAGTATTATTTTTTTTCCTATTAAAGGTTGTATAACCTCTCCCCATCAATTTTGAAGTGATCCAAAGGATTCTCTTGGTGTTTTAAAGACAGAATATTGTGGTAAGTCATCGTTCTTGGTAGTTATTAATGGGTTTTCTTAGATCTACTTCTTTGTCCATCTTGTTTTCTTATATTTGCATCCATTGTGGTTAGATATAAGATATTTTATTCCAAATATTATTATATTTGGATTGTTTTATGATAGAGGGTGATATCTAATGTGGGTCATGGAGATTTAACTCGGTTTTTTTGGCGTTTGAGTGTCGTTCTTCATTTTCATCATAAAACCTGAGGTGGGTTGCTTTACTCTTGCCTCCTCTATTTAGAATATGAAGTCTTGATTTAAAATTGATTATTTTGTGTGAAATTGGTTGTTAATATTATGTGAAATAATTTTTAAAAACCCTCTTGAGTGACAGTTTGTGGAAACATGGAAATTGGGTGTTTTTTGTACAAAGTGATTTGGTTCTTGATTTTAATACATTTATTTTAAAATGTGGATTCTTTGGAATCATGGTAAATGTATTAATCAAAAATTTTTCAATAAAAGGGATGGTTTTATTGAAATTAATTATAATTTTTTAATGTTTTCAATAAAAAGAACGATTTTAGTAAAATGATTGAAATGGTTGTTTTGTCATTGGTTTGGCATAGTGGTTATGTGTATTCATGTGAATTCGGGGAAGATAAGGGTAAGGAGTATCCCCCATAATTAGTGGGATGGATAAGGGTCAAGGATCTACCCCATAAAAATTGTTCATTAGGTGAATACTTAGTGAAAGGATGACGCAACACTCACGAGTATAGGGAGGTCCATATTTTCATGCATGGTTGAATGTGTGGATAAGTGAAATAGAATGGTTATTCCAAAATAGATTTTTTAAAATGATTTTAGATCATTATTTGGTTGATTTACTTATAACTTGATATTGTTTTGAGAAAATGGTTTAATTGGAACTTTTTTATATTTTTAAATAAACTATTTTAGAAATTATTTTATATAAACTATTTTTATATAAATGTTTTTTGACATGTTTTATCCTAGTGGCGTGAGTAGGGAAGTCATTGGGGAAAATATACTGAGTTTTATTACTCACCCCTTCTTTGGAACTTTGGTTCTTTTACATATGTTATTTACTAGGACATGTGCATAGGTGAAGTATCACATATCCTTAGTAGCACTTTGTGATACTTGGGTTGTTAGTGGAGTTGGAGTATAAAGCATGGGGAGCCTTGGAGATTATTTGGTTGTCTTTGATTTTGGATAGTTTTTTCTTCTTCTATGTACTTGAAAATATAGACATCCACTGTGGAACTTGTTTTTAGTTTGGTTTTGTTATAATGAAATGTTGAGTTTTCATCCATTGTTTATGCATCATATAGCGTTTATTTGGTGATGTCATGTCATGACCCGACCCGTACCAGGGATCGAGCCACAACTACCCCAAGCTCGCCTCTATAGGCTAGGGGTTGGTGATAAGCATCGAAGGTATAAAAAACTCAGGGAGGCCTTTGCCTAAGTAACTGTACACACACACACAACCAACTCAATGTAAAAGTGCAAAGGAAAAAGGAAAATATAAAACACTGTTATATATAAACCACAAGAATGCATCGACCTCTAAATAGTAAAAGTATAGAAAATTAAGCTAAAATGGAAAAGGGGAGAAATACACACCCAACAAGAAAAGTGCCACTACCCGAAAACAAGTGGAAAAGTAAAATAGCTAAGAGAGACCCACTCCTGGATCCTAAGATATGACCAACGCACATGTTCCAAGCACCATGTATCCCTAATCTCCTCTGATGTCACAATCAACCTATCTATATCCTGCAAGGGAACACCAAGTGCGGGAAAATCCCAAGCAAGGGTGAGTATAAAAATACTCAGTAGGATTCCCCAAAGGCTTAAGGGAGTAGTAAAAGATATACTGAAGAGGGGAGAAGTAGATATAACAAGATATAGTAAATGGAGTGTAGCTCAACCCAATAAGAGAGTGAAGTAAGCTCATCCAAATACAAGGATCTAGAAACGATGAGAAGGTAAAATTATCATCGAGTATTCACTACCTATACCAGGAGAGTAGACTCATCCAACCACAAGAAGCTAGACACAGAAAGCATGTGGCATACCCTGCACATATTTTCTTCTCTTGTAAGGAGAGTATCCAAAACCCCAAGGAGTGGGAAAAGGAAATATATGCTGAGTCAAAGAAACCCAAACGAGTGGGTAAGGGTATCTCCATATCACAGCTCAGCCTAAGAAAGTGAGTAGCCAATAGTCCTAGAAGTAACCACCATTGATGCCCATCATCTCATACATCTTCTCTGAACTACAAATCAATGGGACTCAATCACCACACCTTGATACTATCCACTTTGGGTGGCACTGTCTTGCCCTCACGGTTTTAGGTCACGTCACAAGGACGCATCTTGGTGGGAAAAGTGTATCTCTTCCTCATAAGTCCAAAGGTACGTCAAAGCACACCTCATCACTGTATCGCATAGTCGAGAGGTTGTGTCTCAAAGTCATGGACTCATGCCTAGCCTAGCTTTAGGGTTCCACTCTAGTCATCGGGTATTTGTGCCCTAGTATATTAGGGGGTATCATCATCCGGAAGTTGATGGGGACCCACTAACCAGCCCATCTAGAGGTTACTTCCTGGAAATATTCGTCAACAGGACCCACTTTCCAACCCTACTAGAGGGAATCCCAGAACTGCCATCGGGGACCACTTCCAAGCCCAACTGAAGGTAAACCCAAAACTTCCATCGGGGACCACTTCCTAGCCCAGTTAGAGGAAAACCCAAAATTGATCTATCCATACCTACTAGATTGTACCTATCGGGAAGCATCGAGGAACACTGGTCATCCCTGTTAGATGGTACCTCTCAGAGAGAACTTAGGAACACTGGACATCCCTACTGGATGGTACCTCTCAAAGAGCACCAAGAAACACCGGTCATCCCTATTGGATGGTACCTCTTAGAATAATTCCACTACATTCATCAGGTGCTTCCCTGGATAGGCGTCACACCCAGAGCATCTCATATCCTATCTCAGAAGCCATAATAGAGGGCACCATCACATTCCACACAGAAGAACACTTAGGATAGGCTACTCGCAATCCAAAATACGAGTACAAAATAAGAATATATGAGAGATAGAATATTTGAAAAGTGGTGCATGGTGCATGTGGGACCCACATGACATGTGACCCCACCTCATTGCTAGACCATGTACCTAGCCATTCTCGAGTACTAAATAGTGAACAAGTTCCCCTAGGAATTCCAGTGTACTCTCAGAGTACATGGAATATCTAATCAAAATGATGAGGAGCGCATGACGCTCTTCATTGATCCAGAGAGCCAAAACATAATTCATTGACACACATCCTCAAATATCCCCAAAACATTGATTATATCTCTTCATAAACTCTCACAAGATTTGAAACTTACCCTAACCATGGGTTCTCTTCAAAAATAGCAGAAGGTCCTTCCATTGATATTCCTTTCATGTTTCCACAATTAATTAGATCATGAATAAGGCTCTGCATATCCAAACGGATCACACTATTGTGATCCTTGTGGAAAAACACACAAGATCAACTATTCATTTTCCCTAAATGTACATCTGATGTGAAATTCGTAAGTCGCTGCATTTCACTTGAAAAGTGTCATGTGGGGCCCACACCTCATTCCTGAAACAAATTATACGAATCACTCCATCATGATCCCCACGTTAAAACTCATGATATGGACTACTCATTCATCCAAAACAGATATACGGTGAAAAAGTTGCATTTCACCGCAAAGCGTGCGAACCGGGTATCATGGGGCCCGCACCTCGTCTTTGGTTTAAAAACCCAAAAGTAGTCTTGAAAATTATGCACAAAGACCGGGATCACGGCGCCACTGATTGCGCATCAAACGGACATTCCATTTAGAAGATGGGTACGATACAAGATCCCCGAATAATAATAATTAAATTATTATTATTAAATTTAGGTGTCTCGTGCACCCAAACCTTGAGACCAAGACTTCAAAGTCCTGAAATTTTTTGAAAATATCTTTCTTGGAGAGAGTGATTAGTTTCCATAGATGGGGCGTCAAAAGGACATGTCGTTTAGGAGATACGACCCTTTAAAGGGTTTTGGCCTAACTTGGGTTGATCCGGCCCAAATCTAGCTAGACCACCTTCCCCTGGGTCGGCCTAGCCCATTCGCCTGGGCGCCCTGCTCCCAGCCCGTGGTTTTCCGCCTCATCCAACTAGTTGCGCCAGCTGGCACTCTGCATGTACCCTCGTCAACACCATGACCCGCACCACGTGGGTCACTGTCAACCCTCGAGTCTTCCGCCTGACCCCACCACCTCGCTACACCGACTCACCACCACGAACGTCGAGCTTCAGCCACCACACCTGCTGAGCTCTAGTCGTCGCTCTGACGTACTCCGGCCCTCCTCCTCACACTTGTGGCTCTCCACCTCATCGACATCCCAAACGTCGCTACATGCCCAGTCACACCAACATCGGGCCCCGCTCCAACCTCGCCTGTCATGGACGCTCCACTGTGTCGCCCTCTGCGGCCGCCGCGCACCGCCGCCAACCGTCCTTGCTCTGGTGGTCCCTTCTGCGGACAACCGCGACTTCAACGATCACCCTAAAATTAAGTCGAGACAAGTTTTGGAATCCTCGGGACAGAAAATTTACAGCGCCATCCTCCACTCGATGATCCATTGGTGTTTTAACGCATAGAATAAAATTGATGATGAACGCCACAAAGAATGATGAATAACACGGAAAATAAAATGATTTTCAGCAAGGATTTGATGGTCGTGTTAGTGCAGCCATCAGCAATGACAATCAAAACAATGATACAAATATGCAATAAAGGATTTTCAAATTAAAGCTTGAACCAGAACTCAAAAGTATAATAAATCCTACCTCGATTGATTCGTTTATTGGTGTTGGCACATTCATAATGATTTTATTTCAATCTACCAAGGTTTTAGTGGAGATCGCTCTTCAATCCAATGAAGAATGGTTGAGAGATAGGGGAGAGATATGCTTAGTAGAGAGATAAAGAGAAATAAGGTCTAACACTAATTAATTCCATCAATCTATATTTATAGGAGCCTCGCTCAGTGCAGAATCCAAAATTCTCACGCCCCCTCTTTTTATGTCATGCATAGGTAAAACACCCCATTCCAAAAACAATGGAGGTCTTAGATTTCCAATATGAGCCCCCGATCAAAATTTATTTGATTCATCATTCGAGATAAAATAATTCAATTTAATTATTTTATTTATGATTTTTCCCCTGGGTGACTTTTCTCATATAATTTCAGTGCCAATAAAAGTTATACCCCGCCTAGGGTAAATGCCATGTTCTGAACCCAACTGTGGCCTCAAATTTATGATCTGAGCTAACATTTAAGAGATATACCATTTTCTTCATCTGCATAGTATAAAATATACTTAATATCTTTGTAAAGAAAATTCGATCACATCAAGCCTAGGAATTGCATGTTGTCTCACCTCCTAACTCTGGAAATATATATAAAAATATTCTAAATTCTTACAAGGAAAAAACCGGGTCTCTGAATCATTCACTACTTCAAGATTTTCTTCCCTAAAAAGTAAAACTAGGGAAAGCAACTCAGGATACTGATTCACACCTGACTCTCCTTCTCCCATGAAAACCAGCACGTTTCAATGTTGTCACAGCATGCGAACCAAAGGGAGGGTCTTTCCTTATAAGGTCTGCTCTTATCGACAATGTGCGTTCGAACATGCATGTATCTTCTCATCTATGACACGTGGAAGAAATCATGCACCCACTATAGTTATAGGGGTAGGGTAAGGTGGTAGGAAACCTTTCCATCTCTTTGCACAGTCCTGAACAGCCCAAAGAAACTATGGGGATAGTTTACCCCCCGGCTGAACCTCTACATCCCATGTCGCGAACAGAATCGTTGTTTGTCCCTGGAAGAGGGTCTCATGATTCCCTCCTTCAGAATATCCATTTGATGAAAAAACTAAGGATATATGATCATGTAATATTTCACAGTCAATGCATCACAACCTAGACTCTCTTACACGCTTGGGAAGTGAAGGAGTCATCACCATCGATTGGAGAAAACTGTACCCTCCTACTCCACTAGGGTCAACTATAGGGAAGCTAATTGTTTTTGAAACTTCCCGCACTAAAAGAGCCTAGGACTTCCTAATACGGGAATCTACTACCACATTTACCTTTCCTTAAGTATATAATATCTTGAAGTCATAATCCTACATAAAGTTCAACCAGCGTCGCCGCCTCAGGTTCAAGTCTCCCTAGGTGAAGACGTACCTGGAACTCTGGCGGTCTGAACAAACCACAAAGTGATTTCCTAGAAGATAACATCTCCACATTCTTAGGGTGAAGACTACCATTGTCAGCACTAGATAGTGAGTTTCATTGTTCTATTCATGGGGTCTCCATCACTTCAACTTGTACTTGATAACTGTAGTATCAAGACTTGATGTTGAGCATGCAAGGTACCAAAAAACAGGGTAGGTGAGTAAACTCACCCAACCGCAAGATGATAGACATAGAAATCATGTGGCATACCCCATGCATCTTGGTATATCTTTGGAGGAGAGTAACCCCAAACCATACACTCCACTACACTCACTAGAAGCATTCCGAGAAAAAAGTGTCAAGCAGGTAAAACTCCACCGGCAATGCCAGGACCTGCTCCGACACTCCACCGCACAACATCACCATGAATGCATAAGTCAGAGGGACTCTTCCACCACAACTCGATACTATCCACTTTGGGCGTCACTGACTCACCCTCACGGTTTTTCTCACATCACAAAAACACATATCGGTGGGGGAAGGACCCCTCTTCCTTGTGTATTTAAATCTTTGTTGAACAACACCAACACACGGTTACACTGACACACCATGTCACCCTAGTAAAACCTCAAGAAAGGAATGAGGAGAAAATAGTACTTCACATAATGTCTAACAAGTTATACTATAAAGGTAGAAAAGATAGAGAGTGTACCTCTAATCATCTCGTGCTCTGTAGAATCGTAGACATCCAAAGCTTGTAGTTGTCCATGGACCCAACTACCAACTTCCTCAGCCTAAAGTGGGCTTCTTGGTGGTGGTGGAAAGACCTCATAATGTTTTCCCCCACCTCCAACTTCTCCTTCTCCTCTAACAACACCAACTCCTTGGGTACCACCCTGATCACGGTATTGTCTCTGCCATGGCGGTTCACCTGCTACCTACCTGGTATTCTCAGCACGTCTGGTCGGGTAGTCTCGTGCCATGTGTTCTCGCCCATTATAAGAATAACATAGGCCCTCCCTAGGTTATCCCCATGATCTACGCTACCTCATCTCCATACGACTACGTACTTGAGACCGATTATGGGGAGGCCTCTTATGTCGGGATCTTGTCGACTGGCATCTGCTGGCTGCTAAAGACGTTTCAGCTCCATTGCACCCACTGCCACAACCAGTTGTATGGAATCCCTCTAACAGGAATCTCTCTATCACCAGTGCCTAGTCCAACACCCCAACATAGGTGGGGATTCACAAGGGTACTAAGATATAATGAATATCTCTGAGGAGTCCCAGTTCAAACCTTTGTGCTTGAAAGTAACTATCACAGATCATGTCCATAGAGTAGTGTGCAAGGTCTATGAACCTGGTCTCATACTCGGTCACCATCATCCCTCCCTACTGAAGCTCCAGTAGCTCCTGAATCCGAACGGAGTGAAACAAGGAGGGGTAGTACTCCTCATGGAACAGCTACTAGAAGTCATCCAATGAGAGCACCGACTCATAGAGTGTCTGAGTAACCAAGCTCCACCAACACCCAGCTGCTCCATGGAAAAGGCTAACTGCCAAAGCCACTATTTGATATGTTGGTGTCTGTAAAATCCTGAAGAGTTGGACCACTGACTCTAACCAAACCTATACTTCATGAGGGTCTGTCTCACCATGAAACGTTAGCGGTCTCTAGTGCTGGAACTCACGAAGCACGCTCAGCTTGCACACATCCTCAGCCTGCTTTGTTGGGGCTGCCTACTGCTCAATAGGTGGAGGTGCTTCTACCTGCCCACCTAGAAAAAGGGAATCGCATGATGGGTCCCGAACTAAGGCCTCATTGCTCACAGGGTCATCTTCATGAACTAGATCTAATATCCTGGATGGATATCATCGTGGAGACATCCTGAATGTTATCAAGGAGTACAATAGTCAGATGAACATACATATATATCAACAAAAACAACATGGAGCTAACTCGAGAAGGATAGTCAAATAATCAATCCTATATGATGCATGTATTATTGTTACCTGCAACGGGTGTCTTAGGGTGCCAAGTGGTCAAGCGGGTAATCAGGGTCCTAGTGAATAGATACGTTGGTCGCCCGTACCATCAATAAACTCCCTGACCTGAGAGATACTCTCGAGACACTTTGACACTATTTCCCTAAACCCAACCAAGACCTTTTTAGGGAAATATACATACAATGTACCAAGGGTTGAACCACCTCTGATACCACTTTGTCATGACTCAACCCATACTGAGGCTCGAGCTGCAACTACCCCAAGCCCGCCTCCATAGACCAGGGGCTGGCGAAAAGCGTCAAAGGCATAACAAAATCTGGGAGACCTTTTCCTAAGTACCTATACACACGCACACAACCAACTCAATGCAAAAGTGCATAGAAAAAAAGGAAAAGACATAACACTGCTATATATAAACCATAAGAATGCATCAACCTCTAAACAGTACAAGTACATAAAAGTAAACTGAAAGGAAAAAAGGGGGAAAATACCCACCCAAATAGAAAAGTTTCACAACCCAAAAACAAGTGGAAAAGTAAAACAACTGAGAGATGCCCGCTCCTGAATCCCAAGCTACAACCACCTCATGTGGTCCAAGAACCCCTTATCCCTAAGCTCCTCTAATGTCATGATCAACCTATTCATAGACTGTAAGGGCACACCAAGTGCAGGAAAAGCCCAAGCAGGGGTGATTATAAAAATACTCAGTAGGATGCCCTGAAGTCTCAAGTGAGTAGCAAAGGATTTATTGAAGAGGGGATCAGTAGATAGAACAAGGTACAGTAAAAGGAGTTTAGCTCTACCCAACAAGAGAGTGAAGTAATCTCATCCAAACACAAGGAGCTAAAAATGGTGAGAATATGAACTTATCATCGAGCCTTTTCTACCTATAGTAAGAGAGTAGGATCATCCAACCACAAGAAGCTAGACATAGAAATCATGTGGTATACCCCACACATCTTCACCTCTCCTGGAAGGAGAGTATCCAAAACCCAGGGAGTGGGCATAGGAAATAGAATATATATATATATATATATATATATATATATATATTCAATCAAAGAAACTCAAATGAGAGGGTAATGGGATCTCCATCTCACAGCTCAACCCAAGAAATTGAGTAACCAACAATCCCAGAAGTAACCACCATTGATGACCAACATCCTATACATTTTCTCTAAACTACAATTCAAAGGGACTCAATCACTGTACATCAATACTATCCTCTTTGGACAGCACTGTCTTTCCCTCATGGTTAGGTTGCATCATAAGGACGCATCTTGGTGGGAAAAGAATCCCTCTTCTTCGTGAGTCTAAAGGTACATCAAAGCACACTTCGTCACTGTGTCACACAATCGAGAGGTCATGTCACAAAGTCGGAGACTCATGCCCAACCTAGCTGGAGGGTTCCACTCTAGTCATCAGGTATTTGTGACCTAGTACGTCAGGGGGGGTCATCACTCAGAATTTTATGGGGACCCACTACCCATCCTAGCTGGAGGGTACTTACTGGTAAGAGTCGTTGATGGGACCCACTTCCTAGCCCTACTGGAGGGAAGCCCAGAACTACCATCGGGGACCACTTCCCAGCCAAAATGGAGGTAAACCTAGAACTTCCATTGAGGACCACATCCTAGCCTAACTGGAAGTAAACTTGAAACTGCTCTGGCCATCCTTGTTAGATGGTACCTCTTAGGAATCATTGAGAAATACTGGCCATCCCTGCTGGATGGTACCTCTCAGAGAGTACCGAGGAACACTAGTCATCCCTATTGGATGGTACCTCTCAAAGAACACTAAGGAAAACTAGCCATACATATTGGATAATACCTCTCGGAAGAACATCGTTGCAGTCATTGGGTGTCGCCCCAGATAGGCATCACATCTGGAGCATCTCGCATCGTATCTCAAAAGCCACGATGGAGGGAACCATCACAGTCCATGCAGAAGAACACTTAGGATAGGCTACTCATGAGCCAAAATCTGAATCTAAAAGAAGAAGATATGATAGATAGAATATTTGTAAAGTGGTGCATGGTGCATGTGGGGCCCACATGACATGTGACCCCACCTCATCGTTAGGTCGTGCACCTAACCATTCTCAGGTACTAAATTGTGAACAAGTACCCTTAGGCATGTTAGTGTATTTCTAGAGTACATGGCACATCTATTCAAAATTTCAATGAGTGCATAATGCTCTTCATTGATCCAAAGGGTCAAAAATGTAATTCATTGACACGCCTCCTCAAACGACCCTAGAACATTGATTGTATCTCTTTATATATCTTTTCCACTCTCACATGACTCGAAGCTAACCCAAGTTGTGGGTTCTCTTCAAAAATAGAAGAAGGACCTTCCACTGATATTCCTTTCATGTTTCCACAATTAATGAGATCACGAATAAGGCTCCGCGCATCCAAACAAATCACACTGTTGTGATCCTTGCAACAAAAACACGCAAGATCAACTATTCATTTTCTACAAACAGATATCTGATGGGAAAGTCGCAAGTTGCTGCATTTCACTTGAAAAGAATCATGTGGGTCCCACATATCAGTCTTGAAACAAATTATACGGATCACGCCATTGCGATCCCCATGGAAAAACTCAAGAGATGGAGTACTCATTCGTCCAAAACAGATACCCAGTGAAAAGGTTAAATTTCACTACAAAACGTGCGAACCGGGCCTCATGGGGCCCACACCTCATCTTTGGTTTAAAAACATGAAAGTAGTCTTAAAAAATCCACACAAAGATCGGGGTCATGTTGCCACTGACGGCGCGTCAAACAGACGTTCCATTTAGAAGATGGGTACGATAAAAGATCCATGAATAATAATAATTAAATTTTTATTATTAAATTTAGGTGTCTCATGAACCCAAACCCCAAGACCAAGACTTTTAAGTCCCTAAGTGGTCTAAAAAGATCTGTCTCGAAGAGAGAGACTTGTGGTTGTAGACAGGGCGTTAAACAGATGTGTCGTTTAGGAGATACGACTCTTTAAAGGGTCTTAGCCCAACTTAGGCCAATCCGGCCCAAATCCGACCAGACCCCTTCCCCTGGACCGGCCCGCCCCGGCCGTCCCAGTCTGTTGCAGCTGGCCCGTGGCCTGGCCCATTCGCCTGGGCGGCCCGCTTCTGACCCGCGGCCTGCCGCCTCAGCCCGCTGGCGCTCCACCTCGAGACTCTCCTTGTCCCCCCGTCAACACTGTGACCCACACAGCACGGGTCGATGTCGGCCCTTGGGTCTTCCGCTTATCCCCTCCTCAATGTTGTGACTTGTGCCGCCCGAGTCGATACCGGCCCTCAGGTCTTCCGCCTGACCCTACTGTCTCGCTACGCCGACTCGCCATCGCGCCCGTCGAGCTCCAGTCACCGCTCCAACGCGCTCCGGCCCTCCGCCTCGCACCTGCGGCTTGACGCCTCATCACCAGCCTGGTCACCACCGTACTGACTCCAGACCCCACTCCGGAATTTTATGTCATGGCCGCTCCACCGTGCCATCCTCCTCAGTCGCCGCACGTCGCCGCTGCCGGCCGGCCGGCCTTGCTTCGATGGTCCATTCCATGGACCACCGCGACTTCACTGATCGCCAGAAAATTAAGCTGAGGATAGTTTTGGAATCCTCGGGATGGAAACTTCATAGTGTCATCCTCTGCTCGACGATCCATTGGTGTTTTGGAAAGTCAAATAAAATTGACAATGAACGCCACAAAGAATGACGAAGAACATGGATAATAAAATGATTTTCAGAAAGGATTTGATGGTAGTGTTAGTGCGGTCATCAGCGACGATAATCAAAACGATGATACAAATAGGCAATAAAGGATTTTCAAATTAACACTTTAACCGGAAATCAAAAGTAGAAGAAATCCTACCTCGATTGATCTGTTTATCGTTGCCAACGGGTTCGCTGCGATTCTGCTTCGATCCGCTGAGGTTTCGACAAAGATCACTCCTCGATCCGACGAAGAACGGTTGAGAGAGATAAGAGAGAGATAGACTTAGCAGATAGAGAAATAGAAATGAGGGATATCCCTAATTAATTCCCTCAATCTCTATTTATAGGAGCCTCGCTCGGCGCGGAATCTGAAATTCCCGCGCCCCCTCTTGTTATATCGTGCTTAGGTAAAACGCCCCCTTCCAAAAACTATAGCGGTCTCAAATTTCCAATCTGAAACCCCGATCAAAATTTATTTTATTTGGCATTCAAGATAAAATAATTTAATTTAATTATTTTATTTATGATTTTTCCCCTAGGATACTTTTCTCACAGAGGTCTCGCGCCGACAAAAGTTATACCTCGCCTAAGGTAAATGCCATGTTCCGGACCCAACTGTGGGCTCGTATTTCTGATCTGAACTACTGTTTAATAGATATCTCATTTTCATTGTGTGCATAGTATAAAATATACTAAATGTCTGTAAAATTTACTATGGGAACACCGAGTCTTGGAATTGCATGCCGTCTCAGCACCTAGCTCTGGAAATATATGTAGAAATACTTCAAAGTCTTACAAGGCAAAAACCGGGTCTCTACATGTCACATTTGGGTTATTATTTTATTCTTAAAGGGAAAATCGCCTCCATTCATATTGAAGCACTTCGGCATTTATTGTCATCCTTTGGTGTCTTGGGGATGGTGCTTGAGGCCAAGTAGCACTCTTGCCTCGACTCAAGCCAATGAGGAGGGACGGGATGTTACAGTAACCAACCATCCAAAATGGTTAAATTTTATAATGCATATGCCGTGAATGGTTTTCGATTTCATTCATGTGCATATGATGAATCAAAAAAACAATGAATAGTGGTGTTTTCTTGAGAGGATCTCATCGTAGAGAAAGTGAAGTTGACTTTAATGGCATGTTGGATGAAATAATTGAACTATGTTATCTGAGATAGAATTATATAACAATGTTTAAATGTACTTGGTTTGATACTGATAGGGGATTGTGTGTTCATCCGCGTCATGAAATCGTTGACATTAAATATAAAATTTTTATTGTGGTAAATAAACCATTTTTATTAGCTCGTTAAGCACACCAAATATATTACGCAAATTATTGTGTTGCTTCGAAAGAGTTAATTGATTGGTGGAACATTATAAAAATGAAATTTCATGAAAAACGGTTTATGTAAAGTGAATATGGTTCTATTGAAGTCAATGAATTGAAATTTTTCAAGAGACAGCTCCAAATACATCTTTTTAACAAAGATACATGAATATTGATGATGTCACCCACAGTTACAGGTTGATAGTGACGATGATACTGATGATGTAACAAATGAATTTGAATTAACAAGTGATGATTGAGATGAAATTTTATGGAAATTGGTGATACTTGAGAGGAAGATGAAGATATTGGCATTGTCATATACAAAGATAAGGATGAAGATGAATAATGACACAGTTACTTGTTGGTTATAGTCAATATATATATATATATATATATATATAATAATCATCTTCAATTATTTGCTGACAACTTTCTTTTCGTGTTTCATATGGATGATGAAAATTATGATGAGATCTTTTGTGACCTCCAGGAGGTTGTACTACCTGGTGATGAGCCTGATGATATGTTATTAGACCCTCAGGTTACAAGCGGTGCGTCAACTCGGAGGGGTCGTGATCTTGCGAGATTGATGATCCTCGACCCTATTCCCGAGCGACGTCCACATCTAGATTTTGATCGACACCTGAGGAGGTATGTTCGGTTGTGTAATTTAGTTAATTTTCATTATCCTTTATTTTCATTAATTTATTTATGTACTAATTGTTTTATTATCTGTTTGTTTCCATAGTTTTTCACATATAGATGTTGGACATGAGAGTGTTATTCTACAGAATTATTTTTCTGGAGCATGGGTGATGTGGGATCATATTCTCATTGATATTTGACAGAGCATGTTTGACCATTGGATGATATGTAAATATATAATAGTTATTTTGAAATTTATTTAATTATTAACTTGATACTATTAATTATTTGTAGGGTTTATGGTATCTCATCGATAATAGCATGAGGATATCTATATGGGAGGCCTGAGAGGCTTGCATGCGTGATTGATGTCGTTAGCTTTTGCACGATCTGAGGAAGAGAGCCATGAAGAAAGTTGGAGTCACGGTTTTTTATCAGTCTTGCTGCACTCATTGGCTTGATTACATCTCTTATCAGGTTTGGGATAGATTTGTTGAAATAGTGGGTGCCCTAGACCCAACTATTCAGTGCTTTTAATTACCATATCGTGTATATAGTTAGTTATACATGATGTCATCTTACCATTATAGTGTAGAATTTTCAGCATCCACTATATGTCCAAAGATTAATTGTCGTGTCGAAAGGTTATAGCAGTTCCCAAGCTATAATGAGAACCTCAAGATACTATGACATTAATCTTAAATATATGTTCTATGGTCTAGATGCATCTCACCAATTGGACATAGTAGATGTCTGACTATCAGGTGTTGAGGGCTCATAAGCATTGAGATTTCTTCTCATGGAGTTCGCACTTGGTGATATCTAGTAGTGAGATCATGAGGACTGACCTGACAATAGGAACATCACATGTTTCGGGTGTCATTAGATGTTCCTATCTACGATCGTGTGTAATGGTCTCCTAACTTGAGATCATTACCGATGTCTATCATTTGATTGCATACTTTGATGCAAGGCGAAAATCATGGCAATGAAGTCTTGACGAGGTAGTTTGTGTTGGGTGCGTCATTGGTGGCATGGCATTGGTTGAATGGTCAAGAAAGGATTTGTCGCTTTCGGGTTATGGAAGTAATATATCTCAGGTCATGTTGATAAGGATGACAGTACCTTTATAAGACCATGGTCATGGCAGTCGAGGGTAAATTCATCCAGTTAAATCAACAAACAATAACACAAGAAAAGGTCGATGACACGTGAGTGCGTTCTGCTTTATGAGATATTACTGACAAAGAGATTATATTACACAGTGCGTGTTCGTAGATTGGTTGTCGCTATTGTGACAATCCTTATCTCTTCAGGGGCCATGATGGGTTGCTAGATCCCGTTCTTGGTCTGTGAATACTATTCACTGCTGTCGAGATAAGGGCCTAAAGGGTCACACACAATAGCATATTCGAGAATCTTCCCTATTCAGTTGAATATAAGTTTTGGTCATAGTGGGTCCCACCATAGGGGTCTGAGATTTGTTCAAAGAAAAACGATCAGCAATGCAATAAATAAATTCATATTATTTGAGTTTAGAATAATGAGTATTAAATTTATTTATTAAAAGTATTTACAAGATTTAAGTAAATACATGAAAAAATATTAATTGATGAATATTAAATTATTCAAGGTTCAATTAATATTTTTGGGAACGACGAGTCAAGTTTTGGACTCAATTATTATCAACTAATATATTTTAGTATATTATAAGTGATAATAATAATTATGACTCAGATTAGTAGTCATAAAATTTCGTTAATAGTGCGTTGATTATTCGGGGCGGGTTGGCATTTCCAGGTAATTACATGACACTAAATATAAGAAGAGAGGAGATTGTCAAACACTATTCACGGGGCTTCTCTCCCCTCTCCTCTCTCCCATGTTCTAGAGAGAGAGGCTCTGGATCCAATGAGCATGGATCAAGCACTCTCCCAGGCATCGCTTGCAAAGCGATGGGGTGATTGTTGGAGCGTCGAAGACGTCGTCACAATTTCGTGCTTGCACCCGGATTACGACGAACGGCGCTCCTGTAGATTTCTTGAAGCACGTGTGGACGATCTAGAGAAGTTCAATGTCGGATTCTTCAAGCAGCGATCGCCAACGACGAGTAGACGTCGTGCATGACTTTGAAATTAAAACTGGATATTTTTATGGTTTGTTTTTGTGCTTGAAACTCTTCACGCGTGATCCTCAGCTAAATCGGGCTACTGTACACCGACGTCGACAAGTTTACGTCGATCGTCAGTGGAAAAAAATTAAAATCTCACCTGTTTGGGGTTTCCACTGCGCGCCTAGTTCCAACAAGATTGTGCTTATATTAGTTGACAGACAATGTTAAGATGAGATCATCATTAGATCGGCAGAACTGAGAGAGACAGGAGGTCACTCATAGAGCTAGTAGTCGTACATTTAGTTTTCATCGACGACGTTTGGTAAGTACTTTTATTTAATAATTTATATAACTTTAAATGTAAACTATTTGTTTTATTTTTCATATAAGTAGTTGAGCAACCTAATATTACGTAGTTTGATGTTTACAAGTGGATGTACAAGGACCCTGTCACTGGAGATATTATTGGTGGTCGACAGTGCCAGATCGTGGTCAGTAATATTTTTTAGGTTTAAAATTAACTAAAAAATATATTTTAACTATTTAAATTTTAAATTGCATTTGAAGGAGTCATATGAGGTCACGACTTATCACACACATGATGAGAATCAGACCGAGACCGAATGTCAGACCACCATTGCAGCGAGATTTGATGACTCAACATGGATGCAAGTGACTTGGTATGGTTTTAAGAAAGGTCAAGTTATTGGTATCGGTTCTTGATTGACATTTGAGAGTTATTATGTCATTGTTGTGATGTCGTCGTCCAGCTTGAAGGCAGCTTATAGAGAGTTATAATCATCGGCTGCAGAGTATGAGTAGAAGTTTCAAGTTCAAAATGAGGTTATAAAGACCCATGCGTAGAGAGGCGGGAGAGTTTCGTTGGTAGCATGAACAACAATAAGGGTTGCATTGAGCGCCTGAGTAGTAGTAACAACACATGATGGAGTACATGCGGTGGTGTTTGGCGTAGAGTATAGGGATAGAGTTCCCTCCACCACCTCCTCCAGATGACCCTACTCCCCAGTGATTAATGTACTTTGTAGATACATTTATTATGTTAAATATTTGAATGAACATGGTTTTTGTAAATATTGTTATTAATTCTGACATTTACAATTTTAAATGTTGTGTTTTTATATTATTATATTTTTTTTATTTTTTATATTATTGTGATATTTTTTTTAATTTTTTAACTATTTGCGATGAGAAAATAAATGTATATACAAATCCGTAAATAATTTATATTTTACATATTTGAATCCCATGACTTTTAAAAGAGGGTGAATCCATAGTTTATTTGGAGAAAAGGGCTACATTACATAGAAAATCAGGCAACAATGTAGAAATGTATTCGGAGAGACTCGAATCGGAGACTTTACCGAGATCCATAGATGCAACTACCATTGAGGTACACCCTGAACGCATCATAATTTTAATCTAAAACAATAATTGTATAAAATGTGTACAATCAAAATTGATCTTTAATTATCGATGTTTTGTATATTATTTAAACTATTTACATATTTAATTTAGTCTTTGAGGTTGGGTGTAAGTCTCGAGTTTATGTTAAAAAAAATTGAAATTAAATATCGATTTGTATTTTTTTCTTCCATTTTTACACTAATGTCTCCCTGCCATATTTAAATATTCCCAAAGGATCGCCATTTTTCAAAGTATTATCTTTTGAAAATTCACGATCCTGGTCACATGGCAAATCCGGAAATGTGCTTAAATTCAACTTAAAACTCATATAATATGAACGACTCGCTGGAATACAAGTAAATACAGGGCTTCTTCCACTCGAATTCGGCTAGTTTGGCGGCCATTGATGATTCACTGCTGCCCAACGGCCCGCATCCATCGCCCTTCATTTAAACACCCCTAACCCACACAGAAGCCGACCCCACTCCAAAAAGCTGCCCCAAAGAAACCCACAAGGACAGTACGCGGCGAAGCTGTCCCCATTATCACACTACAACGGAGTGCGCACCTTCGTCATCGTCGTCGTCGTCGTGGCAGTTAGCCACTGCAACCCCTGCCCCCGCCGCCTGCACATTCTTGTAGGTGTACCGCCGGGCCACGGCCACGAAAACGCACAAGTTCAGGGCGTTCAGCACCGCCAGCAGCCAGTAGAACCTGTCCACCCGGCTCTCCCGCAGGGTCGCCCCGATCCACCCCCTCCCCTTCGTCGCCCTGTCCACCACCGTGATCAGGAGGTTGCAGGCGAAGCTCCCCACCCCGATCACGCTCAGGTAGAAAGCTATGCCCAGGCTCCTCATCGAGTCCGGCACCTGCTCATAGAAGTACTCCTGCAGCCCCACCAGAGTGAATCCGTCCCCGAACCCCAGGATCACGTACTGCGGCGCCAGCCAGAAGACGCCCATCGTCGTCACCGAATTCCGGCGCTTCTTCTCGACCAGGGCTGCCACCACCATCGCCGCCACCGAGAACGTCAGCCCGACGCCGATCCGGTGGAGGATGTCGATGCCCCGCTCGTTGCCGGTGAGGCGGCGCGTGAGGCGGACCAGGTACCGCTCGTAGAGGGTGACGGAGACCATCATCCCGACGGCGCTGAGCGCGTAGACGGAGGCAGGGGGGAGCTCGAAGCTGCCCAGCGTCCGGTCCATGGTGGCGGCCTGCTTCACGAAGAAGGTGGAGGCCTGCGCCACGGTCACCCCGAACATCAGGGTGAGCAGCCAGATGGGGACCATGTGGAGCACCAGCTTCAGCTCCTCCACTTGGGTCACCGTCGCCACCCTCCAGTGGTTCCTAAGATCCTCCCCCTCCACAACAATCGCAGCTCTGTCCAGAAATCTGCACGCGCGACATCAACACAAATCCCCTGAAGAAAACAGAGTACGAAAACAGAGTACGAAAACGCACCTTAGGCTGCGGGTGTGGCAGAGGAATCGGCATCTGGAGTCGGAGGTCTTGGGGAGTTCGTAGAGGAGGGAAGGGCTGGAAGGGCGGGGCACGTTTCTCTTCCGGATAGCGGCTACCAGGACCTGAGCCATCGGGGTGAGGGGGCTCCCCTGCGGATTCAGGTACCTGTAGCGCCGCCGTCCGGCGAAGAAGACGAGCACCGACACGACCATGATGACTGTGAGGATGAGACAGGGGAGGCCCCAGTTGACATTGTCCTGCATATACACCACCACGGTCACCCCCAGGAAGAGGCCGCAGCAGAGGGAGACGTTCCACCAGTTGAAGAACGACATCTTCTGCTTCCGCTCCTCGTCGTGGCCGTCGTCGAACTGATCTGCGCCGAAGCTTTGGAGGCAGGGCTTGTAGCCCCCCGTCCCCAGGGAGACGAGGTACATGGCGACGAAGAACAGAGGCTCGTGAACTCTTCTCGGCGGCTTCAGATCCGGGATGTAGTGGGACATCGTCAGAAGCCCCAATCCCAGAATATAGAAGGCGGAGGAGATCAAGACCATGGAGTAGCGTCCGGTGTAGGCGTCCGCCAAGAAACCTCCGAGCAGAGGGGTGACCAGCGTGGCGCCGGACCAGTAATTGGAGTGCTGGGCGGCGGCGCCCAGCTCCTGCCGGAGCACTTCGGTGAGGTAGGTTATGAGATTGGTTGCTATGCCGAAGTAGCTCAGCCTCTCGCTGAACTCAATTGCTGAACATCACCCCAATAATACACATCAGAAACAGTGTTTAATCATGTCCTCTGCCTGTTATATTCATCTTCTTCTCAAGGATATACTCACAGATGATTAAAAGGGAGGCTTTCCAGGAGCCGGTGGAGGCTCGAAGAGGGATCCGGCCATTGAAATCCAGGGAAGAATCATAGACCCATTTCCGGTCGTCTTCCCCGCCCTTCTGCGCTCCATTCCTTTCGTCCATCTCCAGGCGCTGGAGTCGTTGGAGCGAGGTGTGGGCGCAGTTCGTGCCGGTTATAAAGGGGATTAGTTCGATCATTGCATTTATGCTGTTTGGTCAGCTGCGCTTTATTTTTTCCAGCGACAATTTAATCTTGGTGCACTTTTATTTCAATTTTTTGATAATAAAAAAACATTTGTTTTAACATATAAAAAACAAGCCACTCTAGGAATTAACGTATCTAAATTAGGCAAAGAGAATAAAATTTTCCAGAAATCAAAATATGCTTTATTATTTAATACTTTATTTGGAAATGTTGAATTCAATTTTCAAAACCTAAAAAGTAATTTCCTACGTCTAGAATAACATTTTTAAAATATTAGAAAATATTACTCTTAATGAAAACTTGATTTTTAATTTATTATGATCTTATTTTTTTAAATAATTTTCTCATATTTCTAAATTTATTTTCATAAAATAAGCGTGATATTTAGAATCATGATGTCAAAAATAAATGCGTTTAATTTTTTGAATAATTTCAAAAAAAAATGTGTAAAATATAATGTAATAAAGATATAACAATGACATCGTGAAAACATCATATGATGAATCATTCGACCAAATGAGTGTAGAAATCTATCCATACACACCAAAATACCTCTCCAAATATTATATTCATTATTTAACTTCAAAATACCTCTCCAAATATCTATAAAACTCATGTGTGGCATCAAATCAGTCATCTTCAACATATCATCATGTTTATAAACATTAGTTATGAGCGCACAAAAGGGTTTTGTCACGCTAAAAAATGGATGCTATTGTAAGAGTATTTAAAAGTCGCCGCTTTACCATCACTATAAAAAATGATGATAATTAATATTTATTTGTATATATTAAAATATATACCTAAATACATATTTGTTTGTTAATACAAACACACACACATATTTATATATAATTATTATATATACATTTGTATAATACACGTTCATACATTTTTAGTTTAAGTAGAATTGATAATAAATATTTATTTCCATATGGTTTATATATTTAAAAAGATATTTTATATGTAAATATGTTTAAATATTTATTTATACAATCATATATACACACACACACACACAAATATGTATATATATGCATATATTTATTTATAAATAACACTACAATATGAAAAAAGATAAAATTTAAACACTAATATCCATATGAGTGTAAGCTCTATGAACAAATTCAATCTCCTTCAAAAAAGACAAGAAAACCCTCTTAAACGAAACTGAAATCTCATCAAATATTAAAAAATTAGGGTATCCCAACTAAAAACTCAGTTTTGAATGCCTTTTGAACATTTTTTACCTCGAAAAAACAGTGATCGACCCCCCTAATTAATGCGACATAGATCTCTTTGCAAGTTTCGATTTGATGTCTCATGGAGCCCGGACACCCGAATCAAATGCTCTAACTATTTGAATCTCAAGTCAAGTTTCAAACTTATCTTAATATTTTATTTTATTTTTAATTTTTCCTATCACCAAATTGTTATTAAATGTATATTACTGAATACTAATTACCAAATTATTAATTAATATTGATATTAAATTATTTTTTAAACCAATTTTTACTAAATATATTATATATTAATGACAAATACATATTTAGTATTATATAAATCATATTTATGCAAATATAATTTATATATATCAATATAAATATATTTCAATATTAAAATATGATTTTTAATAATAATATATATATTTTATGAAGGTGCCCTTTATCAACCCTTTTAATTAGCGCTGATAAAAACACCACTCTTTATCATCACTTTTTTTAGCATTGATAAAGTTCAATACTAAATAAGCACAATTCTATAGCAGTGGATGTGTTTTTATGAAGAATTTTGATACTGTAATGTATTTTCAACCATATTGTAAAATATGACAATGAGGCTGAATGCCATACGTTGATCTTCCGTTTTGAACATTCTGAATATGATTCATACACCTCACCATTTTTAGACTTTATTTCTTCATAGATTTCCACGAACCAACCTGGATGCCCCGGTACACTAATAGTTGAGCTGATTCTCACATAACCCGAAAGACATTCTTAATCCCCACAAGTTGACGACTAACGCCTGACATCAAATAAGAGTGAAGGGAACAATTTCACCACGATAACAAAATATCATTAGTTTTAGAAGGATAAAAAATTATGACAACATTATTTATGATATTTATGAATAATAATTTTTTTTGACTCCAAGTCTCATGAGGTCCCGACCTCACAGCCAACCACACCGAGAATGCCCTTGAGGATTTTTCAGGACCAGCTCAGTTATCAGGTTACTAGGGTATCATGCATCAGATAAAATACATATATTATGATCTGGTTCAACCATTAAAAAGGTTTCATGCCATGGTCACGGTGCCACCGTCACGATGCCTTATTATGCCAAAATAAACACCTATTTAACCATAGTCACCAATAAGGCTACAATGTGTTCTTAAAAGAACTACTTTTTTATGTCCTTTTGTGAACAATAATAAAATTAATTTTAGACGCTCCTAAAAATTTAATTTGTTAAAATAGACTTCATTTTGATTTCGGAATATCAAAATTATCTCAGGGTGAATTTTTGGTACTTTTCTGGTAACTTTGTGTTAATTTATCACATTCAAGGACGATGAGTTTTCAATTTCTATTACTGTATTAAATTCTAGTCATGAAGCAATTTTGATGGTTGAACCAGACTAAATACCACAAAAGTTCTCCACTTGTGGATAGTGTGATCACGGGTGGAATATGTGAGTTCCCAAATGAGGCAATCATCCACGTTAGAGAAGGGATGGTTATCAACAACATGCATAATGGATTCAGGGAGGTTAAGGTTATCAGAGTGCATCACTTCCCCCAGAAAGTGTCACTACCACACACATTTCCGTCATAGTATCTTTTTCTATACAAACCCACCAAAACTATCATTCCACTTCCCTAAAAACCCTATAGAACTTACTTAATATTCTACGGAAAAACATATAATAGGTGGTGAATTTTAGTATGTAATACATTGTCAAATAGTGGTTTCCTTAGGCTAACAGACCCATTATGTGGGTGACTTATTCAAGGACAACTGGGGGAATGAAATGATTTTTTTGAGGGGATGGGTGCACATCAATTGAATTAACAAAGATCTTAGTATGATTTTATTTGATATACTCACAATGACCAATTTGGTTTTATTGAATCATTTTGTAGATATGTCATCTATCCTAATTAGGATTCTTCTACAAACATTAATAAATTTAAAATAAGTTCTAAAAGGTTGATTAGACCATATTAGGATGTTAGTGAATTCATTCACCAATGGAAGTAGGAATATGCACATGGATTCTATGATCTACTAGAATATTCCAGGAAGATTCAATGATGATATCAATAATATGGGGGATAATTTATATTTAAGATAGAACAACAAAAGACAAACAAAACATAGTATGTATGCTAAACACTCCTCAATGAGAAAGTACCACAAGTAGATAGATAACAATCCCAAAATAAAACATCACTCAAAAACACAACATCACTCATGATAAAATCTGATAATCCTTGTACAACAAGTGGACCATAGCCCCACACACTCACCACCATCACTCTAGAGTCCCGCAGATCAAGCACACCCAACACCTATAATTGATGCTTTCCCTTCCCCTGGACCAGACATAACAAAACCTACAAACACCCAAAGACAATGGTATGGTGTGAGCTAAAAAAGCCAGTAGGGCCACAACAAGTGGTCCAAAATCAATTTCACAACAATTAAACCATTTATATTTTCAATTTAAATAAAACAAGGCATGATAGGTCATTTAAATATTTTAAAACAAAACATGCATGCAAATCAAGTAGAAGGAAGATATAAAAAAAGATTAAATGAACATTTTATAAAAAACATTTATATAAAACAACTGGCATGAATAAAACAATACAATAAACAATAATAGGTATAATCAAGTTAAACAAAACAAAGCACCATGGTCATATGACCTGAGTTATGTTAGTTCTAGGCTTTAGGATCCTCACACTATTCAATCATCAATCACAACTCAATTATGTTTGCACACGTCCCTAAGGCTCAGGACAACAAGACTAATCAATCAACATCACATCAGGGACAATCATACCGAACTAGGTTTAGTTAGAGCTGTCATCGTCAACCCATTTCTAGGAATTCAGAGTCCTAGCATGCTTGTCCTAATCACCCACTAACTAACTAGGATCACATGTACTTCAATCAATCAATCAAATATGGTAAAATCAATCATTTCAATTCAATTCATCATTCACAGTTCAAATGCCCAATTTTAGTTTTGAACATGCCATTTCAATTTTAAAACCAAATCATAGGTTTTCATTAATTTCATGCCTTTCAAATCATCATTCATTTTTAGCCAATTTTCTTAAAAATCAACATCAAATCATTTCATCAAATCTTTTCTCATTCCAAGCCCTCATTTTTCTTAAAATATACCCAACATTTCAATACCATTGAAATTGGGATTTTTCAAAATTGCCATTCCATTTTTTAAATCAAACCTCAAATAATCTCAAATCAATGTTTTATAAATCAATAAAAAACTCATTTCAATTCAATCAAGAAATTTTTGGTTTCAATTATAGGGTAAAGCCTTACGGAACCACCTACCTTTAATAACATGATCAATCAAATCAACATTCGTAATGAGAAACTCCAATAGAGAGATGAAGATGAAAAGGATCAAAGAGGAATCCCTAGAATCACAAACAATTAAAACAAGATCCACCAAAAGAGATATCTAATCCATCAATAACAAGAGCATTCACCGATCTCAAAAGGGAGAGAAAGAAATGAGTGATAAAACCCAAATCAAGAGATAAACCACATATCAAAGAGGGATTGAGATCTTCCATCGACACTTTGATTCACAAGAGAGATGGTTTGAGGATCTAAGAAATCCTCTAGAGATCCTCCAAAAGCCAAGGAATTCAATTAGGGTTGAATAAGGGGTGATCAGAGGTTAAACTGGGGGGTTTGAAATTTTAATTAAAATTTTCAAGGGGTTAAAAACCCACACACACGATTTTCTGGTTGGGCCATATGGTTAGTATAAACCATGTGCCTTTACTGAGATTCTGAAAAGTGTGTAGGGTTTGGCCGCACGGTTAAACTAATCATGCTCCAACCATGAAAATCCCTCCATCCAAGAGTGCATAATTTGGAGGTTGTGGTCATATAGTTTTCCCTAACCGTTTTCCAAACATGAACAATCCAAAAAGTCTCCAAAATTTCCCAAAAGTCACCAAAAACAAATTGAGACAAGCCTCAAACAACAAGATATAAAAACAAGGGTGTAAAAGTACCTGAAATCACGTAATAGGATGTTACAACCTCCCCACTATAAATACTTTTTGTCCCTAGAAAGCCCAGCGAGAAGACTCCAAGTCAAAGAGACGAGGAAAATTATCTCTTTCATCAGTGCCTCACACTCCCAAGTCTCATGTGACTCATAATAATGCTTCCATAGCACACATACCAAAGGTATAAAATTTCCACGAAGAACCTTTGTCTCAGAATCAACAATCCTGGATGGATGCCCAGTCACGGATAAACCAGGTTCCACGTCAAGATCTTCCCAGCTCAGGACATGAGAAGGGTCAAAAAGATACTTCCTATGCTGCGATACATGAAATATGTTATGGATTGACGTCAACTACGGTGGAAAGTCTAAAGGACAAGCCATAATGTCCACCAGCTCAATAAGCTCAAAAGGACCCAAAAATCTTGGTGCAAACTTTCCCTATTTTCCAAGCCGTCACTAACCCAACAGAGGTGTAACTCTAAAAAAAAACTTGGTACCCAACCAAAAACTCCAAAGGTCATCATCGATGGTTAACATAGTATTTATAATGGCTATATTCCATTACCATTCTCTAACGAATCAACTAAATCTTTGCTATCATCTCTTAGACAAAGATAGGTTTAACTAGGGAAGATTCACCAATCTCCAAACAACACAACAAATATCTACAAGGAAGACCATAAAAGGACTCAAAATAATCCATTCTAATAGATAAATGATAACTGTTATTGTAAGAAAACTCAACCAGACTCAAATGGACATCCCAAGATCCACCAAAGTCATGAACACAAGTGTGAATCACGTCTTGAAGAATCAGTATAGATCATTCTATCTGGACATACTTCTACAGATCATAGGCCATTCTCAATCTAACTTGGTATCCCATCGCCTACTAGAGGCCTATCCAAAATAAGAAGTAAATTAGGGATCCCTATCAGAGACAATAACAAATAGAACTCCATGCAATTTGATTATCTCTTTCACATAAAGACCTTCCAAGTCCTCAAATTTGGTTATATCTCAAATGGGTATAAAGTGAGATGATTTGGTCAGCAGATTTATCACTACCCATATCTTATTATTCCCTTAAGGGGTATGCGACAACCTAACTAGAAATTCCATATAGAACTCATCCCACTTCCAAATCATCACGATAAGGGGATAAAACAAACATGAAGGTTTTTGGTTATTAGGTTTGACCTATTAGCAAGTATAATAATGAGAAATAAAGTCAGTGATATCTCATCACATACCTATCCACCAGAATCATTGCTACATATCATATAACATCTTCATGGTACCAGTGTGCACTATCCACTAGGAATTATGGAAACCCCCATATCATCTTTTCTCACTAGAAAAATTTCAACATACTGGTTTCAGAAACGTAGGAAACCCTCAGAGGAGAATAACCACTCACCAATGGTCTCCACAACATAAAGGGAGTCTCTAATGGCATGAAATTCATCATCAAGACACTTCTCTAGAAGTATCATCTCAAGAAGAGAGGAGTCCAATTGAACGTTTGTCAGAACAATCTTGGTCACATCATCCCAGACTCTCAAATGAAAATGATAAAAGAGATCTATCAGATTCCACTCTTCTAATGATTCTTTCATGACACGAGTTAGAAGTTTACCGCTCAAATCATCGACAAAAAAATTCCCTTTGCGAAGGGTGTAGATAATGTCTAAATTGAATTATTACATGTACTCTAACCACCATCTCTGCTGAAGGTTAAAATATTTTTAAGAGAAGATATCAATCAGAATTTTGTGATCAGAATAGATGGTAAACCTTTATTCGAAAAGGTAATTCCACCAACTAGAGAATGAATCATAGTTGTGAGTTTGATACCATGAGTAGGATAGTTCTTCCTGTGTGGACTAAGATATTTAGAACCAAAAACCACCACATAATCACCCTGAATGATAACATATCCCAAACCCAAACTGGATGCATTACAAAATACCACATAGCCCTGTCCGTTTTCTGGAAGATTCAAAACTAGTGAATAATTCAAAAGGTGCTTCAAATCAATAAAACAATTCTAACATTTTGAATCCCATAATATATTCACCCCTTTTTTGAGTGAGAGAGATCATTGGATAATTCATATTCGATAAATATTTAACAAACCTATGGTAATACCCCACCACGCCCAAGAAGCTCCGAATCATGAAAACATTATAAAAATATTCCCATGTCATAACAGACTTTACCTTATCAGGATCAACCAAAATACCATTAATCGAGACCATGTGTCCCAAGAACTTCACTTCCCGAATCTAGAAATAATATTTTGATAGTTTGGAATAAAGTCAGCGACTTCTCAACATTTTTAGAAATTTTCTTAGATAACTCACATGATCCTCTTAGATTTTAGAGTAAACCATGATATTATCCACAAACACCACCAAAAATGTATCAAGGTACTTGTGTGGAATATCCTATTCATTAGTTCCATAAAAACTGAAGGAGCATTGGTCAATCCAAAAAGCATAAAAAGATACTTTAAGTTCCCATACCTTCTTTAGAGGGCAGTCTTCTAAATATAAAATTATTTAATTCTAATATGGTGATAAAAAGATCGAAGATCAATCTTCAAAATCCAGTTTACCCCATTTAAATGATCAAAAAAATCATTTATCCAAGGTAATAGATACTTTTTATTTAGTGTAACATGATTAAGTTTTTGATAATAAACACCAAGGTGAAGCGTTTGATCAATTTTCATTGCAAAAAGCATAGGCACCGCCCAAGGTGACACACTTGGGTGAATAAAGCCTTTTTTGCATCAAATAATCCAATTGAGTTTTCAACTCTTTCAATTAAACCGATGCCATAAGGCAAGAAGGAATCAATATCGTCTTGGTACTAGGTATTAAACCAATATAGAACTCTACTTCTCTTGCTGGTGGAAAACCAAAAAAGGTAGATGGAAACATGTCAGGAAACTTGATAATAACCAGAGAGATATCATCACTCAAAGGTTTTCGCTCAAATTCAAAAGAAAACACAAATATTACCCTACCCAACTCTAGATAAGGAGGTGTATCTCTACTGGATATTAGGTCCCACTCTCCCTAAAAAACAAAAAACACCCCATTAAGAGTGATAAAGGAGACCCATCAAAGATAACAGTCAATTTGAGCCTTATGATCAATCATCCAATCCATCTTGAAAATGATGTCAAGAGGTTTCATATTGAGAACCAATTTTTTTAAGTGAAATCAATCTCTAATAGATAGAAAATGAAATAGGGACATCCTAGACCTTTCTCTCTCTCTCCATTCTGAGGGGGTATAATAATATCCACCACACAAGACATCATCTTTATAGGAAGATCTAATAAATTCACAATACGATTCAATATGAATGAGTGAGATGCACTAGTATAAAATAAAGCAGTAACTAAAGATGAATCTATAGTGATGGAACCTCTCACTATCACTGGACCTGCATTATCTTCCTTTAGAGACTCTCCCAAATTGTGAATGTAACACCTCGATCCCAAAAGCCCGAATCCGGTGCATTATTTTATTATATTAGCATTGTTATAAGGAAACAAATCCTGAAGTACCGTTTAGTTTAGCAGTATTGGAAAGACATATTACATACATGATACCCATAATATATTAGGAAATAAGAAATACAAGCAAGATACATAAAAAGAAAATAATCTACATCCTTGAATGATTATTCAAATATTTCTTCTTCATAACCTTGGAAAATAAACATAATAAGGGTGAGCTCAAATGATCAGTAAGGGTAAGTAAAGCAGAATAAATAACAAATCAATAGGAATAAATTATCATGGCAAGGTAAATAACTGATAAAATGTTCCATTAAAATAACTATATAAGGAAATATCTATATGGAATGATAATGAACTGAAAACACATGCCATTAAATCAATGAACTGAAAATGAAATGCATCTATAGATATGTCGATGCAAAATCTCATGGATAAATAATAATTGAATTCTCTATAAAGGAAATGATTAACTATCAGAAGTCATGTTTTTTAGGCACATGATACTTTTATCATCAAGAGAAAGTCTAAACTATTTGTCTAACTAATTCGTCTCAAGTGACTACTGATGCATCGAGGGGATTTCATTAACCGGTCCCCAACCCGTGTATTTCATGTCCTAAGCATTCATCATATATCAAATAAATAGTGCGCCTCATCAAATATCCATATTGACTGAAGAATATGTATTTATCAATAATACCTCATATTAGGAAAAGTAACAACAAGGGTTGTTGACATTAAAACATTCTTGAGGAAAAATAATATTTAAACATTCCAACGTGTCTCATACCACATTGAAACATTTAAATCATAATTCCCCGTGAATTAAATGAAACTTATAATATCACGAGAAAAGTATATTCATGATATATAATATAAAATGGTATAATATACACCAAATAAACGTTAATTGGTTCATAACAAAAATAAGTCTCAATGGAATGTAAATTGAGACGAAATCCCTTACTAATGTCATAACAAATAAATTAGAAAAAACAAAGGTAATAATCATTAAATAAAACATTTAAATACCATGAATATAATAAAATTCATGATATTATATGACAATGTGGTACTATATACACCATATATAAGAAATTAGGTGCACAATAATTAATTATGCCTTATGGAATGAAAATGATACAAGAATCCCTTACCTTAACCTTCATTTTTTGTGTGTGGTATTTATCCTCCTGTATAGAGGTTTAAAATATATTACTAACTTATAACATAAATATAATAATGTTAATAATATCATTTATTAATTTCTTACAATATTTTATTACCCGTTTTTTAACACTCTTTTATTATTTTAACTATTTCAGGTGTTTATTGCCTAGTTTTCTCAAGTATGTTTTGACTTGTGATTTGTTGTTCCTATTAATTATATAATTATTTCATAATATAAATAATTTAAAACATGAATAAATTATCTTATATATTCAGTAAATAAGTATTTATAACAGTCCATAATATTTGGAGATTAGAAATGAAGTGCACCGTTTATGGAGACGTAGGCTGTACGTGCACATGAACACTACTTTCATTTCATTGTTGTATTAAAAGAATGAAAACTAAATGATAAATATGTATATTATAATTCCAGAAACATATCTATGTTATATATGTTACATAGGTTTATTAACACCATCCTTTATACATTTCATGTATGGAATGAATGAGTTATATCGCTTTGAGGGGGCAGTAGTCCACACTTCCTCAAACAAAATTATCGTATTTACACAACTTGGAAAGCATAAAGGTATATTCTAAATAAAAATTAAATAAGCATAAATACATTATAAATAACATGTATATAATATATAAACATAGTGTTCATTACAATATCCACCATGAGAGGTGGTAGGGGAAAATTGAACAATCATTCTTTCATGAGACAGTAATTCACCGTACACAGAAACAATATGCTCGTTACTCATTAGATGGAGGTGTGTGTAAGTGTAGGTATAACTATTAACATAAAAAGATAATAGTATATTAAAAATACTAGTTTGTTTATGTAATCATTGAATATAAATATTATAGGGAGTGTAGAATGTAAATGAAACTAAAAATCTTGAGAGGAGACGCTACCTCTTAATCAGGTAGCTTCTTTTGGTTTAAACCAAAATGCTTCTTCAGGTGGATTCCTGATCAAAGGGAGGATTATAGGTTAAGGTAAGGGATTTTGGTAGAATAATTGGGCAGATCATGTCCGAACCTAAGTGTGTTGAGAGGCGAGAGGAATGGGGAGAGGTGGTGGCCTTTTATAGGGAAGGAAAAGGACTCACTTGGAATTTTTGGAAACAAGTTAGGTGTACACATGTTCTTACCTAACAAAAGTCATACAAAACCAAAAAAACTCAATAATGTAAGGTGAATGGATGAGATATTTCCATAAAATGGGTGTTGTAAAAGTGTATAGGTCAATTGGGCCTTTAAGTTATAGGTTTAGTCCTTTATTAATCTTAATTTTGCCTCAATAATTGTAATTAATTTTAATTACTTTAATATTTTTGGTCAAAAACTAAGTTGAACTTATTAGAAATTGGAAATTATTATGATTCCAAATATGTAATCCATTTTTTCAAATTTAAATAACATAATTGGAAGAAATTAATTTAAAATTCATCCTTTGATCGGGACGATAATGCGGGTTTTTAAAGTAAAAAGGTCCAAAATTTTGATAAGTTTTTACATTCAATTTCAAAGTGAAATTGATACCAATCACCTAAATTGTATCAATTTATAAAAATATGATCTAATTAAACTTTAAAACCAATATAAAACATAATTTAACCTTAAAATAAAATATAACAAAAAGTAGTTTTGAACTAAAATTCAGTATTTTTAACTATTCAAAAAAATGATATGTTTCTGAAAAATATAATTTTTTTACCCTAACTTAATTTTTACATTTAACTTTAAAACATGAAGTTTATTTTGACATATTAAATCAATTAAAGTGTAAAAATTTAGATTTAAAATGGGTTATCCATTAAAAGGCGGTAAAATTGCCTTTATAAAAATATAGGTTTTTATGTGTAAAATAGAGTTTGGTCTTATCTTATGAATATAAAACCTAATGGATGAATATAAAAAATATTTGATTGAATATATAATATATATATATTTCATTAAAATCATTTAATAATTTTAATTAATTATGTTTATTAAGATAAAACTCCTTCAGAAGCATGAAAATAATAATATTTCTTTTTATATCTAATTGGTTCTTATTTTCATTTCTCATTAATTGGTAACCCATGAATTCATTTTATATTTATATAAACTATATATTTTCATAAGTTAGTTAATACTATTCATAAAGACTAGTTTATATCTTATTATATTAAAAAATAATATTTTAATAATACAGTATTGTTTGGTAAAACTCGATCTTGCATGTAACGCAAGCTATCGAGGAAAGTCTCTCTTGCGTGTAACACACGCTAACTTGATGTTTCATGAATTGAAATATATATAGAATATATTTTAAATAGTAAATATAATATAAAGTATCTGGATATTATATTACCTTACATGCTTGGTGTTAAGTGTTATACATGCTGTTGAATACTTTAGTTTTTTGGGGCGTCACATTCTTCCTACCTTATTTAAATTGTATCCTCGCAATTTAAAATCGATCTCGGTAATCGAGGGATTGATATTTGAAGATAACTTTTGTTGAAAAACCAACATATTAAATAGGGTTAATAACACATCTTCTTAATAATAGAGAAATGAAATCACAATGGTCATGTAATGAGGGTCCGTACACTAGTAGAAAAAATCCTTTAGCAACCCCTAAAAACCGTCGCTAAAGGCCTATAGCGGCTTCCTAGAGTCTGCCAAACGATGGATGCTTTAGGCCCATCGTTGTTGTCTATAGCATCCTCTATTTGGTGGACGCTACAGATAAGATAGGGATTACCTATAGCAACCACCAAATGGCGGTCTCTATAGCCTACTTCAGGATAATCTATAGTGACCTCCATATGGAAGCCATTATAGGTTTTTTTTTTATATTTTTAAGAAAATTTCACAACATTAAAAAAACCACTATATTTCAAAAATAAATAAAATATTTCCAAAATACATAAAACCACGAGCACATAAATCTTTTCACCTCATCATCTTCCAAGATCCACTCTCATCATCGAATAAAACTACATAACAAAATTTAATAAAATAATTATTACAAAAAAAAAATATCTCAACTAATAATTGAAATGCAATAAAATATTTCAATTAAAGAAAATGGAATATTTGATTGAAATTTTATATGCTCAAAAATTTTACAATTCACTCTACGGTTCTTTCAGTATGATTTTAAAAAATTTGGATTTCGTTTGGTTGGTTTTGACCCCCTGACACACCCTTTTAAAGGGCGTCAAACCTTTAAAAACCGCATATTCTGTAGTTTCGGGTAGACAACATGTCTGATTGACGTCTCGTCTGATCATACACATAAATAATAATAATAATATGGTTTTCTTGTGATTTATAGTCATTATAAGTATGTTTTCTATATATTTTACCATCAAATGCTTATTTTGGTGTTTTATGATACTAAAAGTGCATTTTTCATCATCTTGAAAAAACGACATATCCAATTGATATACCATCTGCTCAACCATTTCAAAATTAACTCTAAATTTTTTTCCATCTTATTTCACCACATTCGGTGGTAATTCGATTTATTTTGACCCCCACATGAGTTAAAGGGCGTCAAACCCATAAAAACCACATATTCGGTCATTTTGGACAGATCACACGTCCGATTGTTATTTTGTTTGCTTGTACACAACATGAATAATAATAATATGGACTTACAATTTTTCAGGTCATTCCAAGGTCGTTTGATGTTGAATTGTCCGTTAAACACATGTTTTGGCATTTTGTGACACTAAAAAAGTGCATTTTCGATCATTCTAGGCAAACAACATCTCTGATTGACGTTTTGTCTTCTCAATGATCGCACCGCAATTCACTATTTAATTTTCACCCTTACACCACTATTTTAAACTGAATTTGTATTGTAAATTCCAAATATAATAACAAATTTAACTTTATGATAGATTCAATTATTTTGTGTTTATCACTGTTAAAGAGAGAAATGTTACTTGTTTTGATAATATCATTGTAGGTGGAGGTGATTTAGAGGCCCTGAAGATGATCTAAAAGGAAAATGGGCCAAACTGCATGGGATCCCAATTACATCTATCCACTATTTTAAACATTTAGTACAATAAGTGTCTCTAAATGGGATGAAATTTTGTAGGACGATCTAAAAATTCATTTTATACAACTCATATCAAGTAACCCAAGACTAACTCGGCCATCTGGTGGCCCATCCGGACTGATCTGTCCAGCACACCGAATCTGCACGAAGTCAAAAGTGGTATGCTTTAATCTGTCCATATCTTCGGCTGTGATTGTACAAATTGTGCAAAACTTTTGGTGGAGATATTCAGGAGTGGGAATAATTTTTTTTAGTTTTTTTTTCAAAAAGGATATAATATTGTCTATCTATATAAAACCATATGATAAGTATTTTTAATAAATCTGTGTGCTAAAAACCACCTTCCAATTTTCCTATAAAACGAAACCTTGGGATTCCCATTTGTGAGTCCGTAAAATGAGTGAAGTGCTGAAAATTTAGAGTTCCATAGGATTCCTATCCTCATCCTAGAAGTTCTAGAGGCCCCTATCCTCATGGGGGGGGGGTCAAGAATGAATACGGAGTTCCACCTGATCTTCCTCCTCCTCCCAATATCGAGCTAAATGGTGGGTGTTTGTTGTGAGAGAGATACACACATGTCAAGGGAGTTCCAATGAATATATTAGCTAATGGTATGTAGTAATTTTGGTGTTTAAAAATTTCATTTCATGTATCTTACATTATTTCATATTTTAATTCTTTTTTTGATACACGTGATCGTTATGCTCTTAATTTCTAACCGGTTGGTGTGAGGTTTTAAGTGCGTGATTTGTGTTGTTCTGATTGGACAACACAAGAATCCCTTTCATACCCACCTTATTGAGATTTCAATATGCTTTGGAAGCTCTGATTCCATGCATAAGTTCTGGACCTTTACAATATGATTGTTATGTCAAGGTTTGGTTCTTTAAGCATTGAAATAAAAGATTAGGAATTATTCAGGATTCTAATTAATTTAAACCAAAGAATCACTCCAAAATTGAATGAATATCTAAGAAAAATGAACTTTAAATGTGTGTAGTGAAATAAAAATGACCCATTTATCTCATATTTTTTAAAATCCACTTGGTTTTTCAACTATTAAACTCTTTAAGTTAAGTTATTTTCTCTAAACTTTTTTCAAATCACCCCCATTTTAGTGATTTTTATTAAAAATGCATACTCTAAACCTACCAACACTCCTTTAGAGACGACCTAGGGTATTCCCTATACTATAAATCAACCTTAAAATCATAATCAATTTTACGTGTCATGATAAAGAGGTCAAATTTTGGATCCTTTGCTGGGGATCACTTCTGTTTTTATTGCGTGTTTTTGATAAGATATTTGTAAATTTTGTGAATATTTTTTTATCTTATACCTTTACTTATATTTTTGTGTTCTAATTTATTTATTTTGTAGGTTCTGTGCATGATGTGTTCTACATTGGGAGACCTTCCACCATTTGAACCTGAACCAGATAGGATCTTACGTTAGTGAAACCAAGACACAGAAGAGAACCCTTTGAAGGAGGACACACAAAACATCAACACTCCTCTTGATCCTTCTACTTCTTATTCTTCTGGAACCGAAATAAAAACTAAAATAAACTTGAATAACATGGATGAAAATAATAGGAAATTAAAATAACTAACCTCACCTGATGTTTATATCCATCCCACCTATATTTAAATGCAAGCCGTGGCAACCAATTTTGAACTGAAATCTAGTTTAATTCATTTATTACCAAAATTTCATGGAATCGTTGGAGAAAATACACATATGCACTTAAAATAATTTCATACTTGGTGTTCTAATTTAAAACCTACTAATGTGGATTAAGAACAAGTAAATATTAGAACATTCACATTTTTATTATAAGACACTATGAAAGATTTGTTTTATTATGTTAATTCACTAATTAGAGGTTGGGAAGATATTAAATTCCTTTTTCTTCAAAAATATTTCCCAGCCACTCGAACTGAAACTACAAGGAAAAAATCTGTGGTATAAGGAAATCACAAGGGGAAACATTACATTAATATTGGGAACTCTTTAAAAGGTTATGTTCAAGTTACCCACACCACCAAATAAGTGATCAACTTTTAATTCAGTATTTTTATGAAGGGTTAATTCCAATTGATCGTAACATGACTGATGCTGCTGCAGGTGGTGCACTAGTGGATAAAACCCCAATCACTGCAAGAACCCTAATTGAGAACATGGAGAAAAACACTCAACAATTCGGTTCATGGTTAAGTGTACCCATTTGAGGTGTCCATGAGGTGCAAAGTACTGAATTCGAGGAGAAGGTGGACACAAAGTTCGAAGAGGTAAGCACCCTTCTTCAAAAAATTGCTCTTTCCCAAGGGAAATCCCGATATCCTCCTCCCATCCATTGTGGTATATGTTCTTATGACACCCACTACTCTGACCAATTCCCCCAATTGAGATAAACTTCTGAGATTTGTGAGGAAATATTTCCAGGTCACCCCTATAACCAACCCTTTAGGAAAGAACCTTACCATCCAACCCTGGGTGGAAAGAAAACCAAGATTATAGGCAAGGGGGTTATTCAAACCAAACTCAACAACAATGGAACCAACCGGGGTAGAGTAGTCATCCACCACCACCACCCAGAAATACCCAACCACCATAAATGCCTTTCCACCCCCCTCTAAAACCCAAGCTGAGCTTAGAAGATATGATGAAACAAATGGCTGCCAATAATCTAAAATTCCAAAAAACCACCCAAGAAACCATAAAAGACCTCAAAACCCAATTAGGCCAACTAGATAACTCGGTGGGAGAAATTCAAAGTCACGGGTTGGGTAAACTACCATCTCAACCATTAGTCAACCCTAGAGGTAAAGGAAATGTTAGTTCTATCACACTTAGGAGTGGAAAACAACTAGAAATTCAAATGAATCCCCCATTAGAGTCATCCCCTCTGGAGGAAACCTCCATCCCAAACATTAAAAATGTTTGAAATGTTAAAAAACCATGTCTTGAGAGAATCCCTTCTAAAGGAAAGAGTGTGTATGTTGATGAGTCTCCTAGACAAACCATTACTCTTCCATTTCCCCAAAGGGCCACCCAACCTAGAAAAAAAAAGGAAACTAAACTCGATAAGAAAATTTTGGAGACTTTCAAAAAAGTGCAGGTTAACATCCCCTTGATTGATGTTGTGAAGAAAATTCCATGATATGCCAAGTTTCTAAAGGAGATGTGTACACACAGAAGGAGAATTTGTGGAGATGAAATTGTGAGATTGGGGAGGAATGTATCATCATTAATAGAGCCATCACTTCCCACTAAGTGCAATGATATTGGGACATTCTTGATTCCATGCACCATAGGGGAGTATTCATTTTCCAATGCTATGCTTGATTTACGTGCTTCTATAAATGTAATTACTCACTCCATTTACTCTAAATTGAAGGTCGGGGAACAGAATCCCACTGGAATTGTTGTTCAACCGGCCAAACGGAGTACCGCACACCCCTATGGTGTGTTAAAGGATGTTATTGTGATGGTGTGAAATTTAATTTTTCCTGCTGATTTTTATGTACTTAAAATGGAAGATGATGGGATGAGTGGGCATGCCCCAATTATATTGGGGATACCCTTCTTGAAAACCACCGAAACCATAATTAATGTCCACAATGGTACATTATCTATGGAATTTGGTGGCGATATTATCCACTTCAACATCCTTGATGCCATGAAGCACCCCTCAAAATAACATCCCTCTCTCTGTTAATTCTATAGATGTACTCCCTTCCCTTGAAAAAACTTAATTTCATTCCCTCGACCCCCTTTATGAGTTTTCATCATTGATTGAAATTCTAGGAAATGAATCATTCATTGATTATTTTAGTATTCTAGAAAAGTATCATGCATGTTTATTAATTGATAATTTCTTGAACACTGAGGATCCAATGACCATCGATGATACTGCTAAGATTGTAAAATATCATTCCTCATATGAGGATGATACCATTGAGCAATTCAATGAGATTAGTGACCTCTCACTTTCACACACACTCCCATAAATCCAAAATCTACCTGAATTAGAACTAAAAAAACTACCTCAAGATTTAAAATATTCATATCTTGAGAATAGAAACAAGATTCCTGTCATCATTGCTAGTTCAATCCCTCATGAGCATGAATTGAGACTACTTGAACTTTTGAGGGAGTATAAACAAGCATTGTTATGGACACTTGCTAACATTCTTGGTATTAGACCATCAATTTTCACACATTATATTTTATAAAATGATGAGGCTAAACCAGTGAGGCAGGAACAATGTCGACTGAAACCAAACCTCCTAGAAGTTGTGAAAAAGGAGGTAACAAAATTATTGGCTGCTGGAATCATTTAACCCATCTCTGACAGCCAATGGGTCAGTCTCATTCAAGTATTTCCTAAAAAAACTGGCCATACAATAATCAAAAATTAAAACAATGAATTGGTTCCAACTCGTGTGCATAATAGTTGGCGTGTCTACATAGAATATCTCCGACTAAACCAACACACTATGAAAGACCATTTCCCTTTGCTATTAATTAACCAAATTCTAGAGAGGCTAACGGGTAAGTCTCACTACTGCTTCCTTGATGGATATTTTGGATACTTTCAGATCCATATTTCCCCTGAGGACCAGAAAAATACGACCTTCACTTTCCCCTTTGGCACATTTTCATATAGGAGGATTCCATTTGGTATGTGCAATGCTCTGGGTACTTTCCAACGATGCATGGTTAATATTTTTCAGATTACCTAGATAATTGCATGGAAGTTTTCATGGATGATTTCACTGTGTATGACTCCTATTTTGATGAATGTTTGAGTAGTATTTCTTCAGTCCTACATCGCTATATTTAAAATAATCTTGTATTAAATTATGAGAAATTCCATTTCATGGTGCGATAAGGTATAATTTTGGGACATGTCATTTCTGGGGATGGTATCCAAGTAGATAAATCAAAAGTGGATGTAATTTCTTCCTTACCATTCCCTAAAAATGTATGGGATGTGCAGTATTTCCTAGTTCATATTAGATTTTACCATCGTTTCATTCATGTCATTAGTAAAATTTCACCCCCCTCTACCGATTACTCCAAAAATAAAATGAATTTGTTTTTGATAAAGAATGTGAAGAATATTTTAATAAGTTAAAATGGAGTCTCACATCATCCCTGGTAATACAACCACCTCAGTGGGATTTACCATTTGAGATCATGTGTGATGCCTCTAACTATGTAGTTGGGACAATCTTATCACAAAGGGTCGACCGAGCTCCACATGTCATTTCCTATATCTCACATACTTTGGACCCTGCCCAAGAAAACTACACCAAAACTGAAAAATAATTCCTTTCAATTGTGTTTTCCTTGAAAAAAATTCAGGTCATAACTTTTGGGGTCCAAAGTCATTGTGTTCTTAGACCGTGAAAGCCTCCAGTATCTCCTTAAGAAACTGGAATCCAAACCACATCTCATTCGCTATATGATCCTCCTTCAAGAATTCAATCAATAAATTAGAGATAAAAAGGAGCAAAGAATGTGGTGGATGACCATACCAGTAGGATCCACCCATCCTCTAATATTGAATCGTCCCCATGTATTACCATAAATGACATGTTTCCTAATGAGAAACTGTACCAAGTGCAAGATTCTATTCCTTGGTATTCTGAAATTGTAAATTATTTGGTAGCATCTTGCATTCCTACCGATTTTAACAAAAACCAAGCTAGTCATCTAAAACATAAGTCTCATTGGTACATTTGGGATGACCCATACCTCTGGCACACATGTAGTGATAAAGTACTTAGGCGTTGTGTTCTTGATAGCGAGTTTCAGTTTGTCCTTAGATTCTTCCACACTCTTAATTGTAGGGGCCACTTTGGTCCCCAACAGACTACTTGTAAAGTCCTTGATTCTGGTCTCTTTTGGCCAATAATTTTTTAGGATGCCCATGGTTTTTGTAAATATTGTCCTCTTTGTCAAAGAATGGGTAATGTCTCTAAATGAAATAAAATTCCACAAAAACCATTGCTCTTTCATGAGCTTTTTGATGTTTGGGGTATTGACTTTATGGGGCCATTTCCCAATTCCTTTGGCAACTTGTACATTTTTCTAGCAGTTGATTATGTGTCAAAATAGGTAGAGGCACGAGCTAAAATGAATGATAATTATAAGGCAGTTGTAGAGTTTTAGAGAACCCAAATCTTATGTATTTTTGGCTTATATAGGTTTATCATCAGTAACTAGGGTTCTCATTTCTGTAACCAAACAATGCAATCACTTTTGCGTCGGTATGAGGTCAGTCATTGAGTGTCTACTGCATATCACCCATAGACTAATGGTCAAGTCAAGGCATTAAATAGAGAGGTAGAAAAAATTCTTGAAAAAACGGTTCAACCCAATAGGAAAGATTGGATTCTTAGACTTGATGATTCATTATGGGCTTTCCATACTGCTTTTAAAACCCCAATTGGAATGTCACCTTATAGGATTATTTTTGGAAAGAGTTTTCACCTACCTGTTGAGATTAAGCACCGAGCCTACTGGGCCATCAAACAATGAAATTCTAATCTTTCTTATGCAGGTTCTCAAAGGAAGTTACAAATTCAGGAGCTGGAGGAAATGCACAGGGATTCATATGAGAACTCCATGATTTATAAGGAGCGAACCAAGGATGCCCATGACTTTATCATCCTTCATCATCAGTTACACATTGGGCAGAAGGTCATCCTTTACAATTCAAGGCTGAAGTTACATCCAGGTAAGCTTATTTCTTGCTAGTTTGTTCCATACACTATTACTAATGTATCTTCATTTGGTGTTGTTCAGGTTCAAAATGAAGAAACTAAGAAAACATTCACTGTCAATGGGCAGCGACTAAAGCACTTCCATGAATCCATTCCGGAGTCCCTGATGAAGGAACTCCATGTTCAAGAAGCATTCTATGAATGACACTCACCAGATTTTATCCTTCCTTCCCACATTATCTTTTATTATAGTGAGGACACTGCACACTTTATGTGTGGGGGGATGGGTATATTACTAAGTTAGTTAGGAATTTTCATTATCTTTATTATTTTTCTCTTTTAACCTTGCTGAATTGTATTGTTACTTTTCCCCTTCCCTCTCCCTCACCTTTATGATGTAATATTACTTTTTTTATTCCAACTTTATCATGTAAAATGATGCCCATTTAATTATAGAAGTTATTGAAAATTCACGTGGAATGTCCGTATTTCATGTTGTTTTAATAATCATTTTTTTGATGAAATGTGCATTTCAGCAAGAATTCACTACTATGGTGTGACTTTATTTTGAAATTTAGTTTCTTTTCAATGATATAAATGGTTGTATAATTTCTAAAACTTTGAGAAGAATAGTACCCTTTTTGTGAATAGTTTAAGAGAAAATTGTTTCACTTAAATCTCTCTACACATTTGTGCACCCAACCATGAAGTGTGAAAATTTATTACTTAATGGAAGGTAAATATAAGTTAGTTTGATTTTTCTCTACTTTCCAAAATCATTTTTCCATACGTTTGTTCCTTATCTAATACATTTAATTACTATTCTAGATTGACCTACGCATGTGTACCTGTTATCCGACTTTTGTACGCCCCTAAAAAAACAAACAAAAAATAGATTTTATATTGAGAAGGTCAAAAACCACCCTTACTCAACTTTTGATCTTGTTATAAAAATTACAATTAGTTTCACGAGGAGATCAAACAAGGGTTGGGAGAAGAGTGTGGGATTAGTTCCAGGTGCAAATTTTGAAAGAAAATAATAAATGACGGGAGTGATGAAATGTACAACATATGGGGATATCTAGGTTAGGATCTTATGGTTTTACTTCTGGGAATTCTTAAGTGAGCGGGTCTTGAAATTTTATTTCAAAGGATGTGGGGAAAGTTCAGTAGAAAGGATCTTGTAAGTAGACAATTATTAAAATAACTTATATTTACTTGATAGAAAGTGGAAAGAATAACATGAAATGGTTGTCACACACACACGTGGAGAATTAGTGACATTATTAACTTTTGAATTATTTTCTTTGATTGGTATCATGCATCTCTTGGAATTTTATTTGGATACAAATTTTGAGACGACTTTTTCCATGATCATTGAGAATAACTCCTCGACGTGATTTTTTCATTGATCACATTTCTATCAGAAATTAATTTTTTATTGAATGTTAAATATTTATGAAGTTGGAAATATCTACATGCATAATTTTTGGAAATATGAATTTTCCTAGGAGTGAAAATGTTTAGGTGTGAGGGTGTGATCGCACTGTGATTCACTGTTTCATTTTCACCCTTACACAACTGTTTTAAACTGAATTTTTACTGTAAATTCCAAATATAATAAAAAATTTCACTTCATGTTAGATTCAATTATTTTTTTGTTTATAAATATTAAAAAGGTAAATTTTACTTGTTTTGATAATTTCATTATAGGTGGAGGTGATTTAGAGTCCCTGAAGATGATTGAGAAGGAAAATGGGCTAAACTGCATGGGGTCCCAATGACATTTTCCCACTGTTTTAAACATTAAGTGAAATCAGTGTCTCCAAATGGGATTAAATTTTGTGGGCCAATCCAAAAATTCATTTTCTACAACTCATATCCAGGAACTCAAGCCTAATTAGGCCATATAGTGGCCCATCCGGACTGATCTTTCCAGAACACCGAATCTGCACGAAGTCAAAAGTGGTGTGCTGTGATCTGTTCATATTTTTAGTTGTGATTGTCCAAATAGTTCCAAACTTTTGGTGGATATATTTAGGAGGTAGGAATACAACTTTTTAGTTTTTTCAAAAAGTAGATAAGACTGTATGGACATCTAAAACCATATGAAAAGTGGTTTTAAGAAATATGTGTTCTCAAAACCACCTTCTAAATTTCCTATAAAATGGCACTTTGGGATCCCCATTTGTATGTTCAAAAAATGAGTGAAGTGATTCCAATTTGGATTTCCTTATGAGTCCTCTCATCATATTAGAAGTTCTGGAGGACCCTATCCTCATAGTGGGATCAAGAATAAAGAAGGAGTTCCACCCGAGCTTCCTCCTTCTCCTGATGTCGAGCTAAATGGTGGGCGTGTATTGTGAGGGAGATACACATATGTAATGGGAGTTCCAACACATATATTAGCTAATGGTTTGGAGTAATTTGGGAATTTAAACATTTAATTCCATGAATCTTACATTATTTCATATTTTAATGCTTGTTTTGATACATGTGATCATTATGCTCTTAATTTCTAACCGATTGGTGTGAGGTTTTGAGTGAGTGATTTGTGTTGTTCCGATTAGACAACACAAGAATCATTTTCATACCCACCTTCTTGAGATTTTAATCTGATTTGGAAGCTCTTATACCATGCATAAGTTCTTGACCTTGAAAATATGATTGTTACGTCAAGGTTTGGTTATTAAAGCATTGAAATAAAAGCTTAAGCATTATTCAAGATTCCAATTAATTTCAACCAAAGAATCACTCTAAACTTGAATGAATCTCTAATAACAATGAACTTGAAATGTGTGTAGTGAAATCACAATGACCCCTTTATCTCATATTTTTAAAAATCCACTTGGTTTTTCAACTATTAAACTCTTTAAGTTAAGTTATTTTCTTTAAACTTTTTTCAAATCACCCATGTTTTAATGCTTTTTATTAAAAATTCATACTCTAAACGTACCAATGCTCCTTAAGAGACGACCTAGGGTCTGCCCTATACTATAAATCAACCTTAAAATCATAATCAATTTGACGTGTCATGACAACATGGTCACTCGAACATTTAAAAATTCACTCTATGGTTGTTGTAGTCTCATTTCACCACATTTAGAGGTCGTTTGGTTTGTTTTGACCCCGGACACACCTTTTTAAAGGGAGTCAAACCTTTAAAAACCGCGTATTCGGTAGTTCCTGGCAAACTGCACATCTGATTGATATGCCGTCTACTCGTACACATCAAGAATAATAATAATATGGGTTCCCTAGGATTTCAAGTCATTATGAGGTCATTTTCTATATATCTAACTATTAAACACATGTTTTGGTGTTTTATGACACTAAAAGTGCATTTTTCATCATCCCGAACAAACAACATCTTTAATTGATGTACTGTCTACTCAACCATTTCACAATTCACTCTATGGTTATTTTTGTATAATTTCACTGCATTCAGTGGTCATTTGGCTGGTTTTGACCCCCTTGCGTGATTTTAAAGGGCACCAAACATTTAAAAACCGCATATTCGGTCTTTTCCGGCAGACCAAACATCTTATTGATATTTTGTCTGCTCGTATAGAACATGAAAAATAATAAGACGATCTTCCTATTTTTTCATGTCATTATAAGGTTTTTTGATATTGAATTGATCGTTAAACACACATTTTGGTGTTTTGTGACACTAAAAACACGTTTTCAGTCTTTCTAGGAAAACGAAATCTCCGATTGATATTCTGTCTACTCGGCCATTTTAAAATTCACTCTACAGTTGTTGTCATCCGATTTCACTGCATTTGGAGGTCGTTTGGTTGGTTTTGACCCATGAACACACCTTTTTAAAGGGAAAACCTTTAAAAACCACAAATTTAGTAGTATGACTTCAAGTCATTCTGAGGTTGTTTGCTATATATCCGACCATTAAACACATGTTTTGGTATTTTGTGACACTAAAAGTTCATTTTCTGTCATCCCGAACAAACGAAATATTCGATTGACATACCGTCGACTCAACCATTTCAAAATTCACTATACTATTTTTTTCTTCTAATTTCACCAAATTTAGTGGTCGTTCAGTTTTTTTACACCCCATATGCTTTTAAAGGGTGTAAAACCTTTAAAAATGAATATTCGGTCATTCTAGATAGACTGCATGTTCGATTGACGTTCCATATGCTCGTACACAACATGAATAATAATAATACAGTCTTCCTATTTTTTCAGGTCATTCTGAGGTCATTTCATATTGAATTGATTGTTAAATGAATGTTTTGATGTTTTTTGATACTAAAAGTTCATTTTCGGTCATTATAGGAAAATGCCATCTCGGATTGACATTATGTCTGCTCGACCACTTCACAATTCACTCTATGGTTGTTGTAGTCTCATTTAACCACATTCGGAGGTCTTTTGGTTTGTTTTGACACCTAAACACACCTTTTTAAAGGTCATTAAACCTTTAAAACTATATATTTAGTAGTTTTAGGCATACTTCACATCTGATTGAGGTCATTTTCTATATATCTGACCGTTAAACACATGTTTTGGTGTTTTATGACACTAAAAGTATGTTTTTCATCATCCCAGACAAACAACATTTACGATTGATGTACCATCTACTTGACCATTTCACAATTTACTCTACGGTTGTTGTCTTCTGATTTAACTACATTCAGTGGTTGTTCGACTAGTTTTGAACCCCCCACATGCTTTTAAAGGGAGTCAAACCATTAAAAACCATATATTTGGTCTTTTTGTATAGACCTCACATCTGATTGATGTTTAGTCTTCTCATACATAACATGAAAAAAAATAATATTATCTTCCTATTTTTTTAGGTAATTTTGAGATCATTTGAAATTTAATTGACCATTAAACACACGTTTTGGTGTTTTGTGGCACTAAAAGTGCATTTTCCATCATCTCAGGAAAATGAAATCTCTAATCGATGTTCCATATGATCATCCATTTCAAAATTCACTATACAGTTGTTTCCGTATGATTTTACTATATTCATAGGTCGTTTGGTTGGGTTTGACCCTCAGATACACTTTTTTAAAGGGCATCAAACCTTTAAAAATTGCATATTCTGTATTTTTGGGAAGACTGCAAATCCAATTGATGTATCATCTGCTCGTACACATCAAGAATAATAATAAGATGGATTTCTTATGATTTCAATTCATTTTTTAGAGATATATATATATATATATATATATATATATATATATATATATATGACCGTTAAACACATGTTTTGGCGTTTTATGACACTAAAAGTGAATTTTTCATCATCCTAGACAAACGACATCTCCGATTGACATAAAGCCTTATTGAATATTTCCAAATTCAATATACAGTTGTTTTAGTCTAATTTCACTACATTTGGTGGTATTTTGGTTGGTTTTGACCCTCACATTCTTTTAAAGTGCGCCAAACCTTTAAAAACAGCATATTTGGTTATTCTAGAAAGAACGCACATCCGATTGACGTTACATCTAATGGTACATAACATGAATAATAATAAGAATGTATTATTATTTTTTCACATTATTATGAGATCTTTTGATATTGAATTGACTGTTAAATGAACATTTTGGTGTTCTGTGAGACTAAAAGTGTGTTTTCAGTCATCCCAGGAAAAAGACATCTATAATTAATGTTCCATATACTCAACCATTTAATAATTAACTCTATGATTTTTTATCTAATTTCACTACATTTGTAGGTTTTTTGGTTGGTTTTACTCCCAGACACACCCTTTTAAAGGGCGTCAAACCTTTAAAAACCGCATATTTAGTAGTTTTCGGCAGACAACATGTCCGATTGATGTCTCTTCTACTCTTACACATCAAGAATAATAATAAGATGGTTTCCCTATGATTTCAAGTCATTTTAAGGTTGTTTTATATATATTTTATTGTTAAATACATGTTTTGGTGTTTTATGACACTAAAAGTGCGTTTTTCGTCATCCCAGACAAAAAACATCTCTGATTTATGTACTATTTGATCGACTATTTTACATTTCACTCTATGTTTTTTTATTTGATTTCACAATATTTAGTGGTCATTCGACTGGTTTTGACCCCCCGTGTTCTTTTAAAGGGCGTCAAACCCTTAAAAATCACATATTCAGTCTTTCTGGGTAGATCGCACATCCGATTGGCGTTTATTATGCTCATACACAACATGAATAATAATAATATGTTCTTATTATTTTTTGAGGTCATTATGAGGTCATTTGATATTTAATTGATGGTTAAACGCATGTTTTGGTGATTTATGACACTAAAAGTTCATTTTCGGTCATCCCGGGGAGACATAATCTTAGATTTATGTTCCATCTACTCTTCCATTTCAGAATTTACTCTACGGTTGTTTTTTTCTAAGTTCACTACATTCAGAGGTCATTTGGTTGGTTTTGACCCCTAGACACACCTTTTTAAAGGCCGTCAAACCTTTGAAAACTGTATATTCAGTAGTTCTGGGAAGACCACATGGATAATTGACATATCATCTTCTCAAACACATAAATAATAATAATAATATGGTTTTCCTATTATTTCAAGTCATTATAAGTTCGTTTTCTATATATCTGACTGTTAAACAAATGTTTTGGTGTTTTATGACACTAAAAGTGCATCTTTCATCATCCCGAACAAACGGAATCTTCAATTGATGTACTATCTTCTCGATCATTTTTCAATTCATTCTATGATTATTTTAGTCTAATTTCACAACATTTGGAGCCCGTTCAACTAGTTTTGACCCCAACGTGTTTTTAAAAAGCACCAGACCTTTAAAAACCGCATATTCAGTCATTCAAGGCAGAATGCATGTCTAATTGATGTTTCATCTCCTCATACACATAAAAAATATTAATAAGACTTTTTTATATGATTTCAAGTCAATACAAGGTCATTTTCTATGAATTTGACCGTTAAACACACGCTTTTGTGTTTTATGACACTAAACTGTGTTTTCGATCCTCCAAGGACAACGTAAGATTAGTTTGAAGTTTTGTCTACTTTTCAATTTCACAATTTACATTACGATTGTTGTCATCTGATTTAATAGCATTCAGATGTCTTTTGGTTGGTTTTGACCCCCGAACATACCTTTTTAAAGGAAATTAATCTTTTAAAAATCACATATTCGATAGTTCCAGATAGATTGTACATCTAATTAACGTGTTGTTAGCTCGTACGTGTCATGAATAATAATAAGATAGTTTTCCTATGATTTCAAGTAATTTTGAGGTCATTATCTACATATCTAACCATTAAATGCACGTTTTGGTGTTTTAAAACACTAAAAGTGTGTTTTACGTCATCTCGAACAAATGAAACCTTCGATTAACATACCGTATGATCGACCATTTCACAATTCACTCTACAATTGTTGTCATCTGATTTCACCATATTTATAGGTTGTTTAGTTGGTTTTGACCCCCTGTATGTTTTTAAAGGTCATCAAATAATCACACAATAAGGATACATCCACACACCAACATAACATCAGAAAGTAATGAAAGATCCATTTTCAATCCAATATAATCAATGGGAAGCAAATTAAGATGAAATTTATGAGTCACTTCCATATTACACATTAATATAGGATCCATTGTCTCAATTCCAATGTTAATGAATGATGACAACATTGGTAATGTCGACATTTGTTCCCTACCCAGTCACCCATGCCCCATATCTAAAGGTACAATACGTTAATTTCATCAGTTTCACATATTAAATCATGAGTTGCAATTAATTTTACCATTCAGTATGGATATTGGTATTAGATGACCAATTGATCTTATTAGTCTTCATATTGTACTAGATCCTAAATGGTTTCACTTTCAACATCATCATCATTCATCAGTAAACAATATTCGATCTAGCTTATCTATCACCTGTCCATTATACTCTTGATTCTCATTTTACTTGGAAAATACTAAATTAATTTTGGCTGTTTCATGAGGCTTTAATGAGGTCATATGTTAAACCATTTAACCTATATTTTATTATAAATATGTGTCCTTTGATCATGAACCCCACTGATTTCCAATGCCTTTTGTGTGATTTTTCATGAATTTTCCCAACCCTTAACTTATTTCTTTGGGATAATGAAAACAGGGGACCAAAAATGGAACTTAATTCCAGATTTTTATCGTTCATAAAACTATGGGGGTCCTTAACTGGAATAAAGTTCCAGTTTTGGTCCCCATTGTCATTATCCCTATTTCTTTAGTTGTTTTATGATTGTCTTTATCATATAGTGACCGGGCCTGATGTTATTTTCGTATTAATCTATATATTATCTTGTAATTTTACCATTCTTGTATTTTTTTAATCTTCAATATATGAGTTTACTCTCATTTCTAGCTAAAATATTCATTTGTATATTTTTTTTGTAAAAATACCCTTTTATTACATTTTGTTTTCACTGGGTTTAGAAAAAAATTTCTATTGTAATTTTATTCCTGTGTTGAACATATATCATCATTGTCAATTCTTTGAAATATTGTATTACATTTTGTATTATCCTTTTCAAATTTCTTCAAAGTCATTTTTTTCAAGGTCCGGCCCTTAACAGGGCTATGAATACCAATACACAAATTTTGAGTGTCTAAATAGTACTATTTAGGTTTCATCATATCCTTGGTGGACACTTATCCTTTTATTTCTATTCATTATATCTATTATACTTTTTTATCTTGTCACTCTATCCATAAAATAAAACCATTTTTCTAGAAAACCTCTAGATTTTACCCTCTATTGTAAGATTAAAATGAGAATTGTTCATATGATATTCTTTATGCATTTTATTAATATATATATATATAATTGTTTTGTGATTTGTATATTTGGAACAATTTAATTTTCATCATATTATATCATCTTCACACCATCCATTTTTTCTAGAAATTAAAAATATTTTTGATTGAAACTTTTTGTGCGTATTAAACATTTTTGAGTGTGCTGCTTTGTGTTTGCGTATTTTCAGCTGCTACCTTTAAGAGAAAGTGTGAAATCTTCTATGTGTGTGTGGGTAACCTCGTGTGTGTGTGAATGTTATAATGTCTAGAGAGAATGTGTATCATTATATGTGTGTGGTAACTTCGTGTGTGCAAGTGTATTTGTGTGTTTTCTCTTTGTGAGAGGAATAAGAATCGCTTGTTAAAGCTAAAGTTAATCTACTGCATTAGAGGCTCAAAAGGCAAGCTTTGATGAGACATTTTCATAAAATCTTCATGTGGATCAATCACATAGGGATTCAATACCGCATAATCTTGAAACTCCCATATCATAAAGGGTGTTTATGACATGATTCAACACCTTTTAACTCGATGATGGATACTCATGGAGGACATGTATAACTAATGGGGACCAAGGGAATCCCTGTAAAAATATATCTAACCGAATTGAGAAATAAAATTCCAAATGGTACAAATAGTATCTGATCTAAAAGAGAGAGATACCATTTGGATAAGTGTTCATGGAATGTATTTTCATAAAAAAATTCCAGACCAAGACTAGCTTTGGCCGAAGTGTGAGGTGATTAAAATAAAAGAGCATTAGGAGCATAGGTACAACAATTTTCAGGTCGGTGCAGTATGGGTAGAGGGTTCTTAGACTCCCACATGTATGGTGGTATATATAGGAAGATATAGGCAAGAACCAACATCATAAATACTTGAATGTATAGTTTATAGTGTTTCTAGGTATATCAATGAATGGGAGTTAAATATGAGTTTTGACATGTGATTGCTTCATTTATCTAAGATGACTAATATAATCAATCATGAATCTTGGGAATAAATAATCAAGAAAAATAGTGAATAAAAAAAATAATATTATCACACCATACCAATTTTTGCTTAAAATCTAAAAAAACTAGGTCTAATAACTTCACTTTTGAAAACATAGATAGAATCTACAACCTGTAAAAAAAATGAAAAACCTGTCAAACAAGAAATGAAATGCATACTTGAAGTAGAATGAAGTAAAATATATTAACTAAAATTATACAGGGTCAATTTTCAAAAAAATAATAACCTTCTCCATATCATGATCATAAATTTCTCTACCAATCAGGGCATGTTGATTCCTATGGATGAGGAATATAGCCACCTGAATTATAAGATCAAATAAATATTTCAAGGTTCATGTTTAAAAAATTTCTTGAAAAGGGTCCGTAATCTTCTAAAGAAATCAACCATGTAGAAAAAAAGACTATGGATTTAGGATAAATTATACATAAGACAATAATGACACATTTTACTCAACTAATGCATGGGGACTATAATAAATGAAATCCAAAAAACTTTTAAGTTGGAATATATAATAGATGCGAACTAATGATGATAATTACATACCATTATAAGTAAGTTACCAACCAAAATTATGCCAATGGGGTCATAAATTTCATTTCTAGTGGAATTGACAGAAACCAATGACATAAAATCAATGAAAAGTCTAGTAACTGCAACCCCATTCTACACAAGTGAGACCAATAGTACGAAAAAATGAAAAAATAAACATTGTGATACATACTACAAAAAATTTCTATTTATTCAACGGTTACAAATATGATCATGAAAATGAAAATCTAAGATAAAATATGCCTACCACAAATACTTAACCAATCAATCCCTACATTGTAATGATAAGAAACAGAGAACAACTTATATGTATTTCAGTAAATGAACTGAAGTACAGGGGGACTGTAGGAAAAAATGAAATGAGAGAAGACACTTGAGAGGCACTGATTCCCCCGCCAAAGCCGTAGTAGAATTCCAATACAAAGGAAGATAAGGGATGGATCTACCCTTACGGATCCCTAGAAGTCCTCTGAATAAGGGGATGAAAAAATATGATACTTCAATAAAAATAGTGTAAGAGAAAAAACATTATTAATTTCTTCTTCATTATACATTTTTACCAAGATAAACCATTGTGATATGTTTGTTTCTCATTTATAAAGAATCAAAGACTGAATATCAATGAAAAAAATTTAATAGGAAATAGACCTGTAATCAACCAATGCCATCAGAAACTAGAGATCCAATGTTTGATATTCAAACAATTTTAGCTTTATTTCCAGAAAACAAGTAAAACTAAAAAGAATTGAAGAATTTTTAAGGAAATAGAAATAATTAAATCAAAATGACTAAAAAATTAATTAATTATAAGTGTTGTTTTGTAAACATACAATGATGGTGTATAAAAATAAAATCACAGTTTTGAGAGGGATATTAGTATACAATGGTTTTGATTCTGATTCCATGGGCTAAGGTAAACATGACTTTACAAGGTAAGCTTACATTAGCATTGTTCATAGTTATATTCTACTAAATACAATGACATGGATGATAAATTTATTCTTGTTATCATTTTCATAGTTAATTAAATGAATAATTAAATTTCAATTTCAATGTTCTATTTATATGGTTAGAGGCATCATAGTAGCATTAATTTGTGGCTTCACAATTTCAATAATTTTTGAAGATGAAACACCATCATCTAAACTGGAGATTCATCCCTTTCAAAGAAAACATTAAACAACAAAGCTTAAAGAAAATTGTAGTCAGGAAATACAAGAAGAATACATGGTAGTTAATTCTAAATAAATCTCAATTCAAGATTGAAATGAAAAAAATGTAGAGAGTTGTTTTAAAATGTAAAATATCACTCAAAATGGGGGTTCAATAATTTTCTAACCTCAATCACATTAAAATAAAAGTCACAGATGAAATCAAATATTAACATTATGATCATGATAACTCAATATGACTTGAAATATAAATATATATACAAAAAAAAACACCACAAACCACAACCAAACCACACCAACTTCAGTAAAAAATAACACAAGAAAACAACTGTGTAGTAAAATATTTAATTTAAACTGTAATGGGATCAAAATTTTAGTAAAATAAATAAGATTACCTGTGAACATCGATGAAGTATAACCCCTTGAATATATCTTGATTCAATTGATGATGATTTCAAATACTCATAGCAGAATAAGATCATACTGTAATTACTATAACTAGAGAACAACATATTTATAAAATTTAAGGAAATTGGAGATCAAAATTGGTAGAGTTGTTTTCATTAGTCAGTTAAAATAGAGACATACCAGTGGCATTAGATACTTGAAGTTAAAGCACAATGGAGGGAATCTTGTAGGGGGGATATATGGTGAGGGAGGGGGGATGGGGGCTCGACACTGAGGAGAGAAGGGAGTGAGGAGGGGGGATCGACTGCATGGGGGATCGATGACAGGTAAAGGAGGGCAACAAGATGAGGGATGGATGACTGGGAGAGGATGAGTGCAGGATGGGGGCTCGACAGATGGTGGAAGAAGCACAACACAATGAGGAGATGGGGGAGGGGGTTCGACAATGAGGAGAGGAGGGGAGAGAGATGGGGTCTTGGCAGCTGGGGGAGGTGGTGCGATGTAGATAGAGGGTTCTATGGCAGATAATAGCAATGGATTATGTCGGCAGATGGTGGAGGTAGAGCAGCATAATGAAAAGGCTCGATGGTGGACGACACAATGACAGGTCTTGATGAAAGATGAGAGAAAGGAGGTTAAGGATGGGAGTGGTATTGCTGAGTGGATGGATGGAGGTACCATGGCTGGATGGAGAACAATACATCAAAAGAATGGAGAGTAGTGTGGCAGCCAGAAGAATATCGAAATGGTTGGGGCTCGATGAGAGATTGGCAGAGGGTGCTTAATGAGGGAAAGTTGGGAAATGAGGGTGGGAAAGGGGGAAATCAAGGGTGGGGTGGGGCAAAGCCCATAGAATTCCAAATGGAAGTCACTATTAAACTAAATAGAGATTTCTAAATGGCGGTCTCCTGAATCAAGCCTCCTCCAAAGCTCATTTTTCTAGTAGTGGTAGTAGGAAAACAAAGGTGGAAAATGGAAACATGGACATGGAAGAAAAAAAATCCAACAATAAAGTTCTAATGGAGAATTCTAAAGAACATGTTCAGATAAAAGTTATAGACCACAATACCATAAACTATGGGTGTGAGTAAAGGTCATTGATATCATAAAAAATTATGATAATAGGACAACATTTCTGTTTCAAAACCATTTTTTTTTCTATAGTTAAGGAATTATTTCACTGTATAAGAATATAAGTAAATATAAATTTCTATAAACATAATCCTTTACTTTTATTATGCCTTTAACTATTTATACTTCATATATTATCACATCATGCATCATATGGTGAATTATTACAAAATATATAAAACCATGTTCAAAGATCAACTTAAACCATTTCATAAATGGTTAAATTTTCCAAAGGATTATGATCAAATACATTAGAAATAATGTCACTGAACTTATCATTAGCCTTCAATCAACATGAAGCAGCTCAAAATTTTTACATTCCAAAAATGTGAATAACTTCATCATATACCCTCTTAAAATATGGTAATAACTCAAATTACCATAAAACCTTATTGGAAACATCCATTCTTCCTAAAACACATGTTATTGGATATATCCCTTAAATCAAAAAGTGTTAAAAACTCCATCAATAATAGCAAAAAACACTTTTTAAAAAGCCATTAATTAGTTCCAAGGTATTTAGAACTTATCCAAATCAATAATTTCTTCATCATTATCTCAACATCATGAACAAATTTAAGGGTTGTCTTTCCCAAAATCATGCATTTTCTGAAAATTTTAACTTTCCAATGAATAAATTTTCTTGGTACCATTCAACATATGGTCTCAAATCTTTATTGAAAAAGTAATGTAGTACAATACTTACACATTTCATAAATTATACAATGAGAACATTATAAAAAAATATTTTAACAATGTATTTCTTGGGTCTAAATACATAAGTATATTAATCATTCCACTTTGGTCATGTCAATAACATATACTTGAACTTGAACCCTTAGATTCTTCTGAGGTATATTATCTTGATGCTTGGGGCATTGATTTTCATAGTGACATATCTTCTTGCAATTATAACATTGGATAGTAGTATTTTCCTTCTTTAATTTTCTTTATTTTTCCTAGTGAAACTTTTCTACACACTTATAACAAACTCTCAATCCCTTCAATAATTTACCTGGGTGATTCTTTCCACAGTTATCACAAGTTGGAAAATCATTCTTTACCTTTATCAACTTGGACTCATTCTATTTTTCATGGTGTTCATAAGACCTATTATTCTCTTGGTTTCCATTGAATCCATAGGATGAACTTTGAGAATTCTTTCTCTGTCTTGATAGAATATAAAAGTATCTCTTCATATGATGTGAAATTCTAAAAAACTAGTATCCTTCAAATATTTGGATTAAGACCTTCAAATAAGTGGTCAATATTGCACTCATTGTTATGTTTGTAATCCATAATGTACTTGTATAACCTTGTAAATGTAGATTCATAATCCATAACACTCTCTTCTTCCTTTTTATTTAAGACTTTGAACATCCTATTCATCTCAATTTTTTGATCATGAGGAAAGTATTTATCTAATAATTTCTCCTTAAAATTTCTCCACTCCATTAGTTTAATTTTCTATTCCTCCCTTGTATTTTGGATCAGATACCACCACTGGTCAGCATCACCCTAGAGACAATAGACTACAAGTGTAACCTTTTCCTTTCTGCTGCATTCCAAGGTAGTAAATATCTTCTCCAGATACTTAATCCATTACTTCCCCACAATTGGATTAGTAGTCCCACTAAAGGATAGGGGATTCTTCCACATAAATCTATCTAACATATGATATTCTCTCTGTGGAATAGGTTGCTTTATTCGGGAAATGTTACATGTCATAATCTAATTAAGATACCCTAATATTTCCATGACATTCTCAGTCCCAATACCAGTTGCATTGGTTTCCTTAGTAAGGAAATCCATACATTTTCCATGAGTGATGATACCATTCTTCCTTCCAGCTGCCATTTCTAAAAAATGTAATATACTAGATTAACTCATAAAATTATGAAATTTTTATAAATCTAAATTTGGAATAACATAAATTAATATTTTTTTCATATCTAATCTCATAATCATAAACTTGGATTTTTTGGGGATATCTTTACTTCTAAACCCTTCACAATGGTAGGTAAAAAAAATATAAATTATCCTAAGAGTATCCCCAGGAGTGTTAAACCAGGTGAATAGTAAGACCTATTGTCATGTACTAGGTTACCCCACGTTAGGACCAGAACACTTTGGCAGAGTTTTTACTCTTAGGTACATCTGTGTCAAAACCACATCCACTTGTAGTATCCCATCAGGGATATATTTCTAGGAATACCCACATAATCAATACCTTACCAAAATTATAGGATGTTCATGCATAATTATCCTCAATGTCTAACTTAGGACTATTCTCCCTAATCTAGGTTTTCTAAATCTAGTTTCCAAGTTTTCTGCTAAACTTTCTATGATACCAACTATAACACCCCGACCCTAGAAGCTTGAAGCTAGTGCATTATTTTCTTACAAGGAAACAAATACTGAAGGTATGTTTAGTTTAACAGTCTTGGAAAGACAAATTACAAACATGATACCCATAATACATTTGGAAATAGTAAATACAAGCAATATACATAAAAAAAATAAACCATGTCCTTGAATTCTTATTCAAATATTTCTTCTTCATAACCTAGGTAAAGAAACATTGTAAGGGTGAGCTCAAATGCTCAGTAAGGGTAAGTAAAGCGGAAACAATAATTAATCAATAGAAATAAATTAACATGGCAAGGTAAATAACTGATAACACATGCCATTCAAATAACTAGATAAGACAATATCTATATGGCAAGGTAATAAACTGAAAACACATTCCATTAAGTCAATGAACTGAAAATAAAATGCATCCATAGATATGTTGATGAAAAATATCATGGATAAATAATAAATAAATTCTCAATAAATGAAGTTATTAACTACTAAACATCATGTTTCATAAGTACATGATACCTTTACTGTCAAGAGACAGTTTAAACTATTTGGCCAACTAATTCGCCTCACGAGACTACCGATTCATCGAGGGGATTTCATTAAGTGGTCCCCAAACCATGTATTGCATGTATTAAATATTCCTCATATTTCAAATAAATAGTGTGACTTATCAAATATCCATATTTAATAAATAATATATATTTATCAATAATACCTTATAGGAGGATAAGTAACAACAAGGGTTATTGACATTAAAACATTCTCGAGGAAAAATAATATTTAAACATTCCAATGTGTCCCATACCGCATTGAAACATTTAAATCACAATTCCCCATGAATTAAATTAAACTTATAATATCAAGAAAAAAGTATATTCATGATATATAATATAAAAGGGTATCATATGCACTAAATAAACATAAATTGTTGCATAATAAAAATAAGTCTCAATGAAATGTAAATCGAGAAGAAATCCCTTACCAATGTAGTAACAAATGAATTGGAAAACAAAAAAGTAATAATACTTAAATAAAACATTTAAATACTATGAATATAATATAATTAATGATATTATATTTCAATGTGAAAGTATTTGCACCATATATAATAAATTATTTGCACAATAATTAAATACGCCTCATGGAATAAAAATGAGACAAGAATCCCTTACCTTAACCTTCCTTTTGTTGTGCGGTATTTATCCTCCTATATAGTGGTTTAAAATACGTTACTAACTTATAATATAACTATAATAATTTTAATAATACCATATATTAATCTTTTACAATATTTTATTACCTTTTTGTTAACACTCTTTTATATTTTAACTATTTTAGGTGTTAATTGACCAGTTTTCTTAAGTATGTTTTGACTTGTGATTTATTATTCCTATTAATTAGATCATGATTTAATCATATAAATAATTAAAAACATAACTAAATTATCTTATATATTCATTACATAGGTATTTATAAGAGTTCATAATATTTTGAGATTAGAAATGAAGTGCATCATTCATGGAGATGGTAGACCATACGTACGCATGAACGCTACTTTCATTTCATTGTTGTATTAAAAGAATGAAAAATAAATGATACATAGTTATATTATAATTATATAATCATATATATGTTATATATGTTACATAGGTTTATTAACACCATCCTTTATATGTTCTATATATGTCATGAATGAGTCATATCGCTTTGAGGGGGCGATAGTCCACACTTCCTCAAACAAAATTATCGTATTTACACAACTTAGAATGCATAAAGGTATGTTATTAATAAAAATTAAAGAATAATAAAGAAAATATAAATAAAATTTATATAATATATAAATAGATTATCCATAATAATTTCCACCATGATAAGTGGTAGGGGAAAATCTAATAATCATCATTTCATGAGACAGTAATTCACCGTACATAGAAACAGTATGTTCATTACCCATTAGATGGAGGTGTGTGTAAAAGTAGGTAAAAATATTAATAGAAAAACATAATAGTATATTTTTTATTCTAGTTTTGTTATGTAATCATATAATATGAATATTATAGGGAGTTTATAATGGAAATGAAACTAAAAAGCTTGAGAGGAGACATTACCTCTTAATATGGTAACTTCTTTTGGTTTGAACCAAAAGGCTTATTTAGGTGGCTTAATAACAAAATTGAGGCCTCTAGGTCAAGGGGATTTATTTTTAGAGACTAATTGTTTATATATTTTCTGAACCTAATTGGTTTTAGAGGTGTGAGTAATGAGGAGAGGTTATGGCCTTTTACAGAGAAGGAAAAGGACTCACTTGGAATTTTTGGAAACAAGTTAGGTGTACACATACTATTACCTAAAAAAAGTCCTAAAAAACAAACTAAAATTAATAATTTAAGGTTCATGTTCAATATATGTCTAGAAAATGGGTTTTGGGTAAGTGTATATGTCAATTGGGACCTTAAGTTAAAGGTTTTATCCTTTATTAAGCTTAAATTTTCTTTAATAATTGTAAATAATTTTAATCACTTTCACTAATATTTTTGGTAAAAAACTAATTTTACCTCATTAGAAATTAGAAATTATTCTTATTCCAAACATGGAATCCATTTTTCTAAATTACAATCATAAAAGTTATAGAAAGTAATTTAAAATTCATCCCATAGGCGGGATGACAATGCGAGTTTTTAAAGTAAAAAGGTCCAAAAGTTTGATAAGTTTTTACATTCAATTTCAAATTGAAATTGATAACAATATACTAAATTATATTAATTGATAAAAATATGATATAATTAAATTTTAAAACAAATATAAAACATAATTTTACCTTATAAATAAAATATAACAAAAAGAAGTTTTGAACTAAAATTCATTATTTTTAACTATTAAAAAAATGACATGTTTCTGAAAAATATCAAAAATATACCCTAACCTAATTTTTATGTTTTTATTTCAAATATGAAGTTTATTTTTACATATTAAATCAATTAAAGTGTAAAAATTTATATTTAATATGGGTTCACCATTAAAAGGTGGTAAAATTGCCTTTATAAAAAATATAGGTTTTTATGTGTAAAATAGAGTTTGTTCTTATATTATGCATATAAAACCTAACGGATGAATATAAAAAATATTTTATTGAATATATAACATATATATTTCATTAAAATAATTTACTAATTGTAATGAATTATGTTTATTAAGATAAAACTCTTTCGGATGCATGAAAATAATAATATTTTTTTTATATCCAATTTGTTCTTATTTTCATTTCTCATTAATTGGTAACCCATGAATTAATTTTATATTTATATAAACCATATATTTTCATAAGTTAGTTAATAATATTCATAATCAATAGTTTATATCTTATTATATTAAATAATAATATTTTAATAATATATTATTTTTCGGTAAAACTCAAACTTGAGTGTAGTGCATGCTATCGAGGAAGGTTACTTGGTGTTTCATGCATTTAAATATATATAGAATATATTTTAAATATTAAATATATTATAAATTATCCAGATATTGTATTACCTTATGCGCTTGGTGTTGAAATTCATACATGATATCAAATACTTTAGTTTTTCAGGGCGTCATAGTGAAGGAGATTTGTTTTGGATGCCTGCAGTTGAAACCCCTTAATTCTTCAAGAATATGAGTGAAACATATTAAATTTTGGTGTTGATGACCCCATTAAACTGTATGGGACATAAAATACATGACATAACTTCTGCAAGTGTCCTAAATGATCGCACATACCATAGATCTTAGGTGCCTCAGTTCAAACCCATTTCGAATGACCAACCTTACCACACTAGAAGAAAGTCAACATGCCTCTTTCAAAAACTATAGGTGGTATGGATGAAGTATAACATAAAAAAAACCCAGAATAATCATCACAAATTCTCTTTCCTTTAATGGAACCAACAGAACTGCCTTTGGGGGTAAGAGGTACTCCCGTCAACCCTTAATTACCAGCCATGTCAAGCTCAACCATCAAATATCTATCTAGTATATCCACATAAGAGGTGATCTTCAGCATGAAAACCTGAGATAGAATATCACATTGAAGAACTATCTCAAATGTTTAAGCCTTTATATTCTCATTCATCACAAGCTTAGGAGAAAACCAAACAAGTTCAGTAAAATATTTTTCATAACAAGTCATGTTTTTTTCACCCCACCAGAGGCTAAGAAACTCCATGGACTTGTCCAAAAACCATAGATTATAGATAAAGATGATATTTAAAAAAAGTTTTGATGTCTTTATACTCTAAGCCCTCATGTTTATTCATTATAAACATTGAGTCCCACTATATATTTCTAGGCCTTTCCAACTTGAAGGTAGCACATTTCATTTTAAAGAATCAAGAATTTCCAAGAACTCAAAAAGTAACTCAATCTTTTTCAACCAATCTTCCACTTCTTGAGGATCATTTGAACCTTGTAAAGGTGGTGTTTTTTGATGAAGAAACTCCTGAGCATGATCTATATCTTCATACCTTAAAAGTTTCACTAATGTATCCTGAATGGGAATGGCTGTGAAAACATGTCCCATAACTTGGAAAAAATGCACTACTATCTCAACAAGATTTTGGTCCACTGGAGGATTCCCTTACTTTGGTTTACCATCAGATTCCTCATTAAGCCCATTCAAACGTCTCCTTGGAGGCATGATACTACAAAACATTAAATAAAAACACAAAAACATCAAAAATATTTCTCATATCACAAATTAAACCAAGAGATTCAAGTTTTTTGGATTTCAATAGACCCAGATCATGTTTGGAAAAGAACTAGAATCAGATCAAATTACCCCTCAAAGACACTTTTCCCAAACACCCATAGTGACTTAAGTCTCATTACGATGAGATCTGGCCACGCACTCACTCATAATTACCTCTTAAGTCTTGAAAATCCTACCTCTTATCTATTATGGAAATTCCAAACTACCTTTAATACCATTTTGTCATGACCTAACCTAGATACCATGACACATTGATAGCCAAGCCGGTCATGACATAACCCTAAGGGAATTACTGATCCCCAAAGTTTGGTAAAGAGTTCTTAACATCAACTAATAGTCAAAGGAAAAATTTTCCCACAATAACAAAACATTAATATAGAACAATAAAAGACAAAAAAAAACATAGTCAGTATTCTAAACACTTATCAAGAATAAAGTATCACAAACAGATAGATAAAGATCCCAAAATAAAACATCACTAAAAGGAAAAAAAACATCCATCATGATAAAGTCTCAAAATATCTATAAAATAAGTGGACCATATTTCCACCGGTCACCACCATCACTCTAGAGTCCCGTAGATCAAGCACACACACCACCTCAAAGTGGCACTTTCCCTTTCCCTAGACCCGACACAACAAAATCTATAAATGAACAAATTAAAGGGTAGGGTGTGATCTAAATATCCCAGTAGGTTTACACTGTGTGTTCGATAATCAATTCCATAAGAATTAAACCATTTATGATTTCAATTTAAATAAAACAAGGAATGGTAGGTCATTTACATTTTTTAAATCAAAACAAGATTTCAAATCAAGTAGATGGAATATATATAAAAACCAATCTTAAATGAACATTTTATATAAAACATTTATGTTGGTCAGAGTAGGATATTCAATAGGGGGTTTAATTGAGTTCCTATAAAAATTTCTGTCAAAAATATTTAATAAAAAGTTCCCCAATTTGAAATAAAAAATGTCCCAGTTAACCAAAGGAGAAGTTTATAAAAGATTTGATTGTTTGAAGGATTTATCAAAGAGTGATTAGTTATCAATTAAAAAAATATGAATTATTAATTAACTTTTAAAATCAATATACTAAATAAAATTCTATTATAAACACTATCTACGATTAAATATCAAAGAAAAGTGAAGTTTTTTTTTATTTAAATAAACAAAAATATAGAAAACTAAACTTGAAAGAACATAATGGAATTTAAACAGGAGGTTCAGTCTCAAGCTGAGACTTAATCCTCTCCACTTGGTGATCACCTAACACTAAGAAGTTTATATAAATAAAATTTGATCTACACCCTGGATTGGGGTAAACAACAACATACACTACTGTTGAGGTCAATTAGAACTCTTCCACAGTTTTCATGGGAGTGTAAAAACAAATAGGCCATGCAGGGATCTCTTCCACTATTATTTTTGGGTAGTGTAAGGTGTAAAAGATGGTTTGTGAATATATCTTTGTATCTTCTAGTTTTTCATAGAAGTTAGTTTGTGTTCATAGAACATATAGACATACACTAATCGTAATGTAAAAATAGTACACAATTATAGAAAAATAGTGATAAGGGAGTTAGGAAGATCTATGTGATAGGCAACGAAGCTTGTGACTCATGGAAGTTATGTTGGAATGCATATTGAGTAAACTTTTAGAAATAGATAGAAAAACATAGCATCATGAGAGATTCTATCTACTATTTCTAGTGAGGTATTGATATGATCAATGAGTTATTCTCCTTTCTTAGTTTGTTGCTATAAATTATTCTTTAGTTTGAGTTTTTAGAAGTTCATCCACAACTAGTAGTTTCTGTGTTTTTCTTAGGTGAAGGACTTTTCAACTTAGACATCGACATATTCCTTTTTGATCAGGTGTTTTATTTATATGGTGAAGCCGACAAGGAGTATGATCTCGATCGTATCGTGGTACCTCATACCTCGTACCGTAGTCTGAAATCGATTAAAAATTTTCTACAAAATACAGATTTTTTTTTTAAAATAATTAGTGGTACTAAGTTTCAAAAATATGGACATTAGAATGAAATTTAAATTTAAATGAAAAAGTAATAATTGATGGTGTCTCTGAGTGGTGTCTCTGAATGGTGTCTTGGAATGGTGTCTCAGGAACAATGTCTTGGAAAAGTGTATTAGGAATGGTGTATTGGAATCATGACTTATACTTAATGTATTCTTCAATCAAGAATAGTGAGTCAAGTATGGGTGACTTAGAATCAGTAAGTCTCTTTGATGGTAGTTCCACTTGATAGTGACTTATGCTATTAGTAGATCATACTTTTCAAAAATTCTGAATTGAGTATGTTGGTATCTTGATACGAAATTGACTCATACTTTACAATAATTCTAAGAGGCTTTCGGTAGATTGATGCAGCAGTGTCTCATACTTGGAAAAAAATATGATAGGTTTTTAGTAGCTTGATGAAACAATGTCTCATCATTGGTGAAAATTTTGAGAGGTTGTTGGTAGCTTGATGCAACGGTGTCTCATCCATTGTGAAAAATCTGAAAAGATGTTGATAGTGGGTTGAACAATGGTGTCTCTTCCTTTGTCAGAATTCAGAATCTATGCTGATGGTAAGAAAATTGAGAGTGAGAAATCTTAACATCGAGTCTATATCAATGGTAGCTCATACTTAGCCAATATTCTTCCATCAATGATGTTGGTCGGAGTGGACACTCAAGAGGGGGGGTGAATTGAGTTCCAATTAAAATTTCAGCTAAAAACAATTTCTATTAAAATCCCCCAATTTCAAAAACAAATTAAACTGTAGTAAATTTATACAGATTATAAAGGTTCAATTAGTTTCTAAAAGATTGATTAATTCTCAGTTAACTTAATCTTATGATTAAATTAACTTTTGAAACTAACTTACTGGTTTATAATAAATATAAACACTTACGAGTTTAACTATCAAAGTAGCTTTGAAAATAAATAATATTTCAAAGTAATAGTAGCGGAATATGAAATAGATGTTTATAGTATGGATATAGATTTTAACTAAAAACACAAGAGTTAACCAAGAGGTTCAGTATCAAGACGAGACTTAGTCCTCTCAAAATTTATATAAATTGATCCACAACCTGGATCTATGTTAACAACAGTGATCACACTGTTCAGGTCAAGAGACCTCTACCACAGTTATACGCGAGATAAAAAACAACAGATCAAAGCTGTCCAGGTCACACTCGACCTCTACCACTATCCACAGTGAGAAATAAAGGAGGTAAAGATTGTGAGTGAGGATTTACAACTCCTCCAGTTAAGGTTCAGGAGACAGTGTGTGTGTAATAATTAACAGGATAGAAACACTATTCGTAATGCAATTTCTAAATCACTTAGAGCAAGATATAGAGTTTAGGAAGGCTCTAGTGATTGCAGTGCAGCTCTGGACTCCTTTGGATTTGATCAGAAACGGTTCAGAGTCCTTCTTTGGTATTTGACTGAAAAACAGAGTATCGTTTCTTCTTTCAGTGCTTCCAGGTTCATCTTGGTTATCGGCTCAGAAAATGAAGTGTTCTGTGTAGTTCTTCTTTAGCATAGATTGCTCGATGTATGCTCTGTGTTCTGGAGTCTGGTAGTAGCAGTAGTCTTGTGAGTGCAAGTTATCCAGTTGTTCTTGGCACGTTTTGAGCTTGATCGCAAGTGTGTTCCCGTGTTCTCAATCTCTTCAAGTCTCTTGTCTTAATTCACTTTCTCGTACACGTTGTCTTGTATGCCTTTATTATACAGAGAAGAAAAAATGATTATGCTTTTAAATCGTACTTGGTACGGTTTCTTGAAATGGAAACATAAATCATTTAATAACATTTAATGCATCAAAAGTAACAAATGTAGCCGTTAGTGTAATAAAAAAATAGGTTCGAGGATATAGGATTTGACTCCGCAGTTCATTATAGGTAGTCATTTGTTTGTAGACTTGTACGGTTGACTCTGTGCAGGATCTTCTATCGGTATCTCTTAAAACTCTTATCAGTGGATCTTATCGGTAGCTCTTATCGGTAGCTCTTATCGGTATCTCTTATCGGTAGCTCTTATCGGTAGCTCGATGAACTTAGTTCCATCGGTTGCTCTTGAATGTCGGTAGCTCTATGCATCGGTAGCTCTCTGTCCATCGGTAGCTCTGTGCATCGGTAGCTCTGTGCATCGGTAGCTCTGTGCATCGGTAGCTCTGTGCATCGATAGCTCTATGCATCGGTAGCTCTGTGCATCGGTAGCTCTGTGCATCGATAGCTCTGTGCATCGGTAGCTCTGTGCATCGGTAGCTCTGTGCATCGGTAGCTCTGTGCAGTTATGCACATCGGTAGCTCTATTCAGGTCAGTGATACTTACACTTGACTGTCTTATGCAAAACACATCTAATTCACTTAGAATAATTTCAAAACTTATGTAAACATGGATAATCGAGATTAACATAAATCAGAAATTATTTTAACATTATTATTAACTTGATCATCGATTTGAAAGAATTAAAGTGTAGATCAACAATAATTGTGAATATCATAATATATGAACACATAATTGGGATTGTCAAAACATATGAATACAAGATTGGGATTATCAAAACAGGTGAGGTCAACAATCTCCCCCTTTTTGATAATCACAACTTATGATATGGCCATTTTAAAATAGTGAGAATATAGTATTAGATAGTATGACATTAATATTCAATTTTCTCAAAGAAAAAAGTATCATAGGAAAGAGGAAATAGTAATAGAAAGATATAGATCAAAAAGTATCATAAGTAGAATTAAATACAATAGTATCAGAGATAAGGTTTTTAAAGAATTAGTACCAAAGAAGGAAATATAAGAAATAGTATCAAAGGCTCCTCCTTTGATCATATTTCTCCCCTTTTATATTTATCCTTTTATATCTCTCCCCTTTTCTCCCCCGTTGTGATAATCAAAAAGTGGGAAACCAAACATAGAAAACTGACAAACTGAGACAGTGGAAAGAAAGGAATTTGTATTAGATCAGACACAAATTACATAAACAGAATAGAAAAACAAAAGGATTCCTATCAAACATACTTTCCACTTTATCAATCCACATCTTCAATGTGAGCTTTTCCCTTGGGATCAGAAGAGAATTCAGGTGTTGAGGATACTGGGGAGGACTTTGGAATTCCAGAAATGATCAGAGGAGGCTGAGCAACTGATATAGTACCGGGCCTGTAATGGGAAGTCCTTTGAGTGATCATAGGTGTGAGTCTTCTTATGGCTTGAGCAGGAGTCATATGAACTGGAGACGCAATAGAGGCAGAGGCAAGCAAAGCAGGAGGTACAATGACCGGTCTGGCATCCACATGCAGGAAGGGCAACAACAGGTTTCTGAAATCCATTATAATGCTTCCTCCTCTCTCCATTTCAGACACAAAATCATTTCTATTTTCAATGAATTTATCCAAAGCAGGAGTAAGCTCCCTGAGCTTACTAACCTACTCTCTGAAGGCCTGAGTCACTGGAGGTAACTTTATATTCTCAAGCAGAAGTTTGAAATGGTTGGTCAGTTGTTGCTTGGTATAAACCTTTTCAAAATAAGTATCCACCTTATTCTTGATTGCCTCTTGAGAAGCAGAGGCCTCTCTCATGTAGTCCTGGACGATTTTCATTATTTCTCTGGCTGAATCCCTGGTAGACAACACAACTCGACTTAAATCTGATGAGTCCACAGAGCCACTGGTTGAAATAGAACCAAGCTCCTCCTTCATCAGAGCACGAAATTGATTCAGATCAATTGCAGGTTTTGGAACTAGAGGACCAACAGAGAAGGATACAGTTTCTTTGAAGCTTTTGGTCAACCCACTAATCAGATTTTGCATTTGAGAGTCCTGATTTTTGACATGATCCTTCACTGATGCTTTGAAATCTTCAAACACAGAGACCAGCTGACTTACAACACTTTTCACATAAGCTAAATCCTTGTCATCTTGAGATTTTGAACTCATGAAAGAGTCTAAGGCAAAAATAGATATCCGTAGAGCTTCAAGATCTGCTTCTAGCCTAGAAGTTTGAGTTTGGCACTCCTTGACTTCTTCCATTATCTCACCCACAAAAGTTGACAGATTGCAACCAAGAGAAAGCTCAAAAGACCTTTCTAACATCTTCATTTCTTCACCAAAACAATGCTTTATCTCAGCAACAGAGGCACTGAAGGATTCCTTCAGCTCATGCTTTAGGGATTCGAGGTCAGACTTTGTAACAAAATCAGTAGGAGAAACTGTAGTAGATACTCTTTCAGAAGCTAAACTGACTACAGAGTCAGCCATGACTGATTGAATTGAGGATACTAAAAAAGATTCCATTGTCTTTACTTCTTCTACAAAACTGACTTTGAGATTTTCTTTCAGCACATCTAAATCATGTACTCGGACCACATCAGCAGGTAATAACTCAGAATTGATGTCATAGATGATCGTTGGTCTATTCAAAGATACTTCATTATCCGAATCAGGATAATCCAAGCCAAAGACTATAAAACCTGGGTCTTCTACCCAGTCTTCAGACTCGATAGTCACTGTAACATTTACAAACTTGGTGTGATGCTCCCCCTCAACGGGTGCATTCTCATATATAGAAACTACATTCTCTGCTGGTCTTTCTTCATCAGAATCTTCCACAACAACTTCCATCTCTGCAGCAGCAAGATGATTTTCTGGAATAGGTACAACTTCTCCTCTTTCTCTTTCTTCATCCATAGAAGGTACAACTGAGCTTCCAATAACTGGACTCTGACTCAAATCAGCAGAATCAGATGATTCAGAGACATTTTTTTCTTCCTCTACATGCTTAGAGACTGACTGGTCTTCCTCATTAGCAGGTGTCTCCACTTCTGCTAGCACTTCCTTTTCTAAAGACATAACTTCAGCAACGGGGCATGGAGGCAAGTCAGGATCTCCTCCCTCATCCATAGGAGTTTCTTCCTCTTCCTCTTCTTATTCTGACTCATCATTGTACTCAGGTTCCTCTTCATCAGGTCCTAGACCTGGATCTCTTTTATCCTTTGGCCTTGAAGGATAATCCACAGGATTGAACTTATCATATACCTTTTGGTCATCATTGACCCATTCTCCTCTCCACGGATTCCAATTAATCTTCATATATTTGCAAACTGTAGTAGTGATACAAAATTTTCTCTTCACTACAACTTTCTCATCTTGAGACTCAGCTATCCCTTTCACTTTGATCATTACAGAAATCAGCTTAGCAAAGAATAAGGCGTTAGTCTTTGATTTCGGCCTTGTCATATCTTCCATTTGACTCATCACCAATCTGCATAAATTGACTTTGACATCATGTCTCAAAAGATGTAGGAGATAGATATCCTGATATCTCAAATTAGCAAAGTCTCCTCTCCTTGGTATCAACACATGTTGAACAAACTTGAATAGTAATCTGTTCTCTCCATCCATTTCTGCAGAAACCACTTGCCTTGGAGTTCCATCACCAGTCAGTTCTTTCAACGCGATCTCATGATCAAAAATTTCATTGGTAGGTGGCATTGCTCTTGATACATATCCAGACACACCTTCATGAGGAACTTTTAAGCAATCATCCCATTCTACTGATGAAAATGATATCACTTTACCATTTACAAAAGAATATACTCGGTTCTCATTCTCTAGCTTCTCGAAGCTTACGAATTCGTAAAACTATTTTACCAACTTTGGGTAGTAGGGACCGTTGTTATTTGAAAAGCAGTCTACACATCTCTGAGCTTCCAGAACTTCGAGCACCAAGGACTTGCTGGGCAGCAACCAGTCTACACACAGCTCTTTTTCGATCACAATAGCTCTATTTTGCAGATGATGATTTACTGGTCTCCTTCCTGACCTAGTTCTAACATCACTACTCACTTCTAGCTCGGACTTCTGCCTTTTTTCTTTAGGCTCAACACAGTCGTCTCGGATGATAGGAATTTTGGTTTTTTCCATCACTGGTTCGAGGGATCTCAGGTTTGCAGAGGGTTCGGGTTCTAAGGTTCGAGGGTAAAAGGTTTTGGGTTCGGTGGAGTGAGAAGCGGCTTAGACTTAGTTTTATCATTTAGGAATCATAAGTTAAATGAATAAAAATAAAATAAAATAAAATAAAAGAAAAAAAATGGTTCAGATTCTTGACGGCAGACAAAAATATTTAAAACAACACTTTATCAGTGATGATTTTTGTCGGTGAGGATTTCTATCGGTGAGGATTTCTATCGGTGAGGATTTCTATCGGTGAGGATTTATATTGGTGAGGATTTCTATCGGTGAAGATTAAACATCCCCAGCTCGTGCCTAATGTAACATAGCCTATCCACACTTAAGGGTTTTGTGAAAATGTCGGCCAATTGATGTTCAGTGCTGATAAATTCAATAGAAATATCACACTTTTGATAATGATCTCTCAGAAAATGATGCCTTACATCAATGTGTTTGGTTCTTGAGTGAGATACAGGGTTCTTCGAGATGTTTATTGCACTAGTGTTGTCACAGTTAATCGAAACATGCTTAAAATCATATCCATAGTCCAAGAGAGTGTGTTTCATCCACAGAATTTGTGCACAGCAACTACCAGCAGCTATATACTCTGCTTCGGCAGTGGATAGAGCTACAAAATTCTGATTTTTACTACACCAAGATACTAAGGATTTTCCTAATAAATGACATGTTCCTGAAGTTCTTTTTCTGTCTAATTTGCAACCAGCAAAGTCATCATCTTAATAACTCATTAACTCAAAGGATTGTCCTTTTGGGTAAAATAAACCAAGGTTAAGAGTATGTTTGACATACTTGAAAATTATTTTAACAGCAAGCAAATGAGATTCTTTCGGGTTAGATTTAAATATTGCACACATACACACACTGAACATAATATCTGGTTGACTACCAGTAAGATAAAGTAAACTACCAATCATACCCCTATAATTGGTTTGATCCACTGGTTTCCCAGTTTCATCTGTATCTAATTTACAGATTGTACTCATAGGAGTTTCACTCTCCTTAATACCATCCAAACCAAAACGTTTTAAGAGATCCTTTGTATATTTACTTTGATTCAAAATAATACCATTTTCATTTTGAAATACTTGAAATCCAATAAAGTATTTAAGTTCTCCCATTAAACTCATTTCAAATTCATTTTGCATAATTTTTGAAAAATCAGTACATAAAGAAGGTTTAGAAGATCCAAAAATAATATCATCAACATAGATTTGTACAACTAAAACATCTTTAGAAATTCTTTTAATAAAAAGAGTTGGATCAATAATCCCTTTAGTAAAACCTTTTGAAATAATAAAATTGCTGAGTCTATCATACCAAGCTCTTGGAGCTTGTTTTAAGCCATATAAAGCTTTAGAAAGTTTAAAAACTTGATTTGGAAAATGGGGGTTTGTAAATCCAGGAGGTTGTTCTACAAAAACATCTTCAATTATAAAACCATTTAGAAATGCACTTTTGACATCCATTTGATATAACTTGAAATTTAGATGTGCAACATATGCAAGTAAAATCCTAATGTCTTCTAGTCTAGCTACAGGTGCAAAGGTCTCCTCATAGTCTATGCCTTCTTCTTGACTATATCCTTGTGCAACTAGCCTACCTTTGTTTCTAACTATGTTTCCTGATTCATCAACTTTATTTCTAAAAACCCATTTAGTTCCTATTGTTAGTGTGTCCTTAGGTCTGTCAACTAATTCCCAGACTTTGTTTCTTTCAAATTGATTTAACTCTTCTTGCATAGCCATTACCCAGAATTCATCAACGATAGCATCATTAATATTTTTGGGTTCTAGTTGGGAGAGAAAAGCTTGATGTTCAACCTGATTTCTTAGAGAATCTCTAGTCTGTGTTCCTCTATGAAGATTACCAACAAAGCATCCAAAGGATGATTATTTTGAATTCTTGTTGATCTAGTAAAGGTAGGACTAGAAACTTCAGGTTCATCAGTAGGTTCAGGTTCGACCGAAACAGATTCTGGAAAATGTCCAGAACTAGAAGTTTTTATAACAGGTTCTTTGGATTTATCATTAAGGTCCAGAACAGACAAATCTTCTTCAAGATTCTCAAGAGAGATTTTAGGCTCATGTGGATCGGTTTCATCAAATTTGATGTGAACATATTCTTCCACACATTTAGATTTCTTATTAAACACTCTATAAGCTTTACTTGAAGTAGAGTAACCCAGAAAAATTCCTTCATCACTTTTAGAAGCAAACTTGTCCAGATTATCCTTTGTGTTAAGAATAAAGACTTTGCAACCAAAAACTCTGAAGTAATTAACCTTAGGCTTCCTATTGTTCCACAACTCGTATGGGGTTTTCTTAAGAACAGGTCTGATCAAGACTCTATTGATAACATAACAAGCTGTATTTACAGCTTCAACCCAAAAGTAAATAGGCAGTTCATATTCATTGAGCATGGTTCTAGCTATTTCTTGAAGGGTTCGGTTTCTCCTTTCTACTACGCCATTCCGCTGAGGTGTCCTAGGAGCTAAAAAGTTATGAGTGTATCCATTGTGTAAGCAGTAAGATTCAAAGTCTTGATTTTCAAACTCACGACCATGATCACTTCTCAGGGTCTTAATTTTGAGTCCACTAAGATTTTCTACAGACTTGGAGTATTTAAAAAAGGAAGAATAAGCTTCACTTTTGTGAGCTAATAAATATACCCAAGTATATCTAGAGAAGTCATCTACTTGAACATAGACATAGTGCTTCCCATTTAAACTAGAAACTCTTGATGGTCCAAACAAATCCATGTGAACCAACTCAAGTGGTTGAGAAGTTGAGACTTCTTTCTTTGATTTAAAAGAAACTTTATGTTGTTTTCCCTTTTGATAGGGATTACACACTTTGTCATTTGGGAATTCTAATTTAGGTAAGTTTATAACTAAGTTTTTCCTAGCCAGTTTTCTAAGTGAGTGAATGTTGCAGTGTCCTAATCTTCTGTGCCATAGCCAAGATTCTTTATGAAAAGCATTCAAACAAGGAATATTTTGTTTGGCTAAAGAATTTAAATCAACAGCATAAACATTTTCATTCCTTAGAGCAGAAAATACTAAATCATTTTTGGAGTTAAAAACATCACAAGAATAATTTTCAAACTTGACATTGAAACCATCATCACATAATTGAGATATACTAAGCAAGTTATATTTAAGTCCATCAATGAATAAAACTTTATAAATTAATACTAAGTCAGTGTTACCAATCTAGCCTAGGCCGATGATTTTTCCTTTAGAGTTGTCACCAAAGGTGACATAACCTCCATCAACCTTTATTAAGCTCTTGAAGAAAGAATAATCTCCAGTAATGTGTCTTGAGCACCCACTGTCTAAATACCATATATTCTTGTGACATCTCTTCAAGCAGGTCTCCTATAAAACAGATTTAAACAGGAAATGACTTTGGTACCCAGATTTTCTTGGGTCCATATAGGTTAGCAATCAGGGCTTTAGGTACCCAGATTTGTTTTATTGGTTTCATAAAATTAACAGAAGTAACAGATTTTGAAATATAAACTTTATTTGGTCTATAACCATATGAATATCCTATTGAAGCATATGAATTTCCAAAACTGGAACTAGCAATATTTTTTTCAGACTTAGGAATAAACCGGGTTCTGGTGAACTGTCTCTGTCCAGGTTGGTATCCTAAACCAGTATCATATCTAGGTGCAACTTGCTTTCCTAGCATTTGAGTTAGAGCATTCTTTCCATTTGTGAATTTTTCTAAGTCCTTTCTGAGTTGCTCATTTGACAGTTTCGGTTCTGTATTTTCCTTTAATAGTTGAGCATTCTTTTCCTTTTCTATATCAAGATCAGATTTATGCTTAACACTTAAAGCATAATATTTCTTTAAACCTTTGTATTTGTCTTTAATCTCATTACAGGTTTCTTCTAACATATCACAGTATTCAAATAGTTCATATTTTGACATGTCTTCCGAATCAGAATAATCTCCAGAGTAATATGAATTTAAAACAGGAGTGTCAGATGTTACCTCATAAGTATTTGTCATGAAACACATGTTGGCTCGATTCCTTTCAGATTCCGAAGATTCGGCTTCACTTGTGCTGTCTTCTGAAGCACTCTAGGTAGCCTTCATGGATTTCTTGTACTTCTTGTCTTTGTAATCATATTTATTTTTGAATTTTAACTTTGGACAGTATGCTTTGATATGTCCTTTTCGCTTTCATTCGTAGTAGATAACTTCATCAGTCCTGTCAGCTTTCTTCCAATCCTTTTTCCATTTGCCTTGTTGATCATACTTTCCTTTGTAATTTGTTTTCCTAAAGAATTTCTTTTTCCTATAAAACTTCTTGAATCTCCTGGCTATCTGATCCATTTCTGCATCACTGTCATACTCTGAGTTTTCACTTGTTGAACTCTCATCCTCCATCTGTATTTTTTCCTTCTCCTTACTCTTCAAAGCAGTAGACTTGAAAGCTACATATTTTCTTTTCGGTTCATCATCTTCCTCTTTGTTTACCTTGAGCTCTTCTTCATACATAATCAATTTTCCAATAAGCTCTTTGAAAGGTAGAGCATAAATGTCACATAATTCTCTGATTGAGACAGATGTGCCTCTCCATCGGTCTGGTAGACATCTCAAGATTCTCATAATTTGTTCCTTTGCTGGAACAACTTTTCCGAGTGAATTCATCGTGTTGACTATCTCATTAAACCTAAGATACATGTCAGAAATAGGTTCATCATACTTCATTTTAAAATTATCATACTTAATAGTATAAGTGTTCAATCTCATTTCTTTAACATTATTTTTTCTTTCATGAGAAACAGCCAAGGCATCCCAAATTTCAAAATCAGTTTTGCATACCGAAATTCTGTTGAATTCTTCATCTCCTAGAGCACAGTACAGAGCATTCATAGCTTTACAATTATTATTGTAAGTAGTCTTTGTAGGTTCATCCCAAGTAGATCTATCAGTAGTGGGAATTTTGTATTCAGATTCAATAGCAGTCCAAATATCAAAACTCATGCTTTCTAGATGAATTTTCATTTTAAGTTTCCACTGAGCATAGTTATTTCCATAAAAGAAAGGTGGCCGGTTAGTAGCAGCACCCTTAAGTCTATTATCCATTATAAACACAATTTAAAGAGAAAAAAATTTATCAATAACAGAAATTTTAAGAACCTTAAAATACAACTAAAATCACAGTTGAAAAGTAAAGAGTAAATAAAAAGTTTTGCAAAACACACTTCCTTTGATACCAAATGTTGGTCGGAGTGGAAACTCAAAAGGGGGGGTGAATTGAGTTCCAATTAAAATTTCAGCTAAAAACAATTTCTATTAAAATCCCCCAATTTCAAAAACAAATTAAACTGTAGTGAATTTATACAGATTATAAAGGTTCAATTAGTTTCTAAAAGATTGATTAATTCTCAGTTAACTTAATCTTATGATTAAATTAACTTTTGAAACTAACTTACTGGTTTATAATAAATATAAACACTTTCGAGTTTAACTATCAAAGTAGCTTTGAAAATAAATAATATTTCAAAGTAATAGCAGAGGAATATGAAATAGATGTATATAGTATGGATATAGATTTTAACTAAAAACACAAGAGTTAACCAAGAGGTTCAGTCTCAAGCCGAGACTTAGTCCTCTCAAAATTTATATAAATTGATCCACAACCTGGATCTGGGTTAACAACAGTGATCACACTGTTCAGGTCAAGAGACCTCTACCACAGTTATACGTGGGATAACAAAAAATAGCTCAAAGCTGTCCAGGTCACACTCGACCTCTACCACTATCCATAGTGGGAAATAAAGGATGTAAAGATTGTGAGTGAGGATTTACAACTCCTCCAGTTAAGGTTCAGGAGATAGTGTGTGTGTAATAATTAACAGGCTACACACACTGTTCGTAATGCAATTTCTAAATCACTTAGAGTAAGATATAGAGTTTAGGAAGGCTCTAGTGATTCCAGTGTAGCTCTGGACTCCTTTGGATTTGATCAGAAACGGTTCTGAGTCCTTCTATGGTATTTGACTGAAAAACAGAGTATCGTTTCTTCTTTCAGTGCTTCCAGGTTCAGCTTGGTTATCGGCTCAGAAAATGAAGTGTTCTGTGTAGTTCTTCTTTAGCATAGATTGCTCGATGTATGCTCTGTGTTCTGGAGTCTGGTAGTAGCAGTAGTCTTGTGAGTGCAAGTTATCCAGTTGTTCTTGGCACGTTTTGAGCTTGATCGTAAGTGTGTTCTCGTGTGCTCAATCTCTTCAAGTCTCTTGTCTTAATTCACTTGCTCGTACACGTTGTCTTGTATGCCTTTATTATACTGAGAAGAAGGAATGATTATGATTTTAAATCGTACTTGGTACGGTTTCCTGAAATGGCAACATAAATCATTTAATAACATTGAATACATCAAAAGTAACAAATGTAGCCGTTAGTGTAATAAACAAATAGGGTCGAGGATATAGGATTTGACTCCGCAGTTCATTATAGGTAGCCGTTTGTTTGTAGACTTGTACGGTTGACTCTGTGCAGGATCTTCCATCGGTAGCTCTTCAAACTCTTATCGGTGGCTCTTATCAGTAGCTCTTATCGGTAGCTCTTATCGGTAGCTCTTATCGGTAGCTCTTATCGGTAGATCTTATCGGTAGCTCTTATCGGTAGCTCTTATCGGTAGCTCGATGAACTTAGTTCCATCAGTTGCTCTTGACTGTCGGTAGCTCTATGCATCGATAGCTCTCTGTCCATCGGTAGCTCTGTGCATCGGTAGCTCTGTGCATCGGTAGCTCTATGCATCGGTAGCTCTGTGCATCGGTAGCTCTGTGCAGTTATGCACATCAGTAGCTCTATTCAGGTCAGTGATACTTACAGTTGACTGTCTTATGCAAAACACATCTAATTCACTTAGAATCATTTCAAAACTTATATAAACATGGATAATCAAGATTAACATAAATCAGAAATTATTTTAACATTATTATTAACTTGATCATCGATTTGAAAGAATTAAAGTGTAGATCAACAGTAATTGTGAATATCATAATATATGAACACATAATTGGGATTGTCAAAACATATGAATACAAGATTGGGATTATCAAAACAGGTGAGGTCAACAAATGAGATATTCAACAATGAGTTCACCTTAACAGTGACTCAACCTTAACAGTGATAGTGAGACCACCTTAACGACGACTCATACTTATACATATATTGCCAACCTATCATATGATGTAAAATTATAACATAATAGATTATGATTATATGAACATAATTAAACATGAGTAAACATAATTTAACTTAATTAAGTATGATTTGTGATCATTAAAACTAGAGGAGGCCAATAATATCCCCCTTTTTGATGATCACAAATCATGACATTAACAAATTATTTATAATGATCAAAGTATAAAAGATAACAGTTCTGCTTAACATGTCATAAAAATTATGAGAGATTAAATTATAAGATAAAAAAAATAAAATAAAATTAAATACCATAATTATTATCATTATCAGGTTAAATTATATACTCATTCTCCCCCTGTTGGGATTATCAAAAAAATAACAAGTGATAAAGAACATAGAACAAATAAAAATATATAATATATTAGATGATAAAAAATATAATACATTGAATGAGTAAAAGTTCAAAAATAAATCCCTATAAAAGATCATTCCAATCAATATTTCTTCAAGAAAGGATCCATGGATGTCTTTCCGTTATCAAAAGAAGTCGGTGGAGGAATAGGAGGTATAGAAGATTCCAAGGTATAGAGCTAATGAATTGGAACTACAAAAGGTATAGTAGATGTAAGACTTTGAGTAAAAGGAGGTGATATAATTTCTCAATAGATAACATACCTTAGATGAATAAGATCCTAATCTAGAGTCATGGGAAAAGGTCAAAGGGATGAAAGAAGTGGAGAAAAAGTGTTCTAAGTGAATGAAACTCTAAATTGAGGATCAACTGATCTGTATATAGAACTTGAAGTCATATTATTAGTAATATGTTGAATGGGAAATTCCCTTAGTGTTACAATAGTAGTACTCTGAACAAGAAAGTATGGATTCAAAAGGTTGATGAAATCCATAATAATCTTCCCACCTTTCTCCATTGCCTTGGTAAAATCATCTTTGTTTTACATGAACATATGAAGGGACATAGTGAGCTCCTTGAGCTATCTAACCTGTTCCTTGAAAGCTTAGGTGATAGGAGGCAGACTTAAATTCTCAGTTAAATACTTAAAATGAGAAGTGAGCTGATTATTTGTTTAAATACTTAAAAAGTAATAATCCACCTTCTTTGTGATGAACTCCTGGTTTTCTTTTCCCTCTTTCATGTAATGTTGAACCATTTCATGCACATGGTTACTGTTAAGTTTAATTTTTCTTAATCCCAATTGATCAACACCACCAATCAAAGATTGAATCTCTTCCCTTATCACTGTTCTGATCATATCAATGTCAAAAGTTTGAGCAGGAGTAGTAGAGGTTGAGGAAAATTTTAATTCCTCTCAGATAACTGATCACAACAGATCCAAGTCAAAATATGGAGGCTTAGGTGTATCATAATCAGAATATGTATCTCCAAGACATTTTACAACACCTACAAAATATTCTATATATTCAGAAGACATGACTTTAACAATAGGAATCAAATCAGTTAGTTCATCACTAAATATTTTATTCTCCATTCTAACTTCTTGAAGCTCAGAAACCATTTGAGATTGAATCTATGAGACAAATTTCTCTGAAATCATAGAAATATTAGCTTCACTAAGGCTTGAAATTGAGACTGGTTGATGTTGAAGGATATTTCTAACATCTAAGCATAATTCTTCCTTAAAAAATTTGAATTCATTCTGACTCACATAGTCAGCAGATAAAGATACAACTGGTGGAGTAGGAGCAAGTGAAGAAGCCACTACTGGATCTGATTCATCATCAAAATATGGATAGTTCAAGACCAATGTGATGTATCCAGTATATTTCTCCCATTTAGATACTATTTTCACACAAAAGGGGTAAGAGTAGTAATCTACGAGACATTTTCTCCCCCTCAACAGGTGATTCCCTCTCAACATGAACTTGATATTTCATTTGAATATCTAGAACTTCTTCCTCAATTAAAAATGACTCAAGAGCCTTTTGAGGTTCCAAAACCTGTTCCTTTTCTACTAAAACGGTTTTAGTGGGATTTTTAGGTTTTACACTAGGACTTTGATCCCTAATAGGATGATCAGCTTCACCACCAGTTTCACCACCATCTTTACCACTTTCTTCATTTTATTCTTCTTCATTTGTATCACTTTCCCTTTATTCACTAGACTCTTTTTCCCACTCTCCTTCATCTTTATAATTTTAATTTTATTCCTCTTCTTCATTCTATTTTTATTCATTATTCTCTTCTTCTTCCTGGCTTCCACTTCCACTAGCATATTCAACATACTCAGATTATTTTGTTTCCTCCTCCTCATCTATTAGGAGAGATTCTATTTTAGGAAGTGCATTTGGAGGTCTAGGTTATCCATATGTGATTCCTTTAGGAATTATTATAATGCCAGGATCACTTCTATCATCAATACGAGATTATTTTTCTTTATCTACCTTAGTTCATTCTTCTTCCTCATCTGAATACTTTACAACCTCATTTGGTCCTAAACCAGGATCATCTATATCCTTTGGTCTTATGGGGTGTTTCACTGGATTAAATTTTTCATAAATTTTCTCATTATCTTCCACCTAATGTCTCTTATAGGGATTCCATCTTATCCTCATCCTTTTGTATACATCTTTGGTAATGTAGAAACTATCACACTCTATAATAGTTTCTTTACCTTTAGTCACCACTCCTTTAACTTTTAACATGGAATAAATAAGTTTAGAATATAACATGGAGTTTTACTTTGAATGAGGATTGATCATATCAGACATATGGACCATAATATATCTTTAAAGGTTGATCTTGTGTCCTTGTTTCATTAGATACAACAAATAAACATCTTTATACTTCAAAGAGGAAAAATCTCATTTCCTTGGACATAATTGATGTAGAATAAACTTAAACAACAATCAGAATTCTCCATCCAGTTCAGTTAATATAGGTCTTCTAGTGATTCCATCACTGGTCAACTTATTTAAGGCTATTTCATAACTAAATATATCACTTACAGGAGGAACAATACCTTGGTGATCTTAAAAAATACCTTTATGAGGTACCTTCAAGTACTCAACCCATTTTTTGGAAGAAAATGAAATGTTTTTCCATTTATTCTCAACTTTATCAAAAACTCATCTGTACCCTCAAGAATGAACTCTGCATATAAGTAAAACTCATGAACTATCTTTGAATATAGAGGAATTTTTTTTGGAGAACCATTCCAATCAACCTTGTTCTGTTAACACTTTCAAAACAAGAGACTTACTTGATAAGATCCAGTCGACATGAACTTCTTTTTCTAGAATGACTACTCAATTTGCGAGATCAGGGTTATCAGGTTTGGGTTTAGGATCAATCAATTCACCTTTTTTCTTCTTCAAAGGATGAGTATTTTCCAAATAATTATTATACAAATGATTTACTCAATCCATTTGAAATATTCATAGGGTTTAGTTTGAAGAGAGAAGGCAATAGAGGTTCGGGAGAAAAAGGTTTAATTGTGGGAGAGTGGTAAGTGAAAAAATGATTTGTATTGATTTGATTTTTACCATTTAGGGATTTCAAAATCATAAATAAAAAATTCAGAATAAAATAAAGTAAAATAAATAAATAAAATTAATTCCAAGCCATAAAAATAACAAAGTAAAGAACTATAAGACACAAAAATGAGTCCTATCAGTGAGTCATCATCAGTGAGTCCCAACAGCGAGTCATCAATGATGATTCCCAATGGTTATTCATCAATAGTTAGTCCCAATGGTGAATCATCAATAGTTAGTCCCAAAGGCGAGTCATCAATGGTGAGTCCTAACGACGAGTCATCAAAAGTTAGTCACTCAAAATTGATCATCCCTAACTCATATTTGATGTAACCCATTCTATCACAATTTAATGGCTTAGTAAAAATATCAACAAGTTGATGTTTAGTGCCAATAAATTCAAGATTTATATCACCTTTTTGATAATTATCCCTCAAAAAGTGATGTATTACATCAATGTGATTTGTTCTTGAATGATTAATTGGATTATTAAAAATGTTAATAGCACTTTCATTTCCATAGTTTATAGGGACATGCCTAAATTGATATCCATATTCTAGTAATTTGTGTTTCATCCAAAAAATTTGAGCACAAAAACTACCAGTAGCTATGTATTCAGCTTCAGTAGTAGATAATTCGTTGGAATTTTATTTATTAGTACACCACGAAACTAGAGACTTGACCACAAAGTGACATGTTCTAGAGGTGTTTTTTCTATATAGCTTGAAACCAAAAAAATTAGCATCAGAATAACTAAATAAGTCAAATGATTTTCCTTTAGGGTAAAACAATCCTAATCTGTTAGTATATTTGAGGTATTTAAAAATTATTTTGACCGAAATAACGTGTGACTCTTAATGATTTTCTTGAAAATGAGCACACATATACACATTAAACATAATATCCATTTGTCTAGCAGTAAAGTAGAGAAGAATTCCAATCATACATCTATAACTGGTTTGATCTAATGATTTTCCATTTTCATCAAGATACAATTTATAAGAGATACTCATAATAATATCACTAATTTTAGTTCTATCCAAGACAAAACGTTTTAGAATATCTTTAGTATATTTATATTGATTCAAAATAACACCTTCCTTATTTTGAAAAATTTGAAATCCAAGAAAGAATTTGGGTTCACCCATTAAACTCATTTCAAACTCATTTTGTATCATTTTTGAAAAGTTAATACATACAGAATTTTTTTATGATCCAAAAATAATATCATCAACATATATTTGAAAAACTAAAATATATTTATAGATTCTTTTTATGAAGAGAGTAATATTATCTATACCTTTAGAAATAAGAAAACTGCTGAACCTATCATACCAAGATCTTGGAGCTTGTTTTAAACCATACAAAGATTTTGATAAATTGAAAACACGATTTGGAAAATGAGGATTTTTAAAACTGATGTATTTTTCAACAAAAACATCCTCAAATATATAACCATTTAGGAATGCACTTTTGATATCCATTTGATAAAGTTTGAAATTAATATGTTCTTCATAAGATATAAGTATTTTAATGGATTCAAGTTGGACTACAGGTGAAAATTTCTCTTCATAGTCTATTCTTTATTCTTGACTATAACCTTGTGCAACTAGTCTGACATTATTTCTTACTATAGTTCTAGCTTCGTCCACTTTATTTATAAACACCCAATTAGTGACTATGGTCAAGTTTTAGTTAGTTCTATCAACAAGTTTTCATACTTTGTTTCTTTCAAAATGATTTAATTCTTCTTGTATAGACATCACCTAGAATTCATCATTGATTGAATCATTTATGTTCTTAGGTTTAAGATTTGACAAAAAGACTTGATGTTCAACCTGCTTTCTTATAGAATCTCTATTATGTGTTCCTTTGTCTAAGTATCGAACAATATCATCTAAATAATGGGTTTTAAGTGTTCTAACAGGTCTATAAAAATAAGAGAGGGTCACTTCAGGTTCTTCTGTAGGTTTGGGTTCCTTTTGATCATAATCTGGAAATTTTCCAAAAATGGATTTTTCTTATTGTTTAATAATAGAATAAAAGGATTTAGGATTTAAGTCTAGATTTGGTAAATTATTCTCAATATTTTCTAAGGAGGTTTTGGATTCATGTGGATTTGTTTAATCAAACTTGAAAAGCACATATTCTTCCACACATTTGGTTCCCTTATTAAAGACTCTATAGGATTTACTAGAGTTTGAATAACCTTGGAAAATTCCTTCACCACTCTTAGAGGAAAATTTGTCAAGATTATCTTTTGTATTGAGAATAAAGACTTTTCAACCAAGAAATTTAAAGTAATTATCCTTGGGTTTCATATTATTCTATATCTCATAGGGGGTTTTCTTTAGGATATGTCTAATTAAAAATCTATTGATTATATAGAAAGCTATATTCATAGCTTCTTCCCACAAATAAACAGGTAGATCATATTCATTAAGCATAGTATGAGATATCTCTTCTAAGGTTCTATTTATCCTTTCTATAACTCCATTCTACTCGGATGTCCTAAGAGAAAATAAGTTATAACTATAGCCATTTTGTGAATAAAAATATTAAAATCATTTATTTTCAAACTCATGGCCATGGTCACCTCTTAAGGTTTTGATTATAAGTCCACTTATGTTTTCTACTGATTTACCATACTTGGTGAAATAAGAACAAGCCTCGCTCTTGTGAGATAAAAATAATGTCCAAGTATACCTTGAAATTTCATCTATTAGAACATAAATGTAACACCCCATGATTCACATGGTACGCTTCTCTTTGAATAATACAATAGCGTGTGTTGTACGTAACTTCGAGTTCTAACACACACCACAACCAATCCAACTAGCTGTTATGAATAGTAATACACACTTTTTGAAATTTTATAAATTTTATCTTTCATAATGGACTTATATTTTGGATTTGGAATATCGAAATTAGCTTAGGGTGAATTTTTGGTATTTTTCTGAAAACATTAAATTTTTGATGAATAGTGAAAAAACACTGAGTTATAGTTTAAAACCAAATTTTTATTTAAATAATTATTTATTTCATTTAAATTTAATTAAGGTCAAAATAGATACATAATACCTATATAATTTCAATGTAATTCATTGGAGTTAGTTTAGAATAATTTTTGATATATAAAAATTTTATTGAACTTTTCACCGTCTTTTACCCACCTCCTAGAAGAATTTAGAAATTCACATAAAACTTAATTTTACTGCTTCTGTGAGTGGAATTTCTAAAATATGAGATACACGGTTAATATCAAGGAGTAAAATGTGGTTCAATAAGATAAAAATAATTTTTTGTGAATAGAAACTTTTTACTTTTATTTACCACGGTTAAAAGTAAATAAGGTAATTAAGGGTAAAAATGATATTAATATTACCCTAACACATGTCTTAATTCTATTGGAAAAGTGTATCTTGACCAAAAAAAATCTAAGGAATAAAATATTATCATTTAGGTCCACTTGGATTAGATTTGGACATTTATTATTATTTAATTCAAAGAAGAGTTAAAAGAGTTAAAATAAAAATTTAATAACTAAAACATTTTTAATGTAGGGTTATACATAAGATAAATTTGATTATAAATATTAATTAGAAATATAAAAAGATTTCCCACATAATGGTATTTTATTTATAATTTTTATACATTAAATAATTTAATTTATTCATGACACAATGATGATGCAGTAATTACTGTATTAATGAAAGATTAAGATAATTGATATTATAAATACCCAAATAAATGTAATTTGAGACTTTTTATGAATTAAAATAAATTTATAGGTTAATATGACATATTAGGATTGGTTATATAATTTTTTTTGAAGTAATAATGCTGTTATGAATTTATCAAAAACAAAATACCCAATAGTGTCAAAATTGACATAAAAGAGTTTAAAAAAAAATTATATTATTAATTGATATTATATTCCTAAAAATATAAGGTTAGAACATAGGACTTATATCATGATAGGTGTATCATTAATTAACCACTTGGGGTTCTCTTGGATGTATATAGTAAGTTTATTAACCATATAATATAAAAATACAAAGAGACATGGTAAATGTGAAACTAATTAACTAAGTGTTAAAACTAAAAGATAAGGTTAATATAGTGACTCAAACCTGCCTAAAACCTATTGGTTGGGTGGTTTTCGACCCATCCCCAACTTAAACTTTAAATAATCCACTTTGGAGCCATTAGAAACTGAATATGAATTTATTATAAAATAATATTTCTTGCTTTTCCAAAGGTGCCCCTCACCCCTCTTATAAAAGGGCACTCCCCCTTCTCTCAAATTCATACCTTCAAAGCCTTTTGGCTCGGCCAAACCCTGACCAAATATCCTACCAACTTCCCTCAATTTAACCTAGAGGCATTAGTTTGATCAGAAATTCAATCAAAGGATCCCTTTTGATCAAATCAAAAGGAAGAACCCGAAGAAGAGGTAATGTTTTCACCACCCTCTTTCAAGTTTCTTTATTATTCAACTTATTATTTATTTTTTATTTACATTATAAAATAATAACTACAGTATATTCTATATACTGTGATATTATTATAAATATGGTACAACCATATTCAGTATTCTATCCATCCTTTGAATGACATGTCACCATACGTGCGTACGTACGACTTACCGTCTCCACGTCGTGGTGTAATTGTTATTCAAAACATTATTATTTGGATGGGTATGATAATGATGTGTAATTTAAGTAAATAATAAATATAACATGATAATGATTCTTTCTATATGATATACCATCCAATTATATATTATTTTAATATCAAAGGAATGATATTGTCGCTCGTGCGTACGTACTGACTACCGTCTCCACGAACGCGATGAGATTCATTCCTCATCCTATCCATTCAAGAATAATTTTCATTTTATGGTTAAAAATAATGTTTAAGGACTTGATATCATTCTGTATATAAATAATATACAACCTATCCATAACAAACACTACTTATGTAACAAAACATATAAAAGAAAATGAGTAAGTTAACACCCGAAATAATGATAATAATAAGATATTATTAACAAAGCAATGTTAAAAGATCATATATGATATAATATTAATATATATGATTCTTTTATAATTTAATAACAATTATTTAACCATTATACAGAAGTTTAACCAACCCTCAACCAAGGAAAAGTACAAGGTAATGGTTTATTTCACAATCTCTTCATTATCTGAGGTTGTTTATACCTAATTATCTGCTGGGACCTCTTTATCATCCACATCCATGTTTCGTAAAAATGTATTTGAAATAGTTCTTAATATTTTACAGACTATGGGTTAAATTCATTTATACCCTTGTTTACTTTTTATAATATGTTTATAAAGGAATATTTCCGTCATTTTCCAAACAAGGTCCTTTTTAACCTTTTCAACAGAATTAAGGTAAGAATGTTTTTTTAACTTATACAGTGGGTGCGGCTATTTTCTGCCATTATAAAATCGTCAAAGCTTCCCTTACAATCTTATAAGAATATTTTTAAAGTAAATGTTTTATTTTATAATTATGTGACTTCTAAATGATTTCAAAAAAGAGATATTTATCTCAAATAGTTTTTATTTCATCTATGTCAACATCCTTTGATGGATTTTAAGCTTATTTGAAGTTGATTTATTATGATAAAAAACTTACATATAGTATTGAAGGTTTTTTGATATGTTTGACTGTGGATGTGTTATTTTTATACGATTCATGGTTTATGGAGAAAGTATTGACATTTCGTATGCTAGTTTTAATACGAATATTTATGTTATGTTTAAACCTGTTCATATGAGGAATGCATTGGACTTAATAAGTGACGGGTGGATACCTCTATAGCTCCTCGATGCATCGGTAGGTCTCATGATACAAACTAGTGTCTTGGAATAAGGCCTTGACAAAATATTATTTGCAGTCTTGGCACAAGGCCTTGACTATGTGGTTATGATAGTCTGGCATTATGCATTCCATCATTATGAAAGTGGTTATTGTTATTGCATGTGATTATTCGACTAGTAAAATATCCATGTGAATAATTAAATGACATTATTTCATTTTATTTCTGCAATATTATGCTGAAGTTCAAGTTTAAAAGGCTTTTGTTTTAGTTATACATTTCCTTAAATGTTTATGCTTATTTAAGAAAGTCTCCTCTATATTGTTATCCTTACTGGGCATATGAGATCACCCCTTTCTATGTTTTATTTTTTCCAGGATGTGAAGAAATATTTTATGAATGACCTATAGGGATAGTATACGGGGATATGAGTGTGGAGACAAGATGTTGTTGTAGTTTTCACTTTATGATGTAATGTAAACTTTATGAATGTATCTAGTGATTATAAGGCTACTAAACTAATCGGTCTTTTGAGACTTGATCTTTTGTGATCATGCCATTGTTATGTAATAATGCACCGACTCTAGGTAACTAGGGTAGGGGTGTTACAGTTGGTATCATAGGGAGGTTTAGTACAAACCTTGGAAGCTAGATTTAGATAAACTCTGATTAGAGCACATAGACCTAAGATGGACTTTGAGGATTAGTATAGAAGAACTTCCTAGAATTTTGGTATTGTAGATATTTTGTGAGTTTTCCGAGCAATAAATACCTGTCTGGATACAAGCAGGTAGAGGTGGATCTGGCACAGATGTACCTAGGGGTAAAACCCGAAAACACTGCTTTTAGCTAGACTTGAACGAGAACTGGTGCACGACAACAGGGCTTGCTGCACTCTTGGTTACGACACTCCAGGGGGATATGCTTAGGATAATTATAATTTTCTTTACAACCATTATGAAGGGTTTATGAGTATATACTTTCTCAAAGAATTTTTTTTATGATTTTGGATCATATCCATAAACTGTTCAATTTATGTTAAGTGTTTTACAAGTTGGATTTATGTATTGTGATTCACAAACTAATCTAGTGTATGCCATTGTTTATAAATGGATCCTAGTGTAAGAAATGGAAACCGTATCAATGCACACACTCCATGTAGGGATTTAACTCCTGCTCAAGATAATTATAGTGGAGATGGTGATGAAACTGGTGTTGATTAGCTAATCACCATACTGGGACAAATCACTCAGATTATGAATAATAACCTTACCCGTATGGAGCACCCTGATCTGCAACGTGGAGGATCAATGTTAGATCGCTTCATGAGGCAACAACCACCAACATTCAATGGGAGTAAAAATCCCTTAGTAGCCGAGCAATGGATAAATTCATTAGAGAAAATATTCCATGCCTTGGGGAGTAGTGAAAGGGAAAAAGTTATCATGGTAGTTTACCGCCTCACTGGAGATGCTGATCAATGATGGTCATTTATTCAAAAAGCGAAGGAAGATGATGAAGTATAAAATATGGAATGGAGGGAGTTCAAAGATCCTTTCTTAGAAAAATACTTTCCTCATGACTATCGAGCAGATATTGAAAGGCAATTTCTGAGCCTGAGGAAAAAGGAGGATGAGAATGTTGCAAATTATGAGGCTAACTTTACAAGGTTAGAAAGGCATGCTTCAGATTATATACGTAACCCAAGAAGTAATATTGATCGTTTCTTTGATGGGTTAAAACCATTTCTTCTTTGAGAATTAGTCTCACAATCCTTCTCTTCGTATGAAGATATTGTCTCATGTGCTATCAAGATAGAAAAATAATTCTGTATGTCTTATGACTTTAAAGCAAAGCAAGAGAAGAAGAGATATGATGATCAATCTGGAAATGGAAATAAGGGGAATAAGGGAAAATTTTAATATCCATCCTGCAGCAAATTTGGGAAGAAACACCCTGGTACTTGCTTAAAAGGAATGGGATTCTGTTACAAGTGTGGTGAAAAAGGCCACCAAGCTCGTGATTATAAGGGGAATAAAGAAGCTACCGATGTTCAATGCTACAATTGCAGGGAGATGGGAAATTATGCAAATGAATGTCCTAAGTGTCAGGGAAACTTACCTCAGAAAAGGCCAAGGGATCAAGGACAATATTATACTATCACTACTGCTGATGTAGAAGCTCTGAAATATGTGGTGGCAGGTAATTTAATGGTTTCCTCAAGTTTAGAAAATGCATTATTTGATTCTGGATCATCGCATTGTTTCATATATTCCTAGTTTACTAAGAAAATTAGATGTTTTCAATTTGATTTAACAAGGGATTTGCCAGTAAAAACTCCTAAGGGAAGTATCATTGCAACAGAGTTTTGCGAATCTGTTCCCATTAGAGCATATAAATGTTCTTTATCTACAGATATCATCATCATACCCATAATTGATTTTTATATAATCCTCAGTATGGATTGGCTTTCTGACCATGATGTGAAGATTTATTATAATAAAAAGGAGGTTATGATTTTCGATGATGAAGATAAGGAACACCTTATCTTTAGAGAAGAATCTTTACCACCTAATTCTTATCTAGATCCACCCCCAGTAGCTTAACTAAATTCAATTATTGGGGAGGAAGAGAATGAAATGACTGTGGGTGAGGAAAGGAATTTTCAAATAGAGGATGTACCTATTGTGAGAGAATATGTTGATGTGTTTCCAGAATATTTACCTAGACATCCTCCAGAACGAGAAATTGAGTTTTCCATTGATTTAATTCCTTGATCAAGGCCTATATCAAAGACCCCTTATAGAATGACCACTGTGGAATTAGTGGAAGTAAAGAAAAAACTAGAGTAATTGAGTAATAAGGGATTTATTCTCCCTAGTGTTTCTCCATGGGGAGCCCCTATCCTTTTTGTTAAGAAGAAAGATGTATCTATGAGGTTATGTATTGAATACAGGGAGATCAATGATATAACAATAAAGAACAAGTATCCCCTACCTCGCATTGATGATTTATTTGACCAACTTCATGGAGATCAATACTTTTCAAATATTGACCTTCGATCTGGATACCATCAGTTGTGTGTGAAGAAGGAAGACATTCCGAAGACAACATTTCGAACTAGGTACGGGCATTACGAGTTTACAGTAATGCCTTTTGGATTGACTAATGCACCCTATGTATTCATGGATCTAATGAATAGAGTTTTCAAGGAATATCTCGATGATTTTGTGGTGGTATTTATTGATGATATCTTGGTAATTACAAAAGCTACGAGGATCATGAAAATCAATTGCGCATTATCCTGAAGACTCTAAGAAGACATAAATTATATGGGAAGTTTAGCAAGTGTGAATTCTGGCTTCAGGAGATTTCTTTTATTGGCCATATTTTCTCTAAATATGGAATCTCTTTTGATCCTTCTAAGATAAGAGAAATCCAAGAATGGCCAGCACCAATGAGTATAATTGAGGTACACAGTTTTATTGGTTTAGCAGGTTATTATAGACGTTTCGTCCAGAATTTCGCCCGATTGGATAACCCATTAACAAAGCTCACACGTAAAGGAGTTAAATTTGTTTGGACAAAAGAGTGTGAATAATGTTTTGAATAACTAAAGAGAAGATTAGTCAATGATCCTATTTTGACTCTACCATCAGGAAATGACGGGTTTGTTATTTATAGTGATGCATCAAAGAAAGGACTTGGTTGTGTCCTTATGCAGAATGATAGAGTTATTGCCTATGCATCACGACAGCTAAAAATTCATGATCAGAACTATCCTACTCATGATCTTGAGTTAGCTTCTGTAATCTTTGCTTTGAAGATATGGAGACATTATCTCTATGGTGAGAAATGTGAGATTTATAATGATCACAAGAGTTTGAAGTATATTTTCTCATAGAAAGAACTCAACATGAGGTAAAGGAGATGGCTTGAACTACTCAAGGATTATGATTGCACGATACACTACCACCCAGGGAAGGAAAATAAGGTTGCATATTCTTTGATTAGAAAAGATCATGGAGTTTTGAACAAGATGAGAGTTGAGAGGGGTCCTATTTTCATAGATATAGTAAATATGGATATGGGAATCACCATGGAAGGTGAAACATCAATAATTTTTCAAATGGTTGCTAAACCATCTTTATTAGAAAGGATAAAGAGTTCTCAGACCGATGATGAAGAATTTCAAAAGAAGATTAAAGCTGTGAATGATGGGAGATTGAGTGACTTTGTGTATGAAGATGGAATTTTGAAATTTGGGAGGAGACTTTGTGTTCTCGATATACCTGATCTAAAAAGAGAATTGTTGGACGATGATCATAGTTCCAATTTCTCTATACACCATGGGAGCACCAAAATGTATAGATATTTGAAGGAACATTTTTGGTGGGACAACATGAAGAGGGAGATTGCTGATTTTTTGTCAAGATGTATGGTTTGTCAATAGGTGAAAGCTGAAAGGCAACATCCTAGAGGAGTCATGCAACTTCTTCCCATACCTGAGTGTAAATTGGATAATATCACAATGGACTTTGTCATGGGACTACCAAAGAATCCTAGAAGGAAATATTCAATATGGGTCATTGTTGATCGTCTTACCAAATCAGCACATTTTCTTACTATAAGAGAATATCTACCACTTGAACGTCTAACAAGGATATATATTAATGAATTTTTGAGAATTCATGGAGTACCCCTATCAATTGTTTCTGATCGTGATCCACGTTTTACATCAAGAGTCTGGAAGAGTCTTCAGAAGGCCTTGGATACTGGACTTCGTTTGAGCACTGCTTACCACCCTCAAACAGATGGACAATTAGAACGGACTATTCAAACCTTAGAAGACATATTGAGATATTGTTCACTTGAATTTCAGGGTATGTGGGATCAATATTTACCTATGTTAGAATTTTCCTTTAACAATAGCTTCCATTTGAGTATTCAGATGGCACCATATGAAGCATTATACAGAAAGAGATGTCGTACACCAACCTTTTGGGATGATGTTGGTGAAAGAAAACTCGTAGGCCCAGAACTGGTGAAGGAAATGATGGAAAAGGTGAAGGTAATCCAAAACCACATCAAAATAGATCAAAGTAGGAAGAAGAGCTATTCCAATAACCGAAGGAAGGATTTGGAATTTCAGGTAGGAGATCATGTTTTCTTGAAGGTATCTCCATGGAAGGGAGTTATACGTTTCAGTAAAAAGGGTAAATTGAGTCCCAGGTACATCGGACCTTTCGAAAGTCTAGAATGAATTGGGCCTGTAGCTTACCGTTTGGCAATGCCACCAAATCTCTCCAAAGTTTACGATGTGTTCCACGTATCACTGTTGAGAAAATACATGCCTGACCCAACGCATGTACTCACCTATGAGGAATTAGAACTGGAACCTGATCTATCTTATTGCAAAGAGCTCGTCAGGATTCTTGATACCAGAGAACAAGTGTTGACAAACCAGACGACTCGTCTGTTAAAATTTCTATGGAGAAACCATAATATGGAAGAGGCAATGTGGGAACCTGAGGAACTTATGATGAAGAACCACCCGAGTCTTTTTAGGTAGTAATATTCTAGAAATTTCGAGGACGAAATTATTTGAAGGAGGGGAGAATGTAACACCCCAAGCTTCCACGATATACTTCTCTTTGAATAATACAGTAGTGTGTGTTGTACGCAACTTGGAGTTCTAACACACACCACAACCAATCCAACTAGCCGTTATGAATAGTAATACCCACCTTTTGAAATTTTATAAATTTTATCTTTCATAATGGACTTCATTTTTGGATTCGGAATATCGAAATTATCTTAGGGTGAATTTTTGGTATTTTTCTGAAAACATTCAATTTTTGATGAATAGTGAAAAACACTGAGTTATAGTTTAAAACCGAATTTTTATTTAAATAATTATTTATTTTATTTAAATTTAATTAAGGTCAAAATAGATACATAATATCTATATAAGTTCAATGTAATTCATTGGAGTTAGTTTAGAATAATTTTTGATATATAAAAATTTTATTGAACTTTTCACCGTCTTTTACCCACCTCCTAGAAGAATTTGGAAATTCACATAAAACTTAATTTTACCTCTTCTGTGGGTGGAATTTTGAAAATACAAGAGACACGGTTAATATCAAGGAGTAAAATGTGGCTCAATAAGATAAAAATAATTTTTGGTGAATATTAACGTTTTACTTTTATTTACCATGGTTAAAACTAAATAGGGTAATTAAGGGTAAAAATGATATTAATATTACCCTAACACATATCCTAATTCTATTGGACAAGTGTATCTCGACCAAAAACAATCTTAGGAATAAAATATTATCATTTAGGTCCACTTGGATTAGATTAGGGCATTTATTATTATTTAATTCAAAGAAGAGTTAAAAGATTTAAAATCAAAGTTTAATAACTAAAACATTTTTAATATAGGGTTATACATAAGATAAATTAGATTATAAATATTAATTAGAAATATAAAAAAATTTCCTACATAATGGTATTTTATTTATAATTTTTAGACATTAAATAATTTAATTTATTTATGACACAATGATGATGCAGTAATTACTGTATTAATGAAAGATTAAGATAATTGATATTATAAATACCCAAATAAATGTAATTTGAGACTTTTTATGAATTAAAATAATTTTATAGGTTAATATGACATATTAGTATTGGTTATATGAATTTTTTTCGAAGTAATAATGCTGTTATGAATTTATCAAAAATAGAATATCCAATAGTGTCAAAATTGACATAAAAGAGTTTTTAAAAAAAATATTATATTATTAATTGATATTCTATTACTAAAAATCTAAGGTTCGTCCAAAGGACTTATCATGATAGGTGTATCATTAATGAACCACTTTGGGTTCTCTTGGATGTATATAGTAAGTTTATTAACCATATAATATAAAAATACAAAGAGACATGGCAAATGTGAAACTAATTAACTAAGAGTTAAAACTAAAAGATAAGGTTAATATAGTGACCCAAACCTGTCTAAAACCTATTGGTTGTGTGGTTTTCTACCCATACCCACCTTAAACTTTAAATAATCCATTTTTTAGCCATTATAAACCGAATATAAATTTATTATAAAATAATATTTCTTGCTTTTCTAAAGGTGCCCCTCACCCCTCTTATAAAAGGGCACTCCCCCTTCTCTCAAATTCATACCTTCAAAGCCTTTTGGCTCAACCAGACCCTACCCAAATATCCTCCCAACTTCCCTCACTTCAACCTAGAGGCATTAGTTTGATCAGAAATCCAACCAAAGGATCCCTTTTGATCAAATCAATAGAAAGAACCCGAAGAAGAGGTATTGTTTTCACCACCCTCTTTCAAGTTCCTTTCTTCTTCAACTTCTTATTTATTTGTTATTTCCATTCTAAAATAATAACTCCAGTATCTTCTATATACTGTTATGTTATTATAAATATGTTATAACCATATTCAGTATTCTATCCATCCTTTGAATGACATGTCACCATACGTGCGTACGTACGACTTATCGTCTCCACATCGTGGTGTAATTGTTATTCAAAACATTATTATTTGGATGGGTATGATAATGATGTTTAATTGATGTAAATAATAAATATAACATGATAATTATTCTGTGTATATGATATACCATCCAATTATATATTATTTTAATATCAAAGGAATGATATTGTCGCTCGTGCGTACATACGGACTACCGTCTCCACGAACGCGATGATATTCATTCCCCATCATATCCATTCAAGAATAATTTTCATTTGATGGTTAAAAATAATGTTTAAGGAATTGATATAATTATTTATATTAATAAGATACAATCTATCCATAAAAAACATGACTTATGTAACAAAACATATAAAATTAAATGAGTAAGTTAACACCCAAAACGATGATAATAATAAGATATTATTAACAAAGAAATGTTAAAAGATCATATATGATATCATATTAATATATATGATTATTGTATAATTTAATAACAATTATTTCACCATTATACAGAAGGTTAACCTACACTCAACCAAGGAAAATTACAAGGTAAGGGTTTATTTCACAATCTCTTCATTATCCGAGGTTGTTTATACGTAATTATCTACTGGGACCTCTTTATCATCCACATCCATGTTTCTTAAAAATGTATTTCAAATCATTCTTACTATTTTATAGACTATGGGTTAAATTAATTTATACCCTTTTTGATTTTTTATAAGATGTTTATAAAGGAATCTTTCCGTCGTTTTCCAAACAAGGTCCTTTTTAACCTTTTCGACAGAATTAGGGTAAGAATTTTTTTAAACTTATATGGTGGGTGCGGCTATTTTCCGCCGTTATAAAATCGTATAAGCTTCCCTTACAATATTATAAGAATATTTTGAAAGTAAATGTTTTATTTTATAATTATGTGACTTTTAAATGATTTCAAAAAAGTGATATTTATCTCAAATAGTTTTTATTTCATCTATGTCAACATCCTTTGATGGATTTTAAGCTTATTTGAAGTTGATTTATTATGATAAAAAACTTCCATATAGTATTGAAGGTTTTGTGATATGTTTGACTATGGATGTGTTATTTTTATACCATTCATGGTTTATGGAGAAAGTATTGACATTTCATATACTAGTTTTAATACGAATGTTTATGTTATGTTTAAACCTTTTCATATGAGGAATGCATTGGACTTAATAAGTGACGGGTGGAGCGCGCTATAGATCCTCGATGCATCAGTAGGTCTCATGAGATAAACTAGTGTCTTGGCACAAGGCCTTGAAAAAATCTTATTTGTAGTCCTGGCATAAGGCCTTGACTACGTGGTTATGATAGTCTGGAATTATGAATTCCATCATTATAAAAGTGGTTATTGTTATTTCATGTGATTATTCGACTAGTAGAATATCCATGTGAATAAGTAAATGGCATTATTTCATTTTATTTCTGCCATATTATGTTGAAGTTCAAGTTTAAAAGGATTTTGTTTTATTTATACATTGCCTTTAATGTTTATGCTTATTTATGAAAGTTTCCGTTATATTGTTATCCTTACTGGGCATCTGAGCTCACCCATTTCTATGTTTTATTTTTCCTAGGATGTGAAGAAGTATTTTATGAATGGCCTGCTGGGATAATATAAGGGGATATGAGTGTGGAGACAAGATGTTGTTGTAGTTTTCACTTTATGATGTAATGTAAACTTTATGAATGTATCTGGTAATTCCAAGGATACTAAACTAATCAGTCTTTCGAGACTTAATCTTTTGTGATCATGCTAATGTTATGTAATAATACACTGAATCTAGGTAACTAGGGTCGGGGCATTACAATAAACATAATGCTTCCCATTTAAAATTGAAACTCTTGATGGTCCAAGCAAATACATGTGAACCAACTCAAGAGGTTGAGAAGTTGAAACTTATTTCTTTGATTTGAAAGTCATTTTATACTGTTTTCCCTTTCGACAAGGATTATATACTTTATCATTTAAAAACTCTAGTTTAGGTCGATCCTTGACTAATCCTTTTCAAGTAATATTTCTAAGAGATTAAATGTTACAGTGTCCTAGTATCTTATGCCAGAGCCAAGAATCTTTATAAAAGGAACTTCAGTAGGAAACATTCTATGAGACTAAGTAATCAAAATTAATAACACAAACATTTTCATTTCTAAAGGAAGTAAAGACTAAATCATTCTTAGAATTGAAAAAATCACCAGAATAATTTTCAAATTTAACATGAAAACCATCATTACATAACTATAAAATTCTAAACAGATTTTAATTTAGACCATCAACAAAAATAACTTTAGAAATTAAAATTGAATTGGTGTTAATGATTTAGATTAGGCCAATAATTTTCCCTTTTACATTATCACCAAAGGTGACATGTACACCATCAATATTTTTGAGGTTCTTGAAGTTAGAGTAATCCTCTGTCATGTGTCTTGAACACCCGCTGTCCAAGTACCATAAGTTTTTATTGCAAAACTTCAGACAACATTCCTATAAAAAAGTTTAAACAAGAAAATATTTTGGTACCCAAATTTTATTGGGTCTAATAATATTAATAATTAAGGCTTTAGGAACCCAAATTTGCTTCATATATTTCCTATAAGCAGTTTTTAAAGTTTTATAAAAATAAACTTTATTAGGTCCAAAATAGTTAGAAGAAGTAAAGGATCACTACTAGAATTAGATATATTTGCGACGGGATCCCATTACAAATAGGATTTAGCGACGGAGACCCGTCGCAAATAGCCCGTTGCAGAAAACAGCATCGCAAATATTATTTTTTGCGACGGACCCGTCGCAAAAAATAATATTTGCGATGGGGAACTGATCTATCGCAAATAATCCTCCGATTATATACATTTTATACAAAAAAACCTTTCACGATGGGCCCGTCACAAATATTATTTGCGACGGGAACTTGTCCTGTCGCAAATAATCTTCCGATTATATACATTAGTTATATAAAATTTTTTAGCGATGGGCCTGTGACAAATATTATTTGCGACGGGATGACAGTACCATCGCAAATACTATTAATAAAAAAATATATTTATGTTATTTGCAATGGGATCCCATCACAAAATCCCCCGTCGCAAATACTAAACAAAATAATTTTTTTTAATTAAATTAGGATTAATGAAAAAATTTAATTAATTTTATTAAAATAATAAAAAAATGAAAATATTATTATTAGTAAAATAAAAATAAAATAAAAAATATAATACTAAAAAATATATTTAATAAAATTATGATTAATAAATAATTAATATTAATTTCAGTAAAAAAATAAAAAAATAAAAAATTATTACAGTTATCAATATTTAAAAAAAGTATAAAAATTCATAAAATGTTATTATTATTAGTAAAATAAAGAAATATTAAAAAATATAATACTAATAATAAATAATAAAATATTAAAAAAAAAATTATGCAATATTTGCACCAATATAAAAGACAGAAACATATTACAATAAATCTTCAATTCAAATGTTTTTAACATAAAAAACAAATCATTGGGGGGGGTCTTCTTCTGGTGGAGGAGGTGGAGGAGCTGTAGGAGATGGTGGAGGAAACTGCATCCCTAAACTACGAGTTAGACGACGCATGTACTCCATCTGCTCGTGATGCTGCTGCAGCTGTTGCTGGCATCGACGCATCTCCTCCTCGTGCTGCTGCTGCTGCTACTGCTACCACCGACACATCTCTTCATGCTGCTTCTACAAACTCTCTATAAGCCCGGATTAAGATCGCAACTGCTCATGATACTGTGAGACATAATAGGATTCCTCTCTATGAGCTCCTCTCGAGCTAGACGCCGACATCGCAATGGTACCATAATAAGTACCAAGAGTAACATGAGAGCCGATACCAACTACTCGACCCTTCTCAAAGTCATATTGAGTCGCCTGTATCCATGCCCCCTCATCGAAATGGCGGGTACTGGTCTGCTAAGTAGTCTCGTCCTAACTCCCAGCCTGTGTCTGAGAGGTCGCAGCCTCATATGACTCATTCAATTCCAATTTAAATTTAAATGATGAAAATATTATATGAAGTTAATTCTCAAACTGAAAAAAATAATACTAACCACAATATGACGATGGCGATCACCTCTAATCTCTCTAGTGGCTGGATCACTGTACATCCTCCGATAAACCTCGAACTCCATAATATCGGGATTCTCGACTACCTACAAAAATATAAAATAAACTATTTATATTTAAAGTTATATAAAATATTTAAAAAATATACTTACCAGATGATCTCCATGCATACTGAATTTATGGCTACTAGATTGATGCGTCACCTCCTATCTCCTCCGGTTCTGCCGTCCCACCGAAGATCTCCTCTGAAATCCACCACAAAACCAGTTTAAACATAATCCATCCCAAACGCGAGATGAAATGTACTCTGGTCGGTGGGATCTACATGAATCATCAAATTCTGTCACTCTTGCTTTCTTAATGGTTGTTATTCTCAAATTGTGTAAAAACTGACGGAAATAGTCACGCATAGACGCCTTCCATGCCGCGTGGATAACATCACACATGCTATCATCGATGAGATACCATAAAGCCTACAAATAATTTATAATATCAAGTTATTAATAAAATAAATTTCAAAATAAATATTCTTTATTTATATACTAGCCAATGATCGAACATGTCGCTCCACACATCAATGGGAATCTGTTCCCATGTGATCCATGGCTGAGAAAAATAATTGCGTAAGATAGCGCTCCCCTATCCAATAGCTACATGCATAAAACTGTGAAAAAATAATAAATAATCAAACAATTAGTATATATATATAAATAAATTAATGAAAGCTAACTAAAATATATAGGTTACCATACCTCAATGTGCGTGGATCGAAGCCAAGATGTGGATGTCACTCGGGGATAAGGTCAGGAATCATCAGTCATGCAAGACTGCGCCCCTTCACGTACCCCCCGAATCGTCAGTAGGCTGAGGGTCAGATGATCTTAAATCCCCCTCATCCAAAGGTAGATCAACCTCCTGCAACTCACGAAATATATCAGGATCCATCTGAAACACAAAATGATTATTGTTAGCAAATAGTTGAAAATAACTATTATATATAGATATATATCAGTTATGATTATAATCAGTATTTAACTGTGTCAATGTACATCTTCATCCTCATCTTCATAACTGTCAATGTCAATGTCTTTATCTTCGGCTTTAGCATCATCAATATCCATATGAGTTTCAGTTTAATCATCTCTTGTCATTTCAAATTCATTTGTAACATCATTAACATCTTCATCATCATCAGTCCTTAATTGTGGAGTGTCATCATCAATATTCACGTCTCTTTGTGAAAAAGATGGATTTTGAGTAGTCTCTTGAAAAATTTAAATTCCTTCCACTTTAGCGGAACCACATTCAGTTTGAGTAAACTGATTTTCTTGAGATTTCATTTTTATTATACTCCACCAATCATTCAAGTCTCTTGAAGTAGCATGATACTTTTCATAATAAATTTGATATTCCTGTTAAGCCAGTAAAATGGTTTATTTACTGCAAGAAGACTTTTATATTTAACATCGACAATTCCATGAGTTAGATGAACACACAAGCCTCTCTCAGTATCCAACCACCGACATTTAATCATTTTTATGTAATTCTGTCCTAGATAACACAGCTCAATAATTTCATCCATAAATCCAGAAAAATCAACTTCAGTTTCTCTGTGATGTGATCCTTTCAAGAAAAATCCACTGTTCATTGTTTTTTTTGATTCCCCATATGCATGTGTATGAAATCAAAAACCATTAAACACATATGAATTATAATATTTAACCATTTTGGATGGTGGGTTACTCAATATACACAGTCACTTATCAATTTTATCAGCATGTTGAGACACCTGAATTTTTTTAAAATAATTATCAATATGATAAATAATAAAAAAAATTGATGTTAAACCATTAATAATTTATGTTACCAGTTTTTGAAACCATTGAGAATTCTTTTTTTGTCTGCGTTCTTTAGGAGCAGCTACTGTAATTTGTGGAAGTTGTTTCTTGATATGATTATCATATGACCTACAAATAAAATAAGTTTACATACTATAACATAAATTATAGAATAAGTGATATAAGTACTCACAGTACAAATGATGTCATTTCTTCACAGTTGAGCATAACATATATATGAGCTATATGATGTTCATCATATGAAAGCCACCATTCATGAAACCATTTTTATTGTTGAACTCGATTATTTTATATTTATTATATCCTATTTAATTTTATATAACTAACTTATGTACATATTACTAAATTATTAAACAAAATGAGTTCGTTATGTTTGAAAAACCGCCCGAATTAACCCAAACGATCGGTATTAAATTCTTATCTAATGATTCATTCTCATGGTATATAAAAATTTTATTTATAAGATCATTTAAAGTTATGTAACATAATAAATATAATATAATTACAATTATGGATGTTTATCCATGTTTTAAATGAACTTCCATTCATGAATACAAGTGAATTGTTCAAGAAAACTATAAAAATGAACATACCCGAACAATGAAATTAAACCACTTAACCCATTAAAAAGGCCACAAATGAACTGAAAAAGGGAATAATAAATCAATTAATTATATAATAGGTTCTGTAATTATTAATTTATAAACCTAATTTTTTTATTCAGGTCCTTAATAACAAGGGAAGAACACCTTAAAATATAAGGTATGGAATCCTCTCCATTTCACTTTTATTCAAGAATGTCCTCTATGATATTTCATTTTATGTGTAATACCTAATAATGGGGTATGATTTTTAACATAACATTTAATTACCTCATTATTTATAAGTGATGATAAACCCCATTATTTCTCATTAATCCCTCTTACGTACACCCGATACCATGCCGATAATCCGTAAGGAATTCTACCCGAATCTCCTTTATTCCATCAGGTTTCTGTATATTTATTTTTACCCAAATTAAGTTGTGTTTTATTTTTATGTAAAAATTATAAATTATGTTTATATGATCCAATATCATTTTTAAATATCCATACCTCATTCTCTTTCATGTATATACACTCTTTTAAGTGATTCCCTCCTCGATACTTCCTAATAAGAAAACTCGTTTTAAGGGAACTTCTCAAATATTTAACCAACTTAAAGTGCACTCTATCCTATGTTTTAAGCCAACATTGTATTTATAAAATAATTATTTTTATTATGAAAACCTTCTTGGTTCACTTATGGTTTTATATAAAATATTGTTCCCTTTTTAGTTTTAAAATATCTATAGTATTTTTCTTAAAACCGCACAAAAATGTTTTAAATGCTAAAATTTATCAAATACATTTATTACATGTTGTCACTTCTGTTTGAAATAAATTATCATGATATATTCCTATTTTACCTTATGAATGTCCATGTATGTTTTAATTCCTTTCTTTCACGGACACTTTTATGATACGCCCATTGGTTATGCTTTATGTCATAATTGTGGTACCCAATTCTTTACATGGGTAACCCTTATGTTTATGTAAGATTGATTATGTATAATTATTTATGTGGAAAATATATTCATGAAATTTAAGATGAGTTCACATAGATATCACTCCAATTAATTGGTTAAAGTTGAGTCTCATGCGACGTTATGTGCGATGGTCTTGGCTGTTAGCCTTGGCTTGTGATACTATGTGCAACGATCTTGGTGGTTAGCCTTGGATTGTGATACTATGGGAAACAGTCTTGGATCTTAGACTTAACTCATACTAAATTCATGTTTTATGTTTTTTTCCAAATTTATATGATTCCGTGTTTATATTATCCCATGTTTATATGTTATGATTTCATATGTTACATGTTTTTTTATATCATTATGGCATGCCTTCTATCCCATGTGTGAATGCTTTGTTCTTATGGTTATTCCCGTATTGGGATTTTAGCTCATTACTTTCTTCATGTTATCCCTAGGTTATCCTATGCAGATGTCTGAGCACAATGGAAGATAGGAGCTCATTATCAAGTTTAAATAAAAAGTTGTTTTTTATAATGTTTGATTATGTACCTAGTCTTCAAAGACACTAGACTTCATGATCCTTGGCTTGTAATCTGATGTATAATTTTGCTTAAAATCATGTAATGTTATATGTAAAAGGCTAGGGTCTCTATATTCCTTTTTTTCTATGAGGAGAAAACCTAATTAATAAATTTTTTAGTATTGGAAATATTATAATAATAATTCTAAAGGAAATATTAATATTAAATTGTTATAACATCATGCTTCTAGGATGATATACTTTAATATTAATAAAAGTTTTACATTATTTTAATGTCATTCATAATGGTTTATACAAGCATGTTATTAACCAAATTATATCCCCCAGGACTATCAAACCGGGTGTGAAAAAAGGACCATTTTTATACACCAGTTCCTGATCAATTTTATCTAAATATAGTGTATTTGGGGTTTCTACACCTAGGTACATATATACTAGAGCCACATATCTTGTAGTATCCAGGATGAGAAGTATTTTCTTGGAAACCATTGACTCTATACTTCACAAAAATTATAGGTTATTTTCCTATATTTATATTTTTCTATAGGGTTTTTACTATTGTTTTATAATCCTAATTTCTACAAATAACTAAACTGTCCTTTGATACCAACTGTGGAAACCTTCCTTTATTATTTTATAAACCTTTCATTACCTGGTGTAACATTTAACAACAAATAGAATGTTTTGAGGTTTATTGTCCTTGAAATAGGAACATAATACATGAAAAATATAAAACATTCTTCTAATACACTTTAAATATTTTTTTATAGGTTTATCCTATGTTACTTTTAATTTATCTCATATCCTTGGGACATACATCAAAGAAAGGCGTGAGAATAAAGCCGAGTAAGGGAATAAACAAAAGATATACTTAGTATAAGAAAAAGGCATATCAATAAAGTATAATCATATGAAAATGAGGAATATCATAATATAAATAACATGAATCATAAAATGTAAATATGGATACAATATAAAAAATAGACATTCATAAGCATATCACCAAGGTTTATCACCAGGGTGTCATAAATTATAATTACCAAGCTTGTTCACTATGGTATCATAAAACATGTCATCTCTAGAGATTAATTATTTACAAAATTCATTGGAGTGTTATCAGGGAACACCCTTCATATTTATTAATTCATTTAACCTACATTGATAATAAAAAATCATTTCCTCAATAACCCGAGGAGAATAAATAGTGGGTTTCATATGAAAATATCGAGTACATAAGCGCTTAAAGACTTGAACATTAGATCGTTTTTATCCCATGATAATGAAATGTGGGTTTCATACAAGTAAATACCCAAATAAATAAATTATGTTTTCATCTAGGTGAATACCCACTAAAAAGGAAGTGGTTTTGTTATTCACAGTATATTAATTTCTCATGTAAAAGAGAGAAATTATAGAAATGAATTTGGTAGCCCGATGGTATAAAAAATGGATTAAAGGGAGGGAATAAAGATATTTAATAATGGTATAACATTGTTAAAAAACAGTTTTTATGTTAAAGGGATGATCAAAAGTGTTTGGGAAAGAAGTTAGTTCAATATTTAGAGACCTACAAAAAAATAGGCACTTGAATGAAAAATGGGAAGAGGAGAATTCCCTTACCTTGAAGATTTGCTTACTAAAACTTAAGGGTGGAACCATGAAACATTTAGGGAACCTTTTAGGGACTATTTGGGAGTGAAAAAGACCTTAAATATGTTTCTTATGAATTTTTAGTGTAGATAAATGGCTAATGGGTGGTATTTATACTTGAGGAGGGGTGTGTTTTAAAGGATTAAATATTGGTTATTTTATCTTATAAGCTAACCACATAAGGGTAAATTGAATTATAACCAATTTTATGGATAATTAATGAGTTGGATAGTGTGGTTGGATGTTAAAGGTCTTAAAAAATTTAACCATACCTTCCATCCAACCCAATAAATTCAAAGAATCTAAAAAATGAGTTTTATTTAAAAAATCTAATTTTCTATTTTAAAAAATAAAGTATAAATTTATAAATTAAAATTGATATTTATAATTTCAATTATGTAATTATTAAATTAAAATTTTTATTGATAAAATTTTTTCATAAAATTTTTAATCATGTTGACATAATAATGATGTCATAAAATCATAATGATCGTAAAATAGTTATTTTCACTTTTTCCCTAAAAATTCAAATTTTTCAGAAAATTCCTAAAAAAAATCACCCTAAGATAAATTTGAACCTATGAGTCCCAAAATGAAATTTATTTCATAAAAATAATTATCTAAGTATTATAATTTTAACTTTTAAATAATTCACTGTTTTAATGAAAATTAACCATTTAATAGAAAAATAAACTTTATAACCATTATAAAAATCACTTAAGGATTCATTAAAATATATTATAATGTAAAAGGAAGTTTATAAGATTATTTCAAGAAATAATTTTTTATTTAAAATTTCTACATAAAACATATTTTATTGTAATATATTTTTAGTCTCTTAAAATAATATATTTTTGATTATATAATTAAATAACTCGACGATCATTTAAATGAATCTACATAACCAATGATATTAATGACTGATTTTTTTATTGTCTAATGTTCATAATATTCATCAACCATATTAGTTGAAAAAAACAATGGATGATGATCATATTTCCCAATAAATACACCATCATTCTTACTCTTCATCATTCGAATCAAGGTTCAATATCTTTTCCAAAATGAATATTGTATTACTAATTATCTATTCCTCTATTAGAGTGATGTTCTTGAGTGTAATGATTCTAGGGGATAAAATTGGACCGTATTTTTATGTTTCAATTTATTTATCCTCTATTTTACTTCCCATTATAATATTTGGTATGATATTGGTTATTGTTTTAGACTAAATGTAACATTCTTAATTAATTAAATAAAGTGTTGCTGGTTTCTAGTATGTGTTTTATTTTAATGTTACTAGTTTCAACGGTTCATATCAACACATTATTTTCAAAGTTATTATTAAATATAAAATTATTTCTATGTGATTTTATTGTAAAACATAATAAAAATATATTGATAGGAAAGAGATCCATTAATAAAAGAAGAACACTTTTTAGGCTGTTACATTCTTGGTTAGGACACATGGTTAGTAGTAACCATGAAACCTTACCTGGATTCTAGAAAGGCTACATGGTTTGGAAACATAGCTAAACTAACCATGATCTAACCATGAAAATCCATCTATCCAAGGGTGTATGGTTTGGAGGGGGTGGGTGTATGGTTTTTCCTAACTGTGCACCAACCGCGCATAGTCCAAAAAACCTCCAGAAGTTTCCAAAAGTTACCAAAAGAATCCTGAGACAATCCATAAAAATATGAGATCAAAACAAGGGTGTAAAAGTACTTGAAATCATGTAATGTGGTGTTACATATATGTTACTAACTAAATAGTTTAGTGGGAAGGTTTTATCAGATGGTCACATAGAGATGTGACATAAATTACATATAGATAAATTTATTTAACAAAACCCGATATAATACAACAAACATAATGTCAATATAATAGTATATCATATATGATATGTTAGAAATGTGATTATGTAGGGTTTTGTTAATTATTATTAAAATATTTTTAGTAATATAAAATGTATAATATAAAATATAATCTTCACTTTATCATTATTTCATATCGACTTCATAAATGTATACTGATATAAATATCATGGAGTGTAATGATAATTGACCTCTCAAAGTAGGAATTTGAGTTATCCCTAACTGATGTTCATCATGTATTATTATAGTTTATGTAAAAATGTTAAGGTTAATATGTGTAGGATTATTATATGACATATAATAATATGTTCATGAGGCACAAAAAGTTTTTTTGTGTATTGGATGACCCAATAAGTATACCACATAAAGTTTCTTTGCAATAATAAGGGTGAATGGATCATATAGTTGTCCCTATTACCTCAATTTGGTGAGATACCTTGCATGATAACCTTCATACTTTGATACATTTATTAAAAATGACATTAAAACTTATAAAATTAGGGGTGGTTGGGTATTTTACTGATCATGACGTTGGTTGGAGCTCAACCAAGTTGAAAATTTTCATTTCTTATGAACAGTATGAAATTTATAACCTCCATTAACATAATATAGATAGAATGTTACCACACATAGATAATGCATATGATGTTCTTATCTATTCAGATGATGGGCATATGATGTATTCATCTATAAAAGTGAATGACATATAATGTATTCATTGAACAAGATAATCTATAGTTGGAGAATAAAGAACATATGAGTTTTCCATATGGTATTGACATACTCTATGTCTCATGGTCAATCAATGTATTGTAAAAAGGGAATATATGAGAATCCACACTAGCATGTGATACAACTAGTGGATATATGTATAAAGATACATGCATTTGATGCAGATCATGCCGAATCCCTTTATATCTTGAGTAGAATGGATGTTTTACTAGAGTAAACTCATTTCTTACACTTATGGATCTAATGATTTATATTTTTTTAAATTAAACAAAGACCCATGGGGTCAAACTGTATGGTTTTTTAATTGGGATTGAGTTTTATTTAGAGAGATTCTCTAAAAGTGTTTTAGAGTTAATCCAAAAGAGTTTTGTATAATTATTCATAAGGTATTGCATATAATGTAATACAATGTGAAGTTGATGATATCTTTCTAAAATGGGTTTTCAAGATAACCAAAATTGTTTTGGAAATAGTTTCACAAGTTATTGTATATGATGAAAAATAAGGTGAAATGGAACAAAGTATATAAGATTTAGTAAAAGTGGGAGATTTAAGGAGATATATGCCTTAAATCCATTATATATATATATGATGTATATGGTATATAATATGGTATAATATACCCAAATCATAAAATATGTTTTTTATGCTGCAAAAAAGTTTTTCATATGCATATTATGTGTATCATATTTTATGATTGAGGAGTAAATAATAATGAAATGTTTAATGAAACCATGTTACTACCTTAGTTAATAATAGGATATAATAAAGGAATCATAAAGGCATAACATAAAATAATATTTCATGATATTACCCCTACAATCCCATCCAGTCATATTGCATAACCAAGCTTCATCATAAATCATGGAATTTAATACACTTCTACTACCTTTGATGATATGGGTGATTGAAATATTTCATAGTGTTATAATTTAAAGTGATGTTAAATGATATATAACACAAGGGAGGTCTTTCATTCATATATATGATTCATATACAAACCAAATAATTAAATCTTTCTTTTTAACAAATGGGATAATTCATGCACTATTGAGGAGCATCCTTAATCATCCTATTATAGACCACTTCCATGAAATAGATGTGGGTGTTTGTGAGTACTTCATGATCATCCAGGACTCCCTGAAAATCGATTATCTCTTTATACTACCTCTATTAAATAATGAGATGTTATCACATCTTGTAGGGTGGATATTTCATTTCATATGAAGAGATATTAAGTTTAACCCACAAATACACCATGGAAGATGGATGATTTTTCCTATACTGTAATCTTCATCAACTATATACGATGAGGATGAATGCTTATATGAATTTTGTGTGTGGTAAACATAATGGTTTCATATGGATATTCATTTATTTTATGGATATTTTCATTTATCTATGCATGGTGACTCTTGGTCATGGGAGTTTTATTTCTTATATTTCTTTTAATAAGATCCTTACATGAAATTCTATGTGAGATATCATAATATTTCGTTTTCATATACCTTGAACTTGATTTGTTTTTAGAGTCATGATATTAAAATAGTTATTGAATATAGTTTTTTTATATTAGGGTTTATAGTTATCATGAATTGAATAATCTCTTAAGAAAACTCTCCCTTGGGAGTGGGACTTGGAGTCAGACTACCCACCATCCTAGAGACTTATCCCTTGTTCTAGAAATGGGATGGATTGGATATCTATTTCTCTAGGATTAATCATGTGACGATTTTCAATATCATATAACTCCATTCCTTTATAATAAGAGTTTATGTACCTTATTCATGAGATTAAATTAGATATGTATGATTTTTTTTATTCTAATTATGGGTGAGTAACACAAACTTATAGATTGTGTAAAGTGTTACAAAAATAATGTGGCATGGACACGTTAATTTTGTGAATGTAATAGGGATTCCAAAACTAAATCTTTAGAAGAATTCATACAAAAAGTTATAAAAAATGAGATAGTAAAGATTTCATGAGATGAATTGGGTTTAATATTCATGTGGTTTATATTAAACTGGTGAGACTTTAAAGATAAAACCCCTCTAAATAATAATTATGAAATTTCTTCCAAATCAGTAGATTTCAGTACCTTGATCATAAAATTGGGTAGTTTCACACTAAAGTGGGGTTCCCATGGATTATCTTTTGTAATCCATGGTGGGTGTGGTTAATCCTAAGGGTTAGGTAACCACATCACATTATGTGTTTTGAGTGATACTTAGCTAGGAAAACCTAATTATTAGGATACTAGATGAATAAAATTGAGTTTCATACATATTATTGATATAGACAAATAGTTGTCTACTCAACTATCAAAGAATCAAAAGTTCTTTTATTTGATTAATTTCCTAACTAAATTACTAAAGTGACGATTTTAATGCTAAATTGGGGTTTTTACTTAGTGAAATATGGATCTTGGATCACTAAATAGATATTATGTATGGGGTGATCATTTTTTTCACGAGTACTTTCATTAAAATTCCTTGTTAAAAAGATATAAAACATGATACTCACCTATAGATATACCTTTTTTTATATTTTTTCTTATTAAATGATAATAATATTGAGATACCTTGTAATTATGACCTATAACATAGTTCTATATTGGAATCTATGGTTAATAAGTGATCTTAAAGAGAAGTAGTGTAAACTTGTTAATGTGAATTTTATAGAGGTCAATTTCACTAAATTTGAATCATGGGTATTGGATACCAGGTGTTTGTCACACATTTATACCAAACAACATAGACTCATATAGAGGAGGGTAATGAAAAAGGATGAATTATATCTCTATGTTAGTAATAGTGCAAGGGTTTCTGTATTATATTCTAATACTTATAATCTAACTTTACCAAGTAGATTAGTCCTATAATCAGAGAACTGTTATTATGAACCTTTAAACATAGAAATTTTATTTTTTTTATCTTATTTGGACAAGAATGGATTTACATTTTCTATTAAGAATAATAGTTTTTTATATTTATATATGAATGAGATGTTTTATGGAATAAAAAATATGGTAAAATTTTTATACAATCTAGATATTGATAATCCTATCTATACCATTCATAATAATAAGGTTAAAGTTGACTCTAATCCCACCCACATTTGGCATTATTTCCATGGATATATAAATTAGAAACACATCCAAATACTCTACTGATAAGGATTATTGGAATCATTTGATACATGTGAATCTTGTTTATTAGAAAATATGACCAAATCACCTTTTAGTAGAAAAGGTAAAAGGGATAGTGGGATCTTGTATTTCATACATAATTATGTATATAGAATAATTAGTACTTAATAAAGTGGAGGGTTTAGGTACTTTGTTAGTTTTACTGATGATTTTAGTTGGTACAATTATATTTTTATGATGATGCACAAGTATAAAACTTTCTAAAAGTATAAATAGTTTCAAAATAAAGTACATAATAAATTTGGAAAAAGTATTTAGATCTTATAATTGGATTGGGGTAAAAATTACTTAAGTGATGAATTCTATAATTATCTGAGGGATTTTGGAATTATTTTGCAACCCACTCCTCTTGGAACACCGTAGTGGAATGGTGTGTATGCAAGGAGGAATTGTATCTTGTTGGATGTGGTTTAGTTGATGATGTGTTACTGTGACCTTCCTATTTAATTTTAGGGTTATGCTCCAGATTCCACTACATTCCAACTAAACCATATTCCATTTAAAGGATTCATAAAGACACCATATGATATATAGACTAGGAAATATTCCATTATGTCATTTATGATTATTTGTGGGTGAAAATCACTCATACAATTATTTAATTACAATAAGCTTGGACCTAATTCCTAAAAGTTATTATTTATTGGTTATCCCAAAGAAACAAATGGATATTATTTTTATAACCCTACTGATCATAAAGTTTTTGTGGTTTTATATGGTGTTTTATTCATGATATAACACATTGATTGATTAGTGAGTAAGAGGAATGTTAAAATTGTATATGTTCAAAACCAACAAGCAGGAAGTGTTCTTGAGATAGGGGTTGATTTAGTTCCATAAAGAGTTATTGAAGAAGAACCAACTATAAATACACAAGAACCTCATAGGTTTGGTAAAATTATTTAGGTTCCTAAGAGATATGCATTTATAATGGTAAATTATTATGAAATAATGTTTATAAATGAAGAACCTACTCACTACCCAAAGTCCATAGAGAGGTATAATTCCATTAAATGGTTAAAAGACATGAAATAATAAATAAACTTTATATACACTAGCCAAGTTTAGAAATTGGTGTATGTACTTTAAGGGGTGACACCCCTAGGTTTCAAGTGATTTTAAAACAAAAAAAATGATATGGATGGTAGAGAGTCTACCTATAAACCATGCATGGTGTAAAAGTGTTACAATTAGATTAATTGTATTGAATATGAGGAAACATTTTCACCTTTCATGATAATATATTCCATTTTTATATTAATTTCCATATCAACTCATGTTAATTATGAGATATATAAAATATATGTCAAAATATATTTACTTAACAAATATTTAATAAAATATGTGTATATGATATAGCTTTAAGGTTTTGAAGTTCCAAACGAGTCTTCTCAGGTTTTTAAGATATGATGGTCTATTAATAGATTGAAGTAGGCTTCTCAGAGTTGGAATGTACGATTTTATGATTCAATAAAAAATTTAGTTTTATAAAAAATGAAGATTATTCTTGGGTATACAAGTGTATTAGTGGTATTCTAGTGGTGCTTCTAATATTTCATGTAGATGTAATACTTATAATAAAAAATGAAATCTAGACTCTTATTTAAAAAAATATGTGGTTGGGTAAATGATTCTTGATGAAATACATGGGTGAAGCAACCTATATACTGAGTTTCAATATCTATAGAGATAGATCTAAGAGATTTCTTTGATTCTATTAGGAAACTTAAATTACTAAATTTCTAAATAGATTTAGCATGAAGAACTATAAAAATAGGTATTTACCAGTGTTTTATGGCATGAATCATAGGAAGATTTTAAGATCCTTCTAAGGAGTTGGAAAGTATGGATAAAATTCCCTCTGATTCCTCCACTATATCTATCATATATTCCATGATGTATACTCAATATGTTGTCACCTATTCTCTTAGAATAAAAATTTTAAACCAATAAAATCTTGGTAAGAGTCACTATATTTGTATGAATAACATCCTTAAGTACTTGAGAAGGATTAAAGAAATGTTTTTGATCTTTGGAGGGGAGGATGAGCTCTGTGTAAAGCCTTAAAAAGATGCAAGTTTACAATCCGATAAAGTAGATATTAAATCTTAATCTTGTTTTTTGTTTTTCTTCAATAGTGTATATATTATTTATAAGAGTTCCAAAAAATCCATCATAGAAGACTCAATAATAAATTTTGAGTACATTGCTACATATTATGATATAAAGTAATATATTTGGATTAGAAAGTTCATCTTCAAACTAGTAGCAATTCCTAACATCAGTGGAGAGATCGATATTTATTATGAAAACAATGGATCTATCTCTAATTCTAAGGAACCTCATTCTTACTAAAGAACTAAGAACATCCTTTGAAAATATAATCTTATATGAGTGATCACTATAAGGGGATATGTTAGGATCCATTTTGTGGATATAAATGACAATGTAGTGGATCCACTAGTGAAACCATTAGCATATAAGAAGCATGATGGTCTTGTTGAGTCTGTTGGTTTATGATACTTAAGATATTTAAGTAATGGTTTCATAATTTATCATGATTTATAATAAATTAAATATCCATTTATCCTTCATCCATGTGTGCTATATTTTACTTTACATTAAAAATGGAATGATAAAGTCCTATCAAATTATGACATTTATTTTCCCCTAATCAATGATCATCATAAAGTATTATAGGTTGTGATGATATGTTAATATTAGCATGAGTAGTGGAATAATAAGATAATAATTGGGGTATTTTTATTTATTATGACACCCCAAGTATATATGATTTAATTTCATACAATCATTGATATACTTAGGGGTTTATGATCATTATTAACCCTTTTTACCTAAGGTTAGCAAGATTACTAGCATGAAAACCTTCATATTTTGATACCTTTCTTAGAACATCCATTGTGAATTAGATATTTTGGGGTTGGTTGGGTATGTTGTTGATCATGTAATTGGTTGAGATTAACCAAGATGGTATTTTCCGACTTATATAATGAGAGAATTCATCTGGACCTTGATTGAATTAGACTAAGAAAATACATGACTATTCTTAGTTATGTAACATGAGATATATTTATCTACTTGGATAAGGGTTATATGATGTTATCATCCACTATAATAAATACATGTGATGTATTAATCAACCAAGTCAGTATTTTTTAGAGAATAAATAAATTATGAGATGACCTATACTATATTTACATTATTTTATGTCTAGTGGTCACTCAATGTCATGGAAAAAGTGATTATATAGGTAATAATATGATGTATGTGATATGTATTATGGTGGAAATTTTCATATGAGATATAAATATTTTTTATGGAGATCAAACAAGATCCATTTGTATCTTGAGTAGCACTAAAACTTTTTTAAAGACTAATCTTTTCTTATATCTATGAAATAGGAATTTCATATATTTTTTCATTTCTTATAAAGCCTAAATGGTCGCACTATTAGAACTTTAGATAAGGATTAAGTTTTGAAAATTTTTTTTATTCCAAAATGAATAGAGTTTAATAAACTATATCCAAAAGGAATTTGAATGGATTCACAAAGAGTTGTGAAGTTTTTTATAAAATCCTTATGAGATTTTAGTGAAAGTGAGTGATTGATGGATATGTGCTTAAAATAGGGAATATAACAATTTATGAAATAATTTGGCTATAGGAAATGATATCCATTAGATGGATATCATATCATTTGATATGTCGATATCTTTAAACAACATGATATACTATATTCAGCTTATATCATATTATATGATTGATATGAGATATCATTTTCATGAGATGCATGAAATATTTCCATGACATCCTACATGGTTTCCTTAGTTATAATACATTGGTAATAAATCATACCAACATTGAAAATTCATTTAAGGAGTTCAGTGAATGAATAAAAATGAGAAGTAACACATGGGTTCCATGATATGGAACCCAATACAACTGATATGGTTGACACTATTCATTTTATTAAGGGAATTGGAGATAGCTATATAAAGGTATATAATCTCTCTGTTTTGATACCCAGGTTTCATATGAGAGATTTGAACTTGTCTTCCTCTCAAAACACCATTTTTCACTTGGTGGAGTTTCTTTCACCCCTTTTGGGGTTTGGGTTCCCCATGATATGATCAAGGATACAAGGCTTATTTAATCACCCTTATAGGAATGAAGTTTTGTTTAATGCTCTAGTGATCTTTATTAATCTTACTTCATAGATAAAGTCAAGATGAAACCAGATTCATTTTAGGAAGGTCATTATTTTGTTCATTTTATATAACATGTTAATCTATTGAAGTAATATATAACTTTGTTTATGGGTTGGTTTTGTTTCCCATGATCATCACATGATCCCCTAAAACCCATAAAATGTAACAAATCAAAAAAAATAGAGAGAAAAAAATTCCAAATTACAACAATAATACTTGACTAACATACTAAAATAATAACACACATGACTAACAAAACTTCCAATATAATAAATAGATCTGATTCCACCAAAGTTGTTAAAATATTAAAAAAATTATGTTTAATGTGTTTGAGAAGGTGGAACTGGTGGTTTATGAAGTTATCCTAACTTTTTCTGAATAATTCATTCTTTCTTGGCTAGCATAAAATAAAAAACATTTATATCACTAATTTTATAAGATATTGTGAAATAATTTTATTTTCCTCCTTAAAATATTTGAAATTAATTATCTTATATTTGATTATAATTTGTTGTTGTCTTGACTTATCCAAAATTTCTAAAAGTTAATAACTTTTTTATTTTAAAGTTTCAATGATGGAATGCGATTTATCATAATTATTAATTTTTAATTTAGGTTTATTTACTTCAATGGTTTAAGAAAAAGAGGACCTGTGCAACATAATTATCATTTAAGTTCAATGAAAATGATGAAAAACCAAGAGATTCAGGTGTATAAGACTTGGGAGTTGGATTGATCGACTCTGATGATATGCAGTTCTACATTCAAAATGTCAGTCTTATCGAGCTAACATTATCCTTTAATTTTTCTAAGTTCTTAACTGTGGTCCATATACAATCAAACCCGAAACCTTTATTGTAAGTGGTCGCTTTCATGAGTAATATTTTTCTCAATCTATATAGATATAATTTATGATATTATTGAAAATCATTTTGAATTTTAAAAAAAAATGATAAAAAATACTCACAATAGATTGTTCTAACACACCACTGAGATTTATATCTGCAATCTATACGATGCATAAATTTAAAATGTTCACATACTTATCCATGGTTTTATTTTTTGTATTGAATCAATATTTATATTTTTAATCCCCCAAGCCTTTCTCTTGACTCTATTGTATGATTTTTTTACAAGTGATTATAATAAATCAGATGTTTGGTATTCACTTATAATTAGATCTTGTGAAATATCCATATAAACATAAAATAAAAGTATATCTTCACTACAATAGTAACTATAAGATCAAGAATAAAATTTAATTTTAAAATCTAATGTTTATAAAAAGACAAATTTGAAATGAAATATAGGAGTGTGTCTATTTTGAATGTATAATATGGTAATTTATAGAGTATATAATAGATGATGTATATCTTCAATATGAAATATGGACCATTGGATAGATTTCATCATGATTTAAACCATTATAGTAATTCCACCATTATCTCAACCATATAATGACAAAATTTTCTTTCTAATTGTTGGATTTATTTCATATTTATATATACCATCGGTTTGATTTCATACTTATCTCAAAATTATCATAAAAATATCCACATTATAACCATTGGATGGATATAATATTGATATTAACCATCAAATGTACTTCATACTTATCTCAATCATTATCATGATTTTAATTCTATAAGAACCACTTAATGGAATTCATTTTAATTATATCCACTAGATGAGTTTAAATATTATCCAAACCTTATCATGATTTCATCCACATTTCAACCATTAGATTAATTTCATCTTGATATTTACTATCATATGGATTACATATTTATCTATACCTTATCATGGACACATTCCAATTATTGGATGGATTTCATCTCAACATTAATCATCAGATAGATTTCATACTTTTCTTAATCCTTATCATGATTTTCATTATATCTCTAACACTTGATGGGGTTTATTTTAATAACATATTCTTGATGAGTTTAAACCTCATCTAAACCTTATCATGATTACATTAACATTCTAAATTTTGGATGGATTCCATCTTGATATTTACCATTATAATGATTTTATCCTTATCTCAACATTATCATGATCACATTCACATTCCAACCATTGTATAAATTTCATCTCAATATTAATCATTGGATGGATTTAATTCTTATATCAATTATTTTCATGATTTTATTTTTGTATAAACTACTTGAAAGATTTAATTTTAATTATAGACACTAGATGAGTTTTAAATTTATCCAAACCTTATCATGATTGAAAATATATATAACCATTTTATAGATTTTATCTTGATATATAATGTGAGATATATTTTATCCTTGTCTCAACCATATCATGATTTAATTTGTATTCCAACCATTGGGTGGATTTTATATCAATTTTAATTACTAGATGGATTTAATCCTTATATAAACCCTTATCACTATTTTATTTCTATATCAAACAATTCAAGGATTTTATTTTGATCATAGCTATTGAATGAGTTTAAATATTATCCCAACCTTATCATGGATATATCCACATTCTAAATGTTGGATGGATTTCATATCGATCTTAAATGTAAGATGTATTTCATCATCAAGTTAATCCATATCATGATTTAATTTATATCACATTATATTTATTTAATAATATATAAGTGTTTATATATATATATTATTTAGATTAGTTTAACAATAATAATAATAATAAAATCAAATACAATACTAGAGTCCCTTTTGATATTGATTTTGAAATTTGATCATCATTTTTATATTCATCTAATTATACTATATAAAACTAATTTAAAGAGATACAAGGAGAAGTAAATAATGTGATATAGAGGAAAAGTATGATGATAACATGTTATTATAGTGAAAAAAATGATCAACCTACTCATGGTGGATCTATCACAGGGCATAGAGTTATCAATCATGATCCTGAGGCCATAGATCATAATTTGTTTGATGATTATTTTTCTAGTACTCAATGATAAAATGAAACATTGTTTCATCGATGATATTAAATGTATTGAAGTCTATTTTATCTTATTGTTGGTGAAGTTAAATAACACGATTACTACTTTCAATAACGAATAGATAGTTTTGGAATACTTGGGTTATCAACTCTATAGAAATTAACAACGGTGTTTCAAATATTGGTATATGGCCCCCAACTAATGATACTAATGAATATGTTAAAATATTTAATTAAATAATAATTGAATGTTTAAAGAGATTTTTTTCATTATATTGTTGAGATTTTTGTAGAAAGATACCTTTGATCACCTAATGCTAATGATTTTTCAATGTTACTTTATATTGGTCAAGAACATGGTTTTATAGGGATGTTAGATAGTTTTATTGTATGACCTGGAAGAATAAAAATAATCCTAAATCATGGTTTGAATAATATACAAGACATTCTAGATACCTAAATATCATTCTTGAAGTAGTTTTCGTTTATGATTTTTTGATATGAAACACATATTTTGGTATACCAGGTATTAGTAATGACATTAATGTGTTAGATTAATAATTTTTTTTTCTAATATCTATAAATGTATTTCTCCTACAACTCATTATGTCATTAAAGGGAAAAACCATAAAATGGAATATAATTTAGTTGTTAATATATATCTAAAGTGTTCCACTATTGTGAAAAGTATTCATGAACCACACAGTCTAAAGAAGTATTATTTTTCAATGAATCCACAAGCATATATAAAAATGTGGAATGTGAATTTGGAGTTTTACAATCAAACTTTTCAATAATAGTAGGACCAATATGTTTTTGGAGGAAATATGTATTAAATGATATAATGACTACATGCATAATCATGCACAATATGATAATTGATTATGAACATGATTTTAATGCTCTCATTATAGATGCAGTATTAAAATGACTCTAATAGATAAGATGGTGGTATATGAAAATGTTCAATTTAAATAATTACTCATACAACATAGAATAATCAAGGACAAAGATTCTCATATTAAACTTCACAATGCAATGATTTATCATTTATGGTAGCAATATATGGACTTATAAAATTAATTGTAATGGATTTTTATTTTTTTACTTTTGTTTGTTTTTATCAACTATCTATTGTAATTTTATGATTTTTAATTGAAAATAATTTCAAATAAAAATGTGTGTTTTATTTAATTTATATTTATATTATTAAAAAAAGTTCACATTTAACTTAATTATTATTTTTTAGAGGCATGAGGGAAGTCCCTACTTTTAATTAAAACAAAGACATCCCTCTTGTTTTTTTGGGAAGATAGATCCCATTACGTGGCCTTTTTAGGCCCATTGGGTATTAAACCTCTTAATATATTTATCAAATACCCTAACCTGTAGGTTTATCATGGACCAATTACCAATTTGACCGATCTTACCTAATTCATGTACTTGACACAAGGTCGTGTTGTCATCATCCGCTATACCTGACCCTCGAACTTGTGTCACTTTTTCTGTGCCCTTCGTTGGTGCCAAATAACCTGACCTCCACCATGTCTGTATCTGATGAGGCCCACATCATCATCGTGGCCACCCAAGACCATTCCAGACCCCCACCGCCTCTTTTTCTGTCAATACCCGTTGTTGCCAGCACCTGGCCTATGCTCGACCCTTATCTCCTTCTATCTCTATCAAGGCCCATCATCACTATCAATGCCAAATTCCCACTACCATATGTGTTCCACACCGAAGAATTTTATCTCCCCACAAAGGGGGCGAAATTGATGCGTTCAAGAACTGAACCCCCGATTTCTAGGATGTGGTGATGCAGTAAAGAACTACTCAGCTACAGTGCTAGTCGCAAATTTAATCAATAATTATTTATGTGGATAATTTTGTTATTATATTAAAATCATTTTTAAATTATGAAAAATAAATATGGATCAACTAATTTATTATTATATTTTTTTACTTAATTAATCAAATTATGTAATCATATTTATTTTTATTTATTAGTTTTGAATATATATATATATATATATGTGTGTGTGGGTGTATATATAAATATAATTAAATAATAAATTGTGTGTGTGTATCTATTTTTAATTAATTAATAAAATCATGTATTCATATTATTTATTAGTTTTTATTATATATGTGTTTGTATATATATAAATATAAATATTGTTTTGAATATATACATTTTTATAATTAAATATAATTAATCCAATTATTTATTCATATTTATTTTACTAAATTTTATATTTTTTTACTTTATTTTATTAAATTAAATTAAATTAAATTAAATTTTATATTGTTAAATTATGAGATTTAATTTAATTTAATTTAATTGTAAATATTATTAAATATCAAAATATATTTTATTTGATGATTTTATGAAAAAATGAATAATTTTAATTTAATATTTTGAATAAAAGTAATAATAAAAAGTTTATAAAGGGTTATATTTTAAGAATATTATTTTTTTTGTTAATAAAAAATAGTTCAGTACATTAGATTATATTTTTATATTCATATAAAATTTTGGAGTAACCATACTCTAAAATATCACAATACGTTAGAGATTCTCTTACATGGTTTGTTTTACCACCTATAATGATGATGAATTTTCATTACTTATCACCGCCTTCATGAATTGTTGGTGTAATTTATATATTATATAGATATTCAATTTTATTTATTTTTAAGATTAAAAAATTATGTAATTAAGACTCATATAATTTATTTAATGTTTTTATGGAGGATTAAACTATATAAAATCATTAATTTTTAAAACATGGATTTTTCAAACTTGATCCGATCCTCATTAAGGGTTAATCATGAAACTTCATTCCACATTTAACTATGTTGGAACTATAATTAATTATTCCCTTAACATTTCAGGAGATGTTTGAACTCATGAACCAAGAAAAATGATCAATAAAACCATACCAAAATGACCGTAGAATTATATTAACTTGAATTGAATCATGTTCCTAGGTTACCAATAACATATGCTTAATTTGTCAATTATTATCATGAAAATCCTAATAAATAGTAAATAAATTACAAAAAACTGAAGTCATTGAGTTTTAATTATTTATACTAAAATATGACACATCCAAGGGCTATAAAATAGTCAATGTATTGATGTAAAAATATTCAATAGTCATTTTTTTGGATACAAATTTTAATAAATGATTACTCTATTCCAAGGCTCATTACTTGTAAAATAGTTTAGGGATCACGCATTATTATCCAAGGTCCACTCCCACATTATCTATCTCTACTCACTACTTTGAGGAGGTTCTTTAATAGTTTATAAATATAAAAGTATTATTCATATAAGTATTTAAGAGCTAATATTTTTTTTACCATAACTACATATATAACAAATAAATGAAATCCAATTTTCTTCTTTAGTCTTCAAAAGACATATTCCAATAACTCAGATGAATGAATTATTTTATATTATTCCAAGAGAGACATTCCTCACAATCCAAAGTTGGTCAAATCCCTATGATGGAAGTTAATCTATTGCCTTTATGAATCTATAAAACAACTTCTACTTTCTCAATTAAAAAATATAAATACCACTAAATCCATTTTTTTGATATTTTCAAGAAAACACTTTTCTAGTTTAAGTTTGAACCCACCCAAGCAACACACCCCCAACACTAAAAAATATAAAATAACAAAAACCTCCAAAAAATGGATAGTGGGTACTCTTACATCTGGAACTAGATCTAGAAGTAAGTGGTTTAAAGTCACATGAAGAGGATAAAAATCCCACATTTTTAAAATGTGGTGCCTATACACCCTTAATTTTCTCAATATGACTTGTCTGAAGGTGCTCCTCACATCCAACTTTTATTGTAACTAATTTTAATTCCATAATGTCAAATGAGTTCTTAACATCTATAGGATAATTATATTTATTCCCTCTTTCTCTACCTTTCATCCCCTTGTGCTTACCTAAAATGGGTAAATCAATTTCTAAGAGATCAATCCTTGTATTAATTGTGTTCTTTACTATGCCAACTGGGTCCATAGAGCCAACTTGAATCTTTTTTAACTAAAAATATGAGGGCATAGCTGGATCTAACCCAAGTAAACTAACTTCTCCATGATAGGGACTCCTATTGAGATTAAATGATTTTGAATTTCACCCTTAATAGTGTGTGAATACTTCTCTATATATATTCAATTGTTTTCCTTTAATATTCTCTAGAGAGTAACCTTCACCACAATTTGATATGAATAATGATTGAGATAAGGAATCCAACACTAGTCAACATTATAAAAATATCCTTCACAAGTAGTCTGGGTTGGATTTGTATGAGATTGATCCCTTAATGGTGAGTGAGGGGAATAATTTGTACCTAAATCCACTTGTTCAAGAAGGTCTTGTAATCCCAGATCAAAATAGAAAGTGGAATCCTTAACTTGTCAGTTATTTTCATCTACTAAAACAAAGCCTCCCATGGCTGGGACCTATTAGGTAGAGGTACAAGACCTAGGGGTGGGATCCCAATTAGGCATCTCATTGGGATCCCTGAAAGTAGCTAAATCCATATGCTACTCTTCTAGAAACTGATTTCCCTGAAATTGGAATCTTATACATTTTTTTTCTAGTTTCCTCACTGATGTAAAGAAGGTAAGTATCCAAAATTACCTTCATACTGAATCAACTACTTGAATTATTCATTCCCACCAATTGACATACAAATCCACTTTAAGAGTAACTTTGAGATATCCAGCTCAAAATATATGCGCACCCCATTAGACACCTTTAAGTGATGGGTTGGATCATCAAAAATTAAAAATCAACATAGGTGATCTTTTATTCATTTGATAAATACCAGATTCAAGAAAGAAAATGGTAACCCTAGTAGGTGAATCCACACAACCTCCATTTTGTAATCCCATCCCTTATTTAATTCAATAGACTAATAAAGGAGAAAAAACATTGGTTATCACAAATGTGTAATTCTAATGAAAAAAATGATAAAATAATCATTTAAGTGAAGATGATCATTGAAATTATTATTATTGAGAATCCAAATAGTAAATAGAAACCTTAGATTCTTGGAAGCATTGATATAATATTTGAATACCTTTGATAATGGATGATTAGAAACAATTATAGTGACGAGGGTGAGAATATGAACAGAGGAAACATCATGGAAATCCATTGTTGATAACCCAAATGTATGTGAACCCTAGAAAGAATCTAGTTTATTAAGCTAGTTTATTCAGTCCAACCTTGATGGGTGAGACTAATAGGAACTCTAGAGGAAGGTTGGTAGGTGATGAGGTTACCCTAGGAATCTCTAAAAGGAATGATAGGACTAGGGTCTTTTTCCTGGTGACCAATCCACCCAAAATTGACCCATTGGGGGGGGGGGTTAGAACTAGTGAAACACCTTCTTTCAGGGTAGGCTTATAGGGTACCACTTCTTGAGATATTTTTATGTGTCACCTTACATCATCACAGGTTGTGAAAATGGGGATAAATTTAAGCATTTTATTCTCAAAATTATTTTAAGGGAAAATGATAATTTCTCTAATGATATGATATCTTATATTTTTTCTAAAATATATGTTGGTCCCTAAATAGGATGTTTACCCTAGGATAAGAGTTTGGTGGAAATCCGAGCCACTTAAATTTTCATAGAATATTTAATATTTAATTAATTAAATATTAATTTATTTTCTCATGTTCATTCAGTGATATATTTTAAATGGATAATTATATTGATATTATCTCACCAGAATTGATTTTGTAATGAGGGTTTTTTCTTATGTGAGATATAACCATGCATTGGATTCTTGGGTTGGTTCTAGGCCCTTTTTTCATTTTATTTCTCTTCCTTTTCCTTTATGTTTTACTTATTATTTCTTTTACCCCTTTCATTTTCATGAATTCCCATGGGGATTCCCCATTTAGAGTCTTTGAATAAGATAGGGAGAGGGATAGAATAGGTAGAGGGAGGAAAAGGCACCATCTGGGGAGCTTCTATGGAGGTAGATCTGGGCTTTATAGATGTGTGGCGTAGATCTAATGTGAAGATTCTACGGTTTCTTCTCAGCGGTAGGCCCATTTTTTTACATAACTCCCCATATAGTATATTTTCACGTTTTTAAAGCCTTATATGGGTTGTGTGGACCCCTTTAGGGTCTATTTAGGCTCAATTAGGGTGAATTATGGGTTTTAGGCAGTTTTGGGGTTTTTCCATTTGAGAGATCCTATGTACATGATGTCTAGTTCAAAGAACACACACCGTGTGTTCTCTTGTTCAAGTGAGATGAGTTTTTGGGACTACACACTATGTAAGGGGGTGCCATCCATGTATTAGAGCTTAAGCGTGTGCCGAGGGCACATAGCTGGGTAGGGTACATGACTAGAGCCCATGTGTGGTATATTAATCATAATTGTGTACTGTGCTTATCCTAACCCTGCGTGGGGGTAATGGATTGGTACATGGGTTGGGACCCCTTTTGGGGAAAACACTTTATATAGGGATGACATGCTATGTACTTTGAAAAAATTGATGTCGAGTGGCCCAGGGCACACGACCAGGGAGAACTTTTGTAGGTACACGTCGTGTACCTAATGTACACAGTATGTAATTTTACTTTTGTTTTGAAAAGGTAATCCCCAGATGAAACCTTTTCCACATCGCCTATCAGGTTATCACCCTTAATAATTATCTTCCATCTTGGATGGAAATGGATTTTTCCTGACTGGGGCTCCCTCTATAGTGATCCTAGAATTTGAATTTTGAGTATTCCATTATAAGTGTTATTTTACATAGATCATGATGGTGGAATCCTTTCAGCATTAAGAGGTAGTTTGAATAGTGTTTTGTACTGAGAGAGTTTAATAAGAATATTTCTTTAAGGTTTGGTTTTATAATCCTCCATCGGTTTAGGCTATGATCTGTGAGGTTTGGGTAAGGGTTTTGATCTTATTAGTTAGCATATATTATGGATTTTAGACCGGTTTTTTTCAAGGTTCTTTTACATAGATTCCTGAAGGTAGGATCGGGTGGTATATTTGAGGAGATATTGGTATGTACCTGGATTTTGGGACCAATTTCTCAAGGTTCTAGCAGTTGAGGTTTTATAACTTGTGTTTGTGGTCTAGAGCTGTTGGATCCTTCAGATTGGGTTGATACTTTGGGACGATGGTTATGGATGAGTTCCATTATTGTGTTGAGATGATTTTGGGGGACTCTCAAGGATTACCTTATGGGATGGTTAATGATTGAGTGAAAAGTGGATTCCATGGTTGGATATTGAGAATGTCTATGTGGCATGTAGTTTCTTTGGATTCCCTTGGAGGTGAGTAGGTAATCACATATGGGTCATTCACCAGGAAGGATGAATGAGGTTTTCTTGTAGTGGGATTTACTCTTGGATTTTTCTTTTTGATGAGGAGACCTTATAGGTTCTAGGTTTTGAGGTTCTTATGAGGACCATTAATGATGAACTTATAGGCATGCTATTATTGTTGATACCCTTTGGAAATTTTGTTGATCGAGGATTAGTTGGTGGCCATTGTGGGATGTTTGGGATATTTTCATACTGGACATGTCCCATTATTTGGATGAGATAAAGAAACCCCTTATAGGGTTTCTTGATCTTTCTATGGCCTTTGGTCTATTATAGGATCTTTTTAAGGGTGTTTCCTGAGATCTTAGATGCATCAAGGGAGTCCCTAGTTAGACATTTCTTTATATTGTGTCTATGGGGACCATGGGAGCCCCAAGTTTTTGTTTGGCCTTAAGGAGGGTCATAGAGAGATCATGGTGTATATTTTTTGGATATCGAGATATAGGGGATGGAGAAATCCCCCTGTTTTTTTGTTCGAGAGTTTTTTTGGTGATTCTAGTTCAGCTATTTGGATGGTGGGCTTGAGAGTTGGATCATCCCATGTTTGGTTGGCATTTTTCTATGATTTTTTAGGAATTTCTACTAATGAATTTATTTTGGGGAGGATACCCTTGTGATATCTTGGAATTGGTGTTGTCCTTGAGTTTGATTGGGTTTTCTCCTCCATTGAATGGATGTGGTTATATGGTATTAGGGAGCTAATGGAAACTCTAGATGAGTGCACCACCCCTAGTTTAGTGTGCGCCCAAGATAGTGGGTGGATTTATTTTCTATGGATTCCATTTCACTCCCAACCTTGTGTATGGATCCCATAGGTATGTGTAGCCATTGGTTCTATATTGATATATTCTATAGAGTGGTTTATCTATTGGTTCAATGTTTTATTAAAGCCCGATCATGGGTAGACTTACCTCTGGAGTTAGACTAGAACCTATGGTTGGCTAGTTTCCTTGTTTTGTTAGCCCACTTTTTATATAGGTGTTACTTTGTGATAACTGTTTTTAGTTTTGGATAGTATGGGAATATCATGTGCGCATGCACTTTTTATGAAAGAATATTATAGGTTCACCATTGGAGGTGTGTTACTAAGATTTATTTCTCATCCCCAGTATATGTACCTCAATGTGCATGACAAACTGATGTCTACTTTATGGTTAGAGAATATGTTGCATGATGGATGGGGTCGAGGAAAAATGTTGTTTGATTGAGTGGATCCACTCAAGAGGAGTCTCTGGATCAGGCTAGTGAAAATTGCAAGTCTTGGAGATCATGTATGTGGTTCAACTCAGTGTTAGTACTATAGCCTGATGTAATTTATTTCCAATTTATTATATGTTTTTTTGTTTCAATTTATTTACTATGCGTACTTTTATGCTTATCCTTGTAGATGTTTTGGTTATTTTTTTTCTATTATTTCACTTTGATCAAAGGTTACAGTCTCCCCACTATATCTTCTAAACCCTCACTTTTAGTCAAAAACCTCTAAGATATTGGGTGATGCGTGTGAGGCCTTGTGGTAGGCCGAATTAGGTGAAATTTTAGGTTAAACTGAGATGGTTTGTTATAAAATGTTATCAAAGCTATTTGATTTTATGATTTTGGGAGTTCATATATAGGTGGTTGATAAATTTTTTGAAAGTTTAGATGGATATTTGACCGATGTGTCATGAACAAATTTGCTGATAGGAAGTCCAATTTTCTAGGTAATGTGATTACTTTTCATGTATTATGTTTTTGTGGTTATGTGATTTCACCTAGTTTGATACACTTGAGTTTGGGGATTTATGGTTTATTATGGTTTTGGATATGAGCACACGGGTAAGAGGCCAGTGCTCATGCTTCATTCTAGGCATATACGATTCACATGACATATGACTGTTTGTGGTGTTTTCACTAACGATGGAGGTTTAATTGTTTAGAGTGTCTCCAATGACTTATATGGTGTATCACATCTATATCATGGGAAGAATTATACTCAACTAAACTAAAAATTTATATTTTATTCTAATGATAGACCATTTGGATCTCCTAGAGGTATGTTCACCAATGATGGAGATCCAGTCCCTTTGTCAATGGATGCATGGAGACCCTTGTGGGTAGATAATAGGGTTTGAGTGCCCTATTTGTGGTTCAATAAGGTAAAGGATTCCTGATATATTTTTGGATTAGGCTTGAGTTTCCTTGAAGTGGTGGTTCCCCTAAATCCCTAAGTTTGTGTTTCTTAAGAGGGAGCTATTCTTTCCATGTGTTGTATGTCAGGTCTTGTGGTGGGGCCCATGTTCCTACTATAACCAAAGGCTTGGGTGGGAATGGCTGTTTAACCATGGTGGGGTCGTTAAAGTCATCTATCACTAGTATGTGGTTAGTAATGATTATTTTTGGTGTATTGGGAAGTGGATCGTTGAGATTTCTCCTTGTCTCATGGATGGATTGAGAATGAGGGTTTGTTTAGAACCCTGGCCTTGCTCGTTTTGGATACGTTTTAGGTAGCTTAGTGGAAGTGTGGTAGTATTCTTTTGGATTTAGATCAACACCTTAGTGGAGGGTGGTCATGTGGTTGGTCTTGGCCTAAAAAATATCCCTTGTTTTCGAGGAGTAGTTCCTAGGATTCTCTAGTTTTTTGGAACTAACCTACATAAGGATCATGGTTAGTGGTTTTAGGTGCATTATCCTAGTTTTGATTAGACTTGGTCCATGTGATCATGAGTCATGGTTCTCTTTCAGGATTAGTTTAAGGAACGTCTTGTGGTGGGGATCACACCATGGGTTGTTGGAGGTCGTGGAGCTTGTTTTAAGTGTTTTTTGAGTGTATAGGTTTCTATCTCCAGTGATTTGGGAGCATGGATTATTGTGGGTTTCATACTAGTGATCATGTGTTAGTAGTTTGCAAAAATCTATCCATCACATTTGGTGATGGGTGTATCATGGGATGTATGGATTTCTTTTTGGGTAGTGGTGTGATGATAAAGATAATCCTATAGTGGGGAGAATCAGATCAGTTGTGGTTGAGTGTCACTCATGTTGGGAGAGAGTTGTGGATGCTGTAAGACAATCCATTATATTCTTGAGATAGAATCAGATGTGCTAGTTCTTGGGGAGATCGTGGCTTATGGTTGACTACCAAGGCTTCTTGGTGGTGAGAAGCATTTGCAGTGGGGAGTTTGTGACGCCTCATGTCATCATGGGTTGTGAAAATTAGAATAAATTCGAACATTTTGTTCCCTGAAGTTTTTTAATGATAAAAGAATAATTTCTCCTATGAGATGATATCATATAATTTTTACAACCACTCAGTGGGTCCTGAAATATGGTGTTTACCCTAGGACATGAGTTTGGAGAAAATCCAAGCCGTTCAAAATTTCATGGAACATTTAATATTAAATTAATTAAATATTTATTTATTTGTGAATGTTAATTTAATGATATATTTTAAATGGATAATCAAATTGATATTCCTTCTACACAGTTAGTTATGGAATGGGGGGTTTTCCTAGTTTTGGAATAACTTTGTGTTAGTCATTGGGGTTAGGTCTGAGCCCCTTTTATTTTATTTTATTTTTTCTTCCTTTTACTTTATTTATCTTTTTATTATTTTATTTTCCCATTGAATTATCATGAACACCCATGAGGATTATCCATTTGGGGTATTTAGTCAAGAGAGGGTGGGGGAGAGAAGAGGGAGACTCAAGAGGAGGCCCCACCCAAGGAGCCACTACAGAGGTAGATCAAGGCTTGGTGGACGTGCGATGCAAATCCAGTGTGAGGCTTCGACAGTTTCCACCCTAAGGTAGGACCACTTTTTAGTTATTTCCATAAATCCATATAGCGTAGAATTTTTTAAGTTCTAAAGACTTATATTGTTTTTTGGGGACCCCATGAGGGTCGATCTAAGATTAGTTGAGGATAATTGGGGGTTTTAGGAAGTTTTGGTGGATTTTTTTGTTTTGGATAACCCATGTACATGGATTATAGTTTAGAGAAAACACACCATGTGTCCTTATTGTTCGGAGAATATGGGTTTTTGGAACTGCACACCATGTAATAGGGGTACACTCCATGTAGTGCGGACTCGGGGTGTGTTCCAGGGGCATGTAGCCATATAGGGTACACAGCCAGAACCCGTGAAAGGTATATGACCAGTGGATTTGTACTGTTCTTGGTCTAACCCCATGTGGGGGTATATGGAAAAGTGTACAAGCTGGGACCCCATTTAGGGTATCCACCATGTATGGGGTTTAAATACCATGTACTTTGGAAACGTACACACTGAGTGGCTTGTTGAACATGATTAGGGAGAACCTTATTGGGTACACACCGTGTAACCGATATTCACACCATGGACTTTACCTCCCTTGGCGTGTTTTTCCTATTTTTACCCTAGATTTAGAATTGGACTTGTGAGTAGTCCATTATAATCATGTTTTCACATAGATCATGATGGAAGAATCCATTATGTGTTTAGAATCCATCTGGATGGTGTTTTGGATTGAGAGAGTTTAGTAGGAGTATTTATTTGAGGTTTGGATTTAGAATCCTCTACAGGGTTAGTTTACAAGATTTGAGGCCTAGGTGAGGATTTTGAATTCATTAGTTGGGATTTATTTTGGATGATAGACCAGTTTTATTCAAGTTTATTTCAGATAGATCCCAAAAGACTGGATCGAGTGGTATCTCTGAGGAGATCTTGGTTTATCCCTATATGTCACGATAGGTTTATCAAGGTTAGAGTATTTGATTTTTAATATCAAATGTTTGAGTATTAGAGTTGTTAGAGCCTTCGAGATGGGTTGATGTAGTGGGATGGCAGTTACGATCAGGTGTCATTGTGGGTTTGAGATGAGTCTGAGGGAATCTCAAGGATTAAATTGTGGGCTATTTACTAATTAAGTGATTAATGGAATCTGTGGTCCGCTGTTTAGAATGACCATATGGAATTTTGTTTCTTTGGATTCCCTTATAGGTGAGTTGATACCGAAGTATGGTCCATTCACTGAAAAGGATGAAAGAGTTTTTTACAGTAGGATTTTACCCACGGTTTGGATTGTGTCGAGTATCCCTTGTAAGGACCTAATTTTGAGGTGGTCATAAGGACCATTGATGATTCCCTTATAGGCATGCTATGATTTTGAATTACCTTTGGGTGCGTTGTTGATTGAGGATCATTTGGAGGCCACCGAGGGTTGTTTGGGATGTTTATGTACCAGGTGTGTCCCATTATTTGGATGAGCTATAGGAACCCCTAATAGGGTGTCATACTCTTACTCTGACCTTTGGATTGTTTGAGGATCTTTTGATGGGTGTGTCCTGAAAGCTTGGGTGCATCAGGGGAGTCCCTAGTTGGATGTTTCTTTATGCTGTGACCCTAGGTACCATGGAACCCTGAGTATTTGTTGGGACTTGAGGAGTATTGTAGAGAGACCATGGTGGATGTTTTGGATGTTGAGATATAGGGGATCGAGAGTGTCCCCGTTATTTGTTTGCTGAGAGTTGATCAGTGCTCTTAGTTTAGATATTTTTATGTTAATTTCGAGAGTTAGATAATCCCATGTCTAGTTGGTCTTTTGTTGTGATGTTTGATGATTTTTTATTAGTAATTTGATTTGGGGAGGAGATCCTTGGGATATCTTGGATTAGGCATTGTCCCTATGTTTGATCTGGTTTTTATCCTCTATTGGATTACTGTGGTTAGATGGGTTTAGGGAGATAATGCACAATCTGGATGAGTGCACCACCCCAAGTTGAGTATGCACCCTAGATAAGGATGGATTTATTTTATGTGGATGATGTTTCACTCTCAACCTTGTGTATAAATCCCATAGGCCAGTACAATCATCAGGTCTATATGGATGGATCCCATAGGGTGGTGTATCTGTCGAGTCTTTGTTTTATTAGTTCCCAATTTGTTCTTCAATAATTTTGTGACATGAAGGTTTCTCATATGTGTGTGTGTGTGTGTGGGGGGGGGATTATATAAATAGTTAAGATCATTCCATTGGATTCCTAGTTCTTGATAGATGCGATTTGTCATGTAGATACCTATGGTTACCCTATAGGGTTTGGTATTCATTCCTTTTCATTTATATGTTTTGGAGCTCCTGTATAGACCAAGAAAACACACTAGTTTTTATGTGGTTGGGTGGGACACATGATATAAACCCTCTATGGGGGATAAAGTAGGGTTATACTTACCTCAGGTGTCATACTAGAACCCATAGTTGATTTTTTTCCTTATTTTTTCTAGACACCTTTTATGAAGTTTTTAATTCATGCCAGCTGTTATTAGTTTCAACTAGGTTGGGAATATCATGTGAGCATGCACCTATTATGAAAACAAATTATAGGTTCACCATTGGGTGTGTGCTACTAAGATTTATTTCTCACCCCCTACATGTACACCTTAGTGTGTGTGAATACCTAACGTATTCTTTTAGGTTGAAGCATAGGTTGCAGGATGGATGGGGCTGATACCCAATATTTATTGACAGAGAAAAACCTCTCGTGAGGAGTCTATGGATTTGGATGGTGCATCTCTCGAGTCATAGATACCGGGTATGTGGTTCAACTTAGTGTTAGTTGTAGATCCTGATTTATTTTATTTTCAGTTTCTTTATTTTGTATATTTGATCATCCCAGTAGGAGACCAATTGTTTATTTCACATACTTTGAGTCTGTATGAATTTATATTTCATTCAATTTATTATGGAATGTTTTTTTTCTAGTTTATTCATTATGAATACTTTGATGTTTATACTTGTGAATATTTTTGTTATTTTCCACTCTTATTGCACTTTAACCAGTGGTTATAGTATCTCCATTGCATCTATTAGACCCTCACTTCTAGTCTAAAGGCTCTGACATATGGGGAGGAACACATGAGGACTTATGTTGGGATGGATCAGGTGACGTGTTAGGTTTACCTAGGCTGCTTTGTTACATGATATTCTCTCCTACAAAATTACAAAAAACCATAAATAAAATAATTATTTATTAAGAGAACCGATCTTCAATGAAATATAAAAAACTCTTCTTTCTCTAGACATATTAATAAAATATCTTTATATTGTTATTTTATTTTTCTATTCCAAGTATATCAATAATGCACCAACCATTGGTCTTCTATTCTCCTGGAAAATAAATATCACTTCGAGTCTTCTTCCTCTAATAAATATTTTTTCGTATCTTATAATTGATAATTAATAAAGATATTGAAATAAAATATAAAATACATTTATAATATATTTTCCATTCTTTCTGTAGAACTCATATCCACAAACTATAAATTTCAAAAATAAATCTTTCCTTTTAAAATTCTATAAACACTGTTCAAACATCTCTTTAAATATTTATTTATTTTCAAAATTAATTCTTCTAATAAAATAACCTTTCTATATATAAAATAATTCCCATGATTTCAATTTTACCAAAATTATATAACTTCATATAATTGGTGAGTAACTCCATATCTCACTTTCTTGAGAATTGAAAAACTTGATTCAACTTTAATGACATCACATTTGCATCACCAACTTAAAATCTCACTTACATGATCATTGATAAAGTTCGTTATTTCTTACATAACTTCACTTTCATTTCAAAAAAACTTATGATACCAATTAAAAAACCCATGCATATAGTTTCCTTATAGTGACCCAAATTTTTATTTCATAAACCTTTCATTATATGGTACAACATTTAACAATACAGAGGATATTTTGAGGTTTAGTTTCTTAAAAATAGGAACATAATACATGAAAAACATGAAAAATTATTATAATTCACTAGAAATACTTGTTCATAGGTTCTTCCTAAGTTACTTTTACTGTATCTCATATCTTGGGGATATACATCAAAGAAATGGGTGATCATAAATCCCAACAAGGGAATAAACAAAGGAGATACTTACCATATAAAAAAGAGGAATATCAAGAAGGAATGATCATATGAACATGAGGCATATCATAATAGAAATAACATCAATCCTAACATGAAAATGTGTCTACAACATAAAAAATAAAAATTCATAAGCATATCACTAAGTTTTATCACTAGGGTGTCATAAATCATAATTACCTAGGTTGTTTACCAAGGTTTCATAAAACATGTAATCTATAGGGATTAATTATATACCCAATGAACTGGAGTACTATCAGGGTGTACCCATAATATGTATTAATTCATGTGAGCCACATTTATCATAATAAACCATTTCATCAATAACCATATGAGAATGAATAATAGGTTACAAATGAAAACATTGAGTACATAAGTTATTAAAGACTTGAACATTACATCATTTTTAACCCACAAAAATGGATTGTGGGTTTCATACATGTAAATACCTGAATAAATAAACTATATTTTCATCTAGGAGAATACCCAAAAAAAATGAAGTGGTTTGGTTATTTATAGTATTGGAATTTATCATGTAAAAGAGATAAATTCAATAAATTAATTCGACAACATGATGGTATAAAACATGGATTAATGGGAGGCCATAAAGAGAGGTAAAAAAGGTATCCCATTGGTAAAGAACTATTTTGGAAGTAACTGTATGATCAAAAGTGTTTGTAAAAGAAGATATTTCAACATTTATAGACATACAAAAAATGAGGTACTTGAATGAACAAGGATAAAATGAGAATACCCTTAGATTGAAGATTCGATTCCTAAAACTTGAGGGTGGATCCTTGACACCATGATGGAACTTTATAGGGACTATTTTGGAGGTAAAAGACCATAAATTTTTGGATTATGAATTTATTGTGGATTGTAATGGCCAATGGGTGGATTTTATACTTGATGAAGGTTTAGTTTTAAAGGATTAGATATTCGTTATTCTATCATATAAGCAAACTACTTATGGGTGGATTGAATTATAACCAATTTTATGGTTAATTAATTACTGGGAGAGTGTGGTTGGATCATAAATTAATTCTAAAACCGAACCATACCTTCCAACCAAACCAATAAATGTGTAGAATCTAAAAATTAATTTTATTTCAAAAGTACAATTTTTGGTTGTAAAAAATAAAGAAAAAATTTATAAATTAAAATTGATATTTAATAATTAATTTATATTCTTATTAAATTAAATTTTAATTGAAAAAAATGTTTCATAATTTTTTTAACATGATGAGATAATAATGATGTCATAAAATCACAGTTCTCGTAAAGTAGAAATTTTCACTTTTTCACCAAAAAATTAACTTTGTTAGAAAATTACAAAAAAATAAAACTAAGATAAATTTTACACGATGAGTCCAAAAATGAAATTTATTTCCTCAAAATAATTCTATAAGTATGTTAATTTTTACTTTTAAATAAATAATTATATTAATGACAATTAAGGTCCGATGGATTCTCTTTTCACTCTCGAGAATGCACCCCACACGCCGCTGGAGGTTTCAAATTTTGCTACCGTTGCTTGATCACCCCCACTTTCTGTCTACTCTTGTCTGCTTGACCCTCAACCTTGGCTGTGCCTTGTCTCCCCTAGTTTCCTCAATTTCATCAATTCCTCTATGTCTGATTTCTAGTCTTCCTGGAAGATGTTCCCAGAGGTTTCCATCCCTTCGACGCTTCCTGTTTCGAGCCTACCTCCCCCAGTTTCTCAACCCAGCTCCATCAAAGAAGCCCTTTTCCAGCAGCTTGTTCCCCCTCATTCATGATTCCTGGATGTTAGCATTCTACCCCTAAAGGTCTTGAGGGATTATTCACGCCTCTCTCTGGAATTCCCGGTTTCAGCCTTCTCGGAGGCGGAGGTGTGCTTTGAATGGATATTGGTGGCTCAATTCAGGGTTGAGAAACCCCCCCTCAAGGTCTTCCAGAGTTTCATCCTCTCATGGGGTATTCGCTCTCTGGTGTAAATCTTTGTGGTTCACCAGAATTTCTACTTCCTAATCCTATCATCGGAGGAGGATTTTATTGATGTGTGTTGTAGGTACCCTCGTTCTTTTAACCTACGGAGGTTCAACCTCTCATGTTGGTCAATGGATTCACACAGTGGCAAGGAGAGCCCTATGGCTGTGGTGTGGATTGACCTCCCTGATCTTCCTATTATGTTCCAAATTTGAGGCTTCCTAAAGGTAATAAGCGATTACCTTGGTGTCTTTATCTACTCGGATTCATGGACCAGATGCTATGTGGATGCTTTAGTGGCTCGTATCTATGTATAGCTTGATCTCTTGCTACCTTTATCAGAGAAGATTACTATTTAGGTGCATGATTCCTTTACATGGAGTCAGGATATTTCCTATCCTATCTTCCCCAGATTCTGATCTCACTACCCTTTATATGGACACTCCTTTCAGGTATTCAAAGGGTATCAACTGGGATTTCGACAGAGTCCTTTCAAGATCCCGGGTCCCAGAGTTAGCTCGGGGTCCCTGCCTAGAGTTCCCTCTCCTGAAGTTTCTCTGATGCCAGATCCGAAGTGTAATGATTCCTCAGTGGTGGTTCATCCAATATCCCTATATCAAGCTCTCTTTCGGCCTTCCTCTCATTAGTTTTAAGATGTCGTAGCTACCCAGATGAGCTTGTTTCTACCAATCCCTAGGATCTTGTTTGGTCTTTTTCTGGACTCGACTCTCCCCCCATATTGGTTCTTTGTTTCTTCTGGTTTTAAACCCGAAGGAGATCATGCGCTTCTACCTTCCCCCCTCATCAGGAACTCTAGACCTGCCCCTCCCCCTCATGTCCTACCTTTCAGCCCCTTTGAATATACAGGTTCTCTCTAAGATGGGCCTCTGCCTCTACAAAAAGTCTCTCCAGGTGAGTGTATTGATCTACTTTCGATTTCTGGACTCTGTATGTCCCCTCCTCAAACACACATGCCCCATAACCCCAATGATATTGATCCTATATTGGTTACATCTAGAAAGGAATGGAAGCAGCTTAGCTCTTCCCCCATTGTACCTATGTATTCCTCCAACAAGTTGTCTCCCAATATGGTGGGAGTGTGTACCCGTTCTAAATCTTGGATCCACAAGGAGAGTGCGTCCTCCCACTACAAGAAGGCCTATCATTCTAGAATAAGTTCCAAAAATATATCCTATCAGTGATTCCAATCCTGATATGGAAGGCCCGCGGACTTTGGGCCTGGGCCAAGGCAGATTTCCTCTCCACAGAAGTTTGTAAATAGAAGGTTGCGATCTTGGAAATTCTCGAGCAAAAACAATGTTTTTCTAAGCTTGGTGATTTTACTAGAAGATCCGTATTCAAGGTTTCTTGTATGATGACCCCGCCAACCACCAAATTTGGATCTTATGGAATAAGAGTCTTTACATCGACCTAGTGCAGGATGGGAACCAGTACATCACTACCAAGGTGACCAAAGGGAACACCACCTTCTTTATATCAGTTGTTTATGGGAGCTATGAACACCACAAAAGAACAAATATTCAGAGTAAATTCAATGCTTTTGATATTTCCAATATTCCATAGATTGTTTGGGGTGATTTCAATGTCATTGCAAACCTAGAGGAAAATAAAGGTAGGGGTCCCTTCCATAGGAAATCTAGTATGGAGTTCATCCAATTCTAGGCTAAGACAGGTATTATTGACCTTGGATTATCGGGAGACCATTTCACCTGGTGTATCAACCAAAAGGATACCTATCACTCGTGAATCCACTTGGATATATTCCTTGAAAACCTCCAAGCCACTGCCCTATTCTCCAACACAGAAGTGATTCACCTAGTTCAGAGCCTCTCAGACCACTCCCCTATTCTGGTTATCCTCTATTCTAGTCAGGGTAGCACCGAACAATTACATTTTTTAAAATAGTGGGATAATTCTCTAGGATATCATTCACTAGTTAACAAAGTCTAGAAAGAACCTTCACAAGGGGCACTTGTGGGTTTCTATTCACAACAAGATCCAATGGTTTATGTCATGCCTACAGGCATGGGGGAAGGATTATATCCTCAGTGATAGTGAGGTTGATTGCACCATGTAGTATGTTGAAAGGAATGAGGAAAATATAGAGTAGGTATGGGGTGATAATAAATTTTAGGACCTCTCAAATAATAAGGAGATCTTAGTGTAAATGCTTCTGAGTTAAGAATGAATGGTTAGGAAAAAATCACGCGTCAAGTGGATCAAATAGGGCAACAGAAACACCACATTTTTTCATGCGTGCATCAAAGAGAAGAAGAGGCCAATAAAGATCAATTTTCTATTAGAAGATGGAACCTAATATGATGACATGGACGTGTTGGGAGAACATGCTCAATCCTTCTTCCAAGAGCTTCTCGTGGGTCCAAATCCTCATATGCCTAATGGATATCCGGGTGAAGACACTAGTTTCTTTGATGTGATACCCACTATCTTCTCTAACCAAGACAACGAGGGTATGAGTACGATTCCTAAGGAAAAAGAAATCCATGATTCCATACTGAGCCGAAAACCAGACAGTGCCCTAGGTCCCGATGGTTTCTCAGGCTCCTTTTATAGGGCCTCGTGGGATGTGGTGAATGAGGACATTGTCTCATCCATACAAGAGTTATTCTATGGGGGTATCCTTCTAAGGTATTCTTCTGCCACCTCTCTCATGATTCTTCCAAAAACAAGGAACCCAACCTTTTTTTTTTCACTACCAACTGGTCATCCTATTCAACTTTCTATATAAAATACTGGCCAACGTGATCAACTCCTAACTTTCCATGAATCTCCCTCAGTGGATCTCAATGGAGCAACATAGTTTTGTGAAGGGATGTTCAATCTAAGGCACTATATTTCTCACCCAGGAGATGATCATATACATGAACTTCAAGACCTATAGCTCGAATTTTTCCAACAAGATGGACATGAACAAAGCATATGATAGGGTGGAGTGGAGCTTCATCAACAAAATACTAGTAAGTATGGGCCTTACCTCCTGGAATTTTGATCTCCTTTTTAGGTGTTTTAGATCCTCATGACAAGTGGTTACTTTCATGGGAAATTCATACGATTTCTTTAAGGCCACCCATGGTCTTAGACAGGGAGACCTGATTTCCCATTGCCTCTTCGTTCTCTCCCAGGACATCCTCATTCACCACATAAATAGAAGTTACCAAAATGGGGAGTTGATCCCTTTTAAAAGAAGCATGAGAGACAAGAACATCTCCCACCTGATGTTTGTGGATGATATCCCCATCTTCCTGAATGTTGGGATTAAATCAATCAAGATCCTTAAGAAGTTTCTTGAGGATTATGCCCACTAGAGTGGCCTGGTGATCAGCAAAGACAAAAGCACCTTCTATATCTCTAACAACTACACTCATAGCTAGATCTCTATGGTCCATAAGACCCTTGAAATTAATAGAGGAGCTTTACCCATGGATTATCTCAGATCCCCTGTGTCACTGCGTAGGCTCTGTATTAGATATTTTGATTTTATTACCTGCAAGATCACATACCGCATTCTTAACTAGAAGAAAAAATATATTTCTTTTGGAGGTAGAATCATGTTCATTAATAGTGTGATCCTTGCAACCCCAGTTCATGTCTTTTCATCTATCAAAGTCCCGCAAGGGGTGATCGATAACATTGAAAATATCATGGAAAGATTTATCTGGGACCCATATTTGGAAGCGAAATTCCACTGGGCATCATGGAGGAAGTTTTCACGTCTGATCAGGGAAGGTGGAATTAACGCATGCTCCCTTGAAGATACCATCCTATGCATGCATGTGAAACTTGCCTAGGAAATACTGGAAGAATGTACGCTATAGGAAAAAACCATGCACTCTAATCATTTACGCAACCCCTCATCAGAGGTTAGTCAAGGATCTCCGCTCTGGTTCGTCATTCACCCCTCCTTTCTAGTCTCCTACCGCACTCGCGATGGATTGTGGGGAAATGAGAGATCTCGTTCTGGCACAACTACTGGGATGGGGAGGTCATCGGGTTCCCGGTCTTCCCTGCTACCAACATTTCCTTTACGGAAGCTAAATGATACCCATATTTGACCGAAGCAGCGCTGGATGATAATCAATAGGACACATTCAATCTCATAAACCTATCCTCAGAGCTATACCACTTTATTTTCACTCTGTCATCCTCAGGGTCCTTCTCCACCTGTGACTTCTATAGCACATTGACCTCTCAGGAAAGAATGATCTCCTGGAATGAACCACTTTGGCCTAAGTTTCTCCCCTAGAAATATAACTTATAATCATAGTGTATTTGAAACAGATCAATTACTATGGATGATAACATCAAATGCTATATTATTCTATTGTCTTCCCATTGTTCCTACTGTAGAAATAGAAAAGAGGAAACTTCTGATCACCTTTTCTTACGGGGTGACTGGGAATGTGCTGTATAGAGTGACCTTGGTGAATCACCTTCCTTCTTTTCCCCAGTATGGTTGATGTACCATTCCTAGAGAGGTGGATCCATGGCTCGGGAGGCAGGGGTTCAGAGAGGGATGCCCACACCACTATTCTTCATGCAGGGTTTTGGAGCATTTGGAAAGCAAGGAATAAGGTGGGGCATGATGAGGTCTCTTCCTCTAGTGGAACCATAATCATCATAACTAAAAACTTACCACTGGATCCGGCCCATCTCTTCAAAAACTGGAGGGAAGCACCATCCCTCCATTTTCTCCAAGGTAATTCCCATGACTCCCAGCCAATTATAAGCACCATCAAAGGCCACTGGATTCAATGAAACCCCCACTCCAGGGGACTCAAACTCAATTCTGACAGATCCTGCTACATGGGGGTCCTCTATTGTGAGATGTGGTCTTTGAAGATAAAGGGTCATTTACCCTCACATTCTTCTCCCGCATATGCAATGGTTATTCCCTCCAAGCGGGGGAAAAGGCCTTGTTTGAAGGTATCATTCTGTTCCATCAAAAGAATATATGGTTATCAGAGGTTGAAACTAACTCCAAGATCCTATATAATGACTTTCTAGGCCTTATCCCCTCCCCTGGTCTATTTTTTTACATCATCAGAAAGTGAAGGTGAATGATCAACAACAATACCAAAGTGATGCACACTTGTGATAGGGAAATCAAGTCACAGATCACCTTGATTTCCTTAATGTTATTGGCCCCGAACCCCTTGTCCTCCACAATGTGGTGTCCTTGAAACCTAAAGGGGTCAATTTGATATGATGGGATGCCCTCGGTCTGCACTACTTCAGGCCTTCATGAGTCCTGGTTTTTTGTAGCCCTTGTTCCATTATATTTTAATAAAAAATTACTTGATGATTAATTAACCATTTAATATAAAAATAAACATTCTGAACATTATAAAAATCACTTAGGTATTCATCAAAATATTTCATCATTTAAAAATAATTTTATAATATTATTTAACGAAAAAAATTATTTAACACTTCCACATAAAATATATTTTAATAAAATATGTTTATAGTCTCTGAAAATAATACACTTTTGATTATATAATTAAATAATCCTAATGATCATTTAAATGAGTCTATGTAAAAATAATAATAATAACCAACTTTTTTTTATTAAACTAAGGGTCATAATATTTAACAACTGTATTAGTTGAAAAACATAAAGGCTGATGATCATATTTACCTATAAAAAACCATCATTCTTACTCTTCATTTTTCATTTCATTTGGAATCAAGGTTCAATATCATTTCTAAAATTAATATTTTATTAATAACTCTCTATTCCACTATTACCATGATGTTTGTGGGTGAAATTATTTAAGGGGATCTAAGAGTACAAGTTTTTTATATTTTTCTTTATTTATACACCATTTTTATTTCAATTTTAATATTTGGTATGATATTGGGTGTTGTTTTAGACTAATTGTAATGTTCTTAATTAATGAAATGAATTATTGCTGGTTTCTAGTATGTGTTTTATTTTACTATTCCTATTTCTAATAGTTCATATCAACACATTATGTTCAAAGTTATTATGAAATATAAATGTATTTATATGTTCTTCTATTTAAAAAAAATAAAAATAAAAAGATATTGGGAGGAAATAGATCCATTAATAAAAGTATAATTTTTTTTGGGTTGTTATATTATTCCCCCCTTAAAGAAATTTCACACTCAAAATTTCATTTTTCATACTAATGTAAAAATAGGTGAGGTTACTTCAGCTTCACAGATTCCTCCTATTCCCAAGTAGCCTCTTCTAACTTATGATTTCTACACAGGACCTTCACACACCATTTTATCTTGTTACTCAACACTTATTCCCTTATTTCAATAATCTAGATCCGTTCCTCTTCATACGAAAAATAAGCTTCCAAATGTACACCATTAGTATCATGTACATGTGATCGGTTAGACATATAATTCCTTAGTAGGGACACATAGAAGACATCGTGGACATTGGAAATATTTGGCGGTAGTTATAATTTATAGGCAACCACTCTAACATGCTTAAAAATATCTAATTTTTCAATGTACCTTGGATTCAGTTTCCACTTCCTTCCAAATCTCATAACTCCTTTCCAAAGTTATATATTGAGGAATACTTGATCTCCAACATGAAACTCTAAGTCCTTCCTTCATTTTTTGGATTAACTTTTTTTTTCAACTTTGAGCAGCATTGATGTGTTTCTGAATCACTTGAATATTATCTATAGTTTAATTCACAATGTATGGTACTAATAGTTTCCCTTATGAAAATTCATCCCAACATGTTGGAGTTTTACAACTTTTTCCATATATATATTCAAAAGGTGAAATTTGAATGATTGAGTAGAAAATGCTATTATAGGTGAATTTGAAAAGTGTAGGATATTGATCCCAAATCCCTTGAAAATCAAGTGAGATGGCCTGAAACATATCTTAAAATGTTTTAATAGTCCTCTCAAATTTCCCATTAGTTTGAGTATAGTAGTTTGTGGTCAGGTTCAGTTCTTTATTCATATCCTTTTTGAGGCTCCCCTAGAATTTAGTAGTAAATATTGGATATCTATAAAAAAACCAATGGTGTTAATCCATGGAGTGTCACCGCTTATTGAATATAGAGGCGAGCTAGTCACCCTAGAGAGAAATATTATCTTATATAAATTAAATAGGAAGAATTTGTAAATCTATCGAATATTACATATATAGTATTTCTACCCTTGGGTGTGTTCGAAAATCCAGTGGAAAAGTCCAGAGTGATGTTATCCCACTTCCATATAAGTATGAGTTGTGGTTGTAATACCCCTTTAGGAAGTTATCCCTATGCCTTTACTTATTGAAACACCAAGCACCTTGCGATGTAATCTTCTATCTATGTTTTCATATTATGCCACAAATAATGATCATGAATTTCCCCATACATTTCAATGCTTTTAAGGTGTGTAGAGAATATAGAGCTATGAGCTTTATCCATCAGCTCTATATTTATCTATGGAATATATGTTGTACGTAACCCTGTACAAAATTTTAATACACCTTATTGATCAATATTGAATTTATTAAACTTCCCATTTTCATGGCCTCTATCTTCTATTTCATCAAAGGATTATCTAATTGAGCTTTCTTGATCTTCTATAGTAATGCAAATTGAGAAATCATTTGAGATAGGATTGATAACGTACCTTCCCATACGATTCCCATTTCCAAACTTACTAGGTCATTGATCAATGGATCTCATTCAATCCATATCATTTCAAGAATATCTAGATCTTTCCTACTTAAGGCATATGCAACTTTGTTCTCTCTTATGGGGTGATAATAACTTGAACAATCGTAGTATTTAAGAATCTCTAACCATCTCCATTGTGTCATGTTCAGTTCCTTATGTGTGAATATATACTTCAAACTCTAGTTTTTTATGTATATATCATACTTTTCCACCTAAAGATAGTGTATCCATATTATCCAAGAAAAAATGACTGTAGCTAACTCCAAATCATGGGTAGGATAATTCTTTTCACGAGTCTTTAATTATCACAATGCATAAGAAATCAATTTTTCATTTTCTATGAGTAAAAATCCAAGTACCTTGAAGGATGGATCACTAAAAATGAAATATCCTTCCCCATTAGAGGGTAAATTTAGAACAGGTGCACTAACCAACCTCTTCTTTAGTTCTTGAAACCTTATTCACACTCCTTTGTCTAGATAAACTTAGTTTCCTTTCAAGTAAACTTAGTTAGTGGATTAGAAAGCTGTGAAAAGTTTTCCACAAACTTTCTATAGTATCTTTATATAATAATGAAACTAAGAATATTGGTTACATTCATAAGATGAGACCACTCCTCTATGAATTTTTTATTTGCTGGATACACTGATATTCCTTCATTGGTCATGATGTGTCCCAAAAATGCGACTTGTTGTAACTAGAATTCATATTTAATGAATTTAATGAATAAATTATCCTTCATTAGAGTTCATAATACGCCCCTTATATGATCTTCATGCTCCTTTTGTATTTTTTAATATATTAATATATCAACAATAAAGACCACTATGAAATTATTAAGGCAGTCCTTAAAGAATATATTCATAAAATCCATAAATATGTATAGAACATTAGTCAATTCGAATCTCATAAAAAAATAGTAATGGACATATCTTGTTTTGAAGGAAGTATTTTTTATATATTATTTATTCACCATCAATTTATGATACCCAGACTGAAGATAAAAATTGTAAAAGAATTGAGCTCCATGAATCTGATTCAAAAAATCATCAATCCTTTGAAGATGATATTTTTTACACACTGTGATCGCATTAAGTTATCTATAATCAATTCATAATTTCATTGATCCATCCTTCTTAATTACAAATAGAATAAGTGATCCCTAAGGAGACACACTTAGTCAAACAAATACCTCTCCAAAATATTCGGAAGTTACTTCTTTAATTCCTCTAACTCTACATATTCAATTATATATGGGGTCTTTGATATTTGGTTGTATCTAGGTATGAGTTCAATTTAGAACTCTAAATCTCTATCTGGAGTAGGTCCCAATAAATATTTTGGAAATATATCAATGTATTCCCGAACAATAGGCACATCTCTCATCTTTAGGATTTCTATTTCTTCTTATTCCTCCACAATAATTTCCATAAATAAGAAAATAGGATGTGGTTCTTAGAAATAATAAGGATGGGAAATATTTCCTTTGAAGATGATTGGAGTTTTTCCCTTAAATAATGCTGAAATATCATTTATTATAATGTTGATCTTGGAATTATACTTTTGTAACCAATCTCTCCCAAGTATTATGTCAAACTCCACCATCGAAATGATCACCAAGTTTGTAGAGATATTTTACTCACCAAATTTAACAGGGGAATCCTTATATATATATATTCTATTCTTAAATAGTTCCTATAGGTGTTTTAACAGATGACTATACCACTAGAATTTAAAGGTTTAACATGATGTTATTTTCAAACTTGAAAGAAATAAAATAATGTGTGGAACCATAATAAAACAATATACTTGATAGCTTTGAGTGTACTATGAATCATTTCACAACAAGTTTATAGTGCTTTCCCTCTATTATCTTATAATTTGGACATTGGTTAGAGAAATTCCCAAGTTCCCCTCACTTGAATCATTGCAAAACAAGTTTTTATTATACCATATTACCTTTTTCATTAAAATTTATATGATGAGGATTTACATCTCCTTGAAATTTTGAGAAATATTTATATTTCTTACACACTTATAATACTTTCCACTTACTTGTAAACAATTACCCAAATGAATATTCCCACATTTTTTCACATGGGATTTTGTACTTTATTCTCATTCATATTGTTCCCAAAATTTTGTTCCATATTTATATTATTATCATTCTATCCATGATTCCATTGGGAAACTTTAAAATCCATTTCAATTTTTATATAAAACTATAAAATCTCTTTATAGCTCCCAAAGTTTCAGATTTCCAAATATTTTCATAGATGGGGTCTTAGTCCGCCAAAGAATTGACCTGTGTTCTTGTCAGAATCGATGATAAAACTTGAAACGTAACACAAAAATCTTGTAAAGTTAATATGATAATTCCCCAAAGATTCATTTTTTTTTTAAATTTAGGAATTCCCTCTTCATTTTGGTCTGGATCATATGAGGAAAATACTTGATGAAAAAGTCCTTTTTGAAGTATTACCATCTTATGGATTCCACCTCATCCCTTAGATTTATGTTCTTGATCAGTGTCCACCACTAATCATCTTCTCCCTATAGGTGATATACTGACAATGTAACGTTTGCTTACTTAGAAAAATTGAGTAAAAAAAATATTTTCTATCGTATTTATCCATTTTTTGCAATTAGTGGATCAAAGGTTCCACTAAAAATAGGTGGTTATTGAAACATGAAGGATTAAACTACCAGTTATTATTTATTTGGTGAATCAAGATGATCAACATGATTTTGGATGTTTTTAATGACTTTATTTATCTAATACATCATCATCATTATGTTTTCAACTCCATCACCCATATTGGGAAGGAAATCATCACATTTGTGTTGCATCTTTTGTTTGCACGAGTCCTTCTATTTTCTTCAATTTTTTTCTAGGAGGAGAAAACCTAAGTGATATTTTTTTACTACTGGTAATATTATAATAAATATTATAAAGAAAATACTAATATTAAAATGTTATAATATCATGATTATAGTATGATATACTTTAATCTTAATAAAATTTTTACATTATCTTTATATCCTTTATAATGGTTTTTATAAGCATGTGATTAACCAATGTATATCCCCTGAGAGTGTAAAACTTATTGTAAAACAAGGATCATTATTATTAAATTATTCTCAATCAAGTATAGATTAATATAGTGTTTTTAGGGTTGTTACCCCTAGGTACATCTATATTAGAGCCACATACACTTGTAGTATCCATACAAGGATGTATTTTCTTGGAAACTACTTAATCTATACTTCAGCAAAATACCAAGTTGTTTTCCTATATTTAGACTTATCCCTAGGGTTTTTAATATTTTTTTATAATCCTAATTTCAAAAAATTACTAAACCATACTTTGATACCAACTATGTAGACTCTCCTTTTTATTTCACAAACCTTTCATTACATGGTACAACATTTAACAAAATAGATGATTTTTTGAGGTTTAGTGTCTTGGAAATTGGAAAATAATACATGAAAAATATAAAACATTATTCTAATACACTTCAAATAATTCTTCATAGGTTTATACTAAGTTAATTTTACTGTATCTCATATCTTGGGGACATACATCAATGAAAGATGTGATCTTAAATCCCAAAAAGGGAATAAACAAAGGAGATACTTAGCATATGTAAAAGAGGAATATCAATAAGGCATGATAATATGAATATAAAGAATATAATAATATAAATAAAATTAATCATAAAATGGAAATGTGGATACAACAAAAAAATATACATTTATAAGCATATCAGAGAGGTTTATCACTAGGGTGTCATAAATCATAATTACTAGGGTTGTTCACCAAGGTATAGTAAAAAATGCCATCTACAGAGATTAATTATTTACCCAATTAATTAGAGTGATATTAGGGTTAACCCTTCATATGTATTAATTCATGTTACCTATATTTATAATAATAAATCATTTCATAAATAACCTGAGGATAATAAATAATAGGTTTCATATGAAAACATTGAGTGAATAAGTGCTTAATGACTTGAACATTACATCATTTTTATCCCACGAAAATGGAATGTGGGTTTAATACATGTAAATAAAAAAATAAATAAATTACATTTTCAAAAGTGTTTGGAAAATAATACAGTTCAATATTTAGAGACCTACAAAAAATGAGGTACTTGAATTAAAAAGGAAAAGAGGAGAATTCCCTTACCTTGAATATTTTCTTACTAAAACTTAAGGGTGGAACCTTAAAAAATTGAGGGAACCTTTGAGGGACACTTTTCCAGGAAATAATACCAAAAATTTGTGTCTTATGAATTTGGAGTAGAGAGGAATGTCTAATGGGTAATGTTTATACTTGAGGAGGGGTGGATTTTAAAGGATTTAATGTTGGTTATTTTGTCATATAAGATAACCACTCATGGGTAAATTGAATTAAAACCAATTTTATGGATAATTAATGAGTGGGAGAGTATGGTTAAATGTTCAATACCTTCCAAAACCGAACCATACCTTCCATCCAACCCAATAAATTCGTATAATAAAAAAATTGATTTTATTTTAAAAAAATCAATTTTTTGGTTAAAAAAGTATAATTTTTTAAAATAAAATTGATATTTATAAATTAATTTATATAACTATTAAATTACAATTTTTATTGATAAAAATGTTTCATAAAATTTTCAACCTTGTCGACATAAAGATGATTTCATAAAATCGCAGTGCTCATAAAGCGACTATTTTCACTTTTTTGCCAAAAAATAAACTTTTTTAGAAAATTTCCAAAAACATAACCCTAAGTTAATTTTTTTTGCATTGAGACATAAAATGAAATTTATTTCATAAAAATAATTCTATAAGTATTAAAATTTTAAATTTTAAATAAATCATTATTTTAATAAAAATTAACCATTTAATAAAGAAATAAAAATTATTACTATTATAAAAATTACTGAAAAGTTAATTAAAATATGTTATCATTTAAAAATAATTTTATAAGATTATTTCATGAAAAATATTTTTATTTAAAAATTACACATAAAATATATTTTAATATAATATGTCTATAGACTCTAAAAACAATAAATTTTTGATTATATCATTTAATAATCTCGATGGTAATTTAAATGTATCTATATAACCAACAATAGTAATGACCAACTATTTTATTGACTAATGGTAATAATATTTATCAATCATATTAGTTGAAAAACATAAATGGTTATGACCATATTTCCCTATAAATACACCATCATTCTTATTCTTCATCATTCAATTTAATTCAAATCAAGGTTCAATATAATTTCGAAAATGAATATTGTATTACCAATTCTCTATTACACTATTATACTGATTTTGTGGGTGAAATAATTCTAGTGGATCTAAGTGGACCTTATTTTTATATTTCACTTTATTTATCCTCCATTTGTCTTTCTATTGTAATATTTATGAAATTACATTCCTGGTTAGGCCACACAATTAGTAGTAACTGTGTACCCTTAGTAGGGTTCTGTAAAGGGTGCCCGATTTGGCCACATGGTTAAATTAACCATGTTCCAACCATGAAAATCCCTATATTTAAGGGTTTTTTATTTGGAGGGGTTTTCTGTATAGTTTTTCCTAACTTTGTTCCAACTGTTCATAATCTAAAAAGCCTCCAAAATTTTCCATAAGTCACCAGAAACAATCTGAGACTAGCCCAAAAAAATAGAAGATAAAAAATGGTGTAAAAGTACTTGAAATCAGGTAATGGGATGTTAAATATTTTTTAATCACTAGATATTTTAGTGGTAAGGTTTTATCAAATGGTCACATATATATGTGACATGAATTGCCTATAGATATATTTAGTTAAAAACCCCCTATATAATGCAACAAACATAAGGTCAATTTGAAAGTCTATCATATATGATATATTAGACATGTGATGATGTAGGGTATTCTTAGGTATTCTTAAAAGAGTTTTAAGAATGTAAAATATATCATATAAAATACAATCTCTAATTTATCATTCTTTTATATTGACTGCATAAATGTATACTGATATACATATTGTGAAGTATAATGATAATTGAACTCTAAAAGTATGAATTTGAGTTATCCCTAACATATTTTAATCATAGAGTATTATAGGTTATGTAAAAATGTTAAGGTTAACATGATTTGGATTATTATATGACATATAATAATATGTTCATGAGGCACAAAAAGTTTTTCTGTGCATTTGATAACCCACTAAGTATACCACATAAAGTGTCTTTCATATACTAAGGGTGAATAGATCATATAAATGTCATGATTACCTGAATTTTTCATGATATATAACATGATAACCTTCATACTTTGATACCTTTATTACATAATACATTACAACTTATAAAATAAAGGGTTTTGGGGCATTTTTTGATCATGAAATCCTCTAGATATAAATCAAGTTGATATTTTTCATCTCATATGAAGATTATTACATTTAGACCCTTGATTAAGATAATATAGAGAGCATGATACCACACATAGATAGTGCATATGATGCTCTTATCTATTTGGGTGAGTGGCTTGTGATGTGATCATCTATTAAAGTGAATGACATGTAATGTATTCATTGAACAAGCTAGTCTATAGTTAGAGAATCAGGAACATATGAGTTGGCCATATGGGATTGAAATACTCTATGTTTCATTGTCACTTGATGTATTGTACAAAGAGAATGTATGAAAATCCACACTATCATGTGATATAGTTGGTGGACATTGCTATAAAGATACATGTGTTTGATGGAGATCATACCCGATCCCTTTGCAGATTGAGTAGAGTGGATGGTTTACTAGAGGCCACTCTTTTTATACACTTATGGATCTAATGATTCATTTTTTTTAAATTCTACAAAGGCCCATTGTGTCACACTTTATGGTTGAGTGAATGGGGATTGAGTTTGACTTATAGGGATTATCTAAAAGTTTTTTAGAGTTAATCCAAAAGAGTTTTGTATTACTATTCACAAGGTATTGCATATGATGTAATACAAGGTGAATTTGATGATACCTTTACAAATTTTTTTGTAAGATATTCTAAATTGTTTTGGATATAGTTTTAGAAGTTTTTTTTATATGATACAATATAAGGTGAAATGGAACAAAGTCTATATGGATTTAGTGAAAGTGGAAGATTGAAGGAGATATATGCCCTAAAACCATTATATATATATATATGATGTATATGGTATATCGTATGTTATGATATAATAAAATCATAAAATATGATTTTTATGATGAAAAAATTATTTTCCTATGCATATGAAGTGTATTATATTTTAATATTGAGGAAGAAATCATAATGCACAGTTTAATGAAACTATGTTATTACCATATTCAATCATAGGCTACAGTAAAGGAATAATAAATATATGGTATAAAATAATATTTCATGCTATTTCCCATACAATCCCATATAGTCACATTGTATGACCAAGATTAATTATAAAACTTGGAATTTAATACATTTATACTACATTTGATAATATTGATGATTAATATCTTGAAAAGTTTAATCATTTAAAGTGATGTTACATGAGATATTACATGAGGGAGGAATTTCATTCATATATATGATTTATGAATCGACTGAAGCATTAACTAATGCTTTATAACACATGAGATTACGTGTTCATTGTTGAGTAGCATCTTCAATCATCTTATTAAATCCCACTACCATGCGATGGATGTAGGTATTTGTGAGTGCTTCATGATCGGTCGAGGCTCCCCAGAACTTGATGCTCTATTTGTACTACCTCCATTAAATAATGAGATGTTATCAAATCTTAGAGGATGGATATTTAATCTCATATAAAGAGAGATTTAGTTTAACCCATGGATACACCATGAAAGAGGGATGTTTTTTCCTCTACTATAATCTTCATTGTCTACATATGAGGAGGATGAATTCTTTTGTGACTTTGGTGTGAGGTAAACCTGCTAGTTTCATATGGTTATTCATTTATTGTTTTCATGTTTTCATTTATCTATGCATGGTGAATCTTGTGCATGTGATTTTTATTGCTTCTATTTCTTTTAATAAGATACTTGCTGACATTCTAGGTTTGATATCATAAGATTTAGTTCTCATATACCTTGAACTTGAGTTTTTTAGAGTTATGATATTGAAAATAGTTTTTTATATTAGGTTTTAGAGTTACCATGAATTGAATAATATCTAAAGTGAAGTCTCCTTATGGAGAGGGACTTGGGGTTGGGCTACCCACTAGCTTGGAGGCTTATCCCTTGTTCTATAAATTGGAGGGGTTAGATATCCATTTATCTATGATTAATCATGTGAATATTGTTAATTTCATATAACTCTATGAATTTACATGAATAATTTATGTACCTTATGAATTATATTCACTTGTATATGTATGAAATTTTTTGGCTTCTAATTACAAGCAAGTAACACAAACTTTTAGGTTGTGTAAAGAGTTACACAATAACGTGTCATGAACACATTAACTTGGTGGATGGAATAAGGATTCAAAAATTAAATATTTAGAAGAATGAATAAACAAAGGAATAAAAAATTAGATAGTAAAGATTTCATGAGATGAATTTGGTTTAATTTTAATATGATGTACATTAAAATGGTGATAATTTTAAGAGAAACCCCTCAAAATACTTATTATGAGATTCCTTCCCAAGAAGCACATTTCAATACCTTGATCATCCAATTGGGTAGTTTCACACCAATGTGGGGAACCTATGTATTATCTTATATAATCTATGATGGGTGTGGTTAATTATAAGGGTTAGGTATCTACATCCCATTATGTTCTTTGAGTGGAAATTAGATAGGAAACCCTAAGGATTATAATACCGTAGGAATAAAGTTGAGTTTCATAAATATTATGGATATATAAAAATATTTTTTCACTCAATAATTGAACAATCACAAGTTATTTTATTATATTAATTTCCAACAAAAATAAATAAAGTGATGATTTTAATACTAAAGTGGGGTTATTAATGAGTGAAATATAGATATTGTATCACTAAATTGATATGATGTTTAGGGTTATCATTTTTTTGGGAGTACATTCATTAAAAGTCCTTTGAAAAGATATAAAACCTGATACTAACCTATAAATGTACCTTTTTTGTAAATTTTGTATTATTACATGATAATCATATTGTGACACCTTATAAGTAAGACCTATAACCTATTTCTATATTGGTATCTAAGGTTTAGAAGTGATATCAAAGAGAATTTGCGTAAGATTCTAAATGTGAATGTGATAGAGGCCAATTTCACTAACTTTTACTCATGGGTATTGGATAATGGGTGTGTGCCAGACATTTATACAAAAAAAAAATATACTCAGGGTGAGGAGGGGAATGAAAAAGTTTAAAGTAGATCTCTATGTTAGTATTGGAGAAATTTCTTCTATATTAGTGGTCAATAATTGTGATTTAATCTTACATAGTGTATTTTTCCTATATTTAGAGAACTGTTATTATGAACCTTCTAAAAATAGAAATTTTATTTCTGTATCTTGTTTTAATAAGAATAGGTTTATATTTTATATTAATAAAAAGAGTTTATATATATATATATATATATATATTAATTATATGTTTTATAGAATAAAAATATGGTAAATGGTTTATAAAATCTAGATATAGATAATACCATATATAACATTTATAATAATAAGGTCAAAGTTTATTTTAATCCCACCCACATTTGTAGCTATCGACATGGATATATAAATGATAAACACATAGAAAGACTCCACATAGAAGGATTATTGAAACCATTTTATTATGAATGATTTGATACATGTGAATCCTGTTTATTAGGAAAGATGGCCAAATTACCTTTTATTTGAAAAGGTAAAGGGATAGAAGGATCTTGGATCTCATACATAATGATCTATATTGACTAATGAGCACTCAATAAAGTGGTGGTTTTAGGTACTTTATTAGTTTTACTTATGATTTTAGTCATTATAGTTATATGTTTATGATATATCACTAGTATAAAACTTTATAAAAGTTCAAAGAGTTTTAGAATGAAGTACATAATATATTGGGGAAAAAGAGTTAAGCTCTTAAAATTGGGATGGTCTAGTAAATAATTAAGTCATGAATTCACTTATTATATAAGTGAATTTGGAATTGCTCTTCAACTCACTCTTTTGAAACATCATAGTGAAATGTTGTGTGTGAGAGGAGGAATCATATCCTATTGGATATGGTTCAGTTGATAATGTGTTACTATGACCTTCCTATTTCATTTTAGGGTTATTATTAGGAGGCCACTACATTCCAAGTAAACTACATTACATATAAATCATTCATAAATATACCATATGATATAAGGACTGATAAATATTCTATTATGTCTTTTAGGATTATTTGTGGTTTCAAATCACTCATATAATGATTGGATTCCAACAATGTTTTACCTAATTATGAAAAATTATTATTTTTTTGGTTATCCCAAAGAAACGAATGGATATTATTTTTATAATCATGCTAAACATAAAGTGTTTTTGGTTTTAGATTGTGTTTTCTGTGAGAGAAAACATATGGGCTGAGTAGTGATTTAGAGGAATGTTAAACTTGGAGAAGTTCAAAACCAAAAAGAAGGAAGTGTTCTTGAGATGGAGGTTGAATCAATTCATAAAGAGTTATTAAAGAAGAACCTAATCTAAATACACAATAACCTTATAGGTTTCTTAGAATCCATTAGGTGCTTAAGAGATATGGATTTCTCATGGAAAATGATAATAGAATAATGTTTACAAATAGTGAAAATACTCCCTACCCAGAGGGCGGAGAGAGCTATGATTTAATGAAATTTTAATAAGACATGAAATCTAAAATAGACTTCATGTACACTATCCATGTTCATAAATTGGTGGATATACCTGAAGGGTTGACACCCCTTAGGTGAAAGTGGGGTTTCCACATGAAAACCAACATGGATGGTAGAGAGTCTATCTATAAACCATACCTTGTGGAAAAGGGTTACAAGTAGATTCATTGTATTTACTATAAATAAAACTTTTCACCTATCATGATGATAAATTCCATTGAGATATTTCTTTCCATATCTACTCATTTTAATCATAAAATATATAAAATGGATGTGAAAACATATTTCCTTAAAAACAATTTAATAAAAGACATGTATATGATATAAATTGAAGGTTTTTAATTGCCAAATGAGTCTATGTAGGTTTATAAGATATGATGGTCTATTAATATACTTAATTAGGCTTCTCAGAGTTGGAATATATGTTTTAATGATTCAATAAAAAAATTTGGTTTTATAAAAAATGAAGATGATTCTTATTAATAAAAGTGTATTAGTGGGAGTATAGTGGTGTATTTGATATTGTATATAGATAAAATACTTCTTCATAGAAATGAAATCCAGAATATTCTCTATACAATGATGTGGTTGGGTAAATTCTTATTGATGAAAGAAATGGGTGAAGCAACCTAGATACTGGGTTTGAAGATCTATATAGATAGATCGAAAAGTTTTCTTTGATTTTATCATGACACTTACATTGCTAAATTTATAAAATGGTTTAGAATGGAAAACTATTAAAATTAGTTTTCACCAGTATTTCATGGAAAAAATACGAGGAAGATTCACGATCCTTATAAGGAGTTGGGAAGGATGGATAAAATGACCTATTATTCCTCCATTGAATCCATCATATATTCTATATTGTACGATCAACCTGATGTCACTTATTATCTTAGAATAAAAAGTTAAAACCAATATAATCATATTTAGAGTCACTATATTTCTATGAATAACATCCTTAAGTTCTTGAGAAGGACTAAGGACAAGTTCTTGATCTTTATAGAATAAGATGATCTATGGGTAAAGGGATAAAAAGATAAAATTTTCCAATCCGGTAGAGTAGATAATAAATCTTAATATGATTTTGTGTTTCTCATAAATAGAAGAGCTATTTGTTATAAGAGTTCTAAACAATCCATTATGATATACTCAATAATAAAGGTGTATTACATTACTGCATCATATGATACAAAGGAATCTGTTTGGATTAGAAATTTCATATTCAAACTAGTGTAAGTTCCTAACATCAATGGAGTGATTGATATTTTCTATGAAAACAATGGATCCATCCCTCATTCCAAGGAACCTCATTCTTACCAAAGGACCAAGAACGTCCTTCAAAAACACCATATCACATGAGAGATCGTTTAAAGGGGAGATGTTAGGATCTATTTGGTGGCTATAGATGACAATGTAGTGAATCCAATGGTGAAACCATTAGCATAAAAGAAACATGATGGTCATGTTGATTCTATTGGTTTATGATACTTAAAATATTTATGTAATGGTTTCATTATATATCAATATTTATAATAAATTCAATCTCCATTTATCATTCACCCATGTGTGATGTAATTTACTTTACATGAATAATTGAATGATAATATCCTCTCAATGTTTGACATTGATTTTCCCCTAATAAATGATTATCATGGAGTATTTTAGTTTGTGATGATATTTTAATATTAGCATCAGTAGTGTACTCATGAAGTAATAAGTGGGGTCTTTTTATTTAGTCTAAATCTCTAAGTATATCCGATATAATTTCATACAATCATTTATATATTTAGGGGTGTACGATCATTATTAATCCTTTTTACCTAAGGCTATAAATATACCTAGCACGAGAAAATTCATATTTTGATACATTTATTAGACAATACATTATGGCTTCGATAATCTAGGGTGGTTGTTTATGTTATTGATCATGTCATTGGTTAGACATTAACCAAGATTTTATTTTTCCACTTTTATAATGAGAAAAGTTACATGTCCTTTTACTGAATTAGACCAAGAAAATACATGGCCATTCCTAGTTATGTAACATGAGATTTTTTTATCTACCTTGATATGGGATATATTATGTGGTCATACACTAGATGAATTAAATGTGATGTATTCATCAAATAAGTACATTTTTTTAGAGAATAATGAAATAATGAGATAACCTATACTAGATTGAAATTGTTTTATGTCTATAGGTTACTCAATGTCATGGGAAAACTAAAAAAATAACCATATAAGAGGGGGTTATAACCCCCTCTAAACAAATTAGCGGTGGTTACGAGGAATCCCCACTAATGTTCCCACCTAATATGGTTAGAGGAGGTTTTGAAGAACCACTGGTAATGTATTGGTAAATTTAGTAATAGTTGTATTAGAGAGGGTTAAAATCCCATCTACTTTCCCCACAGAATCCCAGTTTAGAGGGGGTTTTAACCCCAATTAATTTATTTATCAAATTAGCGACTGCCTCTATTTAAGACTTAATTAGAGGGATTTTTAACCCCACTAATTTGTCCACAGAATCCCAGTTTAGAGTGGGTTTTAACCCACTATAATTTATTTATCAAATTAGCTGTAGTTGGAAACCGCTACTAATTTATTTATAAGTTACATATTAAAGGTGGTTTTGGAAACTACCTCTATTTAAGAAAAAATTATAGAGGGTTTTAACCCCCTATAATTGAGGCACATATTAGAGGTGGTTTTAAAAATACCTATAAATATTTATTTTAAAATATCCTCCCCCCACTTCGAGATCCTCTCCCCCCATTCCCCACACTCCAACTCCTCTCGTTCCCATTCTCTCCCCCACCCCCTCCCATTCCACCCAAACTCTTCCAATTCCACCCCAACTCCTCCCCTTCCCGTGTGAGCACCCACACCAATTCCCCCATCCATCATGGTGGCCCCCCTCTCGTGTAATTCTGGGCCCACCGCCGAATATCCTTATAAAAATTTCCATTGGTAGGTTTCGAACCCTTGATCTCTATTATATCTCACCTGTTGCTCTACCACTATGGAAATTGGATCTTAATAGTATAATTACACATTATTATATTTATATATATTAGAAAGTTTATTAAAATAAATATTATTTAAATAAATATTTAAATACATATAAATAATACACACACACATATATATATATATATATTAATATTTAAATTTTTATATTATGTATTTATGTATTTATATTATACTCAATTTATATAGTTATATAAACTATATAATTTATATGTGTATTTGCATACATTTGAGTAAATATTTTTTATAATTCTATTTATGTTATGTATATACACATATATTTATATATTTATAAATATATTTATGTAAATTATTTACATACTTAAATACATATTTAAAGGTTATGTAAATTTTTATTTATATAATATATATATGTATAAGTATTTATTTAATATATTTATATAATATATTTAAAAATATATTTATAGGATGAATTTAAAAGTATATTTATATAATGTATTTCAATACATATATTTATTATTATGCACATTAATATATATTTACTTGTATAAATTGTATAATATTATATAGAATTAATATAGAATTAATATTATATGAAATCCAATTTATAAAAATAGTTATATAATGTATTTCAAAACATATATTTTTTATTATCCACATTAATATATACGTATTTAAATAAATATAATTGTATAATATTATGTACATTAATATATATTTATTTCAATAAATGAAATTCGATAACATTGTGTACATTAATATATATTTATTTTTATAAATTGTATATCATATAATATTAATTACATATAATATAAAAGCACAAACCTATTATTTAAAAATATATTTATTATTTTAATAATATAGATTATAAAATCTAGAATCTTGGGTTTTTATATGGTATATTTTTTAAATAAATTATATTTATGTAGATATTTATATTATATGTTTATGCTTTTATATTATATATATTTAATATTACATGAAATACAATTTATACGAATAAATATATATTAATGTACATAAAATTATACAATTATATTTACGAATACATATTAATACAATTAAATACAATCATATAAATATTTTATAGAATATGTTCATATAATGTATTTAAATACATTTATATAAAGTGTTTTAATTATATATATATAATATATAATTTGTTTCTTTTAAATAGAGGGGGCTCACAATCCCCTCTAATTTTAATACATTAGAGGGGTTTTTAAACCCCCTCAAATGTAATATATTAGAGAGGGGTTTTAACTCTGTCAAATTTAAGACATTATAAGGGGTTTTCAACCCCCTATAATTTAATACATTATGGGTGGTTTTAAACCCCATCTAATTTAATACATTAGAGTGTGTTTTGAACCCCCACTAATTTACGATATTAGAGGGGGTTGCGAACTGCTACTAATATCATTGATTAGTGGTGGTTATTAGCCCCATCTAAATTCTATGATTAGATGGGGTTGTGAATATCCCCCTTTAATTATACAAAAAATTAATTTAGAGGGGGTTATGCACAACCCCCTGTAAATAACTTCCTCTAATATGATATTTTTTTATTGTGTAAAAGTGATTATACTGGTAAACATATTATGTATATGATATATATTATGGTGGAAATGTTCATATGAGATATGAATATGTTTTATATAGATCACACAATATCCCTTAGTATAATGAGTAGCACAAATTTTTTTAAAGGATACTCTTTTCTTATATATATGAAATAGGGATTTCATATTTGTTTTTATTATTTCTAAAGCATCTATGGTCACATAGTTAGGAATTTGGATAAGGATTAAGTTTTGTAAAAAGTATTTATTCCAAAATGAAGAGAGTTTGATAAACTATATCCAAAAGGAATTTCAATGGATTCAAAAAGAGTTGTGATGTTTTATATAAACTCCTTATGACATTTTAGTGGAAGTGAGTGATTGATGGCTAACACTTAAAATATAGAATATCATAATTTATGATATAATCGGGCTATAGGAAATTATATCCATGAGATGGTTATCATATCCTTCGATATGATGAGATCATCAAACAATATGAGATAAAATATTCAACTTATATAGTATTACATGATTGACATGAAATATCATTTTCATGATATGCATGAAATATTTCCATGATCTCCCACATGGTTTCCTCAATTATAAATCATTAGTAATGAATCATACATGGATTAAACATTTATTGAAGGAGTTTAGTGAATGAATTAAAAATAAAGTAACATATGGGTTGCATGATATGGCACCTGATGCAATTGATATGGCTAACACTCTTAATTTAATAAAGGGAATTTGGAATGACTATACAAAGGGATATAATCCCTCTAGTTTGGTACCCTGGTTTCATATGAAATAGTCAAAGTTGTCTTCCTCTCGAAACACCATTTGTCACTCAGTGGAGGTTCTTTCACCTCTTTGGGGGTTTGGGTTCATCATGATATTATCAGGATCCCATGATAAAATAATCACCCTTGGAGGCAAGAATTTTTGTTTGATGCTTCAATGATCTTTATTAGGATTTCTTAATCGATAAATTACATATGGAAGTTGCTTCATTTCGGATATTCCATATTTTATTCAATTGATATAACATGTTAATCTTTTGAATTAATACCAATCCTTATTCATGGTTTGGTTTTTTTCCAATGATCATCACATGATCCCATAAAACCCATCAAAATTAATGCACCAAACACCATAGATAAAAAATTAAACATTACAATAATAATACTTGACTGACATACTAAAATTATAACACATATGACTAACAAAACTTCTAATATAATAATTAGGTAAATTAGCTCTGCTTCCCCCAATGTAGTTAAAATATTCAAAAACAATTATGTTTAAGGTGTTTTAGAAGGTGTCTATAGTGTTTGATGAATTTTCCCTATTTTTATTCCTAATAATCCATGATTTTTTTCTTGAATAAAATAAAAAACATTTGGATCAATAATTTTATTAAGATCTTGTGATATAATTTTATTTTACTCCTTAAAATATTTGAAATCTATTCTCTTTTCTTAGATTCCCATTTGTTGTTGTCTTGAATTATCTAACATTTATAAAAGTTAATTATTTTCTTCTTTTGAAGTTTCAATGATGGATTGATATTTCTCATAAATATTCATTTTTAATTTTGGTTTATTTACTCTAATGGGTCATGCAAAATAGGATCTATCAATATAATTATCATTTAAGTTCAGTTAAAATGATGAAAAAATTATAGATTTAGGTGGATAAGACTTGTGAGTTCGATTGAATGACTCTGATGATATTTAGTTCAAAATTAATAATTCTAGTATTATCTGGATAACATTGTTCTTGATTTTTTCAAAGTTATTAACTATGATCCATATATAATCAAATCTGAAACCTTTCATTAATGTGATCTCTTGAACGAGTAATATTTTTGTCATTCTAGCTTGAAATAATTTATCATATCAATGAAAATAATTTTAATATGTAAAAACAATTCATAAAAAATACTCACAATATCTTGTTCTGATACACTAATGTGATTCATATTTGTAGTCTATCTGAGGTATCCATTTAAATTTTTTACAGTCTTCTCCATGGTTTTATTTTTGGTATTGAAAAAATATTTTGTTTTGAATCCCCCAAGACTTGATCTTGCCTCTATTTTATGAATTTTTACATGTGATTAAAATAAATATAATTTTTGGTATTCAATTGTAATAGGATCCTTTGAAATATCCTTATAAACATGGAATAAATGTATATATTCACGAAAATAGTCACTATAAGATCAATAATATATTTTAATGTTAAAATATAATGTTTATAAAAAGATAAATTTTAAATGAAATAAAGGATTGTGTCCATTTTGAATGTAGTATATGGAAATTTATAGAGTATATAACAGATAATTTATATATTCAACATAAAATATGGACCATTGGATGGATTTCTTCATGATTTAAACCATCATATGAATTCCTCCATTATATCAAATATATCATGACAACATTTTCTTTATAAATTTTGGATGGATTTCATCTTTATATACACCATCATTTGGATTTCATCCTTATCTAAACCTTATCATAAATTCATCCACATTATGAACATTGGATGTATTAGATATACTTCATACTTATCTCAATAATTATCATGATTTTAATTGTATTAGAACAACTTGATGGAATTAATTTTAATTGTATCCACTAGATTAGTTTAAACCTTATCCAAAACTTATCCTGATCGAATCCACATTCCAACCATTAAATGGATTTCATCTTGATATTTACTATCATATGGATTATATATTTATCTAAAACTTATAATGGCCACATACACATTCCAATTATTGGATGTATTTAATCTCAATCTTATCTTTTATATGGATTTCATCTATATATCAATCCTTATCATGATTTTATTTCTATCTCTACTACTCAGTGAAGTTCATTTTAATAATATCTTACTGATGAGTTTAAAACTCATCTAAACCATATCATTATTAAATTCACATTCTAATTTTTGGATGGATTCCAACTGGATATTTACCATTGTAATGATTTCGTACATATCTCAACCACATCATGATCACATTCACATACCAACCATTGGATAGATTTAATCTCAATCTTAACTGCTGCATGGATTTCATTCTTCTATCAATTATTGTCATGATTTTATTTCTATCTCAACTACTTGGTAGATTTTATTTTAATTATATCTACCATATGAGTTCAAAATTTATGAAAACCTTATCATGAGTGCATCTATATCTAACCGTTTTATGGATTTTATCTTGATATATAATTTTATACTTATTTAATCCTTATATCAACCTTATCATGAATGAATTTGTATTCCAACCATTGAATGGATTTTATCTCAATCATAATTATTAGATGGATTTCATTATTATGCAAACCATTATCATTATTTTCCTTATATATTAACCAATTCATGTGTTTTATTTTGATCATAGACATTGAATAATGTTAATCATTATCCAAACCTTATCATGGTCATATCCACATTCCAAATGTTAGATGTACTTCATATCTATATTAAATATAATATGTATTTCATACTCATGTCAATCCATATCATGATTTCATATCTTTTAAATTAGATTTATTTCATAATCTATAAGTGTTGATGTATATCTTATTTATATTAGTTTCAAAATAATAATATTAAAATAAATTACAATATTAGATTCCATTTTGATATTGATTTTGAAATTTAGTCATCATCATCATCTTCATCTAATTATACTATATAAAATTAATTTTAAGAGATAAAAGGTGTATTAAATCATGAAATATAAAGAAAAATAATGATGATAACATGTTATTATAGTGAACACAACAATCAACCTACTAATGGTGGATCCATCATGAGGAACATAGTTATCAATCATGATCATGGGGTTGGGTATTATAATTTGTTTGATTATTATTTTTCAAGTAATCAATGATATAATAAAACATTATTTCATCTATGATATCAAATGTCTTGAAGTCTGTTATATTATATTTCTGGTGAAGTTAAATCACATGATCTATACTTTCGACAATGAAGAGTTGGTTTTGGTAGACTTGGGTTATCAACTCTATAGAAGTTAACAATGGTGTTTCATATGTTGTATATGGCCTCCCAACTAATTTATATTAATTAATATGTTTAGATTCTCAGTTCTATAATAATTGAATATTTAAATATATTTTTTGATGCTATTATTGATTTTTTGTAGAAATTTACCTTTGATCACCTAATGCTAATGATTTTTCAATGTTACTTTATATTGGTCAAGAATATGGTTTTATAGGAATTTTAGGTAGTTTGGTTTTATGATTTGGAAGTAGAAAATTTATTGTACATTATGGGATGAATAATATAATGGAAATTATAGATACATGAATATCATTATTTAAGTGGTGTTCGATTTTGATTTTTTGATACATAACATATATTTTGGTATACTAGGTACTAATAACGACATTAACATAATAAAGTCATTTAATTTTATTTATAATCTCACTAAAGGCATTGCTTCTCCAGATAATTATTTAATTCAAGGGAAAAAATATGACATGGAATATAATTTAGTTGTTAATGTATATCTAAAGTGGTCCACCATTGTGAAAAGTATTCATTAGACACACATTCTAAAGAAGAATTATTTTACAATGAATCCACAAGCATATATAAAAGATATGAAATGTGCATTTGGAGTTTTAAAATAAAACTTTGAAATCATTATAGGACCAAATTTTTTTTGGAGGAAACATATATTAAATGATATAATGACTACATCCATAATCATTCTCAATATGAAAATTGAGGATAAACCTGATCTAAATTCTCTAATTATAGATGCAATGAAAAAAAACTCCAATAGTTAAGTTTATAGTAGATAAAAATGTTTGATTTAAATATTTACTCATACAACATAGAAGAATCAAGGAAAAATATTCTCATATTAAACTTCACAATGCAATAATTGAGCAATTATGGCAGCAATATATATATTTATAAAGTTAATTATAATGGATTTTTCTTTTTTTACTAATGTTTGTTGTTATCAACTATCTATTGTAATTTTATTATTTTTAATTAAATATAAGTTTAATTAACAATGTGTGTTTTATTTAATTTATATTTATATTACTAAACAAAAAGGTCAAATTTAATTTAATTTAATAATTAATTTTTTAAGAGGTAGGAGGGAAGTCCATCCTTTTTATTAAAACAAACATATCCCTATTATTATTATGGGAAGATATATCCCATTAAATGGCATTTATAGGCCCAGTGGGTGTTAAACGCCATAATATCTGGTACATAGACCCTAACCCACAGGTCCATCATGGTCCAAAGTCCTACTTGACTAATCTAACCTAGTTTGTGTGCCTTCCACTGGGTTAAATTTCCATCATAGCTTGTGCCTGACCCCTATCCTTGTGTTTCTTTTTCTTGTGCCCATAGACAACACTAAAGAACCGAACCTCTACCATGTCTATATCTAATGAGGACTATGTTGTCGTCATTTCATCTGATGTACATTCCCGACCCCAACCACCTCAATCTCCACCGAGATCTGTCATCGCCACCATAAGGCCTGCCCCTGTCCCCTGCTGCCTTACGTCTCTATTGAGGCATGTCATCACCGTCAACACCAGATCCCCACCACTATATGTTTTCCACACAAAAGAAGTAAATTACCCCACAAAGGGGGTGAAATTAATGCATCCATGAATTGAACCCCTAACCACTAGGCTGCAGTTCCACAGAAAAGAACCACCCAACAATGGTGTTGGATCCAAATTTAATCAATAATTATTTATGTAGTTAATTCCATTATTATATTAAAATAATTTTTTATCATATGAAAAATAAATACGGATTAACTAATTTATTATTATACTTTTTTACTTAATTAATCATATTATGTAATCATATTTATTTTTAATTATTAGTTTTGAATATATATATACATGTTCGTGTATATAAATATACTTAAATAATAGATTGTGTGTGTTTATATGTTTTTAATTAATTTTTAAAATCTTGTATTCATATTATTTATTAGTTTTGAATATATATTTGTATGTATATATAAATATAAATATTTTTTGAATATATATGTGTGTATAATTGAATATAATTAATCAAATTATGTGTTCATATTTATTTTACAAAATATTTTATTTTTTTTACTTTATTTTAATAAAGGTTAATTTGTTTAATTTAATTTTATATTTTTAAATTATGAGATATAATTTAATTCAATTATCAATATTATTAAATCTCAAAATATATTATATTTGTTGATTTTTTGAAAAAACCATTAATGTTAATTTAATATGTTAAATAAAAGTATTAATAAAAATATATATAAAAGGATATATTCTAATAATATTCTTTTTCATGTAAAAAATAGTGTAATACATTTGATTATGTTTTATAATTCATACACAATTTTTAGCAACCTTACTCAAAAATAGTGCAATACATTAAATATTCTATTACATGGTTAGTTTTACCACATATAATGTTGATAAAATTTCATTACTTATCACCGCCTTCATGAATGGACAGGGAAATTTATATCTTATATAGATGTTCAATTTTACTTATTTTTAATCTTAAAAAATGGTGTAATTAAGAATCATCTAATTTATTTAATGTTTTATAGAGGATTAAACTATATAAAATTGTTAATTTGTAAAACTTGTAATTTTCAAACTCGATCTAATCCTCATTAATGATTGATCATGAAACTTCAGACCACATGTAACTATGTTGGAACCATAATTAATTATTACCTTAACATTTTAGGAGATGCTGGAACTCATTAACCAAGAATAATGATCAATACAATAATACCAAAATGACAATGCAATTCTATTTACTTGTATCGAATCATGTTTCTAGGTTACCAGGAACATATGTTTATTCTATCAATTATTATCATGTAAATCCTAATAAATTGTATATAAATCCCAACAAGAAAAAGACCCTGAGTTTTAATTAGTTCTACAAAAATAGGACACATCCAAGGGCCATACCATAGTCAGTTTATTGATGTACAAGTATCCAATAGTTACTTTTGTGTATACAAATTTTAAGCAAGTATTAATCTATTCCATGACTCAATACTTCTAAAATAGTTTAGGGATCACATATTTTTATCCAAGTGCTACTCCCACTTTCTCTATCTCCACTCACTGCTTTAAGTAGGTACTTTAATAATTTATAAATGTAAAAGGATTATTCATATATGAATTTAAGAACTGATATATTTCACCATAACTCCATATATAAGGAATAAATGATATCTAATTTGATTCTTTAGTCTTAAAAATACATCTTCAAATAACTCAGATGAAAGAATTATTTTATATTCTTCCAAAAGTGACCTTCCTCACAAGCTAAATTTGATAAAATACCTATGATGGAATTTAATCATATTTCCTTCATGAATCTATAAAACAAATTCTCCTTTCTCATTTAAAAACTAGAAATACCACCAAATCCATTTTCTTATATTTTTAAGAAAACGATTTTCCAGTTTACATGTGAACCCACACAAGAGACACATCCCAAAAAACTATAAATTATACAATACCAAAAAAACCAAAAAGGGTTATAGGGAAATATTACATCTTGACCTATATCTAGTAAAAAATGGGTTAAAGTCACATGAAGGGGATAAAAATTCCACATTACTAAAATGTGATGCCTCCAATCCCTTAATTTTTTCAATATAACTTTTCTGAAGCTGTTCCTCACACTCAAATTTTATTTTGACTTATTTTACTTCCATAATATCAAATGAGTTCTTAGCATCTATGGGAGAATTATATTTATTCCCTATTGTTTTCCCTTTCATCCTCTTGTGTTTACCTGAAAGGGGTAGCTCACTTTCTAGGAGATCATTCTCATATTCACTTTGTTCTTTACTATTCCAACTTGGTCCATAGAGTAAAATTGAATCCTTTATAACTAAACATATGAGGATAGATCTGCATCTAACCCAACTAAACTAAATTCCCCATTATAGGGGATCCTATTTATATTACATTATTTTGAGTTTCTCCCTTGATAGAGAGTGAATACTTCTTTATCTATATTCAATTGTTTTCCTTTTATCTTATATAGAGAGTAACTTCCATCACCATTTCAGCTAAATGAGGATTGAAATAATAAATCCAACACTAGTCAACATTATAGAAATATCCTTCACTAGTATCCTAGGTATGAGTTGAATGAGATTAATCCCCTAATTGTGAGTGAGAGGTAGAATCTATACCCAACTCCACTTGTTTTTGAAGGTCCTATAATCCAATATAAAACTATAAAGTGGAATACTTTAAATGTCAGTTATCTATATTATCTAGAATCATGCCTCCCATAGATGGGACCTAGCGAGTAGAGACCAAATAGATAGGGGTGGTATTCCTATATGCTATCTCATAGGGATCCATTTAAGTATCTAGATCCAGATGCTACTATTTTAGGCACTAATTTCCCTGACATTGGAAACTCATGCATTTATTTTTCTAGTTTTCTTGCTGATAAAATGAAGGGAGGTATTCAAAATCCCCTTTATACTGAATCAACTACTAGAATCCCTCTTTACCATCAATTTACAAACAAATCCACTTTAGGAGTAACTTTGAGATATCCATATCAACACATATGTGTTCCCCATGAGACAAATTTAAGTGAATGGTTAGATCATAAAAAATTAAGAATAAACCTAGGTGATCCTTTATTTATTTAAGAACTACTAGATTCTAGAAATACTATGGTAACATTAGCAGGTACATCCACACAACATCCCTTTTGTAATATCATCCCTTGTTGAAGTTATTAGTATAATGAAGAATAAAAACAATTGGTTATAAAAAAGGCGGGATTCCAATGGAAAATAGAAAAATAATCATCTTAGTTAATATAAAAATTGAAATTATAGGTATTTATAATCCAAATAATATATGGAAACATCATATTCTAGTAAGTTCTGATGTACTATTTGAAGACCTATGAAAATCTATGATTAAAAACAATTATAGTGAAGAGGGTGGGAACATGAGTGGAGGAAACATAATGGAACTCCATTATTGATAACTCAAATGTTAGTGAACCATTGAAAGAATTTGGGGCCTTCATGCTAACCTAGATGGGAGAGACTAACAGAAACTCTCTAGGAAGGTTGTTAGTCAATGAGGTAACCCTAGGAATCTATAGATGGAATGAAATGACTAGGATCATTTTCCTAGTGACTAATCCACCCTGAACTGAAACATTTTGAGGGGTCATAACCAATGAAACACTAGCCTTCAGGGGGGGGGGGGGCTTCTATGGTACTACTGCTTGAGTTCTTATTATGTAATTCTTCCCATAATCACATGTTGTAAAAATCAAGAGAAATTTGAGCATTTTGTTCTCATAACTATTTTAAAGAAAAAATGTTTTTTATATTATGATATGATATCAAATAATTTTTCTAATCACTCTGTTAGTCTCAAAATATATTTTTTACCCTAGTACAAGAGTTTAGTGGAAATCTGAGCTGTTTGAATTTTCATGGAAAATTTAATATTTAATTAATAAAATTTTAATTTATTTGCACATGTTTATTCAGTTATAGTTTTTAAATGGATCATCATACTAAGATTTTATCTCCAAATTTTAATTCATAATGGGGGATTTTTTCTTATTTGAGGCATAACCTTGAATTGGGAACCGGGGTTGTCCCAATTTATTTATTTATTTATTTTATTTTTATCTTCCTTTTCCTATATTTTTTCCTTATTTCATTTCCCATTTCCTTATCATGAATTACCATGTGTCTTTCCACTTAATAGTCTTTGAATGAGATATGGAGAGGGATATAATAGGGAGAGGGAGGAGGTTCCATCTGGGGAGCCACTGTGGAGGTAGATCAGGGATTGATGGATGCGTGGCACATATCCAATGTGAAGCTTCAGTAGTTTCTAACCAGAGGTAGGACTATTTATGTTATTTCCATAAATCCCCATAGAGTATTTTTTTTAAGTTTTAAATTTTTATATGGGTTATTGGGGATCCCTTTAGGGTTGATCTAGTCTTAATTGGGGAGAATTAGGGGTTTCAGGAAGTTTTGGGGGTTTTCCATTTGGGAGAAACCATGTACATGATATGTAGTTCATAGAATACACACTGTGTGTTGTTATTATTTATTTAAGTTGAGTTTTTTGGACTAAGAACCATGTAACAAGGGTACAATCCATGTATTAGAGACTCAAGGGTGTCCTGAGGGCAGATGGTCATGTATGGTACATGACGAGAGCTCATGTGAGGTACATGGATTGTGGTTGTGTACTGTGCTTAGCTTGAACCTACATGGGGGGAGGGGGGGGGGTACATGGATAGGTAAATGGGATGAGACCCCATGTGGGGTAGAAACTATGCATGGGGACTACATGCTCTGTACAATGTAAAAATACATGTCGAGTGGCCTGGGGGATACGACAACGGAGAAAATTTTTGGGTACACATTATGTACCAATTGTACACCCTATGTACTTTTCCTCTATTGGCGTGTTTTTAATGTTTTTCACCCTAGATCCAAAATTTGAATTTTGAGTAGTACATTTATAGTTTTTTCTACATAGAACATAATGGTGTAATATTGTCATCATTTAGAGGATTTATGGATAGTGTTTTGGATTGAGAGAGTTCAGTAGGGGGATTTTTTTAAGGTTTTGTTTTAGAATCCTCCAGTGGATTGGGATGTGGGCTTTGAGGTCTAGGTAAGGGATGTAAGTTTTTTAGTTGGAAAATATTGTGGATTCCATACCTTTTTTTCTCTAGGTTATTTTGGATAGATTCTAGAAGGTGGGATCTAGTGGTATATTTGAGGAGAAATTGGTTTGTACCTTGATGTCAGGACCAATTACTAGAGCTTAGAGTAGTTTTGGTTTTGGATCATGTGTTTGAGGACAAGAACTATTGGAGACTTCGGGATTGGTTGACATAACATGATGGTGGTTATGGACAAGTGCTATTGTGGTGTTGAGATGAGTCTAAGGTAATCTCAAGGATTCCCTTGTAGGCCGGTTACTGATTGAGTGATCAGTAGATGATGTGGTCACTTATTCAGAATGCCCATGTGTCATGTTGTTTCTTTTGATGCTATTATGGGAAAGTTGGTACTCAAGGTTGGGGCATTCACCAGGAATTCCGAATCAGGCTTTCTTGTAGTGGGATTTGTCTTATGGTTTGTCTTGTACTGAGGAGATCATGTGGGGTCCTTCTTTTGAGATGTTCATAAGGATCATTTAGGTTTATCTTGTAGGCATGCTATGATTTTTGATTCTATTTGGTCATGTTGTTGATCGAGGATAAGTTAGAGGAAACTAATGGATGTTTGGTGTATTTTCATACTAGGCATGTTATATTATTTGGATGGGCTAGAAGAATCCCTGATAGGGTGTCCTAAACTTGTGGTGACCTTTGGGCCATTCTAGGATCTTTTAACAAGAATTTACTAAGATCTTGGGTGCATTAAGGGTGTCCCTAGTTGGGCATTTCTTTATGCTATGTGTATGGGGACCATAAGATCCCCAAGTTTTGGTTTGGCCCTATGGAGGGTCACGGAGAGCCCGCGATGGATATTTCTTGGATGCTGAGATCCATGGTACTAAGAGAGGACACATTCTTTATTGGTTGAGAGTTGATCAGTGATGATAGTTCAGTTATTTGGATGGTGGGTTTGAGAGTTGGGTCATACCATGTATGGTTTTCCTTTTTCTATGATGTTTGAGGCAATTTTTTCTCACAACTTTATTTTAGGGAGAATACCCTTGGGATATCTTCATTCGGGTGTTTTCCCTAAGTTTGATCTGGGTTTCTCATCCATTTTTTAGTTATGGTTAGATGGGATCAAGGATCTAACAAATGATTTGGATGAGCGCACCACCCCTAGTTGACTGTTCACTTAAGCTAGGGGTGGATTTATTTGTAATGGATGCATTTTATCTCCTAGCCTTGTGTATGGAACCTATAGGGAAGTGAATCCATTAGGTTTATATGTATGGATACTATAGGGTGGTTTATCTATTGGGCCAGTGTTTTATTACATCTTTACAGGGGGTATATTTACCTTAGGTGTTAGACTAGAACCTTTGGTTTGTTGGTTTCCTTATATTTTTTATCCTCATTTTTATACATGTGTTTCTTTATGCCAACTGTTATTAGTTTTAGATTGGCTGGGCATATCATGTGCGCATGCACTTGTTATGAAAGTAGATTATAGGTTCACCATTAGGGGTGGCCTACTGAGATTTATTTCTCACCCCCAACACATGAACCTAAATAGGAATACATAACTAATGTTTGATTTTATGTTATAGCGCATGTTTCAAGATGTATGGGGTTGAGGAACAATATTTTTTGATCAAGGGGAGCTGCTCACGTGGAGTCTCTGAATTGGGTTTCTGGATCTTTTGAGTTATGGATATTAGGTATGCGGTTAATCTCAGTGTTAGTAGTAAATCTTGATGTATTTTATTTCCATTTTCATTATTTTCTATATGTAGTTATCCAAATGGTTGACCAATTATTTTTTTCCTTCTTTGAGTCCATATAAAATTATGCCATATAAAATTTATTGTACCATGATTTTTTTCCTATTTATTTACTATACGTAATCTAATTTTTATCATTTTAGTTATTTTGGTTATTATTTTGTTATTTCACTTTGGCCAAAGGTTATTGTCTCCCCACTACATCTTCTAGACCCTCACTACTAGTCAGTGACCTCTATCGTATCGAGAGGCATGCTTGGGGCCCTGTGGTAGGCTGTATTAGGTGACATGTTAGGTCGAACCATGCCAATTCATTACAAAATGGAATCAGAGCTATTTGGTTTTATGATTTGGGGAGTTAATAGACATGTGGTCTAGAAATGTGTTAGAAGTTGATATAGATATCAGACTGGTGTATCTTGAACACCTTTTCCAATAAAAAGTCCAATTTTCCAAGGCATAAAATTTCTTTTTATGGATTCCGTTTTTACAACTTTATAATTTCACCTAGTGTGATTCATTTTAGTTTATAGATTTATGGTTTATTCTGATTTTGTATCTTAGCCAATAGGAAAGAGACCAGTGTTCATGCATCATTCTAGGCACATAGGATTCAAGTGAGATATTCCTGCTTGTGGTGTTTTCACTGATGATGGAGGTTAAGATATTTAAATTGTCTCTAATATCCTATATGGTGTATCACATATAGATCATGGGTTGAATTATAATCAACTAAATTTCATATGTATATTTTATTTTGATGATAGACAATGTAGATCTTTTGGGGAGATGTTCACCAATCTTGGAGATTCAGTCCCTTTGATGTGGGATACATAGAGATCCTTGTGAGTTGATAATGGGATTTGAGTGTCCTGTTGGTGTCTCAATAAGGGAAAGGATTCCTAATATATGTTTTTATCGAGATCAAGTTTCCCTAAGGTGGTGGTTCCCATAAGGTCGCAAGTTTTTGTTGCTTGAGATGGATCCATTCTTGATATGTGTTATTTTTCTGGTCTTGTGGTGGGGACCGAATGCCTGTAATCACCAAAGTCTTGGGTGTCCGTGGTTGTTCATCCTTGGTGGGGGTTTTGAGGTCTTATTTTACTAGGATGTAGTTAGGTATAAGGATACTTGGTGTCTGAGAATTAAATCACTGATATTTCTCGTTGTCTTGTGGTTATCTTGAGAGGACTAGTTTGTTTGGACACTTGACCCAACTTTTTTTGGATGCACTTTAGGTATAACAATGTAAGAGTGGTTGGATGATTGTGGATTTAGATCAACTCCTGAGTGGAGGGCGGTCATGTTATAGATCTTAGCATAAGGTGATTCCTTATTTTTCAGTGGGAGTGTCGAGGGTGCTCTAGTTTGTTGGAACTTACCTATGTGAAGAGCATGGTTAGTGGTTTTTGGCGCATTAGTGTTGTTTTTTAGGAATTGGATCACATTAGAATGAGTCTTGGGGATCTTTTAGGTTTATTTGAAGGAACATATTTTGGTGGGTAGCACACTGTGGGATTTTGGAGGTCATGAACCTTGTTTTAAGTGGTTTTTTAAGTATGGAGGTTTCTATTCCCAGTGATTAAAAAATGAGAATGGTTTTCTGTGGTTTTCATACAGGTACTCAGGTATTATCTATTTATCCACATCTATACATTTCATTCAGTGATGAATATAGCATGGGATGTGTGACTTTCTATTTGGGTAGTGGGGTGATGATAAGGATAATGCTTTAGTGGGGAGAATCTGATTGGTCATGGTTGAGTGTCTCTCATATTGGGAGAAATTTGCAGACACTATAAGACTAGTCATTAGATATTCACGATAGCATCGACTATGCCATTACTTGGGGATATCATGGATGCTGGTTGACCACTAAGGATTCTTAGGGGGATAAGCATTTGAAGGGGGGGTTTTTTATTCCTCACATCATCACGAGTTGTGAAAATCAAAAGAAATATGAATCTTTTATTCCCAAAAGTGTTTCATGGGTAAAATAGTAATTTATCCTATGAGATGATCTCATATAATTCTTTCAACAACTCTATTTGTCTCAAAATATGGTGTTTACCCTAGGACATGTGTTTAGTGGAAATCTAAGCCGCATGAATTTTCATAGATGTTTAATATCAAATTAATAAAATATTAATTTATTTGTGTGTGTTCGTTTGGTGATATATTTTAAAAGAAGCACCCAATTTAAATTTCATCTCTATAATTGATTTTGTAATGGGAAGATTTTTTAGTTGAGGCATAACATTGCATGAGGCACCAAGGTCGGGTTTGGGCCCCTTTTATTTTATTTTATTTTTTCTTAATTTTCATTTATTTATTTATTACTTATTTCATTTTCCCCTTGGATTATCATGCATTACCATGGGTATTATCCATTTGGGGTATTTATTTGAGAGAGGGAGGGGGAGAGAGTAGGGAGATTTAGGAGGAAGCGCCACCTAAGGAGCCACTACAAAGGTAGATCTTGGCTTGGTGGATGCATGGAAAAGATCTAATGAAAAAGTTTAGTGATTTCTACTCAGAGGTAGGACCATTTTTATGTTTTTTCTATAAATCCTCATATAATAGAAATTTTTATGTTTTAAATACATTTATGGGTTTTTGGGGACACCTTTAGGTTTGATCTAGTCTTAATCGGGGAGAATCGGGGGTTTTAGGTAGTTTTGGGTGTTTTCCATTTGGGAGAACCCATGTACATAGAATTGAGTTTAGAGAACAAACATATTGTGTTCTTCTTGTTTGGGGAAGATGGGTTTTTAGAACCACACACCATGTAACAGGGTTACACACCATGTAGTGGAGGATCGTGGGTGTTCTAGAGCACATAGCCATGTCGGGTATATGGACATAGCACGTGTGAGGTACATGGCCAGTGGCTATGTACTGTATGTATACTGAACCCACCTAGGGGTACATGGATGAGTATATGGTCTAGGACCCCATGTGGGGTACATGACATGTACGGGGTCTACATACCATGTATTTTGGAAAATTACAGACTGAGTGTCCTATTTCACATGATCAGGGAGATCTATTGTGGATACACACCGAATACCAGATGTACACACTGTGTACATTTCCTCCCTTGATGTGTATTGAATTTTTTTACCCTAGAGATAGAACTTTAATTGTGAGTAGTCCATTCTAATAATTTTTCCTCAAATATCATGATGGTGTAATCCATTATACATTTAGAGGCCATCTACATGGTGTTTTGTAATTAGATATTTAATTGGGAGTATTTCTTTGAGGTTTAGTTTTAGAATCCTCTAGCATGTTATATTATGAGCTGTGAGGCATGGGTGAGGGTTGATATCTCAATATTTTTCATTTCTTGGGGATTATATACCATTTTTTTCAACTTTATTTTATATAGATATCAAAAGGCGGTATCGAGTGGTTTCTCTTAAGAGATTTGGTTTGTACCTAGATGTTAAGATAGGTTTCTGAAGGTTAGAGTATTTTATTTTTTATATACAGTGTTTTAGGATTAGATTTGTTAGAGCCTTTGGGATGGGTTGATGTAGTGGGGTGAAAATTATAATCGGGTGCAATTGTGGTGTTGAGATGAGTTCGAGGGACACTTAAGGATTACCTTTTGGGATAGTTACTAATCAAGTGATTAGTGGATGTCATGGTTAGATATTGATAATTCCCATGTGGCATGTTGTTTCTTTAGATACCCTTGTTAGCGAGTTGATACCTATGGATGGGTAGCTCACCAGGATGGCTGGAAGAGGTTTTCTTATAGTGGGATTTGCCCCAAGGCTTGGCTTATGTCAAGGAGCCCTTATAGGGACCAACTATTAGGGTGGTCACGAGGAACCTTGAGGATTCCATTATAGTCATTCTATACTTTTGGATTCTATTTGGGAAGGTTGTTGATTGAGGATAAATTGGATGCCTCTAAGGGTCATTGGGGATGTTTCCACATTAGGAATGTCCCATGATTTGGAAGAGTTAGAGGAGCCCCTCGTAGGGTGTCTTACTCTTACTGTAGAATTTGGGTTATTCGAGGATCTTTTGAGGGGTTTGGCCTGAGAGATTGGGTGCAGTATAGGAGTCCCTAGTTGGACATCTCTTTATGCTATGACCCTAGGGGTAGTGGAGACCAGAGTATTTATTAGTTCTAGAGGAGTGTTGTGGAGAGATTGTGGTGGATATTTGTTGGATATTGATATTTAGGGGATCGAGAGAGTCCATACTCTTTATTTTTTAAGAGTTGATTGAATATTCTATTTCAGCTCTTTGGATGGTGGGTTTGAGAGTTGGATCGTACCATGTACAGTTGGTATTTGGTCAGGAAGTTTGAGACTATTTTTTCTTAGGAATTTAGTTTAGAGGGGACATCCTTAGGATATATTGGATTAATAATTGACCCTGAGTTTTATATGGTTTTATCCTCTGTTGAATGGATGTGGTTAGATGGGTGTATGGAGATAATGTACGATATGGATGAGTGAACCACCCCTAGTTGAGTATACACCATGGCTAAGGATAGAGTTATTTTTTGAGGATGTTTTTGCACTCTTGGCCTTGTTTATAAATCCTAGAGGGTAGTGTAGACATCGGGTCAATGTGGATGGATCCTATAGGGTGTTTTATCTACCGTATCTATGTTTTATTGGTTAAAATTTTTTATAAGGACTTTCAGGACTTTAAGATTTCTCATATGTGTGGAGGGGAGATTATGTCAATAGTTTTGATCATACCAATAGAGTACTTGATCCTAATAGATGTAATTTTTCATATAGATTTAAATGGCTATGCCCTGGGGTCTGCAATACATAAATTTTCATTTATATGTTTTAGAGATCTTGAGTAGACTAAGAAGATGCACTGATTATCATGTAGTTAGGTGGGCCATATGCTATAAATCCTTTAGTGGGTGCCAAATCAAGGGTATACTTACCTCAGGTGCCCCACTAGATCCTATAGTTGGTTAGTTTACTTATTTTTTAAAAACCACTTTTATGAATTTGTTTATTTATGATAGTTGTTATTAGTTTCAAATAGGTTAGGAATATCATGTGTGCATGAAATTATTATGAAAATAGTTTATAGATTCACTATTGGGGATGTCCTACTAAGATTTCTTTCTCACCCCCTGCATATGCACCTGAGTGTGTGTGCAAACCTGATGTTTGCTTTCAGGATGGAGCATAGGTTTTAGGATGGATGGGGATAATGCCTAGTGTTTATTTATTGAGAAGATACTCTTGCGATGAGTCTCTGGATCGGGATGGTTCATCTCCCTAGTCATGGAATACAAGTATGTGTTTTGGCTCAATGTTAGTATTATATCCTGATGTATTTTATTTTCAGTTTCTATATTTTTTATATTTGGTTTGCCTATTGGGTGACCAATTTTTTATTTTACATACTTTGAGTCTATATGGATTTATGTTTAATTATATTTATTATATCATTATTTTGTTTCATTTTATTTATTATGCATACTTTGATGTTTATCCTTTTGGATGTTTTGGTTATTTTTTTCTATTATTTCACTTTAACTAGAGGGTATAATCTCCCCACTACAACTATTAGACCTTCACTGCTATTCAGTATAATTTAAAATATAGGGAGCTGTGCTTGAGGTCTTATGGTGGGATGGATTGGGAGACATGTTATTCCGACCCGAGTTTGTTCGTTACATGCTAGTCTCGCCTACAAAATTCAAAAAACCATAAATAAAAAAAATATTTATTAAGAGAACTGATCTTCCATGAAATCCAAAAAAATATTCTTTCTCCATAAATTTTAATAAAATACCTTTATATTATTTTATACTTTTTCTATTCAAGTTATATCAATAATCCACCAACCATTGGTCTTATATTCTTCTTCGAAAATAAATATCACTTCGAGTCTTCTTCTCTCATAAAAAATTTAACTACCTTCCAATTGATAATTACTAAAGATATTGAAATAAAATATATAATAAAGTTAGAGTATATTTTACATTATTTTTTTAAAAACTACATTTTCAAACTATAAATTTCAAAAATAAATATTTCTTTTCAAACTTCTATAAACACCGTTAAAAGATACCATTAAATATTTATTGATTTTAAAAATTAATTCTTCAAATAAAACAACCATGATATATTTAAAATATATCCCATGATTTTGAGTTTACCAAAATTATAAAACATCATATAATTGGTGTGAAATTTCATATCTCACAAACTTGAGCATTGAAAAACTCTATTCAACCTTAAATGAAATCACATTTGCATCACCAACTTCAAATATTACTTATATGATCATTGAAAAGTCAGTTAATTCTTACGTAACTTTACTTTAACATTAGCAAAAATTACATGGCCAATTGAAAAAAAATCCAATCTCACATACATAGATAATCTTCCATGCCCTCAAAATTTCCACAACCAGTTGAAACTAAATGTAAAACTTACATAGTGAGATAATTTTTTCCTTTTCACTTGAACTAAAACTCTTACATATAATTATCATTCATGAAACACATCTTCATTCTTATGTGTAAAGTTGATTTTAGTAAATTCACTTATGCATCCTCACAATCATTATTATATATGAACTCCAAACTATACTAGAGTTACTAAATCTTTATTAAATAAATTTACCCAATTTTATCATGTATAAATAATCTATAATCTAAATTTCATATTCTTTTCATAGTTTCAAATCTTCACCATACTTTTTTTGAAAATTATCTTGAACCTATTTTCACTATGTTTTTTTATGGTATCTATCTTATGGTTAGCATGTTATTTCAACATAAAAGTTTTCCCTCTACATACTCAAACCCATAATTTATTTTAAACAAATGAATGATCTTCCATGTGTATAGAATTAATTTTTAAGAATTCAACTTTATTTTCCTTTATTGGAATATTCTCCAACTATAATTTATTATATCCATATTCAATTCTCTATGATATCAAATAGGAAATTAAGGTGATATTCCCTAAATCCATATTTAAAAATGAGATATTTATGGGATGTATATTGCATTTCATGAAAATTTTTATTTTCATGAATTGATTATATTATTTCATGTGTGCGAGATACCCGATCCATTCTCCACATAAGATATCTTTTATCAACATTTTACAAGATTTGTGATATGAAGGGAGTAAATGCATACATTGCATGAAACAACCATGAACATTATGAATTCATTATAACATGTGAATAAATGAGAGTATAATCAAGGAGAATCCTTTATTAACTATATATTCTATTTCCATGTGATGATAGTGGGTGTGGGTTTCCCATGTTATCTTAGCCAAATCTCACTGGATCCTGAATCTCTCTTTTATCTATCTCCTTTGCATATGAGGTACTAGAATATCATAGAAAAAAGGTGAATTCCATCCAAATATTAGATAATTTAGATGATCTCAGGGATAAATATAGAGGTGGGATGTTTGTGTTTTCTACTTAAGTGATAATTATCAAAATAATTAGATAAAGATCAAAGGTTGCAGTAGGTATTTGGTGAATGATATGCGTGTTTTACAACATTTCTTCATTTCTAGTTTTTATACATAGTTACATATTTCATTCATAGAGATCCTTGGACTTAGGTTTTAATTACTTTCTCCACTTCTAATAATTTTTAATAGACTCTTTCAGAGCCCTTCAGTGGTATCAAAGGGAACTCATATTTTTGAGTTATGAAACTTACAATGAAATATTAAAGAAAAACTAAAACATAGAGCAACATTTTGTGTTTCTAGAAAATAATTTTTTTAAAATGGATAACCCCTACATAGAAGGGATACATAAAGGTAATTGATATATTACCTTTATATAGACGTTCTATCTATAATCATTTATCTTATGCAGATCAATTGTGTAAGGGTAACCAAGGAATTTCTTATACATAAAGGGGTTCACATAAGGATCATATGGACTTACCCTCCATGTAAGTGTAATCCCTTGGCCTACTTAAGGGTAATCAAAATTTTCCTAATATTTTGTAAAAGAAACTGACCTTTTACCCTTACACGAAACACAACTACATACAAGTAACCAAGGGATTACCTTTATGAAAAGGAGTTCACATAAAGGTAATTTTTTATTTTGAAGGATTGTGTAAAGGTAACTAATAGGTTACCTATACACAATCACTCCAGAATAATATTACCTTTACATAGAATTTTTTTGTAAGGATTGATGGAGTATAACATTATATAAAATACGTAGTTTGCCAAAGGGTAACCAAAAAAGTTTTTAAAAAAAGTTTTTAAATTATTAATTTTTTTTAATTGTTTATAAATTTTTTATGGATCATTATAAAATGTATTTTGGGAATATTTAATTTATAAAGGGTTTATAAATTGATTAAGTAGTTATGAATGGTTTATAATTAATTAAATAAAATTTTATGACACTTTTATTTTTCCCAAATATTAAATGTTAATATTTGAAATACCTTTTAACAAATTATATGACAATTATTATGATATAAAAATATATGTGTTTATTTAAAAATAATAAGAAATAATTTATAAAGGGTTATAAATTGTGAAATAAGACCAAAATATAAAATAATTATATTTAAATTATAAATTTTTCATAATTAATTAGTATTAATTATTCAATTCCAAGGATATTTATTTAGATATTATTTAAGCAAGATAAAAATTATTTTAATGAATGATAAGATAATGGTTTAAATAATATTAAATATATGATAATTAGATTATATAAAATGTTAAAATAATAAAAACTAGATTATAAATAGTTTACAATTCTTAAAATATCATATTTTTAAATTATAAATTCCATATAATGATAAATATGAATGAATTTTTATTGGAATAAATATAAAATATTTATATTCAAAATTATGGAATGTTCATAATATTAAAGTTGAAAATTATAAAATGTTTTATAATTAGATTTGATTTATGAATTGCTAATAATTTTTTATCTCATGTTTAAATATTTTAACTGCTCCTTTATTTAAATGCTATTCCTTATTTTATTCATATTTTTAATTTTTTTATGTTTTGAATTTCTATGTGCCAAAATTTATATGATAAATTTCTTCTTGGATAGAGCCTTTATTTACATGTCAGAAATGTCTCTACAATGAATTTAGTTTTTCATCTACCTTGAAATTGATTTTTAATTGAAGTTATTTACTTGAATTTTGTTATTATTATAGTTTGTGCATATTATGTGTTAGAGTTATGATGGATTTAATTCTCTATTAAGTAAAGTATCCCCAAGTAGAGGGACTTGGGATCAGACTAACTACATACCTGAAAGCCTATGCATTGTTTATAAAAGTGAATGGGGTTGGCTGTCTGTAGCTATAGGATTACTCATGTGGATATTTTTAATCTTATATAATTATCAAAATTGACATGAATTGTTCATGTGGATTATGCATACGATGCATCTAGATATTTATGAATATGTATGACTTATAATTTTGGGTGAGTAACAAAAACCTGGGGGTTGTGTAAAGAGTTACAAATCAATATGGTTTGAAAATATTGGTTTGGTAGAGGGAATAAGATTTCAAACTATAGTATTATAAGTATGCATACATAAAATGGAATGATGGGAGATAAAATCCCCTTAAAATAATAAGCATGATATTCCTTCTAAATAGGCACTTGTCAATACCTCGACCATCTAACTAGGTAGGTCATGCTAAATATGGGTGCCCCTAGATTATCTTGTGCAAGGAAAGAAAGTATAGGTGCCTCAAGAATTTTCTTTGGTAGTTTATATCGAAGATGGTCTCCCATAAATTTTACTTTGTTAACTTGTTATTGGAATATTTTTTGGGTTACACTAGCTAAGATACCCTAATATGATTTGGTTACTAGAGGAATAAAGTTGAGTTTATCCATATGATGGGTTAGAAAAAGGGTTGTCAGCTCAACTATACAATATTAATATATGATATAATTGGGATGATACCATACCTAAATGGATAAACATTTATATAGGCATTGAAGATACCCAGATATTAGTGAAATATTGATCTTGGCCCACGAATGGATATGTTGGATTTAAAAAAGGGGTCATCGTTTCAGTATGATCTTATTTAATAAAAGTTCTTATTAATTAGTTATAAAACATGATACTCATTTGATAAAATATTTTATTGTAGATAAATGGAATCATCATAAATATTGAACTTATGATCAGTCCTTGAAAGAGAAAAACTTAATAGAAAAAACTTCCTTGATTGGGATAGAAATTTGAGATTTTTTTCAAAAAAGAAGAAAAGATATATGTGTTAGAATAATCTATTCCGGATAAACCAACTGGTGAAGCTATTCTACCAAAGAATTTGGATAACTATTATATATATCAAAAGGATAAAAAATAAGTACCTATAACCATTCTGGTTATAATGGATTCAAAATTGAAAAAAAAACACGAGTCTCTTAATGCCCTTCAAATGATAGATAACTTGAAAAGGTTCTATTAAGAGTGATAAAGTCATGAATGGTATGAAGTGTCTAAAGAATTTTTTCATTGAAAAATTATAGAAGGAACCTCAATATCCACTGACTTACTCCATATTATTGGATGTGTCAATGAATCAAAAAGTCTAGGTTTACCTATAAAGCCTGATTTTTCCACAAATTTCATTCTATAATCACAGATGGAAAGGTTCCAATAGTTTTTTTGTAAATTAAAATATCAGATAACTCAGAAAACCTTTATTCGATCTCCTAAATATGTTGAGGATTATTGAAAAAGACTTGATCCTTTGAGTTCCTAGTACGATTTTGATGGTATAAAATAGATGGTTAAAAGTACTCGCTAAAAAGGGAATTAAAGTGGTCATGTAAAGGAAGGAAAATATTTTCATTGTGGAAAAGTTATCCATTAGAGAAGAAATTGTTCAAATTACCCTAAGGGATGGAAGAATCCATGTGGAGAATCTAATTTAGGTATTAATGTTATATAATTCATTTATTTGTGTTATTTGATACCAATTTTATATTTTATAAGTGTTGTAAATATATAATAAAAAAGAAAAAAAAAAAAGAAAAAAATGAATGATCAAGCTTAAAGTTAACATCTAAGTGATAGAGAAAAGTTGTTTCTGTATTAGAGACTGGAGTACATTAGGATTAGCTAAATATTTCATAATATATGTATTTTTCTATTTTCATCTTGAGAATATACTATAAAAAATGGTTGTTTAAAATAAATTATAGAGATTTTGATACACACATCAATGATTTATTCAGTTCTATAACATGATTTAAGGGGATTCTTAAAAATGTATTGTTCTGGTTAGGGAATTTAACCTATTATCACTTATAGAAATTTTATGAAAATATGAGTGAATTAAAATAATATTTACTTGATATTATCAGAGTATTGGGAATATATATGAACCATGCTTATGATGTCCAATTTCTAAAATACTATATAGATAGTACAAGTAGGTAAAATTTCAAACCAGAAGAAGAAAAAAAGTTCAACAATGTTTCTTCATCAATAGTTGTAATGTTTTAATAATGTATTATTTTTAAATAATTTTTTTTCTAAACACATATAATACCATAAATAAAATGAAAACAATACTTTATTTGTTTAATATTCCAACTGAAAGGAAATAAATGTTACTTCCTAACATAAAATGGTTTGTGTTTCTTAGTAATATTTATAAAAATAATAAAATTTCTAAGAGACTAGTGGGAGTATATCTGGTCTTAGAGAAGTTTAAAATTTATAAAAAACATTATACCTGTCTAATTTTAAAGTGAATTTTACTTAATATCCTAAGAAAGTTACTATATATTAGTAAACAATAATAAAAGTACTTAAATATTTTCAAGTAAAAAGCTATATGGAATAGGGTTTTAAGGATTATGATAACGAACATATAAAGTGGTCACAATATGTAACATAAATTGAAAATTTAACATTTGATTATGTGGATTTAATAAGTTTAAACATGTTCAATAAGTTAAATATTTAGGAATATAATCCCTAAGTCTCACCATTATTCAAACTGGCTTACTTCACATATGTTTCTCTCTAAATATTTTATTGGAGAGTTTTATCATAAAGCTATATAGATATGTGATGTGGATTACATATGGTGTAATGGGTTATAAAAACACAAAAAAGTGTATCAAACATAAGGCTAATATAGAAGTTTTTCATTTATAATATGATAAACTAGTGATTATATTGGGTTTGCTAAATATTATTAAAGAGTTTAAGAATATTAAAATATATCATATTAAAGGAAGCCTATATTTTATTATTATTTAACATTGGATACATAAATTTATATATAGATATACATTAAATGAAGTGCAATTATAATTTACCTCTCAAAGTACAACTTTTAGTTTACCCTTATTCAATGTTTCCATGGAGTATTATAGGTTATGATGAAATTTTAATGTTTTAATGAGAATAATTCTTGTACATAGATACAAAATATTCTCATGAGGTCTGATAAATAGAGTATGATTCTTTGTGTGTGCTAAATGACCCACTAAGTATACCACATGGATTGTCATATATGTCTTTGGTATACTAGGGGTGCATGTATCATATTTGAGTGACCACTATCTAAGGCTATGAGATACCTAGTGTGAGAATATTCATACTTTGATACCCTAATTACATAAATATTTATATTGACTGAGATAATATAATGGTGTTTGAGTATTTTGAAAATTATGTCATCGGTTGGAGCTTAACCAAGATGAGATTTGTCCTCTTATATGATGAGCATGACATCAGGGACCTAAATTGAGATAGATTTTGGGAGTGTATGAAAATACATAGATTTTATATATATCTATCTGAATATGAGACATGTGATGTGATTATCCAAAAGGATGAATGGAATGTGATGTATTCATCAACTAGATTAGTCTACACATAGAGAATAAAGAAAAGATGAGTTGGTTATATGGGATTGACATTCTATGTGTCTTATGGTAACTCAATGTCTTGGAAAAAGGAAAAATATGAGAATTGAAATTTATATTTCATACATATTGGTGTAAATAGGTATATAGATATTTGTGTTTGATGGAGATCATGATATATCCATTTATATATTGAGTATAATTGTAGCTTCACTAGAGGCTACTCTTTTCTTACACATTTTGGATCTAGAGATTCATATTTTTTTGTCAATGATATAAAGACCTTTGGGATCAGACTTTGTAGTTTACTGAATGGGGATTGAGTTTGACTCAAAGATATACACTAAAATTGTTTTAGAGTTTATACAATAGTTTTTTATGGATGTTCACAAGGTATTACATATGTTGTGATACAAGGTAAAGTTAATTATTGCTTTCAAAAAGAATTTTGGAAGATATCCAAAAGGAATTTTAGATATGGTTAAACAAGTTATTTTTTATGATACAATATTTTTTGAAATGGGAAAAATTCTATTAATCTTTAGTGAAAGAAGGATATTGAAGGAGATATGAACTATATATATATTTATATATTATATATTTATGGGTTGTATATCAGTTTTTATGAAAATTATGATTTCAATGAATTGGATATATTATTTTGTGTGTGCTATACACACAAACCATTATCCGCACAAGCTATAATTTATTAATCTATTACAAAAGTTTTAATGTGAAGGAATTAAATTCATATGATGCAAGAATCATATATGGAATTTATTCAAGTATTTTAACACATGAATAAATGAGAGGATAATCAAGGAGCATCCTTTATTACCTATATAATCTATTGCTATGTGATGGAAGTGGGTGTGGTTTTTCCATGTTATCATGGATAAATCCACCTAGATTCCAAAGTTCTATTTGATATTTATACTTTTCATATGTGGTACTAGAATACCATGGGAAAAAGGTGAATCCCATCCGAGCATCAGTTGATTTAGATTATCCCATTGATGCGTACAGATGTGGGATGATTATTTTTCCCACTTTATTGATCATGATCAAACTCATCATATAAATATAAAAAGTTTATATGGAACTTTAGTGAAGTGTAAATGTGTTTTATATAATTTTTTAATTTTTAGATTTTATACACAATTTAATATTTCATGCATAAAGATCCTTAGACTTGGGTTTTAATTGCTTTTACTAATTCTAAAAATTATTTTAGATTCCAATAAATCCCTTAATAAACCTCATCTAATATGAAAATTATAAATAAACTATGTAACCTTTTATTATATCTAATATACATCCTATTGTTTAATGAAAACTTAGAAAATCAGTTGATAAAAACATTAAATTGATATAAAATACAACATGATGCCTTTTATGGAAACAATCTCCCATTTTAGATTTTTTATTAATTTTTATAGAAATAAATCTCTATAAATTGTTCGAGAATACTTTGAAACTCTTAAATAAATATAGATTTGTGGCTATATTATTTCCTCCCACTTTGATAATGAAATCCAAAGGCTGTCTTCATTTATTTCAAATATATCCATAGCATATGAAATTTCATATATGTGGTATTTCATATCTCTAATATATAATTAAAAAATCTAATTTCTACCCATTTTTTAAATAAATAAATATATATTTAATCCTGTTTTCATTACCAGATGATCTAAAAAATAAAATTTCCACTCCTTTATAAGTTCATCAAAATAAGATAATATGACCTCCCATTTAAATTATAATTGAAAAAATAAAAATAAAAATATCAAATAGATAACACTTTTTAAACTAAGATTTTAAATACTATTTATAAATTCCAAATATGAAATGATATTCACAATTAAAAACTATAAGTATTCCAGATTAATGATCAATATGGGAAAGAAGAGTGAATTTTTTTAATACAAATATTTCTTTGAAAGAAATATTCTCAACACCCTAATTCAGATTCCTTGATAATACTATATAGAATCAACAAATCAAAATTTTACTCTCTACTACATTATTAATTCCACATGTGAATAATATGAAAACTGTTGATCATTAAAATTATGACATAACTTTATTTAACTTCCAGTAAATTTCAATCATCTTCAAAATGTATCACCATTAATAATAATAATTTAACACATACCAAAAACATTAACTTCCCTTCTTATGAGTTTAATTATTTAGTAGGAAATGAATAACCTTTAGAAATATATGATATTTATTAATAATTTTCTTATTTAATGATTGATAATACCACTTTTTAAAATAATTATAAACTCCATAATTTTTTATCTCTATACTATTCTTTCTTCATTATTTACATCTTACCACTTTAAAAAATTTAGATTCTAAAAATAAATTTTATTTAAATAAAATTATGATATTTTTTCTCCTACTACATGTAATAATACATGCCCTTTTAATTATATATTAATCTTTATTCCTTTGTTTACTATACTTAACACCTTTTCTCTAACACTAATTGTAGTGAAACAATTTTATCAGATACAACTTCTTAATAGTGAAAAAGTAAATCCTCATGAGTACAAATTATTTGATAAAAATAAAAATGATAATATTTAATCTCTTCTCTAGTGATATTCTAAAACACTTCAGTCAATAGATTCTACTCAGATATTCCAAATAAGTTCACCCATATTTTCACTTGTTGGTTCCATAACATTATCCTCTATATAAATACTACCTTAAAAAACCCCTTGATACTCTCCCATATTTTTTTGTCTATCTCCCTTTATAATATACCACATGGATTTTATATCCCAACTTATATATAGATAGATTCAACCAATTGTTAAAAACTTGAGAAATAGAAATGGGGAGAGGGGTATATTATAATTATCCTTTAGTTGAGGAATATAGATAACATTCATGATCCAACACTTTTCTTCTAACTTTAGAATTTTATTTCTTAGGCTTATTTTCAATTTAACTACATTGAGTAATACCATATGTATAATTGTTTTTCTTGATTTTAGTATTTATTCCTTTAATCTCCTTAGGCACATTATTATTTATAAAAGTAATATTGATCACACTTGTTCAACTCTTATTATTCTTCTAGATTATAAAAATTACTATAGTGATACATGTTTCTACAATATTCCCCATTTTTTTATTTGTATTGGATAAATTTTTATCACATATTATCTATTTTCCATGAGGATTATTTTATTTTTCTTAATCCTCCATATTTTCTTCTTTATTTTCTATAGAGTTTTTTTCACATAATATTACATTATTGATTGGTGAAAACTTTTAATTACTAAAGTATCAAATTATTCAAAGTCCATATATATGTTTTTCATTATAATAAATTTCTTTTCCAAATCAACTTAATTATTTATTTTTGAAGGAGTTGTGACACCTATCTTTTATCATTTACTACTATTGTGAATTTTTTTTTATTTTTCTAATATTAATATAAATAAAAAATCTCCTAAATAAATAATACCACATATATCCTTTTTCAGGATGATATGTTGAATAAATGATTCTCTTATTTCATTTCTCCATGGACTCCATACACATATCTAAATTATGTCTGAACTTTCCACACTAGAATCACTTCTTTACACCTCATTCTTGTGAATTTTCCTTACTAGTTTTGTCAAGAAACTTTCTATTCAATAATTATATTTTAAAATATCTCCAATTTTTATTTAATGTGAAAATATTATTTGAATGAAATCCTTTAATTCCAAATTTCAAAATTTCTTCAAATTTTAAAATATACAAGTCTCTATCTTTTAATTGAGTTTCCATCACATCCAGTTGAGAATGCGATCCTTTAAAAAAATTTATTTTTCCATTAAAAATTTTAATTAGGATTATAATTCCACATTTGACACAATTTTTCCTTTTTATCCTCTAATTTAGGAGCATTCATTCAAAGTAGATTATGTTTCTCCATAATCTAAATATTTATTCTCAACATCTATTCTCTTGAATCATTTCCTTTTTAATTCCAATTTTTTTATAAACTAAATTATACTATAGATTTATAATTTTATCCTTGATTTATTTATAGAAAATTCACATTTTATTGTAAGTTTTGAATTATTTATTCTTTTTCTTTAATCATTTCACGATAAGTGAACTATGTCGAAAGATAACTTAACAAAATTATATATTTTTCAGTAGTATAACAATCTATTTGAATCATATAGGAAAAATATGAAATTTTTGATCTATAATATATTTTTATTCATTAATTAGATTAATATTTAATAAAATCGATTTCTTTCACCTTTATTGGAGTTACAATTTTCTTACAAGTCTTCTTCTTCTTCTTTATGATTTTTTCCTTTTGATACAAGGGATTTTCTTCAATAGATTTACCCTCACCCTAATTTTATGGTGGGGTTTAATATTATTCTTTTGATGTGAAACCTCCAAGATAATGAATTTAAAACTTCTCCATCATCATGGAAGATGTATCAAAATATGGAATAAACTTGTACACATCTTCAATCAATCCATTCTTTAAGTATCTCTTGTAAATAACATCAACCTGTAATTTCATTATATTTTTTACACAATTTATTTTGTTTAATATAACAACATAAAATATATCCCCATGAACAATTTCATTATGATTATCCAAATATTTCATGAAATCATGTTTCTATATTGAATATGAATCTTGATAAAAGTAGATACATCTATAAACTTCATATGAATCTATAAATAAAAAAAATGTGTAGGAAAATAGATTAATCCAAAAATAAATTTCATACCCTAATACCAATAAATTGTTCCAAAACCCCACAACACATTAATATAGGTAGGGGAGAGGGGGTCCAATCAAGGTGTGATTCTGTTAAAATATTTCTATTTAAGTACTTACACCTTTCAAATCATATTCTTAGTTCAAAAGGAATATCCATTTAATATATCAATCACTATCATGATCATCCAAATAAATAGTAAATATATAATAGAATACAAAAATACACAATGAGTTTTACTTTGTTCACCTGAAATAGGATATATTTGTAATTTACTAGGTTCCCAAAACCTTTCCTTTGTAATTTTCCAAGGCCTAGAAGTGTAATGAAGTATTTATAGAACTTTTTTCCTTTATGAAATTTATAAGTTTTATCTCATGATCAATTAAATAACTATGTAGTCACTTATTAATTTGTGTGTTCAGTAAGCTCCTTCATGCAGTTGGTTAATTCATTCCCATGGTCAGTTAGTTCCTTCATGTGGTTGATTGGTTCCTTTATGTGGTTAGTTGATTACTTCAGGTGGTTGGTTGGTTACTTTGTGTGGTTGTTTAGTTCTTTAATGTCATTAGTTTTTTCTTTCATGTGGTATATCAGTTAATTCATGTAGTTATTTGGTTATATTATATTCTAGGTTGGTTCTTAATGCAGTGGCTTGGTTGGGTTGCACGGTTTGTCCTGCAGTTTAGAAATTTTTAGTTTTCCAAAATTCCAATATTTATCTGAATGACTTAGAAAAGATTTTAGCATAAAATTTAGAATTAAATGAATAAATAAATGATTTTAAAAAATATTTTTAGGTATTAAATATAGTATTTTAATTCCTTAAATCCCTTGGTTTTAAATGGGCCATTACACATGTTTTAAATGAAAGTAAATTGAATGAAAATTGAAAATAAAGGATGACCACATTAAGATTTGGATTTATTCGAATATCTATATCTATAATATTAAAGTATGAGATTTACTATATCAAAATATTTGATTATTTACTCCAATTATAGACAAATAAAAAACTTTTTATTGAGACTTGAATTCATTTTCCTTTAACATGAATCCTTCGTGCTTATGATTCCAGTAGTATTCAATATCTTGGTTCCCTATTTGTTTTTATAGTAGAATTTCATTTTATGTAATTTTTTTTCTATTTTATATTTATACCTTCTCTATAAGTTTTTTATTATTAATAAATCCTTTACCGTCATGATATCTTGGTGGTGAAATATTCTTAATTTTCAATTTTTTCTGATGTAATGCATTTTATAACTTATTTTTTAGGTAGGGGATCCTTGTTCTCATATTGTTTTATGAATCAGTGTAATTAAAATGATTTTTTTTCTAGTGGATAGGTGGTACAAATTCAATAATAAATATAATGAACAAGATTAAATTTATTTGTAAGGGAATGGAAGTAATCACATGTGTTTATCTGCTTCCTTATTATTGACGATTTTTTCTCTTGAAACATATAACCTATTGTGATATGCCTGTTTTAGCTACTATGAATTGAGAAACTTTACTGCATTAAACGCACTAATCATAAATTTTTAAATAATTTTATACAAATAACATTTTTTTGAGTGTTAATATGGAAACTATGTGAAAATATCCATACAGGATGTGATTAATTAATGAGAAAACCCCCATTTAAATGAATTATGGATTTATGAGGTTTGGAAATCATTATTTCATATTGAAGTATGTTTTTTGTTTTTCTTGTGGTTGTGTGGACTTTTTTTGGATTGTTTAATGACGGTGGTGACTGGTTGAGTCATGAGATGTGTTTTGGGAAGTGGAAGTGTGGTGGTTGATATATGGTTGTGGTGAGATTATTGGGCTGTGTTTTTAGATTTGGAGGGAGAACCAATGGGTTTCTGTGTGGTTATTTGTTGTATTATCCTATAATTTATAGTGTATGAGGTTTGTATAATAATTAAAGGGTAATTATGTGGGATATAATTTAACAAATGTGTACTGGAATTTTCATATGGTAATTGGTTCAATGAATTGAATAACGAAGAACTGAGTGGAATTAAATAGAAATTAAATCTGGATATTAGTTATAGTGGTTTGTTATATAATATTAAGTTAAATGGATTAATTTATGAATGTTTTATGTTAATTTAATAATCTATAAATGGTTTGAATCTATAATTTAAAGAAAGGAATGCTAGTTTAATATGCCTATTTTGTAAAGTGTAGTTTCATTTAGTAGTAAAAAATGTGGTAATGTTAGTATAGTGTTGATGATAAGATAGAGATAATAGAGTATTAATGTGAAAAATATATCCTATTCTTGTGTTATATATATATATATATGCTTTTATTTTGATTTCACCTTCACAAAAACCCCACCAGTGTCGAGTACTATGCATTGATACCCAAATTTTTTAAGGGAAACATTACCTAACATTTTTATATTGAGGAATGAATGGTCGATTACCCACTCTTCCCCTTTATTCCATTAACAGAATTATGTGGTGGAGGTACCTAGTTGGTGGTGAGTATTGATCGATTATAAAACAATTGGTGGCGAAGTTTGATGACGAGAGGATGTGATATGTAGTGGGGATCATGTGTAGTAGGTGGAGGGCATGAGGTTGATGTTCTTTACATTTATGATACCGCACTACTCTAGATATGAGGTTGTGGATGGATGTGTGATGTTGCGGTAGTGGAACGAGAGATGTGTATGATGAAATTTATGCCATAATTGGATGTTGGTCCCTATATGAGGATGGGGTAACTAGGGTTACAACTTGACCCACATTAGAGATGGATAGATACATGGTGTTGGGATGTTAGGGATGGGATGAGAGCATACGATGTTTTAAATTGGGGTGTATGAGCAGAAACACAGTGGGGGAAGTGGATGAGTGATCCCTTTATTTATGTTGTATTGATATTAACTTAATACATTCCTATATTATTTGGTGAGTGAGCCATGGTGAGGTTGATATGGATATATGAACAATCTTAGTATTTATTGGTTCTGTTGTTTGTTCAATGGTGAAATAGTATACACTCTTTACATTTTCATGGGAGACCTTGGGTATGATCCTAAATAGTATACATGTTAAGATAAACCTATATATATATAACTATTTTTAGGTTTATAGGGAGATTTATGAGACTAATCTAGACATTACTAGCTTCAAGGTTAGAGATATTGTGGATTTGATACTATAGGTTTCCCCATTGGTTTTATCTTGGATACTTTTATATATACTTCTCGATAGGAACATCGGTTGTTGGTTTCTTTTATGTTATGTGATTTATTTTTTGGTCTTTATTTTCTTCTCTAAATACATTCCATTTATTGAGGGTAGTTATCCTATTTGAGTGTTGTCACCCTCGGTGCTAGTCATAAATCCATATCTTATTGAAGATAGGTCTCATGGGTTTCTACTTCTCTTTAATACCATCCTAGAAGGGGTTCCAATGGATGGGGGGGGGGGGGGTTTCTGATAGAGTAGTGTCAAATGTTTTGGTAGATAGATAGAGTAAGTTTGGAGTTAGGTACTAGTGATGTTTTCATGGGAATGGTAAGGAAACAATGATTTTCAAACCTAATGTGTGATATAGCAAGGGAGAATGGATAATACACAAGCATTTAGGCCCCCTATGATATGACATAAAAACCTTAAGCCTACTGAACAACCTAAATGAGATAATGATGATTGAATGGGTAGATACCTAAGATATGTACATGCATCATGCTTGTTTTCATTTGTGATTGAATATGGTGTTTTTAGGAAAAAATGAATTTAATTAATAAATCTAAATAAATTCAACGCTACCATGATTATCCTTTAATCCTTTATGAATTTTTAGAGATATCTTTTAGTCATCATCCATATATAGTTCAAGATGTTGATGTTAAATAGGAAAATATAATCAATTATCTAGGGATCAACCTGATAGAGGAGGAAGATACATAGAATAGGGCATTTAGTTCCTTCCAACATCAAGTTCTGGTAAAGTAAGAGGTGAACATATTTAATATAGAGATGGATTGTGGCTTTAGGATCTTGAGATTTAATTTAGTATGATTTAGTCCTGATTTGAGTACTGGGTTCTATTGGTGGTTATTTAGAAATTAGGGGGTGTGCATCAGAGGTTGACACTATATATTGTAAATTGGAAGGAGGAGGATGTTTCTTGGTCCAAATTCTAGAAGGAGTTTTGTCTTGAGAACTTTTCATTGACGATGAATGCAACAAAGAGGTAGAATATACTCTCCCTATAAAAAAGGGTGACTAAGTATGAAATATATCAATATCAAGTTTAAGGACCTCATATATTTATCTCCCATTCTATTTCCAAATTAAGAGTCTATATCATGAAATATTTAGTGGGTGCTACATCAAGTGATCAGATATCAATCACTCTATTTATGTATCCTATGTATTTAGAAGCGCATAAGAAAGTATAAGTGGTTGATCAGATTCAATTTTAAGAAGGAGTGACTCAATAGGGAGACCTTCATGTCTTCTTGAGGAGTATATATTTTGGTGGGGGATCACATATTCTAGGGTAGTCAATGTTCTAATCAACATTGAACCAACCTCAAAAATCTATTTCACACAACTTGGAGGCAAGTGGTTGCCAATAATGCACCAAGGGATTCCAATTTTCATGTTTTTCATATAGAGTCTATAGTCATTGTCAAGATCAATTCATGACCTCCATGGTTAGACAAGACTATTTTCATCCGCAATAGTAGTAGGTGACCCTGAGCCCATTTTAGAAAAAGAGGATACTATCATTTTTTAAGCAGTTGAGGTGAGATGGATTTGGTAGAGGTTAACCCCATGATAGTTTTCATCCTTAGATAACCAGAACAGAGCATAGATATGGAGGTTATAAGAATCAATATAGAGGAGCTAGGTATGGGTAGGTGAATTATATGGATGCGACAACTCTATATGTACTAAATGTTGTTTGAGGTATGATCACTTTATCATATACCTTAGTTTTTTATTGGTTAATTCTAGAGTTTCACAATATTTTATTACACTAGATCTAGTCTACATGTTATGACATGAGGTGGATAGGATTCCAGTTCCCATAGTGTTATCCAAACTAGTTAGAGGCCAAGATTTCATATTTGATGTGTTATGGGGATCTATATTGATGATGGGTGATGAGAGAGATTTTTTATAAAATTGGCACCAATATATTTCTTATTTTCCTAACAATGTATCATAGTTCACACCCTAGGGTCGATCTTAAGGAGGAAACTCACATAACACTGATTTTATATTTTTACTATTATATTTTAACTAATATATTTTTAATAATATACTAATATAAGAGTGATTTTTTTAAATCAAAGTGATATGTAAATATAAAAATGAAATTAAAACTAACATTCATATAAAATGAAGTTGGCGAGAAATAAAAAAACAACCATTCTTAGGAGATCACAATGATTGATATCATTGTTCATTAAAATATTCTCGATACTCAATTCAATGTAGCGATCAAGAACTATCACACTACACCCTATCATTTAAATTTTTATTACCCAAAACCTAGACTTATGCATGCATAGAAACACTATTATTAATATCATATAGGATATCTATTCACTGACCATCACTACCCAAGCCATAATCCATCATATGCATGACCTAGATAGTGAAGGGGAGGAAAATAGATGAATGAGAAGAGAAACCTGGGTGATAGAGAATTGGGGGAGATATCTAACCCTAATAAATTTAACCATCACCTAAATTCTTAGAATTGAAGAAATAGAAACATGAATATAGAATAAACTCAATCAAATCATTTTCCCTCCCTTGAATAATTTCCAATTCTAGTTCTCCATTTCTAATAGAGTAAATAAGGGAAAATAGTAGAAGAAACAAAAAAGGGAAAAATGAAAGATAAAGAGATTAATAATAAGACTAATATGCATTATAAATTTAGAATATTAAAACAAACAAAAACACTACTTAAATTCTAAAATGTTCATCAAGAATATCCAACCCTTTGAAATGGAGATGAGATACATTTTTATAGGAAAATGAGTGGCCAAAGTTCCCTCCAAAATCTTTCTATGAAATATCAGTCAAGGTAGGAATATTAAGTAGACTAATTAGGAATTTTTTTTTCATTAAAATTTGTTCTTCTATCTCTCCTATATCAATCTACAAAATTTCAACTTATTTGGACATATGTAGTGATTGATACAACTGAATTACTAAAGAAATTATTTCTGGATTAGAGACTCTTCATATTAATTTTCTTAAATTTCCCATGAATTTATGTACATGAAGGAGGCCGAATCCTGACTTTCCATATTTAAAGATATTTTTTTCTAGATATTATTTATTTCTTAATGTAAAATTTTAGGTCAATTGGTTCATCCACTTAAGATATATGGTCCCATATTTTAAATTTACCATACATGGGAAAAAAATTCTAAGGCCCTACCTGAATGCTCTTTTTGGTCCTCAAATAGGTTGATTCAGATCATGGTCCATTTTTATGAAATGTATCCCAACAAACATATAATATTAAAAAAATATTGTTCCAATTTTTATCAATAAATAAAATGTTATATATAGAATATGAAAGTAAATAAAAATAGTTAAAAATACAAAATCTTTCCATTTTTCAGTTAAGAAGAAATTTATATTAAAACCTAAAAACTGATAATTACCCTTAAAATAACATATTTTTCGAATATAAAACATTTAAATATATAATAAAAAATTTAAAAATATAAGCTTCATCAAACCCCCACACATATCTATAATACTTATGGATAATCATCAAATACTAAGGTCGAAAATAACTTACCAAGTTATAAGTGGAAAACACAACTTAACTCTCATACACAGATAAAATATCATTAATCCTAATTGGATAAAAATTACCTATATACTAAAAAATAATAACATTCCATTTATTCTCATTATAATCCCCATGTGTATTTCATACCTATCTCCATAGAAATGTATTTCTCCCTCTCTCAATATTTTTTATGTGTAACCTTTCTTATTTTCAAGTAAATGTATGTTCTCCATAAGACTGTTATCCTCCTTGTATATGAACTTCAGATATTCATAGACATGTATATAATTAGGGAATTTATATGGGTTGTTATTAGGATAAGGATTAGATGGTTTTAAATGTAAAAATATTAGATGTATAATGATGAGGGTAAATCTCTTAAGTGATGTAAATGCATGAACCAAATGTTGCTCAAGAATAATGTGATCATTAACAAACATGAAAATTAACCAACTCCAAACAACTCTTGATTTTTTTGGGCATCAATAAACTTGAAATTTCACCACCAATGATAAATTTCTTCCCTATTTCCCCTATTTTTAGTACTGTTTCACCTTGATTTCAGATCTAAATTTCTTTTAAAAATCATATTTTTGAGGAAAAGAGAGCTATCTTTTGATATTTAAGTATTGGTGAACTCCAAACCCATATTTTTAATGATATTTAGGCCACTTATCCATATTTACATCATTAATATTTTTCTAAAAAATTATCAATAATTAAGGGAGCACATTGTTTTTCATTTATTATCAAAAATATTCTTCAGGAAAGCTGAATACAACTCATCACCCCCCACAGTTAAGCTCAAAAATAATCATTTATTTAACTTTTAAAATAGGTTATAAATACATAAAAAGATTATAAATTATTTTACAAACACATCATTTCATGGATACTATGGGATTGATAAAGTTCAGATGTGAAGGAAGGAAAAAAAGAGTTGATTGTAAATAAGGGGTTTTAAAAATGGTGACTATATCATACTTGACACATTCCATGAACTCTAACAGTATTTAAAAAAAGAAAAAAAATAGTTATAGATAAAAAAACAAGTCTCAAGAATCTCATGAAAATGATAAATATAAATACTATGTAAAAAAGTTGTAGACCCCACTCTGGTTGGACATGATTTTCAATTTGGACATTATTGATGCACATGAGTTTCACATTCAATCAAACATCATCAAATGAAAATATTGTAAATTAGAAAAAAAAAAATATATTATGCAGTCCTTTAAATCCTTTGATATTTAAATCATTAAATATTCCAAAAATACCAATATGGTTTAAGTTTTCATTTTTTTTATTTTATTTTAATAATCCTAAAAAACACTGAAAAAATAGATAGAAAAAATGAAAGAATCAGAAAAACATGAAAAAATTGAATAAAACACAAAAAATACCTAAAAACAGGCTGAAATACCCCACAATTATTCCATTCACTACCTTTTTTAGTTCAAATTAGATCAAGATATATTTTAATGAAGAATTTAAATAAAAGAAGGGACATAAACTGATTTATGTTTTAGTGGTACCTTTGAGTCAAGCACCTAGAAAACACTACTTCAGACATAAAAAATAAATAAAAACATGATAAATTTATTGAAATTCAAATGAATAAAAAGAAATAAAAAGGATAAATAAAAGGGAGAAAGACTTGTTTAAACCCCCAAAGTAGGTGAAAGGTTTTTAATGAAATTATTCAGGCGGTTTCAGTAGTTATCTTCAATCTAATGGTGGGTGTGGCTTTTAAAGGATATGTTGGTCGGAGTAGATGACTCAAGAGGGGGGGGGGGGGTGAATTGAGTATCTATAAAAAATTTATGTTAAAAATTGGTTCTTTAAAATAGAATACCCCTACTAAAAATTATAAACAAATTCAGTTTGTAGTGAATTTATAAAATTCATGAAAGATCAATTAGTTTCTCAGAAGATTGATTAGTTCTCAGTTTTACCAATACAAGATTAGATAAACTTTTGAAACTAATCTATTGATTCTAAACAGATATAAACATTTGATAAACTAACTATCAGAGTTCAGTTTATCTTAATGCAAGAAATACATAACAGATAAAAATATAAGACAAATAACACAACGGATAAAACAAGAGGTTCAGTCTCAAGTTGAGACTTAGTCCTCTCCACTTGTGATCACCATCCACCAAGTAGTTTATATTTATAAAATTTGGATCCACACCCTGGATCAGGGTCCCCAATAGCACACAGGGCTGTCCAGGTCACACTTGACCTCTACCACAATTATTATTTGGAATACTATAAAACAGATCACACATGATCTCTTCCACAGTTTTACGTGGGATACAAGAGTAAAAAGGGATTGAGTATGAGAATATTTTGTCATCCTTCAGTTAAGATCTGGAGACAGTGTGCATGATACAAATAGATATACACACTACTCAAATAGTAACTACAAGAACACAACAAAATTATTAAATAATAATAAGGTTTAGAAATCTCTGTGTGTTTTGTAGTGAATATCTAGACTCAATGGATGTAGAGAAAATGATATTCGAGTCCACTTCTAAAAGTTGGCTTCAGAAAAGAGTGTTTCAATTTCTGTAATCTTTATTCCAAGTGAGAAAAGGTTCAACTCTTCTTTTTGAGGATGTTCAACAAGCTTCAGCAGGTTATTGATTGCAAAACTTCTAGTGAGATCAAGCTTCAAGTTCCTCTATTTTCAATGTTGTGTATTCGCTCAGTCTATTTTTTTAGAGTGTTCATTGAGCTCCCTTTTAAGTTGAGGTTATAGTCCTTTTATACTTAAAGGTACACTTGGCATGAAGATCTCCACACATGCATGTACCTTGTATTGTCTACATATAGTCCTATATACAACATTGAATAATGTCAGAAACACTAATCTTTCTAAATATGACCATTAGAAATAAATTTGAATTAATAAATTCAAAACCGTTATTTATGACTATCGGTGAGTCATTTTCATCGGTCTTTCATCTCGATGAGTCATCTTCTGTGTGTCATCTTCGGTGTGTCATCTTCAGTTTGTCAACTTCAGTGTGTCATCTTAGGTCTGTCAACTTTGATGTGTCATCTTCGGTCTGTCAAGTTCAGTGCGTCATCTTAGGTCTATCAACTTCAGCGTGATGAACATAGGTGTGTCGAACATCAATGTGTTGAACATCGGCGTGTCAAACATCGGTGTGTCGAACATTAGTGTGTCGAACATCGGTGTGTCAAACATCGGTGTGTCGAACATAGGTGTGTAAAACATTAGTGTGTCGAAGACTCACAAAGTTTATGAAGTGTCTATATTACACAAAACCTTACAAGACTAAGTGAAATACAAACATACATGTAAAAATACACTTGTAAACATATTTATTAAAAAATATAGGTTATTGAATTATAAAAATACATTTTTATGTATGACATAATTGATTTTCTTAGAGATATTAAATGGAATGAAAGAGTATAATCTTTATATTAGAAATTATTTGTGATTATGAAAAATACTAATTTATAAAGGGTCCAACAATATCCCCCCTTTTGATAATCACAAATTATGGAAAACATGAAAACATATGGAATAAAGATAACTAGGCATAACATACAAATGTGAGTTTGTTTTATGATGAGAACATGCCATGTTTCATATACCATAAATTCTCACCCTTAGATAAATAATGTATGCCATATTTCTTTTTCTCCCCCTTTTGGGATTAGCAAAAAAAGAAGAAGAAACTAAGAGGAGAAAAATCATAAAAGAAAGACACCATAAAGAGTTCCATTAAGAATATTAAAAGTAAAATCCAAACAAGAGAACAAATCCCTATCAAAGATACAATCCATCACGAAGGCTTTGAGTTCTGAGGGGCTTTGCCTTTATCTGAAGGATCCGAAGGAGGAGGAGATGTTTTGGAAGTAGCAGAGGGTAGAGGTGGTCTGAAGATAACACCAGGAAAGAAAACACATATAGGGACATTGGCGGAAATGATATACCTTATTTCTGACAACACACGACTGGGAGTTTTCTCTATACTGACTGATTGAATTTGAGAAAGAGCTTTAGAGACAGTCATTGGAGTAGGAGGTCGATAGGGAGTACCGATGGAAGCAGTAGGATGTACCACAATTGATTTATCCTGGACATGCAGATATGGATTAAGCAGGTTTATGAAATCATTGATGATGTGACCACCATATTGCATGGCCTTCTCGAAGTCATCCCCATTCTCCATAAATTTATTTTACAAAGGGGGTAAAATCCTTCAATTGAGTAACTTGCTTCTTGAACGCTTCTATGACAGGTGGTATTCTCAAATTCTCTACTAGAAACTTGAAGCTATTGATCATACCATACTTGGTATAAATATTTGTAAATTACTTTTACACCTTTTCTCGAATCTCTTTATGAGAAGAAGAGGCTTCATTTTTGTACTTCCTGACCATATTATACACCAAGTATGTATTTTGATGCACCTTTTCAAGAGTTTCTTTGTCTGAAACACTCTAAATATTTTGGAGTTCCTCTCTCATCACAACCTTGAGAGTCTCCAAATCAGAAATAAAATCTTTCCCAAATCTAGAACTGGATGGGCCAGTTAACATTTTTCCAAGATCCTCTTTCAACTTCTTTAGATCCACACTCAATAGATGAGTTACCAAGTTCTTAATAACTTCCATTACACCACTAAAGTAAGTTTTGAAGTCAGAGGTTAGATTATTTAACTCATTGCTCAGGTTTATTACTTATTCTCTAAGAAGAGTATTGTGCCTAATAATGTTTTTTTCTATAGTAGTGAGATTCGGTTGAATATCCTATATCACTATTCTTTAAATCTTTGCTGTATCTGCATCTGAAATACCTGTCGAAGTGGGGGCTTCACTTATGGATCCAACTGAGGCTATTAATGACTCACATATATCATTTTTGAATTTCTCTAAATTATCCTTAGTGACATAATCATTGGGAAATGTCTATGCTACTGGATCTACTGCTGGAGGTGCAGCTTGTGGAACATGTGAAACATATTCTAATTCAGATTAGACTTGTGGAGCAGGAGGAGGCACCCTCTCCTCATCCGAGTCATACTCCAAACTAAAAAAAAATATATCATGGATCATTATTCCACTCTCTAGTACAGGTCCAGTCTCTTGGCTCAAAATTATCAATCCCGATCCTTCTTCCCTGAGGCTTAGGAGCCACTTCATCTTCATCAACTTGTTCATCTTGTCCTCTATCCATAACAACATTTTAGGTATAATAACCAACTGAACTTCAGGTTCTGCATGATCTCCAGTCACTTCAACTTCTCCAGGAACTTCCTCAATTTGAGGCACTTGATCTTCAACCTCTTACTCATGACCACCAGCCATAAGTTCATTTAATTCCTAAATGATTTATTGATTTTCATCATTAGGATGGGGTGATATGTCCTCATGATCAGCATCTCTATAGTCAAAAGCCTGTTGCTCAATAGGATCAACACCATTACCATCTCCATGTATAGATTCCTCACTGGATCTATCCACCACTTGTTGTCCCAATTTTAAAGAATCACTTACATGGTCATCGTTTCCTCCTCATCCTTCATCATCATCATCAGACTCCTCATCTGATTTACTCACATATCCTTCAACTCTAGTAACCGCGGTCTCTTCCTAATCCTCATCACCTAGTAAAGGTTATCTTGAGGGTAAGTATAAAGGTGGAATATAAGGTATATAGGACATATATTTGGGACTTTCAGAAATATCAGGATCACTCCTGTCATCAAAAGGAGATCCTTCTTCCCTTGGCACTTCAGGCACACTTTCCTCATCAGAATAAACAAGTTCTTCTCCTAGTTTGAGACCTGGATCAACTTGATCCTTTGGTCTAGTAGGATGGTCAACTGGATTGAAATCCTCATACATCCTTTCCTCATCACCTACCCAACGTTTCTTCCATGGGTTCTAGAAGATTTTCATCATTTTACAAATATCTTTTTGAATAAAGAAACCACTACATGAACTTATCACTTCATCTCCATATTCCACACAACCTAACCATTTCAACATGGCAGAGATCATCATTGGATAGTATAGACATGTTTCCTTATTGGATGGATTTATCAAATCAGAAACATGCACCATTAGATACCTACACAGGTTCACTTTTATCACATGTTTCAATAGATAGATCAGGAATACATCCCGATACTTTACAGTAGATAAATCTTCCTTCTTAGGGCAGATTTTATGTTGAATAAGCTTAAAAATTAATCTTAATTATCCTTAAAACTTGCCTACAATATTTATTCTATATTCTCCATTACCAATAATCTATTTTAGAGCATCTTCATAAGAGAAAAAATCAGAGGAAGGTGGAATATTACCCAGATAATCAGCATAGACACCTTCATAAGGCATCTCCAAGAACTCAACCCATTCCTTAGATGAAAAAGCTACTTCATTTCCATTTACTACTGACTTCATTATTTCTACCTCAACTTCATCCAGAGATATCTTCAAATTTTGATATAATTCATTCAATATATGGGGATAGTAAGGTCTTTCATTGTTTGCAAACCGGGTCAGCCTCCCTTGAGATTCTAGTACTTTTAATAAAAAAGACTTGCTTGACAAAATCCACTCAGTAGACACTTGTTTTTCGGCTGTAACCACTCGTCTTTCTAAGCTCGATTTGGAAGTCCCCCTGGACTCAACTTTCTGACTCTTAGAAGATGGACATTTTCTTGGATCTTCCATAGCGTTCTTGATCCTTGCCATGTCGAGGTTTCAGATTCCAAAATAGTTGAGAACGAGGGTCGAGAGATAGAGTGACAAATGGTAGAAGGATTTATGGAAATGGGAAGGTGAAAGGTTGGGATTGATTGAAATAAATATATCATTTAGGGATTTTAAATTGTAATACATAAAATTTAAACGCAGAAAAATAAAGAAAGAAAACAACATTATTTTATTTAAAATAGACATAATTACAAAAAAATCCTTAAATACATTGGTGTTAATGAATCAGTTTGATGGATTGGTTTTACAAGTTCAGTTTCATAGAATTAGTTTCAAGAGATCAGTTTCAGGAATTAGTTTCAAGAGATCAGTTTCAGGAATCAGTTTCAAGAGACCGATTTCAGAAATCGATTTCAAGAGATTGGTTTCAGGAATCAGTTTCAAGGATATCGTTTTCAAGGATTAGTTTCAGGATATCAGTTTCAAGGATTGGTTTCAGGATATTGGTTTCAACGATCTGTTTTAGGATATACCATTGAATTATTATTTCTAGTTCATGTCTTATGTAATTTATTCTCTCAAAATTTAAGGGTTTAGTGAATATATCATCAAGATGATGTTCAGTCACAATAAATTCAAGAGTTATATCACCTTTTTGATAATGATCTCTCAAAAAGTGATGTCTTACATCAATATTATTTGTTATAGAATGATAAATTAGATTATTAGAAATGTTAATATCACTTGTGTTGTAACAATTTATGGGGATATGTATGAATTTAAATTTATATTCTAATAAGGCGTGTTTCATCCAAAAAATTTGTGCACAAAAATTACCAGAAGAAATGTATTCTACTTCAGTAGTTGATAATGAAACTAAAATTTTCTTTTTACTACACCATGATATTAGTGACTTTCCTAAAAAGTTACATGTTCCAAAGGTACTCTTTCTATCTAACTTACATCCACCAAAGTCAGCATCCTAATAAATAACTAGATAAAAAAGATGTACTTTAGGATAGAGAAATCCTAAATTTCTTGTATATTTGAGGTATTTGAAAATTATTTTAACAACATTTAAATGTGAATATTTTGGGCTTGCTTGAAACTTTCACACATGCACACACTAAACATAATATCTGGCCTACTAGAAGTTAAGTACAGAAAACTACTGATCATTCCACTGTATGCAGTTTGATCAACTGATTTTCCATTTTCATCAAGATACAGCTTACATGTAGAACTCATAAGGGTTTCACTACTATTAATGCTATCAAATCCATATCTTTTCAATAGATCTTTTGTGCACTTTGATTTAAAATAATACCTTATTTATTTATAAATATTTTAAATCCATGAAAATATTTAAGTTCACCCATTAAACTCATTTAAAACTCTCTTTGCATTATGTTTGAAAAATAATTACATAAAGAATTTTTAGAAGATCCAAAAGTAATATCATATACATATATTTGGGCTATTAAAACTTCTTTTGAAATTATTTTTATAAATAAATTAGGATCTTCAAGTTCTTTTGTAAAACCTTTATAAATAAGAAAGTTACTTAATCTTTCATACCAAGCTCTTGGAGCTTGCTTCAAACCATTTAAAGATTTGGATAATTTGAACACATGATTTGGAAAATGTGGATTTTTAAAACCCGGGGGTTGTTCAACAAAAACATCCTCAATTATATAAACATTTAAGAATGCACTTTTGACATCCATTTGATAAAGTTTAAAGTTAAAGTGTGCTTCATAGGCAAGTAAGATCCTAATTGCCTCAAGTCTAGCTACTGGGTCAAAGGTATCTTCATAATCAATTCTCTCTTCTTGATTATATCCTTGTGAATGTAGTTTATATTTGTTTCTTACTATATTTCCAGCTTAATTTACTTTATTTCTAAACAACCATTTGGTTCCTATGGTCAAAGTATTATTCGGTCTATCTAAAAGTTTCCAAAATTTATTTCTTTCAAACCGATTAAGTTCTTTTTTCTTGGCCATTACCCAAAATTCATCATTGATTGAATCATTGATATTTTTAGATTCAAGCAGTGATAATAAAACTTGATGTTCAACCTGGTTTCTCAAGGAATCTCGCATTTGTGTTCCTCTATCTAAATCCCCAAAAACTGCATCTAAGGGATGATTTTTAAGGGTCCTAGTTGGTCTTGAGAAGGTAAGAATTGATATTTCAGGTTGATCTAGTTCACTATAGTTAGGATCTGGAGAATTTCGAGAACTAGATGTTTTCATATAATCCTTCACATGATGATTTGAGGTTTTATCACTAATTTCTAAATTGGACATATCCTCTTCAATATTTTCAAGAGAGATCTTGGGCTCATGTAGATCTTCTTCATCAAACTTGATTTGTAAATATTCCTTCACACATTTGGTTTTCTTATTAAAGACTCTATAGGATTTTCTTGATGTAGAATATCCAAGAAATATTCCTTCATCACTTTTGGAGGCAAATTTATCTAAGTTATCTTTAGTGTTCAGAATATAAACTTTACATCCAAACAGTTTAAAATAACCTACTTTGGGTTTCCTATTATTCCACAACTCATAAATATTTTTCTTAAGGATGGGTCTGATTAAGACTCTGTTTATTATATAACAAGCTGTATGAATAGCTTCAGCCCAAAAATAGATGGGTATATCATATTCATTAAGCATAGTCCTATAAATTTCCTATAAGGTTATATTTCTTCTTTCTACCACACCATTCTGTTTAGGTGTCATAGGAGAAGATAAGTTATGATTATAGCCATTCTATAAGCAAAAATATTAAAAATATTTATTCTCAAACTCACAGACATGATCAATTTTTAAGGATTTAATCTTAAGTCCACTGAGATTTTCTACAGTCCTAGCATACTTAGTAATGTGTGAACAAGCTTCACTTTTGTGAGATAGGGAAAAGGTCCAGGTGTACCTAGAGAAATCATATACAAGAACATAAACATAGTGATTCCCATTGAGACTTGAAACTCTAGATGGTCCAAAAAAGTCTATGTGAACCAACTCAAGAGGTTGAGAAGTAGATAATTCTTTCTTTGGTTTGAAAGAGATTTTATATTGCTTTCCTTTTTGACAAGGATTACACACTTTGTTGTTTGGAAACTATAATTTGGGTAAGTCTTTAACTAAGACTTTTCTAGTTAACTTCCTAAGAGAGTGAATGTTTCAATGTCCTAGTCTTCTATGCCATATCCATGACTCTTTGTTAAAGGAATTTAGATAAGAGACATTCTGTAAGGCTAGTGTGTCTAGATTTATAGCATATACATTATCATTTCTAAATGCAATAAATACCAAATTATTCTTGGAATGAAAAACATGGCATGAATCATATTTTAATTTAACATTAAATCCATTATCACACAATTGAGATATAATGAGCGGGTTATACATTAATCCATCAACATACAATACTTTAGAAATTGAAATAGATTTAGGGTTACCAATCTGGCCTAGACCGATGATTTTTCCTTTACCATTGTCACCAAATGTGACATGTCCTCCATAAATATTAATAAGACTTTTAAATCTTGAAAAATCCCCTATCATATGTCTTGAAAATACACTATCCAAGTACTACATCTTTTTATGGGTTCTCTTTAGGCAGTTTACCTATAAAATGGTTTAACCAAGAAACAACTTTGGTACCCATGTTTGGGTCCACATACATTAGTGATATATGTTTTAGGAACCCACAAATGTATTATGAGTTTCCTATATACAGAATATAGAGTGTTTGAAAAATAAACTCTATTTGGTCTTGAATAATTGGATATAGTAGTATAATTTTTGGAACTAGAACTTGCTGTAAAATTTTGGTTTTTGAAAAAAGCAGCAGATTTTCCAGATTTGGTTATAAATCGTGATTTGGATAAATTACTTTGACCTAGTTGATATCCTATCCCATAAGTATACTTTGGATCTATTTTTTTACCAAGAATTTGAATAATATTATTTTTACCATTAATAAAATTTTCTAAGTCCTTCTTTAATTGCTCATTAGACATTTTCAACTCATTTTTCTCCTTGAACAGTTTATCATTTTTCTCCTTTTCAGTTGTAAGTTCAGAGTTAGAAATCACAGTAAGAGCATGCTGTTTCTTCAAAAATTTATACTTATCTTTTAAATCATTAAATTTTTCTTCTAACATGTTGAAATATTCTAAAAATTCATCATTTTTCATATTCCCAGACTCACTTTCAGAATAATAATAATTATGTATAAGCGAGTCCAGGGTTACCTCAATTGTGTTTGTCATGAAACACATATTATTCATGTCATATTTCTCAGTCTAAGAAGAGCTAGATTCACTTGAGATGTCCTCAGAGGAACTCCAGGTGGCCTTCATTGCTTTCTTATGGATTCTATCCTTATTTTCATACTTTTTTCTTGTATTTCATCTTTGGACAGTCAGTCTTGACATGTACTTTCCTCTTACATTCATAGAAAATGATCTCTTATGATTTCTAATTTTTCTTCCAATAATTTTTACAATTACAATTGTTATCATACTTGCCTTTGTAGTTGGGATTTTTGAAAAACTTCTTTTTGCTATAAAATTTCTTGAATCGTCTGGCCAGTTGGGCCATTTCTTCATCACTATTTGAAGCTAATTCATCACTGCTTGAGCTTTCAATAGGATTTTGAACTTTCTCCTTGTATTTACTTTTAAAATAAGTTGTCTTGAAGGATATAGACTTTCATTTTGGTTCATCCTCTTCTTGATTTACCTTCAATTATTCTTCATTCATCATTAATTTTCCAATAAATTCCTTCAATATAATCTTATTAATATCACATGATTCTCTAATAGAGGCAGACGTTCCATGCCATCTTTCTGGTAAGCATCGCAGAATTCGCATAATCTTTTCTTTGACTGTTACTTCTTTTCCTAAATAAATTATGGTATTGACAATTTCATTGACCCGGAGATATATATCAAAAATTGACTCATCAGGCTTCATTATGAAGTTTTCATATTTAACAATATAAGTATTTAATCACATTTTTTTAACATTATATGTTCCTTCATGAGAAATAGATAAAGTGTCCCAAATTTCTTGTGCAGTTTTACAGACAGAGATACGATTAAACTCTTCATCTCCCAGTACACTATACATAGTATTCATTTCTTATCAATTATTGTTATAGGTAGTCTTGGTAGGTTCATCCCAAGTGTTTCTAGCAGTTTCAGGAATTTCATATTTACTTTCAATAGTAGTCCAGATTTCAAATCCCATGCTTTCTAGATGCATTTTCATTTTAAACTTCCACTGAGCATAATTAGTTCCATTAAATAAAGGTGGTCTATTGGTAGCATCCCCTTCAAATCTATTTTCCATGATATAGATTGTAAAATAATTTCAAAGAGATGAAAATTTAGAAATAACATAAATTTTGAGATCTTTTAAAAACAACTATAATCACAGTTGACATGATTTTAAAAACTAACAATAACTTTTAAATTCCTCTGATACCAAATGTTGGTCAGAGTAGATGACTTAAGAGGAGAGGGGTGAATTTAGTATCTATAAAAAATTTATGACAAAAATTGGTTTTTAAAATATCATCTCCCTATTAAAAATAATAAATAAAGTCAGTCTGTAGTGAATTTATAAAATTATTGAATGATTAATTAGTTTCTCAGAAGATTGATTAGTTCTCAGTTTTACCAATCAAAGATAATCCAAAATTTTGAAACTAATATACTAATTCAAAATATATATAAAAACTTTCTAAACTAACTATCAAAGTTTAGTTTATCATAATGTGATAAATACATAACAGATAAAAATATAATACAAACAACACAGTAGATAAAACAAGAGGTTCAGTCTCAAGTTGAGACTTAGTCCTCTCCACTTGGTGATTACCTTCCACCAAGAAGTTTATATTAATAAACTTTTGATCCACACCCTAGATCAGGGTCCACAACAACACACATGGCTTTCCAGGTCACACTTGACCTCTACCACAGTTATTCATGGGAATACTATCAAACAGATCACACAGGATCTCTTCCAAATTTCTATGTGGGATACAAGAGTAAAAAGGGATCGAGTATGAGGATATTTTGGTATCCTTCAGTTAAGCTCTGAAGATAGTTTGTTTGATACAAACAGATATACACACTGCTCAAATATTAACTACAATAAAATAATAGAATTATTAAGGAATAACAAGGTTTAGAAATCTATGTGTGTTGTGTAGTGAAGCTCTGCACTCAATGATGTATAGAAATTGATATTCAAGTCATCTTCTGAAATTTGGCTTCAGAATAGAGTGTCGCAGTTTCTGTAATCTTGATTATAGGTGAGAAAAGGTTCAACTTTTCTTTTTGAAGATGTCCAACAAGATTCCGCAGGTTTTTTATGGTAAAACTTATAGTGAGATCAATCTTCGAGTTACTCTATTTTCAATGTTGCGTATTATCTCAATATATTTTTTAGCATGTTCACCGAGCTCCCTTTTAAGTTGAGGTTGTAGTCCTTTTATACTTCAAGTTCTACTAGACATGAAGATCTCCGTACATGCATGTACCTCATACTATCTATGGATAGTCCTACACACAACATTTAATAATGTCAGGAAAATTAATTTGTCTAAATATGACTGTTAGAAATAAATTTGAATTAATAAATTCAAAATAGTTATTTATGAATATTTGTGTTTCATTTGAATCAGTCTATCATCTTTGGTGTGTCATCTTCGGTGTGTCATTGTCAGTGTATCATCTTCGGTGTGTCATCTTCAGTTTATCAACTTTGGTGTGTCATCTTTGGTCTATCAACTTCGGTGTGTCATATTCAGTTTGTCAACTCCAGTGTTTCATCTTCGGTCTTTCAACTTCAGTGTGATGAACATCGGTGTGTCGAACATCAGTGTGTTGAACATCGGTCTATCGAACATCGGTGTGTCGAACATCGGTGTGTCGAAGACTCACAAAGTTTATGAAGTGTCTGTCTTACACAAAACATTACAATACTAAGTGATATCCAAACATACATGTACAAATACACTTATAAACATATTTATTAAAAAATATATGTTATTGATTTATTAAAATACATTGTTTTGTATGACATAATTGATTTCCTTAGAGATATTAAATGACATGAAAGAGTAGAATATGCATGCATGAAATAAGATTTCATGAATGTAACTTCCTTTAATCGAATGGGAAAATAAATATGAAGTGTGTTAATATTTGATTGATTGAAACTCATTTAAAGTTATCATTTATTATACCATTTCATGAGATGAAATTTTTGGGATTTGAAACATTCATATGGTTAATGTATATTGGTAGGAGCATTTATTCATTAATTTTAGCACATGAATAAATGAAATATCCCAAGGAGAATCCTTTAGGATTATAAATGTGCAGCCATATGGTGACTGTTTAGGATGGATATGATTTGTACTTGGTTGAGACTCCTTATTACCTATATATCTTCTCATTCTAACTCATTTTCATCCTAAGTTACAAGTACATCAGGGATGATGGAGAGTCCTTCATGTATGACATGCGATTCAGTTATCTTATAGATAGACCATAGAGGTGGGATGGATATTTTTTCCATGATTGCGATCTTTATTAAGAGTATTCAAATATATTATAAGGTAAAGGTGATGATGAAGTTGATTATTTTGTGTAACATACACATATTTATAGTGTTCTTTATTTATTGTATTTATATATAGTTTCATATTATCTTTCATATAGATCCTCATAATAGGGTTTATATCACTTATGCTTAATTTGATAATCACTATTAGAATTTATGAAAACCCTTCTATGTTATCAGATCCATACATGTTTAAGTTTTATGAAACTCATGATTAAATGAATAACATTATCACAAAATAGAGCAGTTTGTTTCACATTTTTCATATAACTGGAAAAGGGTATTCCCTTATGTAGTAGGGCTATGTAAAGGTTATAATGGATTTAACCTTACATAACTTAGAGGTCTAAGGGTAAATAATGATTTACCCTTATGTAGAGGGGTCTAAATAAGGGTTATCACACCTTACCATTAAATATATCGGTCTACTTAATGGTCACCTAGTGATACCCTTACACGTAATGGGCTACGTAAGGGTATGATATTGTTTATGTAACTCCCCGACCCTAGAAGCCTGGAGCTGGTGAATTATTTTATTATATTGGTATTATTACAATGAATCAAATCCTGAAGGACCAATTAGTTTAGAAATATTATAAATATATATTACATGCATGATTCCCATAATACATTGGGAAAACTAAATAAAACATGCTATATAATAAATTGAAATAAAATTCATCCTTAAAAGCTTATTCAAAGTTCTATTCTTCATAACCTGGGGAAAGAAACACGATAAGGGTGAGATAAAATTATTATTAAGGGTAAATAAAACTGAAGAAACAATTAATCAATCTATATGGATGATTAAATAGCTGATAAAACTTTTCATTTACATAACTATATAAGGCATAAATAATATGGCAAGTAATAATATGAAACTCATGCCATAAATCAATAAACTGAGAATGAATTACATCCATGGATATGTAAACATAGAATATCATGGAAAAATAATAACTGAAAATAAATTATGGAAATTATTTCTTAATGGAAATCATGTCTAAGGAACATGAAAACCTATACCATCAATAACATCCACAAGACGATTAACACTACGGATAGAAACCCATTTAATTTGGCCAACTTATTTGTTTTATAAGAACCTGTTGATGCATTGAGGAGATATATAAAGTATGGGCTCCTCACGTCATTTTATTTTTAAATAATTCCATATATCTAAAAGTTGAAATTAATAATATGCCTTATCAAATATCCATATTAAATAAAGAATACAAAATTATCAATATTTACCCAAATAATCAAATACTATCAAAGTAGTCACTGTATGTAAAGATATATACGGTTTATAAAATAGTAATATTCAAGTAAATTTACAATGAAAAATTATTACAATAAATTTATTATTTAAATATAAATTTAATAATCCTAAGAGGAAGTGATATTGTAAATATAATCATTAAGAACATTCTTAAGGAGAATAATTTTTAAACATTCCAAGGTGTCCCATACCACTTTAAAACATTTAAATCATAATCCTTAGAAAGGTATGACATTAAATTAAACTTAAAATATCATGAGAATAAGGAAATTCATGTTACAACATGAAAAATGTATTATATGCACCAAATAAAAGTGAATTGACACATAATAATAGATAAGTCTCAATGGAATGTAAATAAAGATGAAATTGCCTTACCTTAAACCTCCTTTTGTTATGTGGTATTTATCCTAATTTATAGTGGTTAAATATATATTAATAACTTATTACAGAACCATAATCATGTTTATAATATTATTTATTAATTCCATATAGTATTTCATTATACGTTTGTTAACAAACTTTCATTAATTTCACTCTTTCGGGGGTTAATTGTTTAGTTTTCTCGAGTAGGTTTTTGACTTGTGATTTGTTGTTATTATTACTTGTATCATGGTTTCATAATATCCATAATTTTCACCATTATTTAATTATAATATATATTTAGTACATATTTATTTATAATAATCTATAATGTTTGGAGATAAGAAATGAAATGCACTGTTCATGGAGACAGTAGGTCGTACGTACACATGGACACTACATTCATTTCTTTGTCATATTAAAATAATGAAACATAAATTATAAATATGTATATTATAATTATAGTATAATATCTATGTTATATATGTTAAATAGGGTTTTTAAAACCATACTTTATAGGTTATATGTATGGCAAGAATGAGTCATATCACTTTGAGGGGCTGATATTCCACACTTCCTCAAACAAAATTATCACACTTACACAAGATGGAAAGCATAATGGTATTTCATAAATAAAAATTTCATAAGTATAAAGAAATTATAAATATCATATATAACATATATAAATATATATTCCATCATAATGGCCACCATGAGAGGTGGTAAAGGAAAATTTAATAATCATCATCTTGTGAGGCGGTAGTTTTCCATACACATAAACATTATGTTCATTACCCATTATATAAAAGTGTGTGTAATTGTATGTCTATTAATTCGTAGAAAAACATCTCAGTGTATTAATTATACTATTGTTTCTATAAAATAATGTAATAATAAGATTTAAGTAGTGTATAATGGAAATGAAATTAAATAGATTTAAGAAAGATGTTACCTCTGAATCAAGTAACTCCTTTTGGTTTTCACTAACAGCCTTACTTGGATTGATTTATTCAAAAATTGATCCTTCAAGTAGGAAGGTATGGATTTTGGTGTGTTAATTGAGCATATTTTTTCTGAACCTAATTGGATTTAGAGGTGTGAGGAAGTGGGAGGAAATGAGGCCTTTTATAATGGTGGAGGGGTGGCACACTTGTAATATTTTAAAAGAAAGGAACCCCACCCACATTTTTTAAGTTAATGTGTATCAATAATAGTTAAAAGTAGAGAAAATGGATGATAGGGTCCAAATATGGTCATAAAATGTATTTTGGACAAGTGTATAGGTCAATTTGGGCCTCAAGGTTATGCTTTAGTATCTTATTAAACTTTATTTAATTAATATAAAGTGTCATCATCACTCTCAAGTAGCTCCATGAGGTCCCAAAATCGACCCAAGAATTCCCATGGTTGGACATGTATCAAAAAATTGGAATAGGACACATATTAGGATAATTCAATATTATTATAATATTATTTTTACCCTTATTTACTCGATTTACCCTTTAACCATGGTAAATAAAACATTTACTGAAGTAATTATTCAAGATGACTAAAAATAAAAGTTATCTATTTACACAATTTGGTCCCCCTGATTTCAAATATGGAATCCATTTTTTCAAATTCAAAAAATAGAAGTGGTGGAAATTAATTTAAAATTAATTCTCTTTGTCAAAATAAAAAACGTGTATTTAAGAAATAATAACTATCAAAAGATTGACACTTGTTTATGTACAGTTTAAATGTGAAATTACATACAATGACCTAAATTATATTAAATGATAAAAATATAATCTAATGATACTTAAAAACCATTCAAATTTATAATTTAACACTATAAATTATTTCAAATAAAAAAGTTGTTATTAATTAAAATTTAGTATTTTTCACTATTCATAAAAATGGAATGTTTTCATAAAATTACTAAAAATTCACCCTAAGATTATTTTGATATTCCGAATCCAAAAATGAAATCCATTTTGAAAAATAATATTTATAAAATTTTAAAAAGTGGGTATTACTATTCATAACAGCTAGTTTGATTGGTCGTGTTGTGTTAGAATCTCGAAGTTGCGTACAACACAAGATATTTCATTATTCAAAGGGAAACATACCATGGAAGCTTGGAGTGTTACATTCTCCCCTCCTTAAAAAAATTTTGTCCTCGAAATTTCTAGAATATTACTGCATAAAAATCTTTGGATGTTTCTTCATCATAAGTTCCTCAGGTTCTCACGTTGCCTTTTCCATCTTATGATTTCTCCACAGAACTTTCTCCAAAAGAGTCATTCAGATTCTCAACACTTGTTCTCTGGTATCAAGAATTCTGATAGGCTCTTCGCAATAAGACAGATCGGGTTCCAGTTCTATTTTTTTATCAGTGAGTACATGCGTTAGGTCTGACATGTATTTTCTCAACAACGATACGTGGAACACATCATGAACTTTGGAGAGACTAGGTGGTATTTCCAAATGGTAAGTTGTAACCCCAATTCGTTCTAGAATTTCGAAAGGTCCGATGCACATGAGACTTAATTTACCCTTCTTACCGAATCGTATAACTCCTTTCCATGAAGATACCTTCAAGAGAACATGATCTCCTACCAGAAATTCCAAATCCTTCGATTATCAGCATAGCTATTTTGCCTACTTTGAGCTGACTTGATGTGGTTTTGGATAATATTCACCTTTTCCATTGTTTCCTCAACAAGTTCTGGGCCTAAAAGTTTTCTTTCACCAACATCATCCCAAAAATTTGGGGTGAGACATATCTTTCCATATAATGCTTCATATGGTGCCATCTGAATACTTTAAGGGAAGTTATTGTTATAGGAAAATTCTACCAGAGGTAAATACTGATACCACATACCTTGAAATTCAAGTGAGAAGGATCTCAACATATCTTCTAAGGTTTTAATATTCTGTTGTGATTGTCTATAGTTTGAGGGTGGTAGGAAATACTCAAATGAAGTTTAGTATCTAGGGTCTTCTGAAAACTTTTCCAGAATCTTGATGTAAAACGAGGATCATGATAAAAAAAAATCGATAGGGGTACTCCATGAAGTCTTACAACTTCATTAATATATAGTCTTTCTAAATGTTCAAGTGGTAAATCTTCTCTTATAACAAGAAAATGCGCTGAATTGGTAATACGATCAACAATGACCCATATTTCATCATTCCTTCTAGGATTATTTGGTAGTCCCATGATAAAGTCCATTATAATATCGTCCTATTTCCACTCAGGTATGGGAATAGGTTTCATGACTCCTCTAGGATGTTGTCTTCTAGCTTTCACTTGTTGAAAAACCATACATATTGACACATAACCATCAATATATCTCTTCATGTTGTCCCACCAAAAATGCTCCTTCAAATATATATACATATTAGTGCTATCAGGGTGTATAGGGAAATTGGAGCTATGAGCATCATCCAACAATTCCCTTTTTAGATCAGGTATATCAGGAACACAATTTCTCTTCCCAAATTTAAAAATTCAATCTTCATATACAAAGTCAACCAATCTACCATTATTCACAACTTTAATTTTCTTTTGAAACTCCTCATCATCAGTCTGAGAACTTTTTATCTATTCTAGTAAAGATGGTTTATCAACCATTTGAAACAGTATTGATGTTTTACCTTCCATGATTATTCCCATATTCATCTTTACTATATCAATGATAATAATATCCCTTTAAACTCTAATTTTTTAAAAACTCCATGATCCTTTCTACTGAAAGCATATTCCACCTTATTTTCCTTCCCCGGGTGGAAGTTTATAGTGAAATCATAATCCTTGAGTAGTTCAAGCCATCTCCTTTTCCTCATGTTGAGTTCTTTTTGTGAGAAAATATACTTCAAACTCTTGTGATCAGTATATATCTCACATATTTCACCATAGAGACAGTGTCTCCATATCTATAGATCAAAGATTATAGCTGCTAACTCAAGATCATGAGTGGGATAGTTTTGTTCATAAATGTTTAGCTGTCGTGATGCATAAGCAATAACTCTATCATTCTGTATAAGGACATGACCAAGTCATTTCTTTGAATAATAACTATAAATAATAAACCCATCATTCCCCAATGATAGAGTCAATATATGACCATTTACTAATCTTCTATTCAGTTCTTTAAAAAATTCTTCACACACTTTTTTCCAAACAAATTTAACCCCTTTACATGTGAGCTTTCTTAATGGGTTAGCCAATCAGGCAAAATTCTGGAAAAAACACCGATAATAATCTTTTAAACCAATAAAACTTCGTACCTCAGTTATACTCATTGGTGCTGGGCATTCTTGGATTTCCTTAGTCTTTGAAGGATCAAAAATGATTCCATCCTTAGAGATAATATGTCCAAGAAAAGAAATCTCCTGAATCCGGAATTCTCACTTGCTAAACTTCCGATATAATTCATTTCTTCTTAGGGTTTTCAGAATAGTCCTCAAGTGATTTTCATGATCTTCATAGATTTTTGATTATACCAAGATATAATCAATAAATACCACTACAAAATCATCAATATATTCCTTGAAAACCCTCTTCATTAGATCCATGAAAATAGAGGGTGCATTAGTCAATCCAAATGGCATTACTGTAAACTCGTAATGCCTATACCTGGTACGAAATTCTATCTTCGGAATGTCTTCCTTCTTCACATACAACTGATGGTATCCAGATAGAAGGTCAATCTTTGAAAAATATTGAGCTCCATGAAGTTGACAGAATAAATCATAAATGAAAGGTAGGGGATAATTATTTTTTATTGTTATAACATTGATCTCCCTGTAGTCAATTCACAACCCCATAGATCCATATTTCTTCTTAACAAAAAGAATAGAGGCTCCCCATAGAGAAACTCTAGGGAGAATAAATCCTTTATTACTCAATTCCTCTAGTTGTTTCTTTAGTTCCACTAATTCCACAGTGGCCATTATATAATGGGTCTTCTATATGGGCCTTGAACCAAGAATTAAATCAATGTAAAACTCATTGTTTCGTTCTGGAGGATGTCCAAGTAAATCCTCTGGAAACACATCAACATATTCTTTCACAATAGGTACATCCTCTATTTGAACATTATTTTCCTCACCCATAGTTATTTAATTCTCTTCCTCCCCAATAATTGAATTTAGTAGAGCTACTAGGGGTGGATCTAGATAAGAATCAGATGGTGAAATTTCTTCTCTAAAGATAAGGTACTCTTTATCATCATCGAAAATTGTAACCTCCTTCTTATTACAATATATTTTTGAATCATGGTTTGAAAGACAATACATAATGATGATTATATAAAATTCAATCATGGGTACGATGATGAGATCATTAGATAAAGAACATTTATATTCCCTAATAGGGACTGATTCACAAAACTTTGTTGCAATGATACTTCTCTTAAGAGTTTTGACTGAAAACTCCCATGTTAAATAAAATTTTAAATATCTAATTTTCTTAGAAAAATGGGAAGATATGAAACAATGCGATGATCTATAATCAAATAAATCATTGGTTAAACTTGAGGAAACCATTAAATTACCATCCACCACGTCTTTCGGAGATTCAACCTCAGTAATAGTGATCACATAAGCTTGGACTTTCTCCCTATACCTTTTTTGGGGTAAGTTTCCTTGGATCTTAGGACATTAATTTTCATAATGCCTCATTTATTTACAACTGTAGCATTCAACATTGACAGAATCCTTCTTCCCCTTGCAATCACGAGCTTGGTGGCCTTTTTTACCACACTTGTAACAAACACCCATTATCTTTAGGGAAGTACCCGGGTGTTTCTTCCCACATCTACCGTAGTATGGATATTAAACTTTTCCCTTATTCCCCCTATTTCCATTTCTAGAGTGTTCAGTAGATATATTCTTCTCTTTCTTTTCTTTAAAGTCATAAGACTTAGAGAATTAATTTTCTGTCTTGATAACACACGAGACAATATCTTCGTATAATGAGAAGGATTGTGAGACTAATGATCGATGGAGAAATGGTTTTAACCCATCAAAGAATCGATCAATATTACTTCTTGGGTTACATATATAATCTCTTCTATGCCTTGATAACCTTATAAAGTTAGCCTCATAATTTGCGACATTCTTAACCTCCTTTTGACTGAGACTCAGAAATTGTCTTTCCATATACACTCGATGGTCACGAGGAAAGTATTTTTCTAAGAAAATATTTTTAAACTCTCTCTATTCCATATTTTATACTTCATAATCTTCCTTTGTGTTTTTAATCAATGAACACCATTGAAATGCATCTCCCGTGAGGCGATAAATTTCCATAACAACTTTTTCCTTTTCACTACTTTGCAAAGAATGAAATATTTTCTCTAAGGAAATTATCCATTGTTCAGCTAAAAATTGATTTTATACCCATTTAATGTTGAAGCGGTATAACATTGAACCTCCACTTTGTGGATCCGGGTGCTCCATATGGGTAATGTTATTATTCATAACCTGATTGAGTTGTCCCAGTATGGTGATAAGATGATCAGAAACAATTGCATCACCAACTCCACTATAATTACCTTGAGTAGGAGGGTAACCCCTATATGGATTACCTGCATTGATAAATTTCCTATTCCTTCCACTAGGAACCATTTCTAAAAAATGGCATACACTATATTAGTTTATGAATCGCAATACATAATTCCAAACTTGTAAAACACTTAACATAAATTGAACAGTTTATCAATATAATCCATAATCATAAAAAAATTTTCTTTGAGGAGGTTTATAATCATAAATCCTCCGTAATGGTTTGTAAATAAAATGTGAATTATCCTAAGAATATCCCCCGAGAGTGTCGTAACCAAGAGTGGAGCAAGACCCGTTGTCGTGTACCGGGATACCCCGAGTCAAGCCCGAAACTCCTTGTGGGAGTTTTCACTCCTAGGTACATCTATTCCAGAGACGCCTCTACCTTATTGTATCGAGAAAGGGATGTATTGTTGGTAAAATACATAAAATTTCTACATTCACTACCACAAAACTAGGCAAGGCCAGCACCACCCCTTTATCAGCGCTAACGAAAAAGCGCTGATAGGGGGGGAGGGGGGTTTATGAGCGCTCAAAAAAGCACTGATAAAGGGCTCCTTTATCAGCACTAAAAAAGCGTTGATAAAAGTACCCCTTTATCAGCACTTTTTCTTAGCGCTAATAAAGGCTCCCCTTTATCAGCGCTGATAAAGGGGGGGGGGGGGCTTTATCAATGTTTTTTTTAAAAACGCCGATAAAGGGTCGACTTCAAAAAAAAATTAAAAAAATATATTAATATATAAATATATAAATATAGTTATATTGATATAAATATAATATATAATTTTTAAATATATTTTAGATAAGTATAAATGTACATTTACACTTAATGTACTTAATATATAAGATATTTAGTGAAAATGAGTTCTTAAAAAAATTCAAAAAAATATTTTAAATTAATAATTTGCTAATTATTATGGATTAATAGTCATTTAATAACAATTTTAAGACTAAAAAAATAAAAAAAATTAAAAAAAGATCCAAAATATGTTGAAAACGCAACTCAAACTTCAAACGACCATAACTTTTGATCCAAGTGTCCGTTTGAGCTCTACCACATATCAAATAGAATCCTGTGATGAGATCTACATCACTATAACTAGGGAGAACCCCGGTCAAGCGTTTTTCGAGGCCAAAAGAGGCCCAGAAGTCCTCCAAAAATGAGTTTTTAGTCGGGGTACCCATATTTTTTAACATTTTGTGGATTTTCAGCCTTGTTTAAGGGGGTATTATTGGATTTTTTTTGGTGAAGACTGAATTTATTCCAAGGTATTACATTCATATTTATATTATGTCTTTGAAATTTTATCGTTTTTTATAATGCACTGCTATTTATAATCAAATATATATCTATATGTACATATTTTTTATATATTCACACCTAAAAATTAAATTTTTTAAATAAATAATTAAACATATTTTCATATAAAATATATTAACTTTATCTAAATAATAACTAATATCCATTTTATTTAAAATACCAATATATGAATATTTATATAACTGCTATATATTAATATAAATATATATATATTGATATAACTATATATATATATTAATATAACTATATATATATATTAATATAACTATATATATATATTAATATAACTATAACTATATATATATATTAATATAAATATATATTACTAAAGGAATAAATAAAACTAAATATATATATAAATAAATAGATATATCATAAATGACAGAACAAATCAATATAGGGGAGTGGCAAAGTCTTTAGGTGCGTAGGGGGGAGGTCTCGAGATCAAATCCGGGTGGAGGCAGGGGCGCGCACGCAAGGATGATTTAGAGGGGCTAGCATTGATAAAGGGTGTAAGAGGTGCGTGCGGGCGCTGGAGGGTGTGGGGAAAGCGCTGATAAATGGGGGCTAAAGCACTTTAAAAAGCCCCCCCACCCGAGATTGGCAGTTTTTTTTTATCAGCGCTAAAAAAAGCGCTGATAAAAGGGGTCTTTATCAGCGCTTTTTGGAGGGCTGATAAAGGGGACCCACCCTTTATCTTCACCAGCATTAATAGCGTTTTTTCTAGCACTGTTAATGGCCATTTTTAGCGATGATAAAAGCCATATTTGTAGTAGTTATTACCAACATTCTAGTAAGTTATTCTATACTAATCCTCAAAGTCTATCTTACGATAATGTGCTCTAATCAGAGTTTATCTAAATATAGTTTTCAAGGTTTGTACTAAAATTTCTCTAATACCAATTGTAGCGTCTTGACCCCAGTTAACCAGAGTTGGTGAATTATTACATAACATTTTCATGATCAAAAGGGATCAAATCCTGAAAGACTGATCAGTTTAGTAGCCTTGGAAGTACTAGATACATTCATAAGTATTACATTACATCATGAAATAAAATCATCAACAAAATTTTTTCCACTTTCAACACACTTATATACTTAGCCTATCCCATCAGGTCAACCATAAAATACTTCTTCACATTCTGGGAAAAATATAAAGTAGAAAGGGGTGTGCTCAAATGCTCTGTAAGGATAATAATATAGCGAAAACTTTCATAAATAAGCATAAACATTTAAGGAAATGTATAAGACTAAAACAAAAGCCTTTTAAACTTAAACTTAAGAATAAAATGGAAAAGATAAATCAAATAATTCCATTTAGTTATTCACATGGATATTCTACTAGTCGAATAATCACATGCAATATCAATAACCAATTTCATAATGATGGAATGCATAATGCTAGACTTCATAACCACATAATCAAGGCCTTGTGCCAATACTACGAATAAGATTTTATCAAGGACTTATTCTAAGAGACTAGTTTGTCTCATGAAACCTACCAATGAATCAAGGAGCTATATCGGGCTCCACCCATAACTTACTAAGTCCAATTCATTCCTCATATGAAAAGGTTTAAACATAACATAAACATTCGTATTAAAACTAGCATACGAAATGTTAATACTTTAACCATAAACCACGAATGGTATAAAAATAACACATCCATAGTCAAACATATCAAAAAACCTTCAATACAATATGGAATATTTTATCATAATAAATCAACTTCAAATAGGCGTAAAATCCATCAAAGTATTTTGACATAAATGAAATCAAACCCATTTGAGAGAAATATCTCTTTATATTTTGAAATCATTTAAAAGTAACATAATTATAAAATAAAACATTTATTTTGAAAATATTTCTATAATCTTGTAAGGGAAGCTTCAAAGGTGTTATAATGGTAGATAATAACCGCAACCGCCGTATAAGTTAAAAAACCATTCTTACCTTAATTTGTCGAAAAGGTCATAATGTATCTTATTTGGAAAATGATAGAAAGATTACTTTCAAACCATTTTATAAAAATTCAAACCATGGTATAAATGAATTTAAACATAGTATATTAAATAGTAAAAATTGTTTTTAAATACATTTTTAAGAAACACGGATGTGGATGATAAAGAGGTCCCAGTAGATACTTACGTAAAAACAACCTCGGATAATAATGAGATTGTGAAATTAACCCTTACCTTGTACTTTTCCTTGGTCGAGGGTACATTAAACTCATGTATAATAGTTAAAATAATTTCTATTAAATTATATAATAACTATATACATAAATATGATATCATATATGATCTTATAATATTGCTTTTTTATTAATATTTTAGTAGTATCATTGTTTCGGGTGTTAACTGATTTGTTTTTCCTTTATATGTTTTCTTACGTAAGTCATGTTTGTTATGGATAAGATTTATTTAATTCATATATATAATGATATTATGTTCTTAAATATTATTTTTTATAATCAAAAGAAAATTATTCTTGAATGGTTACGGTGGGGAATGAATCTCATCACATTCGTGGAGACGGTAATCCGTATGTACGGACGAACATTACTTCCATTTCATTATTTTATTTTAAAAGGAAAGAAAACCAAATGATACATAGGTATATTATTATTCCAGTATAATATAATATTTTTTATATGTTACGTATTCTCATTAACACCATCCTTTATATGTTCCATGTATGATATGAACGAGTCATATCACTTTGAAGGGGCGGTAGTCCGCACTTCCTCAAATGAAATTATCGTATATATACAACATGAAAAGAATAAAGGTATGCTATAAAAGAGAAATAAAAAAGATTATAGATAAAATAAATATCATAAATATCATATATAATTATAGTTCCATCATAATGTCCACTGTAATAGGTGGTAGTAGAAGATTGAACAATCATCGTTTCGTGAGGTAGTAGTTCACCGTCCATAGAAACATTATGTTCTATACCCATTAGATGGAGGTGCGTGTAAGTTTAGTTCAAATAATTCTCATAAAAACAACTTAGTATATTTAGGATACTGTTTTTTTTATAAAATAAAGGAATAAATAGATTTTAGGTGGTTGGAGAAGTAAAATAAAAGAAAAGAACTTAAGAGGAGATGTTACCTTTAAATCAGGTAACTCCCTTTGGTTTGAAACAAAAGGCTTATTTGAATTACCTTATGCATAATTTAAGGATTATAAGAGGAATAGAGGGATGTACGGAGATTAATTGGGTAGATTTTGGATGAGCCAAGGAGCTTGAGAGGTGTGAGAAATGAGTTAGAATTGAGGGCTTTTTATAAGGGGGAGGAGGGGCTCTTTAGGAATGTTTGAAAATATTATTTTATTAAATAATTATTTTCGGTTTATAAAGGTCCAAAACTCATTAAAGTAGAATATAATATGAATAATATTCTAAATAAAATCATACAATAATAATTTGATATGTTTTAGATACTGTTTTAATTTTTATAATCTCATTTATTTAAATCATTCATTAATGAGGTAAACACTGCATCATTATTGTGTCATAAATAATTTTATTTATTTGATGTCTAAAAATTATAAAAAAATTACCATGATGTAGGAAATATTTTTAGATTTCAAATTAATATTTTTAGTCGAATAGATAACTTATATTACCCCATGTAAAAAGTTTTTTACTAAAAGATATATGTTTATGTCATTTTTGCCTTTACTTTAAATTAATTAATATAAAGTGTCATTATCAATCTCAAGTGGCTCCATGGGGTCCCAAAATTTATCCAAGGATGAAAAATGTCTAAAATTTATCAAAAGAAGTAATAGGACACATTTTAGAGTAATTTTATGTTATTATAATATTATTTTTTCCCATATTTACCGGATTTACCCATTAACCATAGTGAATAAAATATTTACCGAAGTAATTATTCATAATGTCTAAAAATAAAAGTTATATATTTAAAAAGTTTTTCCATCCTTATTCTAAATATGGAATCCATTTTTTATAAATTTAAAACACAGAAGTGGCAGAAATTAATTCCCGTTGTCAAAACAAAAAGTGTGTTTTTAAGAAATAATAACTATCAAAAGATTGACACTTGTTTATGTCCAGTTTAAATGTGAAATTACATCCAATGAAATAAATTATATTAAATGATAAAAATATAATCTAATTATACTTAAAAACCATTCAAATGTATAATTTTAGACTATAAATTATTTAGATTGAAGAAGTTGTTTTTAATTAAAATTTACTATTTTTCACTATTCAACAAAAATTGAAAGTTTTCAGGAAAGTAAAAAAAATTCACCCGAAGGTAATTTTGATATTCCAAATCCAAAAATGAAGTCCATTTTTAAAAATAAAATTTATAAAATTTTAAAAGTGGGTATTACTATTCACAGCGACTAGTTTGATTGGTCGTGGTGTGTTAGAATCTCAAAGTTGTGTACAACGCAAGCTATTGCATTATTCAAAGGAAAATATACCATGGAATATTGGGGTGTTAAAATCACTATTTTATTATAAATAATATATTTCTAATAATATACTAATATAATAGGGGTATTTTTGAAATTAAATTGATATATAAATATATAAACATATTGAAAAACTAAAATTCATACAGAATGATGTTTGGAATAAATAAAGAAGGTATGACTTCTTAGGATATAAAAATGATTGATAATGTTTTTTATTAAAATATTCTAAATGATGAAATCAATATATTGATCAATAACTATCACAGTACAACCTATCATTTGAATTTTTATAACCCCATAATGATATCTTTGTACCTGAAGTAATACTCTTCCTGATATCCACTAGTGGATTTATTCACCAAACATCACTACCCATTTAGTGAACCAAGTCTTTTATACATATGATTATATGATTTTTTTAATATAAACATAAAATAAACACAACCCAAAGATCACGGGGCCTAGTGTATTTGGAAGACTAGGTTCATAATATTTAAAAAAGAATCTAAAACACAACATTTTATTTTATTCTCTATAATGATCCCATAAATCCCATTAATCTCCTAAAACTACATAGGATAACCTGGGTAAAACATAAAAAAAAGGATGAGATATAAATCCCAGTAAGGGAATGGGCATGAGAATGAAGCATAACATATGAGTCAGAAGGCATAACATGATATAATAAAATACAAGGAACATGAGTAATCATATGGGAGTATAATATAAAGAATATTGAATCATAATATCATGGAATTATAAGAGTGTGGTATAAATATATAACATGAATACACATAAGTCAAGGCTAACTACCAAGACAACATCATATGGTAGACATAGTCTATCATGACCCGATCTTTCCCAGGCTATGAACCTAGCCATCTGACCCCATGGGTCTCCTTAATACCTTTGTTTCCTTTTGAGCACACCATAGGCTATTACCCATCAGAGTTACTTACGAGACTAATGAATTTCTTAATAGTACAACACATATTCTTTTAGTGTATTTTTTCCTCACTCACACAAACTCTAATAAACTTCCTAGAAGATCACCCATCCCGATCCCTACTCCAGAACAAATAGTCTTAACTATGGAGTTATAATCTGGTACCCTCCTGAAAATAGTGGTGCACCTTGTTGACATGAGTAGTAAAATTTATCCTTTTATGTCTCACTTTTCTAGGGGAGTTTTAGAGTCCCATAATGGATTAGGTTAACTCCATAATCCCATAAATAATATCTCACGAGACAAAAACATTAACCAATGAATTTTATCACTATCTATGTTGGTTATAATATACTCAAAGATAAAAGAGGTGGGAGGTTGAATTGTTTCCTTTTAATTTTTTTTATAAAATAAAATCAATCCACCTTTATGGTTATGAAGGTAATGAAGTATTATTTTCTTCAAACAAATTTAGTAGTGGAAAATTATAAACACAATAACACAGGAATTTTTATAGTGGTTCGGGGCACAAAGTTCCCATAGTTCACTTTACCAATGTTATCTCTATGAGTTTGGTGAGTTTCACTATACAGATCCTTTTAATACGGATCTCTAAAACCTAGTGAAAACAGTTGAAAATTTACAAAATGTCAGGTTATTTTATAGGTAAATTTTATTTCCACATATTAGTATGAGAATCTAACACTCCAACAGAAATAAGGTGTTTGAATATTGAAAGTAAGTTCAACACACAGTTTACTTCGCAACTGAAAGATGAAGAGATCTTAAGATAATATAAGATATCTTCAAAGTATACTCATTTAGAAGAATCTCTATTCATTTTATTGAGAATATATCCGAAAACACACATAGCAGCAATGAAAACCAATGAATAACAACATGATGAAACTCAACATATGGTAAGCATGTATGTCTCCAAAGTATAGTCCTGAAAATGAAATTCTTTAAATGAATAAAGATAATAATTAAACAACTAGATACAGTAGCCGATCAAAACAAATAATAATGGATCAAAACATGTTTGTCTCCAAAGTAAGGACCTTCATAGAATCAGTTACTTTTCTATATTTCACATGATGAAACTATTGAGAATAAATAAAAAATACCGAGTTGATCCTAGTAAAATATCACTATAAATATCACAAAATAAAACATGGCCTTTAACACACTCATTAAATTTTGAAATTTTAAATGAAATGTATACTAAAAATTATAACTTCCCTTAGAAATACAAAAAATTTAATATGATGTTAAATATCATTTGATTAAGTCTTTGAACAGTTCTTAAATTGATATTTATTTTAGAATATTTGTTTTAAAACCTAGAAAATAATATAGATTTTAAATCCCATGGGCAAATAATTCAATAAAGGGTTTCTCTATATATGAATAACTTTAAAATAATGGTTTAAAATGTACCATTGATTCCAAATGTTGGGTTTAAAAACCATACATTAGATCCTTAAATGCATGGTTTATTACAAAATTTGGGTTCTTGATCCATAAATTTACTTCAAACATAGGGTAAAAATGTAGATATGCTTACCAAAAGTTAGATTCCCAAATCTAACATTTTGATTAAAATGTAGGGTTCAAAACAGTGATTCTAGAAAACTTTTAAATATCTAGAATACTTAAGGTAAAATATTCAACTAAAATATATAATCAAATTTCTTCCAAAATTCTAGGTAAAATTTAATAAATATACTAATAAATGTAATCCTGAAATTCACTTAAAATAAATTTATTAGTAAAAAAATGAGGGTGTTTGTGGGCATAAAAATCAATGATAAATTAAAGATGATTTTTGAATAAAAATATTCACGAAAATCTCCCCATTTTTTATTATCTATAAACCCATATAAATATTCATATAAGAAAAAAATATAGGTTTTAATGATTTAAAAAATAAATAGATATTTAATCTTAAGGATATTGTTTTTTTCCATATTTCTCCCAAAAAGGATAAACTATATATGTTAAAAAAGTATTTTTTTCAGATTTCTCACCCTTTTTGTGATATAAAAAACAATGTATGGAATAGATAAAAACACATTCAATGTAGAAAAACTATATTTTAAAGTTATGTTAAGCCAAATAAATAGATCATAAAAATGATTTGGATTTGAAACATAAAACTAAAATAGATAGTAAAATGAAAAATAAGATAAAAAAGCATAAATAGAATAATTTTTTATTAATAATGATTGATTATAATATTTTTTTGTATCAAGGATAAAAAGTATATGATGTAGGATGAGAAGAGGGTTCAAGATCAGATCCAAAATAAGATTCCGAGGTTAAGGAATGATCGAAAGTCTGATGAACAACCTTTACTTCCTCTATCATCAGCTCAAAGTTTTGATCTATTAGCCCAAACTATTCCATTAATAAAGACCTTGAACCATGAAATAGCTTTAGAACATCCACCAGGTTTACTTTTAGAAAATTCTAACTTTATTAAGCTAACTGTATGTACTTATCCATCATTCTACAAAGATCATTGACTAAACTATGAACACTAGGTTTCGTAGAGGTTAAATTTATAACAATATATCGACAATTGTCCAAAAGGCTGTGGATAAGAATACTATCACACTATAATATTTGAATTATATCATTAATGATGGAAAAAATAAGTAAGAGACTTAGATATTATTATCAAATATAGAGATGTTGTTGTCCTAGAAGACGAAAATCTCCCTTGGATCGAACTGGATCTAACTGATTCAAATTGGATGCCCAAAAACTTCTTCCGATCTCTATAATCAAATATTGAAACTGATTTACTTTTTATCTTCCCAAATTGATCAGCAATTTCTCTATGAAAATCATCAAAACATATTTTTGAAATAAAACCTTGTTTTAAACTTTGAAGCTAATCCTGAATAGATTGAAATTATTTTCTAGTAATTGATGATCTTCTCAAACCATAAACAATATTCTGAGAATTATCGAGTTATGCTATCAATTTAAATTCTTCAAGATTAATCTCACTGTGGTTATGAACTATGTTCCCCAAAAAAAGTGATTCCAATATTCAAAATTATATTAAAAATATGAAGAAAGTTTCTGTGGTATTATAGAAGGATCACCAAATTCAAATAATAGAAGTGATTGAATTTCCATTTCTTTATCATATGGATATATAAGATCCCCAATAACTTCATTCTCTTCACCCACTTCAAATTCAATAATCCTTTCCGATGAATCAACAAGAGATATTGTTTTATCTCTAATTGGATCAGTTTTTTAGCTAAAGGAGTACTGTCATGCTTATTAGAATGAGTGTTCCCAACATCTTATTTCTCAACATGGGAATCTTGCTCATCATTTACTATAGATTATTCTTCAAATAATTTTTCAATATAAAATACAACACCATATTCTTATATTATTTCTTTATAAACTAGAATATCTTAATTTACTTCTTCAACTACAGGGACTACAACATACTCAAATGGTTCCTCTCTTCTTCTTAGTCTTAAAATAAGAGCATATCAAATGTATTCACCATAAGTATCTTCAAAAGAACTTAGAAATTGAATAATTACGCCTATATTAGAAAGGATATTCTAATATGTTATTCAAATTCTCATTGTACTTTTTGTAAAATTTCTAGGGTCAACAGAAGTAGCTTCCAAACATTCAGATCCTTCAACTTTAGATTCACAAATCTATTATATATCATATATTGTAGAACCTACTGATTTTAGGATTCTATTCTCCCCCATAACACTAGCTCCTAATTGGTATTACTATTTGGCGCTGATAGGAATCAACTTTCCCTTGGCCGTGATCTTGAAAAATCCAAATTTTCTGAGCATCAGAGCTGAGATAATATTGTTTTTGTGACATTTTATTCCTTTTTAAATCTCAACTATCAGTACTTTATTATACAGAAACAGATAAATGAACCTACAATATAGATAGAAGGATTTCCTAGAATCCCTATGGAAGTAGTTATGTGTATATCTTAGCATAAACCTATTTAAATTAAATTTTATGTCAATCAACATCGAAAGAATCACATACATATTTGGAAAAATAATTTACTCTATCCCTTCTATTAACAACACCACTACAGATTGAATGGACTTGACCAGGACCTTTTAGTATTACTTTAAATCCTTGACTAACATCTTCCTGATTTTGATCATACTAAACAAGAAATTGATAATGTACTCTGACCTATGGAAATTATCCCCAATTGATATGAAATTGAAGTGAAACATACCTTCATAAGGGGATTTAAAAATCTAGGTTATATTAAATATTATGAAAGAAAATTCTCTGCTCTTTACCTTTGAAGTTTCAACATCCTACATGTCTCCAAAAATTAACTACACATGATTATAGAAATACATCACTTCTATTTTGAAGATATACTATGTATTTTCACCTTTAAGAAAGTACTCAAGACCTTGAAATCCTAGATCTTCTTTTAAAAGAAAATTAATTTGGCACATCATTTCAAAATCTAATACTTTTACTTGAATAACTCTACTTTTTGAATTATAATTCCTAAGACTCTTAGATATACTCGATCTAGTTTTATTGGTTCCATTGGATATTTCCATTAAAATAATATGAAGGATTGAGATTCAAAATCTTGGGTTCAAGAAAGATTCATAAATTGAGGGTTTGAGAGATCAAATGGCCATAGGTTCAATGTTAGGAGAGAGATATATAAATATGATATTTTCTAAGAAACTTTTAAGTTTTTTGATCCAAAATTTCATATTAATCATTTGTATTTTTTTAAAAAAATTGAAATTACAATTTTAAAATAATAATAATATTATATATATAAAATTTTAAATGAAATATTTTTAAATAACCGAATTAAAATAGATAAACTATAAAAACAAAAACATAAAAAACAAATTAATATTTTGAATAGAGATTAAACAATATAATTAAAAACTATATTTATAATTAAATGAACCAAACCCCCCTTTAATAAAATCATAACTAGTAGTGGGACGTGGTTTAGTGAAAATATCTTCTAGTTGATATTCAGTATTGAAAAATTCTAATTTTATACCCCCTTTATAGACATGATCTCTTAGAAAATGATACCTTATATCAATATGATTTTTCCTAGAGTGAATCATAAGATTTTTTGAAATATTTATAGCACTAGTATTATCACATAAAATAGAAATATTAGTAAATTTTAGTCTAAATCCCATAAAATATTGTTTTATGCCCAACAGCTTTGAACAAAAAATTCCAGCATATATATATTCAGTCTCAGATGTTAAAAATGAAACATAACATTATTTTTTACTTGACCATAAAACTAGGAACTTTCCTAAAAAGTGACAAGTTCTTTAGGTTGTTTTTCTATCTAACGTATACCCTCAAAAATTAATATTATAATATTAAATTAAATAAAAATTATAAGTTTTTAGATAAAGTATAGATAGAAAAATAATTTATTTTAAATATCTAACAATTATTTTAACAATAGTAAGGTGGTATTAGTTTGGATTGTTTTGAAATATTTCACAAATACCAATAGAAGATATAATGTATGGTCTACTAGTAGTAAGATATAGGAAACCCTCAATCATACCACTATATAACTTATTATCAACATGTTTTCCAGATTTATCTAAATCAATATTTATACTAGTACACATGGGAGTTTCATAAGTCTTACTATTTTCAAGTACAATATTTTTTAATAAATAAATAATATATTTGATTTGATTAAAAAAATTTCATAAATATTATTGATAAATTTGAAAACCAAGAAAGAAATTCAATTCTCTCATCATACTGATTTCAAATTTATTTTTCATAAGTTTTAATAAATCATTAATTTTTTTTATTTGATCCAAAAATGACATCATATATATAGATTTTTACTAATAAATTATCATTACAAGAGTTTTTTAAAAAGAGTATGATATGCCAATACCATTGAAAAATCATTTTCAAATGAAAAGAAATTAATCTTTTAAACCAAGCCATTTGTTCTTATTTAAGTCTATATAGATCTTTATTAAGTTTTAAAAATATAATTTAGTAGATGAAGGTTTTCAAACCTGGAGGTTTCTCAATATAAAATTTTTCTACTAAATAATAATTTAAAAAAGTGGATTTTACATACATGTGATATAATTTAATATTAATATGGGGTGCATTGTCCAAAATGATTCTAATGGATTATAGCCTAGAAACTAAGGAAAATTTTTCTTCACAATATATTCCTTCCACTTAGATGTATCCTTTAGAAACTAGCTGAGTATTATTATTAGTAATTATTTATTAGTCATCTTGATTATTTATAAAGACACATTTGGTTCCTATTAATGGATGGTTTGGGGGCCAACCAAATAATTAATAAACTTAATTCCACTTAAACTGGTTTAGTTATTTCTTCAGATCTATTATCTGTCTCTTATATTTGAAGGCTTATTATATAGGTTTAGGTTCAAATCGGGATAAGAAGAAAAATCAAATAGATTTCTTATATTACTTATAGTCCGAACTCCTATATCTTGGTATCATATAAAAAACTGTAATCGATGGACCTTTAATATTCTAGGCTGTCTAGGTAAGATAATTTTAGGTTCACAATTTTCATATTCTTCAAAATTGGATTTATTATAATTATATTCTAATTTACTTCCAAAAACATATTTTGAATCTATAAGTCTCAAGTTATTAAAAGAATTAGTAAATCCATCCATTTGAATTATGTTGCGATCAAAAGGATCACATTAATCAAAATTCACATGAAAAAATTCTTCAACCATCATTGAATTTTGATAATACACCCTAAAATATTTAGAGGTAGCAGAATATTATGGAGACATTTCTTCATCAGCCTTTAGATCAGACTTACCAATGTTTTCCTTTGTATTCAAGATAAACACCATTCTTCCAAAAACTTTAAAGTATCCAAATTTAGGTTTTCTATTATTCTATAACTCATTGTGTTCCTTTTTAATAAATGTACTCATTAAAACTCTTTCAATTATATAAAAATCTATATTGATATCTTCTACCCAAAATATGTTGAAAGACTATATTCATTCAACATAGTTCTTGTGATTTCTTGAATATTTCAATTTATTCTTTCTATAATTCCATTTTTTGATATTTTCTTCGAACAAAAAAAGTATTTTTAATACCCAAGTTTTTGAAATAATAATTTAATTCTTGAATATCAAATTCTTCTCTATAATTTGTTCTCAATGAAATGTTTTTAATTTTTTTTTTCATTTTTTCATTTTTTTGATGTTGGATTTTTTAAAGGTGATAATGATTTGTTTTTGGTTTAAATACCTTTTTTGTCCCTAATAATGATTCCTAATGGAGTCTTGGAGGTCTTGGGGGTGTCCGGGGCTTGTTTGAAACTCAGAGCCCCAAAATTTGAAGAGGAAGACCAGGACACATAGTTAGTAGAAACCATGCATCCTATCCCGCATGGTTTATATAACCGAGTGGTTTGCAGTAGTGGGGTGTTGGGGGACACATGATTTATCTAAAATTATATGACCCTAGATGCATGGATATATAGGATTTCAATCCACATAGGTAGTGGCCTTCTTCATGGTTGGCACATGGTTTGGCCAACCATGTGGCTAAACTGTTCTCCCTTTCTCGTGTGGGAGAAATTTTGGTTTTTACCTTAGTGAACCTTAAATCACTAATCCTACTTTATCCCTTACTCCTCCAGTGTACCGACTCCTCTTCTCATTCACAAATCTCCACTCCTCCTCTAAGGTAGGAATCACCACTTCTCTTCGATTCAGGCACCAAATCGTTCACCATCAGATCCATAGAAAAGATAGAGATAGGAACCTGAATCCTCTCACTTCCATTTTAAGATTCCCTTCCTCTTTATTGTGCTATCTTGATTCAAGATCATGTGCCTCATTTTCCATGTATTTGATGATTTATCTGTTATTACTCATTCTATCTCTATTAGATATTTGACAATAAATGAGTGGTCCTCTACAAGACTAAGGTATATAGTATAGTTCTTTCTAGCTAGTTTCGTTTAATTTTATAACTTCCACTATTTTTCCAAACACCATACCATTACATATATGCCTCTAAAATGTTAAATAATTTATTCCAAACGGTTTTTCATCTTTATTATGAACCTTTATTGTGGATAATCACTTCCTTGGTGGATCTCCTCGACTTAAGAAACCCCTTTGGGTGTTCCTAGTTCATTATATCCTATATTCCATTATTCTAATTCACTAGACACTATTTATAAGTGTGATAACCATGTGGTTAATGCCTATAGTTATGAATTGGATTGAATTGGGTGATGAACCATGAGTTATGACCTATTCCTCATTCTATAAATGAAATGGGTGAACTTAGTGAATTGGTCATGTGATTTTGGTTTACCCCTTATTCTATAAATGGATTGTTTAATTAAATGACATGGTTAGATTGTTAAATCATGTTAAATTATTTCTTTTTTATAGGTTTTGTTTTATCTAACCAAACTATACCTTTATGTTCTTTCATGGGTGATACAATGGGTTCTGATTTAAGTACCCATTGGATGAGTTCCATGTGCCTTAGTTAAAATTTATTAATTCATTGTAAACACACCAGGGAAGACACTGACTATGTCTCGGATGGGATCATTGTGCATTTTATTTTACCTCTATATGAGTGAAACTAGTTCCCTAGGGGAAACACCAAGGATGGGCTTAGCGGAATAATGGTTTTTCCATTCCACGAGAGAGTCTTAGACCCCTACCTGTGTTACTAGGGATGAACTCAGAAGTTAGTTCATGATGTTATCACACCATGAATAGAGTGACACTTGGGAACTCATTCTTGGATCACCTTGGATGGAATCCCTTAGAATTGGACTTATAACGAGCCCCGAGAGTGATACTTGGAATTATCTTATAATTGAAAAATACAGGATCAAGATAAATCTCAATAATTTATAAAAAGATTAATTAAATTAAAAAGGTAAGTGAATATTTTCAAATGAGAAATGGAATTTTGATTTTGGAACTTCAAGGATGTGTCACCCAAGCCAAATCACAAGACTTGGGACAATCGATCCTTTATACATTATTTTACTCACTTTACTTGTGTAGGATTTCTTATTTTAGACACACTAGCCTAGGCTGAAGCCAGTAACTTTGGATGAGTGTTCCAATTTTAACCCAGTTTTATGTACTTAGTTATTTATTTCTATCTTGAATTTATTATTAATGGAACAATATTAATTTTATATTGCACAAACTAGATTAATCTAGACATTATTTGTGGTGTCCTAATGAGTATATGTTACAAAATTCTTGGGCCACCTTTGGTACCCAAGAAGATTTTCGGACTACAAGTATTGATAAAGGGAATTGACCATATTCCGATGCTTGATTTACAACTCTAAGATGAAGTTCGGTGGAAGAGGACCGAGCCTATGCTTGATATGCTTATTGTAGATGTTTTTGGTTTTTTGATATTTTATATAGCATGTGGTCTGTGACTATATTATCTATTCCCTAAATACTCATTTTTGTATAGATACTTGATCATCATTATCTATTGTACCTATTTTAGTTCATCTTCTTCCAGTTGTTTATTTATCTTACTTGATTTATTATTACCATTCCGCTACTATATACCTGTTACTACTGTTTTCTCTATGGTAGGTAACTAGTATGGTCATATAGAATCTTCATATAATTTTTTCTATTATATGTGTGTGTATATATATATATATTTATATTCTCCACTCTCATCAATGTGGGAATAGTCTCCCAACAAACACACCCTAGTATCTCACTTCTAGTCAAAAACCTTTGGTGTTCGGGGGTGTCCACTTGAGGTCTTGTGTCCCACTATCTCTAGGAACTACTAAGTGGCATTGGGGATGAGATTCTACAAGGCGGTATCATAGGTATTTTTCCTTTTTTCTTACTATTTGGGTTTAGTTAGTATACTGGGATATTTTAATTTAGTTATAAGCTTGTTCCTTGGAGTAGCTAACCCATGTACAGGGGAAACCCAAATTACCTGGGATGGGTAAATGCTATTATTTATTATGATTTTATAGTTTAAATGATTTCACCAAAGGGTGACACACTTGTTTTTCATTATTATTATCTTGATTGGATATCTTCTACCTTATCCTGATAATATGAGGGTATATCGAAGAATGCATCATACTAGGCACCCTAGGACTTACATTGAATTCTTTATACCATTAAATATTTACTTTCGGCATGAATTTACAATGTTGCATGTACTTGTTGTGGTTCCTTGTTTGTTATAGATTATAGTGATTTATTTATTATGAATGGAAATGTTCCAAATTTCCTTGCAGCACTGAAAAAAATAATTGACACTTAACGTGCCTACCTTAACCAAATAGAGTTTTCCTATATAGGTTAATTGGATGCCATATTTAAAATTTTAAGGTGTATGGGACATTATAAATTGGAAATTGTGATCCAAATAATTCATCCATTTAATGAAAATTTAAATACATAAATGAATAAGAAATTAAAATTAATATAATCTTTAAGATGAAATGGTCATCTTATGTGTGATATGAGACCTTGACCCTGACCCAAACTTAGTAGCGAGAAGTAGGATGTGTCTAATATTATCCTTATGTAACCTTTTCTGATTACCTAGACCTGGATCTTGGAGTAGTATAAGGGTTGTGATGGGATTATAAGAAGTATTTTTACCTATCCTTTCTTTATCACATTTTCTATCTATTATAAATCATACCTGAGGTGTGAACTTGGAAACTATAGAGCTAATACACCATGATGACCTCGTCATGTATTCCAAGAGAGTAGAGATAAGAATACTCTGGAGGTGGTGGGACCTATCCACCCATGATACGTCCTATTGCTCCACCTGAATAACCTCATGTTGATCTTCCACTCGGTGTCGATGCTCAGTTCTGTGATAGTTTCTTTCGGTTTATGCAATATGTACAGGGTGCTCCTCGACCTACCCCTATCATGGAAGGGATGCCCTATGATTTCTACCAGCAGTATCCTCCCACCTTCTTGTGGCATGTTGTACCTCTAGTTACTGAGTCATGGATAGAGGGAATGATTTTTATCTTCGAGCACATTGGGACGCCTCCAGAGAGGAGGGTCAAGCTTGTAACCTACATGCTTCGTGACGCCATAAAACGTTGATGGGACATCCTTACCTAGGATGTTAGACATTACGGTATGGTCTGGGAAGACTTCCAGACAACCTTTTTCAACTACTTATTTCTATAAAACTTAAGAATAGACCATGCCTAGGTGTTTGTGCACATTCAACAAGGTGACATGTTAGTGATGGAATACTCAACTTGTTTCAGAAAATTACCACATTTTGCACTGAATTTGTTTTGTGTTGATCTGATAACTGTGAGGTGATTCAAGGATGGGATTTAATATACCATGTGATTTTAGGTGAACATCATTCAACTGAACATCATTTTAGAGATAGTAAACTAGGCCCTCATCATTGAGCTGAACTTAAGGAAATCTAGTGATGTGAACTAGGGAAGTTCATCTTCCAGGCAGAGTAATGGTATATTCAGTAGTATGAAGCAATGTTTTGAGGGTACATACACAGCACCAGATAGGTGGCATGCATTGACAGAAATGTGGTGTGTCCCTAGTGTGGTATGTGAGACCATCAAAATCCCCAGTGCATGAGGAACCCAATCGAGTGCCGATATTGCGGCAGGATGGGAAAACCGCCATCGTTTCTACTGATATTTTTCTCCTATGTCCAATGAATGGGGTTCTATACAATCACCACACTACTATAAATTTAGGCTATATCCACGATTTGAAACTGTGGCTATAGACCCAAAAAACTGTGGCTAAAACTCTATAACCATAGTTTAAAACATTGGCTAAAGCCTTATATCCACGGTTAGATTAAACCGTGGATGGTATTGGCATGGCTATAGGTAAAACCCAATAGAAACCGTGGCTATAGCCCTATATCCACGGTTTAAAACCATGGCTATAGACTTGTATCCACGGTTTTACAACACTATAGCCACGATTTAGAACCGTTGCTATAGGCCTTCAAAATCATTTAAAAAAAACCAGCACTAGAAGGTACTGGCCCCTTGCATCCTCCCCTGGATAGACCCCTGCAGACCTCCCTCATAAACCCCCATCACACCCAATGTAGCCCCCTTTCCCCCCTGCACAAACCCTCAGACATACCCCTGTAGACCCCCCCGGACAGACCCCATGCAACCCCCTTCCCCCCTGCACAGAACCCCTGACAACCCCCTACACCCCCAGACACCCACCCTGCACCCTCGGACAGCACCCCCGTGCACCCCCCGTACAACCCCCCAGAAAGCAACCCGAGAGCCCCCCCCCCCCCCCCATGCCCCCCGGATAGCCCCCTGACATCCCCCCCGGACATCCCCCCGTGCACCCCCGGACAGCCCCCCCGTGCACCCCCGGACAACCTCCCGTGCACCCCCGGACAGCCCCCATGCACCCCCGGGAGACCCCCACGTGCACCCCCAGACAGAACCCATGCAACCCCCTTCCCCCCTGCACAGAACCCCAGACAACCCCCCTGTGCCCCCCCGAACAGCCCCCTGTGCCCCCCCAGACAGCCCCCCATGCACCCCCGGACATCCCCCCATGTGCACCATCGACATCCCCCATGTAGCCCCTCTTCCCCCTGTACAGAACCCCGGACAACCACCTTTCTCCCTAGGAAAACCACCCCATGCACCACCGGACAGCCCCCCATGCACCCCCGGACAACCCCCCTGTTCCCCCTAGACAGCCCCCCCGTGCACCCCCGGACAACCCCCCATGCACCCCCGGACAGCCCGCTATGCACCCCCATACAACCCCCTTACACACCAGACAGCCCCCCGTGCACCCCCGGATAGCCCCCATGTGCACCCCCGGGCAGACCCCATGCAACCCCCCTTCCCACCCTACACCGAACCCCGGATAGCCCCCCCCCCGCCCGCGCCCCCAGACAGCCCCCCTGGACAAGCATTGTTAAGGATTGGAGGCCACCTCACCTGAACACATTAGAATTGATGAAAAAAAACTACAATCTTTATATCTCATAGACAATATCCATGTCAATCTGGGAAACAATGAAGAACTCTCTCAATGATAGAAGGTATAATCTTTTGAAAAATTCTCAGATTAATCATTTAAAAAAATAAAGGAAAGGGAAGAGTAAGGATCATAGGTGAGGCAGTCATGATAGTTGAGCAAGCCCATCAATTCCCACTCATTCTGCTTGTACCATTCTAATGGAATGACCCTAATTATGTTTCAAAGGTGTGAATGGATGGTAGCATTAGGAATCAGCTAAGGGTTTAGGAATATATATCCATGCATATGAGTTTCAACCTGACCGCAGATAATTTGGAAAGGATCAATAAACTAGTTTGTGGCTTCCCCTCACTGATTTGTCCCAAAAATGATATATTTTCAGTAATAATGGGATGGACAAGTTTATACATATAAAAATGGCCAGCTGACCATCCATGATAACAGATTTGACTCTAAATCCCAGTACCAAAATCATGCACTGGTAGTAACCAACCACTCATGAACATTGCAAGGAACGCCTCTAATCGTAACAATCGGTCGTCATCTAGTTTAATCAACCACCCCAATTCATTAAGGCGGCCCTCCCCTAAAATCTACCAGTTTGTACCTATTCTCCTTCGAGTTTGAGTGGTTGGGTAGGTCCTCGTTCTCCATTTATGGTGATCTTAGAAACATCATGTGGAAAAGGCATTAATCCAATCTGAAAATGGCGTGTCTTGCTTTGGGAGAGGATCCTCCTTAAATAGGGCCTTTTACATTGAAATGAGTTTCTTGTCAAGATGAGGAGTCCTCTTTATATCAACCCCGACCGAAGAGGGATATAGAAATTGGTCATACATGTAACTAATGATGGGAACCCTTTAAATCATTTAGAAATATCAATGGTCGATGTCGACCTCCACATTAACCAAATTGAAGGTGTTGTTGTCCCGGATCCACCTACAAAAATTAAGAGCTACGAGAGATTGGATTTCAGGGGAATAATATTGAGATAACAAAACCACATCATATTTCCCCATGGCCTGCAACTCGGCTCTGAATTACTCACAGCTTTGGAGAACCATGAATGTCTACCCCTGGTCCATACTTAAAGATCCCAAGGTTGGAATCCTCATTTTGACAACCACCTATGATGTTCATTTTCTGTAGCCTTGTGAACAATGTTGTTATAGTAATGAACTCTATCATATTGATCCCAGATAGTGTCCTCTGGTGACTAAGGTGTGAAATAAAAAATATACCCAGTGGTATGTATTTTTTGGACAAATATTACCTTTTGTAAGATGATAGACCAAGGGATGTTACTATTGTCAATTATCCAAGATGCCGGTCGGTTGGACCGATGAGGTGACGAAATATTTCCATCTCATGGTAGACTGACTCCGTTAAAAATCAACTTAAGCTATATTTTTTGGCTATAACTAAGTGGTTCCACTAATAATTGATGAACTGAGATGATGGGGATATTGTTTTCAATATATTATATCATATCCATCCTTCCATTAGTTGCGATGACGGTCATAGTGACAGAAGTAGCAGAATAAGAAGACAATGGAGGGTTTATACCGTTTCCTATATCAAAATTCCAATACAAAGGAGTTAGTGTCTACAAAATTTTAAAAGGAACGAAGTCCCATGAACTAAAATTCAATGAAGACACCTGTCCATGAACCAATAGTTCACAGAAGTCCTTTAATAATTGGTGTGCAAAGATTTGTCCAGTGATGTGATAGTTCACGGAACAATTCAATCAGTGAAGCATTCAAACATGATTTTCTACCTCTATATGGAATCTGAGTAGAAACTGGAGGTATCTAGGGTTTCTCCAGATCTCGATTTCCTCTTCCCCCTCTGGTCAGGATCGGTTCATGGAGGCTTATACTAGGATCGGCGCAGTGTGGGCATGTTCTGTCTTGGCATGGAGAGCATGGGGTCTGGCGAGATTCGTCGCAACTTCCAATGTACCTGGTTATTTGGGGTAGTTTCCAGTGTATAATTTTGGTTCACCTGAGGAGTATCACCCTAAAACTTGGTACTGTGGGCATCGCCTTTTTCAAAGGTTCTTTCCTTAGGATTTTTAAGAGAGTTATACTTTCCATTCTCTCATTCATTTTATGGTTCACAAGATGTTAATTTGAATACTACAAAGAGATTTATATAGTTACGTAACTTGTTTTACCATAATTAGTATTTTTTAAGGCTAAGAGTGGTCCATAATGGATTTTAAATTGTGTCTAAATACTGGGGAACCTATTCTAAAACTATGGATAAGATTTATAACCCACCAGACAGCCCTGCGAGAGCCACCGAATATCCCCCTGTGAGAGCCACCGAACAACCACCAGACAACCCCCTTCCCCCCTGCACAGAACCCCGGATAGCCCTGCAGCCTTGCAAGAGCCCCCGGACAGCCCTGCAAGAGCCACCGGACATAACCCCGGTGGGAATGAACATCTACCTGATCTGTGAAGATTAAAAAATAGAGGTCATGAACATCTACCTGATCTGTGAAGATTCAAATTTAGATGAACATGATTCATGGGAGATAAAAAACTACCTACACAGAACCCCGGACAGCCCTGCGAGAGCCACCAGACAGCCCCCTACGGAACCTATTCTAAAACTATGGATAAGATTTATAACCCACTCTTAGTGGGTGGTTTTCAAAACCACATCAATAGATTAAGAAATGTTTTTAAAGGGTATTCGACCCTGTGTGTATGATTAGTAAGGTAAAACATGGATTTCCCAATGGTTTCTTATTCGTTGAGTGTAATACACCTTCATCTTTAACTCAAATCATGTAATCTGAGTGGGGTTTATATTATGTTAATTAAGGAAAAGTATATGGTGTATAATTTATAGATGCTAAAAAATACACCCTCATAATCAAATTAATTTAGAATGAAAAGAATCTGACCATGAGGTAATATATATCACTTTTCTATATCAAGTAGTTTCTTAGAGTAGGTTAATAAAAATAATGTCACCACGAGGAGGATAAAAACTCAATCCTTTTTAGAACCAAGAGAAGAATATCAATGTAAGGAATTTACTTCTCTAAGAAGATAATACTGATTCATGGTTTTTTTCCATGAGGAGTATCAAAACTAGAAAATGGGATTAAAGTCATGGTTTTATATCTATAGTTGGTATAACCATTGTTGTAGGGGAGCCTACTACTATTATTAGAGTTAAACCATGGCCTCAGGTATCCCTTAGTAATCCTATAACCATGGTTTACACAGACCATGGCTATAGGCCATCCTAAATCCATGGTTATTTGAAACCGTGGTGGTAGGTGGATGTAGAAACCACTATAATTATATGGGAAGCACCAAAAGTATGAATAAAATAGGCTAGAAAGGGATATGACTATGGTTTTCCAAGAATTGTGGCGGTATAATGGGAAAATATGGCTATGACTATGGTTCTATTGAAATAATGATGGAAGGAAGGGACTATGGCCATGGTTTTGGATAACCATGGAACCTGAGATTATATATCAAATCAAAGGATTTAGGCATCAAAACAGAGAATATCAACTCAAGGAATTTCGGATAGCAAGAAGAGTATCTCAAATCATGAATTTTTTTTCTTCACTGATAATTAATTCCTAGATGAGAAATGGTTCAATATTAAGATTAAATAATCTTTCTTAGAAAATGGGTATGATGAACAAATTTGTGACATATAGGGTATTTTAATCCACCTAAATAGTTGGGTTAAAAATGTGTAAATCACAACCTAATAACATCTTAGTCAATTGATACTAGTTTGAATAAGTTAACCATTGGTAATAAGGATACCACTACCACAATGTTAGGAAATGGTGCTTGGGATTATAGTATCTTCTCCTCAGTACAAAAACATGCCACCAGTTTGTATGATGGATATGTGGCATGGATGTCATTACCAATTAGAAGAGTCATTTTTGTAATTTTATACGCTTTCTAATAATTTCTATGAAAGGGGAAAATAAAAGGGTATAATTATGGTTTTTGGGATTCCAAGGGGATAATCTTGATTGAATGATTTAGGTTGCTAATGATTTAGATATCAAAGGTTTTAATTATGTTAATAGAGAAAAGGATATTAAATAAGGTTTTGAGCACCCTAAAGTTGACACCACCATTTCTTGGACACATTCTTCTAGTGAAGGGATATAAAATGAAATTTTTTGAGTGTAAGATCATAATAATGGATTGGAAATCCATAATTCTTCCATCTTCATGTTCAACTTTTTTCTAATTATTGTTCTAGAGAAACATTATTTTTATCATTAGTAACATTGAAATTCTTTTTATAAATCTAACTTCAATTAAATAAAAATTGTTTACATTTCTCATCATACAATTCACCTACATGCAATTATGTTTAAAAATGTTTTAATCCTATAAACTAATGTTTAATCTAGTTCATGTTTTTTATTTTCTCAAAAAAAAATTCAGGTTAACCAAAATCCAAATCAAGACACACTATGACTCCATTGTCTGAAACTTCATAGGGGTATCTATCGATTCCCTAATTATTCATTTGTTCAATTGATATTTCATTTTTATTAGATTTATTTTCCCACAACACTCCCCATCACCCCTTCATACACCCCTCATACTCTTTGAATCTCTGTCAAATTGTGGCCAATGAGTGGGCTCAGAAAGGCTAAGTGAAATTGAACTAAACATGTAAATCCAAAAGGCATGGGTAGTGAAATGGTAGTATTTTGGCATGAATCATCCGTATGTTGGATGTCCACGCCGAAGGAAAAGAAAACAAAAAAAAAACAAAAAAAAAACATAGTATAATGAAATAAAATGAAACACACAAATTAATCGCTCCACTACCCCGATCTCCCTCCCCTACAAATAAAATCGCGTAGCTGCCTCCAGTGCCCTTCTGGCCCCCTTCGCATAATATAACTACCCTCAATCCATAGAAAACAGTAAAATCCTAAGTGGCCAATGCGATAAAGAAAATAAAATAAACATTAAACAACAATATACCTGTTTCCTGTGAATAATTATATCTCTAGTTTATTGTATTTTGCTATAGAAACTTAATGCTCTTGTGGTAACCCACTTTGATTGATGCAAGTCAGGATAAAGATTGACAACAATTAATACCTTTCAAATTAAAAAAGAAAGAGAGGATAATCAGACCTTTTTCAATGATTTCTATATTTAGTATGATGTTTTGAAAAGTCTAGCCTCTTGCATTTTGAAAACGGGAAGACCACCTATTGCAAGTGTAATAAATGTGGTCAAAGGAGTGATAAATGGTTTTCTAATTCAATTTTGTATACTTAAAATCCAAAACAATAATAAAACCATGAATTGTTTATCAAACGAAACAATTATCTTAACACTTACTCAAGAATTGCATTTAAATATAAACATGCAGAATTAAAAAGTCAGCTAAATGCAATTTAAAACATTCTTGAATTAAAGAGGCTGGGAGAGGGAATTCATAAATGTTTTAAATTATAAAAATTCATGAATATTAAGACATAAGTTTCAAGAATGAGGATTTATTATAGTAAAAAGAGTTTATATGAAATCTAATATATAATAATGATCAATTCCCAAAAGTGTTTGGGTTAATTCATAATGAGTTGTGATGTTTTGTATTAATTCTACAAAGATTTATTGAAATTTAGAGACATTTTGAAAATATAAACCATCTCATATACCAATCATTAATATTAAATAATTGGCTGAGAATTACAATAGTAAGAAGATGAGAATACTAACTAGAAGAAAGAATATATTTTTACATTATTGTTAGAATATTAAGATTATATAATTGGAAGGAATAATAATTATATGAAGATGAGATACAAAAATGGACTATCTTAACTTGTGTGTGTTCTCCTTGGTCATCCCCATGAGGGTAAATTTTGGTATTACATCCTAATAATAGGTTTGTGATCTCTTCTGTGGGATTTGTTTCAGATAGTGTTTGGGAATCCCTCTGTGTGACCCGGGGTGTGATCCTCTATAATTTTTTCTATTTCCCTAGGTGGGGTTTGTGGAATCATTATTACCAAATAATTTGTGTGTACAATCCCATACTTAGTGGGATATTCTAGGTATGGTATGGTATACCACAGATGCCCTTGGAGAGATACCCTATCTGTGTATCGAGATCTTCAGAGTTACATTGAGTACATATTTGGTGAGGTCTGATGAGCATGACCTTTTAGGCATGCACGATCAGTGAAAGCATAGATCATGTTGTGAGTGAAACCAGAAGAGTGTTAAATTGTATCCTTGAGTAGAATCATATGGATAAAATAATGGTTAATATTCCATTGAGTCCTGTTTTATGTTAGGAGTATATCTATTTTATTGTTCTTATTGCTATGTCTCATATTTTTAATGATGTGTCTATGTGATGATGAGATATCTACTCTCCAAATGCCTATTGTTTAGTGATTTTGGGGTGTCCTATTGAGCATTGTTATACTAAAAACTACATGGGATCTGCCCATACTTTTCATGTCTTATGTAGACAATATTCCTTTTGAAGGAATCCTAGGAGGACCAAGAGCAGATAGAAGATAGTGATCTAGATAGACCATGGTTCATGCTAGGTTGTTGCATCTGTTAGTAGTCCCCTCCCTCATAACAAGTTAGTCTCTTTTATCTGTTTTTGTAGGATTTTATTTTCCCCTTAATTATTTTCATGTGTACAGGTACCATAGGCTAAGGAAAACCTTGTGTGTGTTATGCCTACTTAGGTATGGTCACTAACCCCTAACCAATTAGAGGTGGTCTGGTGGTGTCATTAGTGTCATTTACCTGAGATCCAAACCCAATACAATTTAACACAATTTCCCTAAATATAAAACCAATTCTCATAACTATAATATCTATAAAATCTATCCTAGGAAAAATTAGGCTCTGATACCACTCTGAAATGACATGAAACTCTAGGCCCCACTTGGCTGATGGTAAGTTGAGTGTGCCACTTAAAAACCAGGTGTAATTGGCCAGGGACTGGTGACTATCACTGAGTAGGCATATTAAATATATGGGATAACTTAAACTAATGAACCTATATATTTGCACACATATTTCAAAGCACGGTAGAGTAATTTGGAAGAGTAAAAAACTGAAATTTTTAAATGCATTCAAAACCTATAACATCCCACAACAAAGTATAAAGCACTTAATCAATGTAAAGAGGAAAAAATATAGGCCCAATAACTAGTAGGTAGGTCTAATATAACCAAAATTGATAATACAGTCTAATCATGAGGCCTCCATTCTAAAAACAGTCTAAACACCACCTCCACCAAGCACCAATACACACCATCTACACTATGTCTGCCTAAATCTCCATAAAAAAAACCATTTTCATAATACATTATATGTTGAAGATAAACCCACGTAAGGGTGAGTATAAATATAACCAGTAGCACACCCCAAACTCAAGAATTAAAGCACCAATAAGTAGTTATATTGAAAAAAATAATAGAGGGTAAAGAATGGTGGATGGGGATGAAGACAGGGGATTACCTTTGGTTGTGGGGGAGAACTGTTAGGAATGGAGGAGGAGAGGAGGTAGCTCGGATCAGCTTTGATGGAGGAGGGTCGGGGTGAGGAAGGTCGTGGCGAGGAGGGGTCGAGGGTTTTCAGGGTTGCTGGGGGTGTCGACCTCGGCGTCAGAAGAGAGGCGTCAGGGAGGAGGGTTGCGGCGAGGAGAAAGGTCGCGGTGAGGAGGCTTCAGGGAGGAGGGTTGCGGCGAGGAGGCGTCGGAAGAGCGGCTTCGATGTGGAGGGTCGCGATGAGGAGGCGTCGGGGAGGAGGGTCGCGGTGATGAGGAGGGCATGGCGAGGAGGCGTCAGGGAGGAGGGTTGTGTCGATGAGGAGGGCGTGGAGATGAGGCGTCGGGGAGGAGGGTCGCGGCGAGGAGGAGGGAGCGACGAGGAGGAGATTGCGGGGAGGAAGAATCGCGAGGAGGAGGAATCAAGAGGCCGAAGGGGGCCGTGGGATAAGAGGGTTTGAGAAGGCAACCTATAGTCACGACCATCCCATTAAATCGTGGCTATAAAAAATCTATAGCTACAGACTGATAAAACCGTGGCTATAGATTCGTGGATATAACCTAAATTTCTAGTAGTGCCACTCTCAAGTGAAGGATCAGTGACACCATGTTAGGTGGTAAGTTGGTATACTACCAGCTGATCAGTCTGAGTAGGTGGTTGTGGAAGAGGTATCCATGCCTCAGAGTTTCATCATCTGTAGGGTTGATCTACTTAGGCTAGTCAGGTATCATTCTTGGGCCACAGATCAGGAAACATCTATACAGTGCATTCAATGAAAAAATAGTATATTCTAGGTCCATATATGGATATAATTACTTTTCTAGTAGCCTCCACTTTCGTATTTTTCTTGTTAGATATAGGTGCATCACACACTTTTCTATCTGATGCAACTATGGGAATCTTGGACCTAGTTATGGAATATTCTATCGACGTGATGGATATATACATCCCATTAGGAGTTAGATATGAGGGCCTAAATTAGTACAAGAAGTTACCCCTTTATATTGGTGGGTACCATTTTCTGTGGAGTTTCTTAATCTTCGAGATGACCAGTTTTGATATCATTCTTAGTATGGACTAAATTGTTCTTTATCAGGACTAGTTGGATTATTATCACCATCATGTATCATTCACATTACCCAAGGGAAGAATGTATGTCCATAAGGGTGAATGGGATATCGAGGAAACTCGAGCTGGACCTAAGCATACCAGGCTAGGTGGAGTGATATCCCAAATGGAGAATCTCTTCATGAGCGATCAAGGAATCCAGTTTATATAATTACCACATGTTATGGATTATTTTAGGGACATATTTCCCAATGTTTTCTCTGGATTACTCATAAGAGAGAAATTGATTTCACCACTGAGTAGGTTCTTGGTGTAGAACTAGTGTCCATTCATCCTTATATGATGTCACCTACAAATCTCTAGGAAATCAAGAACTATCATGAAGATTTTGAGTGAAAGTGTTTTATTTGACCCAAAACATATCTATGGGGCTCACCTATACTTTTTTCAAAAAGTCATATGGTGCCACTATATTGTGCATGGATGAACTCTTACTAAACCAAATCTTGGCGATGACTCAGTATCCACCACCTCTTATAGACAAAATCTTCTTCCAGCTCTAAGGAGTGACAATTTTCTCTAAGATCGATCTGAGGTTGGGCTACCATCAGGTGCATGTGAGTCCGTCATACATACCATGTATAGTGTTATGGAGTAGTTATGGATTGTATGAGTATATGTTCATTTAATTAAGTCTGAAGAACTCACTCACATTCTTTATGGATCTAATGTATTAGGTCTTTCACCCTTACTTGGATTCATTAATGGTGGTCTTCATAAACTACATCTTAGTGTATTCACACACTAAGAATGACCATGAAAACCATCATGAGATCATATTGAATACACTGAGAGATAACCAAATATATGAGAAGCTCCTTAAATTAAGCTTTTAGATTTTAAAGTTTCACTTCTTGGGTCATATCATATTTGTGGCAGGCGTATCTGTAACCTAGATAAGGCGAGTTCAATGGTTTCTTGGGTGTAGCCCAAGAATGTATTTGATATATGCAGTTTCTTAGGGTTGGATGAATATTATAAGAGATTAATCTAGGATTTATCATGCATGATAGATCTACTTACATGTTTGACCAAGAAGGGTGTGAAATTCGATTGGACTGAATCTTGTGAGAAAAATTTTCAGGAGTCAAATGGAATATTGACTTCAACAGCGATACCGATTCTTCCTGAGACGGACAAAAGCTATGCTTTTTACTATGATGCTTCAAGGAATGGGATAGGGTATGTGCTAATATATGGTGATCTTCTTATAACATATGGGTCTCTCCCTCTAAGGCCTAATGAGTGGAAGTACCCTACGCATGACCTTGAGATAGCCACCATGGTTCATTCTCTACATTATTGGATGCATTATCTTTTGGGGAAACAGTTCATCATTTACATGGATAAAAATGTCTCAAATATATCTCCATATAGTGAGGCTTTAATGTAAGGCATTATAGGTGGGTTGAATACCTACTGTACTTTGACTTTTCTCTTGCTTATAAACCTAGGAATGGTGATGCTGTAGTTGATTCCTTGAGCCAAAAGTCTTAGAAAAAATATTTTAAGGAGGATAGAAGTGAGTGGAAGTTGATGGATATATTTTCTAAGATTCACCTAGAGGTTCAGAAACAACACACATAATTTTTTTTAGTAGCTCTGGTAGTAACATCATTCCTTATGAAGCAGTTTTGGATGGGGAAACTATTCGATTCTCATGGAATTATCTTAAAGTAGAGTGTTATAGGTGAGAACCCACATCCTAGTTTGGTTGTTGATTTGAATGAGATCCTAATATTCCATGGGCATGTATAGGTTTCTTTTTATATACAGGAATAGATTATAAGGGAATATCATGCCTTTGTTTGGGAAATTCACCCAGTGCTTACCAAGATGTAATGAGACATCTGCCATCAGTATTGGTGCCTAGGTAAGAAGAAGCAGATAACATGTTTCATTAATCTATGCTACACATATCAAGAGGTGAAGGCTAAGCACCAACAAACTTCTAGACTTCTACAAACCCTCTCTATTACTGATTGGAAATGGTATGATGTCACCATGGATTTTGTGATACTCTTTTCATGATCCCGTCAAGGAAATACATAATTATGGATGATCATTGATAGGTTGACCAAGGTTTCACATATCCTACAAATTCGGGATACCTTCAAAGTCGATGAGATTTAGAGTTTTTAAATCTAGGATATAGCGATCCTTTATGGTGTTACCCATTCTATCATATCAAATAGAGATATTGAATTTACCTCACTATTCTGGTAAGGGTTGCAGAAGTCACTAGGTTCATAAGTTCTCTTAAGTACGACATATCACCCTCAGACCAATGTTATGTCCTAGAATAAAATACGAGTGTTGTAGGATATTATTAGGAAATGTATCCTTGATTTTAGAGTTTCAAGAAAAAAACATACAACTTTTGTTGTGTTTGACTACAAAAAAAAATTTTAGGCAATGATTCAGATTGCTCTGTATGTGGAACTTTATAATAGGCTATTCTGTTCCACTCTATGATGGTTAAAGGTAGGTATAGTAGCTCTACTAGGTCCTCATCTCGTTCAAGAGACTTCAAAGCAAGTTCAGTTGATTCAAAAGAATATGGCTATAACTCAGTCCTGGCAGAAGTCTTATACCAATCATCACTGTCGACCTCTATAGTTTGAGGTGTGACATTAGGTCTTCTATATGTGTCACATATTTTGGGTCATATATGAATTGAGAGACATGGTAATTTATCATCTCAATATGTTAGGCCATTCAAGATAATGGAGAGAGTTGGGCATCTAGTATGCCACTTGTGGTTACCTTAGAGGTATCATTACATGAACGATGTCTTTCATGTATTGTAGCTTCATCACAATAATTCCATTCTATCTAATTTGTTTTACCCTAAGGATATTTAGTTGGAAATGTATCCATACATCAATGAGCATCCTATATACATCTTTGATCTGATCATAAATGATTTTTGAGGTAGTCCAGTTCCTCTAGTTTTGGTGATTTCAGAACATGGATATGTACATGATAAGAAATGGGAGTGGGAGGATGATGTATGTGTGAAGTTGTCATAACTATTCATTGATTAAATTTCAACACCATTATAAGGGTAACTTGGGGATGATTTTTCCTAATGAGGGGAGGTTGTAACATCCTGGATTTTCCCAACAATGAGGAACATTTTTTTGGGTTAAATTCATCTGTTTGGCCCAAATAATGATTTATAATGGATTATTGGAGGTTTTGGGGGTGTATAGGTCTTGTTTGGATCCCAAATCCCCAAAAGTTTAAGAGGTAGACTGGGCTGCACTGTTAGTAGAAACCGTGTAGCTTGGCCCACACAGTTTCTCTAACCATGCGGTTTGGGGCAGTGTGGTGTTGGCAGCTACATGGTTTGTATGCAACTGTGAAACCCAAGGTGCATGGTCACGTGGGATTGTAGACCACATGGGAAGTGGTATTATGCATGGTTGGAACATATTTTATCCAACAATGAATCCAAACCATGCATCACTGCATGTGTTGGTAATTTTCTGTTTTTTACCAACCTTAAATCCATTATCCTCATTTCTCCCTTACTCCTCCAGCAGAATAGATTATATATTCACACACAAAGCTCCCCCCTCCACCAAGGTATGGATCACCATTGACCTTTGATCCGGTAACCGAATTTCTAGCTATCAGATCCATCTAAAATCTAGAGATAGGATCCTCAACCCCTTCCCTTCTATTTTAAACTGCTCTTCCTCTTTGTTGTGATATCTTTGGGAAAAATCATTTCCCCTATTTTTGGGAAATTTTATGATTTCTACATTATATCTCATTATATATTGATTTTAGGGTCGGAAATGGAATAGTGGTCCTCTATGAGACTAAGGTAGGTGGTCTAGTTATTTCCATCTATTTTTTTTTGTATTTTATAACTTGAGCTGTTATACCGCGTGCCAGAGCATTCTGAGGATTCCCCTAAAACATTAAATAATTTGTTTCAAATGGATTATAATGTGTATTATAACCAATTATTATGACTAATAACTTCCTTGGTGGATCACCTTGACATAAAAAACCCCTTTGGGTATGCCTAGTCTGTTATAACCTATCTTCCATTATTCTAATTCATTATACATCATTTATAGGTATACTGCCACTTTGGATAATACCCTGAGTTATGAATTGGATTGAATAGGGTGATGAACCATGAGTTATGACTTATAAATCATTCCATAAATGAAATGGGTGAACTAAGTGAATTTTCTAAGTTTTTATGCTTTACCCCTTATTCCATGAATTAATTGTTTAATTTAATGACATGGAAAACTTGTTAAATCATGCTAAATTCATGATTTGTTAATGGTATGGTTTTGGATAACCAAACCATACTTATACCTTCTACCATGGGTGATATAACGGGTTCCGATTTAATGAACCATTAGAAAGGCTCATAGTGCCTTATTTAGAATTTATTAATTCACTTTAAACACACAGATGAGTGACACTAGATATTTCTAGGGTGAGCTCGCCATGTGTTTTCTTTTAACCCCAGATGAGTGACACTGGTTTCATAGGGGATACCCTGTGGATAGGCTCAGTGAATCGATGGTTGTACCATGACACAAGAGAAAATTTCCCCCCAATGTGATATATCAGGGATGATCATGGAGGTTAGTTCATGCTATCATCACACCATTCCCAGAGTGACACTTGGGATCTCATTATTGGGTCACCTTGGACAGACTCCCTTAGCATTGGAATTATACCAAGACCCTAGAAAGATACTTGTAATTATATTATAATTTATAATTAATAGATTAAGGTGACTCTCAATAATTTATAAAAAAGGTTAATTAAATTAATAATGGAAGATAATGATTTCAAATGAGAAATTATCCTTTGGTTTTGGAACTTCAAGAATGTGCCCACTAAACCAAATCACAAGGTTAGGGATAGTCCATAATTTATAAATTATTCCCCTCACTTTACTTGTGTAGTATTCCTCAGTTTAGTCATAGATACTTAATCTGAAGAAGGTAAATTTGGATGGGAGTTCCAAGTGGAACCTAATCTGATTTACTTAGTTATTTATTCTGTTCTTTCATATATTATTAATTGCACACTGTTTGTTTTATATTTCATAAACTAGATTGATCTAGAAACCATTGGTGGTGGACTAATTAGTATATCTCACACCCTTCTTGAGATTCCTTCAGTATCCAAGCATAATTCATGATTGGAGGCATTGATAAAGGGAATCTTCCAACTTTTGATGCTTGATTTACAACTCTAGGATGGATTATGGAGGCAGAGGACCGAGAATATGGTCGAGATGATAGTTGAAACATTTTTTCGTCTTTTTGATACTTTTTATAGCATGTGGTTTATTCCTATATCACATGTTCCATTCATACTATTTTTTGTATAGCTACTTGAACATCATCATCAGTTGTATCTGTTTCAGTTCAGTTTCTACCAGTTGTTTATTTATATCACTTGATTTATTATTACTATTCCAGTGTTATATTTCTATTAATACTACTTATAATATGATGGGTTACTGGTCCAATAATATAGAATCTACTTCTTATATTTCTCATATATATAAATATATTTATATTTCTACACTTCACTCTGATCAACGAGGGCATAGTATCCCCACATATATACCATATACCCTCACTACTAGTAATAAACATCTGGAATTCAGAGAGGCGTGCCTGATGTATTGTGGACCACCATACCGGGGCACTACTAAAAAATATATGTATATAAGTTTTAAAGGTTTATATGTAAAAAACTTGTTAATATATTTAAATAATGACTTATGCTGCTTGCCTATTTGGCATGCATTAAAAAGTCTGTTCTGATCAAATTTAATAATGGGAAAATTAGAAACTAAATGTTTCTTAGATAAATTTGATAAAGAAAATATATTTTAATAACCAAGTTTCTTATTTCATATCCAGTATTCATTTTTTTAGTAGTTAAAAAAATTCAATTTTTATTCACACAAGGAACTAATGTCCAAATTATAAACATTTTCAGTTTTAGGTTCTCTAAATTTAAGTAATTTATCCTTAAAAAAGAGTTTGAATTGTTATAAAAATCAATTAAAAGGACATTATCATAAATTTTAGAGATGATTATAAAACTATACTTCATTCTTTAAATATGGAGAAATTTATTGGTTAGTATTATTCTTGGAACTCCCACTAATCCAACTCGTATTATCTTTCCTTTGGCATTATATCCAAAGGTAACCAAGCCTCTATCTACTTTTTATAGTGTATTGAATTTTAAAAAGTGTCCACTCATATTCCCTGAGAAGCCACTATTAATATACCATATTTTAATTCCATCACTATGACTTTTTACATTAAAAAAATAAAAAAAACCTGTTTTGATACCCAAATTCTATTAGGTCCATCTATGTTTACAAGTAAGGATCTGGGAAACTAGTCCTCATTAAGTTTTCTAGAAATTCAAAAATTAAATTTAGATAATCCTATAAAGATATAGGATTTATTTACATTAATGATAAAGGGATTCCTAATAAAAAAATATTTTTATAATGACCTTTTTTGTAATAATAAAATCAGGTAACATTTATTATACTGTTACTCCTTGAACTAGGCACAAAATAATTTCTATACACCTTTGGATTTTCACTATTTCTTCCAATACCAAATTTTTATTTTATTCAAACATTATTTACAATAATATTAATTAAGGATTGTTCTACATTATTAAATATACTATCAATACTATTAAAGGATTCTAATTCATCCTCCAACCCTTTAATTCTTATTTTATGAACATTTTATTTTGATGTAGATTTACTAAGTTTTTTTTAATTCAAGGTACTATTTTTACATGGAATATTTTTCAAATTAAACCACATCATGAATATTTTTTAAATATTTATGTTTTTAATATGGATTCATATTTATCCTCAATAATAGAGCAATATGCAACTAACTTTCTATTTGAAAATCCTTTGGAATGAGTATCATAAGAATAATATGATTTTACCTCTTTTTATTTTTCCATTAAGAATATTTTTTATTTTTTATTTTATGGATACTTTTATGGATAATTAATTTAAGAGATAATAAATTATTCAGAAATGATCCATGCTGTATCCATAGCATTCTTTATTTTTCATTCATAATTATCTCTCTTTTGGTAATTCTTTTCCTTATTTTCCGTTTTTACTTTTCTCCTTTCAGTTGTAGGGAGTTGGGTATGATATGACTTATATTTTTGTATTCATAACACCTAAATTATTTCAATCCATGATTATTGTTTATATAATCATTACAAGACTCATTGAATCCTCTTTTATTTTTATAGAGTTTATTGAATCTTCTGGCTAGATAAGCTAGTTCATTAACATAGTTTCAACAACTAAAATAACTTGAGGATATAACATCATCTTTAATATCATATTCTATTTTAGATGTAGTAATTTTTTGAGTAGTATTTTTTCTTTTGGTAATTTGCGATCTTTGTATTCATATTTCATTTCAGCTTCATAAATAATTAAAGTTCTAAATAACTCTTTTATTGATAAATATTTATAATTTGTGGATTTATTAATAGTTTTAGATATTTAATTATATTTTTATGGTGTAAAAATTTAAGAACAAGAAAATACCAATTTGATTCTAGAATTAGATCATCTAAAATAGTAACACCATTGACTATTTCAGTTAATCTTCCATTCATTTGTGTAATTATTTCTCCATCATACATCCTAAAAGTATCAAAGTTCATCTTAGCAGTGTTTTATCTTATTTTTATGACATTTTATGTTCCTTAATAAGAAATTACTTTAGTTTTACACATATCATAGCCATATTACATTGATATCACAGCTAAGATCATGATGACCAAGTCCACATATTATTACATTCATAGATTTTGATTTTACATAATATTAATCTTGTTTTTCAGAATCCCACTTTTATGGTTCTTCAAGAATTTTATAAGGTTTACCAACATTCATATATACTTTGAAACCAATATTCTTCAAATAAATGATCATTTTAGCATTCTAGAATAAATAATTTTTTCCATTAAAGTATGTTTCTCTAATCATTGACATATCTTCAATGATATCATAAACACATATATTTTATTAAAATATAGATTTAAGTCAAGATTTATAGATCTTAACTAGATTATTAAAAAATAACTCATTTGATACTAATTTTTGGTCATAATATACTTGAATACACAGGGGGGGTTGGGGGTGGGGCTGAATTGTGTCCATCTAAAAATACATTGATAAATTAAAACTAATCCACCTTTTTATTTGTAATGGAAATTAAATATTATTTTATTCACATAGATTGATTTATGGAAAATAAATAACATAAGAGTCCTCTCCACTAATGTTCTCTTCGGGATCTTACTGATTTTCAATAAATAGATCCTTTTACCAGGTATCTTTACAACTGAGTAAAGGCATTTGACACCGTATAACAAGTTGGTTATTTTACATGGAACCTTGATAGACCTATATTAGTATGAGGAGCTAATACTCTAAACAAAAAGAGATGTTTGAATTTTTGAATCTGGTTAAACACACATTTTCCTTCACAATTTATAGATGACGAGATATTCAAATAAAATAAAATATCTTTAAAGTACACACCTTTAGAAGGATATATATTCTTGATATTGAGAAAACACTAAAAAACACACCGGAGCAGCAAGAAAAACTATTGAAAAATAAAAATATGAACAATAAATAGATGATATACATGTATATCTCTAAAGTGTATCCATGAAAAAAAACTTCAGTGAACGAATGTAGATAATATATCACTGGAAAGACACAACAAAAGAATGAAACAAACAAAAATCTATGAAAACAGGTATGTTTCCAATGCGTATCCCTTAAGAGAATCAGACACTTATCTATATTTTGAATGATGAAATTGTCAATAAGAAATAACAAAAATAGAGTTTATCCTAGTCAAACCAATCCAGAAATATCTCTAAATAAAATGCGATCTTTATCAAACTCAACACATTTGAAATTTGAATTGAAATGCCCCTTAAAATTATAACTTCCATTATAAATAGGAATGATTTAATTTTATGTTGAAAATACTTTGAATCAGTCTTTTAATATATTTTAAAGTGATATTTATTCCAATGAAACCATAGTATAAATAATATAAATAATTTGGAATTTAAATATCAGAGATGACTGATTCAATATAGTGATTCTTTTCATAGTAATAACTTCAAAAGTATAATTCACAATATACCATTGATTCAAAACATTGGGTTAAAAAATCAAATCTTAGATCCTAAAATATATGTTTTATTACAAAATTTGGGTTATTAATATTTATGTTTACTTCTAACTTAGTGTTTAAAAGTATTGATCCTTACCAAAAGTTAGGTTCCCAAACCTAATGATCTTCTTAAAATTTAGGGTTTATAGGAGTGATTCTAGAATAATTTAAAACATATAAAAAACTTAGGAAAACAAAACTTCATAAGAAATATAAAAAAAATATATTATATAACTATAGGGAAAAGTAAACAAATATTCTAGTAAATATAATCCTAAAATTCACTTAAAGTAACTTCATTACAAATAGAAATGAGGGAATTTGTGAGAATAAAAACCAATTAAAAATTAAATAATATATTTGGATGAACATATTCCCAAAAATATGGGCACCCCCATTATAACATATAACTACTTGTGTGTTCCACAAAAGGAAATCAACCACATGGAATAAACAGAATAATTACCCATGTAAAGATTTTGGTTGCATAATCTTGACTCATATAATAATCATAGGATATTTAACAAAGATTACAAAGAGAAGGAGGAATTAAATATTTTATGTATTCATAACTATGTGAATAATCATAGGTCTCAAATTTTTTTGTTAATTTAGATAAAACATCATGAGAAAGGGTAGAGAATTTGGTATAGTAATGAACTATCAAAATAGAGTTTTTGAGGAACATATTAAAGGATTTTGGAGAAAGAATAAGCATGGAATTTTATTTGAAAAATAGAGGAAAAATATAATGGTTATACCTATAATATTACTTTATTAAATTAAATCATGAATGGTAATAAATACTTTAAATGTGTGTTACATAAAAAGAGTTAGGGGTATAAAATTTCCCCTTAATAAGTCTTGATTTTAATGAAGGTATTTGTTAAAAGAACTTAAGGAATATATTACACGATAAAATTATTAGATAAAAAGCTAGGTATATTTAATAGATATATATATATATATATATATATAAAAGTTTAATTGTAAAGCATTAAATATCATTAAATATAGATACAAGGTTATTTATAGAGAGAAAGTTCACAACCCAAAGAAAAAGGGTGGGTTAGAGAGATCCCTGACCATAGGTTATAGAATCATTATGAACTTTCACTTAACATCATGGATAATAAAATTAGATTCAGTAATTAATTAATTAATAACCTTTTACATATATATTTTATTTACTATAATTTTAGGGTCATTTATAACCATTTCAATGAGATATAATGTTTAATTTTTTTGCTCAGAGAGCGTTCGTTTCATGGTTCCAAGGTCAAATCACTTATGGTTAATTATTGATGTTATTTTAAAATAAGAATATAACTATAGAAGTTAAATAAAACTGTATTTATTTCCTTAATATAAATTAAAATGGTCCAAATTATCCTTTTTTATTTTGATATAGGGACGATTCACTTAGTAAACATGTTACCGTTATGTGGTTTGTTCATTTTGGCCGTTTTACCGACCGTCACGAACTAGATTTTTTTTTGTTTAATTAAATGATTATTAAAACATTATAAAATTGAAATAAGTTATAAATAATTTTTTGTTGTCATATTTAACCATAATATTGTTTCTATAACCATACATGAAGGTAGTGGATAAAAACGAAGTACATTGTTCATGGTGACCTTGAACTAACCATATTGTGAACGGCATTTTCATTTTAGAAATGAAAGAAGGGGGTATATAAGAAGGATATTACCCCATAGAAAACTTTATGAGTATATTTAAGATACTATATTACTATTTCTAGGTGTATGGATATTATATTGGGGTGGAAGAAGAAGAATATAATTAATAAAAATTAGTTTAGAGTTTACCTCTCCCTTTGGATGTATCCTTTTAGGACACCCCTTAAGGATCCTTGGAATGGTATTTGGATTAGACCAATAGAACTATGATATAGAGTATTTTATTGGTAAGGGAATATGGTAGAATTTTTTCAAGATCCAAGGCTTAGAAGTTTTGAGGAGAAGGGGTGGTATTTATAAGGGGAGGAGATGAGTGTTTTTGAATACTATATTCATTATTTTATTTTTTTTGCTCAATACTATAAATATCATTGATTATTGTGATTATATAAATTAAATATCAAATTTTAATTCAAAATAGTGGGTGATTAAATCATAAAAGACTAAAAAATTCATGTATTTCCCTTATAATGTTAATTATCAATTTTTTTCGTATTTCTTTATTCACAAAAAAGTTCATCTATTTTTAAAAAATACTAAAAAACCACTAAAAATTTCTAGATGTTTATTTTAAAGAAATTAAATCAATTTTTTGGAAATAATATTCTCTATATGATAAATTTATTTATTTTTTAAACAAAACCCTCATTTATTCGAAAAATACCAATTTTTATATTATGATCTATTTTATAACCCTTTGAAAAATTATTTATGGTCTCATAAAATTATATTATAATTATAATGATACTTAATATTAATTTATAAATGAATTTTATGAAATTATACTTTATTATTAATTATTATATTTACTATACAAGTGTAATTAAAACATCTATCATTTACAAAAAAAATAAAAAAACTTAATTTATCATTTTTGGAACATTTAAATTGTTGTACCGTAAAATAAATATATCCTATTTTAATTTTATAAGAGACCAAAATCTTATTTTATACTTACATAGGTGATTTTATTATTTCAATAGTTAGGTGACTATTCTTAATGGTCGGATTACTATTCGAGAAGTTGGATTAGTATTCCAAAAGCTAGATTACTATTCCAACGGTCATATTTGTAATAGTCATATAGGTTCCATACATTCTATAAATACTTAATATGTCATTAAATATTTATTCAATTATATTTTATTTTAAGCATATATAAACTTTAATTTTCAAGATGAATATTTTATTACTAACATTCTATTTAATTTCTATAGGGTTGTTCATGAGTTAAATTATTCTGGTAGATAGAGAAGATCTAAATTTTCATATTTTAGTTATCCTGTTTTCTATTTTTATCCCATTGTAATAATTTCAATTATTATAACCATTTTTTTATCTAAATGTCATGTTAAAATTAATAAAATAAAACGTTGTTGGATTCATCATTTGGTGCATGTGATTTATACTACATTACTAAATATGAAAACATTATAAGAAAGGAAATTCCATTGATAAAATTCCGAGTCATTACAACCCAAGACAAACTTCATCATATCCATGATTTTAATTTCCCATGAATTTATGACCACAAAGGAGGATGAATCATGTATGTCCACGGTTAAAGAATTCATTTATCAAAATGATTTATTTATTTATGTGAAATTTTGGATAAATTAGTTCATTCATTTGGGAGATATATTCCCATATTTGAAAGTCTATATATTTAGGCACTAATTCCAAGGCCAGATTTGAATGCTCCTTTTGGGATTTAAATATTTGGATTCAGCTCCTCATCCAGTGTTATTAAATGTATCCCAACAAACATATAATCCTATTTTTTGAGATTTGGATAAATATAGATAACTTAATTACAAGTATATTAAAATAAATAAAAATATTAAAAAATTTAAAATTGTGACATTTTTTAAATAAACACAATTTACTATTAAAACATAAAAATATGACGGTTAACCTTAAAATAAAATATTTTTTGGATAAAAAACATTAGATTATAGATTAAAAAATGTGAAAATACAAGCTTAAAAAATGGGTAAGTATCAATAAATGTGGATTTTATTGATGTTTAATAAGAAGCTATATGATTCCATCATTGGAATAAACTATCTGTATTCCATACATGAAATTATTAACTCATTAGATAAGAGAGTCATATTTTCTAATATGGAAGGCCAATGAGTGGTTTTCATTGTTTAGAAGAGTAATCAGATTGGAAGAAGGCATACATAGCCTATTCCATCTCAATTTTTGGAGTTTTCAATTGAGAACCAGGTGGTAGAGACCCCTAAAGTTATTGAGGGGTTTCTTGATGTTCTCCTGGATAAGGTTTTGAAACTACCCCCTCAATGTAATGTAATGTTTGGGATAGAGTTACAACTGAGTTGATATCCAATTTTTATGGCTACTTATAATATTCCACTCATAGAGATATGTTATTTGAGACTACATATTAATAATTTGAAATAGAACAACTTTATCACACCCAACATATCCCTTTGGAAGGATTTGGGTTTGTTTTCCAAGAAGTAAGAAAATTGTTTTAGGTAGAGTGTGGAGTACTAGAGTTTAGACAAGGTGATATTTAAGAACCATTTTCTCTTTATGAGAATTGATTATTTATTTGAATAGTTAATGGGGTCCATTATGTTTTTGAATATTTATCGATGGTTTGGATATCTCCAAATGAGGATGAAGGATAAGGATATCCATAAGTTTGATTTTAAATGTCGGTCTTAGAGTGTGGGGTTTTTTTTCAAACTATTCAGTGTCATGAACACACTGATTACATTCCTAGGGATCATGAACTCTATAATACATGAATTCCTTGACCAGTTCATAGTTTTGTTCATTAATGAAATCCTTATATTGTCAAGGCCATTGGATGAGGATGCTAAGAATTTTAGAATGATCATATTGGTTCTTTTACACTATTAACTCTATGGAAAGATATAAAAGTGTATATTTTGGATATGATAGGTGTATTTACTTATAAATAGAGTGTATTAGTTGGGCGTGTCCATAGAAACATCAAATAATGAGGTGGGGGTTTCTAGGATAGCACCTAAGAATATAATAGAGGTTCATAGATTACATAGCCTTTTAGAATATTATTAGAGGTTTGTGTCTTAATTCTCTCAAATTATAGATCAATTGATATATTTGACTAGTAAAGACCAGGTTTTCAACTAGAATGATTAGTTTTAGGAATATTTTGACTAATTTATAGATAGGCCGATCAATGTCCCCATGCTTCAGTTTCTGGAGGAATGGGTGATGTTAGAGGTATTTTGTGATGCTACCTGTTTGGTATTGGGATGAATCTTGATATATAAAGTGTTGTAATATCTTATGGTTCTAGTAAGTTGTTTTCCCACAAGAATAACTATGTCACACATGGAATGGTGTTGGTTTTAGTGGTGTTTTACCTAAATATGTGGTGATATTTCCACATTAGTAAGAGATTTGTGGTCATGATTGACCATGAGATTATAAGGTATGTCTTCTCTCAATGGGTTATAAACCTATGTTAGTGGAGGTGGATTAAGTTACAATAGGATTACAATTTTGATATCTCCTACATAATAAGAAATAGTAATGTGTTAGATGACACACTAATCTAGAAGTCACATAGAGTCGTCATTCAGGAGTTTGGTAATGCTTAGAAAGGGATGAAAGACATTTTAGCAATGTGTCTTGATGTGGAGGATGGTTGTGGTGGAGGTTTTATTTATAAATTAATAGTATAATAATATTTGATTCATTATATATAGGATTCTCAGTGGTGATATTCGAATGTGTAGGTGATGTGAGACCATGCTGGTTATGATGATTCTCCAAAGGGGTGTTTAGAGGATGGTCAAAACCATATTATATTTTATGGTGTTATATTTTTTCTACTTATGGTGTGTGATGGATTTATTGATGATTTTAATATATTACCATTAGTGGTGAATGTTTCTATGTAAAAGATGTATCATAGTTTGAAGAGGTATCTTCGGTGGTCTGAAGTGAAGTGGTTAGAAGAAACGTTTTTGGTGAGGTGTTTAGTTTTTTAGTTAGTGAAGGTAAAGAAATATGTTCATTGGGGTTTATATAGCCTTTGGATGTTCCTAAGTTGATGTGGTAGGATATTTAAATTTAGTTCATCACTGGTTTACTCTGATACCAGGGTGGTTGTGATTCCATTTAGGTGATCATGGACTAAAAAATGATGTTGGCCCATATTCATGAAATTAGGGGGTCGAGTGCTAAGATGCTTTGGAGAGGTGGTATAGGGATGATATTATGAGATTTCACAGGGTACCGAAGACTATTGTATCCAAATTGGTTTATTTTTTTTCCTCACGAGTCTAGAGAGGATCACAATATGATTTTTCTAATCAACAATACCTTAAAACTACTTTTCATCACCAAAACGATAGGTAGATAGAGTAGACCATCCAGACACTAGATGATATATTGTAATCTTAGATCATGGACTTTGGTGGATGATGGGTGAAACACCTACCTTTTCTTAATTATGACTATAAAAATAGTCATTAATCATATATTGGTATGTCTTCACTTGATTTATTTTATGGGAGACGATGTCATTATATATTGTGTTATAATGAGGTTGAGGAGTCATCATCACTTGGCCTTGATGTAGTTTAGAGCATAATAAAGAAGGTTCATTTTTGTTGAGAATAGATAAAGGTGGTGCAAGAAAATCATAAGGCATATGAGGATAATGAGTAGAGGCCCTTGTAGTTTGAGGTTGGGGACCATGTGTTCTTGATGGGTTCACCTCATCAGGGACAATAGAGGTTTAGTTAGGGGAGTAAGCTTTCCCCTAGGTTCTTTATGCCTTTTAAGGCATTGGATCATATTGGTGATGAGGATTATCAGTTGGTGCTCCCTTTATGGATTGATAGAGTTCATGAAAACTTCCACATGTCCCATATTGATTGGAACCTTCATGATGACTCCCATTTCATTTATTAGGTAGATTTAGACACCGAGAATGACACAATGTTTTTTGAGCGACTAGTTAAGATATAGGATCATTGGTAGAAGTTAATAAATGAGAGATTTATCCCCTTAGTTCATATGAAATGAAGGCATGGTGGCCAGTATTAGATAAATTGGGAGGATGAGTCATAGATTACTTCTCAATACCCCCTGTTTTTTAATGGTTTATCCTTATAGTTAAGCTACTTCTCTAACAACCTGATATTTTTGTAATTCTTTTTCAAATGAATTTAATATTTTAGATATTTTATGTTACACGCAATATCAAGTTTAGCTTGAGATACATGAAACAATAAGTTTAGATTATGTTACACATGACAAAGATCTTATATTTAATTATACACAACATGGAATTTATCTTGTGTTAATGCAACACTGATTTTATGTTTTATTACACACAATATAAAGTTTAAATGAAATATAACATATTAATAAAATATTATTATTTAATATGATAATTATAATATAGATATTGGAATGATGGTTATGAATATAAATAAGTAAATTGTGAAAATATATGCTTTTAACATGTATATAAAATTAATTCTTTGGTGACCCATTAATTAAAAAATAAAATAAAAGCTATTTGAAAATAAAGGAATTTTTTTCTTAAGAAACCATTATTATGAAAAAAAACATGTTTTAACTCAATAAATTAAAAAAATAACTTTTGGAAAATTATTTTAATTAAATTTATATAGTATATATTCAATAAAAAAATTAATATTCATCTTATTTGTTTTCTTGGTAGGAGATAAGAATAAATCCAATTTTCAGCTTAAAACTAAATTTTTTCCTAAATAATAGTTTTGTCACCTTCGGTGCACTTAAATTTAAAATTATTTTTTTTACCAATTTTAGAAAATTAACTTGATAAGATAACCACAATTTTTTAAATAATCATGTAAAAATTATCTTAGGGTGATGTATTTGGTATTTTTTTCTGAAAAATTTTATTTTCTGATTGAATAACGAAAAATAGTGAATTTTAAACAAAAAAAAATTTGTTCTTTCATTTATTTACAAAGATAAATTATATTTTAAAGTGGGTTTAAAGTAAAATTATTTCAATTATACATAAATTAATCCCATTTATATCATTGGAATCAATTTTATATTTATTCTTGATATGGAAAAATTGTAAAGTTTTGAATATTTTCTTTTTAAAAAACCACTTTCTCATAGGGTCTGTGGGATTAATTTTAAATTAAAAATTTCCAATTATGTGAATGGAATTTTTAGAGTAGGAAAAAATACTTGGAATTATAATAATTTATATTTTATAATAATTTCAACTTAGTTTTCAAAAAAAATTAATAGAAAAAGTAGTAAAAATTATTTATCACGGTGAAGGTAAAAATTGTTTTACTAGGGGGTTAAACTAAAAAAATAAGGGTAAAAAATGAAAAAAAACTTGTCTAAAAACCATTTTATGGAAATATTTAGAACTTATTAATTATATTATATAAATTGGTCTACTATTGGGTCCTTGTGACATGAAGAAAACATGGTTTTAATTGTACCTTTCAAAAAAGTAACAAGTGTGCCACTCACCTCACTTATAAAAGGCCACCCCTTCTACTCTCATACTTACACCTTCAAAGCCATTTGGTTAGGCCATTAAATAAAAAAATAAATTCCCAAATTCTGTCCTATAATCATAGAATCCTTATTTTTTATATAAATATAACCAATTTTGGATTTTAGTGCAAACCTAAGGAGGATACCCAAAGAAGAGGCAACATTCATTAACGAGATTTTTTTTTATTTCATCATACACATACTTAAATTATTATTATAACATGATGATAAAAAAATCAGTATATTAAGTATATTTATATGTTTTTATTTTAATGTCATGACCTACAACCATCTCCACTTCTATCGAATGGGTTCCAAAATCATCATTCGTGTGTATGATGGACTACCACCTCGTGAACCGATGTCATTAGTTTTTCCATTACCTTCTCTCATAGTTAGAAATAAGGATATATTTATTGTTTATATATGATATTTATGACATTATTATTATTATTTAACTATTATATCACACATAACATCTTGATTTCCATTTTTTGGGAATATGATAATATCGCTTGTGTGTACGACAAAATACCGCCTCATGAAGCGATTCGATTCATTCACACCTTAAATGGAAGGCATTAAGGATGGTTTTAATGAAAATATGTGATATATATGACATTAAAATTATTATATATTGATAATATATCATTTAAATTTCTTTTTTTGAATCCAATAAGAAAATCGAAACAATGTTCATGCTTACGTACAACCTACCGTCTCTATGAATGATGTATTTCATTTTCTATAAATAAGTTTAATGGATCAATATATATACATATATACTACATATATATTATATTTATATAATTTTTATAATTATTGAGATTATGGAACTATGATCAATGTTATAGGACCACAAATATAACGAATCAAAACATATATGAAAATAAAACAGTTTTTACCTGAAATTTAACTTTAACATAGAATTGTTAATAAAAAGGTAATAAAAAGTCATAAAAAAATTTATGGAATGAAATATATAATTATTATTCTATAATATATTTATAATAAACCTATATTTAGTATACAATATTTTTTCATATGTAATATGGAAGTCAAGTCTTAAGTTAAGGGATTTCTATGTGACTTTTTTGCTTCGTTGCGATACATGCCATACTCACAACCTATTTATATTTTGTGGTGTATATAAAAACATTGGATGTATTTTATGATGATTATAATTAATTTTATTTGTATTTACATATACATTTTATAATATCTATTTCATGGGATTTATGGTTCAAAATTTTCCAAATCGTTTAGGGATTTCTAGTCTCTCTTTTATTTCTGGAGGAAGTATGAAAATTCACCACTATTTTATTTTTTGTGTTTTATATACTAAAAATTTTACATGTTATATAATTTATATACTTATTTTCATTATTTTTAATATTTCATTTTTGTTATTATTTACTGGGGCTTATGATTCAAAAGATTACTAAAGTAGTGAGGTTTTTTGTCTCAATTTTGCATCTTTGAGGAATATGTTAAGTTATGAACATATATACTTTTATGAGGTTTGTATACATCCTATATAACATGTAATATCATGAATTTATTTATACTCATTATATTTTATATTTTAATTTTATTTGATCCTTTCATGGGGATTATGATTCAAGGTCACAAACGTGGTAATGGTTTTATGTTACAATGACATCACTTATCGAGATTGTTTATGATTATGTTTCCAATGATAAAATATTATGATAAATAGATCAATAAAATCCTTAATTTTATTATACCTTTTTATTCATTATATTTTAAATTAATAGTACTATTTACACTTTTTTTACTTAATATAATTAAGAATATGTTTTAAGAAAATTCAAATTTATTTATCTCTTCGGTCAGAAATCCATTTTCTTCTAAAACCATGTTTTTTAAAATTATTTAAAAATATTTTATTATTATCAAATTATTTTTAAAATAATATTTCAATCATGTTTTACTTTTTCATAAATGTTTTGAAAGGAATCTTCATGTTGTTTTCTAAAAAATGTCTGTTTGGATTTTATCGAAATTATGAATGGAATATTCATTTTAACATGTAAAACATGAATATAATTTTCTTATGTCATGAACAATAATCACTTAAAATATTCCTTCATATGTTTTTATAGTTTTTTTTTGAATAAAAATATATTTAAAATATTTTTTTTTCAAAAAATTATTTCAAAGAAAGTTTATTTTCCTTAAGAAATGTTCCAAGTGATCTTTCAAAATCATTCTCCAAATAAGATGAAATAATTCAATATAATTTATGATTTACTAAGGATATAAACCAAGGTGTCCATTTTTTTATTTCTCTCAATTGGTTTTTTTTGTTGATAATTTGTTTATGATAACCATTTCTCTTCCTTAGGTTATACCATGATATAAATATTATGAAACCCGCTTCTTTTCATGGGTTATGATATGATGAAATAATTAAATGATTATAAAAACTACATCCATTCCATAGGCTATGATATGATTAAATATTTATGAAACCATTTTAGTTTAATGGGTTTTGATATAATGATTATTTTAGTTCTTTTGGGACAAATATATATTATTTTCATTATGTAATGGTGGTTTCATTATAACTAAGGATGTTGGTTACATTATAACCAAGAACGGTGGTTAAATAATAAACACATATAGATGGGAAATATATATCCTTCTAATTAATTGGGCAAGGGTTTATATATCATGAGATATATGGGATTGGAATGGGGAGTAAACTTGGTTTAGTAAGGGACTCTGTCTGCTATGATGGTGTTGGGAGAGAACCTTTAGTACTATGATGGTTTGGGGAGTGAAACCATTCCACTATAACTAAACATCTTCCCTTGGGGATGGTGGTGTGTCCCAACCAAGAGGTGTAAAATCCCATAGAGTGACCTTATATGTTTTGGAATAGTGACTTGACTAATGAGGAAATTATTTTCTATACTTATGCATATGTCACATTTATATGCCTTATACCAATGTTATGATCTCATAGATCATGTTATTTGATTATCTTATGATTTATGTATTATTAACGACCAATATTTATTCCATGACGTATTATTATGACTTTTTATATGCATGGTATGGTTTTCAAATGCCATGCTCATGTTATCACACCCATATGTTCATGTTATGCTTATGTATCTATTTTTTTACCCTTAATGAGAATCTATCCTCACCCTTTCTTATGTTTCTATTCCCCTGGTTATAAATAAAAGTTTTAAATAGGGTTACTAAATGGGAAGATCATTATAGGAAACATTGAATATATTTCTTGAATTAAGAAGATTGTTTTTCAAATTTCCAAAGGCATTAAGATATTATAGTATTTAGGCATGTGTTTATATAATGTAGTGAATATTCATCTAAAAATATGTAGTATCCATGTATTTAAATCCTGGGTCATTATAGTTAGTATTATAAGAAAGGTTTAGTTAACATTTGGAAACTAGGATGATAATATTTTATCGAGATCTATAGGGACATTTCTAAGGATATGTCTTTGGATGTCTATAAGGATAAGTTTGAGGATGAGTAAAAGTATTGGAAAATGTATTGGAATTATGGTAAAGGATACTGAAAGTAATTTTAAATAAATTAAATCTCTATATAGATACTACAAGTGGATGTGGATATGAAATAGAGGTACTAATGGGTAATAAATTCAAAAAGGGAACATTAATATTGACTTGATCGACACCTTTTGCATGAAAATGAGCCTTTTTTGTATACCTAGTTTGATGCTCCCCGGGTATATACTTTGAAAGTTCACAAAATATTTATGAACCATACTGATGAATTTAAATATACAATGACTATGAATGACCATGGATAAATCTAAGTTTTTATAGATTAAAAATAATGTGTCATGATTTAGAAATTCTATAAGTTGTTTTTTTCATGATTACATCATTCTATACTATGATTTGTGTTTCTCACACTATAATTTTTGGTTTTAGTAAATGTAGGGATCTACAAGGAACTAGGTGAAAATTAAATGTGACAAAAAAATTACTAATGAGAAGAGAAATGGGATGATGACTAGAGTGAAGGACATTGTGATTATGCCTAATCAATTTTCATGGAACATGATTAAAAACATGTACATTAACCAACTTTTAGACTCACCAAATAAGAGAAGTAAAGAGTGCACTGAGAGTGTGGGTTGTGGAGACCATGGAAGAAAGAAGATTCAATTTCCTAAATATAGATAATGTGGAAAGAATCACTAAAGGGAATGTATCAAAGAGAGAATAATATGTTTTGGGTGTTGAAAATAAGGACACAAAGCAAGTAAAAACAAAGGAAAAATGAAGAGTTCAGTTGACATAATGGATGTGAATATTTGTCTCTATAAGGTATTATCAATGGATGAATTATTTAAATGTGGAAAGACTGGGAATTATTAAAATTAACATCCTAGGGGGATATCTTTTGAAGATAATAATAAAAGGTGGTATGAGTAATAGTTATATTTCTAATGATTAATAGACTACAAATGACATATGAAAGGAAATACGTATTAAGGAATAAGACTACCATGCCTAGTTAAATGTTTTAGAAGAAAGTAGAATTATTTAAGTATTTATGTATTTGAATTATAATATTATGTTATATTAATTGTGAAATATATAAGGATTTTTTTGTATATGTATTTTTGATAATTATTTTATAAAATAATTTAAATGGTATTGAATAACTAGAAAAGTGATTTAATAGTAAGGTGATATTTTTATTTAGGGAAGATAACCCTTAATATGTTCTTGAGGTTGAGAAAATGGTGTTTAGTTTGGATAAAGATATGAGTGATATGGATAAAGTAAGTTGGATAGTATTTATGACCATAGAAGTGATAAAGGATTTACTAAAAAAGTGGTTTATATTCTCATTGATGGAGTTTGAAATATCATTGGATCTATGGAATAGGTTTAATAAAATGTTGTTTTATTCAAGGAGTGATTAAGCACGAATGTTTTCACTGATATTTTATGGTAATTATATTTATTACCAAGCTTCATAAGAATATATGACTATGGTTTTCACATATTTGGCATGTGACCATTAAGAGTTTCTTAATGATATTTTTGAGTATTAATGTTATGTTTATTTTGATAAATTTAGCGACCATATTTATAAATATTTAATATTAGAAGGGATATGGGGTTAACCATTTATGGAGTGGTTTAAGTGGAAATTTGGAAGAGTTTTTTGAGATTAACTTATTACTTTACCATATAAATATTTATCAATATTAGATAACCACTCCTAACCTTTTTTCTAGATATTTAATGAATTACTACTTATTATCCTATTATGGATATTGTGATCCATTGGTACTTCATGTATTAAAAAATTTGTCTTCATTTATTGGTGTAAGAGATTAATTGGAAATTTATTGAAGTAAAAATAGAGGATTAAATTATACTTATGATATAAAGAAAAATAATCCCTAGGTATACTGACCCCTTTGAAATTTATGGTCATATGAGGATGCTATCATTTGGATTGGTGCTTCCACCAAACCTCGATTGGGTTCACAATGTGTTCCATGAATCACTTTTGAAAAATTACATACTTGATCCTTCAAATTTTATAAACTAAAATGTTTTACCACTATATCATGAAATTTATTATAAGGAATAACTATTAGAAATTCTGGATCGAATAGACAATGTTCTGTGAAACAAGACCACTCACATGGTAAAAGTTTTGTGGTGAAACCACCAGCACAAGAAAGCTATATGGGAACTTGAGTAAGTAATGAGGAAAAATTATACTTAGCTTTTAGTACCAAGTTTATTAATTTCAAGTGTTAAATTTATTTTAAGTGGGATATAATGTAACACCCGGAGATTTTGTGAAATATATTTTTTCAAATGAAATCAATTTTTTTGATATTTTGTGTTACACAAAACATCGAGTTTAAATTTAATTACATGAAACAATGAGTTTATGTTTAATTACATGAAACACCAAGATTATATTGCACTAAAAACAACACTTAGTTTAACTAGTGTTATACACAAAATTGATTTTATATTTCGTTACACACAATGTTGAGTTTAAACGAAACATGTCGTATTATTCAAATATTATTATTTAATATAATAGTTATCACCCAAACATGGCATTGGATTTTATGAATATAATTAATTAAATATGAAAATATATGGTTTATACATGTATAAAAAATTAATTCTTTGGCCACCAATAAATTAGTAAAATGAAAATAAAAACTATTTAAAAATTAATGAAATATTCTTCTAAAAAACTTTTTTATGAAAATAAACATGTTTTACTTCAATAAATTATACAAGATACATTTTTAAATTATTTTAATGAAATTTATTTAGTATATATTCAATGAAAAGTTTAAAATTTATATAACATGTTTTTCAGAAAAGAGATAATAAAAAATCCAATTTTATGCTTAAAATTATATTTTTTGTAATTTTTTCACCTTTAGGGAACTTATTTGAAAATTATTTTTTAGAAAAATTTGAAAATTAATTTTATAAAATAAAAATTATTTTTGAAATAATAATTTCAATATTAGTTTAGGGTGTATTTTTATGATTTTTCTGAAAGGTTTCATTTTTTGATGAATAGTGAAACATACTAAATTTTAATAGAAAACTGCCTTTTTTTTAAATTTATTTATAAAGTTTAATTATATTTTAAATTGGTTTTAAAGTAAAATTTATTCATACATAAATAAATTAATCCAATTTAGGTCATTTTAGTCAATTTTATATCGATTTTTGATATGAGATATTTGTAAACTTATAAAAAATTTCTCTTTAAAAAATCACTTGCTCGTAGTGTTTGCGGTATTAATTTTAAATTAAAATTTTCTATTTATGAGAATAGAATTTTTAAAAAGGATTAAAAAATTTAAATCATCAAAATTTATATTATATATTATTTTTAAATTATTTTTTAAATAAAATTAATAGTAAAAGAAGTACAAATTATTTACCATGGTTAAGTTAAAAATGGTTTTAGCAGTTGTTAAATTAAAAAGATATGAGTAAAAAAGGACCCAATTTTTTCTAACACCCATATTATAGAAATATTTTGACCTTATACCTTCTAGGATCTATATTTTTCCATTATTTTATCCTTGTGACATGAAACTAATGGGGTTGGAATTCTCTCTTTCAGAAAAATTACAAGTGTTCCACTAACCTCACTTATAAAAGATCACCCCTTCTTCTATCCTCTTCACACCATCAAGCCCAGCTAGTTAATAAAAATAAATTACCAAATAAATCACCAAATTCCTTACTCTCATCATATAATCATTATTTTTGATATAAATCCAACCAAGTATGGATTTAAGTGCAAACCTAAGGAGGACACCTGAAAAAGAGGTAACATTCATCAACAAGTGTTTTTGTATTATTTCATCCCCCACCTATTTCAATTAATCTTATAAAATGATGATATAATAATTTTATTATATTTCATATACTTAGAAGTTATTATATTAATTTAATTACCTACAACCATATCTACATCTATCAAATGGGTTCCGTAATCACCATTCTTGTGTACGGTGGACTGTCACCTCGCAAACCAATATCGTTCATTTTCCCATTACCAACTCTCATTTTTAAACATAATGATGTATTTATAATTTATATATGATATTTATGAATTATATTTATTCTATAATTATTATATCACACATACCTTCATTATTTTCATTTTGTGAGAATACGATAATGCCAATCAATGTACAATGAAATACCACCTCGTGAAGATATGTGATTTGTTCACTCATTTCATGGAATGTATTATGGATGATTTTAATGAGAAAATGTGATATATATGAAATGAAAATTATTATTTAATGATAATATTTCATTTTAATTTATTTCCTTCAATCCAACAATAAAATTTAAACAACGTTCATGTGTACGTATGACCTACCGTCTCCATAGACGATGTATTTAATTTTCTATCACTAAATTTTATGAATTAATATAAACACATATATATTTATTATATATTATTTTTATATAATAGTAATAATTATTTATATTATTGAACCATTATAAAAGTAATATTACAAAAAATATAAAAAATCAAAACATATTTGAAAATAAAGTGGTTATTACCCAAAACACAAATTTAACATGTAATTTTTAATAAATGGGATATAAAAGGTCAAAATAAAATCATAAATAGAATTATATATATAATTATTTTTCTGTAATATAAAAAATAAACTTATATTTATTATACTGAGTTTTTAACATGACATAAGTAAATACATAAAGTAAGAGATTTATGTCTCACTTTTTACTTCTATGAGACACATTCCATATTGAAAACTTATTTATATTATGTGGTGTATATACTACCCATGAATGTATTTTATTGTGATTAGAATTAATATTATTGGTATTTACATATCCATTTAAGGATCTCTCTTTTATGGTGTTTATGGTTCAAAAATTTCTATGTTGGTAATGTATTTATAGTCTCTCTTTTATTTCTGGGAGACGTATGAAAATTCACCACTATTTTCTTTTGTGTGGTTTATATACTTACCATTTGACATTTTATATAATGAATATAATTATTTTCTTGATATTTATTTTTTCATTTTATTTTTTTCTTCACTAGATATTATGATTAAAAATATTACTAAAGTGGTGAGGGATTTTTATCCCAATTTGCCTCCTTTGAGGAATATGTTAAGTTATCCACCTATATAATTTTACAAGGTGTGTTTCAATAATATTTGACATGTAATATGTTCAATTTATTTATCCTCATTATATTTCAATGTTTTATTTGATTTTATCCTTTCATGGAGCTTATGATTTAAGGTTACCAAAGTGTTATGGATTTTATGTTACAATCTCATCGATTATCAAGATTATTTATGATTATGTTTTTGATGAAAAAAATATTATGATCCATATCTAAATAAAGTCATGAATTTTATTATCCTTTAGTTATTCAGGATATTTTATAGCAATGGTACAATTTTTCCACTCTCTAGTAATTAAAATAATTGAGATTCTATTTTATGAAAATCCAAATTTATTTCTATCTTCAGTCAGGAATCCATTTTATTCCAAAAATGTTTTCTTACAATGTTTTCAAGAATGTTTTATTATTACAATATTATTTTTAAAATTTATTTTTACCTGTGTTTTACTTTTAATATTTTTTAAAGGAATCTTCATATTGTTTTTCAAAAAATTACAGTTTGGCTTCTACTAAAAACATAAAAGGAATATTCATTTTAACCTACACATCTTGAGTGGAATTTTAAAAATGTCATGACCAATAATATTTTTGAAGAATAATTTTAAACTTTTCTAGGTTTTTTTCAAATAAAAATATTCTAAAATAGTTTTGGTTTCAAAAATTTATTTTCAAATAAATTTTATTTTCCTTAATAAATGTTCCAATTCATATTTCCAAATACTTCTCTATATAAGATGAAATACTTTGATATAATTTATAATTTAATGGGGGTATAAACTAAGGATAAAATTATTGTAATTTCTCAGAATGGTTTTTGTTTTTGATGAAAATATTTTTATGAAACCCATTTTTTTTCCATGGGTTATTCCCTGATAGAACTCTTATGAAACCTGTTTGTTTTCACGGGTTATGATATGAAGAAATGATAAAATGATTATTAAACCTATATCTTTTCCACAGGTTTTCTTATGATGAAATGTTTGTGAAACCCTTTTTATTTCATGGGTTTTGATATGATGAATATTTTATGATCTTTTCAAACACATATGTATATTTTTCATTATGTGAAAGTGGTTAAATTTTAACCAAGTAAGGTGGTTATGTTATAACCAAAGACAAGTGGGGACAATATCTAACTCCAAATCACTGGTTAAGGATTTATATATCATGATATAGATAGGAATAAAATGAGTAGTGGACTTGGTTCAGTAAGGGAATTTTTCCACTATGATGGTCTTGGGAGTGAACCTTGACTACTATAATGATTTGTGGAATGAACCTATTCCAATATTAAGAAAGGGATACCATTGGGGATGGTTGTGTGTCCAACCAAGGAGGTTTAAAAACCCATAGAGTTCCCTAATAAGTTATGGAAATGAGTCTTGACTACTGAGGAAATTATTTTTTATAATTATGTGTATGTCACAATTCTATGTCTTATACCAATGTTATACTCTCATCGATTATGTTATTTTATTATATTATTATTCTTGAATTATGAGCTACCAATATTTATTCCATGACCAAGGATTGTGATATTTGATATATAGGGTATGGTTTTCATTTTTTATGCTCATGTTATCATACTCTTATGATCGTGTTACGATTACATATCTCATTCGTTTTCCCTTACTGAGCATCTGAGATCACCCTTTGTTATGTTTCATTTCCCCAGGTTATTTATTAAGGTTTTATTTATTAGTAATAAAGGGGATGATATTTATGGGAGACATTTAAGGTCTTTTATGAATTAATAAGATTGTGTTCCAATATTCCAAAATCTCTAAATTATTAGACTCCTTAGGTGTGTGTTTTTATAATGTAATGAATATTCATCTAAAATGATGCAATATCTATGTATAAAAAACCTCATTTATTATAGTTGGTATCATAGGAAAGGTTTATATAACCTTTGGAAAATAGGATGAGAAAACTTTATTGATTTATCTAGATATATTTATAATGATATGTATAGTGATGTCTCTAAGGATAAGTCTAAGTATGAGTCAAAGTATAGGAAACTTTCTTATAATTTTGTTAAAACATAAATCAAGTGGTTTCCAAGAAATTATATCCCTGTATGGATACTAAAAGTGGATGTTGATCTAGAATAGAATAACCTAGGGGTAATAAATTCAAAAATGGGGCATTGATCTAGACTCATTCATCACTTGGTGTATGAAAATGGTATTTCTACACACTCCATTTGACACTCCTAGAGGATCTGCATTGGAAATATAGAGACTCTTTATAAATCACAATGATGTATTTAAATAAATTATGACAATGAATAACATACGATAAACCTAAGGTTTCATAAATTAAAAAGAAGGATTCATGATTTATAAATCCTATAGGTGACTTTTTTTCTTGATTATGTGGTTTTACACTATAATTAGTGTTACTCACACTGTTTTTTTTGTTTTTAGTCAATTGTAGGAACTGGATGTAATTAGGTTAAAATTGAATGTGATGGATTTTTTTTAATGAGAATCTAAATCAAACGATGATTGGAGTGTAGTATGTTGTGATTATTCATAATCTATTTTTATAGAACTTTATTAACAACATGTTCCTTAATAAAATATCAAACTCACCAAATAAGAGAAATAAAAAGTTCACTGATAATTAGGGTGGTAGAGACCATGGTGGAATATAGATTTATTTTCTTATATATCGATAATGTGGAAAAAAATACTCAAGGGAATGTATTATAGGGATGTGAAGATGTTTTGGGTGTAAAAATCAAGGAAACAAAGTAACTGTAAAGGAAAAATGAAGAGTTCAGTTAATTAAATGGATGAGAATATTAGTGTCCCTGAGTTATTATCAATGAAGTAATTATATAAATGTGGAAAGTATTAGAATTATGAAAATTGATGTAATAGGTGTAAATCATGTAAAGAGAATAAAAAAGCTGGTAGGAGTAACATTTATATTGTAGATGATGAAGAGAATACAATATATATATGAAAGGAAAGAATTGTTAAGAAGTAAGATGATGAATCTTAGTTAATGGTATGATAAGAAAGTGGGATTATTGAAGTATTTTTTTATTTTAATTCAAAGACTATGTTTTATGAATAATAAATTATTTAAGGATTTTTCATTATATGTTTTTTAATAAGGATATTTAAAATGATGTTAAATGGTATTTTTGAACTAGAAATGTGATTTAATAGCAAGGTCATATTTTTATTGAGGGAATATAACCCTTAATATGTTATTGAGGTTGAGAAAATGGTGTTTAGTTTGGATAAAGAGATGATTTATATAGATAAAGTAAATTGTATAACATTGATGAACTGAAAACCAATAAAGGATTTTTTTTGACAAAGTGGTTATTTTTATCCTTGATGAACTTTACAAAATTACTATATCTATGGAGTATGTTCAATAATATATGATTTTATTCAAGTAAGGAGGAAACATACACGCTTTAATTTTGGTTTTATGGTAATTATAGTTACCAAAAAACCTCAATAGAATATGTAACCAAGTTATTCAAATATATGTAATGTGACCACTAAATCTTCTTGATGATATTTTGGGGATTAATGTTAAGTTTATTTTGTGAAATTTCATGACATTATTTATAAATAATGAATTTTGTAGGGGTTATAAGTTTAACCATTTATAGAATGGTTTAAGTTGAACTTTGGATGAGGTTTTAGGGATTAACTTATTACTTCCACAAATGAATATTTATCCATATTAGATAACCAATGCTAACCTTTTTTATAGATATTTAAGGAATGACTTACCATTCTATTATGGATCTTGTGATCAGTTAGTGCTATAAGAATAAAAAAAATTATCTTTTTTCTTATCATAAGAGATGAAGTGGAAATTGATCAAGGCATAAAAAAGGATGAAATTTTTATTATGATACAAAGTAAATATAATCCATATGTATATCTTCCCCTTTTAAATTCTTTATCGTATTGGGAATGTTGCCTTTTGACAAATAGTAAAAAATACATAATTTTTACTAAAAACTGTATTTTCATCTAATTTATTTATAAAGGTAAATTATGTTTTAAATTGGTTTTAAAGAAAAATTAGTTGAATTATAAAACCATAAATCCAATATAGTTTATTGGAATCAATTTAATATTGTTTTTTGATATGAAAATTTTCTAATATTTTGAACATTTATTTAAAAAACCACTTGATCATAGTGTCTTTGAGATTAATTTTAAATTAAAAAATTTCCACTTTGGGGATTGGAATTTATAAAAATGGATTCCATATTTTTAATCAGAATAATTTATAAAATTTATATAAGTTCTATTTAATTTTTATCTAAAATTAATAATAAAATATGTAAAAATTATTTGCTGCAGTTTAGGTAAAAATGGTTTTACCTGGGGTGAAATTAAAAAGATATGGGTCAAAATTGACCCAGAACATATCTAAAACCCATTTTATAGAAATATTTTGAACTTATAACTTCTATTATATAACTTTTTCCATTATTTGAGACTTTTTAAATGAAAAAATTTTGGTTGTAATTGTATCTTTCAAAAAAATTACAAGTTTGGAAATCAACTCACTTATAAAATGTCACCCTTTCCCCTCTCCTATTCACACCATAAAACACATTTTGTGCCGAAAATACCTACCCAAATGACTCCAAAATTTCATATTATAATCCTAATATAATTATTTTTTATATAAATCCAACAAATGAAGGCTTTTATTGCATACCTAAGGAGGATACCTGAAGAAGAGACAATTTTCATCAACAAGCGTTTTTGATTTATTTCAGCAACAACCTCCTTAAATTATTATTATATCACAATGATATAACAACCACAGTATATTCAATAAACTAAGATGTTTTTATGAAAAGTTAATTACCTAAAACCATCTCTACTTACATCAAATGCGTTCCAAAATCGTCATTTGTGTGTACAACGAACTACCCCCTTACAAAGAAATGTCGTTCGTTTTTCTATTTCCACCTCACACGGTTGGAAATAATATGATATTTATCATATTATCAATATTATATAATTACTATATCCCCCATACCTTCATGATTTATATTTTTTGGGAATATGATAACATCACTCATGTGTACAACAGACTATCGCCTCACAAAGCGGTGGAATTGATTCATGCTTTACATGGAATGTATTAAGGATTGTTTTAATGAGAATATGTGATATAAATGAAACTAAAATGATTATTTAATAGTAATATATAATTTATCTTTCTTTATTTCAATCCAAAAATAAAATGGAAACAACGTTCATATGTATATTCGGACTACCGTCTCCATGAACTGTGTATTTCATTTTATGTCTTTAAATTTTATTGATTACTATAAATAAATACATAATGGATATAAATTATATTTTTATCATGGTTATAATTTTTTATATTATGTATCCATGATAAAATTATTATGAAAAAAATATAACAAATAAAAATATATATGAAAAACAAAGCGGTTATTACCCGAAATGTAACTTTAACAAGAAATTGTTAACAAATGGGTAATAAAAGTTCATAAGAAAATAAAATATGTAATGATATATATATATATATATGTATATTTATTTTTATTTAATATATGTATAATAAACTTATATTTATTATACTTTATTTTTTGATTCGTATTATGGAAGTAAATACTTAAGGTAATGGATTTCTGTCTCACTTTTTACTTCTATGAGACATACGACATATTCAATAACTATTTATATTATGTGATGTATACACTGAACATGAATGTATTTTATGATGGTAATAATTAATTATATTTTTATTTACATATACATTTTAAAATCTATCTTTCATGGGGTTCATGGTTCAAAAGTTACTAAATTGGTAAGGGATTTCCGGTCTCACTTTTATTTCTAGGGGACATAAGAAAATTCACAAATATTTTATTTTGTGTGGTGTATATAATTCCCCTTTTAAATGTTATATCATGAATATAATTATTTTCATTATATTTAATGTTATTATTTATTGGTTTTTATTATTCTCATATGATTTTAGAATAAATTTTACCCGTGATTTAATTTTTAATTTTTTTAAAGGAATCTTCATTCCATTTTCCAAAACATTCCCATTTTGATTTTACCAAAAATGTGAAAGAAGTATTCGTTTTAATGTGTAAGGAATGAAATGAATTTTAAAAAATCATTACCAATCATCTCTTTGAAGTTTCCTTTAAAAGTTCTCAATTTTATTCTCAAAGAAAAGTATTTTCAAAATATTTTTAATTTTGAAAATTTATTTTCAAAGAAATTTTATTTTACTTAAGATATTTTCCAAGTGATCTTTCAAAATAATTCTCCATATAAGATTATATCCTTGCATATAATTTATTATTTAATAGGGATATGAATCAAGGATACCATTCTTATTATTTATTTTAATGGTTTATTTTTATGATAAAAATATACTTATGAATACCATTTCTATTTCTTGGGTTACACCTTGATATAAATCTTATGAAACCTGCTTCTTTTCATGGGTTATGTTATGTTGAAATGATGAAATGATTATAAAACCTACCTCTTTTCTATATATTATTATATGATGAATTTTTTATAAAACAATTTTCATTTATTGAGTTATTATATGGAGAATATTTTATGATCTTATGGAACACATATGTATGATTTTCATTTTGTGATGGTGGTTATGTTATAACCAAGAACGATGGTTCTGTTATAATCAAGGATAATGGTTAAATTATAAAAAAATATGGGTGAGACCTATATCTACCTATAATTAATTGGGTAATGATTTATATCTAATGGGATAGAAAGTAATGGAATGGGGATTTAAATCAATTTAGTAAGGTATTTTTTTCAATATAATGGTATTGGTATTGAAAAATGATTAATATGATGGTTTGGGTAGTAAACCCATTCCACTATGATGAAAGAGATGCCATTGGGTATGGTAGTGTGTCTCTCCTAGGAGGGGTTTCTACCCCTAGAGTTTCTATATAAGTTTTTGAAGTGAGCATTAAGTGAAAATGAAATTATTTTCTACACTTATTTGTATATAACAATTCTATGTCTTATATCAACGTTATGATCTCATAGATCATGTTATTTGATTATATTTTGATTCATGTATTATGAACCGATAATCATTATTTCATTACTCAAGTTTATGATCTTTTATATGTAGGGTATGGTTTTCAAATGTTATGATCATTTTCTTATACCCTTATATTCATATTATGCTTACGTATCTCCTTTATTTTCCCTTACAAAGCATATGAGCTTACCATTTATTATTTTTTCTTTCCTCAGGTTATGAATACAGTTTTTAAGTATGAGAACTAAAGGGGAAGATATTTATAGGATACATTGAATATATTTCATGAATTAAAAATTTTATATTCTAAGTTTCCAATAACACTAAACTATTATGGTTCTCATGCGTGTGTTTGTTTAATGTAATGAATAGTCATATAAAAAGATGTAATATCCATGTATGAAAAGTATGGTTCATTATAGATTCAATTGTTTCCATTTATTGAGATTGTGTGTTTAACCTTATGATTTATATGAGTTTAACTCTACAATTGGTAAATTATATTTCCTAGATATGTGTTTTGTTCCTCCTACATTTGGTTTCGTTTTTTGTTATAGAGAGATCCTTGAGGGTCATCTCATTGATAATTGTTCGAATCCCCTAAAATTTATTATTTCTAAGTTCTGTTTTGATTCTAGAGAAATATAACTATTTGAGAGGTATTTTATGTAATATATGAGGTTCTCGAAACCTTTATTTTCTAATTTCCCAAGGTCTAGAAGTGTTATGAGGGAGATTATGCCCTTTTAATTATTGAAATTTAAAACTTTTCTCTCACTACCACTTGAATGACCATGCAGTCACTTGTTACTTCATTTAGTCAGTTGATTCCTTTATGAAGTATGTTTATTTATTCATGTGGTTGGTTGGTTCCTTCGTGTGGTCATTTAGTTCCTTCATGTGGTTATGTTGTTCCTTCATATGGTTTTTTGGTTCCTTAATGTAGTTGACTGGTTCCTTCATACATTTAGTTGGTTCCTTTGTAAAGTTGGTTAGTTACTGCATGCTGTCGATTTTTTTCATTCATGTTATGGGTTGGTTCCTTCCTATAGTTAGTTGGTTCCTTCATGTGGTATGTTTATTATTAATGTGGTATCTTGGTTGGGATTCATGGTTAGTCCATCATTTTTTAATTTTTTTTCAAAATACCTATATTTTCCAGAATTATGTGAAAAATAATTTCAACATAAAATATATAATTAAAAGGTTAAACAAATATTTATAAAATAATATTTTTGAGAATTAAATATAGAAATTTAATTCCATAATTTCCATGGTTTTAAATGGGTTTTTTATGTTTTCTAAATGAATCTAAATTAAATGATAATTGAAAAGGAATGTTGTATGCCTTAATCTTTATAGTTAATGAAAGATCTGTATCTAGAATATTATTTATGATATTTATTCAATTAATATAATTTATTATTTTCTTAATGTCCATAAGAACTAAAACCTCGATATTAGGACTTTGATTAATCTAAATATGACCTGAAAACTTCTTTCTTGGGACTCTAATCATGTTCAACAACTTGGTTCCCCCTCTATTTTCTACTGTAGTCTGTGGCATTTGAGGTTGGTGTTTTTTTGTATTTTTTATATATACTTTATTTATATTTATTTTATGATTAATAAATCCCTTATCTTTGCAATATCCTATTGGGATAATCATATTAAATTTCTTTCATTTTTAGTGAAACATGTTTTGGAACTTCTTTTACATGCATGAGATCCCAATGATTCTCTTATTTTGTGTACATTCACAATTAGAAAGATTTTATTTTCTAGTGAGTGGGTGGTATAGATTAACTAAGGAATATAATGAACCAGGTTAAATTGAATCATAAGAGAGTATGAGTAATCAAATGTGTTTATCTATTTCTCTTTTATTGTTGATTATTTTCTCTTTAAAGATATAAATTTTTGTGATATGCTTATTATGACTACTATGAATTAATAAATTTTACAATTTTAAACCCCTCACTTATAAAAGGATAAGAACTTATATATAGATAATGAATTGGTTTTTTGTGAATATGTAAAATTTATTAAAATAACCATGCATGAGATAGTGAATTAATGATAAAACCACCTTTAAATGAATTATGGATTTATGTAGTGTGTAAATTTTCAATTGCTTACTATCAGTATATTATCTGTTGTGTTTGTGGTTATGTGCCCATTAAAGGGGATTATACAATGATGGTGGTGACTGGTTTAGGTTCAAGATGTGATGTGGGATGTTTAAGTGTGGTGGTTGATATGTGGTTGTGGTGAGATGGTTAGATTATGGTTTTGGCTTTAGTAGTAGGCATTATGGGTTGTTGTGTGGTGCCTTGTTTTAGTATCGTAGTAGCGATGGAATATGAGGTTAGTAATTATGATAGATAAATTGTATGGGCTGAAATTTAATAAAAGTGGAATATAATTTTCATGTTGTAACTAATTCAATGAATTAAATAATCATGAACACACTATAATTAAATGAAAATTAAATGTGAATATTTATTATAGTGGTTTGTTATCAAGTATGAAGTTAAATGACTTGATTAATGAGGGGTGGGTGGTAATGTAATAATATATAAATAGGTTTAATATATAATTTAAAGAAAGTAAATTGGGTTGTGTGTGGTTGTTTAGTGTGGTGGAGTGGCATCAAGCAGTGGCAATGTGTGGTAATGTTAATATGGTGTTGATGATAAGATAGAGATTTTGAAGTATTTATGTGAAACCTTTTGTCTGGGATTATGTACAGTCTATGTATATATATTATTATATTTTCATGTTACTTCTATATTCACTCCAACTATGTTAAATACTATGCACATACACCCAAATATTTTGGGGGTTTCCCCCACATCCAGATGGGGATGATCAGATGCATAAATACGCCCACTTCCCCACTCTTCCATCAGAAGAAGTATATAGAGTGGTTAACTAGTTTGTGGTGAGAACCAAATAATGATGGAACAATTGGTGGTGATGGATCATGAAGGGAGGATGTGATGTATAGTGGTGTATCAACCCCAAGCATTATATCCTGGAGCTGATGTATTCTTTAATAAATTGGAATAAGATATAATGAATCACACCTCGAAGGACCGAATGGTTTAGTAGTATTGGTAATCTAGATACATTCTTGATTCTAGAATTACATTTAAAAACAAAAATTACAACATATTTTTTACAATATCATTATTACCTATATAATATACTTTTATATCAATCATATTACACTTCATAGAATCCTGGGAAAGGAAACAAATAAGGGTGAGATAAAATGCTCCATATGGGTTAAGTACAATGGAAGCTATAATGAATCAATAAATAATAATACATATGGAAAGGTAAATAACCGAACACACATTCCATTTAAATAATAATTTGGTTATCATAATTATATAAATCATAATCAATATGGAAAGTAAAATAATTGAAAATACATTCCATTTAATCAATAAAATGAGAATAAAATGAATCTAGTGATAATATCACTGTGAAAATATCATGGATAATAAAAACTTAAATCTTAATGAAGGATATTTTTAATTATCAGACTCCATGATCTCATAAATCACGATCCCTCAAACTTCAAGACCTTCCATAAGATGGTTTTAACCACCTGTCGAAACCTATTTAACACTTGTTTACTTATTTGTCTTAGGATACTAACTGATGAATCGAGGGGATATATAATACCAGGCCACACCTATAACTATTGATCTAAATAATTCCTTATATATTGAATAATATATTTAATTCATGAACAATGTGAATTATCATCAACTATCCTTATAGATTAAATAATACAAATTTATTAATATTTCCCCAGAAAAGCAAATAACTTTCAATATAGAAAACCATACATAAAAATTATATATGTTTTAAGAAATTAACTAATCCATGATAAATAATTTGGATATTTATGGGATATTTAATGTCCAATTATCAGATAAAGTGAATGTTTCAAGGGAAAGTTAATGACTACAAAAGTAAATCAAGAAAGTGAATGTAGAGACTTTGCTTGGTAAAAATGATCATAAATGATCCATAGAAAGAATAAGTATGATATCAATCAAACATATCCACAATAGAGCATATTTAAAATAAAGGGTTATTGTTTTTTATGAATATAAATACCATAAAATATCTTTAAAAACATTTTTGATGAAAATAACCTTTTCATTTTAAAAATCAGTTTTTAAATCAATTTTTTTTTGAAAATCATATTCTTTGAAAATAAAATATTAAAAAACAACGAATTTATGAAATATTAGGGAAATTTTTTATTGAAAAATAACCTTGTAAAATTAAAATGGAAGATTAAAAGTAATTATGTTCATGATGGTGGGTATTTTACTAAATTCCATAAAATTTTATAAGAAAATTTCTTTTGCACTACAAAAAAGTTAGAAAAGTGCCTTGTTCAGAAAAAAAAAGAATATTACTTCAAAAAAATTTAGAAAAATTTAAAAATGGGTAAATTTTTTTTAATTAAATCATTTTTAATAGGTTAAAATAATTTTTTTTAAAACATGTTTTTGGAAGAAAATTACTTTCTGACCAAAGAGAGAAATAAAGTAATATTTTCTTAAAAAAATTTAAGTAATAAAGAGTAAAAAATGGTAAAATTACTTGAAAATATCATTAATAACTATAAGAGAATAAAATTAAATGGGTTTAATATACAATTATAAAATAATTTCCTTCAATTTAAATTCAATAGAAAACAATCTCGATTAGAATGAGATTGTGAAATAAACCCTTATAATGATCATAACGTTGAAGTGATAATTAATGAATGAATAAATTATGTTTATCAACTAAAAATCCGCATAAAACAAGTTTAAATAAAAATTAATATAACAAAAATTCATTATATACCTAATGAAAACTATAAAAGATAATAAATGAGTATTATAAACCAATAAAACAGAATTGAGTTATAAAATTCTTTACAACATAGTAACTTTTAATTAAAAACACCCTTTGATGAAATATTTCAAATTAAAACTTAAAATAATATTAAGAATGAATTAATAATGGTATTTCTTGTCAAATTTTTATTATATACACTATATAAAATAAATTAGGTTCATAACATTACAATATGCCTCAATGAATAGAAATTAGAAAAAGTCCCTTACCCCACACCTCCTTTTTATTTAATGTTATTTAACCAAATGTATAATGGTTTTAATCTTGTTATTAATTTATAAAATTACTATATTTATATTTATAATACCATTTATGATCATACTATAACATCTTTTCACCTATTCATTATTAATCTTTCATTATTTTCATTCTTTTATGCGTTAATTACCTTGTTTTCTCATGCGTGTTTTGTCATGAAAGATATGGTTCTTGAAAATATTATATAGTTATATCGTATCTATTATAATAATAATGAAATAAATATCATATTAATACATAAATTTTACTTTTAATACCAATCATGATAGATGGTTTTGAGAAATAAAGTATGCTACGATCATGGAGACGATATGTTGTACGTACGCATGCGTAATGTTTAAATTTTCAACGATCATTATGGAAATGTGGTAAGTAATATTTTAAGTTTAAAAAATTATAATAATATTATAAATACCATATTATATAATTATAAATATATATCATCCTTGTGATTTGGTGATTAAAAGAGAGTCACATCTCTTCATGAAGGCAGTAGTCCACACGTATGCGAACAATGTTATCATATTTAAGTGAGTGAAAAGGTAACAAATAAAATGACATATTATTTTTATATAATTATGAATAAGTTATTAATATCATAATTATGTCATGTATATCCCATATAATTAATTAAAGTTATCATTATCACCATTCATTTAATGAGTTAGTGAAAAACGAACCACATTGCTTTACAAGGCGGTTGTCCACCACACACACGAGCAACACTATCATATCTCCTAGGGAATGAAAATTAAAAATTTATATATTATATAATGGGTTAAAAGGTATATTTTTTTATAAATATAATATATAAACTTTTATCCATCAGTATACCCAATCGTGAGAGGTGGTAGTGGAAAAATGAATGACATCAGTTCGTGGGGCGGTAATCCGCCGTACACATGAAGAATGATTTTGTAACCCATTTTATGGAAGTGAAGATGGTTATAGGCCATGAATGTAACATAAAAAATATATTTATATTTAATATAATTATTTTATTATATCATGATTTTTTAATTTTAATTTAATGATGTGGATAAATAAATAAAATAAAAATTTTTGGTAAAAAATGTTACCTCTTCTTTGGGCATCCTCCTTAAGTTTGCACCAAAATCCTTCCAAGGTTGTATTTATGAAAAAAATAAGGATTATAAGATAAGTTTAAGTAATTTGAGAATTTATTTTGTTAGGTATTTTCCTAACCAAAGAGGTTTTAAATTGTAATAAAGAGTGTAGATGAGGTATCTCTTTATAAGTGAGGTGAGCAACACACTTGTAATTATTTTTAAAGATGCAATCATACCCATATTTTTATAATGCAAAAAGAATAAAAAATTATCTATTATCTAACATACAAAGATATAGGGTATAAAAATGGTAATAAAATGGGTATTTAAAAAGTTTCCATGTCATTTTTAACCCTTAGTTTCTTAGTTTAACCCCTGATAAATCCACTTTTACCTTAATCGTGGAAATTAATTTTTAATGTTTTTACTATTAATTTTATTAAAAAATTAATTTGAAATTATTATGAATTATAAAATATAATTATTTAAAATATAGAATCAATTTTTCTGAATTAAATCCATTTAAATAGTAAAAATTAATTTAAATTTAATCTTGGAGAGGCGACATGAAAGCGGGGTTTTAAAGAGAAAATTTCAAAAAGTTTATAATTTTTTTGTATCAAAATTCAACAATCATATTAATAAAATGAACTAAATTTGGTTAATTGATATAAAATTGAAATAATTTTACATTAAAACAAATTATAAATATAATTTCTTATTATAAATGTTTTAAACGAAAAGGTTTTTTTCAATTAAAATTCAGTATTTTTCACTATTCATCAAAAAACGAAACATTTTAGAAAAAAATCCAAAAATTAAGCCTAAGATAATTTTTATATGAGTATTCAAAAAATAAAGTTTATTTGTTCAAATAAAGTTTATAAATTTGGTAAAAAATAATTTTAAATTATGTGTGCAAATCATGACTAATCCATTTTTTAGAATAATACAGTTTTTCAAAAAACATTTATTTTTTCTTTTAAATGATTCCTATGTTATTTATAATCAATAAATAATCATAATTTTCATAATTTAGTTATAAATATTCATACCTACCAATTAAATGACTATTTTATAATGTTATACTATATTACGATTCATTTAGACTTGGGGTTGCATATTCTGCAAACTATCGAACACATTAAATTTAAATAAATATATTTTTGGGTTATTTAAGATTTATTTTTAAATAAAATGTTCTTATCTTAGAATTTTGGGGTGTTAAATTATCATCAAATTAAAAAAATTACATCCTCGTAATTTAATCTTGATCTTGGTAATCAAGGGTTTGATATTTTTAAATTATTTTGTTAAAATACCACATCATAGAAAGTGTTAATAAAATGTCCTATTAATAATAGAGAAAATAAAGTATAAAGGTCAAATAGATTAATGTATAACTAGGTTTCTAATTAGGTTAAATTTTTTGGTAAGTAAAGATATGTACGTGGAATAAAAATGTAAATAATTATAGACAGTGATAAACTTCATTGATCATAAAAAAGTAATTAATCAAAGGAAAGTTAAGGACCTCAAAACCATAAATCTAATAGGTGTGAAAAAGTTAATTGATATAATCAGAAATGATGGTAATAGGATAAAATTTTATTTTAGAATCATTTTTCCTAAAGTTGAGGAATTATTTTACTGTCTAATATTATGAGGAAATATACTTAATTGATATGTCTTTATTTCATAAGTATAATTTTATCCTTTTTTGTGCTTAATTAATTTTCTAATTCATCAATTAATATAATAAACAAATATCCAAAAATGATTTTTTATGCCCGAAGCACTAAAATTCACTTTTAATTGACTGTAAGATCCATAAAAGTGTGAAAAACAATTCTGTATATCTCTATTTTTTTCCCAAAATCAATATGGTTAGTACACGTTATCCAATTTAATACATTAATCCTTAAACCTCAAAAGTAACACCAATAGTTCATCATTAATATTTATTTTTGAAATTTTTTAACTTTAAATAAGGACATATTAATTAGGATATCACATAGGACAATGGTAGTCAATAAACCCTTATTATCCTTTATTCATGGGTTTGAGCCCCCTGAACTTTTTAAATGTGATGGGTTTTCACCAACACATGATTTCCTTTTTCTAAAATATATTAATTTAATTCCTATAACATTTATAAAAAATACTATGAACATCCTTGAAATAAAATTAATCATTAAAAAACCTTTTTATCATGGTTTTAAAAACAACTCTATTTTTAAGCCTAATAATATTCTTTGAATGTTATTACATTCTATTTAATGATCATATTAACCCTAAAGGTTTTCATTACCTTTAAAATTATGTTTATAAAATGTAAATGAATTATTACTCAAATAGATTTTCCAGTAAAATATATAATTGCCATTAATTTTTCCAAAATGTCCTTAATCTTTTAGAATTACCACCAAATGAATTTTTAAAAGGGGTTTTAAGAATTTAAACTTATTAAAACCCTTAAAATAGTAACCCATGCCGGTATACATAACTTTCAAGTTAATTAATAAAAATGTGCTTCTAAAATGTAACATAATCCTCAGATGTTTCATGATTCTTATTCCAAAATACTATTGGTAAAAATAAATCTATAATTTAATTATTTAATCCTAATACAGAAATAATTAATCAATTTTATTTCCACATAGGTCCTTCCTTGGTATAGGGTTTAATATTTTGTATAGGGGATTGTGTCAAATAGTTCCCAATCTCTCCATATTTAAGACCATGAACTATAAATGGATCCCTAGGATAAAATTGACTTTCTTCCCTCATACTCTTTATTTTTCCTTGGCAATTCATTACTTTATGACCTTCTTTTAAATAGATAAAACATTTTCCCATTCCTTTGGGACACCTTATTTTCAATCTAATACACCTTAGGTTTAACCTAGTACATTCATTATCGTCATCTAATCAAATAATTCTTAATTGTTTGTAATGAAATTATGAAATATACTAATAACATAACCTAGGAGTGTCAAACCAGGTGAATAGTAAGGCCCACTATAATGCACCCTATGATGATCAGTTCATACCTAGTATGAACTTTTTAGAGTTGTTACCCCTAGGTACCTATGTTCTAGAACCAAATCCACTTTTATTTTTCATAAAAAGATATATTTCAAGGAAAAACCACATAATCTATACCTTACCAAAACTCTAGGATGTTATTCTAAATATATCATCAACATATATCATAAGGTTAGGATCCTTAATCTATGTTTTTTCTTAAATCTATTTCCAAAGTTTTATAATAAAAATTATCTGATACAAACTGTAGGGACCCATACCCCTGTATCCTAGAAACAATGCCTACTTTAATACATTGTCATAAAATAGAAGGACTCTCATCCTAGATGACTAAATATTTGAGTACTATTGGTAAACTAGATACGTAATTGAGTATTGCATTAAATATGAAAAAAAATTACAATATAATTCTTTTCTAGAATATACTTATTACCTCTAGAATATCCTTTTACATCAGTCATAATATACTTCATGAAATCATGGGGAAAGTAAACAAAATATGGGTGAGCTCAAATGCTCAGTAAGGGTTAATTACAACAGAAACTCTCATGAACCAATAAAGAATAATAAATATGGTAAATTAAAAAACTTAAAACACATATAATTCAATAATTAACTTTTATATCATAATTAGATAAGGTATAATCAATATGATAAGGTAAATAATTATAAATATATTCCATTAAAATAATAAATTAAGAATGAAATGAATCCATAGATAATACCATTTTGAAAATATAATGGATAATAATAACTGAAATATTGCTGATGGAAATGATTAATTATTAGATTCCATGATCTTAGGCATAATGATACCTCAACCATCAATACCTCTCAGAAGACAGTTTAAACTACATGTAGAAACTCATTTAATGTTATCTTACTTATTTGTCAAATAAGACTTATTAGTGCATCCAGGGTATTTATAATACCAAGCACTAACTATCACTTAAGGTATAATGAATTTATAATATATCAAAAAATATATTTAATTCTTGAAGAATGTGTCTTATTATGAACTATCCATATTGATTAAATAATAAATATTTATCAATATTTCTCCAGATAACCAAATAAATTTCATTATAGAACACCATATTTAAAAATAATATATAGTTTAAGAAATTAATATATCCATGATAAATAAAATGTATATTTTGGGTAAATTTATTTTCCAATGGTTATAAGAAAGCGAATATTTTATGAAAAAATTAATGAATCTAAAAACTAATCAATAAAGTGAATATAAATACATTCCTTGGTCAAAATGACCATAAACCACCGAGAGGATGAATAATGATGGTATTAATAAAACATATCCCCAGTGAATTATATGTAAAATAAAGGGTTTTTGTAATTTATGAATGGAAGTACCATAAAATATCTTTAAAAAATTCTTTAGGAAAATTTCCTTTTCATTTTGAAAATCACTTTTTTAAACATAAAATAGTTTTAAAATTATTTTCTTTGAAAATCGCTTTAAAAAAAATATGAATTTTCAGAATATTAAGGAAATAATTGTCCGTAAAAAAATTGTAAACTTATAAAGAAATATTAAAATAAATAAAGTACATGAAGGTGGGTAATTTCATACATGTTGTAGAAGTTAATAATAACATTCCTTTAGCAATATAAAATGGCCAGAAAAGTTCCACGTTCAGAAAATGAAAAGAAGATTACTGATTTTATTTTGTAAAAAGAAAAAATGGGTAAAAATTTCTTTTGAAAATCATTTTGAAAAGGTTAATTTTTTTAAAAACATTTTTATAAAACACAATTTTGGAAGAAAAAAGATTTCTGATCGAAATGAGAAATGAAGTCTAATTGTCTTAAAAGCATTTTATAAAACATTTTAAGTACCAAAGAGTAAAAAATGGTACTATTTCTTGAAAATATCATGAATAACCATATGAGAATAAAATTAAATCTATTTATTATACATTGATTAATTAATTTCCTCTAACTGAAATTCAAGAATAAACAATCTCAGTTAGAATGCGATTATGAAGTAAAACCTTACAATGATCATAATATTGAAGTGAGAATTAATAAATGAGTAGATTATGTGAATCAAATATAAATCCACATAAAACGATTTTAAATAAAACATAAGATAATTAAAAGTAATTATACATATAATCTTAGATTATTAAAGACAATGAAGTAGTATTATAACACAATTAAATGAAATTGAGTTATGAAATTGTTTACCACATTTTAAATTTTAAGTCAAAACCCCCTTAGATGAAATATTTCAATTTTATACTCACAATACCAAGTAGAAATAAGTATTCATGATATTACATGTCAATGGGGTAGTATATACACCATATAAAAAAATTAGGTGCATGATATTACAATATTCCTCAATGAATAAAAATTGAGATGACGTCCCTTACCTCATGATTCCTTTTTTAATGTGATTTAACTAACTATATAATGGTTTCTATAATGTTATTAATTTATACGTGAATCAATTTTATATTTATGATGCAAAAACCTGATATTTTAAAAGAATAAAAATGAATTTGATAGCGTAAAGGGAACAAAACAATGAGTTTATCTTGTGTTACATGAAACACTATGTTCATCTTTCATTACACACTACACTCAGTTCAGATTTCATTATATGCAACCCTGATATTTTTTTATGTTTGATAGCGTATTCAACACGCAACATCGAACTTAAATGACCAATGATATATATTACTGTAATAAACTAGCCGGTAAGTTAGTGGGTGTGGATAATATTAAATACTATATGAAATATATATATCCTAATAAATATAAATTATTGATTTATTTTTATTATATAATCAATAAATGTTTATTAAATTCATTTTATTCTTCAAAAATAAGTTTTCTTCAAAAATGATTTTTTTTCACTTTTCATGAAAAAATACTATAATAAATTTTTGGAACATCTATAAAATTTATTTTATAAAATTAAACTCATTTTCAAAATCCTTATGTCTAATTTATCTTAGGGTTAATTTTTGGGAATTTTTTTGAAATGTTTCATTTTTTGATAAATAGTGAAAATTTCGATTTTTGTAGAAATAGTCTTTTATTTTTTATAAATTAATTATTTTAAAAGTATCAATTTGTTTGGAATATTTTTTTAAGTAAAATAATTATTATTTAGTTATTTTTAATCCACTTATTTAATTTTTAATCACCTTTATATTGGTTTTTTGTATATGTTTGTTTTTATGTTTAAAAATGGGTTTTTTCTAATAACTATTTTAAAATGAATGATTTTTCTATATGTTAATTAATTAAAATAATCCCTAATGAGGAATGTATTAAATAATATATATATATATATATATTATATCATCAAATATTAATTTAGTTTCATACAATGATTATTATTAGTCACAGAGTTAATATAGAACCACTGTTTAAAAAAAAAATACTCTTCTTAAAAACCTATTGTCTCACCGCTTCTACGGGATTAATAGTAAATTAAAATTTTCCACCCATATAAATTGAATTTGGAAAAACTAATTCCATATTAATAATTATAATAGTTTATAATTTCTAATATGTATAGCTTCATTTTTAACCTAAATTATTAGTGAAAACAATTAAAATTAATCATAGTGATTAAGGTAAAAATAGGTTTTTCTAGGGACTAAACTAATAATGTAAGGGTTAAAATGATCTATAAATTTTTACAACACACATTAGATAGAAATATTTCAACCCTTATGACATTATTATCTATTTTTATGAGTTTCTTGGAGACTTTTCCATGAATGTTATCGATATAATAAGTTAAGTAAAGAAAAAAATAAAAAGAAACCCTTTTCTCTTTAAATTTATTTATAGATTAGGGATAGAGAAAAAATAAAATTGGTTTGGTTAAAAATATTATTTTAAAATAAAAATGAGTTGTTTCTATCATGATAATTTATTTTAATTTTTTTAGATATGAATTAATTACTTTAAATACTTAAGAAACACCAACACAATAATTATTTAGATAATAATGAACTAAAATGAATGATACAAAAAATATTAAAAGTTAATAAAATTGAATGAATTATTGTCTTTCATTAACTTTTTAGATGAATATATCATGTTATATAGGCTTTATTATAAGATATTATAATTCCATCATTTTTTGATATTTTTAAATTCAAATTAATTGAATAATGTAAAAAATGACATTAATGTTATTTTATTATAAATAATATTTTATTAAAAATTTTAAAATTAAAAAAAAATCACATTTCAAGCCAAGTGATTTGTATTTTTTAATAAATATCCAGTATGTTATATTCATAGGCCATTCTTATTTTATAATTACTATAATAACTGTTAAATAGTAAAAAACAATATTACTGTTGTTATGGTTAAAAGGTTATTTTTTCATGTTACATGTGCTTATGTTAAATTTAATTTACAAAACACATAGGTTTTTAAATGACCCTAAAACAAGTATCCAAGAGAAAGTTACTTATATTATTATATTGGAATGATTATAAGGAATCACATCCCAAAGGACCGAATAGTTTAGTAGTTTTAGAAAAAAGATACATAAATGATACCCATTTTACATTGGGAGTAGAAAATAAAACATAATTCATAAAAAAGGTAATAAATTGCATCCTTTAAAAATAATTCAATGATATATTTTTCATAACCTCATGAAAGGAAATAAAATAAGGGTAAGCTGCAATTATTAGTAAGGTTCATGTACAACAGAATCTTTCATAAATAATTACTGATAATCAACATGGAATGGTAAATAACTGAACACAAATTCCATTAATCATTAACTTTATCATGACCTGGAAAGATTAAAATATGATCAAATAATGCCATAAAAATAATCACATGATCCCTAAAACTTAACAATGTATATTCTAATAATTAAATAATCACATGGAAATTAATAACTAGTTTGATAATGATGTAATTTCTAATGCTGGACTTATGAAAACTTATCGTCAAGGCCTTAATCAAGACATTTGAAAATAAATGGTTTAGGGATCTGCCAAAACCCAATATAATTTGTCTAATGAGACCAATCGATGCATTTATGGGCTATAAAGGTCCCCGTCCATCACTTAATAAGTCTAATCCATTCGTCATATGAATAAATAATACAACTGTATTAATATTCCTTAACAAAATCAATAATCATCCATATTGGAAGAACTAGTCATACAAAATATCAATACTTCCTAGTAAAACTGATCATGAACCATACAAAGGAATATGATTAATGGTATTATTAGAGTAAATCCTCAATAAAATATTTAATAAAGGATGTTGACATAGATGAAAATACTCTAAATATATTACTGAAATATTTATTAATGAAAATAATATTTTTTACTTTGAAAATAATTTTTAAAAACTAAAAACTGCACATGTGAAAAAGAAATTAATTTATTTAAAATTATATTTGTAAAATTGTAAAGGAAGATTCAATGTTTTAATTTTCCATGATGGCATTAAAAGCCGCCCATGTGGTATAAGTTAAAAAAACATTCTTTCCATATTTTTGTCGGAAAATTCTCAAAAAACCTTATTTAGAAAATTAAAAAATTATTCATTTCACACCACTTTGTAAAAATCTATATATGAGTAAAAATCACTTTAAAAATTCATGTAAGAATAGTGAAAACATTTTTGGGGATAATTTTAGAAAATATTGTCATGGAATAAAAATAGAGTTTTAAGGGAAACTTTAAAAATATATATTTTTTAAAATAAAGTCTCTTATAAATATCATATAATGGAGGTGATAAATAATGAAATGAATCGAATATGTGTATACGTTGTAAATCCACAGAAAATAAGTGAAAATAACAAATGAGGTAATAAAAAGTAATTTCACTCTTAATATTATCATGAAAAAATCAGTGAAGTATAATTTTAACCCAATGAATGAAAATTGAGTTAATAAATCCCTTAACAATTTGTAATTAGTCGAATAGTATGTCAAATAAAAGTAATAATTGTCAAAAGATACATTTAATAACATGAAGATACTAATATTCATGATATGATATATCAAAGGGAAGTAAATACACCATACACAAGTATTAAGTGGTAAATAATTCATTTATCTCATATAAGTAAAGAGTGAGATGAAAAAACCATCACCTCGTAGTTTCATTTAGTTTTTTGTACTTCAACCTCATCTGGATTATTACCTCCTTAGAGGACCCCTAGAAGAATTTTGATTTTTTATTTTGGAGATAATAGTATAACATAGATGTGGGAGAGTGAGGAGGATAGATTTTGGAAGATATTTGAGGATAATGAAGGTTTTTGAGTCTAAATTGGATGGCGGGGGTGGTATTTATACTTGAGTAGAGGTGTGCTTAAGTGATTAAAATAATTAATGTTTTATAATTAATTCCAACCACATTGAGGTGGAAATAATTTCATCAAATTATATTGTCAAATAATGTTGTAGAGGCTGATTAGGGTTTAAAAATAACCCAAATAACCATTAAATATTTTATTTTTTAGGTATGTTATTCTTTTACATTTTAACTTTAACCCAAGTCACTATTTTACCTATACTATGATAAATATTTTTTTTACCATGGTAAATATTTTATACCTAAAAATGAAATTAAAATTAAAATTTTTTTTTTAAATTCTGAATCCAAATATAGAATAAATTTTACTAAATTAATTTCATGTAATTATCAAAATTATATTTAAAAATAATCCCACAGACATAAAGAAAATACTGGGTTTTAAAGTGAAACATTCAAAAGTTTTAAATGTTTTAATATCAATTTTCAATATGAAATTGATTCCAACATACTAAATTTGTTTTATTGATGTTTTATTAAACTAATTATACTTTTAAAACAATTTAAAATATAATTTAGCTATACAAATAAATTATATGAAAAGTAGTTTTTAATTAAAATTTAGTATTTCACTATTCATAAAAAAATGAAACCACTCTGAAAAATACAAAAGTTTTACCCTAAGATAATTTTTATATTGTTTTTTAAAATATAAACTTTATTTTTTAAAATAAGACTTATAATGGTCTCAAAAGTTATATTTAAAATAGGCATTCCATTAAAAGATGACAAAACTACATTTAGAAATATATAACCTTTTATGATTAAATTTTAATTTATTCTTGTATTAGCCCTATCAAACATATTGAATGAATTTAAATTTTTTTATTGAATATATAATATATAAATTTAATTAATATATTTCAATAATAGTGATTAATTTAATTTATTAAGATAAAACGTCATTGCGTGTATAGAAACATTTTTTTTATAAAGACACATCCTTTATTTTAAATTAGTTTTAATTTTTATTTATAATTAATTGGTAAACAATGAATTCATTTTATAAACATGTGTGAAATATATTTTTATGATTTTATTAATCTCATTCATTCCCTCCATTCCAACAGCTATGTGATAAGTATCATAATTAAATAATAATATTTAATTATTTCTTTAATCTCAGTGTTTTGTGTAACATATACTATCAAAAAGATTGAATTTATCAAAGAAGAGACATACCGAAAAATATTATGGTGTTACAGTCACCCATCATTCAATAAATTTCTTCCTCAAAATTTAAAATTTAACTTCAAAAATAAAAGTTTGATAATTGAATATTACTTTGTGTAAAACCCACATTGTAAATAGGGTTAATAAAACACCAACTTAATAAGAGGGAGAGGAAAATGAGAAGGAAAACCAAAAAAAAGGTTTTCAAATAGGTTAAAAATAGTGAAAAGTGAAATACAAGACATGGAAGAGAAATCAAACTAACTAATTTTTATGGATATTGATAGATAACTTGGTCACTAAAATGTTAATGACTACAATACCATATACCAAATAGGTCTGAAAAAGGTCATTTATATCATTAAAGATGTTGGTAATATGAAAATTTTTTATTCCAAAATCATTTGAGAAGATATACTTACTTGATTTCATCTAGTAAGTATAATCTCACTCTTTTGTTTTTCTTCTATCTAACTCCACTTCATTGATTAATCCAAGATATGGATATGCAAGATGAATTTATTTTCCTGAAGAAATTTATCAAAATATCTATAAGTTATTACTTAGGCCATTAAATATTTTTCCAAAGAAAAATGGTTAGGACATGTTGTACAATATGATAAATTATAATTTAACATCAAAATATAAAATCCAAAGTTTAACATAATCCATTCCAATGGTAGTTAATCTTAAGAGTCATCTGAAATAAGTTTTTCAAATTTAATGACCAAAAAAATCGAGAAGGAAGGTCACTAAATTTCCAAAATAAAATTAAAATTAGATTCCCTAAATAATATATTGTAACTCTTATTTTCAGATAAAAAATATATGAATAACCCTCTCACCTTAAAAACTTAAACATTCATTCTTCTAAAGCCTTAAAAAAGAAGTACTAAAGTAAAATCCTTATATATTTCATGATTCATATAAAAAAATATCATTGAGAAAATAATTTTACAACATAATTATTGAATAGAAAAAATAAAATACTTTAATCATTCTACTTCATTATTAAATATTTAACTACGCTTCATCATCATATACCATGATACCTCCTTCCATTGATATGTTATTTCTAGTATCCCCATCACCAGTAGTATAAAAATTAATTGAATAAACTTTCTAATTCCCTTAATAATTTTTAATTCTTAGACATTTATTTAAATAATGCCTTTATTTTTCACATTTAAAACATTGAACCATCTCTAATAACTTAGGGAGACCATTATTCCAAACATTTCATTTTATTTTTCTTATTAACCACTTACTTTCTATCCTTCTTTCTTAAAACCAAAAAATCTTGTCGTCCCTAGACTACACTCACTTGTGTGTTTCTTCACACACTATCAACTAGAGGAAACTGAATCATCCTTTACTATATGGTTTCTACGACCAAATCCCTCAGTGAACTCTATCCTTATCTTCTTTAGCGAGTCAAAGAGTTGGTTAATGTGCATGTTATTAATCATATATTATAATCAAAGTATTCATTATTCCAATCATTATCCCTTTTTTTTGATCATAAAAATATTGTTTTCCATATTCTTTATTAATTATTTCTTTCTTGTTCCATCCATTGACTAAATCAAAAAAAGTGTGAGCAGTGAAAGATTGTAGAATTGATAACATCCTTTAGAAATTTATTTCCTTAAATTTGGTTAATTAAATTAAACAATTGATTAATTGATGTTTTGTTGAAATATGTGATTAATTGGGGAATTAATCATTAGAATAAGGGGGTGACCTGTTAGATAATTAATTTGGGGAATTGGTTATAAGAGAAAAGGGTTGTAATCTAGATAATTAATTGGGAAATTAATTATGAGATATCAAATTTTCTAAGTTGATACAATTAATTTTGAATTAATTATGTGATATAGATTATGATCTAGATAATTAATTGTGGAGTTAATTATTAAGAGTATAGATTTAGAATAAGATAATTAATTATAAAAAAATAATGATGGTAAATGAGGTGGGATGTTGGTTATTTAATTAATGAATTGATTAATGGGATTGAGGAAGTTAGTTAGTTTTTGTGTCAACTAATATAACTGATGCATTTAACTAATTGTTGAATTATTATGAGAATTTTTGTAGATAATTAATGGATAAATTAATTACGTTTTTGTAAATGAGAACATGGTCATTCTTACAAATGGTAACATGAAAATAATGGAAATAATGGAAATCCGAGTTATGGCCCCAAATGAGAATATTCGAACTCTATCATGAGTCGAATCAGCTACTGAGATATCATCGCACCTTGAATACTTCAATCTTTGTCTAGAAGTAGGTATTAAGATATTTTATTACTTAGTGAACTCTTTGGGATCTGGTATGAGATGAAGTTGGTATAAGGTACAGGTATCCTTGGGAACCCTAGAGTAAATGTAGTTAGATATGAATAAATGAAAACATGACAAACTGTTTATTATTTCATTATACTTATTTCTTAATAAAAATGCATGCACTATATTTTTAATTTACTAGTTTTAGACACATTTGGTGGTGACCTACTGATTTGTGCTCACACCCTATTTGGGCTACCTGATTGGTACCTCAATATATTATATTGATGCAGGACTGGATAAGGGAAAAGGCCCTGGGATAGGTGGATAATTGAGAATGGAGCTTGGAGGAGAGAATCAGTAATGGTTTGGAAACCTCTTGGGGAGTTGTAGTGTCTTTATTTTTAGTTTTACATTAGTCAATTGACAGTTATATTGGAATATCAAGTTTTCCATTTCATTTGAGTAATGTATTTCTTGTTTGGATGAGTATTTCTATGGTTATATGATTCTACTTTTGTTTATTTATTTCCACTGGAGTTTTAATATGATAAATGAGGGTATATGCTTCCCAGGATTGACTTACCAGACCCTCATTGATATTAAACATCCTCTAGTATATGGGGAGGTGCACTTGAGGCCATGTGACTGACCAGGTCGAGATGTTGCAAAGTGATATTAGAGGTCCAGTTTTCTTTCTTCTTTTGTCTTACTATTTTTGGGAAAGGTAGAAATATGACTAGAAAGTTTCAGGGATTTTTAATGACTATGTGAATGGGAGTTGCTAAATTATGTACGGGGGAAAACCCAAGTACTCATGGTGGGATTGTTGTTATTCCTGTTTTCTGTTACAATTGAATGTTATTTCACCTTAAGTGATGCACTTGTGGTGTGATGTGATTATTGTTCCAGAGGATTTTTGAGTATTGATTCTTGGCCTGGAATGGCATAAGATTTGAGTCTTCAAGCATCATTCTAGGAACTCAAGGTTATTGTGACATGCATCATTTTAGGCATGCATGGGAAATGAGTTATGGATAAGATAATGAACTTGAATTGTTTTTCTTGTTGTGAGATTATAAGGAAAAATGGTTCCTAACATGAACTGAGAAAGATTTTAAAATGATTAAAAATGAGAATAATTAGGTGTTTAAATGAGAATCTTGTTTTTGATAGTGTGTTTACCTTTGTTAACTAAAACCTAGGAGTAGGATGGTTAATGGTTGTGATAGTGCCTTGGTTTTGACCATGTGGCAAGGTGTGGGAAAAGGATTGATGTGGTTATTTTCTTCTTATGTAAATGTTATAAGGTTGTTTTATGAGACCTAAAATGTGTGTGAGGAATTTTAGATAGTATGACTCCATTAATCTTATTGAGGGGATTCCCAAGGGGTGTTCCTAGGAATGTTTTTACAGTTATAAAACTTGAGCCACTGATCGTGCTTGCTAAAGATAAAGAAGAGTAGTTTCGAGAGAAATTTTCCCGCCTCATTCAATTCATGGAAAGAAATCTAGAGCGAGTTATGAAAATCATGTCTGAGTTAATATGTGAGTTTCAATTGAATCTCCCTCTGACTTTTACTGGTGAGGGTGGACATGGGGGAGATGAATTATAGATATAGTCCATAGAGACTATACATGATCATTTAGAGACTCTGGTTGAGAGGATGGTCAAGTTGGCCTCTTATATGCTATGGGGATTATTGAAGTGTTGGTGGGATATACAAGTGAAAACTGGATAGACTGACGGTATGTTTTGGAAGCAATTTTTAGAGAGTTTCTTGGAATACTTTTATTCAGAGATGTTGAGACAAGAGAAATCTACTGAATTCATGCATATCACATAGAGGTGAATGTTAGTGATGGAATATGTTGGACACTACACAGATCTGAAATGCTTTTCCCTACTGTGTTTTTGTTGGATATTTCATAAATGGGGTCACTTTGCTAATCGCACAAGGAATATCGGGTCGAGTCATCGTCAAGTAGTTAAGCTTCCCAACAAGTCGTCTATATCTGTATGGTGGAGAAAACAGACCACTGTTAGTACGAAGTGACCTTTCTTCCGGACTGAGGGGTGGGTCAAATAAATCAGCTCGAGTCATGCATGTCTCTCGCAGTAGATCATGAACATAATTTCTTTGAGATAGAAAAATTTATTTGATACAGTTAGAGACCTCAATTCCCAAGAAATATCATTGTGTACCCCAATATTTTGTTTGAAAATTTTGATCAATAAAAGGCTCGGGTCGACTAATGCCAGTTGCATCATTTCTAGTAATAACAATTTCATCCACATAGACCATCAAAAAACTGCTTCCTACTGCAAATTGATGATAGAAAGCAGAGGAATCATTTATTCATTAGCACATTCCAAAGTAAGCATAATGGTGAAATAATTACCGAACCAAACATGTGGTGACTGCTTGAGTCCATAAAATGATTGACGAAGGTGAAAAATCTTGAAGGACCCCCCTGATCAAAAAAATGAGTGGTTTCTCCATATAAACTTCTCCATTAATAAAACCATGAAGAAAAACATTTTTAACCACCCAATAATTCCATGTTGAACTAGAAACCCCTACCTCACAATGAGGTAGGGTCTTTAATTTATAGATGGGAAAAAGAATACAACAACTAACCCACACTGATATGGGATAAGAATATAAAAAATATATAATATTTTAATACTCTTAACAATTATATTAGTTTGGTTAGAATATATTTGAAGTATGTGGAATAAGAAAGAATCTTGAAAGAATTTGGTTACACGATTATCTCTTCTTTTTGTATCCTCCCTTGGAGGCCTCCTTTAGCTTTCTTGGATTGGTATTTTAGGAAGAAAAGGTCCTATAAGACATGCCTAATGGTTTTGGGAAGTTATTTTGGTAGATCTTAATCGATCTAAGGTCCTCAAAGTGTATGAAGGGGTGGGGGGTGAAATACTCCTTTTATAAGTGAGTAGAACGACACTATTATTAATACTCATTGTTTTAAAAAACTAAATTGGTTAAAAATGGAAAATTTTCAAAGATAATATAATGGTGGTTAAAATAAACACATCTAATAAGATTAAATATAAGGTTCTGGGACCTTATCTCAAAGTTTTAACCCCCATTGCTTCATTTAACCCCTTACCTATGTGACTAACTTTAACCATAGTAACTTATTTTGGTGATCAAAAATTAAATTTGTCCCATTACCAAATTTGAGAAATATGATCCCAAATAGATTCCATTTTATGAGATTAAATTTTTTGAGGTGGAAAAACTATTTTTAATATAATTATTCAAAGCACAACGAAAAACATTTTTTAGAAAAAAATATTTTTAAGTATAAACACGAAATTGAACTAAAATCATGTATAGTATTTAACATCATAAAATTTAATTTTTTATGATTAAATAGAGCATTATGTGACCTTAAAACTAATCCAAAATAAAATGGATACTTATGATTAATTGATTAAAAGAAAAAACCAAAAACAATTTTTATTAGAATAAAACATCACTTTCATCCCAAAATGTCAAACATTGGTTTTATAAATTCAAAATAATATTTTTAAATGTTTTATTTTCATAATTAAATATATATTTATTATAAAAAATGTTTTATAAACTTTCAAGTCATTCTTATATCATGATGATGTCATACAAGTGACGGTATTTGTAAAAAATAGTATTTTTCCCTATTCACCTAAAAATCAACTATTTTTTAAAAATACCAATTATTATAACTAAGATAATTTTGACATAATGAATTCCAAAATGAATTAAAATTAATCAAATTAAAATTATAATGTTTAAAAATTTAACTTTTTAATAAAGTCATATAATTTATGAAAAAAAATTATGTATAATAAAACTATTTCTTAATCATGAAATTTTTTCAAATTATAGATCCTTTATTTTAAACTAATTTATAAATGGTCATTACTAAATCTACATAATTTTATCATATTATTAATCTTATCCTTAGTTTTACTCACAAGGTTTTATTCCCTAATATATGTTTTCCTAATTCTAGTTCCCATGTTTTATACTTAACTTCCTCTAATTCCAACTGTAACGAAGTTGACACGAGAAGCCCAGCTCTGGTGCCTTTCTTTACTAAATTGGAATGATTATATTTAATAACATCCCAAAGGACCTAATAATTTAGTTGTTTTAGAAAAATTATACATAAATGATACCCATTTTATATTGTGAATAGAAAATAAAACATATTACAGAACAAAAGGTAATAAACTGCGTCGTTGAAAAACCATTCAAAGATATCTTCCTCATAACATGGGGAAAGGAAATAAAATAAGGAAGATCTCAAATTATTAGTATGTTTTTTGTAAATTAGAAGATATCATGAATAAATAAAGATAATCAAGATGAAAAGGTAAATAACTAAGCACACATGTCTATAAACAATAACTTTATAATAACATGGAAAGAATAAAATATGATCAAATATGGCCATGAAAATAATCACATGATATAGGAAACATAAACATGGATATTATAATAATTGAATAGTCATATTGAATCAATAACTAGTTTCATAATGATGGAATTCATAATGTCAGGCATCTGAGAAATTATTATCCAGGCCTCAGCTAAGACAACTGAAAATAAATGGTTAAGGCTTTAGTCAAAACAAAATCTGGTTTGTCTCATGAGACTTATTGATTCTTCGAGGGGCTATAATGGGCCCCACTAAGCACTAAAAAGTATAATTCATTCCTCACATGAATTAAAAATAAAACTGAATCAACATGCCTTAAAAAATCAATAACTATCTGTATTAGAAGAACTTGTCATAGAGAATATCAATACTTCCCCAATAAAACTGATCATAAACCATACAATGGATTTGATTAATGGTATTATTAGAGTACATCCTCAATAAAATATTGAACAAATGGGTTTTATATAGATTAAAACACTCTAAATATATTACTAAAATATTTCATTGGGAAAATACAATTATTTTACTTTGAAAATAATTATTAAAATATAAAAACCGTGCATGTGACAAATAAATTAATTTATTTGAAATTATCCTTGTAAAATTTTAAATTAAGGTTAAAAATTATAATGTTACATTATTATAGGAAAATATAATAAGGACTTAAAATTTAAAAAAAAATTCCTTCCATATTTTTTTTTGTAAAAGTCTCAAAGAACCTTCTTTATAAAATGAGAAAATATACCATGTAAACCGTTTTGAAATAATCCATACATAAGTAAAAATTACATTAAAATATCATGTAAGAATAGTAAAAACATTTTTGGAAACAATTTTATAAAAACATGGCCATAGAATAAAAATAGAGTTTTAGGGGAAACTTAAAAAAAATATTTTTTGAAATAAAGTTTCTTATAAATATCATATCATTGAGGTGAGAAGTAATGAAATGAATTGAATATGTGCATACACCATAAATCCACATAAAATAAGTGGATATAAAACATAAGGTAATAAAAAGTAATTTCACTCATAATATTAGCATGGTAAAATAAGTGAATTATAATTTTAACCCAATGAATGAAATTCGAGTGATGAAATCCCTTACTACTTTGTAATCAATTGAATTGCATGCCCCATAAAAGTAATAATAATCAGAAGAGAAATTTAATACCATGAATATAGTGAGATTCAGGATATGATATATCAATGGGAGGTATAAACACCACACAAAAGGATTAAGTGGTGAATAATTCATATATCTTATAGAAGTAAAAAGTGAGACGATAAAACAATTACCTTATGGTTTCCTCTAGTTTTGTGTACTTAAACCTCCTCTTGAATATAACCTCCTTGGAGTATCCTTAGAGGACCATAGATTTAGTCTTTTGGTGAGACCAGATTCACTTTGATGTGGGGAGAGGGAGTGCGAGATTGTTTGTTAGAGTTTTGAGGAGCTTTGAGGCTTTTGATTCAAAATTCTAATGCCCAGACCTCAGTTTCCTAGAGTCCGTGCATTATTACATAAAATTTTCATGATCACAAGATATCAAGTACCTAAAGACCACTAAGTTTAGTATCCTTTGAAGTAATAGATACATACATCTATTTTACTTTACATTATTAAATGAAAGAAATCAACATTGTGCATCCTTTGAACACACTCATATCCATTATACTATCCTTGCAGGTCACTCATAATATACTTATTCATGTTCTAGTAAAAATAAAACATAAGAAAGGGGTGAGATTAGATGCTCAGTAATGACAACAATATAGAAAAAACTATCATAAATAAGCATAAACATTTAAAGAAATGTATAATACTGAAACAAAAGCCATTTAAACATAAGCTTCAGCATAATATAAAAATGATAATAATTCCATTTACTTATTGATATGAATATTCTACAAGTCTAATAATCACATTTAATATCAATATCTAATATCATAATGATGGAATGAATAATGTTAGACACCATAACCACATAGTCAAGGCCTGGTGCCCAGACTACAAATAAAAATATTTTCAAGGCCTTGTAACAAGACAGTAGTTTGTCTCATAAGACCTAACAATGCATCGAGAGGATATAGAGGGCCCCACCTGTCACTTACAAAGTCCAATGCATTCCTCATATGAAAAGGTTGAAACATAACATAAACATTCATATTAAAACTAGCATAATAAATGTTAAAACTTTAACCATAAACAATGAATGGTATAAAAATAGAACATACACAGTCAAACATATCACAAAACCTTCAATATAATATGGAATATTGTATCATAATAAATCAACTTCAAACAAACATAAAATACAACAAAAGATGTTGACATAGATGAAATCAATCCACCCAAATGACCTGAAGGCCTTCATTTTTATTGATTTTTGATAACCCCCATTTCAAGGGATGAGGGGGAACCCTTACAAGGCCCGTAGGCTCAGAGGTTACATGTCCCGTAGGCTTAGGAGATTACATGACCCGAAGGTCTTAGGAGATTCAACCAGACTATCTACAAGGAACTGCCCCTCCCCAGTATCTGCATCATGATAGTATCTCTCCCCCTTTGCATGGCCGTCTGGCTAGGCTTCCTATGCAAGCACAAGCTGGTCTCGATGGCGTAGCCATAACCTCTCATTCTGACAAATCCACTTGGCTCTTGCTCTTGTGAGTGCACCTGCTTTGAGAGAAATATCTATTTCTACATTGAAATCATTTAAAAGTAGCATAATTATAGAAAAAAACATTTATTTTGAAAACATTCTTATAATATTTTAAGGTAATCTTAAAAGGTGTAATATGGAAGAAAATAGCCGCACCTCTATATAAGTTAAAAGGCATTCTTTCCTTAATTTTTTGAAAAGGTCATAAAGTACCTTGTTTGGAAAACAACATAAATATTCCTTTAAAAAATATTAGTAAAAATTAAAAAAGGGTATAAATAGATTTAAAACATAGTCTAGAAAATATTAATTTTTTTTGAAATAAATTTATAAGAAACACAGATGTGGATGATAAAGAAGTCTTAGAAGATACTTACTTATAAACAACCTTAGATAATAAAGATATTGTAAAATTAACACTTACCTTGTACTTTTACTTAGTCGAGGGTATGTTAACCTCCGGTATAATGGTTAAATAATTTTTATTAAATTATAAAAGAACCACATACATAAATATGATATCATATATTATCCTCTAATATTTCTTGGTTAATAATATTTTAGAACTATCATTGTTTTGGGTGTTAACTGATTAATTTTCCTTTATATGATTCGTTATATAAGTCATGTTTTTTATGGATAGGATTTATTTTATTCATATATATAATGATATTATGTTCTTAGGAATTATTTTTAATTATAAAATGAAAATTATTCTTTAATGGTTATGATGTGGAACGAAATCTCATCGCGCCATGGAGATGATAAGACGTACGTATGCACGAGCGATAATATTATTATATTGATGGTGAAATTGTATGTAATTGAATGGTATATTATATATAAATAATCATTAAAGTGTTATATTTATTATTTAAATCAATTATACTCATTATTATACCCATCCAAAAAATGAAGTGTTTAATAACAAACTACACCATGACGTGGAGACAGTAAACCATAGATATGCACATATGATGACTTTTTCATTAATAGGACATATAGAATAATGAATATGGTTTTATCATATTCATAATAACATGTAATTTTTTATAAGGTACTAGTGTTCTTATTTTTTTATGTAAATAATAAAGAAATAGGAAGAGTAATAAGAAAATAACTTTGAAAGAGGTGATAAAATAATTTCATCTTCTTCAAGTGCTTCCTTTTTATTTGAACAAAAAGGGTCCTTAGGTTGTATTTCTGATCAAATTAAATCCTCTAGGTTGAATTGAGGGTATTTGTGAGGATATTTGATCAAGGTTTGGCCGAGCCAAATGGATTTGGAGGTGTGAATTTAAGAGAAGGGAAACTGCCCTCTTATAAGAGAGGCGAGGGCCACTTTTGGATATCTTGAAATATTATTTTATTATAAAATTAATTTCGTTTTATAATAGCTCCAAATAGATGTTTTTATAGGATAATGTGTCCATCGTTCTAAATCCTATCTGTAGAGACCCGAAGCCTGACGTACATGGACATTACATTACTTTTGCGGAATACTTGGTACATAACAAAAACACACACACAAGGATCGTAATAGTTTAGTGTCTTTGGAAACTCAGAATATAATCTTCTAATCGTGGTGAAAGATCTTCAACATCTCCCATAAAGATCTTCCCTTTTTTTTACCTAAAACCTTTCTTTATATCCTGGGGAAAAGAAAACATAAAAGGGTGAGCTCAAATGCTCAGTAAGGGTATACAAAAGAAATAAAAATCATATCATATCTTTTTGAAAATCATAACCTGCAAAAGAGATCATAATATCTTAACATGGAAGAAATCATAGAAGTGAAAATGAGATCACCATAATCATAACATGAAACTTGAAACTTTGTGGCATGCACACATAATCATGGAAAATCATTTCTTGTTAGTCATGACTCATTGCCAAGACTATCTTAGTGGACAAAGTCCCTTTCTGAACCGAGTTCACTCCTCATTTCAGTCCTGTATCACTGAACCGAAATAACCTTCCGTTCCAGCCATGTCTATCTCATGAGATATAAAATCATTACGCAATGCATTGGAGGGAGATATAGGTCCCACCCATCTTATAATGAATCCTTTCTTATGTGTGCCACGTAATCATAAAACATACATCATCACATAACACATGTAACAAAAATGGGATTCTTGAAACATCATGGCATCATAAATCAATTCATATAAGATAAAGGAATTCATAAACATAATTCCATCACAACATAGTCAAATCAATGTAAAAATATGGATAGAAACAGAACCCTTTATTATCTTAGATGGAAAATAATTTTGATAAAACACTTGAACTCCATTCTTGAGGAAAATATCCTTTCTTCTTCAAAATCAATTTCTTTTCACAAAACATCATGCAATTTTAAAAGAAGGAGATTTTATTGAAAATAGTCATGAAATCTTTTAGAGGAAGCTTCATGAAAATAAGGCTTTATAAAACAGTAGAGATCTGTTCGTGCCGTATAAGTTAAAAGAAACATTCTTCGTACTTTTGTCGGAAAAGTCAAAAAGTACCTCGTACGAAAAACGACAAAAGATTCCTTTCATACGTATTACTAAAAACTCACCGAAGGGTAAAAATGGATTTAAACAATTTTAGGTGGATGGAAATAATATTACATATTGAGTAAACATGGATGTGGATGATAAAATACATCCCAGTAAATACTTACGAATAAACAATCTCGGATAAAAATGAGATTGTGATATTTCCCTTACCTTAGGTCCGACTTGCTTTGTAAGTGTCCGAACCTCCTGTATAATGATTTAAATCATGTTATTGACTTATTACAGAATCATATTCATTGTTATGATATCATATATGGTTTACTTATTACATTATATTACCCGTTCCTTTGTAAATTCCATGTTAAAGAAGCGTTTTGGGTAAAATCGTTTCATTTATCGTAGGTGTTTTGACTTGTTGTTCTTGACATCATTATTACTTATATCATGATTTACTTACTTCCAGAATATAAAATATGATTTATATATCATATATATTCAGTATATATATATAAATAATAGGTAGATAAATAAAATGAAAAACACCGTTCATGGAGACGGTAGTCCGTACGTACGCATGAACTCTGTTTTTCTTTCCTTATTGTCTTGAAATGGAAGTAAGTAGATGACATACATATGTATATATACATAAATCCAGTAGCTTTATAATGTCATATATTTCATTATTATTTCTTATATATACATTATAATCATTCTTAAATGGTTAACATGGAGAATGAATCTCATCGCGTCGTGGAGACGGTAGTCCGTACGTACGCACGAGCGATGATATCATTTCTATAAATATTGAATTGAATTGGAGTGCATTATACAATATATCAGAATCAATATGATGTTGTAATAACTATGTATAGTTATTATTTACACCATTATACCCATCCATGTAAGGTGGTGGTGGAAAATAGATTACACCACGGCGTGGAGACGGTATTCCGTACGTACGCACGCGCGGTGATTTCTTTTTCCGTAGGATGGATAGATGGTGAAATAGGGTTGTTTCATACTTATAATAACATATCAGTATATGAGTGATACTGATGTTATTACTTCATAATGAAACAACCTAAGAAGAAGAAGTGGAAGAAGAAATAAAGATGAAAGAATTGGTAACGGTAATTACCTCTTCTTTGAAGCGCCTTTTGGAGACCTCCTCTTAGGGAACTAAAATTGGTCTTTGAGAAAGACCAGAACCTCTAGGATGTTTCTAGGGAAGTGGAGAAGAGATTTTGGCAGGGGTTGGACGAGCTTGAGTGCTCAATTTGGTGTGAGGAGGAGGGGGAGGAGGTGTCCTTTTATAAGGGAGGAGAGGGGCACCTTAGGAATATCTCAAAATATTATTTTATATTAAAGTCAAAATCGGTTTATAATGGTTCCAAAGGGTCTTATTTAGAAGATAAGGTGGGGAGGGGTCGAAATCCTATCAACCAATAGAATTTAGACAAGTTTAGGATATTATTTTAACCTTATCAATTAAATTTAACTCTAAGTTAAATAATTTAACTTTTACCATGTCTTTTTGTTTTCTTTCACTATATGGTTAATAAACTTACTATAACATGCCAAAAGAACCCCAAATTGTTTATTATTAATCTATATATCCTTATCTAAGTCATTTGGCCGAACCTTAGATTTTTAGGAATACAATAACAATTAATAATATAATATTTGATTTAAAAACTATTTTGTGTCAATTTTGACACTATTTGATATATGATTTTTGTGAAAGTCATAACAGAATTAAATGTTCGAACCAAGTTGATTAAATCAACATTAATATATCATAGTAACCTATAAAATTAGTGGAATTCATAAAAAATCTCAAATTACATTTATTTTGGTGTTTATAACATCAATTATGTCAATATTTCATTAATAATATAATTACTGCATCATCGTTGTGTCATAAATAAATTAAATTATTTTATGTCTACAAATTACAAATAAAATACCATCATGTAGGAAATCTGTTTAGCTTTCTAATTAATATTTACAATCGAATTTATCTAATGTATAACCCCATATTAAAAATGATTTACTTATTAAACTTTGATTTTAACTATTTTAACCTTTCTTTAAATAAATTAATAATAAATGTCCTAATCTAATCCAAGTGGGACTAAATGGTCATATTTTATTCCTAAGTTTGTTTTTGGTCGAATTACACTTGTCCAATAGAATTAGGACATGTGTTAGGGTAATATTAATATCATATTTACCCCTTAGTTACCCTATTTACTATTAACCGTGGTAAAAAAAATAAAAAGTTACTATTCACCAAAAAATTATTTTCATCTCATTGAACCACATTTTAGTCCTTGATATTAACTGTGTCTCTCGGATTTTCGAAATTCTATTCACAGAAGCGGCAAAATTAAGTTTTATGAAAAATTCAGTTTTTTTAACTACCACTTAGTAGTTTCACTATTCATCAAAAATTGATGTTTTTCAGAACAATGCCAAAATTTCATCCTAAGCTATATTTCATATTCCGAATTCAAAAATGAAATCTATTTTACCAAATTCATAACATAGAAGTTGCATTAATTAATTTTATAATTAAATCCCGCTGTTAAAATAAATATCTTGTTTTTAGGAAACAATATATATCAAAAGATTGACACTTGATTATGTCTGGTTTAAATGTGAAATTACATCCAATGACCAACATTGTATTAAATTGTAAAAATATATTCTAAATATACTTTAAAACCACTCAAATTAATAATTTATCACTATTAATTATTTCGATTAAAAAAGTTGTTTTTAATTTAGTAATTTTTCACTATTCATCAGAATATGAAAGTTATCCGAAAAGTACCAAAATTTCACCTTAGGCTAAATTCGATGCTCCGAATCCAAGAATGAAGTTCATTTTGAAAAATAAGATTTACCGAGTTTTAAAAAGTGGTTATTACTATTCATAACGGCTAGTTTTAATAATATTTTAATAGCATATCGTTGTTTAGTGAAACTTGGTATTGCGTATTACACACGTTATCGAGGAAGGTCGTGATTGCGTGTAATGCAAGGCAAGTCAAGGATGCGTGTTGTACAACACAAGACTTTAATAAAATTAAAAAGAATATTTTTTATAAAATCTTGGGCTGTTACACTATCAACCAATAGTTTTTAGACAAGTTTAGATTACCATATTAACCTTATCTTTTAGATTTAACTCTTAGTTAAATAGTTTAACTTTTACCACGTCTTCTTGTATTTTTAAATTACATGGTTAATATAGATACGATAAAATTTCAATAGAACCTCAAGTGGTTAATTAATAACATATATAACATTATCTATGTCCTTTGGTCTAATATTATATTTTAAGTACTACTATAATTTAATAAAATAGTATTTTCTTTAAAAACTCATTTATGTCAATTTTTACACTATTTAGTATTTGGGTTTTCTTAAAGTCATCAAAACATAATTACATATAAAAAACAAATTTAATCAACCCTAACATATAATATTCAGCTATAAAATTCTTTTATTGCATCAAAATATTCAATTTACATTTATTTTAATATTTATAATATCAATTATTTTAACCTTTCATTAATAAGGTAATTACTACATCATCATTGTGTCATAAATAAATTTAATTATTTAATGTCTAAAAATTATAAATAAAATAACACGATGTAGGAAATATTTTTATCTTTATAATTAATTTTTATAGTCAAATTTATCTTAGGTATAACCCTATATTAAAAATGGTTTAGTTTTAAAATTTGAATTTAACACTTTTAACCCTTCTTTAAATAAAATACAATAAATGTTCTAATTTAACCCAAATGGATAAAAAATGATCTTATTTTTGTCCTAAGGTTTATTTTGGTCGAAATAAACTTATTCAATATAATTAGTACATGTTTTGGGGTAATTATAATATTATTAATACATATAATTACCCTATTTACTTTTAACCATGGTAAATAAAATTCAAAAGTTTCTATTCACCAAAAATTATTTTCATCCTATTGAACCACATTTTACTTACTTATTACAACCATGTATGTAATATTTTTGAGATTCAATTCACAGAAGCGGTAAAATTATGTTTTATTCAAATTTGAAAATGTGCCTAGATGGTGGGTAAAAGACGTTAAAAAGTTCAATAAAATTTTATATATCTAATATTATTATAAAATGACTCCAATGAATTATATTGGGATAATATAAGTATTATGTATCTATTTTTAATTTAAAATAAATTTAAATTAAGAAATAATTATTTAAATAAAAATTCGGTTTTAAACAATAAGGCAAAGTTTTTCACTATTCATCAAAAATTGAAAGTTTTCTCAAAAATACCAAAATATCACCCTAAGCTAATTTTGATATTATGAATCCAAAAATGAAGTCCAATTTGAAATTTTTGTTATAAAATTTTAAAAAATGGGTAATACTATTCATAACTACTTTTTAAATGGCTAGTTTGATTGGTCAAGATGTGCTAGAACTCGGAGATGCGTACAATGCAAGCTATTGTATTATTAAAAGGGAAGAACACTGTGTAAGCTTGGGGTGTTACATTTTTTCCTCCATCAAATAATTTCATCCATTTTTTTAGAATATTACAACATAAAAAATTTTGGGTGGTTATTCATCATAAGTTCCTCCGGTTCCCACATTGCCTCATCCATTTTATGGTTTCTCCAAAGAACTTTTTCCAGACGAGTTGCCTGGTTTATGAAAACTTGTTCTATGGTATCAATAATTTTTATTGTCTCTTCATAATAATACATATTGGGTTCCATTTCTATTTCTTCATAGGTGAGTACATGCGTTGGGTCTGGCATGCATTTTCTCAATAGTGACACATGGAACAAATCATGAACTTTGGAGAGACATGGCGACATTGAAAAGCTACGACTCCAATTTGTTCTAGAATTTTGAAAGGTCCGATGTATGTGGGACTTAATTTACCCTTCTGACTGAATCGCATAACAACCTTCCAGGGAAATACCTTCAAGAAAAATGATCTCCCACTTGAAATTCCAAATCCTTCCTTCAGTTATCGGAATAAATATTTTTCCTACTTTGAGCTGCTTTGATGTGGTTTTTGATAATATTCACCTTTTCCATTGTTTCCTCAACAAGTTCTAGGCCTATGAGTTTTCTTTCACCAACATAATCCCAAAAATTTGGTGTGTGACATATCTTTTCATATAACGCTTCATATGGTGCCATCTAAATACTTGAATGGAAGTTATTGATATAGGAAAATTCGACCAGGGGTAAATAATGATCCCACATACCTTGAAAGTCAAGTGGGAAAGATCTCAACATTTCTTCCAAGGTTTGAATAGTCTATTCTGATTTTCCATCAGGTTTATGGTGGTAGGAAGTGCTGAAACGAAGTTTAGTATCTAGAGTTTTCTGAAGACTTTTACAGAATCTTGATGTAAAATGGGAATCATGATCAGAAACAATTGATAGAGTTACACCATGAATTATTAAAACTTTATTAATATATAGTATTGATAAATGTTCAAGTGGTAAATATTCTCTTATAGAAATAAAATGTGATGAATTTTTAAGAAGATCAACAATGACCCATATTGCATCATTCCTTCAAGGTGTCTTTAGTAGCCCCATGAAAAAGTCCAACGTAATATCATCCCATTTCCACTCAGGTATGGGAAGAGGTTGCACGAATCCTACATGATTTTGTCTTCCAGCCGTCACCAGTTGAAAAACTATACATCTTGAAACATGATGAACAATCTCCCTCTTCATGCTATCCCACAAAAAATGTTCCTTCAAATATATATACATCTTAGTGATACTAAGGTGTATATAGAAATTGGAGCTATGAGAATCATCAAACAATTCCTTTTTAGGTCAGGTATATTGGGAACACAAAGCCTATTTCAAAATTTCAAAATTCTGTCTTCATATACGAAGTCAACCAATCTCCCATTATTTACAGTATTAATTTTCTTTTGAAACTCCTCATCATTATTCTGAGAACTTTTTATACTTTATAGTAAAGATGGTTTATAAATCATTTGAAAAAGTATTGATGTTTCACCTTCCATGATTATTCCCATATCTATCTTTACTAGATCCATGAACATAAGACCCCTTTCAACTCTCATTTTGTTTAGAACTCCATGATCCTTTCTGCTCAAAGCTTCTTCCACCTTATTTGGCTTTTTGGGGTGGTAGTGTATTGTGAAATAAAAATCCTTGAGAAGTTAAAGCCATCAACTTTTCCTCATGTTGAGTTCTTTCTATGAGAAAATATACTTCAAAATCTTTTGATCAGTATATATCTTACGTTTTTCACCATAGGGGTAGTGTCTCAATATCTTCAGAGAGAAGATTATAGATGCTAACTCAAGATCACGAGTGAGATAGTTTTGTTCCTGATTTTTTAGCTTCTATGATGAATATGAAATAACTCTATCATTTTTCATAAAGACACAACCAAGTACTTTATTTGAAGCAGAACTATAAATAATAAAACCATCATTACATGATGGTAGAGTCAAGATTGGAGAATTGACTAATATTATCTTCAACTATACAAAAATTTCTTCATAATCTTTTGTCCAAACAAATTTAACCCCTTTATGTGTGATCTTGGTTAATGGGTTAGCCAATCGAGAAAAATTCTGGACAAAATGCTGATAGTAACCTACTAAACAATAAAACTATATACCTCAATTATACTCATCATTTTTGGATATTCTTGGATTTCCCTTATATTTGAAGGATCAACAGAGACTCCATCCTTAGAGACAATATTAACAAGAAAAGAAATCTCCTAAAGCTAGAATTTGCACTTACTGAACTACCCATATAAGTCATTTTTCTAAGAGTCTTTAGAATAGTACACAAGTAATTTTCACGATCTTCTTAGATTTTGGACTATACTAAGATATCATAAATAAATACCTCTACAAATTCATAAAGATATTCATTGAAAATTCTATTAATTAGATCCATGAAAACAGAGGGTGCGTTAGTCAGTCCAAAGGCATTACTATAAAGGTATATTGCCCAAACCTGGTTCAAAATGATGTCTTTGGAATGTCTTCCTTATTCACGCACAACTGATGGTATCACGATCAAAGTTTAATCTTTGAAAATATTGAGCTCCATGAAGTTGTTCAAATAAATCATCAATGCGAGGTGGGGTTACTTGTTCTTTATTGCTATAGTATTGATCTCCCTGTAGTCAATACACAACCTCAAAGATTCATATTTTTTCTTAAAAATAATAATAGGGGGTCCCCATGGAGAAACATTAGGGCAAAGAAATCATTTATTACTCAATTACTATAGTTGTTTCTTTAGTTCCACTAATTCCACAGTGTCCATTCTATAAGGGGTCTTTTATATGGGACTTTAACCAAGAATTAAGTCAATGGAAAACTCAATTTGTTGTTCTGGAGGATGTTTAGGTTAATACTATAGAAGCACATAGACATAATCTTATACAATAGGTACATACTCTATTTTAACATTCCTTTCCTCACCCATAGTTATTTCACTCCCTTCCTCCCCAATTATTGAACTTAGTAGAGCTACTATGGGTGGATCTAAATGAGAATCAGATGGTGATGTTTTTTCCCTAAAGATAAGGGATTCCTTATCATCATAAAAAATTGTAACCTCCTTATTCTTATAATAAATTTTTGTATCATGGTCCTAAAGGTAATCCATACTGAGGGTTATATCAAATTCAATAATGGGTTTAACAATAGGATCAGAAGATAAAGAACATTTATATTCCATAATGGTAACTGATTGACAAAACTTTGTTGCTATGATATTTCCCTTAGGAGTTTTGACTGAAAACTCCCTTGTTAAGTCAAATTGGAAATATATATATATTTTTTTGAAAATTGGGAAGATATGAAAGAATAGGATGATCAAGAATCAAATAAACCATTGTCAAATTTTGAGGAAATGATTAAAGTACCTACCACCACGTCATTAAGAACTTCAACCTCAACAGTAGTGGTATCATAATCTTAGACTTTCTCCCTTGTCCTTTTCTGTGGTATTCCTCCTTTAGGCTTAGGATATTCATTTGAATAATTCCCCATATCTTTAAAATTGTAACATTGAACATTGACATCCTCTTTCTTCCCCTTCCTACCACGAGTTGGTGGCCCTTTTCTCCAAACTTGTAACAAACTACCATCCTTTTTAGGCATGTACCAGGGTATTTATTTCTACAATTACTACAGGATGGAAAGTAAAATTTTCCCTTATTACCCTTATTTAATCTTCCAGAGTGTTCAACATATATCTTCTTCTCTTTCTTAACTTTAAATTCATAAGTCTTAGAGAATTCCTATTTTGTCTTGATAGTATATGAGACTATATCTTTATTGGAAAAGAAGGATGGTGAGACTAAAGATCAATGAAGAAATGGTTTTAACCAATAAAAGAATTGATCAATATTACTTATTTGGTTACGTATGTAATCTACAACATGCCTTTCTAACATTGTAATTTTAGCCTCATACTTTGCAACATCCTCATCCTCCTTTTGCCTTAGACACAGAAATTGCCTTCCCATATCTGCTCGATGATCACAAGGAAATTATTTTTCTAATAAAATCTCTTTAAACTCCCTCCATTCCATATTTTATACTTCTTCACCCTACTTTGTGTTTTGAATTAATGACCACCATTGATCCACATCTCCTGAGAGGTGATAAACTACCAAGACAACTTTTCCCCCTTCACTACTCCACAAAGCATGAAATAATTTCCCTAAGGAACTTATCCATTTCTCAGCTAAAAATGGATTTCTAGTCCCACTGAATATCTATGGTTGTTTCCTCATGAATAGATATAACTTTTATCCACTACGTTGTGAATCAGGGTGCTCCATAAGAGGAAGGTCATTATTCATAACCTGAAAGAGTTTTCCCAGTATCGTTATAAGCTGTTCAGTACCAGTTGCATCACCAGCTGCACTATAATTATCTTGAATAGGAGATAAATCCCTACATGGATTACGTGCACTGATACGTTTTCCATTCCTTACACTAGGAATAATTTCTAAATAATGGCATACACTAGATTTGTTTATGAATCATAATGCATAATTCGAAACATGTATAATACTTAACATAAATTGAAAAGTTTATGCATTTAACCCATAATCATAAAAAAATTTCTTTGGGGAATTATTTACTCATAAATCCATCATAATGGTTTTTAAATAAAATGTAAATTATCCCAATAATACACCCCAGGAATGTCAAACCAGGTGTGCAGTAAGGTCATTGTCATGTACCAGGATACCCCGGGTCAAGCCTGAAAATAATTTTCTGAGTTTTCAATCCTAGTTATATATGTGTGATAGAACTACATCCACTTGTAGTTTCCAGAGAGGGATGTATTTCTTGTAAAACCCACATAATATCTATATTTCCAAAAATTTTGGATGTTATTCTATACCAATCCTTAATGTTTATCTTAGGGTAATGTTCTCTAATCAGAGTTCTTCTAAATCTAGTTTCCAAGGTTTGTACTAAACTTTCTATGATACCAACTGTAACTCCCCGACCCCATTTACCCAGAGTTGGTGCATTATTACATAACATTAAAAGGATCACAAGAGATCAAGTCCTGAAATACCAATCAGTTTAGTGTCCTTTTAAGTACTATATACATACATAAGTTTTACATAACATTATGAAATGAAAAAAATCAGCATTCTGTCTCCTTTTTACACACTCACATCCCTTAACCTATCCCTCTAGGTCAATCATAATATACTTCTTCACATCCTTGGAATAATAAATTATACGAAAGGTGTGATATTAGATGCTTAGTAAGGATAAAAATATAGCAGAAACTATTATAAATAACCATAAACATTTAAAGAAACGTATAAGACTAAAATAAAATCCTTTTAAACCTATCTTTCAACATAATATGGTAATGATAAATAAAATAATTCCATTTAATTATTCACATGGATATTCTACTAGTTGAATAATAACATGTAATATCAATAACTAATCTAATAACGATGGAATGCATAGTACCATACATCATAACAACATAGTCAAAGACTCATGGAAAGAATACAAATAAAAATATTACCAAGGCCTTGTTCCAAAACACTGGTTTATCTCATGATACCTACCGACGCTTCAAGGGGCTATAGTGGGCCCTTCCCGTCAATTACTAAGTCCAATTCATTCCTCATATAAAAAGGTTTAAACATAATATAAACTTTAATATTAAAACTAGATTACAAAATGTTAATACATTAACCATAAACCATTAATGATATAAAAATAGCACATACACAGTCAAACATATCTCAAAAACTTTAATATAATATGGAAGATTTTATCATAATAAATAACCCTCAGACAAGCATAAAATCAAACAAAGGATGTTGACATAGATGAAATCAATCCAAAAACTATTTGAGATAAATAACTCTTTCTACATTGAAATCATTTAAAAGTATCGTAATTATAAAAGAAAATATTTATTTTGAAAATATTCTTATAAGATTGCATGGGAATCTTCGAAGTTGTAATAGGGTGGAAAATATCTGCACCTTCCGTATAAGTTAAAAAAAATTATTTCCTTTATTTGTTGAAAAGGCCATAAAGTACCTTGTTTAGAAAATGATAGAAATATTACTTTCAAAAAATTTAATTAAAAGTACAAAATGGGTATAAATGGATTTAACCCACAGTCTAGGAAATAGTAAAAATGTTTTGAGATAACTTTTTAGGAAACAGAGATGTAGATGATAAAGAAGTCTGAGAAGATACTTACATATAAACAACCTCAGATAATAAAGAGATTGTGAAATTAACCCTTACCTTATAATTTTCCTAAGTCAAGGGTGCGTTAGCCTCCTGTATAATTTTTAAATCATTGTTATTAAATTATACAAGAACAATATATATAGAAATGATATCATATAAGGTCCTCTAATATTTATTTGTTAATAATATTTCAGTAGTATCATTGTTTTGGGTGTTAAGTGATTCATTTTACACAATATGTTTCACTAGGTAAGTCATGATTTTTATGGATAGGATGTATTTGATTCATATCCAGAATGATATTCAGTTATTATAAATTATTTTTAATTATAAAATAAAAATTATTCTTGAATGGTTATGATAGGGAACAAAATCTCATCACATTGTTAAGACGGTAAGCCGTACATACACACGAGCGACAATATCATTCTATTGGTGGTGAAATAGAATGTAATTGAATGGTATATTATATATAACGAATAATTAACTTGTTATATTTATAATTTAAATCAATTATACTCATTACTATACCCATCCAAATAACTTAGTGTTGAATAACAAACTACACCACGACATTGAGACGGTAAGCCGTACGTATGCACGTATGACGACTTTGTCATTCATAGGATGGATAGAATAATGAATATGGTTGTACCATATTTATAATTAAATGTAAGTATGTAGAAGGTAATTGATTTCTTATTTTAGAATGGAAACAAAAAATAAATAGGAAGTGGAAGAAGAAAATAACTTTGAAAGAGGTGATAAAATAATTACCTCTTCTTCGGGCGCTTCCTTTTGATTTGAAAAAAGGGCTCCTTAAGTTGTATTTCTGATCAAAGTAAGTCATATAGGTTTAGTTGAGGGTAGTTGGGAGGATATTTGAGCAGGGTTTTGACTACACAAATGGCTTTGGAGGTGTGAATTTAATATAAGGGGAAGTTACCTTTTATAAGAGAGGTGATGGGAACTTTAGGAAAATCATGAAATATTTTTTTATTATAAAATTATTTTTGATTTATAAAAGATAAAAATGTAATTATTTCAAGGATAAGTGGGTATGTGTCGAAATAAACTCAAAAAATAGGTTTTAGACAAGTTTAGGTCACCATATTAACCTTATATTTTTTAGTTAACTCTTAGTTAAATAGTTTAACTTTTACCATGTCATCTTTTATTTTTATACTACATCGTTAATATATTTAAAATAAAATTTCACGATAACTGAAATTGGTTCATTAATGAAATATATAACATTATCTAATTACTTTTTCAAAATATTAGATTTTCTGGACAATTATATTATTTAATAAAATAGTATTTTCTTTGAAAACTCATTTATGTCAATTTTGACACTATTTAGTATTTGGTTTTTGTTAATGTCATCACAAATTGATTACTTCAAAAAAAATATTGAATAACCCTATAATGTCATATTAACCTATAAAATTATTGTATGGCATCAAAATTTTCAATTTACATTTATTTTAATATATATAATATCAATTATTTTAATCTTTCACTAATAAGGTAATTACTGCATCATCACTGTATCATAAATAAATTTAATTATTTAATGTATAAAAATTATAAATAAAATAACATGATGTAAGAAATATTTTTTTCTTTCTAATTAATATTTACAGTTGAATTTATATTATTTATAAATCTATATTAAAAATGGTTTAGTTATTAAAATTTGAGTTTAACACTTTTAACTTTTCTTTAAATAAAATATAATAAATGTCCTAATCTAACCAAAATGGATAAAAAAGGATCTTATTTTTGTCCTAAGGATGATTTTGGTAGAAAAAAACTTATCCAATAGAATTAGTACATGTGTTGGGGGGTAATTATAATATTAATTTTATCTTTAATTTCCCTATTTACTTTTAACCGCGATAAATAAAATTCAAAAGTTACTATTCACCAAAAATTATTTTCATTATATTGAACCACGCTTTACTTACTGATGAAAAACATGTCTGTCGTATTTTTTAAATTCAATTCACAGAAGTGGTAAAGTTACGTTTTATGCAAATTTGCAAATGTGCCTAGAAGGTGTGTAAAAGACGTTAAAAAGTCCAATAAAAGTTTATATGTCTAATATTATTTTAAAACGACTCCAATGAATTACATTCAGATAATATAAGTATTATGTATCTATTTTTATTTTAAAATAAAATTAAATTAAAAAATAATTATTTAAATAAAAAGTCGGTTTTAAACAATAATGGAGTGTTTTTCACTATTCATCAAAAAATTGAAAGTTTTCAGAAAAATACCAAAAAATCACCCTAATCTAATTTTGATATTACGAATCCAAAAATTAAGTCCAATTTGAAAAATAAAATTTATATAATTTCAAAAAGTGGGTATTAGTATTCATAACTTCTTTTTAAATGGCTAGTTCGATTGGTCAGGATGTGCTAGAACTCGAAGCTACGTACATCGAAAGCAATTGTATTATTAAAAGAGAAGAGTAACATGGAATCTTGGGGTGTAATAGAAATGGGGTGGTGAGGGGTGGTATTTATACTTGAGAGGTGGGTTTAAGTGATTAAAACAACAAATATTTTATAATTAAAGCCAACCATATTGAGGTGGAATTAATTTCAAAGAATCAGATTATCAATTAATTTTTTGGATTCTCGTTAGGGTTGAGAAATGACCCATAAAACCATTAAATGTTTTAATTTTTAGGTATTTTAATCTTTTACCTTGTAACTTTTATCCTTTTCACTATTTTACATATACCACAATAAATAATTTTATTACCACGACAAATTTTTTATAACTAAAAGTGAAATTTAAATTTAAAAATAATTTTAAAATTATGATTATAAATATAGAATCCATTTTTACAAATTAAATTCATATAATTTTGGAAATTATATTTAAAAATAATCCACAAACATAATGAAAAAGAGAGTTTTTAAAGTGAAGAGTTCAAAAGTTCAAAATGTTTTTGTATCCTATTTCAATTTGAAATTGATTCTGATGATATAAATTAGTTTTATCGATGTATAATTGAACTAATTATACTTTGAAACCAATTTAAAATATAATTTAACTATATAAAGAAATTATATGTAATGAAATTTTTTTAATTAAAAATTATTATTTTTAACTATTCATCAAAAAATGAAACCTCTCTGAAAAATTCTAAAAATTTACGCTAATATAATTCTGATATTTTTATTTAAAAAATGAACTTTATTTTTTCAAATAAAACCTATAGAAGTATAAATAATTATATTTAAAATAGGTGCACCATCAAAAGGTTGGAAAACTACTTTAAAAAATATATAGCTTTTATGATTAAAATTTGATTTATTGTTATATTAAGCCTATCAAACATATTGAATGAATTTAAGAACCTTTTATTCACTATATAAAATATAAATTTCATTAATATATTTCCTTAATAGTGATTAATTTAGTTTATTAATATAAAATGTCATTGTGGGCATAAAAATAGTTTTTTTTTATAAAAATACATCCTTTTTGTGAATTGGTTTTCATTTTTAGTTATAATTAGTTGGTAACGAGTGAATTAATTTTATAAACATGTGTGAACTATATTTTAATAATTTAGTTAATCTCATTAATTCCATTCATTCCAATGTCTATATAATAACTATCATAATTATATATAAATATTTAATCATTTATTTAAGCTTGATTTTCTCTGTAAGGTATGTTATCGAAGAAATTGAATTTAGTAAAGAGGTGACGTATCAAAAAATATTCGGTTATTACGGGTTTTTTATTTTATAAATTGGATTTAATAATTACAATTAGTGGGTACAAATTATATAATAAGGCTGACTTCAATTTATTCTTAAATGATAAATTACTTAGGTTATAAAACTAGTTACCATTATGAAAAACCAAAATAAAAAAATAAGGAAACATTAGATTTTAGTAATAAAATGTTTAAAATATGTGTTGTCTGTATGGTGGAGGTTATTATAGACCATATAATCCCTCCAACCCATTAATTATAAATCTTTTATCCACTTTACATAATATTGATATCACAATTCTGAATAATTTTGGGTATTTAAAAAAATGTCACTTATCCTCAACTATAAAAGGAACTCACTCTCCTCACTTATCCAAACCTCTAAAGACATTTTTCTCATCCAAAAACTTCCCAAATCACTTAAACCTTTTTATTATATCATCCTTTAATCATTTTTTTCACAAATCCAACTTATGAAGGCCTTTGGTGAAAACATAAGGTGGATACCTAAAGAAGAGGTATCATTCATTAATGCGCATTTTTGTTTTTTTCCTTCATAATATTAAATTATTAATATACCTTTCTGATATAAAATTTCAGTATTTTACATATAATAATATTTTTTTATGTTAAGGTTATAACCTACAACCAGACAAACTTCTATAAAATGAGTTACGAAATCATATTTTTTGTGTACGGTGGACTACCACCTCGCAAAATGATGTCATTCATTTTTCCACTACCACCTATCACGATTGGGTATGATGATTGATATAAAGTTTATATATAGTATTTATAAACTAATTATAATTATTTAGTAATTATATTTTATTTTCAACTCCTCAAGGTATACGATAACGTCACTCATGTGTACGACAGACTACTGCCTCATGAAGTAATGTGGTTTGTTTTTCACTAACGCATTACATGGAAGGTAATAATGGAAAATATAATAAATTTATATGATATATATGAAATATTTATTATATTAATGAAATATTTATATTTATATAAATATAATATATCATTTTATTTTTACCTTTTCACTTTGTAAAAAAATGATAACATTGTTTGTGGATGTGAGGACTACCGGCTCCTCAAAGCGATGTGGTTCTTTTATTTTCACTGCCACATCACAAGAATGATATTTATATGTATATATAATTAAATAATATGGTATTTATGATATTATGATCATTTTTAAATGATTAAATATTACTTACCTTATTTCCATAATGATTATTGAAAAATGGAAATGTTACTCATGCGTACGTACGACCTACCGTCTCCATGATCGCAATGTTAATTAATTTTTCATAAAAATAATTCATGATGGTTATAAAATTTATAATTTATGTATAAATATGATTTTTATTTCTTGATTATAATTCTAGATATTTTTATATGATGACTTATGGACCATTGACAACTTACCAAATTTATTTTTGACACATAATGTGAATATGGTCAAAACACCCATCTTAAACTTAATTGATTAAGTAATTGTATATAATATGTTAATAATTTAAATAAAAGTAATAAAAAACTTTAAAATAGTTATAAATAAATTAAATAATTTAAATAAATTTTTTTTTCAAGAAGATAAAGACACATGTGACAATTTGGACTCAAGGTAAGGGTTTTCTCATCTCACTTTTATTTCTATGAGATATATGCCTTATTCAATGATTAATTTTATTATGTGGTGTATATAATTGACATGAATGTATTTTATTATTATTTAACTTAAATTTATCTGGATTTTTATATCCATTTTAGTATCTTTCATTCATGGGGTTTATGGTTTCAATGTCACTAAAGTGGCATGGGATGTTGTGTCTTAATTTTCATACTTTGAGACGTATGTTTTGTTATACAAATATATTATTATATGAGGTGTATATAATACCCCTTTGATATGTTATATCATGAATGTAATTATCTTCAGGATATTATTTGTTTCATTCAATGATATTATTTCATGGGGATTACAACTTAATGTTACCAAAGTGGTAAGAGTTTTATGTTACAATCTCATAGTTTATCAGGATCATTTTTCATTAAGTCTCCAATATTGAAATATTATGATCTAACTATAAATAATTATCAGGAATTTTATTCTATAATGGTTATTTCATGATAATATATGTTTTAACATCATTTTTCTATCTTTATGTGCCCAATATTTCAGAATAATATCTTTATGAAAAATATTCTTTTTAGTCGAAAACTATTTTTCTTCCAAAACTATGTTTTATAAAAAAAATTAAAAAATGTTTTAAAAAGTGATTTTCAAGTATAGAAGGATATTTTTCTAAATAAATGTTTGAAATTATTTTTAAATGGGATATTTAAAAAGTGATTTTCAAAAATGAAAAGTTAATTTTCAACAATGAAAAGGATATTTTTCTCAAGAAATGAAAAGGTTATTTTACTCAATGAAAAGGTTATTAAAAGATATTTTTTAAAATGATAAGGTTATTTTCATCATGAAATGTTTTAAATGTTTTAAAAAGTGTTTTTAAAAATGAAAATTTTGTTTTCCTAGAAATTTATTTAATAATATTTTAATGGTATTTCCATTCTTTAACATTAAAATCCCATGTTGTTACTTATCATTAAAAGATGATATTTTATAATGATTCCATATTTATTATTTGTCTAGATGGATTAAGATTATTTTTAATATATTGTTATAGAACCCATTTTTTTTCCATTAGTTAGTAATGTTTCAATGATATTTTTATGGAACCCATTTCTTTTCTATGGGTAAACCATGTTTCAAATAGATTAGTATGGAACCTGTTTCTTTTCCACATGTTAATCTTGTTTAAAAGTTTTTGACATGAAGTCCATTTATTTTACATGTGTTAATAAAGTTATGAAAATAATAATGATTTTTTTATGAGTTTTATGTTGAAATACTAGCTCTTTGTACTTTACTCATATTATGGTTCTTAGAAATTACATATTTGATAGGGAGACCCAAATATCTCCGAGTAATCCCATTATTGATTACATAATTGGGTGACCTAGATAGTGTTGGGTGATCCCATTATATCTTATTTGATGGTTCCATCCCAAATATTATTGGGTGAACCCTTTACAACATATACAACGGGGAGTTCCAAATAGAGATGGGTGATCCCATTACAACTTATATGAAGGGGAGGTCTAGACAGTTCCTGGTGAACAAATTATAAATTAAGTGATGGTTTTTACCTGATAGTGCTCCAATAAATTGGGTAGTTTCCCTTATATTGTGATTAAATAAATAGGGAGTTTCCAAAGGGTTCATATTATTGATTTAACTAGGATCCAGTTATTTTTGACACAGGTTTAACACAAGTTATGAAGAAAAATGTTCCAAGATATGAAAATGTTTTTGTTATAATTGATATAAGTTTATAATGTTTCTTATGATCAATATTGATATCATATGGATAATTATTATTAATTTTTATGAATCTTTCCTTTTCCATGTTTTAATATTTTATGATCCAATTATTGATGGGTATGAGTTATTTTATCATTCTCTCATGTACTCTGATTATATATTCATAACCTTATACACTTATTATTCTCATTTATGTCATTGAATTTATAATGATTATGTACATCCTGAATGAGAATTTTGGATCACCTTTATTATGTTTACTTTTTAGTAGGTTATAAATAATGAGGTTAAGTGAATTATATATATAAGGGATTTCATATGGATTATTAATATAACTTAATGAGAAATAAGAAAAGCTGGGTTAAGTTGAAAAAATGATAATTTAATGATATGGGTATTGTTTATATATGATTTTTTCCTAATTCTCTAAAACATTAAACAGAAAAGGTCATCATGAATATAAGTGATCCAATTTTTACTTTTGATTTTGTATGGTTTGAATGGAAAAATAATGTGTGCCAATTATCTATTTCAATTTTGGAAATATAATGTTTATAATTTTAGCATTGAATTTGTGAGTGTGGGTTCTAGGATTTTATAGTCAGTATCATGATTTGGTTTAGATAACTTTGGATTTTAGGATGTTTTCATGTGAGGTTTTCTTAAGAGTTGTGGACACCATCATTGGTCTATAAGATTAGGGTTGATAATATTTTAAAAGTATTAGACACCTCATTTTAGGGTTTTGAGTAGTAAAACATTTAAGGTTATTAATGAAAATTTTGGAGTTGTTTTATTATGATGAGGTATTTTTAACCCCCAAGATCAAAATGAAGTGTTATTTTGAGAGGAATTACTTTTCATGTTTAGAGAGAAAAAGAGGAAAACCCACATTTTCGTTGAAAACCAATCATATTCGGAAAGGTGATGGGGATTGAACCCATAATTAAAGGATGATAAGGGTTTCATGCCTACCACTAGCCTACACTAAGTACTAGTTAGTATGAAATTTTTATAGGTAATGATTAAATTTATTTTGGAAACATATAGTATTTTTTGAGTAATAAAGGTTGATTTATCTTAGAATAGTGTATGATAAAATCCTTTTAATCATTTGGTTTCAAACTTAGTTAGGAAATTATTGAAGAATTTTAAGGACAATAATTTATGGAATGATTTGGTTTAAACGCTGGGTATTACTTTTGAAGTTTGAGGATTAATGTAGTTTGGTTTATTAATTTTTTTAATTATCTTACCTTAAGATAAAAAATTTAGTTTTATTTAATTTCTAAATACTAGAGTAATATATTATTATCCATTTTATAGTTATGTAGTATTTAGAATTTTATTTTTCTTATCTAGGCATGAAAAATTCACCCTGAATACACATCATTGAAGATAAATATGCGATTTTGGTGGAAGTTTATTAAAGTATAAAATTTTAATCATCCAGTAATTATACTTCCATAATCTCTAAGTATAGATGATCATAAAATTCCTCAACTCTAGTAAAAGGACCTCGAAATAAAAAATGATACCTCAGTACCTTTAATTTTTTTTAACTGATGGTATTTTTGATCATTATAGATTTATGGTTTTGGGGACCTTAATTTTACATATATCACTCGCTTTATTTTGATCAATGACCTCAATCAATATCAATATTATTTATTTTTTCTTCCATTCCCATGAATGTTCATCTATTTGGATACCTTGTGATGTGTTACTCCATATGAACTTTGTAATTTCCTTTCCATATTCTTAATAGGATGTTTTATAAACCATATTTTTTCATAAAACCCTCCCTATAAGGTTTACCCCTCCTGGTACGGAAATGTGAGAAGGGAGATAGTTTCCCCCGAGTCCCACCTCCAGTAGGCCCTGGGTTGGTGACTAGAACCAAGGGTATAGTAAACACACAAATGAGAGGCATTTTACTCTAAGAGAACACATATAGAAGAGATAGATAAGAAAAATACCAACCTACTCCAACTCATACTGCAATATAAACGAAATCCTAAGTGCACATATGTAATGTCATGCAAGGACAACTTCAACTGAAAGGGAAAACTGAAAGTACCAAAAGAAAGTAAAAAAGGCACTGACCATGAAGCCTGAATATTCCTGCAACCCCAAGCTAGTAGTAACCAGCTTGATCTCCAACCTTCACCAAGTGACCTGAAAAATAATTTATATATAAATAGGGCGAGTAGAATAGTATACTCAGTAGGATCCCCCCAGACACTCTCATGAAAATGTAAAGAAATCATGCTAAATCATAGTGAATAACAAGTGAAGCTAACTTGTCACCTAAAAAGGTATACTATATTCCAATCCTCACCATGGATACTCTCAAAAATTATCACAAACAAGAGTGTATAATATAATAATGAGTATCAAGGGTATCCGGATACCACATGGCCACTGCTTTTCTTCTTTTCCCCAACATCGCAGGTCCTAAGCATCTCTCTCAAAATAGGCTTTACCATAGACACCTGGGAGAAGCACCACAAAATAAACCTTGTGCAACACAACTACCACATACATGCAACCAACTTAACCAGGTAGTTTTCTAGAGCCACCACATCTCACATAATGTGTATGATACATCCGGTATTATACCTTAATCCACTATATCTCATATTCCGAGTAAGGATCCTCAATCAATCACATCCTATACACGTTACACCTATAATAGTCCATGGGAAACTATATCCAGAATATATGTGTGTGAATAACCAAAACACATTACACCACTCTACCCACATATATGGGGTAATATAACCACTATTCCTACCAATACAAGTAACTACCAAGAGAAGAGAGCTGGGCCAAAGGGGGTAGTCAACCATCCATCCTCCCACCAGAATGTTAGGGAAAACACCCCCACAAGGATCAAAATCCCTGGGGTATCAGTTTACCTAACTGAAGGGGTGGAGTAGCATATAGAAACATAAAAATTACAGAATATACTACAACTGAAACCACACTATAGGCATAACCTATTCTTAGAATCAACTACAACTAACATCTCTCGGACTCTCGACTACCACTGCTAATACTAGGAATCCCATAATCAACCAACCATTTAAAGAGATACATTGGGTTACTTTATCACTTTTTATCAGTTTCAATTTAAATGAATTAATCATTTAACCATTAATTAACCGTTATTAATTCCACATTACATTTCATTAGCGTCACGCCAAAGTTTTGTGCCCTCCAGGCATAACCAAACCATGTCCACAACTTCTCAAAAATATTACCTCAACATTGCATCCTAGAAATCTCCAACCCATGGGTTAACATCTTTTATTCAATCCCTTATTAACTATATTATTACTTTCCCATATTCCCAGTAATTCTAGAAAAACATTATAATCTACCAAACACAAGGGGCTCATCGCTGTGAGTATATGAACTACACATCAAGTATTTTTCTCATATATAAGGATAATAAACCCTTCCTCCCTCGAGAAGATAACCATATAAAGCACATGGAATACCCAATGCATCTTCATCTCTATTATAAGTAGGGTAAAAAGACCAACTTCTTTGAGTAGTGGGGAACGTAAAGTAGATAAACAACCAACAAGACCCAACAAGCATGCAATCATTCAAATCCAACCCGTTTAATTATCTATGGTGTCCTCCTCGACACCCACATGCATAAAAAGATTCATCTCACCACTCTAGGCCTCTAATACTGATAAAACCACTAGGAATATCTTCCTCCACATCTCATACATCCATCCAGGATCATATCACATCAAAAGAAGTAGGAAATAACAAATAAACTGGGCTCTTGGCCCTAAACAAGGCATTATTCCTTCATACGCAATGAGCTCTCATGGATCCAAAGAAGAAGATGTTAAGTCAAAAGTCCTATTTTTTACATTTATTACTTCTTTTAGAAATCACAAATCTCTTTGTATTCTCTTATCATACTGACTATGTTTATCGTACTGACTATGTTTATCATACTGACTACGTTAATCGTAATAAATCTGTCAATCGTACTGACTCTGTCAATCGTACTGACTCTGTCAATCGTACTGACTCTATCAATCATACTGACTATTGTGAATCATACTCAATTTATATCATATCAATAATTTGTGCTAATTAATACTAATAGAACTCATATTTTACTTTTATAACAAGAGTGTTTTTATCCTTTTATCAAAACTCATGTTTTATATCAATCGTACTCATGATTATCTTGTTCATATATCTTTTGTTTTAACCAAAACGATGTTTTGGATTTAGTTATAGACAAATTAAAATGATGTTGTGTTTTTCGTTTCAATTTGACCATTATAATGCCAGGTGTCCATGTCCCTCTGATTTTTTTGGAGAAATATGAGCGTTGAAGGAAATATGACCGTTGGAACCTGAGGCCTATAAGTAAGAGGTCATTTGAAGCTGAGAAGAGTAATTTATAGACTTTGACCATCCTTTGATTCTATCAAGTTATAGAGAGAGACACTGTGACTTCTCTCTTGATTCGTTCAAAATCCTTGAGATTACAAAACGCAAATAGATCATTCTTAGTTTTTGTGTTTTTGTAAGTACTTTGTTTTTCTTTGTGCGACTGATCAGGTGATAACGATCGAGGGATACTGGGGATAGGCAGATGGTGCATCTGATCTTCATATCGAGGGCTTTCAAATGTTTAAAAGACAGAGGTACCGATTACCTGCCAAATCGAGTGCTTGCGGGGATAGTAAGACAAACGTACCGATCATCGTATTGAGGGATTGCAGGGATAGCAAGACAGACGTACCGATCATCGTATCGAGGGCTTATGGGGATAGTAATAAATACGTACTGATCATCGTATCGAGGTCTTACCAAGATGGTGGTAAGACATACCTTTTATCCTAGTTGAAAGGATACCCTTCTCTTTATGATAAAAGAATTGTAATACTTTTACATGTCCACTGTTGTTTATATTATAAAGGAAATTGTATTGTTTCCTTTTCATTTCATATTCAATTGTAATTTTTTCAATTATAATTACGATTATATTGTAAATTTTTTTATTAATAGATTCGATACGCTATATGGTAGAATCTTTCACAATTGTATTACTCTAATTATTGTTTTTATTTTGAATACAATTGTTTTACATTACTTATAGTATTACATCGTATCATACCTTTTATATATAAAACAATTGGGTTTAATTGTATTGATTTTGAATTATATTAGTTTAAGATCATTTAAGCTAATTTCTTAAGTGTTTAAATACAAAGTTTTTAAACCTAAAATTCACCCCCTCTTGTATTGTTCCATCTAATATACAAATAAATCTATATTTTGGTCCAAAAATTGGTATCAGAGGAGGTTTCCACCGATTTGTTTTACTTACTTTATTTCCTTTGAAATTTAAATTGGTACTTCAACATCAAATATCTGTTTATAACTACTTACTGTAATAACATGTAAAGTGGAAAAGATTTTGTTTTATTAGATGGATGGAATGAATATTGGATAAATAGACAATCTGAATCCAAATAGGCCACCTATCTTTGATGGGAATGATTATGATTACTGAAGAGATCGAATTAAGACATTTTTTATTAATACTGGTGGAGACAATTTTATTCTGCTTACTGGAGGTTACAAAATCCCTGACAAAGAAGTTATCACTTTCACCAATCAAGAGAAGCAATAATATTAATTGAATTACAAGGTACACAATACGTTGTTGTGTTCTATGGCCAGGAATATATATAGTCAGATATCATGTTGTGAAGCATCCAATTGTATTTTGAATAAATTGTAAGTCACACATTTTGGTACATCTAAAGTTATAGAAACAAGATGAGCAATTCTTAGAGAAGAGTATCATGGATTTCATTTTCCTTATGGAGAGCTAGTATGTAAGGTGCAACAAATGTTTATGAAAATTATAAATAGTTTACAATATATGGGAGAAAAAGGTCTTGATGATGAAGCTCTTGTAGACATGATTATTGATATAATGCCAAATGAATGAGAATAAAAAAGGACATCTATTGATGAAAACAAGAAAGTTTCTCAGATTACTCTTGATGAACATTTTGGAACTCTTCTACAGCACGAGACAAGAATAAAAAGAGAGACTGATTTCAATAAGAAGAAAAATGGAAATGGAAGTGTATCTTTTTCTACTACATCTAAAGATAAAACACCTGAAATGATAACAATATCTAAAGCTAAGAAAGTTGTTATAAAAGATTCAAGTGATAATTATCACTCTGATAATGAGTTTTCCAATATTTCTCTAAGGATGAACAAGATTGTGGGAAAGAAAGACTTCCAATTCAGATTCAAAAAGAAATATATGAAGGATAAGAAAGATTCAGAAGTAACTTATTATGAATACAAGAAATCAGGTCATATAAGACCTGATTTTCCTTTACTAAAAAGAAAAGATAGAAAGGAAAAACATTCTGAAAGAAATAAGAAAAAGTATTACAAGCCAAATAAAAATAAAGTATTGAAGACAAATGATACTTAGAGTGCAAGTGGTGGTGATTCATCAGATAATTATTCAGAACATGAATCCTCAGGACAAAGGAATATTGGACTTATAGACAAACTACCAATTGAAGATTATTTCTTCATGGCTAAGGTACACAATTCTAAATCTATTACAACTGTGTCCTTGAATGAAAAATATATTGATGACAAATATTATGAATCATTAGATGATGAGTCTTTGTCATCAAATTATAATACGTTACCTTCTTTTGAAGAAGGGTATAGGTTTTCTAAACTACTTGAGATTGAAAATTATAAACTCAAGAAAAATCCTGATAAGGAATATTCTAGAATTTCTAGTTTAACTAAAGAAGTATAAGATCTTTCAAATGATATTTAATGAAAACTTCTGATTTTGAAAGGATTTTAAAAACTCTTTAGAAATCTAATTCTGATAAGGATAAACTTTATAAAGATCTTGAAAATTTAATTTTTAAGAAAAATATTTTAGAGACTAACTCTAGTTCCAAAAATAATGTGTTTAAGGATAAAAATATAATTTTAAAACTAAAGTCAGAATTTTTTTCCTTGAAAAAGTGTGTAACAAACTTTACCTATGGTAAGAAAAACTTTGATAAAATGTATTCTAAAATTCGACCCTTAAGGAATCATTCTAGTTTTGGATATACTAATTCTAAACCTTTTTTTAGAAATAACTATTTTGCTTCCCAAAGTGCCCCATTTTGTATTAAGTTTCAATGTGGTGGACACTCGGAGAGAAATTGTTCTCTTAACAAAAATCCAAATTTAGAATTTTATAAATATCACTTTTCAAAAAAATGTAGATTCCTAAAATTCTTTTATCTAACCCTTCTAGATCCAAACAAGTTTGGATTCCGAAAAACTAATTGTTTCCATTTTAGGAAAATAAAAAGTTTACCAACAACAAGAATATTTGGTGCATGGATAGTGGTTGTTCTTGACATATGACCGGGAACAAATATTTCTTTGAAAAGATTATAGAAACAAAAGGTGAAAAAGTTACCTTTAGAGATAATGTTCAAGGAAATATTGTTGGAATAATTAATATTGTTTTTCTTGGAAAATTCTAATTTCAAATGTTTTGTTTGTCAAAGGTCTTAAGAAAAATCTCATCAGCATAAGTAAATTATGTGATGAAGGATACCTTGTGAATTTTAGAAATGATAAATGTTTAGTTCACAATTCCAAAGATGAATTTATTCTATCTGACCATAGGGAAGAGAATGTATACACTATTAACTTCGAAGACCTTAGGAGAAAAAACTTACCTTGCTTAAGTGAAATAGAAGAACAATCTTGGTTATGGAATAGAATACTAGGACACTGCAATCTTAGAAATCTTTGTAATCATTCAAAGAAAAGACTTGTGAAGGATCTACCTGATCTTAGATACGATTCTTCTTAGGTATGTGACCCTTGTCGATATAGAAAGAAACACAAAACTAGCTTTAAATAAATCAATGAAGTTTTAACTTCTAATGCATTAAAGCTTGTGCATATGGATCTTTTTGGTCCTTCACAAATTAGAAGCATTGGAGGAAAATATTATGTATTTGTTTTAGTTGATAACTTTACTATATTTACATGGGTCTATTTTCTAACAAATAAATCTAAAACCTTTTTCTATTTCAAAAATTTTAGAGCTCCTATTAAAAATGAGAAAATCCTACCACTGATAACAATCCATAGTGATCATGGTGGTGAATTTAAAAATTCAGATTTTGAAACTTTTTGTAGTAAGAAAGGTATTACTCACAACTATTCATCACCAAGAACTCCTAAGAAAAATGGTGGTTTTGAGAGAAGAAATCGTATTCTTCAGGAAATGACAAGAACCATGTTGAGTGAATACTCAATTTCTATGCATTTTGGGGATGAAGCTATTAGTGATTCTTGTTACACTATAAATCGTGTTTTAAATAGACATTTTCTTAATAAAACACCCTATGAATTGTGGATTGGATGAAAAAACAAAGTTTTGTTCTTTAGAATATTTTGATGCAAAGTATTCATATTGAATAAAAAATACAATCTACATAAATTTGGACCCAAATTAGATGAAAAAATATTTCTAGGCTATTCTACAACTTCTAAGGCTTATAGAGTTTTTAACAAAAACTCATGTACTGTTGAAGAAACAATGCATGTTAAATTTGATGAAACTAATCCCTTTGTTTTTAAAATTCCTTAACCTACATCCTTGAATGTGTTTTCAAAAACTGATTATCCACCTGTGATAGAAAATCCTTCTAAAAAAGAAAATGTTCAAGAAAGTATTTCTGAAACATTTACCCCAGAAGATTTCCTACCATATGTTGATGAACAGGTTTTACAAAACCCAAATAAATTGTTTCTTAGGAATCATCCCATTAATAATATCATTTGTGATGTAAATCAACCAGTAGGAACCAGAAACTCTTTGAGAAATGAAATAAAACATCTTGCTTTTCTTTCCCAATTTGAACCTAAAATCCCAAGTGAGGCCCTAGGTGATGAAGATTGGATAAAAGCAATGCAAGATGAACTAAATAAATTTGAAAGGAATCAAGTCTGTACTTTAGTTGAAAGACCTAAATAAAGAACTATAATTGGTGTAAAATGGGTCTTCAGAAATAAGTGTGATGAAAATGGAATCGTTGTAAGGAATAAAGAAAGACTTGTTGATAAAGTCTATAATCAACAAGAGGGAATATGCTATGAAGAAACATATGATCCGTTAGCTAGAATTGAATCTATTTGTATTCTATTAGCCTTTGCAGCACACTTTAATTTCAAATTATTTCAAATGGATGTTAAATGTGGTTTTCTAAATGGATTTGTTCAAGAAGAAGTTTTTGTTGAACAACCACCTGGTTTTATAGATTCAAAGTTTCCTAGTCATTTTTTAAACTTACCAAATCTTTATATGGATTTAAACAAGCCACTAGAGCATGGTATGATAGACTTACATGTTTTCTTTTACAAAACAACTATACAAAAGGTACAGAGGATCCAACCCATTTTATAAAAATGGAAAATAAAAATGTTTTGATTATTCAAATTTATGATTGATGACATCATATTTGGGTCAACTCAGCAATATCTAACTGATTCTTTTGCGAATTTAATGAAATTAGAGTTTGAAATGAGTATGATGGGTGAGTTAACATTATTTTTAGGTTTTAAAATTTCTCAAAAACAAAAATTAATATATATATCTCAACATAAGTATACCAAATATTTACTCAAAAGTATGGATATGACAATACTAAAAGTATAAATATTCCCATCAGTACTTCAAATTCACTTGATCTTAATGAAGCTGGGAAACCAGTGGATCAAACATCATTTAGTGGTATGATAGGAAGTTTACTATAATTGAAAGCTAGTCATCCAGACTTAATGTTTTTAGCATACTTATGTGCAAGATATTAATCCAATCCTAAGGAATCTCATTTAAAGGAAGTGAAAATATTTTTTCGCTACTTAAAGGGAACCATGGATTTGGGACTCTTTTATTCTTCTGGAAATGATTTTGTTTTAAAAAGTTTTTTAGATGCTGACTTTGGTGGCTGTAGAATATATAGAAAGAGAACATATGGAACATGTCATTTCTTATGAGATTCCTTAGTTTTTTGGTCACACAAGAAACAACACTCCGTAGCACTTTCCACTAATGAATCTGAATGTGTAGTAGCTGGAAGTTGTTGTGCTCAAGTGTTGTGGATGCAACACACAATCACTGATTATGGATTGAGCTATTCCAAAACTAAAATTCATGTGATAATACCAGTGAAATAGCCCTTAGTAAAATCCCAGAACATCACTCTCATGCAAGACACATAGATATTAGGCATCACTTTCATAGGGATCACACACAAAAAGAAGATATTATTTTATAATTCATCGAAATGCAAGAAAAACTTGCTAAAATTTTCACAAAACCATTATCTTCCGATAGATCTGAATTCATTAAACATAATCTAGGAATGATTAAACTAAAATTATCATTCATATCTACTTCATGTTTTACAATTCTCTTTACATTAAAAAAACTCCTCTTAAAAGTGGGAGAATTTTTTTTTGTTTCACTTGATGTATTTCTTAAATTTTTTTATGACTTTATTTATCTATTGATTTTATATTCTATATTTATGATTTTCATCTTGACAGTTCAATTATCATTTTATCTTTTTGTTTATCGTCCTATCTGTCTGGTTACCGTATTGAATTTCTGTCAATCGGCACGTCAACCTATGGTAACAACTTTGTTTTCCATCAGTATGTCAACCTATGGTAACAAATTTGATTTCCATCAGCACGTCAACCTATGGTAAATTTTTTTTTCCATCAGCACGTCAACCTATGGTAACAACTTTGTTTTCCATAAGCATGTCAACCTACGGTAAAAAATTTGTTCTCTATCAGCTTGTCTACCTATGGTAACAACTTTGTTTTCCATCTGCATGTCAACCTATGGTAACAAATTTGTTTTCCATTGGTACATCAACCTATGGTAACAACTTTGTTTTCCATTGGAACATCAACCTATGGTAATAACTTTATTTTACATCGGCACATCAACTTATGGTTACAACCTTGTTTTCCATTGGTACATCAACCTATGGTAATAAATTTTTTTTCCATCAACATGACAAACTATGGTAATGAATTTATTTTCCATCAGCACGACAACCTATAGTAATAACTTTGTTTTCCATAGGCGTGAAAACCTATGGTAATGAATTTTTTTTCCATCAGTTTGACAACCTATAGTATGGAATTTGTTTTCCATCGGGATGACAACCTATAATAACGACTTTATTTTCCATCGGTCCCATAAGCGATCATGTTTTTTTCTTTTCCTTTTTTTTCTTCTTTCCATGTATGCTTGTATTTTCTTTTTGTTATTATATTATACTATGTTAATACTATTAAACCAACTATTTACTTAGATTCTCTGATAGGTACATTATTTCTTTCTTTTTTTTGTCTTTCTTACGTTTTTTTTCGTTTCTCATTTTTTTTAAAAACCCTTTAAATCCCCACCGTTGAATTATTTATCTTTCAATATCAACCGTAGAAGAACATAGATCATTTTTCTTTGCCTATAAATAGAGACCCCCTCCCTTAACCCACACCGGTTTTCCCGTTTTCTTGGAGAAGCTCTATCTCTTTGTTTTAAGACTTTGTAAGATCTTCTATTTGTTCCTCCCATATGTCTCAGTCCTCTGCCAAAAATCCTACCGAAATGTCTTCGAAGAAGTTTTTAGAGAAATATTTCTTCAGAGAAAGGTTTGTTTCTTGGGATTTCTTTGACTCATACGATTCAACAATCAAGAGGATTATTTTGTTACAAGGATGGGAACATATATGTGTTGAGAAACTTGTATCTCAAGACCAAATTCTTGTTGATGAAGTTAGCCAATTCTAAAAAACGGTATCTTTTGACAAAAATATGATGATCAAATTTTCCATGTACGATAGAAAGATATCATTTTCTGTGAAACAAGATCACTTTCTCAATGTTTCAACAGAAGGTGATTCTTTTTGTCCATATCATAAAATATCAGAGGAAGTTGGTACGTTTAATAGAGAAATGGCTGAAAAATCGCTATTCCTAATAAATGAAGATAAGATAAAAGTAGCACATTTATCTCCAGATAACAGGTTTTCAGTGATTTGGATGCAAGGCTTTCTTATCCTAAGGAAAGGGGATAGAGAAACTTTTAAAGTTTCTGACATCTTTATACTGAACTATATTGTAAACATGAGAAAGGTAAATCTCATGGGGTTTATTTTTGAAACAGTGAATAATGTCAACTCAGGAGCGATTAAGTTTCATTTGGTTATGTATCCATATATTTTTACTAAGTTCATTCTAGAGAGCTTGAAGTTTTGTAGTATTCCTCTAAAAGGGCAGTTAAAGGAACTAAAGCTGTCTTGGATAAGTAAGAATACAATGAAGAAGTTTTATGTATGTTTTTGTGAAGATTCTAAGCTCTTGGTTAGAGATATAGAAGCTAAATTGACAAAAAATAAATCGGCACCTGTTCCAATTGAAACAATTCCAACTGTTGTTTCTCCTCAAAAGTCAGATCCAAAAATCAATTCTAATCCCAAGAAGAAAGAAAAGTAAAGTAATCAGGTTGTGGCCAAGTGAAGGAAAGATAGAGAACAAAGAAAATAAGGTGATCCTAAGTTTGGTCTTGATATAGGTGAAGCCTTAGGTGAGAAAATAAGGGTAGAAGATACTCTTTAGGCTGAGAAGAGAAATAAGACTCTTTTGAAAAGTAAATCTCAATATTTTTGTGTTACTAAAATCATGAAGGAGGTTTAGATTGCTAGTTCTCAACTAACGAAAGAAGTTCAAGAAGAACCAATTGTATAGAGTCTTCGAGAAAAAGAGAAAGGGAAATAAATATTGAAAGAAGTTCAGGAAGTTGAAGAAGAGGAAGAATATTTTCTTTTGGAATTTCTTTAGAGTTCCAAGAAGAGTAGAGAAGAATATTTTCAAAAGAAAAGTGAAGGTATTCAACAAGTTCCTCATGCCGATCAAGTACCATCTAAATCCCTTGAAACTATTTGAGATAGAATTCCTTCTCAAGTAAAGCAAGGTGCTCAAACATCTCATACCGAAAAAGTTATTGTTATCAGTGAAAAAGTGGAAGAAGAAAGAAAGAAAAATGAAAAATAAAAAGGAAAATAGCCAGTTGAAGACTCAAGCTGATCAAATGAACTAGATTCATACGATGAAGGTACTAATTCAGAACACAAAATCTCTCTCAAGAAAATTGATTACATTGTTAATGTGTTGAGGATAATTGAGAAGAATATTCCTTATTTTCATAGAATTTAAGGGAAATTTGATTTCATCAAAGACAATCAAAGGAAGAAGTTTGGTTCTGTAAGGGAACTTAGAAAGAGAGTATTTTCAATTGAAGATGATTTAAAAGTTTTGTCTGAAAGTCTGATTTCCCACAAGAAGGCTTTCAATAAGATGAATAAGTGGTCATACAAAACAGAAATCTCAATGAATGAACATGAGGTTTCAATCACAGACTTAAGGAGTATTTCAAATGATCTTTCTATTTTTTTAACAAGATTGAAAAAGAAACCATTGAAAGGCTGAATCAGATGTCAAAAACTCATAGAGTCAATACTCCTTCAATAAAAGAGTTTCAAGAAAGGATGAATGATTTCTAGTCAGAGTTTTTGAAGGTTTCATCCTTCAAAGATGAAATAGTTTTGTTGAAGAAGTAAAATTATATGTTGTCTCAGGATAATAATAATTTTCAAGACAGAATTGATACTCTTGATGAAGTAATCAGAGTTCAAGAAGAGATTATCAAGAATCAGGATCAGCTTTTTACCGATCAACAAGTGCTTCTCAAATCCCAAGGAGATTCTATTTCATAAGACAAGAAATAAATCAAGAAGATGAAAGTTGTTCTACATGATCTGATCAAGAAAGAGAAAGAAAGAGAAAAAAATGAATGTTTTTTTTGTATTTATATTTCTTGATTCACTCTTTGAACTCTATATAATTTTGTTATCTTAATGTGTTTTATGTTCTCTTTCCCATTTCCTTGCATTTCTTTTTCTCTCTAAACTTTTCAGGAAACTCAAGATTACCCCATTATTTTTGTAAATCACAAAGGGGGAGATTGTTTTATAATGGGAAGAATGTTTTAAATACTTATAAATCAAGGAAAATATTGGAATACAATCCTAATAAAAGTATATAACTAAGGGGAAGTAAGTTGTATTCAATATCATATTTAGAAGAGTTTTTATAACTCAGGGGGAGTTAATTATTTCTTTCCTAGTTTTACTTTATGTTTTGTTCTTTCCAAAAATGGGGAGATTGTTAAGTCAAAATTCCTCTTTTGACATTTATAACTTGTTTTGGAAATCAAAAATATCTTTGTATTCTCTTATCGTACTGACTATGTTTATCATACTGACTATGTTTATCATACTTACTATGTTTATTGTGCTGACTATGTTTATCGTACTGACTATGTTTATCATACTGAATATGTTAATCGTACTGACTATGTTAATCGTAATAACTCTGTTAATCGTACTGAATCTGTAAATCATACTGACTCTGTCAATAATACTGACTATTTGACATCATACTCACTTTACATCATATAAATACATTTCACTAAGTAATACTAACAGTACTCATATTTTACTGTTATCAAAATATTGTTTTTATCCTTTTATCAAAACACATGTTTTATATCAATCATACTCATGATTATCTTGTTCATATATCTTTTGTTTTAACCAAAATGATGTCGTGGAGTTAGTTATAAACTAATAAAAATTATTTCCTGTTTTCTAATTCAATATGACCGTTATAATGTTAGGTGTCTAACTCCCTCTGAGTTTTCCGGAGAAATATGACCGTTGAAGGAAATATGACCGTTGGAACCTGAGGCCTATAAATAGGAGGTCATTTGAAGCTGAGAAGAGTAATTTAGATACTTTGATCATCCTTTTATTCTATAAAGTTCTAGAAGGAGACACTATGACTTCTCTCTAACTTCGTGCAAAAGCCTTGAGATTACAAAACGTGAACGGATCATTATTAGTTTTTGTGTTTCTGTAAGTGCTTTGTTTTGATTTGTGCGATCGATCAGGTGATAAAAATCGAGGGTTGCTGGGGATAAAAAGATAGTGCATCTTATCTTTGTATCGAGGGCTTTCAAGTGTTTGAAAGACAGAGGTACCGATTACCTACAAAATAGAGGGCTTGTGGGGATATCAAGACAGACGTACCGATCATCATATCGAGGGCTTGTGGGGATAGCAAGACAGACGTACCGATCATCGTATCGAGGGATTGCGGGGATATCAAGATAGACGTACTGATCATCGTATCTAGGGCTTACCAAGGTTATGGTAAGACATAACTTTTGTCCTATGTGACAAGATACCCTTCTCTTTGGGATAAAAGAATTATAATACTTTTACATTTCCGCTGCTGTTTATATTAGAAAGGAAATTGTATTGTTTCCTTTTCATTTCATATTCAATTGTAATTTTTTCCATTACAATTATGATTATATTGTTACCTTTTTTATTAGTAGATTCTATATTCTATATGGTAGAATCTTTCATATTTTTATTACTCTAATTATAGTATTTGTTTTGAATACAATTGTTTTACATTACTTATAGTATTACATCGTATCATACCTTTTATATATAAAAAAATTGTGGATAATTGTATTGGTTGGGAATTATATTAGTTTAATACCATTTAAACTAATTTCTTAAGTGTTTAAATATAATGTTTTTAAACCTAAAATTCACCCCCTCTTGTATTGTTCCATCTAATATACATATAAATCTATATTTCGGTCCAACAGAAGACACTCGGCCTTACACAAAAGATGAAAACTTAGAAAAATTCAAGGAATTAACTTTTATTGATTAGCTAGATATTTAATCTATCTTGAATTGAAATATTAATTATTAGTAGGTTCCAACTATGGGAAACCTATACAACAAGAAATCATAGCTATCAAAAATTAATTAAACATGCTTAATACAATATTTTGATTATCGTCAATTTAAAACAGCAACAACCAGATTCATTTACATACCTCTTTATCTTTGAAAAATAATTTACAATTAATCCCAGTTTACGTTCTTTACCAATTTCCATCATGAACAACATTAGAAGCAAAAAAATCATAGATGTCACACTATCTAGAAAAAGAAGAGGCAATAACATAAGATCGATATCGATTTATTTATCAGGTTTAGATATTTATTATATCAATTGCATTGTAATCCAGTGGGATAAAACATTCTAACTCTACTTTTTTATTTAAAATAATAGAGAAGACACGAATCTTCTACCTCAAAAGGTTCATGATGTTCTTTATGAATAGGACAACACAAGAGATCCCAATCCCCTCTCCCCACAACAACTGCATCCACTCAAGTACGCTGGAACATGATCGCACTAACTAAAACCCAAGAAACCACCATTAGAAACATAGAGATAACATTCCATAACATGGAAAGGAGAAATAAGAGAATAAGGATTGAATAAAACATAAGAACATAGGTAGATCATACCTTATGTCAATGTCCGATCAACACTTTCTACTTACACCATAATAGGGGGTGCACATGCAGCAATAAAAAACTTAAAGGGGAAACAATCCAATGATTAATGTTCGATCACACCACTTCTATGGGAAGAAATTTCTCAGGGTGAATCACACTAAGAGAGAGGATAAGGAATAAAAGAAGGTAAGGTGCCCAACTATGAAGTATTAGATTCAAGACTAATGGGATTTGAAACTTTTTATAATTTTGATTAATACAGATCACATTGATCCACACATTTTTCCCAAGTAAAGGCATCCCAAGACTTGGGAAAAATTAAGATATGAGTTATGGGCTTTGAATCGACCCTAAATCCCTTAAAAAAGTCCTTAAATGCGTTTTTCATCAAATAAAACATTAAAGGACAAAAAATGCAGGAAGCAGCAAACACTGTACACCTACTGACCTGAAAACACTATACACCTACCAACAACTAGAAATACTTTACACCTACCGATGGATGGAAACACTATACACCTACCGATAGCTGTAAACACTATACACCTACCAATGGCTAGACACATTGTACTACTTTCGATGACTGGAAACATTGTACACCTACAGAGGGCAGGAAGCATTATACACCTAAAAATGGCTGAAAAAACATTATACCTACTGACAACTAGAAACACTATACTCTTAACAATAGTTGGAAACACTATACACCTACCGACATATGGAAACACTGTACGCCTACCAAAAACTGGAAACACTGTACACCAACCAATGACCTGAAACACTGTACACCTACCGTTGGTTCGAAACACTGTACACCCACCAATGGATGGAAACACCGTACACCTACCGATGGCTGGAAACACTGTACACCTATCGAAAGTTGGAAACACTATACCCAAAACTAGAAACACTGTTTAGAGAACTAGAAATTTGTTAAAGTGTTGGGGATAAGTCACCTCGACCACCCATAACAACTAAAACACCAGATTTCAGAAAAGTAATGGATTGGAGAGGTCCATGCCATTACAACAGATACCTATTAAAACATTCTCATCCTCGAGAATTCAAAACCAACCTAAAAGGAAAAACAAAAGGGGTTTGAAAAACCACCCATTGAGATACCTGTCAGAAGAGATCAAGCCACAAAAAGCAAAAAAATAAAGCCATATCATAAATATGAAAGGTCATTAATCATAAAAGAAAATCGTTACATGAAAAGAGTTAAACATCAAAGAACTTGGGGGTACTGAGCTTGTATCTGTGACTCACGTTCGTATGTACTTTCCTCTACGCTATCGTGTCGCCATAAGACACAAACCAAGGGGATAACATGCCCATGCAACAAATTCTTTTTACGGTCCTATATCTTTACATGTCAGTCCTCAAATATCACATCATTGTCAACATCAATCTCATCCCAATCGATGTTGTGAGATTCGTCAAGAAGATAATGATGGAGGTGTGACTCATGAAAAACATCATGTATCTGGATCATCTATGGGGGAAGTGCTACCTGATACTCCACTACTCTAACATGATCGAACACTCCGGAATGCCCCATTAACTTGGGATAAATCTTTCTCCCATGACCAAACCTTCATAACCCATGATAGAGAGTCACAAAAAAAAAACGTGACCCCCAACGAAAAACTCCAAAGGTCTCCCTATATGATTGGAATAGGATTTCTGATGATCCTGTGCCGCCTTCATCCTCTCAAGAATCACCTGAAGCATCTCTATTGTATTCTTCACTAGTTCTGGTCTGAGAATTCTTGACTCTATGACCCTAGTCAAGAACAACGGAGAATGGAAAAGTCATCCATACAAGGCTTTAAATAGCTCCATACCAATGGTGAAGTGAAAACTATTGTTGTAAGTGAAATCAACTAAGGGTAAGTTCCTCATCCATGAACCTCCAAAATCTAGTACACAAGAGCGCAACGTGTCTTTAAGAGTCAGAATGGTCTGATCTATTTAACTATCCATTTTTGGACGAAAAGCAGTTCTAAGTAATAATTTAGAACCAAAAGCATGCTGGAAAACTCTCCACACCCTTGAGGAAAAATGAGGATCTAGATCAGAAATGATCATCCTTAAGACTCTATGGAGTCTCACCACCTCCTTCATATACTACCTTAATAAAAACTCCACTGAGCTCGACTCCTTGATCAATATGAATTGGGATGGTTTTGTTAATCATTCTACTATCACCTATATAACATCATGGCGTCCCTGATCTCAAGGTAAATGAGTAACAAAGTCCATTGAGATGTCCTCCCACTTCCATTGAGGAACTTCTAATGGATGGAGAAAACCACCAGGGACATGGTGCTCACCCGTCACCTTCTGGAAGACCAAATATCGAGACACAAACTCTACAAATGCATGCTTCAACCCATTCCACAAAAACTGACTCCTCAAGGCTTGGTACATCTTTTCATTCCAGGATGTACCTCTAAGGGTGAACTATGAAACTCTTTTATAACTATCACATGCATCAACCAAGGAATAAAAATAATCCCCTAAACAACAATCATTGTTTGTCATCCTTAGACCAACTATTAGGTGCCTCTCCACAAACAACTCAGTCTCTCCAGACCTCCACCTCGAGATCCCCAAACTGGGAATCTTCTACGTTCTTCACTAAAGATGACTGTACCATCATCTGGAATAGAAAAAATATACTCCCAACTTCTCCCATATCAAGATGTAATGCTGAAATTTCTTCCATTACTCTCTATGAATCAAATGATTCATTCACTGTATCACTATGAGACTTCCTTCTCAGCGCATCAGATACAACATTCCACTTAATAGGTGTATACAATATTTCAAAGTCATAATACTATGAGAACTCCATCCACATATGCGGTCGCAAGTTCATGTCACGATGGGAGAAAACAAACCTTTATATTTTATGATTGGTGAAGACCACAAAGTGCTATCCAATGAGGTAATGTCTCCACAACTTCAGAGAAAACACTAGTACTTCCAACTCAAGATCTTGGGTGGCATTGTTACTTTTGTGGGGACGCAACTGCCGAGACCCATAAACAAAAACTGATCTGTACTATATTAGAACATAGCCTAACCCCAAACGTGAAGCATCACAAAAAAAATCAAACTTAACTCCCTCTACCGGAAAAAAAAGAACTAGAACACTAACCAAATTCTCCTTAAGATAATTGAATGATGCTTGACACTTATCAGTCCAAATTAATGCATGATCCTTGATGGTCAATTCTATCAAGGGAGTCACAACCCAAGAGAAATCAGCTATGAACCTCATGTAGTGGCCTACAATACCAAGGAAAGTTCTCACCTCTACCACTATCTTGGGGGAATCCAAAGACACAAATACTTCTATCTTTGATGGATCCATAACTACTCCCTTTTGGGACACCACATGTCTCATGAAATGAACTTCTCGAGCCCAAATCTTACACTTTGAAAAATTATCAAACATCTTCTATCGATGAAGAACCTTGAAAACGACATGTAGATACTCCCCAAAACCACTGAAAACACTGAAAACTAGCATCTATGTGACAAATTCCGATCCATGGGGGCCCATACTCCCCACAAATCAAATCTTGACGTCATAACAATGCATATAACAAGTAGAAAGTATAACAATTCCATGACCCACCAAATTCTGACCCTCAAGGGACCATAACACCTCTAAGACCAAAGCTTGGAGTCCATGTTAAATAAGCTGTAAGATAAACAACACCCTATCAACATATCAGGTATTTCTATCATAGCAACTATCACAACAGCATGCATAATCTATCACGACATCTATCACAATAGCATGCAATTTCTAATGCACCCTAGATGGCATGGTAAAATGTATGACATATGATTCTTCTAACCAGTGCCTATATGATGCATGAGATGGCATACACTCATCTCATTGGGTTGCAACAAAATAGAACCACAATCATATAAACTATAACAACACAAAACAAGTGCATCGCCCAATGGTGAAATATAATCAACTGTAACACTTGAAAAAACTAAAAATTTCAATTACAAGGTAATATAGCTTTTCCCTGTCCATGGGTTAATTACTCCCGGGAAAAGTTAAGTACCAGCTACCCATCTCTTTCTATCCCTGTCTATTGTCACCAAACATTAATGAAATAGAAAAGAAAGGAAACCTCCTCTAATACCACTTTTTAACGACCCGAATCTGGAGTCACTCAACTGGCACCCCATACCCGGTTCTCCACACGACCTCAAGTGCGTTTCCCCAAACACCAGAGGCTGCCGACTAGTAGCGAGGGTCTTGATGAGTCAGTGGGGGAAACTATTCCCTCATTTAGTAAAGTATGCAGCGGAAGGAAATAATAAACAATAGCGGAAGCAGTAAACATCACATCACAACTGAAACTAAACAACGGAAGCAATGTATAATATAATAATGATGTAGCATGGCACATGTTTCTATGGAAAACAGAAAACAAAACAATATGTTGAAATACAACTGAGACCCAAGTAGAAAAATTAAACATTAAATTCCAGCAGCATTGCAAGCCTAAGCTCGGTCCCATGCTCTCCAGCTCTAACCAACAATCAAGCACTAGAGGTAGAAGGGCCACAATCCCTATCTTCACCTGTAACCATATAAACTCTTTGGGCCAAAAAGTAGGACCCAAACAGGGTGTGAGACTAATCCCAGTAGGCAACCATGAAAAGATCTGTGCCCTACTGTTAGTGAGAAGTATAACAAAAGTAATGTAAATAAATGCAGCAGATAACATGGGTACACTAAAGAAAACAATCCTACAATTCTCCATTCGCATTTATTTTTTAATTTAATTCAATCATTGGATCATAAACAAAAGAATCTAACAATAGATCTATAGTCTAAAGGAATAGAAAGAAACACAATATGTATCTCAGTAGACTACCTAAACTACAAGTAGTACAAACCCAAGCTTGTTCTTTGGCTTGGTGGAATCATCACAACCAACCAACAATAATTATTACACTGACCCTCTAGGTGGTTCATGTGGGAAGGCCCTTATGGTCAAGCATTAAAACAAAGGCAAAGACGCTCTAAGGAAGCACTCAACATCAATTCCCCCTATGGTATTACAACAATACTACAGACTCTCTGAGGAAGTAATTACTTATAATTCCCCCTTTAGTCTCAATTCGATAATTATCAGACCCTCTAAGAGAGAACAAAGTCAATCCCCTTATGGTCTCATAATAGTAATAATTAAACAGGCCCTCTAAGGAAGCACTTAACGTCAATTCCCCCTATGGTCTAACTACACCAGGTTCCCACAGCCCTGAGTAAAATCAATCATACGTAAACGATTCGTAGCTTCCCTAAGTATGTTCATCAACTACTTGGATAATAGCTACAATGCAAAAAAATCATTTAAACAGTAGATAACACATGCAATCATTCATACCAAGGCAACCAATCAATGCAACAAGGTTTTACTCATAGGCAACCTAAGACAAACGGCGATAAACAACCAAAAAGAAGTAAAACACCCATAGGGTGATCCTTGAACATGCTTACAAGAAAAAATTATTCATCTAATAGCCTCAAGCACACAAGAAATCTAATGTGGATAAATAAAACAGGTTCAAAACCCTAACCTGAGATACCCAATACATGGATATCCTTCACTTTTTCACAAAAACTCAAGGACATTCAATGTAGGGCATCAAACCACCTACATCGATCCTCATAGATTGATATACTTGAACCTCATCCTATGAATCAACCTAGAATGGAGTAGATCTGCAAAAACATCTAAAATGTTTGACCTCAAATAACTCACATGAGAGAAAGAAATAGGAAACACGGCCAAAGAAGACCCAAGAACTCACCGCTACGATTCTATTGCAACCGATGGTGTTCGATTCGGAGAAACGGTGACGGATCGGTGGCTCAAAGAAGATTCGACATCCTTGGACGCCCTGTATGGAATTAGGCAGAGAAGAAGACGAAAACATAGTTAAGATGCGACCTCGGTCTGATTAATGAAATAAAAATGAAAGTACACAGCATGTACTTTTAGAGTACACAACATTACTTTGGTTTTTCCGTACTCTGTTTTAAGCAGCCTCCAAGTCACCCCACAGGGCCGTGTGTGTGGCTCGGAGATGGCGAGCACACAGCCTCACATGGTATCAAATTACAAAGTGTGTACTTATAAAGTACACGGCGTGTACTATGAAAATTTTCAGATTTTACCCTTTTTCTCAAAAATGACCAGAAAAGGAAAAACATATCTAAAAGGAAGAATCAGGTTCTTAAAAACTTCCCCCCTAAAAGAAATTTTCCCCCGATTCTCCTAATGAGGCGTAGAAGAAGAACCCTTGAACAACTCTGGCCATTGTGATCGCATGTCGGTCTCCCTTTCCCAAGTCTCGTCCTATACAAGGCCATGCTGCCATAGCACTTGTACCAGAGGGATAGACCGGCCACAAAGTACCTTTTCACTATGATAAAAAATCTTGATAGGATGTTCCTCAAACGATGCATCCTACTCCAGCTCAAGCTCCTTGGGTTAAAAAACATGAGAGGGATCTGAGAAATACTGCCGAAGCTGAGAACTACAGAAGATGTAGTGTATATCATGGTAACTCTCAGGTAACTGCAACCTGTAATCAACCAGCCAGACTCTCTCCAGAACTTCAAATGGTCCAACGTATCTCGGTGAAAGCTTTCCCTATCTCCTAATCCTCTTATGTCCCAACCTAGGGGTAACACGTAAGAAAACCTAATCTCCAACCTTGAACTCTAAAGGTTGTCTCCGCTTATCAGCATAAGATTTCGGCCGAGACCGAGCAGTAGCCATCCTCTTCCGAATCAACTCCACATGCTCTGTGGTCACCTGAAAAAGATGAGGTCCCAGCAAAACTGCCTCTCCCGCCTCCAGCCAACACAAGGGGGGTCGACACGACCTACCGTACAAAGCCTCGTAAGGTACCATCTAAATAGTTGCTTGAAAACTATTATTATAGGAAAACTCCACTATAGGTATATGTTTCTCCCATGAACCTCCAAAATCAAGGACACATGCTCGTAGCATGTCCTCCAGCACCTGAATCGTGTGCTCCGACTGACCATCTGTATTGGGATGGTAATCTGTACTCAGAAGTACCTGTGTACCCAAAACCCTTTGTAGCCCCTTCTAGAAATGAGAAGTAAAGCGGGCGTCCCTATCCGAAATGATAGAACTCGGAACCCCATGAAATCATACAATATTTTGGATGTACAACCTCCCAAGTTCATCCACACCGATGGTCTCCTTGATCTGTAAGAAATGTGCAACCTTTGTGGGCCTGCACACTACAACCCAAACCACATATTTCCCTCGAGGTGATCTTGGTAACCCTGTCACAAAGTTCATCATGAAATCATTCCATTTCCACTCAAGAATGGGTAACTACTATAGAATCCCTTCTGGTTGTTGATGCTCTTCCTTCACCTGCTGACAGGTGGAGCACTGCATAACAAAACCTTCCACATCCTTCTTTATACCTGGCCACCAACACTAACGATGTAAGTCTCGATACATCTTTGTGACACCAGGATAAACTGCCCAAGCTGAAGCATGAAACTCCCACATCAGCTCCTCACGTATGTCTGCTAAAACCCATACGTGGCCATGAAAACGTAACATCTCATCATCGCCCACTGTCCACCCCAGAGTAGGTTCTCCATCTGACACACCCTCCCGTAGGACTAGGCCTTATATGTCTGATAGCTGCCTCATTCGAACTCGATCTAGAAGAGTGAAGGTAAAAACTATAGAATAAAGAACCGTCTGTCCCTGTCTGTCGTGCACCTCCAAATGCATCTCAGAGAATAGAGCCATTAGCTGCCACTCGCTGCTGGCCTCCTGAACTGCCTGTAATTGAGTTCTCCTGCTCAGTGCATCTGCCACAACATTGCCTTTCCCAGGCGTATAAGCAAGCTCGAAGTCGAAAGACTATAGGTACTCTACCCACCTCCGCTATCTCAGATTTAAGTCACGCTGTGTGAAGATATACTTGAGGATATTATGGTTAGTATATACCAAAAAATCCTCTCCTAGAAGATAGTGTCTCCAACAATGCCAAGTGTGAACAATAACAGCCAACTCTAGGTCGTGCGTAGGATAGTTCTTCAAATGTTGCCTCAACTGATGAGATCCATATGAAACAAGGAGATCATCCTGCATAAGCACTGCTCCAAGCCCAATTCCATATGCATCACAGAAAACTGTATAACTCTTTCCCGGATCTGGTAAAACAAGAATCATTGCTGAAGTAAATCGCCCTTCAACTCCTGAAAGGCTGAATCGAAGGATTCTAAACAAATGTAATTCACACCATTCTTAGTCAAGCCCTTCAATGGCACTGCCAAGCATGATAAGTACTGTATAAACTTCCTGTAGTAACCAGCCAGTCCTAAGAAACTCCGTACCTCGAAGACATTCTTTGGTTGCTCCCATGTAACTACCGCTCTCACCTTCTCTAGGTCTACTTATACTCCCATCTCTAAGATGACATAACCTAGGAAGTTAATCCTATCCATAAAAAAGTGGAACTTAGAGAGCTTATCATATAAATAATGGTCTCTCAATGTACTCAATACGATCTCAAGATGGGTAGCATGGTCGTGTCGAGTGTGAGAGTACACCAAGATATCATCCACAAAAACCACCACGAAGGAATCCAAGTAAGTATGGAAAACACTGTTCATCAGTGTCATGAAGACTGCTGGCGCGTTCGTGAGACCGAATGACATAACCAAATACTCGTACAGACCATACCTGCTCCAGAAAGCAATAAGAGGTATATCCGATGGTCTGACACGCAACTGATGATAGCCGGATCTCATTTCAGTCTTCAAGAACACCCTGGCTCCTCGAAGCTGATCAAAAACATCATCAATCCTCGGCAAGGGATATTGGTTCTTGATTGTTAACTGGTTCAGCTTCTGATAATCCACACAAATCCGTAAAGTACCATTCTCCTTCTTCAAAAACAAAACAGGCGATCCCCAAAGGGAAGTAATGGTTCGGATAAAACCCTTTTCCTGCAACTCCTCCAACTGCTTCTTGAGCTTTTGCAACTCAGGAATAGCCATCCTATAAGGAGGTATGGATACCAGTGCTTCTCCTAACACAAGCTCAATAGAGAAGTCTTCCTCACGCTCTAGAGGAAACCCTGAAAATTATTATGTAAAGGCATCCATAAAACGATCAACTACCAGAGGAAAATTTATTTGAGAATTCCCATGATCGTCTAGGTATAAACTAGAAATCCGAGATATATCACCGCCCAACCCATGATGCTCTGGTCCAGCTCTACTTTCCTTGACATCCCATTCTCCCTTGTGAATAAAAGACCTGACCTCTAGTGATGTGAAACTCACCCTGTGGCGATAGCAATCGATAAGGTCCTGAAAAGGAACTATCCAGTACATTCCGAGAATGACATCATAACCTATCATCTCTAGGACATAAAAATCCCACAAGAAGTGAAACCCACCAAACTCAAGGGGGAACTCCTTGCACTAACGCACACTAGCAGTTCCAAGTCCTAAGGGAGTGGCTAGTGTCATCATATCCTCAGAAGTAAAGATAGTAAGTCTAAAGATCTCCAAAGTGTGCACAGAAATAAAGCTATGAGAAGCTCCTATATCGAAAAGTGAATAAGATAAAACTGAGGCTGCTAAGATCGTACCTCACACTATGGAAGGTCCAGGATCCTGCTCCTGATGAATCTGCTCTACCGTAAACATCTGGCCAGTACCACGACCCTATGTAGCAGCCCGAGATCCCTGAGATGATCCTCCTTGATCCTGAACACTGCATCCACGAACTCTACCCTTCTCTTAATGACCCATAGAACTCCATCCCCAGTCTGCTGTGGAACTGGTAAACCTGCTCCTATACACAGAGTTGAAACTGATCCTCCTTCGCTATCTGCTGGAAGAAGAACCTTGCAAAACCATTGAAGAAAACCCATTTTTCCACAAGATCGGAACTCTACTAGGTACCTCGGGCACTGGGGCTTTTTATGCCCATCACTCCCACACTGGTATCACACAACATTGCTACCTGAAATAGCATATTGCTTCCTCGAGTCACCTCATGTAGACTCTTGGTGGCGCTTCCTTCTGTCAGTAGAAAGAGTACTGACTCTGGATGCAGAACCGCCCAGGACCACTGCTCTAGTATCCCTAAAATTCCACTCCAAGATTAACGCATGGTTGAATATCGAAGAAATAAAAGTCAACTAGAAGACTTTTACCTGTGATCTGATCTCTGGTCTGAGGCCCTCCTGAAACTTCCTTGATAAGAACATCTCTTCATTCCCCAGAACGAAAGTGAAACACTGTAACACCGTGAAACAGGAGGAATATTCCATAACTGGTAGAGTACCCTGCTGTAGTTTCCTAAACTCTATGGCTCTATCAGCCCTCAGTGTTTCCAGGTAGAAGTAGTCGTAGAATGTATGTTGAAACTCTTCCCAAGAAACTATCTGCTGGCGCCATACCCGAGAAACTACGCCACACCATCTCTTGGCGGAATCTCGCAACATGTAAGTCGTGAGCTTCACCCTTTTGTCTGGGGGTGTATTAAGATGATCAAAGATAGAAACCATCGCTTATAACTAAGATTCAGCAGCCTGAGTTCCTCCCTACCCTGAGAATGTGGGAGGATGCTGCTACTGGAAGACTCACATAAGCTCTACCATAGACTGGGCAGGTTGCTGAGCTCCCTGAAAGGTCTGTATGAACCTCATGAATCCCTCACGGAACTGTGCATCTGTAGTAGTATCTGGGATAATTTCCTGTGCCATATCCAGCATACAATCATCGTCAGATCCCTGACGTGCAATGGGAGGACATCTTGGCGGCATGACTTTGCAAGATCAAAAGCACACCTTTATTAACAATGAGCACAGTTGCAACTCAAAAGTGCGCAAACGGAATAAAAGAGGAAAACGTTTAAAATTGAAAAAACATAGTTACACGGCCTATAGTTCCCACACAAGGTGTGTTCCAAAAATATTTTACTTGGGCATGTATACCGTCCAACCTGGTTGTGTAAACCCCAACTACACAACATGTTCTTTTAAAATACACGGCATATACCATTCTTTTTATTCCTTCCCAGTTACTCCTACATGACTAAGTCACACGGGCTATCCTAGATGAGGAATAAACGACATGTCTATCTACTACATGGTGTTTCCTTAAGGTTTTTCCCCTATCCGTGTCGTTAGTCACACAAACTGGTACACAGACCAAAACTACACGGCGTGTCAACAACGTACACGGCATGTTGGCCCTAAGATTTTCCTACCCATGTATTCAACTACATGAATGGGTCATACAAACCATTACTACACGGCATATCAATGTGGTAAACAACGTGTTGTTCCTGATATTTCTTAGCCCATGTATTCAACTACACGGATGGATGACACGGAAGAAGAGTACACGATGTGTACTTTAAAGTACATGACGTGTAACTGTGAAAAGTAGTTCTTCCCAAATAGGAGAGCACAGGGCCTCTGTTCAAAAGGCCACATGCTGTGTTGTATGGGTTTCTGGGAAGTAGGCATACCAAAATCTCTAAAACCACTGAAAAAACTGAAAACTAGCATCTATGTTCCAAATTCCGATCCGTGGGGGCCCATACTCCCAACGAATCAAAGCTTGACATCATAACAATGCATATAAAAATTAGAAAGTATAAAAATTCCATGAACCGACAAATTCCGACCCTCAAGGGCCCATAACACCTCTAAGACCAAAGCTTGGCATCCATGCTAAATAAGATGTAAGATAAAAAACACCCTATCAACATAGCAGGTATTTATATCACAACAACTATCACAACAACATGCATAATCTATTACATCATCTATCACAATAGAATGAAATTTCTAATTCACCCTAGATGGCATGGTAAAATGCATGACATGTGATTCTTCTAAATAGTGCCTATATGATGCATGAGATGGTATACCCTCATCTCATCTGGTTGCAACAAAATAGAACTACAATCATATAAACTGTAACAACACAAAACAATTACATCGCCCAACGGTGAAATATAATCCGCTGTAACACTTGAAAAACTAAAAATTGTAATTACGAGGTAATATATCTTTTCCCTGTACACAGGTTAATTACTCCTGGGAAAATTTAAGTACCTACTACCCATATCTTTCTATCCCTTTCTATTGTCACCAAACAGTAAGGAAATAGAAAATAAAGGAAACCTCCTCTTATACCACTTTTTAACGACCCGAATCCGGAGCCATTCAACTGGCGCCCCGTACCCGGTTCACCACAAGACCTCAAGAACGTTTCCCCAAACACCAGAGGATGCCAACTACTAGAGAGTTCCTTGATGAGTTAGTGGGGAAACTATGCCCTCATTTGGTAAAGTATGCAGTGGAAGGAAATAATAAACAACAACAGAAGCAATAAACATCACATCAGAACTAAAACTAAATATCAGAAGCAATGTATAATATAATAATGATGCTGCATGGCACAAGTTTCTATGGAAAAAATCAAACAAAACAATGTGTTGAAATACAAGTGAGACCCAAGTAGAAAAAGTAAACAGTAAATTCCAGCAGAATCACAAGCCTAAGCTCAGTCCCATGCTCTCCAGCTCTAACCAGCAATCAAGCACCTAAGGTAGAAGGGCCACAATCCCTATCCACACCTGCTACCATATAACCTGTTTGGGCTGAAAAGCAGGACCCAAACAGTGTGTGAGACTAATCCCAGTAGGCAACCACCAAAAGAACTGTGCCCTACTGTCAGTGAGAAATATAGCAAAAGTAATGGAAATAAATGAATCAGAGAACATGGGTACACTAAAGTAAACAATCCTACAATTCTCTATTCACATTTATTTTTTAATTTAATTCAATCATTTGATCATCATCCAAAGAATCTAGAAATAGCTCTATAGTCTAAAGGTATAGAAAGTAACACCACAGGTATCTCATTATACTACCTAAACTACAAGCAGTACAAACCCAAGCTTGTTCTTTGGCTTGGTGGACTCATCAAAACCAACCAACAATAATTATTACACTGACCCTCTGGGTTTCTCACATGGGTAATCCCTTATGGTCAAGCATTCAAACAAAGGAAAAGACACTCTGAGGAAACACTCAACATCAATTACCCCTATGTTATTGCAGTGATACTACAGACTCTATGAGGAAGTACTTACATCTAATTCCCCATTTAGTCTCGATTCGATAATTATCAGACCCTTTGAGAGAGCACAAAGTCAATCCTCCTTATGGTCTCGTAATAGTAATAATTAAACAGGTCCTCTGAGGAAGCACTCAACGTCAATTCCCACTATGGTCTAACTACACCAGGTTCCCGCAGAACTAAGTAAATGCAATCGTACGTAAAAGATTTGTAGAAACCCTAAGTATGTTCAGAAACTATTTTTCTAATATCTATAATGCAACAAAGTCATTTAAATACCAAACAACACATGCAATTATTCATACCAAGGAAAGCAATCAATGCAACAAGGTTTGCCTCATCGGCAACCTAATCCAAACGACGATAAACAACCAAAACGAAGGAAAACACCCATGGGGTGATCCTTGAACATGTTAATAAGAAACAATTATTCATCTAATATCCTCAAGCACACAAGAAATCTAAGCCCGATAAATAAAACAGGTTCAAAACCCTAACCCGAGATACCCGATACATGGATATACGACAATTTTTCACAAAAACTCAAGGACATTCAACGTAGAGCATCAAAACACCTACCTCGATCCTCATAGATTGATATAATTGAAACTCGGCTTGTGAATTGGCATAGAATAGAGTAGATATGCAAAAACGTCTAAAACGTTCAACCTAAGATAACTCACATGAGAGGAATAAATAGGAAACGAGGCCAGAGAAGAACAAAAAACTCACCGCTTCAATTCTATTTCAACCGACAATGTTCAATTCGGAGAAATGGTGAAGGATTGGTGGCTCAGAGAAGATTCGGCCTCCTTGCACGCCCTGTACAGAATTAGGCAGAGAAGAAGACGAAAACAGGGTTAAGACGTGACCCTGGTCCTATTAATGAAATAATAAGAAAAGTACACAGCGTGTACTTTTTGAGTACATGACGTGTACTTTGGTTTTCCCGTACTCCACTTTAAGAGGCCTCCACGTCACCCCACACGGCCGTGTGTGTCGCCCGGACATGGCCAACACACGACCAGCACACGGCCTCTCGTGGCATCGAAGTACACGGCGTGTACTACTAAAATTTCGATATTTTCCCCTTTTTCTCAAAAACGACCAGAAAAGGACAAACATACATGAAAAGAAGAATTGTGTTCTTACAACTATCGTGATAGAAAAAGAACGACCTTGATCCCTTGGCCTTTTTTGAGGCTAATGGTGTTTCCCCTCCACTATACCCATATTTGGAAAATGACTAGGAAGGTGCCCACATTTTCCACACTTAGATCACTGGACATCAGGTAGGGCCTGCACCATCTTCCCCTTGTCGTTTGTTTTTGGAAGTTGAGGTTTCACCTCACTACGATAATTCCTCACAATATGCCCATATCTTCCACACTTTTAGCATCTTCCTCTCCCAAGTAGGTAGTTCCCCTGAATGATTCTTTCCACATTTATTACACGTGGGAAGTTTCACTTGATTTCCTCCCATCGATCTCTTCTTATCATTGGATTTATGAGACCACTACATCTCACCAAACTCCAGCTCTACTTTCATTGCACTCTGCATGATATATTCATTGCTATGATAGTATTAGTTTACTAGATTCTTCCGTAGATGATGTCTCAGTCCACTGAAGAATCTATCAACCTTACAATTTGGATCCATGAAAAATCTGGAGGTATATCATGAAATAATTGTGAAGCTCATCTCATATCTTTCCATAGATTTATTCTCCTTCTGCTTCATCTTGAGAAACTCCATATCCATTCTTGTTCTTATGGAACTAGGGAAATACTTACTGAAAAATATCCTCCTGAACTCTTCCAACTCCAAATATTTGCCTTGTTTTTTAATCAGTTCCCACCACTGATAAAATTCTCCTTCTAAGAGATAGATAGCCAGGGTGACCTTCTCATGCTCTGAAAAGTAGAGAACAGAAAATATCTTCTCGATGGAGCTGATCCAGTGGTCATAAATCAATGGCCCAGTCAATCCACTGAATGTTGGTGGTCATTGATGCATAAATGACTCAACAGAATGTTGTTCCCTTTGTGGTGATATCGGTCTCTCAACTTGATTCAAGTTATTTCCCATAACTTGAGTCAGTTGGTTCATCATTCTCATGAATGTTTCCATTCCGGATTCCATCGGAGGGCCGTCAGCGCATGGTCCATTGCAGTCACCATTTTCATGGTTCCTCAAATTTCCCACCATTTTCTAAAAGAATAAAACCTTAGTGGGAAACTTATTTCATTTATGAATCTTTTAACTATAAAGGATTTTATGTCTTAAAAATGTATGCTTAGACAATTACATTTCTCTATAATTCCTTCATAATGATTCATAAAAAGCTTGTGATTAACAAAACATATCACCTGGGAGTGTCATAACCAAGAGTGAAGTAAGGCCCGTTTTCGTGCACCTGTTCTCATTCGAGTCTATCTCAAAGCGATGTTTTCGTGTTTTATCCCTATGTACATCTGTGTGAGAGCTGCCTCTACCTGTTCGTATCCAGAAATGAATTTATTTGTTTGATAACCACTAACTCAATACTCACCAAAATACCAGGAAGTTTTCCTATATTTAAACATTTCTATAGAGTTCTTCCTAAAGTTTTCATAGACTATTTTCCATAAATAACTAAACTATCATTTGATACCATCTATGGAACCCCACCTTTTTATTACATAAATTTTCATTAAATTTTACATACAGAGGATATTTAAAGTCTAGTGTCTTGGAAATCAGGGACATAAAACATGAAAAAAACATAAAAAATTCTTTTAATACACTTTTAAGGCTTCATCATATGTCCATACTATGTAAAATTACTGCATCCCATATCCTGGAGACATAAAACAAGGTAAAGGGTGAGAAGAAGTCCCATTAATGGTAAACAAGGGAATCAATTTAGTTGTGATATCAATACGAACTCGATAAAAACATAAAGACAAGAGTAATGAAAGAATAGGCATATTATAAGGAAAATAAATTGGAACATAACTTGAATATGTGGATACAATATTTCATTTAGACATTCATGAACATATCACCAAGGTCCATCCCCAAGGTGTCATAAAAATTACCAAGGTTATTCACCAAGGTATGGTGAAACTTGTCATCTCTAGAGATTAATTCTTTACCCAATATATTGGAATGCTAACAGGAATCACCCTTAATATGTATTTAATTTCATGTGATCCACATAGATCATAATCAAAAATTTCATAAATAACCCATAGAGAATAAAAGAAATGGGTTTTATTTCAAAATCATGACGTTTGAAAGAGTTCTTAAAAATGAGATTGTTACGTCATTTATAACCCATGGAAAGGGAGTGAGGGTTACATGTATGTCAATTCCAGAATAAAATATATAATTTTTTTATATTTATGAACACCAATAGAAACGAAATAGTTCTGGGTATTCTCATATATAAAAGAAGAGAATTTCTTGAGAGAAAGAGAGAGAAATTTTGAGACGAAATTTCTCCAGCATAACGGCTATATAACATAGTTTTAAAAAATAATAAAAAGAGAGGGTAAAAGGGTAACCCACTCATAAATAACTCATATTGAAATATAAATATAAAATAACATGGAGATAATAACATGGTATGGATATTTGAAATACATACCACATGAAAAGGAAACTTGAAAAGAAAGAGAAGATGCAATTTATTTTACAAGAAATTCGACAGCCAAACGACATCACCTAAAAAATTCAGAAAATCAATTAATGAGAGAGAAAAGGGTATCTCATAATTTTTACATGAAATGGAAAATATTGAAGATATAGAAGAACAATCCCACACATAATAAAATGGAACTATAAGACATAAAATAAAGGAAGTCATTACTTAAAAGAGGAGGTTTAAAGGATCCCTTACCTTGAAGAGTAACTTCAAAATCTTGAAGGTCATGACCTTGAGAGGCTTGAGGGAAAATTGGGAGGAATACTTGGGAGGTAAGGAGACACTAACTTCATTTAGGCAGATTTTTGAATGAAAAGGATGAGGGAATGGCTTGGTATTTTTAGGGAAAATGAGGGAACAAATCATTAATTTCCAAGGGACACCTCATCAGTGGTATTGGCAAAACCATGGGCTTTTACATGGTATTTTCACATGGTATTGGCCACTTGGGACACCTCATAGAATATATTACTATTCATAAGTCGACTAGGAAGATTACATAATTATTACATCTTTAATTATGTCATTAAACACCCGAAACTCAAAACTGTAATTTCAATATTCACTGAAAATTCAACTTTCTCAAAAAAATCCCAAAAATCACCTTAACCTAATATAGTTGCTCTAAATTCAAAAGTGAACTCCATTTTGTAAAAATAAATTTCTAAATAATTTTAATTTATTTTTTAAATTAAAAATAATTATTCACCCAAAAAAACTAATACTTAACTAATAATTTCTGAAACAGTTATTTACCTATTTTATTGAATAAAATTACTTAATCAATGTTCCTAAATTATATTAATACTTTATTAGTTGGTGTTAGTAATATATTTTGTCACATTACTATTCAGAAATGTCAAATAACTATTCATAATTTATTATTCCCAAAAAATTAAGTTAATCTTATTAGACTCAAAATTTCTTACTAAACACAACTGTAGAAGACCATTTTTTGAAAATAATTACACATTATTAATTATTTAAGGTTTACATAAATATTTTAAAATATCATTTTTTTTAAAAATTCATCAATAATATACATCCTATATTTATCCATACATTTGAAAATTCACAAACTTCACCACAAGAAGAAATAACAATTTTTATTCATATCAAAGGATTACATAAAGAAGCTAATGTCTCGTTACATATCCCCTTATAACACTAGCATATGACATAAGTGTAAGGTGTGATAAGGTGATAGAATATGGGGGTGGCTCAACCAACATTTCCCGAGTGGTTATTTCTATCAGCTTTAACTTCTCCCGTAAGAGATTCCATTCCAACTTCACACGATGAAGTTTGTCTTGGATTTAGTATAGAGAAAAGACCAGTGGTGCTACCTCCTTCCCATGTTCCATCAGTTGGGCTTCGATCGGGCCAAGACTACCGGATGAGGCCATCAAATCATCTTTCTGTATTTACCAAGATCACTTGTATTTATAGAAAATAATCGCAACATTAAGATCTTAGTTTCCAACGGTCATATTGAACAACGATCATATAATAGTAAAAACCTAACTGTCTCATTTTAATTATAATCTTTTCATTAAATGAAATAGTTTTGTTGAGTATAAAATAAAAAAACTCAAAAAAAGAAACAAAAATTATTAAAAATTTTGGGTAGTTACAGTAGATATGGTTTTTTTAGGGATGACTGGTTATAGGTGAACGCTAGTGCCACTTGGGAAGATATGGAATCCTCACCGGGGGACTCTTACTCTACTGAAACCATAATGAAATAAGTTTTCAAACCAATTCCATCAGTACTTCGACCATGGGTCCCATGCTTGATGTCAAAAAAATTGTGGTGGGTCAGTTTCTGGCGGTTCAAACTAGCTTAGTGAAACATATGTGTATGGAGTACAATGGAATCAAGGGAGTGAAGATATCAATATATTCATGGGGTATGGGTTTTTAGTACCACAAGATCCTAGACTACGTTGGAGTATGAGGTAATATTCTGACATTATTTTTAATTTTGGATGAAAATTCCTTCTCCATGATAATAAAAAATCAATTTCTCAAGTATGACATCATGGACTCCAACATGTGAATTGGGGGGATGAAATAATCATCCATGTATGTCTATGGGATGAATACGATGATGGTGTGAATAAAATTATTGTTTCAATATTTATTTTCCTTTACCTTGTAATACCCAACATCTAGGTAGCATGAATCATAAGTGTGGAAGGGAGATGCATCACCATAATGACTTCTTACTTATCCATTAAAAGAGTAGTTGAGGAATTGGTGATATGAGGAGTGGACTACTACATGTAGGTGAATCTAGGGATACCCATAAATGTGTTTTTGGTGGTATCCTAGGAGAAAAAAATGAACACAACATTTTTTACCAAGACACCAAATTGGGTCTTCAATCGGATTCTTCCACAAAATCTATTCTTGGTCCTATCATAACCTTGAATCTTCAGATCAGATAGAATTAGATCATCTTCATTCATACCTAGATTTCTGAGTGTCTGGGTCAGGATTAGATTAACCCTAAAACATGTGTCAACTAGAAATTTATGGACTCCCATTCCATTGAAATGAATGGTGACGTATAGTGGTCAAAGGTTCCCCATCAAAAGAGGGACCTCATCTTCCCCAAGGAATTAGATGATGGCTTGGAATTCTGCTTTCCCGACCTCTTCAACAAAGATGGTATATGTGGCTGCTAAATCTATTTCGAACAGGAGGGGGATTTTTAAGTCTTCTATGCGGGCCTCACACTTATATTCTAATCGAAAGAGGTACTCAAGGATTGAGAGCTTTGCAAGAATACTAGTGAGGTGCTTAATCACATCGTAATTCGATTTTAGAAGCACATTCCTACTCACAAGGGGTTTATCTTTGGAATGAGGAATGGTGGGCACTATTGGATGAACCACTGGACTCTGGATGGTGCTATCAATGTCTTACTACTCATCAGATAATTTTACCAAAACCACTATTGGTTTATTTGCAACTTCTTAAGGATTGGATTTATCTGGACAAGACCGGTCACGATGTGGCTACGACTGTTCTACCTAGTAAATTAGCACAGTCAACTATAGTTGTGAGTCTGGCATAGATAGCTTGAAGGACTATGCTTGATGATCCATTTATAGAACCTCTTGTGTGGTCTTGGTAGTATGAATAGAATGGCTTAAAGCACACTATCTCTTTGTATACCTTTGGAAATTTCAGTAGTGGTGTTTTTAGGAGGTACTCAAAGAGTGTTCATAACATTCCCTGTCATTGGAGACCTTGTATATATCAAAAAACATGATGATATTCCCAAAAACAAAATACTCTAAATCATCATCATAGGAATCTTCCAATGTCGGGAAGACCCTGGTAGTGATATCCAACTCTGGAGGCCTGGGGTATCCACCTATAAAGGTTGGATTCGGCACTAGGGGGATTATGAATTCCCTTTTCCATTAGTTCCTACTCTTCTCAGACATAGAAGACCATGTGGTGGATGTAGAAGTGGTTTCTAGAGAAGGCACAACCACTTCCGGAGGTTCAGGATGGACTAAATAGGTACAGATGATGCTATGGGCATGAGAAACTTCCCTATGGGCCGACCAGTTATCATAATTCTGAGTCCCATGGTTGGAAACAAGCTTCCATTCTCCTTCACTATTGTTGTCACTATTGGGATAAGTTGAGACATGTGATACCTATTCCAGGACATGGCCCAATTTTATGAAACCATTGTCCACTTGGTCTTAGATCCAATCCTTGAACACATAACATTGTTTGATGATATGTACAAGGATCTTACGGTAAGGGAAATGTTTAGGGAGATTAATTAGATCGTCCTCATGTAGCTTCTTACAGACTAGTATTTTTTGAATCCCCTATTCCATTAAAATGTAGAAATAACTAGGAACTTGTGGTTCTATGAAGGAATATGTTAAATTTCTCATATAAGGTAAGGGAGCTCTAGGAGATGGGACTTGACGATAAAGGGGAGCTTGAAAAGGGGATGAAGATGGATTCTCTTTTCCAGGAGAAGGTTCTTGGTGTGGAGGTGCCTTTCGATTCCACACTGGGTGAGGCTGAGCTAGATGAGGAAGATGCACTTGGAAAGGATGTTCTTAGAGAGACTTTGATTGAAACATATCTAGCAGCTATGGGGACTCAACCTATACATGTAAAGTATTCTATGCCTTATAAGATCTTATTACAGGAGATGAGAGAGACAATGGGTTCACCTTCTTGGCTTGCTACATGGTTTCCTCTAGGAACTAATCCTTGTCATATAAATAATAAAATCCACCTTAGAAGTTATGAGTGATGAGGGTGGGGAAAAATTCATTATTGACGTTATAAAAACAAATTTTTAGTAGTTTCTCTTGATTTATAGGGTTATAATGTGAATATGTGAGTCCCTTCCATCAAGAAACATAGTCTGTGATGTGCTCATCTCATAGTTTTTTTCACTTGAAGAGGTTAGAAATTCGGTTATTGAGAATGGTGGAGCTAAACTGGTAGGGAAACTTCTTGTGAAGGTCTTCCTAAATAGTGATATACCCCTTGTGTAACTGGCTCTACCAGAAGAATAAGGTTCCTTCTAATTTCGAAACATAACATCGGATCTTTGCGGCCTCATGCTGCTATTTGGTTCCCAACATGGGCATGCACCTCAAGATAAAGTGGTCTAGATGATACAATGGGCCTTCCATCCCATTAAATGGGGGAAGTTTGGATTCCCAATATATGAGGGTGATTTCATGTCATCCACTAATTCTTGATATGACTTGTTGTCAATTTTTTTCACCACCTTTCACGTTTCCAGAGCTTTGAGGTGAGCAGTGGGTGCCACTATCAAATTGTCTTGGTGATGGTCCCTGTTTTGAAGAGGATATTTAAATACCAATGTGTTGCAAGACTCATCAACCCTATAGGTTGGCTCAATGACTTGTGGAACAACATTTGGAGTGGCTTGATAAGGGTCCCAAAGAGGTTTATCATGATGGTTGGGTAGATTCAACAATCCCTACCACGATCATTTTCCATAAAATTCATCCAATGCTTTATCAGGATGTGTGGGATAATTGGGATCGATTGGGAGAATATGGATGAGTAGGACATGTGGATTCCTATGCTACCCTAGTGGATGAAGTGTAAAACCCCAAGATTTCATAGTACATTATCTCTTCAAAGTAATTAAAGAACTTGCGCTACACACAACACCGAGTTTGAGTGCTCCACGACTTACCAAAACTAGTCATTAAAAAAGAGGTTATGAATAGTAAAAACTAAATATTTAATTTTATATACTCCCTATAATTTTAGAATCCATATTATTTATTTATTAGACATAATATAAGAACAAATTCATTTTTCTTAGATAAAACAAGTATTTTTCAAAAAATGCAATTTTACCACCTTTTAATGGAAAACCCTTTTTTCAAAACCAATATTTTACACTTTTATATATTAAATTTAATGAAATTAAATTCTTATTTAGAAGCAGGACATAAAAATTTATTTTGGATAAATGTTTGGCACTTTTCTGACAACTTTTATATTTTGATTAATAGTTAAAAACAATGTGTTAATGTTTAAAAACCAATCTTTTATTTAAATAATTATTTATTTTATTTAAATTTATTTTAAGTAAAATTAGGTATATATAATACCTATATATGTTCAATATAATTCATTGGAGTAATTTTATAATAAAGTTACATTTTTAAAATTTTATTGAACGTTTTAACCTCTTTTACCCACCTTCTAGGCACATTTAAAAATTTGCATAAAACGTAATTTTACCGCTTCTAGGAATTGAATTTAAAAAATACGAGAGATACAGTTTACATCAGTAAGTAAAATGTGGTTCAATAAGATAAAAATAACTTTTGGTAAATAGTAACTTTTGACTTTTGTTTACCACTATTAAAAGTAAATAGGATAATTAAAGGTAAAAATGATATTATAATTACCCTAACACATGTCCTAATACTATTGGATAAGTTTTTCTCTACCAGAAACAACCTTAAGAATAAAATATGATTATTTTGATCCACTTTTGTTAGATTAGTATATTTAGTATTATTTTATTTAAATAAGTGTTAAAAGTGTAGAATTCAAAGTTTAATAACTAAACCATTTGTAATATAGGGTTATAGATAAGATAAATTCAACTATAAATATTTATTAGAAAGATAAAAATATTTCCTACATCATGGAATTTTATTTATAACTTTTAGACATTAAATAATTAAATTTATTTATGACATAATAATGATGAAGTAATAACATTATTAATAAAATAATCAAATAAAAGATATTATAAATATTAAAATAATTATAATTTGAAAGTTTTTATGCATTAAAATTTTTTATAGGTTAATATGACATGTTAGGGTTGATTAAATAATTTTTTTCTAAGTGATAATGTTTTTATGACTTTAACAAGAATCAAATACTAAATAGTGTCAAAATTGACATAAATGAGTTTTTAAAACAAATACTACATTATTAAATTATATTATAGTCCTAAAAATCTAAGGTTTGGAAAAAAACTTATATAATAATATATATTTCATTAATTAACCACTTATGGTTCTCTTTTAATGTTAGAGTATGTTTATGAACCTTATAATAAAAAAATAGATGGAGACAAGGTAATTGTTAAACTATTTAACTAAGAGTTAAATCTAAAAGATAAGGTTAATATGGTAACTGAAATTTTTTCTAAAACCAATTGGTTGAGAGTATTTCTTCCCATAACCACCTAAGTCTCGAAATAAATTCATTCATATCCACTAGAAACTGAATATGATTGTATAATAAAATAATATTTCAAGTTTTTCCTAAGGTTCCCCCACCCTCTTATAAAAGGGCAATTGCCTTTCTCTCAAATTCACACATCCAATGAAATTTGGCTCAGACAAACCCTTCCCAAATATCCTCCCAAATATCCTCACTTCAACCTAGAGTCCTTCCCTTGATCATGGAGCTAACCTAAGGATCACTTCAATTCAAATCAAAAGGAAGCACTTGAAGAAGAGGTAATAATTTTCATCACCTCTTTAAAAGTTATCTTCTTCTTCTACATTATCTTTCTTTGTTATTTCCATACCAAAATAATAACTCAAGTACCTTATACATACTATGATTTTATTATAAATATGATACAAACATATTCATTATTCTATCCATCCTATGAATGATAATGTCACCATTCGCGTGTATGTACGACCTACCTTCTCCACGTTGTGGTGTAATTTGTTATTCAACACTATGTTATTTGGATGGATATAATGATGAGTAATATATATAAATAATAAAAATTACATTCTAATGTCTCTGTAAAATTAAAATACCATCCAATTCCACACCATTTAATCATTAAAGAAATGATATCGTCGCTCGCGTGTTCGTACGACTTACCGTCTCCACGACGCGATGAGATTCATTTCCACATTCACCACTAAACAATAATTAAAATATATATATTATTAATAATTACGTAATATATGACATAATAATTATACTGAATATATATATATATATATATGTATTTACATATACCTTATTCAATTAATTCTGTTCAATACAATATGAAAACAGAAACAAGGTTTATGCGTACGTACGACCTACCGTCTCCATAAATGGTGTTTTCCATTTCATATATCTATCTATTATAAATATTTATATTCCTAATATATATTATATATAAATCATGTTTTATATTCTGGGAGTATTTAAATAATTATCTAATTTATACGATCAATAATAACAAGTTAAAACACGTACGATAAAGAAAACGTTTATTACCAGAAATGTTAATTTAACACGGATATTATTATTAAATGGGTAGTATAAAGTTATAAATAAATCATGTATGATATCATAAGTATTAATATGGTTTTTTATAATTTAATAACATACTATGGTCATCATACAAGAGGTTAAAAGTTCCCACGACTAAAGGAAAGTACAAGGTAAGGGTTAATTCCTTAATCTCATTATTATCCGAGATTGTTTTTGTGTAAGTGTTTTCTAGGACATATTTACTATCAATGTCCATGTTTAATAAAATAATTTTCAAAAATGATTCTTTTAATATAATATTTAACTAAAATATAATTTTAAATGTTTTAAAAGTTTAATCTTCTAAATATTTCTCATTAATTTCCATGTTTTTCAAATGGTTTTACAGATTTATTTATATGGATATGACTATTTTAAAATGTTTATTCCTTTCAAAAGTTTCATTGTGGTATGGGAAACTTTTATTCAAAAATTTATTTTAAATGAATTCTTTTATAAATGGATGACTTTTAAATTATTTCAAAAAAGGTATATTGCTCTCAAAGAGTTTTACTGATCATTTACAACTATGTCAACATCTTTTACTAGATATTATTATCGATTGAAATTGATTTATTATAATAAAATATTCCATATTTTATTGAATGAGTTATGATATGTTTGAATGTGGATGTTCTATTTTTATTCCATTCAAGGTTTATCGATAATTTATTGACATTTCATATGCTAGTTTTAATACGAATGTTTATGTTATGTTTAAACATTTTCATATAATGAATGCAGTGGAATTAGTAAGTGACGGGTGGAGCCCGCTATAGCTCCTCGATGAATTGGTAGGTCTCATGATACAAATTAGTGTCTTGGAACAAGGCCTTGACAAAATTTTAATTTGTAGTCTTGGCACGAGGCCTTGACTATGTGGGAATGATGTCTGGCGTTAGGCATTCCCTAATTATGAAATTAGTTATTACATGTGATTATTAGACTAGTAGAATATTAATGTGTATGTTTATTTGGTGATGTTTGATTTATTTTTTCCATATTATGTTCAAGATTATTTTTAAAAAGGATATTGTTTTTATTACACATATTGCGTTAAAATTTTATAGCTTCCGCTAAATTATTTACCCTTACTGAGCATCTGAGCTCACCCCTTTCTTATGTTTTATTTTCCCATGATTCCAAGAAGTGTATTATGATTGATATGTAGGGTTATTCTAAAGGTAATAATAGAGTTCTCAATGAACTATCTATGCTGTATGTTATGTTTTAAATTGTAATGTCAAGTTAATGTACGTAATCTATTTTCCAAGACTCCTAACTGATTGGTCCTTCAGGACATGATTCCTTGTAATCATGCAGAATTATTAAAATAATGCACCAGCTCTGGGTAACTAGGGTTAAGGAATTACAGTTGGTATCAGAAGATGTTTAGTACAGACTTTGGAAACTAGATTTTAAAAAACTCCGATTAGATAACATTACCCTAAGATAGACTTTGAGGACTTGTATAGATGAAATTTCTAGAATTTTGGTAATGTAGATATTTTTTGTATTTTCCTAGCAATACATCTCTATATGGATACGAGCAGGTAGTGGAGGCTCTAGAAAAAATGTACCTAGGAGTGAAAACAAGGACAAGGTGTTTTGGGATTGACTTGGGGTATCCTGGTACACGACAACATGCCTTGTTTCACTCTTGGTTACGACACTCCTGAGGGATATTCTTAGGATAATTCATATTTTATTTACAAGCCAATATGAATGATTTTGGAGTAAATACTTCCTCAAATAAAACATTTTTTTTATGATTATAGATTATATTTATAATATTTTCAATTTACGTTAGTTATTTTACAAGATTGGAATTATGAATTGTGATTCATAAACTAACCTAGTGTATGCCATTGTTTAGAAATGGCACCCAATTGAAGGAATTAAAACACCAACAATACGCATGATCCAAAGAGTAATGAGGACCATGCATTTCATGGTATTAAGCCAAAATTTAGAAGTGAAATAGTATCCCATGTATTCAGATCATAGGAATAAATTGTACCACGTGTTAATAAGATAAGTAAATAATCCTCTAAGTCCAATGGATTTGAAGGGAAGCCAGAGAAGAAAAGGATGGTAGAGAGAAAGATGGATAAAGGGATGAGGGGAAATAAGGATTTTCCCATATGTTATAACTATAGAAAGAATAACCTCAGTAAATTATTGAATAGAATGGGGTTTTTTTATAAGTGTGGAGAAAAACGACACTAAGTACATGATTGAAAGGTAAGAAAATGTTTCAAGTGTACAATGCTTCATCTGTAAGGAGTTGAGACACTATGCGAATCAATGTGCAAATCATCAGAGTTTTCCCCAAATGATGCTATTGGATAATAATCAAGTTATGATACTACCAAAGATGAAGAGGAATGACTAGTTTTCTTATGTTGTTATTAAAGAATTATTTCATTTGAGTGTTGTATAAACAATGTACTGGTTATATGAATTATGGAAATAAATAAGAATTGTACTGAAGTACTATTTCATTAAGGATTTGAGATTATATGGTACTAAGAAAAGTGACTCAACAGAAAATTAATTTTTTTTGGAAAATACATGGTTGAAGGAAAGATAAACCTTAATATGGTCCTGATACTAAGCTAGTTATTTTATAATAAGAGATGATTTATTTGGATAAATTATATTGGATATTCTTTAATACCTTGGAACTGATTAATGGTTTTTTTTATTCCATCATTGTTGGAGTATTCAAATTTTTTGGATATAAGGATTATATATAGTATTCTATAAGGAATTAGGGAACATTAATGCAATCAATAAGGTTTTATGTTAATTTAGAATGTTACCATGTTTTAAGAAAATACTTGATGAAGGTACTCACCTGTTATTATGTGGAAAAAATAGATCTTCATTTTGTTATGTTCACCTTCCTTATAAATGTTTTTTGGACTATGAGTTTTGACACAAGTATTTTGGATAAGTCTAAAGGTTATAATGGATTATGTTGGACATCATATACTATGTTTTAATATTAACACATGTATTAATATTTTTTTTGTATTTTTTATAAAAAGGAAAACATGAAGGTCGGGCAACAACCCATCGCGTCCGACAAGGCTGTGAGACTTGAACCTGCAACCAAAGGGTGACAAAGGTGAATCAACTACCACTGGCCTAAATTATGTCCTAGTTTCTATAATGTAGTTTTTTTAAATAGTATAAAAAATGAATTATAAATTCATTATTTTTGGAACCCTATACGATTAGGATAAATAGAATATTTTTGGATTCTATGATCTTTTGGAGCGAAAGATGAGTTTGTGGTAGGAATTAGTTGAAGGATGAAACTCTAATTTTCAAGAATATTTTTTTCCTCTTATTCTATGAATAAATTAATTCTGAAACATTAGGGAATGGATCTTAAAACCAAAAATGTGTAATCCTAATACCTTATGTTTTGTTGAACCGATGATATTTTAAATCATCATAGATTGATGGCTTTGTGGACCTCAATTTTACAATTGTTTGTGATTGATGACCTCAATCACTCCCTATAAATATTTAAGTTTTCCTCTAATTTTGTGTCAATAATTTCCACCAATGTTCTCCTAATCGAGATCATAATTTGGTGGTGACTTTTTCATTTCCCTTTCCCTCTTATTAAGACTAAATTTTATTAACCCAATTTCCGATGTGGGGTTTCCACAAAGGTATTTCTCTTTTGTTAACCTTTTATTTTCAAAGAAATATTTAAAATTTCGAGGACTCAATTTATTGAAAGAGGGTAGAATATAAAACCCCAAGATTTCATAGTACGTTATCTCTTCAAAGTAATTAAATAACTTGCACTACATGCAACACCGAGTTCGAGCGCACCACGACTTACCAAAATTAGCCGTTCAAAAAGAGGTTATGAAAAGTAATAACTAAAATTTGAATTTTATATACTCCTTATAATTTTATAATCCATATTATGTATTTCTTAGACATAATATAAGAACAAATTCATTTGTTTAGATAAAACAATAATTTTTCAAAAAATGAAATTTTACCGCCTTTTAATGGCGAACCCTTTTTCTAAAACCAATATTTGACACTTTTATATATTTAATTTAATGAAATTAAATTCTACTTTAGAAGTGGGACATAAAAATTTAATTTGGATAATTTTTTGGTACCTTTCTGATAACATTCATATTTTGAGGAATAATGAAAAACACTGCGTTAATGTTTAAAAAACCGACCTTTTATTTATATAATTATTTATTTTATTTGAATTTATTTTAAGTAAAAATAGATATATAATACCGATATAATTTCAATTTAATTCATTGGAGTCATTTTATAATAAAATTATATGTTTAAAATTTTATTGAACTTTTAAACCTCTTTAACCCACCTTCTAGGCACATTTGCAAATTTGCATAAAACGTAATTTTACTGCTTCTGTGAATTGAATTTCAAAAATCCGAGAGACACGGTTTACATGGGTAAGTAAAATGTGGTCCAATAAGATAAAAATAATTTTTGGTGAATAATAACTTTTGACTTTTATTTACCATGGTGAAAAGTAAATAGGGTAATTAATGGTAAAAATGATATTATAATTACCCTAAAACATGTCATAATTCTATTGGAGAACTGTATGTATACCAAAAACAACCTTAGTAAAAAAATATTATCATTTTGATCCACTTGGATTAGATTAGGACATTTCTTATTGTTTTATTTAAGGAAGAGTTAAAAGTATAAAATTCAAAGTTTAATAAATAAACCATTTTAAATATAGGGTTATACATAAGATAAATTAGACTATAAATATTAATTAGAAAGATAAAATGATTTAATAAATCATGATATTTTATTTTTAATTTTGAGACATTAAATAATTTAAATTTTTTTATGACAGAATGATGATGTTGTAATTACCTTAATAATTAATGAATCAAATAAATGATATTATAAATATTATAATAAATATAATTTTAAAGTTTTGATGCATTCCACTAATTTTATAGGTTAATATTACATGTTAGGGCTGATTAAATAATTTTTTGTGAAGTGATAAAGTTTTTATTACTTTAACAAAAATCAAATAATAAATAGTGTCAAAATTGACAAAAATGAGTTTTTAAAAACAAATGCTATATTATAAAATTATATAATAGTCCTAAAAATAAAAAGTTCGGGAAAATGACTTATATAATAATAGATATGTCATTAATGAACCACTTTTGGTTCTATTGACATTTTATAGTATTTTTATTAACCTTATAATATAAAAATACAATGAGACATGGTAAATGTCAAACTATTTAACTAAGAGTTAAATCTAAAAGATAAGGTTGATATGGTAACATAAACCAGTATAAAACCTATTTTTGAGAGGATTTAGACCCATAACCACCTAAGTATCTAAATAAATTCATTTATATCCATTATAAAAAGAATATTATTGTATAATAAATTAATATTTCATGTTTTTCTTAAGATGCTTCTCACCCCTCTTATAAAAGGGCAGTTGCCTTTCTCTCAAATTCACACATCCAAATCCATTTGGCTCGGCCAACACCTACCCAAATATTCTCAAAAATATCCTCACTTAAAACTATATTCCTTCCCTTGATCACAAAGCCAACCTAAGGATCCCTTCTATTCAAATCAAAAGAAATCACCCAAAGAAGAGGTAATATCTTCATCACATCTTTCAATGTTATCTTCTTCTTCTACTTTCTCTTTATTTTTTATGTACATACCAAAATAATAACTCCAGTACCTTATAAATACTATGATGTTATTATAAATATGGTACAAATATATCCCTTATTCTATCCATCCTATGAATGATAATGTCACCATGCGTGTGTACATACGGCTTATGGTCTCCACGCCTTGGTGTAATTTTTTATTCAACAATATGTTATTTGGATGGATATAATGATGAGTAATATATATATAAATAATTAAAATAAAATTATAATGTCTCTGTAAAATTAATATTTTGTCTAATTCCAAACCTTTTAATCATTAAGGAAATGATATCATTGCTCGTGTGTACGTACGGCTTACCGTTTCCACAACGCAATGAGATTCATTTCCACATTCACCATTAAATGATGAATACAAAAATATATAATAATAATAATTATGTAGTACATGACATAATAATTATCCTGAATATATATATACATATGTATTTTCATATATCTTATTCACTTAGTTCCGTTCAATATGATATGAAATCGGAAACAACATTTAATGCATACGTACAACCTACCATCTCCATAAATGGTGTTTTCCATTTTATATATCAATCTATTATACATATTTATATTATAAATATATATTATATATAAATCATGTTTTATATTCTTGTATTATTTAAATAGTGATCTAAGTGATACGATCATGAATAACAAGTTAAAACACGTACAATAAAGAAAGTGATTATTACTAGAAATGTTAATTTAACATTGAAATTATTATTAAATGGGTAGTATAAAGTCATAAATGAATCATGTATGATATCATAAATATTAATATGGTAATTTTATAATTTAATAACATACTATTATCATCATACATGAGGTTAAAAGTACCCACGACTAAATAAAAGTACAAGGTAAGGGTTAATTCCTAAATCTCATTATTATCCAAGATTGTTTAAGTGTATGTGTTTTCTGGGACATATTTACAATCCATGTCCATGTTTCATAAAAAAATTCAAAATTATTCTTTTAATGTACTATTTAACTAGATCTTAATTTTAAATGTTTTAAATTTTTATTCTTCTAAATCTTTCTCATTAATGTCCATGTTTTCAAAATGGTTTTAAGGATTTATTTATTTGGAGACTACTGTTTTAAAATATTAATTCCTTTCAAAAGTTTCAAAGTGGAATAAGAAACTTTGATTCAAAAATAACTTTTAAATGACTTCCTTTACAAATGGGTCAATTTTAAATGATTTCACAAAAAGGTATATTGCTCTCAAAGATTTTTACTGATCATTTTCAACTATGTCAACATCTTTATTTGATATTATTCTCGATTGAGGTTTATTTATTATAATAAAATCTTTCATATTGTATTGAATGAGTTATTATATGTTTGAATGTGGATGTTCTATTTTTATACCATTAATGGTTTATGGTTAATGTATCGACATCTCGTATTCTAGTTTTAATACGAATGTTTATGTTATGTTTCAATATTTTCATATGAGGAATGTAGTGGACTTAATAAGTGACGGGTGAAGCCCGCTATAACTCCTCGATGCATTGGTAGGTCTCCTGAGACAAATTAGTGTCTTGGAATAAGGCCTTGAAAAAATTTCTAATTTTAGTATTGGCATGAGGCCTTGACTATATGGTAATGATTTTCGGCGTTAGGCATTCACTCATTATGAAATTAGTTATTACATGTGATTATTCAACTAGTAGAATATCCATGTGCATATTTATATGGTGATGTTAGATTTATTTTTTCCATATTATTTTTATGATTATTTTTGAAAAGGATATTGTGTCTATTACACATCTTTGCTTAAAAGTTTATAGCTTTCGCTAAATTATTTACCCTTACTGAGCATCTGAGATCACCCCTTTATTATTTTTTATTTTCCCAGGATTCCAAGAAGTATATTATGATTGATATGAAGAGTTATGCTAAATGGAATAATGGAGTTCACAAAGAACTATCTATGATATATTTTATGTTTGAAATTTTAATGTAAAGTTAATGTATGTAATCTATTTTCTATGACTGTTAAACTGATCGGTCCTTCAGGACATGATTCATTGTAATCATGACAATGTATTAAAATAACGCACCAACTCTTTGTAACTGGGGTCAGGGTGTTACATGAAGATTGTGATCCCTCTGAGGAGTGCCATAGTTTGGGAACCACTCATTAAATAGATCATCAATGATCCTCTTCTGATTAGATTCCTACTATTGAAAGGTAGAAATAAGATGATTGACCTCTTTTTTCTATGAATCATCATATAGATAAGAGGAATTGTATGACCCAATTTTATATTTACACTTTTTAGTATTCTTATTGGAGGGAAATTATGTAGAGGGATCCTTGAGGCATAGTGTAAACCTTTTTAGGCAAGCACAAACACTTATACGAGGGTCCACCTGATACAACACTTCCCTATGGAGTCATTTTTCAATGTCAGACTCTGCACTGATGTACCTATACTTAGATATATAAGGGATTCCCATATTCACTCCCCTAATTCCCAGAGGCAAATAAAAAATGTCACTGAGTATATATGACTATCACAAGACATGGATTAAGTGGAAAGAGCATACTATCCCCAGCCCTATATCTGCATGTGCGGGTGTAACATCCCCGATCCATATGCCACTGAAAAGTTCACCGTACTTGGTTGACCACATGGAATCAAAAGAATTTCCCCAATCTTCAGAGGCTTATGACTAGTGGAGAGGGCCTTGGGTGTGATAGTGGGGAAAATATTCCCTCATTGTTAGATTATAACACCACAAAATACAAAACAATATAGTAGCAAAAGTAGTAAACCATATACGACTAAAACAAAATAAAATAAGTCTGATAGATAAATATCCAAGTCTTAAACAATACAAATGATGATGCAACATGTTATATGTTCTAGGAAAGTATTCAAAACCAGATACACTACAATAAGATAAAAATAACATACAAGTGCAGAAACGGAAATACAACCTAGAAGCATAGAAAGCCTCGATATGGTCCCATGCTATCCTTATCCTAAGAAGTAATCAAGTACCTGTATAAGTGTGATTTCACTTGTCTAAACCTGTAACCATATAACCTGTTTGGACCCAAACACATGACCTAAATAGGGTGTGAGACTAATCCCAGTAGGCAACCACAAAAGATCCGTGCTTAATAGTTAGTGAGTATGTATGAAACAACAGTAAGGGAAAACAGTAACTAGGAAGTGATCAAGTGACTATCCATTTATCCTGTTTATGTTCTTTAGAAATTCAGTTTCATTTGGGTGTAACTATCTCAAGATTCGGCCTTAGACTACCAATCCTCCATATGGAAGTTAACAAAGTATATGTATGAGAATATCATCTAGATAAAAAGCGAATACCTAATCCAAGCTTGTGATTTGGTTGTAAGACACATAATAAGTCATTCCATTTTATTTAACAAGTTATAGTAACTTTAAAAAGGTCTCAAATTCTAGCCTAGGATCATCAACCCCCTGTACAAAAGTAACCGTCATCTTGTGATAAAACCATTTTGCATTTTAGCATATCAACATTTCAGAATTTAATCATTTGTTCAGTTTCCAATAGAGGTTGTCCTAGGTATCCCTAAATGGACCAAGGATTATCTTAGAATTTACAAATAAGACTCAGTGAGACTGAACACCAAAACTCTGGATCGCTCACAACCCTTAAGTAATTAAACTCTTGAGTCTGTCCATTGACTTTTAAACAACACAATGGTTCACCCAAGGTAATAAAGGTGTAATTAGTCACATGATCCCAATCCTGTCTTTTAACTGATACTATGGCTCAACCATGGATAATTACCTATTTTAAGTATTTATCATTTCATTTCAAAAACAACACATGTGGATTAAACTATCACATGGATTTAAACAAAACAAATCATGTGGGAAATTCATGTAGAAACAACCACAAGAAAATTAATCTATTTCAGGGTTTTAATTATAAAAACTCATGTGGGAATTTCATATAACAATATATAATTTTAGTAAACCCCGAAAAATGAAAATATTGACAATCCTCAAGGGAATTATTTCCAAATGGATAACCACGGGAAACACACCCATGGGGTGTCCCTAAATGATTAGAAATCACATCATTAAACTTTCATATAATAAAATACCTGGACATCATTATGTATCAATAGGTTTCAATTCTAGATAAAAAAATGGTCTCATACCATTTAGGCACTTATAATCAACTTGAAATTTAACTAAAGGCAATTGGAAACCTACCTCGATGTCGTATAACTGATATAATCCGACGCCATACCTTGAATCAGCCTAGAATGATGTAGATCTTAGAAAAGAGGCAAATCATTAAACCATGAATAACTTTCTCAAGAATATAAATCATAAATAATTGATGAATAAGAAGAAAGATATTACCGAGAGGAATCCAACGAGACTGACAACACTTGAACTGGGTTCCAGACGATGAAATAGGAGAAGAACCAACTCCCATGGCTCCTTATTCTTCACCCGGGGGTTGTTCTATCCAGGAGAAGAGAAAACGAGGATACATCCCATTTAAGCCGAAATTTAGTAGTACATGAAATGTAATATAGTATACAAAACATGTATATCATTTTAATGTTCATAAATTTACGGACATACTTTATACATCCCACACCGACCATGCCGACATGACTAGATAGCGTGTATCAAGAAGTACATGCTGTGTAGTGGATTTTTCTTCACTGCAAGGCCAACACACTCACACTCCATGTATCCCTATTCTACACAGCCACACTACATGGAATGTATTTAGGATTACTCAATGTGTTCTACTAAATCTTAACATTTTTCTACTTTTCCTTGTTTTCTCAAAAACAACTCAAAGGAAAAGAAAAACAAGAAACCCATACCTCTTAATAAGAACCATGTTCTTACAAACTTCCCCCTTAATGAAATTCATCCCTAAATTACCCTTCCAAGGGTGGTAAAGGAATATTTGATAATAACTACGACCATTGAGAATGTAAGTCGGCCTCCATCTCCCAAGTCTCGTCTTGTACTCGGTGGTGCTGACATAGCACCCGTATGAGAGGAACTGACCATCCACAGATAACCTTTTTGCTATTTTCAATTATGCGAATCTGATGCTCCTCAAAGGATGCATAAAACTAAAGCTCAACCTATTTGGTATAAAAAAATGAGATGGGTCTGAGTGATAGCAGCAGAAATAAGATACATGGAAGACATATTGAATGGCTTGATACCTCTGAGGAAACTGTAACCAATATGAATCCGACCCGACTTCTTCCAGAATCTCAAACGATCTAACATATCACGATGAAAGATTACCCTGTTCATGATCCTCTTGTGTCCCACTGTCGGTGCGACATGTAGGAAAAATCGTTACCTGACCTCAATCTCCAAGGGTCATCTATCTCGATAGACATAAGATTTTTGACAAGAATGTGCAGTAGACATCTGCTGGTGAATCAAGTAAACCTTTTTAGTAGTCTCCTGGACAAGATGAGGTCACAACATAGCTTCCTATCCTTACTCCATCCAACACATGGATGATCGTCCAGTACTACCATACAAATCCCCATATGGTGCTATATGAATAGTATCATGGAAGCTATTATTATAGGAGAACTAAACCTGGGGTATATACTTCTCCAAAGAACCCCCAAAATCTTGGACTCATGCCCGAAGCATGTACTCCAGCACCTGAATCGTGTACTCTGACTGGCCATCTGTCTATGGGTGGTATCATGTTCTCAGAAGCACCTGTGTACCAAGCGCCTTGTGGAAACTATGCCAAGAATGAGACACAAAGAGGGCCTCCATATCTAAAACGATAGAATGATGGACCCCATGTGGTTGTACCACTTATCGATTATAATGATTTCCAAGATCATAAACACAAAAGGTCTACTTGATCATAATTAAATGAGAGACATTTTTAAGCCAATCAACTATGACCCACACAACATTATTTACCCTAGGTGACCTTGGTAACCCTGTCACAAAATCCACAGCGACATCATCCAATTTCCACTCAGGAATGGGTAGCTGCTGTAAAAGTCCAACTGGCCATTGTTGTTCCACCTTCACCTTCTTACAAGTGGAACACCTCGTAATAAAACGAGACAATTCTTACTTCATTCTCATATACCAGTACTAATAGAGCAAGTTAATGTACATCTTGGTGACTTTATGATGCACTGCCCAAGCTGAAGCATGAAACTCCCGCATCAGTTCCTCGCGTATATCCCCTGTAACCCATACATGTCGATGGACACATAGAACTTCATCCTCACCTATCATTCATCCAGAAGGGGGGTCCTCCCCTGCCACACTCTCCATTAGAACTAGGCCTTAAAAATTTTATAGCTTCCATATCCTCACTATGTCCAGTAGGGTAGAGGTAACAACCAAAGACGAAAGATAAGTTTGTCCCATATTATTCTTCAACTATAAATGCATCTCATAGAACAAATACATTAGATACCACTCACCACTATCCTTAAACCCTTACTTTATCAGAGTTCTCATACTCAGTTTGTCAGCGACTGGATTACCTTTTCCATGAATATAGGAAATCCCAAATTCAAATGATTAAAGGTATTCCACCAACCACCACTATCTCAGATTCAAATCACACTGATTGAAGATGTATTTGAGACTTTTGAGGTCCATGTACACCACAAAATTCTCCCCCAATAAATAATTTCTCTAGAAGCGCAAAGCATGGAAAACTGTTACCAACTCGAGATCATGCATTGGGTAATTTCTCTCATGTGGACCCAACTGTCGAGACATGTGTGCAAATACTCGATCTACCTATATAATCAATTCTCCTAGCCCAATACCTGATGCATCACATTACATAGTGTAACTCTTTCCCAGATCTGAAAAAATATGTATTGGAGCTAAATTTAGACGTCCCTTCAACTCCTGAAAGGCAGCGTCACAATATTCTGAGCATTCAAAATTCACTCCTTTATTATTCAATCCCGTCATCGGTGCTGCTAAGAGTGAGATGTCTTGTATAAAATGACTATTGTAGCCAACTATACCTAAGATACTCCGCACCTAAAAAATGTTCTTTTGTTGGTCCTATTTAACTACTGCTCTCACCTTCTCTAGGTCCATTGATACTCAAGTCTCTGCGATGACATGACCCATGAAGTGAATCAAATCCATCCAAAAGTTTCATTTTGTGATCTTAGAATATAAATGATCATCTCTCAGTGTATTAAAGATGATATCAATGTGATTGGAATGGTCATGTCGATTATAATAATACACCAATATATCTTCCATGAAATCCACCATAAAGGAATATAGGTAAGGATATAACACTCGGTTCATCGATGCCATGAAAACTGCTAGCGCGTTCGGGAGACCAAAAGGCATAACTAAGTACTCGTAGAGACTATAACTAATGCGAAAGGCTATAAAAGGTATGTATGCAGGTCGAACACGTACCTGGTGATATCCTAACCTTAATTTAATCTTCAAGAACATCCGAGCTCCTTGAAGCTGATCAGACATGTCAACTATCCATGGTAAGGTATATCAGTTTTTAACCATCAACGGGTTCAGATTTCAATAGGCCACGCAATGTATGAGAGTATTATATGACTTCTTCGCAAAAAGGAATGGTGAACCCCAAGGTGAAGTACTAGGTTAGATAAAACCTTTAGCTTCCATATCTTCCAATTTCTTCTTGATATCTTGAAACTCCATTATATCCATCTTGTAATGAGGAATGGATACCGATGAAGTTCCTGACACTAGATCAATAGTGAACTCTACCTCTATAATAAGAGGTAATCATGAGAAGTTATCTCATAAAACTTCCCTAAAATGATCAAACACTTGAGGAAAATATTCTATAAATGTTCCTTGATCATCCAGATATAAACTTTCAATCTGTTCTGCCATTCCTCCCAACCCACGATGTTCGGGTCCAGCTCCGCTTGCCTAATCATCCCATTTTCCCTTGTATAGAAAAGAATCTCCCTCGGGTGATGTCAAAATCACCCTAAGGTGATAATAGTCAATGAAGTCCTGATAGGATACCATCCAATCAATTATGAGGATGACATCAAACCCCTTCATCTCTAAGACGTAGATATCGTAAAAAATGTGACATCCACCAATCTCAAGGGGGAACTCCTTGCACAGATGAAAACTTGTCGTTCTAATATCTAACTAAGATTCTTGCACTATAATGATCTCAAATGTATAAAAACAAAGCCCAAAAATCTCTAAAATGGAAACATATATAAAACTATGAGAAGCTGCAGTATCAAAAAGTGCAGAAGATAAAACATAGGCGACTTGAATAGTACCTCTAGCAGAAGGAGGTCTGGGATCCTACTCTGGTTGGGTCTATTTCACTACATATGTCTGACTTGTATCGAGACCCTGTTACATAGCCTGGATACCCTGAGTTGACCCCCCCTATTGTCACTGAAATCATGGGGCCTGGATACCATGGCCATGCCCACCGCCTTGGCCTGTACACTCTGACGTATTTCAGTTTCCATACTGGTGGGAAGATACTAACCCTACTCCTCCACGTGGAGTCTGTACGACCTCTCTCACTATCCATTGATGGAAACATCTTGTAGAAGCATTGTAGATGTCACATCTTTCCTCATGTTTGGAAATCAACTAGGTCCTTTGGGAACTATGTTTTGGTATTCCAAACTCTTCCACACTGATAGAACCTCACCTGTATACTAGAAGACACATCATGATTTATTGTATTCCCTTGAGAAAACTCCATACGATGCTTCTTTATGCTAGTTGAGACAGTACCAGATCTCAGTGCCGAACCACCCTGGCTCGCACTCCCAGATTCCTGTAGGTTGTGCTCGATAATCAACACCTAATTCACAATGTAATGTACAAAAGGAAACCTGACAACATTAACCTGATCTCACATGTCGTATCAAATACCATCTTCAAAGCACCTAGATCTCAACACCTCATCACCCATCAAAACAGGTGAGAATCGCTGAAGCTCTATAAAGAGGGGAAGATATTCCATCACTCACATAGTACCCTAATCTAGATTTATGAACTTATGGGCTCGATCGACCCTGAGGGTCTCGAGAAAGAAGTTATCGTAGAATACTGTTTGTAATTCTCTCCATTCCATGTACCGATGGCACTTTGTCTGCATGATAACATCCCACCACATCTTGGTAGAATCTCATAGCATATAAGTTTCAAGTTTGACCCTCCTGTCAAGAGGCATATATAGATGATAAAAGATATTTATCACTGATTCCAACCACGATTCCGCATACTGTGGTCTCCCATCCCATAACAAAGTAGGTGTATGCCGTTGCTGGAATATATGCATCAGTTCTTCCATAGATGTGGCAGCTTGCAGTGCTCCCTAGAAGGTCTTCATGAACCTCCCAAAACATTCTCGAAACTGTGCGTTTGGACCCACATCTGGTATAACGGCTGGTGCCACAGCCAGCACAACTATAGGGTCTATTGGTAGCCCATGGGATACCACCTCCGATGTATAATCACCACCACTCTCTTGGAACACTGGTCGAGGCCGTCATGGTAGTATTTCTCTGTAAATTCTAGAACACACACCTGATAACAAGTTTAACAATGAGAAGACTCCCACTTAGAAGTGAAAAATGAGATAGAGAATGAAAACACTCAAGGTTTTCAAAATAGTAGTTCACAACGTGTATAACTCCTTACACAAAGTGTTCTCCTAGGCCTCTACATGGGTGTACACTTTTGCCCAATATGGTCGTGTGACACCCCTTTTACATGGGATGTTCCCCAAGAGACATGGTGTGTACATGGATTTCTATTCCTACCTAGATACTTCTAAATGACTAGAACTACATATTTCTACCAGTGTAAGACAACATGGAATGTTCACCCTAGACATGGTTTTCACATAAAAATATCATCCACCCATGTCATTTTTCACACGTCCGGATACACGGTCAACTTCTACACTTCCTATAATACCAAATACAATGTGTTTTGAACTTAAAACATAGAACACCTTCTTCCCTGAATAGGAAGTACACACGACATGTTAGTCTAAAATACACACTGTGTATACTGGGTTTTTCAAGAAACAATCTCCAGATTGCCCAGAAAACCTCTATTTTGCTAGAAAAAAACTAGCGGGATGCCAAACTATGATTTTTGATGGCCCATACTCCCCAAGAATCAAATATTGGCACCCAATAAGATCATATAATAATATAATTATAGATAAAAATCGAATCATGATCCACCAAATTCTGGTCCATGAGGTCCCATACACCTCAGGAACCAAAGTTTGGCATCCACTCAATCCAAACCATAGCACGTACCAATATAAATATCACAATAATAAGCATATTTATCACATCATTTATCAAAATAGCATACGATAACTGATGTATTTTAGATGACATGGAATAATGCATGTCATGTGATTCTAAAAAGAGTCTATATGATGCATGATATGGAATAACCTTATCTCATTGGGTTGAAACTAAAATAGAACCCACAATTTCATCAATAGTAATAGAAAAAATAAAGTTCATTAACCAATGGTGAAATCCATACAAATGTAAAAACAAAAAATCAAAATTCATTTTAGGTAATTCAACTTTTCCCTATACACAGGGTAGCTACTCCAAAGCACAACTAGTTACCAAATCCCCTTTTCCTTCCTATGCATTCTATAGGCTCCAAATAGCAAGTCAAAGAAGAAATAAATCCTTTAATACCACTTGTTAATGTCATGGATTCAGATTCCACTAAAAGGTGCCCCATACCTGGTTAGCCACATGGCCTCAAGTGAATTTCCCCAAACTCTAAAGGCTTCTGACTAGTAGTGAGGGCCTTTGATGTGATAGTGGGGAAAATATGACCTCATGGGCAAAGTATAAGACAATAGAATAAAAAACTATACTGTAGAGAATGTAGTAAATAGTATACAATTGAAAGAAAATAGCAAAAGATGATAGATAAATATCCATGTCTCAGACCATACAAATGATGATGCAGCATGTCATCTGTTCTAGGAAAGAATCCAAAATAGGACACAGTGAAATTAGATACAAGTTCAATACAAGTGCATGAACAGAAATAAAACTCAGAAGCATCGTAAACATAAGATTGGTACCATGCTCACCTTCTCCTAAGAAACAATCAAGTAACTATATAAGGGCACTTTCCCTTGTCTACACATGTAACCATATAATCTGTTTGGTCACAAAAACATGACCCAAATAGGGTGTGAGACTAATCATAGTAGGTATCCACCAATGAATTGTGCCTAACATTTAGTGAATATATATGTGACAACAACAATGGAAAAAAGTAAATTGGAAGTTCTCTAGTGACTATCCATTTATTCTATTTATGTTCTTCGCAATTTTGTTTCATTTAGGTGAAACTATCTTTGAGATTTAGCCTTATCCTTCCAATCCACCTTATAGATTTAAACATAGATAATTTCTCAGAACATTATCTAGATAAAATGTAAAGATCTAATCCAAGCTTGTGCTTTGTCTTGGAAGAAACATCATAAGTCTTTCCATTTCATTTAACAAGTTATATGAACTTTACAAAGGTTAAGAAGTCCAGACTAGGCCTATCGACCCCCGTACCAAAGTAACTGTCAACTCCTGACATAACCATTTCACATTTAAGAATATCAACATTTTAACATTTAATAATTTATTTAGTTTCCAATAGATCCAGTCCTAGGTATCCCTCAATGGACCAAGGATTTTCTCATCATTTACAAAGAAGAATCAGTGATCCCAAACACCAAAACTATGGATCACTCACGACCCTTAAGAAATTATACTCCTGAGTCTGTCCACTGCCTCTTAAATGAGACAATGGTTTACCCAAGGTAAGCAAGGTGTAATTAGGCACATGAGCCCGAACTTGTCTTTTAACCGAGACTATATCTCACCCATGGATAATTACCTCTTTTAAACATTTATCATTTCATTTAAAAAACAACACATGTGAATTAAACTATCACATGCCTTTATACATGACAACTCATATGGGAAATTCACATTGTAGAAACCACATGAAAATTAAACAATTTCATGGTTTTAATCATAACAACTCACATGGGAATTTAATATAATAATATATAATTTTAATCAACCCCAAAAGGGAAAACATTCAAAAGCCTCAAAAGCATTCTTTCCAAATGGATAACCATGATGAATGCACCCTTGGGGTGTCCTTAAATTAAACGATCAACAATCACCTGATTCAATTTTAATATAATCATATACCTAAACATCATTAAGTATCAATAGGTTTCAACGATAGAGAAAAAAACCCAAAAATGGTCTCATAACATTTTGGAACATATAATAAACACTACATTTAACGAAATGAAAAATACCACCTAACTTGATGTTGTATAACTGATATAATCTGATGTCGGCCCTTGAATTGGCCTAAAATGACGTAGATATAAGAAAAGAGGTAAATTATTCAACCTTAAATAACGTTATCAAGAACAAAAATCATCAAGAATGGACCAAGGAAAAGAAATATCTTACTAATAGGAATCCAACAAGACTGATGAAACTTGAATTGGGTTTTGGACGTCAAAATGGGAGAAGAATCAAATCCCAGGGCTCCTTGTTATTCACATGGCATCTGTTCTATCCAAGAGAAGATAAAATAAGGCTACTGACCTTTTTATGCTGAAATTTAGTAGGAAACGACATGTAAGTTAGTATACATGGTGTGTTTATCATTTTGTTATTCATAAATTCTCCGACATACTTTACACGTCCCATGCCGACCATGCTGACATGACTACACGACGTGTAGTGGATTTTTCTTCTCTACTAGGCCAACATGCTCACACACAATGTTTCCCTATTGTACACATCCATACTACATGGCGTGTATATAGGATTACATGGCATGTTCTACTAAAACTTAACATTTTTCCAATTTCCCTTGATTTCTCAAAAACAAAACAAAGGAAAAGAAAAAGAAGAAACCCATACATATTAAGAAGAATCAAGTTCTTACAACATGGATTTATATTTAATAATAATGTAGAGCACTGTAAATCTATTGATGCATCTATGTTGGAGGGTCCACTGGTACCCATTTGAGGTACAATTATGAGCCACTGGGAGTGCACCCAACTCAACCATGCGATACTATTGATGAATGAAATCAAAATGATCCCAGATTATTGGATAGACCAAATGATGACCATGGTGGTGAAGATGAATCATTCATATTGTTTGGTAGAAGCACGTGACATGATCCTCTGTGTAGGAATCTGGGGTGTCAAAGTTTGAGGTGGATTTCATCAATAATATTATGGAAAATAGATCAATTTCTTGAGTGTCAAACAAGATTTATAATTTAGAAGAGGAACCCTTTTCTTGTTTGTCCCAAGAATTAGTTTATGCTTGCTGAGAACTTGGTGGTGGGATGGATGTGGATCAGTGTGGTAGTTGTCTGGACGGCGGAGGATTCACTACACATGATGACTGGTTGGTACACACTGGATCATCTCTTGATGTCTATATCAACCACATCATTACATCTATATTAGACTAGGTATTCACCGCTACCTCATGTTCGAGGGTAGCGGCAGTCATCAGTGGGTCTACTGGATGTTTTTTTTCTATCCAATTCCATAATAACTCTCTGTGATCTTGAGTAGATATATATAAAGAAACCATATATGATAGAGATGAATGCACCATGAGACCCTAGAAGGTATCACAATATTCCTCAACCAACATGTAATTTCATATGGATTTAGTTATTCTATGAATATCAACTTCTAGGATGAAAAAATTCACCCATTGGGAACCTTATGCAGACTATAATAGAGATGAATGGGGTGACAGTTCCATCATTGAATCACATAATACCTCAGAATTTGAGAAGAAAATGAGACTGATAATATCTTTGATCATTCATAATTTCTTTCCTTCAGTGTCAGCAATATTCCCTTATTCCCTGGGATAATTATTCAGGGTAGGGAAGGTCTCTATAAGGGGAGGACCTTTGTACAGGTTCGAACCAGAGATGGGTGGACCTATGATTTGGATTATTGGGATATGAGTAGGACCTCTATATTGCATGTTGATGGTGGCGGGAGGACCTCCTATAGGACTTCTATATAAGTGGGTAGGACCTCCACTCTGATTGATGATGTTGTAGGGATAACCTCTGCTTTGTTTAGTGGGAACATTGGGATTATCTCCATGCTGACTGATAGAAACAACTCATAGAGGACATCTGTACTGGCGAGATGATGCATGGGGAAGAAATTCGTGCTAATCTGCAATGACACGAGGATCGACTCAATTCTAAGTGTTAATGTATTGGGGAAGAATTCCACTTTTGTGTAATGTTACACGGGGAGGATCCCCGTTTTGATTGTTGATTAAGTGGGTAGGAATTATGATTTTATCTATGCTAGAGTAGGGAGGAACTCCACATAATATTCGAATGACATGAGGAGGAACTTCATGTTGATAGGCTACAGCACGAGGATATCCTCCATGCTTGGAGTTGGGAGGACCTCCAAGTTGGTTTGTTGTAGCATGGGGATTGTCTCAATAAATTTTGTCGATGAAGGGGGTAGGAACACTGCTCTGATCAATGAAAACATGGGGAGGATGTCCATGATGATTGCAGGAGAAGGTAAGGAATCTTCTTTGGTTCATGAATGTTTGAGGAGGACCTTCGTACTGAATCTCATCATTACATACCAGTACTTAATAGTTTCCAGTGGTGATAGATATTCATATAGTAAACCCAGCCTACCTATGGGGTGGATGAGGTCTCAATCTCGATCAGGAATGGTTGGATCCATTTTCATCAGTGGAAGTGACATGGAGGAATCCATCGGTGGTGGGAGGGGTTACTGGAGCCATATAATATGATTCTCCTTGATGTGAATTATCCTGATATTACACCTGATGTGGATCCCTTATAATTCAGATCAGGGCTAGAAGAGTTGGGGTATAGTCCACATGTTCCTCCACCTAAAGGATTGGTTGCTACTGGGACTGATGAAGCCTGGTGAGAGCCCTCCATGGTGGATTCTGGGAAATAGTGACTATAGGGATGACTCAGGAAACCCCCAAATCCTTGGAGTATGGTAGATAATGATAGAAAAAATCTATGGAGAGGCTCCTGAAGTGATTCACTATTGGAGTGGGGATAAATGGCTATCTATATGGACCTTAGGGGTGGTGGTGTTAGTGATGCATATAAGAATCTAGGTCCTGGCGGGCCATGTCTCTCATGCAGATGACCCTCTCTTTGCGTATATTGTTGTATGAGGGTGTCCATAACCCTCCTATAAATGGTCTCAGAGGGCGAGGTAGGATGTGAGTACTCGGTAGCTATGGTTGCAACTGGGGTGATGGAAGAGGTGGAGTCATACAAGATTTCCACATTGACATTACTCTTTCCCCTATGCCTATGGGCATTGAGTGGATGGTTTCCTATAGCTTCAGTTATACAAATAAATAGGATTCAAGTATCATTACATGTTCTCAGAAATTGATTTCCAATGCCCCAATGTCAACCAATATTTTAAAGGAGGAGATAAAGATTCATGCTAAAACGTCACAAACCAGAATTCTCTATGTTTAGCTATTCTATTTTCTCTTATGTTCCATGTTATGACCACTATTTTTATGGTGGGTCCTAGTTCTAGATAATTAGATCTAGTTTCATTCTAATCTACGTATTAATAGAAGATTACTAGTACCCATTTTTCGGATAATAGATTCATGTCGGCTTCACCATTTTTGTTTTTGATGCTTTTCCAGGGTGCTACCGCCTCACGTGCTGATGTGAGATCACATCACATTCTGTTTCACCACATTACTTCCTTCCAAAATTATAATCCTTTCATTACATTTAATGGTGTTGTATTCTATTTGATAAAAATTTTACGATGGGATGTGTATTCCTCCTTTTTTGGATTTCTCCCTAGAATTTTTCACATATTCTGGGTCTCCCTCATAGATTTAAGTCTTGTTCATTGAACTCATTCCTAGTTCCATATATTAGTGGATGCTAGTTAATTATAATACTTATTCATGGAAATTCCAATGGTTTTTATAGGGAATAAAATTATGATTAAGAGTGTAGTCACATTGGAAATCACAACCATGTGTGGATGCTAGGAGCATTGGTCACCTTTATACTTCCTAATAAGATGGTGTCCCAGGGAGAAATATTTTCAAGTAGAGTCCAAGGAATCATGTTTAAATCACAAGGTATATGATGATAAAGGAATATCTTCCAAGTCTCTCACTTCATGAATATCATGTTTAGCATGAGGTATCTTACACAATAGGTTCATTTCTTTTAGGGATTTCACCTTAGGAATCCCTTTCTTGGAATAAGGTACATTTAATAGGACTAGGTCATAATTTTAACATCTTATAGAGAAATAAGAAGAATGATTATAACTCCCCTAATAGGCAGATGACTGAGTAACATCCCTAGGATGGAGAACTATCAAGGTTTATTGATGGTTGGATCAGAACGCTCTTTTGAGGTAGATCCGGGAGGTGTGTCTCGTAAAGGAAAAATGGAACACCGCAAAAGTTGACCAAGACACCATTTTAGGTGGGTCAAGGAAGTTCACCCATTGAATGGGAACCTAAAATTACCATAGGTTAGGATTGAACCTCAGAGAGATGTCCTATGTACCCTGATTATAATGAATGGATCAAAAATCACATAGTTGAATGACGCAGTTTAAGGTCATGTGATGAGACCAATCCCTAATGTTTTGTGTATTGTTGTAAGGATTCTCAGGCCACGAAAGGTGAATCAATGATGGATTGAATGTGGACTACACATATAATCTTACCTCATAAGAGGATTTCTCTTAGTTGGATTTTTTTGTGGGGATTATACATGATAACTACCCAAGTGATTCTCGGAGAAGTGATGATGTGGATAGGGATTACACATAAATTTGTCCAAAAGGGATCTAAAGGAGATATGGAATATAGGTAAGTGAATGATCTTACTAGGAAGTGGTGTACAATGAAAAATCACGATTTATGTGAATGTAGTGTTGGGTGTTGTGTTTGGACCTTAGGGAGGCTTCCCATTATTCTTAGTTAGTTGGGAGTCAAATCCCACATATTTCTGAATGGTATAGGGGTTATACCAGAAGAGGAGGCCCATGCAGGGACATGATGTAGTGGGGGATTATGAATTGAAGCTGCCCGTGGAGTATGTATGGTCAAGGTCTACTCAAGAAGGGATTCCATGGAAGTGGAGGCCAGATTTCGTGCTCACTACTAACCTCTAATTCCATGTGAGTAATATTTAGTGTGAGAAACAAAAGTAACCAGTAGACCTGGACGTCATGTTGTCAAATATGCACCAAAAAAGGATAATGTGAAGCTTACACAAGGAAATTTACCTAGGAGGACGTCAATTCATGTGATGAGGATCTAATTCCATGTGTATATGATATCAATCCCTATAATGTCATTCATGGAGCATCCTATGCTTATGGATCATGGTGTGTGGGGATTATTCATTGAAGATAACCTTTATAGGATGATTTGACAATGTGGTTAGAGGATTTGGCATCATATTATGATCATACATGGGTAATCCCATGTAATTTTCATGGGGTAAGACTATAGTTTAATGTCATGTGTGGAGGACATTGGTGCCAGGCAGTTTTACATCAGACATTGAGGACATGGGGGAATCACTCATTACCCATTGGGATTACATAAATATAGGGAACAAACCTTTGGTAAGGGAATGGATTTATAAATTATAGGGTGTAATGGCGTTGATAAGTGGTCGATCTTTAGGTCCACATTAGCATGCCTATTATAGGAAGAAAATGGTATTAGCATACCTATGCTTAGAAGAAAAAGGTATATGGGAATATTGGGCCACACTTAAAGTGGAATGGGAAATAGAAAAGGGTGTAACATGTCATACAAAGAGTTGAGGTGTAGCTGTACTGATCATGGATGGGTGTGGAGGCTTTGGAAGCTTTTCCTTAGGAAATAGGTGTCAACAGAAGAGAGTAAACATGGAGAATCCAAGGAGAGAGGATTCACAAAGCATAGGTCCTCATAGTGTGGTGATTTACAAAGTTCTAATTCTTTATGGGGTTTAAGGGATTTGCGAAGGAAAATTCCTCATAAAATATGGTGACCCTATCTTGGGATGATTTCTTATTTTAGGAAAGGAATCCTTCATAAAGTCTTAATTATTTGTGAATCCTAAATTAACATAGAGGGAATTCTTCTGTTTCCAAGGGAATATGACATTGTGAAAGGCATCTCCACCATGGGCGGATGCTCTCAAGAATACATGAAAGGGTGGTTCATAATTCCTAAGTACGTTGGATGATCCATTTTTTTCTAGTTCATGATGATTAGATTCTTCAAAAGTTAAGAGAAATTCCAATGTTGAAGAGTCGGGTAACCATCCCCTTGATGTCCGAATCAAAATAGTATTTATAGGATAGGGGTCTTTTGAATATTTGGAGAAAGTTACAAAGGAAATATGGGCTACGTGAAGGGGCGTGACTCCACTAGGATCACAAATGGAATTTGTTCGTCTCTGCACGATCTTGAAGCACCGTCAAACTCACATAGGTACTATGTCCAGCTTCACTCATTCAAAAATGAGATTCCTCGACCGAGGGCTCCACTAGGTCTAGACATTCATGAAAAATCATGGGTTTTCAAAGAACACCCTGATGGGGTTTTGGGATTCTTTGGATAAGTTTTTCTCTGGGCCAACTATGTATCCTTTTTCTATTCCCATGGAACTTCTTTTGGAACCAATAGTGTACTAAATAATATCTCATGGTGATTTATGTACATTTTTGAGGCTTCTGAGTATATGAGGATATCATCAAAAATATAATACAATGAATGATTGAGGAAACACATGGAAAATCTTGTTCATTAGATAAATGAATAATGTTTGCCAATATTTATCCCAAAATTCATTCCCAAATACCCTTACTTTCTATACAAACTCCTGAATTCGATTTTTGGAATATCCACCTACTTGATTGTAGCTGGTGGTATCCTGAATGAACTTCAATCATAGAGAACCACTAAGCTCCCCACAAATGATTATACCATTTTTCAATCCTTGAAAATACTTATTGATTATTCATGGTTACATGGTTTTTATTATTACAATCCACATATTAACAAAGTCAATTTCCACCATATTTGTGAACAAACCTAGAGGGAACCAAATTGACGTTCTCTTTCTTAAAAATTCCTTCACTTATAAATCCTCAAGATGTAATTTTAATTCTATTAAATATGTTTTTCTATAATTTATTGGTAAATAGATAAAGTTTACCCTATTGAAATGATTTAAATCTAAGAGTAAATTCCTCTCTAATAAGGGAGATGTAAAAATTCATACAGGAAGATATCATGATACACGAACACCAACAGGGGAATGAAAGAAACTGCTACTGGATCCTCTATAATATCAAAGATCAGTATATTCTCCATAATATATCCTATCTGGATCACATCTATTCTACTATTTCTTCTCTAACATCCCATCCACTAATCATTACAAACCTATCTCTCTCACATGATATAAACGACACCTGTATCATGTGGTAGTCTATATGTGCCTAATTACTAGTTAAGTAGCCCATGATGATGATCACATCAAAGATAGTCATCTCAAGGATCATAAAATCCCATATATTCCCATAGTTATAAAATTCTAAGAGAGGTGATGGATATATCTGATAATGATCCACTTTCCGCCCCATGCGTGTATCAAGGCAAGTAAAACCATAAGGTAATATTACCAGTATGTCAATACTAACAATAATTTTATCAGAGATAATCAATTTGGAAATACCCATATCAAAACAAGTTCTATAAATAACATGTGAAATCAAGATTATACCACAATTGGTGTCTGGACCACCTCCATAATCAATATAAACCTAGTCCATCACATACACCCAGTTTTCATTAGTTCCAAATTCATTTAGTTGTTTTTCATGAATCATCTAAGTCATTATTTTTTTATGGGTTTAAACAACATATTAATAAACCTAGAAAATCTCATGGATCAATGCCTATATCTGACATGAATTCCGATGAGTCTTCATCTTCTATAACATTGATTTAAATCCTATAGATTACTTGTATTTTCATACTGGTTACCCATGAACTGATGAACTAGAAAACATTCATGATAAATCTCATTCATTCTAATTTTTAAACACATTGGGCCACATTTTCCCATATAAATCCTTACTCTAATATATATGTTTACTACCAATATTGAATTAATCCTCATCCTTCCTATTCCAACTACCAGAATTATGACATTCAATTCCACTAAAGGATGTTGGAAAACCCATTACCCTATCTTCCTCTAGAACCATCTCAATCATCAGGGACATACAAAGAACCTACATATATATTGTGAGGTTGATATTTATTCCCTAGTATCTCATATCTAGATCTTGACCATCCTCTCCTTTTCTGCCCCTTATACGGCCAATATATGATAAAATAATAACAACTCTATGAAACATGATGATTAATAAGACACCATCATTTATCCATGATGAACATCCCTAAATTCCTAAACATCGTCCATACGTAACATATATAGAAATAAAAGCTCGAAGAATATTTTTTTGAAGGCTTACCAATTCAAATGTTCACATATCCTTTCATGGTTTATAACACTCCCCACCTATGGGAGGGTCCATTTAATATGAAGAAAACATGATTTACCCACAAGTGATATGGAATCTCTAATAGGTTAATTATTGACTCAATTACCTTAATTTATGTCTTAGTGTCCTAAGGACCTATGGTTCCATGAATGGATAGAGGATACTAAAGCTAAAATATCTGAAAATAACCAACTATATACATTGAAATTCATCCACATTGAACATGAACTATAAAGAATACTATTGGATGATGCTTCCATTTTTTCTAAATCATGAGAGTGAGTGTGGTAAAATTCTCTTGTACATATGGTGTTAGAATATAAATTTACTCTCTCAAAGGAGTATTCTATCACATTCCACAAAGCGGTCAAGTTATGAATATTCGAGGATGATCTTTTTTAATTTCCAAATTAATATTTAGGACACATGTAACAACTTTCTTAAATTGTTATAAGACATGAAAAAAATTTCTATGGAATCCCATCCTAGGAGGCTACCTAATGAAAGAAGGCATAACCATCCTAGTAAAACACAAGGCTCTTTATACCTATACATTTATCATAATCATATATATATATATATATATATATATAAAATAATAGAATTATCAATTTCAAATAACTAATTCCAAAAAAATAAATCAAAATAGTAAAAAATTATATATCATGAAGTATAGAATATTGGTATATCCTGACCAGTTAATACAATCAAGGAATTCAATTAAAGAACTACTATGAGACACATAACATGTATATATATAGAAAATGATCCTACATTCCTGCTTATGATGTTTGAATTCACCCAAATTTGTTAAAATAGTAACAACACAATATACTCAGGATAAACATGACACCGTAAAACTGTAACTATAACTTATGGACCATGAATGGTAACTTATATCTCTATTAAAAATGATATGTCCATGAAAACATGAAAATACACTACTTGGGTCTCAAATAGTCTAAATAATTTTAAAATTTATACAAAACATAATAAAAAATAATGAAAAAGTAAAAAATCATTTGATAAAACTTTTTACCGCCCCAAACTGAATCCAAGAATATGAGATAGAGTTCAAAATGGCCTCCTAGAAAACTACTTGTACACAATATACTGATGAATAAAATTGAGGGTTTAAACTCCATTATTGTGCAAACTATAACTTTATTATTACCATAGATAACAATAATAAAGTATAACACATAAGAATAAATTGGTAATTTTATAACAATTCATGGAACATATATCATGTCATATAGAACAATAAACCAAGGATCCATAAGGTGGGAGGTCAAAATAATGTACGAGTAATATGGTTAAGTAAATAAAACACCAAATAATCATTCTAGAGTCTACCCCAATACCACCTATCAACAGTATGCTCTATCTACTAGCTTATTATTTCTGGGGACTATCCCTATCTTGTATCCTTGAACAATTTTTCTTCACACACATTAAGGAGTTTGTGTAGGGTTTGAGTATAAACTACGTAGGAAACCACCAATGCATCATTAAATTGATTGCATAATCATATGATTTTATTCAATGATAATAAATAAATACACAATCAATAACAAAGAACCTTTAACCAAGTAATCGTGTGCTAGCAAATCTTCTATAGGGGCCCAGCTCTACCTATATTATCTCTATACCTGCAATATTTTCAAAACAGAAGTCATGAAATATAGTTTAATACAAGGTCTCTATAATTATATAAAAACTACCATAAGGATAAGAACTATAATTTCAATCCTCAAGGACATTATACACCATATCTCTCATGTCTAGGCTACAAGGACTTAATATTTCTACACTACCTTAGGGAATGCCACAAGGGAATCATATATTAAGATTATATTTTATTTTGGTCACTATAGACCATCATACCCCATTATATAGTCAGAAGTTAGATATCATATGACCACCATTACCCCAATTATTTCTAGAAGGATATCATGCCCTATAATACAACTATTTATTTTCATCATGTCACATAAAGCATCCGAACATTCTCCCCCACTTAGGACACTAAGCCATGATAGATCCTCCAATCACTTAGGTACCATGAACATAATTATGGTAACCAAACATATGAAAAATACATGATAATGAAATATTTTCATTACATATAGAGGAATAATATAACATATCATGTGTGAGAAATAATGTCCAAATACAAACACTTCTGATCATACTCAAACATGGGAAATGAATAGAAAAACATGTGATCAAAATCAAACATGGTCTCATAGTATATAATGAAAAAACACACACACACACAAACACACACACACATATATATATGAAAAAAATAATTCATGATCTATAAATACAATAAATAAATGTCATATCATGGTAACAAAAATATACATAACCTCTAAAATGTAAGGATCTTACTACATCACATTTTTCCCCATCTATGTCATGATTAGTCAAGAGTGTTTTCACCCGAACAACATTCTCACTCTGGACATAATAATGTTGCACAAAAAGAACTAATATAACCTATTTAATGAATTCATAAAAATTATTCTACATAGAGATCCATTAAGGAAACATGAAATGGTATAGATCAAACTATTTATCAATTAGAATAACCTCCAATGTTAGAATCCCATTTTTTTTAAGTAAGGATATTCCATTACATAAATAATTTTACATAAAAGATAAGATGGTTGATAATCAAATGAAAATTAATTAACTATAATAATTCTAAAATTCTACGATTTAGATTTTTTAGAAAGGTTTGAAAAGTCCAAGACATGGGTTTTATAAATCATCTATATGTTCATATAGAAATTAAGGGTGTTATTAGGGAGGAAATTTGATTCAATTAAAAGGGAAAATAATGGTTTAAAAACTTGTTAATTACCTTCCATTAATGTCACACACATTTTCCACTATGAAAAAATGTAATATGATGATGAAGGTCATGGTTTTAGACATTAAAAACCTCACACATGATTTCCAACATGTTCTCTACCATAGCCCGCACCATGAAAATGATTTTCTTGATCACAATGATCAAAATAGCCATCACCCATGGAATGGTGACATATGTTTACTCATGTAACCTAACCAAGGCCTCCACCATTGATGCAATGAGGCTAATATAGTCTATATTTTCTTAAAAATGTTCCTATTCTATTCCATTCCTTGGAATCATTTTTTTACTTACCCTTTTTACCCACAATGATTACCTAAGGTAGAAACAGTTGTTGTACTCCTACTTTTAATAAAATTGTCTCCATAGACCTTAAATGAACATATAAAATTCTTAAAAGGACACAAGGCCTCACCTAGATATGGAACAACCTAAATCCATAGTGTAGAATATAGGAAAATTCATACCATATTATAATCAAAAGATATAGGTTAATAAACACATTTATCAGTATCAATGAATTTATATAATGAATATTTTTTAGTATTAGATCCAAGTGTATGAGTCAGGGATATTAATTACAATTATGTGTATGTGTAGTTATATGAATTAATTTTTTATTTCTATATAGCCTCACTATTTAGGGATGTTCAAATGAGATATCCAAATATAGTACAAGTCAATGAAATCAAGGAGGCTTACTAACATTCATCTAAAAAATTCCCCATGGGTGATATTTCCATATAATACTCAACAATTTTTATATATTTTATATTTTATAATAGTAGATTTTTGAGAAATTCATGGGTGAGGTATGAGTATCTAGTACATCAATATTGACTATTTGGATGACATTTTATAGAATGTATCATAAAGGTTCATCATATCCCCTCACGACGTGGTTGTTGGTGGAGATGTTCATCTGTGCCTATCCAGGGGAGATCAAGAAATTATGAAATGTTCCCTTGAAGTTAGATACTAATATTTACATTTCATATAATAGAATAATTTTTTATTCTGTTAACACTCTAAAAATGTAATTATATAGTTTATTTCCATATAATATTTCCACTATTGTTTTTTTCTAAATATAATATGGTAGTTGAATAGATCATTAATATTTCCACAAAAAACAATCTTCATGTATCATGGTAAGGCCCAACCATGGTTATAGATTATAAAATAAGTACTCTAAAAAGTACTCACATGATAAAGGTTAATTCTAAACACTTTTCTCATATGACATATTCTTTCCCAAAAAATTACTCACAAGAAAGAGAGTTCTTATAGATGTAGAATTTACATAATAATGTGGTCACGGAAAAGGCCTAGAATTTTCACATAGGATCATTCATGTATGTTATATATATATAAAAATAGGGTATCATGATAGTTTCTATCCAATTCTATAGTACCATTCGGGATCCTAACCCCTTTATTTAGAGGGTAAAGGGAAACTTTCACCATCCCATTTCAAAAAAAAGGATAAGAAAAGATCCCTATAACATTTTTCCTCTATAATTTAATCGTCCATGCATCAATAAGACTGAATTTTGTTTTATTGAGAGGAATATTTTAATAAATATTGAATAGAATAATGAGGAATAATTGAAAAAGAAGAAAATTGTTGGAGTTAGAGGCCAGTTTTCAAAACTTGTGAGTTCTAGAAGATGATATCCATAGTAATTATTCAAATTATATTTGATTTAACCAGTTGAAATACCACATGTGTGATATATGTGTCTTAAAATACTTATTATCTCACTATTTTTGGTTATTTTTGGAATATTGAAGGAGGATACATTCCATTTCATGTAACCCAAACCTTTACCAAATGTGATATTCTATAAAGGCTCATGGACTACTATAAGTGAGGGCGGTTAGGTGAATTATCTCACATAATACCTTAAATTAATTGGAAACCACTTGATAATAGATCAAAAACCCACTTCTATGATAATAACATTACACACATGTGATTTTTATTTCCAGAATATTGACGTCTTACTATCCCATGTTTTACACGAGTAGGATATGTGTGAACCAATTCGATACCCATAGTGTACAGGAAATCATCTAAGATACTAACAGGGTATGTGAAAAATATTTTTCTAAAATTGGATTATTTTTGAAAACATCATTGGAACAATCCAAATTGTGACCTTTCATATGGTTAACCCTTGAATTGCACATTAGATAGGAAGAACATGGATAATCAACTAATGTATCCTTTCTCATTCTAGGTAGTCCATATTTAATCCTCACACAAATACTTGTTCCTTGAGGTAGCTAATGTATAATCCCAAATAGTTGTATTGATTTTATATATTCTATAAAATAAGTTTCTTTACCACATGAATTTAAATATCATGATCTAGCTCAGTTACATAACCTTTAACTATTGAACTTGATAAATATGGGATTTTATAATAGTATATTTATGTTTCCTATCCCAATTTTCCCAAATGATGATCTTGATATCACTATCCTCCATATAAAATATCAAATACCATAGTTTCCTCCTATAAGGATTTATCATATAGAGTGTACCTACTAGAATGTAAAATATGTGTGTCGCTACAAAATTCTAAACTACATTTGTTCTCATTAAAAAATATACTATGAGTGTTTTATTATTTTAAATTATATAAAATACTGTATTCCTACCTAGATATAAACTATAAATACAAAACACATTATATGAAATACCCATGAAGTCATTTTATTCCTATATAATATATAAGGAGTAGCATCAAGTGTATGCATACCTCTTAGTGTGCTTACTAATGGGTTTTTCCATACTAAGGAAAAAATAAATAAATTAATTATTGTAAAAAAAGATAACATTTTTTGATATTAAAGAATACATAATAAGAATAATATAGAGATTATTACATTAAAATTATCTCCTCTATATGATAAACCAAACAACTATACTCACATGTGATGAACAAATCTGTCACCATGACCCCAATAGTGATAGACCTCCAACAAACAGAAATCATGACTGATTTCTAATAAAATAAATTTTCTACAACATAGAGGATTAATCATAAAAATAAATAAGTGTTTTAATAATTAAAACCATTTTATTTATTTCAATATAACTAAAAAACACCTCCCTTTACAAGAAATTAATATATCCTTTTTTAAATCTTGAATATATAGATATATATAAATTAAATTATTTTTAAATATTATAAAAACATTCCATTGAATCACCCCTCTCAACAACATGGATTCAAAACCATTACTCCTTATAAATTATCCTATTAATTTAATATATTATTAAAAAATATAAAACATTAATTTTTTATACAGCCTACCTCCCAAACTTGGAGTTTCCCCTGACCTATTCCTCTTATGATGGAATTGAATGCACTAAAATAATTTGTTGATAATTTTTTTAATTTATTTTATAAATATACTTATTAATTAATTAAATCATAATCATCACCTCCATCTTGGACTAGAAACCCTTGTTATCTAGGTTCACATCCCTAACATATACACTATGCACTCTTCTACCTTGATCATTCCAAACAATCACATCGAACCTAACCACACTAATTAGGGATAGGGCCCTAAAATCATCCATGTTTCTTAACCATGGATAGTAAATTCAACTATCATTATAAGGCTCCCAAAAATAACCTCTATAATAATTCCATCATCCAACCCATTCAATAATGTCCTCCAGGATTGGGGTAAAAATTTTTTCCTTAAATTATCCATCTAGGGAACATCCCCACGAATATCTATTTTTAAAAACCACCACCATCCCACTATATTTCATCATAGGGGTGGGAATGAATGGATGGAGGAATAGACTGCTCATTCATGTCAGGTATCAAAGGATCTAATTATACTTAGTAAATACATCATATTAAAAATAAGAAACCAAACCAATTTCACAAAAAATAGAAACATGAGAATAATCATAAATATAAATGAATAAAAACATAAAAGTGTACCTTACACCAATGGGTGATTTATTATATTAATCTTATATGATTTATTAAGATCACGTGAGAGAAATTCAAATAAAATCCCACCTATGGTTGTATATATGGGGTGATTAATCACTCCATACATGAGAATGATTCTCTACCCTCCATTAAATTATAGAACCCCATGATGTATTAGAAGTATGATAAGTTTGATTATATTTCTAGTTTTTTGACAAGTGGCAGAGAATAGTTTCACACACACAATATAATTATGAATGATCCATTATATAACTATTAAGAATACACACAAGGTTACCTGTATTTAATTTATTTCATATAATACATGAGTTCGTGAATAATCTAGTCCATTCATTCATTATATTAACACATATATCATTTTTTAACATATTAAATGAATTATTTAGTGATGAACAATGTTGGTGATCACATAAATTATAACCATTATCATTCTTATGTGAATACAATAAAAGGGATTATCATGTAGACAATTCAATTCCCTATAATTATGGGAATTAATAATCTAAAACAATCATGGGTATAGAACAACCATGGCTGCTGATATTATTATATTTTAATTTATGATTTAAAAACGCAGTGACATGAAATTTTGATCCATGATATATGATATTATATAGTCATAAAATAAAAATGGGACATGTGAATCACATGCTAAATGAATTTTGGGAATATCTATTTCAATCTTCTATATGCACTATAACAAAAAAATAATACACAAGATTTCACCTTATATTGTATAATATAAATTAAATTTGGAATAAATACAAAAAAGAAATATGAATATCATGAAAAATAATTTGGATATGATATCATAAACCTCATTGTGTATCAAATAATTTAAATATTTTTTGAATAACTATCCAAAAACATTTTTTTATATCTAAATCACCCTTATAAAATATCTCTAAGTCAAACTCAAACTCCATTAACTCTACCACAATGTGTGAACCCACATACACATGTATCATTGATAAAAAGTATAGTATTTTTATATTTTAATGTTAATAAAGAGAGAACTTTAGTAATAAATAAATTACACTAAAGCTATAGAGGTATATGAAATTATCACCATCAAACACATGTATTAAAATCCTCATATCCACCAGTCGGATCACATGAATGAATGCATTATCAATTTTTCTATTCTTTTATGAATTTGGGTAGCAATGGAAAATAGTGTATGTCAATGCCATATATAGAATGAATATTTTCATATATTTATGATTATAGAATAACTATATTTGTAATGAACCATCCCGAATACCCTCTCAAACTGGTACTTGACTTGATATGCCACATACCCGATGAGCATTCCCGATCCCCATGGTCTTGAAAATAGAACCCATACATAAAAAACAAATATAAGGAATGATTTTACCAACCTGAAGATATAACATGACAAGTTTATACATAATATAAAATAGTGGAAAAGGGGTAAATATATTCCATAACTGAAAAACAAATAGCGGAAACCAAACAACCTAGGAGAATAAATAATACCCAAGTAATGGATCAAATACAACGAAGTACCAAAATAGGAAAAATCATCAACTCCACGTGAGAGTATCAAATAAATCCAATAATATCACCACCAGTTACTGAACTCAAATGATTTAAAGCCTCACCGCCTAACTTTGAGGCTTTTCCTATCCCTGCATTCAAAGACATAACCATGTCTACACACCACAGAAGGGGTATGCATGGTATGGGATAATAGGGTCAGCAGGGTTTCACCCAAGTGTTTTGTATCATGTATCTAATCAATAATCCAATCATTCTTGAATTTTAAATAAAATAAGTAATGATATAAGTTTGAAACAAATTTATATCAAAAGTAAGGGAAAACAGTTTAATTTCACCTTTTTTCCACATTTCCAAAAAAATCAAGTAAGTTTCAAATAATTTCTTAACCATATTTTTTTAGTATAAATATAACATTAACATAAATAATTCATCACATATCATATAAAATTCATGTCAGTACAACAAAATGGTACAAAATAAAATTATAAGAACATACAACATCATACTAGGTATCACACTAGGTGAGGACAACTAGGAAACTCATACTGAACATAGAATATCATGTAATCATCAAGCCACTAGACATATGAATTCAGTCTAAAGATCATAAAATCACCCCATAAAGTGAACCCATGGAAAGGTCTAACATGTTCCTAGAATAATTATTGTAAGGAGAAGAGGATATAATCATAAAAAACCCATCAATAATAGATGAGAGATAATAATTTACCTTCCACTTAAGTACCCAAGTCTTCTCATGTTCACTATTATCCAAACTAGCTCATTAAACCATTTCCATCAAACAATGCTTTGAAATTTTTTTCAAAAAATCATTTTGGAATTATTTGAAAATCCTTTTCCATTTAACAATATCGTGGGTAGAAAATATTTCACAAAAAACAAATTTTACACACAAAAAAAATCATTCAATCACTCCATTTCATTTAATAATTTTTTTACCAAAAACTGGAGAAATGTAGTTCACTAACACATGCTAGAGATGAAAATACCTACCTCAAAAATCAGCTCACACATTCCCAAAAAGGAATTCACAAATAATAAGAACACAAGAAAGATAACATAGGTCCTAGACCAATCAACATATCTTAGAATTGATTCACTTAAAAAAAGGGTCGGTAAAGAATAAGAAAAAACACATAACATAATAACGAACACATGCTGCACCACAACCAACAAAGGAAAAAACCCACATTCAAAATAACAAAAATATATAGAGATAATCAATAATAAAACTCACCATTGGTCAATAAAACGAATACCATAATGCAACATTACAACTATGCTCAAAGTCAATGAATAAGCAGGAAGGATCACTCACCAGGATAGATACAATGAAACCATACTTATGAACCAATGTTGAATAAATCTATATCGATTTAATGGAGGCTCATAAAATCAACAGAAAATGGATCTATGTCAAGATCAAGGAGGGATATAGAATAATTAATGAAAAATAAACTAATACAACACACTAAAATCCCTATCTGTGATATTTACATGGCATGTAAACCCTTTACACGTTGATTAATCCTCAGGGAACACATATTTTGAAAAAGATGTTTACTTTTTATTAAAAAACAATAATTTAACATTACATGATGGGAAACATTTACACGGTGAGTACTCATTTCATACGATGTAAAGCATTCACAAAAAAACCTTTAGAAATTACATATTGTATACTGCCATTATGTGGCATGTATTTATACAACAGACTGTAAAAACTATAGATTCTTTTCAAAAACTTAAAACCAAATTGGGTGTTCTCTGAACTCAGTGAGAACCATGCCATTCCATTAACACATTTATAACCAGTCTCCAATAATTCAAATAAACTTACATCCATAAACATTATTTCATTTTACCAAAAAAAAATTCTATGTACACTGATGTCCCAAGATGCGGCCGATTAACAAGGAAAACAAGTAATGTGAATATTATTTTCTGAAATATGGTAAAAGTATGCTAAAAAATACACAACATATGAATTTCTATCCCTATGAAGTCATGTAGAGGAATGAATTATTGTAAGTAGGAGAGTCCACTTCTACCTCATCAACAAATCATGTGCCCAAGTCTCATGAGAATCTAACTTGTTCTACCACAATATATTGACCAATGGAATAGGCTTCTCATGAAAGATGTTCACTTGAGATTCAATTATTTGAACTGGATTCTCAAAAAATGGAAACATGTGGAACTAAATTAATATCTTCCAAAATCAAAATGTGAGATGGATCGAGATGGTATTTCCCGATCTAAGATATTTAGAAAACACTATGAATACCTATCAACTGATTCGACAATGCCAATTGATCAGAAACCATCATAAGTCACTCAATGACCTCTAATTGTACCACATATATTGGATCCAAATTTCTCTATTTCCCAAGCCAATAGTGACCTAATCAAGGAGAAACATTCCTGAATTATTATAAACATAAGGAAACTCCAAAGGAAAACACAACTAATCTAGATAAGACTTTTTCCGACTCTGTACTATAACCAGACAACAATGTATATCATGAATCCTCATAGATGTCTCCTGAACTAAACTCAGTCCCACCAAAGAATCTTTTCCCACATATTCCCCAAAAAGCAGTGATCTGCAAGGGAAACCATAAAATTCCTTGAAAGTGAGCATTATGATTGACTGCAAATGACTATTTTTATAGGAAATATTATCATGTCCTAGATGGATATACCATATACACCAAAACTCATGACCTAGAAACAACACATATCCTATAAAATATTAATAACATTCTCCCTATGAACATCTGTATGTGTATGATAGGTTGTAATCAATCTAACCTGATCCACTATCACCTCTTAGAAGATCCTCTAGAAAATCAAAGTAAACCTAGGATCCCCATATGAAATAATGTTAGAAGGAAACCCATGTAACCTAAAAATCTTCTTCACAATAGCTTACCTAGATCTTCAACTATTGTAGTGTATTTGACCAGAATGAAATGAGACAACTTTGTCAACTGATCTGACACCACCTAGATTGTACTATTCCCTTAACGTGTCCATAAAAATCCAACAACAAATTCCATGGATTCCTAATTGCATTTTCAAACTTTTATTATAAGAGGATAGATAAATATATAAGGTATCAAATTCTATACCTTTATCTGTTAGAAGGTGTAACAATGAGACACATAATCCACAATGTCATGCTTCATACCCATCCACAAGAATCACCGTCTCATGTAATAATATATAATCATAGTAACTAGATGAATGAACCATGAGTAAAAATTAAAATAAAATAAAACCGAGATCCTACTAAATACTAACATTGAAAAATGATCCCAAAAACTAATAACACCATCTGATTTGAGAGACCAATACGAAATGATTTTCCCATTATATAGGGTTTCAACAATGCATATAAACTCATTATCCAACTATTGAATCTATAAAATAGACTAAAGGAGATATGGTTATAAATGAATACTGGTAAACCATTCCTATGAAATATTCCTAAGCATCCAAATAAAACTTGGAAAAAATCCCAATAAGGATCCACTATTCCTACAATTGTAAAAAAACTTTTGAAGGCACTTTCCAAATAACTTCATCTATAATGATGTTCCCCTTACCTAGGGTGTAGGCTATACCGATGTGAAACATAATTTTATATTCTACCCACTACCACTATATAAGATTCATGTCTCTCTAAGAAATGATATATCTAAAACTCTTATTTTAAAAAAGGGTTTTTGAACCTTTACCAAAAAAATTAAATTCCTCCAATGCATAAGCACATGCATAAATTCTAAAAGATCTAAATCTTGAGTGGGGTAATTATTATCATGTGGTATAAACTAAAGAGAAATATAATCCACCATACGATCATACTGCATGAGAATACCACCAAATCTAGTATAAGAAGAATCACAGAAAACTATATAATCCATACTGATCTCAGGAAAGATCACATTTGGAGCCAATGTAAAAAGTATTTTCATATCTTTAAAAAAAGAAAAACACATGGAATCCCATATGAATTTCAAATCTTTCCTATCAAGATTAGTCTAAGGATATAGAAATAATTATAAATCCTTGATGAACCGTCAATATTATCCATCAAGAACAAGGAATCTATGAATCAAAATGATATTCCGTAGAACTTACCATGAAAAGACAATCATCACTTTCCCAGGATCATCTAATAAGCAATTCTTATAAATAACATGCCCTAATAATTTTAGTTCTTGAATACATCTATTTAATTTATAAATATATCCATACAAATGGTGACTCCTTAGAATTTACAAAAAACAAACTTAGATGGTTCTCGTGGTCATGATTGGATCTCTAGTATACCAAATTTTCATCTAAAAACATGATCAGAAATGTGTCAAGATACTGATGGAGTATCTGATTAATCGAATGCATAAAAAAAATTAGAATTAGTCAAACCATAGAACATCAAAAGATATTCATAATGGACATAAATTCTTATAAATTTCATATTTAGTATATCAAACTCTCGAACTCATAGCTGATGAAAAACCAACCAATGATCGATCTTTGAAAGCCAATTTTTCCTATTTAACTGATCAATCAAATCATCCACCTATGAAAAAGGATACTTGTTCATAACTATTACCCTATTCCACTTATCATAATCTAGGAATAATAAGATTGAAAAATTATCCTTTTTGAATTTTAGAACTAGGGATGGCCATGGAGAAACACTAGGGAACCCAAAACCCTTTTCCATCTGGTCATTCAAAAATGTCTTAATCTCTTTAACCTTGAATGGTTCCATACAATAAGAAGTTATTAAATTTTTTTATGTACTTCGAAAAAGCTAAATCCTAACCTATACCTTCCTATCTAGAGGAATATTAGAGAAGTCATCTGGGAATATTTCAGGAAAGTCCCCAAGAATAACAGGAAAATTAACAATATAAGAGACATCATTGAGAACACCCAATACAATAGAGAGAAAACTCTTGAGCTATGGGAGGGAAGGTCCTACATTTCTAGACCTTAGTTCCAACTTAACCTGAAACACCAGAGATCTATCACTAACCACATGAAATGAAATGAAATTAACCAATGAAAAAGTTTTAACCTTATCATAACAAGAACCAAGAAAATCCATCAAAATGATAATGTCAAACAGATCTAGATCAATAATAAGAATATCCTAGACTAGATCAATATCATATATCAGTATTGTACAAGTAGAAATACTAAACAATGTCTCTTTCCTCTTTCCAAGAGTTTTTGTTAATTACATAATAAAGGAATGGATTTCTGTTGTATGATTAAATTTATCAATAAAAAGACCAGATATAAATGAGTGGGAAGAAATAGTATCAAATAAAGAAATTGATACTTAAGATAAATTAAATATGGTACCTCTCAATGTCATTTAACCATCATATTCCTTTTCCATAAAATCACATACAACTTAGAGGCACACCACTAGGTGCAACTAGAGATGCCAAATAAGCGTACTTCCAAGAACCACCCCCAACACTCTTTTGGTGATGTTTACACTTTATATTTTTACCATATAATTATATTAAATCCTCCATTAGGTGGAAAAGAAGGGTCATAATATCCAACCTTGGATTCCATATTAATTTTTTCCATCATATCCCTATCCAATGTAACTACATACGTCGAATGACTCTATATTAATAAAATCGATATGGTATCTAATTTAAAACCCTACAGGTACATCTGAGCCTTCATCTATTCATTCTTCAAAATATTTGGTGAAAAATACCATCTCAGAAAAATGATTGGTGTATGCCAAAACCAAAAAATTTCCATGATGCAAGTACAAGAACACTAGTTAATTCATTATCATCAGTGGATCTTAACAAAACAACCAGAATAGGAGCGTAAGAAAACCCTTCAAGTCCATGCACACATGTATATCCTTAAAAACCATAGAATCTAACAAAATCTTGATGGGACACATAATAATGAATTCTTCACAAATTAACTTGATTATTTTATGTTTATCAAGTAAGTTAAAGATATGATCAATCTTGTAACGACAATACTACACCTCTTGAGGTTCATTCTTACCTTTAAAGGATAGTGGATTCTCATGAAAGAACTCTTATAATCGATATCCTAATAATACAACTAATATTTGTGTCTCTAAAACTATGTCTAGATGTTGTGGCACATTTTGGTCAATAGCATAAACTAATCACATAATGGACTTGATAATGTCATGATACATCAGGTGATTCTCTTGAGGTGACTTAGCTTTACCTTCCCGAGGAACTCGAAGAACATGTCTCCAAGCCATACAATTGCACATTGAAAAAAGAAATAATCCAACAATAAAAAAATCTTAGCTCAAACAATAAAACCCATAAAAATGAGATCAAAATCATGAACTCAAGATAGTAGATGCACATACCAATATCCCATGGTAACATAGTTCTCATCACATCGATTGGTTTCTAAGAACTCACCACAATATACCTCTCAAGTCTCAAACATACTATATCAAGTGTAATAAACATTACAAGGAAATTACTATTGAGGATAGAACACATTTGATACAAAATATTAATGAACCAACCCAAATAAATTCTCAAACTACTAACCAAACCCACACACCACATTTCGGAAGGGAGTTACTGATACCCATAGGCTAGCAACTAGCATCAGTGCATCAAACAAAAAATTTATTGGATGATTTCATCCAAGTTGAAACAAAATCATTAAACATATATAAAATAGAGAAAAAAGTGGAAAATGGTAAATATATTCCATACTTAAAAACAAATAGATGAAACCAAAATAATAAAGAGAAGAAACAATCTCCAAGTAAATGTTCGACCACAAAGGACTTTCAAAACATGAGAAATCATCTACTCCATGTGATTGTGTATGCTGACTCCCACTAACTCACAACTAGACACTCTACACTGCTAAGAAAACTCTCTGCCTCACTAAGATGATATTCCATTCCATGCATCAAAATAAATAACCATGTAAATGCACCACTGAAGGGGTACATAGAGTGTTATCTAACATTCTCCACTAGGTCTCACACAGGTGGTCCATATCAAGCCTCTAAACAATAATCCAATCATGATCACCATTTAATGAAAACAAATAATGATAACAGTTAACCGTTTTTGTATAAAAATTGTGGAAAAATGGTTTAATTTTCCCCATTTACCATATTTAAAATAATGTAAGTAAATGAGGTTCAATTTATTTCATGAACATATTTCATATAAAATATATCATATCAAAATGAAGCATGCATCACAAATCATATAAAATCCATTATATTATAAAAAAATGTACAAATAATAAGATGATTCACATGTAACATCACACTAGAGATCACACCAGGTCATGATAGATAGGGTAATCATACAAAATATATACAATCATTTATGAATCAATTAACTAGACATATTCATTAAGTCTAGAGAGAAGACAAACACCACAAAAATTGGACTTCCCAACAGGTCTAACAAGTCCTAAGAATAATGGAAATGGGGAGTAGAGTAAATCCCCATAAGAAAACCTCCGACAGTGGATGAGACCTATTACTATACCATCTATCTAAGTATGTAAGGCTTCACATGGGTTGTATTTTCTAAACTGTTCATCAAAACCATTTCCATCAAACCATTTTTAAAAAAAATTTAGAAACCCATTTCACAGTGCTTGGAAAATCCTTTTCCATTTACCAAAACTTAGGGAAAAAAATTTATATAAAACAAATTTTCACACAAAAAATACAAATCAGTAAATCATGTAATTTTATTTAATAAAACAATTATAAAAAAAGGTGCAACGAAGTTCACCATAACATTCTAGAGTCAGAACAACCTACCTAAAAACATAGGTACCACATGTGCACAATGGATTCAACCGACAAGCATAATGAAACTATAACAAAAGAGTTTCTAGAACCAATATACACCTCTTGGAATGATTCAATAAAAAAAGGGTTAATATAGAAGAGGAAACAACACAAACCTCAAGAATTTAGACCTACCACACCCTAAAAAACAAAGGAAATGACCCCTCGAATAAGATTTCACAATAGATCATGAGACCAATAATAAGAAACATCACCATGATTCAACAAAACTAATAGTGCAATGCAACAATGCCACCTCTATCAAACGAAATAAAGAATAAAAAACCATATCTTACCTAGAGTGGTGGAACACAATTACCATGATGATCCAACACCAAATGAATTAATCCAGATCGAATGGTGGCCCCCAATATTGCTGGAGATGGGATCTAGGTCAAGAAAATGGGGGGATGTGGAAGAATAATGAAAAAATCAACCAATACAGCACCCTAAAATCCAATTCCACAATATTTACACACCATTTAAACCATTTTTAAATCATGAAATCCTCATGTATCACATACAATGATAAACCTATCTCCATTTTATTCAAACCCAATATTATAACATTACATGTTGTGAATCCTTTACACGCTGTGTACTTGTTTCACACTGTGTAAAAAGTTCATGACATGAAACCTGTAGAACATACACATCATGTACTCCCATTACAAATCATGTATTTCTCCTATAGAGTCCAAAAAATATTTATTCCTTACAAAACCTCAAACCAAAATGGATTTTCTCTGAACTCGGGGGGATCCCCACAAGGACATTAACACATTGATACCCATACTTCATGAATTCAACGAAACATGCATTCTCGAACAATATGTTATTTTCCCCAAAAAATATCTCAATCATCGGGAGTCCCAATAGGTAGAACATTAAGGAGAAAAACAATTAATGATATGGTAATTAAATTAAAATGATAAAATTATGTTAAATTATTGTTGAATAAGTAACCTATAATCAAAATGTATGGATGAGTATATCACATGTACCGCACATGAATAGATAACAATATCATATGTACTATCTATTGGAGGCCCCAAACTCTTGAGTATATCTCAATAGAGTTCCAAGATATGAATCTCATCACATGAGAGTTCAAACACGGTCTTGGTTATTCTCCATCCAATAAAGAGATCAACAACAAACCCAACCAACCACTGATTAGCCAAGAAACGTTATTTTGAAATGAAATTTATCAATTTATGGAGTTTCTTATGCTATGTATATCACCAACCATAGGTAGTAATGGCTCTGTATATGATCCATGATCCCATGGTATATCAATTAAATAGTGTATAACACTCCATGTTGTATATTTAGTGGGCCATACAGTATATAGAAACACATTTTTTTACTTCACAAGAATATTCTGTATGTCCATACACAAATCCAAATCACACCAACCATAAATTATAAACATAACCTTTAATACTCACTTATAAACATCAATTTGTGATAAGTCAATATCATACTTTGGGAGTAAATTTATCATTATATTTCATGAAATATATATCTATATATACATATATGAAACCTATATGAAATAATGATAATGTTAAAATTTCAATATATATGATATATTTTACACTATTATAACCAATTTAAGAATGCATAAAAAAACCCTATATAAGAATTTGTATATATTTTCATATATGATACTCCTTCAGATCATCATTCTATTTGATGCACATTATGGGGCTTTATCAACTAATTATGTCTATATGTAATACCAGAAACATATCCTTGTAATCACATGTTATAAAATCCACCAAAAATTATTTATTGATTAAGATCTATAAAAATAATGTTTAAATAGTGATTAGATTTCATAATCCTATTAATAATGTTCAAATACATCAATATATTAAAAATCATTAACAACACAATAATAAATAGTATTATGTGATTAGATTTTGGTTTATACTTTGAACTATTTATATGTTTAACATAATCATCATCAGTATTAACTCCATTATACATTTTCATTAATAGCATATGCTAATTAATTTAACTATTTAAATTATTAATAAGTAGTACATGTTAAACATCTTTAGGATAAATTGACATTCACTTAGTTACAATAACTAAGCATAAATATTTATAATTCTCTTTCATAACATATAATAAACATATTTTAAGATAATAAAATTAATTAAAATTGTTTTCTAATTGGAATAATCATATAATAAATAGTGATATTCACTTTCTTATGATAAATAAATTTAAGTACTTAGATTTTTCTTTATTATCACATATTTCTTACTCAAAGGTATATGATGTGAAAGAATATTAGATTTTTAACTAATATAATCCATTTATTTCGAAAATTTGAATTTATATATGGTCAAATACCCTCCAAATGTCCTATTAGACATTATATTCTCTTTAGAATATCATTATATGTAGTAAAAAAATCATTATTAATATGAGATAAAAACTATCTCATTTTAAGATGAATATTTAATAAATAACACACTTCTTCCTTATCATATATGATATTAAATGTTTATGGGGGCATGCATCATTGAATAAAATAAATAAATAATTAGAATATATTATTTATGTTTTGACATAAAAAATTCCCTCTTTGTTTATCAAGAGTTTTGACAATACAGTTTTATAATGGGAAAACTTTTTTTATACTTGTCTCATTTCCAAAACATGTTATATAATCTGATGAATCATAAATCATGTGTAATATCTCATATTTTTTATAATAATACAATGTTAATGAAAAAATTCCAATTATCATCTTAAATAAATGATATCACAATATGCAACCTTTATTTATATGCACAGAAGATGGATAAAATCGACTATATTGAAACAATTTATATAGAAGCAATTTTCTTCATCCATTGAATGAAAAAAATATTATTTAACAAATATTACATGGATTTTGTAACTTTATATATTTAAAACACAAATAAATAACATAGTTAGTATATAAAACCATTTAAAATAGAAGAATAATCTTCTATAGAACTAATACCTCTCTCAAACTCTATTTTTTGTGTTTTGAAAATAATGCAGTGGCACTTTTTTAGGATGAATGGGGACTCAAATAAAATTGAAAGAATCATAAAGATATTACTGAAAAATAGATGAATCCACACCATCCAAAATTATATGTACATTGTCTTGTCTAATATATATTTCAAGAAACCAATAAAAATAAATTCTATCAAATTACGGATATTCATGGATGAAATACCCAAATAAATAAGATATCAGGTCATATATCATAACATACTCATCCATATTGATTTTACCACTATTATATCTATAGTGTATAATTCAATATTGATTTTTAGTCAAATATTATTGTATATCCTTGTTATTTACTTAATGTTATGCTGTAAAATTCATATCGGGGGATTCACGTGGGGATTGAATAAAAAAATTATCTTCTAATATCCCATTAGAATCCATGAGAAGGTCAATTGAGGTTTCTAGGATAATTTATCATGTGAGTTCATTATCTAAATAAAAAATATTCCCTAGATTACATTTATTTTTAGTGATATCTATAACACCCACCACTTGAAATCATTGATTCCCATCTCTTTTATTTTCTTTACTTTTATTGAAATGTTTCTATAGTTAAGGATGACTATAAACTAGATATGATTAAGGAATTAACCTAGTAAATCAAATAGGATTCTTATCCTTCTCATATACCATTAGGATATTTGATGTTGGTTTCTTTGTTATTATTCCCTTTAATTATGGTTTTGTAGTCATTGTTTTAGGTATAATTGTGTATTCCTTATTAAAATTTATTTTCTTCCATGTATTAATAAGATAAAAATAGGAGATACATGTATTATTTCCTTTATTTTTCCCTAATCGATAATATTCCTTAGTTTATGATTCATCCTCACACACTTATTTGATATAGTAATTCTTTTAAATATTCTCATAAATCCTAGAAGGATCACCTATATGTTAACATACAACATTTTTTTATCCTAGTACCTATCTTTTTCCACCCCTCATACACTCTTGTTCTAGTTTAAAAACCACCAAAATTTGAGAATAAACTCTATATAAAAACTATATTTTATTGCTCCAGATTTGGAGGATCTACATGGGGTAGAAATGATATTTATACATCATAAAAGGGAATAACCATTTCAGATAAACTACCCTCTTCATATAGTTGAATTATCAAGTAATGTGAAGAAGTGATTTGGTCATAGTCTGTGACAACATGATCTCAACATGTTTTATGACAAGATAACTCCACTATAATACCCAATTATTTATTTAGATATGTGAAAATAATTGGTACTAACAGAGTGTTAAGTTAATTATTTTATTTCCTATAACTCAATGTCACATTCATCTATTGTAAGGTTTTAAAGGGTATGTTATTTTTGGAATTAGTTCCTCCACTAAGGGAATATGAGATGAAAACCATATGATGTTGGTCCTTATCCCAATATCCCATCATTATCTTGACCATAATATCCTTTTCTATATCAATATTCTATAGAGATTATTTAGGTGGACATTTAATTTCAAGGAGGTGAATTAATAAGATAAATACCACTACTTACAGTAATAATAGAACAACATTCTAAAGAAAGTATCTTTATAGTAATGATGCTAGAGAGTGACCAATATTATTTCAATAGGATGAGTAATAAATATTTGACTCCAACTTCATCAATTTCATGAAATGATAAATCTATTTCACCTTAATATATATTTAATCCACTATTGTATTGGATATGTATTATTCAGTTTGGATTCATGGGAATATTAGATAAATATATATGTAGTCATATTTTCTATCTATATATATCAACCCTCTATATTTGGAACATTTTTAGGGTCAACCGATTTTGAAATATAATGTTTATAGTGGGGAAGATCACTAAGATATTTTAGGTTAGAAGATCTAACTTCTTTTATGAATATTAGAACCATCAAAATATTGGAGAATAGAAATTATCAAAAGATTATAGATATATTGAAAGGTCTATGATCATATCTTCTTATACTAGGGTGAATCTTTAAAATGAACAATGTCATGATCATGAAAACCCAAAGAGGTGAATAAAAAACTATCAAAGGAATCACATGCGATTTAATGATAATAAAATCATGTAACCAATGAATGATTTAGGAGGGTTGAGGATTTAGAGAACACCATATAAGAGAGAAATATATTAGGGATACTATCATATAGATATTGTACTATAGGATAGAAGAAAGTTTTTCACAATGACTCATGTACATCAATGTTGGTGATGTGGGTAAAAACATGATGGTGAGTTATCGATAACATTAGATTGTGTCCTTCCCCATCTAGATGGGAATGTCTCTAAGTGGAATCCAACACCACCTATCCCATAAGACATTTAGTTGTTAAGGATATTTTATAAACCCATGATGTGGATAAGGTAATAATTTTTATAATATTGGTACATAACAGAGACATTCAAAAAAGTTTCAAAAAATCCCATTAAATAACTTCAATAATTCAATGTTATTAGAATCATTAATTCTTAATATATAATATAAATGGGTTAAAATGATCACAACATCATATTAGTTGAAACATTTTACGAATATCTAACTAACAACTATTATTTTGGTTGAACATTTAACTACTTTTAGTATCTATAATATACTAAATCCTTTAAATAATCTTCCCAGTTCATATATTCTCATCACTTTGAGAAAAATAATGCAATTATTTTGTGAACTTATTAACATTATTAGAATAAAACAATAAATTCCAATTTTATGTATCAATTATATAGAAAAATAATTATATATAATAATCACTCTCACCATACATTTAACATAGCCAATCATACTGAGTATATGAGTGGAAACTGAAAATAATTTTTCATTTTGTATCTAATTAATTTAGAACACCATTTGAATAATTATATAATTTATATAAAGATATAAATTCACATTTTTAACAACATAAAACCTTGGGTAATTAGTAAGTGATTTCTATAACACATAGAACTCTCTTTACTCTTGACTGTTTTTATGTCACTGGTTTTAGGAGTTGGTTGTATTAATCTTATCATTTCTATATGTTTGTCCACAAAGTAATGTTTGATTATGAAGAGGGAGATATTATTTATATAATAGTATTTTATTTTTTGAGTATCTTTTATTATAATTATTTAATAAGTAATATAATTAATTGGGATCCCACTAAAATGTCGACACTTTTTTGAAATCAAAATATGCATTTTGGTCCAAGATCCATATTTAATCATCATTTCCACTAGGAATCACATTAATATTTCATGACTATATCTGGTATAAAACTATCATAAATCATATCATAAATTACCCTTTGAATTTTCTTTATCCAAATATATTATATGGATAAAAACTTAACTATATTCATCTGGTATCCTAAATTATTATGGTTTCAATTAATCATGTCAGTATGCGTATACTGAAAGATGTGTGATGAGGAAAGTATCTTACCAATAAACATTGAGGTGCTACATATCTATTTTTGTAATTAAGATTTGTCAAAAAAACATTTTAATTATTCCAATGTTATGCTATTATGGATAATTTTTTTTAATTCCATTACAATTCATGTCATATGTACTTTAAAGACATATTCAATGATCCAAGATTATGATCTATGATATATAGGGTATGTTTTTTAAAAGTATTTATCAAACTCATATAGTAATGTTATAATAATATCTCCCTTTTTTACGTTTTATGAGAAACTAATCTCACCCATTAGTGTGTTTCATTTCCCTGGTATATGATGAAATTTATCAATAATTATATGTATAAGAACCATGATAATTATGATGAAATTAGAGAATGATTATTATGTTCAATTTTTATTCATTTGTTTAAGTATCCACATTTCTAAATATTCTAGAAGTATATTATTAATAAATTTTTCATTAATGTTTTTAATAATATTCATCTAATAAGATGTAATATATATGTTTGAAATTTGTTTTTCATTATAAAGTGTGTGACTAGGTCACAAAAATAAGATGATTCATTGAAAGATAATGTTAAATTAACAATGGATCTAATTATCATGAAACAAAATGTGAAGATGGAGGATAAATACTAAAATATGTTTAATAACATGAAAAGGGTCTTCTTAAATATTTATCCAACCTAGTTAGAAATGGAAAAAATTGATAAAAGTAAAATGAAAAAATCTGAAAAATTTTATAATACCAAGAAGGACATTATAGCTAAAAATAATATTGAAAATTAAAATAGATCAATCATACCAATGGGGGTTTAGTTATATAGAGATTGAAGGAATTTTATCATGAATAGTGATATAAATATTAGATCTATTAAGAAAGGATCTTATAAGTTCAGAGGAATGTCTCAACCATGCATCAAACATTAGTGAGATTATGAAGAGAAACCTTATTCCCATATTTTTATAGTGGTGTATCATGGAATAAGAAATTTTAAGTGAATCATGAAAATAGATAAATGGTTAATGTTGTCAAGTCTGCACAACATAAATGATGTCACCTACATTGTGTATTAATATTTTAATCTCATTGAAAAACTCACGTGTCACATTTCATGTGATATAATATAACCAAATTTTTTCATAAAAAACTATATTCTATTTTTGATGATAGAATTAAAAAATTATAAATTAAATAGAGTATCCATTATTGGTGAGATATCAAAGACTTGCAACTTCCATGGATTTATTCATTCATAAATTAATATCAAAATCGAGAAAGCCACTAAAAATTAATTATTTGATGTTTAATTTTTTCATCCCAATTATTTTTTATTGAAACTGAGTATGATAATTATGGAGTGAATTTAAAACAAAACAGTGGATACAGATGAATATGTACTTCTATATTTTTAATGTGTCCATTGATTTGAGTATAGATTCATAAAATATCATGAAAAATATTTTTTTATCCTTAGATAAGTGAACAGATGATTTTGTGTCACATTATGGTTAAAATATGTGAAAATATGATGTTTATATTATTGATGATTTGTTTTTACATTGGATCAGCTAATTTAGATAGATATTTGATTTTTTGATGGAAAATTTATAGGGTAAAATTTTGTTTCATCATTCTATATTATGTAATTTTCTTGAATCCATATAAAATGTGAAGAACATAGAAAGAGTATTAATAAGGGGATAGAAGACGATTTAGTTATGGTATTGAAATTTATAGGATGACCCTACCATAAAATCATGGAATCATTAAGGGGTGAGAAACTACCTCCATTTTATTTATTATTAATAAGCGGAGAGAAAAAGATAACTTTCAAATGAATAATGGTATGTATCTATTCTATTTACCAGTAAAAAGGATTGATAATGAATTAAAAGTGGAATATTGATGTTCTAACTATATTGTGACTGAATTTGTTTTTCAATTAAGTATGCCAATCTTTGTTTGTGGCGTGAAGGATAATTGAGTTTGTATCCACCTACATAGCATGATGGTGTTACTCATCTATTTGAGTAAGGAAGAGTTGGATTCAATATTAGAATCTCAAAAAGTGTTATGATTGTTGAGATAATTTATAAGGATAAATGGAAAGTGTTGGTTATATGTTTTTAGAACTCTCTATAGTGGGTTTAAGTGAGGTGATTCTGGTTTCAAAACTGTTATTGAAAAACCATTGCAGTCATATTTAAAAAGATTCAAATAGATTGAATGGATAAAGAAGAGATATATTAATATATAAAATCCATGAATTGATGATTGAACATATTTTATATTGTATTTAGTTGTGATAATCACTAGTGAAAAGGATTTATTTATTAAATATTTGAGATTATATTATTAAGGTAATAATGTTCTTGAACTAATCATTCATGAGTATTTAATAAACCTAAATACATTGGGTATAGTTCTAAAGAAGTGTAGGACAATTAATCTATTTCTAAAAGTGTTTAATTTTTTATTATGAAAATTAATGATTCCCTAAAATTAATTTAATTAAACATTATTGAATTTGATGAAATAAAAAAAATTAGGTAACATTGATGATAAAAATGTATGGATTTTTTTGGATTACTCTATAAGCCAGGGATTGAATTTTTTCAAGTGATTATCTTGTATGAAAGAAATTAAATTTTTTATGAAATGATTTATAGTTGAAATAAATTTTTTTATGAATGAACAATAATGAATTTAATTCTTGTATAAACATTTATTTTATAAGAAAGGGTGATGAATGAGTGAATCATGTATTAGTGGTTTACAGATTTTGTATGAAAGAAAGTGTAAATATATAAAAGATCATATATTCATAGAAAAGGTAAAAATTTCATATAATGAATTGGCCTTCTTATGAGTATGAGATACTTTAGTAGATTACAATACTTGTTCATATTTTGAAATTAATTCAAAATGAAAATGTGAGTTTCCAAAATTATGTTCAGATGAAAATAATATTTATTGATTATTATGTTATTATTTTTGTATCAAAACATAATAATTATTTTTACATTCATGATTTGATCTTAATTTAATTAAAATTTAATGATAATCAAATGAATAGATAATTATTTCTTTTATTTGGGAAATTAAAATGATATTATTTGAAATTCAACATTAGTGATCATAATGATGTAAATTTTATAAATAATTTAGTTAATGTAAATTTTAATAATTATTGAAGTATATATTAGATAATAACTTGTGATTTATGTTAGTTACTAAAAAATGGTATTTAATGTTTATGATAGGTAAAATTGAAATATTTTAAAAAATAACTATGATATAAAATTGTTAATGTTTGAGCTATTCATTAGGGTTTTAAATATCATTGAATTTTTTTTGATATAATATCAATTGGAATTTGATCTATAACATGAAAAAAGGAGACCAAATAGAGAAGAATTTTTGAAAACTAATATGATGTAAAATTAGAAGGATTTTATGTTAAATGAATTAGTAAATAAACCATGAAGATGATTTAATATTTCTTAATTGTTTTAAATGTAGAAAACGTAAATGTGAGTAAATATATATGAAATGGTAATTTTAAAATGAGGTATTCTGAGAATTTAATTAGAAGCTACAACAATTTATGATTCATCATGTTGTGAGTGAGAAGGAAATTGAGGTGAGATTTACTACATTATATATTTATGAAACTATAAAAGATTGATACTTTCTATTTTTCTTATGGACTATGGTGAGTAGATGAAAATATAACTCCTTCAATATTTTTTTGATATATTTGGCTAAAATTAAGAAAAGATAAAAATAAGAACTGATATTTTTAGTATTCTGATAGGGACACCCATATGAAAACATATTGAAAATTCGATATGATAGATCATAGGGTGCGTGCAGTTGGTTATCATTCAAGATATTCTTATAAAAATTCCATATCTAGAAATTGATAATGACTGTAACAATAAATGTGTTATTCTCATGAAAAAAATATCAATCCCATATAGAAAATGTAAGAAAACCTATTAAGACCAAAAATAGTGAAGAACTTGAGAGTTATATACGTTTTAGGTGACTAGTGGTTAGTATGCTAGGAGAGAAAGAGTTCTATTGAATTAAAAATAGAGAATCTAATATATTGGATAAAAAACAAACTAAGTATCAAATACCATAAGAATTAGATATAGATAATTTTTTGCATACTAGTCCTTTCTATTGTATGTGTTATAGTAGTTTGAGAAAAAAACCGATCATTGAGAAATTATTATGTAAATGTATTTATATATATTATTTATTGGTAATGAATATCCTTGAAATATTATATTAGATTACCCAATGAGAAATTTATAAATATGAATGAGAATATTTGGATTAAATTTGGGACCAAGATGCATGTAGATGTTCTTAAATATTTATAGGTATTCAAAGAGTCAATACTAGAATATGAATATCAGAATTTTGGGTATAGTTAAATCCATAGATTGATTTGTGCTATACTTCAATATGATGGAATTTATTAGATACTAGTGGTATTTTAGTATAAAGATAATTAATTATTCAATTAAAATTAATTGGTTTATTTGAATAATGAAACAACTATGTAATATTATGATATTGGGTAACCCTGAGAACTTCAATTACCAGAAAAAATTTATGAGCGGATTATGAGTGCAGAATTTACGACTCAAAGAAATATGATCACACCATGCATTCGGTTCCACACATTGGGGAAAATATTTATACATATAGTATGTTATTATCTCTCATTTATATTCTATATTACATGTGGTCTGCGTGATAATGTAGAAATAAATAGATTAGTTTACATTCTAATAGGTGTTATAGGTTCAAATACCAAATTGGGTTAAAAGTTTTATATGTGATAATAGTAATTTGGAATATATTTGAAAAAACATAATTTACCCCCCCTCTCATGAATCTACATAGATTAAATAGTAATTTTATGTAACCTATAAAAAAGAACACGAAAAGGCACTTTATGGTTATACACAACTCATTACATGCTCTCATCACACAAGACAATCCCTGGATACCTAACAAGTAGGGGCACTTGTACTAGATGATTGAGTAAATAAAAAGTGATTATTTTGAAAGAATCATTAATTTTTTAAAGGATATATTATTTAAATATCTTATCTCATGTGATTACCCTTGTGTATGAATTCTTATAATTATTTATTTTGAAATATTCTTCCATCCACCAAACTAACATGTTCACACTATATTTATGTGTAATTATTTATAAAAATAATAGTTTGTGTTAATCATAAAAAATAGACTGAAAACGTATTTACAAACATAAAAATGAATCCCATGAATTGGGTACCTGAAACTCTCCTATAAAAACATAAAATTATAGTAAATTAGCAATACACTCAAGAAAAATAAATGAACTACAAATATTAAATCCCCTAATTACAGAACAAGGAATAAGTCTCTAAGACAATGGGAAAGTCTAAGACAAAGTAATTATACCTAAGGATACATTACTTATGAGATATTCCTATCAATCACAACTCTAATTCATCATATATATTTCTAATAAATTCAGTTAAAAACTACAGTCATATTAGATGGAAACTAAGCAGATAATCATACCTATCATGTATCTCTTTATATTCAAGTATGATAACATAAAGGAAACATAACAATTTCAAACTAAATCATAATGATATTGACTATATGGAAATTTTTTATAAATGAATATTATTCAATGGAATGAAATTTAAATAAATAAACAAATCAAAAATTTAAACCTCTGATAATCACTTATAGGAGATTCACAAAAAAAGATGACAATAAGCACATTATAATTTTATCTATTCATTCTAGAAATTCCATAATATTTATGATAACCTCTATATACTCATTTCATAATAATTATTCCTATTTATTATTCATTACATATCATTTCACCTAAAACATATGATATTTCATGAAATGTAAACATTTAATATTTTTTTATAATATATCTAATATTTACATATTCTAAGTATGAAATTATTTATGCTATATAATCATTAATAAAACCAATCATAAACACACATTTAGTGTGGTCAAAATAATATAAAGAATAATGAAATTAATTTGAATAATTAAAATTAAGAATAATTATGAAATCAAAATTCCTAAATATAAACACTTCTATAATTTAGACATATTAAGTAATTTATATATAGAATTGAGACTACCATTATGCCATATTATAGTTCTTAGGTATAGTGAAAAAACTAATTGGGGGTGGGGGTGAGTTAATGATCCATTTTCATTTTATATAATCATCTACGTTATTCAATCTTTGTGACTAGTTAAGATCGAGATCCACACATATTTATATCTCAACCACAATTACATGAATGAATATGTAAGTAATTAAATCATATAGGTATTTAAATTATTTAATCATGAAATCGTTATATTTTCTAGGTTTAGATCAAAGTCTTGAGTCCTGGCATCTCTAATATAGAGTAGTGAGTACAAGTATAAGATATTTCTCAAAAATATTGGTATATAGTCTAAAAATATTCCTAGTATGTAGTTAACATAAGGTCCACCTACCTATAGGTTCTTTATAATTTCTATATCCAGATAAATATATCATTCATAAAGCTTACAGACCACTCCTACGCGTGTAACACCCCAAGATTTTATGAAAAATATTCTTTTAATTTCATTGATATCTTTTGTTTTATGCTACACAAAAATTTTCTTGTGCTATACGCAACACCGTATTAGCTTATATTATACGCAAACACTATTCTGGGTTTGTGTTGCATGCAAGAGCAACCTTCCTCAATAGCGTGTGTAGTATGCAATACTGAGTTTCACTAAACAACGACATATTATTATAATATTATTATGGACTAGCCGTTATGAATAGTATTAACTATATTTTGAATTTTATAACATTATTATTCATCTTACATATTTTTTAGAACATGGTATGAGAAAAAAATAAATTTTTCATGTAAAATAAGTATTTTTAAAAAAATGCAGTTTTGCCGCCTTTTGATGGCACACCCATTTTAAATCTAGTTTTTGAAATGTTTATAAGTTCAATTTAACAAAATAAAATTCTTCCTTGGAATCATGATATAAAAATTTAATTTGGATAAATTTTTCATATTATTCTGATAACTTTCTTATTTTAATGAATAGTAAAAACAAGCTATATTTTAATTAAAAACAACTTTTTTCATCGCAATAATTTATATGGTTAGATTATCTTTTTAATTGGTTTTAAATTTTAATTAGAATATTATTTTACCATTTAATCCACTGTTGGTCATTGGAATTAATTTCACTTTGAAATTGGACATAAACAAGTGTCGATCTTTTGATAGTTATTGTTTCTTAAAAACACGCTATTTGTTTTGATAATGGAAATTAATTTTAAAATTAATTAATTCCAATTCTATGTTTTTAATTTGGAAAAACATGCATCATTTCTGAATTCGAAATATCAAATATATCTTAGGCTGAATTTTTGGTATTTTTCTGAAAAACTTCAATTTTTGATGAATAGTGAAACCACTTAGTGGTAGTTAAAAAAAACTGACTCTTTCATTTAAATGAAATTTTACCACTTCTGTGAATTGAATTTCAAAAATCCGACATACATGGTTTTTATAAAGAAGTAAAATGTTGTTCAATGAGATGAAAATAATTTTTTGTGAATAGTAACTTTTGACTTTTATTTACTGCGATTAAAGGTAAATAGGGTAATTCAAGGTTAAAAGAATATTATAATAATTCAAAATTACCTTAACGATTTTCCTAAACTTATTGGATGAGTAGTGGCAGACCATGGGAATCCTTGAGTATATTTTGGGACCCCATTGAGCCACTTGGTAGTGATAATGACAATTTGGAGTAATTAATTTAATGTAAAGACAAAATTAACATTAACAAAAATCTTTTAGTAATTAATATTTATAAGGAGTTATATAAATTATCTTTTTGACTATAAATATTCATTGGAAAGATAAAAATACTTCCTACATGGTTGTTTTTTTATAATTTTTAGACATCAAATAAATTTAATTATTTATGACACAATAATGATGCAGTATTTACCTCATTAATAAATTATTTAAATAAATAAGATTACAATGATTAAAATATTATCCAAAACATGTCTAATTCAGATTGGATGATTGTATTTCGACCATGTGTCATCTTATCTTTATCTGTAATGATTTTTGGACTTTTTGAAACCGAATATAAGTTTATAATAAAATAATATTTTCACACTTTCCAAATGTGCCCTTCTCCTCCCTTATAAAAGGGCACCTCCTCCCTCTCCTATTTACACAACTTTGAGCCTTCAAGCTCGTCCAATACCTGCCCACTACTCTTCTAAACACCAATAGTAATATTATAGAGGTTCTGGTCTCCTCAAAAGACCAACTGTAGTGCCTTAAGAGGAGGTTAAGATGAGGTGCGTCAAAGAAGAGGTAATATCCTTTACCGATTATTTCCAATTTATTTCTTCTTTTACTTCTTATTCTTTATTTGTTTTCATAAATTAGTAACATAAGTATAACTCATATACTGGTATGTTATTATAAATATGAAACAACTCTATTCATCTTCTATCCATCCTACGGAAAACGAAATCACCACGCGTGCGTACGTACGAAATACCGTCTCCACGCCGTGGTGTAATCTGTTTTCCACCACCACCTTACTTGGATGGGTATAATGATGTAAATATATAACTATATATGATTTCTATAAAGTGATATTGATTCTGAAATATTATACGTACACTTAAATATAATTCCACGATCATGGGAATGATATCATCGCTCGTGCGTACGTACGGACTACGGTCTCCACAAATGCGATGAGATTAATTTTCCACGATTAACCATTAAAGTATGATTTTAAAGTATATATAATAAATAATAATGAAATATATTAAATAATAATGATACTGGATTTATGTGCATATATGTTTCATTTACTTAATTCCATTTAATTCAATAAGGAAATGAAAACAGCGTTCATGCGTACGTACAGACTACCATCTCCATGAACGCGATGAGATTAATTTTCCATGATTAACCATTCAAGTATGATTATAAAGTATATATAATAATTAATCATGAAATATATTACATAATAATTATACTGGATTTATGTACATATATGTTTCATTTACATAATTTAATTTAATTAAATAAGGAAATGAAAACAGCGTTCATACGTACGTACGACCTACCGTCTCCATGAACGGTGTATTTCATTCCATTTATCGATATATAATATATATTTATATGATGAATATATATTATATATAAATCATGTTTTACATTATGTAATTAAGTAAATCAGGATATAATTAATAATATCAAGAACAACATGTCGAAACACGTACGATAAATGAAACGATTTTACCCAAAATGCAGCTTTAACATGGAATTTACAAAAGAACGGGTAATATAAATTCATAAGTGAACCATATATGATATCATAACAATGAATATGATTCTTTAATAATTCAATGACATTATTTAAATCATTATACAGGAGGTTCTGATACATAGGAAGCATATCAGACATAAGGTAAGGGATAATTTTTGTAATCTAATTTTTATCCAAGATTGCTTATACGTAAGTATTTACTGGGGTTATATTTTTCATCCATGTCCATAAAATGTTTTTCATAAAGTGTTTAATATTATTCCATGTATTTTTAAAGTCATGTTTACCCTTCTTTGAATTTTACTTTGTGATATAGATGGAATAATTTTTTTACCATACATGGTACTTTATGACTTTTCCATTAAAAGTACGAGGATAATGTTTTTTTAACTTATACGGAATGAACAGATTTTTACAGTTTCATAACACCTTATGAAGATTACTCTACAATATTTTATGACTATTTTCATCAAAATCCTTTTATTTTAAAATTTCATGGAAATTTGTAAAAAGAAAATGATTTTGAAGAAGAAAGGATATTTCCCTCAAGAATTCATTTCAAGTGTTTTATCAAAACCATTTTCCATATAAGATGGAATTATTTCATATGTGTATGTTTCAAGTATAATGTCTCTATGATTTACATGGTTTCAATTTTCTTATGATGAAATGATATCCATTTTTTTATATGGATTATGTTATGATGGGATGATGTGTATGAAACCCATTTTATTCTTTGGGTGATGATGAGTGATTTATGATCATGTTGTGGCACACATAAGAATGATTTCATTATGAGATGGATGGGACCTATATCTCCCTCCAATTCAATGGGTAAATATTTATATCTCATGAGATAGACATGGATGGAAGAGTAAGTTAATCCAGTTCAGTGTTACAGGACTGAAACGAGGAGTGAACTCGATTCAGAAAGGGACTTTGTCCACTAAGATGGTCTTGGAAGCAATGTCTTGGATACTATGGAAATAATATCACGTTCTTAATGGTTTTACACAATTACATGTTTTATTCTCATGCTATTTTATCATGATTAATTTTCTTTTCTAATATATGCCTTATGTACTTCAATGTTTTATGTCATTGCTCCAGATTTTGTTGTTTAGATTTTATGCTCATGTTTTTACATTCAAATGTTTATGGATTGTTTTATGTTCTCTATGTTTACCCTTACTGAGAATTTGATCTCACCCTTTAGATGTTTTCTTTTCCATAGGATATAAAGAAAGGTTTTAGGTAAGAAAAAAAGGGGAAGATCTTTATGGGAGATGTTGAAGATCTTTCAACATGATTAGAAGATTATGTTCCGAGTTTCCAAAGACACTAAACTATTACGGTCCTTGAGTGTTGGTTTTTGTTATGTATTAAGTATTCCGAAAAACTAATGTAATGTCCATTTACGTTAATCTTTGGGTCTCTACAGTTGGTATCATAGGAAAGGTTTAGTTAACCTTTGGAAACTAGGATGTGAAAACTTTAGTGAGATCCCTAGAGATATTTATAATGTATGTCTAGGGATGTCTCTACAGTTAAGTATAAGTATAGGTTATAGTCATAGAATTACATAAAAAATATTATAATTAAAACTAAGATTTTATATATTGAATGTAAATCCCCTTTATTATGTTGTTTTCCTAGCATGATTTTTTCCTCTTACACCATTCTTTTTGGGTTTTAGACGATGGATAGAACCCGAAGGAACCATGTTGATCAATGTAATGGGAAATGAAATGATTTTACTCTTGAACAAACCAATGTTATGGGAGATGGAGTGCAAAATCTTATTTCTATACTTACACAAGCTATGAATAATTCTAGACTTCCAAATGAGCAGAGAAGGGAAAAATATTCTATTGATTCCTTCATGAGGCAATGTCAACCTTCTTTTAGTGGGTCTCTTAATACACTTTTTTCTGAACAATGGATCATTACCATTGAAAAGATATTTTCCATACTTCGATGTTCAGAACATGAAAAATTCATTCTTCCTGTTTATCGTTTAGATGGTGAAGCAGACCAGTGGTGGACTCTAATTAAGAATACAAGTCCCTAAGGTGAAATTGACTCCATGGAATGGGATGAGTTCAAGAACTTATTTTTCAATAATTACTTCCCTCGTATTCTTCAAAAGAAGTTGGAAAAGGAGTTCCTTGAGCTTAAGAAAAAGGATGATAAATCTGTTGGTATATACAAAGCAAATTTTACAAGGCTTGCAAGGTATGCATCTGGATTTTTCGTCCAACCTGAAAGTAAAGTTGATCGATTCTTTAGTGGCTTAAAACCAAGTATTTTAAGGGAATTAACTATAAGAGACTTTAGTAGCTATGAAGAAATTGTGCGTTGTCCTATCAAGGTATAAATGGAATTTGGTGTTACATATCCATCTCATGGTTTTGACATGAAACGAAAGATGGAGTTCGATGAGAAATCTCAGAATAATGGTGAAAAGAAGATGAATGTTTCTTTATGCTCAAAGTGTGGAAAGAATCATGGTGGAGATTGCCTAAAAGGTACTAGAAAAATTTTTAAGTGTGGAAAAGAAGGTCATCGAGTAGTTGAGTGTCTAAGTAATGGGAAAAAGGTATCTAATGATGTGAATAGAGAAAAGACTACAGGGAACGCTCCACCAACACATCAATTCTTCAAGTGTAAGGAAACGGGGCATTATGCTAATCAATGCCCTAATCCAAGGGTTAATGATGACCGACATGAGCAAACACTTAAGGAAAAGGAAAAAGGGAAGTCACATGCGGTCACTATTGGAGATGTTGAATATGACAATGATGAGTTCGAATGATTAAGTGTTTATGTAATGGGATTCCAAAATGACGGTGTATATAGTATCGTGGAATATAGGAATATTTATGTATTGGTCTATTGTGGTTTTCAATAAATTTATGGTACCGGTAACCATGGAAAGTGATTGAGATATTTTTGGAAAGAAGATGATAGGCGCATAATGAAGGGATAAGGAGAAAATGAAATGTTTGACAGTATTCATGATCTCATGACTGATATAAGGAAAAAGTTATATCATAGTTTGTGTATATAGAATTTTTGGATTTTGGTATGTGGAAAGAGTTAGCTTTTGACAACATTCATTTTTTCACAAAGGTTCAATGGGTATTCATTTTTCAACAGAATACAAGATTAAGGTATTCACATGTTTGTAATGCAATCAACAAGATATATATTGTGATATATGAGGGATAAATGATGGTATTCACGTGCTTATTATATGACCTTTTTAGTAATAGTTCTCTTTATACTATTAGTTTGGAAAGAAGTATTTTGGATGATCCTAAAGATTGGAATGGATTATGTTGAACATAAGTTAGTATCGTTTAAGGCTAGAACTTTTTTCAATATTATTGATGGAATGTTATAATAGTGTAGTTTATGAAAAGGGACAACCTGCAGAATGGGCGACAACTCATCACGTCGGATGAGGATGTGGGAATCAAACCCACAACTGAAGTGCGACAGGCCTTTATCACCTACCACTGGACTTCAGAAAGTCCCTGGTTAGTAGAAACTAGTTTTATTTTATTAAGAGGTATGATAGATAATGTATAAGTCCATTTTTGGAATCATATACAATTAATCTCAGCATTGATGGACTTATGTATAATTAATAAATTGTGCTTTACTTTTTGCGATAGAAACAGATGGAATGACCTATCATTCAATCGCATGATCTGCTAACACTTGAAGAATGAAAAATTCAACTTCATTTATTTAATAGATTAAGTGGAAATTGTTCAAGGCACAAAGAACGGTGAGATTGTACCAAAATAAAGTAATTATTTCTTCTAATTCAAATTATTTAACTTTAGGGAAATGATCTTGAAAACTAAAAATGTTTTCCTAGTGTCCTCATATACGATGAATCAGATGGTACCTTAGATCATCACAAATTTATGTATTTGTGATTGTTGGGTTTTTCATAGCCTTGTTCTCTACCACTCTCCATCAGACCTTGATGGATATATTTCTCTTCCATATCCATATTTTCACCTATGTTCTCCTATGTGGAAACCCAGTGATGATTTAATTTGGGTAACCATTATGTTTCATACTCCACTTTTTAAATTTAAGTTTTAGTATTCCTTTTTACAATGTGGGTTTCTATGAAAGAAACTTTTAAGTAGTAAACCATTTATAACCCCAATGAATTTCGAGGGCAAAATTCATTTTTAATGGGGGTAGAATGTAACACCCCAAGATTTTATGAAAAATATTCTTTTAATTTCATTGATGTCTTGTATTGTACGCTACACCAAAATTTTCTTGTGCTATACACAACACCGTATTAGCTTTTATTATACGCAAACACTATTCTTGGCTTGTGTTTCACGCAAGAGCAACCTTCATCAATAGCGTGTGTAGTACGCAATACCGGGTTTCACTAAACAACGATATATTGTTATAATATTATTATGGACTAGCCGTTATGAATATTATTAACTACATTTTGAATTTTATAACATTATTATTCATCTTACATATTTTCTAGAACATGGTATGAGAACAAAATAAATTTTTCATGTAAAATAAGTATTTTTCAAAAAATGCAGTTTTGCCGCCCTTTGATGGCACACCCATTTTAAATCTAGTTTTGACATGTTTATAAGTTCAATTATACAAAATAAAATTCTTCCTTGTAATCAGGATATAAAAATTTAAATTGGATAAAATTTTCATATTATTCTGATGACTTTCAAATTTTAATGAATAGTAAAAACACGCTACATTTTAATTAAAAACAACTTTTTTCATATTAATAATTTATATGGTTAGATTATCTTTCTAATTGGTTTTTAAGTTTAAATAGAATATATTTTTACCATTTAATCTAATTTTGGTCATTTGAATTAATTTTACTTTGAAATTGGACATAAACATGTGTCGATCTTTTGATAGTTATTGTTTCTTAAAAACACGCTATTTGTTTTGATAACGAAAATTAATTTTATAATTAATTAATTCCACTTCTATGTTTTGAATTTGAAAAAATAGACATAATTTTCTAATTTGGAATATCAAATATAGCTTAGGGAGAATTTTTGGTATTTTTCTGAAAAACTTCAATTTTTGATGAATAGTGAAACCACTTAGTGGTAGTTAAAAAAAACCGACTCTTTCATTTAAATGAAAATTTACCACTTCTGTGAATTGAATTTCAAAAATCCGGCATACATGGTTGTTATCAAAAAGTAAAATTTGTTTCAATAAGATGAAAATAATTTTTTGGTGAATAGTAACTTTTGACTTTTATTTACTGCGGTTAAAGGTAAATTGAGTAATTCAATGTTAAAAGAATATTATAATAATTCAAAATTACCTTAACACTTGTCGTAAATTATTGGATGACTATTTTCTAACCATGGGCATCCTTGGGTCGATTTTGGGACCCCATTGAGCCACATGGTAGTGATAATGACAATTTGGATTAATTAATTTAATGTAAAGACAAAATTGACATTAACAAAAATCTTTAATTAATTAATTTTTACAAGGAGTTATATAAATTATCTTTTAAACTATAAATATTCATTGGAAAGCTAAAAATATTTCCTACATGGTGTTTTTTTTATATAATTTTTAGACATCAAATAAATTAAATTATTTATGACACAATAATGATGCAGTATTTACCTCATTAATAAATGATTTAAATAAATAAGATTATAATGATGAAAAATTTATAAAAAACATGTCCAATTGTGATTGGATGATTTTATTTCTACTATGAGTCATCTTATCATCATCTTGAATTATTTTTTGATCTTTTGAAACCGATGAAAAATGTTTATAATAAAATAATATTTTCACACTTTCTAAATGTGCCCCTCTCCTCCCTTATAAAAGGGCACCTCCTCCCTCTCCTCTTTACACAAATTTGATCCTTCAAGATCGTACAACCCCTGACCATTAATCTTCTCAACACCCCTAGTAATATTACAGAGGTTCTGGTATTTTCAAAAGATCAACTCTAGTTCTTTAGGAAGAGGTTAAGAAGAGGCGCGTCAAAGAAGAGATAATATCCTTTACCGATTCTTTCCAATTTATTTCTTCTTCTGCGTCTTCTTCTTTATTTGTTTCATCATAAATTAATAACACCCGTATCACTCATATACTGATATGTTATTATAAATTTGAAACAAACCTATTTAATCTTCTATCCATCCTATAGAAAATGAAATCACCGAGCGTGCGTACGTACAGAATACCGTCTCCACGCCGTGGTGTAATATGTTTTCCACCACCACCTTACTTGGATGGGTATAATGGTATAAATAAATAACTATATATGATTAATTTAAAGTTATATTGATTTTTAAATATTATACACACACTTCAATACAATTCCCCGAACATGGGAATGATATCATCACTCGTGCGTACGTACGGACTACTGTCTCCACGAATGCGATGAGATTCATTTTCCATGATTAACCATTAAAGTATGATTATAAAGTATATATAATAAATAATCATGAATGATATTACATAATAATGATACTGGATTTATGTACATATATGTTTCATTTACTTAATTCCATTTAATTAAATAAGGAAACGAAAACAACGTTCATGCGTACGTACGGACTACCGTCTCCACGAACGCGATGAGATTCATTTTCCATGATTAACCATTCAAGACTGATTATAAAGTATACATAATGAATAATAATGAAATATATTACATAATAATGATACTGGATTCATGTACAAATTTGTTTCATTTACTTAATTCCATTTAATTCAATAAGGAAACGAAAACAACGTTCATGCGTACGTACAACCTACCGTCTCCATGAACGGTGTATTTCATTCCATTTATCGATCAATAATATATATTTATATTCTGAATATATATTATATATAATTCATGTTTTAAATTCTGTAATTAAGTAAATCAGTATATAAGTAATAATATCAAGAACAACATGTCGAAACACGTACGATAAATGAAACGATTTTACCCAAAACGCTGCTTTAACATGGAATTTACAAAAGAACAGGTAATATAAAGTCACAAGTGAACCATATATGATATAATAAAAATGAATATTATTCTTTAATAATTCAATTACATTATTTAAATCATTATACAGGAGGTTCATATACATACGAATAATATCAGACATAAGTTAAGGGATAATTTTACAATCTCATTTTTATCTGAGATTGCTTATACGAAAGTATTTACTGGGGTTATATTTTTCATCCATGTCCATAAAATGATTTTCATAAAGTGTTTAATATGATTCCATGTATGTTTAAATTAATTTTTAACCTTCTTTGACTTTTACTTTGTGTTATGGATGAAATATTTCTTTTTTTACCATACGTGGTACTTTTTGACTTTTCCGTTAAAAGTATGAGGAGAATGTTTTTTTAACTTATATCGAATGAATAGATTTTTACAGTTTCATAACACCTTATTAATATTACTCTAAAATATTTTATTTCTATTTTCATCAAAATCTTTTTCTTTTTAAATTTTTAGGCATTTTGTAAAAAGAAAATGATTTTGAAGAAGAAAGGATATTTACCTCAATAATTCATTTCAAGTGTTTTATCAAAACCATTTTCTATATAAGATGGAATTATTTCATATGTTTATGTTTCAAGTATAATGTATATATTATTTACATGGTTTCACTTTTCTTATGATGAAATGATATCCGTTTTTTAATATGTATTATGTTATGATGGGATGATGTTTATGAAACCCATTTTATTCTTTGGGTAATGATGAATGATTTATGTTCTTGTTGTGGAACACGTAAGAATGATTTCCTTATGAGATGTTTGGGACCTATATCTCCCTCCAATGCATTGGGTAAAGATTTATATCTCATGATATAGACATGGCTGGAACGATAAGTTAATCCGGTTCAGTGCTACAGGACTGGAACGAGGGGTGAACTCGATTCAAAAAGGGACATTGTCCACTAAGATGGTCTTGGAAGCAATGCCTTGGATAATATGGAAATCATATCATGTGATTAATGGTTTTCCACAATTACATGTTTATTATCATTCTATTTTATCATTATTATTGTTATTTTATGATCTATGCCTTATGTACTGCAATGTTTTATGTCATTGGTCAAGATTTTGATGTTTAGATTTTATGCTCAGGTTTTTACATTCAAATGTTTATGGATTGTTTTATGTTCTCTATGTTTACCCTTACTGAGAATTTGAGCTCACCCTTTATATGTTTTCTTTTACCCAGTATATAAAGAATGGATTTAGGTAAGAAAATAAAAGGGAAAGATCTTTATGGGAGATGTTGAAGATCTTTCACCATGATTAGAAGATTATGTTCTGAGTTTTCAAAGGCAATAAACTATTATGGTCCTTGAGTGTTGTTTTTTGTTATATATTAAGTATTCCGAAAAAGTAATGTAATGTCCATGCACGTCAAGCTTTGGGTCTCTACAACGTGGGCCTTTATATTCCCTATTAAATATTTACCAATGGGTCCTCACAAACATCTTCTTTGAATATATCTTCTAATTCTTCTTTCTCATAGTGTTGTGTGAATCCACATTGTAATAATCTAAGAAGTCAAATTGTAGCACCCTGATCCCAGATATCCCGGAGTAGGAATTTGTTACTAATTACATTGGAATTATTATGACGAATATGCCTTGAAAGACTGATCTGTTTAGTATTCTTGGTAAACTAGATACATAAATGAGTCTTTATTACAAATTACTACACTAATTACAACATAATTTTTTCTATAAATAACTTATTTCTAAATAAATAACTTTGATGATAACACTAATCCATCTAGTAAATCCCTAGATATCTTTTATAGTACACCACATGGATTTATTGGTAAATCCACATAATATGGATGTGATAAAATTATCAATAAAGGAAAAATATAGTGGAAACTATAATTAATAAATGTGAATAGTCAATATGGAAATGTAAATAACTGAAAACATATTCCATGAAATAAATAAAATGAATGGAAGTGCATAAACAATATGGAAAGCTGATAACTGGAATCACATTCCATTCAAATAACAAGATAAAGAAATATAAATATGGAAATATAAGTAACTGAAACACATTCCATCTAAATAACTAAAAATGAAATGCATCCCTTGATATGTCGATGAAAAATCTCATCGATTAATTATAACTGAAACTAATATGAGGGAAATTCTTGATTATTGGACACCATGGATCCTAGGAACATGGTACCTTTACCATCAAGACCTTTCAAGAGACGGTTTACAAAATATAAAGTAAAACCCCAAATAAGGTGTCTATCCAAATGAAATGTCCCATGATAATACCAATTCATCGAGGGGATATCTATAACCAGGCCCCATCCATGTCATACCAGTCCAAAACATTCCACATATTGAATTATCAAAATAAATAATATTCGTTATCAAATAAACATATAGAATATAGAATATAGAATATAGAATTATCAATATTTACCCAAATAATCAAAAGACTTTCAAATTATAAAATTTATGTAAAATGGTATATGTATTAGAAAATAGTTATATCTATGACAAATGATATGGATAATTGGGGAAAATTAAATTATAATAAGAGATTGAATATTTCAAGGGGAAAAAATATACCAAATAAGTGAATCTTAATACTATCCATAGAAAAATCAATCATAAATCATCCATATGAATATTAAGTATAGTATCAATACATCATAACCCAAGTGGAGTGAAATAAATGGTTGTTTTCATTGATGAATAGAAATATTATAAAAATATATTTTAAAAACAATTTTGAGGAAAATAAAATTTTATTATGAAAAGCCTTTTAAAAAAAATTTCTTTGAAAATCAGTTTTGAAAATATTTTTTTAAAAAAATTAATCATTTAAAAATGAAAAGGTTACTTCAAAGAAATGATGGTGGGTAAATCCTTACATGTCGTACAAGGTAAAATGAACATTCCTTTTTCGTGGTAAAAAATATAAGAAAAATGACTTGTTCCAAAATCGATAAGAGGATTCCACTAAAAAGATTAGTAAAATAAAAAATGGGTAAAAATGTATTTACCAATTCATTTTAATTTTTTTTGAATTTTTTTATTAAAACATGGGTTTTATAAGAAAATAGGTTCTCCGAATAAGAGAAGAATTATGTAGAGTTTTCTAAAAAACGTTTTCTAAAATAGTTTGAGCATAAAAGAGTGAAAAAATGGTACTAATACTAGAAAAATGTCATGAGTAAATAAAAGAGATAAAAATGAATATTTTTATTGAACAATGGTAAAATAATTTCCTTGAATGGAAATACAATTGAAATATCATTAAAATGTTTGTTGAGGAAAATAATCTTTAAACATTAGGAAGTGTCCCATACTACGTTGAGAATTTTTAAATCATTAAACTCATGAATGAGTAATACTAAATAAAATCCTTAAATACCATTAAGATAATATAATTCATGATATTATATATAAATATTTTCAGTAGATAAACCACACAAAAAATGTAAATAGTGAATATGACATTTATCTCACAGATGTAAAAAGTTAGATGAGAATCCCTTAACTTGAGTTTACATTTTGATGAATGAACGTTAACATCTGGTATAATAATATTATGTTAATTTTATGATTGGTTTATAATATTTTTATTTTTTATAATTACTTATATTTCACTTATTATAATTTTGTGTACAATTACAAGATCAATTATGTTTACGTCGGGTGTTTTGACCAATTTTAGTTTATGTTTCAAATAAAATTTCAAGGTCAAATATGGTAAAATGGGTAATTAAATAATATATCCAGAATACTAATCATAAAATAATTATCATATTTATACATAAATTGTACTTTTAAAACCAATAATTACATATGGTTATGATTAATAAATCCACATTATAATTATGGAGACGGTTGGCCATACATACGCCTGAGAAACGTTCCCATTTTACAATGATCATTATAGAAAGAAGGTAAGTAACACCATATCTTCATGGAATGATAATTATATAATAAATACAATTTTATTTAATCATATATAATTGTTTATATAAATCTTGTGATATAAAGGAAATCACATCGTGTTGAGGTGGATGTAGTCTTTAAGTCTACGACCGCCATTATCACTTTCTAATTGTGTGAAAGGGTAATAAAGAAAATGGGATATTTGTATTTAAAGAAAGTTAATTATGTAATTAATTTCATATATATGTTTTTTTTGTATCATATGTTTAATAATAACTATCATTTATACATTCCATTTATTGTGTGAATGAATCACATTGCCTTGAGGGGGCAGTAGTCCACACTTCCTCAAACGATGATAACATATTAACAGAAAATGAAAAGTATTAAATGTTAAAGTAATACAAATATTAAAGAGGCATAATAAAATAATAAATAAAATATATAATATATATAAAAATATTTTCCATCATAATCTCCATCCATTTATGTTGTTAAAGGAAAAATGAACAGTTATCATTTCGTGAGGCAGTAGTTCACCGTACACAGAAAAATAATTTTTGTTACCCATTAGATGTAAGTGTCTATAAGTGTTGGTAAACATATTAGAAAAACAAATACTATTATATTCATTATAATGATGTTGTTATATATGCATTTAATAATAATTTTTTAGGGTTTTATAATGGAAATAAAACAAAAAATCTTGAGAGCATACATTACCTCTTAATTGAGTAACTTCTTTTGGTTTGAACAAAATGATTCCTTTGATTTATTTATACCAAAGGGGAGGATTATATGATGAGGGGATATATTTTTTGGATATATTTATTCATATATTGGTTGAATCAAAGTGGTTTTTGAGGTGTGAGGTAGTGGGAGGAGATGAGATCCTATTATAGTGGAGGAGGAGTGCCACTCTTGTAATATTTTTACAAGGGAAATTCATGCTCATTTTTCATATTGAATATTGATCCAATAATGGAACCAATTAGATGAAATAGAGTATAGGAAAGATATATGGATAACCAATGGAATATGAACAATTTTATAGGTCGTTTTAGGCATTTATTTTATGGTTTAGTCGCTTATTAATCGTTATATAACATTAATTGTTGTAATTAATTTTCATCACTTTCACTAATATTTTTAGGAAAAACTAATTTTATATTATAATAAATTAGTAATTATTATTATTCAAAATATTTAATCATTTTTTAAAAATTAAAAAAACTTAATAAGTAGAAAATAAATTAAAATTTATCCCCGAGGTGGGACGACAATGCGTGGTTTGAAAGTAAAAACATCCAAAAGATTTCTATATTTTTTTTAATCAATTTCAAATTGAAATTTATTCCAATGAAAAAAATGATTTAATTGATAAAAATATTATCTAATTAATCTTAAAAACCAATTAAATTTAAAATTTAACATTATAATTAAATTAGATGAAAATTGTTTTTGAACTAAAATTCTATATTTTTAACTATTCATTAAAAAATAAAATATTTGAGAAAAATAGCAGAAATACACCATAATATAATTATTATGTTTCTATTTCAAATATGATTTTTTTTACATAGTAAATCAATTTAACTATAAAAATTCATATTTAAGATGTTTTTTCCATCAAAAGATGGTAAAATTTCCTTTATAAAAAAATAGGCTTTTATGTGTAAAAATAGAGTTTGTTTATATATTATTCCTATAAACCTAATGGATTAATATAAAAAATACTTTATTGAATATATAAAATATATATTTCATTAAAATAATTAAATAATTTTAATTAAATATTTTTATTTAGAAGAAACTCCTTTTGATGTATACAAAAAATAATATTTCTTTTTGTATTCAGTTGGTTCTTATTTTTGTTTCTCATTAATTGGTAGCCAATGAAATCATTTTATATTTCTAAAAAACATGAATTTTTATAAGTTAGTTAATAATATTTATAATCACTAACACAATATCTTGGTTATCTTATATTATATTAAATAATAATACTATAATAATATATGTTTATTTGGAAAAACTCGGTCATGCATGTAATGTAATTTATCGAGGAAGGTCTCTCTTGTGTGTATTTCAAGCTATCGGGGAATTTATATCTTGCATTTAAAATAAGATAAATTTTTGTTTCATGCACATAAAAATATATAATTTATATTAAATTGTAAATATATTATATGTTATCTAGATATTATATTCCCATACGCGTTTGGTGTCGTATGTCATGCACACAATTGAATGCAAGGTTATTACATTATAATTTCTTCATGTAACATTATCCCCACCTTAATTAAATTGCATCCTCTCTTTTTAAACACAATCATGGGGATATATTGTTTGATGTTTCCTATACTAAATTCCAAATCGTAATAAGGTTTCATAAAACATCCTCTAGAAAAGATATATTGGGAAGTAAAAAAGGTCGCATGGACCTCCATGTTACTAGATTATTATGTAGGAGAACACTTGTGGAAAGTGAAAATACATACTTAGAGAAAAATAATTAATATTTATAGGGACATAATTTGGTAATCAATCACAAACAAGTGAATGATCAATGAAATGTTGAGTGACTCAAATCCATAAATCTGTGACAATTTAAAATTCCATCGTTTCAAATGAAATTAATGTATTAAGAAAAAATAGTATTTTTATGTCATTTTACTAATTTTGGGTAATTATTTTACTAACTATGAATATTAGGAAATATTATTACTTGATAGTTTTCAATCTCATATAAACTATCCTAAACTATGGATGTTTCTCCTTCAAATTCAAATTCATCCCTTTACTCCCAAAAATTAATTACCAATAATGAATTATTTTATGCCCAATTCCCTAAAATATACTTTTAATGGATCATAAGGGCTATGAAATAGTGAAAAGTATAAATATTTTTCATTAATTATCTTACAAAACCAATATGGTTAATATTTTATTCTATAATCCTCAAAAGTGATACTACTGGTTCATCATTAACATTTATTCATCAAATTGTCTAATTAAAAACAATGAAAAATTAAACCAGACATTTTGCAGATAAGTGGTTGTCTTGAAACCCTTATCATCTTTCTATCATGGGTTAAAGACCCACTTTTTTTTTCATATTTGATTTGTTGTCACCCAACATAAATTTTTTCCTTTTCTAAAAAAAATATAATTTCAAAAAATTAACCTAATCATAATCATTGAAATTTAAACATTAAATAGACTCTTAACTATGGTTTTAAATACATCCTAAATATAGATAATTTCATTCATTTATTTCCACATTGGTCTATCCTTAGTCTAGGTTTTATCCATAATATCATTTATATAGTTTATAAACTATGACACCTTATCTCGAATCTAAAATACCTTTGGTTTAACTTAAGTTATTAATTTTCATTATCCATTGAAATTATTCATAATGGTTTGTAAAGAAAATGTGGACTATCCAAAGATATCTGATGGGTTTTCAATCCAAGTACGCAGTAAGGCCCGTTATTATGTACCAGATTACCTCAAGTCGGGATCATAAAAACTTGTTAGATTTATTACTCCTAGATATATCTATTCCAGAACCATGTCCACTTGTAGTATCCATACTTGGATGTATTTATAGAAATACCCACACAATATATACCTTACCAACATTATAGTATATAACTATATAATTATCCTCAAATTCTACTTTAGGGTTAGGTTTTATAACTTATGTTTTCTGAAATCTTGTTCCCAAGGTTTCTACTAAGCTTCCATTGATACCAATTGTAGCACCCTAACTCCATATATCCCATAGTCGGTGTTTTCTAGTAATTGCATTGGCAAGATTACAAATAATAAATCCCCAAATTACCAATAGGTTTTGTAGTCTTGTAAAACTAGATATATAAATTGGTCTTGTATAAAAAATTCATACAATAATTACAACATTATTTTTTCTCTAAATAACTTCTTTAATAATAAATAACATCGAAAATAACTCTAATAAATCTAGTAAATACCTACATATATTTTATAGAATGCTTATTAGATTCCTAGATAATGAAACATAACAAGGGTGGGATTAAATGGTTATTAAGGAAAAATATAGTGGGTACAATATTGAATTAATGAGAATAGACATTATGGAAAGGAAAATAATTGAACACATATGTCATGAAATCAATAAACTGAATTGGAGTGCATAATAGATATGAAAAGGGAATAACTGGAAACACATGCCATTCAAACAACATGACAAGGAAAATTACTATAGAAAGGTATGAAACTAAAACACATTCTATATAAATAAATAAAAATGAAATTTATCCATTGGCTTGCCGACACAAAATCTCAAAGGTGATTAATAAATAAAACTAATATGAGTAAGTTTTTGATTATTGGATGCTATGTTTCCTACCTGTATGGTACCTTTACTATAAATACATTTCATAAGATAATTTACAAAATATCGAGTAAAAAATATTATCAGGTGGATATTGTTGGGACCAAAGTTTGATGGAGATGAATGTAGGAAGAGTTTTCTGTTACAGAGTGTTGTCTTTTGTTGTCAAAGAAGAAAATCAAATCAATTTTTAAATAACATAAAAATCAGACGATGCTTTGGTGATTTGTATTTCAAAAATATCATAAGTTAGGATAACATGTGATTCAAGACTTATGATGGAAGGGGGGGTAAAGGTGGTTCCAATCATATTCAGTTTTTATTGGAAGGAAAAATGCTAGTGGAAGATAGGGAAGTTTTAGTACTTTCTGTTGAAAATATGACGATGATAAAGTTGTTCGATCAAAGGATACATATCACAATAGTGTATTTCATGATGAAATTGGAAGAATGGTTATGGGATGTATGGAAGAGATAAATTATAGAGGAAAGAAAAATCTGGAGGCGGCACAAAAGAACATTTTATGATGGTGTTATTTTCCAGTGTTTGCCAAATTTTTGGGCCTTAAAATCAAAAGATGAAGAAATATGTTTTTATAAAAGGTTGTTGCATTCAATATTGATGATAGCATGGTATGTTGTGTGAAAGTGGAGTTTCATTATACAAACATCAATGTATGGCAATATAGTGGTTTGCACGAAATATTGGGTTTTGCGCGCAAGATTGGTTTTTGCACGCAAGATTGAAAAGAGTTTGGAATCTTGCGTGCAAGGCACGATTTGAGGTCCAAAAATCGAAAAATGTAAAATTCATTATGTTCATGAAAGATTCAAAGAATTGTGCTAAAGATGAGGTTGGCACAAATGAGACTTATGGGCCCAAGGAAACGCCAAATCGTGTTTTGCGCGACGCGTCAGAATCTTGCGTGACACTCGGGGCTTTTGCGCGCAGGGGTCGACGAGGTTTATAAATAAGTGGTGAACCCCTAAAATTTGTAAGGATATAAAATTAGATAAATTTTGAGCTCTGAGGCTTGGAAAAATTTTAATAAAAGGAGAGTGCGTGAAAGAAATACAGTTGCAAGAAAGAAAGAGAAGTTGCGTGCAAGAAGAGAGTTGCGCGCAAGATTAAAGTTGCGTGAAAGAGGTGTCTCACGACAAAAGTAAAATCTTGTTCACGTGGCATAAAAGTGTTGTGTAAGACACCTCAAAGGGTGAGAAAAATATTTGGGGTCTTCGCACATATTCAGTTGTGTGTAAGATATTTCTTACCAGCTTATGGGTAAGAAAGTGAATATTTGTACTTCAGATAATACACCTGTTCAATTGTAAAGAAGCATTGAAATACTATAATTCACTATTTGTGCTAAGAGGGTGCACACACACTTGAATACTGTTTTACAAGTTCTACATGAGTGTAAGGGTATATCCTACTCATTGTATTCCACATCAAAGGATTGTTTTCTAGAGGATTGTGTGGTTCTAGATTGTTTCTGCACCATACCAAGGACACAACTACTCTTGTTGAGTTTTGAACATTGTAAATCTTGTGTTCCTATGGTTGTGTGTGTTCTGAAAGGAAGAAACACTTTAAAAATAAGAATAGGTTGTTTCAAATATAAGTAAACATAAAAATAAAATGATATCACTGATTCAACCCCTCCCCATCTCAGGGGTACTTGGATCCTGACTGGGAACATTAGATATCCAAATGACTCATCCCATGAGACAATTGATGAATCAAGGGGATATCAATAACTGTGCTCCACCCTTGTCATACTAGTGAAAAAAATTCCTCACATTGAATAATCAAAATAAATAATATTCCTTATCAAATATCTGTATTGAATAAAGAATACAAAATTATCAATATTTCCCCAAATAATCAAATAACTATCAAAGTAGATATCGTATGTAAACTGGTATATGATTTAGGAAGTAATGATATCCTTGATAAGTGATATGGATAATTATTGAAAATTAAATAATCATAGGATATTGAATATTTAAAGGGGACAAATAAAATCATGTAAGTGAACATGAATATTATCATTGGGAAAATCAATCACAAAACATTCATAGGAAGATTAAGCATATAAATATATCTTTTTAAATTTTTTTGAGGAAAATATCCATTTATGATGAATTTTTTGAAATATGTTTTCTTTGAAAAGAACATTTGAAAATATTTTTCTAAAATAATTAACCTATTTAAAATGAAAAATATCCCTCAAAGAAATGATGGTGGGTAAATCTTTACATCTCATACAAGGTATAAAGAACATTTATTTTCCATAGTAAAAATGTAAGAAAAATACCTTATTCAGAAATAGACAAGAATATTCCATTGAAAACATTGGTAAAAGAAAAAAGGGTAAAAATGACTTTACTATATCAATTAATGTTTTTGGAAACATTTTATTAAAACATTATTTTTATAAGAAAATAGGTTCTCTGACTAAGAGAAGAATAAAATTAGGTTTTCTAAAAAAATATTTATAAAGCATTTTGATTACCAAAGTGTGGAAAAGAGTGATAATAATTGAAAATGGTAATAAATAAAATGTATAGAGGAAAATTATTCATTTTATTGAAATATACTCATATAATTTCCTCAAATGGAAATACCATTGAAAGATCATTAAAGTTATTTTTGAGGAAAATAATCATTAAATATTCCAACGTGTCAAATACCACTTTGACACATTTTAAATCATAGAACTCATGAAGGAATAATATTAAATGAAATTCTTAAATACCTTGAAGATAAAATAATTCATGATATAATAGATAAAAATGGGTATTCAATACATCATACAAAATTTGTTAGTGGTGAACATGAAATTTATCCCATGAAAGTAAAAAGTGAGATGAGAATCCCTTACCTTGAGTTTCCTTTTCGATGAATGTCCTTTAAATTCATGTATAATAAAATCTTTTTAATTTTATATTTTATTAATAACATTATATTGTTTATAATAAATCTTATTTCACTTATTACTTTGTTGAGTACAAATACTTAATCAATTAAGTTTATGTGAGGTGTTTTGACCAAATTCTCATTATTTGTCAAAAAAAAAATTTGGTAAGTAAACTATGGTGAAAGGGGTTATTATATAATATATAAAGAATAATAATAATGAAATAATTATCATATTAATACATATATTATAATTTTAAATCCAATAATTACATACGGTTATTAAAAATGAATCAACGTTATAATCATCGAGACAATATGTTGTACGTATGAATTAGTGACGTACCCATTTTTCAATTATCATTATGGAAATAAGGTAAGTTACAAAATATATTTCCATAATGATAATTAAATAATAAATACCATTTCAGTTAATCATATATTATTATATATATAATTATTTTGATGTTAAAGGAATCACATCGTGTCGAGGAGGAGGTAGTCTGCATGTCCATGACCTACATTATCACTTTCTATGTGTGTGAAAGGGTAATAGAGAAAATGATATATATATATATATAATGTAAATTATGTAATTAATATAATATATATGTTTTTTATGTCTCATATGTTCAATTATGAGCATAATTTATACATTCCATGTATCGTGTGAATGAATCACATCGCTTTGAGGGGGTGGTAGTCCACACTTCCTCAAATGATGTAATCGTATTAATATAAAAAGGAAAATATTAAATTTATGTTTTATAATAGTATTATTGAAGTATAAAGACATAATAAATATCATATATGACATATATAAACATAATTTACATCATAATGGAAAACCATTAAAGTTGGTAAAGGAAAAATGAACAGTCATCCTTTTGTGATGCAGTGGTTCTCCGTACACAGAAACAATACGTTTGTTACCCATTATATGGAAGTGTGTGTAAGTTTTGTTAAAAATATTAACATATAAAAATCATAGTATATTGATTGTACTGTTTTTTATTCAATCATAGAATAATAAGGGATAATGTTTGGGAAATGGAAAAAAACTAAAAATCATCAGAGAAGATGTTACCTCTTACTCTAGTAACTTATTTTGGATTGAAAAAAATAATTTATTGGATTGATTTATGAACAATGGGAGGCTTACTGGATGAGAAGAAATATATTTAGGATCTATTTTAGAAATATTGGTCAATAAAAAGTGTCTTTATACTTATGAGTAATTGGGTGGAGATAAGGTCATTTTATAGTGGAGGAGGAGTGGAAGTCTTATAATATTTTTCAGGGGAATCCCATGCACGTTTTTCATGTTTCATGTGGATAAAATAATGCCACCAATTCAATAAAATAGAGGATAAGTTCTACATATGTCCATATAATGTCCTTTGGACAAGTTGATAAGTTATTTTTGGCCATAAGTTTTAGGTTTAATCCGTTATTAAGCATAATTAAACAATAATCGTCGTAATTAATTTTAATCACCTTTACTATTATTTTTGGTTAAAAAAATTTGGCATCATTATAAATTATATTTTACACTAATTAAAAATATTTAATCCATTTTTACAAATTAAAACCACATAATTGGGAGATATTAATTCAAAATTCATCCCACATGTTGGAGGAAAATGCAGGTTTTAATGTAAAAACATTTAAAAGATTGCTATGTTTTTATAATACATAAAAATATAAGTTTTTATATATATAATACAGATTGTTATTATCTTATGACTATAAAAACTAAGGAATTAATATCAAAAATAATATTGAATATTTAACATATATATTTCCTTAAAATCATTAACTAATTTTAATTAATTATTTTTATCAAGACAAAAAACCTTTGGATGCATAAAAATAATAATATTTATTTTTTATATCCAATTTGTTCTTATTTTTGTTTCTATTTAATTTGTATCCATTGAATTCATTTTATATTTATATTAACCATAAAGTTTCATAAGTTAGTTAATAACATTCTTACCATCTAACTTAATGGCTAGTTTATATAATATTATATTAAATAACAATATTTTAAAAATATATTATTATTTGATGAAACTCAGTCTTGCATGTAACACAAGCTATTAAGTAAGGTCGTTCTTCCATGTAACACAATCTATCAAGGAATGTTTCTCTTGTATGTAAATAAATATTACTTGGTGTTGAATGCAATGAAATATTTAGAATATATTTTAAATAATAATTATATTATAATGTATATGGATACTATATTCCCTTACATGCTTAGTGTTTCGTGTCATGCATGCTATCATATGAAAGGTTTTTAATTTAGAATATCAGGGTGTTACAAAAATCAGTATATTTAACAGGTTAATATTGTTTATTCCATGTTCATCTATTAATGATATGATAGTATCATAGGTTATAAGAAGAGGGTTCAAAATATCACCTATTTTATAATTCATTCAATAAAATGATATTTGTATGGGAATCATTCCTCTTATTTAATGCATATAAGTTCCTGAATGAAACCCGTTCCACCATCAATACAAATAAAATATTCTATGTAGTATTTGGACCATTATTCTGACTTATCTACTACATTATTCTTATTTTAATGTTATTTTATACTCACATAATATCCGGAAAACATTATTCATATATTGAATTATGGGAACTCCTTAATTATCAACATGATTAATCTCATTAAAATATATCCTGAAATCCCAATCATGGTATCCCAATTGAATATTACATAAGATTTCAGTGTTTTAATCTCAACATATTTTTTGAATATCATATAATTTATTCTCAACAAAAAATATATTCCTTTATTTTTTTGATTTCCATATCTATGTGTTCATAGATAAATTCCTAGTGATCTGGAACTATACCATACAACTTGCAATTGTTTTATAACTATTTTAACTCTATTGCACTTGATTTATTTACTTAGCATGAATCAATGCCCCTCTTAATCACTGTAATATTTTAATATTTCATTACATAAATTTTTCATCAAATGATTTATTATATATAACAATATATATTATGATATTTTTATAACAATCCATTATCTGAACCCCAAAAATTCTCTACTATACATCATCCATATAAAGCTCTAATTGGCTCTTATACAACTCGATTACACATTTTAGAACTCAATTTATCATTACAGTCACATTAAATGATATTTATGAATTTTAAGATTCATATTTATAGTTTATGGGTTTTCACAAGTGATTTTCCCTTATATAATAGTAAATTCAAGAATAAAAACCTACAAATGATTTCTAAATAACATAAAACTTATTATTGTGCAATAATCAACCATTTTAAATCTTAGTAATATCATTTTTAAAATATGTTATTAATTATTATAAAGTAGATTAAACCATCATTTTATAATTACCATGATTCTTACACTAACTGAAGATTATTCATACACAAACCATGGATAAAACTTAATATCACTATACAGATTAACAATACACAACCAATTTCCATCACCTCATCGTTGAAATTAAAAATTTCCAAAAAACTCAAATTACATATTCAATATATTCTAAGTCCTTTTCAATCACTCTACATACTTCCAAAATTCAATCCATAATATTTATCATTAGATATAGTGTATTTTATGTTTGGTTCTCCCTAGATGGTTTCTCCAAATTCAATATAGACATTTCATCTTGAACAACCATCCATCAGTCTCCAATTTATCCAGCTTCATTTAAAATTAACCAAAGCTTTTACAGATAGTGTTATATAAAGCAACATATTCATTATAATTCCTTTAATATAAAACCTATAATCATCACATATATTTTACACTACATAAATCTATTTATCTATTTTCCTCATGTATAAACAATAATTTACATTTCATTTATGATGGAGACACCTGAACATCTATGCTAACTATAAATAGAAACCAATAGATGGGGTATTCCATACCTCCCTCTATGTTAGTTTTAAATATCAAAAAATCACTTAAATATAAATATGTCTTTTTTCACCAATTTTTATTATCCTTTTTATAGATAATAAATTCAGTTGAAATTTAAGAGATTATAATACTCAATTCTTCATTATTTCAATGATTTCAAAAAATTTATTATCTAATTATTATTTAGAATTCTAGAATGATCCCCATTATGATAGAAGGTTGGATTCACTTTATTTAAATTAAATGATCCATTATTTGTTCAATTATATTTCAAAATAGGATAAACTATTATTAAAAACATGTGTGAGTAACAAATCTGATCAATATTGTCCATATATTTCCATTAATGTGATACTATTATGAATTTTATCATTACTGTGGTTATTTTATAAGATTTAAGATGACTAATTTTTATAATTTACACATATCAGCAAACACATTATATGTATCATGTTAAAGATATAAAACAACTAATTTAATACAAAAAATTTATCAACACTACAGCTTGATAAATACTGTTGACACAATCAAAATAATGTAATTTAGTGTGATTGACATACCACAATTCTAGTTTATAAATACCATCCCAAAAAATCTATATTTTTTTGAATTTAAATATATTTTGATGTACAATCATCATATTTACCCCCATAAAGTGATAAAATATTTTCCTTTTCATCATGGAAGTGGAAACACTAAATGATGGAAAACTTCATTTTACCCCTTTTATCCTTTAATTCTAGGATTTCATGTATACAAAAAAAATAAAAGGCAATATTAAGGGGTTATCAAAAAACTTATTTAGTGAATAATGTTTAAGAGTTATCCCTCAATAATAATCCTTGGTTAATTAAATGTTTAATTCTTGATAACCCTTTAATTCCTGATTTATTATAATTTTTATGATAAGTATCTATAAATTTCAATGTTACATTCTTTATTTAATCAATTTCTAATTTTGGATACTTTTTTATTAGAAATAATTTAACATTATTCATAAAATTATTCATCCTAAGATATTACCATAATGAAAATACTGTTGAATTCTATCGATCCTTCTAATTTTATCCACTCAATAATTTATATTTTGATACTTTTTACATTAATTTTTCATTAAAAATTTATTCCAACTCAGACATATACTTTTTAGAAGATATTTTCAAACCATAATGGTATATTTTCAACTTCTCCATATATCCTTTCATGGATAAATTTATTTTTATAGAATTAATAAGAAGTAATTTAAAGCATAATTTAGAATTGTGACCTTGTTTAACACATTTTCTATAGTTTTTTTTCAAAATTTTCATTTATTGGGTAGCCAAATTGTTGAATTAAAGAGAAATTAAAATATTATAAATGATATTTTTCATCGTAAACAGATATATTATTCTATTAATTTCTAGAAAATTCCCCCTTAATTAATTACACATATATGGGATGACATGTTATACGAGAAATTTTATGATTTATTCCCAAATCCATTACAACACCAGAAGTATCCTTAAAACCATTGTATTTCATGATATCATCTATTCTACTAATGTAAATATACATATAGTCCGAGTTAACTATATAATTTTTTTAACCATCTTCTTGGGGAATGAGGTTTATTTCATAACTCATATTTTATAGGACCACATGGGGATTTGCTCAAGACTATGTGCAGGGGTGTAAATTTGTGCAGGTGGATTTCATTTGATTGTGAATTATTTTATTCCATTACTTATTAGGAATATTAAGATGTTGATTATATAATTATCATACCCTTTCTTCATTAATTTACATGAAATAAAAAGGCATACATTTGATTTAAAAGGATCACCATTCAATAAGAAAGCATATACATTGGAATAAGTGGGAAACAATCCATGATAACACAACCCATATAAAATAGTCCTGTGAACTATAGAATGGTATGTTTTATCCTTGGAAACCACTAATATCACTATATTATTCATATATTTCTTCTAAATTTATCTTCACATAGGTGACTCTTATACATTATTATGATGAATGGTGTGCTTCCTTTGTCTTAATCATTCTATCATACTTATGAAGCATCCTGTAAGAAATAATTCTTATTTTTTATTTTCAATGGTGCATAAAATCTTCATAACATCTTATTTTATTAATAATACTTCCCTTACACTGATCAAAATACCCTTCTTAATTTGTACAAACAAAACTGTATGGAAACCATTTAATCTAGAAATCTTCAAGGATAACAAAACCAATTTTTTTATAAATGTGTATATACAATAGTTCTTCACAACACTATCTTATATTATCCGATTCTTAGTTATTTTTTCCTTTTCTAATAGATATTCAAAACAATCTCTTCCATTTTATCTCTTCTTCCATCATTAATAGATAGTGAATAACATAATTCACAAGATCTGTCCAAAAAATATTTAGCTCTTATACATGTATATAAATTGTTATTGTTGGGTATATCCCTATCTTTTTTCGACACCAACAAATTTTTTTCTCCAATTTATGTATTGGATAAAAATAATTCCATTGAAAAGCTGAAATTTATACAAAAAACATTAATAATAAAAATAACATCACAATAAATTATCTTATCATCTATTTTTTATTTATCATGTATTTAAAAAATCACATAAGTACATGATTTGAATTATAATGATTTTTGGTAATTAAAATCCTAAAGGATCATTGGTAAATTTCATATGACTAGATCTATAATATCCAAACACCAATTTATTTTTATAAAACAATCTTATTTATAGGATAATTTCTAGCAATGGTTATGGATAAAAGTATTCTATATTTTAAAATATTTGGAAATATCAAAAACTATTTCATTTATATTATTACTCAAAAACCACTTTTCAAACTATAGGAATATATTGACATCTATTGTGATATTAAGTCATTAAAAACTTCTATTAACTACATAATTACACTTAAAATATAATATATCAGTGATTGAACAACCCACTCACTACGGATTTGGATTTAATATGATTCCACCATTATTTTTCTTACTATCTGGACTTGCAACATTCATTTGTCATGGAATCTAACTAACCAATGGGACAAATTCTTATATTATATCTATTTTATGGATCATGTTATCACTCATATCTAAAGGTAGGACAATTCGCTGGCAGATGGACTTGAAAAAAAAAGTTTCAATGATGTTGAATTTTTATGGGATGATGAGGTTCTGGATGATCTACTCCATCTTCTTGAGTGGGATCAATGTAAATGTCCTATTTTTAGACCTTTTAGATTTTTTTAATAAAAGAGTCCTGCACTTCTAGGATAGATCTCATATTACTAAAAATATATATGATTTAATATAGAAGTTAAACTTTTCTATATTAAATTTAAATTTTTATTACTATATTATTTTAGAAAAACAAATTATAGAAACATTAGTTTTTATTTATTTATTTAAGGGACAACATTTTTATTATAGAACTTAAATTCTATTCTAATGAAACTATTTCAATTTATTTTTATTTATGTTTATTAATGAAATTATATTATTTAAAAAATATGAAATATATTTTATCCTTGTATTTTGATAATACACGACTTAATATGTTAATTTTACATAATAATCATTTTTAAATTTATTTCATTAATTAGAAGTCATTTTTTTAAAAATAGAAGTTATCGTTAAATATTAAGAAGTATTTTTTTTATAATTAAAATTAAAATGTTCAAAACCATTGAATATGAAACTTTAGTTACGATTATACAATTAATTGTTCAGAATTTTTTGTTTTAACATATCATTATGTGGTATAAAATTTAAGAAGAGTTAGTTATATTGAAACATTTTAATGTACATAAAATTTTACTAATAATATTTAACACTATGATACAAGGTATTATTTTTTGTATGTTAAATAAATAAATATATATATATATCATATGATAATATAAATTTAATTATAACAATAATAATCTAATTAGGAGGTTAAAATGAATAAATATTTATTAATATACTAATAGTTTTGTTTTTATTCTTTTTTAGTTATTCAATTTTTCTTAAACCGATAACTTTCCAAGAACCCCTAAACCTCACATGTGGGACCTCATGGGTCAATGATGTGGAAAATATTAACTTCCCTTCCCATTGGGTGACATGTTTGTGTGACTGGTAACACATAAGACCCATATGATCATGCATCATGTGTACAAGTTGTCTGGTGGACAACACAATAGGGTGTTGTGGACCGTTTATGGTTTTATGAGTAGTTTTCTAAGTGTAGATCCCCTGGTTCCCTATAACGAACATATCTAGAGGATAGTTATAATATATATAAGTGATTTTAATCCAATTATTTTAATGTGGGATGTCATATAACAAGTATCATACACCCCTATTTAAAACATCCATATATTACATCGTTTGTCTGATTGATTTCTACAGAACCATTTGATCAATTCATTTTCAACAAAATGTAAAATTTAAAATCTAAATTTTAATTATTCACCACATCGCAATTTTTTTTTCATCATCATCTACTCATTCCTGATCTAGCATGATTTCATTCTACAATTCTTATCAACCTATGATGAATAAATCATCAAAACACGGAACCCTATGCAAGAAACTCTCGGCCTATTTTATCTAGTGGGGTATATTCAATTATTATTCATTCATTCCATATTAATAATACTCTTTCATTAAACATTATAACTTATTTTCATGATAATGAAAAAAATAGTTACATATTTTTGTAATGTCAATGATGTTGACATGGGTTTTCTCATTTGAAGGAAGCATTAGAAATTATTCTCATTAGAACTATCTAGAGTTATTTAAATAAATATATATACAACTGAATTGAATACTATATAAATTTCAATAATGATCCCCAAAGTTGGTAGTTTTTATCCTCATTCTATTAAATAAGATGCAATGTTGATTTATATGTGTGTGTCTGTTCTCAATAAATTTACGAAACAAAACATCCCTAAATTTCATTTGTGTTCTTTAATAGAAACTCATGTCATTTTATATAAATTTTGATATATATTTATATATCATCCATAACTTGGTTTAGATATTGAGATTATCTGGATATGTTGGATATGTATGAATATATATATTCAAATCATATACTGATACTAGAAAATATTTCCTTGATTATATGAGTCAATTTAATATATTGTAATCATATTTATAATATGACTTTTCAATAATAAAATAGTATACTATGCCTTCTTTTTATATATTATTAAACATCTTTTTGCTTCCTAAAAAAATTCCGCATAACAAAGCTCTCTCTTTCTCCCTACCTATTTATTTACCCCATTCCATCATCTCATCTCTATACTAGAAGTGAAAAAGTACCACTTTATAATAACATATTGAATTTTAGAATAAAGAAATGGTAAATTATTTTAAAAATTCAATTTTATCGTAATATGGGTGATTTAATTTTTTATATTATATTTTGTAAAACAATTCGTGATTATATTTTGTACCCAAAACCCTTTTTGTAAGTGAGAAGTTTGAATGTTTATTTTGATTATGTTTTCTAAAAAACCCTTTATTAGAGAGTTTTTTATTTAAATTTTATGACTTTCAAAATCCTTATTCAACAATGATTCATTTTTATTATTTTTTATATTTTCCAAAACACAATTATTTAATAAAAAATATAATTTTGATTTGATCTTTGAAAGCTTATGTTTTGGGAGATTTTTTTTATATTCAATGATTCTTTCTAAGAGTGTTTATTTTTGAAGTTTTTATTTATAGGTAGGTATTCAAATTACCATTTTTTTATTATATATTCTTTAAAACTTGTGAATATTATTAAATATTATAGGTATGACCATAAACTATATATATTACTTATATTAAATGATTTTTCTATAAAAGTATTTATTTGATGTTTAATTTTCAGAAGATGTTTATAAATGTTTCCTATGAATGTAAGGATTTGTTATAAAATTAAGGATTTTCATAACCTTTTTGGTGATTTTTAAAATTACCTTTATTAAATATTATGTGATATAAAACTATTTTATTTTTAAATTAATTACTATTTATTTTAAATGGGTTTTAGAGGAATTATAATGAGAAAAAAATCCTTTCAAAAATGATTTTTTAAATAATTCGGTACTTAGGTTCTCAATGTGATAATAAAGAATTGGAAGTTAACCCATGACCTCAAGGTGGTGTTTTATTAAAGGGAGATACTACTAGTGGCCTCATGTATTTATTATAGTTTTCCATGTATCAATATATCCAATATGAATCAATATTTTAAGTAAGGGTTTTAAACATTTCAAGGAGAAATCCGCGTATTTTCATAAGATATTAGATTAAAAAATAGTATTCTCAAATTTTTATTTATTTTTAATGGTTTTTGAAATGTATATCATATGGTTATTTCTTGAAAACTATGTTTTATATTTATGGAAAATTATTTATTATATAAAATGTATTTTATTTGATAAAACGTGTAATGTTTTAAAAGGAAATTCACATTGTATTAAAAAAGGATATTAACATTTGTTTCAAAACCCCCTTTTTATTAACTTTTATTCTAACGCTATGTTTTATAATGATTTTCAAAATCTCAATAAAATACATAAAGGTGTTTAGATTTGTTTAAAGTGATTGTTCAAGTGAATATGAAGAAATGTTAAAACCTTTTTTTAAATTATGATATATTGTAAGGATTTTTTGAATAATACAAAACATATATAGAGATTATCCAGGGGTATGTAGAGGAAAATATATTTCTATATTAATTTTTATAAAAAAACATATGACATTTTTTGTAACTAAATTTGGGAGTGTGGTTCTCATGATATCGCATTTGGTACTTATGGAATGGTTTAAAAAACACCATGTAATAATAAGTATTTAGGATAACTTATTTGATATATGTTTTATTTTTCAAATCTATTAAATTTGATCCTAGTTGACACTAAATAATATATAAATTTAGTGACCCTAGTTTACATGAATACAAAGAATTATGGAATATAATTCTATTGTGTATTGTGAATGAAATGTGAGTGAAATTCCATTAACGTTGGGGTGGTGGGGGGTGGGGGAGGTGGAATGTAACATCCCAAGAATTTCAACATATTATTATTTTTTATTCAAATGAAAATTACATATTTATTTTCATAATTGAATAAATGAAAGAATAATTTAACATTATATTTAATGTTTTATATAGTTAATTTCTATTTATCTTATATGTTAAGTTAAAATATTCATAATATGGAAATATTTAGTTCATATTACATTCTCATGGATGTTTTTTAATTAGAAAATATATAATATTTTTTAATGAAACTATATTAATTTCTATGTATTCATGTTCCTTAAATATATATCAAAATCTAAACAGTCACAAATATATTTTAAGTTTATATTTGGAAAGGATATGACTTAAATTATTAAATTTATTTAATAAGACCATTTGAATTCATTGTAAAAATTATAAGTCATTACAATAAAAAATAAATCATATTTTAAATATTTATATTTAATTATTTATTTTTAAGAAAAATAAATAATTTTCAAAACTTATTATTTTAATACTATTATTTTCAAATATTCTATTATTTATCATGTAAAATTTTATTTTAACATATAATTAAGAGGATTAAAAAGTAATAATAAATAGTTAAATTATAGTTTTCTTATTTACATAATATTTTAGTGATAATATTTAACATTAAAAAGAAGGTATTAATATTTTTTTTGTTAATTATATATATATATATATAAATATGAAATGATAAGGTAAAATTAATTACAATGAGAATAAAATTATGAGATGTTAAACTTAATAAATATTTATTTATATAAATTTTTATAGGTTTTATTTAAATTTACCTACATAAACAAATTTTACAAACCAATACTAACCATGAAATCCTTCAAAACACATGTGGGACTAGCAGGGTCAGTCACTTGAGAGAGGTCAACTTGGGTAGCCATTGACAGTAGGTGTTCATGACTGGGTAGAAATAGTACTTGTAGGACTATGCATGGTGCGCGCAGGGTGTCTAGTGGTATGGAAAAAGGGGTGGCACAACCTATGTAGGTATATGTGAATAGTGTTCTAGGTGATGATCACCCATTTTCAGGACATGATCGGCTCTTAAGATTGTTTATCATATATATAAAAAGTTTAAACCCCAGTCACTCAATTTGGTATAAGGTATAATGGATATTGTTCATTCATGATTAAAACTTCCACATATAATATTCGTCTTCTGATTGGTTACTCCTAAACCATCCGACCACTTAATCATAAGATTTTCACTAGATTTAAATCTCAAAACCAAATTATTCTCCATCTAAATATACTATTTTCATCCAAATATAATCATGTATGGTCCATCATGTTATTATAATAGTATTTTCATCTTCCTCTAATGTCAAATTCGTCAAAACATAACCCTATGAATGAGAACCTTTTAGCCTAAACTATCCAATATCGTATATTTAAATATTTTTAATTATGTTAAAAATAATAAAACACATTAATTAATCATTTTAATTTCAAGGCATGATCATTCCAAGAATATGTAAAAAAATTCAATGTAAAAGGCATTGGTATGAATTGTCTTATTTGAATGAAAAATATTAAAGAAGCCTTGTAGGAACCGTCATGAAAAAATTAATTAATTAAATATATATGTGAATTTAATATCATCTATAGTTCATTCAATATATTATAGGATCATCATTCTCTCACAATGGTTTAAAAAAGAAGCAAAAAAGAGTAATATATATATATTCTCTATTTTTTTAATAAGAATAACCTTCCCGAATTTCATCTATGGCCATTCCTGGACACTAGGAATTTTTTATGTACACACATGTAAATATAAATTTATATATGAATATATATACATATATATCATCCATGACTCAATTTATATCCAAATATTATATAGTTATGTTGGATTTATATGTGTATATATATCTGAATTTTATACTGAAAGTGACCAAATTTTTTATATTATATGAGTCAATTCATTCACTTCTTGTGAGATTTATAAAAAAATTTGAAAAAATTAATTTCGTCTAATGTGTATTCAATTTTTATATAAATCCAATGCTCTATTCTTTCTTGGAAAACCCCACATGACTAAGATATCTCTTTATACTCACATATTTATTTCCCATGTTCCATCCTCTCTTCCCTTCAATTTAATTAGAAAATACCACTTCTTAAACTTTTATTTATTTTCAGATTAACGAAATGGAAATATATTTTCAAAATTATATTTTATTATAGTAATGGTGATTAAATTTTTGATGTTATATTTGTGAATCAATTTTTTTCATTTACTTCTTTTTTCAAATCCCTTTTTTATAAGGGAAATGTTTTAATTTTTATTAAGTATAAGATATCTAAAAAACCATTTATAATAGAGATTTATTTTAAATTTCAGTTTTATGATTTTTAAAATCATTATACAAGTATAATAATGTTTGAAATTGTATTAATGTTTCTAAAACCCAATTTCCATTTTAAATAATAATTAATATTTTATCTTTTAAACCCATGTTTTGGAAGAAATTTTATTTATTTTTAAATATTATTTCGAAGAGATTTTATTTTTTATAAATTTATTTATTGGAAAGTTTTGAAATTACTATTTCATTCATAAATATTCTATAAATCATGTGAATGTACTTCATGATCATATGTATGTCCATTCACTACATTTATTTTTTTCATTCCATGCATGTTTATAGTATCATTTATTTTATTATTAATTTTCAAGATATGTTCATAAAAATTTTCTATAAATGAATTCATTTATTCTAAAAGTATGTATTTCTCATAAAAATTATTGTTTTTTAAATCTTAAATTAATAATCATTATTTTATATAAAAAATTTTGATTTTGATTTTTTTTACTTTTGAAAATTGTTTTAGGGTAATTATAATGAGTGAAAATTTATTGAAAAAATGTTTTATTTAAAATTTCAGCATATGGGTATCAAATGTGATAATGTGGAATAGAGTGGGAACTTAGAAACTCAATAGTAAGGTGTCCTAATATGTAATACTTATAGTGGCCTCATGGATTTCATAATTATTTCCATGTATCACTATATTCTATAAGATCATATTTTTTTCAATGAAAAGATCTAAAAATGTTTTCAAAAATAAATATAAGTATTTTTACAAGTTATTATATTTTAAAAAAATTGGTTTCCAATATGATGTGTATTTTAATGGGTTCTGAAAATTATATCTTGTGTTTATTTCATGAAAACCATATTATTATATTTTTGGTTATTTATTTATTTTATAATTGTTTTATTTGATGAAATGAGAAGTGTATTGAAAAGAAAATTTTATTCCATTTCTATGAGGATTATATACTTATTTTTCAAAAAACATATTTGGAAATTTTATTCTCATGCTACATTTTAAAAACAATTCATAGGCTCATTAGATGTTTCATTAGTGTTTATTTTCTTTAGAAGATCTAGTTTGAATAAGACTGTAATTATGTTAATAAAAATTGTTGTAAAACTCTAATATATTATATGGTACTTTCTAATCCCATGAAACCTAAAACAAAATGATATGTTGATATGAATTTTATTTGTTTCTAATTAAAAAAAATACATCAGGTTTTCAAACCATTCCCGGGAGTACATTTCTTGGGCTATCATACAAAATACCTGAAAGAATCACATCTCTATCACTACTCTAGGTATTCAGTAAATAACCAGAACATGATACTTCATTTCAAGATATATAAATCCAGCATTAATTTTTTTTGTATTAATCTAAATATATTGGAGGTTTCTCTTTATGTTCATACAAGGTTATTTTCATGATTATAATATGAATATTTTTTTCTTTTCATGTGGAATTCATGATATTCATCATGAAAAACTTTATTAAGTTTTAATGACTTCAAATATACCACTTCTTCACATGGGCCATACTTCTATTTAGTAAATCCCAATATTTCATTCACATTATACTCATGGAAGTGCATTAACATTGAGTTTCACTGATGTTGATATTTGTATGTGGATTTCATGATAGGGTAATAGATCAAGATATACTATGAATTCCATGATTTTATTCATCTTGGATTTTACACATGAACAAAAAAGTCTCATGTATATATTTTACCCATTTCCCTAGTTTATATGAATTATCATCATATAAATTCTCCTCATATTTATAAATGATCACTTCTATCAATTCCCCATGAATTATTTCCTTCATAACATGGAAAAACCAGGCTTGATTATACTCTTCATGGAAGGTATGTTATTATGTTCATAGATTATCATAAATCATGAATTTAGTCATCACATGTCGTAAAATATTAGTTAAGGTCTAATATAAGATCCTTATAATAAGGAAATAACTATCACTCTAAAAACAATCAAGGATGATTCATGATTTATATGTATGTACAAAAGGATAAATGTTTGTGTAAAAGTAATTAACTAATTGATGATTTATTCAGTTTCTCATGGAAACTCCATGATCTTTAAAAAACATGATTTTCATATATTCATCATACCACATGTAAGATCCAAGAAACTCAAATAAGACCATATTATCATATTTATGGTCAATCCTAGTGTGTTCCTTTCCAATAAATAATATTATAATGATCATATTATTGAATATAATTGATTATAGGAGGATGGTGTGGCTATAAAATGGGGGATCTATCTTGATAATTGTTTACCCATAAAAAAATCTTACGTGGTGAGGTATAATAAATCCTAGTAGACTGATCAAATGGAGTTTATCAATTCTATCGGGCGACAAAAACATAATAAATATATATTTAAATCGAGTAATAATACTTGTAAAATAATAATCCTACACTTTGAGTGATCATGATCCTTCCCTATATAATAATTAAGGAACCTACATCAGCCGACCAAATATGAGTATATAGGTTTGGATCAAGGATACTCTCTACCACTACCTTACATCACTATATAAATTTCCACCCTTGCACATTTTTCACCCATTGAATATTATCTTTATTCTATTAGAATTCATATATCTAATCCCCATCCCTATATCTCGTTGAGGTATATTTAGGTTGGCCCCCACATGATAAGATTTTCTACCCCAAGTGCAGTTGGGATGGACCATTGGATTTCATGAGATTGGGCATATTTTTCGTAAACACTCTTAAAATAGGGCTAATAAAATTCATAATATATTACCAATTCCATTATCCTAATTTCATAATTATCAATGACCTTATTTAATATTTATTAATCATGATAAAATATTAATATTTTTACATGATATTATAAAATTTTTAAATTCCCATTCCATAAATAATAAATGAATATTTGAATGATTATAAAGGATAGAACATATACATGTATGAAACCACATAATTTTACTCTTAACTAATCATTTATCATATTAGAATAAATGAAATATCCTAATTAAATGACTTATATTTATAAAAAATATAATAAAAAATATGGCCTAACAACCATTGTAATTATATCAAATACCATTTAAATGATGTGTTAATATGTATTGTCTTCGTTAATATTAATCCATTTTCAAATCATAACTTCAGTTTAGTTTAACTCCCATTATTTATAAGAAGAAAATATCTTATGAAAAAAGGTATCAATTCATTAGTATACAATTTTCCATCAACCATCTCACTCTTATTCAACTTGATCAATGATCAATGTAAGAAATATGAAGATTTCAGTTAGAAAAAAAATGTTTTCTATTTTAAATCAAACATAATACAATATGAAATAAAAACTAAATGAAAATTTTGTTTAATGAAGTCAAAACTGATCAATAAAAATTGAAATAGATAATTTTTATAATCATGAATGACAATGTCTTACCGTCACTTCAAAAAAATGGTTAAAATAAATCAGCTAAAAAATAATAGATTAACAGGTTTGGTAACTATTCAACATTCTCCTATTATGTCATTGATTAATTTATTTTATCAACCTTAATAAGGGGATTAGATTCTTATAACCAATAATGAAATAATTAACATTATAATACTTTTAAATGATATTATATTCAAGAACTTTCTAGAATATTTAGAGTTCCATGAAATGATATTTTTGGTATATTCTTCAACATTCATCACACCACACTCACTAAAGGATAAAATTCCCATGATATTAATAAATCTTGATTACTAAAAAATATGAATCAAATTAATTTTCACATAGATGATATACCGAGTGGATATTCTTCATGCTTCTCTCCATAAATAAAAATTTCCACATCTTTGCTATGTGTGATAATTATATAAACATATTCATTGGAATTATTAAATGTGATATCAACCCATTATGATTTAATTTTCACTTTGATTTAATTTTTTTAAAATAAAACATTATTTAACATCATAAATAATGATTAAATAATAAGATATTATAGAATATAAATTGATAGATTAATATTATGTGATGAAATACCAATCTTGCTATCTAAAATTGACAGCAATCACTCTTTTTCATGTTCTTCCATTGAAAACATAATTCTCCTTGAATTATCTACATTGTAAGTAAAAATAAAACACATAAAAGGTAAGAGAATAATGTGGATCTAGTTTCTCCATTAACATTATCATCATCGTTTAGAAGATTTTTTGAAACCAATTATTCCTATTTACTTTAGTCATTGTGTTTACACATATGTTCATCAAATCAGAAATTGTATAAGACAATATGGAACTCCCCACATCACCAGTTTTTTTATGTGCAAAATTTCACCTCTAAAGAGTCTGTATGGAAGTTATATCACATGGTGAAACATTAAACTTCTTATTAACATAATCTTATACAAGAATTATAATAAATAATCCTCAAGGATTATGTCTACCAAACTTACACCTCACACAAGGAACATATTCTATACAAGTGTTTTATTTTATTGAAAATATATCACAAAATATGATATAATTAGGTGGAGTATATTATTTTACTTTTAAACTAACATTATCTTATTCATTATTAATTTTTCATAAACTCACAAAAAAAGATGAAAATATTGAAAGAAAATTATTAGGGTCATTAGTAGTAGTCATGAAGTCTCCACATGGACTCTTGTGGTATTTCCTATTCACATCAATAATTTTTTGTTTGAAACTCATATCCTTTTCATGTATTTTTTTATATTTTAATTGTATTGAAATTTTTTCCAAAGTATTTTTTGCGTTCCTTCTTTGAAACTATTTTAGGAGAATTATGATTTGAAACTTCATCTTTATTATGTTACCTTACGAAATTATGATTCAAATTCCTCTAAAATATTATGTGGGGTTTTATTAAAATTTTCTTTTGATGTATATTCAGATGTATATGAATCACCCATTTGACATATCTTATTTCAATTATAATATATTTCTTTATGTATATAACATATATTTTTTATTCATTAATTTTCCATATGTTGAAATTTATTAGTATCTTACTTCACCGCTTGACATGCACATATATTGTGCTCTAGTGAAAAATGTATTGTATCATAAATCCTATGTAGAATGACCAAACCTATTCCCATACCATTATTTACCCACAAACCATGATCTTTTTCTATCAACTCCATGTTTCTTTTATTTAAATTAAAAAATGGTATGCTATTTTTGGGTGACTAGTACCACTTATTGGGATTTTTTTGGGGAACTGGTATTAATACTACCTCTTTTATCAACCCTAGACATGGTGTTAGGATACCCACCAAATTTATACATCGATACATGGATATATTTTATTTTCATACCTTTAGAGATTTTGATAATATATTTTGATAAATTATTGAAAAAATATTTTGGATTGTACCTTCTTTATTGAGCCTAATGAAGAATGACCTAAAAATAAGGTATAAATTATCATTCCACATGAAAGATTTATATTAAAAGTGCAAAACACTATATAAAAACCAACGGTAGTAAAAACTTTCACTTTCTTTTTTTTTACTAAATACATTCATTTTAGATATTTATGAATATAACATCCAATTTTAGGAACCTCATATTGCGGGCATCTTTATGAACTTTAATCATAATTACCTATTTATAAAAATAATTCTTTGTAATATTAGTTTCTACATCATGTATCTTATTTATTTCTCGAATAAATGTTTCAATTTACTTGATCATATATGATTTTAATTATTATTGTGTATTATTGTCATAAATGTTGTTCTTATGAGATGTTTATAGTGAATGGATATTCTATTTATTATTTTTATTGAAAATTTTAAATTATTTATTAGATTCATCATTCTATTTAGTTATTTTAAGTCATGCTTATTCGAATATAGAGAATCATCCTCAATGATCCATATTATTATATTCATTATTTTAAATATATTGGAGGATATTTATACATAAAATAAAATTTTATCTATATATTTCTTCATATTTACAAAATTTCCTTCAACTTGGGTGATTTACTCATGCATTCATTCTAATATACCGCATATGAAAACAACTATTTCTTTTGGGAAAAAATATATAAGATCCTATTATCCTTCTATACAAAATTCCATTATCATTTTATCACTCCCACTAATTCTTGGTTCTTCACCAGTATAGTTATGAAAAGAATTTTCAAATACATTTTCATAACATGACTTCATAAAAACACTTGATGTGGAAGTGATCTCCTTCTCCATTATAGTAATTTAAACTAAATTTTTCATTATTAAATCCAAAACAATACTCTTTATTTATATAACATTGGTAAAAATAAACATCCTATTTTTAGAAAAGAGGTATATCTTATTCAATATCTTTTCTCCTTTTGTTTACTATTAAACACAATCATTATATAAGTTTTTTTTTCTGAAAAAGATAGCTCTTATTCAAGTATTCTCTCACTTATAAGTAAAAAAGATACTAAAATACCTAAATAGAGAAAAAAATTACAATATAGAAAATATTAAAAGTTAACATCCATTATATATATATTTTTATGGATATTTTTGAATATTCTCATCAATGAAAAGTTGGGGGGTAATCTGTTTTAGGGTTTTTCCCAATTTTTTATTCGTATACATTTACATTATAAATTTAACATGATTAGGAATATCCCATTTTATTAACTTTAATTAATTAATTAGACCGCATAAAAATTTGATAGGATATTCATATGATTACCCATTCAATAAGAAAATCTAGTTCTTGGTGCAACATGGTAGGAATCTATGATCACACATGGTAGTGCTTTAGTTCTTCTTTGAATATAGTTTCCTCCTACATTTTATGATATTTATTGGTGTGTTTCCTCAGTTTTATTCTCTAAAAATTAGTTATATATTAGTAAATAATAAACACTTATCCTTTTATATTCACAATGGTTTACACAATCATTTCGGTGGAATTCCAAAGTGAAACTCCTCTTCTTGCACTAATTGTAAGTCTATTTTTCCTCTATAAAATCCCCACTACACATAGAATTATTCCTCTTGTGAAATTATTGGATAACTTGGTAAATTAATATTTTTTCATTTAAAATAAATAAAACCACCCAAAACTCTCTTCTATACTCTTATATTCTTCATATTCATATGAGAATATATAATCATAACAAACTCTTCTCTTCTACTCTCATTTTCAATATTTCTTTATCATTTTACAATAGACTACACTAGATTCATACTTAATTATTCAACTCTCCAAGATTTATATGAATCATTTTATTTTGTTCTATATATTTTTTATTCAATATTAAATAATTATTTTCTTTATTTTGTCTATAATATTAAAAAGAGAATTTTTCTTTCAAAACATGAAACATATATGTATAATAATAATAATAACTATGAAAAAAAATTATCGTCCACTATTGAAATTATTTATTATAGTTTTTAATAACACATATAAATATATAATTTGAATTACCAATTATTATGATAATTCAATCCTACTTGAATCATCACTAACACCCCATGACCAGATCCATTATATTGAGCATCAATTTTAATTTTTTAAAACTTCTTGGTTATCTGAATCATTTCCCAATATTGTGATGGTTACAATCATTATTTATTTCTTGATATTTGTAAATATAATAAAACATTTCATATATACCTTTAAAAACCTTTCATCATTCACTATAAAAATCTTGATACATCTATCATGATATTTTGTCACTAAAATCTTAATTTAACTACATTTTTACACCTAAAATACTTGTTAAATTTAAGTCTCCATTAATAATCCACATTATAATTAAATAAAATTTTATTATCATTAATTTCAAGATAAATTACTAAAAAATTAAAATTTCAATATTAAATACATCCACTTTGTGTTTTTCTTCATTTTCATCCATATTAATATGCATGAGTTTGAAACGTCCCACATATAATCAATTTTTCCATGATCAATGCATACTATTCATTATGTAATACTTTATTAGGATTGAGGGAATTGTTCCATATCAATTATTCATGCGATTCATCATCTTATTTTATAAATTAACTTGTAACATGAGCATTTTATTCATGTTAGTGAATTCATATCAATTTTTTGTCATGTTCTATAGTGTGAATATTTTTTTTAATAAAGTTTTTGAGATGACATGTGAATGAACCAATTTTCATTCTATCAGACTTTATGAATGAATAAAAATCTGTATGAATATATTTTATTCATCTGACAATTATGTAAGTATTCTCTTTATAAAAATGCTCTTAATATGCACTAGTGTTCCATTCCATCCATTCTGCATGAAAGGCCATCTTCATCAAATAAGAGAGATATGTTCAATTCACTAATTCTTGTAAAGTCTATGATTTTGTTTACCAAAGATCAAAAATGATATTGTATATCTTCCAATACCATAGATTCATTTTTAGGTACCATGGAAGATACTCAGACTCTTAAAATACTTTTCAATATTGAAATCTTCACACAATATCCTTGACTTCATTGTATACGTAGAAGTAGTAGAATTAATTTATCAGAAAGAAACCCACAGAAGTTCCAAAAACATACTCAGGGGAGATCCATGATCATGGAAGAACTTGATATTAATATAATATCTTTAAATCACTAGAGATATATTCCACACATTTAATATTTTTTTCTCATTCTCATAATCAATACTTGTGGGTACCGATCATCGATAATGATATATGAATGATTATAGTAGGTTAATCTAGCTCCGAAAAGGTTGATTTTTCATTATAAATTTCTATCCACTTCATAACTAAATGGTTAAGAGTAGAACATGATTTATAAAATTTATAAGTTTGATTTGATTAGGTAAATTGAGATATAATAATTCTATGTGTTAGTTTTTAAATAGAGTAACAGTACTCACAAATCCTTGTTCCTAGAAAAAAATATCTCAAAATCTTAATCACCTTAATAATACAATTCTATGAATCAACCAGCTAGATGTGAGTATCTATATCCACTACAGGAACCCTCACCTCTAATGCCATGAAAACTCCCAAGGAGTTGCCAAACCACTCCCCTATGCACCAAGTGTGTGCACACCCACTCGAGTATACCAACCAGTACATGCCCTACCTCTTTTTCACCTTAGGAAACATGGTTATCTATTCTCGAGCATATGTGGTCAAGAAGGACCCTTTATTACCATGGGGATATGACTATTTTTAAAACTCTTGTAAAAAACAGTTCATCAAATTATTCATATAATGAAAATCACCTTGTCCTCAGGCAATATTTTTTCATGGTATTCATTTACATTTTATCTTTATAAAAAATATTAATATTTGTATACGGACATATGAAATTCTAAAATATTTTTTTCACAAATAACAGAGGATTCATTGAATTCATCCAAAGGAATGAAAAATTAAAATAATAATTTTCATGCATTATTTAATATAAAACATATTTTTTCACATTAAATGAATATGATTTTCATTATTGAATTTTTTACTATTTTATATAAGGATATTAGGTTTGATAGAAAAAAAGTGTAAAAGTGATTAAATTAACATATAATTGAAGTCACATGATAAAAGAAAATACAAGGCCTAATCTAAGATCTCTAAACTAAATAACCTATTAAAAATTAAGAAAAAAAAATTCCTAGAAGCATTCAATTCACATCATGAATCGTCCATTTAGAATTTGAAATACTTTTAAGAATTATAGTGGAAGAAGATATGATGAAAAAACTGAATTTTGAGCATAAACACATGGGTCATTACATAAAATGTAACGACCAAACATTCATTAAGGGAAATTACTATTGATCTAATTAAATGTATCATTATGTAAAATGAGTATATAAAATGTGAACTTCATTGATATTATGTTTTTGGATTTTAAAATACCATTAAGAATAGTAACTATTGCTAATATAACTATTGAACATTGATCACATGATTAGTATAAATATAGGGCTTTAAGAAATCCAATTTACTCAAACAAAGAAATCGGCGACCTCATCCAGTAGACTTGCCCCGTATAAAAACCATTTGTTGGAGCTCGGAAAGGAGTTGGCGTTATTGGGCTTCACTCTTGACCAATCCCAAGTTGAGCTTCAACTTGTTAAGATCGAACAGAATCGCCTATAAGAGAACTGAAAGTTTATAGAGATTACCACCCGAGCAATGTTATCTGAGCCACCCCAAGAGTTTTTCACCATCTGACACCATACTCAACGGTCTTGTATGGGTGTTATAAGGGTTTTTGTAATAATACCATAGTATAATGATTATGTGCATTATTTTTGTATATAATAATGAATATACATTCATTTTATTATAGTGACTTTGTAAATAGTTTTTAAAGAGTAAATAATATTTGTAAGTAATATTCAACTAAGAAATCTATTTTTATGTATTAATGGGGTTTTGAATTAATTAATATTTTAATAAAATATTACTATTTTTAAATTAATTGTTATTAAATATTATTGATCGTAAAATTTTTTGAATGCAATTTTAATTTTTATTAAGGTTTGAAGGCTGTTTTTGTCAAAACCCATGAATTTTAGATAAATGGTGGTTTTTATATAAAAAGTAAAAAATAAATTATTTAGAAAATTATTTAGATAAAATGAAAATTATTTTTGGAATCAGGACATCAAAATTAACCAACTGTGATTTTTTCATTATTTTCTGGGACAATCAAATTTTTTGGTAAAAATTAAATACCGTTTAAATATATAATGTGTTTTATGACATCATAATGACCCAATAGTGATGTAATAAAATAATATATATGATATGTTCTGTCACGACCCATCCTTGGGGCCTGTTCCTTTACTACCCCAAGCCCGCCTTTCATAGGCCAAGGGCTGGCGACTAGCACCAAAGGCGTAAATCCCTATAAAAAGGGAAGGCATTGCCTTTATGATAGTAATCAAACACAATAGAGTACGCAAGATGAAGTAAGAACAAGGTAAAAATGTTTACAAAAGTAAGTGATGAATAGAAAGGGGCCGGAAATACAAGCCCAATAGTAAGTACAGTACAACTGAAAGTCTAGTACAACAGTAGTAAAGTAAAGCAGCATCCACCGAGTCAACCTCTGGAAATCCCACCTGAAGGGTGGGTACAGATAGTCTCCCCAGCACCACGGGTCCGTCCGTCTGCTCCATGTACGTCTCACCATGTGGTCCACCTCTGGGCACCGTCTAGCTCTACAAGCCTCTACCACGATCAGCGTTGTCCATAGTCTGCATCCAACACAACGTAGTGCAGGCATTTCCTGTGTGGGGGTGAGTATAACAATACTTAGTAGGGACCCCGAGACCCCCGAAGTTCTCCCAAAATACACTAAGGATAAACCACAATGAAAATATACAATCACAGAGTATCAAAAAACTCTACTTAGGTATATGCCCATACATTTACCTAAGTCATAAATCCCAGTTCGGCTCCAACTCTCGAGCCCAAGTACAACCTAGTCCACACAGGAAAGAAGTAAATCACACTGATGGTAATGATTGAAAGTCAAGACTCATCTCACACAGGTACACATCCTTCGTATAGAGATAGAGATGATCAGAAGAAGTCACTAATTTATCATCGCTGCCGAACCCATGGAGGATTCGAGTACAGTTGTCATCACTGCTGAACCCACGGATGATTCCATTATAGTTGTTGTTGTGGAAGAACCCACTGAGGATTCCAGTATAGTTTTCGTCATCGTCGAACCCACGGAGGATCCTAGTACGGTTGTCGTCATCGCCGAACCCACAGAGGATTCCAGTACGGAAGTCGTTGTAGTCGCACCCACCTCTAGGGTCCCCGCACAGAGCACACTCGATTCTGGGAGGGTCCGATCCTCGAGCCAAGGATTCAATACATCAAATGTCATGAATTCTATAGTTGATGTATCCTGAAGTTTTGTCTCATCAAAAGGAACCCAACGCGACAGATGGCGCGTCAATCGGACGCCCGGTCTGAGAGTTATTAGCATTTTTGCTTCAGGGGCCCGGTTGGAAACACACTCATTCCAAACTTGGCCATGTTACAAAGTTATCCAAAACTCACATAGAGTATCGAAAAAGGTCCACCACATCATGAGGGTCCCAGTGCCGCAGACGGCGCGTCTATCGGATGCGCGGTCTTCAAGTTATTCACCCTTAAGTGAAAATGGGCCCGACCCGTTTAGCCCAGTGGGCTGGCGGGTCGGGTCAACCTAGTTTTGGTGGGTCTGAACCGGCATGGGGTTGGACTGGCTCGCTGAAACACGCGGTCTGGCCCGAGGGGGCATGACCCGGGCTGGTGGGGTGCCGCCCGACCCGGCACGGCGCGGCGCGGCCCGGCGCGACCTGGCCCGGCGCGGCGCGGTACGACCCGACAGGGCACGGACCGACTGGCCGCGGCTCGGACGGCTGGCCGAATAGATCAGCCCGAAGGCCAAGAGTTCCAAGGGGGTGGGGCCGGATACCTGAACCGGCGGCACCAAGCGGCGCTCCCCTCCCAAACCGGCTGGCCGAAGCCGACCAGTCTTCCTGGCACAAGCGGCCCGCTAGGCGGGCCGCGATTTTACTGCACAACACCTTCGAGTGTCGTGGTTCCTTCTCCCAGCCGGCCGGCGTGCCAGCCGGTTCGCCGCTGAAGTGGCCCACAGATTGCGGGCCGCGGTCCTCCACAACGCAGCGCCCCTTGTGGAACCGTGGTCTTCCTCCAGCCCGGACGGTTCTTCACCGATCGAGCGGCCTGTGGTCGTGGGCCGCAGTTCCTCTCCACGTGGCCGGCATCCGACCACTGCCTTTTCTTCGGTTGCCATCGCTCTTTCTGTCATCATCACCATCTAAAATAAACAATGATCAATGGAGGGTAATCGGGCCGTGTTCGTTCAGTGCGTGCCCTCCATGTTAGGCAGTATCAGGTGGCTGAAGATAAACATCATTCCACGAAGAACGAATAACAATTTTATTCAACAAAATTGAAGCAATCAACCCTACATTGAAATAAGGTTTGTGGTAGTCGAGTGTCGCGGAAGATGAATGTTTCAGTAGTCGGGCGTCGTGGAAGAACAATGTCGATTCCTTTGACATCGGAGTGCACCCGAATAAGAAGCGTCGTTGGCGACTTAACGTTCTTCAAATCGTAGAGCGTTCTTCGTCGAGGGAGAAAGTCATTCTTCGTTGAAGAACACAACCCTTCTAAATCTCCAGAGGTTCCCCCACCAAAAATTTTCTCTATAAAAATATAAAATAAAAACTTCTCCCACTTTAAATAAATTCCAACCAATTCGAATTAATTCAAAGAATCAATCCATTAATTTAATGTGTAGGAAAACATTAATGGGAGGGAGGGAGATAGAGAGGCTCCTCATATTAAAGAGGAAGAGTTGTCCAAAAGAATTAATGAAGAGAAGTTCAAGGGAGTTGGGAGGAGTTATGGGGGAGATGAAAGGTTGGGAAATCATGTGGGACCCACCTCACAAATATCCTCCCATGGGAGGTTATGTGGGTGTGGGCCCCACCACTTACTCCCCTTGGGAGAAAATAACCACCCAACTTAAATAAAATTGTGTTCCACAATTTTATTCATTTCATTCTAAAACCCAAAAAATTAACTCTCAACCCGCATAAAACACAACTGCGTTAAAGGTCCCCTTAAGTGAATACCGGTGCTGTGAGTTCATCACTACCCTCAGATTTTAATTCCAAGCACCGGTTCAAAAGATAGAAAAACCCGCATGTACGTTTACTGAACGTACCCAAACAAAAATTTCAAAATTGATTCTGGGTACACCGGGCCTCGGAATCAAGTGCCGTCACAAGACACAGACTCGTAAAATTCCAAATAATTAAGAAAAACAATTTCATTGAAAATTATGGGTCTTTACATTACTCCCACCTCAGGGATTTATGTCCCCGTAAAGCTACAACACGCACTAGGAAAACAAATGGGGATACTGATCTCGCATATGTGCCTCCCGCTCCCAAGTTCTCTCCTGGAGGTTCCTGTGCAGCCAACGAATGCGCACCAGAGGAATCGATCGTCCACGTAGGACCCACTCCTATCGATCCTCAATCTCCACTAGGACATCCGCAAACATCACACTGTCATTGATGTCCAGCTCCCTGTGATCGATGATGTGGGTTAGGTCGTGCACGTATCTCCTCAGCTAAGATACATGGAAGACGTCATGCACCCGGTGCAACCGAGGTGGAAGGGACAGTCAGTAAGCCACCTCACCTACTCTATTGAGGACCTGGAATGGTCCGATGAAATGAGAAGATAACTTGCTGCCCCAGCCAAATTTCTATAGACCCCGTCGAGGTGAGACCCGTAAGAAGACGTGGTCGCCATCCTCGAACTCCAGTGGTCTCTGCCTCTTATCAGCATAAGACTTCTATCTGCTCTGTGAAGTCTTCATCTGCTCCTGGATGATCTACACCTTCTCCATCATAGCCTGAACCATCTCTGGTCCTATAAGTGCTGATTCCCCAGTGTCAGTCCAACACAGAGGTGATCTGCAAGGTCAGCCGTACGGTGCCTCATATGGTGCCATCCCGATGGTGGAGTGGTAACAATTGTAGTAAGAAAACTCCACCAAGGGTATGTGATCCTCCCAGCTGTGACCAAAGTCAAGGACACATGCATCATCATGTCCTCGAGTGTCTGTATGGTCCTCTCAGTCTGTCCGTCCGTCTGAGGATGGAAGGCGGTGCTCCGACGTAGCAGCATCCCAAAATCCTCTTGTAACCCCTTCCACAGTAGGGAAGTGAAATTAGAATCTTGATCAAAAATGATAGTTGATGGCACACCGTGAAGCCGTACGATCTCTTGAACGTAGAGGTGTCCCAAGCTCTCTACTGAGCCATGTTCTCAGATCGGTAGGAAGTGGGAAGACATGGTGAGTCGGTCTACGATCACCCAAAGAGAGTCGGGTCACCTAGATGTACATGGAAGCCCTATAATGAAATCCATGGATATCCCCTCCCACTCCAGGACCTCTAAGGGATGTACGAATCCTGCTGGTACCTGGTGCTCCGCCTTCACTTGGTGACAAGTGAGGCATCGTGAAACGAACTCTGCTAAAACCTTCTTCATGTCCGGCCACCAATACTGTCGTCTGAGGTCCTGGTACATCTTAGCCACTCCTAGATGTACTGCTAGAGGGGAAGTGTGGAACTCCCTCAACAACTCCTCCTGTAGTACAACTGGTACCATCGTACGTCCCATGAAGAGGATGACAAGCTCCCCTCCTTCAGAAAATCCATCAGGTGCCTGTCTTATAGATATCTGAGCACGTCTCATATCAAATTCAACATCCCCACGCTGTGCCTCTCTGACTCGCTGAAGGAGTGGAGGAGTTACTATGAGTTACTGTAGAAAGACTACTCCATCAATATCCACAAAGGATATCTGCAACGCGGAAAGCTGCTCCGTCGCCTCTCCTAATAGCTGAATGACCGATATTCTACTAAGAGCATCAGCCACAACGTTCCCCTTCCCAAGAGTATAGACTATCTCAAAGTCATAGTCCCGAAGGAACTGAAGCCATCGCCGCTGTCTCAGGTTCAGGTCCGTCTACGAGAAGATGTACCTAAGACTCTGGTGGTCAGAGTAGACTGTAAAGTGCTCTCCCATCAGATAGTGTCACCACTTCTTCAAGGCGAAGACCACTACTGCTAACTCCAGGACATGGGTAGATTAGTTCTCCTCATGCTGTCTCAAATTCCATGAACCATACGCGATCACTACTCACTCCTGAATCAGGACACACCCGAGTACGGTCTCTGATGCATCGTAGTAAACTACGTACCCTACTCCCTCCTCCGGTAGCCTCAAGAGGGGCACACTGGTGAATCTCTGTCTCAGCTTCTGGAAGCTCTGCTGACATCTATTTGTCCACACAAAGGGTTTCCCCTTCTTTGTCAAAACTGAAAGTGGTGTTGAAACCATGGAGAAGACTGGCAAAAATATCCGATAGTACCCAGCCAAACCCAATAAACTATGCACCTCCGTCACACTCCTGGGTGGCTCCCAAGAAAGCACTGCCTCGATCTTCGCTGGATCCACTGCTACCCCCATCTCCGAGATGACATGTCCCAAGAAGTGTACCTCTTGTATCCAAAACTGGCATTTCGAGAGCTTACCATAAAGTTGGTGCTCACAGAGTGTATCCAGTACAACCCGTGAGTGGTAGGCATGCTCCTCCTCAGTAGTAGAGTAAATCAGTATGTCTTCGATGAATACTAATAGAAAATGATCGAGGTAAGGCTGAAAGATCCTGTTCATGAGACTCATGAACACTGCTGGTGCATTGGTTACGACGAAAGGCATAACCAAGAACTCCTAGTGGCCATACCAACACCTGAAAGGCGCCTTCTGCACATCATCGTCTCGAACTCTGAGCTGATGATAGCCTGACCCGAGGTCTATCTTCGAGAACCATCATGCTCCCGTGAATTGATTAAATAGGTCATCAATCCTCGGGAGTGGGTACTTGTTCTTCACGGTCATATGATTCAGGCGACCGTAGCCGACACACAGTCGCAAGCTACCATCCGCCATCTTGGTGAACAAAATCAGAGAATCCTAGGGTGAAACACTGGGTCATATGAATCCCTTTCCATGTAAGTCCTCCAGTTGTACCTGAAGCTAATGAAGCTTAGAGGGAGCCATACGATATGCTGGATTAGATATTGGTGATGTCCCGGGTACAGGTCTAGGTAGAAGTCTACCTCTCTACGAGGAGTTAGTCCTGGTACGTCGTCAGGAAAAACGTTTGCATACTGATCCACTAGAATAGGAATACTCAGACTCCGCACATCAACCGCTCCGAGGATGAGACTAGCCAACTGATGTGTGATCGGTTTCCCTCTCCTCTACGTTAGTCCATCCTGCACTGCTAAGGCTCCCTTCTCGTCGGTGAAGGTGAACCTGCTTCCATCCGGGTAGATACACCGCACCTTGTGCCTAATGCAGTCAATCTGAGCATGGACTGTAGACAACCAGTCTATACCCATGATGATGTCGTAAGGCCTCGACGCCGCTACAATAAGATCCCAGCCAAAGCTCTCACCTCCTAGAGTAAGCTCACACTGCTGGAACCAATGTTTAATCGTCGAGTTTTCTCCTGCAGGAGTCTCTAGCCACAGGGATCGAGCCAAAGGCTCCGTCGGAATCTCCGAGCTTTGAACAAGGGTAGCAGCAATAAAAGAATGACTCGCACCTGTGTCTATAAGTACTACAACAACGGTGTAGTAGACACATATAGTACCTCAAATCATCTCAGGTGCTCCGTGGTCATAAGACTCCACTGCTTGGAGCTGAGCCTCCCTCTACCCTCCAGCTCCCTGTGGTCGGGGTGGACCTCATGGTGGTGGTGGTGGTAGAGCCTCAAAACGTCGTCCCCCACCCGATGCTCATCCAGCTCCTCTTCCTCATTCGCCTCCTCCCTGTGGACTTCCACGGCCGAACCTCTGCCTCTTCTTGGGAGGTCCCTCTAATGTCTACTGCTCATCTGCATAGCGGGTTAGACAGTCTCGAGCCATGTGATTGTGTCCGCCTCATGCATAGCACTGCCTGCTCCTCGGATAGCTAGCTCTGTTTTGGGTGCCCCACACAACCGAACCTGTATCCTGAGGTCACCCACCTGATGGCCTGGTTCGCTTGGACCTCTGCGTCAACTGTCTACTTCTGGCTGCAAAAGACTCCACTACATGTCACCCTGTGGTGGGTCTTGCTACTGGTGACTGCTCAGCGAGAAAGCTATCCACTAGAAGGGCTCGATCTAGCACCCCTGCCTGCGTTGGGATGTTGAGATGAATCGTCGAACTCTGATCTCGTTCCTCAGTCCCTGCTCAAAGGTCTTGGACCTGAAGAATGTGTTTCGTACCATGTCCCTAGAGTAGTGCAAGAGTTCAGTAAACCTCACTGAGTACTGAGCTACTGTCATGCTGCCCTGCCGCAGATGAAGTAACTCCTGAATCCGCACCACACGAAGGATGGAGGGAACAAACTCCGAGCGGAAGAGACTCTCAAATTCTGTCCAAAGTATAGATGCCTCATCGTGCACATGGAGCATCAAGATCTACCATCTACCTACTACTGCGTGCAGGATACTCGCGACAAGGATCACAATAATATCGGCTGGTGTCCCTACCAATCTGAAAACCCTAACGATAGCCTCCAGCCAATCCTCATCTGCCTGCGGGTCCTTCTCTCTGTGGAACTTGGGCGGCCTTTGTCGCTGAAACACGTGAAACGCAGTCAGGCGGTGTGCACTCTCTGCTGCTGTGGCTGGTAGTATCGGTGGCTCAGCGGGTAGTGGTACCGCTGGTGCCTCCGTTGTGATGAGGCCTTGCACCAAGGCCTCATCGCTCGGTGGGCTTCCATCTCGTACGCGACTTGGAACCCTAGATGGCTCCCTTCGTAGAGCCATCCTGAAAAGACACAGGTCTCCACGGTCATACATTTTACCTGGTGAGCTGACACAAATTAATCACAAAGAATTTTTTTGAAACACACATGAAATCAGGGTTTTCGTGCACCGAATCAGAAATCAGGGGTCAAGATCCTGGTGTATGGATACATCGGCTGCCACACCAACACTAGAATCCCTGGACTGAAAACCACACTCAATACTCTTAACACTATTGCTTCATGTAAAGGAAAGAATAGAGTCCTATGTTCTACAGTAGAACCGACTCCTCTGATACCAATTTTTCACGACCCTTCCTCGGGGCCGTGCCGTGACTACCCCAAACTCGCCTTCTATAGGCCAGGGGCTGGAGACTAGAAACAAAGGCATAAATCCTGATAAAAAGGGAAGGGATTTCCTTTATGATAGTAATCAAACACAATAGAGAATGCAAGATGAAGTAATCAAAAAGTAAAACTATATACAAAAGTAAGTGCTAAAAAGAAAGGGGCCGGAAATACAAGCCCAATAGTAAGTACAACACAACTGAAAGTCTAGTAAAACAACAATAAAGTAAAGCAGCATCCACCGAGTCATCCTCCGGGAATCCCACCTAAAGGGTGGGTACAGATAGTCTCCCCAGAACCACTGGTCAGTCTGTCTACTCCGTGTACGTCTCACCAAGTGGTCCACCTCTGGGTACTGTCCATCTCTACAAGCCTCTACCACGATCACACTGTCTATTGTCTACACCCAACTGAACGTAGTGCGATCATTTCCTGTGCCAGGGTGAGTATAACGAAACTCATTAGGGACCCCAAGACCCCCGAAGTTCTCCCAGAATCCACAAAGGATAAACCAAAAAGAAAAGATACAATCACATACTATCAACCAACTCTACTTAGGTATATACCCATACATATACCTAAGTCATAAATCCCAGTTCGACTCCAACTCTCAATCCCAAGAACAACCCAGTCCACACAGGAAAGAAGTCACTCACACCAATGGTAATGATTGAAAGTCAAGACTTAGCTCACACAGGTACACATCTTTCGTATAGAGATAGAGATGATCAGATGAAGTCACTGATTCATCATCGTTGCCGAACCCACAGAGGATTCTAGTATAGTTTTCATCGCTACCAAACCCATGGAGGATTCCAGTACAATTTTCATCGCTAACAAACCCACGGAGGATTCCAGTACAGTTTTCATCACTGCCGAACCCACAGAGGATTCCAGTACAGTTTTCGTCGTCGCCAAACCCACTGAGGATTCCAGTACGGTTGTTGTCGTCACCGAACCCACATAAGATTCTAGTACAGAAGTCGTTCCAGTCGTAGACAGCTCTAGGGTCCCCGCACACAACACGCTCGATTCCAGGAGGGTCCGCTCCTCGAGCCAAGGGGTCGATACATCAACTGTCATGATGTCTAGAGTTGATGTATCCCGAATTTCCGTCTCTTCAAAACGAACCCAACGTGAAAGACGACGCGTTAATCGGACACCTGATCTGAGAGTTATTAGCATTTTGCTCCGGGGGCCCGGTTGGAAATACGCTCATTCTGAACCCGTCCATTTTCAAAAGTTATCCAAGCCTCACATAGAGTATCGAAAAATGACTGCCACATCATGATGGTCCCAGTGATGCCGACGACGTGTCTATCGGACGTGAGGTCTTCAATTTATTCACTCTTAAGTGAAAACGGGTCGGGCCTGTTAAGCCCAGTGGGATGGAAGGTCGGGTCAACCCAGTTTTGGAGGGTCCGACCCAGTAGGGGGTCGGATAGGCCTAATGAAATACGCAGCACGGCAGGCCACGGCTCGGCTTAGCCGACTGACCGATCCGAGAGGGGGGGGGGGGGGGCTGCTGCCCGAACCGGCGGCACCGCCCTCCCAAATCGACCGGACGAAGCTGGCCAGCCTTCCTGGAAGTGGCCCGCTCGATGGGACGCGGTCTTGCTGTGCGGAACCTTCGGGTTCCGCGGTTCCTTCTCCCGGCCGGCTGGCGATCCGGTCGGTTCACCGCCGAAGCGGCCCGCGGATTGCGGGCCGTGGCCCTCCGCAGCGCGGCGCCCCTTGTGGCTCCACTTTCTTCCTCCGTCCCGGCTGGTTCTTCCTCGGTCGAGCGGCCCGCGGTCACGGGCCGTGGTTCCTCTCCACGTGGCCGGTATATGACCGCCGCCTTTTCTTCGGTCGCCATCACTCTTTCCATCACCGTCGCCATCCAAAATAAACGAGGATGAACGGAGGTTCGTCGGGCCGTGTTCGTTCGGCCCACACCCTCCACGTTAGGGGGTATCATGTGGCTGAAGAGAAACATGGTTCCACAAAGAACGAATAAAAATTTTATTCAATAAAATTGAAGCAATCAACCCGACCTTGAAATAAGGTTCGCGATAGTCGAGTGTTGCGGAAGATGAACGTCGCGGTAGTCGGGCGTCGCGGAAGAACAGTGTCAATTCCCTTGACATCGGAGTGCACCCGAAGAAGAATCTTCGTTGGCGACATCACGTTCTTCAAATCGTAGATCATTTTTCATCGAGGGAGAAAGTCGTTCTTCGTTGAAAAATGTATCCCCTCTAAATCTCAAGAGGTTCCCCCACCAAAAATATTTTCTATGAAAATATTAAATAAAAACTTCTCCCACTTTAAATAAATGCCAACCAATTCAAATTAATTCAAAGAATCAATCCATTAATTAAATGTGTAGGAAAACATTAATGTGAGAGAGGGAGATAGAAAGGCTTCTCATATTAAAGAGGATGTGTTTTCAAAAAGAATTAATGAAGGGAAGTTCAAGGGAGTTGGGGGGAGTTATGTGGGAGATGAAAGGTTGGGAAATCATGTGGGAACCACCTCAAAAATATCCTCCAATAAAAGGTTATGTGGGTGTGGGCCCAACCATTAACTCCCCTTTGGAGAAAATAACCACCCAACTTAAACAGAATTGTGTTCCACAATTTTATTCATTTCATTCTAAAACCCCAAAAATTAACTCTCAACCCGCATAAAATGCAACTGTGGTAAAGGTCCCCTTAAGAGAATACCGGCGCTGTGAGTTAATCGGTGCCCTTGGATTTCAATTCCGAGCACCGGTTCAAAAGATAGAAAAACCCGCCCATACGTTTACTGAACGTACCTGAACAAAAATTCAGAAATTGATTCCGGGCACACCGGGCCTCAGAATAAAGTGTCGTTAGAAGCCACAAACTCATAAAATTCCAAAGAATTAAGAAAAAAAATTTCATTAAAAATTCCGGGTCTTTAAATTACTCCCATCTCAGGGATTTACATCTTCTGAAAGCTACAAACACACACTAAGAAAACAAATGGGGATACTGAGCTAGAATCTGTGCCTCTCGCTCCCAAGTGTTCTCCTAGAGGTTCTTGTGCTGTCAGCGAATGCGTACCACAGGAATCGACCATCCATGTGGGACCCTCTCTTGTCGATCCTCAATCTCCACCGGGACCTCCGCAAACTTCGCCCTGTCATCGATGTACAGCTCTCCGTGATCGATGATGTGGGTCAGGTCATGCACGTTTCTCCTCAGTTGAGATACGTGGAAGACGTCATGCACCCGGTGCAACTGAGGTGGAAGGGCCTGGCGGTAAGCCACCTCGCCTACTCTGCTGAGGACCCAGAATGGTCCGATGAAACGCGGAGATAACTTGCCGCCCCAGCCAAATCTTCGTAGATCCCGTCGAGATGAGACCCATAAGAAGACGTGGTCCCCATCCTCACACTCCAGTGGTATCCGACTCCTATCTGCATAGGACTTCTGTCTGCTCTGTGCAGTCTTCATCTTCTCGTAGATGATCTGCACCTTCTCCGTCATAGCCTAAACCATCTCTGGTCCGAAAAATGCTGACTTTCCAGGGTCAGTCCAGCACAGAGGTGATCTGCAGGGTCGGCCGTACAGTGCCTCGTATGGTTCCATCCCAGTGGTGGAGTGGTAACTATTGTTGTACACAAACTCCACCAAGGGTAGGTGATCCTCCCAGCTGTGACCACAGTCAAGGAAACATGCATAGAGCATGTACTCAAGTGTCTGTATGGTCCTCTCAGTCTGTCCGCCCGTCTGAGGATGGAAGGCGGTGCTCAGACTTAGCTGTGTCCCAAAAGCCTCCTATAACCCCTTCCATAGTAGGGAAGTGGAACAATAATCATGATTGGAAATGATATTCGATAGCACACCGTGAAGCCGTACGATGTCCTGAATGTAGAGGCGTCCCAAGCTCTCTACCGATCCCTGCTCTTTGATCGATATGAAGTGGATAGAGTTGGTGAGTCAGTCTACAATCACCCAAATAGAGTCATGTCCCCTGGATGTAAGTGGAATCCTCGTCAATAAATCCATGGATATCTCATCCCACTTCCACTTCGGTACCTCTAAGGTTTTTACCAAGACTGATGGTACCTAGTGCTCCGCCTTCACTTGCTGACAAGTGAGGCATCGTGAAACGAACTCTGCTATAACCTTCTTCATTCCCGACCACCAGTGTTGTCATCTAAGGTCCTGGTACATCTTAGCCACTCCTGGATGTACCGCTAGTGGGGAAGTGTGAAACTCCCTTAGCACCTCATCATGTAGTACAACTGGTACCATCGTACGTCCTCTGAAAAGGATGACGTTCTCCCCTCATTCAAAAATCCATCAGGTGCCTTCCCTATGGATATCTGAGAACGTCGCATCTCACAGTCAACGTCCCCACGGTGTGCCTCTCTAACTCGCTGAAGGAGCGGAGGAGTGACTGTGAGTGACTGTAGAAAGACTGCTCCATCTCTATCCACAAAAGGATATCTGCAACGCGACTAGATTCTCCATGACCTATCCTTGTTGCTGAATTCCCGATCTCCTACTGAGAGCATCAGCCAGAACATTCCCCTTCCCAGGAGTATAGACTACCTCAAAGTCATAGTCCTAGAAGAACTCGAGCCATCACCGTTGTCTCAGGTGTAGGTCCTTCTGGGAGAATATGTACTTGAGATTCTGGTGGTTAGAGTAGACTGTAAAGCGCTCACCCATCAGATAGTGTCTCCACATATTCAAGGTGAAGACCACTGCTGCTAACTCCAGGTCATGGGTTGCGTAGTTCTGCTTGTGCTGTCTCATCTGTCGTGAACCATATGCGATCACTGCTCACTCCGGCATTAGGACACACCCGAGTCCGGTCCCTGATGCATCGTAGTAAACTACGTACCCTACGCCCTCCTCCGGTAGCCTCAAGATGGACGCACTGGTCAATCTCTGTCTCAGCTTCTGGAAGCTCTACTGACATATATCTATCCCCACAAAGGGTTTCCCCTTCTTATTCAAATCTGAAAGTGGTGATGCAACTCTGGAGAAGTCTGTCTAAAATCTCCGATAGTACACAGCCAAACCCAGGAAGCTCCGCACCTCCGTCACGATCCTGGGTGGCCCCCAAGCAAGCATTTCCTCGATCTTCACTGGATCCACTGCTACTCCCACCTCCGAGATGATGTGTCCCTAAGAAGTGTACCTATCGAATCCAAAACTGGCACTTCGAGAGATTACCATAAAGCTGGTGCTCTTAGAGAGTATCTAGTACAACCCGCAAGTGGTAGGCATGCTCCTCCTCAGTAGTCGAGTAAATAAGTATGTCGTCGATGAGGAATATGAAAAAACGATCGAGGTAAGGCTGTGAAATCTTGTTCATGAGACTCATGAACACTACTGGTGCATTAGTTATGATGAAAGGCATAACCCAGAACTCATAGTGGCCATACCGACACCTGAAAGACGTCTTCTGCACATCCTCATCTCGAACTATGAGCTAATGATATCCTGACCTGAGGTCTATCTTCAAGAACCATCGTGCTCTCCTGACATGATCAAAGAGGTCATCAATCCTCGGGAGTGGGTACGTGTTCTTCACATTCAATTGATTCAGGCGACGGTAGTCGACACATTGTCGCAAGCTCCCATCGACCTTCTTGTTGAACAGAATCGGAAAAGCCTAGGGTGAAAAACTGGGTCAGATGAATCCTTTTCCATGTAAGTCCTCCAGATGTACCCACAGATCACGATGCTCAGCGGGATCCATCCGATATGCTGGAGTAGATATCGGTGATGTACCGGGGTACAAGTCTATGTAGAAGTCTACCTCTCTGCGAGTAGGTAGTCCTGATACATCATCGGGAAAAACGTCCGTATACTAATCCACCGCAACAGGAAAACTTGGATTCCGCATATCAACCGCTCTGAGTATGAGACTAGCCAACTGATGTGTGATCGGCTGCCCTCTCCTCGGCATAAGTCCATCCTGTGCTGCTAAGGCTTCCTTCTCGCCGGTGAAGGTGAACCTACTCATATCCGTGTGGATACACCGCACCTTGCACATAATGCAGTCAATCTGAGCATGGAATGTAGAAAACCATTCCATACCCAAGATGACGTCGTAAGGCCTCGATGCCGTTACAAGAAGATCCCAGCCGAAGCTCTCGCCTCCTATAGTAAGCTCACACTGCCAGTACGACTGTGTAATCGTCGAGTCTGCTCCCGTAGAAGTCTCTAGCCATAAAGATTGAGCCAACGACTCCGTTGGAATATCTGAGATCCGAACAAGGACAGAGAAAATAAAATAATGACTCACACCTGTGTCTATAAGTACTACAACAAGGGTGGAGTAGACACAGATAATACCTCGAATTATCTCAGGTGAGCAATGGTCGTAAGACTCCACTTCCTGGAGCTGAGACTGCCTCTACCCGCTAGCTCCCTGTGGTCAGGGTGGACCTCGTGGTGGTGGTGGTGGTGGTAGAGCCTTGAAACGTCATCCACCACCCGTCGCTCGGCCATCTCCTCTACCTCGTCCGCCTGCTCACTGCGGACCACCACGGTCGAACCTCTGCATCTCCCTGGGATGTCCCTGTACTGTTTTCTGCTCATCTGTACGACGGGTCGGGCAATCTTGAGCCATGTGACCCTGTCCACCACATGAATATGACTGCCCGCTCCTCAGATAGATGTCTCTATTTCAGGTTCCCCACACAACCGAAGCTATATCCTGAGGTTTCCCACCTGATGGCCTGGTCCTCTTGGACCTCTATGTCAACTGTCTACTTCCGGCTATAGAAGAATACCCCACATGTTTCCCTGTGGTGGGTCTTGCTACCGGTGATTGCTCAGCGAGAAAGCTCTCCATTAGAAGGGATCCCTCTAGCACCCCTGCCTGTGTCGGGATGCTGAGAGGAATCATCGAAGCTCTGATCTCGTGCCTTAGTCCTTTCTCAAAGGTCTGGGCCCTGAAAAATGGGTCCCGTAACATGTCCGTGGAGTAGAGAGAGAGGTCAGTAAACCTCGCTGAGTACTGAGCTACTGTCATGCTTCCCTACCGTAGATGAAGTTACTCCAGAATCCGCACCACACGAAGGTTGGTAGGAACAAATTCCGAGCGGAAGAGACTCTCGATGTCTGTCCAAAGTAGAGATGCATCGTCGTGCACCTGGAGTATCAAGCTCCACCATTTACCTGCTACTGCGTGTAGAATAATCATGACAAAGATCACCATAAGGTTGGATGGTGTCCCTACCAATATGAAAACCCTGACGACAACCTCCAACGCATCCTCGGCTACCTGTGGGTCCGTCTCTCCATGGAACCTGGGCGGCCACTGTCGCGGAAACCTGTGCAACGCACTCAGGTGGCATGCACTGTCTGATGCTAGGGCTGGTAGTATCAGTGGCTCAGTGTGTAGTGGTACCGCTGGTGCCTCCGCTATGATGGGGCCCTCCACCGAGGCCTTCTCGCTCGGTGGGGTGCCATATCGTATGCGACTTGGAACCCTAGCTGGATGCCTTCGTGGAGCCATCTTGAAAAGAAATAGGTGTTCCATGATCAAAAAATATACCTGGTGAGCTGACACAAAGTAATCACAAAGAAAACTTTTGAAACACACAAGAAATCAGTGTTTTCGTACACTGAGTTGCAGGGTCCTGGTGTTTGGATACGTCAGATGCTGCACCAACACTAGACTCCCTGGACTGAAAACCACACTCAATACTCTTAACACTATTTCTTTATAGAAAGGAAAGATCAGAGTCCTAAGTTCTGTGGTAGAACCAACTCCTCTGATACTAATTTGTCATGACCTGTCCTCGGGGCCCGTGCTATGACTACCCCAAGCCCGCCTTCCATAGGCCAGGGGCTGGTGACTAGCACCAAAGGTGCAAATCTCTATAAAAAGGGAATCCATTGCCTTTATGATAGTAATAAAACACAACAGAGTATGAAAGATAAAGTAAACACAAAGTAAAACTGTATACAAAATTAAGTGATGAAAAGAAAGGGACTGGAAATACAAGCCTAACAGTAATTATAGTACAACTGAAAGTCTAGTACAACAGTAGTAAAGTAAAGCAGCATCCACTGAGTCGTCCTCCGGGAATCCCACCTGAAGGGTGGGTACAAATAGTCTCCCCAGCACCATGGGTTCGTCCATCTGCTCCGTGTACGTCTCACCAAGTGGTCCACCTCCGGGTACCGTCCATCTCTACAAGCCTCTACCACAATCAGTGCTCTTCATCGTCTGCATCCAACACGTAGTGCGGGCATTTCCCGTGCAGGGGTGAGTATAGCGATACTCAGTAGGGACCCCAAGACCCTCGAAGGTCTTTCAGAATCCACGAAGGATAAACCAAAAAGGAAAGATACAATCACAAAGTATCAACCAACTCTACTTAGGTATATGTCCATACATATACCTAAGTCATCAATCCATGTTCTGCTCCAACTCTTGAGCCCAAGAACAACCCAGTCCACACAGGAAATAAGTCAATAACACTGATGGTAATGATTTAAAGTCAAGACTCAACTCACACAGGTATACATCCTTTGTATAGAGATAGAGATGATCAGATGAAGTCACTGAATCATCATCGCTACCGAACCCACATAAGAGTCTAGTAAAGTTGTCATTGCTGCCGAACCCATGGAGGATTCCAGTATAGTTGTCGTCGCTACCGAACCCATGGAGGATTCCAGTACATTTTCTGTCGTTGTCGAACCCACAAAGGATTCCAGTATGGTTTTCGTCATCGCCGAACCCATGGAGGATTCTAGTATGGTTGTCGTCGTCGCCGAACCCACAGAGGATTCCAGTATGGAAGTCGTTGCAGTCACAGCCAGCTCTAGGGTCCCCGCACATAGCACGCTCGATTCCGAGAGGGTTTGATCTTAGAGCCAAGGGCTCGATACATCAACTGCCATGAAGTCCATAGTTTATGTATCTAGAAGTTCCGTCTCATCAAAAGGAACCCAACGCGATAGACGACGCGTCAATCGGACACCCGGTCTGAGAGTTATTAGCATTTTTCTCTGGGGCCAGGTTGGAAATATGCTCATTCCAAACCTGAACATTTTCCAAAGTTATCCAAAACTCACTTAGAGTATCGAAAAAGGACCTCCAGGTCATGAGAGTCCCAGTTCCATAGACGATGCATCTATCGGGCGCGCGATCTTCAAGTTATTCACCCTTAAGTGAAAATGGTCTGGGCTCGTTAAGCCCACTGGGCTGGCGGGTCGGGTCAACCCAGTTTTGGCGGGCCTAACCCAGAAGGGAGTTGGACCGGACCGATGAAACATGCGGCCCGACCCGGTGGGCCGCGGCTCAACCGGCTGGCCGAGTGGCTCGGCCCGAAGGCCGAGCGGTCCGAGGAGTGGAGGGGGTCCCGGCTACCCGAACCGGTGGCACCAAGTGGCACCGACCTCCCAAACCAGCCGGGGTTCCTGGCACAAGAGGCCTACTTGACGGGCCGCTATCTTGTTGGGCGGAACCTTCGGGTGCCGTGGTTCCTTCTCCCGGTCGGCCGACGAACCGACCGGTTCGCCGCCAATGCGGCCCGCGGATTGCGGGCCGCGGTCTTCCACAACGTGACGCCCCTTGTGGCACCGCAGTCTTCCTCTATCCCGGCTGGTTTTTCATCAGTCATGCAGCCCACGGTCGTGGGCCGTGGTTCCTCTCCACGCAGCCGGCATACGGCCTCCACCTTTTATTCGGTCTTCATCACTCTTTTCGTCACTGTCTCCATCCAAAAGAAACGAGGATTAATGGAGGGTCGTCGGGCTGTGTTCATTCGTTCTGTGCCCTCCGCGTTAGGTGGTATCATGTGGCTGAAGATAAACATAGTTCCATGAAGAAAGAATAGCAATTTTATTCAACAAAATTGAAGCAATCAACACTACCTTGAAATAAGGTTCGCGGTAGTCGAGCGTCGCGGATGACGAACGTCGCGGTAGTCGGGCGTCGCAGATGAACGGTGTTGATTCCGTTGACTTCAGAGTGAACCCAAAGAAGAAGCGTCGTTAGGGACTTCACGTTCTTCGAATCGTAGAGCATTCTTCATCGAGGGATAAAGTCGTTCTTCATTGAAGAACGTAGCCCTTCTAAATCTCCATATGTTTCCCCACCATATATATTTTCTATGCAAATATTAAATAAAAACTTCTCCCACTTTAAATAAATGCCAACCAATTCAAATTAATTCAAAGAATCAATCCATTAATTAAATGTGTAGGAAAACATTAATGGGAGAGAGGGATATGGAGAGGCTCCTCATATTAAAGAGGAGGAGTTGTCAAAAAGAATTAATGAAGGGAAGTTCAAGGGAGTTGGGCGGAGTTATGGGGGAGATGAAAGGTTGGGAAATCGTGTGGGCCCCAACTCCAAAATATCCTCCCATGGAAAGTTATGTGGGTGTGGGACCCACCACTAACTCCCCTTGGGAGAAAAAAACCACCCAAATTAAATAAACTTGTGTTACACAATTTTATTCATTTTATCTATTTCATTCTAAAACCCCAAAAATTAACTCTCAACCCGCATAAAAATCAACTACGGTAAAGGTCCCCTTAAGCGAATTCTGGTGCTGCGAGTTCATCAGTGCCCTCAGATTTCAATTCTGAGCACCGGTTCAAAAGATAGAATAACCTGCACATACGTTTACTGAACGTATCTGAACAAAAATATGGAAATTGGTTCCGGGCACACCAGGCCTCGAAATCAAGTGCTATCAGAAGCCACAGACTCGTAAAATTCCAGAGAATTAAGAAAAAAAATTTCCTTGAAAATTCTGGGTCTTTACATGGTCTTCCAATATATGTTTTAAAATTAAAATAATGTGATTTTAGGTTAGTTTTATTTATTTTACAAAACATTAATAGACCCTCCAATAGTTATAAAACATCTTCACTTTTTTAATGAATTTCCTTGAGAGTGTTACTCACTTACACATAACTAACCCTATTATTTTAATAAGTTAGGAAATTGGCCTTATAAAGGATTTTTTTCTACTCCCCTTTGTCAGAAAACATGGGAAAAACCATGGTATGGTTTGTGGTATTGATTAGTTTAATATGTGGTGACCCAAACCTAAATAATAAAAAATTCCCTATACTTTCCTATATAAACCCACCTAATATCCCACTTACTCTTCACTCAAATCCTTCTGAGTTCTTCAAACATCTTTCCACATCCCTCTATAATTCTCCCAAGGGGCCCCAAGCTCTGAAGAATAATCTCTCAAGCCTCTCCCAAGCCTTTGGGATCAGACCTCAAAGTAAGGGATTTCCTCTTTTCTCATTTTTGTCTCAAATTCATTATGTTCTTATACTATTTTAATTTCAATTAAAAATGTTGGGGTATGATTTATCACCTCCCCCATGCTTCCCTCTTTATTTTTGACTTATGAGAGACCCTTTAACTCTCATTTAATGCCTCCCATGCACACCCGTTACCATGCTGAAATTCTGTAAGGAATTTATCTCCCCTCATTTACATTCTAGAAATTCCTTTGTATTATAAATCGAAAATCCTTTACTTATGTTGGGAAATGTTTCTATATGAACCCCTTACTATCCATTTCATGTAAATATGATGAGACACCCCTTTATATCTCATCAAACATTTTTAAAAATTTTTATATCACACCGTTATGCTTCCGAAATTGCACCGCAATTTTCCAAGTTAAAATCCCTATGTAGTGAATACCATAATCATTTCTCTATTAAGGACATTCAACTTTATGCACACATATATATATATTGATTGGTACTTTCATGTGTGTATTCCACATTTCTTAATCATGGAATAACTTATGATGTTGAATCATTCGATGTTATATGATCCATCTGGAACACCTATGCATGAAATGAAATGTTTAAAAGGGTGCGCCCTGATAGTGGTCCAATGCATTGGTTAAAGATTAGTATAATTAAATGTCAGTTTCAATGAGGGTTTAATAATGATAATTCAAGTTCAATGAGGGTTTAATCATGCTCTATGATAAATAATCTTTGGCTCATGATAAAATCATGTTAAATGTTGTTGCCACATTACCATGTTATGATTATCATGCTTTATCATGCCTTTATGTTTCTCTTGTGCTCCATTGATAAGACTATTTTCTAGCACATACTATATTACTCATGTTATTACATGATTATTCACTTACCGGGCTTTATATCTGACCATTTTTTTATGTGTGTCCTCAGGTTATCCTATGCAATGCTAAGTACAGGGGAATGTAGTGGTCATGTAAGGGAAGTGTTCAATAAAGATGTTGTATTTCACATTTTAAGTTGTTATGTAATGGTCCTAATCCCCAATTACACTAGACCTATCAATATTATATGTTTTATCAAGTGATTTTTATGTAATAAATCATGTTTAATTGTGGAATAAAGATAAGGGTTTCCATAGTTGGTATCGAAGGATATGTTTAGTTATTTTTGAGATTAGGATTATGAAAACCTAGTAAAGCCTTAGAGACAAGAGTACGTATAATAAAAACATCCCTATGTTATGCTGAGTATTGAGTATGTGGTTTTACAATAAAATAAATATCTATCTGGATACGAGTAGGTAGAGGCGGCTCTGGAACAGATTTACCAAGGGGTAAAAACCCCAACAAGGAGTCTCAGGCTTGACCAGGTGTATCCGGGTACACGACAACCTGCCTTGTAGCACTATTGGTTACGAAACACCTGGGGGATATTCTTTGGTAAATTTACAAGCTTATTATGACCCCTTATTAAGGGAATTAAGAAAAATCCCTTTAGAATATATGTTAAAAATTAGATCATGAAAAGAATATATTGAAGCCTATGGATTCATAAGTTAAGGAAATAAAAGTTATTTATAAGTCATCAGTTTTGTCCCTGAATTACCCTTTATGTGTTACCCCTAACTTTTCTTTTATTCTAGATAATGGCTGGTAATATGAGGACTTGGGATAACAACCGATGTGATGATCAATGTGATGAATGTGCTAATGAGATTCCGAATCTGATGAGAGTGGGAATCACGGACTTTGTCACGCTTCTCTCTTATTTAACTCAAGATTTGAATAGAAAAATGGGTCAAGAGGAACGTTCAACCCCCATAAGAAAGAACAAGTCACTATCGAGAGCTTCATAAGAAAAATTCCTCCTACTTTTAATGGATCATCTGATCTCTCAATCACTGAACAATGGATCAACTCAATTGAAAATATCTTCTCCATCCTTCAATGTTCCGAACAAGAGAAGGTTCCCCTGGTTGATTATCGTATGGAGGGTGAATCTGATCAATGGTGGACTTTGATAAAAAATATGAAGCATTAGTAGGAGATCAAGGCATTGAATGGAAGGATTTACATAAGATGTTTTTTGATAAATATTTTCCACGCACCCTCCGACTTAAGATGGAAAGGGAATTCATTTACCTCAAGGAAAAAGATGACGAATCTATCGGAGCGTACGATAAAAACTTAAAAATCTTGCACAATATGCCTCCGACTTTGTTGTCATCCCCAAATACAGGGTTGACTGCTTCTTTGGAAGGGCTAAAACCCATCTTCTGGAAGGTGCTGGCGATCCGTGACTTCGACAGCTATGAGGAAATTGTCTGATGTGCCCTCAAGGTGGAATTGGATATTAGAGAATATCAGGGGTATCATGGGGATAAGATGTTTAAGGTGGACTTCAATGATGGTGGTCCGAAGGATAAATCCAACTGTGCTAAAATGATCCAGCACCCCACTTTCCAAAGGTGCGGAAAGAAGCACCCTGGAAATTTCCTGAAAGGGATGAGGAAATGGTTTAGGTGTGAAAGGGAAGGGAACCAGGATATTAAATGTTGGAAAGAAAAACCTACAGATGTGACAAAGGAGAGGAATGCTATGCTAAACACTCAACACATTTTTCATTGCTTAAACTACAATGAACCGGGTCACTTTGAAAATCAGTGCCCTAAGCCAAGGGTTTTCGGAGGCAACCAACAACCTCCAAGGCATCAAGGGAAAGAATTTTCTATCACTACCACTGAAGTGAACGCTGAAAACGAAGTGGTGATAGGTACTCTAGTTATTCATTCAATAATAGAGAATGTACATTTTGATTCTAGTTCTACGCATTCTTTTATATCCCAAAAGTTTAGTATAACAATCCCAACACCACCACAAATCATGGAAGTAAAGATGTCAGTGAGTACAGAAAATTGGGCAATCATTGCATCCCATGAATATAACTCCTCCCCTGTCATAATATATGGACTGAACTTATCGACGAATCTTTTCATACCCCCTCTAGTGGAATTTTATGAAATTATCATCATGGATTGGATTTCCTTATTTAGAGCCAACATAAATTACTGTGAGAGGGAAATCACTCTCCATATGATGAATCGACCCCTGATTCTATACAAGTATAAGGAGGAAGATGAATCTTCTTTAGCTCCACCATCTCAAGAATGGATATTACTGCCCTATGAGAATGCATATCTGGCTCAGATGATTGAGTCAAAGGAATCAACCATCCTTGAAGACATTCCTATTGTGATGATATTCACTGAAGTATTTCTTGAGTAATTTCCTATTATTCCTCATAAAAGAGATGTAGAATTATCAATTGAACTTATACATGAGGCCTTTCCAATATCCAAGACTCCGTATAGAATGGCTATTGTGGAGCATGAGGAGCTAAAGAAACAACTACATGATAATATGTATAAAGGATTTATATGCCCAAGTGCTTCACCATGGGGTGCACTAGTCCTCTTCGTTAAGAAGAAGGATGGGTCAATGGGCCTTTTCATGGATTATCATGAGCATAAAAAAATCATGATAAAGAACAAGTATACACTCTAAATAATTGATGAATTGTTTGATCAACTTCTTAGAGCACAATACATCTCCAAGGTGGATTTTCGGTCTCAATATTATCAAGTAATGGTGAAGAAAGAAGATATCCCCAATACTGATTTTTGTACAAGATACATGCAATATGAATTGATATTAATACCTTTCGGACTAACCAATACTACATAAATGTTCATGGACTTGATGAATAGAGTTTTTAGAGATTACATCGACAAATTTTTGGTAGTATTTATAGATGATATTCTAATATACTCCAAAAACAAGGAGGATCATGAGGAACATCGAAGGAATTTACTAGAGACCTTGAAAAAGGAGAAGCTCTATGAAAAGTACAACAACTGTGAGTTCTGGTTGAAGGAGGTATAATTCTTGGGCCATATCATCACAAGCCATGGGATATATGTGGATCCCTCCAAAACAGCTGCAATTGATAGATAGTCGAGGCCAACATCGGTAACCGATATATGAAGCTTCTTGAGGTTAGATGGATATTATCGATGATTTGTGATAAATATCTCATGATTGTCCAACCCTCTTACCAAGCTAAATCGGAAGGGAGTAATGTTTTCTTTGAGTGATGAATGTGAATAAAGCTCCAAGTAGTTAAAAAGGAGTCTTATCACTGCGCCCGTGCTCACTTTACCTACAAGTGGAGAACTTTTTTGGTATTCAGTGATGCTTTAAAGAAGGACCTGAGATGTGTGTCGACGAAAAATGACAAATTCATTGCCTATGATTCAAGGCAATTGAAAGTTCATGAGAAAAATTATCCAACACATGATCTGGAGTTGGGTATAGTGGTGTTTGCTTTAATAATTTTTGCGGCATTATCTCTTTGGGGAGAAGTATGAAATATATAGGGTCCATATAAGCCTCAATTATATATTCACACAAAAAGTTTTGAACATGCGCCAATGAAGATAGTTAGAGATGATCAAAGACCATGACTGATCAATCCATTACCACCCTGGGAAAGTGAACTAGGTGGAAGATGCTCTAAGTATAAAGTACCCACTGATTCTATCACTGATGAGAATTGAGAAGGATACAATCTTCTTAGATTTGATAAATATGGACATGGGAATCATAAATAAGGGAACATAATAAATCATTTCACAAATTATTGTTCAAAAATATATTTTATAAAGTTTAATGGATGATCAAAAGGATGATGTAGGAATTCATCATAATGTGTAAGCTATCAGAAGAGCTAAATCCTCAAAGATCAACGTAAATGAAGAAGGAATTGTGAGATTTGGGAAAAGGATATGTGTTTCATCAAGTTTATAGATGAAGAAGGAACTTTTGGATGATGCATATAGTACAAATTTCTCTATTCACCTAGGGAACACAAAGTTGTATTGAGATCACCGAGAGCATTATTGGTGGGATAATATGAAGAAGGAGATTGCTGAATTTACATCAAAGTTCCTGGTGTGTTAGCAAGTGAATTTTGAGAGACCGAAGTCTAAGGGAATGATGAAACTATTAACCATCTTGGAAATGGGAGAACATCACCATGAACTTTGTCATCGGACTTCCGAAGACATCCAAAGGCAACAATTCAATATGAGTTGTTATGGATCATCTTAAAAGTATTCACACTTTATTACAATTCACAAGGATAACTCATTGGATCAAATGACACAAATATATATCCAGGAAGTGGTAAGGATGCATGGATTACCACTATCTATTGTATCCAATCGAGATCAAAGATTCACCTCTATTTTTTGGAAGAGTTTTCTGCATGCTCTAGATATTGAACTGAACTTCAGTACGGCCTAACATCCTCAAACTAATGGCCAATCTAAGCGGACTATCCAAACACTTGAAAACATGTTGAGAGCTTGATCAATAGAATTTAAAAGAGGATAGGATCAACATCATCCTCTGGTTGAATTCTCCTATAATAACTGTTTCCACTCAAGCATCCAAATGGAACCATATGAAGCCCTTTATGGGAAAAGGTGCAGAAAACCGACATGTTGGGATGAAGTCGGTGAGCATAAGCTTCTAGGACCAGAAATGGTTGATGAAAAGGTGGAGATGGTGAAAACCATTCAGCAGCATATCAAGGCAGCCAAGAGTTGACAAAGAGTTATGCAGATAACCATCAACGAGACCTTGAGTTTAAAGTTGGATACATGGTATTTCAACACATATCTCCGTGGAATAAGGTAATGAGGTTTGTAAATAAAGGGAATTTAAGTCCTAGGTACATCGTCCCCTTCGATATTCTTGATCGTGTCAGGGCTGTGGCCTATCAACTATCACTTCCATCTACCATGGCCAAAGTGCAATATTTATTTCATGTATCCCTCTGAGGAAAGTACATACCAGACCCTTCACATGTACAATCTTCATAGGCGGTACAACTAGAGGATGATCTTTCTTATGAGGATCAATCAGCGAAGATATTAGATCATAGAGAAAAAGTTCTATGAAATAAGACAATGCCCCTCGTCAAGGTGTTGTGGAGAAACCACAAGTTTGAAGAAGCAACATTGGAATCAGAGTAAATGATGAATAAGAGTTACCAACATCTGTTTTAGTGTGGCAAAAAGGAAATTTTGAGTGCGAAATTTCTTAAGGGGGGAATATTATAACAACCCAAACTTTAATTAATTGAAATTCCTCTTGATTTAATTAAATTTATCATTATGTAAAATGTTTATATAAAATGTGAACTTCATTGGATTTATGTTTTTGGATTTTAAAATACTGTTATGGATTTTTACCATTTCTAATAGTCGTTAAATAGTGATCACTTGATTAGTATAAATACATGGCTTTATCAAATCCAATTTACTCAGACAATGGAATCAAGGGCCTCATCCAGTTGAATTGCCCTGTATGAAGTCCATTTTTCAGAGCTCATAAAGGAGGTGGAATCATTGGGCTTTGCTCATGACTAAGCCCAAGCTGAACTTCAACATGTTAAGCTCGAGCAGAATCGCCTACAAGAGAAGTGGAAGTTGATAGAGATTACCACCCGAGCAATGTTGTCCGAGCGACCCCAAGAGTCTTTAACCATCACACACCTTACTCTTCAGTCTTATGCGAGTGTTATAAGGTGTTATGTAACAAGACCTTAGCACTATGATTATATGGACAATTTTTTATATAATAATGAATATACATTCATTTTATTATTGTTACTTTGTAAATAGTTTTGAAATCACAAATAGTGTATTTAGTTAATATTCAACTAAGAAATCTATTTTGAATAATTAATGGATTTTTGAATTAAATAATATGTTAATAAAATATTATTATTATTAAATTACTTTTTATTAAATATAAATGATTGTAAAATTTTATGAATAAAATTGTAATTTTTATTAAGGTTTGAAAGATGTTTTTGTCAAAACCCATGAATTTTCGACAAATGGAGGTTTTTATTTTAAAAGTAAAAATTTACATATTTATAAAATTATTTATATAAAATGAATATTATTTTTGGAATCAGTAAGTTTAAATTATCCAACGCTGAATTTTTGATAATTTTCTGAGATAGTTGAATTTTTGGGAATAAAATTAAATACTGTTTAAATGTATAATGTGTTTTATGACATCATAATGACCCAACAGTGATGTAATAAAATACTATAAATGATATATTAGGAAAATATAGGTTTTAACATTAAAATAATGTGATTTTAGGTTAGTCTGATTTATTTTAAAAAACATTATTGGACCCTCCATGAATTATAAAACATTTTGACTTTTTAAATGAATTTCCTCGAGAGTGTGACTCACTTCCACATAAGCAACCCTATTATTTTAAGAAGTTCGGAAATTGGTCTTATAAAATATTTTTTTCCACTCCCCTTTGTCAAAAATCATGGGCTGGTTTGTGGTATTGATTAGTTTAATGTGTGGTGACCCAAACCTAAATAATAAATAATTTCCTCTGCTTTCCTATATAAACCCACCCAAGCTCCCACTTACTCTTCACTAAAAGCCTTTAGAGTTCGTCCAAAATTTTCCCTCCTCTATCTAAAATCATGAAAAGTCTCCCCAATCTCCCAAGAAGCCTCTCTGAAGCCTCTCCCAAGCCTTTGGGATCACACCTCCATGTAAGGGATTTCTTGTTTTCTCATTTTGTCTCTATTTCATTATATTGTTATACCCTTTTAATTTCAATTAAAAATGTTAGGGTATTATTTCTCACCTCCCAAATACTTCCATATTTATGTTTGAATTATGATAGATCCCTTTCACTATCATTTAATTCCTCCCATGCACACCTATTACCATGCCGAAATTCCGTAAGGAATTTCTCTCTCCTCATTTAAATTCAAGAAATTCCTTGGTATTATCAATCTAAATTCCTTTACTTATGTTAGGAAATGTTTCTATATGAACACCTTACTGTAAATTTCATGTAAATATTATGAGACACCCCTTTCTCTCTCATCAACCATTTTTACCAATTTTTATGTCACGCCGTTATGCTGCCGAAATTACACCACGATTTTCCAAGTCAAAATCCCTGTGTAGTGAATACCATACCCATGTCTCTATCGTGGGTATTCACCTTTATTCGCATATTCATATTAAATGGTACTTTCATTTATTTACTACACATTTTTTAATCATGGAATAACTTATGACGTTGAATGATTCCATGTTATATGATCCATGTGGCACACTTATTCATAAAATGAAATGTTTAAGAAGGGTGCACCCTGATAGCACTCCAATGCACTGGGTAAAGATTAATATCATGATACGTAAAGTTAAATTAGGGTTTAATCATGATAATTATAGTGAAATGAGGGTTTAATCATTCTATATGTGCAATTATCCTGGGATCATGCTAAAATCATGTTAAATGTTGTTGCCACATTTCCATGTTATGATTATCATACTTTATCATTCCTTTATGTTTATCTTGTGATCCATTGATATGCCTATTTTATAACACATATTTTGTTCCTCATGTTATTCCATGTTTATTCCCTTGCTCGAATTTATATCTCACCCATTTCTTATGCATGTCCTAAGGTTATCCTATAAAATGCTATGTATGAGGGAATACAGTGGTCATGTAAAATAATTTTTGATTAAAGATGTTGTATTTCATGTTTTAAGTTGTTATGTAATGGTTATAATACCCAAATACACTAGAACTCTCGATATTTTATGTTGTATAAAGTGATGTTTATGTAAGAAATCATGTTTAAGTGTGTACTAAAGAGAAGGGTTGCCATATGAAACACATGCTCATGCCGTGAGACACCCCAACATCACACAAATATAGTTCAAAACATGAACACAATAAGTCAAATGTTCTAAATCAGAAATTTCACATCATAAATTCACTAGTAATGACATGAAACCCATGACTGTGACCCATAAATGAAATTCATGAGTATATTTCTGATGGGAGTTCCTTCAAATAAACAATCATGACTGATTATCACCAAATACCAATTAATGGGGACATTTATGGTTTTTTTGAGCACCACGAAGGCCTATAAATAGATTTCCAGGGGGATTCAAGAATTTATAATCCATTTTAGGGATTCAAACGCTATTCTAAGGAAGGGGTTTACATCTATTGTCTTGTTTTTACTTCATTTCAATGAAAAAAATGAAATATTTTTATTATTGTGTTCGTCTATATCATATTTGTCTCTCTATTACAGTACCAATCCTTCTCAAATCCCATCATCCATTGTGATATCTTATACATTATGAGGGAAATTTTATGGCTCATGCCTTGGACATGGTGGAGATTTCAAGGTGTTATAAAATTATAATTCTTTTAATTCATAATTTTTTTAACTTATTTGTGGTTTAATAAGAGGGAAGTGAGTGGGTGAAGTGATCATCTATCATAGTATGAAGGTCAAATTAATTCCTATAATCTAAAAAGAGGATTGGAAATTTGGTGTGCTGAGGATGTTACCTAGGGTTGATAAAAATATCACTCATGGTAGGTAATTGAAATCCATGTACTTTGGTATGGATTGTCAATTTGAATATTAATGAATAATAATAAATAATCTAGTTAAACACATGACCAACCCTATGAATGAATACCTTTATCCCTAATTTTAATTTTTTTCATTTTCACCTAAATTTTGGTTTTAGTTTTTTATTTTTTTTAAAAAAATTCATTAACCAAAATTTTGATTATGGGATTTAAATGAAATTTCATGACCCAATTTGAACTCTTGAATAAATACATCGATCATAGAGACAAAGAACATGTATATGATAATAATTATTAAATGTGTTTAATTTCATGGTTTAATTGATTAGATTTTTAAAATAGTAATTTAATGGTTAGAGTTATTCATGACAAGTAAAATATTAAAAATCATGTTTTTTGGAAATAAGTTTATAATTATAGATGAAATTATTCAAAGATTTATCATGTATTGAAATCCAAAAAAATTAAATTTATGGGTTTAACATTTTTTGTGAATTGACAAGTACAATTTTCTCAAAACATATATTCTCCATCCTGAGAATTTTTTTGAAATAAATATTCCCCATATTTTCTACTGTATATTTCTTAATATACTAGGGAATGTTCACTTATAGAAATTTATTGGAATCATATTGAGGCTAGTACTATACTGAATCACTTTTAACATGACTAAGGAATTATTAATTTAGACCCATTTATACTTATACACACATTCATATTGAATCCTAATATTCCATTTATAAATAATGAATAACCTTTTGAGGAAATGAGATATGTTACAAGACTATAATATACATTCTTACACTACTTGTAGTATGTTGTGGGATATTTAAATGAATGATAATGTGGGAGGCTATCAATGTGGGTTGGAATGTATTATATTAGGATAATTGGTTGACTTCATGATATGTTAAGAGAATACATGTGATGATTCTTTATATTAAATTATTCATATCTATTTCTAAAAAAGGGATGAAAACAAAAAAACAAAAAATGGGTTGTTCCCTGGGAGGAAAAAATTTACAATTTGAAAATTGATGATTTTTATAATATGGGGATATGTGGTTTATGTGTTATTTATCTGAAGTACATTTATCCAAAAAAAAATTTGATAAATAAAAAGTAAAACAAAGAGAGCAATTCATCCATTATGAAAACATATGTCATGTTACCATATTGAGCTTTGGGGAGTGGGGAGTTGAATTTATCAAGAGTGATGAACATGGTATCCACGGTTCTTTAATATAAAAATAATTAGGCTCTTATATGGCCTTACAATAGAGATTTCAAAACATGCACCACTTTAAGGGATCTAAGTATTTTTTAGTTCTATAATTTTTTAACATCCTATAAAAAATTTTCTTTTTCTTTGAATTAGAGAAATTATTTTAGCATAATTTTCTTACAAAATATATATATTCATAGACTATCTTCCCACATGTGCAAGTAAAAGAGTCCGATGAAACTGGGGAACCCCCCTAATAATAGTCATAAAGTCTTACATATTTGGTTAGGAAGATTTCGAATGGCCAAGAGGCTGGTCTGTCATTTCATGAACTAGAATAATATATTTTTGAAGTTCAAAAAAATCAATGAATAATTTAAATAGAGGAAACACTACTGGAGCATTCCAAATTTTTGAAAGACATCATAGATTTTGGGGAATTAGTTGAAATGTTTATGTAATCCAAAAATTAGGAGATCCAGATTGAATCCTACCATGACAATCTAGATAGTGAATATTTTTATTGACCTACTGATTTTCATATTAAAAATAAACACGGCCTAGATGAATATTTAATTGATTGGGTATATTATGAAATGAAAAATTAACTCCCCATCTATATTATATAAAAATAAAAACCTATATTGAAATATATATCCATGAAAATGAAGAAACTACCCAAGTGGTGGAATTTTAAGGCATATTAGAGGAGCCTGATAATCTTCCACCTTCCATAAAAATTCAACTCTATCAAGAACTTTACACTTAATAAAATATTAACATTCACTCAACCCCTGGAGATGATCCTTTATGGAATCCTATAACTTCTAATTTTATAGAATATTATTTGAGTATCTTTTCACATTGTTTTTATATATAAGATTCAGATAAATCATATTATTTCATATAAGATGATATAAAAAAGTATAAAGAACCATTTAATGAATAAAAGGAGAACCATGAAGATCCCAAAAATTTATTATATAAATAACATACAAAGATTCAAATGGCTATACCCGAATAATTAGAGATATAATATTCTTAAATAATAAGTGTTGATTTTGATATTTATTATTATATAATTATTTTTATAAAATAACATTGAAAAAATCGTTATTTTATTTTCTTTGTATGTACTATATCTAGAGCACACACTTGATAATGTAGAAGATGTTTGACAAGTAGAAATTAAGGGAGAGGTTAAACATGAGTGCCATGAAATAAACTAATTCCCTAATAGGATCAAGGATCTCAAATTGAATTATATATAAAGGAATTTTCTTCACCTTCATCCAAAATCTCAAAATGTGCTTCCATGGGTATATTCAAAGAAACACCTAATCACCAACTTTAAAATATAGATCTCATTCATTATTATATCTTTAACTGATATGTCTATTTTATAAAAATATTTTATAGTGTTTTAAAGTATTTATTTTCTATTTAAACGATTAATATTTACAATTTTATAATGAATTGAAATATTTTATTTTTTTTATTGTAGGAACACGAGATTTATGAAAAAGGAATAAAAATAGGATAAATTACGAAATTAAAGACACTTCACACCGTTAGTGAATGAAAGCGGCATGAAACTGGATTTATGAGGATTTTTGAAGTTGGAAAATTAGATTAGAACCATTACACATCGTGTAACCTCATAACATGTCATGAGATTCCAGAGCCGGGTAGAGGTCCATCGAAAGACGCATGTAGAGTTCCACTAATCCATGATCTGTAGATTTTATTTTTTTCTTTTTCTGCACCCACTCATGGCCAACGCGAGTGTGTTTTTTTTGTTGCATGGCATGTGTGATGAAGGGTAATTGAATTTATGAGGTATTTTATATTTCGATTCAATTCATTTTTGGATTTAATATTTTTATTCAACTTTATAATGCTCATAATTTCTTATTTCATAACCATTGTGAGTTGGGTTAGGTAAAGGGTTTACATTCTTTATTTCCTTGAGAATGACCATTGAATGAGATAATATGATGTATTTGTTTAATGATAGATATAGCTTTTATACATCCATGATGACCATTGGGTTTGTCTATTCCCTATGTGTAAATAAGGTTTTGGGTTATCGGATCTTTTTAATCCAAATTATATGACCCTAAGAAAAGGTGAACTTTGGATGGAGAGTGTTTTTCATGACCATTGTACTCAATAAAAACCAATTCCAACAACTTCATGATTGAGTTTTAAATATTTTATACCTTGTCATCTCATGAACATGTAATCATTGCAACCGAGAACCTGTTTAATATTTTCTTCTCCCCCAATCTTCACCAATCACATACTATGTAGTTTAAATGTATTTACTATAAATTGAAATTAGTTTATGTATTTATTATTTTAATTAATATTTTATCTAACCTTGTATCTAGGGGTTTGACCTGTAACTGAAATATTCTATACTACCTTTTGGTTTAATGGTGTGTTTGTTTCGATTTTTTAAATTTCTAAATTCGGTAACCCGACTAGAATTAATGATGCCTAGGAGGATATCAGTAACAGTTCAATCAAATTTCTTCGATATTCATATATCACTAAATGATTTAAACCTATGAGTTAATTTTGGGAAAGAGGTCCATACCTATCAACTCCCCCTCTTTAACTTCATCCTAGCCTCTTAGAGTCTTAAATATACTCTTATACACATCCTCATATAGTTCTATTTTAATTCTTGATTGAATTTTTTTATTATTATATGTGAATTTTACCATGGGGAGATTTTGATCACAAATTCATTTGGAATACATAAAAATGGGCCTTATTATTTCATATTGATAATTTACATTCCACTAAAACATATCATCTATATGAGGATGATATGAATTTATAAAATAATGGACTCTCTCTAGTGCATCTAGAAGACTTCTCTAGAATCATAAGTTAATCCTCAGATCTTGATCTGATACAATTGATAGTGGTACTCCATGTGGGCATACCATGTCCCTTATGTATATCATGGTAACTTAATCAAGGTATAAGTATTATATTATTTAGAGGGGATGCATTAATATTTCAATTATATCAACTATAACCCAAATATCATTATGACATTTATATGTTTTGGGGAGTCCTATGATGAAATTCATGAGGATGATTTTCCATTTCCATACATGTATGGGTAATGGTTTAAAATTACACATATAATGTTTCCATCCATGTTTAACCTAATATTATACCATGAATAAGAATATTTATTATGAATCCTCTATCATCATAATATTCCACTAGATATTTTTATTATGATATATATATACACATTTTTCATGATTTCTAAGCGATTACATAATTAAGATATACGATCATAACACAAAATCTCCGACCTTAATTCTATTTTTGATGGGACACATAATCTAATTCCACAAATTATATCACCATCATTCTAAACTTTGAAATCTACAAAATTTTTATAATTTGTCCCTAACTCTACAACATCATTTTAGGATTATTTGATTTTCACATGAATAGAAGGTTGAGGAGTAATTTGGGAATGATATGATTCATATCACTTAATTTTTATTTAAATAATAATACCCAAAAAATCCATGAGTATTGTATATTTTTCAAACACCATCATTGAGAAAGTAGCATACCATTTCCTTCTTAGATCATCACCCCTTTATTTTCCATTCATTGGTGGTAATTTATTATCTAGCCACCATATTTTATCAATTCCCACCACTTATTGTAGTGAATATTAAATTATTCCAATGGGAATATACATTTCAAGATCCTGTGATCGGTATATATATGGAAATTGTCTCCACTAGGGATAATGTCACCAAATCTTCAATGAAATGAATAGCATCGCTAGCTCCAGATATTGCATGAGGTAATATTTATCATGTATTTTAGAATTTCATGAGGTATAAGAATATACATTTTCATATTTCATGAGAATATATTCCAATAACCACTTTTAGGGATTAATGTATATCATGAACCCTTACCAAATACAGGGAAATGTAATGATTTGAGAAATGACTGACCAATATATAAATTCCAAACATCAATCATTCTATTCATATGTCCAAAGAACCTTACTCTATTTTGTTTTAACCTGTTTAGTATATTTTATATCCATTATAAATTTCTTATAATTTATTGGGAATATCCTGGTATCCCAAGAAAACTATAGATCTTGGTTACCATGTTTGTTCTAGGATACTATTTTCTATTTTATGTTTTTCAAGGATCTACATATATTCCCTCCTATGTGATTACATGAACCAAGAATGAAAACTATTTAATCCTGAATTAAAATTTACTAAATTTATAATATATCTTATCGTTTCTTATAGTGATCAATGAAATCTAAAAATGATCTTCATGATCTTACTTTCCCATTGAGATTATGATAATATCATCTATAATGAAAAATAATAAATGATCCAAGTGGTCTAAAAAGACTCTATTAACTATATCCATGATTATGGTATGGGAATTAGTCAATCCTAATGGAATCACTCTAATCACACATAGTTCATAACATGTTTGAAATATTGTTTTACAATATAACCCCTTTTGAGACATAATTGATGGCATCCAATTCAATATTAAATCCTCTAGAAGTAATGTTAAATCTTATAGATGTAATTATCTCCTATAAATTTATCAAACCAGTCTCTGATACTAGGGAAATGATATTTAATCTTAATTATCACCATTTCATGTACATTATAGTCATTAAAATGTTACATTTGTTCATCATTCATCTTAAAAATCGTATTAATTCTCCCCATGACGTAGCAATTGGGTAGATAAAACCATTATCTATATTCTTCTTTATCTTATTACCTAATTACTCCACTTTAATGGAATCCATTAAACATTTACTCCGTGAGTGGGGAATAGATCCATGTATAAGTTCAATCCATAACTTGACAAATTTCAATGGGGGAAGACCAAAAAGTTGATTCCAAAATACATATGTATATTCCCTTTACAATAGGATCATCATTAATGTTTACTTCTTCCTGGATAATTTGAGTCATGAATCCATAATTATTGGGAATGTGAACCCATATTTTAAAAAATTATTCTAATATGAGATCATAATTATGTCGATATTAGAGTGTATGATGTTTTGGAATATTAAATGATATCTCAATATATATATATAATGGATATGGGATATATGAAGGCGTAGAAAATTCATTCTTGAAATCAGATAAATTTTTACCGACTATTAATGTATAATATAAATAGGAAATATCATCACAAAATATAAATCAAAGAAAATTAATATATAACAGATGTGATCACTAAACCATCAAATGGTTTTATAGGTAGATTTATATCCACTACTTGAGGTTGATAGTCTATATTCATTGAAATCATCTATGATATAAAAGAATTTGACAAAATAGAATAAAATATAGTAATTTTAGATCTAGAATAAATAGTAAGTGTACCAAGAATCACCTAATTATCAGGATCTACCTCAGTGGTAGTGATCATGAATTTCCTTAGGTGTTCCCCCTATTTGGGTAGCTACTCTGGAATATTTTATTCATTAGACTGAGGGTTGGGGCACTAATTTTCGTAGTTTACCAACTCCATAGGCATGAAGAATTATATTGTAGGATGATTATTAGCTATTAAATTCTCCTAATATGATGTTCTAAATAGAGTCTTTTCCTTACATCAACAGTTTCATGTTTCATTACATATATTTACATATCCCATGGGGTTTTAGCCAAGTGGTACCCACTGGTTGTACCCCTTTCTCTCCATGGGAACAAGTGCAGGCTCATGTATTTCAAGACTCAAAAACTATGCACATTATGCACATGTTGATTAAAATCCATTGCTTATTTGGGAAATGTGCAGTGCACTCTAGGCCTAGAGGGTCCCCCTAGTGGGAAGCGAGTGTTACCCTTACACATGTTTGATTCCATTTTCTATTAAAACCCATTATTCATATTATGAGAAAGTTGGTGGACAATCAATAGGTTTGAAAAAATCCTTTATTTCATTTGGTGATAGATTAATAATTGGTAAGAAAAACAAGATAATTAATCATCTCAACATTAATTGAGGATCCCTACAATTTAATTTTCTTAATATTATTTTATTCTAGGGAAGGTTGAATATGCACTACTTTGATGTCATACAATTTTGCATTGTTAATCAAATGGACCCATGGAAAAGGAAATCCAAGTACCGGGTGTTACTTATGAACTATATGATCACATATATGTTTGTTTATTCTTTCTCACCTTATAGATAGACCAAAAGCCTCATAAAGGTGCTTCAAGGGATGATTAGGAACATAATATGGACTAGTTCAGTTCAAGAAAAGAATCATGTCACTATTGCAAGGAAGGAGTGTATTAAACCCACTAAATTATAAGTTCATGGAATTTAATATCAAAAGATATTTAATGATGGTATTATTTCGAAATTAACTTAGATCCTGAATTATTGTGATACCTAATCAAATTTCTTATAAAAAATGTTCTAATGGAAGATTTTAAAGGGTTATAGATATTACCTTTCATTCTATATCTTGGAATCCATCAAATACTACATCAGAAAAATCATTTATGACACTAAATGAATTATGATAATGGGTTCTAATATCAACTACTATAATACCAACTAGCTTGATAGTCCACTGCATGATACTATCTTCATTCGGCTGAGGATTCTCACATGTTCATTGTTAGTGTTTTCTCACAAATCGCCTTCTTTGATGTCCTATTTCTTATTCAGATCATCATGTACATTCATAGTTACAAATTAATGGATTGTGACACCATCACATAGAATACCAACAGGAATGGACACCTTACCTCTATTGAATTTTATAAGCTATAATATGATGGTGTCAAAAGATCACCAACATGGATAATGAAGTAAAAAAGATATTTGTTCCATCCCTCCATGTTTCTCTTATTGAGGAGGATCTAAAAACACATATTATCCAACCATGACCAAATCAAAAAATCTAGATATCATCTTTCTTTTTGAAACATCATTTTCATCAATAGAGGAAGACAAAAACCACTTATACTTGGCATGAAACTTTTAGTATGCATTATGGGATTATACCAGCATGATGTTTGGCTTAAAAATTGATAGACACATTTAACTCAATGATCTCATGGAGAGAAGCTGTGATTCTAATTTCAGTGACAAGATTATGAATTGTTTAATAGAAGTAGTTTTCTCTATTATTTCATCTATACTGAATTCTATAAATAATAATATTTATAATGGAAAACAACCTCTATTCACTAGGTAATTCTCTCACTACTCAATTTGGTTCACACAACATCAATGATAAAAACATGATGTATGCACAATACTGCACACAATATGAATATTATCAGGTTATTGGTTGTAGAATGTCAGTAGAAGAAGCCCCAAATAGTTAAATTCATCAAGTGGATCTCTCAAATAATTCCATGGTATAAGTTTAATATCAATGGGGTAGCTTCAAGTATTCCCCAGCCCTCATGTTTTTGAGGTGTATTCCAAAAACATCGTGGATTCATAAAATGTCGATTTTATCATTTTACGGGAGTTGTGATGGCCTATGAAGCTAAGTTACTAACTATGGTGTATGAAATTGGATTTTTTTCCAATATAATTGGACATAAATGTGGATTAAATCTTACTCTTAAAAGGTTGTGAAGGACTTGATAAAAGAACATGATATGTTCGTTGGATATTTTTACCTCTCTGTGTTGAGTGCCTCAAGAAGGATACCCACCTCAATTTAGAAATCTCTCATTCACACAAGGAAAAAAATCAAGTAACATATGTGTTGTCAAAGAAGGAGGTCATGGAAATGAATATGAAGTGGTATTTCACGACCCATACTATTTTTATCTAATTGTGGATGCATATATTCAGGGTGTGGTTCTTTCTTTCTATGGTAATAATCCTTAGTAACCCTTGACTCTAGTTATATTTTTTATATAAACTTTTTTTAGGTCCATCTTTGACCAGATCTTGATGTTTTTAGTACCTACATTTCAAGACATAAAAGTCTTCCTTGACCCTTTCAAAAAATTAACTAGGTCCTTCCTCCCACACTTTTGGAATGTAGGGGTTAAAATTACATCCCCCCTTGTAACGTACCATCGATTCCCCCTTGGTATTCCTCCATCCTTATCCCTCTCTATATTACAGAAAAATACCATATTTCATCTACAACTTTTTTACACTCAGATATTTATTTATATAATCCAATGTATTTTATAGATAAATATTTGAATGAATAGATTTGAACCACTGATGAAATGACCAACATTACTTTTTGGGTCACAGTTAAAATAAGAGGTGTATCATGAAAGCCTCATGATGTTTTTTTCATATGTCCCAATGAATTCATCTACCATTTATTTCAACTAAAATAATTATATATCCATATTTTTTTTGAAGAGTCCTTGTAAAATAATTATTAGACAATATTTTTTTTAATTAATCCAATTCCATTGAGACTACATATTTTCCTTCCTTCATTGTATTCTTAATAAGATTCCATAATTGATCATCTATGTCTTCAAAAATTTAAATAAAAAGAAGCCATCAATGTTATAATTAGTAAGGAATATAAAAGAACTTATCAAATGCATTGATCCATTGGTTAGTGATAAGTTATTTTAAGAGAAACATAATGAGGATGTATTTTACCACATTAAAGTCTTAATAGAGAGATTCTACCTCATGGGTGCATTTAAAGTATCAAAACCATTCATGTTATTATTTATATCTTGAGACAGTTTGGTGGGTATTACTAATGGTATTTTAATCCATATCCTATTCCAAAAGGTTATTCATTTTTAAATCCGTCTCATTGTCCCTCACACCCATGGTTAACCAGATTACTTCTTATTTCACCCATTACTAAATGAAAAATGAGTTAACATTAGTGATGAAAAATTAAAATAATAAGGGAATTATAATATAAAATGAACTAAACCATGAAACATGTTCTTCATTGGCACTATCATGTCAGTCTATAATTCATTTATTTTAACAAATATCATTCTTGGATAGAATTTAGGCTTGGTTTTATTATATTTCATTAACTAATCCATCAAAGTAACAAGGATATCAATAATTCAAATTATTTCAAAAAACATATGATATAAAGCATATTACATCCCCTAGATGTGCTGTTAGCACTATTTGACATGTACCTAGTCATGGTTGAGTTAATAAACAACATACAATATTTAGGGTTATTACACCAAGGTAAAACTATTCCATAGCCTTTATCCTCTTACTTTTACCTTGATATAGATTTATTATCAAAGAAAAACACCTAAACAAAACTATATCAATATTTCAAGATAACATCCAATACTAAGACTAATTATAGGGGTGTTATACTATAATTATATCACCTTATATCTCAAAATAGTTAATCTAATATATAAAGTAAATAATCCATTCCTTTAATAACAACTAAAATAACCTGGTAAAATAGATGATTATATTTTATACCATTTAGAAGATTTAAATAATTATATTTCATACATAATAATATTCCATTGTCCAATATCTAGGTTCTATTTACTCAAAGACTAGATACAATTCATGTTATTTTATAGTACATGATATCATTTCTACTTAAATACACCATACAAGACCATCTCTATGAAATATTATGAGTAACACTACTACAAAAATGGTCTTTATCAGCGCTCAAAATGAGCTTTATTAGCGCTAAAAAAGCGTTGTAATGCTCGGCGCTGATAAAGGGGTACCCTTTATCAGTGCTTACTGAGCACTAATAAAGGTGGACTTTATCAGCGTAAAGGAGCGCTCATAAAACAACCCTTTATCAGCGCTAAAAGAGCGCTGATAAATGCGTGTTTTATCAGCGCTCCTTTAGCGCTCATAAACTGATTCTTTATCAGTGCTTCTTTAGCACTGATAAAGGTGTAGTTTATCAGCACTTTTTTAGTGCTGGTAAAAGATCCATTTATCAGCACTAAAAAAGTGCTGATTAATGCCCTGTCTGCTGCTACGAAAAAATCTGCAGCAGCACACCCGAACACCTGCAAAAAAATTCACCATCTCAATAAGCTAATTAGAGAAAGTATACCCATAAAAATTAACACATAAATCATAATCTAATTAGACCAAGTATACCCATACACCATTAACACATAATTCATAAGTTAATGAAGTACATAAAGAATTTTATTCAGAATTCAGGGGGTTGGGGGCTGTTAAAGTGTTTGGGGTGGATGTCCAAGGGGGTAGGGGGTGTCCGAGGGGATGGGGGTGTCCGGGGGGGCTTTCCAAGGGGGTGGGATGGTGTCCAGGGTGTCGGGGGGGGGGGGGGGGGGGGGTCTTTACAGGGGGTGGGGGTATCCAGGTGGTGGGTTGGTGTCCAGGGGGGTGGGGCGCAGTCCAGGGGGTTGGTGGGGTTGACTCCTACATGTTACAAAGGACCCATTAATTATTCTTATAAAAGATCAACACAATCCAAATGTGTTTGGTTGGATTTCCGTAGGTCAGATGTTGTTTTCACTTAAAATTGTGTCCATTTTAAACCAAAGATAAACCCCTTGAGTGATACCGGCCACACCGTGCCTCATATTGAGGTGGGGATGACTCGTACACGTCAAAAATGACCCGTGGATCATTTTCCTAAGGGATCAACACAATTCGAATGTGTTTGGTTGGATTTTCGTAGGTCAGTTTTTGTTTTCACTTAAAATTGTGTCCATTTTAAACAAAAGAGAAACCCTTTGAGTGGTACCAGCCAGAACATTCCTCGGATTGAGGTGGGGTTGACTCTTACACGTCACAAAGGACCCATTGATCATTCTTATAAAAGATCAAGACAATCCGAATGCGTTTGGTCAGATTTCCATAGGTCAGTTGTGGTTTTCACTTAAAATTGTGTCCATTTTAAACCAAAGAGAGACCCTTTGAGTGCTACTGGCCACACCGTGCCTCATATTGAGGGTCAGATGACTTGTACACATCAAAAAGGACCCGTGGATCATTCTCCTAAAGGATCAATACAGTCTGAATGTGTTTAGTCTGATTTCCGTAGGTCAGTTGTTGTTTTCACTTAAAATTGTGTCCATTTTAAACAAAAGAGAGACCCTTTGAGTGGTACCGGCCACCTCGTGCCTTAGATTGAGGCGGGGTTTGACTCATACATGTCAATAAGGACCCGTGGATCATTCTGATAATAGATCAAGACAATCTGAAGGCGTTTGATGGGATTTTCATTGGTCAGTTGTTGTTATCAATTAAAATTATGTCCATTTTAAACAAAAGTGAGACCCTTTGAGTGATAGCGGACACAACATGACTCGGATTGAGGTGGGGATGAATCTTACACATCACAAAGGACCCTTGGATTGTTCTCCTAAAGGATCAACACAATCTGAATGCATTTGGTTAGATTTCTGTAAGTCAGTTTCTGTTTTCACTTAAAATTGTGCCCATTTTAAACAAAATAGAGACCCTTTGAGTACTACCAGCCACAAAATGCCTCATATTGAGGCATAGATTACTCTTACACATCACAAAGGACTCGTGGATCGTTTTAGTAAAGGATCAACACAATCTGAATGCGTTTGGTCAGATTTCCGGAAGTCAGATATTGTTTTCACTTAAAATTGTACCCATTTTAAACAAAATAGAGACGCTTTGAGTGCTACCAGCCACAATGTGACTCAGAATGAGACGCTGATGACTCATACACATTACAAAGGACCCGTGTATCGTTCTCGTAAAGGATCAAGACAATCCGAATGCGTTTGATCAGATTTCCATTGGTCAGTTGTTGTTTTCACTTAAAAATATGTTCATTTTAAAAAAATAGATACCCTTGAGTGATACCGGCCACACCGTGCCTTATATTGAGGCAGGATTTACTCTTAAACGTCACCAAGGACCCGTGGATCGTTCTCATAAATGATTAACACCATCCTAATGCGTTTGGTCAGATTTCTGTAGGTCAGTTGTTGTTTTTACTTAAAATTGTGTCCAATTTAAACAAAATAGAGACCCTTTGAGAGATACCAGCCACACCGTGCCTCAGATTGAGGCGAGGTTGACTCATACACGTTAAAAAAGACCCTTGTATCATTCTTATAAATGATCAAGGAAATCTGAATGCATTTGGTCTGATTTCTGTAGGTCAGTTGTTGTTTTCAATTAAAATTGTGTCCATTTTAAACAAAAGGGAGACCCTTTGAGTGCTACCGGCCACAAAATGCCTCATATTGAGGCATAGATGACTTGTACATGTCACAAAGGACCCGTGGATTTTTCTCCTAAAGGACCAACACAATTTGAATGCGTTTGTTCAAATTTCCATAAGTCAGTTGTTGTTTTCACTTAAAATTGTGTCCATTTTAAACAAAATAGAGACTCTTTGAGTGGTACCGGTCACAACGTGCCTTGGATTGAAGAGGGGTTGATCTTACACGTCACCAAGGACCCGTGTATCATTCTTATAAATGATCAAGGCAATATGAATGTGTTTGATTGGATTTCTATAGGTAAGTTTTTGTTTTCAATTAAAATTGTGTCCATTTTAAACACAAGAGAGACCCTTTGAATGCTACCGGCCACACCGTGCCTCAGATTGAGGCGGGGATGACTCTTACATGTCAAAAAGGACCCATGTATCGTTATAATAAATGATCAAGATAATCCGAATGCATTTGGTCAGATTTTCAAAGGTCACTTTTTGTTTTCAATTAAAATTGTGTCCATTTTAAACAAAATAGAGACCCTTTGAGTTATAGAGGCTGCAAAGTTCCTTGGATTGATGTGGGAATGAATATTACATGTCAAAAAGGAATTTTGGATTGTTCTTATAAAGGATCAACACAATCTGAATGTGTTTGGTTGGATTTCCGTAAGTTAGTTGTTGTTTTCACTTAAAATTGTCCCCATTTTAAACAAAATAGAGACCCTTTGAGTGCTACCAGCCACACTGGGCCTCAGATTGAGGCGAGGATTACTCATACTTGTCACCAAGGAACCTTTTATCGTTATTTTTAAAGATCAAGGCAATATGAATGCGTTTGGTCAGATTTTTGTAGGTCAGTTGTTGTTTTCACTTAAAATTGTGTCCATTTTAAACAAAAGAGAGACCCTTTGAGTGCTACCAGCCACACTATGCCTCAGATTGATATGGGGATGACTCTTTTACGTTACAGAGGACCCATGGATCATTATTATAAAATATCAACACAATCCGAATGCGTTTGGTCAGATTTCCTTAGGTCAGTTGTTGTTTTCATATAAAAATCTGTCCATTTTAAACAAAATAGAGACCCCTTGAGTGCTACCGGCCACACCGTGCCTCGGATTGAGGTGGGGATGACTCATACACATCAAAAAGGACCTTTGTAACGTTTTTCTAAAGGATCAAGTCAATCCGAATGCGTTTGGTTGGATTTTCATAAGTCAATTTTTGTTTTCACTTAAAATTGGGTCCATTTTAAACAAAATAGAGACCCTTTGAGTGGTACCAGCCACAGTGTGCCTTAGATTGAGGCAGTATTGACTTTTACATGTCACCAAGGACCCTTGGATCGTTCTTATAAATTATCAAGGCAATCTGAATGCATTTGGTCAAACTTCCATAGGTCAATTTTTGTTTTCACTTAAAAATCTGTCAATTTTAAACAAAATAGAGACCCTTTGAGTGGTAACGGCCACACCGTGCCTCGGATTAAGGTGGGTCTGAATCTTACACTTCCCCAACACACCTGTGGATTGTTATCTTAAATTATCAACACAATCCGAATGTTTTTGGTCAGCTTTCCGTAGGGAAGTTGTTGTTTTCACTTAAATTTTTTTCCATTTTAAACAAAAAAAGACCCTTTGAGTGCTACCGGTCACACTGTGCCTTGGATTGAGGTGGGTTTGACTCTTAAACGTCACCAAGGACCCTTGTATCGTTCTTATAAAATATCAAGGCAGTCAAAATTTGTTTGGTTGGATTTCCGTAGGTCAGTTGTTGTTTTCACTTAAAATTGTGTCCATTATAAACAAAATAGAGACCCTTTGAGTGATATCGGCCACACCATGAATCAGAGTGAGGCGGGGATGACTTTTAAATGTCATAAATTACCCATGGATTGTTCTTATAAAATATCAACACAATCTGAATGCGTTCGGTCAGATTTCCATAGGTCAGTTGTCATTTTCACTTAAAAATTTGTCCATTTTAAACAAAAGAGAGACCCTTTGAGTGGTACCGGCCATACCGTGCCTCAGATTGATGTGGGGATGACTTTTACACATCACAAAGGACTTGTGTATCGTTATCCTAGAGGATCAACACAATCTGAAAGATTTTGGTTGAATTTCCGTAAGTCAATTGTTGTTTTCACTTAAAATTGTATCCATTTTAAACAAAATAGTGACCCTTTGAGTGGTACCAATCACATCGTGCCTCAGATTGAGGTGGGGTTGACTCGTACATGTCACCAAGGACCCTTGGATCATTCTTAAAAAATATCAAGGCAATCCCAATGCGTTTGGTCAGATTTCGGTAGGTCAATTGTTGTTTTCACTTAAAAATCTTTCCATTTTAAACAAAAGAGAGACCCTTTGAGTGGTACCGGCCACACCATGCCTCAGATTGAGGCGGGGTTGAATCTTACACATCTCCAATGCACCCATGGATCGTTCTTATAAAGGATCAACACAATCTGAATGTTTTTGGTTGGATTTCTATAGGCCAGTTGTTGTTTTCACATAAAAATTTGTCCATTTTAAACAAAAGAGAGACCCTTTGAGTGGTTCATCATTCTTGCATGTTGTTGGTGCATATCATCTATTAAAATGGGAAATTGAATCATTGGAGAAAGGATATTTTATTTGATAACAATTAAAATATTCCTACGAAAATTTATATACAACAATGTTTCATCTTTTGATCTCCTAAACGCCTCTAAAAATGACCACCAATTGTACATGTCCCCAAGTCAGATCTTCATGTTATTTGTGTACAATATGTCATCAGGTATACGACCCACTTGTTTATGAACACATATATATCATCTTGTGAGTATGAGGCTTTTCGGAAGTCTGATTAGTACTACAAAATATAAAAATAAAGAATTAATAAATAAATTAAACGAACTAGTAGTTGTTTTTGAAAATACCTCTTTAGGGATGCTAGTTTGTTGATGAAAAATGATCTCCTTCATAAATTTACAAACATAATAACCAAAATCATTATCATTTGTTTTTTTATTTTCGACACTGCAAAAAAATTGATCATTAGGAGAATAAGTAACTTGTGTTGAGATGTGTTTGGATAGTGAAATTTTATTATATATACCCTGATATTCGTCCAAACGTAGTACTTGCTCGCCTCCTTATGCTTAGCCCCTGTCCTCATTCCTTTTTTAGACGATAATTATACACCGCCCATATTATAACAGAATCCTCAGTAAAAGATAATATAAATTATATTAATTTATGTTTAGACATAAAACGTAAGATGCAGTGTCTTATAGATTCAAAAACTCCATCATGTGTGGTCGGTTTGATATATATCCTTGATTTCAATCCAGAAAATAAATCTTTGGAGTATCCAAGTTCACGGAAATTAGCAACCAATGTTGCCTAAAAACAAAAAGAGGATTAAGTAAGAAAATAAGTGAAAATATAATCGATATGATTTAATCGAAGAGTTTTACCCCTGCATGGTTGGTATTAGGAAGAGTATGTCATCTATAATCTTGTTTTCAAATGTTTTCAGCAAGCCATTCACTATTGAATCCCTTTTTGATGGCTCTAATTTTGTTTGGTGTGTTGATGTGGTATGAGGACTAACGAGTCCAAATCTTGTCTCATGGAAAACGTCCTTCAATTGTTTTTCATAAATGCATCTGTCAACAATATAAAATGAATTTAGTCATAATTTCCACATTAGATCATCTTTTAGAAAATAAATTCATTGAAACATACCTCATATATACATTTACAACTGTGACGCCTAGCCAACAGTTTTCAAGGATCTCATTTACATTTTCAGCATCAACAAAATCTTGACTTTCCTCTCTGTATATATTCTCTTCGAAAACCATTATATGACTATTACCATCTTTTAGCTTCGTATCCACATGAGTATTCAATTCTAGTAAATGTGGATAGAGAATAGGTTGTGTTATTGTGCTTTCAGTAGCTCCTTGGGATTGGTTGGTCAATCCTTTAGATGGTTTTGAGCCAATGTTTTTTAACCCCTTCTCTTTCCCCGTCTATAACAACAATCATTGGTTCATACCCTTTTTTCAATAATTGCTAAAGGTTTAGCTTGAAAAAAAAGAAATAAATACCTCTTTGTCTGCATGTACTCTTACAAGTTGTGATGACCATGCTATGAATGTTGTAATATCCTTTTTGACCGTATGAATATCATCGTCTTCAAGTGGAGTAGGTAGATCTGCATTTGGCTCAAGAGATACAATAATCATCACTTTCAGATGATCTTTTGAAAGTGGTCTATTATGAAGCATGGCATCTGGGATATTGAACACTGTATCCCTCGCTACAAGGTGATAGGTGGGTGTTGACAGATATAAATCACAATCATTATCACCCTGTAGAAGATCAGTATAGAAAAATTATCAGTGTTTGTCTGATTCACATTTCATGGGAATAGTTATTAGAATATTTATTACCATGACTAAGACAGTTCTTTGAGGGGAATGGCTCACCTCAAATCTGGTGGGAGGTGGGGCGGGATGTTCACGCGCTGGTTGTTCTTGAGTTGTGTCTTCCCTTTGCTTCCCACCCATAAAAGTTGCTAGCAACTCTCCCTTCCATTGCAATCTTTCTTCAATGTTTTCTATTTTTTTCTCATTTGTTCCAATTTTTCTTCTGTATCATCCGTTTTCTTCTTCTTCTCATAATATACTCGGGGAGTCAGCCCAAACCCTGCGCCTCTGACACGACCCTATTTTTCTGGCTGCTTCAAAGTTATCGATAATAGGTCTGTATCCACTACAAGAGTAGCTAATTCCAGTGACTGTTGGATATAGGAAAATAACTAATTATTTTTATGTAATATCAATTTAAAGCAAATATTTCTATCGTCGTGTCATACTTACACATATTTCACACACTTTTTCTGTGTTCTCATCTACTAACTTCCCTTCCTTATTCACACGTGCCTCCTTCCATATCACATGACGTGGGATGGAAGTGTATTTTTTTAGACTCATCAATCTACATATAAAAATAGAAAGATATTTATTATGTTATTTATTGGAACCTAACAATATTACTGTAAATTGAAAATACGTACCATTTTCTTTTCTAATAAAGAATACCCCATCCTTGCTTTACGATAGGGGTATGTTGGTTTTGATGCATGTTTCTTATTTTCAGTACAGATTTTCTGTTTCATAAATGAAATATTGATAATAAAATTGATGAATACAGGTATCCTCAGACAACGTATTATCTCCCAAAATGTACCTTAAACTTCTCATCCCCACGGCGGCCAATAAATGCATCCCATGCTTCTTGGGATATCAGGTGAGCATAGACAATGGGTGGGTGCGGGTTTATTTTACCTTTGGAATCTTTCAGGTGACATCTTGTTAAAATAGTGCGAAAACCTCGATGAATCCTTCCTGCAAGCCTTAGTACATAATCCTTGTATGAATCATCTAATACAAATGTACTCTGCAAGAGATTGAGAAGAGTAATACATTGTTTCATTATTTTATTTGCTAGTAAATTAAAGAAATAAATTCATAATGTTTCCGTAATTTCTTCCCAGATCACATCCTTCATCCTGAATACAACATGGTGCCATGAATCTATGTCAATTGGCACACGTTGCCGAGTGACAACTCCAATGTAGCTACTAAACATATCCTTGTTGGGATTCACATGTTGGCCTCGTGCATTCCACCCGACTTCAAATTTTATGCCTTTGCTTTTCACCTTAAGAACTTTCGCAAACACCATCAAACTACGACACACTTGTGTTTTCTGCAATGTCAGTCCTTCATTCCCGACCATTTCATCGATATCAACATATTCTATATGTTCATCTGAAATGGTATCAATGGCATGTGCTGATGGTTGTTGGACCTCAAAACTAGGAGCAGCAGGAGCCACAACAGCAGGAGCAGTAGCAGCCATAGTAGGAGCAGCAGGAGCCGTAGCAGGAGGAGAAACATGAGCAATAGGAGCCATAGCAGGAGCGGCAGCAGCTGCAGGAGCAGCAGGAGAAGCAGTAGCCACAGTAGCAGTAGCTTGAGACACTTGTTCAGCCTCAATGTTAGGAGCACCAGAATGTACAGAAGTCATTATCTGCAAAATTGGTTGAATAGTTAATTTAGATTACATAAATTCAGTAATGATAAGATAATAAAATGAGATAACAAGATCTATATTACAACAAAAATATACCATATTTATTGAACTATCTTTATTTTTTTCAAAGGTTGAAGGGATTTGACACCTCTATCGATTATCCAAATTCCTTCATTGTGGTCTCCTCTAACATAAAAAACATCATCTACATTGGGACCACTCCGAAATGATTGTGACGTACCACTGAAAGGATCACCCTCAACTGATTTTTCATCGGAACCTTCAGTAGTTTTGGATGATAACAGAACAATCAACCACTTTCAGTTTGTGGGATCTGGAACATAAAAAACTTGTACTGCTTGTGATACCATTATAAACTATTCGTCTTGATACCCTTCTTTACTAAAATCAACTTTCACAAATCCCCATTCATCTATTTTAACACCACTGTTGTTATCAACCCATTTTCATTGAAAAATCAGCAATTGTAATGTCGTATAATCCAACTCCCATATTAGTTTGATAATGCCAAAGTATGAAATATTTGCATAAATTGGATTTCTGTCCTTACTAACTGAAACATGCATTGCTTCATCCACTAGTGTAACTCCACTATTTTGCATGGTACTATCTTCATCATATTCATCTGTATAGAATGTATAACCATTAATTACATTACCACTGTAAGATAATACATACACACTTGGTCTAGTGACTAGCCATCAAAGTTGTTCTGAAATTGAATTCGGATTTTCATCCAACTACTTAAAAATATGGTCTTGAAACCATCCTATAAACTGGTGCTTATGTGTATTTGATAACCATTTTTCAGCCCTTGATGGATTCAACTGCCTAAGAATTTCTTTTTGAGTTTCAATATATGGAGCAACCTCCCAACTGTTATGCAAAACATAAATATGTGCCTGCTCCCGATCTATAAAACTGATTGTCACAACTTCTCTTCCATAAATTACCTCACCCTCAATGCATCCAGTGTGATGATATTTCAGGAGACCGATGCATTCCACATCAGATAGGTATTCGGTACAAAATTCAATGGCTTCCTTAACAATATATCACTCCACTATAGAACCCTTTGGCCAAGTTTGATTTTTGACATACCCTTTCAAAATCATCATATACCGTTCAATAGGATACATCGATCTATAGTGCACATGACCAAAAAGTCGAATCTATCTCACCAAGGGAATCATCAAATGAACCATCATATCAAAGAATGTTGGCGGGAAGAACATTTTAATTCACATAATATGATGAAAATTTCTTTTTCCATATTTGGAAATTTTTCTAGGTCTAAAACTTTTTTATATATAGCTTTGAAAAAGAAACAATGTTTGGTTAACGTATGACAAACATTCTTGGAAAAAGTTCATTGTAAAGCTATAGGAATTATATCTTGAATCAAAACATGGAAATCATGTGATTTCAAACCTTTTAACTTCAAATCATTCATTCACACAATGTTCTTGATATTTGATGAATACCCCTATAGATTCTTTAGATCATTGAAGAAGTTGAAAAACTGATATCTCTCTTCCCTAGAAAGAGTATAAGCACCTGGAGGAAGAAACATTCGATTTTCACCCTTCACGGGAGCCAACTCTTCTCGTTTTCCCATGTCAACCATGTCCAACCTTGCATTAATTCCGTCTTTTGTTTTTCCAGGGGCATTTAGAAATGTTCCAATAACACTGTCACATACATTTTTTTCCACATGCATCACATCAAGAAAATTTCTGACGTACAAACAATTCGAGTATGGTAATTCAAAAAAAACTGGTCTCATTTTCCAACCAATTTTCGTAAGGTTTTTCGAAAATGATTTACCAAAAATAGTTTTCAGATCTTTTACTTTCTCAAAAAAATGATCACCTGTTAGTGGAGACGGTGTTTCACATTGTTCTGAACTTCTATTGAATGATGTCGTCCAAGATCGGTACTTATTCCAATGAGGTAGAAATATAAGATGTTATAGAAACACAAATTTCGATGAATGTTTCAACCTAATTGGTTCTATATCTTCTTCGCACATGGGACACCCTTGAGTTCCTTTAATGCCATAGCCTGAAAAATTTTTATAAGCAGGGAAAACATTTATTGTCCCATAAAATATCGTTCTCAACATGAAGTATTCACTTTTATAAGAATCATACAACATAACACTTGAATCCCACAATAACTTCAAATCCTCAATCAAAGGAGCCAGATAAACATCAATATCGTTACCTGGTTGTTTCGGTCCTGATATAAGCATAGGTAACATGATGAATTTATGATTCATGCATAACCAGAGTGGAAAGTTTTAATTTACCAACATAATAGGCCATGTACTATGAGTGCTGGTTTGAAAACCAAAAGGATTCACTCCATCTGTAGATAACGCAAGACGAAGGTTTCTCGGCTCTTTTCCAAATTCAGGATACTCATGATCAATTTTCATCCATTGAGGAGATTCAGCCAGATGATGAAATTTCCCATCCTTATTTCTTTTATCTGCATGCCACGACAATTGTCTTGCAGTTTCTTCACTTCCATATAGACGCCTAAACCTTCGAATGATTGGAAAGTACCATAAAAATTTCGTAGGATTGGATTTATCTTCTTTGTATCTAGAAGCAACACAATTTGGGAATTCTGTAAGTGATTTGTTCTCCTTGAGAAACAATATACAGTCTTTCGGGAAGGCATGTATTCTTTTAGAAAGCATACCCATCGAGCATAGCATTCATCTAGCTTCATATCTCCAACGTGGGGGCTCATTATCTTTCAGAAGCATGTCATTCAGAAGAGCAAGTAGTTCCATAAAACTGACATCACTCTATCCGTTTCCTACTTTCAATTTATACAACTTTAGTACATATGACAATGTTGTATACTTAGTGCAACCAACATACAATGGCGTCTTGGCACAACTCTTTAATTTCTCAAACAATTTTGGGAAATCAAGGAGTTCATCTTCAATTGTCTTTGTCATTTTCTCAATACAATCTTCAACATCATTGATATCTGTAATCACATCCTCCATATGGTCTTATTCATTATCCATATTTATATTCATATCTGATGATCCATAAAATGCAGTTTTATCCTAGCGAGTAGCTATATTCATTTTTTCTCCATGTTTATTCTAACATTTATAACTCCAATGTATTCCATAACATATCAAATGTTCTTCCAACTCCTCTAGAGTATGTTGTCTAGAATAACAACAACGTAAACACAGACAAAGGATTTGAGAAGGATCCTTTGCAAACTTGATGAACTCTTTCACTCAGTTCTTGTACTCTATTGTCAAACGATTATCATCCATCCAATCTTTATTCATCTCCATCCTTTTTGAATCTCAAATATTATTATTTATGGTTAAAGTAAAAAAAAAGATTTCGAAATATAGTATAAGATAACCACTTTCTTATAAAAATAGAGATTAATAGAGCCTAACCATTAGTATTTATTCATCTTCATTAAATATAATTACTTTAGATTCATTATAGTTTCCTCAAATCCCCACACACCAAACACGAGAATAATCAAGAATGATACATCTACCACTCCTAGGTATCTGCCCTACATTCAATATCATCAAGCCTAAATAACCATATATCCACACACACACATGTCACAAATACATAAAAAACCATATCCACATCAGAACCAAAGTACCAATATGGATTTCAATCATGTTACTCGACTCAAGTGGTGGTGTGTAAGAAATAATAATAAAATATAATAAGTATATAGTCACACATAAATCTCAAACTGGTGTTAATAATCTAATAAACCAAAGGTATCATTCCATCTATCAGAATACTCTGAAGGAGACCATATGCGACAGTAGTCCCAGGTGGTGAAGGTTCCTAAGGAGGAAGGGGCGAACACGAACCTATCAGGGTTCGAGGTGAGGTCACTGAGGTTGAAGGTGACCCGATACTCCTACAGGGGTTCATTACATATTTCAAAAACCATGTCCTGGTAACCTAGGATGTTAACCCACTGCTGGTGGAAGTGAAACTCTTCCTGATGATCATGCCAAGAAGAAATGGAAACCAAGAGGGGGGAGTGAATCAAAATACCTCAAGAAAGATTAAAAAATATGGTATTTGAGAATAGGTTAGTGGCTTTCATGTTGGATAGAATCCTATGAAATAGACTCCACAAGCGGTGATGGCCCCTGAAATTGTTGCACCATGTGAAACTGTCACTTGAGAAGCTGAGATCAATGAGGCCCTTCCCAGCCACGAACTGAACAAACTCCATGATGGCCTTCCTATGGAATGGGATTGTACCTTTCCTTTCATTTGGGTTGGAAATGAAATTAAAGTCACTCAAAAAAAAATGGATGGTGGCTAGGATCAAAGGTATTTTGTTCACTCCATAGAGATTCCCTTTGAAGAGGGTCATAGCTTCCAAAAAAAAGTCATAAGGAAGGAGGTGTCACTGTTGGACACCTTGGTAGTGATGAATTGATTGAAACCTTGAATAGTCTCAACAACATATTTGTTGTGCGAAAATACCCATTTGTGTCTGTTGGAGGGGTCAGAGTGTAGAAATCCATGCAACTTAATATTTTAGGATAATTCTATGATTATTATAGGGTTTTTTGTGTTATTTGACAACAACAACAACAACATTATGATTTGTTATTTCCATAGTGAGGAAGTCCAATTTAACATGGGCACTAAGACCATGAGCATTACATATGAAGATAATAATTATGGGTCGGATAGGGCTCTGGCATTGGATATAGATCCAGTAGCCTTAATGAAGTGGGAGGATGATCTCTCATTAAGGTCCCTTGATTTTGAACATGTTCATAATCCCTTATGGTTGGTAAGCTTCATATGAGTGGGAGATGAGGATCCGAATGGGCAGGGGAAGGAAGGGTAATGAAACTTGGGGGCTGGTGAGAGAGTTCTCTCTTGATCAATAAGTATTTGGAGCTGGATGATAGGCTCAGAGCCAAGGGAGACAGAACAAACACTGCTAGGAAGGGTCCTGACCACTACATAGAAGTAGTTAGTAACCTCGGTGAGGGAGAAGGATAGAGATGGAGGTAGGGGTGGAAAGGCTAGAAAGCTTTGTGGTATGGGCATCATTCCATACAAGTGCACTTCCAGACAAAGTCACTTAGATAGCATGAAGGAAAGAAGGGGGTAACCCCTTGAAGAATATAGGGTTCAAGCATTGGATGGCCTAGAAATGCATCAGAACTGGGTGGTGTTTTCCTTAAAGAAAAAGGTTATCCTTAATTCCTTACTTTATGGTGACATGGTGTTGGATCTAAGGGAATCGATGATACCTAAGAGGAATCTAGTGAAACTAGAATCCATGAGTGAAGGACCTTAAATTTTTCATAAACTTCACTCTGATAATGTAAACTCATTGATCACCATTGATGATGAGAATACCAATCTTTCCACCAATACTAGGTTTATCAATAGATATTTTACATGAATGAACCATCCCTTTAGTCCGATATATATGAATTTGAACTAAAAATCCAACATCCTAGTTATATATTGTTTCGTGTGGTGTTGAGCCGCCATAATCCCCTTCTCACATCAGGTCATTATTCTTGCATGACACGCCAAAGTAATCCCTTTTAAAGAAAATCAACCCATGTCCAAAATTACCCAAAGATTCAACATTTTGATTTACAGTAAAAAAACTAGAACAATGGATTAATGATAAAAGAAAAAATAAATAATCAAGGTTAGATAAAAACTAAACTGTAGAAAAAGTAAATAATAAAGGTAATCAATGGGTGTAAGTCATAATCAAAAAATCATCCATTAAAATAATTTTGGGAAAGAATCTAATATTAATTGGAGAAACATAGGATGATATCTGACCTATATGTTCTAATGGAAATTGACTCACTCACGGAACACCACCTGGTTATGTGACCAGACAATCAATATAAATGAGGCCTCTTGGGGACATCAAAAATAGACTCAAGTGATCACCTCAAATATAACTAGAGAAGAACCCATTTGATTACTCACAAATATAAGGTCTTTCATGTAACAACTACCAAACATAAATCAATGTATTCATCACAATCATCAATAGTAAAATCTCAAAATCAAAATAAACAATTTATCCTTTGATAATACACTAAAAGGGGGTTTATAGATTTTTCAGACCATGCAAAGCGAAGTTCAAAGGGTGACGGAGGTTAGGCACACGAAGCTCAGTGGGCGGCGGAGGACCGACAATGCGAAGATCGAGGGTGGCAGAGGTCCGCCAACGCGAAGCTCAGGGGGCGGCGGAGGTCCGGCAAAGTGAAGCTCGAGGGCAGAGGAGGTACAACAATGTGAAGCTCAGCAGGCGGTGGATGTCTGGCAACAAGAAGCTCAAGGGCGGTGGAGGTCCGGCAACGTGAAGCTCAGCAGGCAACGGAGGGGAGTCCCAGGGTTCCAGTACCGCGAGAGCTTTAGGTCGCGATGAAAGGAGGGTACTGTGCGATCGAATTTATAAAAAATGGACTACGGTTTTATCAGTGCTAACAAAGTGTTGATAAAGCCTACCTTTATCAACCATAAAATTTTAGCGTTGATAAAGGTATCCTTTATCAGCGCTTTTTTTAGCCCAGATAAAGGTATCCTTTAGCAGCACTTTTTAGCGCTGATAATGGTCCTCTTTATCAGCGCTAAAGAAGCGCTGATAAATCCTTCCTGTATCAGCGCTAACATTTTAGTGCTGATAAAGGGAATCTTTATCAGTCCTTTTTTTAGTACTGTTAAGGGGTCTTTTTATTAGCTCTTTTTTAGCGCTGATAATGGGAAGCTTTATCAGTGCTTTTCTTGGGATGATAGAGGGCCTCTTTATCAGCGCTAGAAAAGAACTAATTAAGGGTCCCTATATAAGCGATAAAATTTTAGCGCTGATAAAGGGTTTCTTTATCAGTGGTTTTTGCTTAACGCTGATATAAGGTGGCACTTCCCTTGCCCGTTTTTGTAGTAGTGTAAGAATCATCCTTATTACATGGGGAAAAAACATAAGAAAAGGGTGATCCTAAATTCTGTGTTTGAAGAAATTAATATTTTATACAAGATGGGTTCCAAATAATATGTAAAAACACGAGAATAATATAAATATAATTTAGGTGTCATAACTATAAAATATCAGTGATATTCGAAGTACATTGAATAATTATAGAAATATATAAAAGATCAATATTGAATAAAATAGAAACAATGTGGTTTATAAAAATTTATTAAAACTAATGAATCATAAGACCATAATGAATAAAAACATTTGAATGTGTAACAAACATTACCAAAGGATACCATTACATTCCCAAGACACTCTATTAGTGACCATTTGTATGAGAAAATAAAATGTACTCGGGAATACCTATATGATGACATATGATGACATATGATCTCTTAAAATAGTATTGGAGGGATATTATAGACCCACCCATATCAATATTATAATGTTATAACCTATCCATGGTTTTTAATGGAACAATCCATTATTCTTACATATATAATTTTTAGTCAAAAAATCATTCATAGTTAAAATCATAAATAATCCATGAAAATAAAATGGTTTTCATTAAATATCCTTTTTATATAATTATTTTTTAAAGAATAAATGGAAATAAACGAGTTTTTATCATAAATATAAATAGAATAAAATAAAATCAAGATTCAAATCCATTGATACTAAAAACATGATAACCCAATATAATCACTTAATTAAAGAAATTTTTTATTAAAACATGATACATAACTAGACCATATATAGATCACATGAATATAATGGAAATTGAATCCGGAAAATATTTTTTCGATAAAATATTGTATTAATCATTGTAAAAGTCTTAGTTATGAGTCTCTTATCAAAATTACTAACTTGAAATTAAGAATACTGAAAGATAGTCATTCATGAAATTGAATTTTGTAAAAAAATATTTTTACAATAAAGAAGAAGAGAATGTAATTTAATATTGTATGTATTAGAATAAATTTTTTTTAAAGAAGAAATAATTAAGATTAAATAAATGAGTTTGATTTACCAAGTCATTTACAACTTCATTAACTTTTTAATAAAAAGTCATTGGAAGCATATATTTATATGGTTCTATAAATATCATGAATTAAATTTTTGAGTGTGATAAAATAATTTCTTGGGACGTTTATACACTATATAAATATAAAATTGACGCCTAACATTAACACATGTTTCAATGATTATATGTTGAGATGAAGAAGACAACACATTATTCCACTACATAGTTCATAAAAATATAAAATCCAATAAAATAAGGATTTATACATTTCTAAAATAATGGACAACTGAATTCATACCCGTTATATTTTGTATAACTCATTTATAATTATTTATTATGGTAATATTGGTATTTTAAACCTTAATTTTACCATTGGGGTTTAATAACTAACAGTTTGGGCATGCATTATAATGATGGTTTTGTTACACATTCTTAGAAACAAAGTTTATAATTAATATATCAATTTAGATACTAAAATTTATACCATACATGAATTTATAAATCTATTACATTAGTCCACAATTGATTTATTTACTTTTCATGGAATCAAAATTGATGTTGTCTTATTTCAATTATTTTAGAGAATAAAGATTATAAACAAATTTTAAGTTAAATAAATAATATTTTTTTTTCAAAACTATATAAGAAAAAATATTTTCATATATATTATGATAATATTAAAATTCATTTTCCCACATACATCCATGATAGAGATTTATATCATTTTTATGTAGGCTTATAAACCATCCCCAACATGTGCACACTTTTACTCAAAGGGTGAGTATGGTTAAGTTGGCGTATCTTTTGACATAATGCCATTATAATAGAATAATAATGATATTATTTTGATTTTTTTTATTTTTTAAGAAGACATAAATATTTTTTTAATTAATGTAAAACTATAAGAAAATGAAAATTTTTTCTTCGTGGAGGTAGTAGTCCACAGACACATAAGATTAAGGTCACTTTATTTTTATATATTTATGAAAATTACTAAATAAGGGTTTTATAATTAATACAACACAATATCAATAGTCTAATAATAATTATTTAATTATATTATTAGGGTGATTATATGTTTTTAAGTGTATTATTAAGAAAAAATGGATATAATACATACTTTTGAGACATGATCATTACTTGGATGAATCTTTCAAATTTAATGGATTAAGAAAATTTGGTGTCAAGAGGGGTATTAAGAAGTCAGAGTGGTTTATTTTGAGAGAAACAAAATTATAGTTTCTACGATTAAATGAAAGGTTAATGGTTAGATTGAATGGTGTAAGTGGTATTCTTTTATAAGTGATGAAATTGAATCTTTTGGAAACACATATGATTTTTTAATAATTCCATGACCCTATTTAGTGGTCAAAGGATAAAAAAATAAAAAGGAAGATTATAAAGTTGTATTGGGTATAATACCACCACTTCCACTTATTTGGGGAAATTATAAATCATGTTTTGGACCATTCCATTAGAATAAGACTTTTTACCGTTTATTATTTTTATCGGGGTAACTATTTTTTAATCATAGTAATAAATTTTAATGGTCAAAATTAAAATTGAAGTTATCATCTAATTTTATAAATCTAATTTTAAATTTTAAATTAGGATTTTTATATAAAATTTATTAATTTTTGAAAGATTAAATTTAAAACAGTCAAAATCAATCAAGTGGAAACATATTTTACAAAAAGAAAGGTTTTAAATATTAATTTTATACATAAGATAGAAATATCATTATAACTGATTTTAATGACATAATATGTTTTGTCATAAATTTAATGAAAGGCATGAGTCTTTAATTTAGAAAAAAAACTGAATACAACCTTGGAAATACATTATACAATGAAAATTATGAAAACAATTCCGATTAAACTAATATTTTAATTTAGTTCTAAAAATGAATGACCTAGGATATTTAAATTGAATGAATATAATGAATGGTTAATTTTAATCCTGAAATAAATATTTTATTTCTTAAATGTTTTATTGAACATTGAGTATATTCTTAAATAATTATAAATTAATAAGAATTAATTTTCTTTCAAAAAATATATTTTTCAACTGATAATTAATATTTCCAGATTAAATTAATTATTTAATAATATTTAAATATTGATGATAATATTTAAAAATTAAATTTTATTCTATCAACTTTACATTAAAAAGGTTTATATAATGTATTTGAAATATAATAAGAAAAAATGGATTTTATTGGAAATAATGTTTTCAATAGTAAATCATATTTATTATATATCATTCAAAGGTAATATATTTTATTGGTTTAATAATCTATTTTTTATATATTTATTAACAATATTATCATTATATTTTATGGTTCAATATTATAATGTATAACATGTAATAGAATTATCAAACATAATTATTATTTAATGAGGAAAAACATGGGTTGTAATAGGTGGTCTAGATATTCCCCCATATACGTTTTCCAAGTCCTATAAAACCATACCCAAAACATATTTCACATCTAATTACATGGAAGGGTACATGGGTACCTATAGTAAGGCTTCAACTATCCTACTTGGGTGATAAATCTTTATCTATTCGGTATTTACAATACATACACAAAGTTGTTTTTCAATCATGGGTGTGGGATTTTTAGTAAAGCCTTCACTATCATTAGCTGAGGAATTCATACTAATGAACATTGTAAACTAAGGCCACATAAATTTTTGCATCCTAATTGAGGTATTTTTATTTTCATACGGAAATTCATTATAATTTTAATTTTTTTATTTAAATGATAAATAACCTTTCACTAAAAATTTTATATTCTATAGTTGTGAGACAACATTCCACAAGTATCATACCACTTACATGGACAAGATTTGTTTTCTTATGTCATACCCCTTTATAAGTCGTAAAGACTTCACCTAATTATCGATGCGGGGAAACTATTAAGAAGGCCATCTAGGTCTGATCAGGTATTATTAAAGTTTTAATCAACACCCAAGCTCCTATATCAAACCAAAACATCTAATTATAACTGATTTCCAATTTATTATTCAAAATATAATTAATTTCCTACTTTTCGTCACATTAGAATATCCAACAAAAGATCATAAAACTCTCTAGTGACACCTAAACTCTGTATAACTGTGTCAAACTAGGTAATATTAAATTAACACATTATCATGTCTAATTAATATCCATCAATTATATTTTTGAGATATATATTAATTATAATAATATTAGGTAATTTTTTATTCAAAAGAAAAAATCAATATTTACAACCAAATTGATTTTTCATGCTTTATATAAATATATTTATAAATCTAAAGTAAATATTTTGGAGTCATTTTATAATAAGATTAGATGTATAAAATTTTATTGAATTTTTTAACGTCTTTTACTCATCTTCTATGTACGTTAGAATATTTGAATGAAACATTATTTTTTGGCTTCTATGAATTCAATTTCAAAATTTAGAGATACATGTATGACATCAGTGAGTAAAATGTCGCTCAAAAGAATGAATGTAATTTTTTTGAATAGTAACTTTTGGATTTTATTTCCCACAGTTAAAAGTAAATAGGGTAATTAAAGGTTAAAATGATATTATAATTATCCTAACATGTTTCCCAATTCTATTTGATAAGTTTATTTCGACCAAAATCAACCATAGGAATAAAATATTATCCTTTTGGTCCACTTGGATTAGATTCGGACATTTATTATTATTTTACTTAAAGAGTAGTTAAAAGTGTTAAATTCAAAGGTTAATAACTAAACCATTTTTAATATAGGGTTGTACATAAGATAAATTATAATATAAATATTCATTATAAATCTAAAAATATTTACTACATAATTTTATTTTTTAATATTTTTTAGACATTAAATAATTAAATTTATTTATGACACAATAATGATGCAGTAATTACCTTATTATTGAAAGATTAAAATAATTGATATTATAAATATTAATATAATTGTAAATTGAGACTTTGGATGTTTTGCATAAATTTTCTAGGTTAATATGAAATTTTAGGTTTGATTAAATAAATTTTTTTCCATGTGATAAAGTTTTTATGACTTTCAAAAAAACCAAATACTAAATAGTATCAAAATTGACATAAATGAGTTTAAAAAAAAATACTATTTTATTAATTGATATAATATTCTAAAAATTTGAGGTTTGTAAAAAGGACTTATATAAGTTTTATATATCAATAATGATCCAGTTGGGTTTCTCTTGGATTTTTATAGTAAGTTTAGAAACCATTTATTATAATAATACAAGAATACATGGTAAAAGTTAAACTATTGAACTAAGAGTTAAATCTATAAGATATCTTTAATGTGGTGACCAAAACCAATAAAAAACTTATCGATTGAGTGTTATTCGAAACATACCCATATTATCCTCGAAGTAAATTCTTTTGGAGCCATTATAAACTGAATATGATTGTAAAATAAAATAATATTTCAAGATTTTCCTAAAGTGACCCTCATCTCTCTTATAAATTGGTACTTCTTATTCTCTCAAAATAACACCAAGAAAGCCATTTGGCTCTGCCAAACCCTAATAATATATCCTCCCAAATACCCTCACATCAACCTAAAGTCCTTAATTTGATCATAATACAACCTATGGAGCCCTTTTTAATCAAATAAAAAGGAATCACCCGAAGAAGAGGTAATAATTTCATCACCTCTTTCAAAGTTCTTTTCTTCTTTTACTTTCTCTTTATTTGTTGTTTACATAACAAAATAATAACTCTAGTATATTATACATATTTTTATGTTATTATAAATATGGTACAACCATATTAATTATTCTATCCATCCTATGAATGACAAAGTCACAATACGTGCATACGTACGGCTTACCAGCTCCACGTCATGATGTAGTTTGTTATTCAACACTTCATCATTTGGATGGGTATAATAATTATTATAATTGATGTAAATAATTAACATAACATGTTAATTATTCTTTATATATAATATAAGTTCCAATTAAATTATGATTTCGACATCAATATAATGGTATTGTCACTCGTTCGTATGTATGAATTACAGTCTCCATGAACGTGATGAGATTTATTCCCATCATAACCATTCAAGAATAATTTTCATTTTTTGATTTAAAATAATTTTTAAGAACTTAATGTAATTATATATATGAATCAAATACATCCTATCCATAACAAACCTATCTTACATAACAAAACATATAAAGAAAAATGAATCAGTTACCACCTGAAACAACGATAATACTGAAATATCATTCACAAAGAAATATTAGAAGATAATATATGATATCATATTTATGTATGTGGCTATTTTATAATTTAATAACAATTATTTAACTATTATACAAGATTTTAATGTACCCTATTCTAAGTAAATGTTCAAGGTAAGGGTTAATTTTAAAATCTCTTTATTACTTGTGGTTGTTTATACGTGAGTATCTACTGGGACCTCTTTATCATCCACATCCGTGTTTCTTAAAAATGTATTTCAAAACATTTTTACTATTTCCTAGACTATGGTTTATGGTAACTTATTTTATTTTTTACTTTTTATGAAATGTTTAGAAAGGCATATTTCCTCTGTTTTCCAAACAAGGTCCTTTAAGACATTTTTGAAAAAATTAAGGAAAGAATGTTTTTTTAACTTATACAGTGAGTGAAGATATTTTCTGCCATTATAACAACTTCTAATATTCCCTTACTATCTCATAAGAATATTTTCAATATTAAGTTTTTATTTTATAATTATGTTACTTTTAAACGATTTCATGATAGAAATAGTTATTTCTATCAAATATTTTTGATTTCATCCATGTCAACATCTTTTGATGTATTTTACAGTTGTTTGAAGTTGATTTATTATAATACAATATTCCATAATGTATTGAAGTTTTTGTGATATGTTTGACTATGGATGTGTTATTTTTATACCATTCATGGTTTATGGTTAAAGAATTAACATTTCGTATACGAGTTTTAATACAAATGTTTATGTTATGTTTCAACCTTTTCATATGAGGGATGCATTGGACTTAGTAAGTGACTGGTGGAGCCTGCTATAGCTCCTCGATGAATCGGTAGGTCTCATGAGAAAAAATAGTGTGTTGTAATGAGGCCTTGACAAAATGTTATTTGTAGTATTGGCATGGGACCTTGACTATGTGGATATGATGTCTGGCATTATGCATTCCATCATTATGAAATTGGTATTGATATTACATGTGATTATTCGACTAGTAGAATATCCATGCGAATAAGTAAATGCAATTCTTTGATTTATCTTTTCCATATTATGCTGAAGTTTAATTTTAAAAGGATTGTGTTTTAGTCATATAAATTTCCTTCAATGTTTATGTTTATTTATGAAACTTTCTGATATATTATTATCCTTACCGATCATCTGAGCTCACCCTTTTCTTATGTTTTATTTTTTCCAGGATGTGAAGAAGTATACTATGATTGACCTACAGGGATAGGATATGGGATATGAGTGTGTTAAAAGGATACACAATGTTTTTTTATTTCATAATGTAATGTCTAACTTATGTATTTATCTAGTACTTCCAAGGATACTTATAAAATCGTTCTTTAGAGATTTGATCTCTTGTGATCATGCCAATGTCATGTAATAATGCTCCGAATCTGGGTAACTAGGATCGGGGTGTTACAAAATGCTTCTTTTTTAAATGACCAGTATGGTGATGTTAATGTTTGGAGTAATATGAGTCATGTAAACCTATTTCTTTATAAATTTACAACACCTTTTTTCTTAATTTAATTCATTTATATAGTTATTTAAATCTTCCATTCTATAACATGTGTTTCCCTTATAAAAGATAAAAAATTTATTTCCAAACTTGAAAATGAACCGATTTTAATCTTGGGGTTATATTTAAATTATTTTAACGGTAACCATAGGTATATAATAACAACATTTTAACACCAAAATCATTCATGATGGAAATGAAAGGAAGTAGTCACAAATTTACAGAGCATCTAGCCTCACACCATTTTCATCTCTCAGATCCACCTCTCCTCCAGAAATCTTTCCGAATCTACATGGTTCCTACATTTGTATACATATGTGATCACCAAAACCTTTATATAATACCCAATGAGTATATATGGAGTGCCTATAGAAAAATTATTGGATAATATTTAAATTTCATGAAACTGATAAATGTGGATGGTGGACCAGCCACTTATTGTGACAATACGAATTGGAAAATAATTGTTCATGGAAAAATCAGTAATTATTATACTGTTTTAATTAATAATGTATTATTTATAAGTGTTTTGATGCATTTTTTTCCTAAATTCTCACAAATATATGATGATAGTTTAATTTTGAAATTATAAAATAATTATTATAATGGTTGTAATTCAAAATAAAATTAGTTTTTACTAACTTGAGAAAAGAAAATTATTATTTTGTTAATTTAGAGTCACTATTTTTTTCAAAATATATCTTCACTATGTTCCATTCACAGTGAATCATGGATTAAATATAGGATACTAATCCATTGTGATATTCACTCTCATATAAAACTAAATATTAAAGGGTTAGTCAATGATAAACATGACAAAAATTATCAAATGATAAATTTTTAGCCCCATGTCAAAAAGGGAAATAGCATATCAAATCATTTAAAACAATGAAATAAATTTCAACTTATCAACCCCTAATGTTAGTCCACATGGACTTGTTTGGGGAATATTATGTTTCTAGTCTAAATGGGAATCATTATGTTTATGTCCTTGGAGATGAATTTTCTAGGTATCCTTGGGTATTATTTATAGATCACAAAAGTGAATCATTTTCTTATTTTACCAAGTATGTTTTATTAGTAGAAAATCATAGTGGACATTAGATTAAGACAATAAGAAGTTACCAAGGTCATGATTTTGAGTATAATTTTTTTTAATATTTTTCCTCATAAAATGGTTATAATAATAAATTTTCTTTTGTTATTATTCCATAGCAGAATGGTGTAGTATAAAGAAAAAATATGACCCTTTAAAAATTTCCTTCTCTATTTTTAATGAATATGACCTTCCTATTTATTTTTTGATAGAGGGTATGAATACATATTGTTATATAATAAATAGAGTTTTAATTAGACATATCTTAAATGAAAAACCTTATGAGTTATGGAATAATATTACAAGAAAAGTTAATTACTTTAGAGTTTTTTCATTCCAAGTCATTATTATAAACACTAAGGATAATATTGAAAAAATTTCTTCCAAGAGAGATGGTGGAATTTTCCTTGGTTATTCAACCTCTAAAAAATATATTGGATATTAACTAAAAGAAAAAAGACTATGGAAGAATGTGTTCATGGACTGTTTGAAAAAATAGATACACATGTGTCTAAGACCCATTTAGAAAACAATGGGGACGATTTTTCAACTTTGAAAATTAATGCCTAACCTACTAAATTTTTTGTTAAACAACCAAAAAAACACCCCGTTCTGTCGAACATCCTGAACCCAAATATAAATCTATAGACGACAATTATATGACCATATATTCTTTTTAAATATTTATTAGTACATATATATACCATCCTCAATATTTTTTAGATAGTGACCTAGATATAGGAACACAAACTGGTGCATCTCTTTGAAATCATGTTGATCATCAACTACACTTATAAAAAATTGACTCTAAAAACATCAATGATTCAATTAATGATGAAATATGGGTAATGGTAATGAAATAATAACTTAATCATTTTCAATGAAATATAGTTTCAAAACATATATTTATACCTTTGTACATCCTAACTAATGGAATTAAGTGTGTGTTTAGAAGCAAGGTTGATTAGTTAGGAACCATAGTAATAGATAAATCCTAGTTGATTTCATAAGTACATAGTCAAAAAGAGCATATTGAATACGGGAAAAAAATAGAACCGGTTGCTAGACATGAATATATTATAATACTTCTTTCCTATAAAACACAGTTGGATTTCAAACTATATCAAACAGATTTCAAAATTGGATTCTTAAATGGTTATATATTTGAGGATTTTTTTGTTCCACAACCCCCCCTAAATTCAAAATCCTCATTTCCAAATCTTGTTTTCAAATTAAAAAAATAGTTATTTGGTTTATTATAGGCCCCAATAGATTGGTATGATAGTCTAATCTATTTTATAATTTTTAAAGGCTTTCTAATAGGTATATCTAGTCCTAATCCTTTTATGAAATGAATTTCAAAAGATTGATTATTCGTTTAAATTTATATTTATGATAATATTTTTGAGCCTTATAAAAGTTATTTGCGTACTGATTTCACAATTATGCTAAAAAATGAATTTAAAATAAGTTCAATGGGTGAACATATAGTATTTCTTGGTTTTCAAAATTTTAAAAATAAATATGGAATTATATTAAATCAATGTAAGTGAACTAAATAAATTATTAAATTGTTGGGTTTGTATATAACTAAAAGTAGTGATACACTAATGAGTGTTACCTGTAAGATGGATCTTAATGAAGCCATAAAACTAGTTGATCAAACATGTTATAATGGAATGATTGGATGCTTTATATAGAAAACATCTAGCCGAATAGATATTATCTCTAGTGTCTGTTTGTTTTTTCTCGTTTAAGAAAAACCTAAAGAGTATCATTTACTTTATATTAAAATTATTTTCAAATACCTCAAATATAAAACCAATTTAGGATTGTTTTACATTGGAGAAAAATCATTATACATAATGAGTTACTCAGATGTTGAATGTTGTGGTTGTATTTTAGACAGAATAAGCACCTTTGGAACATCTCAACATTGGTGAAAGTCACTAGTATAATTTTTTAGTAGGAAGGAAAATTTTGTTCCAGTGTCAACTGTTGAAGCTGAAGACATCACAACATGATGTTACTATGCACATTTTTTATGGATGAAACACACATTACTAGAATATAGATATCAAATAAGAAATTTCCCTTTAAATTGTGACAATACAAGTGAAATAAATATATCTAATATGGATTTTCTCATTCTAGTACAAATAATATTGATGCACTATATCACTTTTTGATATAAAATTTTCAAGAGAGTGATATAACTCTTGAATTCATATGTACTGAATATCATCTTGATGATATTTTCACAAAAACATTGAATTATGGGAGATTAAGCTACATCAGACATGAATTATGAATGAGAAATTTTGGTTCTTATTTATTATTAGACATGTCACTATTCAATAAGCCACCATTGGAAATGTCACCATTTTACAAGACACCATTGGATATGCTACCTTTGGACAAGTCCCAAATGAAAAATCCACCATTGGAAAATACATGGTCATTCAAGCCACCAATCTTCATGGAACTATTATACAATACACCACTGGAAAATCTATCATTATACAAGACACCATTGGACAAGTCACCATTTTACAAGCCTGCTTTGTACAAGCCTCCATTAGATAGGTTACCTTTGGACAAGCCACCATTATAATGATACACCATTATTTTTCTACCATTATATTTTTCATGTTTATCTTCTATTAATAGTTTTTTATATTAATTTTTATTAGATTAATTAATTTTTTTATATTATATGAATTCAATTTCCTAATTGATAAATTGGGAATAATGTCTAAACTTGAGTCATTCTCTCTCATGACTTCTATATTTTAACCGATTCATCTTCCATTTATCTCATAAACATTATAATTCTCATTCCTTTTCATCAACATACTGTTTTTCAGAGATGGTGAGTGTTATGTGAACTACAATTTAATCTCCTAAATAATAAAATCAAGTGAATAACTCAATAAGATAACTGAGTCGATATGTTGTCGATGTTAGGAACTCACAACTTGTTAACCATTTGGATGTTTCCAAAAAATAAGTGGAATTTTTTTAAAGGTTGGGGCCAAAGCCTCTATTTATTATTTTAAAGCAAAGACCTCTTTAGACTGGGTAGAGGGAGACCCATTACATAGCCCGAAGGCCCAAGGCCAAGTGGCCTTAATACAAGGCTTGAAATCCCAATTTTTGGCCCGAAGGACCCCTCGGTGAACAGTACTACTATAGTACTGCGCTGCTGCAGTACCTGCTACAGTACCGCCACCACTACAATGTCTGCTACAGTCCCTCCGCCACTACAGTGCTGCTGCTGCTACAGTGATGCCGCTGCAACAGTACCTGCTACAGTACTGCTACAGTACCTAGGAAATTCTCCCCTGCCCGGATTCGATCCTGGGTCTTTTGGATGCCAAGCAGGATCCTGTACCACTAGGCTACAGGCTCGTTGGCACCAAAAAATAAGTGGATGATGAATGGTTTTATTACAGTAAGTCACTTGTACTAAGGGTGATCTAGGACCAAGGATGGTTAGAATGGATTTCCAGAAATGATAGTCCATTCAATCCTAGGTTGATTCATCAATTTTATCAGTGTTGATAGTTTAGTTTTTTCAAGATGAATGATTGGATTATGATAATGATATATGATAATAAATTTACTATTTCTTAAAATCTTCCTTATAAATGTTTTTTTTAATATTTTCAAGGTATAATACCATGTGACAGTGAATATTTTGTTTTCGAAGATGTGATACTTGATCTGATTGGTGGTAGTAATCTAAGAAGGCATAGTGCAACTAAGTTGGATGGGAAATAAAAAATTATTTTCAATTTTATTCAAAAAATATTTTGTCCCATAAAGGTGGATTTAGTAATATGTGATATTAAGTTGTGTACCTTCTATTCTTAATGAAACAGTGGGAAATAATTAACCATTTCATATATCTCATTGTGAACTTGATGGAAATTTATAAAACAACTTCAAGGTATAAATATTTCTTTTACCCTAAGTATATTTCATCCATGTTGGAAATAAATTTTATGATATATGAGGAAGAGGAATCTAGAGTAATTTTTGGAGATTTCTACTTAAATAAGGTTATATGAAGATGTTTTAAAGTGAGTTAAATCCCATGGATGAAGATGTGGGTTAGAGATATTGAAAAAATATTTTTAGATTTAAATAATCTAGACCATCCTATATGACTTATGAACAAAGTGGATCCTAGTTTTTTTCCAGATGAGATAGTAGTTTATTATAATGATTAATAATAATAAGTTCATGTGAAATTTCAGAAAGAGAAACTAGCAACCTCTATTGAAGAAGTAAATGATCCAAATATCCTTAAGTGTCACACCCAGTTTTTTTGTCTTTGTTTTGATTTGGTCCATTGAAAATTCTTATCCTTTTCATTGGTATTTGGTGAGATGAATCTTGATTTTTTAAGTTTAATATATGTTCAATCACCCAAATTTGGGTTCCCCATTGCATGTTTAGGAGTTTTTGAAGAAAGGGTGGTTACTTCATGATTTGGTCCAACCGTGAGCCCATTTCCAATGTTAAAATCCGAATTTGTTTCTTTTATAACTCATTTGTTTTTCATCATTTTTCATCCATTCTACTTCCCAATTGTCCTATACTGACATATTAAAACTTCCATATCATTTTGGACCACATATAAATTCATAATCATGGTGGATTAGGGTTACTTATTTAGGTATTGGGCTAGCCCATGGGCCCATTTCCAGTTTTACAAAAATAATATGTTTCTTTTATATCTTATTAAATATTTAATATTTTTCACTGATTCCACCTCCCCTTCAAATCCAATACCGATATACGCACCTCCATTGTAGGTTTACCCTATTTGGAGCTCATATGGGTCACAGATAAGGGAGAAAGTACTCATGTTACCTCAAATCGGCTAGAATTTATAAGGTAAAGTGTTTTGAACAGAACTCATTCAATTCGTGCCCTTTTTTCAAAAAATCTTCTTTCCCTGGTTCTTCCAGACAATAGGATACTCTCCAAGAAGTTTCATCTAATTCCCTCTTCTCTAGGGTTGCATATCCAATGTAATACAAAGAGTTTTCTAGTGGAAATGGTGACATTCCATCTCCTTTATCCTCCCTCTTCTTCCTCCTTTCATGATTTCTTGTTTTTATAATATCCCCTAGTCATGATCGACCTATGGTTCTGTTATCCCTTGGTTTTTATGGATTTTTTTATTCATTTAGGTCTGGTATTCATAGTTTTAGGGTTTATAAACCCGCGACGGGTGATTTCGGGTGTGCGTTTCCATTACGCAAAGGATTTGAGGTAGGATATCCCTTGCACAAACCTTCATCATTTAAGTTTCATAATTTTAATTCTATTATAACCTTATTTATATGATATTTTCTGCTGTGATACTTTGGTTCTAATGTTTTTGTGTGCAAATTATGTTTTATGACTTATTTTGTTAAAAATATAGTTGTTTTGGTATAAATGTGAACTCCTCTTGTTTGATAAATTATTCCATGATCCTTAGAACTTGGTTTATGGTATTTTGAATATGTCTCAGTATCTTTAATATGTTTATTTCATGAAAATGGTGTTTTATCCCTTTTTAAGTTCTTAACATAAGTTCTTTTTAAATAGTGCATGCCATGTGTTCGGTAAATTACAGGGTTGGCTTTTATGTGTCTAGTGCAATTTAAAATAATTTGTTTGGATTTATAAATATATTGGAAGAATGTAAGAAAATTATTTTGGGATCCTTTTATGGTTTTCAAATTTGTAGTTGGTTTTACAAACAAATGGTTTTTTGTTTACTACATGTTTTACCCTAAGCTAATTTTGATATTCCGAATCCTAAAATGAAGTCAATTTTAAAAAATGTAATTAATAAAATTTCAAAAGTTGGTATTATTATTCATAACATCTAGTTTAATTTGTCATTGTGTGATAGAACTCAAAGTTGCATACAATGCAGGCTATTTTATTGTTGAAAGAGAATCGTTTCGTGGAATCTTTGGGTGTTACGTTCTTCTATCCTTCAAATAATTTCATCCTCGAAATTTCTATAATGTTACTATATAAAAATATTTGGGTGGTTCTTCATTATAAGTTCCTAGGGTTCCCAAATTACCTCTTCAATCTTATGGTTTTTCCATAGAACTTTTTCGAGATGAGTAGTCTTGTTTCTCAACACTTGTTCTCTGGTATCAAGAATCTTGATAGGATCTTGAAAATAAGACATAATGGGTTCCAGTTCTGTTTTGTCTTGGGTGAGTACATGTGTTTGGTCATGCATGTATTTTCTCAATAGTGATACGTGGAACACATCATGAACTTTGGAGATACATGGAGGCATTTCCAAATGGTAATCTACAACTAAAATTATTTCTAGAATTTCGAAAGGTCTGATGTACCTGGGACTTAATTTACCCTTCTTACCGAATCATATAACACCCTTCCATTGAGATACCTTCACGAAATAACGATCTCCTACTTGAAATTCGAAATCCTTCCTTCAGTTATTGGCATAACACTTTTTCCTACTTTGAGATACTTTGATTTGGGTTTGGATAATCTTCACATTTTCCATTGTTTCCTCAACATGTTTTTGGCCTATGAGTTTTCTTTCATCAACATCATCCCAAAAAATTTGTGTATAACATATCTTTCCATATAACACTACATATGGTGTCATCTTAATACTTGAATGGAAGCTATTATTATAAGGCAATTCTACCAAAGCTAAATATTGATCCCAAATACCTTTAAAGTCAATTGATTAAGATCTCAACATGCCTTATAAGGTTTTAATAATCCGTTCTTATTGTTCATCATTTTTAGGGTGGTAGTTAATGCTTAAACAAAGTTCAGTTTCTAGGGATTTTTGAAGAATTTTCCAGAATATTGATGTAAAACAGGGATCATGATCAGAAACAATTGATAAGGGTAATACATGAAGTCTTAAAATATCATTAATATATTGTCTTTCTAGACGTTCAAGTGGTAAATATTCTATTATAGAATGAAAAGGTGCTAACTTGGTAAGATGATCAATAGTGACCCATATTACATCATTTCTTGTAGGAGTCTTTGGTAGTCCCATGAAAAATTCCATCGTAATATCATCCCTTTTCCACTCAGGTATAGGAAGAGATTGCATGACTCTTCCAGGATGTTGTCTTCCAGCCTTCACATGTTGACAAACCATACATCTTGACACATAATCAGAAATCTCCCTCTTTATGTTGTCCCACAAAAAATGTTCCTTCAAATATCTATACATATTAGTGATACCAGGGTGTATAGAGAAATTGGAGCTATGAGCATCATCCAACAATTCACTTTGTAGATCGAGTATGTCAGGAACACAAAGTCTCTTCCAAAATTTCAAAATTCAATCTTCATATATGATGTCAATAAATTTCCAATCATTCACAACTTTAATTTTATTTTTAAACTCATCATCATCGTTCTAAGAAATTTTTATCCATTGTAGTTAGGATGGTTTGGAAACCATTTGAAAAATTACTGATGGGTCACCATCCATGATTATTCCCATATCCATCTTCACTAGATCCATGAACATATGATCCATTTTAACTCTCACATTTTTCAAAAATCCATGATCTTTTCTACTCAAAGAATCTTCCACCTTATTTTTCTTCCCTAGGTGGTAGTGTATAGTGAAATCATAATCCTTGAGTAGTTCAAGCCATCGTATTTGGATCATATTGAGTTATTTATGTGGTAAAATATATTTAAAACTCTTGTGATCAGTATATGTCTCACATTTTTCACCATAAAGATAGTATCTCCATATCTTCATAGAAAATATTATAGCTGGTAACTCACGATCATGAGTGGGATAGTTTTTTTCATGAATCTTTAGCTGTCGTGATGAATAAGAAATAACTCTATCATTCTGCATAAGGACACAGCCAAGAGTTTTCTTTGAAGCATCAATATAAATAACAAACCCATCATTCCCCGGTGGTAGAGTCAAGATAGGAGCATTGACTAATATTTTCTTTAATTTTTAAAATAATTATTTAAAATAATTTTTCCAAACAAATTTAACCCCTTTATATGTGAGATTGGTTAATGGGTTAGCTAATCGGGAAAACTTTTGGATGAAATGCCGATAATAACTTTCTAAACCAATAAAACTGCATACCTCAGTTATACTTTTCAGTGCTATCCATTCTTGGTTTGCCTTGGTCTTTGAAGGATCGATAGAGATTCCATCATTAGAGACAATATGGCCAAGAAAAGAAATCTTAGGAAGCCATAATTCACACTTTCTAAACATCCCATATAATTCATTTCTTCTAAGAGTCTTTAGAATAGTGTGCAAGTGATTATCATGATCATCATAGATTTTGGAGTATACCAAGATATCGTCAATAATTACCACTAAAAATTCATAATGATATTCCTTGAAAACTCTATTTATTATATTTATGACGAAAGAGGGTTCATTAGTTAGTCCAAAAGGTATTACTATAAACTCATAATGCCTATACCTAGTATGAAATGTTGTCTTTAGAGTGTCTTCCTTATTCACAAATAGCTGATGATATCCAGAATGAAGGTCAATATGTGAAAAATATCGAGATCCGTGGAGTTGATCAAATAAATCATCAAATCATGGTAGGGGATACTTGTTAACTATTGTTATAGAATTGATATCCCTATAGTCAATGCACAACCTCATAGATCCATCTTTTTTCTTAACAAAAAGAATAGGGGCTCCCCATGGAGAAACACTAGGGAGAATAAATCCTTTATTACTCAATTCCTCTAGTTGTTTCTTTACTCCCACTAATTCCACATTGGCAATTCTATAAGGGGTCTTCGATATGGGACTTGAACCCAGAATTAAATCAATGGAAAACTAAATTTCTTGTTCTAGAGCATGTCTAGGTAAATCCTCAGGAAACAGATCAACATATTCTTTCCCAACAGGCATGTACTCTATTTGAACTTTAATTTCCTCACCCATAGTTATTTCAATCTCTTCATCCCAAATAATTGAATTTAGTAGATCTACTAGGGGTGTATCTAGATAAGAACTAGATGGTGATGTTTCTACTCTAAATATAAGCTACTCCTTATCATCATCAAAAATTGTAACCTCCTTCTTCTTAAAATAAATTTTTGCATCATGGTCTGAAATCCAATCCACACCAAGAATTATATCAAATTCAATCATGGTTATGATGATGATATCAACAGATAAATCAAATTTATATTCCATAATAGGAATTGATTTACAAAAAATTATTGTAATGATACTTCTCTTAAGGGTTTTGACTAACAACTCCCTTGTTAAATCAAATTGGAAATATCTATTTTTCTTATCAAAATGGGGGGATATGAAAAAATGTAATGACATATAATCAAATAAATCATTGGATAAATTTGAGGAAACCATTAAATTACATGCCACCACGTCATTCGAAGCTTCAACCTCAGAATTAGTGATCACATAATCTTGGCCTTGCTCCCTTGTCCTTTTTTATGGTATGTTTCCTTGGAGACTAGGAAATTCGTTTAAATAATTACCCATTTCTCTATAGTTGTAGCATTAAAAATTGAAAGCCTATTTAATTCCCTTACAATCATGATCTTGGTGGCCCATTTCACCACACTTGTAACAGAATTCCATTCCCTTCTGGAAAGTAACATGGTATTTCTTCCCACATTTACTACAGGATGGAAATTCGACTATTCCCTCCTTCCCCTTATTACTATTTATAGAGTGTTTCACAGAGCTATTCTTATCTTACTTTGGTTTAAAGTCATAAGACTTAGATAATTCCTTTTCTATCTTGATTTCACATAAGACCATATCTTCATAAGATGAGAAGGATTTTGAGAATAAGGCTTGACGGAGAAATGGTTTTAACCCTTCAAAGAATCGATCAATCTTACTGCTTGGGTTATGTATATAATTTGCTTCATGCATGGATAACATTGTAAAGTTAGCCTCATACTTTGCAACATTCTCATTATCCTTTTACCTCAGACTCAGAAAATGTCTTTCCATATCTTCCCGATGGTCATGAGGAAAGTATTTTTCTAAGAAAAGTTCATTAAACTTCCTATATTACATATTGGATACTTCTTTCATCTTCCTTTGTGTTTTGAATTAATGAACACCATTGTTTTGCATCTTCTATGAGGTGATAAAATGCCATGAAAACGTTTTCCCTTTCTCTACCCCCCAAAGCCTGAAATATTTTTTTCTAAGGAACTTATCCATTTCTCAGATACAAATGGAATTGTAGTCCCATTGAATATTGGCGATTTATGCCTCATGAAGTGTTCTAACATTGATCCTTCGCATTGTAGATCAGGGTGCCCTACACGGGTAAGGTTACTATTCATAACATGAGAGATTTATCCAGTTATGGTAATAAGTTGTTCAGCACCAGTTTCATCACTAGCTACACTAAAATTATCTTCAGTAAGATGGAAATCCCTACATGGGTTACGTGCCTTGATATAGTTTCTATTCATTTAACTAGGCACCATTTCTAAACAATGGAATACACTAGATTAGTTTATGAATCTGAATACATAATTCCAAACTAGTAAAACAAGTAACATAAATTGAACAGTTTATGTATATAATCCATAATCATAAAAAAATTTCTTTGAGGAGGTATTTTCTCATAAATCATTCGTAATGGTTTTTATAGAAAATATGAATTATCCTAAGCATATCCCCCAGGAGTGATGTAACCAAGAGTGAAACAAAGCCCATTTTCATGTACTAGTACACCCCAGTTCAATCCCAAACCTCATTTTTAGGCTTTTCACTCCTAGGTACATCTATACTGGAGCCTCCTCTACATGCTCGTATCTAGACAAGGATTTATTTCTTGGAAAATTCACAAAATCACTACATTACCAAAATTCTAGGATGTTATTATATACTAGTCCTCAAAGTATATCTTAGGTTAATTTCTCAAATCAGAGTTTTTATACATCTAGCTTACAAAGTTTGTACTAAATTCCTATTATACCATCTGTAACACCCCAATCTATGTTACTAAGAGTCGGTGAGATCATGTCATGAAATACTGGCATGTTTAGTAGCCTTGCAAGTACTAGATACATATATATGTTTTACATTACATTATGAAAGAAAAAAACAACATTATGTATCCTTTTAACACACTAATATTTCATAGCCTATTCCTACAGGTCAATCATAATATACTTCTTCACATCCTTGAAAAAATAAAACATAAGAAATGGGTGAGCTCTGATGCCCAGTAAGGATAACAATATAGAAAAAACATTCATAAATAAGCATAATCATTGAAGGCAATATATAAGACTAAAAATAATATTTTTTAAATTAAACTTCAACATAATATGGAAAAGATAAATCAAACAATTCCATTTACTTATTCCCATGGATATTCTACTAGTCAAATAATCCCATGTAATATCAATATCCAATTTCATAATGATGGAATGCATAATGTCGGACATCATAACCACATAGTCAATGCCTCGTGCCAATACTACAAATAATATTTTGTCATGGTCTAATGCCAAGATATTAGTTTGTCTCATGAGACCTACTGATGCATCGATGATCTATAGCGGGCTCCACCCATCACTTAATAAGTCCAATGCATTCCACATATGAAATGGTTGAAACATAACATAAAAATTCGTATTAAAACTAGCATACAAAATGTTAATACTTTAAAAATAAACTGTGAATGGTATAAATATAACACATCCACAGTCAAACATATCACAAAACTGTCAATACAATATGGAAGATTGTATCATAATAAATCAACTCCAAACAAGTGTAAAATTCATCAAAGGATGTTGACATAGATGAAATCAAAACTATTTGAGAGAAATATCCATTTCTATTTTGAAATAGTTTAAAAGTCACATAATTATAAAGAAAACATTTATTTTGAAAGTGTTCTTATAATCTTGTGAGGTAAGATTCAAAGGTGTTATAATGGCGGAAAATGTTTGCACTCACCGTATAAGTTAAAAAACATTCTTTCCTTAATTTTTTTCAAAAAGGTTGTAAAGGACCGTGTTTGGAAAATGACGGAAATATTAATTTATAAATTTTTTATAAAATTTCAAACAAGTGTATAGATGACTTTAACCCATAGTATAGGAAATAGTAAAAATATTTGGAAATAGATTTTTAAGAAACACGGATGTGGATGATAAATAGGTTCAAGTAGATACTCACGTGTAAAAAACCTCTAATAATAAAGAGATTGTAAAATTATCCCTTTCCTTGAAATTTTCAACAGTCAAGAGTACATTAAACTCCTATATAATAATTAAATAATTTTTATTAAATTATACAAGAACCACATAGATTAATATGATATCATATATGATCTTCAAATATTTCTTTGTTAAGGATATTTCAGTAGTGTCACTGTTTTGGGTGTTAACTGATTCATTTTACTTTATATGTTTTGTTATGTAAGTAATTTTTGATATTGATATGATGTAAATTATTAATATACAAAATTATATTAAGTTCTTAAAAATTTCTTTTAATCATAAAATGAAAATTATTTTTAAATGGTAGCTATGGGGAATAAATCTCATCGCGTTCGTGGAGATGATAATCTGTACGTATGCACGAGCGACAATACAATTCTATTGATAGTGAAATTATATTTAATTGGATGGTATATAATATATATATAATCATTAACATGTATAATTTATTATTTACATCAATTATAATCATTATTATACCCATCCAAATGATGAAGTGTTGAATAACAAACTACACCATGACGCGGAGATGGTAAGCAGTACGTACACACGTATAGTGACTTTGTCATTCATGGGATGGATAGAATAATGAATATGGTCGTACTATATTTATAATAATGTCACAATATATAGATGGTACTAGATTTATTATTTTGGAATGCAAACAACAAAGAAAGAGGTAGTGGAAGAAGAAAAGAACTTTGAAAGAGGTGATCAAATTATCACCTCTTCTTCGGGTAATTCCTTTTGATTTGATGAAAAGGGATCCTTAGGTTGGATTCTGATCAAAGTCCTATAGGTTGAATTTAGGGTAGTTGAGAGGATTTTGGAGCTATGTTTTTCCAAGCCAAATGGATTTGGGGGTATGATTTTGAGAGAATATGATATACCCTTTTTTAAGAGAGGTGAGGGTCACTTTAGGAAACGTTTGAAATATTATTTTATTATACAATCATATTCAGTTTATAATGGATAATCAAGGATTTATTTAGATTATAAGGTGGTTATGGTTCAAAAACCTCTCAACCAATAGGTTTTAGATAGGTTTAGGTCACTATATTAACCTTACCCTTTAGAATTAAGTCTTAGTTAAATAGTTTAATTTTTACCATGTATTCTTGTATTATTATAATAAATGGTTAATAAAATTAATATAAAAATCCAAGGTAACCCCAAGTGGTTCATTATTGGTATATATAACCTTATCTAAGTCCTTGGATGATTCTTAGATTTTGAGGAATATTATATCGACTAATAATATAGTATTTTTTTAAAAACTCATTTATGTCAATTTTGACACTATTTAGTATTTGGTTTTTTTGAAAGTCATAAAAACTTTATCACTTCGAAAATATTTATTTCATAAACCCTAAAATATTATATTAACCTATAAAATTATTTAAATACCTCAAAAGTATCAATTTAAAATTATATTAATATTTACAATATCAATTATTTTAATCTTTCAATAATAAGGTAATTAATGCATTGTCATTGTTTCATAAATAAACTAAATTATTTAATGTGTAAGAATTATAAATAAAATTACATTATGTAGGAAAACGTTTTATATTTATAATTAATATTTATAGTAGAATTTATATAATGTAATACCCTATATTAGAAATGGTTATGTTATTAAACTTTTAATTTATCACTTTCATCTCTTCCTTAAATAAAATAATAATAAATGTCTTAATCAAATACAAGAGAAAAAAAAGGATCTTATTTTATTCTTATGTTTGGTTTTGGTCTAGATAAACTTATCCAATTGAATTAGTACATGTGTTAGGGTAATTATAACATCAGTTTTACCTTTAATTACCCTGCTTACTTTTAACCATGGTAAATAAAATTCAAAAGTTACTATTCCCAAAAAATTATTTTCCTCTTATTGAACCACATTTTACTTACTGATTTCAACTGTGTCTCTCGTATTATTGAAATTCAATTCAAAGAAGTGGTAAAATTACGTTTTATGTAAATTTTCTAACGGGCCTATAAGGTGGGTAAAAGACATTAAAAAATAAAATAAAATTTTATACATCTAATATTATTATAAAATGACTCCAATAAATCAAATTGAACTAATATAGATATTATATATCTATTTTTAATTTAAAATAAGTTTAAATAATAATAATAATTATATAAATAAAAGTCTGTTTTAAACAATAAAGTAGTGTTTTTAACTATTCTTCAAAAAATGAATGTTCTTAGAAAAATACCAAAAATTCACCCTAAACTAATTTTCATATTCCAAATACAAAAATGAAGTCCATTTTAAAATATAAAATTTATAAAATTTCAAAAAGTGGGTATTAATATTCATAAAAACTAGTTTGATTGGTCGTGGTATGCTAGAACTCGAAGTTGCATACAACACAAGATATTGCATTATTCAAAGAGAAGAGTATCGTGGATGATTGGGGTGTTACACATTTGATTAATCCAGGTCAAGATGGTTATTTAAACTCATCTTATCTAAAAAAACTTTAATTATTTCAGTATTGTTTATGAGGAAAAATGAACAAACTAAAATTTGGTGGATAGGCTGAAAGATCCACATTTCTTCTAGTATTGGTACACACTGATGTGTGTGGACCATTTCTAGTATAATATGGAGGTGGATATTAATACTTAATAAATTTTTATGATGTCTTGAGTAGATATTGTAATATCTACATGATGAGGTATAAGTTCAAGTCCTTTGAGAAATTCAAGGAAATAAAGAATGTTGTAGAGAATCAAATTGGTAAGAAGAAAATAAGATCTGATCAGATCTTGGTGGTGAATATCATGACCAAGTGACCATCAATTCTCTACAAGATTTTGGGATTCTATATCAAATAAGTCCACCATATACACCACAGTGGAATAGTGTTGATGAAAAGAGGAACCATACCTTTTTAGAATTGGTAAGGTCGATGAGGAGTCATGCTGATCTTCTATTATCCTTTTGGGGATATGAATTACAAACTGCAGCATGAAAATTAAACCGATTACCAACTAAAGAGGCAAATGTGATTCCCTTCGCATTATGAAGTGTCAAGAAACTCATTTTATCACATATGTGTGTATGGGGTTACAAGAAGTTTGTTAAGGCATTATTAGACAACAAAATGGCTCCTTGGGGAAAAAGTGTATCTTTATAGGGTTTCCCCATGGCAGGAAGTTGATACTCAAGATATAAAATAGTTAGAGCTAAAAAAGATCCCATATGTCACCATCAAATAATTAGTTCCAGAAATAGAACTACTATGTAGGATCATAACTGAGGGAGGAGAGACATAGTGATATGGGTTTTTAGTCACCAAAGATAGGGAATAATTATTTGTTAACAATAATGAACCTCTCTCTTACAACAAGGTATTAGTGAGATCAAAAGCTACAAGATGGCAAGAAGCCATGAATTCTGAAATGGATTCCATGTATTAAAACCATGTTCGGGTTCAGGCCAATGCCCCAATTGATATAAATCCCAATGTGTGAAAATGGGTATTCAAGAGAAAACTGTACAAGTAAGGTGAACTTAGTACCTATAAATAATGTCTAGTGGCTAAAGGGTTTAAATATAATCAAGTAAATGACTAAGATGAAACATTTTCACCGCTTTCCATGTTTAAATCCCTTGGAACTCTACTTACCATATAAAATTACCATGATTATGAGATTTGGTAGACGAATGTCAAAAATGTATTCCTTTGTGGGGACCTTCAGAAAGTTATCTAAATGACACAACCAGATGGGTTTGTGACTCCACGTGATTCCAAAAGAATATTCAAGTTGGAGAGTTCCATTTATGGTTTAAAGAAATCATCCTAGTCATGGAACATTCGATTTGATGAATACATAAAATAATTTGGGTTTATTAATAATTATTGTGATCCAGGTGTTTAAAAGAGGTTTAGTGAAAATGGGGTCATTATTCTAGTAGTATATGCTGATAACATATTACTTATTATAAATGAAAAACTAGTATTGTAGTCTATCAAAGACTAGATAATCAAATGTTTCTCCATGAAACACTAAGGTGAACTAGCCTATATTCTAGGGATAAATATAATTCATGATGGATCCAAGAGGCTTCTTGGGATATGTTTCTTCTGCATGGAGGAGATGAGGAGTTGGTAATTCAGGGTTATACTGATTCCAGTTTTTAGAAAGATCATAATGATTTAAAGTTGCGGTCGTGATATATTTCATGTCTCAATGGAGGATCTTTGAACTAGAAGAGTTTAATGAGCCTAGTTGTTGTTGATTCAATAGTGGAGTTCTAGTATATAGAGGCTTCTGATATATCCAAGGAACCTGTTAGAAAATAGAAATTTGTGTAAGATCTCATTGTGGTACCTAGCAGTAAAGATCCTATCACATAGTATTGTAATATTTTTTTTGAGAAAAGTGACCGCATAGGCTCTTAAATTGAGAAAGTTAAAACATCACACAAGTCAGAATAGAGGCATTTTACATTTGTCCCTAGTAAGAAGAGGTTCCATTTCATTAGGAAGGGTGTTGCTGTGAATGCTCCCTTCTTCCAACACCCCTTTGTTTTCAAGTCCATATGCAATGTTATTCGCCTCCTAGAATGTGTGTGTGATGAATTAATTCAGAGAGGAGATCTTTTCAATACAATTTATCCTCTTACCTACCATTTTCCATGATAGTCTTGTTTGACCCATCCTTGTGGCATGCACCACCGTTTCCGAGTCACATTCAAACCAAATGTTGTTCCAATGTCATTGGAAAGCGATGTCCACCACGTTTATGAGTGTCATCATTTCAACTTCCAATGTAGTAAAATGCCCACAAGTACCATAGCTACGCATCACAACCTCCCCATATTGATCTCTGAAAATAACCCTGAAACCCGAGGGTCCCGAGTTTCCTTTGGAGGTCCCATCCATGTTGCATTTTATCCATCCAGTGAAGGGGGCAGTTTATATCATCTCCATCATGACCCTTGGCTTGGGATAGTAACCTGGAACCTTTAAGTGCCTGAGAATCATAAACTCTCTGAGCGAGTTGTTACAATTCTCATTTACCAGTTAATTGGCATTTTGGATGGCCAAAATAATACTGCTAATTGCATTAGCTTCATGAAATCTTGCATGACTATTAATAGAGTTATTGCGAGCCCTCCAGACAACATGTAAGAGTTCAGTACATGCAACTTGAAACAGAGCATTCAGTTGTTTGGATTTCTGGAATTCCAACAGCAGCTGTATAAACTGTGTAACTGAGTAAGTATTAGGGGGTTCATGCTAAAATGTATTTAGAATCATGTTCCACAGAGATGATGTTGTATTACAGGATAAAAACAAGTGATCCACATATTCTCTATGCTGACCACATAGAGTGCATCTCGAGCATAAGGTGATTCCGAGCCTCTGAATGCTCACCTTCACTAGAATTTTATTGTGAAAAAGTCACCAGATTAGGGTAAATCTAGAGGGAAGTAACCATTTTTTGTCCAGTACACTAATCCAACTTGTTTCCGCCTACAGCAAGTGTCTGTAAATGTTTTTGGAATTCAGCATTCCATCTTGAGACCCTTCCCATAGCAGCATGTCCTCATGATTGATAAAGTAATATTTGTCAATGATAGAGGTAATGTCTTCTGGAATTTCACCCCTGTGTTGGAGCTGGTCTTTTATGGATCTATTGCTAGCAATAATCTGTTCCTCATTGTTAAATCTATCAATAAGTGTTGTACCGGTCCAATTGGTGGTCCAGAAATTCAGACTTGAGTCTACATTGACCACCCACTGTGAGTGATTCATGATTGTGCTGAACACCATTCTCAGGCTAGTCCAGATTGAAGAGTCCATGTATTCATGCTTCCCATCAATAATCCTTGCAATAATTTTTATCCTCAGGAAATAAATAGAGGAAGAGCTACTATGAATAATATTCCAGAGGAATTTGGCTTGTAATGCCTGATTGAAGCAGTTTAGGTTCTTAATTCCCATTCCCCCCTTCTTGATAGGCATGCTGCATGTACTCCATTTAGAAGTGATGATCTTCCGTTATAACACATTTCCACTCCATACCATGTTATTCATCATGGAATTTATTTTTTTCACTACAGATACATGCCACATATAAACCATGAGAGATTAGACCAATTTTGAGATTACCACATGTTTGACAAGACATATTCGTCCTGCCATTGATAGATAATTTACCTTCCAAGACGCAAGAGTTCTTCTTATCTATGATAAAGCCTGTGCAATGTGGGAGGCCCGGGGTTTTCCCCAGAACATAGGAACACCAAGATACATAAAAGGTAGCTCTCCCTCTCTAAGACCAAGGTAATTAATTAGCTGGGTCTTTCTTGTCACTGTGATATTTTTTCCAAAGTAAATAACGGATTTGTTCCAGTTTATTTCTTGCCCAGACACCTTCTCATAATGCAAGAGTTCTTCTCTCAAGTGATTGATGTTATTTCTATTCCCCTGCGTAAAGATGACAATATCATTAGAAAAAAATAAATGAGAGGGAGCAGAGAGACCTCTAGCCGCTTTGATGGTTGCAAGTTTCCCATTTTCCACCATGTTGGTAAGGATTCTGTTTAGGTAGTCCTCAGCAATTGTAAAGATAATTGTAGAGAGTGGGTCACCCTGTCTCACCCCCCTTGAACAAGTGAAATATCCTGCTAGTGTCCCATTAACCAGAATTGAGATGTGAGAAGATTCCATTAAATTTGATATCCATTGAATAAAACCTCACTAAAACCAAAGTTGAGGAGAATCTTTTTAATAAAGCCCCAGTCCATTTTGTCAAAATCCTTTCTTATGTCAATCTTAAAAGTCACATTCCCATCCCGCATTTTCTTCCGCAGAATATTAAAGAATTCTGAGGCCTTGAGCAGGTAGCCCTGTATATTCTTGCCTTTAACAAAACCAAACTGGTTCCAGGAAATAATTTTATCAGTCAACTGAGCAAGTCTCTTAGACAAGATCTTTGTAATGATTTTGTGCATGGTATTCGCGAGAGCTACTGGTCTGAATTGGCCAATATCACTGGAATTTTCCAATTTGGAGATGAGGGCAATAAATTGGGCATTGAAGCCTGGAGTGAAGGTCCCTCCTTTGAAGAAGTGTTTGAAAAGTAGGCATACCTCCTTCTGTATGATATCCCAATCCCTTTGGAAGAAGAAGTTGCTGAATCCTTCAGGGCCAGGATAGATCTTTTTTTGAGACCAAACACTGCCTCCTTGATTTCACACTCCATCGGAATCTCTGTAAGAAAATGATTGTCCTCTTCAATGACTAATCTAGGAATGATGTTTTCTCTTATAGGCTCAGATTTAGCCCTCCCATTGAAAATATTCTTGTAGAATGAGACAATATGATCTAAAAGCTCCTGTTTACCTTCCAGTATTCTATCCCCATCCTTTAGCAGGGCAAGGGGTCTATTCTCTCTATGAACCCTTTGAAGGGAATTTAAGATCTTTGTATTTCTATCCCCTTCCTTAAGCCACCTGATTTTGAAAGAATCCTTTTTGATGTTGTCCCTGACCGTAATTAGGTTTTTCATATCTATGGAAAGGTCAATATGATGTTTCATGTCCCCTAGAAAGTTGGCTCTAGTGAACTCTACTTGTATGTCATGAAGGGAGTTCTCAAGTCATTCAATTTCAGCATCCATCAGTCTGAACCTTTCTTTGCTCCATTCGCTAAGCTTAATCTTAAGCATTTTGAGTTTGGAAATACATATCAAAGGCTTTCCATTGCATAGCATTGAATCCCACTTTTCTTGAACAATTCTTAAGCATTCCGGGAGGGAGGACCATGAATTACTGATCCTTGAAGGAATTTGCTGCCCCCCTTCCTTCCCAAGCAAACTAATTAGAAGAGGGTGATGATCATAGATAATTTTTGCAAGAGTAACACATGTGATTGATTTCGAAGAATCAAGAATTTTTTGATTAAAAAAGGCTCGATCAATTCTACTTGCTCTCTTGCCATTGAGATTCCTTATATACTATGTGTATTTAGCACCAATGAGGTTAACCTCCACTATTCACTCTTTCTCAATATATTCCCTAAAATACCTTGTAGAGGTGGTATTTGTAACCGGACCCATTTTCTCATCCTCATTAAGAATTGAGTTGAAGTCATCCATGACAATCCATGGATCTGAGATGCACTCCTCCAGATGCTGGATTTCCCCCCATAGAAGTCTCCTGTTTATATGATAGTTATGATCATACAAAATTGAGCAGAATAGATTATGTCCACCGTCCATGAAACTACAGGGTATAATCTGGTTGTCCACATCTATAATATTTGGAGACTCTACATTGTGATGATTTAGAATCCAAATCATATCATAATTCATACTGGCACCACCAGTACCCAGAATGTTATATCCCTTACTGCAGAACATATTTCCCAGATTCTTTAAGTTCATATTGGGTTCCAAAATTCCAATAATATCTAGTTTTTACCTTCCAGAAAGGAGCCCGAGAGAACCTTCTGTGGCAGAGTTGGCTAGACCCTGGCAGTTCCAGAAGAGAATTCTCATTTTGATGTTGGTTTGGAGGCCACACCTCCTTTTTGCCCAATGTTTCTAGGTGATTTCCTTGTTAAATCTACTTGTAAAGAAATATCCCCCAAACTGTGCTCCCTCATGTCCATGCCATTCTACTCTTGAGAGTTTCCTTTTAGCTCTTTGGTCTTCTTTTACATTACCTCATCAGCCTCATCATTCTCGTTAAAGTGAACATGTTTTTTGGTCGGCCCTCCCTCAGTAACTATATTTTACATCTTCCCTTCTGTTTGGTTATCGAGTAGGGACAGATGAACCTCTAATTCAGCCTCAATTATACTGATAGTGAATTCCTAAATTTTTATCTCCTGAACCATGTTGCACACATCTGAGGAGAGTGCCAACATCTGTTCATTTGTGCTGTCTAAAGACCGGTTATCCCCTAAAACATGCTGAAGTACAATGTTTTCTTGCTGCATATCCTCTTCTTCCACCATATCAGCCAAAGCCATTCCCACTATTTTCGAAACACCTGCCTCCTTGTCAGGATTCTTTCCTTTTTCCTATGCTCCCATAGAACCGCTTCTCTTTGGCACCTCTTTACAGACTGATACAGTTTGGGATGGACTGACCAGTTTTTAACCACACGACAAGCTTGGAACTCATGACCAACCATTTTAAAATGATTTCAAAATTTAGGAAAATTATCAATCTCAAAGTTTACCTCTAATTGGTGACCTTTCACATCCAAAAAAATTCACTCAGGTGGCTTCAATTCCATGTCAATTTCAATACGGACTCTCACATAGAGTCTCAAGTCTCCATTTATAGTGCGTTGATCAATCTTAAGAGGAGTTCCTATTCCTGAAGAAATGTCATTTAGGATCTTCAGATGCCAATAGACCCATGATAACCCATGGATCCTTGTCCAGAATTGTGTCGTCGAGATTCTTTGTTTGAATGGGTTGAAATTTTCATCCCATTCCGACAGCATCATGAAACTTTTTTTAGAATTAAATTCACGGTCCTCCAGACTGTGTCAAGATCCTCCTTACCTTCCAGAATAATATGATAGTACCCCTTTCCAATCGGAATAATCCTCCACCATGAGAAGCCCCAATAGCTCGAGATTCTCAACTTCAGGTCAAAAAGCGACCAATGCTTCATACCTTTTTCATAAGATGTTCTCCCCATCACTGAAAATTGGAACATCTCCATTCACTGCTAAGGTTCAACCTGATCCACTTCCCTCGTGAAAGATCCATCCCCCACTCTCTTAATTGTCGGCTCGTTCGCAGGCAAGAAAAAATTTTCACCTCCCATAAACACCTCCGCAAAGGAGACGAATTTTCTGGATGTAGCATCAACTCCATTAGAAGCAGCTGTGAAATACCTCTCCCATTCCGGATTGAAGGAATCCATTTATGTACCTGAACCTAGAAGAATCGAATTTTTCCATCATCAAATATCAAAGGGTTTTCCCGCTCTTCCATCTCTCTAAACATGTATCCGTAGTATTGTGATATTACTACAGTGGTGGATCTTCAAAAAGAGACAAGTTCATACAAAAGGATAAATAATATACTCTGTAAGTATCACCTATTGAGGGATTTTTATTAGAGTGGTGAGGTTTTAATAAGAAGTGTACCACAACAGAGAACGTTTTGGACCCCTTGACTAAAGTCCTATATCACTCGAAGCATGAGTATCATGTGAGAGATAAAAGAATGAAGGTTGATAGAAGTTGGATCTAGTGAAAGTGTGAGTCTATTGGAGTTGGTTCCCTAGAACCAACTTCTCTTTACTTTATGATAACATGTATTCATTTTTTAATATTAATAAAAAACTTATCACATAATGATTGTTCTTCTATGTGACATAGTAAGTTATAATTCCCAAAGAGTAGTTGTTTCACTAAAAGGCTGTAACAGTTCCCCGTTATGATGATAAGTAAAATGTTTTATGAAAATAATCTTGAATATATGTTACATATTTAGATGATATCATTTGAGGGACACAAATGATACAATCTATCAAGGGTGGAGTCTCATTGGACTTTGGGTAACCCTCTCATGCCATAAACCCTAGGAATTATCCAGTATGATATTATGAGAGTGAGACCCACTTGTAGGAAATCCACATGTCTATGTGCCATTGGATGTTTATATATGTGTACATGTGTATTTATACTTAGAATTTAAGATTGTTATTAACTATATCATCCCCAGTCTTTACAATATTTTTATTTTAGAATAATTTTATTTTGTTTTGATAGCTTACAATGCATGTAACACTGAGTTCGAGTGCACAAATATCTATTAAACTAGCCATTTAAATAATATTTAAGAATAATATTAACAAAATTATTAAATTTATTTATATTCCAACTAATTTTTTAAATTCAATTATATAAGAACAAATCTGGTTTTTACACATAAAAACTATATTTTTTAAAAGGAAAATTTACCACCTTTTAATAGCACACCTATTTTAAAATCAGAATTTTAGAAATTATATATATCTTAATTTTAAATATATTATTCTATTTTTAATTTATAATATCAAAATTATCATAGGGTGAGTTTTTGTTAATTTTCTGAGTGGTTTCATTTTTTGTTGAATAGTTAAAAATACAACAGTATAGTTAAAAACTGTATTTTCATTTAAAATTAATTTTAAATGATTTTTAAAGTCAAAATAGATCAAATATATGTATATTAATCCAATTTAAGTCAATGGACTCATTTTTATATTAAAAATATATACAGAAACTTATTATTTTTTGAACGTCTCTTTTTCCTGCCTTCTCACCACATTTGTAGCATTAGTGTTAAAATTAAGTTATCCATTTCTGTGAATTGAATTTTGAAAAATGGACATAAATTTTTGTAATTAGTATGAATGTTTTTGTCTAATATTATCATATAAATATTTATGAATAATAGCTTTAATATTTTATTTACCACTACTATGGGTAAATCAGGTAATTAGAGGTAAAAATAATATTATAATCTTATAAACATATACTACCACTTTTCCTAATTTCCTTTTAAAAAGTGATTTTATAAAAAAACAACATTATTATAGAATTATAATCCTTTTTAAGCTAATTGGGTTTGAATAAGATAGTTATAGTATTTTATTTAAAGATAAGTTAATGATTTCATACTCAGTGTTTAATAACTATATCAATTTTAATATAGTGTTATATAGAATATAAATTTGATTATAAATCTTCATTTGAAATCAATAAATTTATATCAATCATAATAATTTATTTTTAAATTTTATAGAAGAAATAAGTTGATTAAATTATTGAATAAATATGATGCGTTAATTGTTTAATTAATATAAATATATATTAAATGATATTAAATATATTAAAATTAATATAATTTTAAATAATTAATGACATAAAATAATTTTAGAAACAAATTTTCAATTTTAGTGATATATTAGATTTTCTATTCAATGTTATCATGTTTTTATGATATTTTTAGAAATAAAAATAATGAATTGTATCAAAATTGACATAAATTATACTTTAAAATAAATAATATTTTATTAAATGGTATAAAATTCATAAAAATTTAACATTTATAAAAATAACTATAATAAGGATTAATATGTCATAAATGACCCATTTGGGTTTTTTTCATTTTATGATAACTATATTAACCCTTAAGTAATAAAAACAATTTTTTCCATGGTAAGAGTTAAAGGAATTGATTTAAGATTAAAGTCAAAAGGTAAGGGTAAAAATATATCACAAACCTGTATGAAAAGTAATTGGTGTGGAGGATTCTGATAAATACTCATATTAGTTTCTAAATAACTCACTATTGATCTATTTGAAATATAAAATCAATTAATATCAATTTAATATTTTAAAAGATTCTAAGAGTTCCCCTCCCATCTGTTATAAAAAGACACAACTTCCCTCACTTTTTGACACCACAGTAAGACTTATTTATCGATAAAAGACTTACAAATTTCCCTATAAACTTCTCTTGGCACATAATTGAGGTTATAGTATTCTTAAAAGTCTATCCCTAGTGTCTCTAAGATTATATCCAAAGTAGGTTCGCTAAAGAAGAGGTGATCATTTTTACTGACTCCTCCAAAAATATTTATTCCTCTACTTCCTCTTCATGCGATGTTTTATTATAAAATAATAACACCAGTATCATATATAATCTTAGATGTTATTATTATTACGGGAGAACCATATTCATATTTTTATCCATCATACAAAAAACAATATCACTATGCCTACATACGTACGACTTACCGTCTCCATGTTGTGATGTAATTTTCTTTTCATCAGCACTTTATTTGGATGGGTATAATGATGAATATAATTGATATAAATAAAAAATATTACATGATATTGATTCTGTATAATTAATATACCATCTAATTCTTTACCACTTTAACATTAATGGAATCATACCTTTTCTTGTGTGTACATACAACCCACCATCCCCACAATGCGATGAGATTCAATTTCTATGTTAACCATTAAACAATTATTATAAAAAATGTATATGATGAGTGAATATAATATTTATGAACATAATATCATTATTTAAATGAAGAAAATGTATCCTATTCAAAATAAATGATACTTTGACGAAAAACAAACAGAATAAAATGACTCCCTTGACACCCGACACAATGGTCATAATGAAATATTATTAACAAAATGATATAAGAGGATCATAAACATGGATATATTTTCACTATAATTTAATAAAAATATTTTAACTATTAAATAAGATATTAACACACCATTAAATAAAGTAAATTACAAGGAAGGGATTAAAATTTCTATCTCATTTTTGTTCGGTATTATTTATACATACGTGTCTATTAGAGAATCTTTATCATCCATTTACGTGTTTCTTAAAAATGATTCCCATTTTTTTTATTACACTAAATTTTTTTAATGTCTTATTTACCCATGTTTGAATTTTTATAAACTGGTTCTATAGGAATATTTTGTCATTTTTGAAATGAGGTACATTATGACATTTTCAACATAAAGAATGTTTTTTGAGTTATACGGCACAAGAGGATTTGTCTACCATCTTAACAACTTAATATTTTGAATCTTAACTTATAATATTACAAGGGTATATTCAAATTAAATGTTTTCTTATTTAATTTAATGGATTTTAAATGATTTCAATGTAAAAGGGAATTTATCTCAAGAAATTATTATCAATTTTATTAGATTATTTTTATATACGTTGACTTCCTTTATTGGATTTTATGCTTAATTGAGGTTGATTTCATATGATAAAACCAAAAATATTATATTTAAGTTTTTATGATATGTTTTACTATGGATGTGTTATTTTTATAACATTCATGGTTTATGGTGAATGTACTAACATTTCATATGCAAGTTTTAATATGATTATTTATGTTAGTTATGTTTCACCATTTTCATATGAGGAATGCATTGAACATAGTATTTAATGGGTGGAGATTTCTATATCCCCTTGATGTATCAATAGATATCATGATAAAAACTTGTTTGGGTTTTTCCTATTTATGTGTGGTGACTTGGGAAAATCCTTGAAGATATTATTACGATGTTCAATATTATGCAATCAGTGAGGCGGTGGTTTTAAATTTTGAATTTCCAATTTGAAATGTGATATGTGGTTTTGGGTTCATACTGTATGGGTCCCGGAAAAACACAATCTGACATTCTAAAATGGGGAAAAAATGATTTGCAGGTTTTAGTTATACAACTTTCCTTAAATGTTTATACTTATTTATGATAGTTTCTACTAAATTATTTACCATAATTGAGCATCTGATCTCATCGCTTTATGATGTTTTATTTTTATAATATGTGAAGATGTATATTCTAACACCCCAAGATTTTATGAGATATATTATTTTTAATTTCTTGATGTATTCAATTTTACACTACACCAAGATTAACTTGTACTATACGAAACACCGTATTAGCTTGCAGTATACGCAACACTATTCTTGGCTCGTGTTATACACAATTTCAAGTTCGTTTTCTAGAAATTATTCTACACAACATTAATTATAGATTTTGTTTAATGTATAAATGAAATAAGTTTTGATTATTTTATACTCAACACCAAAGGGAGCTTTCACTACATGAAGCCCTGACATGGTTTTCATAACAGGAAATCGCGACCTCCCTCGATAACGTGTGTAGTACGCAATACCAGGTTTCACTAAACAATGATATATTATTATAATATTATTATGAACTATCCATTATGATTATTATTAACTAAATTTTTAATTTTATAACATTATTATTCATCTTTCAAATTTTCTAGAATATGGTATGAGAACAAAATAAATATTTCGGGTAAAATTAGTATTTTTCAAAAATCACAGTTTTACCGGCTTTTGATGGCACACCCACATTAAATATAATTTTTGACATATTTATTAGTTTAATTTGACAAAATAAAATTCTTCTTTTGAATCATAATATAAAAATTTTGTTTGGATAAATTTTTCATATTATTCTGATAACTTTCATATTTTAATGAATGGTAAAAACACGCTATATTTTAATTAAAAACAATTTTTTTTCATTGTAATAATTTATATGGTTAAATTATAATATTTAATGGTTTAAAAGTATTAATATAATATATTTCTTCCATTTAATATAATTTATGTCATTAGCATTGATTTTACATTGAATTCATAGGTAAAATAATTTCAATCTTTTGCGATGTGTTAACTTTTAAAACTCGTTTTCTTAACAGCGGGATTAATTTTAAATTAATTCATCAAAATTATGTGATTTGAATTTGGAGAAATTAATTCCATATTTGGAATCAGTAGGTCCAAATTATGTTAATAGGATACTATTTATTTTTGGGAACTATGAATAGTAACTACGGTAAATTTTATTTGCCCTAGTTAATAGTAAATCTGGTAATTGAGGGTAAATATAATATTATAAAATTACCCTTACTCTTTTATTAATATAATGGGATGATTATATTTCATCCTATGGAATATTTGGGTCTAAATGGAATCCATTAAAACCCACTTGGATGTGATTAAGTCCTTTAATTTATTTGATTTTTAAGAAAGTGAAATATGTCTCACTCAAACTTTAATAATTAAAGTATTTTCAATATAAGGTTATACAGAATATAAATTATATTATAAATACTCATTTGGAATCTAAAATTGGTTTCTTTCTAATGGTAATTTATTTGTAATTTTTTAGAGATATTTAATCTCTTTAATAGCTTATACATTAATGATGCAGAAATTATTTTTTTAGTGTCAAATCAATAATATAGTTTTTATTAAAATAATAATACCCATTAAAAAGCCAAACAACCCAACCAACACTTATTGGTCATATATATATAAACCATAACCATCCAATGGTATATTTTTGGACCATTTTGAGCTTTATAAAAGAGATTATGACACTTATACTATTTTATTTTAAATGATGTCAAAGTTGTCACCTTCATAATTTACTAAATATAAAAATTTAAATATTTTGATTTTAAGATGATAAATTTGAGTAAAAGCATTATTTTGAAATATATTAGATTTATATTAATGATAGTATTTTATTTTTAATTTTTATGCAACTAATAAGTATATTAAATGATTATACAAAAATGATGTAGTAATTGTTTTATTAAGAGAAATATCAAATAAATGGTTTTATAAATATTTACATAAATATTATATGAACCAATTAATGTTCTAAAAAAATTTTATAAATGAATATGACATGTTAGGAATCTATTAAAATTTTTTATTCTAATATATCATCTGTTTGGAATTTATTTAAAGTCAAATAAATTAATAGTGTCAAAATTAACACTATTGTTATTTTATAAAAATAACATATTATTAAATTTTTTAAAAATCACAAAAATATTTAAAAATTATAAATTGGACATTATATGGTCTAAAAGTTAAAATATTATCCAATTATTGGAAACTAACAGCATATATGTTTGTATTTATAACAATTTAAAATTTAGAATATTATTACCACAAATAAAATTAAATAGATTAAATAAGGATAAATCAAAATGATAAGGTTTAAAAAAATCTAAAACATGTTTAAATGTAATTGGTTGATGATATTACAACAATATCTCATCTCATATTTTAATTGAGTCATTTTTTGAGGTTTTAAGTGGGTTTTTATTTTATTAGAAATTAATATTTTTGAGGTTTCCAAAGGTGCCTCCCTCTTCCCTTATAAAAGGGAACCTCCACCCTCTCCTCTTCACACAATTTTGAGCCTTTAAGATCAGCTAAACCCTACCAATTACTCTTATAAAAATCTTTAGTTATATCATAGAGGTTTTGGTCTTCTAAAAATACCAACTCTAGTTCCCTAAGAGGAAGTTTAAAATAGGCACGTCGAGGAAGAGGTATTCTACTCTACCGATTCTTTCTAGTTAATTTCTTCTTATACTTCCTCTTATTTATTTGTTTCATTATAAAGTAATAAAATCAGTATAAATAATATACTGATATTTTATTATAAATATGAAACAACCCTATTTAACCTTCTATCCATCCCACCGAAAACAAAATCACCGCGCGTGCGTACGTACAAAATACCGTCTCCACGCCGTGGTGTAATCTATTTTCCGCCACCACCTTACTTGGATGGGTATAATGGTGTAAAGAGTAACTAAATATGATTATTAAAACATGATACTGATTCTGATATATTATATCATCCACTCCAATTACATTCAATAATTATGGGAACGATATCATCGCTCGTGCGTACATACGGATTACCGTCTCCACAAGGCGATGAGATTCATTCTCCATGTTAACCATTCAAGAATGATTATACAGTATATATAATCTGTAATTATGAAATATATGACATGATAATTCTACTGGATTTATATATATATATATATATATCATTTACTTACTTCCATTCAATTCAATAAGGAAATGAACACAACGTTCATGCGTACGTACGACCTACCGTCTCCATGAATGGTGTGTTTCATTTCATTTATCTATCTGTTATATATATACTTATAATGAATATATATGATATATATATCATGTTTTATAGTTTGGAAGTAATTAAATAATGATATAAGTAATAATAATATCAAGAACTACAAGTCCAAACACATACGATTAATGAAATGAATATTACCCAAAACATTGCTTTAACATGGAGTTGACAAATGAACGGGTAATATAAAGACCTAATTGAATCATATATGATATCATAAGAATGACTATGATTTTGGAATAAGTCAATGGCATTATTTAAATCATTATACAGGTGGTTCAGATATATACAAAGCATATCGAACCTAAGGTAAGGAATAATTATTCCAATCTCGTTCTTATCTGAGATTGTTTATTCGTAAGTATTTACTGGGGTTATAGTTATCATCCATGTACTTGTTTTATAAATTTTTTTTCATAAACTGTTTAATATTATTACATGTATGTTTAAAGTCATTTTTACCCTTTGTTGACCTCTACCACATGGTATGAAAGGAATCTTCATTTTGTTTACCATACGTGGTACTTTTTGACTTTTCAAGCAAGAGTACGAGAAGAATGTTTTTTTAACTTATACGGCATGGACAAATTTTTAAGGTATTATAATGAATTATTTTCAAGAAACTTTCTATACAATATTTCATGATTATTTTCAATAAAATCCTTTTCTTTTATAATTGCATGGCATTTTGTGAAAAGAAAATGATTTTGAAGAAGAATGGATATTTTCCTCAAGAATTAATTTCAAGTATTTTATCAAAACTATTTTCCATCTATGATGACATTATTTAGTATGTTTATGTTTCAGGTTTAATGTATCTATTATTTACATGGTTTTATTTATATTATTATGAAATGATATCCATTTGTTTTATATGGATTATGTTTTGATGGAATGATGTTTATGAAACCCATTTTATTCTTTGGGTTATGATGAATGATTTATGATTGTTTTGTGGCACACGTAAAAATGATTTCAATATGATATGGGTGGTACCTATATCTCCCTCCAATGCATTGGGTAAATATTTATATCTCTTGATATAGACATGGCTGGAACGACAAGTAAATCTGATTCAGTAATACATGGCTGAAACGACAAGTAAACCCGGTTTAGTAAGGGAATTTGTCCACTATGATGGTCTTGGCAGTAATGCCTTGGCTACAATGGAAATCATATCATGTGATTTATGCTTTTCCACAATTCCATGATTTATTTCCATGCTATTTCATGATTATTAATGTTCATTTATGATCTATTCCTTATGTACTTCTAAGATTTATTTCACGACTCGAGATTTTGATGTTTAAACTTTGTGTTTATGTTTTGATGTTCAAATGTATTTAGTTTGTTTTACTTTCTCCATGCTTACCCTTACTAAGAATTTTAGCTCACCCTTTTTATGTTTTCTTTTCCCCAGGATATAAAGAAAGGTTTTAGGTAAGAAAACAAAATGGGATGATCTTTATGGGAGATGTTGATGATCTTTCACCACGATTAGAAGATTATGTTCCGAGTTTCCAAAGACACTAAACTAATATGGTCATTTGGGGTTTGATTGTGTCATGTATTAATTAGTCCGAAAAATTAATGTAATATCCATGTACGTCAAGGTTTGGGTCTTTATAGTTGGTATCAGAGGAAAGGTTTTTTCAAACTTTGGAAACTAGGAGGCGAAAAAATTAGTGAGATCCTTAGAGATATTTCTAAGGTATGTCTAGGGATGTCCCTAAGGTTAAGTATAAGTATACGTTATAGTCCTAGAATTATGGTAATGATCATAGAATTAAACCTAAGAAGTTAGATATTGAAGGTAATCCTCCTTTATTATATTGTTTTCCTAGAATGATTTTTGCATCTCATACTATTCTTTTTGGGTTTTAGACGATGGCTGGAACACGAAGGAACCATGTTGATAAATGTAATGGGAAATGCAATGATTGTTCTTCTGAACAAACCAATGTTATGGGAGATGGAGTGAAAAATAATATTGCTATACATACACAAGATATGAATCATTCTGGACTTCCAACTGAGGAGAGAAGGGAACAATATTCTATTGAGTCCTTCATGAGGCAACATCTACCTTCTTTCAGTGGGTCTTCTGATCCACTTTTTGCTGAACAAAGGATTCGTACCATTGAGATGATATTTTCCATAATTTGCTTTTGAAAGCATGAAAAATTCATTTTGGATGTTTACCATTTAGAAGGTGAAGCAGAACAGTGGTGGACTCTAATTAAGAATACAAGGCCCCATGATGAAATTGAATCCATAGAATGCGATGAGTTCAAGAACTTGTTTTTCAATATGTACATCCCTCGCATTCTTCGAACAAAGATGGAAAAAGAGTTCCTCGAGCTTAAGCAAAAGGATGATGAATCTGTTGATATATGTGAGGCGAATTTTACAAGTCTTGAAAGGTATGCATCTAGCTTTATCATCCAACCTGAAAGTAATGTTGATTGATTCTTAAATGGCTTAAAACGAAGTCTTTGAAGGGAATTAGCGATAAGATACTTAGTATCTATGATGAAATTGTGCGTTGTGCTATCAAGGTAGAACTGGAAGTTGGTTTTACATATCCATCTCATGGTTTTGACAAGAAACGAAAGATGGAGTTAAAGGAAAAATCTCAAAACAATGGTGAAAATAAAAAGAATGTTTAGTTATGCTCAATGTGTGGAAAGTATCATGGTGGAGATTGTCTTAAAGGGACTAGAAAATGTTTTAAGTGCAGAAAATAAGGTCATTGAGTAGTTGATTGTAGAAGTAATGGGAAAAGGTTGCTAATGATGTGAATAGAGAAAATACTATAGAGAACACACCACCAACACTTCCCTGCTACAAGTGCAAGGAAATGGGGCATTATGCCAACCAATTCCCTAATACAAGGGTTAATGATGATCGATATCAACAACCTATTAAGGAAAAGGACAAAGGGAAGTCATATGCGATCACTATTGGTGATTTTGAATATGAAAAAGATGTGGTGGAATGAATAAGTGTTTATGTAATGGGATTCTAAGATAATGTTGTGGAATCTCATTTATAGTATCATGAAATATTGGAATATAAATGTATTGGATTATTGTGGTTTTTAATAATTTCATAGTACCAGTAACAAGGAAAAGTGATTGAAATATTTTTGTAAAGAATATGAAATGAGCATAATGAAGGGATAAATAGAAAATAATATGCATGATAGTATTCATGAGCTCATGACTTATATAAGTAAAAACTGATATCATGGTTTGAGTATATCGAAATTTTGGGATTTTGGTATGTGGAAAGTGTTTAATTTTGACAGAATTCATGTTTTCACTAAGGTTATATAGTAATTCATGTTTCAAGAGAATACATGATTAAGGTATTCACATGTTTTTAATGTGTCCAACAAGATATATCTTATGATATATGTGGATAAATGATGGTATTCACGTACTTGTTATACGACCATTCTAGTAATCGTTCTCTTTATACTATGAGTTTGGAAAGATGTATTTTGGATAAGTCTTAAGGTTGGAATGGATTATGTTGGGCATCAGATAATATTGTTTAAGGCTAGACCCTTTTTCAATATTATTTTTCTAATGTTATAATAGTGTAGTTCTATAAAAAGGACAACCCGTAGGATGAGTGACAACCCATCGCGTCGGACAAGGCTATGGAAATCGAACCCACAACCGAAGTGCGAAAAGCCTTTATCTCCTACCATTGGCATACAAGAAGTCCCTCGTTAGTAGAAACTAGTTTTATTTTATTACGAGGTATGATAGATGAAGTATAAGTCCGTATACAGTTAATATCACTATAGATGGACTTATGTATATTTAATAACTTTTTCTAACCTTATGTTTGAGTAAAATTGAATGACCTATCATTCTATCACATGATCTTCTCACACTTCAAGAATGTCAAATTCAACTTCATTTCTTTAAGAGATGAAGTAGAAATTGTTCAAGGGATGAGAAACGGTGAGATTGCACCAAAATCAAGTATGTATTTCTTTTTAATTTGAAAATTCTTAAAAATTTGGGAAATGATCTTGAAAACCAATAATGTTGTCCTTGTGCCCTCATATATAATGAATCAGATGGTACCTTAGATCATCACAAATTTATGGCTTTGTGATTGTTGGCTTTTTCATAGCCATGTCCTCTACCACTCTTCATCAGAAGTTGATGGTTATATTTCTCTTCCATATCCATATTTTCACACATGTTCTCCTATGTGGAAACCCATTTGAGTTAATTTGGGTAACTATTACATTTCTTAATTCACTTTATAAAATTAAGTTTTAATATTCCTTTTTACAATGTGGGTTTTTATGAAATAAACTTTCAAGTAGTAAACGATTTATAACCCCAACGAATTTCGAGGGAAAAATTCATTTTATGTGGGGAAGAATGTAACACCCTGAGATTTTATGAGATGTATTATTTTTAATTTCTTTGATGTATTCTATTGTACAATACACCAATATTAACTCATACTATACGCAACACTGTATTATTTAGAAGTATATGAAACACTATTCTTGGCTCGTGTTATGCACAATTTCAAGTTCGTTTTGTAGAAATTATTCTACGAAACATTATGTATAGATTTTGTTTAATGTATAAATGAAATAAGTTTTGATTATGTTATATGAAACACCAAAGGGATCTTGAACTACATGCAGCCCTAACTTGGATTGCGTTACACGCAATCGCGACCTTCCTCAATAGCGTGTGTAGTACGCAATACCAGGTTTCACTAAATAACGATATATTATTATAATATTATTATGAACTAGTCATTATGAATAGTATTGACTAAATTTTGAATTTTATAACATTATTATTAGTCTTTCACATTTTCTACAACATGGTATGAGAACAGAATAATTTTTTTGGTTAAAATAAGTATTTTTCCAAAAATGCAGTTTTGCCACCTTTTGATGGCGCACCCACTTTAAATATAATTTTTGAAATATTTATAAGTTAATTTTGACAAAATAAAATTCTTATTTGGAATCAGGATATAAAAATTAACTTTGGATAAAATTTTCATAATATTCTAATAAATTTTATATTTTAATGAATAGTAAAAACACGCTATATTTTAATTAAAAACAACTTTTTTTTCATTGTAATATTTTATACGGTTAAATTATAATATTGAATTGTTTTAAAGTATGAATAGAATATATTTTTACTATTTAATATAATTTATGTCATTATCATTGATTTTACATTGAATTCATAGGTAAAATAATATCAATCTTTTGCAATGTTTTAACTTTTAAAACTCGCTTTCTTAATAGTAGGATTAATTTTAAATTAATTTATTCAACTTATGTGATTTTAATTTGGAAAAAATTATTCCATATTTGGAATCAGTAGGTCCAAATTATGTTAATAGGTTACTTTTTATTTTTGGGAACTATGAATAGTAACTATGGTAAATTTTATTTACCATAGTTAAAGGTAAATCAGGTAATTGGGGGTAAATGTAATATTATAAAATTACACTAACACTTGTCTTAATAAAATTCGATGGTTATATTTCTTCCTATAGAATATTTGGGTCGAAATGGAATCCAATGGAACCCACTTGGATGTGATTAAGTCCTTTAATTTATTTTATTTTAAAGAAAGTGAAATATGTCTCACTCAAACTTTAATAATTAAATTATTTTTAATATAAGGTTATTAAGAATATAAATTCAATTATAAATACTAATTTGTAATATAAAATGTTGTTCTTTGTTATTGTAATTTGTTTTTAATTTTTAAGATATATTTAATTACCTTAATAGCTTATACATTAATGATTCAGAAATTATTTATTTAGTAAAAAATCAATAATATAGTTTTTATTAAGATAATAATACCCATTAAAAGGCCCAAAAACCTGCCAAAAACTTATTGGTCATATATATCTAAACCATAATCATCCAATGGTCAATTTGCGGACCATTTGGATCTTCATTAAAGCGATTACGACACTTATATTATTTTATTTTAAATGAAGTCAAAGTTGTCAACTTCATAATTTAATAAATATAAAAATTTACATGTTGTGATTTTAAGATGAAAAATTCGATTAAAAGTATTATTTTAAAATATATTTGATTTATAATCATCATAGTATTTTATTTTTAATTTTTATAAAACTAATAGGTATATTAAATGATTATACAAAAATAACATAGTAATTGTTTTATTAAGAGAAATATCAAATAAATTGTTTTATAAATATTAAAATAAATATTATATGAACTAATTAATCTTCTCCAAAAATTTTCAAAATTAATATGAAATTTTAGGAATCTATTAAACATGTTTATTCAAATATATAGTCTGTTTGTATTTTATTCAAATTCAAATAAATGAATAATGTCAAAATTAACACTATTGTTATTTTCTAAAAATAACATATTATTAAATTGTTTAAAAATTACAAAAATAATTAAAAATTAAAAATTGAAAATTATATGGTCTAAAAGGTAATAGCTTATCTAATTATCAGAAATTAACAACATATATGTATGTATTTATAACAATTTAAAATTTAGAATATTATTACCACAAATAAAATTAAATAGAGTAAATAAGGATAAATCAAAATGATATGGTTTAAAATATACTTAAAACATGTTTAAATGTCATTGGTTGATGATATTACAACCCTATCTCATATCATATTCTAATTTAGTCATTTTTTGTGGTTTTTAAGTGGGGTTTTAATTTATTATAAATTAATATTTTTGAGGTTTCCAAAGGTGCCCCTCTCCTCCCTTATAAAAGGGAACATCCTCCCTCTCCACTTCACAAAATTTTGAGCCTTCAATCTCGTCCAAACCCAGCCAATTATTTTTTTAACATATCTAGTTATATCATAGAGGTTCTGGTCTTCTCAAAAGACCAACTCTATGCCCTAAGAAGATGTTTAAAAGAGGCTTGTCGAGGAAGAGGTAATCTCTTCTACTGAATATTTCAAGTTCATTTCTTCTTCAACTTACTCTTATTTATTTGTTTCATTATAAAGTAATAACATCAGTATCAATAATATATTGATATGTTATTATAAATATGAAACAACCCTATTTTACCTTCTCTCCATCCCACCTAAAATGAAATCACCGTGCATTCGTATGTACGGAATACCGTCTCCACGCCGTGGTGTAATCTTTTTTCCACCACCAACTTACTTGGATGGGTAGAATGGTGTAAAGAGTAACTAAATATTATTATTATAACATGATACTGATTCTGAAATATATATCATCCACTCCAATTCCATTCAATAATTATGGTAATGATATCATCGCTCGTGCGTACGTACGAATTACCATCTCCACAAGGCGATGAGATTAATTCTCCATGTTAACCATTCAAGAATGATTATACATTATATATAATAAGTAATCATGGAATATATGACATAATAATTCGACTGGATATATATATATATATATATATGTCATTTACTTACTTCCATTCAATTCAATAAGGAAATGAAAACATCGTTCATGCGTACGTATGGCCTACCATCTCCATGACTGGTGTGTTTCATTTCATTTATCTATCTATTATATATATAAATAAGCTGAATATATATGATATATAAATCATGTTTTAATCTTTGTATGTAATTAAATAATGATATAATTATTAATAATATCAAGAACAATAAGTCCAAACACGTACGATAAATGAAACGAATGTTACCCAAAAAGTTGCTTTAACATGGAATTGACAAATGAACGGGTAATATAAAGACCTAAGTGAATCATAAATGATATCATAAGAATTACTATGATTCTGGAATAAGTCAATGAAATTATTTAAATCATTATATAGGAGGTTTGGATACGTACAAATCATATCAGACCTAAGGTAAGGGATAATTATTCCAATCTCGTTCTTATCCGAGATTGTTTTTTCGTAAGTATTTACTGGGGTTATAGTTATCATCCATGTACATGTTTTATAATTTTTTTTTCATAAAATGTTTAATATTATTACATGTAAGTTTAAAGTCATTTTTACCCTTTGTCTACCTCTACCAAATGGTATCAAAGGAATCTTCCTTTTGTTTACCATACGAGGTACTTTTTGACTTTTCCGGAAAAAGTACGAGAAGAATTTTTTTAAACTTATACGGCATGAACAGATTTTTACAGTTTCATAGTGACTTATTTTCATGAATCTTCCTCTACAAGATTTCATGATTATTTTCAATAAAATCCTTTTATTTTAAAATTTTGTGGCATTTTGTGAAAAGAAAATGAGTTTGACGAAGAAAGGATATTTTCCTCAAGAATTAATTTCAAGTGTTTTATCAAAACTGTTTCCCATATAAGATGACATTATTTAGTATGTTTATGTCTCATGTTCAATGTCTCTATTATTTACATGGTTTGATTTTTCTTTTTTTTTAATTGATATCCATTTGTTTTATATAGATTATGTTATGACAAAATGATGTTTATGAAACCCATTTTATTATTTGGGTTATGATTAATGATTAATGATTGTTTTGAGGCACACGTAAGAATGATTTCAATATGATATTGGTGGGACCTATATCTCCCTAAAATTTATTTGGTAAAGATTTATATCTCATGAGATTTACATGGCTGGAACGGCAAGTAAATACGGTTCAGTAATACTGGGCTGGAACGACAAGTAAACCCGGTTCAGTAAGGGACTTTGTCCACTATGATGGTCTTGGCAGTAATGCCTTGGCTAAAATGGAAATCATATCATGTTCTTTAGGATTTTCCACAATTCCATGATTTATTACCATGTTATTTTATGATGATTAATTTTTTTTATGATCTATGCCTTACGTACTTCCAAGATTTAATTCATGACTTATGATTTTGATGTTTAAACTTTATGTTCATGTTTTGAAATTAAAATGTATATGGTTTGTATTATTTTACCCATGATTAACCTTACTAATAATTTGATCTCGCCCTTTTTTAGTTTTCTTTTCCCCAGGATATAGAGAAAGGTTTTAGGTAAGAAACCAAAAGGGGAAGATCTTTATGGGAGATTTTGATGATCTTTCACCATGATTAGAAGATTATGTTCTGAGTTTCTAGAGACACTAAACTAATACGGCGATTCGGCGTTTGTTTGTGTCATGTATTAATTATTCTGTAAAATTAATGTAATTTCCATGTTAGTCATGCTTTTGGTATTTATATATATAATAACTTATATATAGGGCAAATCTTGGATAAAAATTGTGTTCAAATGATTATCAATGTTGTAGTTTAGATTTTTAATTGTAATGTATGGATATTGTATGAAATCTATTTTCCAAAACTATTAAACTGATTGGTCTTTTGGGATTCAACACTTGTATATATGCAAATGTAATAAATTAAGGTACTTGCTTCGGGAATTTGGGGTCCAAGAATTACAATTGTTATCAGAAGAAGTTTAGTAGAAACATTTGAAAATTAGATTTATAAAATATAGATTAGGGAAAATAACCCTATGATAAACTTTGAGGATAAGTATATAAGAACGTACTATAATTTTGTTAAGGTAGAGACTATATATGTATTCCAAGAAATAAGTCCCTATCTGGATACTATATTTGGATGTGGTTCTGGAAAAGATTTACCTAGGGTTAATAACTCCAACAAGGTATCCTGATCCTTACCCAGGGTAACCTGGTAGATGACAACAAGTCTTACCAGGAACCTGGTTTGACACTCCTAAGGGACATGTTTAGGATAATTCAAATTTTCTCTAAAAACCATTATGAAGTATTTTAATGTAAATATGTCATCATGGAAGCTGTGATTCTGATTAAGATATATGATATGCATAAAATTTTCAATTTATGTAAAGTATTTTGAAATTATGATTTATAATTCATAACATAATATACCATATGACATTGTTTAGAAATGGTGAATAGTGGGTGGAATCAAAACTGTATACACACATGTAATCTATGTTGGTATTTTCCTCCTATGAAAAATAATGATGGTATAGATTGATCTACAATAGGTGGTGAACAACTTATAACTATATTGGGATAACTGAACCAGGTTATGAACTATAACCTTACTCGTATGGAGCACCCTTATCCACAATATATAGGAAAATTGTTATGTCACTTTAGGAGATAATAACCACCAACATTAAATAGTACTATAAATCCATTTAAATGCGAACAATGGATAATTTATTTAGAGAAGAAATTTATTTCTTTGGGAAGCAACAAAAAGTAAAAGGTTTTCATGAATGTGTATCATCTCTTAGGAGATACAGATCAATATTGGTCATTGATTCAAAATAATAAGGAAGTTAATCAAACTGAAAACATTGAATGTAATTATTTTAAGGAAATTTTCATCGAAAAATATTTACCTCATGAACAGTGAGTAGATATGGAGAGAAAATTCTTGAATATGAGGCAAAGGAGGATGAGAATGTTGCAAGGTATGAATCTAACTATACAAGGTTATCAAGGAATTGTATTGTTTATTTACGTAACCCAAATTGAAATATTGATCAATTAGGTGATGAGTTAAAAGCATTCCACCATAGGGAACTAGTCTCCCAATAATTCTCATCATATGAGGATATAGTCTCGTGTGCTATCAAGATATTTTTTTATCTAAGTCTTATGAATATAATGGAAAGAAATAGAATAATAGGGATTCGAAACACTAAAAAATGAAATAAGGAAAATGAGAACAAGATAATAAGTGACATTCCTTCCTGCAATAATTGTGGGAAGAAACACCTCAGTACTTTCTATAAGGGAATGGAAGTTTATTACTAGTGTGGAGAAGAAGACCATCATGACCATGATTACAAGGGAGATAAAGAAGAATCCAATTTTCAATACTAAAATTTTATGGAAATGGGACATTATGTGAATTATTTTCCTATGTATCAAGGAAATTTTGCCTAGAGAATGCCAAAGGAAGAAGTCCAAGCTTATGCAATCAGAACTACTAAAGTTGAAATTCCTAATGATGTGGTGGTAGGTACATTAATTGTGCCCTCAAACTTAACCAATGATATATTTTATTCCATATCATCAAATTATTTTATATATACTTAGTTTTCCATGAAAATTAGACATATCCCTTTTGATTGAACAACAGATATTTTAGTCAAAACTCTTGAGGAAATTCTTATTGCAGTAATGATATTTTTAGAAATCTTCTTTAAAAAACATAAACGTACTTTAGTTTGTGGCCTTATGGTCATACTAATTATTGAATTTGATATAATCCTTGATATGGATTGGATTTAAAAATTAGATGCCATAATTTATTTCAATAAGGAAAATATGATTTGCGAGGAAGAAGAAGAATAACTAATATTTTAAGTAAAAACTCCATCCCTTAATTATTATCTAAATCCACTATAGGTAGATTTTTTGAATGATTTTTTAGGAGTAAGAGAAAAAAAATCACTAGATAAATAATATAATCATAAAATATTGGATGTACCCATTTTAAAGGAATACATTGATGTATTCCCTGATGAATTATTGATACACCCCCAGAGTGTGAAGTATGGGTTTCTATTGGTTTAGTCCATGATGCAAGACCAACAATAAAGAATACCTATAGAATGGATTTATTATAATTAGTGGAGTTTAATAAACAACATAAATGGTTAGGTAAAAAGCGATTTATTCTCCCTTGTGTATTTATGTGGGATCCCATGTTCTCTTTATCAATAATAATGATAAATCCATGAGGTAGTATATTTCTTATACAGAAATCAATTCGATTACAATAAATATCAAGTATCTTCTTCCTCATATCGATGATTTATTTTATCAACTTAATAGAGGTAATTTATTTTTGAAGATTGAACTTTATTATAGATATCATTAATTACTAGTTAAGAAGGAAACATTTTTATGACATCTTTTCAGATGAGGTACAAACATTACAAAATTACATTAATTCCATTTGGATTGATGAATGAAACCTTGGTTTTTATAGATCTAATGAACAAATTACTCAAGGAATATTTTGAGTATTTTTTGTGGTATTGATTAATGATATTATAGTGTAATATAAATGTTATGAAGACCATGAGAATCAGTTATGGATCATTCTTGAGGCTCTCACAAGGGAAGAGTTATTTGGTAAATTTAATAAGTCTGAATAATGGATCTAGGAAATTTATTTTCATCGCCTTATTTTCTCCAATGATGGAATCTATATTGATCCTTTAAAGGAAAAGGAAATCCATGAATGGCCTCCACCAACAAGAATAATTGTGGTACACAGTTTCATTTTTTTATTAGGTCACTATCGGGTTTGCATTCAGAATTTTTCTCGATCGGATAACCCATTAACCAAGCTCACATGTAAATAGGTTAAATTAGTATGAGAAAAATAATGTGAATAATTTTTTGAAGAATTAAAGAGAAGATTAGTCAATTATATTAACTTGACATTACCATCTGGAAATAAAGGATTTTTTATTTATAGTTATACTTCAAGGAAAGGACTTGGTTGTGTATTTATGTGGAATGATAGAGTTATTTCATATATATCAATGTAGTTAAAAAACACAGGAATAGAACTTTGAAACTTAGATCTTGAGTTATCAGTGGTAATATTTTGTCTAAAGATATGGAAACACTATCTCTATGGTGAAGGGCATGATACATACATAGAATACAAGATTTGAAATATATCTTCTCATAGAAAGAACTCAATATGTGGAAAATGAGATGGCTTGACCTAATCAAGGATTATAAATTCTCAATACACTACCACCAACAGAAGGGAAATAATGTATCAAATGTGTTGAGTAGGATGTATAATTGATTTCTTTCATTAAAACTTTCAATCTATTGATGAGTAATTTCAGAAGATGATTAAAAGCTTGAAAAAAGGAAAATTACCACAATTTTTCTATGAATACGATGTTATAAAATTTGGAAAAGGATATTTTTTCCATCGATAACTGAGCTAAAAATATATTTTTTAGATGATTAGTGTATATTAATTTTTTTTATACAAAATGGTAGCACAAATATGAATAGGGACTTGAAGGAACATTTTTTGTGGGATAACATAAAGCGGTAAATTGTTGATTATGTGTCCAAATGTTTGGTTTTTCCACAAGTGAAAGTTATGAGGAAACATCCTAAAGGAATCATACAACATGTTCTTATTCCTTTGAATGAATGGGTTGAAATTACCATGGAAATTTTTAGGGTAAAACCAAATACTTCTAGGAAGAATAATGAACTATGGGTTATTGTTGATCAACTAACGAAATATAAACATTTACATGCTATAAGAGAAGACATGCCTATTGAATGTCTCCTAAGGTTCTATATTAATGAAATTATATAACTTTATGGTGCACCTATATCTATTGTTTCTAATCGAGATCCACACTTTACATCCAAATTTTGGAAAATTATTCATTAGGATGATGAAAATAATATTCATTTGAGCACTGACTACATTACTCAAACAGATGGATAATCTAAAAGAACAATTAAAACAATGGAAGACATGTTGAGTTTATTCTCACTTGACTTTCAAGGTATGTGGGATCATTACTTACCTTTGGTAGTGTTTTCCAAAAAAATAGCTTCTATTAAAGTATTCAAATGTCATTGTATGAAGCATTATATGGAAAAAGAAGTCCTACTCCAACTTGTTGGGATGAAGTTGGTGAAAGGAAACATGTAGGCCCAATTGTTTTTTGAAGAAACAAAAAAAAGGTAATGTCTATTTAGGCTTACATTAAAGAATCTCAAATTAGGTATAATAGTTATGCTAACAATGAGAGTAAGTATTTAGAGTTCCACATTAGATATGATATTTTCTTGAAGGAAACTCAATAGGATGGTGTTATAGTCTTCGTAAAGAAAGGTAAATTGAGTCCAAGTTATATCGGACCATTTGAAATTATTAAAAGGGTTAGAGTTGTTGCTTACCATTTTCCAATGCTTCCAAATTTCTCAAAAGTGCAAGATGTGTTTCAAATATATTTTCTAAGGAAGTTCATACTTAACCCAACACATATGGCCACATATAATTCAATAGATTTGGAACATGAGATTTATTACTATAAATACCCCATTCAGATTCTTGATACTATAGATCAAGTGTTGAGAAATGGAACGACTAGGCTGGTAAAGTTACTATGGAGAAATCAGAAAATAGAAGAAGAAACATGGGAATTAGAGGATTCAATGAAATAGAACTACTAGAATATGTTTTAGAAGGTAACAACACCAAAATTTTGGGGATGGTATTTTTGTTGGAGGGAAGAATGTATCACCTCAAGACTTTACCATATTTTCCTTTTAGAACAAATTTAATTTTTGATGATATCTTACAATGAACGCAACACCGAGTTTGAGCACACCATGATCTATTAAACTAGATGGTTAAATGGTAGGTATGAATAATACTAATGAAATTTTGATGTTAATATATATTCCATATAATTATTTTCCTACAATTATACAAGAACAAATCCAATTTTATGCATAAAAACTATATTTTAATAAAAGGGAATTATACTAGATTTTAATGTGGAACCCACATTAAAACTAATGTTTAGAAATATAATATTTTTTTTTCAAAATAGACTTCATTTTTTAATTTTATGTATACAAATTATCTTATTGTAACTTTTTGGTATTTTTTGAGACGTTTTATTTTCTCATGAGTAGTGAAAAATATTACATTATAGTTAAAAAATGAATTTTCATTCATAATGATTTTAAAGTGATTTTGAATGTCATAATAGATCTACAATACATATATTTTACCAATTTATATCTTTGAAATTATTTTAATATTAAAATTATATATAAAAACGTTTTGAACTTTTGAACATCTCTTTTAACTTCCTTCTCGTCACATCTGCGAGATTAGTGTTAAACTTATTATAGGAATTTTTATCAATTGAATTTAGAAAATATGGATATAAATGAATTTATTTATGATGATTTTTTTCTTTATAGGATCAACTTAATTATTGGTGAATAATCACTTTAGGATTTTATTTACATCGATAAAGGGTAAGTTAAGTCATTAAAAGTAAAAATAATATTCGAATCTTTTAAAATTATCCTAAAACTTATCCTGATTTCATTGGATAATTAATTTTCGACCATAAAAACCTTAGGAATAAATTATGATAATTTTTAGGGCAGTCGGGATTGAATATGGTAGTTATAATTTTTTAATTAAAGATAAGTCAAAGATGTCAAACTCAAATTTTCTTAAATATATCATTTTTATTATAGGGTTATACATAATATAAATTTGATTATAAAAATTCATTTGGAATATAATAAATTTATCTTAATAATAATTATTTATTTTTAATTTTTATAGATGAAATAATTTAATTAATGGGCCGAATAATAATGTTGTAGTAATTGTTTAATTAATTGAAATATAAAATAAATGAAATTAAAAAATATGAAAATAAATATAATTTTACATATTTTATGACATAGATGAATTTTAAATATAACTTATACTTTTTAGTAATATATTAGAAGTTTTTATTCTAAGATATACTTTTATATGATATTTTTAAAAAGGCAAATAATGAATAGTTTCAATATTGACATAAATGATAGTTGAGAATAAATAATATCTTATTAAGTGATATAAAATTAATAAAAATATAAATTTCAGACAAATAACTATAAAATGAAAAAATATATATATAAAATAAATCAACCACTTGGTGGTTGTTTTAGAATTTTATTGTAAATATATTAACCCTGAAGTAATAAATGCACATGTCGCCACAATAAGAGTTAAAAAAAATTAATTTATGGTTAACTCCAATAATATAAATTTAAAAATATATCTCAAAACTACATAAAAATCATTGGTTAAGATTATATCAACCCATACTCATCTTATCTTTTAAATACATAACTTTTGAGCTATTTTAAATCGAAAATAAATTTATATTAATTTAATATTTTAAAGGATTCCAATAGTGTCCCTCCCCTCTCTTATTAAAAGGAACTTCCTCATTTCCTCACACAAAACTGAGTCTTCTTTCTCAACCAACCCCATAAAAGTTCCCTTATAAAATTCCCTAGACAAATATTATAGGTTCTTTTATTCTAAAAATACCAAACCTAGTGTTCCTAAGTGGAGATCTAAAGGAGGTTCCCAAAAGAAGAGGTAATATTTTTTACAAACTCCTTCAAAATTATTTCTTATGCTACTTCATCTTCACATATTGTTTCAATTTTAATATAATAAAACGTGTTTCATATATATTCTGATATTTTATTATGATTATGGGACTAAAATATTCCTCTTTTTACCCATCCTATGAAAAACTATAGCGCCATGTGTGGGTACATACGACTGACTGTCACCATGCTATGGTGTACCTTTTTTTCCACGGACACATTATTTGGATGGATATAATGATGAATATAATGGATAAAAATAATATATATGTAATATTATTGATTATTTATAATTAATATACCATCAAATTCTATACCACACTAACATTAAGGGAATGATACCATCATTCGTGCGTACATACGATCCACCATCTCTACGACACGACAGGATTAAATATTCATGTTAACTATTCAATAATGATGATAAAAATGTATATTATGCGTGAATATAATATTTATGAATTTAATATCATTTTTTATATGAATAAAATATATCATATTCATAATAAACAATACTTACATGACAAAACTAACATTAGAAAATGAAGCAGTTAACACCCGAAACAATGGTAATAATGGAATATTATTAAAAAAATGATATAAAAGGATCTTATATGATATCATAAATGTAGATTTAGTTTTCTTAAAATTTAATAACATATTTTATCAATTATAAAGGTGGTTAACACACTGTCAACTAATGTAATGTACAAGGTATGGGTTAATTTTTCAATTTCGTTTTTATTTGGGATTGTTTATACGTAAGTATATACTGGGGAATATTTATTATCCATGTCAATTTTTTATAAAAATGATTTCGAAAACATTTTTATTATTATCCTAACAAATTTTAATGTCTTATTTACACATTTTTGGTGTATTATAATTTTTTTAAAGGAATATTTTATCATTTTTCAGATGAGATTCTTTATGAATTTTTAAGGGAGAAAATTTTATATTAATTTATATAGTATGAGAATATTTTTCTTCTATAATGATTAATTAATGTTTTTAATATTCATTTATATTATTACATGGTTAGTTTCAAAGGAATTTTTTTTATAATTTACTATCTTTTAAATGATTTGAAATTAAAATGGTGAATTTATCTCATTTTATTTTTGATGATTTTAATAGATTTTTTCATCTATGTCTACATCATTTATTGAATTTTATGCTTAATTGAGGTTGACTTATTAGGATAAAACCTACCATATTTTATTTAAGGGTTTATGGAATGTTTTACTATAGAGGTGTAATTTTGATACCATCCATGGTTTATGGTTAATATATTAACATCTCATATGATAGTTTTATTATGAATATATATGTTGGTTATGTTTCACCATTTTAATATAAGGAATGAATTGGAACTAGTAAGTGATGGGAGGGGCCTGCTATTTCCTCTCAATGAATCAGTATGTCTCATGAGGAAAATAATTTTGGTTTTTTACCCTTTTATGTGTGGTTTCTTGGTCGAATCCTTGATGATAGGATTATTATGTCTCACATTATGAATTCACTCATTATGAGATTACTTGTTGATAATACATGAGATTATTAGACTAGTATAATATTAATGTGAATGATTATATGGAATTATTTGATTTATTATTTTCATATTATTGTCAATATTTTGATTAAAATTATTGTATTTGAGTTATAAAAAATTACTTAAAATTTTATGCTTACTCATGATAGTTTGTTCTATATTATTTACCCATACTGAGAATTTGATCTCAACCCATTCCTATATTTTATTTTCCTTGAATGCGAATATGTACATAATGACTTATACGTAGGAATATGTTTGGAGGTTAATTATGTTCAATGGATTTTCTATGTTATAGTTTATATAATGAATTGAAATGTAAGGATATTGTATGTAATCTATTTTCCAAAACTGGTAAACTGATCGGTCCTTTGGGATTCCACACTTGTATCTATGCCAATGTATTAAATTAAGGCAATGTGTATAAGCTTCTGTGGTAGAGGTGTTACATAAATGAATATTATGAGTCACATACTTTTATTTATTCATGAAAACCATGATTACATATATTCATGGCGAGGTATGATATGTTGGCTACATCACGAATAATATTGAATTAATGAATAATACGAGAAAGAATTTTCCCCAATGTTTATTAATACATGTTGATATCTTAGGCCCTTTGATAGAAATGGTATAACTTAAATAAATCGATGGCCATGATGTTCTATAAGCATGATAAATTTTTGGGATGTTTAAGAAAGATGAATTGAGAAATTAGGTTGATGGAAGCAGTATATAACCCACTTGGTTTGAGATATCACGATGAAGGTATTACATTACATGGTAAGCATTCATATGAAGAATCATGTTGTTTTTGAATTAACATCTTTCTCTATGGGAAACTTTGAGTGTTTCTATATGCTAACCATGGACATTAGGCTGCTTTTCCTAATTCCACTAATAAAGAGGCCCAGAGGGTCACGCACTAAGTGTATCCGAAATATAATTTAAATAATAATATTGTTATTTATTTTTTAAAATGACGAATAAATGTTATTCCCTCACATGGTTTAATAATTATTCATGTTTTCTTTATCGTAATTATTCTTTCACTAGTTATTCGAGAGATTATAATGTGAGAGAAATATTTAATAAATACTTATTTTATATTTAGAAAATATAATATTTATTTATTTTTTAGTGAATAATGTAGTGATATTTATATAATAAATAAATAATCATTATTCAAGTCCCAAGAAATATTATGGTAGAATATAAGACTGAGATTAATGTTCTAGTGATAAATAATAAATATTGAATATTATTTAATTGAATATTATTTCATTTAATTTTTAAGTTAATAATGTGTTAGGAAATAATAATAATAATATTATTATTATTGTTTTTTGAAATAGGCTTCTGAAGTGATTAAATAAAAAATTAATGGAAGTTGTTTAATTATTTTATTTTAACCCTTGCTATATATAAATAAAATTATTTTAATTTCTCAAAGAACTAATTTATTTGTTTTGGTTGTGAACAATGGATTTGGAGAATTATCTCAATCCCAAGAGATCTCCCTTCTCCAAGAATACTCCCAAGAATGGAGAGAAATATTCCTCCACCAGATCAAGCTGATCTCTTTGGAAGAGGTTCTTAAATCAATCAATTGTAGATGATTCTAGTCGAAGGATCTTCCATGATAGTACCCAAATATTCCTTCAGCGACATCAGGAGATTCTTGGAACATGTGTGGATCACTAATAGAAGAAATCTTTACTTGATTCATATAACAAAATGACAGTGCACCACAGATTTGTCACCAGATCCATCACCGAATAAGGAATTCCATCAAACTAATTATTAATTTATTTAAATTCATTATAAATAATATGTGATGATACTCCCTATATTTCTATTGTGATTACTCTTGTAAGGATTTTTTGATCAAAATCCCTAGATAAGAACATGTATCGTCATGTACATCTTAGAATGATCATCGATCATGATAAAAAAGTAAATTATTGGGCACTACCCATTACACGGTTCAATTACGCCCAAAACTATCACAAGTTTAATTCATTTAAATATTTTACCTATTAAAATTATCATAGTAATTATTTTTGTATTTCATCACAAAAAAATAATATTTGACCTTCCCATTCCTTTTACACTCATAGAAAATGATTTTATTTGAGGAACCATCTGTCATCCAATCATTTCAACAATTACCTATATTATAATATTTACCATAATAGCTTGGGTTTCTAAACAAATTACTCCTATTATAAAAACCTTTTAATATCCTATCTATATGGTCCATATCTTGATCAATGATAGTGGAAAATTCTTCACCCCCTTAGGTATCATCTTGAATTTTATCCTTTTATTTTAATATATTTTACTAAAAGGATAATGATTTTATTTTTTGGTTTATCTACCAATTATCTATTAGATATGAGTTATTCCTCATTAATCATAAATTTTCCAATTATATCTTTTAAATATAACTTAATTAAAAAACACGATTATCTAATTTACATTGGTGTTCCTCTCCACATTTCTTCTGGACACCTTAGTAGGTGCATCAATTGGTTTTTGTTAGATATATGATTCCCCAATGAGTTAGTTGTGTTCAAGTCCTCATTGAAATTCAGAAACTTGTTATAAATATTCTCAACATGTTTAATTTTTTAAATTTCATATTTAATAGTATATTAATATAAGTTCATTTCATTAACATCAATTGTTCCCTAATGAGAAATAGTTTATGGGTCCTAAATTTCACAAGAAGTTTTTCGTGCAGATATTCAATTAAATTCAACATCACAAAAATAATGCTAAAATGTATTAATATATTTATAGATATTATTATATGTAGAATTTTTGGGATTATATCATACATTTTTAGCAGTTTTAGGTTTTTCATATTTGTCTAGAATAGTAGCCCATATTTAAAAACACATTCTCTCAATATGAATTGTCATCTTGATTTTCCCTAGAGAATAATTTGTTTCATTAAAAAAGGAGGTCTGATAGTGGTAGAACCCTCTTTATATTATCCATAAAAAAATAAATTTAGAAAACAAAGAAAATTATGATATTTAGTAGAAAAATTAAATCACATTTGATAATAAATTTTAAAAACCTTTAATACCAAATGTTGGTCGGAGAGAGTAACTCATGAGCGGGGTCAATTGAGTTCAAAATAAAATTTCTGTTAAAAACATTTTCAAATGAAATCCATCTATTAAAATAGATTATTAAAGTTAATAAAAACAGTATTTTGATATATGTTTGATCTTATAAAACATTTTTCAAATAATTATTTGGGATTATTGAAAAAAATATTATAAATTAATTTATGTTTCGAAATAAATCTAATCAAACAAATACTTATATAAAAACCAGTTAATAATATCTATCAGTGTATCTATTTTTCCACATTTAAAAAAAATACAGTTAAAGCATTGAAATAAAGAATAATAAACTAAAAAACTCAGTGGAATAATCAAGTGGTTCAGTCTCAAGCTAAGTCATAATCCCCTCCACATGGAAAAAACACACTGCCAAAAAAATAAAATAATAATAATATGGTCAAAAAATAGAATCAGGTATAGAAATAACATAACACAAGCTATCCATGCCCAAATTCTCTTACACAGTAATACATGGGATTTAAAATAACACAGGACACATATAAGTCCCCAGCCTAAAATATTACTTATTATTGAACTAAATGAATAATTCACATAGAGGATCTTTTCAGGTTTAGAGTTTTAGAGAATTAGGACATAACTATTACATCTCAAAAGATTACAAAAGTAAGGATCATATAAACCATAATGGTTACCATATCTACATAATTCTTATAACATTCCCCAAAAAGAGATAAAATATTCGAAAATAACCATAACTTATTTTAACCTCAAGTTTATCTCATGTCGTTCATATTCCATCATAATATATAGTAACCCATAATTACCTCAAAAGTAAGGATCATATAAACCATAATGGTTACCTTTATAATTATTACCTGAACTTACACGTCGAGTTGGTTCTCTCACACATGATGCATTAGAGAACTCATCAAGGTTCAAGTGGTTGATCATGACTCCTGATAGTCATTTTATAATAACCACAAGATTTCTCATTGAATCCCCCATTTCATCTAGTCTCTTAATCAAAGAACCACCACAGTTTCCTTCAAACCCTTTGTCACTTTGGTGCCTACTAGATCCATCCATTTACTAAAACCAAAAAGGTCAGCGTGAGTATATCAACAATACCATCATGTACTAGATTGGAAGATAACCACTAATATATACTTAGTCATTCACTTTATCTAAAAAATACGACTCTTTCTGAAATCCTAGAATTATGGTAATGTCACTTATGCTTAAAGAATACCCTAACATATAAAGTTATCTAAACCGACCTCTGATACCAACTATAAGGCCCCGACCTTAAACATTACTTATTATTGAATTAAATGAATAATTCACATAGAGTATATTTTCAGGTTTAGAGTTTTAGAGAATTAGTACATAACTATTACATCTCAAAATATTACAAAGTATACACTTATACTAAGTTTCCATAAAATAAAAACTCTTAAAAAGAAGCATTTCTAGTTCCATGTTTTAGATAGCATGTCTTTCCTTGACCCCATCCTTGACCCTATTCATCTTTAAGTCATATTGAAAACATTTCAAAAAACATGGTATGAGCATAAAAAGCCCAGTAAAGGATACACAAATAAGGAAAACTGTTAGTTTTTCAAAACAACAAGTAAACCAAGAATACTTTATCAAGTAATAATTTTTCACCTTTTTGAAGTAGTAAAAAAAACTCTTCAATGAATAAAAGATCATTACATACCCTTTTGTAACCAAAATATTACCATAAAACCTATATAAATAACACATAACACATAAAGGTAACTTGGTACATGAACATACTTAAATGGAATAACCATACGGTTGACTTCCACACATACTTAATGGAATAGCCATACGAACGAATTTCATACCCAATGCATTGGAGGTTAAAACGTAACCACCCATCCTGGTATTCACGACACCACCCATCATATGGTTTATCACATAACCACCCGTCAAATTTCCAAGTACCATTATAAAATCATAAGACATAAAACAAATATTTTGGAAAGAAAACATTTATACATTTCGATCACAATTTATCACTTAATTATATTGACGTAACAAATCCATTATAAAAACCATTTTCAATACCAAAACACATAAAAGAGTATATCGTATTTATTTCATTTTAAAAAACATTACGGCTTGTTGAGGAACCCAAAGAACAAATAATACCCGCGGCGGCGGAAAATTTCATTTTCACCGCGTATGTTAAAATAAACATTCTTTTTTGTCGTTTAGTAAAACGCTTCATAGAAAAATATTACCTTTAAATGAAATGAAATGTAAAAGGTGTTTTATACAGCATATAAAAGAAAGTATTGTATTAGAACAAAATATGCCTCAATGAAAGGAGATTGAGACGAAGTCCCTTACAAAGACGGTATCCTTAGATTAAGGATAAATCAATTACATAATTATGAGTGACAAACGAATACACCAAATATAAGTGGATAGTAAGTTTAAAAAAAATCAGAGGTCATTCATACATATTCATATAACGACATATTCAAGGAGTACAAGTTTACCCCAAAGAATCAAAATTGTGTTAAGAAGTTCCCTTGCAAAAATTCGACAGCCTAACGGCATCACTTCAAAATTCAGAAAATGAGTTGATGAGAGATAAGAAGGGTATCTCATTACTTTTACATTAAATTTACAGTAATAAGGATATATGATAACATATCCCAATATAATAAGATGTAATTTAAAATACATAACAAAAGAAGTTTTTTAAAGAAGAGGAGGGTGAAAGGTCCCCTTACCAATTTGGGTAACATTCGAAACGTACACCTCATTGAAGAAGGGAAATACAACATTGATGTAGATACTCATAAATGAAATTATATTACACAGAGAGTATAATAATGGGAAGTACATACACCACTCAAAGGAAATGGTGTCAATTGTATCATAAATCTCACAAGTATAAAAGTGAGATGAAAAATACCTTATGAAAACTCGACAGCCTAACGACGCCACTTAAAACTTCTAAAAATGGATTGATGAGATAAAATAGGGTATCTCATCATATTAACATAAAATTTACAGAAAGAGGAATATAAAAGAACATCGCCCAACATAACAAAGAGGATCTTAAAATAAGTGACATAAAGGAGAGTACTTAAAAAGAAAGAGAGAGGTTGGATCTCTTACGAAAATTCGGCAGCCTAACGACGCCACTCAAAACTTAAAAAATGGATTGATGAGAGAAAATAGGGTCTATAATCATATGAAAATAAAAAGTAAAGTAAGAGTAATATAAAATAACATCCCAATCATAAGAAATATGAGCTTAAATGTAATGATGTAAAAGAGTGTACTTAAAAAGAAAGAGAGGGGTAGGATCCCTTACCTCAAGTCTGACTTGCCTTGTTCGTTTCTTTATATTCCTGAATAATAATCATTAGTCAATTTATAATTTCTTAAGGACCTAATTTAAATATTATTATTCAGGTCATATCACATATTATAGTGTTATAATAATTGGTCAATAATTTGAGTTCATATCAAACGTTTTTTTCGATGCTCGGTACATGAGTAAAAATTGAACTTGTTGGAAAAGAATTTTCCATGTAGTTATAAGTACATCATCGATAGAATAGTATTAATGATTTAAATATCATATATATCCAGTATATATTCATTTTATACTATTACATAACATTTTGAGATAATAAAAATGAAATGCACCGTTCATGGAGACGGTAGGCCGTACATACGCATGAACGCTACTTTCATTTTTTTGTCCTATTAATGGGATTAAAACTAAATGAGAGAGATATATATTATAATTCCAGAATTATATCCATCATTTAGATATAATATATGACATATATATACATTATATATATGTACATATAATAGTACATAACATTTGGAGATAAGAAATGAAATGTACCGTTCATGGAGACGGTAAGTCATACGTACACATGAACACTACTTTCATTTGTTTGGCACATTAATGGAATTAAAACTAGATGAGATATATATATATTATAATTACAGTATAATATATATTTTATATAGATCACATAAGTTCATCAATTTCATTATTTATACATTCCATGTATTGCATGAACGAGTCACATCACTTGAGGAGGCGGTAGTCCACACTTTCTCAAATGAAATTATCGCATTTGCACAACATGAAAAGCATAAAGGTATGTATTAAATATAAAATACAGAAGCATAGAGAGGAAATAAATATAATATATATCATAATTAAATATAGTTACATCATAATGGACACCATGATTGGTGGTATTAGAATATAGAACAATCATCATTTCGTGAGGCAGTAATTCGCCATCCACGGAAATAGTATGTTCTTTAACCATTAGACGGAGGTGTGTGTTAGTGTAGCTCGAATCCTCCTCATAAAAACATTCTAGTATATTGAATATACTGGTTTTGTTACAAAAGAAATAAATAAAAATATTTTAGTGGGTCGGAGAAGCAAATTAAAACAAAAGAACACAAGGGAAGACATTACCTTTAAATCGGGTAACTCTTCTTGGTTTGAACCAAAGTGGTTTCTTGAAGAGTATTATGCCAATGGTGAGGATTCAATAATGAAAATAAAGATGTGGAGAGATTAAATGGGAAGGTTTTGGGAGATCCAAAGGATTGAGAGATGTGGGTAAGGTGGTATAGGTGGGGGCCTTTTATAAGAGAAGAGGAGGGGCACTCTTGGAAAGTTATAAAATATTACATTATTATAAAATTCTTTTCGGATTTTAAAGGTCCCAAAAGAATATATTTCTAGGATAAGGTGATATGAGTTCGAAATACACACATACAATATGTTTTTTTTACAAGTGTAGGTCTTATAATTTACACTATCTTTTCATTTGATTTAAATCGTTAAATAATGAGGTAATCGCTACATCATCATGGTGTCATAAACAATTAAATTTATTTAGTGTCTAAAAATTATAAAAAAAATATCATGATGTAGGAAAGATTTTTATATTTCTAATGAATATTTTTAGTCAAAAAAATTACTTGTATAACCCCATGTAAAAATTGTTTTAGTAAAACAATACATGTTTGTGACATTTTCATTTTAACAATAAATAAAAGGTTATTAATGTCATTTTCCAAACAAAGTGGCTCCATTGGGTCCCCAAGTTGACCCATGGATTTTATTAGTCAGAAAAGACTCATCCAATAAGGGTAGAAGATGTGTAAAGGTCATTTCATATTATTATAACATTATCTTTACCTTAAATTACACAAATTACCTATAATCGCAATTAATAAAACATTAAAGTAACTATTCACCAAACAATTATTTTAATCTCATTAAACCACATTTTACTTTCTAATGATAACCATGTATGTAGGATTTTTGAAAATCAAATAACAGAAGTTTTAAAGTTTCATTTAAACGAAAAATCAGTTTCTTTAACTACCACTTAGTGGTTTCACTATTCATCAAAAATTGAACTTTTTCAGGAAAATACCAAAAATTCACCCTAAACTATATTTGATTTTCCAAATTAAAAAATGATCTATATTTTAAAAAATTCAAAATATATAAGTTTCATTAATTAATTTAATAATTCATTCCCACTGTCAAAACAAATAGCGTGTTTTTAAGAAACAATATCTATTAAAAGATTGACACTAGTTTATGTCAAATTTTAAAGTGAAATTAATTACAATGACCAACATTGGATTAAATGGTAAAAATATATTATAAATACACTTTAATCTCAATTAAAAAAATTATCTATCCATATAAATAAATCAGATTAAAAGGAGGTTTTAAATTAAAATGCAACATTTTCACTAAAAATGATCTTTATCGGAAAAAATAACAAAAATTTACACAAAGTAAATTTTGATGTCCAAATTCTAAAAAAGGATTTTATTTTTTCAAATAAAACATATAAAATTGTCAACAATATATTTAAAAAGGGTTATCCATCAAAAGGAGGTTTATCGACCTTTTAAATAATATTAGAAGATTTATGCTTAAAATTGGATTTATTTGCATTTTAAGCCTCTAACATTTATTGGATAAAAGTAAAAATATTTGACAAACATATATAATCATTTTTTAGTTAGTTCTGTTCATTCTTGCCATTATAATTGCTAGGTGTTAACTACCATTTAAAATAATATTATTTTATTATTCGAGTGCAACATAAGATTTCAATGAAACTCGTTGTTAAGTATTGGGTACGCCATCGAGCATAGCGTTCCCTTTAAAGTAATATTAATATTTTTTTCACAAATATGGATAAATTTGAAAATGTCATATTTTTTATTTACCTAGGGTGTTACATCCTTCCCCCCTTTTGGGAATTGCGTTCTTACAATTTTAAAATTGGGCTTGGAAATTTCATTGAAAATCCCACATCAAAACAAGAGTCAGTAAAACTATCACTTTAAAATAATGAAAGAGAAGTACAAAGGTCACCCGAGTTAACCCATAGTAGGATTTTATGTAGGAAAACATGGACATGGAGGAGAGAACAAAGGGTCATGTTCTGATGGAGAGTGATATAGAACATGTTTTGGAGAAAGTTAACCACAAGAAAATCACAAACTTTTGATGGGTTAAACGATATTTGATTCCCCAGTAGGAAAAATTAACAGACAACATTTTTGTTTTAAGTTAATTTTCATTGAGGAATTTATTTATGATCTTAACTAAAACATAAAACATACTTACTTATCATGTTGACTTTCAACTTTTACTAGATTTCATACACGAACTCATATTTTCTCCAAAAGATGAGTATTTAGGATAACTTGTTCACATTAATAGAGCTATAATTAACATCTAGAGAATCACCTAATCCACAAAAGAGAACGATATACTTCCCATGTATTTAGACCTTAACCAAAACTAAAACCAAAAAGGTTTGTATGAGATCAGATAATACCCAAAAAGGATAATCCTTTATAAAAAAATCTATTATTAATTTCCAAAATTTGTCAAACAATACCCAAAGTTCAACAAAGACCATTCAATAAACATCTATCCATAAAATTATTTAAAGTAATAAAAACCAAGACTGAAACCCAAATATCTGAAGGATTTAATCATGTAGTCTTCAAGATAAACCTTAACATTTATCTCTAAATAACATCAGTTACTCTTAAAGTCTCATACTGAAAGTAATTAACCTGATCACATATCCTCCATGATAGGCTACTAATTTCCATAGATAACCCAAAATAAAATTATTCTAGATTCATAAGATCATATAACTAAAATAGATTAGTCAAACGAACCAGGGACATCACATAGTCCAGTGGTAGGCGATAAATACCAGTCACACTTTGGTTGTGGGTTCGATTCCCATAGCTTCGTCAGACGCGACAGGTTGTCACACGGTCTACGTGTTGTCCTTTTTCCAAAACTACATAATTGTTATAACATTCCCCAAAAAGAGATAAAATCTTCAAAAATAACCATAACATATTTTAACCTCAAGTTTATCTCATGTCGTTCATATTCCATCATAATATATAGTAATCCATAATTACCTCAAAAGTAAGGATCATATAAAACCTAATGGTTACCTTTATAATTATTACCTGAACTTCCACGTCGAGTTGGTTCTCTCATACATGATTCATTAGAGAACTCACCAAGGTTCAAGTGATTGATCAGGACTTCTGATAGTTAGTTTAGAATAACCACAAGATTTCTCATTGAATCCCCCATTTCATCCAGTCTCTTAATCAGAGAACCACCACAGTTTCCTTCAAACCCATTGTCACTTTGGTGCCTGCTAGATCCATCCATTTACTAAAACCAAAAAGGTCAGTGTGGGTATATCAACAATATCATAATGTACTAAAGATAAAGATAAACACTAATATATACTTAGTCATTCACTTTATATAAAAACTATGACTCTTTCTGAAATCCTAGACATTATGGTAATGTCACTTATGATTAAAGAATACTCTAACATCTAAAGTTATCTAAACCGACCTCTAATACCAACTATAAGGCCCCGACCATAAACATTACTTATTATTGAATTAAATGAATAATTCATATAGAGGATCTTTTCAGGTTTAGAGTTTTATAGAATTATGACATAACCGTTACATCTCAAAAGATTACAAAGTATACACTTCTACTAAGTTTCCATAAAATAAAAACTCTTAAAAAGAAACATGTACAGTTCCATGTTTTACATAGAATGTCTTTCCTTGATCGCATCCTTGACCCTATTCATCTTTAAGTCCTTTGGAAAAAATTTCAAAAAACATGGGATGAGCATAAAAATCCCAATAAAGGATACACAAAGAAGGAAAACTGTTAGTTTTTCAAAACAAAAAGTAAACCAAGAATAATTTATCCAGTAATATTTTTCACCTTTATGAAGTAGTAAAAAAACTCTTCACTGAATAAAATATCATTACATACCCTTTTGTAACAAAAATATTACCATAAACCCCATATAAAGAACACATAACATATAAAGGTAACTTGGGACATAAACATACTTAAATGGAATAACCATACGGTCGACTTCCACACATACTAAATGGAATATCCATACGCCCGACTTTCATACCCAATGCATTGGAGGTTATAACGTAACCACCCATCCTGTTATTCACGGCACCAACCATCATATGGTTTATCACATAACCACTCGTCAAATGTCCAAGTACCATTATAAAATCATTAGACATAAAACAAATATATTGGAAAGAAAACATTTACACATTTGATCACAATATATCACTTAAATATATTGACATAACAAATCCATTATAAAAAACATTTTTAATACCAAAACACATAAAAGAGTATATGGTATTTATTTCATTTTGAAAAACATTACAGCTTGTTGAGGATGCCGAAGACCAAATAATACCCGCAGTGGCGGAAAAGGTCATTGTCACCTTGTACGTTAAAATAAACATTCCTTTTTGTCGTTTAGAAAAATGCATCGTAGAAAAAGATTCCCTTTGAATGAAATGAAATTTCAAAGGTGTTTTATAAAACGTATAAAAGAAAGTCTTATATTAGAACAAAATATGCCTCAATGAAAGGATATTGAGACAAAGTCCCTTACAAAGACGATATCCTTAGATTAAGGATAAATCAATTACATAATTATGTGTGAAAAACTAGTACCCCAAATATAAGTGGATATTAAGTGTAAAACAATCAGAGTTCATTCACACATATTCATATAACGACATATTCAAGGAGTACAAGTTTACCCCAAAGAATCAGAATTGGGTTAAGAAGTTCACTTGCAAAAATTCGACAGCCTAACGGCGTCACTTCAAAATTCAGAAAATGAGTTGATGAGAGATAAAAAGGGTATCTCATCACTTGTACATTAAATTTACAGAAATAAAAATATATGAGAACATATCCCAACATAAGAAGATGTAATTTAAAATACATAACAAAAGAAGCCTTTTTAAAGAAGAGGAGGGTGAAAGGTCCCCTTACCGATTTGGGTAACTTTCGAAACGTACACCTCATTGAAGAAGGGCAATACAACATTGATGTAGATACTCATAAACTAAAGTATATTACACAAATAGTATAATAATGGGAATTAAATACACCACTCAAAGGAAATGGTGGAAATTTTAGAATAAATCTCAAGGGTATAAAAGTGAGATGAAAAATCCCTTAAGAAAACTCGGTAGCCTAACGACGCCACTTAAAACTTTCAAAAATGGACTGATGAGATCATATAGGACCTCTAATCATATTAACATAAAATTTAAAGCAATAGTAATATAAAAGAACATCCCCCAACAAAACAAATAGGAGCTTAAAAGAAGTGACATAAAGGAGAGTACTTAAAAATAAAGAGAGAGGTTGGATCTCTTACGAAAATTCGGCAGCCTAACGGCGCCACTCAAAACATCCAAAATGGATTGATGAGAGAAAATAGGGTCTCTAGAAATATGAAAATAAAACTTACAGTAAGAGTAATATAAAATAACATCCAAATCATAATAAATATGATCTAAAAAGTAATGACATAAAAGAGTGTACTTAAAAAGAAAGAGAGAGGTAGGATCCCTTACCTCAAGTCCGACTTACCTTGTTCGTTTCTTTATATTCCTTAATAATAAACTTTGGTCAATTTATAGTTTCTTAAGGAACTCCTTTAAAGATTATTATTTAGTTTATATCACATATTATAGTTTTATAATAATTGGTTAATAATGTGAGTTCATATCAAACGTTTTTGTCGATGCTCGATATATGAGTAATAATTGAACTTGTTGGAAAATAATTTTCCATGTAGTTATAAGTACATCATCTGCAGAATAGTATTAATGATTTAAATATCATATATATTCAGTAAATATTCATTTTATACTATTACATAACATTTTGATATAATAAAAATGAAATGCACCATTCATGGGGAAGGTAGGACGTACGTACGCATGAGCGCTACTTTCATTTTTTTCTCATATTAATGGAATTAAAACTAAATGAGAGAGATATATATTATAATTCCAGAACTATATAAATTATATAGATATAATATATGAAATATATATCCATTATATATATTTACTTATAATAGTACATTACATTTGGAGACAATAAATGAAATGTACCGTTCATGGAGATGGTAAGCCGTACGTACGCATGAACGCTACTTTCATTTCTTTGGCACATTAATGGAATTAAAAATAGATGAGATATATATATATATATATATATATATATTATAATTATAGTATAATATATATGTTATATAGATCACATAAGATCATAAATTTAATTATTTATACATTCCATGTATTGCATGAACGAGTCACATCACTTGAGGGGGCGGTAGTCCACACTTCCTCAAATGAAATTATCGCATTTTCACAACATGCAAAGCATAAAGGTATGTATTAAATATAAAATACAAAATCATAGAGAGGAAATAAATATAATATATATCATAAATAAATATAGTTACATCATAATGTCCACCATGAGAGGTGGTATGAGAAGATAAAACAATCATCGTTTCGTGAGGCAGTAATTCGCCATCCCCGGAAACAGTATGTTCTTTAACCATTAGACGGAGGTGTGTGTTTGTGTATCTATAATCCTCCTCCTAAAAACATCCTAGTATATTTAATATACTGGTGTTGTTACAAAATAAATAAATAAAATGATTTTAGGGGGTTGGAGAAGCTAAATAAAACAAAATAACACAAGTGAAGACATAACCTTTAAATCGGGTAACTCCTCTTGGTTTGAACCAAAAGTGTTTCTTAAAGAGAATTATGCCAAAGTTGAGGCTTAAATAATGAATAAAGGGATGTGGAGAGATGAAATGGGCAGGGTTTGGACGAGACAAAGGCTTGAGAGGTGTGGGTAAGGTGGTATAGGTGGGGGCCTTTTATAAGAGAAGAGGAGGGACACTCTTGGAAAGTTATAAAATATTACTTTATTATAACATTATTTTCGGATTTTAAAGGTCCCAAAATGAAATATTTCGAGGATAAGGTGATAGAAGTTCTAAATACACCCATACAATTGGTTTTTTACAAGTGTAGGTTCTAGATTTTACATTATCTTTTCATTTTATTTAAATCGTTAAATAATGAGGTAATCACTACATCATCATGGTGACATAAATAATTTAATTTATTAAGTGTCTAAAAATTATAAAACAAATATCATTATGTAGGAAATAATTTTATATTTATAATGAATATTTATAGTCAAAAATATGACTTGTATAACCCCATGTAAAAATTGTTTTAGTAAAACAATACATGTTTGTGACATTTTAATTTTAACTTTAAATAAAAAGTTATTAATGTAATTTTCTAACCAAAGTGGATACATGGGGTAACCAACATGACCCATGGATTGTCTTGGTCGGTCATGACTCATCCAATAAGGGTAGGACATGTGTAAAGGTCATTTCATAATATTATAACATTATCTTTACCTTAAATTACACTAATTACCTTTAATCGCGATTAATAAAACTTAAAAGTTACTATTCACCAAAAAATTATTTTAATGTCATTGAACCACATTTTACTTCTTAATGATAACCATTTATGTTAGATTTTTGAAAATAAAATCATAGAAGTGGTAAAGTTTCATTTAAACGAAAAATCAGTTTCTTTAACTACCACTTAGTGATTTCACTATTCATCAAAAATTGATGTTTTTCAGAAAAATACAAAAAATTAACCCTAAGCTATATTTGATTTTCCGAATTCAAAAATTATTTCTATTTTATAAAATTCAAAATATATAAGTTGCATTAATTAATTTAATAATTCATTCCCGTTGTGAAAACAAATAGTTTGTTTTTAAGAAACAATATCTATTAAAAGATTGACAAAGTTTAAGTCAAATTTCAAGGTGAAATTAATTACATTGACCAACATTGGATTAAATAGTAAGAATATATTATAAATACACTTTAATATCAATTAAAAATATAATCTATCCATATAAATAAATCAGATTAAAAGGAGGTTTTGAATTAAAATCCAACATTTTCACTAAAAATGATCTTTATCGGAAAAAATAACAAAAATTTACACAAAGTAAATTTTGATGTCTAGATTCTAAAAAAGGATTTTATTTTGTGAAATAAAACATATAAAATTGTCAAATGTATTTTTAAAAAGGGTTCTCCATCAAAATGCGGTTCATTGACCTTTTAAAGAATATTAGGAGATTTATGCTTACAATTGGATTCGTTTGCATTTTAAGCCTCTAACATTTATTGGATAAAAGTAAAAATATTTGAAAAACATATATAATAATTTTGTAGTTAGTTCCGTTCATTCCCTCCATTACAACTTCTAAGCATTAACTACCATTTAAAATAATATTATATTATTATTAGAGTGCAACACAAGATTTCAAAGAAACTCGTTGTTGCGTTTTGGGTACGCCATCTAGCATAGCGTTCCATTTAAAGTAATATTAATATTTTATTAAAAAATATGGATAAATATGAAAATTTCATAATCTTTATTTACCTGGGGTGTTACAACACACATATAAGTTTTCTGTCTATAGGAAAGGATATAGATGTTTAGTGTTCTTGACCCCTTCAGAGTTGAATAAAGGCATGTACATAACATATAATTTCTCACATGATTATCCTATTTTATATACATGAGAAAGATACTATGAAAAAAGTATCACTTCCAGTTAAAATAACTATTTAAGAATAATCATAAACATTTTATGATCATTGTTATGAATCTTACATTCCATTAATGAATCTGTAAAATGGGCTAGGATTAATAATTGATAAATTCATCTACCTTATATCCATTATGATAGCCTTTAGAAGAATTTGATTCTAATTATATAGAGTAGAAATTGTGGAACTCCTAGGGGTAGGTCATCTCTTATGATGAATTAGATATGGAAGTGACTAATTTCAAGTGGTTACTCACTTATGGTGGTGAGTCATATCGACGTATGACTCAAATATAGTAGTGGAACATATCTAGTGGTGACTCAGTCTAGTGGTGAGTTAGTTTGGAGGTTAGTTAGTCTGGAAGATGGTCATTGTTGGAGGTGAGTCATGGATAATTGTGAGTCATGGCTTTCAAGGGATCATGTCGCATGGAGAGTCATGGTTAGAGGTGAGTCTATTCTATACATTCCCCAAATTTCATAAAAAATATTTATAGAAGAACATACTACCATAAAACATCAGAGTCCTTTGCAATATAATAATTATGATTTTTGACCGTTAAGATAAGGTGGTGTGAACACATATTAGTAAAAATATTTAGTGAATGTATTTATACGGTCATAATTAATTTTTAAATGAAATTTTATATCTCTTTTGAGTTTCATTAAAAAGTTTCCAAAAGAATCTTTTTTTTGTATTTTAGATAAATATTTTTACTTTCTTTACAAAAGGAAAAAAGGAATGATCCGTTTTAACATACATAAAATATGCAGTTTTTCCACAACCATAAATATTATTTTATATTTGGATTCACTTAATATCATCCATATGTAGATCAAATAAAATCATTTCTATAAGATTTGGGTATTTTGATAAGGGTCATAAAAGGACTATATATTTCAATATGAATATTTGTTTCTTGTGGGTATAAAGAATATTTTTATAAATAAGATAATGTAAATGAAATATTTCATGAGTTATGATTGTTTTAAGGTTATTGTATATTTTTTTCTGATAGGTGAGCCTAATATAGCTTAATATAATGGGTGAGCCCTGTATGTCCCAATATTGAATTTTTTAACTGAATTGAGTTAACAAGTTTTAGGTCTCTCCTAATAAATTATTAGTATTTAATAGTGATGTTATTGTAGTTGTAAGAGATATTGTAAGAATTATATTATAATGATATCCCTAGTTACCTATATTATTTATCTATTCTATCTATATGTGTGTGTAGATGTTTTATGATTTAACATTGCAATAAAACTATCTTATGTTTTGAAGATGTTTTAGCATACTTATTAAAGGGAAAACTTATAAGTTTTTTTAAAAAATTTCCTTTGTTTTCCATAATAGTAAAGCGTCCTTTATGAGTTTTATTTTATATTTATAATTTATTAATAAAAGTTTTTTTAAAATATTTGGATAGTGATGTTGATTTATTATATTTGAAATTCATTATTATAAGATAAATTTTATTATTAAAGGGAATTTTTTTATAATGAGTATTCAAGGACTGAAAAACTTCATTCATTCTTTTTATATACCCCTTGATTATTTTTTTCACTCTTAAATCATTTTCAAATGTTTTTTCATAAGGTTTTAAGATAGAGTATAGGTTGAACTTAAAAATTGTACAAAAATTTCATGAAAATAAATCATATTAAATCATAAAACATTTTTATTAGGAGAAAAATAGATATTGAGTAGAAGTGCCATCTTTATGATATAATATTTAATTTTGTCTGTGTGATAAACTAATTATCTAATACTCCAAATTTTTTTGGTATTAAGGGAAGCATGAAAATTATTTTTGATCTAAAGATTAAATTTATGGTTTGTTTTGGTTGGATACCTATTATTAGTATCATAGAGATGGTTTAGATAATATTAGTGTTTAAAATATTGTATGTAAATATAATAAACAGGTCCTATGTTATGGCTATCGTGATATAGAATTTAAATATTACCATGTTTCTTAATTTTAAATATTTCTGTTATGAATGGGTTTTCATTGAGAAAATAGGGATGCTGGATTAGGAAGGAACTAAAAGGACAATATCTATGAAGATTAACACACTGTAATGGTTTGAATTGAAAGTGAGTAGTTTTTTACTCTGATGTGTTAATTGATGAAAGATATAAATGGTGGTGGAATCCATGCTAGAGAAAAACCAGATATATCAAAGAGGAATATATCGATAAGGGAACATTTTATGAGATAACAACCTCCATAATTCAATGGATCTTCTAACTTTGTGGTAACTAATGAATGGATTAAATCCAAAGAAAATAAATTTAATATCACTTATTAGTCAAACACAAAAATGAAACTCCTTTTATTTACTATTTTGAAGGTGAAAATTTTCAATTTATAGTCAACAGTTAATCATAATAATGAAAGAGAAGAGATTGACAAAATATAATGAGATACATTAAAGACTATTTTCCTTGGGAAGTATTTTACATTAATTTTTCAACCTAGGATAAAAAATTACTTCATAGGGGTAAGATTCCATGTTAGTGTATAATATAGACTTCACCCGATTGCCAAGGTACATAATTTTTTTTATAATAGAACTTTATCATAAAATTATTTAGTTTTACTTAGGATTGATGACTGGATACCAAATAAATTCATCCTATCATGAATTTAAATTTTATGAGATTTATTTTTTCATTGTTGAGAAGGTAGAAATAGAGTTTTCATATGATTATGGTTTCTAATAAAATAACGATAAAAATGGACTATGTTGTAGGAAATTGTAACAAATCCATTTACAAAATCTGTGGGAGAGAAAATTATGTTATTTGTTTTTGATTAGGGTAGTAAAAAATTTTATTGGGAATTTATTATAAATCTGGGAAGTGATTTTGATGTGGTATGTTTGGGCATATGGCCATTGATTTCAGTGAATATGATCACATCAGTGGTAAGAATATTTTTGAAAAGCATGAATTATGATGTCTTAATGTTAAATAGATTTTGGAATTATACATTTGTGTTCTTGAAGAAGAGTATGAATGATGGGAATCCTATAGAATATAAGAAGAAGGGTGTGGTTAAATCATTTACAACCACTTCGGTGGATTTGATACCATTGAATGAAGTAGTAACATATAAATTACTTGTATATTTAGATTATTATAATGTATTGTTTGATTCGGGGTCTATATATTCCATCATTATTGTGAAATTTTGAGGAAAAGTAAAAAATTTTACTTCATGAAATGAAGTGATTAATTTTGGTAAAAATTTATAGGGAAGTATTAAAAAAAGATAACTTACAACAATATTTTTTTATCCTCAAGGGAGGTTTTTTCTCTAAAGAACTTTGTGTATGTTAAATTGTAAAATATGATATTATTTCAAGTATAAATATAATATCATGCTCTCATTCTATGACAGGTTTCCAATATATTGATGTTTTTTTCCCACATTTACTTTAAATTTCTATATAAAATTAATTGACATCTTTGATACCATATCAATAAATTTAGAAACTATTAAAAGATGTAAATGAAAATTATCAAGATCATATTTTTGAAAATTTGAGAAATCTTGAGGATAATGATGTGACAGAAATAAAAGAATATTTTTATATTCTTTATGATATTCCTAGTATTATACATGATCTAGAATTTTAATTTATAATTGATAAAATTTCTGATTCTAAGCTATTGTCAAACTCCCTTTCTCAAATGGAAGAATTAGAAATTATGGAATTGATGTAATGAACCTTATTTTTATGGATTTTATTTTTATAAATTAATTGGGAAAATTATGAGACCTTTCACTAAGAGGACATATGATTTCAAGGCCTTATGAGCTAAAAAAAATATTAAAAAATGTTATTTTGTTAACAGAATGAGAATATGGATTTCTTGAAAAAGTGGAATATCTTTTAAATGTGTGCTAAATCAGAATTTTGAGGGCAACGTTGAGCTCAGAATGGAGGATTTACCTTAAGAGAGACCTAAAATTGGTTGGTGTGTGTCATATTAAGAACGCTTCACCAAGGATTTAACCATAAATAAAATAATTAAATAAAATTAGTTTATTTCAAAATCCAAATAACTCAAGAATTGTGACTGAGATTGGAAATCTGAGACAACCATTGATTTCATAATGTGGTATTTAATTTGTTGTATTTATTTTTTAGTTTTGGGGTTTCCTACTGAGTATTTTTTTACTCACCACTACATAAGATTTTCCCATACTTGTTGTGTCTTGTGTAGATGATTGAATGTTCGACAGAGACCTAGGCCGACTAGGACTAGACTATTCCTTTTCAGAAAGGACATGCCAAGGTGTGTTCTGATATCTCTTTCAAAGACAGTCCCAGTACCTCTTACTTTATAGGATGAGCTTATGGCTGTAGACTTTTTTCTTTTGGTGGTTTTGTGTTTTCCCTATTTACTTTCCAAAACCATCACAATTGTACTCTGGTTGTGGGATATAGTGTGTTGCATGAATTTTTTACTTAGTGATTTTACATTTCAGAATTTGTGGTTGGGAGATGTATGTATTCATACATGTACTTAGGGGAATTAATCCCATTTGTGGGATATTCCTACTTGGTGCTATTCACCAGCCCCTGACCTATTGGATGCAGGCATAGGGTAGTCATGGCATAGGCCCCTCTAGGACGGGTCATGACAATTGAGTTGTTAAAATAATTTCTAGATAAATGTTTCATTTTTCCAAGAACATCTGAATGCGCTGATACAATTTTATTCATTACAAATATTAATGATTCTCTGAGGAATTTCATTTATTATAGAGCATTCAATAACATCACTATTACTAATATGTATATGTTTCCTCATATCATTGACTTATTTCAATAGCTCCTATGATATGAATATTGTTCAAACCCTGATCATATATTGGGGTACCATCACCTGAAATTAAAGGAGGTTGAAATCTATAAAAAAATGTAGCAAACAATGTATGGTAATTATTACCTTATTATTATTTTATTTGGTTTAATGAATGGTCAACCTATATTATTAGATCTTATTAGTGGAGTTTTCCATTAATATTTGGATATATGTTTTATTTTATTTATTGATAATATGTTTCTATTATAAATGTTGTAAGGGTAATGATTAACTTATATTGTATTTTCTAACTACATTGAATGAAATGATTTTATATCGAAAATATATAATATGTAAATTTTCATCACAATAGATTTCATTCCTTGTACATATAGTAAATAATAATGGAATAATTATTTATCATACTAAATCCAATGTTATTGTTGAATAGAAAATACCTAAAAATGCTATTGAGATTCCCAATTTTTTTAGATTAGTAGGATTTTAATTAGATTTTTTTGAAAAAATTTCATTTTTAGATATCCCACTAACCAATTTAATTATAAATGGAGTTAGGATTATCTAGAAAAAGGAGTGTGATGAATTTTTCTATGAAAGAAAAAAAAGTGTATTGAATACTCATGTTTTGTCCCTTATATCAAAAAACAATGTCCTTTTTATCTATAGTGATTCTCCATTGAAGGTACATGGGTTTACATTAATTCATAATGATCAGATAAATTATTTTGCATCATATAAATTAAAAGAATCATTACATAACTTATCCTACACATTATTCAGAAATAAAAGATTTTTTTCTTCAAATATCACAATGAGTTATTTATGTGGAGCATAATGTCAAATATTTATTGTTCATAAAAATTTTAAAGTATATATTAAGATAAAATTATTTGAATATAATATAGAGGAGATGGTTTGATTTGAAAAATTATTATAACATTAAAATACACTATTATCGAGGGAAAAAAATAGAGTAGTTGATACATCGATTAAGAAAGATGATACTCTATTGACCATGTTATATTTGGAACAATAAACTTTGGTTAATGAGTTGATAAATATTATTAAAGAAATTGTGAATGATATAAATCTATCTAATTTGTTCCATGTTTCAGTACAATCAACATTGATAGATTTATTTATAAATTATTAGGAGGATTGTGTTTTATATGACGAGTTTTAATCAATCAAGAAGGGTAAGTTTTCTAAATTTATTATCGAAGAAGATGTTTCGCTGAGATTAAATTAAATTTAATTGTTTTATGTTACACCCATTTGAAAAATGTACCATTTATATGGCGCATAATTATCCATTTTATATTCATAATAGAAGTGTAAAACTACATTTTCACATTCCAAAATATTTATGGTGGGAATGATTAAATAAATTATTTCTAGTTTTACAATTAAATGTTTTACTTTTCAACAAGTCAAAGATTAAGGAAAATTATATATGGAGATGATTTACTATTTTAATTTTCTATAATTTAAATGAATTATTACATCCATGAATATTGAGGTAGGATTACCGAAGACATATCAAGGTGATAATTCTATTTGTGAAATTATTGATCGATTAACTAAATATTATCATTTTTGTTACATTAGGTAAAATATATCATTAGAAAAATTTAAAAAATGTATGATTAAGTTATAATATGACAAAAAGGAGTATTTATTCCCATTTTATCTTCTCATGATCTAGGATTAACTTGTAATTTCTGGAAAACATGTCATAATTCACCAGATAATGAAATATATGTTAGTATATCCATCCATACTCAGCATAATATATAGGCATTGTGAATGATTCAGAATTTATAAGTTACGATTTGAGCATTATAAATGGATTATAATTAATTTTTGGTTAAAAATTTATTTTTTTTGACTTTTCTTATCATAATTGTTTTCAATCTAGTATAAAAATTGATCCAATTTAGGAATTATATGTAATGAAATGTAGAACTCTATATTGTCAGAATGAAGTCAGGGAATGGATGTTTTTGGGACTATAATTTGAAGAAGAAATGTTTTTGATGTAGATGATGGTTCAAAAATATATGAGGAAGGATCAAAGATGGTATAATAGTTATACAGACAATGAATGTAATCAACTTTTAATTGGGGTAGGTGATCATGTTTTTCTTAATCTGTCTCCATGGAAAAGTATTATGCATTTTGGTATCAAATAAAACATAATTCCTTGGTTAATTAGACCATATTATGTGATAATTATGATTTTTTAGTTTCTTACTATATGTTATTTCTTCTGATTTTATCATAGGTATGTGATGTATTTCATTTTTTGTTGTTAAAAATATATTTAATAGAGGATTATAATGTTTTGATCACTAAAGAAGATCAGTTTGTCGAAGTAATTTCTTGTGAGGAATAGAAATTAAATATTCTTGAATGTAGATAGAAAATCTGTTTGAATAAAGTGATCTACAATGTTATACATTTTTCTAATAACCATATGGCTGAAAAAGAAACATGGGAATTTGAATACGATTTGATGGAATGATATCTCCACTTTTAAAAATAGTAAATAAAATAATAAGGAAGGAATTTCCCAAAAGGGGGAATAATGTGAAACCCTATATAATGTTGAAATAATAAATTTTCATGTCCTATAAATATTCATAAAAAATATGATATATATTTATATGATTTATTATAATATTAGTTAATTTTTCAATCAAAAGATTTTTTTTTCAAACCCAATTAAGTGTTCATGATTTTTTGGTTTAATTTTAATATAAATTTTACAAATTTTAGAATATCAATTTGATAGAAGAATATAATTTTTGAATTGAACATGTAAAAATTATATTAGGATGAAATTTTGATAATTTTCTAAAAAGTATAATTTCATGAATGAATAGGGGAATATACTAAAATTTACTGAAAATTTCCTTTTTATTTCAATCATTTTTAATGATAAAATTTCAATTAAATTTATTTAAAAGTATTATTAGTTAATTTATATTACTAATAATATAATTAATATTATTTTAATCAAATTTTTTATTTATTTTTGTATAATATTTTGATACATAAAAAGTAAATTGTTTTTGTAAAACATTTTTTATAGTGGTTTGTTGGATTATTACGAAATTAAATATTTTATGTTCCATAAATTGAATTCAAAAAATTTTATCCATAATCTAAATAAATATAATTAATACTAGGTAATATGGTTAAATTTTTTTTTGTCATAATGAATTCTAGAAACATTATTAATTGATTACAAAATTAAGGATATGACTTGATCATCGGATTTTAAACTAAATATATAAGGATTAAAGTGACATAAAACATGATTAAATAATATTTTATGGAAATAAATCATCACAATTTCGTGGAATTTTTTAAAATGGTCCATTTGGGAGCCTTATGTTAATAGTAAGACCACAATATATTTTAATATTTTTAATAATTCAAATTGTGTCTTCTCTAGAACATATAAAAGGAAACCCCTCTACTTTCCTATCCACACATCAAGAGATATTAAATTTATCCAATACACATCAAAAACCCTTCATAACCCCATTTTTCTATAGGAATTATTTTTGTAATAATACCTTCCATAGATTACATTATTTGAAAAATATGTGTATCTTTTAATTAAATGTTTTAGTTTTAATTATTCTACAACCTCCTTAAAAACTCTTAATTTTTTATATATAATTAAATTAGTATATCTAATATAATAATATGTTATTATGTTAATGGATTAACATTAATATATCTCATTCTTTATCTAGTGTGAAAATGAACTTTTTTTTGTATCAGTGGAAGACTACCGCCAGACAAACTGTTATAATTGGTTTCCCATCACTGCCTCACATTGTACATTATAATGATGGTTTTAAATTATATGTATTATATGTATTATATTTATAATTTTAGAAAGAATATATATTAAATATTTTTTAGGTAACAAATATTCCCATACATGGATATTACATATTTTAAATGAATATTAAATACACTACAGATACACTTGTATGAGGAATATAATAGTTTTGTGTCTTTGAAATAACGGAATAAAATATTATAAAACAGTGCATGATATTCAATGTTTCCTAAACAGATATTGAAATTTAGTAATCATCAAAACATACCCTACATAAAAACATTCTTCATAACCTATGAATATGAAACATAAGAAAGGGTGAGTTCAGAAGATCAATAAGGGTAGAAAATGTAAAAACATAGACATAACATGAAGATAAGTGTATTATTACATGATAATAACATATTAAAACCACTCCATGTATAGCATTAATCAATATCACGAGTCATGAAATAATGATTATATGTTTATAAGACTTGAATCATAATTTAACCAATTAACATGATCTGTGAGGGAATAAACTCATCATAATACATAGATTCGTGGAATATGCATAATCATATAAAATATTATTTTAATGCTATCCAACAAGACATTAATTTCATGTTAGTATTTGGATAACCACCTATGTACCTTAGTCAAGATTAGATGTCCTCCCTTGAACCCTCTATCAGGTGTGTGATAACCTCATTTGTACCCTTTGATATCATATATCATTAATCATTACCTAATGAATTAGTGGGAGATATTTCTCCCACCCATCACATATTGATAATATAAAATATCTATTCCTAAAGATCCAGAAACATGCATAATATCATAACCCATGAAATGAATCCAGTTTCATAAAAATTTTATCACATCAAAACCTGTGGAAAATAGATATGCTTCATAATCATTTTATTATTTCATCATATCTAACCCATTAAAAAGAAAAAGGCTCCATAAAAATTATATCATAGTATATCCCTTAGAAGAGAAATGAGTTTCATAAACATCATGTCATCAAAAAAATAAACAATTTAGATATTGAATAAGAATTATATCCTTATTTCATATCCTTAGTAAGTCACAAGTAAAATCAAAATATGTCATCTTATATAGAAAATAATTTTGAAAAATTATTTAAAACATTTATTGAGGAAAATATATTTTCCATTGTGAAAAAAAGTTTTCAAAAATAAAACAATTTGAAAATCATTTTCAATGATAATAAACTTGAAATATTACAAATGATGCTTAAATTAAAATAATGGTCTTGTTGATGGGATATTGTGTTTATACTGTACATAATGAAATACACATTCCTTTCACATTTTTAGTAATTTCTAAATGGTAATTTTTTGGAAAATAACATGAATATTCCATTAAAAAATTAAAAAATATTCCAACATGAGTAGAAATCTCTTTAAAAAATCATATTACAATAATAAAACATTTTTTATTGTTTTATAAAACATGGTTTTGAAAGAAAAATAGTTCATGATCGATGAGAGAAATAATGTCATATTTCATTAAAAAATGATAAATTATTTTAAGTAAAAAAGAGTGAAAAAATGGAACTATTCCATTAAAATAATGGGAATAACAATATTAGAATAAAATTCATGAGTTTCTTATGAGGGTGATCATAATAGATGATGATAAACAATCCTAATAAATGATGAGATTGTAACATAAAATCTTTACCTCTTTAGTATCTTTGAATCATAATCCCCATGATGTAATAACATAAGATTGAACTCAAAATATATTTTTTATAAATAAAATAATTATATTACTCATTAAAGGGGATATATGTACACTTTGAGATAGAATATAGTTTCATAAGATAACATAACCTAGGTCTCAAAGAAGTAAAATTTAGACAAAAATACATCACTGATTTGTTAAATTTTGTAGCGAAAAATTGACGAAAGAGATATCTACATATTTAAATATAAATCAACAATTTTAAAAGTATATTAATCATAAAAATAAATTTATAGGAATTATATACACCAGATAAATGAAACAATTGGTGAAGACCACATGTGTCTCATAGATGTAAAATGTAAGATGTAAATCCATTAGGGCTTTAATAAAATTTTGGATTGAAATTACCAATAAAGAATAAAATTAAATTAAACATTAAATATAATTAAAATAATTATATTCATGATATAAAATTTCATAGAGTTATTATATTCACCAAAAAATAGAATCAAGTGGTGAATTTTCATATGTCTCCCAAAAATAAAAATAGAGACACGAAACCCCTTACTGTAAGTCTCGACATAATTTTTACATGCTATAAATTTTTTTATAATTAATATAATTTTATTTTAAATATAATAAATGAAAATTAACATTTATATCATACCATATGTTATTTACTTATGAAATTTTATTACACATTTATTAACAATTCCATATTAAAGTCACATTTCGGGCAATAACTATTTTTTTGTGTGTATGTTAAGATTAGTTTTTGGTCCTATTAATTTGGTCATGGTTAAATAATATATAAAATTTTAACCATGATATTTAAATATATATATATTTAGTTGATATTTAATTATATTAATCCATAAAATTTAGTGATTGAAAATGAAACTCCCTATTCATGGAGACAGTTGGCTGTACATACGTATGAACACTGTTTCCATTTTGATTTCAGATTGATAGAATAAGAGTTATAGAATATATCATCATAAAATTATACTTTATATTTCATTTATATCACACATTCTTATTAAACATATCCTTATTACCTTCTATGTATAGTGTGAATGAATTGCATCACTTCCGGAGGCAGTAATCCATCGAACACATGGGAAAAATTATCGTATTAGAAAAAATAGATAATATGAAGGTATATGTGATTTAATAATTCTAGAATCATAATTATATAATTAATATTACAAATAAATAAAAAATCCATATTTATTTCAAACCATTATTTGTGAAAATAGAAAAACCAAATTGCCACGGTTTGTGAGGCGGTAGTTTGACTTACACACGACTAATAATTTTTTAACCCATTGAATTGAATTGGATATAGTTGTAGGTAATTATCATAACATAACACCATATAATTATATGGAAGATATTTATATTATTTTAATAGTCTTTTATAATAATAATTTAAATATGTGGAGGGAAAAATTAAAAAAAACACTCTTTCTAGAATTTTACCTCTTCTTTAGGTGTCATCTTTAGGTTTGCATCAAAAGAATACATAGGATAGATTTCAAGTAAAACTAGTGATTATGACATGAGAAATGGTATGTTTGGAATTTATTCTAGAAGGTAATGTCTGATGAAAAAGAATTTGAATTTTTGAATAGGAGAGGAGAGTGTGTTGCCTTTTATAAGTGAGCTGAGTTGCACAATTGTAATTTATTGAATTGAAATAGTTGTACCCATGGTTTTCACTTTCCAAAATGCTCTAAAATATATTATTCTATAGTATGTAAGGGATAATTAATAAATATCCCCATAAAATAGGGTTTTGGAAAATTTTATGCCATTATTTAGTCTTATTATTTAGTTTAACCCTTGGTAAACCCATGTTTACCTTAATAACAAGAAATAATTTTTAATTTATTTTTTCTATTATTTTAAAAAAATGATTATGTTTACCTTATTAGATAATATATATTATTTAAATTCCATATATGGAATATATTTTTCAAAATTCTACTCATAGAATTTGTAAATTTTAATTTAAAATTAATGAAACAGACATGATTAGAAGGTGGGTTTTAAAAAATTTTTATTTTTTATTTATTCCTATAATTTAACAACTAGGAAATAATGGTATTGTTTGAATAATAATTTTAAATTTTTATAGAGTTTTTTAAAAATATGTGTTTCATGTAACACAACCTATACTAGTTTTCATGTGAAACAAATGATAAACCTAGTGTTGTGTATAACACAATCTATACCCAGTATTGCATGTGACCAAAAACTAAATAATATTAAATTGATTTGAAAAAATACTAAAAAAAAATTGGGGCATTACATCATACCCATTTATAGTTACTTTCCCACTGGAACTCATCTCAGTCATCAATGTTTTAACATTTCAGTATTATTTAATGGAAACCACCTCATACAAAAGTATAAAAAATGTTCATTTATAAATAGAATGTATGAAACATAGAGGTTTCATAAAATAAATCATAAAAAGGTTTCCCCATAGGAGAAAATATCTTTTAAGTGAAGATATGGACATATAAGAAAAGAGTAAATAATTATAGATATTGATAGAGATCATTGATCATAAGAAATTTAGTGACCTAGAGAAGGTTAATGAAAAATAATAACATAAAAAAATAGAGGTGAAAATGGAAATTTATATCATAAAAACTGATGACAACATGAAAAAATATTATGTCAAAATAAATTTCTTATTGTTCAATAATTTTGATGAGAATATATACATACTTGATTTAATTCCATTTCATTTTCAAAATATCATCCATTTGTGGTTCCATGATCAATTTCCACATCATCTCTTACAATTAGAAACAAAGGTGAATTTATTATGACAAAACCACTAATAGATTATTAGAATCTTACATAGAATTATAAACCATTATATATATCATTATTTATCAGTAGAAAAAAATCGTTTTTGTCTCACACGGTTTTATTTTCTGTCTTTGTATTGATCCGGCCCATTAGAAATCCCGATCCTTTTAATGGGTATTTGATGAGATTAATCTTGAGTTTTTAAGTTTCATATATGTCTAACCACCATAATTTGGGATCCCCATTGCTTTTTTAGGAGTTTTTGAAGAAAGGGTGGTTACTTCATGATTTGGGCCAACCGTAAGCCCATTTCCTGTTTTAAAAACTGAATTTGTTTCTTTTATAACTCTTTTGTTTTTCATCATTTTTCACCCATTAAACTTCCCACTTGTCCTATACTGATATATTAAAATTTATTTATCCTTTTGGAACCATTATAAATTTATAAGCCTGATGAATTTGGGTTACTTATTTAGGTATTGGGCCAGCCCATGGGCCAATTTGCTGTTTTAAATAAATAATTTGTTTCATTTATATCTTTTTAATATTTTACTATTTTTCGGTTATTACACCTCCCCCTCGAATCCAATAACCCTATACTAACCCTAATAATCGATTTTACCTCTTTGGAGCTCATGTGGGTCACAAATTAGGGCGAAAAGTCTCAGGAAACCTCAAATCGTCCAGAATTGCCAAGGTAAATTTTATCATTCATAAATCAATCAATTTCGTACGCTTTTAGCCACCAATATTCTTCCCCTAGTTCTTCCAGACCTTAGGAGTCTCTACAATAATTTTCAAGCCATTCCCTTTATCTAGTGCTTCATATCTAATGGAAGACGAAGAGTTTTCTAGGATGAAAGGTGAGATTCCTTCTCCTTTCTTCTTCCTCTTCCCCCTCCTTTCATTATTTCTTGGTTTTATATTGTACCCTAGTCTTGATCGACCTAGGGTTTTGTTATAAAATGTTTTTTTATGGGTTTTATGTTTGTTTAGGTCTGGTATTTATAGTTTTAGGGTTTATAAACCCGCGGTGGGTGATTTCGGGTGTGCGTTTCAATTACGCCAAAGATTTGAGGTGGGATATCCCTTTCACATGCCTTTATCATATAAGTTTCATCATTTTAATATTATCCTATACTGATATAAATGTTTATTATTGTTTTTAATCCTTTTTATAATTTTCTTGGTGTGCATAGCCATTGTTTAATCACTGTTATGTGAAAGGTAGTGTTGTTTTGTCATGAAAGTGCTCAACAAGTGTTTGTTTAAATGTTCCATTATCTTTGGAAAATATTTTGTGAGGTTTATAATCTGGTTTATGGTATTTTTAACATTTTACATTATCTTGAATGAAAATATTACATTCAATTGGTGTTTTATTCCTTTTCATGTACATAAAATAAATTGTTTTGTTTAAAAAGGGCATGACATGTGTTCGGTAAATTGCCCGGTCGGCTTTTATGTGTGATTTAAAAGTTATTTGATTGGATTTAAAAAGGAATTGGAAGAATTATAAATTTTATTTTTGGGTACTTATATTTATTTCCAATTTGGATTTGTTTTTACAAACAAGTGGGTTTTGATTTACAGCATATTTTGGCCCGAGTTGCCAAAAAATGGACCGTTTCACATCTTTATGAAAATGGTTGTGTTTGGAATATGTAACCTGAGTATTATAAGAGATTTATTAATGAGGTTTGCTTCTATAAATGATGTTTATTCAGATCCTTAATAAAATTAAAATGCATACCTACATCAAAGGTTAGTTTTGAGAAAATGTTTAAAGGCCCGTTTGGCATTTCCTAGAAATGAAGGAGTGTTTTACTTGTATATAACAAGTTGTGCAATTGAGATTGTTTTATGTTCTATTAAATGATTTTATTAAATGTTTATTGGGATGAAAAATATGATTTTGTTTGGTTATTATGTGTGTTTATAATTTAAAGAGTGTTTTTGAAAGAGTTTTATGTGCAAAGCCTCAATAAACTTCATGAAATTGTTTTACCAAAATATTTAGCGGTTTGTTGATTAGTATAAGAAATGTGAAGAAAGATTATGGGATGTTTGTGTTTTTATGGTTTTGGAATGTAATGTGGATGTGAAATTTGTATTTTATAATATGTTTAACTTGATTGATCACTAAAGGGAATCCCAGGTATCTAGGTGGGCGGACATGTACTAGTATGCTAGTGATTCTGTGGGGGGTTGGCCCCTGTTTCACTTAGAAAGTTTGACGATGAAAACACTAACTAAACTATGGTGATGATGATGATTGGGGACCACTAGGTTATGGGTATGTTCCCTACTAGTGGCTCGTGCACGGGAACAGATATTTATTATGGTTACTTTCACCGAGATACGAGGTACCTGGGGCTCACAACTAACTAGTGCCTAGGGGTGTTCCCGTGACTAGTGCTCATTGGCTATTTTGTACTCACCGTCATCATACGGTGTGTTTGGTTGGTAAATTCAGTAGTATGTGTTATTTATTTAAAAGTTAAAATTATTTAAAGCATCCCTCTTGAAAACTATTTTCATTTTGAAGTTGCACCTATTTGAAAAAAATTGTTACTTACATTTTTGTTTATTAAATATGCATGTTTTTGTCTGATAATTATTATAGCATGGAACCTCATTTGAAAACCATACTTTCATATCATGAATTTAAAATTATAAATTGATGTTTCTTTTATTTTAAAGGAATGTGCATTGGGAATAGAATATCGGGCTAACCTACTGAGTTTTAATACTCACGCCTATAGTATTCTTCTTTTTTTAGCACTTGTGCTGGTTTCATCTTTAGTTCGATCACCTTGGGGAAATTTTATCATTGTGTTGGAGAGTGACCAGAAGTGTCACATGGAGTTAGTTGGTCATCGAGATAGTTCAGTTGAGTTGTTGGTTTTGTTCTACTTTTAGTCTCTTGTACAAATAATATTTAGTTCATTTTTTTTATATAAATTTATTTTGGGCTGTCTGTTTATTTCCTATGTTTGTTTGATTGTTTATATATGGGAGAAAACATTCCCTTGTTTACTCTATTGATGCCCTTAGTGATTTTCACCATCCTGGGAGGATCGATAACGCCTCTCGGGACTTGTCGCGGGCTGGCCTGGGTGACCGGTTCAGGGTCGACTCGGGCTAGTTCATGACAAAATGGTATCAGAGGGAGGTTAGATATTACCGGACCTTTATTTTTAGAGTGCCCTTGTTATTTTGGGGATGTAAAGGTAGATGGAGTAGGATTTTTGGGACTTGAGGGGTAAGTGAAAGAAGAGAGTCGCGAACTCTTTCTTGTTCTAATCCTCAGGTTTCCATGGAAGTCTGATTTTATTAGTGTCCATTTTTCTAGTTGATTGTTTGGTATTGGGATATGACAAGGGGAGTCTGACCAATGTCCTTCGTGAGCTCACAGGGCCTGGCAAGCCATGTGGAGCTGGGGAATGGTCCTAATAAGTATCTCTGTGTTGGTGTTGTGTTTGGCATATGGCCGCCAACCATATGGTCAAGTCACCCACCGACACAAGTTCCTTTTTTTGGGTCTCTTGAACCTTTCTTGAATTCTGAATTTTTGTTTTTAAAATCCTTGTGTGAGAATTGTGGAAATTGGTTTTAATGTAAGGATTAGATTTTGAAAAGTGAAAAGGGGGTTTTCAATAAATAAATATAAGAATGGTTTTGGAAGGTTGTGTTTTTGTGAAAAAAATGGACGGAAGCAGAAATGATTTAAAGGGATTGGATTATCCATAATCTAAACTTGTGGTTTGTTGAAATAAAATGTTTTGAAATTGTGAATCATTTTAAAGTGATTTTGGATATTTTTTTAATGGGGTATTTTAGGATGTAAAAAAGTTTTTGAATTGGATAAATTAGTTTTGGAAATTGGTTTTGATCGGTTGGTGTTTTACTACAAATGGTATTGGTCTCAATGGACCTTGGATTATGAAAATATACCTTGTTGATTTTTTTTTAAAAAAAATGGGAAGGGGTTGTTTGGAGTGGCTTGGTTATTTAACAAGTTTTTAAAAATGAAAAGGGGTAGGTTTTTAAGAAAATCGTTTTTAATTAATTGCGGTTTTTTTTGTGAAATATGAAAATGTTTTTGGACTTGGTGGTCTGTGTTCCTTTTGAAGGTAAATTGTTTTTTTAAATTATGATGTTTAATTTTAGCCTTTGGTGTTTTCATGGGTGCTCACATGCATGGTTTTATTTATATCTGGAGGTATGGCCTATATGGTATGGTGGTTGGGTGCCAGGGGTGGCATGGAAATGTGCATGTGGGTGAGACATGATGAAACACCATTGATGAATGTGGAAACCCACCAAGTTAGTTTGATTTTTCAAAATTGTTTTGAGCTGAAAATTGTGGCCTTTTTTTAAAACCAATGGTTATGTGGATTGATTTTTCTATGTCTTAGAAGATTTTTTTTATTTGGTTAGCTTCCATGTGATCTATAATTCATACTCTTGTTCTATCTAGTGATGAGATCTTTTTGGTGGCTCGGCTTTATAGTAACTTTCATTGGGTTTCTAAAAATGTGTTTGATGTTGTGATGTGGCCATGGATAGTTCTGCGTTAGAAATCTTTCCTACTGATCAACCTAAGGATTCCTTTCAAATTTTAAATCCACCTCTTTTGATGATTCCTCAACCAGGTTTTTGGAATAGGGAGCAGTTTGGGATCTATAAAAGGTGCTTCTAGGTCATGACAATTCTTTTGGACAGAGCAGTTGTGTTCGGTGATGTTGATGTGTTTCATCGTATTCCTTGTCCATTCTGCCCCTTGTTTGGAGTGAGATAGAATTTTGATATGTATCTATGAGTTCCTATTTAGATGAAGGTTTTTGTTTGGTGATCAAGTGTGGTTTTTTTGAGTGGTGTGATCCTTATCACCTGACTGCGGTGCATCAAATGCTTCAAGAATCAGGGCTCCAGCCATAGGCCTCGGAGTGAAGCTTTTCACGCAATCAGGAAATCAACAGAGGTGTGGAGTGCTAGATTAAGATCCTTACTCCTCTGTTTTGGTATGTTAGTTACTATGTCAATGTTTTGGTTCCTCATTTCTATGAATTTCCCTTTGTCGCAACAAGCATGGTGGACTTAACTTCTCACACAGTGTCTATGGTTATTCCTTCATGGATGTTGGTTTTCAATCAATGTCCCTGTGTGGACCGCCTATAAAAATCAGGTGCAGTATTGGTGTTACCTATTCATAGGGAGAGAGTTTTGGGTAGTTTCTTTGTTTCTTTTGTTGTTTCAGTGGCCAAATTATTGGGTCCCCTTTCCTCCCATCCCCAAGTGACGGGGGTCCAGAATTATGCTGAATGTGTCGACCAAGTTATTGTCCCCTCCATTCGGGAGTGGGTGGTTTATATGTTCATGTTGTAACTCTATTAACATGGTATAGTAGGTTTTTGTAGGAGGGTTTTTTTGGGCTTGTGTGAGTGAGTCCCAACTCTAGCTCATATTCAATTCTTGTCTATTCATTGCTAGTTGGTTTTTAATGGTGGGGAGACCCACCATGGGTCTCCTGGATTTTCATCCTAAGAAACTTTGTAGTGCTAGTTGATTCTTAATTATGGGGAGTACATTCTTGAATCCTTAGGTGTTGTTTTTTTTCAACCAGAAAGTGTTATGGCTTTCCGGGGGCGGAAAGCTTTAATGGTGGGGAGAATTGTCACACACGGTTTTTTTCTGTCTTTGTATTGATCCGGCCCATTAGAAATCCCAATCATTTTCATGGGTATTTTATGAGGTGAATATTGTGTTTTTAAGTTTCATATATGTCTAACCACCAAAATTTGGGATCCCCATTGCTTGTTTAGGAGTTTTTGAAGAACGGATGGTTACTTCATGATTTGGGCCAACCGTGAGCCCATTCCCAGTTTTCAAAACCAAATTATTTTCTTTTATAACTATTTTTTTATCCTTTTTCACCCATTAAACTTACCACTTGTCCTATACTGATATATTTAATTTTTTTATCCTTTTGGACCCATTAGAAATTCATAAGCTGGGTGAATTTGGGTTACTTATTTAGGTATTGGGCCAGCCCATGGGCCCATTTTCTGTTTGAGAAAAATAATTTGTTTCATTTATATATTTTTCATTTTTTACTATTTTTTGGTGATTCCACCCCCCCTCGAAGCCGATAACCCTATCCTAACCCTCAGAATCTATTGTACCTCTTTGGAGCTCGTGTGGGTCACGGATTAGGGAGAAATTTCTCAGGAAACCTTAAATCGCCCAGAATTTCCAAGGTAAATTTTATCATTCATAAATCAATAAATTCGTACTCTTTTAGCCACCAATCTTCTTCCCGTAGTTCTTCCAGACCTTAGGAGTCTCTACAAAAATTTTCAAGCCATTCCCTATTCTCTAGGGATTCAGATCTAATAAAAGACGAAGAGTTTTCTAGGATAAAAGGTGAGATTCCTTCTCCTTTCTTCTTCCTCTTCCCCCTCCTTTCATTATTTCTTGGTTTTATATTGTACCCTAGTCTTGATAGACCTAGGGTTTTGTTATACAATGTTTTTTATGGGTTTTATGTTTGTTTAGGTATGGTATTTATAGTTTTAGGGTTTATAAACCTGTGACGGGTGATTTCGGGTGTGCATTTCAATTACGCCAAAGATTTGAGGTAGGATATCCCTTGAACATGCCTTTATCATATAAGTTTCATAATTTTAATATTATCATATAATTATATAAATGTTTATTATTGTTTTAAATCATTTTTATAATTTTCTTGGCGTGCAAAGTCGTTTTTTAATCACTGTTATGTGAAAGGTAGTGTTGTTTTATCATGAAAGTGCACAACAAGTGTTTGTTTAAATGTTCCATTATCTTTTGAAAATATTTTGTGAGGTTTATAATCTGGTTTATAATATTTTTAACATTTTACAGTATCTTGAATGAAAATATGACATTAAATTGATGTTTTATTCCTTTTCATGTACATAAAATAAATTGTTTTGTTTAAAAAGGGCATGACATGTGTTCGGTAAATTGCCCGGTTGGCTTTTATGTGTGATGTGTGATTTAAAAGTTATTTGATTGGATTTATAAAGGAATTGGAAGAATTATAAATGGTATTTTTGGGTACTTATATTGATTTCCAATTTGGATTTGTTTTTACAAACAAGTGGGTTTTGATTTACAACATATTTTGGCCCGAGTTGCCCAAAAATGGACAGTTTCACATCTTTATGAAAATGGTTGTGTTTGGAATATGTAACCTGAGTATTATAAGAGATTTATGAATGAGGTTTTCTGATGTAAATTATGTTTATACAGATCCTTAATAAAATTAAAATGCATACCTTCATCAAAGGTTAGTTTTGAGAAAATGTTTAAAGGCCCGTTTGGCATTTCCTAGAAATGAAGGAGTGTTTTACTTGTATATAACAAGTTGTGCAATTGGGATTGTTTTATGGTCCATTAAATGATTTTATTAAATGTTTATTGGGATTCCAAATATGATTTGGTTTGGTTATGATGTGTGTTTATAATTAAAAGAGTGTTTTTGATAGAGTTTTATGTGCAAATCCTCAATACACTTCATGAAATTGTTTTACCAAAATATTTAGCGGTTTGTTGATTAGTGTAAGAAATGTGAAGAAAGATTATGGGATGTTTGTGTTTTTATGGTTTTGGAATGGAATGTGTATGTGAAATGTGTATTTTATAATATCTGTAACTTGATTGAGCACTAAAGGGAATCCCGAGTATCTAGGTGGGAGGACGTGTACTAGTATGCTAGTGATTCTGTGGGGGTTGGCCCCTGTTTCACTTAGCATGTTTGACGATGACAACACTAACTAAACTATGATGATGATGATTATTGGGGACCTCTAGGTTATGGGTATGTTCCCTACTAGTGGCTCATGCACGGGAACAGATATTTATTATGGTTACTTTCACCAAGATATGAGGTACCTAGGGCTCACAACTAACTAGTGCCTAGGGGTGTTCCCATGACTAGTGCTCATTGGCTATTTTGTACTCACCGCTAGCATACGGTGCGTTTGGTTGGTAAATTCAGTAGTATGTGTTATTTATTTAAAAGTTAAAATTATTTAAAGCATCCATCTTGAAAACTATTTTCATTTTGAAGTTGCACCTATTTGAAAAAAATTGTTACTTGCTTTTTTGTTTATTAAACATGCATGTTTTTGTCTAATTATTATTATAGCATGGAACCTCATTTGAAAACCATACTTTTATATCATGAATTTAAAACTATAAATTGATATTTCTTTTATTTTAATGGAATGTGCATTGGGAATATAATATCTGGCTAACCTACTGAGTTTTAATACTCATGCCTATAGTCTTCTTCTTTTTTAGCCCTTTTGCAGGTTTAATCTTTAGTTCGATCACCTTGGGGAAATTTTATCATTGTGTTGGAGAGTGACCATAAGTGTCACATGGAGTTAGTTGGTCATTGGGATTGTTCATTTGAGTTGTTGGTTTTGTTCTACTTTTTGTCTCTTGTACAAATAATATTTAGTTCATTTATTTTATATAAATTTATTTTGGGATGTCTGTTTATTTCCGCTGTTTGTTTGATTGTTTATATATGTGAGAAAGCGTTCCCTTGTGTACTCTTTTGATGCCCTTGGTTATTTTCACCATCCCGGGAGGATCGGGAACGCCTCTTGGGACTTGTCGCGGGCTGGCCTGGGTGACCGGTTCAGGGTCGACTCGCGCTAGTTCGTGACAGTTTTCATAAGTTATGATTAAATCATTATATGGAAAAATAATTACATGACCTCTAAAACTTCATCCAAAATTTAAATAATATGATTCCTTAAATGTTTATCCTTATAACCCTTACAATATTAAAAATATTATAATAAGATTAATAAATTTATCTAAATAAACATAATGTTGATCCCAAAACTATCATAATGGATCTCTTGATTATCATATACAAAATATTTAAATACAACAGTCATATATTTTATTTAATCATGGTAATTACCATAATTATCGTAAGACCTTAATGAAAAAATAAGTATTTTTTCATTATGTGAATAAAACCCTAGATTATTGAATATATTCCACAAAAATAATAATGTTTTAAACTCCATCAATGATAAAATAAACCAAACTTTTCTAAAATCTTTAAAAGAAATTCAAGGTAATTAGTAGTATCAAATAAAATTTGTCAATATAAATAATCTCTTTATCCGACCATCATTATATAACCATTTGGAACATATTAAGGTCATAATTCACAAAATCATGAGTTTTTCAGGAAATATCACCTTTCCATTAATTCTATTTTCGAGGTCATCATCACCATTCAATATATTATTGAACATATGTAATGAAAAAAAAATATAATAGTCATTATATATTTGATAATTCTATAATTTTAATACATATGTAATTAAATCAAACCACTTCCTTCTTAAACAGTTAAATATGGTAAATTATATTTTACTTTAATATCTCTTTAATTTCATATGCTATTTTTAGTCTCTTCATCGTCATAAATATAACCGTTCATCATTAATACTTTCTGATTCTATTCATGAGACTTATGTTTAGAACATCTATTTTTATAATTTCCATATTTCTACATTTAAAAATTTCAATATTTGATTATACCATAGGAAGACTATTATTCACATCCATTGTGTTGAAAAAATTTCATTGATCCTTTAAAATTACATAATTTTTTCCCTTCATTTCTTAATGATAAAAATATTACCATCCATTTAATATATTCCCATGATTTATTCTTCCAATATTCTCAACATATAATAAATTATATCTTCTTTCCTCATTGGTCACCATTAATCGAACTCTTAGGGACGTCTTTCCTTATCTTATTTTTTAAGTCTGAGAGGTGGTCAAGGTGCAAATTTTTAATCGTATATCATGATAAATAATTAGTAATAGTCAAAATAAAATTTAATCTATTAATTATCCCTTTTCTAATTTAATTATAAAATTGTATTTTACATTCATTATTAACCTAGTTCCTTTGGGTTCTCCCCATTAAATAAAAGAAAAAATTAAAGTGTGATGAGGACTAATCAGAATGGAAAACATCATATTCTAAAAAATACTTTATAAGAGGTTTAAATCCAAAATCCTTTGAAATTCATGACAGTATAGGTTTACCTTGGTCATAAATGATCATTGTCTATTTAAATATTTCATGATGGTTTGTAATGGGATAGTGAATTTCCAATGTATATCCCATTGGAGTGTCAAAATAGGTGTATAGAATGTCCTATTATTATGCATGAGGTGATGATTGAGTGAATATGAATATTCACTTTTCAAAGTAATTACCACTAATAATCATTGTTCAAGATCCACATCCACTTGTATTACCCAGAAAATGATTTAATTTAACTAAAACTACATTCTCTATCCTTTACCAAAATTCTCGGATGTCTTATTATACTTTAACTGATCCTTAGAATTATCCTTACAAACATACCTAGAAATATCCATAGAAATATAACTTGGGATCATAGTAATGTTTTCTTATAACCTCTTGAATATTTAGCAAAACATTTTCTCTAATTATAAATAAAACGACCTAGGCTTATCATACATGGATATTACATATTTTAGATGAATATTCAATAATTTAAACAATTAAATTCCACATTACTATACACGTTTAGTGTATTTGGAAACTTTTGACACAATATTATAATATAGTGAAAGATATTCAATGTTTCCAAAATAGATCTTCCCATTTAGTAAACTTCATAAACATACCCTGCATAAAGACTTTAAACATAAGCTGGGGAAAAGAAATATATGAAAGGGTGAAATTAGATTTTCGGTACGTCTAAAAAATGGAAAAAGATAAGAATAACATGATAATATGGGCATGATAATGTTATAATAATATATGAAAACCATAAACTATATATCAATGATCAAATTAATTACTCAATACATAAATATTAGAGGATCTTAATACATGGATCATAAGTTGATCCATTAACATGAAACATGAGGGAATAACAATATCACAAGACATTGATTTGTGGCATACTCATATGCGTATAAATTATTATGTAAAGTCTACCCACCAAGACATTGAAAACATGTTAGTTTGGGGATAAACACTTGTGTACCTACTTTGGGATTTGGATAACCTCTTGTGTACCCTCATTCAGACTTGGGATAACCCCCTTTGTAGCGTTTTAGATAATATAACATTAATCATAAACCAATTCAATAGAGATTGATATATTTCCCACCTATAAAATAATAAAAATCATACATATGTGTGTCACAATATCATAAAACATTAATCATTTCATAACCCATGAAATTATATGGGTTTCATAAAAATTCCATCATATCATAACCTTGGAAAAAAAGCGTGTCATAAATATTTCATCTTTTAATCACAGCCTACCCTCCGGAAATGATATTGGTTTCCTAAGGATTCTATCATGGTATAACCCATAAAAGATAAAAATAATTCATAAAAATAATTTCGTCATAAACATAACCCATGCATACAAAAAATATGAATGGTATCCTCATATCATACGTCAAGTAAGGCATAGATCATATCAACTGATGTCATCATAGATGTAAAATGATTTGGAATTATCATTGAAAATATATATTAAGGAAAATAGTTTTACCTCATTGAAAAAACACTTTTTAAAACATGAAGTATTTTTATAATCATTTTATTTGAAAATAAAACATAATAAGAATAATTAATTATTCTAAAAAATAAAGGTAATGATGATGGTATGTTTTTTCATAGCACACACATTAAAATAATGACTAATTTCTCAATTTAAATAAAATTCAATAGGGCATTATTTAAAAAACAACATGAAAATTAATTTCATTTAAAAAAAATAAATCATTAGAAAATAATTCTATTAAAAAACAACAGTACCATAATAAAAAAATTTGATTTTTTAGAAAACATAGTTTTGGATGAAAACTCATTCCTGACCAAAGTGACAAATAAAGATAGATTCTATTGAAAATAATAAAACTTATTTTAATTATAAAAGTATAAAATGTTAATATGCCTAGAAAATAATATTAATATACATAGTATAAGAAAATTGATGAATTTTATGAAAAATGGTTCATAGAACATAATCTTAAACAATCGTGATAAATGATGAGATTATAACATAGAATAATTTATAGTATGGTATCAATGAATCCTAATCCATGTGAAGGAGTAAAAAATGGAACATATAAAATCATGATTATAAATAAATTCATGATATTACATGCCAATGGGTATGTATATACACCCTATGGAATAACATAGGTTCATAAAATAACAGAAGTCTTAAAAAGGAAATTTGATAAAAAAATTTACTTATCAATTTATTAACATTTGAACCATAAACCCCCTGAAATAGAGATATATAAATGGAAATGTAAATCCCAATAATCATAAGTATAATAATAATAATAAAATAATGTAAATTATATAAAAAGCATCCAATTAATAGTTAGTGAATTTTTAATATGTATCAAAGAAGAAAAAATGTGAGACAAAAATCCATGAAGACTTTACCAATAATTTTTATAATAAGCCCAAGTAAGTAATAAAATAAATTAAAATTTAAAATATAAAAAATAGTGATATTTATTATATAGAATATCAATGTATCGGTATATAAATCATACAAAATACATGAGTGGTGAATTTTCATATGTCACTAAGAAATAAAGAGTGACTAGAATTCCTTTATATTAACCCTTGACTTACATATTACATGTTAGAACCTACAGTATAATAAATATAAGTATATTATATATTTCTTACATAAAAATAAATATTTATATCATACCAGGTATTATTTACTTATAACATTTTCTTACCCATTAAGTAACAATTCCATTTTAATGTCAGGTTCAAGGCTATAATTACTTTATTGTTAATGTATGTTTTGATTTGTTCTTTTTTACTCTTATATAGTATTAATTCTATAATTTGAAAAATGTTGTACATAAAATAAATATCATTTATATTCATTATTATTTTATTTAGATTAATATATAATTTTTTTTATATAAAATGAAATACAATGTTCATGGAGATGGTAGGTCATACATACGCATGAACATTGTTTCAAATTTTCTATTAGATTGAATGAATGAAAATAAATGATCTATTATAATTCCAAAATCATTTATATGTCATATATATGACATGTTTTCACTTAAATAGTCCTTATTAGAATCCATATAAAGCATGAATGAATGAAATCACTTTGTGAGGGGGTAGTCTACTGTTCACATGAGAGATGATATCATGTTCCCACAAAATTGAAAGCATGAACATATGTGTGGTATAATAATTCCATTAGAATAATAACATCCTAAATTTAATAGGTAAAAAATATTTATATCATTATATACAACTATGAGAGGTGCTAATAGAAAACTAATGACATCAGTTCTGAAAACGGTACTCTGTCGTAGACACAAATGATTATTTTGTAACCCATTTGATTAAAGTGGAGAAGTTTATGGGTCATTATATTATTATACCAACATCTCAGTATATAAAATATATCCATTTTGTTATATCAGAATGGTATAACAAAAAATTAATGAGGTGGACGAATAAATAAAAAACGATCATGGTTTAATGTTACATCTATTTTGGGTATCATTTATAAGTTTTCAACAAAATTTTTCATAGTTTTTATTTATGTCCCAGAAAATGTTTCTAGGATAATTAGAGGGATTTTAGAAGTGATTTGGGCCAGTATTAATAGAAATAATGTTTTTTAATTTTGTTTAGAGGAGTGGAAAACAATTGCCTTTTATAATTGAGGTGAGTGACACACTTGTAATTGTTTAAAAATGAATCGAAATTCCCACATTTTTTATCATTCCAAATGATAAAAAGTATTATTCTAGAATATAGAAGTAATAATGTCAAAATATGGCCATCAATTTTGTGTTCAAAATGTTTTTTGTCATTTTAAACCCTTATCATTTTTTAACCCCATGTAAACCCATTTTAACTTAACTATAGTAAATAATACTTATGATTTTCACTATTCATATTTGTCAAAAATTGATTTTTTCTTATTAGATAATATAAAATACTCTTATTCCATATAATAATTCAATTTTTAAAACGTTTATCCACTGAAGTGGAAATTTTTAATATAAAATTAATCCAGAAAGCATTAGGAGAAAGTGTGTTATTAAGGATACAATGTTGAAAAGTTTAAATTTTTTTAATATTTTTATTTAATATGATGTTTATTCCAATGAAACAAATTGTATTAATGGTTTTATAATAGAATTAATTTTACGTTAAAACTAGTTGAAATTTTAATTTATCTTTATAAATTAATTAAATGAAATGTCAATTTCCAATTAAACTTTAGTATTTTTCGATATTCATCAAAAAATAAATATTTTCAAAAAGAAAAAAATAAAAAATTAAACATAAGATAATTTTTATGTGATGTTTACAAAAATAATATTATTTTATTAAATTTTGTTTCTAAATGTTTCAAAAATTAATTTTATTAGTGTTTACAAACTGAAATAAATAAAATAGTTTTTAAAGAAAGAGTATTTTAGAAACATATAATGAATCTATTGAAAATTTAATTATTTTTATCAATATAGTTTATTTATATCAAACTAGTATACATAATATTTAAAATGGATTTATTACTATTAATCCATCAAATTTTTATTCTAGGTAATAATGGTTTCTTATTAAATATTAAATTTAATTATTTTTTGTGTTTCGTTAAAACTCTGTGTCTTATGTAACATAATCTAAACATGGTGTTGCATGTAATGAAAGATAAAACTGGTGTTGCATATAATTTAAGATATAATCCACGATTCATGTAAAAAAATGGAAAAAATTAATCTCATTTGAAAAATAATATTTTACAAAATCTCATAGTGTTAGAAATTTTCTTACCATTCCAATCATCAAAAAATGATAACATCATTTGAGATTATAAGTGGACTACCACCTCCGCAAAGAGATATGATACGATTTCCATCAATTCTTCAAATAGATTTTATATATAAATGTATTTAGAAAGATATTATTATGTAATAATTATTTTTGAATGATAAAATGATAGTGACCTTTGTTCCCTTATGTTTATCGAAAAATAGAATCATTACTCAAGTTTAAGTATCACCTTATGTCTCCATGGTTATAATCTAAACCATTTATCACAACCATCATATATATTTGGGACTAGATTTTTTATTAAATCATAAAATAGAAATTAAATTCATGAATTTTATTCTATATATTATGGAATAATGGCCCATATAACCATGGTCAACATATCAAATTTGATTGGAAAATGTAATCCAAATATTTTCAAAACACTTGACGTAGACATAACTAATTATGTAGATACATATTTCCTTAAAATAAAAAAAATAAAAAGTTCAATGATATATGATTAAACCTATAAAATTTTATTAATAAACTAAATAATTCAAAAATTATTATTATATTGAAATAAAAAGAACGTATGTGACTTGTGAAACTCGAGGTAATTGGAAATTTATATAAAACCCTCAATTTAAATATTATGAATATTTATTTCATAGATATTTATCTTCCACTTACGTAATATTAAATTTATTCTTCTGAAAGTATTTATATGGATATAAAATAATGATAAAGGAATTTTATTACTCTTTTACCACTATTTTAAATTTATTGTAGAAGAATAAATTATGAATTTTATAAAGAAGCTTTTGGATTTATTTTAAATAGGAAAAAATATTATTCTATTTAAATATATAAATCATTGATGTTTTTTTACCTCCATTATAGTCATAATTCATTATTTATATTACATTATAATATTTTATTTTTTCTACAAAGAAAAAACATTATTCCCTTAGTTCTAGTTATTTTAAATTTTTTTAAAATATAATGGATATTTTGATATCTGAAATTATTTTTTTATGGGTGAAAGTAATAATTTTATTAGTATGATTATGGAAGTGAAAATTTACTTTTGTTAAGAATATATTATTGTTCTTGAACCTTTTTTACGATAAATGGTGAGCATAATATAACACATAATAATGGGTTAACCTAATATAAGTCTTCTATGCGTTGGGTAAAGTAATAGTTTTAAATGGTTATAGGTTTCTCTTATATAGTTATTGGAATTTATAGTTTATGTTATTCCATTATTAAGAGTGATAGTAAGAGTGATGTAAAAATGATTTCAAAAATTACATACATTATTTATTTATATAATATTTTGGTTTTTATGAAATTTATGGATTTCAAATATTGAGATAATATGGTGAATATTAAAGGAAGGTTTTTTCTTCTTTATATGGGTGAGATATATAACATTGAGAAAAAAATTTCATGTATTTTTATTGAATACATGGAATTAGTTATAAGTTTATTTTTCATTTAATATTTAATATGAAATCATTTATGAAAATCCCTATTATGTGAAGTTAATTTCATGGGTAATAATTTTTTTTGTTTTTAATTCATAGTTTAATACAATAAAGGAAATTTTTTATAATAACTATTTATGGAAAAATGGGTTTCATACTTTTTATTTATATATCCCATAATTGTCTTTTTGGGATAATACCTTTTTCAAATTAATTTTTCATGGTTTTATGTATGATTACAGAGAAGGATGGGGTTCAGAGGAATATTTTGAAGATATATCTTGTAATGAAAACTTTGTATATATTAAATTTAGTTTATTTTTTGAAAAATGATACTATGTGTAAGTTTACACATTATTATGTAGTATCTGTTTAAGATGATTATCAAATTTCCAGAAAATCTAAGCATAAATTTTCATTAGGAATGAAATAAAATGAATTATTTTATGAATAATCAATTTAAAGATTTTTATAGGTATTTTCTTATACAAACTATCCACATGTGGTTCGTTCCAAACTCCCCACACTACTGATGGAAAATAATTGTATACGGAAAAAAATACATAATCATTTCAATTTAATTTAACTAGAAAAAAATAAAAATAGAAAATCATGAGGTAAAATTTTCAAATATTTGGGAAAAAACTATGGAGATTAAGTTACAATATATACTGATGCTTGGTTATATGAAAACCCCATTGTTGTGAATAATTTTTCCATGATCTAGTGGTGTCATATCGGAAACCCTAAATAGAGATAAAAGAAAATTCAATAAATAAAATGAGGATGCAAGAATAGAATATTCAAAGAGAAACATACCTTGGATCTTATTTGGAAGATACCAAAAATCACTTCTCTTTATGAGTAAAGGAACGAGGGAAATGGGAGGAGTTTTTTTCCCATGAGCACAAAAGTATGGGGTGAAAATATCACCCCATTAGTAAAATATATATGTGGATGAATTGTAATTATAAACCTTTGAAATCCTACCTACTAAATATTATTGGGCTATAGGATAGATGGTTGTCCCAGCTGGCTAGTAGGGGCACTTCACTATCCATCGGAGAACTGGTTCGCTACTAGAGGTTATCATGTGGCTGCATGATGAATCCTTAACAATAAGTCCTTCCAAAAAGTTCTGTCCAACTAATCTGGCTACCCTATAAAATGATTTATATATCAATAAGTTCTTATTTTAGGGTTTTAGACTCCCAAAATTATATTTCGAACCCCTATTCAAAATCTAACCACTTACTAAAATGAAAAGTCAAAATTTCCTTAAATCTAAATTCCCATAGAGATGAAGATTTTTTCAGCCTCCCCACTATGACACATCTTGTCCTTGAGAATCCTAGATGGGAATCAAATTTTTCACTTTGAAATCCTTTGTAAATAAATTCATATTTGAAGGGTTTCTCTCTATCATTTAATGATAAACTTATTCTCACTGAATGTAATTAAATATAAGGAACATGAACATTCAAAAAACAACACATCACCCATTTTACCCCTAACTTGATATGAATATTTTTTTATAAGATCATCTATTATGAATAAAATAACTTCCATCCTCTAATTAACCCAATGGTATATGGTGATCCAAGATATATTAAATATATTATGGGGGATAATTCCAAACCATGGTGCCACCCACCATTAGAATATACTATCGAAACAATATTCAAAAATTCTAACCTTGTTCGTAGAACTATTCCAAATGTAACAAACCATATTATAAATGATAATTAAGGTTAAATCTATCATTTGATAACCTTCCTTTAAAGGGTTCAATTTCATCCACTGAATCATTATCTGAAACACCCAATCATGATACATTTTTTTATAGATTAAATTTGTTGATCATCTATCTAAAACCACTGAATTAAAAACTTAAATATATGTAAAAAATCACAATAAATCCTAAAATATATAAAAATCACTACTAAGATCTGTCATGAGAACCAATATATCACCTACATTATTCACCCGTATGACATATATATTTTATCAAAATCAAAATATCAAAGCTTAGTCACCATCCAATATCTCATCTGAGTTTACATTAATTATTCTATGAGAAATCTAGATGGTCCCATACTCATATACTCATAATCATCCTAATAAAAAAACCATTTAAGGACCAATTAAAAACATTCATGATCTCTCTCAACCTAGGATCATATCAATATGACTGGTATCTATTCATTATCAAAGGATCTTCATTGTATATTAATAGAAAGATTAAAATAATTATCCCCACATCCCATGTTCTATAGATTACTGGAGACAACGTCTGTATGAAGACAAACCCTCCCATACCTAAGTGTGTCATGATACAAAATTCATCACCTATTCAAAATCCATGAATATTCCATAAGTGGAATCCATTGAAATTTATTTTATAATAAGGTTCAATACACATGATTTTTTACTGGTTCACCTCCCACATCATGGAATTATGTATTCCAGCTTTGGAGACAAGCCTCACCATGGTGGATAATTATCAAACACATGACCCAAATCCATATCCATTTTCATCACAATATGGATTTATTATGCCATTAAAAACACAAAAACTCTATTGATACTTATCAGAACCATACTCAACCAAACTCCATGCGTGAACATTATGTTTCACCTCGATCTGATTTAAGAACAATGAGAATGAGTTATTATACCATCTAATCATATAACTCAACACATGATCCGAGGAGTATCAGTTAATCTTGTCTATACACTAATGAAAAAATAATTAGATGATAATTCCTCTTAATTTTTTGTTTTATCAAATGAAGGAACCCTAAACACAATTTTTTTAAATTTAAACCTCACTAGGGCTATGATTTATCACACATAAAGCTTCAATCCATAACCTTACTAGAAAATACGATCCAACCCATTATCTCAGTATTTTATCAAAATTGGACCCAGAGTCAAATCTTTATGTACTAAATCAATCATGCACTAAAAACCACATCTTATCACTTAATCACTTAATATGCCTCACATTATAAAGCACTATCAATCAATTTTATTTTATCATGAAATGTCAAGGCATCTAACATGCATGTACTATAAGGCCATGGCCTTAAACCTTACTTAATATTGAATTAAATGAATAATTCACATTGAGGATATTTTCAGGTTTAGAGTTTTAGAGAATTAGGACATAACTATTACATCTCAAAAGATTACAAAGTAGAAACTTTTACTAAGTTTCCATAAAATAAAAACGCTTAAAAAGAAACATGTCCAGTTCCATGTTTTAGGTTGCATGACTTTACCTTGATCCCATCCTTGACCCTATTCCACGTTAAGTCCTTTGAAAAACATTTCAAAAACATGGGATGAGCATGAAAAGCTCAGTAAGGGATACACAAAGAATGAAAACTGTTAGTTTTTCAGAACAACAAGTAAACCATGTATACTTTATCAAAGTAATACTTTTCACCTTTTCGAAGTAGTAAAAACTCTTCACTGAATAAAAGTTCCTTACTTACCCTTATGTAACCAAAATATTACCATAAAACCCATATAAAGATCACATAACATATAAAGGTAACATGAGACATAAACATACTTAAGTGGAATAACCATAAGGTCGACTTCCACACATATCAATTAATGGAATAGCCATTCGGCCAACTTCCATACATACTTAATGTATTATCCATACAACCGACTTCCATACCCAATGCATTGGATGTTATAACGTAACCACCCGTCCTGGTATTCACGGCACCACCCGTCATATGGTTTATCATGTAACCACCCGTAAAATGTCCAAGTACCATTATAAAATTATAACACATAAAACCAATATAAAGGAATAATTACATTTCCACATTTCAATCACAATATATAATTTAAATATATTGACAAAGTAGAATACTTTATCAAAACCATTTTCAATACCAAAATACATAAAATAGTATATGGTATTTATTTTATTTTAAAAACATTACGGCTTGTTGAGGAATCCAAAGATCAAATAATACTCACAGCGGTGGAAAAGGTCGTTGTCACCGCATACGTTAAAAGAAACATTCCTTTTTGTCGTTTAGTGAAACGCTTCGTAGAAAAAGATTCCTTTTGTATAAAATTAAAAGTCAAAGGGGTTTATACACCGTATAAAAGAAAGTTTTGTATAAAACAAAATATGCCTCAATGAAAGGAGATTGAGATGAAGTCCCTTACAAAGACGGTATCCTTGGTTTAAGGATAAATCAATTACATAATTATGTGTGACAAACGAATACACCAAATATAAGTAGATATTAAGTGTAAAACAATCAGATGTTATTCACACATATTCATAGAACGACATATTCAAGGAGGATAAGTTTATCCCAAAGAATCAAATTTGGGTTAAGAAGTTCCCTTGCAAAAATTTGACAGCCTAATGGCGTCACTACAAAATTCAGAAAATGAGTTGATGAGAGATAAAAAGGGTATCTTATCACATGGAAATAAAATTTAAATAAATAAGGATATAAAAGAACATATCCCAACATAATATTATGTGAATTAAAAGACATAACAAAAGAAGTCTTTTAAAAAGAGGAGGGTGAAAGGTTCCCTTACCGACATGGGTATCTTTCGAAACATACACGCCGTGAAAGAAAGAAAATACAACATTGATGTAAATTCTCAGAAATGAAATTATATTACAAAACGAGTAAAATAATGGGCAGTACATACACCAATAAAAGTAATTTGTGGAAAATGTAGCATAAATCTCACGGGAATAAAAGTGAGATGAAAAATCCCTTACGAAAACTCGGCATCCTAACGACGCCACTTAAAACTTACAAAAATGGATTGATGAGATCAAATAGGGTCTCTCATAATATTACCATAATGTTTAAAGAAAGAGGAATATAAAAGAACATCCACCAACATAACAAATAGGAGCTTAAAAGAAGTGACATAAAGGAGAGTAATTAAAAAGAAAGAGAGAGGTTGGATCTCTTACGAAAATTCGACAGCCTAACGACGCCACTCAAAACTTCCAAAATGGATTGATGAGAGAGAATAGGGTCTCTCATCATATGAACATAAAAATTACAGTAAGATTAATATAAAATAACATCCCAATCACAAGAAATATGATCTTATATGGAATGACATAAAAGAGTGTACTTAAAAAGAAAGAGAGGAGTAGGATCCCTTACCTCGGGTCCGACTTGACTCGATCGTTCTTTAACGTCCTGAATAATAAACTTGAGTTAATTTATACTTTCTTAAGAAACTTTTTCAAGTTAATTATTCCTTTTATATCAATTATCGACATGTTATAAAAATTATTTAATTATTCAAGTTAATAATGTTTGTATTGTCGATATTTGGTTCTTAAGTCAAAAGTGGACTTCTGACAATTACATGTTGTTCATGTGGTCAAATGTTCTTTATATCTAGAATGAAATTCCTGATTTGGATATCATATATATCATATATATCCATAATATACATGTATTTATAATATTACATAATCATTTAGAGGTAAGAAATGAAATGCACCGTTCATGGAGACGGTAAGCCGTACGTACGCATGAACGCTACTTTCATTTCTATGTCATATTAATAGAATTAAAACTAAATGAGAGATGTGTATATTTTTAATTCCAGAATTATATTCATCCTTTAGATGTATTATACATCATATATATCCATTATATGTACTTATAATAGTACATTACATTTGAGGATAAGAAATGAAATGCACCGTTCAAGGAGACGGTAAGCCGTACGTACGCATGAACACTACTTTAATTTCTATCCCATACTTTAATGGAAATAAAAAAATAATGATATAATGTTATGTTATAATTACAGTATAACATCATATATAATAACTTAAAATCCATCCTTTATACGTCCCACTTATGGCATTAACAAATCAAATCATTTTGAGGGGGCGGTAGTCAGCACTTCCTAAAATGAAGATATCGCGTATACCCATAATGGAATCCATAAAGGTATGCCACAAATGAAAAATACAGAAGCTTAAGTAAAACATAAAAATATTATATATCATATATAAACATAGTGAAATCTTAATGGCCACCTTTTAAGGTGTTATATGAGTGTTGAACAATCATCGTTTCGTGAGGCAGAAATTCGTCATCCATAGAAACAGTAAGTTCTTTAACAATTAGATGAAGGTGTGTGTAAGTGTATCTCGAATAATTATTATAACAACATCCTAGTATATTGAATATAGTGTATTTGTTACAAAAGAAATGAATAAAAAGGGTTTAGGGGGTTAGAGAAGCAAAATAAAACAAAAGAACACAAGTGAAGACGTTACCTTAAAATTGGGTAACTCCCTTTGGTTTGAACCAAAAGGGTATCTTGAAGAACTTCGTGCCTAAGTTAATGCTTCTAGGATGAGGATAGATATGTGGAGAGTCAAAATGATCAGATCTTAGCCGAACCAAAGGCTCGAGAGGTGTGGGTAATGTGGTAGAGGTGGGGGCCTTTTATAAGAGGAGAGGATGGGCACTCTTGGAAAAGTATAAAATGTTACTTTATTTTCAAATGGTTTTCGGATTTTAATGGTCCCACATGTTTCATTATCTTTCCATTTTATTTAAATCGTTAAATAATGAGGTCGTCGCTGTATCATCATGATGTCATAAAGAATTTAATTTATTTAATGTCTAAAAATTATATAAAAAAATACTATGATGTAGGAAATCTTTTTATATTTCCAATGAATATTTATAGTCAAAATTATGACTTGTATAGCCACATGTAAAAATTGTTTTAGTAAAACAAATCATGTTTGTGACATTTTTATTTTAACTTTAAATAAAAGGCATAAATGTCATTATCAAACCCAAGTGGCTCCATGGGGTACCTAAAATCGACCCATGGGTTTTCTTGGTCAGCCAAAACTCATCCAATAGGGTTAGGACAAGTGTCAATATATTTTCATTTTGTTATAATATCATTTTTACCTTAAATCACACTAATTACCTTTAATCACGATTAATAAAACTTAAAAGTTACTTTTCATCAAAAATTATTTTCATCCCATTGAACCAAATTTTACTTAAAAATAAAAATCATTTAAATTGGATTTTTTAAATTCAAATCACAGAAGTGGTAAAGTCCCATTTAAATGAAAAATCAAATTTTGTAACCACCACTTTGTGGTTTCACTATTCATCAAAAATTAGAGATTTTCAGAAAAATACCAAAAATTCACCCTAAGCTATATTTGATATTAAGAATTCAAAAATGATGGCTATTTTACCAAATTCATAACATAGAAGTTTCTTTAATTAATTTTATAATTAATTCCCGCAGTCAGAGCAAATAACGTGTTTTTTTGAAACAATAAGTATCAAAATATTGACACTAGTTTAAGTCTAATTTCAATGTTAAATTAATTCCAATGACCACTATTGGATTAAATGGTAGAAATATATTATAATTTTACTAAAAAAACAATCCAAAAGATATTCTAATCATATAAATAAACAAGATTAAAAAGAGGTTTTGAATTAAAATACAACATTTTTCACTATTCATTTAAAAATGAACTTTATCAGAAAGATTCCAAAAATTTAAACAAAGTAAATTTTGATGTCCCGATTCTAAATAAGAATTTTATTTTGTCAAATATAACACATAAAATTCTCAAAAAGTGGATTTAAAAGAGGTTCTCCTTCAAAAGGTGGTTAATCGACCTTTTAATGAATATTAGAATGTCTACACTTAAAATTGGAATCATTCGCATTTTTAATCCTCTAACATTTATTGTAAAAAGTAAAAATATTTGACAAACATATATAATCATTTTGTAGGTAGTTTTGTTCATTCCCGCCATTACAACGACTAGGCATTCACTACTATTTAAAATAATATTATTTTATTATTAGAGTGCAACTTAAGCTTCCCAAGAAACTCATTGTTGCGTATTGGGTACGCCATCGAGCATAGCATCCCCTTTAAAGTAATATTAATATTTTATTCACAAATATGGATAAATATAAAAATGTCATATTCTTTATTTACCTGGGGTGTTACATGTACTTATACTTATTAGTACCTCCCATGGATTTGTATCAAACCCTAGGAAACTCCCATACCTTACAACATATAAAGAACATAGATGCCTGGGATAACTACTCTCAAAAGTGAACCTTTAACACATGTAAGAGCCTTAAACGGGGAATTTTGAGTAGAATAACATGTGTCACTATGTATCCCACCTAAATTTAAATTAATAGGTCATAACACATGGGATGAATCCCAAATTCTCAATTATGATATCATGGAATCTTGTAATATTTTACCCACTCCAGTGTCTCATATTGATAATCACATGAGGAACCGAATTATAAATAATATTTATACTAGGGAATATGTTCAAATTATTTTATAAAAAGTAGTAAGTGTCAAAATCACTATCTATTCCTAGGGAACCCATCCTATTCATGCATATATACTAGAAGATTTCTCATCTAAGTGTTAAGACTCATATATAAACATGTTAATATAAAGGCCTCAACATAAGATTATCCAAATAAATAAAATTATAGTCGTTAGTTTGGTTAGGAATAATTTTATTCCGAGATATATGGGGACATAAATTATTGTTTATAAATATATATTTAAATAACTGATCCCAAAGTTTGGAACAAATTCGTCACCAGGTAACTCAATTCATATTTGGACCTACTAAAGGTTAATACACCTATGTTATCATGATAGAGATTTGTCCCATAGATCCACATGACCTTCCATAAAAAAATTAATATACACAATAAAGTTATAAAAACTAAATTGAATACCCCTAAGAACTTAAATGAAACAATTTTGTATAAACTATAATTTTATCATTTAATATATGGACCTTTTTCATTAGAGATAACAATTACACTAGTAGACCTATACAAGTCATGTGAATTGAATTATCCACATCATGATGCATGAGATGTCTTTTGACTCTACCTACGTGATTCAAATCCATAAATATCATAGTTTTTAAATCCATGTGGGTCACATGTGGTGAAATCGTATATATATATATATATGACATCACATACAATGAACAATAATACCCCATGGTAACCAGGATTTACTATCAGAAGTGGTGTTCATGTCACACCCTCCCAATGCACATCACATGCCCTAGAACGTTCCTATGTCTCATTACTACTTATTTCAATTAGCAAAGAAAATTAAACCCTTTGGATATGAGATTGTAATATCCCAACTCGACTCTCTATTAATAGTATCCAGATCAGTGGTACTATGTAGCCTCATGCATTCCCTCTCACATGCTCTAGGCTTCGAACTAACGGTGGGTGTCTAGGGTGGTATTGTGAAGATACTATACCCCCTATACCATAGTGTGTATCAATAAATAAAATAATGAAAAATTATCCATGAAAATATACCAATGTTGGAGAAAAAAATACACAGGAATCATTAATACTGAATGAAATTCCAAATTTTGACTTGAATGATAATTCCAATATACAAGAAAGAACAGCCATTGGGATTATCACATATATAAATAAACAGAATTGAATATATAATGACCAATAATACAAACACAGGAGGATATATTACAATCACCAAGTCTCACATCATCTCGATCTATAAATCCCATCTAATATTCTTCTGAAAAATAAATATATTTCAGGTCTTTTCTTGACCAGTACTTGAAACATGTGAAGAAAATTCATGTTACAAGTCTAATGGTAAACCAAGGAATGTGTGAGTAAAAAATCTATATAGAAAACTGACATCTTTACATACATACAATAAATTATGTGATATTTTCATGTGTTAATATATGAAAACATTAAAAAACATCTAGAAATTAATAGAAAAATAAATATGATATCACAAATCCTCTGGTCTATGACCTCGATCAACCACTTAGAAATCATCCAAGGTCATATTTTCTCTAAGAAAAACATGATTACTATCCATACCAAGGTATTACATACCTCCCTAAAAATAATTTTCCTTTAAATCATGGACCACAATAAAATGGGTGTTTTCATTAGTCTCACAAACCCCCGTACAAGAGAAGTTTTCATTATTATATCAGATATTCTTAGAAGGTGTGTTCTATTTAGTGTTAGAAATATCCAAAAAAGGATATTTTTTATTAGTGTCATAAACTTATATTCAAGGGGAATTTTCTTTGGTATCAAAAACATCCCTAAAAGATGAGTTTTCTTTAGTATCAGAAACAAAAAAAACTGGTAGTATTTTATAGTATCACAAACATACCAACAAGGATATTTTTAATTAGTATGATATATCTCCTTTTATGGTGATTTTATTTAGTATAAAAAAACTATAAAATGGCTATTTTCAATTAATAATAAATAGCCACCCAAAGGGTGTTTTTAGTATGAATCATACCATAACCATTCTGTGGTATTTTTCCATAACATGTATTAATATATATAAACACAAATAACAAAAATGGGTGGTCTTATACCTTACCCAAAAAAAACCCATAGTCGGACTCCAAGGATCTCACCATAGCACACCAAATATGAACATTATGAAAACATTTATCTGGGTTCTAGGTGAATCTTTTGATCATTGATACCCATTCCCTCGTCAATGTGTCATCGGGATACCTAATTGTCAAGAACTAATCTGGGATTCCATCTAAACTAACACTTAACCGAGACTGAGATAGGTCCTGAAGGGAATTCCTAATCCCCACAGGTTAGAAACTAGTTCCAAGCATAAAAATTATCAATATGGGAATGATTTTAGCTAAAAAACTAGGATCAAAGTAATAAAACAAAGCTCGCAACCAAAAATCATTAATAACTCAATGTAAATAAATACAAACTGCTTTATATACAATAATTGAAGAATGAAATTGAATCTAAATAAAAAAACAAAACTAATCCATGCTAACATGATCTCCATGTGACCAGTTGGTCACCACCAACCACAAGACCAAACTTCTCTAAAGGACAAATAGAAAATAAAAAACATGACCTAAAAAGATTACATCGGTCTACTGACACTGAATGGTACAGGTGGGGTGTGAACATATAACAAATCAGAAGTTAATTCCCACAGATTCTATAATTTTCTTTCCTAAAATAGTCAAAAAAAGTATTTTGAGATAAATTACGAATATAAGATTTTAAATAATTTTAAATAAAAAACATCAACTTCCAAAAACATCAATTTTTTATGAAAAAACATACATCGACAACATCCCCTTCTCAAAACAAGGTTCCACATCAAAACATACCTTTTTCACAATGAGAACGCAATTAAATATCTGAAACATAAAAACAAAATATTATCCACAAAAAATAAACCAATCAAAATAAAAAATCATAACTATCAAAAAACCGAATTCCATTAACCCCCTTTTAAAAATAACACTCACAACATTTCTTTTCTAAAGGGTTTCCATTTCTAAATTCTAGTTAAAAAAACCCAAGTTTGAGCATGACAACACACCAAAGGGTAAAACAGCCACGCCAAAAGTAGAAAGGGAACAAAAGTCAAGTATAATATATTGGGTATAATAACCAATATGAAGAAAAAGTTAATAGAACATTCTAATAGAAAATCATGAGAAATTCCTGAACATATCTAGAGAAAATCCCTAGATGTACTTAGTTCAGAATCACCTATCGGCATATGTTGGAGCTCCATATTCAATAACCAAATAGACACTATAAACTAGTAAATATAATATAATGTCTCATATAGACCCATCAATTCAAGGGGGGTAATAACCCATCTTATTGGGGTCCACAATAAATTGTCACTCAACCCTATAAAAGACACCCATAAGTCCCATGATGATGATAATAATAATAATAACACTAGTTGAAAATGGTATATAAAGAATAACCAACAAAATACTCATGCACGATCCACTAGAGGGGAACATATCTCAATGTCCAGTGGACTCAATACTAATAGAATTCCAACACACATACCACTAGAGGGGATACCATGAACGTTATAGTGGTTTCCATCATAATCCAATCATAAAAAACACACATGAACTCCATTTCTCTCATAATTACATGAATCTACCATTGAAACTACTAATTTTGACAATCAAAACCATTTTATAATTCATTTTATAATAAAAACTAGGCTTCAAGAACATATTAGTTTTAATGAAATACTCAAAGACATCTCAAGTGCCAACTAGAAAATGAATTTCCAAAACTAACTCCCACTTACAACACCATATAAAAACCAAAATGAAAACACACAACATAAAAAAATTGTTAAATAGAATTTATAAATCAACAATATTTGAAACTTCCAAAAGTTCCATGTTATACAAAACATATTTGAAAATACATTCAAGATTACTCCAAACACTAACTCCATTTCGGAATACAACAAGAAAAGGACGCATAAAACCCAACTATCTCTATAGAAAATTCCACCATCAAATACACACGGACTCTAAACCCATTTTAAAATATTATTTTCACCAGTTATGAAATTATTGGAACATATTTAAGAAATATAATGAGGGATATCACATGGGAAAAAACCAATTTATTTTAGAAAACAAACTTTTAACACATGCGCATTTGATATTACATTGAAAACATATTTTTAAAGAAACACATCTAGTATTTTTAAATCACAACATTAACCTATGAATAAGTGTCACTCCATAAAATCCACCAATTTATTCATGCAAAAAACCCACAATATTTCCACAAAACTGAGGCAAAACCAATGGAAACCACAACCCAAAGTGTCCAATTTCACTTTAAAACCCCGTTTTTAATTTTATCAACCACCTTTTGTGCATATTTACATAGTTTTGTCTGGAAAAATCTTTTTAAATTCTATTTGAAGTTAAATTTACATCATAAAAACAACAAAAAAAATTATTCTAACACCTCACAAAAATGATAATGAAATTTATAATCATTTTGGAAAGCTGAAGCTTCAAATGGATTGTTTTGGAAAGGAAATAGATGAAAACACCTACCTCTACAATGTGTGAATGAAAAAAACCATAGGGGAAGGAAAATACAAGACTGAGAAAGAATTTTAACACCATAACATCAATGAAATTGAACCACATATCAACCGTAAAATTTAGGGTTCATCCAAAAGTGAATCCTGACAAAGAATAACTAATAAACCATGACAATTAATAGAGTAGAGGAGGAAAATGTACAAAAAAACTCACCTCAGATACAATGGAGAAGAACCAAAAATGGGAGAGGAACCAATGGAAGGGATCTTAGGAGACCCTTCATATGGAAAAAATGAACCATGTGGGAGGAAAACCCAAAATAGTATTAAAAAATTGGAGGAAAAAATGTGTAATTTTACACTTTTAATGATTTGGGAAAGTCGCACAGTTTGGATGAAAGATTTACCAAAAATTTCACCAACAAGGTACCCATAACTATCTAAGTAGGAAATGTCGCATGATTACCCTGAATTGTTTGACAAACAATTCAGCAACCGCATACTCACCACTATATAAAATCAACATTAGATGCACATTTTCATGGTTAAGGGAACACATTTTCCTCTAACAATGCACCAACCATGGGGAACCTACTATCAAGCCCAGAGATCTCTATTTTCTATGATAAGTAAAAATTTTAAACTGTAACTTAACCCAAACCTCCCAGAGAATATCCAAATATAAGAAAATAAAACGGTAAAATAATTTTAAATGTGGGGGTTTGATAATTATCCCCAATAAAAACAATTTCTTCCCCAATAAAGTCACCAATATAGAAGATAAACATTACTTGATTTTATAACATAATAAATACAAACATAACCATGAACCTTGGGGTGACCATATGCTTAAAAATACACACCCCTCCATTTATAGAGGAAACCACCACATAAAGAACAATAACAGAACCTGATAGGGTTCTAAACACAATAATATCTTGACTAACTCGACCAACATTAAAACTCACAAAAACACCACCACAAGGATACCAACATGGGGTCTTCTAACACGAGTTATCCAAAAATTATCTTCACAATTTAATCAAAACTACTACCCCGAACTAGAATTTCCCCAATAAAATCAACAAACTACCACACTGAGGTGAAGCTCATAAAATATATAAAAAAAAACATCAAACCAAAACCACAATTCCAAAAATCTCTAATGCTCAACATCATTAAATGAGAAAAAAATAAAACAGGAACTAACCACACATGGGATGATTAGAACCCAAAGGGGAATAATCCCTTTCAAGACTCACATTAAAAAGGAAAAACTATTCTAACTAAAATGGAATTAAACCATCAATATTATTACAATTGCTAGTGTCTAACAGTAGAAAATAAAACTAAAACAAAAATATTAAATCCTGTCAACTATAATAGTAGATAAAAAATTCTAGGAAAGAGTGTACCATACCCTTAACAATTCCTTACTTCATGAAAAGATTCACTTCAAGGACTATGGCTAGATCCCTAATTTCTAAGTCATCAGGTTCCCCACATTCCAGATCTGACATCCTCTGATCAAGGTTTCTTCATTAGAAAAAAATTCTTAAAAAACATTCCCAAATGACCCAAAAAACAACAATGATGATGATACTTTGGAGGATTACAACAATACTGCTTCAAACGCTCAAACCGACCACACTAGAAGCACATGAGTAAATGGTCTAACGAATATAAAGCCGTAATAAACATAAAAGACTCCAGAAAAACATGTTACTCTGACATAAACCTCTCTCTAGATGGGGAACCCTCACAGGCACTAAGAAAAAAAATTCACTAATTTCCACCAACTGCAGCTCAGCTAGAAATTATTCATCCACCAAATTTTCAAAATGAATACCCTTAGAGGAGAGGGATCTATCCTTGATCTATGGATGAATACTCCAAAAAAATTTGAGATTTCAATAGATCTTGTGATGCTGTCTCTCGAGAAAAGGAAACCATATTCTTAATGTGATCAACATATCCTTCACTTTTCATGAAAATTTTGGAATACTCTTGAGCTCATACACTTTCATTATCTTCACCTCCTAAGGCACAAAAAATTAGATGGAAGTTGATTTGATCACCCCCTTGTAATCCCAAATTACATTGAAGATAAAGAAATCACCATCCACTAATCTGATTGTAGACCCTCAAACAAACCAAGAATAGTAGGAACTATCGCATCTTCAGGAGTTCCTAATGACATGAAGACACACTCAATTTCCTCAAGACATTCTAATTACTTTAATAGATCCCGATCACCCTAAAATAAAATAAATAACCTATATGAACAATAAACTAGGAAAAACCAACTAGAAACTTTGGGGACCTATATGGGAGGTATACTCTGGAAAACACAAGGATCATATGATTAGGATCAAAATCAAATTAAAGCTCAGCCAATAAGAACATCTCAAACCAAAACAATAGGCTTATAAGTAAAACACTACAAAAAATTGAAAATAACCTAATAAAAAACCACCATTTGAAATTCGTTTCTCAAAAATGCTTTCTTATGATTCCATTTTTCAATTCCAAATCCACTTTTCATAAAAAACACACTTCTGAAATAAAAATAAATTCCCAAAACCATTTTCCATTTTCAAAAATCATTTTTTAAAATCCAAGTTGAACAATTTGTTTCAAACAACCACCCATGGAATCCTTTGAACCGTCACATATATATCCATGCCATCTCTATCTTCATAATCCATGTACATATTCCTACATGAACTTTCCATTCATACCCACACATATGTGAATGCAAATAAGGAATAAAAAGGGTCAAACACACTGTTTTATCATCAGACCCAATAATTTTCCAAAATTTTAATTCACTTTTCCTTCTAATTTTCTGCAAATTTTCAAAATTCCATATCACTTTATCCTTTAAATACCATTTTCCAAAACAAAAAAAAACAGAAAAATATTTTTTTACAAAAAAATCCCAAAAATCATTTTCATTTTCAAAATAAACTTTCCCAAAAACCATTTTCATTTTAAAATCCCACTCACACCAACTGAAAAAAGGGAACAATTCACACCAAACTACCATAATTTGGAACTTGTGGTCATGCATAACTTAGATAAATGGTTAGTAGTCCATGCCCCAAGTATGAACCAACAACTAATAGGGTATTGAACCATGTAATGAAAAAACACATGGGTTACTAATCCATGTTCGGTCACAATGTGACATCAGATCGCCTCCATTTTCATTCATCATCCACACAAGCTAGAACAAAACCAAGACATAGCTCCCATACTACCCATGGTATCTTTAGGTTCATAATGAGAAAGGGTTCATGACATCCTTCCAATACCAAAAACTCGAGACCTGTCAGTCCTAATATCTTATATATCTAACTCCCCAAATGACACATGCCTTATCTGATACAATTTTACCATGAACCAAGACATGATTCCATCTAACATGACACCCGACCCAGCCCAAGACAATGCCCAAAGGTCGTTATCGATCCCCACAAGCTAGAAGCTATAACCAGACATAAAAATAATAAAAATGTAAATGATTTCATCCCAAAGAACCGTGATAAAAATAAATAGATAGAGATCATAGAAATAAACTAGTAACAACAGAATTTCAATAAATACAAACTCATACAGATAGAATAGTTGAATAATGAAATAGAAACTAAAACAAAAACAAAAAATGAGACATGCTAACAAGATATCAATGTGACCTCTTGGTCACCACCAAACATAAGACCAATTTTTTCCAAAGGAAAACTCAAACCATAAACACCTAAACCTTCAAAACATATTGGGTCTACCTAGACCGAATGGTACATGTAGGGTGTGAGAATAAAACAACTCAATATGTAATCACCATAGAGTACATGTATTTTCATTCCCAAAATATTCCACAAAAACAAGTTTGAGAAACATATAGAAAATAGGCTTTTAAATCATATTAAACAAACAAACACTTCTTACAAAAACATTCCCTTTTGAAGAAAAAACATACATATACAACATTCATTTTTTCAAAACATGGTTCCATTTTAAAATACAAAATTTTCACAAATAGAAACCAATTCCAAATCCAATCCAGAAAAAATAAATAATCAATTAAAAAAATATTGGAAATAAAATAAGAAATCATAACTAAAATACACCACATTCCACAAGTTCTCTTTTTAAAACAACTCATGCAACATTTATTTCAAACGTGTTTTTTATTTCCTAATTAGAGCTCAAAATAAACTAGTATGATCACAGCTACATAACAGAGGGAAACAAGACATTCCTAAATTAGATGTGAAGAAAAAGATAGTATAAATTAGTATAGATAACAACCAATATGTAGAAAAAATAAAGGAATTTACTAGTAGTCAGTCATGATCATTTCCTAAACATATCTAGAGGTAATCCATGGATGTACTCAGTTCGGAATCACCTAATGGCTTATGGTGAAACTCCATTTTCAATAAAAACCCGTCCACTCTAAACTATCCAATCCAGTGACACATCCCTCCTAGCACCATCATGTCAAGGGGATACCAACCCTCTTAATCGGGGTCGATATGAAACCGTCACTAAACCCTATAAAGTATGCCTAATCATCCCATGATAATTATAATAATAATAATAACACTTGAAAAAACATTGTATATAAACCATAACCCACAACATCTTTATGACTGATCCACTATAGGAGATCACATCTAAAGGTTTAGTGAAGTCAATAAAAATAGTGTTCCCATTAAAGATCCGCTATAGGGGATCTCATCCAATGGTCTTGTGGTTTCTATTATAATCCAAGAATCACACTAACATGAAATCCATTTATCTCACAAGAACTTTATGCTCACATGGGAACCACAATTTTCTACAATCTAAACCATTTTACAAATCATTTTAAAATACAAACTAGGATTTCACAGAATATGAGTTTTAATGAAAAATACAAGATATATCATGTTCTAACTGGTCAACACATTTCCAAAACCAACTCCCATTTCCAACACCATTTCAAAACCCAGTTAAAAAAGCACCACATACACTAGTTGTCAAATTACCTTTAGAAATAAACTATATTTAAATATGTCAAATAGGATATGATTTAAATAATATATTTGAAATCAATTTCAAGATTACTTTAAATATCGTTTCCATTTCTAAATACTATAAGAAAATCACACGTAAACCCCAAACATCTCTATAGGCAATGCCAACTTCAAATACACATGAATATTAAACCCATTTTCAATCATTCTTTACACATGTTAACTAATCCATGGAACATATTTAAAAAAATTAACAAGAGACCTCACATGAAACAATACAAAATTTCTTTTGGAAAACCATTTTTAACACATGAACCTTATAAATCACTTTAAAAACATCTTTTAAAACAAACAGTACTTGTCTTTTTAATTGAATTTAATAACCCCCAAATAAGTGTCACACCATAAAAGACACCATGTTATACAAACAAAATCGAAAAAAAAATTCAACCACAAAACCAAAGGTAAACATCACCCAAAGAACCAAATTTCAAATTCGAAACTCAATTAAAATTTTATCAAACACCGTGTGTGAATATATACATAATAATGATAAAAAAACCATTTTTAAATCCATTTCGTATAAAATTTCCACCAAAAAACAGTAATTTTTCTTGATGGATCATAAAAATCATAATAGACACATTTATTAAAATTTAGGAAATCTCAAGCATCAAATCGAATGTTCCAGAAAAAAAAATATATGAAAACACCTACCTCAAAGATGTGTGAACATAACCAAAGAGATAGATAAGGAAAATGCATGACTTAGAGACAATCCTCACACCCTAAAATCAAATAAGTGTAACCACATATCATCCCTAACTATTACAGTTCATCAAAAAGTGAAACCCCACCAAAGAAAAAACATGGAACAAAGAGAGGGATGATAGAATATGAGAAAAGCAACAAAAAATCAATAAAACTCACCTTATACCTGAAGGAGAAGAACCAATAAGGGGAAAGAAAAAAAGGTAAAGGATTTTGAGATTCTCTTTAGGCACAAAAAATGAGACAAGAGGGGGGAAAACCCGAAATATGGTTAAAACGTCTGAGGGGAAAAATATGAATTTGATACTTTTAATTTTTTGGGGAATTTTCATGGTTTGGAGGTAGGGTTTTCGAAACCGTGAACTAATCATGCGCCCCTCACTGTATAATAAGGACATTCGATAGAGCTACCCCACATGGTTTGAAAAGTTGTTTGCCAACTGTGGGGTCACCACTGTCCAAAATAGAAATTAATCACATGGTTTCCTGGGTAAGGGGGCACAGTTTCTTCTAACAGTGTTTCAACTATGCACCACCTGTTTTCAAGCCCCAGCATATCAATTTTTCTCTCATAAATAAATAATTTAAACTGGGACTCAACAAAACCCTACACCAGAATATCAAAATCCATGAAAAGAATAAAATAAAATAATTTCCATGGTCGGGGTGTGACACTATTGGTGTCTCTAAGTAATAAAATTCAAGAGAAAACATACAAGGGCTTATATAGGTTACTACCTAACATGAAACTCTTCATGGATTCCCTCGGGTCATGAAATTGAAAATGAACCCCACTCAAAGACTAAATTACAATTCAACTCTAAATAGTACATTACTACCAAATATATCCTCACATCCAACACATGTTCAAGCCCCACTAGCTTCATTTGAGGGATTGAATAATTATCATATCACTTCTCAAGTCATTACAGCTAGCCGAAAGACCATAATGTATCACATTATTTCTTTAAGGTTCATAGGGATCACTTACATTCATGTGACACATTAAATGAAAATAAATGTTTAAATAATATATTAATAATTTAAAATAAGGACTACAAGGCCATAAATAAAAAATACATGACCTACCTTTATAATTAAATGCCTCTGGGTACCTTTTCCAATGATACATAGGTCATACAATGGTCACAAGTCTTAATCCATAAAAAATTTAAACAACGTTTTTGAAAAGGATATTTAAATAATGTTATAATATTTTATGTATGGCCTCTACCCATAGTGGTTGAGGAAACTATGATATAGTTCAATGTTTATTGTTTATTTAGCACTTGGCGCATTAGAATCAGAAGAATTTTATTTTATGAAGAAAATTACAATTAATTATAAACCTTATAGATAATATAATTAATAAATAATATTCCCATACATGGTAACCCAATTTAATAGAAATACTTTATACCTAAATTATCATTATGACTATATGAATACTATACGGTATGTACGAAATAAAACTTATGTCACTCATAATGTTTTAACTAGTTACAAAACACATTAAAGCCCCTTCCTAGGATTTAAATTAATGACTAAGTCTCAGCCATTCCCAAATCTACAATCAAGACCCTTCCTAATCCAAAATATATAAATATAATAAATTGTTAATTTTTTTAATATGGAAAAAATATCTAAAAATATCAAAATTCCTTCTCATAACAGCTAAACTAAAACCCACTATTTCCAAGAGCAATATTACATACTATAAAAAACACCATGAAAAATAGTCTAATAAACCTAATATAAATACACAATCATTTCAATTTAATTTAAACAAGAAATTTAGGGAATTTATAAATAGACACCTACCAATATCAAATCACTAAGAGACAAACTGTTGAAGGGATTTCAACTCATTATCAAGATAGGTAATATGATATCCCAATAATTATGGGATGATTCCACCATTCTTCAATATAATTTTATAAAAAAATAGAAATAAAATAAAATAGATGATATCAAAGAAGGATAAAGAAATAGATTTTTTTCTGGAAAAACATATGCCTGATCGTTGATACAAGCCACAAAAAATTTCTCCTCATCAAGGAAAAATGTTTGAGGGAAAGGGTAGGTGTGTTGGACCATACAGAAAAAGTTGGTGAAAAGAGGGATCCACCTCTAAAAAGATAATGGGTGAAAATTTATATTCTAACAAAAAAATTTCACCATCTAGCTAGAGAATTATACAGGTCAACGTGGGTATAGTCTTGGCCACCAGTGTATCAGTCTCCTACTACCTATTGTTTAATTGATAGAGTATATGGAATTAGTCACCCGAACCTCCTCTATTGCTCTCAAAAAAATCTCTTCCATCATACAATAAATATCCCATGCCTAAAAAATCCATATTCAGGTGTTAAAATATTCATAAATTTATTTTGATCCTCAATTAAAAAGTAATCCCCTAAACTAACAAAAAATTAATGAATTCTCTGAAACTCTAAACCAATAAAGACATGGGTTCTACTACATCTCTCATTCATTATCACCACTCTTGGACTCTGAATCATATTCAACCCTCTTATCCTTTCTCATTTTATTCATCCTTTCATTTTAATTCCATCTCATCTTTTCAATTCCCCTTTTTAATACAGGTTATTTCCCTATATCATAATTGAAGAGAGTTTTATGTATCTCATTTGGGGAATTTTGTTTTTTCAATTAATAGATAATATTTTTGGTCAAAAATATTCTGTAAAGTCCTCATATAATTCATTTCAATTATTAAATCCTCTAGACTGACTCCAAATCATCTAATATGGAAAAATGTCTCATTAAATATTTTAATGTCTTCATCTATATTCTAATCTTCATATATCTAGATATATTCAAACCATTCTATAAAAAACTATGTTAAACCTCATTAACCTTAATATTTCCACGTTATATATTCTTGATCTTCTCTTACATATCCTTATAACTTATTAGTCTCATAATCACGACAAACAAATTATCAAATTGTGTTGACATGATGGAATTTCTATCATTCCCATCTAGTTATATGTGAACCTTTCTTGTATATGTCATGCTATATTATTTTCTATATTAATTAAATACCATTGTGACAACATCACATACCTATAAACATTTTAATATTAGACATGGAGTCATTCAGTTCATTCATATAGGAAAATTATTTCATTAAAATATAGGAACAACTCTAGAATTTATAAGATTGATATTTACCATGAATCACCTTAGGTAAAGGATGAATCATTCAAAGGGGAACCTGTTTAGATCTGAAACTAGATGGAGTGCCAATTTATTATGAGATCACTTATATGGGTAGGATTTAAATCAATTATTCTTTCTATTCTTATGAATTATTATATTTTAATTAAACACTATGATTTGTTTTTATATTTATACTTTAATTATTTTTATCACACCCATTCATTTATGTATATAGTTGTATTAAATTAAAGAACAGAAAGAATTAAAGGTTTTACCATGAATTCCAACAACTTTTTTAGATTAAGAATGTGTTTTCATACATATATTATCAACTATAAAAAAATTGATTACAATTATAATCCATAAATAATAAATTAGGGAACAAATTATCTTACAATTACTATATAATAAATATAGTCATATCCTCTGATTGGATTCTTACTAGCTCCCACTATTTGATGACATCTCCTAAAAAGTGTCAGGCCAGCTCCCGATAGGGTAATTATACTGGCTCATGATACTTATTTATAAGGTTATCCCAAAAACCATCCTTGAATAGGTATTCAAACACTATTTTCTCTTATATTAGTGTGAATGAATCTTTTTATGCTTCCTATCCTCAAATCTAAACTATAAAAAGGATTTCTTGGCCAAATAAATTTTCATATCTTGATAATAAGTTAATATCATAGGTCAAAATAAAATATTCATATTTACCACCTTGTTTCATGATCATTCGACTCAATTTTTTTAGTGTTGGATTCCCAATTCATCAATAAATGGTATTTACTTAATGATATAAACTATAAAGTTGATACACAAAAAACATTCTTATTATTAGAAGTATCAGGATTCATAATTCTCATCAGTTTTCTTCTTACATAATTACTATTTTATATTTACATAATATTGTGTGAATATTATTCCCATTTTAAATTTTAGAAAGTCCATAAACATCTAGTGTATTCCCCTCATTTAAATTATTCCACAAATATTTGTCATGGTATCCCATTTTAATCCTCATTAATACTCATCTATTTTCTTCTCCATGCAATATCTAAAGATCAAAAATTCCAATTTATAAAAAAATCTAGATCATTAATTAATTTCTATGTCATAATACACAAGTGCATGGATGCATGAATTTTGATATGGAGTAATTTCTTACGACATGGAACTCATTTTGGTGAATTAAAATTTTGATTGACATATTTATTTACTCAAAATGATTCAAAACTCATCTATATGACCGTGATATATTAATCACGATGACAAACAATTTTTTATAAAATGATTTAATATATCATAATATTTATTTCTATATATCATAAATGAATCCATTCATGAAAACTCATAAATTCAGTAAATTATTTCGTCCTTACAAATATTTCACTGATTCTTTCATAACTAAATTGATCCTTACACAACGTATTCAATTCTAAAACCTCAATATATGATATTTTTTATGTGATTGATTCATCCAAATATAGTGTGACTTTTCCTAAATTAAATATACTTACCCAATATCTAAATCATTCATATGTTTTCGAAAAATGATTCACTCATAGTATAAAATCATTATTATATATAAATAATTCTCTCATAATCTTTGTATCATCTATACAAAGTTTATGATTCAACTATATGAAGTAGGATAAATAATACATATAGAATTCTCATGATCCTTATCTAGACATATGACGATTCTTCCACAACCCATGTATGATTCATACAAAGAAAACTATGATGATCAATACTTATTAATTTTTATTCACTTCCTCACATAGATTATTGAATTATTGAAATTCTAATAGAACAAATTCAAATTATTCTGTGTCCATCTCAATAACTAAAAATAAATAAAAAATATAATCTAAAGAGACATTTATCATTTGATGAAATAAAAGGAAAATATAGTTTTCCATCAGTGTATTATCGAACTACAAGACATATGTTTCTTCTTCAGTAATCATTTCTCAGTCAACCATATAACTAGATTCATTAAAAAAATAATCAAAACTATTGTAAATAGTATTACCTCTATTAGATCATGCCTTTGGTTTCCCTGAAGATCAAATTAACTTTCATAAAGTATTTTTTTCTAATAATAAAATATATTCATCAACGTTCATTAATAATTATTAAGTATTTACCTTTCATTTAATAATAGATGTACCATAATTGGACTTCCATACTTTTCCAACTCATTATTTTGGTCTTCCAACTATCATGACTGGATTTGTAATTGAAAAAAATCAAATCCATGGGCTCATTATTTCTAAATAAAATTTTATTTTTATGTCATAAGACATTCCATATATTTTAAAATGTATTTTTTTATTATTAACACATAATATTATTGAATAAATTTAAATGAATATTTCAAAATCATTTAAATACTTAATTAAAATCACTTTATTATTAATCATTTTAAAAAATGTTATAAAATTAATAAGTATCCCCAATATACCATTTAAAATTATATATATATAATAAAATTAAACTAATAATATAAAATTATAATGAGAATATTCTTTTATTTCGTTATATTAAAAGATAAATTGTGAGTAATAAAATATGATAGATATTGGAATTAAATTTCAACATTTTAAGCACTAGAAATAATGTTAAATGACTGATATCCCTATCATCAACCATTATAAGAATATAATATTTAAGAACATGCTTATACATATAAAATTTGATAAGAAGTCCAGTGATTAAAACCTAAAAATAATACCTATCATTGAATATAATACCCATATATCATATGCAATGGTTTATAAAAATCTTGAATGTTTATATAATATATGACTACGATATCCCCACATCATAAGTCATGATCCAATCAATCAGCCAATTATTTTGAAAAAATATTATGATGGGGATTTTTTATGAAATGAAATTGAAAAATATTCATTTCTTGTCAAGATTTCATGAATTATAAAGTAAATTAAGGATATGATACCAATTTTGTCTTTCATATTTTATAAAATCATTTTGGATACAATTAATGAGATTATAGAAATCCAAAAAAAGATCACCATGTTAGGATAAATGAAAAATGTATAAATAAAAAAATTGTAATATTTATACATTTCACTGATGAGACACCACACATATTAATATTATGTGATCAGTAAAAATCACATGAGAAGTGTCTAAACACATCCCTCCACTAGAGGTATCCATGTTCTACTGAATTTCTAAATTCTTGGGTGGGATTCATCACTATCAATGGAATGATGGAACCTCATGGTGTAAAGGATGTAGGATAAGAATCTTATGGGAAATTAATGATTAGGGATAGATTAGAAATTGTTTTACACTCACCATTACATAAATTATGGAACATTATATATCCCCCATGTATACTCCTTTGTATAAATTGTATTTACTTATGAATTGTAATACATGAGTAAATTCCTTTGAAACATAATGTATTTATCACATGAAATATCTCTAATGTATTTATTATAATGAAATGAATCATTAAATTCCAGATAATGTATATTCTCACTTGAATGATAATAATTAAAATTTGGTTTCCCAGATAATCAAAGGAAATATCTTGTTAAAGATTCCTTCAACTATGATTATGGATTTTAATTCTATAAAAATATCATGGGTAGTGGAAAACAATATCTTATGAAATCATTCAATCATTAATTATGATCAAAAAAGGTAGTTTAAAAAAATATTATTCCCTAAGGTGTTATATACTATAATCATGGATTTTGTTTAGTGCTTTAGGGCGTATGTACCAAAATTCAAGCATAAGCGATGATCTATAATGGAAAATAGAAAGGGGTCCATTAAATTTACAATATCATAATTAACATCAATGAATTATAATTAGGAATTAAAAATGATTTAGGGTGATTAGAATTCAAAATTTTTAATGACTAGGTAATTTGATATTACCAAATGGGACCAAAATAGAATTGCAATATTCCTCAGAATTTCAATCCATGAACCCACAAGAGTGAAATATTTCAAAGGAGGAATCAATTCATATGTATATATATACATATATTTATATATGTGAACACTAAATTGTAACAATGAGAAGTCATATGACCATCACCCAATTGCATCATTATTAACTGAAACCGAAGAAACCAATAATCAAAGTGCTAAAATTATCATAATATAAATTATGGTTTTTTGGTATTAAATAAAATTGGGTCACACAAAATTTATTTAATTAAATTAAATTAAAATAATTCAAAAATATGTGGAATTTCAAGGTTCCTTAAATAAAAACTAACTTTGAACTTGAGGAAAAAATGTTCTAAGACCAATGTTTTCCCACAAATTTTCCAAATTGCACATAGATGACAATTAATCATTTTCATCAAAAACTATAAAATGTAAGGGTTTGCTTTATATAAAAAATCATCAATTTTTTATTTTTTAGAAATATAAAACACTACTAATACACATAAAACATATATCCCAAGCAAAAATACCGATTTATATATCAGTGAAACCATTATTTTATTTTCTAGGATCATTAATTTGAAAAATTAACATTTTGTCCATTTTGGTGAAAAATTACTAAAATTCAAATGGATGTTTTCAAAAATCCAATTCAAATTCAGGGAATTCATATCGAATAATTATTTCCATTTCTCTAGGATTAATTACAATGAATTAGGACATATACATAAATAAAAAAATCTAGGGTACTATCCCCTACCTATATTAATGTGGTTCAATTTAGAGGTAAATCTTATAAGAAATAATGAGACCAAAATTACAATAAAAGTTTATAATATATCCATTATATAGAATGGTTTTTTGAGACAATATATATCCATTAATTATAATCTATTTCACTCAATTACATGATTGTCTTATGAACTGATCGTACCCCAAATGTGATCATTTAGAGGATTTGAATTTTAATCACATGAAACACTTTATATAGTAATAGTAATCAAATATTAAAGGATAGAACTCAATATCAATGGATATTAAAATTTTCCTATGGAATTATTCCAAATATAAACCTAAAAAGTGTTTTAATCCCAACTAACTAACCGATTTCTCATGATAATCTATTATATATGGTTACTAGTCTATAATACATAATACTAAATATTATTATGTGATTTATGAAAATCATAAATCAAGAAGCATAAAAAACATATAATCATTTGAAAATAGGGTGGCATATAGATTAGGATATATATATCAAATAATTTAATAAAAACCCATCTTCATAATTATTTTAAGGTTGGGTCAATACCAATATAAGTATTTTTTATAAACGGTATAAAATGATGGATTTAGTACCTTAAGGATCCAGGCTAAAGACCTATTAATACAATCATGGAAACCCAATATTTTGATTGTAAATTCAATTTTAACAAATTTCCTTTAAAAAAAGAAATTTAATTAGAAAACACATTACCAATACCGTTTCAATTTAATATCACCTTTTTTAAAGTGAATAATTTTAATTTTCAAAACAAATTTCAATGATTATTTATACCTCTAGGAAACCTGTAATGTTTAATACCAATACTTGTTCGACCAAGCTTCCTATAATAAACCTTTTATGAATCAATAAAACATTTATTTAATATTTGTTTTATCAACTTACATAAAATTTATTGAGTGATGTGATGCCAATTAGTTATGACATCGTAAAGAGTAATAATTATATGAACATAAAATTTCATATGTTAGGAATAATTAAAATTAAATAAATTTTATAAATTCATAAAAAAACGAATCCTAGTTCATTATCCATTTAATAATATTAATATTTTATAAATATATAATGAATCTAATGATAAACCATATAATTAGGAATATCTAAAATTCATTCAGATATTAATTTTCAAATAAGACCTAAAATTGAAAAAATTACTGTCAATTTAACTATGTGGGGATATGATTCCGAAACATGTAAAATTAGCCATAGTCTATTCTAAATGGGAACTCAATCATATGACATAAATATTACCTCAATTACCATAAGTAATCAATAGTTAATTTATACCTATTTAACTTAAATAAATAAATAAAACCACTATTGATAATACCTCCAACTAGATAGTGTAAACAAACATGAGGTGACCCTCCCAAACCTCATCTAAATACTATAGATGAAATCCACATGTTTTAGATTAAAATAAATAATGATTTATAGGAAACCCAACATAAATTTCTAACCTCACTATATAAAAATTTTAAGGTAAAATGACAGGAATATGGGGAAGAAATGAGAGGTTCTTACATATCATTTGTATGAATTAGTGAATTCAATAACACTATATTAAGAGGATAGATGTGATAAGAATAGTTTTGGGGGAGGGTTTTTATCACTCTCTTTTGGACTTTCCAAAGAAGAGAACATTGAGAGGGGAAATAAAATCGAACCCTCTTAACATTAAAAATATTTTAAATTAAAAAATTATATTTATGTCTACCAATCACCTGATAGAAAGATTTCTATAAACCATAGCATCAATATTACCAAGGCCCTTTAATCTCAATCAATTAAATTTATATACTGACATAAAATAAATATTATGCATCCACATTGAACCCCTAAAATGATGAAATATGAATCATTAAATGTATGAGGGTATTGACTCTTTATTATCACCTGGATAGAACTCTATTAAAATATATAAAGGTGGAACATACAGTAAATCATCTTGGTGAATAAAATAGGAGCATCATGAAGTGAATAACTTTGTTTTATAAACCCTCTATAATTCATTCCATTCATAAAATACTTCACCTCTATCATCTATGATGGATCCATCATGTTTGGTGGTATATGAATCGTTTTTGTACCTTGAACAAGATAAATCATGAATCATACCTCCCAATATAAGTTTTAATCGTGACTTATCCCCATGAATGATGTAATAATATGATCTATATCCATATCAATGACAAAAATTAATATATCCTCCTCACCCTAAAGTGAAAATAATGAACTATTTCATGATAATGGCCAACAATTAATGGTAAGGCCCACCATGAGACACCAATAAATATCCTCCATGAGGGATGTGTTGAAATCATCCATTAGCGAATTAAAGACCACTCATATATGATTACTATGTTTTGTTTCACATTGAATCTATTAATATATATATATATAATACCTTAGATTCATATTCCAAATTAATATTATGATATATCTTTTATATCTAATATTATTATTATACTATTTGATAATAAAATGATGACTTCCAAAATCCCCATAAGATAATAAAATACCAATCATAGATACCTGAATGTCAGAATGGAAAGGAAATAGTGTGTTGTACCCAAGTAAAATTAAAAAAAAATCAATGTATATTTCACAATAATCGCTTCTCAAACTACCAAGAGAACTCTATATTTTCAGTTGGAGTTTACCTAGTTGAAAAATGGAAGCCCAAACCTATACCTTGGTCCCAGTATTATTACATAAGAATTATTTTCATGATTACACCTTACTTCATCAATAAACTCAATAAACCACAACTAAATATATAACCTATAACTATCTTATTACTACTATTTACTAACACCTCATAGTATGATATAGATCAATGATTCATGAAAATACCTTTTCATATAACTAGGTAATTTTTCCTGTTATATAATATCCACTAATTTCTCATCTATTTAGAAAAATTTCACTCCTTTGGTTGTTTATCACAATAAACTCTAATATTTCATGACCAAAACTATAAAAATAATATAGATTGGTTGTCCTATACAGTGAAATGATAATAATCTATCCAAAATATCTTACCAATCACCAAGATGACACCAAAAATAAAATATCTACTTATTAAAATTTGATATATTCTAGAGAAAAGTAAATTATGTTGATAATCAGAGAACTACATATTTTACCAGGTATTTATCAAAAACGAGTGGATTTTTTACCACCTGATAAAAATAATTGAAGTGAAATATATTCTACAAAACATGAATAAGTAAATTCAGTACTTCCTCTAACTACTCATCCCTCAATGTCTCCATATTGAACAACATTAATGTTAAATGAAGAATATTTTTAAATTTAATTTCATAATCAATTACTAAAATCCCACGATAAAAAATATTCACAAATGTAACATCCATATAATTTCATCGTGTTATGTTCTTTCATTCAGGAAATATTTTCTTTGATTTAAATGTATTATCAACAATAAAATATCATTAGAACCCTTTTTTCTTATGTTTAGAAAAAATATTAAATGGAAATTTAAAATATTTAATGTAAATTTTGATTTTATATTGAAAATGGGGAATTTGTAAGTATATTGACATTTTACAAATACATAGGCGATGTTGTGTAAGGGTAAACATGAAAATTTAAGGGTTATATTAGGGGAATATACCCTCATAAAAAATGGTAGGTTAAAAGTATTATGTACTATGTATGGGTAGTATATACCCTGTGTAATGGTATACATGGGTGTGTAAGGGTAAGAAATTGTTAAATAAAGTCAAAAAGGATAAATACATTTCATGAATAAATGTAACACTAAACCTACTCATGGGTATCCCAATGTTTTCCATGTTTGTGTAAAGTTACCTAAGTCTTTTCTTAATGGTAAATATTTAAATAAAAATTATATATAAGGGTATCATAGGGATGTGTAAGGGTAAATAATTACTTATAATGGATATATAAGGATACTGTAGAGTTTTTTATGTTTAAACACTTAAATCTAAAGGCTATATTTTATTAGTCAATAGTTTTATAATGTTTATATGGGTTTTATATTATCATATGGGTATAACCCCTTATAACTGTGTAGATTCTATAATACAAATATGTTTAAAACATGTTACTATTATTATATACCCTTATTTTGAAAAAAGAATTCTTAAAATATAATTTTATTTCTTATTAGTATAGAATGAATTTTAATTAAATTTTGCAGATTAAAAAAATGTACATTATATGAATTTTAATCATTTGTACCATTAAATGTTTTACAAATTATTTTATTTATTTTGAAACACCAGTATTCATTATTTAATTGAATATAAAAAAACAACTATTGGTTTAATTATTTATAGTTTTGGGAACCAAAATTACTATGTTATATTTAAAAATACCTAAACCATTGATCTATTTATTTCATGGTTACTCTTTAGAAGAGTTTGGTGTTTCTAACTACTGTTTGATCTAAGAATAACTTCTGATGTTATTTTACTTTGATTATGGTTAATGAACCTTCTTCTATTTTATCTGTCGGAACCCTCAATCATGTTCTATGCAATTTCAATAATGGAATATGGTTCTGAAAATATTTTCCCTCTAAATGAATCCTTAACTTCATGATCAATAAATAGTGATTTTATAAATGATTTCTTAACAATGAATTGAGAATACTTAGATGACTAGTTTCAAAATTTAGTTAATGGTTAAAAAAAGACTATCTTTGATGTGATTGGAAGTATTTGGTGGATATTTTATAAAATGTGGCCTAAAATTAAAAACTTTTTAATGAGATTATTTGATTTTAATTATTGAGGGAAATAGATTTAAATGAATTATGATCTATAAAGTAATGAAATTAATTAGAAAACATTGAATTGGATTTGAAATTTAAATGCATTGTTGAAACAATAAATTGGTAATTTGAATTGTGAATGATGAAATGAATTGAAAAGGGTGACTTATCCATGATTGTTTTATCTGAAAACACATGTGAGATTATATAGTTAGTCTGTTATTAGTGAAAACATTCATTGAAGCTGATCGTATACCATGAGAATGATGATGATAACTCTAACTATTACAAATTCAACATATGTTTTTCTTATGAGGTGTCGGTGGTTCCATATCAAATTTCCTGATCCTTTAGGATATGCTCACACCATTAAAAATGATTGATTGATTTAATATTGAGAGGATCCTATACCTAAGAACTAAGGAACCTCAGGGTGTACGATTAAGGGGATTTAATTTTTTTTTATTGTTACATGTTAGAATTTATTTAACTATTTTATCCCTCCATTCTTATTTATAAAAATTATAAATGAATATGGTTTTTGATAAAATTTAATTCTAAATTATTTGAATTCATATTTTTTTGGAAATTTAAATTAATCTTTCCACTTTATTTATATTTAATTTTAGATATGAATGGTTTATTTTTTATTGAATTGATTCTGTCAATTATAGTCTAATACTATTGGGATATTACTAGTCAAACCATACCTTTAACTATGGGAATTTATTTATTTTGTTACTATAGGTCTTGGAAAATGGTATGAACCACTTGGATGTAGTTGGAGTGTTTGAATCATGACACTTTTAGGGTCAGTAGTGATAAGAAGAGTGTATGTTCCATATGTTATGAGAAGTTCTTATGATGTCATTTTAAATGAAATGAGATATATAGATTATTGTTTTCTATATCTTTTTCGAGTTATAATATTTATGGTTATGTTTTAAATCCAAGTTAGGATATTTTCCTTCCACTATTTTTATTTGAATTGTTTTATTTTAGTGAAAATTTTCACCAAGATGTTTCTTGATTCCTTTTCACTAGATGCCATCATATAGTGATTGGGAATTCAGTTTGGGAAGTTTTATGATTGATTAAGAAAACATTTAGGTTAATTATTCAGATCTTTGTGGGAAGAATTTGTATCATGTGATGTTGAGCCTCTTCTTTTTTATCAATATGCAGTTTTTAGGTCTTAGAAGACCATAGATAGGATTGTTAAGACATAAAGGGTAGGTTATGAGAGAGTACATAGATATATATCATCATTAAATTATATATATTACTGTGAATTAATGGGGAAATGTGTTATGGAGGAAATTTATTAATAATAATCTATATTTCTTTTAGGCTTTATCTTAGTTTTTTATATCCCTATTTAATTATTACTAGTATAGTTAATTATTTTCTGTCTCTTGAATAGTTATTTTCTTATCTATTGATGTTTTGTAATACCATTACCCATAAAATATGTTTTTATAGACCTCTCTGGGGGGTCTACTAATGAAATTAAATAAATAAACCCTCTTATGGATTAGAACCATGTTGAGGTTGTTGTGAGTATAGTCCAATCATTGTAAAATTTAGTTACACCATTCCACATACAAAATACTATGGGTTATACCTAAGTAATGGATGTGACAATTATCCTCACTATAAACACATTATTCCCTCGAAAAGTCATCTTGAAGCCTGATCAAATAAGAGAAATGAAAACTGCTCTTCAACCCAAGACATCCAGTCCCATGTCCCATGATCATTAGTATAATGTTTCAAGGGGACTCAAACCAGAAGAATATACTTCCCTCAAATAACTTGTTCTTGGGATTACATAATACACATGGGTTGCCCAACCAATGATAGATCATGTACTATATCCAACTCCTCCCAATTCATCACATGGGATTGATCCGAGTTGTACTTTTTTAGTTTTGATAAATGAAATACGTCATGAATATATGTCAAATAAGAAGAAAAATATAACTTATATTCCACCTTTAAAATTCTCTCAGTAATCTAAAAAGGTCAAACATACCTCAGTGTTAGCCTTCCATGCTTTTCCAAATGGTGATGACCTAGACGAGTGGACACTTTCAAAAACACCCGATCACCCATTGAAAACTCTAGGTATCGATGACTCTCATAAGAATATGATTTATAGAGACTATGATATATAAATAAAAAACTTTATCAACCTGATGTTATCCAAAGTCTCTGGAAAAATAATCATCCCCAACATTGAGGTCTCGCCTACCTTATCCCAATATAGGAGGGACCGACAATGTCAACTATAGAGCACCTCAAAGGGAGCCATTTAGATTGGGGATTGGAAACTGTTATTATAAGATAAAACATCCAATCCCAAATGGCTATCCCTAGGAACATACAATGTCCAAAACACATGCACGAAGCATGTCCTCTAAAATATAAATCACCTGCTCTGTCTGACCATCCATTTGAGGATGGTGTGCCGTGCTTATTTTAATCTGAGATCCTAAGGCCTTCTAAAGGCCTTCCTAAAACTGAGAAGTGAAATGAGGTCTCTATCCGAGACAACTTAAAATGAAAAAACAGGAAGCCTTACAACCTCTTGAAGATACAATCAGCTAAACACATCCACTTTAGCATTATCTTTGATCCGAATGAAGTGGGATGATTTGGTCAGATGATCAATCACCGCCCAAATGGAATTCTTACCTCAAGGTGTATGAGTTTGGACAAAAATGAAGTCCATGGTGACATCATCCCACTTCCATCTAGGAATGGGTAATGCTTAGAGAAAACCGGAGGGACTTTGGTGCTCCACTTTAACCTATTGACATGTGTAGCATCTCAAAATGAAGTCAGTTATATCTTGTCTCATACCGGGCCACCAGAAATATTGTCTCACATCATAATACATCTTAGTATCACCTAGATGGACATCCCACTAAGACTAGTGGCTATTTAGCATCACCACCTTCCGCCGAGACGATGAAAATACTGAGTGTCCCTTGAACCACAAGGTTCCCTCAGGAGATGATGACCAATAAGAAGACATAACCCACCAGGAAGAAACAACATCAAACACTGAAAAATATCATCAATATGTTGTTATCTCTGAATAAACTCCAAGAGAGAAGGAGTAAATTAAATGTTCACCAATAACACACCTCCACTGTGCTCCTTGGTGTCCACATGCATCTGAGCTAAGAGCCCCATTAGAGTCCACTCATCACTGGACTTCCTCAAGGCTTACACTGGTACTTTTCAACTCAAAGAATATGCCACTATATTTCCCTTGCATGAGGTATAGACAATGTCAATGTCAAACCCATGTAAGTACTCAATCCAGTGGTGCTGCCTCAAATTGAGATCCTTCTGAGAGAAGATGTAGGCTAAGATTTTGTGATCAGAATAGACCACGAAATTCTCCCCAAGGTGGTAGTAACACCAGGTTTTCAAAGAATGAATCACATCTTTTAGCTCCAAGTAATTGGTCAGGTAATTCTTCTCATGTCGTCAAAGTTGGAGGGAGCCATATTCCACCACATGATCATCCTATATAAGCACGCACCTGAGGCCCATACATGAAGCATCACAATACACCACATATCCCTTTCCATATTCTAGAAAGATCAACAAGTGGGTGGTAACCAAACACTACATTAGATCCTTGTAGGAATCCTGACATTCTAGGACCAAAAACAACTTCACCCCATTCTGTATGAGTGATATCATGGGAGAATCAGGCTGAGAGAAATCCTGAACAAACCTACTATAATAACTAGCAAGGCTGAGGAAAATCCTCATCTCGAACACATACTTCAGTTTCTCCTATGAAATAACCACAGTAATCTTCTCAAGGTCTTCTAAAAATGTCTACTTTGAGATCATAATACCTAGAATCTTCACCTACCTAATCCAAAAGGTGAACTAAGACAACTTTTCATAAAGGAGGTGAGCCTGGAAAGTTCCCAACATGATCTGCAAATGATGCTCATGCTCTTCCTCAAATCCAGAGTAAACCAAGATGTCTTCCACGTATACCACAAAGAAGGAGTTGATATATTGGTGGAACACCCTATTCGTAGGTTCCACAAATACCACTATTTCATTGACCAATCCTAAGGGCATGACCAAGTACTCAAAGTGTCCATATCTACTTCATATGGTTATCTTTGGGATATTTGACTCTTTCACCTTGAGTTGATGGTAACATGAATGCTAATATATTTTATAAAACCACTTTCCCCCCTTCAACTGATCAAAAAAGTCATATATTCAGGGAAAATAATATTTGTTCTTGATGGTTACCTTGTTCGGCTTCTGGTAATCAATACACAACCGGAGAGACCCATAGACCTTATTTTAAAAGAGAACAGGAGTGACACATGGAGAAAAACTTGGGTGAATGAATCCTTTATATTCTAAATTTTCTAGATGTATATTTAATTACCTCAATTCGGTGGGGGGAAATAAGATATGAGGTAATAGATATCAGCTATGTTCTTAATTCCAAATAGATCAATAACTCCACACCCTCCTCTAGAGGTAAGCCAGAAAAATCATCTGGGAATACATATGAGAACTCATCCACTACATGTGGTAAAAAAACCTAAGGAGAACAACCATTATACTATAGAGTGAGAATCAATAAATAGAAGATATTATTCAACAACTCTCAGAGTTGAGGCCCTGTACGACCCGACCAAGGAACCCATTCCCCACGAAAAACCAACATACTTCCATCGTGTTCTGTGAAACTGACCCCATGCCTATAGTAATCGATGTATTCCGGAGAGTGTACCATCAAATAAATTACATGTTTGAGGTCAAATAGATCCATATCTAAGACCAAAAGGTCTCACTCCATATCAACCCCTGACATGGAATGTAAACATGATGGGCACCTGAGACCCTGCTCCTTCTTTCCTAGAAACGTCGACAATTCTATCGCAAAAAAATGACTCGGTTGGAAAATTCATATTGTTAATAGTAATGGAATAGATGAATGAAATAGAAGAACCAGTATCAAAAAAATTTTAAGCTATATAACAGGCAATCTGAATGGTACCTAGAATACTCGACGGTCCCGCCTTTGATACCGCTGGTGCCTAATCCACCGTATGATGATGCCAAGTATTTTTATAAGAATGGATGATCTCCTATGGCACTACTCTGAACTGGATCTACCTAGAATATGATCCATACCTACCTCTATGGACACCAAACTGAGATCCCCCTATGTTCAACAGCTTTGACTGAGCTGGCACTAACCTGAAGGCCAATGATCCTACCCCACTTTTATGTTGGCGATCCATCCTATAAAAGCGGTGCAAGTGTCCAATACCACCACACTGATAATATGGCTTCAGACGAAAAGTTCATACCGGTAGGATGTACCCTAGACTCCCACACTGGTGGCACACAACAATCCTTGCATCATAATCCACCAAAGAAAACATCCTGGAAGGTTTGCCTGAGCTGCCACCTTCATTCTTTCCCTTCTCCTGCTACATCTTTTTCATCATAGAAGTGATTCCCCTAACCATTACTGACACCATCCCAAAGAAACTAGACCTCCCCTTACAATATATATCCACCATGATAGATCTATAGACCACTTTAACATAGGGTTTAAGATTAAATAGGAAGACATAGGAATATATCTCTGGCCAGAAACACCACTCAAACTTCTAGGCCTTAAGCTGCTCGTTGGAGACAACTTCGAGAGCATACCTGACCAACTCAGCAAAATGGGTGGCATAATCTAACACTAAAGGATACACTTAAATAATTTCCATAAACTCTTGATATCAAGAATATTCCCAAACTTTAGGGAAGTACTGTTCATCGAATATTACCATGAAGTCTTTCTATCCCATCTGCTCATGCTTCCAAACTTGATGCACTGATTCCCACCACCTGCGGCTGGGACCCTATAATAAGAAATATGAACACTTCAACCTAACCTCCTTATATTTTTCCAATAACTAAAACATTCACTTGATCATTTTTGAGCCACTCATCTGCTTGATGGTGTTCTGTGCTATCTCAAAAAGTAGGAGGATTGTTTTTTAGAAAATCTTAGGCGTTATCCTTCATAGGACTGATATCTTCTTCTCTAACAGCAGATAAATCTTGATCTATTCCATGTTATATATCTTGGAAAAAATAAACCACATCCTCTAATAGCCTCTGATCTAGTGGTTTGGGAGAACTCACTTCGGCTTCCTCTTGTGGGTGCATGGGAGTTTTCTGGGGAGGCATGTTGCTACAAAAGGAAAAAGTCAGAAGAGAAAAAAATCAGTACATCAGTTATGAAAAAATTCATCATTAAAATAAAATATAATAATCCAAATACATTACAACAGTAAAATAAAAAACTACTTCACCCCCACTTGATGTCCACATGCAGTCTGCAGCCCACATGTCTCACCTGGTAGCAAAGTCAAAAAACAATTCCAACATCCCCTGGTGACTTAAGGCTTGTCACAAGAGGTTCAGGCCATGAACCCTACATGCGACCAAAACGTCAAGCCTTGATATTACTAGACCATGTATAGCACAAATCATCCCAAAATAATAATATAACCCAAAAACATTAACCTGCCATGATACCATTTTGTCACAAACCGAATCTAGTCACCATTAAAACCAGCGCCCAACCCGACCACTAGAAAGACACAAAGTTAATTAAAATAGTCAAATACTTAAAATATTTTAAAGATATTTATCATGTAATTTATATTCTCGTTTATAGTGGGGGTTTTCCATGCATTTTTTGAGTAAATGGTGGGTTTTCATGATTTGGGCCCAACTGTAAGGCCATTTCTAGATTTAGAAAAAATATTTTTCTTTTATAACTCTTTCATTTTTCAACATTTTCAGTTATTAAAACTTTTACATGGCCTCACTTGACCTATGAAAACGACCATATATATTTGGACCCCATAAGAACTAATTATCATTTTGGATTTGAGTGATTTATTTATGAATTGGGTCAACCCATGAGCCCATTTCCTGCTTTAAAAACAAATTTAATTCTCTAATAGATCATTAATTTAATAATGTTTTTTGGTTAGTCCAACTCCCACTCATATCCAACAGACCTAGGCACCCCCATGTTTGTATCTCTCTATTTGGAGATCATTTTCTTCATGGATAAGTGCAAAGTTTTTCTGGGTTTCTCCAATCTTTCAGATTTGAGAAGGTACTTTATTGCATCCAAAAATCGTCCAATTTTCATTATATTTACCCCATTAAGAACACATGTCCTCATTAGCCAAATTTGAGCCACCCTTTCAGTTTTGGTTGCTTTTGTATTCATCATTTAGTGGATTTGGGGTGATTTCTTCAAGATCTCTCAAGTAAGTGGGTTTTATTCCATCCTCCTCCAATTTTCTTAAGATTTATTCCATTTTCATAGGTTTTATTCCTTTATTCATGATTTTCCTAATGTCTATAATGTAGGGATTCGAACCTAGGGTTTTTATTTTGAGTTTCTTGGTCCAATATTGTGGTTTTAGGTTTATTTTCACTCCCTTGTGGTGCGACAGTTGTGCGATTGAAGTTCCACACAATGATTTAAGGGTTTTGAAATATATGGTAGGTGATTCCATGTATAATAATTGTATAATGAGTTATATTACTATATTTATGTTTCTTTTATGTTACTCTAACATTATTTTTAGTGTGAAAACGTTTTTTTAGCATTGTTAAGAATTTGATTTTTAAGTGCAAATTTTGTGTGAAAATGGGTGTTTTTACTTGTGGATTCCATGTTATACTAATTGGTGTTATTTTATAATTCATGGAATTTATTTATAGAAATATTTTAGTGCTGAAAATTATTGTTTTTTGTAATAATGGTATGAATTTTTTGTTCAAAGAGGGATTTTAAATGGATTTTATGTGTAAAGTTTTGTTATAAGTTGTGTAATTGGTTTATGGAAATTATAAGCATCTTTTTGAGTTATAAAAATAGTGAAAAGAATATTTAGATACTATTTTGACTGTTTATGGACATAACTAGTATTTTTGTGTGTAAACAGAATTTTTGTAGAATGTGGAACTTGTTTGAGCACAAAGAAGGAAACCTGGGTATCTAGGTGGGCAGATATGTACTAACATGCTAGTGATCTGAAGTGGTTTTGTCCCTGATTCCCATAGTAAGTTTGTCGTTGAAAACACTAATTTTTTTTGTCAATCATGATTTTAGGGTCTACTAGGTTATGGGAGATTCTCGTACTAATGTCTCATTCATGAGAAAATGTATTATTATGGTTACTTTCACACTGAGATGCGACGTACATCGGGCTTAAAACTAACTAGTTAATAGGGGTGTTCATGTGTTGAGTGATCATTCAATATTTATAATTTATCATTTTCTTATGGGGTGTTTGGATGGAAAATTCAGCATCTTACATGTTTTACTTTAATGTACCTATTCATTATTGATTCCTGCTTTAAAAACTATTTTCATTTAAAAGTTTCACCTTTAGAAATTATTGCTACCATTATTTGTTTATAATAGTTGCAAGATTTTTATCTTATAATTCTTTTCACAGGAAATATTTGGGTGGTATAATATTTGTATTAGGATCAAAACCTACTTCTACCTTTGGATGTAGTTAACTTGGTTATGTTGGACACCAGTAAGAGAAAGGATTTTGGAGATGGTGGTTCAGGTTGCTAGTTGCTCCCGTTGTGCAGTGTTGTGAAGAAGGCTTGTGGGTGATGAACCCTTGTCATTTGGCTATCTTTGGGATGTTTCTTATTCTACTTTTATGTATTTTATTACTTATTATGTCATTTTTATACCCATGCATTCATTTCATAATTTTATTTACAACTTTCTTTTGTAGAATTTTAAAATTTGGTTTATTGATTGTTAATACTTGTTAAATGATTCTAAACTCAGGTAAATGGTTCTTAAACTATAATAAATGATACCCAAGCACATTTTCCAGCCCGTGAGGATATAAAATTCCCGTCGGGCCTTTCTATGGTCTAGGTTAGGTATCGATTTTAATAACTACCAAATTCAGTTTGTGACACCCATGAACGAATAAAATTAAACGAATCATACAAAATAATAAGAAAATAAAAAGTGTATTCATTATAATATATATAAAATGGTAATTATATACACCTTATAAAAAAATACTAGTAGATAACATAACATATTTCTCGAGGAAGGAAAACTGAGACAACATTTCTTATCAGATTGGTAACGTTGACAATGTAAACCACATGAAAGAGATAACTTAAAATGGATACATTAATACACATAATATTATGGATAATATTAATAAAATAAGAAATAATTGTCTATATAAATACCTCCTAAAATATTTATGTGGTGAATATTTCATTTATGTCATAGAAATTAAAAGTGAGAAGTAATTCCCTTAATAATCACCCCATTGAATTTGAGAAATTATCAACAAATAATTTATGGTTTTAAAATTAAAAACCAAAAAAATTAAATAAAATAAAATATATAAAAAATTCAATATAATCATAATTATATAACACAAAATACAATGAATAAGTAATATAACCCAATGAAAATAAGTGTATTTATTGAATTTTTTTACCACTTGGTATTAATAAATTCAAATCCATTTTGATGAAATAATTCAAATTGGATATCAAAAAATTATGTCTGAAGGATTTATTATATTACATTTAAAAGGGGTAGTATTTAAATAGAAAAATATAAATAAGTGTTGAATATAGAATTTTTTTCATAGAAATAAAAAGTTACTTGAAAAACACTTACCGTGAGTCCATAAATTCCATGTGTGTCCTGTATATCTTGTATAATAATATTATATCAAATATTTTATTTTTAATAAACTTTTATAGGTTTAATACCATATACATCAATAATTTAATTTATTTCTTATTTTAATGACATATTAAATTACATAATAAGTTCTTTCTATGCAGGTTTTTAGAGGACATTCAGGTCATTATTTCAATACAGATTCGGTGTGTTGACTATTGTTAAAGATGTCATTATTTCAACTTAAATAGAATAAAAATGATGAAAAAATTATAATATTCATTCATAAAAAATACTATTAAAAACAATCATAAAAAATTGTTGTGAAAAATGAACTATAATACAATCATTGAGGGGGTAGGTTTTACATACGCATGAGTAATGATTCCTTATTTAATGATCATTATATAAAGATGGTATGAATTATTTTATATTTCCATATTTACCTTAATTTCATAAAAATTATATTATTTCTCTAAATATACACACCTATATATAATATTTTTATGTAGTGATGAAAAAAATAATCCCATTACTTCATGGAGATGGTAGTCCACATGTACATGAATGACATCATCATTTTCAGTGTAAGAGAGAAATGTATTGAATTATCTTTCAAAAAATTTAAATATGTATTTAAAATATTTTCTATTTAATTTATATACTATATATTCATTAAAAGTTTCCTTATTACCTTCCATTTAATGATTTAGTGAAAAACCAATCACCTCCCCTCTTGGGACAATAATCAACCTTACAGATGAGCGACATTATCATATCCCACGTGGAATGGAATGTAAAAATATATATATGATATCATACGTAAGTTAGAATAAATATATTTAAAGTATCATATATATTCATTAAAACCATATTTCCAATAATCTATGAGAGGTTCTGAGGGAAAATGAAGGACATTTCTTCACGAGGAGGTAGTCCACCATAGACATGAATGATGATTTTTTATCAAATTTGATGGAAGAGTATATGGATTTAGGTTACTAAATTGTTATAATAAAATATAAGTATATAGTAGAAACTATTTATATAATATTATCATAGTTTAAGATGAATTTATTGAGGTGGAATAATAAATAATACAAAACCATATAGTTAGAGGTTTAACTCTTCTCAAACCACCTCTTTTTGAATACAACTAATGTATTCCAAATATTGTTTTTTGACCAAAAAATAATGTAAAATGAGGTTATTTTTGTTAGTAAGTTATTTTTTAATATTAAAAAACCAAATGGGTTTAATTGTGTTATTAATAATGGAGAGGGGGTGATATTTTATAAGTGATGTGAGTGGAAGACTAGTAATTTTTGAAAATATATAGGTGTTCCCACATTTTTTACAATATATAAAGGTCCAAACATGGGTATTATATATAATAATAAATTATAGGTTCTAAATATGGTGAATTTTTTTTTCATGTTTTTATTTTATCTGGACACTTATCTTTTTTATTTTCACCCCTGGTAAAACCGTGTACACCTTAACGATGGTAATTAATTTCTAATTTTTTCACAATTCATTATGGTCAATAAAATTATGTTGAAAATATTATATAAAATAAATTAATCTAATTCCAAATATGGGATATATTTTACAAAATTATATTCGCATACACTAGAAATTTTAATATAATATTTATCCCACATATGTGATGAAAATAGAATTTTCAAGAAATGTCTTTTTAGGAAAAATAATTTTTTTATATTTACTCTATGAAAAATAATAATAATTGTATTAATATAAATTAATATTCATTTAGACATGGTATATAAATTTTATTAAAATTATTCCTTATTATGTGTTTTTTAATTATTTAAAAAGGATAAACATTATGTACTTTAAAACCATGTACAAGAAAACCTATTTTTATTTCCAAAACGTTACTTATACTAAAATAAAATATAAAAAGGAATCAAATTTAGTTAAGTGGATTGAATATAACTAAATAATAATCATATAATCTTAATAAATATTGAATATATAATTTTACTTTTATATTTACATTATTTATTGAAATGAAATGACATTTTTACAAAAAATTTAATTTTTCACTATTTACTAAAAATCAAATTTTTTCTGAAAAATCCCATACTGTCCCTCAATGTAAATATTGATATTAAAATTTAAAATATGATTTAAATTAAATTTAATTCTTTTTTAGTATGTAAAATTATTATATATAATATATTTTTTATAAAAATTAATAAAAAACATTTTTGAAGAAATCTAAATTTTAATGAATAAGATTATATTTCTAAAAATTTCTCGAATATTTACTAATATTTTTTAAAGAATTAATAATTAGTTATATATATATATACACACTTATAAAACATTTATTACTATACATACAAACCAATTTAATGGCTTGGTTATAACTTTTATATATTTCCCGGATCAATTAAGCATGATATGGCATGTCGAATACGATATCAAACAAATTTTTATTTTATAAAATCTAGGAATGTTATATAATGAATAGAAGGTATGTAATATGCATTGATTTATAAAATCAGGATATTTGTTTTCAAGAAAATTAATAAATTTATATTCTATTTTTCAAGAATATTTATGATAAATTCACTAAATTAATAGACTATTGATCTAAAGTTTGCAGGAAAAATATATAAATTAAATATTTTGAGGCATTAATTTTATGGAGATAATACTTATATATATACATAAAAAAATTATATGTTTATATTCCCATATAATGACTTAAAAATGAGTCAATGGTTATAATTGTAGTTAACAAGGGTCGTTTAATTCTTTATATATTACAATATTATGATATTTAATAAGGTAACTAATTCTATCAGTAAAGAATAATATACTGCACATTCCATGAGAGGATTGAGATATATAAAACACACACACATATATATATATATATATATGATAGATCTAGAACTTAGAAAGGTGATGACAAAAAACAAACAATTATGTTATAACATAACGATGACTCATGTCCCCAAACCCACCTCTAATATAACAAGGGAAATAATCTATAATTGATGTATCCAAAAAATGATTGGATGGATTATAACTTAACATAAATTTTATAATTTAAACATGAATCGTAATTTAACATAATAAAAATAAAAGACTATAAATATAAAATAACAAAAGAATTTACAAATATCTAAAAAAATAATGAGAATTAAAAGAATAAATCACCATGTACATATAAAACATTTCAAATCGATGTAATTAAATATAATTTTATAAATTTATAACATCTATGTTGTAATAAAAATAAACACTCCATGATATGATATATTATATATCCTATCATCATATAACCCTTACAAAACAACCACTAATTACATTATCAAATTCTAATGAATATTATAGAATAAACCACATGTGGGTGATTACATGTGATAGTAATAATAATCATTATATTCCACCAAAATAGTGATTCTAATGATATATAGATATTTATTTACATGAATCATCAATATATAAATTAAAAATTTAACAAAAAACTTTAATATTCTTCACCAATGATATCAGGATATCCACATTTAGATTTATAGAATGTTTTCCCTTAGCATGCAATGTTCGCACTCTGTACAAATATAAATTTAAATAGATACACATAAAAATTCATTTCTAAAAATAATAAATAGTCTCCTAGAAAATATTTCCTACGAAACGCCAGCGGAAAAATATTCTCTATGACCCATAACTTTATTTAGTATCTATAATCTTGGTTATTGAAAATATATATATAATGTTGTACCCCTCTAGAGAATTATTGTTTGAATCTATCGTTTGATATTTAATCCCTTAATCCCTATATGTCTATGTTAATAAGATAATTAAAATAAAATAACATAAAATTATGAATCTATGCCACCTACCATCATGAATACCCCCATCCATAGAATTAACCTTGATCCACCACTGTTTCATGATGTAGACATAAATCTAAAACAATTCATGTGTCATAGAAACAACTATATTATGAGTCTAACATAAAAAGGTAACATCTAATAATTCAGTATGTACGTGGAAAATAATCATCCTAATCAATTCTAGAGTTAATTGTGAATTTTTTTTAAACATTAGAGTGAATAATTTTCAATATTGATACATTGAATATTGGTGAGATAAGGAAAAATTTCTAGGAAAATGTTTGTAATATAAATCATCAGGATATGGTTGAAAATAGGATTGGATATATATATATATATATATATAAATTATCACAGTTATATGATCTTGATATGTGTGAAAAATGAGAAATTATTCATGTAAGGAACCAACCATAAACATAACTTATTCTACTATTTTTAACTATAATTCATATTCAAGGATCTTTTTAGTTTATAATTTTTCAGAATTTGGAGAAAATCATAGACAATACACCTCTTTCATACAAAAAGGATACATATAAAAAAATATTTCATAAAAAATATAATAATTTTAAAATAAAAGATGATTTATATTTCATGAAAAATATTCATAACTTTAAACTTTACTTCCTAATATATCTTAACAATCTTTATACACTATGAAAAACATTTTAAAACATGGAATGAGAATGAAAATCTCACTAAGGGAAAAAATGGAAACTTTTAGTATTGTGAAAACCTTAAAACCCCTGAATACATCATCATAAATGATGACTTTTCAACCTTATGTAGTAGTAAATACATTCATATGAATGTAACCTCAGTTCATACCCTTTCTGTAATAAAAATATTTGTATGAACCCCTAGAAAACCTAGATAACACAAAATGGTAACTTGAGACATAAATATACATAATATAATAACAATTCTATCAACTTCCATACATGTAACTTTTAGAAAATGGAATAAACATACGGTCGACATCCTTACATGTCAATCTTATAAAATTGAATAACTACATGGTTGAATTTCATAACCAATGAAATGAAGGTTATAACGTAATGACCCATTCATGGTTTATCATGAAATTACTCGTACATAGTTTATCACATAACTACCCATCAAATTTTTATGCTCCTCTAAATATTAATAGAACATAAAATATTACAATTTTTTGCATTTCATTCCTAAAATTTCATTTCTAATCAAAAGAAATCATTTCAAGATATTGAAATAATCTATCCATTTTAAAAACCATTTTCAAAAACCAAAATACCTAGAAAAGGGTAAGGGTTTTATTTTTATTTTAAAAATATTAAGTATTGAAGATGAATCCAAATGTCAAATATTTTCATGGTGGTAGAGTAGTTCTTGTCTCTGTATAAATTAAAAGAACATTCTTTATTTTGTTTGTCAAAACATTTCATATAAAACATGTAAAAATATTGAATTTTAAAACATTTCAATGATATTTAAAATAGATATGAAATTTCCTTTATAATTCTTTTATATACATATAAATTTTTAAAATAATATCAAGAATATTGAAATGGATAAAAAGATGTCATAATTATATCTTTAAACATTCAAGGTGTCTCATACCTCTATAAAAATTTAAATTATAATCCCCATAAAATAAAAGAATATAAAAAAATAACATGGTAATAAATAAATTAAAGACATGATAATTAAAATGGGTTGTATATACACCTAATAAAGTAAGGTGGGTGTATAAAATCAAACAATGCCTCAATGAAACAAGATTGAGACGAAGTCCCTTACCCCAAGTTTGATTCATCATGTATGTTATTTATCTTTATAAATAATAAATATAGGATAATTATTTACTTGTTTTTTTTTCACTGTTTCAAGTTTATTATTCCTTTTTTATCACTTATTATCATTTTCTAAGAGTTACTTAGTTGTTTATGTTCATGTTAGATGTTTTGATGATATATTGTATATGAATCAAACATGACTTTAGTGGGACTTCTAAAGTTAAAAGTGGTCCTTATACCATCACTTAAAGTGAATATTAATTACTTAATAATCACTTAAGTGCATTAATTATACTTTTAAATCTATCCATTAAATAATTATATGAAAAATGAACTACTTTACAATCATGGAGAGGTATGTTGTATGTACACATGAGTAGCATTTATATTTTTTAATGATCATTATGGAAAAAAGATAAGTATTATTTAATATTACTATAATGAATATAATATAATTAGTCATATTTTAATCATTTAAACATACCTATACATATTATCCAGTTGATGTGGTGATTAAAACTGAATCACATTACTTCGTGGAGGTGATAGTTCACACGTATGCACGAACAACACAATCATTTTTATATGCATGGAAATTAAGAACATAGTTGATATATAATTCTATTATAAAAATAGAAATTTCATGAATATCAAAAATAAAAATGAACCCCATAATTATAAATATTTCTGAGATATGGCAATAAAAAATGAATTATATCTGTTCGTGGAGGTGATACTTTACAAGAACAAAGAAACAGTTAATTATTTTCCCATTTGATGAAAGTTTAAATGGATTTAGGTTATGAAATTAAATAAATAAAAACATAGTAAATTTAATATAATTTATTAATTATTTCATCCTGGATAATTAATATTTTAAGTATGTGGAAGAAGAAATAAAATAAAAACACTTAATTAAAAATGATAAGTCATCTTCGGGCAATTTCCATTGATTACCTCCTTAACGCCTCTTACGAGGGTGTTATTCATAAAATAAAGAATATAGAAGGTGAGGAGTTTTTAGATAAAGGTATTTTATAAGATATTGTCTAATCAAAATTGATTTTTAGGTATGAATAAATGATAATAATTTGTTCCCTTTTATAAGAGAGGTGAGAGGCACTCATAGAATTTTTCAAAATATTAAATTAATCAAAAATAATTTTCTGTTACATGTTGATAAAAATTGATTTATTTATATTATAGGATAAGGATGAGTTGTAATCCATTCATACAATGAAAATTTGAATGGTTTTGCTTATTTTCCCTAATCCATATCTTTTTCGATTTAACTTTTTTTATACCCTTTTTACTGTTATCATGTTATCATGTAATTTCCACTTTGAGGGTTAATAAAAATCCAATAACATACAAAAAAGTCCCTTAAATGTGACCTTTATGATATTTTATGACATATCATAATTATTTGGAAGAAATATTAGTTTTTTATAAATTCTAAATCATTGAATAAAATATTTTACATTCTAAAAACCATTAGTGTCAATTTTAACACTATTCATTTATTGAATTTTTTAAAATATCATAACAACATGATATATTCAAACCAATTAATTTAATGAGTCACTAAAATTTTAAATTAATCTATAAAATTCATGTATGAAATTAATTATATATTATGTATTTTTTAAATATTTTTAATATCATTTATTTTATTCTTTCATTAATGAAACAATTATTTCGTCATAATTGTGTCACCATTTAAGAGTTATAATTTATCACTAAAAAATATAAATAAATTACCATGATTTATGTGAATATATTATATTTGAATTTAATATTTATATTTTAACATATCACCGATTTTTTCTCATATTAAAAATATTTTACCTATTGAAAGCATAAGTTTGAAAAAATGACATTTATATTAATATAATACTCTAAATGTCATAAAGAAATCAATGTGGCTCAAAGAGATCCAAAAATATTCCAAAGGATTATTTGTGTCAAAAATAACTCATCATATTAAATTTGGACATTTTTTATTGTATTTTTATAATATTATAAAATATTATTATTACCTTAATTACTTGATTTACCCTTGATCGTGGTAATAAAAAAATTACGAATGTTTTTATTCATATTTTAAAAAAATTAAAGGGAACTATTTACATAATTTGGACCTTATGATGGAAAATATTGAATCCATTTTTGAAATTAAAAGCATATAATTGGTAAAAAATAATCCTGTTGATGGGATGAGAAAATATTGTTTTAATATATAAATCTTTTAAGATTTAAATGTTTTTATTTCCAAATTCAATGTGAAATTAATTAAAATAAACTAAATTATATTAAATGATACAAAATGTCTGCATTATACTTTATAACCATTCAAATATATAACTTAACATGATAAATAAATTTTATGGGAAACTATTTTCCAAATAAAATTTTTATTTGTTTCACTATTCATCAAAACATGAAACATATCACGAAAATACCAAACACTAAAAAAAATTTATTTTTTATAATTTGATTTAAAATAATAATTTATTTTTCAAATATAACTTATAAAAGTTTCAATAAAATAAATTTAAAAAAAGTACACCATTAAAATGAGGAAAAACTTCCTTTTTTGAAAAATACTTCTTTTATTCATGAAATTAGATTTTTACTTATAAGATGTCTGAAAAACACATAAGATGAATGAAAAACATTAAATAAAATTTTATTATTTGTGTAATTAATTAATATAACTTATAAATAGTTATTTATAAATTTATTGGTAAGAAATATAGTTGTGTAATTTTATATAGTTTTAAAGAAAAACATTTCCTTATATTTTAATAAGTGTTTTAAATACATTTATAATTAATTCTTCATTGAATAATTATTTATATGTAGATTTACAAACCATATTTTCATAATTAAGTTGATATTGTTCATTCCCTCTATTATAATAACTTGATTTTAATGGTAACATTTAAATATTATTTAGTTTTTTATTTAAGATAAATGTCACATATGATGTTTGTTATAAAAAATGGGATTTCCTTTTAAAAACATAGGATGTTACATTATCCACATTTAATAAACTATATCCTCAAAATTTTAACCCGTTCTTGGTATCTAGGGTTTTACTAATCAAATTACCTTTATTGAAATCCCATATTGGAAAAAAGAAAAATTGAGAAATATGCTTTAAAATAAAGAAAGAGAAGTATTAATGTCACATAATATAACATATACTAGGATTACATAAAGGAAAAAATGGACATTGAAGATAAAAATAACCCTCGTGTTAAGATGGAGAGTGATAGAAAGAATGACCATAAGAAAGTTATCAATCACAAAATAAAAAATATGTGATGTATTAAAATGTAAATGGTTTCTTAGTAATAAATGTAAAAAATAACATTTTTTTATTTTAAGATCATTTACAGAGAGGTGAGGAATTTATTTCACTAACTGGACTAAGAACATAAGGAAATACACTTACATGAAATATAGAGTTTCATCTCTTAATAAAAATCCACCACAAAATCATATTTTTCACCAAATGATGAGTATTATGATTCACTTCCATACCATTGGAAGTAGAATATATTTCAATAGATAAATAAATTAAAAAAAGTTAAAAATATATACCTCATATATATATATATATATATATATATATATATATATATAAATTAACCAAAACCAAAATGGTCTAGACAAGATAAGATAATTCCCTAAAAAGAACATACCTTTATATGAAGGAAAACTATTTTAATATTCAAAATCCAATAAGGACACCAAAATCTAGAGATGGAACGTTCAAAAAATAATTTTCATTAAACTTCCTTAAAATAATCTAAACTATGATTTAAACCCAAAATTCAAAAGTATTTGATAAAATATTATTCCAATAAATATTTTAACATTTTTATACAAATAACAATAATCACTCTTAATGAATCATACCCAAAATCTAATTTCTTATATCACATAATTTCTATAATATGCTAGTTATTTACATAAATATCCCAAAATAATATAAACCCAGAATATAATCCTAGATGTTTCCAAAATATAATTAATCATTTAATTCTTATATAAAATCCCATTTCATTCTATTTTCCTCAATAAAAAATGGTTCCCAACATATTAAACCTCTTTTGAAAAAAATTGATCACTTAATCAGCAAATCATTTTCCAATCCCATGGTTATATATTCAAAAAAACATATGTTCACAAAATAAACTTATTATTGATATAAAAACATGTTTAACTAAATCTAGAAAGTCATAATAACTATGAATTCAGGTAGGAAAGTTGTAGGTGATGCACCCTTGTCGCCCTCCGGTTTTGTGTTCAAAAAATTTCCCCTTGTCAGATGTGATGAGTTGGCAGCAATCCTGTGGGTTTTCTTTTTTCTATGACTATATAAATTTAATAAAATTTCCAAAATATTATAATGTCCAAAAAATAACAAAAACAGTTATTAACCTCAATTTTTATCTCATACCGATCTTTTTACATCAGAAAAATTAATAACCGATAATTACCTCAAATACCAATGTCTCCAATAATACTATTAGTCTTCTAAATATTTCATAATATAAATACTAAAAAGGTATTATAATACAATAAACATATTTTAAAACGTAAAATTATAAACTCATGATGATATTCATAACTTTTAATAAAACATTATAATCTCCATATATGTCTAAACCATCATTTGATACCAATTGTATGGACCCGACCTTAAACTTAACTTATTATAGTTCTTTTTAACTAGAATTCACATTCATGGATATTTTAGTTAAGAGTTTTTGATAATTAGGAATAAATAATTCATAATATACCACTTTCATAAAAATAGAATTATTCTAAAATATTAACCATTTCTTTCATAATATAAAACATTTAAAATAAAACATGACTTATTTTTTATGAAAAATTTTCAAAATTTTTAGCTCAACTTGTTCGTCTCTATTACACATCATTATACTGTTTCAAAGATATTTTAAAACTTAGGATGATAATAAAATTCTCAATAAGGGTAAAAAAATAAGGAAAACTATTAGCCTTGTAAAGACATTAAAACCCATGAATAATTTAACACAAAGTAAAAATTTTCACCATTAAGAATCAGTGAATAATTTCATTTGAAATTAGTCTCATTGCATACCATTTTTGTAATAAAAATATTACTATAAAAATCATATATACTATAGATAAAAATAAAGGTAATTAAGGATATAATTATACATAAATGGAGGAACAATGCGGTTCAAATTTATATATTACACTCTTATAAAATGGAACTACCGTACAATAAACATCCATACATATCATGTTTAAAAAATGGAATAATCACAAGGTTGAAATACATACCCAATGCATTGGAGGTTATAATGTTACCACCATTCCTTTTTTTTCACGTAACCACCCATCCATGTTTTATCATGTAACCACTCATAAAAATTCCATGTACCATTAAATAATCATAACACAAAAAAGATTTAAATTTTATGGATTTTACTCTTAAAATTTTATTTTCAATCATAAGTAATAATTTCAATATATTTAAATAGTAAATATATTTTCAAAACCATTTTCAATACCAAAATACCCAAAAAAGAAAAAATATGATTATTTTTATTTTAGAAATAAAAATTCTTAAAGATGAATCCAAATATAAAATAATGGTCATGGAGGTGGAGAAGTTGTTGTCATCGTACACATTAAAATGAACATTCATTTTATTGTTTACAAAAAATGGTCATTATAAAAAACATAAAAATATTTTTCTTTAAATAGTTTTAATGAAATTTTATAAATAAATAAAATGTACTTTATAATACTTTTTATCTATATAATATATTAAATAATATTAGGAATATGGAAATTGGTAAAATGAAGTCATAACTATGTATTGTAAAATTTGAGGTGTCACATAACACTTTGAACATTTAAATATTAATCCCCCTAAAATAATCACTTTAAAAAAACAATAAATAACATGATAATAAATATATTAATAGCATTATAAGTTAAAGGGGTTGCATATACACATAAGAAAATAAGGTTAGTGTATGACATCAAATTATGCCTCAATGAAAGGAGATTGAGACAAAGTCCATTACATCATGTCTGATTCATCACATATGTTCTTTATCTTCTTAAATAAAAACATATGGATAATTATTTAATTAATTTTAAACCCTTTTCATGTTTATTATTCCTTTTAATATCAATTATCACCATGTAATAATAATTAATAAATTATTTATATTCATGTCATACATTATGATGATATTCAGTACATGAGTCAAAAAATGACATTGGTAGGATGTATAAAGTCAAAAGTGGTCACTAGTACATCATATACCGAATAAAATTAATGCAAGAATAATAATTTTTATACATTAATTATACTTTTAAACCCATTAATTACATATTTATATGAGAAATTAACCACATTACAAACAAGGAGACAGTATGTCGTATGTACGGTTGAGTAACATTTACATTTTTGAATGATCATTATAGAAATAAAGTAATTATTAAATTTATCTTTTTGAAATTATAATAATATCATTGATATCATAATAATAATTTAAATATATATATATATATATTATACAATTGATGAGGTGGTTAAAAATTAATCTCATCGCTTCATGGAGGTGGTAGTTCACATGTATGTACAAATGACATAATCATTTTTATGTGCACAAAAAGTAAAAAAGTAATTTATATTATTCTATTATGATGATAAATATATCATTAATATCATACATAAATATTAATTCCACAATTATAAATAGTATTGAGAGACGGTGGTTGAAAATGAATTATATCGGTACAATGAAGTGATAGTTTACAAGTACACACAAATGATTAATTATTTTCCCATATGATGGGAGTGGAGATGTATTTAGCTGATGATATTTACATAATAAAATATCAGAATATTCAGGATAATGTATTTATTATTTCATCATGGTTTAAGATGATTTTAAGTAATTGGAAGAATAAATAAAATAGAAAATATTAATAAAAATTGATAGCTCTTCCTCAGGAGATTTCCATTGATTATCATATTAACACCTATAAAGTGAATGTTATCCAAAAAATAAGGCCCATAGAAAGTGTGTAGCGATTATATGAAGGTATTTATGTATATATTGGATGAAAAAAATTTATTTTTATGTATGAATAAATTTTAATAATTAGTTCCCTTTTATAAGATATAGGAGTGGCACTCTTGGAGTTGTTCAAAATATTAATGTAATATAAATTATTATTCTATTATAAGTGACACCAAATTGAGTTATTTCAAAGATATAATGATCATGGGAAGAAATTAATTCATATAATGATTATTATATTGGTTTTTGTTGTTTTTATATATCCTTATATTTTAGTTTTTAATATTATTCTTCCCTTTTAACTCTTTCTGTGTTATCATGAAAGTTAAACCTTGAGGGTTAATATAATAAATATAAAATTCAAAAAGACCGTTAAATGAGTCATTAAATAAATTTTAGTACTTATAGATATTAATTGTTTAAATATTATATTTTTATAAATATTATATCATTTAATAAAATATTTTATATTTTAGAATACTATTAGTGTCAATTTTGACAGTATTCAAGTAAAGCCCTCAACCCACACTTCTGGATTTAGTACTAACATATAAATTGTGTTTTTTATAAAAGATAAAAAATACACAGTACATTATACATATGATGACCTTTTCCTTTCTAGGTTCTATATAACTAGACACCAACTTACATACATGGAATCTGGGTTCACATAAATAATTATAGTCTAACTAATTGCATTCATCTACATTATCACCTTAATTGTCCTTTGAAATTATAAATAATATTGTGATTTTTTAAATGGGATAAGAATAAAAATACCAGCAATGGATATATAAATAAGGAAAGAAAATATTAGTCCATGAATACTTTTAAACTTATGAAATCATTTTAAAAAAGGCATACTTGTCACCCATATATACTTACTTTGTGAAACTAGATATTTCTAAGAGATTTAAACAAAACATAAAGAACATAAATAGAACAATAAAGGTATCATAGTTAATTAGATAATCTTGTAACCCTCTCGGCTACCTTATGATTTGTAACCCTCACGAGTACCTTACATTGTAACCCTCATGACTATTGTATTGTGTAACTATCACAGTTACACTAAGAGTAACCATACGCCTGACCTCCAAATTAACCATCCCCAATGAATTGGAGGGAGATATAGGTCTCACCCTTAATTATAAACAATTAGAACGAATAAGAAAATAATCATACAATAGGAATAATTGGATATAAACATTTCTTTATAATTTTTTTTAAAAAGAATTTTATAAGAGTATTTTAAAGGAATTTCCCTTACAAATATCATATAATTGAAGTGATAATTAATATACTGTTAGGATTATGTGTATACAATATATTTACACATAATTAAACATATTATAAATAAATTTTATTAGAAAAAAAATTTTAATACCACATAATTAATTATGTAGAAGGTAACCCAAAGAACAGAAAATAGGTTATGAATTCCATTATGTTGGGTTTTTCTTACTTCAGACGTGATTAAAACTCCTATATAATGGTTAAAATAAAGTTATTAATATTTTTTAAAAAACTATTAATTTTTATAAAACCATATATGATCATTTTATAACATCATTTCACCCTTTAATTATTAGAATTTTTTTTATTCCGTTGTTTCGTGTGCATTATTTACATGATTTCCAAGGATGGTTTGTATTTGATGTCCTTTTCACTTTGAAATGAAAATCCAGAAGTGGAATAAAATGGTATTAACATTTTCACATAATTTTAAATGATTCTTTAAATAATTTTGGTTATATTTTATGAGGATTAATCAATAGATAAATCTTTAGTGATTTCTATTTAGATCATTTTCGCAGTTCTTTGATAATCACGAACTAGTTTCATTGTATAACATAATATTATGTATATATGATAACTCCATATCATGAAATAATATATATTATAAACTTTAAAATCATTTTCAACCATTAAATTTTTTTATACCTAGTTTTAAAGGATGTAATGGATATTGAAAACACATCGTCTACTATTTTGATAAATCAGCACATCACAAATGTTGTTTTTATTTCTAGAATAAGAGGAAGAGGAGAGGAAGAATGATGAGGAATTATTTCCATAAACATGAAAATATCCATAATATAAAATATTATTCATCTTTCATGCCTCTTGGTTAAGGGGAGGATAATAGAATATTAGAAAAGAAAGGAATTGAAAAGAAAATGCATGAAAATAAAAGACGATTTTTACCTCTTGATATTTTCTCATTGAGGTCCTCTTTAAGGACTTTGGTTTTTTCCGTTTGGTGAGACCTGTAGTTCTTGAATGTGGGGAAGATTATGGAAAATATAAATTTTTAGTGCATAGAAAAGGCTCAAAGTTTGAGTGGGGTGATTGGAAGAGGGGGGGTGAGTGGTATTTATAGTGGAAGAGATGAGGGGTTTTACATTATTTTAATCATTAGTCTAATATTTTTGCTAAAGATTATGAATAATATTGATTCATGTGACCCAAAATATTAATATGTTAATGTTAGTTTGAACCATTGGCCATTTACATTATCCATGACTCGAGCATGATGCATAAATTCATTCATTTATCATATTTTGTTAATTATTGTATTTAACTATTCACCGAACATTCAAGTATTTCAGAAAAATATCAAAAATTATCCCTAATAATTTTTGAACATTAGAATTTAGAAATGAACTCTATTTTTTTGAAAATAATTTTCTAAATATGATTAATATAATTTTAAATTAAAATCATATTTTAATCCAAAAAATAAATTTTTTGAAATTATAACCGATTTTGTATCTCCTTGAAAAATTATTCAAGATCTCATTATATTATAACCTTAATAAAAGAAAATAATAATAGGATTTAATTTTAATAAGGGTCATATTACTATTAATAAGGGTAGGTTACTATTCACAAGGGTAGGTTACTACTCACCACAAATTAATTTTGTCTTATCAGAATCTAAATAACTTACTGATCGCTACCGTGCATGTCTATTTTTCAAATTTCTAAACACATAATATGAAATATTATGTTTTATGGATAGATTATAAATGTCACATAATACTTAGTAGTTTATTAAATCATGATGTGGAATTATGTTCCATTTTAAAATCTCGTGATGTTACATTCTACCCACCTTAAATGAATTGCGCCTTTGAAATTTGTTCACTGTACATATAATCCCGAATTCACATATTGATAATTAAGAAAAACTATTATATGATTAGTACTTAATTAACTAGTTATTCAGAAGTAAATATTATCACTATATTTTTTCTAGAAAAATGACTTCATCTAATCTCTAAAGTTTTGTAGACCGTTCCTCTGACAGCAATGGTAAAGACCTAAACCAGCACTTCCAGATTCATTACTAAAATATATTGCGTATTTTTTTATAAAGGATAAAATAAAAATACACCGAAAATTATACATCCTAGGACCTTTTATGGTCTATGTTCTGGGGAATTAGACACCAACTTACAAAAATTGACTCAATGTTCAAAAAAATATTTACAATATAACTAATGAGATACATCTGCATTATCACCTTAAATGTCCTTTGAACTTCTAAGAAAACATGTGAAAAACAATTTAAAAACACGAGATTATCACAAAATTACTATTATGGGATATAATAAGATGGAAAGAAAACAATAGTTCATGAATACTTGTGAATGAATGAAATTACTTTCAAAAATACATACTTGTCACCCATATATACTTACTTTGTGATACCAAAGATTTATAGGATCTTCCATAAAACATAAAGAACATAAATAAAACCATAAAGTTATCTTGGAGAATTAACTACATAATCATGTAACCCTATCAGTTACCCTATAATTTCTAACCGTCACGGCTACCTGACAATGTAACCCTCACAGTTACCTTATTGGGTAACCATCGCCATTACACTTGGAGTACCCAGAAGACCAACTTCAAACGTACACATACCCAATGAATTTGAGGGATATAAATATATCTCCATTCATTATAATTAATTCCCAAAAACTAAAACATAATCATACAACATGAATAATTTCATAAAAAACCTTGATTTTGAATTTGGTAAAAAATAATTTTAAAAGATGATTTTTAAAGGGAATCCCCTTACAAATATCATATAATAGAAGTGATAATTAATATAATGAAATTATTATTTTTTAAAACTATAAATACATATAAATAAACATAATATAATGAATATTATTCACAGTTTATTTAATACCACATAATTAATGAAGTATAAGGTTAACTCAAAGAATGGAAATTGGGTTACGAATTCCCTTATGTTAGGTTTGTACTACATAAAATATGTTTAAAACTCTAGTATAAAGGTTAAAATAGTGTTATTAATATCATATATAAACATATTAATTTTTATAACACATTATATGAATATTTAATAATGCCTTTTCACAATTTAATTTTTAGTATTATGTTTATTCCATTGTTTCAAGTGTGTTAACTACATGATTTCCATGGTCAGTTTATATTTGATTTCCTTGTCGTATGGAAATGAAATTACAGAAGTGGAATGAAATTATATTCACATTTTTATAAAATATTAAATGATTCCGTACATCATTTTGGGTATATAATATGATGATGAATCATTAGATAAATCTTTAGTGATATCCGTTTAGATCATTTTGGTGGTTATTTGATAATCACAAACTAGTTTCATTGTATAAATTATTATTATGTATATATGTTAACTCCAGAACATGATTGAGGATATATTATGCACTATAAAATCTGTTTCAACCATTAAAATTGTTTTATAACTAGTTTTGAAGGAATTAATGGAAATTGAACACACATCGTCCACGATTTTGGTAAATCGGCACATCAAAGATTGTATTTTTATTTTTAGAATAAGTGGAAGGGGAGAGGAAGAATGATGATGAAGTTTTTCCATAAACATGAAAACATCATGAATATATAATATTCTTTTGCTTTAATTCCTCTTTGATAAGGGGAGGATAAGATAATATAATAAAATAAAAGAATTGAAATAAATTCACATGAAAATAAAATAGGATTTTTGACTCTTGATATCTTCTCCTTGAGGTCCTCCTTAAGAACTTTGGTTTTGTCCTTTTGGTGAGATCAACAGGTCTTGGACATGGTCAAGAGCCTTGGGAAAAGTATTTGGTATAACTTAGACAAGTATCAAGGCTTGAGTGGTGTGATAGGTAGAGGGGGTGAGGGTGGTATTTATTGTGGAAGAGATGAGGGGTTTTACATTATTTTAATCATTACTTTAATATTTTTGCTAAAGAATATGAATAGTCTTGATTCATGTGACCCAAAATAGTAATAATTTCTTGTGAGTTCAAACTATTGTCAATTTAAATCATCCAAGACTCATGCATGATGCATAAATTCATTTATTTAGCATAATTTGTTAATTACCGTATTTCACAATTCACAAAAATTAAGTATTTCAGAAAAAAAACCAAACCATTTTTTATCATATAGAATTAAAAAATTTACTCAAATGTTTGAAAATAATTTTCTATAACTGATTCATTTAATTTTTAAATAGAATCATATTTTATTCCAAAACTAACAAATTTAAAACTATAACTGATTTTATATCTCCTACAAAAAGTAATCAAGATCTGACTATCTTATAACCTGAAGAAAATAAAATAATAATGTGATTTACTATTCATAAGGGTAATATTACTATTCATATTACTATTCATAAGGGTAAAATACTATTCATAAGGTTAGGTTACTATTCACTGTAAATTAAGTTTGTCCTATCAAACTCCAAATAACATAGAGATCATAACCATGTATGTATGTTTTCCAAGATTATTAATAGATATTTGGAAGAATTATGTTCAATGGATAGATTATAAAATTCACATAGTACATAGTAGTTTCATAAAGAAGGATTTGGAATTGTGCTTCATTTAAAAATATCAGGATGTTACAATTCATTTCTTGACATTTGAAAATATCATAACAAGATGATATATTCGAGAAATATCTTTAAAAACCAAACTAAAATTTCAAGTTAATCCAAAAAATTCATGTATGATATGAATTATATCAAATTTTATTAATTTTATTATTTTTAACATCATTTATTTGATTCTTCCATCAATTAATAAATTAATCTGTCATCATTTTTCAACATTTAATCTAATTATTTTACTTATAAAAATTATAAATCAAATATCATGACGTAGATAAATGTTTATATTTAAAATTACTATTTATAGTGGAACATATCACTTATATTGCCCCATGTAAAAATTACATCAGTTGTTAAAAAAATTGTGAAAAAATTACAATTCATTGAATATAATACTAAAAATATCTTAACGTCATCTACATGGATCCAAGTGCTCAAAAAATCATGAAAAATAAGATTTTTATAGAAAAAAAATCATTAAATGAAATTTATACAAGTTTTAGGTCAATTTTATAATATTTTGTAATAGTATATTTACCTTTAATTATCCGATTTAACCTTAACATTGGTAATAACAAAATTACAAATGTTAATATTAATATTGTCGAAAAATAAATGAGGACTATTTATATAATTTTTGAATTTATTATTTCCTTTTATGGAATAAAATTTTCCAAATTAAATATATTTAATTATAATAAATTAATTAAAAATCAATACCATTGTTGGAATGAGAAAACAGGTTTTTAAGGTAATAAATTTCAAAATATTTAATTGTAATTATATAAAACGGGAATGTGTAAGTGATTCAAATGGACTAAATTGGATTAAATTATAAAAAATGGTTTAATTATACTTTAAATCTACTAAAATATATAATTTATCGCAATAAATAAATTTTATGAAAAAGTAGTCTTGAGTTAAAATGCATTTTTTCACTATTCATCAAACCATAAAACATATCAGAAAAATATCGAAATTTCAACTAATGTAAATTTCGACACTCAAATTTCAAATAAGGTGTTTATTTTTTCAAATAAAACTTATTATAGAGTCAAAAAAATATATTTAATACTAGCGCACCATCAAAATGTGAAAAACCACATTTTTTGAAAAATACTTCTTCTATTTGTACAATTGGATTTGTTCTTATATCATCTATAGAAAGTAAATAAGATTTATTTTAAACCATATATTAAAGGTATTATATATATATATATATATTTCATTAATACAATCAAAAAGTTTTTTTATTAATTTGTTATAATAAAACACATTTTTCCGCATTTGAAATATTTTTCCAAAAAAATTTATTTTTATTTTAAAAACCGATTAAAATTAATTTAATATTAATTTTTCACCAAATTATTAATTAAATATTATATGTAAACTATATTTTCATAATTCTGTTAGTTTTGGTCATTCCCTTTATTATAATGGATATGTTTTAATGGTTGAATTTAAATATTATCTAGTTGTTCGTTTAAGCTTGATGTGTTGTATCATGTATGCTATGGAACATAGATTTTCCTTTTAAAGACTAACGATTTTTCTAATCTAATACCATTATCTATCTCTAACCCATATTATTGAAATGAATTATAGTCATCAATACAATATTCGATGTCCATTAATAACTTCCAACCATTTAACTCTAATATATATATAACACGAGATAATAATAAAAATAAATAATATAAATGTTTCAACTAAATCTATTTTAATCCTAGAGAATACAATAAGAAGTAGATAAAATACCATCATAATATTCTCCTTTATATTTAACATCCTTAGTATATCAAAATATAATTAAAATTCAATGTAATTTATTAAATTATTCGACTTAATTGATAGAGATAATATTTTCACTATTTTTATATGTGTTTAAAGTATTTAACCGATTCCAATAAATCAATGTAAGATGATTTTTATCATTTTAGTTTTGGTGAATTATGGGATTAATTGTGAAAATTGTTTAATTCTGGATATTTATTAGTTTTATGGAGCTTCTTTATTTGAAAAATATCATTTAAAATTTTGATCTAAATCGATTGATTCTTTTTTTAGGCTCTCCATACTTATGGGATTCAACTTTGTCTTCTGGAACATGGTTCAATTTTACACACAATGAACCAGAAAGATTCATTAAGTGAAAAATGGTTGATGGCCAATAGAATAGACCCCACATTAATTAATGAAGCATATCTCGACCTACATATGTTGAAATGAGGTGATTATAGATGTAATAGAAATAGGAATCTACATATCATTTTCACATTATTTTTCATAAAAAAATTCAATCATTAAGGTATCAATTGCATGCGACTAAAAAGAGGTAGTTGAAGAGTCACCACGGGAATAAAACATTTTCATTAGTAATTCAATAATAACTTTTTGTACACTTGTCAAAATTCTATAAAATTTTGAGGACTCACTAACAAGAGATAGAGTAACAAAATTTATGAATACACCTTACAAATATTCATCCTTATAATATGAAAACGTAAATCCAACTTTCAGTGGAGTGTTTTTGGAGGTAAAGTGTCTACTCCACATGCCTATAAATAAGAGCGTTCACTTTCATTTAAAGGGGTTGATGAAGGTGAAAAAGGGTCTGTGCTGGATAATTGCGTTCTTGAAGTTTTTTTATTTTCTATTTTCTCTTTCCTTTGTTTCATCATGCCCTATTCTTCCACATTCAACTATATTACCCTTCACATGAAAGGGTAAAACATTTGAGTGATTGGGGAAGGGGGAGTTTTACTGTTGCAATATATTTGTTTTGTGCTTAAATGTAAAACCATATTTTTATTTTGAATCATTTCTATTCTCAATGTCTCCCAATTCTCATAATGAGATCATGTTTTGAGTTTGGTGTATTTATCGTTAATAACATTGGTTGAAGATATTTAATCTCTTCCCAGTTAGTGCAACTCGTCTCGATCGAGAAGATTGTGTTAGGTGGTGAGTGTCTTGTGATTTTAGAATGTGTGTGGAACTAATGAACTATTTCTAGAGTTATAAGGATAAAAAATTCCCGATTGGGGCTTAACTTAGTTTTTTTGGAATTGTTTATGAAATTTCATGAGTATATGAGTGAGTTCCATTTGTTTCCTTATCCAGGGGTTATTGATAACTCGATCGAGGAATATTTCAATTTTAATTCAAAAGGAAGAGAGGTAAGATGTTCTTTATAACTATTATGACATTAAAAAAGGTGATCCTACCCTGTCCCCATCACTCTCTTCATCCATTAATGTTCAACCTTTCTTTTTAATTACTTGCTATATTTTTTTTCAACTCAAAATATTTCAAAAACAAGTTCTTTTTATTTCTTTAATTTAAGTGAAAAAAATAATTGTTGTGCACTCCTATCTAGAGAAAAACTAGGTTAACCATTTTACTAAATTTTAACATAGGTAATATTTTTTTGTCACATCCCAAAATAGGCACGTGTCAAAACTTGGCGTCATTTCTGGGGAGGTAGTGCCAACATTTTTTTCCCTATTTCATTTCACTTTCTTCCTATTTTCTTTTCAAAGATGCATGAATAGATCCTTGAATAATGAATCTTTCCCCCTTGATCATGTAATTTAAAGAACTTTTTTGAATAGACTCAGAAAACTCAATTTACAATATGAATTTGAGGATATTTCTCTTAAAGATTCGAGTAAAACATCAAGTGTTCACTCCAAGCCTATCATCATGGTGGGAAATCATAACCCAAACCTTAAAGACCTCTATGCACTACAATTCATTAATCAGAATAATCAACATGTCATTCTAGTGTTACAAAATGATTTTTAGATGAATCCTAATATAATTTCATTTCTCCCAAAGTTTCATGGCTTGGAAGGTGATGATCTCAACATACATATTAAATAGTTCACACATATCTTCTCAACCTTAAGACTACATTGAGTGGTTGAGGAACAAGTAATGTGGAAGGTGTTTTTGTTTTCATTGGAATGATCTTCCAAATAATGGTGGTATGGTCTAAAACCTAGAGATGTTGATTATTGGAATGACCTGGTGAGATTATTCATGCAATGATTCTTCCTCGCCTCCAGAAGCACAACTACCAGAAAAGAGGTTTATGCCATCAGATAGTCAATTAGAGAAACCCCTTAAGAGTACTAGAAATGATTTAAGAATCTATGTCTTAGCTTCCCACATCAATACATTGATGAGAATCAATATCTTGTCATATTATATCAAATCTTACTCGATAATGATAGAATCCTTCTCGATGCATCATCTGGAGGTGCATTGATTGACATGTCACTAGAAGAATCCAAGAGTTTGATTGAGAAGATTTCTCAGAAGTCGCAACAGTTTGGTACAAGAGGTACTGTCACAAGAGGTATTCATGAGGTACAAAATTCTCATCCATCACCATTTCTAGAATCTAATATTGAAGAGTTATCTAGTTTTGTGAGACAGATATCCTTGAAATAAGTTAGTGGCCAACAGGAACCAGTTAAGGTATGTGGGTTATGATCATCACCTGATCATTTCACTGAACAATGTGCTGAAATATATGAAATTTACACTTGTGAGGAAACTGTTAAACCAAGGCAGTACCAACAGAATCAAGGATGGATAGATCGTAACCTTCTTTAGTATGGGTTTGGAAATCAGAAAAATCAATCTACACCCCCAAACTAGTTCCAAAACCCACCACCATTAAAACAAAAGAAATCTATTAGCTAGCATCCACCCCACAATCCACACACTTTCTGAAAACCCTATGATCAACCATCCACAAGAAAAAAAAATTGGTGGAACATCTACAATCTATCTTTTATGACCTAGCAGATAAGGTTGACAAGTTTGAAAACACTGTGTGAGGTTTTTTTGAAATCATGAAAAAAATATCCAGGGAATCTTCCTTCCCAAACTATCCCAAACCTAAAGGAGAATGTCATCATGATGAGAATAATAATTGGGAAAGAGATATCACTACCAGCATCCCATGATTCAGAAACAAGACCACCTGAGTTGAGGGATAATTATGTTTTAAACTCTGAAAATAATGTGAAAATACATTATGAGGAAGAGAAGAAAGTGGAGTAAGAGAAAGATAGGCCAAGGAAGAAGAGATATGAAAAACCATTTAAAACTAAAAAAGTGATAAGAAAGACATACCACCACCGTTTACATCAAGGATAATTGAATCAAAGAAAATGAAATAGGAAGCACTTCAAAAAAAATTCTAGAAACCTTCTAGAATGTGGAAATAAATATTCTCCTACTTAAAGCAGTTGAAAAAATTCAAAAGTATGATAAAATTTTAAAGGATATTTTCACTAAGAATAAGACAATTCTTGATAATGAAAGGACTAACTTGGGAAGAAGTGTCTCAGACCTTATCCCACCACAATTACCAATCAAATTTCAAGATCTAGGGACAATTTCCATTCCATGCAACGTTGGTTAAATAAATTTCCCTAATGCTTTGTGAGACCTAGATGCTTCAATTAGTGTATTTTCTCACATGTAATACACTTCCTTTTAGATGAGAGACTTGAATCCTAAAATAGTGGTATTCTATCTTGAAAACAGATCCATTGTTTTCCCTACAAGAGTTTTAGAGGATGTCCTTGTGAAAGTCAAAGATCTCATATTCCCACCTGACCTATATGTGATAAATATGGAAGAATTAAGGAGCCCATCACATTCACCCATCATTTTGGGGATAACTTTATTGAATATGGATAAAACCATTATCAATTTCCATGAGAGGACCCTCACCATGTATCTTGGACAGTGAACTATCCACTTCAATATTTTTGAATCCCTGAGGCAACCATCTATTGATCACTACCTATTTTCACTTTTCCATGAATTTGGTTCAGAGCCCATTGAATAATTAGGGTTTTTATGTGAATTCTTAGACATAGGAGATACTTCTTACATTGAAAATATAATCAAACATGTGGATTCTGAAAATGCTGGAGATTCTGATTTCATGTAGGAGGTAGATGTAAAATCTGATTTATTTGATGATTTTCTAAATGATGAGGATGATGAAATGGTTTCTTGTGTGCAGGTGGTCCAACATTTGGAAGTGGGAGATGTCAATTTAGTTTCATCCCTTAAGAATCCCCCTGATATAGAACTCGAACCACTCCCTAATGATTTTAATATATGTACCTTAGGGAGGGAGATAAACTACAAGTGATAATTTATAATAATATCTCTAAAATCCATGATAAATCATTGATTTATCTTTTGAGAGAGAATATACAAGTGATATGGTGGAGTTTAAGTGATATTCTATGAATCAAACAAAAAATATGCTCACATATAATTTTTCTTGAGGGAGATCCCAAACATGTCATGCAACCTCAAAGGAGGTTGAATATCACATTAATTGAGGTTATAAAGAAAGATATTGAGAAGATATTGGATGCAGGGATAATCTATCCCATATCATATTTACAATGGCTTATCCCCATTCATGTAGTTCTAAAAATAACTGGCCTAACCACTATAAAGAATGAAATGAATTAATTAATCCATGTCAGAATTAAAAATAGTTGGAGAGTGTGCATTGATTTTAGGAAGTTGAATCAGGTCCCTCGGAAATATCATTTCTCTATTCCATTTATTGATCAGATATTAGAGAGGTTGGTAGGGAGAACTCATTATTTCTTTTTTTATGGATTTTCTGGTTATTTACAAGTACCCATTTCTCCCGAGGATCAATATATAGAAACCTTTACATGTCCCATTGGGAATGTTTCATATAAAATGATGCCATTTGGATTATGTAATAATCCAGGTACATTTCAGAGGTTCTTGGTAAGTATATTTTCTGATCACAATAAATATTTATTAGTGGTTTTCCTGGATGATTTCATGGTTTTTGGAAACTCTTTTGACCATTATTTGAAAAATCTTGAAAACATTTACAAAAATTGCATTGAAAAGAATATTTTTTTTTAAAATTTTGAAAAGTTTCATTTCATAGTTGATATAGGGATTGTTAATGGGACTTTAACTTCAAAAAAGGGAAATAAAGTTGATAAATAAAAAATTGAAGTGATAAATTCTTTTCCATAACCACCTTGTGTTAAGCATAATAGATATTTTTAGGACATGCATGATTCTACAGGAGGTTTATTGAGGATTTAATTTACACTTATCTCCCTATCTCTAGATTTCATTGGAAATATACTTATTTTGATTTCAATAGTGCATGCATGGAATCCTTTGATGAGATGAAGAGAAGATTGATTGAACCACCTGTGATGCAGCCCCCAAATTAGGAAAAACCATTTGAGCTACTTTGTGATACTTCTAACGAAGAAGTTGGAGCAGCCCAATATCAGCGAATTTTGGGTAGGACACAAGTCATTACATATTCTTCAAGAACCTTGGATATAGCCCAATTAAATTACACAACCACAGAAAAAGAGTTTTTATTAGTTGTTTTTTACTTTAGAAATATTTCAATCATATCATCCTCTAACTAAATTCACTGTGTTTTCTGATCATGAAGCTCTTAGTTACTCAATGAAGAAATATGAAGCTAAAATGAGGATAGTTAGATGAATGTTACTACTGTAAGAGTTCAACATAATAATCAATGATAGAAAGATATCATAGAACCAAGTGTCTAATCATTTGAGAAGACTTCCCTATACTACAGACGAAGAAATTCCAAATAAAGAACCATTGAACGATCAACATCTTGGAGAGAAGATGTAATTGGTTGAAGGAGAAGTGCCTTGATAATCTTACATGGTCAATTATCTGGTAACATCTCTGTTACCATCTCATTTCAATTCTAATCAAATTCAAAAACTAAAATCCAAATCTAGATATTACATTTGCTATGATCCATTTGTTTGGAAGATTTGCAATGACCAAGTGGTAGAAAAGATGTTTTACTAAGAGTGAAATTGGTTCTGTCATTGAGTTTTTTCACAAATTAGCTTGTAGAGGCCACTTTATACCTCAAAGGACAATACAGATTTAAAATTTGGACTTTATTAGCCAACAATTTTTAAAGATTCTCATGAATTTTTAAAAAGGTGTAAAAATGTCATTTTTTTGGAAACATTTCATAGAGACAAGAAATTCCCCAACAAACACTTAATTTTTGTGAGATTTTTAAATTCTAGGGGATATATTTTATTGGGAATTTTCCATTTTCATTTGGAAATTATTATATCATGCTTGCGGCTGAAAATGATCCCAAATGGGTGGAAGAAAAAGCCACATGGACTGATGATGCTAAAGTTGTTTTTGATTTCTTCAGGGATTACATATTTTTTTTGGTTTGGAGGGCCTAAATCTATCATCAGTGGTCAAGGGAATCACTTTTTCAATAGTATAATTGATTATTTACTAGAGAAGTATGAGGTGCATCATAAAAAATCAACTCCATATCACCCACAAACAAATAGTCAACCTGGAGTGTCCAATAGGGAAGTCAGAGGAATTTTTGAGAAGGCTATTAAACTAAACATGAAGGATTTGAGACAGAGTGTAGAAGACACATTATGGGCTTATATGATAGCCTAAAATACCCCAATTGGAATGGGTCCATATATGATTATTTATGGAAAACATTTTCACATTTCTGTGGAATTGGAGCATAAGGAATATTGGGTTGTTATGAAGATGAATTTGGGTCTCAAAAGTTCTAGGAAAGAGAGGAGGTTATAGTTTCAGGAGATGGAGGAAATTAGAAGATAAGAATTTGAAAATTCTAGGATTTACAAAGAGAGAAGAAGAGGGAATCATGACAAGCTGATCCAACCAAAAGACTTCCATCCTGGAGATAAAGTGCTACTATTCATTTCAAGACTCAAGCTGATACCACGTAAACTTCATTCCAGATGGTAGGGTCCATTTATAGTTACTCATGTATATCTTTTAGGTGTTTTATAGATTGTGAAGGATGGAGAGAAGGAACCCTCCACCATTAATGTACATAGGATGAAGAAATTCTATGGGATCATTCCATCAGATCTAGGGGAGGAGATCTCGCTTCTACAACCTATCTATCAATAATATTCATCATGTAAAACCTATAATTTTCACTTTCTTGTGTTGTGATTCATTTTAAAATATGATTACATGTTAAATTCACTTGAATGAATTGAGGAAACTGCACCATTTAAGTGTGGGAGAGGGAAACATTGTAGTTTAGGATCTTAAATTTGTGTTTGTTTTAAAAAAAAATTAAAAAATTGTGCCTTTGTCTAATATTTGTGCGTTTTCTTTATTTTTCTGATGTGTTTTGGAATATTTTATGCTTAATAGATTATCAATTCCATTTTTTAAACCCATGTCATTGAGTGAACTAATTTATTCCATAAAACTGTGATTAAATTAATGATGAAAGTCAATTTGTTTCAAGTTCAATTCTTTAGGAATTTAATGAAAGGTACTCTGATTTTTTGAATCTCATGCCACATTTCACTGTCTATATCTTTTAATTAACTTTCCTACGTAGATTATGACCCTTTTTTATATTATTTTTCATTCACCTCACTTCTTCAAAGAACTGGACCATGCTTTTTTAACCATAATTTGATTTATTAATTTCAAAACTTGAGGGTTCGGGGTACTTTTTTTTAAATTAGTGAAGAATTTATTTAGTTTTAAATCCCTATTTTTAAGACAATCCCATTAATTCTAGAAAAACATGTACATTTAATGATTTTATACCTAATATTCCATGAACAACCTGTTAGGTTAGCCACATTACAAGACACTTTTCCCTACCCAACCTTCTCTTGAAGTGAAATTTCATAATCTAGTTGAACTAAAGTGGGGGGAAGTTGTCTTGTATTGTGCTACCTCATTTGGATAAAATTTGGGAAGAAAAAAAAATATTAAAGAGATGTGTGTACTTCAAAAAAAATTATGTTTAATGTTTTTCCATTTATGGAGTTTTGAGATAAATCTTTTTTGAGAATATTGAAATTATTTCTGTAGAAATTCTGATCTGTTTTAACATTCCAAGATCTTTCATGATATTGGATCTAAATTCTGAGGTGACTTGTGTGCATGGAGGATAAATTAAGAGGAAAAATATTGAACCGACTGAATGGAGAGTATGGAGTAATTAACTTTTTATGGGGCATGATATTATTTGATTTCTTGGTATGGAATTGGTGCATCCCATTGGAATGTGTTTTGAATTTTCTTTGATATGATTTTGATGTTGAATTGTATGGAAGTCCAGGTTCTAAGTTTGGGGGAATTGATAGAGATAATATTTTCACTATTTTTTATTTGTGTTTTAATGATTTAACCCATTCCAATCAATAAATTTGATCTTATTTGTATCATTTTATTAATTTAGTGAATTATGGAATTAATTGTGAAAAATGTTTAATTGTGGATATTTATCAGTTTTATAGAGACTTTTTATTTTGTTAATATATTTAACAATTTTGATCCAAAAAAGATTGATTATTTATTTATTCTCTCTTGGCTCATGGAATTATACTTTTTATTCTGGACCAAGGTCCAATTCGGCACAAATTGGCCCAGAAACATTCATCAAGTGGAAAATGTTTGATGGCCGAATGAATAGACACCACCTAAAATAATGAGGCATGTAAAGGCCTGGATTTTCCATGTAATTTTTTTAATTATATGGAATTATTTCAAGGTCGTGAAATCTGACAGCACATTATTCCGAGGCCTGGAGTGCCTGAAATGATATGTCGATGTTTTGTTAAGCTTTAATTAGTGCACTTAAGTAGTTTTTCTGAAAAAGTGGAATAACTAATAAAAAGTTACATGGATCATAAATCTGAGGTCACTGTTGCATTCAATATGGTGTTTTTACCCAAGGCGCGACTTATGTTTGGTCAGAACAGGTCTCCGGTGAGAAAACCTTCAAATGGAATAACCGTAAATAGAATAATTAAATAAAACTATTTTAATTTTCGATTGCTTGTAAATCACGAATAGTTACTCGGATTAAAAATCCGAGACCACTGCTGAACTCATGAGGGTATGATTTCCTTAGAATGATGCTATCATTGGCTAGCGCAGACCACCAGTGAAAGATAGTTTTTCGACGGAAATAAAATATTTAAGTGAAAATTATTTTATTGTAAAATCCATAACTTCTAAAAGGTTACTCAGATTGAAAATCTGAGAGTGTTATTGAGTTCATTGGGGAGTTTTATCCTTAGGATAAGCCTAGACTCGACCGGAATGAGATGAGGGTGAACATTATTAATTTATTGAACTTTTTTTTCAGGTTGGTTCAGTCTACGCGTGAGTGGAATTTTCTAAATTTTGAACGAGTGCACGGATTAAAAATTTGAGGGTACTGTTGAATCTTCATCCCCAAGATTCACTCTAGGAATGCTTTACTTTGACTATAGTAGGTCCAAATATAATTTTATGTTTGGTGAAGTTTTTAAAGAAATGAAATGAAATAATTTTATTATTTTATTTCATATCATCCAACGGACAAGAAAAGTGCGGGGTCAGTGATGTGTCAAGCCAATGAATGGATTGACCTTCCAATTCTACGCAACAACGTCGTTGGTGATTTAGGAAAGTTCTTAATTTATGAGTCCCCATTAATTCATCACGTCGTTACTTACCCTACCCCTATCCTATATATATGGAGCTTGGGGAAGGGTATCAGCATAGATTCACCATGTAACGAAGTGTGGAAGGAGTGTCGTTGCACCGAGCCCCTATAAGATAGAGGTCATCCCAGCACAAGGTGAAATGTGACACCGAACCAAAAAACAAAGGAATAAATACGAGAAGCATCGTTGGGAACCTATTACGGGAATGAAGAACAATGATACTTCCTCAATCGCGTGTTCTCACTAACGATTCGAGGTAAGGGGTTTAATCGTTTATGCATTTTAAATGATTTCCTCTTCCCCATTATTGAATAATACGAAAAACATGGACCAACTAAGTAACAAGTTGATCTGTGATTCATTCATTCTTGCGGGAGGTTGTTTCATGGTAACCTTGTAGGGTTTTGATTGGTGTTTAATTCAATTGATTATTAAACCCTTAAGCCCCTCGTGTTTACGAGCTAATGTGGAGGGCGCATGCCTAACGAACCTGGTCCGAAGCCTCCACTACTTTTCTAATCATGTGCCACCATGGAAAACTGATGGTGTGGCAATACTGATCGGCTACGTTGGTGAAAGCGTGTCAACGCATGCTGTAAGAGGAGTCCACAACACAAAGCCTCTATAGTCATCGGAGCGGCCGACACTAGCCATCCGCGGAGGAGGTGTGGCGCGCCATCGTGCACCACTGATGAAAAAAGGAGGCTGAAACTGGAGGAAGGCAACCGACACCCCAAACTACCATGAGGGATAGTGTGGCACACCGTCGAGCACTGCTGGAGAGGTCATCCGGAACGTCAGATGGCTGTGAAGGAACCAACAGGACCCGCTCTAATGGGTCCCACGAGCCACTTGGTGGTGCTACGTGGCGCTGCTGCTGCAAAAAAAATAGAATGGCCATTGGCCATTCTAGAAAACCAGGGGGTCTCTCCCCTGGTAGTAGCTAGGTTTGACCACCTTGCGGGTCATGCCTGATGCATCCGGGCCTCCGCCCTCCTAGCCCGTCGCACTCCCAGGTCGCCGCCCTACCTGGACGCCCCCTCACGGGCCGCGCCCTATACGGGCCAGGCCACCCCTTGTGGGACACCACTTTGCGGGACACCCCCTAACAGGCCGTGGTGGACCTTGGCCTAGTGGGTCAAGCCCACTGTGGCCCATCCCTGACCAGGTCGAGCTGGATCTGTCAGACTGGGTCAAGTCGGACCAGGGCCCAACCAATACTTGAAACACTAAAAGGGCCGTATCTAGAGAATCGAATGTCCGTTTGATGAACTTTCTATGGCGTTGGGATCCTTAGAGTGATATGGTCCATTTGACTAACTCCGTGTGAGTTTTGGAGAAACTTAGAGTATGATCGGGTTGGACTATACCCAAATCCAACAGGGCCCTCGACACTGAAATGCCAATAACGCACAGACTGGGCATCCGATTGACGCACCGTATGTTGCGTTGGAACCCTTATGGAATTTAAAATTACCAGGTTACTTATTTTTGGTAATTTGTTCTATTTTAATATGAATTATTGCTTGAGGTGTGTTTCTCCTAAGCACTCTACGTACGGAACCCTACGACTAGCTGAGTCTTGAAAACATATGATTTTTCGACTCTGTGTGACTTGAAGGCCAGTGGGGAGAACCTATGTGTGACACAGTAGACCCAAAGTGGGGAGCACATCTGCGTGACGTGGTAGACCCATGATACTTGACAGGAGGAGTACCTCAGGCGACCACGGTGGGGAGCGCCTCTGTGTGATGCAGCAGACTCACAGTACTTAATAGGAGGAGTTCCTCAATATTCCATGGTTAGTGGGAAGCGCCTATGTGTGACACGACATACCCACTGTACTCGATAGAGGAGTATTTTCTCCAACAACCGAGGTGTTCAACGTTTTGACTGGGGATGTTACTTGTTACTATCACTAGAGAATCTAGTGGCTGGTTTTCAGCATTCATAGCGATCCTGTGTAGGTCAACATCATAATCCTGTTTCTCTGAGTTGTATTCTTAGTGTGAGCTGACTTGTGTTGTGTACTTTTACCTTCATGGTACTATCTTTGTGGTGAAACATGTGTGGTAATTTTACCTTCGTGGTACTATCTTCATGGTGATATCTGTGTGGTGCATTTACCTATGTGGTAATTCTATCTTCGTGTTGTTACCTGTGAGGTACTTCTACCTTCATGGTGTTACCATTGTTTTATAATGTTCTCATATATGAGATTTTTATATCTCTATAACATAGGTATATGTATAGGAATATACCTAAGTGGATTTGATGTCTTTCTTTGTGAGTTTTTCCTTCATGGAACATTAGGAGACCTACGAGGTATTGGGGTCCCTAATTAGTATCGTTATACTCACCCCATACACGGGCTTTCCCCCCACCTTGTTGTGTCTTGTGTAGACGATGTACAACATTGATCGAGACTGAGGGAGCCATGATTGGATAGTGCTCGGAGGTAGACCATTTTGCATGATGTGATGTAGGGACTATTGTTTGTGAGCTGTACCTACCCTTCAGGTAGGATCCTTAGAGGACAACCAATGATATATTTTACCTTTTTCAATTGTATTATACTTATTAGTTGTACTTGTACTTTTCCAGTTGGGATTATATTCTAGCCCCCTTCTCTTTCAACACACTTTTACTACTGTATTTTACTTCGTGTCACTTCTTGTTTCATTATACTCTATGTGTTTGTATATGGTTAAAGGAAATTCCTTCCCGTTTTAGGGATTCACATTTCCAGTGCTAGTCACAAACCCCTGGCCTATGGAAGGAGGGACTGGGATAGTCATGTCACGAGCCCCAGGGGATGGGTCACAACAAAGAGGTATCCGAGGAGTTTAGTTCTACCAAATAACTAGGAATATGATCTTTTCTGTGTGGAAATAGTTTTAAATGTTATGAGTGTGGTTTTCAATATGGGGAATCCAATGTTGGTTCTGCAGCTGACGTATCCATACAACAGGACCCTGAATTATGATTTTTGACTCAGCGCACGAAAACACTAATTGTGTGTTTTTTTGAATAGTATTTCTTAAGATTTCATTGTTTTAGCTCATCAAGTATAAATTAATGACTATGAAACACCTGTTCCTTATCAATATTCCACCATATAGACAACCATCCATGATTCCAGAGAGAGAGTACATGATGATGGCCCACTGAGCAACGAGGATCCGATGCAGGACCCTCTTACTATGTTGGAACCTTCGGGTGGTGTATCATTAGCACCACCACTCGTTGGGAAGCAGGTACCACCAACCGCACAGGAGGACGATGCATTCCGACTGAGTGCGTTGCATGAGTTCCAGCGGTAGATGCCTCCAAGGATTCGAGGCAAGATAGATTCCCAGGAAGTTGAGGACTGTCTAGAGGGAGTGTCTACAGTCCCCCCCTAGTGGAGACACCATTAGAGCATATGGTGATCTTAGATGCTATCCTTTTCTAGTGCGTGACAATGAGGATGGTCCTCAGGGTGAAGAATATTTGGTACATGGACTGTTTCCCAAGATGGTACCTTCAGGTAGTGTGCCAGCTATATCACTTCCCATTGGTCAGTAGTTACAACTGGCAGTACCGGTAGAGGTAATTTGTATGCTTAGTTCCTTACACGTGTTTTCGCATCAGATATGCCTTAGGTTCTGAGGTGATCCCAACTCATAAATGGATAAGGAATGGCTTGAGGTGGTGGATAAGATTCTATCTAGCCAGGGAACCATTCGATCAAATGACAGTTCTGGTAGAGAGCCATCTACGTTGTTCAGTAGGATGATGGAAGGATACAGATTACCCCTAATCTTGCGAAGAGGTGACTTTTCTATGGACAAGATTGAGAAGCTTCCTCTGAGAAAGGGGTCTCTTTCCATAAAATTCTAAGGGGTGAGTGTTCCCTAGAGCTTCTACAGCTTCGGAAGGAGAAATGTCAGTAGATGAGTATTCATCGAGGCATACCAACCATCCCTGGTACTTGATGAAAACAGTACGGTCAGTAATTCAGGGCACGGATCTTCGAGCGAGGTGTGTTTAGGGACATCTGAGCCAGCACTTTTCCTCTATGTATTCCAACTTATGTTAGGGTTCTAGAGTGAAACTTTGTGGTAGAATGTTCTTTGGATGAGCAGATGCAGCCAGTGAATGTTAACAGTAGGAAAGTAGGAAACTAATGCTAGTATCAAAGACTTGGGCGTGTAAAATGTTTCGGGAAGAGGAAGTGTTAGGGACAGATGAATCTGCAGGGCAACAAACGTGGAAGTGGAGTAAAGAGATCATCATGAGGTGGTATACATTTCAACATGTTTCAACCACTACCCTAATGTGATACCCACTAGGCTCAGGGAGGTAGAGGATATAGGAAGTGAGTAGCTACATTCGGTGAAAGAGTGTGACCCAAGGGATCTAAGAATGATTCGAGGTATGATCTGTGTCTACTACTAGATACTGTATTAATAGAAATAGGTACCAATCATTCCTTATTTCCACTAATCTTGTTCTAGACCAGGAGTTTTCAGTTAAGACGTTAACTTGACAGTCACGTTTGGAGATACCTTTGGGAGTAGACTCGATAATGAAACTTACTCCGATGATGTGATATGAACCTTGAGGTGAGAGTCTCGATTGGAAACTCTTGGCTATAGCATCGAGGCCTTACAAAATTATTTTTGGTATTGACTGGACATCCACAGTTCATACTCAGATTGACTGTATTATGAAAAAAGGGTTGTGGTTTATCTACAACGTTGGAATGGTGTTTTCCTTGGTCAGTGAAAAAGGAAACTTAGGCAGCACGAGATTAAATCATGCATAGGAGGTTGTAGTCGATCACTCTTGAGTTGGCCAACCTTACCCTCATGGCAGCATGATTTTTCATTTTTCAGTTTACAGAAGGAGTGTAAGAGTGTAGGGACATCATTTTAGAATATGTTTCTAAGATTACCTCTTTGAAGGTATGGGGACTTCTACTTTGGTTGGGTACTACCAGAGTTTTGAACCAGACTTATCTCGGGTATAGACACCCTTTACAACTTTGACGATGAAGGGGGAGCCTTACCTGTGGAAGGATAAGTGTCAGCAGAGGATTCAGGAACTGAAACAAAGGAGATTTCTAGAGTTCATCCCTGGACTATGACCTGAGATACTCTATACTCATGGGAAGGGGAATGTGGTAGCATACACACTCAACTAGAGAACTTGTCTACAACTTCTAAGGGAGACGTTAGAGAAGGTAGTTGCGCTGTGGATATCCTTGGTGGATATAGATGGAACCGCTTAACTTCCGTCTATGACTTTCACTCCCCCAAGTCTTCAGCAAATTCAGGGGGTGAACAACTTGAGATGATGACTGCGAAGCCCAACATGTTCATATATCCTCAGGATGGACTCCTAAAGGATTTCTTGAGGGTGAAGAGAACATAATCCTCTTCGAAGGACACACCATGGTACTAGTGACTCTTCAAGAGGAGGTTTTGAGGGAGATTCATACAACCCCTTTAGCGGTACATCCTAGAGTGGTGAAGGTGTACTAGGACTTCAATCGTCAGTACTAGTGGACCGGGATGAAAAAATCAGTGGCAGAGTTTGTATCATGATGCCTCACTTGTCAGAAAGTGAAGACTTCACAGAGAAGACAAAAGTCAGATGTCGATAGGAGACAGAGACCTCTGGGGTTCCTGGAGGGGGGCCACATTTTCTTTCGAGTATCTCCTCAATGGGGACTATAGAGATTTGGCCGTGGTGGCTAGTTATAACTGGGGTTTATTGGGCCTTTCTAATACATCAGAGGATATGTGTTGTGGAATACCCCTTGAAACTTCCACCAAAGTTGGAGAGGGTTCATGATGTCTTCCACGTATCCCAGTAGAGGAGATACATTCATGACCCTTCTCAAGTCATCGACCATGGAATGCTGGACTTAGATGACGAGGTGACATTTATGGAGGTTCCAGTAGAAATCAAGGATCGACAGGAGTCTTCCTTCATGTGTAGTCGATACCTCTGGTGCACGTTCTCTAGCATCACGAGAACCTCCAGGAGAGAACATGGGAGTAGGAGGCTCAAATTCATGCTCAGTCACCCCATTTGTTTCTTGAGTCTATATTGTGGATTTTTTGGATGAAAATATTTAAGGTGGAGAGAATGTAAAGATCAAGATTTTCAGGCAAATTTTTTTATTATATAGAATTATTTCGAGACAGCAAAATCTAACGACGCACGATTCTGAGGCCCAGAGTGCCCAAAATGATCCATCGATGTTTTGTTAATCAATAATTAGCGTGTGTAAGTAGTTTTCCTGAAAAAGTTTAATAACTCTAAAATGGTTTCTTGGATCAGAAATATGAGGTCATTTTTGCATTTACGATGACAAGTTTACCCTAGGTGCGACTTATGTTCAGTCGGCGAAAGCCTCCTTTGAGAAAACCCAAAAATGGCATAACCGTAATTAAAATAATTAAATAATATTATTTTATTTTTCAAATGATTATAACTCACGAATGGTAACTCAGATTGAAAATCTGAGACCACTGATGATCTCGTGAGTGTATTCTTTCCTTAGGTTGATACAAACATTGGCTAATGTGAGCCACTAGTGAAAGTTAGTTTTTTAATGTAAATAAAATAATTAAGTGAAAATTATTTTATTATCAAATCCATAACTTCTAAATGGTAACTTGGTTTGAAAATCCAAGAGTACCGTTGACTTCGTTGGAGGAGTTTTATCCTTATCTGGAGCCTAACCTCGACTGACATGGGTCAAGGGTGAACGTTATTAATTTGATGACCTTTTTTTGATACATTTAGTAAATGCATGAGTAGAATTTTTTAACTTTTTAATCGGTGCTCAGATTAAAAATCCGAGGGAACTGTTGAATCTACAATGCCTGGATTCACTTAAATGAGTATTTACATTGACCGAAGTAGGTCTGGAGAAAAAGTTATGTTTTTGACTTTTAAAAAGAAAATAAAATAAATAATTTTATTATTTTACTTCATATCCTCCAACGGACAATCAAAATATGGGGCCAACGATGTGTCAAGACAATAAATGGCTTGACCTTCCAATCCTAAGTAACAACGTCATTGGGAAATTAGGAAGATTTCTAATTTATGAGACCCCATTAATTCTCCACATTGTTACTTACCCTCTCCCTCTCATATATATTTGGATATTGGGCAGGGGTAACGACACAACTTCTCCAAGCAACGAAGTGCTAAAGGAGTGTCGTGACGTCGAGTCCTTAGCGGGTGGAGCCGATCCTAGCTAGTGTTGACATGTGACACCAAACCACGAACTGAAGGATGATGTACAAGAAGCGTCATTGGGAACCTATTGTGGGAATGACGAACAATGAGAATTCCTCAATCGCAAGTTCCCACCAAGGTTTTGATGTAGGAGGTTAATTCATTTATACATTTTAAATGATTTATTCTTCCCCGTTCTTGAATAACCTGAATAATGTGGACCAAAAGACTAACAGGTTGGTGCATGATTCATTATTTACTACTGGTGGTTGTTGCAGGGTAACCTTGCAGAGTTTTGATTGGTGTTTAATTCAATTGATTATTAAAACCTTAACCCCATCGTGTTTTTGAGCTAATGTGGAGGGAGAAGGCCTAACAAACCAGGACCGAACCCTACACTACTGTTCTAATCTTGCACCTCTATGGAACATCAACAACGTAGAGATACTGATAAACTATATTGGGGATAGAGCATCGACGCATGCCTCTAGAGGAAGTTGTGGCACAAAACCACGTCAGTCATTGGAGCAGCCGACACCGGCCATCTGCAGAGGAGGCATGGGGCACTGTTGCGCGCCGCCGATGAACAAAGGAGGCTGCACCTCATCAGTCGCGACGACTAGAGGATGGAGGCCAACACACCAGTCTGATGCAGGTGACGGTATGGCCTACCGTCATGAATCACCGGAGTGGATGGGCGACACACCGGCCAGCTGTAAAGGAATTGGTAGGACCCGCTCTAGTGGGTCCCGCGAGCCACATGGCAGCACCACGTGGCATAACCACTGTGAAGAAAGACGAACGGCCTTCGAACATTCTGGAAAACCGGGGGTCGCTCCCTCGATGTCAGCTAGGGAGGACCCCCTTGCGGGTCGCGCCTCATGTGGTCTGGCTACCGCCCTCCCAGGTCGCCACCCTCCGTGTCGCCCCCTCGCGAGCTGTGCCTTATACGGGTTGTGCCGCCCCTTTTTGGCCTCCCTCTTGTAGGTCGGGCTACCCCTTACTATTAGGGATAGAAATAAACCCAGTGGGCCAATTCCACCATGGCTCAGCCCAAACTGGGTTGGGTAAGGTAAGTCCGACTGGGTCGGACTAGACTCGGGCCCAGAAACATTGAAAACAATTTATCTTAAGAACCGGAAGTCTGTTTCATGAATCATCTGCGGAATTGGGATACTTGGAGAGAGAGTGAAAATTTTAATCATTCCACGAGTGTTTTGGAGAAACATGGTGTGTGTTCGGGCTGGATAATATGTGAATCCAAACGAGCCTTCGAAACTGAAATGCCAATAATGCAGAGACTAGGAATCCGATTGATGCGCCATCTGTTGGATTAGAACCCTTATGACATGAAGAATCATCTGGTTACTTAATTGTGGGACTTTATTCCAGTTTAAATATGGAAAATGGATTGAGGAGAGGTTCCTCCATGAGCACTACGTACTGACCCCTATGACTAGATAAGTCTTGATGACTGTTGATTTTTCGACGTTGTGTGACTCGATGACTTGGTGGGGAGTGCCTCTGTTTGAAGGGGAAGACCCATGGTGGGGAATGCCCATGTGTGACGAGGCACACCCATGGTACTCGACAGGAGTAGTACCTCACCAAGACACTGTGGGGAGTGCCTCTTTGTGACGCAACAAATCCACGATACTCGACAGGAGGAGTACCTTAACAGTCCAAGGTTAGTGTGAAGCGCCTCTGTGTGACGCAGTAGGAACACTGTACTCGATAGAGTAGGAGGTCTCTAGTGGCCGAGGTTCTTGGCATTGTGACTAGGGATGTTACTTGTTACTATCCCTAGAGAATCCAGTGGCTGGTTATCAGCATTCACAACAATTCTGTGTGGGTCAGAATCATAATCTTGTATCTATGAGTTTTATTCCTGATGTGAGATGACTTGTGTTGTGTACTTTTACCTTCATGGTAATATCTTTGTGGTGACATTTGTGTGGTACTTTTACCTTCGTGGTACTATCTTCGTGGTGATAACTGTGTGGAACTTTTACCTTTGTGGTACTATCTTCATGGTGATACATGTGTGGTAATTTTACCTATGTGGAAATTCTATCTTCATGGTGTTACATGTGAGGTAATTCTACCTTCGTAGCGTTACCTTTGTGGTATACTTCCCTCATATATGATATTTTTATGTCTCAATAACTTACATATATGTATGGGCATATACCTATGTATATTTGATGTCTTTATCTGTGGTTTTTCCTTCTTGAAAGTTTAGGAGAACTACGGGTTATCGGGGTCCATACTGAGTATCATTATACTCACGCCTCCATAGGCTCCACCCATACCTTGTTGTTTCTTGGGCAGATGATGTACACCATTTATCGAGGCTGAGGGAGCCAGGAATGGACGGTGCTCAGGGATGGAAAATTTGGCATGACGTGATGCATGGAATACTGTTAGTGATCTGTACCTACCCTCCAGGTAGGATCCTCAGAGGATAATCCATGAGCTATTTTCCCTATTTTAGTTATATTTTACTTTTCAGTTTTACTTGTACTTTCCCTGTTGGGCTTGTATTCTGGCCCCCTTCTCTTTTAGAACACTTTTACTATAGAAGTATACTTTGTTTTTTCTTCTTGTTGAATTATAATCTGTGTGTTTATATAGGTGTAAAAGAAATTCATTCCCATTTTAGGGATACACCTTTCCAGTTCTAGTCGCCACCCCTTGGCCTTTGGAAGGAGGGCTAGGGTTAGTCACGACATAGGCCCTGGGGGACGGGTCGTGAAAAGGCATATCTTATCCTACATATTTCCAAATCAGGTGATTACAGATGGAATGGAATGATAACTCGACACATCATTTTGAAATTAAATTTCATGAATATATTCTATCATTATGGAATAAATTTCATGTGACCAAATTGAGAAAGTTGAAGAGTTGCCTTGGGAAGAAACAATTGTCATTAGTAATTTGTGTATAACTTTTGGTACACCTGTCCAAATTTTATGATATTTTGAGGAAGCATGAAAAAAGAGAAAGGAACGTCATTTATGAAGACACCTTCCCGAGATTCGGCCATTTAATATTCTAACCAAACTCCATCTTTCGGTGGATTAATTTTAGAGGGAAATTGTTTACTCCACAAGCCTATAAATAAGAGTGTTCACATCCATTCAAAGGGGTTGAAGAGGGTTCAATAGGGTATATGATGAAGGAATGGGTTCTTGAAGTTCTTTTTTTTAATTTCTATTTTCTTTGTTTCATCATCCTCTCTTTTCCCCTTTCAACTATATTACCCTTCACATAGTGGGGTAAAACCTTTGAGTGATCGGGGAATGGGGAGTTTCACTTTTGTAATGTTGGAGTTTTTTTCCTAAATTTAAAACCATATTTTTCATTTGAATTATTTATATTGTAAATATATCCCAATTCTCTTAATGATTTCATGTTTTTAGGTTGGTGTATTAATCATTAATATCTTTGTTTGAAGACTTTTAATCTCCCTCTTCCTAGTGCAATTTTTCTTGATCGAATAGATTTTGCTAGGTGGTGTGTGTTCAGTGATCGTTGAAATACATGTGGAACTAGTGAACTTTATCTAGAGTAATAAGGAGAAAAAATTCCCTAAGTGGGACTTTCCATATCTTTCTAGTAATTGCGTATTATCTTCCCTGAACATAGGAGAGAGTTCCATTGGTTTCGTTAACCAAGGGTGATTAATAACTCGATTGAGGAGTCATTCATTTGATATTAAAAAGGAAGAGATGGAAGATGATATTTATGGATATGATGAAATTTTAAATGGTGATCCTACCTTGACCCCATCAGTCTCTTCATCAATTAGTGTTTAAACTTTATTTTTAATTGATTTTTTTTTCAACTCAAACAATTTCAAAAAAAAACCAATTCTTCTTTCTTTAATTTATGTGACAAACACAACTTTTGTGCACTGCTCTCTTGAGACTACCTATGTTAACCACTTTACTACATTTTATCTTATGTAATATTTTTTTGTCACACCCCACGATAGGAACATGTCATTACCTAATAAAAAATATATTATAATTGATATTCCAACCATATATTTTTTTAAATATCATTTTCTTAATCATTAAACCATTTAAATTGATGTAGTTCCACACATCAATCATAATTACCATTAAATGAGATAAGAATTATCCAATGATTAATTGTAATATCATCAAAGAAAATCACAAATATTTATAAATAGATTTGTATCCCACATAAAATATTCTGAATGTTTCATTTTTTTATGTTACCCAATTAGTATTCATTATCATCATGAGTTGTTTACATCATTTTTAACAAATACAAGTTTCACCTACAAACGCCATTAAATCTGTGTCTTACTCTAGGAATTCAAACTATCAACATTAAATATAAAATGTTTTATTCTACTATCTAGAGTAGAGACACATTATTTTTTTTCTCAAATAATTTATCCTCTTATTATTAAAAATAATTTCACTATATTGAAATGAATAACGTATCACATATCTTCAATTTTAATTAAAATTTATTAGGTTATTCAGCATAACATGATAAAATATTATAATCATAGTGTTAATAAGTCACTTACTTCTTGAATATTCCGTGTCATTGTCATTGGCGCACACAATCTTTAGTAATCCATATAAAAATAAAATTCTATTAATTCAATTCCTCAATGTATCTAAATGTGAACACATGTATCTTTAAAAAATAATTCACTTAATTCCCATTATTTATGTAACTCATGAAATACTTTAATAAAAAATGATATAACTGGAATGTAATAACACATATTAATAATTTAAAATTATTATGTATAATTCAAGTCTTCAAACAATCCTTATATTATATAACAGTTAATTTATCTATAATTTTATTTTATGTTGATCAGTTATCCATTTCATCATCAATAGTTAACTTCATCATTAATTATGTTATTGAAAACTATTTCCTAGTAAGTACTTGTAAATAAAGTATGTATTCACCAATGGAAATCATGATGACAATACAACACATATGAATGGGTTCCGTCATATATTAATTAGCTAAATGGGTGAAATAAACATCTCTAAAATTATTTATAAAGTGTAACATTTGGTGTGAGAGGTTTAAAATAGTCCAATAAATTTTTTTAAATGATATTTGAGCTTCTATATACCCATACTTGTGTTGGTAATCCTTTATTAATTATATGGAGTTATATGAAACCACTACAACTGATCATGATAATCACTAGATTAACCACAAACCAATGGAATCTTGATCATTCTACCCATAGAAAAAATTCACAATACATATATATATCCCAACTCTCATGCCACATTACGCCTTCTATCAATGATTATATGATTAAATGTGGAATGAACTATATTTGTCTACACCATCTTCCACATGTGATATTACCTCATTTATGATCATCTAATATCCGAATTGGTTAGAAAATACTTAAAAAAAATTATCATGTTTCACAATCCACCATGTGAATATATGGCTACAAAGATATCTTTAATTATCAAATCAATTAGTTTTTTGTGGTCTACACCACCCCAGACATCATTCGATGTGAGAGTGATGGGAATTCATATATATATATATATAACATCCATATACATTTGATTTATGTTCATATTAACCCCATCCTTATTTTAGATTTTTTATTAAGCCTCCAATGTTCTTCATTGGATTCCACTGCTTATAGGGGGTTTCATGTTATAGAAAACCACATTTTTTTTCAATTTTCACCAAATTATTATAATGAATAGATGATAAACAAATTATATATCAATCCAATATTAATTAATAAATCCAAAAAAATATATATTGAATGTTATTATTATATTAAATTACCATTTTAGTGAACATTAATCAATATTTTAGATTATCGAATTCATTTTTATATTAGATTTGATTTTTCATTATCAAAACAATGATATATATTGTATAATATAATGGTTTCTGGTTCGCATTTATAATCAAATTAATAATATTGGAATCGAAACATTTAAATAAAATATCAATAAAATTGAAATTCTTAATAAAAATAAAATAAATCTACAACTGGGATTTATGTCATTAAAAATACCTCATCTCCAAAATTGATTAATTTTTTCATAAAAATGTATATAATATAACTTGAACCATAATGATTATAATCATTGGTGGATGAAAGGACTATATAATGGCACATAAAATGAGTGTATAATCTAGGAAACAAAACTATTTTGGAATGATCTCAGTATCTCTAGAAATCAATCAAACATTGGTGGTTTCCATAATTAAAAGTAATATATAAACCAATGATCCCATGTAAAACTCTAAAAATATATATTTGTATTTATTTTTAGTTAGAAAATATTTTTAAAATATAATATGTTTTCAATTTGAACAATTTACACCATCCAAAAAAATATAAATGGTGTTAGAATATTCTAAATTTCTCATCCTAATGAAAACCACACATTAAAGACACATTGAATAATTCCATTACATGATCTAATAATTGATCAGTAAATAAATTATAATTTTACATTTTGTATTAAAATACAAATATTTTCTTAAAAAAAATTATGTAGTACTTACATAAACTACAGTATTATATAGTTAAAAAATATAATGAAATAAACAAATCAAACAAAATAAAAATATTTTTTTCTTATTACAGTCAAATTCATTCCTAAAAATGATCCTAAAATATTAAATTAATCCCACCTATAAAACACTTCTTCCCAAAAAAGAGAAAAAATCTGAAACTGGATAGATAATTACATAATATTTTTTCTTACAAACATCTAATTTCTAGAAGTACTCAACCTCAATTCCTTTTCAAATATGTGAGTGTTAAGGATAAAAAAGAATACCAGAGTGATTATATATATTTTAACAAAAATTCACAATAATCAAATAATGTATTAATAAATATTTAAAATATAATGGACCGTGATATATATTTTTTACATTAATTAGAACCAATTTATCATTATGAACTTAAATTAAAAACATATGTTTTTGAAAATAATTTGTTTTATAGAACACAACAATACAACCCGACTCTTCTTTGTTGAGATATTACAAACAATTCATTTACAAAAAACTGACATATTACTTTTCTCCTCCGACAAACCTAATTATTCAATGTATAACCATTTTCATGAGAATTATTTATATCATGTTTATTATATAAGTAGGAATATGTATACACTATAATTATAAATTACTTACCATCATAAAAATATCTATACATTATTTTAAAAACCACTTACTTAATTTGACATCAAATATATAATCGTATATGAATTATTGACTATATTATATTCTAAAAATTATTGTTTTTTTTGAAAATAAAAAATAATAGATGAAATTAACCACCTTTAACCACCATGGTCCCACCAAAACTAGAAGAATGTCATGGGAAAAACAATATAATGACAAAACCAATCTCACATTATTGTGGGGGTCAAATGTTGTCTTCACTATCTAATAAAAATTTATGTCAACCTTCACCATTACGTTTAAGGAAAATTTATTAATATAACACCATGGAACACACAAATAAACACATAATAAAAAAATTAATGTATATATTAATATCCTCAAAAATAATAATACTTAAAATTATGGGGCTTTATCAATACATTATTTCAATGATTATTAAACATTCAATTAATTATTATAAAATATCATCATGTTTCTCATATTTATAATGAATACTTTACATGTGTTACCCATGAATATCAAGCCATCGAAAATATTTCAATCAAATACTTCTCAATATATCACAAAACAAGTAAATAATTGACAGAACACAGTGCGATCTCACTTTGTGTAGTTTTAATATAATACCGCAATCTAAATCAATATGTAGTAATACTATTATTTCATAATAGGACATTTGGAATCCCTACCCATGCTCTATAGGATACTGAATAGAGGATATGACCTAAATAATGTATTAGGGATACAAGGAACTTGATATCATAAAAAATAAATAGAAGATACATAACTCAAATTATTGATAGAAAATAATCATAGTATATAAAATAAATGGAACACATGAATGTTATAATAAATGTAATGTAGCCTTATAGTAAAAAAAATTGACTTATCACCCACTAATTTGATCACTAATTAAATATAATAAAAGAAATAAATACACATAGAGGCTTTCATGACATCCCCAAGCCTCATCAATAAATACCTATTGAGTTTCTCTAGCCCAATTTATTTTACGTTATATTATCTAACAAGTATAATAGACATAAGGTCCACACACACACAAACCGTATTTCGTACACATAGTGTGAGAAATCCATATTAGTAGGGTCTCACATAGAAACTTTAATATCCTCTACCATATACTTGTGTAAAAACGTGTGAAATAAATGATTTAAAAAAGATCACACATCCATTAATATAGAATCTTCATATGCTTTCCAGGCCACCATAATCCTTTACCACACCTACTCTATCCTATAGAAGAAAAATGTCACCTCATTATAGAAATTATAACCGATTACTAAAGACTTGATTTAGGGTATCATACAATATCTTAACCTCTACCATATTCTATAGATAAGGGTATTAATATAGTATCTCTATGAATAACCTCCCATTTATGAGAGGTTGACTATATATTACATATCATCCTATCAAACCATCCCATATCATGGTTGGCTGTTTATAAATGACCAAAACCAACCCATATTAATGTAGGATACACTTAAAATCAACAAACATTACATATCGCTAAGGGGAGGCCCCTCATAATATGGAAAACCGCCACATATCACCCATGTGTGGCAGCGTTAAAAATCCCAAACAAAACCCTCTAATTATAGGACACACATAAATTACCAAAACCATAGCCCCTAAACAATAAATCATGCACATCACAACACAACATATACCATACCTTCTCAATTAATGGAGGTTCCTATGGCCTCTATCTCACTAATTTTTAGGAAAACCATCTTTCCTCGATGTACAATAAACATGTAGTTGGAATACACTATAACGACTAGTTAGGATTTCTATGACCATAGAGAGAGGGTGAATTAGTTGTTAGTTCCTTTTATATTTCTCTATTTAAAACCATCAATGATTTATAGTTAGAGATAAATGAATCTGATAAATTGGAAAACACCATCCCACCCACAAGTATAAAAATATTTATATGGTTTCCTACTCATCATGAGTAACTTTTAATTGATATTATCTAAAAATAACTTGATATCTTACAATCCAATAGATAATAATAAATCCAGTTTATAGTAACCTTGGTATATCATTAACATGAATTACACTATAGAACATTGACTATGAATGAGAATGTGCATATTTGACAGTTGATTTGATAATATTGATTTTGAAAAAAATAGATCTTCAATAACACGAATCTATACAACATAACTATGGGTTTTTGGATTCTTCATAGTTTTTCATTACTAGGTTAGTTATTCTTTTTCTATGTTTTTTCACAATAGTGAGAAATAACCTCTATTTTTATTTAACTCTATCAATTCTTCTTGCCTAAAAAATTTCTCTTAAAAACAAAAACACACACATCTCTAAATGATCTATAATAACCTTCAATATATAACATGATTCTTCATTTAACTATTCTATTTATCCATTAATAAGAAATTTACAAAACAATATAAACACTTTCAAATTAAATTATCTACACTTTTTTGATCTAGTTTTTACAAAAACATACAGTAAAAACTAACTCCATAATTGATTATAACTACATTTAATCATACAAAAATATCAAAAAATCTTCATCCTCCATTGAATATTAAATTATTCCACATAAAATAATATACAATAATTTTAATACATAAATCACCATGTTACACACAATTATAGGAATGTGATAATAGACACTCCAGTCATTGAATTATCCTTATAAAATCCATAGAAATTATATAAATATAAAAACATTTAATATAGGAGGTCCTAAATAAAAGATATATTCATATTAAAAGGCTTACCTTTATGTCATTCTTTTATCCATAATAGAGCATACACATATGAATTCTTAAAATGATGAAATTTTAAGTTCATCATTGGAGTAGTGTGATCATCTTAATGTATTATGCTCCAAATAAATTACCAAAATAGATGAATTATATTCATATAATCATATTAAAATTTATGTTAATCCCTTTACATTCATTTTTTTCAATTTACTTTGTTGATTCAAAATCTTAGTGTTATTTTTAATCGATGAAGCTCAAGACATGAGTAATTCGTATTATATACTAATCTCAACAACCCGTCCTTTAATGAACTTTTTTTAATTCCATTATTAATTTTATATTTTCATTGATGAATCTAAATTAATATTATCAAGAAATTTGTAACATTGATGCTTGGAACTCCTGGGATCTACTGAATTTAAAATCTCATTTTTATTTACTTCATTAATGTTTTTAATATAACTGAGTAATGATTTCATGTCACTATCACCATATGGATCTTTGAGATAAATAAGATAATCATGTTCCTCGTCTTACATGGGGTTGATTATGTGGTTTATCATCCTATTGTATAATCCAAGTTCTGTCAACCTATAATGTAGTACCACAATCACTAGACCTATTACGTGTGTAACAACCCACGACTTTAGAATATATTTCTCTCTATAAATTAATACTATATTCTATAGCTTGATTCCCATATAATAATGAATTAACACAAGAAAATATATATATTAATAAAATATTACTATGAAAATTTATTAACAATAAATCCTATATTAAAAAAATGATATTAATAAATATAAAATTCCTCTATTTGAAAGATAAATAAATATTATTAGGAAATGATTTTCTTTATTAATTTTAAAAAATAAACTTAATTGACCACATTTGAAAAAAATATTACAATAAAATATGATATTAAAAAATATTAATTAGTATATAGACATCATTCCAACTAGAGAATGATATGAAATAATATTATGAATACATGATGTTTATAAACACTATTTTTCAAAAACAAATATCTGTATATTTATTATTTTCATTATAAAAATGAATATATATTTTTTCAACTACATAAAATTAAAATTAGCATTGAATTTATAATTTCAATATGAACATAGTGTGAAATTTTGAGATTTTTCTGGAAAGATTTATTTTTAAGTGAATAGTAAATAATACAGTTTTTAAAAATACATTTATTTTTATAATAATATTAATATATAATTGTCAACTAGGGATTTATGAACCCATTTTCAGAAATAAATATTTATTTTAAATGGAGAATTATTAATTTAGAAATTTTTATTAATTTTACAAACCTATATTTTCTATTTTCAAATTTAAATGATTTTTTCTAAAAACTTTATATTAATACACTATCAATTTGTTATTTTATAATTAAATTTTATATAATTTAGAAAGTCATTTTAAAAAATATATTAAAAATGTGGAGTTATATTATCCATATTATGTAATATTTAAAACTAATTTTTTTTAGTATAAATGAAAAATTACTTCTCTAAAAACTATTTACTAGTGTGAAATGTAATGTTAAAATACTCATAAATATATAGGGAAAGGGCTCAAAAATGTTTCTAAATTGGTGTATGAGATATTATAAACCCTATATCATATTCTATTATATTAGTTTCCACTTTTGGAACAATAATACATGTGAAAAGTTTCCTATATTTATATTATGTCTGAATATTTAAAAAAATTAATTCTCACCACAATAAAAGTGGGCACTCAAACCAACATCAATACCACTAAACAATTAGGGATTTACATTGAAATTATTCACTTATTCCTTCCCCTAGAATAATATTTCATATTGTAAATATTTTTGTCACAATAAAACAAAATAATATCTTATTTTCCAAGGAATCTTCTCAGAGAAACACAATTTTCTCAACATAAGTACACCCTTTTCGCTAATACCATTTTCTTTTTATCTTCCCATTTCATTTTCAAAATAATACATGATTAATTAATTATTTATATTATTCTGATGGTTTATATATTCTGGTAATAAACATTAATGACCATTTAACTTTTTATGTAAGAAAAATGAAAACCTAATTCATACAAATGTGAATATTACCGCTTCAATAAATTATTTTTCTTCATTTTCATCATGTAATATAATTAATAGACTACAATGGAAATTTGGTAAATAATATTGATATGAATATATTACTAAATTTTAAATATTCTTTAATGGTAATCCATTTTACCCATTTTCCATATGTTAAGGGAAATTAAATCAACAATTTTTCATACATACGGGATACTGCTTCCATGGAATGGTGTTTACTGTCTTTCACTAACCCATTTTTTTAGACAGTTTAATATTTAATTTTTATGATAAATAGCTGTTTTTTAAAATTATTATAGTTCTATTAAGTAATATTTAAAATTATATTAAAAATACGATCAATAAAAAACCATTGTAAATTTAATTGTCCAAAAATCACCTATGATGTGGGGAAAAGATGTCTTCAACTTTTGAAATAAAATAATATTGGTTGTATTGTTACAATAATTCATTCCATGTATAATATATCTCAAAAATAAAAAATTAAATATGGTAATTTGGTTTCAATTATAATTATACAAAAAAATCACTTCAAAATCATCAATTTATTATGGAATGTTCTTATTTGGGTTGGATTACCAGCATACAGTAAAAATGATAAATATTAATTTCATGGATGCCTATGAGAATTTAATTAATAGGAAACTATCATATATTATGTAAATATAGGGTGGTTTTTTGGTTAGATAATGGAAATGTGAAATATTTTTAATCAACATTTAAGAAAACACCCATGGATTCGTACTGATATTCAAAACATGCTAATTTTTGAAGATATTTAAAAGGATTCATATGAAAAAAACCCCAGAACGAAATAATAAAAATATGAATATTTATAAATCATCAATTAAATTAACTTATTTAACATAATAATTATTAATTTTAGGAGAATAATGCGGAACACCATCAATATTATGAAACTAATATAAAACTATCGAGATTAGTCAAACTTGATATTGAAAAAAATAACTCATATTTGTTTTGAGAATATCATTAAAAAATGTTTCTAATGGGATTTTGAAATTAATAAGGTTCCAAAATAGGATATTAATACAATTATTTTTAATATGTATGACATTCAATATCTTAATTCAATGATGGGAATGGAGTAATTGGGTTCTTGTCTCAAATATAATTTATTGAGACATATTTATAATTGTGCACATTAACCTCTTTAATATATTGAGGTTACTTCATAATGAATGAAACACTACATATTCATTTAATTGTTAGTTCTTTGGTAATTATATAATATTATATCATTAAATTACTTTTTATTTAAAATATTATAGTCTTTAATGGGGATTTGAAAAAAAATTTACTCAAACTTTAATAGTTTCATTTTTTGAATCTAAATTACAAATATAATTACTTTTAAATGAAAACCCATCCAGGGAATTTGTATTATCTATAAATACCTACATAATTTTAATTTTTTAGTCAAGGGATTATATATACCCATCAAAACTACATTTCCTATGACTCTTATTTTACTGCAAGTGTTTCATGTAATTGTAACTGACCCAAAATACTCTTATATACCGTTAAAATACCTTTTACCATGTTTATATTCATTGGATTATTATGTTAATGTCATTATTTAAGACTCAAAAATTTATTAAGTTTTTGATTCTACAAGAACCTCATTAAATGTTTTAATTGGATTTATAATTTCTTCAATATGGGTAATTTCATTCAATGCATTAAAGCATATATTTGTTAAATATTTACATGTGAACACATATTAGTGCAACCCTTTACATTTTTTATGATGAATTCTCTCTTTTGTATGTTAAATAATGAGAAATTATGTTTATCTATGATTTATTAATATTTTCTTTCAAAATTATTTCAACAATAAAATAATTGTAATTTTTCCAATGTGATTTTTATGAAACTCCTTGAAATTATTTTTCATCAAAGTAATTATCCATAATATTTCTTATACTTGATAGAGTATATTATCATAATTTTACCATTAATATTATATCTTGGGGTATTTTATACAATTTTCATTTTCATATATAATAATATCCATCACCACCATTGACTTTCATAATAATACACCATGAATAAAAATATTTTTTCATCCCAGACTTTTCCCTGTGAATACCATGTTTTCCATTTCATTGATTAAAGGTTACTGACCTATACGTTATACATAGATTGATTTGTAATTTTTTTGAATTAATAATATAATTTTTTTGAATATGTTAAAGATAACATATACCTAATAACATTAATTGAAATTAATTTACCATGAATTTTATAGATTATTTTTGGATATCCATTTATTATAGAGGGTTTTGTCATGTTATTATTATTGATGTGATTGTAATTTTTTTGAAAAGGATAAGAAACAATTTTTTACTTCTATTAGATTTTTATTTTATGATTAATTATGGATTTCTTATGGAACATTTATGTAAGAATTAATGATGTGTGTGTCCTAATATTTTCGTCTAATCCATTAAATAAACCTTTCATCTCATGATAAAAGTAATCATGAGTGGTTTTTGGTTGCTCAAAACTATCAACCCCAATTGTGTAGCTCATGAATGAAAGCATCACTAAAAATATATATATACCATAGTTGAAATATTTTTTGAATTATTATGATATTTTAACATTGTGTGGCTTAAGAATTTAATGTTCCTTATACTAGTGTTACTACCACACTTTAATGGTTAGTGTTATGATTATGTTATTCTCTCAAGGAATGTGTTTATTGACTAATGTTTCCAGATTTTTATTATTCATGTATTATGTTATTAAATTCCTTATTCCATAAATTATGTTATATTTTTCTGTGCGTATTATTCTCTTATGATTTTTTATACCCATTTTACCATCTTACTATCATTTGTGATCATTGATAATTATAACTTATGATTACCCTAACTAAACATTTGACCTCAACCTTTCATACACATCCATTATTTTAGTTTATAAATTAATGTAACATGTAATATGTGTCTACAAGATTATATTTTGTAGGTGATTTATAGAAGTTGTTGAGGACTTAGTCTGGATTAATTACATTCTTATATAGTGGGAAATGTCCATCTAATATAAATAGCATGAGTACTTTAGTTTATGAATTTCTACCAATTTTATAAAAATCAACACCATAAATGTTCCTCTGAATGTAAATGTTAAATTATGTGTTATATATGTTATAATTACTAATATGTATCAAATATAGTGTTTTAATTATGTTGTTTTAGCACCAGATCTCAGAGTGTGATTCTATGGTACATCATTGTGTGTCCACAGTCACTCGAATTACCTTGTTTTTTCATCTTTATAAGAGATACCATTCATGTATATATTCACATCACCTTCTAAATGATAGATTATAAATCCATAATAAGGTAGGATCTAATTCCTTCATGAAATTTGTTTGTATTAATTTATGTGGTAGGATAAGAATACTTCATTTGTCTAGTTCAGATTTGATAATTTGGTCAGTTCTCCATTATTTATGCACTCAATTTAGGGATTGTGATGGAATATTCACTTTCATACATGTGTAGTGAAAATAAAGAAAAAACTCTAAATAATATTAATTCATGTTCAACTTTATCTTTATAAACTCACTAACAACATGGAACCACAGGGTCTCAACATTATTTCCCTTTATATTTTATTCTCATCCAAGGAACAGAAAAGACAGATGTATTGAACATCATGCTATGGATAACTATCCAACATTTTTAATCCTAAATGAGCTATATTAGGTATTAAATAAAAAATATTGAAAAATATTCCCATTATGTTCACCAATAATTTATTTTAAAACGTTTCATAGTTCATTATTTGCAAAAAAAATCCATCAATAAATTTTCAAACGAGAAACATACTATAACATGTATGAAAGAGTTCATGAAATAATTTCAATAATTTACTAAAATAGATAATATAAAGAAAAAAAATGTCATCACAAATTAACCCTATTAAAAAATAACTATAAATATATTCCATCCCTAAATTAGTGAAGAACTTATAGATGGATAGGTTAATTATGTCATATTTATCCCGTTTTGATAATAGTATCTAAATGAAATATGAAAGTGGGGGAAATAATCACAAACATTAGACTTATGCATAGTGGGTTGAACATGAATAATGAAGCTCATCTTATGAATTATATCCTTCATCAATGTTTAATAAAAATACGATCCACTTGATCCTATGTAAGATAAATCTATGGAATTAGTTGAGTTACTTTAAGAATGTTCCTTGATTTAGTAATATTTAGTACTCATGTTCTTTATATATAATTTTGTACCATATTCTTTATTATATTTACATATAATTTATTATGTAATCCCTATAGAAGTGGAATCTACACATCCATAAACAAGTATTAAAATTATATCTTCATTCACATTACATGTGTTTTAATCTTGATTGTCATCAACATACTCAACATTTTATATATAGAGAGTTACTTAGAATTTTTGTTTTGTATTAGAACTCAAGCATCTTTCACCCAGAATGAAGATACTATCAAATTTGGATCCCCAATAATTGACAAAACCTTCCCAATAGCATTTATATAGAACAATAGGTTTTACTTTCCATTAATATCATTATTTATATTATAATAAAAACATTTCATAACATATATGAAATTTCATTTTATTTCCAAAAAACAGATATTTTTGGAGCACATCAAAATAGGAAACTATTTATAGAAACACAAACTAATCCTTGTATAGTGGCATCAAAATATAACAGGCTTCCAAAAAATTTCATATATTCTTTACGATCAATATCACATTAAAAATATTCCGTAAAATAATTTTTTCCCACCAATATATGTGTGATTGTTTTGAATATTCCATGATAAATATTGAATTTATCTACACTAGAAATGTTTCTTATGATAGGAGTATCTCATACTTTTCACCAGACATTTCTATGCTAATAAAGAACATCATTTTTCACATCATTGAAATTTCAAGAACCATATTAACATCTTTGTAAAACCCATCTAAATATTTTTCATTAGTACATAAAAATATAATATAATGAACAAAGACAATAATAATCATAGAAACAAATTTATAATAATTTATATAGTTGTTTCAATCGACTCTTAGTTTCTTGAATTTAATCTTTTATAAATAATAACCCCCCATATAATACCAAGAACATTGGGAATTAATCTCCCCATATAAATAATTAATCAAATCAGAAATATATTTCACTTATCATCAAATAATGAAACCCCGTGGATTCCCTATATAGACATCTTCTCCCAAATATAAATTTTAAAAGGTAGAATTGACATCCTTATAGAAAATAATATATAACGTTTTTTGTAATAATAGAAAGTGAAATTTTAATTTTTTTTATTTATTGAAACTATTTAATAAGTATAATTTATGTCAATTCCTTCAACATTGGAATATTCCTTACAAAATTTTCATTCTATGTTTCTTTACACATTAAAATTTTCATTCAAATTGATATGAAATCACCATTTTATTCCCATCACATTTTCATCTTTATTTTTTGGTAGTAGTTAAATGTATAATTTTTCCCAATTTAATAAAATTCAACATTCATGAAATTAGTACAATCTTGATGATCTAAAACGTCCACAACATATAATAGCTTAACCTAGGAATATATTGAGTTATATGAATCTATCTTCAACATAGCATATTGTTACTAATTTGAAAGATAAATATTTAACCTTGTCATGATATTCCCTTTTTATTAACTAGGTAATATTGAGAATGAGTTTGGAGGGTATCTATAATGGTGAATTTAGAGATTTTTTTGGACTCGTAGCTTTAACTGTCCCTTTCTATAGGATACCAAAGGGTAACACGCCGTGAAACTAGGTTACATGATGTGTAATGGTTTTTTAATGCAAGTCATTAAAGGATTCATGCTGTGAATGGTACATGACGTGAAGAGACTTTACACATCATGAATGAATTAAAGATCAGTTTTTATTTTGGAATATCAGTTTTTAATTTGAGGCTATGTGTTTTTATATAGTTTCAAATATTATCCATTTAATGATGTGAAATGGTATTTTACATCATGTAATACCCCAACTATGGTTTTTAAATAGTATGTATAGACGAGATTATAATTTCTCCTAGTTTTTTCTCCCTCAACCTAAGGCCTTCCACAGAAATCTTAGAGCTATACTACCCTTATGGATCCATTTGTTTGTCATTCGACCCTCTCTGTGCTTGCGATGTGATTCTTGGGTATGATTTCTCCCTCATCATTTTTCCTTCTCTCATTCTACTACATTGGGATTTATATAGATCATTCTAAAATTGACGGATACATGATCCATGGTGTTGGATATCATTTCTAGGTTGAGTTTCAAGGACATCTAAACCTTCGCCCTGATTGATTTGTTCTATTTTGAGTGTTGAGTTTTAGGAAAAGGTGTCTGATTTTGTCTTGTTTTAAAAAATTATTAACTTATAATTGCAAAATTTATTTAAACTATTTATTTACATTCAATTTATTAATATTTCTTTCAATAGATTTAATAAAATATATTTCCAGTGAATTGAGAGATTTGAAATGTATTGGGATGATAATTTGGGAAAATACACAATCCTGTGGAATTTGGTTGTGTTTATCACAATTTGCTTATTTAAAGTTTTCAATTTAAATAAGAGTTTTGATTGAAACCGTTTCAATTAAAATTTTGAATTTAATTTTGACAAAGAATTTTGATATTGATGGAATTGGTGTTTAATCGATTTCAAACATGTTAAAATGGATTAAAATGTTTTGATAGATACCCAATGGTTTAATCTTGATAAAGATGCATGTTTTTGACTAAAAACCATTTTTTTGAAAAATAAAAATTGAATTGAATCAGAAAAATAGGATTTAATTGTATTTTAAGTAGTATTAATATAAAATTCCCATCATTGATTGTGTAAGAGCACATACAATCCTTAGGTAGTTTGTGACTTATTTGGACACACTCTATGCTATTACAACGGTCTAAGAAACACAAGTAGTGGGTCATATCCCCAATGGGTTGGGGGTGTGTCACATTTTGATAGTGTTAGGGGGACTATTTATACAGATGTTACAGCGATCTCTTAGATAGTGTGATATCGTATAGCCTGGAATGAACATTCATATTCAGTAGATGATCATGTTGCTCGCTTGTTTTATAATTGAGATATAAATGTATGAAAATGGTGTCTTAAATTCTTTTCATGCCTTAAGAATTTATATAAATAGTTTTCTATAACTTTTTTGTTTAATCCATAGTTTATAAATATTCCATCACCTATAAATCCTTTGATTAATTTATTTTTCTATTATTTGAATTATATAACATGATTTGATTAAATATTATTTGAAATGAAAAACATATTTATTTTAAAATTGAAATAATTACATTTGTTAATCTATTATTGAAACCTGTTATAGAATCTGTGGTGAGACCCTACTGGGTTTTTTTATCTCACACCCAAAATTTTCATTCGAGTGTTTTTAGATTATCTCCTTCAAGGTTTGAGAAAGGGGAAAGGATTAATTTGGGGTGGATTTAGATATTAAAAGATGGACGTGGTGAGTGTGTACTTGTATAATTGGATATATTTTACCTATTTTTTGTATTTGGGTTATAATAGCTTAGCCTTTATTGTCTTTCTGACTTATTTAACATTACACTTAGTGGAGTTTCTTTTGTATGGATACTAACTTACTTGTCTTCTTCCGCTATGTTTTGTGGAAAATTAATTCCCACTTGCATGTTATATGATGAAAATTGCTAGTAATAGACCAGTGGGGACTAGGAATTCCCTTCAACATATGTCATAGCCGGCTCAATTATTGGGTTACCAGGCTACCCGAGTTGGGTTTTGAAAAAATGGTATCAAAGTAGGATGTTGAAAAATTGTCTTGATGTAAGTATTATTTTTTGAAAACTTTTCAGGACATAGGAGGTAGTTGAGATTGAATACCTAACCAGATCTCGCAGTAATAGACCTTAAGTCACTATGGGTGGTTAAGGAAAGATTTCTTCTCTATTTGTTCTGGTCTTTTCTTTATTATGATTTCCATAGAGTGGAGTCAAAATTTGGTCATTTATTCTATTAGGAATATTTTCCCTTTTTTCTCAGTATGAGTGTCAATATAATATCTCCCTTGATGTATAAAAATGTTATGTAGCATCATTCCATCCAGAAGATTTTCAAATTGAGTAGTAGAAGTGGTTTTTTCTGAATTTTAGTGAGTGAATCCTCTAGTGGATCCGAATCTTGTTAAAGTGATCATGTATACAATCCAAGAATTGCAATAAGCACCACCTCTAGTCACTGTTCAATATCCATATTTGGATACTTAGTGGGATATTATTTGAAATCATTATTAAGAGGTAATTTTCTAGAAAAACCCAATTTCCAAAGGCTCCCCTGATCCTCAACATGCTGAGGAATGGTTGGACAACATTGTACCTATGTTTGAGTTCTTTGAGATATCAGACACGATAAAGGTTTTGTGTTCGACCCTCAAACTATAAGGACTTGGAAGTATATGGTTGGACATGATGGATATGTCAAATAAACATGAGGGATTTATGTAGAAAGACTTCATGGTTATTTTTACTAACAAGTTATATCTCGAGTCTGTAGTCTTGGCCCAGAATGTTGAGTTTTTTATGCTTAGTAGGATGAAAAAACTGTGACTGAGTATTAAAATTGATTTGTCAAATAGATGAAATTTTCACATGAGATTGTATCTAAGAAAAGGATGTAGATATTTTGATTCGGGTGGAGAATTTGACTAAATATATATTCTCACATTTTCACTCTAAATGTGAACTCTTATGATGATGTACTATATAGGGTGATAATGGTCGAGATAGACTTGGCTTGAATGTTAGGGTTATCAGGAGTTTATTTCTCGCCCATTGGAAGTGTGAGATGATTCAAGGGAAAATGGATGTGTGATGATTCTTGCAGAAGTTTTCACTGGCAGAGTCATTCTAGAACTCCTACAATTCCAGGAATAAGGTGTTCGCTTTTCTATTACTATGGAAATACATGAAATTCAAAGAATATTTTCACTGGGGAACCGAAGAACTATAGATCATGCCGACATTCAGGGAACATAAAAATATTTTTCCGTAAATTTTATACTTCACATAGTTTAATAAGATCATAAAATACTCATAAAATTGTGGGGCCAATAAGATGATTCATTTATAAAAGGATTCCAGCCATAAGAATATGAAATAAAGCTATTTCACACACTGGAAGAGTCTCTAGAATAATTAGACACATGTCCAGAAACTGTGAGGGGACCATTACTATAGCCTCATCATTAATGATTATTCGATTTTATACTAGTTCATATCATTAATTTATTTAAAATCATATTTTTAATTTTATAAATATTCCTATAGATATTATATCTTGTGTAATGGATATAATTGCACCCCTTGGAATATAGAGAGATAGGGGTATATGTAGTCACACATGTGTCTTCTCTCTCTCAAATGTCGAACTGGCTTGGAATTTTTTTGTTCCTCGACATTAAATCTATTGATGTCATATTTTGGATGGATTGGATCATTTTCAATAATGCTCATATTGATTATTATCTTCGATGGATCTCTTTTACTGCATCTGATCGGATTTTCTATGTCTTTCAAGGATAATGGGACCCCAGATCAAGCATATAATATCCTTCATATCTAGAGATGGTGAAAGTAATATCAGGGTTATATTTTGAAATAGAGTGGGAATATTTGAGTGATGATATCCCTCCAGTTTTCGTCGTGTTTCCCAACATGTTTCATTTTGATTTTTCAGGTTTTTCATGAGTATGGGAGGTCAATTTTTCCATTGACTTAATTACTGGTACTCAATTAGTTTCAATTCCCTTTGACTGCATATCTCTAAATGAAATGAAAGATATTAATTTCTAATTTGATGATATTACTGAGAAATGATTTATATACCAATGATGTCACCTTGAGGGGCACTAGTCTACGTTTTCAGGAAGGATGAAGGTTCACTTCACTTAAGTGTAGATTTTAAAATACTAATCGTGTTATGGTAAAGAAAAAATACATGTTGACATAGATTGATGATATTTTTGATTAGTTAAATGGGTGTAGTGTTTTTAATGACTTATCTTTGATTTGGTCATAATCATTTGAGGATAATGGAATATTATATTCATAAAACTACCTTTAGGGGAAGGTTTATCCATTATGAGTATCATTTTATTCCCTTTGGTCTAATCAATGATCTTGATGTTTTCATTGATTTATTGGAAAATATTTTCCATGATTATCTAGATACCATTACGGTAGTATTTTTGGATAACATCCTCATTTACTCAAAATTTTTGTACGATCATATGTGCTATATTAGGATAGCTCTAGGTCTGCTGAGAAATCATTGACTTTATTCCAAGCATTAAAAATGTGATTTATAGACATGGGAAGTTAAATTATTGGGACAACTGGTTTTGGAATAATGAATATCCGTTGATCCTGACATGTTGAAGGCAATTATGACTGTTGTGAAACCATACAATTTCATAGAGATTCAGAGATTATTGGGATTAGCCGGATATTATCAGTGTTTCATGAAGGACTTATTGATGTTTTCTTCTCCGATGACTGATCTAACTCATATGGGGGTAAGGTTTTCTTAGATTGATAAATGATAGAGTTCATTTGTTGAGTTGAAATGTATTTTAACTACTTCACCAGTGTTGACACTTCTAGAGGCCGAAGAAATCTATGTGGTCTTTTGTGATGCATTAAGTTCAGGCTTTGGTTACGTTCTTATGAAGGAAAATCATGTAGTGGCTTATGGGTCCCATTGGATTTGAGAATAGAAGAGAAATTATCCAACCCAAAATATTGAACAAGAAGCTGTGATTCACACACTTAAGAGTTGGTGGCATTACTTCTATGGTGAAAGGTTTACTGTGTCTTTAGACCACAATAGATAGATTTATATTTTCTCTATAAAATAATTGAATATTTGACAGAGGTGTTGGGCAGAGTAACTAAAATCATTTGATATTGGAATTACTTACACTTCAAGGAAAGATAATGTCATTAATGATGCATTAATAATGAAAAATCAAACCCAGGTAGTGAATGAATCTTTTGAAGAGTGGAATTTGTTGTCTCTCTTTACACAATTGAATATAGGAGTTTAGGTGAAAGGTTATGAGGAATCTTTTCCATCGTTATGTGGAAATATGATCTTCTTGATATGATTATTTAGGATCAATATCATGATGATGAATTCAGTAGAATTAGATACTATCTTTATGGTGGGGAGATAGTTTTCTAGTGGTCATTCTCTAAATAGGGTGTTCCATTCAATCATAATAACTTCATTGTACCATTTTTGGAAAGGAAGTATGTAATGGGCAATTGTAAATCTTCCCTGTGGGATGTGAACATATGAACCACATAGGTGTTCTATGATATGCAATGGAATTGTTTGTGTTCAGTTATGAGATGGGGAATTATTTAGTTTGTTTCTGGTTGTAATACATTCCAATAGGTGAAGACCAAGTACTATAAACCATCAGGTTTATGTCAGCCACTTCCAGTCCCTACAATGAAGTGGGAGAGAACTTATATAGACTTTACATTTGGTTTTTCACATACCTAGAGAAAGAATAATGTGATATGGTTTGTTATCCAAAGGATGACCAGGTCGGCTCACTTCATACCCATTCATGATACTACCAAAGTTAAAGAGTTGGGAAGTCTCTTCATGAAATTGATTATTAATTTTCATGTAATTACTTCTGTTATAGACTTTTTAAGGGATCCATACTTCACTTATCACTTTCGAAGAGGCCTTCAGGAGGCATAGGGATCTTAGGTCTGTTTGAACATAGTCAACCATCTTTAAATAGATTTATAGACAAAGAAGGAAATAAATATTCTAGAGTACATGAATCACAATTTTTTTCTCAACTATGGTGGGGGGTTTTAGATGATAACTTAGATATGGTTGAGTTTTCTTATAACAATAGTTACCATTTAAAAGTTGAATGGATCTTTTTGAGGCCTTGTATGGCCAGCCTTATAGATATCCATTATTTTGGTCAATGATTGGTCAAAGTTCCTTTGTTGGACCAAGATTAGTGCAAGAGATGACGAAGAAAATTCAGATGATTCTTTAAGGAAATTTTACACTGAATAGTGGATATAAGTCTTGTGCTGATCATTACCATAGACCATTGGAGTTATCAGTTAGTGAACTGGTGTTATTGAAAGTTTCGCGTTGGTTGGGTCATCGACTACTTAAGAGGAAAGATAAACTTTCTCCTAATTTTGTGATCCATTTGAGGTTGTTGAATAGGTGGGGAAGGTTTCATACCATTTTGAACTTCCACCGAAGATGATGTTGATACATAATGTATTCCATGAATCTCAGCTAAGAAAGCGTCTCTCTAACCCATCTCATGTTTTGAGCCGGAGTTATCTGGAGATTGAACCTGATTTTTCTTTGACTGAACAACCAATTTTGATTGTTTATTTTGAGACCAAGGTACTTATTAGGAGTATGATAACGTTGGTTTGTTTGATATGGAACCATGGTTATGATGATCAGGACATGTAGGAACCCAACACACTAATGAGAGAGTAGTGTAATAATCTCTTTAGCATGAAAGCTTCTTCATTGGATTTTTGGGGGACATAAATGTTTTATGGTGGGATGGTTGTAATATCTTCATACGAACATGATTGGTATGTTTTTAACATTGTCACACTCTTACCTTTTCATTGACTTTGTAGGGTCGATAATGAATTCAAAGGATACCTATACTGGTGATGTCAGATATTTGTTGAAATCCTATCTATAACAAGCCTTTTCGGCTGGTTTAGAGAAGGTTTCACACTGTGTAACTATGTTACATGATGTGTAATATTTTTTGGATTCAAGTTGTGAAAGGATTCAAGCTATGAAGGGTGCACAAGGTGAAGATCCTTTACACATAATTAATTTATCAATTGATTGTTTTTAAGTTGGAAAGTTAGTTAATAATTCAAGGTGACATGTCTTTGGAGGTTTTGGATATTAACCATTTAATGACATGAAATGGTATTACACATCTTGTAATACCAAAACTATTGTCTTTAAACATGCATTGTGGCTGAGGTTCTCTTTTTTCCTCCACTATAGTTTTTCCCTCTTGACATACGACCATCCCCAGGTGATCTTGGAGCTCTAAAACCCATCCACATCCATTTGTTTGGCAATCAATCATCATTACGCATGTAATGTGATTTTTAGGTCAGCTATCTACACCATTCTCCATCCTTCATTATTTCTACTCTATGGGATATCAATATATCATCATGAAATTGATGTATCTATGCTTCTCCTTATTGGATCTCTTTTCTTGTTATTGTTTTAAGGTCTTCTATAACTTCATATTCATTGACGTGTTCTATTGCGAGTGTTGAGTTTCAAGAAAAGGTAGGTGATTCCATCACTTGTATACAAATTTATTTACATTTAATTTCATGATTTATTTCGACTTTTGATTTAAATTTAATTACTTAAAATTAAATTTAATTAATTTAATTAAATTTAATCCTAGTGAATTGAGATATTTGAAATGGTTTTGGCATAGTAATTTTGGAAAACCCATAATCCCGTTTGTTTTTGTAAATTTATTTATTGAAATTGATAAATTTAAATTGATGTTTTGATTGAAGAAATTTCAATTAAATTGATGAATTTAATTTTGGAAATAAAATTTTAAATTTATGGAATTGGTTTTGAATGGATTTTAAAGGTGTGTAAATGGATTGAGATGTTTTGATAGAATCCCATTAGTTTTATCTTGTAAAAGAGGCTTGTTATTTTTATTATAACCTATTTTGGTTTTAAATTGAAAATTGGAATTGAAATGAAATAATGAGATTTAATTGTATTGTAAGAAGCATCAAAATAAATTTCCAATCAATAATTTTGTTAGATCACATGAAAGATTTATGTAGTTTGTGAGTTATTTGGAAACACTCTATGCTATTACAACATTATAAAACATACATGTAGCGGGTAACATCCCCAGTGGGATGGTGGTCACTCTTCTTTATCCAGTGATTGGGGGCATGTAAATACAAATATTGGTGAGATCACTTAGAGAGTATAGAATCTTCTAGCCTGGAATATAAATACTTATTTGCAATATGACCATGTTACTTGCTTGTTTTATATTTGAGATATAAATGTATGACAATGTTATTTGAACTAATTTACATTCCTTATGAATTTATATAAATTGTTTTATATAATTTTTTCATTTAATAAATTTTTTATAAATATTCTATCACATATAAATCGGTTTCATAATGTATTTTTCCATTATTTTAACTATATAGAATGTTTAGTTGAAATATGCCTTTAAATTCAAAACATGAACTTAAAGTTGAAATCATTCCTTTGGTTATTCTATTGTTAGAACCTATATTGGAATCCGTTGTTAGAACATACTGGTATATTTAGCTGACACCCTACTTGTGCCTTATGGAAATTGTAGATTTTCTTCTTTCAGGTTTGAGTAAGGGGAAGAGGATCTCATGGAGGTGGATCTAACTATTAATCCTGGGATGTCATGAGTTCTGTCCCCAAGGACTTGGTTTTTCCCTATTTTGGTACTTGGGTTATAGTAATTTGGGATTTACTGACGTTACGACTTATTGTAGATTAATCCCAGTAGAGTTTCTTTTTTATGAATATTGATATTATTTTCTTTCTTATGTTGTGTTTTGAGTAACTTTCATTCACACATACATGTTGTATGATTCCAGGTGCTAGTTTCTGGCCCTTTGGGATCGGGAAATCCCTTTGGGCTATGTCCGTGAGGCTCAATTTTCGGATTAATCGGATACATAGGTTGGTTCATGACATTCAATAATATTTATGTCTGAACCAATTATCATCGATTCCCACATATATATTTGACAAAAAATTTATTCCATTTCCATGGATTAGATAACCATGATTTACCATTACCACTAGAAAAGGATGAATCAATATCTTCCCCCATATACATTTTCTACATATTCACTTATATTAGATACACCAACATGTTTTTTAACAGAAATAACTTTATCTTTACTTCCTCTTTTATCATCTAATAAATAATAAACTATTAATTTTTAATGTTACACCACATTCTATTTAGAAATATAAATAATGCCTCTATTTTTATTTTTATAGAATATATTTCATCCTCCATTTTGTGGGTATACATGGAATAAAACATCAATACCTCTTACATAAGACCTCGCAAAATTTTCACCCTTGATTTAATAATGCACAAGATGAAAAATAACCTTACATACATTCCACAAGGGAAATTATGATTTTATATATCATATAGATACACGTATAAATTTTCACAATAAAATCAGTGATTTTGAATATAGACTACAATAATAATAAATTTTATATAAAATAATCATGTAGTATCATGTTCAATTATAATTTTTGGATCCATATCAACACAACTGATATTAGTAATTACATTCACAACATTTTGGTTTAAGGTTTATAGTATACTAAACAAATAAAAAATTCAATTCTTCTCAATATAACATTAAAATATTTCATTTTAATATCCAACACAACTATTAGTTTAGATAGTTTTATTGATTATCTATATTCTTTTTAAAAAGTTTTGTTGAATCATTAGAACAACATTAGAGCGTGTGACTTATGTTTTAAAACAAAAATGAATTTAATAAGAGTTAAATAGTAAATAGAGGAAATAAAATACTCATGGAAATTTATTGGATTATTTCTCATTTTCCCACATATTTCATAATTATTAATATCCATGAAATGGGATATTTTTTTCTAAAAATTATTTTTTTCTGAATTTTAAAATTAAACATTCTCATATATAGAAGAAAATTGTTATATACATTTTACAATATAAATTTAATCCCAAAAAATTATTCAATGAAATATCATATCAACTTTTTCAATAATATATTCCAAATACTTATATTCCATAATTTATTTTCTTCATAGGTTCTCAGATAACATGAATTTAGTGAAACTACAACCAGGAAAAGGTTTCCCTTAGTTATCTATCCCTCAGTCATAAATTCACCATAGGTAATCATTATTATAAAAAACAATCTCTTCAAGATTTTACATTATTGCATTCTTCCCACTGTTTTGAAACACTCAATAGATTGTGTCTCAGTCGATCAAAAAAATAGTCACTTTTAGTTGTTCACTTTTTTTTCTAATGATAATAGCTCAAAATCCTTTAATTATTATAGTGTCATTATTTTCATAGGAAAAAATTAATTATTTATAGTATATCTAATTATTCAATAGAATCAAATAATTTTTCATTTGTCATTAACAACAAATCGAAATAATCTAATTTCATTCTCTATTTGTATCATTGAGTTCAGTTTGAACCAAACAAACCTCATCTTTTCCCTTTTATTCCATCTCGTGATGGATTCGAGTTTTTTTCATCAAAACATTATTGAGTAGGTGGAATTAAAATATATCCTTTTTTCATGGACTCAAATATTATCAAACCACTCAAAAATAGTATCATAATAATGAAATCTATTCATAACCATTAAATGAGTTTTTTGATTAATTTATTGTTTTCATATTTAAGTGGGATGGATCCCTCTCAAAATCTACCTTGAATACATCATGTATCCATCACAATGTTGACTATTTAACCCAAAAATATTTACTATATTCCAAATTCTTCTATAGCCCCATCATTAACCATAAAATAATATTTATCATTTATAACTATATATTACCAGAACTATTAAACTATATTGTGGAATTATTTTATTTTTTTTCAATGACATGGAATTATCTTTTTAAATTCTAATTCATATAATCCTTACTAGAGTATCCCTTATTTTATTTTTTTAATAAAATTCAGATTTCCAAAAAAAATATATTTTTTCAATTCTATTGTATTATATAAAAACATGAAACTCTTGGATAGATTATTATTTTAATAAATTCAACAAAACTTTTAAGCCTTTGTATTAATATTTTGGTTGAAATTTACTAAAATATTTAAGATTCACACTCAATATATCTTTTACCAACATTTTAAATTTAATTCTTAATGTAAAATTTAATTATTAATCATCCAAAAGATTTTATTATATAAGATAAAATTCATTCTCTTTCTCCCTCATCATTAATTTTAGATTAATGTTGATTATTTTATCTTCATTATATATCTTATTCAAGTAATTTATCTATTTTAACATGTCTGATTTTATCTGCTTGATGCACTATTTCATGGTTGTTAACTGGTTGATCATCCTTCCCTAAATTTTTCTTTTCTTTATGTATCATTCAAGGTTTCTGGAGAAATGTTTTCAATTCACTTTCTAGCATGAACCTTTTATGATTTTTTATTTATTATTATTATGAGATACTCCTTCCACCACAAGTAAAACTCATTAAATTATCAATTTTAATAAGAAAATTCTAAGAACCTTCATCACTAATATTTTATGTTTTTACTTATTATTCATTGTTATAAAATTACTCACAATTGAATAAAAGTTTTTTAGAATATTTTTTACCTCCTTTGGAATATTTCATTAATATTTTTACCTTATTATTCAATGGTCTTATTTTTCTTCCATATTCCTCATCACTATCTTTATTTCTCTTTCTCTTGAATAATTTTCTGTAAAATGTCTAATAAGTAAAAAGTTGTTTCACTTCAATTATAAACATTCAATTTTACATCAATAAACCTCCTTAAAAATATATTTATATTAATTATATAAATTTGTTAATATTCATACCTACTTCATATTTTAAATTAAAATCATTTATTTATTTATAAATAAAAACTTTCTTCAACTACTATTTTTTAATGATTTGATTGAGTTTTCTTGATCTGAATTTCTCTTCCTTTGGATATTATTCTCCCATCTCATTGATTATATAATGATTTAAGTTTTAAAATAATATAAGGAGATTATTTTAGGATCCCGGTTGTCTAATTATGAAACATTGGAATAAAATCAATCATGAATAATTCTTAAGATCTTATCAAAAATTTCAAACTCTGCCAATTTTACTCTAAATAATTGTGTAGTCTATACAATATAATTAACCCCTATGATAAAATCAATAACGGATTAATCATATACCATTTTAAAATATTCATATCACAACTATAAAATTTTTAAGTATGTTTCCATTATATTTTTTTTTGCATTCATAAATATTATAGAACTTATCCTACATCCCATGACACATTCTAATTCCTTTAACCCAAATAATTCACTTTTGAGAGAGGAAGGAATAAAATTGTGTGATCTCCTATCATTCCATTGATTCAACTTTTTTTTAAATGGGTAACCCATATCAATGGGAGTGAAATCATATGTATCGGCATAAAAATATTCATAGCCAATGGATAATTCATAGGGTATCAATGTGTTCTTCTAGATATATTATATCTTACCATATATGATAAGAATCGCGTTAATATTAAATCAGTTATAAAGCTTAATGGATGAATTATTATTCAATTAAAATCAACTAGTATATATCCAATTAAGTTTCATCCATTAGATACAAATTATATTGATCAATTAGGATCACTGTGACCAATGATAGGGGGTCAATCATTACTCAGATCTTTTCAATTTTTATTAATTTTAAAAAAACCTTCTCATCCAATTTGACAGAAATAAATCTATTTAATCACAAAAAAAACTAACACATCCATTGCAAGAGAAAAATTTATACGTTTCACTACTCATGAATAGTAGCTAGTCCTTTTCATTATTTGAAAATCATTGAAAATTACATGGCCCACTGAAAAAAATCCAATTTGTTTACAAAAAAATTGTTTATCCATCAATTGAAATTAACTATATACCTTTTATAGTGAATGGACTACTCATATTTGATATAACAATACATATTTTTAATAACCAATAGTTTCACTTTGAATTTTCGTTAAATAAATGTTATGTTTGATATCTTTCTTAAAATTATAAAAATATTGAAACACATCATATAACAATTGAATTGGAATGTAAATATGGATATAATTGAATTATAAAATATATGTATAATTAAAAATAAATTTCTTTTTAAAAACTAATGTAAGGATAAAATTCAATTTGTAAAACTAAATGAGAAATAAAATCATTTTATTTTTAAAATTATATATTCATAAAAAATTAAATTTTTAAAAACTATGATATTAATTATAATATTATTAGAAAATTGATTAAATAGAATTTTTGTGTTATATATATGGTAAAAAAACTTAACATCCATACGAAATTTATTACATTGAAAATAATATATTAGTTATGTACTTATAAAATACAAGTTCCATAATTTATTTATTAATTATACACATGTATTTTAAAATTGGTTTTCATATACCGTTGAAATTAAAAAATATAATATCATTTAATATTTTTAATCATAATTTTAAAATTATACAATAGGGTCAATTTAATCATTAGGGTTTCATTGGTAAAAAACTATCTGCAACGGTAAACTGGATATTTTAATAGAATGAAACTTTTTAGTATATTATGTACATTAATATTCAATAGATTTATTTTAAATTAATAATTTAATTTTTAATTTTTACATATTTTTTTAAAAAATATAAAATCATTTAATTAGTAATTAATGATAAATAATAATCAAAATAATTAACACCTAAAACCACATTTTTGTACAGAAATATTTTTTCAAAAAATTAGGTAGTTAATTTAAATTTATAATTACTTATACAAAGAAATTAAAATAGATTTAATGGAGTAAAATTTTAAATACTTCATTTATAATTTTATAATGAATTATTATCTTATATTTTAAATTATAATAATTTCCCAGTTAAAATTTTAATCAATATTTCTAAGTGTTATAGTGGTTAATTTAATATAACATGAATTTAAATAAATAAATATAAACATAGGGATTTATAAATACAATTTTTACGTTTTAATTTTATACCTACATGTACCACCAACATTTACCAACCTTACTCACCAAACAATAATCTAATTCCTTTCGTAACCCATACATATTTTTCATATCTAATGATTTTCTCCTATATTTAACCTATAAATAGAGATCACTTCCACCCATTAAAAATCCACGAACCTAGTCCAATAATCTAAAGAAATTCTATTCAATATAATTATTATTGAACACATATAATGTTTTTTATCCTCTAGACTCACCAAAGATCTTCAGGTACGATATATCTAAAGGATACGTCAAAATAAGTTCCAAATTTTCAACATAATTATTGATTAACATTTTACGTCCTTATTTTTCCTTTTCATCCATGCATCTCCAAAAAATTATAAATATTTGTAAATAATGACATAATAATAAATAATATATTGAATTTTTTTTATATTTATTGTATAACCATTAACTAATCTCCTCCCATTCAATTGGAAAAAATTAGAATCCTTCGCATTTAGTTGATCAGACTACGACCATCATGAAAAACATATTTCAGTATGTGTAACCACAATTAAGGGATGGTTCTAAGAATTATTTAAATGGATAATTATTTTTTGTTATATTTTTGTTGTTTTTTAAGACATATTAGAGAACCTATAAATTAATTTATTAGTAAAAAATAAATGATAATTCGATAATTTTAAATAATCATACTAAGAGGCAAAGAATATTATTCAAATTATACTATATTTTAATATACACTATTTCTTATTAAAAATCCTTCCAATTAAAATATATCACACTAATAAAAAGGAAATACAAAAATTATAATTCATATAATGATAATAAAACAAAACCACCACACAATTGTCTGTAATTCATGGCATTTTCATGTTTTATCTAGCTTAACCATCAGCTTGAAAAATGCTATGAATTTATTTCATGTATGAATATGATAACATAATGGCCATTATAATATGATATAAAAATAAAAATTTATTATTGATGATTTTAATGATTGTATAATAATTAAACAAACTATTTTAGAAGAAACCATTTGTTCATAATGACATACTAAAACATGCTAGTTATCTATTTCATCTTCAATTGAAATGAATAAAATAGTCATGAATGGAATTAGAAAAATAAAAAATTATTATAAATAATCCATAACTATATATTTAGTTAAATTTTAAATGTTAAATACATTTTATGAATGAATTCATTCTCCACTATTATGATATTATTAAAAACAGTTGAGATAGTAAATAAATGATGTAGGAAAATAGTTAAAAAAGAATCAAACTAGAATCCATATAGAGAATGTCTATATACGAAGAGTATAAATTAATATGGATATGAGTAATGTATTAAATAATGTAATTAATACTGAATCATTTTTATCCAATATGTTAAAATGTGTTCATGTATTTTAGTCCAATAGGATATGATTTTATTGATCTAAATTCAATTTCATTGAGAAATAATACATTTTGTGCCACATTTTTATTTGAATGGTATATTAACTACACATTGATGTTTTTTTGAATTTTTTTTATTTAAATATGTATAAAATCTCAAATCATTTTCCCATCAAAAAATGTTTTTTTATTCAATTGTTACCCTTGTAGTATTGTTTATTATAGATCAACTTTTATTCATTGAGTAATGATCATTCTCATGAGCATATTTCATATATGTTGAGTCCTCTATAAACACTAATGTATTATATTTTATTTTCTAGTTTCCTTATTTGAAATTAAATTTATACCCTATAAATCATTATTGAATAGTTCTTACTATATGTATTATGTTTCGCATTAAGGATATTGATAGCTCAAATCTCATTTATTTGAGTTATAATGTTTTATAATATACATTTTTATTCCATGAGAAGGTTTACACACCACAAATATATAATTATATGTTACTTTTGAATATACTTTGGTAAAATACAATTTTAATAAAAATAATTTTCTAATGCTCTTTTTATAACATTGGATTTCTATAAAGGTAACTTCAATGTATTAAAATGTTTCCTTTGGTAATAAAATGTTTTATCATTGTATCCTCAATTCATATAAAAAGATTTATGTTATTCTAAAGGATATATTGATGGATATTACATTTAGAAATAATTTTTTTAAATCATTCAATTAACCTTTTCAAATGTTACTTTTTAAGGTGATATGTATGTTTCTATTTTGAATAAATATTAAAAAAGTATGAAAAAATAAATTATTGGTGTTCACCTATAATTATCATTTCATTTTAATAATTATTTACACTCACGGGATTAATGTTTCATGATTTATTAAATAATAAATATATATGTAAAGTATCCTTTGTTATGGAACTCTCTTATGTGAAAAAAATACAGATTTGTTAAGAGACATCATGTGCACCTCCTCATATGATAGATCATGGTGACTAACAGTATGGGTGATATATGGGTAGTGGGGGACTATAACCCATTATACAGATTAAAATACATTGGAAATAATCCGTATTAATAGATATTATTATAATGAAAAAATATTAGAAATAGAATATACTACAAGTATAGAGTACAAGGAAGAACTAATAAACCAATAATAATAAATCATGTAATGATAGTCTAAAATGTTTGTAAATGTAAAATAATAAAAAATTAAAAAAAATTATCAATTAAAAAATAAATACTCAAAATATTTCTATCTCAAAACCCATTTCTCCCCTCTCTCCAAACATTAGCCCATAGAACAAGAAATAAATTAGAAACAAGGTTCCTTTCCGATATCCAAACCTACATCCATGTAATATGCTCTCCTACCTAATGGTTGACCCAATAGGGTGTGAGTAAAAAATAGTATATTTAATCTGAAATGTCGAAAAAACAATTCTAATAATAGGTTTATGAAGTAAAGTGATAACATGTTTTTTAATTAATCATTTAATAAAATAAAATAATATACTTTTGTTGGATCTATTCTACAATATCTATGTTCATGTAGCACAATAATTCTAACAAACAACCACATATCCATGGGAAATCCTGAAAATATGGGTCATAGCCAGTATATAATTATTTGAACTTCAGACTATGCATAACCCGCTGAATATAAAAATTACAACATGTGAATGGGTGGTGAACACTCAATACAATAATTATATCATGGGACTGGCCAGATCCCGCTCAATTTTATAACTATAGAATAGGATTTGGAATACCCCACTCAAATAAGAATTTATGCATTGGACTAGGCAATGACCGCTCAATTTAATAATTACATCGGGATAACACAAAAACTAATAATTGAAATTATACCACAATGTCACATCATAAGCCTCTATTGTTAATTATGTGAGTTCCCATTTGATTTTCAATTAGACATTAAATTATATCTCATATGATCAATAATAATATCAAAAATCAATAATACATCAACCATGTATCCCATATTTTGAAATCATATATTGTATAATTTCATGCTAAACACACTTTAAGCTATTAGATAATTTGTATATATATTCCTAGGTTCTCTTAAAGATGGGTAACCATAAACAATGTCAATAACAACTGAATCAAAAGATATCCAACCCATATTCTAATAAATGATTTAATATTTATTAGTGAATAAATTATTTCTAGAAAACATTGTGTTTTATCAATAAAACTATTACATAGGTAGGGAAATTAAATAGATCACATGGTTAGGTTCATACCACTACATTTATCAGAAAATTAATCAACAATTATAACCAGAATCACCAACAATAATGGAGGGGATGATGATCAATGAATTAAACCTAGATCAAAAAATGTCAAGGTTAAACTATATCCATGTCTGGTCTAAATATTTCAAATGTATAGGCAAAGATCAATGTAATATATGGGAATATGTAAGAAGATAAATTCAACATAGATCATATATGTAAATTGGACCTCCATAATAGATGAAAGGGACATAAAATCACATGGAAATATCCCTATGGTATATAGGATAGGTATAAATATGTTGGATTTTAAATAGTCATACATGATTCTGGTTTAAAAAAACAATTTTTAAGGAATAAATGATATATAATCCATTCATAGAGTGTATTGGTTCATTTTTATGATACATAAAAAATCCGGTCTCAAAGGTTTAATACTTATCCTGATCGACATTTACAAGACATGAATTACGACCATAAAGTATAACCACTTCACATCCTGAACCATCTCAGGAAATATGTCTTTCTATAGTCAAAAAATATGTAACATGAACATGGTGTGTAAATGATCTATAGAAAATTTTCAACCATGATTCAACATAAGGTCCCTAAACATAAATGAATCTTTCCAAACGCATGATGAAACCTCATAAGTCATTTTAACATGTTTATACCTAGATACCATTAATTCAAAAAATCATATATACATGAAATTATGTAAAGTTTATCCAACACATTAGATTCATCTCCAAACAAGACTCGGCCTCCAAGGTCAAATGAAAATAACTGAATGAGGGACATATTAAAAAAAAAGAGAACTTATAACCACCTCTTCCTATAAAAGATCAGCCTTGAGCTACTCTATGAGTCACTACTAGGTCATGGTTAACAAATATGGACACTATTATTTCATATTAGAATGTATCACGCATGTGACCTCTAAGGCATACCCATTATTTAACTACACTTGATCCTGAGGTATAATCCTACCTTAGAGATACTTCACACTATGGTCCACAATCTGCATCAGATGCTCCTTAAATGAAACATCAATACAAATCTCAATATCATTGATGTTGATTACATGATATGGGTCATGATTATGTCATCTAAGTTCATACATGTGAAACACATTATGCATGGAACATAGAAATATGGTAGGGTTAATCAGTACACTACTTGTAGCATCCCAAGTAAATAAAGAACAATACATTTTCATATTTATTAATGTTCGTGAAGTAAATATTAATTTTACATTAAATGGGATACTATGTCAAACAGAGTAGGTGATACGCAACAATGAATTTCTTTGAAATCTTACGTTCCAGACAACGTTGGGTCATACTGAAAAATAATAATATAATATTATTATAAATTTTAGTTAACGCCTAGCTATTGTATTGGAATGAATGAACAGAACTAACCATATTTTTATTAAACATTTTTTTTAAACGTTTTTACATTTCTCAAATAATTTTTAAAGGCTTAAAATGTGAATGAATCTAATTTTAAGCATAAATACTCTAATATTTTTTAAAAGGTCAATTTAACTCCTTTTGATGGAAAACCCTATTTAAAAATATTTTTGGTAACTTTTATATTTTCCATTTTACAAACAAAAATATTATTTAGAATCGGTTCATCAAAATTTACTTTGTGAAATTTTTTGGTATTTTTATAATAAAATTCAATTTTAATGAATAGTGAAAACTATTGTATTTTAATTCAAAACTGCCTTTTAATCTAATTTATTTGTATGGTTATATTATCTTTTTAATTGGTTTTAAAGGATAATTAGATTATATTTTTACTATTTAATCCAATGTTGGTCATTAAAAGTAACTTCACTTTTAAATGGGATATTAAAAAGTGTCAATCTTCTGATAATTATTATTTCTTAAAAAACACGCTTTTTGGTTTGACAACGAGAGTTAATTTTAAATTAACTAATGCAACTTCTATGTTTTGAATTTGGTAAAATTGACATCATTTTTTAATTTGGAATATCAAATATAGATTAGGCTGAATTTTTGGTATTTTTTTGAAAAAATTTAATTTTTAATGAATAGTGAAAACACAGAGTATTAGTTAAAAAACCAAATCTTTCATTTAAATGAAATTTCAACGCTTCTGTGAATCAAATTTCAAAAATATGACAAACATGGTTGTTATTAGTAAGTAAAATTTTGTTCAATGAAATGAAAATAATTTTTAGTGAACATTAAATTTTGACTTTTATTTATTACGATTAAAGACAAGTAGAGTAATTCAAGATAAAAATAATATAAAAATAATATTAAATTACACTAACATGTGTTTTAATCCTATTAGTTGATACATGTACAACCATGGGCATCCTATGATCGATTTTGGGACCCCATGGAGGCATTTAAGAGTGATAATGACACTTTATATTAATTAATTTAAAATAATGACAAAAATGACACTAAACATATATCTTTTAGTAAAAAATTTTTTAAATAGGGTTATATAAGTTATCTGTTCTACTATAAATATTCATTTGAAAGATAAAAATATTTTATACATCATGGTAGTTTTTTTTATAATTTATAAACATCACATAAATAAATTTTGTTTGACACATTACTGATGGAGTGTTTACCTAATTAATGAATGATTTAAATAAATAAGATTATAAAGATTAAAAAATATCCAAATTATATCCAATTCTTATTTAATGATTTTATTTCGAACAAGAGTCATATTATCTTCTACTTTAATATGTTTTTGACCTTTAAAAACCTACAATCATTATATAATTAAATAATATTTTCAAACATTCCTAAAGAGACCCCACATCCCCTTATATAAATCCCACACATCTAACCCATTACTCACACCTCTTACTCCACATGGACCATCCAAACTCTTCCCCAATAATCTATCAAGGTCCTGATATTCCACCTATATGACTTACCTTAGGCATAAGACACTTCATCAAATCCTTTTGGTTCAATCCTAAGGGAGTTACCCGATTTAAAGGTAATGTACTATCATAAGTAATTTTCTATTATTTTACTTGTCAAACCCCCAAAAATATTTTTATTATTTTATTTTATAACAAATCCAGTATCCTCAATATACTGGGTTGTTGATATGATATGTATTCAAACTACACCTACACACACCTCCATCTAATGGGTTAAGAACAGACTCTTTTTGTGGACGACGAACTACTGTCTCACGAAACAATGATTGTTCAATCTTATCCTACCACATCTTATGGTGGCCATTAATATGGAACTGTATTTACATGTGATATATATTAAATTTATATTGTCTCTCTAATTCTGTATATCATTTTTTTATGCTTTCCATAGTGGAAAAATATGATAATTTCATTTGAGGAAGTGCAGACTACCATCCCCACAAAGTGATATGACTCATTCATTCCATACGTGGAACATATAAAGGATTGAGTTAATTAAATTATATTACATTGATATTATACTAGAATTACAAAATACCTATGTATTATTATGTTTTTATTCTATTAAATATAAAATATAAATGAATGTAGCATTCATGTGTATGTACGACTTACCGTCTCAATGATCAGTGTGTTTCACTTCATAACAACAAATGATATGGAATATTATAAATAAATATACAATGGATATATATGATATATTTTATATCTAAATCTTGAATATCATTTTTAAGGTAATGGACTTTTGACCACATGGAAAATTTGTAATTATAACAAGGTCATTTTTAACTAATGTTCCGAACCTTAAAAAAATGTCTAATTTGTACTCAAATAATTAATTAAATATTATAGCAAGGTAATAAGTGATATAAAAGGAATAATAAACTTGGAAAATGTTCTTAATGAAGTATAAATTATATTAATTTTATTATTCGGGAAGAAAACGGAACATACGAGTCAAGTCGGACACGAGGTACGTGGTTTTCATCTCACTTTTTATTCCCATGAGATTCATGATATATTTGCAAATATTTATTTTTTGTGTGGTGTATGTACTGCCCATGATTGTATTCAATGATCAATATAATTTACTTTATGGGCATTTAAATCTTCAATGTATGATCCTTCCCTCATGGGTGGTATGTTTTTTACGTTAGCAAATCGATAAGGGAACCTTTCACCGTACACTTTTAGTAAAAGACATCTTTTATGACATGTCTTTTAATTTACATTTCCTTATGTTGGGATATGTTATTATATATCCTTATTGCTGTAAATTTTATTTCCATGTGATGAGATACCCTTTTCTATCTCATCAACTCGTTTTCAGAAATTTAAAACGACGTCGTTAGGCTATCAAATTTCTGTAAGAGAACTTCTTGACCTAATTTCAATTCTTTGTGTTAAACTTATACTTCTTGATTATGTTGTCCTATGAGTATGTGTAAATGACATCTGATTGTTTTATACTTAATTTCCACTTATATTGGGTGTATTATTATTTTTCACACATAATTATATCATTGATTTTTAATTAATCTAAGGATTTGATCTTTGTAAGGGACTTCATCTGAATATTCTTTCATTGAGGTATCCTTTGACTTATACACGACTTTGTTTTTTATAGTGTGAAAACCCCATTGACTTTTAATTTCATTAAGAGGGATTATTTTCTATACGAAGAGTTTTACTAAATGAAAAAAATAATGTTTCTTTTAAATGTATGCAATGATAGTGACCTTTTCTACCTCCTAGAGTATTATTTGATCTATGGATTCCTTAACAAGCCGTAATGTTTTCAAAAGGAAAATAAATACCATATACTCTTTTACATTTTTTGGTTTTGAAAATGGTTTTGATAAGGGATTTGTTATGTCAATATATTTATATGATATATGGTTATTTAAATGAATAAATTTTATGTTTCTTTTATGTTTGTTTTATGTGTTTTGAATATTCAATGGTTCTTAGGCATTGTTTACATATACAGGTGGTTTTGTTATAATCCAAGGGCGGGTGAGCACGAGATATCTATCTAATTCATTGGGTAACGTGTAGAGATAAACATTAATGTTTCTCTTAAGAGATCAAGGGAATATACTGTGATGGGTATTCCAATTGCAATTACATTTGTAGCTATGAAAGATACAATGTAAGTATGATATGGATACCATAAGTTACCTTTATGATTTATGATTTCTATGTGTTATTCATAAATCTTATGATTTGATGAGGTGTGTTAAAGAGCTTATTTTTTGTATGTATTGATGAACTAATGCTTTCTTTATTAATTTTATAACCCTTACAGAGCTATTTATGCTCATCCCATGTTTTTGAAACATTTTTCTCGGGGTATAAGGCAGGGTAAGAGACAGGAAGAACACAAGAAGATTTATATCTAGAGAAGAATTATTGTTTTCTTTTAATAATTTTTATTTTATGAAAAAATTGGATACGGAGTAGAAGTGTCTACTTTGTAATTTTTTAGATGTAATGTAATAGTTATGGCTTAATTTTATATAAGTTAAAACCATAAAAGATCCTCAATGTGAATAATTAACTTAAATCAAGCTTATGTAATGTTTAAGGATGTGGCCTTATAGTCAAACAACATTACTATCTATTCCTGATGTCATACTTGCAATAATTATTGCAAAGTCATGTTCAGATGATTGTGAAACGTTTTCTAGAATAAAAATCACTTGCAAGAAGTTTTTTGAGATATCAAACATCTCCACTATACCTCAATATCATCTTGGATCAAGGGTTGTATTTAATCAAATCATATTTTCAAAATATTCTTAAATATTTATGAAAGGTAAATATTATCAAGGCATTTTCAAATATTTTTCCTTCTCACAAGATTTTGAAGCATATTATGATTTTGAAAAATGTGTTGAAGAAGAAGACCCTTACACAACATATTTATATTTTCTTTTAAATTATAGTCTTTATGTACATACTTATGGTATTTTAAAAGGACTATTGATTGAAAGTTTCAACTCATACTCATTTAGACTATTTTATAAAAATCATGTTTTATCAGATGTTTTGAAATTATATGTTATACATGATTATTTTCTGAAACTATTTTTTTTGTGAACACCCATATAACACATATTTTACAAGGTGTATTTGGATGAAGGAAGCAAATTATTTTGAAGGATTTATAAACCACTTTTTCAATGCATGGACCGTATAACTATGTGAAAAAGATGACAATGAAACCATGTTGACACCATGATCTCTGTATGATGTTCTTTCTTTTGGGAATAGTTTTATTTTATCAAATGCAGGTGAAATTAAAAAAATGAATATATATATAATTCTTTATTAAGATGTTGAGGCCTTAATGAGTTGGGGTGAAATGGTAGGTATAAGACAACATTTTAGGTTTAAATATGTTAGTGTTATTTTTGGGTTTTAGATTAAAGGCAACCCGTAAGATGGGTGAAAACCTGTCACGTCTGGCAAGGCCATTGGAGTCGAACCCACAACCGAAGGGAGGAAAGGGCGCATCTCCTACCAATGGCCTACGTGAAGTCCCTGATTAGTATGATTTATTCCTTTATTTAAATGATTTTATGGATCAAGAATAATTTTATTTTTGGAACTTATGTTTTATCAAATGGATATTATTTGTATAAGAAAATGATTTAGTGATTAAGTGATAAAGATTATTTTGTAAGATGTTCTCTCTTTGGAGGAAATACTATATACTTAAGGAAAATAGAATACTGTGGGATTTAATTTTTGAAATAATGGTTGAAATTTTATTTTGGAAGAATATATGTTTTATATCCATTTGGGTTATTTATGGAAATTATTAACCTATCATAGAGAATATGTGATTTGGTAAATTACAATTCAGTACGAGACGTTCAAAATAGTCAATGTTATTTAAAGATAAATGTTATGTTTTACTATGGAATACTATGTGATTAAACCCTTATGAGTTTTGGGTTTCAATTTTAGTTTTCTTTACATTGAATAATTTTATAGAATGTTGTATATTGAATGGTATTTTTTGATCATTGCGTAATGTTTGTCAAAATTTAGAGATTGGGAATAATATTTTTTTATTTAAGGTATATTCTATTTTTGAATTATCTGAACTTGTAATAAAAATTTTAGTTTTGGTTAATGTCTAAAGATAGGTAAAATATATAGTTCATATTTTGTGGATTATGTGATTATCTAGAATTTGAATCTAGCACTTCAGATGTGAACAAGTTATCTTTAATACTCATTATCTAGAGAAAAGATGAGTTTTTGGTTGAATCTTATTAAAGGATGAAACTCTTCTTGAAAAGTAATTATATTTCCTTATGTCCTTAGTAAATCACATAAAAAAATCTCCAACTTTATGAAAAATAACTTAAAAGTAAAAAATTTGTTGTCTGTTTACTTTTCCTACTGGGAAACCAAAGACCACATAAACGATCACATGTTTTTGATTTTCTGGTGGTTAAATTTCTCCTAATCATGTATTCTATCACTCTCCATTAGAACTTGACACTTAGTTTCTCCTACATATCCATGTTTTCATGGATTCCTAGTATGGGTTATCTCAGGTGACCTTTGTACTTCTCTTTATTTCTTTTCAAGTGATAGTTTTATTGACTCTTTTTCCGATGTGGTACTTTTAGTGATGTTTCCAAGCCCAATTTTAAATTTATGAGGACGAAATTTATAAAAGGGGAAAGTATGTAACATCCCAAGTAAATGAAGAACAATAAATTGTCATATTTATTAATATTTGTGAATTAAATATTAATTTTAATTTAAAAGGCATACTATGTTTTATGGAATACCAAATACGCAACAACTAGTTTCATTGAAATCATACATTTCACACAATGTTGGGTCAAAATGAAAAATAATAATATAATATTATTTTAAATGGTAGTTAATTCCTAGCCATTATATTAGCGGGAATGAATATTACTAACCATATTATGATTAAATAGTTTTCTTAAATGTTCTTACATTTATCCAATAAAATTTATGGGATTAAAGTGCGAATGAATCTAATATTAAGTATAAATACTCTAATATTTTTTAAAAGGCCAATTTATTGCCTTTTGATGGAGAACCCTCTTAATATACGGTCTTGATCACTTTTATATGTTATATTTGACAACTTAAATTTCTTATTTAGAATCGGGACATCAAAATTTACATTGGGTAATTTTTTTGTTATTTTTCCGATAAAATACATTTTTAATGAATAATGAAATATATTGTATTTTAATTCAAAACTTCCTTTTAATCTAAATTATTTATTTGGTTATATAATCTTTTTAATTGATTTTAAAGTGTAATTAGATTATATTTTTTCCATTTATTCCAATTTTGGTCATTGAAAGTAATTTCACTTTGAAATTGGATATAAACAAGTGTCAATCTTTTGATAGTTATTATTTCTTAAAAAACATACCTTTTTGTTATAAAAACAAGAATTACATTTAAATTAATTAATTAAACTTATATGTTTTGAATTTGATAAAATAGACATCTTTTTTGAATTCAGAATATCAAATATATCTTAGGCATAATTTTGGTACTTTTCTAAAAAACATTCATTTTTTATGAATAGTGAAAACCCTGAGTTGTAGTTAAAAAACTGAATTTTTCATTTAAATGAAATTTTACTGATTATGTGAATTTAATTTCTAAATTTTACATACATGTTTGTTATTATTAAGTAAAATTTGGTTCAATAAGATGAGAATAATTTTTTGTGAATAATAACTTTTGACTTTTATTTACCGCAGTTAAAGGTAAATTGGGTAATTAAAGGTAAAACTAGTAATATAATAATATTAAATTACACTAACATGTGTCCTAATCCAATTTTATGATACATTTACAACCATGGGAATCCTTGGGTCTATTTTGGGAGCCCATGGAGCCACTTAAGAGTGATAATGACACTTTATATTAATTAATTTAATGTAATGTCAAAAATGACATTAACATATATATTTTAGTAAATCAATTCTTACACGGGGTTATATAAGTTATATCTTAGACTAAAAAAATTTAAATGAAATATAAAACAGTTTCATAAATCATGGATTTTTTTATAATTTTTAGACATAAAATTAATACAATTATTTATGACACAATAATGATGCAGTGTTGACCTCATTAATGAATGATTCAAATAAATAAGATTATAGAGAATAAAACAATATCCATAAACTATCCAATTATTGTAGGATGATTTTATTTCAAACTATAGTTATCTAATATTAGACTATAATATGTTTTGGATATTTAGAAACCGAAAATCATTATATAATAAAATAATATTTTCAAACTTTCCTAAAGAGCCCCTCCTCCCCCTTATAAATAGTCCTCACCTCTAACCCATTACTCACACATATCAAGCCACTTGGAACATCCAAAATCTACCCAAATGAACCTTAATGATCCCTATTGTTCACCTATAATAATTACCTTAGGCATATGGTACTTTAAGAAATCCTTTTGGTTCAAACCAACGGGAGTTACCCAATTTAAAGGTAACGTCTTCTCCAGTGTTTTTTTTCATTTATTTTACTTCTCCAAACCCCAAAACTCTTTTTATTCCTTTATTTTATAAGAAAAACGGTAATATAAATATACTATGTTGTTCATATTAGAATTATTTTAACTACACTTACACACACCTCCGTCTAATGGGTAAAGAACGTACTGTTTCTATGGATGGCGAACTACTACCTCACGAAATGATGATTGTTCAATCTTCTCCTACCACCTCTTATAGTGGCCATTTAGATGAAACTGTATATACATGTGATATATATTATATTTATATCATCTCTATACTTCTGTATATAATATCTTTTTGGTTTCCATAATGGGTAAATATGATAATTTCATTTGAGGAAGTGCGGACTTCCGCCCCCTCAAAGTGATATGACCCGTTAATGAAATATATTGAACGTATAAAGGATAGAGTTAATTACATTGAATAACATATATATTATAATATAATTATTGTATAACTATTTATTATCGTGTTTTCATTCCTTTAAATATAAAATATAAAGGAAAGTAGTGTTCATCTATACGTACGACTAACCGTCTCCATGAACGGTGTGTTTCATTTCCTAACTCCAAATGAAATGGAATATTATAAATACATATAATATATTTATATATATATTATATATATGATATCTAAATCATGATTATAATTCTGGAGATAATGTAATTTTTACCACATGAAAAATTTGTAATTATAACAACTTTATTTTTTATTAATGTTCCAAACATCAACAAAATGTCGGATATAAACTTGAATAATTAACTAAATGTTATGGAATGGTAATAAGTGATATAAAAGGAACAATAAACATAAAAAATGTTCTTAAATAAGTATAAATTCACGTATTTTTATTATTTAGTAATAACAAGGAACATATGAGTCAAGTCGGACTTGATGTAAAGGGTTTTACTCTAAATTTGTATTCCTGTGAGATTCATGCTATATTTTCCTCTATTTACTTTTTTCTAGTGTATTTACAGCCCATTATTGTATTATTTGTGTAATATACATTAATTTATGGATATTTAAATTTTCATTTTATGATCCTCACTTCATGGGGTGTATGTTTCGTGGGTTACCAAATCAGTAAGAGAACCTTTCACCATAATATTTCTGTCAAAGAATTCTTTTATGTCATGTATTTTAATATTCTTTTTCTTATATTTGGATATGTTATTCTATATCCTTATTCATGTAAATTTTATTTCCATGTGATTAGAGACCCTTTTCTTTCTCATCAACTCATTTTTTGAATTTTAAAGCGACGACCTTAGGATGCTGAATTCTTGTAAGATAACATCTTAACCCAATTACAATTATTTTGGTTAAGCTTATACTTCTTGATTATGTTGTGCTATGAATATGTGTGAATAAAATATTATTGTTTCCCTCATAGTTTCCACTTATATTTGTTGTATTCTTTTTCATCACACATAATTAAGTCATTGATTTGTCTTTAATCTAAGGATATGATCTTTGTAAGGGACTTCAACTCAATCTCCTTTCATTGAGGCATCCTTTGATTTATAAAAGACTTTATTTTATACAGTGTATAAACCCCATTGAAATTTAATTTCATTCAAAGGGAATCGTTTCTGTATGAAGTGTTTTACTAAAAGAAAAAAAATGTTTCTTTTTAATGTACGTGGTGACATTGACCTTTTCCTCCGCCACGAGTATTATTTGATCTATGGGTTCCCTATCAAGCCGTAATGTTTTTAAATGGAAAATAAATACCATATAATCTTTTACATATTTTGGTATTGAAAATGGTTTTTATAATTTATTTTTTATGTAAATATATTTAAATGATATATGATGATTGAAATGTGTTAATGTTATATTTCATTTATTTTTGTATTATGTGTTATGAATATGTTAAGGTTCTTGGGCATTTTTTACATATACGGTTGGTTCCATGATAAAACTAGGGTGGGTGAAACTAAGATATCTCTACAATGCATTGGGTAATGTGACAGAGGTAAACCTTATAGTTTTTTCTAAGATATTTAGGGAATATGCTGTGATGATTATTCAAAGTGTAACTCCCTATGTAGCTGTGAAAGTTACAATGTAAGTATGATATGGATGCCATAAGTTACCTTTATGATTTATGATTTTTATGTGTTATTCATAAATCTTATGATTTCATGAGGTATGTTTATAAGAATATGTTTTTATGTATTTATGAACTAATGTTTTCTTTCTTTATTTTATAACCCTTACTGATCTGTCTATTCTCATCCCAAGTTTTTGAAATGTTTTTCATAGGGTATAAGGCATCATAATAAAAAGGAATAACTCAAGAATATTTATATCAAGAAAATAATTATTGTTTTATTTTAAGAATTTTTATTTTATGAAAAAAATGATACTGAGTATAAGTGTCTACTTTGTAATTTTGGAGATGTAATGTAATAGTTATGACACAATTCTCTAAAACTCTAAACCTGAAAATATCCTCAATGTGAATTTTTATCTTAATTCAAGACTATATAACTTTAAAGGATGGGGCCTTATACTACTGGAGTAACTATATCAACTCTCTCAAATTGGATGAAATAACTAAGCCCTATATTTCCCTTTTTGGATAATGCATTTCCTCATACTAGGTTAAACTCTATAGAAAACATGATGAACAACCTCAAAATCTAGAGTCCATCTCTTATGGTTAGTGTGAGATTTATTCCTTCTTTTCATGGTCACTAACCATTGCCTGATTTTCTGAACATGTTCAAAATTATCCTATATAAGACTAGGCCCAATATTTTATGACTCACCAGCCTCTATACAATAATGGGTGAAATGACACGCCCTTCCGAAAAATTTCTTGAATTTTTTAATCTGGATAAATTACTAGAATTTAATTCTATATGAAAAATCTATGTGTTCAATATACTGCTCCCATTAACCAATGAAATCCAAATCATGGGTTCATAACACTTCTTTAAAAATGAATATATTCTACTGAGATTTATTATTAGTCTATTGTTAATAGTTTATGTTCAAAATAACTAGAAATCCAGGAGACTTATGAATGCCATATATAAACCACAACATGAAATGAGGATCTTTTATTGAAATTATAATCCTTAGTACACAATGCAACCAAACTATCATGTGCATGTACTGAATACCAAGATCATTAATTGTGATGGTCTCCCTAAAAGTGAATAAGTGGGATAAATTTATTAGGTGAGCCAATATCACCATACTATATCATTCTTATGGGGTGTTAGAGGTAGTCATGTCATAAAATCCATAGTGAAATCAATCCAGTTACACTCAAGAATTGGTAGAGGATACAATACCCATTCTTACCTATGATTCATAGCTTTAAACTTCTGAATGATGAAACATCTCTCCATAAATCATATTAAATCATTCCTCATTCATGACCACAAGTACTATATATGAAGATCACAATACATCTCTATAAAACCATGCCATACAACACACATGGTAACATGAAAATATCTCATCTTCTCCTTGTATAAGCCCATAAGAACCCATAATAAGTCACAAAAAAGAAGATAATTTCCACTAACAGGACACAATCCTTATTTTTTCCAACCAAAATACATGTTTTCTCTCAAAACTAATCCCTCCAGATCGGACAACTACTCTATTGATTTGGTAAAAAATAGGTATGACAGATGTTGATGTTAGCTATACAAGTTCGTGAGACTCTTGAAAATCTATATGCATTTCTGTAAAACGGTACCATCATTATCCAGAAATTTTAAGACATCTCCACTACCTATATTCATGTATTTTGGATCAAATCATTAACATAGATGTTTCCCTTTCCCAGTGTAGAAGATAACTCGATGTAGAAAGACTTCAGATACTCAACCCCCTCCTCTATTAATGATTTCATTACATTTGATAAAATATTTACATGAGGATCTTATGGTCATTGTACATCACAAACATCTCACATAAGTTGAATAATTTAATTTAAATTTAATCTCGCAAACGGGATGACAATGCAGATTTTTAAAGAAAAAATGTTCAAAGGTTATCTATGTTATTATATCAAAAATCAAAGTGAACTTGATTAAAATTACCTAAATAGTATTAATATATTTATAAATTATATAATTTAAATTTAAAACCAATTAGAAATATAATTTATCACTATAAATAAATTAGAAAAAAAGATTCAATGAATTAAAATTTAGTATTTTTCATTGTTCCTCAACCAATGAATCTTCGCAGAAAAATACCAAATATTCATTGTAACATAATTTTGATATTTTTATTTATAAAAAAAAAATTATTTTGACAGATGAAATTTATACTAGTTCTCAAAATTGTATTTAAAATAGGTTCTTCATTAAATTGTTATAAAAGGGTCTTTATAAAAATATTAATTTTTATGCACAATATTTGATTTGTTCTTATATTAGGCTTATCAAATCTATTGGATGAATTTAAATAATATTTTAGTGAATATATAAAAAAATATATTAATTTAATATCACTCACTAAGTTTAATTACTTTAATTTATTATGATAAAACAACTTTGTGAGCATAAAAATTATTTTCTGTGAAAACTTTTTATTTATATTCGATAGGTTAATATATTTATTTCTAATTAATTTATGACCAATGATTTAATTTCATTTTTGTGTAAACCATTTATTTTCATAGTTTTGTTAATATTATTCCTAAACATTAATTTAATGGATAATATATATCTTTTAATATTAAATAATAATATTTTAATAACATATTGTCATTTGGTAAAACTCAGTCTTATGTGTAACACATGATTTTGAAGAAACTCAGTGTTGTGTCAGACTCCAGATAACTCAGTATTGTGTGCATTACATGATATATAATTGATTGAATTTATTTAATATATTAATTATATTGTAATATCTCTGGATATTATATTCCATTATGCACTTGGTGTTTTGTGTCATACATTTTATCAAATAGAATGCTCTTACATTATAATTATGAGGAATTACATTCCCCCACATAAATTAAATTGTGCCCTTTTAATTTATGCTCAATATGATACATATATGTTTTGATATTTGAAAATTATTTTATTGAAATTCTACATGATAAGAATAGCTAATAAAATTTCTTCTTAAAAAGTGATAATGGGATGTATAATGGTCACATGAAAGAATATATAACATGGTTTCTACGTATGAAAACATTAGTGAAAACAGAAAATATGGACTTGAAGAAAAAGAGTAAATATTTATAGGGAGTGATTGAGGTCATCAATTAAAAACAAGTGAATTATAAATGGAATGTTGAGGGACTCAATGCCATAAATCAGTAATGGTTCAAAATACCAATGGTTCAATAAAAATTAGGGAAATTGGGATTTTTTTTTATCATTTTCCTAATGTTGAGTAATTATTTTGTTGACCAAGAATATAATGAAACATAAATAATTTGTGTGTTTCAATTTATAATGAATAATTTCATCATTTGGTTGTGCTTCTATCAAATTATAATTCATCACTTATTCTATGAATTAGATATTGAAAAATTAACTTTTATTTCTAAAACACTAAAATACACTTATAAAAAATAGAAAGGCCCCTAAAAGATTGAAATGTATTTCCATATATATCTAAATATTCTACCCAGCAAATATGGTTAATAAATAAATTTCTAAACCTAAAAATTAACAATATAGGTTCATCATTAAAATATATACGTTAAATTTTTTAACATAATATAATTACACATTAAGCAGGACATCACGTAGGATAGTGGAAGGTATGAAACCTTTATCATCCTTTGGGCCTAGGTTCAAGGACTAGCACCTAGTCAGATTTGATGGGTTGTCACCCAACCTACTTGTCTTTTGTTTTCTAAAAACGTATTAATATAATTTCCAAAATAAATATTATTGGAATCTGTGAAATAAGGTGAATCATATAATAGGATTTTAATAAGTTTTTAAATAAACCCAAAATGCCTAAATGATTCATCCACATAGTTCCACATATGTCACAAATTGGTCCATAGTTTATCTACTATAATGGGGAATTTAATAGGGTAATGACTAGGATCCAAAAATACAAGGCAAAAAACCATAAATGGATATTTATGATGATTTTTTATTTCCTTATATAGTACTCTACATTTTACTATGAAAATTATTTTCATTATTTCCTTCTTAACCTCACCTAAAAAAATTTATGTTTTTCATTTAGAAAATTTCCTGTGTTTCTTTAAATATTTCTTACATGATGGAAGTCAATCCTTATTTTCTTTATGGACTCCACCACTGGACCTCATAGAGAACACCATACTTCTCCTCTTTGGTGAGTTTGGGTGTTCGTAAAGGTATATGTTGGTAATCATATTTTAGAAAAGTGACTAGCAATGAACAAGATATCTTTAACTCTTATTAATATCCGACTTAGTTGCTCATTATCACCACAATTACCTTTATGTTCTATGTTAACATGACTCCTTCATGTTACAACCGATGACTAACACCAGATAACATAGTGTGAGTTACAATTGTAATAGTGAGACAAATGTATAATAATTTATTGGATCTCTAAATCATGAAACCTTATTTTTAAAAATAAAAAACCTTATGATTAAACTAGGTTATACATTTTCATCTTATATTAAAATCCTTCATAGATGGATTGTAAATATATTGTGAATTATCCAAATCATATCCCTCAGGAGTGTCAAACATGGTGCATACTAAGGCTCGTTGTCATATACCAGGTTATAATTGAGTTAGGTCCAAAACACCTTATCGGAGTTGTTACCAATAGGTACATCTATTCTAGAACCAGACCCACTTTTATTATCCATATTGGGATGTATTTATAGAAATACTCATATAGTATCTACTTTACCAAAATTAAAATGTGTTGTTCTATACTTATACTGAAACTCTAATTTAGTGATATGTTCCCAAATAAATGTTTTCCTAATTCATGTTTCAATGGTTTCTACTAAACATACATTAATACCAAATATAGAGCACCGACCCCCGTAATCACATAACTTTTTTTCTACTACAGTTACATTGATATGATTTCAAGGAAATCCATCCCGAATTTACCAATCAGTTTAGTAGTATTCAAATTCTAGATGCAAACATCAACCTTTTATTTTAAAAGAAAATCTAATTAAAACATAATTTTATGAGGATACAATTATTTAAATTTATCACATCCTTTCATATCTTTCTCGGTATACTTAATGTATTCCAATGGAAATGAAACAAATAATACTGATCTCAAATTATCAGAAAGGGAAAATTAAAACAAACAAAATAATGAATCATTGATCATAATAAATATGGAAAGGTCATAATTTAACACACATAAATTATAATAAAAAAATGATAAAGTAAGTATATAAACAATATGACATGATTAATAACTGAAAACACATTCCATTTAAATAGCTGGATAATGAATAATAAATATGAAAAGGATAGATATTGAGGAAACATTTCATTTTTTCAAGAAAAATAAGAACTAAAACATTCCATAAAATTTTTCATATTTAAAATATCATGGATAATAATTATTGAATCAAAATTAAGGCACTACATATTTATTGTATGTCATGTTTCAAGCACATGAAAACAGATACAATCAAAATCTATCCTCTAGATAGTTTAAAACTAAGGGTAGAAACCAGTTTAATTTTTACTACTAATGAATATATATTTGGAAATATTTTCATAGATAATAAAATAACATAAAACATAAACGCCATATGTAAAAATGATATACAGTTAACGAAAATATCACATCTATGAAAAATAATATGGATAATTATGGTAAATTCATTGTTTGGTGATTATTAAAAAATTAATATATCAAGGGGAATACAAAAATAAACCAATGAGTTGGATTCCAATACTATATTTGAAAAAATCAATCAAAAACTATCTAGTGGAAGAATATTGATGTTATTAATAAAAAAATGCCATGTGGATTAAAATAAAGGGTTTTTTGTCATTGATAGATGGAAATAAAAATATCTTTTGAAAATATTTTTGAGGAAAATATCCTTTTCATTTTTTCAAAACATTTTGAAAATAACTTTAAAAATTATTTTCTTTAAAAATTATTCTTTTAAACATAATAAAGAAGCATCAATGAAAGGAAATCAAGTAAATTCATACATTTCATACAAGGTATAAAGAACATTCATTTTTCATGGTATTAAGGTAATAAAAGAGAATTATTCCCAAAGATACAAGAATATTCCCATGAGAACATTTATAAAAGACGTAAAGGGTAAAATTTTCTTAAATGATTCATTTTAGAAATGTTAAATCCTTTTTGAAAACTATTTTTGAAAAAAAAAATGATTCTAGAAGATAAAAGGTTCTCCAATTAAAGATTAAAATGGAGTTGGGTCTTTAAGAAAATAATTTCTAAAATAATTTGAGTACCAAAGAGTTGATAAATTGTAATATTACATGAGAAAGGATATAAATTACTAGAGGGTAGAAAAATAAAAGGGTTTATTGAATAATGGCCACAAAAATTCTTTTAATGGAATTCCTAGAATGAGAAATATAGATTAGAATTATATTGTAAATAAAATATTAAAATGGTTACAACTTTGAGGTGAGAATTAATCAATAAATATATTATGTAAATAAACTATAAATCCATATATAACAATTGGAAATACAGAAATATATTTCATTCTCATTATACCCATATTTAGAGAATATTACTAATAGCGAGAAAGTAATATAACCCAATGAAAATGAATAAGGTTATGAAATTATATACCAGTTCGTAACATTTAAATAAAATTTAAATAGAATAAATAATTCATATTAAAACATAAATTACCATGAATAATTAATTAATTGTTATATAATATTTCAAATTTTCAGGTTTTACACCATATATAAGAAATTAGATTCACAATAATAAAGTATTCCTGAAAGAATACAAATTGAGATGAAGTCCCTTACTACTTTCTTAATTTATAATTTTATTCCCCATGAAATAAATAATTTAAAATTAAACACTTAACACAATTAATATTAAGTCATTCATCATATAAAATAAAAAATCAGTAGTATATACACCACAAAAAACAAATAAGTTGTGAAAATGGTGTATTCCTCATGGAAAGAAAAGTGAGACAAGGATCTATTACCTTGCATTTCATATTTTTCAAAAACCTTTAAACTATTTTATAAGGGTTTTAATCATGTAATAACTTATAACATTAACATAATAATGTTTATCAAATCATATGCTAACTTTTTATATTACATAATTACCCATTTATTAGTAATCTTTCATTAATTTCACTATTTTGAGTGTTAGATGCCCGATTTCTGGAGTAATTTTTGAAATGCACCGTTCAAAGAGACGGTGGGTCATACGTACGCATGAACACAACAACCATTTCATTATCATATTTAAAGAAATTAAAATTAAATGACATATATGTATATTATAATTCCAATACCATATTTATTTCATATATGTAACATTGGTTTATTAAAATTATACTTCATACATTACATGTATAGCGTGAATGAATGAAATCCCTTTGACGAAGCATTAATCCACACTCCCCCAAACGATGTTATCGTATTTACACAAAATGGAAAGCATGAAGGTATGTGTCTTATTAAAATTAATGATTTATGAATAAAAAATAAATATATTATATTTTTTATATAAATATAGTGACCATCATAATCCTTAACCATGAGAGGTTGTGAAGGAAAAATGAATGACATCATTTATTGAGGTGGTAGTTTGCCGCACATGAACGATAAGTTTGTTACCGATTTGAAAGAATTCTGTGTATGTATAGGTAAATAACCTCATATAACATAATATAAGTATATTTAGGATAATTTTATAATTATATAAGAATGGAATAAATTGAATTTAAGGAGTGGTGAATGAAAATAAAATAAAAGATCTTTAGGAAGAAAGTTTTATCTTATTTGGGTAACTCCTTTTCGTTTGTACCAAAGGGATTAAATGGATGGATTTCATCCCATATGGATTAATATATATTTATAGGAGGGATTTTTGTAAGTTATTATGTCAGAGTATGGATGAGAAAAAGGGTATGAGAGGTTTGAATAATTGGGAGGGGTGAGTGCCTTTTTATAGTGGAGGAGGAGTGAAATTCTTATAAATCTATGAAAATGGAATTACACACACGTTTTTTAGAATAAAAATGGCTCTAATAATATTAAAAATTACACAAAGGTATTATTGGGTCAAAATATGAACATCTAATTTTCATCTAAAGTATCAGGTTTAGTCCCTTGTTAGCATAATTTTTCTCTTAATCGCGATAATTAATTGCAATCACATTCACTAATATTATTTCGAAAAAAAAAATGACCACATACTATGTTATAAATTATGATGATTAATAACATGGAATATATTTATAAAAATTGAATTCACATATTTTTATTGTTTAATTTAAATTTAATCCTGTAGGAAAAATGACAATGCGAGGTTATAATGTAAAAATGTTCCAACATTTGCTGTGTTTTATATCCAATTTAAAAGATAAATTGATTTAAATGAACTAAATTTGATTACAAGACATATAATTTATATAATTTTACATTACAAAATAAATTAAAATATTATTTAACAAGATCAAAAAAATTGATAAATAAGATGTTTTCTATTAAATTTTTTTATTTTTAACTATTCATCATAAAATGAAACATCATAGAAAAGTACCAAAAATTCTTTATGACCTAATTTTGGTGATTCAATTCCAAAAATAAATTTTATATTTACATTTAAAATTTATAAAAGTTCCCAAAATTGGATTAAAAATGGGTTCACTTTTAAAAATAAATAAAAGTGCTTCTATAAAAAAATTGATTTTTATGCGGAATACTATTTTTTCTCTTATCTTAAAAAAATAAAATCAATTGTATGAATGTAAAAAATATTTTATTGAATATATATTAAATTAATATCACTCAATAATTATAATTACTTTTATTTATTTAGATATAATAAATTTCTGAGAATAAAAATAGTTTTCTATAAAAACATTTTTTTTATTTTCCATTGGTTCTTATATTAATATCTTATTACTATATACCCAATTAATTAATATTATATTTTTTTACAACAAAGATTTTAAAAAGTTATTTAATACTATTGATAAACACAATTTTAAAGGATAGGTTATATCTTATGATGTTAAATAATTATATGTTTATAATATATCGTTGTTCGGTAAACGTTTTTATTTCATGTAATGCAGGCTATCAAAAAACTCATTGTTGCGTGAGACATAAGATAACTCCATATTGAGTGAACTAGCAGATATATAATATATATAATTTATTTAACATAGTAATTAAATTGTAAATTATCATGATATTTTATTCACTTACATGATTGGTTTTGTATGTCATATACTCTATCGATTACAATGTTATTACATTAGAATTTGGGGGTGTTACACTCAACTGCTGATATAAATTTCACAATGAAATCATGTAGAAGAAATTATAACATCTCAGTTAATCAAATAACTTATCAATTTGAGAAAGTGGATATCGGTTCATGAACGCCATCGAGTTCAATACCCACTACTGAACACATAAGCACAATTTTCCATCAACCTTCTTGAGTAAAATAATTCGAGAACCCCATGGATACATAATTGTATATATGAAAATAATGTATTCCCAATCATCCAACTAGATTTTCAACTATAAAATATCTACTGATGACATCCCATAAGTTATGATATAAATTTCCCATGTTCCCATAACTAACATGATCATGAATAAAATATCTTTCTCGGGAAATAAGCCATATAACTCAACAGTAATGACACACATAAAAAATTTTATCAATGGAGGAAAATAGTCATACAACCTTCCACCATAAACTTGAAACAAAATTGCTATCTGATCCATGAGACAATCCAATATTGACTGAATTAGTATGGAATGACTAGGTTGAACATCCAACTAACACTGGTGAGAATAGTGACATCTTTCTGGAGATAAAAATGTGACTCTCCACTAGTAATAGTCAATCTGATCATGGTACAGGACTAAAAAATACATAAAAACAGTGAAATAGATTCTTATTTTTTCATCCATGATGGGTTCTTATATGAATTAGTAACTACTTGTCTCTAGAAATAATGAATTTAAACATTTTATATTTGCTAATCACAATACAAATGATGTTTGAATGGTAAAAGAACCATAAATTCTTTCCATAACCAATCCCATAACATTTTCAAGGAGAGAAGATGAAAAAAATGTTATTCTACTGTATAAAAAACAATAATTGGTAGATGGTTCAAGATTCATACCTCTAAAAATATAAGGTTTAACATCCACAATAGTGGAGTAGTCTTTATAACATACATCTAACTACCCCCTATTCCATGAGCTCTAAACTAATTCCCCTAAGCTATTATCTCTTCAAATACTTCTTTTCCTATACTAAGTAAGACACCCCCTTCCTCAAACTGAACATATTGTGGAACTCTAGATACCTATTTTCCAAGTAGTAGCTGAGTCATTCCTAGAATATTGTACCTTTCATGATCCCCTACTACCAATATGATGATGCATTCCCCTAAAAACCCAATGAATGTTTCCCATAATGATCGAAGAATGAAATTAAAATGTGGGGTACAAACAATAATATCTCATGTGGACCCAATTGACACACTAGATGCACTACAATGATTTTTTTTCTAAGATGGATACACACTGACCTGGCTGCTCTTCCGACTTTTTACGTGGAGAAAATTATCGGAGTGGTACTTATTTCAAAAAAAGGTCTCCCAGTATGCCCTAATGAAATAGAATGGCCACTACATGGGGCCTCTCTTAGCTTTCCTTCCATGATGAGTGATTTATTTATAAAATAAAAAAAGATAGAAAGAGAAAAAAATGATATGTGACCAAATATCAAAGATAATTCCATCCAGAAAACACCTCAACAAGTAGATATCCTTATAAGGAAAATATGTCACAAAGAAAATATGGCTACTGAAACATTCATTGTAGTCCATCATTAAAATTACATCCTTTTTCAAATTGAGTAAATTTAAATCCTTCTCATCCATAAATGTATATGGATATAATTGGATCAAGAATATGGCCCTGAAGTACTTCCAAGGTAACTCATACTACCGCCCAGCCTACCTAGATGAATTTAAACTCATTTCAACCCATACACTACCATGAGTATAAATCTAAATAAAAAATAACACAATAATATAATTACATTATACAATATGTGAATCCTTAAGGATGAAATAAAATTAACTTTAACAATTGAACTACAATAAACAATATTCCCATCCCAGAGAACATTGATTTTCCCTTATACTTGGGTTAGTTACACCCATGAAAAATATCCTTACCCAATACCAACATATCTTACTCTCCTTTATATCATTCCCAAATACAAAAGAAGTATAATAGAGAAAACTACAACCTATGATTCCACTTTTTATTTCCCACCACTCTAAAACTCTCTCACATGGAAAAAACGTGTTAGTTACGAGACCTCAAGCACACCACCCCATATTCTAGAGGCTGAAGACTAGAATCAGTGATGTGATATCTATATTGTTGACACTATACCCCCTTGTATAGTGTATGATACATTGGAAATAATAAATAATAATAATTATCAGAGTAATAGAATAATAAAAGATACTAAATCTAATACCACTGGAACTTAAAGGGAGGAACCAATAAATAAATCATAATGAATCTTGTAATGATTGTCTAAAATTTATGTAAATTCAAATATAAAAACAAAACAAATAAAAAATGGGATAAAAAAATAAATAATCAAAATACCATTGTCCCGAACTCCATGATGGTCATATCTCCAATCCTCATCCCATCAAGTGATAAAGAAATCAGCCACATGGTCCCTTCAATTTTTCCAAACCTGCATTCATATAATATACTCAGACACCAAATAGAGTCCTGATTATGGTGTGAGTAAAACTCTGTATGTTGACACAACCATTTATAAATATAACTTGTATGATAATATCTATATGAAATAAAGAGATAATAGGAGTATTAATTAAACCATCAATACAATTTAACAATCATCTTACTTCAGAACCATGTTGTAATATCTCATATAATTTAGCACAACCATGCCAACCAAGAACCATATATCAATGAAAAATAAAAATAATCAGGTAAAAGCCATTAATATATGTATTTAATCCTAGGATTTGGTGGAGACCAATAAATACATGCATTATAGTATGGGACTGTGCAAAGACAACTCAATATAAGCATTACATCATTGGACTAGGAAGATCCACCTCAATATAAACATTACAACATGGGAATTGGAAGTTCCATCTTAATATAAACATTTAAACATGTTATAAGGTAAATCCTAGTTTGTATGAGAATTAATGAATGGTATAGGGAAGAGTCCTCTATATATAATCAATACAGCATGATAAAACAACCATTCATAACGACAAGTATATGAAAATATCACATCGTAATCCTTAATAGTTAATTAATATAATTACCATTTGACTTTAATTAAACATTAATTTACATCTCAAATGATCAATAGTCATATAATTATGAAATAATCTATCAACCATGGGGTTTTTATCAATAAATCACTTAAGGTCACATGTCAAGCTAAACCCACATTAAGCCAATATACAATTCATATATATATATACACTATTTATATCATACATGGGTATCAATAAGCCCGATGTCTAATGATTGAATTTGAAGGGATCCGACCCATATTCTAATCCATTATATATAATGTTTCTAGGAATAAATTAATTAGAGAACATGTTAGGTTGTTGCAATCACAAAGTTTCGTACACTTGGAAATTAAATAGAACATAGGGTTTTGTTTAGAACCCATATCTTTTTCTAGCTATTAAGAAACCCTTCCTACCAGAAGCAGAAAACAAAATAGAGGCAAAGAATATTAACAAAGGAAACCTAGATTACCAAACTTACAGGTTAAACTAGATCCATATGTGGTTAAAATAGTTCATCTACAATGATTGAGAACAATTTAAGGTAAGGTAAAACTAATAAGAACAACTCACTAAGAATCAAATGTATAAAAAAAGATATCCCGAATAGAGTAAGGGGACCGAATATCATCTAGAAATCAAAATAGGGTTGAGTGTAGAGGGATTGATGCATTTAAATGAATATAGTCAAATACACATCCTCTTAAAAACCACTGGATTTGAGTAGTACACAACATTTAGTCATATAATGTAGTTTATTTCTCCATTTTTAAGTTAGGTGTAAAAACTGTTTGGCTCAGATTAATAGTTATCTTGATTAACAATTAAACAATATGAACTATGTTCCCTATGGGTATCCAATTAACATAATGAACTAGATCTCAACTTATGTATGACATCATCTATACATACTGAAACATGTACATTGTGTGTAAATTCTCTATAAGGAGTTTTGAACCAATATTCTACATAAGTGACCCAAATACCTATGAAGTATTCTAAACTGACGGGGAACACTATTAATCATGAACATTATGTCATTTTACCCAACAAAGTAAATATTATTTGAACAATACTCGACCACAAAGGGATAAAGAGAAAATCACAAAGAGGCATGTTCATGGAAAAAGGTTTTAGTTTACAATATATCTATCTATATATATATATATATTTCATTATTGAAATCATAGTGAAGAATATACTAATTAATGATACATTCTTCTGGGCTAAAATTTGAAGGATTATTTATAAAGTAAGTTTTTCATCTATTTCAACATCCTTATAATTTTCTATTATTACATTGGGGATGTGTAATTATAATTTTATTTTCTATAAAATATATCATCCATCACAAACATTTTATTTCATATCTATCCATCTTGAAGATGTCTAACATTTCATCCATGTATTCCGTCGTGAATTCCATAACTTCCATTTTTTTGAATGGTGTTCAACTAGATTCTATATATTCAATTTATTATGGAAATTATTATCCAAACTATATATGATAAAATTTTATATTATTAATACTATAATATTTGATATCTATATTGAATGTTATTTAAAAATAATGTTATTTAATATCACTGAATACAAATTTCTTTCTACAGATATATAATGTTATAATTATTGAATAAATTTGAAATTGTTTTCATATATGATTCAATTTTAACTAAATATTAAACCATTTTTTATTCCATGGGTTATTTATTTTACAATTATGTTTTTTAATATAAAACACATATGTATAGATGATTATGTTTGGTGTTTTAAATCTACATATAATTAATTGGTTATGTTTTTTATGATCATAATATAAAAGGAAATGAGTTGTGGTGACATAATCCACCATGGAAAACATGTGAGTTAATATGTCTTGACAATGGGAAACAAGGGAGTAATGTTTTATCTAATAAAGATATTTTTTATTGAGTCCTCATCCATTAGAAGAAATAGTTTTTGATACCCAATCCCCAATGTTATAATTTCTTTGCTTATGTATGTGCCATGATTCATGAATATTCCTTATTTCTATGATATACTTCATTTTAATTATTTACTATTAATTTAATAAATGATTTATGAAATTTTATTTATTGGGTATAAATTTCCTGTGTATCCTAATTAAAACTATATTCTCATATTAAGATCACTTATAGTCATTGATTGTTAACATTTATGTTTACCCTTATTGAGAAGATGAACTCCTCTTTTTTTTATGTTTTTGTTTCCCTAGTAATGAAGATAAGAACGAAATAAAATGTCAAAAATAGTATCATCTGTTGAGAATATGGGGGAGATATAGAATATTTTTTATATTTCAAGTTGTTTCTTATATAGTTGGTGAACTTTCAATTAGTTTAAAAAAAGATAGATTTTTTTTAGTAATCTTTTATCATAATTATCTAAAAATATAATCATAAAAGTCATTGAGCATGTATTGTAATGAAATATATTCTTACGAATATGAAATTTAAATGGTAATGTTTGTAAGCTATCGTTATTTACAAAACAATGAAATTGACCTTTACCATCATGTTTCAACACGTCATCAACTTGCTTATTTGTTTCTTTACACTTTCACTTCTGAATGATAATTATTCTTCTTACATGATTTAGTGAATAGTAGTGTGAATGAACATATTCTTCCCTATTTCTATCCATTCTTCTTATAATAAAAAACTCCCTTACAACCACACAAACACACACAATTATAATGGATCAGTAACAATGGTAAATATATAATAGGAAATATCTATTACATATTATATCACTTATTTATTATATTATTTAAGAAACCATATAAATACATTCAGAATAAATCCCCAAAATTATCATATATTTAATTACTAGTAACATCCCTATGAAACCACTTCCATAAATAAATGTAACTAATAATAAATATTTACAAATATCGTGGCCTTGAAATGTTCCATTGGATATTCAAATATTCCACCTAAAAAAAATGAAATAATTTTCAAATTTAATTCAATTTTTTTGAATAAATACATAAATGCAATATTGGTAACTCAAATATTAGAGTTCATACTCAAAAATACCATTAAACTTGTAGACATCATAAAATTATTTAGATGTAAAATCTTATGAAAAATTCATATTCATAGCTGAAGTCTTATCCTCATAACAATATTTCAACCCCAATGAATTCATATGATCAATATGTATTAAGGTCATAAAGACCTTCACTCAGTATCATAGTAATATTATTGTATTGAAAAGTATTAAGGCACAACTCAACTATAGAAATAACTATATCCCTTTCCCACCATCATCATTGATATAATGTTTTTTTACTAAGAAACCATTATTCATTAGAAACCTTTCTTAAATAAAAAAATTCATTTTAATTATTAATTGATGAAGTTTAGCATAATAAAATCATCATGAATATAGTGTTCTATATAACAAAAGGTAGAATTAACTTCATTAATTACCTCATTTTTCTAAATTTTTAATCATGAATCACGATTGGAATTATCACGATTTTTGATACACTGAAGATCAACATACATGGAACAAACTAAATTCAATATGTATTCATTATTTCATTCTGATTAAATTCAATCAAATAATATAGTGGATATTTCAAGTAAATATATTAATATAAAGATTTATGAAAAAATTATATCTTCTACTACAAGATATTCTATGTGGTTGATTGTGTATTCAATCAACTTACCATGTGATCCCTAGTCAGTCAACCCACCGTGTGGGTACATGGCCTCTTGGAATTTCATGTGTGTACACTATCACTTGATATTATTTTCATGTTCACAACCACCTAGCCTACCATGCATTTCAATAATTAAATAACCTAACATGAGATATATTATTAATACTTTATATGGTAGGTTATAATTTCATTTTATTTCATTTTCAAATTCCATCATTTGGTAGGTTTATATTCCTTCATACATTCGGTTCCTATTTCATTATATAGAAAGTTCACATCTCATAATGTAATCACATAAGTTACCATTCTTGATTCTAAACTATCACTAATGTGATGATTATAAAAAACCAAAAATAATCCCTATTCATATACACCATATCAAATTAAAATATAAAAACAACTGGAAAGATATTTCTCTCAACACACACATGAAACCACAATCAGTGCATCAGACTCCATCCCTCCAGTTCCCCAGCTCATATCATGGAATCTAGTAACTAGATACCATAAACCTAAATGCCTCACCATTCAACAGTATTATAAATATAATACTATTAGTAACATTTCTGTCATACTAACAAAACATGATAATCCAATCAATATTCTCAAATCATCATTAATTGAATCTATTATATAACAGAAACTATAAACGATATCTTCTAATTGTTATGAACAATCACTCATCACCAATTTTTGATGCCACACAACCCATAAAACTTATCTAATCCAAGAATATTGAGGCCATTTGAATCCTCATCCAATTATATTTATCAAAATAATATTGTTGAACATGGTATATCATAATATGAATAAAATTAATATAAATTGAATCCCTATGACCGGTCATCAAATAATTATTATAAAACCCATTTGAGTTCATTTAATATACACCCTAAGATTCTTATAAATCCCATTATCTTGTTTATAAAATCAATGTAACACTACATCAATCATAGATGGTGTTATTAAACTTATTCTGCATACCATTTCTCCATTCAATCCTTAATAGGGTGGTCACAATCATTTTTGAGATGTATAAACCTCTCTCCTACCACTATTATGCGAAAGAAGCCCATGAATTCCCAAATATACCAAGGTAACCAATCCTATCTATATATATTTTCATACTCAATGTTTTATCCTATATTTCTTATAACCAAAAAAGATATCATAACCCCCATGAAGACCAAGTATTTTTGAAATCCCAAAAATAATCCTTGTGAAAAGTAGTACAAACTCTAACTCTAAGATTCTCACTAACATGGTATCTCATTACACAAGGAATTCCTACTCGCTATCCATTTAACCCAAAAAGAGATATTATTTTAGGTAAGCATAATAAGGGATAAAAATTCTTGGATTCATATTATAGAAACAAAATACCTCAAAAATTAAGACACCGTATGGGGGATTATCTGATTATCCTTAACCAAGACCATCCACATGTCTTCGAATCCTAGAAAGAAAAATAGTGGCCATGTATGAAGCCTTAAAATCCCAATAATTATATTTATTATATTAGAAATAATAATTCAATTTAATACAATGAGACATAAATTCCTAAAAAATACTATGATGGATTTAAATTTACAAAACATTGAAATCCGTGGTGTGGTCCACACTTGACGTGGACCATATTCTATGTAACATATAAGGCCAAATTTATTCAATAGAATAAATAGTTGATTGATCCCAATTTCGAAAAAATAGAAAAAAAAAATCACAAGGAATCATACCGTTAGAAATTTTTTTCAATACTTAGTGTATGTATCCTTTTGAATCACCCAATATCCATATAATGAAAAAGTTCCATAATTAAATATCTATTCATTTATCAGGTAGAATCTGTATGAAAACCTATTGCATAAACACCTTATGTTAGTGGCTATAAATGGAGGATAACAATCAAAGGTATAGTGGGGAAGAATATTCCTTATACCATAATTGATACCTCCTAAGAATCATCTCTCATGAAGGAGGATTTCATGGATGAAGAAAGAGGGAGGATCCATCCAAAAATAGTGCCTAAGAAACCACCTTTAACTATAAATCATTAAGTGTTATCATGGAATATATTTATCTTAAAATACTTTTAAAAAAATGTGACAATGGTAATATCACTTATTGGATCCATTCATCATCAAGTGATTACCCCACCAGAGGTTTACTCATTACAAGACCGATGGGTTGAACACATGGGACCACTTCTCAATGTATAAACTTTCACTTTAAGGGATTCAACATATTATTAACCCTCTTATATCAGTTTGGACCAACCTTCATAGGAAGGACCAAAAAAATAACATCTAATACTTCATGTCCTCTCCTCCTCAATTATGGTAGTGCCTTGACACAATACGTCAAATCCTTAATCCTCACAAACAAGACACCAATATATCAGTGTCACCTCCTCACTACATACCATTGAGAATACTCTTGGAAATAAATCATTTCATATCATAAGGGTTATAGTACGGTTCATCTTATTGATGTAAAATCACAAAGAAAATACATAACGGATCCAAACACAATATATAATAATTTTTATCATGGTATGATTCCCTTGACAATGGAATGATCAAATATAAGGTTATATTACCAAGATAAAACACCACATCTAAAAAAATGCCATCATGAAACCCAATATTCCTGGAATGAACTACATCCACCATAATGTGGGTCCATCCTTATCTATGTCATGGCTCTTAAAGGTACCACTTTTCATGGTGTGATGCTCCACTATCATGGGGTAATGATGCTCATATAATGAAACTCATAGTAAATCTACCTTAACCCCGCTAAAAATAAAATTTTTCAAATTTAATATGAATTTAACAATAAAAAATTTCATGGGTTAATACAAACACCCCACCGAAACACATATCATCTTTAGGAAGATGCCAATGTTGACTCTTTATGTAATGAACCTCTAATTTTAATTGGATTGAGAGAACAACATGTCATTACTTGGACTTAAGATACATCCCCAAGATGCCAAAGGATGGAAATAAATTCTAAATGGTTTCACATACATGTAGGGGACGATTTACCCTTTAAGAAAAAAAGAAAAAAAATCCAAATACCATAACCAACCATTTACTAAGTGATGCATAAACTAAGGAAATAAAAGTAAAAAACTTCGAGTATATCAAAACCACATAAAAGTTTTCTACAACGGAAGAACAACCAAGTATCAAAGTACACAATGGATAAGAAAAATAAAGACTCTAAAAATACCACTAGACTCTATGCTCTATAATCTCTATCATCCATAATCACCGAATAGCCAAAACATCATGAGGTAGTGCTAAAAACGAGGGAAATGTTACCTTTTCCCGTATCCCGGAAGATAGAATCTGAAAAATAACCAACGTTCCCAAGTAGGGGTGAGTATTCAAATAAATATGTTTTCCCAAATGACTTACCTACTCATGCCACTAAGATAGAGATGTTATCCACATTTACATAACAAAGTTTCTATAAAACAATTTTCAAAAATAGTCTATAACAAAATATAAATAAGTTCTAAAAACCATTTTCTACCAAGTGAAAATGAAACTATATTAAACCAACTTATATCAAGTCATTTTTCATAAATATAACTTATTCAAGCTTTAAAACCAGTTATTATTATCATATGGAATACCCGTTCCACAGTTCGCAACACACCCACACATGCATGTTTCGTTTGACAGTTCCATACTCATGTGCGGTCTCTCGTCCAATTACCTTGTGTCCCAATGACACACGCCCCATATCCATGGTAATTTCCCTTTTCCCCAAATGGTACTTTTCCCATATTAAGGTCTCATTAATCATGAAATAAAAACAACACCATTTATGCCAAATCTTTCCATTTCCTAAACAAACCACTTCAATAAAACTGGACATTTATTAAAAACCAAATCATAAAAAAGTTTAAATAATTAATTAATTTCAATAAAACATCCCATTTTTTTGAAAACATCTAATCCCATTCATGTGACATGAGTCCAAAAAAATATCCTCTTTTTAAAACCCATGTATTATAACCATGAACCAAATCACTCATTTAAAATCCCCAATTTTCTGATTTCACAAACTATCACACAATAAGGGTTCCGACATGTTTTCTACAACCAGTCACAATAAAGTAAACACCATGAATTCACATTGAAATAATTCTAATCAGTTCCACTAAGTGGAGTCGAGAAATAATCCTCCTACCACAAAGGTTATGAAAAAAACCACAAGAAACGAAGAATGCAAAAGAAAACCAAGTCGATCAGCTAAGAATATGCCTTAGATCTCTTCTCCTAGAAAGTCCATGACCAAATATCATCATTTTTATAATCCACACACATAGATATACACATTATGGGTGTAGATATAGGAAATAAATAGAAGAGGATAAGGAGATCCATGTAGATCTAAAAAACTGATCAAGAATTATGAAGAAGGATCACATAATTGAAGAATCGCGCTTCGATTCACCAAGGAATTCCATCAAATCACCTCCAGATTGATGAGAGAAACATGTTTGGCCTTAGGAGAAGAAAAATACCGAGTTATGTCCACTTAGGATAAAAAACAATCCACTTAGAGGAAAAAATGCGTGAGATACACTTTTTTAGGATCTCACTTAAACATTTGCACAGGTAGTTCAAACAGTTAGAGAAACGTTGTGCTAACCATGAATTAGATACTACCTAGGTGGACCCTCACATGACTTCCTCATACAGTCTCCCTAATCGTGCCCTAACCATGCTGGAGCCACTTCCTCAAAAGGACCATTAAGCATGGTTTTTCCGCACTGTTAAGAAAACTGTGTGCCCCCATGTGACTTCCATTTTTTCTCAAAACTACCTATATTGTCATCGAAACTCTCTAAACTATCATCCTTACACTTTATAAACATAAAAATAATCAATTATGGGTTATGTACTAGAAAATGGGGGTACTAAATTCTCCCAACCATTGGGATTTCAGTTCTTAGAAAGTAGAAAAATCTCACAGATCTGAAAGAGTTCCAGCCATTTCTCTTTCATCTCCTTTTCGTGTTCCTATTTCTCTTCCATAATATGACCATGATGCCATAAAACCCACACTAGATCGATGTTTTGTCCATTCAAGAAATTTTCTCACCTATACATAACCCGTACAGGGATATGTATCAATGAAGCATCTGGGTATTAGTCAACTTGATCCCATTTGATTACACGGTCAGGATTGGGCTGATACTTACTCAAATGAGATACATGGAACACATTATGAACCAAACAGAACTATGTTGGTAATGAAAACCGATATGCCACATATCCAACCCATTCCAGTATCTCGAAAAAGCCAATGTAACTAGGGGGTAACTTTCCCTGATTCCCAAAATGATGATGTCCAAGCCATAGAGATATTTTCAGGAAGGCATGATCAATCACAACGAATGACAACGGTCTTATATGGTGATGTTCATATGAATTTTGATGACTCTAATCCGTCTCCATCCTCTTTCTGATCAATTTTATATTCTCTATTGTTTCTTGGACAAATCTTGGCCTAACTAGTGAAGTTTCACCTGTTTCCACCCAGTATGGTGGAGAATGACAAGGAAACCCATACAATGCTTCAAACCGAGCCATATGTATCGAGGCATGATAACTCTTATTGTATAAGAACTCCACCAATGGTATATAATCCTCCCAGGAGCCACCAAAATCCATTAAAAAATAACACAACATGTATTCCAACATCTGTATCGTCCTCTCAGACTGGATGTCTATCGGAGGATGATACGCTGTGTTCATTCTCAACTGAGTCCCAAGGGCATTCTGTATGGATTTCCAAAAAATTATATTTAAAGCTAATATCTCTGTATTATAGTATTGAAACTATTATTCCATTCCTCTTCACCACTTCCCATATATATATATATATATATATATATATTTTACAGATCCTCCACCGTATGGGTTTCACAAATTGGAATGAAATGAGCCAACTTGGTAAGATGATATACTATCAATAATATGACATAGTTTTTTTAAACCATTCATGGAAGACCTATAACAAAATCCATTTCTATCTGATCCCATTTACACAGTGGAATTAGTAATGACTGCAACATACCAACTGGAATATGATTCTCTGCTTTAACCTGCTGAAAAGTTATACATCATGAGAAAAACTAAGCCACTTTCATTTTCATGCTGCTCCACCAAAACTGCACCTTCACTTACTTATACATATATGTTCATACCATCTTGAATGGTGGTAATCTTGAAATAGTTTTTTCTGAAAATACATAGGTAAAACCATCCGATATATAAATTACAAAACTGAACTCCCATCATGTTTCTATCCCACAATGGTCTGCCCCCCATTGAGTTTTGAACTTATTACTGGACATTCTGCATCAAATGATTGTGCCTATTTGACCATATTTACCAAATTTGGAACAAGATTAGGTAAGAATATAATGAAAACATCACCTTGATTTTAACATTCCATATGCATGTTGGCTAGGACTGACATGAACTTTCATTCATTTGAAACTTCTTTCGCCAATTGAGAAAATGACTTTCTACTCAATGCATCCACCACCGAATTCCCTTTTCCTGGTGTATACATCATGTCAAAGTAAAAAAATTTGCAGGCATTACATCCATCTCCTTTTCCTTAGATTTAAGAAACGCTGTGAGAATTTTTTTTTCAATCTTATATTTTTCATGAAAATAGTGAACTTCTCACAAATGTGATAGTGTCTCCAAGTTTTCATAGCATAGAAGAATGTAGTTAACTCCAAATCATGTGTTGGGTTATTATTCTCATGAAACCTCAACTAACATAAACCACATGAAACCACATTATCTCCTTTTATGATAACAAATCCAATCCTCGATCCGAAATAATCATAGTACGTGACATACCCCTTCCATGATTATGAAAAAATCAAGATAGCTACTGATGTAAGATGAACATTTAGTTCATGGAAATATTTATTGCATTACTCCTTCCATTGGAATGGATCATTATTATTTCTCAAAGATGTCATTAGAAAAGATAGTAGTGAGAAATCATGGATAAATCTTCGGTAGTAACTAGCTAGACCAAGAAAACTTCGTATCTCAAAGACTTTTTTCAGTGGTTTCCAGAGGATAACAGCTTATATCTTTTCAAAATCCAGGAAAACAATTTTTTCAGAAATTACATAGCCAAGAAAATGTACTTCCTATATCCCAAAATCACACTTTGATAATTTTTCATACAAATGGTTATCTCTCGTGATTTTTGACATTGTTTCCATGTGATTCTGATAGTCATGCCTTGTCTTTGAATACACAAAGATGTCATTAAGAAACACCACAGAAAAGGATTCCAAATATTTCTGAAATATCTGATTCATCAAAGCCATGAAGACCATTGTTTCATTTTTAGACCAAAAGGTATGACTATATATTCATAGTGGCCATATCTACTTATAAAAGTTTTCTTCAGAATATCTTCCTTCCAAAATATCTATTGCATATATCCTGACCATAATAAAATCTTAGAGAACCACTGAGCTATCCTTAATTTATTGGACATATAATCAATTCATGTATGTGGATATCTGTTCTTTATCATAACTTGGTTAAGATTACGATAATAAAAACACATTCAAAGAGTTCCATATGATTTCTTCATTAATAAGACTGCTTTTGTCCACGAAGACATACATGGACAAATGAAACCCTTGATTTCCATCTCCTCCAACTGTAGTTTCAATTTTCTTAACTCTGTTGGTGCCATCCTGTAAACTAGAAGGAAAATAAAATGGGTCCCCAAAAGGAGATAAATCGTAAACTCTTCTTCCATTAAAGGTGGTAACCCTGAGAATTTATAAGGAAATACATCTGGGAATTGATCCATAACTTTTAGAAAATGTTTTTCCTTGATCTCTTCAATTGACGGAAAAGTCAATACTACCAACTGGTAAGAGACCATTCCCATTATCGGTGCCAAAAAGCTCTTTTCACCTTTCTTTATGGTCCTCTCTCCTTTGATTCTCAATGCTTTCATGAGTCATGAAACTAACTGTTCTACTATAATAGTCAATACATGCCTAAAACATTGTCGACCAACCCATACCTAGGATTAAGTCATAGACATCCATGTCCAACATCGAGAAGTCCCATTTCTACTCAGCTCCATCAACAGTTATATCACATGATCTTCACACAAAGGCTTGACATTTTCTTTCACAAAGAAGAGTTTTTAGTTTTAAAAAATAAAGCATCATTTCAAATTCAAACATAGTAAATCAACAGCACGAGAAGCAATGAAAGAACGAGATGATCTATTATCAAAGAGCACTTGAACCAGGTTCGAATTCAAAAGAATCTCACCTCTCACCATAGATGGTCAAACATTATCATCGACCATCATCGTCTTAGATCCATACAATCACTTCGTCATTGCACTGTTCTCATTGTTTCCATGTTGATATACCCTTGGTTGAAGAGTCATGAAATTTCTAGATTCACCATGGATAGCTCTATTCTATTGACGAGACTAGTTTTGTTGTCCTCACCCTATCGAAGCATACGATTCTTGTAATGTCTGTGAATTGTCCTGAGCACCTGACCTTAGAGCACTATGCCAATAGAGTTGAAGATGTCCCATATTTTTTAATTATGAAATGCTCTAGGTTGTGTCTTTCACTCTCACTTTATATGGTTAAGAGAACCACATTGAAAGTAACATTATTTTCACTGGGGTCATGGGGGAAGGATCACTGATCCAGCCGTCTAATTTTTATTTCCACTTATACCTTGGAAACACATGTTTTTCCCTCTTTCTTCTATCATCTGAGTTCCCACCATTTCCTTTAGGTACCATCATATATCCTCCCATCAATACAGAGATATCATGTTTATCCATAGTCTCTTTGTTCACCATCTCTGTATAATCCGTGATATAGAGCACCACAATATTAGATCGTATCTTGTATTGTAAACCTGATTCAAAGATTCGTGCCTTCAAGGATGCACTTTAGACAAATTTAGGTGAAAAACGCACTAAATTAAAGAATTTAGCTATATACTCCATGACAAAGAGACTCTCTTGTTTTAGGCTGAAGAATTTCATTGTTTTAGGGATCTTGAATGTGTGAGGATTGAATTGTTTTTTGAACAATTCCTCAAAATCCTCACATGTAAGGCCTTCGTCCAATTTAACCTACACCACTAAATCCCACCACTGGCGTTCAAGATCCTTGAGAATATATGTCACCAACATGACCTTCAGCTCCACTAGTGTGCCGATGAAATCTAATATATGATTCATCCAACTCACCCACACCTCTAACTTTTTAGGATCATCATTTTCCTGGAATTTAGATGGATTCCGCTTCATGAACTAGATGGTATTATCCACATGTCTTGGCTCATTCCTCTTGTTCCCTATATCCAAAACATGAAAATAATTGACAATAATCTGAAGTAGTTATTGGTTCACCCATGGTTCAGGTGCAACCACATTCTCGGCAGCTTCTTTAGGTTGGTTTCGATGATGCCTACCATGTACCATTTTCTAAACCAATAACAATCTCTATCAATCTCACTCTCTAGCAACTGATGTATTAGAATTTTAAATACTATCACATTAACTATCACAACATTTTCCTCCAAAAAAAGCTTTTTTCCATGTTTAAACATTTTTTAAAACATTCATTCATTATTTTTGTAAATTAAATAATTTTCAAATTACCATACGTAGTCCACTTTTCAAATTCTTTCATTCGAAAAAAACAATTTCATAATTTTTAAAAATCATTAATTTTACACAACATGAATCATTCCTCAAACTGATGTGTCCACTCTTAATGGGAACACATTTCTCTATAATGAATTTCATGCTCATCTCATTGGATAAAACCAAGACAATGAAATCCTTAAATCCTGTAAGTGTCACTAAAAAATTATGTGCCCAACTCCCTGGTAACATGATGTTCAGTAAAAAAGGGTTAGATACATCCTTTTATGTTATAAATTTCATATTCCAACAATCCTAACCCTATCTCAGATTTTATCCAAAATGATAGAAAAGAATAAATTTCAACTCCACGACTAGGAACGCTAATGAAAACTTATTGAGAAAGGGATGAACAAGATGATAACATTTTTACCTCAAAGGAACGACCATACCAATACCATTTGTAATGAACCACTCATTATCATTGGCTTGAGAGAACAATGAGTCAATACATGACCTTATGAGACACCCCCAATATTACTTAGGCTAGAAATAAAAGCCAAAGAGTTTCAAATACAAGTGGGGGAAGATTTTTCCTTTAAGAAAAAAATAAATGAACCAACAAACCATAACAAAACTAATTACTCAATGATGCATTAACCAAGGAAATACAACTAAACAACTTCAACTATCTCAAAACCACATCAAATTGTAAAATAGTGGATGACCAACAGATTATAAAATTAAATAGAGGATAAACAACTAAATACTATCAAAATACCACAAGACTCAATGATCCTCAATCTCCAAGCTCCACAATCCCCGAACAACCCAAACATCCTTAGGTAGTTTTAAAAACATGGGAAATGTTTCCTTTTCCCATGTCCTAAAAGATATAATCATCAAAAGAAACAATGTGAAAAATGAGGGGTGAGTATAAAACATAGTAGGTTTCTCCAAATGACATACCCACTCATTCCCCTGGATAGAAATGTTAGCCACATTTATATAACATGGTTTATATAAAACATTTTTCCAAAACAGTTTATAACCAAATATAAATAAGTTCCAAAAACCATTTGAAACCAAGTGAAACAAAAATAAATGAAACCAATTTCCAGAAAGATATTTTGCAGAAAAATAACTAATTCAAGCATTTAAACCATTGGAATATCCATTCCATAGTTCACAAAACACCCACACAAGCATGCTTCGTTTGATAGTTCAATACTCATGAGAGGTCTCTCATAAAATTACCTTGTTTCCTAATGACACACACCCCAATACAGGGTCATGTCCCTGGTAACCCAATGGAACTTGTACCCTATTAAGTTACTTTAATAATAAACTCACACCAACACAATCTTTACCAAATCATTCCTTTTCCAAAACTAACCAATTCAATAAAACCAATCTTTTATTGAAATCCAAAGGACAACCAATTTCAAAGAAACAATTCTTTTCAACAAAAAATAACCCTTTATGGAAAATATACAATCCCATTCATCTTCCATAAGTCTAGAAAAAGACTATTTTTCAAACCCATGTTTTAAAACCAATAACCAAATCACTCATTTAAAATCCCCAATCTTCCAAATTTCACAAACTGTCACTCAAGATGGTTTCCAACATGTTTTCAACAACCAATAAAAATAAATTCAACACCACACATTCTATTTGAAATAATTAAAATTAGTTACACTAAGTTTAGATGAGAAAAAAATCCTCCAAGCTTAATAGTTTTGACAAAAGCAACAACCAATGAAGAACACACAATAAAACCGAGTCAATTCTCTTAGAATCTGCCTTATGATATCTTCTCCTAGAATGATCATGACTAAATATCATCATATTTGGAATCCAAACACATAGATCTAATGATAATTTTTATAGATTTATGAAACTGAGAGAAGAGGAGAAGTATATCTAAGTGGATCTAAGAGACCGATCAAGAACGATGATTAACAATCACAAACCTCGAGAATCTGGCTTTTATTCACGAAGGAAAGCCTTTGGATCACCTTCAGATCGATGGGAGAACATTCATTGGCATTAGTAGAGGAAAAATAACGTGTTAAGGCTTTTTAGGAGAAAAGACTAGAAAAATGGAGGAAAAAATGTGTGAGATCCACTTTTTATGGATCTCACTTAAAGATCCTCACAGTTAGTTCGCACGTTTACACCAACCGTGCGCTAACCGTTCGTTAGCTACTACCTTGGTAGACCCTCACATGGATTCCTCGCATGGTCTCCATAATAGTGATCCAACCCAATTGGACCCACTACCTCAAATGGACCATTATTTAGAGTTTGGATGCATGGTTAGGCAAATCAAGCACCACACAAGCGAATTCCATTTTGTGTCAAAACTACATCAAAAGTTATCCCAACTCTACCAAATATCACCCATACAATTTATAACCATAAAAAGCATCAAGTAAGGGTTATGTACTAGAAATCCAGGGTACTACACCTTAAATCCAATAAAATGATCAAAATCCAATACTACACATCATTCGTGATTCTAAAATAACGTAGAATATTTCCACTACCTATAAACTAAGATATAAAATACAAAACTATTATCAAAATATATATTTTGATTAATAAAACACATTATTCATACATGATGTGATGACCTTGATGTTGTTTTATCTCACCATATCCAACTATATGTAACAACACCATTTTGCAATCCCTATGATAGATTTCCTCAAACAAGACTATAATATAGTGGAACCCCTATAATTTGTGAAATATAATTATTTCTTGAAAAAAAAATATTTTCTTCGATAAAATGAGTTACATATAGAACTGATTTCAAAATAATATTAGCATAAAATTCAAATACGATTATTAAGTATGGCATTTAACACTAATCCGTTGGATTTTTAAGTTTGAGTAGAACTAACTAAACAATGAAAAATTAATGGCCTTAAAATATATAAACTAAATTAATTTGTAAAAAATGATTATAAATTAAATACAAATCATTTGAATGTAAAAAAATATTTTCAAAAAACACTATTTAATTTATGAAATGTGTTTTTTCAACCTAATAAATTTTATTAATTAATAATAAATAATTAATTATAATAAATTAATATAATATTTAATCAATAAAATAAATTTCATTCATCTTAAATTTCTTCTAGGCATGGGAAAAAATATAATTTTATGGTTAAAAATTATGTTTTATGTCAAAAGATTTCATATTGTTATGTGCAATTTTTATAAAACAACAATTTTCTAATTTTATAAAAATTCCATTTAATATAATCCTCAATTTTTAAATGAAAATTGAAAATTATGTCATAATTAATGTTTTATACTTATTTAAAATATTAATTGTTTCAATGAATAGTAAAAAAATTACTATTTTTTATTAAAATATATCTTTTTTTAAAGTATTTACAATGTTCAATATTGTTTTAAAAGGGGTTAATGTTAAAATTTATTCAAATATATAATTAGTAATCCAATTTGGTCCCTATTGATCAATTAATTATTGAATTTTATATAATAACATTTAATCTTATGAAAACTTTTCATTTGAAAACCCGATTTTTCATTCAATCTACCTTATTCATTTTAATTTAAATTCTACTACTTAAATGAATTTAATTTTTTTAAGTTAATTGAATATTTTTTATAATGATAATTAATATTATTAAATAATGAAAATATAATTTTTTTCATAATGAAAAAATAGTAAAAACTAATTATTATGGGTAATGTTAAAACCTTATTTTGTGCGTTATATGTCCATGTGTTAAAATTTCATTTTCCACAGACAAATTTTTTTCAATTTGATAAGTTGGATTTCATATTTATAATCATTGGGTAAAATTAATACTATAAGGATTATTTTATTTTTATTTTTAATGGTTAAATAACTTAGGTAAAAAAATTTGTTACCGTGGTGAAAACTAATGTGGTAAAACTAATTACACATAAGGGTTAATGAAATAAAATATTTAAAACATGTTCCTGTTATTGATTTAGATATGTGGGAATACCATACGATACCAATAATCTATTATTTGTCATTTTTTAGGATCTTGGTTTGATGGTGACTTCCCATTATTGAATCGCTTTGGGTATTTCAAGAAATACCACTTCACCTAAATTATAAAAGGGTTCCACCACCACTCAATTATTCACACCATATATGCAATTTATCATGAAAAAACGGAAAAATATATCCCAGATATCCTTAAAATTTTATATAGTTTCATTTATTCCCAAAATTCCAACCCTATTGTCCATAATAAGAGATCAAAATGTTTTCCCCCCTAAGAAATTGTAATTGCCTTCACTCTACATTTTCTCCTTTACTTCATATCTTAACACCATATATCATGTATTAATAATTCGAATATAATATATGTATATATACCATGTACTGTAATTTTATAATTTTTATGGAATAATCAATATCCATGTCCTATTATGTCAATAGTGAAATGAAGCTCACAATAGTGGGAAGAACAAACCACCGCATCTGGAACTGATAGAATTTTTTTTCCACCACTACCTCTTACTCATATAAATAGTGAAGTATTTAAAGAATAAATATTATATTCTCGATCCTAATATACATATGTAATTATAATATCACAATTTTTTACTTACCTTTCAACCTAATGAAAAAAGATAACATCACTCACGCGTTCTTCTGGGATACCACCACCATGAAGCGATATGATACAATCTGAATTTTATTTGTTCATTGATATTAAGAAGGATAAATTTAAATAATATATATAAAATATATAATAAAAAATTTATTCTATAATGGTTTATTTTTATTTATGTTTCTTTCATCCATCAGAGAAAATAATTGAAACACCATTCATGTGTACATACAACCAACCATCCCACGAATGGTTTAATTCATTTTCATATATCAAACTTTTATGGATGACACCAATCAAGTATGTAATGAATTTATATTGTATTTAATAATAATTGAAATTTTGTTGATGATGTGACCATAATCAATGAAATATTACCAAAACATTTAAAATATAACCTAAATTAAAAATGAAGAAGTTTTCACCCAAAATATTAATATTAATAAAGAATTATTAAAAAAATTATGATAATGGTTATGAATAAATAATATATAGTTATATATATATGATTATGTTTTGGATGTATATTTATAATAATCCTATATTAATTGTAATATTGGTTCAAATATGTATGAAGGATGTCGATACTTGTGGTAATGGAATTTCTTTTTAATTTTACATTTGTGAAATACATTCCATATAAACCATTTGTTTGTCTTTTGTGTTTTATATATTTCCCATGAATGACTACTTTGATTCATATCAGGGGAAATTGTGGGTCATAGATATCGATATAAGTTTCCTTCTCTCAGGGGGGTGGTGATTCATATGTTACCAATGTTGTTACAATTTTATATTACAATCACATTATTTATGTTGGCTATTTATAATTATGCTTCAAATTATAATATATTATTATAAAACATTAATTAAACTGAAAATATTTCATATATTGTGGTTATTCATATAAATTACATATATTTCTTCCATTTTCCTCTCTTTTGGTATGCAATAGTATAAGATAATGGTTTAAGGAAAAGTTACATTAAATATATCATTAGTGAAACAACTTTTCTAATCCATGTCCTTGTTTGTTAAAAATATTTTAAAAAATGTTTTTATAATTATAATTTTTTTTAGACATTTTAACATTAATTGAATTAAAAAAATATTTAAAAGGAATCTTCATATTCTTTTTAGAATACGGTATAATTCCTTTTTTACTGTAAATGTGAAAGAAATATTTATCTTAACATGTATGAAATGAGTGATATTTCCTACCATCCTAGATATTATATAATTTATCGTTTTATATATAGGTTTACAAGGTTATTTTGAATGATTTTTTCTAATATATATTAAAATAAATGATTTAGATAGTGAATTTCATTGTGGAATGGGTATTTTCCTTAAGAATGTTTCAATGATCTTTTAGTAGTACATTTATTCAACATTGAAAAAACAATTGATTATAATTATTATATAATTAGATTATGATTCATATAAATAATCCATATTAATCCACTATATGTTCATCCAATATGAGATAAATATTTTTTATTAAACCCATTTCGTTTTCACGAAATATTCTATGATGAAATTTTTCTGAAACCCATTTACATTCTATGGTTTATTCTATGATTAATGTTTTGTTATATTCTATCACACATATGTATTATTTTTAATATATGATGTTTGGAAACTAAATTATTTAGATCTCCAATGATTTATGTAGTGATTAATGTTCTATGAGAACAAAGGGAACATGTGATTTTAACCAGCACATGAAAAAATAGGGTACACATGAGGTTATCCCAAGATCAAAAGTGGGTACACAAGATGTTATCAAAATCCCAAATGAGGTAACATATGAGGTAATACCTATCCCAAATTTAGTAATCTTATGTTATATCACAATAATAACTTTTTATTTATAAATCCTTGAGCCCTCTCTTCTAGACATGATTCTTAAAAATGTAGTGTACTTTTTTTATAAAAGTAACTATATAACTGCACAACAACAAACACAACCAAGGACCTATATTGGTCTAGGTTCTGGAGAATTAGAAAACACCTTACATTTTTCAGAGTTGAAAAAAAATAAAACAAAATCCCACTACGGTTCTACATTTGATAACACCAAAAGCATCAATGTGTGATTTAGAACTTCTTTGATTTCTGTGAAAACATTTAAAAACAAATGGGCGAGAATTCAATTTCCTAGTAAGGGATTTGACTATTTTTGACATATTTTTTAGAAATTCATTCCTTGAAAATAACTTTCAAAAAATTTCTTTGTATAATAACACATTTTTTTTCGAAATACCCTTTGAAAACATAATTGACATTACTAACATTTAAAATAATATAAATTTTTTGAATTTTGTTATGTACAAAAGTTTCTTTAAAAGTAATCCAATTATTTTTATAAAAACATTATACAAGAACGTGAAAATAAAATAGCGTGTCTTGAGAGAACTTGAAACATTGAATTCCATCTTTGGCCTGCCCACTTGTTGAGTGATTTGGTTCATTCCCGAAATCCCTACCATATTGACAACATTCACGGGCCATATTTTTATAAAACATATTATACTTGATTTAATTATATATACTTTCACTGGATCTTGATTTTGAAACCTGTCACTGTGTTAAAATACACATTACACTTATATATGTATGTTTATATTTAAATATATAAACTATCATTGCATTTCACTTGCATATTTGGTTCCCACCAAAACTCATGCAACATAAACTTGTCATAATCATCCATGTATCCAAACATTTTATGAAATGCATGATATAATATTTTTATAACTTCAACCATTACAAAAAACATATATTTAATAATAATTTTCAACGACACACATGTTTCCTTTTTTTTATTCATGAAATAATGATTTCATAAAATAATTGGAGTAACAAAATTATAAATTTTATCTTCTAAAAAAATAATCATAAGAATTTGTTTATTATATGGAATACATATTTATACATTTATCTCATTGCTTATGTAATTTTATATCAATTTTTACGTGGAATAAATCATTTTTTATGTACACATTTGAATAATATTTACTGATATATTATACGTCTATGTATGATACATGATTTAATCGACATGTGTGTTATAAAAATAACAATTAAATATATATATATATATATGGATATATATGTCAAGAATAAAACATAAATGTAAAAATACAAAAAAATTACATTCACACTTATTCGATTCATTAAATATAGACTTGGAATTCATAAACATAGAATTATAATAATTATATAATTAGAAAATGTTAAAACAAAGTTATTGAAGTTTATAATTAATACCCATATATATATATATATTTGTGTTTTGAGATATATATAATGATTTAAAAATTATAAAAATAATGATTCTAAATATTCCCATTATGACAGAATGAATTATAGATTTCATAATAATATAATTACATATCTAAATATAAATTTAATCTTGAATTTAAAAATAAAACCACATATTTAAAATGTGTCTACTGAAAATAAATTATAAACATACCTTTCATAAAAAAAATTCTATTTTAATAAGTATTTGAAAGAAGAATATTCTTTCCTCTATTAATTTAAGAATCTAAAATTAAAACAGATAAAAATATACCCCTTATGCCAGACAAGAAAATAAATAAAAAATATCCCTTACACATAACAAGAAAATTAAAATCATAATTTTTATATAAATAAACTAATTATCTCATATTAATTATTTTGAAATAGATAAATATGAAAATCAAATAAAACTATCCATTACCTATTAATCGTAGGAGATTACTTTCTTTACTAATTGTTGGCAGAAGGATCACTCACTTCCTCTAACTCTCTATAAGTTTTTGAAGAAGTGGAATATAAGAATGAAATAAGACGAGTGGTTTATTCTGAACACTGACCCTCCCAAAACTTCGTAATAATATCTCCTTATATATATGATTCAAAATAATGCTGATAAATGAAAAAATATTTATCACACTTATCATACCCCAAATACGGCCCTTGAAAAAACTGTTCAGAAAGTGACAACCGGACTAAATTCAAAGAAGGAAAAATAAAAAGCTATTATTTGCAAGACCAAATACCCAAAATTAAAGAAAATAATAACAGGACCAGTAATTTCAAATAAAATTGTCAAATATTCAAAAAACATCATCCACACAGCTAATGATACAAAATAGATATGAAAATGATTGGTCATGTAAGATTAAATCAAATTTATAGATGAAAATGATGGGAAGTAAAATTGACATACAAAAATCAAATCCAGATACAAATTATACAGTTAAAAATTTAATATCACCATTAAAATATCATATAAATTTTGGGTAAAAGAAAAAATAATGATGATAGTGTGGATAAAAATCAAAAAAATAACGTAGTAGAATTCGAACAACTAAAAAATAGATACCTAATATTTTTTGTAAATAGATTGTGATTGGATATCAATTCTACTCAGTCCTTATCCATTTGAGTTCAGAACAATACCATGAATTAAAACCCTCATTTGTTCTACACCTGGTCTTTTTTTCGATCTCCTAAATGTGGTATTCTTCTTTGACCGAGTATCTAACCACCTCATTGATCTTGAATCAGTGCTCAACACCACCCACTTGTCTCAGCTTCATATCAGATGGATTTATATGAGCACTCACTAGACCTCTACTCACATGGAGGAAGACTATCTTGGCCTCACTCAACTCGACAAGTCTCCTCTCAGTGTTCTGAGATTCTACTCCCACCCTGATTGACCTAAAATGGGATCCCCATCGGATTAACCCCATCTCTATTTTGTTTTAAATTCTTTTTATTTTATTTTTTCATTTAACCGATTTTCATTATTATTTATTTAATAAATTTATGTTTATAATACAGTTTATAATTTAATATTCATATAATTTTTAAAATTTAAATATAATATACAAGAAAATAATTTTTTTTTAAAATAAATTTTCAAATCATACATTTAATTTTTTTACCTTCAATTAAAAATGAATTAATTATATTTTTAACATTATAAATTTTGGTTGTGGTTAAATTCTTATATTTATATATTATTATTTCTCATATTTCTTAAAAATGTGTTAAAATTATAAAAATTATTTTATGTTTAACAATATATATATATATATTTCATTAAATAAAATGTTGATTTCAAAAAATTAATTAACTTTTCAAATATCGTGTTGTTATATATATATATATTCCATTTTTACAAAACTAATCTCTTATGTTTTTAAGAAAAGTAGTATAAAATTATAAATATAAAAATATATGATTATATATATTTAAATAATAACATAATAAAAAAAGGATTTGAAAATGATAAATTGATGAAATAATTTAATATATCATTCATAATTAAGTTAGTATTCTGTAAATAGGTTAATGTAATTTTTATTATATAATTTTTATATGGTTTATCATTCCTAATAAATCAATATTATTTTGAATTAGCTAAAATATAATAAATGTTTGTTTTTTTAATTATTTTTGTCAAATATTAGGATGTTATATCCCCCCCCCCTAAACGAGTTGCACCCTCAAAATTCATTCATCAGACTTAAGAAAATTCTGAATTTTCAACATCAAAATTAAAAAAGGTATAATGGGACGTAATTAACTAAAGAAAATTCAAACCTGTGTATTTTTCCCCTCAGAATAAAATATAAAATCTCCAATGTTGTCTAGACCATGTCTCTAATACTAATTATAACTCCTCGATAACTCTCTTCTATACTCGGTGCTTAAAAATGTTGGGTAATTTTTTTATAAATGTATCAAAAAATTAGACAACAAGAAACAAAATCGGTGAAATTTTATAGGTCTATATTCTAGAGTATTAGAAAACTCCTTAAATTTATCAGAGTTGAACAAAAATAAAAAAATACATACTACTCATTTACACATTCTAACACCATAAGTGTCAAAGCCTGATTTAGAACTTTTATGATTCCTATGAAAACATTTCAAAACAAAGGGTTGAACATTAAATTTCCCAATATGGTTTTTGAAAATAGTTGACATATTTTTTATAAATAAATTCCTTGAAAATAACTTTCAAAAAAGTTATTTTGATAATAATATAAAATAATTTCCAAAATACCCTTTGAAAAATAATTGAAATAAACTATGTTGAAAATGATATACCATTTTGAATTTACTTAAGTAACAAAATTTCTTTAAAATTAATGATGTGGTTCTTTTGAAAACACTATGAATTCTCTTGAAAACAAAACAATGTGGCTCATGGAAACATGATACATTGGAGGATATCTTGGTCCTACCCACTTGTTTAGGGATTATGTTTACTCCCCACTTACCTACCATATTTACAAAATTCAAGTGCCATATTTTAGTAACACATTTTTAAGATTTCATTACATAAATATATATTCACTAGTATTTAATTTTTGAAACATTCCACTGGGTTAAAATACACATTACAGTTATATAACTATGTTTATCATAAATATATAATCATTAATTACATTTCACTTTGATGTTTGGTTCTGACCAAAACTATTTCCACATAAACATTTCATAAACATCAATGTATCTAATATTTTTATGAAATACATGAATTAATATTGTTATAACTTCAACAATTTTAAAAACCAAATATTTAATAAAAATTTCAAACCTGATACATGTTTCTATGATTTATGCGTGAAATAATTACATCATAACATAATAATAGTAACAAACAAATAAATTTTGTCTTCTAAAAATAATAGCATTAGAAATTCATAATTAATTGGAATACAAATTTATACATTTATCTCATTGCATACATAATTAGAATTCAATTTTGACGTTGAATAAATCATTTTTTTATATATGTTTGAATAATATTTACCCATATATTATATGCCCGTGTATGATACATGATTTAATCAACATGTGTGTAAGAAAAATAACACATTAATATATATATATATATAGAAATATATAGATATATATGTCAGCTTAAAACATAAATATCAAAATAACAAACAATTTACATTCACACTTATTCAATTCATGAAATATAGAGTTGGAATTCATAAACATGGAATCATAATACATATATAATTATAAAATAATAAAACAATGTTCCTTACATTTATAATTAACACCCAAATATATATATATATATATATATATATATATATATATATATTTCTGTGCGTGTGTGTTTTGAGATATATATAAGGATTTGTAAATTAGAAAATAAATTATTCTAAATAATCCTCTTAGGAAAGAATGAATTATTGTTTTGATAAATATATAATTCTTATCTGAACATAAGATTAATCTTGAATTGAGAAATAAATCCTTATATTTAAAATCTATCTACTAGAAATAAATTCTAAATCACCCATTCATAAATAAATTTTCTATAAAATAAATATTTGAAAACAAAACAAATTTTCCTCTACTAATTGAAGAATTTAAAATTTTAAAAATATTAATATATCCCTTATTCCAAACAAAGAAATAAATAAAATACATCCCTTACGCATAACCAGAAAATTAAAATCATAATTTTGAAGTAAATAAACTAACTGTATCTTATTAATAATTTTTAAATAAAATAATTTGAAAATCAAATAAAACTATCTCTTATTTTTTATGTGCATGAGATTATTTTGTTTTATTGTCATTGGAAGAAGGATCACTCACTCCCTCTTACTCTCTCTAAGAGTATGAAGAAGTGGAAATTGTGAAAGATAGAAGACTAGAGATTTATTATGAACTCTTAGCCTCCTAACCCTTCATAACAAGAACTTCATATATAGCAGTTTCAAAATATTGCTGATAAACATAAATATATTTATCACACTTATCATACCCAAAATACGAACATAAAAGAAACAATTCAAAAACTGACAACCAGACTAAATTTGGACAATCAAGAATAGAACACTAGTATGCATAAGAAAAAATACCAAAATTTAATGAAACTGATAACACGACCACTAATTTTGAATCAAACTATCAATGTTGCAACAAACTTAATCCACACACCTAATGATCCAAAACAGATCATAAAATTATTGGTCGGGTAAGATTAACTCAAATAGGTGGATGAAAACTATGGAGAGTAACATTGACATACAAAAATAAATTCTAGATTCAAAATATACAGTTACGCATTTAATATCACCATTAAAATATCATAAAAAAATGTGGCAAAAGACAAAATTATGACGATAGTGTGGATAGAAATCCGAAAATGATCATAGTAGAATTCAAATTCCAACCAATATATAAACAAAATATTTTTTTAAAATAGATTACGATTGGATATCCATTCTTCTTGATCCACATCCATCAGATATTGGATCCCTACATCACATCAAAACCCTCATTGGTTCTAGATATGGTCCTCATTGTTTGATCCCCTAACCACGGTCTTCTTCTTCGACTGAGTATCAAACCACCTCATTAACCTTGAATCACCACACAACACCTCCCACTGGGCTTACCTTCATTTTGGTTAGACTCATCTCTGTACTTACTCGACCTCTGCATGTGAGGATGTAGACGATCTCGGCCGTACTCGACTCGAAAATTCTCCCCTTGGCGGCGCGAGCTTCCCCTCCCTCCATCCTTGAAAAAAATTGAGATCCCCATCTGATTAACCCCATATCAATTTTGTTTTATTTTTTTTATTTCTTTTTTATATTTAACCAATTTTTTATTAATTATCTAATAAAATTATGTAGAGAATCTAGTTTATAATTTAATATTCATATAATTTTATAAATATTAAAATACATTACATGAAAACAATTTGTTTCATAAAAAATTCTTTTTCAAATTTTATAGTTTTTTTTAACATTTAGTTATAAATAAATTAATTATATTTTTAACTTTATAAATTTTGGTTATGGTTAAATTATTATATTTATAGATTTTTTTTCTCATAATTTATAAACTTTTCTTAAAATTATAAATATTATTTTATGTTTAAGAATATATATATATTTCCTTAAATATAATTTTTATTTAAAAATGTCATTAATTTTCCAAATATCATATTGTTATATATATAAATATTTTTTTCCATTTTAATAAAACTAATCTCTTATTATTTTATACAGAGTAATATAGAAATATAAATATTAATATAAATCAATATCTATTTAAATAATAACATATTAATCATAGTATTTGAAAACTATAAATTTATGAAATAATTTAAATTGTCCATTATAATAATGTTAGTATTCTATAAATAGTTTTATGTAATATTTATCATATACATTTTTATATATTTTATCTTACCCAATAAACTAATATTCTTGTTGACTTATATAAAATATAAATCAATTCAATTTTTATATTACTTATTACTCTCAAATCATGGGATGTTACATTATTAAGGTCTTTGTGGGTTTCCATGAAATGTTATTTTTCAATGATTATGTTTTTTCCACAAATCATGGTCTGAGGAAATAAATATTATCTATTGGATTATATACATTGATTCCTTTATAATTAATGAAGTTTGAACTACCAATATTTATTCAATGACTCAATATTGTGATATATAATATGCAAGGAATGTTTATAAAATGTTATTATCATGTTCACATATCCATACACTCATATTTTTGTTATGTGATCATTGATATCTCCACTATTGTCCCTTAATAAGAATTTGATTGCACCGATTAAATTGTTTCCTTTCCACACTGTATCAATAATTATATAAATCACGATATTCTAAAAAGGGTTATAGTTATGATGAACATTTTAGGGGATGACTTAGTTCACTTATGAACCATTTTCATACATGTTCAATATTTGAATTTTAATATTCTTCTATTATTAAATTATGGATAATTATATTATGTATTGAGTAACAATATTTTAGGATATGATATCTCTGAATGGAATGTATGGGTCATTATATTTGGTATATATGAATGGATCTCTTATCCTTTGGATACTATGATGGGAAAACATGTGAGATCACATAGGATAGTTATAAGTATAGGATAAAATCTTATGTTATTATAAACAATGTATTTTTGTTTCCTTAGAAAAAAATAAATGAATGTATAAATAAAGATGATGAGGCTATGGAATAGTTTTACCCAGGGGTAATAACTATAAAATTGGTAAATTGAGCTTTTATTTGATCATCATCAAGTACACAACAGTTGACCTTGTTTCACACATAGTATGACACTCTAAGAGGATATGTTTTATAAATTCACAAACTATTTATGAACCATGATGATTGATGTTAATTGATGAATATGATCAATGTAAAAGACAAAACCTAAGGTTCCATAAGATTAAAATAATGTTTCAGGATTTAGACATCCTATAAAGGATTATATCATTTCCCAATATGATTATTATTTATCATACATTGATTTTTTTGCTTCAATCAATGATCAGAACTAATAGGAATCATGTTTTCATAATAATGATATGGATAATGTGGTGGTGGTGAGAGGAAACATGGATGATGACTAAATAGATGGATTTTTTAAATATTTTGACTAATTTTTCTTGATATATGATAAATTAAACTCACGTTAACTAACTCTCAGACTCACCAATGTAGAGGACTGATGATTCTGAGATATCTGATATTAGATATCATGGAGGAAACAAGAATCTATAGCATTCCTATAAAAAATGTAGAATGAGATACCCCATTTATATCTCAAAGGAATAGAAAATGTTTTCTATGTGGAAATTAAGGGGATTGATATAAAAATTAATAGGGAGTTCAATGTCCTATTTGTGGGGAACTTGTGAATTATCCGAGTCAATGATGTAATATAATGATTCACTCCTAGAAAAATAAAGTACCTATTTTATAAAAATTAATGAAGTATAAGGATTGAATTATTAAAGCATTGGGATTTAATAATTATGTTCTATATGTATTTTAACTAATGATATTTAGGTTATTTGAGTCAGGAAACAGTCTTGGATTAGGATAATTTTTTAAGAATTTATGTCTTCATGTATGATGAACTCATGAGTTATGTATATCATCATAGTTTTATGAGTTTATGGTTAATAATTTGAAAACACTATTAAACACAACTTTTGGGGTTTTAAGTGATGGGACACTACTTTTATTAATGGAATATGGGGATATTTTATTTTAGGATAAGGTATATTAAATATTTAGGTTCAACATGAAATATTCTTTGAGACTAATTATCATTTCATTATTTTAAATGTGTTGATAACATTCAGTGTTTATATGAACTTTAATTCATAAAGAAATTTCTATGGTTCTTCCTCATTTTTATAGGGATGTTATAATAATTATATTAATATTGTTTTACTAAAATGGACAACATGTCATATCCATAATGTTAATGGGTATTGAACCCACAACTAAAGGGTGATAAAGATGCATCTCCTACCACTGGAATTTATGGTGTTTATGTTAGTATAAATTTTTCATTAAAAAATTACTATGATAAAATTGATTATGATTTTAGGGGGAAAATTTCTTTAATTTAAAAAGAAATATGGGTTTGAAAAGATATTTGGATATTAATGTTGTTTTGGAAGAAGTTCACTATTTTGGTACCCTTACATGATGAAGGTAAAAAAAATAATATGGGATTTTATTTTAGGAATATTGGTTGAATTATATTTTTGAACAATATATTATTTAACTTTATATTATATTGATTTAAGTAATTTATGGAATTTGTTATCATATCATTTAGATTATATGATTATGGAATATATATTTTTGGAATGATACATTAGGATTCTTTTATTTTATTTGGGGAAAAAATTAAATTTAATTTTTGAAGAATATGAGATCAAATAATTCTAATATTTGGTTTTTAATATTAGTATGGTATATTCTGATGATTTTTAGGAAAATTATTTATCAAATGATCCATGTTAAACTTTTAGTGTTCATTCAAATATTTTGTTTTCATTCTAATATTTTTTTTCATTCTTCTATTTGGTTTTCAATATTAACCTCTTTATTATTAACAATTTTTAGTACCAAACTCGTCTAGATCCTATATCTTCTTAGTATGTTAAAGGTTTGATGTTAATAATGTGTCTTTTATTATTAATGGTTTATTTATTCAAATGATTGTTTATAACTCTTTTGCGAATTACATTATACTAACCATTTTTTATATATGTAAAGGTACAATGATTAGAGAAAGATCTTGTAATCATTTTTCTGGATGATATTATCCATTATAAATAAATTTTAGTGCATCATGAATAAAAAATCACCATATATATAAATTTATTATAGTAATAAATATATTCTTAATTGATCAAACCACAACCAAATTATGAAATTTTTTTTAGACTTGAAAAAATTAAGTACATTTTCCTGTTTTCTCTTTCAAATTGTAAAATAATCAATGAACATAAGGAAAATAACATAGAAATGAAAATTTAATCATATTACCTTCATTTCAAAGTAATTGACAATCTTTTTCTCGCATATAATATTTTTTGTTTTTTTCCATTAAAATTTTGATGAACATTAATGTAATGCCCTAAATTTTACACGTATTGTTTTTAAAATTTATATGGAATTAATTCGAGATCATGTAGTGAGATGATGTGCGATTCAGAGGCTTGGAGTTCCTATATCAATAGATTAAAAAATATAATTTTATTGAATAGAAAACATGCACAATTTTGTTTAAAAAGAGGAATAACTTCTAAATGGGTTTCTGAATCAGAAATATGAGGGCACCGTTGCATTCAGAGTAGTGTCTTTACCATTGGAAAGGCCTATCATCTGCTGGCACGAGTCAACTGTGAAATGTAGTCATTATATGTTTTAATAAATAAATAAATTTTCACAATTAGTTTATATATTTTTTTTTCATCGATTAAACAATATTTTATTTTAAATAATCCTAGAGGTAGGGATTTAGGGTTAAGCTAATAATGTTGGAATTACCTAGAGTCTTCTGGGGGAAACCCTAGAGGATTTTCGCGATGACGAACAATAATAGAGACTTGGACATAAGATCGATGGATGTCGTTCTTGATGGATCCCTCTAATATCAATGAATTTTAAAATATTCTTCTTTAGTGAGTGATAAAATCCCTTGGTAGGATGTGTTGTTTTTATTTCTCTTTCACCGTTCTTGGATTCAATGATGATGATGGACCAACCAACGAACAAGTTGACCCGTGGATCAATCATTACTCTTGGATGGGTTTTGATTGTGGGAATTTTTGGGGTTCATTATTATTATTTGATCTAGCTTCTTTATTGTTCTTATGGGAATAGACTGAGGCTGGAATAAACAACTGTCGACATTTGTTCCTCAAGTTTGTTCCATGTGACTTCCCCCCCCATTTTCTATGCACGTTCTTCACACTTCATTTCTTATAAACTGATAATCATTGTGCCCTAGTTTTCTAGATCAATAATCCAAAATTGATGATCCTACATCAGAATGACCTAGTAGAGGTGAGATGGTGACAACGATAGGCAAATAAAAGTGAATCAGGAGTTACCAGTTCTTGGATGGTTTACGTTGGATGATTTTGATGTTTTTTTTCTGAGGTGATTGAAGTCCTAAGAAACCCTGATTCGGTGTTACGGTGTTGAGGTAAGCCGGAATCAAGAGTTTCTAGGTTAACATACCATTCATAGAATCCCAGAGTGTTGGTTGTGGAACTTGAATGATGAATAGGTTGTTCTAGAAATTCCATAACACACGGAATATAGTATGGGATACATGGCATGTGATCATCGACGAACTACTCGGTGTGTACTCTAAAAGTACATGAGGACAAGTGGATTACATGGGTTTCCTAAGTGGAATTAACTCCGCCACATGGTTATACCCAGACTGTATACATAGGTTACCATGTGTAATGGTACACAGACATGTGGGAATGGGTTGACGCCGTGTGCAGGCACACGACCAAGGTACATGGGAGGACCCCATATGGAAGGTCATGGAATGTAAGTCTTTAAACACGTCATGTAATGTCTTTTTACACAACATGTACTTTTGACATGGGACTTAGTGCATGGGAAGTAACTAGGGTCAAGGGACACAACATGTGACCCTACTACATGTCATGTACTCTCTTCTACATGGAATTTCCCACTTTGTCACCATATCTTGGAAATGTTTTGTTAAGGGTTCATTCTCGTATCCTTCCCCTGAAGGTTACTTGGTATCGTTCCCACTCATAGGAGTATGATCCATTAAACAAGAAATTATAGATAGAGTTGTTGGAATCCCCTCTGAGAGGCCCAGAGTAGGATCCTATATTCATTCTTCATGACCTGGTTAGAGTTATTGATATTTACATGACAAAAACTACCTAGGCACCAATCCTCTATATTGAGGGTAACATAGATGGAGCTGTTGGTATCACCCCATGGCCATGGAAATTATCCTCCTCTATGTATCATATATCTCTCTTCAGATATATCAACGTAGCTATGTTGTTATTGTTCCCAAAAAATAGTACTTCTTGAATGGACATCATCTGTGCTATCCAACTCAGGAGTGCATTCTTCTAAATGAGTTCTTGTGAAATATTTGGATTGAATCCCTAGTCTGGGTAAGTGGTGGCTATGACTTAAATCTAGGATACATTTCTTGGTTTGCATGTATCTGGATATTCTTGTTATATGTTGATTAGAAATATACTTATGTATAGATAATTGTATCTTTTCTTTATGTATTTCATTGTGGTTTTAGGGTGTTCTACTGAGTATGGTTATACTCAACACTAGAAGAGATTTTATGGAATGTGTTGTGTCTCATACATACGAGTGACCTTTTTATAGATTATTCAGAATACTAGTACCAAATGAAGCTTTGTATGTCTAGACGGGCCGATGTGTGCTCCTATAGCTTCAGACAAGTATCCTAATACCATTGTTTATAGGTTGAATTTTTTGGTTTATATACCCTTTATTTTTTGGGAATGTATTATAGCGTAGTTTACGTTACTAATATTTTCTTTCTTATCATACTCTGGATGGAGAATAGTGGAATTAATGCATTATACTCTCATTGGTATTTTACATTTAATCATTTTGAGGGCTTGGAGATGTGTGTATGAGAATACATGTACATATTAAATACATCCAATGTTAGTGATATGCCTACATATTTCTAGTCACCAGCTACTAACCTATTGGAGGCAGGCTTGAGGTGTCATGTCATGGGCCTCACTAGGATGAGTTGTGACCGAGTGGTATTAGTAGGTAGTCCAACTTTAGGACCATGTATCTGTGAGATTTGTTTAGGGAAATTTTGCTAAGTGTTTCAACTTTAGTTTTCCGGATAGGGACCCCAGTGTTAGTGCGGTGATTAACATATCCATACACTAGTACTTTGATAACATGATTTTCAACTCGGTATATGAGAACATTTGTTGTAGGGAAAATAATGGTACATGCATCATAAAGGAATTGTTTGTGGTTGCATTTCATTATTTAGTTATCTCTCCAGATATAATTATTGAATATGGTACATCTTGTTTTATTACAGGATTACTCTATGATTCATACCAACTAGGACTCAAAATATTGATAGTGAGGATGGAGCCTTCATTAATGAGGATTCGATATAGGGTCCAGTTCCCCATATGTTGCCTCCAGGTGGTGTACCAACTATACCACCACCAGTAGAGAATCATGTATTACCTTATGTACTATTAGATGAGGTGCACATTCTGAGCACTCTCCACAATTTTAGAGATATAAACTCCTTAGGATCCATGTTGAGCCCGACCCTTAGGTGTATGGGGACTATCATGAGGCAAAGACCATGTTTTTTCACCTAGTCAGGACACCGGTGGACCAGATGGTGATCCTGGCGGCAAGCCTTCTTCATGGTTTGATAGGGTGATGGTGGATATTATCATTGAAGGCTCACGATGATGTGACTCTTTCTTGGATGGAGTTAGAGAATCTCTTTAGAGAGGATTTATAACCAGTTATGTTGAGATAAGTCCATTTACAATAGCTTCTTTAGCTCCAACATGGTATCATGATGGTGGATGGCTATTTATTATGGTTCACCCACCATTCCAGGTACTCGATGGATATTTTTAAATAATAGTTATTCAGGTATTATACCATTGACTGAGGTCTGCATAGAGACATATGAGATATCATTATACCTATATGAATGTTCATTTATGCTGGAGTGCTCGAACGATTCCTACATGAGCAGTTGCAGCCAGATACAATAAGCATCATATATGTAGGTCCAGATACCCCTACAGTGGGAAGATGACGTCAAACATGGGGATTTGGATATGGGATACATTACAAGAGGTCCCAATATAGAGGATTTGTGGTTCATGTATCTTAGGTTGGATCCTGACATCCCAGGGAGAGGTGATTCTACACATGTGACGAAAGGTGAAATCTAACTCGAGATTTTTAAACCCATTGAACTGTTGACAAGGATGAAGCAGATGGACCACTATGTTATAGGCAATGAAAGGAGTTGGAAAATCCATGAATGGGAGGATGTGGCATATTATTAGGGATAGTTGTAGGAGGTCGAATGAGTTTTGACATATTACCACCACCACCCCTAGTAGGTCCATGCCTAACTCATGGAGCTGGAAGAAGTGGGTAGGGAAAACTGTATGTGGTTAAGGAATATGGCCCAGGGGCTCTAAGGATGATTAGAGGTATGATCTATGTATTTTATAGCTTAGATTACATACTATAAACATAGGTTTCAGTCATTCATTTCTTGCTATGTACCTTGTACGAGACCCTGAGATTCTATTAGAACAGTTAACTTGACCCTTATGCTTGGAGACACCTACGATAGGAGACATAATGATTGCACTCTTATGAAAACCATGTGACCTTTCCCTTGGAGGTGTTATTTTCATTTGAAACCTCTTTTTACCATCATCAAGGCCTTATGGTGTCCTTAATGAAATGAATAGGTTATCTTCGGCCCATGACCAAATTTATTATTTTAGGTGAAAGGTGTGGTGTGTCAACAATGATGGAATGAGTATTTCCTTTTTGAGAAAAAGGGAAATATGGAAATCGCATTATGGACTCATGAAAATAAGGGTCCATCCAATTACTCGCCATTTAGATAGCTCGATCTAGATGCAACAAATGATGTGAGTTTCAATTTTATGGATTGGTGGAGGAATATGAGGACATCTTCCCTAAAGATGTTACAGGATTACCACCCCATCAACAGATAGAATTAATCATTTAATTACACCCCATGATGGCCTAGATATCATCACCAGCAAATCAGATGGCTCCCACAGAGCTTCGTGAGTAGAAGGTGCAGTTGGAGGATCTACAGAACAAGGGCTTCATGAGACCCAGTTTTTCACCCTGGGCATCCCCAGTTTTGTTTTCCAAAAAGTAATACAAGAGAATGAGGTTGTGTATAGACTACTGGCACTTGAACTAGGAGACTGTGAAGAACAAGAATCCACTACCGAGAATCGATGACCTTTTTAATTAGTTGATAGGGAAAGATTATTTGAAAATTTTTACCATAAAATATGCTATCACAAGCTGTGTGTACGTGATTATGATATACCGAAGATGAATTTCAGATGTTGTTATGATCACTATGAGTACATGGTGATTTACTTTGGCATGTAGAACTCCCTAGTAGTGTTCATGGAACTCACGAACCAAATATTCCAGCATTATTTAGACCGGTTTGTGGTAGTATTCATTAATGATATCATTTTCAACTTGATATCTAAGGAAGAGAAGCCAAGAAACTTAAATATGGTTATTTATGTACTATGATAGCACCAGATTAATGGGAAATTATCGAAGTGCTAGTCCTAGATTGAGGAAGTGCACTTTCTAGGAAATATTATCCCAGTGGATGGAGTGGATGTGGTCCTGAACAATGTTACTATAGAGTTATCCTGGGAGCCACCTTGGAGAGTGATAGAGGTGTAGAGATTCCTCGGTCTAGCATGAAATTACAAGATATTCATACTTGATTTATTTAGGATACCAGCACCTATGAATGTTTATAGTCAAAAGGGGAGCCATTCATATGGAAAGAGAAGTCCCAGCAGACTATATAGTAGTTGAGGTAGAGTTTGATGAGTGTCCTGATCTTGATATTGTTGGAGGAGGGTATTGAATACGTAGTGTTATATGATGTAGTGGGGACCTTGATTGGTTATGTCCTGATGAATAGGAAATAAATTTTCTTATATGTTTTACACTAGTTGAGACCACAAGAGAAAAAACTATGTGACCCATGATATTAAGTTAGTATTGGTAGTATTTTCATTAAAGAGGTGGCAACACTACTTGATTGAAGATCTATTTATCTTCTACTAAAACCAAAAGAGTCTTAAGTATATCTTCTCTAAGAAGGATATGAACCTGAGATGGAGGTGATGGATAGAGTTCATCGAGGATGATGAATTTGAGATTACCAATACTCCTGGGGAGGGGAACATGGTTGAAGGTTCTTCCAACAGGAGATCTAGTTCACAGTTGTTGAACAAGGTGTCTAAGAATTTTTCCACATTAAAACTATATTTTGTGTATGGAGATAGAGAAACTTTTATCCAGCCAATTTTTTCACCCATCAACTCTTATAACGTGTTATAGAGGCACACATTTTGGATACCAACTACGAGAACCTATGTTATTAGATTTCCATAGGACATGTGCATGATGGATATTTACAAGGTGGGGAGAATGTAGTCCATTTCAGAGGACACATACTTTTACCAATGGTGATGAAGGAGGAATCTCTATGGGTGTTTCATACATCCCCTTTGGCCATACATCCTAGCATGTAAAAGATGTACCAGGACCTCCGACATCAGTTTTGGTGGGAAAAGATGAAGAAGTTAGTGGCATAGTTTTTTTCATGATTTCTGACCTTCCGAGAAGCGAAGGGCAAGAACCAGGTTCTATTAGGTTTAGCTCAACCCCTTGAGGTTCTTGGAAGAAAGTGTTATCGGATATTTATATACATAGTGATGGGTTTAACACATATGTCTAAGTGACATGATTCCATCTGGGTGATCATCGACCGACTCACCAAGTCGCCCCCTTACTAGCTATCTGAGAGAAATGTTTAGTAGAGGTATTAGGATAGACATTTGTTCAATAGATAGTTATAATGCAGGGAGTTCCATTGACTATTACTTCATATCGGGATGATTTCTTTAAATATTGTTTGTGGAAGGGATTTCATGAGGTGTTTGGGACCTATTTATGATTGAGAACATCGTTTCACCCCCAGAAACATGACCAAATGGATAAGACCATTTAGGTCATAGAGTATATGATACGATATAGCATGTTGGACTTTTTCCATAGTTGGGAGGATAACCTTCCACTGGTGGGGTTCGCATAAAACAAAAAACACAATTCCACCAATGGTATGGCACCAAATGAGAACATGTATTGGTGAACCCACTGATCACTAGATCGCTAGACTGACCCCATAGAGTCAACACTCATGGGTTGTGAATTGGTGAGATCTAATATGGATAAGGTGTAGATTATACAAGAGAAGACAAAGATTATATAGAGATATCTGAAATCTTATGTTGATAGGTGGCGGAGGCCCTTAGAGTTCATGGAAGGAGACCATGTATTCTTTGGGGTTTCACCTCAGTGAGGATTCCAAAGATTTGGTTGGGGCAGCATGTTATATCCAAGGTTAATTGGCTTATTTAGATACTACATAGAGTTAACAGGGTGGAATACTTCTTATCTCTATCCCCATTATTATACCAGGTACATGACATCTTCCATTTGTCACAACTAAGGAGGTATGTGAATGACCCATCACATGTCAAGGACTTTGGTAAGATAGAAATTGAGGATGGAGAGAATTGTTAGGAATACCTAGTGTAGATAGAGTATCGACATGAGAGGATTGTTTATGGTAGAGTGATTCCTTTAGTGAGTGTTTGGGGGTAGAATGAGAATCTTCAAAAGAACACTTGGGAGCAGGAGGCTCAAATGCATCCTCAGTACCCACAACTTTTTTAGTAGCCTTTGTTTTAGATTTTTGAGGATGTAAAGACCCATGGTTGGGGAAATGTAATGTCATTGATTTTTTTGTATTATTTTAATATATGTAATTAATTTGAGACTCAGCACTAAGACAATGTGCGATTTTGAGGCCGAATGTTCCCAGATCAATTTCCTAACCAATATTAAAACATTAAATAGCATGCTGGCACATTCTTCATAAAAAAGTGGAATATTTTTTAAAAGGTTCACTAGATCTAAAATCCATGGGTTAAAGTTTATTCAGATTAGTGGATTTACCCTAGGAATTTCATAAAATTAGCTGGTGTGGGTCAGCTGTAAAATGTAGTTATCATATGTTTTAATGAATAAAAAAATTTTGTATTTATTTTATCTCTTTTTGTTTCATCGATATAGCGATGAAGTGATGGTTTATTTTGAATAAACCTAGAGGAAAAGATTCAGGGTTAATCTCACAAACATATAATTCATTGGATTATTTGGAGAGAAACCCTAGAGGATTCTATTGACGGCGAATGATGACAAATCCTTGGATCAAAGATCGACGAACGCCATTATTGACAGATCATTCTAATGGAGAAAATGTAAAAACCAATATTCTTTATCAAGAAATACAATCCCTAGGTAGGACATGTTGTTTTGGTTTGTCTTTCCTCATTCATGGATTCAACAATACACACAGACCAACAACAAATAGGTTGACCTGCAGATTGATCGTTCTTCCATGATGGGATTTGATTACGACAATTTTTTGGGTTTGACTATTATTATTTTTATACCTTTTTGATGTTTATCACTGTAATGAATCATGGATTGAATGAAAAAAGGTCAAAGTTCATTCCTCAAGATTGTTCCATGTGATGTCATTCCCCTGTTTACCCCCTGAGTTCTTCATTCTTCATGGATTAAGAACGAATTATCATTGAACCATTATTTATGGGCCCATTGATCTCAAAATGAAGATCCTATGCCAAGACTAAATAATAAGGATGCAACAATGAAAAAGATGAATGAATCAAATTGATTCTGTAGTTACAAATTTTTTGTATCATTTTCTTCAAATGAGATTGATGTTGTTTTCCGAGCCGATTCAAGGTCTGAAACACCCTGGTTCGGTGTTACGATAATAAGGTGAGATGAAATCCAATGTTTTGGGGTGAATTATCCATGGAATCAAATACCAGAGTGTTGGAAGAGGTGCTTTAAGGATGAATTGGAAGGAAATTCTAGAACATGCGACATATAATAAGGGCTACACAAAAAGTGTTCATCGATGAACCACTCAGTATGTTCTCTGAGAGTACACGAAAACTTTTGGAGTACACAGGTTGCCTACATGGAATGTACTCCACCATACGGCCAAACCCAGACCAGATACACAGGTTATCATGTGTATTGGTCCATGATAATGTGGGCATGGGTTGATTCCATGTGATGGAACATAGCTAGTGTACATAGGTAGACCCTATATGGAAGGTCACAACATTTAAGCCTTTCTACACACAATGTAATCTATTTTTACATGACTTAAACATTTGACATGGGCCATTGTACACATGAAGTACTTGGGGAAAAGGTTCATGGAATGTGACAATACTACAGGCTATATTAAATCATCTACACGGAATGAGTCACTTGGCTTCCATATCTTGGACATTTTTCATTAAGGTTTCGTTCCTTTGTCCTTACCCTAAAGGTTAGTCAGTATCATTTTCTAATCATAGAAGTATGATCCATTCAGTAGGACATTATTGATTGAGTTTTTTTAATCCTTTATAAGAATCCCATATAAATATCCTCTATTCATTCTTCATGCCCTAGGTAGAGTTCTTGGTATTTACTTGACAACCACTACACATGCGCCTATCCCTTAATGTGTGAGTAAATCTATACGGGGTTATTGGTATCACCTCTTGGCCCTTGCCGTGATCCTATTTTGGGTATCATATCTCCCTCTTCATATCTATGAGTGTATATTATGACAGTTCCTATTGAATAGTACTTATTAGATAGATTTCATTAGTGTTATCAGAGTCAAGAGTTTATTCTCCCATATGAGTGATTTTGTAATCTTCTGACTGAATCCCTAGTGTCGGTATATGGTGTTTGTGAATTACCACTAGACTACACATCTAGGTTTGAGTATATATGGTTATTATTTCTCTATATTCTATAGACATATACTTGTGTAGAGATGATGGTATCTTTCTCTGTATATTGACTTGTGGTTACGAACGGTCCTACTGATTATTTTTATACTTTACCATGCATGGGAATTTATCGTACATGTCATATCTTATGTTGATAAGCGACCATTTGATGTAGTCCTAAGAAGACCATGACCTGATAGAGCTTTGTGAGTTTAGACTATCTAGGTGTATAACTAAAGCTATATAAAGCAGTCCTAGTGACATTGTATACATGTTGGAATTTGTGGTTTATAGACTCTTTCTTTTTTGGTGGGCTTGTATTCTAGTCTAGTTTACTTTATTTCACTTTACTTTTGTTGTCTTACTATGGTTGGGCCATAGTGGTATGCATAAATTTGAATGTCAATGGGTTTTTATATTTCATCATTTAGTTGGTTTGGAGATGTGTATGTGAACACATGTACATATAAAATTCCTCCCATGTTAGTTGGTTTGGAGATGGGTCATGACAATTCACTTTCTTGTGATAAATGTTCTCAATAAATCAATTTCCATCCATTCATATAATGTCAATTCCAATTAATATTATCCAATTTTGAAACCTAGTTATTTTTTATTATGGATAACCTTCATATTTTCCTTTTCATTGATTATAGATGGTGTTTTATTAGCCCTTTTTATGATATAGGTTTTCAACAAAAAAATTGAAATATAAATCCATTTATTACATAACACAATTTTAAATTATGAGGAAATCATTTGTCAAAAAGGTGCACGGGGGGGGGGGGGGGGGGGTTAAGGTAACACTAAAATATTTTTAATAAAGATATTTTTTTAAAATAAATGCAATTTCATTGATATCATTTATTCCATGAAACACAGAGTATAAACAAACCTAAATATAATATTAAAATGTTATAAAATAATGTGATAGTCAGCTACTAGCCATTTCATTAGTATGGATGAATAAAATATAATAAATTATAATATAATTAACCTTTAAAAATGTATAAAATAAATTAATTGGTTATAAATTTTTTATAAATTAAAATAAAAATTACTTAAATGTAAAATATTTTTTTTTAATTTTTTTGAATGAAATGTGTATTATTATATTAATAAATAATATTAATAACTATTATTGAATGATTTTAATGAAATTTATATATTATATTTCAAATGAAATTTTTTCTCTTTCATGAAATATTTTTTATAGTCGTGGGAAAAGAATAAATCATATTTTATACCTAAAAAATATTATTCTAAAAATTTGTTTCTTAGTTTATTGAGAAATTATTTTAAAACTATTTTATGAACTTTTAGAAAAAAAATTTGGTAAAAAATAACATCATTTTTTTAAATCATCTTACTAATATTAACATATAATTAAAATTTTATAATTTTTTAGAAGCTATTTTTTTTTGATGAATATGGAAAATTAATTATTTTTATTAAAAAAATATATGATATTTTAAAAATATACCAACATCCATATTTTACTAACATATTTTAAAAGAAAAATTATTTAAATAATATTATTATTAGTCTGATTACGTTCATTATAATCATTCCATGTTGAATTATAAAATAAAATCTTTTATACGTATGAACAACCCTCCTTTGGAAAACTTCTCTTTCATCATATTTGTAGGTTTATTTTATATTGTATTCTGAAAATTCTATGATTTGAATTTAGTAAAATGAATTCCATATTTTGAATTAGAATAATTAGTATTATGTTATAATTTATTATTAATTTTTTTCATAAAGAATAATAATAACATTTAAAATTAATTGTCACAGTTAATGTAAAAAATTATTTTTAAGCATTACAAGTGCATGTATGAAAATTAAACAAATATAGTTATTTTAAATTTATAAACTGGAATTCAAATATAGAATTGTTAGATCCAAAATATCTACTAAGTCTATTTTTATAGTCACTATGGATAAGTCACCTAGGTAATAAAAGTAACCATAGTGAAAACTAAAATGTAAAAAGTAACTATATTTAGATGTCAAGGGTATAACATATCTAAAAAATATGTCTCTATTTTTTTTGTAGAGGTTTTTATTGAACATAAATTCCATCAACTAAAATATTTAACAAATTTCTAAGAACATTTCTTGAGAGTGACCTCCCATTATTGAATAATTTTTTTATTTACAAAAAATTCACTATTCCTCAATTATAAAAGGGAACACCCCCCACTTATATGACCACACATATGTTCCCTATTTAGCTTGAAAAAATAGAAAATGTATTTATCCAAAATCCTTATCCATTATCTAAATATTTTGGTTTTATAATAATTCAACCCTTATTTTCGTTAATAAGATATCCAATAGAGGTTTTTCTAAGTGATGGAAATTTTCTTCAGTATGCTATTTCTTTATAAAAATTCTCTTACCACCTTCACTCATGACTTTATAATTCAAATATAATAACACCACTATATAAAATATACCTAGACGTAACTATGTTGAAAAAATAACTTATATTCATATCATATTCTATCAAATTTGAAGAAAACCCATCGATCGTGTGTAGGGAGAACAACTAGGTCACAAAATAATATAATTCGTTCTCCATCACTAACACACAAGGATGAATGTAATGATGAATTTAAATTATTTCCATGATATTTAAGAAATTATTATTCTACTATAATTATAATATCTCAAATAACTTATTAAATTTATATCCATTTAAAATGAATAACATCTCTTTTGGGTTTGTGTGGACTACCACCTATACAGAGCCATGTAACACATTTTTTATTCATGTTTTACATGGATGGTAATGATGACTTATTTAATTAATATACACGATATTTATTATATTTTGATTCTTAAATTTTTATTTTTATTTACCTTTCTATCATTCCATCAGTTGAAAAAATTGATGTAATTTTCATGCATATGTACGAACTACCATCTCTATGAATAGAGTTTTATATTTTTATATCTATAAAATTTATGGATAAAATAAATATGTTTTTCATAAATTTATATGATATTTACATCATGGTTAACATTACAGAGATTATTTAACTTTATTAAATATAAAAATATAAAAACTATCGAACCAAATAATATATCAAAAACAAATCAGCTATCCCTTGGAATAATGATTTTAATAAATAATTGATCATTAATGGAAGTTAAAAGAATATAAGTAAATAATATATGTTTTGATTTATGTCAATTTATCTACAAAATTGATTTATAGTATTCCAATATTTATTATATAGGAGGTTTTATCTTGTATGCAGGATGCCAATACTTGAGGTAAGGTATTTTCGTCTCCTATTTATATATGTGGGACACTTGTCATATTCCCAAATGATTTTATTTGTGTGGTGTATATAATGATCATTAATTAATAGTACGATGATTATTATGAATAATTGTAGGATATAAATATCTATATATAGCTACATCATTCAAGGATCTTACCATTCAAAAGTTAATAATGTTTTCTGTTTTTGATGTTATAATCTCATTATTAATTAGAGTTATTTATAATTATTCATTTTATGATGATTTATAATGATATATCTCTCAAAAAGCGCATTATTTTTATTCAAACTTAGATTTTTCTTGAAATTACAAATTTTCATTTCAATTTCCACTTATTATGTACTGATGAATCTAAATAAATAATTTTATGTAATACCGACTATATTTCACTTTTCTATAGAAAATTAATTCCCCTACAAGTTCATCTTTTTTAGTTTATTTTAAAATCAAAATTATTATATCTTATAATATTTTATTTTATTAATTAATTCCCTTGTTTTAGATTTTAAAAAATGGTTTAAAATGAATCATCTTTTCATTTTATGAGTGAGGTAATTTTTACATTCGAATGAAAATATAAATGAAAGATTTATTTTAACACCTAAGAAATGAATATTTACTCCCATAATCCTTCCCACAAAATTATATAATTATCAGATTATATGTTTCTAGGTATATATTAAAATAAAATTAGCTCTTTGATATTTGATAAATTTTTAGATTTTTAAAAAATATTTTAAATGTGGAATGGTTGTTTTTCCTTTGAATGTTTTCAATTATACTTTAATTATATTTCTATTCATCAATAACAACAACCCATGATTATATGTATGATCAATCTGGGATTTGTTACAATGATTCCATAACTATTATATTTCATTATTTTTTATAATTATGATGACATGATGTTAGTGAAACCCATCTCTTTTTTCATGGGTTATGCAATGATGGATATTTTATGAAACCCATTTCCCTAATATGGGATATACAATGATGAATATTTAATAATATTACAGAGTAAAAATTTACGATATTATTTATATGATGAGTGGACCATTTATTATATAATCATATAATTCATTATGTTATGATAAATGTTCAATCAGATCAAATGGTATACGGGAGGTTATAATAGGCCTGAAAGAAGAGGGTACATGTGAGGTTATCTGAATCCCAAATGCGGGTAAAAATATGGTTATGCGCAAAACAAAATTGGATAAATTATAGTTTATCCCATACCTAAATATTTTATACATGTTTTATACAAATCCCGACATGCCATTATGTCTTGGTTTTTATCCATGACATATGATTTTCTATGCTTCTGCGTATGCCAAAAATAAGTGTCTTATGAAAATGCTAGTATCTCGTGACCTATGTACATTGATTCCTTTATGAATTAGGTATTATTAATTTCCTATATTTTTTACATTACATATTATTATGATCAATGATATACATTTTATGGTTTTCAAATGTTTTTCTCATTTTACCATTCCCTTACACTCGTGATATGCTTATTTGATCAATGATATACCCCTTATTTACCCTTAATGAGCAACTTAGTTCACTAATTATTATATTTCCTCTCCCCATGTTATGAAGAATGTTTGTAATTTTGTTATTTCATAGATGTGTACTAGTTTTGAAGAATTTAGTGGGATATTATTTAGGTCAATTAAGAACTTGTTCGTTATGTGTCCATGTTTCCAAAGGCACTACACCTATATGATTCTAGATTGGTTTATTATATCATGTGATGAATATTTATCTAAAAATATCTTATATATATATATAATGTGTGGTTCTTAATAATTCCCCATTATTCATCATCATATCTTCTGATCATGATTCCTTAATAACTATAGATGTCACAAAATCATCATAATTTACAAACTAAAGTGGAATATTGAAACTAAATAAAATTCCATGGTTATATCCCCAATCTCCCACAAAACTATCAATCTCTCTCCAAGAGCACCAAAACCTCTATAATCCATATATCTATTATATTTTTTAAATTTTTGGGCCGAAGCCTCATTTATTATTTAAAGCAAAGCAAAGAGATCTTTTAACTGTGTAGAGGGAGACCCATTACATAGCCTGGAGGCCAAGTGGGAATTTAGCCCATTACATGGCCCGTATGACCAAATTTTTCTAAAAATTATAGTTATTGGATGTGACTATCTAGAATACACTCAAGTGATAACATGAAACAACCTTCACTACCCATCCCTATATTAGTGAGTATGTCTTCCAAGACAGTTGTTGAAATTAGTCTATAATGAGGGTTACACCTTCTATAACCCAATGATTTAATCATTCCAATATATAATACTTTACAATTATCATTGAGTATAATTTATATCATCATCAAATATCACATCAGTGTTGCTCCAACTATACCATGATCATCCCATCCCATCAATCCCAGTATTGGTTAACACTAAGAAAATCCACAGTATAATATTATAATCGATCTATGATATATACTTTAAGAAAATATGAAACACGTCTAACAAACTTAAAAACCATGTACTAGTATATGTATAATAATTTCATCAAATCCACCGGTTAATTACCTCACAATGCTACTGACAATTTCAAAATAAAAAATGGGACTTCAAATGGCATGTATGTTTTTGACCATAAACAATGATTACCTTCCAAAAAATATATGCAAACCATTTCCCGCCTCCACCAAAAGTAGAGTTATCCTTTAGAGATCCCTCCTATAGTTTATTAAAAAGAATCCAATTTAACTTCATCTTAAACTAATTAGTGCACACTTCCACATTACCAAAGCACACATTGAAACTCATAATCCCATGATTCATATCCAATATTACCTTGGATCATATACTGAAATAATTATCTATTATTCCCTTATAGATCAATCACATATAGATAAAACCAAACATTAAACCCCCTTATTATAATATCTTGTATACCAATCATTTGAAGGCCTACCACACGATCACCAATCACTCTTGAATCATTGTAAAACCAAAAGAATCTACCAATTATGTATTCATCATTTACCTTACTATCTAGGATTGCAATCCAAAAGGATAAATATCCAATCAATCCATACTTCAAAACTCAAACACTATTCCAAATAATATAGTGTACTTTATAACTTAAAGAATAAATAATTCCACATAACAATCCACCATAATAATAATTATTTTTAAATCTTCTTGTAAACCCTATCCCATAATGAATTCTATCTCTTTGGCATACCTCACATGTACTAATCTAACATAAAGGGATAAAATGAAAGAACAAATCCTTTAATGGTTATTAAATCCCATGCATTTAAGTATTATAAAACTATAATTAGAGAAAATTATATGATTGTATCCACATGAGATATCATAATAGAAAATATCATGGTTCAGTTGAGTATAGTTCCACCAATATGATTTATAGTAAAATATATATAATTTTTGTCCCACGAAAAACATAAACTCATATTATTAGTGAAATAATTCATAGATAGAATAAGAATTTCACGTGAATCTTCTTTTCCAAATATGATTAATGTAAACATGTTTCATTCTAATGTATTCTAAGATAAGAAACTATAAAAAATATGAAATAATATAAATATACTTAAATAAACATATCATTTATAATCAGAAAACCATATATTTAATTCCTATTACCCTAAAAACCTAGAAATCCCAGTGAAATGTTGTTAAATAATGACCAATATGATATCCATCTTATGCTTCGATATGTCCATATTATTTTTGTACAATATCCAAAATAGTAATATAAAAGAAAAGTTACTATGATACCACTTCGTAACACCATAACACATCTCAATCTATAATAACTGGATTAGTGAACAATAAGACCATTTGTTCACCTCCCATACATGAGAGGATGTCGACTAGTGGTGATGTTATAAATATTATATTGGAGAGATTATTCTATTGATATCATACTCATCAATAATTGAAAAAAATAACCATAAGTAATAAAAACTTATTTATAATATTTCAAATCATGGAAGTACATGTATACTACTGATAATAGAGTTTAGTCATAATCTTATACTACCCAAATGATAACCCATTTAAATGATTATAAATAAAAATAAAAAAACAAATAAATAAAAACGAAGGATATACTAACGTACTTTATCCTCAACCAAAAAATATATATTAGGCTGCTCCATTAAGATCTGTTGCGCATCCTTTTATCTATCCAATATTATATATATAAGGTCTTCAAATTTAACATGTTTCCCAAGAAATGTGTTAGAAATACATATCATTAGGATCTCACTATGTGACCACAATATACTCCATAAAATATTTATTATGCATATGATATATTAATAAATTAAAACATAACCCACAAGAATATGAAGCCGATCATCATATACTAACCAAGACACCATTGCACCAAACTAGACCTTTATCATCCTATATTAGAAAAGGAGTGCTGATATGCCACAAGTCCCAACCCATATTCAAGGACTCATGATATATTATCATTCCATGCCTCAACCTCTACTCTCATACAATGGGTAGGGTCCCCCAATAACTTCTTGAACCATCCCCTCAGAATCAGGGGAGGCTATTAATTTGTTTAATATCAGGTTCCCAAAACAAAATGTCTCAAAGAAGGTCATGAATCATGTACCCAAAAAACTCTAACATATAAGGATAAACCAAAAATCCCGAATCATTTCCTATCACTCAAGAGAGGTCACATAGAAAATAGTTATTTACGCCCTCTCACTTATGGAATGTCATTAAAAATATATTTAAAAAACCCCTAATTGTGGATGTAACACTACATCCTTTTAAAATAATTCTATTCTTGATATCATGCTTAACATGCAATAACATGTTTTATTGGAATTGTGATACACTATAAAAATATTATTATTTTAATATGATCATTATAACATATACATTTAATTTTTTCAAGAGCACAGAATTAAAAATATTTTTAAATTAATATATTGGTCATAATAAATACAGATGTATCTATTAACATGATTTACATTTTTTAAAATTTTTTTCAACCTAAAAAATACGTTTTATTCAAAACTGGTTTCTATTATGTTTTGTGAGTGAATAAAATACATAATATCTGAAAATATTTAAAATTATATATTCTCAAATGAATGTCATTTCTGGAATAATAATATCATAATTATCATATAGTGAATTGGTTTTTGATTTTTCTAAGAATATGGACCATCCAAAGAGTAGTAAAAATTACTAATTTGGAGTGAAAAATTCATTTTCTTCAAGATTTTACAATGGTGTATTTTATTATAATTTTTTTAAATGAAAAATAAGTTATATTATCTTATATATAATAATATTATTTCATTTTTAATTAATTTTCTACTTTAATTTTTTATAAAAAATTATTTTTACGTAAAAAGAATTTTTTTAAAACGTTTTTGTCACGTTTTCAATGTTTAATTGATAATTATGTATTTCCTATTATACAGATTGAATATTGAAAAAATAGATTCCAGATTTATAATTAGGAGGTAATTGTTTTTTGGAAATTGGTCACTTTTATTTTAGTATTTATTAACAATGGTCGTAGTAAATAATTATCATCAAGGTAACTGTGAGACGAGTGTATATGGTGAAAAATAAAATGAAACAAACAATAAAAGGCCCAAATACTCAACATTGTTCTATTTTATGAGATGTTCTTGGACATTTCCATTTATTTTAATAAAAAAATCTAGTTTGGTGCCACTTTTATTAGATTTTTCTGTTTAAATTATACAAATTAATAATAATGAATAAAATATATCTATATTGTTTTTAATTTAAACTATTTCCTATGATAGATATTTTAAAAAATATTTATGATTACAGTTAATCATTTAAAAGGTAACTGATTTTTGGGATAATTTTTTTAATTTTTTTTGAGAAATATTAATTCTAACCACTTACACAACCCTAACACATTATTTATTCAATTAACAAAAAAATTAAATAAATGATATTTTTAGAAAATTATAGCAATATAATTTTAATGAATTATTTTGTTTAATTAAAAATTTCAGTTAAATATATATTTATATGGATTTCGGAATGGGATATATTCGATTTTATTTGTTTTCATGTAGTTTTAGAGTAAAATTAAATGATTTTCTCGAAAAATGAAGTTTAGGATATTTTAGAATTTTAAAAAATTAAATGATTTAAAATTAATTACAACCAATAATCATCTAAGTGATTGGTATTATATATAAAATATCAATTCATGTCCATTTATGGGAAAATTTTGCTTTTATACTAAATATATCGACCCATATTATGTAAAAACTATGTTATCATAGAAATTGTCAAAAAAAATTAAATGTAGGTTAAAAGAAAGGGATTAAGGTAAAATTATAATAAAATGAACTAAAAATTTAGTGAATCATGGGATTTAACCCCATAACCATCATATATTCTAATTATATTTGTTTTCAATAAATTTTGGATGAAAATTAATCAACATTATTTTAATACATTATGAAATTTCAAGAGTGCTCCACCCCAATCATATAAAAAGGGGTCATCCACTCATATTCCCTTAAACATAAAAATAAATTTATTTTTATTGTGATATGGAAAATATATTTTACAAATTAAATCCCCTTATTATATTGGTTATGTCTTCATCATAATAACAACCTTATATAGTTTATATTATAAAGAATAAGAAGTTGTCCAGAGATGAGGTTTAGTTTTTAATTGAATTTTTTAATGTCAATCCTTCACCTACCTCATTCTATTATTCTTAAACCTTGTTTATGTAATAACATAATTACAGTCAATATACTAACATGTTATTATGATAATGTAATAACCTATATTCATTTATTTTTCTATCAAATTGGTAACAAAACCATCATTTGTGTGAATGGAGGATTACCCCCTCACAAACTTAAATAATTTTTTTTCCATCACCACCTATCATGGATTGAAATATTTAAATATTTAATTTATATATATGATATTCAGGGGATATTTGTCAATATATAATGTTAATATATCGTCTAATTTCTTAACATTCCATTAATTAAACAAAATACCATTTCATTCATATGGGTGGATTACCACCTCGACGAAGCGATGTGTTTCAATTTTTATCTACAAATGAAATGTATGGTATAAGAAAGTGAATATTGCTACATAAAATAGAATTTATAATATTTTAATATTTTTTAGATATAAATTAATACTTTCTCACTATCAATAATTATAGTTGAAATACGTATACGTTACTCATTATTTTTTAAAACTTTTCATCTCCGTGATTATAATATTGTTCATTTTTCATATCCATGATTCATGGATGGTTTTAAAAGTATAAAATATTTTTAAAAATGATAATTTTTTCATTATAAATATTCTAGTAATTTATAGATGATTGTTGTGGAAAACATCAACTTAAAAAATTTATTTATTACATATGGGTTGAATATCATCAAAACAGTAGGCATGAACTTAATTAAATAACTAATTAAGTATAAAATGATAATAAATATATTAAAGGATATAATAAAAATAGAAATATGTTAGTATAAATGTAAATAATTATCATTTTATTGTTATTAATGAATATAATGAACAGAAATTATGATTCAGGCTCAAGGTAAGGGATACCTCCCAACCATCCATTTTCAATAGGTTATAACCCCTATCTATCTAACTCACTTCAATTATATCTGTAATAATATGAAACGCCTCAAGACTAGGTATATATGTCACTCGCATAAATACCTAGATTGTTATTTTTCTCTTTGATGTGGTAATTAAATCCTTACATTCATTTCTAAAATTCTATTTTTAAGAAATGTATTTTGATTATAATATGAGTAATGATTATGAAAAACCATTTTTAACCTTTACTTATTCTTATATATAGGTCTTATTATTGATTTAGGTTTATGAGACACATAATCATGAATCTATTATTATGGGTTTTCCTAGACAATAATCCGATATTTTTTGTTAATCTTTTGTCTCTAGAGATGATATGTGTGGGATTTGGGAGTAAACCTAATATAATGCGGAACTTCTTACAACATGTTATGTTGTCTTAGATTTTATCCTTGGCTAATGATTATATAATTTTTATGTCTCTAAAAAATTTCCCATGTTTCATTGATCATATGATACCATGTTCATTTTTTATTATCCCATGTGATTACTCATGATCATTCTCTTTTAGGATATCATGTAACAATTTTGACTCACAAATTTTGATTCAATATCATTTTTATTCAATTAATATTATTTTAGCTCACCCTATTGTATTATATATTTCCCAGGTTATCCTATGAATATTTACTATATCTTTATGTTGAATAAATTATATATTTTATATTTTAATTTCTTTTTGATATATTATGAGGCATGTCTTCCTAAACACTAGGTTTCAAAATATTTAGGTTGTACTTATTTGGTATATCTATTAATTGTTATATAATTTTATATATAAAATATAAGGAATCATATTGAGGAGGTAACACATCACAAATCTGAACCATACCATATCTTTAGGGAAGTTTTCACTTCACATAATAATAATGACTATATCATTTCACTCATTGGATGATCTAGCCACCACTTTATCACTGAAGACGAGATTATCCATCCTGTCTCAATATCCAATATTCTTATGGTTAAAACATGAATGCAACCCAAATAGGGGATCACAACCCATCCCATAAGGTCAAAAACACCTAGCCAAGATGCTAGTCACTTGATATCTAACCCAGTATCCGGAAAAAATCTCATTATCCCCCTCAGATGATTATTTTATCTTGGACATATTAATCATGATTGAATAAAATATCCAACCAATTATCATTGTCATCTGTCACAAAATTTAATCTATTGGGGTTTTCCAACCCTAATATGGTTTCTAATTATAATCACCAATATGAATTCATCTCCACAAAGTGGATCCAAAAAACCTATAGGAACTATCTTGCCCAATATTCACGGGGTTATTCCCATCATCTTCAAATTCATAATAAATACCTATTCCTATGACTATAAAAATCTAACACAAAATTATCCATTTATCCACTCAATTCCATGTCATCACAAAATTCCCACAACCCACACTTAGGTAAAATATCATGATTCTCTTAGTAGGGCTCACAAACATATCATCCACAGGAAACCGTCTGATGTACCCATTATGCCCATGCAGATACATGAGGGGGGGGGGTGAAACTTTTGTTGGTAAAATTTTACAAATTACAAATTCTTGATTGATTCTTTTTTACCCAATGTAATTAATAATCTATTATCAATTGGTGAAATTAAAAATATTAGTTTTCCACCATGATAAAATATATTGTAGACATTAAATTAAAAGAGTTTAAAGGAACACAATATTTTTTCTACTGTACGTATAATGGTGTAAATATTTAATTAGTTGGTTGACCATTTTAATAAAGGACTCTACATGATAATATGATTTCAATAAAAATGTATGGTTTTTATCAAACGAATAACTAGTATAATATAATTTAATATTCCGAAATCTCAATGAACATATTTTAATAGAGTTTCACTAGAATTATCTCAAGAGTTTCAAACTATTGTCACTAAGTCTCATGGTTTTCTACCTACATACCATACATTTCAAATATTCTATGTATTCCCACTATATATATTTTCATGTCTTCCTTTTATTTTTATAATAAAAGAGATCTATGATACTATCAATGATTCATATATTCTAATATCATATATCTCTTTCAATGAATCCACATCTTATTCAAATTCTACATGATATTTATAGAATAATTTGCAACTTAGTCACATATTTAAAACAATATTCACATACCATCAAAACCTACTAAGATGTACTCTTGTATACTGAACCACTAAAATTCTAAAAACATTATATGAACAAAAAATCATGGTGGTCATTCCTGTATTGTCCTAATCATAGATTAAGATATGTCATAATTGATCTCATATTGATTGTAATATTATTTTCTTACGTGTTGCATCATTAATAAAATCCTTATTCTTATCCTTAATCAAGAGAAGTATTGTAGACATAGTCCAACAAAACAATAAAATTCTAAATTCTCTAACACATAATATTATAAGGCTACATAATATTTTTGTATTCTATCATCATTGAACATATATTGTGCATGTGGCATATTTTAGGGGTAGTAACTTCCTTCTATCTAATAAAAAATATTATATATAATTAATTTGGGATATTATCATTACCAGACACAATGTTATGCCATTGAATACCAATTTTTTGGGTTCCACATAACATCATTCACTAAAAAGTAATCTCAAGTGAAATTCCCAACATACCTTTATTTAATACTTCTCATTTAGAAAACTCATTCCAAAATATTTTCAAATGAAATATAAAAAAGAAAAAAATTATTATTAATATTCAACTTATTAATTTTCCTTATATTGATTAATATTTATTTAGATAAAAAACAAAATAGGAATGTCCTATTTTTCTAAAAACATAAATAAAATATGGTCTCAAATTATTTATACTTTTAAGATATATAGAAAGTCACATTAATTAGTTATAAGTCTTATAGTTTTCCAAAATCATTAATCTATAATTCTTATAATATTTTTAGTCCCGTGTAAATTCCAAGAAATAATATAAGTTACTCATGATTAATCATAAAAAATTTATTTAAAAATATGACCTCTTTTTTAAATATCATGATGAGATTCGATGAAAAGTCATGAGAATTATTCTTGAAAACATGATATGATCATTTTCAACATTAGAGAATATATCTAATGGTTCTCCATAGATATTTATCAAAAAAGAAAAATCGGATCATGAATTCTATAGGGATTATGATGTCCTAAATTGAAAAAAACATATTTATCATTATACTAAATAGTTTTCGTTAGAAATAAATAATTATGTAAATTATATTTTCATTATAATTTTATATTCCATTTCTATTGATAAATACCATATCCTCTTAAATTTTTCTTGGATAGTACACCAATTATTTTTTTATCATGTTTATATAATGAATTATCATTCATTGAATTATCAAAAATAATTTTATATTCAACTGATTCAAAATTAGGATACCTTATTTTTTTTCTGATTGAACTTTTAAATTTTCCAGTGTATCGATTTTTATAAGTAAAACTCCAATGCTTTATGTTCCCCATGTCGAACTATGGAGGAATATTTTTTACTCCTAATAATTCATTTTCATCTATTTTCTATCTATGAATTTCACAAAGAGTTTACCCATTACACTCCCCAAAATTATAATAGTGGGAACTTCATTATCATACATTTGAGAAGCCATAATAAAAATATATGCACTATGAATTTTTATAATAGACACAATGATGGTGATGTATTATGGACAATTATATTTTTATTCTATTTATAACTTGAATATTTACAATAATATATTATGGTAATAAAATATAGGTGTTCATCCATTAAAATAATACATTAATAGTGAGGTCATCTATTCTAGAATGAAAAAACATAATCTCTATTATGATCCTTTTTTTTCACAAACTCCAAAATGAATAAATATATTAATAAATTAAAATGAATAACTTCATACTCTCGGTATTCTCCAAAATTCCATAAATAATCATTAACATTCATTAAATTATTTTCTGTACTATTTTGATAACTAGTACTCTGCCTATAAATTTTCAAAATAGTATAAAACAATTCTTATATTCAATAATTGATTACCAATTTTCATAAATAATAATTCATATTAATGTTAGTAATATTTAATACAAAAATGATAGGTATATTATAATAGAATAGAAGTTACAAAATTCATGGGAGTGGTAAGTAAATCAATAAAGTAGCATGGTAGAAAAGTGATAGTTTAATGGAAGATCCATGAGGCATTTGAAAAATTAGAATAATTAGAAATATAAATATTGATCATTACACTAAATTCCCTATAGTTAATGAAGAAAAAATTAACATTCTCAACTATAATAGTTTATTCTAGAATGCACAACTAGAATCTCTTTCATCATAATAAAAATAGTGGATTTCAGAGATCATTTCCATGCTTCTCTTCCTCTAATGGTATCCTCAATTTATCTATAAATTCGATCATTATATAATAATTCATTTTCATAGTTGTAGCTCCGTTTCATTATATAACAAATCTTCCTCGTCACTCACAAAGTGATTGTGCTGAATGTTTCTGATAAAACATCCAAGCATGTACCTTTAGAGGGGACCCTATTTCATGGATTAATGGTAGTATTTTATGAGTACAACACATCTCTATCATGGTTCATTTTTATATCCATCCATAGTCTCAGTCAAGTATTTTGAGTTCCCTCTCAAAGATAACACCAATTATGTCCAAATAGTAATGACACAAAGAAAGGAGTTGTGGAAGAAAGAAGAAACCCCATAGTCTAACTACCAAAGACGATCAATTAGAAACAATTAATTATATAAAAACATATTATCATACCCTTTCATCAAAAACTATTTTATCCCTTACATAATACTTGTTCAAAGGTGAATAGAAAAGAAAATTTCATCCAATTACAATTTTTTAGAATTTAGTAACTGGGAATCAGGTTTACTAAAATAAATCCAAATATAAGTTGTATAATAAAATTTGACTCTATGAATAAAAATATAAAATTAATCTATAGAGAACTCATTCCAATTAAGTATTGATAATGAAATTTATAAAACACATTACCACCAATAATCGGTTCAAAATTTTCATGGGCTACAATAACCTGCAATAATAACTTGAATCTCTTCTAAATAATACATTAATTCACATCATAATTACAGAAGAAGAAATTCTCAAAACATACTTATTATGATTGATGGAATAATGATTAATAAAATCATGAAAATACAATAAAATATATTTTATAAAACTAAAGTTGTAAAATAATAGAAATAATAAAACAATCGATCAGATGTATTAAAAATTTGTTGATATTACCTTCTAAAACATTATACTTTACATGTATCTTTGACATCAATGATGCAGAGAAAATAAAATTTATTCCAATTTCCATGTGTTCAATAAAATTTATTAACATGATTTTGTTCATATGAATCAAATTCATTTATCATGTTTCCAAAACAAAACAAAATATCATATTTTCATTTTCTATTAATATTTTTTATGATAGAACGTGTTGAAGTGATTTGAATTCCATAACATGCCATAATACTAGGGACATATTTCTTCTGGACCATGGTGGTGAAATAATGTCACCAAATCGAGTGACATAATAATAATTTAAAAAGTAAAAAAACAAAGGTGAGGCCATTTTTCTTATAGAACATTAACATGTAATACAAGACCCAGTTCTCCATAAGAAACTATGTCAAATAAAATAAAATAAAATAATCCACTGCTCCATGAAATTTTAATTTATATTTAGTTGAAGTAATATAATTATCCACTTCTCTAATACACGTTCTGATTCTATAAAATACATGACACACTACTCTAAAATTCATGATTCACCACTCTAATAAATGATCCATTTATCAAATAAAACACATGACCCAATAGTCAATTACATGTTAACTAAAATTTAGTATAAGTAAAAGTCTCTAACAACTCAAGTAAAATAAATGATCCACTACTCATTAATATGTCACTGATCATATCTTCCACCAAAATCTAGTGTTACTCCACCATGTTACCTTGTATGAAGGATTGAATCCTTACATCCCCACAGTGTACTAGTTCATTGAATTTCAGCTTATGAATTTAATTATAGTATAATTATGTGTTACATTTGGATGTTAAATGCTTAATGAACAATAAAAAACATTTCAATATTTAGTGTCTGTTTTTGGGAGAGTGAGAGGAAACTGGAAGAATAAATGAATTGAGTGAGGTTCTTATGAAACATTGTGACTTCATCCACCTACCCCTTGGTTTTATGGTGTGATTAATTTCATGTGGATTTTTGTTGTAGTGGTGTGGCTATAGATATTTTTCCTTTCTTACAAGGGTATGATTTTGAGTCAGCTTATAATAAAAGATCGAGAAAAATGGTTATTTAAACAACTATATTAAAAGATGATTTGATAGATTTCTCTTCTAGGTTTATATGAAGTATTGATATATTGTGCCTATGTTTTCATTTGGAAAATATAGAGGGTAAAAAATCCTGAAATTATTAAATGTAATACTCATTTTTTAAAAAAATAATATAAAAATGTTGTTTAAGAGAAAAACCTAAACTAACATTAGTATAATTCATTGAAATTATTTTCACAAATAGAAAAAAATAGTGATTGGAGTCTATGTAAATGTGTTCTTAATATAAAAAATAAATGTAAAGGAAATAATTTATTAAATTCCATTGGATTCGAAAATGAAATTTTTGTAAAAATTAATAGAGTTCATTGAGAGTTTATATCATAAAGAACAACAAATAAGGAAATATATAATAAAGTAGTTAGTTTGAAAAATAATTTTATATGTGATGTAAAAGTGGTATCAATTAGAAGAGTTGTTACTCTAGTAGTACTAATTTAATGCCTTTAAAAATAGAAAAGTATTACACCATAATGAATATTTTTTTATTATATTATAGAAACTTCTACCCTCCAATTTTTTTTTTAAAATAACTGAATTGCTGACAAATAAAGAAGTGATTTTAGGGAGGAGAAAGTTTCTTGCATAAAAATATGAACATTTGATATGTAGTTTCAATTAGAGGATTTGATATCTCCCTTGATTAATTAGTTTACTGTTTGATGGATTTTATTAATTGGGAATCAGGTCTACTATAATAAATCCAAATATAAACAATATAATAAAATATTCCTATATGAATACATTTAGGGAATTATCAAGCATGGAACTAATTTAGAGGAAGTATTTATAATTATATGTAAAAAACACATAGTGAGAAATAACCAGTTTAACTTTGTTCATGGTCCACAATAACCTATTTTATTTACTTGAATCCCCTCTAAATAACTGATTCATTCAATTTTTGATGACTATAGAATAAATTCTCAGACATTATTTTTATGAGGCATGAACCAATGATCCAAAAATTCCTGAAAATATAGTAAAATATATGTTATAAATGAAAATTATAAAATAATAGAAAGAATAAAATAATTGACAGGAAGTATTAAAAATTTAGTGATATTACCATCATCAACATCCTACTATGAATGTATCTGTGGGATTAAAGAAAGATTTCTTGAACCATTAATGAAAAATTTAGAATGAAAAGATTCAGTTACTGGAGTAGTATATGACCAATGCCGTAACAATTCTGAAAAATATTACCCCACAATTAATATAAATATGTTTTATATATTAGAAACTAATATCCTCCTTTTTTAAAATAAGAACATTTATATCCATAAATTAATTGAATTTTGGGAGGATAAATTTTATTGCATGAAAATAAGAAAATTTGATATGAAGTTTCAAAAACAGGATTTTAGAGATCTATCTTATTTAATTAGTTTATAGTTTCAATGATTTTAGTAATTGGGAATCAGGTCTACTAAAATAAATCTGAATATAAAATATATAATAAAATATGACTATTTGAATACATTTATAAAATAAACCTCCAAGGAACTCATTCTAAGTTAGTGTTGATAATTAGATGTATTAACCACATAGCCACCAATAACCAGTTCCAATATTATATGGTCTACAATAACCTAAATAAATAACTTCAATCAACTATAAATAATAGATTCATTCAAATCATGATGATAATAGAAATATATCAAACATACTGATTATCAGGTGTGAACCAATGATCCACAAATACATAAAAATATAGTAAACTATATGTTATAAAAATTAAAATTGTAATATAAATCAAATAATAAACAACATTAATGAAAGTATTAAAATATTAGTGGAATTTTATTCAAAAAAATATTGTTTTATATGTATATGTGACTTCAAAGTAATATCCCTTGTACTATTATTGTAAAATTAATAATGAAAATATTCAATTACAGAAACAATGGCATAAAATTGATGATAAGAAATGTAATAATATGAATTTTCAGCAATCAAAATTTTGAACATAATGAACATTAATATGAAGTGGAACATAATAGATCAGAAGACAAATCATGGCATTTTCAATTCACTTTATTTTGACCTTGACCGATGTATATTTTCATACGTGATCTTCATTATTTGAAGATTTGATGAATTATAATCTCATAGTATATATGTAATTAAAAAATTAGGGTAAGTACATAGTAACTTGGAAAAATAACTCGAATCCCCTATTAATAATAGATTTATTGAATTCATGATGATTGTGGAAAAATAATTTCAAGTAGACCGATTATGAGGCATGCACTGATGATTCAAAAGTACATGAAAGTATTGTCAACTGTATGCTATAAAAATATTTTGTAAAAAAATGGAAAGAATAATAAACATGACTCAGAGTATTAAATATTTAGTAAAATTATCACTAAAAAATCACGATTTGAATATCTTTGTGACATTAATGGAAGATCTCCTGATCCTTTAATGAAAAAATTGAGAGTGATATTATTTAGCAGTATAAAACAATGAGTTAAAAATAATGATGAGTAATGTAAAAATAAGCATTGTTAGTAATAAAAAATTTAATGTTTTTTATTTTAAAAAATCCTGAATAATTCCAATTCATCATGGAATCTAGTAAATTAACCATAGATTGAGTCCACACATGCTACTTTACCTTGATAACACATCCTTTCTTGATTCCCCTAACCCCAGGATCGTACCCACAAAGGGTTAGTAGAAAAACAATTGAAGTGATTTCATAACACATTAACAAATAAAATTAGATAATATTTATTCAAAAACATAGTGGAATCATAAATAACCAAATAGGAATGGAGACATGATAATATTTAACAGAAAAATAATACATTGTGTAGTAGAATGAGTTGTACTTACGATGCTAATTATTGAAGTGTTGATTCCTTCTCATTATCTACATCATTCATTCAAGCTATCATGAGTAATAAAGTTTCATTTAATGGGTGAATACAAGTATTATATATTATCCAAATTCCAAATTGTAATAAATTATCATTATACTTATATAAATAGCTTCTAACCGAATGATGTGAACTTCATGAAAGTAGATATATTATATTATAATATGGAAATTTTGAATGATTATAGTGAAATGACTAAATTAAAAGGGGATAAATATGTCACAATGAAGATATTAATGAAATATTACCTTATATGGGATGCATCTATAATAGGATGAGAGTCGACCAAATTCAAACCATGGGAAAGAAATTGATGAAGGCTGTTAGAGTCCAACTGGTTCCGAGCAATGAAGAATTGAACTACATTGATTTTACTCAGCTCGTGTAACCATTTATTATACTTACCGAGTCACTAATTTTGTATTCTATTTAAATCGATAGTCATTGTTGAAATTAAGGGTCCCTTCTAGATATATAGAACCTGACATGAAAATGTGTGTTTTCTCAGAATTGGGATTCTGATTGAAGTTGAGACCAAGAGATAAGGTTTGTATCGGGAAGGGTGCTGAGTAATGATGAACATATAAATATTTAGGAGGATCTGATATCCTCTTTGAAAATTGTTGTTATAAATAATTGATGATATATATATATAATCAGAGGCATTTCAGAAAGCACAACTTCAAGGATATAAAATCCATCAGAAAGCCTAAGAGTAGGAAAGCTAAATCGTGAGTGAGAGCGGTGTATGTCGGAGTGTACGATAACACTAGTGGTAAATGGTGAAGTTTAATGTTATCAAAGATTAAGAAAAAATTGGTGGTGAGTTAGGTGGATTAGTTGTTCAATGATAAATAGAAAGAGGTGATAGATGGATGAGGAAAACGAGGTCAAAGAGGAAGAAAGAGTTGGACATGAGGATGTAGGATTCAACATTAAGGGTAACCGAAGTGCATTGGTAGATGGAGGAGAGGTAGAAGGTCGATGATGAATCAAATATCTGATGTGATGGTGGACATATAAATTTTTAGAAGAATACCTAGATAGGGAGAGGGAAATCATGGGCAATAGATTTTTGATGTGGATGGAGTAATTGTGGGAGATTTTTTATGTGGAGTGAGTAATAGTGGGAGGAGATAAAATAATGTAGTGATTGAAGGAGGGGGAGAAATGTGTGATGGAAACAACCCAACTATAGAATAGATATAGATTATAAACTTGTAATTTATCATTTAAAAAGTGTTTCGGCATATAAAATATAAAATATGTGTCCTTCAGTGATGGTATCATCCACGTCAAGTTCAGATCCTCATTAAACAATAATGATCCATCTATATTAACTTTATCATTCATCCAGTAGTATATAATAATATATGTAAATTTATAATAGTATCCATCATAATTTATACTCATTTTATTTTACTCATATTTCATCTATCATTGATACTACTTGGAAGCCATATGGTAATATTTCAATATGTATTAGTATCTTACACTAAACTTGTTGAATAATAACATCATTCTGAAACTTTTATAAAACAGAAGATCATATTTTTTATTCAAATGATGTAAATGATACTAAATAAATATTTAATCTCATTTTTCTCAATAAAAATAAACTATGTACTTATTATATTGCCTATATATTAATAGACAATGAAATTCAATTGGCATAGTACTATAATCTTCAGGACACATGTTGCATGGGTAACCAATTTACCATGTATTGGTTGGATACTCAAATCCCTCACCGATTTCTACAATACGTGTATTGAAATGAATTGTGATAAAAATTATTAATATAAGTGGAACATCAGTCACCCCATTTTTATTTTTTTCCCATTTATAAATTTCCCAAATACATTTGATGAATGTCGATTACCTATATATGTTCACTATTCATATATCATATGGATAGTAAATACAATGCGAGGAAAAATAAATCTCCCTCTTAAAGTAATTGTCCACAAACCCTCATTATGTAAAAATCATTCTCCCCATTTTGTTCCATTAATCTTATAAACGTTTGGCACCACAAACCTCTTATCAATGATAAATTAGATAATCACCTAATATATAATTGAAAAAACCTAGGGTAGAAAACTAGAGATAATAACCTAGACCCAAATGAAATATAATAAAAATTTCAGTGTTGTTTCAAATATGATTTTAAAATACTCAGGGGATGTGAAAATTAAATTTTCAATACTGAATAAAAACCTTTACACATATTTAAAAAACATCAAAAAATAAGTGTAAATAAATTAAATCCTCATTTTCTTAGGCTATCACTCCCCCATAATTGTTATTAAAATAATAAATCATAAAAATTATAGTGTAGTGATTATCATACCATATACATCACTATTAATAGTACTATATTTATATAATTAGATTTAAATAAATAATTAAAATCTATGATAACCTTTACAAATTCAACTTCTCCCGCTAAAGGGTTACATCCTATGGTCTATCACCATGGTTGTTTTATTCCAAAGAAATTACAAATTAAATTACGTAAATAGTTGAAAGTAATATTAATTATATAAGGATAGAAATTGAAATTTCTTCCCACTATGATGATTTTTAATCATAGTTGTATGATTACCACAACCCTCATTTGGATATCCCCATTAATTCAGAACATTGAAACACAAGTCCTATTGATATGGAAATAAGGTGAAAATACCAATATTATTTAATTGAGGCACTAGGGAAAATAATTATATATCATCCATATTTCATCTCCATTTTAGGAAATCAATTTTTTACCCTTCTTTATTATTGTACCATTAATTAATCACAAAAATTGCAATTCATTGGGAAACAAGGTTTTCATTTCCATCAAATATTTCATATTAGCCAATGTTAATGTATTTTATTAAGAAAGAAAAACTATTTATAAATTGGATTCTTTCTCATGATACCTTGTCTATTCTAGATGTTAAGGCCATATGATCAATATATCAATATAATCCTACAACCCCATATTCGATGATGAGTAATTATTCTTTGTAAAAGTGAATTTGGAAGTATATTCCATTGGTTATTTTCCGTTATAATTATATTTATCATTTTCACAATGTTTCCATGAAATTATATTTTTGGTTACATGAACTACCCTATTCCAACTTATACACACACCTCTATCATATTTTTCCTTACCCTTTTTGGGTATCTTCTCATTCCCCTAATCAAATATATCTTCGACACTATAAATCCTTTTTTGTATCTATTATATGAATATTCTATTATATTATTGAATTCTCTATATAGAATAAATTTTTATGGATTAAAAAAAAACTAAAATTGTATTCCCTCCCTTACCACAATAGTATAAACTTCTTATTATAAGTATAAAATCATAGTTATCCACCTTCACTATCATCATGAGAGTATAAATCTTCAAATATTTCATCACATTATTACTTAAGGCATATCTTTTAATCTTTATGTTTTTTTACTAATATGGAAACCTAATAATTTTATTATAAGATTTATAACTATTTAGAAAAAACTGTCACACAACATAAATATTTCCACATTTTTTTGAATTCGCATAAATTATAAAAATAGTAATATCTATTTTACAAAAGTATTATTATTATTATTCTATGATTTGAAAATCTATGGAGTAGGATTATACATAAATTAAACTTTGTTTACATTATTTGATGTCCTTAATTTAATTACATATATTAAAATTCGATGTTAAGAGTTGATGGAATTATTCCCAAACCTCTTGAAACATCAACAATTTCATATAAGTTTCATTTTCTTATCCATGAAGAAATTTTATCCATATTTTTATGCAAACTATTTTTTTTCTATTTCCCATCCATTTTATCTCTCTTTTAGGAAAACAACTTCCTTTAATATCTCAAATATATCAGTGATTACATTATAGGATTCATATTCTTTTTACTAACCTACATATATAATAAATTTATCATTTATGAAGAAATTTTTGAACAAATACATCTAATTAATTCATATTTTAATGGAATGTGGATATTAATATTCCATGTTCCTAAGTTGGAATAATACCAAACACATATTAAGAAATATTCACAACCAAATAGAGTTCTTTTTTGTTATTAAATATTCTATGTAAAACTATTTTATGTAATTATCTTCATAAAAATATGACTTGTTCTAGGTTTAACAACTTCTAGATGATTTATTTTCAAATTTTTTCACAGTAAAATGATTTAACTCCTTTCAGTATGTATTATACTCTTCCATTCCACTAATTTTCACTTAATATTTTATAACCATTCTTCACAAAAAATTCCTTCATATACTATGAATGAATCTATATATCTCACACTTTTGGATTTCACATTTAACCAAGATCCATTGTATTTAAAGGAAATTTTAAATTGATACATTAATGCGTAAAAAAAAATATTGAAATTTTTATTAAACAAGTATTTCTCAAAACAAATTATTTTAAATTTCTACTAAAAAAATTAAATATTTTTTATTACATAGTGATGTTGGTCTACTGTTTACAATTACTAGTTTTGAGAGGTATTTGAACTTTCGATCATAATTTTTGTGTTCATTCTCCATAGAATCACATTCTTCCCCTTGATGTGAGATTTCATCAGATATATCCTTGATGAAACTAATTTTAATGCAACAATATCATTAAAAAATTATTTGTAATAACCTTTGAGTTCAGTGTGGAAATAATTCACTATTTAGATATTTTCATTCTATTTACATATTGAAATAATGTCATCATAATGTCAACTATGAAGGGAATAAAAAGATATGCACATACCATTTGAAAAACATTTAGATAATGGTTGATCTGTTTTCTTCTTGATATTATTTCTTACCTTATATGCCTCTTTATTCATTCAATTTTTCAGAATAATGGTATATAATTATAATAATTTATTAATAATAATAGAACAAAAATTATAAATCTATAGAAAATTAAAAAAAGAAATATCTAAATATTCTTAATTTAATGAAATATTGTGGGTGTTTATGAAAGATTTAATTATACTGAGAAAGCTCGAGAAGAGCCATATTATTAAAAGAAAAAAGTGTACATAAAGGAAAAGGATGGGGTCATACAAGCATCATTCCATCTTTCCAAGAGATCAAACATCATAATCAAACTCATATGAATCATCATAATCCCCATATAGTCAAAGATGTCTATGGGACCGTGAGACCTGTTGACCATAGTTGGCTTAAGATAGGAATAGTATTTCCTACATCTGGCTTTCCTAGGAGGAACAGATTGAAAAACTTAATCATCTACAACAATATTTTTCCATTTCAAGAATACCTGACTATATGATGATTTCTTCAGGGAATCATCCTCGATATCATCCCAACTTCCATGAATATCCAGGGATACCCTTAATTAATTAATTTCCTCTTGAATCCTTGAAATATTCTCTTCATCTTCCAGATTTTTTCCCATCATTTGAAGGAGCATATTCTTACAGATCTATAGGACCACCCTCATCAACTTGAGAACTTTCACTTTTTCCTGGCACTAACTTCTCTGACTCATTATTCTATGATACAAAATCCCTAGTCAAAACTTGGTAAAAAATGGGTTTTTTATGAGGCAAATCCACATTGTTTTTTGAATTCTTCTTCCTAACATTCTTTCTACAGGAAACATCATGATGTCCTTTTGTAGGAAAAAAATAGAATACCTCATTCATCTGACATTTATCCATAACATGACGAATAATTAGACATTCTGAACCAATTTCAGGAAGTATTTCATAAAACACTTTCAAAGGAATATCATCATCCAGTGCTGAAAAAACTGCATTATGAATCAAGCAAGAGCTCAAATCAACTTCCACCAAAACTCTATCATAGTGACCATATTTAGAAATCTTTGTATTCCAATCCATTTTGATAGGAATTCCCACAACATATTAAATATTAAATAGAATTTTTCGATTCCACAATATCTAATTGAGGATAATTATTTTAATCCATACTTAAGCTCTAGTATATTTTTTAAGGAAAATAGATTAAAGAAAAAATCCCACTCCTAAAAGCATATCATAACTGTCTCAAGGAGATTGAACCAAATCCCTTTGCCCTATGCTTGAGATCCTCTGATGAAAAAATGATATGAAAGAAACCCCAAACTAGGGGAATACTTCTCCAGCAAGAAAAAACCCCTGTAGCAGACAACATCCGAATGAAGTCATCAAATTTCAAGGACATTCATCTAGCGGGAATAAAAATCCTAGAAATTATGGATAATTCACATATCTGAAATATGTAGTGAGTTGTTTCCTTGTTCGCAGTCACATAGTCGGTGTATCCTTTCATAATAGTTCTCTCTAGAATAACAACATTTACATGCGAAAAATACCTTCTGTTGAGATTTATTGATTGAGATTTCAGATTCCCATTATCCATATCATCAAGATCAGAAGGGTGTGTCATCTCAGTTTCTACAGCCTTGCCTGCAACATCCACACCTAAAAATTCAAATTCTCACTGGTCAAAATATGTGATCTTCCAGAAGATGAATTCACAACTAGTGGAGACTACAAAAAGCCTACATCAAACACTATAGGATAAATAGACAAGCCTAGATCCACCGATTTATTGCATACACTGCTCACACATCCCGCTTTTCCACTTGTCGTACGAGCCATAACGGCGCTCACATATCTCGCATTCAGAATTACATTTACAGATATACCCACACCAACCACCTTGGTATCCACTATCATGTCATACACAACTATATCAAACACCACCGTTTTTAGGATCATGCATCACTGATCCCATGCATCACCAAAATGTTTGCTCCATTCGAATCCTTTGAGGTTCCCACAGATGAAAGAGTCTCTGCCATATATTTGTGAGATGGGTCAGACAAGAGCGCATCGTCCTTCATACTAGAAAATATATATTCATTGAATCTACCATGAGGTAAGATAATATATTCTGAAGAAAAAACACATGAAGAATCCATCAAACCTTAATCCATGTATGTTTTTTAAAGAGAACTTCTTTCCCCATCTGAGTTGTGATCAAGAAAGCTTTATTTGTAGGTAACCCAGTATTTTATAAATTGTTGTTCCCATTATATAGGTGTAGAAACATGAGTCTTGGGTGAAATAGTTTTTGAAAACCATCAACCAATTCAAAATTAATCTATAATTAATTTACCACATTTGGATTTAAGACTCTTTTTTTGGTTAGTAATGTCTGATCAATTGTTGTCCTACCAAGAAAATATCAATTATACACTAAAAATTTATTTTGTAAAGAGGGACACGGTAATTTTATATGGTTTGGTAGAAAGACAATATCCTTTCCTTGAATGGTTGTTCGACCTATATATTGATTTTAAAATATAATCTAATGTTGAGTAAAATGGGTCATGTTTCCCACAATATCACTAAGTTTCACAATTTTTTATATATTTAAATCTTAAATGAATTTTTTTTCATGATTTTTACTTGACTTATCTTAGTTACTTCACACTGTTATCACTAATTCAAATAGTAATATCCATGTATAACCTAATTGATAATGTTTTTATCATGTCTTAGTACATATATACATGTTCTTTTGTAGTTATTTATGTGATAGATATCTATTTTTATTCTGGATTTCAATACAAAACTATAATAGATATCTTTTAACTCAATGATAGATTATTCATAATAGAGATAATTTTTAACATTTTTCTCAAATCGATCACTAAATCATATTCAGATTTATATATCCTCAAACAATACTCATCATTTTCCATATCTACAAAATCATTCATAGATTTGACACCTAGTATATGTATTGAAACACAATTGATATTTGATCTCTTATTCACTACACACTATTATCTATCTTAAACTAATATCATATTGATGGATGAATCCTCCTCCTATTGTTCACTACTACATAGAGAAAATCCGTATTTAACATAATCCTCTTACTCAAGATCCCTTCTAGATATTGTGAAATACTACTTTTAGATACTCAAATCCTAAACGTACATGTTATATCATCGAGTTCTTATTTTTTATCCTTTTCGATGAGTTTCTTGTGCACTTTTGGAACAATTTAGTTGAATTAAATTTCACCAACCGAAATCTAAAATCCAAAATGGAATTTATAGGGAGGCTTCATTATTATAGTAATAACCTACTATCATTGAATTCCAATTTTATGTTCCCATGAATCATTATGAACTTATTTTTTATTCCAAGGGATAATCCCATAAAAATATCATTTTAAAATTCTCATTCATGAAACTCTTTCTAAAACACCTTTATAATATATCTATCATAGGAATGAATTATTCATCATCTCCAACAATCTTATTTTTCACTTATTCATATTCTTATTTAGAAAAAATTAACATAAGGAATAATACATTCTTCTAGAAAAGGATGAATAGAATCAATTTAGAAAAATCCAAAATGTGGTCTTAAGATATGATAAAATTCATATATGTGGTGTGAAACTCATATTCAATTTTATATTTATGAAATCTAATGTACTTATCTATTCCTAAATCTCTATTATATTCACTTAATTCATATATATTCCTCAAGACCACTAGATCAACCAAGAATAAAATCATTTTGTCTTGGATAAATAATAGATATCGGTTTGATGTAACTTCATATAAATTATTATAGAATTATTAATAAGATTTTTTTCTATATTAAATTAATATAAATGGAGGTTCTCTATACGTATTTCACAAAATTGGACCATATTATGGATTCCCTACATATCATGATTTTTTGAAATCTAAAGATCATCTTTCACATCATTAAGTATTTATTTACTCATATTAAAATAATACTACATACTATATTTTTACTTATATGTTTATATTTACATTATATATATTATTATAATCTCCCATATTTTTAAAATGATTAGATAACACACAAATTAGGGTATTTAGGTTATTTTTTTCATGAATGATTAGTGGTCATGTCATCAGAAAATCTATCTTTTTTCAAATTGAAAATATGAAAAAACAAAATTTTATCTGGAATAACATTAATATTTTACAATGTATTGATGTCTTTCCCTTGGAATTCCAAAGACGCATGTTCACCAATTATTACAAAGTATACTTATATTCATCTTTAAGCGCTTCATTTTCATTATACAAATTTATTAAATTTCACAAGTGTTGAATAATTTTCCTAAGATAAATTTTTATATTAATAACATCTAATTATTATGTTTGTGATGTATTATGATATAGAAATAAACTACGTATTTTAAATAAAGACTCTTTCTATTGTTGTATTACAGTTAATACATTTTTCAATTTTCTGAAAACTTAAATGATTTATATCTAATCCTTATGATGAGAAATGACTTATATTTTGAACATGATGTCGAAATTTTTATGTTATGTCATCCATATTAGTAGAAAAATCCTTGTTATTTGAATTTTATATACTTTCAAGTACTATAAAATATAGAACAATATAGATAAAATTGTTTGAAATTTTTATTTCTCGTGAGATCCTCCAAAATTCATACAATAATCTTGGATGTTAGGAATATAATTTTTATAATAATTATAAAAATTAAAAACTCCTTCATAATCATTTCCATGGTGTTTCATGATATAGAATACTCGCATAAGAGTATTTCCATGATTATATCCTCTGGATATGGTGTGAATACGCATTTATCTAATGTTCTCTATTTATATTAACTTCAACTACTCTCAGTAGCTCTATATAAATGTAAATGTTACTAAATTATCCAATATACTTTTTACTCTTATGATGGGTTATAATCCTTCAGTTAGGTAAGTCACAATCACAAATATATCTAGTCAGATAACTATATTTAGTAGTATATTCTACATATCCTGTTGATGAAAATTATATTTTATTAGAACTTATCCTATATCTACGGACCATGTCGTTAAAATTAATGATTAATAGGCTGACACATAAATATTTATATCGATGTATTTTATCTCTAATAATAAATTTATTATTCAATTTATATCAAATGAATGGATTTGGAAATTATAAATATACCAAATAATCATCATCATTACCCCTAATTTCTGGGATACATATTTCAAGGTATTGGGTGGAAACTCCAATCCAAAACCCATTCCCTGAAGACATGTGTTAACATACACATTAATAAAAACACAATAATGAATCCAAATGGTAATTAAACCTCCATTTCAAAACATATTAATACATGAAGGACTTATCCCACTCATAGAACACACAAAGTCACCAATCCACCCTTGATAAGGTGTTCTGAATCATAGATTATATGTACGTTTGTGTCACCCATAAATACATTTCCTAATACTCTCATGAGTACCGAACTTAGTCTATGAAACTATCTTATGACATTATAATCTTAGGTAAGCCCTAGTGACCTATCATGGACCTCTCATAACCTCAATATTCATCTTCCCCGCTTGAGAAAGAAGTAAAAAATGAGTCTCAATGTCATTATATCACATTACAAAAGGTTATCATAGTCCCTATACATTTTTCCCCAATGTATATATTCATGAAATCATGAAATATCAATAATTATGAAACATATAGTTCATTACTATATAGAAAACAAATGGAGTTACCATAATCATTATTCTCTTCTAATCCTTGACTAAGCATGTCCATGCCTATTCCAAGCATGTTCAAACACCCAATCCCCAGTTACAATCCATATCATTAAAATTACTAATTACATTATTTATTAATTATTTTTTCCATATTATATAAGTATTAATAATTCCATAAAATCTAAGGGGATGAACAATATTTTTCAAAACCATGAGAAACACAAATTTTCTACTTCTAGAACACAAATGGTTCTACCACATACAAAATGACCAATTTATATTATTTAATATTGGTTTAATAATAACCAATATCAAAAAAATCCATAAATTATTCAATGTGATTATACCTTTAAAAAGGTTACAGGAACTTATTTCATTTATCCTTCCAAAACATAATCTAGAAAATATAAGCAAAAATCCCATCATCATGACCCAAATTCACAATGTTCTTGTGGAATACTAATTCAAACCTATATAAGAGACATCTATTATCATTAAAAACAAGGGAGGAGAATAATCAAATGGAATTAGGAGAATAATTTTCCCTAAGATATCATAAAAAACATTAAAGAATTATCCCCTCATTAAGTGTAATCAATTAAAGGAATAAAGTTGTATGATCTAACATAATATATAACTGCATACACCCTCTTTCCCCTTTTATCATAATTGGAAAAACTAGAAAATATGGGATGAACCTCATTTTTAAATACAATATAAAGGGAATATTACAACATGATCCTGTGCAACATGACATGACATGTTTTACATTGTATAGTGTTGGTTTGACCCATGGTCAGATGATATGTCATCACACATGTGTCCGGTACTCCACAACATTATGGTCCCCATCAAGATAGTCATCAATGTGTGACCAGTTCGGTCAGGTTGTGGAACACCCTTTATAGCTAAAATAAAAAAACCTTATAAATCCTTCACAATGTGGTCGAATCAATATTTTGATTATCATTATGCATTATTGTGCCTCCTTTTCCATATATCCCATGATGAATTAATCATAGCCATGACCTCAAAAATATTCCCCTTGAAGCCTCTCCAAGAAAACCATTTGCAATAAGATATATAGGTCACGATGTACTAATAATTCTTCATGAAAAATATAAAAATTAATATATATATGTGTTCTCATACACCATAAATATGAGTCACCATGAAGTTATAATGGACCTTTTAATGGAGTAGAAACATGTAATGGTATTGTTATAAATAAAAATTCCAAAAAAAGAACCAAAATATTGTGACACCCACTGGCCACATCCTAACTATTTCCTCCTTATTGTGGAGAATTCCATATCTATAACATAACTCTGTAACCCACCAATAATCATAGAAAGATGATAAATTCTCATGGTGTGATTAGATAACTCTATAAATATTTCAATTCAATTCCACCTATACACTACTTAAATCTAAATACTTAAATGTTCCATTAAATTTCAAAAGACATAAAAATATGGTTTGTTACATTCACTATCATTTCCAAAAACATTATCTATGTAAAATTCAAAAACACATTATCAAATGAAAATTAATCTGTATATTTCATTAAATTTTCCACTAATTAAAGTTTAAACAAAATCATTTTATTCAACCAAAATCAAATCAATATCATTATGGTATCACTTTAAACCGTCATCATGTTTATAACATTTCACATTAAAATAATTTTCATTAATGGTATATGAAATATAAAAAAACTATATTCTAGAACCGCTAAAATGTTCTTGATATGAAATTAAGTAGAAAACATTATACTATTGTCATTAATGCTATGAAATTTTGGAAAATAAAAAATCTCAATTATAGATTATTAGTATTAATTAAATAATCATGTATAGTCACATAAATTATTTTATCACTAAATCATTAAATCATGTTACGAACTTATAATATCATGATTTATTACTAATGATAGTATAAAACAATAACTCACCCTTCCATTAAATCTATAAAATCATTGTAAATATAAAAATACAACACCATAATTCATATATTTTTTTGTAAATTCAATAAAAATTATAGTCATTTGTTAATTTCCCTAGGTAATAAATATATTCACATAATGTAATAAAAGTTACTCTTCTCCCAACTCACCAAATTGTTCATATTCCCTAGCCAAAGAAATCATGCTATAATCTCCCAAACATGAATCTAAGGATAACCCCAAAAACATTTACACATAAAACATTCCATACACTGAAATCGACAGCATACTATTCCACATATATATAACACAATTAGTCTTCTATAAAATTAAATACAACTATTATTGGTCACTCATGATTTCATTAATAGATGAAAATCAGCCTAGTAAAATCAATGCCCATATACTATAGAAATAATAGTAAGCAAGGTAACATATCTAATATGAGTACCCTACCCACTTTAACAATTTTATATAACAGTAATATAAATATATTTCACTAATATTTCCACAAGTGAAATGATTTTTACAAAAAGTATACAGATAACCATACATAGTCTAGTTAGACCATATAATAACCTCTAAAAATCAGTGTGACTCTATCATATTTAAAGGAATCATATAAATTATTCATATTTAGTGAACCACCTCTTGATTCTATTAGTCTCACCAATGGTATAAATAAATGATTATGAATTCATCAACACAAATCATTATCAGTTCATCAAATATTATTGGTCTTATTTTTTTATGTTATATTAAAAGGAAAACCATAAAATAATTTTCATTATTGAATTCTTATTATTGAACTATAATCTATAAGAAATAAACATTAAATATTTTATAATTAATCATATAATAAAAATCAAATTGGTCTCAAGGTTGTATTTTCCTCAATAATATAAAAATTTATTATAAAATAACAATACATGAATGAGAAGTATAAAAAACCTATTCTAATGTCCCATCATCTTTAAATTCATGTATACATGAACTGCATAAATTATCATTTGAAATATTTTACCTATATACTATCCATAAAAAATATCATAATGAAAGGAATTACTGCATGAAGGTTTTCCATTTCAAGTTAGAGTATCACGTAAAAATTCATTTATATCAATTTGAGTAAACAAATTATGGATAATACAATCTACCCATTCATATAAAATATTAAAACACTTCCTATTATTCAAAAATACAAAATATCTCATCCTTTAGGATGAGGTATTATTGTAGAGTAGAAACAAATATGTAATATTCGTAATTTGATCCAAAAAATTCTTAATGTCACGCTCAACCATATGTGACCCCATAATTACTATAATATAGTAACCCTCAATAATGTATTAATGAAAATGATATAGAAATTTTAAATGTCACTTAATTTATATTTTTGAATTTTCATTCATATTTGTATTTTAAGAGTGATTTTTGAAAGATATAAAAAATTTATTTTCGATCTATATGAAATCTGGAAATACCTCGTATAATTAATTTGTCTTATTTATCTACCATGTATTATATAAATTTTCATCTTTCAAATAACTAGAGTGATATTTCACAATATCAGATATATTACCTCAGTTTTAACTCAACTTGTCACAACCACTAATGTTCAATTTCATATCCAAATCCCTATATATAACATCAATTTATCTCTATAGAGACACCTCCTTAATCCTAATAATCAATATTTGTTAATGTATATGTATATCAGTATATGTAACAATATATAAATCAGGATATATCATCAATCAGTTTTTCCTAGGTAGGTTATTCCAATATTTATTTAAATCAAAAGAAAGTAAATAATTATAACCTATGTAAAGATTATGCAAGCTTACCTACATTACAAATAATTATAATCTATATTATGGATTATGAAAAATTATTTTTAATAAGGTTCCTTCTTTAAAATATTTCAAACACACATAACATATCGTTGTCTTATATTATGACCTAGTAGACTATTTTTTTGGAAAATGTATCATATTTTATCCTTAAAAATATAAAATGTACCTAAATCCAATCAAAATAAAACTTTATTTGACACCAAATTATAGCATACTAACATATTAGTATATGATCTATCATAAACCACATTCAATAGGTTTATGGATAGTGATATATGCATAAGAATCCACACATATTATGGGAGTCATTACAACTAATCATAACTTGTATCATGATTACATGGAAACTCATTCACTATAATATAAATTTATAACAAAATATGTATTATAAAACTTATATTTATTCAATTATATTTTTAAAAAGTATTATGAAATGAAATAAATTTCGACATATATATATTAAATCTTGAGAAAACAATTAGTGAAATATCATGTAAATGATTGAAAAATAAAATACAGTTTACCAATGAAAGACACTATTATATTAACCATTATGTCTTCAATTACACTTTATCCTCCAAGAATCAAACAACTCCATATATACTAATTTTAATGATTATAAGAGATGAAACTCATAAGTGAGGATTTAGGGATGATATAAAATACTCAAAATATTCACAAAAAATAGTTAGAAATCTCCCATTTTCACTACTTTCAACATGAATCTTCAATATATCATGTTTATAAATAAACTAATAATTGTATCATTCATCATCATTTTTCCAATTATACAATGAATTTAATTCATAACCGGGATTCCCGTGGCTCAAAATCTTCAAACATACCATATAATAATACATGTTTTATAGATATATTTACACTTTCCTTTCAAAATATCATAATAAAAAAGTATATTGCATAATATAAAATTATAGTGTCCATAAGTAACATATTATTTTATCCGGTAACATAGTACAGTACTCAAACACTAATAGAGGATAATTTTTTAAAAAATCTTACCATAAAGAGAATAATAATATGCATCTATCAAATCATATTGAATATCATCCACCTAAAATGTGGATTATTTTTTCCTGGTAGAAACAACATAATAGAAATTAATTATATAATATCAAATACCAATATATATTTTAAAGGAATCAACCATAATTAAACACCAATTCATGATGGATAAGTACATGAAAAACTATTTTAATTCCCAAGAAACAACTCTAAAAATAGTATACATTGATCCTAGAGATATATATTAGAAGAGAGTATGAACATAATAAATCGTTATCAGGAATAATATTATATTTTTTTATAGAATGAGTGTAAACATATCTATGAATCGATTTTTATTTTAAAGACTTTACATTTTGTAAGAATATGTATAATATCATAGGGAACATCAGTAATATCAATCAAAAGGATAAAAATGAATATAGAAATAGAGACTCATACAAGTCATTAAAAGTTTATAAACTAGAGTAGTGGGTGAGGAATATTGTAATTACTATAAATTAATTTTTTTTATCAAACCCTACATAGTGAGTAAATATGATAGGAATCAGTGTATTAGTGACCTTAACATTTTGATAACCATTAAAATGATCCATACATATGAGGTGATATAATAAATAAAATAAATCAAATGAATGTTCTATATATATATATATATATATATATTCTCCTCTGGAAATATCTCACATAGATAAGAATTAATACTATCACAATATTAACTATTATTTTACATATCCACATCATAAACATACCAAAATAAATTTCAGTGATTTTATTAAATAATTCAACTCAATATACCATCATAGTATTGTTATATGTATCTGTATAATTATTATATTTTTACATATATATTTAACTCAATATTAAATCAATTAAAAAATATATGTTTCATATGGTCATTCTCCATTATAATCAAAATTATTTTCACAATATCCCTTAATTAATTAAAATATCATCAATGAAATATCATTTCATATTCAATGTATTTTTGTATATCCACCAAGAAAAATATTTATATTAATTTTCATGTAAATTTTCTATCCATTATCATCGTCATGAGAGGTTTTAAAAAAATATAACAATTTGTAGAATTTCAACATTAATAAATTCCCATAACACTATGGAAGTATATATTATTAACATTATCCATTTATAATTTATAAAATTCATTATGATTATATTATTATGTTAATTTAAAAAGATGAATTGTCCTATTTATTTATAATTAACCACATGAAATCCAAAAGTATATTTATATGACTCGTCTTTAGTTTTTCAAATAATTTGGCATGTTATGATGTATCTTAATAAATAATTAAAATCATTATCTTGGGTAATCACTACCGTATTGATTATTCCACACCACTATTCTAGGAAACATTTTTCAAAAAATTTGTGTCACGTGTAATTGACTTAATTGTATCCATTTTTATATCTATAAGTGATACCATTATGCTCATAATATTATATGTTGTACTTACATATTTCCATTTTAATCATTTTCATGTTATGGGTTAATAATATATACCATATTGTAATCCCATGATTTTTTTTGAATGTGAATAGTTTTCATGTATTTATCCTATGAGATTTTACATAAGATCTCTGAGATATTATGCACTCCAAGATAAATATCACGCATTATCAGTAAGATATAACGTATCATAGTTTAATCACCTCAGTGTTTTTATGAATTCCACTTGATCTAGTCGAAAAAGAAATAGGGATATGTAAAATAATATTCACACATTATAAATTCCTATTTAAAAATTTTATAACAATTTAATACCCATTTCCTTTCATGCTATTCAACTTTTCATCCATCACAAATGTATTGATACTAAACCACATTTATTGAAAATATGTTCAATGTCATCCTTTATTGGAGCCACAATCCCCCTTTGAATTTATTTTTAACAACATGTATTTTAGATTCATCCCATATTCAATAGAAATATATTTCAATAATTTTTCTCTCCATAAATTTTTTTAATTGAATTTTGAATACCAGTTTTTCATTCCCATGTTATTAAAAAATAATGTGTCTCCAGATAATGGTGTTATCATTATTCACAATGTGATGTTTCATGAGTAATTTAAATCTATTTCTACATGAGCTAACTTTGTTCATAAAACAATATAAATTAGATAATACATTAATTTTTCCATATAGATATTCAATAAGGAACACTAGATCAAAAAAATTATATCAATAATTCTCAATCATAATATCAATAAATGTTTTGTAATCAACAAAATGAAAAAATTAAATCGTTCATGTTCAGGACGGTTTACCCTCTTTTATGTTATAACATGCATCTTATAGAAAATTAAAATTCATTATTGAATGTGGGGAACTTTGAAATATATGTCATTGATGTTGAGTAATAGGATATAAACAAATATGTAGCCTTAACTTTTTAAAATTCTTAATTAGGAAATGTTTTCTATGGATTATGAAAATATGTCCTATAGAAACGTTTCACTTTATTAGACACTTAAACATGATTTAGTACATAAACATCACTTCATACAACATATAATAACAAGAGGTCCAGTGTCTTTGGAGATTAGGACCATTACATAACAACTTAAAACGTTAAATACAACATCTTTATTGAAAACTTCCCTTACATGACCACTATATTCCGTCGTACTTTGTATTGCATAGGATAACCTAAAGAAAAGAATAATAAAAGGGTGAGACATAAATCCCAATAAGGGAATAAACATGTAATACCATGATGAATATAGTATGTGTTAGACAATAGGCATATCAATGGAGTACAAGAGAAACATAAAGGCGTGATAAAGCATGATAATCATTACATAGAAATTTGGAAATGACAGTTAACATTATTTTAGCATGAGATAAGGATATTTTCACATGAATCATGAGTATAACATCATTTCACTTGATTTATCATGATACTAATCTTTACCCAATGCATTGGAGAGCTATCAGGGCACACCATTCTTAAACATTTCATTTCATGCAAAAGTGTTCCACATGGATCATATAACATGGAATAATTCAACATCATAAGTTATTCCACTATTAAGAAATGTGGAATAGACACATGAAAGTACCATTAAATATGTATATGTTCATAAAGGTGAATATCCTTAACAGATACATGTGTATGGAATTCACTACACAAGTATTTTGGCTTGGAAAAGCATGGTGAAATTTTGGAAGCATAACATCATGATATAAAAATTTGTAAAAATGATTGAAGAGAGATAAAGGGGTGTCTCATTTATTTAAATGATATGGACATTAAGGGGTTAATATAGAAACATTTCCCAACATATTTAAAGTAATTTATATCGATAATACAAAGGAATTTCTTGAATGTAAATGAGGAGAGAGAAATTCCTAACGAAATTTCGGCATGGTAACAGGTGTGCATGGGAGGAATTAAATGAGAGATAAAGGGGTATCTAATAATTAAAACATAAAGAGGTAAGTATGGGGGAGGTGTGAAATCATACCCCATCATTTGTAATTTAAATTAAATGGGTATAACAACATAATTAAATTGGGATAAAAATGAGAAAAGAGGAAATAACGTACTTGGAGGTGTGATCCCAAAGGCTATTGAGAGGCTTGAGAGAGGCTTCTTGGGAGATTGGGGTGCCTTGGGAGGATTATAAAGAGAATAGGGAATAGTTTGGATGAACTCCAATGTCTTTTAGTGAAGAGTAAGTGGGATATTGGGTGGGTTTGTATAGGAAATTAGATGGAATTCTTTATTATTTAGTATTGGGTCACCACACATTAAACTAATCTATACCACAAACCAGTCCCTGTTTTTTTCCCATGTTATTTTTAAAAGGGTAGTGGAAAACAATATTTTATAAGTCCAATGGCCTAAATTCATAAAATAATGGGGTTTCTTATGTGGAGGTGAGTCATACTCTCAAAAAAATTCATTTAAAAAGTGAAAATGTTTTATAACCCTTGGAGGGTCCACTAAAGTTTTGTAAAATAAATCAAACAAAACTAAAATAACATTATTTTAATGGTAAAACATATATTGGCAGAACATATCATTTATTTTATTTTATTACATCACTATTGGATCATTATGATGTCATATAACACATTATATATTTAAACGATATTTAATTTTTACCCAAAAATTCGACTGTCTCAGAAAATTATGAGACATTCACCATTGGATAAATTCGAATTCCTGATTCCAAAAATAATATTCATTTTACTTAAATAATCTTATAAATATTTGAGTTTTTACTTTTAAAATAAAAACGTCTATTTATAAAAAATTCATTGGTTTTGACAAAAACATGTTTCAAAACTTAATAAAAATTACAATTGCATTAATAAAATTTTACGATCATTTATATTTAATATAAAGTAATTTAATAATAATAATATTTTATTAAAATATTATTTAATTCAAAAATCCATTAATTCATCAAAATAATTTTCTTAGTTTAATATTTAAAAAAATATTATTTTCGCTTTCAAAACTATTTACAAAGTAACAATAATAAAATGAATATATATTCATTATTATATAAAAAAACAATGCACATAATCATAGTGCTAAGGTCTTATTATATAACCCCTTATAAAACCCACATAATACCGAAGAGTAAGGTGTGCGATGGTGACAGAATCTTGGAGTGGCTCAGATTACATTGCTCTGGTAGTAATCTCTATCAACTTCCACTTCTCTCATAGGTGATGTCGTTTGAGCTTAAGATGTTGAAGCTCAGCTTGGGCTTGGTCAAGAGAGAATCCCAGTGATGCCACCTACTTTCTGAGCTCCAATAAATGGGCTTCATACGGGGCGAGTATGCTAGATGAGGCCATCGATTCCTTTGTCTGAGTAAATTGGATTTGTTAGAACCCTATATTTATACTAATCATGTGATCACTGCTCAACAACTATATTATAAATGGTCATAATTAATAATGGTGTTTTGAAATCCAAAAACATAAAACCAATGATGTTCAAATTTTATATAAATATTTTACACAGTGAGACATTTAATTAGATCAAGAGGAATTTCCATTAATGAATGTTTGGGTCGTTACAATCATTCCCCTTAAGAAATATTGGCCTTGAAATTTCCTTTTCCCACACTAAAACAGATGTGGGTAACTCTTCTTCATCATTTCCTCCGATTCCCATGTCACTTCTTCAAACTTGTCATTTCGTGACAACAGCTTGAGGCGGGGAATTGTCTTATTTCATCGAAATTTTTCTCTATGATCTAAGATCTTCACTGGTTTCTCCCCAAAAGAAAGATCGTCCTCTAACTATACTACCTCTAAAGAGAGTAAATGTGAAAGGGGATGGTATGTACTTTTTTAAGAGGGATAAATGAAAGACATCATTTACTTTGGATATGGTGGGTGGAAGTGCTAGTTGATAGGCCACAACCCCGACACGATCAAGAATCTCGAAGGGGCCGGTGTACCTAGGACTTAAATTACCTTTCTTTAAAGACCTCATGACCATATTACGTGGAGATATACATAGAAATACCATGCATCCAAATTTAAACTCATGGTCTCACCAATGGTTATCTGCATAACTCTTCTGTCGACTCTGGGATAACTTGATATGCTGCGGAATGGTTTTCACCTTCTCCATCATTTCTTCGACCATTTCTGGTCCTAGCAGCTTACACTCACTGACTTCATCCCAACACGCCTATGTTCTGTACCTTTTCCTATAAAGGTCTTCATATGGTGCCATTTGGATGCTTGAGTGGAAACTATTATTATAGGAGAATTCAAACAGAGGAAGATGTTGATCCCATCCTCCTTTAAAGTCCATTGATCATTCTCTCAACATTTCCTCAAGTGTTTGTATAGTCCACTCAGATTGGCCATTAGTTTGAGGATGATAGGCTGTACTAATGTTCTGTTCAGTATCCAGAGCATGCTAAAGGCTCTTCAAAAACGAAGAGATGAATCTTGGATCTCGATCGGACATGATAGATTTTGGTACCTCATGAAGCCTTACCACTTTCCTGATATATATCTGTGCTAGTTTATCCAATGAGATATCCTCCCAAATTTCAATAAAGTATGTATACTTTTTAAGAGGATCCACGATAACCCAGATTTAATTATTTCCTTCGGATGTCTTCAGAAGTACGGTGAAAAATTCCATACTGATTTTATCCCATTTCCATTCTAGTATGGGTAATGGTTGCATCATCCCCTTAGACTTCTATCTCACAGCCTTCACTTGCTGAAACACTAGGCACTTTGACATAAATTTATTGATCTCATTCCTCATATTACCCCACAAATAATGCTCTCACAGATCTCGATACATCTTTGTGTTTCCTGGGTGAATAGAAAATTTTGAACTATGTGCATCATACAAATGTTCCTTCTTCTTCTTTGCACCTGATGGAACACATAGTCTTTTCAAAATATCACAATTCCTTCTTCATTAACATTGAACTCTAAGTATTTCCCTCTTCTGATAGCTTCCACTTTCTTCTGAATTATCACATCGTCTTTTTGATCATCCTTTAACCTTTCCAAAATAGACAGTTGATAAATAATTTTTGAAAGGATTGATGATGTTCCTTTCTTTAGGATTCCCATGTCCATATTCAGAAAATTTAAGAAGATTGGATCCTTTTCAATTATCATTAGTGATAGAATCTCTGGGTCCTTTCTACTTAGAGCATCCACCACCTTGTTTGTTTTCCTAGGGTGGTAATGGATTTGGCAGTCATAGTCGTTGATCAGCTCTAACCATCTTCATTGGCGCATATTCAACTCTCTATGTGTGAATATATACTTGAGGATTTTGTGGTCCTTATATATTTCACACTTCTCCCCAAAGAGATAATTACACCAATATTTTAAAGTGAAGATCACCGAAGCCAACTCAAGATCATGTGTTGGATAATTCTGCTCATCAACTTTCAATTGACTTGAATCATAGGAAATTACTTTGTCATTTTTCATCAACACACGTCCCATACCATTCTTCAAAATATCACTAAATACAACAAAAATTTATCCACTTGTGGGTAATGTGAGCACAAACATAGTGATAATCCTCCTTTTTAACTCCTTAAATATTTCTGCGCAATAATCACTCCAAGAAAACTTTACTCCCGTCCAAGTTATCTTGGTCAGAGGGTTGGACAATCGTGAGAAATTTCTCACCAATCGTCGATAATATCCAGCTAAACCCAAGAATATTCGGATATCCGTTACTGATTTTAGCCTCGATCATCCATCAATTTGAGCTATTTTGGAGGGATCCACAGATATCCCAGTGCTTGTGATGATATGACCCAAGAATGAGACCTCCTTCAACTAAACTCACACTTGATGTACTTTTTAGATAGATTATCCTTACACAAGGTCTCTAGTACAGTTATTAGATGATCCTCATGATCCTCCTTGGGTTTGAAGTATATCATAATATCATTTATAAATACTAAATTTTTTTTTGTGTTAATCTCTAAAGACTATGTTCATCAAGTCCATGAATATTTCTAGAGCATTGGTGAGTCGGAAAGGCATTACTGTGAATTCATAGAGTCTGTATCATGTACAAAAATATGTCTTTGGGATATCTTCCTTCTTCACCCTTAATTGATAATATCCCAACCGAAAATCCACCTTGGAGAATTATTGTTCTCCACGCATCTGATCAAACAAGCCATCATTTTTTGGGAGAGGATACTTGTTCTTTATTGTGATTTTGTTAAGATCACGATAATCGATACAAAGGAACATTGAACCATCCTTCTTCTTGATGAAGAGGACTGGTGCACCCCATGGTGAACCAGTTGGGAATATAAATCCTTTATCCAGATTCTCATGTAGTTGTTTTCTAGCTCCTCAAGCTCCACAACAAAAATTCTATACGACATCTTGTTTATTGGCAATGCTCCATGTATAAGTTCAATTGAGAATTCAACATCTCTTATAGGAGGAGGACCATGAAATTTATCGGGAAACACTTCAGCAAATTACCTCACAATAGGCATGTCATCAAGGATGGTTGCTTTAGTGGACTCAATCATTTGAGCCATATACACATGCTCATAGGGCACTAATATCCTTTCTTGAGATGATGGTGCTAAAAAAGATTCCTCTTCATCCTTGCACTTGATATAATCAGTGGTCGATTCTCCATATGGAGAGTTATTTTCCTCTCACAACAATTTATGTTGGATCTAAATAAGGAAATCCAATAAATGTTGAGAATTGTATCAAATTCCACTAGAGGGAGTATGACAAGGTTCTACAAGAAGTTCGGTCTTCGTATTATGAAAGGGGAGGAGTTATATTCATGGGATGCAATTATTTCACCATTTTCCATACTCACCGACATCTTTACTTCCATGATTTGTGGTGGTGTTGAGATTTTTTTACTAAACTTTTGGGATATAAAATATTGTGTAGAACAAGAATCAAAAAGTATGTTCACTATTGTTAAATTAATAACTAGATTACCTATCAACACTTATTTTTGGGTGTTCACTTATGTGGTAGTTATGAAAAAATATCACCCTTTCTGCCTTGGAGGTTGTTGGTTGCCTCTGAAAACACTTGTCATAGGGCACTGATTTGCAATGTGACTCGGTTCTTTACAGTTGAATCAATGAACAAAACTATGAGGGTTGAGAGGATCATTTCTATCCTCTATCATAGCCACTAGTTTTTATTACTGATAGTTACTAGCCATGTTCCCTTATCTTCCACACCTAAATCATTTTCTCGTCCCTTTCAGGAAATTTCTAGGGTGCTTTTTTCCCCACATTAGGAAAGTGGGGTGCCAGATCTTGTTAGCTTCATTGGATTTATACATAAGAATGACAACATTGAAGTCCACCTTACGCTTCTTATCCCCATGATACCCCTGAGATTCTCCAATATCCATTTCTACCTTGAGGGCACATCATACAATTTCCTCATAACTGTCGAAGTCACGGATCTCCAACGCTTTCTGCAATCTAGGTTTCATCCCACCAAAAAAGTGGTCAACCTTGCATTAGAGTGTAACTACAAAGCCGAAGGCGTATCGTGAAATCCTTGTGAAGTTTTCTTCATTCACTCCGACAGATTCATCGTCTTTTTTCTTGAGGCCAATGAAGTCCCTTTCCATATTAAGTCGTAGGGTGAACGAAATATATTTATCGAAAAACAACTTCTGAAAATCCTTCCATTCCAACACCTCGATCTCCACTTCATGATTACTATTTTTTATCAATGTCAACCATTGATCAGTTTCACCCTCCATACGATAAGAATCTGGGAGAACCTTCTCTTATTCAGAACATTGAAGGATAGAGAAGATCTTTTCAATAGAGTTGATCCATTGTTCGGGGATTGAGGGATCTTATGATCCATTATAAGTAGGAGGCCTTTGTATCATGAAGCTCTAGATAGTGACTTGTTCATTCTGGGGGGGTGAACATTCCTCTTGACCCAAGTTTCTATTCAAAGGGTGAGTTAACCGAGAGTGATGCGTGAAAAAGTTTGTGATTCTCACTCCCATCAGATTGGGCATCTCATTATCATAGTCATCACATTGATCTTCAAACCAGTTGTTAGCCCGAGTCCTCCTATTACTGGACATTGGATGGAATAAAAGGAAAGATAGGGTTAACATATAAAGGGTAATCCATGGACAAAACTGATGACTTATAAATAATGTTTATTTATTTATCTTATGAATCTATAGGATTAAATCTATGCTACTGATGATCTACTTTATAACACATATTCTTAATGGAATTTTTTAAATTCACTTAATATGGGTTCATAATAATATTTTGAATTTACCAAGGCATGTCCCCTAAGAGTGCCGTAACCAAGAGTTCATCAAGTACCTTTATCGTGTACTAGGATACCCCCGATCAAGCCCGAAACTCCTTTTTGGGGTTTTCACCCACATGTACATCTGTGGTAGAGCCGCATCTACCTGATTGTATCCAGAAAAGGTTGTATTTTATTAATAATGCACTTACTCAATACTCACCAATACATAGGTATGTTTTTATTATACGTAGTCTTATCTCAAAGGCTTTATTAGGGTTTTCTAATCCTAATCCCAAAAATAACTAAACATATCCTCTAATACCAATTATGGAAACCTTGGTCTTTATTACTCACTTAAACATGATTTATTACATAATATTAACTTAGTAAAAACAAAGAAGATCGAGAGTTATAGTGTATTTGGGGATTAGGACCATTACATAACAACTGGAAACACGAAATGAAACATATTTATTGAAAACATCCTTTACATGACCACTACATTCCCTCGTACTTAGCATTGAAAAGGATTACCTGAGAACATGCATAAGAAAAGGGTGAGCTATAAATCCCAGTAAGGGAATAAAAATGGAATGAAATGAGGAATATAGTACTTGTTAGCAAATAGCCATATCAATGGAGCACAAGTGAAACATAAAGGAACGATAAATCTAGATAATCATAACATGGAAATGTTGTAACAACATTTAACATGATTTTAGCATGAGCTAAGGACCATTGCATATGTAGCTTGATTAAATATTTATTAAACTTGAATTATCATGAGTAAAACTCATTTTACTTTATGTATCATGATACTAATCGTTTCCCAATGCATTGGAACGCTATCAGGGCACACCCTTCTTAAACATTTCATTTCATGCATAAGTGTGCCACGTGGATCATATAACATGGAATGATTCTACATAATTAGTTATTTCAGGATTAATAAATTGGGAATAAACACATAAAATTACCATTAAATATGTATATGTTCATAAAGGTGAATACCCATGATAGAGACATGGGTATGGTATTCAATACATAAGGATTTTGACTTGGAAAATCGGGCTGCACTTTTTGGAGCATAACGACGTGACATAAAAATTCGTAAAAATGGATGATAAGAGATAAAGGGGTGTATGATCATATTTAAATGAAATGTATAGTAATGGGATCATAAATAAACATGTACCAACATAATTAATGGAATTTCGATTGATAATAAAAATGAATTTCTTGAAAGTAAATGAGAAGAGATAAATTACTTACCGAATTTTGGCATGGTAACGTGTGTCCATGGGAGGCATTAAATGAGAGTTAAAGTGGTATCTAATATTTCAAAAATAAATTGGGAAGTATGGGGGAGGTGATAAATCATACCCAAACATTTTTAATTGAAATTAATAGGGTATAACGACATAATGAAATTGATAAAAAAAATGAGAAAAGAGGAAATCCCTTACTTGGAGGTGTTATCCCAATGGCTTGGGAGAGACTTGAGAGAGGATTCTTGGGAGCTTGGGGTACCTTGGGAGGATTATAGATAGAGGAGGGAAGAGGTTGGAAGAACTCCAAAAGCTTTTAGTGAAGTGGAAGTGGGATCATTTGTGGGTTTATATAGAAAAAGAGAGAGAATTTTTTATTATTTAGGTTTAGGTCACTACACATTAAACTAATAAATACCACAAACCATCCCTTGGGTTTTTCCCTTGGTTTTTTCCAAAGGGGAGTGAAAACAATATTTTATAAGTCCCATAGCCTAAAATCTTAAAATAATAGGGCTGTTTATGTAGAGGTGAGTCACACTCTCAAGGAAATTCATTTAAAAAGTGAAAATGTTTTATAACTCTTGGAGGGACCACTAAAGTTTTTTAAAATAAATAAAAAAACCTAAAATCATATTATTTTAGTGGAAAAACATATATTGGCCGAAAATATAATTTATAGAATTTTATTAATTCATTGTTGGGTCATTATGATGTCATAAAACACATTAGATATTTAAATGATGTTTAATTTTTACACAAAAATTCGACTGTCTCAGAAAATTATGAAAAATTCACCATTGGATAATTTCGACATCCTAATTACAAATATAATCTTAGCTATATCTAAATAATTTTCTAAATTTGTGAATTTTTACTTTTAAAATAGAGACCCCCATTTCTTGAAAATTCAGGGGATTTGACAAAAACATCTTTCCAACCATAATAAAAATTACAATTGTATTCATAAAATTTTACAATCATTTATATTTAATAAAAAGTAAATTAATAATAATAATAATATTTTTTTAAAATTTTATTTAATATAAAAATTCATTAATTCATCACAATAGATTTCTTAGTTGAATATTAACTAAAAATAATATTTATGATTTCAAAACTATTTACAAAGTAACAATAATAAAATGAATGTATATTCATTATTATATACAAAATTAATGCACATAATAATATTTCTAAGATCTTATTACATAACCCCTTATAACACCAACATAATACTGAAGAGTAATGTGGGAAATGGTGATAGACTTTTGCGGTGTCTTGGATAACAGTGCGCGGGTGGTAATATCTATCAACTTCCACTTCTCTCGTAGGCGATTCCGTTCGAGCTTACCAGGTGGAATCTCGGCTTACGCTTGGTCAATAACAAAGACCAATGATGCCAACTCCTTTCCGAGCTCTAAAAAATGGGATTCATAAGGGGAATGTATACTGGATGAGGCTGTCGATTCCTTTGTCTGAGTAAATTGATTTGTTAAAGCCCTATATTTATACTAATCATGTGATCACTGTTCAAAGGCTATATTATTAGTGGTCACAATTCTAAACGGTATTTTAAAATACAAAGATATAATACCAATAAAGGTCACATTTTATATAAAAATTTTACATAATGAGACACTTAATTAGATCAAGAGGAATTTTAATTAATGAATTTTTCGGTCATTACATGTCCCTTATATGGAACCATTCAATATTTAATATGCCTTTATTCACCTTCTACTTCAATATAATCTATTTGGTATATGTATTATTAGACTAGAGATTCTACACTAGATTTATAAATATATTTATAGAGCATTTATGAAACAACCTATAACAATTGGATACTCTATATAGATATACATATATTCAAATTGAATCTTCATCCAAATAACTTTTGTATCTATATATAATGAAAAAACATTCCCATTGATCTTATATTGACGATTCATTAATCAACTGAAAATTATTCAACATGTGGTATCTCAGTACAAAAAAAGACTGATTAATTCATACTTAATAGAAATCTATATATATGTACCTGAGGGGAGACTAACTCAAAACATTAAATCAAGAATATTCAACCTGATTTTCATGTAATTTTGTTCCCTTAACTAAATAAAAATAAATAGAATATTCATATTCACTCACGTTTATCTCCATGTAGGTTGTATCCTCCATTTTTAATTAAATAAAAATGACTTGAATATTTTTTTGAGGTAACATGGTCTTAAAATCATAAATCATTGATTTATTTAATTGGATTTACTCTCACTTGCAACTTTTTCTTGTCAAAAAAATCAATTAGGAGAGGTTGTTTAAGAGTATTATAAATATATTAATTGTTTATAATAAATTACAACTTATATATTTATTCAATCACCCTCTACATCAAGATGATATATTATATATATATTTCAATTGATAAGGAATTATTTACCTTAATCATGAATAGATTTATAGAACTTTTTTGTTATACCATATAACAATTGGATAATTACTGTCAATATATATATATATATATATATATATATCGTTAGGTTATTTATTTATCCATTTCATTTATATAGAATCCAACAAAGTAGAAAAAACTAAGAATCAGTGGAACATATTTTAATACATGATATTTCATATATTTTAATGAAACATGTATTCGAATAATAAATAATGATTCCTTAGATTTAGAGTTTCTTGCATCATTTTGATCAACCAATCAATATCCATAACACACTAAACATCTTAAACATGTATATTATCATATAATAGGCGATAATTTGATATAATTTTGATATATATATGAATTATCAGGGTGTCATTAAGTTGTATTCCTATTTATTTGATACATATCTGGATCATGGTTTCATTAAAATATATTATTCATTGATTGTGCCAAATGAATGAAATTACAAATGAATTTTCTAAATAATTTATTTTTTAAAACCCAGAATTCCTCATCTTTAGTCAATTATTTACCCACCTGAGTTTCCTTAGAAAACAATTTTGAATATTTGATACTAAATATTTTTATTAACTCCATGAAAAAAAATTGGTAGATGAAAATTATATCACAATTTTATGTGATTTTCAAACATAAAATGAAATCTACCGCACCAATCAATGATATATAAAAATTATTCTTCATTTTTTTGAGAAATTATTTACACATATTTTCTTCATTACTAGTGAATATAATTTCATCAATATATATATTAAAATTTATTGATAAAGAGTTGGTATTCTATAGATAAATTTTTTTATAAACATGTATAATTCTAAATTTCATGAGTTTAAAATTATAATCTCTCTTGGAATACCATGACCATGAGGAATGATTCAACCCATTTATATATTTCTTAAATTTTAACATTTTTCCTTATTAATCAATCATAATACCAATATGTAGATCCCAATAATTTTAATCTTTAATCATACCATTCAAAAATACTAATTATAAATGAATTTTAATTTTTTTAGTTTCTTTATACAATAATAACATGATAGAATTGTAGGGTATCTATTACTAAATGAGGATAAATTTTTTCAAAAATATAAATTCCCAAAATTTTTTATACCCCTTGAAATACAATATAGATTTATGCATTTCAAAATCACACTTTTAAATCAGATTGTTTATAAAATCCCATTTTACGACAATGATATTTTTTCCCTTAAACCCAGATTATATCTACCATTTCTCATTATTATTAGTTTTTTAATCCTCAATCTATTATTTATTTAATTATTTGTGACTAAAAGACCAATCAATAGTTTTTTACTCGTTATTTTAAACAATTTTTCATGTCTAGAAGTTACACATTAATTATAGATTTTACCTCTTTATAATGACCTATTACAAAAAATTATTATCATAATGGTATCTAAATAATTAATTTATTCTTGTTTCTGTCAAATTCAGATACCTATCACTTGAATAAGAAGAATGTACATCAATGACACATATTTTTTATTTTTATTACTATTTTTCACCTGCAACATGAGTTATAACATCACCCTAATTATCATTCTTAATTTACTTTTCACCACATCTTCATTTTTGAAGACTATTACATCATCATTGTCAATTACCCTCTTTGATTTATTTTTATAGAATATATATATGATTTTATATTTAGTGTATAACTGAGAAATATTCAATATTCTACTTTCTCATAAATTATCCCACCAATTCAACCGTTCTTTTATAATCATGGAATCTAAACCACACTAAAGTTATTTTTAATGGGACACTTTTTAAAAGGAATTTAATAAGAATTTATATCCAAATATTTCACTAAACAAAATTTGTTAAATAATATTAGTAGAAATGATAACTTCAAATAAGATATAATATTAAACTCCATACTAAATTAGTACGGTTATTTCCATATTTATAAAAGTTTTTTTCCATTCAGCCACTCAATTTTGATATAGAGTTTAATTTTAATAGAAGTAATATGTTATAAATTATTTTTAAAAAGACTATAGATTTTTTATTTCAATAATCACTATAATTATCAGATCCAATGCATAATATGTTTTATTCTCAATGAATCGCTTAAATCATTTTAATATGTTAAATGATTGGGATTTATCATAGATAAACACAATGAGTGTTACTATAGTAAATTCATCATTAAATGAGATTAAATACATTATTTATGTTTATTTATTTTTTCTCATATATCCACAAAAAATCTAAATGATCAATTTTTTATGGTGATTTTCTTTAGATATCAACTCATTTTTTACAATTATTCAACATGTTAAATTTTTAATTTTTTTTTTGAAATGGTGATATTTTATTCCTTTAATACTGAAATATCTTTTATATCCAATTATTTTAACAAAACTTCTATAATATTTTAAAAAAACATGAACAATTCATCTATACCACTAATTATTCATAACAAGAATAATAATATTGAAACCATTATTATATTCTATTTGCTAGAAATAATTATCTTGTGTTGTCATATAAATTTATATCATATCAATATCTTTCAGCCTCTTCACTAAAACATTTTCTCTAAAAAAGCACCTCAATTACATCATCATATTGTTATGATACTTGAAAAATTTTGATTCAACCCATTATAAAGTATAAAATTATTGGAGTTTAATTGATTCATAAGAAATTTTCCTATCTAATTATCATTAATCATCTATATATTGTAATTATAAAATTCAAAAACTCTCCCCCTCATATCATTTAAAATTTTGATGTTATTTTTATAATCTGTCATTTTTTAGAAAAAAACACCATTATATGATCAATAGATTCTAATATTTTCGGTCCATGATGGAAACCTCAACAACATTTACACATTATTTAGACTGATATCATTTTTCAACATTATCATCTATAAATATAAGATTCAACTGATTTATTATGATTATAATAAATTAATATGTATTCCTTTCCTTCTTATTCAGACTTTCCAAAAGCATTATTTATGTTTCCATTTTTTTTACACATAAAGAGTCTTATCAATTTTTTTAAATAGATGGATTATTTTTAGTAGTTTTTCACAATGTTTTGATTAATTTTATCTAAATTTTCTTTGAGGAGACATTTTTTATAATCAAATATATATAATAGGGAAAAAATAATAACATTTAAATATTTTTATTATATAAGAATTATAAAATGTAATTGTTTATTTTCCAACATCACATTCTGCACATCATTGAGATTATTTCACCAACACCTTTTATGGATAAATTATTTTGAAATTTTTGGTCCACATAAATCTTTTTAAAGAATAAATTTATTTTCAATTATAATTTTTAATTAAAATAAATTCATGCATATCATCTAAAAAAGTTATGTATTTTTTTGATTCTATCTAATATATGATCTATCATTTTGGTATTTAATTGGTAGAAATCAATTATTTATGTACAATATTTTATTAACCAAGAGTTAATTAAATTTTACACTTTATAAATTAATTCAATAGCTAAAAAATTAATTTATCTCTAAGGATTATTATAGATATCCCCAATTCCAATGGTTTATATATTATAATTACTCTTGGGATTATCCATTAACTCCTTAAATTAAATTTTTTTAGTATTTATATGTTTAAACTCTTATTATCTAGTATTGATAATGAAAGTAGTAACATTATAACCCTAAAAAATTAACTGTGATATGATTAGAGTTCCAATAGCCTTGAGTGAATCCCCCTAATAACAAAGGATTAAAATAATCTCATATGGTTTCTAAATATTATTGGTGGATGATATACCCATATGTAAGATAAAAACGATATAAGATAAAAAATATTAAAAATATATATTATAAATAATAGAAACCATTCAACCCTCCAATAACATAACATAAATAAAATATGACTCATGGAAACAAAATATAAACTATATGTACTAATGAATCAAAAGAGAAACAATAGTCCCAAACATAGTAATACACAATGTTAAACACTAATAAGACATCCAAATTCCCACCTCCATTACAAATTACCACAACATCAAGATGAAAACTAGAGAATAATGAAGTCAAAACCTTACAAATATCATGTTTAAAAATGTATCTATAAAAAAAATATGAATTATAGGGCCCCATCAATGTTTCATTAAAATTAATAAACTTTGTGTCAACTTTTCATTATAATTATATTATATGTCCTTTTTAGTTAAGCATTTTAGAGGGTCAGGAAAAAACAATTAATAATAAAACCTATATCTTCATCAAAAAATAGAGATTGTTCCAAGTGTATAGGAAACTAATTAATCCATTTTAAGTCATAAACATCTTGAAAAAATTATTCACAAAACATAATATTATATATACAAATTAATTATTATTTTTATATATATCCATGTAATTAGCGTCATAGAATTTTTTGGAGTTAAAATGATTTGTAAATGTAAACATAGGTAGAAACCATCAATTATTATAAGTGAGAACATGATGAATAAATTTGTATGAGAATATAATAAAGAACATTAACACGACATAAATAATTAATTTCCAATTAAATATGTACTTATAATACAATAATAATTGGATGTGGGTTTTAGGATATAAAAATATATGGAATTGTGTCATTGGAAAATCAGCGGGATTCAAATATGAACAACAGAATAAAGGAAAACATGATAAATGTGACATTAGGAATAAAAAGACCATATGTACATGATTCATTACATGAAAATAAGAATATGAGTAAATAAATTATCATGAGACCATTAGGCATAATATGATTTAAAGTATATGGGACATAACATAGAAATGTGGAAACAATATATTCATGATACATTTATTAACATGCCACCATTTTTCATCAATATGTTTTTATAAAACAACAATACCAATTTTATTCACCAATGTATCAAAAAAACAATCCAAAGGGTTACTTCCAAAGTATCATGATCATGTAATCTATAGTGACTAATTGTTCACCCAATTCATTGGATCACTATTATGAAGCACAAATTATATTACCTAGGTATTACCCCATTGCCTGATAAAATATTACCAAGACACAATTTCAAGGTGTTATAAATTTTAATTTTCTACATATTAATTATATACACAATAGATTTGAGATCAATAATTAAAAACCCTTCATATGAGTATTATTATATTTTACACACCAATCAATGATCATAAGATCATATAATTTCGACCAAGGAGTGGGGAATTTTAGTTTCACATATGGATTTCCCCAATACATAAAACAGTGTAACATATATATATAGATAACCTAGAATGATATTATAATTAGTTATTCGGGACATTGAAAATCACGGACTAAAATCCACAATATGGAGGATAGAATAAATGGATAAAAAGTGGAATAAATGAAGGATAAATATATACAATACTCAATTGAGAATAATTGAAATTATAAAGGGGTTTATTATAAAAAATTTAAATCATAATAAAAAGGCATTAAAATTATTACAATAAAGGAATGTCTTCAATTGAATATATGAGGGAGAGAATTAAGGAATGATTTAAAGATTTGGAATAATATATTGAACAAACTATGAAATGTGTTTAATGTTATATATGGGTATTATCACATAAATAATAAAATATTAGGATATTAAAGGATTGATTATTGACATATTAAATTATAATCACAAGGAAATCAAAAGGATTTCAATAAAGGAACTCATTGAATTGAGAAGGTGACGAAGGTAATACAAGAGTAATTTCTACAAAATTAAAACTATACCATAGGTAATAAGAGGGTTGTTTTAATGAGATACAACAAGGGTATATAATCAATAGTGTATCATTTGGGTAATAAAGGATTTATTATTATCATTGAGTTTCATACTCATATGAAAATAAAAAGGGTTTATCATAAAATAAGTACTTGAATCAAAATGATGAGGATGGACATTACCTTTTTATGTAGCTTCTGAAATATTTTTTGGCATCTATAGAACATTTGTAATCTATGAGAGGTATTTAGAGAGTGATCGGGTATGTAAAATCTTGGTCGATTCCATTAGGTTGGGGATGTATGATATAATGTTTTTGAGTGATCTCCTTTTATAGGTGAAAGATAGGATATTTTCAATAGAAACTAATGTTAGGATTGGGTTATTCATGGAATCACAAGGGTGTAAGTTTGGTAAGGAGAGTTTGGTATAACAGGTGGGAAAAAAGTTTTAATACATGTTTGAATGAATTTCAAACATAAAAATGTATTCTAAATGATCTTGATGTCAAATATATTTAGTAAAATATCATAACAATTGGTTTTTACTTTTCACAATTATTGACCATGATTGAATATTAATAATTTAAATAATATTATCACTAAAAGTATAAGATTAAAATTACTACCTAATTTTGACATATTTAATGAATATTGTTAATCAATGTAACAAAAATAAAATTCAATATTTGAGAAAAATAAATTCTAAACAAAATATTTAATATATATGAATTTTTTGAGAAAGATGGGTTTTTATATATATATTATCTTTAATATCATTTAAAATTGATAAATAATTTATTGAGTTTGAATGTATATACAGACACACATCACATTTCTTTTTTTGATTAAATAATCACATGCCCAACTGTTGACTGTAGGGGGTTGAATTATGTGCATTCCTTCAGGTCAGGAATTTAATTTCTAAATGGTCTTCAAGGGGTTTCTTATCATGGATCCAAAAATTCCCAATAACTCTCTTATCTATAAATACTCATGGACCTATATAATGTAGGTAGGAATTAGTTTGGGAACTGGGAAAATGACAATTAATAACTCAAATTGGTTGGGAATATCGGAAGTCATGATCATTACACACTTTTGGTGGGAATTATCCCAAATTTCGGGACAATATTAAAGATATAAGATATATTACTGAACCCTTTATTAATTACAAAGTATGTATAATATAGATCACCCATGATGTAATGATCAATTATGAACTTTCATGGGTATAGAATCATCTTTATATATATGAGGTTCTCCCTTGATAGTGATATCTTTATGTATCTGATGTTTTATATTAATGGAATCGTTTTATGGATGGATTAGAGATTAATGGATCATTAATTAGAATGATGTTGGGTTTATGCCACGTGGTGAGGCTGTCTAAAGTTTTTTATAATCCAAAGAGGTAGAAGATGTTTTGATATCGGGATGAAATCCATATATTGGGCTTTCTGTGTATAATTGTGAAAGTAAAAATAACCCACATAGTTCGGTTCCAATAAATAGGGAAGATAAACATTGCAATTCTTATCACGAGGATGAAACCAAGTAGTTTATTGTCAGGAAAAAAAGACATCTAGGTGAAGGGATCCTAGTAAATATTTTGTGACGGACACACATAGATGAGTCCTGAGGGACCTGGAAGAGATGTAGCCTCTTTTTTGGATATGAACCTCCCAATAATGTGACACGAAGAACATTATAGTGAATTTCGATGCATATTTTGAAACTCTAGGAGACTTCCTACGTATCACACTTAGTTGAGAATCAAAGACCTCATCATTTGGTAACAGTTGGGGATTACAGTGTATAGGATGACCAGTTAATGTGACATTATTGGGGATTATACTAACCATGAGGCCCATTTTAGTTTTGGGATCGTGTGGATGTTAGGATCGATACTAACCTCTAAGCCCACATGAGTTATACTCGATGTGAGGAATAAGAGGAAGTAATTGATATGGTGGTCACATGATCCACTTCATCCACTAGTGGAAAAAATCTATTCCCAAATGGATAGTTAACGGGAGTATAAGTTCCAATATCCTAAACCTTTTTTGTACCTGGGGAGTTGAAGAGGTGAAGAAATGTATCATCTTAAAAGAAACACAAGGGTATTAATCTAAGAGGGATTCCCTTCTGGTTCTTTTGGAGGAGAAGAGTGTTTAACACTCACCCCCATCTAAGAAAAAATGTAGTTATTCCCCTCAATCCCTAGAATTTATAGGTTTATGATAGAACCTCAGAGGCTATGAGAACTTTCCAGGTTGGTACACTTATTACCAAGATAATGTAGAAATGAAGACATTCCAATGGTTTTCCTTGTGGTGGGGGGTTTCCAAAAGACCCATCTTACCGTGATTATGAAGAATCTAGAGGATATACTGATGTGCCTAATGATATTATCATAAATTTTATGTGGATTTGAAAGAATCCTTATCTTGATTCCACTAGACTATTTTGTGGAGGGGCCAATTTATGGAATGATTATACACCATAAGGGAGTGATGTGAGGTGTATAATAGAACCCCCTAGGAATCCCCATTCCACATAGCATATTATTATATAGGATGGGTTCCCTCAATATAGTGTGTTTCTATGCAGGCGAGGGTACCATACATGTATCATTGTGCTACACAGACATAGCTTCTACTCTTATGGTGTGTTTCTATATAGGTCTATGTTCCGCCCACATAGTGTTTTTCTATGCACGGTCAAGTTCCACCAATTTTGATGTTTTCTATGTGGGGTAGAGTTCCATCCACAATTTATTTTTCTATGTGGTATGTTTCTGAAAAAATGGTATATCTATTTATACCTCATATAAAGGTGTCAGCAAATGGGGTTTAAGACTAAAAATTAATATATTATTTTATATATACTTAATTTCATATGGTGGTTTTACCTACATATAATAGATCACTCTCTCCCAATTCATTTATGAGCCTCTACTTTATGAATCTATTTTTTATCTCACCTATCTCATTTATTTTTGGACTTCAGTTGGTCCATGTCATTTAAATGTTATATAATAATGGAGGGACCATATACCTGCATGGTCGGTCATCCACGGTGGGCTGAAGGGGTTCTTTTTCTGAAGCCCATGGAGGACTCCACATCCAAAAAATGATTTAATTTTTGGGGGAAGTTATTAGAAGGTTTAGAAATCACAATTTATCTCCACAAAAATTTTTTTGTTTATAGGGAATAGAGATACCATCATGTATAGAAAATTATTTCATTCACGTGGGACAATAATTCACGAGGGTAAAACCACTATTAGGCCCCTCCGATGAAATGGTTTCGTTTTCTAGCACCGACGATACTATCTCGTGCCATGAATAATTTAGTTCTTGTGTATTTTCATATTATAGGGGAATGTTATTCAGAGAAGAGGTCAACATTGATATTTTTTCAGAAAAAACCCATACCTTCCATCATGGATTCATCACATTTGATTATTTTTTCTTCAAATTATTCTTATGAGTTTATTGAGAACTTTTCTCAAGTATGTGGAATTATATTCTTATATGTTTAATTCTCAAGACCCACTAAACGGTCCAAGTCGGAGATGGCTATGATTGGAATGTATTAGAGGTGGTTCTGATGTAGAAATTATTCTTTTATTGAAGTTTTTTTTGGTATGCAAGAGGAAATTATAGAAGTAAAACACCTACAAATATGGGTCATTGATCATTTTTTCATTAAAAAGTTTTATGTAAACGAGAGACTTATGGGAACTATCAATCTCCATATACATCCACATAGATTTTGTCTTATCCTAACTATCCTTATGTGAACTGAAATATGTGACTTGATAACATTAATTTTTATTTCCTCATATTAAGTTCACATATGCTACATGGATTGAGTGTCAAATGTACTAAATTCCTCACATGATAACTCTTTATGTAACACCCCGACCGCAGTTACCCAGATTAGGTGCATTATTACATAACATTGGCATGACACAAGGAATCATGTCCTGAAAGACGGATCAGTTTATTAGCCTTTTATGTACTAGATACACTCATATGATTTACATTACATCATGAAATAAAAACATCAACAACATTTTGTCCCCTTTTTAAACACATTAATATCCTTATCCTATCCCTACAGGTCAAAGATAAATTACTTCTTCACATCCTGAGAATAATAAAACATAGAAATGGGTGGGATCAGATGCGCAACAAGGATAACAATATAGCTTAAAATTTTATAAATAAGCATAAACATTTAAGGCAATGTATAAGACTAAAAATTGTCTTTTAAACTTATACTTCAGCATAATATGGAAAAGTTAAAATCAAATAATTCCATTTATATATTCACAGATATTCTAATAGTCGAATAATCACATGAAATATCAATAGCTACTTTTATAATGATGGAATGCATAATGCCAGACTTCATGACCACATAGTCAAGGCATTGTGCCAAGACTACAAATAAGATTTTTCCAAGGCCTTGTGCAAGGACAATAGTTTTTCTCATGAGACCTACTGATGCATCGAGGAGCTATATAGGGAACAACCCATCAATTAATAAGTCTAATTCATTCCTCATATGAAAATTTTGAAACATAATCTTAACATTCGTATTAAAACTAGCATATGTAATGTCAATATCTTAACAACAAACCATGAATGGCATAAAAATAGCACATCCACAGTCTAACATAACTAATTCAATACAATATGGATTATTCTATTATAATAAATAAACCTTAATCAATAATAATGAATTATATTGACATAGATGAAAATAATCATCAAAACCATTTGAGAGAAATATCCCCATTTTTCTTGAAAACATTTAAAAGTCTCAATATTTATCAAAAATGTATTTAAAATAGATTTTGGAATAAAAGTGTCCCATAACACTTTGAAACTTTTGAAAGGATTTAAAATTTTAAATCATTATTGTCCATATAAATAAATCATAAAAACCTTTTTTAAAACATGGACATTAATGATAAATATTTAGGAGAATAAAATTTTAAAACATTTAAAATGATATTTTAGTTAGAGTTACTAACCAAATGATTGACGCTAGAATAAAAATAATTGAGTTAATAAAAACATTATAATATCATTACAATAAAGGGATTCATGATATACTAGCTCGAAGTACAATATATACACTAAACAAAAGTGAGTTGGCGCATAACAACAAAGAAGACTCAATGTAATGTATGTTGGGATGAAATCCCTTATAAAGACTGTATCCTTAGTTTAAGGATAAATAAATGACTTAATTATTTGTGAAAAATATAAATATAATCAATATTATTGGATATTCAATTTAAATCAATCAGAGTACATTCATACATATTCTTGTAAAAATAACACCAACGAATTGGATGTTTAACTTAATGAATGGAGATTGAGTTAAAAGTACTCTTATCAAGTTCATATCGATGACTTTAGAATTTATCAATGAATTTATTATGTGTATAAAAATTATATCCATAGAAAGGGGAGTGGAAATTACTAAAAATATAATAAATAGGGATTCCACACATAATCACGGAGTAAAATAATCAATGAAGTATGCGTAAAGCCCAATGAGTTGAAATTGAAATTTGAAATTCCCTTACCGATTCGGTAACTTACGAAACATACACCCTATGAAATAAGTATCATACAAGGAATATTTAAATACCCACAAATTAAATAATATTAGACAAATAATACAATCATGGGTAGTACATACCCCACCCAAAAGGAAATAGTGGCAATATAGCATGAATCTCACATGATTAAGAAGTGAAATGAAAACCCCTTACACTGTACTTTTCCTTGGTCAATGGTAGGTTAAACTCCTGTATAATGGTGAAATAATTGTTATTAAATTATAAAAGAACCATATCAATTAATATGACATCATATATGATCTTCTAATATTTCTTTGTTAATGATATTTCAGTAGTATCATCATTTTAGGTGTTAACTGAATTGTTTTCCATTATATTATTTGTTACAAAGTAATGATTTTTATGGGTAGGATGTATCTTATTAATATTAAAAATAATATAATTTATTTAAAAATTATTTTTAATCGTCAAATTAAAATTATTCTTGAATGGATACGATGAGGAATGAATCTCATCGCGTTTGTGGAGACAGTAATCCGTAGGTACGCACGAGAGACAATATCATTCTATTGATATTAAAATCGTATATAATTGGATGGAATATAATATATATATACATAATAATTATCATGTTATATTTATTATTTGAATAATTTATACTCATTATTATACTCATCCAAATGATGAAGTGTTAGAATAACGAACTACACCACGACGTGGAGACGGTAATCCGTATGTACGCACGTATGCTAACTCTGTCATTTATAGTATGGATAGAATAATTAATAGGTTTGTACCATTTTTATAATAATATCATAGTATATATAAGATACTCAACTTATTATTTTATAATGTAAACAATAAAGAAAGTGGAAGTGGAAGAAGAAAAGAACTTGAAAACATTGATGAAATATTTACCTCTTCTTCGGGTTCTTCCTTTTGATTTGATCAATAGGGCTTTTTAGGTTGTATTTCTGACTAAATACCTCTAGGATGAAGGGAGAAAAGTGGAGAGGATATTTGGGCAGGTTTTGGACGAGCTAAATGGATTTAAAGGTGTCAATTTGAGGGAAGGGGAAGTGCCTTTTTATATGAGAGGTGAGGGTCACTTTAGGAAAAGCTAGAAATATTATTTTATAATAAAATCATTTTCGGTTTCTAATCAATCAAAAATGATTTATTTATATGTTAAGGTGGGGATGGTTCGAGAACCTCTCATCCAATAGGTTTTATAAAGGTTTAGGTCACCATATTAACATTATCTTTTAGATTTACCTCTTCGTAAAATTATTTGACAGTTACCATGTCTCATGGTATTTTTATATTATATGGTTAATAAACATACTATAAACTTCCAAGAGAACCCCAAGTGGTTAATTAATGATACATTGATCATTATATATGTCTGTTAGCTAAACCATTTTTTAGTAATATAATATTAATTAATAATTTAATTTTTTTTAAACCTCTTCTATGTAAATTTCGACACTATTAGGTATTTGGTTTTTCTTAAATTCATAACAGCATTATTACTTCAAAACAAAATTCATTTAATAAACCCTAACATGTAATATCAAACTATAAAATTAGTTTAATTAATTAAAAGTCTCAAATTATATTTATTTGGATATTTATAATATCAATTATTTTAATCCCTCATTAACAAGGTAATTATTGCATCATCATTGTGTCATAAATAAATTTAATTATTTAATGTCTAAAAATTATAAATAAAATACCATTATGTAGGAAATATTTTTTTTATTTATAATGAATATTTTTAGTATAATTTATCTTATTTATAACCCTATATTAAAAATATTTTTTTATTAAACTTTTATTTTAACTCTTTTAACTCTTCTTTAAATAAAATAATAATAAATTCCCTAATCTAATCAAAGTGGAACAAAGAGGATCATATTTTATTCATAAGGTTTTTTTGGTAGAATTATACTTATGCAATTGAATTAGGACATGTGTTAGCGTAATTATGATATCATTTTTACCCTTAATTACCCTATTTACTTTTAACCGTGGTAAATAATAGTAAAAAGTTATTATTCACAAAAAATTATTTTTATCTTATTAACCACATTTTACGTACTGATATTAACTGTGTCTCTTGGAGTTTTGAAATTCAACTCACAGAAGCGGTAAAATTTAGTTTTATATAAATTTAAAAATGCTTTTAGGAGGTGGGTAAAGGATGATAAAAAGTTTGATAAAATTTTATATATCTAAAATTATTATAAAATGACTCCAATTAATTAAGTTAAAAATATATAGGTATTATGTATCTATTTTGACCTAAAACAAATTAACATAAAGTAAATAATTATTTAAAAAAAATTATATTTTAACCAATAACACAGTGTTTTTTCACTATTCATCAAAAATTGAACATTTTTAGAAAAATACAAAAACATTAGCCTAAGATAATTTTGATATTATGAATTCAAAAATAAATTATATTTTACCAAATTCAAAACATTTAATTTTCATTACTTAATTTAATATTAATTCCCATTGTCAAAACTGAAAAGCGGGTTTTAAAAAAAAAGTTAAAACTATCAAAATATTGACATCTGTTTATTTAAAATATAAATGTGAAATTACTTATAATGACCCAGATTGTATTAAATGATAAAAATATAATATAATTATACTTCCAAACCATTAAAATACAAAATTTAACACTATAAATTATTTTGATTAAAAACTTGTTTTCCATTAAAATTTATTATTTTTCAGTATTCATCAAAATAATAAAGTTATCCAAAAAGTACCAAAAATTAATCCAAAAATAAATTTGTATGTTCCTATTATAATAAAGAATTTAATTTAATTAAATTGAATATATAAAAGTGTCAAATATTGGTTTTAAAAGGGTTTTCCATTAAAAGATGGTAAAATTGCAATTTTTTAAAATACTTCTCTTATCTGAAAAAATGAATTTGTTCTTATATTATGTCTAATAAACAAATAATATGGATTCTAAAATTATATAGAGCATATAAAATTCAAAATTCAGTTAATACTATTTATGACTACTTTTGAAAGACTAGTTTGGTAAGTGGTGGTGCACTCAAACTCAGTGTTGTGTGTAGCGCAAGCTATTGAATTTATATAAAATAACATACTATGAAATCTTGGGGTGATACATTATTCCCCCCTTTTGGAAATTACCTCTGTGAAATTTTAAAATTGGTCTTGGGAACTTCATTTACAGTCCCACGTCAGAAGAAGAGTCAATAAAACTATCCATTTAAAAGAAAGAAAGAGAAGTACAAAGGTCACCCGAGATAACCCTTATTAGGATTTCATGTAAGAAAACATGGATATGGAAGATAATATAAGTGTTATGTACGGGTGGAGAGTGATATAAAACATGATCAGGAGAATGTTAGAAACAAGAAAACTACAAAACTTGTGGTGGGATAAACGATCATTAGTTTCCCAGTAGGAAAATTAAACAGATAACATTTTTGTTTTTAAGTTGTATTTCATAAAGTTTAAGAATTTATTTATGAGATTTACTAAGAACCAAAAGAGATATACATAATTTTTAAGTATAGTTTCATCCTTCAATAAATTTTTACCACTAACTCATCTTTTTTTCAAATGATGAGTATTCATGATGACTTGGTCACACCTAAAGCGCTAGAAACATCTTCTATAGAATCACATAATCTACAAAGGATAAACTATATATATTTACCTTGACTTTAGATATTAATCAAAATCAAAATGGTTAGTATAAGATCAGATGATCCCCAAAAAGGTTAATCCTTTAGAGAAAGAAATAACAATCTTAATTTCTAAAATTAAACCAATAGTAACCAAAGTTCAATAAATACCATTAAATAGAAAATTGTCCTTAAAATATTTTAATATAATCCAAACTAATATTGAAACCCAAAACATAGAATAATTTTATTACACAGTATTCCACGATAAACTGTATCTCTAAATAACATCAACTACTCTTAAATTCACATTATTAAAAGTAATTAACCTAATCAAATTTTCTCTATGATAGGTTAATCATTTCCATAAATAACCCAAATCACTATAAATTCACAATAAAAACATAGATAATAATCCACCATTACTCTTCAAATGAAACCCCATAATATTCTATTTTCCTTAGGCATATAGTATTCCCAATAGAGCGAACATCTTCCAAAATAACATTTATCACTTAATCACCAAATCATTTTCCTATAGTAAGGATATCCATTTGATAAGACATAAGATCCCAAATCAACTTATTATTGATCTATAAAGTAATTTAACTAAAAACAATTTGTTTCACTAACTAGGCACTTCACGTATTCCAGTGGTTGTGGATAAATCTCAATCTCACTATGGTAGTGGGTTTGATTCCCACAGCTTTGTTTGATGTGATGGGTTGTAACATGGTCTGCGCATTGTCCTTTTTCAAAAACTATATTTTATAACATTCCCAAAATGAGATAAATTCCTCAAAATAACTATAACATAATTTCACTACAATTGTTATCTAATACCTCGCATTTTCATCCCCAAATTTAATAACTTGTAATTTCCTCAAATTCAAGGATCATATATACCCAAAATGGTTATTTATAACTATATCAACAATATAAAAGACAATTCTTCTTAAATAAAATTTTCATATAACAAACTGTAGGGATACACATACAAGAGAGAAGTTTTCCTAAGTAATCCCGTCAACAAAGAGTACTAATACATTTAAAAATTTTACCATTCATTTTTTTCCAAATAGGTTCTTCCTTGAACAAGAGGATATCATATAGAATAGGGCATTGACTCGGGTAATTCCTAGGTCCCCCACATTTATGAAAAATAACTATAAATGGATTCTTGGGATCATTTTTATTTTCATCCACAGTACCCTTACTTTTTCCTCAGTAATTCATTACTTTATGTCCTTCTTTCCCACACATAAGGAATTTATTTGTTCAATTGAGACCCTTCCCTAGGCATTTCCTTCCACATTTCCTGTATAATGGAAATAAATATTTCTTTTCTCCGTGGTCTCCACTGCTGGAGCTCTTATCATTCACCGTCTTTCTCTTATTTGTTGATTTAGGGAGCAGGTTAATATATAGGTTGTCGATAATGTTTTTGGAAAACTAATTCTGCATGAATATGATATCTTTTACACCTATAAACATTCTATTTTTTTGCTCATTTCCACCATGGTTCCCTCCATGTATATCATGTTCAATGTTTCTATGAATTCCTTGGAATCCATCCATTGATTAACACAAGAAATAATAGTGTGAGTCATAAAATAATTTAGAGAATATCATAACACATTATTTTTAATCTAAAACACCTTAGGAATAACCAAGATTATTTATTCTCATATTATATTAAAATACATCAAATCTTTTTTTAATTAAAATGTGAATTATCCTAATCATATCCCACGGGAGTGTCATAACCAAGAGTGGAGTGAGCCCTGTTCTCGTGTACCAAGATACCCTGGGTCAAGCCCGAAAATCCTTGTCAGAGTTTTCACTCCTAGGTACATCTGTGCCAGAGCCTCCTCTTCCTGCTCGTATCCAGACAGGGATGTCTTACATGTACAACCTACATAATATTTTCCTTTCCAAAAAAAATTTGATGTTCTTCTATACTATTCCTCGATGTCTACCTTAGGGTAGTGTTTTCTAATCAGAGTTCGTCTAAATCCAGCTTCCAAGGTTTGTACTAAACTTCCTCTGATATCAACTGTAATTCCCCAAACCCAGTTACCCAAAGTCAATGAATTATTACATAACATTGCCATTATACAAGGAATCATGTCTCGAAAGACCAATCAGTTTAGTATCCTTGGATGTACTAGACACACTTATATGTTTTACATTACATCATGAAATAAAAACATCAACAACATTTTTTCCCATTTTTAAACACTATTATGTCATTATATTATCTCTGCAGGTTAACCATGAAATACTTATTCACATCCTGGGAAAAATAAAATATAGAAAGGGGTGAGCTCAGATGCTCAGTAAGGATAACAATATAGATGAAACTTTCATAAATAAGCATAAACATTTAAGGCAATGTATAAGACTAAAAAAAGCTTTTTAAAAATAAAATTATTCATAATATGGAAAAGATAAAATCAAATTATTCCATTTACCTATTCACATTGATATTATACTATTCGAATAATCACATGAAATATCAATATCTACTTTCATAATGATGGAATGCATAATTAGAGACTTCATAACCACATAGTCAAGGCATTGTGCCAAGACTTCATATAAGGTTTTGTCAAGGACTTGTTCCTAGACACTAGTTTGTCTCAAGAGACCTAATAATTCATCTAGTTTCTAAAATAGGCTCCACGCGTCAATTAATAAGTCTAATGCATTCCTCATATGAAAAGGGTGAAACATAATCTAAACATTCGTATTAAAACTAGCATATTAAATGTCAATATATTAACCACAAACCATGAATGGCATTAAAATAGCACATCCACAGTCAAACATAACTCATTATATACAATATGGATGATTTTATTATAACAAATCAACCTCAATTGAGAATAATGAAGGATATTTACATATATGAAAATAATCATCAAAAATATTTGAGTGAAATACCCCCTTTTTATTTAAAACATTTAAAAGTATCACTATTTATCAAAAAGCTATTTCAAATAGATTTTGGAATCAAAGTGTCCCATAACACTGCGAAAATTTTGAAAATAATTAAAATTTTAATACATTAATGTCCATATAAATAAATCCTTAAAACCATTTTTAAAACATGGACATTAATGAGAAATTTTTATAAGAATAATGTTTTAAAACATTTAAAATGATATTTTAGTTAGAGTTCCTAACCAAATGAAAGAAGCTTGCGTAAAAATAATTGAAGTAATAAAAACTTTATAATATCATCAAAAGAAAGGAATTCATGATATACTATGTCAATTTATAGTATATACACTAAAAAAAAGTGACTGGGCACATAAAAACAAAGAAGACTCAATGGAATGTAAGTTGAGATAAAATCCCTTATAAAGACCGTATCCTTAGGTTAAGGATAAATCAATGACATAATTATGTGTGAAAAATATAAATACCCTCAATATGATTGGATATTTAGTGTAAATCAATCAGAAGACATTCACACATGTTCTTGTAAGAACAACACCAATGAATTGGGTGTTTAACTCTATGAATGGAGATTGAGTTAATTACTCTTATCAAGTTCATATAGATGACTTGAGAATTTATCAATGGTATAAGGCCCCACCCTTAAACCTTACTTAATCTTGAGTTATTAAAAGATTACACATTGAGTATCTTTTCAGGTTTAGAGTTTTAGAGAATTAGATCATAAAACTTTCATTACATTCCACATTTAAACAAAGTGGTTACATAAAAGATAGTATTTATTTTTCCCATCAACGGAAACATATTTAAAATAAAACATGGATTCTTTCTTGACACTTCCTTGACTCTATCATCATATCATATACCCTTCCCTTGACCTGTGAAAAACATTTCAAAAACTTGGGATGAGCATAAAAAGCTCAGTAACGGATATAAAAATATGGAAAGGAAACATGAGTACATGTATACATAAGAATGAAATCATACTTTACCCATAAAACATAAGAACTTTAACATACCTCATAAAATCATGAATAAATCATAGAAATCATAAGACATAAAGGTAACTTGAGGCATTCATAACATTCTTACGTAGGGAGTAACCCTCTTGGTTACGTTTGGAATACCCATCACAGTATATTCCCTAAATATCTTCGGAGAAACCTTAACGTTTAACCCCTTCGCGTTACCCAATGCATTGGAGAGCTATATCAGGCTCACCCACCCTTAGTTTATCACGGAACCACCCGTTTTCATAATAATTACCAAGAACCATAACATAAACGTATCACATAAAACATGAATAAAGGAAACATAACATTTCCACATCACAATATAACATTTTAGGATATTGAAATAATGAATCCATTCAAAAAAACCCCATTTTCAAAACCATTTAAAACATTTAATGAAGAGATTTTTGAATCAAAGTGTCCCATACCACCTTGAAGCTTTTAAAATTTTAAAACATTAATATCCATATAAATAAATCCTTAAAACCATTTTGAAAACCTGGATATTAATAAGAACAAATCATTAAAACATTTAAAGCGATATTTTTGTTAAATGGTTTTTACCAAAATTAGAGACACTTGAATACAATAATTGAGGAATAACATTTAGTCAGAACTTTATAATATCATGAGAATAAATGGATTCATGATAAAATATTTCATAGGAAATTATATACACCATATAATAGTTAATTGGTGCATAACAACAATGATTTCTCAATAGAAATGTAAAATGTGATGAAATCCCTTATAATGAAGGTATTTTTAAATTAAGGATAAATAAATCTCAAAATTATGTGTGAAAAATATAAATGCACCCAATATAAGTGGATATTAAGTGTAAAAGAGTAAAAGGTCATTCACACATATTCAAAGGATGACATATTCAATAACTACATGTTGAACCCAAAGAAATCGAAATTGGGTTAAAAATTTCCCTTGGTAAAATTCGACAGCCTAACGGCGTCACTTCAAAATTAAGAAAATGAGTTGATGAGAGATAAAAAGGGTATATAATCACTTGGACATAAAATTTACATCAATAAGGATATATAAGAACATATCCCAACATAATAGTATGTGAATTAAAAGACATAACAAAAGGCGTCTTTTAAAAAGAGGAGGGTGAAAGGTTCCCTTACCAACATGGGTATCTTTCGAAACATGCACCCCGTGAAAGAAGGGAAATAAAACATTGATGTAAATACTCACAAATGAAAGTATATTACACAATGAGTATAATAATGGACAGTACATACACCACTCAAAGGAAATTTTGGCAAATGTAGCATAAATATCACGGGAATAAAAGTGAGATGAAAAAACCCTAACGAAAACTCAGTAGCCTAATGGTGCCACTTAAAACTTCCAAAAACAGATTTATGAGATCAAATAGGGTCTCTGATCATATTAAAATAAATTTTACAGAAAGAGGAATATAAAAGAACATACCCCAACATAAAAAAGAGGATCTTAAAAGAAGTGACATAAAAGAGAGTACTTAAAAAGAAAGAGAGAGGTTAGATCTCTTACGAAATTTTGGAATCCTAACGGCGCCACTCAAAACTTCCATAATGGATTGATGAGAGATAATAGGGTCTCTCATAATATGAACATAAAAATAACAGTAATAGTAATATAAAATAACATCCCAATCACAAGAAATATGAGCTTAAAAGGAATGACATAAAAGAATGTACTTAAAAAGAAAGAGAGGAGTAGGATCCCTTACCTCGGGTCTGACTTGACTCGATCGTTCTTTAACATCCTGAATAATAAACTTCAGTTAATTTATAATTTCTTAAGAACCCTTTTCAAGTTAATTATTCCTTTTATATCACTTATTGACATTTTATAAACATTATGTAATCATTTAAGTTAATAATGTTTCTTTTGTCGATATTTGGTTCTTAAGTCGAAAGTGGACTTCTTACAATTACATGTTGTTCATGTGGTCAAATGTTCATTATATCCAGAATGATATTCATGATTTGGATATCATATATATCATATATATCCAGAATATAAATGTATTTATAATATCACATAATCATTTAGAGGTAATAAATGAAATGCACCGTTCATGGAGACGGTAAGCCGTACGTACGCATGAACGCTACTTTCATTTCTATGTCATATTAAAGGAATTAAAACTAAATGAGAGGTATTTATATTTTAATTCCATAATTATATTCATCATTTATATGTAACATACATCATATATAATTACTTTAAATAAATCCTTTATACGTCCCACATATGGCATTAACGAATCAAATCACATTGAGGGGGCGGTAGTCCACACTTCCTAAAATGAAATTATCGTGTTTACCCACAATGGAAACCATAAAGGTATGCCAAAAAAGAAAAATACAGAAGCTTAAGTAAAACATAAACATATTATATATCATATATAAATATAGTGACATCTTAATGGCCACCTTTTAAGGTGTTATATGAGTGTTGAACAATCATCGTTTCGTGAGGCAAAAATTCGCCATCCACAGAAACAGTATGTTCTTTAACCATTTTATGTAGGTTTGTGTAATTTTAGCTCGAATTATTCTTATAAAAACATCCTAGTATATTGAAGATACTGGAGTTGTTACTAAAGAAATTAATAAAAAGAGTTTAGAGGGTTGGAGAAGCAAAATAAAACAAAAGAACACAAGTGAAGACATTACTTAAAATCGGGTAACTCTTTTTGATTTGAGATCAAAGGATTCCTTGGTAAGACTTCTTCCAAAAGTTATGATTCTAGGGGTAATAGAGGGATGTGGAGAGGCCAAATAATCAGGGGTTGGCCGAGCCATAGGCTTTGGAAGTGTGTGTAAGGAGGTAGAGTTGGGGGCCTTTTATAAGAGGAGAGGAGTGGCACTCTTGGAAAGTAAAGAAATGTTACTTTATTTTAGAATGAGTTTCGGATTTTAATGGTCCCATATTGATGTGTTTCGAGGATAAGGGGATAAGGGTTCGAAATACACCCATCCAATAGGTTTTTTACATGTGTAGGTCTTAGATTTTACATTATCTTTCCATTTTATTTAAATCGTTAAATATTGAGGTCATCACTGCATCATCATGATGTCATAAATAATTTAATTTATTTAATGTCTAAAAATTATAAAAAAAAATATCATGATGTAGGAAATATTTTTAGATTTCCAATGACTATTTATAGTAAAAAATATTACTTGTATTACCCTATGTAAATTTTTTTTTAGTAAAACAACTCATGTTTGTGTAATTTTTACTTTTACATTAAATAAAAAGTTATTTATGTCATTTCCCAACCAATGTGGCTCCATGGGGTCCCCAAGTTGACCCATGGATTGTCTTGGTCGGCCATTACACATCCAATAAGGGTAGTACATGTGTCAAGCTCATCTCATATTATTAAAACATTATTTTTACCATAAACTACACTAATTATCTCTAATCACGATTAAAAACTTAAAAGTTACTATTCACCAAAAAATTATTTTAATTCCATTGGACCACATTTTACTTCTTAATGATAACCATGTATGTAGGATTTTTGAAATTTAAAACACAGAGGTGGCAAAGTTTCATTTAAACGAAAAATCAGTTTCTTTAACTACCACTTAGTGGTTTCACTATTCATCAAAATTGAAGTTTTTCAGAAAAATACCAAAAATTCACCCTAAGATATATTTGATATTACGAATTCAAAAATGAAGTCTATTTTAAAAAATTCAACATATAAGTTGCATTAATTAATTTAATAATTAATTCCCGCTGTCAAAACAAATAGCGTGTTTTTAAGAAACAATAAGTATCAAAAGATTGACTCTAGTTTAAGTCCAATTTCAAGATGAAATTTGTTCCAACGAACACTATTGGATTAAATGGTAAAAATATATTCTAATTGAACTTTAAAACCAATTAAAAAGATAATCTAATCATATAAATAAATTATATTAAAAAGATGTTTTGAATTAAAATAAATCATTTTTCACTATTCATGAAAAAAATAAACTTTATCGGAGAAATACCAAAAATTTACACAAAGTATATTTTGATATCCCGATTCTAAAGAATAATTTTATTTTTTCAAATACAACACATAAAATTGTTAAAAATTTGATTTAAAAGATGTTCTCCATCGAAAGGCGGTTAATCGACCTTTTAAAGAATATTAGAATGTTTACGCTTAAAATTGGATTCATTCGCATTTTTAATCCTCTAAAATTTATTGTAAAAAGTAAAAATATTTGACAAACATATATAATCATTTTTTAGTTAGTTCAATTCATTCCCGCCATCACAACAGCTAGGCGTTAACTATCATTTAAAATAATATTGTTTAATTATTATAGTTCAACGTAAGATTTCAAAGGAACTCGTTGTTGCGTATTGGGTAGGCCATCAAGCATAGCGTTCCCTTTAAATTAATATTAAAATTTTATTCACAAATAGGGATAAATATAAAAATGTCATATTATTTATTTACCTGGGGTGTTACATCCTTCCCCCTGTTGGGAATTGCGTCCTTGCAATTTTAAAATTGGGCTTGGAAACATCCTTGAATGTCCCACATCGGAACAAGAGTCGGTAAAACAATCACTTTAAAATAAAGAAAGAGAAGTACAGAGGTCACCCGAGTTTACCCATATTTGGATTCCAATTAGGAAAACTTGGACATGGAGGAGAAAAAATAGGGTCATGTTCTGATGGAGAGTGATAGAAAACATGTTTAGTAGAAAGTTAACCACAAGATAATCACAAACTTATGATGGGTTAAACGGTATTCGATTCCCCAGTAGGAAAAGTTAATAGACAAAATTTTTGTTTTTTTATATTGAGGAATTTATTCATAAGGAAACATAATTACTTATCATTTTGACTTTCAACTTTTATTAGATTTCTTACACAAACTCATATTTTCTCTAAAAGATGAGTATTTAGGAAGACCTGTTCACATTAAGAGTACTATAATCAACTTCTAAATAATCACCTAATCCACAAAAGAGAACTATATAATTCCCATGTCTTTATACTTTAACCAAAACCAAAACCAAAATGGTTAGTACAAGATCAGATAATCCAGAAAAGGATAACCCTTTATAAAAAGAAAATCTATTCTTAATCTCCAAAATTTGTCCAACAAAACCCAAAGTTCAACGAGGACCATTTGATAAACAATTTGTCCGTAAAATTCTTCTAAGTAAACCAAACTAAGATTGACACCCAAATATTTGAAAGATTTAGTCACATAGTTTTCCAAGGTACAAATTAACTTTTATCTCCAAATAACATCAGTTGCTCTTAAATTCTCATATTGAAAAGTAATTAACCTAATCACATATCCTCGATGATAGGTTAATCATTTCCATAGATAACCCAAAATAAACTTACTCTTGATTCCTAAAATCATCTAACTAAAATGAATTAGTCAAATTTACCAGGGACTTCACGTAGTCCAGTGGTAGGCGATAAATACCAGACACACTTTGGTTGTGGGTTCGATTCCCGCAGCTTTGTCCGACGTGACGGGTTGTCACACGGTCTGCGTGTTGGCCTTTTTCCCAAACTAAATAATTCTTAAAACATTCCACAAAACGAGATATAATCTTCAAAAATGATCATAACATATTTTAACCTCAAGTTTATCTCATGCCTTTCATTTTCCATCATAACATATAATAACCCATAATTACCTCAAAAGTAAAAATCATATAAACTCTAATGGTTACCTTTATAATTATTACCTGAACTTACACATCGATTGGTCATCTCATACATGATGCATTACAGATCATACCAAGGTTCAAGTGGTTGATCATGACTCCTTGATAGTTGGTTTAGAACAACCACGAGTTTCCTCATTGAATCCTCCATTTTATCTAGTATCTTAATCAGAGAACCACCACAGTTTCCTTCAAACCTGTTGTCTCTTCGGTGCCTGCTAGATCCATCCATTCACTAAAAACAGAAATGTCAGTGTGAGTATATCAACAAAACCATCATGTACTAATGAGTAAGGTAAACACTAAGATATACTTACTCATTCACTTTATCTAAAACTAGGACTCTTTCTGTAATCCTAACCATTATGGTAATGTCACTTGTGCTTAAAGAATACCCTAACCTATAAAGTTATCTAAACCGACCTTTGATACCAACCATAAGGCCCCAGCCTTAAACCTTACTTAATCTTGAGTTATTACAAGATTACACATTGAGGATCTTTTCCGGTTTAGAGTTTTAGATAATTAGATCATAATACTTTCATTACATTCCACATTTAAACAAAGTGGTTATATAAAAGATAGTATTAATTTTTCCCATAAACGGAAACATATTTAAAATAAAACATGGATTCTTTCTTGACACTTCCTTGACACTATCATCATATCATGTACCCTTCCCTTGACCTGTGAAAAACATTTCAAAAACATGGGATGAGCATAAAAAGCTCAGTAAGGGATATAAAAATATGGAAACGAAACATGAGTACATGTATACATAAGAATGAAATCATACTTTACCCATAAAACATAAGCACTTTAACATAACTCATAAAATCATGAATAAATCATAGAAATCATAAGACATAAAGGTAACTTGAGGAATTCATAACATTCTTACGTAGGGAGTAACCCTCTTGGTTACGTTTGGAATACCCATCACAGTATATTCCCTAAATCTCTTCGTAGAAACCTTAACGTTTAACCCCTTCGCGTTACCCAATGCATTGGAGAGCTATATCAGGCTCACCCGCCCTTAGTTTATCACGGAACCACCCGTTTTCATAACAATTCCCAAGAACCATAACATAAACGTATCACATAAAACATGCATAAAGGAAACATAACATTTCCACATCATAATATAACATTTTAGGATATTGAAATAATGAATCCATTAAAAAAAACCCCATTTTCAAAACCATTTAAAACATTTAATAAAGATATTTTTGAATCAAAGTGTCCCATACCACCTTGAAGCTTTTAAAATTTTAAACCATTAATATCCATATAAATAAATCCTTAAAACTATTTTGAAAACATGGATATTAATTAGAACAAATCATTAAAACATTTAAAGCGATATTTTGGTTAAAGGGTTTTTACCAAAATTAGAGACACTTGAATACAATAATTAAGGAATAACATTTAGTTATAACTTTATAATATCATGAGAATAAATGGATTCATGATATAATATTCCAATGGACATTATATACACCATATAAGAGTGAATTGGTGCATAACAACATTGAAGTCTCAATAGAAATATAAAAAGTGATGAAATCCCTTATAAAGAAGGTATCCTTAAATTAAGGATAAATCAATCTCAAAATTATGTGTGAAAAATATAAATACACCCAATATAAGTGGATATTAAGTGTATGAAAATAAAATTTCATTCACACATATTCAAAGGATGACATATTCAATAACTACATGTTGATCACAAAGAAATCGAAATTGGGTTAAAAAGTTCCCTTTGTAAAATTCGATAGCCTAACGACGTCACTTCAAAATTCAGAAAATGAGTTGATGATAGATAAAAAATTTATATCATCACTTTGACATAAAATTTACATAAATAAGGATATAATAGAACATATTCCAACATAATAGTATGTGAATTAAAAGACATAACAAAAGACGTCTTTTAAAAAGAGGAGGGTGAAAGGTTCCCTTACTGACATGGGTATCTTTCGAAACATGCACCCCGTGAGAGAAGGACAATACAACATTGATGTAAATACTCACAAATGAAAGTATATTACACAATGAGTAAAATAATGGGTAGTACATACACCACTCAAAGGAAAGTTTGTAAAATGTAGCATAAATATCACGGGAATAAAAGTGAGATGAAAAATCTCTTACGAAAACTCTGCAGCCTAACGGTGCCACTTAAAACTTCCAAAAACGGATTTATGAGATAAAATAGGGTCTCTCATCATATTAAAATAAATTTTAAAGAAAGAGGAATATAAAAGAACATCCCCCAACATAACAAATAGGAGCTTAAAAGAAGTGACATAAAGGAGAGTACTTAAAAAGAAAGAGAGAGGTTAGATCTCTTACGAAAATTTGGCAGCTTAACGGCGCCACTCAAAACTTCCATAATGGATTGATGAGATATAATATGGTCTCTCATAATATGAACATAAAAATTACAGTAATATTAATATAAAATAACATCCCAATCACAAGAAAGATGAGCTTAAAAGGAATGACATAAAAGAGTGTAGTTAAAAAGAAAGAGAGTAGTAGGATCCCTTACCTCGAGTCCGACTTGACTCGATCATTCTTTAACGTCCTGAATAATAAACATGAGTTAATTTCTACTTGATTAAGAACTTTTTTCAAGTTCATTATTCCTTTTATATCACTTATTGACATGTTATAAACATTATGTAATCATTTAAGTTAATAATGTTTGTTTTGTTGATATTTGGTTCTTAAGTCGAAAGTGGACTTCTTACAATTATATGTTGTTCGTGTGGTCAAAGGTTCATTATATACAGATTGATATTCATGATTTGGATATCATATATATCATATATATCCAGAATATACATGTATTTATAATATTACATTATCATTTAGAGGTAAGAAATGAAATGCACCGTTCATGGAGACAGTAAGCCGTACGTACGCATGAACGCTACTTTCATTTCTATGTCATATTAATTGAATTAAAACTAAAAGAGAAGTATGTATATTTTAATTCCATAATTATATTCATAATTTATATTTAACATACATCATATATAATAACTTTAAATACATCCTTTATATATCCCACATATGGAATTAACGAATCAAATCACTTTGAGGGGGCCGTAGTCCGCACTTCCTAAAATGAAATTATCGCGTTTACCCACAATGGAAACCATAAAGGTATTCCACAAAAGAAAAATACAGAAGATTATGTAAAACATAAACATATTATATATCATATATAAATATAGTGACATCTAAATGGCCACCTTTTAAGGTGTTATATGAGTGTTGAACAATCATCATTTCGTGAGGCAGAAATTCGCCATCCACAGAAATAGTATGTTATTTAACCATTTGATGTAGGTGTGTCTATGTTTAGCTCGACTGATTCTTATAAAAACATCCTACTATATTGAATATACTTTAGTTTTTACAAAATAAATGAATAAAAAGAGTTTAGGGGGTTGGAGAAGCAAAATAAAACAAAAGAACACAAGTGAAGACATTACCTTAAAATCGGGTAACTCTTTTTGATTTGAGCTCAATGGCTTCCATGGGAAGACTTATGCCCAAATATAGACTTTTAGGAGTAATAGAGGGATGTGGAGAGGCAAAATGAGCAGGGGTTGGCCGATCCAAAGGCTTTGGAAGTGTGGGTAAGGAGGTAGAGGTGGGGGTCTTTTATAAGAGGAGAGGAGGGGCACTCTTGGAAAGTAAAGAAATGTTACTTTATTTTAGAATGGATTTAGGATTTTAATGGTCCCAAATTGATTTGTTTCTAGTATAAGGAGATAAGGTTTCGAAATACACCCATCCAATAGGTTTTGGACATGTGTAGGTCATAGATTTTACATTATCTTTCCATTTTATTTAAATCGTTAAATAATGAGGTCATCGCTGCATCATCATGATGTCATAAATAATTTAATTTATATACTGTCTAAATATTATAAAAAACTATCATGATGTAGGAAATATTTTTAGCATTCTAATGACTATTTATAGTAAAAAATATTACTTGTATAACCCCATATAAAAATTGTTTTAGTAAAACAACTCATGTTTGTGTCATTTTTACTTTTACATTAAATAAAAATTTATTTGTGTCATTTCCCAACCAACGTGGCTCCATGGGGTCCCCAAGTTGACCCATGGATTGTATTGGTCGGCCATGAAACATACAATAAGGGTAGGACATGTGTCAAGCTCATATCATATTATTAAAACATTATTTTTACCTTAAACTACACTAATTACCCCAAATCGCGATTAAAAACTTAAAAGTTACTATTCACCAAAAAATTATTTGGATTCCATTGAACCAAATTTTACTTCTTAATGACAACCATGTATGTATGATTTTTGAAATTCAAAACACAGAGGTGGCAAAGTTTCATTTAAACGACAAATCAGTTTCTTTAACTACCACTTAGTGGTTTCACTATTCATCAAAAATTGAAGTTTTTCAGAAAAATAAAAAAAATTCACCCTAAGCTATATTTGATATTAAGAATTAAAAAATGAAGTCTATTTTACAAAATTAAAATCATATATGTTTCATTAATTAATTTAATAATTAATTCCCGCTGTCAAAACAAATAGGGTGTTTTGAAGAAACAATAAGTATCAAAAGATTGACTCTAGTTTAAGTCCAATTTCAAGTTGAAATTAATTCCAACGACCACTATTGGATTAAATGGTAAAAATATATTCTAATTTAACTTTAAAACCAATTCAAAAGATAATATATTCATATAAATAAATTATATTAAAAAGATGTTTTGAATTAAAATATAACATTTTTCACTATTCATTAAAAAATGAACTTTATCGGAGAAATACCAAAAATTTACACAAAGTAAATTTTGATATCCCGATTCTAAAGAAGAATTTTATTTTGTCAAATACGACACATAGAATTGTTAAAAAGTTGATTTAAAAGAGGTTCTCCATCGAAAGGCAGTTAATCGACCTTTTAAAGAATATTAGAATGTTTACGCTTAAAATTGGATTCATTAGCATTTTTAATCCTCTAACATTTATTGTAAAAAGTAAAAATATTTGACAAACATATATAATCATTTTGTAGTTAGTTCTATTCATTCCCACTATCAAAACACCTAGGCGTTAACTACCATTTAAAATAATATTGTTTTATTATTATAGTGCAAAGTAAGATTTCAAAGGAACTCGTTGTTGCGTATTGGGTAGGCCATCAAGCATAGCATTCCCTTTAAATTAATATTAACATTTTATTCACAAATAGGGATAAATATAAAAATGTCATATTCTTCATTTACCTGTGGTGTTACAAATGGAGTGATTATCTGTATCAAAAGTATATCTACAGAAAGGGGAGTGGAAATTACTTCACAAATAATAAATAGTGCTTCCAAACATAATCATGGAGTAAAATAATCAATGATGTATCATAAATCCCAGTGACTGGAAATTAAAATTTGAAATTCCCTTACCCATTTGGTAACTTACGAAACATACACCCCATGAAATAATTATCATAAAATGAAGAGGTAAATACCAATAAATTAAATTATATTAGACAAATAACATAATAATGGGTAGTACATACACCATAGAAAAGGAAGTAATGGCAATTTAGTATGAATCTCATGGGAATAAGAAGTGAGATGAAAACCCCTTACCTTGTAATTTTCCTTGGTCAGGGGTAGGTTAACATCCTGTATAATGGTAAAATAATTGTTGTTAAATTATACAAGAACCATATACATTAATATGATATCATATATGATCTTCTAATATTTTTTTGTTAATGATATTTTAGTAAAATCATTATTTCGGGTGTTAACTGATTCATTTTTCTTTATATGATTTTTTATGTAAGTGATGTTTATTATGGATAAGATGTATCTTATTCTTATTCATAATTATATTAATTCTTTAAAAATTATTTTTAATCACCAAATGAAAATTAGTCTTTAATGGATACGATGGGAAATGAATCTCATCGCGTTCGTGGATATGATAATCTGTACGTACCCACGAGCGACAATATCATTATTTTGATATTAAAATCATATATAATTGGATGATATATCATATATAAAGAAACATTATCATGTTATATTTTTTATTTACATAATTTATACTCATTATTATACCAATAAAAATGATGAAGTGTATGAATAACGAACTACACCATGACATGGAGACGGTAATCCATACGTACGCACGTACGGTGACTTTGTCATTTATAGGATGGATAGAATAATGAATCGGGTTGTAGCATTTTTATAATAATATCACAGTATATAGAAGATACTGGAGTTATTATTTTAGAACGGAAACAATAAAGAAAGAGAAATTGGAAGAAGAAAATAACTTGAAAGGGGTGGTGAAATATTTACCACTTCTTCGGGTTCTTTCTTTTGATTTGATCAAAAGGGCACCATAGTTTGGCTTTCTGACTAAATTAAGGCCTCTAGGATGAAGGGAGGAAAGTTGAGAGTATATTTGGGCAGGATTTGACCGAGACTAATGGATTTGAAGGTTTTAATTTTAGAGAATGGGAAGTGTCCTTTTATAAGAGAGATGATTGTCACTTTAGGAAAAGATTGAAATATTATTTTATAATAAAATCATATTCGGTTTCTAATGGATCCAAAATGATTTATTTAGAGTCTGAAGTGGGGATTGGTCTAAAAACTCTTAACTAATAGGTTTTAAACAGTTTTAGTTCACTATATCAACCTTATATTTTATATTCAACTCTTAGTTAAGTAGTTTGACATTTACCATGTCTCTTTGTTTTTTATATTATATGGTTAATAAACTGACTATTAACATTAAAGTGAACCCAAAGTGGTTCATTAATGACACACCAAGCATTATATAAGTCCTTTGGCTGAGACATATATTTTTAGGAATAGAATATCAATTAATAATATAATATTTGTTTTAAAAAATATTTTATGTCACTTTTGACACTATTTGGTATTTTGTTTTTGTCAAAATCATGACATCATTATTACTTGAAAAAAATTTCATTTAATCAACCCAAACATGTCATATTAACGTATAAAATTAGTGTAATTAATTAAAATTCTCAAATTATATTTATTTTTATATTGATAATATCAATTATTTTAGTCTTTCACTAGTAAGGTAATTACTGCATCATCATTGTGTAATAAATAAATATAATTATTTAATGTCTAAAAATTAAAAATAAAATATTATTATGTTGGAAATATATTCATCTTATTGAACCAAATTTTACATACTGATATTAATGGTGTCTCTCGGATTTTTAAAATTCAACCCACAGTTGTGGTAAAATTATCCTTTATATAAATTTTCAAATGCTCCTAAGAGGTAGGTAAAAGACTGTTAAAAGTTCGGTAAAATTTTTTATATCTAAACTTATTATAAAATGAATCCAATGAATTAAATTGAACATATATAGGTATTACGTATTTATTTTTACCTAAAATAAGTTAAAATAAAATAACTAATTTTTTAAATAAAAATTCAACTTTAACAAAAAACACAGTGTTTTTTCACTATTCATAAAAAATTGAATGTTTTCAGAAAAATACCAAAAATTTATCCTATGCTAATTTTTATATTCTAAATCCAAAAATGAATTCTATTTTACCAAATTCAAAACATAGAAGTGGCTTTAATTAATTTCAAAATAATTCCCGTTGTCAAAACCGAAAAGTGGTTTTTTTTAAAAAAAGTAAAAAATATCAAAAGATTGACACGTGTTTATGTCAAATTTAAATGTAAAATTACTTATAATTACTTAAATTGTATTAAATGATAAAAATATAATCTAATTATACTTCCAAACCTTTCAAATACATAATTTAACACTAAAATATTTTGATTAAAAAATTTGTTTTCAATTAAAATTAAGTATTTTTTAGTATTCATCAAAATATGAAAGTTATCAGAAAAGTACAAAAAAATATTCCAAAATAAATTTTTATTTTCCAATTCTATATAAGTGTTTAATTTAATTTAACTTAATATATTAATGTTTTAAATATTGTTTTTAAAAAGGGTTTTCCATTAAAATGTTGTGAAATTTCATTTTTTGAAAAATACTTCTTTTATTTGAAAAAAATAATTTGGTCATATATTATGTCTAATAAACACACAATACGGATTATAAGATTATATGGAGTATATAAAAATCAAAATTCAGTTAATACTACCGATATCCGCTTTTGAACGACTAGTTTGGTAATTCGTGGTGCGCTCGAACTCAGTGTTGTGCGTAACACAAGCTATTGAAATTAAAGAAAATAACTTACTATAAACTCTTGGGGTGTTACATTCTTCCCCCTTTTGGAAATTGCGTCCTCAAAATTTTAAAATTGGGCATAGGAACTTTATTGAAAGTCCCACACTGGAAAAAAGTCAATAAAATTATCTCTTTAGAAGAAATAAAGATAAGTACAATGGTCACCCGAGATAACCCATACTAGGATTCCATGTAGGAAGAAATGGATATGGAAGATAAACTAAGTTTCATGTTCTGGTGGAGAGTGATAGAAAACAATATCAGGAGAAAGTTAACAATAAGAAAACTACAAACTTGTGATGGGATAAAGGTCATTAGTTTCCTAGTAGGAAAAGTAAATGGATAATGTTTTTTGTTTTTAGTTCCATTTCATAAAGTTGAGGAATTTATTTATCATATTGACTAAGAGCATAAAGATATATACTTACTTTTTAAGTAGAGTTTCATCCTTTAATAAATTTCAACCACTAATTCATTTTTTTTCAAATGATGAGTATTCAAGATGATTTGGTCACACCTAAAGTTCAAGAATCAACTTCTAGAGAATCTCATAATCTACAAAAGATAAACTATATATATTTACCTTGTCATTATAGATTAAACCAAACCAAAATGGTTAGTACAAGATCAGATGATACCCAAAAAGGTTAATGATTTAGAGAAAGAAATACTAATCTTAATTTCTAAAATTAAACCAACAATACCAAAAGTTCAATAAATACCATTCAATAAAAAATTGTCGTTAAAATCCTTCAATATAATCCAAACTAATATGGAAACCCAAAACTTAGGAGAATTTGATTACATAGATTCCATGTTAAATTGTATCTCTAAATAACATCGACTACTCTTAAAGTCACATACTTAAAAGTAATTAACCTAATCACATATTCTCTATGATAGGTTAGTCATTTCCATAAATAACCCAAATCGCTATATATCCACAATAAAAACATAGATAAGAATCCACAATTACTCTTAAAACGAAATCACATAGTATTCTATTTTCCTTGGGCATATAGTATTCCCAGTAGAGCGAATGTCTTCCAAAATAACATTTATCACTTAATCACCAAATCAATTTCATATACTAAGGATATCCAATTGATAAGGAATAACATCCCAAATCAACATATTATTGATCAATAATATCATTTAACTAAAAAAATTATTTTCACTGACTAGGGACTTCACATTTCTAGTGGTAGGCGATAAATCCCAATCACATTATGGTTGTGGGTTCGATTCCTACAGCTTTGTCCAATGCGGTGGGTTTTGACTTGGTCTATGTGTTGTCCTATTCCAAAAACTATATTTTATAATGTTCCCAAAATGAGATAAATTTATCAAAATAGCTATAACATAATTTCACCACAAATGTTATCACATACCTCTCATTTTCATCCCAAAATTTAATAACTTGAAATTTCCTCAAATTCAATGATCATATAACCCCAAATGGTTATTTATAACTATATCAACAATAGAAAAGTCAATTCTTTCTAAAATAGCATTTTCACATAACAAACAGGAGGGTTACACATACAATAGAAAATTCTTCCAAAGTAATCCCATCTACAAAGAACACTAATACTTTTAAACATTTCACCATTTATTTATTTCCAAAAAGGTTCTTCCTTGAACAAGAGGTTATCCTATAGAATAAGGGATTTACCTAGGTAATTCCCAGGTCCTCTAAATTTTTGGAAAATGATTATAAATGAATTCATGGGATAATTTTTATTTTCCTCTATAGTACTCTTCATTTTTCCTTAGCATTTATTTACTTTATGTCCTTCTTTCCCACACATAAAGCATTTATTTGTTTCATTAAGACACTCCCCCATGGGTTTCCTTCCACATTTCTTGCATGATTGAAATTAAGATTTCTTTCCTCTATGGTCTCCACTGCTAGAGATCTTATCATTCACCACCTTTCTCTTCTTTTTTGAGTCATGGAGTTTGTTAATATATATGTTGTTGATCATGTTTTTGGAAAATTTATTCTGTATGAATATGATATCTTTTACACCTATCAAAATTCCATTTTGTTTCTCATTTCCATCATCATTCCCACGTTTTATATCATGTTCAATGTTACTATGACTTCCATAGAATCCATCCATTGACTAACAAAATAAAGCATCGTATGAGTTATAAAATCATTTAGAGAATATCATAACACCTTATTTTCAATCTAAAACACCTTAAGATTAACCAAGTTTATTTATTCTCATATTATATTAAAATCCTTAGAATCATTTTTTAAAGAAAATTCGAATTATCTAAAGCTTATCCCCCGGGAGTATCCTAACCAAGAGTGAAGCAAGGATCGTTTTTATGTACCAAGATACCCCAGGTCAAGCCCAAAACTCCTTTTCAGTGTTTTCACTCCTATGAAAATATGTTCCAGAGTCGCCTCTACCTGCTCGTATCTAGACAGGTATAGCGACCCGGCCTTTTCATACATTACTATTACATCATTTCAAAGATAAAAAACATAATAGTATTACACATGGAGGATCCATAGGTTTAGTGTCTTGGGAAAACTAGGACTACACATAACAAGTACAACATCAAGCATAAAAAATCATTTAATCTCTTCTTCTATAGCTTCTTAGTAGCACTTGTCCTCTCCTTAGTACATGTAGCCACCTAAGGATATACATCAAAAGGGGTGAGCTAAAATCCAATTAAGAGGATAGATAATAACAATATAGCATGGGGTGAGAATAATCATGACATAGGAAGAAGATCTTGAACATGAGAGGAGCATAAACAATAAACTTGAAATGTGGCAAACATTAAAATGAAACATCATGTGTTAGTGGTTAACTTCCACACATACTTGTGAACAAATATAGCATCATGTTCACGCAAAATTTCACATTTACTCATGAGATTAATCACTTTACCCAATGCATTGGAGCGCTATATAATTCCGGGCGCACCCGTCACATTTAAACATTCATATTGCGCTATATAATTCCGGGCGCACCTGTCACATCATAACATTATAATTATCATGATTGCCACATAGAACACATATCAAACATGTACATAAATAACCCATGGAAAGGAATGGGTTTCATCTCATAATAACACATTCATAAGCTTTGGGTTCCCAAAAGAAAGAGGGAACAACATACTTGATATAAGAACCATCAACCTTGAATGAGAGGTAAATGGTGACATCTTGAAAGAAGAGTTCTTTTGGAAAACAATTTAATGGACATAAAAACCAGTGACAACCATGTATATCCCAGAAAAGTCAAGTAAATGATGAAAAAAAGACCTTTGAGGAGTAACCATATCAAAAATGGAGTGAAAGAGGGAGAACCCGAAGGAAGAAAATTGGGTTCGAGATTTCCCCTTACCTTGTACTCGAATACCTCCTTCTCCTTAATGTCCTGTATAATGAAATTATATTCATTAATTAGAAATTCCAAAACCTTTTATACATTAATAGGGTTCATTCTGGTTTCATTATTTCATATTATGTTCCTTTGGATGACTTATAGAGTTTAAAAACATTGATCGGGGATGTTCGTTTTCATGGTTTTCTTGAGCGGTCCACTTGTATTCTTAATTTGATGTTTGGGTAAATCATGGGTAAACATACAGAACTGATATTACATGTAATTAATCATATTACATAATCTTGAATGATTTTATAATGAGTTATATTAGATCCAAGTGGACGAATCATTAGATAAAAATTTAATGATGGTTATTTGGGTTAATTTGAGCGGTTTTTGGATCACAACGATCTTGTTTTAACATTTATCTTAGTAATAAGGCCATAGGTTATTTCCAGCACTAAAAATAGAACATAATACATATAAAATATTCTGGTTCAACCATAAAATTGGTTTCATGACCAGATTGAAGGTAGAAATGGAAGAAGAGAACATGTCGTTTTTGAAGGTGATAAATTTAACACCTCATGAACAACGTTCTCTTTAATAAAATAAAAGAAAGGGGGAAAGGGTGTGGGGTGATATAATATACCATTAGAATCATAATATTACAGAATATGTATAATACTGGATTTAAAAAACAGTTTTGATGAAGATAGATAGAGAGAGATCAAGAAAGGAACTTGAACTTGAAAGGAAATTAAAGGAGAAGAGAGAGAGAAATTACCTTTAGAATCCTCCTCTTGAGATCCTCTTTAAGGAAGCTAGGCTTGGTCTTTTGATGAGACCAGAAGCTTTTGGACGTGGGGGATGAGCTAGGAAAGGTGTTTGGGCAGAATTTAGTGAAGGCTTGGAGCTTGAGAGGTGTGAGGAAAAGAGGAAGTGAATGGGGCTTTTATAGTGGAGGGGAGAGGGGTTTCCTTAATATAAAATTGATTAGTTTATTAATTTAACCTAATACAAGGAATAGTGAGTCTTGTATGACTAAGAATAGTAAATTTGACTTGTGAATTCGGGATTTGGGTGCTTACATCACTTGTGATGTCAGGAATAGTGGGTTTTAATTAAAATGTATTTATATGATAAATTAATGTATTCTACTATTCACCAAAAATTCAAGTATCTCAGAAAAATAACAAAACGTTACCCCAACCATTTTTCGACGTGTAGAATCTAAAAATGAAGTCCATTTTTCAAAAATAATTTTATAAATATTATTAATTTAATATTTATTTAAAACCATAATTTACTAAAAAAACAGTTTTTAAATTTAAAACTGATTTTGCAGTTCGTTCAAAAATTACTTAGGGTCTTATAAAATTATCTAAAAAATATTAGACACTGATTCAATAATTTATGAATATATTTCAGGAAAATAAATATTCTTTTAAATTAATTAATTAATTATAATTAATTATTTATAACTTATAAAATACCAAAAACGTTTACTAAGGTCAAATTATCACTTTCTATGATGTCTAAATTTTATTTTATTATACATAGGTAATGTTACTCTTATTTACTATTCATAAGGTTCATATTACTATTCATAAGGGTAGGTTACTATTCACCAAAAATTATTTTTGTTTCATTAGACTCCAAAAACTATCTTGAACACAACCGTGTATGTTGGATTTTTAAAATTCCAAACATAGGGGTGAGAAAATTATGTTTAAAGGTAACTTATCACTTAGTAGTTCATTATTTTGTGTTTTTATGACATAGATAAAATAAGGGAATTTTCCATTGAAAAACATTGGGTCATTACATTCTTCCCCCCTTAAGAAATTTCGCCCCCGAAATTTCACTTTACACAAACAGGTGAGGGTACTTCTCCTTCATTGTCTCTTCCGGTTCCCAAGTTGCTTCCTCAAACTTTTGGTTCCTCCACAACACTTTGACAAGGTGGGTTGTCTCGTTGCGTAGAACCTTATCACTTCAGTCCAGAATTTTTACCGGTTTCTCCTCATATGAGAGATCATCTTCTAACTGTACCACCTCTGAGTTTAGTACATGTGAGGGGTCTGGAATGTACTTCCTCAGTAGTGATACGTGAAACACGTCATGAACTTGAGCCATATTCGGTGGATGTGCCAGACGATAGGCCACGGCTCCTATACGATCAAGGATCTCAAAGGGACCAATGTACATTGGGCTTAGCTTCCCTTTCTTCCCGAATTGCATGACTCTCTTCCATGGAGATATTAGAAGGAATACTTTATCTCCAATGTCGAACTCCAAGTCCCTTCGATGATTATCAGCATATCTCTTTTGCCGACATTGAGCAACGTTGATGTGTTTCTGGATGACTTGAACCTTCTCTGTCTTCTCTTGAACAAGATCAGGACCAAGTAGTTTTCGTTCTCCAACTTCATCCCAACAGGTTGGAGTTCTACATCACTTCCCATAAAGAGCTTCATACGGAGCCATCTGAATACTCGAATGGAATCTATTGTTGTATGAGAACTCAACCAATGGGAGATGCTGATCCCAACCACCATTGAATTCAAGAGAGTAGGATCTTAGAATATCTTCAAGTGTCTGAATAGTCCTTTCAGACTGGCCATCAGTTTGGGGGTGATAGGCCGTGCTGAAATTTAATTCAGTACTTAAAGCATGTTGAAGGATCCTCCAGAATTTAGAAGTGAACCTTGGATCACGGTCAGAGACAATCGAGAGCGGAACACCGTGCAATCTCACTACTTCCATCACATATATCCTTCCAGTTGATCAAGTTAGAGGTCTTCCCGAATAGCGATAAAATGGGTAGTCTTGGTGAGTCGGTCAACCACAACCCATATCGCATTATTTTCTCTTGACGTTTTCGGGAGACCCATGACAAAGTACATAGTAACATTTTCCCATTTCCACATGGGTATAGGCAATGGATGCATCATACCTTTGGACTTTTGCCGCTCAGCTTTAACTTGCTGACATACCAAGAACCTTGATATATATTCTGCAATCTCATTCTTCATGTTATCCCACCAGAAGTGTTCTCGGAGATCACGATACATCTTGGTACTTCCAGGATGAATAGAGAATGTTGAGCTATGTGCATTATCCAATAGCTCCTTCTTTATTCCGGGTGATGAAGGCACACAAGGCCGCGTTCCAAACCGAATCACACCATCATCGTCGATATGGAACTCTTGCAGCTTCCCTTCCTTTACTGCATTCACCCTCTTTTGTATCTCCACATCATCCCTTTGTGCTTCCTTAATCTTATGTTGGATGGATGGTTGCGCAATCATTTGGGCAAGGTAGGATATATCCCCTTCCCTTACGATTCCCAAATCCATCCTTTGAATATCCAAGAGGATAGGGTCTTTCTCAATCCTCAACATGGATAGAGTAGCAAGTTCTTTCCTGCTTAGAGCATCAGCTACCTTGTTCGCCTTTCCTGGATGATAGTGAATAGAGAAATTGTAATCCTTGATTAGCTCTAACCATCTCCTTTGACGCATGTTGAGATCCTTTTGTGTGAATATATACTTTAGGCTCTTGTGGTCGATGTATATGTCACACTTCTCACCATAAAGGTAGTGCCGCAAGATTTTCAAGGCAAAAATCACGGCTGCCAGCTCTAGATCATGCGTCGGGTAGTTCTTCTCATGGATCTTCAACTGTCGTGAGGCGTAGGCTATCACATTATCATTTTGCATGAGTACAAAACCCAAGCCTTTTTTTTAAGCATCACTGTATATCATAAAAATTTCTCCACTTTTCGGTAGTTTGAGTACAGGTGTAGTGATCAGCCTTCTCTTTAGCTCCTTGAAGCTTCCCTCACATTCTTCCGTCCATACATACTTTACCCCTTTCCTTGTTAACTTAGTTAGCGGGCTTGACAATCGTGAGAAGTTTCTCACAAAATGTCGTTAGTATCCAGCTAATCCAAGAAAACTACGGATTTCTGTGACACTAGAGGGCCTGGGCCATTCTTCAATCGCCTTTTTCTTTGAAGGGTCCAAAGAAATTCCCTCTTTTTTGATCACATGTCCCAAGAACGTGACTTGATTCATCCAAAATTCACACTTGCTGAACTTGGCGTACAACTTCTCCTTTCTCAATATCGCCAACACAAGTCTTAGATGTTCTTCATGTTCCTCCTTACTCGTGGAGTAAATAAGAATATCATCAATAAAAACTACCACAAATTTGTCAAGGTAATGTCTAAAGACTCTATTCATCAAATACATGAAGATTTCAGGGGAATTAGTAAGTCCGAAGGGCATCACAAAAAACTCACAGTGCCCATACCTTGTACGGAAGGCAGTCTTCTGAATATCTTCCTTCTTCACCTTTACTTGATGATATCCAGAATGAAGATCCACCTTTGAGAAGTATTGAGCTCCTCTTAACCGATCGAACAAGTCATCAATCATTGGGAGAGGATACTTGTTCTTTATGGTGATCTTGTTGAGTTCCCGATAATCGATACACAGCCGCATGGTTCCATCCTTCTTCTTCACAAAGAGCACTGGCGCACCCCAAGGTGATGCACTAGGGCATATGAAACCTTTGTCCAGATGCTCTTGCAGCTGCTTCTTTAACTCCTCCAGTTCGATAGGAGCCATCCTATAGGGGCACTTCGAGATAGGAGTAGCTCTGGGTATGAGTTCAATTGAGAACTCTACCTCACGATCTGGGGGAATTCCGGGTAACTCTTCGGGAAATAGATCGTCGTATTCCCTTACGATGGGCATTTCCTCAAAGTTGGAACTTTCCTTTGACTCAATCATTTGGGCGAGGTATGCTTCTTCATAGGGAATCATCACCCACACCATTGAAGGATTTCTCAAAGGAGATTCATGATATTCCTTGCATTGGTAGAGGAACATGGGATGGTTCAGAATATGAAAATATATTTTCTTTTCCCGACAGTTGATATGTGATCTATATAATGAGAGCCAATCCATTCCCATTATAGCGTCGAATTCCACCAAGGGAAGTATTACGAGATTTGCTGGAAGAATCTTCCCACATACGTCAATAGGAGAAGAATCACACACTTGGGTTGCAATGATTGCCCCACTTGGTGTTTTTACAGATATCTCTACTTCATGGTTTCGGGGCTTCGATTCTATAGTTCTAGCAAACTTGCAAGATATAAAGGAATTCATAGAACCAGAATCAAATAAGACTTTTTCCATTCTTGAGTGAATAGGAAGTGTACCTTGTATGACTTCATTATCATGTTCCACCTCCGCAGTAGTGATGGCATAAGTCTTCCCTTGTTCCTTTGGCTTTGGTGGTTGTTGGCGCTGATTACCCTCGAGATCTCGAGGTTTAGTGAACTGGTTTGAATAGTGCCCTAGCTCCTTACAGTTGTAGCATTGAACCACGAGTGGTTCTCTCCTTTCATCGGCTACATTATCCTTCCTTTTCCTGTATCTTCGACACTCATGAGCTAGGTGTCCATCCTTACCACCCTTGAATCATTTCCCCGTCCCATTGAGGCACTTCCCATTGTGCAACTTCCCACATTTTTGGCAAGTGGGTCGTTGTGTTTTCTTCCCATCTTTATCACTAGATCCACCAGATTGAAACTCCATCTTTCTTTTATTATCACCATTGCCATGGGACCATTCTCCAAACTTCATCTCCCCTTTGAGAGCACACCGAACAACTTCTTCATAACTCCCAAAGTCTCGAATTGCAAGAGCTTTTCGAAGATGTGGTTTTAATCCACTAAAGAATCTTTCAATTTTTCTATCATTGTTGATAACAAAACCCAAAGCATACCTTGCGAGCCTTGTGAAATTTTCTTCATTGGTTGTGACAGATTCTCCTTCTTTTTTGCTTGAGCTCTATGAATTCTCTCTCCATCTTCGTGCGAAGAGATTGTGGGAAGTACTTATTAAGAAACATTATCTTAAATTCTTCCCATTCTGTCTCTTCAATTTCATCCCTGGGCTTGGTGTTCTTAATCAAAGCCCACCATTGATCAGCTTCTCCATCTAGACGATAAACGGCTAGAGTCACCTTCTCTGTCTCGGAGCAGTGAAGAATAGAAAAGATCTTCTCCATGGAGTTGACCCACTGTTCCGTAACTAGTGGATCGGAAGATCCACAAAACGTTGGTGTTCGTTGCCGCATAAAACTTTCGATAGCTAGTTTCTCCCTCTTTGGTGAAGGAGGACGTTCCCCATTATTATGGTTATTATTCATAACCCGAGATATTTGGGTAAGCATCTCCAGGAAGTTTTGAACTCCACATCCAAAATCATTGGGGATGTCGTTCGGGCAATCATTGTATTGGCCTTCGCAAGAGTTGTTGGCCTGATTTCTCCTGGTTCCAACCATTTTCTAAAATAGAAAAGGTTAGAACAAAACATAAGTAAAAAAGTCATGAATAACTTATCCTTTTAAACAATTATACCAAAAACATAACATATGTGATCCCTAGGTAAATATCCTTGTGTGCATATTTGTACTTAGTCTCATGCTAGAGGTTTTCTTTAGGGTTCACTAATCCTAATTCCCTAATTAACTAAAACTTTCCTCTGATACCAACTATAGCGACCCGGCATTTTCATACATTAATATTACATCATTTCAAAGATAAACAACATAATTTTATTACATATGGAGGATCCATAGGTTTAGTGTCTTGGGAAAACTAGGACTGCACATAACAATTACAACATCAAGCATAAAAATTCATTTAATATCTTCTTCTATAGCTTCTTAGTAGCACTTTTCCTCTCCTTAGTACATGTAGCCACCTGAGGATATACATCAAAAGGGGTGAGCTAAAAGCCCAGTAAGAGGATAGATAAGAACAATATAGCATGGGGTGAGCATAAACATGACATAGGAAGAAGATCGTGAACATGAGAGGAGCATAAACAATAAACTTGAAATGTGGCAAAGCCTAAAAATGAAAAATCATGTCTTAGTGGTTAACTACAACATATACTTGTGAACAAAGCTAGCATCATGTTCATGCATAATTTCACATTTACTCATGAGATCCATCACTTTACCCAATGCATTGGAGTGCTATATAATTTCGGACGCACCCGTCACATTTAAACATTCATATTGCGCTATATAATTCCGGGCGCACCCGTCACATCATAACATTATCATTATCATGCTTGCCACATAGAACACATATCAAACATGTACATAAATAACCCATGTAAAGGAATGGGTTTCATCTCATAATAACACATTCATAAGCTTTGGGTTCCCAAAAGAAAGAGGGAACAACATACTTGATATAAGAACCATCAACCTTGAATGAGAGGTAAAAGGTGAGATCTTGAAAGAAGAGTTCTTTTGGAAAACATTTTAATGGACATAAAAACCAGTGAAAACCATGTATATCCCAGAAAAGTCATGTAAATGATGAACAAAAGACCTTTGAGGAGTAACCATATCAAAAATGGAGTGAAAGAGGGAGAACCCGAAGGAAGAAAATTGGGTTCGAGATTTCCCCTTACCTTGTACTCGAATGCCTCCTTCTCTTTAATGTCCTGTATAATTACATTATATTCATTAATTAGAAATTACAGAACCTTTTATACATTAATATGGTTCATTATGGTTTCATTATTTCATATTATGTTCCTTTGTATGACTTATAGAGTTTAGAAACATTGATCGGGAATGTTCGTTTTCATGGTTTTCTTGAGCGGTCCACTTGTATTCTTAAATTGATGTTTGGGTAGATCATGGGTAAACATCCAGAACTGATATTACATGTAATTAATAATATTACAGAACCTTGAATGATTTTATAATGAGTTATATTAGATCCAATGGGAAGAATCATTATTTAAAAATTTAATGATGGTTATTTGGGTTAATTTGAGCAGTTTTTGGATCACAACGATCTTGTTTTAACATTTATCTTAGTAATAAGGCCATAGGTTATTTCCAGAACTTAAAATAGAACATAATACATATAAAATATTCTGGTTCAACCATAAAATTGGTTTCATGGCCAGATTGAAGGTAGAAATGGAAGAAGAGAACATGTCGTTTTTGAAGGTGATAAATTTAACACCTCATGAACAACGTTCTCTTTAATAAAATAAAAGGAAGGGGGAAAGGGTGTGGGGTGATATAATATACCATTAGAATCCTAAGATTACAGCATAGGTATAATACTGGATTTACAAAATAGTTTGGATGAAGATAGATAGAGAGAGATCAAGAAAGGAACTTGAACTTGAAAGGAAATTAAAGGAGAAGAGAGAGAGAAATTACCTTTAGAATCCTCCTCTTGAGATCCTCTTTAAGGAAGCTAGGCTTGGTCTTTTGATGAGACCAGAAACTTTTGGACGTGGGGGATGAGTTAGGGAAGGTGTTTGGGCAGAATTTAGAGAAGGCTTGGAGCTTGAGAGGTGTGAGGAAAAGAGGAAGTGAAGGGTGGCTTTTATAGTGGAGGGGAGAGGGGTTTCCTTAATATAAAATTGATTAGTTTATTAATTTCACCTAAGACAAGGAATAGTGAGTCTTGGATGACTAAGAATAGTAAATTTGACTTTTGAATTCGGTATTTGGGTGCTTACATCAATTGTGATGTCAGGAATAGTGGGTTTTAATTAAAATGTATTTATATGATAAATTAATGTATTCTACTATTCACCAAAAATTCAAGTATCTCAGAAAAATCCAAAAACATTACCCCAACCATTTTTCGACGTGTAGAATCCAAAAATGAAGTCCATTTTTCAAAAATAATTTTATAAATATTATTAATTTAATATTTAGTTAAAACCATAATTTACTAAAAAAAACAGTTTTTAAATTTAAAACTGATTTTGTAGTTCGTTAAAAAATTACTTAGGGTCTTATAAAATTATCTAAAAACTATTATACACTGATTAAATAATTTATGAATATATTTCAGGAAAATAAATATTCTTTTAAATTAATTAATTAATTATAATTAATTATTTATAACTTATAAAATACCAAAAACGTTTATTAAGGTCAAATTATCACTTTCTATGATGTATAAATTTTATTTTATTATACATAGGTAATGTTACTCTTATTTACTATTCATAAGGTTCATATTACTATTCATAAGGGTAGGTTACTATTCATAAGGGTAGGTTACTATTCACCAAAAATTATTTTTGTTTCATTAGACTCCAAAAACTATCTTGAACACAACCGTGTATGTTGGATTTTTAAAATTCCAAACATAGGGGTGAAAATATTATGGTTAAAGGTAAATTATCACTTAGCAGTTCATTATTTTGTGTTTTTATGACATAGATAAAAGAAGGGAATTTTCCACTGAAAGAATTTGGGTCGTTACATTCTTCCCCCCTTAAGAAATTTCGCCCCCGAAATTTCACATTACACAAACAGGTGAGGGTACTTCTCCTTCATTGCCTGTTCCGGTTCCCAAGTTGCTTCCTCAAACTTTTGGTTCCTCCACAACACTTTGACAAGGTGGGTTGTCTTGTTGCGTATAACCTTATCACTTCGGTCCAGAATTTTTACCGGTTTCTCCTCATATGAGAGATCATCTTCTAACTGTACCACCTCAGAGTTTAGTACATGTGAGGGGTCTGGAATGTACTTCCTCAGTAGTGATACGTGAAACACGTCATGAACTTGATCCATATTCGGTGGAAGTGCCAGACGATAGGCCACGGCTCCTATAGGATCAAGGATCTCAAAGGGGCCAATGTACCTTGGGCTTAGCTACCCTTTCTTCCCGAATCGCATGACTCTCTTCCATGGAGATATTCGAAGGAATACTTTATCTCCAACGTCGAACTCCAAGTCCCTTCGACGATTATCAGCATAGCTCTTTTGCTGACTTTGAGCATCTTTGATGTGTTTCTGGATGACTTGAACCTTCTCTGTCATCTCTTGAACAAGATCAGGACCATGTAGTTTTCGTTCTCCAACTTCATCCCAACAGGATGGAGTTCTACATCGCTTCCCATAAAGAGCTTCATACGGAGCCATCTGAATACTCCGATGGAAGCTATTTTTGTATGAGAACTCAACCAATGGGAGATACTGATCCCAACAACCTTTGAATTCAAGAGAGTAGGATCTTAGAATATCTTCAAGTGTCTGAATAGTCCTTTCAGACTGGCCATCAGTTTGGGGGTGATAGGCCGTGCTGAAATTTAATTCAGTACTCAAAGCATGTTTAAGGCTCCTCCAGAATTTAGAAGTGAACCTTGGATCACGGTCAGAGACAATCGAGAGCAGAACACCATGCAATCTCACTACTTCCATCACATATATCCTTGCAAGTTGTTCCAGTGAGAGGTCTTCCCGAATAGCGATAAAATGGGCAGTCTTGGTGAGTCGGTCAACCACAACCCATATCGCATTATTTTCTCTTGACGTTTTCGGGACACCCATGACAAAGTCCATAGTAACATTTTTCCATTTCCACATGGGTATAGGCAATGGATGCATCATACCTTTGGACATTTTCCACTCAGCTTTAACTTGCTGACATACCAAGAACCTTGATATATATTCCGCAATCTCCTTCTTCATGTTATCCCACCAGAAGTGTTCTCGGAGATCACGATACATCTTGGTACTTCCAGGATGAATAGAGAAAGTTGAGCTATGTGCATTATCCAATAGCTCCTTCTTTATTCTGGGTGATGAAGGCACACAAAGCCGCGTTCCAAACCGAATCACACCATCATCGTCAATATGGAACTCTTGCAGCTTCCCTTCCTTTACTGCATTCACCCTCTTTTGTATCTCCACATCATCCCTTTGTGCATCCTTAATCTTATGTTGGATGGATGGTTGCGCAATCATTTGGGCAAGGTAGGATATATCCCCTTCCCTTACGATTCCCAAATCCATCCTTTGCATATCCAAGAAGATAGGGTCTTTCTCAATCCTCAACATGGATAGAGTAGCAGGTTCTTTCCTACTTAGAGCATCAGCTACCTTGTTTGCCTTTCCAGGATGATAGTGAATAGATCAATCGTAATCCTTGATTAGCTCTAACCATATCCTTTGACGCATGTTGAGCTCCTTTTGTGTGAATATATACTTTAGGCTCTTGTGGTCGGTGTATATGTCAAACTTCTCACCATAAAGGTAGTGCCGCCAGATTTTCAAGGCAAAAATCATGGCTGCCAGCTCTACATCATGCGTCGGGTAGTTCTGCTCATGGATCTTCAACTGTCGTGAGGCGTAGGCTATCACATTATCATTTTGGATGAGTACACAACCCAAGCCTTTCTTTGAAGAATCACTGTATATCACAAAACTTTCTCCACTTTTCGGTAGTGTGAGTACATGTGCAGTGATCATCCTTCTCTTTAGCTCCTTGAAGCTTCCCTCACATTCTTCCGTCCATACATACTTTACCCCTTTCCTTGTTAACTTAGTTAGCGGGCTTGACAATCGTGAGAAGTTTCTCACAAAACGTTTGTAGTACCCAGCTAATCCAAGAAAACTACGGATTTCTGTGACACTAGAGGGCCTGGGCTATTCTTCAATCGCCTTTGTCTTTGAAAGGTCCACAGAAATTCCCTCGCTTGTGATCACATGTCCCAAGAACGTGACATGATTCATCCAAAAGTCACACTTGCTGAACTTGGCGTACAACTTCTCCTTTCTCAATGTCGCCAACACAAGTCTTAGATGTTCTTCATGTTCCTCCTTACTCTTGGAGTAAATGAGAATATCATCAATAAACACTACCACAAATTTGTCGAGGTAATGTCTAAAGACTCTATTCATCAAATCCATGCAGATTGCAGGGGCATTAGTAAGTCCGAAGGGCATCACCAAAAACTCATAGTGCCCATACCTTGTACGGAAGGAAGTCTTCTGAATATCTTCCTTCTTCACCTTTACTTGATGATATCCAGAACGAAGATCCACCTTTGAGAAGTATTGATCTCCTATTAACTGATCGAACAAGTCATCAATCCTTGGGAGAGGATACTTGTTCTTTATGGTGATCTTGTTGAGTTCCCGATAATCGATACACAGCTGCATGGTTCCATCCTTCTTCTTCACAAAGAGCACTGGTGCACCCCAAGGTGATGCACTAGGGCATATGAACCCTTTGTCCAGATGCTCTTGCAGCTGCTTCTTTAACTCCTCCAGTTCGATAGGAGCCATCCTATAGGGGCACTTTGAGATAGAAGTAGCTCCGGGTATGAGTTCAATTGAGAACTCTACCTCACGATCTGTGGGAATTCCGTGTAACTCTTCGGGAAATAGATCGCCATATTCCCTTAAGATGGGCATTTCCTCAATGTTGGAACTTTCCTTCGACTCAATCATTTGGGCGAGGTATGCTTCTTCATAGGGAATCATCACCCACACCATTGAAGGATTTCTCAAAAGAGATTGATGATCTTCCTTGAATTGGTAGAGGAGAATGGGATGGTTCAGAATATGAAAATATATTTCCTTTTCCCGATAGTTGATATGTGATCTATATAACGAGAGCCAATACATTCCCATTATAGCTTCGAATTCCACCAAGGTAAGTATTACGAGATTTGCTGGAATAATCTTCCCACATACGTCAATAGGAGAAGAATCAAACACTTGGGTTGCAATGATTGCACCACTTGGTGTTTTTACAGATATCTCTACTTCAAGGTTTTGGGCCTTCGATTCTATAGTTCTAGCAAACTTGCAAGATGTAAAGGAATGCGTAGAACCAGAATCAAATAAGACTTTTTCCATTCTTGAGTGAATAGGAAGTGTAGCTTGTACGACTTCATTATCATGTTCCACCTCCGCAGTAGTGATGGCATAAGTCTTCCCTTGTTCCTTTGGCTTTGGTGGTTGTTGGCGCTGATTACCCTCGAGATCTCGAGGTTTAGTGCACTGGTTTGAATAGTTCCCTAGCTCCTTACAGTTGTAGCATTGAACCACGAGTGGTTCTCTCCTTTCATCGGCTACATTATCCTTCCTTTTCATGTCTCTTAGACACTCGTGAGCTAGGTGTCCTTCCTTACCACACTTGAAGCATTTCCCCGTCCCTTTGAGGCAGTTCCCATTGTGTAACTTCCCACATTTTTGGCAAGTGGGTCGTTGTGTTTTCTTCCCATCTTTATCACTAGATCCACCAGCTTGAAACTCCATCTTTCTTTTCTTATCACCATAGCCATTAGACCATTCTCCAAACTCCATCTCCACTTTGAGAGCACACCGAACAACTTCTTCATAACTCCCAAAGTCTCGAATTTCAAAAGCTTTTCGAAGACGTGGTTTTAATCCACTAAAGAATCTTTCAATTTTTCTATCATTGTTGATAACAAAACCCGAAGCATACCTTGAGAGCCTTGTGAAATTTTCTTCATAGGTTGTGATAGACTCTCCTTCTTTTTGCTTGAGCTCTATGAATTCTCTCTCCATCTTCGTGCGAAGAGTTTGTGGGAATTACTTATTAAGAAACATTATCTTAAATTCTTCCCATTCTGTCTCTTCAATTTCATCCCTTGGCTTGGAGTTCTTAATCAAAGCCCACCATTGATCATCTTCTCCATCTAGAAGATAAACGGATAGAGTCACCTTCTCTGTCTCGGAGTAGTGAAGAATAGAAAAGATCTTCTCCATGGAGTTGACCCACTGTTCCGCAACTAGTGGATCGGAAGATCCACAAAACGTCGGTGTTCGTTGCCGCATAAAACTTTCGATAGCTAGTTTCTCCCTCTTTGGTGAAGGAGGACGTTCCCCATTATTATGGTTATTATTCATAACCCGAGATAATTGGGTAAGTATCGCCATGATGTTTTGAACTCCACCTCCAAAATCATTGGGGATGTCGTTTGGGCAATCGTTGTATTGGCCATTGCAAGAGTTGTTGGCCTGATTTCTCCTGGTTCCAACCATTTTCTAAAATAGAAAAGGTTTGAACAAAACATAAGTAAAAAAGTCATGAATAACTTATCCTTTTAAACAATTATACCAAAAACAAAACATATGGGATCCCTAGGTAAATATCCTTGTGTGCATATTTGTACTTAGTCTCATGCTAGAGGTTTTATTTAGGGTTCACTAATCCAAATTCCCAAATTAACTAAAACTTTCCTCTGATACCAACTATAGTGACCCAGACTTTTCATACATTAATATTACATCATTTCAAAGATAAACAACATAATTTTATTACACATGGAGGATCCATAGGTTTAGTGTCTTGGGAAAACTTGGACTGCACATAACAAGTACAACATCAAGCATAAAAATTCATTTAATATCTTCTTCTATAGATTCTTAGTAGCACTTGTCCTCTCCTTAGTACATGTAGCCACCTGAGGATATACATAAAAAGGGGTGAGCTAAAAGCCCAGTAAGAGGATAGATAAGAACAATATAGCATGGGGTGAGCATAATCATGACATAGGAAGAATATCTTGAACAGGAGAGGAGCATAAACAATAAACTTGAAATGTGGCAAAGCATAAAAATGAAACATCATGTCTTAGTGGTTAACTACCACACATAATTGTGAACAAATCTAGCATCATGTTCATGCATAATTTCACATTTAATCATGAGATTCATCACTTTACCCAATGCATTGGAGCACTATATAATTCCGGGCGCACCCGTCACATTTAAACATTCATATTGCGCTATATAATTCCGGGCGCACCCGTCACATCATAACATTATCATTATCATGCTTGCCACATAGAACACATATAAAACATGTACATAAATAACCCATGGAAAGGAATGGGTTTCATCTCATAATAACACATTCATAATCTTTGGGTTCCCAAAAGAAAGAGGGAACAACATACTTGATATAAGAACCATCAACCTTGAATGAGAGGTAAAAGGTGAGATCTTGAAAGAAGAGTTCTTTTGGAAAACATTTTAATAGACATAAAAACCAGTGAAAACCATGTATATCCCAGAAAATTCAAGTAAATGATGAACAAAAGACCTTTGAGGAGTAACCATATCAAAAATGGAGTGAAAGAGGGAGAACCCGAAGGAAGAAAATTGGGTTCGAGATTTCCCCTTACCTTGTACTCGAATGCCTCCTTCTCTTTAATGTCCTGTATAATGACATTATATTCATTAATTAGAAATTCCAGAACCTTTTATACATTAATAGGGTTCATTCTGGTTTCATTATTTCATATTATGTTCCTTTGGATGACTTATAGAGTTTAAAAACATTGATCGGGGATGTTCGTTTTCATGGTTTTCTTGAGCGGTCCACTTGTATTCTTAATTTGATGTTTGGATAGATCATGGGTAAACATCCAGAACTGATATTACATGTAATTAATGATATTACAGAAGCATGAATGATTTTATAATGAGTTATATTAGATCCAAGTGGATGAATCATTAGATAAAAATTTAATGATGGTTATTTGGGTTAATTTGAGCGGGTTTTGGATCACAACGATCTTGTTTTAACATTTATCTTAGTAATAAGGCCATAGGTTAATTCCAGAACTTAAAATAGAACATAATACATATAAATTATTCTGGTTCAACCATAAAATTGGTTTCATGACCAGATTGAAAGTAGAAATGGATGAAGAGAACATGTCATTTTTGAAGGTGATAAATTTATCACCTCATGAACAACGTTCTCTTTAATAAAATAAAAGGAAGGGGGAAAGGGTGTGGGGTGATATAATATACCATTAGAATCATAAGATTACATCATATGTATAATAATAGATTTACAAAACAGTTTGGATGAAGATAGATAGAGAGATATCAAGAAAGGAACTTGAACTTGAAAGGAAATTAAAGGAGAAGAGAAAGAGAAATTAGCATTAGAATCCTCCTCTTGAGATCCTCTTTAAGGAAGCTGGGCTTGGTCTTTTGATGAGACCAGTAGATTTTGGACGTGGGGGGTGAGCTAGAGAAGGTGTTTGGGCAGAATTTAGAGAAGGCTTGGAGCTTGAGAGGTGTGAGGAAAAGAGGAAGTGAAGGGTGGCTTTTATAGTGGAGGGGAGAGGGGTTTCCTTAATATAAAATTGATTAGTTTATTAATTTCAGCTAAGACAAGGAATAGTGAGTCTTGGATGACTAAGAATACTAAATTTGACTTGTGAATTCGGGATTTGGGTGCTTACATCACTTGTGATGTCAGGAATAGTGGGTTTTAATTAAAATGTATATGATAAATTAATGTATTCTACTATTCACCAAAAATTCATGTATCTCAGAAAAATCCAAAACATTACCCCAACCATTTTTCGACGTGTAGAATCCAAAAAATGAATTCCATTTTTCAAAAATAATTTTATAAATATTATTAATTTAATATTTAATTAAAACCATAATTTACTAAAAAAACAGTTTTTAAATTTAAAACTGATTTTGCAGTTCGTTAAAAAATTACTTAGGGTCTTATAAAATTATCTAAAAACGATTAGAAACTGATTCAATAATTTATGAATATATTTCAGGAAAATAAATATTCTTTTAAATGAATTAATTAATTATAATTAATTATTTATAACTTATAAAATACCAAAAATGTTTACTAAGGTCAAATTATCACATTCTATGATGTCTAAATTTTATTTTATTATACATAGGTAGTGTTACTCTTATTTACTATTCATAAGGTTCATATTACTATTCATAAGGGTAGGTTACTATTCACAAATTTTTTTTTTTGTTTCATTAGACTCCAAAAACTATCTTGAAAACAACCGTGTATGTTGGATTTTTAAAATTCCCAATATAGGGGTGACAAAATTATGTTTAAAGGTCACTTATTAGTTAGTAGTTCATTATTTTGTGTTTTTATGACATAGATAAAAAAAGGGAATTTTCCATTGAAAAACTTTGGGTCGTTACAACAGGGATGCATTATTTGGAAAACCCACATAATATTTACATTTCCAATTTTTTTGGATGTTCTTCTATACTATTCCCCAATGTCTATCTTTGGGTAGTGTTTTCTAATCATATTTTTTATAAATCTAGCTTCCAAGGTTTGTGCTAAACTTCCTCTGATACCATCTGTAATACCCTAACCCTAGTTACCCAGAGTCGATTCATTATTACATAACATTGGCATGATACCAGAAATCATCTTCTGAAGGGCCGATCAGTTTATTAGCCTTGGATGTACTAGATACACTCATAATTTTTACATTACATAATGAAATAAAAATGTCAACAACATTTTTCCCATTTTAAATAAAGTTATATCCTTATCATTTTCTTACAGGTCAACCATAAAATACTTCTTCACATCCTGGGAAAAATAAAACATTGAAATGGGTGAGCTTAGATTATCAGTAAGTATTACAATATAGCAGAAACTTTCATAAATAAGCATAAATATTTAAGGCACTGTATAAGACTAAAACAAAAGCCATTTAAACATAAACTTCAGCATAATATAGAAATGATAAAATCAAATAATTCTATTTACTTATTCACATGGATATTCATCTAGTCTAATAATCACATGTAATATCAATAGCTACTTTAATAGTGATGGAATTCATAATACCAGACTTCATAACCACATAGTCAAGGCCTTGTGCCAAGACCACAAATAATATTTTTTCAAGGCCTTATGCCAAGACAATAGTTTTTCTCATGAGACCTACCAAGGAATCGAGGAGCTATAGTGGGATCCACTTGTCAGTTACTATGTCTAATTCATTCCTTATATTAAAACATGGAAACATAATCTAAACATTCTCATTAAAACTAGCATACAAAATGTCAATATTTTAACTGCAAACCATGAATGGAATAAAAATAGCACATCCACTGTAAAAAATAACTCATTCAATACAATATGGATTATTTTATTATAATAAATCAACCTCAATTAAGAATAATTAAGGATATTTACGTAAATGAAAAAAATCATCAAAACTACTTGAGAGAAATATACTCCTTTTTCTTGAAAAAATTTAGAAGCCTAACTATTTATCAAAAAGCTATATAGAATAGATTTTGGAATCAAAGTTTCCCATAAAACATTGAATCTTTTGAAATTAATTAACATTTTAAAATAATCATGTCCATATAAATAAATCCTCAAAACCATTTTCAAAACATGGACATTAATGAGAAATATTTAGAAGAATAATGTTTTAAAACATTTAAAATGATATTTTAGTTAGAGTTCCTAACCAAATGAGAGACGATTGAATAAAAATAATTGAGGTAATTGAAACATTATAATATCATGAGAATAAATGGATTCATTATATACTATGTCATAATAAAGAATCAATACCAAAAAAATGAGTTCGCGTATAACAACAAAGAAGACTCAATGGAATGTAAGTTGAGATGAAATCATTTATAGAGACCGTATCATCAGGTTAAGGAAAAATTAATGAAATAATTATATGTGAAAAATATAAATACACTCAATATTATTGGATATTCAGTATAAATCAATCACAGTACATTCACACATATTTTTGTAAAAATAACACCAATGAATTGTATGTTTAACTCAATAAATGGAGATTGAGTTAAAATTACTCTTCTCATGTTCATATCGATGACTTGAGAATTCATCAATGGAGTTATTATATGTATCAAAAGTATATACACAGAAAGGGGACTGGAAATTACCACAGAAATAATAAATCGTGATTCCACACATAATCATGGAGTAAAATAATCAACGAAGTATGTGTAAAGCCCAATGAGTGGAAATTGAAATTAGAAATTCCCTTACTGATTTGGTAACATTCGAAACATACACCCCATAAAATAAGTATCATAAAATTAAGATTTAAATACCCATAAATTAATGTATATTATAAAAATAATACAATCATGGGCAGTACATACACCACACAAAAGAAAATCGTGGCAATATAACATGAATCTCACAGGAATAATAAGTGAGATGAAAACCCCTTACCTTTTACTTTAACTTGGTAGAGGGTAGGTTAAGCTCCTATATAATGGTGAAATAATTGTTATTAAACTATAATAAAACCATATAAATTAATATGATATCATATATGATCTTCTAATATTTCTTTGTTAATGATATTTCAGTTGTATCATCGTTTCAGGTGTTCACTGATTCATTTTCCTTTATATGTTTTGTTATGTATGTAATGTTTGTTACCTATAGGATGTATCTTATATATATTCATAATTATATTAATTCTTTAAACATTATTTTTAATCATCAATTGAAAATTAGTCTTGAATGGATACGATGGGGAATGGATCTCATCCCGTTCGTGGAGACGGTAATCCATACGTACAGACGAGTGACAATATCATTCTCTTGATATTAAAATCATATATAATTGGATGGTATATCATATATAAAGAATCATTATCATGTTATATTTATTATTTATATAATTTATACTCATTATTATACCCATCCAAATGATGAAGTGTTTGAATAACGAACTACACCACGATGTAAAGACGGTAATCCGTACGTACGCATGTATGGTGAATTTGTCATTTATAGGATGGATAGAATAATGAATAGGGTTGTAACATTTTTATAATAAAATCACAGTATATATATGATACTAGAGTTATTATTTTAGAATGGAAACAATAAATAAATAGGAAGTAGAAGAAGAAAAGAACTTGAAAGAGGTGATGAAATATTTACATCTTCTTCGGGTTCTTCCTTTTGATTTTATCAAAATGGATCCTTAGGTTATATTTCTGACTAAAGTAACGCCTCTAGAAGGAATGGAGGACTGTTTAGAGGATATTTGGGAAGGGTTTGTCCAATACAAATGGATTTGAAGTTATGAATTTGAGAGAAGGGGATGTGACCTTTTATAAGAGAGGTGAGGGTCATTTTTGGAAAAGATTGAAATATTATTTTATAATAAAATCATTTTCAGTTTCTAATGGATCCAAAATGATTTATTTAGAGTATAATATGGGTATGGGTCGAAAATATCTCAACCAATAGGTTTTATATTGTTTTAGGTAACCATATTAACCTTATCTTTTAGATTTAACTATTTAAAAAACAGTTTCACATTTACCATTTCTCTTTGTATTTTTATATTAAATGGTTAATAATCATACTATAAACGTCTAAGAGTACTTAAAGTGGTTCATTAATGATACACTGATCATTATATAAGTCTTTTTTCTAAACCGTAGATTTTTAGGAATATAATATCAATTAATAATATAATTTTTTTTAAAAACTCTTTTATGTCAATTTTGAAAGCAATTGGTATTTTGTTATTGTTAAATTCATAACATCATTATTACTTAAAAAATCATTTAATTAACCCTAACATGTCATATTAACCTATATAATTATTTAAATTCATTAAAGGTCTAAAATTTAACTTATTTGGATATTTATATTATCAATTATTTTAATATTTCATTAATATGGTAATTACTACATCATTATTGTGTCAAAAAGAAATTTAATTATTTAATGTCTAAAAATTTTAAATAAAAAACCATTCTGTAGGAAATAGTTTTATCATTCTAATTAAAATTTATTGTCGAATTTATCTTATGGATAACCCTATATTAAAAATTGTTTAGTTATTAAACTTGGATTTAAACTCTTTTAACTCTTCTGGACTGCTAATCATTTTTCCCCATTTTCAAATGGCCGGTTTAAGAGTTATCGGTACCCAATAGAGAATTCACTGCACCTGCCATCACACCGCACACCATAAATCCTAATTCAAATTTCAAAAGCCAAAAAACCAAATCACTATCCATTCCCCTCAGCATTGAGTTGCGAGCCCATCAGCAAACGTCACCATCATTGCAGGTCGGCGGAGAGAGCAGTAGGCCTCGCCGTCGCCGGAGCATCCTCCTCAGATTGAACCTCCACCTTCATCGCATCCCACCGGTGACCGTCATACCATCTCCGTAGAAGGAAACCACCATAAAGACCTAAAGCAGGGCAAAAAACTTCCCACCATTCCATAGAATCAGCCGACCCCCGGCACCGGACCATCGGACCAAAAAGGGGCTACGAATCCCGTATCCAAAACACAGAAAAAAGAAACCATATCCAAACCATGAAATGAACGCGATGAAATATATAAAAATAAAGGGAACTAGAACCCAAAACTTCAGATCTGGGAAAACCAACACCATATCGCATGATTCACTAAACCAAAGCGTCTCAAGAAAGATAGAGGCCACCAAAACCAAACCAGAAGAAGAGACCCAAATCAGGGAAAGTCGTCGCCGCCGAAGATTCAACCACAGAATAAAAAGGGAAAACACCAGCGCTCTCACCAGATAGACGAAATACCACCGACCGTAGAAGCATGAACCTGCTTGCGAACTTTCTCCGCTCTGCCGAAGGAGCCCTATCCGGATGTGCAGGAATCCTGCGAAGGTCAGGCCAGAAACGAAGCAACACCGTCTGCGGGACCACCAAAACCACTACAGCTGATAAAACCAGCCCATCCAGCCAAGAGCATAGTGAGATGCCGCATCCACCCGTGGCGAAGAAATCGGTGGTGATGAGAAGGAGGAGAGAACCCCAGCTGAGCCCCTTACAGACACATCCCTCTTTTAACTCTTCTTTAAATAAAATAATAACAAATGACCTAATATATTCCATGTGGAAGAAATATGATCATATTTTACTCCTAAGTTTTTTTAGAATTATACTTCTCCAATAGAATTATGAAATGTGTTAGGGTAATTATTATATCATTTTTACCCTTAATTACCCTATTTATATTTAACCGTGGTAAATAAAAGTCAAAAGTTACTATTCACTAAAAATTATTCTCATCTTATTGAACCACATTTTATTCAATGATATTAATTATTTCTATTGTATTTTTTAAATTCATCTCATAGAAGTGGTAAAATTATGTTTTATATAAATTTTCAAATGCTTCCAGGAGGTGGGTAAAAGACGGTAAAAGGTTCGATAACATTTCATATATCTAAACTTATTATAAAATGACTCTAATGAATTATAACAGACATATATAAGTATTATGTATCATTTTTTACCTAAAATATAATATAATAAAATAACTAATTATTTAAATAAAAATTTCATTTTGACCAATAACACAATGTTTTTTCACTATTCATCAACAATTGAATGTTTTTAGAAAAATACAAAAAATTTAACCTAAGCTAATTTTGATATTATGAATTAGAAAAAGAATTATATTATAAAAAATTCAAAACATAGATGTTTCATTAATTAAATTAATATTAAATACGGTTTTTAAAACAGAAAAGTGGGTTTTTTTAAAAAGTAAAGACTATCAAAAGATTGACATGTGTTTATGTCAAATTTACATGTAAAAGTACTTATAATGACCAAAATTATATGAAATTATAAAATTATAATTTTATTATACTTCTTAAACATTCAAATACATAATTTAACACTATAAATTATTTTGATTAAAAAAGTTGTTTTCAATTAAAATTTAATATTTTTCAGTTTTCATAAAAATATGAAAGTTATCAAAAAAGTACAAAAAATTAATCCAATATATATTTTTATGTCCCTATTCTAAAGAATAATTTTATTTAATTTAATTGAATATATAAAAGTGTAAAATATTTGTTTTAAAAAGGGATTTCCATTAAAATGTGGTAAAATTGCATTTAAAAAAATACTTCTTTTATCTGAAAAAATGAATTTGTTATTATATTATGTCTAATAGACACATAATATATATTCTAAAATTATATGGAGTATATAAAATTAAAAATTCTATTAATACTATTCATAACCGATTTGAACGACTAGTTTGGTATGTCATGGTGCGTTAGAACTTGTTGTTGTGTGTAGCACAAGCTAATGAATTTTAAGAAAATAACTTACTATGAAATCTTGGGGTGTTTCAATTTACTAGACAATGCATTGAAGACTAGTTTTTCATGATCCAGTCCTTCATGAGCTGATGGATTGTGGGCTTAGTGGCATACATTTTCCCAGTTCTCTATGAATTTTATTTCATCCATCTCCAATTAATTTCCTATATTTTTTATGATATTTTTTAAGGAATATATTTTAATAGATCCCTCATCCATGGATGTGATTAAGGGAACGTTCATTGATGAGAAAGTAAAAAAGGATATTCGAGATCACATCATCACTTAGAAGGGTTTTCTGAAAATTATTCTTTCACCAAGGTTTCTGAATTACCCATTTTCAAATAGAATACCACTATACAACTTTGGACATCAAAATGATTATCTCATCCCATTAGTTGATCAGAATTTCCCATCATATTGGTTAGAGGTGTCACATGATCATGCCCATGTGAACATATCATATAAACGGAAAATCACATTCATATCGAGCCAAAAGAAAATCTCTATTCTGAACGGGTCTTTAAGGACTCAATGTAATCAAAACATCCATAAAATATCATTGTAATCTAAAATTCAACATTATTAAAACATTTTAATCCTCTCATGAGGTAATCCCAATGGAGGGTGAATCTCCATGTATGTCTAATGATCTAAAGGTAGTTCTCAAAGTAATGAGATTAGGATTTCTAGGTTCACCAATGTGAGATAAAATTCACGAGAAAATGAAGGTCATTATCTTATAACATGCATCTTGGGTTTCTCATTCTAGAGTTTACTCAACAAACAAGACATTTTCCTAAATAATTGTTCATTGGTGTTCTATAACCAACTATATTAATTTATTTGAAGGTGATATAGGGGTTAGATTAGGGATCTATATCAGCTATGGGGAATCACTATTCATGGTAATATGTATGATGAATTCCCCCTGCATATCATACATGATAGGATTCCAAATAGGCCACTATATAATGCATGTATTTTCTAAATATGGAAAAGAAATCCCTAGGTAATAATTTTATCACCTTCTCAATCATTCTATTAAGTGAATAGATAAATCTATTAATACAGGCTAGTGGTCTAAAGCCAATTATTTAGCATAACCAGATGCACCCAACCCAATAGTCACGTGATATTCATGGTTAATACTTGACCACCCTTGAATCATGAAAACATACAATATGGGGAAATAGAAACCAACCAGAAATATCCCCAAACATAGGACTGGATGGATTTTCCCCATGTTCCTAAGTGGATGGGTCTTCCCATCCCATGATGACTATACCAATGGTAGGGTTTGTACTAAAAAGATGATAGACGAAATAGTGGGGGTATAACCAATCATCATAGATATATCCAATGTTTATTTTATTTATGAATTATTAGGACTTATGTAAGTAGTTGGGTCTATACATCATCTTTACAGTACATTCTAATTATTATACGGCTAGGTGGTGGAACAATGTCATTGCTACGAATATCATAATACCGCAATCATACCTCATTATGACTTTTTTCCTGCACTGACCAATATTTCAAATGTTCTCCCAAAAACTGGGGGCTCAACAACACTTTCAGGATATTAATTCATCTTTACCAATTTTCATTCATTCCATACCACCAAACCATTTAGAATTCTAGTTATATTGGTAAAGTGGAATTAGAGTAACACTCTTATTTCATCGCTATGTGAGATGTAACTCTAAATGCATTGGTAGATGGTGTAACCATCAAAAAAATCTATACACCTTACATATTCTCATGAAAATTTGGATGTATGACAAATGTTTCCCATTTTCCCCTTCCATATATTAAGGATTAACACCCATTTATCTTTTTCAAAATATAGATGATGATTATGTGTGAATATTCAACAATGAAAATTTCATTTATATGCATGGAAAATCCCATCAATCTTCCATGGGATTATGCCAAAATGTGGACAGAATACTATTCTTATAGGATACTTGGGATGGAAATATTTAATAATCATAAATAGCTAGACTCTCCAATTTTTGTCCCTGACACAAATTCCTCATAAATTTCAAAGGGTGGATGATTTTTTTTCAAAATTCTCTAAGATACTCATGGGGGAATCATCCTTTATATCCCCTATTACTAAAGGAAGTGAAAACATTATTTTTTTTAGTTGGAACATCCAGAAGATCTATAGAAATTGGACTTTTGGAAAAACATTGGGAATTACTCAAACTGATTTTAGGCTTTTCATCTAGGTTCTAGATATTTCACATGATTTAGATATCGAATATTTTACAAAATATGAGTCATTTTGTAACAAAAATATTTCTAATGTTACTGAAATTATAGATTACAAAACTATTGTAGTGAGTGACCATGGTCATGATCCCAATGTTTCTATCTAACACCATTCTATATAAATATTTTCCTACAAAAAATGGTACAATCATCATAGAGACCCCTCTTGTGAAAATGGATTTTACTAATGATAACATTCACCACCTTTTCCTTGTTTTTGTCTCAGGTGGGTTTGATTACAGGAACCAATTTATCGTTATCCAACAGATCACCATTACTTGAGAAGACATATATTCTTGTGAATGTGACCTTTTTTAGTTTAATGATTCCAATCATGATAAGTATCCTTAAATTATACAACCATTAATGAAATCACCAAGTTGATGAATAATCAAGATTTCATAATCATGTCGTTGCACATATTGTGGAGCTATGAGAATGTGAGGCTCACATAGCAAGGTTAAAGGTGCTAATGTCATTGAAATATGTAGGTTTTTAATAACTCAGGAAGAAGGGTTTAAATAATAAGTCTATAATTAAATATGTTCACCCAATATTTGAAATCAGAGTTGGAAAATGATTCGGTTTGGAGTGGACCCTTGATGGCACACGCCACACGGTAGTCAATTTACAGACTACAGTTAACCGAGCATCACTATAGCCATTTTGGCTGTTTTTTTTCCTTTTTTCATGACCTAATTTTAGGATCATCAGAGAGTTAATGCAAGATAAATATGATCCACCATTATCATTCATTTAAATGAAAACATTTTCCCCCTCCTCAAACCCAATCCTTTTATTATGCCCTAATTTTGTTATGAATAATCCTTATTTTTAGTGGGTTTTGAAATATAATACGTTATATTATTTTAGTGGTTTTCCCACATGATATTAAATTCAATCTCAATCTAGGATATTAAAGTTTAAAAGATCATTTAATGATCTTTTTTTCCATAACCCAAGGTATTCAATGTTCATAGATTCCACTATTTCAATAGTTACATAGTGTACCGTACAAACATTGTGGCTTTTCTGTTACCACTCTAATATTTTCCTAATTACACTATCTTGTTGGATTAGTGGGTTTGACTTGAAATTTTATTATTGCAACCATTTTGGGTTTTCAAATTAACTTATTTTTTATATTTTTAATTTTATTTTTATGGGTAAATTTTTAACTAAATAATGATAAACATAGGGCTAGAGATTTTTTACTCGCCTTTTACCCAAAATTTACATTATATGTTTTACACATGGAAGGTTTTGTGAATATTTTTTTGGGTTTTTTAGAATCTTGAAAATTGGTATAATGAGACTAATATCCCAGTTCTAATAGCTTTTCCATGTATTTTGGTGTGAGGGATCCAATCGGGTTAACTGGCCTAGAATGTACCAATATTATTCATAACCGAATGGGGTATTCATAAAACCAGGTTTTGTGATTTCTAAATATAAGACATTTTATGGGGAAATAATGCGAAGAGTAATAGTGTGAATGGTTTCAAATGTGATGTTGTTGGGGGCGTATGGAGATCATAGAATCCTCTCTTGAGAACTTTTTTTCATTGGTTGATAGACCCCCATTTTTAGGGAAACATATAAAGAGACAATTGGGGAATATTGAGCATATTCAAAAAAGGATTCCCCATGAAATTGACCCTCCAATTTTTTATGGACATGTAATTTAGGAAAATAAGAGCTCCATGGGTGTAATTTTAAGGGAATGATGTCAAAAAATTATCAGTAAATCCATATTAGTATAGGCCATGAATGTGAAGACACTCCTATATGATTTTAGATTTTGTGATGTAGGGTTGGAGAATTGTTCCATTTTATTTCTTACAACTTGGACATGGACCATACAATTTAACATCTTTATGAAAATTATGTTCGAGGACTATTATTTAAGTTCATTTGGCTCTGACCAATGGATAAATTATTTTCCAATTTCATGGTTATCTTCCCACGAAATTTTAAAAATCTATAGGCCTGAAAAATAATGTTTTTAAGATGTAGTTTGGGGATTTCTGAATCCTATCAGTGACATTAGATGAAAAAAGAATAGGGAAAAATAGAGATAGGAAAAAAATCTCCTATGAAAGAATTTAACTTTGTTCATCAGGACATTTTTTGGGTCTCTTATGTAGAGATTACTAGGAAATAGTGTTAACAATTAAAAAAGGTATCATGAAGACATTGACCCTCCATTTCTGATGGACATGGAGGTATATCGAGTTCATATTTTTCTAAAAACATAGTTTGGTTTTTGTATGCAATGTTTCTGAATATGGATGGGTAATTCCATATAAAAATATCTTGGGAGTGGATAGAATGTATTTAACCTAGACAGGTCTAACCCATATATATAAAAGGATTTATTTTCAACTTATTTTTTTTGGGTGGACACACGATTTAATGTGTCTGAATCGTTATGTATCTTTCAAAAAATATAATCAGGACATACATAGTTATGGTATGGTTTCCAAAAACATCAATAGATCTATTTCATGATGAAGAGTCATTTTATTTCGAATAGGAGCTTAGAAGTGAGGTGATGCATTTATTGGACACTAATATTCATATATGTCTCATATATAAGAGAGAGTGGGACAATATTATTTCATGTCTATATTAGGTTATAGGATATGAGTGTTGTAGTGTATCCCAACAAAGAGATAATTGTAATTCATGATGTTCTTATAGAGATATCCATGTATGTTTGAACCATTCACAGGAATATTACATTTTTAATATTTACTATAGTTGGACCCAGGATTGTCCATTCTGGTGTTATTATGTACCATACATGTAACACCCCGAGATTCTATGAAAAATATTCTTTTTAATTTCTTCAATGTCTTGTGTTGTACATTACACCAAAAGGAGCTTGCACAACACACATCCTTGACTTGGATTTCATTACACGCAATCATGACCTTCCACGATAGCATGTGTTGTACGCAGTACCGAGTTTCGATAAATAGTGATATGTTATATAAACTAGCTATTATGAATAGTAATACCCAATTTTTGAAATTTTATAAATTTTATCTTTCAAAATGGACTTAATTTTTGGATTTAGAATATCGAAATTATCCTAGGGTGATTTTTTGGCATTTTTCTGAAAACTTTCAATTTTTGATGAATATTGAAAACACTGGGTTACTATTCAAAAACAGACTTTTTATTTAAATAATTATTTATTTTATTTAAATTTATTTTAGGTAAAAATTGATACATAATACCTATATAAGTTGAATTTAAGTCATTGGAGTCATTTTATAATAATTTTAGATATATAAAAATTTTATTGAACTTTTTACCGTCTTTTACCCACCTCCTAGGAGAATTTGAAAATTCACGTAAAACATAATTTTACCACTTCTGTGATTATAATTTCTAAAATCTGAGAGACATGTTTAATATCATGGACTAAAATGTGGTTCATTGAGAGGAAATTAAATTTTGGAGAATAGTAACTTCTTACTTTTTTTACCATGGTTAAAAGTAAATAGGGTAATTAAGGGTAAAAATGATATTATTATTACCCTAAAACATGTCATAAGTCTATTGGATAAGTGTAATTCTACCAAAAACAACCTTAGGAATAAAATATGACCGTTTAGGCCCACTTGGATTAGATTAGGACATTTATTATTAATTTATTTAAAGAAGGGTTAAAATAGTTAAAATCAAAGTTTAATAACTAAATCATTTTTAATATAGGGTTATACAGAAGATAAATTCGACTATAAATATTAATTAGAAATATAAACATATTTTCTACATAATGGTGTTTTATTTATAATTTCTAGACATTAAATATTTTATTTTATTTATAACACAATGATGATACAGTAATTATCTTATTAATGAAATATTGACATAAGTGATGTTATAAATACCCAAATAAATATAATTTAAGACTTTTTATGAATTAAAATAATTTTCTAGGTTAATATGACATGTTAGTATTGATTTAATTAACATTTTTAGAACTAATAATTCTGTTATGATTTTCACAAAAATCAATTACAAAATAGTGTCAAAATTGGCATAAAATAGTTTTTAAAACAAATATTATATTATTAATTTCTATTTAATTTATAAAAATCTAAGGTTCGGAAAAATGACTTAGATAAAGTTATATATATTAATAATAAACAACTTGGGGTTCTTTTGACTTGTTATAGTATGTTTATTAACCTTATAGTGTAAGAAAACAAGAAGACACGGTAAAAGAATTACTAATTAACTTAAAGTTAAATCTAAATGATAAGGTTAAAATAGAAACCTAAACTTGTCTAAATTATATTGGATGAGGGGAGTTCGACCCATCCACACCTTAGCTTCAAAATAACTCAATTTAGAGCTATTAAAAACCTAATATGACTTTATAATAAAATAAAATTCTTAGTTATTCCAAAGTTGCCCCTCTCCTCCCTTATAAAAGGGCACCTCCTCCCTCTCTTCATCACACCAATTTGACCTTTCAATCTAGGCCAACACATGAAAAGTTTTCTTCTCCACTTACATAGAAACATCCTAGAGGTTCTATTCTTATTCAAAGACCAATCTTAGTTCCCTAAGAGGAGGTTTCAAAAAGGCGTGTCAAAAGAAGAGGTAATATCTGTTACCGATTCTTTCAAATTTATTTCTTCTTCTACTTATTCTTCTTTAGTAGTTTCATTATGAAGTAATAACATAAGTATCACTCATATAATGATATATTATTATAAGTATTAAACAACTCTATTTCAACATCTATCTATCCTACGGAAAAAGAAATCACCGCGCGTGCGTACGTACGGAATTCCGTCTCCACAACGCGATGAGATTCATTCTCCATGTTAACCATTCATGAATGATTATAAAGTATATATAATAAGTAATCATGAAATATATTACATAATAATGATAGTGGATTTATGTGTATATATATGTATGTAATCTTTGATTCAATTCAATAAGGAAATGAAAACATAGTTCATGCGTACGTACGGCCTACCGTCTCCATGGACGGTCTATTTCATTCCATTTAATCGATCTATCATATATATAGGTATATACTATATATAAATCATGTTTTACATTATGGAATTATTTAAATCAGGATATAAGTAATAATATCAAGAACAACAAGTCCAAACATGTACGACAAATAAAATGATTTAACCAATAATGCTTCTTTAACATGGAACTTACAAAAGAACGGGTAATATAAAGTCATAAGTGAACCATATATGATATAATAATAATGAATATGATTCTGTAATAAGTAAATGACATTATTTAAATCATTATACAGGAGTTTTGGAAACGTACGAAGCATATCAAACCTAAGGTAAGGGATAATGTTGCAATCTCAATTGTTTTCTATCCGAGATTTCTTATACATAAGTATTTACTGGGGTAATATTTATCATCCATGTCCATGTTTTATAAAAAAAATTTCATGTATGTTTAAAGTCCTTTTTCCCATTTTTTACTTTTACTACATGGTATGTAAGGAATCTTTTTTTATTACCATACGAGGTACTTTTTGAGTTTTCCAACAAAAGTACGAGAAGAATGTTATTTTTAACTTATACGGCATGAATAAATTTTTACAGTTTCATAATGCCTAATTTTTATGAAGATTACTCTACAAGATTTTATGAAAATTTTCAACAAAAAACTTTTATTTTAAAAGTTCATGGCATTTTGTGAAAATAAAATGATTTTGAAGAAGAAAGGATATTTTCCTCAAGAATTCATTTCAAATGTTTTATCAAACCCATTTCCATCTAAGATGACATTATTTCATATTTGTATGTTTCAAGTTTAATGTATCTATGATTTATATGGTTTCACATTCCTTATGATTAAATTTCCATTTGTTTTATATGGATTATGAGATGATGGGATGATGTTTGTGAAACCCATTTTATTCTTTGGGTTATGATGAATGTTTTAAGTTTATTTTGTGGCACAAGTCAGAATGATTTCTTTATGAGATATGTGTGACCTATATCTCCCTCCAATGCATTCGGTAAAGATTTATATCTCATGACATATACATGGATGGAATGGTAAGTTAATCCGGTTTAGTGTTACAGCACTGAAACGAGGAGTGAACTCGATTCAGAAAGGGTCTTTGTCCACTAAGACGGTCTTGCCAGCAATGCCATGGATACTATGGAAATTATAACACGTGCTTAATGGTTTCCACAATTTCATGTTTTATTCCCATGCTATTTTATCATTATTGATGTTCCCTTATGATATATGCCTTACGTACTTCCCATATTCATGTCTTTTCTCAAGATTTTTATTTTTAGATTTTATGTTCAAGTTTTTGCTTTCAAATGTTTATGGATTATTTTATGTTATCTATGTTTACCCTAACTGGGCATTTTAGATCACCCCTTTTATGTTTTCTTCTCCCCAGGATATAAATAAAGGTTTTAGGTAAGAAAAAAAGGGGAAGATCTTTATGGGAGATGTTGAATATATTTCACCATGATTAGAAGATTGTATTCCAAGTTTCCAAAGGCACTAAACTATTAAGGTCCTTGTGTGTATGTTTTTGTTATGTACTAAGTATTCTGAAAAAGTAATGTAATGTCCATGAACATCAAGCTTTGGGTCTCTATAGTTGGTATCAGAGGAAAGGTTTATTCAACCTTTGGAAACTAGGATGCGAGAACTTTAGTGAGATCCCTAGAGATATTTCTAAGGTATGTTTAGGGATGTCCCTAAGGTTAAGAATAAGTATAGGTTATAGTCCTAGAATTATGGTAACAATATTATAATTAAACCTAAGATGTTAGATATTTAAGGTACTCCCCCTTTATTATGTTGTTTTCCCTAGTATGATTTTTTCCTCTTACACTATTCTTTTTGGGTTTAAGACGATGGATGGAACCCGAAGGAACCGTGTTGATAAATGTAATGGACAATGAAATGATTGTCCACCTGAACAAGAAAATGTTATGGGAGATGGAGTGAAAAATCTTATTGCTATACTTACACAAGCTATGAATCATTCTGGACCTCCAAATGAGCAGAGAAGGGAACAATATTCTATTGAGTCCTTCATGAGGCAACGTCCACCTTCTTTTAGTGGGTCTTCTGATCCACTTGTTGCTGAACAATGGATCAGTACCACTGAAAAGATATTTTCAGTTCTTCAATTTTCTGAACATGATAATGTCATCTTAGTTGTATATCGTTTGGAAGGTAAACCAGATGAATAGTGGAATCTTATCAAGAATACGAGGCCAAGAGATGAAATTGAGTCCATGGAATGGGACAAGTTCACGAACTTATTTTTCAATAATTACTTCCCTCATATTCTTCAAACAACGATGGAGATGGAGTTTCTTGAACTAAAGCAAAAGGATGATGAATCTGTTGGTATATACGAAGCGAATTTTACAAGGCTTGGAAGGTATGAATCTAGCTTTATCACCCAACCTGAAAGTAAAGTTGATCGATTCTTCAGTGGCTTAAAACCAAATCTTCTAAGGGAATTAGCTATAAGAGACTTCAGTAGCTATGAAGAAATTGTGCGTTGTGCTATCAAGGTTGAAATGGAAGTTGGTGTTACATATCCATCTCATGGTTTTGACAAGAAACGAAAGATGGAATTCAAGGAGAAATATCAGAATAATGGTGAAAAGTAGATGAATGTTTCTTTATGAAAAAAGTGTGGAAAGAAGCATGGTGTAGATTTTCTTAAAGGAACTAGAAAATTTTTTAAGTGTGGAAAAGAAGTTCATCGAGCTGCTGATTGTCGAAGTAATGGAAAAAGGGTTGTTAATGATGTGAATAAAGAAACGACTACAGAGAACGCACCACCAACACTTTAATGCTTCAAGTGCAATGAAATGGGGCATTATGCTAATCAATTCCCTAATCCAAGGGTTAATGATGATCGACATGAGCAACCACATAGGGCAAGGGACAAAGGGAAGTCACATGCGATCACTATTGGCAATGTTGAATATGACAACAATGTGGTGGAATGATTAAGTTTTTATGTAATGGGATTCCAAAATAATGTTGTATATAGTATCTTCGAATATTGGAATATTTATGTATTGGTCTATTGTGGTTTTCAATAATTTTATGGTACCGGTAACCATGGAAAGTGATTGGGATATTTTTGGAAAGAAGATAATATGCTCATAATGAAGGGATAAGGAGAAAATGAAATGTTTGACAATAATCATGAGCTCATGACTGATATAAGTAAATAGTTATATCATGGTTTGAGTATATAGAATTTTGGGGTTTTGGTATGTAGAAAGATTTATCTTTTGATAGCACTAATGTTTTCACTAAGATTCAATGGGTATTTATTTTTCAAGAGAATACATGATTAAGGCCTTCGAATGTTGGGAATGTGACCATCAAGACATATCTTATGATATATGGGGATCAACGATGGTATTAATATGCTTGTTATATGAAATCTCTGGTGATCGTTTTCACTATAATATGAGAGTGGACTGCAGTATAATGGATAAACCTAAATATTGGAATGGATTATGTTGGACATAAGTTATTATTGTTTAAGGACAAATTTTTTTTTGATATTATTGATGGGATGTTATAGTAATGTAGTTTTAGAAAAAGGACAACCTGCAGGATGGGCGACAACCCATCGCGTCAGAAAATGCTGTGGGAATCGAACCCACAACCGAAGTGCGACTGGAATTTATCGCATACCACTGGCCTATATGAAGTCCCTGGTTAGTAGAAACTAGTTATATTTTATTAAGTGGTATGATATATGAAGTATAAGATCATTTTTGGAATCATATACGATTAACCTCACCATAGATGGACTTATGTATATTTGATAACTTTTTCTAACCTTTTGTTTGAAACAGATGGAATGACCCATCATTCTATCACATGATTTGTTAACACTTCACGAATTACAAATTCAACCTCATTTATTTAAGAGATGATGTGTAAATTGTTCAAACAACGAACAATAGTGATATTGTACCAAAATAAAGTAAGTATTTTTTTAATTCAAATTCTTCAACTTTAGGGAAATGATCTTGAAAACCAAAAATGTTGTCATAGTGCCCTTATATCTGATGAATCAGATGGTACCCTAGATCATCACAAATTTATGGCTTTGTGATTGTTGGCTTTTTCATAGCCATGTTCTCTACCACTCTCCATCAGAACATGATGGTTAGATTTCTCTTCCATACCCATATTTTCAACTATGTTCTCCTATGTGGAAACCCAATGATTAGTTAATTTGGGTAACCGTTATGTTTCATACATTAGTTTTTAAAGCCATGTTTTGGTATTCCTTTTTACGATGTGGGTTTCTATAAAAGAAACTTTCGAGTAGTAAACCATTTATAACCTCGACGAATTTCGAGGGCGAAATTCAATTTAAGGGGGGTAGAATGTAACACCCTGAGATTCTATGAAAAATATTCCTTTTAATTTCATTAATGTATTGTCTTGTACGCTACAACAAAAGGAGATTTCACAATACACATCCTTGACTTGGATTTCATTACACGCAATCGCAACCTTCCACGATAGTGTGTGTTGTACGCAATACTGAGTTTCGCTAAACAACGATATGTTATATAAAATAGCCGTTATGAATAGTAATACCCAATTTTTGAAATTTTATAAATTTTATCTTTCAAAATGGACTTCATTTTTGGATTCAGAATATCGAAATTAGCCTAGGGTGAATTTTTGGCATTTTTTCAAAAACTTTCAATTTTTGATAAATAGTGAAAACACTTGGTTACTATTCAAAAACCGACTTTTTATTTAAATAATTATTTACTTTATTTAAATTTATTTTAGGTCAAAATTGATACGTAATACCTATATAAGTTCAATTTATTTCATTGGAGTCATTTTATAATAATTTCAGATATATAAAAATTTTATTGAACTTTTCACCGTCTTTTACCCACCTCCGAGGAGAATTTGCAAATTCACATAAAACTTAATTTTACCACTTTTGTGAGTGGAATTTCGAAAATCCGAGAGACACAGTTAATATCAAGGACTAAAATGTGGTTCAATGAGATGAAAATAATTTTTGGTCAATAGGAACTTTTTACTTTTTTTACCACGGTTAAAAGTAAATAGGGAAATTAAGGGTAAAAATGATATTATTATTACCCTAACACATGTCCTAATTCTATTGGATAAGTTTAATTAGACCAAAAACAACTTTAGGAATAAAATATGACCATTTAGTCTCACTTGGATTAGATTAGGAGATTTATTATTAATTTATTTAAAGAAGGGTTAAAATAGTGAAAATCAGCGTTTAATAACTAAATCATTTTTAATATAGAGTTATACATAAGATAAATTCGACTATAAATATTCATTATAAAAATAAACAGATTTACTACATAAGGGTGTTTTATTTATAATTTTTAGACATTATGTAATTTAAGTTATTTATGACACAATGATGATGTAGTAATTATCTTATTAATAAAATATTGACATAATTAATGTTATAAATACCCAAATAAATGTAATTTGAGACTCTTTATAAATTACAATGATTTTATATGTTAATAAGAAATGTTAGTATTGATTTAATTAACTTTTTTAGAACTAATCATTTTGTTATGATTTTCACAAAAATCAATTATCAAATAGTGTCAAAATTGACATAAAATAGTTTTTAAAACAAATATTATATTATTAATTGTTATTTTATTTTTAAAAATATAAGGTTCGGAAAAATGACATAGATAAGGTTATATATATTAACAATAAACAATTTGGGGTTCGTTTGTCTTGTTATAGTAAGTTTATTACCTTATAGTGTAAGAAAACAAGAAGACGCGGTAAAAGAAAAATTATTTAACTTAAAGTTAAATCTATATGATAAGGTTAAAATAGAAACCTAAACTTTTCTAAATTATATTGGATGAGAGGATTTCGACCCATCCCCACCTTAGATTCGAAATAACTCAATTTGGAGCTATTAAAAACCAAATATGACTTTATAATAAAATAATATTTTTAGTTATTCCAAAGGTTCCCATCTCCTCCCTTATAAAAGGGCACCTCCTCCCTCTCTTCGTCACACCACTTTGAGCCTTCATGCTCGGCCAACCCCTGACACTTTCTCTTCTCCACTTCCCTAGAAACATCCCAGAGGTTCTGGTCTTTTTCAAAGACCAATCTTAGTTCCCTAAGAGGAGGTTTTAAAATGACGTGTCAAAAGAAGAGGTAATATCTGTTACCGAATCTTTCAACTTTATTTCTTCTTCTACTTCTTCTTAATTAGTTGTTTCATTATGAAGTAATAAAATGAGTATCACTCATATAATGATATGTTATTATAAGTAAGAAACAACCCTATTTCACCATCTATCCATCCAACGAAAAATGAAATCACCGCGCGTGCGTACGTACAGAATATCGTCTCCACGACACGATGAGATTCATTCTCCATGTTAACCATTCATGAATGATTATAAAGTATATATAATAAGTAATCATGAAATATATGACATAATAATGATACTGGATTTATGTGAATATATATGTATGTCATCTACTTAATTTCATTCAATTCAATAAGGAAACGAAAACAACGTTCATGCATACGTATGGCCTACCGTCTCCATGAACGGTGCATTTCATTCCATTTAATCGATCTATCATATATATATATGTATATACTAAAATATATATTATATATAAATCATGTTTTACATTATGGAATTAAGTAAATCCGGATTTTTGTAATAATATCAAGAACAACAAGTCCAAACACATACAATAAATAAAACGATTTAACCAAAAACGCTGCATTAACCTGGAACTTACAAAGGAACGGGTAATATAAAGTCATAAGTAAACCATATATGATATCATAACAATGAATATGATTTTTTAATAAGTCAATGACATTATTTAAATCATTATACAGGAGGTTCGGAAACGTACAAAGCATATCAGACCTAAGATAAGGGATAATGTTGCAATCTCAATTGTTTTCTATCCGAGATTGCTTATATGTAAGTATTTACTCAGGTAATATTTATCATCCATGTCCATGTTTTATAAAAATGTATTCATGTATGTTTGAAGTCCTTTTTTACCATTTTTTACTTTTTCTACATGGTATGTAAGGAATCTTTTTTTTATTACCATACGAGGTACTTTTTGACTTTTCCAACAAAAGTATGAGAAGAATGTTATTTTTAACTTATATGGCATGAATGGATTTTTACAGTTTCATAACTCCTCATTTTCATGAAGCTTACTGTACAATATTTTATGAAAATTTTCAACAAAATAATTTTATTTTAAAAGTGCATGGCATTTTGTGAAAAGAAAATGATTTTGAAGAAGAAATGATATTTTCCTCATGAATTCATTTCAAATGTCTTATCAAAACCATTTTCCATCTAAGATGACATTATTTCATATGTGTATGTTTCAATTTTAATGTCTCTATGATTTATATGGTTTCACTTTTCTTATTATGAAATTTCCAATTGTTTTATATGGATTATGAGATGATGGGATGATGTTTATGAAACCCATTTTATTTTTTGGGTTATGATGAATGTTTTAAGTTTATTTTGTGCCACAAGTAATAATGATTTCATTATGAGATGGGTAGGACCTATATCTCCCTCCAATTAATTTGGAAAAGATTTATATCTCATGAGATAGACATGGCTGGAACAGTAAGTTAATCCAGTTCAGTGTTACAGGACTGAAACGAGGAGTGAACTTGATTCAAAAAGGAACTTTGTCCATTAAGATGGTCTTGGCAGCAATACCTTGGCTACTATGGAAATCATAACATGTGCTTAAGGGTTTCCACAATTACATGTTTTATTCCCATACTATTTTATCATGATTGATATTAACTTATGATATATTCCTTACGTACTTCCATGATTCATGTCTTTGCTCAAGATTTTGATGTTTAAATTTTATGTTCATGTTTTTTCATTCAAATGTTTATGGGTTGTTTTATGTTCTCTATGTTTACCCTTACTGGGCATTTGAGCTCACCCCTTTTATGTTTTCTTTTTCCCCAGGATATAAAGAAAGGTTTTACGTAAGAAAAAAATGGGAAGATCTTTATAAGAGATGTTGAATATCTTTCACCACGATTAAGAAGATTGTATTCCGAGTTTCCAAAGACACTAAACTATTACGGTCCTTGTGTGTCTGTTTTTGTTATGTATTAAGTATTCTGAATAAGTAATGTAATTTCCATGTACGTCAATCTTTGGGTCTTTATAATACAGTGGTAGGAATCATGTCACACATAGTTCTGGACTTCATGCAGGTTAATGCCACATGACTAAGACATTACATGTCCATTTTAACATCATACAGTGAAGAAGACAAAAGGTCCTGCAGTTTTAGGTCATATGGAAAGGACCAATTTTCCTATAAATGATGAGTAACAGGAGGGTCATCGGCCTGGGATGTTCTACCATGCCTTAGACATGATGAGAAAGAAAGTGTAAAACATGATTCCATGGAATCTCATATCAGGACAAATGATAAAGGGAAAATTCCATTTCAGATTATGAGAATAGAAGAGGCATCAAGTGGGGAAAAATTTTCCTTTAGTTGATAGGCATTTTTTGTGGGAAAATTACATAGATTGAAATGGTCAATTTTATGCATATTTAAACAATGGAGTAATCAAGAAAATGACCCTCCATTTTTTAAGGTGATGTTAATAGTTTGATGATTATGATGATCCTAAATTTCTCAGGGTATCGAGTATGACATATGGAAGGAATGTTTTTGGGTACCTATGAAATGTTTAGACCATGATTAGTCCTACAGTGTGAAATTACCTACATAGAGCTGACAAATATATAGGGGTTAATTTCATTTTCCATTGTATATCGCTAAATGAGGGACCCAATATTGAGATCTTCTACACTGATATTTTTTTCTATACAATAGACGGGGATATTTTTTTTCATTACACATGGATAAGAGTAGGATACGAGGTTTAGGCGTCGCTACGTATCTCATCAAAACTAGAATAATGAAACACATAGTTCTTGAGGCACCATGATGATTAAATGTTATGTGGTAGGGATATTATATATACAGTTTAACATAATGCGTTAAGGACATAGGTTCTCCTACATGAAGGGTAAATAGTACAACTGGAACCATTATTAAAGACCCGAGTGTCACCTTGCATCTATTGATAGATATAACCAATCCATACATTGTTCTCAAATTGGTTTTGACCATGCAGTTTAGCATCATGTGGTGAGTACATCTGGTGTTCATTTAAAGGTCTTTCTACCGGGGACCATGGAATACCTCACATGGATTGATACACCTTGATCATTCGTGGAATCCTGTACTGAAACAACTAATCCCACAACAGTTAAAAACAAGGGTTGGAAAAGGTTTTTTCATCCACAAAGATGAGTTAAAAAAATGGAAAAGGGGTTTTTTTAATTTTTGGTAGCTAGAAAAATATTAAAAATGTGATCATCGCTATGTATCTCTTAAAAATTAGAATCAATTCGTACATAGTTCTTAGAAAACTCCTAATATAGATATGAACAACACACAATTTGGAATGTATTTTTATATTTCTCTATAGCTAGACCAAATTTTAGAGATCTAGGCATCCCTACATATACTATGATGATAGGAATCAAGACACACAATTTTCTTTTCAAGAACACTCTATACTGGTCTGATCCGCACACATAGGGGTGGATTTTCATTGATCAGTTTATTTTTTCAACTGCTCCCATGATTGTAGATCTAGGTGTCACTATATATATTTCGTTGACACAAATCATGATACATGTAGTTATTAATGGAAATATTATTTTCTAGGCCTAATCAGTACACAAGGTGGGGGAATTCTTAACTTTTGGGGTGGATGGATGGGGTTAAAAAATCCAAACATCTCTACGTATCATTTGTGGACAGGGATCAAGCTGCACATTGTTTTGAAGTATGACATCATTGGTGAATGATTCCAAAGGTGATGTCCTGTCATGTGAGATCATTATGGCCTTATATAAATTAACTTCATAATGTGTGTAAATTGGTATCAAGTAGTTTATTTTCTTCTAACATTGAAAATTACTTCTTTATTTTGAAGGTCATGATACAAATACCAACTATATAGTTTATCAACGTAATACTAGGATGATATAAAATGAATTTTAACATCATGTTATGAGGAAAATGTACCATGATGTTTGATGTCATGTGATTAGGATGACTGTGTCTTATAATTATTTAATGCATGTTTTTATGGACCAGTGAGAAGCATAATACTGATGTTAAAAGAGGCCTTGAGTCAAATGGATGGTAATAAAATCATCATATTATCAGTGGAAAACATACAGTTGGGACTAATTTAAGATGTCTAGGTTCCCCTATATATCATGTGACAATATAAATCAAGACACGCATAGTTCATGAATATGGGTAGGTATATGGATGATGCTGAAGGCAATTTCCTCTCTTGTGAGAACATTAAAATGTTGTTCAATTTAACATCATTCAGCATGAATATATATTTCATGTAGATTTCTATCATAAAACATGGAAAAAAAATTTCGATTGAATTTCTTCTGATAAAGAATTGAGTACACTTTTAAACATCATGAATTTGGGTTAATTTTAACTTTAAATTTAATATCATGCGATCATGATGTTGTACCATGCTATTTAATGTCATTATATATGGATGATTGTGTCTTGTTATTTCTTAAGTGGATTTTTTCAGAACATTGCGTTGGTGGGGGTTGTGGTATGGTCCCAATCCATCAAGATCAAATAATAGGCTATATTTGAGTAGAACTTGTGTACGGAATATTGGCCCTCTGACTTTTTAACCATATAAAGAGGGTTTTCTTTGATTATCATTGGATTACTAAGGACCAACACCATCTCTCCATTAAAGAAATACCAAAAGAGAAATTTTATTTTAAATAATATGACAATTGGGTTTGGATAGAATTTCAAATGACAAAAGGCATGAAATCTATTCTCATCCAATCACTCAAAATCATCTAACAATTTCTAGTATTTATCATATGACGATAACTGATCACAGATGGAAATGTAGAGTGAGGTAAATTAAAATTCAATGGGCAGGACCATTGTAACACCCTCATATTTTGTGAATTATTTTTTTCCCAAATTAATTTATTCAATTTGATATTTAAATTTAAAAAACTTGAAAAAAGATGATTTATATTAAATAACCTTTTTATACGTTCATCAAACTCTATACCAATGTAATATTGCACTACACGAAACCCCGACCCAGCATGCGTTAAATGAAACATCGAGTTTCTGAAAAACAAAACATGATTATTATAATTATTTAAAAAAGGTAATTATGACATAGCAATAAAAATGGTTATATGAATATTATTAACTAATTTTTAAATTTTTTTATAATGGTTTTATATAAATAAAACATAAAAATAATGAAGTATATAATTTTTTAAAAATACTTTATATTTTTAAAGACATTTGTCCATAAATGAGTAGCATTTTATATATTTTTATAAATAGTAATAAAACTAATTTTAGTCACTATTAGAAATTTATTTTTATTAAATAAAATTATTTTTTTAATTCAAAATTTTAATCTTATATTCGGGTGAATTTTTTGTATTTTTTTAGAAATGTAATTTTTAGTTGAATAGTGAAAAATAGAATAAATTTTAATTCAATAAAAAATTTCATCTAATTTATTTAATTATTAAAATTATATTAATATTGTTTTTAAAGTAAAAATAGAAATTTCATTCATATATTAATCCAATATAGGTCATTGGAATGTAAAGGGGATCGGAACACCCTGAGAGTTCAAACATAGAACTATTACTTGGTTAATCAAAATGGAATATATCCACAGAGAATACACCGAAAATGTGTTATACGTACCTAAATCTAGTAATCTTCACTAGTTTGTGGAGTAAAAGAGTTCAGACATAGTCACTCGGTACCAAGCACACTTCCTTTACAATAATTTAGGCATAGCTCACTACGTCCCTTAGAGAACTTCAACCGAATCCCCCTTTCTCACTACCATTGGATAAGTATTACTTAGTTTATTGACTTTAGGGTCTCCTAAAAATATTTTCATTGAAGTATTTGTCTTAGTCTAACACGAGACACTACATGCATCAGATTATTGAAATGATGAACCTGAAAGCAGTGAAGACACAAACCAAAAATTCAAAACATGGAGTCAGCTTACACTAAAAATTGCATGCAACACCTACCCTATGCGTGCAAGACCCACTATGGGCTCGCAAGTTCTTTCTTTCACACATAAATGTTTCTTGCAACTACAAAATTTATGGGATACCACATCTTTTATGTGCAACTTTAACTTTTATGTGGAACTTTAACATTTTAGTGCACCTCCATTTTCACCCAATCTTTATGCACATTAGAGTTCATATCCTCCATAAGTTTTTATCCATACTGAAAGAGGGGGTCATCTCTTATTTATAGGAAATGCAGACCCCTGTTCCCAAAACCCACTGTGTCACAAAAAAAATCCCATTATGTGGGAAAATATTTTTTCAAATGAACCCTTTTTCGTGCACATCTCCAGATTTTTTGCACACTTCATGCCTTTTCCATTTTTCATCATTCTGTTCCTGAATCAAATTTTGTGCGAAATATCCATCCTACTTTTACTATGGAACACAAAACCAATTTAACACACATTAAATTTTTTCCGTTCACCACTTCAATGTTTCACGCACCTTCTTTTTCCAAAAACATATCTCTCCATTTTTCAATTTTTAGGCCCAAAAATTTTAAAAATACTAGAAAACACAGTCACCTTCAGTTATGTTCCCCGATTGAATGGTATGATCATTTTCATAGATTTATTTCTGCTATTCCTAAGAGGATTGATAACATACAAAAACTATACTCCATTTCTAGCATCGGTCATGGTTCCAATAATCTCCCCCTTTGGGTTTGTTGGAAATATCAATAAAATTCAATAGTGCACCAACCAATATCAAGACCTGATACACAAGAGTCAACTCATCCAACACTATAAGTCTCTGTGAGTAGTTGTTAGTGTAGAAAACAAGAGGGGAATCTTGAATTAGGTTCATGTGTTTTGGAATTCCAAAAAAAATTCCCAAGCTATTCTCTTATTGTGTCATAGAATCATTACATATCCTAAATGTATTCAATATACTCCTAACACTAGATTCTCATCATGTTATAGAAGCATTACATGTACTGAATTAATTATTTCTCCTCCAAACACTAAATTCTCATTATGTCACAGAAGCACTACTTGTCAATTACATGTCATGCATTTATCATTTTCTCCCATTTTCCAGAAAACCCAAAGATCAGTATTTATTCATTATACAACTTGAAACACACTCCTACTGGATAATATCTCCCCCATAAACCTGTATCACATCCAATAATAGATTCAAAATAGTTAACAGATCTGGGGAGAGGGGGAAAATGTAGATTTTTCAGGCACTAGGAGGTGGCTGAACACCGAGGATCAACCGATGTTTCTCAATCACAGCCATTGACAATGGATTGGTCATAATGTTAGACACATTCTCTTCTGTTCCCACATGTTCCATGTTGATCACGCCTTGTTTAAATTTTTCTTTGAAGAAGTGATATATGATTACAATATGTTTTATTTGAGAATTATGAACTCGATTTTTTTTAATATCAATGGCACTCATTTTATCAGAGTAAATCAGAATTGGTTTTTACCTCAAAACTATGTTAGTCAGTCGCTGCTTCATCCAGAGTAACTGAGTGAACACCTTTTTAGCAGATATATATTCATCTACAGTAGTACTAAGTGAGGTACTATTCTATTTCTTGCTCAACCATCCCACACATTTCTCTTCAAAATAGAATGATACTCCACTGGTGATTTTCTATCCACTATATCCCCAACCGAGTCAGCATCCATAAATGAAGATAATTCATTATCTTTTCTTATGATAAAGAATAAGCCATAATTTTTGCACATTGAATGAACCTAATAATTTTTCTAACTGCCACTAAATTTTCTACCATTGGATTACATTGAACGATGGCCTCCAAACATGTTGCAATGACAATATTTTTATGTGTAACTGTTAAGTACAATAAGCTTACAATGATTTTCGTAAACATTGTTGGATCCATAGAAATACCATCATCACGCTTTCCATGTTTTATGCCAACTAAAATCAGAGTCCCCATTGGTTTGTAATATTTCAAATTAATTTTATTCAACCGCCCTTTTGCATAATTTTCTTGAGAATCAAAATTGTAATACTTCTTTTGAATCACATACAACCCTAAGAAGTACGTGAGTTCACCAATCATAGGAATGTAAAATTCTCAATTCTTTTTATTATCCAATTCTTCAATTAATCCCTACCTACTACCAAAAAATATAATATGATCCAAATAAAATATAACTATGAACTAATATTTCTAGGAATTTTTTACATATAGATTGTGATCTAATCCTCCTCTTTTGAATTCCAGCTTCTTGAGATAAGAATATAGCCGAGAATACCATGTTTGTGGTTCCTGGTTTTAACTATAAAGGTCCTTCTTTAGTTTAAAAAAAACATTTCATCATAACTAAGAAAGAACCCCATGGGGTTTTCAATGTATATATATTCTTCCAAGGTTCCATTTAAGAATGTTGTCTTGACTTTCCTTTGATACACATTATTTCCTATTTGTATTTCCATGGAAAGAAACTACCTGATTGAATCTAGTATCACTACGGGAGATAATATCTCCTGAACATCAACACCTTCAATTTATGAATATCCTTTAAAGACCAAAGAATACTTATTTATGATCATATTTCAATGTTTGTCAAATTTTTTCTTGAAAATACACTTCTTACCAATAACATTATGATATTTCAGTCTTTGGAAAAGAAACCAAGTCTGAATTCTGTCAATCAGATCTAACATTTCATTCATTGCTTTAACCCAAGACTCATCTTTTGCAGCTTCTTAAAATGAGGATTGTTCCACAACTGAATGAAATTCTGATTGTGTATAATTCCTCATTCTCCTTGTCTATGTAGGTGAATTCCAATACTAGATAATGTTGGACTAATAAATCTCTACATTTCTATTTGTCCTTTGGGGTTCGATCAAATTCCCTCTATTTATGGCTTCCTCATATAAATACTCTTTTGATTCAACGTCATAATGTGTCTCTTGATAGTTTTTTACACCTTCCACTACCTATGTATTAATATTTTTTCAATGGTTTCAATCTTCTTCATTTTATATAACATCATCATAATAATTCCTTAATGCATTAATGTTTTTATCTTCAATGATTTTAACATCATTACTTTCAAAAATTCTTCACAAGTGCTTATTGAAATAGTTGTAGTCTTTTCTATTCATTGAGTATCCAAGAAATATTCCTTCATTATCATTGTCTCCATACTTCCCTTGATTTATTCATTTGTTTAAGATGAATTATTTTCTTCCAAAAACTAGAAAGTAATCAAAATGGGACTCCATCCATGCCAAAATTCATATGGTATTTTTTTCACACATATATATAGCCCTGTTCGATTTTGAATATACAAATAAGATTGAAATGTAACTTTCTAGTAATGTCAATGAATTTGACTCTCAATCAATATATCTATTGCCATGTTGTTTAACTGTTGATTCATGTTCTCAAAAAATCCATTTTCTTGTGGAGTTCTCACAGTAGACACATCATGTTGTATCCCATGCTTCTCTAGGTAATTTTTAAATTCAATGGATGTGCATTCCCCACCATTTTCAGATTAGAGGACATTGATCTTATATACAGAATCATTCTTGGAAATTCATCAATAAGTTTTCATGAAATCAAGTACTTGTCGCATCCAGTGTATAAGGATCACACATGCCATTCTATTGTAATCTTCTACAAAAAGAACAAACTACATTTCTCCATGAGTTACAGAAACATATATCGGCCCACATATTCCTATATGAATGAGATCATGGAGATTAGATTCTATTTTCTTCTTTGGATGGTAGGAACAACAGACAATCTTCCGCCACATACATGCATCACATATCTTTTTTTTTTCACGGTTCAGATTAGGGATATCCTTGAATATATTCATCATAGATATCTTTTCCATGTCCTCATAGTTGATGCCCCCCAATCTTCGATGCCACATATTGTTTTCAGGTTCAATTTTTAGGTAGAAAATGTTCTCTTTTCTATCGACCAGATATATGTTTCCATCTATTCTACATCCTTTCATAAGTTAATTTCTTATATTTCCCTTGATAGTTCAGCCTTTTTAATTGAAAGTAACTATAAGTCCTGATTCATAGAGTTGAATCATGATGAGGAGATTATGACATATTCCATCAACATAAAAGACTTTAGTTTTATTTATCTCTCCATTAGCAAGCTCAGTACTTCCACTTCCATTGATTTTCAGAGCCCCAACATTACCAAATTGTAGTTTTCTATCAACCATCCTCTTGCCATTTGTTAACAGGTCTTCACTACCTATCGTATGAGACGAACAACTGCTATCAAGAATCCAAGTGCTATTTATTTTTTAAGATTTGAGGGCTACCTCTGCAAGGTTGAATTTTTCAATATTATATTTTTATTTCCTTTATATATTCAATTGAGTGTAGGGCATTGATGGAATTTCATATCTATCTTCCATGTACATGGGTAATTCATAGTCAAAAATATTCTTCCAGAAAAGAAAACATATTTTAAAGAGAAACATTATCTTTTTGATCGTATTTGACTTGTCTCGGACTTGAATACGAGGTTTTCATGTCACCCTTCTTCCTACAATAAATGGACTTATGGAAAAAGTTCGAACAACAAAAAAATATCCATAGAAATTCTTTCTTCTGTAAGTAGTATGATATGAATTTGTTCTCGTCTGTTGAACTCCTAGCACTCTCCCATTTATATTATAATTACCAAAACATTTTAATAATATTTATTTCATAAATTTGTGTGTTATTTTATGCTGAACAAAAATATATCCTTTAATTAATGATGTGAGTATAATTAAATAATATTATTGGGTTTCAACTGCTATATGACCATTAGTCAATATGACCCTTGGAAACCAAACTCTTCTTGTTTCAATTATTGTTTATAAATAAAATTTATATTGGTTAATTAATACAGAAAGAAGATTCAATGGCCTCATCCAATAGACTCGGGCCATATGAAACCCCTCTGTCAAAGCTTGGGAAAAAGGAAGCATCTCTTTTCTTTGATCTGGACCAAGCCCAAGCTGAGGTTCAACATGTGAATCTGGAACAAAATCACCCAATTGAGAAGTGCAAGATGATATAAATCACCACTCAGGCAATGTTTTCTGAGTCGCCCCAAGATTTTATCACCATAGAACACCTTACCCTTAGGTATTATGAAGGTGTTATAAGGGGCTATGTAATGAGGCCTTGGATACTTTTTGTAATCCCTTGGTATAAATAAAATTTTTATTTCTTGTTATGGTAAAATTTGTGTTTTTCAAATGTCTGGATACATATAGGATGAATATTATTGATGAATTTTGGAAGGAAGGGTATTTTAAAATATTTTTTTATACATTAAATAATTAATAATGTAAAATGGTATTCTATAGTTGTGACTAGTAAGAAATTTAGAGTCTAGTAGGATCTACTTATTTTTTGATGAATAGTGTCGAATGAATAGTGTTTTCTTGATGAATAGTATTTGAGGAATAATATTATTTTTATGATTTGTAAAAAAATATTATATTATTAAATAACTATTTCTGTGAAATGATTTTCAAAAATCTGTCACACATGATTGTAATTAGGGTGAAAAATGTGATTAAATAAGATCAAAATAATTTTTTGGTGAATAGTAACACACCCTTATGAAATGTAATGAATAATAATGAATAGTAAATTGACCAAAAAAATTGAAACTACAACCATCAATGTATAAATACAATTTGAACATCTTAAAAGTGAAAATACAATCATAGTATAAGTTTTTTTTATTTTAGTATGTCAATAATCTTTTAGTTAAAATTTTATAATTAATTTAATAATTTAAAATAGAAATTTATTATCATAAAATGTAATCATTAATTTTTATATTATTATATAATGGTTATATGATAATTTAATGGGACCGTGATTGCTATTTAAAGGAATTAAAAAACATTTTTTGTTTTATAGTTGTTGTTTTTTGAGTAAATAAGGATATTGCTTAAAAATTTAATTAAAAATATTTAGAAAATTATTTTTTTAAAATGTAGTTTATTTTTGAATTTAAATAATAGATATTAGGTTAGGGTGAATTTATGAAATTTTTATAAAATGTTTTGTTTTTCGGTGAATAATGAAAATACAGTTTTGAGTTTCAGTGTGTTTAATGACATCATTAATGATGTAATAATTATGTAATAATTCTTCTCGACTTGTGAATAGTAATATATGTTATGAGGTGTCCCATGTGGCCATATGATGGGAAAATGCTGTATAGATCCATACATGATGTACATCTAAATTACTTTACTTTTGCAGAATACTTAATACATAACAAAAACCAACACACAAGGACCGTAATAGTTTAGTGTCTTTGGAAACTCGGAACATAATCTTCTAATCATGGTGAAAGATCTTCAACATCTCCCATAAAGATCTTCCCCTTTTGTTCTCTTACATAAAACCTTTATTTATATCCTGAGGAAAATAAAACATATAAAGGGTGAGATAAAATACTGAGTAAGTGTATGTATGGAGAAAATAAAATAAACGATATACATTTGAACTTAAAAACATGAACATAATGTTTAAACATAAAAATATTGAAAAATGAAATAAAATATGGAAGTACGTAAGGAATAGATCTTAATGAAACATCAATCATGATAAAATAGCATGGGAATAAAACTTGTAATTGTGGAAAAACATTAAGCACAAGATATGATTTCCATAGTAGCCAAGGCATTGCTGCCAAGACCATCTTAGTGGACAAAGTCCCTTAATGAATCGAGTTCACTCCCCGTTCCAGTCCTGTATCACTGAACCAGATTAACTTGCCATTACAACCATGTCTATCTTAGGAGATATAAATCATTACACAATGCATTGGAGGGATATATATGTCCCATCAATCTCATAATAAAATTATTATTACTTGTTCCACAACATAAACATAAACCATTCATCATAACCCAAAGAATAATAATTGGTTTCATAAACATCATCCCATCATAACATAATCCATATAACACAAATGGATATAATTTTATCATAAGAATAGTGAAACCATTTAATTCATAGAGATACTATACTTGAAACATACACATATGAAATAATGTCATCTTAGATGGAAAATGGTTTTGATAAAACACTTGAAAATAATTCTTGATGAAAATATCATTTCTTCTTAAAAATAATTTACTTTTCACAAAATGCCACACAATTTTAAAATAAAACGGATTTATTGAAAGTAACCATGAAATATTATAGAGTAAAATTCATGAAAATAATGTTTTTTGAAACCATAAAATTTTTTTCATGCCGCATAAGTTAAAAAAACATTCTCCTTGTACTTTTTTCGAAAAAGTCAAAAAACATCATCATATGGTAAACAAAAGAAAGATTCCTTCCATAAAACAATGTAAAAGTCAAAGTGGGGTAAACATGACATTAAAAATACATGGAAGAATATTAAAAACTTTATGAAAATTATTTTTATGTTCATGGATGAAAAATATTACCCTAGTAAATACTTACATATATGGAATCTCAGATAAAAATGAGATTGCAAAATTATCACTTACCTTAGGTCAGATATGCTTCATACATATCCTAACCTTCTGTATAATGATTTAAATAATGACATTGACTTATTACAGAATGATATTCATTATTATGATATCATATATGGTTCAATTATGACTTTATATAACCCATTCTTTTGTAAATTCCATGTTAAAGAAACATTTTGGGTAAAATCGTTTTATTTATCGAACGTGTTTGGACTTGTTGTTCTTGATATTATTATTACATATATCATGATTTAATTACTTAATGAATGTAAATCCGGATTTATATATCTTATATATTCGGTATATATATATATATAATTATATATATATATCAGAGAGATAAATTAAATGAAATACACAGTTCATAGAGACGGTAGGCCGTACGTACGCATGAACGCTATATTCCTTTCCTTATTTACTTGAATTGAAGTAAGTAGATGATATATATATATATATATAAATCTAATAGATTTATCAAGTCATATATTTAATTATTATTCATTATATATACTTTATAATTATTCTTGAATTGTTGACATGGAAAATGAATCTCATCGCATCGTGGAGACGGTAATCCGTACGTACGCACGAGCGATGATATCGTTCCCATATTTATTGAATGGAATTGGAATGGATGATATAATATCATATAATTAGTATTATTTTATAATAATAATATCTAGTTATTCTTTATACCATTATAACCATCCATGTAAGGTGGTGGTGGAAAAATAGATTACACAACAGCGTGGTGACGATATTCCATACGTAGGCACGCACGGTGATTTAGTTTTCCGTAGGATGGATAAAAGGTGAAATGGGGTTGTTTCATATTTATAATAACATATAAGAATTTTAGTGATACTTATGTTATTACTTTATAATGAAACAACTAAAGAAGAAGATGCTGAAGAAGAATGAAAACTTGAATGAATTGGTAGAAGAGATTACCTCTTCTTCGACGCACCTCTTTTAAGATTCATCTTAAGGCACTAGAGTTGGTGTTTTGAGGAGACCAGAACCTATATAATGTTTATAGAGGAATTTGATAAGGGAAATGTGTAGGTTTTGGCCGAGCACGAAGGCTCAAAATTGTGTAAAGAGAAGAGGGAGGAGGTTCCCTTTTATAAGGGAGGAGATGGGCAACTTAGGAAAAACTTAAAATATTATATTATAATAAAGTCATATTCAGTTTATAATAGATCAAATTTATTTATTTCGAAGAACAAGTGGGTATGGGTCAACATCCAATCAACCAATAGGGTTTATACAAGTTTAGGTTACTATTTTAACCTTATCATTTATATTTAACTCTAAGATAAATAATTTAACTTTTTCTGTGTCTTCTTGTTTTCCTACACTATATGGTTAATAATATTACTATAACAATTCAAAAGAACCCCAAGTGGTTAATTATTAATATATATATTCTTATTTAAGTCATTTGGACGAACCTTATATTTTTATGAATAGAATATAAATTAATAATATAATATTTTTTTAAAAACTATTTTATGTCAATTTTGACACTATTTGGTAATAGATTTTTTGTGAAAATTATAACATCACGATTAGTTATATAAAAGTTAATTTAATCAATAATAACATGTCATATTAACTTAAAAAATTAGTATAATTTATAAAAAGTCTCAAATTACATTTATTTGTGTATTTATTACATCAACTATGTTAATATTTCATTAATAAGGTAATTACTACGTCATCATTGTGTCATAAATAAATTAAATTATTTAATGTCTAAAAATTAAAAATAAAATATCATTATGTAGGAAATATTATTAGCTTTCTAATGAATATTTATAGTTGAATTTATCTTATGTATAGACCTATAGTAAAAATGTTTTAGTTATTAAACATTGATTTTAACTATTTTAACTCCTCTTTAAATAAAATAATAATAAATGTCCAAATCTAATCCAAGTGGACCTAAATTAAAATAATTTATTTCTAAGGTTGTTTTTGGTCGAATTACACTTATCCAATAGAATTAGTACATGTGTTAGGGTAATAATAATATCATTTTCACCCTTAATTACTCTATTTACTTTTAACCGTGGGAAATAAAAGAAAAAAGACACTATTCACAAAAAAAATATTTTTATCTTATTGAACCACATTTTAATTCTTGATATTAACCATTTCTCTCAGATTTTTGAAATTACTATCATAAAAGCGGTAAAATTATGTTTTATGTAAATTTTCAAATTCTCCTAGGAGGTGGGTAAAAGATGGTGCAAAGTTCAATAAAATTTTTATATAGTTAAAATTATTATAAAATTACTCCAATGAATTACATTGAACTTATATAGGTATTATGTATCAATTTTGACCTAAAATAAATTTAAATAAAGTAAATTATTATTTAAATAAAAATTATGTTTTTAAATAGTAACCCAGTGTTTTCACTGTTCATAAAAAATTGAAAGTTTTCAGAAAAATGCCAAAAATTTACCCTAGGCTGATTTCGAAATTCTAAATCCAAAAATGAAGTCCATTTTGAAAGATAAAATTTATTAAATTTAAAAAAGTGGGTATTACTATTCATAACAACTAGTTAATAATAATATTATAATAATATATCGTTTAGTGAAACTCGGTATTGTGAACTACACACGCTATCGAGGAAGGTCTTGATTGCATGTAATGCAAGCCAAGTCAGGGCTACATTTAGTGGAAGATCTTTTTAGTGTTGCATATAACATAATAAAAAATTATTTCATTTATATATTAAAAAAATTCTATACTTAATGTTGAGTAGAATAATTTACACAAAAGGAAATTGAAATTGTTTGTAACACGAGCCAAGAATAGTGTTGTGTATACTGCAAGATAATAAGGTGTTGCATATAGTACAAGCCAATCTTGGTGTAGTGTATAATAGAAGACATCAAAGAAATTAAAAGTAATATATCTCATAAAATCTCAGGGTGTTACATTCTACCCCACTTAAAATGAATTTCGCCCTCGAAATTCGTCGGGGTTATAAATCATTTACTACTTGAAATTTTTGTTCGTAGAAACCCACATTATAAAAGGAATACTTAATTTTAAAAAGTAAATTAAGAAACGTAATGGTTACCCAGATTAACTCATCACTAGGTTTCCACATAGGAGAACATAGGTGGACATATAGATATGGAAGAAAAATCTAACCATCAAGTTTGGATGGAGAGTGGTAAAGGACATGGATATGAAAAATCCAACAATCATAAAGCCATAAAATTTTTATGATCTTAGGTACCATCTGATTCATCGGATATGAGGGCACTGGGACAACATTTTTGGTTTTCAATATCCTTTCCCTAAAGTTGGAAATTTTGAATTAGAATAAATACTTACTTGATTTTGGTACAATATCACTATTGTTTGTGCCTTGAACAATTTCCACTTCATCTATTAAAGAAATTAATTTGAATTTGTCTTCCGTGAAGTGTTAACAGATCATGCGATAGAAATATAGGTCATTCCATCTGTCTCAAACATAAGGTTAGCAAAAGTTATATACATAAGTCTATCTATGGTGAGATTAATCATATATGGTTCATAAAATGGACTTATACTTCATCTATCATACCGCTTAATAAAATAAAACTAGTTTCTACTAACTAGGGACTTCCTGTAGGCCAGTGGTAGGAGATAAAGGCTTGTCACACTTCGGTTGTGGGTTCGATTCCCACAGCCTTGTCTGATGTGATGGGTTGTCGCCCGTTCTACAGGTTGTCCCTTTTCTTAAACAACACTATTATAACATTCAATCAATAATATCGAAAAAATTTCTAGCCTTAAAAAATACTAACTTATGTTCAACATAATCCATTCCAATATTTAGGTTTATCGAAAATACTTCTTTCCAAACTCATAGTATAATGAGAATGATTACTAAAAATGTCATACAACAAGCACATGAATACCATCATTTATCCCTCATATATGACATGATATATCATGTTGATCACATTCAAAACACGTGAATACCTTAATCTTGTATTCTATTGAAAAATTAATACTCATTGAACTTTAGTGAAAACATGAATTCTATCAAAAGTTAACTCTTTCCACATACCAAAATCAAAAAATTCTATATTCTCATCCCATGATATAACTTTGTCCTTCTATCTGTCATGAGCTCATGAATACTGACAAACATATCATTTTCTCCTTATCCCTTCATTATGAACATATCATCTTCTTTACAAAAATATCTTAATCACATTCCAGGGTTACCGGTTCCATAAAATTATTGAAAACCACAATAGACCAGTATATAAATATTCCAATATTCCATGATACTATATACAACATTATTTTGGAATCCCATTACATAAACACTTAATCATTCCACCACATCATTTTCATATTCAACATCGCCAATAATGATCGCATGTGACTTCCCTTTGTCCTTTTCATTAAGTGGTTTCTCATGTCGATCATCAATAACCCTTGTATTAGGGAATTGATTAGCATAATACCCCATTTCCTTGCACTTGAAGCATTGAAGTGTTGGTGGATCATTCTCTGTAGTCTTTTCTCTATTCACATCATTAACTACCTTTTTCCCATTACTTCGACACTCAACTACTCGATGAATTTCTTTTCCACACTTAAAAAAATTTATATTTCCTTTTAGGCAATATCCACCATGCTTCTTTCCACACTTTGTGCATAAAGAACCATTCATATTCTTTTCACCATTATTTTGAGATTTCTCCTTGAACTCCATCTTTCTTTTCTTGTCAAAACCATGAGATGGATATGTAACACCATCATCCATTTCTACCTTGATAGCACAATACACAATTTCTTCATAGCTACTAAATTCTATTATAGTTAATGCCCTTTGAAGAATTGGTTTTAATCCACTAAAGAATTGATCAGCTTTACTTCCATGTTGGATGATAAAGCCAGATGCATACCTTGAAAGCCATGTAAAATTTTCTTCATATAAACCAACAGATTCATCATCCTTTTTCTTAAGCTCAAGGAACTGCTTTTCCATCTTTGTTCGAAGAATATGAGGTAAGTACTTATTAAAAAAATAAGTTTTGAAGTCATCCCATTCCATGGATTCAATTTCATCTTGGGGCCTTGTATTCTTAATTCGAGTCTACCATTGGTCTACTTCACCTTATAAATGGTAAATAGCCAGAATGAAATTTTCATGTTCCAAACAGCGAAGTATGGAAAATATCTTTTCAATGGTACTGATCCTTTGTTCAGTAATAAGTGGATCAGAAGTCCTATTGAAAGAAGGTGGACGTTGCCTTATGAAGGAATCAATAGAATATTGTTCCCTTCTCTATTCATTCAGAAGTCCAGAACGATTCATATATTGTGTAAGTATAGCCATAATATTTTTTACTCCATCTCCCATAACATTGGTTTGTTTCGGAGGACATTCATTGAATTTTCCATTACATTGATCAACACGGTTCCTTCAGGTTCTAGCCATCGTCTAAAACCCATAAAGAATAGTGTGAGAGGAAAAAATCATGCTAGGGAAAACAACATAATAAAGGGGGAGTACCTTTAATATATAACATCTTAGGTTTAATTATAATATCATTACAGTAATTATAGGATTATAAAATATACTTATACATAACCTTATGAACATCTCTAGACATATGATAGATATATCTCTAGAGATCAAACTAAAGTTTTCGCAGCCTAGTTTCCAAAGATTAATTAAACCTTTCCTCTAATACCAGCTGTAACGATCTGGAATTACTTCCAGTGGACTATAATTGATACCTATCAGGGCACTCCATGGTTGCCTACACCTCTAGGCAGGACACACCACCATCCCTAGTGGCAACCATTTCCTCATGAATCCCTTCGGTAGAGAGCCATGCTTCGTCCAACGCTCTCATGTGATAGTTCCCAAGGATCGGATTCATTCCTTCCACCATTGCCTTTGATACCAACTTTATAGACCCATACTTGACGTACATGGACATTACATTACTTTTTCAGAATACATAATACATAAAAAACCAACACACAAGGACCGTAATAGTTTAGTGTCTTTGGAAACTGGTAACATAATCTTCTAATCAAGGTTAATGATCTTCAACATCTCCCATAAAGATCTCCCCCTTTTGATTTCTTACCTAAAACCTTTCTTTATATTCTGGGAAATGTAAAACATATAAATTGTGAGCTCAAATATTCAGTAAGGGTAAGTATGTAGAAAATAAAACAAACCATATACATTTGAACTTAAAAACATGAACATAATGTTTAAACATAAAAATATTGAAAAATGAAACAAAACATGGAAGTACGTAAGGCATAGATCATAATGAAACATAAATCATGATAATAGCAGGGGAATAAAACTTGTAATTGTGGAAAAACACTAAGTACAAGATATGATTTCCATAGTAGCCAAGGCATTGCTGCCAAGACCATCTTAGTGGACAAAGTCCCTTACTGAATCGAGTTCACTCCTCGTTCCAGTCCTGTATCACTGAACCAGATTAACTTGCCATTACAACCATGTCTATCTTAGGAGATATAAATCATTACACAATGCATTGGAGGGATATATATGTCCCATCAATCTCATAATAAAATTATTATTACTTGTTCCACAACATGAACATAAACCATTCATCATAACCCAAAGAATAATAATTGGTTTCATAAACATCATCCCATCATAACATAATCCATATAACATAAATGGATATCATTTTATCATAAGAAAAGTGAAACCATTTAATTCATAGAGATACTATACTTGAAACATACACATATGAAATAATGTTATCTTAGATGGAAAATGGTTTTGATAAAACACTTGAAAATAATTCATGATGAAAATAACATTTCTTCTTAAAAATAATTTACTTTTCACAAAATTCCACAAAATTTTAAAATAAAACGGATTTATTGAAAGTAACCATGAAATATTATAGAGTAAAATTCATGAAAATAATGTGTTTTTAAACCATAAAATTTTTTTCATGCCGCATAAGTTAAAAAAAACATCCTCCTTGTACTTTTTTCGGAAAAGTCAAAAAACCTCATCATATGGTAATCAAAAGAAAGATTCCTTCCATAAAACAATGTAAAAGTCAAAGTGGGGTAAACATGACATTAAAAATACGTGGAAGAATATTAAAAACTTTATGAAAATAATTTTTATGGTCATGGATGAAAAATATAACCCTAGTAATACTTACGTATATGCAATCCCAGATAAAAATGAGATTGCTAAATTATCACTTACCTTAGGTCAGATATGCTTCATACATATCCTAACCTGCTGTATAATGATTTAAATAATGACATTGACTTATTATAGAATGATATTCATTATTATGATATCATATATGGTTCAATTATGACTTTATATTACCCATTCTTTTGTAAATTCCAGGTTAAAGGAACATTTTGGGTAAAATCGTTTTATTTATCGTACGTGTTTGGACTTATTGTTCTTGATATTATTATTACATATATCATGATTTAATTACTTAATGAATGTAAATCCTGATTTATATATCTTATATATTCGGTATATATATATATAATTATATATATATATCAGAGAGATAAATTAAATGAAATACACAGTTCATAGAGACGGTAGGCCGTACGTACACATGAACACTATTTTCCTTTCCTTATTTACTTGAATAGAAGTAAGTAGATGATATATATATATATATATATATATATAAATCTAATAGATTTATCAAGTCATATATTTAATTATTATTCATTATATATACTTTATAATCATTCTTGAATTGTTAACATGGAAAATGAATCTCATCGCATCGTGGAGACGGTAATCCGTACGTACGCACGAGCGATGATATCGTTCCCATATTTATTGAATGGAATTGGAATGGATGATATAATATCATAGAATTAGTATTATTTTATAATAATAATATCTAGTTATTCTTTATACCATTATAACCATCCATGTAAGGTGGTGGTGGAAAAATAGATTACACAACAGCGTGGTGACGATATTCCATACGTAGGCACGCACGGTGATTTAGTTTTCCGTAGGATGGATAAAAGGTGAAATGGGGTTGTTTAATATTTATAATAAAATATAAGTATTTTAGTGATACTTATGTTATTACTTTATAATGAAACAACTAAAGAAGAAGATGCTGAAGAAGAATGAAAACTTGAATGAATTGGTAGAAGAGATTACCTCTTCTTCGACGCACCTCTTTTAAGATTCATCTTAAGGCACTAGAGATGGTGTTTTGAGGAGACCAGAACCTATATAATGTTTATAGAGGAATTTTATTAGGGAAATGTGTAGGTCTTGGCCGACCATGAGGTCTCAAAATTGTGTAAAGAGAAGAGGGAGGAGGTTCCCTTTTATAAGGGAGGAGAGGGGCAACTTAGGAAAACATAAAATATTATATTATAATAAAGTCATATTCAGTTTATAATAGATCAAATTGATTTATTTCGAAGAAAAAGTGGGTATGGGTCAACATCCTATCAACCAATAGGGTTTATACAAGTTTAGGTTACTATTTTAACCTTATCATTTATATTTAACTCTAAGATAAATAATTTAACTTTTACTGTGTCTTCTTGTTTTACTACACTATATGGTTAATAATATTACTATAACAATCCAAAAGAACCCCAAGTGGTTAATTATTAATATATATATCCTTATTTATGTCATTTGGACGAACCTTATATTTTTATGAATAGAATATAAATTAATAATATAATATTGTTTTTAAAACTGTTTTATGTCAATTTTGACACTATTTGGTAATAGATTTTTGTGAAAATTATAACATCACGATTAGTTATATAAAAGATAATTTAATCAATAATAACATGTCATATTAACTTAAAAAATTAGTATAATTTATAAAAAGTCTCAAATTACATTTATTTGTGTATTTATTACATCAATTATGTTAATATTTCATTAATAAGGTAATTACTACGTCATCATTGTGTCATAATAAATTAAATTATTTAATGTCTAAAAATTAAAAATAAAATATCATTATGTAGGAAATATTATTATCTTTCTGATGAATATTTATAGTTGAATTTATCTTATGTATAGACCTATAGTAAAAATGTTTTAGTTATTAAACATTGATTTTAACTATTTGAACTCCTCTTTAAATAAAATAATAATAAATGTCCAAATCTAATCCAAGTGGACCTAAATTAAAATATTTTATTTATAAGGTTGTTTTTGGTCGAATTACACTTATCCAATAGAATTAGTACATGTGTTAGGGTAATAATAATATCATTTTCACCCTTAATTACTCTATTTACTTTTAACCGTGGGAAATAAAAGAAAAAAGACACTATTCACAAAAAAATATTTTTATCTTATTGAACCACATTTTAATTCTTGATATTAACCATGTATCTCAGATTTTTGAAATTACTATCATAAAAGTGGTAAAATTAAGTTTTATGTAAATTTTCAAATTCTCCTAGGAGGTGGGTAAAAGATGGTGCAAAGTTCAATAAAATTTTTATATAGTTAAAATTATTATAAAATAACTCCAATGAATTACATTGAACTTATATAGGTATTATGTATCAATTTTTACCTAAAATAAATTTAAATAATGTAAATTATTATTTAAATAAAAAGTATGTTTTTAAATAGTAACCCAGTGTTTTCACTGTTCATAAAAAATTGAAAGTTTTCAGAAAAACACCAAAAATTTACCCTAGGCTGATTTCGAAATTCTAAATCCAAAAATGAAGTCCATTTTGAAAGCTAAAATTTATTAAATTTAAAAAAGTGGGTATTACTATTCATAACAACTAGTTCATAATAATATTATAATAATATATCATTTAGTGAAACTCTGTATTGTGAACTACACACGCTATCGAAGAAGGTCTTGATTGCATGTAATGCAAGCCAAGTCAGGGATACGTTTAGTGGAAGATCTTTTTGGTGTTGCATATAACATAATAAAAAATTATTTCATTTATATATTAAAAAAATTCTATACTTAATGTTGAGTAGAATAATTTCCACAAAAGGAACATGAAATTGTTTGTAACATGAGCCAAGAATAGTGTTGTGTATACTGCAAGATAATAAGGTGTTGCATATAGTACAATCCAATCTTGGTGTAGTGTATAATAGAAGACATCAAATAAATTAAAAGTAATATATCTCATAAAATCTCAGGGTGTTACATTCTACCCCACTTAAAATGAATTTCTCCCTCGAAATTCGTCGGGGTTATAAATCATTTACTACTTGAAATTTTTGTTCGTAGAAACCCACATTGTAAAAGGAATACTTAATTTTAAAAAGTAAAGTAAGAAACATAATGGTTACCCAGATTAACTCATCACTAAGTTTCCACATAGGAGAACATAGGTGTAAATATAGATATGGAAGAAAAATCTAACCATCATGTTCGGATGGAGAGTGGTAAAGGACATGGATATGAAAAATCCAACAATCATAAAGCCATAAATTTTTGATGATCTTAGGTACCATCTGATTCATCGGATATGAGGGCACTGGGACAACATTTTTGGTTTTCAATATCCTTTCCCTAAAGATGGATATTTTGAATTAGAAGAAATACTTACTTTATTTTGGTACAATATCACAATTGTTTGTGCCTTGAACAATTTCCACTTCATCTATTAAAGAAATTATGTTGAATTTTCTTCCGTGAAGTGTTATCAGATCATTCGATAGAAAGATAGGTCATTCCATCTGTCTCAAACATAAGGTTAGCAAAAGTTATATACATAAGTCTATCTATGGTGAGATTAATCATATATGGTTCATAAAATGGACTTATACTTCATCTATCATACCGCTTAATAAAATAAAACTAGTTTCTACTAACTAGGGACTTCTTGTAGGCCAGTGGTAGGAGATAAAGGCTTGTCACACTTCGGTTGTGGGTTCGATTCCCACATCCTTGTCTGATGTGATGGGTTGTCGCCCGTTCTACAGGTTGTCCCTTTTCTTAAACAACACTATTATAACATTCAATCAATAATATCGAAAAAATTTCTAGCCTTAAAAAATACTAACTTATGTTAAACATAATCCATTCCAATATTTAGGTTTATCGAAAATACTTCTTTCCAAACTCATAGTATAATGAGAATGATTACTAAAAAGGTCATATAACAAGCACATGAATACCATCATTTATCCCTCATATATGACATGATATATCTTGTTGATCACATTCAAAACATGTGAATACCTTAATCTTGTATTCTATTGAAAAATGAATACTCATTGAACTTTAGTGAAAACATGAATTCTATCAAAATTTAACTCTTTCCACATACCAAAATCCAAAAATTATATATTCTCAACCCATGATATAACTTTGTCCTTCAATCTGTCATGAGCTCATGAATACTGACAAACATATCATTTTCTCCTTATCCCTTCATTATGAACATATCATCTTCTTTACAAAAATATCTCAATCACATTCCAGGGTTACCGGTACCATAAAATTATTGAAAACCACAATAGACCAATACATAAATATTCCAATATTCCATGATACTATATACACCATTATTTTGGAATCCCATTACATAAACACTTAATCATTCCACCACATCGTTTTCATATTCAACATCTCCAATAATGATCGCATGTGACTTCCCGTTGTCCTTTTCATTAAGTGGTTTCTCATGTTGATCATCAATAACCCTTGTATTAGTGCATTGATTAGCATAATGCCCCATTTCCTTGCACTTGAAGCATTGAAGTGTTGGTGGAGCATTCTCTGTAGTCTTTTCTCTATTCACATCATTAACTACCTTTTTCCCATTACGTCGACACTCAACTACTCGATGAATTTCTTTTCCACACTTAAAAAAAATTTCTATTACCTTTTAGGTAATATCCACCATTCTTCTTTCCACACATTGAGCATAAAGAAACATTCATATTCTTTTCACCATTATTTTGAGATTTCTCCTTGAACTCCATCTTTCTTTTCTTGTCAAAACCATGAGATGGATATGTAACACCATCATCCATTTCTACCTTGATAGCACAATGCACAATTTCTTCATAGCTACTAAATTCTATTATAGTTAATGTCCTTTGAAGAATTGGTTTTAATCCACTAAAGAATTGATCAACTTTACTTCCATGTTGGATGATAAAGCCAGATGCATACCTTGCAAGCCATGTAAAATTTTCTTCATATAAACCAACAGATTCATCATCCTTTTTCTTAATCTCAAGGAACTGATTTTCCATATTTGTTCGAAGAATATGAGGGAAGTACTTATTAAAAAAATAAGTTTTGAAGTCATCCCATTCCATGGATTCAATTTCATCTTGGGGCCTTGTATTCTTAATTCGAGTCTACCATTGGTCTACTTCACCTTATAAATGGTAAATAGCCAGAATGAAATTTTCATGTTCCAAAAAGCGAAGTATGGAAAATATCTTTTCAATGGAACTGATCCTTTGTTCAGTAATAAGTGGATCATAAGTCCTATTGAAAGAAGGTGGACGTTGCCTTATGAAGGACTCAATAGAATATTGTTCCCTTCTCTATTCATTCAGAAGTCCAGAATGATTCATAGATTGTGTAAGTATAGCCATAATATTTTTTACTCCATCTCCCATAACATTGGTTTGTTTCGGAGGACAATCATTGATTTTTCCATTACATTGATCAACACGGTTCCTTCGGGTTCTAGCCATCGTCTAAAACCCATAAAGAATAGTGTGAGAGGAAAAAATCATGCTAGGGAAAACAACATAATAAAGGGGGAGTACCTTTAATATATAACATCTTAGGTTTAATTCTAATATCATTACAGTAATTATAGGACTATAAAATATACTTATACATAACCTTATGAACATCTCTAGACATATGATAGATATATCTCTAGAGATCAAACTAAAGTTTTCGCAGCCCAGTTTCCAAAGATTAATTAAACCTTTCCTCTAATACCAGCTGTAACGATCTGGAATTACTTCTAGTGGACTATAATTGATACCTATCAGGGCACTCCATGGGTGGCTACACCCCTAGGAAGGACACACCACCATCCCTAGTGGCAACCATTTCCTCATGAATCCCTTCGGCAGAGAGCCATGCTTCGTCCAACGCTCTCATGTGATAGTTCCCAAGGATCGGATTCATTCCTTCCACCATTTCCTTTGATACCAACTTTATAGACCCATACTTGACGTACCTGGACATTACATTACTTTTTCAGAATACTTAATACATAAAAAAACCAACACACAAGGACCATAATAGTTTAGTGTCTTTGGAAACTTGGAACATAATCTTATAATCATGGTGAATGATCTTCAACATCTCCCATAAAGATCTTCCCCTTTTGATTTCTTACCTAAAACCTTTCTTTATATTCTGGGGAATGTAAAACATATAAATTGTGAGCTCAAATATTCAGTAAGGGTAAGTATGTAGAAAATAAAACAAACCATATACATTTGAACTTTAAAACATGAACACAATGTTTAAACATCAAAATCTAGATCAATGAAATAAAACATGGAAAAACGTAAGTCATAGATCATAATGAAACATCAATCATAATAAAATAGCATGGGAATAAAATTTTTAATTGTAAAATAACATTAAGCACAAGATATTATTGCCATAGTTGCCAAGGCATTGCTGCCAATACCATCTTAGTGGACAAATTCCCTTACTGAATCGAGTTCTCTCCGCGTTCCAGTCATGTATCAATGAACCAGACTAACATGTAGTTCTATCCATGTCTATCTCAGGAGATATAAATAATTACCCAATGAATATGGAGGTATATATAGGTCTCACCAATCTCATAATGAAATCATTCTTACTTGTGACACAACATAAACATAAATCATTCATCATAACCCAAATAATAAAAATGAGTTTCATAAACATCATCCCATCATAAGAAATTCCATATAAAACAAATGGATATAATTTCATCATAAGAAAAATGAAACCATGTAAATAATAGATATACTATACATGAAACTTACACATATGAAATAATGTCATCTTAGATGGAAAATGTTTTTGATAAAACATTTGAAAAGAATTCTTGGGGAAAATAACCGTTCTTCTTAGAAATCATTTTCTTTTCACAAAATGGAACACAATTTTAAAAGGAAAGGATTTTATTGAAAGTAACCATGAATTATTGTAGAATAAAATTCATGAAAATAAGGTGTTATGAATCCGTAAAAATCCGTTCATTCCATATAAGTTAAAAAACATTCTCCTTGTACTTTTGTTGGAAAAGTCAAAAAAGTTCATCTAATGGTAAACAAAAGACTGATTCCTTCCATAACACAATGTAAAAAGTCAAAGAGGGGTAAAAATGACTTTAAAAATACATGGATGAATATTAAACACTTTATGAAAAACATATTTATGGACATTGATGAAAAATATAACCCCATTAAATACTTACGTATAAGAAATCTCGGATAAAAATGAGATTGCAAAATTATCCATTACCTTCGGTCCAATATGCTTCATACGTATCCAAACCACATGTATAATGATTTAAAAAATGTCATTGAATTATTATAGAATCGTATTAATTGTTATGATATCATATATGGTACACTTATGTCTTTATATTATCCGTTCTTTTGTAAATTCTATGTTAAAGCAGCGTTTTGGGTAAAATCGTTTTATTTATCGTACGTGTTTGTACTTCTTGTTCTTGATATTATTATTACTTATATCATGATTTAATTACTTACATTGTGTAAATAATGATTTATTTATCATATATATTAATTATATATATATATATATATATAATTATATATATATTAATAATAGATAGATAAATGAAATGAAATACACCGTTCATAGAGATGGTAGGTCGTACGTATGCATGAACGCTGTTTTCCCTTCCTTATTTACTTGAATGGAAGTAAGTAGATGATATATATATATATAAATCTGGTATATTTATCATGTCATATATTTCATTATTATTCGTTATATATACTTTATACTCATTCTTGAATTGTTAACATGGAAAATGAATCTCATCGCATCGTGGAGATGGTAATCCGTACGTACGGAGGAGCGATGATATCGTTCACATATTTATTGAATAGAATTGGAGTGGATGATAAAATATTCTCGAATTAGTATAATTTTATAATAATAATATATAGTTATTCTTTACACCATTATACCAATCCATGTAAGGTGGTGGTGGAAAAACAGATTAAACCACGGCGTGGAGACGGGTTTTCGTACGTACGCGCGCGCGGTGATTTCATTTTCCGTAGGATGGATAGAAGGTGAAATGGGGTTGTTTAATATTTACAATAACATATCAGTATTTTATTGATACTTATGTTGTTACTTTATAATGAAACAACTAAATAAGAAGAAGTATAAGAAGAAATAAAACATGAATGAATTGGTAGAAGGGGTTACCTCTTCTTCGACACACCTCTTTTAAGATTCCTCTTAAGCCACTAGAGTTGGTCTTTTGAGGAGACCCGAACCTCTATAATGTTTATAGGAAAGTTGATATGGAAAATGGGAAGGGGTTGGCCGAGCTTGAAGGATCAAAATTGTGTAAAGAGAAGAGGGAGGAGGTGCCCTTTTATAAGGGAGGAGAGGGGCACCTTAGGAAATACTTAAAATATTATTTTATAATATAGTCATATTCGGTATATAATAGCTCTAAATTGATTTATTTCGAATATAAAGTTGGGATGGTTCAAATAAACTCAACTAATAGGTTTTATACAAGTTTATGTTACTATTTTAACCTTATCATTTAGATTTAACTCTAAGTTAAATAATTTAACTTTTACCGTGTCTTCTTGTTTTCTTACACTAAATGGTTAATAATCATACAATAACAAGGAAAACGAACCCAAAGTGGTTCATTATTAATATATACAACCATATATATGTCATTTGAACTAACCTTATATTTTTAGAAATAGAATAGAAATTAATAATATAATACTTGTTTTAAAAACTATTTTATGTCAATTTTGACACTATTTGGTAATTGATTTTTGTGAAAATTATAAAAGTATTATTAGTTAGAAAAAAGTAAATTTAATCAATACTAACATGTAATATTATCCTAAAAAATTAGTTTAATTTATAAAAAGTCTCAAATTACATTTATTTCGGTATTTATAACATCAATTATGTTAATATTTCATTAATAAGGTAATTACGACATCATCATTGTGTCAAACATAAATTAACATTTGTATTGTCTCAAAATTATAAATAAACTACCATTATGTAGGAAATATTTTTAGCTTTATAATGAATATTTATAGTATAATTTCTCTTATATATATCCTAACATTAAAAATGTTTTAGTTATTAAACTTTGATTTTAACTATTTTAACTTATCTTTAAATAAAATAATAATATATCTCCAAATCTAATACAGGTGGACCTAAATGATAATATTTTACTTATAAGGTAGTTTTTGGTCGAATTAAACTAATCAAATAGAATTAGGACATGTGTTATGGTAATACTAATATCATTTTAACCCTTAATTACCGTATTTACTTTTAACCGTGGTAAATAAAAGTAAAAATTTTCTATTCACAAAAAATTATTTTTATCTTATTGAACCACATTTTACTCCTTAATATTAATAGTGTCTCTCATATTTTAGAAATTCCACTCATAGAAGTGGTAAAATTGTGTTTTATGTAAATTTTTAAATTCTCCTAGGAGGTGGGTAAAAGACGGTGAAAAGTTCAATAAACTTTTTTATATCTAAAATTATTATAAAATGACTCCAATGAATTACATTGAACTTATATAGGTATTATGTATCAATTTTTTACTAAAATAAATTTATATAAAATAAATTATTATTTAAATAAAAAGGCAGTTCTTAAATAGTAACCCAGTGTTTTCACTATTCATCAAAAATTGAATGTTTTCAGAAAAATACCAAAAATTCATCCTAGGATAATTTCGATATTATGAATCCAAAAATGATTTCCATTTTGAAAGTTAAAATTTATAAAATTTCAAAAAGTGGGTATTACTATTCATAACGGCTAGTTCATAATAATATTATAATAATATCTCGTTTAGTGAAACTCGGTATTGCGTACTACACACGCTATCGAGGAAGGTCTTGATTGCGTGTAATGCAAGCCAAGTTAGGGATGCATGTAGTGAAAGCTTCGTTTGGTGTTTCTTATAACATAATCCAAAATTATTTCATTTATACATTCAACAAAATTTATACTTAATGTTGCGTAGAATAATTTCCACAAAACGAACTTGTAATTGGGTGTAACACGAGCCATGAATAGTGTTGCGTATACTGCAAGCTAATATGGTGTTGTGTATAGTACAAGCTAATATTTGTGTAGTGTATAATTGAGGATCTCAAAGAAATTAAAAATAATATATCTCATAAAATCATGGGGTGTCACAAATACCATGGGAAAACCCATGGTTTTGAAAAGACCATCGACCAGGTGTCCCATGGAAATTAATTAAATATTCCCTCACTTTTTCTATAAATACCACACCATTACCTCATTCCTTCAATTAGAAAATCCTCTTAAATAATGTCTCATCCTTTCACCTCCCAAGGAGTCCTCTAAAGGTGCCCTCAAGCCCCCCAAGGTCCCATCCTTCACGCTTTCAAAGTTACCCTTCAAGGTAAGGGGACATTTCTCCCTCCTCTTTTAAGTCATGACGTCCTTTATGTTATGTCTTATAGTTTCATTTTATTATGTGAGGGTATGTTCTTCTATACCATTATTTATGTCCGTTTATTTTCCAAATTATGGGATACCATTTCCGCTCTCATCAATTGATTTTCTGGATTTTTAAGTGAAGTCGTTAGGCTGCCGAATTTTCGTAAAAGAAATCGTATCTTTTCTTTTCATTCAAGTTTCCTTTTCACTTGGTATATCATTCAAATATCCATACCATATTCATATTTCTATTTTATTCTACCCCTATATTTTATTATGAGTTATTTATTAGTGGTTTATCATTTTCCCCTCTCTTTTTATTGTTTTCTAAAACCATGTTATAAAGTCATTATATAGGAGAAATTTCATCTCAAAATTTTTCTCTCTTTCTCTCAAAAAATTATTTTATCTAATTCGTGTGAATACAAACAACTATTTCATTTCTAGGGGTTTTCATAAAGATATAAAAATGATATTCTTGATTCTAGAATTGACATACATAAAACCCTTATTACATTGCCATTGGTTATAAATGAGATAATGATCTTGTTTTTAAACACTTTTTAAAACATCATGATTTTGATAGGAAGCCCATTTATATTATTATCTTTGGGTTATTTATAAAATGTATGATTATGATCAATGTGGATCACATGAAAATAATGAAATATTAAGGGTTCACCCTGATAGCACTTCAATTCATTGGGTAAAGAATTTAATCTCTAGATATGACAAGTTTCACGATACCTTCGTTATTAACCTTGGTAAAATTTTATGGCACCTTGGGGATGAACCATAGTGATATTTTCATGAATGTATAAATTAAATGTTGAATCGAAATTTTCGTGTTATGTTTCAAGTTATTATTATGATATGACTCTTTATCTCCATGATCTTATTATTATTTCTCAAGTTCACATGTAAACTGTTTCACTTTCCTTCTTTAGAGGGCCTCATGCTCACCCTTTCCATTGATGTATGTCTCTAGGTTATGATATGCAATAATTCTACATAGGATGAACTTTATTTTGAATCCTTTCAAGTGGATTAGAAGGATGTTTTATGCTGTTTTAGTGTATTTTGTTCCTGATTTTCAAGACACTAGACTTTAATGGTCCTATGTTTGTAAAATGTAATGAAAATTTATGTATTAAAAAGGAGGGATTGCACAGTTGGCATCAAAGGATAGTTTAGTAATTTATGGAAATTAGGATATGAAATCATTAGGAGGAACCCTATATAAATGTTTAAATATAGGAAAAATTCTTGGTATTTTTGTGAAATATTATGTATGTGCTTTCCAAACAAATAAATCCATGTATGGATACGAATAAGTGGATTTGGCTCTGGGACATATGTACCAAGGATTGAAAACTCTGACAAGGAGTTTCGGGCTTTACGTGGGGTATCCTAGTACAAGACAACATGCCTTGATTCACTCATAGTTTGAAATTCCCATGGGATATGTTTGGTCAATCACAAGATTTTTATGAATCATTATCAAGGATTTATAGAGAAATGTAATTATTTAAGCATGACGTTTTAAGACATAAAATTTATTATAGTTAAAAGATTCATGAATGAAATAAGTTTCTTACTATGGTTTTATTATTTTATAAAATTAATGGAAATAGGAGGAACCGTGCAAATGGTGACGGAAATGGGCCACGCACTGACGACCCTTCGATGGAAGCTGGAATGGAAACTTTTGATGTGAATGATGAACCAATTGACTCAAGATATAAGAAATAACATGAATCAAGATGAGAGAAAAATATCACCATAAAGGGAATAACATTTTTATGAGTCCTTTATGCATAAATTAAAAAAAACATTTAGTGGATCGACCAACCCACTAATTACTGAACATTGGATCAGCTCTATAGAGAAGAACTTTTCGGTGGACCGCTATTCAGAGAAAGAGAAGGTCCCCTGGCAATGTATCTCTTAGAGGGAGAAACTAACCAGTAGTAGGAACTGATTAAAAAAATTAGGCCAAGAGAGGAGGTTCAAGATATGTTGTGGGTAGAGTTCGGAGGGATCTTGTTTAGTAATTATTTCCCTAGTTCCATGAGAACAAGAATGGGGAATTAGTTTTTTGAGCTGAAGCAGAAGGAAAATGAATCTGTGGGAAGCTACAAGATGAACATCACTATAATTTCCCATTATACCTCAGTATATTTTTTTGGATCCTAGTGGTAAGGTGGATAGATTCTTTGGGAGACTAAGACCTCATCAGCAAAGGAATATAGAAAACCAATAATATGACTTCTATGAAGAGATCATGCAGAGTGCGATGAAAGAAGAACTAGAGTTTTGTGAAATGTAGTGGTATCATAAGTCCAATGACAAGAATAGATCTATGAAGCCTTGTTAGGTAGGAGCTTCTATCAGGGAATATGAGGCAAGAAAATAAAATGTCCCATGTGTAATAAATGTGGGAAGAATCATTCAAGGAACTGCCTCCTTGGGAGTGGGAAGTGCTACAAGTGTAGAAGAGATGACCATATTGCATAGAATTTTCATAGTGAGGTGAATCCTCAACTTCCCAACACTAATGAAAAGGGGAAGATGGTTCAGGACCTACCTGATGTCAAATGCTATAAGTGTAGAAAACTTATGCACTTTTCCAATCATCTTTCAAATCTGAGGGCAGTGGGGGTGAATCACAAACATCCTCAACAATGACAAAGGGAGCGAGGTTGTAATTTTTCAATAACTACGACTGAAGTTGAAGCGCCAAATGATGTGGTGTCAGGTACTATTTTTGTTCTCTAAAATCTAGAAAGTAATTTGTTTGATTTTGGTTCTAAACATTTCTTTATTTGATCAAAATTTTCAATGAATTTAGAATCAATCCCCAATTTGATAAAAGTAGAGTTATTAGTAAAGACTTCTGGTGGGATTATCCAACCATCGTTAGTGTTTAGAAACTTTTTTTTTAATTTAGTGAGCACCGTCTTATTGCAAATCTATTAGTCATTCCCATGGTAGAATTTGGCACTATACTAGGGATAGACTAGCTCTCAATGTATAATTCTATGATCAATTGCAGTAGAAAGGAAATCATAGTAGTATTGAATGGAAATCCTATAGTTATCTTCCTATGAGAGATATATCAACCTGATATTTGTCTAGAAGAACCTCCTATATCCTTCATTATGGAGTTGATCGGTGGGGAAGAAGAAGGAAATGAATGTTTAAGGATATAAAATTTCCTCATCGTCCAAGAATACATTGACGTATTTCCCAAGGAGTTACCTAGACCTCCCCTAGAAAGATAGGTAGATTTCTATGTTGAACTCTACCTGGATATCATCCGATATCAAAGACCCCATATAGCATAAAAAATGTGGAGCTGGAGGAATTAAAGAAACAACTCCATGATCTTTTGGAGAAGGGGTTTATCCAACCAAGTGTGTCTCCATGGGGAGAACCTGTTATATTTCTGAAGAAGTAGGATGGATCAATTCACCTATGCATTGATTATAGAGAACTAAAAAGGATCACGGTGAATTACAAATACCATCTTCCATGAATTGATGACTTATTTGACCAACTTTTTGGGGCTCAATTCTTCTCAAAGATTGATCTTTGATATGGTTATCATCAATTGAGGGTGATTAAAGAAGATATTCCAAAAACTGTATTCTGATTAAGATATGGTCATTATGTGTTTTTTGTTATGACCTTCGGACTGACTAATGCACCTGCTATTTTTATGAATTTCATGAATATAATCTTTAAAGACTACCTTGAAAACATTTTGGTAGTTTTTACTGATGATATTATGATATATTCAAAAAGTTGTGAGGATAATGAGGATCATATAAGGGTTATTTTTAAAACTCTATGGAGGGAGAGGATTTTTGTAAAGTTCAGAAAATGTGATAATTGGTTACAACAAGTTGCTTTCTTGGGGAACATTGTTACCAATTAGGGAGTCATATTTAGCCCTGCAAAGACAAAAGTTTTAGAGGAGTGACCTCATCATACAAAATAACTGAGATTCGTAGTTTCATTGGATTAGCAGGGTATTATACGAGGGTTTTGAAAAAAATTTCATGACTTTATAATCAATTAAACAAGTTAACTCTAAAATGGGTAAAGTTCATCTGGATAATGGAGTGTGAGGAAAGGTTCCAAGATCTGAAGAAGATATTGGTTACTGAATCCGTTTTAACTCTTCCCTTGAGTGGGGAACGATTAATTATTTTTAGTGATGCATATCTAAAATGTCTTGGGTGCATCCTCATGAAAAATGAAAATGTCACTGCTTAAGCATCTCGACAGTTGAAGACTCAAGAGCAGAACTATCCTATGCATGATCTGGAGTTGGGTGCAGTCTTTTTTTCTCTGAAGATATGGAGGAACTATCATTATGGGTAGAAATGTGATATATACAAAGACCATCAATGTTTGAGTATAATTTCATACAAAACGAATTTAACATGAGACAAAGAAGATGGTTGGAACCTCTTAAAGAATATGATTGTTCAATTCATTACCATCCTAGAAGAGAAAACAATGTTGATGATGTATTAAGTTGGAAATGCCCAGTTTTTCTTTCCATTATAAGGATTCAAGGAGATCCTTTGATCAATGACCTTGTAATGATGGACATGTGAATTATAAGGGAAGGTAAATCATCAAACCTATACAAAATGATTTCTCAACCATCATTACTAGATAAGATCAAGAAATCTCAAAAAGAAGATCCTTTTTAAAAAAAAGTTTGAGGTTATAAAGGATGGTAAGTATCCTGAGTTCAATATTGATCACGAAGGTGTACTAAAATTTTATGCAAGACTATGTGTTCCATCTATTCTAGAAATAAAGAAGGATCTGATGGATGAAGCTCACAACTATACTTTAACTTTACATCCAGGAAGCACAAAAATGTATAGAGACCTTTGTGATCATTATTGCTAGAATAATACGAAAAAGGGAGCTTGCTGACTACAATTTAATGTGCCTGGTATGTCACCATGTGAAAGCAGAGCGACAACTTCTTAAAGGGTTATTGCAAACACTACCTATACCAGCATGGAAGTGGGACAAAATCACTATTGACTTTATTTTGTACCATCTCACCAAGACTACCCATTTTATCTCCATTCAGGATGATTTCTCTCTTGATCAACTTGATTGGATTTATGTAAAGGAAGTGGTAAAGCTAAATGAAGTTCCACTTTCTATTGTATCTGATCGTGATCCAAGGTTCACATCAAAATTCTGAAGAAGTATTCAACATGATCTAAGCACTGAATTGAATTTATGTCTGGCCAATCACCCCCAATCTGATTTCCAATATGAAAGGACCATTCAAAAACTCATGGACATGCTGAGAAAATGATCAATAGAATTTAAAGGTGGATGGGACCAACATCTCCCTTTAATTGAGTTCTCTTACCACAATAGCTTCCACTCGAGCATTCAATTGGAAACCTAAGAAGATCTATATGGTACGCAATGTAGAACACCTAATTTTTGGGATAAAGCTAGTGAGAGAAAGCTTCTTGGACCTGATCTTGTGCAAGAGATGGAAGAAAAAGTCCATGCCCTCTAGCAACACATTAAGGCTACTCTGAGTCTGTAAAAGAGCTTTACCGACAACTATCTAAGTGACTTGAAGTTTGATTTTGGTGAAAATGTATTTCACTAAATTTTACCCGGTAAGAGAGTCATGAGATTTGGGAAGAAAGGGAATATCAGCCCTAGGTACATTTCCCCTATGAAATCCTTGATTTTCTAGGAGCATTAGCCTATCATCTTGCACCCCCTCTAAATATTGCACAAATTCATGATGTTTTACATGTATCCCTCTCAAGGAAGTACATACCTAACCCTTCACATGTACTAAATATAGAGTTGGTACAATGGGAACATGACCTCTCTTATGAGGAGTAGCCGGTGGAGATCTTGGATCATAGAGACAAGGTACTATGCCACAAGACTACCCACCATGTTAAAGTGTTGTGGAGGAACAAAAAATATGAAGAAGCCACGTAGGAACCTGAGGACTATATGAGGAAAAAGCACCCACACCATTTCTCTTCATAGAGTACGAGTTAAAATTCCGGGGACAAAATTTCTTAAGGGGGGAAGAATGTAACGACCAAAACATATTAATAATATTTATTTCCTAAATTTGTGTGTTATTTTATACTCAAAAAATTGTATCCTTTAATTAATGAAGCGAGTATAATTAAATGAGACTGTTGGGTTTTGACTGTTATATAATTGTTGGTCAATATGATAGTTGGTCAATTTGGCCCATAGAAACTAAAATCTTAATGTTACAATTATTGTTTATAAATACAAGTAATCTTGGTTAATTAATACAAAAAGAAGGTTTGATGGCCTCGTCTAATAAACTCGGGCCGTACGAAGCCCATCTGTCAGAGCTTGGGAAGGAGGTATCATCTCTGGTCTTTTATCTGGACCAAGCCCAAGCTGAGCTTCAACATGTGAAGCTTGAGAGGAATTGCCTAATGGAGAAGTTCAAGCTGATAGAAATCACCACTCGGACAATGTTCTCCGAGATGCCCCAAGATTCTATCACTGAATCGCCCCTTACACTTGATTCCAATGCAGGTGTTATAAAGGGATTTGTAACGAGGACTTAGATTTCTTTTTTTAATCCCTAGGTATAAATAAAATTGTTATTTCTTATTATGGTAAATTTTTTGATTTTCAAACATCTGGATAAATATAGGATGAATATTTTTGATGAATTTTGGAAAAATGGTATTTTAAAATAATTTTTATACTTTAATGAATTAATAATGTTAAATGATCTTCAAAAAATGGCCTTCTATAGTTGTGACCAGTATGAAATTTAGAGTCTAATAGGTTCAAAAAATTTTTAATAGTGTTGGATTAATAGTGTTTTCTTGGTGAATAGTATTTGATGAATATTATTATTTTGAAGATTAGTAAAAAATATTTTATTATTAAATAACTTTTCCAGTGAAATGATTCTCAAAAATCCATCACACATGGTTGTAATCAGGGTGAAAAATGTGGTTAAATAAGATCAAAATATTTTTTTTGTGAATAGTAACATGCCATTAAGAATAGTAATGAATAGTAAATTGACCAAAAAAATATAAACTTCAACCATAAATGTATAAATCCAATTTATACATCTTAAAAGTGAATAAACGATCATAGTATAATTTTATGTATTTTTGTATGTCATAAATATTTTATTTACAATTTTATAAATATCTTAATAATTTTAAATGGAAATTTATTTTCATAAAATGTAATCCTAAATTTTTACATTATTTTCTTATGGTTATATTATAATTTAATGGGACCTCGATTAATTTTTCAAGGTGTTACAATACAAGTTTTAGTTTTACAGTTGTTTTTTGAGTAAATAATGATTTTATTTAAAAAATAAATTAAAATTATTTAGAAAATTATTTTCATAAAATGGAGATCATTTTTGAATTCAGATCGTTGATATTAGGTTAGGATGAATTTGTGATATTTTTATATAATGTTTGGTTTTTCAGTGAATAGTAAAAATACAATTTTGAGTTTCATCGTGTTTAATGACATTATTAATGATGTAATCACGATGTAATAATTTTTGTAGACTTGCTAATAGTATGATATGTTTTGAGGTGTCCCAAGGGTCCATTACTCTGGGAAAATACCCTGGGAAAGCCCATAGTTTTGCAAATACCACCAATGAAGTATCCCTGGGAAATTAATTAAATATTCCCCACTTTTTCTATAAATACAAAGCCATTCCCTCATTCCATTCGTTAGAAAATACTCCTCAACAAAGCTCTAATTATTTTCCCTCCCAAACAGTCCTCCCAAGGTTCTTTCAATCCCCCAAGGTCCCAACCTTTATGTTTTCATAGTTACTATTCAAGGTAAGGGACCCTTGCACCCTTCTCTTTTAAGTCATGACTTTTTTATTTTATGTCTTATAGTTTCCATTTGATTATGTGGGTGTATGTTCTTCTATATCATTCATTCATTCCGTTTATTTTCCAAATCATGAGGCACCATGTCTTCTCTCATTAACTGATTTTCTGTATTTTTAAGTGACGTTGTTAGGCTGCCGATTTTTTGTAAAATAAATCGCATCTTTTCTTTTCTTTCAAGTTTCCTTTTCATGTGGTATGTCATTAAATATACATACCATGTTATTATTTCTATTTTATTATTTTTCTATATTTTATTATGAGTTATTTATTAGTGGTTGATATTTTTCCCCTCTCTTTCTATTGTTTCCTAAAACCATGTTTTATAGTCGTTATGTTGCAGAAATTTTGTCTAAATATTTATCTCTCTTTCTCCCAAGATATTCTCTAATTTTATTCATGTGAATAACCAGACCAATTTCTTTTCTAGGCGTGTTCATAAAATCATGAAATTTATATTCTTGATTCTAGAATTGACATACATAAAACCCTTATTTCCCTTCCATGGGTTATAAATGACATAATGATCTTATTTTAAAACACTTTTTAAAACATCATGATTATGATATGAAACCCATTTATTTTATTCCCTTTTGGTTGTTTATGAAATTTATGATTATTATCATTGTGGATCACATGAAAATAAAGACATATCAAGGGTTCTCCCTGATAGCGCTTAAATGCATTGTGTAATGAATTTAATCTATAGAGATGACAAGTTTCACGATTACTTGTTGAATAAACATGGTAAATTTTAATGACACCTTAGGGATGAACCGTGGCGATATGTTCATAAATGACTAATGTAAATGTTTTAGCCACATTATCAAGTTATTTTTATAGTTATTGTTATGATATAACTCTTTATCTCCTTGATTTTATTAATATTTCTCAAGTTCACATGTAAACTGTTCACTTTCTTTCCTTACTGGGCCTCCGGATCACCCTTTCCATTGATGTATGTCTCCATGTTATGAGATTATGTAATTTTACCTAGTATAAACTTTATGATGAAGCCTCGGAAGTGGATTAGAATAATGTTTTATTTTTTTTCATGTATTTTTTTCCAGATTTCCAAGACACTAGACTTTAAAGGTCCGTTTTTTGTAAAATGTAATGAAAAGTTATGTATTCAAAATGCGGGATTCCATATAGATAGTTCATTGCCTCTTCTAAATATGAAATAGTATGACCTAGATATCCACATAACTGACACTTTATGATTGGAAATGTCTTCTCACTTCTATTTTTCCTCATGCTTTCTTCCTTGGGAAAAATGTTTGACCAACTCTTATTCATGGACGCTCGAGGAAAGTCTTCTATTCACCATTCAGTTTGATTTAAAGGCCTCTTTTGCATCACTTCAGGTGATTTTAAAACCTGATAGAAATTCATCTTTCCTTTATTATAGTCCACTTTATTTTCTACATTTAATGGTTCTTCATCAAAACATATTCCACTATTTCCCATGCGTGCGGGTCTTGGATCCCTCAAAATATTTTCAACTCCATGAGACCCTCGTTTTGCTTGCTCCATCAGATCAGCATCTGGGAACCTACCAAATTGTATTTTCTTCTTTGCTTATTTTGATATTGATTCACTTTTGAGCCTACTTTTAAGAGTAACAACATCTTCTTCGATTCCCCCAACAGTTTTGTACTTCTCCTCCAGTCTCAAGGTATGGCCATTGATGATAGTTTCATGTTCTTTGATCCAGAGTTTTTGTTCCACTATATAATCATTCCATTCAAGGGTTGATGATTGTACTTTATCCAGTTCTTATAGTCATTCAATTTCATCTTCATGCTGATCAAAGTATTCTGATGATTCTTCCACCATTTATTTCAACTTATTGCATCTCTTACTCTTATTCTCAAGATTACAAAAATCATCCATAAGTTATAACACTGGATCAAAATTTGGTTTCAACTGGTTGTCCGTATATTTATCCATTTATGGTTTTGACTATTTAATAGTATCCATTATGGAGGAAAGGTTTTCAACTTTAAATTTCGGTTCTTATTTTTTACAGAATGTATTATCATCTTCTTCATCTTCATAGAAAAAACTATTATTTTGTACATTCATTGTAGATTTTTAGTATCCCTTTTTGAAAAAAAAATTATGAGGCTTCCTAATGTGTTATCCTTATATTTCATCACCTTCGACCATTCTTGAGAATTGGGAGGCATTGTGCCCCACTTTTCCACAATGAAAGAAAGCTAGAGGTAACTTCCCTTTAAATTGACCCTTCCCTTCTGTAACTTCTTGGAAATGAGAGAAATAATTTCTTTTTCTTTATCGTATTCACCACTACTATATTTTTTTGATTTGTAGTTTTTTAATGGATTTTAATGCCTTTTCCTTGAACACACAAGTTATATCATATTCTGTCTTGACTCTCATTTCACATGTCGCAAGGAAGATCAGCATATCATCCAGATAATGTTTAGAAATATATTTTTCCTCAAGGGATGAAAACTTTTCATTTTATATGGGTAAAACATTTCCAAATATTTTCCTGACAATATCAACTTCTTGGATTTCTTCTCCTAGACCTAGAATTTCTCCAACCAATTCAGTAATTCGATTTAAGAAGGAGTATACATTCTCATTAGGATGCATCTTCAGATCATCAAACCTATTGTGTAGGAATTATAGTTTTTCTTCCTTCACTTGGATGTCTCTTTCATAAATGATTTTTATGTTTACTGCACACAGACTTTGATGAGGTGAAACTACACACCTTTAGACAGATCACAGGGTACACTTTTTATTTTTAAATTTGTGGATCTTATTCCCACATTGGTAGAAACATGATAAATATGCCAGAAAAATGAATGTAAGGGGATGATAGAACTCTTTTACTTGGGTTAACAAAAAGGGTTATGTCCACGGAGAATATACTGAAAGTGTGTCAGCCGTACCTACATCCACTAATCTTTACTAGTCTATGGAGTACAAGAGTTCAGAGACAGTAATTTTGTTCTAGGTACATTGTCAATAATATAATTGAGGGAAATCTCACTACGTACCTCAAACCACTTACATTGACCCCCCCGTGATCATTGCCATGGGAGAAGTCTTAATCGGTTTATTGGCTTCAGGTTCTCCTCAACAAATTTTCATTGAAGTCATTGTCTTTTTCCAGCATAAGACACTACTTTCATTCGATTTCTGAAATGATGCACTTTGAAGAACTAAACACAAAAACCAGATATTCAAAACATGTGCCCAGCTTACACTGACAATTTCATGCAACACCTACCCTGTACGCACAAGATATTACTTTTTCATGAAAGATTTTCCTTTCTGTGCAAGACCCACTATTGGCACCAAAGATTTTTCTTTGACCCAAAAAATTTCCCTTCACGCTTAAATATTTCATGTGACTACCACCTTTACGTGATGCCTCAACTTTTACATGAAACTTTAACTTTTCTTCACAACCTTTATGTTTTCAGGCACCTCCCTTTCGCACAATAATTACGTGCATCAGAGTTCGAATCCTCTCTAAGTCTTCAGCCATAATGGAAGAGGGTGGGGGGGGGGGGTCACCTCTTATTTGTTGGCATCACGGACCCCCATTCTCAAAACCCACCATGTCTCACAAAAATGACCATTTGGAACAAATTTTTTTTTGTTCAAGAACAATTTTTCATGTACATCTCTATATTTTTTGGGCACTTCATGCCTTTTCCACTTTTCAGCATTCTGATCTTAAATCACATTTTGTATCAAAAATCAAACATGCTCTTATTATTGCACACAAAACCAATTTAGCACGCATTCCTGGTTTCTATCACACCACTTAAATGTTTCATGAAACTTACTTGTCCAAATACACATCTCTCCATTTTCTAATTTTCACGCCAAAATTTTGGCAGCCACTAAAAAATGGTTCCACCTTAAGTACTATTTCCCACTTGAAGTAAATGGCCCCTTTTTTGGAAAGAATTCTGAACATCTAAAGAGGATATAAAACTAAAAAAAACTATACTAAATTTCATGAATCGGTCATGGTTCCTACAAAATCATTTTTATATTGAATTCAAGATATAAAATCATAAAGAACATTTGAACATTCTCACATTAAAAACCTGTTTCATCCCAATGTCTGTGGGATTTGCATTAAAATTAATTTTTCCACGTCTATAATTTTAATTTTAAAAAATGAACCAAAATTGTTGTAATATGAATAATGTTAATATTATAATAGTAAAAATATAATTTTTTACCAAAAATATTAGTGAAAGTGGTTGAAATTAATTATTGAAATTAAGGTAAATTTAAGCTTAACAAAGGGATAATCCTTAATCGTAAGAGAAAAAATGACCTAACCACTTTCCAGAAACCCATTGGATAGATATATTTTGGCCATAATCTGTCAATTATAGAGTGTTTTGGTATCCTTTTAAGGCAAAAACATGGGTACACATAACTAGTTTTCTTAAATGCTATGTTTTCCCTCCCCCCCTATACAAGGTTATCAAATATCTCATTTACTAACACATCTCAAGACTCTTTGGATCAACCATTATCAGAGAAAATACCTCCTAAAAATGTATTCCCTTAATATATAAGACTCTCCTTTTCTATAAATTCATCCATGGATTCCCTTTGGTGCAAACCAAAAGGAGTTACCTGATTAAAAGGTAACATCCTTCCTCAATGTCTTTAGTCCTGGTTTTCATTCTCCACAACCTAAATTTATATTATTCCCTAAATATATAACAAAAACAATATCCAATGTATAATGATATTTTTTTACTATAAGGTGTATACATGCACTTACACACACCTCCATCTAATGGTTAACCAACTTACCGTTCTTGTGTATGCCAAACTACTGCCTCAAGAAAGGATGTTGTTCATTTTTCTTCTTCTAACACCTCTCATGGCTGAGAATTATGATGTACACTATATTTTAATATGTTATATAATATATTTAGGATGTATATAAACATATGTATTTGTTTTATAACACATTCCTTCATTCTTTATATTTTGTGTATCTGAGAAAATTTAGTTTGGCTAAGTGGGCACTTATACCTTCTCAAATCGATGTGATTCTCCGACAACATAAATTGAATGTATTGATGATGTATTTAGTGAAAATATATGATATATATGAAAAAATACATGTTTAGGAAAGATGGAGGCTCCTGAGAATTTGGTGGGTGAAAAACCTGAGAAAGCTGAAGAGAATGAGAAATTGAAAGGGGAGGAGGCTGTATATCTCATTGATGAAGACCGAATCAGACATGCAGATCTCTTTAGCCTCTGTGCGAAGTGAAGATCCGTGAAATTGGAGTTCAATCATGTGAATAACTTTTCTGAGGTGGCCAAAAAGGTTAGAGGCTTTTCTTTCATAGATTTCCCAGTGAGTAACTCTGGAAGAATCATTAGGAAGGGCCAGATTGCACATGTATCGGCGAATCAAGATGTCATCAAGGAGAGGGTTAAACTATGCATGTTTTCTATTATTTCCCATGTTGTGATTCCAAAAAGAGTGCGGCCTTGGAAATTTCATGATCTTACAAGAATATTGGCGTAAATTTGGGGCTTCAGTGATGGGAAGATGGTGGAAAAGGGGTGTAGGTTTTTCATGTTGTTTTCCCCTCTGATGAATGAAAAAGGTGCGCATGGAGTTTGGGCTCGGTTCCTCTACATCCTGGATTCCTTCGCATCCATGAATGGGATGGAAATTTTGACCCCAGCTCAGTCAAGAATACCTTTTCCCAGGTATGGATACGTATTCACAAATTAAGTTGGCTTTTTTGGTATCTAAAAATCTTGTGTGATATCGCATCTTCTGTAGGGAATCCGATAAGTCTTGATAGGCAAACTGATAACCCTAGTTTCAGAAACTATGCTAGGATACATGTGGAGGTGGATATGTCAAGGAATCTAGTGGAAGAAGTTTTTTTCACCAATAGGGATGATAGAATTAACCTTGATATAGGTTATGAAAGGAAGTCGAAATTTTGTCTCAACTGTCATATTTTTGGGCACACATTCTCTGATTGCAATCAGAATAAGTTTTTTCCCTATGCAACATTCGAGGGCATGATGTTGGATGTTGTTGAAGGAGGAAAACTAATCAGGGCCCCTCCAATCCTGATACCAAGGATAAGGCAGTGAATAATAAAGTAGAGGTTCTTGGAGCTGCCTTGGCCTTGAATTTTGATAATGCTCCCATTTTTGAGAATGGGATCATCGAATCAAGGAATACTGTGCATGATCCTTCTAATTTGGTGCTTACTAAAGGTTTTAAAGGTGAACATGATATGTGTGATGCTGCTATAATTGATGGAAGGCAGAATTAAGACATTGAGGCACTTATAAGGGATATTGAGCCTGCTGCTCAGGATTCAGCAGGTCATGATGCCCTTGGTCACAACTCGCATGGGGATAGGCATTCTGATCTGGCCAGTAATGAGGGTTCTAGTGACCATATTATACAAGACTCAGCAACTCATGTTCCCCCTTTGGGAGGAGCTCAACCAGGGTGCAATATTGAGGAGTCTATAGATGAATTCTCTCAGTTTCCATTATCAAAGGTTTCCCGAAGAAAATTATCTGCTACCTTAACAATGCCAATCAACTCAGATAATAGATTTATCCCTCTTTCTATTGATGAAGCTGAATCTGTTCAGGCTGGAGATACTTCCAATGAATTGGTGGATAATGATGAATTAGATTCTAAGAATGCCTATCTGGAAGCAATGCTAGCCCCTTCACCAGGTGCAGGTCAGCCAATCAATGAAGATAATGTTCTAGAATTTCCAGGGTCTTGGGAATTCTCCCATGGTTAGGACCCTAAAGCATATCATCATGACCAAAAATCCCATGTTATTGGGGACTGTTGAACCAAGAATGAATTTTTCTAGATGGGTGTCCTTCAACTGAAGTGATATTGGGTACTCCCGGATTGCTACCAATCAGCCAGAGAATGGTATTTATTCTTTATGGGTGTTAAAACATAATAGTGTCATCATTGATTCTTTTCAGATTTATCAACAGGCAGTTACCTTATTCTGCTGTCATCAGTCCAATTCCTTCTGTGTGAATTTTGTTTATGCCTTCAATCAATACATCAGAAAGAGATCATTATGGAACACCTTACTCACCACATCTGAGAATATAATGACTAGATGGATCCTGATTGGTGACTTTAATATCATTTTGAGGCCATAGGAAAAAACTGGAAGCAACTCCTGCAGAGTTTCAGCCAACAATTTTCATCACTGCGTTGATCAATGCAGATTGAGTGAAGTTCCCAATTTAGGTATAGATTTTACATGACATAGATACACTATTAATGGGAGGCAAGCAAGAAAATATGATAGGTGTCTGGTGCGGATGGATGAAGTAATTTACACTTTGGAGTTTTCTGGAATGACCCTTACAAGAATACATTCAGCCCATAATCCTATCTTGGTTGACCTATGTTTTAGTACTTTGAGATCATACCCTTTACCCTTTAAGTTCACCAATGCATGGCAAGTTGTGCCAGGGTGCAGGGAAATAATAATGGAGTCATGGAGAAGTGATGTCACAGGTAGCTCTTTGCACATTTTGACTTCCAAGCTGAAAATTGTCACGGCTAGACTCAAAGAGTGGAGTAAAAAATCCATCTCCAACACTGAGAATGATATTAAAGGGTCTGAATCCAATCTGTTAATATGTCAGCAAAGGAATATACATCAGGACTTCCCATATCAAGAAGCGATAAAAGATTCCTTTAAGCTTGAAAACCTCTTGGCTCTTAAGGAAAATCTAGACCGGAATCAACTTAATGTTAAGTGGCTGAAGGATGGGGATAGGAATTCAAGATTCATTCATTGTATGCACATGGAGAAGAAGATATGGAGAAAACGTAAGGCTCTTAAGATTGATATCACTTTGTTCACATCTGAAACTGAGATTTCTAATGTTGTGACTTGTTACTTTGAGAAGTTATTCTCTGATTCTGGGAAGAGAAACTCAAACAAGATAATCAGATGTGTTGAACTGAGTCTGGATGAAAATCAGAACTCACTGAGGTTCCTTCCTACAAAGAGATTCATTAAGCAAATTTATCCTTAAACATGGAAAATGTTGCTGGTCCAGATGGGTTCACTAATAAATTCTTTACGTTCTAGTGGGAAATTATTCATATTGAAGTAATCAATGCTATCAATGAATTCATCCATCATTCTATTATTCCATTTGGGATGAACTCCAAATTCATTGCTTGGATACCGAAGAAGGATAACTCAATGGATATTAAATACTTCAGGCCTGTTGAAATTGGGAAATCCATTACTATGGTTATTAGTAAGATCTTGGCAAGCCGTTTGGGTGATGTTGATAAGAATCTTATATCTGCTAATCAATTTGGCTTTGTAACCGGTAGGAATATTCAGAACAGTCTCTTTACTGCTTCAAGAATGTTTAAATATTATAAAAGGAAAAGTTAAAAATGGAAACATGGCCTTAAAGGTTGACATATGGAAGGCCTTTGACACTATACATCGGGATTTCATTTTCACAATCCTAATGATGGATGAATTCTCATGGAAATTTATTGGTTTGGTCTCATCCATTTTGAAAAGTGCACATCTATCCATTCTTGTCAATGGATCATCTAGGGGTTTCTTTCAATGCACTAGTGGAGTCACGCAAGGTGATCCTTTATCTAGGATTCTGTTCTCCATGGCTGAAGATTACCTTAGTTTGTGCCTAAATGATCTTGTCAATACTAGCTTTTATCAATGAATGAGAGCAGGTAAGAATTCCTTTGCTCCCTCACACTTACTTTATGCTGATGACATACTTTTGTTTTTTAAGGCTAAAAAGGGAACTATTGCTTGCATCAAAAGTATTTTTTCACATTATGAAGAGGTTGCAGGCCAGGTGATCAGTTGGAATAAATCCTTTGTTGTATTTGGACGAATAGTTAGAATTTAGAAGCAAAACAGGGTTTCTTGTAATATTAGTGTCAAAAGAGGCTTTTGCCCTTTAATTATCTGGGGATCCCTTTGTTTTGGGGAAGGGTAAAACGTGTCCACTTTGAAGGTATAGTGCTGAAAATTACTAATCAGTTGGAAAGTTGGAAGGGGAATACCATGTCTCAGGATGGCAGAGTTTGTCTTGTCAACTCTATTATCATTTCATTTTTGTCTATTCCTTTTATGTTTACAAATGACCAAGAGCTCTTATCAAGGAATTAAGTGTTTTGATACGTAATTTTATTTAGACTGGGTCAATACATCAAAATAAACTTTTCAATGTTTCCTGGAAGGATTGTATTAAGCTAGTGAATATTAGAGTAATGGGAGGTAAGGATATCAGAATATTCAATGATTCTCTTCTTCAAAATTTCACCTGGAGACTTTTGGCCAAGCCTGATTACTCCCTTTAATTTCTTGTTGGATGGTTTGTTGATAGGTTACAAAAAATAATGTGTATGTACTTGAAATCTTTGGTTTGGAAGTCATTAAAAAGATAATATTCTAGCATCATGTCTCAGTATTTATGGTTAGTCTGTCCTGATTCCCATTTGAATTGCTGGAACACTCCATGGTTGTCCTCTCCCATTAATGATTCTATCATCATTCCACCTTCCTTGAAAAATCTATCAATATCTAATATTTAGGGGAATGCTGCTGTCTATGACATCATATCTAGTAATCATTGTATTGAGATTTCCAATTATGTTTATGTTGATACTGATGTTCTGATTTGGAAACCTGCTATGAATGGCACATTTTCCAGCTGGGACTTCTACAGGTTAATGTGTGGTGTTTCATCTAGAATTCATCCGTGGGTGGAGGCTATTCGGAAGCCCTATATCTTCCCCAATGAAGCCATGCTAATCTGGAAAATTTTGAAACAACGTCTGCCCATCCAATCTGCTCTGCAGTGTACATACCTTACTATTGCTCCGGTATGCCTATTCTGTTTAAAGGGTGATGAGTGTATCTTGCACATGTTTATACAGTGTGCCTTTGCTGGCCGATTCTGGGTCTATTTGCAATGGATTTTTCACTGTTGTTTTAATTTATGCTCCACTGAGTTGCTTCTGTCCTCAGTTCTTCATTCAGATCTCAGTGAACAGATTAATTCCCTACTTTTTTCTACTTCTGTTTTGATGATCTATTATATCTAGAAGTCTCGGAATAATATTGTGTTTAACAATTCCAAGACCTATTTTCGGGAAGGGGTTATGATGATCCATCAAAGCATCAAACTTGATTCGATGAATCAAATCGGCTTAATGAACAACGATTTATCTGACTTTCTTATTTAGAGTTCTCTTGGTGTTAGTTTCAAGGAAAGAAAACCAAGAGTGATGAAATACATCTGGTGGATTCCACCAATTTCTGACTTGTTAAAAGTGAATGTTGATGGGGTAGCCTCTAGTGAACCAGGTCCTGTTGGTTATGGTGGAGTCTTCAGAACCCATCGGGGTTTCTTTAAAGGCTGTTTTTTCCATTATATCAGGAATTCTCATGCGATTGAAGCTGAACTATGGGCGAGGATTAAGGCCATCAGGTACACGAATCGCTATGGTTGGTGTATAGTATGTCTTGAATCAAAATCCTCTATTGATGTACATATTCTGAAGGACCGATCTCGAAATGTTCCATGGAAGATGCTGTCTATATGGATTTCTTGTATCAGTCTTGTTGATTGTTTATCCCTTGATGTTTCTCATATATATCGTGAAGCAAACCAGGTTGCTGATGCACTCTCCAAAAGGGCTATCATGGAGATCAATTATAGTGGGTCTTTTGTTTTTCCCATCTATTGTGACAATCTGGTTGGGAATGATCGAGATGGTGTCTTTATTCATAAATTTGTAAGGCTCCCATTGTCTGAGTTGTACTGTACTGTTTATCCTCTTTTTAATAATATTATGGGATGAGGTTCTTCCTATCTCTCGGACCTTTTGGCTATATAAAATAATAATTCTAATATAATTAATATATATATATATTTCATTTAAATTCATTCTTTCAATACAATAATAAAAAAGAAACATCGTTCAGGCAATTATATGGCCTACCGTCTCCCTAAACAGTTTATTCCTTTCAAAATTAAATCCTCTATACATTATTATGAATAAATATATATGATATTCAGACCATTTTATATATTTTTTATTTAATTACCTCATTATCTATGTAATATGATAAATAATAATGAATCAAAACATATATTAAAAATAAAGATGATAATACTTGAAATGAAACATTAACATGAAGTTGTTAATAAATAGGTAATAGAATGTCATAACCAAATAATATATGGTATTCGATATAATAATATGGTTATTTTGTAGATATATAATGAAAATATATGTATAATACATGTTTTTTTAATGTCTATGAAGTTATTCAAGACTTTAGGTAACTGAATTTTATCTCTCTTTTTATTTCTGTGAGATACATGCCATATTCACCACTCGCTTATTTTTTGTGGTGTATATACAACCCCATAAAATTTTATTTTATTAATTTAAATTATTAAATGATATTAAAATAAGTTAATTATGTTATTATTTCATAGGGATCATGATTGTAAATTTAATCAAGTAGTAAGGGTTTTTTTGTCTCACTTTTATTTTCAATGAGAGACAAGCCATGTTCACCTCGTATTTCTTATATGTTGTGTGTACAAAGACCATGGTTTTATTGTGTGATTATTATAATTAAATGTATGAGTAATTAATTTTTCATTTTATTATTTTTATTTCATGATGTTTATATTTCTAAAAGTAATCTAATTGGTAATGAAATTTTGTCTCAATTTTCCTTATCTAAGACCCATGAAATGTTATGCAGAAAATTTTTTCTATGAGGTTTATATACAGTATTTCACCTAATATATCATGAATCTATTTATATTCATGTTATTTTGATGTTTCTTATAATTTAATGTTTTCTATTTTATTATTAATCAATGTAACCAATGTGGTAACAATTATTCTACAATATCATCATTTATCATGATTATTAACGATTATCCTCCCAATTATGAAATATTATGATCCATATCTCAATAAACATAATTAATTTTCCTAAAATATGGTTATTCATGTTATATCCATGTAATGGTACCATTTCCCACTCTTTATTACTTAAGATAATTAAAAATAATTATGATGATATGACTTTATTTATCCTTTTAGTTGAAAATATATGTTCATTAAAAACCATGTTTTATAAAAATGATTTGAAAAATGTTTTTCTATTATCCAATGATTTTTAAAGGAAATTTTTACCAAAGTTTTACCTTTCTAAAAAATGGTTTTAAAAGGAATCCTTCTATCATTTTCCAATCAAGTCAATTTTCTAAACATTTCTGGTGAAAAAGGAATGTCCAGCATGTATGGAATTATTCACCATCATGACCATCATTTCTATGATGCTTCCATTATATGTTTACATGTTTATTTTTATAGAAAACTTTTTTCTATTATTAAATATTTATTTGTATTTAAAGTTGTTTTCAGAGATAAATTTATTCAAAAAATTTTATGTTTGAAAAGTGTCTTGAGTGGTTTTTAAAGCTTCCTTTATATGTGTTAAAAAGGATTGTTTCAAATAAAAGGATTTTTATGATTTCAGAATTTCATTATAATATTTAAAATAATTTTAAAATAAATTTTTTTTTAATTTTTTTCATGATTCTTTTATTTGTTTTTATGGAAAAAGGGTTTCAAATAGTTTTCAGCCTTCTTTATAAGTTTTCATTATTATTTCAAATGAAAATGGTTTTCAAAATGTTTTATATTTTAAACAAAAATTATTGAAAATTTTAAATATATATTCCAAAAGAAATTTTTAGAAAATTATCCTTCCAAATTATTTTCCATCTAAGAAGAAATCCATTGGTGTTACTGAAGCCTGTTTAGGAAATGATCCAATGGTTCCATTCATATTCTTTCTATGGATGGTTTATGTTTTGATGGCATGATGCATATAAAAACTTCTAATTTTCATGGGTTATGATTTGATGAAATGATTATGAAATATTTTTTTTGACATGTTCAGTTATGATTTCTTTTTTATGACACCCATTTCATTTCATGTGTTATGATATTGGGTTTGTAAAACCCATCTATTTTTATGGGATATGATATGATGAATGTTTTATTATCTTTTGGAACATGTATGGATGATATTATTATAATATGGGTGGGACCTATTTGTCCCACCAAGAAACTGGGTAAAGATTCATATCTCATTATATAATGATGGGAATGAACTCAATGTGATTATTCTACAATGGGAATATGGGGAAACCTTATCCCTTACATAGAATGGACTAGAACTAGGGATGACGATGTGTCCCACCCAGTAGGTGTAGTCACCATGAATATTGAAGATGGAGAAACCTGATCCACTATGTGATGATGCAGAATCTTTATCCACTATGGGAAGATGGGGAATCTCGATCCACTGTGAAAAGGTGGGGAACCCCAATCCCTTAAAAGGAATAGACTATGACTTGTTATGGCGGTCTGTCCTTCGTAGTTGGTGTACTACCCATGATTTTACATGATAAGTTCTATTAATTCATCTTTACTTATAGGGAATTATATTTCATGTTTATTTTTATTCGACAATTCCATGTCTTATTATTATGCTATGCTTTCATGGATCATGTATTTGATTGTTTTATGATTCATGTCTTATAATCTACCAGTCATTATCTAATGATTTATGTTTAAGATCATTAACATGAAGGGTATGCTATTATAATGTTATTAACCCGTTCTCATTCACCTATTATATTGTCTATTCGTACAAATCTTCATATTTTACACATATAGTACCTCTAAGATCACCCCTCTTTATTTATCCTTTCCCAGGGTATGAAGATACATTTTATGTATCATGTTTATAAGATGGTTTATTTTCATAGAGAACCAAATGGGAGATAATGTAGCTCAATCATGTACTATAGTTCACGTTTCAATGTTTTCAAGGTTACAAAACAAATATGATCTTTTTGATTCCTGTTTTTTGTAAGGTACTAAGTATTCTGCAAAAATAATTAAATTCCCATGATGATTAAGACTGGGTTGTTATAGATAATACTTATGAAAATTAAAAGTGAACCTTTGGAATCTACAATGAGAAAAAATTAGTGATATCCCTATGTATATTTCTAAGGATATTATTAGTGATGTCTCTAAGGATATGTATAATAATGATTAAGCTTTTTGGAAACTTTTATGGAATTTTGGTAAAAGATAGAGTGAGTTGTTTCCTAGAAATATATCCATATCTGGATACAAAAAATAGATTTGGTTCTAGAAAAAATGTAACTAGGACTAATAACTCCAAAAAGGTGTTTCGGTCCTAAAGCAAGCATCAATTGGTATATGAAAAATGTCATTACTGTGTAACTGATATGACACTCCTGAGGGATAGTCTTTGGAAATACACAAACTATTTATGAATGATCATGAATGACTTGAGTAGATGGTGAAAATGAATAACCTATGATAAACCTAAGTATTTATTTATTAAAAAGTAGGTGTCATGATTTATAATTCTAATTAGTAATTTTTCATTATTATGGGGTTTTTTCTATGATATGTGTTTATTACCCTATTATTCTTGGTTTTAGTCAATGGTGAGAACTATAAGGGACATGGTTATCATTGAATGTTTTATATGAGGAATTTATGTTCATTATGAAAATTTATTTACGAAGAAGAAATATCATAAAGAGAATGTGGAAGGTGGTATGAGTATTGTTTATACTTATATAGGTCAATAGACAACAAATTTCATATGAAATTATGTGATTATCTTATAGTATTTTTACATTAAACATAAAAAGAATGTTTAGATTGAAGTTAATAAAACTTAATACCTAATTCATATTTCATATTCTAGGAATGGGGTATTAAGGAATATGTTGATGAATCCAGAGTAATTATTTAAGAATAAAGATGGAATAATGAAGTATTTATGTTTTGGAATTCAATGATTATGTTATATTCATCATGAAATATATATATATATATATATATATATTCGGTATATGTTTTCATTATGGAATGAAAAGGATATGTTGAATGGTGATTAATACCTAGAAAAGTGATTAAATAGAAAGTTGAAATTTCGATTAATGGATGGTGACCCCTAATGTTTTGAAGATATAGAGAAGATTTTATTTTTTTTGGATAATGTGATGATTGATTTTGATAATGTAAATTGGATAGTATTGATGACCTTAGAACTAAATTAGTATTTTTTTAAAATTTAGTCTATTCCATCATGGAAGAAGATTACAAATTATTGGATTTATAGAGTATATATAGTAATTTATGGAATAGGGAAGCATTCATTTACTAAAAAAGGATTAATGATAATTTAGGTTATTACCATGTTTGAAGAGAATATATGATGAGGGTTTTCAAATTTTTGGAATCTGAAAACCACAAAATAATCTATGATATATAGTGGATCAATGTAATGTTAATTTCATGACTTTAACTTTGAAGTGTTTTATATTAATATTTTGTATGGGTTATAAAGCCAAAAATTTACGGAAATATTTTATTACACTTCAGATGAAGTTTGTGAGATTGATGTATTATATCACCCCATGAGGATTTATGCTTATTGGATAAATAGTTCTAAAAACGTTATGTTGATGATAACTAATGATAGATGGGATGTCATATCAAGGATCTCATGATCTGTTACTACTTCAAGAATGAAAAATTAGCCTTCCTTTTTGGAGAAATAGGTGAAGTGGATAATAGAATAGCAATGGGTGAGTTTGTACTTAAATCATGCAAGTATATATTTTCATGAAAATTCATCAACTTTAGGAAAACAATATTGAAATAAAATTTTGACATAATGTTGTAATTTTTATTGAACCAATTTTTTTTAAATGATAATATATGTATGAATTAATGGCCCTCTACATTCAATTTATCATTTAATTGATTGTTATTGATGATCTCAATCAGTCTCCACAAATATTTATTCATTTAGTCCATGTAAAATCTTTACTCCCAACCTAAATTCTCTAACTTAGAAATCTATTTGCGAGTTACACTGGGAAACCCTTACACCTCGGAATTTCATTTTTAAATGAATTTTTTTGTATTATTTTTTATTATGTGGGTTCTTATGAATGGAACATTCATGTATTAACCCTTTCATAACTTATAATAATTTCAATGTCAAAATTCATTTTTAGGGGGGTAGCATGTAACATCCAAAGATTGTGTGCATTATTTTATCAAATTAATTTCACAATTTTCATATTTAGAATTTCAGGGAACACTAAAAATAGTTTTTTATATTAAATCACTATGTCATAATTTCATTATATTATACGCCAAGGTAATCTTCTGCTACACACAATAATGATTTGGCTTTCATTCCATGCAACACAGAGTTTCTTTGAAACAATACATTATTATCATAATTATTTAAAGGAGATAAATATAACCTCTAAATTAAACATGTTAATATGAATAGAAATAACTAAATTTTAAATTTTATTTATTATTTTTTCATATATATATAACATATTTATAATCAAATATATTATTTTCTGTAAAGTATTTATATGTTTAAAAATACTATTTTCATAATAGAACTGCTTTCTTTTCCCTTTTATGAAAAACAATAAAAGTAATTTTATAAATTCATAGCAATTAAATTTGATAATGTAAACTTCATTTTTCAATTAAAAATTTAAAAATTAGCTTTGGGTAATTTTTTTGGTTTTTTTCTGAGAAACTTCATTTTTAGATGAATAGAGAAAAAATAATGAGTTTTAATTCCGGACAACTTTTTCGTCTAATATATTTATATAGTTAAAAAATATATAATTTCTTTAAAATCAAGATATATCAATTATACATAAATTTATAAAATATTGGTGAATATAATTATTTGTATATTTAATTTAAATATAAAATCTGAATGAAATTTTGAACATTCTCACATTAAAATTCCACTTTCTCGATGCGTCTATGGGGTTTGAATTAAACATAATTTTTAAGCTACTATGAATTTAATTTTGAAAAATGTACAAATATAATTGTAATAATTAAACTATTTATAGTATAATAAGATAATCATAAAACTTTACCATAAAAACTAGTGAAAGTTATTATAATTAATTACATAGATTAAGGTAAAATTAAGCTTAAAAATAGACTAACCCTTAATCTTAAGAACTAAAATGTCCAAGACAACTTTCCAACAAATATTTTTTAGAAATAGTTCATACATAAACCTTAATTTTTTATTATTGTTAATTTTTTGTTACTTTTGTAATTTGAAAACGTGGGAACACCTAACATGTTTTAAAAAATGTCATGTGTGTCCCCTCCCTCCCGTATAACAAGACACAACCCCTCCCACTCCCCAAAACACTCCACAAACATTGGATAAACCATGATATTCCATATTATATCCTCAAAATCCATAACCTAAACCTAGAATCATAACTTGGTGAATAATTCAAACCATAGTATCCCTTTGGTGGAAAGGAAAAGGAGTTACTCGGGTAAGAGGTAATATCCTCCCTCAAGATCCTTAGTTATATTTTCATTCTACACCACCTAAATTATTATTGTTAAATACCTACAAAATAACACAGGTATCCTCATTATACTAATATTTATTATTCTAATTATTCTACCTAATCGTATAGACACTTTCATCTAATGGGTAATGAACCTACTTTTCTTATGTATGGTGAACTATTTTCTCATGAAACAGTGTTGTTCGTTTTTCATTTACCACTTTTCATGGATGGTAATTATAATGGAAACCATATTTTTTATAATATATATGATATTTATGATGTATTTACTCTTATTGGATTATTATATAACATATAACTTCATTATTTATATTTTTGTGTAAGTACGGTAATTTTGTTTGGGGATGTGTGGACAACTGCCTCCTCAATGCGATGTGATTCACACACAGACACACACCATACATTGAATGTATTATGGATTATTTTAGTGAACATATATATCATATATATGAAATAATGAATCTAATGGAATTAAAATACATATATATAAATAAATATAATTTTCATTATTTCATTGAATATAATAATAAAAACAAAAAGAATGATCATGAATACGTACGACTTACTGTCTACAATAATGGTGTATTCCATTTCATAATTATATCAGGTACAGATCATTATAAATAAATATATTACTAATATATATATATATATGATATTTATAATATTTATTACATTTATCATGTATCTAAATAATTATCTAATTTAGATGATCAAATATAACAAGTGAAAAATATATGAAAAATAGAGAAAATATTACCTAAAACATAACATTAAGAGGGTATTGTAAATAAATGGATAATATAATGTTCCAAAAGAAATAATATATGGGTTTTTATATAATAATATTTCTCTATTTTTTTATAATAAACATATAATTATTATACAGGTGTTCTGAGCGTGTATATTGAATGACGAGACTTAAGGTATTGTAATTCCATCGAAGTTTTTATTTTTGTAAGATACATACCATATTCTCGACTTGCATCCTATTTTTGGTGTATATACTACCATATGAAATTTTATATCACCAATTTATTTTATTTAATTATATTAAATGATTTAAATGATGTTATTATTTTATGGGTATCATGATTCTAAAGATACTCAAGTATTAAGGGTTTTCTTTTCTCACTTTTATATTCTATGAGATAAAAGTGATATTCACCTCCTATTTCTTATCTATTGTGTTTATAAATTCCAATATTATATGATTAATATATATAAATTTATGGGTATTTAAACCACCATTTTATTATATTTCTTTCATGGGGTTTATGTTTAAATGGTTACCAAATTTACAATGCAATTCTGTATCAATTTTCCTTCATTGAGATACATGCCATGTTATGCGCTTTAATTTTTCTATGAAATGTATATACTAACACTGATATGTTTATATAATTAGCATAATTATTTTTAATATATATTAACCTTAATATAATGTTATTATTATTGTTTTATTATTATTTAATATTACCAAAGTGGTAACAATTTGTTTCTACAATATCATGATTTATCATGATTATTTTTTATTATTATTCCATCGATGAAATATTATGATCCATCTCCCAAAAAAATAATTCATTTTCTTATCCTATGTAAATTCATATAATATACAAGTAATGGTACCATTTTCTACTCTTTGGTACTTAAGATATTGATGAAATTTTGTTATATGAAAATCTGACATTACTCCACCTTTTAGTTACAAATCTATATTCTATCAAAAGCATGATTTCAGGAAATGTTGTAAAAAACTATTTAGTATATTAATATGATATTTAAAGAAATTTTTTACACAAATTTTACCTATTTAAAAAATTGATTTTAATATATTATTCCTTTCATTTGCTGGTCAAGGCACTTTGGTGAGAATTTAAGGTGTAGCAGGAATGTTCGGCATGTACAAACATACCCATCATCATGACCAAAATTACCTTTATTATTTTATTATATGTTTCTAATGTTAATTTTAATTAAACATTTTTTCTAATATTATGGAAATTTTTTGAATTCAAAGTTGTTTTCAAATAAGATGTCTTTTTTAAAAAAATATTAAAGGAGTGTTTTAAGTGATTTTAAAAGATTATTTTATACCATTTCAAAATGAGATTTTAAAAGAAAATTATGTCAATGATTTCAAACATTATTTATAATATTTGAAATAATTTTCAAATAAAATGGGTTTCAAAATTTTATCAAGATTATTTTATATTTTTTCATGGAAAAGTGTGTTCAAATTTATTATCTTTATTATTTAAATAAATTAACTGTTGTTTTCATGAAAAAAGGATTTCAAAATGTTTTATGTTTTAAAAATAATTATTTTCAAGAGTAAAATTTATTTTCCTTAAGATATTTTTTTATAAGTTCTTAAAATATTATCCTCAATCTATGATGACAACAATTGGTGTTACTCATGACTTTCATTGGAATGATCCAAGGGTTCCATTCACTTTATTTCTCTAAATGTATTATGTTCTGATGACATGATACTTATAAAAGTAGCTTCTTTTGAAAGTTTATGATTTGATTAAATGATTATGAAACCTTTCTTTATCCATAGTTTATGACATTATTAATTATTTATTAAATCCATTTGATTTCATGGGTCATGATAGTATATTTATGAAACCTATATATTTTAATTGGTCATGATATGATGATAGTTTTATTATCTTGTGGAACATATATGAATGATTTTATTATGATATTGGTGGGACCTATATATCCCTCCACTACATTGGGTAATGTTTTAAATATCATGGGATAATTATGGGAACCAAGTTGATGAGATTGATTCACTATTTTATGATGGGGGAACCTGATCCCTTATAAGGAATGGACAACGAATGGGATAGTGTTATGCCCCGCTTAGTAGGTGTAGTCATAATAAATATAGAATATAGGAAAAACTGACCCACTATGTGAAGTTTGGGAACCCCGATCAACTATTGGATGATTGGGAAACCTAATCCACTATATGGAGTTGGGGAATCCTGATCCCTTAAATGGAAAGAACTGTGAGCGGTGATTGTGGTGTATCCCACCTCGTTTGGGTAGTCCCTATGTGGTTCCCTAATATGTTATAATGATGCATCCTGATATATAAGGAATTATATTACATGTTTATATGTACACCATAATTCCTTGTCTTACCCCTTTGTAATTATTTTACGGAACATGTTATTTATTATTTAATTAATCATGTCTTATTAGAAACCACTAATCATGCCATGATTTATATTTATGAACTTTGAAGTGCAGGGTATATTATTCAAATGTTATGATCATGTTCTCATACCCTTATTCACATAAATATTCTTACATATATCCATAGTTAACCCTCATTGAGCATTTGAGATCACTTATTTTTATGTTTCCTTCCCCATGGTATGAAGATATATTTTATGAATGATGTGTCTATTAATGGTGATATTCTTGTAGAAATAGGTGGAGATAATTCAGCTCACTCATATACCAGTGTTCTTGTACCAATGTTTCCAAATGAACTAATCAAATATGGTATTTGTGTGTCTATTTTTTTGTAATGTATTATGTATTCAGAAAAAATTATTAAATTTCCATGTATGTTTAGATGTGGTGATTATACCACCTCAGTTCTGTATAGTAATGATTATGTGATATCTTGTGTGGTGGTTCAAGTTGTAGTCCGATAATCTGAAAAGGCATGTAAGAGTCTTTCTGGACAATAATTTATATCCTTATTTATCATCATCTGAAGTATATTTGATAAGGTCTTATTAATGGACTCTATATTTCTGTTATTCCCTCTATGTTAGAAGGATGAGTGATTAGAAATCATGTCATACTCGTAATATAGTTTTTCTAATTCAGGTGAATAAATATTGGTTTAATTTTCTATCCGTATTGTGTGATGGAAACCATATCTGGTAATGCTTCTATCTCCCACGAAGCTGACAATGTTAATTTACCTAAACACATTGAGGGTTATGAATTTATACTACTTTGAGAAGAAGACAGTTATAGTGAGAATGCACTTGAACTGCTTGGGCGTAGTGGTTGGATATAGACCCATGATGTCCTTCCCCTATATGGATAATGTCTATGTGCTTTTTGGATGTGTGAACCAACTATGGGGGTTGGTGAAACTAATTTGAATGAACCTGATCGGAATGGAACGTTATGGAAAATTTATTGAATTGATGCATTATAGTGGGCCAGTATTACCCAAGACTTATGATTTAAGGAAAAATCAAGGATCCTGAATGGTTGGTACTATAGGCTTCAATGTGAACATACATCATGAGAACAATGACCTCCTCTCCATAAATTCACAAAATAATAACTCGATCAATTATTTAATCATAGATAATTATTTTATGAATTTTAACATCATATAGAACAATTTTAATTACACATCTTTGGATTTTATCTTTCTCATGTTTATCCGGTGGGAGATCTCCCTTCTAAATTTATTCCATAATGGGTGTCATCTAGATGGTGGTAAGACTGTGTGGTTCAAAAATGTGGATTATATTCTTGATCTCTTCTATATTAGCTCTAAAAATGGGGAGACCATCCGGTGATAGGAAATACTCATTAAAATTTCATCCTAGTATAAATCATCAATAGTTGTGTCCGTATTTTCCAATGCATCGGATTGGGCATTCTATTAAGATGGGATATGATTCAATGTCAGCTATGAAGGGAATTCCACCATTAGTCCCTGAACATAGTTTAATAGGGTCATTATCTCTTATTTATTAATGGTATAATACCCATTGACATTTTTAATGACCATTTCTGAATTGGATCTTATCTGCAAGTGAGGGAATTATACCTGATGTTCCAGCTCTAGCTCGACAATAAGAGCCTGATAGTCAGATCCATTGTTCATTTACCCTTCCGAATGTAGGAAGTAGTATGGTAGGATTGAATTTTTTTGTAGATATTATCATGATTCCCATCCCAACATTCTTTATCCTCAGGTCTACCATCCTTCCCCCAGTCGGAGCTCTATTTTCACCATCATAATGAATCACCCATACATGGGTTCCCTCTTAAAAAAATAAAATGTATTCATTGGGTTTTCTATCATTCAATGAATTCATTTCTCTCGAGGGGTGGTCTAACTGAAAATCTTCTAACTCATAGCCTTTAACTTCTTTTTGTTTCACAAACTAATTATGAAACAGCTGATGGATGCCCACCCACCATAAAATTCATTTGGTAAAAATTGTATGGTTGATAATGTATTTGTAAGGGTTTATACATGACACCAAACATACCTTTTGGTGCTCTAGGTATTTCATCATCTTCTATACTTCCAATATGAACTCTAGAAAACACTTCTTCATATCACAATAATGAGTGTCTTCATTAAAAATTGTTTGATATAGATAATAAATGTTTTTTCAGTGTTAGTGTCATTCTTTTGTGTGGGGAAATAATCTAATGATCACTCTAATAATTTCAATACATAATAAGTGGAATCCTTTATTGGGAGGCTTCAAAAATGCAGATATTAAGAAATATTTCATAATAATATTTAATATTTCTTAAAAATAATTATTTCAATGATATGTATACCCCTTTTTCATAAACATGGTGAAGGGAAGTCATTTTCATAAAAGGTTGACTATAAAGCATGAAATATCATCCAAGAGTCCTTGAAGTCCTCTCAACACTATGAGGTTATCAGAATTTGACCTGCGAAGGATAGATTTTTCTTCTTGGGGTAGACATTGATGACATAGTGTTGTACGCCTAAGAAAATAAATGTTCTCAATGCAACGCTGAAATAAAAATCTAAGGGATTCATTTTTATGATGTGTCCTCAATGTTTATTGAATACAGTTTCAAGAACCACAAATTATTTTAAATCTTTTCATGATTTAGCCACCATGATATCAACATGTAATTCGAAAAACATTCCCATGTTGGTTTTGAAGATGCGATACATGACATGTTGATATGTAGCCCAGATATTATTCATGAAAAAGGGCCTTATACAATAAAAAAAATACTCCATGGGGGGCCACAAAGGAGGTGGCATCTTAACCATCCTAGGCCTTTTAGATGTGATTTTATCCTGAATTTTCATCCATGGTAGATAGATCATTATGTCCAATTGTTTCACCGATCATTAGTTCTATAATTGGGACTGGGAAATCATCCTTTTAGAAGTTTTTTTTGAGGTCCCAAAAATCGATGCCGACTCTGACCTTATCATTCTTATTCCTAATTCGTAAAATATTAGTGTTCCATTTCAGGTTATTGGAAATCTAGAATAATGTTGGACCAGATGAGATTTTCAACTTAAACATCAATTTTGGAAACATGTGTTGGTTGTGTACTTCTTGCAGCCTGTTTGTAGCCTCAGTGATCCTCTTGAAGGCCCAGGTGGTTAGTGGGAACCTTGGTATTGAGTCATGAAATTTTTGGGTAGTACTAGGAGAACACATCCCGATATTTCATCTGAAGGGATGTATATACCTCTTAATTCCTTGAAGACATATAAGTACTAATCAAGGTGGTCCATGGGTCTTCTTCAATACCTTGATTTCTTTCTCTGAGTTCATCAAAGGATGTAGAGATTCCCTCCAAAAATGCTATAGTGGAATCCCTATGGACCTCCCACTATTTTTCTACCATATATCCATATATTACCACTTTTTCTATATGGTGGATGCGATGTAGTGAGATATGTTATCTATATATAGGTTAGGAGAGAATGTCATGAAATTTTGAAGATGAATCAACTTCCTATGACCTAGTTAAAAATGAAGGATTTCCTTGAAAATATGGAGAAGATTGACTAAGATATAGAGAAGGATTTTATTCATCATCTTTGTGTGATGGGACAACCTATTCTTCCTCAAATTGTGATGAATGGATTTTATGGAGCTGTGGAGATTGAATGAGGGTGTTTTCCATTGAGCTTTTATCACTTTCTAGGGAGTTATAAACATTTCAACACTGCTAGACTCAGAGGTCATGACTATAACCATAAATATTGTAATATTTGGGATCATATACTTGACTTGATTGATGTTAAATACATAATCAATGCTAATATATTTTAATGGGATGGATGGGATCATTTTCAGACCATTTGGGGAAATGAACCAAGAAACACCATCAATTAAGGTTAGTTTCCCATTCCTCTGATAGAATCACACATTGATATAATTTTACCCTTATGATTTGAATGGAGACTTATCAACATGATTTTTTTTTGTTTTTTTCACTAATGTAGTATTTTTTGTATTTATAGTACAATTAGGGGACTTACACGTGTTGAAGAAACTATATACATCCTAGAAAGATCATAAATTCTATTTTATTCCAAACCATAAGAAATTCTTATTCAACTACAAGGTATCCAAATTGGGCCTCGATATTGATTTGGATCAATGGATTCAACATACATTAACTTTTCAATGATGTTATATGGTGGAAGGAACTAGGTTATCCTCATCATAGAATATCCATCAAAGTGTCTAGACTAGAATGAGATTAACTCTAGAGCCATTGACAATGAAACAATTTCAAACATCAACACCATTAATCATTTTGGTCACATACATGGGTCTAATGTATCCATTCATAATGACATATTCATTCTGATCTATGTAGGGGATAAACGTGTGGAATTCTTCAATATTAGTATCTATCAGTAAGGCTTCCGCATTGGAAACCTCGACTGAAAACTCTTGATCTCTTAGAAAATCCTCTATTTGTGATTCCTTGAAGGATTTTAACAAACACATGGAGTCAAATATCAATATTTTGGATGGTAATAGGGACCAATATTTCAGTATTTGATACTTCTCATCTAAATCCATACAATTCATTGGGATGAGTTTATCTTTCTCAAGAACATTATGGGTTTTAATATTTTATGTAGATGGATTAACACTCAAAATAGGAGTTGGCGGTGCTTCTATCTATAGTGGTTTAGGCCAGGTCGATCTGTCCACCTACCTAGGGTGATATGATACATGTACCCCTTCTAACTGATATTCTAGACCAATATTTTTTTGGTGGATTTTAGCCGATGAAAGGGAATTTTCCCACTCATGTCTAACTTACTGAAGCGTTTTCCATAGGTTTCTTCAACAATGATAGTCTGAGTAGGGACATGTCTAGAATTATGGTTGTCTTCACGACTATACCTTCCCCAATATCCCCACCTCTGGTGAAATCTTCTTCAAGGCCCCTAATCAGATGTGGGGAACTCAATTTCATATCCATATTAATCATCATAGAAAGGATCTATTAAGTGAATTATATCAATGGAACTGAATATAAACTCCACATATGGTGAGGAATTGTTCTGTCTGACAGTTTCTGGTGGTGTCGTTTCATTGGGTAGTACTTATTGTTTCAAATATGATAGAAAAAGGATAATATTTTCAAATCAAAATATTGTCATGAAGCAACTTCATTCTCCTTCACATCCGAGAACCATTATAATAAGGATTATTTTTTTGTTGTAAATTTGAATTTTATCAGTTTTTTGGGTTCATAAAGTGGGATGTGTTATAGTGGAATTGGTTGGCGGCATAGTTGGTTGTTTCAGTTTCAATTGTTGAATACCATGAGTTTGGTTGGTTGTTTTGGATGGCATCAAACCATCAAATGTTAGTTCCCTCTTATTAAGAACTTCTTACCACTCATCTCCTTCCGTAGGGGTAGTAGTAGAATCAAAGACACTTTCTTTGGTGGCTTTCCCAGCTTTATGTTCCAAGAATCTACTATTTTATACAAGAGGTATTTTGAAGATGTATAATTCATTAATGGTGTGTACCAGTATTTGGTGAAAGGGGAAATTATTAATCTAGTCATTGTGACATAAATGGTTGGGCTCTTGGGACTTGAAAAGTAGAGTAAATAATTCTCTAGAGAGGCTATAAAATATCTACAAACATGATCATATCAAAATGACTAAAAATTGTTCCTTCATTATTATAATTGATTTCTCATGGTTCCACTAAAATCATCATTTCTAGTGGGGGTTACTATTTATTAATAGAGAGTGATGCATGAAATGTTGCAGGTTTTGAAATTGGGACACGCTTTGAGGAAATCTAGGTGTGATGGATTCCACCTCCACATTTTATAATCTTTTCCCTAGGGCTAGTGTATCTATACATGACTAAAACATGGTACCCTATAGAATATTTCATTATATGGGAAATGGTGGGGAAATACAGAAATCCACCTATATATTTCATCATGATGAGTGTCATTCAATGATTTTCAATACATAAATCAATCATGTCATTTTTCAGAAGTGGTACATTCAGGGAGAAGGTCATCCCTTAAAAATTTGTATTGAAAAATGTGACATTTTCATTTTCCAAATGTATTTAATTCTAGAGTTAAACAATTTTTGTCTTTTGTAGATTTTATATGAAATGAAAGAGGAATATTTGATACAAATCCTCCCATCCCGTGATCTACTAATCCTTCAAAATGTTATGGCATATGAAGATTGTCCCATTCATCGATCATATGAAGAATATTAGTATCACTACTTCATATTGCTCGGGAGTTCCCATAATGGGATCACAATTGGATGTGTAGTGTTGTATATATTGATCTAGGTCACCCGATCCATTGAATATCAAAAACATATAACTCCAAATATGTTTAGAGGTGGTGGGGTGTCTCTCACCTAGTCCGAGTAAGGCTTCCGTTATGGATACACTTGTGCATGCCACCCCTCCATAGCTTTGAATTGAGCATCCAATGACTTGATGGATTTGATAATTCCATGATGAGTTTTATATTGAATAGGATCCTCGGAAGGATAAGAAATCAATAGGATCCAGTGTGTCTATCCTGCGATTATTTGAGGCTGATATCCGGCTGAGAAGATCTTTTGATGATTTTACTGAACCTTCTATGGTTTTTCTATAACATAGAAAAATATTCATATCTATGCATGATAAAAACCATGTAATCTAATGGTCAAAGACCTATGTTAGGTGGATGTCCGGGCCTTCCACTGATCTCATCGATGTACCCCTGTTTCTTAGATACACCTACTTGAAGTGTATATTTAGGCTTTTCCCAAGGTTCATATTAGATATGAATGCTACCGTAGAGACACTCACCATTGTGTTTCCTCAACTCATTCATTTCATCATACTACATGAAAAATATTTATTCATGAATGGAGATCTTGTACTCATTTAAATGAAGATGTGGATTATATGTAGCCTTTCCTTAATTCTTATTATAGTTTTTTCTTATGAGTAAGTATGAAATTGATCAAGGGATCACACAAATTTACGGTATTTATATGGTTCTATGAACATACACTATTATCATTTATCTTAGTGTGGATATTGATCTAGATGGATCAATAATCTTCTTGCAACAATAAATTTGTATCACTTATGGTTCAATATAAATGGTTGATGTAGAAAAAGATTACAAATACAAAAAGCAAAATTGGAATCGTACTTTCTGTCAAATGATAGTAGGGTTTATTGTTCCCACTTCTGGACATCTCCCTTAATTTCCAAGATCCATTTAGATCTTTTTAGAGAATGGTGCCTCATAAGGAACATCTCTGAAGATTGTTTATATGCATCTATTATGATGTAAATGAGTCATTAGATTGGATGGATTGAGATACCTTACAGATTATCATCGTACCTAGATAGTAAACAACTTATTTCTTTTGAGGGGTGGTTGAGGTAAAAATTACCCTACCATACAGGATTGGTTTTCTCTCATTCTCTTGTTTTTGTGCCTCAAGATGAGTTTTTAGGTCTTTGGGAGAGGGGGATATTTTGTTAAAACATCCACCATCCCTCCAGGTAGGGACTCATCATGTACCATGGTGGTTTCTTCTACTATCTCCTCCTTCTTTATTAAAAAAACCTAGTTCATACATGATATTTACATGATTTCCATTGTGTATTTGAACTACTTACTTCAAAAGACATTATCACTACATTGTTATCGTCTTCGGTTAAGTAAGAAGCCTACTAAATATTCAAATTTTTCTAGTACAAGAATTTTTAGATAGATTTGTCTCATTGATATTGACATTGTTGAGATCTATTCAAGGAATATTATTATTTGTCGTGTCATATTTTCTATGCATGATTTTTTATGATGTTCATCTTGGAATAAAGACATTATAGGACTTCATTTATAGTGGGTTCTTTTGAACATTTTATAAGGTTATATGAAAAGATCCATATTCCCCCATCCTTAGATATAAACAACATACATGGTTTTAATAACTAGATTACATAAACCATGAAATGAATTGAATCGTGTTGAATTAAGATCATTTCATTTCTTATCTGATCCTGGTTTCCATACAGATGGAAGGGCATCAATGTCGATTTAATGATTAAGCTCTCCCAAAAATCTAAGATTGTTTGAATACCCATTGTATTGAGTGAATTTATATTTTAGGTTTTGGAGATTCTTCATGATATTCAAGAAGATGTTGTGTGTGCATTATTCAAAAAATGCATCTGGAATGTAAAATTGGGACATTTTTTAGGGCCAAAACTTGATTGGTATGTCATCTTGAGCCAATTTTCTTGTCACAATATTCATATTATTTAGTTATTCTCTGAGAGAATACTATACTTTATTATCCCAACATGAAATATTCTTGATGATTTAATCACAATTAGCTGGGCTAGTGGAGGTCTAGTTGGTATGAGGATGGTTTGGTGGTGGCACATATGATGACAATTTTCCTGACCCATGTTCTAGATGAGAAATAATGTCACTTTTCATCAATAGGGTATCTAGAATGTATGGAACCATCTATCTTAGAACCTCAAAATATGTGGTCGTTCTCTAGTTTGACTCATAATGAGGAGGAAATTCTGGTTGACATGAAAATTTACTTTGGGGAGGACCTTTATAGCGGGTTCTATCATAGAGAGTAATACTATCATAGAATGATAATATACTATAAGGTGAATTTATATAGTGTATATCCTTGGGATGACCTTTAAAGAGGAAAATATCAAGGTTAGTGAATTTTTTCTTTTTTATTTTATGACTATGTGGATTCAAACCATGACACTCATTAAGAGATAAGCTATCATGAATGATCGTCATGTGCCTATGAAGGAAGCCTCCATGGTAGACTCTCTGAGGAGGACCTTTAGAGATATTAGTAACAATGTTTAAAGGAGGACCTTGAAAAATTCTATAGAAACTAAATTAATTTGGTAATATATCGATATGATTATAATCCACCAATGATATACGTTTTTTGGACTCAAGAATTCTAGCTTCCAATCAAGTAGAGATATGATTCTGTTATTCATTTTCAAGCTTCATTTATGGTGATTTATTTTGAGCTACACTCTTGAAAATTAGTAGGGGAACTTTCTCTAAGAGATCACCAATAAATATATGTTCCTATATAGGTGTCTTTCATAGTGCTACCGAGAAATGATCGTAAGTTTCTAAAATTCAGGAATGGATATATACATCCCAGGACGGCCCACTGAATTGGAATGGTGTCTCCAGTTGAAACTAGTATTTGTGCATGATCATGTCTTCCATTTTTCATGGAATGTTGCTAATGAACCACATAGAAATGAGTAGGGATTCATGTCTCCTCATAAGTGACCACACCATTCTATGGTCAAGTCACTCCAATTTAGAAGGAGAGGTTGTGGGACCGACTCATAGCTATTGTCGTGGATGTGATTAAATCTTGTAAATTTTGTAGGATTTTGTTAGGGATTGGTATTAGAAACTCCATTATTCTTAATACATGTTTAGATACATACTTGTAGGGAAAAAATATATACGACCCTTATGATTTTGGAGTAGGAATATATGAAAACTCAGTACTCTATTTCCTACTAGTAAGTATTAACAGTTCACCTATATGGGGGAAGAGGTACAAGTCTTCACCTAATTCATAACTATGATATTATAGCCACTATATCCAATTTCCACCATATTTTCATGTCACGATTCATTTTAATGATCCATAATTTAAATATTCTCTTATATTTACTTTGTCTTTGAATTATGGTATTAATACGAAGGACCAAAATTTGCATCTACTCCTTATTTTCCTTCATATTTGACTTGCGAGATTGATATGAATGAACAAGAATTAGCACCTTCTCATAGTTTGTCATCATATTTTACTGATGGGATTTATATGAATCCACAATATTTTTCATATTATCATAGTTAGTTGAGGCCATAATCTCTTGATGGTCTTCATTTCCATTAGAATTGATACACACATGTCTATAATTTTCTATTTTATGTTCATGGAGGGTTTGATGTGAATGGCTGGTAATTTTTTTATGCTCATGTTTTTATGATATATTTGACTAAAGGGCTTCATAAGAGTGCAGATGAATAAAAATATTCCTATAGGTTTCCAATTTATTTACATAGAGGGATTCATCATCAATAATAAAGACAATTTCACATTTTATATTTTGTAATCATCTCCCATTGTTTGATTCCCTATGAACCTAGTTCTCTTTGACTTTATGTAGGTCCAATGGGGTGATATTCTCTTCATAGTGAGGATTCTGGGTCACATGGTGTTGGTGGATAAGATTACTGGATGTGGACCTTTGGGGACCCCTGTGTTGTTGGTAAGATGTTTGGGGTGATGAATTCATCAGCCCCTAAGTTTAGGGAGGAACTAATTATCTCATTATGAGGAAAGAATCCAGAAATAGTTTGATACGTCTATTGGGGATTTATGGTTCTGTACCACTTACTATCACTGGGTGGATTATTGTTGAAGATTCATAGACTAATGGGCATTTTGGGCCGCCTCTAGGGTTGGGATAGTACAATATTTGTGGTACTCTCAGACCAATGAAATTGAAACCCAACATTAAAGACATAGGGTGGCCGATGGCGTCCTCTTTTTGGATGAGAATATAACATATGAGGTGGTAGATTCATGTGTCCACGATATTAGGTGAGACACCATTCGATTGAAAAGAGTTCTCGTGATGTGTGCATGCATTATATATTGAAAATTTAGACAAAATAACATCATCAAATTATTATCTCATGGACACATGCATAATTGATAGTCTCATTTATCCCTCTTCCATTTTGGATGCAAAAGGAGCCTGAAACAGGGGGAAACCACCACCTTGGTTAAGGAATCACATCAGGTTAATCATTTTGTTTCCGATGAAATATTCACGCGCTAAGAGGTTTACTGTAGGGGGTATAATTATATGAAATCATTCATGTTGGGAGCATAATTTATCAACAGTCTCTAGAGGGGTTTTTCATGGAGTAAGAAATTCCTAAAAAATCTCATATCCATGAAAACTCATGGACCATCTTTCCAAAGGTAGGAGTTCATTGGGTAAATTTGACAATGACACTTGAGAAATATCATTGGACAATAGTATGGGATTTCAGAATCATCACACCATTTTGGTGGGATTTATTTCATAAATAAAGACTCATTTATATTCAAGATATGTTCTTCAATCATTTTTTCATTCCAATGTGTGTATAATATGGATCAACCTATGTTAATGATGAATTATTAACATTCATGGGTCATGAATAATCTAAATTTATTCAATTTTATTCATTGATTGGGATGTCTATATGTATATTATGTTTTCCACCAATGATACCCATTTATTTACATATTGGATATTCTTTGTTTGTTTGTTAAGATGATTCTAGTTTTAATCCATGCGGTGAGAAACTATATAGTTTTGTATAATCTTGGGAGATAGAATTTTTTATGTTGTTTTCAAACCCATATAATGGGATACCTATCTATCTTCATGAATTTAATTATTACCCAGGTATTTTGGTGCCACATAAAAGGACACATAACCTTTTAAAGTCATGTGATGGGGACCAAACCATTTAGATTAATATCAAGTGGAAAGGGTGTTTAGGTTAATTTTAAATAGTCAATGGTTGGTATAGGAATTATGATGTGGTATCCTAAGGGACCCGGAAGATATGTGGTCTCCCAAGTGGATATGACCCTACTGGTAATGTGGCCCTGAAAAAAGTTATAGTGAATTTTGTATTGGGGTTTGAACCTAATAGATGATTCCTACATATCCCAACTAATTGTGAATTAGAAACCACATAGTTATTTCAAGATTGGTGCTTACACCATATTGGAGGCCCATTTTAGGTGAAATGATTTCGGCTTATACATAGTAGAAAGCCCATTTGTGGATTGGGATCATGAAGATGTCATCATAACCACGAACCTATAAGCCCATGTGAGTCATACTCGGTGAAAGAAACAAGAGGAAGTAGTGGATATGAAGATAAAAAAAAATCCACTTTTTATACTAGTGGATTAAATATGGGCTCTAAGGAAGAGACTTCATGCATTGAAGTACCTATATTTTTACTTTTTTGGTACATTGGGAAGGAGAAGTTGATAAAAATTGTCGCCTCCCACAATAAAAACTAAGGGCTTAATCTCAGAGGGATGCCTTCCTGGTTCCTTGGGAAGAGAATATTTTCCACCACTAGAAATCATCCAATAGAAAGGAAATGTGTTCCCTTTAATCCCTATAATGTGTAATTTTACATGAGAACCTCTGAGGTCATGGAAAATTTAAATTAAGGGACCATAATTACCACAAGAATATAAAATTGAATACATTCGGAAGGCCCACCATGACATGGTGGTTTCCAACAAAAGACCGATTACCATGGGTTTGTAGACTCAAGAGGAAGAACTAATGTTCCTTATGATCTAATCATACATATTATGTGTCTTTGTAAGAGGTATTATACTAATATTGTTTGACTGGTTCACAATGGGGCCAAAGTAAGGACTGATGATACAATGATAGGGCATGGGTGGGGGAGAGGGGAAAAAACATAGTCTATCCCATTACACAAAGAATGTTCTTATAAGATATGGGGTTCGCTCTACATAGCATGTTTCTACTAAGGGAAGGTTATAGTGAAAGCGAAATGATGCTACATGGACCTAGATTTTTCCTTCTTAGTGTGTTGCTAGGTGGTTTTAAGTTTCTTCCGAATAGAGTTTTTCTATAAGGGTTCAAGTTCATAATATGTAAAATTTTTCTACATATGGTAGGGTTCTACCCCCATATCAATTTTTATGATGTGTGCTTGTCCATAAAGGGGCCATTTTTTTCTACCATGTAGAATGGTGTCCAGAAAGGGGTTTTATGTCAGAGGATAACCAAAAGAATTTATTTCCTTCTTACTTCCATTCAGTGGGATTCCTTCTACTAATCGATGACTCTATCCCAATCTTACACTGAGCCTCCACTTTCTTCATGTCCTTCTTTTCACCCCTATACCATTTATTTTTTTTATCTCTTTCATTGATTTCCCTTGTGGGACTTTTATAGAAGAATGAAGGGTCTAAATACCAACATGGATGGTCTTCCACATTTTTCCATGTGGCATCATTTTTAGAAGCTTGAGGAGGACACCCCGACCTGCAAACGATTTTGTTTGTGGGGGTATTCAATTTCATAATATCGCTTCCGATGAATGATTTCATTCATGGTGGAACATGGTTCGTGGGGGAAAAACATCCTTATACCTCACAAATGACTTGGATTTATTTTCCTGGGCTAGCTACATCGACTCGGTCCATGGAAAATTTCATTCATGGGGTGATTCATGAAGAGAGGGAACCCCATGTAGAGTGGCGGTCTGTATAACTATTTTTACTACACTGACCCAAATCATCCTTAGCAGCATCACCCCATAAACAATTTCATTCAAATTTTTGTTCTAGGATTATTTATAATATTTGTTATGTATATGTAATTATCTTTTTCTTGTGTGAGAAATTTTCAAGACCAAACTGTATTATAGATTTAAATTAAAATAGATCAAATTATTATAAAAAAACATTCTCTACTATATTAATCCTAAAAAACATTCTTATAGGAACATATATTTACTTTGAAAATATATTTTTTTTGTAAAAATTTTAAATTTACCTTATTAACTAATTTTAAAAATCATTAAATAATATTATAATTTTATTCAATTCATTTTAAAAAATTCATAAAAAATATATATTTAAAATAGCATGTAACACCCCATTTTATTAATTTTTTACTTTTAATCATAAAATATATTTTGGTGATAAAATTGTGTTTTTTATTTTCTTCAATATATAAATTAGTTTATTATATAAGAAAATAAATTTTTTTGTGGAACTATATGGAATCCAAAGAAAAATTTCCCACAAAATAAAATAATATTAAATTATAATAACAAAAAAATCACTAATTAGAAAATATTACTGATGTTCAAAAATTTTAAAACTAGGTTTAAAAAATTTACAATAGTATTTAAAAATGTATTTATTCACAACCTTGTTCAATCAAAATTTTTTATGAAATTGTTATTTTTTATAATATTATAAATATTAGTTTTTTTGAAAATATATATTATCTATTTTTCTATAAAATATAAATTATTTCATAAAATTATCAAAATTTTACATGTTGTTAATATTGAAGTTCAAAATTTTAAAATTGTCCTCATTTAATACAATTATTCTTCTAAATTTTATAAAATTATCTTCCAAATATGAAGTATAATGAAAAAATATTTTTAAATAAAAAAATTCCATTTAAAGTTATAAGGGAAAATGAGTAAAATACGTGTGATAAAAAATAATACAAAAATATTTACCTAATAAAATCATCCTAATTTCTACACACATAACACCTCATGTTTTCCATATAAAATCTATATATAATGTAATATCTAGTTGAAAGCACGTGTGGATATTACACTAGACTATATTGTTGCAATATTCAATAATCATTAACATATCTTGAATTTGATTTCACACAAGTCCTATTTATTAGAGTTCAGATTATGTCTACTCTTGTGAAAATAATATTAAACATGATGTATGTTTAATTATGGTAAATTAAAAAAGGTGGGTCACATTACCTTTAATAAATAATAGTAAAAAATAATTATTAAAAAAATTCAAAAAATAAGATTGATGAATATAAAACCATTTTAAGAGTCAAAAACTAATCAATGTTTTAAAGAACATAAATAATTCAATATATTAATATAATTGTGAGAATATAAGAAATTTGTATTCAAGAATAATATGATTATGTGTGTTATATGGATTAATAATTTAATAAATGGGTTATTGAATGTGACATATAAAATAAATTGGGGAAAATAAATACGAAAAATTAATATTTAGGTATTTTTGAAAATATATCTAAAAGAGTGCATAATTATATAACCACAATAACATAAGGAATTAATTTATTACCCTTTATATGTAATGGAAACCATGATACAAAAAATATTACATTGTATTTTTATATTTTATAACTATTATAATAATAAATTAGACACTAGGTCATTAATAATAATGCTAGAAATATTATATTTTGTAATATTTTACATTTTGTTTGAAATAGAAAGAAAACCAATGTTCCGCACATTGACAACATCGAGCACCAAAATTAGAATAATGGGGATGATGATAGGATTTCTAGGAATCAATCACTATATAGATATTAATATATTATCCAAATAAATATGCATAATTATATGAGGTAATGAGAAGAGGGATATAATATGTTACATATTTCAAAAAATTCTATAATAAAAGAAACGCTATTTATAAAAGAGAGAATCCCGTGAAACTTTTTCTAATAGTTGAATATTTCCATAGGAGACTAGAAGAAAATAGTAGTTTCCAAGGCCACCTAAATATATTTTAACAATATTCAATAGTGATAATGAGGTATTATATCAACACTAGTTTTTATTAAATATATTTAATGTTTTTTCACTATTATATTAATCTCCCCAGAATATTCTAGATCACAACATCTTATGATGTACTATAATTTTCTATAGTTTGATCAAGTTCAATGTGATTTAGAAATAATAGTTGCAGAAGAGATTATTATAGGGTCACTTTTGTGGATCTTCAATTTTTAGGTTTCTACTCCATAGCCATTTTTCTGTGACCTAGAATAGTCCTGCAAAAAATGTATTATAGAAATTAAATTTACCTTTTTGCATGAACTTTCCAATGTTTGTAGATCTGAGCATTAAATGTTGTGTGGCCAATGAATCATTCAGTATAATTTTCATATATGAAGACCGACAATGATTTTATATTTCTCAGTCTATGTTACAATGTCATAATTCCATTTCTAAAGCATTCAACGACATTGATAATTTCTTTTCATGGTGATGTTCCAAAGATGGTTACACCAATAAAAAACATTTAACTGAAATATTTATAACTTTCGAAAAAATTTCATGTTTTGTAAATGAAATGACTAGCTAAAATACCAATTTCTATCTCCCCAATGTCAAATAATTGAGTTTCGTAAGGGATAATTCTAATACATGGTGTTATTTTGTTAATTTATTCTTTATAGATTTCCAAATATAGTTACATCATTTTACACCCATGTATTTTATGAATAAATTATATTGGTCAATATTAATAAAGTATCTTAGTATTCAAAATTTGGTGTTCCTTGTTAAAAATATAATTAACATAATTTTCAATTAAGAATAATTCAAAGTGAAATATCATGTCATTGATTTCTCTCTATTGAATAAATTGTGGCCAGAAATTTTTTATTATTACACAATAATAACATTAAATAGGGGTATCTAAAATATTTTAATTAACTACCATATATTTTAAAATTGGTAATGAATTATTATATCAATGGTATGGCTATAAAAATATCAATTCTCATCATCGAGTTGACCAATAACTTTATTTTTCATCAAAAACTAGTTATTATATTCCCTTCCTTTGTATTCATAAAAGGACTCTAATTCTCACAATAAATTAACCATAGTGATTCCTTTCATATGTAATACATGAAATAATGTAACATTAATTCATTCATCATATTCATCACCTAATATTCTGTGCAACTCTATCCTTCCCGTATTAGTTTTTTGGTGAATTCAACTATGTTCATGTTTTCAATCATAATTATTGGTATATATGTTTTCATAATAATAATATTTGTTGATTAATTTATTGTGTATTTAGGAACCTCATTAGGAAAATCACAAACTTATCTATGGTACCCATCATTCATTTTTTCAATTTGGTTTTAGACATTACTAAACCCCAAAAATTGGATAACACGAGTGTTGAAAAATAAAATAATTATTATAAAAAATGATCATTCAAAAAACACAACCTTAAAAGGAATTATTATTTTAGAAAAATACATTATCATTTAGATTATCTTTAATCAATTCTATTTCACTATAGGATTCATTATTTTGTATTCCCTCATAATTCTTAAACTAATTACTATCGAATAAATATTAATTTTTTAAAAACATTATAGTCCTAAATGTCAATAAAATTTATTCATTAAAAATTATAGATATCCTTTATCTATAAAATAGAATATTAATAATTATATAACATAACTAATGAATCTATGTCATATTATCTAATTTTTTAAAAATTATTTAACAATTATGTTATACTACCTAGATTTTTTCTAATCCATCATAATAGTTCCATAATAGAATCTGATTTTTTGAATCATATCCCTTGAGAGTGTCTTGTCAGGAATAAAATATAATGACCATTCATTATGAACAAGAGACAAAATTTAGTTAGTGATCAACCAACCTTTTATGGTGTGATTACCCAAACGTATGTCCATAGAATAGCCACATCCACATATTAGTGATTAGAGAGGGATGCAATTGTAAGGAAAAGCAAGAAATCTATTTGTTTGAAAAATATTGGGATGTTATCGTGTACTAATAATTGTCTGTCAGATATATCCAAGGGTTTTATTACAAATTTCCTCTTATCCAAATTTTATATATATTTAAAATTACCTCGAAAATCATATATCTTTTTTGATTCTATTGGAATTAATATCAATCCTAACTTATCAACCCTGAAATTATCCTCAACAAACATAATAACTTATAATTTTTCCTTACCCATTATCTGATATAAAAAATGAAACAAAAATGAAATGGCCATCTGAATTAATAGGATTTTATAAAAAATTTCATTGTAACACACTCCCAATATGAATATTTTTAGAGTTTTAGAGAGTTAGCAAACAAGATTAACTAAGCAAACCTATGGGTTTTCAACTAATGAATATTTTCCCAATATACGTGAAACTACTTAATCTATAATAAGTCTTCATAATCTCCCAGAAATTCATCAATCAAGCTACTCTAATAAAAAAATATTATATAAAAGATTTCCTAATAACCTGAGGAAATGGATACAAATGTAATTGGTGAGCATTAATTCTTAGGGAGGTTACGCATAAGTAATAATGATTAATGATAATTAGTACCATAAGATGAATATATATGTATGAAAACATAATCAGTGATTATGAAAAATATTTATATAATTAATTCACAAATAAATATGGAGTCATAAGCTGAGAACCATTGAATGAGGTTTTTAGTATAAGGAAACATATGTCAAAGAATTATAGGTAAAATATAGGGATAACTATATTGGCATGAACACAAAGACATTTTGAATAAAATTATCATAATAACGGGAGAAGTAAAATTATCATAATTATATACGGAATGACATGAGCATAAATTCTTGTAGCATAACAATATTCTGACTACAAGAGGTAAAACAAGATCATTAGTACATGAGTCATAAATGGAAATGTATGTAAAAAATAATAATGAGAAATTAATAATCAAATAACCATTCATCATTAATGTTTTGTAAAGAATATTGCTAATTATATTCAATAACTTATCATATAACATTACCAAGATATACTTATAAGGTATCATAAAAAGGTTATCTTTATTGATTAACTCATTACCCAACGCATTGGACCACTTCTATAGTCACTCGTCACATTAACATAGGTGTATATCTATGTATGATAAATAATTATAAATGAATGATGTCATGGTGTATTTAATAGCTCATCTCTAGAGATTAATTATTTATCTAATTTATTATTATTATTTTAGAACACACCCTATGGTTATCATTAGGTATACAAAATCTATTAATGATAATAATAATTCATCATTTTATCCCATGAATAGTGAACAAGGGAAAACAAGATGGAAGTCCCCAATCTGTAAATTAATGATACACCTACATGGATAACCATGAATGCAACACCCTATAATTCTAATATAAGAGTACTTTTAATTAATTCAATGTGTTTTATTACATTATCCATAAGAAACACTAAGCATAAATGAATAGAATGTATAATTGGATTATATATAAATATCTATGTATAACAATTATAAACCTAGACATTGAATTAATGGAAATGAATATGTGTAACTGATTTATGTATTTTATTTATATTGAATATGAACAGTACTTTTAATATGAAAAAAATTCAATAGGATTACAAAAAATGACTCAAAAGATCATTTATTTATTTGGATATCAATTTTTCATAAAAAAATATTTTATGAGATAAACATATCTATTTTAAGAACATATTATTAAAAAATATTTAGGTTTTTTATTTGTAAATTTTTAACACCAACTTCATTAATAATGACATGAAAAGAGAATAATAATCGTTAATATTGTGAAAGGTCATTTTCCTTAACATGGTTTTTCATTATATTTTATGATTTTATACGAAAATTTATTTAAAAATGATTTAATTTAAAATTTATTAAAAATAAATTTTTTTAATTCCTTATATAAAATTTGATTTGGTTTGAATTATTGGGATATTTTCGAAAAATATGGTATTTAGTCCAGAAATGGTTTTAACAAAACTTATATTTGATGGAATTTTACATTATAAAATAATAGAATAAGAATATATATTTACAATTAATTAATGAAACATGAATTTCAATAACAAAATTAATTAATTTAAAAAATTATATTTACTTTAAAAACAATGGAAAATAATTTTATAACTAATTAAAATGTTACATTAACATAAAAAATCATTATACTTTTTTTTTCTAATAATGTACTTTTCAATGGTGATTTTTTTTCATTCCAATGTAAGCCTCAAGGAATGTATATTTTCTATAATAATTATATTTTTTTCATTCAATTTATTATCCATGATAATTTCACCTTATATAAAATTTTATGATTAAAAACAACATTTCCCAACAATATTATTTTAATGAAATTATTTGTTATTGTTCTATAAATACATTTCCCCAAATTTAAAATTTTTATTTTATAAAATAATTTTAAAATAATAATTTTTATAATATTATTATTTGAAATTTTCAATATTAATCATTTTAATTGAAATTAATTTCTATGTTTCAAAAATTAATTACCAAGGTAAAACTATGTTTGGGGGAATGGATAAAAGAGAGAAAACATATATAAACCAATCAATGTTTTGAAAAAAATAAATGAATGACGTGAGTTTCTACCCACACCTATTACTATTATTTCTTTTTTTATTTTTTCATTGGAATGGTTAACTTATATAATAAGAAATTTATGGGTTACTCCCAAAACTACCCTTCTCCTCACTTATAAATACATAACATATTCACTAAATCAAAAAATAACATTAAATACAATTTCATCATTAAAATATTCCATTTTTATCTTCCTAGAACTCTATCCCAAGTTAAAGTGATTATAGTCACCATTAGTTATCACGTGGTCTTCCTATCCAAGGAGAATTCCAATGAAAGGTGTCCATGATGTGAGTAATCTGAACTACTTAGTTAATATTACTGATTATAATCATTAATATTTATTCCATAAAAACAAATATAATGATATTACTTTAATCTATACACTATAATTTTTATATATTATGGTTAATAATTGTGTTTACTCATGTACCCCATATATTATGGAAAACAAAAATTACAGTTCGTGTGCTACGTGGAGTACTGCCTGCATGATGTTACATGTTTTGTTTTCCATCAACACCATACGAGGATGGATCTGAGGTTGGGATTTAAATATAAATAACATTTTTAAGATATTATTTTAGGTATTATAAATATAATAACCTATTAATGATATAATAAGAAAACTATCTTTATTGTTTTAATCATTTAAATTATGATCACTAAGAGGATAACCTTTTATTAAAATTGTGTAATTATTTCACAATGATAAATTCTTATTCTAAATGAATAAAATTATTATATATATAATTATTAAACTGAAAATAAAATCATTATGATTCTTTTATAAACATATTACAACAAATCCACACTATAATCATTTATTAAATAAGGATATGATCGTGTTTGGTTCGGTTTAAAAAATTAATTGAACAAGACTATGAGTTTATATTATGAATTACTATGAGAACATAATAACTGGTATAATAAGATATAACTATGAAATTAATTAATATTTTTACACTTCATATCAATATATAATTCAGAAATTCTGAAAACACACTTTGATCATCAAGATTCTCTGAAATAAGTCTATTTTCAATTTCATCATCAATGATAATGATTAAAACACACATGAAAATAATTTTAAAATGTATTATTAATTATAAATAACCCATAATGTTATTTTTAATGATATTTAAATTTCCAAATTTTTATTAATAATGAACACATACATTGTTATTTTGAAACTTTTACAAACAACCAAAACTATAAACACCCAATTTAGAAAATAAGATGAATTCATGAAGAGAATTACTATTTGTTAATTGATTAAATAAAAATATAGTGTACTAATGTTCCTAATTATGTTATTAATATATACATGTTTGTGATATTTCTTTATAGTATTTGGTCATTGAATTCAGGATAATTAATAATGGTTCTATATTAAATTCACCTATTTAAGACATGTTTGGTATTATGAATATTGTTTCATTATTGTGTTGTATATACATACTGTTAGAGGTAAAATATAATGAATTATATTTAAATCATGTTATTTTATGTTCCATTACATGAACTATCTTCCGTATGTGTTTTATTAAATTGTTATTTACGTTGCATATGTTTTCTTTGTCTCAATTGCAATTTTTAAGGCATGTTAGATGTTATAGACTTTGTTAAAATTTTATGGTGTTATATTTATTAACTATCCAAGGAATTTTAAATAAATTATATCTTAATATATCATGAGATTTAATTGAAAATATTGTTTCCTTATTCAAGCAACAATATATTATGTTGTCTCCCAATCATTGAGGATTTTTGTTGCTCCATTTACAATCATTTTGTTGTGATTCTTATTTGAACTTTTTTCAAATAATTTTGGTATATTACACCATTTTATGCTATTATGTTTTGTTATATCATTATTTTATATGGATATACCTACCAACCTCAAAAATCCCTCAAAAAATATTTCAGACTTATTTGTTTAGTTTCTCAGGAAACCATCCACCTTACATATCTAGATGTCTTATGATCACGTTATTCCTTTATTGAGTTATTATTATACCCATTTCACTAAATTATTTGAACAAAATTTTATCAGTAATTTTTATTGGATGATGTCCCCCTAGAGTGAATGTTATTCTATTTAAATTTATAAAGTTATTTGGATTTTGTATTTTTCTATTCCTATACGGATGCTTATGGAAAAGTTGAATGTGTATTTTTTAACCACCAACCTTCTTCCTAGGTATAGGTTATGATCATTTTATTACTTTTATGGGAACAATGAAATGTATTTTTTATTCATATATTGTTATTTTAATACATAATATTATTGGCATGTTGAATATGTATTATTTTACCACCCACTTATTTTTTAGGATGTGTTATGATTATGTGTTCCCTTAACTGACATGGGGAAGAGCATCAACATCCTAGATTAATATTTATTTCAATTAAATTTTTATTATTTATTGTTATTTTGAATCTTTAATCATACTAACAATCATGCTTTATTTAGTAATAGGTTCACCAGATAATGGTAAGAAATGTCTATATGGCTTTTATTGTAGATACATTTGAAGTAATATGGTTATGGGTTTGGCCATAAAATATATATCCCCTTGATATATAGATATATCTTATAATACATAATATATTTTGGTACATATTTTATTCCTACCATGTTCTACATGATTTTTTTATTTTATTCTTGATATCATGTAAATTTCATCTCACAAGGCCTTGAAAGTATTTTTTTGTTATATAGAAATATTACATCGATCATTATTAGATAAATATTATTTTTATATGTGTTTCCATTTATTTTCATGGATATAGAAATCTCATATTTTGACATTGATTATGGATTCATATTGTTTACCTATTACATCAGTAATATTTATGACCATTTTTATTCCTTGATTACTTCACATATATGTTTAGTTTTATTTCTGTTAAAGATCACTCATATCAATTGTTTTAATTGTCTTGGAAATGAATAAATATAGTACATGTGACATATTTAGAAATATCGAACATGGGGAAGAATTTATGTTTGACATTGAAGACTCATTATGTATTATATAACATCAAATATAATGAAAAAATGCCAATTATAAAATAATGAAATGGCCTATAGTAGATTCAAGTATGTCTTAATTCTCTAATGATCTAAAAATAAAAATATACATCAATTATAAGAGACTTAATAGTTGTTACTGAATTTATAATTATGTATAGTTACATCACATAATTTTTAAATTGTATAAATGAAGGTTTGTAAAATGTATCTATTGTCACTAGATTTAAGAGTGCTGACCCAAAGCCTCAATTTTAGTATCAATGTAATGGTCACTAGATATTATGTTTTTAAAGAGGAATATTTAAGGAAATATATGTTGTAGTTGATCATAATATAATGTTACATAAAAACTTTTGGAATAGTATATGATTTAATTTTAGGTAAACAATGTACATTTATTTAGGGATAAGGATAATAAAACATAAATGAAAATTCTTGGAATAAATCTATGTATTTCATGACATCATAATATTATGATAATGTTTTGAGTATATATTTTTTCTAGTGATTAAATACTTTTTAGGATAAAAATACCATGAAGGCTATGGAATATAGGTTATGAGGGATAATATCTACACAAGGATACATTGGGTACAATCTATATTATCACCTAGTTTTGTGGAGTTTTTGGTAACAAGTCATGTTTATGTTTGAATAAAATGTACCTACCAAATATGAGACATGACCCAATAGAGTGCTATTCTGAAAAAGGTGAAAAATAGTTTCATTGTAAGAAAATAATTATTAGGAATTCATCTTATAAACCAACATAAAAACAATTTTACTATATAGAATATATCTATATAATTGAAATTAGTATGACCATATTACAAAAAAAATCATGATTATTTTCTCTAAAAAATTACATTGTAAACAAATGAATGGGAGTTGAAAAATTGAATAATGAGAAATCATGTTTCTCTGAAGATTCATTGAAATATAGTATAAAAACCAAGTCATGGATTCATGATAGTTTATTTTAATTACACATGATCGGCGAATTTTTTTTTAGAAACATTTAGAATTATGAAGGAGAAGTGGTAACATTTTGAACATAATGTTGAATTAAAATTAATGGAGTTTGTTATTAAGAGATTTCAGCCAAAATTAAAATGTATAATAATATTTTATTTGATGAATGGATGTATAACAGTATTCTTAGAGTCATTCATCTTTGTGAGGATTGAAATATGTTTTTTTCTAAAATGGTTCATATATAATCAAAATATCTAGGGATAGATGAATTGTCACTCAATGGAAAAGAATAAATTGTAAACTATATCAAATTTTGGATTATACAAATTCCTATTAAATGAGTTCCAAAGATGAATAGAAACTATGTAATAGAAGGATTTTCCATTTCAATCAATGTAGTAAAAGTAAAATATTGATGTATGATACTATGAATATTTTACCAAGATAAAATGGAGAAAGGTATGAAATCTATGAAAACAATCAAAAAATAAAATTGAAAAAATTATAACACAAAGGGATGTACATTCTATCTTATATACCCCATAAACTTATTCATAATGAAATATTTGGTTCAATAAGGAAATGGTATAATATAGGTTATCTATTTTTAATTATATTTATATATGATTATACTCGATTAACTAATGGAATGTTAATGAAATAGAATTTAGAGGATAATAAAATGATCAAAAAAATTAGAAGGCAAGATGACATGATATTTGTCTCTATATCATTAAATTGATATATGTTAATGGTATGAAGTTTATACGTTATTATTTTAAATTTTATGTTCCAAAAATTGAATTGGGATTCATTATCAAAAACATTATACTCCACAAAAAAATTGGGAAGCTAAAATAATGAATAGAATTGTAGTATACGAGGGGAGGACTATGTTATCTAAACATAACAACTCAAATAATTTCAGATGAGAAGATGTATGTACTACCAAAAACATATAGAAGATGTGTCTAATTAGATCATAAAAACAAAAGAAAGAATACGAAAATTGGTATGAGAAAAAACCAATTGTTAAATAAATTAGAGGTTTTTTGATTCTATTCATTATAATGATCAGGAAAATATATTTGAGGAAAATTGGTGAAAATATTTAGGAAGGAAATTTCTTGGGATATATATCCAAAGGTACTGCCTACATATGTTTGAACGTAGATATGAAAAATATAGTTTACTATAATGTATTCAAAATTATTGAAAACAAAACATATTAGATATCTAATTAGATAAAAATTTAGAACATTTGATAGAAAATGGAGTTCAAATATAACATAAGAATGATTAATTTAATATGAAAGAGAACAGAATTTCTTATATTTATTCAAAACATATCAGGGATAATGATCAAGTTGATAGAAATAAGATAAAACAATATAATAATTTGATAAAATTTGTTAATGATGAAAATATCATTAGAAATCAACATGATAATGTTAAAAATAAAAGTAGATTGAGAATTAACGATCAAACTGAACATATTTCCCAAATTCAACCCCATACAGTTGTAAGAGAGGTGGTGCATATGGAATTGATATAATATATTAATGAGAATATTGATCATATTGAGAATAATTACATTTAGGAAAATGTATCATGACCTAAAAATTAATACTTTATTAGAAACAATTGGGTTTCATGACATAAGATGATTGATAAATGTGAAGTAATAATGAAAAAATATAAGATAGCTTGAAAAATACATTCTTAAATGGAATGAAATGATATTAGAGAATCTTTTTCACCATTATAATGAATGGAATTTATTACATTGTTCTTGGAATTAACAAAACAAAAACATTAAAAATATTATCCCATAGATGTAAAATCTTCATTTATGAATGGTGATATTAGGGAAGAAATCTATATTGAACAACATAATGGTTTTTTATTATATTATTATGGAATCATGGTATGCATATTGAGGAATTATTTTTATGGATTAAAAAATCTCCAAGATCCTATTATTGTAATTTTTTTGATTGTTTAAGTGATACCATGTATAACAAGGTAATATTTAATATATAATTTATGTGATATAAATGTCCAAAGGTAATCTCATAATCATTTTTTATGATGATTTTATAATATAAGATGCTGATAGGGAACATATCTATGAAGTCTTTTTATAGAAAATGAAATTAAAATTTGAGATTTACATGCTTTTTTATATAATATACATTATGGGATATCATATTTAGACAAAAACAAATTTTATAGTTCTATCATAGAAAAACATTGGATGGTAAATATTAAAAATGTTTTGAATATAAAATGAAAATGTGGTTTCAACTCCAATATAAATTGTAACCAAATTATGCAAGGATGAAGTTATAAGTATTGTTAACCAAAAATAATTCATAAGAATCATTGAAATTATTCTTTTTATAATTGGATCATGTCCATATATAAATTACATAATGAAACTATGTTCCATATTTATGAGTGACCCTAAAGATTATTTCTTGTTATATTATAATAGAATATTGATATATGATAAATACACTATAAACTATGTAATACTATATAGAAACAATAAAGAAATGAAACTATTAGGATTTATATATGATGATTGGGTACGTGATTATATAAATAGAAGGACACATTCTGGTGGAACATTCTTTTTGGGAGAATCCATTTTCATTTGGTTTAGGAAGAAGAATAATTCAGGAATACTTTGCATACCCGACACTGAATATTTTGCAACTACACATGTACACACATAGAATATTTGGATTCTAGTTCAGTTGGCATATTTGAAAATTGATACCGAGAGACCAATGGAAATTTAAACAAATAATAAATGTTGTATTGGGTTTCCTAAAAACCCATAACATTAGTCAAGATCTAGGAATATTAATGTAATTTATCATTTTATCAATTAAAATGTTGAGAGTGGAGATATCATGCTATAATAAATTTATAAAAAAGATAACGTTGTATGTATTTTCACAAAAGAAATTCCAAAAGAGATATTTTTAGAGTTAAGGCTGAAACATCATGTTCAACATTCTCCTATTGTAACATCCTCGACCTGAAATCTACTAACTGGTGCTCAAATCTAGGTCACCACAAGTCCTTAAATGTGCCTCCTCGTATGCTAGAGGTTTTTGACTAGCAACGAGGGTCTAAGTATGTCATATCTGGAGATTATACCCACTTTAATAGAGTAATATACAACATGTAACAATATAAATAGAGGAATTAATTCTCAATAACCAATAATAATGTAAAACTATTATCTCCCACAAACATGGTACAAAAAATAGTAAACATTTTATGTCATTATATGTAATGTTAAAGTAAAAAAACTCAAAATAAACACAACTAGTATAATCCTAGAAACGTTCCTAAATCCATTTCTAGAACCTTGTCCATGTAATTCCCTTTCCCAAATTAACTCCAATGAATAGGTATTTTTCTCTTGTCCAGAACAATATGCATGAGATCTACTTGGGTTACCAAAATGCTCGAGTAGGGTGTGGGTACAAGTAAGTAGGACACCATCAATGATGCCAATGAAATATCAAATCAATGTATTGTGCATGAAAAATTATAAATAAATAAAATATATGTTTCATTAGTTAATAAAGATCACCTAAACCATTCTTAGCATTATTTCTAATTTCAACACTTCTACTAGCTTCGTCACATAGTTCACAATCCACATCTGCAATGGGTTTGGGATAATCATCAACATAATGAATAAGGGAAAATAAATAATGATCCCTCTCCCACTAGAGATAACCACATCATCACATATACAAAACACTCACAATGAAGTCTCGGTTTAGTTTTACTAATCGAATGCAACCATTAGGATAATAAAACCTCACCCCTTCCCTAATATGTCAATTTTGCAGTGGAGTTTAGAGCCTTAGTCAAATGTGAACCATGGGAGTAGATCCTTATGTCAATATGCCACCATACCAATACTTTATTACATGATTATTTATGCATTCAAATCAAATATACCATATCACCACCAAACATAACTGATGCCAATATCAGTTACAACTGATGACAAACAACATGGGAATTAACATTATGCCACAACCCAGTAACACATTTATCATTTACATTACATAGTCATTTATCCCTATTCCACCTTATTATGAATAACTCATTAATCATTTAAACTAATTCCACTATATTAATCTAATTAAAATATCTAAACCTTCCCATATTTTAATTTATTAAACACATTTAGCAATCCCCATGTATTGTCCCACTTATGAATTTCTAGTAAAAATCTCCCTTCATTTAGTACAATACTATTGGACTTATTTATCCAATTTCATGTCATTCAATGAAACCCCTTGGAAATTACCCACATCAAGGAACAAGTAGTCATTTCCATTTTTGATCATCAATTTTTTTAAACATATTTAGCTTGGGATATACTTTATCATAAGTCTGTTTGACACTTAACACTTCTGTTTAGCATGATTCGAATGGTCGGTTCACCCCATGGGTGGACCTAAATTGGTCATATCATCCTCCATGAATCCTATAGAGAACATGAGGTGTTATGTTTTTATTTAGAACCCACTATATCATATCTCAATAATGGAACCAAGAACACAAAAATGGAAAAAACAAGAACTCAATTTTCCTACATAAATCCATATTAAAACAATGGGATGTAACTTGTTGACCACCTACCTCAAATACATTTAGGAATGAACTGGTAATCAACTCATTAGGCCCAAATTCAACCAATCTTATAAGCCTCAACCTATATCTCCCCAAAGAAGTAATGTTGTAGAGCATCATATGGAGATAAGAGAAAGATAAAAATAATAGTCTAAAAAGATAAGAAAGAGAGAGATTAGACTCACCCAAAGCTTCTATCCACAACAAATGGTTCTCCAATTGGATTATGATCAAAATAGAATGAATAATAATTATCTTATGTCCCTAGGGTTTATCACTACGGATTAATGGGGGGAAATGGAGAAGAAAAATGATTGGAAATATAAAATCCCGAACTGGAAATTTTGTAAATTTTACAACTTTTATAGGGGAAAACAGTTTGGCCACATGGTTCCCCAAACGATGTGAATACCATGAAAAGAAACTATATAATAGGATTGGGTCATACAGTTACCTACAGATTCCACCATGGTTTAAAAACCGTGAACTAACCATTAAATATTCCACAGTCAAAAATTGCACAATTTGGACACCCACCTCATGTGGTTTACATAAGCATGCTCCAGCCATGCGCCAATAGTATTCCTTTCATTGGCTGTCTTGGGTTCCCCTTTATTTGTGTTTTGAACCCTCAAAACACACCTGAGGCACCTCATACTCCCTAGGATCACTTAACTAAACAAAAAATAGATTTAATCAAATATTTTAAATAAGAACATACCTCCACAAAGTCTGAGATATTACATCCTACCAACCTTATAACAACTTCCCCCCAAGACACATTCGTAAGCATCACTGATATTCCAATGTAATGAAATCATGATAATGGGCCTGCATTTTTATTCAGGCTCCCATGTTTCTTCTTGGACATTCCCATTCTACCACATAACTTGATCCAAAGGCACAACCTTTCCCCGTAAGAAATTATCTATATGATATAAAATACCAACCAGATTATCCTAAAAGGTCGCATCAACCTCATGCTCAACACCATAAAAAATTAACCACATGATATGGATAAGGGTGATACTATTGACGTTTAAAAACATGAAAACATCGTGAATTCCACTATATAGTTTTGGAACATCCAATCAGTATGCTACTAGTCCAACCCTCTCCACAATATAAAATTCCCCACATACATGGGTACCAACATTCCCTATTTCTGAATCCTACTATGGAAAAACCATGGTGAAACTCAAATTTAACACCAACACCCTATGAAAAATCAACAGATCAACATTGTTGATCTACATATGACTTCTGGCTACTGTGATCTGTTGCTATACATTTCAGAATCAAATAAACCATTTCTGACATATCTTGTATGAGAATTTTTCCTAGTAGGTTGGAATCCCCCTTTCTACCCAACTCAATGGATATATATATAACCTCCCATAGAGAACCTCAAACGGTTCCATCTAAATCTTTTCCTGAAATTTGTTGTTGGTAGAATAATCAATGAGAGGTAAGTGTTTTCCCCTTGAATCATTAAAACCAAGGAATAAAACACTCAAAATGTCCTATAACACCTTAATCTTATGCAATGATTTCTTATATGTATATTGGTGAAAATATGTACTCAGAAAAACGTTTCTACCAAGAACTTTCTACAATATATAATGGAAGAGAAATGTTAAAAATGGATCATTATATGAAACTATATTCCCTCTTACTGCATGAAACTGCACTAACTCTCAAGAAGACAAGTCACCCAACTGATCAATGGTGAAATAATTAAAAATCATCAAGAAATGAGATAATTTAGTCAACTAATCCATAAAAACCCATATTATGTCATTATTTTATATAATCCTTAGAATAACAATTAAAAAATCCATCGTTACATCATCCCACATCCTGGCCACCAATACTGTATATGAATGTCAAAGTACATAGTAATCAAACCTCGATGCACTTCCAACTTTGTTGCATGTAACTCATGCATCAAGTCTTCCAATATACACCCCAGAACAACAACACTACCTCAAACACAAATAATCCCATCATCACAAAAATACCAACTGGAAGGTGGATCCCCACCTTTACAACTTTCCTTTATAGAAAAAAACTATGGATTTTCAATAGGACTCTCCCTGAACCAAAAAAAAAGTGAAGACTCAACTACTATGGATTTGTGGTTCATCTACCCAAGCCCACCATACACCTCCAGGTGCATCTCAGCTAACAAACTAGCTTTCTCCACTCCATTGAGGATTACTAAACCACATGATTTAAAGTATTTCGACTCAGAGCATCAGAAATTATCTTCCAATTTCATGGTGTGTGAACCAACTCGATGTCAAAATATTGCATACATTCAACCCATATTCACTAATAATGATTTAAATCTTGATGAGAGAGGATATACATAAGAATTTTACGATCTATGAACACTATGAATCACTCCCCCAACAAGTAGTGCCTCCTACATTTCAAAGAATAAACCATTGGGGCCTACCCAGGACCATGAGTAGGGTAGTTTCTTTTATTGTGCCTTAACATCCCTGACCCATATATAACAACTTGATTATACTACATCAACCATGACCCATTTCCAAAATCATACATATCATAAAACAAGTTGTACCTCTTACATGGAATGGGTAAGATCAATATTATTGTAGTCGTCAACTAATTATTTAACTCTTGAAAAATATTCTTGCATGCCTTCTACCACTCGATATTAAATCCATTCCGGGTTAAGCCTAAGAGTGGAAATTGAAAATGGGAGAAATATTTAATGATCCTTCAATAATATCCATCAAAACCTAAAAAGCTCGGCACATCCGAAAAATTCTTTGTATTATCCCAAGACACAACATCCATCACTTTATTTGGATCCACTGACCAACCATCCTTGGATATGATGTGACCAAATAATTGAAACATTGAAATATAGAAGTAAAATTTGGGTATATTGGTTTAAATAACAAGCTCTCTTAGTGTACCAAAGATGATTTCAAGATGTTTAGAATGATCAAAATGAGTTTTAGATTACACCATGATATCATCTATAAAGAAAAATATGAACTGATTATGGTATTTGTGAATGATTTAATTCATTAAACCCATTACAATAACTTGTTCATTGTTTAATCCGAACGACATCACCACAATCACATTCCCCCAATACATATTACAGAATGGATTCTATGACATGTTGGAAGGTAACACCCTCAACATATGATACCTCGGCCACAAAACAATTGTGGAAAACACAACTGAACCTTTCAGGTGGTAAAAAAGATCATCAATTCGGGGAATATATCACTGGTTCTCAACTTCCATCTAAATCAACATTCTATAGTTCAAACATAATTTCAATGATCCATTATCCATCTTAGAAAATAAGACATAAGATCTCCAAGGTGATGTACTTGTATGGATGAACTCTTTATGATCCAACTCCTCTAAATAAAAATTATGTTCCTAGAGTTATTCCTGTGCCATTCAATATGGTGTAATGGAAACTGGTTCTTCTCTAGGGAAAAAGTCTAACGTGAAATCAACATACCTCTCGAGTAGAAGACTTGATAAATCCTCAGGTAATAGATCCTAGAACGAATCTATAATAGGAGGTAAGACAAGGTGATCCATTCCTACATCATAAATCATAATAAAATCCACTTGGGCTATGAGTTCTCCCAACCACTGAAAAAATGGGCTAGCACAGCCCGCTCAAACATACCATTCACCACGATGGGAAAACATGTCTCCCTCAAGAGACAGGAAGGTTACCCTATGACAATAACTATCACTGTGGGCCTGATATATCACCAGGTAATCCATACCTAGAATTTGTTCAACACATGACATCTAAAGGAAGAACTACTCCCATAGAAAATGGTACCCACCAACCTCTAGAGCTCAACCTTTACATTGTCTGACATCCTCAACTAACACCCTCAAAACTACATCAAATGATTTGATCCTACACATAGGATCAACTAATAAACACAAAATGTCCACAACCTAAAAATAATTGAATGAGTGTGTGGAACCTATTTAAAATAACACACTATTATGGGTATAAGTTATAGGAATCGTACCTCAAACTATAGACAGTCCATCCTCACCACCTCTATAAGAAAACTAAACTATATGAAGCTAAACTTCCCCTCTACCATGAGATCTATCATGGGAACCCATTATTTACCCACCCTACTATTATGGATACTCTTTACATAGAGTTCCACATCCACCAACCCTACCCGTACGACTTGTGGAACTCCATATTTATTCATAATATGTGGTAAATGTCATCATACCTACACTCGACACCTACCTCTAACATCCATACATTCCCAAATATCTAGGGATATTACAAAACCTATGTACATTCCCCATTATACCACACAAACAAAACTCCACAGTTGGTCGGGACACTGATTTCATGTGTTCCCATCCTACCACACTAATAAAAGAACACCATATAATCACCCTGAGAGATTGAAACATTCTTTTTACAATCCACCCCACATTCACCATGATGGAAACTCCCAAAATGATGCTTGATTATATCAGAACCTGTACCACTCACCCATCCAGCTAGTACCACAGGTACACTACCTGATTATCCCTTTAGTGTTCCTTTTCTTTTATGGACCTGATCCACCACCTCTATAAATCATTTCAATCAGATGATATTCACTTGATACCTAATCTCATGCCTATTATTGTCCTTTAAATTTTTTTACATAGCTTCCTTGTCTCCTACCAATGTGGAATGATTCTTTAAAAATTAGTGAAATGAATTTCATAATCAATCAATGAAATAACCCTTTGGATCAAACTCATAAAATCAGTAGCCTTCTCCTACAAAAGGTTTCAGGATATAAATCCTCTAAAAACATTTCTTGAAAATATTTCCATAACATTCCTTCATCTTGTTCACTTTTCACCATGATGTCCCACCAACTCTTTTCCTAACATCGCAACATAAAAGTTTCTAACATTAATTTCTTCTAATAGGTAGTCTTAAAATGCTCAAGATTCATATGGATATATTCTATCCATAATTTGGATTCCTATGTCCCACCCTATTTGGTAATGGTCAGTGGGTGTTGTAGTTGAAACTCCGTGGTAAGATTAAACTTGTGTAGTACACCCTTCCTTGGGCCACAATCCATTATTTTCATGAAGAGAGAATGTTTTTATAGAATATATCTTCTATTTCATCATTGATCGCCACATTATCTCGCTCCACTACTAGAGGTGTGTTCTTGAAAACATCCTATTGTCTCCCAGCATTCACTCAATATCATGGTGGAATTTATCTATAATCCAACATGATCTTTAGAACACATAACATATAAGTTTCACAAAGTTTATTAAGATGGATCCCCACTAGAAACATATAACCATTTCACATACCCAATACAAACTGACCATATCACATTAAAAAAACTTCCCTCCATGATCCCAACCATGGGTCATGGATAACATAGGGTAACTAACTTTCATGGTCACAAATCTTATGTAAGACATAATTTCAAAACTATTTCCATACTTTCAAATGAATCCTTTTAACACGGCTCACATTCCATTTCATAATATGTTTCACTCCATATTTTAACTCACTAAAACCATTAATATATTCAATTAACCAACTAATATTCAATATTTTATTCCCTTTTAGCATTTTAATCATTTTTAGACACTATTTTCCTTGAATATTAATGAAAATGTAATCCATTATAACATTCATAGCACACCCACTCATCTCCTATGTACCTATCATGAAAAATATAAATTAAATGAATAGGTTCCAATAATTATGTAAGAATGAATATCCTTATTCCATCACATTCATGAGAAAAGTATCATAAAATGGCCTCATCACACAAAAAGTGCATCACTTAGTGGTGAAATATCCTGAAATGTTACAACAGACAATAAGAACCAAAATTCCCACTTCAGAGCACATGTATTTTCCCCCATACATGGGTTTTCTACTCCCATAAATGATCTCATAACCAAGTACTAACAATTTTTTGATCTCATGTCTACCATTCCCAAATAATAATTCATATAAAAGACATCTAAGGATACCAATTTGTAACATCCCTGACCTAGATGTCACAAAATTGTGCCTCAAGTCAGGTCACCACATGACCTAAAGCACGCCTACCCATACGACAGAGGCTGTATACAAGTATAGAGCGCCTAGGATAGTCAAATTGGGAGACTATACCCCATTATACTAGAGCAGTGCACATTAGGTAATAATATAAATAGTTGAAACAATATGTAGTGACTAATAAACATGCATAACTAACATCTCCCAAAACTAGGTACAACCAAAACCAACAGTAAACATGGAATTCCATAATAGAAAATGATAAAGTGAAAAAACTAAAAATAAAGGAAACCAGAAGAGTCCTCAAAACAGTCTTCACTCCATGTCTGAAAACTCATCCATGTACTTCCCATGCCTGACTCAACTCCTCTAAATTAGTCCATTCCCCTTGTCCTAACCTAAAATCATGAAATCTACTCGAGTACCCACATTACATGATTACGGTGTTAATACAACTTCATAGGCCACCACCAATAGTTTCTAAAAACTACAATTTCAATATAAGGTTCAAGTAAAAATGAAATATAAAGACAATGTAAATAATGACAATTTGATTGTCATTAGTTAACAATGATCACTTAATCCATTCCAAGCATCATTTCAAATTTTAATATGTATACCATTTTCATTACTCAATTAACTTTCCACATCATTAATGGGTTTTTAATTTTTTTTAACTAAATGCATAAGAGAAAATTAATCATATTCCCTATATCATTAGGGATAGTTACATCATAACATATACAATACACTCACCATGAATCATCGGTCCATGTGGTCTCATCGAATGTAACCATTTGGGGAATCGAACTCCGTCCCCTTCCCTAATCTATGCATTTTGGGGTGGATTTTAGAGCCTCAGTCTAACTAGACCTGTGGGCGTAGATCATCACATCGATAAATAATTCTATGAACCCATGTCCACATGATTATTTAACCATTCAAGACATATATTCCATATCACCATCAAACATAAACGATGCCAATATAAATCAAAATCCATGAGAACCAATATTGGAATTAACATATTGTCGCACCCCTTAACACATTTACCATTTAAATTACATAGTCATTTATCCCATTTAACATTTTTCTCCCTAAATAACTAATCATATTAAATAATACCCCTATATTATTCCAATTAACATATCCAACGCTTCCCAAATATAAATTCATTTAACACATTTAATGTTTCCCATGAATAATGCCACTTATAAATTTTAAGTAAAAACCACTCTTCATTTAGTACATTACCATTGACCTCATTTAACAATATTCATGTCATGAAAAACATCCCCTTTCAATTACCCATATCAAGGAAAAACTATGCACTTTATATTCACGATCATCACAAAATATATTAACATGTTTACCTTGGGCTCCACTTAACCATAATTCTATTTCACACTTAACAGTTCCATTAACCATGTCTGGGAAGTTCGTCTCACCACATGGGTCAGCCTAAAATTATCAGGTCATCCTCCATGCATTATATGTGGATCATGATGGGTTATGTTTTTAATGTAAACCCATATTATATCAAATCTCACTAATACCACCAAGAACACAATAAAGGGAAAGCATGAACTCAACGTTTCAAGAAAAAATGCATATTAAAATAATGGTATGTATCTTTATGACAACCTACATCAAAACTATTGATGAACAACTAATTGAAACATTAGGTCCCTATTCAACCACCTTTTGAAGACTCAACCACTATATAATTGCAAAAATAAGGGTTTAGTGCTTCAGATGTAGATAAGATAATGATGCAAACCCTACTCCAAAAGAGATGGAAGAGTGGGGTTAAACACACCCGAAGCATCGATCCGTAACCATCGGTGCTTCAAATGGGTTATTATTGAAGGAGAATAACCTCTTCGAAGCTTGGGTTTCTAGGGTTCATCATTAGGTCTTTAAGGGAGGAAATGGGGATGAAAAATGAGTGGTAACATAAAACCTAAATGGTAAATTTTTTTTTTCAACGTTTTCAGGGTTGCATGGTGTACCCGAACTGTTTTCCCAACCGTTCATAAACCAAGTTAAAAACATATTCGAATCGGATTTGGGTTGCACAGTTACCTAGGGAGACCCACAAAGTATACAAAACTTTCACAAACCATATCACATGCCGATGTCCAAAATTGCAGAAGTTGGCCACCCACATTGTATGATTTAGTGAATCATGCACTAAGAATGAACCAATAGTGAACCATGAACATGTAATACTAGTTTCCCCTTATTTATTATTCTGAACCCTCGAAGCACCCCCAGGGAACATAAAACTCCCAAGATACACTTCATTAACCAAAACAAGATATATAATCCTATATTTTAATCAAGGAAATATCTCTATGATTTCTGGGATCTTACACATCTAAACTGAATACTATCAAGAGGAATATCATTATTTCATTTTAGTTTATATTCATTATGCTAACAATAATTTAATTAATGTATATATTTTGTTCATATTGATATTATTTAATTAGATGACGATAAAAGTGAATGCATATCTTTGGGGGAACTTTCTTGATGATTTAGTAAGGTAGAGACACTCTAATCTCCAATTATAAATGATATATAGTATTGGGGAGTTCATTATTAGTGATATGATGAGTCAAAGGGGGAATTATTCTTATGAACCAAAACATTTTGATGTGTTTGATAAAATGTGTGTAGGATTTGATATTTTATGTATTTTCAACTCCTCATTTGATACATTCTAAGATTGATGTCACGTGACTAACTATTTAACTTATCTAATAGACACACATTCTTATATCTCAAATGTTTTCTACACCGATAACACCCACATAGATAGATGGGTTCTTAACTAAAGTGTGTTTTCCAAGAATCATGTAATATGACTTCTTTGAAAAAAGGTGAAGAGATTTATGAAAATAATGAGGATATGAGATGACACAAATTACACTTTTAATTTGATTTCATATAAGGGGGAGTAATCATAGAACACACCTACCAAACTATATCTTACGTTATATGGAAAAGAATGCACAGGGTGGGATTTTTTATCCTGAGTGTTGCATTGGGTTTCAAAGTTCTGTCAATATGTGTTTGGTGAGTTTTAATGGAGTGGGGATTCCATGAGAGTTATTATTGATCCATCTAATGGAATTTATTTTCAGGTATGGACACTTCATGTTTTTCAAGTGTGACAATTTTATAACTATTCATACAAGTAAAATACTTAGGCTATCGAGTTTTTGAAATTTTTTTAAAAACATTGGAAAATGAAATGAAGGCCATGAAAAAAATAATTATCTTGACGATTTTAGAAGAAGTAGACAACGAATTTTGAATGAAAATTTATAATTGGTTTCATATTGTCTATATTTTTTTGTTATAAGTATATTTTTATATTTACTATACTAAAAAATAAGGCCATCCCACTTTCCATCCAAGGACAACTCGAATAATAGAACATGTGAGACCATGGTCTGCCACAACCAAGGGAACCAACACCGGAAATCAACTGAGTGAATGGTTTATGAGTGGTGGTCTATGTATAAGTATACCATATTTTTCCTGGTGGCACATACATGGGCTATACATGTCCCCAAAAACGATGTGTTGTGATGCATGTGTAGTAGTATTAGATGATTGATTGGATAGAATCCCATACTCACAACATTAATGTTGATGAATTGGGTTTGTTAATAAACTTGGGCCTTGAGTTATGTTTAATTGGATATGGGATGATGCATTTTGTGGGTTATTATACCTCCATTAAAGCATGCTTAATGGAAAATAGTCATCTGATCTCATTGATCAAAGATATCTGATCAATATCAGTATCTATCTTCCTCCTCTCGTATATGGAGGCTTATACGATGGTGTGTTTTCCAATTGAGATGATATCATGTGATTTATCTATGAGGGAATATAAAATATATCACATTAGGATTTTAACAATCAACTATGTATTAATTAGTGAAAATAATAAAAATAATTTTAAATCATGAATACGTGTAAGATGAACGCTTATATACAGAGAATTCTATAAAAAATGTAAAAAACATTAATGGAGGAGAAGAGTGAGGTAACATAGTTCCATCTATAGAAGTGAATTTGCAGTGATTGTTGTATTCTTTAATGTGAAGAAGAAATATGTTATACAGAAAAAAACATTAGTGAGATGATATATTGGATTGTTTCATGCGTCGTAGCCAAGTATAGTTTTCTATAAATTGTAAAAGTATTTTACAAATGGTAAATACATTACACAAACATAATATTAATTTCATACATTTATAAAGTTTATTTTTTGGGGTATAATGCTATAAAAGAATTTTTTTTTGATCTTCCATGGGAGGTTGGAAAATGAGGATGATTTGTGGTCGAGATGATATGTGAAAAGATAGTATGCCGATGATGAGATTTTGGTATATACTATTTTTGGTTGAGTTTATAGACATCATCTATTATGCAGACGAAGGTAACTTTTCATATGTATTCATTTGAGCAAGATACCAAGAGAGTTTATATATACTTCTAGTTAGAGGAAGTTATTGTGAAAACATGCTTATTTGAGGCGAGAGTTATAGTTATTGGATATACATAATGTTTGTGATCCATGCATGAAGAACATGAGGATCAATACTCAAATTATATACATGGATAAATGTTAAATGAATGAAAACTCTATGTAGATTTGAATATGTAAATTTATAAAAATAAGAGTTCCTAGATAAACTAGATTCTTTGTTGTGAGAATTTTCATGAGTTTTGAGTCTAACAGAATAGTATTCCAACATTCGATATTCTATATAGTGATTTTATTTTTTGGATGAAAAATGAATATATAAATGAATTTAATTACATGAAAAATAGAAAAAATATGTAAGGATGTAAATATATTTTTAATATTTTATTTATTTGGAAAATAAAGTTATAAGTGAAATCTATTTTTGAATATTCTATGTGGAGGACAATACATTATATAAAGACATGCAATGTAATTTTAATTTTTTCAAATAATGAAACTAATTTAAACTAGTTATCTTTTTCTACATAATTATCATATATTAAATTATTTATTAAATAGTAATTTTTTTAAATTAATAAATGGTTCATTCCTATATTATATGTCAGTGATATATTTGAAAATAATATATTTTTTTATCAGTTGTTTTTTCGCTTTTAGTACAAATATCGGTTCATAATGTATTAATGTTTTGTGCAGATAGTATGAGAAATCATAAATATTATATGATAAAATTATTTAATGTATATAAATATTTTTTCATTATCAAGATAAGAGTAATATAGTTTAGAAGAAAAAATAATGAATTTTAGGAATAACTACTTCATTGATTGTCTTCATAATGTGATCATATTCTATTTTATTTATCATAATGGCTCAAAGGAAATATCTTCTTCAATTATTGTAGAAGTAACCAGAATTCAGATGTAATATTTCATTTGTTTTCAGTTAAATTTGTGAAATTGAATTTATGAATATGTATTTATATAGGGACTCTAGAATGTATAGTGGTACTCTATACTACTAAAGAAATGTATATTATAACTTCTTATGATTATAGTGGAGAATCTATGATTTAGACGTCTAACCAATAAAAATAGGGACTAAGATATAATTATGACCAAACCTTATTAAAATATTATATTCGCTATATATTCATTTTTAATACATTCAGAAGTGGTTGGGTAATCATAATATTGGATAGGATCTTAACTCGTCAATAGAGGTCAATTACAAATGAAAGAAAAAAATAAAAAAACACCACTAATTGAACCAACTTTATCAATAGTGAAATAACTACCTTGGCACATAAAAATATAAGATAAAAACAAAAAAATCTTAAACATCATTTCACCATGTAAATAAAAAACATTTTTAACACAAATATGTTACTTTCATAATTTCATGAAAAAATTAATAATTTTTGAAAATTCTAAAAAATACTAACATATTTTTTAAATACTAAATTTCAAAATGAAAATATATTTTCAAAGATATTTTCTAAAATATACATAAATTAATTATAATAATCACCAATAAAAATTAAGAAAAAATTTTATTGAATAAAACATATTTTTATAATAGTAAAACAGCTTTACTTAACATCTAGTACTTATTTATAAAGAGAAAATTAATACAGTACAATTGATTAAGACGATTATATATTTCAAAATTTGGTTAATACTGTTTGGACCTCAAATTAAATGGATTGGTTATAATGGTAAAAAAATAACATTTCATTATTCATTAAATATATATGTTGTGTATCATGTTTTCTATTAAATATTGTCTTTATTTTTAAAAAACAATTTCGGATGATACACCATGATGTCATATAAATGGGATAAATATAAATACTATAGAAAACCCACAAAATAACATATGAAATAACACCATGAACGCACACACCCATGTAATTAAACAACCCATCCCCTTTGGGAGCTATGTCACTAACCTACTGCATCCATTGTCAATTTAGGGAAAACTAAATGGTTGGAACTCATAACTGGAAACACATCCACCGTGATATGTTTTGTTACATGGAAATATAATCCATATACCACCGTAAAATTATGGGTATATAATTATGAACCAATAATGACCCATAAAGATGTTGATCTGGGATCTCACAACCCTCCCTTACAAGATTAAAATTAATGAAAAATCAAAAAAAAATAGTGACAAAAAGATCAAGGAATGATATCCCAAGAATACATTTTCATCATAAAATGAAATTTGATGATTTAAGAGAATAATTACCCACATTGTTCCTTCCATTTATATGTATGAAAAATTATACAAAATTCAAATAAAAGGTACACTAGAATGAATAGAGTCATAAAAATCGTCCAAGGGGGACTGTAGTTTTGAAAACGTATAAACAATATAAGAAATGGTTGTTTAAAGGGGAAAGGATGAGTTGAAAATTAATTTTAAAGGATACTTAAATTCAAAAATGGTTTGGAAAACCATGTTCCAACCATGTGGGTCAAAAAACATGAAACAAATGGTAAATAGTTTTGAAATCCATATGTGAACCATGGAAACTGTATGTCCAAAAATTATAATAGATAGATTATTTGGCCACATACATTACATAGACCATGAAACCACTATATGACTTCATAAATACACCAGATTAATTTATAAAATTATTTCATGGGATTAATTATAGTTTCCAAATATATTAAATTCATTAAAAACCCACCCCAAACAATTAAAAACATACAATACATTGTTTTAACCAATCTTAGCCTCTTCATATCATAAAAGGGAATAATAAAACATGTAAATATTTAAAATTGGGGGGGGGGGTTATATTGTCACTAGAAATGGGATTTCCATCCTTAGATAGGTAGATCTCAGTAGTGTCTTGGGGAAACTTGGTCCATTTCTCCTATGTAGTCATATATTTTTCAGAAGCCTCAATATGTAGGTGGATATTATTCAAATGTAATCAATCCAATGAGATGAATATTCCTCATGTAAAGTTTTCTTTCATACCTGAATAAAAAATGAGGTTGATGAATGTAATATACAAAATATTTTTAGCATTATCCGAACTAATAACATTAATATGGTCATGATGATACGTCTATAAGTATTAAATATTGATTACCTTATTAGAATAAATATTTCTTCTAGTTATATTGGATGATAAACATCACATATAAAATCAAGAATCTCAAATTATTCAACATATAAACGAACATGTTTCCCAAGAATAACCAGATTTAATTTTTCAAACCATAGATATACTTTTAACTATACAAGATTAATCACATCAAATGATAAGTATGATGACGATAATTTGTATATGTATTCATATGGATATGGTTTTCAAATTATTTCATATTAATTGAATAGATTTTCTTCGTAATATCTATTACATGACTTAGTTAAATTAGTGAAATTTACCTACTAGTTATCCAAAAATATTTAGACCGTCATAGAATAGTATACAATGTTGCAAATGGAGTCATATATTTCATGGATTGATAACTATTGTAATATAAAAAACCACTAAATGAGAATGGTATTCTCATAAGACCTTAACATCCATCACACATTTTTTGAGTTGTATTCCAACTTCCAATGCGTATTTTATCACTCACCATCTAATTAAGGATAATATTTTAGTCTCATAGACAATTTTATTTCAAAATTATTATTCAAAGGATAACCAAAACCATTATGTAAATATAGGGTATCATTTATAAGTAATAAAAATTGATAACACATGTGACTTCAATGATTCATGGATATGTATAATGTTGAAATCTTATAATAAATTTGGCACATATATTTTAATTTAATGTGCTGACTTGGTGAGTCAATAAAAAAATCCTAGATATCATCATTCTTCTAAATTGACCTTATAATAATATTGAAAATTACATTGTATTTTATTCATATTTATATAAGGGTATAGGTAATTATTGTAATATTATAATCAAAATTTTTTGTTCCTTCTTCATGCATTGAAGGTTGATAAATCTCTACACATATTATTCCATATTTTACCTCACACCGTCCCAAAAAAATGACACTCTTTACACTTTAAATTAGGAAAACAAATGGATAGATGACATACTATGTGTGGTGATGAAAAATTGAGGTGTTACTTAACAGAACGATGTACTATAATGATATATCAAAATTAAATCATGTAGTTTCCATACTCAATACATCTATCAATAGTATCCTCATCACTGAGTATTGACCAAATTTTATGCAAATCAACATCATATTATTTGTCATCCCTTACATGTTCAAATAGTAAAGAATAATTGTCACATGATGTAAACTGATTACATCAATATTCTTTATGCCATACAAGTGAATGCCATGGATTACACCCATTCATTACCATTGATGTTATGATTCATTGACCACATGATTATGTAACATATTAATTAAATAATAGACCACAAAATTCCTTTTTCAAAACATATAAACTAATTGAAAGAAAATAATTTGGATATACTATATTCAATTTCATTTTCTAATGTGAAATTACCTTTTTAAGAAGATTAGATTCAATAATTTTGATCATTTAATATAGTAATATTCTCACCAAATAGGTAGTTTCAATATATTTTCAATTCATGGGGCACCACAACTAATTGAATTTATTGAGATGGATAGTTATTTTGGTATGCTAAAATTTTACATTATCCATAACCTACAATATAATCTCCCTATATAAGTATAAAACACTATTTAGATATATAAAAATCATAAGAAACAACATATACATCACATTGATTTCGATTGATAAACATAGTTTTAAATGTAACCCAATAATTATGGTCTTCAATGAATTATTGAAAATCATTCCTCTAATAGAATGTGATTCCTTGATTTGATAATATAGTAATAAGATAATGGGGATGTTATAAATCATTAAAAAAGAGACTAAAAACATATTATCTCAGAATGCATCAAACCATGAAGAATTTCTTAAGGAACTCCCAATTAATGGTGGCCTCAATATTCATAAGATCAGCCAATATTTATTTTCCAGAAATTAATTTCTGAAAAAATAAAAATTATTCTTATAAGAAGTCACACATAAATAATTTTTCATAGTGGTAGTGGTATTTCAATGTGGTCAAAAAAAATTATGGTATTTTCATTACCATACCTAACCATTGTGTATAATAATATATCTATCAAAAAAACTACAACAACTGTTCCATGGTTCTTATGAAATATTTTGTTCATCGTTTCCATGAATAATGTTGGTGTTTTTTTAATTCCAAAGTGCATGAAGATGTTTAATTGATGTTGTAAATACATTTAAAATACTTCATTGTAATATTCTACAACTTGACCAAGATTGGATAGTATCATGATAAAATATATTCTTTAGAGAACCACTTTGATTTCATCAATTGGTAAAATAATAATAAATTTTAGCAAGAGGATATTAATTTGTAATCATAATGTACTTTGGATTACAGTTATTAGAAGAACATTATATAGTACCTTCCATATTCTATAAAAATAAATATGAAGTAACCCATAGTAATTTACATGGAACGAAAAATATCTTTATTTATAACTCTTCCAACTAAAAATATCATGAATCTAATTATATCGGTGAAAATATATATTATAGAAGTGAAATAGGACTTATTTCTATGAGTAGATCGATAGAACATTCCACATTCCTTTCAAGAGGTAGTCTAGAGAAACTAAATGGAAATACATTGTGATATTGATCTAATATATCTGGATGGTATCTGTATCCAATTTCCCCAATAGTCCCTAAAATTACTATTTCAATTTAATAAGAGTTGTTTCCAACCACCTCTACTTACGGAATTGGTCTTATAAAATTCTTGACCGTATCTCCATTGAAAATATGGAAATATACATTATAATATATAAAAGTGTCTCATGGACTATAATAGTCAATATAAGATTTGAAATACTTCCAACTTGTTTATCCTCAATACCAAATAAATACACATCATATCCAGTATAATTTACTCACATGTAATAGGATTTCATCAATTTTAATTAATTACAGTGTAAAAATACACCCATGAGACTCCCATTTCTTGAGAGGTGTCTCGATTCTACAGAAATGGGGCATCAATTCTACATTTGATCCAAATTTGATTACCATTTGGGAATAAAAAATATGTGACATGCATTTTTTAAGGATAAAATAAATTTTTGATTAATGAAGAATAATACCACCTTACACACTCAAGGTACCAAGTCATTCATTTTACATATCATGTTTTTTCCAAAGAATTTGTATATTTTCCATCCTAGATGGTTTCTACCACTAAAAAGTTATAGTATTAGTAAAAAATTAGCGCGTTCATGGAATAAAGACAACTAAACTAAAACCAAGATTGAGAAATACTATAGTGATATTATCTTGGTCAAGTGGTAGAGGAATCCGTTTTATTATAACCATCATTTTTCATTGAAATTTGATGATGACTACATAAATTTTTTAGATTTCTTATTTATCTATAGTTGGAACAGTCTCATAGTGGTGTCATACATCCATTTTTATGTGTTATTAATAGATTTCACTAATACAAACTAGTTGATTATTATAATATATAGTTATAGAAAACAACCTTTTATATGCGTTATCTAGTTCTACGATTCCCTAGGAGTAATTATCCATCATCTAATTATTTAAACCATTAGAGTTTCCCCATATTCCCTACTATAAAATTGTTACCCCTACACTAATATTATATGAAATGTCTTTTTTAAAAACCATATATTTATTTTAATATCTCATTTTTTTATTTTTTTTATTTTTAGACATTATATGGATTATTTTCGAGACCAGAAACTAAGACATCTTGTTATTTCATGGCCTGGTGTGCCCGAAATAAATTTCTAAAATACCTTAAATAAAAAAAATAACACATGAATAGAGTATTCAAGAAAAAGTGTAATATCTCTCAAAAATGGGATAGATCACAAATTTGATTAAACCATTGAGTTAATTATGTGGTTTTTACCTTATGCATGGTATAATATTTTTCACCATGGGGATTTTTTGAAAAATTAATTGCATATGCCGAATTAATAAAATAAAAAAATATATTTATTTAATTTATCTAATTCGACGAAATTAATATATTTCCTATAAATTTATGGTTATCATTTTTTCTCTAGTGTTGGATTCTAAAACCTTAGAGATCTTGTCAATAATTTTAGAATATTATTGGTGAACAATGATAGATCTGGACAAGATCATGGAACCTTGCACCAATAGAGATCATGGATCTCATCAAAAATGGAAACATAGAATTGTTCTTCATCAATGATATTTTAAAACTTAAGGATGGTTTTTGATTTTTATTTTCCATCCCATTCCATAATCTCAGAAAAACATGGATCAATTCGTTGAATATTATTGATATAAGCATCGTCAATGGATTTAAATTGATGGAATTAAAATCGTTCGTTGTGTTTTATTCCACTTAAGTAGACTATTTATATGAAAGTAATAAAGGTAAAATGAGAAAGGATGATTTTTATTCCTCAGTTTTTATTACATATGGATCTCTCCCCCGTTCTTCAAACATTCATCATAAGAATTTATTTTTGGCTCACTATTTGATGAAATACCTAGTATTCAGTAGTTGTGAGACCATTTTTGGCACAATAGATAAATAGTGCTAGTACAGTTCGTGATTGGGGGTGAGATTGGGGTGTGATAATGGAATAGTATGATTGGAGGTAGATCATATGGATTATCGAGTTTGATTTTCCCTAGTTTTTCTACATGATGATGGGTAGATCAACGTGGTGTTTTTATAGCAGATTTGATTCTGGATTCCAGCGATTGAGGATTTAAGATCTTCATGTTCCATAAATGTAGGTTGCTCCAAGGACATACAACATGATTCAAAGGAATAGGATGATATTTATGAAAAATATTGATAATTATGACATGTGTTTCGGGATTACACATTGTGTTGGAACCTTGAATATGAGGTGAGGGATTCAGATGGAGTTAAATATCACATGCCATGTGACATGGTCACATACCATGTGACAAGGTCACATACCATGTGACCCCTCAATGATGGTTGAACATGTACATCATAAGGTACACATACATAGATAAGAGTACACATCCATGGCCATACCGGGTACTCAGGAACATACATGGACAGAGCTAGGTGTACATGGGTTCGTACGCGAGCGTGCCTAGTGGTACCTAGACAATGATATGTGACACATGCATGGTGTCGAATGTCCTCTTCATGTATAATGTTTTACTCACAAACTATATAGGTTTTGTTTTACATGTTTTGTGAGATATAATCACACTAGATGATCTAGGATGAGGAAGACACAAAGTTTACTTGAGTTACATGTATTGAAATATCTTAGAGGTAACTTGTTTATATTTTCTTTATTACTTAAGACTAGTGTTGGTTGACTGGATTCCCCTTGGTCCTTAATCTCAAGGGTATAGAGTGGAATTATGTTAGTATATATGGATTTTGATCCCCTATAGAGGATGATTCTAAGATAGAGGACCGTGAATCACTATGTGAGACTGGAGTGAGATACTCTATTATCATTATACCCTAGGTGGGGTTTGAGTAATTGTCATGACCTCATTAAGTAGGGAATTAATTCTCCTTATTGATTTTTTTATCAATACGAATCAAGATATCATTGGAATATGATTCTATAAATAGTGGGTTGATCAATATTGGGTTTTTTGTGAAAAATAGTGGTTTCGAGCATGAATCCCTATCTGAGTATCAGGGTCATCTGAGACCAATGAGATTTATAAGGTGGTTCCCAATGATATGGACCCCTTGGTTGTGTGTCTCTGATTATTACATGTCTAATGGATTGGATTGTACTCGAATGAGAATTTCTTTGAGTAAAATCATATGGGTAGTAGTTATTTGTGACCACCTTATGTTGTGGAATCATTCCGGAGTATATCTATGTGTTTCTATTATACATTTATTGTTATATATTTTATTTCACTTAATATTAATGATCATTTTATTCAATGTTTTTGGGGTTTCCTAGTTTGTATTTTCATACTCACCCTGGTATGGGATCTACTGGAACATGTCTTATCTCATGCGGATGATGTCCCTTTTGATAGTTTTCAAAGAGGACATGTGGTAGGTGGAGAATATATTGAGATACGTTGAATGAGGTTTTTACCATGATCTTGAATTTGATTAGATTCCACATCATTGAAGCATGTTATAATCATTATGGTTTCTGGTTGGGCATGTATTTGGCCCCATTTTTTTCTTTTTTTACTTTATAGTCATACGATAGTTATTGGATTATAGATATATACTCAGTTTATTTCCAATTTTTTACATTTCATATTTATATTGTCTTGGAGATGTGTGTGTGTTCACGTACATTAGCATAATTCCACCCATCAGTGGTACATGACTACACGGCGATGGTCGCTAGCCGCAAGCTTGTTGGAGGTGGTCTGAGGGTAGTCATGGGTTGGACCCCAGTGGGTTGGGTCATGAATTAGTGGTATTATATGTAGGTTCTACTTTAAATTCAAAGTTGAATAGGTTGGTTTGTGGAAATAGTTTTTAGTATTTTGAGTCTACCTTTTAGGCAAGGGGATCAAGTGTTAGTGTAGAGGCTGACATATCCCTAATCCTGGATTCTGATCACTTTCCCTTCTAATAGATATACGTAGGACATGGGATGAAGGTAAAATCAGTATACAGCTTATATATGAATGGTTTTTTGTTTTCCATTCCCTCTTGAATAATCTCCATAGATATACTCTTTTGACCGTGGTAAATATTGTTTTATTCAAATATTCATTCATGAATACATCGAGCTTGGATTACACTATGTGATGATGAATATGATCCACTGGATTACATGAAATGAAAATATTGTCCTATACTAGATATATCAGATATGAGTGGTCTACTAGCCATACGTCCACCCATTGATTCATATCCAGAGTTGGAAATGCTAGCTGAGGATGCACATATCCTAAGTTCACTGCATGAGTTTTAGAGGTAAGAAACTCCAAGTATTTGAGGTGAGATATACCCTTAGGTTGCTAAGGATTGTCTAGAGGCAGTTACATGAGTTTTTCACTATGTGAGGACGCCATTAAATATGATTCTAGTCATCTTGGTGAGTCTTCTTCAACGATTAATTGGGTGATGGAAGATCTTTGTGACTTAGTAACATTATGATACCTTCCTCTCCTATTTAGAAAATGAGAATCTCCATAGGGAGAAGATATCTCTATCCATGTTGTGTTCTATGCACATAATTGGGCTTTTTCATCTGTAGAATGTAATTTTGATAGTGGTGGAATATTCATCAAGGTTTGTTAATCAATCACAATACTCCATGGATATGGTTCCTGATCTGTTATTTAGATAACATAACTTTTAGAAGGGATTATGTAAGGACCTCATGGAATCAATTTTATCCCTCTACATTTCCACTTATGCTTGGGTTCTTGAGAGGGCCTTTTTTTGTGAATATATTGTTGGTACATAATGAAATGTAATAGGGTGATGGTTGTGGGATCCCAGGAGTTGAGACAATGGTAGAAGGTTGAAGACAATAATTGCAAGGATCCAACCCTATCATATGCTTTAGGAGATGATCCTAGTACATATATTTAATGGTGTAGGGCTCTCAGAATGGCTTGAATCAGCTGATGGAGAGGTGTTGTTTCTTCTATGATAGTCAAGTACATCTGGATCAGGATTGCCTCACCCATCATATAACTAATCAATTGATGATCAGAGGACCACAATGGTAGAGACGGAGGAAAGAGAAGGGTGGTATGCTTGGTGAAAGATGAGGAAGATGGTCTACAAATCATCAGGATGTGGTCGGATGTTTTTCATATTAATTACACAATCCCTAGGTGGTCCAATATAGGCTTAGAGATATTGGGGAATGATTAGAGGCCCGCTGCTAGATGTGGAGGACTATGACCCCAATGATCTTGGGATGGTACAAAATAATATATGCGTATTCTATACATTAGATTCATCATTGATAGACACAAGTTAGATTCATTACTTCTTTTCGACAACACTAATTTGGGACTCAGATATTATTTTGGAGCCTTTGGATAGACCCTTTTAGTTAGAGACTCTGAGGGGAGGTTACTCTACGATTGTGCACATGTTCCAATAGTGTGACCTAAAAATTGGTGGGGGTGTTTTTTGGGATCTCATTGTAGAAATTCTGATTCCTTATAATTACATCATGGATAGGTATTAGATATACATTTTCCATGCACAGATCAACTATTTTACATGAATTATGTGGTGATTCTACTATGACAGAATGAGGTTTTCCTATTGCATGAAGTGAAAATCATGGATGTGAAAGAAGATATGAGAATATGATAATTAAGATTATTACAATCATGATGGGTAGAATGAATCTTGGATTAGTTCATACTACAATATTTAGGTTTCCTGCGGTGGTGGTGAAGTATGAGGATGTATTTCATGAGGCTGTTCCAGGTTAACCTCCCCATTGAGGTCATGAATTTATCACTAAATTACACCCTGGGAAGACCCTAATATGTTAAATATCATATCATATGGATCTTGTAGAGCTTCATGAAATGAGGAAGTAGTTGGAGTAATTTCAGGATAAGAGTATTGTGATACCTAGTGTTCTCCATAGCTAGACAGAGTATTGTTCACCAAAAAATTTATGGGAGATTGTATTTATGCATATATTACCATAACATGGACTAGGAGGTTTAAAAAAATAATTATCCACTAACTAAAATCAATGAACTCTTATGTTTTCTTAGAGGGTTTGGTGGTTCTTAATTATTGACCTCAAATGAGGATATCACCATATATAAGTGCAGGATGAGGATACACTGAAGATGAAATTCATATGTCTCTATGTTTAATATGAGTACTTGGTGATGATGTTCACCCTAGATAATTACAAAATAGTTTTCATGGGACTGATGAACCAAATTTTTTATACACTGTTAAAAAGGTTCATGGTAGTCTTCATTGATAACGTCCTAGTGTACTCGATGTCTGAGGAGGATTATCTGAGTCACATAAGAATGGTCCAAAACACACTCTGATAGCATCATCTCTATGGGAAGATCTTGAAATTTTATTTTTGAATTTTAGAGTTACACATACTAAGACACATCAAATTAGAGGAAAGAGTATAAGGGGGATCCAATAAGGTTAATGTGGTTCTTTCTTGGGATCACCGATGACTATTTTTGAGGTGGGGAGTATCCCTGGGTTAGCGGTGTACTTCTATATGTTTTTCACCCAATTTCACCAGAGTGGAAGTAACCTCAAAATATTTTACTTAGAATGTGTAGTAATTCATTGGTATAGAAAGGTCAAAAAAGTTATTTTCGATGATGATATAGAGGTTGATGAGTACTACATCATTGAGATTTTAGAGGAGGGTGTCAAGTGTGTAGTGTTCAGTAGAGAGATCAGGATGCCTCTACATGCTGGATATAGTCCAACTCCATGGAGTTCACTAAAGGACAATTTTAGTGCATGATTATTTATTCCCATAAAAATTATGATGAGGAATTTATGATACCTTTGGGAATCTATTATGCTTGAGAACAAAATTTCACCTGCAGACTTATGACCAGACAGATTGGACCATTAAGGTATTGGAGTGCACACTGCAGGATTTCATGTGGGGCATTGTATATAGTTGGAAGGATCATTTACCAGTGGAGTACTTTTGATAAATAATTTCTTAGATTCCATCATTGTTACTGCACCATTCAAGTAATTTCATGTTCCACCATATAGTTTACCAATTTATTAGATTGATTACAGTATGTCTGAAATCATGGGATCATAGTTGTTGTGAGCTATTACAGAGAAGGTGTAAACCATGAAAGAGAGGATGAGGAATGATGAAAACCATAATAAGTATTATGTTTACAGATAATGTAGACTTCTAAAATTTTAGGAAAGAGACATTCGGTTCCTAAGGGTATCAAATCATTGTGGATTTCAGCGATTTGGCTATGGTAGAAAGTTATCTCCAAGATTCTTTGGGTCTTACTAGATACCGTGTAGAGTTTAAGATGTGGTGAATTACTTATCTCTATAGTCGTAATTGGATCAGGTACACGATGAGTTACTTGTTTTATAGTGGAGGAGGTATGTTCATGAAACATGGCATGTTATCGACTAGGGTGATATGGACATCAAGGATAGAGTTACATTTTCATAATACCCAATAGAGATTGTGGATCAATGGGAGGTGATCATTCCTGGGAGGTCGACTTCTCTAGTGCATGTTTGATGGTAGTAAGAGATTGTGTATAAGAACACATGGGTGTGGGAGGGATAGATGAATTACCAATATATTAATTTTTTTGATTAGGTTCTTGTCTTATAGGAAAGAAAATAGATAATGTTGGGGTGATTTAATGACTCAAATTTTAAATGTATTTTTTTGGATATTATATAGAATATTTTCAAGACAAGGAATTGAGAAGGCATGTGATTTAAGGGCCTAGTGCCTATAATAAATGTATAAAATATATTAAATAAATAAAATAACAAATGAATGTAGTTTTTATGAGGTTTTTCCCTAGGGTTATCTGTTCAACCCTTGGAGATCTATCCAACAATTGGATATCATTGATGGAATATAATGGAATATTGAGAAAAAATTGTTGATTTTTGGGATAATTGAGTTCATGGATGTCATTTTCAATGAAAATGAAGAATCATTCATCATCAATGATCAATTAAAACTCTATGTATGATGTTAATTTGTATTTTCCATCTTGTTTTTTAATCCCAAATGAACACTAATCAATTCCATGAATATAATTGATACATGCATCATCATTAGATTTAAATTAATGTAATTATAATTGTTCATTTCATTTTATTCCTCTTCAATTGACCATTTCAATGAAAACTAATCAAGGCCAAATAAACAAGGATGAGATTAATTCCTCACATTTTATGGATTATTGATTTCTTCCCCCAATCTTTTCACATTCATCATAGGAATTAACATTTTCTTGTGGTAAAAAAATACCTTGTATGTCTTCATTTCATAAAAATTATTTAGTAAAACATATCAATACCGCATGAACATTTTTTAGGGAACAATCGAGGTTAGATGATAATGAAGGGAGAACAGAGGCAGATTTGATGTATATGTAGGTTCCTTTATACGCAGGTTTGACACATGATGAAAGATGGCTTGACATGGCGTTTTTTATGTCGATCTGAGTCTGTATTAAAAATATCAAGGATGTAAAGGGCCATCTAACCCTAGATCTGAATTCTCTAGTGAGGGTGGTGGCTCTTGTAACCTGATGGATGATGCATATAAATATTATGATGGATATGTAAGATCCCAAAAACATGGTTTTTATTTCAGGATCACACATCATGTGGGACCCTTGACTATTGTTTTAGGGATTCAACTAGAGTAAAATTTCAAATGATGTGTGACATGGTCACACACTGTATGACCCCTATGTGATGAATCAGTGTATACATAAATAGGTACATTGAAATGAATATGAGAATACATTCATGGGAACACCATATTTTCAGGAAAAGACACAAAAACATCCATGTTTAAACGAGACAGTACATGGGAACTACCACTGGTACACAAGCATAGACATGAGGCATGGGTGGGTTTTTGAGTAACATCTACATACTATGTGTTTGAATCACATTACATGTCTATTTTGGTTTACATGGTGTGTGAGGAAGCACCACTCTAAGAGATCCTGGTTGAGAAAGGCACATTGTGTACTCTACTTACATTCCTTGTAAACCCATAGAGACTTCATGGTGAACCTTGAATCATCATTTTAGAGTAGTGTTGGTAAATTTATTTTCCCCTTGATCCTTAAGCTCATGATTAAAGTGTAGAATTATTCTTTTAGATATGGATTGTTATCCCATCTGAATAATGACTCTTAGATAGAGTTAATAACATTACTCTATGGGACAAGAGTGTGATACACTATCATCATAATACACGAGGTGGGGTTTTTGGAATCATCATGACCTCCTTGAGAAGGGATTTGATCCAGAATCTTGAAGACATATCAGTAGGGTTTGGGGTATCATTGGAATATTTTCCACTATATAGAAGGTAGATCCATATTAGGTTTATGGTGTCCCCCAATGGTTCTGGGTGTGACCCCCTCTTAGAGTATCCGAGTCTTCTATGACTGGTGATATTTTTTTGATGGGGCTCAATGACCTTGACCCCTCATTCGATGTATCCAGTGAAAGTAGGTCTCCTATACTTTATTATCCCAGAACAACAATTCATTGAGTAGAATCATATGGTTGGAAGTTAGTTATGACCACTAGGAGGAAGAGTGTACTTCTTGAGTATATTTGGGTATTTCTACTATACATTTATTTTTATAAATTATAGTGAGATTAATATTCTTGATCCTTCATTTTCTGTATTTTCAATGTTCCCTACTCGGATAATTGTTATACTCAACCCTTCATGGGGTCTTTCTACTGGTGTCATGTCTCATGAAAATGAATACCATTTTAATGGTTTTCTATGATGATGTGGAGTAGGTGGAGAATAACTTGACATAGAAAATTGTAGGTGTTTAAGAGATCATTAGTTTTATCATTTTCCTCACCCTTGGAGAAGGTTTTACATTTTTCAGTTGTTGGTTGGGATTGTATTTGAAACTTTTTTCATTCACTACTTTAATGTCATACTTTTATGTCATATTATTGATGTATGCATGCATCTTTTCAGATGTTTACATTTAAACATTTTTTGGTCATGGATATGTGATTTTTATACATTTATATTAGGAAAATGCCACCAATTTGTGGGATATATCTACTCAGTGCAAGTCACGGTCCCTTGGACAATAGGATGGTGGCTTGGGGTAGTAACATGAAGAATCCTGGTGGGTCAGGTGATGGATTTATTTATAAGATCAGTGTAATTTTAATGTTATAATAACACAAACATAGAGGAATTATGAGGTTATAAACGTTTTTAGAATATAAATTAATTGATATCTTCTCTAAGTACATCATAAGTTTCAAATTTTCAATGGAAAGTAAGAAGAGCTTCATATTCCATAACTAAGATAGAACCGTAATTAAGACCCAATAAATATATTTTCCTTAATACTTATACGATATTTGTATATAATAGTATATAAAAATATTCCTTAAATCCTTCCAAAGAATGGTCTTGATCTATCTTACCATTTTTAGATATTCCCCCCCCCCCCACCACAATTTTAATTCCAGATCATGGAACATGTATACTACAAACAATACATTCTCTTTAGATGAATTTCCAAGAAAATAAATTAAAATATTCCTCCAACAATGACACAAATTAAGATTGTTGTAAAAAGATTAATGTAATTCATGCTTTTTTTCTGATTTATAATATATTAAACCATAAGTGGAAATACTTAATGTTTTGTTTTTTTTTCAAACTGATGAATATATTTATGTTCATAGACGAGTTGTTAAATTAGTTGATACAGAGTGATGAATTCACACAATTATCAAATAACATGATTTTTTATCTTGATTATTAAATATGATATTTAGGTTGATGTTTTTTATAAATGTAGATGACTATTTAGTAGTTATTATAAAATTTAGGATGTTAGGTTGTGAAGTTTGGAACCATATATGCAAAACTGCACATATAATCTATGTGAAGAAATATTTTCATATAAGATATCCTATATATAATATTATTCAAACACTAATTAGATACTAGGTCAAGGATTATCTATGTATGTGTAGAAATTAATGATGAAATATGTTTATATGAATGCTATGTTGCGTATGTGAATTGATCAAAAAGAAGATTATTTATACTTGTAAGAAAACTAGTTTGGTTGGAAAATCTATACATTGATTGATCTATATATGGAATGGATAATATATGTGATTCATACAATGGGGTTATTTGATCATATGAGAAACTACTCGCATAGGTTAATTGCTTACGTACATGAATGGACCACATAGAAAATAGTTCATGAATGGATTTTTCCTATGGATGCAAATTGGTCGAGTTTTCCATGATGTTCACTTATAATTTAAAGCCTTTCTTCGGGAATGAAAGTTTCTAAATAAAACTATATGAATTAATATTATCATTGTATGTGTTTTATAATTTACTATTTATTAAAGATTATGGTAATGATTTTATTATATTTATGATAAATAATTCTACAATTTAAGTTTTCATGATCCATCATTGTATAATTTATGTATTGATGAATGTTCATCGATTTATGGAGGAAGAAACACATATTTCAATGTTGGTTCACATGGGTATGATATTTATCCTTGTATTTACGAAATTAGAATCAGTTATGAAAGTAGTTTCTTATGAATATAATTGTGATAAATAAATATTATAATTTTAGTAATATTAATTCAAATACATTTACATGGTGTAAATAACAATTGAATTAAGAAGAATGAAAATGGTAATTATCAGTACATGAAATCTGAATTATAGTTATTTATGATTAGTTTTGTTTTATTTTTAAGTTAAGAATAATATAGAGAGAAGAATGGGAATAGGTTCGTACTCACTACTGTGTATGAAATAGAACAATGAGAATATCATACTCCCAAAAGGAAAAGCGATTATAATTAATGTTTCCTTATGATGATGTGAATAATCCTATTTCAGAAGGTTCTTTCTATTGTTGAAAAATAAATTTTATAATACTATCTTAATAAGGATCACATTCACCATTAATGAACTATAGTGAAGAGGCGTTAATGGATATACCTTACTTATTATATGCAATGATTGAGTTTCCTCTATTGTATGTGAGTTATTGTATTGTTATGATACCAAGACATTGACTAGATAATCTTACTTATTATTAAAACATGTAAATTATTATGTTTCTCTTTTTTTATATTGTATGAAATTTTAATCTGTACAATTTTCTTGAACTACTCCAAAAGTTTTTCTTTGGAGAGGAAAACATAAAAATGTGGACCACTGATTCCCCCCACTCTTAGTGGTCATAGAAATCTGGATTGGTTACTTCAATTCATATCCTATTCTAGTTTTGTTCATTAGTAATAGGAATTTTAAAACATTAAGAAGAAAAATAATTCAATGGATGTTATGAACTCCTTTATTAGTAAGGGGATTCCTATCTTTGGTGATAATACACACTAAATATATATGAAAATAATTATACCCTATCTTTTATCAATTTGATTCAATGTTATTAAATATGATAAATATGATTTCCCTCCTCCTTCGATGGGCTCTCCATTTTTAGATACGCATAGTCAGAATCACGAGAATGTTTGATGAGCCATAAATCATATTCTTTCCACTCTCTTAGATTTTGAATTTATGTCGGTTAAAGGAATTGAAACTCTTAAAGGAATCAGAAATAAATTAATGAATATTTATGAATGTAGGTTTCATGTGAGGAATGAAATATTAAAAAAATTTATATTTAAATAGGAATATTTGAAAACGGGAAATGATGAATCTCTCAGTAATTTATTCAAAATGGATAAGGATATTATAATGACCATACATATCCTTGTGGAAATACTATATGAATAAACAATTGTTTAAATTACATTGAAAATTATTCTATATATATATTTTATTCTAAATTATTTTAATTGGATGATAGATACCAGGAAACAATCTCTCTAGCTAATTTTTATAGCATTATTATTATATATGATATGATAATGGGGAATTATATCAATGTAACGAGGACGGTTGATCCTGAAATATCTTCCATGGTCACTATATAGGAAATGACCAATAATGTTTTTATTGATTAATTGGTCAAAACATCTGATTCAGAAGTTGAACATAGTAATATGTTTGATAAATTCACGTATTTGTATTCTAGAAATGAAAACATAATCACATAAATTCATAATGTAATGTTTATACTAATTTATTTAAATTTTGATCTGATGGATATTTTATAGTAAATTTTCCAATATTGATAGAATATAAGATAATGATGAACAAAATGGATGATAAGGAATATATATATATAAAGAAGAAACCAATTAATTAAGTTGACATAATAATATGTTCTCTAACGATAAAATGATAATTTTACATAATATATAGAAGTCGATGAAAGTGAATATATAATTTAATATTAATATTAAAGTGATAAATGTGATGAGAATGCAGTCATTGAAAATATGAATAATTTATTGTTTTACACATGATGAATAAATTACACTAGATAATGAATATGGGGAATCTTAAACGAAGTTCATGATAAAAATTGAATTGAATGAATTCCCCTTTAAAGATGAAAAATATTTATAAATTTAACAGGATGGTAATGAAAAATGGTCAACCTATTAACAACCAAGAAATTTTGATGAATAAGAAACAAAGATATTTTAAAAATATATTTACAAATTTAAGAATATACTTTATGAATAGAAAAATATTAACATAAATTCTATGGAAATGTTTGAGAAAGAGGAGAAATAATTTAACCTTGTACACCTGAAAATGGTTGATGAATAATAAGAATTATATCTTTGGAAATTTAATTCCTGATGTTTTTAATGGATTTATAGTGTGTAAATATCATATATTTTCTATAATATCACCGTTAATGTTTATTTACAAGGTTTATTATGTTGGTTAAGGGACTTAGAAGATAAAACAATTCAAGAGGACCACATGCCTAGCTATGTGAAGAAAATTTCAGAACTCTGGAATTTCTGAGATATAAAGAATTTAAAAAATTGATATAATTTGGTACTAAATTTTGGATGAAAATGTGTTTAGTATAAATAATATGATCATATGTGTTTCCCAAAATATTGGTTCACAATATAGATCAATGATTATTTCAATTAATGATGTTGGAATAATGCTAAGTAATTCTTCACAACATGTTGGTTATAATGGAAAATATGATATATGTATATATATACGAGTTGTTTTGGAGATATAGTGATGAAGTTTTAGTAACATCATCAACACTATAATTTATCCCAAGGGAAATGGATAAAGAGTTGTAGGGAGAGTATGCCATGTTAATGAAGAATGATTTTAAAAATATATGAAAAAACTAATTTGAATACTAAGAATAGATTCCATTATATTTAAACTCCCTATGAGAGGTGTAATCATCTAAGAAACCATTAAAATGATTTCTTGCAATTTTAAAATCACAAACAATTGTTAATAACAGAACTCAAAATCATCATGAGAATTTATAAATTAGAAAATACAACTCTCTTATAGTTCAAAATGCACCAAGGGATACATAAGTATAATGAACTTTTATAATTGAATATGGATTTTCTAAACAAATGAATATATATATGTAGATTTATATATATTTAGAGGACTAAAAATAATGAATACTAGCCTATGGAAATTATATGTCTTAGCTCATAATAGGATATATAATTTTTTCTCTTGTAAAATAATTGTTGAAATTCAAAAGAGATTTATTTATTAATGGAGTAAAAAAATATTGGCTCTCTCTTAGATTTTTTATAAAGGTAATGAGGTTATATTTATAATAGATGGTTTTATTGTAAAAAAATGTTCAATATGGGGATATTGATACTAGAGGAAGATGAAACAAGGGGAACCATTTCATGTTTTTTTATGCAATAAATTCATGTAATTTGAGTATAATGAAATAAAATAGATTATATAAAAAAGTATTGGTCTTATGTGCCAAAGAAACAGGACCAACGTAACACATTGGGGATGTTGTTATGATATTGAGGATATGATAAGTATTAGAGACTAATGTTTTTATTTAATTTACATTAGAATATTTTAAAATTTCATACATAATAAGTTATAGATATATTATTCTAATCCCTTTGACTTTAGTAATTATTTCATATGTGTATCCATGTTAAAAAATTACAAAATAAAGTTAATTATTTATATTACCTTTATATATGATTCAATTCATATTAAATGTTTTATCTTTAAAAAATATAATTAATAGTATCTAAAGATGTTGAAATGTTTCCACATAAGTGCTAAAAAGTAATGTGTCTACACAATTATGTGAAACCAAAAATATAGTTGTGTAGAATATAGAAATTTGAACATTCAAGATTTTCATGGGAACAATAGTATTAATCATGTTGTTTTTTCATCATACACAACCCAAAAATATGGCTTGGTTGAAGGAAATAACATAATATAGGTTGAGGTTGCTGAAACCATATTTACTGAAAATTTTTATTCGTAGTTTCTTTATATAAAATATATTGTTATTTTAGTCTATATTCCAAATCAGTGCTCCTATAGAAAAAAATAAAACATTTCTCCATATGTGATGTATTACTTGAAAAGGCCATTTTTTTAGTAATTTTGATTTCTTCAAAACCCCAAATTTATCAAAATACAAGATGAAAATTCAATGATGTTAGACCAAAGTAAGGATTTTACATTCCATGGAAACCACAAAAAGGGACTGTATATAAATTTTATAATATGAAAACATAATAAAATTTTTATTATACCAATGTGAATTAGTTGGATCAGTTTGATAAAAAAATATTCATTATCATCTATAAATACAATAAGAAGTCACGATGATTTTTTTTCTATTAAATAACTCGATAAGGATTCAAAACAATGTGGTGATATTGATGTTATATTAGTTGATTATATAGAATAATCAATTTCATGTGGTTAGGTAAAATTTAATTTATCTTATTCGAATATGAAAAAACAATGGAGTTCCGAAATATAATATATATCAATGAAAACATGTTCTACAAAGATGTAAATTGAGGATAGTTTATCATACTTCATTTTTTTCAATGGATGATAGAATAGATATTAATTACTTATTAGAGTATAATGGGTGTCTTTATTTTAGGGATGAATAATTGTATGAGATGGATAAAAATGTGACATAGGAGCCATTAACCAAACTAGAATACATAAATTTTATTGAAACAAAATAGGATTTTAAAAATAAGTTGGATGAAATATGTAAAATGGTATGAAACAAGGAAAAACATATCCTTTATGAATACTAAATGGTTAAATAAATTTATTTGTATGAGAACATTTCCCCAGATGATTGAATTGAATCTATATGAAAATTTATTAATATTTTTTTTCACAATATTGATATATTATTTTTAAATGAAATTCAAATATATATTTCTCAGTACATAGGTGGAATAATAAGTTTATATATAGTATCGAAAAGGTTTCTTGCGGGTAATAGAAGAGAAATATTTGTAAAAATTGAAAAATTATTTATATGTAAAAAATCAAGAGACAAGTATCTTGTTTTCTATGAGCGGTTCATGTTTTATGAATCATAACATCATGATTTAGTGACTGAAGGGTAACCTCTAAATAAAATAACATCACGTGTTTTCTATAATTTTGATTATTTATATTTATGATATGTTATTTTTAGAAGATAATTAAGAAGATAGTGAAGGTTACTTAAAATATATTTTTTTGTTTGAAATTTCTGTAATAGGATAAATGGGGTACTTTCATGGCCTAAGAATTTCTCAAGATAAGGTTAATATTTTTTTATAACAAGAAAAATATTTTTAGGAACTACATAAATTTTTTTGAAAATATTATTTAAAAAAAAATCAAACTGATCACTATGGTTAATAATATTTTTATAGATGAAGATGTATAGTATATTGAACCTATTTCATTTTTCAAATTTACAGGCTTCCATTTTCATTTAAAAAAGTATACACTATACCTAGTTTATGATGTAACCCTATGTTCCTGATTTATAGTGTAGCTAAAATTTCAAATATTTTTTTGGTGGAATATGGATTATAAGATACATTAAGGAAAGTAGAGATAATTTGGTACAATAAAATTTTAAGGGAATGTTGATTTTGTTTTACTATAAAGATTCATACTTGGTAGGTTATGTTAAAGAATATAGATACACATCTAGTGGAGTTTTATTTCTAGGATAAATATGGCAGATATTACCTGAATTTTTTTTCATTGAATCTCATAAATACAAAATTAAATTATATATATTCCACTCAAAATAAAAAACAATTAATGTGTATGAACATTAATTAGTCATTATTTTTGGTTGATGTAATTTTATATCTTATCTTAGGTTATGGTAATCATAGTTATATTAATCATACGACAGATATCATGAAACATTCAATACCAAAAACACATTGATATTAAATAGAACATCATCAAGGATCAGGTGTCAATAAATAAACTAAAACATGTGTTTTTCTTTATATAAGAATATCAAGTTTCTATTTTTAAAAAACACTATTAAAGGATACATTATAAAAATTTTGGTAGAAAATGGGTGTTCATCCTCACTCTCTTCAAGGCTATGTTATGTGTTTTTTGTTCCCACTCTCACCTTTAATTTGGATATTTTTTTCAAAGGGGGATAAATTTGATAATTTAATTTTATCTACTGATGTGTTATTTATTATCATGGGAGAGATTATATATAGGGGAATTTTTAAAAGGGGTAAACTGTTATGCTAGGATGTGTGAACTATTTTGACAGTTTATTGAAGCGGTGGAATGAAATAATTCTTTCTATGTTAAAAAATGATTCTGTTGTGATTATTTAATAATGAAAGATGTTTGGAATGATAAATGATCCCTACTTTATCGTAATAATGGTTATATTGAATAAATATTCTTATTTCGAATGGTAATTATAGAATCCCATACCTATTTGTTTGGGGATTGCATGTCTTAAGGAAAATATTTCATTATAGAAGAACCCATGATCATCTACGTTTAGTGTTCAAGATAATTATGACACCAATACTTATTTTGTTTTGACGATGACATTGATACATGGCCTACGATGGATGTAGAGACCACAATGATGGATCTAGTTTGTTTTAGTTTTTATAAAGGTGATTGTCGAGAATATATTTGATTTTGAATTATATATCTGATTATTGATTTTGGTTTGATATGGATGTGATTTGATCATGGAAAGGTTTTATGGTGTTTGCTGTGATTGCAGTTTAAAAATTTTAAGGGAATATAGTAGGTGGGTATTTTCCTATAGTGGTGATTTATTTTACTTTTCTAAAAAAGTTGATTTTTCTATCAGGGGTGTGGATTGATGAAGACCATAACTTGTGATTTCTTGGCTCAAGGTGGTTTGATGAAAATTCATCAGAGTTTGGATTTTTTGAATTTCAAATGTGGACTTTATGGAATTATCATTTGAATTTAAAAAATGGGTTTTGTGGGTGTGATGTGTTAAACTGGTTGAATGTGAGGTTCCCACTCAACTACAACGTGTATTTTTTAAAATACCAAAAAATGTATTTGGAGGAAACTATTTTATTTCAACTATGAGAAAAATACATTAACCCATCACATTTCATCAATATATCCTGTAAATTATTCTCATAAGATACCATTTTAGAAACATCAAATATATTAATTTCCCTCATAACCTAGGGAAAAGGAAACCCAAGAATTGGGTGATATTAGATACTGAGTAAGGGAAATCATATTAGCTAACGATCAAATATTATATATTAATATAATATGGTATTAATCGTATACACAATATATATATATATATATATAATTTCATACCCCAAAAATAATATATTATAAATCATGTAATTTGTATAATAATAAAAAAAGACTTAAATTAAAAGGGTGTAATAATATGAGTTAATAAGAGTTTTCCATGAGATAATGACACAATCGTGAGAATAATAATAAAAAAAGAAACACATTTCATCTTTTTAACAACAAATTGTATAGGGAACACTAATTTCATGATCCATACCATTAGTAAACATGCGTATGGGAAGCATTATAAGTTATCAAGAATAAATTCTATCATGGGATATTGAATTTTAAGTAATAAATTGGAGGGTGATAAATGATCCCACTAATTATCATCTATACATATGAGTTCCATTTTAAAATAATTCAATTGTCACATCAGAATGAAACCATGTAATTGAGAATAGGATTTATAAAACATTAAAATATCAATATTTTAATTTCACATCATAAATAAAACATAGAAGGAAAATATCTTTCAATAACATCGATTAAAAATATTGGTAAATACCATTCAATCAATTTAATAATGTTTATTTTATTTTCACTAAATATTTAATGGATATATTATTAAGACAATAATTCTACCCAATAAATTGATTCATTAAATATACATTAAAACCCATTAATCAATTTAATCATGTATTTTTTATTTAAAATGGAAAGGAATTGGAAGAAAATTTTCTGTTATAATTATTTCTTAATTAGGAAAGACCATAGAGGTGGATGATTTATGAAAAAGAGATTGAAAATACATATTCTATTTAATGGAAAAAATGATTATTTTTAAAATGACATATCCCATGTGTAATAAATGAAATTTTTAAAGATGATAACATAGAGGAAAACACCCTCCAAAAAATAATGCTTCAAATAGTATCATGGTAACTACCAACACTTTTATAAATAAAATCACATTTTAATGAAAATATTCCTTATTATGTAATGTAGTTATAAAAAACATGCATTACTTATACAATTTTGAACCATAAAAAAATATAAAATGTATGAAAAAATTAATTTTTTGAACCAAAATAATTTATAATACAGTTTTTTCTCAATGATGTTTAATATTGTTATATGTTTCGGGTTATAAATAAGTATAATTAAAAAATATGGAAGAAGTGATGAACTTAACTTGTAGGATCATACCCTACTAATCCTAATTATTAAATATTTAAGGGACATGGAATCATTATGATTCCTCATGACCAATCCTAAGATGAAATTCAAGTAATGAATCTATAAAAACCCACATAAATAATATGTTCAATCTAATTTAGATCATGATCCAGACCATGTTTATTGAACTGCCACATGAAAGCACCACCATCACAAAAATTACACTTCGGGTGTATTCTTGTGTAATAAGGTGTTATATGTCTATACCCTACTGCTGTGAATTTGTATATTTTACATTTAAATGAAATAGGGATTATATTTATTTATTTTCCTTATTACATTTTATACATAATAATAGATTAGTTGATGAAAACTTGAAATTTATACGAACCAACCAAAATTATATATTTCAAAAATATATGTTCAAAAAAACTAAATTTGATTAGTTCTATAATTTTTAATGTTTTTTATATTATATTATAATAATAAATATTCATTTATATACCAATGATAATATAATATAATGAACTCCTATATAATTATTATAATTAATAGATTATATTTATTTCCTGGAAAACATTTATTGTTATAATATATTTTTATTTTGATTTAAAAGTGTAAATTATTTATTCAAAGAATTATTTTGATAAAATAAATAAATTTTATATTTCAATACATTGAAATTAATAATTAGTTAATTTTATATAACTTTAAGAGAAATTAATTTTTTTTGTAAATATTATATATGGTATAAGTATATTGTATGTGTTATAACATAATAATGTCCTAAACGTGAGGTAATATATAATGTAATAGAAATACATGAATCAAAATTTATTTCCCCATTAAAATATTGTATTTTATTAAAATTTCAATAAGACTATTCACGATTAATGAATACTCCATGACCTATATTTTATTTTTAATTTTTAAAATCAATTCAGTATGAACAAGATTCCCTTCAACATCACTGTTGGTATTATTTTAATATTATTAGTTCATGGACATGTAAAATATTGGAAACCACTTTAATTTGGAAGAAAATAAGGGAATAAAACATGGGATTTTGTTTTTATTTGTCTATTTTATCATATATATCCAAAATCCTATATTGAGAAATTAATAAAGAATGAAAATAACTTTTTCTATAAACCCAATGAACCTCTCATTCCAATTCACTAAAAACACATTTACTACAAAACATAATCTACATCTTCCTCTCTAAAGCACTGTAAATGTGTTCCAAATCTCTTAAGATGTTCATCTGAAGCTTATGTAAGTATCCTATCATGGTATTGAGGGGGCTCTATTGTAAATTTTATTCATGAAATATCATTTAATTTATGTATTTGAATCCTAATTGATCGTGTTCTCATTCCATTTTAAATGTACATTTACATACATTTTTTTTCTAAATTTGTTATATTATTTATCCCCTCCTAATATGACATCTAGCTAAGATGTTAATATATTGATGTAATGGGATTATTCTTTCTCCTCATACATTATTTTGAGAACATTAATTATACCAAGACCCCTTGATTTGAAATATTTTATGTTTTCATGTTTGTTTAGAAGTCATTCTTACCGACCTTATGATTCCTATGTAATTATAACACCTTTTTCTTTCATTATTACCTTCCATGAATCTTTACACACACTGGAAATGCATCAAAACTTTTTCCATGATTTTATATATAAAACTAAATTGTTTTGAATAACCAAAATATATTTCACTCATGTGGATTCTACAATATAGAAATGTCTCATATTTTTGGATCTTACATATATGTAACCCATACTCTATAACCATCATATTGAAAGTGATGAATGATATTTGTATGAATTATGATATATTTGGCATTAAAATGCATGTAAATGATATTTATGTGATTGGAGAGTCCAAAATTATATATATTTATATTGAATTTGTAATGTTTTAATCTCATGAGATGACATATATGGTGCATGGGAGGTTAACCAAGAACACTATATTATGATTTTTTAATAGTTAACATTAGATAATTCCAATGATGTTGTGTACTGTGTTATCTATTCATTAATATGTTTCATTGATGGTTTCATCTTATATCGTTATTTTTTATTAATTTTTATGATTTTTTACGAATTTTATGTCTTAGGGTTATTCCAATTAACTCATATATATTACTTTCAACATAATATTATTTGATTATTCCCATTTATGCTTTATAGATCATCCCTTACCTATGTACATATCCAGGTTATGTCATGAAGTATTAGATGATTGATGGAATATAAATGAAATTCATGGAGAGTTTAAATAACTTTATTGCATGAATTATTATTGATACTATTCTATTAATAAAATTTTGAAAAGGCACTAGTCCTCTTGAAATTCTAGAATCGTATTATATATTTCTTTATATTATAAATCAGAAAATAAATGATATAAAATATATTATTTTGAATAGTTGGTATTACATGGGTGATCTAGTTATTTATGGGTTTTAGGAAATGATAAATTTAGTGAAATAATTAGATATAAGAATAAATAAAGGAAAATATCCTAAAATTATTAGAAATATTGAGTAAGTGGTTTCTATTTAAAAAAATCCATGTGTGGATACTACAAGAATATGTGGATCTGACACATTTCACCTAGGTTTAATAACCCCAAAAAAGATAATTGTGAATTCTATCGATCATTATATAGTGCATGATATAGGGGAATCACTACACACCTATATTGAAACACTCAGGGGATATGATTTGGTAAATTTGGAATATATTTTTGAACATTATAGAGGGAATAAAATTTCAAATAAAATTTTATTTTAGGATGTAGAAAATTGATTACATAGATTGAAACATATACATTAATTGGTTAAATGTTGTTTATGGTTTATCTCTTCATTTTTTATGGTTTCCCATTTTATATGTATCATAGTTTTAGAATTATCTTCCCTATTCCTATAATATATGATCTAACTAATTAGAACAATAATCAATTAGATAAATACAAAATTTTCTTCCTTTGATGAACATCAAATGTCTTATGTAAATAGAGTTCTTTGAATTATTTCAAACCAAAAAACTATTGTAGAACTGTTCAAACAAAACCTAAAAATATAGAAGTAAAGATTTTTTTATAATATGGAGAATGCGGGAATCATTGATTCCCATGTACATAACCTCCCCCATCAAATATTTATTGGTTGAAATGTACAGTTATCCTTTTGATAATCCCATTATTGGAATTAGATGAAATTTTAGGCATGTAATTCATTTTTTTATATAGATACAACATAAATTTACTAGATAATCATGCCACCCATCATATCATTATGCACCATATAACCCTATATGTGTGAAAGGAGGAGGATGAATCTCCTTATGATTCATCATATCAATAATGGATATTATATTATTTTATGTAATAATAACTAACACAAATGATTGATACTATGAAATAGATCATCCTAGATAATATTACCATTTATAGGGAATATATTAATGTGCTTTCATAATAATTAATTGGTCTTCCTCCTAGACAATGAGGTTGTTTTATTGATCAAATGTGTACCTGAATGTTATCTAATGTCCAAGACTTTGTATAGAATAACCATAGTTTATCATGATTATATGATGATTAAACTACAAGAGAATATGGATTAAGTATAAATATTATTGAGTGCTTTACTATGCAATGTGATGGTCCTCTTCATCATGAAGAATGACAGTTGAATTCTCTTGTACATTAATTATAATGAGATTAAAAAGACCATTATAATGGACATGAATCCTTAAATATGGATTGTTGAATTGTACAATCATTAATGTTTAATCTAGTAATTATCCAATGAGGATAATCATTTGGGATGTTATAATTTAAAAGTGAAGAAGGATGATCTAACTAAGTTTTATTTTCATCAATGGTGCCAGAACATAAAATTCATACAGATTCAATTAAGACTCACTATTACCATTGCTATCTTCACTGATGTTAGGAATTGAGTCTTTATGGATTTCCTCGAACAAAATGGTATCCTTTATAGATGATATTCTTATCTACTCTTAAATAAATGACCAACATGATGATAATTTTAATACTGTGCTAAAGAAATTGATAAAGGAAAATTGTTATGCTAAGTATCAAAAATTCTTTTTTTGTATAAATAATAAAAAATATTTGTGGAATGTTATCACTATTAAATGGATATATACAGATCCTTAAAAAAATAGATGCAATTGATTGTTAAACAAAACTATTATATGTGATGGATATCCATAGATCCCTTTTATTACATGGGTATTGTCTTCAAATTGCAAGAAACTTATCATGATATTCAATTAAAAAAAATAAGATAACTCATAAGGTAGTGAAGATGGTCTAGATTAATGAATGTGGGAGAGACTAAAAGAGATAAATTAGATGATAATCACTATACTGGTACTCACATTATAGATAAGTGGGGAAGGATTTGTGATCTAAAATAATGAAACCAAAAAATGGATTGTTTTGTACAATCATGAAATATAAAAAATTTATTGAATATACCTCATATCAATTTTAGATCAATGAGAAGAACTTCCCAACCCGTGCCCTTGAATTTTATGAAGTGATATCTACATTATATATTTGGTGACATTATCTATATGGGAAAATGTGGTACACATATATATACCATAAAATACTCAACTATATATTAATGGAAAAGGAGTTCAGTATGGCACAATGAAGGTGGATTGAACTAATTAAGGATTATGATTTTTAATTCATTTCCATCGTCTAATGGTGTAGAATGTGGTCAACGTATGAGTTGAAAGTATAATTCAGCATTATCCATGATTAGTATTGGAAAGTATTGAATCATCTTGAACATGAAAAATATAGAAATTAGAATAACAGAACTAATACCGTTCCACCATTATCCAATAGAAACTAAAATATAAATTATTTAAAGGATCACAGAGGCCCAACAAGACGAGGGGGAGCTTCAAACCAATAAAGATAAAATTATGTAGATAAATTCATTAAATATAGATTCATAAGGTACATAACCCACATACTTATCCCATAAAAACAAGATATGTTGGGAGATAGTTTTGGATATGCACATATATCATCCTTCCTTATTCATATATTATGCTATATTATATATATATATATATATATATAAAGTGGAACATCTGGGCGATAACATGAAGAGGGATATTGCAGAACTTGTTTCCCAATTAATAGAATGTCACAATTCACGAATGAAAGGAAAAAAAATCTATGTTTATAATGATAAAATTAACGATATAACAATGGAAATATTGAAACTTAACCATGAATTTTACTATAGGACTCCCAAGGACCTCTAAATGAATAAATTCCCTCTGAGTGGTAGTTGATCGCTAAAACAATTTAGCATAATTCACTGTTATCAGGGATGATTTACCCCTTATACAACTCACTATGATATACATAGTGGTAAGACATTATGTAATTTCACTCTCAATTATATATTACCAACATCTAAGGTTTATCTCGCGGTTTGATGGAATCCTTTATTAATAACATAATATTGAGAAGAGTTTTAGACCTAATTATCATCTTTAGATGGAAGGTCATTCTGAAATAATCATTCAATCTATCACTGATATAATATGGTCATGATTAATACATTTCCATAGATTTTGGTATCATCACCTTCCACTAGAGGAGATATTATATAACAAAAAATTTTATTAATGAATTTAAATGGAACCATATGAGGCTATTTAGCGGAATATGATTTGGAATCCAACACACTTAGATAATGCTGGAGAATAGTAGCTTACATGACCTCATCATAACCATGATATGATAGGGAATGTTCAAACAAGTAAATTTCTTCTTAAATCTAAAAAAATCTGACATAAATGTTATATATTAAACCACTCATGAGAATAGATTTTTGAGTTCAAATAAAAGGTTTTTCCTCATATATCACCATGGAAGACATTTGTGATTTTTGGGATGAGGGGAAATCTTAGTCCTAGATACATGGTCCCCATTAAAATATGTGATCTCATCAGAGTGGTGGAATATAATTTAGAAATTCCACCCACACTATCATAAGAATAAGATGTGTTCCATGTTTCCCTCCTACAAAAGTTCATTATACAGCCCTCACATGTACTGAATCAAAATTTTTTACAATTAGACAATAATCTTTTATATGATGGTTCGATAGATAATATCTTAAACCACAGTGAAAATACTCTAATAATCATGAAAATCACTTTGTTTTTGTGTTTTATTAGATCAACCTCTTTGGGGAGACGACATGGGCACTAGAAGAGGAAATGAAATAGAAATACCTTTCTCTATCTTAGTGTATAAAATAACATTGTGATGGAATAATTATTTTTAGGGGAGAATTCAATGAATTGAAAATTTATAAAAGAAATTATGTTTTAATGATTATATTCCATATTCTGTTAAGTAGTTATAGAAAACACACTCACTAATTTCTTTTAGAACATTATAAAATAAATAAAATCAGATTAAAAATAACATTAAGAATGATAACGACTAATATTATAGCAATTTTATTGGGACTGTTAATATTAGAAAATATTAAGTGTTATGAAAATGTATAATTGATGTGGACGAATGAAGTGATTTACTCTAATAATATCATAGTACTCTATAAATAATAATTATCATAGTTTCAAGGGGATATGGAATATCTATTCTTTTCCCATATCCAAGGCCATTTTGAAAATCAAAAACAGATTAAAGAAAAATAATTTTTCTCAATGAAGTTACAGACTATCTATATCATATCCCAATCCGTATTTTCTGATCCACCCTAAGAATATGGTAACATCACACACATTACCCTCATAGTGTGCAATATTATAATAAGGGGTTATGTATCTAGACCCCAATAGTATAAATTTTTATATCATTATTTTTAATAAAATAAATATTATATTTATCCTTTTGTATTAAAACAATATATATTGAATTATATATGAGTAGAATAAAATTATATATTAAAATGAAGCATAAAAAATTGTATTATTTGAAATTTTTAAATATAATGGGAATATACATTTTGTGAAATTAAATAATTTTGAAATAAATGTTATTTTAATATAATAATTTATTAAATATTAATTTTTTATTATAAAATGGAAATATAATTTAATGACTTCCAATATAGCATGTATAAGGGAATGAAAAATATTTTCGTCATTAAAACAAGTGTTATTAAATAATTAATTATTTTTATTTTAAAAATAAAAATTTTCATATTTAGATAATTATTCTAATAAAATAAATATTATTTTTGAAAATTGCACATCAATATTTACAAGATATGAATTTTTCATAATTTTCTGAGATAGCTGGCTGTTTGAATTAAAATTAATTATGGTATAATCATATTATTTGTATTATAACAACACAATATACAAGAATTGATTTAATAAATTTAATAAAGTGAGAAACAACCCAAAATATTTTTAATTTATAATTTATACTTATTCTATGTAATTTGATTATTTTTTAAATCCATTAATGAATCATTAAAAATTAGTAATATATTTTAATATTTGAAAATAAATTCTTTAGGAACAATATTAACTTCTACATCACCAATGGTATTATTTTAATATTTTCAACTCATGGAATTGTAAATATTATAACCCTCTTCTCTTTAGTATTAATAAAAATAAAAATCATGGGATGGGTTTTAGTTTTCATTATTTTATGATATAGAATCCAAGACCTACGTTTATAAATTTATAAAGTATTCACCTAAATGTTTCTATAAATACACACCATAAATCCAATTAATCATTAATTAAAACCCATTAAGATTGATTTTACTCTCCCTCTCCCTATCTAAAACACTCCCATAGTGTACCCAATATCATAAGAAACTATTCCTATTCTTTTAAAAGTACCCTATGAGGGTATTAGATTTCTCCCTTTTTGTTTCCATTCAAGTACCTAATTTGTATTAATCATTTTTAATATATAAAGATTACTTTTTAATTAATTTATGTACATACCTTCACAAAAAAATGATGTAATAATAGTGGGTTTTCATTTATTCACTCGTATTATATCTTCTAGATAAGACATTCTATGGCGAAGTATGTGGTTTCCCTCATATTTTCTACCTTTATTTTGAGTTATTTCATTATACTAAGTCTTTTTCATATCAAAATTTTCATGATTAAATGAGTTTTTACAAATTAAATATACTTTTTTTATAATTATTATGTAATTATAACACTTTTCACTCTCATTAATCCCTTCATTGAACCTTCATTCACACACATTATACATATGAAATTATCCTGTGATTTTATATTAAAAACATTGTATAGTGAATACCCATCCCCAATTACATAGTACGGAATTAAAATTTATAGGCCTATAGATAATTTTTTGGTAACACAAATATATTTACCTCAATATTATTAATTGTTTGCTTGATAGTAATGAAATATGATCTTATATTGTTTTCTCTATGTGGAACAAAAATACATGTGCATGATATAAAATTAATGGGTGTGAATATAATTATATATCCCTAAAATGAATTGGGTTATTTTTTTATCTCATGATATTCCACAAATGGTATACAAGAGTTTATCCTATTCATAGTATGTTTTGAATTCTAGAATTTAATGTTTTTCTTATTCTAATGATGTATTGTTTTATGTTATTTCCATATTCCCTTATTGCCTTGAAGTAATCATATTATATCATGCTTCACAGATCAAATATTTTATTCTAACCCCTTTTATGTAACATATATATGACTCTTGAAACACATATATTACTTTCATATTATTATGTTTTTATTATTAATTTACTAGGATTTATTTCTCGCTCTGTTATTATGAACGTCTTGAGCTTATCACATATAGTATTAAAATATCCATTGAATATAATTGTATTTCATAGAGATTATTAAAAAATATACAATAAAAAAGAACAAAAAAATTATTATGGTATATATCCCACTTACATAATAAACTAGGACTCTATATATTATGGTATAGTATTATACATGACTTTATGCAATAAATCAAGAAATAGAATGTATAAAAGATATTTGTTGTCATAATCACATAATAAGGGATCATGAAATGAGTTGTTTGATACAATGAGTAATTTTTTTTAAATATATAAATTTATTATATAATAAATCATTACATATAATTCCCATGAGTGTTAATCATTTTGAATATGAAAATGAAAATTCGGGTGAAAACATAAAAGATCATTCAGAAGATAATTATGATATTTAAAAAAGCTATAAACATACATATCACATTAAGAATTTACTTGTCAAAAGGTGAAGTTAAATAGTATGAAATATTTTAATTTAATAATATCAAAAAATAAATCCTTCAAAATGAATTAATGTTATATAATATAAATTTGGAGCAAAATTTAAAAAATTTGATAATGAAATGAAATGGACCATTTTTTTATGTTGAAAGTTGCTTTATTGAATAGCCAATTTGTACAAACAGTAGTAAAAAATCAATTGTATATAAAATTAATTTTACTAAATAGTATTATAAAATATTATTTATTAGAATATTTAGGTTAGATAACCCATACATGAAAAAATAAAGCTCATGATAAACCATTATAAACAAAATAAAGGAGATTTTATTTATCAATATCACATACAAAAAACATACTCAATGAAGATGGAAATATTTTGAAGGGGTTTTTATGGTAAAAATTTATAAAATGATATAATAACACATAATATAATAAAATGGTCAAATGTGAATAGATTATACAAAATAAGTTAATGATAATGGTCATAACACAATAAATGAAAACTGAGTTACCAAACTCATACGGCTATGGTTACACAGGAGTCAAAATCCATTAGAATAAAAGAAAAATTTTATTTGTATATACTAAATAATAAAAATAATTAATTTATATAAAACTGTTGGGATAATATGTCAATAAAATAGCCTAAAAATAAAACAGCCTAAAAATAAAACATTGAGACTAATTTCAGACTTGTGACAAAGAATCATAATTGAGTATAAGAAAATTCATATGTCTTGAGTAACACTTTAATAGTAACCCAATTGAATGGGTGTAATTGTATTTGAAATTAGAAGAAAATAATATAAATATAATTAAATATATTACATAATTAATAGTTTTTAAATACAAAAAATAAATAAAATTATGTGCATCATATCAAACGTGTCTAAGATAGAGGAATTTGTGAAGAAAATATTTACCTCAGTAATGATTCGTTATTCAATACATAAAATGGAATCAATTATTAAATTATTTTAATTAATTAAAAACCCATGAAACATATTCATTACAAAAAATAATAAAAAAAAATTTATATTCAATATATAGAAATGAATATTAGACAGTTTACATGTATTTCTAACAACACGTGTCAGTAATATTTATTTATTTAAACTAGTTTCAAATAAACAATGTTGGTATCTATTATTTTGTAATATTTCATCATTAAAAGACAATATTTGGAAATTTAATAGATGTTAAATTATTTTTTATATGTATATAATTTCATTATATTGTGTTTTTGGTCAAAATAAATAAATATGACATTCGTGATGTTTATGTTTTGAGATATTCTTTACGAATGGAATGTGTTTCCATATTTAAGGAGTTAAATGTTGATATCACATTACCCCAAAGAACCAAAATATTTACAATATATGTATATAATATCATACCAATAAAGTAGTTATCATATTCATCCATCATATAAATTGTTTATATTGTTCGTGTATGTGGTTAAATCAACCCATTCATGAACTTACCATGATCAACGGATGATTATTTGGTAGATTGGTGTTTTTACATTATAAAACCAGAATAATGTTATTATTTGATTATTATTAGTTTGAAATATAATAATTATATATATGTATAAAGATGTGATAATTTATAAATAGTCATTAAGTAAAAGGAAGAGATCATTTTCCAATTATTTCTCTTATTTTAAATGATTAAATTAACGATAATTTTTGTTTGTCATATAATTATTATGATATAAATTATTACATTACATACCCATAATGAAATCATAAATTTCAATTTTATCCTTTAATAACATCCTCATAGCCATCCATGTAAATCAGGGATGATGAGAAAAACTAAATTAAATCATCCAATGGAGTTAGAATTCCACACATATCATTGTTTGTGATTTTTGTTTCCATAAAATGGGAGAAATAATTAATGTAGATTGTTATTTCAGAATAATAAAAATGATATAAATATGTTATATTTTTATTATACTTAATTATTTGACCATCATTATAAGGAAGTGACGTAAAATGAAACATGTAGCTTCATGGAGGTGGTAGTTCACACAATACACAATAAACATAATATTTCTCCCTAAATGGAAACAAAAAATATTACTAATTATTATTACAATAGAATAATAAAAATTATTATATAACCAATATTTATTTTATTGTATAGGTTATTGAAAATTATAATAGAAAATAAAAATAAAAAATGAAGATGTAATGTAAAAATTATTATTCATGTTGAGAATATTGCGATGACCTTGGAAGATCCCTTTGAAATAGATACGATAAACTAATATCATGTCACCAGAATCAAAAAATAGTGAACTATTATTCGATTTTAATAAAAATTTGCATTTTGGGGTAAAATAATTTTTTATAAGTGTATTTATGTGGTGGTAATATACAGCTCTTTAATGATATTACAATTTCATTTATTAATTATTTCAACTTTATATAATGGTACTGCATATTACATATACCATGTGGATAGTAATTTAAAAAATAATTTATTAAAAAATATATAAGATCAATAAATGCCTCATCCTACGAATTTGGGACATTTATTTGTCATATTTCAATCCCCTTTTCGCTTGATTTTTTAAACATAACATTTTAGTTTTTAGCATTATTATTATTGTTTACATAGGGTGAAATATCATTTATGACCAAATATATTATGTATCTTGATACATAATTTGGATAATATAATTCATAATTTCAGGTCTGCTTTATTTTCTTTAATTTGTAGAGGTTCTAAAAATTTACATTAAAATAATAAATGAATAAATTATAAAACCCATTTTAAAAAAATGTAACATAAAAAGAAAATTACAAATATTGGTGTATTCATTTTAAAGTATGTTTTTAATTATAGAACCAATTATATAATACATATTTTTTCTTATAAAAATGTAAAATTAAATATGAAATCATAATTATTTATCAATAAGTTCATAAGAATATTTTCTTGAGAAAGGATATTTTTATTATTCATATAAAAATATATATTTTTTTTCAAAAATCAAATAATTTTAGGACAATATAATACTAGAATGTCTATAAAATTATTTTATCTCTTTCAAAAAAAATTAAAATGTATAACTTATTTTTTAAATTAATATAAAATATATTAAGGAAAACTTCTTTTATTAAAAAAATCGTCTTCTTAAATGTAATGTGATTTTTTTATTATTTCATATATGCTTAAAAATAATATAACATTGATATATAAGATCATAAATCTAAATATTTAATTTTATCATTAACATTTATTTATAATAAAATTAATTTCATATGTTAAAATAATGTACAAAATATTTAAAGGGTTATTCTACTGGAATAATTTTTTAAGAAATGTTAATAAAAACAAAATAGTATTAAATAATTATGTAACTTGTTTTTATATTTTTATTTACTAATTATTATATTCTCAATGTATTTTTATTATGTAATGGATAAATTTAGTAAGGTGGTCCATTAATTTAGTATTTCATGTGACTTCTATTATTGTTGATAGTATCAATTTAATGGAAAAAAAATCTTTGGTAGTAACTTTCTACCCCCATTAAATAAATTTGTCCATCAAAATTTTAATCACACAAATACAATCGATGATGGTGACGGTATTCTTAACTTATTATTTATTCTAGGGAAACCATTTAATGTGAAATCTACCTTACTATAATATAATAGATCTACATACATATATTTTCCTCAAACAAAATTAATTATTTATACCATAATCATATATTTATCATAGTGTACCTTTACCAAAAATATCTATGTCAGAATCTAAAAAATAATATAGTGAAATCACATATTATTAAAAATGTTATTTCTATATTTGTTAATAAAATACTATTAGCCACCAATTAATTAAATCAAACACTTGAAAATATATTCCATAATAAAAAATTGTGACAATCATCCCAAAATATAGAATCATTTTTTATAAATCCAATTATTTTGATCATAAATAAACTAAAGAATGATCCATATATGTTTCAAATAATCATCAATAACTTTCTGAATATACCAAAATTTCATCGATACATATCACTTCACTATTTATAATAGATAATAGTGTCAATATTTAATTACTTTTAGGATATAATCTTAATTGCATTTCGTAAGATTTGATAAGACCCTTTTCTATTATAACAGGCATAAAGTAAAGTTGATTTTTTTAATTATTCTAAATTATTTGGTTATAACCCTTTTTTTCATTATTAAATTTCTCAGATTCATTTTTTTCAATATATTTTAATATAATACTAAAACCAAATTGGTAATGATAATATATAATATAATTAGAGAATTTTAATATTAAAACTCAATCTTAATAATCAATATCCAATGAAAATGATATTTAAACCGAAGAAAAATTCATTTAAACTATCCCATACTCAGATAATCATATATATATATATATATTGTTTAAACCTAAGTTTCCATATGTACTGTTCTATTTTACTTATTGACTTAATAAAATAATCTAAATTGGAAATAAATCTATCAGGATGCCTCGAAAATTTTAATGTGTTTAACCAACGAATATCCACCATTTGTTTCTATAAATGTGTATTGTTATGTCTATTTTTCATGCACTGAGTCAAAATTGAGAAGATACCCAAAAATACCATTCTATTATTATTTACCCTATGTAAAATAGTAACAGAGCCTACCTCAACTTACCAATATCTATAAAAAGATGCACTTCCTAGAAAACACACACAATAGTTATTTTCCATAAATTCCATGATTTTATGTTATTCTTAAAAATTTCCATTATACATATTCCTAATGGATTTTACTAATGTTATATTATTATATTTCCACAAATAATACCATAACTGACATAATTTTTTATCTACAACATTTAATTTAGGAAAAATGACAACTTATCATTCATTGTTAACGTCAAAAACTACCAAATTATCATCAACTGATAAATTCAAAATCTCTAATGTTATATATACCCTTATCTAACACCAAATATAGGATAATATGCCCAATAATATAATAAATAAATTTTACAAATCAAAAATTTTATTAGAACACATTCCAATGATCATTTATGCTTTTTTTATGATGAATTAGGGAAAATAAAACTGAAAAAATTCATATCCTCTTCAATTTTTTGAACAAATTTCATTCCACTTTGAGATTGGACGATTAAACCATTAAAAGTATTCATAATCTCTTACAGAATAATCTTTGACTATACCCTTATATAATCATATTATGTATTAATTTTATTCATAAAATTGGGTAAATAAAAACATGAAAATGGGGAATCTCATATGATCTATAAGGTAAAACATTACCAATAACAACCAGATTTCATAATTGAACACAAGAAGAGATATTCGTTATAAAGAATATATATAAGAAATTTTATAAACAATAAATTATAAATAAAAATTCATGGATCATGTAATTTTAAAACATTATAATTAAATAAAAATAGTATATAAACAGGCGTAAATAAACACAATCCATTAGATATTGACACAGTTGTACGAATAATATTATATCTATGAAACATATTTCATATTTTTTACAATAATTATTTTTAGAAACATTTCATTCATGATAAACACCATAGGTAACCATGCTTATAAGAAAATAAACCAATACTCATTGATACATTATATAATGAGATAAATAATTTTTAACAATGTATTGGAGGGAGATATAGGTCCCCAAACACCATCATTCAAAGCTATGAGTTCCACTTTAAAATAATTCACCTATCACCTCATAAAGTACCCATGTGAATAGAATTGTTTTCAAAAGACTTTATAATTTGAAATCATTAATTGTTATATTCAAAAACCAATAGAATGAATATTGGATTTGATAACATCTTGTAATATTCATGGAAAATACAATCCAATCAAGATAATAAATAATATTGTATTTACACAATTTAAATAATTTATATACTATTAAGATCATAATTATACCCATTTAACCATTTTATAGATTCTTATTTAATGCCCATTACTCACTGGAATAAATAATAGGTTATATATAGAGGAAATAAGTTGGATAAAAAATTAAGGCTATACACTAATAATGTTAATACATGAAAATTTTAATTATAGATCATCCATTCAAGAGATAAGGAATTTACATAAGAAATATGATCACATAAACAACATGTTCATAAGACTAACCCATTATGTTCTTCAAAACTAGATCCCTTATTATATATATAATTCCTAAAACCATTATTCATAACCATGGGAAAGGAAACAAAATAAATGGTAATCCTAGATTCAATGTTAGGGTAAACAAGGGGGATATCAATGATCACATAAGAATAACAAGTGAATAAGGATGTGATAATACGAGTTTGACATTATAATCACATACCCTTCATATCATATATCATAATATTTTTTCCTATAGAAATTAATGGATTTTCATAATCCATGAATCATAAAGAAATCAACAAAAATAATCCATGGAATCATAACATTAGAATAATATATTGACTTTTAGAATACATATAAGTATAGAAAATAATTTCTTTATTAATCAAGGATGATTGATAAGACTATAATATTTTAATGGGATCACTCCCCAAACCATCATAATATTCCTAGATCACACCCACAATAATCATATTAGAAAAGTCCCTAACTAATCATTGTCCACTCTACATTCCAGTACTGTTTATCTTCTGATACATCATTCATTACATAATTAATTGGAGGGAGATATAAATCACACCTATAACATAATGAAAGTATTATATATGTTTTCCATATTATCATAAAATATTCAAAATATCATATCCCATGAAATGAAATGGGTTTCATAAAACATTCATAACAGAATATCCCATAGAAAATGAATGGATTTCATACAAACAATTTCATCTTAAACAAAAAATATATAAAATAAATAATTTAGGTATTCTGGGAACATATACCTTTTAAATAATTATTTAAATATATTTTTTTTGTGTTTGATGAATATAATTTTCATTAAAATATCATGAATCATTATTGAGTAAAATAAATACTCAATTTTTAATTAACTTTATTAAAATATTAAAAAATAAAAAATTGTGGAAAATTTATTATTCTAAAATAACCCATGAATCATTACAATTAATATTCAGATCATTCATTGGTCATGATGGAGATAAAATATCTTCATACTATATAATTAAAAAAATATTCCTTTCATACATTTGTAAAATTTTTAAAAAGCACATCATTCGCGAAATAATATGATTCCATTTAAAACTATTTTTTTTATATATTATATCATGGTTAAAATTTAATTTATATAATCATATTATAATATTTACAACATATTTATAACTTTTTTTATAAAACAAGGATAAGGAAGAAAAATGATTTCTGGAAGATGAGAGAATTGAAGTCGATTTTCCTTAAAAAAATGACTTAGTCTCTTGTGTACATAATGTGTAGAAAATGAATAGAAAACATGTATTATAATGAATTAAATATGGTATATTAATATTAATGAGTTTTGTGTGAGATATATGATAGGATTTCATGATCATAAAATTAATCTAAAAAATTATTGATATGTAATGACATTATAACATAAAACCATTACTACTTTGGTAAAATTTGAATCATAAGAACCATGAATGTAATAAAAGTAAATATATATGTAAATTATCATATAATTAATAGTAATAATAATAAAATTCATTCATGGGATATATATACACCATATAAAAGAAATATGTGGTGAATATGTGATATCTTCCATGGAAATAGTGGTGAGATGAATATCCATTACTACAGACCTAACACAATTTTTACACATTAAATATTACTATATAATAAATATCGATTTATTATATGTATTATATAAACATAATAAAATATATTATACAATATACTTTTTGTTTATATGCTTTTAACACTCATTTTTAACACTACTTTGTTAAAAAAACGCATTCCATAGTGATATCTACTATTTCTTAAATGAATGTTTTGGTTCTATAGTATTAGTAATTATATTTTCTTAATGGGTCCAAAATATATATAAATTTAATAATTATATAAATAAAATATAAAAACATTATATTCATTTTTATAGTCATTAATAAAATATAATGATGGAAAAATTAATTACACCATTTTTGGAGATGACACGTCATACCTTCGAATGAATAATGTATCCAACAATCAAACAATGGAATGAAATAAATATATATATAAATAATAACTATTAAATAAGAATTATTATATCATATAAATATTATATATGATACATTTTCATTATATCCATCCTTATCACCAACTATGAAAAAACGAAATGAAAAATAAATCACATGGCTCCATGGAGGTGGTAGTCCCCACATATGCATGACTGAAATTATCATGTTTCAATGGGTTTGATGGTAATAAGGTAGATATTATTCTATAATTATATAAGAATAATTATTCCATAAGTACCATATATAAATTTAAACCCCTTATATTAACCACTCATAAAATATTGTGATGATAAACTATTTGTATCGCTGCGTGGAGTTGTTTTGTTGTATATACATATGAGAAATATTTTGACCTCACATTTGAGGGAAAGAGGGAGGATAGATATTATTAAATAATAATAATAACATTTATGTATATTTAGGTTAATTAATTTTTTATTTTATTGATAATTTAATATATTTTGAGTTGTTAAAATAATAATTTGAAAAACACTGATCGATTAAGGTGATTACATCATCTCTGTAATAACACTATTAAATATCTTTTTAAGGGATCTTGGGATGGTCTTTTAGGATTAATAGAACATATAGAATGTGTAAAATGGATTGGATAAGTGGAATTTTTACAGTATATTTGATCTATAAGTATCATAGTGGAGTGAATAAGAAAAAATAGTGGTTCCCTTTTATAATTATGGGAGGGGCACTCTTGCAATTTCATTAATTATTAAAATAAATTAAATCCATTATCTAGAAAAATGGTACCATATGGCATATAAATGGGATTATAATGACATTGAAAAAAAATATATTGTCCCTTTATCTTATTTTATTATTATTCTAATTTTTATGTAATTTAATATAATATTATTTTGATAAATTATCAGTATTTCCAATTTATAAACTATTAACTTAATTTGACATAAATGAAATGAATAAAAAGTTTTATTTAAATTATAATTCTTTAATATAACACTAGTATGTCCTAATAATTAAAAAAATCATAGGATCACATTAAATGACTCTAATTAAATTAATTTTAATATTTTTATTATCATTTATTATATATTATTTTTAATTGGATCTTATGGTAATAATGGTTCAATAATCTTTATGCAATTAAAATTATGATAAAAAATTATGGCAATATAACTTATTATTTACCTTGAATAGCCTAATTTACCCTTTATAGTGGTTTTAAATTTTAACAAGGTACCTACATGTAATTACTAAAACATAAAAAATACCTATTGATAAAATATAGACCTCTAGCTTCTAAATTTAGCATTAATTTTATCAAATTCAATATCAATTAGTGGAAAAAATATTTTAAAAAAATAATCCCATAACACTTGAAATAAATTGATTTATAGAAATATTTATTTTTAAGCACAAAACATAGTTTATTATTATCTTATGTGTAATAAAATAATAAATTAATGTTAAAACATTATATTAAATATATAATATATTAATTTTATGAAGATAATACACTAATAGTGATTAATATAATTTATTATGGTGAAAAATATTGTGCATAAATATAGTGTTTCCAAAAAAATATCTTTTTTACTTTTAAATGATTTTAATATTTATTTCCAATTAATTGATTCCCAAATAATTCAATAATATTTAGGAAACCATAAATTTTTCATAATTTATTCATTCATTTTCATACCCACTAATCTAATTTCTAGTTGATTACTATATGTTAACAGTATGTTATGGTTTATTTAAAATCATTGTTGCATGAAACATAAACTGTCAAAATTTTAAATTTCATTGAGTTTGTTTTATTAAAATATCAGGGTATAATAAAATATCCCCAATAAAATTATTTTTTGTCAAAAATAATAACTTTCATAAATAAATTGGAGTTATAATTGTTTCATTATATCCTTTTGTTCCCATGTAGCTTCATTGAATTTATGATTTTTCTATAGAATATTCACAAGTCTTGATGTCTTGTTTCGTTGTCCATTATCTATATAATACATGATTTCTACTACTTGTTACACAAAATAGCACATTTTCTTGTGGTATAACATCTATTTTTTGTGCATGTGATGGATGAAATATGTAATTCCTTATGATTGATATGCAGAAAACATTATGAACTTGAGGAGGTTCTGTGTATGCAATAAAATATAAGCAATGGTCATAGAATGATTAAGATTCATGAATGTTACAATATATCATGGTAACAGATTTACATTATTTCAGAATTAGATAAACATATTACATATATAAATTCATATAAAACCCTTATCACCTATGTTAAATTTAATGTTATGTCTAATATTGTCAACATAACGTTTTTCTCTACTGTAAGATGCCTTAATGTGCCACAAAATTTCATTGAATTTATCTGTAATTTCTTCATCTACCTCAATTACGAATAAATGTTTTTTCTAATTCATATCTACATTCCATATTAATACAACAAATTCAATATATAGATTCATATTTAGTAATCAGAATGATCCAGTTAGAGTTATTATTATAGGAAAACCTTCATAGGTGATGTTGTTGGTCCCAATGGCATTTAAAATCCATAGGATAAGATATCATCATATCCTGTTATATATAATATTTTCCCTTACACATACCATTTTCAAAGGATGATACACCTACTAAAAATCATATATTTTTCTGGATCATATTAAAGTCTTTAGTTGAACATCGTGGTAAACCTTACATCTCGATTAGAAAAAGTAGAATTTGGTACTCCATAGAAGGTTAAAATATTTAAGGTAAAATATAGCAATGTGATCTAATGATAAATCATCATTAATGGAAATGTAGTTATGTGAATTAGTAATGTAATTGAATACAACCCATATAGATTTTTTTAGAAGTTTGTGGGAGTCTGATAAAGAAAATCAATGGTGATGTTTTACCATTTTCATTTTTTATGGGTAATGTTTGTAATGTCCCCTTATACATTTGTCCCTAAACCATAACTTATTTAAAAACTATAAATGAGGAAACATGATCATCAATATCTCATTACATTTTATTTCACCATATATACTTGTTCTGATATCTATACGTCCTTTCTCCTCAATGATTAATATATAATGGTGAGTTGTAAGCCCTATCTGACAAATCCTTTTTGAAATCTAGTATGAATGGAATACATACATGTTTCCTGAAACATTTCATTCCATAATAATCAAGTTTGAAGTCTTGAAAATTTATCACCTTCTTTTAGAGTTCCATATCATCATTCCATGTCTCTTTAATCATCGAATTAATTGATTCTTGAACACTAATTTGAGAATGAAAATATATCTCTAGTTCTATATAGATTTAAAAATTCATCCTTTGAAAATAAATAAATATTGAATCTTTTGTGATTATGAAAATAGATTAGACAGTATTATACATTTATATTAGAGAATCTACCACTTTATTTTATTTCCCAAGATGTTAATATATTATGTAGTCATAATCTATAATTAGATCCAACCATATGCTCTAGTTAATATTTAACACTTTATATGTGAAAATATAATATATAGATTTTTTATTTGTATATATGTCACAAAATTATCCATAAAGATAATTCCATGATATCTTTAATTGTAAAATTTCCACATATATTGACAAATCATTACTTAATTAATTTTTTTGGACCATCAATTGGAACGAGTCATAAGCTATATCCCTATCATTTTTTTCTGATAACAGACTCCAATACTTTTTTGATGCAACACTATAGATTATGAACCCTTCACCACTATACAATAATGATAGAACATGTTAACTATATACACTATATAAAATTCCATTATATTTTCTTCAAATTGATCAATACCATGCAATATATCCCCCTTCATAGTTCCATATTGAGTTTATTAGAAATACATGATAAATTCTCCACAAAGAAATGATAATTTCTAGACAGAGCAATAAAAAATTAATCTTAGTCACAATTTATGATTTATGTCAACATTATATAAATTATATCTTTGATGTATCTTCTAATATAATCTTAGTTGAGATTATATAACCTTGGAATAAAACATTCCGTATGCATAATTCTGACATGGAATGTTTCATGTAAAGCTTCTCCTTCCTTGAGATCTTTAGTATAATTCTCAAGTGATCCTTAAAAACTTTTACAATCACACAATATAGTATAATATTATCCATAAAGACAACAAAAAACTGATCAAGGTATTAAATAATTACTCTATTAATTATATTCATGAAGACTTTTTGGGAATTAGTAAGACATAATGTCATTAATATAAATTTGTAGTGTCCATACCTTGTATGAAATTCTGTTTTGTGAATATCCTCTTTCTTGACCCTTAATTGATGATATATATAATAGATATCAGTCTTAGAAATGTATTTATCTATGTGAAGTTGATTAATCATGTTACCAATTCGGGGTAGAGGATAATTTTTCTTGATAGTGATATTTTTATGTCCCCAATAATGAATGAAAATTCACAATATTCTATATTTCATATTATCAAGAAGAATTGTCTCACGCCCTAGTGGCACACAATGTGGAATTAATCCCTTGATTAGATTAAAATAGATTTTATTCTTCATATCCTTCAACTCAATCATGTTCATTTTATTTAGATTCATTTGAATTGGAGTAGAACTATTTATGTTTTTCCATGAACCCAAGATCACGATCAAGTTGAATTCTATTAAAGTATTCAAAAAATATACTAACAAGATCTCATATAGTAGTAAGTTAATTGATGTTGAGTTTCTACGAAAAAAATATGAGATATAGAAAAAATTTTAATTGTAATTAATAACCATAAAATATTGGTGATTTCAATTATAATATGATATTTATCATCAAATTGATTAGATATCAAAGATTATTTATGAATATCAAACATGAATTCTCTTACCAAATATTTAATGTTGGATTCATTTAAGGAAAATATATATTCCTAGGATAACAGCAAACTGAAAAAATATAGAATAAACAGATTTATAAGAACCTTATTTTAACAAACATAAATCAAATAAGAATCAGAGACATGAAATGTGATCATCACACCGTGAATTAATTTTAATAAAAAATACGAATCTAATATATGTGGTTATTTAGTGATACTTTTAAATAATTATTTTTATATGAATGGCTTGGTAGATAAAAAAATAAAATAAGACATTAATAATTCTAGAGTGGCTGGTGTGTTTATATTCCAAGATGTCATTATTATACCCTCATGAGAAATAGAGATAATAAGAGACTTCTTAATGCTTATTGGATTATTATTTTTTTGACATTAATCATATTCATTAAACTTTATAGTTTGGTAATTGTTAGAAATAATTTCTATATTCCTTGAATTTGAAATAGTAGAGTGTTGGTGGTTCATTTTTTAGGTATTTATCCCTATTTATATCATTAACTATCTTCTTCCCATAATATAAACAATTAATTTTCCAATGATCTTCCATTCCACACATGAATCATTTAATAATTCCATTAAGAAAATTTCATCATTGTTTCCTTAAAAATATTGAAAATTATGTAAATATTATCTTCTTCTCTCCAAAATTTGTATAATTTCCCTTGATGTACACATTCCATTTCTTATGAAAACCACGAGATATATATGTAACTCCAATCTTGACATTCACTATGATGGAACATTGAATTTTTTATCCATAGATACTGAAGATCCTTATGGATAGTACCCTTCAAATTCATGTTTTTAAACCATTGAATAATTGGTTAAAATTACTATCAGGATGGATTAGAATCATATAAGTGTACCTCACAAGTGTCTTAAAAAATATTAATTGCTTCCAAAAGATTCACCATGCTTATGTTTATTCTTGAATAATTCATTCCCTATTTTAATGAAATGAATATGATAAATTTACTTGTCGATAAATATAATCTTAAAATCATCAAAATTCATGAAGTTAATTTCATGTTGTTTTATTGTGTTATTGATATGATTCTACCAATGATATATTAAAACTTCCAAATTATAAACTACTAGAAAAATATTTTCCTGTTTCAAACATTAGAGATTGAAACATATAATTTCAATGGAACTAGTCTATTTCTTAGAAAAGTATGAATTAGAAAAACCACTAAATTATGGTGGATATTAACTCATGATGGACTTAATAGGATTTTATTTTTACTTTTTCTAGTTTTTAAACTCATTATGATTAATAAATTGATAAATTTATTTTATCATATAAATAATATTTCAAATTCCATATCAAATAAAATTAATTTTCTTAGAAGGAAACTCAATTCACTACCATTATATTCAGAATTAACATGTTTTATTTTAGTTTCATCCATCGACTAAAAGAAAAAAATCATAGTGTTAGAAATAATGATCATAGTATAAAAACACATAACCATGAAAATTCATTTACAGTATGACTAAATGATAAAGCTACATTCTATGAGACCCAAATTTTATCTTAGGATATTCCTGATTATTAAAAAAAATATTATATTAAACATTACATTTAATTATATATCAGGTTCTGAATAATTCTCTCTTTTTATAGTTTCAATTGGTTAACTAAATATTTCTCTAATACCAACTTTAACAACCAATAATTTTCATACATACATATCACATATTAATAGATGAATATTTATAATATAATATAATGACCCATTCCATAATCATATAGCTATAATTAGTTTTTATCTATGGAAAAAAATAATGTTTAAAAAGATACACTGATTAATTTATTCCTAACTAGAATCCTCATTAGAAAAACAATTCCAAAAAAAATTCATCATTAATTGGTTTGAGGAAACATAATAAAGGCTAATATTATATACTCAGAAAAGGTAAACAAGATAGTTATCAATGATCACATAAGTGTAACATATGTGTATATAGGTGAGAACATGAGAATAAATATAGAAATCCATACACATTATATCAAATAAAATAATATTTAGCTAGTCCGTAAATCTTGATAATTCATAAAACATGAATCATAATAGAATCACAAATCATAATCCATGGAAGCATAACATTTCTAGAAGTCATTTTTTTGTTCAATACAAATCATTCTACAAATTTATTTTATTATTATTCAAGGATCATTTCCAAGAATATCTTGGTGGAATGAGTTCACTCCCTATATCCATTTAGTAGTCATAGTTCACTACCATGACTAGAATAGTGGACAAATTACCTTACTGATCTGGGTTCACTCCCCATTCTAATCGTATTTATCCCATGAGATTTCAATATTTTCCAAATTTATTGATAGGATATATAGGTCTGAAATTTCACCTAATGAAAATCATACATATGTGTTACACAAGATAATAAACTATTCATCATATCAGAACCCATTAAATGAAATAAGTTTCATAAAAATTTCATCATATCCTAACCCATGTAAAAGACACATGTTTCATAAACATTACATGATTTCATCATATAATAACATGTGGAAGAGAAAGATATTTCATACCAATATTGCCTTCATAAATATAAAAATTATAGATAAATAATAATACTTTTATCCTTTGATCATATCCATAGTAAATCATAATTTAAATGACGAGTAATTTCCTACGATTAATACAAATACAATTAATAGATTAATAAAAATTGTTTAGGAAAACATTATTTACATTAATATAAACAATTATAGAAAATATATTAAATTTCATAAATATTATAGAAAATATTTTCTAAAAAATTTACCATGAAAACATGTTAATGATTATTCATGTCATTGGTTATTCATGCAAATAGGATGTTCCATTAAATCAATATTGTTTAAAAAATTATTTTATTTATTTTGTTGGAAGAAAAAAAGAAATATCACCATTAATAATCATACAATAATATACTTTTAATACATTTTTAAAACATAAAGTAGTTAAAATTTAAATTAATATTTATAGTAGAATGGTAAAAACTAAATTTAATTTTTCAGAAAGAATGTATATGGAATGAAATGTTTTTTGGATATAAATATGAAATGATGTCAAATTTTCTTATCAAAATTAGTATATTGAGAAATTAATGTGAGAAAAATTAGTGGAAAATATGTATTTTGTTGGTTTATCAACAGGGAAAAAAATTGAATATTTTATTGATGGGTATACCATAATAATTCATCAACATTAGCTTATTCATAAACAATTTAGATAAATAGTGATATCATAACATAAAACCCTTATTACTGTGGAAAAATTTGAATCAAATCAAAATATAATGTAATAACCATATATGGATATGTAAATACCCAAAATATTTATAATAATAATAATAAAATAATCTAATTTTAATTATATACACCACATAAATGAAATATGTGGTGAATATATCATATTTCCCAAGAAAATAAACGTGATATGAAAACCCATTACAGTAAATTCAAATTCCTATATACATTTTTGAAAATATTGATTGGAATGTATATATTTATTTAAAATATATTATATAACCATAATAGTATATATCATATCATATATAATTTACTTATGACCTTTTATCACACATTTTATAACAATACCTTTTTAAAATACCCATATTAGATTTTTTTCATGTATATTTTTCATCGATAGTTTCAGTCCTTGTATATTGATAGTGTTTTTATAATGTTCATAATATTAAAAATGATATAAATAACATATATAATCATTATTTAATTATTTTGAGTTATTCACGAACAATATAGATATTAAAATGTATTACACATTTTATTGAGATGGTGTCATATATGTATGCATGAACGCAATTTCCATTTTTTTATGGATGAAATAAAATAAAGTTAAATAACAATAGTATATTCTAAGAAAATTATTGTATAATATATATCTTATATATTAATTAAATCCATCTGCATTACCATAATTTTTAATATAATATTAACATGCTTCACATCACTTCATGGAGTTTGTGGTCCACATGTGCACACAATCGGTGTTATTGTTTTTAAATGGACTAGAATGTAATAATGATGAAATTATATTTCAATTACATAAGATTAATTATTACATAATTATCATATATAATATTTATAGCAATCATATTAATCATTAATAAATTATGGTGATGATAATTCAATTGTATCTTTACACAGAGATGGTAAGGTGTACGTATACACTATCTATATTTTCACATCCTATTTAATAGAAAAAAGGTGAATAATGACTATTTAATTATAATAAAAATTTTAAATTATATTTAGTATACTAATTTAAAAAATAATAATATATTTATATTACATAAAACACTAATTAGAATGAAAGTGGTTGATTAAAGAGATCATCCGTTCTTTGAAGTAACTCATTCAGATCTCCCTTTCAAGGCTATAGGGATGGTATTTGGAGTAGATATAAACCTATAAAATTTGACTATGAGAGTGGGTAGAAGGATTTTGTATATTTTCATCACCTTACCAGGAACAAAGTGTTGAGATAAAGGGAATTGAGTGGTACCTTTTCATAATTGAGGAGATTGGAAAACATAAAAGTTATTTAAATATTATAATATATTAAATTCATTCTTTGGCCAAAAGGTTCCAAATAGACTATATATGGGAAACTGGTGAAATCTTAGACCATATATTATCCCATTTTCCTCTTTTAAAATTTTAATTATTCTTATGTAATTTAAAAGATTATAATTTTTATAAAATATCAATATTTACAATTTAGAATATAATTTTTTTCTTAAAATCTATACATAAAAATATTTAAATAAAATATAGTTCATTAAAATAAAAAAAATACTTCATATTCATTTAAAAATAATTGATAAATGTTAACTCAAAAAAATTATTTTACTTATCATCTTTTTGAAATCATTTTTTAATAATAAAAATATTACATATACGTTTCTTATGAATTTTAATTATTTACATATTTATGAAGAATTAATAATAATTTCCAATCATTAAATTAATTTCATTTATTAAAATATGGAACCTTATATTGATTATAAAACATATTTTCCCTAATGGGGACACACAATTGATATTTAAAACTAAGAGAGTTGCAATTTTTACTTTTATTTCCATTAAATTTTATATAGGTAATTTTCATAGAAATGTGATCATTAGAAACACATTTTATTTATTATGGTGATAAAGGAATATTTTATTTTATATAATATTAACTAGGGTGAAAAATATGGCATTATCACATACATTTAACAAATATTCTAATGATTTACCCTTTACCGGTGGGATAAGTTTTTCCACAGTTACTATCTACATTCACCAAAAAAGGAAAATATTTTTCAAAATATTAAATTAATGATTCCAAATAATGTATTTATTTTCTAAATTTAATTTTTCTAAGTGTAAGAAATTAATTTTTAAAATAATGACTTAATAGACGATGAATACCAATTTTAAGAAAAATATGTATCTATGTATAAAAAAAATTTATTCAAAAAACCTTCCAAAAAAACTACAAAATTTTAAATTTTGATTTAATATATAATATATTAAAATCATTAAAATCATTCATCAGTAATTATTATTTTAATTCAAAAATATAAAAATACATTGTTCTGATAAAACAATTATTTTTTAGAAAAATATCACTTTTACTTTGAAAAGATTCTTATTTTTTTATTTCATTGATACCTAATGAATTCATTTATAAATATGAATCCATGAATTTTCCATAATACATATATCCCTTTTAATACCCATAAGAATAACTACTTTATGATGTCTACAATTTAATAGTCTATCGTGGTTCGTTTAAACTCAGTGTTTTGTGTAATGCAAGATATCATCAAAATTAAATTTATTTGAAAAATATATTCCATAATATCTCATAATGTTATAGTGTGTTAAATACATTAAATTATAAAAATTAAAATTTCTTACTGAGTAAATAATTTTAAATAAATACAATGTGTTTAAATCCTTTTGAATAATAATGTTAGAATTGATGTGAAAACATAAAAGATGATTTAAAAATAATTCTTAACATTGATGTAAAATAAAATCATACAGGTCCCCATAAAAGTATATTTTGAAAATGTGAAGTGATATAATTTTGAAAAAAAATAATTTATAATAATGAATCCTTGAAAAGGATATAAGGTTTTCAATAGGAAATGTAGATCCAATGATAAAATATTTTATAATGAATAGAATAATATATAATATTCTGATCGGATATCCAAATCGAGGAATAAATATGTTCTAGATTAAAATATTAACTCAATGAAATGAGATTTTATTTATCAATAAACCTCATATGAAACATACTTCATTAATCATGAAATAGTTGAATGGAGTTTAATTTATTCAAAATGAAAAAAAATTATTAAATAACACATTATAAAATCGAAAATAATAATTTTCCCTATATATATAAACTATTTTTAAAGGAATGATCATAACTCAATGAATGATAATTGAGTTGTAAAAAAATATTAAGACTCAAGTAACACTTGATTAAAATAAAATCGTGAGAAAAGAATATGATTTTGATTAATCTATCACAATAATTACATAGAGAAAATTAATTAATCATTCAAGGGATATTAAATCTTTAGAACACCATATATTGGAATCATGGAACATAACATCTCACATGACTCAAATAATTTGGATTGATGCCAAGAAAACCATTATGATATGAGTGACTCATGGATAAAAATCCCTTGTAAGAGTGTGATTTTCAATTAAATTAATATCATATTATTAAAAGGTAATTCTAGACATGATAACTCATATATGAAGTATATAGATATTATTAATGAAATATGGTTTATGATACCAAAAATGCCTCAATGATAGGATTTTTTGGGGATAAATATCACCTGAGCTTGGATTTATTATAAACTATCACAAAAAATGAATAATTAAATTAAAATATTTAAATATTAAACAATTAATATTATTAGTAACTATAACAATCTATAATCCTCATATAAAATGAGTCTATAGAAAATAATATTAGATATTTTTACCTATTATCATTATTAGGTGTAATAAATCAGCGTAACGCCCTAGGATTTCATAATACATTATATCTTTTAAGTAATTCAACAGTTGGCACCACACGCAACATCGAGTTCAAGCGCACCATGACTTACCAAAATAGACGTTTAAAAAAGGCTAAGAATATTATTAATTTAATTTTAAATTGTATGTACTCCATATAATATTAACATTCATATTATGTGTTTTCATACATAATATAATAACAAATCCAATTTTTTAGATAAAAGTAGTGTCTTTAAATAAAATGCAATTTTATGGCCTTTTAATGGAGAAACCATTTTATAAATACAATGTTTGACACTTTTATATATTCAATTTTACAAAATAAACTTCTTATTTATAAAAGGGACATAAAAATTTAGTTTGTGTAAATATTTGGTGTTTTTATGATAACTTTCATATTTTGATGAATAGTGAAAAATAATAAATTTTGATTGAAAACAACTTTTTAATCAAAATAATTTATATTGTCAATTTATAAATTTGAAAGATTTTGAAGAATAAATAGATTATATTTTTATCATTTAATCCAATTTTGGTCATTGGAATTAAATTTACATATAAATTGGACATAAACACATATGAATATTTTGATAGTTTTTACTTCTAAAAAACTCGCTTTCTTGTTTTGACAATGGAAATTAATGTAAAATTAATTAATGAAAATTCTCTATATTTCAATTTTTAAAATATAAATACTTTTTGAATTCAAAAAATCAAAATTATCTTAGTGAAATATTTTGGTATTTTCTGAAAACATTCATTTTTTTATGAATAGTGAAAAATAATGCATTGCACATGAAAACCAAATTTTTTATTTAAATAACTATGTTTAATTAAAAATTTATCTTAAAATAGATACATAATACATAAATTAGTAAAATTTAAGTAATTTGAGTAATTTTATAATAATATTAGATATATAAAATATTACTGAATCATTTTAATGCCTTTTTACCCACCTTCTAGGCATATTTACCAACCTTCTAGGCACATTTGAAAATTGAATAAATAATAATTTTACCACTTTTGTGAATTGAATATCAAAAATAAATGAGACATAGGTGAAATCAGTAAGTAAAATGGGGTTCAATAGGATGAACGTAATATTTGAGGGAATAGTAATTTTTGAATTTTATTTACCACAATTAAAAGTAAATAAGGTAATTAAAGGTATAAATAATATTAAAATTACCCTAACACATTTCCTAATTCTATTGGATAAGTTCTTTTCGACTGAAATAAACCTTAGGAATAAAATATGTTCCTCTTTGATCCACTTGTATTAGATTAGTACACTTATTATTTTTTTATCTATAGAAGATTTAAAAGGGGTTAAATTAAAATTTTAATAACTAAACCATTTTTAATATAGGGTTATTTATACGATAAATTATATTATTAATATTCAATAGATATATGAAAATATTTTCTAAATCATGGTATTTTATTTGTAATATTTAGACATTAAATATTTATATTTATTTATGATATACTGATGATGCAGTAATTACATTATTAATGAAAGATTAAATTAATTGTTACTCTAAACTTCCAAATAAATGTAAATTTAGACTTTTTATTAGTATAAATAATTTTATAGGTTAATATGACATGTTAGTACCGATTTAATATATTATTTTATGTGTAATCATGTTTTGTTGACTTTTAAAAAAACCAAATACTAAATAGTTTCAAAATTGACATAAATGTGTCTTTAATACAAATACTATATTATTAAATGATATTATATTCCTAATAATATAAGGTTCAGCCAAAGGAATTATATAATAATAGATATGTTATTACTGAACCATTTGGGGTTCTCTTGGAATTTATAATAAGTTTACAAACCACTTAATATAAAAATATAGGAAGACATTGTAAAAGTTAAACTATTTATCTAAGAGTTAAATCTAAAAGATAAGGTTAATATGATGACCTAAAAATGTATAAAAAATATTTTTTGAGATTATTTAGACCCATCCCAACCATATATTTTAAATAAACAATTTTTGAGCCATTATAAAACGAAAATAAATTTATAATAAATTAAAATTTCAAGCATTTTCTAAAGTGTCACTAACCTCACTTATAAAATGGTACTTTCCCTTATCTTAAATTCACACTCTCAATGAATTTTGTATCATCCCTACCCTGCTCAAATATCCTCCTAACTACCATCATTTTATCCTAGAAGCCTTAAATTGATCAGAAATCCAGCCTAAGGATCCCTTTTGTTCAAATAAAAATGAAGAACCTGAAGAAGAGGTCATTATATCACCACCTCTTTCAAATTTATTTTCTTCTTCCACTTACTCATTATTTTTTGTTTCTATACAAAAATAATAACTACAGTATCTTCTACATACTGTTATTTTATTATAAATATGGTACAACCATTTTCATTATTCTATCCATTCTATTAATGTCAAAGTCACCATACATGTGTACGAATGGCTTAATATCTCTACATTGTGGTGTAATTTTTTATTCAACACATCATTATTTTGATGGGTATAATAATGAGGATAATTTATGTGATTAATAATTATAACATGTTAATGATTATGTATATATAATATACAATCCAATTACAAAATATTTCCCAATCAATAAAATGGTATCATCGCTCGTGTATATGTACGGCTTACCATCTCAAAGAGGCGATGAGATTCATTTCGACATTCAACATTCAATGAAGATTATAAATATATATATTATTAATAAGTATGTAATATATGAAATAATAATGCTACTAAAAATATAAAAATAAATAAATGAATATATTTATTTATTTATATATATCTCAGTTACTTACTTCCATTCAATACGATATGAAAACAGAAACATCGTTTATGTATACATATGACCTACCGTCTCCATAAACTGTGTTTTCCATTTCATATATTAATATATTATACATACATATATTATGAATATATATGATACAAAAATAATGTTTTATATTTTGGAATTAAAAAATCATGATATAAGTTATACGATCAAGAATAAGAAGTTAAACCACATATGATGAAGAAATTGATTATCACTAGAAATGTTATTTTAACATAGAAATTATTAGTAAATGGGTTGTATAAAGTTATAAATGATTCAAGTATGATATCATAAATATGAATATGGTTATGTTTTAATTTAATAACATAATATGGTCATTATACATGAGGTTGAATGTACCCTCATCCAAAGTAATGTTCAAGGTAAGTGTTAATTACTCAATATCATTATTATCTGAGATTATTTATGTTTATGTATTTATTGGGACATTTTTAAAATATATGTCCATGTTTCATAAAAAAAATTCAAAATTAATTTTTTATTGTTTTTTTTAAGGTAATGTTTATGAATGTCATCATTTTAAATGTTTTATGATTTATTTTTCTAAATATTTTTAATTAATGTCCATGTTTTAAAAATGATTTTAAGGATTTATTTGTATTGAAATGATTGTTTTAAATTGTTAATTCCTTTCAAATGTTTTGAATTGTTATTGGAAACTTTTATTCAAAAATATATATTAAAAAACTTCTTTTTTAAATGTGTGACTTTTAAATGATTTCATAAAATGGATATTTATCTCAAATAGGTTTACTGATGATTTTCAACTATTTCAACATCCTTTACATGATATTATTCTTGATTGAGGTTGATTTATTATAATATAATCTTCAATATTTTATTGAATGTGTTATGATATGTTTGACTGTGGATGTGTTATTTTTATACCATTCATGGTTTCTGGTTAAATTATTGACATTTCGTATGCTGGTTTTAATATCAATGTTTATATTTTCATTAAACATTTTAATTTGAGGAATTCATTAGACATAGTAAGTGACGGGTGGAGCCTGCTATAGCTCCTTGTTGCATCATTAGGTCTCATGAGACAAACTAGTGTATTGGAACTATGAATTGAAAAAAAATATTTTGTTTTATTGGAAAAAGGCCTTGAATATGTGGTTATCATGTCAGGAATTATGCATTCCATCATTATGAAAATAATTATTACATTGGATTATTCGACTAGTTGAATATCCATGTGAATGTTTATATGGTAATTTTTCATTTATTTTTACCATATTATGTTCATGTTAATTTGTAAAAAGGGTGTTGTTTTTATTACCATATAACCTTTAAATTTAATAGCTTCCTCTAAATTATTTACCCATACTAAGCATCAGAGCTCACCCCATTCATATGTTTTATTTTCCCCGTTTTCCAAGATGTGTATTATGATTAATATGAAGTGTTATGCTAAGGTAATAATGAGGTTATCAAAAGATTATTTATGTTGTGTTGTATGTTAGAAAGTGTAATGTAACATCCATGTAAGTAATCTATTTATTCGAGACTACAAAACTGATCAGTCTTTCAGGACATAATTCGTTGTAATCATTCAAATGTATTAAAATAATGCACCGACCCTGGGTAACTGGGGTCGGGGCATTATAGTTGGAATCAAAGGATGTTTAGAAACAACCTTAGAAAAATATTTAGATAAAATATTATTTTGAAACATTACCATAGGATAGACTTTGAAGATTATTATATAAGAACTTCCTAAAATTTTTGTAATGTATAGATTTTGTAAATTTTCTAAGCACTACATCCTTGTCTGGATACGAGAAGGTAGAGGCATATCTGGAATAGATGTACCAAGGGGTTAAACCTGAAAACACCACTTTGAGCTACACTTGAATGGGAAGAGGTTCACAAAAATGGGCCATGTTTCACTCTTGGTTACGACACTCCCAAGGGATATGCTTAGGAAAATTAACATTTTATTTTCAAGCCATAATGAAGGATTTATGAGTAAATATGTCATCAAAGAAACCACTTTTATGATTATGATACTTGATGTGTAAAAATATTCAATTAATACAGATAATTTTTCTAGTTTTTGGATTATAAATTATGATATGATCTAAGCTAGTGTTTATCACCATTTTGAAAATTGTGCCCTATAGAAGTAATGAGAACTATAGAAATACATATGATCCAAAGAGTAAGAATTTTTATATAATTCATGCTCTTAAGACAACATTTAAAAGGGAAATAGTCTCCCATGTATTCTCATCGTATGAAGAAATAATATCAAGTGTTAATAAGATAAGTAATGAATTCTTTGAGTCCTATGTATTATAAGGGAAGAAATAGAAGAGGATTATGGTAGAGAAAAATATAATTAATGGGGAGATGGGAAAGAAGGGTTTTCCCACATGTGATAACTGTGTAAAGAATCCCCTTGGTAATTTATTAAAGGGAATGTGAGTTTGATATATGTCTGGAAAAAATGACACCAAATACATGATTAAATGGGTAAGAAAAATGGTTTCAAATGAGCAATGCATCATCTGGAAGGAGTCGGGACACTACACAAATTAATGTCTAAATCATCATAGTATACCCTAAATGATGCTACCTAATAATAATCATGTTATGATACTACCATAGATGAATAAGAATTATTATTGTTCTTATATTGTTATTAATTAATTGTGTAATTTTAGTATTGTATTAATGATTTAAATGTTTTAAAAATTACATAGTATATAAGGATCGTACTGCAGCACAACTTCATTAAGGATTTGTGATTGTAGGGTACTATGTAATGTCACACAGTTTCAAGTAAAATATTTTAAAAAATATATTTTTGGGGGAAATATAACCCTTAATATGTTTCTAAAACTCATATAATGATTTCAGAATAAGATATAATTGAGTTGGATAATGTATATTGGATATAATTTACTGCCTTGGAAGAAATTAATTGTTTGTTTATACCATCATTGTTGGAGTCTACAACATTTTTTGATTTAAAGAGTATATATGGTATTCTATAAGGAATAAGGGTGAATGAAAATATTCAATAAGGTTTTATGGTAATTTGGGGTGTTACCGTGTTTTATGAAAATACATGATGAAGGTATTCATATGTTATTACCTGGAAAAAATATCATCAATATGTTTACCATCCTTATAAATTCTGTACAATGAGTTTAGACAGAAGTATTTTGGATAACTCTAAAGGTTGGAATGAATTAATTTGGACATTGAATACTATTTTTTATGGTTAAAAAGTTTCATAAGATTATTTTTTGATTGATATAAAAAGGACAACTCATAGGTCAGGTGAAAACCTGTTGCGTTCGGCAGGGCTGCGAGACTTGAACTAGCAAACGAAGGGTGAAAAGGGTGGATCACCTACCACTGGCCTATGAGATGTCCTGGTTTGTATATTGTATAATTTTTTAAATGGTGTGATAGTTTAATTATAAATTCAATATTTTTGTAACCCTATACGATTAAGATAAATTGAATATTTATGAATTTTATTATCTTCTGGAGGGAGAGATGAGTTTGTGGTAGAAGATAGTTCAAGGATGGAACTCTACTTGTCAATAATTTTCCCCCTATTTTATAAAGAAATTAATTCTTAAAAATCAAGTTATGGAACTTACAACAGAAAATGTGTTATCCTAATACATTATGGTTTTTTGAAGCGACAATGTTTAAATCATCATAGATTTATGGATTTGAGACACTCAATATCCCATTTATTTTATCACTTGTTTACAATTGATGACATCAATAACTACCTATAAATATTTATATATCCCTCTAACTATGTATCTCAAATATCCTCCAATGTTCTTATAATTGAGATCATAATTTTGTGGTGACTTTTTTATTTGTTTTTCCCTTTTATTAAGACAAAATTTTATAAACCCTATTTCTGATGTGGGGTTTCCACAAGGGTATTTTCTAATTTTAACGTTTTTTTAGAAGAAAAATTTCAAATTTCAAGGATGAAATTTATTAAAGGGGGGATAATGTAACACCCTATGATTTCAAAATACCTTATCTCTTTAAAAAAATTTAATAGCTTGCACACACGCAACATCGTGTTCGACCGCATCACGACTTTCCAAACTAGCCATTTAAAAAGAGTTTATTAATAGTATTAACATAATTTTGAATTTTATATACTCCATATAATTTAAACATCCATATTATGTGTATTTTAGACATAATATAAGAAAAAATACAATATTTCAGATAAAAGAATTGTTTCTAAAAAATGACAATTTACCACCTTTTAATGAAGAACCATTATTAAATCCAATGTTTGAATATTTTATATACAAAATTTGACAATATAAATTTTTTATTTATAATAGGGACATAAAAATTAAGTTTGGAATTTTTTTTTGTTTTAGTGATAACTTAAATATTTTTATGAATAGTGAAAAATGCCAAATTTTAATCGTTTTCTTAGTAAAAATATTTTATATTATTAAATTATAATTTTTTTTGGTTTTGAAGTATAATTAGATTATTTTTTATCATATAATCCAATGTTGGTCATTAGATAAAATTTTACATCTAAATTCGACATAAACACATATCATTCTTTTGAACGTTTTTACTTCTAAAAAACTGGATTTCAGGTTTTGACAACCAGAATTAATTTAATTTAATTAATGAAACTTATATGTTTTGAATTTATTAAAATAGAAATAATTATTGAATTCAGAATATAAAAATTATATTAGGGTGATTTTTTTTATTTTTCTAAAAACATTCAATTTTTTATGAATAGTGAAAAATACTGCATAGTACATAATCACCGACTTTTTCATTGGAATAATTATTTTTAATTAATAATTAATCTTAAAATAGATACATAATAGTTTATTAGCACAATTTAATTCATTGAAGTCATTTTATAACGAGATTAGATATATAAAATGTTATTGAACCATTTTAACGTCTTTTTACCCACCATCTAGGCACATTTACCCACCTTTTAGGCGCTTTTCAAGATTTGCATAAAACGTAATTTTTACCATTTATGTGAATTGAATTTAAAAAATCCGAGAGAAACAGTTGAAAACAGTATGTAAAATTTTGTTCAATAGGATGAAAATAATTTTTGGTGAATAGTAACATTTGAATTTTATTTACCCCAGTTAAAAGAAAATAATGTTATTAAAGGTAAAAATAATATAAAAGTATCCGGACACATGTCCCAAATCTATTGGATAAGTGGTCTTCGACCAAAATAAACCTTATGAATAAAATATGATTCTTTTTGATCCACTTGGATTAGATTTGGACATTTATTATTATTTTATTTAAAGAAGAGTTAAAACGTGTTAAAATCAAATTTTAATAACTAAAACATTTTTAATATAGGGTTATTAATAAGATAAATTTCACTATAAATATTAATTAAAAATATTAAAATATGTCCGACATCATTATATTTTATTTATAATTTCTAGACACTAAATAATTAAATTTATATATGACACAATGATAATGAAGTATTTTACTTATTAATGAATGATTAAAATAATTGATATTATAAATTTCCAAATAAATGTAAAGATATACTTTTGATGAATTAAAATAATTATGTAGGTTAATGTGACATGTTATTATTTATTTTTAGTATTTTTTTGAAGTAATCATGTATATTTGACTTTCACAAAAACCAAATACTAAATAGTGTCAAAATTGATATAAATGGGTTTTTAAAACAAATACTATATTATTAAATGTTATAATATTCATAAAAAAATAAGGTTCTTCCAAAGGACTTATATAGTGATATATATTTCTGTAACTAACCACTTGGTGTTATCATGGAATTCTATAGTAAGTTTAATAACCATTTAATATAAAAATACAGGAAGACATTGTAAAAGTTTACCTATTTAACTAAGAGTTAAATCTAAAAGATAAGGTTAATATGGTGACATATACTTTTCTAAAACCCATTTGTTGAGATTATTTAGACCCATCCACACCTTATCCTACAAATAAATCCATTTGGAGCCATTATAAACTGAAAATGATTTTATAATAAAATAATATTTCAAGCTTTCCTAAAGTGACCCTACCCTCTCTTATAAAAGGGTACTTCCCCTACTCAAAAATTCACACCTCCAAAGAAATTTTCCTCAGCCAAACCCTGATAAAATATATTCCCAACTACCCTAAATTCATCAAAGATGCCTTAATTTGACCAGAAAGCTAGCATGTTGAGCCCTTTTGTTCAAATCAAAAGGAAGAACCCGAGGAATAGGTAATTATTTCATCACCTCTTTCAAAGTTGTTTTTTTCGTTTACATCATCTTTCACTATTGTTTCCATAAAAAAAAATACCATTACCTTCTATATAATTTGATGTAATTATAAATATGGTACATCCATATTCATTATTCTATCCATCCAATTAATGACAAAGTTAACATACGTTCGTACATACGGCTTATCGTCTCCACGTTGTGGTGTAGTTTGTTAGTAAACACTACATTATTTAGATGTGTATAATTATGAGTATAATTCATCTAAATAATAAATATAAAATTTTAATTATTCTTTATATACAATATACCATGCAATTACATACGATTTCTTTGTCAATAGAATTATATCATCGCTCGTGCGTATGTACATCTTACTGTCTCCACGACGTGATGAGATTCATTTCCACGTTCACCATTAAATAATGATTATAAATATATATTATTAATAATTATGTAATATATGAAATAATAATTCTATTGGATATATATGTGTGTGTGTGTGTGTGTATTTACATATATCTTGTTCACTTAGTTCCGTTCAATGCGATATGAAAAAAGAAACAATGTTTATGTGTACTTACGGACTACCATATCCATAAATGGTGTTTTACATATCATATATCAATATATTATACATAATTATATTTTCAATATATATGAAACATAAATAATGTTTTTTTCTTGAATCATTGAAATCATGGTATACTTTATTTGATCAATAATAACAAGTTAACACACGTTTGATAAAAACAATATTATTTCCTGAAATTTTATTTTTACATATAAATTATTACTAAATGGGTAGTATAAAGCCATAAATGAATAAAAAATTATATAATAAATATTAATATGGTTTTTTTTATAATTTAATAACATACTATGGTCATTATACAAGACGTTAAACATACCCTTGACCAAAAGAAAGTAGAATTTAAGTGTTAATTCTTCAATCTCACTATTATCCAAGATTGTTGAAATGTAAGAATTTAGGGAAATTTTTATCATCCATGTCCATGTTTCATAAAAAAAATTAAAAATAAATATTTTAAGGTTTTTTGGAAGTGACTATTTATCAAGATCATCATTTTAAATGATTTAATGATTTATTTTTAAAAATATTTATAATTAATGTCCATGTTTTAAAAATGATTTTAAGGCTTTATATATATAGACATGATTATTTTAAAATGTTAATTACCCTCAAAAGTTTCATGGTGGTGTGGGAAAAATTTATTCAAAAATTGATTTTAAATGACTTCCTTTATAAATGTGTTACATTTAAATGATTTCAAAAAATGAGATACTTCTCTAAAAGAGTTTTACTGATCATTTTTAACAATGTAAACATCCTTTATTGGATATTATTAAAGATTGAGTTTGATTTTTTATAATACAATCTTCCATATTTTATTGAATGAATTATGATATGTTTGACTGTGGATGATTTATTTTTATACCATTCATGGTTTATTGTAAAAGTATTGACATTTATCATGCTAGTTTTAATATGAATGTTTATGTTTTGTTTCAACATTTTCATATGAGGAATGCATTGGAAATAGTGAGTGACGGGCAGATCCCTTTATAGATCCTCGATGCATTGGTAGGTCTCATGAGACAAATTAGTTTTTTAGAACAAGGCCTTGACAAAAAAATTATTTGTTTTCCTGCCACAAGGCCTTGACTATGAGGTTATCTTGTCCAGAATTATGCATTCCATCATTATGGGATTAGTTATTACATGTGATTATTCGACTTGTAGAATATCCTTGTGCATGTTTATGTGGTAATGTTTCATTTATTTTTTCCATATTATGTTTATGTTTATGTTTAAAAGGGATGATGTTTTTATTACCATATCACCAAAAAAGTTAATAGCTTCCAATAAATTATTTACCCATACTAAGCATCTGAGCTCACCCATTTCTTATGTTTTATTTTGACCCAAATTTCATGAAGTGTATTATGATTATTATGAAGGGCTGTGATAAGGGAATAATGAGGTTATCAATAGATTATTTATGTCGTGTTGTATGCTAGAAAGTGTAATGTAACATTAATTTAGGTAATCTATATTCCAAGACTTCTAAACTGATCAGTCCTTCAGGCCATGATTCCTTGTAATCATGCCAATGTATTAAAATAAGGCACCATCTCTAGGTAACTGTGGTTGGGGAATTCCAATCTGTATTTCTTAGAAATAGTTTCAAAAAAATGGTGTTAGTATCTATTCATTTTTTAAAGTACATAATTATCATATTATCTGAAGTACTATAATATATGTGAATTGATTGATTATAAATATATAATTTCATTCAATTTCATTCTTTATTATAAACCATGAAGATGAAACCACTGATGATCATGTCTCCGTATTCACAAGGAATTAATGATGATTTCTATGGTAAGGATTTAAATATTTACGTAACAATTTAAAAACAAAAAACAAAAAAGTAATTACATATTTATATCATATTATATTGTTAAAAAGGTAGTGATAGTAATTCATGACGTAAATGTATTTTTTCATTTATGTAGTTGTTAATATAGGCCAAACATGATCCTAGAACAATTAATGGATTATTTAGACTTTCCTTAGTTGAAATATCATTATTTGAGAAGTATGATAATATTAAATAGATCATATTAGTTGTTTAAATAATAATATAAAATATTTATAAATAGATTATAATTTATATAAAGTCTTTACATTGAAATAATGGATCATTTCCCCCCTTACCTCACTCGTTTTAAATGATTTAATAAATGAAAACTGTGTGTTGTTGAAATAATTAATAGGTTTTATAAAATTAAATTTCAAAAACTCCATGATACCATAAACATCATATTTATCCTATTATCCCAACATTATAACCATACATGTATGGAGCTGATGCCAAAAACATAATCCAATCATTCCATGGATGTTATGGTCCACACATTCACATTGTTGATGATTTTTTAGAATAGAGTGTAAAAAAAGAGGGTTGTTATTTATTATTTTAGTGTCATAAATATTATATATTTATGAATGTAATTTATTTAATATCACATTGTTACCATACTTTTATTGTGTCGAAATAAAATACAACATTTTTCATCTTGTAGGCGATAGTTTGCATAATGCATGATTCATGTATTCATTTTTCCTAATTGAACTAGGAAAGGTGATTAATGATTATTACCATAGAATAATAACATTTTTTAAAAAATATATTAAAATATGTGTATACTTTAAAATTAGAGTTTGAAAATAAAAATAGAAAAGGAATTATTTTATAAAAAATGATTACTCACATTGAGAACTTTGATATTTCCTTGGAGGATCACGTGGAAATATATTATATTGGATAATATATTGTAGCATAAAGGTCAAGTTATTTGAATATTATTCCAGGTTAATTAAAAAATTTATGGTTTAAGTACGAAAATAATATTTATAAGTTCCTTTATTGGGTGTGAGAGGCCTCTTTTATAAGTTGTGAGAATGATATTTTTAATATTTGAAGATGACATAAACAGATTTCATGTTAAAAATAAAATGTGGAAAAATAATTAAAAAATAATTAACTAGTTGATAGATATAGTATATCGAGAACTCATCTACTCAATTATAATTGTATTTATCTTGTTTCAATCCATTTACCCCTCGAATTATTACTTTTACCATGTAGTCTTTAACCAGAGTAACAAGCTTTTACCTATTGTAACATATCATTTATGATTAAAAATAATATTATCCTTATTATACAATTTGTAAATACTAATATAAAATTGTAAATCTAATTTATTTTAATTAATTTCAAAATGATAGAATAATAAATTTTGAAAACTAAATGTATAATTTTTTAAAATTATTTTTAAAACATATAACCTGGATTCTAAAAGGTAAACTATGGGTTTAAAAATTAAATAAAATATTATTAATAATATGGTGTCACTTTTAAAAAATATTTATTTATATAAAAATGATTCACTAATTTTAAATTAATATTTAATTACTAATAACGTCACAAAACCCATTTAATTTTTAAAACTGATATTTTAAATATTCACCCAAAAACAAATAATTTAAAAAATATACCATAATATAATTCAATGATAATATTTAATTTTTAATAAAAAAATTATGTTATTTTTTGAAATTAATTTTTTAATATTTAAATGTTAATGCTTCAATAGAATTATAATATATTATAAAACAGAGCCTCTATTAAACAAAATAGTCTCCATAAATACAAAGTGTTTTTAATTATATTTAATAAGAATTTATAAATAACTGAATATTGATATACTAGTTTATAAATCAAAATATCACCTTTTATGATTAAATTTAATCTAATATAAATTAAATTTATTAAGGTAAAATTAAAAACCTTGTTTTAAAAAAGGGTTCTTTGAAAAGAATTATTTCAATTAAAATATAAATCAATGAAAAAATATTATTAATTGTTTTAATTTATTATTATATTATTCAATGTTACACTCATCCTTCTCAATTAATTTTAGAATCATTAGATATGGATCATGTTCATGAAATTTAGTGATTTTTTAATTTATTTTCCTTAGTTGAAAATAAAATCCAAATGAGGTATTATTGATAGTAAGTGGTTTTTTGGATATTTTAAGTGAATATTTTTTCATTAATAAGTGTAAATACTTAAAGTGACGTCTTTTTTTTCAATAAATTAATATTTTTGTGTTTCAGTAAGGGAAATTAAATCAGTTTACTCAGTGTGAGTTGTTCTTAAAAAAAATTATCATGTTATTTTTTATTATTATTCATTAAAAAGTGATTTTGGTTGATGTTTTTGATCTTGTGGACTACTATACAAAAGAGAACATGGATGTATAGAAGCTATTTGATAAAGTTTATAACCATTTATATTATTCTATATATGATATCTATTTATGGAAATATATTCATATATGATTTTCTATGTAGATACATTTTTATACCAGAACAAGCTACAATATAAGGTATATCATTGTATAGGATTTTAGGATTAATTGAATATGTGTTATTTGATACTATACTGCATCAAATAATTGATCAAGGAAGAAATTTGGTTACACATGTAGGAGAACACGTTGCATAAAAAAACCTACATAACTTAAAGACTAGTGTATGAAAATGGATCTCATATGTGATTCTAGAAACAATGTGATTTGATACTATATTCTATATGATAGATAGGTGAAATGATTTCATATGTCAATGGAACATGTATGAAAATGGTTCATGTATTGGGTTTTTTAACTGGTCAAAATTGTCCAAGATGGTTAGGAATCTCATATATCATGGAAATCCAGGTACAATGAATAAATAGTGACACATCTTACTTAATTAAAATATATAAAAACTATGTGTATTGTATTGGGAATTTCTTGTAGAAAAAAAGATGTATGATTTCGATGGTTTTTATGAAGAATAATTCCCAGATTTTAGTTTTCATGACGTTATCATAATAAAATTGTTGTATTGATCTATATGAATGGATTAAATTTTGTTGGAATGTGTTGTTTAATTAATGGTGAAGATATTATAATTATTATGATCAAATTAATGCATTTAAAATCAGTTATGAATGAACTTCCTATGTATTAAATTTTAGAGTTTGGATCAAATAAAGTATCAAAACTGAATTAAAAAGTATTTATGTGGACTTGTAAATATTTAAATTAGGAATAATTATAAATAGTAACCTTAAAATCATTATATATATATATTATAACTATTTATGATAATATTTTTAGATATAAATGTGAATTGAATTGAAATTATAGAAATAGAATAGTTTTTTTCTCACTATATTGAAAGAAATCATTGAATTATAAGATCTAACTAACAATAGGGAAACTAAATATATTTTAATAAGTATAGAAATGAAATGATGAATCCTATTTTTGAGGTTTCATTATATTGTTAATAAATATATTTTATAATATTATCTATTTTAGGAGAATATGAATAGTTAATTAACTATAGTGAAATGTAAGTTATAGATATATCCTTCTTGTTATAATCCAAAAAGTAGTTATTTTTCTAGTTGATGTGTAGTCTCTATTGTTCATTGATCATTACAAGAACTAAATTCAATAATTGAGTAGTAAACTTATTATATTATTTTGCTCGTATGGGTGTTCTTGTGTGTTGGGATTCAATAGAGTCAAATCTAACTAACCAGAAGTGAATATTATTTTTATATAAGAAGACATAAAATGAATGAAAACTTATTCAATACACACCCTACTCATTTGTCACACAACTCCAAACTGGTCATTTAAATAAGAAGGACATAGAATCAATGTATTATTTCTATATGGTTAATATATAATTACTCTATTCCCGTCAGCTTATTTCTAAATTTATGGCCATTTTGAATAGATTCATCAGCCACCATTCCAACACTATGTTACTTAGCATAAAAATAAAACTCAATACCATTTAATTCCATTTCCATAAATTCCCAATCCAATACTTACTTAATTCATATATCCAAACATGCAACATAAGAAAACCCATTCTTGGATACCACTATTATGTGACCTAATCCACAATTACCAATCGTGTGTGTTAGTAAATATAGTGTGATGCACTAACCAAACTCTAATCATTCAGGGATAAGTGACTAGAATCAAGTAAACATATCACATAGAATGAGATGATGTATCATAATACAACCACACACAATGAGAAACCCCACACAAATATATAATAATTAAAAATAGATAAAAAAAGTAACATATATGAATTTTTAAAATTGAAATATCCAAAAGAGTTTTCCAATATATAAAACATAATAAAAAAAGTGTAAGATACACACACAACAACATGTAGAATAATATAACCTCAATAGTTGGGGTGATGAGGTACCCAAAATTACCAATATACATACATAAAAAATTACTACTATTACACCATACACATAAAACTAATCTCTAATAACATTATGACCACTAAGGTCATTGGAAAATTTATTATCATCTAAATAACACATGACACATGTAGGTGAAGAAACAATTTTGTGGGTGATTATAATAAAACCCAGTATGATTCCCTAATAACTATATCGAAATAAAAAACCATTCAACTCAAACCATGGGGAAATAAATGAATGATTGACCTAAAAAACAATATATTATTTAAAAATATAATCTAACACATTTTATTAAGTCTCTCTACTATATGATGTGAATAAAAAAATATTAAAGACTCTATTAAAATGATTTACAAAGAATAGAATCTTGTTCCACATATTTGGAACAATATTGGAGGATCGTGTCTTTATTAAAGTATATTTATTTGTCCAAGGGATAATTATTTTATCCTCATTTTGTTTTATTAGGTGTTGTGTAAAATCTATTAATTCTATGGATTTTTTATTTTAGACCTCTTGTTTGTTTGTAAGGATATAGATCTGTTATTGAGTGTGCACGGTCTGAGTATAGTTAGGATAAATCATAAATCATTCCAAGGTAACCATGTGATTGGATTAGAGTGTCCTCTATGTAGGTGCATGATTTATAATTGGTTTTTCCTAACCATTCATTGATCGTGTGACATTTCATTTTTCTAGGTAATTATATTTATTACGGTTGGTGAATTTTTGGAAAAAGTTTGTTACCTAACCATGCAAAAGGGTTGATTATTTCATGAAATATAATTTTTATCATGAATAATTCCATGAAACCCTATTTATTTCTCTAACAATTTGGAATCCCAATATCATTAGTTCATCATAGTGTTTGTAGTGATTCTATTCCTACATGATATTCTACTATTATATTCAAGGATTATTATTCCCAAGAATTGATCACGTGATTTATATTTTATCATATCTATATAAACATCCTTGTTTTATCTTGGTAGAAACCATATTACCAGAGTTCCATGCCTGAATCAAGTTGTTATTGAACATCGTGACTTGATTTTTATGATGTATAGTATTAAGATAAGTTTTTATTACCCATGTATATGGAGACATGTTGTCATTTCACCATAGAATTTTTATTTGAGGAAGGTAGATTCACAGGTTTTCTTCTTAACCTAGATCTTGGTGTATTAGTATTTCAAAATAATCTATTTATGTTCCCTAAAAATGTTATTATTCTACTTATTTATTGTATATGAATCCATGGGTTATGGTAATCACCCGAAATGTGTTTCATAAAATTCCTAATTTATTATTTTGTATAGAATGTATTGATTTTGTATTTTTATAAACTATTCTTGGGTTTGCATGACATTGCATGGGCCCATGATGATTCAAACATGGCTGAAATGCTATTTTATGTTACTCTAGAGTTACCTGTGTTTGTGTGAATTCATGAGTCATTTTATGATATCGGTTTGAGTTTATTCATGGATCTTTCTGTCAAATATAAGTGGAATACGATAATATTATACCACTAAATGACTACATGGGTCTGTGAGGGTTTTGAGCCACCAATGAATATGGGTTGTTCAATGGTCATTCATTAATAGTAAATTCATACATTTTTATGTATTCTATATATGTTTACATTGTATGGTTGTATGTATTCATGGAATCTGTGTGTGGACTATTTTGTTTAAAATGATTTAAAAGTGAAAAATCAATTTTTATGATATTTAATAATATTATCTAATTTTTATTATTTTTTATATTATTATTCCATCATATATTTATAAATTTTGAGATGACATTTTCTTGATCTTATGTTGTGTCTGGTAATTTTTTGTTGACTTCATCATGGGTTTTTATACTTAACCCTACATATTATCCTTAGTGAATATGTAGTCATTATTTTAAATGTTGAAGATTAAGGGAGAACTTAATTTTTTTGTAGAGAATGGGGTTTCTGTAGACCATAATGATGGATATATGATATCTGTGTTCGATGCACTATGGTTATATAGGGTACTTATATGTTAAGTTTATTTATTTTATTTCTTTTCTATCTAATTAAAATATTTTGTTATATAATGTTTTCAACTACAACTCGGACAGTTCATTATTATTTGATATATATTTTTTTTGGTTTTATATCATGGTGATAATATGTCTCTATATTATAGTCATTATACAAGATAATTATTTAAGGGAAAATAGCCACCATGATTTATTAAATCCTTAGATATTTATTTTCATCTTTTAGACCCATGGGATGTCGTTTAAGGATATTTGAAATTTAGTCCTTCCAAATAAAATGGGCTTGGTAGGGATGTTACGAATATTATCAATTTGGCATGATTAGTCATTTGCGATGGTAGCTTTGGAGATAATATAAATCAATATTAGAAATATAGATCCAAAAAAGCTGTCTCAAATAAATTTATGTTGAAAATTATTTTATCGACGTGTATAATGTAAAAAAATGTTATTAGATACTTATAGTTTTTTTATAATCTCATTATCTGTGGTTTAGTAGATTAGATTTATGTATCAAGATTTATTTAAGAAATACCATTAAAATTTTATAATTGTTTAGATATTAACATATTTATGTTTTATTATATTGAAACATGATAACGATGGATGCAAAAATGGGTGATTGTTCCCATGGAAGACACTTAGAGATTCAATGTGACTATTTTGAGAACATGGAAAATATGAATGGATATTATATTATGGGATAATTCTTCAATGTTTTAATTTATATTTATGGCCATAAATATCTTTTGATATGTAAATGAATAAGAGAGTTTTCATAACTAGAAATAAACCATTAATAATCCTAAATAATTTAATTTGGTTAATGGTAATTAGAATCCATGTTAATTTAAAATAATAAATTCTATTATAGAATTAGTAATTATAATAATAATTTCATATTCCATATCATTCCTTCTTCATTCCCCTATCCATGATTATATTATAGGAATCCAATAAACATGATTGACTATTATTTTTACCTTGACATTTTATGTTTTTAGTAACATTTCATATGTTGATTTTCGATTTACAATATGAATGTTAGTGCACGAAACCTCTGAATATATATAGAGAGTACCATAACTATATGTTGTTATTTCCTTGATTAACATTCTGATATGTGAAAAGAATATACATTCCTTATTACTTCTTGTTTTTAGTTGGTCAATCTTTTTTAGTATAATTAATTGAGTAACATGTTTAATTATTTTATGTTATATTTAGTAAAAAATTATGTTTTTTTCTTCTATATTTTTTATATTATGGGGAATGAAAGCATTAAAAATGTAATTTTTTTTTAATTTTTAACATGTGGTTATTAATCATTATAATAGATGTAACTAACAAAAACTGTTTTGTATAATATGTATCATAATATGTAATTTTGGGTTATGTTCCTATGAATATATTGTTTTAAAATATTAATTCTTTTGTAAACTGTTCAATTAATAGTAAATTATAATAGAAGTATTTGAAACCTAAGATAGACTATTTTCATATTTTTTTTATTTTTTTAATTCATTATACTTTATTATTAAAATAATGTTTCAAAAAATATTCTCATCCTTGGAATATCAAGGAATTAAATACGCACCAGAGAAGTTCTCAAAAAAATCATGTCCTTCAAGAAATATTTTGAAATTGTTATTATTCTATCACATTGAGTAAATAGTCATTACCTTAAACTAGTGGATGGATAATGTGTTAATTATAACTTTATAAAAAAATTTACGAATATGATATAAATAAAAATATATAATAGGTATTGGTTTTTATAATTACATAATTTGGATTCCAATTTTTATGTAATCTGATTTTATGAGTAATTAACATATATTAGATAGGTTTTCATATTATGGAATTCTATAATAGGGTTTTTTTTCATTAATGTTTTTTATATTTAAATTAAAATTTATTAAAACTATTTTGTATACAATAAAGGATTTAAATACCTTTCTCAAGATGGATAATGAGGGAGTGATTTTACCAAAATAAATTCTTTTATGGGTTTGAAATTTATAATTTTATGTATTTTAGAAAAAATATGTTTTAAAAATGTTCCCTTTTTACATTTAATTTCAAATAAATTTCAAAAAGCTGAATTTCGAATGATTTTATAGTCCATAAATTTAAAAATGATTTAAAACACTTAATTTAATGTGAATATGAAATACTTTGTTAATGAAAATCTAACCATTGCTTTAGAAATTGAGAACTTTTCATGTGATTTCTAGGGAAATTTGTTACCTGATGAATTAGTGGATAGAATCATTTATTGTTGTTGGAATTTTATATAATTAGTTATTATTACTGAGAATGATATTGATTGATATTTTCATGGTAAATATTGATATCAGGTATGGTTTTGGTTCTACAAATTATTTCCTTCTTTTTGTGTTGATTATAAATTCATGCTAGTGTACTTGTTGTTCTTACATCAATTTCCATGATTGTTGTGACAGTTTCGTTTACATGTTATTATCATTTATATACATTTTATTGTTTTATATTTGTGATGGACGTAATACATGTAAGGTAAATAGTATTTTCATTAGGACCTGATGCCGGATGGAATCAAAATCAAGACATATCTTGTCAAATGGGTTATTTTTATATCATTGTTCATCATTATGAGAAATTACCTTTTACATAGCCTATATTTTCTAGGATTCTCTTCCTTAAAATTTTAGTAGATATAATCTTTGGAATACAGAAGTTTCTAGAACCTAATTTCATATCAATTTCTAGACCAGTAATATCTCTCAAAAATCTTCTAAATTTATTGTTCATTATTTAATTAATTAGGTGCATGAATAAAATGTTATTAGTAAATATTTATATCGAGATATTTTATCTATTTCTAATTGAACCATGGTAAATAATTCAGTAGTTAGGTGAAAATTTAATAATAATGTCCAAATTCCTTTTTAAAAACCATCCAAGATCAAATTTCATTGTTAGATATTTTTTATTAGGGGTACTATTATGATGGGTAAACATAGTTGTGTATTTTTTTGTTGGTATTTAAATATTATTTTATATGTATTTAGAAAGAGTAAAGTTATGTTCATAGATACCACAATAGAAAATTACCTATTTTCTTAGCGAGTTATTTTAATTTGATTTAGATTGTTTATCATGAATAGTATCACTAAGGAATATACTTACTAGGATTCTCTATTCACAATTTATTGGTTAGTTGTCTTTAGGGGTTTAATTTTTCTATTTTTGGAATTAGGTAAACATTAATAATTGGGACTAGGGAAAGGTCTCTTAAATGATGAAAATAGCTTAATCTATACTAGGATCCAATTTTAATTCCGACATATCATATAATATATCCATTAGGGTTTTATTTTTAGATAATAAGGATGGTAAAAAATGTAACAATTATTTAACATCAATAGGTGGGAGTGAGGATTCCATTACTTATACCATTCCATTTTCTAGAGTAAAATTTCCTAATAATTGGATCCATATAGTTGAAGTGGTGAAAAATTAATCATGTAATTGTGTTTATACTAGGAAAATACTTTGAGTAAAAGATTTTAGTTATTATCAGTAAAATAGAGTTTATTATGATCCTTTAGTAGGGTATGTTTGGGAACTATTAACATTTCCTCATGTTCTAATTATCATCATACTTATTTATAACATATTTTCTCATTGATCTTAGTGTTTAATGAATATACCTTTGGGCTATGTGTTGTATTTTTTAATATGATTCTACCTTATATCAATGTTGTAGCTAAAATAATCTTGTTGTAAAAAGTAATGAGTGATGAACTTATGTGGTTCATGGAAATAAAAATTGCATTTATCAAATAATTTATATGTTTTTGGTTTTCTATAAATATTTAATATGGTCTTATTTGGAGAATTATACTTTGGGATTTCAAATTATTATCTTTTTAAAATCGTTGTTCATTTTAATCCATTTAATAAACTAAATAATAATGTTTTAATTGTGTATTCAGGGGGTTAAATAGATTCACGTGTATAATATAAAAATGATAATTTTATAGTTGTGTATTTTCTTAGGTAGAATTAAAATATTTTATTATTGACCTAAATTTATTTTTCTTATTTTCCTTGTGGTCAGTTTTAAGTTGAATTATAGTTATTTATATCACATTCTAATTTTTAAATTTTGTAGATTGTTCCTATATATTCTTATAGTTTTTTGTTTATTTGGACTACCATGATAAGGCCATGTTAGGTCAATGAATACCTTCCATATGTCTACTATGATATCATTGATGAATCTTCAACAAATGTTAGAGGAAGCATAAAATTATCCTATACGAGAAGTTTGATACATATATTGACTCCACTAACATTTATATTTTTAGGATGTAAATCATAATGGTTGGGCGAATTAATCACCATTGTTTTTTGGTATTATGGTTTTACATGGATTTCTTATGTTATGAAATGTTTGGGTTAAAACTATAATATTTTTTGGTTTCTTTTATAAGAAAACAGATGTCTCTTTTAGTGTGCATTATTGGATCATAGTTAAGATAAACCGTTTTGATTTACAAGGTGAATATATTAGGGGCTATATAGATTTCAGGGTAGGTACATAGTGTCATATAAATTGTACAATCCCTACAGTGAGTGTGTGGATTTGAAATTTTCATACCACTAATAATTCGAGGAGTTGAAATAATTTTTTCCATATCATTTGGCCTAACTATGTGACTACAATAACTAAATATAAAAAATATTATTTTAAACCTAAAATATCCCCATATTCCCACATTTATTCTCTTATTAATGGGGACCTCAAACCATTAGCTTCTGTGTGGCAGTTTTGGTGATTCCATTCCTCCCAGTGATTATTCTTTTAGGTCAAAGGTTGATGGATCCTAGGAATAAATTGTATTATTTTTCATTCTTTCACTCTTTCTAGATCTCATTATTTTTAATTATTTGGAACCGTGATACATGGAATATATTCTTGAATATATTAGTGAGTTTATGTTATGAATTTTTCATAAAATAGAAAATTGTATGTTGGTTTCTAGATCGTATATCAATAATGGGTCAACGATATTTCATTATAGACATTTTTTTCAAGGTGAGTGCATTCGAACATACTCTACCTGACCTAGAACATGAATCATTTTTAGTTGAAAATAATATATTAATATTACTTGATAAAAACCTATAATGATTATTATTGATTTATTGTCTTTTAAATGATGGGTAATGAGAATTTTCTACAATGTGTTTGTAAATATTATTTCTTGAGATTTAATTGTAAAAAAATTTATTTGGGAATATTATCACTGTAGATCGGTTGTGTATTCATAGATTCATTTATAATGGTAATTATGCATATAGGGATGGCCTTCATTTTTATTTGGGGGAAAAATGTATTTCATATGTTGGTGTGAATTTAGGATGAATTGTATATGGGATTGGTGAGTTCAATCATGGATACCAATACTGAATAGAGATTGTACAAGAATAAATTATACCACTAAATAATAAATTTATTCTGGTGGGAAGGATATCATTTATGAGAATAGGTCAATAGGTGGGCCTACATTGTTAGGGTATTCATGCACTTGTGTCTTCATTATATGTGAGTGTTCAATAAATGGGTGTGAATGTTGGCTGAATATTTTTGTAATTTTTTTATGGAAATGGAATTAAATATGAAAAATTGAATTTTTGTGAGGCCTTTAGATATTTTCTTCAATTTCTTATTTGTTTTATTATAATTCTATACTGTTTTATAAAAATTTTTACCAAACATGTTTTTTTTATATTTTTTGTGCTGGAATTTTTTCATGGATTTTCTACCAGGTTTTTATACTCACCATTGATATATTTACATTGGTGTGTATGGAGTCTATATTCATGATGATGTAGTTTAAGGAAGATGTATCACTTTTATAGATGACTTTGTGTATGTTGTTATCATTAGTGGTAAATTTTTAAGATATGTTGTCATTATCCTTTGGATCTTTTGGAAGATCCATATTGGGATCATGGTAATTTTTTATGGTCTCTCATATTATAGTTTATTGTTTTAAATTTTTTAATTTTTATACTATGATAATTCATTATGGTTTTGTATATTTATATTTATTATAGTTTTGTATCATGTATCATGTTGAGTATATTTATTATGTTATTATTTTATGGGTTTTAATCTCAAATAATTCCCTTTATTTAGTATAACCTTTGAAAAAAATTTATAGCCTTATGTACCCTAGGGAAATCACTTTTGTTTTGTTTAATTTCAGTGTTCACTAGGATAATGAGTTGGGTTGGGATGTTACAAAACATGATTTTAGTAGAGGATATTACTTCTATTCTCTTAGATGGGATGGAAACCAACTCTTTAGATCGAGAAACCTCATATTGAGTATATAAATGGGAATATAAACCTATTTTTTATTTCTGGGATAGATTACCTACTATAAAGTAGATATAAATTGGCTATCTACCCTATGATCACTATGAATTCCATATAAAAATCCTTCGATTTATCCTATCAATATGGTGTGATAAATATCCTCATATGATGATATCTCTCACCATTGACATTTTAAAAAAGAAAATAGTAGAACCATAAATTTAAAAGACACTCATGATGGACTATCTAGAAGAAAAAATGTATCTCCCATTTAAAGATATATATAAATTCACTATGTTTGGAAAAGTGAAAAACATATAATAAATTTTGTACGTAGATTACATCCTTTCTGGAGAATTCAAAATCTATAATACATTACAATTGGCATGTAAATATTTTTCTATATGTAATTTAATATAGGGTACATGTTCTGTTGTAATGTTTGGGTACTCAATATGTACCATGATAATTTGTTTCAGGTGAGTGATAGAATACATAGCTTTCCCTAGATGGTACATATCATTTATAACCAAATGACCAGCTGGGTTTTTTCTCTTTATGCATCCCATGATTGTTTTCTTATAGATAAAATATGTGATATATTTATTTATAAAAAACATATTCACAACTAAAAGGAAGGTACATGACATGTGTTGTTATAAACAACATGCCATGTTGTTTTTTTATCACCATAATTTTACAAAATTTCTAAAATATCTTCTCTAACAATTTTTTTCCCCAATCAAGCAATATGGTTTTAAATATGACTTTTCTATGGGATCCAATATTCAAAATGAAAATTTCTCGGTGCTACTAGAAAAATTATCTAGAATGTGTTATAATTTACCCAATTGACGTTAAAAAATTTGTTCCTGGAATACCCTTGATCTAATTCCCTTCTCTTTGTCCATCATAGATGTTAAATAATTCGATATTCCTCCATCCAATCCATCATGTTGTCATCTATCAATCACAAGTCCTGGATATTGAATTTATCATATTTGGTGACTAAATAGTTATTCCACCATCCAATGTAATGGCCAGTTATGAATGAAATATAAAAATACGAGAAATGATAGAGTAAAATCATGGATGGATTAGTTAGGTATGAGAATAATAAAAATGTAGTATTTATTGGATTTTGAGTCACTATTGATGGATAATAAGGTGTAGAAAAAAATGAATAATAAATTCCTTGCAAAAAATAAAATAATACACAAATCCTTAAAATTTTGTGATCAATTAATTAAAAATTAACCCATGCATAAATATATATAAAATAGAATGAGATTATAATAATAAAGACCCACATATCTAATAAATTGACTATTTATAATGAAATTATTATTTTATGGCTATTTTACTGCTCCTCATTGATGAATGAACTCATTACATATTTTGTTCAATCCCATTGACCTCTTATTATTTCTTTATTCATCTATCTCTACCTAGGGGTTTGGATACGAAATATATTTACAGTGGTTACTAATAAATTCAATGAGGTTTTTTGGTATTATCATTTATGATCAATCAATGAAAAATTAGTTAATTTAATTTAATTAATTTTGTATATTATGTAATTCACCATGAAAAGGATTCAACCAAAGGAACCAAAAGCTAATGAATATTACACCACTCTTAGGGAAAGACCCTTATTATAGAAATATCATCTTTTAGTATTCCACATTTAAGGATCTAAATTGATATAAAATAATCATTCCATCAAAATTTTGTTCATGGACTAAATATAGGATATTATTTTTATTATATTCCCCTAAATATTTGATAAACAAAGTCATTAAAAATGATAAGTGTCTAACCTCAAAAATATTATTTAATATATTTTAATGGTCTGTATACAAAAAATATGGTTTCTATATAAATAACATAAGAAACAAAACACTTTCTATATTTATTCATGATAGGCCCTTTGCTAAAATATTATTGAATTTTTTATAATCCTTTTCATTTTTTCAAAATACATTTCAAAACCATCAATTGAAACAACACTTTTCCCCTTGAAATCCCTTTATTAATAATTTCCTCTTGAAATATAGTTTTGTTCATAAAACCCTTTTTAAATAAAAAATAAAAATAGAAAAAATATTTACATTTACTATCAAACCCATGAAACAAAAAATACCTAACAAGTCTCACTAAAAGATGTCTATTAATAATGCTACCAATGAGTCATTTAGCATACTCGGGGGCCCTTATTGAAAATTATATCAACAAGAGATTATCCCAATTTTTGGGTAAAGATAAAATAAATAATGTAAACATGATATAAATGGGTATATTGATAATTCATATTGATAAATTCACTAAATAAGAAATTGATATTGAAATAAAAAGGCCACATGACTCATTCTAAGTTAGTGGAACTCAAATCACTCATAAAATATAGAATATGTGACATTAATAGGAAAAATCTTGTTAATCTAAAAAATATATGATTCATGGAACTAATGAAAAATAATAAGGAAATGATGACTAAAACTAGAAATAAAAATCAAGGGGAATAAATCATTACTTTAATATAATACTCATTAATAGTGACATGAAAACCAACAATAGTTGATGATGATATTTGAAGAGGTAAGGAATCACATGGGAGAGAATAAAATTCTGGCATGCTCACTTTATTTCTATTTTAAATATAATTCCTCCTATAATTATTAATTAAAACAATTTAGTAATTTTTTTTAAAAAAATTTGGCACACAATTTATGTAATGTTATTTACCCTTGCATATCATTACATATAACAAGTATGTATCATGGAATACCAATTTTCTAGGACATTAAATATCAATGTAACCCTTTCATATCAAATGGAAAATATTTCCCACACTTATTTATAAATTGATCAACACTTATATATCTCATATATAACCCCTATATAAGGATTTTCAAAATCAATGACCCTTATATATCTCAAGGATTCAAACACCTCACCATTAATTGGTGAAAAATGATAACCATTACACATAAAATCATACATATATAATACAAATAATATATCATAAAAATTTCCATTATGTATCATAGGGTGTGAAACACCCGGGGTAGTTTCACTCTACAAAAAATAACCAAATAAATTCACTACATGAGCATAAAAGAGACTTAAAAAATTCTAGAGGTAGTCAACCAGTAGTGGAAGTATAAGGTGGTACAATTGGGAGGCTACAACACATGTATGAGAGTTATCAATAGTAAAATATATCATTAATAATTTCCTATAAAACAAAGAATATAGTTTAAGAAATTAATATATGTCATGGTATAAAAAATAGAATTCATCTTACCACTCTGAAAAACATGATTTTAATTTAAAATAATCAATGAAACATCACCATTCAATACAATCACATATACAAAAGAAAAATTCAATATTGTAATTAATATCTATGAGGATATATGAAATTTTGATCTATACCACACCCCCATATTCATTTATATCAGAGATGATCCACTAGATCCTGGTAAACCTGATCCAAATACCAATCCCTACCTATTACTACAATAAGAAATTCAATATTTTTGGGTGCCCATGTAAAACGGGTTTCTTGGAATCATCTTACTACAAATAATAGTAGAAAAATAACTAATCTTTTATTATACTAATTGGTGTATACATTGATATATTCATGTGACTTTCAAAGCATAAATAAAAACATATATAGTAGTTCTAGAAATATATAAACCAACTACAAATTTTAGCATCACCTTAATGCCCATAAGAATATAAGAATTTCATGATAACCACTCCTCCATAGTATCACCACCACCAAATTAGCAAAACCGAAAATTCATTCCATGCTCAAATAACATTTTTGATCTTCAAATATGAATCCTTTATTGAACAGTCCTACTTCATATGGTGTCAATGTGTCTTTAAGAATGAACATTACATTAGGGGATCTTCTGTTAACTCATTATGGTTCCCAAACCCCATCCTCTACCATGATTATTAATAGGACATGGGGAGTTACGTAGAATTCCTTATCTATAAGAACCTGGTCTAAAGAGCATGGTAGTACATGGGTGTAATAAATTTCAATACAAAAACTCATTCCTATATAGGGAGGCCCTATGAAATGCTATATGAATATGCATGAAAAATTCCAGAGAGACTATTGAAATTTAAAATAATTCCCCCCCATCATCCCATGGTTAATATCTTATACATCCAACATATCTATTATCCTTAGTCAACCCATTAATATTCTGTGTACACAATCATTGTGGATATCCTTAGCATTGATTATGGGGATCCAAAATTCATTATTAATATATCTTATATTATTGCTTGAGGATATATTCTAACTCATCACATCATACTTCCTATTGAATAATAGATATCCCATGAAATTATATTGTTTTAATGGAACCACCATTCGAATTCTAGGCATACTTAGAACTAACAATGGAAATATTATAAAAATAAGAACTCATTATATATCTAGAATTCATGTGCTTCTGAAATCATGAAGATATGACACTACTTCCAAGGTAATATTACTAGGAATACACTCTTTTACCTTCCAGTTCATCAGATAGTATATTTTATAGGTATCCACCCACAGTATACTATAAGATAATATCCGAATCATAATTTCATTCTAAGAGCCTCATCCATATCATCAAGTGATTCTTAGGAATGCAAGGCAATCACATCTGTGCTAGACCCAATAGATGATTCTAATTTGTTATATGAAATTTATTTCCATTATGAACAAACATAATTAAAAAAAATAACGTATTTTATAACACCCTATCTCACATTTATCAGTGACATCCGAGTCCCATTGAACTTACATTTCAGTTCAGGTTTTTTGGTGACACGCATAATCATCTCTGCCCATGGCCATACGAACATACCCATGGATGGTCAGTCATAGAGAAAAAAAATTATCCCCTTGGTCATGATACCATGAGTGTCCTAAATCTCATATATTATCACTAAAAACACAATTGTCAAATGAAATCATTACCCACAATACTAAAATTAAGGGTTTATCTAATGAAAGGATTTTAATAGTGCTAGAAAAAAACACTATTAAAACCCCCTTTCTTAGTGCTAGAAAAAGAAATGTCAAATGGGGTCCTTAGTAGTTATTGTTTTGGAACTATTAATAGGGGACCGTATAAGAATTAAAAAAAGAAATTTTTAATGTCCCCTTTTATCAGAACTTATAAAAAAGAACTGATAAGGGAACCCTCTTTTTCAGTGATATTAAAAAAGAACTTATCAAAAAAGAATTTATCAGTGCTTCTAAAAAAGATCTGATAAAAGGTATATATAGAAAAATATTATTAAACACAAAAACAAGAAAAAAACTGAAAAACTAATAATAACCCTTGAAGCCCTCAAAATCTATGAAAACATTATAAAGCCCTAAAAAGTAAACAACCGTATATTTTGATTCATGAGTCCATTTAAGTTCCACTGCATAAAAAATCAATGCTTATAGAATTATATAAAACGACAATTGTTTTTAATAATGTGATAATCAAGGGAATAAAATATATTACAGTTTTTAAAAAGTTAGAAATCGAACTCAAACTTCGAATAACCAAAAAATTTCATCCTGGTGTCTGTTTGGTCTCCACCACATATCAAATCTAATCCTACGATTATATCTATGCCATGGGGGTACAATAGAGATATCATAGAGCTCAAGACAGATATTTTCTCCCCTATGGAGGCCCATAAGTCCACAAAAATTACAATTATATTCGATGTACACCAATTTCTTAAAATTCAAATGGTTATGACTTCTGAGTCGGGTATCTTTATGGCCTATACAGCATATCAAATTGAATCTTTTAATGGCATCTATTCCTCGATTACACATAAGAACCTCTGATAAGCTTTATTGATGAAAAATGAGTTTTTTTTCACTGTACCCCAAGTCTTCACATTTGATGGCCTTTCAAACCTCCATAACTTCTTCTCTGTGAGTCCGTTTGGGCTATAGCACATATTAAATCCAATTTTTCCATGTTCCATACACCTAAATTAACCATATGGCCCCTTTACCTCATCCGTTGAGGCCTAATATGGCCTAATAATCCTTATATACTTTTTTATCTTGTGTATCCCTATTTTTTATCATTGGATGGTTCTTAAGCCGTGGTTAAGGGGATATTTATTCTATTTTTCTTATGGGTACTGAATTAATTCCCGGATAATACATTCATATTGATATTATGGATTTGAAATTTTATTATTTTCGTAATGTACTATTATATATAATCAAATATATAACAATATATACAGAATTTTTATATATTCACACACAAGAATTTAATTTTATAAATAAATAATTAAACATATTTAAATATAAAATATATTTATTAATATATAAAACTTATATAAATGGAAACTAATTTAATTTTTTAAATATATATTTATAACTATGGTTTTAATAATATATATATATATATATATATATATATATATTCGTATACATATATATATATAAACACATATATAATCATATATATAGATGAATAAATATATATAAATATATAGATATATCATAAAATTTGAAACAAAATAGTATAAGGGAGTGTAAAAGGTGTTTGTTTATAAGTTTTAGGTCTTAGGTTCATAACACATTGGAGGTAGGGGAACGTGCCCAATAGTGGGATTATCTAAAGCCCTAATAAAGGATTGGGGGGCATTGATAAAGAGGAGGGGGAAGTGCTGTTAAAGGGGTGGGGTGTAAAAAGAAATTATAGCCTTTATCAGTGGAGTATTTATCAGTGCATATTATTAGTGATGTTAAAGGTTGGTTTTAATAGTGCTAAAAATCATTAATAAAGGTGTTATTTAAGAGTTATAAAAAATCGTTGATAAAGTCCCCCTTTATCATCGCTTTTTTGGCATTGAAAAAGGGGGACTTTATTAGATCTTTTTACCACCACTATTAAAGCAAACCCTTTAACAACACATACATTATTAGTTCTTATATAGCTCTAATAATTCCATTTTATTAGTACTATTAAATTACTAACTTGCATTAGTTCCATGGAATAATATATTGGGTAGATTAGCCATTCCATATACATGGGGTTAACTATAATTGAAATAGTCTAAGGAATAGAGAAAAAACCTATATGTTTTATTTGTGTCCCATTATGTCTATTCAATCTCCCATTATATCCCCTATGGAATATGGGTCATCCACATAGGATAATCCCATATCATGGGTAATCACACAACCTATTAAGTAAAATTATCACATATCACCCCAAACCTCAATAGGGAGATATCTACATGATCATACTCAAGGGATATTAGGTTATATTAGTACTATTCATGACCCTCAATAGATTTTACTACACTATGGAATCATAAAAAATATATTCAACCCATTAACAGTATATGTAAGAGGTAACCATATTGAGTTTAATTGTACTCATTGATGCAGGACACCTTTAATAGTTTATCTAAAGTCAATTCATTTAATTTAATTATCTAAATGATTAATTATCAATTTCACAATGAACACAACTCATTTATTTTTAGAGTCGGTAACATTATAGGGGTAAAACGGCATGTCACCATGCATATAATCATAATCATAAACCTTAGGGTGTGTATGTGAGATAAACTTCATATATTATATTATTTACAGTTATTTTCCAAGGGATGAGAGAAGATAGAAAGGCCCATTGAGGTCTATAGAATATCATCTAAACTCACTCGAACCATTTATGGCCCTATAAAAAATCATAATAAACACCATAATTAATTATAAAAAATATAATTAATTAACTAACCAAATTTATAATCAGTATAATGATGGATAACCCACAATACTATGATTTTATTCAAACAATCAATCATATGGTGCATGTCACCCTAGGAAGAACCCTATTCTTGAGCCGATCAATCAACCTCACCATCGACACAAAAAAAACATAACAGTTTTGATTGAAATTATAAATGATGAACTATGGAAATTAATAAAAATGTAGTACTATATAAAACATCAATATAATATGGTATATATGGAATCTTATTACACCCCTTAAATTGTTTTACAATAATCCCCTTGATTATCATGTAATTCCTCTATGATATGATGTCCTTGCTAATAAAACTCAAAGCTAAGGAAGTAGTAAATTAAAATGAAGGAAAGGTTGGATCAATAGAGGTTAATAGAGTATGTAATATACCACATATCACCAACTATCACTAGTATAGACATCCCTTTTTTTAGGATTTGAGGATGGAATAAGAGGAGAGAACCCCTTAGATGCTAAATATAAGAGAAGGGGAAAATATTACTGCCAACTCATAAAATTTGAGTGTGGAAAATACATTTTCAACATTTTAATAGTCTATGTGGATTTTCTACCCAAGTTTCAAAATAAATACACAAAATAACTAGATGGTTATACCTAAAAACCATTAATCTCACATATTTTTATCACATTGTTACTAAATTATGCAATAATGCATTAAGAAAAACATTATACCCATGTGAAACATCCACATGATTAACTCTACTTCCCCGCATAGTTGTTTCTTAATAATGTGATTAATGTAATTTCGAACAATGATCTATAGAATAGAAACTGAAAATTCCTTGAGAATTAATATTTCACATTGTTCCCAGAAAACCAAGATCCCCAAAATGTGGTCCCTAAAAAAGATATAAATTATATGAATATTATTTTAATATTTTGGAGCACTTCTGAGATCCTAGGGAACCTATTCAGCCTCAAACCATGACTTAAACGAACATTTTATGTTGATCCAAATTTTTTAATTCAATTCAAAATATAAATTCAAAATTAGACACCACTGATTATGAAAACCCCAAAATTCTTATAAATTTTAATATACTGTACAATTATTTGGCATTATAAACTCCCCTTTATAACACTTCTCAACTCAATAATGTCGTTGTGGTAATCCAATTATATATCCTAACATATCCCAGTTTAAAAAACCTATTAATAAATTCATCTTCCATCATTGAACAATCACATACCTGACAATTAGAAATCTATCATAGTGTTCTTAAACTATCAAAATACAATACATCACATGAATTACAATCTGAAACATTAGGAAAAAGATTATATGAGTGAATCCATATCGAGTACAATATTGTTTTCTACCAAACTGATCACCTATCACATGGCACTTTTCACCATTATTGTTCACATCAAACATAAAATATCCAGACCTTGGTGTACCCTTAATTTTCATTCTCTGTAAAAAAATTCAGAGTAACCCTCTAACGATTCTCCTGAAACTTTCTTGATTTATTCATTCCCAACAACATAAAGAAATATGTTTTCCAATGGATCTCACTCAAACTTCTAAACTTTGAGAAAAGTTTTACGTGGACAAACAATTCTTGAGTAATATGTGCATAGTGAATTTTCGAAAATAAAAAACATCCAAACCCAATCATACCGATCATTTAAAAAATAAATAACTTGATTCCGTTTCAGGCTCACCAAATGAAGATAATTTTTAAGAAAATGGTCAAACCAATTTTAGTTGACCCATTACAAAAATTCTCAACTCACACCCTTAAAAAATAACAACTTTAATTGAACATGATTTTTTTAATCCAATGGGTATCTTGTGACGGTCCAATATGACCATCAATTTAGAATTGTGACTTTTAGTGCAATAATCTATATTTGAACTCCAATAAATTAAGAAAATGTAATACTTGATACAAGCACTAATGAATTATCGATCTAACTCACCCAAATCAGTACAAACTATACTTGGATCATCACCAAAACTCTAACTCCACATGATTCCATATAAACTTTTTTCATGTATTTTACTGATGAATACCATAGTACTCTAGTCTATTTATTAACCATGATCATAATAGGAAAATTATCATCCAATGAGAAGTCTCATTCCTCCATGAAATAATCATGTGAGGGTCACACACCTACCACAAACTTTCTACTACCCAATACAAAAGATTCATTATCACCAATTCACTTGAAAAGACCCAAAAAATATATATCACACCTGATGATTCCACAATCATGATGATTGGATATATCAAAACCACCCATTAATATGGTTTATGATATACCTTGAAACCATTCATCATTTTAATGTAATGGAAATGTAATCCATGGAACAAACTAATGTTTATCTGAAAATTATGGTCACCCCCATCATTCAGCAAGTGATGAACATACATCTATATGATTAACCTTAAACCACTATTTGTTGCAAACATAAATAGGTTGGATCATCACACATGTGTCGCTGTTTCCAAGCCATGGTCACCTTGTCTTATTGATACATAATAATGCTCATCTCCCTGATTAAAAATTCCATTACACCGAATCAATTTTGATGTCACTTATACCATTGATGAGTACATTTTATTTAATTTAAAAATTCGACAATTATTCTTCAATATTTCATCAAGGCACCCTATCATTATCCCAAAAAGACCTTAAAAATAATAAAACTCATTATTTACAAATATATCAAATGTAATCTACCTCAAAGTCTTCTAAAAATGAATGGATTCACACTCTAGTAATTCCTAACCTAAATAACCTCACTCAATCGATAGTGAGTTATACCCAAAAAAACTAAGATAACATGACAAAACAAATTATAATTATCCATATAATGTCAATTCTTCAATCCATCCAAATTATTATCAATATTCTGGAACCAGTCCAGGTCACAAGCATCTATATGTTTTCTCTACACATCTGAAATTCATCTATAAATACTCAGATGAATGCATGAATTGTCCTAAACACCCATTATTGTATCATAACCCTGGAACTAATAATCTATGATTTTTCTCCCATAAAACTGAATTCAAATCAATGCCTTCATTTTTGACTTAAGGACACATCATGTATATTAATCTAATGTCATAATGCAACAAATCTTTTTTCAATCCCCAAAGACCTGATTAACCGAATTCAACACTTCTCATCATTTTCCCCCATAAAAACTAATGAAAAATCCTTAATTACTAAGTATTCGTTTTAGGTTTGTATGTATTCCCACCTAGACCATAAATGGTGTTCTCAACATATCTCAATAAAATGTAAATATTTCATGTTCCAAACGACAACCCATAGAGAATCTCACATGCTAAAAATCCTCTCAATGTTCCGCCAAAATATCCAAAACACAATTCGACCTCAATATAATTACAAGTCACTAATTATCACTTATTATCCATAAATAAGACTAATCTGTCAATAATCAAAATTGAAAGAAAAATTTCCTCAAAATTGTATGGTAGAATATATGTCATGGAAACATATTCATGAGACTTTAATATATAAAATAACATTCCAAATTATATGTGAGAACACTGTATAGGTTACTAATAAAACATTGAATGACCAAACCTAGAGAACCCACCCTCTCTGAGAAACTCAATTTTTAAATTCTCCCTATATGATCTATCTACATCACACAATAATAAAAAATATATTAACATCACCCTATGAAAATATATACCACATGAATCAATAAACAATATTTCTATTATTCATAGTATCATTCCATGGTATATGAGAAAACACCATATTTTTTGAAAAAATTAAATAAATGAGGCTACATGACTCTCACCCCAAGTGGTTTGTCTCTGATGCTTTAAATTCCTCTTTACTATCCCCTCAAGATCTCTTCTAGTCCCTTTCACCTAGAGACTAAGTCATTGACATCAAACATCTTACTTTATAATCCATATGTCCTACAACCTGAATAATGTACATCCATACATGATTTTGCAACTGACTAGAATGAAACCATGTAAATATACAATAGCATTTTTTATGACATGTTTAGAGTAAATTATACAACTAATCCTTAGTTTTTAGTTAATATATACTCACTATCATGGCTATCAATCATGATAATCTTACCTGCCCTATATAATGCAAAATAAACCTTTTACCTCTATATAAAAAGACTCAAAATTGATAAAAATATTAATTCCAATTAAAAATAGCCAAAATTTATTAGAAATAATAATTATCAAACATCATGCGAGTCATTATAGATGAAAATCACAAATTATCATAATTTCACAAGCTAAGAATATTAATACCATACTAATAGTAACTTGGAAATCCACCAAAAGAGGATTCTTATGATGAACTAGTCCTAGTCCAATTATTATTTCATGCACATCCCTACATCTATTAACTAAAAAAATAATAAAATAAAAAATAAAAATATTTCAAAAATAATTATAAAAACCTAGACTTGTTCACTCCATGAACTATAAATCAAAAAGTTCACCTTGTGACCTCATTAATTCCATCCTAATTTCTAGAGGATTTTTACCATTTGGAGTGGTCTATGAAAGATTTGTGGGGAGGATATACCCCATGTATCAATGAGAATAATATTAAAATAAAACACTAAACATCATCAAAAAACATAAATCATAAATCATAAGTTTTAGATATAAAACTTGTGATGATAAAATATAATACAACATAAATCTCAAAATGTCATGCATAAATTTAAAATAATTATAGTTACATATCCCAATTGTAAAATCACATATATAGAAGAAAAATTAATAAATAAAATGAAATTACAGGAGGCCATACTCTTTTTTGAACCATCACACAGCCTGAAATCTATACCCTATTTGATCACATACACGTAATATAGAGAACCTAGTTTTAGTTCTCAGCAAAACACATGCCTACAATAACAATGTGATAGTCACTCAGTTACCCATGTGAAGTAGTTTCCCAATCATGGGGTGATTTCAAAATATATTAGGTAAAAACCCATGCGGTTCCATGTTAACAGATGCATTTTTTCATATGGAAATATGAAATTCACATATAAAGTAAATAAACATATTTAATAAGGATAATTAAATAAAAAACTCTAAATAGATATTTTAGCACATTTTCAACATGTCTCTAATCACGCATATATAACCAATCCCCTATAGATATACCATAGACCCATGGTAACACACAAATAACCAATTTTCATCCGAATTAACATTATCAATCCTCAAGATCACTACACCAATCTACCATACACACATTGACCAATAATGGAGTGCCTCTAATCATTATCATAACCTCTATGGAAGAACTATTCGCTAATTAGGGATCTCATTATCCACCTCCACCATGATGAGTAGTGTACCCAAGGGTTTCAGTTGATATCCTTCTTCATTAGGACCTCACGATGAATCATTTGGTAGTAAATGAAATTTATAAATGTTAAGTTAATGAATAATTACTATGAATTGGTGTCCCTAGATAATATTATACACATAGGAAGGAACCATTCCAATGTTACCTATTCAATTAAAAGGAATATCCTCTTTAGATACCATGGGATTCATATAGACATCTAAAATCTTATTCCCCCTCTGTTGTTGCATCACTGGTTCATCCAAAAAATATTACGATTTATCCTAAGCAACAGTCGAGGGTATACAACAGTTACCCTATGGATATCCAATATCTATTCAATTTGGTAAGTGACCACCAAGCACCACACACTACAATTACAATCATGTGAATCCAATGAATTCAAAATTTTCTTATGTATGTTCCATTATAAATCCCCGATTATAGTTTAATTCACAAGGGTTTCACAATTTTAATGGTATCCCTCCAATCCTAGGAACTTTTATACCCTCACAATCACAAATCTATGATATTTGATTGTTGGTACCACCCTTATACATCCACTCGCACATCATCTATATTATTGGATAGTAGTCATCATGGGAATTTAAACCTAATATAACATGAGATGTAATCCCACCCATAATAGGCATCCTTAGTTATCATCTATCTCATCCTGTGATTTTTAAGAATCCTTGAGAATCACATCAGTATCAGGCCCAATAGCTGATTCCTTGGCCTCAAGGGAAATCCCAATCTAGCATGGATAAAAATAAATAAAAAATGAATATAAATAAATCATGTCCAAATTCACATGAAAACCACTATCATCAATATACCAACCCCATAATCCATTCATTTCAGTTCAGGTTTAAGAGTTACACCCTCAACCATATATACCAAAGGCTATACACTATCACTCTTGGTCACTCTATCGGAAGGAACACATATTTTACCCTTGAGATATAGTATACTAGAGCAACCCCAAAGAGAATCCTCATTATTATCTAGGTCAGATGTGAACAAAAAATACAATAAGGTTGTAGCTTCCCTTTTTATCATCAATTGGGTAGCACAGATTCACACACTACAAGGGAATTTCTATATAGCTAACTATCAATGGAGTAAACTATGTACTGTCTTTGTCATCAAGGTCTCATTTGGTCACTATTTTCACCCAAAAAACCCCATTTTCCTAAGGTCTATCCACAAAAATTAGTCACATCATAGGGGTTTTTATGTGACCCACTAAGTCTATCCCGCTTAAGTCGCTCATCACCTCAACATGTAAGTGGCCACATGCTCCTAATCAAGGGAAATTATGTAATTCATAGACCAACCCCATGCCACTAGGGATTTTAATTTCACATGTAATCATGAAATATTCATTCAATCTTTCAACCATCATTGTATGAGTGAAACAGTTTCTAATGAAGGTTCTTCAGTGGCCTAGGAGATCTTTTATAGTTTATCTGAAGTAATTCCATTAAATTAATCTAACGAAGTAATTATTTATCATTATTCAAATAAACATAACTCATTTATATCTAGATTAGATCATAAAAAAGTGGTTAAATCCCATTTAGAAACGCATATATATAAAAATAAAATATATTGGGTTTGTGGGAGACTAGAAACCATTATTTTTTGTGTTACAATTATTTTCCATGTTTCAAAAAATGTTACTAAGCCCCCAATGTCCATTTAAGCTCATCTGAACTTGAACAATCCATCTGATCCCCTATCTCAATATAAAACAAAAAAATTAATTTATTGTTAAATTTTTTGTTAATTATATTTCGGAATATAAACATAGAAGAATGATAAATAACTCATTAGATATAGTCTTCCATCGAAAATCTCACATAATGGGTCGGCCACCCCAAACACACCCCTAATCCAAATCTGAGCCAAATCCCCAAACATTAAAACAAAAAACATAAACTGTTTATAATAATATTTTGGGAAATTTTAAGAAAATTAATAATGTAAATCTATATTATTAAATAAACCAGAAAATATTTTCAGATGTCATGTTGCGACACCCATATACAAGGATGAGTAAAATCCCATTGCAGATCATGTGTTTCCACCATGATCTAGTCAAATATATATTTGAAACCAAATAAAAATTAGCATAAATCTTCAATAGGGGTACAAGGGGATCAGTATAGGATGGTTAATAGTGGAACATATCTCAAATCATTGAATATTGCTGCCAAAAACCCCTCTATGTTGAGTCTTAAGGAAATTATAAGTGGTGGCAATGACCTTGATATACGATAGATGAGAATGGGATAATGCTGATGTTCTTATTAAAATTTTATTAGAGGGATATTGATTCCACCAATTTTAATATGATATATGGTATTAAATTTTTTTTTGAATACATTCCCAAAACATCCAAATGTATGTTCCCCCAAACTATGCACCTCACAAGGTCTTATTACTTCATTTTTAGTTTTTGTGAAAAATCATGTATAAGAGATCAATAACCTAGTAAATCTTATGGATGGTATCATGTTCAACCACTCATTTTTTTCACATAAATAATCTATAATTATTTTTGAAAATATTTCTATATTATTAATAAAATTAACATGCCTTGATCTATAAGGTTCTGTATGGTTTCCCCTAAACCATGTGCCCCAAATTGTTCCCTTTAGGAACGATTCCTCGAAATATAATGAACTTATCCCGATGCATTCAAGGATCACACAAACACTCAAGGTAAATCCCAAAACACAATAAATATCTTAAATCATATCTATAAGACATTATGTCTCTCAAAATTACCATATGAATATATGATATTAATTATACTAGTCTAATAATTTGATACACAAATTTACATTGAATTCCAAATTCACATAAGGCCACAATGAGTTATCCCTTCAATGTAAGGGTTCCGTTACACATCAGGGTAACCATACATAACAGAGTAAAATTACGTAATATATGGTATTAGTTTCATATTATAGGGATAACCCTTATTAATCATAGTTGTAATCATTATATATACCTGGTGACTCTTATGTTTATATGTCACCCTTACATATTTTCTTTTTCATAACAATACTTTATATTTTAGAACCCCTAAAAGAAGAGTATTATGTTACACGGGGGGACCTTAATTATCGAACAGTCGTAATTAGTTCCATTCTATAGATGAAAATCCAAATTTAGCAACCCATGAGTTCATTTTATACAATCATTAAATAGAGACGCTAACAAAAAAAGTTTCAAATGAAAAACCTAACAAAAAAAAATATACTTCATATAATTTAAATAATAGAAACAACCATTAATATATAGCTGATAAATTTGATGGTATAAATCTATGTAATCATATCAAATGACTAATAAATAATGTAAGAAAAAATTAAATCTTGAATTAAAACCCTTCCTTATGAGGCTAATTTATCGGAAAATTTATGGGAATTATCTTATTTAGGGATTTTCCTTTACCAGTGACAATCAAAACTCAAGGAATTTTAGTTTTAGAAAAACTATATACAAAATAAACTCAAGATAATGGTGATTTTCATAGGAGCCATTCTAGTTGAATTGAATCCTAAAACATTAATGATGGCATATATGATTATTAGGGTTTACATTGAGATCATATGAGGTCAGGTAACTATAAATTATGATTACAAAAAAAATTAAAAAAAATATTTATGTAGATATATAATACAATTATACAATGAAACCCATTTTTACTAAATACATTTTTTGGTTGAAAAAATATTTTTTTTAAAGTATAGTTATATTTCAGGAAACTAGATTATTTTGAGTGAGTAATAATAAGATATATTAACTCTAAAATAATTTATAATAGTTAATGAAACATATGTTATTTATCTATAAACTTGTTTTATATATTTTGTTTATTTTTATATAAAAATTGTTTTGGTCATGAATTTGATAAATTTAAACTCATTTTTCAGATTATAATATTCATATTATCTAAATGAAAAATTTTATATATTTTAAGAAAAAAATATTTTTATGGTGAATAACGAAATTACAATAATTATTAATGTTTTCACTTTTATGAAACTATTTTATTATATGAATGAAATGAATTATTTTGAAACCTCTTCATAGAAAAATATTTCATATAATATATAATAAATCATTTCAAAATACAATCTAAAATTTATAAAACCATTCCCTCTATTAGGAAAAATTTTGTGGTGTTATAATGAAATTTATTTTTCATCTCTTTTATTCAAATAGCAATAAAATGTTAAATAATTATTTTAAAATTATGTAAATTTTAAATAAATACATTATTAGAGATAATAATTGTTTAAAATTATTTATAATCTATGCTATAGAAAAATAAATCATTATCATAAATTTTTTTTCCTAAAAATATAATTTTTTAACAAACGTGTTTTTACACTTAACATGATATTTTGATAGATTTCATTTCCTTAAGTGTAGGATTTTTTAACTGGATAATTTAATAAATATTAATAATAATCTTTTTTATTCATTGAAAAGGTATCATTTTATATTTATGGTTTAAATTAAATCTTCCAGGTAAAAATAAGTTATCATAGTAAAACCCAAACTAATTGTTTAAGTGAATATTTAATAGTAAATGGTTTATAAATTTATTAAAGAATTAGATTATTCAATTGGATGAACCATTATTAATCTAACCATACCACACACTATCCTTTTACTATTTTTATCCATTATACCCTCAATAGTGTTAATTGATTATTGGAAAATATTTTTGTTTTTCCAAAATCACTCTTTTTATCCTCATAGGAATGGCTACATCATAAACCCTTAGAAGATAAACATAACCGTCGAATTACCCATTTAAACACAACCATTTGTCTCTTTATATAACCCTATCACTTATAATTAAAACCCTATTAATTCATTATTAACCCAATATCCTCAATTTCAATGGATCCTCTTAAGAAATATGAAGTCTCCAACATAATGATTATCTCCTTTATACGGTTTTCATCAAAATACTACTATCCAAAATATGTTAACAACATATTAATATAATTAATGAATTGAATTTTTTATTTTTATATGGTATTATATTTTTGGTACAGCCCTTAGTTATTAATTTTCATTCACATAGTAAAAAATGGAATTCCAATCATGCTTGTAAAATAATAATACCTCCACAATATACATTTTTGATTTCTTTATGTTAATTTTTAATTATAAAAAGTTCACAAATATATTTCACAATTGTTTAAATATTTTAATTATATCATTATGATTCCCTTATAAGTATATTATTTCAAAAAAACCCCTTTTAACCATTCTCTCTAATCATTGAAGATTATGCTAATGTTTTTGTCTTTTTAATTACCTACATTAAAAATTCCATAAAATATGTTTCTTGATGATAATAAGAAATAAAATAATGATATTATTATTTTTTAATTCAAAAATAATGAATGTTTTTTGGTTTTTTAAATGTTTTATGAGGTGTAAAATTTATTATTAATTTATCATCATTGACTACGAAAATTACTATAATAAGTCATAGTCAATTTTGTTAACATATAACACATTCAATAAAATAATAATATTTTAAATAAATATAAAAATATGACAAAATTTATTAAATAAATTTTAAATAATTAAAATGGAATAAAATAGTACTAAATTATATCAAAATTATTAAACATTCCCAAAAGAGTCATTGTTGTTACCATTTATATATTGTATTATATCATTTCTGTGGTACAAATATTTTCATTTAAATGTTATTTATAAACCCAATATGTTATATTATATCATTAATCATAATTTTCATTTTATAGTAACATAAATTTCATTATTTATTTTTATCTAGGAGTTTCTAATTGAATTTTTCTTAATTCATAATTACTTTTCATCTCAAATTATCTTCATTCAGATATGATTTTAATGTTATGTACAAATTTAATATTTATATAGTGTATATACTATCCAATAATTTATTTTAACATAATTAATTTTTTAATTCATGGTTTTTATATGTACATATTATTTCCAACCATCCATTTAATTCTTATTAAACAATTACTAAATTTGTAAGGGGTTTTCATGACTCAATTCTCTTCTACAGGTCATAATCACTGTTTTTCTCTATTATAATTCATGATTATTATAAATTAAATTTTATAATGTTATATTTTATTTCTATGTTCTTTTATGGGTAATATGATGTTTTACATAAATTTATAATTCCTTGAAAACTATAATTATTTGTTAAAAACCATTTTTCTTATGAATAATTCTAATTTATTTTATTGTTTTTTCTTTTATGTAAATGTTTCTATATCCCATCAATGTTTTCCTTTAACTAGGGGAAACTAAATTTTTTATCACCAACATTGTTTTTATTCCATTATCCATTTACTGAACTATGGTTTCATCATCCAATTAATAATATTTATTTAAAAAATTCATATTTAAAAATGTTTAAATGGTTTGTTACATCTTTTAAAATTAAAAATATTTTATCAAAACCCTCCATTTGTAGATTGATAACACTTAATTTTTTTCATTTTTGATTATAAATTACTATTTTTAAAATTAATTGTTCAATATTATTTTTTTACTTCACCGTCTTTATACAATAAGAATTTTTAAATTCTCCAATATTGATGATTTTTTAGGAAAATGATTCCAATTTATAATAAATTTTCATATTCAAAAAAATTATTGAATTAAAATTATGTTTTAATTGTAAATATTTATATTTGGGTTTCAAAAATTATTCTGAATTAGTTCACATGTTTTTTTTAAGTAATTATATACATAAATATTATAAAATGTTTTCTATGGATTTTTATATTTACACATATATTTACACTCTACGGTTTATTATTCATGAATGAATGTTTTCATCAATATATATATATATATATGTTATTATTATATGATTTAATTTGAAAAACTATATTTTGAAATCATATTTTTTCTAAATATAATTTTCTGTTTTATTTTTAATAAACTGATTATTTTTTAAATGGATTCTTTAATTTATGATGATTAGTGATTAAATGTTAAACCCATATATATGGTTGGTGAATGGAAGGCCCAATTTTTCCTCCAATTAAATTTTACAATTTTATATAAAATTTTGTTTTATGTATTGTATATGATGTGTTTTTTCAAATAGGTGTTTTCATAATGGGGTTTCTCACTTTTTTAGGTATATACATAAAGACTTTGTTAACTTAAGTGTGGGTTTAATTAGCCTTCCCACATTGTTTTTTATATGATTACGATATTTACAAATTTTATGTTTATTCATCATGTTATGCTTAATTTTCATGAAAGAATTTTATTTTAATTAAATTCCATGTTATCATGAGTTTGAATTATTTTTAATTTATTCTGCACATTTATGACATTCTCCTAGGTTATGTCACTATTGATGCATTTTTTGAGCTAGGTTATGTCATTAACAATTCCATAAATATATTTTAAATATATTTTTTAACTCTAACAAGTTTTTTGATTATCCTATGTGTAATTTTGATCATTTATTATAATATTTATGTCTCCTTCCCATTTTCCGTCATGTTATGATATGGTTTCAGTTACTAAGAAATTGAACTCAACCCATTCATAGATTCAAATACCCAGGTTATGAAGGACGTATTATCATGTGAGGTTTAGAAAAAGGTTGGAAAAATGTCTTCATGTGTAATAAAATAATATGTTTATGTTTAACATTTTCTAGATACTAAAACTTTCAGTTTTGGTTTGGGTAACTGATATGAGGTAAGTAATCTAAATCAAGTGATTAATTTTTTATTTATGTTATGATAATCAGGGGTAAAAATAGATAGTATTATATAAAGGATTCTTCATTTTGGATATTATATAAGTTTAATTTGATGTTACTATTATAGACCCTTATAGAAAATCGTAGTGATGATTCTACGGAATGGATGATATAATAAAATAGTGTTAATGTATTTAGAAGATGGGTTTACCAAAAAATATATCCCTATATTGATACATAATATTTTTTAGGAGCTGTTATTGATATAACCATGGGTAATAACCCCTTAATAGAATGATTTGGTATTAATAAGTCAATCACCTGGATCACGTCAAATATTCCAAACTGTATATCTATTTGACACTCCTAGGTGATATTCTTTAGTTTATCAAATGATTTTATACAACTTTTTGAAGTATTTCTTTAAAATTACTTTTAGTAATTATGTTAATAATCATACAATAACCCTAATAAATGTAACCTAAATCAAAAAAATAATGATATGTGTTAAATAATAGAACTATATATCAATATTATATTATTAGGAAAAGATGTTTTAATGTTAAAATTATACTTATGATTATGATAATATCAGAATATTGAAAATTCTCTAGAACATTGGACAATTGTTTTGGTTTTAGTAATGGATGGAATTTTAATGAATCATTAGTGTGATAGAAAATATAGAGATTACCAAAAAACTATCTAAATAAGAGTTTGAATAACAAATCATATGATTATGAAAACACATATATCATGGAATATTATAGAAAATTTGACCATGTTTAATGTTAGAAAATCACATATTAATAGAAAGATATAATCTTTTGAATGATAATGTTTTGAAAAATATAAAGTAAAAACATTTCAATTGTTTAAATATAGAAAATTATTGAAGAAGCACAATGGGAATCACCTTAATGTGAATAAAATATGTTTGAGTTATGTATAAGGCCCCCACCTTAAACATTACATAATCTTTTATTAATTTAATAATTCACATTTAGGATCTTTTCAGGTTTATTTTTTAAGATAATTATGCCATACCTATTAAATTACATAGAAAAAATTACAAACTAGACACTTCTACTAATTATCCATTTTTTTAATAAAATAAAAATTCTTAAAAGAAAATAATAATTATTTTCTTGATATAAATTTTGTTGAGTTCTTCCTTTCTCTTACCCTACCTTATACCCAGTAAAAAACATTTCCAAAAACACTGGATGAGCATAAATATCTCAGTAATGGTTATAAAATAATGAAACAAATATTAGTTCATCAGTATATACAAAACATAAGATCTTTAACATACCTCATGAAATCATAAGACATATTAATAACACATTTAAATCATAAATCATAAAGGTAACCAATAGCATCCATATCATATTTACATTATATCATTCACAGCTACACAGGGAGTTAAACTTTGAATACTCATCCCAGTATATTACCTAAATTTATTAAAAGAAACTTTAACTTTTACCTCTGTCACGTTACCCAATGAATTGGAGAGCTATCTCAGGCCCACCCACCATAGGTCTATCACAGAACCACCGGTATATGTAAATAATTCCCAAGAACCATAAAATATTCATAACACATAAAACAAACATAAATGAAAGATAACGTTTCCACATTTCAATCATCATATATCATTTAAATATATTGACATAAAAAAATCCATTATCAAAAACATGTTCAATACCAAAATAATTAAAAGAGTATATGGTACTTATTTTACTTTTTAAAAAAATATGGCTTGTAAAGGAATCCATAGATCTAATAATACTCACGGTGGTGGAAATGGTTGTCACCACCATGTACGTTATAAAGAATCATTCATTTTGTCTTTTAGTAGAAAACTTCATAGAGAAAATATTCCCTTTTAATTAAATTAAAAGTCAATTGGGTTTATACACCTTATAAAATAATTTCATGTATAAATCAATGGATTCCTCGATGAAAGGAGATTGAGATGAAGTCCCTTATAATGATCATTTCCTTAGATTAAGGAAAAATCAATGACATAATTATGTGTGAAAAAAATACAACCCAGTATAATTGGACAATAAGGGTAAAACAATCATATTTCATTCAAACATATTCATAGAACAACATAATCAAGAATTATATGTTTAACCCAAAGAATTGAAATTGGGTTATGATGTTCTCTTACATAAATTCGACAGCCTAACGACGTCGTTTCAAAATTCATAATATGAGTAAATGAGAGAGAAAAGGGTATCACATCACATTGACCTAAAATTTACATCAATAATGATCTAGAAGAAAATATCCCATCATAAGTAAAATGAAATTAAAATACATGACATAAAATAAGTCTTTGACTAAAAGAGTACGGTGAAAGGATCCCTTGCCATTTTGGTAACATATGAAATAGAAACCCCATTAAGGAAGGATCATAAAATGAATATGTAAATACCCACAAGTTAAATTTTATTACACCAATAATAAAACCATGGGAAGTACATACACTACAAAAAATTAAATAGTGTGAAATATATCATGAATCTCACAGGAATAAAAGTGAGAAGAAAACCCAGTACCCCGTGTTCGACTTGAATCATATGTTCTTTGTTATTTCCAAATAAAAAGATAAGTTAATTTATAATTCCTTAAGAACATTTTTAATGTTTATTATTCCATTTATATCACTTATTATCTTTCTAAAATAGTTAGTTAATTTTTTGAGTTCATATTGGGCATTTTGTCGATGTTCAAAACTTCAGTCAAAATTTAACTGGTTATAATTACAAATTATCCATGTGGTCAAAATTACATTATATATAGAAATATATTAATGATTTATATATCATAAATATCGTGTATATATATATAGTTTATATTTATTTATAATATTCCATATCATTTGGAGTTACGAAATGAAACGTACCATTCATGGAGACGGTAAGCTGTACGTACGCATGAACGCTACTTTAAATTATATTTTATATGTAAAGTATTGAAATAAAAATAATGCATTCTTATTTCATAATTAATTTATAAAATCTATGTTATGTAATTTAATTAACTACAAACTTTATATGTTCCATGTATGTCATGAACAATTCATATCACTTTGAGGGGGCGGTAGTCCACACTTCCTCAAATGAAATTATCATATTTACTCATTATGGAATCCATAAAGGTATGATATACAGAAGTATAGAGACAATATAAATATATTACATATCACACTTAAATATAGTTTGACCTTAACGGCCACCATAAGTGGTGGTAGAAGAATATTGAACAATCGTCATTTCGTGAGGCAGTAGTTCGCCGTCCACAGAAACAGTATGTTCTTTACCCATTAGACGGAGGTGTGTGTAACTGTAGTTTGAAATAATATAAAATAAAAAACCTAGTTTATTTATGATACTTTTTTTGTTATAAAATAATTTAATAATAATAGTTTATGGGGTTATATAATTAAAATAAACAAAAAGAACCTAAGATAAAGAGTTACCATTAAATCGTGTAACTCTGTTTGGTTTGAACCAAAAGGATTTGTTGAAGTGAATTATTCCTAAGTTAAGGATTATAGGTGTAAGGGAGGAATCTTGATAGATTATTGGGGTAGATGTTGGAATATCCAAGAGGTGTGAGATGTGTGAGTCATGGGTTAAAGATGATGGCTTTTATAAGGGTGAGGAGGGTCTCTTTAAAAACCTTTTTACATATTATTTTATTATATAATGATTTTCAGTTTATAAAGGTCCAAAACTTATTAAAGTAAAATTCAATATGAATATTGTTAGGCATAAAATCCCCCCATAAAAATTAGACCGGTTTTGGATATTTTTCTAATATTTATAATCTAATTTATTTAAATCATTCATTAATGAGGTAAACACTGCATCATTATTGTTTCATAAATAATTTTATTTATTTGATGTCTAAAAATTATAAAAAAATTACCATGATGTAGGAAATAATTTTAGATTTCAAATTAATATTTATAATATAAGTTATAACTTATATAAACCCATTTAAGAATTGATTTACTAAAACATATATGTTTATGTCATTTTGGTCATTACTTTAAAAAAATTAATATAAAGTGTCATTATTACACATAAGTGGCTCCATGGGGTCCCAAAATCGACCTAAGGATTCCCATGGTCGGAAACCTATCACCCAATAGAATTATAACACATGTTAGGGTAATTTAATATTATTATAATATTTATTTTTACCTTGAATCACACTATTTACCTTTAACTATGGTAATGAAAAGGAAACAGTTACTATTCACCAAAAATTATTTTTATCTTATTAAACCACATTTAACATAATAACAACAATAATGTATGTTGGATTTTTGAAATTCAATTCACAAAATAGGTAAAATTTCATTTAAATGAAAAATCATGTTTTTTAACTACTACTCAGTGTTTTCACTCTTTATCGAAATTGATTTTTTTTCAGACAAATAACCAAAAATTAAACCAAATACATATATGATATTATGAAATAAAAAATGATGTCTATTTTTTCAAATTAGAAACATTGAATTCACATTAATTAGTACAAAATTAATTCCCATTGTCAAAACAAAAAGAGAGTTTATTTTGAAAAAATAACTCTCAAAAGATTGATACTTGTTTATGTCCAATTTCAATGTGAAATTACTTACAATGACTATCATTGGATAAAATGATAAAAATATAATCTAAATACACTTTCAAACAAATTAAAAAAATTAATCTAACCATATAAATAAATTATATTAAAAGGCGGTTTTGAATTAAAATACTGTATTTTTCATTGTTCATTAAAAAATGAATTTTATCTGAAAATTACCAAACAATTAACACAAAGTATATTTTGATGTCCCAATTATAAATAAGAATTGTATGTTGACAAATAGAACTTATAAAAGTGACCAAAACAAGATTCAAATAGGGTTCTCCATAAAAAGGTGGTAAATCAACCTTTAAAAGAATATTAGAGTATTTATGCTTAAAATTAGATTCATTCACATTTTAAGCCTATAAATTTTATTGGATAAATATAAAAACATTTAAGAAACATGTCTAATAATAATATGGTTAGTTCTATTCATTCCCTCCAATACAACGGCTAGACGTTAACTACCATTTAAAATAATATTATATTTTTACTTTTCATTATGACCTAATGTTGTGTGCAATATAATATTTCAAAGAAACATGTTGTTGCGTAACAGGGATGCCATCGAACATAGGATCCCCTTTAAAGTAAAATTAATATTTAATTCAAAAATATTAATAAATATGAAAAATTATTGTTCTTTATTTACTTGGTATGTTACATCCTTCCCCCCTTTTATAAATTGCGTCCTTGCAATTTTATGATTGGTATTGAAAACTTCATTAAAAGTCCCACGTCGAAAAAATAGTCAATAAAACTATCACTTTAAAAGAAAGAAAGATATGTAAAAAGGTCACCTAAGATAACCCATACTAGGATTCCATGGAAAAATGGATGTGGTGGAGAAACTAAGTGTCATGTTCTGATGGATTGTGATAGAAAACTTGATTATGAGAAAGCTAACCACCAGAAAATCACAAAATTGTGATAGGTTAAATGGTCTTTGGTTCCCCAGTAGGAAAAGTAAACTGGATTTTTTTGTTTTAAGTTCCTTTTAATAATGTTTGAGATTTTTTTATGATATTGACTAATAAAATAAGGAAATATACTTACTTTTCAAGTAGAGTTTCATCCTTGAAAAGTTTCATTAAAAAACTCATCTTTTCTCCAAATGGTGAGTATTCAAGAAAACATGTTCACATATAATGTTCTAGAATAAACTTCTATATAATCACCTAATCCAAAAATGATGAACTATATATTTTCACTGTCTGTAGACATTATCCAAAACCAAAATGGTTAGTACAAGATCTAATAATTGCAAAAAAGGATAATCCTTAAAAAATAAATATTTTTCCTAATATCAAAAATTAAACAAACAATACACAAAGTTCCACAAATACCATTCAATAAACAAATATCCATAAAATTATTCAAATTAAACCAAACTAATATTGAAACCAAAAACTGAAAAGGACTTAGTAATATAGTCTTCCATAGTAAATATTAAAATTTATCTCCAAATAATATACACTACTCTTGTTGTCTCGCACTGAAGTCTAATTATCCTAGTCACATATTCTCTATGATAGGCTAATCATTTCCATTAATAAACCAAATATCCATAAAACATAGATTCTTCCAAAATAAAATTTCAACCATTATTCCTCAAATGAAATCTCCTAGAATTCTTCTTTCCTTAGGCATATAGTGTTCCCTCAAAAGATAGTATGTCTTCCATAGTAACCTTTATCAATTAAACCCAAAATCATTTTCTTATACTAAGGATATACAGTTGATAAAACATATGTTCCCGAAATAAACATATTCTTGATCCATAAAATCATTTTCCTAAAGGAATAACTCATACTAACCAGGGAATTCATGTAGGCCTGTTTTAGGCAATGCACCCTAATCGCTCTTCGGTTGTGGGTTTGATTCCCATGGCCATTCCAAACGCAACGGGTTGTCACCCAACTTACGGGTTGTCGTTTTTATAAAACTAAAAAATAACCCTAACATATTTTAACCTAAAAAGTTGTCTTATACTTATCATTTTCATCCCAACTCATTAAGACCTCAAAATCTTAATGAAGACTTATATATATTGTCATTTTTTTATTTCACCTCTATATGATAAAATTAAACTATTCCCAAAATAAAGAACATCATACACTGATCATGGTGTCCACATGGTTTCATTGTCATATTGGTCACGTGTGAATATGGTCCATGCATTGAAAAAATGATTTATATATCCTCAAAAATCATTTTCTTCTTTCATCCAAATACACCATGTAAAACATGGGTCATATGGGTGTTTTCAAAAAAACAGTTTTGGAAAATAATCTTGTATAACATATAATTTAAAAAAATCTAATAAAACATGCTTTTTATAGAATAGTTGGACTGAGTTTGAGTTGAAACATTGAATTAATGGTCCTTTTAAAATACCATAAGTATGTGCTGAAAAAATATAATTTAAAATCAAATATTAATAGGTTGAAAAAGGGTATCCTTCTTAAACACCTTTCCCAAAATCATAATATGATTCAAAATCTTGTGAAAAGGTAAAATATTTGAAAATTCTTTGATAATATTTACCATTATTGAAATTATTAAGAATATTGTGAAAATATGATTTGATTAAATAAAACCCATAATCCACAATTATATCAAGGTATAATGGAGGTGTTTTATATCCCAAACAACTTATTGAAAGTGAGTGGTATGATAGAAAAAGTTTCATAATCATCAGAACATGCCTTTATAATAATTATTACAAGCACGTCATCAGGAATAGATAGGAGTGTTGTTTGACATCCTCCTCCATTCATTTGTAATTGACTTTCTGTGATCTTAGAATGATATAAAACAAGGATTTAACATAAAGAGTAGACATAGAGGCTAATCATGTGTCTAAAAAACACTAAATCCTTAAAGTTTTCTAAGCCAACCTATGATACCAACTACAATACCATAGCCTTAATCATTACATAATATTAAATTAATATAATAATTCACATTGAGGATCTTTTCAGGTTTAGAGTTTTATATAATTAGGCTATAACTATTACCTTATGTATTAGAAATTAAAAAGTATACACTTCTACACAGTATCCATTTTTTTCTTAAAATAAAAATTCTTCCATGAAAACAATAATTCTTTTCATGATATAAATCTGTATGAGTTCTTCCTTCCTCTTACCCTGACTTATACCCTATGAAAAAACATTTTAATAACATTGGATGAGCAAAAATACCCTGGCAATGGATATAAAATAATGAAATAAAACATTAGTACATCAATACATACAAAAAATAAGCACTTTAACATAACTCATGAAGTCATAAGATTTATGAATTACACATAGAAATCATAAATAATAAAGGTAACTTATGGAATCCATGTCATACTTACATTATAGCTTTCACAGCTACATAGGGAGTTACTCTTGGAACACCCATCAAAGTATATTCCCTAAATCTATTAGGAGAAATTTTAATGTTTACCTCCATCACATTACCCAATGTGTTAGAGAGCTATCTCGGGCTCACCACCCTGGTTTTATCACCCAACCACCCGTATATGTAAACAATTCCCAAGAACCATAACATATTCATAACACATAAAACATATATAAAAGAATGTTAAATTTTCCACATTTCAATCACCATATAAAATTTAAATATATTTATATAAAAAATTCATTATCAGAAAAATTTTCAATACCAAAATACATAAAATAGTATATGGTATTTATTTTCCTTTTAAAAACATTTGGGCCTGTTAAGGAAGACATAGATCAAATAATAATCATGGAGGCAGAAAAGAACATTGTCACCATGTACGTTAAAAAGAAACTTTCTTTTTGTCTTTTAGTAAAAATATTCATAGAGAAAATATTACATTTGAATTAAATTAAAATTCAATAGGTTTTATACACCATATAAAATAAATTCATGTATAAATCAAAGTATTCCTCAAGGAAAAGAGACCGAAACGGTGTCCCTTAAAAATATCGTATCCTTAGATTAAAGAAGAATCAAGGAAATAGTTATGTGTGAAAAATAAGAATACACACAAAATAAGTGGAAATTATGTCTAAAACAATCAGAGGTCATTCAAACATATTCATATCACAACATAATCAAGAAGTAAAAGTTTACCTCAAAAATTTGAATTGGGTTAAGAAGTTCCCTTAATGAAATTCGACTGCCGAATGGTGTCGCATTAAAATTTAGAAAATTATTTCATGATAGAGAAAATTGTATCTCATAACATGGATATAATTTTAGACAAATAAAGATATATTATAACATATTCCAACATAAGAAAAAGGAAATTAAAAGGCGTGACATAAAAGAAGTCATTGACTAAAAGAGTACAATGAAAAGTTCCCTTACTGATTTGGTAACTTATAAAACATACACCCCGTAAAGGGAGGATCATGAAATGAATATTTAAATACCTATATTTTATTTTATATTACAGGAATAAAAATTCATGGGTATTACTTAAACCACAAAAATTGAAATAGTGTAAAATAGATTATTAATCTATCGGGAATAAAAAGTGAGATGAAAACCCCTTACCTCTTCTCCCACTTGACTTGTATGTTGCTTGTTCTTCCTGAATAATAATCTTAAGTTAATTTATACTTACTTAAAAAAAATTCAATTTTATTACTCTTTTTATATCACTTATTACCTTTCTAGAACAATTAGTTAATTATTTGAGTTATTGTCGTAAATTTTGTCGATGTTTGGATCTTTAGTAAAAAAAGATCTACGTATAATTACAAGTTTTCCATGTGCTCAAAATTACATTATCTCCTGAATTATATTAATGATTTATATATCATGTATATCATATATATTTAGTGTATATTTATTTATAATATTCTATATCATTTGGAGTTATGAAATGAAACACACTGTTCATGGAGATGGTAAGTCGTACGTACGCATGAACACTATGTTCATTTCTATTTTATATTTAAAAGAATGAAAACATAATTATACATAGGTATATTATAATTATATTATAATATATATTATATGTAATTTAGTTAACTATATCCTTTATACATTCCACATATGGCATCAACGAGTCATATCAATTTGAGGGGGCAGTAGTCCACACTTCTACAAATGAAATTATCTTATTTACCCATTATAGAAACCATAAAGGTATGATATAAAAAAGTATAAAGAAAATATAATTATAATATATGTAACATGTAAATAAATTTCAATATTAATGGCCACCATAAGAGGAGTTAGGAAAAAAATTTACAATTATCATTTCTTGAGGCAGTTGTTCGATGTCCCCAAAACAACATGTTCTTTACCCATTAGACAGAGGTGTTTGTAACTGTAGTCTGAATAAATCTCATATCAATAACCTAGTATATTTATGATACTTTGGACGTTATAAAATAAATTAATAAAATGAGTTTAGTGGGTTGTTGAAGTAAAATAAAATAAAATAACTTAAGAGAATATGTTATCTATAAATCAGGTAACTCTATTTGGATTGATCCAAAAGGATTTATTGAAGTTCCTTCTACCTAAGGTAAGGATTGTAGGGGGAAGAAAGTGATATTTAATGCTTATTGGTAAAATTTTAGGTTGAGACAAAGGGCTTGAGAGGTGTGAGTAATGGGTTTGAGGTGAGGGCTTTTTATAAGGGGGAGGAGGGGCTCTTTAAGAATGTTTAAAAATATTCTTTGATTACATAATTATTTTCAGTTTCTAAAGGTCCAAGACTTATTAAGGAAAATCATAAGATGAATATTGTTATAAATAAAATCACCCAATATTAATTGTATAGGTTTTGGATATTGTTTTAATCTTTATAATCTTATTTATTTAAATCATTCATTAATGAGGTAAACACTCCATCCTTATTGTGTGAAAAATAATTTTATATATTTGATGTATAAAACTATAAAAAATTAAAACGATGTAGGAAATATTTTTTTCTTTCAAATGAATATTTTTAGTCAAATATATAACTTATATATCCCCATGTAAGAATTGATTTTCTAAGAGATATATGTTTATGTCATTTTTGTCATTACATTAAATTAATTAATATAAAGTGTCATTATCACTATTAAGTGTCTCCATAGGGTTCCAAAATCGACCCAAGGATGTCCATGGTCGTAAATTTTCAACCAATAGGATTAAGACACAAGTTAGGGTAATTTAATATTATTATAATATTATTTTTACATTGAATTACGCTATTTACCCATAACCACGGTAAATAAAAGTCAAAAGTTACTATTCAAAAAAAATATTTTCATCTTATTGAACCAATTTTTACATACTAATAACATCCATGTATGTCAGATTTTTGAAATTCAATTCATAGAAGCGATAAAATTTAATTTAAATGAAAAATTCTGTTTTTTAACTAATACTCATTGTTTTCACAATTCATCAAATATTGATGTGTTTTAGAAAAATACCAAAAATTAAGCCTACGATATATTTAATATTCTGAATTAAAAAATTATTTCTATTTTACCAAATTCAAAACATATAATTTTCATTAATGAATTTAAAATTAATTTCTGTTTTCAAAACAAAGAGAGTGTTTTATAAGAAACCATAACTATCAAAATATTGACACTTGTTTATGTCCAATTTAAAAGTTAAATTACTTCCAATGACCAAAATTGGATTCAATGGTAAAAATATAATATAATTAAATTTTAATACCAATTAAAAATATAATCTAACCAAATATATAAATTTTATTAAAAGGATGTTTGGAATTAAAATACAATATTTTTCACTATTCACTAAAAATGAATTTTATCAGAAAAATACCAAAAATTTACCCAATGTAAATTTTTATGTCCGGATTCAAAGGAAGAATTATATTTTGTCAAATAGAACATATAAAATTTACCAAAAGTTGATTTAAGGAGGATTTTCCATCAAAAGGCAGTAAATTGACATTTTAAAGAATATTAGTGTATTTATGCTTGAAATCAGATTCATTCAAATTTTAAGCCCCTATATTTTATTGGATAAATGTAATAACATTTCAAAAACATGTCTAATAATAAGATGGTTAGTTCTGATCATTCCCTTCAATATAACGGTTAGGCGTTAACTACCATTTAAAATAATATTTTTTTATTATTTTTCTGTATGACTCAACGTTGTGTGCAATGTAAGATTTCAAAGAAACTCGTTTTTGTGTATCAGGTACTCCATCGAACATAACATTCCATTTAAAGTAAAATTAATATTTAATTCACAAATATTAACAAATATGAAAATGTATTGTTCTTTACTTATAAGGGATGTTACATTATGGAAGAGAAAGTATTTGAGAATCATACTATTATTGGAAAATTAATAGGTTAGTTATCATGTTTGGATTGTAAAATAATAATCTAAATGATCCAATAATAGTCCAATGCCTGATTTTTGGAAATATTGGACATTACCTAAGTCATTATTATAAATCTAATAATGATTAGAATGATTGGAATGAATGAACATCATAATATAGGGAAAGTTTTTGAACATGTTTAATGAAATTTGATGTTTGGTATCCTGATAAATAAATATTGTACATTAGAATTGTGCAAATAGTATATTTCTTCGAAACAATATAAGATTCCTAGTTTTCATTCTATGTGTTCCATAATGATGTTTTTTATGAAATTAAATATATTACTCATGATGGTATATTTTAGAAATAATTATTTATGAGAATAAAAATATTTTCATGGGTCCTTCAAAGGGATTTGATATAATTGATTATCCTTTTCAACATAGTGTCACTGTTAAAAGTATATGGTTCTATTAAAACACATACTCCTTATTGGAAAACATTAATGTATCCAATAACTACAAGTCCACATAGAATGATCTTAGCATTACTATTACTGCAGGTGATGGTAATAAATTGTCTTCATCATCATCTATTAATGCACTTCAATGATGTGTAGGCCCTGATAAACTTAGAGAAGTTGAAATAAGTATTCCATTTGTTCATGTAGAATAGAAACCATTACCATTAATGATTGCGATATAGGAAAAATGGTCTGCTAAAAAAGTGGGAGGCCACCTAGCGATTTTAGAGCTATGAGTAGTTTGAAAATTATTTTCGACAACCCATAAAAAGTGATCCTATGTGGCATGTCTGGGAAATTGTTTGGGTCTTGTATTGTTGTCTCTAGACACAAGAAATTTTACATGGAGAATATATGGTAACGTATGTTTCTCACAACATGTTTTATCCATTATCATTTTATGGAGTATGTAGTGCCATCTCTGGAAAGATACATGGGTGAAGAGATTGGTGGATATCTATTGAATGTAGAAATACAAGTGAGAGGTAATTCAGAGAGGGAATAGGCATATACATTAGAAATAAATAATCTATAAAGTCTTAATAAGGGTAATAATGTTGATATTAATGATCCTTATATGGGTGATGGGAATAATTACATGACTCTGTCATTCATTAATAATGTTCCACCAGCTCTATCAATTTGATAAATAGTGAGAAATGATTGATTGGGGTTTCTAGTGTATATATTATATATAAGGGAGAATGTTTCTTTTCAGGTAAATATTCATGATAATTTTTCACTATATGATTTATATTAAAACTAAAATAAAATAAGAATAAGTATTAACCCAAAACCATTATAGGAATTTAACTCAAAATGTTAGGAAAAATAAAAAATGTTAGATTTTTTTATTATAAGTAAAGAGAAATAGTTCATACCTCACTAAAAAAATTAAATTATAATTCCTCTTATATATATATTCTCAGTTATATAATAATTAAAAAATAAATTCAAACAATTTATTTATGGGGGAAAATGTATGAATCAGATATTTCACTACATATCATCCTTAAATAAATATTTTTTTAATAGAATGTTACATAAATAAAATAGTACTAATGAGAAAAATGAACCTTGATATTGAATAATAGATATAATTTTTCAGACTTATCCATTTAATTTGAATATATTAATTGAAGAATACATAAAAATACAATAAATAATATAACATTAAAGAGACTGTAAATATAGAATCCTACCTCATGAGGCCCATTTATCCAAATTTTGAGTGGATGTAGCTTCACTAGTGTTTTCCCTTGACCAGTCCAAATATGAAATATAGAAATTATGGTTTGAGAATACTATATATGGGAGATGTTAAAGATTAGGGAGATTTATGAAATATATATTCTTGCTGAACCACCATGTGAAACTGTAACCAAATGTTACAAGATAATTAATTATTATCATTATATCATATGGTTTTATGTAATTAAATGTGTATATTTTATCAAAATTTAACAAAATATATTTATAGATATATCATGAATATAAATACTCTTCATTTAACATCCCTCATTATTCATATTAACTTGATAATGCAAGAGAATGGTACATGAACATAAGAGTAATACCAAAGATTCCAAATTCTAGAAAAAAATTCTGAAGGGTTTCAATACATTTGGTTGATGATTTACCCATTATAAATAATACAATGAAATCAATAAAACAAAACCAAAATACAAACTATATAATTCTTCATAAAAAGGGAGAAAACTCGTCCAAATTTATTATATCAAAACCACAAAAGTGTACCATAATGGAAGCTATGATAACATCAATTTAATCAGCGTATGAGGAATAATAAAACTCCAAGACGACCACAAGACAACATTCTCATAAGTTCCATGATCCAACATCACCGAAAACCATGTATGAAGAAGTAGTTTTAAAGACGTGTGATACATTACGTTTTCTAATGTCCCGGTATATGATATTTTAAAAATCACAAAATTTCCACTAAAGGGGTGAGTAGTAAATGTCAGTAGGTTTTACCAAATGAATTACATACCCACACAACTAGGAATGAAAATTTATCAAAATTTATATAAAAAAATTTGTATAAAACAATTTCCAAAGATTTTATAACTAATTATAAAATAATTATAAAATAGTTTATGTCAAAAGTTGAACAAGTAAAAAAATAATAAATTTTCCAATCGAACGCATTGTTCATGAATTCAACCAAACAATGCCTTAAAATCCATTTCACAAGTCGCATTTCGTAAAACTAATTTATTCGAGACAACCAAAATACCCACTATGCATGCTTCATTATTACTATTCAATACTCATGAGTTTTATCTTGTTGATCTACCATGTCTTTATAATTTAATTATTCCTGATGTTCAATTACACCTTTTCCCCTAAGAATAAGTTAATGTTTCAACCAATCCCGGTAAATGAAATATTAACACACACACCAAGTATGCTAAAAAAATATGTTAACAACAATATCCCCAAAAACATTTCAATAATACATTATCTTTATTGAAAACCATTTTCCAATAATCAATTTCAAAATTCTAGTGAAGAGATATTTTAGAATTACAATTTTAAAACCAATAAACTAAATCAGTTTGCACAATAATTCACCGAAATTGTACAATTTCACCAGAAACATAAATCATCACTAAAGAGGATTAATATCATGATTTGAAAAAATATTTCACAAACTGTTTCAATAAGATAAACTAATTTGATTCTAATCCAACAAATTCTATAAATAGTAGTCGAGAGTGAATCCACCTACCTTGATATTTTTGATGAAAAAGATTAATGGATAGTGAATGCTAAAAAATGGTTTATATATAAAAAAACAAGCCTTATATCTCTTCCCCTAACATAAAAAGGACCAAATATAATGTTATATGGTATTTATCACCTTATGTCTACCCACAACATGTGTAGATATAAGAAACCTAGAAGAGGGGTGATGTAGATCTAAGAAAAAAGTCAAGAACGATGAAGATTGAACACTTACTGTGATGAATTAGCTTCTAATCACAATGTTATGCCTTCAGATCACCTCTGGATCAATGAGAGAACCTTCCTTGTTATTTGGGGAACTGAAATACTGAGTTAAGGCTGAATATAAGAGAAACTTTTTAATTTAAAGGAAAAAAAATATTAATTGCAATTTTTATGGAGGTGGTTTTCTACTACACATAGTTTTGTCATACTATTAGACAAATCGTTCCCTTCATGTTCATGAGAAACTGCCTTAATGATGAACATTATAATAATCTACTAAAATGATATGTATAATGGTGTTTGAACTGTGTTGAATCCACTACCTTAGAATACCAAATCATTTTTTAAAGTGCATGATTTCTCCTAGGTTGTCGCATGGTTTCGAAAAATTGTGTACACCCCGTGAACATTCTCTTTTCCCAAAAACACATTTAAAGTTCTCTAAACTCTTTCAAACATCACCCATATAGTATATATACTTCAAATAAAAAATAATGGGTTATATAACAGAAACTAAGGGTGCTAAATTCTCCCCACCATATGTCTTTCCATCTCTAGAAAGTAGAAAACCACCATTTCCATGAAATACTTTTGTCCATTTCTATTTCATTTCCTTATCACGTTCATAATTCCCTTTTGAAATATAACCATGATTCCATAAAACCCGCAGTAGACCTATTATTTTTCCATGAAAAACATTCTCTTTACTATCCACAATCTGCACAGGGATATGAACCAATGATCCATCTGACTCGAGGTCAATGTGATTCCATCTGATCAGATGGTTTGGATCATGTTGATACTTTTTGAACTGATATATGCAGAACACATTATGAAATTCATTGAACCATGGTGGAAATTATAATCTACATATCACCTCTACCACCCATTCTACTATCTCCAAAGGGCATATGTATTGAGGAGATAACTTTCCATGCTCCAAAAACAATGATTTCCTATCCATGGAGAAATTATTAAGAATACATGATAATTCACCGTGAATGAGAAATGTTGTCGATGATGTTATACATTAGATTTATGATGACTTTTAGCTATCTACATTCTATTTATGATCTATTGAATATTTTTCACTATTTATTGGATAAGTCTTGGCCTAACTTGTGATGTTTTTTCTTTTTGCCACCAAGCATAGTGGATAATGACAAGGATTACCATACAATGATTCAAAAGGAGCCATATGTATTGAGGACTAATAGATGTTATTATACGAGAACTCCACCAATAGGACATGTTCCTCCCATGAGCCACCAAAATCCATTACACAAGACCACAACATGTTTTCCAATGATGGTATCATCCTTTATGATTTACCATATGTATGAGGAGGATATTCCATACTCATAATCAAATGAGTCCCACAGGAATTCTTTAAGGATTTCAAGAAACAATATGTGAACCCCAGTTCCCTATCTGACACTATCAAAACTGGTATTCGATGTCTGTTTACCACTTCATGGATATATATTTTGGGAAAATCCTCTACCATATAAGTTTCATTAATAGGGATAAAATGAGAAGAATAGGTATGATGATCCACAATCACCCATATGGAATCCTTTTTTTGAACCATTCTTGGGAGACCTATGAAAAAAATCCATATTCATCCTTTCCCATTTCCATACTAGGATGGGTAAAGACTGAAACCAATAAGCTGGTCACTAATGTTCTGCCTCATCTTTCTGTCAAGTTATACACATTATAACAATCTCATCCACCTTCCATTTAAAATCGTTCCGCGTGAACTATGATTTCAAATCATTATACATAATTTTCCTTCTAGGATTTAATTTCCATATCAAATGGTGTAAGATTGAATTATTTGTTCTTGAGAATCCATAGGTACAACCATATGATTCCTAAACCACAACATTGAACTCCAATACGTCCTCTAACTCTCAATGGTCTCCCCAAAATTGAGTTTCGAGATAAAATTAGGACAATTAAAATCATATTTATGTGCATCCTTTACTATATTAATCAAATTAGGAACTACCAAAATTGAAATGAAAACCACAACATAGCATGAGTCTTCACATTCCACATGCATGTCGTCTAGGACCGACATCATCTACCATTCATCTGAAGCATCTTTTTCCACTTGAGAAAATGTCATTCTTACTAATTCATCTTCTAATGTGTTGCCTTTACCTGGTGTATAAATCAAGACAAATTCAAAAATATAGAGATACTCTACCCATCATTTTTTCCTCATACTAAACTGATGTAGGAAAATATGCATCAATATATTATGATCCGTGAAATTATTAAATCTCTCAGCGAAGTGAAAATGATGTGAAGTCTTCAAGGAATGAAAATTGTAGCTAACTCTAAATTTTGTGTGGGGTAATTATTATCATTCAACCTAAACTAACTTTATACATAATAAAAACATTGCCTCTTTGCATGAGAACACATCCCAACCTATATCCTGAAGCATCACAATAAACCACATATCTCTATCATTATTCAAGAAAAAACAATATAGGTGCTGGCATAATACTAACATTTAGATCATCGAATGATTTTTGGAAATTCTCAATCCATTGAAATGGGGCATTTTTCTTCTCCAAAGCTATAATAGGAAAATATATCCATTAAAATTCACACACAAAGAATCGCTAATAAACAAATGACCAGGAAAACTTCAGATATCATATACATTGTTTTGAAATTTTCATGTGATAACAACTTTTATCTTCTCTGGATCAATATAAACCACTTTTCTAAAAATTAAATATCTATGAAAGGATACATATTATATCCAAAAATAACACATAGAATTTTGGGTATGGATGCGATGATGTCACAAGATTCCCAACACTATCCATAATTGTTTCTCATGTTCATATGTTGTCCTTGAATACCCCCAATATGTCATAAAAAACACCATAACAAAAGAATACTTATATCCCTGAAATATCTGATTCATCAATTTCATAAATATTATTGGTGCATTTTTAAGACCAAAATGATTTAACATGTATTAATAATGGAAATATTTTCTTCAGAATTATTTTATCAGAATATATTTATTCCGAATGTGCAATAGGTGATATCCTGATCACAAGCCAATTTTGGAGAACCAATGAGATCCCCTCAATTGATTGAACATATCATTAATTCATTGTGGTGGATACTGATTCATTATCGTAAAATGGTTAATTATACACAAACTAGCACAAAGATGAAGAGTTCAATCTTCTTTCTTTAAAAACAAGGTATGTGATGCCCACAGAGAAGTACATGGCTATATGAAATTATTTCATTCTAGCTCTTCAAACTACAAATTAATCAGCAATGATTCTATAGGTTCCATCTTATAAGACAGAAGGGAAATCGGACTGGTCCCCAGAAGTAAATCAATCATAAACTACACTTCTCTTATAGGTGGTAACCCTAAGATATTCTTGGGGAAAACATCTAGGAATTTATCCATGACCACTATAAAACCATGATCATCGATCTCTTCCATCAATGCCAAAGTGAATACCACCAACTAGTACGAGATAATTCCCATTTATGCTTTCAAAAATACCATTGAACCAATCATTAAAACCCTTTCTCCTTTGAATAGATCCTCAACACTATCTTAAATTAAAAAACTAACTATTTTCATATAGAATTTGATGTGGGCCTTGAACATTTTTAGAAAATCCATACTTAGGATTACATCATAGATATTCATCTTGAATAATGAGATGCCCCCTTTCCATTCAAATCCATCAACAGTTATAGAATATGATCTAAACATAATTCCTTGATATTCTCTTTGACAAAGAGGAGTTTTATGTTTTATCACTAAAGGAATCATCTAAAGCTTTAAATTTATGAAATCAAAAACAAAAGAAGAAATTAAAGAATGAGATTCACCAGTAACAAACATCACTTACATAAGGGTAGAATTGAATTGAATTATACCTCTCTATGTAGATGGTCTATCCAGATCATCTATAATCATCTACTCACCTCAATATAATTTCTTAATCATTTCAGTTTTTTCTTTATTGATTTGCTGAGATTTTCCTTATTGGGGAGTCATGGTATTCTTATAATCACCATATCTAGCTTTGGTCTACTGATAAGACTGATTCTGATGCCCTCACCTGGTCGAAGCATACAATTATTGCAACACCTAATAAGTTTCTTGATCACCTGACCTCATAGATGTGTAATAATAGCTATTTAGATGCCCCATATTGTTGAAATTATGGAATTCCATTGGTGGTGTTGTACAGTCTCTTCATTTGATCTAAGGAACCACATTGAAAAAATCCCACTTTTCATGGTTCTTTGATGAAGAATCATTGATCCATCTGTTGGATTCTAATTCTACCTCCCATCCTAGAAGTAGGTGTCCCTCTTTTGTTTCCCCGCAACATTATAGTTCACACCATTAAACATAGGTATTAGGATTAATCCTCCTACTACAGCTCTAGATATGTCCTATTCATCCACTATTTCTTTCTTCACAATCTCAGTATATTCCATAATATAGAGCACAACTCTCTTGGAATGAATGACCAACCATAGCCCCCATTCTAATATGTGTGATTTCAAGGCCTCAGTAGTGACAAACATTGGGGAAAAGTGCACTAAATTCATGAATTTAGCTGTATACTCTGTGATCGAAATATTTTCCAACCTCAGGAGGAAGAATTACATTTTCCTTTGAATATTGAACGTGTGAGGATAGAATTTTTTTTACAATTACTGAAAATCATCATAGATTAGTCCTTGATATAGTCGATCCTACATCACTAGATCCCACTACTAGTGCGCAAGACCCTCAACAGTATACATTTCTAGAATGACTTTTAAAAATGTGGGTTTTTTGATGAAATCGAAGTTACAATTATTCTAGTTCCACCACGCCTCCACCCTTTTTGTTTTATAATCCCCTCAAAAGATGGGTAGATTATTTTTCTAGAATTGGATAGAATGAACTTCCTTTGGCTCATTCCTCTGATTCACTGAGTCTACAATTTGAATTTCTTGGATGATACTATGAAGAAAATCTTGGTTCTCCTATGGATCAGGTGAAACAACATTCTCTACATATTCTTTCAGTGGGTTTCTATGGTAAATATAGGGTTCCATTTTAAATATAGAAAACATACTCCATAATTCTCACTCTCTATAAACTGAAGGATTAGAATTTCAAATAATATCACATCACCTATCATAACATGTATTTCAAAAATCATGATTTTTTACATTCAACCATCTTTCAAAAATTGCTTACTCACTTTTTAAAATCAATACATTTTCAAAATAAACCAACTATGCAATTTTCAAAATCATTCATTTGAAAAAAAAAATATACATTTTTCAAAAATAGAGACCATGCCTCAAATAATATATCATTACTAAAAATGAATTATCCCATCCTAGTGGTAATTCATTCTTATAATTCATGGCATGATTGTCTCGATTGATAAAGCCATGAGAATGAGATTCCAGTATCCTATATGTGTCTATAAAAAACTTATGTAACCTACTTCGGCATAACATAAAGTACATCATAAAAAGGATAAATATATATTTTTATGATCTAAATTTCAACTCTCGAAAATCCAACAACATTATATGATCCCAATACATGGAATAGATAGAATGAATTCAACTCCAAGGCCAATAAAACTGATGACCACGTTTTCCACATGAAAAGGAACAAGTTTAAACCATTTATCTAAAAAACATTTAGACAGGAAAAAACTAATACCATTTGTAAAATTCCTTTTTACCCTCATTAACTTGAGAAGTTGAAAGGAAGATACTAAGCCTTATGTAATATCCCCATGATGCCAAAGGCCGGAAATATATGCCCAAGGGATTCAATACATTTGGGGGATGATCTACCCTTTACGAATAAAACAAAAAAACCAATAAAATGAAACAAAAACCCACTATATGATTCCTGATAAATAGAACGAAAACTAAAACAATTATTTAATATATAAAAACCAGAAAAGTGTACCACAACAAAATCCAATATGACATCAAATTAAACAATATATTATGACTAATAAAAATCCATGATGACCACACGAATCCATAATCTACATGCTCTATTCTCCAACATCCCTAAACAGTCAAGTATTCCGAAGTAGAGGTAAAGATGTGTGATACATTATCGTTTCCCATGTCTTGGTAGATTAAATTTGAAAAATCGCCAATGATCCAAAGAATTGTTGAGTGATAAAACATAGTAGATTTTTCACAATGACTCCCCTACTCATCCCCCCTAGGATAGAATATTTATCAACATTTATATATAAAAATTTATATGAAATAGTTTCCAAAATAGTTTATAGATAAATATAAACAAGATATAAAATAGTGTATTACTAAATATATGAAATTACCATATTAACTAATTTTCTAATAAATTCAAATGTTTTGGAAAGAAACAAAACAATGCCTAAAAATCCAATCCACAATTCCCATATGGCATAATAAATTTATTCCACATAACCACAATAACAACTATGAATGCTTCATTATGACAGTTCCATACTAATGAGCAGTAAATCATTAACCTATCATGACATCAAAATATATTAATATCCCATGTTCCACTACACACTTTTCACCGATCATAGGTTCATATTTCAAACAAGCCTCAAAAATGAAATATTAATTCACACACCATTAATGCTAAAACCCATTTTAGTAACTATATTCCCAAAACCATTTTAATAAAAAAATATTTTTTATCGAATTTTTTTTTCCAAAAAACTATTTTAAAATACCTAAAATGAAATATTTTAAAATTACCATTTTAAAATCATGAAACCAAATCACTTTGCCCAAAAATTCACCAAAATTTCAAAATTTTACAAAAACCCATAAATCATCCCTAAAGAGGATTCATATCATGCTTTGAAACAACATTTCACAACAAATTTAAATCAAATAAAACAATTTTAAAATAACCCAATAATTTATAAAAATAGGAGTTGAGATTGAAGCCACATACCATGAGAGATTTGGCGAAAATGATAAACCGGTGAAGAAAACCATCAAAATCGGGTTAAATATCATGAAACGATCCTTAGATCTTTTCCAATAACATATTAACCTAGAGATATAAAATTTTTTGGAATAAAAACCATAAATATACCCAAAATGGGTCCAGATATAAGAAAATGAGAAGAGGGGAGAATTATATATAAGAAAAACATCAGGAGCAATGAAGAACGAGCAATTACTGGGAAGAATCGACTTCTAATAACCAAGTGAAGCCATCAGATCACCTCTGAATTGATGATAGAAGATTACATGACCCTATTAGAATAAAAATAACCTGTTACAAATTCATGGTATGAAATACAAGACACATAATGTAAAAACAAAATGGATACACTTTTTAAGGAGGTAGTTTTGACCCACACATGGTTTAGTCGCACAGTTATAGAAACCGTGTGTTATCCACGTTTTAGATACAACCTTAAGTGTTACCCTCACACAATCTCCATGTATGTTTTCCATAAACATGTTCCAAATTTACTGATACCATTTCCTTAAAATACCCAATCCATTTTCAAAGCGCATGATTTCTCATAGGTTATCACACATTTTGGACAAAACGTACACAGCCCATGCGCCTTCACTTTAGCCGAAAAACTCAATTAAAGTTCTCAAAACTATTCCAAACCTCACCCATATACATTATATAATTATAATAATAAATAAAGGGTTATATAATAGAAATTAGTGGTCATACACTTTAAAAAGGAACTTTTTTACTGAACTCAGTTTCTGGATAAATCATGATTTCCATAAATTGGAATTTTTTAAAAAGAAATTAATTTTGAATTTATTATTTATAAAAACATATATTCCCAGTAGAAAAATTAGTTATTGCTAGCAAATTAAAATTCATTATTTCTAAAAAACATTTTTCCCATTATTTTATGTTTTTATAAAAAATAAAAAATCATAATTTTAAATTTAGAATTTTAATAATATAAAATAATTTTTTATTTCGGAATTTTCATATTATTATAATATAATTATGACATGACAAGGGAATTTTTTCTTTATTTTATAAATAAATTTATAATCAATTAATTATAATAGTAATTTTAAATTTTATATCATTAATTGAATTTTTAATTCATTCTGAATCATACTTTTTTTCAATAAAATATTGTTTTTATAAAATGGGTTTCTACACATTACACGAGCTTCTTTGAAAATAATGTTTTATAAAAACGGATTTTTATTTGAAAATATGTATCCAACAGAAATTAAAATTGTTTGGAAACACTTTTTTGATCCATTTCAGAGAAATAATACCCCAAATGACACATGTTTTTTATTTTTTAACCATTTAATCTTGAATAGAGACATGAAATTATTTAGGAATGATGAGTGTTTCAAAATTTCATCTTGACTCCTCTTCTAAATTGGTACCACTCCACCTTTATATTGTAAAATTTACGTAGTAATTAACCCATGAAAATTTTAAATTTATCTTTAACTATAACCATATCCATATTGAATAATTCGATATTAATTAATATTTTTCTTAGTACCTTAATTTTCAAGGGAACATACAAGGAAAATTAATATAACCACTTTAATAATTTTATCTTTTATAAGTTTTCCATATTAATATTAATATTCCAAGTAGAAACTAAAAAATATGATGGATTTAGTATCGAGAATAAACATATATGTTGTTATAATAAATTTTAAACCCTTATTTTTTCATTTCCATCCACATATAAAAACAAATGACAGTTAATCATGTGTGTGTGCTGACTACCTACTTCATAGTGGATCATTTTTCATTCTTCATATAGATTTTCATTTTTACCCAATAAATATAAACTATATAACAAAATAAAAAAAATTCAATATTATACCACTATTTATATACTATAAAAATATTATGTTAAATGAAACACATACATCACCATACTCACAAATCGAGTTAATGTGTGTTTATGTTTATTTTGGTTTTACCATGTTCATAAGCAATTCATTAAAATAGAGTCATGGATGACTATGAAAAAATAAATAATTATATTATTTTAGGTTACTCATAAAATAATGATCATTTTATTTTATTAAAGTTATTATAAATGGTAAATAATTTATTTAAAATAAATCATCAACATCAACTAATATTACTAAAATATTCCACTATCAATTCGGGTTTCACATAAAAAACCTAAAAAACATGGAGAAAATAAGAACATTTTAAATAAATATAATTAATAAATTATATAATATTAAATTTTAGGACAATAATTATCACGATATAATATTATGAGTAATGATATAGATATTATTAAACGTGTAAAAAATTGTTATAGTTATTAACACCAATTGAATATGGCACACTATAACAAGATTAGGTACTCAATTTAAATTATTATTATAAGGTACCAAATCCTTATATATAGACCCTTTGAATGAATCCCAAGATTAAGGATCTCAGAGGATACTTGGATGTGGTTTGGAGGATTGTGGCTACAAAATGATGGAAACAGGAATAATTACACGTCCTATAAGGATTTAACATCGTGTAAGTAATTTTCACGATGTCTAAGTCTTCGAGGTAAAATAATAAATATGATACATATTTTTTTTATAAAACTAACACTATTTATTGCACTATGTGAAATGAAATTACACATAATGTAAATCCCTGATTCTATACATTTTAAATGTTTTTAGCCACTCAGGTTTGACAAACCCTATGGCTACAACACCTCTACCCCAATTCCAGTTGACCCAAAAAACCCATCTTCGATTTTCTTGGGATTACTTTTTCAAGAATCAACCTCTAGATTCCATAATTTTATATATATTTGATCGAAGGTATGTTCTAGAAAATTTTTTTGGATACTTTGATCAGTTTCTCCTGTTACTCTTTTCCATGTGATGGCACTTGATCTCCTTGTTGATAAAGTAGTTTTCCTGGTTGTTTGTTGGAACATTTGTGAAAAAATGACCCTTAGTGGATTCAGTTATTATGGGAGAGGTGATCTAGATCTGCAGTGTTGTTTCATTCTCATGCGAAGAACACTAACAAAATTTTGAGGTAGGGGATTCATTGCTTCTATTTTATTTATGTGAAATCTTAAATTGATCATGATTTATCCCCTTATATACTAATAAAATTAACCCAAAAATTACATAAATTGGATGAATAAATTTTCATCGATCACATTGAGATATTTTTGTTTTGTACCTTGATAAAGGCTTTCCTTGTATTTTTCATAATTGCATGATATCTATGGTGTGTTGATATTCATGGATTAAAATTTAAAATTGATAAATGACATAATTTTAGAATTAATTAACAATTAATCATCTAAAATATTCAAATAGGCATGTTTAATGAATCTGTTGTTTTGTAATCATAATTTTGCATGCATTTCTAAAGGATTTTACCTTATGTACATTAATGGAACTAAATAATTGTGTGAATAATATTGATTATTGTTGATAAAAGTCCTATCAATTTAATTATTTACATATTTGTGGATGTGTGTGATAGTTTGAAACATATGTTTCCTAATATTGGGAACTGTAGATAATGAATTAGATAATTCAAGATACATATAAGAATTAGTTGTGTGACAAAATATATTTCCATTTTATTGCCTGAGTTTTTGGATTACTTCTAATGGCTGAGTCCTTATAATTTTTACCCATGAGGGGCCATTATGTGATAAGGCTAAATTCCTTATTTTGAGGTCTGAGTTTCCCAATTGATTTATCTTTTATTTATTTCATTCTGTGATTTAATATGGATATAACCCTTGTGATGTTACTTGAGGAGGTCCATATGTGATTTGATCCTAGGATGGCTGATCATGGAGGGATGTTGTGGTATGTTGGATTGGGAGGCATGATTGTTGTGGCTGCAGTAGACACTTGTGATGGAAGAATGCATGAGTATATGCATGTGGTTGTCAAGATGGAATCCCAAGATGAATTAATGGTTTGATTTGGGGAATACAAATTGATAAGAATGTTGTACACATTATTGAATCTTTTATTGGATGACTACTAGGATTTTTGTTTACCTACTTCCATTTCCTTGCTACTTGAGGATAATTGGTGTGCTTGGTTGTATCAATTTTTTGATATCATAGGATTTTTTATTGATTAATTGGGTATGCGGACAATAACTATGTTAAATAATGGAAACATTTTATCCCATGGTTCTATACATTACTGGGATTCATTTACGAGGTTATAAATTAGAGATGTTGTGGACTTAGTTTACTTATGCATGGAGGGAATGTAACTTTGATGTAATACTAAAGTAATGTAATGTGTAAAATAATAATGGTTAATTAATGATTACTGAACTAATTAACATAAAGTGAAACTTATAAAAATGAAAATATAACATATTGTAGATCTTTAAATGGTTGCGTGATTATTGGATATCTGGTCTTATTTGTTGAAGTTGGGAGTCTAAGAGATGTTAGTTGCAGTTTATTCTGAAACTAGGATATTCCCATAGTGTGGTTTTTATCATTATTATATATTTTACGTTTTTTCATACGCTAATCCACCATATCGATTAGGGAAACAGAGATCATTGTGATTCTGAGCCCTGGGTGTTTTCACTAACATCCTGTTGGTAGGATGGATGGATGACTACACCCTTTGTCCCTTCAATATTCTATTCGTAGTTAGTTGTGATGGTATGCATGGTGGTAGTTTTCCCTATATATGTGTGTAGAGGGCTATGATTTCTTACGATTATATCACACACGTGTATTCTAGACATAGTTTACTATATAATACTATAGGTATAAAGTGTATATGCCATGATAGATTGAGGATCCTTACTCCGTGTATACGTTATGATGGCTCGAGGTATAATACACGATGTATGATACACTTTATATGAGTTGTGGTCGATCCTGAGAACTACCTGGTCACTTTTGGTTATATGTAAATTGTGTTTTTTTTGCATGAGGCACAAGTTTTGGTGCTTTTCCCAAGAGTCTATGGGGTAGCATTTTGGAGAGAGATGATAATGACCTGTTACATTGGGGAAGAGAGGAAAACTAGTGGGAAACTAGTAGTGGGGTACCATTGATATTTTTTTATTATATTATATTCTCTTATATGAATTAAATGGTGAGAGTATCCATGGTGAGGTAGGGAGCATAGTATAAATATTAACATAATGATTTATTTTTTCTTTTTTGTTCACAATGATTTAGAATGTTTTCTTATCCATTTGTATGAGAAAAGATGGGGAGGATCCTACAATGTACACAGTTATAATCACCCAATGTATATATGAACTATTTTTTGGTCATTTGGATAACGTTGGAGATCAGTATGGTCACTACTTGATTGGGGTTTATAAGGAGTTATTTGGTATTTGTGTTCACTGCCATCTTTACTTGTCTTTTGGTACTTTTACTTTCCCTTCTTGTTGTAGTAGTTATTTGACTTCATTACATACGTACTCTTCGGTTTTCTATTTTATTGGAGTATGAGTATGAGTTTTTTGATTTTTTATTGTCTATATCTTCCACAGGGTTTTTCTTAGAGGGTAATGCCTCCCATATGCATGTTTGTTATACACTCAGTGCTAGTTACCAACCCATGGCCATATGGAGGTGGGACTTGGGGGGTCATTATCTCTCTTCTCACATTACCATCCTAGGAGGGGTACATTTGTAGGGAAGTGGTCATGATATACTAGTATTAGAGGACTGGTTGTGGGATATAATAGAATTTGAGTTAGGCACAGGTGAGGTTGTGTGGTTTGGTAAGGAAAGAGTGTCAACTAAGTTTAGAAAGAGCTATAAAAATTGGAGACCATATTCTATGTGAGTATATATGGACCCCTATGATCTGATTTATAACCCATTAACCTTATAACGGCTACAAAATTATGTGATACTAGGTTTAGGGTGGATACCTAGGAAGGGATCATGAATCATTATTCTTTTCACCTGTGTTTTAATGGGACGATCATGAGACATGTTAACCTAAAATTAATAAAAGAAAAAAAAATATTTAATATTAAGTTATTCCATATATTGGTTTAGGAACACTAACAATTTTTTTTTATTTTAGGCATGGATCTAGGTCAATTTTCCTATCATATTCACACGAAATGTGTGCAACAAGTTGCATCAGTAGACCACTACATCATTTTGGTTGATGGTGACACATAGAGGAGGACACTCTAAGAGATTCAATCACCATGTTTATAGAGGTATGGTGGATCCATTTTAGATACCTTCATAGAGGACTGGTTGGAGGAGGTTGAGATAAAAATCATTTAGATCTATTCTTGGAAGGATTACTAGTTATCCTTGGTCGTGATGATGCTATGTGGGGAAGTGAGGTAGAGGTTGTTCTTGTTCCTCAGATATCACGAGGAGTTATAAGTCTCGTGGGTAATGTTATGAGACATGTTTGAAGTTGAGTTTATTTTTTTTAATATGATGGCAACTAGTTTATAGGATCTACATAACATTTTTCGAGGAGATCCATTTTACTAGATTCTAGGATCCATTTTTAAAACCTTCTACTATATACTTTGGACTTATTACGAGATGAATAGGAAAGGGAGAGGAATATTGAGAAGGGTTTATGTCCAAAAAACCACCTCTAGGTCACCCCATTTATACAAAAGATTTATCATGAGGTGCTAGTGGGATCAGAGTTCATTGATAGGATGTTTTCTAGGACTATATCATTACATGAGGGGAGTTGTTTGGATTCCCCACGAAGTAGAGCTATGGTTTGTGACTCATATTTGTCCGGAAATAAGATCTTTCGATCATCCTAGAGTTGGTATCAACCATAAAATTCTCATTTATCCATGGGTATTGGCTCTCAAGACTATTCCAAGGGATCACATACATGTTTTTAATATGGATTCCAAAGTAATCAGTGGTGAGATTAACTGACTTTTATGAGTAGTCAATGTGCTCCAATTGTTATTCTTCAGGATCCTCTATAGAATTAGTTCTAGATGAGGTAGTAGTGTAAGGTTTCTCCTATTTTGGATGAGCATAGATTAGAGGAGGCTGACATAGGACCACCTTGGGATGGTCCCCATACTCAAAGAGAAGATTGTGGCCATGATTTAGTCTGATGCATGGCCATATAGGATGTGGATCATGTCGTGGCTTGCTTCATGTTTATTGATTCTAGCATAGGGTGATCGAGACTCCATTCTAGGTACCCTTTTATTCTATTTATACTTGGGTTCATGACTTGTTTGATCTGGGAGTGAGACACTCTTTCATATCACTTATTTATGTACATGCTTTAGTACATGAGGATATGAGATATCCAGTACCCTTTGCCTTCACTACTCTTGTTAGAGGTTGAGGTGACTTGTTTGATGTATAAAATATTGTGATCTAGAGATGGGGAAGAAAAAACCTAGGGGAGATATCGTATGAGTATGGATACAACCATATGAAATCATCCTCATCATGGATTGGTTGTATTCAGTGCATGATATCATTGATTTATTTAGGTGGATGTTTTTTTATTCTATGTGGGTGGAGGGAAATAAATGTTTGTTGGCGAGTGATACCTTAAGATGGGTTAGAGGTGTGTTTCTTACTTATCATACTTGATGGATGAGATTATTATGAGTTCATTGAAGGTCCAATAGTGGGAATTTCCCAAGGTCATAGAAGAGTATCGTGATGTCTTTCCAGAGTAAGTTGTTCCATTTCCCTCTCTACGAGAGATCGAGTTTGGGATAAAAATACTACTAGGAAAGTCTACAATCATTATGTCTCCTTATAGGATGGTTCCATCTATGTTTAAATAGATTCATATACAACATTATGATTTTTTGCGGTGTGTTTTTTTGGGAAAAGTGTGTCACCATAGGGTGCACAAGTTTTGGTTGTGAAGAAGTGGGTTTGAAGTTTGTGTTAGTGTATTGATGATCATTTCTTGAACCAAGTGATAGTGAAGAAACTCTATACTCATACATAGATTAATTATTTATTCGATCAAATTAAGGGTGTATGTTGGTTCTAGAAGATTTATGTGTGGCCATGAAATCATCAAAATCATGTGAAGGATGTGGATATCCCCAAGACTGCTTAATGTTTTCGTTATGGGCATTACAAGTTTTTTACGATGTCGTTAGGTGTGACGAATGATACAAATGTCTTCATTGGGTTCATGAATTCTATATTCCATGATTTTATGGATTATTTCATGGAGGTATTCATTGATGATTTCCTTGTGTAATTTATATCTAAGGAGAAGTGTGCACATCATCTATGTTCTGTTTTGGGGGTTCTTCATCATGACCAAAAATTTGGGATGTTTCCAAAGATAGAGTTTTGGGATAGAAAATATCCTCTCATAGGGAATTTATTATCCTTGTATGGGGTATATATGGATATATCAAATATAGATTTAGTTTTGTCTTGGGAATCCCCCATGATGGTGGAAAAGGTGTGAAATTTTCTTAGTATTGTAGGCTATTACAGGGGGTTCATTGATGATTTATCTTGGGTTGTAACTCCTATAACAGAATTGAATAGAAAGGATTGGGTTTTATTGTGGAATAATTATTTACAGAATGATTTTTACTATCTAAATTAGATGTTTTTAATTTCCCCTCTTCTTATTTTTTCAAACAGAATGATTTAAGTTTGAGGTTTTGTGTGATGATTTACATCTTGGGTAGGGATATGTTCTGATTCATCGAAGATTATTTTTTCTTATGGTGTCATTAATTACATCCCAAAGAGCGTAATTGTTCCACCCATTATCTCAAGTTACATAAAGTAGTATTTTCACGGAATTATTGGAGACATTTCCACATCATTGAATGTTTTGTGGTATTCAATACTTATAAGATCCTATGGTATGATTATCCCAATTTAAAATAAACATGCATCAGTATTGGTGTTTGGAGTTCTTTAAGGCTTAGAACATCGATATTTTTTATACACTTGTAATTGGGAATGGGGTAGACAACGATCTATGTAGGAACTCACGTAGTGATTTAGTGCATGAATCTGGTTATTCTTTGTGAGTGATGTAAGATGTTTTAGAATTTCATCTCGATATGGGATAAGGCATGGGTAGAGGTTGTCTTTTTTAGATGATTATGAAGCCATCTCAGATTCAATAGTTTGAGGTGTCCAAGTTGGGGGATCCTAAGGTAGAGGTTTGGAGGGAACAAGTTTTCCATGGTGAGGGCCCTGATGGTTGGTCTAAGGAAAGAAAGTGCCAAGTACTATTTTAGGGAGTTATTTTATTTTCATTGGGCGATGAATGAGATAGTTCTAAAATTGCTCCATAGTTTTACATTGGAATTACATAATAGCATGAAAAATATACATTGAGCATTGAGGGGAATGTTTTAGTGTCCTAGGGTGATGTGTGCATTTGAAGAGTTTGTGTCTCGATGTTTGGTCTCACCCAACATGAAGGCTGGGCACCGTGTTCTGACTATTTTTCTCCAAATGTTAGATATTCCATAGAGGACGTTGGCGGAAATATCAATTGATGTTGTTACCCATTTACTTCGAGTGGGGGGGGGGGGCTATGATGTTATATAGGTGGTATTGGATCATTTGATGAAATTATCCCACTTTATATAGATCAATGGGTCCAGTTTAGTAGAGGTTTTTTCATGGCATAATTTGGAGGAGGTGGTGAGACTCAACAGAGTCTCGAGGATTATAATTTACAATTTAGAACCTCAATTTACATATCTGGTGTGTACATGCCACCAGTGTTCTTTTGGTTCTCAGTTATGCATTAGATTGTCTTTTCTTCCATAGATGGATGGTCAAAAAATGTGTACCATCCAGTATTGGAAGAAATATATAAGTCTACGGAATGATAAAGAAATGAATAGGGTGTCAACTAATGTGGTCAATAATATCCCACCCCATGTTTACATAACAAACCTCTATATAAGAATTCATGTATGATCATTTCAAATAAAACATGTCAAGAAAAGAAGTAAAGCAGTTTTTATCAAAAATATGGTAGTCATTTCCATTTATCATAGTTCTAAAATGAAGGAATGTAAATCAATTTGAAAGCACAATTTCCATTTCATTTATCAACACAATAACATGCACACCAATTCCAATGAAAAAAATCCATGCATCATAAAATAGAAGCGCATGTATCGATACCATAGATCACTATAGTTCATTCTTGTAGAATAATTATTCTAAAATTAATCATGATCACAATTTGGTTACTATAACTGTGGTCTCAAAATCAATTGAATAAAACAAGAGTAACCCCACTAAAAAATGTCAATATCTGTCCCCTGTAACAACATGCCATAGAAACTGGGGAAATCCACATGACAAAACCTCTAAATAATAACAAAAATGGATGATGAACTTAGCCAAACCACCCCCTAAGTACCCAGGGTCCCAATTTTCTTAGTTTAGCAATTCATTTCAATGCATCAAAACCCCATTGGAAAATCATTTCACAAATCCCTTTTAATCCTTTAATAATACCCCTTTTTTGTTCCATTAATGAAAAACCTCTCGAAAATGGTTTTAAAAACTCTATTAAAGGCATGGAAAATAGTCATAAAAATTCAATGTATAAATTAATTTATAAATTAGAATAATAATGTTTTCAATATAAATTATAGATAGAACCACCAACCTCAAAACTCAGGTCACACACACCTACAATGGGATCCACAAACAAAAAATTCCAACAATGTCAAAAAAACCCTAGTTCCTTTGCACAAATTGAATATGGTTTCCACTAATACCGACAACAAATCCATCACATGACAAGGCCTGAAGGGTGTTCCCTATCCTCATGATCTGGGATAAGTGATTTTCAAGTATCAAAATTTTTTTGGGAACGATTTACCTGTGTATGAAAGCATTAAACATTAAAAACAATCAATAATATGAATCTGAAATTTTCAAGTCAAAAAATCCTTAACAAAAGTCATATCTGAATACATTGCTGTAATACAATTACTAGAGGTCCAACATTAAATAATTAAAGTATAAAAACAACCACAAATACTCCACATGACAATGGGTCATCTCCCCCGAGTCTTCTCCACAACACCGCACCAAAAGGGGACTAACAACATGAACCACCTTCACCCGAGGATTTGCCTTTAATTTTGTCAAACATAATAAATTATACATAAACTAAAAGGGCGTAAGTAAGGTGTGAGACTAATCCCAAAAAGATAAAACCCACATATTTCAATTAGTATGCAATACAAGGTGAAAATAATGATGATTTAATAAGGAAAAGCGGCAATAAATTCAAAGAAATGCAACTTTTAACTGTAATTAGGATTGAAAATAAAACATTCATAATGATAAAACAATTCAATAATACATGTTATCTACAATAACTTACAGCAAAACAAACCCTAATATAAGGGAAAATACCACAAATCCAATAACAACCAAAACTAGGAACACCCCTAGGCAATAGATATTCTCAGGCCCTATGTACCACGTACCAAGGTGTAAAAATATCCTTGTCATAATCATTTCCCATGAATTGTCCAATATTAGGGAACATACCCATAACCTAGTGGTATCCAAAAAAATACACATATTTTCTTTTGTGTTTTCATGATCCAAAATGCTAAGTGAAACAGGGAAAAAACTGATCTGGATCACTAGCCGTACTAGTACATATCCACTCACCTCGGTACTCAAGCCTCCCCCTTTGTGATAAAACAATTTTAGAATGCTAAATAAACCTATTTTCATATAAAAACACCAGTACCGGGCACATATTAACAATAATGTATCTATAAACCCTTTATACCACTTAAAACACACAACAAAACATTTCAATTTTCAATAAAACAACTTCCCAAAATCGCACATTGTTTTGCACCCAAAACACATTAAAATCCACAACATTGACACTCTGTGCGCCCTTATAAGTCACCAAAAGAGAAATGAAATCCCAATAACTTTTAATGAAACCCAAAAAAACAATTTTAGGGCATCACCATATGATCCACGAAATGGTAGTTTTATAAAACCCCCATTTTAACACAAACATGACACTTAAATTCCATAGGCATCACAAACACCATTAAAGAAGTTTTTTTAGTAGAAAAAAGGATATAAATATTCAAAACAATTATTGTCCACCATGATTCATTTAAATAATATAAAAAACATAGTTATAGGGAATCCCTAAATGAATCATTCAAATATTTCTATGGAAAACCCCCAATTTCAAATGAAAATGGAATTTAAAATTCATTTTCATTAAAAATACCACTAAAAAAATTTTTTTCACCAATAATAAAATGATATAAACATGAAAATATCATAAACACAGAAATAAAAGTCACAAATATTTCATACACATTGAATCACCTAACAAATTTGTGAAATCCTTGAATCCTTTGTGCGAAAACTCATTCACAGCACCGTCGCACCTTAAGGAAGGTAGATAAAGCCTAAAAATAGTATATTAGACCAATAAAACCCAAGGTTAAACCCTATGTTTGAATTCCTACATTATTTATATTATAAACTTCATTAATAATAGAAGAAACCCTATGAAAATGGAGGAAATCCTAAGGAAATTAGTGGAGGAAAGAAGGAAACCCACTTACTTGGGATATCTTCAAGAAATATCCCCAAATTACAGAAAGGATGAATCTAAAATCAACAAAAAATGAAATTTAGGTTTGAATAAGGATGATTATGTAATTTTGGAACTGAAATTAGGGAAAAGGAGTGACAAATTAAAGGGTTATGAATGAATCAAATTACCTTTTCAAATATGGACGAATTGTGAATGCCTAAGATGTTTTGACCTAATCTACAAAGAAAATGAGCTCCCAAGATGGGTATAAGAGAATGAAGGAAAGTATAGGTTTATTGGTCTCGGGTGAGAGGTGGAATCACCAAAAATTTATTAAAATTTAATATTATATAAAATAAATTTTCTTAAGAAAACAGGAAATGACCTTCTGGGATGGCCTAATTCCTTAAATAAAAACCCAAATACCCCATGATTATGGATTCTTAAGGGGTCCAAATTGATATTGTGGTGTTAATAGGCCCGGGGATCCTAAGTAAGAATTTTAATGGATAAAAAATGTTAAAAATGTAAGGAGTTATAAATGAAACTAAATATATTTTTAAATATGAAAATGGGCTCACGGTTTGCCCCAAATTTTGAAAACCCACAATTTCCACCAAAATTCATGGGAAACCCCAAAAACAAATCAAGAATGGATATCAAATGAAAAATAAATTTAAAATAATTTATGTATGGGACAATTCTCCCCACCATGAAAACTTTCCTTACCAGAAAGCCAACTTAAAGCTTGGTCGGAAAACCAGAATGGGTACTCTTACTCAACCCATGAATTTCACTCCTTTTCTCGTGTGTATCATTACCATGCTGACAATGAAACTAGACCAGTGGAATAGACTTTCCCTGGAAGCACATTTTCTCTGAAATCCACTATTCAAACTTGCTACTCAAAAACAGATAAATTATGCTCTATATCCTAATCCTACAAATTTGGTACATAGGATGGATCCATGTTGTATTTCTTCGACTAAGAGATATAGAAGAAGTCATGGATGGATGTCAACTATGAAGGTAAGGCAAAACTATAAACCACTTTTCCAATATACCATATGATCTTAAAAGTTCTGACATACCCTGACGTTAGCTTCCCTTTCTTTCCCAATCAATGATGGCCTAAATGAGGGTCCATTTTTAAGAATACCATGTAACCCACATAAAACACTAGGTCTTGACACCTCTGGTTAGAATATGATTTATGGAGACTCTGGGCTTTCAATAAGTTCTTCTTGATCAACTTGACCTTCTTAGACTTCTCCTACACCAGACTCGGCCCATGTAGTGAGGTCTCACCTCCCTCAACCCAACACAGAGGGGACCAAAAATGACGACCATAAAGCACCTCAAAAGGATCTATTCTAATTGAGGATTGGTAACTATTATAAAATGTAATCTAAACCAATCCCAAATGGCTATCCCAGGATCCTCCAAATTCCAGAACACATGCATGGAGCATGTCCTCCAAAATCAAGATTAGTCGTTTTGTTTGACCATCAGTTTGACGATGGTACGTAGTGATCATCTTGATATGTGACCCCAAGTCCTTCTGTAGGACTTCCCCAAACCGAGTAGTGAAACATGGGTCTCTATCTAAGTCAAATCCTGATGTCAGACCATGGATTATCACAACCTCTTAAAGATACAAATGGACAAACTCATCGACATTAGAAGTATCTATGATAGGAATTATGTGGTCTGATTTGGTCAAACAACCAATGACTACCAAAATTTCATTATTACCCTGAGATGTATGAGGTAAGACAACAATAATGTCCTTGGAAACCTTGTCCCACTTACAAGTAGGAATGCATAATGGCTAGAGAAAACCATAGGGCCTTTTATGCTCTACTTTCGCCTGCAGGCATGTGTAGCATCTCGATGCAAAGTTTGTGATGTATCGTCTCATACCAGGCCAACAGAACTACTTATGGACATCATAATTCATCTTGGTGGCACCCGTATGGATGTCCCACTGAGACTGGTGGCTATCATCCATCACCACCATTTATAGAGTTAACGACACTACAAAATGGACCTTGAAGCACAAGACTCCATTAGAAGATGATGAACAATTAAGGAACATCCCTCCACCATGAAGAAACTGCCTCGACCATTGAAAATGCTCATCACTAGGATGCTCTTGGTGAATCAACTCCAAGAGAGAAGGAGTCAACTAGACCCTCTCTCGGAATGCACCCCCATTTTTTCCCTGGTCTCCACATGCATATGTGAAAAAAGACCCATCAAAGTCCACTCATCACAAGACATCCTCACAGAATTCACAATAAGTCTTCTACTCAAGGAATCAGCCACCACACTACCCATGTCTGTGGTATAGAAAATTTCAATGTCAAACCCCTTATAGTACTTGATCCAGCGATGTTGCCTCAGGTTGAGGTCCTTCTGGGATAAGATATAGGCCATGGTTTTGCGATCTGAGTTGACCAAAAACCTCGCCCAAATTGGTAGTGACATTAGGTCTTCAACAAATTTATCACTTCTACTAAAACCAAGTCACGGGTCGGGTAATTCTTTTCGTCTAGTCAGAGTTGGAGAGATCCATATGCTACGACGTGATCATCCTTCCTAACCACGCACCCAAGACCCATACATGAAGCGTCATAATACACCACATACCCATTTCGAACATCTAGAAAAATCAGAATAGGTGTAGTAGTAAACCAAATCTTCAACCCCTAAAAGGGTGCCTGAAATTCTGGTCCCTATAAAAACTTCACCACATTTTGGGTGAGTGCGATCATCGATGAAGCAATCCAAGAGAAATCCCAAACAAACAACCTGTAATAACCAGTCATGCCAAGGAAACTCTTAATATTGAAAAAAATATCTGTCTTCTCCCATGACATAATCACACTGACTATCTCAGGGTCAACCAAAACCCCATTCTCAGAGATCACATGCCATATAAATTTCATATCCCTAATCCAGAAAATGCACTTTTACAACATTGTATAGAGGTGATGATCCCACAATGTTCCCAAAATGACCCGCAAGTGGTGTTCATGTTCCTCCTCAGATCCAGAGTATATGATAATATCATCCACTAACACCACAATGAAGCATTCTAGATATTGATGGAACACCCAGTTTATGAGTTCCATATGGACCGCATGATCATTTCTCAATCTGAAGGGAAGTACCATGTACCCGAAGTGTCCTTACACACTCCAGAATGATGTATTCAGGATATCAGCCTCTTTCACCCTGAGTTAATGGTATCCCTAACACAAGTATATTTTTTGGAACCAATTTTCCCCCTTCAAGTAATCGAACAAATCATCTATTCTAGGAAAAGGATGTTTGTTTTTAATTGTTACCTTATTTAGCTTCTGGTAGACAATGCAGAACCGGAGAGATCCATCATCCTTTTTCACGAACAACAATGGATCAGCCCTAGGAGAGACACTCGGGAAAATGATTCATTTGGATTATAAGGCTTCCACCTGAATCATTAATTCTCTCAATTTTGTGGGGTCCATACAATATGTGGGATGACATATTAGCTATGTTCCCAATGCCAACTCAATTGAGAAATCCACATCCCGCTCTAAGGGAAAACCTGAAAAATCATTTAGGAATACCTACGGAAACTCATTCACCACATGAGGTGGTGAAACTTCATAGGAAATTCCATCGTCCACTATCATGAGAGGTGATAAATAGAAGATAAGACTTCCAAACATTGGTCGTGGAGGTCCTAAGCGACCCAACCCAGGATCCCATTCTCCATGAAAAACCTGACGACTCCCATCATGTTCTGTGAAACTCACTCACCTCCTATAGAAATTGATGTGTTCCTATAATTATACTATCCAATAAATGACAAGTATCACTCAAAAAATATCCATATATATGATCAGGAAGTCCCAATCCATCTCAATCCCTGACACGGAGAGCGCAAACCATGGGCACCTAAGACCATGCTCCTTTTTCTTTACTAGCGGCGTCACCATCTCCATCACAAAAGAAAACAACTCTGTTGTAAAATTAAGCATGTCCACAAAACATGAAGATATAAATGAAACAAATGCACAAATACCTAAAAGCACACCAACTATAGAAGATGCAATGAAAATGGTAACTCAAAATTTTGACGGTCCCGCCTCTTATCATGCTGGTACCTAATCCACCGTATGTATATTTATAGTCTCTTCCTGAGGACGACCTCTAGTTTGTGGTTGTTCCCTAAACTGGATCTCCCCAGAAGATGACCAATACCTACCACCATGCCACTGACCCTTCCCCACTATAAAGTGGGTGTCCCACCCCAAAAAAGTGCTTTATGTGACCCATACCTCCACATTTGAAGCAGGGCTTCCTAGGAAGTAGGAATTCTGGTCCGATGTTCCCTGACCTCCCACACTAGTTCACATGACTGATCTCTCAGTAGAATCCATAGGCGGAAACTTCCAGGAAGAGTGGCCTGAACTACCACCTCCCTTCATCACATGTTCCTCCCGGTTCATTTTCTTCTCTAATGAGATATCACTACCCACTACTGATACAATACTATAAAAACCATCCCTGCTTTTACAATCAATATCAACCATTTACTGTTGGTCAACGACCTCATCATAGGTCCTCAGGTTAAACAAGAATACTTAGGAGTATATCTCTGGTCAAAAAACCTTCTCAAACCTCTAGGCCTGCACCTTCTCATTAGAGATGATTTCAGAAAATAGTGAAAAAATAGAGAAATGGTTGATGTACCCCATTACAGATAGATTCCCCTGAACAAGAACCATGAACTATCGAGACATGGCATATGCCAAGACCTAAGATAAATATTGTTCATTGAAGGTAGCCTTGAAATCTCCTCAACACATCTACTCATTCTTCTCTATTTGAAGTACTGATTCGCACCACCTACGGATGGGACCCTCTAATAGAATGGAGGAACACTTCACCCTAAGCTCCTCAGGTGTATCCCAGAAATCGAACATGAGCTAAATTTTCTCGAGCCATTACTCTGCTTCCTGGGGTTCAATGCTGCCTCGGAAGGTGGGGGGGGTTATTTTTTCAGAACTCCTATGCCTTGCCCATTATAGGACCAGTATCATCCAATATTACAAGAGCTAAAACATGATATGATCCATGTTCTAGAGCCTAGACAGCCCAAACCATGGCCTTGACTAGCCTCTGACCAATTATTATGAGAGAACTCTCTTCGGCTTCCTCCCATGGGTGCATGGGAGCCTTCTGGGGAGGCTTGTTTCTATAAAGTGAAATAGTCACAAAAATAGTCAATACCACAATTCTGAATATTTTAATCAAATACATAAATTATAGATAGTTTAAACACATTACAATAACAAAAGAAACAACTACTCCATCCTCTCCTGATGTCCACGGGTGGTCTGCAGCCCACACGTCTCACTTAGAAGTGAATTCAATTAGACCATTCCAACGTCCCATGGTGACTCAATTTTTTTCATAATAGGTATTGTCCAAGAACCATACTCATGACCAAAACCATGATCCCCGATAGTCATAGATTTTTTCTATCTATACTAATCCCAAAATAGTAATACAACCCAAAAACGTTGGCATGCCTCTGATAACAATTTGTCAAAAACCAAATCTGGTCACCACTAATACTGGAAAAAAATCCATTTCATGAAAATTCCGGAAGGTAATTCCCATATCCCCACAGGCTGGAACAAGTGGTCGGATATCAATAAATTTTGTGTGGGAACAATTCACCCAAGTATGAAAGCACAAATCATTAAAAACAACCAATAATAAGAATCTGAAATTTTCATGTCAAACAAGCCTTAACAAAAACCAGATCTGAATGTATGGTTTTTAAAATATTACAAGATTTCCAAACATAAATAAAAATAGAAGAAAAACAGCTAGAAAACTCCACAGGACAAGGGTTCATGTCCCATGAGCCATCTCTACAACACCGCGCCAAGAGGGGACTAACAACCTGAACCGCCTTCACCCGAGGATTTGAATTTACCTGTGTCAAACATAATGAAGTATACTTAAAACCAAGTGGTGTAAGTAAGGTTTTATCCTAATTAAAATAAAATACCACCAATGTATTTCAAATAGTATTCAATACATGGTTAAAAGCATACTGTTTTAATAAGTAAGGAAAAGCGGCGATAAATTCCAAGAAATGAAACTTTCAACAGTAAACAGGTTTCAAAATAAAACTTTTAGAATCTTAACACATATCAATAATACATGTTAAATAATTTAATTTACATCCATAAACACCATAATACAATGGAAAATACCATAAATCCAATGATCGCTAAAATCGGGAACACCCCAAGGCACTAGATAGTCTCGAGCCCTATGTACCTCATACCTCGGTGAAAAAATATCCATGTCACAATAATTTCCCTAGAATGATCCACTAGTAGGGATCATACCCAAAACCTTGTGGTCCCAAAAAATTATCCAAATAGTTTATTTTGAGTTTTCATGATACACAATTCTATGTGAAATAAGGAAAAAACTGATCCATATCACTAGCCGTACTAGTACATATCCGCCCACCTAGGTACACGGGCTTACCCCATTGTGCTCAAAAAATTTCATAATGATACATACATCTATTTTAATAGAAAAATCCATTGATGGTCACATATAAACAATACAGTAGCTATACACCCTTTATACCACTTAAAACACACAACAAAACATTTTGATTTTCAATAAAACAACTTCACAAAATCACACATTGTTTTGCTCCCAAAACAAATTGAAATCCCCAACATGCACACTATGTGCACCCTTACAAGTCACCAAAACAAAAATTATAGCCCAATGACTTTTACATAAACCGAAAAACAATTTTAGCTCATCCCCATATGAACCATTAAATGATAGCTTTATAAAACCTCGATTTTAACACAAACATGACACTTAAATTCTATATGCATCACAAACACCATTAAAACAAGTTTTTACACAACAAAAAAGGATATAAACATATAGAAAATTATTTTCATCCTTAAGAAATATCAATAAAATAAACTAAGTAGTCATATGGAATCACCAAATTATCTAATTAAATATTATATGAAAAAACCCCAATATCACATGAAAATGGAATTTTAAATAGATTTTCTTTACAAATACCACTTAAACAATTTTTTCACCAATAATCAAATGAGATAAAAACGAAAATATCATAAACATGACAATATAAGTCACATGGATTAAATACACATGAAATCACCTACCAAATTTGTTATAACCATGAATCCCTTGTGAGAAAACTCAATCACACCACTACTGCACCCCAAGGAAGGTAGATCAGGACTAAAAACATAAGATTGGAACAAGATAACCCAAGGTTAAACCCTAGGTTAGAATTCATAAATTTTTTACATTATGAACTTCAATAATAATACAATAAACCCAATAAAAATGAAAGAAACCCTAAGAAAATGGGAGAAGGAAAGAAGGAAACTGACTTATTTGGGAGATTGCCAAGAAATCATCCCAAATCAGAAAAAGGATGAACCTCCAAAAAACAAAAACAGAAATTTAGGTTCTAATAAGTCTTATTAGGTCACTTTAGAACTGAAATGGGGAAAAAGAGTGAAAAATGAATGAGTTTTGAGGGAATCAACTTGCTTTTTTAAATCTCGACGAATTGTGAAATATTAAGATGTTTCGACATAATCCGTGAAGAAAATGAGCTCAAAAGAGGGGTAGAAGATAATGGGGTTGATCCACTGTTTAGTGGCCCTAGTTGAAAGGTGGAATCACCCAAAAACATTAAAATTCAATTAGATATCAAATAAATAATTTTTTTAAAAAAAATTGAAATGTGCATCTGGGATATCCAAATTACTTAAAAAAAACCTAGATACACCATGCTAATGTATTCCTAAAAGGTACAAATTTATATGGTGGTGTTAATACGTCAGGGGAGGCCAAGTAGGAATTTTAATGGACGAAAAATGTTGAAAAATTATGGCGTTATAAAAAAACAAAATTTATGTCTAAATCTGAAAATGGAATCACTGTTTGGCCCAAATTTTGAAAACCCATCATTTCCACCAAAATCCATTGGAAACCCCCCAAAAAAAGCAGGATTGCAGATCAAAAGAAAATACCTTTAAAATAAGTCATGTATGTGAATAGACCAGTCTACATATCTCAAAATTGATCGAATTGAGAAAAATGGTCACTAGAGAAGATGAAACACCACACACATCATGAACATACAGTTTTTTCACCACAACAACCAAAGGAACGACATCTACAATGAGATCACACAATAGATATATTAGGAGAAAATAATAAGCCCCATTTACGACCAGAAATTTTGATAACACAATGCAAGGGTGATACAACGATTAATGGAAATGAAGTAGTAGAAAGGTCACTCGCTTGAAGAGATGCACTGCAACCATAACAAAGGTCAAATGCCAAATGGAATGACATTGATTGAATAAAGTATCCCAAAATCATCAAATAGGAACTTTAAGTGAAGAAAAAATGAGAATTGTATGTCGAATGGAAACTCAAAACCCATAGGAAACCTGATCGTACCACGATTCACTATTTTATTTCACCCTTATACCAATGTATTAAACTCGTATTCTATTGAAAACTACAAGTATAATAAAAAAATCACTCCATATTAGATTCAATTTTTTTTAACATTGTTAAAAAGGTAAATGTTACATGTTTTGATAATTATATTTAAGGTGTAGGTGATTTGGAGAACCCATGATGAAGTTCACGAAAGATGGGCCAATCTGCACATGATCCAAGAACACTAGTGGACTCAACCACATATTGCTACTGAATCGTGCCTCCAAATGGGATGACATTTTGTGGTCCGGTCCATAATTTGAGTTTCTACATTTCATATGAAGGAACCAAAGACCCATTCGGCCTCTACGATGCCCATACTAACTGCTATGTTCAAGGAATTCAAGCTGGACCATGTCAAATGCGGTGTTCTGTATTTTATCAATATCTAGAGCTGTAGTGGTCCAAATGGTACCAACCATTCGGCGGAGACAGCCAAGAGGTAGGGATACACCGTTTATATTTTCTTTAGAGTGAGATAATGCTGTCCAAAGGCTGAAACGCATGGTACAGGTGGATTGAAGAAATCTATGTGCCTAAAACCACATTCAAATTTTCCTATAAAATGGCACCTTGGGCTCCCCATTTGAAAGTTCGGCCAGGAGGCAAGGTTCTGCCATTTGGTAGTCCCCAAGGAGTCTTTTCATCATTCCAAGAAGTTTTGGAGGCTATGGGAAGTTCTAATTCAACATCTTCTTCTTCTTCCCCTCCCATGGGTTTCTAAACCCCTTGTGAGCACCTGGGGAGAGATGTGATGTAATCTCGAGGTTCAAACTTGTATTATTTTGAATGATATTTTTTATTCCAGGTTGTATGTTTTTTACTCATCCAATATTTTTATTTAATTGAGTTATATACTGGTATGTTATACTCAACTCAAATGATCATGTTTGGGGGTACCCATTCATGTGATGTTTCAAACACCGTTCATCCCTTTTTCTTCCCTCATTCAATTTTGGTGTTTGTGTGGTTCATATTGGTCAATTGAACTCACATAAGCACTTTAAATATCATGAAAATTTATTTCATGGTATCAAAAATAAGTAACATACAAACCTAGACAGCACATAGAGTTCTTCGTGTGTTGCCTTGGTGAGTTTCAGTTATGATGTCGAACACAAATCACTCAATCATCTGCGGTGTCCAGTGAATCATTGTGTGTTTTTGACTAAACCCTAGGAGGTATCCTAGAATAAACTCAGAAACAGTATGTTAATATGTGATACAAACCAGGTCTTAAAAAGATCATAACCCCATCCCGTGACGAGATGAAGGATGATCATCAGGAGACATCCTCGGGTTGATCACGTTTAATCAATCTTGTTTACTTATACATTGTTTTATCAAATTCATTTTCTATTTTCATCTTTTATCATCAAACCCAAGTACTATAAAACCCCATTTACCTTTCTAATTTCATAATAAAAACCCTTTATTTTTTAAATTAATGATCTAAGGCTCCGTCGAGAGACGACCTATGGTTGCTGCTGTACTGCGGAAATTCTAGTCAATATTAAACAACTAATTGGACGCGCTTGACAATCCGATCAAATTGGAGTTTGCACTTGGATGATGTACTTTGGGCATACCGTGCAACTTTTAAAACCCCAATTTTAATTTTTGCCATACAGAATTGTGTTTGGAAAGTCTTGTCACCTCCCAATGAAGGTAGAAAACCATGCATATTGGGCTGTTATAAAATGTAATATGAATCTTTCAAATGCAGGTGAGCATAGAAAGATGCAGATACAAGAGTTAAAAGAAATTCAACATGATGCATAAGTGAAATCCCGAATCTATAAAGAGAAGAAAAAATCTATCCATGATATCATGAATCATCAGTGAAAGTTCTATATTGGTGAGAAGGTTATCATGTATAATTCCAATCTAAATCTCTACCCAGGTAAGCTTTGTTCCCGATGGATCGGTCCTTATATCATTACTGATGTGTACCGTTTTGGTGCTATACAGGTTTTTCATGAGAATAGTGGACAAAGGATTACTGTCAATGGGCAGAGGCTGAAACACTTCTATGAGGATTTTCCAAAGCATATCGTGGAGGAAATCCAACTGATAGAAGCCACACATGACACCACTTAGCAGGCTGTCCCTTCTCCCTACCTTTTATTTACTTGTCCATTTATTTAAAATAATTTCATTGCGGACAATGTGACTTCTAGGTGTGTGGGAGTGTGACATGTCATAGTTAGGATTAAGTAAAAACAAAAAAAATTAAAAATAAAAAAAACGAAGTGTTTTCATTTTTGATTTATATTTCTTTATTTTTTGTTTTTAGAAAAAATACGATCCTAAAAAAATATCCAAAATCATTTTTTATTCTGGAGTCGATTGTGTTGAAAATTCCACTATTTTTGGAACAATGTTTTTCAAATGAATGTTGATATGAAATATTTTTCTATAATTTTTATTTTCAAATCATTATTATGTGTTCAATGGATTTTTGAAACCCAAGCCTCATTAGCACTGACCAATCATTTAATCCCTTACCTGAGAGACATTCTAAGCCCTTTATTTCATATTCTTCCTTTTAATCACTTTATTGACGGTCTTGGGTCATGTAGAGAAACTAGAACATTCCTTTATTCTGTTTGAATCCATATGATTCTAGTATGATACATTGATGATAAAGGCAATCATTCATTGAAAATCCCTCTATACAATTATCCTATATTATTGTCCACCTTTACATATTATCCTTTTAAAAACATAGAGACCATGAAATACCTGTTAGGTAGCCATATTACAAGATAATCCCTACCTACCCATATCTTGTGTAAATTCTTGTTTATTTTCAGAAACTGTGGTGAGAGGGTGTTTCTATGGGAATTTTGGGGAGAGAATCATTGTTAGGGGTTGATATATTGGGTGCCTACATTTTTGTTGGGCAATGGGTTCATAAGACATATTACATCATTGTTTTATACATGTTTCCCTCTTTATCTAAAAAAACTAAAAAAAATATAGTTCTGTATATTGAAATAAAAGAAACAGAACAGAAGAAAAAAATGGAGAAAGAGGATGTTTACTCATTATTATTCATTGTTTGGTTGTGACCCACAAAACGGACAACGAGGAGAGATATTTGGAGGTGATACACTTTGTGAGGTGTTGAGTGTGTATATTCATTGTGAACCCTTGATGAATTTTGAAATGTTTTGTACACAAGATATTAAACACTCCTCTTCAGCCTCATATTTTTAAACATTAAATCCTACCAACCCTTGAACCTCAGAACAACCTGTTGAAAGTCCTCTTGAGTAGCGCACTAGTTTCTAGCGGTAGAGAACTTAGAATATTTGCATGAAAATTGTAAGATCACATTAAATTTTATAAAATATCATAACTACACTTTCATATGTTCTTTGAGTGAAGAGGGAAAATTTTTAGGTGAGGTAGGTTGCGATATGTTACCTGGGTTAACAAATAAAGTTTAACAAATTTGAATGTCAGAAAAGAAAAAAGGTAGAAAAATAGATTCCATAAATGAGACATGATGAATTTCATTTCGGAAGAATATTGGATGTTTTCACACCATTGATTTATGAATGGGACATGATTAGGATATTATACATTTCCCAGGAGTACAAATGTTTAGATGTGGGGGTGTGATCGTACCACGATTCACTGTTTTATTTCACCCTTATACCAATGTATTAAACTGGTATTGTATTGAAATGTATAAGTATAATTACAAATTTTACTCCATTTTTTATTAAATTATTATGTGTTTAACATTGTTAAAAATGTAAATGTTAAATGTTTTGATAATTATATTGAAGGTGGAGGTGATTTGGAGAATCCATGATGAAGTCCAAGAAAGATGGTCCAATCTGCACATGATCCAAGAACACCAGTGGACTCAACCGCATATTTATACTGATAGGTGCATCCAAATAGGCTGAAATTTTGTGGGCCGGTCCAAAATTGGATTATATACATTTAATATGAAGGAACTAAATCCCCATTCAGTCTCCACTATGCCTATACTAACTGCTCAGTCCAAGGGATCAAAGATGGACCTTGTCAAATGTGTTGTTCTGTATTTTATCAATATCTAGAGCTATAGTTGTCCAAATGGTGCCAAACATTCGGCGGAGACATAAAAAATGTGGGGATACAACCTTTCTATTTTCTCCAAAGCGAGATAATGTTGTCTAAAGGCCTAAATTCGTGGTACCAGTGGATTGAAGAAATCTGTGTGCCTAAAACCACCTTCCAATTTTCCAATTAAATGGAACCATGGGATCCCCATTTGCATGTTCGGCTAGGAGGCTAGGTGCTGCCATTTTGGAGTCCCCAAGGAGTCTTTTCATCATCCCAAAATGTTATGGAGGCTATGGTAAGTTCTACTTCAACATCTTCCTCTTCTTACCCTCCCATGGTTTTCTAAACCCCTTGTGATCACCCGGAGAGGAATGTGATGTAATCCCGAGCTTGAAACTTGTATTACTTGGAATGTTATTTTTAATTCCAGGTTTTATGATGTTTTTACTCATACTTTATTTTTATTAAATTGAGTTATATATTGGTATGTTATACTCAAATCAAATGATCATGTTTGGGGGTACCCTTTCATGTGATGTTTCACACACTGTTCATCCCGTTTTCTTCACTCAGTCAATTGAGGTGTTTGTGTGGTTCATATTGGTCAATTGAACTCACATGAGCACATTAAATATCCTGAAAATTTATGTTATGGTATCACAAATAAGTAACATACAATCCTGTACATCACATCGAGTTCTTCGTGTGTTGCCTTGGTGAGTTTTAGTTATGATGTCGAACACAAAACACTCAATCATCGGCGGTGTCCGGTGAATCATTGTGTATTTTCGACTGAACACTGGGAGGTATCCACGAATAAAATCAGTAACAATATGTTAATATGTGTAACAAACCAGGTACTAAATGATCATAACCCCATCCATTGATGTGATGAAGGATGAGCATCACGAGACTTCCCCAAGTTGATCACGTTTAATCAATCTTGTTTACTTCTACTTTGTTTTATCACTTTAATATTCTATTGTCATATTTTATCATAAAAACCAAGTACTATAAAACCGCATTACCTTTATAATTTCATAATCAAAACCCTCTTTTTTTTTAAAATTAATGATCTAAGGCTCTGTCGAGAGACCACCTAGGGTTGCTGTTGTACTGCAGAAATTCTAGTCAAAATTAAACAACTAATTTGACGCGCTCGACAACGCGATCAAATTTTGGCATCATTTCCAGGGAGCCAAGATCATTTTTTCCTTTATTTAATTTTATTTATTTATTTATTTTTTAAGTAGTATGCCTTTAAATACCCCACCCCCATTTTAATGTTTTTATTTTGGGTTTTGTCTTTATTTTTGGTTATTTTTGGTGTGTTCTTCCTCTCTCTCTCTCTCTCTCTCTTATTTTCTCCATATACCTATATGATTCTATTGTATAACATTATATTCTTCTTTCACCCTTATTAAGTTTTTTCTTTATCTATATCAAATAAAAAAACACAACAAGCAATCAATCAATCAAGCTGGATATCATTGTTGCATGACAAGATCAGGTAAAGAAACACTACTTGAATTTGATCCTGAAATTTAAAAGTCACCTCACACACAAATCAAGGAATATAGATAAGGTCAATCAAGTAAAATTGAGGAACCCCTTGTGGAACCTCAGGTGGTCCTAAACCAATCCAAAATTGAATCCAGACAAACCCAAGAAAACATGGCTGCAAATAATCAAACATTAAAAGAACTGACCACCCCTGATTTGGAGTACCAACCTGCGTACATACAATATCCCGAGGACGCATCCAACTTTGAGCTAAGATCATGCCTCATCCACCTTCTTTCTAAATTCTATGGTCTTCATGGTGGGGACCCTCATAAACACCTTATGTAATTTCACATAGTGTGCTCCACCATGAAACCCCAAACTGTGTCTGAGGACTTAATTAAGTTTAGGGTCTTCCCTTTCTCCCTTCGTGGTGTAGAAAAAGATTGGATATACTATTTTCCTATCACAATTGGGTGCTGGAATGACCTAAAAAGACTCTTTCTAGAGATTTTCTTCCCTTCCTCCAAAAATAGATCAATAAAGAAAGAGATCAATGGAATTAGGCAATCACATTGAGAGACCCTTCATGAAAATTGTGGGAGATTAAAAAGACTTTGTTCAAGCTGCCCCCACCACAAGATTAGTGAACAATTACTAATGCAATACTTATATGAGGTAATTATTCCCATGGATCATGGAATGATTGATGTTGCAGCTGGTGGTTCCATATTTGATAAAACACTTTCTTCCGCTCGTGACTTAATAGACAACATGGCTTGAAATGCACAACAATTTGGTACACGAGCAATTGCACTAACCCTAGGAGTTCATGAGGTAAGTCATTCAACCCTAGAACAAATGGTAGATACTAAACTTGATGAGATGCATACCCTTCTAAGGCAATTAGCTCAAGCACATGGTAACTCACACTCTACTTCTATTCCATTACATTGTGGTATTTGTTCTGATAACACTCATTTTTCTGACCAGTGCCCAAAACTTCAAGATTCATCTGAGTCTTGTGCAGTTCTGTTCCCAGGGCGCCCATTCCAACAAGAAAATCCCTTCAGGCAAGAACAATTCAGGCCAAATCCAAATCCAGGGTGGCAAGAACCACCCCAGTACTGACAAAGAGGAAACTCAAGTTACCCCAAGAAGAATTGGTATCAAAAAGTCCAAGTTATGCAACCTTTTTATCCTTAAACTTCTCAAAGAAATCATCCTCCTTCTCCCAAATCTGAACCAAACCTCGAGGAAATGGTAAAATATATGAAAACCCAGAACCTCTAGTTCCAACAGACCACACAATCGGAAATTCAAGACCTACGAACTCAAGTAGTGCAGTTGGCAAACACCATCGGTGAGCTCAAGATGCAAGGGTCTGAACAAATAACATCTCATCCCATTTCCAATCCGAAGGAAAAAGGTAATGTATGTGAAATTACACTTCATAGTGGTAAAGAAGCTTCTCCTACTATTTATTCTACTCAAAAGGTATTTCCTCCTCTTGAAAACACTCTTTCTCTACCCATAAAAAAATCCAATGAAGAAAAAAATGACAATAAAATTATTATTAAGGATTCCCATGAACAATCAATTCATCTTCCTTTCCCTCAAAGACACTATAAATCTAAGAAAACATTGATAATGATATTGACAAGGAAATAATGGATATATTTAAAAACTTTAATGTTAATATTCCATTGTTGGATGCAGTCAAGAAAATTCCCTGTTATGCAAAATTTCTTAAAGAACTTTGCACCCATAGATGAAGGCTGAAGGGGAATGAGAGACTCAACTTGTGTAGGAACGTCTCAGAATTGATTCAACCTGTAATGCCAACCAAATTCAAGGATCCAGACACATTCACGATTCTGTGTACCATAGGGGAGACCTTCTTTTTTGATGCTATGCAAGATTTAGGTGCTTCCCTTAATGTAATGCCTCCCTCCTTTTATACTTCTCTACAGGTTGGAGAGCTTCAACCAACAGGAATTGTCATGGAACATTCTAATCGAAGTACAACACATCCAAAAAGAGTGATTGAGGATGTCCTTGTACGAGTGAAGAATCGCATATTCCCTACTGATTTCTACATTCTTGAGATGGAAGATACCCGAACCCAAGGACATGCTCCTCTCATACTTGGGATTACATTCCAAAAAATAGAAAATACGATCATCAATGTTCACAAATAGTACACTATCCATGGAATTCAGAGGAGAAAAGGTCAGTTTTAACATCCTTGAGGCTATGAAACACCCCGTTGAAGAGCACTCCACACTTCCTATCTATTCGATGGAAGTGCTCTCAAACAATCCCCCCCCCCCACACAATTATATTCTCAACCCATACTCTGATTCATTTTATTCTTCTTCACCCTTGGATGATTTGAGTTTTGAGCCATGTTTTGAGTGTTGTGTGGTTTCTGAAAAGTTTAAATTTTGTGCTTTAATTGATGAGTGTGTTCATTCAGAGGTACCCATGACCATCGATGATTCTGCAAATCTCATTTCAATAGATTATCTGCCTTTAGAGATTAAAAATGAGCAGATAGAAAGTGTAATGGACCTCACTCCACCAAAATCGCCTCCCTCGGTCCAAAAACCCTTGATGGTGGAATTAAAACCACTTCTTTATAATTTAAAATATGATTATCTAGAGGGTATTGACCAATTTCCCATCATTATTGCCAATAACCTCTCTCCAAAAAAGGAATCAAAACTGCTCAAACTTTTGAGAGAGTGTAAAAAGGAAATAGGATAGACATTGGATAATATTCATGGGATTATCCCATCTATTTTTATGCACCATATACTTTTGGATGATGAGGCAAAACCCGTAAGACAATCTCAAGGCCCGTTGAATCCCACTCTCCTTGAAGTGGTAAAATTGGAAGTCAGTAAATTACTTGCTACGGGGATCATTTATCCTATATATGATAGTAAATGGGTTATCCCAGTGTAAATTGTGCCTAAAAAATAGGAATAACAGTTGTGTCAAATGAAAAGAATGAATTGGTTCCAACTCGCGTGAAAAACAGTTGGCGAGTCTGTATTGACTACCGTCGACTGAATCAAGCCACACGGAAGGACCATATTCCTCTACCTTTCATTGAAAAATTGTTAAAAAGATTGGCTAGTAAGTCACATTACTATTTTCTTGATGGATATTCGGGTTATTTCCAAATCCATATAGCCCCTAGGGATCATGAAAAGACAACATTTACCTGTCCATTGGGCACATTTTCATACAGAAGGATGCCTTCTGTTCTTTGTAATGATCCTCGTACTTTTTAGCATTGTATGTTGAGTATATTTTCAGAGTACCTTGAGAATTTCATGGATGTTTTTATGGATTATTTCATAGTTTATGGAACTTCTTTTGATGATTGTTTGGAACACATAGGTTCTTTCCTCCGCCGCTACATTGAAAAATATCATGTTTTAAATTTGTAGAAATGCCATTTTATGGTTGAATGGGGGATAGTTCTTGGGCATGTCATTTCAAATAAGGGAATTCTAGTTGATAAATATAAAATTGAATTAATTTCAACCCTTCCATATCCAAAATGTGTTCGTGTGGTGCGATCTTTCTTGGGTCATGCTAGTTTTTACCTCTGATTCATTAAAGACTTCAGTAAGATCGCACTTCCCTTATCCCAGTTAATACAAAAGGATTCTGAATTTTTTTTTGGTAAAAATTGTGAGGATGAATTCAATTCACTAAAAATGAGTCTCACATCACCTCCCATCTTCCAAACTCCAAGGTGGGATCTCCCCTTTGAACTTATGTGTGATTCCTCTAACTTTTCATTTGTTGCAGTTTTATCACAAAGGGTTTAGAAGGCTCCTCATGTCATTGCATATGCCTCACATACCCTTGACACAGCCCAAGAGAACTACACAACCACTGAAAAAGAACTTCTTTCTATTGTTTTTTCCTTGGAAAAATTCCGTACATATCTTATTGGGTTAAAAATCATTGTCTTTTATGATCATGCTGCCCTTCATGTCCTCCTAAAGAAACATGAAGCTAAGCCCCGCCTCATTCGATTGATGCCCCTCATCCAGGATTTTGACCTAGGGATTAGAGATAAGAGAGGAGTGTAAAATGTGGCGGATGACCACATTAGTAGGATTTCCCCACCATTGGACCATCATGTTGACTCACTCCTCCACATTGTATAATTCTTCCCTCATGAGACCCTTTGTGATGATCTGTACCTTACCCACTGGTATGCAGACATTGTGAGTTATCTAGAAACATCCAGGGTCCCCACTGATTTTAGCGATTCACAATTACAAAGACTTAAGCATGATTCTCGGGGGTATAATTGGGATGAACCATACTTGTGGAGAAGGTGTAGTGACCAAGTAGTTCATCGGTGTGTCCCTGACTATGAGTTCACCTCTGTTTTTACCTTCATCCACACTTTGGACTATAGGGGCCACTTTGGCTCTCAATGTACAGCTCAAAAGGTTCTTGACTCAGGACTTTATTGGCCAACATTTTATAGGGATGCCCATAGAATTTTCAAGTCATGTAGTCGTTGTCAATTCACAGGGAATATCTCAAAGTGGAATGAAATTCCCCAACAACCCATGTTATTCTGTGATATTTTTGATGCATGGGGCATTGAATTCATTGGGAATTTTCAAAATTAATTTGGCTCTTTATACTTTTTATTAGCTGTTTACTATGTATCTAAATGGGTGGAAGGAAAGGAAACTAGGACCGATGACTCTCGAGTGGTTGTTGAGTTTGCGAGGTCCCAAATTTTCAGTAGGTTTGGTTAACCTAGATTCATAATTAGTGATCGGGGTTCACATTTTTGTAATTACAACATGAAAATTTTTCTTCCTATGTACGGGGTTTTTCATAAAGTCTCTACAGCATATCACCCCCAAACTAACGGACAAGAAGAAATCTCAAATCGATAAGATAAGAGAATCTTGAAAAAACGGTACAACCCAAAAGGAAACATTGGAGTTTGCGCTTGGATGATGCACTTTGGGAATACCGTACAACTTTTAAAACCCCAATTGGAATGTCACCAAATAGAATTGTGTTTGGAAAGGCTTGTTGCCTCCCAGTGGAGGTAGGACACCGGACATATGGGGCTGTTAAAAATTTTAATATGAATCTTTCAGATGAAGGAGATCATAGAAAGCTGCATATACAAGAGTTAGAAGAAATTCGACATGATGCATATGAGAAATCCTGAATCTATAAAGAGAAAAAAAAGCTATCCATGATATCATGATTGATCATTGGAAGTTCCATATTGGTGAAAAGGTTCTCATTTATAATTCCAGGATAAATCCCCTCCCATGTATGCTTTGTCCTTGATGGCTCAGTCTTTATATTGTTACTGATGTGTACCCTTTTGGTACTATACAGGTTTTTCATGAGAAGAGTTGACAAAGGATTATTGTCAATGGGAAGAGGCTGAAACACTTCTTTGAGTATTTTCTATAGCATATTGTGGAGGAAATCCAACTGATATATGCCTCATAGGACACCACTTAGCAGGTTGTCCCTTCTCCCTACCTTTTATTTACTTCTCTATTTATTTAAAATAATTTCATTGAGGATAATGTAACTTTTAGGTGTGGGGGAGGGTGATATGTCATAGTTAGGATTAAGTAAAAACAAAACAAATTAAAAATTAAAAAAACAAAGTGTTTTTATTTTTTATTCATTTTTCCTTATTCAGTGATTTTAGATAAAAAATTGATCTTAAAGAAAATATCCAAAATCATTTTCTATGTTTGAGTCGATTTTTTTGATAATTACACATTTTTTGGAAAAACATTTCTCAAATGAATGTTGATATGAAATATATTTCTATAATTTTTATTTTAAAATATTTCTTATGTGTGTAGTGGATTTTTGAAACCCAAGCCACATTAACACTGACCAATATTTTAATCCCTTACCTGATAGACATTCTAAGCCCTTTATTTTATATTCTTCCTTTTAATCACTTTCGTGAGGGTCTCAGGTCATGTAGAGAAACTAGAACTTTCCTTGATTCTGTTTGAAGACATAAGATTCAAGTATGCTACATTCATGATAGAGGCAGTCATTCATTGAAAATCCCTTTGTACAATTATCCTCTATTTTGGCCACCTTTACATTTTATCCTTCTAAAGCCTTAGAGACAATGAAATGACTGTTAGGTTTCCATATTACAAGATAATCCCTACCTACCCATATCTTGTGTATATTCTTGTTTATTTTTAGCAAGTGTGGGTGAGAGGGTGTTTCAATGGGAATTCTGTTGAGAGAATCGTTGTTATGGGTTGATATAAAGGGTAACTACATTTTCGTTGGGAAGTGGTTTCACAAGCCATATTATAACATTGTTTTATACATGTTTCCCTCTTTTTCTAAAAAAACTAAAAAAATATAGTTATTTACATTGAAAAAAAAGAAATAGAACAAAAGAAATTAATGGATAAAGAGGATGTTTACTCATTATTATTCATTTTTTGGTAGTGGCCCACAAAATGGAAAGCGGGGAGAGAGATTTGGAAGTGATACACTTTGTGAGGTGTTGAGTTTGTATATTCATTGTGATAACATGCTTAATTTTGACATGTTTTGTACACAATAGATTAAACAATCCTCTTCAGCCTCATATTTTTAAACATTAAATCCTACCAACCCTTGAACCTCAGAACAACCTGTTAAAAGTCCACTTGTTTAGCGCACTAGTTTCTACCAGTGGAGAACGTAGAATATTTGAAAGCATATGGTAAGATCGCATGAAATATGAGAAAAGAGAATAACTCCACTTTCATATGTTCCTTGAGTGAAGATGGAAAATTTTTAGGTCAGGTACGTTGCAACATGTTGCATGGGTTAACAAATGAAGTTGAAAAATTTTGAATGTCAGAAAAGAAAAATGATTGGAAAAATGATTGCATAAACGGGACATGATGAATTTAATTTCCAAAGAATATTGGATGTTTTCACACCATTTATTTATTAATGGGACATGATTAGTATATTATACATTTCCTAGGAGTGAAAATGTTTAGGTGTGGGGGTGTGATCATACCACGATTCACTGTTTTATTACACCCTTATACCAATGTATTAAAATGGTATTGTATTGAAAATTAAAAGTATAATAAAAAATTTCACTCCGTGTTTGATTCAATTATTTTGTGTTTAAAATTTTTAAAAAGGGAAATGTTACATGTTTTGATAATTATATTGAAGGTGGATGTGATTTGGAGAACCCATGATAAATTCCAAGAAAGATGGGCTAATCTGCACATGATCCAAGAACAACAGTGGACTAAACCACATATTGATACTGAAATGTGAAACCAAATAGGATGAAATTTTGTGGGAAGGTCCAAAATTTGATGGGCTACATTGAATATAATGGAACCGAATCCCCATTTGGCCTCTATGATGCCCATACTGACTTCTCAGTCCAAGGAATAAAATCTGGACCAAGTCAAATGCGGTGTTCTTTATTTTATCAATATCTAGAGTTGTAGTTTTCCAAATGGTTCCAAACATTCAGTGGAGACATCCAAGAGGAGGGGATAAAAACACTTTTATATTTTCTCCAAAGTGATATAATGATGTCTGAAGGCCGAAACCCATGGTACAAGTGGATTGAAGAAATCTTTGTGCCTAAAACCACCTTCTAATTTTCCTATAAAATGGAACCTTGGGCTACCCATTTTCATGTTTGGCCAGGAGGCAAGTTTCTGCCATTTTAGAGTACTCAAGGAGTTTTTCATCATCCAAATAAGTTCTGGAGGCTATTGAAATTTCTACTTCACCATCTTCTTTTCTTCTCCTCCCATGGATTTCTAAACCCCTTGTGATCACCCGGGGAGGAATGGGATGTAATCCCGAGGTTCAAACTTGTATTATTTTGAATGATATTTTTTATTCTAGGTTGTATGTTGTTTTTAATCATCCTATATTTTTATTTAATTGAGTTATATACTGGAATGTTATACTCAACTCAAATTATCATGTTTGGGGGTACCCTTTCATGTCATGTTTCACACACCGTTCATCTATTTTTCATCCCTCATTCAATTGCGGTGTTTGTGTGGTTCATATTGGTCAATTGAACTCACATAATCACTTTTAATATCATGGAAATTTATTTAATGGTATCACAAATAAGTAACATACAAACCTGGATAGCACATCGAGTTCTTCGTGTGTTGCCTTGGTGAGTTTCGGTTATGATGTCGAACACAAATCACTCAATCATCTGCGGTGTCCAGTGAATCATTGTGTGTTTTTGAATGAACCCAAGGAGGTATCCTAGAATAAACTCAGTAACAGTATGTTAATAAGTGTTACAAACCAGGTATTAAAATATAATAACCCCATCCCGTGAAGCGATGAAGTATGAGCATCACGAGACCTCCCCTGTTTGATCATGTTTAATCAATCTTGTTTACATCTACTTTGTTTTATCGCTTTTATTTTCTATTTTCATCATTTATCATCAAACCCAAGTACTATAAAACCCAATTTACCTTTCTAATTTCATAATCAAAACACTCTTTTTTTTAAATTAATGATCTAAGGCTCCTTCGAGAGATGACCTAGGGTTGTTGTTGTACTGCAGAAATTCTAGTCAAAATTTAACAACTAATTTGACGCACTCGACAACGCGATCAACAATATAAAAATCCATGATCATGAAATTACATGACATGATATATCTTTAAACATCATGAATTCCATGATATACAAATATGCCAAAAAAACCAATAACATATGGTTAAAAATATGATCTTTAATTAACTAAAGACATTCAAAAACTCTTAACATCGTGAAACCTTTCACACTGTAAATCCTTGTCACAAAATGCATCCAGAAACCGTTACATGTCATGTAACTTATTTTCATGGAATTAAAATATCCTATAGAATATATAAAATCAATAAATAAATATCTATAACTCCATGAAAATAAGGTAATTGAGATAGAGAGAAAAGTATACCCAATCAAGGTAACAAAATGTTACAAATTCTCTTCCACGAAAACATCCCTTCCCCATGGAGTCATGTAGATGATGAAACCCTTGGAATATGATGAGTCCACTACTCCCTACTCATTTAATTGAATTCCCAAGTCTCAAGATAATATGACCCATGTTTCCATAGAACACTGACCAATGGAATTTATTTCCCACATAGGGCTTTCACCTGAGAGTCAATGATATCAACTAGTTTCTAAAAAACTGAAACATCTGTCTCTAAATGAATTTCTTCTCAATTGATAACACAAGAAGGGTCAAGACGATACTTCATGATATGATATATTTGTAAAACATCATTATTACACATCAACAAAAACAGAAAAGCTAACTGATAAGAAACCTTCTTGATCCACTCTGTGACCTCAAATGCTCCAACATATCTTAGTTCTATCATTCCACATTTTCCAATCTGACATTGAACCAACAAATGGAAATCTATAAAGAAAACAAAATCACCAATGTAAAACTTCAATGTAAAATTCCACTGATCCGCGTATGATTTTGGTCACTCTGGATTGTAACCAGAAATTGATATACATCATTAATCATCATTGATGTCTCCTGAACTATAATTGGTCCAAACAAATATACTTCACCTACATAGTCCCATAAAAGAGGTGATCTAAATGTGTTACCATAAAACTCATCAATGGAATCCATTCTAATCGACACTTAATAACCATTTTCATAAAAACCTCATCCAGTCCAAGATGGATATACCATAATCAACGAAAATCCAAGACAAAGGAATAAACGATCCTTGAGGATATGAAACACTCCGTTGAAGAGCACCCCACTCTTCTTATATATTCAATGGAAGTTCTCCCAAACGATCCCCCCACACACAATTATATTCTCAACCCATACTTTGATTCATTTTCTTCTTCTTTACCCTTAGATGATTTTATTTTTGAGTCATGTTTTGAGTGTTCTTTGGGATCTGAAAAGTGTAAATTTGGTGCTTTAATTGATGAGTGTGTTCATTCAGAGGTACCCATGACCGTCGATGATTCATCAAATCTCATTTCAATAGATTCTCTATCTTTAGAGATTAAATATGAGCAGATAGACATTTTAATGGACCTCACTCCCACTAAATCCCCTTCCTTGGTCCAAAAACCTCTGGTGTTGGAATTAAAACCACTTCCTTCTAATTTAAAATATGATTATCTTGAGATTACTGACCAATTTCCCATCATTATTTCCAATAACCTCTCTCCACAACAGGTATCGAAACTGCTCAAACATTTGAGAGAGTGTAAAAAGGAAATAGGATGGACATTGGATGATATTCCTCAGATTAGCACATCTATTTGTATGCACTATATACTTTTGGATGATGATGTTAAACCCGTATGACAATCTCAACACTAGTTGAATCCCACTCTCCTTGAAGTGGTAAAATTTGAAGTCAGTAAATTACTTGCTGCAGGGATCACTTATCCCATATCTGATAGTAAATGGGTTATCCAAGTGAAAATTGTGCCTAAAAAATAGGAATAACAGTTGTGTTAAATGAAAAGAATTAATTGGTTCTAACATGTGTGAAAAACAGTGGCTGAGTCTTTATTGACTACTGTCGACTGAATCAAGCCACGCGAAAGGACCACTTTCCTCTACCTTTCATTGATCAGATGTTAGAATTATTGGATGGTAAGTCACATTATTTTATCCTTGATGGATATTTGGGTTATTTCCAAATCTATATAACCCCTAAAGATCAATAAAGGACAACATTTACCTGTCCATTTGGCACATTTTCATACAGAAGGATTCCTTTTGATCTTTGTAATGCTCATGGTACTTTTCAGCATTGTATGTTGAGTATATTTTCAGAGTACCATGATAATTTCATGGAAGTTTTTATGGTTTATTTCATAGATTATGGAACTTCTTTTGATGATTATTTGGAACACCTAGGTTCTGTCCTCCATCGCTGCATTGAAAAAGATCTTGTTCTAAATTTTGAGAAATTCAATTTTATGGTTGACCGAAGGATAGTTCTTGGGAATGTCATTTCAAATAAGGGAATTCAGGTTGATAAATATAAAATTGAATTAATTTCAACCCTTCGATACCCAAAACGTGTTCGTGAGGTGAGATATTTCTTGGGTCATGCTGGTTTTTACCGCCGATTCATTAAAGACTTCAGTAAGATCGCACTTCCCTTATCCTAGTTATTAAAAAAGGATTCTGAATTTGTTTTTTTATAATAATTGTGAGGATGCATTCAATTCACTTAAAAGGAGTCTCACATAACTTCCCATTATCCAACATCTAAGGTGGGATCTCCCCTTTGAACTTATGTGTGATGCCTCTAACTTTGTAGTTGGGGCAGTTTTATCACAAAGGGTTGAGAAGGATCCTCATGTCATGGCATATGACTCACGTACCCTTAACCCAGGCCAAGATAACTACACAACCACTGAAAAATAACTTCTTTCTATTATTTTTTCCTTGGAAAAATTTTGTTCATATATTATTGGGTCAAAAATAATTGTGTTTTCTGATCATGCTGCCCTTCGTTTCCTCCTAAAGAAACCTGAAGCTAAGCCCCACCTCATTCAGTGGATGCTCATCCTCCAAGAGTTTGACATTGAGATTAGATATAAGAGATGAGTGGAAAATGTGGTGGATGACCATATTAGTAGGATTTACCAACCATTGGACCAACATGTTTACTCACCCCTCCCCATTGGATAATTCTTCCCTCATGAGACCCTTTGTGATGTTTTGGACCTTACCCCCTGGTATGCAGACATTGTGAATTATCTAGCAACATCCAGGGTCCCCACTGATTTTAGAACTTCACAATTCTAGATACTTAAGTATGATTCTCAGTGGTACAATTGGGATAACCCATACTTCTGGAGAATTTTAGTGACCAAGTAGTTCGTCGGTGTGTCCCTGACAATGAGTTTACCTCTGGTTCGACCTTCTGCCACACCTTGTCCTGTGGGGTCCACTTTGTCTCTCAATGTACAGATCGAAAGGTTCTTGACTCAGGACCTTATTTTCCAACATTTTATAGGGATGCCCATATATTTTGAAAGTCATGTAGTCATTGTCAATTCACAGGGAATATCTCCAAGAGGAATAGAATGCCCCAACAACCCATGTTATTCTGTGAAATTTTTGATGCATGGGGAATTAACTTCATGGGGCCTTTTCCAAATTCATTTGGCTTTTTATACATTTTATTATCATTGGACTATTTATCTAAATGAGTGGATGAAAAGGCCACCAGGACTGATGACTCTCGAGTGGTTGTTGATTTTCTGAGTTCCCAAATTCATAGTAGGTTTGGTTAACCTAGATTCATCATTAGTGATGAGGGTTCACATTTTTGTAATTACAACCTGAAAAATTTTCTTCCTATATATGGGGTTGTTCATAATGTCTCTACATCATATCACCCCAAAACTAACGGACAAGAAGAAATCTCAAATCGGGAAGTTAAGCGAATCTTGGAAAAAATGGTACAACCCAATAAGAAATATTGGAGTTTGCACTTGGATGATGCACTTTGGGGATACCGTACAACTTTTAAAACCCCAATTGGAATGTCGCCATATAGAATTGTGTTTGGAAAGGCTTGTCACCTCCCAGTCGAGGTAGAACACGGTGCATATTGGGATGTTAAACAATGTAATATGAATCTTTCAGATGCAGGTGAGCATAGAAATATGCAGATACAAGAGTTAGAAGAAATTAGACATGATGTATATGAGAAATCCAAAATCTATAAAAAGAAGAAAAAAGATATCCATGATATCATGATTCATCATCCGAAGTTCCATATTGGATAGAAGGTTCTCATGTATAATTCCATGCTAAAGCTCCACCCAGGTAAGATTCATTCTTGATGGATCGGTCCTTATACCATTACTGATTTGTACCCTTTTGGTGCTATACAGGTTTTTCATGAGAAGAGTGGAAAAATGTTTACTGTCAATGGGCACAGGCTGAAACACTTCTATGACTATTTTCCAAAGCATATCGTGGAGGAAATCCAACGGATAGATGCCACATATTACACCACTTAGCAAGATGTCCCTTCTGCCTACATTCTATTTACTAGTATATTTATTTAAAATAATTTCATTGAGGACAATGTAAATTTTAGGCGTGGGGGAGGGTGACATGTCATAGTTAGGATTAAGTAAAAAAAAATTAAAAATTAAAAAAACGAAGTATTTTTATTTTAGATTTATTTTTCTTTATTTTGTGTTTTTAGATACAAAACGATCTTAAAAAAATATCCAAAATCATTTTCCATACTTGAGTCGATTGTGTTGAAAATTACACTATTTTTGGAAAAATGTTTTTCAAATGAATGTTGATATGAAATCTTATTCTATAATATTTATTTTCAAATCATTATTATGTGTTTAATGGATTTTTGAAACCCAATCCTCATTAGCACTGATCAATATTTCAATCCCTTACCTAAGAGACATTCTAAGACTTTTTTCTTCATATTCTTCATTTTAATCTCTTTATTGAGGGTCTTGGGTCATGTAGAGAAACTAGAACATTCCCTGATTCTGTTTGAATCCATAAGATTCAATTATGCTACATTCATGATAGAGGCAGTCATTCATTGAAAATCCCTTTGTACAATTTTCCTCTATTTTTGTCCACCTTTACATTTTATCCTTCTAAATCCTTAGATACCATGAAATGCCTGTTAGGTAGCCATATTACAAGCTAAACTCTACCTACCCATATCTTGTGTATATTCTTGTTTATTCTCAGCAAGTGTGGTGAGAGGGTGTTTCTATGGGAATTCTGGGGAGAGAATCATTGTTATGGGTTTACATAAAGGGTGCGAACATTTTCGTTGGGAAATGGGTTCACTAGCCATATTACATCATTGTTTTATACATGTTTCCCTCTTTATCGAAAATAAAACTAAAAAATATATAGTTCTATACATTGAAAAAAAAAGAAAAAAAAAAAGAAAAAATTGGAGATAAAGGATGTTTAATCATTATTATTCATTATTTGGTTGTGACCCACAAAATGGACAATGGGGAGAGGGAGTTGGAGGTGATACACTTTGTGAGGTGTTGAGTGTGAATATTCATTTTGAACCTATGCTGAATTTTGAAATGTTTTGTACACAAGAGATTAAACACTCCTCTTTAGCCTCAAATTTTTAAACATTAAATCCTACCAACCCCTTAACCTCAGAACAACCTGTTGAATGTTCTCTTGAGTAGCGCACTAGTTTCTACCGGTAGATAACATAGAATATTTGAAAGCATATGGTAAGATCGTATTAAATTTTAGAAAAGAGTATAACTCCACTTTCATATGTTCCTTGAGTGAAGAGGGAAAATTTTTAGGTGAGGTAGGATGCGACATGTTGCATGGGTTAACAAATGAAGTTGAACAAATTTGATTGTTAGAAAAGAAAAATGATAGGAAAATTGATTCCATAAATAAGACATGATTAATTTCATTTCTGAAGAATATTATATGTTTTCACACCTTTTATTTACGAATGGGACATGATTAGGGTATTATACATTGCCCAAGAGTGCAAATGTTTAGGTGTGGGGGTGTGATCGTACCACAATTCACTGTTTTATTTCACCCTTATACCAATGTATTGAACTGATATTGTATTGAAAATTAAAAGTATAATTAAAATTTTAAATCCATTTTTTATTCAATTATTTTATGTTTAACATTATTAAAAATGGAAATGTTACATGTTTTGATAATTATATTGAAGGTGTAGGTGATTTAGAGAATCCATGATGAAGTCCAAGAAAGATGGTCCAATCTGCACATGATCCAAGAACACCAGTGGACTCAACCGCATATTTCTATTAAAAAGTGCCTCAAAATGGGCTGAACATCTGTGGGCCAGTCCAAAATTGGATTGGATACATTTCATATGAATGAACTGAATCCCCATTTGGCCTCTACGATGCCCATACTAACTTCTCAGTCCATGTAATCAAAGCTGGACCATGTCAAATGCGATGTTTTGTATTTTATCAATATCTAGAGTTGTAGTTGTCCAAATGGTAGCAAAATTTCGGTGAATACATCCAAAATGTGGGGATGAAATTTTCTATTTTCTCCAAAGCGAGATAATGTTGTCTGAAGGACGAAATTCGTGGTACAAGTGGATTGAATAAATCTATGTGCCTAAAACAACCTTCCAATTTTCCTATAAAATGGAACCTTGGGCTCCCCATTTTCTAGTTCAGTCAGGAGGAAAGGTAATACCATTTTGGAGTCCCCAAGGAGTCTGTTTGTCATCCCAATATGTTCTGTAGGCTATGGTAAGTTCTACTTCAACATCTTCTTCTTCTTCCCCTCCCATGGGGTTCTAAACCCCTTGTGATCACCTTGGGAGGAATGTGATGTAATCCCGAGCTTCAAACATGTATTATTTTGAATGATATTTTTAATTCCAAGTTGTATATTTTTTTTACTCATCCTCTTTTTTTAATTGAGTTATATACTGGTATGTTATACTCAACTCAAATGATCATGTTTGGGGGTACCCATTCATGTGATGTTTCACACACCGTTCATCCCTTTTTTTTCCCTCATTCAATTATGGTGTTGTGTGGTTCATATTGGTCAGTTGAACTCACATAAGCGCTGTAAATATCACGAAAATATAGTTCATGGTATCACAAACAAGTAACATACAAACCTGGAAAGCACATCGAGTTCTTCGTGTGTTGCCTTGGTGAGTTTCGGTTATGATGTCGAACACAAATCACTCAGTCAACGGCGGTGTCTGGTGAATCATTATGTGTTTTTGACTAAACCCTAGGATATATCCTAGAATAAACTCAGTAACATTATGTTAATATGTGTTAATAACCAGGTATTAAAAGATCATAACCCCATCCCTTTAAGTGATGAAGGATGAGAATCACGAGACTTCCCCGAGTTGATCACATTTAATCAATATTGTTTACTTCTACTTTGTTTTATCGCTTTAATTTATATTGTCATATTTTTTCATAAAACCCAAGTACTATAAAACCCCATTTACCTTTATAATTTTATAATCAAAACCCTCTTTTTAAAAAAATTAATGATCTAAGTCTCCGTCGAGAGACGACTTAGGGTTGTTGTTGTACTGCAGAAATTCTAGTCAAAATTAAACAACTAATTTGACACGCTCGACAACGCGATCAACACCCTAAAAATCCTTGATCATGAAATTACATGACATGAAATACCTTTACAGATCATGAATTCCATTATGTCCATATATTCCAAAAAAACCAATCATATATGGTTAAAAATATGATCTCTAATAAACTAAAGACATTCAAAAACACTTAACATCGTGAAACCTTTCACACTGTAAATCCTTATCATGAAATGCATCCAGAAACCGTTACATGTTGTGTAACCTAGTTTCATGGCATGAAAATATCCTACAGAATATAAAAAATCAAGATAAAGACATATATAACTCCATCAAAATAAGGTAATTAAGATAGAGTGAAAAGTATACCCAATCAAGGTAAAGAAAAAGTTACAAATTCTCCTCCACGAACGCTTCCCTTCCCAGGAAGTCATGTTGATGATGAAACCCTTGGAAAATGACGATCCCACTACTCCCTACTCATTGAATTGAATTCCCATGTTTCAAGATAATATGATCCATGTTTCCATAGAACACTGACCAATGGAATTTATTTCCCACATAAGGCTTTCACTTGAGAGTCAATCATCTCAACTAGTTTCTAAAAACCTGATACATCTATCTCTAACTAAATTTCCACCCAATTTAGAACACAAGGAGGATCAAGACGATACTTCCTGATATGATATATTTTTAAAACATAATGAGTGCACATCAACAAAACTAGAAAAGATAACTGATAAGAAACCTTCCTGATCCGCTCTGTGACATCAAATGCTCTAACATATCTTAGTTCCATCATTCCACATTTTCTAATCTAACATTGACCCAACAAATAGAAATCTATAAAGAAAACATAATCACCAATATAAAACATCAATGTACAAAGCCACTAATCCTTATATGATTTCTGTCAACTCTGTATTGTAACCAATAATTGATATACATCATTAATCATCATTGATGTCTCCTGAACCATAATTGGTCCATCCAAATATAAATCACCAACCTTATCCCATAAAAGAGGTGATATAAATGTGTTATCATACAACTCATCAATGGAATCCATTCTAATCGACACTTAATAACTATTTTCATAAAAAAACTCATCCAGTCCAAGATGGATATACCATGCTCAATGAAAATCCAAGACAAAGGCATAAAGCTTATCCTCTAGGATTTGAATAACTCGCTTGGTATGAATTTCTATCTTTGGATGGTAAGATATGATCCACTTGACTTGAGTTCCCATCACCTATTGTTGACTCTTCTAGAACCTATAGTTAAACCTAAGATCCCTATGAAAATTAATGATAGAAGGACTCCCATGTATCCCCACAATCTTCTTCATATATAGCTTAACTAGATCTTCAAACATACTGGTATCCTTTATCATAATTAGATGAGAAGACATTGTCAACCAGTCAAAAACTACCAAGATATCACTCCTCTCTGATGGATTCCATGGTAATACAACAATAAAATACATGGATACCTCAATGCATTTATAGACCAACACTGAAATATGATGAAGTAAACTATAGGGTTTCCATTGGGTTTCATTCATCTGTTGGAAGGTGTAAAAGTGGTCCACAAAATCCAAAATGGCATACTTCATACCCAGAAACCATAATCATAAAATCAAGTCATAATAAATATTATTTTTGATGGGATGAATAATCCATACAAGACAAAACTTATCAAATATGGTGGGATGACAACCCACATCCCATTGTGGAGCATACAATCTGAAGAGAGAGGCCAACCAAAAACAGTCTCTCCATTATAAAGGCTTCATAAAATTTCACTAAACTCATCATCCCACTACTAAATCATCAAATAGTATCAAAGAGAGATGATGATAACTAAGTACTGAACAAAACCATATATGAAAAAACCTTAATATCATCTAGGTGTAACTGAGGAAAAATACCCACAAGGTTCCACTCCTTTGATTCCTGAGAATCCTATGATGGTAAATTACTATTAGAATCATTGGAAATGACATTCCACTTCCTCAAGGTGTAGGTAATATCAAAGTCAATAATCTGAAGGTATTTTACAAATCATATTTTTATAAGATTCAATCCTTTCTGAGGAAAGATATATCTCAAAATCTTAAGATCAGAATAGAATAAGGAACTCTACCAAAAAATATTGTCACTCAAATATTTAAGCACAGTCATAGCTGCATCGAGATCTAAATCATGAGTGGTGTAATTCAACTAATGTGGAAAAAGCTAATGAGTGTCATAAAAAACCACATTGTAATCATTTATAAGCACACATATGCATTGAAGAATTCCATATATCCCATACTAATAGAAAATAAAGATCAGTTTATTTTCAATTTTCATAATTCATTTCAGATCATATAATGAAGACTCATACTTCACATCTCATGTGAATATTACCACTTTCATGGTAAGATATGTAAAATATGACACCATCATAGAGAAATATTTTAACACCCATTGGTAGTATCCCATAAGACAAAAGAATATCTTTATCTAAAAGACATTATGTGGTTCTTTTTTAGAATAATAGATCTTTAACCCTATTAGGATTAACTGATAATCCATGTTCAAAAGTAAAATTTCCTATGAATATCACTCCTTGATTCCAAAAAAACTACACTTAAAAATCATTCCCTACAAATGGTGAATTATTAAAATTTCTGGAACCAAAATCAGATGGTGCCCATGTTAAAGCTCAACTTTTATATAAACAAAAATATAGTCCCTTAACACAACCAAAATAACATCAAGATATTGGTGGAATATCTGATTTATCATAGCCATAAAAACTGAAGGAGTGTTAGTCTAACCAAAAGTCATCCCAAGATACTCATAAAGGCAATAAATAACACTAAAATTGTCTTCAGTATGTCTGCCACCCGAACTATGTGATAATTATAGCCTAGTTGAAGATAAATATTTGAAATCCAATTTTCCCCATTTAGATGATCAATCAATTTATCCAGATGATGGAAATTATAATTGTTCTTAACTATATCCTAGTTCAACTTCTGATATTCCACACAAAACTGAATCTAACTATTTGCCTTCTTGGAAAAGAACACAATGGCTATCCAAGGTGGAACCCTAGGGAGAATGAGATCTTTTTGCAAAATCTCATATAAAAAATCCTGAGATCTTGCAACTTTGTTGTATCTTTATGATAAGATGGTACAGATATCAACTATATACTTTATACCAGATCAATAATAAAATCTACATATCTCTAGAGGAATACAAAGGAATTTGTTTTGGGAAAATGTTAGAAAATATCTGAAAAAAAATTGTAAGATCAATAATAGAAGACAATTTAATGGCCTCAATTGTAACAAAATTTTTTTTTGAGTTCTCGGAAGGATGTTCCAGCACAACCAAACCTTGGGTCCAACCCCTATTGAAACACACAAGATATCCCATTAATAGAATAAAAAAAAACGTGAATATGATAACAATCAACCTCAGATTGATGAGAGAGAAGACAATAAATACTGATGATGACATTATACAGATCCAGATCAAGAAGGAGAATATCCCAACACAAATATGTATCAGCTATAATTAACAAGAAAGGAAACTGAAACCCATGCTCTTTCCTCTGACCAAGAGGCATCACTATGTCCATTAAAAAGGATATAATTTTCATTGGAGTTTTATGTATATCATAATAAATGATTATTTAAATGAGTGGGATTTACCAGTTTCAAATAAAGAAATTTCTACAAAAGATGAAATGACGATAGTACTGATAACTATTACCGGAACTACACTCAATTATACCAGACACTCATCTATTGTATGAATGTGCTTCACTCCTGAGCCTTGTGGATGGATCTCTATTGTCTTTGAAGAATATAACTTCCACACAGTATCTTGTTGAGCAGATGAACCCTAACCATAATGAGTCATAGTCACAACCTAAAAGAAATTTCGTCAGTGACCAACACGTCCATAGATGTTTAACTTCTTCATGGGAATACGAAAAGAATGTATTAGGTTTATGAAATTTCCACACTAATAGTAAGTCATCGGAATTTTTCTTCCTATAGAAAATGATGTAGAAGAGGCTCATTTCTGAGACCCACTTCCAGCACTCCTATAATGATCTTGAAACTTACTCTTATTCCCATGTGTTCCACTGAAGCAACCACTAGATAGAATAGAATGGGTGAAAAATCCAAACATGACTTACATATTTGTCTATTACATCATAGGTCTATCTACCATCTTTTCATAGGTAGAAATATTTAAAATAAACACTAGTGATTTGATATCCTATTGAAAACCATGTAAGTAATTTCGAGGCATGAACTGGTCATTCGTTACCACATCAGAAAAAAAAATGAGAAGCTCTTTGAAAATTTTGGTGTATGGAAACATTAAATTCTTACCTTTGTACCAAAATAGGAACTCATGATATTTTTCCTAAATAAGAAACTCTTTAAAAAATGATAGAAGAATATGGTATCAGAACCTGATCGATCAAAGTCTATGTGTCTATCTACCAAGACTATGGAATCCCACCATATTGTACCAGAACCCTTGAGCCTAAAAAAAGCACACATTACCTTGATATTATCAGGTGTTTCAAGAAAGTCAATGATTTTATCAATCCTATCTAACCAATCCTAAAAATCATGATATTAATTTGTTCTTTTATTGGTTGGTGGCTTATCACTCGAGAAATCCTAAAATCTGTCTCTCTTTCATACTTATCCATTATGTTTTTCAAAAACTCTGTTCTAAACTTGGGGTATGTTCTGATAAAAATCATGAACATCACATACAATATTCTCTAGCATATTCTATTTTAAATGAGGATTACCGTGTAGAGCACCAACTGAACCATCCCAAGGAACTCTTTGAATACATCATAGATGCCTACTATTGTACACCAAAATCAATGGAATGATCGGATAATAGAGAAAATCTCAGTTCAAACCAGAAAACCCATTAGTAGAAACTGATATTATGAACACTAGAGATACACATCACAACATACCATGGAAACATGAGTCTCATCACGATAAGAGCTATCCATACACTTATCGCAACATTAATATTAAGTCCAAAAAATTATATTTCTTGTCTGATAGATGTCCTACGATAAGGACTATGGGGAAAATACATCGTTTGTCACCATTTTATAATAAACCAACCATAGTTACACCCAAACAATGGACCTGACCCATTCCTTCACATACCCAAATGGAATTTCCGATCCCCATAGGCTGCAGACAATTACCCGGGCATCGTACAACAACCACATGGAATGATTTCACCTAAATGAAACAAAATCATGGAATATATATACATGGAGAAGGAATGAACTGAAAAAAGATAATAAATATGTACCCTAATTATAATAAGACTGTGGAAAAAAAACAACTATACATGAATCCAAAATATCTAAGATACAAATCCACCTATAATAGAACAAAACTATACAGCTACTTCATGTTATGGTGTGGATGAACACCCACCATATCACAACCATCTACCCAACTCAGATGCCATGAAACCTCACTACCTCACTACGATTCCATAAAAATATCATGCATTGTAAGACATACATATGTCTACGCACATCTGAAGAGGTGTGCAATTTGTGATATAATAGGATCCATAGGATCCCACCTCAGTTTTCTGTAACACAACTCTGTATAACAATTATTTTTTTATTTATTTAAAATAAAACATGGAATGATAAATAGTGAAGTAATTTCTTTTATCAAATATATAGTAAACATTTCTCGTTTTCAATTTTCTAAAACAAAGGCAGGTATATCAATTTCAAAGAAAAATTTTCATTTCATCTATCACATGAATAACATGCATATCAAGGATAAAAAAACCCATGAATCAATAAATAGAACCATAGGTATTGAAATCAAGGATCACTATATATTATGAATTTAGAATAATCATTCCATGATCATTAATGTGAAAATTATTGTTCTGAGAAAACATGCCTTGGATATAGAGGAATACCCCCTGAGTAACTCCCCTAAAAATATCAATATTATTCCCCAAGTACAACGGGTCTATGAAACAGACAAACCCCCCCCCCCTCCCTCCCCTGAGAAAACCTCTTGATAGTAAAAAATATTGATGATGGACCCAAGATAAACCTTCAACCAAAGTACCCAATGAATCCCATGAGATAATTTTTACAAGTAATTCCAAATATTTACAAACTAATTTACAAATTCATTTCAATTCTTTTCTAGTACCCCTTTTGTTTCCATTTATCAGTAACTAGGGAAGCGTAATTTTTATTTAAAAAATCGTTTCAATACACACAAAATTGTCGTACCAATTCCATTAATAAATTATTTTATAAAGAATTTCAATAAGGATCATCAACATGGATAGAGACAGAACCATATACATCAAAACTCAGGTCGAAAATGCCTGTAATGAGATCCACCAGTAATGAAAACTCAATGACATCAAGAAAAGAACTAAAACCTATTACACACATCTCAGAATTTATCCAACAGAGAATGTGTATCATTGGATAATAGGAAAGACCACATACATCAATAATGAACACCTTTCATGCAATAACTAACAAAGGAACAACCTTTAGAATCTGATTAGACAATGTTTATAGAAAGAGACAAGGATAAACATCATTTATGACGAATGAAGCTGATAATCAATTGCATGGGAGATATATAGATAAATGTAAATGAATATGCTTAATGGACACTCACCCAATGAGACACACCATAACCACAATATAGATCAAAAAACTGAACGAATGAATCTGGAAGGAATGGAGTGTTCCAAAATTACCAGAGAAGAACCATCGGTTGAGAGAAAAGGTGAACTAGAAGCCAAATGGATACTGAAATTATGTATGATGCCATAATAATCCCATAATGGGAAATTATAGTATGTGCAATACCATTACAAGTCGTGAATTCCATGATGTTAAAGTATTCCAAAAAATACATCACCTCGAGTTAAAAATCTAAGCTTTAATTAACGGAAGACCTATAAAAACTCTTCAATTCGTGAAACCTTTCACAATGTGAGTCCTGTTAATGGAAAAAACCCAGAAACCATTACATATTGTGTAACCTAGTTACACGACATGAAAATATCCTATAGCCTATAGAAAATCAAGATACAGACATCTAAAACACCACACCAAAATGGGAAATTTATTGAAGAGAAAAGTGTACTTGATCTAGGTAATATGATGTTACATGGAACATTATCATATTACATATCCAAAGTTATTGAAACCATATGAAAATATTGGAATATTTATCTATAATACTCAATTATACATCTAATAAAATAAATTATTAATTTAGTAAAATTATCCGAAAAAACTAAAATGATTACATATAACATTACTTTTCCATTAGTTCTTCTTTCCAGTTATTCACTAAAAAAATATGAGTTGTTAAATATTTGATATTTGTATTACATTTCCTAAAAAATATATATATTATCCATCCCATTTCATGACTCTATGATTCTATACATACCACCTCTTAAGAGTGATGTAATATTTTATATAATTAGAATTATTATCCAATTACATTAGTAGTGGGTGGTTCAGAATATATTAATGTTTCATTTTGGTAGTGGGTCTAGTTTTGGTAGATGTTTAGATATGTGATAAAAAGTAATAAAACTATAAATGAATTGGATGTGTATAATGCAAGATTTCATGGTGTTTATTCCCTTTCTATACATCAAAGTATAATTATAAATATTTAAAAATATATATAGTGAGACAAAAAAAATATATAACATGACAAATTTTTAAGAATATTATATTTTACCATTTATAATTTTAATTAATATGGTATATATAATGGGATGATGGATAATTCTTATAAAATTAAAATATAAACTAAATATGAAACCTGGATAAATTTAAAGGGAAAACAATTGACCCAAAACATCAAAAACCAATTTTATAAGTGAATCACGTTGAATTTGGTTGGTTTAGTGATTTGGTAGCATTTCCACACCATTATAAAGTAACATTTGATGAATTTTCCAAAAATTGAATTGAGTAAATATTTTCATATGAAGATGAAACACCAAATATAAATATCTAATAAAAATTATTTTTGGTTATAATCAGGTAGAGGATAAGGTAAACAATATCCATAAAACCTGAAAAACTAGTTTAGTGTTTTATAGAGAAAAAATATATTTTTCTCTGTCAATGTATGATTAAAATATCTTTAGATAACATGTGAAAAACTCTCAAAAATTCATTATTGGATATATAAATTATCATAGTATTATCAATTGAGAGATAAAATAATTAATTTCAAATATTTTTATACAACATATAATTACAAACAAGAGATTTATGTTCAAAATAGTGTCCATGTGTTTAAATATGTAACAATATTTCATATCTACAAAGATAGTTCATAATTTTAGATATATTTATTAATAAAAATATATAATAGAATGTAAATCTTGATAATAAATATCAGAATAATTATATTAGATAAATAATTACATATATATATATATAATAGAAAAGAATTGTTGTTATTAATTTATAAAAACATTTGAAATATTTTTTAAATATTTATTACATTTTAATAAAATTTGAAAATTAACTTCAATATATAGTTTTTGATATATAATATTTGGTATTATATATTTAAATATTAGTTAAAAGAATAATTAAGAATCTTTTGATGTTTTATGCCTCACTTTATCCTCATGTTCATGTCAAAATTTCCAATTAACATTGATTGAAATTTTAATGATGGATATTTTACTTCACATGATATACTAAATTATTATAAAAAATTACAATACAATATATCAATTAATTCTTTATAATTATAATATCATTTGTTTAAAATATTTGATCTTATTTAGGGTATATTGTCAACAAAATGAGACACAATAAAATAAATGTATCTATTTGAATCCATATTACAAAAAACATGTGTTTAAAAGGATAATTCACCCAAATTGAATTAGAATATTATATCATAAAAAATTATTCTCATACTCTCAATCTACTCTTATAGGATATCAAAAAATAACACATTGATTCGTATATAAATTCCCAAACCAAATTTATAATAACATTTTTGTGGGAGAAAATACACACTAGGAAAGATATTTTAATATATCTCACCAGTTTCATGTTCTAGGTATATAATTAATACCATTACACAATATCCCACCAAAAAAATTTTAATAATTAAAAAATTAATTTATAATTAATTTATTCCAGCTTTAATAACAAAAATAAATTTTAATCACTTATTAAAATTAAAAATGCCTTCACAAACTTAATTAAAATTTTATTCTACACATTTTAATTAAAATGGACTTCATAATAAAATAAATTTCACCATAAATTGAAAAAAAAATTAAAACTATTATTTCCATTTAACTTTATCATATATTGGTTTTTATTATATAATACTATATGGGATATAAATAGTTTAAGATCACGACATAAATATAATTTTACATTCATAATAACAACATTGAGTTTAAAAATCTAACCTATACTAGAGTACATATTCACTATAATATTTTCATTTATGGTTCCAAAGATGTTTGGAGAATTATAAATTCATCGAAAAGAATAATTGTGAAGAAAAAAATTTATGGAAGAAATTATATTATATTATAATTTATTGAAAATTATATTATCGGTTTACTTTTCTGAAATAAAAACTCAAGAAAAAAATACATTATCATACTTTATTTATAATAATATAGTTATCATATATGTGGTGATTTGAATCTAGTTTTAGAATTTTTTTTCAACATAAAAAATGAACCAATGCACCATTCTCACATATCATTAAAGTAATAATTTTTACCATAGTGGAAATATTATTATATAGAATGTTAGTTCAATTGAACATAAATTTTGTTCACCTCTATTTTTCATAGGCCACTTAAAATTTAAACCTTCACCTATTGTTACTTGGAATCTTTAGTCTAATAAAAATGAAATTACCGAGATATAATATATATAATTTATAATTTTTATAATAAATAATACTTTGAATTTCCCATTTTGAATGAGTATAATGTGTTTTTATTTAAAAAACATTTATTTAATGTCCATTATATAAATACTCACAACCAATATCACAATTTTCTTTATTATTTAAATATTTATTTTAAAGTATCCACAATTGTTTCATTTTTTAATTGTTCATAAATAGATTATCTATTGTTTAAATATATGTATCTGTAATTTAATTAATTTATTACAATATTTTTTTTAAAAATTAATTTTTATATTATGGATATATAAATTCTTTAGTATAATTATATAACGTTATTCGACAAATTTTTTTACCCATAGATAAGTTGTTACATGAACATATGATATTGGATATGAACTGGGTTTCTTGTACTTTGATTTTTGTTTATACTGGGTTATCAGCATGAAATAATTAGTTAATTATGATTTATTCAAATTCAGTGTTTAGATCGTAATGGAATTAAATAATATTTTGAGGCATGTATCAATGGGTAAATGGACTTCCGGAAAAACCACTCACAGGGACATAGGTTTATGGCATGTCTAGAAATGTAGGGTTGGCTATTTATCACAAAATTTCGACTCTTATGTTTATTGATGGGTTTATTTGATTTTAAGGCATTAAATGAAAATGTTTTCATAAAAATTATGCATGAGATGAATTTACATATGAAAGAACATAGTTGTGTTTTAATTTGGTTTAGTAACACATTAAATGCGTTCTGTGAATAATTAAACATGAATATGGTGTGAAGATATTTATTTTATTGAAGTAATATTAACAAAAATTACATCCTAAAAATCATGATTATAATAGAATATTTGATATTAGAAAGAGATATTTAATCCCCGTTAAAAATAATTATTGTTTGATTTTTTCCAAACAAAATATATTTCAAGACCTCTATCATCCAACCATAGAGTTCATGAAAATAATAGGTACCCAATATTATATAATGTATGGAAAGAATGAAATGGGTGAATCTAATTAGATTATTATTTTATTCATGGAATTTTAATTGGTTTACAATAATCTATGTGACCCAAATAGTATTTTATTACTAGATGAATGGAATTTAATTTATCCATGTAGGGGATTGTATTAAGAGTTATCTTCTCACCTATCAATTATTCAAACATGATATTATTTGAATAAATCCATATTAAATAAATATGTGGTGGGATAATTTCAAAAGTGGTCTCATTAGATAGTAAAATGCAGATCTTGTAACACTAATTGTGATAATGTATTAAAAAACCATTCATCATTTTTGTGGGTGAACATATAAAATAGCATTTTTAAAATAATGTAGAAATGATAATGAAATGATAAAAGTTTCTACTAAAGATAAGTGAAACTATTATTATCAAGTGTATCATTATGAAGAATATTTAGAAATTATATGATTAATATAATAAACTTATTAAAATATTATAAATCATAATAAATTTTTACAAGTTATATGGAAATGAAATGTGTTAGAGAAACTCATTCATATGTAAATATTTGTTGAATTTTTTCAAAAAGTGAATTTAGATTTTTTTTAGATAAATACTCAAATTCACATGAGATTTAAAAAGCATTAGATGAATGGTTAACTAATTAAAATTTTTATTCATTATTTTATTCAATATGATTTAGTATGTTAATTATTTAAAATGATGGAATTCCCTATATCATTTTACTTATAAGAAATAAATTTGATTTCACTATTTGTAATATTCCAAAAAACTCGAATGAATTTCAATATACCTTTACCTCATGTTCTCCAAGTGTGTGGACAGATGAACTATTAATTTCCATTTTCCAGTAATATTGTTTAATTGATATAAAAAGTTTCTAAATACTCTAATTATAAAATGAAATTTCCATTTCAGCATCTACTAATGTTTCATCAGAATAGATAGTCAAGGTAATTGAAACATAAGGGTAAAATTAAGAAGGTAGTGGGATATGATTCTATATTATGTTATTTTTCTTGATACCTAATAATGTTTGATAAAATTCCTATAAAGTATACACCTTTTTATTTAAATTTTTGAATGAATATTTTCAATTTTAAATGGTTATATGATACTGACTATATATTTTATTAGATTTGTAAATATAAGGATTTAAAAATATAGAAATTAAATGAAATTTGTTATAGTATTTATTATATTTTGATATAATATGGTTGTTAATTCATGGAATTGAAAGAAATTGAATATTTAAATCTCACGTGAATCTATATAATGGAAGTGTATTTTCATCTTACATATTTTATTTGATAGGAAAATATTTGTATTAAAATGATATTATTATGTTAATATGAGATGATTAATCAACTACACATGGTTTATTATTCGTTGAAAATTTTAACATACTTATGATGAGGAAAAAGATACATATTTTTTATCTTTGATGAATGTAATAAACTATATATTCTTTAAAATAAAATGGATTTCATCACACCATTAGAGTAATATTTAATTGAATAATAATATTTTCAGGAAAATTATTCCAACACATATAATGTAATATATAATATGTATTAAGTATTATATTTATGAAATATTCCTGCTAAAATAAATATGGAGTTATTTTTTAACACAAATTAGTTTTTGTCTCTAAAAATAATATTGTCAAAAGAATATAGTTTTTAAGAATATAGTTTGAGTACATATTAACATTGATAAGTTAAATGTTAATAAAAAATATTAGTCTAGTTAAAATTATTAGTGAATTCCACATTATACACAAAAAGAGTTTAGGATGTGTTTCTATAATATTAATTTAAAGTGTTATTTCCTATGAAAATTTTTTCAAGGAAATATTTTGATGAAAATGGTTCATTGAATATTGATGATGATTAAAATAAAAAAATTTCAATGTGAATATAAAAATTCATCAACATGAAAACAATTTAAGATATGAATAATGTAATTTTTAACACTATATTTATTTTATTGACCATTAGGAATATGATTTATTTAATTCATCAGTGCTAAAAAAAATTTAATCATATATTTTATTAATTAAATATTTTAGTGGAATATTTATATTAGATTATCACATAGATATATGGAAGAAATTATACATGAAATAAATATTTTTAAAACCATATAAAATAATATCAACAAGGAGGAAGATTCAGTGTTATATCGTATAATATATAACGATATAAGTTATTTTTTATAATTTTCAAAAAAATATTATTAGTTTGAGAATATTCAATATATCATATTATATAAAATAAAAAAATTACTTTATCATTCATTCACATTGTCCACATACATGTAAAACAAAGAATGATGTTAAAATTAAACTCTTTGATTATAATGATTAGTTATACTTAACTAGAATTCATCCTAGTGTATTATAGTTTCAGATGAAATGTTTAGTTTAATATGAGTATGATTCTTGTATCCTGATATGGAATATTAATATATACGACATAAAAATATTTTTTACTGGTTGACCCGTGTTATATACCAAATCATGTTTCATAAACAATGAGATTTTTTTTATAAATGGGTTGCACACTTTATATTTAGATTTTCCCAATATCAATTGTAATAGAGAGACCTAGAATTTTAACCTTATTTTTTGATACATTTCATAATAGATACTTGATGATTTGATAATTAGTGGTATGTCTAGTTTTTTGTTAATCATCTCATTAGTTGGAGTTTAACAAAGATTGTTTTTTTCTTCTTATATAAAAATTATAACATCTAGGACCTTGATTTATATAGATGAAGGATGTTTACAATAATACATAGACAAAACATGTGATGCTCTTATCTATGTAATGAGTTAGATGTTACAGTCTTGTCTATAAGGGTGTATTATAAATGATATATTCATCATCCAATTCATTATATAAATTTATTATTCATGATGTTTGAGGATACTATATGAGACTGACATATTCTATGCCCCATTTTATCTTCATTACTTATAAATAGGGATCATATAACATGAATAATTGCATATGAACAACCACAAAAAATAATTTCATCATCACTAAAAAATGGATTTTATCAGTGCTAAAAAATAATTGTTAATATAGACGATATTAAAAGTGGGGTCCCCTTTTTCAAAGATATTTTTAGTTCTAATAAAGGAACCCCCATTATCAGAACTCAGAAATTCACTAATAAATCCCCCCTATCAAAGTTATTCTAAGCGCTAATAAAGTCCCCATTTATCAATGCTTCACTTACTGCTGATATAGGATTCCCAGCAAAGTGCACACCCAGAAACCAAAAAAAAATACACAACACCCAAACAAAAGACCAAAATAACTAAACCCTCAAAAATTACTTTCACAAACTAGAAAAAAAATTCTCAAAAATAACCACTCATAATATATACAAAAGAACCACATACACCATGAAAATGATGAAGAAAAAATCATCACATAGAAATGATTAGAAAATAATGCTATATACACATAATTTAAGTCATGACTAAAAATAGATTCACTCAAGGTATATACCAAAAAAACTTCTATATACATTTTGAACAATGTTTTATAAAATAACATTTAAAAATATCTAAAAAATAGTTAAATACATTAATGTTATCTCTTTCGAAGTTTTTGGTCCCCTCTAAAAAATGTCATCCAATGGTAACAGTCACCCAAAAAATCACCCCAACTCAAGAAAAAGGATACACCTAAATAAGAGAAGAAATATTACGTTAGTAATATAATAAATAAATTAATTAAATATTAATATGAAGAATACATAAAAAATGTCAATTTGTAAAAAATTGATACATTTGGAGTAACACTGGTCACACCGTGCATCTTATTCTGATGGGGTTGATTCCTACTTGTCACAAATGACTGATGGATCATTTTTCTAAAGTATCAAAAAAATTGTAATGCATTTCCTCAGTTTTAAGTATGTCATTTGTGTTTTTACTAAAATTTCAATTCAACCAAGAAACATAAAATTTCAGTCATATCGGTAACATCATATGTCGGTTTGACATGAGACTTCTTCATACATGTCAAAATGGGCTTAGGAATTTTTTTCCTAAATTTGGACAATAATCGTACTACATTTACTTTGTTTTAAGTGAGTGACATGTTTTGAGTTAAAATGTCAATTTTAATCTATTAGTAGACACTTTTAGTCATACCGGTCACATCGTTCGTTAGATTTAGGTGGGGTTGATTCCTACATGTAAAAATGGAGTCATGGATCATTTTACTAAAATATAAAAATATTCCTAATTTTTTTATCTATTTTCAAAAAGTCAGTTTAATTTTTTTACTTGAATTATTGTCAATTTAAAATAACAAGACACATTTGGGGTTTTACAAGTGACACCGTGTGTCGGATTGATGCGTTTTTGATTCCTGCACATCAAAAATTACATATAGATCATTTTAATAATGTATCAACAAAATGTGAAATCATTTCCTCAATTTTTAGTATGTCAGATGTGGTTTTTTACTAAAAATTCATTTCGAACCAATAACATGCAATTTGAGTACTATTGATCGCATCATGTGTCAGTTTGACGTGATGCAACTTGATAAAAGTGAAAAATTATGTGTGAATATATTTCATTAAATTTCAAGATAATAAGAGTGGGTTTTCTTTTCATTCATTGAGTGACATTATTTGAACAAAAATATCATTTTCAAACTCGTAATAGACACATTTAGTAATGTTGGTCACACGATGCGTCAAATTGAGGTGGTTTTGATTCATACATGTAACAACTGGCTCATGGGTTGTTTTCCTAAAGTATAAAAACAATAGAAATTAATTTTCTTAGTTTTTAGTATGTTACTTGGGTTTTGTTATCTGAAATAATGTCAATTTTAAATAAAAAGACACATTTGGAGTTATATTAATCACACCATGCATTGTATTAAAGTATAGTTGATTCCTACATGTCACAAATTACTGATATATAATTGTTCTAAAGTATCAAAAAATTATAATTAATTTCCTCAGTTTTCAGAATGGAAGTTGTGTTTTTTAATAAAATGTAATTACAAACCCAAAACATGCATATCTGATTCATACTGGTTGCATCAAGCATCCGATTTGTAAGAACTCGGTTCTTATTCTTGAGTTATGGGTTTATTCATTCCCTTTTTTCCTAAGTGTTTTTTAGAATATATGGAAAATGGGGAAAATCCTAAATTTGGTGACTACATGCCATGTACTTTTCCATACGCCGTGTAATTTGGCCGTGTGGGATGTGTACATAGGGTGTGTAGGCCTGTTGGCAATGAAGGTTGTAAAAACTGACTACACGCCATGTATAGGGTATTTACATGTCGTGTATTCAGTCGTCGGGTGAATAGTAAGGCGGTGGAGGCAGCCGCCAGCGGAGCGACAATACATGTCGTGTAATCAAGAATACATGATGTGTACTCATGTCGAAAAGTGAACAGTTCGGTGGTTGAAAAAGTTGCTGCCAGAGGAGTAGTTAAATGAGAAAAGTACATGTCGTTTACTTGAGAGTACACGCTGTGTAGTCTGTTTTTTTTTCTTAAAATGGGTAGTATCTTCCTCTGTTAACACTGGAAGCTTATAATGCTAGAGGATCTTGAGAGGACGACCGAAGCTTTGAAGATCTCCTGACCACACACTGAGAATCCAAGTCCATTTATGTCGATCACGTTGGGACCGCATGGGTAATACCTTCCTTCTCCTTGATTTTTTCTTACCAATTCTTTCCCAAGGGGAATGTTATTTGAGTTTAAACAATTTTATGTTCACCTTTGATTTGTTCCGTTCTCATTTGTTTCGGGAGGCGTCGTTCTCATATACCGATCAGAGTCGATCGAGGTTAGTGGTCTGGTGTATAAATTCCAACTGCTGTGTTTTTTTGTGTACAATTGTGATACGAGCCCATGTTGGAGTATCGTATGGAAGAGGCCTTTGCTGAAAAGATATCTAGAATTGTGTAGATAATTTAATGAGAAGTTTAATCTGTTGTTTGGGATCACTTCTTGGATCAAGGACCACCCCGGGGGTGCGTTCCTCTGTTTAGTCATTTTTCCATGTTACCTGAGGGTATACCGTAAAATTTATCATGCTTAAAATTTCCTTGAGAGGAATTGTATGTAATTTATTACATATATGTTGGGCTCGGCCCGGTTACATGTGCCTGAGGGTAGTGTTATTTTTAGCCTGAGGGCATTGTTTGTTAGCCTGAGGGCAAGGTACTGCTTAACCTGAGGGAAATATTATATTTCTCCTGAGGGAAACACTTCGTATGCCTGAGGTCAGGGACTTCTGTGCTTGAGGGAAATATCTCGTATGCCTGAGGGAAATATTCGATAGCCTGAGGGCAAGCCTGAGGGCGTGGTTTTATTATATAATATGGAGGGCGTGGTTTTATTATATTATCCTGATGGAAATGTTCTGATTGGCCTGAGGGCATGGTTCAGATAAGTATAGAATGTTATTAAATTCAATTGTTAAATGAATATTTAAAATGGCAACTAAACTGGTAAAACTATTTACTTTTGTGTACTGCATAGTTTATTTCATTTTACTATTGCACACTTTTATTGCACATTTCCACTGACAGTTGGGCACCGACCATTAGTGGGTGCCTATTGGGATTTATTTCTCACACCCTATTTCAGTCATGTCTTTTTCCCAAACAGATTACATTTCTGCAGGTGTCAACCAGGGAAAGGGACCCTATACAGGTACATGATTGCAGCAAAGGAGTAGGAGAGCATGGGACCGATCTTAGGCTTGCAATTCTGCTGCATTCAATTTACATTGCTTTGTTATGTTTTGTTGTACCTCATACTTTGAGTTGTATTGTATTGTATTGTAGTGTATCATGTTCTTGTTGTTTTCATATAATTAGTGACATGCTACATCTTTATATATATAGGACTGTTGGTTATCTTTTACTTCAGTTTTCCAGTTCAGTTGCATATTGTTTACTGCTTCTGCTGTTGAATGTTATTTATCTTTTCTGATGTTCCACACTTTGAAAAATGAGGTCATAGTTTCCCCACTATCAAACCTAGGCCCTCACTTCTAGTCAGCAGCCTCGGGGAATTTGGGGAAATGCGCTTGAGGTCATATGACCAACCGGGTTCCGGGCACCTATTGAGTGACACCTGGGTCCGAGGCGTTACAAAGTGGTATCAGATGGGTTTATTTTCTTTGAATTACTGTTTGGATCCTTAGTCAGAGATAGGAAAGAAATGGTATTTGGTAATGATTTGTGCCTGGGAGTAGCTAACCCATGTATAGGGAAAAGTCAGTCTACCTCACTTATTGCAATTTTTCTGATTTTGCAAATTTTATGGTTGATTTGATTTTCACCAATGGGTGATGCACCTGTGGTGTGATATTTTTATGTTATACTTGGGTTCTATTTAGTTTCAACTTGATGAGATGAGGGTATCCCATCTCATGCATCATTTAGGAACACGCTAGAAATCACATGTCATGAATTCTTTCCATGCCATGTAGGTGAATTATAAATTTCATGTTGTTTTGATAGTTGTTGTGCTATAAAATCATACTGTTGTGATAGCTGCTTTGATAAATATCTGTTATTTGATAGGGTATTGTTGTGTGAGGTTTTGGTATAATGAACACCAAACACTGGTTTTGGGGAGTATGGGCCCTCAATAAACGGAATTTGGTGGATCATTAACATTATTACTTTGTTATAACATGTGTAAGATTCCAAAATTTGATTCGCGGAGAGTATGGGCCCTCACAGATCATAATTTGTCACTTAGATGTTGGTTTCAGTTTTTTATGGGCTCCATAGTACTTTCTGAGGCATACTATCTAGAAACCCTAGTAGACACATCGTGCAGTGATATGGACATAAGCATGTGTTCTTCTGTTCAAGAAGAAATGGAAACTTTTTGAGTACACGCCATGTACCCTCAGTACATGCAGTGTAGTCTCTTCCTATGTCATACACCGTGTGGGTGAGGGCATGGGGTAGAGAATTTGATGGGGGAAACACGCCGTGTATTGGTTGTACACACCGTGTAGTGTTGACCAGCTGTACTCCCGTGTAACTAACAACACGGAACGAGGAAACCTTAAGACATACATGACGTGTCTACCTTGAACACGCCGTGTAGTCTGACTCAGGTACCCGGCCGTGTCACATACAACACGAGTCTGTGTTACCTCTTTTTGAACATGCCGTGTACCTTTGGGACACACCTCGTAGTTTTGACCGGGGAAAGACCATGTGGACTTGACCATGTGGTCGGGAAGATGGAGATGTGTACACGCCGTGTGTGGGTGTGACATTCCGTGTAGTGTCAGCCGAGTTTCCATCCATGTCACTAATGACACAGGCATTTCGAATTTAAATCGTACACTTCGTGTAGATCTTATACACACTGTGTAGTCTCATTTAAAGGAGATCCGTGTGGATAAGACGTGTAGAGGGACTCGGGCAAGGAGGAAATTTCAAGTACATGCTATTTGTGTGGACAACACGCCGTGTGTTTTGGGGTGTTAGACGACCAGTTTTGGTTGAGTACACGCCCATGTGAAAGACATGAGGAAACATGCCATGTAGGTATTATACACATCGTGTGGTCTTGGTTTTTAAAACATGAGAGTTTTCTTTTCCTTGTTCCCTTCTTATAATCCTTGTTTTCAGTCCTCGATAAATCATGATCTATGGTGTGCGTTTGATCTTGTAGAGTCATGAAACCAAGAATACCTTGAGTTGTTCGCCAAGAGAGTGGAAACAAGTATACTCCAGATATGTTAGGCCATGGGATACCAATGGAACCTCTAGTAGATCCAGATGAGGCTCCAGCCATTATATAGGACACAGACACTGATGCGTAGTTTCGTGAAGGCTTCATGCGGTTCATGTAGACCTTCTAGGGAGCACCACAGGCTACCACTTCTTTGGTAGAGTAGACACGTATCTTCCAGTAGTTTCATCTGCCCACATTTTCAAGGGATGATGGACCACAGGCTACAGAGTCTTGGATGGGTTCGATGTAGATGATATTAAAGCATCTAGAGATGCCTCCAGGGAAGAGGGTCAATCTCGCTACATACATGCTATTTGATTCCAACTATTGGTGGTGGGATGTTACCACCCACTCTAAGAATCACCGCGAAATGGCGTGGGAATATTTTCAGGCAGCCTTTTATGGATTATTCCTTTCTGAGATGCTGAAGGAAGATCGAGCTCGAGAGTTCATGAATCTGCAGTAAGGCGCCATGTAAGTGATGGATTATTCTTCTTGCTTCACCGAGATTCAGATTTTTCACCTTTTTTGGTAGGTGATGAGATGATGAGGGCTCGACGCTTTGAGGATGGTCTTCGATATGACATCTGAGCACTAGTGAAAGTTTTCAGGATGCCTACAATACATGCTATTGTGAACCTGGCATTGATTAATGAGAGGAAATTGTGGGAAGCTAGTGGTGCAGGTCATGGTTGTTATGCACGTGTTTCCGGTACTATTTCTACTGGTAAGAGGAAGAGGCAGACAAAATTTTCTCATGATGGAAGTACTAGCCAGAGGAATTCTAAAGGTGGTCCGGTAATGTGCTACCAGTGTGGTGGAGAGGGGTAAAAGAGACCGTAGTTTCCATGAGACCCAGTGGAGTTCCGTGCATGTGGAAAATGTGTCATCTATAGCATTTTTGCAAGGAGTTTCTACCAGTGGCTAGTGAGAGGGGTTCTTTGCAGACTCCACGTGCGGGAGCAGGACCATCAACTTCTTACCAGTCAGGAAACTGGAATACGTCAGGGCATGTAGGACGAGATGGTGGTCATGGCTATGGTAGCCAGACACCGGTATCCCAATGGAAGTAGGACGGGTCAGCTCTGGGTAGCTGGGCTATGTCGCAGGGCCGCGACACTGGGCAGGCATATGCAATGCAACAGACTCAACAAAAGCAGGATCCCAGACCTTCTACTGTCAGAGGTACTATTTTAGTAGCTTCTATTTAATCTTCAATTATTTTTGATACGGGTGCTACACATAAATTCATATCTCTACCCATTGTGGAGATCCTTATGCTCTGTGTTTCTTCTTCTTCTACTGTTATGACGCTAGACACTCTATTCGGGAGTAGAACAGCTAGTGTACCTCAGTGCAAGGAGTTCCCCCTAGAGGTTTGTGGGTGTCACTTTCTATGGGACCTCTATGTCTTAGATATGACAGCTTATGATGTCATTCTCATGATGGAATTGTTGGTACCCTTCATAACCTTCATGGATTGCTATCGTCGTAGGGTAAGTTTCACATCACTAGAGGGTGGAGAGTTCATGTAAAACGGTGAATGGGATGTCCAGGCGATCCGAGATGGACCCGAGCATCATGGGTGAGGTGGAGTGACAACCAGATTACGCATTTATATCTGGATGACCAGGGGACTTGTTAGTAGGATTTCCCTCTAGTAGTTGATCGTTTTAGGGTTGTCTTCCCGGACAACTTTTCAGGTCTTCCTCTAGAGTTAGAGGTAGATTTCTCTATTGAGCTTGTCCCAGGAGCGGCACCACTGTCCATTCCTCCTTATAGGATGGCTGAACCAGAGTTGCAGGAGGTCAAGAGGTAGTTAGAGGAGTTTCAGGAAAAGGGTTTTATCCGACCCAGTACTTCTCCGTGGGGTTCTCCAGTCCTTTTTGCAAAGAAGGCAGACAGTACCATCAGACACTGTGTGGATTATCGGAAGCTGAACCAGTTGACAGTCAAGAAGTGATATCCCTTCCCAAGGATTGATTATATTTTTTATCAAATTCTAGGAGCACGAGTGTTCTAGAATATTTACTTGAGGTACAAATATCATCAGTTATGCATTAGACCATCAGATATACCGCTTACAGCTTTTCGGAGTAGATATGGTACATATGAGTAATTGGTTATACCGTTTGGACTCACGAACGCGCCGGTAGTTTTCATGGCTCTGACAAATCATGTGTTCCACCCTTATCTGGATTCTTTTGTGGTAGTTTTCATGGATGATATCTTGGTGTGATCTCACACTCGACACGACCATGCCACCCATCTTGAGATCATTTTTAGTACACTGAGAGAGCATCAGCTATATGTTATGCTCTCAAAGTGCCACTTTTGGATGAACTAGATACACTTCTTGGGTCATATCATCTTAGAGGCAGGAGTTGCAGTAGACCCAGAGAAAGTGATAGCAGTAGATTACTTGGATCATCCTAAGAATATGTTTGAGATATAGAGTTTCTTGGGGCTGTATGGTTACTACATGCGTTTTATACATGACTTCTCCCGCTTAGCATCACCATTGACGGGATTGACTAAGAAGGGTGTGATGTTCGTTTGGTCAGAATGTTGTGAGACCGCCTTTCAGGAGTTGAAGGGAAGTTTGACATCATCACCAATCCTGATACTTCATGAGAAAGGGAAGACCTATACAGTTTACTGTGATGCATCAGGGATTGGGCTGGGAGCAGTGTTGATGCAGGACGAACGAGTTGTTGCGTACATGCCTCGGCAGTTGAGGCCACATGAGATGAATTACCCGACGCATGATCTCAAGTTTGCTACATTTTTTCATGTGTTTCGCTGTTGGAGACACTATCTCTTGGGCGAGAATTTTGTTGTTTTCCCCAACCACAAGAGTCTCAAGTACATCTCTACTCAGCAAGACATGAACCTGAGATAGTGAAGGTGGGTTGAATACCTCCATTCCTTCGACTTCAAGATTTTTTATACACCTGGTAAGGGTAACACAGTTGCTGATGCACTGAGGAGAAAGACTAAGATACATGCAGTTCACGAGAAAATTGGTGAGTGGCAGATTATGGCTTTGTTCTCTGAGATGCATTTCGAGGTACACGATAGTCAGGGGAAAACCTATCTTTTTTCTCGTATCTGTGACTTCTACTCTTCTGTATAGATTGAGCATGAGACAACTATCTGATTCAGAAGGCCTAGTTCTACGGGAGTCAGTAGGAAGTGGGGACCCTCCTCCTAGTTGGACGATAGGCGATGATGAGGTTTTGTGTTTCCATGGAAGAGTGTAGGTTCCATGGGATATATGTGAGGAGCTGATGTAGGATGTTCATTCTTCAGCTTGGGAACTTCATCCTCGGGTCGCCATGATGTACCGTGATTTGAGACGTCATTACTGGTGGCCGAGCATGAAGAGATAAGTAGCTGGTTTTGTTACGAGGTGTTCCACCTGTCAGCAGGTGAAGGCGGAGCATCAGAGGCTAGCTGGACGATTACAATAGTTACCTATTCTAGAATGGAAAAGGGATGATGTTGCGATGGACTTCATTACCGTGTTTCCAAGGTCACCTTGAGGCAATGATGTCGTGTGGGTTCTCGTGGATAGACTCACAATGGTAGATCACTTTTTTCCATTCAAGGAGACCTTCGGTGTTGACGAGCTTATGAAGTTGTATATCCGAGAGATTTTACGTCTTCATGGGGTCCCTCATTCTATCATTTCAGATAGGGATGACCACTTTCCGTCTCGTTTCTGGATGAGTTTTCAGAGGGCACTGGGTACACAGGTGATTCTGAGCACAACTTACCACCCTCAGACCGATGTCCAGTCAGAGTGTATGATTTAGGTGTTTGAAGACATGATATGTGCATGCGTACTAGAATTTGAGGTCTCATGGGGTATGTACATACCCCTAGTCGAGTTTACATACAATAACATCTTTCAGGAAACTATATAGATGGAACCTTATGAGGCTTTATATGGTAGGCCATGCCGATCACCCCTGTGATGGTTAGAGGCAGGTGAGCCAGCTTTGATAGGACCATGCCTTGTGCAAGAGACTTCAGAGCAGGTCCAGTTGATTTAGAAGTGGATGGCTACCGCACAGTCTCGTCAGAAATCTTATGCTGATCATTCTAGATGACCCTTGGAGTTCATGGGTGGGGATCAGGTTTTCTTGCGTGTTTCACCGAGGTTGGGAAACACGAGGATCGGGAGACATGGTAGTCTTTCACCGAGTAATGTTGGGACATTTGAGATTCTGGAAACAGTCAGACCAGTTTCAAATCAGTTGCAGTTACCACAGAGGTACCAGGCCATGCACGACGTCTTCCATGTATCTCAGCTACACTGTTATCATTCAGACTTGTCTCAAGTCTTCCAGCCCGTGGAGGTTGAGCTTTAAGTCAATGCATCCTCTGAGGAGCATCCAATTCGTATTGTTGATAGGAGAATGAAGGTTCACTGAGGCCGGTTAGTTCCTCCCATATGGGTGCTATGGCAGCAAGGCCGGGTGCAGGACGAAACCTGGGAGCATGAGACCGACGTACGAGCTCAGTGGCCAGAGTTGTTCTGAGCTTTATCTTTGCCACCCTTGGAAGGGAAATTCAGGGACAAATTGATTTAAGGGGGGAAGATTTCAAGAACCTCATTCTTATTCTTGAGTTACAGGTTTATTCTTTCCCTTTTTTCCTAAGTGTTTTTGAGAAGATAAGGAAAATGGGGAAAAATCCAAAATTTTGGGACTACACGCCTCGTACCTTTCTATATGTCATGTACTTTGGTAGTGTGGGATGGGTACACAGGGCATGTTGGCCTTTCGGACATGAAGGGTGTAAAAAATGTCTACACTCCGTGTATAGGGTATTTACAAGCTATGTATTTAGTCAGAAGGTGAATATTAAGGCGGTGGAGGAAACCGCCAGCTGAGCGACAGTACATGCTGTGTAATCGAGAATACATGTCGTGTACTCATTTCGATAAGTGAACAGTTCGGTGGTGAAAAAATTAGCCGCTAGAGGAGCATTTAAATGAGAAAAGTACATGTCGCATACTTGAGAGTACACACCGTGTAGTCTGTTTTTTTCATAAAATGGGGAGTAGCCTCCTCTGTTCATAGAGTATTCCTAGAATGTCGGAGGAGCTCGGGAGGACGGCCGAATGTTTTGAGATATCTCGACCACACACTGGGAATCCAATTATGTTTCCGTCGATCACGTTGGGACTGCACGTGTAATCCCTTCCTTCTCCTTGTGTTTTTCATACCAATTATTTCCCGAGGGAAAGTTATTTGAGTTTTAACAATTTTATGTTCACCTCAGATCTGCATCATTATCATTTGTTTCATTAGGCTTTGTTCACGTATACCGATCAGAGTCGATCGAGGTAGGTGGTTTGGTGTTTAAATTCCAACTGATGTGTGTTTTTGTGTACCGTTGTGCTACGAACCCATGTTGGGGAATCGTATGGCTGAGGCCTTTACTGAAAATATATCTATAATTGTGTAGATAATTTAATGATAAGTTTAATCTGCTGTTTGGGATCACTGCTTGGATCCAGGACCACCCCGAGGGTGTGTTCCTCTGTTTTATATTTTGGACAGGTTACATGTGGGTATACTGTAAAATTTATCATGCTTCAAATTGCCTTGAGAGTAATTTTATGTAATTGCTTGCTTATATGTTGGGATCGGCCCTAGTTACATGCTCCTGAGGGCAATGTTATTTTTAGCATGAGGGAATTGTTTGTTAGGCTTGGGGAAAGGTACTGCTTAGCCTGAGGGAAACACTTATTATGCCTGAGGGAAGTGACTTCTGTGCCTGAGGGAAATATCTCGTACGCCTGAGGTAAATATTAGATAGCCTGAGGGATAGCCTGAGGGCGTGGTTTTATTTTACAATCTTGAGGGTTTGGTTTTATTATATTAGCCTGAGGGAAATGTTCTGATTGGCTTGAGGGATTGGTTCTGATGAGAACATAATGTTATTAAATTGATTTGTTAAATGAATATTTAAAATGGAAATGAATGGTAGAATTAGTTACTTTTGAGTACTGCTTAGTTTATTGAATTTTACAACTTCACACTTCTGTTTCACTTTTCCACTGACAGTTGGGCACATGCCTTTGGTGGGTGCCTAATGGGATTTATTTCTAACACTCTGTTTGGGTCATTTCTTCGGCCCAATCATATTACATTTCTATAGGTCTCGACCAGGTAAAGGGTCCCTATTCAGGTACTTGATTGTAACAGAGGAGTAGGAGAGCATGGGACCAAGCTTAGGCTTGTAATACTGCTGTATTCTGTTTACTCTGCTTTGTTCTGTTCTGTTGTACCTAGTACTTTGAGTTGTATTGTATTGTATTGTAGAGTATCTTGTTCTGGATATTTTAATAGAATTAGTGACATGCTTCATCTTTATATATATATTAATTTAGGTTCTCTTTTACTTCAGTTGTCCATTTTAGTTGCATATTGTTTACTACTTCCGCTATTGAATGTTATTTATCTTTTCTGTTGCACTACACTTTGAAAAATGAGGGCATAGTTTACCCACTATCAGACATGGGCCCTCGCAGCTAGTTGACAGCCTCTGGTATTAGGGGAAATATACTTGAGGTTATGTGACCAACCGGGTTCGGGGAACCCGTTGAGTGGAACCCGGGTCCAGGGCATTACAAGTTTGACGTGAGACCACATCATACAGGTCATAAAGGACTTATGAACTATTGTCATTAATTTAAAGGAAATTAGGAGAATGTTTTAATTTTTTTATTGAGTGAAATTTTTTGAACTAAAATTTCAATTTTAAACTTACAGTAGACAGTTTTATTCAAACAGATCACACAATTCGTCAGATTGAGGTGGGGTTGATTCTTACATGTGATAACTAACCCATGAATCATATTCATAATGTGTCAAAACTATAAAAAAAAATTATTGGTTTTTAGTATGTCATTTGAATTTTTTACATTAATTAATGTCAATTTTAAATAAAAAGACACATTTGGAGTCCTGCCGGTTACACTGTGCATCTGATTGAGGTTTGGTTGATTCATACACATCAAAAATGGCTCAAAGTTCATTTTCCTAAAGTATAAAAACAATCAGAATGAATTTGCTTGGTTTTCATTATTACAATTGGGTTTTTTACTTGAAATAATGTCAATTTTATATAACGACACATTTGGTGTCATACCAATGACATTATGCATCAGATTGAGGTGAGGTTGATTCCTACATGTGAAAAATGACTCCTAGATCGTATTCCTAAAGTATCAGAACTCATTTTAAGTAAATTTTTTCTACATGAAAATCAATGTAGCCTTTAATCTGAAACATAAAAAAGATACCTAACATGCTCAATATGATAAATCTACCCAGTTTAGAAATATTAAGGAAAAACCTTTGATCCCTATACAGTTGACATAGAATAACATTCTCCTTCAGTATCATAGCTTTAGTTGGCCCAGTGGAGGTCCAACCTTCAAATATTTAGGACCTCTGAATGAATATTTGAGAGATGGTTCTTCACTAGGTTGACTAAGGGGGACTTCCAATGTTTCATATTGATTAATGTTTTTTTTATAATAACACTTCTAATTATTGAAAATGAGAAGATTGTAGAAATATCCTTTTCCCATTATGTCTCAAGACGTCACAAAAATTCAAGGGTTGGGGAAACTTCTTCTGGATACTCGTCATATTATGTGTTCTATAATATAAAGAGAAATATAAGCCAAACAAGATTATTAAAGTTGTAATTATTTCAGAAGCATACCATATTTAATCTATTTTTTTACATTATTCCATTAGGACTGTTGCTCATTTGTTTCTAAGAATATCTATATCATCTTATTAATATGAATTTTTTAAACAATCGTGGCAGCACTGATAAAATTTAAATATATAATAGATTAATAAGTATTTAAAATAAAATAGTAATTATCTTTGAAAATTCCAAGTAAGGGATTCTAGTTTATTCATGGAATACGATATCCTTCATTAATTTATAATCATAATAATGAGAGTATTTATAATTTTTCTAGGCACTGTAGAAAAATTGAGAAAAATATGTAATTTTTATATATGTTTGGATAGTGAAATATTATTATATATACCCTGATTTTTATCCATTCGTAGTACTTTTAATTTTTATTTTCATTTATCGCTGGCCTCATTCTATTATGTTGATGAATGTCACGCGCTTCCCAATAATAATAGAATCCTCACTAAAAGATAATATAAATTATATAAGTATATGTTTAATACTAAAATGTTGGATGTAGTGTATTAAAAATGGACATTTCTATCATTTGTGGTCGGTTTGTTGGATATACATGCATTGAATCTATGAAATAAATTGTAAGAGTATCCAAATTGACCACAATGATCATCTAATGATACCTAATAATACAAAAAGGAAAAAGTAATTAAAGAAATTAAAATATATTTACATAATTAAATTGTACAATTTTACCCCTAAATTGTTGGTATTAAGAAGAGTCTGTCATCCCAAATTTTTCTATTAAAAAATTTGAGCAGGCCTGCTAATATTTCTCCCTCTTTCTCAAAATTTATATCTTTTAGTGTTGTAGAGGTTACATTAGGACTAATGAGTCAAAAATTTGGTTCTTGGGGAAATACCATCAATTTGTTTTTCATATATACGCCTATGAAAAATATGAAATATATATAGTCATATTTATCATTTTATATCAAATTTTGGAAACAAAATCATGAAAAAATACCTCATTTAAACTTATAGAACTGATCGTCCTAACCATTCAGAGTTGATGATTTAAGTTTCCATCTTAACACCAATGAAGTATGGATCTTCCCATCCATACATATTTGATTCTAAATCAATTACGTGTGTATTACCATCTTTCAAATTTGTATCCACATGATGCATCAATGATAATAAATGTGGACATAGAACATGTGGGGTTAAAGTGCTTTTGGTAGATCATCTTGATCATTTGGTTGATCCTTGGGAGGGGTTTTAACCGGTATTTTGTTTCACCACCCTCCCTTTGTCCGTCTGTAATAACATGCATCATTTTAGACCTTTTTTAATTAAATTATTAAAGTGTATCATGAAAATTAAATTGTAAATGAATACCCCATTTTCAACATGTTTTATTACATGATATTATGGCCATGCGATGAATGTTATAAGATCTTGTTCGAATATATGAATATATGCATCATTAATTTGAACTGGTAGCACATTTCTCAACTCTAGGTCTATGGTATTTGACACTCTAACACGAACTTTCAGAATTGTTCTATTATGTAAAATTTCATTCTCGATATTGAACACTATATCCCTCGCTAAAAGGTGATGGTTTGGTGTTGATAAGTATCAATCATATTCATTTTCACCCTGTAGAATACCAATACAAGAAAGGTATCAGTGTCTAGTGTCTATCTGATTCACATTTCACAAAAACATTTATTATAAAATTGAATACCTTAGTTAATAATTATTTTTTAGGGGAATGTCTTAGGTCAAAACTCATGGGGGCTACGGCGGTATCCTCACGCATAGGTTTTTATTGATTTATTTCTTCCCTTTGCATCCCCCATAAAACATGATATCATCTCTCTGTGGTATTTCAATTATTATTTAAACATAGCTAATGTTTCAATCATCTTTTTTAATTCCTCATTTTTTATCCTCTACTTGTTTTTTTTTTCAAAATATGTTCGGGGTGTCACCCCAAAACCCACACCTCTGACACGACCATACTTTTCTAGCTACTTCAAGGCCACTGAAAGTACATCTACATCCAGTGTAGGTGTTTTGGATTCTTGTGGCTATGTCAGATGGAAAATAATTGAAAATATTTAATCATTGTTATATAATTTAGATCTAAATAATTTTTTTTATGCAATACTTACACATATTTCCCTCACTTTATGTGTGTTTTCATCTATTATTTTTCCAACTTTAGTTACACATGCCTCCTTCCATAGATCATGGAATGGGATGTAAGTGGTTGTGGTTTTGGATTTGGACACATCAAGATGAATATAAGAAAAAGAACATAGTTGTTGTGTTTTTTATGTCACATAAAAGTATTATGGTAGATTTAAAATACATACCAATTTTTTTTGAAGTGATGTGTACCCCATATTTGGTTTACGTTAAGGGTACGATGGATTTCGTAGACATTTTTTATTTTCAGCACTCCATTTCTATTACTTAGATAAAACACTATCAATCAACGTGATAAATACAAATACCACCATTAAACTTATTACCTGACACAATTTATTTGAAAAGACTGTTTCACACGACGGTCATTAAACTCATCCCATGATTCATGGGTAATCAGGTTTGCACAAATAAGAGGTGGATGCAGTTTTATTTTCCCTTTAGTATATTTAAGATGATGTTTCATTGAAAGTGTTTTAAAACCCCTACAAATCCTTCCCAAACCATTAATACATAGCCTTTGTCCGAGTCATCTACTATAAATGCACTCTACTAGATATGATGAAGTGTAATTCAATGTTTCGTTATTTTTTTTATTAAATTTATAAAATGATATCATAATGTTACAGTAATACCTCCCCACATCAGTGTCTTAATCTTATCCACAACATGGTTCCATGAAGTTACATTAATCACCACAAATTTCGAGTGACGATTCAAATGTAACTACTAATCATAGACTTGTTGGGGTTAACATATTTTACCCACTTATTCCATCCAATCTCGTATTTGATACCTTTCTCTTTAGCCTTAATGATTTTTAATGATACTTTCAAACTATGGAGCACCCATTTTTTCTTCATCGCTATTGTTTCATCACCCTTAATTTCCTCAGATCCACCATCATCAATATATTCCTTTGGATATAGAGGGATAACATCGACATGTGCAAATGGTGGTTGTACATCTACACGGTGAGCCGCAGCAGGTTGAGAAACATGTTGTTCCTAGGGAATGGAAAATGGTCACGTGAAGAATCCATTATCTCCAAAAGTGTTTTAACATTTATCATAGATAATACAAAAAGAGAAGCGAGCATTTACTAACATAAAAAACAGATTGAGAAACCTTTTGTTCGTCTGCATTGAAAGCAGCAATAGGTTAGAAAATCTGTTCTTCCTGGGGATTGGGGGCATTATCACATGCATAAGTCATTATCTGAAAATGTTGTTTAACGTTTAATTTAGATAACATAAAAGCAGCAGTGAACATATATTAACATAATGTAACATGTTCAATATTATAAAAAATAATTACCTGATTATTGGAATATCTTTTTTTAAGTTAAGGGGATTTGACCCCTCTATTGACTATCCAAATCCCTTCATTGTCGTCTCCTCTAACATAAAAACACCATCTACACTGGTACCACTTCAAAATGATTATGATGTTCCAATGAAATGATCAACCTTCATGGAATTTTCATCTGACTCTTTAGTGGTTTTGTGGATAACAGAACAATTTAGTAGTTTTAGTATACAGGATTTGGAATATAAAATACTTTTATTTCCTATGATACAATTATAAATTGTGTGTCTCTATACCCATCCTTACTAAATCCAACATTCACAAATCATAACTCATCTAATTTTAAAACACTTCTATCATCAACCCAATTTCATTTAAAAATTGGCACTCAGAATGTTGTATAATCCAACTTCTATATTTTTTTGATGATGAAAAAATATGAAATATTCGCATAAATTGGATTTCTTCCTACCTCATGAGAAAATGAATTGCTTCAGCCACAAGTGTGACTCCAAAATTCTATCTAGTATTGACATCATCATTTTCATTAGAATATAATGTATAGACATTTATTACTTAAGCATTTTAAGATAATACATACACACTTGGTCATCTGATTAGCCATCGAAGTCTTGTGAAATCAAGTCTGGATTATCATTTGAATATTTAATAATATAGCCTTAAAACCATCCTATAAAATGATGATTATGTTTATTTGTTATCTACTTTTCATCCCTTTATGGATTCTAATGGCTATGAAGTTCCCTATGGGTTTTAACCTATGGGTCAAGTTCCAAACTGTTTTGAAAAGTGTAATGGTGGGACTACTCCTATTCTGTAATATTTATTGTGACAACCTATTTTCCAGAAATTACTTCACCTTCAAGTCACCCAATGTGGCAATATTTTTTTAGAATAATTCTTTTCACATCAGAAAGGTATTCATTATTGAATTTAATGGCTTCCTAAATAATATATCGCTCTACAATACAACCCTATGGACAACTTTGATTTTTTACATACCCATTAAAAATCATTATATACCACTCAATGGGGTACATCCATCTATATTTCACAAGACCACATAGCAAATATCTCTCACCAAGTGAACCATCAAATGAACCATCGTATCATAGGATGTCAGTGGAAAATACATTTTCAAATTCACTTAATATGATGGCAATTTCACTTTCCAAAGTCATAAATTTATCCAGTTCTATAACTTTGCTACATATATCATTGAAGAAGAAATAGATATTAGTTAACGTATAAGGTACATTCTTGAAAAAAATGAAACGTAAATCTATAGTAATTAGATCTGTCATCAAAACATGGCATTCATGTGACATCAGACCTTTTAATTTTAAATTGTGCATTGATATGATGTTCTTGATATTCGATGAATACCCATATGGAACCTTTACATCATTCAAGAAGTTGATAAACCGGAATATCTCCTACCTAGATAGTGTTTATGGAGTAAGAGGAAGAAATGTTTGTTTTTCACCATTCACTGGTGCCAAATCTTCTCGTATTCCCATGTCAACCATGTCTAACCATGCTTTAATTACATCCTTTTATTTTTTCAGGTTCATTTAGCAATGTGATGATGTCATTATCACGTACATTTTTTACAAAAATTCATAACATCAATAAATTATCAATCGTATAGAAAATTCTAGTTTGGTAATTCAAAAAAATCTGATTTATTTTTCGAACAAGTATTCATAAGTTTTTTTGTAGATGGTTTACCAAAAGTAGTGTCCACATATTTACCTTTCTCAAATAGTTGATCACCTATTAATGGAGATGGTGGTGTACATTATTTTTAAATTTCATTGAATTATGTCTTCCCTGATTGGTACTTATGTCTTCGGGGTATAAATCTGTGATGTTATAGAAACACATTTTTTGATGAATGTTTCAACCTAATTGATTGTGTAAATTTTTCACAGATATGACAATCTAGAGTTCCATTAGCACTATATTCTGAAAAATTTCTATAATCAGAAATGTCATTTATCATCCCATACAATAAGACTCTAAATGTAGAATCTTAATTTCTATAACCATCATATATCCCAACACCTGAATCCCAAAATAATTTCAAATCCTAGATCAATGGATCCAAATAAACATCAATATCATTACCCGGTTGTGTTGGTATTGATATAAGCATAGATATCATGATGTGTTTTAATTTCAAACATAACCATGCTGAAAAGTTATAATATTCCAACATAACTGGACATGTACTGTGAGTGATACTTTGAAAATTGAAAGGATTAACTCCATCTATACATTACGTATGATGGAGGTTTCTCAGCTCTTTTCTAATGTCAGGATACTCATGATTAATTATCTTCCACTAAGTAGAGTTTTTCAGATGTCATAATTTTTTCATATTTATTTCTTCTGTCTATGTGTCACATCAATTACCCAGTAGTCTCCTCAATTTTATATAGGAAAATAAACCTCTGAATTATTAGAAAGTAAAATGAAACCTTGAAACCTTGTAAGACCATATTCATCTTTCTCATATAGAGATGAACCACACATTGGTAATTCGATAAGTGATTTTGGTCCTTGATAAATAGTATATAATAATTCTTATTGGCATATAATAATTTTTATATCATACCCATCAAGCATAGCATTCATTTGGCGTCGTATGTTCGACATGGGAGCTTATTTTTTTTTGGAGCGTGTCCCTCAAGAGAGAAATTATTTCTTTAAAACTGGAATCACTCCATCTATTGCCTGATTTCAAATTAAACAACTTCTGTATGGATTATTATGCTGAATATATAGTGAAACCGTCAAATAATGGCTTATTTTCACAACTCTTTAATTGGTCAGTCAATTTTGGGTAATCATGAAGTTCATATTCGACTGTCATTATCATTTCTCTAATACGATCTTCATCATCATGCACATCTGTAATCAGGTCCTCAATAATGTCTTCTTCATTGTCCACACTTATAATCATATCAAATGATCTATACAATGTTGTGTTATCCCAGTCACTGGATACATTCTCTTTTCCCTATGTTTATTCCAACATTTATAACTTTGATCTATTCCATGACAGATGAAGTGTTCTTTTAACACCTCTGGACTAACATTTCTTGAATAAAAATAGTGTAAACATGGAAAAATGAATTGAGAAGGATCATATATATGATATTTTGCAAACATGATGAACTATTTCAATCCATATTTATACTCTTCTATCAGATGATTGGAATCCATCAATTATTTTTTCATATCCATCCTATTTGATTCAGTGATATTAATATTTAACAAAATAAATACAGAAAAACATGATATAGAAATTAACCAAGGATAAAAAAGTTATATACTTTAAATAATTCTTGAAAACAATTTATAAACTAATAGTTAAAATCCCATTAATAACCCAACAATTTAGAAAAATTACTTTTTAAAATAACAAACCCTTTTTAAAATATACGAATTAGTTCCAAACATCATTTCTCAAAACCCCAATTCATTTTAAACCATTTTAAATCTATTTAAAATCAAAAAGGGTATGTTGAACACATATAATATTTTACGAAACAATTCAAAATTCTTGAATAATTTTAAAAGTGAGCCCCTAATAAAATCACTAGATGTCATTGTCAATTCCCTTTGTATAGCCAATGAAAATAATTGATGTTTGGGTTCCATTTATGTCTTATATCACCCACTATCTAGATATAATAACCATATTTCAGTGTTCCTCCCATCATCCTTATAAAATGACCAACCCATCGCCGGTAGGTGAACTCCTTTTCTAGTGTTCCAACTCTCCAATGTTAACTCAACACCATATTCACATTGAAATTTATGATTACATATTAACACCATCACACTCACCCATGAACTTATAATATTTTTAACTTATTCAAATGTATTATTATGAGTTGGGATTAATGAAAGCACAATCACCCTTTTTGAACCTATATACTTACAAATTACTCTTATAAAACTTATATATCATGATATATAATCTCGTACCCTATGCATTGGTGGTAAATACACATACTACCCATCTCATTATACTTAAAAAAAATTCCACTTGAAAATCAAACATTCATTATCTCACAAAGAACCCATCTCAACAGGATAAAATAAATTCACAATAAAGAAGGGAACCATGTGATGAAGGAATAATATAATAGTAAAGAAAACCAATATTAATAGTTACACTAATAATATATGAATAAGGGGATGCAATCAATATAATAATTTAATCCTCTATATAGAACCATCGGTCAAGGAACAAAATGGCTTGGGATATTCCCTAGGTACTAGTGTGTGATGATCAGAAATGACACTATAACTACATGGACCAACACCATCACATATAAAATCTCATTTTCAAATCATATATCTATCATATAAATTATCAACAACCCATTACTATTGAAACATGTATAGGGTAAATCATTGAGGTTTACATGAAAAATAAACAATTAAATTTTTAATGTGAAAAATGGTTATTCACATGAAAACCAACTTATGATGTAGATTCTCACTCCCCTGATTTAAATTATAATCATATCATTAATGTTGTAGTAACATGAAAAAAAAATTTCTTTCCGAAACATTCTCCACGAACATAGATAATTAATCTGAAAAACCAAAAAGGTAGAAGTTATAAATTTACTATAAAAACATTAATATGACCCTATGAACCATTTTAAAATAAGATTTTCAAGAGAATTAATGTAATATAAAAATAGTACATGAAATTATTATGAAACTCCCCTTATGAAAAGACTAAAATTTAAGAAATAGATTTATAATTTTACCAATGAACTCATACATTACTATAAATTAATTGAAAATAAATTTATAAAGTATACATATTCCATGAATATTGAAATAAAGGAATAGAAAACGAAACTCCTACTTTAAACCGAATGGTAACTATTACACAACATGTCACCTTCCATGTAAAGCACTCAAAAAACATAAAGCCCAAAATCCTCTTGAAAAATGAATTCCAGTTCCTGGGAGAAGGAGTGACTTATGGGAAATAGGTAAGAGAAGATGTATTGCAGAAATAAGTGAGAAAGAGTGGGAAGAATGATTGAAATAGAAAACTAATTTTTTCTTATATAATTCAAACAATATCACATAACACAACCTTAAGAAATAATATTATATTATAATTATAATTTTCCAAAAAAAAATATCATAATAACATATAAATTGGGATGAAAATATCACTACATGGAAAAAAGTACTAAGACAATAAATATAAGTGAAAATACAAACCTTTTCAAAAAAACATTTTAAAACATCAAAGTAAATAATATATTTAATTTTTTTTTGAAAATAAATAGATTGTTATTTAAAAAATTATTATAAATAGTTACAAATAACACCCCGTTAAATAGACAGGAAGGTATTAAAAATGAAAAGTAAAAATAAATTAAAAATGTTTACTTTTAATTGAATCCTCAATAATTCGAACATGAAGAAGACATAATGTAGGCATGGGGAATGGCCTCTATAATGTGGTAAATAAGAGACCCCTAATTCATGATAGTCTTGAAACAATTGTTGATGCATTATGAAATTATTGATTAAACTAAGTAATGATAAAACTATGACCTATTATAAGACATAAATCATCTATATCGACTATTATGAGATTCATGGAAAGCAGATACATCTTTTCTTCAGATATGGAATTGAAGCTAGTAGGTTTGGGGTTCGTGGTAGCCCAGTTACGCACGATAACCCAACATGAGATTTTTTTACTTTTGAATGTACATTATTATTATCATATAAATTAATATAAAAATATTTATCTTATGTTAAGCCAATATATATGGTTTCCTAATAAGTATTTTAATCACAACATACATAGGAATCTATGTGTGTGTGCATACTTCTTTAACCTGGATTTCAGACAAGGGTAGTGTCCCTACATAAGGAAATCATACATGAGAAGTAGGTTAATCAAGGTGATATCAGGATTGACTGCATGATCCTTATAGATATACCTATTTATTTATTTATTTATTTTTCCTTGTATATTTTTATGGTATTACCACATATTGTGACCTCTTGACTTTTTAGGTTCGATATTGTATGAAATATATTTATAGCACATGTTGAATTTTTTGTTATATGATCTTATTTTTCATTTTAGGTTCTATTTTTTTATGTTGATTATTATTTCTACTATTATGTACTATAATTATTAATATTTACCAAGGGGATATTATACCCATGATTATAATTATACCATCTCCACTAGTTGGGAACATATTTTTTTACAGGGAAGCAAACATGATTTCATGTGACACTTCGGCTCAGTCCTGGTGATTTAGTTTGGGGTGTTATTGTTGGGACATATCATGTAGATGTTTTTAGATGAGGAACAAGACCAAGTTAGTGGTTTAGGTTCTCAAGAAGCTTTGGAGTAGGACCATGGAGTTCAATTTCTAAAAACTTTCATTGATAATGGAAAATTGAGAAATGTATAACATTTTTAGTAAATGAAGTTGAAATACATTGAAAGCGTTTACTATTAAAAATATTTTTTATAATATAAACATAACAAATACATAATTTTTTCAAAAGTGGAAGTGGATACACTTTGAAGAAATTTAATTTTCAAATGAATATTTAAAAATATAATCATGAAAACTACATAAGAGTAATAAAAAATATGAGGGGATGATAAAAATTTTATTTTTGAATGTATGGAAAAACATATAGATTTTTTTGAAATAACGATGATGAAACCCCACATTTCATTGATGATTTCTAAATCAAACAATTCAAAATATGGTGTAGGAAAATTGAAATTTAGAAAATATTATTAGTTAGTAAACAAGGACCACCAACATGAACGATATCTGGCTGGGCGTTTAGCCCATACAATTCACAACATCACCATCAATATTAAATAGTAATATGTGAACCCTATGAGAATGAATAGAAAATTAATGGCAGATCTATGGTCCAACACGCCTTAGAGGTGCGTTCATGGTGTAGGATTGGAACGATAGAGGAGATCCACTAGTGGAGGAGAGGAATGATGGAGGAGAGTTGTGCGGCGGTGCTCTGTTTGTGGCGGCGGAGGAGTCGGTGACCGAAGAGGATGAGGTTGGAGAGTAGGGAGGAGGGGAGGGAGGATTGGAGGCAGTGGCAGCGGTAGGGATTAGTTTCCATGAGAGCATTAGGGGTGCGAGGATGGTGGAGAAATTTAGGGTTTATTTATAAAACCCAACAACACTTTTATCAGTGGTAGCTAAAAAACACTGGAAAAGAATGTTTTATAAACGCTACAATTGAAAGCATTGATAAAACACGACTTTATCTGATTCATTTTGTTTCTAATAAAGGCCCATCTTTATTAGTGCTAAAAAAGTGCAGATAAATTTATGCTTTATCAGAACTTTTTAATTAGTGCAGATAAAACATACCATTTATTCATAATTATAAAATTAATACCAATATATTTATTAAATTTATAACTTTATAAGTATATATAATTAATATATATATTATTATTTTATAATTTAATGTATAATTAAATAAATATATAAATATATATGTGTGTATATATATGTGTGTGTTTTTGTTTGTGTTTGTGTATAAATTAGAATTAATTATATATACATATAAATTGAAATATTATTTTTATTTTTATTTTCATAAGTATTAAAAAATATATATATATTTTTGTGTCTATGTATATTTTCATTATAGAAATATATTTATAAATAAATATATTCAAAAGGTATTCATAAATATATATTAATCATTTAAAAAAATATTTTTTAATTTTATGATTACTTATACATATATATATTTAATTATTTATATATAATTTTATTTATATTTAATATATTTAAACTGTATATAATTATATATAACTAGATATTTATATTTTTAAATATAATATATACATTTATTGTTAATTTAAATATATTTATCATGATTTTAAGTATTTATGTGAAAATAAACCTTCATATATATATAGGAAGTGAATGGATGCACCAATTATATGTAGTAATATAGTATATATGGCCAAAATTATGGAAAAAAGTAAACATATATTAAATAGAATATGAACATACACATTAATTAAAACATTCGTTTGAAAACATAAATATATAAATATATATATATATATATTGATAAGTATATATATATATATTATAAGATATTTATATATTATATTATAAACATATAGTATAATAAATAAATTATAAAGATATAACTAAAACTGATAAACATAATAAACATAAATAAAACATAAACCTAATAAACATAATCAACATGCGTTTTTTATTTACTGTATACATATAGACATTTTTTTAAAATTAATTAAAATATTTTTATATAAATTAATAACATTTTCTATTAAAAACTTTTATCTTCACTATTATTATAACTGATAAAGCCTAATTTTTATCATTCCTTTTTGTTAGCACTGATAGGGGGTTTATAAGTGCTAATATTAGTGCTGATAAAGGATAGATTTATCATCACTTTTTTCTATCACCTAGAAAAGTCAACCTGTTATCATCTCTTTATGATTATCTTGGATAAAACCAGAGCACTTAATTTTCACAAATTTGTTGTAGTGATGATTCTATTGGGGTACACATGTATAGATATACATTTTTTCGAAGAAGATCAAAACATATCTATTTTTTCATTGAGTTTTAATGATTGTTTTATAGGGACTTTCAATTACATATATTTCCGAATTGAGGAATTAATATTAGTTATCAACACTATTAATGTTTTTTGGTTCCTACATAAAAACCAAAATGTTTAAGGCATATCTACATCAATCTTATACTTGTGATAATTCCTCATAGACTATATTCCTTTCAAATGTATATTTTATCTTGTATATTAACATGTGAAATCTTATCCAAAAATAATTTTGGATATCCTATGGATTTTTTGGAATGATATCATTAACTTCAACATTTATTATATCATATGAAATAGCTTTGGAATACCCCAAAAAATCATCATTGGGATAAACTCTAAACTCATTATGAGATTATGTCTCAGCAAAAATCAATCCCTATTTAGCCAACCACAATCTGTGACCAAATGTGAATTTGTAGTGAAGTAACCTAAGGTCATATTGATTATTGTACTAATTATAAAAATTTAATAAATAATTATTGGCTGATATTAAGATATTGGTGGATCTAGTTTGACTATTTTTATAGATTTTTGTACATACCCCTTAATTGATTTTAATTTATTCGATGGATAATAAAAAATAAATATTTCATTATTGATAGCTAATAATGGATAAAAAATTACGTGTGTGTGTCATTTTGAATTTTTTTGGATTCATTTAATGAATAATATCCTAGTCATTAAAATAGAATATAGGCTATAAAATTCACCTTCACTCTCTTTATGAGTCATTCCAGACCACATTGTGAGTCATTTAGCAGTATATAAGTCAATTCTGATCACCCTAAGAGTCATTTTTTACTCAAAATGAGAAATTTTTAAATAAATTTAGTCAATTTGAGAATCATTTTTCTATATATTAATAATGTCCATATATATTTTTAGACCATTCCATTACATGTATAAGTCATTTAATTAAAGTAAGTTTCATTTTATTTTAGATAAAAAAAATTTATACTTGATTTTGGAAAAGGAAAATTACTTAAGGAATTCCAAAAAACTATTTCAATAATTGTATGGAGGATCACAAATACCATGAGGATCAATAATCTATGACATTTTTGGGAATTCATCAGGATGAAAAAATTGAATTTAGAAAAATGTATATTCTAGATAAAATAAAATAATATAATGATCAAATTATTTTTCATGGATAAAAAATTCCAAAATGAATTGTGATTGAATAAAGGTATATAGATTTTTACATAAATTTTATGAAGGAAAATATCAATCATGAGATCAAATGAATGAAGAATAAAACAATTAATGTTGATTCTGCTTATAAATAATATTTAGAAATTTTTTATACAACATGAAAATGATGATTCTCTATTGTTTATTCTTTCATAATCAAATTAAAAACATATTGTGATTATATTTGAGATATCATGTGTGTGGACATCTAGTCCAATATATTTTCATTTTTTTGTATTATGAAGAGTTACTATACACCTTGTGAAGTTTCAATAATCTATGAATCATTGTAATTCTAGTGAAATGAAGTGCAGACCACAACTGGGTATTTTTTAATTTCAGAAAATATTTATGTATTATTTATCTTAATAGCTTTTGAATATTTGTTTCCCATTTAGTTTTTATCAGCTATAATGTGAATAAAATATAATAATTTCAGTTATGGAAATTCACTAGGGATGCTCATTTAATATAGTATAGAGTATTTTTTTCATGGTTATGTACCCATGTGAAAATGAAATTTTTAAAAATATATCAATGATTCGTTTTTTTAAAAACATTTATGTGAATTATTTATAACTCAAAAGTGTAAATGAATTATGAAATTTTGTTAATTTTGGGAATACATTTATTTCCTTAATATGATTATTATTCATGTATAAGTGTTGGTTATCAAGATTTTTTTCATATCAAATTATTGAGAAAAAATAAATTCTGAAATCTAGTTCATAGAGAAGAGTTAAAAACTTCTAGGAGTATAAGAGTTTAGTGGACTTAGAATGAGGATAATATATAAAATAATTCCAATATATGTATCTATATGTTTTGATAAAGTATATATAATTAGTTTTAATGATAACTTTATTGTGGTCAATATTATAAAACATGTGATCATAATATGATTTGATCACATCAGAGGCTCATATTATATGATCTCTATTAGTGTATAGATAAACATTGATTGAAAAGTAATATTTTACATTATGGATCATTAATTTTGTAACTAATGGTATAATGTGTAAATTCATGTGGGTGGTTGAAGAACTCGTGAATAAAAGATGATATTTTCCTTCCCCAATTTTATTTGATCATAAAAATATAGTGTAAAATCTAATGTCCGAGATAAAAATTAGATGAGGTAATGATTAATAACACACATTGGTATGTAACATTGATGAAACTATTTTGCACCTCATTTTTTTCATTTATATGGATGAGGATAATTTAAACTATGATTTGATTGATTATTAACTGATTATAAATGATTATTTCAAAAAACAATTATAAAATATTTACACCACTGATTCACCCATCCCTTTTCTCAGTGGCGAACCCACTATTGGGTAAACTCAAGTGGTATTAGAGTATTCAGTTTCCCTATTTCTAGATCCTTTATATGTTTGAATGGATAGTTTTAATTTTTTAAGAAAAACGGATTCTACCACCTTTTATTACATGATGTACCATGGTTAGAATAATATGATGATTTTCTCCCTTATATCTCTCATCGTAGGTGGTTTTGATAAAAAAATAGTTAGTTTTATAGAAATTTTGAGAAGCGGTCAAATGTTTATTGATGATAGAAAGATTCATGAACGATATGTGTAAGAAAAATACAAAATATTTATGTAATTACTATAAAAGTTCATTACTAAGGTGACTGGATGCTAAATTTAAAAATATATCTAGGAAAATATGGAAATATATACGAAGGGAATGAAAAATTAAAATATTCAAAACCCAAATTCTAGAGAATAGGGTTTGATGATATATTACAACCAAAATACTATCTCATTTCGACCTATATTACAAGTGTAAATGAAATATTAAATAATATCATATTATATTGTTAGAAGCTAGATGATTTTATATTTAATATGAAGATAATGAGAATGTATATTGATAAAATATATCCCAAAATCCCAACCCATGAAGATAACGTTTATCTCTCACTTGATGAATTATTAAACATTCTTATTGATTATGAAATGAAAATGATACCAGAATTAATGAATAATGAAATTGAATAGATGGATTTTTTAATCGATTAGAAACATGATGATAAAGGAATAAGATGATGAAGAATCTAGTGATTTAGATGATAAATATGATGGGGGTGGGGATTATAATAAAATCTTTTCCCTTATATCAATGATTTTTTATAAGGAAATGGAAAATGTGAAGGAAATATTCCACTCAAATTCATCACATGTGGTTGTATCAGTCATTAAAACACAATCTATCTGAAGAGAAAGATTAGTAAATTTTAGTTTGATGAAGAAATTGACACATAAAAAAATATGTGTTGGGCTATAAAAAACTATCCCAAGTATTCCATGAACTAAAAACCTCATCCATCCCACAACATGTCCCAAATGGGAATTCTTGACCCTCATAGTCATGCAACAAGAAGGTGGGAATATTAGTAATTAGTTTGGGAATTATTTCAACCAAAACAATTATACCCCAAAAATCTCAATGAAAACAAAATATAAATACATTTTGTTTTTTTATAAATTAGAGAAAACTCAAAAAAGGTAAAATAATGAAAAAAGTGATATAAATAAGATAAATGAGATCACTGAAAGGACGATGTAAAAATATAATTAATAGTTAATGGGATTATATATAATAATCCAAAATACTAAAACACTTGTACATGTGATGTGTGGATTCATATTCCACAATTACATCACCATAACCTATCCCAATATAGAATGAGAATCCACCGCCTCTAAGAAGTTCCTTACAATTAACTTTAACTGAAACGAAGAATTCTATAGACATCCATTATCTATATACAACATGTGAGTAAAATTCGATGTTCAATTCTATGAAGTGTTCCGCAAGAATAAATTATAAAATTAAAACAACCTTATTTATAGATTTATAAATAGATCAAGTTAATGTTTTCATAATTTCATGGAAATGAGAAAAATAATTTAATTTATGAAATTTAATATAATTTCATTAAAAACTACCAATTTAAAAAGTAAACAGTCTATTACTATGGTATGGAGTTCTATAGTTAATACAGTAAGATATAACTATGTTCCTAACACGTATATTACCAATGAAAAACGACCAAATGAGAACATAAAAGATGAAATCATTCCTATGGAATGGATATCTCAAACATGTGCCACCATGAATTTCTAATGTTTTATTTACAATTGTTGTATAGTTCAAATGCTATAGAGTATAACAAAATCTTGTCAAACTATTCCTAAATTAACCACCTAATTACCATATTCCCATGTGGTGTCCCTCACTCAAGGTTGTAACATTATCAAATTTCAAAAATATTTCAAGAAGAGTTTCATGAATCATTTTTAATATATTTCACATAAAATAAAAATATCCCCAACACCGAGCATAAACAATTTTTTGAAAAAAAATTATATCATTTATAAGATTCAAAATAATTTCCATTAAATCAGACAAAATTATCATTACAAAAATTTTAAACCAAGTTAATCATGTGAAATAAATCATGGTTTATATGAAAATTATGTTTTATGGGACCGCCCACATCAATCACATTAAATCTTCCACAACTAGATGGAACCCTTTTGAAAACAAGGTAAGTATCTCCTTTACCGAAGCAGAGAACCCTATACCACAAATCTCCATCATGATATTCATATCTATCAAACTGTAGGCCACTATTGACATTCGTTGGAAGAAAATGATAATAATGAAGGATGAAAATTCAAAGTATATGAAGAAATAAACATTCCATGATGAAAAATAATGATCTTTGGTGAAATTCATACAAATTGTAGTAGAAATTGAAGGAAGAAAGAGTCTATATGAGAGAGATACAACATAGTTGAAGACTAAAAATAATTAAGGAGAATATTATTAAATAAAATGAGGGTAATTTTAGGAAAAATAATATATTAGAATTATACCCGGTGAGTTTATGGTATGAAATAAATATTAATTTTTTGAATCTATTCGACATGGAATGAATGAAAATCTAATATTTTGAAGCAGATGTTACCGAAATTGATTTCTCTACATCAATTAATTCATATTTTTATTGATTTATTTATTTCTATAATCACTATTGATTTAGTTTTTCATTTCTATAAATGGGGTAAAAAACCAAATGATATATGAGAATATAAAGAGGTATAAAAATATATCCATGAATACATTTTTTACCTTAATGAAATATTGGAATATGATAATCCATTAAAACATATTTCTTTATACCCTGGTAAAATATATTTCAAGTTGGATGATCCAATAAAAGGTGATTTCACTACCACCTCACAATATATTCTCACTCATCTATCTCATGAGAATATGTTTTATACTACAGTAACACTCAGAATAGTGGAACAAATATCCCACATTAGATCTTTTATTAAGACTCTACAATCTTAAATTTTCTCTCTCTAAATGATATATAATTCTTTAAATCAAGTTTTTTCCTATATAGAAGCTTAGAAGAGTTAGGATAACATTTATTGAGCCAATATACATGGGATAAATTTGTATTTTAGTAATCTATGGTCGTAATTATAATCGATACTCCTCAATTAAAATATTATCAATGATCTCAAAATGACCTATGTATATTAGAGCCTTGTTCCCATTCATTCCACACTATCAGCGATCCAAACTAGATGAAGCATTTAAGAAAACCTGGTTGCTAAATGTGAAATAAAAAGGAATGAATTGATTATCTTGATACGATTGATGTTAATTATGAGAAATTACCAAAACATGATAAATATTTTCTATCAATTTCGTTATTTCATAAAAAATACTTATAGAAACAAAATAAGATTAACTAAACACAAAAAAAATGCGATGATCTATATGAATGTCAATATAAGGCCTCAAAATATCCATTTTGTTGAAAGACTAGGAATTGTTGTAATATTATAATTTGATCTGTCCAAATGACACTAATAAGTAAATATAATTTCTGTATTTCATGAACACAGAATATCCTCCCAAATCTAATTTTCTAATTCAGTTCAATCATATTATTTAGGATTGAAGGTTCTGATTAGTTTAATAAGAAATATCATAAATTTTAATAGTAATTTTTATATTAAAAGGGAAACTATGGTCCTTTATCTAAGATTATAATTAACACAACCCCATATAACCTAAAAATATCTGATCTATATTGGTTTCCCAACACTTCAACCATAGCTGTTTCTCGAAATGAAATAATGTGAGAATAATTGGTTAATCTGTTAATCATTAACTATAAAAAATTATTTCATCAAGGAATCAATGGAATTCCAATAATTAATTATATGGTCTCCTCAAACTATTTCAACATCTAATAATTGATGGTTTGAAGTAGGATAAATAGTTATTGGTGCCCAAGCTTCATATTTTTAACGTCCTGACCCAGGTTCCACACAACGTTTCCTTGAGCCAGTTCACCACATGACACTAATCATGCCTCCCCGTATAGAGAATGCTGACTAGTAGTGATGGACTGGGATGTAATTAATGGGGATACTATATGATCATTTATCAGAGTAAAATTCTTGAATAAATAAACAAACAAAAGAGGAATCATTTATATAACTATATAAAATACTCATGTAGGAGGATAATCAAATAAGAAAACAATACCTAACTAAAATGGAAAATAGGATATGCCTATATAAGTCTCTAGTGTATAATATACAACTCAAAATAAAGACACTAAAACTCCCCAATACGGTCCCAAACCAGGTATGGTTCCCTCCTCCATGATCCATCCAAAATCAGTCACCTATCCTAGGGATTTTTTCCTTATCCAATCTTGCATCAATATAATCTATTTGAGTAATGATCATGCAGCCCGATTATGGTGTGAGTAAAAATCAGTAGGTTCCCACCAACGATGTCTAAAATAAGTCCATTAAATAGTTATTTCATGGAGTTATATAAATAAATTTGTACAATGAAATATTAAATAGTTAATCACATTTTTATTTATTCTTATCTAACTACATTAACTCCAAGGATCGCAAGGATACCCATACCTCAATACTAACTTCATCCTAAACCGGTGGCCATAGTGTTCCCTAGGTAATATCATATTTTGAAAAACATTTTCTTATGGATTCTCAAAGTATTCAAGGTGATATTATATCTCTGTACCAGATTTGACTCATCTCGGAGTTGGAATATTATCATGTCAGGCCATAACTCTAGGTGCCATTATTTATATTCTTCAGTTTCTCATTTATAAGAAAATATTCCAATGTTATGAATATAAAAAACATAAGTAAGATGACCATGTTACCAGTCTTACTCCTTAATAGATTGGGAATTTTCCCGTTTTATTTACTCATAAATATAATGACCATGTTAAGATGTATACTTCTCAATTTATATTGACCATGTTCCATTTCACACTAATCACTAGTATGGTGATCATTTTACCATTTTAACTTCTCAATTTAGAATAAAAATGTTCCCGTTCATTGTCAAAAAATTAATTTACCAATTATTTGTCCAATCTAATCCTATTATAAAATCAACAATTAGTTAAACACATTCATTATATTAGATAACTCAACAATTAACTAAGTTATTAAAACCATTAATTAATTCCTCAATTAATTAATCAATAATAGAATTCAAATTCAAAAATAAATTTACTAGAATTTATTATATCATTATAATCTCAACATTCCATAATTGATCATAGAAGTGATTATCTAGATCATATTATCAAAGGAACATAATTAATCCAAAATTAATTATCTCAACTTAGCCATTTCAAAACATCATAATTAATCCCTAGATTAAACCCCCTACTTCTTATAATAAATTCCCCTAAATTAATTAACTAATAAGGTATACACTTAGTTTCATGATTAATTCACTAATTTGTCACATATTGAATCAAAGGTTCGATAAATTAGTTTTTCAATATAATTAACACAATTTAAGAAAAACAATTGGTAAAAGATGCTAGAAATTATACATATTTGAATATACATATCAAATCCAAGACTATGGGAAATAGATTTATAACACCTTCCACAATTACTTCATGAAAATTTTCTCAATGTAAATCCCCATAATCCAAGTACCACAATGACATTGATAAATGTTCCGGATCTAAATCTCTAAACCAAAATCAAGATAAAAGATATGAAGATCTCATAACTCTATATCTAGATCTACAATCCTAGATATATATTTCACCACATAGGTTTAGATACAAGGAAATAGATGATATAAACTATGAAAATATCAAGGAAATTTATAATAAAAATGGAATAAGCATCTTGATGAAATCCACTTATCGAGAGAAGAGCAGATGTTCAATTTACGCTTTTGATATTGATAAATATTGTTCATAAGGCCTCATAATCCATCCAGGTTGATGGGAGAACCTTAATTTAACCATTGAATATTAAAATACTATTTAAGGCCACATAAAATATGAAACATGTCCTTAAATATTGAAAACAAGTGAGATCCACACTTTTAGGTTCTCACTGTTAGCCCGAAGAAGGTTTAGTCACACATTAAGGAAAACTATGTGCTTACCAAGTATTGTCCACTACATAAACGGGGAACATTGCAAAGATAAATCGAATAACCTCTCAAATAATTCTTTGACCATGCCAAATATACTGCCTCCAAAGGCCAGAGAGTGCATCATTTCTGATAGGTAGCCCCATGGTTGGTGCAACTCGTGCACTAACTGTTCAGAGCCTCTTTTTTCCAAAATTTTCTTAGTGATCTCCCAAAAACACCACTATCCACAACTAATTTAAAGGGAACTTAAGTAAAAAATAAAATTACTAAGAATATCACTTGGGATAACTTCAAAAAAGGACAAGATATTAAAAAAATTATATGTATAAAAAGGTGTATGAAATTGTCCATACCCATTCTCAAACTAGGCCACCAAAATAAACATTTCATGTCATAATACATCTTAGTGGTGCCTAATTGAATAAAAAGCTAATAAAAAAGATATGAATCCATCAAAACAACTGTAAAAGGTTATAGAACAATACAATGGTTTATATAATAATGAACTCCCTCCAAGGGGAGAGAATACTCAAAGATGGTCTATTAACACCATATAAAGTATCCTTGAAAAAAATATCAGCATCCCTCAGCTGCACTTGGAAAACAAAATTTAAGATGTAAAATGTTAATTATATTATCCCTATATAAATATTTTTCTATTCATCTATTAAAACTAGGTTCATTATAACACCCTATAATTTTAAGTTGCATGTTTTCAATTAAAAACTGATGTAGCTAATAGATTCCTTCACATCAAAACCCTATCCTAAATAACCGAAAAAAATTTAAATGAAAATTACTATGATATTATGTGATGAATAAAACCATTAGTAAATTAATGGATAATAATAATTTAGTATTTCTTCAATTCAGGTGCTAATTAATTTAAATATTTTAATTATATTTTTCTGAATTAAGGTTTATAGTGTAAAATTGAATAATTAGAAATTATTATTATAAAAATATATACTGTTATAATTATATTAAAAATATATAAATGTTAATTAAAAAAATTTAAAATAATTATATTGAGAATAGTTAAAGTTTATGTATACAAGCATTCAATAAAAGCATGTTCACTTTAAAATTTTAAATTTATTTTAAAAAAATTAATTGTGATGATTTAGAATTCAAATTTTAAAAATTTAACTTTATATTATAATTCAAAAAATCAAAATTACCACAATTTTAATTCCTCATCATTTTTTGAAATAATTGATCTTTATATGAATTATGAACATATACTTTTTACTATAAACATAGAATTTATGAAAATATCTAGAAGTAACTGTAAGGTAAAAAATATAAAAAAGTTAATAAAATTGAACTTATTAAGGATAATATATATAAATTTTTAAAAACTACATTAAATTAATAAATCCTATATTTAACAACAATGGAAATGTTTTCCTAAAAATATATTTTTGTATTATTTTTTAATTAAAAAATATTTTGGTATCTTTGGAAATCAGATTCATTTTAAAGACCTATAAATTTTAGTAGATTTTAATATAATAACTTATACCATGGATATAAAATAAATTTAAAATTTTACCATATAAATATATTTTTAACTTAAAATAAACTTTTAAAAATGGTTTCCACAACATTTGTGTTGTAATACTAAAATTAATTTATTTAACATAAAAAAAATATTTTATAATTTTTTTTAACAATAAATATAAAAATATATAATTTGTAATATAATTTGAATTTAAAATTTTCTAATTAAATTTTATTACATTGGGTAAAAATGGGGTCATTACGGAAATTGAAAATTATGGTAAAACGAGTTTTAAACTAGTGAAAATGTTTAAAACATGTTAAAAGTATGGTTAATAATGGATGGTGGAGTGAGAATCAATATTATATATTCCAAAATAAATTATTTAATTTTTTTGGATACCTGAAAATTGAATAATGATGTGAAAGTCTTTAAATGTAATAAAAGCCCAAAACCTCCACTCCCCCTATTTTTAAAAGGATCTCACCTCCACTCTATTTCTCCAGTAGATATAAATAAATATATTAACCCAAATTCCACCATATTATCTCCTAAACCCCCATTAAATCAGACAATAAACCTTATTCATTCCAAAAAACAACGGTATTGATCCTTACGGGGTCAGTTAATTGAGAACATCCAAAGGTAGGGGTGATGATACTAACCGAACATTCCATGATTTTTTCTTCATTAACCTCTACCGAGTTACCTATATTGATTAAGGTATAAAAAATACACACTCTTACTAAAATAAAATAATATTATAATAATGAATTATGGAATTTATATATTCCTATCAAATCATTGTGATTAATGAAACATTATCATGAATTTGTGCATACTACACTTCTACATGAATGACATGTTTTATTTTAGATAATTTTTTACATTGATATTATAAAATCATTATTTAATTAAACAAATATTATAATTTTAACATGAAAAAGAATCTGAAATTATAGTTATTTTAATTTTATACCATCACTCTAAATCTATTATTAATGACAACATCATTTCGGTAATTTTGAACTACTACTTCCATGGAATGACGTATTTGGTATTTCCAGAACTATATAACATGGATCATTTTAAAATTTTAGATAATGTGTAAACATAAAATTTATTACCCAATTAATTTTATAATTATAATATTTAATAATATTTATATAATATTAATAATAAATGGCTATAGTAACTTTAACCATTTCAAATGATTTGATCAATTAAACTCTGTTAACATGGTTCGGGAATAGTCACTCTGTCCCAGGCTCACTGCCTTTATAGTTTTTCAGGGATAGCTCACTACGTCCCTCAGGTCACTCCTGTTGACTCCCCTGGCTCACAGCCCTTGGTGAAGTCACACTCAGTTTATAGACATGACAGTCTCTTCATTATCACTAAAGAATACATACTCTGTTGTGTGTAGATGCTCTGTTGAAGTCCAACTCTTGCCTGTAGTCAAATCCCACTTCCCTTAAAGGGTACTGGACAATCTCTCACCTTTCATGCAGCTCAAAAAAAACATTGGCATGCTTCTTTACTTCCTGGCATGTAGGTCTCCTATGCAGCACAAATTCGGTGTGCAAGTTAAAACTGGTGCGCAAGTATCAACCAACCACCTGCGCGAATACCACTTGCACGACTAAACTACTTGCGTGATGGGAGCGTCAAAAATCTATAAGTCTTGAACTTTATAAAGAATAACGAGGGGTGTTCCTCTATTTATAGGAAAACTAGACCCCCTGCACGGTGGCATGCATGTATCCTCTCGGCACGCAGGTTCTGGCACGCAGCTCATCTCCCCTATCCACTGTTGCGCAACCCACTAACGTGACCCAACCAATACATGTGTGACCCTCTTTCCTTTTCCATATTTTGATGTTCTGATCATGAAGAACAATAGGCGCACAACCTTCCAGACATCCTAGGCACCGGCGCACAACTCCCTTCTCGGCGCGCATGTCACTTGCGTGAACCAACCAATACTTGCGCGATTCTTATCCCTTTTCCATTTTTCCATGATCTAATCTTGAAAAACACTAGATGCGCAAGTTCTCTCTCCTTCAAGTACACGGCGCGCAAGACTATTTTCCAAAAACACTTTTCTCTATTTGTCGATTTTCAGGCCCAAAAATTTGGCAAGCACTGGAAAAATGTGCCACCTTCAATACTGTATTCTTCTTGACTTGTATGAGCACTTTGCTGGTAAAAATTCAGAACATCCTCTGAGGATTGACAAAAAACACAAACCATACTCCAATTCATTCATAGATGACCATGGATCCAACAATCTCCCCCTTTGGGTTTGCTGGAAATCAGAAAATAAATTCAATAGATCCCCATCAATATGCAAACCAAAAAAATGCAAGAATCAACTCAGCCAACACTCTATGTCTATGTGAGCAATGCTCAGTGTAGAAAACAAGAGAGGAAGCTTGAATTGGGTTCCAGTGTTTTGGAATTGTCAATGACACTCAAGAAGAATTACATGACCGATGTATTCCATCTCATCCTATCATTGAAATTGAATTCTAATTATGTCAAAGAAGCATTACATGCCTGAATTTATTCCTTTATCCCCCATTGACAATAAACCCAAAGACCGGCAATTTGTTCAATGTTCATCTCAAACCATACTCCCCCCTGCATACTATCTCCCCCGCAAACCTGCATCACATCCATAAATAGATAAAAACAATTATCAAAATCGGGGATAGGGGTATTGTGAAACCTCCTTATGCACTTGGAGGTGGCAGAACACTGAGGTTCAACTGATGCTTCTCAAACACTGCCGCTGACAATGTCTAGGTCAGGATATCACCCACTTTCTCATCAGTTCTTAGATGATCCATTCTAATCACCCCTTGCTCAAATTTTTCATTGATAATGTGATACCTGATTTCAATATGTTTTTTCGAGAATGCTGAATAGGATTCTTCATGAGATCAATTTCTCTCTTATTATCACAGTAAACTACCATTAGTTGATTCACCTCATCACCAATATTTGTTAGTTGTTGCTTTATCCATAGCAGTTGAGTGCATGCCTTTGTGGTGGATATATACTGATCTTCAGCAGTACTAAGAGAAGTACTTTCCAGTTTCTTGCTCAACTAGCCAACACATTTCTGCCCAATATAGAAGGCTCCAATTCAGGTGGAATTTCTATCTACTACATCACTAGCCCAGTCCGCATCAGAAAATGCTGATAATTCACTGTTCCCACCTACAACAAAATATAACCCAATGTTATGTGTACGTTGAATGTATCTCATGATTCTTTTTACTGCCACCATATGTTCCTCCTTTGGATTACTCTAAAGGAGGTCCGCAAGACATGTGCCAAAGACAATATCTGGTCGTGTCGCTGTTAGGTATAGTAGGATCCCAATGATCCTCTTATACATGGTGGGATCAACAGAGGTCCCTTCCCCATGCTTTCCAATTTTAGTTCCAACTACAATTGGAGTTGACATTGGTTTAGAGTCTTTCATATTAAACTTCTTCAGCAGCTCTCTTGCAAACTTTTCTTGAGAAATGAAAATTTATTTCTTCTTTTAAATCACCTGTAGCCCCAAGAAATATGTGAGCTCCCCAATCATAGACATTTCAAATTCTGATTTCATGTGACTGGAAAATTTGTCCACTGGTTTCTACCTGCTTCCACCAAATATGATATCATCAACAGAGACTAGAACCATTAATTGATCTTGAGGAGAATTATTCATATAGAGATTGTGATCTACTCCTACTCTTTTGATTTCCAGCTTCTTGAGATACGAATCCAGCTATGAGTACCACGCTTGTGGTTCATGCTTCAAACCATATAGATCCTTTTTCAGTTTGCAGACCATTGTTTCATCAATACCTCGAACAAAAACCACTGGTTTTTCAATGTAGACTTCTTCTTCGTGTACACCATTCAAGAATGTTGTCTTGACATCCATTTGATATACTTTATATCCTTTTTAGAGTGCCATGGTAAGGAAAAGCCTGATTGACTCCATTCTATCCACTGGAGAAAGGATTCTTCAATATCAATGCCTTCAATCTAAGAGTATCCTTTACATACCAGTCGTTCCTTGTTTCTGATGACACTTCTATGCTCATCAAACTTATTTTTGAAGATCCATTTGGTAACAATCACATTGTGACCTTCAAGTCTCTAGAAAAGATCCCATGTTTGATTCTTGTCAATCTGGTCTAATTATTCATTCATGGATTTCAACCAAAATTCATCATTTGTAGCTTCTTCGAATGTGGATGGATCCATAACTATCAGAAATGCAGATTGCGTGTTATTACTCATACTTCTTGTTTGACTGGGTGCACTCCTGTCCCAAATTATGTTGGATGGATAAATCTGAGCTCTTCGATTTCTCCTGCGAGGATCAGTTGCATTCTATTCAGCCACAGTTTCTTCTTCAGATTCATCTTCTAAGTCAACAACATGATGTGAATAATGAGTGGTTTGTACGAATTCCTCTATTTCTGTATTTTTATTTTCTCCACGTTCACTTTCTTTCTCACTTTCTATTACATTAGAATATGACGTCCTTGAAGAATTTGTGGTTTTCTCTTCAATTATTTTAACATCACTTCTTTCCAAAATCCTTCCTAAACGCTTGTTGAAACATTTGTAGGCTTTTCTATTCATTCAGTAACCGAGGAAAATTCCTTCATCTGCATTGTCGCCATACTTCCCTTGATTTTTTTATTTGTTCCTGATGAAGCATTTACTTCCAAAGACATGAATGTATTTTAAAGAGGGCTTCCTTCCATGCCACAATTCATATGGTGTGTTTGTCTCACCCATATAAAGTCCTGTTCGATTCGGAATATACATTGAAGCTTAAACAACCTCTTTCCAGTAATTTCGTGGAATACAACTCTCAATCAGCATTGTTCGTGCCATGTTTTTCACTTATCGATTCCTACATTCAACAACTCCATTTTTTTGTGGAGTTATCACAACAGCTACCTCATGGTGTATCCCATGCTTCTCCAGATAATTTTCAAATTCAATAGACATTTATTCTCCTCCATTGTCAGATCGCAACAATTTGATTGTTCGTCTGGTATCATTCTCAACGATTCTCCTATATGTTTTCATGTAGTCAATGACTTTTAGTTTCCTGTGAATGACCATCACACATGCCATTCTACTGTAATCATCAATGAAAAGGACAAAGTACCTTTCTCCATGAGTTCCAGCAACATTTATCGGCCCCCGACCATCTGTATGAATCAAATCAAGAATGTCAGATTCCCTTTTCATCTTTGGACGATATGAACTGCAGAACATCTTCCCACAAATGCAAGCATCACAAGACTTTTCACGCTCATGCTTCAGGTTGGGAATGTCCATGACAATTCTCAATTTTTATATTTTCTCCATGACTTGTTGATTGATGTGTCCCAGTCTCTGATGGAACAAATTGTTTTCTTCTTCAACAGTCATGTAACAGACATTTTCTTCAGTATCAACCTGATACAAGTTGCCTTCTGTTCTTCATCCCTTCATAAGTGAATTGCATGTCTTTCCCTTGATAGTGAATCCTTTCTGATTAAAAGTAACTATAAATCTCAAGTCATAGATTTGACTCACACTGAGAAGATTATGATGTAGGCCATCTACGTAAAGGACTTCAGTCTTCTTTAGTTATCCATTAGCTAATTCGGTACTTCAACTCCATTTGATTTTCAGAGCTCCATCATTACCAAATAGTATTGTACCATCAACCTTCTTTTTGATATCTGTTAACAGGCCGACATTACCTATCATATGAGATGAACAACCGCTATCCAGAATCTAGGTACTGTTGTTCTTTTTAGCTTTGAGTTCCACCTCTACAAGGTTGTATTTCTCAACCTTCCTCCTTTCCTTCCATGAGACATTATATTGAGTATAGATTATTGATGGCCTTTCAATTATCTCTTCCACGTACCCAGGTTCTTCATAGTCGAAATCTTCTTTGAGAGGAGAAACCTGTTTGAAAGAGAAACACTGTCTCACTGACGAGACTTGACTTGTCTTGAACTTCGGTATGAAGTGTCCATGTCCCTTCTCTGCCTGCAATTAGCAGTCTTATGACCAAAGTTAGAACAACGAAAACAATATCCATAGAAATTGTTTCTTTTATAATAATTACGATATGAATTTATTCTCTTTTGTTGAACTATTATATCTTCTCTATTCAGATAGCTTCTTTCCTCTTCGCAATAAGTCATGGTATGGCATAGATTGCCATAGAACTGACACTTCATGAGAGGAAATTTCTTCTCACTTGAATTTATCCTCATACCTTTTTCCTTGGGAGAATAATTAGAATGTATGTCAATTCTGAATGTTTGAGGATAATTTTCAGTTCTCCTTTTCGTTTGGATTGAGGGTTTCTTTTTCAAAACATTAGGCAACGTTTAAACATGTTCAACTTTCATCTTATATTTCTTTTGGATATTTTCACATCCAAAAGTTAATGTCTCAGCTTCACAACCAATTCCCCTCTTTCCCATGTAAGCGGGTCTTTGATCACTCATGATTTTTCCAACCCCATATGAACCACACTTGGCTCTTGCCATTAATTCTGCATTTGAGAACCATCAAAACTGTATTTTCTTCCTTGATTCTTGTGGAATTAATTCAGTCTCAAGTTTACACCTAAGAGTAAAAAATTCCTCCTCAAGACCCTCAGCTGTCTTGGATTTTTCTTCTAGTTTGGAGGTGAGGTAATTGATGAACTTTTCCTACTCTTTAATTATCAGCTTCAGATCCACTACATCCTCACTGCTTTCAATTATTTTAGACTAGACCTTCTCAAATTCTTCCATTCATTCAATTTCAGCTTCATGTTGATCAACGTATTCAGTTGATTCTTCTACAATATATTTCAAATTATTGAAACTCTTACATTTAGTCTTAAGCTAACTAACGACATCCTAAAGTTGAATCTCAGGATCTGCACAAGTTTTCAAGTGTTTTTCTCCACTAGTATCTTCTGACTATTCAACAGTGGCCATCATGGAGGCATGGTTCCCAGTTTTGAATTTCGGTTCTTCTTCATCATAGAATTCATTATCATCTTCTTTATCTTGATAGAAAAAACTCTTCCTTTGCATTTTCTTTCCATTTTTGAAGTATTCCTTTTTGATAAACCTTCTATGAGGCTTCTCGATTCTTTTATGTTCATTATATTCATAATTGATCTTTCTTAGGCACTGAGAGGAAATGTTCCCAACTTTTCCACAACAAAAACATGTGATAGGTAACTTCCCTTTGAATTTCCCTTTTCCCTTCGGGAACTTCTTTGCAATGAGAGAAAGAATTTATTTTTCTTCTTCATCTTCACCACCACTATCTTTTCAAATTTTTAGTTTATCCATGGCCTTGAATTCCATTTCCTTGCTCACGCAAGTCATAGCATATTCTGGTTTGATTCTCATTTCATATGCTACCAAGCTTCTTAGGAGGTCATCCAGAGAATGTTCTGAAAGATCTCTTTCATCAAGGGAAAATACCATTGCATTGTACAGGGGTGGAAGTCTTCTAAGTATTTTCTTCACAATGTCAACATCTTTGATTTCTTCTTCTAGGCCCCGAATTTCTCCAACTACTTCAGTGATTCGATTAAAGGAGTCTTCATTCTAATCAGGATGCATCTTCAAATCATAGAACCTATTGTGCATCACTTGTAGTTTCACCTCCTTCACTTTGATATCTCCTTCATAAATATTCTCGAGTTTATCCCACTTGGATTTTGATGAGGTGAAATTCATCACCTTTAGGTAGATCTGATCAGAAAGGGTTACGGTGAGTGCATTTTTTTCTTTAGAATCTGCATAAAGAATTCTCTTGTCTGTGTCAGTCATAGCCAAGCCTGTTGGATCAGTGAATTGTATTCCGTGCATAGAAGAAAATAGAACTTCCATTCCAAGAGATCTTAGATGAGATCTCATTATGTTCTGCCAGATCTGGAAATCACTTCCATCGAAGTGAGGGACTCCCCTGACATTGACTGCATTCTCCATGAAGTCAAAGGACAGATTCAACACCAACAACCTTTACCCTCTGATACCACTTGAAGGACCACGGGACACCCTGAGAGGGGAGGGGTGAATCAAGGTGACAACTTTTTGTTTTAATGTGATGGATCTTGTTCCCACGTTGGTAGGAACTTGTTGAAACTATATGATGAATATGATCGGAAATCAAACATTCACATGCACAGAGAAGACACAACAATTTTTACTTGGTTTTCCACTAAGGGCAACGTCCAAGGAGCATAACCGACAGGTTGTCAGTCGTACCTTATTCCACTAAACTTTACTAGATGTGGATTACAATGATTTGGGAACAATCACTTTGTCCAAGGATCACTGCCTTTAAAATTGTTCAGGGATAGCTGTAACACCCCAAGCTTCCACGGTATGTTTCCCTTTGAATAATGCAATGGCGTGCATTGTACGCAACTTCGAGATTCTAACACACCACAACCAATAGAACTAGCCCTTATGAATAGTAATGCCTAATTTTTGAAATTTTATAAATTATATCTTTCTAAATGGACTTCATTTTTGGATTTGTAATATTGAAATTATCTTAGGGTGAAATTTTGGTACTTTTCCGATAACTTTCATATTTTGATGAATAGTGAAAATTACTAAATTTTAATTACAAACAACTTTTTAATAGAAATAATTAATACAGATAAATTATTAATTTGAGTGGTTTTAAAGTATATTTAGAATATACTTTTACCATTTAATACACTGTTTGTCATTGGATGTAATTTCACTTTTAAACCGGACATAAACAAGTGTCAGTCTTTTGATAGTTATTATCCCTTAAAAACGCGCTATTTGTTTTGACGACGGGAATTAATTTTTAAATTTATAAATATAACTGATATGTTTTGAATTTGTTAAAATAGACATCATTTTTTAATTCATAATATCAAATATAGATTAGGCCGAAATTTTGGTATTTTTCTGAAAACTTTCATTTTTTGATAAATAGTGAAACCACTAAGTGGTAGTTAAAAAACTGAATTTTTCATAAAACATAATTTTAACGCTTCTGTGAGTGGAATTTCGAAAATCCAAGACACACAATTAATATCAAGGAGTAAAATATAGTTCAATGAGATGAAAATAATATTTTGTGAATAGTAACTTTTTACTTTTATTTACCACGGTTAAAAGTAAATGGGGTAATTAAGGGTAAAAATGATATTAATATTACCCTAACACATGTCATAATTCTATTGGACAAGTGTATCTAGACCAAAAACAACCTTAGGAGTAAAATATTATCATTTAGGTCCACTTGTATTAGATTATGACATTTATTATTATTTAATTAAAAGAAGAGTTAAAAGAGTTAAAATCAAAGTTTATTTACTAACAAAATTTTAATATAGGGTCATACATAAGATAAATTAGATTGTAAATATTCATTAGATATCTAAATGGATTTACTACATAATGGAATTTTATTTATAATTTTTAGACATTAAATAATTTAATTTATTTATGACACAATGGTGATGCAGTAATTACCTAATTAATGAAATATTAAAATAATTGATATTATAAATATCAAAATAAATGTAATTTGAGACTTTTATGAATTACAATAATTTTATAGGTTAATTTGACATATTAGGATTGATTATATAAATTTTTTTCGAAGTAATAATGCTGTTATAAATTTATCAAAAACAAAATACCCAATAGTGTCAAAATTGACATAAAAGAGTTCTTAAAACAAATATTATATTATTAATTTATATTCAATTCCTAAAAATCTAAGGATAGGCCAAGAGACTTATAACATGATAGGTGTATCATTAATGGATCACATGGGGGCCGCTTGTATGTATATAGTATGTTTATTAACAATATAATATACAAATACGAAAAGACGTTGTAAAAGTGAAACTAATTAATTAAGAGTTAATACTTAAAGATAAGGTTAATATAATGACCCAAACCAGTCTAAATTCTATTGGTTGAGTGGTTTTTGACCCATACCCACCTTAACTTTTAAATAATCTACTTTGGAGCTATTAGAAACAGAATATTAATTTATTATAAGATAATATTTTTAGCTTTTCCAAAGGTGCCCTCACCCCTCATATAAAAGGGAACTCCCCCTTCTCACTAATTCACACATTCAGAGCCTTTTATCTCGGCCAAACCCTGCCCAAATACTCTCTCAACTTCCATTACTACAACCTAAAGGCCTTATTTTGATCAGGAATCCAACCTATGGAGCCCTTTTGATCAAATCAAAAGAAAGAACCCGAAGAAGAGGTAATGTTTTCACCACCCTCTTTCAAGTTCCTTTCTTCTTCAACTTCTTCTTTGTTTGTTATTTATATTCTAAAATAATAACTCCTATATATTCTATATAATGTGATGTTATTATAAATATGGTACAACCATATTCAGTATTCTATCCATCCTTTGAATGGAATGTCACCATACGTGTGTACGTACGGCTTACCGTCTCCACGTCGTGGTGTAATTGTCATTCAACAAATTATTATTTGGATGGGTATAATAATGTTGTGTAATTCATGTAAATAATAAATATAACATGATAATTATTCTGTCTATATGATATACCATCCAATTATATATTATTTTAATATCAAAACAATGATATTGTCGCTCGTGCATACGTACGGACTACCGTCTCCATGAACACGATGAGATTCATTCTCCATCATATCCATTCAAGTATAATTCTAATTTGATGATTAAAAATAATGTTTAAGGACTTGATATAATTCTGGAAATTAATAAGATACAACCTATCCATAACAAACACGGCTTACGTAACAAATAATATAAAGGAAAACGAGTAAGTTAACACCCAAAATGATGATAATACTAAGATATTATTAACAAATCAATGTTAAAAGATCATATATGATATCATATTAATGTAAATGATTCTTGTATAATTCAATAAAAATTATTTCACCATTATAAAGTAGGTTAACCTACCTTTGACCAAAGAAAAAGTACAAAGTAAGGGGTTTCTTATCTCACTAGTAATTCCGTGAGAATTCCATTGTTCACCACTTATTTATTACATGTGGTGTGTGTTCTGCCCATGTTTGTATTAATTGTGTAATATACTTTAATTAATGTATATTTACATCATCATTGTATGATCCTTCTTTCATGGGTGTATGTTTTGTATGTTACCAAATCATTAAGGGAATTTGAAATTTCAATTTCCACTCATTCGGCTTTACACATACTTCATTGATTATTTTACTCCAAGATTATGTGTAGAATCACTATTCATTTGATTATGTCAAAAATTCCACTCCCCTTTATGTGGATATACTTTTGATACACATAATCACTCCATTGATAAATTATCAAGTAATCGGTAAGAACTTGATATGAGTAATTTTTACTGAATCTCGATTTGTTGAGTTAAACATCCAATTCATTGGTGTTGTTTTTACTAGAATATGTGTGAATTTACATTGATTGTTTTACAATAAATATCCAATCATATGGAGTGTATTTATATTTTTCAACCATTATTTTGTTGTTGATGTATCCTTAACCTAATTATATGGCCTTTTGAGAGATTTCATCTCAATTTACAATCCATTGAGGCTCCTTTATTTTTATACACCAAATCACTTTTATATGGTGTATATAATGTACTTTAACATAATATATCATAAATCCCTTTATTCTCATGATATTACAAAGTTTTTATTTCCCCAATTTTTTTTCCAGTGTCTCTCTTTTGGTTAGGAACTCTAACTAAAATGACATTTTAAAATGTTTTAAAGATTGATTATTCTAAATCTTTCTCATTAATGTCCATGTTTTAAAAATGGTTTTAAGGATTTATTTATATGGACATTAATTTTTTCAAATCAAAATTCGTTTTAAAAGTTTCAAAGTGGTATGGGAAACATTGATTCTAAAATCTATTTTAAATGGATTCTTGATAAATAGTGTGAGTTTTAAATGATTTCAAGAAAAAAGGAGATATCTCACTCTAATTATTTTGATGATTATTTTCATTTATGTCAATATACATCATCATTCTCAATTGAGGTTATTATGATACAATAAAATATTCTATATTGTATCGAATGAGTTATGTTTGACTGTGGATGTGGTATTTTTATACAAATCATGGTTTGTGGATAAAGTATTGACATTTCATATGCTAGTTTTAATACGAATGTTTATGTTATGTTTAAAAATTTTCAAATGAGGAATGCATTGTACTTAGAAAGTGACGGGTGGAGCCCGCTATAGCTCCTAGATACATCAGTAGGTCTCATGAGACAAATTAGTGTCTTGGCACGAGGCCTTGAAAAAGTCTTATTTATAGTCTTGGCACGAGGCCTTGGCTACATGGTTATGATAGTCTGGAATTATGCATTTTGTCATTATGAAAGTGGTTATTAATATTTTCATCTGATTATTCGACTAGTAGAATATCCATGTGAATAAGTAAATGGAATTATTTAATTTTATCCTTTCCATATTATGCTGACGTTCAAGTTTAAAAGGATTTTGTTTTAATTATACATTGCCTTAAATTTTTATGTTTATTTATGAAAGTTTCTGCTATATTGTTATCCTTACTGAGCATATGAGCTCACCCCTTTCAATGTTTTATTTTTTTCCCAGGATGTGAAGAAGTATTTTATAAATGACCTGCAAGGATAGTATGAGGGGATATGAAGACAATGTGTTGTTGTGGTTTTTCACTTATTTATGTAATGTAAACTTTATGAATATAACTAGTGTTTCCAAGGCTACTAAACTAATCGGTCATTCGAGACTTGATCTTTCTTGTGATCATGCCAATGTTATGTAATAATGCACCGACTCTGGGTATCTAGGGTCGGGGCGTTATAGTTGGTATTAGAGGAAGTTTAGTACAAACCTTGGAAGATAGATTTAGATAAACTCTGATTAGAGCACGTAGACCCAAGATTAACTTTGAGGATTAGTATAGAATAACTTCCTAGAATTTTGGTATTGTATAGATTTTGTGGGTTTTCTAAGCAATATATCCCTATCTAGATATGAGCAGGTAGAGGCGGATCTGGCACAGTTGTACCTTGGGGTAAAACCCGAAAACATAGCTTTAAGCTAGACTCGAATGGGAACTGGTGCACGACAACAGGCCTTGCTGCACTCTAGGTTATGACACTCCCGGGACATATTCTTAGGGTAATTTACATTTTCTTTAAAAACCGATTAGAAGTATTATATATATAAGATGAGATTAAATGACCTTGTTTAATTATAATGTGTTTCAAATTGAGAATATGGTGACATGTTAATCTCCAAATGATTTTATGACTACTATTACTCACACAATGATTTCTGGTTTTAGTCAATGGCTGGATTCCAAGGAAGTCATAGTGACTTTGAGAATGATGTACAAGGTGGGAATGGTGGTGGAAATGTGCAACAAAATGGAATATTGATAGGTGTAAAAGATATTGTCTTTATGCGAAATCAATTTTCCAAAAACCTGATCAACAATATATATATTAACCAATTCCCAGACTCAACAAAGACGAGAAAGGTGATGAATGATAAGAGCTCCAGCAGTGGAGACAATAAAGAAAAGAATCCTCAATTTCCATCATGCATGAAATGTGGAAGGAGACACCCATGAAAGTGTCTCAATGGGACAAAGAAATGCTTTACGTGCGGGAAGGAAGGACATAAAGTGAAGATTTTACAAATAAAAATGAAGAGTGCTATATAAGAAGATAAAAATGGTCCCAATAATCCATTTACAGTCATTTTCCATAAATATAGGGGACCTGGACATTACCCGAGTGAATTCCCTATTCTATAGGATATTTTCTTGGTCAAAGAAGAGGATATGTAGAAATAAATGGTTGGAGAAATGTTTAAAAAGTATTAGTGCTCCTTGTTGATGGGTTTACTTTGGAATAATTTTCTCTTGTATTTTTAACCCTGCTTTATTCCATGTGAGAATGATATTTGAGGAAGAATTATCTTTTCTCTTGTGGATATAGTTATAAATAACCATTTGGTTTTATATAATCGTTGGGTTTGAGGCAATTATAAGTTGTTATAATTTGGGATGAAAATGCAATGTATGAGATAAGATTTGTGGTTAAATTATGTTATGGTTATTTTGAGGATTTTATCTCATTTTGGTAATGTTATAAAATATAGTTTTTGAAAAAGGACAACACACAGACCACGTGACAACACATCGCGTCGGACAAAGCTGTGGGAATCGAACCCACAACCAAAGTGCGATTGGGATTTATCACCTACCACTTGACTGCGTGGAGTCCCTGGTTAGTGTGACTATTATTTTTGTTAAATGATTTTATTGATCAGTAATAATTTGATTTGGGATCTTATGTCTTATCAATTGAATACCCTTAATATAGGAAAATGATTTGGTGATTAAGTGATAAATGTTATGTTGGAAGTTGTTCTCTTTGTTGTGAACACTATATTCCCAAGGAAAATAGAATAGTATGGGATTTCATTTGAGGAGTAATGGTGGATTTTTATCTATGTTTTTATTATGGATTTATAGTTATTTGGGTTATTTATGGAAAAGATTAGGTTAATTACTTTTAAGTATGTGACTTTAAGAGTAATTAATGTCATATGGAGATACAATTTAACGTGGAAGACTACATTCTTATAAGTTTTGTGTTTCAATATTAGTTTGGATTTTGTTGAAGGATTTTAAGGACAATTGATTATTGAATGGTATTTATTTAACTTTGTGGTATTGATGGTTTAATTTTAGAAATTAAGATTAGTGTTTTTTTCTATAATGGAATATCCATTTGGGGGGTCATCAGATTTATACTAACCATTTTGGTTTTGATTAATCTCTAAAGACAAGGTAAATATATAGTTTATCCTACGTGGATCATGTATTTCTATAGAAGTTTATTCTAGCTCTTCCATTGTGACCAAGTCTTCTTGAATACTCATTGTTCAAAAAAAAATGAGTTAGTGGTAAAAATTTATTAAAGAATGAAACTCTACATAAAAAGTAAGTATATATCTTTATGTTCTTAGTCAACATCATAAATGAATTAATTGTCCTTATGTAATGTAACTTAAAACAGAAAATGTTTTCTCTTTACTTTTCATGCTGGGAGACTAATGACCGTTTGTCCCAACACAAGTTTGTGATTTTATTATTGTTAACTTTCTCCTGATCATGTTTTCTATCCCTCTCCATCAGAACTTAACACTTAGTTTATCGTCCATATCCATGTTTTCCTACATGGAATCCTAGTATGGGTTATCTTGGGTGACCTTTATACCTCTCTTCCTTTCTTTTAAAGTGATAGTTTTATTGACTCTTTTTCCTATGTGGGACTTTCCATTATATTCTCAGGCCGAATTTTAAAAAAATTGCGAGGATGCAATTTATTGAAGGAGGGGATAATGTAACACCCCAAGCTTCCACAGTACGTTTCCCTTTGAATAATGCAATGGCGTGCATTTTATGCAACTTCGAGATTCTAACACGCCACAACCAATCAAACTAACAGTTATGAATAGTAATACATACTTTTTGAAATTTTATAAATTTTTTCTTTCGAAATGGACTTCATTTTTGGATTTTTAATATCGAAAATAGATTAGGGCGAAATTTTGGTACTTTTCGGATAACTTTCATATTTTGATGAATAGTGAAAATTACTAAATTTTAATTAAAAACAACTTTTTTAATCGAAATAACTAATAGTGATAAATTATTAATTTGAGTGTTTTTAATGTATATTTAGAATATATTTTTACCATTTAATACAATGTTGGTCATTGGATGTAATTTCACATTTAAACCAGACATAAACAAGTGTCAATCTTTTGATAGTTATTATCTCTTAAAAACGTGCTATTTGTTTTGACGACGAGAATTAATTTTTAAATTAATTAATGCAACTGATATATTTTTAATTTGGTAAAATAGACATAATTTTTTAATTCATAATATCAAATATATCTTAGGCCTAATTTTTGGTATTTTTCTAGAAACTTTCATTTTTTTATGAATAGTGAAACCACTAAGTGGTAGTTAAAAAACTGAATTTTTCCTAAAACATAATTTTACCGATTCTGTGAGTGGAATTTTGAAAATCTGAGAGACACAGTTAATATCAAGGAGTAAAATGTGGTTCAATTAGATAAAAATAATTTTTGGTGAATAGTTACTTTTTTACTTTTATTTACCACAATTAAAAGTATATAGGGTAATTAAGTGTAAAAATGATATTAGTATTACCCTAACACATGTCCTAATTCTATTTGAAAAGTGTATATCAACCAAACGCAACCTTATGAGTAACATATTATAATTTAGATCCACTTTTATAAGATTAGGACATTTATTATTATTTAAAATCAAAGAAGAGTTAAAAGAGTTAAAATAAAAGTTTATTTACTAAAACATTTTTAATATAGGGTTATACATAAGATAAATTCGATTGTAAATATTCATTATAAAGATAAAACTGTTTCCTATATAATGGTATTTTATTTATAATTTTTAGACATTAAATAATTTAATTTATTGATGACACAATGGTGATGTAGTAATTACCAAATTAATGAAATATTAAAATAGTTGATATTATAAATATCAAAATAAATGTAATTTGAGACTTTTTATGAATTCCACTAATTTTCTAGATTAATATGACATATTAGTATTTATTATATAATTTTTTTTCGAAGTAATAATTATGTTATGAATTTATCCAAATCAAAATACCCAATAGTGTCAAAATTGACATAAAAGAGTTTTTAAAAAAAATATTATATTATTAATTTATATTCAATTCCTAAAAATCTAAGGTTAGGCCAAGAGACTGATATCATGATAGGTGTATCATTAATGATCCACTTGGAGAGTCTCTTGAATGTATATACTAAGTTTATTAACCATATAATATAAAAATAAAAAGAGACTTTGTAAAAGTGAAACTAATTAACTAAGAGTTAATACTTAAAGATAAGGTTAATATAATGACCCAAACCTGTATAAATTCTATTGGCTGAGTGGTTTTAGACCCATCCCCTCCTTAATCTTTAAATAATCCACTTTGTATCCATTAGAAATAGAATATGAATTTATTATATAATAATATTTTTAGCTTCTCCAAAGGTGCCCCTCACCCCTCTAATAAATGGGAACTACCCCTTCTCACTAATTAACACATTCAAAGCCTTTTTTCTCGGCTAAAACCTGCCCAAATACTCTCTCAAAATCCCTCACAACAACCTATATGCATTATTTTGATCAGAAAACCATCCTATAGAGCCCTTTTGATCAAATCAAAAAGAAGAACCCGAAGAATAGGTAATGTTTTCACCACCCTCTTTCAAGTTCCTTTCATCTTCAACTTCTTCTTTCTTTTTTATTTCTATTATAAAATAATAACTCCAGTATATTCTATATATTGTGATATTATTATAAATATGGTACAACCATATTCAGTATTCTATCCATCCTTTGATGGCATGTCACCATACGTGCGTACGCACGACTTACCGTCTCCACGTCGTGGTTTAATTGTCATTCAATAAATTATTATTTGGATTGGTATAATAATGATGTGTAATTCATTTAAATAATAAATATAACAAGATATTTATTCTTTATATATGATATACCATCCAATTATGTATTATATTAACATCAAAAGAATGATATTATCGTCCGTGCGTACGTACGGTCTACCGTCTCCCCGAACGCGATGACATTCATTCTACATCGTATCCATTCAAGTATAATTCTCATTTGATGATTAAAAATAATGTTTAAGGACTTGATATAATTCTGGATATGAATAAGATACATCCTATACATAACAAACACGGCTTACGTAACAAAGAATATAAATGAAAATGATTAAGTTAACACCCGAAATGACGATAATACTAAGATATTATTAACAAATAAAATTTAAAAGATCATATATAATATCATATTAATGGAAATGATTATAGTATAATTCAATAACAATTATTTCACCATTATACAGGATATTAACCTACCGTCGACCGAGGAAAAAGTACAAAGTAAGGGGTTTCTTATCTCACTTTTAATTCCGTGAGAATTCTATTGTTCACCACTTATTTATTACATGTGGTGTGTGTAATGCCCATGTTTGTATTCATTGTGTAATATACTTTAATTCATGTATATTTACATCATCATTGTATGATCATTATTTCATGGGTGTATGTTTTGTATGTTACCAAATCAATAAGGGAATTTGAAATTTCAATTTCCACTCATTCGACTGTACACATACTTTATTGATTATTTTACACCAAGATTATGTGTAGAATCCCTATTAATTTGATTATGTCAAAAATTACACTCCCCTTTTTGTGGATATAATTTTGATACACATAATCACTCCATTGATAAATTATTAGGTCATTAGTATGAACTTGATAAGAGTAATTTTTACTCAATCTCGATTTGTTGAGTTAAACATCGAATTCATTGGTGTTGTTTTTACAAGAATATGTGTGCAAGTCCTTTGATTGTTTTACACTAAATATCCAATCATATTGATTGTATTTATATTTGTCACTCATAATAATGTCGTTGATTTATCCTTAACCTAAGTATACGGCCTTTATGATAGATTTCATCTCAATTTACATTCCATTGAGACTCCTTTATTGTTATACACCAAATCACTTTTATATTGTGTATATAATGTACTTTGAAATAATATATAATGAATCCCTTTATTCTCATGATATTAAAAAGTTGTTATTTCCTCAGTTATTTTTTCAAGTGTCTCCCTTTGGTTAGGAAAACTAACTAAAATTTCATTTTAAAATGTTTTAAATATTGATCATTCTAAATCTTTCTCATTAATGTCCATGTTTTAAAAATGGTTTTAAGGATTTATTTATATGAAAATTAATGTTATCAAATCAAAATTCATTTTAAAAGTTTCCATGTTGTATGGGACACTTTGATTCTAAAATCTATTTTAAATGGATTCTTGACAAATAGTTTGACTTTTAAATGATTTTAAGAAAAAGGAGGATATTTCACTCTAATTGTTTTGATGATTATTTTCATCTATTTCAATATCCTTAATCATTCTCGATTGTGGTTAATATGATACAATACAATCTTTTATATTGTATCGAATAAGTTATGTTTGACTGTGGATGTGCTATTTTTATACCATTCATGGTTTGTGGATGAAGTATTGATATTTCGTATGTTAGTTTTAATACGAATGTTTATGTTATGTTTAAAACTTTTCATATGAGGAATGCATTGGACTTAGTAAGTGACGGGTGGAGCCCTCTATAGCTCCTCGATGAATCGGTAGGTCTCATTAGACAAACTAGTGTCTTGGCACGAGGCCTTGAAAAATATTATTTGTATTCTTGGCACGAGGCCTTGGCTACGTGGTTATGATAGTCTAACATTATGCATTCCATCATTATGAAAGTGGTTATTAATATTTTCATGTGATTATTCGACTAGTAGAATATCCATGTAAATAAGTAAATGGCATTATTTCATTTTATCCTTGCCATATTATGTTGAAGTTCAAGTTTAAAAGGCCTTTTTTTAGTTATACATTGCCTTAATTTTTTATGTTTATTTATGAAAGTTTCATCAATATTGTTATCCTTAGTGAGCATCTGAGCTCACCCATTTCAATGTTTTATTTTTTCCAGGATGTGAAGAAGTATTTTATGAATGAACTGCAGGGATAGTATTGACGGGATATGAAGACAATATGTTGTTTTAGTTTTTCACTTATTGATGTAATGTAAACTTTATGAATATATATAGTGTTTCCAAGGCTACTAAACTAATCGGTCTTTCGAGACGTGATCTTTCTTGTGATCATGCCAATGTTATGTAATAATGCACCGACTCTGGGTATCTAGGGTCAGGGAGTTAAAATAGCTCACCGCGTCCCTTGGGTCACTCTCGTTGACTCCCCTGGCCCATAACCCTTGGTGAAGTCACACTCAGTTTATAGACGTGAATGTCTCTTCATCATCACTAAAGAATACATCCTATGTTGTGTGTAGATGCTCTGTTGATGTCCAACCCTCACATGTAGTCAAATCTATCTTCCCTTCAAGGGTACCGGGAAATCTCCCAACTTTCACACAGCTCAAAAAAACACTGGAATGCTTCTTTACTGCATGGTGTGCAGGTCTCCTGTGCGGCAAAAATTTTGTGCGCAAGTTCAAACTGGCGCGCAGGTATCAACCAACCACCTACGTGACACCGCCTACTTCAACTTCAAACCTACGTGACTCAATTCCGTTCTCACCCAAACCGCCTTGGGTGCGCATCCAACAACCGGCGCACAGCCTATACCTGTGCGTCCCAACTACAACTTGCGCGACTGAACTACTTGCGCGACGGGAGCTCGAAAAATCTCTAAGTCTTGAACTTCATACAGAATGATAAGGGTTGGTCCTCTATTTATAGGCAAATTGGACCCACTGCGCGGTGGCGTGCAAGTATCCTCTCAGCGCGCAGGTTCCAGCGCGCAGCTCATCTCCCATAGCCTCCGTCGCACAACCCACTTGCGTGAACCAACCAATACCAGCACGACCCTCTTTCCTTTGCCATATTTTGATGTTCTGATCATGAATAATAATAGGCGCTCAAGCTTCCAGACCTCCTTGGAACCGGCGTGCAAGTCCCTTCTCGGCGCGCAGGTCACTTGCGTGACACAACCAATACTTGCGCGATTCTTATCCCTTTTCCATTTTCCATGTTCTAATCTTAAAAACAATAGGCGTTCAAGTTCTCGCTTCTTCAATTATATGGCGCACATGTCTCCTTGCCAAAAACACTTTTCTCCATTTGTTGATTTTCAGGCCCAAAAATTTGGCAAACAATTGAAAAAGGTGCCACCTTTAATACTATAATCTGGTTGACATGTATCATCACTCACCTTTAATACTATAATCTGGTTGACATGTATCATCACTTTGCTGGGAAACATTCTGAACTTACTCTGAGGATTGAAAAAAAAACACAAACAATACTCCAATTCATGCATAAATGACCATGGGTCCAACACATATGTGAATAAATTTTAAAACAATGGGTAAAGTCCCATTTCATGCTAGCTTAATTATTTTTCTCCTAGTACATGGAGATGCATAAAAGGGTATATAATTCTTGGTTCAATCCATCACTTCATTTCTAATGTATTCCTCATATATCAAATGAGAAATTTAATTAATGGACAATATGCCTTAATAATAGATATCAATATTGAATGAAGGACACAAAATATTTATATTTCAAGAATAAATAGTAAAATGTTCTAGGTAAAATATTATACATATAAATGTTATATATTTTCATAAATTAACATATTCATGAAAAAAAACAATAATGGAAAATAATATAAAAGTAATATTCAATGATCAAAAGAAGCTCATTATTTCAAGAGAATATTAATAACTAATAAAATAATACTGGAAAAAAGATGTGGTCCAATTCATAAAAAATTGTGGTTTTTAAATAAAATCAGGTCTTTATAGAAATAAATGGGAACTAATTAAATAATGGTTCTATAATTATTTTTCTTTTGTAAACCCATTTAATTCTTATTTAAGAGGATAATGATTGTAAAATGTTTTTGGTGGTGTGATGGTCTGTAAACATGATATATATTAAAAAATATTTGTTTGTTACATTTTGTAAATAAAGATAAATTTTACTCAATTTTGGAAAACATTAAAGATATTCATTTCATACCATAAGGAAATTGAAGGATAAGTTAAAATATCCATTATAATTAACTTGTGTAAAAAATAATAATTCCTAAAATATTTTTGGAAATTTTACATATAGATAAAAAATTTACCTTATCAATAAGAGATCTGGGATTTTTTTTTAAACATCATGAAATAGTAACTTGAACTGAAAAATTATTCCATATGTATAAATAGATATTCATGTTATATAACTCAAAGGGGTAGTATTAATATCACATAAAATTAAATAGGTCTGTATTATTGAATAGGTCTCAACAAAGTTGAAATAAAGATGAAATCATTAACCTCACATTTCCCAATATTCGAATGTGAATTAACCTCATGTTTAATAAATTTATATTTATTATAATTACATACCACAACCATATTAGTATAGTTATTATTAGATAATATTTATATATGTTGTTTCGTCAACTATTCGTTAAGAACATTTTTGAATTACCATTATTTTAGGTGTCAATTGCTTTGAATTTCATATAAGTTTTGATTAGGTTTTCTTAGTCCATTTATAATTACCATGGGTATATCATATACATTTTTCTTATTCAAGATATAAGTAAAATTATTAATTAATATATAGATATATAAAATCATTTATAAATTGTTTTGGCATCAAAATGAGATGCACCGTTCATTGAGACAATTGGTCGTATGTACGCATGAATGCAGTTTCAAGTTGTCAAATGATGGAATAAAAGAATGGTGAATAATAATTAATTATTAAAGATTCAATAATATATCATTTATATAATATATAATAAAAAAATATATCGATATTACCATCCGTATAAATCATAAAGAAATAGACTAAATCTCTTAATTAAGGTTTTTGTCCATACATATGCATGAGCGACATAATCATTTTCCAATATAATGGAAATTAAAAATATAATACATGATATTATAGTAATAATATCATATATATTTCATAAATATCATATGTTTTTACTCCAATATCAATAATAATCCATGGTATAAGGTTATTAAAAATTAATTGCACCAATATATAGAGATGGTAAGTCGTACGTACACACGAGTGGTGATTTGACTTTTTTTAGGACGGAAAAAGAATGAATATTATTGTAACTTAATCATAATAAAATATATTTATATTTATGGTACATATTTTTTATATTATGTTGATTCAAACACATTTAGATTATGTACAAGATGAAATAATCTTTTAGGGATTAGTAAATATGATTATATACTTTTTGTAGAATTAATTTATATCAATTCTCAAGGGAACTAGGATAGGTATTTCTGAAGGACTATAAAATATATACAATGGATAAGGGTGTATATAAGATAAATGGGTTGACGTTGGTATAGATATATTGATCAAAATACTAAGAGGAATTTAGAGAAGGTGTGTCAATTTATAAGTGAGGGGAGGTGTATCTTATAATTTCCAGAAGTATTAAATATTTGAAACTATATTTCAGGAAAAAATGAACAGAAATTTAAATAAGTAGAATACATGATTAGTTTTAGTCCAAATAAGATATTAAAATAATATTTCCATTGTTTTTCGATATTTTTTACTCTTAACTTTTAGTTTTATCAATCTATTAAACCTTTTAAAAATTACTATAATATTACTGAATTATTCACATTAAGGGTTAATGGGGTATCTATAAAATGATATAAGGCCAATAAATAAAAAAAATTAGGTTTAAAATAATATTCCATTCATTTAGAATAATATAATTTTTTTAATAATTTTATATTATTTAATAAAAAATATTTATATTAAAATTTAATTAATGTCATTTTTAGAATGTTAATGTAATTTGAATCTAAATAAATCAAGGAAATATTTTAATTAAAATCACACAATTTGAAACATTAATAAAATTCTATATTTGTCTAGATAATAATTATAAAATAATAATCCTTTAAATTATACTACTTTTATTATTAATTAAATCATTTATTTTATTTTTCTATTAATTAAGTTGATGGTGTGTATTTGTTGTGAAAAAAATTATTGTAATTATTTCATCATTAAAAATTAGAAATTAATTATAATGAAAATAAATAAATTATATTTAAAATAAATATTTATAATAGAATATATTTTTTATTTACCACTATCAAAAACTATTTTCTATTTTAAAAGAAGAATAGTGACATCTTGGACTTTATCTATCACATAAATATAATAATTGAAAACATCACATCCAAAAAGAAAATAAGGACATATATTTGAAATTTTGATGTTTATGAAAGATAAATACTCATTATGAAAAATAAAATTAATATTTTGAGTTATTTTTAGTCATCATAATATTTTTTTTATCCTTAATTACCTGATTTACTGTTACTATAGTACTGATTATTTATAATTACAAATTATTAATAAAAGAGGATGATTTACTAAATATGTAAATCATAATTAAAAATAAAGTATAATTTTTCAACATTAAATTTCTATAAGTGGCAGCGATTAATATCATATTAAATTGAAATCCACAACTAAAAGAAGTTTTAAAAAATAATAATTTTATGTATAAAAGTGTTTTTAAAGAAAATTCAATAATAAAATAATTTACAATGAATATATTTAAATTATAAATAATATAATAAAATTAACTGTAAATCTATAATATGTGAGAAGACATTAAATTCATTATAAATGATCTTATTAATATAAAATGTTTGGATGAAGATTATTTTTCCTATAGTAGATTAAATTATATACTATCTAGGGAAATTTTAAAAGGGAATAGACAAGTATAATTTCATTATGTATTCTATTTTCACCACAATATTATTCAGTCTCCAAATGATGCTATATTAATGTGATATTTTTTGCTGAAGAATTAAGATAAACATTTAACAGATCATAAGAACCATGAAAAAAATTCAAATCCATTCCACTGGTCTCTAAATATTTTCATTTCCAATATGTTGAACATAAGTTTTCTAGTAAAATAATAATCTCCAAAACGTTATCAAAACACCCCAAAGTTCAACTCAATAAATTTCATAAATAAATATCCTTAAGAATATTTTGAAAAATTTCCAGATAATTTCAAAAGCCATAATTCTAAAATATTTTATTAAATAATTTTTTCCAAACAACCTAATATATCACACAGGTTCAAACACCAAAAATCAAAATGCCCTGACTACATATTCCCTTGAAACATACAAAAAACCAATATCACCAAAAATAATTAATGAAAACATAAATGCTCCTAAAAAATAACTCTATCATTATTTCATATATTGCTTAAATATAAAAATAAACTACCATCCATCATAATGAAATATCTAATCAGTTTTAATGCCACAAATAATATCCAATTAACATCATCAATTTAGATCATCTCTTCACCTAATATAAACATTATTAATTAAATATCTGACACATATCAAGGGTTATCATTCCCCCAATCTTGTGTTTTCCATAAAATATCATGTTACAATTAAATCACATTTCTTGTTTCTCATTATAGATCAACATATGCATAAAATTCTATATTGTAAAAAATTATTACAATACATATACATTTCATTATACCTGTAAACAAAATATCATTGATAAACATAACTATTTAATTCAAATACATAAACAAATTAATAATTTCAACTCTGTTTTCATAATTTAATATTCTTTGATATGTCCACATAGAATCTTATGTTATATGTACCCATGAATCATTGCAAATTGGTTTGAATAATGACACATATATTTATATTTGAAACATTAAACATTATATTTTTCTTTCTTGCCCTTGCGTTGACATTACTAATGGGGATTCCCTCCATATTTTAATTAAGCTCAAATTCCTTTCATAAGAGTACATTATTGTTTGGTACAGAAATTATCACATGTGTGAAGTTAAATACTTCCCTTATATTCATTCACATAATTTCATTTTCCTCAGAGATAAGTAAAACAATTTTTCTCTTTATTTCAATTCAAAATATCACTTGAATATATATTATTATTTCATAAAGAGACTTTTAACCATATCATTATATGTATAAAAACTTGGAGAAACTCGTTCCCTTTGGTAAATCATCTTGATCACATAAATAAATCCATCAATACTCTTTTATTAATTATATCTATAGTTGGATACATTCTTAACTGATATTTTAATTTTATCCTCGCACTATTCCACACTATCTTCTTCCGTCTAATTTAATGTTAGGAACTCACTCTCCATTTCATATTATTATTATTTGTGGATATATTTCTCAATGAAATGTACATTCAATGTTCATTATTACATTATTTATATTTATACATATAATTTAGTGTTTTGATCAATGAAAACCATTTACGTGTATCCAATTTCAAACAATACAGTTATAGAATTAACATTTCAATTTCCATAAATTTCAATGCTAGGAGTTTCATTTTGATGGATTAAATCCATTTATTATATACCAAGTAATTTTAGTTCTAGAAAATAATTTATTTTTTTCACATGATGCTATACAACATAGTAAATAATTGTTTAAAGTAATGGGTTTACCCATATGGTAAAGGCTATTTATCATAACTTGGCTCATCTATCCTAATATAGACAATTTATGTGAAGATCCAGTACTGGTTATATTGGTTTACTCAGCATGGGAAATTTATACATTTGAAATGGGTGTGGATTCCATTTCAACCAATATGTTCCATCATTGAATAATGAATCACTAGGTTAGATAATAATCATCATTAGTATTGAGTTATGAAATAAAAACCATGATTTTTTTTAATTTCACTAAAACTAACAGGTATTAAATAAAATGTCATGATAAATATTATTATTTAATATCTAATTCCTGAGGATTATGATAAAATTTATATGATACCAACTATGGAAACCACAAATACAATAACCAAAAATAGGCGTCTTCTTTATTAAATTGGGAGAATATATAAGGGATCTCACTATGCATGAGGAATTAGTTTACCAGTCTTGAAAAACTGGATACAACCATGATTCACATATTAGATTGGAAATATAAAATACATTATACAGGAACTATTATTTTATCATTAATATTTTTCATAATATCCTTCTTCATATCATGCGTAATGGAAGTCAAATAAAATGGCCAGATTAAATGCATTGTATGGTTTACATATAATTGAAACTATCATAAGTTAATATAGAATAATTCATATGGTAAGTTAAATAAATGAAAATACATAACATTTAATCAGTAAAATGAGAAAAAAAAAGAATCTATAGATATTATCAATATAGGAATATCATGGATAATGAAAATAACTGAATTCTTAATATTGGAAATTTATAATATTGTATTTTATGATCTCATACATCGTGATATCTCTATAATGTAGACATTGTTCTAAGACAGTTTAAAACTATCAGTAAAGAACCATTTAATTTTAGAATAATGATTTGTTTCAAGAGACATATAAATTAATCAAGTGGATATATATTTCCAACCACTAACAACATTTATATTTCCAATACACTCAGAATATATTTATTTCTATATTTAATTCATGAAAAATATTCTATTTAAAAAATATGTATATTGATTTAACAATATATAATATTAATGTTTCCCTTGTAAATTAAATAACATTCATATTTAAAAATGATATGTATAAATGGAATAATTTTTAGAGAATTACAATAGCCATGTTACAATTATTAATGATATTCAGGGAAAATTCAATGTTTAATGATCAAAATATAGTGAATATTTCAAATGAAATATAATTACTATAAAACAATTATGAGAGAAAACATAACCTAAAATTCATAAAAAATACACCTATTTAATAAATTCATGTGTTTTTTAAAATAGATATGAAATATTACAACATACATTCTCAAAATATTGTTATTTGTAAAACCTTTGAAATTAGGAACAAGTTGCTAATGATTGAAAATCTTCTATGGTGGTGGGAATGTTTGTCAAATCCATATATGTTAAAATAATTGCTTTTTATTTTTTTGTAATGAATGTTAAAAATGACTCATTTTAGGAAAACATTGAATGATTACATTCATACCTTCTAAAAATTCAAGGATAACATAAAATATCATTTATATATCATTTATATAAATAGAAATGAATTTCATTTAAGGTTTTTTAAAAATATTTTTATCGAAGAAAATTATACCATACCAAGAATAGAAATTAGATTGAATTTTATTTTAAAAAAACATCACGAAATATTAACATGAATTGAATAATTTTTTTTATGAATAAATATATAATTATTCTTTTCACAGCCGCTTTTTATTTATTTATTTATTTTATTAAATTTTCTAGGAATCAGGTAGTTCGGGTTGAAGCCCGACTTAATTTTTTTGGGGTTCTTATTTAAAAATGTGTGGTTTGTCCTTAACTGCATCTGTCACACCGCGATCGAAGCCGAGCGGCACCACATGAGTCATCACGCGACCTCACCTGGTTCACCGCACACCCATCCCGATGGTCAAATAATGAAATAAGATCAAATAAAAATGGTTTTAATAATAATAAAAAAATATTAATGTCACTTGATATTATTATTATTATTATATTGGATAATAATTTAATTGATATTATTTTTTTATTAGTAGAATTTTATTAAGTTGATTATTGTATAGTTTATTATTTAGTTTATTAAGTTTGTTATCATCGTATTATTAATATTATTATTATTATTAAAATTGTTAGAACTTATTATTATTATTAGAATCATTAGTTTCATTATAAATGTCACAAATTTTTATTTTATTTTATTATTATCAATTATTATTATTATTATTATTATTAATATTTAAGTTTATAATTTAATATGGTTGATATTATCTATAAAATTATCAACTTATCATTATTTCTATATATATATATATATCATGTAGCCTAAACCATTTTCTAGGTCCTATTGTTTTTTTATTTTTTTTCTTTTTCCCCTCTTCTTTTCTTCATGTTTTTCGCTCTCTCTTTTTCCTATCTTCATTTTTTCCTTCCCTCCCTCTTTCTCCACCCTCTCTCTCAAATAGAACTACCCTAACCCTAGAGCCTCACATCCCTTGGTTCAACCGCCCGCCAGATCGCCCGCATGATCTCCTCGATTGGCCTTCCACCCACCCGCCACCTCCTGCTCGGAATCCCAACAGACTCCCCTGCCATCCTTTTCTGCGCAACACTCTCCCTCCTGAGTAGTCACCACATCGCCTCCTATCCGGATCTCTACCAGAGTCGCGACCTTCCTACCTCCCTCATGTTGTCTTGTCGTGCTGTTCCACCCTCCCATCCAACGGACCTCCCTCACGCCCTCCACTAGCGTCGACCATAATCAATGACGCCCCTGCTTCCCTTCTAGCGAACAACACCCTGACCGACCAACTTCCGGACCACCCTCCACCCACATCCTTCTCTTGCAGGTCGATGACACCTCTAGAAACACCTTTGGAAACACCTCTTCTTCCTTTCCCCCCTTCCGCGTGCGCAACCCTTTTCTGGTTAAGTTCCTTACTCTTTCTTGGAGTTTTTTCCTTCCAATGGGTATAAGGTTTGTTAGTGGTCATTTTTTATCTCTTTTTGGTTCGAATTCTTGTTTAGGGTCCAATTCTGTTATCATGTGGTGCGTATTAGGTGTGATTAGTGATTCACACATGTTTTGGGAGTTCCTCTTTCCGAGGTAGGTGGTTCAATGCCATACCATATTTAGAAGATTTAAATTTCTCCTTAATTAAAATATAATGTGTTAAAATGCTAAATTGTGTGATGAAAAGTTTATTTTAGACGTGCTTAAATATTATTATTTGACAGATTTTAATTGTTATTAAGTAAATGTCATTGTATATCATGCACGTTGTGTTGTTGAAATGTTTAGACGTGTTTTAGTTAATTACTTAAGGTGTTAAAATTTTGTTTTCATCATAAATTGGTGTGTTTTAAAGTGAGGCATTGTGGTATTCATGTGTGATGTTTTATTAGCTGAGAAATTGTTTATTTAAGGGGAATTTGAGATGTGAAACATGGTTAGGATGGTTTTTGGTGTTTTTTGGTAGGTACAGAATGTGTTTTCAAGTTCTTTGAGGTGTGTTTATATTTGAATGGGGTTTTCAAAGGAAAATGAGTCATTTTCGGTGTTTCTCTTTGTTTTTCATGCTTTAAATGAAATTATAAACTATTTGAATAATGTAAAACTTGTTTAGATATTGTTTCCTGAGTATTTGGTTTCAATGTGATGTCTCTATATGAGATAAAATGGTTTTTGGTGTAATGATTTCTGGGTTTATCTTGAAATGATTTATCAAATAGTTTAAATTATTTATTGATTAATTAAGAAGGCATGAAAGTAGTATTAGGGAAATTTTGAATGTGTGTCTGTATTTAAAGTAGAATGTTTATATATAATGAGACATTTTTTGTGTAAACACACTTTGTATCGCTTGGGGGTGTTTTATAAGTGGTGAAAATTGTTCATTTAATTGTGTAATTAGTGCGAAAATGGTTTTACGAAAAAATTATTAAGAAAGTTATTTGAAATGACTCTCCTATTTGCAATTGGGTGTCTTTATTTGTGTCATCACTTTTTGTGTTATTTTGATAATGTTTTCTAATTTGTGATAATTGTTTATGTTCTTCTTCTAATGTTTCCAAATGGGGATTTTCGAAATGATTAGTTAACAAAAAATATATTTTGAAAAGGTATTTGGTGTGGGTGTTTTTGAAATATTGTTTGGGGTATGCAAGTGCTATATTTTTTGTGTAATGTCTTGTTTGGTCTGTGATATGGGAAAACAATAAACAATGTGAATGTGAAACTTGTTTGAGCACAAGGGAAACCCCCAGGGATCTAGGTGGGGGGATTAGAACTAGTGCGCTAGGGATCCAGAGTGGTATCATCCCTGTTTCACTTAGTTGGACTGATGATTGCAACACCAAAAAATCATATGAATTATAGTGGGTCTTGTTCTTCTAATTCATGTTTTTTGAGGGACGCGGTCTTCTAAGCCATGTTTTCTGAGGGTCGCGGTTTCTAATCAACGTTTCACCGAGACATGAGGTTCTAGGGTCCCACTCGAGCTAGAAAAACCTTATGGAATTTTCCTTCAGTCCTCTACTATTCATGGCATGGTGCCTTCCCAAGGCATACGGAGGACCAATTGAGTATGTTCATGTTCTTTATAAATTTCTTTTTCCATTATTAATGTAGTATTTGTGAAACAGTTTTTTCAGTGTTCAATTCATTTAATTCCCAGCTTTAAATGATTTCCTTAAAATCATTTTAAAAGTATGGTTTTAAATGAGCTTGTTAAATTATCTTTTTGATGTTGTGACATGGAACCTTTTATTAGGTGGTATCCTACTAGGATTTTATCTCACAACATACATTCAACTTTTGGTGTATGTAGACCTTATTCATTGTTTATTCCTGGTTGAGGCATTATGCTTAGTGATGGTGGGTCTGGTTGCTGATGGTCTTCACTTGGAGGTTGGTATTGGAGTTTTAGTTCTCTGCATTTACTGTTATGCACTTTGGGATTTTAGTTGCATTACAGACTTTAAACTTCTTTATAGTTTTAACGGCGTGTTTTGTTGTCTTTTTCCGGTTTCATCTTGTTTATCTTGTTAGTTGTTTTTCTATCTTTTATTTCAGGTAAATTTTTCCCATGAAATGTTTTGATATCTCGGAACTTGTGCCAGCCTGTGGGGATCCGGAATGCCCTTCGGGCCATGTTACAGACTGGGTCGGTCACCGGGTCGGATGGCGACCTTTCCTTGTTCTTCAAAAAATGCTATGAGAGGAGATTTTCTTTTTTGGGTTGTGTTCTGTTGGGATTAAGTCAAGGTAGACCAAATTCATGGGTGTCAGAACTCGACATTATAGCTAAGAGAAAGGTGCCTGGCCAGCACACCTCGTTCCGGGACTCGAGTTACCATGGCAATTTGAGGTCGTCTGAGTCGTTGGTCGTTGTGGTTAATCTGGAAAAGGGGAAATGAAAAGAGAGTGTGGTCGGTGGTCCCAATGAGCTCACAGGGCTTAGAAATCCATGTGATTCCAGGGACACTTTTCTAAAATACTCTCTATGGTAGTGGCGTGATTGGCGTATGGCCGCCAACTATATGTTCCAATCATCCGCTGACACTAGTTTCCTCCTGAATTGTTTCTCGTCCCTTTATTTTGGATTCACAGAAATCTGGCTTTTTGGAAAAAATGATTTGGTCTTGGAAAAAAATGTTTTGAAATGAATCACTTTAAAAATAAAATGATGTATCAGATTTGAAAGGTGTGGGTTGAATGGTTTGGTTTTGAAAAAAAGCAATGGTTTTGTTTTGATCCATGGTGTTCTCGTGGGTAACCACATGCATTAGAGTATTCATAAAGAGGAATGATCAATTGAAATAGTGCATGAATTTTTGGATGGATATGAAGTGGGTGCCGGTGTGGCATAGGAACATTCATGTGCGAGGCCCATAAGACACCATTGGTGTTTTTGCAACCCACAAGCTTTTCTTATTTTCTAAATGTTTGATTAAATTAAAATTCGGTTTGTTAATAACGTATGATTGTGTGGTGTGTCCTTGTGTTTTGGAAATGTCGAATGTGAGGCATTTTGAGCCAAGGAACCTTTCTAAATGATCTGTGTTCTGAGTTTGAATCCTTATTTGTTAGATGGTGTGAAAGTTTGTGGTTGGTGGTTTCTTTTGAAAAGTTATTTGGTAAGCCCTTGTAGTGGTTCCCTCTTCACGTTTAGTGTTCACTTGCTATTTGCCTTGGAAATTGGAATAGTTTGATTCGGTCCATGGTTTTCATTCTTGACTAGTGCGTGACCCCCATAAAGCATTCACATGCAATTGAAGTGTGGCCAAGAGTAATTTTCAGTTGGCCAACCTTCCAGTTGATTAAAGTGAGAACTCTCCCCTTTTTTGTGATAGCACTATGTTTATCCCTTTTTCCTTTTCAGTTAAGCAGATCTGATCGCAGCGGGGTGATAGATGTGAGGGGATTCGAAGTGAGTTTTGGTCTCTACGAGTCATCTGAGTCTTCGGGTGTGAAGATTGACATTGTCGCGTCTAAAGGTTCCCCATGAAAACGGTGAAATGAATTCTAGATGGGAAGGGTGAAGGTGGTTTGGATTCATCAGTGCTAAATGCTGTCTAGAAAGGCTTGTAGTGCTTTCATCGGCTGCATGAGTCATGTTTAGTGACGTCTTACAATGTGATTTCCACCTGAAGAGCAAGGATGGATTTCATAGAATTCATCATGAATCCTGGTTTTCATAGGGGTGTGTCCAACTCTTAGGGAGTTATAATTTTTCTTTTCAAAGGGGAGTATGCGTCGTGCATATTTCCTTTTGAAGACTCTTGGTGAAGGTGAAGAGGTGATGCATGTGTATTATATAAACCCCAGTCTTAGTATATGGTCCGCGTGGGAGTGTTTGGATGTTGGGGTATATTTTGTTTGTTGGCATTGTCTCGATTGCAGTGTGGTTGCATGTAGCACCAAAAAGGAGAAGCTTTTTTCAGGAGTCTTCAATACCTGACTGTGAGGCATGAGATGCTTTGAACATCAGGGTTCTAGCCATAGGACTCAGAGTGAAGCGGGCGCATAGTCAGGAACCCTTAAAGTATATGAATCCACAAATTTTTTTATGTCATCGTTGTTGAAAGTAAAATAAGTTTAAATCATTTCCTATAGTTGTTCCATTACGAACGACCCGTCTAGGTACGTGAGGTTTCCCGTGGCTATGAGGTGGCATGGTCGACTCATTACCTTAGAGTCCCGGGTGTGGTGTCTCACAAAATTTAATTTCTTTTAGTGGTCCTCATGGGTTCTATTGGGTAAATAGGTCACAAGTTGAATGGTGCTCATCCATGGATGTTGAGATGTAGGTTTGACTTCAACTGTATTTTTAATGCATGATGGTTGGGCCCCGCCCTCCCCACCCTTCCGTGGGGTGTTGGGTCTGTGTCGGGAAGCCTCTGAGTTTGTGTTTTTTTGTGCCAACGATTGTGATATCCATTGGGTGCATCACTGAAATTACCCTGAAATAAACTATTATTATCCTATTCTTATGGCGGGGAGTCCATTCGGGCCTCCTTGTTAGGTGATAAGAGTTCTCATTGGACATGGTCGGTCTTTTTTGTTCGCTCCAATCAAACGATGTGGTATTAGTTCATGGGTGCTTGAGGTGTTTCAGTTTGTGATGTTGGTTTCCGTGGGTGTGAGTGTTACTATCAATGATTAAACAACTGAAGTTGTACTAGCTATTTGGGGCGGACGACACATATCAAAAATTTTTTAACGAGTTTCTTGAAGTTTTCTTTTTAGTCACTTTCTCTGATCACATTTCATTTCCTATTTTCACTTACTTTTCATAGAGGTCTGTTTTGAACCCCAATGGGGTATCAGTTGATACCTCAGGTTTCAGCCTTAGTTGTGGCTTTCAATGGATGAAAATCTATATGGTGGGAGGAATTTTCACACCCTCTTTTTATTTATTTTATTAAATTTTCCGAGAATCCGGTAGTCTGGGTTGAATCCTGAATTATTTTTTTGGGTTCTTATTTAAAAAGGTGTGGTTTGTCCTAGACTGCGTCCAGCACACCGCGGTCTAAGCCGAGTGACCTTGCATTGGTCGTCGTGCGTCCTCGCCCAGTTCACCACACGCCCTGCCCGATGATGAAATAATGAAATAAGATGAATTAATATTGGTTTTAATAATAAAAAAAATATTAATTTCACTTGAGAATATTATTATTATTATCTTGGATAATAATTTACTTTATAGTATTATTTTTTATTAATATCATTTTATTTTGTTGATTATTATATAGTTTATTATTTAGTTTATTAATTTTGTTATCATCATATTGTTATTATTGTTATTATTACAATTATTAGAAATTATTATTATTATTATTATTATTATTTGAGTATGTTATTATTATTATCATCATTATTGTTATTATAAATGTCAAAACATTTTATTTAATTTAATTATTATTAATTATTAATTATTATTATTATCATTATTATTATAATTATTATTATTATTTCAGTTAATAATTTAATATGGTTTGTAATATCAATAAAATTATCAACTCATCATTATTTATATATATATATATATCAAGTGGGCTAAACAATTTTTTAGGTCCTATTTTCCCTCTTCTTTTATTTTTTTCTCTCTCTCCTTTTTTTCCTCTCTTATTGGTTTTCCTACCCTCCCTCTTCCTCCACCCTCTCTGTCCTGTCGCACTACCCTAACCCTATCGCCCTACAACGCCAAGTTCCACGAGCCACCAGATCGCTTGCATGATCTCCTCGGCCGACCTTCCACCCGGTCGTCACCTCCTTCTCGGAGTCCCGACGGACTCCCCTTCCCTCCTTGTCCGCGACACACTCTACCTCCCGAGCAACCACCACCTCGCCTCCTGGTCCTCCCTGTAGTGACCTGAAGCTTGACGTACATTTACATTACATTACATTTGCGGAATACTTAGTACATAACAAAAACACACACACAAGGATCGTAATAGTTTAGTGTCTTTGGAAACTCGGAATATAATCTTCTAATCCTGGTGAAAGATTTTCAACATCTCCAATAAAGATATTCCTTTTTTAATACCTAAAACCTTTCTTTATATCCTGGGGAAAAGAAAACATAAAAGGGTGATCACAAATGCTCAGTAAGGGTAAACAAAAGAAATATCAATTACATTATAAGAACATAACATTTTGAAAATCTTAACCTGCAAAAGAGAGCATAATTTCATAACATGGGATAAATCCTGGCAGTGAAATGTAATCACAATAATCATAACATAAAACATGAAACATTGTGGCATACACACATAATCATAGAGAATCATTTCTTGTTAGTCAAGACTCACTGCCAAGACTATCTTAGTGGACAAAGTCCCTTTCTGAACCGAGTCACCCTCGTTTCAGCCCTATTTCACTGAACCGGTATAACCTACCGTTCCAGCCATGTCTATCTCATGAGATATAAAATCTTTACCCAATGCATTGGAGGGAGATATAGGTCCCACCCATCTCATAATTATACCATTCTTATGTGTGCCACAAAACCATAAATCATACATCATTGCATAACCCATATAATACAAATGGGAATCTTAAACATCATGAAATCATAAAACAATTCATATAATATAAAGGAATTCAAAAAAATAATTCCATCACAACATAATCAAATCAATGTAATAATAGGGATAAAAACAGAACCCTTTATTATTTTAGATGGAAAATAATTTTGATAAAACACTTGAACTCCATTCTTGAGGAAAATATCATTTCTTCTTCAAAAACATTTTTCCTTTCTTAAAATTTCATACAACTTTAAACTAAAAGAAGTTGATTAAAAATAAACTTTAAAATTTGTAAAGGAATCTTCTTGGAAATAATATTTTAAAAATCCATTCATGCCGTATAAGTTAAAAAAACATTCTTCTCGTACTTTTTTCGGAAAAGTCAAAAAGTACCTCGTACGAAAAACGACAAAAGATTCCTTTCACATCATTTACTAAAAACTCACCGAAGGGTAAAATTGGATTTAAAAAATTGTAGGTGGATGGAAATAATATTACATATTTAGGGAACATGGATGTGGATGATAAAATACACCCCAATAAATACCAAAGTATAAACAATCTCGGATAAAAATGAGATTGTGATATTTCCCTTACCTTAGGTCCGACTTGCTTTGTAAGTTTCTGAAACTCCTATATAATGATTTAAATAATGTTATTGACTTATTACAGAATCATATTCATTGTTATGATATCATATATGGTTCACTTATGACTTTATATTACCCGTTCTTTTGTAAATTCCATGTTAAAGAGCGTTTTGGGTAAAACTGTTTCATTTGTCGTCCGTGTTTTGACTTGTAATTATTCATATGAATACTTAGATCATGATTACTTAATTCCAGAATATAAAACATGATTTATATATATATATATATATTCAGAATATACATATATATAATAAATCAGTAAATGGAAATAAATACACCGTTTATGGAGACGGTAGGCCGTACGTACACATGAACGCTGTTTTCGTTTCCTTATTGAGTTGAACGGAATTAAGTAGATGACATACATATATATACACATAAATCCAGTATCATTATTATGTCATATATTTCATGATTACTTATTATATATACTTTATAATCATTCATGAATGGTTAAAGTGGAGAATGAATCTCATCGCGTCATGGAGACGGTAGTCCGTACGTACGCAAGAGCGATAATATCATTCTCATGATCGTGGGACTGTATTGGAGTGTATGTATAATATTTCAGAATAAATATCACTTTAAAATAATAATATGTAGTTATTATTTACACCATTATACCCATCCAAGTAAGGTAGTGGTGGAAAATAGATTTCACCACGGCGTGGAGACGGTATTCCGTACATACGCACGCGCGGTGATTTCGTTTTCCGTAGGATGGATAGATGGTGAAATAGGATTGTTTCATACTTATAATAACATATCATTATATTAGTGATACTGATGATATTACTTCATAATGAAACAACCTAATAAGAAGAAGTGGAAGAATAAATTAAGGTGAAAGAATCGGTAATGGAAATTACCTCTTCTTTGAAGCGCCTCTTTGAGACCTCCTCTTAGGGAACTAAAATTGGTCTTTGAGGAAGACCAGAACCTCTAGGATGTTTCTAGGAAAGTGGAGAAGAGAATTTGTCAGGGGTTGTCCGAGAATGAAGGCTCAAAGTTGTGCGAGGAAGAGAGGGAGGAGGTGCCCTTTTATAAGGGAGGAGAGGGGCACCTTTGGAATAACTAAAAATATTATTTTATTATAAAGTCAAGTTCGGTTTTAAATAGCTCCAAATTTATTTATTTAGAGGATAAGGTGGGTATGGGTCGAAATAATCTCATCCAATAGGATTTAGACAAGTTTAGGTTATTATTTTAACCTTATCAATTAGATTTAACTCTAAGTTAAATAATTTAACTTTTACCGTGTCTTTTTGTTTTCTTACACTATATGGTTAATAATCTTACTATATCAAGCCAAAAGAACCCCAAGTTGTTTATTATTAATATATATAATCTTATCTAAGTCATTTTTCCGAACCTTATATTTTTAGGAATAAAATGACAATTAATAATATAATATTTGTTTTAAAAACTATTTTATGTCAATTTTGACACTATTTGGTACATGATTTTTATGAAATTCATAACAGAATGATAAGTTCGAAAAAAGTTACTTAAATCAACAATAACATGTCATATTATCCTATAAAATTAGTGTAAGTCATAAAAAGTCTCAAATTACATTTATTTGGGCATTTATAACATCAATTATGTCAATATTTCATTAATAAGACAATTACTGCATCATCTTTGTGTCATAATAAATGATAATTATTTAATCCCTAAAAATTCTAAATAAATTCCTATGATGTAGATAATTGTATTATATTTCTATAGAGTATTCATGTTAGAAGTTTCATGAAGTTTATCACTAGATTAAAATTATTATACTTATAAGATTTAAGAAAGTGACATGTTGTCACATTCTTTGGTTTTAATAATAATTAAATTATTTTCATGGCAAAAAGTCCATAAAATGAATCTAATATGACCCTTAGGTTATATGGGTCTACTTTTAGCCATCCAATTAGATTTTTCCAAGTGTTAGGGTTTTTTTATAATCTTATATTTACCCTTAATTACCTGATTTACCTTTAACTATAGTAAATAAAATTTACCGTAGTTACTATTCACAATGCCCAAAAATAAAAAGTAGCTTATTAACATAATTTGGACCCACTGATTCCAAATATGGAATCAATTTTTCCAAATTCAATACACAAAAGATGCATAAATTAAATTAAAATTAATCCTGTTGTCGAACGAAAATAGGTTTTTTTTTAAAACATTGCAAAAGATTGAATTGATTTAACCTACGAATTCAAGGTAAAATCAATTCTATGGACATAAATTATATTAAATAGCAAAAATATATTCTATTTATACTTTAAAACCATTCAATATTATAATTTAACCACATAATATATTACGATGAAAAAAGTTTTTTTTAATTAAAATATAGCGTGTTTTTACTATTCATTAAAATATGAAAGTTATCGGAAAAATATAAAAACATTATCTAATGTAAATTTTAATATCCTGATTCAAAAGAAGAATTTTATTTTATCAAATTGAACTTATAAACATGTCAAAAACTAGATTTAAAGTGGGTGCTCCATCAAAAGGCGGCAAAACTGCATTTTTTTGAAAAATACTTCTTTTACCCGAAATATTTATTTTGTTCTTATACCATGTTCTAGAAAATGTGTAAGATGAATAATAATGTTATAAAATTCAAAATTTAGTTAACACTATTCATAACGGCTAGTTCATGAAAATATTATAATAATATATCGTTGTTTATTAAAACCCAGTATTACGTACAACACACGCTATCGAGGAAGGTCGCGATTGCGTGTAATGCAAGCCAAGTCAGGGTTGCGTGTTGTGAAAGAATCCTTCGTTGTTTCGTATAACAAAATCCAACCATATTTCATTTATACATTGAATATATATATATATATATACTCAATGTTGCGTAGAATAACTATTATCAAAATTGTGTGTAACACGATCCAAGAATAGTGTTGCGTATACTGCAAGATAATATGGTGTTGCGTATAGCGCAAGGTAATCTTGGTGTAGAAGACAACACAAGACATTAATGAAATTAAAAGAATATTTTTCATAAACTCTCGGGGTGTTAAATTCTACCCCCCTTAAAATGAATTTCTCCCTCGAAATTCGTTGGGGGTTATAAATGGTTTACTATTCCAAAGTTTCTTTAATAGAAACCCTCATCGTAAAAAGGAATACCAAAACCAATATTTAAAAAAATGTATGAAACGTAACGGTTACCCAAATAAACTAATCACTGGGTTTCCACATAGGTTAAAATATGGATATGGAAGAGAAATATAACCATCTTGTTCTGATGGAGAGTGGTAGAGAACATGGCTATGGAAAAGCCAGCAATCACAAATCCATAAATTTGTGATGATCTAAGGTACCATCTGATTCATCAGATATAAGAGCACTAGGACAACATTTTTGGTTTTCAAGATCATTTCCCTAAAGTTGATGAAATTGGAATTAGAAGAAATACTTTCGTGATTTTGGTATAGTCTCACCGTTTGTCATTCTTTGGACGATTTCCACTTCATCTCTTAAAGAAATGAAGTTGAATTTGTCATTCGTGATGTGTTAGCAGATCATGTGATAGAATGATGGGTCATTCCATCTATCTCAAACAAAAGGTTAGAAAAGTTATCAAAAAATACATAAGTCCATCTATAGTGAGATTCATCATATAGGGTTCCTAAAATGGGCTTATACTTCATATATCATACTGCGTAATATAATAAAACTAGTTTCTACTAAACAGGGACTTCCTGTAGGTCAGTGGTAGGTGATAAAGGCCAGTCGCACTTTGGTTGTGGGTTCGATTCCCATAGCCTTGTCTGACGTGATGGACTGTCACCCGTCCTGCATGTTGTTCTTCTTATAAAACTATATTACTATAACATCCCATCAATAATATCGAAAAAACTTCTATCCTTAAACAATACTAATTTATGTCCCACATAATCCATTCCAATCTTTAGGCTTATCCATAATACTTCAGTCTACTCTCATAATATAGTGAAAACGATTATCAGAGATTTAATACCATCGTTGATCCCCATATATCATAAAATATGTCTTGTTGGTCACATTCCAAACATTCAAAGGCTTTAATCATGTACTCTCTTGAATACCCATTGAACCTTAGTGAAAACATGAATGCAGTTAAAAGTTAACACTTTCCACATACCAAAATCCTCAAAATTCTATATACTCAAACCATGATATCACTTAGTCCTTATATCAATCATGAGCTCATGAATACTGTTAAACATTTCATTTTCTCGTTTTCCCTTCACTATGCGCATATCATCTTATTTCCAAAAATATCTCAATCACTTTGAATACCACATTAGACCAATACATAAATATTCCAATACTGCATGATACAACATTATTTTGGAATCCCATTACATAAACACATAATCATTCCATCACATAGTTTTCATATTCAACATCTCCAATAGTGATCGCATGTGACTTCCCTTTGTCCTTTGCCTTATGTGGTTGCTCATGTTGATCATTACTAACCCTTGGATTAGGGCATTTATTAGCATAATGCCCCATTTCTTGCACTTTAAGCATTGAAGTGTTGGTGGTGCATTCTCTGCAGTGTTTGCTTTATTCACATCATTAGAAACCCTTTTTCCATTACATCGACACTCAGATGCTCGATGGCCTTCTTTTCCACACTTAAAAAATTTTCTAGTCCCTTTAAGACAATCTCCACCATGATTCTTTCCACACTTTGTACATAAGGAAACATTCATCTTCTTTTCACCATTATTCTGATATTTCTCCTTGAACTCCATCTTTCGTTTCTTATCAAAACCATGAGATGGATATGTAACACCAACTTCCATTTCTACCTTGATAGCACAACGCACAATTTCTTCATAGCTACTGAAGTATCTTATAGCTAATGCCCTTCGAAGAGTTGGTTTTAAGCCACTGAAAAATCGATCAACATTACTTTCAGGTTGGATGATAATTCCAGATGCATTCCTTGCAAGTATTGTAAAATTCGCTTCGTATATACCAACAGATTCATCATCCTTTTGCTTTAGTTCAAGAAACTCCTTCTCCATCTTTGTTCAAAGAATACGAGGGAAGTACTTGTTGAAAAATAAGTTCTTGAACTCGTCCCACTCCATGGACTCAATTTCATCCCTTTGCCTCGTATTCTTAATAAGATTCCACCATTGATCAGCATCACCTTCCAAAAGATACACTGCTAAGATGACTTTATCATGTTCAGAACATTGAATAACTGAAAATATCTTTTCAGTGGTACTGATACATTGTTCAGAAACAAGTGGATCAGAAGACCCACTGAAAGAAGGTGGACGTTGCCTCATGAAGGACTCAATAGAATATTGTTCCCTTCTCTGCTCATTTGGAAGTCCAGAATGATTCATAGCTTGTGTAAGTACAGCAATAAGATTTTGCACTCCATCTCCCATAACATTTGTTTTTTCAGGAGGACAATCATTGCATTGTCCATTGCATTGATCAACACGGTTCCTTCGGGTTCCGGCCATCGTCTAAAATCCAAAAAGAATAGTGTGAGAGGCAAAAATCATGCTTGGGAAAACAACATAATAAAGGGGGAGTACCTTCAATATCTAACATCTTAGGTTTAATTCTATGATAGTGAGCGTAATTCTAGTACTATAACCTATACGTATACTAAACCATAGGTACATCCCTAGACATACCTTAGAAATATATCTAGGGATCTCACTAACGTTTTCGCATCCTAGTTTCCAATGGTTGACTAAACCTTTCCTTTGATACCAACTGTAGAGACCCGAAGCTTTACATACATTTACATTACATTACATGTGCGGAATACTTAGTACATAACAAAATCACACACACAAGGATCGTAATAGTTCAGTGCCTTTGGAAACTCGGAATAAAATCTTCTAATCCCAGTGAAAGATTTTCAACATCTCCCATAAAGATCTTCCTTTTTTTATACCTAAAACCTTTCTTTATATCCTGGGGAAAAGAAAACATAAAAGATTGAGCTCAAATGCTCAGTAAGGGTAAACAAAAGAAATATCAATCACATCATAAGAACATAACATTTTGAAAATCTTAACCTGCAAAAGAGAGCATAATTTCATAACATGGGATAAATCATGGAAGTGAAATGTAATCACAATAATCATAACTTAAAACATGAAACACTGTGTCATACACACATAATCATAGAGATTCATTTCTTGTTAGTCAAGACTCATTGCCAAGACTATCTTAGTGGACAAAGTCCCTTTCTGAACCGAGTCACCCTCGTTTCAGTCCTGTTTCACTGAACCGGTATAACCTACCATTCCAGCCATGTCTACCTCATGAGATATAAAATCTTTACCCAATGAATTGGAGGGAGATATAGGTCCCGCCCATCTCATAATTATACCATTCTTATGTGTGCCACAAAATCATAAATCATACATCATTGCATAACCCATATAATACAAATGGGAATCTTAAACATCATGACATCATAAAACAATTCATATAAGATAAAGGAATTCATAAAAATAATTCCATCACAACATAATCAAATCAATGTAATAATAGGGATAAAAACAGAACCCTTTATTATCTTAGATGGAAAATAATTTTGATAAAACACTTGAACTCCATTCTTGAGGAAAATATCATTTCTTCTTCAAAAACATTTTTCCTTTGTTAAAATTTCATACAACTTTAAACTAAAAGAAGTTGATTAAAAATAAACATGAAATCTTGTAAAGGAATATTCTTGGAAATAATGTTTTAAAAATCCATTCATGTCATATAAGTTAAAAAAACATTCTTCTAATACTTTTGTCGGGAAAGTCAAAAAGTACCTCGTACAAAAAACGGCAAAAGATTCCTTTCATATCTTTTACTAAAAACTCACTGAAGGGTAAAATTGGATTTAAACAATTGAAGGTGGATGGAAATAATATTACATATTTAAGGAACATGGATGTGGATGATAAAATACACCCCAGTAAACACCAAAGTATAAACAATCTCGGATAAAAATGAGATTGTGATATTTCACTTACCTTAGGTCCGACTTGCTTTGTAAGTGTCTTAACCTCCTGTATAATGATTTAAATAATGTTATTGACTTATTCCAGAATCAGTTTCCTTGTTATGATGTCATACATGGTTCACTTATGACTTTATATTACGCGTTCTTTTGTAAATTCCTTGTTAAAGAGTGTTTTGGGTAAAATTGTTTCATTTGTCGTCCGTGTTTTGACTTGTAATTATTCATATGATTACTTTGATCATGATTACTTAATTACAGAATATAAAACATGATTTATATATATATATATATTCAGAATATACATATATATATAATAAATCAGAAAATGGAAAGAAATACACTGTTCATGGAGACGGTAGGCCGTACGTACGCATGAACGCTGTTTTCGTTTCCTTATTGAGTTGAACGGAATTAAGTAGATGACATACATATATATACACATAAATCCAGTATCATTATTATGTCATATATTTCATTATTACTTATTATATATACTTCATAATCATTCATGAATGGTTAAAATGGAGAATGAATCTCATCGCGTCGTGGAGACGGTAGTCCGTACGTACGCACGAGCGATGATATCGTTCTCATGATCGTGGGATTGTATTGGAGTGTATGTATACTATTTTAGAATAAATATCACTTTAAAATAATAATATTTAGTTATTATTTACACCATTATACCCATCCAAGTAAGGTGGTGGTGGAAAATAGATTTCACCACGGCGTGGAGACGGTATTCCGTACGTACGCACGCGCGATGATTTCATTTTCCGTAGGATGGATAGATGGTGAAATAGGATTGTTTCATAATTATAATAACATATCCGTATATGAGTGATACTGATGTTATTACTTCATAATGAAACAACCTACGAAGATGAAGTGGAAGAAGAAATAAAGGTGAAAGAATCGGTAACAGAAATTACCTCTTCTTTGAAGCGCCTCTTTGAGACCTCCTCTTAGGGAACTAAAATTGGTCTTTTAGGAAGACCAGAACCTCTAGGATGTTTCTAGGGAAGTGTAGAAGAGAATTTGGCAGCGGTTGGACGATCTTGAAGGATCAAAGTTGTGTGAGGAAGAGAGGGAGGAGGTGCCCTTTTATAAGGGAGGAGAGGGGCACCTTTGGAATAACTAAAAATATTATTTTATTATAAAGTCAAGTTCGGTTTTAAATAGCACCAAATTGATTTATTTCGAGGCTAAGGTGGGTATGGGTCGCAATACTCTCATCCAATAGGATTTAGACAAGTTTAGGTTATTATTTTAACCTTATCAATTAGATTTAACTCTATGTTAAATAATTTAACTTTTACCGTGTCTTTTTGTTTTCTTACACTATATGGTTAATAAACTTACTATATCAAGCCAAAAGAACCCCATGTTGTTTATTATTAAAATATATAATCATATCTAAGTCATTTGGCCTAACCGTAGATTTTTAGGAATAAAATAACAATTAATAATATAATACTTGTTTTAAAATCTATTTTATGTCAATTTTGACACTATTTGGTACATGATTTTTATGAAATTCATAACAGAATGATAAGTTCTAAAAAAGTTACATAAATCAACGATAACATGTCATACTAACCTATAAAATTAGTGTAAGTCATAAAAAGTCTCAAATTACATTTATTTGGGAATTTATAACATCAATTATGTCAATATTTCATTAATAAGTCAATTACTGCATCATCTTTGTGTCATAATAAATGATAATTATTTAATCCCTAAAAATTCTAAATAAATTCCTATGATGTAGATAATTGTATTATATTTCCGGAGACTATTCATGTTCGATGTTTCACGAAGTTTATCACTAAGTTAAAATTATTATACTTATAATATTTAAGAAAGTGACATGTTGTCCCATTCTTTGGTTTTAAAAATAATTAAATTATTTTCATGGAAAAAAGTCTATAAAATGAATCTAATCCGACCCTTAGGTTATATGGGTCTACTTTTAGCCATCCAGTAGGATTTTTCCAAGTTTTAGGGTAATTCTATAATCTTATATTTACCCTTAATTACCCGATTTACCTTTAACTATAGTAAATAAAATTTACCGTAGTTACTATTCACAATGCCCAAAAATAAAAAGTAGCTTATTAACATAATTTGGACCCACTGATTCCAAATATGGAATCCATTTTTCCAAATTCAATACACAAAAGATGCAGAAATTAAATTAAAATTAATCCCGTTGTCGAAAGAAAACATGTTTTTCTTTAAAACATTGCAAAAGATTGAATTGATTTAACCTACGAATTCAAGGTAAAATCAATGCTAATGACATACATTATATTAAATGGTAAAAATATATTCTATTTATACTTTAAAACTATTCAATATTATAATTTAACCACATAATATATTACGATGAAAAAAGTTGTTTTCAATTAAAATATAGCGTGTTTTTACTATTCATTAAAATATGAAAGTTATCGAAAAAATATCAAAACTTTATCTAATGTAAATTTTTATATCCTGATTCAAAAGAAGAATTTTATTTTGTCAAATTTAACTTATAAACATGTCAAAAACTAGATTTAAAGTGGGTGTCCCATCAAAAGGTGGCGAAACTGCATTTTTTTGAAAAATACTTATTTTACCCGAAAAATTTATTTTGTTCTTATACCATGTTCTAGAAAATGTGTAAGATGAATAATAATGTTATAAAATTCAAAATTTAATTAACACTATTCATAACGGCTAGTTCATGACAATATTATAATAATATATCGCTGTTTATTAAAACCCAGTATTGCGTACAACACACGCTATCGAGGAAGGTCGCGATTGCGTGTAATGAAAGCCAAGTCAGGGTTGCGTGTTGTGAAAGAATCTTTCGTTGTTTCGTATAACAGAATCCAACCATATTTCATTTATATATTGAATATATATATATATATACTCAATGTTGCGTAGAATAACTATTATCAAAATTGTGTGTAACACGATCCAAGAATAGTGTTGTGTATACTGCAAGCTAATACGGTGTTGCGTATAGCGCAAGGTAATCATGGTGTAGAATACAACACAAGACATTAATGAAATTAAAAGAATACTTTTCATAAACTCTCGGGGTGTTACAGTCCCTCCACCTGATCCATGACCTGCAGACCTCCCTCACTCCATCGTGTCATGTCGTGCCACCCTCCAATCTGACTGACCTCCCTTGTTCCATCCACCGGCATCCACCACAAATGACGATGCCCATACTTTCCTTCTAGCGAACAAAACCTAGAATGACCAACTTCCTGACCACCCGCCACCTGCGACCTTACCCTGATAGCTGGAGACACCTCTAGTGACACCTCCAGCAACACCTCCGGCACCTTTCCCCCCATCTGTGTGTGTAACCCCTTCTGTTTAAATTCATTACTCTTCCATTGAGTTTTTTTCATTCCAACGGGAATAAGTTTTGTTAGGGGTCGTTTTTTTAATCTCTATTTGGTTATAATTCTTGTTTAGGGTCCAATTCAGTTAGTGTGTGGTGCTTATTAGGTGTGATTGGAGATTCGCCCATGTTTTGGGAGTTCCTCTTTTCGAGGTAGGTGGTTCCATACCATACCTTCTTTAGATGATTTAAATTGCTTCTTAAATAAAATATAATGCATTCTAATGATAAGTTGTGTGATGAAAATTTTATTTTAGATGTGCTTCGATATGCATATTTTATGAAATTGAATTGTTTTTAAATAAATGTCATTGTATTTCATGTGTGTTGTGTTGTTGAAATCTTTAGACGTGTTTTAGTTGATTTCTTAAGGTGTGAAAATTGTGTTTTCATAAAAAATTTGGGTGTTTTAGATTGAGGCATTGTGTTATTCATGTGTGATGTTTTATTAACTAAGCAATTATTTATTTAAGGGGTATTTGAGATGAGAAACATGGTTGGGATGGTTTTTGGGGTTGTTTGTTAGGTGAGGAATGTGTTTTCAAGTTCATTGAGGTGTGTGTATATTTGAATGCGGTTTTCAAATGAAAATGAGTCATTTTGGGTGTGTCTCCTTGTAGTGCACGCTTGAAATTAAATTTTAAACTGTTTGAATAATGTAAAACATTTTTTGATATTGTTTCTTGAGTATTTGGTTTTAATGTGACATCTCTATATGAGATAAATTGGTTTTTGGGGTAATTATTTTTTGGTTTATCTTGAAATTATATAACAAATAGTTTTAATGATTTATTGATTTGTTGAAAATGTGTGAAAGTAGTATTTGGGAAGAGTTTAATATGCATCTGTATTTAATGTGGCATGTTTATATAAAATGAGACGTTTTTTGTGTAAATCCACTTTTCGTCGCTTGGGGGTGTTTTATAAGTGGTGAAAATGGTTCAGTTAATTGTGTAATTAGTGTGAAATTGGTTTTGAGGACAAATTATTAATAAAGTGGTTTGAAATGAATCTCTTATTTGCAATTGGGTGTGTTTATTTGTGTCAAATCTTGTTGTCTTATTTAGATAATGTTTTCTAAGTTGTGCGAATTGTTTATGTTCTTCTTTGAGTGTTTCAAAATGGGGATTTTTGAAATGATTAGTTAATGAAAAATATATTTTGGAAAGGTATTTTGGTGTGTGTGCATTTTTTAAATGTTGTTTAGGGGAGGCAAGTGTTGGATTTTGTGTGTAATGTCTTGTTTGGCCAATGATATGGGAAGGAAATATACTATGTGAATGTGAAACATGTCTGAGCACATGGGAAAACCCCTTGTATTTAGGTGGGAGGTCTAGAACTACTGTGATAGTGATTCGGAGTGGTATCATCCCTGTTTCATTTAGTCGGATGGATGATTGCAACACTAACTAAACATATGAATTATTGATGGTCGTGGTCTTATAAGCCGTGTTTTCTGAGGGTCATGGTATTCTAAGCCACATTTCTTGAGGGTCGTGGTTTCTTATCCAATTTTCACCAAGACGCGAGGTTTTAGGGTCCCACTCGAGCTAGACAAACCTTAAGAGATTTACCCACAGGGATCTACTATTCATAGCGTGTTGCCTTCTATCAGCATATGGAGAACCACATGATTATGTTCGTGTTCTTTATAAATTTCCTCTTCATTTATTAAAGTATTATCTGTGAAATGGGTTTTTTAGTGTTCTTTTTTTTCCATTCTCAGCTTTAGATGTTTTCTTTAAAATAATTTTAAAAGTGTGGTTTAAATGATCTCGTGAAATTATCATTTTGATGTTCTGAAATGGAACTTTTTATTTGGTGGTATCCTACATGGATTTTGGCTCACACCGTACATAAACCATTTGGTGTATGTATACCTTCTTCTTTGTGTATTCTAGGTTGAGGCATCGTGCTTAGTGATAGTAGGGCTAGTTGCTGAGGGTTTTCACTTAGAGGTTGGTATTGGAGTTTTAGTTCTCTATACTTGTTGTAGTGCACTTTGGGTTTTTAGTGGAATTATAGACTTTAAACCTGTTTATAGTTTAAAGGCGTGTTTGCTTGTCGGTTTCCAGTTTTAGTCTATTTATCTTGTTAGTTGTTTTTCTATCTTTTATTTCGGGTAAATCATTCCCAGGTAATGTTTTGATACCAGGGCACTTGTGCTAGCCCATGGGGATTAGGAACACCCTTCGGGCCATGTTGCAGACCTGTTCGGGTGCCGGGTTAGATGGCGACCTATCCTAGTTCATAAAAATTCTAAATAATTCATAGGGGATGTATATACAACAAATTAGTGTAAATACATGCATATGACCAAATATGTCTCAATGGAACAGACATTTTTAAGAAATATCATAACCACCATTTCCATTTATACAACAATTATTTTACCTCCAATATATTAAACTTGTATTTGTTATAATTATATATTGTAAAGACAAATATATCTATAATATTATAAATGATAATGGTATCTCATTTTATCACTCTTTTCGTAATAATAAATTATTGTTATCATTATTTTAGGTGTTATCTTTTTTGTTTTTCATATATATTTTGATTCAATAGTCACGATACTTATATAATTATCGTGGTTATATCATCTATAAAACGATTTTAATGATTTAAATATCATATATATTTAATATATAAATATTTCATATCATCCATAAAATATATTGATAGAAAAATGAATTATGTCATTCATGGAGATAATAGGCCCTATGTACAGATGAACATTTTTTTCACCTTCAATTGGAAGAAAGGAAAGAAATTCAAGTAAAAATAATTTTTTTGCAGAATCATTATTATATCATATATATCATATATATTAATTAGTTTTATTCTTATTACTATTAAAGTAAATCCTAAATGAAAAAACGTATCCCATTACTTTGTGGTGGAGATAGTACACACATACCCATGAGAGACATTATAGTATTTAAAAATATTGGAAGGAAAGAAGGTATAAATTTGATATTACTGTTTTAGAATAATATTAATTTCATATATATCACATATATATATATTTATTTATTATTTATTATTTATATCTTTATAACCATCAATTTGAAATGGTTATGGAAAATGATTTACACCTCTATGCGGAGACAGTAATTCATACGCACACACGAGTGATGATTTTGTATTAAATAGTATGTAAAAGAGATGGAATATGGTTTTTAAATTAACACAGTTACAAATATATTAATTTATGAGAATATTGTTATTATATTATTAAGGGAAAAATACATTAAGAGGATGTATAAGAATAAATAAACTAGAAAGACTCGATAATGATGATTATATCATTGGTATAATTCCTTTAGTTCTCATCTTCAGTGACTTATGGTAGGTCTTATAGAAATATAAAAAGCTATATTAGAGAAGTAATAATTTTTAGAAGAGAAATGGAATGAATTTTCTTAAGATAGATGGATCAATTTGTTGTGAATAATCTATATACATACTAGAGAAGGGTTTTTTTTCATCAAATGTGTCACCACCACAGCCCTCCACATCACCCCTCCCCCTTTCCTTTACTTAATTCTGACCCGCAACCCCGTCCAACGCTCAGGATTTTCCTCCGCGTGGATTCGGGTTCCAGTAGAATTTTAGAGCCTTCTCCGGCTATTCTTGCTCCACCTCCTCCCGCTCTGCCTCCACCCGCTCCACCTCCCCCTGCTACTCCTCCGCTGGTTCATCCTCACTCGCCCTCAGCCCGCTATGCCTACGCCTCCTCCACTTTGGTTTCTAGGGTTTCTGGTCGTGATACCCCTCCATTATTCCTTCAGTTTTCACATGTCACCTACGTCGTCCTTCTCCATATTTCTATCCTCTTCGACTTCGGTTCCTCCTAGATATTCCTCTCATCTCATCCAACAGTTCCCGTATAGAAACACCAGTGTTGTGCTCCATCTAAGTCTTTCGAGCAAATACTTCATAAATTTCAAAGTAATATCATTCTAATGCATCGAACCCCCTATGAATTTCGATTTCCCTAGGGACTTCCTATGGTACCCACTATATTTTTTCTATTGTATCCTCCACGCCTTGCAACCCGGTCAAAAAATTTTTCACAGACGACCTACCCACACGTCTGCGGTATCCGTCTCATTCTGCTAAAGACTTTCAGCCGACGTGCTTCCCTCTCAGCAAATATTACCGGATTCTCATTAGCTTATCTAGAACATCCACTGTCCGTCAACTTAATATGCTTCTATTCCTTAGAATAAATTGTGACGGGTCATTCCCCATATAGTAAAGTATTCTTCCATACTTATATATATTTTAAATTTAATGATTTTCTTACATTTTTTCCAACTATGTTGTATTTGTCTCCAGTAATTCATTCTTACATTCAACAAAAACTATATTTTGAAACAGTTATTTACAGTTTGTGTCTCATAGGTGAATTGTCAGATTCCTTTATTGTTTTTTAGGAAAAAATAATATGTAATACCCCCCGAATGTTAATAGCTATAGAATTTTTATTGAAGGGATTTTTCAAACCGGGGATCTTGAGAAAGGTATGTTTTTAATTACAGGTAATAGTTCGTAGCAGCGGGTCATTTTATTTTGATTCATGTTCTTCCTAATTCGATGTTATCCATGATTTGTACATTGTTTTTATGTTTCATGATAATTGGAATGGTTCCCAATGTGCTTATAGAAGAGGTTTTGAATCTCCAGATAGATGATATTACAACTTGATTACCAACGAAAGTATAACGGACGTGAGAGATAAATTTCCAATTCCATTTCAATAGATGAAACTTCTTGAGATCTACTATAATCTAGGTTATAAAGGTACCATTCTTTCTTCTAAATGAATTTAAAGACTCTCAAATTCTTTCGTTAGAGGAAAAAAAGTGGCATATATGAAATGAAACTATTATATATGATAGAAAATATATTTATAATTTTCCTTTCAACAATTTATTTTATATTCTTCTTATGATTTATTTACATTAATATTATTCTCATTATTCACAACTGTTTTTTCTTTTGTCAACGAGCAATGATGTTGATCATATAAGTGGAATAGATGTGCAATGTAAATTCAACCAGACTTCAATCATACCATCCATCATAGGTACAAGATGACCTATATTTTTGTTTCTTGAAGGTCAGTGATTGATTACCAGAGAAATTTTGAATTATGTGTAAATTCATACTATAATTCACAATTCATTTGTAATATGTTGTAGAATTTATGGATATTTTTCCTTTTTTGGGGTTTTGATGTGTTAATTGAATTTATTTTAGGACTTTTTTACATATTTCCCCACTATTTCTTAGAAAAAATTGCGACGGGTTGTTCCACACACAGTAAATTGTTCTTCCATACATTCCTATACATTAAATGTTATGACTTTTTTACATATATCCCCACTATTTTTTATCAATCTTCTGTAATTCATTCTTCCATTGAAAAAAAAACTATATTTTGAAGTAGTTATTTATGCTATGTATATTATAGGTGAATGTTATGATGCTTTTATTATTTTCAAAGGAACGAAAAGTTATGGAATACCCCCCAAATGTTTATAGCTATATCATTTTTATTGAAGGGATTTTCCAAATCGAGGATCTTGAGAAAGGTATGTGCTTAATTTCATATAATAGTTCAGAGTAGTGGGTCATTTAATTTCGATGCATGTTCTACCTAATTCGATATTATCAATGATTTGTACATTGTTTTTATGTTGCTTGATAATTGTAACGGTTCCCAGTCTATTTATGGAAGAGGTTTTGAATCTCCAAGTAGATGATATTGTATCTTGATTACAAAAATTATACCAGGCGTGATTGATAAATTTTGAATTAATTTTCAACACAAGATCCATTTTTTTAAACTACATGCACATTCTTGAGATATATTCATCTCAAAGTTATATGAAATGAAACTGTTATATAAGATAGAAAACATATGTATAATTTTCCTTTAAATTTTTTAATTTATATTATTCTTTTGATTTATTTACATTTAATTTATTCCCATTGTGCACTACTATTTTTTCTATTTTCATTGAGAAATGTTGTTGATCATATTAGTGGAATAGACGTGCAATGTAAATTCAATCAGCCTTCAATCCTACCATCCATCATAGGTACAAGATGACCTATATTTTTTATTCCTAAAGGCAAGTGACTGATTACCAGAGAAATTTCAAATTATGTGTAAATTCATTCTATAACTCATGATTCGTTTTTTATATGATGTTGACATACGATATTTTTTTCCCTTTTTTGGGGTTTTTGATATGTTATTTCTATTGATTTTAGGAAATGAGTTCACCTCGAAGAACTTTTTTTCATATAGGAAAGTTATGGTTCAACTTCTGGAGATATACTCATCTCATGCTTATAATGGTACCATCCTTTCTTATAAATTTATTTCAAGACTCAAAAATTATTTCATTAGAGGAAAAACTGTGTCATATACGAAATGAAACTATTCATTAAGATAGAAAACAGATTTATAATTTTCCTTTCAATAATTTTATTTATATTATTCTTTTTATTTATTAACATTTACATCATTCTCATTATGCACTACTATTTTTTCTATTGTCAATGAGTAATGATGTTAACCATATCAGTGGAATAGATGGGAAATGTAAATTCAATATGCCTTGAATACTACAATTCATCACAGGTAGAGGTTTTACTATATTTTTTTGTTCCTAAAGGAAAGTGACTGATTACCAAAGAAATTTTAAATTATATTTAAATTAATACTATAATTTTTTATTTGTTTGTTTTATGATGTAGAATTGCTGGATATTTTTCCTTTTCTAGTATTTTGATGTGTTAATTTGATTTATATTTGGATATGTCTTCGCATTAAAGGACATGTTTTTATATGGTAATGTGATGGTTATGTTGGAGTTAGTACCTAGAAACCCTTAACTAATTCATATGTAAGCCTATTCAATTTCCCAAACTTATTTTCTGCTCGATATTTTAATCTCTAAATGTGATGGATATAATATTGTTCATGTTTGGGAAACTGGGATGGCTCTTTACTTTGTTTTTTGAATTCATGGCAGGGACTGTTATCTTTTAATGTATTCTTTTCATTGTTGGTTATAGATAACATAATTTTTCACTTAATATTATTCTCGTTATGCACTAATGTTTTTTCTAATGTCAATGAGTAATGATTTTGATCATATAAGTGGAATAGATGTGAAATGTAAATTCAATCAGCCTTAATCCTACCATCCATCATAGGTATATGATGACCTATATTTTCTATTCTTGAAGGCAAATGACTGATTACCATAGAAATTTTAAATTATGTGTAAATGCATACTATAATTCATGATTCGTTTGATATATGATGTAGACTTGCTGAATATTTTTCCTTTTTTGGGGTTTTGCTATGTTAATTCTTTTGATTTTAGGAAATTATTTCACATCAAATAACATGTTTTCAGATGGGAAAGTAATGGTTCAATTTCTTGAGATCTACTCATCTCATGGTTATAAAGGTACTATCCTTTCTTCTAAATGAATTTAAAGACTCATAAATTCTATCATTTGAGGAAAAAAGTGGAATATATGAAATGAAACTATTATATAAGATAGATAATAGATTTATAATTTCTCTTTCAATCATTATATGTATATTATTCATTTTATTTATTTACATTAATCTTATTCTCATTCTGCACTACTGTTTTTTCTATTGTCAATGAGTAATGATGTTGATAAAATCGATGTAATAGATGAGAAATGTAAATTCAATCATCCTTCAACCCTTAAATCCATTACAGGTAGAGGCTGAACTATAATTGATGTTCCTTAAGGAATGTGACTGATTACCAAATAAATATGAAATTCTGTGTAAATCCATAATATAGTTTTTAATTTTTTTGTGATATGATGTAGTCTTACTGGATCTTTTTCCTTTTTTGGGTTTTGATGTGTTAATTTGATTGATTTCAGGAAATGAGTTATCATTGAAGAGCAAGTTTTTGGATGGTAAAGTGATGGTTCGGTTGAAGTTAGTACCTAGAAACACTTCACTACTTTGATTTCATGTTTTTAAGAGACTATAGTGAGAAGCCTAGACTTACTGGATCTTTTTCCTTTTTTCTTTTGTCAATGCATATCATCTGATATGCATTATTTTGTATTATATACATTTTAGGACATTCCACATTCTTCTTAGTATGGACTTCACTATTTAGGTGTAAATTAATATTCCTTAATTTTTGATTTTTCATCCATTCTTCAATTTTCCTCTGATCTAATTAAAATAAAAAGTTGATACTCGATGATCATTCCACTTTTTACCTATAATATGTGGTTTGAACCCTTACACTGAGGGTTGGTGAATTATTAATCTATAAGACACTATTCTTCAAACCAAATGATCTAGTGAAGCCTTGAATTTGAATTGATTAATGTAATTAAATGTAATGCAGTTTTTTTTATTCCCATCATTTTCCCTGAGTAATTTGGAGGCTATTGACCAACCTAGGCCACCCATGGTGTGATCGCTTTACATTATTCATTTTTAAAATCTCTCATGGGGTTTTTTTTAAACTATTCATAGTTAGAAAATACATTTTTATAAAAAAATTAAATAAATTGATATATTAGGATATGTACTGCCTCTTTTTCCATGTTATACATAATGTTTAGTTATTTCGCGGTTTAAATGCAATATAATATATTAGTTGGTATAATAGTAGAAACAAATTCTTTTGAATTGAATTATTAAATGTGATGAAATAGAAGATAGAGGATGCCTTTTTTTGAAATCCTTTGATCATGATTCCATTAAACACCATAGATTTTTTTGCCTCTATGACTTGAAAGTGGGAGTAGATTCCTTGAATAGATATTTATCCATGGATTATAATTCCCCAGTATTTCATGGGCCTTTCTGCCCTATGGATCTAATTTTTATTGTGCTCTCATTTGACATGGTCATTAGACATGCTCATTGGATCATATATCAAGACTTACCGAGTTTCCATCTAGATGTTTCTAGGACCCAAAGTGTTGGATTTTGTCTACTAAACCATGCATCTGGACATTTTTGTCATTACATGTAGATTATATGGATATATCATCTTAATTGGGATATGATTTATTTTATATATTTTTTGTGGTTGTTCTGACACATCTTGTTGTATTTCGTGGATGTTCATATATGGTATGTAGAATATAAATCAATTTCATGGGTGACATGATTTGTATGGATGTGATGATAAGCGAGGTTTGTTATTTATGAACTGTTTTTATATTCCTAATTATAAGATCTAAACCCAGGTACAATAGTAACAATATTTACTTGAAGTATTTTCTATTTTGGTCATCATGCATTTTACATCCAACTGTTGCACATAATTATACTAAAGTTGATGTCAATGGCAAAAAATCAGTGAACATTTCAAGTGTTGGGGTCTCAATTATACATGGTGATTGGGTGGTGTCACACTACAATTTGGGGAAATACAACATCATGGAAGAGGGGATCATTTGGCGTATTTGCGAGAAGTAGATATTTTATTTTTATTTGATCTATTATTTATTTTTTATTTCATTAAATGCGATTTTACCTGAATTTTTATTTGGGTTTGTATTTCCCTTTTCTATTTTCTCATTATTTTCTTTCAGTGATGTATTATGTGTTTACTTTACTATATTATGTTTTGTGTTGGAATCATTTATTTTATAGGTTATTCGTTTATTATTTCCTTTGATGATCGTATGGCCCCAACTCCACCTTCATCATTCGTTTCATCTCTGTCTTTGATACCTGCCTCTCCCATTCCATCATGTTCCATCTCTTCCAGCATTAGACTTCACTCCATTTCCATTTGTCACATTAAGTCCACTCACTTCATAATAATTATTTTATTTTAAGCATTATATTGACTATTTTTTTGAATGATGTAGAACTACATGGTTTGAAAAAAAATTGATAGTCCCGTGCATTTTCACGGGCAGAGTACTAGTTGATAAAATTGTTGACCTTTTACAAGCGAGGGGAGTGAAATTAATGGAATTCATTAAAGTATTAAATTTTTATAAATTATATTTCATTCAAAACTGGCTATAAATTTATATAATTAGAAGATATAGTGAGGAGGATTCTAAATCATATCATATAATTAAATTTTAATTGGTTCCGTTTAGGTTTTATCCCTTATCTATTAGTTTAAACCCTTGTTAGTACTTTTGGAAATTACCAAAATATTAATTAATCCTAACCATTAAGGGTTAATAATATTACTATAAAATGAAAAAACATCACAAATGGACCATGGATGATGTTTAAAACCAAATCCTCTGTATTTATAAGAAATAAATATTTTTATGAACTTAAATAATTTAATAAAATATTGTTTATTATAAAATGTCATTAAGGTCATTTAAAAAAATAATTATTTTATTTTATTTTAATTACATTGCTACAAATTGAGAATTCTAATTTAATTCAATAAAACATTACTAAAAATTTATAATTTTCTAAAAAAATTGTAATACAATAATTGGTTTAAATTATTTTACATTTATTGTTTTTAAAATAATTTATTTTGTTTTTATATAAATAAAATATATGTTTTTTTGGAATTGAACAATCATTTAAGGTAATTAGTTTGGAACAAATAATTAGAATTAAATTACAATAAAAATAAATAATTTAAATGTCAATTGAATATTTATAATCAAAGAAAATATATTTTTATCACTGTCATGAAATATTATATATTTTAAAAGAAGAAAATTGAATTCTTTTCATTTATCTCCTACATAACCCAAGAGTACCATGATTAGAGTGAACAAACGCTTTCAAAATATTAGTAAATTAAAATATAGTTAGGACATTATAAGGGGGACTAATAATTCATGTATAAAGGCCATCACATGAATCTACCTCAAAATACTATGTGTAGAAGTCTAGGGCTAGAAAGAACCATCTTAATCCTCTATTTAGATAATTTCTCTTTGACATATCATCAGTAACCTAGTTGGGTTCCCTATAGAAAGGTATGTAATCCTCGATGATACAATTAATGGTTTTTTTTTCGAATTTCATCTGGGGTGAAATAATTATACAAGGTACATATCTTTACTAGGCCTTCAATATTTTCACTACCATGGATTAATAAGTCTCTATCAAAAGGAATTTCTAGACATATTGAACAAACTATTTAATGGACTTGATCATTGTGCATAATTAAGCATCAACATCACATCCATTTAAATGATGTGATAGAATAATACATTAATGAATCCCTAATAGGTGTGTAAGATAACTACACAAAGTTAAGGGTTTGGTACACCTGAATCTTCCCTATAAATATTGAAATTAGGCCAAGAGAGGATCAAAGGGATCCACCAGACCGACTTCCCCACCAGATATATTCTGGCCATACTAATATCAAAACATATTCTCAATATAATAAGATTAGTAAAAAAATTATTCATATTAATTTTTTGAAACATTGGAGTAGTAATGGAATCCCTCTGGATGAGCATGATTCACACTTGATTTAAAGGTGCATGTATTGTAAATTGATGATAATTTGGTGCACTCCAGATATTATAAATGATAACAACATCTGCTACAAGTATCTTTTATTGAACATACTCTCTATTTTTTAGAATCAATTAGGTATGCCATAAATCCATAAAATCTATCCATATGTACCCAACAACCAAATTAATCCTGAATATACCCCCAAAAATGGCTTGAGAATATACGGTAAGAAAAAAAAGTTGATACATTCCTCAAAATTCAAGAATAAATAGAAGGATTTGGGAATTTAAAATACAAATTTCAGAATATTGTGTATTGAAGGCTTCATCCTCTATGTTATAAGTATTAAAAACATATTTTATGGGGGAATATGGGTTTTCGGAAGGATCATATCCCACATAAATATTATAACATTCAAAATCATGGTTAAAGGGTGTAAAAGGTCATATATTCAATATCTATATTTCCATGGAAGTGATATACTCACAAAATAAAACTAAATATAGTTCTAGGTTTATTTTTAGTCTTTATCATCTTTTAATTAACCTTAACTAGTCGATTTACCCTTACCATGTCGACAATTATTTATTACTATTAATATTCATAATGACCACAAATTATAAGGGAATATTTTATAAAATATTATTTCCTATTTCAAAATTTGGAATCCATTTTTTATGATTCAATTACTATAATTTGATGTAAAAATAATAATTGAAAATATAAAACTAAATGAATTTTTTTTCATTAAAATGTATTTCTATATATAAGAATGTTTTAAGTCAAAATTTAATCAAAACATTTATTCCATAATTATAATTGAATTATTAATATTATAGGAGATATAATTTTGTTTTTAGATCATTTGAAAATTGAAATTTGTAAATTATTTAAACAAAACATAGTTTCCAATAAAAATCATACTTTTTTTCTTGTCACTAAAAAAATATATCTTTTCTAAAAAATGAAAATAATACCTTATGATAATATTTAAATTCCAATATAAAATTAGAAATTACTTTTATAAAATAATTTTTTTGATGTTTTAGAAATTATTTATAATATTTTATCATTAAAATCATTCAAAATTAATTTTTATTGAAATGTGTTTCTGGAGAATGAAATAAATTTATTGAAAATTGAATAAATATTTAAAAATAAATAGTCAATAAATTTTTATTGAGTAACTTTGTTAACACACTTCATACCTTTTGATAAAACAATAATGTTACAACAATAATATTTTAGTATTAATATTTAATGTTATGTTTAAGTATGGTGTTAGGTGTTTTTGTATGTTATAAATCTTTTGTTATTTTAAAATATGAAATAATTAGAAGTTATTATTATTTTCTATCAAATGGGAAATAAAAATATTGCTCAAGTGTATGTGTGGGCATCCGTCTCCAAACAGCAATGTGAATCATTTTCCATCAATTCTTGTCACGAATTGTTGTACTGATAGATTTACAGAATATATATATATATGTGATATTTATGATATAATAATTATAATTTAATTATAAAATATTATATTATTTCTTTTCATTTTTCTCATTATAAAATATTATTAATGTTTATGCGTACATATTAACTACCATATCCGTGAGTGATATATTTTAATTTCAATGAATACTTTATATAAATAGTTATATATTTTTTATAGTGAATGTATTTAATACATATGAAAAAAGATTATTTATATATTATAATAAATTATATCTTATAATTTTCATGCTCATTCGGTATTAAAAACACGCACATTTTTATGTCTGTTTTACCACAAATATGTGTGATGTTATATTGTTAATGAAATGAAAAACTATTAAATATTGAATAATTGTGATATTATGCAACAATAAGATATAATTGTTGGTATTAAAATTTTTTAGATTATGAAAACATGATATAATATTATGTATTTGTCTTTTTAACTAAAATGTGTATGAAAAAAAACAGTTATCACTTGGAAAAATTATTTTAATAAAATATTATTAATAAATCATTTATTATATATTTTAAACAGATCATATAAGATATTATATGTATGGATATTTTAATATTTTTTTCTTATTATAGAATTAAGTTTTTATATAAGATGTTCAAATCACTAAGGAGGAAATAAATACACGAGTTAAATGTTTTGTGTTAGTGACCCAATTTCTACCATAATTTTTTTATTCTAAAAGTTAAATTCTTGAATATATATGATACAAATTCTATATATATATATATATATATTATATTAACTTATTCAAAAGTTCATTTTTTTCTCTCTTAGTACTAAAATTTATGAGAAATTTTTTTAAAGAAAACCTTTTTTTATATTCAGTCAGGAATATTTTCATTGATGTCAATATTTTATTTACAAATTTCTATGAATTTTATTTTATTATCTAATGATTTATTAATTTTATTTTCTCGAACCTTTCAATTTATAATAAAAAATTTAGATGGAATATTCTAATATTTTTCTTAGTAATGTATTTTTTAATGAAGGTATGAATGTATTCATTATTTTATCTTTTACCACACATAAAATTTTCCCACTATAATGAATTTTCTTTTATTTTATGCCTGCATTAGTTTTCACCATGGATCCTTTAAAATATTTATTTCACAAATTATATATATATATATATATTTGTAAATAAGTAACATTAAATGAAAATTGTATTTCCCATACTAAATCATCAAATGATAATTTTATATTATTTCGATATATATTAAAACCCATTTCTGGGTATTATTATTTTTTAGGGATAGAAACTAATAATTCCAACCACATTATTGCTCTAGATTTCTTATGATCATGTTCTTATATTTTTTTACTGTTGAATATATAATCATTGAATATTATTTCATCAATAAGAATGATTATGCTGATTATGTACTGAACTATTATTTTGTTATATCATATGATGAGTGCATTTGACTAAGTTTGTTGTGATCATGTATTTTAATAGGACCATGATGCATTTGTGGGTATCATGAGACACATTAGTATGGGTATTTAGTATATGCATTATATATTTATGTATTATTTCTTTTAGAATGTATATTATGATAAGAATTTGATGAATACATTTATTCATTTATATTTTAGGATTAGTTATTTATATCCTTGTGTGTATTTATATTAATGTGTAATCCATAAATGTATTCCCATTTTCGGATGATACTTATATGAAATATTTAATTATTGTTCATCTATTCCACATTCATGATGATTAATATATCCTATAATATATTATATTGTAAACATTCCCTTATTGAGTATTTAATCACAAGATTTTTTATTCTTTCCTTTTATGAGGTAATGAAGAAGGAAATTTTGAATGATTTTAGGGTTATACTAGATGAAATTTTAAATTAATTAATTTAATTTTATGTTATATTTCATTATTTCAATTTCATTAATAGAATCATGAGTGTATATAGTTTCTTGGTATTATTAAATTATTTTAACATTCGAGATACCATCACATGTAACATGGGTTATTGTCGTAAACAAACAACTTGCTCTGAGTACTAGAGTTGTCGTGTTACATTTTTTATCAAAAATATTCTTCTTATAATCCATGTAGTATATATTTAAGAAAACAAATATTATAAAATAAAACCCTATGACATTCTGTAATGATATGTTTATGTATAGAAAAATGTATTAATGTTTTGGTCAAATAGAGATTTTTTGGTTTTCTAGAAAAATAAATATTTTTTGGTACGATAGATTGTGGATGTGATTGTGGCACAGATGAAACTATAGTTAATAAATTTAAAATTAGTGGATTGGGTATTAACACAATTTTCACGATTGTATGATGGGTGGGAATAAGATTGTACAACTAGATAGACACTTAAAAGGGGTATTCTTTAGTTGACTCACATGCTCAATATGAAATATTATAAAGATCGAAAAATATTTTTATGATTTTAGGGTATTATAAAATATACTATATGTATTATTCTAATAATAGATATTCCAAAATTTCCAATTTATATATGGAATTGATCTATATTTGGAATTATACACTATAAATAATCTTTTTGGTCTATTTTAGTTTATATCATTGTTTATAACTATTTTCTAAAGGAAGGAATGAAAAATGTTCCAACACTCGGTATTACTATGGTTGTTTCACTTGAGAGAATGTTAACATGATTTTTTTTTGATCTGTGAAAATTATTATAAATTTATGATATTTTAAATAGGTCTGGAACAATAAATTTTTCAATAGGGAAATACCTATTACATGACAACACAATTTTCTAATGTTGGAAAACATCATTTTGAAGAACCTCCATCCATTAATATAAATACTAATCCATTGATAGCTAAACAGTGATGAGGTACCATGAAAAAGATATTCCAATCATTATGAAGTAATATAAGTGATAATGTTACTATTTATGTATATTGTTTAAAAGAATATACAAATCATTGGAGGTCATCAATTTGATTTATAAAGATGGAGATAAACAGAATAGTATTGATGATATTTAAGGATGTGTTCATTAAAAAATTATTTCCTCATGGTAAATGACACAACATTGAAATTTCATTCTTTAATATATGAAAAAATAAAGATTAATGTACATCTATGTATGATTAAAAAATTATAGGATTAGTAAGGCACGCTATAGAATACTTATATAATAAGAAATAAACATTCTTCATTTCATCCATGGGATTAATTGAGGCCTTATAAGGTTATTTGACTGTGATATTGTTTTAATATTGTGTTATGGTTTCCAATTCCCTCCAAAGGGAGAAACATTTATTTAAGTAATATATATTTAAACAATATGAATATAATATGAGTATGATATACCAAATAAAATAAATGAATCGAATGTAATTAAGTGATGGATGCAACTTTTAACATGTAATAATGATGGGAGAATCATTCATGTATATCCTGGAAGGGAATGTGGGTTCTTTTCATGTGTCGAGAGAAAGGACATCATGAGGGTTCAATTGTAATATGGGGAACTAGAAAAGTGAACACTCCAAGAATCAATGAAATTTTGATCTAAAAAGGCTAAAGTGGAATGAAAAAGCTTATGAAATTACTACTGCTAAAGTAAAAATCCATTATGTTGTTGTAGAATTGACTTTGATCATAAACTCTTAATATATTTGATTTGGAATCTTCTCAGTATTTTAATTTTTTATGGATATCAAATAATCCCTTGAATCTTATGTGGAATGTATTTCAAATCAATTAACCTAGTAAGAATTTAGTTATAAAGTGAATATATCGAGTAGGTTCTAATAAGATTAACAGTTATTCCCTAGTTTAAAACATGTTTCCTATACCTATGTTTGGATTTGACATAATCCTAATTTCTAGTGTTCTGTTAGATTTTAGGATTCTAAAATTAGTAGATGTAGTGGAGAATATTATATTATGAAATAATGGTATAATAATTTATATTATAATGTATTATATAACTTCTATGGGTGTTATTATTGATGAATTACAAATTAATTTACTACTTCATCCCAAATTTTTTTATTCATATTCAGTATTATCATAACATGTTTTGATAATTTTCTTCGTTATGTGTAACAACTTTTCATTATTTTATTGATATTATGATCTATTAAATTTTCTATTTTAGGCATCAAGAATGAATAAAATTGTAGTCATTATTTGATAAAATCAGAAGTGGAATTTGATTAAATTACTAAATCAAACAAAATAAAAATTCACACGAAAAATTAAAAGGATTAAATTATGTATATTTTATTATAACTCATTATTCATATAAAATTAACGATAGATATCATAATTTCTTTATGGATACAATCAATTAGTTTTTAAGTTACTTTTTTATCATGCTCATAAGTGGATGTATAATAATGTTTCTATTGCAACACAGCCTTAACATACATAGATATCTATTTCTTTTAATAGAATATTATATACATTACAAAAAAAATATGCCTGAGGACCATAATAGTTTAGTGAATTATGAAACATAGAAAAAATAATCTATCCTGCTAAAATATCTTCAACATCTCTTGTAAGTATCTTCACCTTTATTACTTATACCAAATACCATTATTCATAACTTAGTGAAAGTAAACATAAGAAAGGTATGAGATCTGATTCTCAGTAATGCTAAATAAAGGAAATGTGTAATAATGACATGAAAAATAGTTATGCAACTTTATAATAAGAATTCAAGATCATACCATTATTATTAAATATCATAATAAATATTTACAGTTTAGAAGACATGAATCATGCAGAAATATAGAAATAAAATCCATGAAATCATAACATAGGAAAACAAATTGAGTTGTGGAAAACACATAAGAATATAGAAACTCCATGTTAATGAGGACTACAAGGCCTTTATAACTTGTTATTCTTAGTTTAATCAACCATGAAATTTCCTTGGGATTTGGATGCCCTTATGTGTACCCTCTTGTTTCAGGCATGTGATGTCCTCCTATTTTCCCTTTTATTTTTGGCACTAGATGTCCTTCTATGCACCATTTTCTTTAGGGCTTGGGATATCTTCCTGTATACCCTCTTGATTTAGGCTTGGGATGACCTCCCATATACCCTCTTTTTTTATTCTTGGGATTCCCTCTCGTTTACCCTTTGATTTCATAAATCATTTATCATTACCCAATTCATTGGAGGGAGATATAGGTCCCACCCATCTCTTAATGAAATCATACACACACATGAATAAAAATAATAAAAAATAATAAAAAATCATATCATAACCACTAAAATAAAATGGGTATCATACACATGAAATCATATCATAACCTATGTAAAAAGATATAGGTTTAATAATCATTTCATCCAAAGTATAACCTGTGAGAAGAAGCGGGTTTAAAAAGAATATAACCCATTGAAATGAAATGGGTGTCATATAAATCATTCCATGACGACATAAAACAATAATTAAATAATATTAATGGATCATTTGGGGAATTTCTTATAAGGTAATGAGTAACATCAAAAGATGTCATATTATATGGAAAATAAAATGGAAACATATTTTTAAAGAATTTCTTAAAGAGAATATTCTTTATTCTCTGAAAAATTATTTTTAAAACATAAAACCTATTTGAAATCCAATTTCTATGAAAATACAATGAAATCAAAGAAATAATCCTTAAAATCATTTTGAAAACCCTTTTTTTAAAACATGTAAAAGCAGATTGAATACATTTTGAAAACCTCTCTCCAAGAAAATATATAAATTAAGGTTCAAACCTTTTTCAAAACCTTTTTCATTTAAAACAATCTGTGTCATGAACCAGCCCATGTACCTTGAAAACACGATAACCGAGAAATCCTTGACATAACCAGAAAGGCATTACCGATACCCATAGGTTGAGGAATAGAACCTTACATCATACAACATGAATCATTGAATGAATTTTCCACAATATATAGCCAAATCAAAATAAAAAAGATAATGTGTATATCAATGAAACTCCACTATGATAAATGTACCATAATACAAAAATTCATAAACAATCTGAAAGTACTACATCCCAAGTACCAAAAAGTGAATATAAACCAAGTCCCTATAGAAAATTCTCCCCATCACCAATGTTCATTAGTTATATTCACCAAAAAAGAGATACTTTCTACTTGATCAAACCTGGAAAAAGATAATATAAAAATAGCCAAAGGAAAAAGTAGGGTGTCAGCTAAAAATCATAGTAGGGTCTAACCACAAATTCTATAATAGATACCAATAAAATATTATCCAAAGGGATAATTTCAATTTTCAAAAAAAGTGGATGGTAATTTTAAATCATATTTAAAACAAATCCCATACAGTATAACTGATGGAAAATAATTTATGAAAGATATTTAAAAGTGGTGGAATTTTTCAAAAAAATGGATTAAATGTAACATTTATATTAACCAGTTTATTTAAATTCAGTAGGAAAATAAATCAGTTCAAAAAAATTGAATATATTTATAACTCAAATATAAAACAGGTGAGGAACCTGGTTATCTTCCATGTGGTAAAAATTTTCTGGTTTATATTAATCTAATCTCTCTAAGGCATCACAGAAATTTGTGTATACAAGTATCTCGTTGAAATTGGAAAAAGCGGACTCATCATCATCCCATCAAGAATGTGACCCACATCATGTATGTTATCGAATGTCGTAGTATCATAGAGTGTGTCCAAATAACTTACAAACAACCTAATGATTTCTTGTCCTCTTACATAATAAATGATGAGAAATTTATTTTAAGACATCTTAAAATACAATTAAATATGATTCCTATATTTTAATTTTAATTTTACCATTTAAAACCAAAATAAGTTTTAACAAAAAAATTCTTTTTTTTCCATGATAAATCCACCGGGTTTCTATAAAATCTTTAAAATCCATTTTCACATACCAATTCTATCCATTTTATAAACAATTTCAACAACTAAATTCAAAATTTAATTCATTTTATAACAACTGAAGATTGATGTACATGTACTTTACATTTCCTTTTTGGAACACATAATACATTACACAAATATATTCCCAAATAACGTATTATTTTAGTTTATTTGGAAACATATAACATAATCATCTGACATTGTGAAAGATATTCAATATCTCCCATAAAGATCATCCTGTTTTTTCCATACCTAATAATGTGGTTTATATATATGGGAAAAGAAAACATAAAAAGGGGGATTTGAAATTATTAGTAAGGGTAAACATGGAGAACATAAAATAAACCAAAATCATTTGAACTTAAAAACATGAACATAAATTTTAAACATCAAAATATTGAGTCATGAAATAAATATTGGCGCAATGTAAGGCATATATCATAATGGAACATTAACAATGATATAATAGCATTAGTATAAAACATGTAATTGTGGAATATTAATAAGAACATAACATGAATTCCATAACATCCAAGTCATTTCTACCAAGACCATCATAATGGAAAAAGTCCAGTACTGAACTAGCTTTACTTTCTATTCCATCAATGTATTACTAAACCAAATTTACTTATTGTTCTAGTAATGCATATGTCACGAGATATAATTATATACCCAATTAATTTGAGGGAGATATTGGTCCAACCAATCTCATAATGAAATCATTCTAACATTTTCCAAAAAACATAAATCATTCATCAAATCATAACCATGAAATAAAATGGGGTTCTAAAACATTGTTTTTTCATAAAATATTTCATATAAGAAAAATGAAATTCATTAAAAAATTTCATTAATAAAAACAGTAAATTGAAACTAATAATAGAGATATAAACATAACCCTGTGCCATTTTAGATAACAATAATAATTTTGTTTAAACACCTGAACTTAATTCCAAAAAATATATACATTATTTTTCAAAAAGTTTTATTTTCTCAAAATGACATGGATTTTTAAAAGAAAATAATTTAGTGGAAAATAATATTGAAATACTTTAGTTTATGTATCATGGAAATAATGGTTCATGAAAGTTTATAAATCTGTTGATGCAGTATAAGTTAAAAAACATTCCCCCCATACTTTTTTTGAAGAAGTAAAAAACTAACCCGTATTGTAAAATAAAGAAATATTCCTTCCAAACCATGTAGTAAAAGTGAAAATGGGTAAAAATGACATTAAACATACATATAAAGATATTAAACATTTTATGAAACAATTCTTATAAAACATGGACATGGATGATAAATATACCCTAGTAAATACTTATAAATAAACAATCCTGGATAATAATGAGATTTCAAAATTATCCATTACATCAGGTCTAATATCCTTCGTATGTGTCCAAAACTCATATATAGTTTTTTAAACATATTATTAACTTGTAACATAACCATAATCATATTTATGACATCATATATTATTCACTTATGACTTTATATTAATTGTTCATTTATCAATTCCATGTCCAAGCATCTTTCTGGGTAATAATCATTTTATTTATCAGACATTTTTTGAATTTTTATTCTTGATATTATTACATATATCATGATATTATTAGTTTTAGAAATGTAAAAAATTATTTATATGTCATATATATTCTGTATATAATTATATATAAAATATAGAAAAATTCAATGGAATACACCGTTCATGGAGACGGTAGGCCGTACGTACACATGAACGTTGTAGTCATTTCATTGTCGTATTAATGGAATGAAAACTAAATGATAAATATGTATATCATAATTAAATTATAATATATGAATTATATATATTACATAACTTCATTAATTATATCCTTTATATGTTCCATATATGAATGAGTCATATCACTTTTAGGGGGTCGTAGTCAGCACTTCCTCCAATAAAATTATCGTATTTCGACATTATGGATAGTATAAAGGTTGGATGAAAAAAATACATAAGAATATAGAAAATATAAATATATCATATATCATATATAAATAAATTTCCATCATAATGGCCACCATGAGAGGTGGTAGGGGAAAATTGAAAAATCATCATTTTGTGAGGCAGTAGATCGCCGTACACAGAAATAATATGTTCGTATCCATTTGATGGAGGTTTTTGTAAGTGTAGTTTTAATCCTTGTCATAAAAAATAATAGTATATTGATGATACTTTTGTGGTTATGTGATCAGAAAAATATATTATCATAGTGAATGGAGAAGGAAAATAAAATAAAACAACTTGACAGATGATGTTACCCCTAAATCAGGCAACTTCTTTTGATTTGAGCCAAAAGGATTTCTTAATTTTCCTTCTAACCAAGTTAAGGAACATATGAGGAATGGAGGGATATTGGAGATTATTTGGATATAATTTGGATGAGTCAAGGGGATTTAGTGGTGGGTGTTATGGGGGTAGAGGTGGTGGCCTTTTATAAGAGGGAGGAGGGGCACTTTAGGAATGTCTTATAATATTAATTTATGATGAATTCAGTTTTGATTAAAATGTGTCTAAAACTCATTTAATTCTTATAAAACTTAATTATAGTTTGAATACCCATCATCCAGTAATTTTTAAACCAGTTTTGGATATTTTTTATCCTTATCTTTTTTGTTTAACACTTATTTAACCCTTTTTAATATTATAGTGATATCATGTTATTTACACATTGTGGGTTAATTTTATAACCATAAAAATTCCAACAACCAAAAAAAATTCATTTATGAAATATTTGGACTTGTATTAACTAATTGGACAAAAATTAGACTTTTACAAATTTAATATCATTTAATAAACTATTTTATGTTTTATGTTATGAATTATGTTGTTTTTGGACAATATTCATACTTGACATTTTACATATTCATAAAAAATTGATTAATTTGAAAAATGAATTAAATAAAAGTTAACATGCCAAAATAATCCAAACAATTCAGGTTTAGAATCAAAATTATAAAATTACATTTATTTGAATATTTATAATATCATTTATTTTAATCCATTATTAATGAATCAATCACTACATCATCATTGTGTCATGAATAGATTTATTTATTTAAGGTATAAAATTTATAAATAAAATACCATGATGTATAAAATAATTTTATCTTGATCATGACTATTTGGAGTGGAATATATCACTTCTATATCACCATATAATTTTTTAGTAAAAGATACATGTTTATGTTTTATTTCTCATGACATTAAATTAATTATTATAAGATGTAATTTTCACATCTTAGTGGTTATATGGGGTCCCAAAATCAACCCATGGATCCCCATGGTCTTAAATATCTCATAAAATAGTATTAGGACACGTTTAATGTAGTTTTATATTATTATATTTTTATTTTTTACCATTATTTATGAGATTTACTATTTAACCATGGGAAATATAACAAATTACTGAAGTTACTATTCATAAAGTCCAAAAATAAAAGGTACATATTCAAAAAAATCGACTATATGATTCTAAATATGTAATATATTTCTCCAAATTAAAAATACAGAAATTTTTGAGAATAATTTAAAATTAATTCCTGTTGTAAAAACCAAAAAGCACATTTTTACGAAGTAATAAGTATCAGAAGATTGACATGTGTTTATGTCCAATTTCATTGAAAAATTATTTCCAATAAAAAATTGGATTAAATGACAAAAAATTAATCCAATCAAAATTTTATAATAATTAATAATATAATATAACTATACAAATAAATTATATGGAAATGCAGTTTTGAATTAAAATCTAGTATTTTTAACTATTCATTAAAATATAAATGTTATTAGAGAAATAAAAAATAATTAGAAAAAGTAAATTTTGATTTACCTATTCCAAATGATAAGTTTATTCTGTAAAATATAATATATAAGAGTTTAAAAGACTATATTTAAAATGGGTGCGCTATTAAAAGGCGAAAACATCAATTTTTCTAAAAATACATATTTTATCCGAAAAATAGAACTTGTTATTATACCATGTCTAGAAAATAAATTCGATTAATGTTAGTGTTATATTAAATTAATATTTTTTTAATACCATTCATAACATCTATCTTATATCCCATAATTATATTTAACAATATATCATTGTTTAGTTAAAATCAGTATGATGTACAACACAAGCTATCGATGGAGGTCATTCTTATGTGTAATACAAGGCAAGAATAGTGTTGTATATACTGTAATCTAATACAATGTTTCATACAGTGTAATATAATATTGGTGTAGCGTACAACACAATACTTCAAAGAAAATAAAAAGAATTTATCCCATAAAATCACAAAGCGTTGCATTCTACCCCCTTAAAATGGATTTCGCCCTTGAAATTTGTCGAGGTTATAAATCGATTGCAACATGAATGTTTCATTCATGGAATCCAACTTCATAAAAAGGAATAATAAAACTTTATTATAAAAAATAATTTTAGAAACATAATGGTTACATAATGTAACTCACTATTGGGGTTCCACATAGGAGAACATAGGTGGGAAGTTAAAAAATTAACATGGTAGAGAAATCTAGCCATCATGTCTTGATGGATAGTGATATAGAATAAGGTTTGGAGAAAATTAACCACCAGAAATCAATAAATCATGAATTATATAAGGGACTATTTGATTCATTGGATAAGAAGGTACTAGGATAACATTTTTTATTTCAATATCATTTTCCTAATGTAGATGAATTTTTTCATGAGGAGAAATAATTACTTGATTTCAGTAAAATAACACCGTTGGATGTCCCCTGTCCTATTTATACTTCATATCTTATTTAATGAAATGAATATGAATTTTTCATTCTAGAAGTGTTATAAGATCATGCGATAGAATGATAGGTCATTCCATCTATCTCAAACAAATTTTAGAACATGTTATCAAATATGTATAAGTCTCTCTATATGGAGATAATACATTAATCTAACAAACTTAAATCACAATATAAATTATAGTATCCAGAAATGTATAATATGAAAAACTTCAAAAATAGAAAATATAAAACATTAGAAGGAGGTGAACTAAATTGACTTAACATGTGTCTCTTAGATCCCATTTGGAATTTCATGGTTTCAAATTCCAAACATGTGAACATTTTAATAATGGTTTCTCTTGAAACATGACAATAGCATAAATTACTATAGAAACTTAGTGAAAACCTTAATTATATCAAAATCTACAATTTCCATACACCAAGAAAACCAAAAAATCTATATACTCAAACCACAATATCACATTGTCATTATATTAGTCATGAGATAATTAATACTATAAAACACCCCATTATCTCATTATCCCTTTAGTATGTTCATATCATGTGCTTTACAAAAATATTTTGATCACTTTTCATGGTTTCTAGTACCATATAATTATGTAAAACCCCAATAGGCCAATACATAAATATTATAATATTCCATAATACTATAAATGAGATTCCATAACACTATTTTGGAATCCAATTACAAAAACACTTAATCATTCCACCAATTCATTTTCATACTCAATATCACCAATAGTGATCGCATATGACTTCTAATTATCATTTTCCTTAAGATGTTTCTAATGTTGATCATTAATAAACATTGGATTTTGTCGTTCATTAGCATAACACCCCATTTCATTGCACTTGTTTAATTGATGTGTTAGTGGTGCGTTCTCTATAGTCTTTTATATATCCACATCATTCGCAACCTTTTTCCCATTACTTCATCACTTAACTACTTGATGACCTTATTTTCCACAGTTGATACATTTTCTAGTCCCTTTAAGACAATATCCACCATGATTCTTTCCACACATTGAGAACAAAGAAACAATCATATTCTTTTCACCATTGTTTTGAGATTTTCCCTTAAACTCCATCATCTATTTCTTGTCAAAACCATGAGATGGATATGTAAAACCAACTTACAGTTACACCTTTATAGAAAAATGCACAATCTCTTCATAGCTACTAAAGTATCTTATAGCTAATTCCTTTAGAATACTAGGTTTTAAGCCACTAAATAATTGATAAACTTTACATTCAGGTTGGATGACAAAGCCAGAATCATACCATGGAGGTCGTGTAAAATTCACTTCGTATGTACCAAAATATTCATCATCAATTTTATTACACTTAATGAACTCATTTTCCAATTTATTTTTTCAATAATACATGGCAAGTAATTATAAAAAAATTAGTTCTTGAAGACTTCACATTCCATGGATTCAATTTCATCTTAATGCATTGTATTCGTAATTAGAGTCCACGGATGGTATGCATAACCTTCTAAATGATAGACTAATAAAATTACTTATTCACGTTCTGAACATGGAAGGATGGAAAATATCATTTCAAGGGTACTGATCCATTGTTCAGAAATAAGTGGATCTTATGACCCACTAAAACAATATGGATGTTTCTACAGGAAGGACTTAATATAATGCAGATCCATTATCTTCTTATTAGGATGTCCAGAATGATTCATAGCTTTTGTAAGTATTGAAATATGATTCTTCATTCCATTTTTCATATCCTTTGTTTTTTCCCGAGGAAAATCATTTCATTTCCCAGTGAATTGTTCATTAGCACATTTCTTTTAGGTTACATCCATTGTCTAAAACCCAAATAGAATAGTGTGAGAGGCAAAAATCATACTAGGAGAACAACACAATCAGGGGTAGTAATTTTAATCTCTAACATCTTATGTTTAATATTAGGATATTAATGATCATTAAAATAATTCTAGTATTGTAGTCTATAGTTATACTTAACCTCAAGGACATCCATAGACATACCTTACAAATATATCTGGGGATCTAACTAAAGTTTTCACATGAATGTTTCTAAAGGCAAACAAAACCTTCTATTTGATACCAACTCTAATGACCCAAACTTGATGTACATAGACATTACATTTCAATTTTGGAATACTTAATACATTAGAAAAATGTATTCCAAAAGACCCTATTATATTATTGTATTTAGAAACTCATAACATAATCTTCTAACTTGGTGAAATATCTTCAATATCTACCATAATGATCTTACCCTTTTGGTTTCTTATTTAAAACCATTATTTCTATCCATGGGAAAAGAAAAGAGAAAAATGGAAACCTCAAATTATCAGAAAGGGTAAACATGGAGAACATAAAACAAACCATAGAAATTTTAACATAAGCACATGGAAATAATCTTTAAACAACAGAATCATGAGTCATGAAATAAAACTTGACAATACATAAGGCATAGATAAAAAAGGAACATTAACCGTGATAGAGTAGAATTGAAAAAAACATGTAATTTTGGCATAATTATAAGAACATAATATGATTTCCATAGTAGCGAAGGCATTGCTTCCAAAACCATCATAGTGGAAAAATTCCATTACTGAACTGGCTACACTTGTCATTCCATCCATGTATTACTAAACCAAATTTACATGTTGTTCAAGTCATTTATATATCATTACATATAAATATTTTCCCAATTAATTGGAGGTAGATATAGATCCCACTAATATCATAATGAACTCAATCTTACATGTTCCATAAAAACATAAATCATTCATCAGAGCATAACCCATGAAATAAAATGGGATTCTTAAACTTCACTTCATCAAAACAAATTCCATATAAGATAAATGGACTACATAAAAATAATCATGTAATAAATAAAACCAAATCAAAGTAATAATAGCAATTTTAAAAAACATATGTCTTCTTATATGGAAAATAATTTTGATAAATCACTTGAACAAAATTACTAAGGAAAATTTCCTTTTTTAAAAAATAATTCTGTTATCAAAATTCTACACAAATTTAAAAGAAAATAATTTAGTTAATAATATTTTTTCAATTTCGTATAGGAATATTGATGGGAAATGGTGTCATGAAAGCGTAAAAATATATTCATTCTGTATAAGTTAAAAAAATATTACCCTCTAACTTTTGTTGCAGAAGTCAAAAAGAAACCTGTAAGGTAAATGAAAGAAGGGATCCTTCCAAACCATGTAGTAAAAATCAAAAATGGGAAAAATGACTTTAAAAATATATAGAAGAATAGTATAAATTTTATGAAATCACTTTTAGAAAACATGGAAATGGATGATAAATATACCTCAGTAAATACTTATAGATAAACAATCATGGATAATAATGAGATTGCAAAAATATCCCTTACTTTTGGTCTGATATCCTTGGTATGTGTACAAAACTCTTGTATAGTGGATTTAAACATATTATTAACTTTTAATAGAACCATAATCATATTTATTCCATCATATAGGATTCACTTATGACTTTATATTACCCATTTATTTATCAATTCCATGTTAAAGAAACGTTCTGGGTAACAATCATTTTATTTATCGATCATTTTATGAGATTTCATTCTTATTATTATTACTTATATCATGATTTAATTAATTCATGAATGTAAAAAATCATTTATATATCATATATATTCTGTATATAATTATATTTAATAGATTGATAAATGAAATAGAATACACTATTCATGGAGACGGTAGGTCGTACATACATATGAATGTTACGTTCATTTATTTTCCATATTAAAGGAATGAAAACTTAATGATACAAATATCTATGGTATATATGTTAAATATGTTTATTAATTCCATCTAATATAGGTTCTATGTATGAACATGTCACATCACTTTGAGTGGGCGGTTGTCCGCACTTCCCAAATGAAATTATCATATTTACACATTATAGAAGGAATAACATTATAATGTAAATAATAAATGTATAAGAATAGAGAAAATATAAATATAATATATATCATATATAAATATAGTTCCATAATAATGGCCACCATGATATGTGATGTGAGAAAATTGAATAATCATCGCTTTGTGAGGCATTAGTTTTCCATACACAGAAACAATATGTTCTTATCCATTAGATCGCGGTGTGTATATGTTTTGTTCGAATCAATCTTATTAAAAAATAAAAGTATATTGAGGATAATTGGTTTTTTATGTAATCAAATAAAATTAAGATCATTGTGAGTGTAGAACGAAAATAGATGAAAAAGAACTTGAGAGAGGATGTTACCTATAAATCGGGTATCTTCTTTTGATCGGACCCAAAATGATTTCTTGAATTTTCTTCTTCACAAGGTAAGGATTATAATTGAGAGGGGGTGATGTTGTGAGCTTATTAGGGACTAATTTTGATTATCCAAGGGTCATTAAAGGAGTGTGAAATGTGGGTATAGGTGGTGAACTTATATAAGAGAGAGGAGGGTCACTTTAGGAATGTCTTAAAATGTTAATTTATTACAAATTAAATTTTGATTTTATATGATCCAAAACTCATTTAATTAAAAGATAATATGATTTTGTTTTGAATAACCATTATCTAACAAGTTTTTAATATTTTATTATACTTATCTTTATGGTTTAACCATTATTTTACTGTTTTTAATCTTACGATGATATCATGTTATTAACACATCGTGTTTTAAGGTAATTAACATATCTTGTCAAAGGACCCAAAAAAAGTAATTTATGAAATATTTGTAGTTTTAACAACCATTTGGATGAATATTAGATTTTTATGAATTTAATATCAGTTAATAAACTATTTTATGTTTTATGTTGTGAATTATGTCATTTTTGGACACTATTCATACTTGACTTTTTAAAAATTAATAAACTGATTCCATCGAACCAAAGGCTTTAACTAAATGATTATATGTCCATTTTATCCATAAGATTATTAGATAGATTCAAAATAATCAAATTAAATTTAATATAATATTTATAATATCCTTATTTCAATCCATTATTAATTAATCAATCAATAAATTCATCATGTCATAATTAAAATTATTTATTTATTGTCAAAAAATTATAAATAAATTTAAAAACTTTAGAAAATAATTTTATATTTATAATGACTATTTATAGTCGAATATATCACTTATATAACCCCATATATATATTCTTTCATAAATGATACATGTTTATGTTATATTTATCTTAATATTAAATTAATTCTTATAAAATGTCATTTTGACATCTGAGTGGATCCATGGAGTGCCCAAATAGACCCAAATATGACCATCATTAGACATATCTCATAAAATAGGATTAGGACACAATTTAGGTTAGTTTTATATTATTAAATATTTATTTATTCCCCTTATTTACCAGATTTACCCTTTAATAATGGTATATAAAAATAATTACTGAAGTTACTATTCATAATATCCAAAAATAAAAGGTACATATTCACATAATTTTGATATTTTTATTCCAAGTATGAATCTATTTTTTCAAATTCAAAACACAAAAGTTGCAGTAACTAATTTAAAATTAACTGTCATTATCAAAACCAAATAACACGTTTTTAAGAAGTAATAAGTATCAAATTATTGACATGTGTTTATATCCAATTTAAATGGGAAATTACTTACAATGACCAAAATTAGATTAATTGATAAACAAATAATCCAATTAACCTTTAAAACTAACTTAAAATATACTCTAACTATATAAATAAATTAGATAAAAAGGCAGTTCTGAATTAAAATACAGTATTTTCACTATTCATTAAAATATTAATTTTATCATAAAAATAAAAAAAAATTAACAAAAGTAAATATTGATGTCCCTCTTCCGAAGATGTTTTTTATTTTATAAAATTTAATATATAAAAGTTTTATAAACTATATTTAAAATTGGTGCACCATCAAATGTCAGCAAAACTACATTTAAAAAAATACTTCAATTATCCAAAAAAATGAACTTCTAATATCATGTCAAGAAAATATATAATAGGAACATTAAATTTATATAAAATTAAAAATTTCTATAATAATATTCATAATGTCTAGTTTATATCCCATAATAATATTTTAAAAATATATCATTATTTAGTGAAACTCAGAATGGCGAAAAAGAGAAGCTATCGAGGAAGGTCGGTCTTGCATTTAACATAAGCCAAGAATAGTGTTGTGTTTACTGGAATCTAATAATATGTTATGTATAGTGCATGCTAATACTGATGTAGCGCACAAAAAATACATCAATGAAAATAAAAAGAATATATCACATAAAATCTTGGGGTGTTACACAAATAATTCCCATTTAATCCATAATTTAAATTATAAAATATCAATTTACCTAATTTCCATAAACACAACCCAACTCAAGGAAATTTGGGGTTTTCATAATATAGATGAAAAAAGCATTTGAAACCTCCCAATTCAGTGGAATTGGGTTTTACCTTTGAATTAATTGATAGATTGTTTGAGTAATTGAATTTAAATCAACAGTTGAAATAGATCAATAAATTAAAGGATAATCAATTTTGATAGCCGAAATGGAACCACCTACCTATTTATGAAATAGAAACACTCTCAAAGAAACTGATCAATGATAAATAAGGTGTATAAAACCTTGAAGCACAAACTAGATGAGAAATCTTATACAACAATGCACAAATCCATAAATTTTAGGATAATCATTCGAAATCCCAAAGTAAGAGAGAAAGAGAATGACTAAGAACTTGGAATAAAGGTTACCTAGAAAACAAACCACAAGTGAACATGGTGATCTAATTAAAAAAATCATCTGGAAGGGTTGGAGAGCTCCATGATCACCTCAGTAAGTACTTAGGTCAACGAAGAAGAAAGTGGAGTAGTGGAGAGAAGATAAACTTAGCTGCACTACCTGTTTTAAACATTTTAATGAAGGTATTACACAATGTGTCATATCAATACACGACGTCAAGTCATTAAATTTCTTAACAGCCAAAAAACACATCAAATTGAATTAAAAACGAATGCTCCAAGTTAAAAATGGTTCTATAAGACATTCACGAAGTGTAAAATAACTCCATGTCATGTATCCATCACAACATTAGGCCTTCCACAACATTCATCCTTAAAATATTTCTTAATTTTTCACCTAGTAACATGATATTTAACCCTTAGAAACCTAAATAATGTATCAATTAAAGAAAAGAGTCCAAAAAATATCTGACTTCACCATTATAGGTTCCATCCCAATAAAATCACCCCTACCCAGTAAAAGAAAAGGAATATCCAAGACATGGATAATGATATACCTGTATGATAGGTAATAGGATGTTACAAACTCCCCACCATAAAATATTTCCATCCCTAGAAAGCCTATATAGAAGCTTCCAGGACAAAAAATGAGGCAAATTATATCTAATCTGTGCCTTTCATTCCTATTACTTGTGATTATCATAACAATTATTCCCTAGCACAAGAACCAAAGTTATCATCCTCCCATGAAGTTCCATGGTCTCAGAATCATCTATCCTAACTAGTTGCTCAGTAAGAGATAAATCAGGTTCAATATGTAGAACACTCAATTTGAAAACATTAGATAGATCAGAAAAATAATTTATTAGCTATGATATATAGAATATGGTGTGTGTTAATGATATTTGTGGTGCAGGTGCTAAATGTTATGAAACATTCCTCACATGTTCAACATCCTCGAAAGGTCTCACAAAAAACGAGAAGAATGCTTCCATTTTCTCTCAAGACATTGATGATCCAAACAGGGTGAAACATTAAAAAACACCTAGTCACAAACTAATAACTAAAAAGGTATATAATTATGGTCTATATAATACTTAAACCAGATTTTTGGCGTTAAAATTCTCAGAAAAAATCAATTGAATCATTGATGTTGTCTCTTGCACCAAACATGATCCAACTAAAGAACATTCAAAAATATCTAACCAACACAATTATGACTAAAAAGGAAAACCATTAAAGTCCTCAAAATGTGACATTATGATCATGGGATTGTAAATATTGTTTTTTAAAAATTCAACCATCCACAAATGATCATCCCAAACCCCACCGAAGTCGAGATCCTATGAACATAACATATCCTCAAAAAATATATAGCTCTCCCTATCTGGTCATCTAACTATAGATGGTAGGCCAGACTCAAATGGGCATTAGATACTAGGGACTCCTAAAGGACTCTCCAAAATAGATAAGTGAATTGATGATCCATATCACAGAATATATAAGACAGAACTCAATGAAAAAACAATCTCTTTCAAAGAGAGATTTAAAAACTCCTCAAAAGTTTTTGTATCTTGAATGGGTATAAAGTGAATTTAAATGGTTAGCATTTCGATCACAACCTATATCATATTATTTTTTCTCAGGGTATGAGGAAACCCAACAAAAATTTCCATGTAAATGTAATCCTACATTTATGTAGGGACTCGAAGTGTCTAGAGTAAACCTAATGGTTTCAGGTGAGTAGAATTCACCTGCTGGCATGCATAATACTGGGAAACAAACTCATAAATTCCTTATCTCATCCATAAACAAAAGGAATACCACTGCATATCATAGAAAATCATTGTGGTTCCAAGACTAGATCCTTAGCTATCCGTCCACCGCCTCGGTCACTCGACAAATCATTGCAGGTTCAAGCATCCTTCTAGAAATATGCACCCTTCTCATAGTGCCATGGTCAACGAAAAAGTTGAAAAGCTCATCAGAGCCAAATTCATCAAGGCAGTGCAGTACCGCAAATGGATAGCCAAAATTATACCAGTCAAGAAGAAGTATAGACATATTAGAGTCTACATCAAATTCTGTGATGTCAACTGTCACTGTCTGAAGGATGATTTTCCACTTCGTGTGACAGAATAGCTGATTGATGCCACGGAAGGTTTCCAAGCCCTCTCCTTCATCGATGGTTACTCCATATACAATCAGATCCTAATATCCCCTGAGGATAAAGATTCCACAGCTTTCAAGGAACCCCAAGATACTTTCTGTTACTAAGTTATTCCATTCGGCCTGAAGAGTGCAGGTGCCACCTATCAGTGGGCCATGCACCGCATATTCAATTCAATCATTGGGACATTGGTGGAATTATATGTTAATGATCTGGTGGTCAAATATCACCGGTTCCAAGACCATCTCAAGAACATTGATAAAGTGTTCAGCTACCTCCGATCCTACCACCTGAATATGAAAACGCTAAAGTGTGCCTTCAGGGTCACCTCTGTGAAGTTTCTCGGCTTTGTTGTCAGGTACTTGGGCATTGAGATTGACCCAGAGAATATCAGGGCCATTAGACAGATGCCACCCCCGAGAAATATTTGGGAGCTTCAAGGTTTCCAAGGACACTTAGCCTATATACGCAGATTCATTGCAAATCTGTCCGGCAAGTGTAATCCCTTTTCACGGCTCATGAAGAAAGGCTCCATCTACGAGTGGGATAAATAGTTACAGGAAGAGTTTGAGGAAATGAAGCAGTACCTGCTCCAGCCTCCAGTCTTGATGCCACTTGTCTATGTAAATCCACTGATCTTGTACGTGACTGCCCTGGAACGATCTCTCGGCGCCCTTATCACCCATAAGAACACTGAGGGGATGGGAAATATCCTCTACTACCTCAGCCGTATGCTCATCGATACAGAGACCTGATACTCCCTCATCGAAAGAAGCTAACTTGCACTCGTATTTTCCGTGTAGAAGTTGAGACATTACCTGTAGCACCATGAGGTACAACTGGTGTCTCGGGTAGACCTGCTGAAGTACATTCTGAACCGCCACATGTTGTCTGGCCGTCTATCATGGAGGGAAGTAATTATCCAATAGTTCGAAATTAGGTTCGTGCTTTAGAATGACGTCATGGGACAAGCATTGGCATATTTTCTAGCTTCCCATCTATCCCCTGCAGACCAATCTCTAGACCTGGATTTTCCCAATGCGGAAATCCTCTCGCTAGATCATGACATCCCATGTTGGCAGATGCACTTTGATGGTGCCTCCTGGTGCCCCACCGGCAGGAGACTCGATGATACTGGGCTCAACAGAGTAGGCCTAGGTATTGTCTTTACAACTACAACACATTCCATCCTATTGTACTCATTCTTGTTGTCATAGGGATGCACCAACAATGAGGTACAATATCATGCCCTTATCACTGGCCTCGAGCGAGCCCTCGAGATCGATGTTCCCAATTTGCATATAAAAGGGGATTCCGAACAAGTTATTAAGCATATCAACGGTGGATACGTATTCAGAAATCCAGAGCTCATGCCATTGTTAGGGGGCGCCATCCAGCTAATGGCCTAGTTTCCATCTCGGTCGGAGGTTACTCATGTCCCTCGATCATTGAACTGTCGAGATGATGCCCTGGCCGACCTAGTGGAATAGCTTGCAGAACCAGAGCAGGATGATCTGATTATACATGTGGCGCATCGAAGAGTCATTTCTACCGTCACCCAAAATGCTAGAGATGAACTACGGGTAATCCATATTACCGCAGGATCCTCCACATCAGGAGCCCCTGGTTCCTTAGATGTTGTAATTGATGTGGACCCGACTGGAGAGACCACTTTTTCAATTATCTCCAAAATGGTTGCATCCCAGGTGATCGGGCCATGTGTGAGTGAATCTTACGCCGCGTGCTGCAGTTTACCCTCTAGAGTGGTCCCAATCTTGAGCAGATCCTCAACAAGCACGAGCTCAATGGTGTTATCCTCTGTTTCATCCAAGGAGTTAAGATTTCTCAGGTCATGTAGGAGGTTCACGGTGGTTTTTGTGGCCCTCACCAGACTGGGCTGAAGTTGTCCCATCAGATCCGGAGACTGGGGTACTTCTGGCCCTCCATGATCCATGAATACATCAAGTTCTCCAAGATATGTCACACATACAAAATTCATGCTAACTTCTTGCATCATCCACCTAAACCTTTCCAATCCACCAAGTAATCTTGGCCGTTTGTGGTTTCGGGACTCGATATCATGGGACCATACCCACCAGTGACAGCTCTGTAGTGCAGGTTCATCCTGACCGCCACAGATATCTTCTCCAAGTGGGCAGAAGCAGTTCTTTATAAGGTGGTTAGAGCTTGTTCTATCATCGACTTCGTGATCTCCAATATCATCGACTGGTTTGGAGTCCCTCACACTATCCTCACCTATAACATCACAAACTTTTGAGTAGTCGAGCTGAAGAAGTTGTACGCCAAGTACAACATCCGTTCGAACCATACCTCCCGCTACCACGTGTAGGAAAATGGACAGATCAAGGCATTCAACAAAACCCTCTCTAAAATTTTGCAGAAAATGGTTGGTCAGAATGAGAAGTGTTAGGTGGACAAACTACCCAACTCCCTCTGGGAATATCGGACAACGATTCATAATTCCACCCAGGTGACCCCTTATTCCCTGGTGTACGAGGCTGAGGATATCCTGCCCATCGAGATCCAGCTGCCTTCGTTACGCATAGAGGTCTTTGACCAGAAGGTGCCAGATAAAGTAGCCAATGTTTTTCTAGCTGAAATGGAATCACTTGACGAGAATAGGCTTTACACCCTGCACAATCTAGAAAGGCATAAGAATAAGATAGCTAGGGCCTTCAACAAGAATGTTCGCCTCCGCTCTTTCCTACTAGGAGATTTGGTATTGGCCCTTAGGACACCCATGATCCCTAGAAAGAACCACCCAATTTGGAATCCAAATGGGAAGGAACTTACATAATTCACATGGTTTACCCCAATGGAGCATACTCCCTGGTGACCATGGATGGTGAGCATGTAACTCCTCAAACCAATGCCATGTTCCGTAATAAATACTTTTTCTTGATCCTAATGGTCCTGCACGACCTTAAATTGGATGGTCCTACATGACCCTAAACTACACGATGGTCCTACACGACTTTAAACTGGTTGGTCCCACATGACCCTAAACTGCATGATGGTCCTGCACGACCTTAAACTGGATGGTACCGCATGACCCTAAATTGCATGATGGTCCTGCGGGACCTTAACTGGATGGTCCTGCATGACCCTAAACTGCACGATAGCCCTGCAAGGACTTAAATTGGATGGTCCCTCATGACCCTAAACTACACGATGGTCATGCGCGGCCTTAAACTAGATGGTCCCACATGACCGTAAACTACACGATGGTCCAGCACGAACTTAAATTGGATGGTACCACTTGACACTAAACTGCACGATTGTGCTGAACAACCTTAAACTAGATGGTCCCACATGACCCTAAACTACACAATGGTCCTACATGACCTTAAACTGTCTGGTCCTACATCACCCTGAACTCACAGATCCTGCATGACCCTAAACTGCCAGGTCCGACATGACCCTAAACTGTTCAGTCCTACATGATATTAAACTGTGTATCGTCCTGCAAGACGTTAAACTACGCCCCTAGAACTACGTACATATTTCTTCCCACATTTTTGGGATATGTAAGAATTCTCAGATGCCTCATCTTGATCACAGCCCCAAAACTATCCTTTTTGACTATCCCCCTGGGTATAGTCCTCTCGGAGGGTCCTCATGTGGTGTGGTGTAGGCCTCCATGGCCTCATTCATATGAGAATTGTGACGCTTTCACCACATGATCCCTCGTTCTTCTATTCTCCCACATCCTCACCACATGACGCCAAACTTCATGGCCTTCAAGAACTACGTGTGGCTTTATTCCCTTCCTCATTAGATATGTAGGAACACCCTGACATTTTATCTGTCAGCCCAAACCCAAAACATCAGAATCTTCTATTAGGTCAAGACACATGGTGTGGCACACACTATTTCCATGATCCACATAGAGTTCATCATAGTCTCTCCGTGTGTCCCATACCCCAGATACTTCCATCTCTTTCACCGTCCTACTTGACGTTGGAATGCGCAGGCACACCTTCTTTGCTCATGCCCCATGCTTGGGATTCCAGCATCCTACATTTTCGAGAGGGCCCCCGAATGGAATGTATTAAGCCTAAGGTCCCTCCTACCATTATGAGCCAATGTCCATGAGGATTTTGAACAAATAATTGATGCGAGTCCTGCGTTGAGAATGTGGTCAGTGGTCAATCCTCATTTGTTGTTCCCATACCAAGTCATACGATACAGACGCTGTGTTTCATATATGGTCAACAGCTATCCTTTTCCATTATCACTGCCCCATTGGTCTTAAGTACTGTGTGTATTGGTTCAATCTAACCTGGTTTCCTTCAAGTTGTGGTCTCCCTCAGTTGATTCCAGCTATCTGACCCCTATATAATGGGTAAGCCAAATCCTACTCCTTGTTTCTGACCCTGAGAACTACCCCTGTGGGCTTAGGTGCTATGATAATGTGGTACCCGCATGAGGGGTCATATAACAATGGTTGGCCAGGATGTCTAGTTTCTGGTCCCCAGCCATTTCGGGCCCCTAGCCAAAGATCACTTGTTTTTTTACGGTGTGGTGTGGGATTATGTCCTCATTCACATCGGGTTACTTTCTGCACCATACATAGCCATCGTTGGGTTATCATAACCATATGTGCGTCATATCCAGAACTATGTATGGCTTTAATATCATCCATATGAGATACATATGACCACATGAGCACCTCGCCTTCGGGTACAACCCCATCTCGGCCCCTTGTCTCGCATTCCTTAGGAATAGGGGTATATGGTGTGTTATGGTATTATGTCCTCATTCACATCGGGTTTTTGTAACAACCATTCCAATTACCTCATCCTCCTAAGAGTTTTGTATTCCATTGTTCCATACACGTCTTTTCAAATCGACCGCTCTCAAGATGAGCCCCTCAGTCCTTTTCGGCGATTCACTAATGTGCCCAAGGGTACTCTGGTTTAGCACATGGAATGTTGGATTCTACCCGGACATGCTATCACCCATTTCGCAGGCTTCGTGTTCCCCTTCATTAGGGCTTTCATAACCTTTCACACCTAAAGGGACCCCCAAATGGCATAGATTCTAGGCCTAAGGGTCCTCCTACCATCACGATCCAACGTCCTTCAGGGTTTTAGACAACAAGTTGATACAAGTCCTACCTTGCGAATATGGTCAACGGTCAACGTTTATTTGTTTGTCCCCATTTCAGGCTAACACGATATGGATGCTGGTTTTTTAATATGGACAATAGTTATCCTTCATCATCACGCCAGTCCCTTATAGTTTTGAATGTTTGTTACATAATTTACATTGATTTCGACGACATCATGTCCGAATAGATTTTCAACACTCCTAACACTATCCCTCAGTGCGCATTTTCAAGTTAGAAGGAGAAATCCACGGTAAGGGCGTCATTCATGGTTCTTCACCGATTTCCCTTTGGCATGCATTCCAGGTATTGTAATAAACCTCTTCCTCCCATGTTTCCCACACCGAGGTTGACTCACATGGGCTTAGGGATCGGGTTGATTTCCACACTTACATGTAAGGTTTTAACTCATCCAGGGTTCGATCTCTATAACCATAAACTAAGATCTCCTCTAGAACTACATACAACTTGATTCCCATTCTCATGAGATACGTAGGAACGACCATGCATCTCATATTTGGGTCCAGCATCAGCACCACTTGTTTATTTCTTATTTTCTGCCATTGGGGTTTTGATTTTTATGGTATTGAGTGGTGTGGTGTGGGATTATGTCCTGATTCACGTCGGGTTTGTACTAACCGCACCATGTATGTCCCTTCCTAGGAGTTCGTCCCTCCTACTTCCTATCCCACATGACATTAAACTAAATGTTGTCCTGCATGATGTTAAAAGGAACTCTCCAGAACTACATACAACTTCATTCCCTTTCTCATGGGATACGTAGGAACACCCAGACATGTCGTTTACGAGTCCAGATCAATGGAGAATGTAGTTTCTCATTCCTCTTTTCTTCTGGTCTTTCATAGCCCCTCGGCCTGAGGTTTCCCTCATGGAGTCTCACTTGGTGTGATGTGGGATTATGTCTTCACCTAAATTGGGTATGTTTTACCGCACCATGTGAATTCCCATCTTGAACCTCACCTCTCATATATTATTATATGAAAAATGACATTAAATTGTGCCTCCGGGTCCCATCATATGACCCTAAACTGTGATATTATCGTCCGGGCCACACGACAAAAAACAGAACTGCATCGTGATGTCCTCACTTGTGGGGACCATGTTTGGTATTGGTCACACACAAAACCATTTGTCAATTCCTAAATACGGATTGATTCTTGTGGCACTACCAGGAAATTTCATCCTAGTCTTGTCGCTTCACAAAAAAAACACCACTCACCTTAAAGAACAAACATGATATATCAAATGCCGCTTATTTTGGTGCAGAGACCACACCTGCATTCCCCTTTCTTATAACTACATTTGTCTTGATTCTCATTCTCATGAAATACGTAGGAATTCTCGGGAACTTCCCCATGATCCTAGCCTAAAATTTGTGTTCAGTACCTTGACCTAAAAACTTCCCCATGGAACACATGGTAATCTAGACTTCGGGTCCTCATTCACGTCAGGTTTAATGATTACCCACCATGTGTCTCCCGCATTTCCTACTATCCACAGTCTGAGTTCGATGACCCATAACTAAGATTTCCATGGGAATTGTGTGTCCCGTTTGGCTATTTCGTCACCTTCACCCACAGTCCAATAAATCATTCACCACTTAATGGTCCACCATAGGATCTAATGTTGAAAGCGTGCGACCCTAGGACCCTTGTCCTTGGGAAGGGACTCGACTCCCTCTATCTGACTCGTCTCATTGTCATAATCATATGTGTATTGAAAAAGATCCTGAAGTGTGGAAATTTTCATGGGGATATTCCTATTATTCTGTTTCCATGCTTCGTGAGCTCGCTATTTGGATTCCCATCCTCTTCCACATCATAAGGGAACCCCTTCACGGCTTACTCTCATGCCACCATGGGTCACCTACCTTTTCGGGCCAACATCCCTAAAGATATTAGAAGACATTTGTGACAGGTCCCATGTTTCGAACATAGTCAGTGGTCGACCCTCATTTGTCTTTCCCCATTCCAGGAAAACGCGATATGGATACTGTGTTTTGAATATGGTCAATAGCTATCCCACATCATCATGACACAATCATCGTGGTCCAGTTCTCGACCATCATGATTCACATATTTCCACTTCCTTGTGTTCATGTGGAATTCCGACATACTCGACTTTGATTCTTCACACTTCAAGGTGCATTACATGGACGAGTTAGCATCATTGGTCTGACATTCTTTGAGAATCCCTTCGCCCTAACATGTCCCTTCCTGTACTGGGAAGGTCCCACCACTACTTCTTATTTTTTTCACTGAGTATGACTCATGTGGGCATAGTAGTTCTGGAAGAATGTGTACTGATGCAGTCATGCCCTTCATCCCACATGATGTTAAATTGTGCTTCTGGAACTACTTTTGGCTTGATATCTATCCTTATGGGATACGTAGAGACACCCATGCATTTTTCCTCATGTCTAGCCCCAGGGATCATAAATCCCGTTTCTCCCCATTTCCGGCCCCATGGCCTGACCCCTCGTGGGGAACTATGCAACTGCAGCTTTCCCTTGAACATGTTCAGGATGCCCCACGATGACGTTGGGAAGCAATAGCCCCCTCGCCAGAGAGGCCCTGCCTAATGGTTGGAATGATCCATGATCAAACTAACACGCCCATCGAATGTGCTTCCACCATGGTGCGATAATTTCAATAGTGTTGGGTTCTGTTCTAACAAATTGTCACTCCACATTCCACGCTTTGCATACCCCATTATTCGGACCCTCATCCCCTTTCTCGTCTAGAGGAACCCTCTAATAGTATAGATGCTCAGCCTCTGGCTCGCCAACTATCCTGGGATAATGTTCCGTAAGGAAATGGATGAAATTTTGAGTCAGTCCCCGTGTTTCGAACATTGTCAGTGTTCGGCCCTCATCTATTGTCCCCATATCAGGATAACTCAATAAAGATGATGTGTTTCGAACATGGTCAGTAGTTGTCCTTTATTATCTCACTACCCCCTACAATGTTCCGAATCTGAGGAATCTAAATTCACATTTTTCTGTTCCCATATGTTTGGACTGATTCCAATTCCCCTGGTGTTTTCCCATTCATGCTCAAGAGCACATCAGAAAAATGGAAATAAAAATGTTTCATGATCTTTCCTCTACAGGTAGGCCTTTTCCTCATTTCTTTCCAGAAATCCGGATTAACTATCAAGGTCACGGATACCTGAAGCTTGGTTTTCACTCCCACACTTGAATGGAGTAATAAGGTGGTCACCCCTTGTTTCTCACATTGGGCCCCGACCCATATGAGCTTAGGGAATGAACGTTGGATGCTCTACGAATATCGTGAGAAAGCAATAAACTAATGTAAATAACGGAACTCGTGTATTTCGTGGAATCAAACAATCAAACCATGGAAGTATGTTTCACGGTTTGTTATTGTTACAATACCCAGTGGTCTGTTCCCCCTATGGATGGATTAAACTCTTCAAAAGAATGTTGCAACTCTTCCACCCTCTGGCTTGTGGTGTCTAAGATTTTCTACCATCTATTTACCTCCCGCTCCACCTCAGTAGCGATGGGGTGTAGTTCGTCAGCCGCGACCCATGACCACTCCACACCGGTCCGGATAATGGTCATCTCCTCAGAGGCTCTCCACATACCCTCCTCGGAATTTTCTATTTCAGCCTTTAGTCGCAATACAAGCTCTAATTGCACATCAAGAGAATAAGAATACTCATCTGCCTGGGCCTGAAACCGTTCAACCTCATCTTCATTCTCCTGGAGCCTCTTGATGTTCACTGCCTTCCTCCACTGCAAGCCTACACTGATGCCCCAATCATATTCCTAGATCTTTTCCACCATAAGATATCAGATGAGCATGTGAGGGAGCTGGGCATCCACTCCCTCAGCATACAGTTCACGTAGTCGCAAGCGAAGTCTATCCATCTCTTCCATCCACAATGATTGAGGGTGTTATTAGTGAAGTGCATGATCAGTTTCCATGATCAGCGATATAGAATTTTGCTTTCCTCCTTGTCGGAGGCCATCTCATCCCTGTCGGTGTGGTTGTCATGCTCATATGTAGGAAATTCCACCAGGAAATCCTCAATTGGGTCGACTTCTATAATTAAATCAGCCATGGTTGTACATAAACTATCTGGTTGGTCCTCATAATCAGATCCCACCACTATAACCTCAGGCATAATCCCACTGGTGTTCCTGCCAGTGATCATGAGCGCTATAGTTCGGTCAGGTTGAAATTTCACCTCCAAGAACATTGGCATGCCTCTCAGAAGGGCACTACTGGAAGTCCCAACCAACCTCATCACATCAGCCCAGGCCAATATCAGAACATTACATGAAAAAAGGGGGCTTGAATGTCAGTTAACGTGGTTAGAGGATGACAATCTTAAATTCGGTAGAAGATAGTTACAGAGATCAAATTCCGGGTCTCGTTCCTGAGTGGACGTCATTGGGACCCCGAAACGTGGTCCCCCGTATATGGTTGGAAGGTCTGGATACTCTTGAGGAGCTGCCTCGGATGTCCTAGCCCCGTCATACATGGCCACGGGTGTGGATCCTGAAGGTCCCTCATCGGCACCCCCTGATGAACGAGAACAAGGTCTATGCACAAGGTCCTCTTGCACAGTGCATATGATGATATAGAATCTAGAGTAACCTATGAGCAGACCCCAAGGATGGAGCTTGAGATTTTACCTCGAGGGCCTCTGAAAAATCTTCGAGATCTGAGGACTGATCGCTGACTTCAACCTCCTCTAACAGACTCCCTCAACCGGCATCGTCCCCCTAGGAGGACATATCTGATTCTTCCAGCAGAGGGATGCACTCCATCAGGTTAGATGCTGATAGTTGTGGAGGGAGCGTACGATCCAACAACACCTTGACCCGGTCCGTCATCGGGTGAAAGGCACCCCAGAAGTTGATAAATTCTTCTAGTTCAGCCATGTATTGCTCCGCCTCCACCTGAGATACTACAAAACTGGAGTTAATGGGGAAAATCCACATAAGTCTATCTTGAAGTGGTTCAGGTGCTGCCAAAACTTAGATGGGACGAGGAATTGTCGATTGCTTCCCAGGATTCCCAGGCCTCTGGAAAGACAACATTATCTGGTATATTGATATGGCACAATAGTTTCCGCAAGGCCTAAGTAGAAATATTTCAGAATCCTCTCGGTGGACGCCCCTCCGGATGACTCTATTCTCCAAGGACAACCAGACCCGCTACCATAGCTTCCCCCTCAGCTGGTGTGGGCCTTGCCGCTAAAGCAGTCCCACCACTGCGGGATACCCTTCCCACCTTCCAGCCTCGGCCCCAAGGTCGTGGAAGCTCACCATCACCAACTAGAATGGTTTTCCACTTCCGTATTTCCCCCGGGTAGCCAGCCTCACAGCTCTAGGCATATTCCTTTACCAGCCCGAGGACAGCTGTCAGCGAAGGCAGTTCATTCCACATCTTCCCATCTTTCTGTCTGATCATGAGACACATCGGCCTCATTACACATGGTTTCTCTTCATGAAACACCTCCAAGTAGACCCTCAGGGTCATTCACTGCATGCACAGGAATTTGCTCGCAAAATGGTGTGGGGTGTACGGATCACAGAGGTGCTCGTGGTCCACCCTTTCCACCAAGACTCCACCTCGAAAGTCCATGAGGTAGGCCCGGTTGTCTTCCGTTCCCCGAACATCATCTGTGAGGGCCCCCATTGATAATAGGAACAGATGGAAGTTAAACTCTTCTACCTTTCAGACTCGATTTAATACCGATGGTGCAGTCAGCTTGGGCAGAAAACTCCTCGCGACATTGAGAATCGAGGGTCAAAAGTTTGACCCTGGAGGTGATATGGGGATTGGATACTCATAAATCCCTCTGTTGTGTGCCATTATCCACCCGTACAAAAGATGTAATGGCCCACATATCCTCTTTGGCCTCTTCCCCTTACTGATGTGCCACAACATTTTATACAACTTGGAGAGAATTGGGATCGTTAGGTTGACCCATCCTCCTGTCTCCAATGTGGACACAGTGATAAAAGTGCTTGGTCGATCTCCCATGTTGGTATCCCTCACCGGTAGGATCCAACCATAGATGGGAGTTGTGATGAATTCCTCCATCCTAACTATTGGCTTCTGCTCAGTGTAGACACAAAATCCCTAGGTCTTCCACTATCAATCATCCAACGGCTGCCGATACGAGTGTTCCTTACTCCGGGCCCCCTTCGGGCATGTTCTAGGTCTCGCTAGGAACGATCGGTCTACTGGGAAGTTTAGGATATTTTTGAACCAATGCCTAACATGGACATCCCTTACCGCCTCATTATCCCTTCCTGGAATAAGCTCCATCAATTCCATCACCAAACGTGGCATCTGCTCTGAATCCCCCCATGCACCCATAGTAGGGATGCATTTGTCATACATCGCCCCCAGTGTTGGGACTCCTGAGATCTGATGCTCAACACATAAGCTGATGATGACCTCCCCGTGATACAGGTGGAAGGCATTGTTCCCTGGTGACCATCAACTCAATAGCTCTGGCATTATCTACTTCAGCGGGTAGATGTTAAACTGGGAATCCCAAGCTGCCTCATACATGCCTACTCTTCTAAACTCTGCCCCAAAATCCTCACACGAGGCACCTACCCAGTAGGCCTAGGCCCAATCATCTGTGAAATTTCCGCCCTGGGGCATGTCCCATTCCTCATACCATACCTTCTTCAGGTTCCCCAGAGCCTCTTTGAGGATTGTTCGATACAGTGGAGGGGACGTCTCCAGCTGAAATGCCTTCTAGTAGACGTTGTTCAAATGATTGTATAAGCAGTCAAAAATAACATGCGTGAAGTCTTCCCAGGCATGACCATCGGCCGCTCTGAACCATTGGTGCTGACACGGTGTGCTCTGGAACAAGTAAGCTGGCTCGTCCCTACTTTCTTCAGGGATGAAGACGTCATACCTCAGCCCGAATCCATATAAAGGAATCCTCCTACAGAGCAGATAGTTTTTCTAGATCTCCGATAGAAGATCCACCAATGAACTATTTTCTAAGTTGCTATAGACTAACTCTCCTAGTCTAAGACTATTTTCCATCTCATCCCTCCGGGCGGGATCCGTATGGACCTCCTAGGGAGGTCCTTGGAGAGACATTCAACTCTGGATCATGGGGGATTTTCAGGTCGGCATGAAAATCTCAATCATGGAACACGTTCACAAAGACTATTTGTGAAGAATATTCACAAATCCCTGCCTGGGTGTTGAAGCGCAAGATCACAGGGTGCAAAACTTGGAGTCGGGGACTCACTATGCGCCGCGAAAACCCGATTCACGAAGAACACTCGCGGAGTACGCAGAGCTTTGCGAATCGAGAGTGAAAAAGGACAAAATCTCAGAGAATGGAAAGGAGAAAAGAGAGTTCAGACCCCCTATTTATAGGTGATGGACTTCAGAGCTTCGTGGCGTGTCCAGTTCGTGTTGAGCTTCGCGGCTCGCTTAGCCTGCACGTCCCCTATCCGCCTAACGAATGCTCTCTGCGATGTAGCTTCGCGAACTACCGAGGATTTTGCTGATTGACCCTCAGACTTCGACCCTTGATTTCTCTACAACTCCAAGTCTTAGGGGGTACTTTTTGTGCTAAAATATGTGAAGAAGAAGAAGAAATAGAATGCCTCCCAAGGCGGCCTCGTGAGGATCGTTAGCGGAGCCCCGACAGCCCCGCGCCTGCCACGAAGCAAGGAGACCTGATGCTCCCTGAACGCATTTGAATTTCATGAGACCGCTGCGAAGCAAGGAGGAAGGACACTCTGCAAACACATTTGAATTTTGGGAGACTGATGCGAAGCTTGGAGGCGGGACACTCCATGAACGCATTTAACATTTGCTAGCCCGCCGTGAAGCAAGGAGGCGGGACACTCTGTGAACGCATTTGATGTTCGCAATCCCAACGTGAAGCTACCAAGTCCCTCTTCGCACCGTGTAAGCTCTAATTCACGGTGCCTATTACATATAAATACCACACTCCCCTTAAACCCAATGGAGGGATAGTCTGACCTTTCGACTTCCTAGCTCCTAAATTGCGAAGCACCCTCTACTCTGTGAACCAGGAGCTACACGAGCTACGTTTTCTCCTCAAAGTACCTCCCCTTGGCCTTGTTTTAACCCCTCTTCCGAGAGGGATTCCTTTCGCAAAGCCTAAAGGACTTCGCGAAGTAAGGGGATCAACAATGGGACCCAGGTCATCGTGGAGCATTTATGTTTCATGAAACACCCCTATTATACACATGATCCACATTCCAAGGCAGGGTCGTTGTACTTCGCAAATCACTTCTCTTCACGATGTAGTGCTTTGCGAGGCACCTTTCCTCCTCAAGGTCATGCTCCGTGAATCCCTTTAACCTTCGTGAAGCACTTACCCTAGGCACCTATGCCCAATTCATAGGCTATGACACCCCACATCACAAAGAATACCCCTTCAAAAATACCCACTTCCACACAGAGCAACAGAGCTTCACAGGGCCCCTACACATGAAACCATCTACTTTTCAATTCATTTTCACATGAGACCCTCTTGGTTCTCACGATGTAATTTCAATTTCCATTGGACGATACTGCCTGTTGCATTGCTTTGCCTCATTCTTCTTTGCATAGGAATGCTAATGGCTATTGATTATTCACATAGCCACGAAAACATGGACCCCCTATTGGATCATTCCATGACACCCCCTATAAAAGGCATCGCCGGTCCCTAATCCTTACCAAGGAGAAGATGGTACCAGTTATGTATGTCCTAGGGGTGTAGATTGAACCCACCTCGTCCGAGCTGTAGGACGTTAAACTACCAAGCACCCTCTTCCTCAACAGACGACGATAAACTGCGACCTCCCCTATGAACCCTACACGGGGTCCCCCACCTCAGAAATTCTTCACGACCACTCGTCTCCACTAGAGTGTGACATTCCTTAAAAGGAATGACATCCTCATAATGAATTTCTCCCTCGAAATTTGTTTGGTTTATCTATGGATTAATTTTTGAATGTTTAATTCATAGAAATTCACATCATAAAAAACAAATACTAAAAATTTTTATTAAAAGGGATATTCAAAACAATAATGGTTACCCAAAGTTACGTATAATGAGATTCCCTCATAGGAGAATAAAGGTCGGTAGTGAAAACATGGGAATGTTATATAAAAAATACCATAACGTTATGATGGAGAGTGGTATAGAAAAAGGTCAGTATAAATTTAAAAATCATAAAATCTATAAATATATGATGAATTAAGGAATATTTTGATTCAGTAGAAATTAATGTACCGGAAAATCATTTCTGGATTAAAGATTATTTTTCCAAAAGTTAACAAATTATCATGGAATTATATACTATTTTGATTTTAGGGAAAAAATTTCGTTTTTATTTTTTTGGTCCATTGCACCTATTTCTCAATAATGAAATGTAACATTTCCACTCCTAAAGTACTAAAAAATTATTAGACCTATGATATTCCATCCCATTAGTTATCATCAACACAAATTAGTATGAACATGGTATCCAATATAAATAAATCATCATATGAAACATAAAAATCAAATATTTCTGACCACATTTGAATATTAAAATAAAATTTCCATAAATGGATAACCAAGTATCCCTTAAAAATTATAATTCACCCTTTATACCCTAAAACTGTTATTATCTTAAACTAAAAACATTATTACTAGAAACATGGATCCATCCTTGTACTAATAGAATATAAAATGTGATTTTATTACTTTATAAACCATGTAAGTAAAGATAAACACATTAAATATCACCAAAAGATGAAAAATAAATCATTCAATGGAATTATTCATTCAAAATAAAACATAGAATTATTTACTTGGGAGGGAAGGATAAGTAATTATTAATTATTTTGGTTCAATTCATCCATTATGATCGCATAAAAATTTCCATTTTTTAATTCTTCTTAATGTCTTTTTGTGTGTTATAATTTATATAAGTCATTGGATTAGGAAACTTATTATAGTAATGGACAAACTCTATTAAATTGAATCATTTATGTGTAATAGGCGCATTCTGCGGGAATTTATCATTGTTATAGTGATTTTCTAACTTCATCCCTTTAGTTTAACAATTAACCACTCAATGAACTTCCCTTCCACACATAAATCATTTAGTAGTCCTATAAAGAAAATTTCCTCCATGTTTCTTCCAAAAACATCATTATAATAGAAGGATCATTTTATTCTGTCCATAGTTGTTATATTTTCCATTTAACTCTATATTCATTTTCATATCAAAACCATGAGATCGATACAAAACTCCAAATAAAATTTACACCTTTATAAAACATCTTACCACTTCTTCATAGCTTATAATATCTCTTATATCCAAGGACTTTCAAATAACGGTTTTTAGACTACTGAAGAATCGATCAATTATTATTTTCGGTTGAATGATAATACCTGAAGAGTACCTCACTGGCCTTGTAAAATTTTATTTATAAGCATGGATATATTAACTATACATTTTCTTAAGATCAATTAATTCCATTTCCATATTCATATGAATAATCCTATGCAATTACTTATTAAGAAATCTATTTTTGAACTCATCCCAATCCATTGAGTCAATTTCATATAGATACATTGTATTCTTGATTAGATTCCACTGTTAATATGCTTCATCTTTTAAAAAATAAACAACTAGAATCAATTCATCATGATCTGAACATTTGTTAATGGAAAATATATTTTCTATTGTAACTGATCCATTTCTCAAAAACATGGCTGTGAGAAGACCCACAGAAGAAAAGAGGATGCTACCTTTTGAAGGACTCAACGGAATTTTGTTCCCACCTTTTCTCATTTGGGAATCCATCAAGGTTCATATATTGAGAAAGTTTGGTGTCTATAGCAAAGAGAATATTCCTTCATTCTCCCATATCATTTGGTTTCTCTGGGTTAGAATCACTCCATTTTCGATTGAAATCACCATTAAAGAGGATCCTTTCGGTTCCAACCATTTACTAAAAACAAAAATATAGTGTAAAGAACAATTATTAGAGTGAGGAACCACATAATTCTAAAACTACAAATATGATTCCAAAATTATGATGCCATTATTAAACTATAAATCCTTTGGATTGTCTTAACCTATTCAAATTCAACTTCTATTTAAATTCTTCTTGATGGTTTGTGAAGATTTTATGAATTCCCAATGAATATCCTGCAAGAGTATAAAACTTTCTGTGAACTAAGGCCCATTGTCATACACCAGATTACCCTGAGTAAGGACTGGGACATCTTGTCAGAGTTGTTATCCAAAGTCACATTTGTTCTAGAGCCACATGAGTAACCACACATGGATTCATTTATAGGAAACCACATTCTATCTCCTATACTAAAATGACATGGAATTTTTTTTAAAATTAACCAATCCTTGTACTTATCCTTATTGAGATCTGTAGACATATCCTTAGAAATATACATAGGGATATATCTAATTTCTGTTCATCCTTTCTTCCAAAGGATTTTTAATCATTCCTTTAACATCAACTACAGCAAATCGGTCTTAACATATATGGAAATTACATAATTTTAGATGAATATTTAGTACATTAGAAAAATATATTTTCCAAGAACTGTAATAGTTTAGTTCCATTGGGAACATGGGAAAAAATATTCTATCCTGGTGAGAGATCTTCAATATATCCTATAAAGATATCCACCTTTAGTACTACTAAATAAAACCATTTTTTATTTTTTGGGGAAAGGAAACATAATAATGTGGTGAGATCAGATGCTTATTAAGGGTAAATAAAGAAAATCTGTAAGGATTACATGAACTAAAGGCCATGAGACTTTAGAATAAAATTTTAAGATCATAACCTAAATTTTAGTCATCATAATAAATATTGTCATTTTATAAGAAGTGAATCATAATAAAATAATGAAAATAATCCAGGAAAGTATAACATATGAATAAAAAAATAATTGTGGAAAACACATAATAATATAAAAACCATATTCTAAGGAGGCTTACAAAGTCATTTATAACATGTTATGTAACATCCCGACATGGAAGCCACTAAACCGGTGCTCCGATCCGGTTCGCCAAAAGGCATCAAGTGCACCTCCCCGTACACCAGAGGCTTCCAACTAGTAGCGAGGGCCTAGGGTGTGATTGTGGGGAGACTATGCCCTCATACCAGAGTAAGCAAACAGTAGAAATAACTAAGCATCATACATAGCAGAAAGTAAACAGAGTGCAGAAGAAATAAACAACTAAAATTGAATAAGTTGTAATAGTAAAATGTTGTAAAATCTCGAACACCTATGCAATAAAATACAACATTGTTCACCCACCGGGCTGACCATACAGATACAAGTACAAAAGAAACTAAAAGTAAAAGTGCATGGCCCTTCTACTAACTCTGAGCCAATCCCCGTACCCGATCTCCAAACACTGCCGAACTGCAGCAGTCCGAACTATAGAACCACTCGAGCAGCTCTGCTCGATCATGAAACACTGGGCCTCAGCCCCACCCACCATGAAACTCGCGCTCAACCTAAAAAGAAGACATAAGGTCTACACATACACAGAGGTGTACGTGAAGGGTTGAGAAATAATCTCAATATAGAACCTCGAAAAGCAACCTGTAACTGTGCTGCTAAAAGTGTATGCAACAACAACATGCTCATCCTAGTTGGAACACATCAAAATAAGTAAACCAAATGTGCTACCACAGTCAAACCTAGGGTATGTAAACCCTGTCAACTGGGCATGTGCCACCATGGATGTCCATATCTATATACATACACATGTATAGTCCCATACCTATAAACTTATACATAAATATGAATATTCATGATTAAGTGATTCAAATAACAAGAACAACATCAGCAGTCGATCCTTGGGACCATAAACCCAATCTCCTGGATATCATGTGCAAGGGCATTGAGCTGGATGTCGTTCCACTCAACTCGCGTATCATTAAGTCAATTTTCGGTTCCGTAATCCCATAGACATATACCGGCTTCAGCCAACGCTGGAAATATTTCTCTGATCAAGTTAACCAGAACCATGCCCTCAACATAATCAGAACCCTTCCCTCATGCTAAATGTAACCATGCCATCAGGCTAATATAGTCATGCCCTCAGGCTAAATATCAACATGCCCTCAGGCTAAACAGAACCTTTCCCTAATGCTTTGCCCTCAGGCGAATAAGTAACCATGCCCTTAGGCCATTCACTCAGGAGAATCAGTAACCCTGCCCTCAGGCCTTTCCCTCAGGCGAATCAGTAACCCTACCCTCAGGCCTTTCCCTCAGGCGAATCAAGTATCCCTGCCCTCAGGCCATGCCCTCAGGCGAATTAAGTAACCCTTCCCTCAGGCCTTGCCCTCAGGAGAATCAGGTAATTGGACTGAGCCCAACACATGGAAAGAAATTATATAAAATTCCTCTCAAGGAAATTCAAGCATTCTAAAATCACGGTATACCCTCAGGTAACCTGGCCAAACGGCTAACCAAGGAAACACACCCATGGGGTGGCCCTGGATCCAAGCAATGATCCCACACAATAGATATACATATTCATTAAATTACCTATGCAATTATAGGTATTTAATTAATCAAGGCCTCAGCCATACGACACCCCATACATGGGCGCGTAGCACAACAGTAAACAAAAACATTCATCAGTTGGAATTAAACATCATCCCACCTACTATTCAGGCACACAAGGAAGGGTAGGCATCCCAAAAAAAAGAAGACACCTTACGTCAGGGTCAATAGCCACCAACCAGGAATCACCTCTGGTAACCACTACAGCATCAGCAAACCAAGTCATATATAAACAAACAAGTGCAGGTTTCCCAAAATCCCAACCCAGTAATACATACAAATCCAAAAGGGATTACCATATTGACACAGGTTCTAGGTGACACCTAATCACCATCTCAACCCAAACCCGGAATAACAACTCAGGGTCGGTCAAACAAAATAGGTAACCCCTTGGGTCCCTCATGTCAAACACCTTGGAGGCATCATACTCGGGATCCTCCAGATAACCAGAGATAATGAATCCTACACAGGATCCTTAGGAAAGGGAAATCCTACATGGGATCCTTGAATGAATAACAAAATAGGCAACCCATAATAGGGTTCCTCTCAAAGAAAACATGAGAGAGTTCCTACAAGGACTCCCTAGTTCATCACACAAGCAAGGCATCCCTCAAGGGACCCTTAGAAGCATCCGGTCTCACGACCTCTCATGCCAGAAGGGAACATCTCACAAGGGGAGAATCCTCTAAAGGAAAGGTTATTGCAGATAGCTCACACCTCATCTCATATTAACGTTTTCGACAAAGTTGGTCTGAACACTCAACCTAGCTACCTCTCCAAGTCTCACCCTCAGGTGATGACTGGGCTCGATAACTGGAGGATGATCCCCTCCATTTAGACAAAACCCCCCAAATCTCCCTTTATATGACCTCTAAATGCCAAAAGGAGTTCACCATTATGATCTACGTGAAACAAATCTTAGAATAAACTACTCACACTCCCAATTATGACTTCTAAGGCAGAAGATATCCCCAAATTACTAAGACGGGGAAGTATATGGCCAGAGTACATGGCCAGAACCCATTGGGCCTGCCTATGTAATAGTACGCGGCATGTACATTACTGTACACATCATGTACTATTTACAAAAAGTTATGCCGTGTCCGTTTTCACCCGAACACATGCCCATGTACCACTACATGGCGTGTACATTTCTTTACACAGCGTGTACTTCAAGAAAGCCACTAAAACCATGTTTGATTTCACACGGCCGGTCACATGGCCACCACTACACGGCATGTACTAAAAGTAAACGACATATTCTTAAAATAACTTTCTATTCCCTGAACGGGAAGAACACACGGTGTGTTTCGTTGGAACACACATCGTGTCTACTGGGTTTTCTGATGAGAAATCCCTAAAAACGCCCAATTCGCCCATTTTCATCCCCGAAACAACAGATCGATCCCCATGGGCATACAAGCAAGAAATATAAGGCTTTTAAAAATATAAAAAACTTGTTTAAAGTGAATATATGATGAAAACCTAAATTTCTCTACCTTTGGGTGTAAACCGCCGAAGCTCTTCTTGATTTTACGGCTCACGGTTGCCCTTCGCAGAATCAGCGTGTCGAGAGCTTCGAATAGGTACCCCTCGTGCATTCCAAATCTCCCTCTTTCTCGATCTCCCAAATATCTTATGGAACACGGCCATGGAGGAGTGAAAGAGACATGATCAAGAAGGAGGAGTAAGGGAGAGAGAGGAAAAGAAAAAGAAAGAAGAAAAGAAAAGGAAGAAAAAGGGGCACGGCCCGGCCCCAGCACCCAACATGATTTTATGCCTCCCCTAGGCTAAACTCCCCGTACCAGACTCAATGTTGTAGACGGAATAAGAATATGATGCTCCGTTGAAATGTTATTTTCATACGAACTTGTGTGAATAATTTAATATTTAATTTAATAATATTATAATATTAAATATTCCACCAAAATTCGAACAGCTCAGATTTCCTCAAAACTCTTGTCCTAGGGTAAAATCCTTATTCCGGGACCAACAAAGAAGTCAGAATAATTATCTGAGGTCAGCTGGTAGGAAAAAAGGACCACTTTACCCCTCATGATCATCCAACATCAAAAATTGAAATTTTATCTCAAAACGACAGTCCGGAAAAACACGGGTTCTTACAAACTCCATAGCATAAACCTTCTCATCCTCGAGAAGTGCAGTAAAGGACCAGCACCCATGATCTCGACCCGAGAATCTACTCAACCCATCTATATGGACCGTCCAACGACTAGCCTTATAGTGTTAACCAACACCTTCTACATAGAAGATACTCAACTATGCCTGATCTGGTAGTCCCCACCATAGGAATACTGTTATCATCCTCTTAAAAGCCACTCCAAGCCCCAAAGGCCACTGGAAAACACCATAGTTTAACCAAAACATGGAAAACACCATCAAAGGCCAATGGTGCACTCCCCACCATATGGATTTCCTTACTCCGCTTCGAGATCGCAACACGAAAAGGTTCCATCCTCAACAAGGATGAACATTGTGAAAGAAAAAGGATCTCTATGTAGGGTGGAAGCTCTCTCATCATACTCAAGATGAATCAAGATAGCGCATGATGATCTCTAACAAGAGTACACTGAGATTTCACCAAAGGTGTGTCCAGCACCCTCCGAGTAACACTAGCATCCTGCCATAACCCGAACAGGATTTCATAATGGTTCAAACATTTCCAAAAAGGTTTACCTAGTAGAGAATAGAAATAGACCTACAAAGGTTCGATTCAAGAACAATGGTATCTAGGTCATCCACCGAGCCCTGTAGAAAAAGCATCACAACTAGGTCACAAGGTCTAACCACCTAGCCCAAAAGATCCAAAACCACTCAAAAGATAGTAAATATCACAACGAACAAAGGAAAACAATATCAAAACACAACCTACAAGGGCCCTGATCCTCTATGAGCATCCTCAGAATGAACTACTCCCTGGAGTTCACAAACCAAGCAGAAGAGAAACTGAACTGACGCTCATCGGGTATCTGTATACAGAAATACCACATGGAGGTCTAGTTCATAAAAAAAAGTACTGGTATCTATCGACATAATGCTCAACGATCTGACTAGATAACAATATACCTGATAAAAAACAACTAATAAGGGTTGTGAAAAAAGTCATCACGTCCCACATATACCAATTGGGGTCACTACATATATCATCCCTCCTTTTTATAACATAAACTTTCATTACATTACACAAAACTGAGGATCTTTAAGGTTTAGTGTCTTGGAAACCAGGATCTTAAAACATGAAAACATAAAACATTCTTATTAACCACATGAAAGGATTCTCCTCATGTTCATCCTAGGTTCATTACTGCATCTCATAACCTGGGGACATACATCAAAAGAAAGGGTGAGCAGAATGCCTAGTAAGAGAAACAAGGGGAAACATTTAACATGTGAACTTGGGATACATCAACAATGTCATGAAAAAGAACATTAAGGCATGAGAAATAAATCATTAGGCATATCATAATAAAAATAACATTTTTCATAATTTAAAGATGTGGCTATAACATTTAATATTAATAATCATTCCGTTTCACCAAGTTCCATCCCTGAGGAGTCATTAAAAATTACCAAGGTTATTCACCAAGGTATCAGTCTAAAAGGTCATCTCTAGAGATTAAGTCTTTACCCAATGCATTTGAACGCTATCCGGGTGCACCCTTGACATGTCTTTATTATCATGTGAGACACATATATCATCATCAATAATTTCATAAACACCCCATATAGCATACAATAAATGGGTTTCATTTCATTATCATAACTTTTTAAAAACCTGTTTAAAGACATGATCTTTATGTCACTTTAAACCCACGGAAAGGGAAAGCGGGTCTCATGTATGTAAATACATGAATATAAAATAGAAAAACTTGGTACATATATGAGTACCCCTATAGAAGAAAGAGCTTTGAGAATTCACTTAATAAAATAAAAGAACTTTAGAAAAAGAGAGAGACATTTTGAGACGGAAATTCTGCAGCATAACGGCTATGTTTCAGGGTTTTTAGAAAACATTGAAAAGAGAGGGGACATGGGTCAAAAATTCATAAATGACCCATAAAACAGTACAGGGACATAATATAAGGGATTTAAGAACATGGTAATGAAATTTAAAAGATAAACCATATGAAATGAAGAACATGAAAGGAAGACAAAAATAATATTTCTCTTATGAAAATTCGGCAGCCTAACGACGTCACTTAAACATCAACAAAAATGAATTGATGAGATAAAATTGGGTCTCTCATCATATGAACATATAAATGGAGTTAAGATGAATATAAAAGAACATCCTCCAACATAATAACATGGAGCATAAAATAAATGACATAAAAGATATTACTTGAAAAGAAAGAGAGAGGTCAGATCCCTTACCTTAAAATGTAACTCTTAAAACTCAATGGTTGGGACCTTGAGGGCTTGGGGGCACCACGGGAGGACTTCTTGGGAGGTAATGAGACCAGATATTAGTTGTGGGAGATTTGGGAGTCGAATGGATGAGTGGATGGCTTGGTATTTATAGGGAAAGTGAGGGGACAAGGCATTAATGGCCAAGGGACACCTCATTGGTGGTTTTGGAAAAACCATGGGCTTGAACATGGTATTTTCCCATGGTATTTGCCATGTGGGACACCTCATACCTTATCTAAATATTCATAAGTATATAATATTGATTACATACTTAATACATCATTTAATGATGTCCTTAAACACTCGTAACTTAAAAACAGTATTTTCACTATTCATCGAAAATTCAACTTTCTCAGAAAAATCCCAAAATTTCACCTTAACCAAATATAGATGCTATGATTTAGAAAATAAACACCATTTTATAAAAATAATTTTCTAAATATTTTAATTTAATTTTTAAATAAATACACTATTCACCGAAAATTCATTTTTTTCAGAAAAATCCCCAAAAATTACCTTAACATAAAATCGATGCTTTGAGTTGAAAAATGAAATCCATTTTATAAAAATATTTTTCGAAATATTTTTAATTTAATTTTTAATAAAAAAACACTATTCGCTTGAAAAAACTAATACTTGACTAATAATTTATGAAACTGTTATTTAACGATTTTATTGAATCTCATTACTTAATCAAGGTGCCTAGATTATATTAATACTTTATTTAAGTGAGATTACTAATCCATTTGGTCACATTACTAATCCTAAGCATAAAATCACTATTCATAATTTATTATTCATCAAAAATCAAGTTGATTTTATTAGAATCTAAATTTCGTACTGAACATAATTATAGAAGATAATTTTATAAAAATCATTACACATTTTTAATTATTTAAGGTTTACATAAGCATTTTTTAAAAATCGTTTTTCTAAAATTCATCAAGAATATACATACTATATTTATCCGGTCATTTGAAAATTCATAAACTTCATCATAAGAATAAATTCCTATTTTTATTTAAAACAAAGGATTACTCAAGGAAGTTATGGTCTCCTTACATAGCCCCTTATCACACCAACATAGGACCTAAGTGTAAGGTGTGATAAGGTGAGAGAAACTGAGGGAGGCTCAACCAACATCGCATGAGTATTAATTTCTATCAGTTTGAACTTCTCGCGAAGGAGATTCCATTCTAGCTTCACACGATGAATTTTGTCTTGGTTTTGGTCTAGAGCAAAACCCAGTGGTGCTACCTCCATCCCAAGTTCTGTTAGATGGGCTTCGATTGGTCCAAGACTACTGGGTGAGGCCATCAAATCTTCTTTCTATATTAATTAACCAAGATCACTTGTATTTAGAGACAATGATTGCAACATTTAGTTTCCAAAGGTTATACTGACTAACAGTTATATAATAGTCAAAACCCAATAGTCTCATTTTAATTATACTCATGTTATCAAATGAAACAGTTTGGTTGAGTATAAAATAAAATAATACAGAAAATTTGGAAACAATATTAATTAAAAATTTCGAGTCGTTACATTCTTCCCCTCTTAAGAAATTGCATCCTCGCAATTTTTAAAATTGGGTTTGGAAATTTCATTTAAGGTCCCACATTGGAAAAGGAGTCAGTTAAACTATTACTTTAAAAGAAATAATTGGAAGTACGAAGGTCACCTGAGTTAACCCATATTAGGATTCAATGTAGGAAAACATGGATATGGAAGAAAAAACAAAGGGTAAAGTTCTAAGGGAGAGTGACAGAAAACATGATTAGGAGAAAGTTAACCACAAGAAAATCACAAACTTATGCTATGTGTAAACGGTATTTGATTACCTAGTAGGAAATGTAAACCAACAACATTTTTGTTTTACGTTCCTTTTCATAATTTTGAGGAATTCATTTACTACATAGAACAAAAACATAAGGAAATATACCTACCTTCAAGTAGAGTTTAATCCTTTAATAAGTCTCTACCAAAAATAATATTTTCTCTAAATGATGAGAATTCAAAAGCACTTGGTCTCATCAAAAGCACAAGAATCATCTTCTAGAGAATCACATAATCCAAAAAAAATAACTATTTATTTCTTCTATTATCCCAAAAATAGAAAGGGTAAGATAAAAAAAATCGTCAAAAAGAAAGAATCCCATAGGAAGGGAAACTTATTTTAAATATTTAAAGTTCTATGGTACTACCAAAAGTTCATAATAGACCATTCCATAAATAACTGTCCTTAAAATTCATCAAAATAAACCAAACTAAGATTGAAACCCAAATACAAGAAGGATTTGATAACATAATCTTCCAAAATAAACTTCATTGTTCATCTCCAAACAACATCAACCACTCCTAACATATTATAACAAAATTAGCTAACCTAAACATATTTTACCCAAGATAGGTTAATCATTTATATAAGTAACCAAAATTACTATAAGTCCACCTTAAATTCATCGATTCTTCAATATATAAGTCAACCTTACTCCTCAATGAAAATACCATAGTAATATATTTACCTCGATCATATAGGATCCCCAAAATAGTGAATGTCTTCCATAATAATAATCATCTTCTAATCCCCTAATCATCTCTATCATATTAATATAGAAATCATCACATTTCCTATCAGATTGGTTATTGGGATATGTTCTTCCATTTCCCACAATTAACTAAGGAGAGAAATTATAATTAGGGGCTTAAATGCTTATCCAATAATCATGAAAAGGAACTTAAAGCATATAAGGATAACTTGTAGAAGAAAAGTATACCCCAACTTGTGATCCCATAGGTTTCAAACTAGGTTATCCATGATCATATATTCATATGTGAATATTTGTTTTATTTTATCTTTGTTCCTTTAATAATGGTTCATACTAAGCTTATGAATTTACCAAATCATATCCCCCGAGAGTGTTATAACCAAGAGTACAGCAAGGCCCGTTTTCGTGTACCAGTTCCCGTTCATGTCTAGCTCAAAGCGGTGTTTTCAGGTTTTAACCCTATGTACATCTATGCCAGAGCCACCTCTACCTGCTCGTATCGAGACATGGATGTATTTTCTTGGCAACCCCTTACTCAATACTCACCAAAATACAAGGAAGATTTCCTATATTTAAACTTTTATATAGGGTTCTTCCTAGAGTTTTCATATCCTAATTTCTAAAAATAATTAAACCATCCTATGTTACCAACTCTAGAATCCCGCATTTTTTATAACATAAACATTCATTAAATTACACAAAATTGAGGATCTTTAAGGTTTAATGTCTTGGAAACCATGATCTTAAAAGAACGCTAAGGAATGAGAAAGAAATGATGAGGCATATCATGAAAAAATATAATTTTTCATAACTTTAATATGTGGATACAACATTTAATATTGAGAATCATTCCGTTTCACCAAGGTCCATCCCCAAGGTGTCATTAAAAATTATCAAGGTTATTCACCAAGGTATCAGTCTAAAAGGTCCTCTCTAGAGATTAAGTATTTAACCAATGCATTGAATCGCTAGCAGGGCACACCCTTGACATGTATTTATTATCATGTGAGACACATATATCATCATAAATAATTTCATAAACAACTCATATATCATAAAATAAATGGGTTTCATTTCATAATCATAACGTTTTAAAAACTGCTTTAAAGACATGATCTTTATGTCACTTTAAACCCACAGAAAGGGAAAGCGGGTCTTATGTATGTAAATTCCAGAATTTAAAATAGAACAACTAGGTACAAATGTGAATACCCATATAGAAGAGAGAGATTTGGGTATTCACTTAATAAAATAATAGAAATTTAGAAAAAGAGAGAGACATTTTGAGACGGAAATTCTGCAGCATAACAGCTATGTTTCGGGGTTTTTAGAAAACATTGAAAAGAGAGGGGACATGGGTCAAACATTCATAAATGACCCATAAAACAGTAGAGGGACATAATATAAGGGATTTAAGAACATGGTAATCAAATTTTAAGGATATACCATATGAAATGAAGAACATGAAATGAAGACAAAAATAAGACTTCTCTTATGAAAATTCGGCAGCCTAACGATGTCACTTAATCATTAACAAAAATGAATTGACGAGATCAAATAGGGTCTCTCATCATATGAACAGAAAAGGGCAGTAATATGAATATAAAAGAACATCCTCCAACAAAATAACATGGAGCATAAAATAAATTACATAAAAGAGATTACTTGAAAAGAAAGAGAGGGGTTGGATCCCTTACCTTAAAACGTAAATCTTAAAACTCAATGGTTGGGACCTTGAGGGATTTCAGGCACCTTGGGAGGACTCCTTGAGAGGTAATGAGACCAGAGCTTTGTTGGGGGAGAGTTGGGAGTCGAATGGATGAGAGTATGGCTTGGTATTTATAGGGAAAGTGAGGGGACAAGGCATTAATGACCAAGGGACACCTCATTGGTGGTTTTGGAAAAACCGTGGGCTTGCCCAGGTTATTTACCCATGGTATATTCCACTTGGGAAACCTCATACCTAATATGACTATTCATAAGTCGACCATATTAATTACATACTTAATACATCATTTAATGATGTCATTAAACACGCGTAACTTAAAAACAGTATTTTCAGTATTCATCGAAAATTCAACTTTCTCAGAAAAATCCCAATATTTCACCTTAACCAAATATAGATGCTCTAATTTCAAAAATGAACTCCATTTTACAAATATAATTTTATAAATATTTTTAATTTAATTTTTTTAATAAATACACTATTCACTAAAAATTCTTTTTTTCAGAAAAATCCCCAAAAATTACCTTAACATAATATCGATGCTCTGAGCTGAAAAATGAAATCCATTTAATAAAACTAATTTTATAAATATTTTTAATTTATTTTTTAATTAAAAACACTATTCACTCTAAAAAACTAATACTTGACTAATAATTTATGAAACCGTTAGTTAACTATTTTATTGAATATCATTACATAATCAAGGTGCCTAGATTATATTAATACTTTCTTTAAGTGAGATTACTAATCCATTTGGTCACATTATTAATCCTAAGCATAAGATCACTATTCATAATTTACTATTCATCAAAAATCAAGTTGATCTTATTAGACTCTAAATTTTGTACTGATCATAATTGTAGAAGACCATTTTTTGAAAATCATTACACATTTTTAATTATTTAAGGTTTAAATAAAGACTTTTAAAATATCCTTTTTCTAAAAATCATCAAAAATATGCATACTATATTTATCCGGTCATTTGAAAATTCATAAACTTCATCATAAGAAGAAATTCCAATTTTTAATTAAAACAAAGGATTACTCATGGCATCTATGGTCTCTTTACATAGACCCTTATCACACCAACATAGGACCTAAGTGTAAGGTGTGCTAAGGTGAGAGAATCCGAGGGAGGCTCGGCCAGCATCGCAAGAGTATTAATTTCTATCAGTTTGAACTTCTCGCGAAGGGGATTCCATTATAGCTTCACACGATGAAGTTCAGCTTGGGTTTGGTCCAGAAAAAATCCCAGTGATTTTACCTCCTTCACAAGTTCTATTAGATGGGCTTCGATCGGTCCAACACTACTGGGTGAGGCCATCAAATCTTCTTTCTATATTAATTAACCAAGATCAATTGTATTTAGAAACAATGATCGCAACATTTAGTTTCCAAATGTTACACTGACTAACGGTTATATAATAGTCAAAACCCAACAGTCTCATTTTAATTATACTAAAGTTATCAAATGAAACAGTTTTGTTGAGTATAAAATAAAATAACACACAAAATTAGGAAACGAGATTTATTCAAAATTTCGGGTCATTACACTACACCACCTACGCATAAGGACTGAGTCATCAATCTCAACAAAAACGCCTCAATGTAGATCCACGTAACCTGCCATCATAGTAAAAAGTATGTGTAAGTAGACCAAATGGTCTCATTTGTTAGTAAAAATACACACTAGCAGGCCTATATGATGTGAATCCTACATGATTGGTATGATGCATGAGATGCCTCTTGCCTTTGCCGACCAAGAGTCAAAATCCATCCATAACTTCTTATTAATGGCCAAGATCCAGAGATACAAAGTAAATCCAAACACCACACAACATGTCCGTCGCTCAAGGAAAAAATCATATACAACTGGAACATCACAAAATCCGAACAGCAATCCCAAACCCGGACAACTAGGACTTCTTACCGGAATAAGTGTTCTTGACGCACCTACCCGATATCCATCACAGGTTCCGACACATTCCTAATAATCCTCTCTACCACATAAAAAATAGTAAAGACTGGGAAATAAAACCCCTCTGATACCACTTTGTAACGTCCCAACCCGGAAGCCACTAAAATGGTGCTCCGAGCCGGTTCACCACAAGGCCTCAAGCGTGCCTCCCCATACGCCAGAGGCCGCCGACTAGTAGCGAGGGCCTAGGGTGTGATAGTGGAGAGACTATTCCCTCATATTAGAGTAAGAAAACAGCGGAAATAACTATGTATCATACACATCAGAATGTAAACAGAGTGCAGAAGCAATAAACAACTGAAATAGAACAAGCTGTAAGAGTAAAATGTTGTAAAATCCTGAACTACTATACAATACAATACAACATTGATCACCCACCGGGCTAACCATACAGATACAAGTACAAAAGAAACTGAAAGTAAAAGTACAGGGCTCTGCTACTAAATCCGAGGCAATCCACATACCTGATCTCCAAACACTGTCGAACTGCAACAGTCCTACCTGTAGAACAACTCAAGCAGCTCCGCTCGATCATGCAACACTGGGCCTCAGCCCCTCCCACCATGCAACTCGTGCTCAACCTGAAAATAAGACATAAGGTCTACACGTACATCGAGTTGTATGTGCAGGGGTGAGAAATAATCTCAATAGAGCACCCCGATAAGAAACCTATAACTATGCTGCTAAAAGTGTATACAACAACAACGTGCTCAGCCTAGCTGGAACACAACAAAAGAAGTAAACCAAATGTGCAACCACAGTCAAACCTAGGGTATATAAACCCTGTCAACTGGGCAAGTGCCACCATGGATGGCCATATCTATATACGTACAAATTTATAGTCCCATACCTATACACATATACATAAATATGAATATTCATGATTAAGTGATTCAAATAACAAGAACAACATCAGTAGTCAATATTTGAGACTATAAGCCCGATCTCTTGGACATCCTGTGCAAGAGAATTAAGCTGGACATCGTGCCACTCAAGACTCATATCATTAAGTCGATCTCTGGGACCTTAATCACATCAACATATACCTGCTTCGTCCAACGCTGGAAATATAACTCTGAAAAAGTTAACCAGAAACATGCCCTCAGGATAATCAAAACCCTGCCCTCAGGCTAAATGTAACCATTCCCTCGGGCTAATATAGTCATGCCCTCAGGCTAAATATCAACATTCCATTAGGCTAAACATAACCTTTCCCTCATGACTTTCCCTCATGGGAATATGTATCTTTTACCTCAGGCCTTTCCCTCAGGCGAATCAGTATTCCTGCCCTTAGGCTTTTCCCTAAGGAGAATCAGTAACCCTTCCCTCAGGCCTTTCCCTTAGGCGAATCAAGTAACCCTGCCCTCATGCCTTGCCCCCAGGCAAATTAAGTAACTCTACCCTCAGGCCTTGCCGTCAGGCGAATCAAGTAACCAGGCCGATCCCAACACATGGAAAGCAATTATATACAATTCCTCTCCAGGAAATTCAAGCATGCTAAAATCACGGTATACCCTCGAGTAACCTGGCCAAATGGATAAACAAGGAAACACACCCACTGAGTGGCCCTGGATCCAAGAAATGATCACACACATCAGTTATACATATTCATTAAATTACCTATGAAATTCTAGGTATTTAATTAATCAAGACCTCAGCCATACGAAACCCCAAACATGGGCGCGTAGCACAACAGTACACAAAAACAATCCATAGATGGAATTAAACATCAGCCCACCTACTACTCAGGCACACAAGGAAAGGTAGGCATCCCAAAAAACAAGAAGACGCCTCGCGTCAGGCTCAATAGCCACAAACAAGGAAGCACCTCTGGTAACCACTACAACATCAACAAACCATGTTAGATATAAACAAAAAAGTGTGGGTGGCCCAAAATCCCAACCCAACCATACATACAAATCCCAAAGGGATTACTAGATTGACACGGGTTCTAGGTGACACCCGATCACCATCTCCACCCAAACTCGACATAAAAACGTTGGGTCGTTTAAACAAAATAGGTAACCCCTTGGGTCCCTCAAGTCAAACACCAAGGAGGCATAATACTCAGGATCCCTCGGATAACCAGAGAGAAGGAATCCTAAACAGGAAACTTAGAAAAGAGGAATCCTACATGGGATCCTTGAAGGAAGAATAAAAGAGTCAACCCATAATAGGGGTCCTCTCAAAGAAAACATGAGAGAGTTTCTGCAAGGACTCCCTAGTTCAGCACACAAGCAAGGCATCCCTCAGGGGACCCTTAGAAGCATCCGGTCTCATGACCTCTCAGGCCAGAAGGGAACATCTCACAAGGGGAATATCCTATAAAGAAAAGGTTATGGGAGATATCTCACACATCATCTCATATTAGAAATCTCTTCTAAGTTGGTCCGAACACCCAACCTAGAAGCCTCACCAAGTCTCATCCTCAAGTGACGAATGAACTCGATAACTGGAGGAAGAACCCCTCCATTTAAAAAAAACATCCAAAACTACCTTTATATGAGATCTAAATGTCAAAATTAGTCCATCATTGCAATCTAAGTGAAAAAAACGCTCAGAATTGATGACTCACATGCCCAATTCTGACTTCCGAGATAGAAGATATCCTCAAATTACTATGACAGGGAAGTACATGGCCAAAACCCATTGGGCCTACCTGTGTAATAGTACACAGTGTGTACATTACTGTACACAGAATGTACTGTTCAAAAAATTTATTCCGTGTCCATTTTCACCTGAACACATGCCCATGTACCACTACACGGCATGTACTTTACTGTACATGACACGTACTTCAATAAAACCACTAAAACCATGTTCGATTTCACACAGCTGGTCACACGACCACCACTACACGGAGTGTACTAAAAATAAACGGCATGTACTTAAAAAAATTTATCTTCCCTGAATGGGAAGAACAAATGGTGTGTTCGCCTGGAACAGTCACCGTGTTTACTGGGTTTTCCGACGGGAAATCCCTAAAAACGCCCAATTCGCCCGTTTTCGTCCCCGAAACAACAGATCGATCCCCATGGGCATACAAGAAATAAATATAAGGCTTAAAAAACATAAAACAACATGTTTAAAGAGAATCTATAATGAAAACATAAATGGACTTACCTTTGGGCGGAAACCGTCGAAGCTCCGCTTGAATTTTCGGCTCTCGGTTGCCCTTTGCGGAATCAACGCGCCGAGAGCATCGAATCGGTAACACTCGCACATCCCAACTCTCCCTCTTTATCGATCTCCAAAATCTCCCATGGAACATGGCCAATGAGGATTTTAGGAGATGTGTGCAAGAAGGAGGAGGAAGGGAGAGAGAAGAAAAGAAAAATAAAGATGAAAAGAAAAGGAGAAAAGGGGCTCAGGCCGGCCCCGACGCCCGATATGATTTTATGCCTCCCCTAGGCTAAACTCCCCATTATAGACTCAATAGAGCAGACAAAATAGAAATCTGACGCTCCGTTTAAAAGTTATTCCCAAATGAACTTGCGTGAATAATTTAATATTTAATTTAATAATATTAAATATTCTTCCAAAATTCGAACAACATAGATTTCCTCCAAACACCCATCCTAGGGTAAAATACCTATTTCACGGACCAACAGAATAGTCATAATAATTATCCAAGATCAGATGGTAGGGTAAAATGACCATTTTTCCCCTCATGAGCATCCAACAACAAAAATTCAAATTTCTACTCAAAACAATAGTCCAGAAAAACATGGGTTCTTACATGTTAGGCTTGGGTTAATCACTACTATACCCTCTTTGGGATTCATATTCCCAAATGTGTACCCTATTGCTTTGGACTTGGGATGTCCTCCCATTTACACTATTATTTGGGGATTGGGATGCCTTCCCATGTAACCCCTTGTTCAGAATTAGGATGTCATATTTTCTACAAAACAAATAAGCCTTGTCATTCCCTCCCATATACCCTCTTGTTTTAGGCTTGGGATACCCTCTAGTGTACCTATTGGGTCATAAAACAGTTACAATTACCCAATACAATAGAGGAACATATAAGCCCCACTGATCTTATAATGAAATTATACATACAGGTTCATCAAAATCATAAACACTCATATCACAACCCGTGAAATGAAATGGGTATCATAAACATGTAATCATATCATATCCTATGAAAAAATATATATGTTTAATAATCATTTCATCAAAAGCATAACTCATGACAAGAAATGGGTTTCAAAATAATATGACCTATGTAAGAGAAATTAGTTTCATAAGAATCATTAAATTGAAACATAAATAATTCAACATATAATATGAATGGATACATTGGATCAACTATTATAATGGAATGAGTAAAATCAAATTATTCGATATTAAATGGAAAATGATTGGAAATATATTTTGAAATCATTTCATGAAGAAAATATATTTTATTAATTGAGATTTTATTTTAAAAAATTAATCCTTTTTGAAATACACATTCATTGAAAATACTTCAAAAACATTGAAAGAATGATTGAAATCATTTTGAAAACATTTTCCTTGAAAACCTATAAAAGAAGCTTGAAATGTTTTTAAAATAATTTTTAATTTAAAACATTTTTAATAATATTCAATACTTTTCAAAAACATTTTTCTTTTTAAAAACATTGAAAACACATTAAAAATCTTAAAAATTTATGGAAAAACATTTCATTGGAAATAATTTGGCACCATATATCTATATCCTGAAAAAATTTTGAAAACAATTTACTTTATAAATGTATAAATGAAGCTAAAAAAAATTTTGGAAAAAAATATCCTTGAAAACATATAAAATATGATTTAAAACATTTTGAAAACCACTTCACTGAAAATTACATTTTCAAGAATATTTTTCATAAAAATTAACGTTTAAAAATATAAAGGAAGCATCATGGAAGTGATAGCAGGTAAATCCACACTTGTCGTATGATGTAAAAAGAACATTACTTTTTCATGTTGAAAAGGTTAGAAAAATTCCCTCTTTAGAAAGAGAAAATAATATTCCCTTGAAAACATTAGTAAATAGAAAAAAGTGTAATATTATTTTTTAAAATATTATAGGATAACAGTATAATATTCTTGAAAACTCTTTCTATAAAACATGGTTTTGAAGGAATATATATATCCAACTGATGAGAGATAGGTAAATTCGTACATTCTTAAAAACACGTTCCTAATTATATTATATACCAAAAATTTGAAAAATTTTACCAATAGATGATGATATCGTGAATAATAATAGGACATGAAACATGATAAGTGTAATTTATATATGGATAATAATATTTCATCAAAGGAATCATAATCATAAACAATATCGAAAATCTGTTAGAATGTCTAAATAAACACTCACCACATTATATTATTGAAACATACTCCCAATGTATTAAAATGAAATTAAATGAAGCTTAAAATATCATGAATATAATTAGATTCATTATATAACATGTTTATGTAATAATGAACTTATCATGTAATAATATAGGTTCATAATATGACATGTGTCTCAAAGAGGGAAAATTGATACCAAATGATTTTACTGATTAGGTAGCTTTTGAAAAATAGTCCCCATGAAATATATATAATCCAATGGATATGTTATTAAAAATAAATTTAGGTATAATAATCATTGAATTGATACATGGGTAGTATAAAAACCACACAAAAGGAAAGGGTGGTGAATAAATCTTGTTCCTCATGGAAATAAAAAGTGAGATAAAACTCCATTATCATATGTCTTGACTCTCATCGTACTCATTCCAAAAAATATCTAACAAATATAAATGTATTATAAGTCTTTTTCAGAACCATATTATTATATATAATACCATATATGGTTTTATTATGACCTTTATTACCCTCTTGTAAACAATCCTATGTTAAGGTTTCACTTCAGGTAATATTCACTATGCTCTTCACATGTGTCTAAATTTCTTATATTGTTTGTCCTTATACATATATAATAATTTCCAGAATTTACATCCTCATATAAATAAAATTTATTTTCATTATATATGTATTATATTAATCTATAGAATATATAACTGCTAAATGGAATACACAGATCATGTAGACGGTAAGTTGTATGAACGCATGAATGTCGTTTTCATTTTTATTTCCATATTGAAAGAAATAATGTACATTAAATATATATACATATGTATATATATAATTATTCAATTATAATTATTATATCATATAGATAAAACAATTTCACTAAACCAATTCTTAATACAATCCATTTAGTGTGTGAATTAATCGTATCAGTGTTAGTGGGTAGTATTCCACACTTCCTCGAACAAAATTTTCGTACATACACCAAATGGAATGTAAAAAAATTATGTTTTGTAAAAGGAATAAATAAGCATAATGAAATATTATATATAATATAAGACATTTATAAAAATGGTTTCCATCATAATTCCACCATGAGAGGTGGTGAAGGGAAAATGAACAATCATCGTTTAGTGAGCCAGTAGTTCATCATACAAATATACAGTATATTCATTACCCATAAGATGTATGTGTGTTTAAGTGTATTTATAACCCTTATCATAAAAAAATAAAAGTATATTAATATAACTGGTGTTGTTATACATTCATGGAATAATAATATTTGATGTTGTGGAGAAATAAAATAAAATAAAAGTGTTTGAGGGAGGGTTTTACCTCTAAAAATTCACCATAAGATAATTTTGAAATTATAAATTAAAAACTGCTATGTATTTTATCAAATTAAATTTTTAAATGTGTTTAAAATTAATTTTATTTATTTTCACAAAAGGACATGAATTGTAGTTCATTTGACAAAATAGTATTTTAAGACATATAAAGAATTTAGGGAAAAATATATCATTCATTATCAATATATTTTATTAATTTAAAAAACTATAAATAAAACTTAAAATGAATTTACTACTATTCATATTTTTATGATTAATGGACTGGTTATAATTATCAAATATAAATAATTATAACAAAAAGATACATTTTGTAGATACTCAGAGTTGGGTGTAATATATACAATGTTAGAAATGTGTGTAATGTATGCATATTTGTTGTTGTGTTTAACGTATGATGAGTCAAGGTTTTGTGTAATTTATTTTGAGTTGGTGTTGCGTGATTGGAATGTTTCACTTTGTGTAATTCATGGCATTAATGAAAATTAGTTCATTTGAAGAAATAAATATTGCACAAAATCTCATGGTGTTATAGTTTCACATATTAATTATTTTAGAAATAACAATTTACCTAATATTAACATATAAATTAAAATTTAGGATAAAATATTTTAAATATACTGATATGATCAAAATAATTTAAAATTTTTTGGAAAAAATATCTATAAGGAGGGAATAATGTTATATGAGAAGATTTTAATTTCATATAAACTTAATACCAGGTTTTATAGAGTGCAACTCAAGAAACCTCAAGTATAAATGAACCAGGAAAACATATTACTTTAATAATATTTTTAAAACCTAAATATTAGGTTGGTGGGTATGAATAGGAATAAAAGATTTTTAAAATATATACAAAAAACCACATCCTTAATATAAATAAAAATAATAATAAAAAAATTATAATCATCTTAATTTAGGTATCAATGTATAAAAATAAATTCATTGTATTCTATAAAATTACATTCATAATCAAACTGATTATTAGATATATTATGTGATAATATTTATTATTAATTTATGAAATTAAATAAAATTTTAATATAAAAATATGAAATATTTTTTGAAACTATCATGTCAATATTATCTTAGGGTGGAATGTTGATATTTTTTAGAAATAACTAAATTTTTATTTGAATAGTGAATAATTTTAATTTTACAAATGTATTAACTTTTTAGAAATTATAATAAAATAATAATAACATTAATTATTATAAAACATTCTTTATAGAATAAATATATAATTAGTATTTAATATAATTCATATCAAAATTCAATGTTTATCTTTGAAATATATGCTTCTCATTTTGAAAATCAATGTAATGTTATTATTAAAATAAATAAATTACATCAGCTATATTAATTATTTATATAGAAGGTTAATTTTATATTTTTGTATGGTTAAAAAAATATTCATATTTTTTTCAAATAATTCTGTCAGAGTCAACATTATACTTTTTCGCGGTAAAATCATTTTTATTATTCAAATAATAACTATTCTAAATACTTTTTCCGTTGCATTTTGAAGACATATATTAAAAATATTTTCCAAAAATTCAACCAATTGAATATTTTTAAATTTATTTCATATTTTGAAACATAATAATTAATTTGAGGTTATATATTTTACATATTTATAGTGTATAATAAATAGTACAAACCTGAAAAATTTGATAGAATAATTAGGGTCAAAATAGGGTTTTAGATGTGTTACACAATGTTATAAAATGACAATCAAACATAGACAAGACTAAATATTTTTGGTCAAATATATTTAGTACTTTTCGTATAATAATTTCTAATTAAACACTTTTTTTCCACATTCAAATGAGAATGAATTTATATAAATTAACTCTTTTAAGTAATTCCTTTTGTGTCCCTCCCATCAGTAATAATAGGAATCCTCTTCCCATCCCTTATCCAAAATATTTTAGAATTTTATCTCATCTTATGCCTCCCTAAAAACCCATCCAATATTTGTTCAATTTTTTTATTTATCTTCTAGTATTCTCTTAAAAAAAACCTAATATGGATAATATGTAATACAAAGGATGTATCTCAAAGAATATGTAATCATATTTACCGACCCTTCAAATGTTAATTTATTATTATACATTATCTAATTATATTTTATCCATCATAGAATAATTAATATAGTATAAAAAATAATCTAATTTATTAAGATTATAGTACAACCATTTTCCACCTCCATTCCACAAATGTGAAATGAATGTATCACTCACTCATACATGTGTATTACCACCACCACATGAAGATATGATTAATTTTCCATCAATTACACTTATATATAGTTGAAATGATGTAATATTTATTAAGTAATTATATAATTTTGTGACACACACTATGTCACTCTATTATTTATTTTTTATTATATTATCTTATCTAGAGTCATTTTGAGTTCTAGTTGTCATTAGGATGAAATTTCAATTTTTTTCCATTTTATGAGAATCATATCATAAATGCATACTTTTTGTTAACCATATTTTCATTATGTGGATGGGTACAACATGGTAAAAATGAAATTTTATATGGATTCTACATGCTTTATCAGAATGTGAAGAGCTCCCAAAAAAATATACGATGCCTTTGACATTGTCAGATGCTGATTCACTATTGGAACACTTTTTTGGAAAAAGGTGATGCCAACAAATGTCTGTTCTCTTATCCTAGTATGTTTCAGTCAAATTATTATAACACCATATGGATAATCGTGTGTCCAAACTATGTGGAATTACCATGTGATAAAATTATGGGAAATTCCAAAAATACCGTTATCAAATTAAGAGGATTGTCTCCCATTTTATCACACATTTCCATTAAACATCGCTTGGGATGATAGGTAAGATCACATAACTCCACCTCTAATAATCCATTTTATCTCTATAGTGATTTCCATTTGATTTATAGATTACTCTTCCACTCATTTTATCTTATTTCATTCCATCACTCTTTTAATTTAGGTTAGACTTTTAACACGATTGCTATAACCCTTGTGGCCAATTTTAGAGTTCTATATAGATATAATGGTTATGGTTTTAGTTGATTTGGTTTATTGAAATTGTTTGTATCCCTGTTTAGTTTTTTAACATTGATTGAATCATGTTTTTTCATGGTTCCCACTTCTTCCGTGAACGTGTTTCTATGAAATTGATTCATTTTAAAATTCAATATATGCATCACCATTCCAAATTTCATTTTTCTGAATGTATGAATATATATTATATCATGGTGATGATGTCAAATAATTTCATTTACATTAGAGATTATAATATAGGATTTATAATTTTGGTTTCATGATTTCATATTTGAAATTTATTTCTTTGATGTGAGGAATTTTTTTAAAATTATTATAGGGAATTGTGATTTTTTTTGATGTTGTACATTGTATTTTTATCTACTTTTTATTCAATTATTTGTAACAATTATGTACTGATTTTTTTGTTCTAATTTTAATTTATAACCTAAAAATGAACAATAAATGGGTTATTCTATTAATTACAAATGGTGATTTTAAATGTGTACTTGGTTTAGATCTTGTGATAATATCTTAATTAATCTTTTGAAATGCTTCTAATTGAATTTATGGTCTTCATCATTGTTCTGTATTTCAGCGAATAATAACCATTTTTTTGAGTGTATTTTAAATTTTTATAATGGTATGGGTGATTTATGAAACATCATAAGAAATTCATAATTTATTGTTCTATGAAATGATAAAAGTATTGGTACTTAGAGAGATATTTTTGTGGTAAAATATCTAGAATTGCATTGATTTTAATATGGTTGATGTGAATGAAACACACATGAATTATCCTTGAATTATTTATACATCTATGGGATATGGATGATTTTATGATTTCTATTTCCCCACTTTTGATGTAATTTTTGATTCATCCTTGTGTGTATGTGATATATTGGGATATTAATTTTTTGGGTGCTAGGGTTTCGAGCAAACGATTTCTTATGCCTTACATTTTAGTCATGAAATGCATGAACTTTTTGTATAACTTACATTTTTGATCATGTATAACTAGGTACTAATTAGTTGATATATTTATTTTCTTTTTGTTGTTTCTCACACTACTAGTGGACCTCAAATCATGATAAGATCACGAGATGTCCATACGTGTCATCATAAAGAGTCTTCTGTGGGCTAGTCGAATTACATATGGTTTGGACTTCCATATATGTAGATAGAGTGTTCATATGTTTTTATACTCTTATATTGTAATATTATTTTGGTGTTAGGGGTCTATAATAATTTCCATTACACATCTGATTTATTATTTAGTTGTGATATAGAGGATATTTTTCCAACATAGGGTTGTCTCACTTAATATGATTTCATTATTGTGGAATAAATTATTACTTATATTGTCATATTCCATATGACATTTTGTAACCAATATTTCTGTGATTGAACAATCTATTTCAGACTATTTCCTTAGGAAAATTATTTTTCAACAATATTTTGAAAACCTATTTTGAATTTAAACACACTTGTGACTATTTTTAAATTGGATTTCAAAATGGGTGTTTTGGTTTAAATATGGGTTCTACTTGTTTAGTGATTATAACATGACCATTTCATATAAACAACACCATTGAGTTGTTTTTTAGAAATATTAATTTTTTTGTGGTTTTTAAATGGTTTGTTCTAGTGTAAATTATTTCTTGTCATATTTCTTCAGTATAATAAAACAATGTTAATTTTTTTAATGATTTTTATAAAATTATTTTGGAAATTTATATGTTATATTAAAAAATCATACATTCCAAATATTATTAAAACTATATTTTATCAAAAAAAATTAGATATAGTCAACGGGATTTGGTGAACTAATTTAAATGTTCACTTGAAGCAATATCTTTTTGGTTCCAGGTTTCTAGTTGGATTCATGTTTTATTATTGAGGCCAACATTGGGTGATTTGGGTAGTGGTCTGAAACTTATGGTTTCATAGAGATGGACATGGTATTAGCTCAAGACTTTTTTCAGTTTATTTATTGGTGTTGTATCTATATATTCAATAAAGTGTCACTATTCTTATTATGGGTGTTTATATTTTTTAAAACAGGTCAGATCGGTGTGGTTGGTTATAACCTATTAGGGGTGTTATTTTTATTATTTTTCTTTTTACATATTAATTTTACATTGAATTTAATCTCTGATATATGATAAATTATTCTAAAATGGAATCATTTGATTCCCTCGAATAGTTTTCTAGAACATGATTATCATGAATTCCCACTAGGATCTATGGAAGGGAAAGTTGGGTGTTAGGTTTATTAGAATCATGGCCTGGTTCATTAAAATTGGTATATGAAATAGGTTAGGGATACATAATAATTCCTTTTTATATATTGATACTTCATCATATAATAGAGAATATGGAATCCTGATCATGAAAGGTAAGTACGGGGATATTCAAGAATGGTATTTCTAATCTCGATCCTCAATATTCTAGTGGAAGTTTGTTTTCAAATTTTGTATTCAAGTATTATTTTGGATAATTCTGATGGATTATGATATAAATTTATTTTTCCCCTTTGAGTATGTTTTTGATATTTGGGGTAACTCTTTCGTTTTATTATGAAAATGTAAGTGAACATTGGATATTCAATTAATTTTTCTATCTTGGGAAATTATATGGTACCCATGTGGTTGAGTCCACCTATTTAATAATATTTGTTGAACTATTGGATGATAGTTGTTCAACCCTTTTGGATAATGAACACAAAATATTATTTCTTCACTAGATAGTGTTTTGATACTTCTATAGATTCAATATTTCACATGGTATGATTCTCACTTGTTGAAGGTGTATTGAGGAGTTTTTTATTTCCCTTTTTGATGTGAATTTTTTAAACTAATCTAGATAGATTGTATTTCCATTTGTTCATTCATGGATTTAAATCAATACTTGGGAAAATAATGGTTTTTAATGTTCATTTAAAAACATGGTTCTATAGACTACTAGAAAATTTTGGGTTCAATATGAAAATATACTGAATGTTTATTCTTAATGGAATTTGTTTTAGATGATATATCATTGGATGCTTTGTTTTTAGAAATTATTATTTTGTTTATGGTTTAAGAAAGAATTGTTATGTTTCATGTATTCTATTATTTATTTTATACCACCCATCCTCTTAAATAATGGTTGAAAAAGAAACTTTAGTTTCTGAGACAACCCGTAAATTAAATTTAGTGGTGGATGTGGAACCATCCTTGAGAAATGACCCAATCATAGACTAATTAAATCAACATCTGTCTTATTTAAATATTGATCAAAATTCAGTCCAGGTAGTGATGTTTTTATAAGAGATGGAGGTGATCTTAAACTGTCTTGGGACAATAGAGGATTAATGGGTGATAGTTCTTTATAGAATACTTATTAGTTTTATCAGTGTTTTTTGGGAATTGATGGTACCATCTCTGATGCATGATGGTGTATTTTGGGAGATCATTACAATTGTGTTTTTCAATTAGTTCCATCATGAAATGGAAAAATGACAGAAATTTATTGAACCTTTGATCATTCTTAAAGGATTCATATTAGTGGGATATTAAAATGATAAATTATTAATGGAGGATGTCTTTTATCAAAATTTGGTTATAAGTTAATATGAGAAAGATTATTTCTTATGGGGTAGTCATCACTCAAATTTTATTTTAGTTATACGTGAATCTGACCACCCATATTTTAATGAGGTGGTAATTGAGTTCATTCATGTAGAGGATTGTCTTTCTTGGAAACCTTTGGTGAGTGATTTATTATATATATTCAGTAGGTATAATGATAACCTCATGAGATATGAGAGAATGAATAAAGAGCCATAACTTTGGGAAAATAATATTTCTCTTGGGAAGGATTGATCTCTTGTGTGTTTTTAGTGTGGGGATCCAGAGAATGATGAGGCTTCTTTTCTAATGTTTCCTAATGTTTTCCTATATTTTGGAAATTTGGGTCATCATCAAATGTTTTTTATGTTTTAATTTTTGAAAGGTATCAAGATTATTTCACTTTGGGATGGGTTGTTTTGGGGACCATTTGTTTTCTTCTTTTATCTTTTGGTTAATCACATGGAGCACTAGATATTGATTGAACCTTATAGATATTTAGTTTTTTATGTTTCTTATAGATATATTTATTTTTTAATTAATCCTCTATCTCTCTAATGAAATATTCCTTATATAGATATTTTTAGGTTTTTTCAAGTTTTAGATTCTCTTTATTGGTTTGTAAATTGTGTTTTTTTAACCTCATTGTTTTGCAGAACCATTAATTGAGGTATTTCAAAGATTGTGAATTAATTTTGAGACATATATGAGATCATTATTTGAAAATAATAAATTTATAGGGTGAACAATTCTATTACTTGGGTGTGTGACCTACCAATTTATTTTGGTAAAATTACTACTATTTTATTGTGGTTGTTTGAGATGAACGATGTGAGTGTGATCCACATTTTTACCAAATGATACATGAAAGAGTCAAGAAATGCGGTGAAATATCATTATATTATATTAATAATTTCGATGGTTTTATTTCTTCTCTTTCATTTGGAATATTTTTTGGTTTTAGAGTAAGACTCTCTCTTGGTTTCATGATTATTTAGGAGTATGCATCATAAAATTTTTCTTTGGTACCACCATGATAGTGGAATGAGAAATAGTGGGGACAACATTTTATGTCTATCATAATGTATATAAATTCATGCATTAGGTATTTTTTTTTTATTGGTGGAAATTTTATACCTTATGGTTGATTAGGTAGATCATTTATTGGATATTTGTTGTTGGTTTATTTGTAAATAAATGTTGATTGGTTCCTTTAGTTTGGAAAATATTGAATATCTAATCATCCGTCATATTTCATTTTCACCAAATAATTTCAATGGGAAAAGGTGTCATAGTGTGAATTTTGTGACACACACTACGTCACTTGGTCATTGATTTTGTATTATTTTTATTATCATGAGTTTCATTAAGATCCATTACATTTTAGGTAGGAATTTAATGATTTTGGTTCCTTTTTAGATAATTTTTTATCCCACATGGTAAATAGAAATCATGTGGAACACATCAATATGGGATTTTTTCATAATGATAGATCTATTTTCATGTATTACACATTATTTTTTAAAACATATAGAGACCCCTATAATCTTGAGGCCTCCATGACTGTAGAAAATGATAGTGCGCAGTTAGTTAATATTTTTCAAATCCATGAATATTATAAAATTTAATCATTAGTGGTCCACAAATGGTTGGAACATGATTTGGAAAAAGGTAAACAAGATTTTATTTGAATTTTTTAAATTCCTAAAATAAAGAATTTAAATTATGAGGGGTGTTATCCCTCTTCTTCCCCATTTTCATCAAAAAACCCATGGGATTACATAGTGGAGCTCCAAATTACTCCAATCTGGATTATTGGATACTATTTCTAAATTTAAAAGATATTTAAAAGTTATTCTTCATCTCATTATCACCTCATTCCATCCCTCTCTCATTCCTCTTGTGTTTTGATTATCCCATGATCCCAAAAATACTTGAATCTAGTTTTATTGGTTCAAGTTGATCTAATGTTGGGGATTTTAGTGTGTAGTGTTTATAGTCCATTCTTATATCCACATGTGGGTTCTCATCAATAAATGAGTCACATTCTGGACTGGTTCCTATTTGTACAATGTATGCGTTTATTTATAATTTTTTTTATATTTTAATTTATGTTTGGAAGTTATAAACACCATTTTAATAATAGTTTGAATGAATGTGATAGCATTATGATTATATAAAACTATTTCATTCTGTTTTTATCTCGTAATAATGTGTTTATACTCTATGTTTGATGGTACCATGTTTGATAGGGATTGTATTCATGTATTGGACTTCTGTAGACTTATAATGTGGAATTTTTTAAACGATATTCATGTTTTCTATTTTGTAATGATTTGGTTTTATTTTTCAATAAGTGGAAACTAATTTTAATAGATTTATTTATTTCAAAATGAGGGTTTTAGTAAAAAAATTATTCTTAAAGGGTTACTTAATGGTTTAAAATTTTATATTTTCAATGTGTACACCTTGTGAAAATACATTAATAGAACTTTTAAAATATCATTAATGGAAATGAATGAATTCATCATTTTTAGTGATTCAATGTGTCACTAACCAAATCTAGTTTCCATCAAAACAGGCACCAAACCTAGACCTTGACAAGGCCCAAAGGGTGTTCCCGATCCCCATGGGCTGGCACAAGTGCCTGGGTATCATAAAATAATGTTTGGGAATGATTTACCCGATTTTATAAACACTTAACAACAAAAGACCTCATTAAAACAAATCTGGATTTTTCATCTAAAACCATGTTTTACAAAATTTCATTACTGAATAAAAGGATTTGAAACAATTTAAAAAGGCCATTAAAAATTTACAAAACAGAAAATCGATATCCAAGAACCACCTCAATTCAAGGTGTAATCACCCTCAAGCCATCTCCATGAACACATGCTAAAAATGACTTTATAGAACCCAAACCACTGGCACTAAAATTGTTCCCAAACCTATGACACAAAATAATAAAGTATACTTTTACCCAAGGGTGTAAGTAGGGTGTTATCCAATGCCCAGTAAGATACCACCACTATGATATTCCATGTGATAAACATTCAAAGACGAAATGCATTCATGTTTTCAAAAACATGTAATTTCTACTTACAATTTCAAAAAGATTCAACTTAACAAAATCAATTTTCAAGTGGGATAATTTAAATAATCAAGGATTTTAAAATAAATTCTAAAGATGCTGAATTTTCCCACCAAATATACCACATGAAGAAGGTAAGTATAAAGGATCTAATTAGAACAAGAAATAGGAAATAACCCCAAGGCACTAGCTCATTTTGGGTCTTAGGTACCTCGTATCTCAATGAGAGTAACAATCACAAATATCCATTATCATGCATGAGCCATAACATGTAAACATACCCATAACCTAGTGGTCCCCAACCATCATCATCATAGTTTAGTTAGAGTTGTAAGCGTCAATCTTGCTAAGTCAAACTGAGGCCAAACCCCACAGATTCACTAGCATACTAGTACACGTCCACCCACCTAGATACCCGAGTTTTCCATTTGTGCTCAAAAAAGTTCAAAAAGTCATGAAATATACTTTTCACATGAAAATATAATTTCCTAATAAAAAATTCACCAAATATCCTACATGTATACCACAAAAGTCACTAAAGTACACTTTTCATTCAAATTGATTTTGAAATCCGACTCACACCAAAATAGCCCACAACACTTTTCAAATTTCATTAACACTTTCACAAATATATTAAAAAAATTTATAAAACCATTCCAATATATTACGACTCACATAAAATCCCACTCACATGATACATAATACCCTTTTTTATAACCGAAATCCATTTTTCACATCACACTCAAACAAAACATCCCACATCACCTTCACATCACTTATACACTTTAGTAAATCCTTAAAAATATTTAGTAAAACATTTCCAAGATGGAACACATCAAAAATTATCTCTTATGACATTTAAAATGTACCGTTTCAGAATATACACACTACAAATTATTTTTCCAGTATGGTTTCACCACTTACATATATCATTAAATCATTCAAATCTTTCATAAAATAATTCCAAAGTGTATACCCAATATTCACTCATGAAAACCATTTTAAAACCATATTTCAATGATAAAACCACACCAAAACACTAATAAAGTATAATTTGCCACCCAAGAGAAATTTATAAAACCCCTTTCAAGTGTTATAAAATCACCATGGATAATACCACAAAAGATACAAGTGAAAACACCCATTTTCATAAAATTCTCTCAAGAAGTATAACAATGTTTTACGTAACATAACTATTCCAAAAACCCCCTTAAAAGGCCCACGTGACAGTAAGGAATTAAAAAAAAATAGAATATGCATCCCCTTTCAACAACTGATAAATTAATATTATATTTTATAAAAGTAGAAAAAAATATACCACATGTGTTACATTCTAAAAGTTCACAACTTCAACAAAAATGCAATTTTAAAATTAAATTATCAAAAAAATCCCTCAAAAATTGTTTTATCACCACAAGAAGAAAATGGGGATCATGTAAAACTAGTAAAACAAGAATAACAACTCATCAAGGAATGGTTAACCATGGAATCACCAACAGAAAGTGTCGAATCCCTCAAAACTAGGTGCGAAGCATCAACCGCACCACCGCCGCACCATAAGGAAGATAAATTCATTCCTAGAACCCAAAAGGTGACCAAAAAGACATAAAATCAAACACTAGGTTTGAACCTTAACTTCTAAACATTTTCTAAAATAATGAAAGAGGGAGGAAACCCTAAGGGAAAAGGAAGAAACAAAGAAGGTATCACTTACCTTGAAAAATATTGGTGAAATCACCCCAAATACACCCGTATCTGAATTTTAAAACATTAAACCATTAAAATGGGATTCTAAAAATATTTATGAGATCATTTAGGAACTATAATGGTGGGAAAATAGTGAGAAATGAAAGATTTATGAAATAATCAATTTACCTCTTAAATTCAGGAAGATTTTAGAAATTCAGAGATTCTTCATCCAAATTCAAGATGAAACAGAACTCCAAAGAGTGGGAGGAGAGTATGGGGCGTGCCTTGTGTATGTGGTCTCTGGGGAGAGTAAGAATCACCTAAAAACAAAAATATTTAATGAGATATTTAAGAATTAGAAAATATTTTTAATGTAGGAAATGGGCTTTCAGGCAGGCTCAATCCCTTAAATAAAAACTCATATCCACCATGATTATGGATTCCTAAATGTTAAAAATTAATATGGTGGTGTTAATAAGTCAGGGGAAGAAATGTAGGAATATGAATGGATGAAATTTTTTGAAAAATAAAGGATTTATAAAGAAATAATAGTTTATTTTTAAAACTGGAATTAGGCTCATGGTTTGGCCCAATTAATGAAAACTCACCCATTTCTCCATAAAAGTTTGGGAAACCCCCAAAACAAAGAATGAATGGAAATTAAATGAAATTTAACTTTAAATTTAGTCATATATGTGAAAATACTCTCCACCATGAAAACCTTCCATCCTCGGAAAGCCACATCATTTCAAGATTCAAAAACCAAACCCAACCGATAAACCGAGATTTACTTCTTTGCCAAGCTTCGCCCCATGGGCCAAGACACCTCCAATGATCAATTAATAAAGTATTAATCTCACAAACCAAACTTACACCACGTTACTGAAATTATCAATCACATTAATACGTTTTCCCAATAAAAACTCCTCAAAAACTATCCAATCAAGACTCAAGCAATTCACCCAAACGAACAACAACTTCGAACAAGGTTACACTTACCTTACATTAAGTAAACCATTAGGGTCTCTCTAATACCAGCATTTACTCAAGGAAGATGTTGGTAGATATATATTTATAATTGAGACTACCTACCGCCAAGCCAAGGCTATGAATAAGTCTGAGCTATCAGTATGGGGGGACAGAAATAGGCACCCCACCATAAGAGACAACCTATATTTTTACAAGACAGAATCAGGACACTAACAATGGGAGGCCTAAACAGACTCCCTAGTAAGAACGTTAGAATTCCATTCAATGCTTACGAATGAATGTACATGAGAATCATAGTGGGGCTCCCCACCATATGAACCAACCTTATTAATTGGCCAGCATGGGCCGACATAGAAAGACCCAAAAACAATTAATGATTTGGGAAGGGCGCCGAGTCAGTCCGCACGGTTTAGGAAACCATGCACTAACTGTGCAGATCATTCCTTCCGCTTGGCTTCCTAGCACACAGTCAGTACTAATCATGCACAAAGAGTGTCCTCATCACGTCTATCCAAATTTCCAACCATTATCTAGTGAATCACTGGAAACCAAAGGGGGCGGGAATGACATTAGGTGATGACATGGGTACAATGCCCTCCACCAATTTCCACCGAACGAGAAAAACATAAGAAAGTTGATGATACCCGAGGTTTAAACTCTTCCTATCTTTAATATTGAGGATATGACTTTGTACAAGGGTTTAAATGACCCTGGTATTTTCCCGGACTATGAGCCAGCTTCTCTCCAAGACCTATGGCTAGAGCTCATATGATTGAAGCATCTTCGTCCTCGCAGTTAGGATTTGGAAAACCACTGAACGAGAATTATTCTTTCTGTGCCACCAAAAACTACACCGCAATCCCAGAAAAGTTGTCCAGACATAACACTTTCCAAAATCACTTTACCCTATCCTGATATTTCATTGAAACAAGGGCTTAGAAAATGAACACACATCATACCTTGTTTCTTTGGGTGAGAAACAATAGAAGTAAAGAAAACCTATGCTCACATTCCTCTAAAATGGAACATTTTGATGTCTTTCCAAGAGAGTCATTCTCCCAACATAAAAAAGACTCTCAAATAATTTCACAACTTTCACCTTTATGGTCAATTGAGCACATGACATCACAAGGCGCCACCAATCATGAGCATTGCAACTGATATAAACAATGCATGGAGAGGGACCTTATACAACATCCCCAAACAACACACAATTCTAGAAAGTGGCTACAATATCCTATCATGACCATATTTCCCACAGTATTAGTTTATCATGAACTACTTATTCAAAGAGACTATTAAGGTCCCAAAGGCCCTCTTAGACACAATATGGATACTCACCAATGCTAACAACCCCAGACCACTTCCACCTTCAACAAATTAAGAAACATTATAAGTTAAGGTATCGTTCAACCTTCCACTATCACTCTCCCACTACAAGAGGATCCACAAAAATAAGAATGTAAATGGTCTAGACTAAATATACAAATCTCGAGAAAAATATTCCTTATATTGATAAACTGGAGGGTCTTCGAATGAAGAAACAATCCGAGTTGCACTTTAGTTGTGAACTAACTCTTAATAGGGCATACCTTATCCAACGATAGAACCCAAGGACCCAACCAAGATGGACTATTGGTCAAGAAATACCATAAACCAGATCCAAACAGAAGAAGGGAACCACTGTAAAGGCATCCCAAAACATTTCTCAGAAGAGATCACTAATCGGTCCTTCAACACAGCTTACCGACCAAACACAAACCCAAATCATAGTTCAAAAAAGAGGGGTTCTTGGACTTAATACATCCCACAACATCAAAATTTTTAAAAACACATAAGAAACATCATCACAAAATATTCATCAGGACATCAATTTTCTTCCTTTAAAATCATTTTTTTGAAAATAAACGGTTCAATGGTAAGCGTATCCACAAATGGTGCCCCATGGGACTCACACATGCATGTTTCTGTTCTATACTGGGAAACCACCTCATATCCATCTCGGAACACATCCAGCCGTTCCATAAACCATTTATAATACCATACAGACCCATACATGTGGTTGCTCATAGAAATACCAAAGGTTAAAATAATTATTCTTTCCACTTTCCAAAACCAAAACAGTCAACCAAAAAATCGTTTTTCTTAAACCGGTAACCATGAAATCAAACAAAAAATAAAACATAACAAAATTTTCATCAATGAACAATAATTCAAATGAAAACACACTTTCAATTCATAAACATTAATTTCAAAACAAATCATCCCATTAAAACACCTTTCAACAATTTAGAAAAATCTATTGGAAACACTTTTTCAAAACCAACTTTAACACAATTTTCTGCTTTCAAAAGATGTGTAAAAACACCATTTTCCATTTAAGGAAAAAAATTATGAAAACTCGGTTCCAACATTACAAAAATCAATCCATTACCAAAATATTAGAAAAACATTTTTAAAAAAATTACGCTTTTTAAAACTAGGAAATTCTTCCATTAAAACCTAACTTCCATGATTTCAAAACTAAAGGACATAAGACAATGCAAGGGGAAACTAGATTTCGTGGGTGATATGGAAATATGGTTGGAAGCCATATTCCAATCACTTCACCATCATAGAGATTGTTCTGTGGAAATGTCCCCAACTCCACATGGCTTGAAAGGCCCTGTGTGTTAACTAAGACCATTAACCCAACTCTCTTTTCATTTCACCTAATCATCATCAAACCACGAAAAACAAAGGGCTCAAACAAGCCCCGACTCCCCTAGAGACATTAATCCCGTCATGAGGTGTGGTGATCAAGCACAATAACCATAACCAAAATTCCAAGTCCCAAAAATCTTAACTCTAGACTATCCTGAATGCTCCCCAATAACATGACCTAAGGAGTAAACCTAAACCGCCTATAATGCCATTTTGTCACTAACCAAATCTAGTCTCCATGAAAACTAGCACCAAAACAAGACCATTACAAGGCCCAAAAGGAATTCCCAATCCCCATGGTCTGGAACAAGTGCCCGAGTATCATAAAATTATGTTTGGGAACGATTTACCCGATTTTATAAACACTAAACAACAAAAGAACTCAATAAAAAAATCTGGAATTTTCAACTAAAACCATATATTAAAAAATATCATAACTGAATTACATGATTTGAAACAGTTTCAAAATTCCATTACAAATTTACAAAACCAAAAATGGATATCAATGAACCATGTCAATTCAATGGGTAATCACCCTCAAGCCATCTCCACGAAAATGCGCCAAGAATGACTTCTTATAACCCAAACCACTAGCACTAAAATTGTACCAAAAACTGTGACACAAAATAAGAAAGGAAACTTAATCCCAAGGTTGTAAGTATGGTTTGAACCAATTATCAGTAGGATTACACCACTATGAGATTCCATGCGATAAACATTCAAAGACGAAAAGCATTCAGTTTTTCAAAAACATGTAATTTCTACTTACAATTTATAAAAGATTCAGTTTAAAGAAAATCAATTTTCATGTGGGATATTTTAAAAAATCAAAACATTTAAAATAAATTTCAAAGATGCTGAATTTTTCGGCAAAATACACTGTATTTCGTCGGTAAGTATAAAGTATCTAATGAACACAAGAAATAGGAAATAACCCCTAGGAACTAGCTTTTTGTGGGTCCCAGGTACCTAGTATCTCGGTGAGAGTAACCATAAGAAATATTTTTTCTCATCCATGATCCACTAGTAGGTAACATACCCATAACCTAGTGGTCCACAATCATCATCATTATAGTTTAGTTAGAGTTGTAAGCTTCAATCTTGCTAAGTCAAACTGAGGCCAACCCCACAGATTCACTAGCAAACTAGTACACGTCCACCCACCTAGATACCCGGGTTTTCCCTTTGTGATAAAACAAGTTCAACAAGTCAAGAAATATACTTTTCACATGAAAATATCATTTCCTCCTAAAAAATTCACCAAACAGACCACATGTATACAACACAAGTCACCAAAGTCAACTTTTCATTCAAATTAATTTTGAAATCTGACTCACACCAAAATAGCTCACAACACTTTTCAAATTTATTTAACACTTCCAAAAATACATTAAAAGTTTTTATAAAACCATTTAACTATATTAATACTCACATATAACCCCACTCAAAAGATACATAATACCCTTTTTCATAGCCAAAATCCATTTTTCACATCACACTCACACAAAACATCCCACATCACTTTCACATCACTTACACAGTTTAGTAAATCCTTCAAACACTTTTGTAAAAAATTTCAATAATGGAACACAACACAAAACAGCCCCAATAATATTTAAAAAGAACCATTTCATAATATACACACTCCAAAATATTTTTCCAATATGGTTTCACCACTTACATAAATTATTAAATCATTCAAATCTTTCATAAATCAATTCCGAAGAGTATACCAAATCATTGCTCATAAAACCCATTTCAAAACCATAATTCAAGGACAAAACCACACCAAAACACTACAAAATTATAATTTCCTGCCCTAGATACATTTATGAAACCACTTTCAAGTGTTATAAAATCACCATGTAGAATACCATGAAATAAACAAATGAAAATACCCATTTTCATAAAATGCTCTCAAGAAGTATAACAATGTTTTACACAAAACAAATATTCCATAAACCCCCTTACAAGGTACAAATGACACTAAGTCATTAACAAAACTGAATATGAATCCCCTTTCAACAACTTATAAATAAATTTCATATTTTATAAAACTAGCACAAAAGATACCACATGTGGTAGATTCAAAAAGTTCACAACTTCAACAAAAATGCAATTATAAAATTAAAAGCTTAACCAAATCCCTCAAAATGGTTTTAGAACCACAAAAATCCAACGAGGAACATGTAAAACCATTAAAACAAGAATAATAACTTATCAAGGAATGGTTAACCATGTAATCACATACAGAAAGTGTCGAATCCCTCAAAACTTGGTGCGAAACATCAACCTAACCACCTTCACACCATAAGGAAGATAAATTCATCCCTAGACCATAGTATTTGACCAAAAAGACAGAAAATCAAACCCTAGTTTCGAACCCTAACTTCTAGAAATTGTTTAAAATAATGATAGAGGGCGGAAAAATAAGGGAAAAGGAAGAAAACAAGAAGGAATCACTTACCTTGAAAAATATTAAAGAAATCACCCCAAATACACTAGTATCTGAATTTTCAAACAGCCAACCATTAAAATGAGATTAGAAAAATGTTGAATAGATCATTTAGGAACAGTAATGGGGGGAAAATAGTGATAAATGTAGGAGTTATTAAATAATCAATTTACCTCTTAAAATATGGGAGATTTTAGACATTCAGAGATGTTTTATCAGAATTAGAGATGAAACCGACCTCCAAAGAGGGGTAGGAGAGAATGGGGGCTCTCCTTGGGTATTTGGTCCCAAGTTAGATTTTGCATCACCAAAAAAACGTAAATATTGAAAGAGATATTGAAGAATTAAAAAATATTTTTAATGCAGAAAATGGGCTTTCGGGCAGGCCCAATCCCTTAAATAAAACCCCATATTCACCATATATATGGATTCTTAAATGGTAAAAATTAATATGTTGGTGTTAATATGTCAAGGGATGACATGTAGAAATTTTAATGGATGAAAAATGTTGAAAAATGAATGATTTATAAAGGAATCAATGTTTATTTTTAAAATTGGAATTGGGCTCACGGTTTGGCCAATTCATGAAAACTCATCCATTCCCCCATAAAAGCTTTGGAAACCCAAAAAAAGCATGAATGGAAATTAAATTAAATTGAACACTAAAATAAGTCACGTATGTGACACAATTAATACAAACCATATCATTGGGATTGATTTAAAATGATTCAAATAGTGTGGGTGAATTCAATCATTTCTTACAGAATGCTTGAAGTGGTTTTTTATTTAATGTGTAAGGTCTTGTAATTATAAGAATTTTATTGTTTTAGTAGCACTGTTGGAACATTGGATTAAATTTTTTGATATCAAATAACCCCCTTTAATTCCCCTATACATGTTTCCCCATGTGTAACATGGTGTCACTATGTGTTTTTAGTTTTTTTACTTATTTTTGATTTTTTTTATATCTTGGGTGATTGTGATATATAGGCTATTCATTTTTTGGGTGTTGTTGGAGAGGGTTAACGGTTCTGTGTTCCTTGTGCGTTAATCATTGGTTATATGTCCTTTTCACCTCGCACAAATACTTTCATGGGAAACTATGTACTATGTGAGTGATATAAGTCTATTATTCTAGTTATTTAACACTCCAAATGTATCTCTACAATTATCCTCACATATGATCTTAGAGGGGGTGACATCACAATGTGTTTTACATGGTCTAGTTTGATAACTTTTGGATTGAGTAAAATATATTTATGTACCTATTTAATGTGTAGATATGAACTAATATAGTATATTCTTCACACATTAGGGACCCAAGGTAGAGTCCATGGTCTATTCGATTGGATGACTAGTTTTGATATAGGGGATATTTATATTGTCATTGATCACATCACTTCCCATACTTCCATTATTATAGAACAACATATTATTGATATTATTACATTCCATGTGATATATTTTTCATGTATTTTTTGTGCATTAATAGTTTGTGATTGTTCATTTACATTGGAAAATTATGTTTCAAGGATTCTTCGAAAACATGTTTTCAATTTAAAGACATTTGTGTGTTTTTAATGTGGAATAAAAAATGTAACTTTTGGTTTAATCATTGCTTCGACTGATAAAATGTTTATTAGGTGATTGTTTCATATAAATTAATAATTTTATCATTTTCTAATGATGATAAAGGTTTTTTTATTTTGAAAATACCTTTTTTAGGGTAAATTTCATTAATGATTGTGTTGTCAATTTAATAAAAACAAGTGAAACATTTCAAAATATGATTATGGAATTATTTTTTGAATTTTATGAATTTTTTTTGAAATCATATTCCCTAGTTTATTTATGAACAATCATTTATGAATTTACATATAATTAAAATTTTATAATTTCATAAAAATTTGGTGACTTAATTGGATTTTTAGATCATGTAGATATCCTTCAGGTTCCATGATCCAAGTTAAATTCATGTTTTTAAGTAATGATAGTGTGGGGTGAGTTGGGTGGTTTTGAGAAGCTAAAGGACTTATGAAGATGGTATCAATCTTGGATATGGTTTTTTAACAAGTTATGCATTCTCTCCCATGAGGAATTCTTTAATTTAGGATGGACGTTTATATTTGTGAAAAAAATTAGATCTATGTTGTTGGTTATAATGAGTTCGATATGTTTATTTATTCGGGCTTCTTATATATTATTATTATGATAATTTATTTTCAGAAGGTAAAAATCACTCAAAATGGGATTATTTTAATGGATTGGAAATTGTTTCTAGACCATGGTGATTAGGAACACCTTCTAGGCCATGTGGAGTGTCGGGTTGGGTTTTGGGTTTGTGGGTATCCCAATCTGGTTTATTTCAAATATTATATTTGTTGTTTTATTTTTTCACATTAGAAAATTATAGTATCATCCATACGTATGTATGGAATACCATATATATGTGTGATATATTTAGTTAATAATTCATACCATTTTTAGATGATTTTAAAATTTAATATATTGAATATACTGAATATATATGGTATAAATAAGTTTTTAACATTATTTTATTATTTAATATCTTATTATTTTCTTATTCCTTTAGGCTTTATAACGCATTCCTGTTTAAGTCGGTTTAACAATTTACATCAAGGGTGTTATATTGTCTATGAAAACAATGACATCCTAGAAGTGATCCAATAAGATAATGATATTCGTGAGGCCCTGATGATCCTTAACCCAGAGAGTTCCCCTAGACCGGATGGTTTTACGAAGTCATTTTATAGAATATTGGCTTGTGGTTCGGAATGACATTGTAATGGCCATTCTTGATTTCTTCTACTATGGTAGCATACCACATGTGGAAAATGAAACCATGCTGGGGATCATACATAAGATCAAGGATCCCTTCTCTCTCTATCATTATAGGCTTATAAGAATGTGTAATTTCTCTTATAAAATACTCTCCATTATCATGAACAAAAGGCTTTCAGCTCTCCATCCCTGCTGGATTTCCATAGAGCAGCACAAATTCATGAAGGGAAGATCCATATAGGGGGAAATTGTGATGGCTCGAGAGTTGATTTCTGATATCAAATTTATGGCCCATTGCCCGAACATGGATATAAAATCAGACAAGAATAAGGCCTACGAATGTATTGAATGAAGATTTATCAGAAAAGTGCTCATAGATACAAGGCATTTCTTATGCGGTTATTAACATAATATTTATATGTTATATCTTCTCATGGATTTCTATCTCATTTATGGGGAAAAAATACTGTTTTCCAAGGCCACCTGAGGTATCAGTAAGGGGGATCCATTTTCACCAATTATTTTCATCTTAGCCAATGACGACCCTTGTCGCCTTATTAACAAGAGCACCAACTGATGTTATATTTTACTATATCAATGTTGTTTAATCTTCGACAACACTTCTCACCTCATTTTCACCAATGACATAATAATATTCTTGAACAGTAGGAAAAGGTAAGTATGTAGCATTAATAGGGTAATTGAGTAGTATTTACATTAGAGTGGTTAGGTGAATAACCACTCAAAAATCAGAACATTTATATCTAATAGATGTGTGGAAAACTGTGCTTCCACCTTATGCATCATTACAAATATGTAGAGAATATTATTCCCCCCTAAATTATCTAGGTGATCATTTTTCTTCTTGGAGAGTCGACATCCAAGACATTGATCATATAGTTAACAATATATCGAGCATATTCCTCAACTAGAAGAACTGTTTCATATCTTACGAAGGCATGAAACACCAATCAACAGATTCCTATCGGCAATACCTATTCATATGATGGTGTCCATTAGAGTTCCAAAGTTAGTTATCACCTCCATTAATAGGGTACTATAGAACTTCCACTAGAAAACATCATTGAAAGGGAAATGACATAGGGTTTCTTGATGGAGATTGACTAAGCCAATCTGGGATAGAGGTATTGGCCTTACGAATCATGCTGATACATTTGAGTGCATGAATGAAAATTTCACTTGGGAGGATTTATAGAGATGATATTGATGGGCCAAGGCTATGTTTATGAGATGCAATGTAGATTTAATGATATGTCTATTTATATTTTCCCCTCTAGGCCATTATCAAAACCCACATTCCTAAACTTATACCATTATCTTGCTGGGTTGTAGAAATATGTGATATCATTTTTTTGGCACCATAATTTGGTAGGGGAATGGATATGATACCTTGAATGTCTGGATCCCTAGATTTCATTCAGGGAGGCAAAAAGGTACCCTTTTTTTATTAGGGATATTCTGAATGAGGATCAAAAGGTGCTCTTTGACACTATTGAGATGAGCATGGTGCCGGATAAGTGCGTGTTTAAACCCTGAACCTCAGAGTATTTATCTATCTGATAATTTTTAGAATGATTTATTCATTTGAAATTTAATATAGATGGAATGAAGTCATGTGGGGAAATTAGATCCCCTCTATGTATAATTTTCTCTCTCAGAGAATCAAGAACCATGCGGTGCCGACTGATGATAATATTTGAAGTATCGGGATCCCTACTGAGTCTAGGCGTATGTGTTTCCATGTACAACATGAGGAGAATTTTATCCACGTGATCTTTGAGGGGGACTGGGCTTGTACTACGTGGGTTTTATTTAGTTATTTCACTACCTAATCATGTTCGGTAATTTAGGGTGCTCCATTCATGGAGCGATGGTTCGACAGTTCCCCGGTGTTTGGTCTAGAGAGGAAGAATCAAGTTATGGTTTTTATAGCCAGTTGCCGGTTCATTTGGAAAGTGAAAAAGATATACATGAATTAGGTAGTCCATTGTTCGGGGAATCTCATAATTACAAGAACAAGGAGTGTGATCATTGACATAGTAAGAATCCAATGGAACCTACGTTATGCTCCTATTATCATGCCTCTATAATCGAGCAGGCATGTCATTAATGATCCTCTAGGAACCACTATGGTTCATTGTGTGAGATGACATCCTCCTTCCATGGGTATCAAACCCAACACCGATATATAATTCAAGAAAAGAATTATGTGGGGATGAGGGGTGGCCTGAGACACTAGGGGATCTATCATCATGGTGTTTACAGTATGCTACAGGTCTATTGACTCTCTCCAGGATGAGTCCATAGCCATGCTCATCAGTCTCAGCCAATGCCAGCAACAGAATATTAATATTATTGAAGTGTAATCATACTTCATGCTTCTCTACATCTCTATAAATGGTATAGGTAATACCCCCACTCACTCTAATATATTTCTATAATATACAAAAGGCTCCAAAATAACAACAAAAATGTGGTTCACACCTAGTGGGGGGGGGGGAGGTGGTAGATCACCTAGATTCAATTGCTTCTCATAACTGTGTTTATATATTTTCAACTAGTAGCAGTTTCCACAATGATGAGGGTGAAGACCTTAATAAAGGTGATTCCCTCAATTCACACTACTTAAAACCCATATAGGCCATATCTCACTTGTTTTCTCTTACCTTTTCATGCTATGAACCCTTTCTTCTTAAAAAAATAATGATGATGATGATGATGGAACAATGACCAATGTACCCTAACTGTTGAGCTAAAATATTCTTGAAAAATGAAATAATAATTACCCAAAATCATGATTTTAATAATTAATAATTATTAAATGGGTTATAATGTGCTTTAAATTGATAATTTGTGATATTATAATTATTTATATGCGATTTCAATAGAATTATAATAAATTTACATTTATTATACAATAGTCTAACAGAACTAACAAGGAATGTATAACATGATGTAAGGTTTATGTGTTATAATAACTATTATATATAAGGATTGTATATTATTAAATATAAAATGAATAAATTATATGACATATCAATCATAGATAATATGATTTCCCCCATTTAGTTATTTGTATAAATTATAATATTTACTTTATTTTTTCTCTAAAAAAAACTCGTTAATATAAATAAAGTATTCTATGAGAAAATCCATTTATCATATCTATTAAATTATGAATATCTTCAAACATGTAAAAATATACATTAAAATGTCTCTATAAATGTTTATAATATTTTCTAATGATTATTTAATGTTATTTTTACACTTTTTTGCGTTTTCCATAAAAATGAACCAAATGAATATTCATTATATTTTCCTAAAGTGGTATTTTTTAATAATGTTTTGTAAAGAATATTTATTAAAAAATTTATGGAAAAAACTTTTTTTCCAATTTTCCTGAATATTATTATATTTCAACCTTCTTTTATAGGTTTCCATATTTCATTTCAATGAATTTTTTTCATAATATTTTGAAACTTTTATATTTTAATTATGTAATTTTAATTGAAAAATATATATTAGTTATGAAATTTTGTAGTGTAATTTTATTGGTATTTTTATATTTTTCAAAAACCATTGATTAATCATATATTTTTATGTGCGTATGATGTAGTGATACCATCCATTATATTTAATTGGATGGCTTATGATCATATTGTTCTATTTATTCATTGGAGAATCTACTAAGAATTTGTATGTCTGTTTTCCAATATGATTGTTTATTTTGACAATATTTCATATTTTTATTCATTACCATCATATAAAGAATGCATTATAATTTATAAGATATAGGTTAGGCCTATTAATTACCCCTTTATGCATTAGTATTCTTCATGGTATGTAATATTTTTGGTATTTAGTGTATACATTACCATTTTTTTATGTTGAATTTTCAAAATACCTTGAAGGTAACACTATGCTATCAGAAATTATACTTTCTATCATTATAAAATGAGTTATTTTTATCCGCTATATTATCTATATTTTTTTCTCATCCATGGGTACAGTACTATTTTATTATATTAGTTATGTGGAATATTTTATTTTTATTTTTCTATTCCATATTATTCATTCTTTATTTATCCTAAGATAGATTTTATTGTGTGATTTCTCTTAATGAGCATATGAGATCACCCTTTTTATTTTTTACTTTCCCCAAGATAACAAGAACAGATTATTGATTGATTTTAGGGATATACTAGATAATATTATAATAATCTATCTAAAATATTATTTTTAAATTCGTGTTTACATATTTATTTCGAGAAACATATATGTATTTAGATTCCCAAGGCTACTAAATTAAATGAACATTCAATATTTCATATTTTTTATATTTTTTAATGTAGTAAATTAACTAATCTCTCTAGAAAACTTGAGTCCATGTGTTACACTACCTTCCATTAATTTTAAATTTTTGAGATTGTGATGTTGTGTGTTTTATTATTGACTCAATCCCATTTCTATTGGGTTGTAAGATGTCATCATGTAATTCATAAAAATATGCCTTGTTTATTACCCCGTATGATTTTATATTGATCCTTATCTTCCGCATAAGGTGATAATTTATTTTTTATCATAATATTTATTCTTGATGAATTTACTTATCAATTAGTATTTATTTTTTTAGAATTATTCTCATCCACTCTAACAATGATCTCCCATAATTGTCAATATTTTTCTATCCCACTGATGATATCCTTTTTAATTAGAAGCATTATTATTTATTATATAATATACAATTTACATTTACTTTATCATAATTTTTATGTAATGTTTTATTATCCTTTATATGGACTTGGATTTTAAGGTAAAAAAATTAGTAAAAAACTATTATTTTGAATCCACCCTCATTACTTTTGGATTACATATTATTATCCTTAATATCCAATTTTCCATATATTATTCTCATATATTGGTTGAATATTTTTTATAAATGTTTGTTACATATATACATAGTTTTCTGTATGTTTATTTTTTGGGGCTGATAATTGTTTTATGTTCCCCTCAAAATTCACAATTTTATGTTATCTCATCTTAATGGTAATTTATGATTTTTTATTTCATGATAAATCTCTCCTCTATAAAATTGTTTCTAACCAATAATTTCTTCTAAAAAAACTCATTATTTTGTAAATAACCCTTTAAATAAAATTACCATTGAAAATAAAACATCTTTCCCATTCCTTTAGTGAAATATTATTTTTCAATTTTGAAAAAAATCATATATGTTTCCATTTTTCATTCAAACATCACCGTCATTGTTTTCATGAATCGCCTTATAATAGAAGCTAATATAAAAAATATTATACTACATAATTAAAATGGGAACATCCAAAATGATTTAATCCCTACTTATAAGATTTTTTATTTTATAATCATCAGTTATTCATTGAGATGTGATTATGAAACCCAAATCTTTCTCATAATTTTCTAACACTTACTCATTGTGTTTGGATTATATTTTTTATGTGTCACAAATATGTACATATATGAAATTATTTTAATTATGAAAAAATTATTCCATGAATTTTTTATCCCTTCAATTAATGTGGACATGTTTTGATCTTAGACATTAAATTGTATAGTGAATTGGAGGTAGCTTTATAAACACTATGTTATGTGATGAGTGGTCCTATAATTATATTCCCCTATAGTGCTTTAGAAAAAGATTTATATCTCATGAAAAGTTTTGTATGGGAAATAGGAGTGAACCAAATTAATAATGGGACTCCATATATAATGTTATGGGAGTGGGAACAAAATGCAATCCTCTAGGAGACTCATTGTACTATGATAGTCTTGGTTGTGATCTTTGAATTATTATTATAATATCATGGTTTATATTGATGCCAAATATTTATGATATCATTTTTGTATGTCATATTTCAATGATTATCATAGATTCATATGTCATGGTAAATTTTTGATCCTTAGATATTACATACATTTCCTTTATGATATAGTGAATAAAATTATATCCCCATGATCTTTTTATCTTGAAATTTATCCACTTATATTTTTTTATTAAACACAACATGTATAACCCTTCATAATTTTTTTTGGGTTCCCTTGTTTTTCATTTTAACTTACTCTTTTTTATGATTCCCTTAACTATGATATAAAGAGACATATTAAATGTTAAAATAATTATAGGGGAATCTAGAAGAGTTTTATTATAGAGAAAAGATCATATGTTTGTAAAATAATTTTCCTATATAAATTTTCTTCAATCACACTAAACCAAAATGATTCTTTGAGTTATAATATATTTTTATGAGATGAATTTTTTAACTTTTGGTAACGATATAAAATAAATATATTGTTATCTTTGATCGTCATATGATTCATATTAAAAATCAATGGATATTCCATTCATGTATAGACTCTATCAAGGAATGATATGGAAAATTACTTCTAAGTGAATCAACAATAATGTTTCCATCTCCCGGGGTGTATGTGATTTCAATGAAAAACGATTAATAGTCCTCCACCCACCACCTTATTATTTGGTTCTCATCCTAATGAAAAATGAAATGATTGAACTTTTTGTTTTTAATATAGGTAGATAAATTTTATCAAAAAAGGTAATGGCGTTAACTCATACTAATTAAAAAGAAAGATGGAATCTATTTATCATAGGGGGTTGTTCTTCCCATGAAGTTGAAGATGATGATGTATATATTCCACAACCTGATACCCTTGCATAATAACAAAGGAAAATTATGCACATGAATCATCAAAATACACCATGAAACCCTTTCTTTATTATACGAAAATATCTATAGTGTTGAGGTAATATTTTGTTTCATTTAATTGACGGTTTCCTATAAGTTTGAATCCAATTAATTTATTTCCCTTCCTTGTGAGAGTACTCAATGGAAGTTTATGTTTTAAAAAATTCATTGAAAACCATCATTGATACCCTACCAGACCCAATAAACGTTGAATATGAAAATATTTTTTTGGTTAAATTTATGAAATTATTCTTTTAGCCTTCTTAGAATATATTAATATGACATGCACCAAGGCAATGAGTACTAAGAACATAACTTTAAGGATCAAAATTTAAAAATTTTATAGCTTAACATATAGAAAGTTTCCATTACTGGTCCCACCAATCCTTTGTTGGCATGCAGTAAGATAAGCGGTACACACTAATACCTCCAGCCATAATCTAGGGGATATAAACTAATGAATAATTGGTATATAACACACATGGTAGGCCTTATCCTATGGTACATTTATACATGCACACATCACAACACAAAAATAGAATTTGAAAAGAATAGAAATAACTAATGCTCGATATTCATGCATATAACTAATCACACATTAGATTTTAATATGTGTATTAAGAATAAAATTTCTAGATACAAAACCAATATAACTATAAAGGAGTATGACATATAAGTAATAAAGGTACTATTGATAGTATTTAACACTTGGAGCTGTCTTTGGTGTGTCCATCACTACTAAGATCAATCTTCTCCTTTTACTTCTATGACTCTACCTAATGGAAATTCATCCACATAAGAAAAAACCTATGTGGGATGATCCCATGAAGGGACAGTATATAAATACCCTATTGGGAACCCTGAAAAATAGACATTAATAATAAAGACAAATTCATCTAATTTTCACAATGTCTAGTTGATGATAAGAAAATACAATAACAACAATGATATAATAACATGTAGAAACAATTTATAAATGTATGGTCTCACCCTTACTGCCAACCTAGAATTATTTATGAAACTCATATGTTACATTTTTTAGGGAAAAGTTATCATGTTTCACTTATTTGGCTGGTAGTCATCCAAGATGGGGCACTAATTGGGCCATAAAATTATAGATATCTACTAAATACCCGAAGAAATCAACACAAAATTTTAGGATCAGGCCTCGGGACTCTACGAATTCTAAACCATATTTGGGATAAGGCTCATTTAAGGTTATTACATGACCTGGATGTTGAAAATTTTAACACACAGATGTTTTTATGAAATACTTTAATTAAATAATTTCTATTTTTGCAGTATGTTATGTTGTAAGAAATAATTATTTTAAATAAACAACATGATTCCCTTAGAATAAAATTTTTATTATAGCCCATCTGTTAGGTTATCAAGAAAATGTATAACTATGTTTTGAAGATGCATTGGGATTTCATTGAATGTCAGTTATTTATGAAAAATATAAATCACTTAAATAATTTTATTATTGAGTGAATTACATTTGGTAAAAAAATTAATGAGATATATATATATATATATATATATATATATATATTATACTCAATAAAATATTTTTCATACTCATCCAATGGATATTTTAGTCTTAGTGTATGAATAAACCAACTTTGATATATAAAAACTTATTTTTTAAAAGGGTAATTTAGCGCCTTTGAAGGGAGAACAACTTTCAAATTAAGACATTTACATAAAAAAACATTTATATAACAACATAAGCATTTTATTTTTAAGTGGGATATACAAATTTACTTTGGATGAAATTTTGATATTTTTCTGATATCATTTATATTTTGATAAATAACAAAAAAATTAATTTTAAGAGAATTTTTTTTCATCAAACATATTTATATGGTTAAATTATAATATTGAGTGATTTTAAAGTATAAATAGAATATATTTTTATCATTAAATATAATTTATTTCATTAACATTAATTATACATTGAATATACATGTAAAAATATTTCATTCTTTTGCAAGGTTATATATTTTAAAAACTCATTCTCTGATTCTGACAACAAGATTGATATGAGATTAATTACTATAAATTATATGTTTTAAATTGTATAAAATGGACTCCATGTTGAGAATAAACAGGTAAAAATTATGGTAATAGGATACTATTATTTTTTGGGCATTATGAATAGTAACTTTGGTAATTGTTTTTATTATCATGGTTGAGGGTAAATTAGGTATTTAAAGGTGAAAATAATATTATAAATTAACTTCAAACCCGTAAAAATCATATTAGACTACTAAATCCGACCCTTATCATCTTTGTTTTGAAATAAAATCACTTAATGGCTTCTTTCCCTTGAATATGACATTAAATTTTTAAAAATCAATGAATGTGAAAAAATGTCACTTTATTTTTATATAAGTACACTAATGTTAACATATAAATAACCATGATATAATGTTGACTATTGATAGGCTTTGGAAATATAAAATAATTAACTACACCATAGAAATTTATTTTTAATTTTTATAAATTAAATAATTACCATTATGGATGACACAATAGAGAGCCCTAAAGTATTTTATTAACAGAAATATGAAATAAATTATTTTAAAAAAATTAAAATAAATATAAATAGATTTAATTAAGGTTAAACATGAATTTTATAGGTGATTATGACATGTTTGTATTATAATTAGTGTTTTTTATATGTCATCTTCTACGTGGATTTTATATAAATTCAATTAAATTAATAGTGTCACAATTGACACTACTGATATTTTATAAAAATAAAAATTTATTAAATTATTTAAAAATCATAAAAAATATTTCAAAATTACAGAGTGATAATTATGAGGTCAATAATGTCAGAAAAGATCCATTTATATTTAATTAACAACATATAAGTAAATATGTATGACCATTAGTTATTTAGAATTTATTTCCATAGTTATAATTAAATAAATTAAATAACGATAAATCAAATTGAGAAGGTTTTAAATAAAATTAAAAAATGTCTAAATATTATTAGGTGTGAGGATTTCAACCCATAGTCATATTATCATTGATATAATTTACTTTGGAGTGTTTTTAATATAGAAATTAACTTTTATTAATTTAATAGTTTCGATATTTCCAAAGGTGCCCCTCCCCCCTCCAATAAAAGGGAAACTCTCATTCTATTTTAATCGAACTATAAAGCTGTTTTTATCTACCAAGACCTTCCCATTACCTCTCCCAACATCCCTCACTTCATCAAAGAGGCCACACTTTTTGCAGAAATCCATCTTAAGAGGCCTTTTGTGCAAATCAAAAGGTGATACTTGAAAAAGTTATAATAGTTTTATCATCATATTCAAAATTATTTTCTTTTTATACATCCTGTAATTTTGTTGTTTCCATAATAAAGAAATAAATCTAGTATATTATACATTCTGAGATGTTACTATAGTAATGGGACAACCTTATACACCCTTTTATCAATCCAACATATAACAATATCACCATGCATGATTACGAATGTCTTACCGTCTCCACACCGTGGTGGATTCTGTTATTCAACAATAATTTATTTGTATTGGTATAATTATGGATATAATGGATTGAAATAATGAATATAACATAATTATTATTCTGTATAATTAATATACCATCCAATTCCATTCCATTTAACCACCAAAGGGAATGGTATCATCGCTTGTGCATACGTACGACCTACCTTGTCCACGAAGCGTTGAGATTCATTGTCCACATTAACAATTAAATTATGATTATAAAATTTAAATGATGAGTAAAAATTATAATAATAAACTTAATTTATTTCTATAGAATAATAAAATACATCCTAAGAATAAAAAACATGACTTACATAGAAAAACAAGAATGGGAAAATGAAGCATTTAACACCATAAATAATGGAAATATTGAAACAGTAATAACAGTATGAGATAATAAGATCATATATGATATCATAAATATGAATATGGTTATATAATAATTTAATAAAATACATTAACCATTATACTGGATGTTCTAATACATACGAAGGATATAAGACCTATGTTAAGTGATAATTTTGCAATCTCATTATTTTATGAGATTTTTTATACGTAAGTTTTTACTAGGGTATATTTATCATCCACATACACGTTACCTACATATATAATATTATTTATATACTTATGATATTTTTTTATCTTCAATTTTACCCATTGGGGAATTTTTATTAAATGGAATGGAAGGAATCTTTCTTTCATTTTCCATATGATGTACTTTTTTACTATTCTCACAAGAGTGCAAGAAGAATGTTTTTAATGTATATGGAATGAATGGATTTTTTCATCTTCATAATTCCTTATTTCCAGGAATATTACTCTATAAGATATCAGTATTATTATCATGTAAATTTTTTTCTTTTAAAATTTCATGGAATTTTGAGAATAGAAAATGTTTTTGAAGAAGAAAAGATATTTTTTCTCAAGAAATAAGCTCAAGTATTTTATAAAAAAAATTTACATATAAGATGACAAATGTTTCTATTTCTATCCCTATTATTTATTTTATATTATTTTTTTCGATAAAATTATTTTTATGTTATCTATTTATCTTATATAGATTATGTTATTATGGTATAATGTTTAATAAAGCCATTTTTTGTTCCTTAGGTTATTCTATGGTTAATGGTTTTATGTTTTTGTGGAATATGTAAGAATGATTTCATTATGAGAATGGTGGGACCTACATATCCATCCAATGAATTGGGTAATGATTTATATCTCATGATATAGACATAACTTTAATGGAATGTAAATAGGATTTAGTAATACAGGGATAGAAGGGAAAGTAAACCCAGTTCAATACTGGATATTGTCTACTATGTTGTTCTTGGCTGTGATCCTTGGATAAAATGGAAATTATTTACTATTATTATGTGTATGAAACAATACTTCTTATCATATGTTATGTTTTTTGGGATTATTTAAATTAATTCTTATGAGCTTATATCCCATGACATGATATCATGAAATTATGTATGTAGGATAAGATTTTAAAATGAAATGTTCTTTTGCCCTATGATTTGAATATGATTGATATTTCCCTTGTATAACCTTACTATGCATTTGAGTTCACCATTTTATATTTTACTTTTCCTCAGGTCATGAAGAAGGGTATTAAATAAGCTCTGTCAGAAAGGAGTCACTACTACAAAAAAAAGGGAATGGGAACCACTACATTGTGATCAGCTCTAAAAAAAGTGCTGATTAAGGGGGCATTTTTCAGCCCTAAAAATCACTGTTAAAGGGGCACTTTTAACAGTGCTAAGAAAAGAGCTGTTAAAAGAGACCCTTTATTAGTACTTTTTTAGCACTGATAAATGGGACCCCATTATCAGCACTTCTTTTAGTAGTGCCCATAAAATGGGGATTTATCAGCACTTTTTCCTACCACCGATAAATTTTATGATTAAGAAAAAATCATGGAAAATTAAATATTGTTATATAAGTATATTTATATTGATATAAATACATTATATATTTTCAAATATGTTTTAGATAAGTATAAATAGACTATTACATTTAATATATAAAAAAGTTAGTAAAAATGGATTTAAAATATTTTAACAAATATTATTAATTATTAATTAACCAATTATTATTGATTAAAAATCATTTAATAACAATTTGAAGACACAAAAATATATATATATAAGATCTAAAATAAGTTGAAAATTTAACTCATACTTCAACATCCCATAACTTTTGATCTGGGTATCCATTTCAGCTCTACAACATATCAAATTGAATCCTGCGACGAGCTCTATGCGCCAGTGAATGAAGCAATGCTTTTGTCACATTTTCAAGGACCAAAAAGCCCAGAAGGCCTCCATAACAGAGTTTTTATCCCGAATACCTCTATTTGTTAACATTCAAACATGTATAACTTCTTATCCGGATGTCCTTTAGGCCTGTACCATGTATCATATCAAAGAATGTTTCATTTTATTCGATTTAACTGGTTGTGGAGTTGAAATGGGATTCTGTATTATAAGTTATGGTTGTTTTATCATTCTATGTCTTTTCAAATACTCATATATATGTATTTATTTGTAAAATATCCATGTGTCTTTGTGTGTGTGGGTTTCATGTATATATGTATGTATGTATGTATTTATTTTTAAACACACATAAAAACATATTTCATAAATATATTTAAAACTAATCTTATAATTATATATTAATATACAAATAAATATACAGATGGAAAATTATTACTATATATATGTAGATAAATTTAAATATATATTAATATACGAATGAATATATATAATAATATATGGATAAATATATTTATATTAATATGAATCTATATTAATATTCAATTAAATATAACTATACATACAAATAAATAGATTTATTATTAAATAGAGAAAAAAATGAAATGGCTTAGTGGTAAAGGTGCAGCCGTGAAAGGGAGGAGGTTACGGGTTCAAGTTATGGTCGATGTAGAGGGGCATGTGCGTCTGGGGATTTGCGGGAAGGGCAGCGAGAGGTTTGCCTAGCGTTTTTAAAGGGGGTCAAGCGCTGTTAAAATCCCCCCCACACATTATATAAATGCTATTTTATTATTTTTAATTTTTTTTACCTTTATCAATTCTTTTAAAAATTGCTGATAAAGGCCCCTTATATCAGCACTTAAAAAATGCTGATAAAGGGGTCTTTTATCACCGCTTTTTTAGCGCTCATAAAAGTGGCCTTTATCAGTGCTTTTTGGAGCGCTTATAAAAGGGACCCCTTATATCTTCACCTCGATTAAAAGTGTGTTTAGCTCCGTTAATCGACTGTTCTAGTGCTGATAAAGGCCATATTTGAAGTAGTGATTCTAGTTATCAAGAAATAAGTGGAAGACAATATAGTTGTTTTATGAACTAGTTTTTTATGTTTACCAATTTATAATGACACTATACTTATACAGTCCTGTCATGGATTTATTATGTGTTGTAATGAATGTGCTTATAATTTGATGTAATATCAATGTATGTAATGTATGGTTCATTATAGTTGGTATCAATGGAACGACATAGTTGTCATTTTGAATCTTGGTAGATAAATCCTTAGGAAGAACCCTAAAGATATGTCTAAAATAGGTTACAATCCTAGTGTTTTAGGAATGACCATGAAAAACCTTTGAAAAAACCGCATATTTCCATAATTATAATATTAATCTTAATTTCTTTTTTTCCATTATTTTCAGTGTTTCTCACACTATGCATCTTTGTTTTACTCAGATCCTAAAACTAGAAGGAACCAAATTAATGTTGAATGTAACATGAAATGAAATTATTTCCCCCCTAAGAAACTAAATTTTATAGGACCTAGAAGTAAAAATGTTGTAGTCAGTCTTAGAAAACACTCTCAATCTATGAGTCATTCCAGAATTCCAAATGAGAAAAAGAGGGAGCAACATTATGTTGAGTCTTCCAGGAGGAAGCTTCCACCTTCATTCAGCAGGTCTTTTGATCCATTAATAGATGAATAGTGGATCAGTACCACTAAAAATATATTTTTAGTTCTATGGTGTTCTGAGCATGTTAAAAACATCTTATCAGTCCATCGGTTGGAATGTGATGTAGAACAATGGTGGGATCTTATCAAGAATATTACTCAACGAGATAAAATTGAGTCAATGTAATGGTATGAGTTGAAAAAATTATTTTTCAATAATTAGTTTCCTCATATTATTCAAAAAAAGTTGAATAAGGAGTTCCTTGATCATCAGAAAAAGGAATATTAATCCATTGGTACGTATGAAGAAAATTATACAAGACTATTAAGGTATGATTCAAGAATTATTATCCAACCTAAGAGTAAAATTGATTGATTCTTTAGTGACTTAAAACCATTTCCATGAAGGGAATTAGCCATAAGATACTTTAATATCTATGAGGAAATAATTCTATGTTCTCTCAAGGTTGAGATGTAGATTAGAGTAACCCATCAATCCTATAGTTTTGATAAGGAGAGAAAAAAGGGGATTCAATGGAAAATCTAAAAACCACACTAAAAAGAAGATGAGTTTTCCCTTTTGCTCAATGTGTGGAAACAAACATAGAAGAAATTGTCTTCAAGGGACTAGTAAATCATTAAATTTTGGAAAATATGGTCACCAGGAAGTTGAATTCCAAAGTAATGAGAAAAAGATGTCTAATTATGCAAAAAAGGATAAGGATATACATAATGAACCTCATACACTTCAATGCTATAAGTGTAAGGACCCGACCATAAAACATTACATAATATTGAATTAAACGAATAATTCACATTGAGGATCTTTTCAGGTTTAGAGTTTTAGAGATTTAGGCCATAACTATTACATTACAACATGAATATTACAAGAAGACACTACTACTCAATATCCATTTTTTTCATAAAATAAAAACTCTTAAAAAGAAACATTTCTAGTTCCATGTTTTAGATAGCTTGACTTTTCCTTGATCCTATCCTTGACCCTATTCATCTTTAAGTCTAGTGGAAAACATTTCAAAAACTTGGGATCCACATAAAAAGCTCAGTAAGGGTTATAAAATGAGGAAGGAAAAAATTATCCCATCAATAAATACAAATCAATGAAACCAAAACTTTTAAATCATAACACACCGTACAAAATCATAAGATTTATGAATAACACATAGAAATCATAAATCATAAAGGTAAATTATGGAATCCATAACATACTTACATTGTAGCTATCACAGCTACATAGGGAGTCACATTTGGAATACCCATCATAGTATATTCCTTAAATCTTTTAGGAGAAACATTCACGTTTACCTCCACCACATTACCCAATGCATTGGAGATCTATCTCGGGCTCAACAGCCCTTGGTTTATCATGGAACCACCCATATACGTCAACAATGCCCAATAACCATAACATAATTATAACATATAACACATGTATAATGTAAAGATAACATTTCCACATTCCAATATATCAAATCAAGATATTGAAATAAACAATGTTTTATCAAATCATTTTCAAAACCATTTAAAAAGATATTTTTGAATCAAAGTTTCCCATACCACTTTGATGATTTTAAATGAATTATCATTAGAAAAAATTAATGTCCATATAAATAAATCCTAAAACCCATTTTGAAAATATGGACAATAATTAGAAAAATTTAGATGAATAAATCTTTAAAACATTTAAAATGATATTTAGTTAAAAAATTTATAGGAAAAAGAGGTACGCTTCAATAAAAATAATTGAAGAATAATTTTTAATCAGAACATTATAATATCATGAAAATAAAGGTTTTCATGATATAATATTTTAATATATAGTATATACAACATATAAGATTGAATTGGTAATATCAATAATGAAGTCTCAATGGAAATGTAAATTGAGATTAAATCCCTTATAAAGATGGTATCCTTAAATTAAGGATAAATCAATCTCATAATTATGTGTGACAAATATAAATACACCCAATATTAGTGGATATTAAGTGTAAAATAATCAGAGGTCATTCACACATATTCACAGGATGACATAAATAAAAATAAGAGAATATCAACCCAAAGAATGGGAATTGGCTTAAGGAGTTCCCTTACCAATTTGGTAACTTACAAAACATATGTCACATGAAAGAAGGATCATCCAATGAAGATGTAAATAATCATAAATGAAAGTATAACACACAAAGAGCACAATCATGGGAATTATATATTCCATAGGAAAGGAAATAGTGGCTAATATAGCATGAATCTCACGGGAATAAAAAGTGAGATGAATAACCCATCCTACATTGTATTCAAATTGAATCGTATGACCAAAAGTTAATAACCAAAATATTAATGACATAATACCATGAATATTAAGCTAATAATGGTAATATATATCAATGGAAGTACAAATTACATCACATGAAATAAAAAAGTGGTGAACAATGGAAATCTCACGGAATTAAAAGTGAGATAAGAAAATCCCTTACATAAATTCGACAGCCTAATGGTGCCACTTAAAAATTCCTAAAATGAATTGATGAGAGTAAGAGGGGGTATCTCATAATAGGAAAATAAAAATTACAGTATGGTTAATATAAAATAACATCATCCAACATAATAACATGGAGCATAAATTAAATGACATAAAAGAGAGTACTTGAAAAGAAAGAGAGAGGTTAGATCCATTACCTCGGGTCCGACTTGACTCGATCGTTCCTTAATCTCCTGAATAATAAACTAATGTTAAATTATACTTTCTTAAGAACATTTTTCAAGTTTATTATTCCTTTTATATCACTTAATACCATGTTATAAAAATTATTTAATCATTTAAGTTAATAATGTTCGTTTTGTCGATATTTGGTACTTGAGTCAAAAATGGACTTCTTACAATTACATGTTGTTCATGTGGTAAAAATTTCATTATATAAAAAATGATATTAATGATTTATATATCATATATATCATATATATCCAGTATATACATGTATTTATAATAGTACATGACATTTAGAGGTAAGAAATGAAATGCACCGTTCATGGAGACGGTAAGTCGTACGTACGCATGAACGCTACTTTAATTTCTATTTCTTATTTTAATGGAAATAAAATATAATGATACATAGTTATATTATATTTAAAATATAATATCATATATAATATCATTAACTCCATCCTTTATAAATCCCTCATAAGGCATTAATGAATCGAATCACTTTGAGGGGGCGGTAGTCCGCACTTCCTCAAATGAGATTATCACATTTACCCACTATGGAAACCATAAAAGCATAATATAAATGGGAATTACAGAATCATAAGAAAATAATAAATATAATATATATCATATATAAATAGAGTTCGATCATAATGGCCACCATGATAGGCGGTAATATGTAATTGACCAATCATCGTTTCGTGAGGAGTTAGTTTTCCATCCAAAGAAACATTATGTTCTTCATCAATTAGATGGAGATGTGGGTAAGTGTAGTTTGAATACTTATCATATCAAAATCCTTGTATATTGAGGATACTGGTTTTGTTACAAAATAAAGTAAATAAAATGATTTTAGGGGTTGGAGAAGTAAAATATAAGTAAACAATTTAAGAGAAACTGTTACCTTTAATTTGGGTAACTCCCTTTGGTTTGAACCAAAGGACTTCCTAAAGTACCTTCTTCATAAGGTAATGCTTCTAAGAGAAGTATAGGGATGTTGAGAGCTTAATTGGGCAGAGGTTAGATGAGCCAAATGGCTTGAGAGGTGTGAGTAATTGGTTAGAAGTGGTCTCCTTTTATAAGGGGGAGCATGGGCTCTTTAGGAAAGTGTGAAACTATTATTTTATTATATAATTATATTCGGTTTATAATGGTCCAACATTCATTAAGGTCGAAGATAAGATGAGTCATGGTCGAAATAAAATCATCCAATCATAATTGGACATGTTTTGGATAATATTTTAATCATTATAATCTTATTTATTTTAATCATTTATTAGTGAGGTAAATACTGCATCACTATTGTGTCATAATTAAATTACTTTATTCGATGTCTAAAAATTATAGAAAAATTAAATCTTGTAGGAAATCTTTTTAGATTTCCAATGATCATTTATAATCGAAAATAAAACTTATATAACACCATATAAAAATTAATTACTAAAAGAGTTTTGTTAATGTCAATTTTGTCTTTACATTAAATTAATTAATCTAAATTGTCATTTTCACTCCCATGTGGATCAATGGGGTCACAAAATCAATCCAAAGATTCACATGGTCTTTAATGACGAAAATAATAAGGTTTGGATAAGTGTTAAGGTAATTTTAAATTATTATAATATTCTTTTAACCTTGAATTACCTTATTTACATTTAACCGCGGTAAATAAAAGTCAAAAGTTACTATTCACCAAAAAAATATTTTCATCTTAATGAACCAAATTTTAATTCTTGATAAAAACCATATATGATGGATTTTTTAAATTCAATTCATAGAAGTGGAAAATTTTCATTTAAATGAAAAATTTGGTTTTTTAACTACCACTATGTGGTTTCACTATTAATAAAAAATTGAAGTTTTTCAGAAAAATACCAAAATTTCAACCTAAGAATTATTTGATATTCCGAATTCGAAATTTATGTCTCTTTTTCCAAATTCAAAACATAGAAGTTGCATTAATTAATTTAAAAATTAATTCCCGTTGTTAAAACAAATAGCCTGTTTTCAAGAAACAATTACTATCAAAAGATTGATACTTGATTATGTCCATTTTCAAAGTGAAATTAATTCCAATGACCAACATTGGATTAAATGGTAAAAATATATTTCAACTTCACATTAAAACCAATTAAAAATATAATCTATCCATATAAATTAATTAGATTAAAAGTCACTTTTGAATTAAAATATAATATTTTTCACTATTCATTAAAAAATGAACTTTATCAGAAAAATACCCGAAAAATACCCAAATTAAATTTTGATGTCCCCATTATAAATAAGGATTTTATTTGGTCAATTAGAATGTATTAAAGTGACCAAAACTATATTTAAATATCATTCTCCATTAAAAGGTTGTAAATCGACCTTTTAATCTAAATTATGCTTAAAATTAGATTTATTCACATTTTAAGCCTCGAACATTTATTATATAAATGTAAATACATTTAATAAACATGGATAATAATATTTGTAGTTAGTTTTGTTCATTCCCACCAATACAATGGCTAGGAGTAGACTACCATATAAAATAATAATATTATATTATTAGTGTGCAATGTAAGATTTCAAAGGAACCCATTGTTGCGTATCAGGTCCGCTATCGAACATAGAAACCTTTTCAAAGTAAAAATTATATTTAATTCAATAATATTAATAAATATGAAAATTTCATATTCTTTATTTTCCTGGGATTTTACATCCATCCCCCATTTTGGGAATAGCGTCCTCGCAATGTTAAAATTTGGCTCGGAAACATCATTGAAAGTCCCACATCCGAAAAAGAGTCAACAAAACTATCACTTTAAAATAAAGAAAGATATATATAAAGGTCACTCGAGACAAATCATACTAGGATTCCATGTTGGAAAACATGTATATGAAAGAAATACTAACTCTCATATATTAATAGATTGTGATAGAGAAATTGATCACAGAAAGTTAACCGCCACAATACTAGGAATTTGTGGTTGGGTAAAAGTATGATGATAAAAGAGAGGTTATAACACAATTTTTTCAAGATCCTTTTCATAGAGTTGAATAATTTTTTTAATAACTAGACTAAGATTGTAAGAAAATAAACTTACTTGTCATGTATAGTTTCATCCTTTAATAAAATTATACCACAAACTCATCTTTTCTCCAATCGATGAATATTCAAGATGACTTTTTCACATTAAAAGTGCTATAATAAATGTCTAGATAATTACATAATCCACAAAAGATAAACTATAAATTTTCTTTGTCTTTAGACATTAACTAAAACTAAAAATTCTAGTACAAGATCAGATAATCTCCAAAAGGATAATCTTTTATAAAAATAAATATTACTCTTAATCTCCAAAATTCAACAAAAAGTACCCAAGATTCAAGAAACACCATTAAATAAACTAATATCCATAAAATTCTCCAAAGTTATCCAAACTAAGATTGAAACCCAAATCTCTGAAGGATTTATTCACATAGTCTTCCAAGGTAAATCTTAACATTTATCTCCAAATAACACCAGTTACTCTAAAAGTATCATGCTGAAAAGTAATTAACCTAATCACATATCCTCCATGATAGGTTAATCATTTCCATAGATACCCCAAAATCAATTTATTCTTAATTCATAAGATCATCTAACTAAAAATAATTAGTCATACTAACCAGGGAATTCACGTAGTCTAGTGGTAGGCGATAAATACCAGTCTCACTTTGGTTGTGGGTTCGATTCCCACAGCTTCGTCCGACGCGATAGGTTTTCACACTCATTGCGTGTTGTCCCTTTTCAAAAACTACATAATTTTATAACATTCCCAAAAAATATATAAATTCATCAAAAATGACCATATAATATTTTAACTACAAAGGTTATCTAATAACTTTCATTTTGCATCCCAAAATGTATTAACCAGTAATTGCCTCAAATTCAAGGATCATATAAACCCAAATTGTTCTTTATAACTACAAACACACAAAAAAAATTATTCCATGAATAAAATTTTCATAAATCAATCTTCAGGGTTACAAATACTATAAAGAGTCTTCTAATGTAATCACATCATCAAAATATCCTTAATACTTTTAAGAATTTCACCATCGTGAAATCTACCATAACTCTTGAATCCCATATATGTGTACCTCTTACTCATTCAACATTATTCATGATCCATTAACCATTCTTTACCAACTTATTCTGAAATAATTATTTCCTAAATACAAAATCATGAATCATATCCTATGATTTCAATAATAGGAAAACATATGTTAATAAATAATCCATACCTTTCATTGGTCATTGTCAGTTTCTTCATCCTCAATTGGAATGGAATTAGGTATTGGTAAACAAATATTTTTACGATCATGGTGATCACAATCCCGAAACTTCTTCATAAAACATGTGTTTTCATAATGACCATGCTCACCACATTTAAAACATTCAATTGATCCCTCAGAAAGGAATTCATTCCATTTCCTAGAGTCAACTAGATGCTTCCTTTTTCCATGGAAGGTTCTTGCTTTATGACCTTCATTTCCACATCTATAGAATCTTTCTGTCCCTTTGAAACATTTTCCTATGTGTTTCTTCCCACATCTTTGACACATAGGTTTTTGAACATACATACCTTTATGATTATTACCCGAACATCTGTAGGGATTTGTTTATCGCATATATGATGTCTTATAAAAATCACTAAGGTTCAGGTGGTCAATCATGACTCTATATAGTTGGTTGAGAATAACCACAAGAGTTCTCATTGTAGCTCCCATATAATGCAGCTGCTCATTCAGAAAACTGTCATACTTTTCTTCACATCCACTATTACTTTGGTGCCTACTAGATCCAGCCATTTACTATAACCAAAAAGGTTAGTGTGAGTATATCAGTAAAATCATCATATAATATCTTATGAGGAGGGTAAACACTAAGATATAATTATTCATGTTATCTTAAAATCATTCAATTTATAAAAATAACAATGACTCTTTCTAAAATCCTAACCATTATGGTAATGTCTCTTATGCTTAAATTGTACCCTAACCTCTAAAGTTATCTAAACCGATCTCTGATACCAACAATAAGGACCCGGCCTTAAAACATTACATAATCTTGAATTAAATGAATAATTCACATTAAAGATAATATCAGGTTTAGATTTTTAGAGATTCATGCCATAACTATTACATTACAACATGAATATTACAGGCAGACACTACTACTCAGTATCCATTTTTTTCATAAAATAAAAACTGTTAAAAAGAAACATGTCTAGTTCCATGTTTTAGATAGCTTTACTTTTCCTTGATCCCATATTTGACCCTATTAATCTTTAAGTCATGTGGAAAACATTTCAAAAACGTGGGATGAGAATAAAAAGACCAGTAAGGGTTAAAAAATGAGGAAGAAAAACATTAGCCCATCAATAAATACAAATCAATGAAACCAATACTTTTCAATCATAACACACCTTACAAAATCATAATATTTATGAATAAGACATATAAATCATAAATCATAAAGGTAATTTATGAAATTTATAACATACTTACATTGTATCAATCACACATTCAAAGGGAGTCACATTTTCAATTCCTATCACAGTATATTCCCTAAATATCTTAGGAGAAACATTCATGTTTTCCTCTGTCACGTTACCCAATGCATTGGAGATCTATCTCAGGCTCACCCGCCCTAGGTTTATCACAAAACCACCCTTATACGTAAACAATTCCCAATAACCATAACATAATTATAACATATAACACATGTATAAAGAAAAGATAACATTTCCACATTCCAATATATCAAATCAAGATATTGAAATAAATTTTTTAGATCAAATCATTTTCAAAACCATTTAAAAGGATATTTTTGAATCAAAGTGTCCCATACCACTTTGAAGCTTTTAAATGAATTATCATTTGGAAACATTAATGTCGATATAAATAAATCCTAAAACCCATTTTTAAAACATGGACATTAATTAGAAATATTTAGAAGAATAAATCTTTAAAACATTTAAAACGATATTTAGTTAAATAGTTTTTAACAAAAAGATGGACGCTTCAATAAAAATAAGTGAAGAATAAATTTTAATCAGAACATTATAATATCATGATAATAAAGGGATTCATGATATAATATTTCAATGTACAGTATATACACCATATAATATTTAATTGGTGCATAACAATAATGAAGTCTCAATGGAAATGTAAATTGAAATAAAATCCCTTATAAGGATGGTATCCTTAAATTAACGATAAATCAATCTGATCATTATGTGTGAAAAATATAAATACACACAATAAAAGTGGATATTAAGTGTAAAACAATCAGAGGTCATTCACACATATTCATAGGATGACATAAATAAAAAAAGATAATATCAACCTAAAGAATGGGAATTGGGTTAAGGAGTTCCCATACAGAGTTGGTAACTTACAAAACATTTGTCACATGAAAGAAGGATCATCCAATGAAGATGTAAATACTCATAAATTATATAATATTACACAAAGAGAACAATCATGGGCAGTACATTTGCCACACGAAAGGAAATAGTGGCCAATATAGCATGAATCTCACGGGAATAAAAAGTGAGATGAAAAACCCTTACTTCATTGTATTCAAATTGAATCATATGACCAAAAGTTAATAACCACAAAATGAATCACAAAATAAAATGAATATAAATATAATCATGGTAATATATAACAATGAAAGTAAACATTACACCACATGAAATAAATAAGTGGCGAACAATGGAAATCTCAAGGAATTAAAAGTGAGATAAGAAAATCCCTTACAAAAATTCGGTAGCCTAACGGTGCCACTTAAAAATTCTTAAAATTAATTTATGAGAGTAAGAGGGGGTCTCTCATCATATGAAAATAAAAATTAATTAATGTTTAATATAAAAGAACATGATCCAACATAAGAACATGGAGCATAAATGAAATGACATAAAAGAGAGTACTTGAAAAGAAAGAGAGAGGTCAGATCCCTTACCTCATGTCCGACTTGACTCGATCGTTCCTTAATCTCCTGAATAATAAACTAAAGTTAATTTATACTTGCTTAAGAAAATTTTTCTGGTTTATTATTCCTTTTATATCTCTTATTACCATGTTATAAACATTATGTAATCATTTAAGTTAATAATGTTCGTTTTGTCGATATTTGGTACTTGAGTCAAAAATGGACTTTTTATAATTACATGTTGTTCATGTGGTCAAAGATTCATTATATCCACAATGATATTAATGATTTATATATCATATATATCATATATATACTGTATATACAAGTATTTATAATAGTACATGACATTTAGAGGTAAGAAATGAAATGCACCGTTCATGAAGACGGTAAGCCGTACGTACGCATGAACTCTACTTTCATTTCTATTTATTATTTTAATGGAATTAAAACATAATGATACATAGGTATATTATAATTACAATATAATATCATATATAATATCATTAACTCCATCCTTTATACATCCCACATAAGGCATTAACGAATCAAATCACTTTGAGGGGGTGGTAGTCCGCACTTCCTCAAATGTGATTATCGTATTTACCCACTATGGAATCCATAAAGACATAATAAAAATGGGAATTAGAGAAGCATATGGAAATCATATACATAATATATATCATATATAAATACATTTCCTTCACAATGGCCACCATGAGAGGCTATAAGATGTAATTGAACAATCATCGTTTCGTGAAGCGTTAGTTTTCCATCCATAAGAACATTATGTTCATCATCCATTAGATGGAGGTGTGTGTAAGTGTAGTTCGAATACATCTCATAACAACATTATAGTATATTTATGATACTGGTGTTGTTACAAAATAAAGTAAATAAAAAAGACTTTAGGGGTTGGAGAAGTAAAATAAAAGAAAACAATTTATGAGAAATTGTTACCTTTAATTTGGGTAACTCCCTTTGGTTTGAACCAAAGGACTTCTTGAAGTGCCTTCTGCCTAAGGTAAGGCTTCTAAGAGGAGGAGGGGGATGTTGAGAGATTAATTGGGTAGAGGTTTTATGAGCCAAATGGCTTGAGAGGTGTTAGGAATTGGTTATAAGTGGTCTCCTTTTATAAGGGGGAGGAGGGGCTCTTTAGGAAAGTGTGAAACTATTATTTTATTATATAATTATATTCGGTTTAAAATGGTCCAAAAATCATTAAGATCGAATATAAGATGAGTCATGGTCGAAATAAAGTCATCCAATCAGAATTGGACATGTTTTGGATAATATTTTAATCATTATAATCTTATTTATTTTAATCATTTATTAATGAGGTAAATGCTGCATCATTATTGTGTCATAAATAAATTAATTTATTCGATGTCTAAAATTTTTAAAAAAATTACTATCTTGTAGGAAATATTTTTATCTTTCCAATCAAAATTTATAGTCGAAAATAGGACTTATGTAACACCATATAAAAATTAATTACTAAAAGAGTTTTGTTAATGTCAATTTTTCCTTTACATTAAATTAATTAATCTAAACTGTCATTTTCACTCCCACGTGGATTAATGGGGTCCCAAAATCCACCCAAAGATTCACAGAGTCTTTAATGACTCAACCAATAATGTTTGGACAAGTTTTAAGGTAACTTTGAATTATTATAATATTTTTTTAACCTTGAATTACCTTATTTACCTTTAACCGCGGTAAATAAAAGTCAAAAGTTACTATTCACCAAAAAATAATTTTCATCTTAATGAACCACATTTTACTTCTTGATAACAACCATGTATGTCAGATTTTTGAAATTCAATTCACAGAAGTGGTAAAATTTCATTTAAATGAAAAGGTTAGTTTTTTAACTACCACTAAGTGGTTTCACTATTCATCAAAAATAGATGTTTTTCAGAAAAATACCACAAATTCAACCTAAGAATTATTTGATATTCCAAATTAAAAATTGATGTCTATTTTTCAAAATTCAAAACATATAACTGTCATTAATTAATTTAAAAATTAATTCCCTCTGTTAAAACAAATAGCGTGTTTTTAAGAAACAATAAGTATCAAAAGATTGATATTGTTTATGTCCAATTTCAAAGTGAAATTAATTAAAATTACCAAAATTGGATTAAATGGTAAAAATATATTTCAATTTCACTTTAAAACCAATTAAAAGGATAATCTATCCATATAAATAAATTAGATTAAAAGGAACTTTTGAATTATAATACAATATTTTTCACTATTTATTAAAAAATGAACTTTATCAGAAAAATACCAAAAAATTACCCAAACTAAATTTTGATGTCCCCATTGTAAAGAAGGATTTTATTTGGTCAATTAAAATGTATTAAAGTGACCAAAACAATATTTAAATAGGGTTCTCCATTAAAAGGTGGTAAATTGACCTTTTAATGTAAATTATGCTTAAAATTAGATTTATTCACATTTTAAGCCTCTAACATTTATTTTATAAATGTAAATACATTTGACAAACATTTATAATAATATTGTAGTTAGTTTTGTTCATTCCCACCAATACAATTTCTAGGAGTTAACTACCATATAAAATAATAATATTATATTATTAGTGTGCAATGTAAGATTTTAAAGGAACTCGTTGTTGCGTATCGGGTATGCTATCAAACATAGCAACCCTTTCAAAGTAAAATTTATATTTAATTAAAAAATATTAATAAATATGAAAATTTCATATTCTTTATTTTCCTGGGATGTTAAAATAAGTTTATGTAAATTTTTAATTATGGAAATCAATTCCCTAATCGAAGGTTTATTGATGATAATTGATGTAAAAACCCTCTTAAAGCCAAAGGCAATGGAATGTCACACGCAGGAACTATCGAAAACATGGTGTATGATAATGAATTGATAAAAGGTACACTTACCATCCACTATAAAGTAGTAAATGATATTTTTAATTCTGGATCCACCCACTCTTTTATTTTAGAAAACATTTCTAAGAGTATCATCGTATTACCTCAATAATTAGATTTTGAGTTAGCTACGATGACTCTTAATGGAATTAGAGTCATATCAAAAGTTTAAAATTATTCTCTGGTAGTTGTTTTGTAGGAAAGTGATTCCTAAAAATATTGTGATCCTTCCTATAGACAAATTTTATATGATTATTATCATGGATTGACTTTCTCTATATAAATCTCATGTCAATTTTTAAGGAAGCGAAGTCACATTTCATATTTCAGATTATTTTATGATCTTATATGCATGCAAGCATGAATATATCCTTCCCATATAAATTTCTTCCATCTTATGGGTTTTTATTGCTATAATAGAATATTATATATCTCAAAATGTTTGGGGAGAGACTCACAATTATGAATTCACCCATTTTACAAGAGTTTGATGATATATTTCCATAGGAATGTCTAGGTCTTCCAATAAATTATGGAAGTTGAGTTTTCAATAGAACTCATGTTGACTGTTATACCTATTTCAATTACACCTTATAGAATGGCCCCAATTGAGTAGAAAGAATTAATGAATCAACACCAAGAGAATCTTGATAATGTATTCATATGACCTAGTCCGTCACCTTGGGGAGAACCAGTTCTATTTGTTAAGAAGAAAGAATGATTAATGAGACTTAACATTAATTATCGAGATCTTAACAAGGTCAATATCAAGATAAAATATTCTCTTTCCCACAATGATGACTTATTCAACCAACAACGTGAAGCTCAATGCTTTTCCAATATTAATCCTTTTTTAGGATATCATCAATTAGGTGTTAAGATGGAGGAAATAACAAAGAAAAAATTATTTACAAGGTATGAACACTATAAATTTATAGTGATACATTTTGGTCTTACTAATGACGCCGGTATCATTATAGATATAATTAATAGAGTCTTCATAGACTATCTTGGTCTATTTTTGGTTGTCCTCATAGACGATATTATTTTCTATTCAAAGATAAAAGAAGAACATGAAGACCACTTGATAATTGTACTGAAGGCATTGATAAAAGATAATCTATATGATAATTTTAACATGTGTGAATTTTGGATTTAGAAAGTTTCATTTTTCTATAACGTAATCTCTAGGGATGAGATATATGTGGATCCAAAAAAACCCTATGTTGTTTAAAGTTGGATGAGACCAAAAATGGTGACCGATATCTGAGTATTTCTTGGTTTGGAGGGATATTATCAATTTTTTGTGAATGATTTTCCACAATTATATAATCCACTCACCAAGTCGACTCAGAAAGGAGTTTAGTTCTTATGGAAAAAAGAATGCGAGGATAATTTCAAATGAATAAAATGAAGGTTAGCTAGTGCATCTATGATCACACTTCCATGTAGTGGAGAATTGTTTGTGATCTATAGTGATGCATCCAAGAAGGGGATGGGTTGTGTTCTAATGAAAAATGATATAGTTATATGTTATGCCTCACGAAAGGTGAAAATCATAGAGGAAAATTAACCAACTCAGGATTTGGAGTTAGTTGTGGAGATATTTTCATTTATGATATGGCGGAATTTACATTATGCTAATTGTTGTGATATTTATACTGATCATTATTGTTTAAAGTATATTTTCACACAAAATGATCTTAATACATTCTAAAGAAGATGTTTGGAGTTGAATAAAGATTTTGACATCTCAATACATTACCACCCAGAGAAGGAGAAAATGGGTGGAAATGTTTATAGTCGACAAGACCATGCTAACATAACCATTATGAGTATCCCAAAAGTTCCATTTTTTATGGATTTGAAAAGGAAATATCTTGATATTATAACGGAATAGGTGAATCCTATCATTGTCAAATTTATGTTCAACTATCTATAAAAGTTATGATTAAAGAGTTTCAAAAGAAAGATGTAAAGATAAAAAAGAATGTGAGAAATGATCCTTAATTCAATTTTGATTGTGATGAAATAATATAGTTTAGGAACCGGTTTTTTATTCCTCCCATACCCTAATTAATGAAGGTGAAATTGGATGAGGCTCATATTTCTTCATTCTATATTCACTGTGGTATCACAAAGATTTACAGGGAAATGAAAGAGTATTTCTGGTGGGATGGAATGGAAAAAGATTTCACAGAATATGTATCTCAATTCTTGGTTTGTTGGAAAGTTAATATTGAGTGATTGATTACTAAGTGGATGTTAAAACTATTACCAATAATAGAATGTAAATGGGGAAACATCACTATGTACATTTTCGGTGGACTTCCCAGAACATCAAAAAGAAATAATGCTATCTGGGTTATAGCTGATCATCTTTTGAAGTTAGCACACATCATTACTAATAGAGAGGATTTCTATATTTATCATCTTGCGAGGATATATGTAAAGGAAGTGGTAAGATTTCTTGGAGTACAACTTTCACTTATATTTAATCGGAATTCGAGTTTTAAATTGATGTTCTAGAATAATATTCATTCTGTTTTAGATAAAGAGATATGTTTTTGAACAGATTATCAATCTAATACAGACTATCAGTCTTATAAGACAATTAAAACACTGGGAGAAATGTTGATATCTTGGTCTATAGATTTCAAATGTGGCTGGGATCAACACCTACCTTTGGTGAAATTTTCTTACAACAATATCCTTCACTTCAGTATTCTGATGGATCCTTATGAAGCCATCTATGGAAAGAAGTGAATAACTCTAATTTTATGGGATGAAGTTGAGGAAATAATCCTACTAGGACTTGATCTTGTTAATGAAATGGTAGAAAAGGCCAGATATATTAAATAACACATAATAGAATTCATAGTCGATAGAAATTTTATGCTGAAAACCAAATAAAATAAATAGAGTTTAAAGTGGGTGACATTGTTTTTTAAGAATTTCTCTGTGGAAGAGAAAAATGATATTTGGAATGAAGGTCCAGTTGATCCCTATGTATATTTTTCCTTTTTAAAATCTAGATCATGTTGGGAAGGTAGATTAATGTTTGGTGCTTCCACCGAATCTACCTCAAGTTCATGATGTGTTGCATGTATCTCTCTGGAAAAAATACACACATGATCCTTCACATGTACTAAACTCAGAATTCTTATCATTGGAGAAAGATCATTCTTATAAAGAACAACCGATAGAGATTCTGAATCATAGAGAAAAAGTTCTTCAAAACCAGACCACTCACTTGGTTAATGTTTTATAGCAGAACCACAACATTGAAGAAGATAAATGGGAGATTGAGGATATGATGATAGAGAGGTATACTCCCCCTTTTGTTTCCATGTGAAAATTTCTAGGGACAAATACAGTTCAAGGGGGTAAAATGTAACACTCAGATGTTTTTATGAAATATTTTTTTTATTAATAATATTTATTCTTTAATAGTACATGTTGAATGAAATCATGTGTTTAAATAAACCTTGAGATTCCCTTAGTATAAAATTACCAATATAGCCTAGCCCTTAGGGTATCTATAATAAAAATAACTTACTTATTAAAATTCATTGTGAATTTATTATCTATCAATTATTTATAAAAAATATAAATCAATTAGATATTATAATTATTTATTGAAATAATTTTGGTAACAAAATTAATGATATATATAGATATATATATTTCATAAACATAATAAAATATTTTTAACATTCATCCAACATATATTTTATTCATAGGCTATGAATAAACCCTATTTGATATATAAAACCCTATTTTTAATAGGGTAATTTTAGGAATTTGAATGGAGAACCCCTTTCAAATAATGATTTTTACATATTAATATTTTTATATGAAAACATAAACATGTAATTATGAAACATGATATAAATATTTACTTTATATTAATTTTTTTATATTTTTCTGATAACATTCATTTTTGGTGATTAGTAAAAATACACTAACTTTTATGAGAAAACAACATTTTTTCATAAAAATAATTTATATCAATAAATAATAATATTTAACAGTTTAAAAGTATAAATAGAATATATTTTTATCATAAAATATAATTTATGTCATTATCATTAATTTTACTTTGAATTCATATTTAAAAAATTTCAATCATTTGCAATATTATAACTTTTAAAAACATGTACTCTCATTCCGAAAACAAATGATTTTAAATTAAGTACTGTAACTTATGTGTTTCGAATTATTAAAAATGGACTCCATATTTGGAATAATTAGGTCTAAATTATACTAATAATCTAATTATATTTTTTGGGAATTATGAATAGTAAGTTTGGTAATTATTTTCGTTACCATGGTTGAAGGTAAATCGGGAAATTAAAGGAAAAAATAATATTATAAAATTACCTTAAGACTTGTCAAAATCCTATTGGATGACTAAATTATACCCTTAAAATCTATGTTTAGAAATTATTTACTTAATGTCCTCTTTTTTATGAATATGTCATTAATTTTATTAAAATCAACGAATCTGACAAAATGTCACCCTTTCTTTTTGTATATGTATATTAATTTCTTTATATGGATAAACAAGAGATAATGTAAACTATATATAGTACCTGGATAGATAAAATAATTACAGACATCATATAAATTTATTTAAATTTTTTAGAAATTAAATATTTAGAATTAAGGATGACACAATACTTACGTATAAATTACTTTAGTAATAGAAATATTAAATAAATGATTTAAAAATATTAAAATAAATATAATTTGAATTAATTAAAGTTGTAAATAAAATTTATAGGTTATTATGACATTATCTTATTATATTAAATGTTTTTTCGATGTTATATTCTTTATGGATTTTCTTTAAAATCAATGAAATGAACAGTGCCAAAATTTACAGTATTGATATTTTATAAAAATAACATATTATTAAATTTTTTAAGAATCATAAAATATTTAAAAATTAAAAAGTTATAATAAAATGCTATAAAATTTTATAAAATATCCATTTATGTTCAATTAATATCATATAATTAAATATTTATGATAATTAAATATTTACAATATATTAAAAACATTAAAATTAAATATATTAAATAAGGATAAATCATAATGATAGGGTTTAAAATAAAATAAAAACATGTCTTAATTTTATTGGATGAGTGTATTTTGATGAAAAATCATCTAATCATAGAAAAATATAATTTTGAGGAATTTGATTCTAAAATTTCATTTATATTAATTTAATAGTTTTGATATTTCCAAATGTGCACCTACCCTCTCTTATAAAAGGGAACCTCTATATCCCTATTAATATAACCAATAAGGCTATTTTACTCATCCAAACACTACCCATTTCTTCTACCTACTTTCCTAACTTCATCCTAGAGGCTAAAAATTTTGGTCGAAAGCTATATTATGGAGGCCTTGTGGACAAATCAAAAGTTGATAATCGGAAAAGAGGTAATTGTTTTTTCACCTCTTTCCAAATCCATTTCATCTTCTAATTACTATTCATATGTTTTTTTCCATACTAAACATATAAATCTAGTATATTATACATGATTATATGTTACAATTATTATGGATCAACCTTGTATGTCATTTTATCCATCTTACGAATAACAATATCACCATGCATGTGTACGTATGGCTTACCGTCTCTACACTGTGTTGTAATATGTTATTAAATAATAATTTATTGGGATGACTATAATGATGAGAATAATGGATTTAAATAATTAATATAACATGATAAATATTATTTATAATTAATATACCATCCAATTCCATTCCATTTAACAATCAAATGGTATGATATCGTCGCTCGTGCATACGTATGGCCTACCGTCTCCACGACGCGATGAGATTCATTCACCATTTTAAAAATTGAATAATGATTATAAAATTTATATGATGAGTAAAAATAGTAATTATTAAATATATTTAATTAATTAAATTAAAAAATACTGCCTATGAATAACAAACATGACTTACATGGAAAAACATAAATCGGAAAACGAAGCAGTTAACACCCGAAATAATGAAACTATTGAAACACTATTAAAAAAATGAATTAATATGATCATATATGATATCATAAATATGAATATAGTTATTTTATAATTTATTGCATACATTTATCATTATACAATAGGTTCTGATATATACAAATGATGTTGGACTTAAGATAATGGATAATTTCACAATCTCATTATTTTCTGACATTGTTTATATGTAAGTATTTTCTAGTGTATATTTAAAATTTAAATCCATGTTCCCTAAAAATATAATATTATTTCTATCCTTATACTATTTTATAATATCAATTTTAGCCATTGGTGACTTTTTATTAAACATTATGGAAGACATCTTTCATTTGTTTTCTATACGATGTACTTTTTGACTTTTTTCGGGAAGAGTATGAGTAGAATTTTTTTAACTTATACGGTATAAATGGAATTTTAAAACTTCATAATCAATTATTTCTTTAAATCATCCTATACAATATTTCATGTTATTTTCAAATAAATTCTTTTATTTAAAAATTTAATTGCATTTTGAGAATAGAAAATGTTTTTGAATAAGGAAGGATATTGTCCTTAAGAATTAAGCTCAAGTGCATTATCAAAATTATTTTCATCATATTATAAAACATGATTATGTTTATCTACCTATTATTAATTTTATATCATTGTGTCTTTTATGGAATTAGTATTATGAAATCCATTTATCTTATATCGATGATAACATGATGGAATGATGTTTAAGAATCCCATTTTTTTGTTTCATGGGTTATGCTATGGTGAATAGATTATGTTTTTATGGAACATGTAAGAATGATTTCATTAATAGATGGGTGGTACATATATCTCCCTCAAATTAATTTGGTAAAAATTTATATCTCATGATATAAACATGACTGGAATGATAAGTAAATCTGAATCACTAATATAGGGATGGAAAGACAAGTAAAACTAGTTTAATAATGGATGTTGTCTTATACAAGAGTCATTTCTATGAGCCTTGGATAATATGGAAAATATTTTCTATGATTATGTGTATTCTAAAAAACTTCATGTATTATTTTATAATGTTTGGGGATATGTACAATAGTTCTTATGAACTTTTATTCCATGACATGATATGACAATATTTCGTTTGTATGATAAGATTTTTAAATGTTATGTTCTTTTGTATTATGGTTATGACATGATTGATATTTCCCTTGTATACCCATACTATGTATTTCAGCTCACCCTTTCATATTTTTATTTTCCCATGGTAATGAAAAAAGTTATTAAGTAATATATGTTAGGATGGAGTCTTTTTTTGAAGAAATATGTTGAAGAAAATATATATGTTTTATTAACTAGTTGTTTATATTTCCTAGTATCTAATGAAACTATAAATATATAGTCTATTCATGGACTCGTTATTTGTTAAAATTAATCTACTTCAATTTTGATTTAATATCAATGTATGTAATGTATGGGTCTTTATAAAAATAGCACACCAAACCCAACCAATAGATGAATTACATAGTATCAAAATCCAAGACACATATAGGGATACCTGATTCTATCTGAAATGGATTATATATGGGACACATCATATTATACTTTGTATGCTATTCCACATTATACCCTCTTAGGGATAGACTGATGGAATTCACCCATACTAATATTGTTACTTGATAGAGGTAAAGAGGAGATAGACTCCCCCTAAAAGAGGTGAATGAAATGTAAATGGGGAGAACAATGGGTTGAACCATGTTTATACCATCCGCATATATGTATATGTACCTAAACCAATTCATGTAAACTCTGATCTCACCCATGTATTCTGGTTTTTCACCTATACTCTAGTCATGTCTTTTTGCAAGTACCTTTGTGTAAAATATGGGTCTCCAACTTCGGTACACGTAGAATGTAAGTAGGTCACAAGATGTGTTATATTTATATTTGTAGGTAAACCCTAGAATCCTTACGAGGGTCCCACATGACATGTAATATTATTAAATACTTGATTTATATATTTGGATATATATAGGAATCCAAATTTCTCACACATATTTTCCGGAACCAAAGCTACCAATTAATCCACCAACGATTCAAATATAATACTCAAATCGGTGGTAAATTGACTCCAATCCAACCCCAATAGTCATATTCTAGCCACATATATAATGAAAATCACCTCTTGTCATATCACATCACCCAAAACACCAATACCTACAAAACAGAAACCTTCAGTGCAACATTGTCTCCCTCTATCAACATAAATCCTACATCATGTCGTTAATACAGAATATGAAACTATGACTATGATCCATTTATCCAATGATTGACTATTCGATGATAATTTACTATTTACAATCAAATAATCAGTCAAATGAATATTTGATGATGAATTCATGATTATAGAGTCATGAATTGAACAATAATTATAGTGATAAAAAATCATCAGCCATTGTTCATGTTGTTCTTCATCCATTGATGGATAAATTGATGACTGGGGTTGATATTAAAAGTTCAAAAATTAATATAATTAAAGAATAATTGACTAATTATCCACTAAAAAATTTTATTTTTATATAATTTAGGTTTTTAAATAAGCAACTAATAATGTGAATTAATCCATAAAAAAATTGCATATATCGATATATGATTTATTACAGAAGAATTATGATTGTGAATCATTTTGATGGTAAAATAAAATAACTTTTTGGATGTAGATATACAGTCATGAGGGAAAATTGATGAATTTTTTTATTATTTCCTCAAAAATGTTCTTATATTACACTTGATGATTTACAATGCATTAACTAAACTCAAAAATATTATGGTTATGTAGATAACATAAGAGTTTTACATAACAATGATATAAATATAGTTTTTTTCTGGTATAATAATTTAATAATTAAATAAATATATTCATAAATTTATTTCATTTATTTTTCTAATTCATACTAGAAACTCTACTATACTATAATAAACAAAACCAACCAAACATATGTCACATATAGGGTAAAACTCACATTTAAGATTTAATTGAAGTCCATATTTTCCTATATGAGATAAAATTCAGTAGATAAGACATTATTTCGGAAAATCATAGTTCATGTGACATAATAATTTTAATATTTATAGTATATAAACTCAAAGGCTCAAAAGGACAAAATTTCCTATTCCAATTGCACCCTAAACACAAAAATGTTCTTTAAAATATTCAAAATTGTTAAATAGATAGAAAAAGTAAATACAATCCCCCTACATTTGAGTTTTTTTCAAAAAGAAAATTTTTATTAAAAAATATGATTATAAAAAGATCACATTAATTTTCTTAATACCATGTGGTAACATTAAGATTATTAGGACCCCAATAAAACAAGAACTAAATCAATCATTCACTAATAAACGGTCTTCTCTTACTAGTCTTAGATGACCCCCAGGTACTATGTGAAGGTAGATCTATCCCCAATATTTAATATACCCCAGTTGATAAAATATGATAGGTCATGCACGTATAATCGCATCTACAACAAATGGAATACATCATGTAGCTGATCTAACATCGGTTGTTTGGATAAGTGTTTCACCACCTCACCATTTCCATGATGTTTGTAGAATGAACCTATAAGACTTTCAGTAGGCTTGTTTCATTGGAAAAATAACTACAATACTCATCATGTTGAGAACTTATGATAAAAATATAATCCCACATCATACTACTATGGATTCCTTCATTGATCTAGGGAGGAATTTTGATATCTTAAGGTTGTCCTCATCAACTACTATTTTATCTCAACGTTATCTATTGTTATCGTCCAAAACATGAGTCCCATCGTTATTTCATCACATTGTTTTTTATATAGTTGTGGTGACCTACATGGTAACCCATGCAATGATTCAAAATGGTTCCACACACATGGTTGATTGGTAATATTTTTTATACACACTCTCTCTTGTTTAGATGATCTTCATAGCTATGGATAATGTTTATGACTCAAACCAAAATAATTTATTCTTAAACTAGATTGGTTTACTATTTTGTCATATATACTAGGAATGAAGAGTGTGATCAACTAAATTTTTTTCCCTGTGTACTTTTAATAATCTCTATAATTTTAATGTGATGTAAGCATCGTGTTCCAGAATGATCATTGAGGGAACACCTTGAAGAATTAGTATCTCCTATATGCACATGGTTCCTATAATCTATACTAAACCCTACTCCCACACTAGGGTAGAAAACGTTATTTACATCAGTTTTTAGCCGATGTTAATACGGACAACGTTATAAATAAAGTTTTTTACGTCAGTTATTTAAAAACCGACGTAACAAACATAAAATCTCAGTGTTTATCACGTTGGTTAATTAATAACGGACATGAGAAAACCCGGGGGGGGGTTTATAATGTCAGTTATTATATAACTACTGTGATAAACCGGGGGGGGGGGCTTTATCACATCAGTTATATAATAACCGACATTATAAACACATCCGGGGGAGTTTATCACGTTGGTTATCTAATAACTGACGTGATAAACTCCTGGGTGATGGTTTATCACGTCGGTTAGTCAGTACCCGACGTGATAAAGGGCCTGGGAAATGGGTTATCGCGTCGGTTATTTAATAACTGACGTGATAAACCATTTCCCAGGCCATTTATCACATCAGTTAGTGAGTAACCGACGTGATAAAGCATGTCCCAGGTCCTTTATCACGTCGGTAATTACATAACCGATGTGATAAACCATTCCACAGGTGTTTATCATGTCCGTTATGAAAAAACCGACGTGATAAACCCTTATCGATTTTTTATCACGTCGGTTATAACCGACGTGGATGACAAAACTTTTTTTAAAAAAATCGACTACAGTCCTCTGATCTCCCCTAAAATCAACCAGAAACCAAATCAATAATTCGTACCACAAAAATAGAAGGAGATCAAAACATTAACTAAAGAAAATTTAAGCATTTACATTGATAGCATATAAAACATACCCCACTTGATAGCCCCCACCCTTATGTATACCACCTGTACAGCCCTCCCCCACCCCATTGGAGACCCCACCACACCCCTAGACTGCCCCCAACCCCCTGGATTGCCCCAAACACCCCTCAAAAACCCCCCACCCTCCTGAAAAGCACCCCCTCACCCCACTTGATAGCCCCCACCACACCCCCAGACTACCCTCGACCCCCTGGACAACCCTAAACACCCCTCGGCAACCCCCACCCTCATGAACAGCACCCCCTCACCCCACTTGACATCCCCCACCACACCCCTGGATTGCCCCTGACCAGCTCCTAACACCACGGGACAACCCCCCCCCCTCGCCCTCATGTATACCCCCACACCCTGGACATCCCTCCCCCACCCCATTGGATCCCCCCACCACACCCCTGGACTGCCCCCACCCTCCTGAATAGAACCCCCTCACCCCCTCACCCCACTTGATAGCCCCCACCCCATTGGAGCCCCCACCACACCCCCGGACTGCCCCCAACCCCCTGGACAGCCCCAAACACCCCTCTACAACCCCCACCCTCCTGAACAGCACCCCCTCACCCCACTAGACAGCCCCCACGACACCCCTAGACTACCCCCCCAACCCCCTGGACAGCTCCAAACACCCCGGGACAACCCCCCCCCCCCACACCCTGGACAGCCCTCCCCCACCCCATTGGGGCCCCCACCACACCCCTGGACTGTCCCCAACCCACTGAACAACCCCAAACACCCCTCGACAACCCCCCCCCCCCCCCACCATCATGTATACCCCCCACCCCACCGGACAGCCCTCCCAGACCCCTGGACACCCCTAGCCCGACTGAACACCCCTCCACACCTTTGAAACCCCTCCCCCAGACCAGAATACATACCAGAAAACTCATCACAATTAGACCAAAACAAGAAATAGAAAAAAATCTAACATTCACATATATAACATTAAAAACTTACACTGTCATCTCAAAAAAACTAAATCCAACCTAAACGACTACCAAATACACAATTACAATGACAATATTTAAAATTACATTTTACATTACAAAAAACTAAAATTTAATCAAACCTGTAAAATAATTTGACCACTCCACTTGTAAGTGTTTGATGTCTTCAGAATTATAGGGTTGAGGGTCATCAAAAATCTACAAATGAAACGGATAGTAGTTAACATGTATAATGAGTAAATCAAATTGAAATATTATGGAAAATTTTAAGAGGAAATCTTACCAGGTCAAAATTCACAACTGTCCTAGTTGTTATTATTTCATACATAAATCATAACATATAATATCTGAATTCGATGATGCCTTGTTGTTCATGAAAATTCTATTTGAATGAGTATAAATTCAATATATTGTTTTATTGTAATAAATCAAAAATTACTAATTATAAATGGATATTAACCTTCGCATTTAAATATTTGGTCTTTGCATTCCTTTTATTGTGTTTTTTTGAAAGTAGGACCATGCCCTGTTAGAAAATAATACTAATGGGGTAAATTTAAAATTCATTATAATATATAAATCTATTGAGAAATTGATACTTACTTTTCCAATATATTCTTAAAACTGTCCCGCACATCATAATGGACAGAGCATATCTAATAAAGTGCTTTCTCCCTTGGGAAAAAACCCCTAACATCCAATGATCACTAATAAAAGTAAATTTAATGTTAGTGGTTTTTTATGTTAAAAGATAATTAACTCTTTGAGAGAGACGTGTTTCATACCTCTCACAAAAAGGCATCATCCAACATTGTTTGACTATATTCTTTTCAAGTCTTTCAGCAATATAAATCATTCTTTTTTCCTCATCCAATGCACATGCTTCAGGGGAAATCAATTGCTGGTCCATGAATCCATATACATATGTCAGCTCATTCCTCTCACAAATTTTATAAAGATACCTAATACAAAATAGACATAAGTATACATTTTTAATAAATATAACGCAGGGAAAAGGTGTTAATACTTACATGGAAAAAAATTGCACCATGTTGATGCCTAACTTATCTCCAGTAATAAGCTCCATGATATCAGTTTTCATAATTCCCACATTTATTTCACGTCCACAAACGTGAGCTTCCATTGGAAACTCATAATGACCCGCCAACAAATTTGAATATCTTGAAAATCTGTCAAGACTACTAGAATCTGTATCTGATGTCATAGCCATTTGTCTTTTTTGTTTTCTATACAGTATTTCATTACCTTTGAAGTATTCCTTTAAAAAAATTGAAAAATATATTTGTTTTCAAATGATAAAACAACTTTAATAAAAAAAATAAAAAAAAAAGATATAACATTCATACCTCTATGGTAATGAGTCGAAGAAGTCTGGATGGCCAAATTAAAAAATGGCTGATACTATGTCCAACTGTTGCCACCTCATCTATAGGTAATGGTACCCAAGCTGATCTATCTATAATATCCTGTACAGTGACCCTCTGATTCTCTACCTCTAATTATTGATTACGAACTGTATCTCCTATACAATATACCAACCCATATGCTACTATATGATGTTGAGAATCATCAATATACAACTCGCAATAAGTAGGAAGCTGCGGCAGAGGAGTAGGATAAAAATGGGGTCAGAAGGCTGAGGTGGGGGAGTGTGAGCTACTGGCGGAGGTAGAGGATAAATAATGGGGTCTGCAGGGGGAGGTGGAGGAGTGGGAGCTGCAGTCTGAAATTGTCTTTGCATATCTACAAACATAGACTGCACCGACTCTCTAATCTTTTCCTCTATCTTCGCATTAATATTATGAACTTCAGCATCCAAGGATTATATTTTTTATAAACCCCCTCAACGTTTGAAGTTGAAGAACGTGGAAACACTTTTCTTACCAATACACATGCCAGATATCCTATTACACGACCAGGATGTTTGGGCCTTCCCAATGCTACAGATAAAATATCTTCCCTCCCAGTAGCTATAAATGTCCCCTGTGAAATCTACTCCTCAAGAGAGTCCTGTATTAATTAATTGAACATTTCTGTAATGATTGAAATCATATGAAGAAAATGGTTAACTTAAATAAATAAAATATATATCTTACAATCCTCTCAGCTACGATTCTCGATTCATCCGAAAGATATTGACCCTTTTTTTCCTTCCGATCTCTCTTTGATTTTTTATGTCTAGATGGAGGGGATAGAGGGGCCACCTCTCCAGAGCTTGAAGACTCAGCTCTTAGTTGTTGAAATTTTTATACCATCATTTGTTCTTCCAATAATGCATACCCTCCCTGAGATAAACTATGAGGGTATAAATTTTTAGATTGGATCTCCAGATGAGATTTCCTTGTTTGCTGTAAATTAAGAATAAAAAATCATTAACAAATCGTTAATAAAATCATTTATATAAGAAATCTTATAAATGTTTACACTTCCCTTACCAAAAATGACTCTTTTCTTCTACTTTCAAAAAACTGTCTCCATGTGTCTTCATCTATAAAAGGATATATACGACATGGATTGTCATGAATCCTATGACCATAAATGAAATCAGATGAGAGGGTTTATTTGAAATACATCCATCTCTTAGAAGCCAACGATAAGCATTTCTTCCTGACTCCTCCAGTGGCAGGAATATCAAATTTCATCTGATAAAGAAGAGGTTAAACATATTATATATACTAGAAACATTTAAATAATATTCAAATAATAGAAAAATATCTTACCAAAATCATCTCCCATAACTGAGAGATTATCGCTTTATCCACACTTCTCCAGTCATCATACATAATGCTTACTTTTCTCTTAGCCCGAGTTGCTACAAAACTCTTAAAATCATTTGCATTTGGACCTCTAGGAATATCATCATCGTCAAACTCAATGACTATCCTCTGATCCAGTGTACGGGCAACTGATAATTTTGGTAAATGTGTGCACCCACGTTTACCAACCTTTGAACTCTTTTTCGTAATAGGATCATGTGAATGTTCCTCCCCAGAGGTATGACCAATATGCTTATCTCCAGAATCATGTGGTTGATCAACTGAATGATCTGTCATTATCCTTCAAATCAAAAAAACAAATGTTAGTTCAAAAATATAAAAATTCAAATATTTTAATACTACTATAATCAGAAAATAAAAAAGTGTACTAAGTTACATAATAGAAAACGTTGGTAATATGGTAAGCATGTTAAACAATGGTAAAGATGTTAAAGCTGGTCAAGATGGTAAAACTGGTAAACATGGTAATGTAATTGTCACTGAACAAAAATAATAGATATATAATTCATGTAATGGTAAACATGATAAAGTAAACTAAACAAACTTAAAACAAACAAAACCTTATACTTATTTTGTTTTAAAACATGTTTTAATAAATGAAACAATTACAACATCTAACATTTATGAAAAAAATGAATGTAAACAAGAAATAAACATATGTTACCCGTAATTTTAGGAATGCACAAATGGATTGTTTTCCCAAATTCCTTCGTCGTGATCGTTCCTTATGGAACAAACCATGTCTTCAACATTCTCATCATTATGTTCTGTTAATCCTTCCATGGAAGTAGGGATCTCACAAAAATCAGCATCTTCATCAGCTTCATCCTCACCAACATATTGTTTTTCCCTTGTAAAACAACATCCCACCACATATCTGATAGATCTACTACATAGAAATTTTTTTTTTCATGTGTTTCCATTATAAAAGAATCAGTTGTGTCTTCCAATATATTCAGATTAACAAGTGTCATTCCAAATTCATCGTGTTTGACACTGTTGTTACCGATAAACCACTTATAGTTAAAAACAAGATCTTTAATTTTAATGTAATCAACCTCCCATATGTCTTCAATCACTCCATAATATGCACTTAATGCAGAAATTGGGTTTTTGTCCTTAGCACTCGAAAAATTCATTGCTTCTACAAACACCAATACACCACTATTCTGAACTACACATCTGTTGTCTTGAGCTTTCGTATGAAATGTATATCCATTAATGTCATAACCAAACCATGTTATCACATTTAAACATGGACCAACTACTTTCCATTTTAATTTCTCTGATACATCTGATCTACCAAGCAAAGTCTTTTTAATCCACGAAAAAAAAAGTTTTGTTGTGATCATTCAAAATCCACATTTCTTTCTTCTTTGGTGGACATTGTTTCAACTCATTAATATGCAATGTGATATATGATTGAGAATCAACTATGTTATTCAAGATGTATGATTCTAAATTCTTCATCTGTTCTGCTGACAATGATTTGACTTTCAAGCCATGAATCCCCTTTCCCTCATTATTAACTCATTCATGGTGAGATGGAGGCAAACCTATGTGTTGTGCCGCAGCCATGTAGCTCGTACAAAAGTCCGCTACCTCCTCAGAAATATACTTTTCAATAATGGAGGCTTCAGGACGATATGGATTTTTAACACACCCCTTTAATATTTTCATATACCTTTCAAAATCATACATCCAACGAAGATATACAGGTCCACAAAGCTTTATTTCTCGAATAAGATGAATCATTAAATGCACTATTATATCAAAAAAAGCTGGAGGAAAATACATTTCCAATTGACAAAGTATAAAAATTGCAACCTTTTCCGAAATTTTCAAAGCATTCACATCAATCTCCTTGTTACAAATTGAATTGAAATAATAACAGAACTTCATTATAGTCTTTCTTACACGAATTAGCAATATTCCACGCAATGCAACTGGTAGAATTTGTTGCATCATGACATGACAATCATGTGATTTCATACCTATCAACTTCAAGTCCTTCAATGAGACAAAACTATTTACATTTGAAGAATAACCTTGAGGAACTTTGATATCATGAAGACACTAACAAAAGCTAATTTTTTCCCTCTTCTATAATGTATGACAAGCAGGGGGAAGAAATGTTCTTCTTTCTTTAGTAGAGGGAGCTAACTCCAAACGTATTCCCATTGATAGTATGTCTAATCTTTCATTCAATCCATCTTTAGTCTTTCCTTTAATATCTAACAATGTTCTAATCAAACAATCACATATATTCTTCTCCACGTGAATGAAATCAATATTATGTTTAACTTCATGATACCCCCAATATGGTAGCTCAAAAAATATTGACCTTTTCTTCCAAAAATGTCTATCATTACCAGATTTCGGTGTCTTTCCAAATGTCACATCAAGGTTTTTCACCCTCTCAAAATACAGATCTACGGATAATGTTTTTGGAGCAGTATCAAATTCTTGTGAGCCATTGAATGCCTTGTTCAGTCTTCTATAAGGGTGATCCATATGCAAAAACATTCGATGAACCATGTACACTGTTTTCCTCCCATGATGCAATTGATAATATGACGTTTGTTGTTCACAAATTGGACATGATTTATGCCCTATAAAACTGTATCCAGAAAAATTTCCATATGCTGGGAAGTCATTTATAGTGAACATAAGCACTACATGCAGTTGGAAATATTCCATTTTATAGAATCATACACCCTAATACCATCAGCCCATAACAGTTTCAAATCATCAATCAATGGTGAAAAGTAACCATCAATATCATTTCCAGGTTGCTTTGAACTAGAGATCATTATACTCAACATGACATATTTTCACTTCATACAAACTTGAGGAGAGAGGTTTTAACTTACCAATAAAACAGGCCATGAACTATGTGTGCTACTGAGGGTTCGGTATGGATTCATTCCATCTATGCACAACCCTAATCTGAGATTTCTTATTTCATTTACAAATGTAGAATACTGCGCATCAATTTTCTTCCATTGTGTACAATCAGCTAGATGACATATTTTTCCATCACATACCCGCTCATCAGCATGCCATCTTAACCTTTTTTCATCATGTGAATTATAAATTAAACATTTGAAATGATGAATTATAGGAAGATACCAAAATACCTTTAAAGGGAGATTTGTAATCTCTACACCAGCCTATGATTTTTCTTTCACCTTAAACCGTGATGTCCCACATTTAGGAAACTCAGACATAAATTCATATTCCTTCCTATATATAATACAATCATTCGGACATGCATGTATTTTCTTGTATCCCAATCCCATCGGGCATAATATTTTCTTGGCCTTGTAATGTGAATATGGAAGATTGTTATCTTTTGGAATAATGTCTTTCATCAATTGTAGCAGCTCTGTAAAACTTCTATCACTCCATCCATGTTTCACTTTCAGGTTAATCAATCATAACATTGCCGACAAAACCGTAAAATCAGTACGACCAGGATATAATGGTCTTTCTGCATCAGCATATAGATGCGCAACTATCGGTTCTATCTCAATTTGTTCTGCTACAATATCGCGAATCATTTATACAATTCCATCGGAGTTACCATCTTGTGAATCATCATCATCAGTGACATTTCTTCCAGTTTAACCATGCCAAATCCAAGGGCTGTAACTCGGATTAGAACCATAACATATCAGATGATCTTTTATCTCTATACTTTTCAACTTCTCCGTATTCAAACATTTCAGGCATGGACAGAAAAAAATGTCACTACTTGGAACATTTCGTTTAGCAAATTCCAAAAAGGTATCAACACCTTCCTCATATTCATTGCTCATTCGATGTGCCATAATCCAACTTCGACTTATTATTACCTATAATAAATATCAAAAATATATATATTATTAAGATAATACAAATATAAGTTTATATGAAAAAAATCATAATTTGAATGTAAAAAAAATTTGAAATATAAAACAAATCTATGCGTATTTAAAAAAATATGCTTGAATATTATTATTAAAACAAAATATAGTTAGATATAATAGTTTTAAATTCCATTAAATAAAATAAAACCATGGGTCCTATATGGTTGATAGAAAATTGGAGAGAATGGAGTAAACCTGAGAATCAAATCATATTTAAAATAAAAATTCAGATGGAGAAAATCACAATGTAAATACAATCATCATGGAACAGTCATCATTTCATAATCTCATAAACCAGGATGCAGTAGTCAATCCCCCTGGACACCCCCAACCCTCTGGACAACCCCCCACCCCTGGACAACCCCCTAAACCCTCTGGATAGGCCCCCACCCCCATGGACAACCACCCACACCCACCCACCCCCTTTGACACCCCCCGCCGGACACCCCCAACCCTCTAGACATCCCCCCCACCCCTGGACATCCCCAACCCCTCTATATAGCACCCCCACCCCTCCTGGACACCACCCCCACCCCTACCCCCTTAGACACCCCCCTGGACACCCCCAACCCTCTGGACAACCCCCCACCTCCGGAAACCCCCAAAAACCTATGGGCAGGACCCCACCCCCTTGGACAGCGCCCCCACACACACCCACCCCCTTCGACACCCCCATGGACACCCCCAACCCTATGGAAACCCCCACCCCTCGGACAACCCCCAAAACCCTCTGGATAGCCCCCCACCCCCTTGGACAGCCCCCCACACCAACCCACCCCATTGGACACCCCCATGGACACCCCACAACCCTCTGGATAGCCCCCAACCCCCAGGACAGCCCCCACCCCTCTTGGACACCACCCCCACCCCTACCCCTTGGACACCCCGCTGGACACCCCCAACCCTTTGGACAGCCCCCACCCCCTGGACAACACCCCACCCCTCCAGACAGCACCCCACCCTTCCTGGACACCACCCCCACCCCCACCCCCAACCCCCTTGGACACCCCCTGGACACCCCCCAACCCTCTGGACAACCCCCACCCCCGGACAACCCCCAAAACCCTCTATACAGGCCTCCACCCCCTTGGATAGCCCCCCACACCCACCCACCCCCTTGGACACCACCCCTGGACACCCCCAACCCTCTGGACATCCCCCCACCCCCGGACAATCCCCCAAACAATGGTTTACATATAAAAACTAGGCATGGTGAACAACTAAAAACACATAAATTTAATATATACTTCAGCATGAAATATTTGGAATTAAATATTATTAAATATGGCTACTTAAATGATCGTATGATAATTAAAAATAACCATTGATATTCAACTAGTCAAATGATCACAAGTTTTCTTGATAACTAATATAATAATGAGGTAATGGATAATTATAGAAATCTTAAACATATTATCAAGGCCTTGGCCAAGGCCTCAAAAAATACTAGGGTAAGCCCTCAGCAAAACCCATTTTTATTTGGAATCATGAGACACAGCGATGCATCGAAGGGCCATAGAGGTCAACATCCATTACATTATATGTCTAATAGATTCTCATATAAAAGAGGACAAACATAAGAAGAAAAAACACATAAAATATCATTTCCGAATTCGTACATTTAATTAATAACCATTCTATGCAGTAATAATGGTGAATGAGATCATTAGTTGTCAATGACAACAAAAATTACCATCAATGTCGGGCATTCGCGAAACAAAAACAAACTAAATAGAAGTATTTGAGGCTTACATGAATATTGCGAGTTGATCTAATAGATCTAAGGATGATAAATAAGATGATGATGGAAGAAAGAGGTAAGAGGGTTCGAAATCGAAGAATCTTACCTATTTTAAACAGAAAAAATACAAAACATAAATATAGACTATCCGGAAAAAAAAATGAATGAAATAAATTCGTGGAAGGCTTACTTGAGTGATGCGAGTTGAGATGATAGATACGAGGAGATTAAATATGATAAACGATGAAGGCAAAACCAGTTTAACGTAGCGAGATCGATGAGTTGATTAGGGTTTACCGCACGAGAGATACGAGCTTCCAGATTTTCGATCGAAAAATCGTAAATGAAAATCCATGGGGCTTGTTAATTTTTTAAATGTTTTATAACATCGATTATTTAATAACCAATGTTATAAACTATTTTTTTTACATTTATAAGGTCAGTTATTATAATAACCGACGTTATAAATGTATCAGATACAGTTTTTGTACGTCGGTTATTTTATAACCGACGTAAAAAAATTTCATGTTGGTTTTTTACGTTGGTTATTCTATAACCGATATAAAAAAGACATAAAAAATAACAATTTTTTACATCGAGTATTTTATAACCGACGTAAAAAACGTTCTGTGGGTTGTTTTGTTACGTCGGTTATAAAATAACCGACGTCAAAAACGCCTCAAAAGCCGCATTTTTTAGGTCGGTTAATTTATAACCAACGTAAAAAACCCCCGCACTTTTGTTTTTTACGTAGGTTATTTCATAACCAACATAAAAAACTCGTAGATATCTCATTTTTTACGTCGGTTATCAAATAACCAATGTAAAAAACCCCCGCACTTTGGTTTTTTACGTCGGTTAATTTATAACCGATGTAAAAACAGAACACGCCTGATTTGTAACGTTGGTTCTTACAATAACTGACATTAAAAATCTAATCATTGCATTTGTTACGTCGGTTATAAAATAACGGACATAAAAACCCACGTTTCAGAGATTATCACGTCAGTTATATATAACCGACGTAAAAAATGGTGACGTAAATAACCTTTTCTGCACTAGTGCCATATGGGTATGAAGTGGTACAACATTATTAGTTGTTCTTTGATCACCCATATAGTGTTGAGACACTTATATAATCATATAAATACTATAAATAACTCCATCATGAATATTTCATGTTACCAATATTACACCACAGGGGAGTGGGCTAAACCCAATAAAACCTGGTTCTCATCCTTCACATACATGCATATGAGATGCAGATGGATAAAATCTAGAACAAAACACTTTATCTCTATAAATAGAAAACCGATTTCTAAGATCCTAATTATTTTTTAATCTATATGATATAATGTTATATGTGATTTATAAAACCCCGTCACTATATCCTCTCACAATAAGACAAGTACCATTTTCAATCCTAAAAAACTGTTTACATGATACTTACTATCGAAAAATTGTTAGGAGAATGTATATGGATATATGGCCATATAAGGCCATTTTATCGATATCCCCAATCTATGCCTACCTAATATGAGAATAAAGTAGGGGTGTGAAAACAATGAAATTGAGGTGCATTTTACCATCATTGTCTACTAGTGGAATCTATAATGTGGATAACCTCTTTGAAACCTCACATATATCATTGAACAATATATCCTTCTTGGAAAATAAGTTACAACATTCCCCTTCATGTGAGTTTAGAAAATATCAAATTACTTATGCTATAGGAAATATAATGATCCACTTTGTACAATTTAATGATTTATCTGATAAAAGATATAGTTGAAAAAATTATTTTATGAATAGTTGATGAATCAATATCCAATAATATATTGTTTCCATGACATCTTGGTGAACACTATTCATTCTATATGCAAGTAAAAGGTTAGGTAATTCTACACACATGATCATATCTTCCATGAAATATAAGAAATTACCTCTTAACTCAATAATATATCTCATCTATAAAAATATTAATAGGTTTTTTATTACCCCACATTATCAAAACCCTCCTATGGAATCCTCAATAAGGTCTCTCTCATAATCATCTTCCATGATACCTAAAACCCCAACTAATATTTCTACATCCACCTAAACAGACACCCCATTCATAGAAATGTATTCATAGTAATCATGATCCTTGAGAAATAATGAATGAATATATTATGATATCATATCAACAAAAGGAATCTCTAAACATATGTCAGTCTCTTGGGATTATCCTAAGATAAAAATACATTGATCACAGAAGGGTCCACTACTAGTCCCTCTTCTATGATGAAATTTCATTGTAATTAGACCTATTGAATATGGTAGTGAAACATAGATCATTTTACATGAATCCTATGATCTAAAATTACATCTAGAACCGTCTTCTAATGTCTTGTATTGTCATCCTGGGATGTTGTGTTTATGAGGTTGTCATTGATGTAGACTACAAAGAACTGGTCCATGTTGTGTTTAATGATATAGTTCATGAGTCCCATGAACACTACTAATGAATTAATAATTACAATTATAATAAAAAATTTCTCATAGTTTATATTATAGAACTGGAATGTCATTTTGGATATATCAACTTCTTGATCCCGATGTAGGTCAAAACATGACCTGGGGTAAGTATTAAAGGACCCATCTCCCCTTTCATCTGGCCAAAGATGTATTCAATTATTGTATATGTACACTTATTATTGATGATCCTCTATTTTAGGAGATGATAATAAAAAAATATCATCATGCTCCCATCCACTGTCTTAGTCAATAACACGAGGGATTCCCTGAGGAAAATATTGGTTATAACAAATCCATTCTTCTAAACATCCTCAATCTCCACACTCATCTATAAAATATCTACGAGAGTAATCATATTTTAAGGAATATATATTTGAGAATTTTATGGTTTTATGATTATTATTATGTCAATATTGTATTGGGGATTTATTCCTGACACATCCTTAGGAAGAATTTCTCAAACTCCACCACAACATTAAGAAAGTGAAAGATTATAAAAATAACTACTCTAAGGGACATACTATATCTGTGATGAGTAATATTATAACTCCTTTTGTACATGACACCATCCTACTCTATCTATGATTCCTTCTCATAGATTAATGAAAATATCCTCCCATCATCTCAGGCTTCTCAAATAATCTACCTAAACTAATCAATCTACACATGGACCAAATAGAGATAGTCCATACCTATAATGGCGGTGTATGATATCATCACTATTTGAAAAAATATTCTATGTGAAGATATTTCATCCAAGTATTTGGTGACCTTATACGAAGAAGTGTGAGATCTTGGAATCTTTCATTATAAGATTCTCTATGTGAAAATACCAATTAATTTTTTGATATCCTTATTGGATTTTTATGTAAAAATGGTTTTGTGAATTTTACAAGTCCCTAATTGAAATCCATATATTTATATTTATATTATTTATTTTGACCCAATGGGGGAATTATTTCTATATTAATTCATCTTGTGATATTTAAACACTGATTTATTTTTGGGGATGTTGGTTCTGAGGGTATAAGAGGTGAGGTGAGAGTATATGTAAATTTTTTATTGATGTTAAGTGTGATTGTTGATTTCTAACCTCCACGTGGCCCTTCATGGGTTCCCTAGTGATATAATATATTAACTGTGTGATTCAAAACCCTATAAGTGATATTGTATTGAATAGGGATTTTTGATAGGATACTTAAATACGGTTAGATCAAAAGGGGTAATTTAAAATTATGATAATGATCTCCTTTTGTTTCCAAATTTTATAAGGCCCCCATTGATGTTTATTCATGTTTATATCAGTGGGACTAATAGGGAAATTATTTGTTCATTAGTTCCATGACTGGTTCCGTGAATTTAGTTTAGGTATTTTATTAATGCGGAATACGTATTTTTTTCAATGATGTTGTGTTTTTTTGGATCTTTTAGTTGAATTTATTTTATGATATTACTCAATTATACAAGCATGATTTATTATATTGAAATACATCTTTGGTTGTGAATAATTTATGAATTGGTGCCTCTATGTGGCTTATGAATCACCTTATAAGTGTTTGGATTTACATTCAAATTGGTTTATTTATAATGGTTTGAAAATATTATATGAAAATGGGTTGTTTTTTGTTACTTCATTAAGAGTTTTAAGCTAGTGGGTTTTCATTGAAATTATTTAAGAAAATTTTATTTTTATAATATGATTTTAAAGTCATGTAGATATGTTTTTTTCATTTTATCAGTTTAAATTTCATTATTACATGGTCTAAATATATAAATTTAAAGGCAATATTTAAAAAAAATCTTCAGAATTTTTAACCACGTTTTGTTTTTCTTATGAGAATGTTTTTTTAGAAAAGTTATTTAGTCTAGTTTCTTCCATTGTTTTAATTCTAAAGAAGATAAAAATTTATTTTATACCATATGATTCAAATAATAAATCTATAATCTATAATATTAATTTATTTATATAGTAACATTTTGGGGGTTACATACTACGATTTTTATATATATTCATATAATATCACAGTTCTTGGTTGTTAAATCATCTAATAAAAATTATTGAGAGTTTTGTTCGACTGGAATATGTCAATTTCAAATTTTTTATCATTTATTTTAATTTTTTCAATTAATCTTATAAATTATTCTTATAGATATTAGGTAGTGACATATTATGATGGAATAATTAAAGGCATTTGGTTTTGGCTTTGCCCCTATGTTTATAAAGGGGAGGCAGACTTTTGTATGGAAAAGGATTGTTTTTAAATTTTATTAACTTCATTGATTATTTATATAAATCTAAATTGGAATGGATTTCTAATATATTTATGGGTAAAGGTAGTTTACTTAGAGTTTTTTAATATTATTTTACTCTGATTTAGGTTGAAATGATTCACATGGTTGATATTATCACTCCCATGCACTATTTCCCATCCTAGGGAAATTAGGAACACCCTTAGAGTTGGTCGGTTGGTGGTTCAGAAATATAATGGATGGATGGATAATGTTGGTCTGTTAAAAAATGTTATCAAAGGAGGAAAATTATTATTTCAATTATGACACATGAACTTTTATGAGAATCCATCATGTTATTTGTGTGTTTCAAAGTAAGATAATGTTTGATGTGGTTGTTGAGGCTCAGTTAGTGAGTAATTACTTTGTTACTTATTACCACCATTCAAGATGAATATTTAGTTACCATAGGATCTAGAATTCAAATATTAATTTTTTATTTTTTATTTAACATTGATTTATCTAGATCTTTATTGACTTATTTCTAGTTTCTTTGGTTGTTAAATTGGATTTGGGGTTTTGGATGGAAAATAGAAAGGTGGTGTGAGTTTTTTTGTAGATATTGATAAATTGGGGCAGAAACCAATCACAATCTATTAAAAATATTATGTAGGTTATTTTATGACTGGCCCATGGCCCATAAAACCATTTGGATATATCAATAATTATTCTAAATCTAGTTCTATCATTGTTTGTATATCTATTATTATATCTCCAATGGCGAGGGATGCTTGGAGGTCGATATAGTGATATGTTTATAAGTTGTATTGATAATTTTTTTGTAACAAGTTTTCACATGATTTTTGGTGAAAATATGGTTATTGTTAAAAATGGTGATTTTATAATAAAAAGTTGTTTTAAAAAACCATTAATATTTTTATTAAAGGTGACTTAATATCATGAAAATAACATTTATAGTTTGATTAATCCTTCAGTATTTATTATACAATATATTTTTTATATCTTTAATGTTTTTGAAAAATTTTAATTTATTTTATTTGTACAAGGAATCCAGAAAATGTTGTAGTTTTACCCCACATCAATTTTTCAATAATAAATGAATTCAAAACACATGTGACAACAATGAACAAGTGATTATTTTCAATTCATAAAAATTAGGTGATAAATTAATGTTTAATGTTTTGAATAGACATATGGGAATATTTATCAAGTACAAGGTTTTATAAAGGAGTTAAAGGTTTCATATTTCATGTATTTGTTTTGAGAAATTAATTTTTAATCCTTTGGATGTGAGGATGTTCTTAATAAGATATCAATTTTCCATGTGATATTCCTTGTTTCCATATTATTTTTGCGATTTTTCCATTGTATGGGTAGGGAATTTTTCACATGATTTAGAGAAAATATGAGTTTATTATCTTTATAATTATTTGTGTAAATATTCCTTTCAAAAAGGAATTGGAATCTGTTATGTGGTATCCTTTATAGATATATATTCACTCGTCTATTTTTCTGTTTTGTAGAATCTAAGTGGAGTTGAAAGTATTATTTCCATTTCACTGCAAGTAAGCAAATTATCTTTTATCTTGAGTGATATAGTTGATTCTTGGCCTATCAATTGGTTGAATTGATGATGATCAATGAGTTTAACAATTGGAATGAATATTATATCTTTATATGATAGTTTTTCTTAAGGATTCATACTTGATGCGTTCAGATAGTAGTACCCTTGATGTGGATTTAGTATTTTTTGTTCATTGGTAGTATTTTGATATCAAGGATTGATGTTTTCTACAACATGAATTTTTTGGTGTGGTTATTGTTTTGTTATTTCATGCCACTTTCCATTCACACATTCTATGTCATCTTTTGTTGATATTTTCATAATAGAGGGGGGAAGATTATTGAGTCTTAACTTATTTCTTGTTAATGTGATGATCTTGTGATTGTGATTTTGGTGTCTATGATAGCTATGAATCCATTTTATATTATTAACTAAGTGGTATAATTTTAGATATTATTGCATCCACTATGTTTTGGTATCATAAGTGTTAATTCCTTTGACAACCTAATTCCTCATAGTTTTATATGAAAATTTAGGGATAAAAATTTGTCATTGATTGTGGAATTGGATATATCTTTACATAAATAGATTTTTTTTAATATGCAATCATTTTGGGTAATCTATAGTACTTACATTTATTTGTTTTCTGTTTATGGGTCTTTGTTTGTTTTTGGGGATCAGTAATGGAATATTGTAATTTCCTTAAATTTTTTTCGTTTGGGTGTTTCAAGGGACATTCTACTTTTTAGATGTGACCCCGTTTTGTATTTACTTCATACTAAATCTTGTGGTTTCTTTTATATCCTTGAGGAGTTATGGTTACCCTGGTGATGTACTTAATGGGGGAGTGTTCATTAGATCATTCACCATTTTGATAAATTCTAAATAGAATAAATTCTTGTTTTCAGTCTCCCTCCATAAATGATTCTTAATCTGATTCTCATGGTTTATTCATATCCAATATTCTTATCATAATTGGAATAAATTTAGTGATCAGTTGAATAATTTATCATGTTTGGGTTTTTCTGATTTTAGGATCCCATTTGTTGTTCCCATCTAGTTTTCTGATTTTAGGATCCCATTTTTTGTCCCCATCCATTTTCATTTCTTATGAGGCGTGATAGATCATCATATTTCCTATTACCTTACCTTGATTAGAGAAATTATGGGGGTAGATAGTTTCATTTTTGGTAGAATTGTTACACTCTCATTTCACTAATATTATTATTTATCATTATTTTAACTTATTGTTTTGGCTAATTACTTTTCAGAAATCCGAATAATTATAATTTTATTTTTTAATCATTTTGTACAGTGATTAGGTTTTATAGAATCACATACCTAATAATTTGATGATTATATTTCATAAAGAATACATTTAATTACCACAAATTTCCAATATATTATTTTATTAGGGTTATAGAGAATAAATTAAAACAATTAACTAAAAAACTCATGTATTTGTCAATTAAATGGCATTTTTATATGCACTCTGAGAAAAAATTCATAACCCATAATTGGTTTTCAGTATCTATCACAAATTATTTTCATAAGGTAACTTTAAAAACACATATTATGTATTAAAATTATTTATACCTAGGGAAATGGAAGCCTATGAAGGTGGTTATGTCACATTCTTAGTAACGTTAAACAAATGAAATAAAAATCCACTACCATAAGTGAACATAAGATAATAATTTTTGTATAGTATCAACATAATAACAATACATACCAAAATAAAAATAGATCATAAATTAAAGAATATAACTTATCATAACATTATACATGGATCAAGAGAGTGTGGAAACATGGGTCAAAAAACATGAGCCAGTATATCTATTCACACTCTTGAAACTAACCATAAAAATTTTTAATATATTTCAACTTTGGCATGAACATTGGTATAGGGAAAATTAGAACAATAAGACACACCATTAGTTCCAAAGATTATGTGAATCTAATAAGGCACTCATGAAAACATTTTTTAATGTGATATGGACGTTTAAAAAATTAGTTGAAGTGTGATATAGAAACCCAAACATATTAATGTCTATTTATTAATACAACATAAAAACCATTAACTCATATCATGCAAAATTACGAATAAAAAGAAAATTAGTTTCATATAAATTTAGAAATGAAAATCATTCAACATTATCCAATAAATAAAACATGAAAAGGAAATGGGTTTCACTAAACAAATAATAAACCACCGATTCAATGAAAATGGTGTTCAATGATATCATGTAACATTCTAGGAAAATACTATTTATTAAAAAAATAAATATAATGTATTTAAAACATATAAATTGTTGATATACATTTAATATTATAAATTCTTCCAATTAATTTATTAATGAATTAAAAATTAATATAGAAAAAGTAATGGAATCAAGAATAGTTTAATCATAGAGAAATGGAATCGAGAGAAAAAATATGGTTATACATCAAAATGAATAGTTATGATGAAAGTAGTTATGGGAAATATTTCCAAAATAGATAAAATTTATATAATACAATGAGAGAAAAAAGGTTGAAATATTTGAATAACATATCCCCTTTCTAAAAAAGGAAACTCGTAAGGATTTAGAAATTGAATAATATTATCCTTTGAAAATAATGATAATAAATTTTTCACCCAAGAAGGGATAAATAATCAAATTATTTTATACTTTTTGTTTATTCAATAAAATTATTATAAAATATATTTATTATACAATTAATCATGTAAAATAAATTATATTAGTGTAATTTTTTTGAATTTTAATATTAAAATGGTATTTAAAACTATTAATATATTTTATATAATGTTTGAACACTAAAATGAAATGAAAACATATATGTCAAATTTAAAAGTAACTTCTGCAAAGGAGTTGTGAAATTTTTTAATTTTGTTTAAAAAATAGTCTCAAATAATTGATTCTTGAAAATGAATTAAAATTTTTATATAGTAATGGGTTATCCAATGGGAAAAAATTGATAATGAAAGGAAATGACCCACTTAACTTCAAAAATACTATTAGTTAAAATCAATATTATAAAAAGAGTAATAAACCATTCATTTCATTAAAAAATAATTTTTATAATGAGAATTAAAAATTACTATATAAAATAATATTAGGGTTGGAGAACAAATGAATTAAACAATAATGTTCACGATGAAAAATTATAAATCAATCAAATTATATATGAGTTATGAATGTCTATTGTGGAAACATAATCCATGAACCATGTCATATTTGAAATGTGATTTTATGGATAAAATGTAAAAAATTAGATACTTCAACTCTGTACTATAAAAGCAAAAAATGTTCCTACCTTTTAAAAAATAATTTTAGGATAATGATCATAACTCAATGAAGGAAAATTGTGTTACCAAAAACTATTATGGATGGAGTAATAGATATGAAAAAAGATATTTGAGGAAAAGAAATTTATTTTTCCATGTATATCCTGTGAAATATGATGAAATAATGGATATAAAATTCATTTAATACTAAATCAATATAACACTATACAATGGAAACATTATAGAAAATATGTATCATATCTTAAAGAAGTACAATTATGACCAAGAAAATCCTTAGATCTTGAGTAAAACTTTAATCAAAATCGCATGAAGATGGTTCTTATAACTAATCATATAATAAATTTACTAAAATGAAGGTAATGCTATTATATCTCTTATAGGTAGTATATAGGCCATTTAAATGAAATTAGGTTCACAATACCAAACATATCCTAATGAAACGAAATTGAGATGAAAACTCTTACCATGATTTTTATTCATTATATATTTTCACCAAACATCATGAATAATTAAATAAAGATAATTAAATGCATATTGGGTAGAATTATTTATTATTATAACCATATACACTCTAATTTTAAAATCATTATATACACATTAATGTCATATATATTTTCCCATTTTTAACATAATGTGTAACTTATTTTAATTTCATTAAAATATCTCCATAATAATTCTATTATGTTTATTATTTTCCAAAATATGGTCATTATTAAAAAATATAAGTTACCCAAATAAACGTTCCATGATATTTTTAAAAACCTCAATATCCCTCCATTGTAGTTTTTGTTACAAATATGGAGTATCACATTGATAATGACCATGATTCAGGAATTCTTAATAAAGAAAATGTGTTTTCTTAATTAATTAATTAATGGTGATGTGAGCATAATGGAAAAAATATATTTATATTTTAATCTATTATTATAATACTAACTAATTTTTCATAGTCAAACATGGTATGGAATCGTTATATTGCTCATGTAGGTGTCTATACTGAGAAAAACATGAAACTGCCATGGTTAATGGATGACTATGAGGTGTTTTAGCTGTAATATCATTATAAGGGATGTATAATAAATTTATATTATTTTTAATAGTGTGATATATTATAATTTCATATAATTAAGACAATAATATAATTTATATAACGTTATTAAATAGAAACAAATTATTATTTTCCTTTATTTTTACAATTTTAAAGGAGTAAAAAAATGATAATTATTTTTTATTATATCATTAATAGGTCCCAATATTTTATATACGAGAACATTAATGAAATCATAAAAAATAATATTTATCCTTTATTCCCATCTTCAACGCCATCCATGAAATGCAGTGGTAAAATGAGGAATAGAAATCAATCATTCCACTAATATGTTAATAAAAATGTTTGTATGGTTGATGAAATGATTTTTGATAGTTCAGGAAGATTGGGTATGTGGTATATTATATTAGAATAATAAAATATAATTGAATATCATAATTACTTATCAAATTACATTTTTTCACCATTAGTGGTTGTGACGGAGGAAAACGAAACACGTTGCATTGTGAACTTAGTATTCTTCACCGCACACAATTCTTGTATTTATTTTTATTAAATGAAAATTTAAAATTTATTAGTGATTATTTCCATATTATAATGAAATTAATTATATATACAATACTGTTTTTATTTCATATGTTGTGGAGAATATTTATTTTCATTGAAAAATATAAAAGGAATATGTTATGTAAAAATGATTACTCATGTTGAGCACATTGAGATTTTCATAGAATATCCCATGAAAATGGATGTCTTATTAAAATAAAAAAATACCAAGAAGTTAAATAGAGTTAAATATAATTCTAGGGGTACAACATAGGTCTATGTTCTATGAGGAAATTAATTTTTTAGTATCATTATATGGTTGAAAGAGGCCCCTTTTCTAGGTTTTTATAATAGAATTACTTAAGTAAATAAACTTTAAAATAAGTGAGGACTTGTAAAAAATGTAAAGTGGCTCCAAAATATTGAAATATTTGAATGGAGAAGATATAATGTTTAGAAACACCTCAAAAAATAAATTTTTCTCATTTTTTTCATGTTCTAATCCATTTACCACATGAATTTTTCATTTCATTTTTCCTTTTACTATGATAACTAGTTGTTTACATAGGTTAATTTATACTTTATGACGAAAAATAAAAAATACACTTATTATATAATTTTTAAATACTAATTATAATTTATAAATCCATTTATTTTATTAAATATATAACACTTAGTAAAATAATTTCAAAATATAAAATGTAAATTATATTAAAAATATTTGTTCAAAAATGTAACATAAATTCTAAAATGAAAGATATGAGATTATGAATTAAATAAAATAAAACATTAAATCTATATATAAAATAAATATATTTTACTATAAAAAGGTGTCTTGAATTTCTAATTCATAATGATATACAAATAATTTCATAAAATTCATGATATTCAATAAATTGGAATATACACTACTCACCTAAAAATCAATCATTTTAGAAAAATACAAATAAAATCATGCTAATATAATTTTGAGATGTTTAAAATAAATCTTATCTTTTTTTATTAAACTTAAAAATATAAATATTTTAAATTTGTTTTTAAATGACAATAAAATTTTTTAAGAAGAAATATATTTATTAAAAATGATAATTTTAAACATCAAGTGTTTTTAATCTAATTCTATCTATATTTATAAATAATTTGACAATTATATATATATTTTAAATATATATATCAAATATAAAAACAAAATTTTAACTATTATTAATTAAATACATTAAAATAAATTTTAAATGGTTCCTCAAAATACATTCTTTTTTTAAAAAATATGAATTAATGAAACAGAATATTATTTAATTATTTTAATTAAATAATAAAATTTTTTGAATATATGATTATATTATAAATATAATTTTAATATATATAGGATCATTTTAGTAAGGTTTAATGTTAGTTTTTTTGGTTTTTGTGATAGAATTTTTTAAAATTAATATCAATTTAAATTAACCAAAATATTAGGGCATTAAATTCTACCCCTTAGAAAAAATTGGACTAAAAATTTAATCACATATAACTACTAAATTTATGTGATGGTATTATTAAAATATTTCATATTTTAAATAAATCCTTGAATGTGGAATTTATGATACTGTATTATGCATGATAAATATAATAATCTTTACCAATCAATATTGATCGTTTATAACTTAATTATATATTTTTCAATGTATACCTCTCGAAAATATAACTATATTTATATGTAAAAACCCATATAGAAATCACAAATTATTCTTAAAAATAATTCTATCATCAATATTTTTATGGTATTATACATTGTTCATAATTTCACACACTATAAAGTATATACCATAATCCAAAAAATGCAATAAGAAGACCAAAAATATCATGAATTTTATCCAATGTAATGGATTTCAATATGAAATCACAAATATTTTAAATATCACCCCACCCATTATTTTTTATATTTCATACATATAATAAAACTAAATTTTATATATCCATTAAATAATTGTTCATCAATAGATTTCTATAAAATCAAAACCTTACTATGATTTTTTTCTTCAATTTTATAGATAAAATATAATAAATTATTTATAAACATTAAATCCAATCTAAGTAAGAACTATACATAAGTGATTCACATAATCCATAATAATATTTATAATATAATAAAATTTTATCAATACAAATATCTTCAAAAATTATAATGGATATGGGGATCCTAATTTAATATTCATTAAGATATTATCGTCATTACCAAATGTAATAGTAAAAAAAACAATGTTCCATCATAACATGAATAAACTATCATTTATTTCTTTAGGTATTCTCTATAATTTAGTATAATATATTGATGTCTTTGTATACATAAATTTCATAGATTCATTTTTGCGAAAAGGTTTAATATAAATAATAAAACCTATGTATTTTTTGAAAGTTTCATAAAGAATTAGGGTATATGAATATGGATTCTCAATCCAAAAATTTACCCTCTAATGGAAACTACATTTCAAAATTTTATAATTAAAATTTAAGTATTACATATATTTTTAATCAAATAACACTCTTTTTTCTACCTTATATACTTAAGTTTATGGCGTCTCATAATGATTTAACTAATCAAAAAAGAAAATTATAAATAAATCCTTTTATAATGATCCAGAAAGATAATACATTTGACTAGGCCATGTCCCAAGGTATTGTATATAAAGTTATATAATAAGGACTCGTTATTTTACACCATGACATAGTTTAGTTAATACCCAACACAACTTCATCAGTGTTATTTCCCTAGGGTAAAATTGTTCCAGATCTAGTATCCATATTCCAGGATCCATAAAATATTTATATTCTATGAAAAGAAAAAAATATATACATTATAAAAAATGTAGGATGTTACTATATTCTGAAATAATCCTAATAGAGTTATTCTTTTGGTATTCACTATGGTTTTAATCTGTATCCCTATAATAATACCTTATCTAACAAAATGTGTTGTCAATAACTATTAAATTAAGATATATTATAACTTATCAATCATTATTGATGTTTTAAACTGCAAAATTATCATCAACTAAAAAAATAAAATTCTAAAATGTTATATAAACACTAAACTTATAAAAAAATGATTATTCCATAAATAATCATTAAATAATTAAATTTAGTATGAAAAATATTTGTTGACAACACGTTCCCACGAACATTAGGTTTAACGTTCAGTATTAAAATTTATACTTATCAAAAATAATTTTTCATGTTGTTGACTTATTAATGATGTGATAAAATAATTTTTCCATCATTTATTCTATAACCAACATAAAATTAACATGGTGTTTATTTTCTATGTCATCTATGTGGAAACAAACATTGAGAATACTATTTATTACGTTAGTTTCTAGATAATTTATGTTGAAAAATTGTTTATAACATCATTTATTTATAACTGATGTGATATAACATATATATTTTTATCAAACATCTAGAGGAATAATTTCAGGTTCTTTCTATATCATGATTGAATTCACCTTTTTCTCACAGAGAAACCCTAACCATTCGTTTCTTCTAATCAGTAAACACTAATCTCAACCATGTTTTGTTACCATTTTCATCCACCTAGGTATCATTATCAACCACCGTTGATCTCTCTACACTATATATAAATTATTTTCACCTCCTAATTCACACACCATAAAATATATATTTATGGTTAATGTCAAATTATTCAGTTTCTCATGCCACAATGTATGTTTTAAATGAAAATTTTCGTTTTCGTTTTTTTTTTCTTGAAACATATCTACTAATATTAATATCCTTTCATCCCTTTATTATTTATATTATATATTCTTATTAATCACAAATCTGAGGTATTTTTTAGCAAATGTATAATTATCATAATGTATGATTATATAATTTTCTATTGAAATATTATTATAAGTAAATTAATTTACATATTAATTTGTATTAAGGGTATGTTTTTGTCTATGTAAGAGTTTAAACTCATAAATTTGGAATTACCAGCATCATCCAACCCCATGTATCATCCGTCACAACTTTATAAATCCCTACAACATATTTTCATTTTTTTAGACTCCCAATTTATCCCCCACCAGGTATATATTTGTGGTTCATATTTTTTTGTTCTATTTTCTGAGTATTTTTAAATGACAATTTTTGATTTTTGATTGTTATCTTAAATCTTACCTTATATTGAGAATATTTTTTCATGTATCACTATTTTTATTTTAGGTTCTGATTATTCCTATATTTGATGTATTTTTTAATTGATGTATATATTTTTGAGGTTTTATTTTATGATTAGTTGATTAATCTTGTTATAAATATTTTAATTTGATAAATAATGTGTATTTAAGTAATGTTTTTGGTCTATATTGCAATACGTATTTTGAATGTACAATTAATTATGATGGTTGAATATGTTTATGGGGTTGTGAAAATTGAAAGATACATTTAGATTTTTTAATGAATGAAAATTAATAATGTTCAATGTGTTATTTTGTTTATAAAATATTTTTCATATCATTTATTTGTGAAATATTTTATGATGTTCTTTTTGTGATTTAAAAACAAAAATTTAATGATATAATGATATATTTTCAATTTATGATATTCTTAGAGATTACCATAATTCGATGTTGGTTTACTGCATTGAAAAAAAGTGATAAATATAAGGAAGGTATCAAGGTTTTTTATGAATTTCAAGTATAAATTTTCTAAATAATGGTATGTTTTATTCCATTCAAAACATTATTAAGTATGATGATTTTGAAAAGTGATATATCAAGTATCATTTAATTTTTAATTGTTTTAATCAAATTTTAACCCTTTGATTTGATGTGGTGATACAGGGAATAATTCAAGATCTTATGATGAAAATGATTTTCAAGATGATATGTCTGATCAAATTCATGAAATGATTTGTGATATTGATGTAAAAGAAATTGAGAAAGAACAGAAAAATTACTGTCTATTTGGTGATTCTAAAATACATATTATTCAGGTTGTAAAGAATATATATAGGTTTATCAATGGCGATATGAATTAATGACTTTAATTTGAAAATGGATGGACTAACTTGAGTTTTACAGAGTTGGTATAGTTTTTGTACGATGTACTTCCTAAATACAATGATCTTCCATATTCATATTATAATGTAAAGAAAAAAATTTCCTTATCGTTTTGGTGTAGAAAAAATACATTTCTACTCAAATGAATAAGATCTATAAAAGATCAAATAATAGTTTGGTGAGAGTATCCATAATGTTAGATTTAATGGTATAAACTAAACGAATAATCACAGGCTTGTTTTGTAGTTATATATACTCCTACCTGTGGAACTCCATATCGTCATATAATTACATATTTGAAATGTTTATTTGAAAATTAAAATGATGAAATAAGGTCAATAACACCTGAAATTTAGTGGATATCTAATAAAAAAATATTTCATCAAGCATATTTTCTATATTGGAAGTAAATTGATCAACCATTTTCAACATTCTGAAGAGAAATTATAAATCTCAAAGATGTACTATGAATATAACAACTAAATCCTTATTGATTTCTTAGTAGTATACAAATTTCATGGAATATTTCCTTGGAAATTTTTAACTTTTCTCTTAAATATAATTTTAAGTGAAAATATATGATGATGATTTTAAAGATCGTAGAACCAGAATATCCAGAAAATGATATTGATGTATTCTTGTCCCCATTAATTAGCAATTTGAAACTATTATATTATGTTGGTATTGGGGTGTTTGATTATTATAAAATGGAAAATTTTTCAACTACCTACAATGGATACGATCCAAATAAATAACTTCATATAATATGGAATTTTTTGTGGATACAACATTAAGGAGAATAAATCATTTCCAATTTGTGAACAAAAAACATCATATTATCAACATAAACACGGAAGAAAAAAGTATACATGAATTGTCAGAGGATTTTTTCTATGGATCAGACCTATCTAGTATTAAAAATAAATTCAATGGATCATATTAATTTAATATTTCTACAAAACCATTTGCCACTGATCAATATTTTCAGAGCATGAAAAATATTTACATCGTATTTTGAAAGACCACAAAATTTAGTATTTATAGATATATTTTGAATAAATGATCAATATTATTAGATCTACCATAATCGTGATATCATGAAGTCAAATATAATAATGATTTTACACATATGGAGAACAATATCTATGATTATTTATTTATTCATTGTTAGATATCCAAGTAATGACTAAATGTGGGTCAAATGCAAGACTGGAGTTACTCTAAATGACAATACTCTTAGATTTAGATCCTAATATTGACCTAAAGAAGACCTACATTCATCAACCTTATCATACATTATAAAATATAGTTAAAATTAGATTATTTATTTATTTTCATGGTATCACGGTGCTTCACAGTTATTCATTTAATGTAAAAAAAATTACACTAAAATATTTGACGCATGTAGGCATGGAATCTCATGATTTTCACATCTTTTTGAAGAAAATATTTATATTTATGTTGCATGTTATATTGACCATCCATTTCATAATGACTTTCATGAATATGTGTTATTTTTTCAAATAAATTTGCAATAATTTTATTAATTGAAATTATTTGGAAAATTTGGATAATGATACCGATTTTATACAGTTTGAGCTTGAAATTAATTTTTTAAATATTTCTTTTTTTATTTCATGGCACATATAGTGATTCATTTTTTGAGGGAAAAATATCTTTATAGTCTAATATATTATTATTGTATATATCCTTTTGAAAGATATATGAATATATTTATTGGATATATTACAAATCAATATTGACCTAAAAGATTTATTTTTTAGAAAAAATATTTTACTATGAATTTTGTCGAGTTTTGAATATGAATTTTTTCTGTAGTGAAACACATCAGTTTTTCTTGAATCTCATCATGGATGAGTTATATACAAAGGAAAGTGGATATGTGGTTGGAAAGTAAATTTTTTGATAGGTGAACAGAGAAAAAAAGTATGTATATACATCAATATTAACATTGATGATGTTCAACCACATATAAAATTTTCTATTAATTTTCGAATATAATAAAATCCATGAAAAAACAAAATTTTTATTTCTAATGAGAAATTTTTTTGCATAGTTTAAAGAGACCATGCGTAGTATATCTGATTCATCTAAAACATTGACATTGTTATCAGGAAGTCTATGTTCAAATTTCATTTCATTGTATTTGTATTACATTAATGGGTATAAATTTCTTATGAATTTTTAGAAAGGGAGAAGTGTGGATCATAATAATAGATTATTTTTGTTAAAAGAAGTAATTTTTTTATTTACATATAAAAAACCAACCATTGTTTCAGTTTCATATTACCGATTCATTGAATAAATATGTGGAGTTGATTAAATTATGTTTTTTTACATCCTATGTCTATCTAAAAATGGGTTATTGATAACAACTGTTTCATACATGATGAATTGGATGTGAAATTATTTAATCTGAAAAAATAGAAAACAAAGTTTTTCGTTTAATCATGGAAACACATACTAACAAAAAAATTATGTTCTCAATCCATCCAATATAGAGTTGTATATTATTTTATAAAAATATTATGTTTTTGATGAAAAAAATGGAAAATATGTTGTTTTATGTGAGATACCTACTTTCATGTACTAATTAAAAAGGAATATTGTTGAGAACATTGTAGACATCGTTTGTTCTGTACAGAACAATCATTAATAAGGTTTTTGGGAAAACATTCTTTTACTAACATTATATATTATAGCTAACATATATGTGTTTCATTAATACCATTATTATTTTTATAAAATGTCAAATATATTAGTTTTGTATTATTTATTAAAAAAAATATCAATACTAATTAGTTAAATTGTATATTTATATTAGTTTACATTTTTTAATTACTATTTTACCCTTAAATAAATTATGTATTTGTTTTTTTTAATCTATTATTTTTAACCAATGATTTTCAATAAAATTATGTTTTTCTAGAAAAGGGTATATTCGAAGAATATTATTTTTTCTGTAGAAATTATTTAATACATTGGAGAATTTTTACTTTTCAGAGAGCAGTTTCTGGATTTGTTTTTATTACTATATATCTTTTATTCACTAGTTAATGTTTATTGTTTTTTAATAAAATATTCTTAAAAATATGAATAAAAAATTGTTCATTTTAGTTTAATTTTTATTGATCATTTTTCATATATTCAAATAATATTAGTTTTAACATAAAAATGTAAAAAATGATGGATATTTTTTTCCTATTGAAACACCATTTTCTATTTTTTCATCCAATAATGTCATTTTATTTTAATAAATAATATTATAATTTTAATTAACTGTGAAAAATAGGATTAAAAGTGCATTTATTTTATTATACATTTATGTATAAAAATTTCTATTTTTTATTTACGTTTTCAGTTAATAGTTTAATTTCATTATTTATATACTAGTTCTTTATAAATTTTAATTTTTGGATATTGATTGGTATAGAACCACATACATCAAGGGAGAATAATACAATTAAATTTTGGGTAGAATATATAAATAATCTTATTGACGAACCTCCTCATCCTTCAACACACGAGGCATCTATTTCTATAGTGGAAAAAGAATTGGAGTGTTATTAAACATGGCAGAAAAAGTTTAACAAAATTATCAATTTCTGGTATCGAAGACCATAGGTTACTAGTTGAACATGATGATAATGATATTCTAATGGGTCCAAATTAAAGACTATTTAAGGAATTTATCGCAATTCATGATAAATGAAACATAGTATTTTTATTATTGATTAGATAATTGTTCAACAAATTACAATGTCTCAATTATAGAGAATGTTTTTGTAATATTATTATTATTATTATACTTATTATTATTGTTATATAATAATATTGGTTTTCACCCATCTTATCAGATGACATTTGATATATGTGATATTAGAGGATTATGTAAGAAATCATTAGCATAGGCTTCTTTTAAATAGATATATTTCTAATAATCCCTGATATCATATTTAATTTTTGGGTATATACAAAATAAAAATGCATGTGACATTTATTCATCTCTAAATGAACTAACATGGAATTTATTTTAAAATATGATGACAAGAATCATTATTAGTATTTATAATATTCCATTATGGAAAACTTTTATATTAATTATTATATAGTTTATTTATTTATTCTTAATTAAGAGTAAAATAGGGGATCTCTTTAGGAGACCCAATCTGGAATAATATATCATCATAAATTTTCTCATAGGGGGTATATGTTATTGGAATAACAAAGGATATCTAAAAAATTTCATACATTGTGATTTGTGTCTTTAGGTTCTGCATAGGTTGTCCTCCCAATTTAGGAATGAAGAATTAAATGGGGATCAAATGAGAAAAAAATGGTCAATATCATATAGAAGAGTGGGGGGTGTTGTTGAGAGGATTGTATGATGTCCACATTAACTGTCTATTTAAGTTAAATATATTATTTATATAATTTCATTCACTATGTATTTTTTTAAATATTCTATATATGAGTCTATTAATGGGGATATCACATATAGGACCTTCATAGTTGTTAGTAGGAAGGATATTTTAGATACAATGTTGTAAATTTATGAACAATCAGATCATATACAAGGATACCTTTAAGATATACTAGTAAAAAATGTGTTTCCATGTTATGAATAAATATTAGTAGAGAATTGTTATAAAATAAAAATTTAATTTTTTGAAGCTATTGTTTAGGATATTCATGAGATGATGTAGGATGTGATCATAAAATCATTAAATTATATTATTAAAGACATGTAAATAGACTACCATGATGTTAATCCCAATCCTCACCTTCACTTGTAGATCCCACTCCCCCACCTCCACCATCAGATGCTACACCCTATGTATTTACTTCTACACATATTTCTCCATATATCCCAATTATTGTGAGTTATATTATGATGATCCCCAAGATCATATTCTTTCATATAAGATGATATATTATATTGGTGATACAATTAATTAAATATATACTTAGAGATAGATAATCATTGGTTCATTATACATAATATTATATATATATATCAACATGAATTCCATTTCCTACAAATGAGGTTAATACAATTAGACACAATATTAGCCATTTTTAGGTTGAGCCTTCTCGACTTGTTCTAAAAACTACAATATATGTATGTTTCTATTAAATCCTTTATTTTAGCATGACATAAAATTTGATTTACCATTTTAATTTTTATATATTTAACTATTGTTTATATTATTAGTTGAATTCTATATAAAATTTTATATACAAAAATAAATATATACTATTACGACTTTATATAAAACTTATACTAGTCTTGATAGACATTCATAATATTCGAATTTATTTTTGGATGTTTATGATATTCTAATTAAGGATATATTGTATTTTCAAGCACTGAAAATGAATATTTTTATAAAATATATCACATATATTGTAAATGGAGATGATTTGGGGTCAACATGATACATTTTTTTATGTGTTTTCCACTTAATGTAGATATTTCTATGATTTTAATTTCTTGAAAACTTATACTTTTTTTTATTATATATCATTATATAGATTTTACAGATAATGACATGATAATGTTATGGATTTATGGAACTTAAATTTATTTCATATATTGAATGTAAAATGATTGATGTCAAAAAAATAGATTATATCACTGAAAGTGTTTAAAACAATTAAATTATTTCGTTCTTGATTATTGTTTGTCACTCAGAGTATGAAACATATGTCTCATAAACAAATATATATATATATATATATTAATAGAGTAACCATAGACATTTTATTCATTATATAGTGGTTTCTATTAGATGTTTGGTGTTTTGAATTGAAAAAAGACACATAAATGGCGATGCTCTATCTAGGGTGAAACGAGAGATAATTTAATGATTATATTGAACACATATGTTTGAATATTTTAATACTTTTATAAATAATAATGTAATTAAAATAAATTTTATATATATATATTTTAAATATTTAATGGAATTAAATTATATAGGAAAAAGTAAATAAAAGCATAAAGACCATATATGTAAAAGAAATGGAGAATTTTATTTTAAAATTACAATATTTGGACTAAAATTATATTTAAAGTATGCAATAATTGAGAAATTATTTAAAAATATAATTTCATAGACATGAAGGAGAAACTGAATGTGAATAATTTTCTTAATATTTGTTTTTTATATAATTTAAATCGAGATAATTACAATGTTCAATAAGGTTATTTTTTTATAAAAATTCCCTTCAATTTTTTAATATTTTTATATAGAATATATGTTAATTTATTTCATCTTATACTATATATTTTTGATGACTGTCATCATCCTTATAATTGAGAAGATATTACAATAATTTAAATTTAATATGGGAATTATTTCACAGGTTTTATTAGGATTTAGTATATTTTAAATATACATTGTAATTTTAATGTTAAAATTGTAAATGCTTGGGCTACTCTTGAATTTTTCCGCTAATTTTCTTCTATGATGTTATTTTTTATGTTTTTTGGTTTTTACTATAGGGAGGAGAAAAAATAATTTAATTATTTATATATATATAATATGTCTATTGTTTTATTAATGATATGAAAGATGTAAAACAATACATATCAAGTTGGTGTTTTTATAAAAAAACATAATGGTTTAAAATATTATACACATTATTTTTAATATAACTCACATATTAAACATTGAAATTTTTTATGTTTTAAATATATTTTAGTAAAATTGATGTGAAAAATCATGTATGAATTAATTCTGACATTTTTGTATTAAAAAATTTTATGCGTGAAAATATTATTCACATTGAATTTATTATAAATGATGTGAAAAATAAAACATAACATATCTTCCCCATAGGATTTGAAATAAATGATATGAAAAATATATATATAAGTTTATTTCTAATGGACATTTTTGTTAAATTATTCTATGAACATATTTAAAACACCTCATTAAATAATTTCAAATTGTAACCAAAGTTTAAAAACAGACATGAAAATCATATTTTTCACACATTTTTACATAGAATTAGTAAGGATAATTAACTTTAAAAATCTGGTCATTTTTAATTAATGGAAATTTATTTCATAACACTAATATAAATACTAATTATCCCATAACTATTCAATAATGTTTCCAAATAATTATTATCATAAGATACCCTTATAATCACAGCATACATTCTATTTTTCATCATAACATGTGGACGTGGAAAAGTAACTAAGTAATGAGATAAAACTTTTTAAAAGGGTAAAAATATGTGATAACAGTTGAATATTAGAATTTAACATAAGATGATGTTGTGTGTATGATCATGATACATAATTAAATTCATACCCAAATAAACATAAATCATAAATCATGAATTATGACTTGGAATAACATATGGTATGAATCAAAATAGTAAAGAAACAAGGGTCTATAAACTCAATCCATACTTTCTTACCACACTCATGAGAATATGAATAAAACCATGAAGAATCACTCAAAATTTGAATAATAATTATTATAGGTTACATTACATTAATGAGACACACCATCAGTATTGATGATTATGTGAATCTAAAAAGGTACTCAGGAATGCATTATCTCTTGAGAAATAGACTTGAATAAAATTCATTTAAGGGAGATATAGGATCCCAAGTGTAATGAATCGTACATATGATAGAAAGATAAATTTCATTAACTACTCACATCATAACAGCCTATGAAAATAAAATGGGTTTCAATCAAAAATTTATAAATTGAACCATGTATAGAAAATGGGTCCCAATAAAAAATATTGAATACCATGGTAAATATAATTAAATTATGAATATAAATGCTTTCTTTTTTACACCATATATACAATGGATATATATTTTACATAAAAAATTTCCCAAATAAATCAATCTAAATCAACAAGGTAGACACCCACAAATCAATGGATTCATGAATATGGTATTTATAGAGTAAAATCTTTGGAAAAAAATTATCATTATAGATCTAAATTAAATAAGATAGAAAATAGAAATGACGAATATCATAACAAAAATGGTAAAAAATTTCATAATATATCAACATAGTGATGTTTTTTGGTAAAAAATAAATCCCAATCATAATGAAGTAATCATTGAAGAATATTTAAATAGATTTAAAAATATATGGAAAATAATTTTTACAACATTATCACCCAAGAAGAGGTAAGCAATAATTTGTTTTATACCATGAGTTAAATCAACCAAATAATTAATATATAAATATATTAGATAATAAATCATGTTACATACATAACATTAATATAAATATTTTTTTTCTATGAAAATTAATTTGGTGGATAAAACATAAAATACATTTTAGAAAAAAAAATTAATATTGATGTAAATTTCAAATATACATGTCACATCAAAAGTAACATTAGAAAAAGGTGAAGTGAAATATTATTAAATATATTAATAAAATAATCTCAAATAATGGGTCCATTTAAATTATATAATTTCATCTATAGTTAATGTGTATCCAATGTTAAATAATTCCATAATTAATAGGGAAACCACATATTACTACATTCAAATTACAATGCATAAAAACAAGCATTTCAAAAAAGGGTAATGAAAACATTTTTGTATTAAAAAATATTTTTCATAAAGAGGATTGTAAAATAACATAAAAATGATTATTGTCGATAACGAAACCAATATGGTAATAATAATGTTCAAGATAAATCATTTTAACTCAATGAAAATATAATAGAGTAATCAATATCCCTTCTGGGGAACATACACCATGTAGTATAAATTATTTGCAATGGATTTATGAAATAAAAACGTAAAAAATGGGGTAATATTACATAAAACAAATAAAAGGGATGAATGTGACCAAATGATATGAAATAATTTCATGATATTAACCATAATGTATTGAATGAATATTGAGTTACCAAAATGTTTTATGACCAGGTTATCACTTCAATCAAAATTTGTTTTGTGAAAATAGAATTAATTTTAGAAGTATATTAAATTAATTATTGGAAACTTTTGTATATAAAATTAATGAGATTCTAAATCAAAATAACACTTTTAAATGGATACATGTGTATAACATGTAAAATGTCTCAAAGAATTATAATTGTGTTAAAAAATACTTACGATGTGAGTAACCCATTAATCAAAACCCCGTTAAAATGTGTGATTGTAATTTAACATCAAATATCATTATTAAAAGATAATTCATGATATAATATCGAAAATATGTATTATAAGAACCCCAAAAATTAAATTATGGGATCAATAAAAAACTTTTCAATAATATACAAATTAACTAAAAAACTATTTCCTTGCTCTAGATTCATTATGAAAATTAAAAAAAATCACTAAATAACTATTTTTATATAAATCCATATTCAAGAAACTTATCCATGACTATAAAAATTTACACTAATTATTTACAATCATTATATACACATGAAATATTGTAGGTTTTTATGTATTTTTAACACTTTTTGTAAGTAATATTTATCACATTGAACTATTTTTTTTAAAAATGGGGTTGGAATGTAAATTTATTCAAAAGGGCATCATTATTAGATAATATATTTATTTTAATAGACTATACATGGTACTTTATAAAGATATAATTTTATTCAATTTTTTATTTGGTTATAACCCACCGTATTAACATTAGTGATGTTCTTGATTTAGTGATTATTATTGAACAAAACACGTTTTCTTAATTAATGAGTTAAATGATGATATAACTCATACATAAACAAAAAATAATTATTTTTTGTATTTATATCATATTATATGAGAAAATAATATCTCATAGTCATCCATGATATACATGCACTATATTGTTCATGTAGTTGGAGAACACTACACAGACCATAACCTATCATGATTAATTGATGATAATAGGGTATTTTAAACATTAAATAATTATAAAAGAAGAAAAAATATTTTATTTAGGGATTAATATTGTGATATTTCTTAATTTTAATTAGGTGAATTGGGAATATAATTTATATAAATAAATTACATATATAGTTGGTATCATTTTCAACATATTTTTATCATTTTAAATGATTGAATAATCACTAGTTGCCTATTCACCATGTTATTAATAAATTAAAGAAAATTCTATTATAAAACCTTAATAATATATGAACAATCATATATATCCTTTAAGTATATCTACCATACCATGATTTAAATTTTGTAATGATAATAAAAATTGAAATTATTAATTATATAGAGGGGGAATTCCATAAGTACACATGGTCGGAGATAAATTTTACATTGATAAGTTGATGGATTAATATGGTTTATTATCATAGAATTATAATGATGTTATAAATATAATAATAACTTATTTAATTTTACTTTTTCCATCCTTTTAAGGAAGTTATAGAAAATTAATCACATTGTGTTGTATAGGCAGGAGTCGGCACAATGCTTTATTAACATATTTTCATTTCATAAGAGAAATGGAAAAGGTGATTAATTTCCTAAACTCGCCAAGTATACCCTCAAAAATAGGCACTCGAACCATTCGGGGCCATCCCTGATGTGTGTTCTAGATACCAATGGGTTGGCTACATACACTTGGGAATCAAAAGAAACCAAATGGAATAATCATTACCAACCAGAAACTGATTACATGGAATATATATACATAAAAAATTAAAAAAATTAAGAGGAAATATAAAATATATATTCCATAACTGAAGGAAAAAATACTAAGTGATACATCTAAAAAACACCTAAAAACTCCATGTTACAGGTCCAATATACAAGGAAAGAACCCGAATGAGATTATGTTACTCAATGTGATAAGAGGACAATTAACCATTAGATTACAACTAGGTACCTAATACCATCTAAATAAAACATCATTGCATTATTATGGTTCATTGTATAACTTTAAATGAGAATACATAACCATTTATACAAAAAAATAACGGGGAGTGTAGGGTGTGAGATAAAAAGGCTCAGAAAGATCTCACCTAGGAGTTCCATAACATTTTCATGTATAAAAATTCAAATACTCTCAATATTAATAAAAACAGAACAATATAACTAGTTAAATAGTTTTATAGAAAAATATTGAAAAGTTCCCTATTTTTCAAATATCTAATACATATATGTAAAATAGTTTCAACAACAACAAATATATCAAGTAAATCAATCAAAAAATGTAAAAAATCAAAATAATAGGTTAAATCACATAATAGATAATTATAAGTCAATATATTTATAACATATATGCCCAAACATGGAAAATTTTATGAATCAAGTCCATAGACTTATGCATTTAATCAAGACAGAAATGGAATACCCCAGAAACTAAATTCCCAACAGTTTCTATCTGGTAACTATAACATTTATCTCAGGGAACAATGTAGAACCCCATGTGTGACCACACAATAGTATCACTAAATGAGGAAGATTAATACACCTTTCACCTAAGTATCCAAGGATTCCCTGGCGCTAAATATTCCAATTAACTTAATTAAAACCATTCATAGAAAACGGTTTCATAAATACATTTCACACTGAGTTGAAAATATCAAATCAATTACAAACCATTTTGGGATAATATTATTGTATCAAAACCATGTTTCCACAAAAAATCAATAAATGATGAAAATTAATTTATAAAATTACTTTATATAACCAAACCACTCACAGTTATTCTAACATAGTCTAGAGACTAAACCACCAACCTCAATCTGGGGTTTTGCATTCCCACAATGGGATCTAAAACCACATAAAAAATATAGAAATACAATCAGAGGAACAATTTATGATTATTACATTTAATAATTGTATACCAAACAAAATAATTTTGGAGGAGGGGTTTACTGACACATACCCCAAGATTCACACACCTGCCACACCACATCCAACAAATGAAATTCCCATAGAAAATTATCACAAACTATATCTATAATGGGTCAAGATGAAAGTCCCAAAAAGGTAAATGAATTCATAGACACAGTGTAGAAATTCTAACATGACCAATGTAAATGAAGAATCATTGTGGTTTCATACCTAGAGAGATGAAAAATAAACACCATTATCTAAAAGCATCAGAGATACCAAAAATAATATATGATAAAACCTTTGGTTTGATGAATGAAGGAGAACGAAATGAAAATATTTTTCAGGAGTTTGACACATAATAACATTCTGGTTAGGATAAACTCATCATGTGAATAGATATTTCATGATTTTAAATCCACACAATTTATATAAACCGAAAAGGAGTCTCCCCAACAAGAAAGAACCATATATGACCTTTTCACAATATGATCATATTTTAGAACATGTAATAATTTCATGATCTAAAAGACACTAAAAATATTCCTAAAAATAGATTCCGATAAATAAACCTATTCATGACGTGTATCTCTATATCAGGTAGTACACAATTCCGGTTCTACATAAAATACGCAAACTAACTCCAACACACATATAACATGAAAATTCAATATTAAGATTTAAAAAGTGGGATAAATTATAAATGATATTTTACATTATACCTACCATAAAAAATATATCGATATAATGTCATGCCTATTTAGGATGGTCAAAAAAGAAAGTGTTGACACTACTCCATCACTGATGGCATGTGATCCCACATCTCATGACAATCTGATTTGTGTCACCATAATAGTTTGACTAATGGAAGAGACATCGAACACAAAAATTTCACCAATGAATCAATGATATGAACCAATTTCTAGAAAACTAAATATTATGACTCTATATCAATACCCGTTAAATTCTAATCATTATAGGGGACATTATTCTATTTCTTATGATGAGATATGTGGAAAAACCATAAATACATTTTGAATAATTTAGTAATTCCAACTGATATGAAACCTGTATAAGAAATTTATTGGTCGCAAATGGTCTAACATATGTCATATCCAACATTCCTAATTTTATATGATGGAATTGAACATCCATGGAGAAACTTTCAAGAAATCATGGTCACCTAAGGAAAAGTCCAAAGGGTGACATTAATGATATGCGTAAAATTTCTACTGACTCTGACCTATTACTAGATGATGAATTCTAGAAATACTCATAAAAGTATCAGGAATGAGACTCATTCCCACAAGAGATCCTCTCCCACCACTTCCCAAAAAAGATGTGATATTCAAGGGAGAACATTAAAAACCTTGAGGGGGTCTACCTTAATCGATGGCTGATATGTGTTTTTATACACACACTCTACCTATCCTAGATTGATATACCACAATCAATTAGAATATATGATATTAGAATGGAGCATATCGTTTAAGATTTGAATTGTATTCTATATCTAACTATCTATCTATGGATGATTATCTGTAATTAACATGAACTACGTTCTCATTGTACTATACCATGTTTTTAGACAAATTGGAGGGGGTTTTATATTTTTTGTTGAAATATCATTCATGAATATTGGATATTGAATGAGTTTATGTTGATTTTAATATTCTCAAATGGTGTTTTCATATGAGGTTTATGTTCAAATGAAATTCTATGGGGTTTGACTAAAAATTAAAAGGAGGAACTTGGGGGATAACTAGATAAATGTGTATGTAGGCCAATTGAACAATGTGTACAATTTTACATGTCCTGTAATAAAATTTTATTGTGAGTTTTCTTCATAGGATATTGAAAACCCTAGATTCACACAGTGTGTAAATTAAAGTAATTTTTTTTAAGATGGTGTTAGGGGTCTTGTCCCATTTATATAAATGAATAGTTGGGGGCACCTACTTAATAACGCCTCAATCCCCCTAACCTTGCGATATTAGGGTATCCTCAATACAGTGTTTATATGACACATCTTCTATCTTGTTGGATGATAAGTGGTAATATGTATAGTTCATTTCCTTCCCTTACAAGTTTATCTTATTATCTCTTTCACTATGGTGGTGCAAGCTGATTTTCACTATTTTTAGGGAATTTTTCAATTTTATATACTTCTCTTGAACTAAAATTATTCATGACTTTCTATTGGATGAGTAGAACATCCAATGAATTCAATAGATATTATATTTATTTTCCCTAAATTTTTATCATTTTATAAAATATCCCAATTGTTCCACGTGATGGACATACACATTACCGCGTCTAAATTATTAATTATCTTAAATTAAAATCACTTGATGAAATTTTTATATATTTTGGACTCCTAATAATATACATGGAGGTTATTATTTCAACCTGAACTACCCCTACGGTGGGTTGACATATTTTTTCATGTCTAATATTCATGTATTAATTCTATTAAAACCAATATTGGGAGTTAGAATTTAGATACCTTGAGTTGAATGGGGTGTTTTTATGCATTTTAACAACTATGAGTGCTTTTAATTAATTAATTTTAGATGAGATGTGTGAATTGGATTAAATACATTGTTTGATATGAATATCAACATTCCTAATAAAAAATCATCTTGAAGATTCCTTATTTTATAATATGGATGTACATGATGAATGTGTTATTTATTATGAATGGACATTGTTTATTTTCTGTTTGAAGTGGTTTGTTGAAAATTCCCTAATTCAGTGATATTTCATTGTGATTTGTAATTTTTAAAAACATGTCATTTTCCATATTAAATAAAATAAAATAATTAATTGTGGACACCATGAGAAATACTTGTGTTTCCTTCCATGTATCTCCAATTATGAGACATCTTCATGGTGATTAGCTTTATTGATTGATTGATTATTTATACACCATGTGAAATATTGATATGCCAAGATAGGATCAAAATGTATTTTTATTACCTCACTATGATAGATATTAGTTCCATATGGGAGACACCATGGATAATATCTGTGGATAGATGGTTACACCAGGCCATGAAATAGACTTGATCACCAACAGTGGCTACCATGTATGGGCTCAGAGGGTTTTATCACTTTAGTCCTAGAGTGATATTTGAGAGGCCATTAATGGATCACATTTGATATATTCTGATTAAAGTGAGAATATATGGATCTTAGACTGTGATAAATGGGTTCCTTGTAATGTTTTACCTCAGACGGGACTAGGGTAATTTTTATCTGATTTTTGTAATTAATTTTATAGTAAAGGCTAGCGATTCATATTAGTTCTCAATAGGGATGCATCCACCAAGTAAAATAACCTACTTGGGATTAGTCCATCACATGATACATATTTTATGATGTTTTGTTATTAATTTTCTTATATCTCATTTGTAAAAATTGGGTATGGTTTACAAATTTCTAGAATAGGCTGATATAGATTGGTCATGCCTCGTGTACTTGAAAAAATGAAGCCCGAAAAGGATATTTCGTTCTTTGCATTTTTTTTAGTTTTGATATTCATAATAAATTATTATTTTATGTTCTGGAAATATATTATACTTTATAAACTATTGTTTATGGCCTACTTAGTATATATCAAACCTTTTCTAGGTCTCTAATTCACTAGGTTACCTGAACACACCACATGGTTGTAGTACTATATTCAGTGGATTGAGTTGTTACTCATATAGCTAGGAGTTAGGAGAACTTGATTGATCTGAACTCAGGATGCTCTTGGAGTTCACCGTCAGTAATTTTAGGTCATTAATTATTTTTTACACCATTATATTCCTAACTGAATATTTTCTTCACAATATACATAGTACAAATAGGTATTCATGCATTCTTGTACCTCATTGGTCATGACCATTTTATCAGTTTTCATATTCGTCTTCCACTATTTTTATTTCCATTATTTATAATTATTCTACTATATTTTGTTATGATATACCATTGTAGCACTCTAATCTTTATTGTATTGTCTTCGCATCATGACATTATTACACAATTACTGCTAGTTAGCATCCTTCAGTATATGTGGAGGCATGCTTGAGGCCATGTGGTGACAGATCCAAACACAAAATTAGTGGTTAGTCGAGCCGAGACGATGCATTGTGGTATCATAGGGATTATTTTCTATTGTCATACTCTTTTCATATGGTACACATGATAATAGGAATGTGTTGTTTTTTTAAATATCTATGGATGGAAGGGATCAACCCACATGTAGGGAAAAGTCTATTTTTCTATGGATGTGACTATTTTTCATGTTGTTCATTTCTACATTTTTTTTATTTCACTATGGTAGATTGGAGTACATTCCACTGCTTACTGATTGATATGAATTATAAAATTTTACCCTTGTTCGGTAATGATACATATGTATCACTACATGCATCATTATAGGCACATAGGGATTCACATTCCATGCATATTCCACTCCACAAATATTTTTATTCTAGGTTGTTTGAATTTTTTTGATGTGACTTGCATGTTTAATCCAAATTATTTTTAAATTAAAAGTATGAATATGTGATAAAATGATTATTTTTATCCCCGATTAGTTATTTCATTATTATTACAATGATATAACTTGAAGTTTGATTTATTTACTATGTTTTACTTTTCATACTTTTCTTGTAAACCTTGGTTGAGTGTTTTCCATGTTTAAGTAGTAGTTTCCATATACAATTTACATGCTTCCAGGATTTTTCTAAGTTTACCTATATGAAGTTCCTAGTATAGGGAAGACAATATATATTTATAATATAAAATTGTTTTATAATGTTAAAAAAGCATCCTAATTGGTGTTTTCACACATATGATGATGGTTTAACCTTAATAACCAATCCTATTTAGTTTTAGAAATGGTCCACAGTCACGTGGGATGAAACATGTATGGTTTGGTTTAAATGGAATCCAATTTTCAATTTATAATGTGTGTGGAAACTTTATGAATTTTTAGTTATTGTCCAAAATAATCAAACCATTTTATAAAAAATTTACTTACCTTAAACATATTTTCAATATAGATGATTTTAATTTTTTACCTTAAATGGTTTTGGTTTCCCTTATATAGAATGAATCTCTATATCTTGGGAATGATGACCCATGTAGATATATATCTTAAATGGAAAACTAGAACTTAGTAGGTCAATTGGGGCATGAATATTATAATAAAATCTCTATGGGTGTTCCAAAACCATAGTAATCAAATCAAATGTTATGGTTTTTTACCCTTATTACTGAACTTACACAAGTAGGTTGGTCATGGGTCATGTTTTTCTAATAAAACAACATTAAGTTATTATAAAAATTATAATGTTATAAATAAAGGGGGAGATGGTTTTAGTTGAACAAAAATTATTTAAAAAGATCCTCAAATGCTTCCCTTCAATAGATATTCCTGATAACTTAACCCCTTGTGTGTATGGTTCAGCTATATAGTGATGGTTATTTAAATTTTATTCAACAACCTGTATAGTTGTACATATTAATGTAGGAGGTAATCTTACTAACCAATCCCTGCATTAATTTACAAGATACCTTGAAATATGATTTTATCTATATTTATATGAGGTGTTAGTTAATTAAAATCACAATTTAAACATAAAGGGTGTTTTCCTCTATAAACTAGAATTTACATTTTCATTAACTAAGCACAATTGTAAACACCTATGAATAAATTAAAGGTGATTACAATGGGATTTAGGTAACAAATTACCTAACGGTGACAAGATTCTTTCCAAATATAAAATCTTTAAAGAATAATTAATATATCTTTCTTATATTTCCTTATATACATAGCTAAATAAGTCACCAACTCTTGTATCCTTATGACCCGTACTTGATGTTATATAAAAACCATGCGTAAAAAATTATTAAGTTAAAATTTAGACAAATTAAATAGATCAGTGAAATTATATTGGGATTTATTAGCTTTAACAACCATTTAAGTGTATCATAGATTATTCCATGTGTAGATACCTTTAAAGGGGAACATAATTATTTCTTGTAGGACCCTTCTTTTTCGGTTTGAACAAAAATGGTAGGCCCTTAAGACTATTGACTTTTCATGGATGGACACCTTATAGGTTTGACACTCACTGTTTTTATGGGGATATCCAAACTAGGTATTACCCTCAGAATATCAAAAGAACTTGATAAATGTATGTGGTCCATTTCAAAAAAAGTTGTCATAGAGATACTGATGTCCCAAGTTGGACTCTATGTTTTCAAAATAACACTCAAGGTGGTTGGGTGGTCGTGTGATACCCAATTCATTATTAATGGATAGATAATAATTTAATTATCAGCTTCAATAGGTTAGACATTCCTTGGGAATGATCAAAATCCAAGTAAGACACGTGACTATATATTCATCATATTTATTTGACACCATTGGTTTTTATCATCCTTCATGTAGTCGTAGTGTATTATATAAATACGGGGTACTTATTTTTTACAGACCATCAGATACTAGGTATAATAAAGATGATAGTACTATGTACGGAATCACAGATTCTTCTTCGTGTTGATTAAACATCTGTGTAGTATGCATTGCTAAAAGTATTAGCCAATGTGTTTCTAAAAAAGATTATAAAATCATTGAGTTTGGTAACGATTTTTTTAAGTCATGAGCTATCATGATATAATCCCAGTTCTTAACCAGAGTATATAGACCTAGTATTTTGTGGAAATCTTACTCACCCCCATGCTCGTGAGAACTCTTTTAAGGGGTTTTGGGTGTTTTGAAATGTGTATTCATTCGTTTGGGTCATGCACCTAATGTCATAGAGCACATGGATATAACTCAGTTGGAGATTCACTATGTGTGAGGGGAGTATATCTGATGTGGATATTGAGAAACTATTATAGGGATTTATATTTACATTATTTTGATTCCTTAAAGATAAGATTATTAAGTACTATTGGTTTTAAATCAGGAAGTTCTGGTATCATGAAAATAGTGGGACCTATATGAATTAGGGTAGTAGAGTTTATAGATGTGAACAACTGTATGATATGAAGATGTTAGTTCTAGATGGAATAAAGATTGTTTGAAGTGACATTAAATTAGTATCTACCTTTTATTTTGTTTTATTTTATTCCAATGTTGAACACTAAAATATTATGCATTCCATTTAATATTCTTATAGGATCGTGTTAGATAGGACTCTAGTACACCTACTGTTAACTATGATAGTTTGAGATCATGATATTTTTATTTGTAATTGTTAGGGCTATGATTTAATGATTTGGAAGCATTATTTGGTAGGTGATATATGATTTCTATTGATACAACCATATAATTTCATTCATGGAATAAACTAGTTGTATTATATGTCTGTTTTTGTTAACTATTTCTAGAGGAGGCTCTTTTTCGGTAATAATCAGATCCAATATATAGTTTTTATTTAGTTATTATCTATATATAGTTAGTTACAGACATTTAATGCCTCTAAATTTACCTAAGTTATCATTTTCATTACATTCAGTAGAGGTATAGTTTGTGGATTTTCACAACATCATAATGTTTTTTGATAATATCATTCTGGAAGATGTTATAAACCTACCCCCATTTTTCGATATTAAGTTCATTATAGGGTTTTAGGTAGCCTCCAATTTTATTTAAAGGTTCCCAATTAGATTGAATCATTTATTCTAATGTATTTTAGGATTTATATTGACGATTTGATGGAGAATTGTTTCATATAGAAAATTGTGTTTTCCTGGGGAATACATATAATAGACACCATGAAGTTAGATAGTGTTTTGAGGTTTTTTATAGATAGATAGTATATGAACCTTATGATTTTCAAGAACCATTATCGACATTCAAGGATTGATGAACTATTTTACTAGATGAATTGATCCATATAGTTTTTGAAGATTGATTAGTGGACTGCATATAATAATATGAGGCTAAAACTAGTCGATATCTTGAATAATTCCTTCAGTTGTTTCTATGTGAAATTAGATTTCACAGTAATGTTGTTTAGTGTCATTAATTCCAAAATAAATATTTTAAGATTAATTAACCCCATATTTTTTTAGTTCATAGATCAGTTAATGATATGGTTCATTATTGACATACATATATTGTATAAATAAAATTAGGAGCACGTCGAGTATATTGGGATGTTTTTCTGTCCCTTTAGCACCATTACCACCATGGGTTGGTCTTTGAGGTAATTTTTTAGAAGTATGAGGTACATTTTATTATGAATGTGGATAATTGGTAGGTATCGGAAATCTATCCTTTTAAGATAAACATGGTTATCTCTTAGGAATCACCCAAGAATATTACAAAGTTCCATATCTTCTTTGGTATCAAAGGATATTATTATAGGTTCATGTATTATATATCTAATATTATAGCTTCATATATAGGCATGACCAGGATGTAATGATCTTTCTTATTGATTGATAACTGTGTGAAATATTTTACCTTCATAAAAGAGAAATTAATCTAATCTACCATGCTTCTCTTAGAAAAGAATGGAGTGATGTTCTAGGTTTTCTATTGTTATTATCATATTGGTTTGGGTTTTATCTTGATAAAAACATTATTAATGATCTTATATGGGTTTAAGAATTTATATCCACATAGTATTAGGTACATCACCCATGATCCCATATTGGTAGTTTTGGTGTTTGATATGAATTGAGAATTTTATTACCATAAAGAGCACTATATTTTTCATAGATCATAAAATATTGAGTTATATTTTTACTTATATATATCTAATATGGTGTCAGTATAGGTGTATATTGTTATTATAGGACTACGTATTCTTGATCTCATAATACCCAATGCACGGGAGCGTGGTCATTGATTCACCAAGTATAAATCCATAATACGATTTTTTTCAAGAGTATAGGTATTCCTAGAGAGTGATCAAGTATATTTTAGTGATGAATATTCACGTATATGAGGATAGAAGTAGAGGATTCTTGTTATAGAAGATGGTGAAATTATCTCAATATAAAACGGTGGAGGAGTCTCCATGGGAAGAATAATAGGTGTTGGTGATGTGGGATCACGTCCTCTATGTTGATTCTCCCAAGGGGTGGTTATCTTGTTATTTACATTAGTTAATGTAACACCCCAAGCTTCCTCGGTATGTTTCCTTTCGAATAATGCAATGACGTGCATTGTACGCAACTTCGAGATTTTAACACACCACAACCAATCAAACTAGCCGTTATGAATAGTAATACCTACTTTTTGAAATTATATATATTTTATAATTCAAAATGGACTTCATTTTTGGATTCGGAATATCGAATTTAGCCTAAGGTGAAATTTTGGTACTTTTCGGATAACGTTCATATTTTGATGAATAGTGAAAATTACTAAATTTTAATTAAAAACAACTTTTTTAATCAAAATAATTAATAGTGATAAATTGTAAATTTGAGTGGTTTTAAAGTATATTTAGAATATATTTTTACCATTTAATATAATTTTGGTCATTGGACATAATTTTACAATTAAACCGAACATAAACAAGTGTCAATCTTTTGATAGTTATTATCTCTTAAAAACACGCTTTTTGTTTTGACAGCGGGAATTAATTTTAAATTAATTTCTGCCACTTCTGTGTTATGAATTTAGAAAAATGGATTCCATATTTGGAATCAGGATGTCCAAATTGTGTAAATAGGTAACTTTTATTTTTAGACATTTTGAATAATTACTGCGGTAAATATTTTATTTACCATGGTTAAGGGTAAATCCGGTAAATAAGGGTTAAAAAAATAATATTATAATAATAATAATAAATTACCCTAAAATGTGTCTTAACCCTTTTGGTTGATACATGGTCGACCATGGGCATCTTTGGGTCAATTTTGGGACCCCATGGATCCACTTGTAAGTGATAATGACACTTTATATTAATTAAGTTAAAATGAATACAAAAATGACACAAGCAAATATCTTTTAGCAAAACAATTGTTACATATGGTTATATATGTTGGATTTTAGATTATAAATATTCATTAGAAAGATAAAAAGATTTCGTACATAATTTAATTTTATTTATAATTTTTTTACATTAAATAAGTTATTTTATTTATGACACAATGATGATGCAGTAATTACTAAAATAGTAAAAAAATTAACATAATTGATATTATAAATACCCAAATAATTATAATATGAAACTTTTAATGAATTAAACAAATTTTCTAGGATAATATGATATATTAGGATTGATTTATTTGACTTTGTTCTAAGTAATCAATCTGTTATGAGTTTCACAAAAATCAACTAGTGAATAGTGTCAAAATTGACATAAAAGAGTTCTTAAAACAAATATTATATTATTAATTCATATTAAATTCCTAAAAATCTAAGGTTCGGCCAAGAGACTTATATTATTATAGGTTAATCATTAATGGACCACTTGGGGGTCTTTTGGATGTATATAGTAAGTTTATTAACCATATTATATAAAAATACAAAGAGACATTGTAAAAGTGAAACTAATTAACTTAGAGTTAATACCTAAAGATAAGGTTAATATAAGTACCCAAACCTGTCTAAATTCTATTGGATGAGTTGTTTTCGACCTATCCCCACCTCAACCTTTGAATAGTCAACTTTGGAGCCATTGGAAACCGAATATTAATTTATTATAAATTAATATTTCTAGCTTTTCCAAAGGTGCCCCTCACCCCTCTTATAAAAGGGCACTCCTCCTTATCATTTCCTCACACCTATCAAGCCACTTGGCTCGTCCAAACTCTGCCCAACTAAGCTCCCCACATCCCTCTCCTCCTCCTTGAAGCTTCCCCTTAGGCAGAAAGCATTTCAACAAGTCCTTTGGTCCCAACCAAAGTGAGTTACCTAAATTAAAGGTAACGATTTCTCTTAAATTATTTTCATTTATTTTGCTTCTTCAACCCCCAAAATCTTTTTATTTCCCTTCTTTTGTAACAACACCAGTATCCTCAATATACTAGGATTTTGTTATAAGAAGTATTCAAACTACACATACACACAACTCCATCTAATGGATGATGAACATAATGTTTCTGTGGATGGCAAACTAACGCCTCACGAAACGATGATTGTTCAAAAACATCTTACCGCCTCTCATGGTGGCCATTATGATGGCACTGTAATTAAATATGATATTAATGATATATATTTTATATATAATCTTCTGTAATTCTATTTTATTTCATACCATTATTCGTTTCATGTCGTATATACATACGATAATTTCATTTGAGGAAGTGCGGACTACCGCCCCCTTAAAATGATATGACTCGTTCATACCACACATGGAACGTATAAAGGATGGTGTTAATGAACTTAAGTAACATATATAAAATATTATATTATACTGGAATAGTAATATACCTATGTATCATTTGGATTCGATTCTTTTAAAATAAAAAAATTAAATGGAAGTAGCGTTCGTGCGTACGTACGGACTACCGTCTCCACGAACGCGATGAGATTCATTATCCATCGTATCCATTCAAGTATAATTATCATTTAATGATTTAAAAATGATGTTTAAGGACTTGATATCATTCTGGATATGAATAAGATACAAAAAACATGACTTATGTAACAAAACATATAAAAGAAAATGAGTAAGTTAACACCCGAAACGGCGTTAATACTAAGATATTATTAACAAATCAATGTTAAAAGATCATATATGATATCATATTAAAGTAAATGATTCTTGTATTATTCAATAACAATTATTTCACCATTATACAGGAGGTAAACCTACCATCTACCAAGGAAAAAGTACAAAGTAAGGGATTCTCTTATCTCACTTTCAATTCCGTGAGATTTCCATTGTTCGCTACTAAATTATTGAAAGTGGTGTATTGTGTACTTCCATTTGATATATATTATCATGATTCACTTTATATTCATTTTATTCTGTAAATCATTTGGTGGTTATTAACTTTTGGCCATGCGACTCAGTTGATTAACGTGGTAAGGGATTCTCTTATCTCACTTTCAATTCCGTGAGATTTCCATTGTTCGCTACTAAATTATTGAAAGTGGTGTATTGTGTACTTACATTTGATATATATTATCATGATTCACTTTATATTCATGTTAATCTGTAAATAATTTTGTGGTTATTAACTTTTGGCCATGCGACTCAGTTGATTAACGTGGTAAGGTATTTTCTTATCTCACTTTTAATTCCGTGAGAATTCCATTGATCACCACTTAATTATTGCATGTGGTGTATGTGTACTGCCCATGATTGTATTCATTGTGTTATATACTTTTATTTATGGGTATTTACATCATCATGGTATGATAATTCTTTCATGGGTGTTTGTTTCTTAAGTTACCTAATCAATAAGGGAATTTGAGATTTCAATTTCCACTCATTTGGCTTTACGCATATTTCATTGATTATATTACCCCAAGATTATGTGTGGAATCACTATTCATTTGATTATGTCATAATTTCCACTCCCATTCCTATGGATATAAGTTTGATACACATAATCACTCCATTGATAATTCTCAAGTCATTGATATGAATTTGATAAGAGTAATTTTAACTCATTCTCCATTTATTGAGTTAAACATCCAATTCGTTGGTATTGTTTTTACAAGAATATGTGTGAATATACTTTGATTGATTTACACTGAATATCCAATCATATTTAGTGTATTTATATTTGTCACACATAATTATGTCGTTGATTTATCCTTAACCAAAGGATACAACCTTTATGAGAGATTTCATCTCAATTTACATTCCATTGAGACTTCTTTGATGATATACACCAAATCACTTTTATGTGGTGTATATAATGTACTTTGACATAGTATATCATGAATTCCTTTATTCTCATGATATTACAATGTTTTGATTACCTCAATTATTTGTATTCAAGTGTCTCTCTTTTGGTTAGAAACTCTAACCAAAATACCATTTTAAAATGTTTTAAAGAATTATTCTTCTAAATCATGCTCATTAATGTCCATATTTTAAAAATGGTTTTAAGGATTTATTTATATGGACATTAAAGTTTTAAAATTAAAAATCCTTTTAAAAAGTTTCAAAGTGGTATGGGACACTTTGATTCAAAAATCTATTTTTAAATGGCTTCTTGACAAATAGTGTGACTTTTAAATGTTTTCATGAAAAGGGGGATATTTCTCTCAAATAGTTTTCATGATTATTTTCATCTATGTCAACATCCTTCATTATTCATGATTGAGGTTAATGTGATACAATAAAATCTTCCATATTGTATCAAATGAGTTATATTTGACTGTGGATGTTCTATTTTTATACCATTCATGGTTTGTGGTTAAAGTATGGACATTTCGTATGCTAGTTTTAATACGAATGTTTATTTTATGCTTAAACCTATTCATATGAGGAATGAATTGGACTTAATAAGTGACGGGTGGAGCCCGCTATAGCTCCTCGATGCATCGGTAGGTCTCATGAGACAAACTAGTGTCTTGGCACAAGGCCTTGGCAAAATCTTATTTGTAGTCTTGGCACGAGGCCTTGGATATGTGGTTATGATAGTCTGGCATTATGCATTCCATCATTATGAAAGTGGTTATTGATATTGCATGTGATCATTCGACTAGTAGAATATCCATGTGAGTAAGTAAATGGCATTATTTAATTTTACCTTCGCCATTTTATGCTGAAGTTTAAATTTAAAAGGCTTTTGTTTTAGTTATAAATTGCCTTAAGTGTTTATGCTTATTTATGAAAGCTTCTGCTATAATGTTATCCTTACTGAGCATCCGAGCTCACCCCTTTCAATGTTTTATTTTTCCCAGGAATATGAAGAAGTAATTTATGAATGACCTGCAGGGATAGTATGAGGGGATATGAAGACAAGATGTTTTTTTATGATGTAATGTAAAAATTTATGAATGTATCTAGTTATTCCAAGGCTACTAAACTAATCGGTCTTTCGAGACTTGATCTTTCTCATGATCATGCCAATGTTATGTAATAATGCACCGACTCTAGGTAATTAGGGTCGGGGCGTTACAGTTGGTATCAGAGGAAGTTTAGTACAAACCTTGGTAGCTAGATTTAGATAAACTCTGATTAGAGCACGTAGACCTAAGATGAACTTTGAGGATTAGTATAAAAGAACTTCCTAGAATTTTGGTATTGTAGAGATTTTGTGAGTTTTCCGAGCAATACATCCCTGTCTGGATACGAGCAGGTAGAGGCGGCTCTGGCACAGATGTACCTAGGGGTAAAACCCGAAAACACCGCTTTGAGCTAGATTCGAACGGGAACTGGTGCACGACAACGGGCCTTGCTGCACTCTTGGTTACGACACTCCCGTGGGATATGCTTAGGATAATTTACATTTTCTTTACAAACCAATTTAAGTAATATATATATAAGATGAGAGTAAATGACCTTGGTTAATTCTAATATGTTTCAAATTGAGAATATGGTGACATTTTAATCTCTAAATGATTTTACGACTACTATTACTCACACAATGCTTTATGGTTTTAGTCAATGGCTGGATTCCAAGGAAGTCATAGTGACTTTGAGAATGATGTACAAGATGGGAACGGTGGTGGCAATGAGCAACAAAATGGAATGTTGATAGGCGTAAAAGATATCTTCTTTATGCCAAATCAGTTTTCCAAAAATATGATCAACAACATATATATTAACCAACTCCCAGACTCAACAAGGAAGAGAAAGGTGATAAATGATAAGAGCTCCAGCAATGGAGACCATGGAGAAAAGAACCCTCAATTTTCATCATGCAGGAAATGTGGAAAGAGACACCCAGGAAAGTGTCTCAATGGGACAACGAAATGTTTTACGTGCGGGAAGGAAGGACATAAAGTAAAGAATTGCCGAAGAAAAATGAAGAGTACTATGGAAGAAGATAAAAATGGTCCCAAGAGTCCATTTACAGTCATTTGCCGTAAATGTAGGGGACCTGGCCATTACCCGAGTGAATGTCCTATTCTATAGGATATTTTCTTGGTCAAAGAAGAAGCTATGTGGGAATAAATGGTTGGAGAAATGTTTAAAAAGTATTAGCACTCCTTCTTGATGGGTTTACTATGGAATAATTTTCTCTTGTATTTGTAACCCCGCAGTTTGCCATGTGAGAATGATATTTAAGGAAGAATTGTCTCTTCTCTTGTGGATATGGGTATAAATAACCATTTGGATTTATATGATCATTGGGGTTTGAGAGAATTATAAGTTATTCTAATTTGGGATGAAGATTCAAGGTATGATATAACATTTGTGGTTAAATTTATGATATAGTATTTTGAGGAATTTATCTCATTTTGGAAATATTATAAAATATAGTTTTTGAAAAAGGACAACACGTAGACCGTTTGACAACCCGTCGTGTCGGACAAAGCTATGGGAATCGAACCCACAACCAAAGTGCGATTGGGATTTATCGCCTACCACTGGACTACGTGAAGTCCCTGGTTAGTGTGACTTTTTTTTAGTTAAATGATTTTATTGATCAATAATAAGTTGATTTGGGTTCTTATTTCATATCAAAAGAATACCCTTGGTATAGGAAAATGATTTGGTGATTAAGTGATAAATGTTATTTTGGAAGATGTTCGCTTTGTTGGGAACACTATATGCCCAAGGAAAATAAAATACTATGGGGTTTCATTTATGGAGTAATGATGGATTTTTATCTACGTTTTTATTGTGGATTTATAGTGATTTGGGTTATTTATAGAAATGATTAACCTATAATAGAGAATATGTGATTAGGTTAATTACTTTTGAGTATGTGACTTTAAGAGTATCTGATGTCATTTGGAGATACAATTTAACATGGGAGACTACATAATCAAATTCTTCTATGTTTTGGGTTTCAATATTAGTTTGGATTATATTAAAGGATTTTAAGGAAAATTGGTTATTGAATGGTATCTATTTAACTTTGGGGTATTGTTGGTTTAATTTTAGAAATTAAGATTAGTGCATATTTATCTCAATGAATATCCTTTTGGGGGATCATTAGATCATTCATTGACCATTTTGGTTTTGATTAATCTTCAAAGACAATGTAAATATATGGTTTATCCTTCATGGATCATGTGATTCTATAGAAGTTTATTCTATCTCTTCCAGTGTGACCAAGTCTTCTTGAATACTCATCGTTTGAAAAAAAAATGAGTTAGTGGTGGAAATTTATTAAAGAATTAAAATCTACTTAAAATGTAAGTATATCTCATAATGTTCTTAGTCAATATCATAAATGAATTACTCTTCCTTATGTAATGTAACTTAAAAAAAATGTTGTCCGTTTACTTTCCTACTAGGAGACTAATGATCGTTTGTCCCAACACAAGTTTGTGGTTTTCTCATTATTAACTTTCTCCTGATCATGATTTCTATCCCTCTCCATCAGAACTTGACACTTATTTTATCATCCATATCCATGTTTTCTTACATGGAATCCTAGTATGGGTTATCTTGGATGACCCTTATACCTCTCTTTCTTTCTTTTAAAGTGATAGTTTTATTGACTCTTTTTCCGATGTGGGACTTTCCATTATGTTCCCAAGAAAAATTTTAAAAATTGCGAGGACTCAATTTATTGAAGGAGGGGATAATGTAACACCCCAAGCTTCCTCGGTATGTTTCCTTTCGAATAATGCAATGACGTGCATTGTACGCAACTTCGAGATTTTAACACACCACAACCAATCAAACTAGCCGTTATGAATAGTAATACCTACTTTTTGAAATTATATATATTTTATATTTCAAAATGGACTTCATTTTTGGATTCGGAATATCGAATTTAGCCTAAGGTGAAATTTTGGTACTTTTCGGATAACTTTCATATTTTGATGAATAGTGAAAATTACTAAATTTTAATTAAAAACAACTTTTTTAATCAAAATAATTAATAGTGATAAATTGTGAATTTGAGTGGTTTTAAAGTATATTTAGAATATATTTTTACCATTTAATATAATGTTGGTCATTGGACATAATTTTACAATTAAACCGAACATAAACAAGTGTCAATCTTTTGATAGTTATTATCTCTTAAAAACACGCTTTTTGTTTTGACAGCGGAAATTAATTTTAAATTAATTTCTGCCACTTCTGTGTTATGAATTTAGAAAAATGGATTCCATATTTGGAATCAGGATGTCCAAATTGTGTAAATAGGTAACTTTAATTTTTATACATTTTGAATAATTACTGCGGTAAATATTTTATTTACCATGGTTAAGGGTAAATCCGGTAAATAAGGGTTAAAAAAATAATATTATAATAATAATAAATTACCCTAAAATGTGTCTTAACCCTATTGGTTGATACATGGTCGACCATGGGCATCTTTGGGTAAATTTTGGGACCCCATGGATCCACTTGTAAGTGATAATGACACTTTATATTAATTAAGTTAAAATGAATACAAAAATGACACAAGCATATATCTTTTAGAAAAACAATTGTTACATAGGGTTATATATGTTGGATTTTATATTATAAATATTCATTAGAAAGATAAAAATATTTCCTACATAATTATATTTTATTTATAATTTTTTTACATTAAATATTTTATTTTATTTATGACACAATGATGATGCAGTAATTACTAAAATAGTAAAAAATTAACATAATTGATATTATAAATACCCAAATAATTATAATATGAAACTTTTAATGAATTAAACAAATTTTCTAGGATAATATGATATATTAGGATTGATTTATTTGACTTTGTTCGAAGTAATCAATCTGTTATGAGTTTCACAAAAATCAACTAGTGAATAGTGTGAAAATTGACATAAAAGAGTTCTTAAAACAAATATTATATTATTAATTGATATTAAATTCCTAAAAATCTAAGGTTCGGACAAGAGACTTATATTATTATAGGTTAATCATTAATGGACCACTTGGGGGTCTTTTGGATATATATAGTAAGTTTATTAACCATATTATATAAAAATACAAAGAGACATTGTAAAAGTGAAACTAATTAACTTAGAGTTAATACCTAAAGATAAGGTTAATATAAGTACCCAAACCTGTCTAAATTCTATTGGATGAGTTGTTTTCGACCTATCCCCACCTCAACCTTTGAATAGTCAACTTTGGAGCCATTGGAAACCGAATATGAATTTATTATAAATTAATATTTCTAGCTTTTCCAAAGGTGCCCTTCGCCCCTCTTATAAAAGGGAACTCCTCCTTCTCATTTCCTCACACCTATCAAGCCACTTGGCTCGTCCAAACTCTGCCCAACTAAGCTCCCCACATCCCTCTCCTCCTCCTTGAAGCTTCCCCTTAGGCAGAAAGCATTTCAACAAGTCCTTTGGTCCCAACCAAAGTGAGTTACCTAAATTAAAGGCAACGACTTCTCTTAAATTATTTTCATTTATTTTGCTTCTTCAACCCCCAAACTCTTTTTATTTCCCTTCTTTTGTAACAACAACAGTATCCTAAATATACTAGGATGTTGTTATAAGAAGTATTCAAACTACACATACACACAACTCCATCTAATGGATGATGAACATGATGTTTCTGTGGATGGAAAACTAACGCCTCACGAAACGATGATTGTTCAAAAACATCTTACCGCCTCTCATGGTGGCCATTATGATGGCACTGTAATAAAATATGATATTAATGATATATATTTTATATATAATCTTCTGTAATTCCATTTTATTTTATACCATTATTCATTTCATGTCGTATATACATACGATAATTTCATTTGAGGAAGTGCGCACTACCGCCCCCTTAAAATGATATGACTCGTTCATACCACACATGGAACGTATAAAGGATGGTGTTAATGAACTTAAGTAACATATATAAAATATTATATTATACTGGAATAGTAATATACCTATGTATCATTTGGATTCTATTCTTTTAAAATAAAAAAATTAAATGGAAGTAGCGTTCGTGCGTACGTACGGACTACCGTCTCCACGAACGCGATGAGATTCATTATCCATCGTATCCATTCAAGTATAATTATCATTTAATGATTTAAAAATGATGTTTAAGGACTTTATATCATTATGGATATGAATGAGATACAACAAACATGACTTATGTAACAAAACATATAAAAGAAAATGAGTAAGTTAACACCCGAAACGGCGTTAATACTAAGATATTATTAACAAATCAATGTTAAAAGATCATATATGATATCATATTAAATTAAATGATTCTTCTATTATTCAATAACAATTATTTCACCATTATACAGGAGGTAAACCTACCATCGACCAAGGAAAAAGTACAATGTAAGGGATTCTCTTATCTCACTTTCAATTCCGTGAGATTTCCATTGTTCGCTACTAAATTATTGAAAGTGGTGTATTGTGTACTTCCATTTGATATATATTATCATGATTCACTTTATATTCATGTTATTCTGTAAATCATTTGTTGGTTATTAACTTTTGGCCATGCGACTCAGTTGATTAACGTGGTAAGGGATTCTCTTATCTCACTTTCAATTCCGTGAGATTTCCATTGTTCGCTACTAAATTATTGAAAGTGGTGTATTGTGTACTTACATTTGATATATATTATCATGATTCACTTTATATTCATGTTATTCTGTAAATCATTTTGTGGTTATTAACTTTTGGCCATGCGACTCAGTTGATTAACGTGGTAAGGGATTTTCTTATCTCACTTTTAATTCCGTGATAATTCCATTGATCACCACTTAATTATTGCATGTGGTGTATGTGTACTGCCCATGATTGTATTCATTGTGTTATATACTTTTATTTATGGGTATTTACATCATCATGGTATGATAATTCTTTCATGGGTGTATGTTTCTTAAGTTACCTAATCAATAAGGGAATTTGAGATTTCAATTTCCACTCATTTGGCTTTACGCATATTTCATTGATTATATTACCCCAAGATTATGTGTGGAATCACTATTCATTTGATTATGTCATAATTTCCACTCCCATTCCTGTGGATATAAGTTTGATACACATAATCACTCCATTGATAATTCTCAAGTCATTGATATGAATTTGATAAGAGTAATTTTAACTCATTCTCCATTTATTGAGTTAAACATCCAATTCGTTGGTATTGTTTTTAAAGAATATGTGTGAATATACTTTGATTGATTTACACTGAATATCCAATCATATTTAGTGTATTTATATTTTTCACACATAATTATGTCGTTGATTTATCCTTAACCAAAGGATACAACCTTTATGAGAGATTTCATCTCAATTTACATTCCATTGAGACTTCTTTGATGATATACACCAAATCACTTTTATGTGGTGTATATAATGTACTTTGACATAGTATATCATGAATTCCTTTATTCTCATGATATTACAATGTTTTGATTACCTCAATTATTTGTATTCAAGTGTCTCTCTTTTGGTTAGAAACTCTAACCAAAATACCATTTTAAAATGTTTTAAAGAATTATTCTTCTAAATCATGCTCATTAATGTCCATATTTTAAAAATGGTTTTAAGGATTTATTTATATGGACATTAAAGTTTTAAAATTAAAAATCCTTTTAAAAAGTTTCAAAGTGGTATGGGACACTTTGATTCAAAAATCTATTTTTAAATGGCTTCTTGACAAATAGTGTGACTTTTAAATGTTTTCATGAAAAGGGGGATATTTCTCTCAAATAGTTTTGATCATTATTTTCATATATGTCAACATCCTTCATTATTTATGATTGAGGTTAATGTGATACATTACAATCTTCCATATTGTATCAAATGAGTTATATTTGACTGTGGATGTTCTATTTTTATACCATTCATGGTTTGTGGTTAAAGTATTGACATTTCGTATGCTAGTTTTAATACGAATGTTTATTTTATGCTTAAACCTATTCATATGAGGAATGCATTGGACTTAATAAGTGACGGGTGGAGCCCGCTATAGCTCCTCGATGCATCGGTAGGTCTCATGAGACAAACTAGTGTCTTGGCACAAGGCCTTGGCAAAATCTTATTTGTAGTCTTGGCACGAGGCCTTGGCTATGTGGTTATGATAGTCTGGCATTATGCATTCCATCATTATGAAAGTGGTTATTGATATTGATGTGATCATTCGACTAGTAGAATATCCATGTGAGTAAGTAAATGGCATTATTTCATTTTACCTTCGCCATTTTATGCTGAAGTTTAAATTTAAAAGGCTTTTGTTTTAGTTATAAATTGCCTTAAGTGTTTATTCTTATTTATGAAAGCTTCTGCTATAATGTTATCCTTACTGAGCATCCGAGCTCACCCCTTTCAATGTTTTATTTTTCCCAGGATTATGAAGAAGTAATTTATGAATGACCTGCAGGGATAGTATGAGGGGATATGAAGACAAGATGTTTTTTTTATGATGTAATGTAAAAATTTATGAATGTATCTAGTTATTCCAAGGCTACTAAACTAATCGGTCTTTCGAGACTTGATCTTTCTCATGATCATGCCAATGTTATGTAATAATGCACCGACTCTAGGTAATTAGGGTCGGGGCGTTACAGGTAATGTTTTAGAGATGTATTCTAATTATCTTAATGGGAAAAGATTAGGTTTTCTATATGTTTTATATTTTATCACTGTAAGTATATCATATTTTATCTAATATATATGATTCCTTGAGGAGTTATGTTTAGTGTTATAGGTTAAGAGATTAATATTGGATTTCATCTCATGATGATTGGTGTTTCATCTAGTAGAGGAAAAATATAATGTTGCTAATAGTTTGTTGTACCCATTTGATATTCCAATGTAGAAATTATATTACACCTTGATAGAAATTGTCACATCTTACAACTAATATTGGAAGGATGTGTTGTTATTTTTATGATTATGGATATATTGAAGCTTTTGGATCAATTCATAGAGATCAAAATTATGGGTATTTTATATTATCTGGAAATAGATATGTGGATTATTTGGTGAGGATTAATGGGGTACTAAGGACTATCATCTCTAATCGAGATCCTCATTTTACTTTTTGAGCGAGTCATCCTGATAATAATCTTAAAAACCATTATATCATTTTATACTAATATTTAAAAATACCACCATAATAAAAACGGTATTAAAGTAAAGGCAAATTTTCGTTGAAGACTATATCAATAATAAATGTACTTTATGAAATATTTTCAACATCTCCCATAAAGTTATACTCATATAGTACCAACATAGGGATTGAAAAGTTAAAAAAATTCATTACAACCAAGAGAATGGGAACACAAAAATTTGTGACTAAAATTTTTTAGTATGGGTAAACAATAAGTATTTAAATAAATAATAAAATGTGAATGTATGTTAATATGAATGGTATGATAACATGATCAAAACTTATTTGATCATAGGGATAAATTCATAAACCATTAAACATGATTCATACCATAAAAATTTTTCATAAAAAAATATATTAACATAAGAGTATAGAATCATCAATAATAAATGATAATTCATGAGAGAATATCCTAATAATTGTACATTTGATTTTAGAATAATCTTGTGGAATAAACATAGTTATAGAAAATCATTTCCTTAGTCGAGGATCACTTTCAAGAATACCATAGTAGATAGAGTCCCAAACAGTATTAGGTTCACTCACCATTCCAATAAACATAGAAATTATATATAAAGGATAATAACCATGAAATTATTCGGATTATAGTATTGGGATAACTAATTTTGTTCCTTATAGGTCATGGTGCATGTAAAACCCTGATATTTTTATGAAATATTTCTCATTAAATAATTTTATTTATTCAAAAACATGTGTTGGAGGCTTTATTGAGTTTAAAAAAACCACAATATAATACTAAAATATTAACATTACCATTATTAATTATGTGGTGAATTGGTAGTTATAAATAGTTAAAACCATATTATGAAATATTTTTATTAAAATGAAATAAACATTTAATTTTTAGTAATGTCATTTTATTCGTCATATAAAATTTTAAACCAAAAATGGTATTTTTATGTGAAAATAATTATAATTAATCTTTGAAACTGTTATAAAATTCAATTAGTAAAATTAACTACATTATTAAAATCATAATACCAAAATAATTCTATGGTGAAATTTTGAGAATGTTCTAAAAAAGTAAAATATTTGAAGAATAAAAAAATGGTGTTTTAAAAATATGATATCTTTTGTGATATCCTAAAAATATAAAAGTACTGTAAAAATTTATTAAAATTTTGTAAAGACTCATGTATGATAATATTTTGAAAACAAATATTTCATAAACAATTAATTCTTTAATGATAAATATAAGTATAATTCTTAGTGTTGATGAAGTGCCTAAGTAGCATTGAAAGAGTAAAATTTGGTGCCTTATTGCTTTTAACTATAAGGTAACAAGCCTTTTTTAATCTTTAATTTTCAATATAATTAATAAATTACGATTTTTATTAATATATTTGAAATATTTACTTACATAACACTAATTATTTCCAAAATTCTTGTGTAATGCATACCCAATGCTTGAAAAGTCCAGTAAAAATTTTAAATAACATATTTACATAGATATGAGTAATTATACATAATAAATTAGTATAATTGTCTATGTGGAGCCTAATTATTTTATTTTTATGATATTAGTTTATATATATATTTTATATATGTTGTAATTATCTTTAGAGATTCTTCACTACTGATGCAATTCCTATTAAAGTAGTAGAAAAATAGATAAAATTGTTTTTATTAAAATTTTACGAACCATTAAATGACGAAAAAAATTGACAAAATATTATTTAGGGAATAATTTTTAAAATTATTTTCACTATTTGAAATTAATGTCCATATGGATCCCATTAGATTAAATTTTTTTCCTTTTAGTGTTCTATTTAAGAGAAATTCAATCTTATCACAATATAATTTTTTCTAAGTATATAATTATTAATATGTGGTCATAGAAAAGGTATATTTCACCATAAATTTTCATTTTAATGATAAATTATTTTTCCAAATCATATGATTTTATTTATAATTTTTAGTGAAGATATAATCACCATAAATTATTACAGAACAATGATTCATTAATTATTTAAATATTGTAAAAAATCAATGAAATGTCATTAAAAATGTTAATGTACAAATAATGTTATATAATAAAGCTTACTATGAATTATCCTAACAAATAGTAACTCTAAGGATATAATAAAATAGTTTTCTGGAAATATAATAATTTTTCCATGTTTTCAATGTCAAAGTATTGAATATTATCGAATTTGACTATAGTTGTATTTCATGAATATAATATACTATTAATTATTTAGAAAACATAAAAATTTAAAATAATACTATAGGGGATAAGATATGGTTGAAAAATGACATTCCATGATCATTTTATTGTATTTTTTTGGAATTTTACAACATTATAGTCTAGTTGTATTTTAATATTTTATGAAATTTAAAAATTTCCCCACACCTGAATTATTAATGATTACCACTTCCTTCACTTTATTTCACCACCTTAAGAATTATATCTCAACCATATTCAAGAAAAATTCGCATCTAAACATATCTATCCACATTTTATATTTTATTATCTCACCAAATAACCAACTCCTTGTCAATTATGGGATCCTTGGAGGAGGATGTAGTCAAGATGTGTCTTTCTTGAACCACCTCTCTTAATTTCTTTTCTTATTCAACCTTATCCTCACCATAATCACCCATAAAATAATAATAAATAAAGTATAATGTATATACTATTATTTTTTATTTATAATGTAATATTTTCTATCCAAAATGTTTTTCTCATGTCCTCTAATTCAATAAATTGTAACCATTTTCCAAATTATTTCCATAAATTGTCTCAGCGGACAAAGCATTTTTTTACTGCTGCATTCAATGATGGCCATAAAACTAGTTTAATGGTCAAATAAGATTTTAATCATTATATTATAACTATTTACATGTTTTGAAAAAATATACATCATATTATAGAAATAAATACTATTTTTTGATATTCATAAAAACCTCCAAAATAAACTAAACATTTATAATTAATGTTTTATACAATGAATAATCCACTTATAAGATAAAAAATTATATATTGAATCTTTTAAAAATATATATTATCATTAATATCATATATATTCACATTTGGAGAATTATTCTCATTTTTCAATAACATACATAATTTTACACATGTGAACCGACCCTGAAAACATGAAACAAACTCTCATTGAATGAAATAATTGAACATTATAACTAATTGAGATGGTCCTAAAGGAACATAATAAAATAATAATAAATAAGATAAATATATAATAAGTTCTTAATTATGTAATTAATCACTCGAATTTTATTATCTAGGATATTAAGTGCATGTGCGTAACATATTCAAACATAAGGTAAGGGATCTCATCGAACTTCCATAGTTTTTTCAGGTCACTATTTTTCTTATTTACCTCAATTTATCTCTAAATTATTCCTATATACATATATTATATTTTATGTTTACAAACCAAGCATATGTATGTATCTCAATTTATCTTTTAATGTTATGTACGTACATTTTTATAAGTTTCCCTTACCAATTAATCTCGGTTAGAAAACCAAATTAAAGTGATATTCTCTTTTTCATACACATTTTCAAATACAATCCATTAAATGGATTAAGAAACAAATTACAAACTAACTCATTTTATCATGAAATTTTTTTAGTTTATTTCTTTTTTTATGGGGATTATTATGGTATTACCCCATTTTAAATAATCTTTTTTCATTTCCTTAAAACCATACAAACATGGAACTATTTTAATGTAAATTAACCCCTATTTTTAATGTTTTAACATTAGTTTGACTTCATTATTCCTAATATATCCTTATACTTACTTTATTAATTTCCATTTATTTTTTAAATATCTTCTTCCATGGATACCATTCTTATACTCCCATTGGTTATGACTTATGACTATGACACCCTTTTCATTATAAGGGAAACCTTTATGTTTTTCCTTCTGTTTGATTATTTATGTGTAACACATATGTGTTGGTGAAACTATATATTTATCCAAAGAATTGTGTAATGTTTTAGCCTCTCTAGATATTATGTATGCGATTCAGGAGGACACCTAATCTATTATGGGACTCTACCCACCAAGTGATATAGTATTGGAAATTATACTAGAATCAGATTTTTGTCATGTTATATGGTGATTTCACTTTTCTATCCTTACTCTATCACATGATTTTATTTTTCATATATTAATATTACGTATGTTTATTAAAAATACATGAAATTTATTTTATCATTTCATGCCATCTAACTCAGGTTTTTATCTTCAATACCACTTTTATTCCCTTATTAGGAATTTTATCTCATCCCTTCATGTCTATGTGTTCCCTAGGTTATCCTATGTAGTTATTGGAGCTCAAATGGAGTAAAGAGATCATTAGTAATATTAAAAAGTGATTTATTTTTATAGTTTCTTATTTTCTAATTATTTACCCATTCTTACAAAGACACTGTAATTTTTTATCCTTTATTTTAATTTAATTCTTAATTATGCTTTAAATCATGTCATAATATTTTAAAAAAATTGGGATGCTATAGTTTGTATCAGATAATGGTCTAGTTATTTTTGGGTATTTGATTTGATATATTTCATGAGAAACCTAATAATAATTAAATCAAATTGGATAACTAATATTGAATCATAGGTAACTGTAAGTTTGGTTATACAAGTGATGTACATATTAATCCTTATATGATCATTGTTTCATTATTATATTCTAATTTTATAATTACGATCATCTAGTTTCAACATACTATGTAAATAAAAATATTTATGAAAAAAAATTCATAATGGGGGAGAAAATAACACCTTGAAATTTTTATGAAAGATATCTCTGTAAATAATTTGATTTCATTGCTAGCATGTGTTTCACGCAACACTGAGTTTAGACAAACCACATTATAATACAAAAATATTAACATGATGGTTATTAAATACCATTTATTTATAGGTCATGAATAAGAAAAACCATATTATGGAAGGTATTTATTCTAAACAGAAAATTTAAAATTTTGTAAAGTTGTTTTATTATTCTAAAATATGTTTTAGACAATAAAATGGTTTTTAATTAATTCTATGGGAAAATATTTATAAATAAATTTTGAAACCATGGGAAAATTTACATGATAAAATTAACTACAATTTTTACATCGGCACACCAAAATTACACTATGGTGAAATTTAATAATTTGATGAAAAATTTTAATTTTTGTGAATAATAAAACAATATAGTTTGTAAAATATTGTTTCATTTGTGATGTCTTTTAAAGATAAATATGATATAAAAATATATTAAAATTATTTTAAGAGTCACGTATGGTAATATAATCCAAATTTCATGAATATTTTTTTATAAAATATTAATTATTTATTGATAAATATAATAATCATTTTCAATGTCGATGCGGTACATGAATACCCATGAAAATTCAGATTTAGTGAAATTTAAATATTAATAAAGTAGTAAAAATTCCATTTCATGAGATTATTTATAATTAAAATTCCTAAATTATTAATTGTTTTTGATATTTTGGGATATATAACTTATTTAATAAGAATTTTGTCAAAAAGCTTTTATAATTCATGCACATGGCTAAAAAGTCAAATTAAAAAATTAAATAGGTTGTGTTTGCATGGATATGATTAAATATACATAAATAAAGATTATAATGGAATATATTGTGTCTAATTAATTTATTTTTTGAATATTAATTTTTTTTATTTTTTATATGTAATAATTAACTTTAATTATTATGCAACATTGATGCACAACTTGTAAAGCCGACGAAAAATTAATAAAATGATATTAAGTAAAGTTATATGAGACATTTAATAAAAAAATTGACTAAATTTTATTTAATGAGAACGTTTCTACCATAATAATACTTTGTTCTAACTTATGACCCTTTTTATCATCTTAGTTGACCTTAGGTCCCGTGTAGTATTTTATTTAAAAGAATTTCAAACATGTCACACTACGGTTTTTAACAGGTATATCAATTTTAAAATATCGTAAAACACAATATATATTTGTAAATAGATAGTCATTTTAACGATAAAAGATAAACTTTCATCATTTTAATTTATTTTTAATTTTTATTGTAGAAATAATTTCCTTAAATACTTATAAAATGACGATATAGTAAATATAAATTTAATTTTACAATCCAAAAATAGATATTATAATAAATTAAAATAAATCTAAATTTAGATAACTAAGATTATCTATGAATTTTATAGATTACCATGAAATATTTATGATATGGTAGAATAATGGGTTTGAATTTGAATCATTTTTTTGATGTTTTTAATGTCATTGTAAGGAATATTATCAAAGTTGACATTACTTACATGTGATGAATATAATATTTCATTAAATTATTTTAGAAACATAAATTTATTAAATAAGGGAATATGTTATAATATATTGTCTCAAATTTCATCCCCTTTCCATTTTAGGACTATTTAAAAGCATTTATCTCTAAAATTGACTTATTATAGTTTAATATTTTAAGAGATTCTAAAATTTCCAGTCATGTCAATTATAAAAGGACAACCCTTCCTTCACTTTATTTCAAAAAAATGATCATTCATTCCCGACCATCCTATAAAAATTGTCATCTAATATTCCATACCAACATTAAAGTGGTTATTGTCTCACCAAATTACCAATTTGAAGTTCCTTAAGTAATCCTTCAAATACGAGTTATTCAAGATATATATTTCATAAACTGAATCACATAATTTCATTTCTTATTATACCTTATACTCCCCTAATTCATCAATATAAGAATAATAAAGACCATATAATTTATATTCATTTATTTTATACTACTAATGGGTTATTTTTATATGCATCCATTTTTTCTCATCCTCTCTAATTCAATTAAATTAACCTATTGTCCACATTATGGCGATGAACCGTCTCCTTGGATAATGAGTTTTTATTTTTTCTTAAAACCTTCAAGTATGATCATAAAACAATAATAATTGTTAAAAAATATTTAAAAAAGTTTAAAATAACTAATATCACATTATGTAACTAATATATATATATATCATATTAACAAAAACTAAACGAGTTTGTGATGGTTGGAAAAAACACCAAATTAAACTAAACAATTATTATAAATATTTTATCAAATGAAACATCCCAATGTTATAAATATAGATGTATATAAACATTTATACTTTTAAAATTTCATTAATTCCTTATAATTTAATTGATTTAGAATTATTCCCAATTGACAGTTTAATGACCCGCCAATTATCATTATCTTGAGAGTACAATGAGTCATTACTTGTCCTTAAGCGACATCCCCAAGACGCTAAAGGATGACAATAAATTCAGAAGGGGTCCAAAAGCAGGTGGGGGATGATTTACCCCTTAATAAATAAACCAATAAACCAACCAACCATAACCAAACATTCACAATATGATGCATGAACAAATAAAGGACAATACAACATCTTCATGTATCTCAAAACCATGTCAAAGTATGCAACAGTGGAAGAAAAACCAAGTATCAAAGTACACATTGGATAAATGATACAATACTCTAAAAAGTCCAAAAGACTCCATTCTTCACAAGCTACAATCTCCACAATCACCTAACAGCCAAAACATCAAAAGGTAGTTCTAAATAAGTGTGAAACATTACCTTCTCCACCATCTCAGAAGAAATCATCTAGAAAAGAACCAAAGTTCCAAAGTAAGGGTGAGTACATAACTCAGTAGTTTTCCCCCCAATGAATTCCCAACTCACACCAATAGGATAGAAAATTTAGTCACATTTATATAATATAGTTTATATAAAACAATTTACTAAAATATTTTACAACCAAATATAAACAAGTTTACAAAACCATTTATAACCAGAAGCATACAAGTGTAATTGAAACCAATTTTTCCAACAACTTATATTTCTAGAAAAAATAACTAAACAAGTTTTCAAACCATTTATTAATATTCAATTGACATACCCAATTAATTTCATACATAAAAAAAACAACCCTTCATGTAACCTGAATCTCCCCAAACTATCGAGTGGTGAGTCATCCTTTATCTAAGTCGTCCCTAGTGAACCAATTTGCGGGGGGAGCCCTAACCCTTATCCATCTTATTAATGATGGGGGGGACCCTTAACCCTTATCCATCCCACATGAATTCTTTAATAGGGGAGAGCCCTAACCCTTATCCATATCGTTAATGATGGGGGAGACCCCTAACCCTTATCTATCCCACATGCCAGTAAACACACACAACCATCATATCAAAAACCAAGTGTGTTCAAACAATTCAAACCATTTCAATAAAACTATACATTTATTGAAAACAAAATATTAATCAAATTTTAAAATATTAATTTCACATAAATAAAACATTCCCTTTTATTGAAAACATATAATCAAAATCATGTCTCACAATTCTAGAAAATCTCCATTTTAAAATCTCTATTTTAAAATTAAGAACAAAATCACTCATTCAAAATCCCCAACTTTCCAGATTTCACAACCATCACATAAGAAGGTTTCCAAAATGTGTTCAAAAACCAAATCACAATCAATTCAACACCACACATTCAATTTGGAAGCATTCCAATCTGTTCTACTATACATAGTCAAGAAAGAAGCCTCATACCTCGAAGGTTTTGATGAAAACCACAACGAACGAAGAATGCACAAGAAAACCGGGTTGATTCTTCAATAACTGACCTTAGATCTCATTTCGTAGCAATACCAAGACTAAATATCATAAAATTCGGCATCCACACACTTGGATCTACCCATAATGGACGTAAATCAATGAAACCAAGATAATAAGAGAAGTATATCTAAGAAATCGATCAAGAACGATGATGAATGATCACATACCTCAAGAATCCGGCTTGGATTTTCCTTGTAATGCCTTTGGATCACCTCCAAAATGCTTGGGAGTGGTTCTACTACCTTCAAAAGAGATTGATCCCGATTTATGGATGCTTAGTAGAAAAAAAAGAACCATTTAGAGGCAAAAATGTATGATATCCACTTTTTTATGATCTCATTTAAGCGTCTTCACGGTTAGTTGGCACAGTTTGACAAACTATGTGTTAACCGTGCATTAGCCACCGCCTTAGTAGACCATTTCACGACCCCCTCAGATGGTTCCCGAACCCTACTCCAACCATGCAGGAGACACTACCTCAAAAGTGTGAACTATGCACAGTTTGGTCGCGCGGTTAGACAAATCATGTGCCGCCCGTGCAACATCCCCTTTACATCAAAACATCATTCCATGTTCTACTGACTTTCTCATTCATCACCCTTAAATATATAACCATAAAAATCATTCTGTAAGGGTTACATACTAGAAACCAAGGGTACTACAGATAGGATCTCTCTTGATTTTACATAATGGAACCGACAACGAAACCATGAAACAAACGCTCCCAGAATGATGATATTATACATTACAACTCAATGAAAATGTTATTTATGAAATTACTATTAATAAAAAAATAAAAAATATATATAATAAGTTCTTAATTATTTATTTAATGAATCTAATATTATTATCCAGGACATTAAATTCATGTTTAGAATGCATTCATACATACGGCAAGGGATATCATTAAACCTCTATATTTCCTTTGTGTTATGATTTCACTATAGTATTGCCAATTTAACCATCATTATTATCAAATAATTCCCATATATTTGATTTATATGTAACAAAAAATATATTTAGGTCAATTTTTATATATTTGACATGCAATTACACATTTTATGAGGTTCTTTTATCTATTTCTCGTGAAAATAAACCCCGATTAAAGTGAAGTTCTCTCTTTCTTACCCATTTCCAAGTACAAGTCATTATTTTTTCAAGAAAAAAATATTTTATAAAATCTAAAATTTTATCATGAAAATACATGTTTAGTAAACTTATGGTTTTATAGAAATTATTATGACCTTGCCTCCTTCTAAAGACTCTTAATTCATTTCATTAAAATCATACTTATGTGCAACATTTCAAATGTTACCTAAATACTATTAATCAATTTTTTCACATTAGTGAGGGTTCATTATTCATGATATATCCATATATTTATTTTATGAATTTCCAAGAATTATTCAAATCCCTTCGTTCATGGATAACATTATTATACTCCCTTTTGTTATGCCTTATGATTATGATACCCATTTCATTCCAACGACAATCCTTATGTTTAGACCTCATGGTTGATTCTTTATGGGTAACACATACACATAAACATGTTTTTATAGATGTTCCTACAAGTAACTCTAATTTTTTTTAATTATTTAGTCACATGAGATGATATGTTTTGGATTAGGGAGTAAACATAATCCATTATGGGACTCTTTCCGCCATGTGATAGAGACTCAATAGTTAGCCTTGGCCAGGTTTATGTCATGTTATATACTACTGACACATTCCTATGTTACCTTGATCATAATATTATAGGTTATATATGTTATTATTACATATGTTAATTCATGATCAATGACTTATATTTTATCATGTCATGTCATCTGAATCATGTGATATGTTTAAATCCAATGTTTATTCCCTTATTGGGATTTTTAGCACATACCCTTTTTTATATTTATTTTGAAGGTAATATTATGTAGTTTTAAGAGATAAAAGGGAGTTAATATATCATTATGAAGATTAATATATGTTTTATTATTCTATTTTTATGTTTTCTAATTATGTACAACATCTTCCAAAGAGAGTATAATTTTCATTCCTTGTTTTGAATTTAACACATAATTATTCTTATAATCATGTAATTTTATATGTAAATGGATTGGTTCACAATAGTAAAACTACATTAGTTCCTATATTGGCTTCGAAAAATCCCCCATGTACCCTATTGGGTTTGGGATAATCACTTACGTACCCTCTTGGGATTCAGAAAACCTCTCATGTACCCTTGGGATTGGTAAAACATCTCATGTAAAAATTTCTTCTTATGAGATATAAAATAATATAAAATTAATTTGAGGGAAAAAATATACCAAAACAACATATAATAAAAATCCATTCATATAAATAACATAGGTACATTTAATCATTCATCATTTATTCATAACATAATCAACCCAATAGAAATATATGTGTTTTACGAAAAATTATTTAAAAAGTAGTTTCATAAGAAATCTTGTAAAACGAACTTTATTATTTCAAAATATCATATCCCCATTAAATATTAGTAGTTTTTAAATTATGTTTACATAGATGGAATGTGATAAAATAAATAGAAATATTATTTTCAAAAATATTAGAAAAACTATATTTTGGTAACCATAAAAAATTGAAAAATGGCAATATTATATTATTTGTAAAATAATTGAAATATATATTGGAATCTTTATGAATAAGAAAGGACATAATGGTGTGAAATATAATAATGTTGAAAATGATTAAAAACATTCTTTTCTAACATTGGTAAATTTTCAAAATTGAGTCATATTGAAAACCTTTTGAAATATCAATCATTAATAATCCATAAATAATGTAAAATGTGGTATAAAAATATATGTTTCAGTTATTTTTATTTTTTAATAACCATCATGAAAAGTTTTTTATAAAATTGATATGGGGGACATTCATTCTCAACTAAACAAAGAAAAAGTAGACCAAATTTTCATAAAGACATGTTTTTAGTTCTTTTGAATAATAAAGAGATGAAAAAATTAATAATACATGAAAATAAAATAAATAAGCAGAGGATATGAAAATATATGGGTTTTTAGGGATACATAACATATAATATATCATAATTCAAACCAAAATATAAATAAATCTAAAAAAAGTGAGGTCATTATAGAAACCCTTACAACATGTTCTGAAATGAATTTTTCACATTATAGAATCCTATATCATAAATTTAGACAAATTATATATATTTAACTGAAATATATTAACACTTATCTTAGTATATATCATTACCTTAAAATTTACAATGACCCATTTATTAACAAATATTCATTAAAATAAATATTCTGGTGTCAACAATTCTGATTTTATACAATGCGTATGTCAGGCGAATATAGTCCTTTCACTTCGGTTATGGTTAAATCTTCAAAATAATTTTAATTATTTAATAAATTTTATTTTAACTAATTATATACAATATTATAAATATCCACATGTGGAAACGATCAAAAATGAATTACATTATTTCATTGAGATGGTAGTCTATACATACACAAGAGTGATGTTTATATTTTTTAAAGGATTAAAAGAGTGGTGAATAATAAATATAATTACTACATACTAATTATGTTATAAATAAATAATATATTTATTTAATTCAAAAAAATAACCATCCTTTAGATATTAATATGGATTAAGAAATATATCGCTTTATAGAAATTGTTGTTTATGCGCATTCATGAGCAAAGATTTCATAATCCATTAGATGGTTAAGAGATATAGAAATGGTTGTAACATTAACATAATAACTTCTAAATATAGTTAATATAGCTATTTAATGTCTTATATATTCAATTAAATATTTCTGGATAAAATATGGATTATTTTTAAGATCATACGATAAAGAGACATGCGATTCTGAGGCCCATTGTTCCCCGAAAAAATGTATGAAATGTATGAAATATATAAAATGGAACACACATGTAGTTTTCCTGAAAAATTGGAATAACTCACAAATGGGATCCTAGATCAATAATATGAGGGCATCGTTGAGTTCAAAATATAGGTTTTACACTAGGCATCACAAAACCTATTTCACCATGAACAGTTTCTGAAAAATTCACCATGACCATAATTAAATGGAATTAATTAATTAATTAATTTTTTTACCCAGAGTACTATATTCTTCTTTATGTATATGGTAATCAAAATTCCTCAAGATTGGCCTCTCAAACTCAGTAGATTAAAATACCATTGGAGAGATTATCTTGGCAGATGGAGAAAGATCTTCATCGAATCATGGAACGTCACGCCAATAGATAATATGGATCATTTCAATGATAGAAACACAAATATTATTTTTTAACAGTCAATCCAAAGTCCATGTAATATGTTTTTTATGTGTATTTATTCCATGTTCTTGATATCTATGAAAAATTCAAATCAATTGGCCAACAAATTGATATTCGGATCATGCATGTTGAGGGATGGTTTTATTATAGGGATTTTATCAGGGGAATTATTCGGAATTATATATTCCTTGTTGTTAATCTTATGGAATGGGATCATGATCGACATAAAAATCGACTATGTTTTATTACTCATATCAATTCTTTTTATTTTATCACCCAATTCTTCGTTCATTGTGGGATTTATTGGTTTGCACTATAATTTGACATATCCAAATCAATCGATCATTTCACACTCATTTATTGGAACATTGATCTAATATCATAGATTAGGGATCGTTACGACTTGATGGTGGTGCAATGATGGAAGAGAAAAAATTGGAAGATGATGGATACCTAACTTCATGTTATATAACACGCAGTGAAGAATGATTATTGGATCCATTTTTTTAGTCGACTTGATGATTAAACAAATCATTCAATGATGGAGTGGATCAGATAAGACATGATCTATGATTTTATAGCAAGGTAGTCGATTGATTGGAGGAATGATAATCAAGAATTATGAGTGGAGAAAGAATATTGATTTTGGGAAAAATATTCATAGCACAATGTGTATTTTTGAGCTACATGATACATCGGGCTTTATGGATATGGAAATAGGGTTATTTAAAGAGTTAAGTATCCCAAACCATTTACCCATAAGTCATGCCATGTGAACCCTTCCAATGTTCTTAGTGTGTAATTTGGGAAGTACACAAACACCCGTAAAAGTATATGTTTAGATGTTACTTGATGTACATGTACACAAACATGTCTCGACATACAAACCCCATCACGTGGGCATGAATTGTGTAAAAAACATAGTTATGAGACATGAGCAGGATATTGTGTGTCATTACACACCATGTAATCCTTCTATGTTCCAGGAATATTGAACCAAAAGGCCATGTGAGGCTCTTCTACATGGGAATTCAAGGGGATATATAGACATGTCATGTACCCTTTGGTAGAGGTTGTATACACCCTTAAATAGTTATTGTAGCACATTATTTTCTTATTTTGGACCAATATATGTTACACAGTTCCCTTGTCCCTTTATGTTGAGGGTACAATGCAGCATTAAATCTATATCCGTTGGATTTTGATCCCCTATAGAGTTCTATTATTAGATAGAGTTGTGGTTTCCCTCTATGATACTACTTTTAAATCATATATAATTCTTTGTTTCTTAAGTGGAGTTATTGGAATCACTGTGAACACCCTCAGTAGTGCATTGATCCTCTATCTAGCAGGCTGTATCAGGAGGGGTTTTGAAATCACTGAAATATGATCCCCTACTTAGTGGGTTGTTCCATATTCGGGTTTGTGGTGTCCCCTAGTGGTTCTAAGCATTACCCCTATCGGTGATTCAGATTTCTCTTAGACTAGTGAGATTTCATTGTAAAAGGAACTTTGGGATATACCTCATTAGAATGTTTCTCTGATCATAGCATGACTAATGGTGTATGTTCTCTTAAAATAACCATATATTTGAGTAGAATCATATGGTCAAAAGTTGGTTATTACTTATTGGTGGGTCATTTATTTCTTGAATATATTTAGGTTCTTTTTATTATAAATTTATTATTATATCTTGAATTGATATTACCGTACTTAGTGCATCATGATTTATGTTTATGGGGTGTGCTACCAAGTAGTTTTATGCTAACCCATGTATGGGATTTTTCCACCAATGTCATGTCTTATTTAAATGAATACCCTTATTATAACTTCAAAGGAGGACATAGATTAGTTGGATCATAGTTGAAACTTTTAAGACCTAGGTAATTAAGTGAGAGATTGCGTTTAACTTAGTCCTCACCCTTGAAGAAGGTTAGTATGTTTTGAGTTTTTGGTTGGTCTTGTATTTTCCCTATTTTTAACAATCATTAATTTTAATGTCATACTCTATTTGGGATCTTATATGTATCCCATATTTGATTTAATTGATTTTATATTTCATTATTTTTTGGGTTTGAAGATGTGAGCATGTCTACAGGTAATTTAGGAAAAAATTTCAAATTTGGGGGATATTCCTACTCGGCACTAGTAACTATCCTATGAACTATTGGAGGCCATATTGGGGTAGTAAAGGGTCATACCACAGTGGGTCAGGTCATGATAGAGTGTTATCAATGTGGATAATAATAACTTAGTACTAGAGTCGGTGATATTTGTTTGGGGAAACCGTGTTTAGTTTTACGTGTTTATCTTTTTTACTAGAAAATAGAGTGTTGTTACGATGCCTACCGTATCCATGCATTAAGACTCTAATCACCTACATGTACTATTTTTACATGTAAACATTGTTTTTATGGAAATTTTTTAGTAAATTCATCATATAGAATTTTTTTTGTTTTCTAATTATTTCATAAGTAATCTCCCCAAATATACTCTTTTGAGCATGGTATAACATGTTTTAATTTCGGGATGACTCCATGTAGACATCCAACTAGAATCCCCCTATATGATAATGTTGATGATCTTCCGAGTGAAAATGCATCGGTACAAGGGGGATGTACCATTTATATCACCTCTACGTGGTTTTCCGTAATTTAAACCACATGTTTAGAATAAACTAGAGATTTCAGTACTAGCTGAGGATACAAAAAAGTTGATAATCGTACATGAGTACCAAAGGTATGGTGCCTCAGTCTCCTAGGTGATCCCATGATCTAATCCTAGTCTCCCATTCCTTGGGTTTTGACTTCTCACGGTGGAAACTCTCTCACTCAGGGATGTGTTCTCGCTTGATCTTTTGCTTGTCTCTCACCCTCTATTGCATGCTCTGTTCTATCACTCTGATATTCTCATAATCTACCTCTCTGTGCTTTTATCTTGTGTTCCTCAGCTTCTCTTCAGGTCATATTTGGTGAATGGTATATGCTAATGTTTTGGATGAGCAGTTTAGTGGACAACAGAGTTACATGCACTACATGATTTGTTCCTTCTTCCTAGGGTTTCAGTCCCTCTCCTTTTCTATTTTTCTCTTTCTTTCTTCTTTCTCCTAATGACGACATTCATTCTCTCTCACTCTCCTCACCCGCGATGAGTAATCATCCCATTTTTCTCTCTATTTGCCTCCCTATGCTCTGATCTTGCATTCCTAAGATTCTCTCCATGTTTTTTTGGAGCTCTAGATTCACCTAGTTATTGGGAATGCGGCTTGGTGGATGAAAAATTTCATGGCACTCTATAGTTGGTCTTTCCTCAAATGGTTTCAATCCCTATCCCTTTTTTGGGTTTCGTACTGATTTATTATTTCATGTTTAGGAAACAATTTCCAGTGGTGTTTTTCAGTGTCAATTATGGTGTTTTTTATCCTGGCATTGATGGGGGTTATGTGGGATGATTATTGATGGCATGTTGATGGTCTCTATCATCGGTGTCTGTTTCGAGTTTTGGTCCAAGTTTTGTGAATCAAAGATTTTGGTTTTTTGTGGTTGTCTTTGTAGGTGTGATGTAACAGTTATGTGGTATGGTGATAGTGGACGAAAACATGTTTCATTTTATGGGTATAGACGCTCTAGTGTGGTATTGAATGACAACGAAGATGTCATGATGAGGGAGGCATAGTGAGAGTGAAGTGATAGTGAGAAATCAATGGACTTTGGTGAAGAGGTCAGTGAGGACGATGAATCTCTTGATGTGATGACATGACAGGGTTGATGGTGTTGTTATAATGGATGAAGAGGTGATGATGGTAGTGATGTGACTTCTCAATGGTCGGTTTCTAGAGATTATTGTTTTCCCATGTTTTGGAGGTTTCCTTGTATAAATTTGAATTTTAAAATATAAATGTTGCTTTTGGGATAGGTTTGTTGTGTAAGGCCATATGTAAGTGATGTTTGCAATTGTTTTTGGTTTTTGTTTAGTACCCACTTACCCAAAAAGTGGAATTTGAAAATGACCAAAAAATGGATATCATATTACATAGGTAAAGACCTCCCAATTATTCAGGGTGATCGAGATCTCCTAGTATCTGAGGAATCTCTAGAGGCAATCACTTCTATTTTCCACAATGTGAGGATGTCAGAAGATTAGATTTCAGTCTTCACAGAGAGACTTCAGTAGGGATATGCTGGGTGATGGTGGAGTTTGGTGACTTAGTAACATGATGATAAAACTCCTTCCTTTACATATATTGAGGGTATCTTTAGAGACGAGTTCTATCCTGCAACATTTTTATTGGTATGCATACATGATATTCTGTATCTATAATAAGGTAATATGACCTTGGCGTAGTACACAACAAGATTTTCTAATATTTGGAACTACTTTGTGTATATGGTGTGATTATAGTTCTTTAGATCTCAGAACATTGAATAGAGATTTTACTATTACATCATGGATTAAATTGTGTCTCTTATCATCTACACTTATCTTTGGGTTCTTGAGAGAGACTTGTAAGGGGATATATTTCTTGAATAGAAGACACCAGTAGTGAGAGATAATAGTGGACGCATGAATTTTGAGACCTCGTCAATAGGAATATGATGCTAGTCACTGGGATCCAATAATTTCTAAATATTATAGAGGTGATCTCAGGACACAGGATTAGTGGTTTCTATCTCTTAGGGTGGCTCGAACATGTTGAGAGACAAGCGGTGTCTCTCCTATGATGGCCAGGGACATCGGGCTCAAGATTTAATAACACGCTATATGGTGGATATTGATATGGATGAGGCAACATTGAGACAAAGATATAAGGTGGAACATAGTGGAAGATGTGGTTGCGGGGCTAGTATTGTAGCTGGTGGTGGTAGGATGTTATACCTATTACCACCAACACGGCTAGGAGATCCATGCCATGCTCAGGGAGCAGGTGGATAGAGACAAGTCCAACATTAGGATATAGAGGCATATTACCCAGAGGCTCCATGGATGATTCAAGTTATGAAAACTTTTTATTCTATATTATTTTATGTATTGATAGACACAAGTTCTAGTCATTACTTCCAGAACACTTTTCTAGTTTGAAACATATAGGTTTTTTGTTGATCAAAATGATAGACCCTCGAGGCTGGAGACTCTGACAGGAGGTGACATAGTGATTACACACATGTACTAAGAGTGTGATATAACAAATGGATATGTTAGTTTTTTATGGGATATCTTGGTTTTTTAAATTATTCCTTAAGACGGAACCATAGTTTTGGATTACCTATCTAGAGTTCACACTGATATTGACTATTTTATATAGAGGATGTAGTGTGTCCATAGTGACAGAATAAGGTTTCCCACTATTGGTGAAAATGAGACATTAGTAGAGAATAATGAGGTCAAGTATTGGAGAGTTCATCCAATTACACAAAAGTAGGATATCATGACTCTTGGAGAAGTGGGTGATTTTAGCTAACAATTTCTAGTAATGGTGGTGGAGTATGAGGACATCCTGCATAAAAATATACCAGGATTACCTCCATATTGAGAGGTGTACATCTTCATTGAATTGCAACCCAAGATGATATTGATATCTAAAGTATCAAATCTGATGCAACCTGTAGATAATCGATAGATGAGGATGTAATATGAGGACTTAAAGAAGAAGATATTTGTGATACTAACCATTTTCCCCCTGGAAAACCCTACTATTGTTTCTAAGAATGAATAAGAGAGATTTCTGTTATGTGTAGATTATCAGTGAATGAATCAGGAGAACATGAATAGAAATTATCCACTTATATGGATCGATGATGTCTTCGATCATTTGTGAGGGTAACTATGGTTTTCAATGATTGACCTTATGTTAGGCTATCACCAAGTGCGGGTACTTGATGATGATATAGTAAAGATGGAATTATGATGTCTCTGTGGTCACTATGAGTACATGGTGATATTGTTCGGTTAGAAGAATTCATCATCAGTGTTCGTGGGACTTATGAACTTGATATATCATCCTTTCGTAGAATGGTTCATGGTGATCTTCATTGAAAACATCATAGTGTACTCGACATCTAATTAGGAGCATGGAAGACAAATGATGATGGTCCTTGACACACATAGAGGGCACTATCATTATGAGAATCTCTCGAAGTGTTAGTTTTGGATTTGAGATGTCTACATTCTAGTAGAATTATTCTCAAATGTTAGAGTAGATGTGGAACAATCAATTTTTTTTATATGATTTCTTAGGATCTACCAATGATTGTTACCAAGATTTATAGTTTCCTTGGGTTGGTATGGTACTATCGAAGGTTTTAGCATAACATATCTAGAGTTTTAGTACCCTTGAAAACATCAAATCTTATGGGGTGGCCTATAGTGTGGATGGAAGGGTTCTAATAGTGATATCAAGATTTGAAATATATATTGATGAATGTACCCATATTTAGTTTTCCAAAGGAGGGTGTCAAGTACATAATATTCTATGATGCATTAGGGACCAGACTTGGTAGTGTACTAAGGTAGTGTAAGGTGGATATTTCTAATATTTCCTGAACATTCAGACCATAAGAGAAAAAATACGCGACCCATGATATTGAGTTAGTAGAAGCAGTATTCATTTTAAATATGTTGGGACACTACCTGATAAGAGAGTGGTTTATCACTTACTCAGACCAGAATGGTCTCATGTACAGCTTCTCATAGATGGATATTAACCTGAGGCAGAGGTTATGGATAGAGTTCCTCTAAGACAATGAAATCCTGATTATCTATACACATGGTAAGGTGAACATGGATGGAAATTCACTTAGTATGAGATCTTACTCTAATTTATTGGAAGACGGGTCAGAGAAATTATCTTTATTAATGTTATCAATCATGGAAAAGGATAGTGATTCATACCATTAGTATATGGATATTATCCATACACTTTTACAGAATGTCTTAGCTGATTCGTGTGGAGATACTGACTGTGAGACCTTATGTACTCAAATATTCCTTAAAAATGGAATAAATTTCCAACATGGGCCTAAATTAGAAATTCAAGTTTATTATTTTGTGTAGAATGTTGGGTTTACTATAGGCACAAAATAATCTCTTCCAACCCAAGATTCTATGGAAAAATTCATCATGATAGAAATTAAATTAAACAAATATATTTAAATATTTATTTTGTATTTTTTTATGTAGTAACCTATTTTATCCTTTATGTATATGTTCATTGAAATTCCTCATGGTTGGCCACCCAATCCCTAGAGATTTCAGACAAACCATTGGAGATATTTCCTTAGAGGATGACGAAAAATCATGATTGGATCATGGATCATTGCACCAATAGATATTTTTGATCATTTAATTGATGAAAACATGACTGTTAATCATCAAAAAAATCTTTAAAAAAATAGTTTGGATGTTTTTTTACGTGTATTTCATTCTCTTTCTTAATTTATATGAAAAAGATAAACCATTCAACAACATATTGATCCCAGGATCATGTGTATTGCTGTGTGTTTTTATTAACAAGATTTTATCAAGACAAATAATTGATATTGTTGATTATTTGTTTTTAATCTCATAGAAAAAAATCCAGATCTATACAAATATCAATTAATGTTTGTTCCTCTTATCCGTTCTTCTTATTTTCTATCATGGACCTTAATTCATTGTGGTAGTTCTTTGTTTGCAACACAAATAAAAATATCCCAATCAATCGATCATTTCACACCCATTTCAAGGAATAATGATTTGATATTGTAGGTCAAGGATTTCCAATACATGGCGGTGGAGCAATAATGGAAGAAACTGTGAATTAGAAAATGGTTGACACTCGATTTTGTGTTCTTCCACACACAATTATGAATGATTCTTATATTCATTTTATTATAATATTTGATGATGTAACAAGTTGTTCAGCAATGAAAATTCTCAAATGAGATCGAATCTTGGATTTCTTGGCATGGTGGTTTATGGATCAGAGGCTGAATAATCAATTGATATGCGGGGTGGAAGAATCAGGATTTCCTGAAAAATATGTGCTACAACACATGTAATCCTCATAAACACCTCATGTGTTTTCCCCTAGATGTGGTGCTAGAGTTTAATCTGGAGTTTAGTATCACACTCCATGAACCCCCTGGGACATGTTTTTTGAACCCTTTTGGTGTGACTCATTATGTACATTGGGAAATACACAAACATGGGTATTTGAACACAACCAAATGGAATGCTTTGTACTTGTACCTGAACATAGATTCACATACATGAGTGAGAACATTGACAAAACTTAAGTACCCAATCACAAACATGATACATGGGTGGTATACCATGTGTATATATATATATATATTTCTTATAATCCTTATCCATGATATTAACATGGAGACTCCCTATTGGGTGAGGCTCTTATACATGGAAAAGAAATGGTATACTTGGACACAACGTGTGCCCTATAGTACACACTGAATACCCCCTAGCATGCACTGTGTACACCATTCAAGAGTGGTTATTTCTCTTCTTTCTCTTAATTTGGACTACTATAGGTTTATATGGTTCCTTTGATCATTTCCCTACTGTTTTTTTACATAATTTCATCCCTATTCAATGGATTGTATTCCCCTCTAGTGGCCAAGTCTCAGAAAGATTTTCCTTATCCCTCCATGATACTAGAGTTTGATCCCCTATCATTTATTGTTCCATAGTTGGATATTGTAGAAATAGTGTAACATCCTTGAGCATAGTTTTTATCCTCAATCTAACATTCCATATCGGTAGGGTTTGTGAAATCAATGAAATACAATCCCCTATGTAGTGGGTTTTTCGCGATTAGGGTTCATGGTGTCCCCTAGCGGTTCTGGGTCTGACCCCCTATTTGTGTATTAGTGTATTCTTAGAATAGTGGGATTTCATTGGGTGGGGACCCATCAGCTATACCTCTTCATCGACTATCTCTGATGATTGTATTGATATTGAAGGGAGTTCGCTCAAAACATGCATTACTTCGAGAAAAATCCTATGGATGGAATTTGGTTGTCATATCCTGGTGGCATGGTGTGTTTCTTGAGTATATCTTGGTTTTTTATATTATAAATTTATTATCATATATTTTATTATGTTAACATTACATGTTTCTCCGTGTTCAGTGTTTTTCAAGTGTCATACTCAGTATTTTTATAATCACCATACATGGGATTTTCCTAAACATGTCATGTATTATGCATATGATGACACTTTTGAAGGTTTCATGGGAAGATAATGAGTGGGTGGAGCATAATTGGAGATTTCCGGTTTTAGTTTCCATACAACAGTCCTTATATTCACTTAGTACTCACCAATGGAGTAGTTTAGACACTTTAATGTTGGTGTATTTGAATGTATTTGGCCCTGTTTTAGAATTCATCACTTTTACTATAGTACTCTATAATGAAATATTATATGTATGGATGAATTGTTTCATTTATTTTATCATTTTAGTGTTTTGTGGGATTTGAGAAGTGTGTGTGTTTACAGGTATATTAGTCTAGTGCCTCCCATTTGTGGGAGATTCCTACTCTACGCTGGTTATTATCCCTTAGCTTATTGGAGGCATGCATAGGGTAGTCACGAATCAGACATTGGCTGGTCGGTCTGTGAAAAGATATTTTTTTTGTTAAATAGATTTTTTAGGATTTAGAGGGGTTCTAAGAATAATTAGACTTGAAATAGATCAATATATAAAAATACAAATGCCTTGTATAGTCTCCGATGAAAATAACATAAATTATTGTTGTTCGGTTATTTTGGGAATGAAAAACCTCTATAATGTGGGAATATGTTTCAGGGTGTTATTTGGGAAGATATTGGTCCAGATGAGGTTTCAAAGTGGTGTGGATAAGTAAGAAAATAATTTTACCTTTTTGATGTGATGGATGTGGGGACCTTATAAATATTATGTGCTGATAAATATAACAAATACACTCTCAGGGTAAATAAACTTAATTTTTATCCATATTCAAAAAAAGTTTTCCATTAGGTGTCAATAAAATATACCAATATAATGTTTAAATGTTTTAGGGATATATAATTCTTATCTATTAGTTCAACATTAATGTTAACCCTTTTAACCCTTATTTTGGTGAAAATAGTTTTTCCACTTTAATTATAGTTTATGGATAATAATGTAGGTGAATATATTAAAAAAGTATTTATTCTTATTATTAGAAATATTTAATATATTTGAAAATATATAATTACTAACCTGGTAAAATATTAATTGCAATTTTTTTGAAACAAATACATATAAAAATATTTTGGAATGAAATATTTTTTAAGTGTCAAAATTATTTTATAATAATTCGCTTCGAAGTAAAAATAGTTATAATAAATATTTTTTTATTAAATTTCATATAATATCTATGAAATTCATTAAACTAATTTATAATTTGTGACTGATTAATTTTATTTTAATAAAAACACATTTCCCCTAAAAAATCTTTTTCAAAAAAAATATCTCATTTTACCTATAAATGAGTTTATCCCCATTTATGACCATATGATAATTAATATATAAATGATTATTGTTTTATATAATTGTATGAAAACTAAATTTCCACAATTTTAATACTAATAATAAAATATGTATACTTTTAATTAAAACATACCTAATAAACACAATTATTTTTATCAAAACATTTTCAATTAGATAAGATTTACTAGATTAACATTCCTTATCATTTCTCAACTATTTGACAATATTTTGTAGTTTATTTTATTAAATTAATTTTATCAATATCATTCATCTATATATTAATATATTTAATTTTATATTTTTAATAATGAATTACTCACTTATGTTGAATGTTTTTTCTACCACAATCTATTGAACACAATGAATTTAATTAAGAATTTTATACTCTAAAATATTATAGTGCTACATTGTAGGAACTTATAATAATTTCACCCTTAAAATTTATATTACATTAATGAATAAAAATGAGGATGCTTATACATAATATCATTATTGGGTTCCACCATAACTTCCTGAAATTAAAGGGAGTTTTCATTAAATATTGATCAAGTTTGTGGTCTAGTTTGGTGAAATTTTATCTCTTATTTCTGGAATCTCAATTAGGTGTTATGTACAATAAATATAATGCTTGAATAATAATAAAATTATGTTTAAAAAATGTGAATGATTATTCATGTACATCCTCATACGTGATACGTAAAACCAGTCATCAACATATGATAGTTTGGGTGTATGTTATAAGTAATAAGATACCAAACTTATATGATTATAAATCTTAGAGGGATTTTTATATCGATGGAATAACATCCAATTACAGAATAAGTTCATTAAAAAATTCTACCGATATATTCAAAATAACATATTATCACCCATTATGATTTATTGATCTAAAATGATAGTCAAAGTGGATTTTTCAAAATGAGTTTGATTTCAATGTATAATAATATTTTATATTTAAAAAACATTTAAAAAAATTACCTCAATTTAGAAAATATCCTAGTAAACTAAAATATTAAAAATATGGAATTTGATATTTTCAAAATTTTCCCAAGGGCTTGATCATATCCCAATAAAAATAGTTTTTATAACCACTATAACTTTTGAATAAAATTTACTTCAATTGAATAAAATATTTATAATTCTGATTAAATATTCATATCAATTTTATATTTTCTTAAATATGTTTTTGAAACAAAAACAAGTTAGTTTTTTAAATAAAATTAAACAAAACAATGAGACACACAAAGCAATAAAAGAAGAGTTTGAGTCTCAATCCATGACTGAATCCTTTCCATTGGACTATTATCATATTTAAACCATATTTATCCAAAAAAACATGGTCATCTACCTATATCAAGATTTAATGTTATAACTGCACACATCCATTCAAGGTTATAAACATATTCATCCATAGTAATTCATGGGATAGATTTTGTAAGAAAAAATTGAAGAGAGTATAACTGTTTTTTTCATACATTACATGAGAATATACTCAAGGAATAAATATTTAAATCAATCTGATATCTAAATTAATTGAAATAGAGGAGATGAATCGAATAATTTGAATGTGATCATATTGTTAATATTTATCTGATATCGAATTAGATTCTCTATTATACGTGGATTTATAGATTCATATAAACTCAAACTATATATTTCATGATAATATAAATATAAGATAAATCCTCACGCTGAGAAGAAACTACAAAATCTAAAAAAATTCCTTTAATGTATATAAGTACAAATTTTATGTATAATAATTCATAAAAAATTTAAGGTACTAAATATCTCAACTTAATTTTTTTTGAAAAAATACCCATTAAAATAAATAATTGTTATTTGATTACAACTATTATTGGAGAAAAAGGTCAATTACTACAATCGGTTTCATATATATGTAGAAAATATGAAATATTTGAAGTTGACACGTCTAGAGATAACATACCTCATCTAAAAGAAACAAACTATGACCAGCTGTATCATCATAGTACTCATGGAAGAAATATTAAACTAATGTTTTTCCCCTTATTTATTATAAAATAAGTGTACTGGTTGTCAGAGATCTCGTATAAAGATAACTGAATCCAACGAGAAGTTTTAGACTCTAACTAGTAGAAGAAAATATTTTCATGATGATTAAAAGATCCTCTAAAAGGTTTTATAAGTCCAATAATTGTAGAATACTTTAACTAGTGGTTGAATTATTGAACTACCTACAAAAAATTATTCTTTTGATATAATAAGTGAATTATTGATAGTAATATATAACTAATGGTAGCATATTTCACATGGAGACATTTTACATAAAATCATGAATTGTGAATATTCTTTTATTCAACTACAATATTTTAAAAAATATTAGAAAAAATATTTTGGACAGTAAAAAATAATATTATGTACTTATAAAACAATATCCTCATATTATATAATCAAAAAACAAGGTTGATTATGAATTAAAAAATGTAGATTTTACAGAATTATATATCTAAAAAATAAAAGAAAATTTCATGTATAATAGAGCTTAATGAAAAATTAAAATATGTTCCATATAATGTTTCATAATATTAATAAAATAATATCCTATATATCAAATCATCATAATTATAAATAGTCTTCCCTACTAAGATTATTAAAAGGGGAAAAAAGAAAAAATTTATCATAAAAACAAAATTAACAAAGAGTATTTTTTTCAATTATATTAATGATAAATAATTAAATCAAAATAAAGAAAATATGTACCTATAAAATCATAGTATGTGTCTAGTGAATCCTCATTATTAGTTGATGTATGATTACCTTGGTCTTTTCATTTTCTAACAATTGGTTCTGGGGTAGATTTATAATGAGGTATTGGAGGCTTGAACATAGTACTAGAAGTTACTATAATGATATTCCTAAAGGCCTCAAAATAAATAAGACCTAAATAAATTACGATGAAGGTAGTCAAATGTGTTATTAAAATAGGTTTTGATAAAAAGGAAATTATAGGAATAGAATGATGAGAAATCACTACAGTAATTGTCCTATATAGAAAAGCATCCATAATCACTACAAACATTGAGATGATTCTTCCACCATGATTCATAATCCAATGTTAGTCACTCTTCTATTAAATAAATACTTCTATCATTGGGAATAAATCCGTCAACTGATTGACATGCTCTTACAGGTCCTATATATATGAGTAAACAATATGATGACAACCAAAAAACTAGAAATGCGAATTAAACTCTTTTTATTATAAATATTATAATGTTACTACATTATAGACTTGTGGATGGTTCTCTATCAATTTATTCTTCATTGAAACATTCTGAAACAAGTATACAAATATGATCACCAAGAGATTGAATCTATATATTATTATTTAAATAAGAATTATAGTATTCATCTGAAACTCTATTTGAAGAGAGAATAACTGTTTTTTCATACATTATATGAGAATATACTCAAGGAATGAATATTTAAATCAGTAAGATCCCTAATGTAATTTAAATAGAGGAGATGAATTTATGAATTTGAATGTGTTTATATTGTTAATATTTATCTGATAAGAAATTACATGCTCTATAATATTATGTACTTATACAACAATATCCTCATATTATATAATCAAAAAACAAGGTTGAGTATGAAATAAAAAATTGATTTTAAGGAATTATATATCTAAAAAATATATGAACATTTCATGTATAATATAGCTTAATAAAATATTAAAATAGATTCCATATTATGTTTCATAATATTAATAAAATAATATACTATATATCATATCATCATCATTATAAATATTCTCCCCTGTTGAGATTATTAAAAGGGGATAAAGAAGAAAAAAAAATTCATAAAAAAGAAAATAAGTACCAATTTTATGTATAATAATTCATAAATCATCTGATGTACCAAATAACTCTATTTAATTTTGTTTCAAAAACTATAAATTAAAATAAATAATCTTAATTTAATTAATTACTATTATTGGAGAAAAAGATCAACTACTGCTATCAGTGTCATATATAAGTAGAAAATCTGAAATAGTTGAAGTGAACAGGTCTAGAGATAACATACCGCATCTAAAAAAACAAAATAAGACTAGATGTATCATTTATTACTCATTGAAGAATTATTAAACTAATGTATTGTCCATTATTTATTATAAAATAAGTATACTAGTAGTCAGAGAACTCGTATAATGTTAATTTAATCCAACAAGATGTTTTAGACTCTAACTAGTAGAAGAAAATATTTTCATGATGATTAAAAGATCCTCTAAAAGGTTTTATAAGCCCAATATTTTTAGAATACATTAATTAGTGGTTGAATTATTGAACTACCTATATGAAAAGTATTCTTTTGATACAATAAATGAATTATTGATAGTAATATATAACTGATGGTAGTATATTGCACAAGGAGAAATTTTATGTAAAATCAAGAACTGTGAATATTCTATTATTCAACTACAATATTGTATGAAATATTGGAAATAATATTTTGGACAGTAACAAATAATATTATGTACTTATCCAAAAATATCCTCATATTATATAATCAAAAAAAGGTTGAGTATGAAAGAAAAAAATAGATTTTATGGAATTATATATCTAAAAAATATAAAAACATTTCATGTATAATAGAGAATAATAAAAAATTAAAATAGGTTCCATATAATGTTTCATAATATTAATAAAATAATATCCTATATATCAGATCATCATCATTATAAATATTATCCCCTGCTAAGATTATTAAAAGGGGATAAAGAAGAAAACAATTATCATTAAAAATAAATTAACAAAGAGTATTGTTTTTTCATTTATATTAATGATAAATAATTAAATCAAAATAAAAAAATACATTCCTATAAAATCGTAGTATGAGTCTAGTGAATCATCTTTACATGTTGATGTATGATTTGTTGGGTCTTTTCTTTTTCTACTAATTTGTTCTAGGGTAGATGTATAATGAGGTATAGGAGGTTTGAACATAGTACTAGAAGTTACTATACTAATATTCTTAAAGTCCTCAAAATGAATGAGACCAAAATGAATTAAGATGAAGGTAGTAAAAAGTGGTATTGAAATAATTTTAGATACTAAAGAAATTATAGGAATGGTATAATGAAAAATCAATACAGTCATTGAACTATATAGAAAAGTATCCATAATCACTACAAACATTGAGATGATTCCTCCACCATGATTCATCATCCAAGGGAAGTAACTATTTTATTAAATAAACACTTCTATCATTGGTAATAACTCTATCAACTGATTAACATGCACGTACATGTCCTTATATATATGAGGAAACCATAGGATGAAAACCAAAAACATTAAATGATAATTAAACTCAATTTATTATAAATCTTAGAATGTTGCTAAATTATATACTTGTGGAAGGTTATCTATCAATTTATTATTCATTAGAAAATTATGAAACAAGTATACATATATGATCACAATTACATTGGATCTATATATTATTATTTAAATTTTAATTATAGTATTCATCCAATACTCTGTGTATCTATCCCTGAAAAATAATTTTAATTAGATCAGTATCAACACTAGAAGATACATAAGGTGGAGGATCTCTGGATGAAGATGCTCCAATAGTAGAATGAGAATCCAGCTATCTAATAACTAATAGATCTATTAGTGTCAAATTTATCCACACTTCTTCCATTGTATAATAAGAATCATGAATCTCTTCGACCAAAAAATGTTCTCTAATTCCAAAATTTTCATTCTCAGATATAGGTTTCCATTAAGATGTTCCACAAGAAATTTCAATATCAATGATATGTAATATTCTTTAAGAGTTTTATATTTGAAGGAATATGACAAGAAAAAAATAATTAGGGAAAAAAATTATTCATAAAATCATCAAAGATAGATTCAGGTAGGAAAATAGTATAAGGAACATAAGAACAAGAAGACCTCTCCTATCTAGGTTGTGGAATATTTTCACGAAAATCTTCCACATCAAACACTGGGGTAAAACCACTATTCACACATCTAAAAAAGGAACCAAATAATGTAAGGGCTCAATATGATCTTCCTATACGATGCTTTACTCCAACAGTATATTAGAATCCTTCCAACCAATAAAAATGGATTTTCCACCATTATTTCGGGACTTCACCAATCCTCATCACGTTCATCAGAATCAGAATACACTGGGACAATAATAGATAAACATGGGGGTGTATCCCTATTAGATAGTGTGTCTTCATCCTCTAAATCCACATCTATTATATCTGTTTGTATTATAGAAACACTACTCACTGAAGAACTAAGGTAGTTACTATCCAATTATCTAATGAGATCCTTAAAAATAAAATATATAATGTTGAATTGATTAGTTTCTAAATCCTTATAATTAACAACAAAATCATAGAATTATTCATAAGAAAAATAAATGATATTCTTTGGACTTTCTGAAAGAGGACACCCGAACTGAGAGAAATTAGAAGTCCTAGTATTATAAAAATATTCATATTCTAGTAGGTATTCCTTAGAGATAATGAAATTATGAGTGTTAAGGGATCCATATGAAACATTTGGTCTCTCTACTACATCTTTATAAGTCCCATCATAGAAAAGGGAAAAAATTATTCATAATTAGCTATAGATTATATAGATTCTTCCTCCACTATAGCATAATCCTATACCATATCATTACTAGATTAATAATTTCTTTACCATATATTAATCTATGTCAATACGAAATAAATTATTAAGTGTCAAGGGGTTATCAATTAATATGAATCTTATATAATTCAAAAAATACATAATCAATAATAAAAGAAACATAATTTGTTATAATTATATAAATTTTTTAATTGATACACATAATTCATGATTGGTTTCATAATTTTTTTTGAACCATGCGATTCCCATATATGTTTTAGAATGCATGTGACATTCACTAATATTTCATTTGTCATGTCAGGTCCCAATAAATTTCATTCTCTAACGTCAACCTAGTATGTTAGAGTTAAACACTTGTCATATTGTTAATAATAAGGATCCTTATAATACCAGAGTGAAATATATTTTTATAAGAAAATACAACGTTTTGAAGTTATTTATCCCAAACACCATTGTAACCCAATGAACAAGATATATGTACATCGTCATGGGTTTAACTATTACCCTTATATTGACCATATATCTGAGGATGATGAGTTTTTCTAAAGACCAAATATATATCAAACAATTAATAAATAATTTTCATGAATTTTAAGGTCGACCAATGAACCCGAGCAGATACAACTAAGAGTAATACTCTAGGGTCCCTTGTAATTTCATTAAAGTATATCATGAAAATTTAGCGACGTGAGAAATCCTTCTTGGTAGTAATGAATTGTGTTGACTTTATATGATGATAGATTAAAACCAAAATTATGTTATTCCTTTTATATGTCTTAGGTAGTCATATGATGAAATACATTATGATGTATTCCTAATTAAAAATTATAATATGCAATGGTTTAATAATCCATTTAGAATTTTATTAGTCTATTGTATCTTCCTCTCATACCATGAAATAATATACATACTCTATAATTCCCGAAATCATGTTTTATTATAAGAAATGATATTGGAGATCAATATACATATCTATATTCCAATTACGAATTAAAAATGTTTTGTTTTTTTCATCATCCAAAATCACTTCAATCAGGACATGGCCCAAGATGGGGCTCGAGTCGTAACTACCCCAAGCCCACCTCCATAAGCTAGTGGCCGGTGGAAAGTGCTAAAGGAAAAAATGACTTGGGGAATCCTATTCCAAAGTACATGTATGAACACACAAAAAAATATTGATGCATAAGTTTATATTAAAAATAGTAAAGGATGAAAAACACTAGGGAAACAACCATGAATGTAAAACCTCATGATAGTACAAGAGTACAGTAGTGAAAACTAAAACATAAAGGGTCCAAATACACTTCCAACAAAAAATATTTTCAAACCTATAAAATGGAATATAAAACTATGAGTGAGAATAGATAATGCTCTCCATGCTATGACCACCATAGGTGGACAAAACTACCATGTATACATAAGCTCCTCTAAAGTCATCGTTGACCTGTATTTTTTCGGCATAAGACATGACATGTGGAGGAAAATCCAATATAGGGGTGAGTATATACATACATAGTATGATTCAATGAAAGGTGAAGGGGGTAGTAAGAGATACAACAAGAATATAATGATTTTAGATAGTAAAAAAGATGCAGTGAAAGAGAATAGATCAACTAGAAGAAAGAGAATGAGTGACCACATCCAAATACAAGGGTCTAAACCTAGTGTGTATAAGGAATACATATTGAGTCATTCCAAAATAGATATGTAGTGCAAACTTATACAACCACAGGAATATAAACATGGAAATTATGTGGAATACCTTGTGTATAATCGCATCTCTTAGAAAGAGAGTAATAAAATCCAAAGTTATGAATACATATATATATATATATATATGTTATGTCAAATGAAGTCAAAATGAGATGAAAATGGGATCTATATCTCATTTCCGGTACCCAAAAAATAGTTTTAAATAGTTCCAAAAGTCTATAAATGATTCCCAATATTTCCTGTTTCTAATCAAAAGTAACTATCCAAGTCAAGCCTTGTCTTGTCACTATGTCACACAGTCAAGGAGACTCAATCTCTAGGTAGAGTGCCCATGACCTAGTAAAATAGAAGGGTTCCACTCAGAGGTAGAGGACCCAAGCCAAACCCAGCCGAAGTTTTTAACTCTAGTTATTAGTAAGGGACCCATGGAGATCCCAGTTGGAGGATTCCACTCATTGTGTTGTTGAGGACCCACTCCAAACTTGGCTGAGGGGTTTATCTCAAATGTTAGTATTTGGCCCATGACCTGCCTAGTAGGATGGTTCCACTCGAAAATTCATCGAGAACCCATGTCCAGCGTAGCTAGAGGGTAAGAATCAGGATGGCAGTATAGAAACCATGCCATGTGACAACAATATAGTTCCACTATAGTCATCATGGGCCCATTCCAATCCATGTTGTATGGTTTAACTATGACTTCGTATGAGAACTGAATCCCTTCCCAATATTAGGGTTCCACTCTAAAAGTGATCATGTACTCATTCCCATCAAACCTATAGGGTTCTACTCAATAATCTTGTTGTTATCTTGTGTGACCACTATTGTAATTAGTCGTAGCATAAAAATGCTTTGTTCCTACAACATTCCACATTGTATCTCAATAGACTCAAGAAAATGGAACCATTTAATTCCATGAGAATACCCCTCAGTATATTCTACTAGTGTGAAAAAATCAGTATCCACACAAAGGAGACAAAAAATATTTAATTTTCCTCAAATGAAATCAATGGATACATATTTTTTGAGGGACATACATGATGTGTGGTCCCATTCAATTTAATTTTTCCTTATATTTTAAAAAATTAACAATTATTTAAGGATACACAACATGTGAGGGATATAAATAGAATGCTCATTCCACCTGGTATCTCTCTCATGATCTTGGTTATGTCTGTGCAACCACTCCGTATTTGTGTACTTTAATCAGTGTTTGTGTACATAGGTACACATCCTTGCGACTAGCCATGTACTATCACATGGGGTATTTCTCATGTTACCCGTCACCAAACATGTCCACTCAGGGATAAGGTATACACTGTGTAAGAGGGATACAAATTTTCCTCTCATTATTATCATCGAAAACCCTAGTTTCCACAGGCATATGGCCTAAAATGTTTTGTGTTATTCTCAATACATGGCATGTAGTCTCTCTATTTCTAGATTCTCATATACTCCCTCTAATCCTAGAATATGGCTGGTATTCCATAGATCCTGCCTCATTTTCACCAGAAAATAATGGATCTAGCTATGGTGTATAGTTTTTTCCATCATTCAGCATAAATCAGATTCCGTCGATTTGTGGGGGTTTACCGCACGCCCCTTTTGTGACCCTCCTTATCTAATCTATATTATATTTAAATGAGTTTATATACCAAAAATACCATAGCCTTTTATTTCATTCCTGATTTGTTATTTCAAATTCCATACATGATCCAACCACAAATCTGGGGTTTTGATTGATCTCAGTACCACCATGCACTGTCAAATTGAGGAAATATAGGACAATATGTGAGAAATGAGATGAATGATAGAAAAAAGTCACCCAAAAAAGGTCTAAATGATACATGTTATGTTATTATGGCCATCGAATAACAATAGTGATAATTTGGGTGGGAAACCTAATTAAAAAAATTTATTACACAGGTCTATGAAATATGACACAATTGGAACAGGACAAAGAATGAGATTGATTTACACGATAAATTTAAGAATAATGGAATGAAGAAGTGATTATGAGTTATACCAAGAGATTTGATTACTCATTATTGAATAACATTCCAACATTGATTTAATGAATTAATTTTGTTAGTTTCATCATGATCTCCTCTGATCCAGCATCACATCATAGTCTGTTGTGATTTGCTAATGGGAATGGGAAAGAAGCTTTGCAATCCCCCAATGGTTTATACAGTTATCCGTAGACAATTCACCATATAGTTATTCAAATAGAATTTCATTTTTATTAAATGAAAGAAAGAATGAATTAAATATTTACTTAATCCATTGAATGTACTCCTAAATGAAATGTTATTTGAATGCCCTATTTTGTTATATATTAGGTTGTTCCTAGGGTAAAACACATCTTACAAACTCAAATGTTTTCCCAGATTTAGAATATAAAATTATGTTTCATATATATAAAATTTTCATTATGAAAATATGCACTTACAATAGAAAATATATATAATATTTATATACAATTAGCTTTTGGCACAATAGGCCAGGGTTTCACACGCCATCTTTGTGCCTGTATCATGATATATATATATATATATTTGAATTTTTTTATGAGGAAAACCCAATTTCTCTACATCATTCCACCCTCCAATATTTGCATCATCAAAAGGAAAAACTTAAAAATAAACATGGGATAAAGAACCCACATATGTCTCTCCCACTCCCATCAACTCTTCATCACATTCCCATGCCACCACAACATGATGAGAATAGGGATGGTCCATCCACACTAAGTACTCTAATGTTGATCATTGATCACCACCAGGGACTCTAAAATGGTGGCTCCATCCTCGATGTCCAACTCTATCTAGTTTATTAATTGAGTAGGGTCATGCCTATATCTCCTCAACTGTGATGATTGAAAGAAATATTTCACCCATTCCAACAATAGAGGTTGGGTGAGGCGTTAAGAAACATATGAATTCAGATTCATGATCTTGAATGTATCGATGAATATTGGGGGCAGATTTACTCCCTGTAAAAACCTCCACACTCCTCATAATAGAGATAATCTCAGAAAAAACAACATCTACCAACTCAAGATCCATAGAACTATAGTGAAAATCTACGTAATATTTTTTTTATATCTGTTATATACTCAAATCATCACAAATGACATGGACCTTCTCCATTTTCACCCACACCATCTCTAGACCGAAAAGAGATGAATCACTAATCTATTTTAAATGCAAGGGTGACTGGAATGGTCTATTATACATAGATTCATGAATTTTCAATACCGATGGTAGAGTGGAATAAGTTATAGTATAAAAACACTAATATAGTCATGTGATCCTCCCATCTCAAGGATAATTCTAACATGAAACCCATCAATATATCCTCAAACACCTAGATAGTTTCCTTAATATTCCCATTAGTCTTGGGGTGAAAGGTTGTACTAAACCAAATCTAGGTCTTGAATGCCTCATCCAGGCCTCTCCATAATCATACCTAAAATGTTCCACGTGATAAAATACCATCATCGTAGGCACCTCAGGAATGAGAATTTTCTCATCTATGTAAAACTACCCAAAAAATTCAACCAAACTAATCTTATTGATATAAATGAAGTGTTATGACTTCAGGAGTCATACATATGCCTCCAAGATGGTTTCGTATCCATTCACTTTGAGCTGAATCCCTATCACAATGTCCTTTTATACTTTATCCCTCTTCCACTCAAGCATCTCCTGAGGCTTCAAAAATATTATTGCAACATAGTGATCAGTCTTCACTAGTTGAAAGGTGAGACATCGGGATAGAACTCAGCTAAGATCCATCTCATTCTAGACCAATAATATACCTCTAAATGTCTCTGTACATATTTTTCACAGTATTATGTACATCTAGGAAATAGGCATAGAATTATTGCATCACATACTCATTTATCGTGACTGAGACCACCATTTTCCTTAAAAGAAACATAATGTGATTCCCACCTTTAGAATATCCATATAGTGAATCAGTTATAGTTATCTAGTCATGGAAAACCTCATAGTATATGTCTCTTAATTGTAAATTATAAAAACAGATGATAAGTAGAGAAGTTAACACCATCCACTACTGAAAAAATGTACCGTCTTTCCCTACTAGGGTATGTTATAGGGAGGATAACTAATCCAAAGATTCCTATAACAAGTGAACATAGGGATTTCTTTGAACATAATCAGCTACCATGTTACCATTTCGTATAGTGTCTACTATATGGAAATCATAGTCATGCATCAAATCCAACCTGCGTTGCTATCTCAGGTTCATGGATCACAGTGTGAGGTCATACAAAAAAACTAATGGTCTGATTAAACCACAATTTACTCTCCTAGAAGACATTCCCTTCAAATCCTATGGATAAAAAATACCAATTATATCTCTAGTTCATGGGTCACATATTTCATCTTGTGGGGTATCAATTGCCTCATCCTATATACAATAATTATATATCTCTCCATCAATACGTTTTTGAGACTATATGCTAAGGAATCATATTACTCTATGTAGTCCATACCCAACTCTAGTAGTCTCAACATGGGAGAACTAATAAAACTTATCCACAACACCTCAAAGTCATTCTACAATTACTCAGTCTATTTAAATTGATTCCCTTTCCATGTAAAGTAAGTCAATGTAGCTGCGATCCTGTATATTTATTCAAAAAACCTCATGTAGTACCCCTTCAAGCAATGAATACTTCATATCTATGGAACTATCTTGGGTGGCTTCAAAAAAGAACTGCATCGATCATCATTGGGTTAGTGGATAAACCATTATCACCAATGGAATTCCCCTAAAAGTGAACTTCATTAATTCAGAACTGACATTTCGAGATATTTCCATAATTTCAGTGCTCTCAATGATAATATAGAACAATGATCAGGTGATCATTTTATTCATGTGATGAAGAGTGGATGAGTGTTCGATGAATGATAAAATAATCAAATTGGTTCATGTTTAGTTATAAGATATGGCTCATCAAATCCATAAAAACTTTTTAATAATTTGTCACACTAAAGGTAATCACCAAGAACTCATATTGATTGGAGTTACATAATTATGTCATCTTTGGAATTTAGACAATTCGAATCACCAAATGGTTGTATCCAAACCTAGGATCGATCATCAATAACAATCTTATGTCTCAAAAATAGTAAATGAGTAATTTGATACTCAAAAGGTGTAGTTGTTTTTTTTCATGGACTGGTTCATTCAATGATAATCCACAGAAAGTCTCATGCTCCCATCATCCTTTTTCATTGAAAACACTGAATAATTCTAGTGGAACACAATGGGACTGATGAAACCATCATTTGAAATGTCCCTCTACTATAATGACACCTCTTAGAACTTGTTAGGGGACATCAAATATGATTCATAAAATATATGAGTGTTTTCGGGATGTAAGTCGATGGAAAACACTATCTCTCACCACAAAGGTATTCCCAGAATATCTCCAGTGAATAAATTAATATAATTGAAAATGAATAAATGAATCTAGATTTTTAAAGATCCTAATACACTAAGGGATATATTTTGTTACTTTTTGGTAATAGGTTGTAGGCACCTACTTGTAAAACCCACCTGTCTTTCCATGAAATAAACCTCACCCATAAAGGTTAATCTCATCCAATTGGTGTGAATGAATTTAACTTGTCTTTAGTGATAATCAATATGGAATTGAACCATGGAAAACCAATCCATAGATAATATGACCTTAAAGGTTTCCATCGTTATGAAAAATATATCCCACATGAACCTATCTATATCATGTAAAAGCATTAACTACTAGAACATAAAAGATATAAAGAAAGTTTTACCCATAGGAAACTCAAGATGAAGCTTCTCAGTTAATCCCTCAAGTGGGAGATTCAGATTACACACTTGGAGCATAAGGATGAAGGAATGACTAAAACTTATGTCTACTAATATTTATGTAAGAGTATAATAAACACAGATAACTTCTCTAATCATGTCATGTGATGTGGGGGCATAAGCCTCCTAAACCTACAGTTGTTTATGACCCTAAATTATATATCCTTGAGCCTAGAATGATCCACTAAGTGGTTGTAGTTGAGGGATATTGTAAAATTTCCTACCACCCATATATAATATTTCACCTCTTCTAATATCAACTCCCTATTGACCGACCATACCTATCCTAGTAAGTCCCTAATCATGGTTTTTCATCTATCGTGGATGTCTGTCAGCTACATCTGTATGCCTGGTCGGGCAACCATGTGCAATATGATCTTACATTTCACAAGCATATCACTGAGACTCTCTAAGATGCAATGGTGCTCATTGATTTCCGTATTTTTCATGACCACACACCTGAGTCTAACCATGAAAGGATCTCCTACAGCGAGATCCTGCCATTTTAGATATTCTATCTATTGAATATGACTTGGATATGTGAAACAAACCAATAAAACTAGTTATTTTTAATCCCTGAAAAATAAAAATCTCTATGTCACTAGTGTCCGATTCATTACGCCGACATAGGTGGGGTTGCACAAGGGAATCATTCTACCACATATATCTCTGTGAACATGCTTCTAAAAATTCTATGCATGGAAGTATCCATTTAAGATCATATGAAGGTAGTACTAGGTAAGGATTTTGAACCTCACTATGTACTCAAAAATCGTCATCCCTCCCTATTGTAGGTCCTAATGTTCCAAATTCTGAACTGAGAGAAAAAAGGTAGGATAATAATCCTCATGTAACTGATGGAAGAATATAGCCAAGGGAGAATCAACTCATCGTGCATCTAGGTAAAAAAGATCCACCATTTCCCAAATTCTATATAAAAAAGGCTAGGTCCCATTAATACCACCTGATTCATTAATGTTTGGATGAATGAATGACATGATCTACCAAAACTAGAAAATTATCTATTTTATGAGGATCTAGCTCACTGCAGAACCTCAAAAGCCTATGGTGATGGAACTCATAGAGAGCGCTAATCACGTAGAGATCCTCGACTTTCACTATTAGTAAAATAAGATACTCAACAGGTGGTGGTGATTCTACCTACAAAACAAGAATTGTAATATTAGGGGATATACTCTGAAACGAGGGTTCCCCACTCAATAGATCATCATCACAATCCGGAACGAGTATCCTAGATGTCTATCATCATAGAGGCATCCAAATTTTTTTATGAATATGCACCACAATAATATGAGTAAATATATATATATATATATATGTGTGTGTGTAACAATAATTTAGAGCTGAATCATGAAGAAAATTTAGAGACCCTATCAAATATGATGCAACAACCATTTATCCCTTCAACCAATGTCTCGATATTCCATGTTGACATGTAGATAGTCAAGGTCTTCATGATTGGATATGTTAGCCACCCGCACCACTTATAGATTCTCTATCTTCAAATACACACTTGAGACACTCTAAAACATTTTTCCTAATCGTGGCCAATTTTTCACTATGGGGACTACCCCAACCATCATACCAAGGATCAAAACACCTATAATACTAAACATTCACATCCTGAACCATGCTAAGGCTCGAGCCGAAACTACCCCGTTCCCTCCTCCATAGGCCAGGGGCAAGTAACTAACATTGAAGGGATAACTAAAATGGGAAGGTTTTTCTCTAAGTACCTTTAAACACACAAAAAATCAAATTAATGATTAACTGAGAAGTAAAAAAGAGTAAAATATTCATAACTCCATTGTAACAACCATGAATGTAAAACATCTTGATAGTACAAGAGTATGATAGTGTAAACTAAGAGGTAAAGGGGAAAATACAAAACCAACCTGAAATATGTCCCAACCTGGAAAAACTATAAATTAAAATGCTGAGTGTGCCTAACTACTAATCTCTAATATTTGAACACTATACACGGTCAAGTGTATCGGGTCCCTTATGATCTTTGATGTCACCACTAATCTGTCAGTCATGTATATAAGACCTGACTATTGTGGGAAATAACCATATAGGGGTGAGTATATACATACCCATTAGGACACACCAAATTCTAAAGGGGAAGAAGTATAAGATACAACAGAAATCAAATGATATTAGATAATAAATACGATGTAATGAAAGAGAATATCTCATCCCAAACCAATAGAGGGAATAACATTAGCCCAATACAAGGATCTCAACACGGTATATAGAAGGACTGCACATTGAGTCCTTTCCACATATATAAGGATAGTAAAATCATCCAACCCCACAAATCTAAACACGTAAAGCACATGTCATACCCTACGCATATTTGAATCTCAAGGTAGTGGACCCATACCCTACTAAAAATAAGGGTTCCATCTAGTGGTACAAGTCACTTTCCTAGACCAACTAGAGGCTCCCACCATGGATGTTAGTAGAGGGCCATCACCCATCCATGATGGAGGGTTTAAGTCTAACAGTCATTATGGACACATTCCCAACTCAAATGGAGGATTCCACTCAAACGATGGTAGATGAACCATGCCCTACCCAGCAGAAGGGTTCCACTCTAAATGTTGTGGAGGACCCATGCCCAGCCCTACTGGAGTGTTCCAATCAGGATCCTCATAGAGGAGACATGCCCTGTCCCAATATGAGGGTTCTAGTGTAGTCATCATGGAACTATGATCATCCTAGCTGCAGGGTTCCACTCCAATGTAAATAGAGGACCCATTCCCTACCCAGCTATAATTTTACACTCTTAAAATCATGAGGGACCTTTCAATATCCTACCTTCAGGGTTCCTATTGGGATGCATGTGGTGATATTTTGTGATCACTATCATCATCGTGTGTCGTCTAACAAAGATTCATGCATAGAACATTCCACATTAGTTATCTAAAGACAAAAAATTATTTCACCATCGCATTATACAAGAAAAAACTGTAAATAGAGCCTGGTAAAGGGAAAAAATAGAGGTCCCAATGAATGAGATACAAAATCCTGAATTTTTCTTAAAAGAAGCTAAGTGGTACCCTATGTGGAATAGGACCCACATGGTGTGTGGTCCTACTTCATCAGATGGTCTTGTACATGGAGGTACATATCTCTCTATCTTGGTAAGGTTACATGGAATGTAAGGGATATTAATGGTGCTTCCCCACCATATGGGGTCCTACCCATGTTCTTGGTCATGTATGTGTAACCACCACATGTCGGTGTACTTCACCCCATGTCCATATACATCGGTACATGGTCATGTGACTGGTAGTGTACTCTCACACGGGGTCCCGATCATGTTCTACACCACTTGTCTCATACATATAGGGATGATTTACATAAAATATAACAAGTCTATAGTTTTTACAATCCTAATAATCATTAAAAACCATAGAAGATGTCACATTGGGCCTGACACATCATGTTCTCTTCGAACTACATGACGTGTAGTCAGGTTTTTTCATATTTCTCAAATATACTATCTATCCATTGATCTATCCATTCCACCACAGATCCAGAATTTTTTTAAAAAATTAATGGATCTTGTTGTGGTTCATAGTATTCAGTCATCATTCTACAAAAATCGGATTTCATCGATCTGTGGGGGTCCACCGTACGCCTCACACACCTCATCCATCGCTCGTCGTCTCTAATACAGATTCTGTTTATATGAATCAATCAACAAAAACCATTAAAAACTTTTATTTCATCTATTATATTGTCTTTAAAATAGAAATGGGATCTGACCTACAATATTGGGGTATGATTGGGCTTGGTACCACTCAAAAATGTCAAACTAAGGCCTCGTTGTCCAATCAGAGAAGAAAGAGAAGTATCAATGTATAAAAGAACCAAAATTCTTTAGTGATATTTTACAATAATTATTTTCCAAAGATAAATAAGGGGGATATTATGCGTGATAATATAAATAATAATATAAATTATAGTACATTGGCACATGCAATTATCCACAACTGGAACAGATAAATGAAAGGGATTGTTCTGCTCAATAAAATTAATCAAAAAGTGTGTAAACCAAAAACTAATGATTCTTACCTAGAGAATGTATTTATTTTTCTCCAATAATGTGATCGTTAATTTTTAAAGAATTATTTTCATTCACTATATCTCAATCTTCTCTGATCTAGCGTTTCATCATCATCTTATGCGAATTGCCAACAAAAGGAAGAAGTGAAGATCTGGAGTCCTCTCAGGGTTCATACAACTAACCATAATTTAGTAACCATGAATGTATTATTATAGAATTGAATTTATTTTATGAATTAATTAATTAATTAATCCATTTAATATATCACCAACAGTCATGATATTTGAATGCCTTGAACCAACCTATTTTAAGTCGCACCTAGGGTAAAAAATGCATTCTAGAATCAACCAAGGTCTCAGATTTTGAATCCTATATTCTATTAGGGAGTTATACCATTTTATATAAAACTTTTCATGCATACTATATTAAATATATACAATATTGTTAGAAAATAAATGTCGGGCACACGAGGCAAAAAATTCCCATGCCGTCTCAGCTCGTAGCTCTAGAAATATATTTAGAAATAATTAACTTTTTTATAAGAAAAAACCAAGTTCACTAAATTCTCCAAAGAAAATTTCTTTGTGGGACCCAAAAATTTCCCCTGAAACTAATGATTTAATGAGTATTTTAGAAGAAAACAATAATGTTCCATGAACATTTTACATCTCCAAATCCCCTTTTAACAACTCATTAATATTCAAATAAATATATGGATAAACATCAATTGAAGAGAGATTATATTTCCCTCATTATATAATATATTCATGATATATCCTCCAAAACTCCACATATATTGGATCTCTTCTAATCGAAATCATGAATAGGTTAACATGATACGTCTCACATAGAGAAATAACAACGTTGATCACCCTTTCATTGTGGTAATTTATTGAAAATTAATAATCTATAATCAACATTAACTATCTAAAAAAGAACATAATAAAAAAAATTTAATAAATTTATGATTCATTATTTTACTATTATTTAATATTTTAGATATTTCACAATAAATATAATGGATAAATATATTCAAAGAAAAAATTATTTGTACCAACTCCAAATCTTATGTCATGTGATTTTTCTATGAACTATTAATTAGAATTATTCTTACACTGTAACAATGTTTTTAATCTCTATAAAAAAGTTTCTAAAATTAATTAATCAATATAGACCATAAAACTTTAGAAAATATAGGTTACGATAATTACATGTTCACTAACAAACATTCACTTAAATTATGTAACATTTTTTTACATTCATTGGTCTAAATTAACTTGTCTCCCATCTAGGTAAACCTTATTAGATTATTTTACATTCATGAAAAAATTCTCTAAAATCAATCATTATCTTAATATATTAAAATAAAACTATAGATTTTAGTATCCTTGATTTTTTGGGTCCAATTTTCAATAATATGTATCTTTGAAGGCTCCTCAAATATTCTCACACTTTTTATCACATGTCCCATGAATGATACTTTCTGAAGACAAAATTTTCACTTAATACCTTTTTCATAAAAGATATCATTTTCAAGGTCTTTAACACAATCCTAAAATGATATTAATTAACTACCTCAATTTTTGAATATATAAGAATTTCATTTATATGGATTACCACAAACTGATAATAGTAATCTCTAAAGACACTATTCACCAGATATATGATGATGACTAGGATTGGTATGTATAAAAAACATCATAATAAATTTCCAGGGTCCATACCTCACACATTAATTTTCATGGGTATAGCCTCCCATTTGACCTTTATTTTTTTTATCCACAATGAAGGTCAATCATTGGAATGTATTGATCTCCACAATGTTTATCAAAAAAACATCAGTATGAGGTATATGATGCTTATTCAATATCATGATCATATCATGTTCATGATAATAAATTTACTGGTTCATTAAACCCTAATTCATTTTAGAAAAATGGATTGGTCCACCCAAAGGATAATAACTTGGTTGAATGTCTCCCTTATCCACATTATGTTGTATATTCCTCTTCAGTTCAAACAAATAATTCAAGGCCATTAAATAATGATCCCATGAAATAGTTATAGCTCATGGTATGAGAGGGGTTTAAAACTCAACATCTTGAATTGGTGTATTATTAGGAAACTATTTAAGAAATAAATCATTACATTCACAAAAAATAAGATTATATTTGATTTTGATATTATCTCCATTCATTTGATATAATTATCCCCCAGAAATATGTTTTAAGAAACATGTTATAGAAGTTACTTCAATTGGAATAACATGTTCAACCTCACACAGATATATAATCATGGGTATATTTGGAATAGAAAATGTAACTTCCCTTATATAAAAACTAACATTTTCTCTCCATAGAGAGGGTCATTCCATTCCCAAAATGAAATAAAATTAATCTATGGGAATACTAATAATAATTTAAGGTTCTATATTACCAAAACGTCTATGGAAGTGGTGTAGTATACTTTGAATTAGAACATCATACCATGAGTAGTTTTAACATATAATTAAGCATCAAATCATTAACGTATTGATGAGATACTCTTATAAAATTCATTAGAAATAATATAGTTGTCAAATACATAATAAAATGAGTCATTTTCATTTCTATAGAGTAATATAGTTTTTATATTCGCCAAATAATTTTCATGACTCTCTTTGGTGGTTCTGGTCATATATAATTTTTCATTATATCTTAGGATAAGATTACAATAATACATATTATCATCTTTATCCATGAGATTCATTCACTAGTTTTAATGATTCTCACACTCATTTCAATTAAATCATTGACTAAGGTTTGAGCATTCAGTGTATAATTCTCTCCATTCATGTTACTAATAGACCAATTTTTATACCTTCAACATTTATTTACTCAATGTCCTTCCTAATTAAACGTTAAAAACTATACGAGTCCCCTTAAATAAATTTACCCAATGATTATTTAAAAAGAATTTACATGAATGTAGATTATATATCCCCCTATGTTTTTATTATTAAAATTTCATCTCATATACATGATTATGTTCCGTTCCTAAAAACCATGATAATAATAGTGTCTAATTTCTCTATTTATTCCTTGAAATCACATTAAATTACTTCTTCATCGATATAAATTTTTCTTATTGTAATTTTACTTCAAAGACACTATATTAATCCACTAAACAATTGGTCAATTTTTAATTCATGGTCTATATTTAATCATGAAGGATGCGTTTCAAGTATGGTGAAATTTTCATCATAAGTATTAATGGATTAATTATCCTTTGGAATTAGCTCATATAATTCCCCTTAAATATTTGAGTGAATAGTTTAGAGAAATGAATTAATAAATAATAACTTATTAAATAGCTCCAATCCTATGGATTTATCATCCCAATCTCTCATAATAATCTTAATAAGATTCAATTATTTTTCTAGTTCACTTTCCAAATAATAAATATCCAATAAAAATTGTCATTCTACATGTAGTAGATAATAGAAAAAAAATTTATTTGTACAATTATAATTCTTAGAAATTAGTAGATTAACAATCATAATAATGGAATTTCGTTGTCTCGTTATGGATGAATGAAGGATACATTTATCCTGCATTTTATTTTTTTAAGATCAATATTATTTAGGTGTTGATAAATTTTCATAAGCATAAAAAAATTTTACATTCTATCTGCCATTTCATTCAATTCCTCAGGATGAAATCATTACATTACCTAAAAAATTCATTTGAAATATAATTCCTCTCGGTTATATAATTTATTTGATATTTAAAAGTAATGTGTAAGAATCAACCATATTTAAATGGAGTGTAAAACACATCAATCCTTAAAATGATTCCTAAAATATCCCAAATCATGTCACTATCTTACAGAATTTTTAAAATTTAGGTTCTTCCAATATCACTTTAGATTTTATGGGTTTTCATAGGTTCTATCATATTTTTAATCTAAACCTAATCTCAAAAAATTACTAAAACCTACTGAAACAAAAAATCTGCTGAGACAATATTCACATAGATAAATATTATATCATTTTAGATTATTATTATAACATCCCAAAAACTTCACTCATGGATATGATGATGGAATCACAAATATTGTGTTTCCAGATGTCATACCTATAATGATGAACCCATTTTTTCATTCCATACCATAATAAATTAAAATAAAGAAATGGGTAACTCACATTCTCATAGACATTTTAGGTTTAGATTATTTTACAATGATGATAAAATATTATATAAAAAATACCCATGACTCCAAATTATAATTTCTCCCACTTATCCCAAAAATTCATATTTCACATCAAGTCATCATCAACATAAAATTGATATTGTTTATTTAAATAATTCATCAAAAATATTTTTTCATAACCTAGGGGAAAAGGAAACATAAAAATGGTGAGATCAATTGATCAGTAAGTGTAAACAAAAGCATTAAAAATTAAATTAAATTAATAAAAATGGGGAGTGAATAGTGGTATGAAAACATAATCAAAGTCTATGAGAGAATAATAAAATAACTTAGGCCTATAAATACCTGAATCATAAACCATGAAACATGAAATATATATTTAATAAATGAAACATTAATACGAATTTATAATAATGAGAAATATGATATCAATATTTATCAAATGATAAATTTTAAACCTATCAAAAGATAAATAATACATTTTTTATCTTTTGAAATCATCATCATTGAATAGTTAAAAACCCTTATATAACCCTAAAAACATAATAATAAAAAGTTTGACATAGAATATAATAATCCTAAGAAAATAATCATTAACCAATGCAATGGAGTTCTATGTGGTCTCACCCATTGTATAGGTTATAACAGGATCACATGGTGCTATTTGGATACACCCATAAAATATGTAATTTCAAAAAACCAAAAGTTTAATAAGGATGAAATGTATTTTAATACATTATAAACCATAAACAGAATAAATAATTTTTCATTTAATAACTTGATTAACATATGGAATGGAACAAGTTCCATTAAAATATATTCAAAACATCATTTTTCAATGGAAATGAAATGGGTCCCATGATAATCTATTCGAAACATGGTTAACCCATTAAAATGAAATAGGTTCCTTCACAATATTTTTAAAACAACCTTAATCCATCCATACAAATAACGAGGATGATATATTTAAAAAATCAATCCATTGGATCATAAGTAAAAAAATGATGTTATTTATATGGAAAGTGATTTTGGAAGATCACTTGAATCATTTCTTTTGGAAAATAACTTCCCTTTGCTAAATAATTTTTTAAAATATAATCATAATAGAATATTTTGGATATAATTTATACTGAACATAACCATGAAATGTTATAAAGGATGTTTTAAAAATAATTTAAAATATTTCTTGAGTAAAATATACATTTCATTATTAAAAAATAGGTTAAGATATTTTAAAAAAACATTCCTTTGAAAATAACATTGAAAACATATGTAGGAAGGATAAAAGAAAATAATGGTCATGATGTCAATTTTTTAATGTTGTAAAAATTAAAACAATGAATCTTTGGTCATTTCTATTTAAATAAAAAAAGAATTTTTTTAAAAAAAAATACATGAAGATTATATATTTTTTTAAGCAATAAATCATTGGAAAACATTTATTAATAAATAATTTTAATATTTATGAAAAAAATTAAAACAATTTTAGAAAACATGGTTTTGGAAGAAAATATTTTCTCATCCTAAGAGAGGAATAAAGATGATTTTTCATGAAAAATTATTTTAAAATCATGAGTATATAAAGAGAAGTAAATAAAGAAGAAATATTTAACCATGTTAAAAAACCTAAATAGAGTAAAATAAAATATTCTCATGAGATATTGATCACGAGATTTCATCTTTTTAAATATTATGATAAACAATCCTTGTAAATGATAGATTATATCCTAAAACTCTTTCCACTTTGATAATATTGAATCACAATACTCATGAAATAATGACATTAAATGAACCTTATAATATCACGAAAAGAAATATATTCATGAAATATATTGTAAAATGATATGTATATTCACATTATAAAATGATTTAGGTGCATAACAAAACATATATATCAATTATGGAAAACTGGGACAAAAATCCATTTCCGTATAGTGACCATTTAAACAGTAAACAATGTGAAAAATAGATCTTAAAATTAATATTAAAATCCACATAATTATTAGGATAAACAACATAAAATAAATTCATCAGAATTATATATACCATATTAAATTAATAGTTTTTGATTATGGAATGTGTCTCAAAGAAGTAAAAAGTGAGATGAAAATAACTTACCTTGAGTCCAAAATTTATAAGCATGTCATTTATCTCCTATATAATAATGTTTTATAAATTTTTTTCTTTCATAAGAAAAATTTCTTGGATTAAATACATATTAGTAAATCATTTATTTTATTTCACTATAAATACATTTATGCAACGTAATCTATTGAGTTCACATTGGGTATTTCGATGATAGTTAGTACATTGTTTAAAAATGGATTCAGTCTATCAAATATGGTCAAAGATATATTTATTTAAAACTCTCTAGAATAATAATAATTAATTATATTATATTATTTATTCATCAATTATACTTTCAAAACCAATCATGAAAAAAGGATCTAAAGAATGAACTATGTTAGGATCATGGCGACGATAGGATGTATGTAGCCAAGAGTAATGTTTTCATTTCTCTTTGACTACTAAAGAGACGAGGTAAGTAAAATTTTATCAATTAATAATTATAATAATACCATATATAACATATAATTTCTTTAAATATACTTGTATATATCATCCATATTGTGCGGTGAGAAAAATAGAGTCACTTCGCTTCTTGAAGACTGAAGTCCACACAATAATGAACAACACTATCATTTTTTTAGCGTCAGAATAAAAAAGATATAATGAAATTTAATAATGATAAATATGTAATTAATATCATTATTATTTCATTTATATAAAATATATACATTAAATTTATCCCAATTACATTCCATGAAATGTGTTACAGAAAACTAAATCACATCACTTCGTGAGGGGGTAGTCTGCCATACACATGAGAGACCTTATTTTATCCCTCAAGGAAGAGAATGTATTATGGTTTTATGATATAATTACTCAATATGAATAATTATCATTTAAAAATAACATATATACGTCATATCCATCATCTTGAACATTCATGATAGGTGGTAATGGAAATATGAATGGCATCAGTTCGCAAAGAGGTAGACCACCGTACACACAAATAATGATTTTATAACATATTCCATATATGTGAGGAATTTAAAAATAATTAAACTAACAGAAAAGTATCAAATTACGTGTATGAGCTGAATTTTTTATATAATAATGGTTTAATATGAAATGAAGGAGGTGGATGAATAAATAATATAAAAATTCTCATTTAAGAATGTTACCTCTTTTTCAGGTAACAGACATAGGCTTGAACCAAATGAATCACATGGACTAAATTATCAAAAAATAATTATTATAGGGGAATAATATTCTAGTTTTTAGGTTATTGTATTAGGTTTTGGTCGAGCCAAATGGATAGATAGTTCTAAATAAATGAGGGGAGTGACTTCCCTTTTGTAATTGAGGTGGAGTGACATTTTTTTAAATACGCAAAAATATCTAACAATAGGAGGTCACTCTCACCTCATGTGGATCCAAGATTTATAAATAATTAATTTTATGGATTCTATGGTTGATAAACCCCCAAAACATACAAAAATACATGTTATAGTCATGTTATTCCATATTGTGTAAGTTTAATCCCTTTTATCACTTTATTTTCAACAACGCTAATATGTTTTTTTAACCTTGGTAATTAAATATTTAATAATTAAATTAAATTTTTATCAAGATAATTTTGAACCATGTATTATAAATATTAAATCCAATTTATCTAATAAAAAACCTATGTGATTTGAAAATTAAATTGATCATAAGTATGTGTATCATGAAAAATAAGCCCTTTTAAACATAACTCCAATAATTAATTTTTATTATATTTACTAAATGTTATAACCAAAAATTAAGTTAAAAATTTAAAAAATATTAATTTTTAATAATTAAAATTTGAAATCCATTTTTCGAATTAAATCAACATATTTGGTATAATATAATTTAAACGTATTCCAAAAGTTGCGAAAAGAAAGTGGGTTTTCAAATAGAAAATGTTCAAATGTTTATAATGTTTTTATATCAAAATGAAATATGATATCTATTCTAATGCTGTAAATTGTATTAATTGTTAAATAAATGATCTAAAATTTCAATTAAAATTTTAAAATATAATATCAAATTTTAAATAATTTAAACCGAAAAGGATTTTTTCAATTAAAAATCAGTATTTACAATATTGAAAATTTATTTATTCAGTATATTAAAATCCCAAAAAATAACCTTAAAGTAAATTTTTTAAACATAATTTCAAAAACTAATTTCATTTTATAAATTTTTTTATAAAATTTAAAAAATTTAATTTCAATTTATTTGAGAAATGTATAATTAAACTGTCTTCTAGAAAACAAAATATAGTTTTTCAGAAAACATATCTTTTCATTTTAAAGGATTCTTATTTTATTCCTATTAAATATATAACTATAATTTTCACAAATTATATTTTACTATTTATAAATACAAATTATATTGCTAGGTTATGATGGTAATATATATCATGAGTCATTTAACCTCAATGTTTTGTATCGAATACGATATTTATGTTTTGAATATCAGGGTTGTTTGTACCATATTTTATCGAAGAGATTATGTTTATTTAAAAGGAAATATATCATGATGTCTTTGTTTGTTAAATTATCATCTAAGAAATGTGTTGCATTATGTTTATGAAATTTGACATAATTTAATTATTTTAAAATTTCAAGGTATTACTTCATCTCCCCCCCCTGCCCAATTTAAAATATTGTGCTATCGAAATTTTAATTGTATATGACAATCAATGGTTTGACATTAGAATATACCCCCATTTTGAATCCCACATCATTAAAAGGGTTAATAGAACATTATCTTAGTTAGAGATAAAATGGTTTAAAAAATCATATTCAATATGAAATATGATGGTTTTAAATAAGAAAAAATTTGTGGGAAGTGAATATTTGGACATGAAAAAAAAACAAAAACCCAAATATTGATATATACTAATTAAAATAATTAATCAATATAAACTTTTTGATCAAGAGAATTTCAAAAATGAGAAAACCATTAAACAATGAGTTTTTAAATGGTAATAAGATAAAGTTTTGTTTTAATATCATTTTCCTAGAGTTGGTGAATTAATTTTCCATCTATAATATAGGTATAATAAATTATACCAAGATTATATGTCAAATTTAATCCCTTAATCAGTGTCTACCCTGACCTCCGTCATGAACCAGGCTAGGCTGCCACCCAAATCAACACCCGAACTAGCCCATCACATGGTTCAAAGGGCGTTCCTGATCCCCATGGGATGGAAACCAGTTCATGGGAATCAATCAATACCACTAGGTACTATTTTTCAAATGTGAAACAACTATGAAGAACCAAATATAATTTTCCATAATGACATAAACAATAACCAACATGCACGATATCATGGGATTAAATTACAACAACAATTAAGAATTTATCATTTTCAACTAAAACCAAATAACCAAAAATATGAGGTGGAACTAACTAAAAAATTAAGCCCCCATACAGTAGTAGGGTCAACACCCCCAATGTAACCACCACCAACACCTTGCATAAGATGAACCACTAAATCATAGATCCACCATCTCGTGATAAGACTTGCCTTTATGTTGGTCAAACATTAAAAGTTCTACACACACCTAAGGGTTTCTGTATGATGTGATACATATTACATGTTGGATACAAAAATAATATATTCGACAGATTAATATTAAATGGAAACTAAAAATGATATTTTTTATTATATGAATGATACAATTTAATTTAAGAATTCATTAAAATAAAATGAAATATAAATACATTAAAAAGATAAATGTTATGCATAGATTGGTCATCATGAGAAATATCTTAGTAACTAGGGTTATTGAGGTCCTAGTATCCTCATTATCTTGGTGATCCAACCATCTCCTGGATGCAATGGTCCAACTAGAGTAACCAATGCACATCACATGTTTGTTTAGTTAGTGTTTTTAAGTAATACTGTTAGGGAGACCAAGACTCGTCTCTTCCAACTAACCTGGTAACTATACCAATTATTCTAACCTATATATGTTGGTTTCAATAGTTCTTAATTACATTCCCCATGTCACATGAGCCAACTCTACATATAAAAAATTCAAATAGTTGACACACACAAGAAAAAAACCATTTTCAATCAGTAAGTCATTATCAACTCCTTATGAACATCAAAACCTTTGAAAAAAAATTGATTCTCAACACCCACATAATTTATAAAACCCTTTTAGGAAGAAAATAAATAATAATAAAATCATAAACTAATTATAAATCAAATAACTACTTACCTCTTTCATGGAAACATCTAGAAACTAGTGGAAAACTACAACCACACCAAGGAGATACACTATATATGTAATAAAATTCTATAAAGATCAATATATAACCAAAATAATCATGTTTTATCCCACATTAGGTCAGGAAATTCATTAGATAACAGATATCTCAAAAAATATTGATGATGTTTCCAAGAAGAAGTAGTAAAAGAAGAAATAAGTAGCTACCATATTATTTTTATGAAAAATAAACACAATAATTACACAAGGATTCAACACCAAGGTATAAAGGATAAAGTATGAAATGTTCCTAGGTATTGGGAGTGTGAAATGGGTGAGTTAGGGGTGGGTTGGTATTAAAATAGATGGAGTTTTTTTAGGAATTTAAAACATTTTAATGATTTAGAAGGCCACACGGTTTTGGTGGTTGATTTTCCAAACCGCATACCAACTAATTGGCACCACAATAAAAGTGGAGAGTAGGCCACACACAAGTGCACAAGGGAATGTGACTTGGAAAGTGCCACTTTCCAAGGAACATAGTTTCTACCAAAAACGATATATATGTGTTCCACAACCTATAGTACCCAAATACCTCATTTTATTCCCAAATTCCTTGGGAAATAGATTATATAATTTTAATACCAAAATAAAAGAGAAGCATACCATAGAATGAAAATAGGTATTTGAAAAGCACATCTTCACTCTAAATGATGATTAATGAAGACGAATTTATTTCATTATTGAGGAACTAAAATAAAATTTTAATGTAAACATAACCATAGAAGGAATAATAAAGATATTTCACATTCCACCATATAATAATCAAAATAAAATGGTTATCATATGTTATGATGTATAACCAATTGAGTAAAACATCATATTATGAAATAATAAATTAATCTAAAAAATTAATTAGTAATACCGAAATGTAAAACAAAATAACTCCTAAATATGTATATTAATTTTTTTAACATTTACATTTATCTTATAAAATAAAAATTTCATGGCCAAAATATGGTGATTTTGTTGGAAATAACCGTAATATCATTATCAAAAAGACACTTCTTAATGTAATGGCTATCTATAAGATAAACATTATGTTCCCATAATTTCCTCAATAACAAAGACCATATAAGTACTAAAGGTTATCAATAACATAAATATTATTTACACAAAATTTAAATTCCTCATTCATATAAAACTAAAAACAAAAATATACTTAAAACCAATAAAATGAATTAGAAAGAGTCATTAATAACGTTATTATTTCTTAACTCAAGTCCCCTAAATTGGATTATAAGGCATTAAAATTATGATTAACATTAATATTATATTCTTATGATGGTATAAATAACTCTTAAGATAATCTCCTTTGAAGTAATATTAATAGCCAAATTTATCTAAACCTATCATCTAATATGAATTAATACTACCTAGAAACTAGAACTCTTGGATCTTGTGTTGAAATCATAAAAATAACATTCCAGTATTACATATTGATAAAGGTGCATAATTTCCCCCTATACAAACCATAAAATATAAAAAGGTAAAATTGGGTTACTCATATTCTCATGTATCTTCTAGGTTTTGAGGATTATGGAATTTGAATGAAATTTTACATAACCAATGCCCATATTTCTAAATGATCATTTCTCACACTTAACCCAACTATTCATATTTAAAATTATGTTTTCATAATCAAACATATGAAATCCCTTCTCGAAATAACTTATAAAACTTCAATTTTGATAACATTTGCAAAAAGGAATCATAAGATAGATGAGATCAAATTTTTAGAAGGGGTAAACATAAGCATTAACAATTGAATTTCATCAATTAGAGTAATAGGGTAATAATATTAGGACAAGATAATTAGTGTGATTGATAATATAATAATATAATTCACACCCATCAATTCTGGAATCTTGATTCAATAAGCATGGAGTAAAGATTTAACAATTAGAAGTTTCATGAGAATAAATAATCATGATCGAGGTGATATAAATCTTAATAAGTCGAAAAATTATAAAACTTTGGAAATCATAGATAAAATATGTTTATATAATGGGAAATAATCATTATAGAACACTTATATGACCCTTATTTGACCCTTATAAATGAACTATAATAATCATCATCTTATAATATAATTCTGTAGATAAAATAAACATTACCCAATACATTGGTGTTCTATCTAGGTTTACCCATCACATAAAATGTAATAGACTCACCTATAAATATATGATCACACCCCTCATATATTTAATTTCCCAAACCAAAAAAATTGAATTTTTTTAGAGCATACATTTCATCATGAAACTCATAAAAAATTATCACTCTATTCATAACATGGATAAACCATGGAATGGAAACATGTTCGATGATTATCCCTTTGAAAAATTATTAACATGTGAAAAATAAAAATGTTCTGTAAAAATATCATTGAAAAATTTTTAACTGGAGAAAAAAATGGGTTCCTAAACTATATCTTTGAAACAACCTTAATCCATATAGAGAAATAATAAGGATGATATCATCAAAAAATCACCATTTGAGCATATGTAAAAAACAATGGATGTCATCTTAGATGGAAACCTCTTTTGAAAGATCAAATTGATGATTTATCATGGAATGTAACTTTTCATTGAAAATTCACAATTTAATATTATAAATTCATAATATATTTTTGAAATCCATTTCATTTGAAATAACCTTGAAAAAATCTAATGGATGTTATAATAATAATTTAAAACATTTATTGAGATAAATGTCCTTTCCATTTCAACATAAAAATTTAATAAATTTAAAAAAAACATTATTTGAAAACAACCCTTAAAAATATGAGTTAATAATAAAATAAGTTATCTATAATGAAGGTATAATATTCCATTCATTCCTTACACATTAAAAAAATATTCATTTCAAATTTCGAATAAAATAAAAACATGAAATTTGTGGAAAAAATTATTATTCTCATATAAAAACCCATTTTTGAATAATAAGGGGTAATGATAGAAAATATTTTATATTTTTTTATAAAACATGGTTCTGGAAGAAAAAGAGTTTTTGACCAAAAGGATAAATTAAGGTGATTTTAAAAAAAATATTCTTTTCAAATCATGAGTTCATAAAATAATGAAAATGATGGGAAAAATTTATTGTCATTAATTAACCATATGAATAAAAATCCATATGTTTCATGAGATATGGATCCTAATATCTCATCATAGTATCTATAATCATAATCAATCTCGATAAACGATGAGATTGTGTCATAAAACACTTACCATATTGGTGATATATAATATTATTCTCCATAAAATAATAACAATAAATAAAAATTATAATATAATTAAAATGATTATATTCATGATATAACACGTATAATGGGATCTATATACACCTCGTAAAATTATATAGGGGAATAACATGAAAACCTTTTCTAAGAAGGAAAGTTGGGAAAAATCCATTTTCTCTTTTATAACTTTTGGACCATAAACCCCATAGAAGATAGACCCTCAAATGTTTATGTAAATAAAAAATCAGGATATGAATCCGAATATACATATATTTACATTATATAAACCACATAAATGAAATATTTGTTGAATATGGATTTGGTCTTGTAGAAGTAAAAAGTGAGATGAAAAACAGAAACCCCAAGTCCTAAATTTCCTTCTATTTACTTTCTATCCATTGTAATATGATTATATAATTTTTATTATTTCATTATATATATTTTAAAATTTTAATTCTGTATATATAATTAATTTATTATATATCATTATAATTACATAGTTGAATATTGAATTAGACAGTTAAATGCCAGGTGTTTTGAGTTTATTCAGTTATTTATTTCAAAATGGATTTGGCTTGTTGACCATGGTCAAAGATGCGATTATTAAATAATTACTAGAATAATAAAATTATCTTAGTAATACAATTAACTCATCAATTATATTTTAAAAAACTAAAAAATTTGATATTAATAATAAAATATATTACAATCAATGAGGCGAAAGAGCATATGTATGCATGAGTAATGTTTACATTTTCAATGATCAATATGGAAAGGAGGTAATAAATATCTTATCATTAAATAAGGACCATTATATCATATATACACCATATTAGTTCTTTATATATACTTATATATATAATCCATGTGGTGTGGTGATTAATATAGAATCACAATGAATCAGGAAGGCGGTAATGCACTCATACACGAACACCGCTATTATTTTTCAGTGTAAGACAGAAAATGATATATTATATTTTGTACTAATAAATAGGACATAAGTTCCATTAATATGTATTTTAAATAACATATATTAATTAAATTAATCCTTATTACCTATCATTTAACGAATTTCAGAAAAATTAGTCACCTTACTTTGGGATTGGGTAGTTAGTCATAAGCACCTGCGACGTTATTGCATATTGTCTGGAATTTGATGTAAAAGGTAGATATTATATAATTACTATAGTTGTATAATTATTTTCTTTATATCATATATCTATTTTATTTGCATCATTATACCCAATTTTGAGATGTGTTAATGAAAGAATTAATTACATCTATTAGTGAGGAAGTTGTCCTCCACACACAAGAATGATGATTTCATAATGCATTTGATAGAAGTGGGGATGACATTAGGTCATTGCCTTGAAATAAAAAAATAATTTTTTTATTCGATTACTATATAATGATGATTTAATAATAATTTAAGGATTTGGGGGATGAAATAAAATAAAAATACTTGTGAAATAACATACTTATTTTTCATGTATCCACTTTATCTTTTCATCAAAAGCCTTCTATTGTCATATTTTAGCCATAAATAATGGTTCTAGATTATGGGTATTGGTGTTTTGAGGTTCATTTTTATGTTTCTATCCTATACCAATGGAATTATATATATTAATATGTCATGGTAGTGAGTCCTATTTAAATATTCAGGAGGAGTGGGATTTTTTGAAATACACAAAAGTACTCAATAATGGGATTTCACACTCGACCTCATGTCGCTCCAAAATTGGAAAATAATTTTATTTGGTGATGTTATAGTAAATAAAATCCTAAAAAACAACATTGGTTTTAGACATGTTATTATTTAAACATTATATTTACTCTCTTTTACCACATTCATTTCCACCAAGTTTATTATTATTTTTATCTTGGTAATTAAATATTTAACACCAAAATAAAATGATCCTTGTTAGATAATTTGTACATAAATATTATAAATATAAAATAAAATTTTTTTAAAAAAATTTATAAGGTTTTGGAAATTAACATTAACATGATCATATTTAACCAATAAAAACACTACATATAACCTTAACCGAGGAAATTAATTTTATAAGAACATACTAATGGTAATGACAAAAAAATAAGTGTACCATATTAAAAATTATTAACTATTATGGTTAAAAATAAGTAATCTCATTTATAAATGTAAATTCATATAATTGGAATAATTTACTAAATAATTATTCTAGTAGACTTGTCTTGAAAGTGGGTTTTCAAAGGAAAAATATTAAAAGAATTATAATTTTTTAATATCAAAATTTCATATGAATATTTTTTAAATTCTAAAAATTGAATTAATGGATATATAATATAACTAATTTTACATTACAAAAAATAAATATAATTTATCACTTTAAATAATTTAATTAAATTTATCATTTCAAATCAAATTCAATATGCCTCAATATTTATTAAAAAATAATACATTTTAGAAAAATGAAAAAAATTCACCATAATCAAATATTTTTATTTAAATATCAATTTTTTTTCTTTGTATCAAATAAATTTTCTAAAATTGGAAAAAATTTATTTTAATTAATGTACCGAAAGTGGGAATAAAGAGTTTTTTTAAAACGGTTTTCTAGAAAACATTTTCTCATTTAAATGATTATTATTATTTAACTAATAAATATATTATCATATTTTTTATTATTTAATTAGTACTATTCATATTATCCAATTTAACATGTAGGTTAAAATATTTATATATATCATCTGAACATTAAGCATTATTCTCCATTTTAAATATTGTATCGAACATAAAATTCTTGAGGTTACATGTACAACAAGATATAAAATAGGTTAAATTTATTTAAAAATAAATTTATCATAATTTATCTTGTTATTACATTTTCATTTAATCTAAGAATTGTGTGTCCTTTATTCTATATAACATAAATTCTTTTGATAAAATATCAGGTTTTTGAGAATATTCAATACATTTTATGATGATACCTGCCTCATAACCATAAAGGTATAGTGTATTTGGGAACTGGATATATAATAAACAAATTTCATAAAATATTATAAAAAAATACAACAATTTCCTCTTCATAATGTACCATTATTATAAATTCCCACATAAAAATGGTTACTTGTTAGATGGGGAATGTAAAAATATAAAATTGTGAGAAAAAATTCTATGTAATGGTAAAAATGGGGTATTTCTATCAATAAGAAAAATTGTTCATGTGGTTATCATATATTTTTGATAATATAATAAACAATTATGATACTGAATAATTAATAAACAATAAAACAAGTGTCATTGAAAAATAAATTATCAGAAAAATAGACATGAGTTATTAGAGTGATGAATAATAAATAACAAATGATGATCCATGTGATTATATAACATATATAAGATGTATGATTATGGAATCTAAGTGTGGTGTAAGCATAATAATGGAAATACATCTCCATAATCATTGATCACTTCAATGTCTATGATAGTTTCCAATTTCGAAAAGAAGATAGTGTTCACTGCACATTCCAATAAATAATGAAATCATTTTTTAAAGATAATCACAATGAAATTAAACGCATATTTGGATTGGGATAACTACCCATGTACCTTTTTGGGATTTGGATTACCACATTTTTTTGTCGTGGAGTAATCACCCATGTACCCAATTGGTATTTAGAAATTAAACATTTTACCCTCATGGGTTTAAGAGGACCTCCAATGTACCCTTTGGATTGTGACAAGTTTTCATTTAACTTTTTCAATTCATGATATATAAGGTATTTCCAATAAAATTGGATTGAAATATTAGACCTACCTGTCATAGATTAATTATAATGATTTGATATTTTACCTGGTATAAATTAATAATGTCTTCAATAGAATGTGTCACAAAAACACTAAACCAAAAAGAACTATGAAATTTTAAATTTAAATTAATAGTATAATCACTACTAGAGAAAAATATAATAATCAGTTCAAATATTTATAATTTATAATTATAATTAATTAATATATTCAAATGAATTAATTTTGAAAAAAATACAAAAAAGCAACATTGTATTTTTAATTATTAAATTAAAATGTTAATTGTTAAACTATTCATAATAAAAGTCATATTAATTCTGTTAATATAATATAAAGTATCAAATTATTTATCAATATATATCAAATAACATTAACAACACATGATTCTAAAAAATTAGTTTTTTTATTAAATTAATCTTCTTTATTATTTTCATTAAAAATATAATTTAAAAAATTTATAATTCAAATTTTACAAAAAAAATAATAATATCATTTTGGGATTATAATTTAAAAATTATCAACATATTAATTTTTAGGTTTTTTCTAAAAATATAAATTTCTATGATAATAGTGTGAAAATTCATATCTACAAATAACAAGACTTATAGAATTATTTTTATATTATTATAAATTAAAAATTAATGAAACTCTTTTCGGGAAACAAATTTATATTCTATAACCGAATTTATGAATTTTAAAAATGGTGGCATGATTTTACAAACCCATAATTGAAAAGGTGTGAATTTAATTTATATCGCTCAAAATACTGGTTTTAGTACATTTTATATTTAATATTTGAAAATTAATTTTTATCAAATTAATAAAATATATATAATAAAATATATTTGAAATAGGATGTTATTAAGTAAAAATAATTAAAAAATAATATTATTTTTAATCATAAAAGATAAAATACATTTTTTAATCTTGTTACCCCAATAAAAAATAAAACGGATTAAAAGGGTCTATCAGAAATAAAAAGGAAAAAATATGATTCAAATATGTGATGGAATGGGTGTTTTCTAAATAAAAATGTTTTTAAAAGAATAATCTTCTTGAGTGTTTGATTATCTTGCAACTCTGAGATTTAATCAACATGGGATATAATATAAAAATATTATTATTTAAGTATTATTATTATCAAATAGCCATTTATTTAGAGGATATAAACATTATAAACATAATTATGAAATAGATATAATGTTCATACATTATAAAGATTTATCGAATAAATTATATGAAATAAGAACTCAATTTTTATTAATGTTATTGTATTGCTTCAAAAAATTATTTCCTTCAAAATGTGATTTTCTTTTCCATTTTATAAAATATTATAATTTGTTACTAGAAAGTTTAAAATTAAATTAATTAAATGAACTTAAAATTTGATAACATCATATCAAAATTATCATATAATCATTTTCATATTTTTTAGAAAAATTATGTTATGATTAATAGTGAAAATGCTGATATTTAAAGAAATAATCATTTTATTTTAATATATTCAAAATTTAAAATTCTCATTCATATTAGTGGAAAATTTTCCTTATTTCATTTTGATTAAATTTAATCCAAATAACTTTATAATATATTTTACACTAGAATATCGTGTAAAAAGTGGATACTTAAAATTACTTTTTTTTACAAACTAATTTTCATTACATTTTTTATGATTAATTTAAAATTAAATATTAAAAAATCCATGAATTTAATCATGAAAGATATATTCCATGTTTTTAATTCGTACTACCTATTTTTTTAGATGCTTATCTATTATTTTTTCATTTGTAATAATAACCATATTTAATTTTTATCACCTCACCAAGGGAAAATATGGTAATTATGTATAAAAATAACAGAACAAAGAAATACAAAATAACCTAAAACATGTATTTATTTCATTGGATGAGTTCATTCTATGTATAAGAATAAAAAAATCAGAAACATCTTGCAACATTTTATTTATTAAAACATTTATATTCTTTTATTTAAATATAGAGTACAAAATGTCACTCTCTTAATTTTTATAACTATTATATTTCATGATAGGGGTGAAAAAAATATATATTTATATATCAATGGTTATATGATATATAAATTATTTTTATCGAGGTATTTTATTTCTAATTTTTAATTATTAAATAATTACCTTTGATACTTACGCAACGAATACATAGTATTTATTCAGTTAATATAAAATTAAATTAACATAAATTTTCAATATTGCGATAAAATTTTAAGTATTATAATGTTCCAAAGAATTTTTAGATAAATATAACATATTAGGGATGTTTGGAAGGGTTTCATATGAATTAAATTATTCTAATGTTGTTTCCATAGTCAAATTTAATGAATAGTTCCAAAAGTGAATCTAAAGATATTTTAAAATGAATAATTTTCCATAAAATTCTATAAAATTAAAAATAAATATTATATCATTAAAATTTAATGGTATATTAATGATAATATAAAAAATATCCTTTTTATTGTTGACATTTACATTGATATTAACTTTCCTGACTCATTTAATGAAAACCCTTTGACACCATGATAAGTTTAAAAAATGTTAGCGTGGGGAAAAATATAGATATTGGTGAAAGAAATAATATAGACGATTTAAAATTTTATTTAATGTGATTATTTTGACTCAGAATCATCCTATATTCAAATAATATCACTGTATTGTTATCCCATGAAAAATAATTTATATCAATTTAATATTTTATTTGATTTCATGAATTTTCTTCCCTCACTTATAAAAGGGAACCGAATCTACTCATTTTTTAAAACATAAATATCTATATGGATTATATAATATGTTATAAAATACCTTTATTACACACCTCCCTATGTCCTAGGATACATTTATTGATTAGAAATATATCATGGGAATATTTTTGGTGTAAACATTAAGAGGTTGTCCAAAGAATTGGGTTATTCTTAAATAAGAATTTTTATTTTAGTTATTCCTATACCTACTTCAAAATAGAATTATACCAGAATAAATAATAAATTCAGCACCTCGCATGTAAATAAGTTTTATTTTTCTAATTCCATAAAAAATATCCATCTCATCTTCGAAAAATGTGAAATCAAAACATCATTCATCTGTACGTCAGACTACCACCTCATGAACAGGTGCAATTTATTTTCCATTACATCCTATCACGTAATGTTATAATGATGTATTTAATATATATATATATATAATATTCATTCCATATTTACCAATTTATAATTTTTAAATATAGTCTAATTTCATTCATTTCAATTATTTGAATAGTGATAATGTTGTTCATGAATACCTTTGGATTACCACTTCCATGAAGCTATGTGATTCGTTTTTCATTACCACATAACATGAATTATATATATAATTTTATTTAATGAAATAATATATTATATATTATATATTTATAATTATATAGAGATAATATAATATTTAACTTCATTTTTTTATAATATATTAAAAAAGGAAACATTACTAATTCGTATCAACAACCAACCATCTCTATAATTGTAATATATTTATTTTTTCATAACCATAATTAAGTTTTTTTATTAAAATTTTAATTTATATATAGAAATAACACTTATTCCATGATTGTTATTATAAAATATAGTAGAATAATGACCTATTTGAACATAGTAATCCTACAGAAATAATTTATGACTTATGAGGTGAATATACTCCAAACATATTTCATGAAATTACAATATTAGGTAATTTGTTATAAATTAAAAAATAAAAATAAAAATAAAAAAAATATCTTATGATTTTATAAATTAAGTTATCTTTGTTATTTTAGAATATAACTAGGGCACACATTGAATCAGCTTTGAGGTAGGCAACAATTTATATGAAAAATGTAAATTTAAATATTTTAACTTTTAACCATCTAAAAAATTTCCATCCATTTACATATTCTTAAAATTAATATAAATATATATATATATATAAGATAAATATTGAATTAAAAAGGACATATTATGTTCCATTTGTCTTTCATTAAATTTATTTTCAAAAAATAATTATTTTTCAAAATATTATATTGAATGTTTTGAAAAAATGATTAAATTATTGTTCTATTTTGATATATACTCCATAATTGGGATTATACACCACCATAATCTATTTTTGAGTTTATTATTCCACTAAAATATTTCAATTATTCATTAATTATAATACCACATTTATTTTTTTTCTCGTTAATTTCAAAAATGAGTTTAAATGTAAGTGATATTTCAATATTTGGAAATTTTTCTTATGAGTGAAAAAAATATATTTTGTTGATTGTAAAGTTAAAAATTTAAGATTTTATGTGTTATCATAATGTTATGGAAATTAGGACCTTTTTATGATGATGTTTGATCCCATTAATAACTATGATTGTTTGGTCCAATTATAAAAAAGGATCATTGGTTCTTCTTCAAACCATGGATGTATGGGTCCATGATAGCCCTTCATTGCAATGGTTACGAATGATGTTTGAAGTTGATGATATGTGTTATTACACTTGTAAGAGAGATTTCATGTATAATAATAACCTGATTTCTCATATTAAATAAAATATTTTTGAATTATTTTTGTGTTGTTTTGAAAGAATTTATGACTTATAATTCTATGATGGTGAACATATATCTACTTATTAATGGTGAAAAGTACAACTTCCTAAAAAGTGTATCACGTGTTGTTAGTTTTTTCAAAGAAACTATAATGGGTATTAATTTACCTTAAATATTCCTTTGAAAATTTTTTATGAAAATATTTTGGTAGAGGAAGAGATTTATTATATAAGAAAATATTTATTTCCAATCAAACGTTTTTTTTTAAAAGAAAATATTTATTATTTTTAATGAACTAACATGTTACATTCCTTGAATGTAATGTACTATGATTTTGTGCTTATCTCATATTCTATCTTTTTCTTGTAGGTCCGACGGATAAGTAATAATTATATAAAGGTTTAACATTATACTATAGGGATTCAACAAAAAATGATGAAAACATGTTTTACTAAAACATGAGTTAAAGTTATATGTTTCTTATTCTGTTGTAAAATAATAAATGAGTGTATTTTAATCTCTTTAATATGTGTATTTTTCTTAATATTTATTAATTATTCGATAAAAATATAAACTACAAGGATCCTCATGACAGAAGTAATGTGAAATCTAGATTAAAAACTCAATATTTTAAAATCTTTATGGTTAGGTCTATATAGTTGGTATTATATGAATGATTTAGAAAAATTTATGTGTTTGGGTTCTATCTTTGCATAATTATAAATCCATATATAACTATAATTTTTTGTATATTAGGTATAATTGAGGTTATTTTTTATTAATAGGATGCATTGTATACGAGATTATAGGGTTAAAGATATCTTAGTTTTTATCTTTCTTATACGTTTTTTTTATTATTTTATAGATATACTCACATAATGTTTTATTTTGTCTTAGTAAATTTTTAGATCCTATAGGATCCAATGTCATGATATTTTTTATGATTAATACAATTATATTTTAAATAAAAAATTGAATATAATGGGATCTATAGTTATAACACTTGTGTTTAATATTATCCATCTATCTAGAGTTTTGATTAATAATTTGAACCTAGTTGAGTTTTTAAATTCATCAAATAATAGATAAATATTTTTTGTGTATATTTTGGTGTTACAGATAGTAATATTAATAATATTAAACATCCTTGGTGTCAATAATTATGGTAGAAGAGTCAAGTGGTATATCATAATAGAATAGAAATATGTTTTTTGTGGAAAATGAAAGATTAAAGAAATAATTATCCTACGAAAATGTATTGTTTGGTTAACACTATAAAATAGAATAATGTTGATACCAATATGTCAATAGAATATTTTATCTGTGCGTAGTGTGGGAGTTATGAAAATTTATGTCCAATATAGAAATATCATTAATGGGGTCAGAGTATTCATACAATTAAATGTTGAGTAATACCTAATTCCATTATAGTAAAAGATTAAAAAACTATGAATAAAAAATGAATGGTATGTATAATATTTTGGAATATGTTTTGATGTTGTTGAATCATATTACTTGATTAATATTTGTGTCTGTAGGTAGTAATTATTAATTAATATTATGGAAAAGGGTTGTTAGTTTGTTATGAATAATGTGTAATGATTCAGGTGTTTGGATATATGGATTCGGTAGGTATTAGGTAGTTTTAGATTTATGTTTGTCCATGTGTTGAAATAAATAAATATAATTTTGATGAATTACGTGATTGGATTAACCTGGATACAATTGTGAGTCTTAATATATTTTTTTGGTATATGTATCCCTTGTAATCAAAATGTTTTTTAACAAATGGTAGTTTAAGGAACAATGATCTCTTATTTTGGGGACATAATATAAATAATATTCATAAACATTAAGGGTAACATGTTCATCGATGATCATATAATTATAGATAACTAGAATAAAGGAGTTATTATATTTATGGTACATGTGTTTTACTTTATAGATAACCAAGGTATTGAAAAATTATTTCATGATTAATTATCTAATATATTTCGAAATTAATTCACTATTTTGGGAACCATATTTGATTAAGGTAAATCTAAATATTTTGCTGATAATATTGAATCGTATTTAAGGAAAAAGGTTGAATTTTATTTTTTTATTTATAATATATTTTATATTGATTTTATTTATTTATCAAAATGTTTTTTATTTTTTTAAGATTATATTATTAAGGAATATGTATTCCTTCGGTTTTTGACTTTATGAGTGACAAATGATTATGGGGGATAAAATTAATACTAATCATCTAGAATTTTTTTTTAAAATAATTGTATTTTAATTTTCAAACATGGATAGGGATATTTAATATAACATTATGGATAGGTATTTATATATGTATTTAATTTGGACATTGGGAAATGTTACAAAATTTTGGAGATTAATGTGTTTTTCATCTTTGGAATTATCATTCATTTTTATAACAATATTGGATTTGGTCAATATCTATATACCTGATAAATATATGGATATTATTTTTGGGCATATGTGTTCTAATAGAGCATGATTAATGTGTTTCCAGAATAAAAAATTAATACCGAATACTCATCATTTGAAGGAAAATGAGATATTTGAGGAAATTGTTTAAAGGATGAGATTATAATTTTGAAGTAAATACATTTCCTTATGTTCATAATATAGATGTTAAAGGAGTTTATTAAATAGGTAAAAGGATCAAGATAAAAATTTCATATTGCCTTTATTTATTATGAATTAGTGTTATTTTTCATACCTCATTGATTAATGGTTTTGGGGCCATTACCATTCTCATGATCATTCACTTTCTTATGAAAAATAATCTCTAACAGTATATTTCCTTATTTCTACAATATAATTTTCTTTGATGTTTATATTTTCACATATCACTAATGTCTTAGTATTTTAAACCTACTTATGTGTTACTCTAGATAAAATTCGTGTTTTAGTTTCACACTTTTATAGATTAGGTTTTGTTAGCCATTTAATTGTGTCATTTTCCAAAAAATTTATATTAAAATGTCGAACCATTGATTACAAAGATCATGTATGAATTGTGAGGATATAATTTATTTAATTGTATACAATATAAAATTTCATGTTTTTTAAATAATATTATGCTTGATAGCTTGGTTAACATGAAACATCGGACTTTAAATGACTTGGGATAAACAATATAAATATTATGATTTAATTTTTTCCATTATAACATTACTATTGAATTTGTGGGTATAAATAGGACTAAAAACATTAACGAATATATATATTTAAAAGTCATAATCAATATAAATTTAGTTATAATTCTAAGGAAATAATCACAAAAATTTTAACAATGTTATTTTGTGGTTTTAAAATACATTATAATCAAAAAACACATTTATTTATTCTTTATTTAATATTGTAATTAAATTATATCTTTTTTTTTAAATTTTATTCTATTTAATTAATATATAATTTTAGATGCTTTTATCAACAATTGTTTTTGGAAAAATTATTTTATTTTTTAAAATAACTGATTTTTAACGTATATTAAAAAATAAAAATTTTAATTGAAAAAAATTAGTTCTTTTAAGGTATTAAAAATGTAAACTTATAAATTTTATTACTTTAATATATTCATTAGTTACTTTTTAATATATGTATTAAAATTATGTTTATTTAAATAAATTATATAATTCAATTTGAAATATATAAATATATATATATATATATTAATAAAAAATAATTTTTTTTAGGTTTTGCATATATTTTTTCCAAATAAATCGAAGAATTTTTTTGAAAAGAAACATCAAAAATAGATTTTTTATTGAGAATAAATAGGTGAATTTTTCTAAAATATTTCCCCTTTTTGGTCATTAAGAGTAAAAATCTTAGTAAAACAATTTCACCTCATTAAAGACAATTCTTGTAATTAAGGTTAAAATAATATGAAAAATACTAAAATATGACCCTAAACATGAAATTATTTAAATTTATTAGTAAATTTCTTCCATAAGAATCCAAAGATATAAAATTTGGAAATTATTTGATTATTTTATTTGATTATAACATTTTTTTATTTTAATAAAATATAAAGTCAGATGATTCACCAACTTTCATTGAATATATATAATATTTTGTGACACTATTGAAAATAAAAAGTTTTTTAATATAAATGGCTCTATTAATGATAAATTATTTTTTATCATGTAAATTTATTTTTATTTTTCAGTGATGAAATAATTATCTTAAATACATACGCAACTATGACATAATATTTATCCTGTTAATGGTAAAAAATAAATTCTGAAAATATAACAAATAATACAATTTTAATGATTTATTGGGATCATGGTATTTTTACTTAAATATAAAATATACATGAAATTTGGAATTAACATATTCTATTTCTATTGATTTCATGATATTTTTAATTTATAATTAAATGAATAATTTCAAAACTAGCCTTAATTTATTTTTACAATAATTTTTTTTATTAAGTGATTAAAAATTAATAAACATATCATATCCTAAAAATTAATTATTATATGGTTGAGAAAAAATGTTGGCATGTTTAATTGTACCTTGTCCTTTTATACTAAATTTCATGACTCCTTTAGTGTTAAGAACACATATTCTTTGTTAAGTTTCTGTAGGGTTAGTGAGGGTTAAAATAAGTAGATAAGGGTGGAAAGTACTCTAATCATGTATAAATTTATTGTATAACATATTTTGAACCGATAATCATCTTATATTATAATTATATCAGTTTAGACGTTTTATTATGAAAAATAATTTATTTTAATTTCATATATTTAGAAATTGCAACAATTCAACTCCCCCCTCTTATAAAAGGGAACACCCTATCTTCTATTCCTAAAATGTCAAAAGAATTTATGTTTGGAAAATACCTATAATAATACATTACATAAATCCCCCATATCCTAGAATCTATTGATTTATTAGAAAATCATCATACAAAAGCATTTCATATAAATATTTAGAAGATTTCGAAAGAAGAAGTATGGTTCTTAACAAATAAGTTTTGATTTATTTATTCGTGTACCTAATTAACATATAATTATACCATTATTAAAATAGTAACAAAATTATATTCCAAATAATTATATGTTATTATTTTAGTGGCATAACATATATCTATATCCTCCTCCATCTAATGGGAAATGAAAAAATGGTTCGTGTTTATGGTGGACAACAACCCTGTAAACTTAAGTAATTTCTTTTCCCCCACTATATCTTATGATTTTTCGTAATTATTCACTAAAATAATACATATGATATTCACCAAATATTTTTCAATAATTAAAGAAAATATATAATCTGCGTTATTACCTTTCCATTTGGTTAATATTGATAACATCATTAATGTGTAACTATGGATTACACCTCCATGAAGTGTTGTGATTTATTTTTTAAAACCAAATCACATGACTAAAATATATAATTATATCTACATATATAAAATTTTATTTATGATATAACTAATATTCTACGAAAATAAAATATTACACATATTCTTTCCATTTTGATCTTTGAAAAATAGAAACATTCCTCATGTGTATGAATGAGCTATCTTCTATTTTATTGGAATACAGTTCCCTTTTCATAGCCATTTATCATGGTAGTTTTTAATATTATATTGGATATATATAAATTATAGTCATTTTATGATAATTATTTTTGATATGGAGTAATAATGTCAATTTTTACCGTAGTCAACCATCCAAAATCATTTTGTACGTACAAGAAGAATATCTTTAAAACATGTTATATGAATTTAATTGATTATATAATATATTATAACAATGTAAAAGGGATAATATTCTTGAAATAATTTCATTAGAGTGTAAATTACTAAGATAGGTTTATTATCAATGAAGATAAGTAATCCATGCGATGAGTCGAAATTGTGGAAATTCATACATTACATTAAAACATTACTTTTAATGTTATAATGGTGAATTTTATAAATATTTTTCTTCTATATCATTATTCATTAGATTATTCTATTTATAGTATTTATGTTTACTTGAATGAATTTTATTGTATATTTTACATCCCTTTTTAATTTATCTTAAATTTTTTCAAAAGAAATATTTTTAAGTACATTATATGGTTTTTTTGATGAAAAATAAAATGGAATGATCTATTTTATGATATGAAACATCAATGAATGTTCTGGAAACTGTAAAAGTGTTTTTATATTTTTATTCCATTACAGTTTTTTACATTATCTTAGAATAAAAATAACTTTCCAATATTTTGTGTATTTTCATAAATGTTTTTAAATGGAACGAATAGTTTACTATATATAATTTTTTTATCGGTGAAATTAATATTTTAATTAGTTTAATGTCAAAAATTGAAAGCATTTTATGTCTACTAAATATGGTATAATTCATTGGAATTTTTTAATGAAGGGCTCTTTGGCTATAAAATACTGACATGTGGTTTTAGTATAGTCTAAGGGTGGGTGGTTTGGTTATAAAAAAATGGTTGGCCCAACCATATCCCTCTAATTCATTTTGTATAGATTATATTTTTATTCAAATGTATTGGTTTTTTCCACTTGTAGAAGTTATTTTATGAGTAATATAAATATAATTTAACATGGTACCTCTATGATTTTTCTTTTAGTCTTGTGTGTTTTTACTAAAATCATATTATCTCACATTATAAGATAATGAACAACATATAAATTAATGTATATGATACTTCCAAAGGGTCTAATTTATAACATTGTGAAATTTTTTTATTTATTTCATGATTTCAATGGGAACATTATGTTTTTTTATATTTCTTTTAAAATTTATTATGGCATGTTTTATGAAAGATATTTGTTAATAGAGGGCGGTTTTTAGTAATAATTTTTGTTGATATGAAATTCAATTATTGAAAAAAAATTATAATATTAAAGAACTAATGAGTCCACTTATTTCATTTTTATTTCCCTTAAAAAATATTTTTGTGCTCATCCACATTTTTGAATTTTTTTTCATAAGATGTAATGATCAGTATGGACTATAGAAAGGCCCAACCATCTATTATAGGTACATGACATTAATGAAACAATTTTTTAATTAAATAAGAGTTAAAAATAAAGATATAATTTTTGTGTGGAAAGATAAAATATGAAGTATAATTTTTACTATATAATATATTTGTTTCTACATTATGATTTATAACCCAATTCTCTAAAACTATAATCTGTAAAACTATTTAAGAAAGAAAAAAAAGTGAATTGTAAACAAAAAACTAATGGTTACATAAATTATATGTCTTGGACCTTATATGTTTTTATTTATATACCTTATCCATTTACCATATATAATTTCAGAATTTATTATCAACAATACATTTGAGAGACTTGACGTTATTAATATTTTTTGAGTATTTGAGAAAATCAATCCTTTTTTCACTAAACAATGTTGACTACACCACTCATATACCTTGACCAAATAACTAATTATTTCCATTAAAATATTTTTCCAATCCTCCCCAATTTTTTTTAAAATTCTAGTGTTTCTAAAATTCTCAAAATACCATTCCTCAGTGGTTAACCCCCTTTGAAAATTGAGATAATCAAATATGTGAGTAATAAATTTCTAAAATACCTATTCCAATTTATATTTTCCATATCCACTCCTTCATCATAAAAATACATTATACATATTAATATGATTACATCAGTTTCTTTAATTTAATAATACTGTAATATAATTATTGTATTATCATTTACGACTCTTCCCATTTCTATTTTTCATAAGAATACCATTTTTCATAAATTGTGGGAACTACCTCCTCTATAACGCAACATGTTTTGTTCTCCTTAGATTATATAGAATATTAATAAAAATATATACCATAATTCATTTGGAGGTTATTTATGACATATTTCAGACTGAAATTTTTTACAATATTACTTGTTTTTCCCATTCTATGGAAAATGAAATCAATAAACATGTGTACTTGTGTCCTACCACCTCCATGGAATTATTTTTTACCTTTTGTATTTTCATCAATGTCTTACATCGATGGTTATTTGTATTTAATTTTTTGAAAAATGTGACATTTATGAAAATAATAATATTCTAGAGAGAAAATATGGAAAATATATTAACAATAGTGTCAATAAACTACTATCACAAAACTACCACCTAGAAGAGCATTATAAGTGTAAAAAAATTGGTTTTGGTGTAAAATGAAATATCATTTTATAGTTTATTATTACCATAAATCATTCAATTATTAATATTTGAGATTAATAATCACTATATAATGTCATTAATATTATAATATAATGACTTTAAAACTAAATAAATTCGACATCATCCATCTATTATGATATGTTCTTGTTCGGGATGGTTTAACTACCTAAATGAATGATATTAAAAATTTATATCATGCATGAGCATGGGAATTATATTTTTGTAAGTATTTTAGAAAAATTAATAGTTTATTATTTTATTGAGTTCTTGATTGATAATATAATAATTTAACTTTGTATTTAAAAAAACATTCTTTATTCATTAATAATCATCAAAACATAACTATAAATCCCCATTACAATTATATCAGTTATGTTCTAATAATTTATTTTCATTTCCTTTTTTGTGGGGTATCATTTCCAACCTTTTAATTTTATGGATTCTTATAATGGTGAGTAATGGGATTTTTTGGGGTTTTAAACATAAAAACATATAGTTTCTGCTACTCACTGGGATATTACATGTCATGTAAGTGATGTACACTTTGTGTAATGGATACTGGGAAGAATCCATGAACTACATACATATATTTATTGATGTATCAACCTTGTATGTATAAAAATTATTCTCTCCATCGCCATAGTACCCAGACAAGGGGGTCATTTTACCTTGTATTACCTTATCTAGGAGATCAATTATCTAAAATTGTTGTCAAACCAATTTGGTATGGGTTTCAATAACTATATCCTACCCCTAATCACATGGAAAGGACATGGTGTACACCTTCTCAAATTGGAAATAGGATACACATCGTGGACTGATGTTAAACCACGTGGTATATCCAATCAGAAGGACACACTATCTATTTACTAAAGGATATCATAGTAGGCCAACAAAATAGGTTCCAACATACAATTATTCTGCAGGAGAATTAGTGATTCAGAATAGAATAAATAGAAAATTTGAATTTCCATATCATCTATAAAATGTTGACTTATTTATATCATCTCTTAGACTCTCAAATGATGATACCCTGGATGTAGGTAAATAATATAAAACAAATAATCCCCTCTAATAATATCAAATAGATCTTTAATTATAGTAATGGTATACTTGTTCATAACGGACACCCAATTCAATATCGAATAGTAAGTACACTGAATGGGGATTATGTATTAATTAATAGAAATAATTATAGGTAAATCCAATAGTGAAACACTAGAGAAAATAAATCTATTTACTCTTGTTTCATATGTAGGACCATAAGTTCCACCAACTCAACAAGTTACATTAGATATGATGGAATAGAAATGGGATATATTCCATAGAGTAGTTCAATAGTAAACTCATCCTCTACATGTGGCGGTAAACAATAAAAATCATTTAGAAAGACTATTGGTTACATGAAAAAATATAAGTTATATGACCACCTAAGAAATTAAAAAAAATCATTAGGAAACATCTCTAACTACTAGTTTTATATTATAATGGCATAAGGATAAAAATGCCCCATAACTCCCGATATAAAGTCCCACTCTCTTGGGAAAACATGAGTGACCCCGTCAATAGAAATTAACTATAGATAACAGCAAAAAAAATAAATCTATACCTTCATTAAGTTCATCCAATTTATTCTGATAATATAGTCGATGAATTAAAGATCAAGCACTATGAAGTTACAAAGCACTTGAAATTTAGATATCACCACCCATCACGTGGTGCACATGAAACTTTGTTTAGAACAATTTCCAAATGCATGGAATGATCAAAAGGAATGGCATATGCTCTAAATGAAAACCCAAAATTTCAACCAACATTGATAGTATAAAATAATGAGTATCACCCAAATAAAAAAATCAAGCATGATAGAAGATGATATAAACACTAAACCTCTAGAAGTTGCTGAACCTGCTTTATATTCCAAAGTTTCACACTCTACCACATAGATCCATCTAGACATAGCCACCTGGAAATTCCTACTAGAATTTTAATGATACAGACTACCCATGGGAGCCTCAACATGAACCTACAATCACATTGTTAATTGGGATCCCAACTTACTCACTTGGTACATCTTGTAACAAAAATGTTTTAGATAGACATATCACCAAAAAATATAACAATTTCTATGATCCTATGTACAAAAAGTCATGGTTTGACCATTCCTCCTATAATGGTATTCAATTACATGTTTCTACACTATGTAATTCTCTGAAACAAGTCATATAGAAAAATAACCACTCTTGTGCTCCCTTTTCCAACCAGAATAATGACCCTGGATAATAGCAGTACTAACCGAATCTCCACGAAACCTGTCCTACTAGCTATGTCAGCCTCAACCTATGATACATAACACATGACCTCCATAAATGTCGAAATTCACATAATAACTATAATCAACTGATTATGTACCATCAATCCCATCTCAAAACACAGTTACTTTCAGTAATAATTTGTGATAAGCTCAGGTATAAGATTTACCAAGTCATAAAAATCGGTGGTTAAGTCTATAATGGTGCACTCCCCTTTATCCAAGGCCATGAACTCATGGGTTCTTTCCCCTTACAGAATCTATGGATAAAACTATGAATTAATGTTTTCCTTTAATGAAACACATTTTAGATTGTAACATTCCACGTAAATAACGAATAAGAAATTTTCATATCTATTAATATTTATGAATTAAATATTCATTTACTTTAAAGGGGATGTTATTTTTGATGTCATACCTGATACACAATAACAAGTTTCTTTGAAATCTTATGTTTCACACAATGTTGTTTCATACTGAAAAACAATAATATAGTAAATGGTAGTTAACGCCTAGCTTTTGTATTGGTGGGAATGAATAGAACTAACTACAATATGATTATACATGTTTTTTAAATGTTTTTACATTTATACAATAAAATTTAGAGGCTTAAAATGTGAATAAATCTGATTTTACGCATAAATGCTCAAATATTCATTAAAAGGATGATTTACCGCCTTTTGAGGGAGAACCCTATTTAAATCTATTTATGGTCACTTTTATAAGTTCTATTAGAAAAAATAAAATTATTCATTATAATCAGGACATCAAAATTTTCATTGGTTAAATTTATTGTATTTTTCTAATAAAATTCAATTTTTAATGAATAATGAACAATACTCTATTTTAATTCAAAAATGCCTTTTAATATAATTTATTTATATGGTTAGATTATATTTATAATTGGTTTGAAAGTTTAATTAGATTATATTTTTACCATGTAATCCAATGTTTTCCATTGGAAGTAATTTCACATTGAAATTTGACATAAACCAGTGTCAATCTTTTGATAGTTATTATTTCTTAAAAACACGATTTTTGTTTGATAACGAGGATTGATTTTAAATAAATTAATGAAAGTACTATGTTTTTAATTTGGTAGAGTAGAAATTATCATCTAATTCGGAATATAAAATATAGTTTAGGTTGATGTTTTGGTATTTTTCTTAAAACCTTCAATTTTTGATGAATAATGAAAACACTAGTAGTAATTAAAAACCCGAATTTTTCATTTAAATGAAAATTTCCTACTTCGGTTAATTGAATTTAAAAAAAATAAATACATGGTCGTTATTTTTAAGTAAAATATGGTTCAATAAGATGAATATAATATTTGGTTAATAGTATGTTTTGACTATTATTTACCTCAGTTAATGGTATGTTGGGTAATTCAAGGTAAAAATAATATTATAATAATATTAAATTACCATAAAATGTGTCATAATCCTATTGGTTGAAACATTTATGATTTTGGTCATCCTTGATATTATTTTTGGACCCCATGAAGCCACTTAAGAGTGTTAAAGACACTTTATATTAATTAATTTAATCTACGGAAAAAAATGACATAATCATATAAAATTTAGTAAATCAATTTCTAAATGGGGTTATATGTGTTATCTATTCAATTATAAAAATTCATTTGAAATATAATAATATTTCCTATACCATGTTATTTGTTTTATAATTTTTAGAAATCATCTAAATAAAATTATTTATGACACAATAATGATGGAGTGTTTACCTCATTAATGAATGATTTAAATAAATACGCTTTTAAAAATTAAAACAATTTTCAAAAAAAGTGAAATTATTATTGAATTATTTTATTTCTAATAGTAGTTATCTTATATTTAACTTTAATTAGTTTTTGATCTTTAGAAACCTAAATTCTTTATATTATAAAATAATATTTCCAAACTTTTTAATAATCCCCTCCTCCCCTTATAAAAATCCCTCACTTCTAACCCATTCCTCACACTTATTAATCTTCTTGGATCATACAAAATCTTCCTTTTTAATCTCCCTACCTACCTATATTCCACCTATAAGCCCTAACTTAGGTGTAAGGCACTTCAAAAATATCATTTTGGTTCAAACCAAAGGGACTTACCCGATTTAAAGGTAACGTATTCCCGTATGTTCTTTTCTTTTATTTTACTTCTCAAACCCCCTAAAATCTTTTTATTCATTTATTTTAAAACAAAAATAATATCCTCAATATATGTGGTTGTTACCATGCAAAGGATTCTAACTACACTTACACACACCTCGACCTAATGGGTAAAGAACATACTGTTTATGTGGACGACAAAGTAACACCTCATGAAACGTTGATTTTTTAATTATCTCTTACCACCTCTCATAGAGGAAATTAAGATGTCACTTTATTTATATGTGATATATATTATATTTATATTGTCTTTATAATTCTTTATTTTTCATTTATATAATTCCTTTATGGTTTCCATAGAGGGTAAATATGATAATTTCATTGGAGGAAGTGTAGACTACCTCTCCCTTAATGTGATATGACTCGTCAACGCCATATGTGTAATGTATAAAGGATATAGTTAATGAAATTATATATGATATTATACTAGAATTATAATATACCTATGTATAATTATGTTTCATTCCGTTAAATATGAAATAAAAATGAAAGTAGTGTTCAAGCGTACGTATGACTTACCGTCACCATGAACGGTGCATTTCATTATTACCTACAAATATTATGTACTATTATAAATACATATATATAATGGATATATTATATATATATGATATTTAAATCATGACTATCATTCTGGATAATATGGAATTTTGACCACATGAACAACTTGTAATTATAAAAATTTCATTTTTGACTCAAGTACCAAACATCGACAAAACGACCATTATTAACTTAAATAACTGCATAATGTTTATTAAATAGTAATAAGTTATATCAAAGGAATAATAAAATATAAAAAGGTTCTTAATCAAGTAGAAGTTAACTTTAGTTTATTATATAGTAGATTAAATAATGAACCGGTCAAGTCGGCCACAATGTAAGGGACTTCATCTCAATCTTCTTTCAATGAGGAATATTTTTTTATATACACGACTTTAATTTATATAGGGTATAAAAACCTTTGACTTTTGATTTCATTCAAAGGTAATATTTTTCTATGGGATTTTAACTAAACTACAAAAAATGAATGTTTCTTTCAACATAAGAAATTACAACGGCTTTTCCCTCCACCACATGTATTATTTGATATATGGATTCCTTAATAAGCCGTAATGTTTTTAAACGGAAAATAAATACCATATACTCTTTTACATATTTTGGTATTGAAAATTGTTTTGATAATGGATTTATTATGTCAATATATTTAAATTATATATTGTGATTGAAATGTGGAAATATTATATTTCCATTATATTTGTTTTTTGTGTTATGAATATGTTATGGTTCTTGGGCATTGTTTACGTATATAAGTGGTTCTGTGATAAACCTTGGGCGGGTGAGCCTGAGATATCTCACCAATGTATTGGGTAATGTGACAGAGGTAAGTGTGAATTCTTCTCTTATGAGATTTAGGTAATAAACTGTTATGGTTATTCCAAATGTAACTCCCTACATAGCTATGAAAGATACAACGTAAGTATGTTATGGGTTCCAAAAGTTACCTTTGTGATTTGCGATTACTATGTATTATTCATAAATCATATGATTTCATGAGGTATGTTAGAGAGCTTATTTTATGTATGTATTGAAGAATTAATGTTTTATTTCTTAGTTTTATAACCCTTACTGAGATTTTTATACCCATATCAAGTTTTGAAATGTTTTTCACAGGACATAAGGATGAATAGGGTCAAGGATGGGATCATTGAAAAGTCATGCTGTTTAAAACATGGAACTAAACCTAATAATTTTTTCAAGAGTTTTTATTTTATGAAAAAAATATAAACTGAGTAGAAGTGTATACTTTTAATTTTTGAGATTTAATGTAATAGTTATGGCCTAATTATCTAAAAATCTATACCTTAAAATATCCTCAATGTAATTTATCCATTTATTTAAATATTATGTAATGTTTAAGGTTGGGTCCTTATAGTTGGTATTAGAGGTTGGTTTAGAAAACATTAGGAGTTAAAACATTGTTAAATTAGTGTCCATAAATTAATTTATGGTAAGATTGAAATGATAAAGAATTTACAGATTACCATGTTTCATCCCCTAAGATATTTCTGTGTTAATAAAGGTATCTTGTAGTGGAAGCAGGGAATGTCTACTGGGAAAGAATACAAATGGAAATGAACTTCTAAATCAGCATCCTGAGATGGTCAGAATCAGAATTGAATAGTTTGTTGCAGTGATGGATCAGATGAATTAGGTGCTAAATGGTGGTTGGGTTTATAGATGATATTTTGGTATCTTCTAAAATATTATATGAACTTGAATTTCATTTAAGGGTTGTCTTGAAAACTGTAAAAGAAAAGATATTGTATGGTAAATTCATCAAGTGTGAGTTTTGGTTACAAAAAATTTCATTCCTTAGTCACATTGTTTCAAAAAAATGGTATAAATGTTGATCCAGGTAAAAAAAAGGTTATTTAAGAATGTACAAGACCCACAAATATAACTAAGATCTGTAGTTTTTTTGGTTTGGCAGGTTATTTATGAAGTTTTTTTTGAAAAAAAATCACGTTTTTCTTTCCCATTTATTTTGTTAACTCGAAAAGTTGATATGTTCACTTGGAAAAAATAATGTGATTATTTTTTTCAGGAATTTAAAAGATGGTTGGTGAATGCTCCATTTTTGGCAATACCTTCAATAAATGGTGAGTTTGTTATCTACATTGATGCTTCGTAGAAAGGACACAGTGGTGTCCTTATGAAGAATGATCAGGTAATTTCTTATGCTTCATGTTAGTTGAAACCTCATGAGTTAAATTACCTACCCAAGATTTGGAATTAGCTTCTGTTGTTTTTTCTTTAAATATTTGGAGGCATAATTTATATGGAGTAAAGTGTGAAATATATACTGATCACAAATATTTAAATTATATATTCACATTGAAAGAATTGAACATGAGATAGAGGATATGTAAGGAATTAATCCAATATTATGATTGCAAGATCTGTTACCATCCAGGAAAAAAAATTAATTGGATGATTCTTTGAGTCAATAAAGTAATTATATATTAACCTTGTTACATTTGGAATGAGATACTTTGGATTTTGATTTAATGAACTTAGGCATAGAATTTTATGGTGTAGGAAATTCCTCGGGTTTGTTTCAGGTGTCAGTGAAATCATCCCTATCAGATAAAGATATGCAAGAGCAAAAGGAAGACAATGAGTTGCAGAAAAAGGTATATTTTGGTCAGAAAGGTAAGATGCCTAATTTTAACATTGATAATGATTGTGTTTTGAGGGCTGGGAAGAGATTATTTATTCCTTATGATTCACAATTGAAGAATTAGTTGTTATGTGAAGCTCATAGTTATTTGTTTTCAGTTCATCCTGGTAGTACTAAGATGTACCTGGATCTTCGGGAGTATTATTGGTGGGTTGGAATGAAAATAAATATTGTAGATTTTACTATGAAGTGTTTGACTTGTCAGCAAGTTGAAGTAGAGCGGAAGTTACTAAAAGGGATGCTTCAACCTTTATCAGTTCCAGAGTGGAAATGGGAAAATATTTCCATGGACTTATTTGTGGGATTACCGAAGACATCTCCAGGTAAAAATGTAATTTGGGTTATTGTTGATCGATTGAATAAATCTTCTCATTTCATTTCTATTCGAGATTCTTTGTCTCTAGATCAAATTTCTCAGTTGTATGTTAAAGAGAACATCGGTTTTCATGGAGATACCATCTCCATTGTATCTGATTGTGATCCTAGGTTCAATTATAACATTTGGAAAGGCCTTCATATGTCGTTGGGTACTATATTAAGTTTTAGTATAACTTTTTTTCCTCAATAAGATGGGAAGTTATAACGAACAATTCAGACTGTGGATGATTTACTATGTGCTTGTTCTCTGGATTACCAGTGAAGTTGGTACCAATAACTTTCTTTGGTTGAATTTTCTTATAATAATATTTTTTATTCATGTATATAGATGTCCCCCATTTGAGGAATTATATGGGAAGTGGTGTCGAACTCCAGATTTTTGGGAGGAAGTAGCTGAAAGAAAGTTCATGGGACCAAAATTGGTAGAAGAGATAGTAGAAAAAGATTAGTTGATTCAGAATCACATGAGAATAGCTCAGAGAAGGAAGAAAAGTTATGAAGATACCCGAAGGAAGGATCTTTCTTTTGAGGTAGGTGATCATGTCTTTCTCAAATATTCTCCATGGAAAAGTATGATATGTTTTGGTAAAAAGAGAAAGTTGAGTCCGAGGTTAATTAGACCTTATGAAATCATGGAGAATGTTGGATTAGTTTCCTACATATTGGATTTACTTCTATGTTTATCCTAGGTATATAGTGATTTTCATGTTTCCATGTTGGGAAAGTATATTCCAGTTCCATATCATGTTTTGAGTCCAGAGGTAGTTCAGTTGGAAGAGAATCTCTCTTATGAGAATCAATAGGTCCAAATTCCTGACCAAAGAGAGAAAGTGTTGTGGAATAAGGTAATTAATCATGTAAAGGTTTTGTAAAAAAACCATATTATTGAAGAGGCAACAAGGGAATCTGAAAATTCTATGAGGGATAAATACTCCCACTTATTTTATACGTGAATAGAATTTCGGGGACGTAACTCACAAAAGGGGGAATGATGTAACATCCCTGGGAAGTAAAGAATAATATTTTTTCATATTTATTAATATTTTTGAATTATATATTAATTTTAGTTTAAAGGGGATACTATGTTCGATGTCGTACCTGATATGCAACAACGGGTTTCTTGGAAATATTATGTTGCACAAAATGTTGAGTCATACTAAAGATGATAATATATTAAATGGTAGTTGACACCTATCTTTTGTTTTTGCGGGAATGAATATAACTAACTACAATACGATTATACCAGTTTGTTAAATGTTTTTACATTTATCCAATAAAATTTGGTGGCTTACAATGTGAATGAATCCCATTTTAATCATAAAAACTCTAATATTCATTAAAATGTCGATTTACAGCCTTTTAATGGTGAACCATATTTAAATCTAGTTTGGGTCACATTTATATATTCTTTTGGAAAAAATAATATTCTTCTTAGAATCGGGACATCAAAATTTACATTGCGTAAATTTTTTTTTATTTTTCGGATAAAATACATTTTTTTAATGAATAGTGAAAATACTATATTTTAATTCAAAACTGATTTTTAATATAATTTATTTATATGGTTTTATTATATTTTTTTAATTGGTTTTAAATTGTAATTAGATTATATTTTTTACCATGTAATCCAATGTTTGTCATTGTATGTAAGTTCACAATGAAATTGGACATAAACAAAAGTCAATCTTTTGATAATTATTATTTCTTTAAAATGATTTTTTTGTTTTGAAAGTGGGATTTAATTTGAAATTAATTAATTCAAATTCTATGTTTTGAATTTTGTAAAATACAGATCATTTTTTAATTTATAAGATCAACTATTTCCTAGGCTGAATTTTTGTATTCTTTTGAAATCCTTCAATTTTTGATGAATAGTGAAAACACTAAGTAGTAGTTAAAAACTGAATTTTTCATTTAAATGAAATGTTACCACTTATGAATTAAATTTTGAAAATACGACATACATGGTGGTTATTATAATGTAAAATTTGGTTAAATAATATGAAAATAATTTTTGGTGAATAGTAACTTTTGACTTTTATTTACCGCGATTAAAGGAATGTACGGTAATTTAATGTAAATATAATATTATAATAATATTACATTATACTAACATCTGTCCTAAACCTATTGGTTGATACATTTCCAACCATGGTCATCCTTGGGACGATTTTGGAACCCCATGGAGCCACTTAAGAGTGATAATGAAACTTTATATTAATTACTTTAAAGTAATGAAAAAAATTGCACAATCATAATTTTTTTAGTAAATAAATTTGTATATGGGGTTATATAAGTTATCTTTTAGAATATAAATATTCATATGAATTATAATAAACTTTCCTACATGATAGTATTTTCATATAATTTTTAGATATCAAATAAATAAAATTATTTATGACACAATAATCATGCAGTGTTTACCTCATTAATGAATGATTTAAATAAATAAGATTATAAAAATTAAAATAATATAAAAAACTAGTCAAATTCTTATTTCATGATTTTATATAGAACCTGACTCATCTTATCATCTTCATTAATAAATTTTGGATTTTAGAAACTGAAAATCATTATATTATAAAATAATATTTTCAAATATTCCAAAAGAGCCCCTCCACCCTCTTATAAAAAGCCCTCACTTCTAACTCATTCCTTACACTTATCAAGACCCTTGTCATGTAAAAAATATTTCAATTAAGCTCCCTAAATCCATATCTTCCACATTTATGCATTAACTTAGTCATAAAGAACTTCAAGTAATCCTTTTGGTTAACACTAAAGGGACTTACCTGATTTAAAGGTAATGTCTTCCCTTAAGTTATTTTCATTTATTTTACTTCTCCAACCCCTAAATTATTTTTATTCCTTTATTTTATAACAAAACCCAAATACTCAATATACTAGGTTGTTTTTCTGAAATTTATTCTAACTACACTTACACACACCTCCATCTAATGGGTAAAGAACATACTGTTTCTATGAACGACAAACTGACGCCTTACGAAATGATGATTGTTAAACATTCTCCTATAGCCTCTCATGGTGTCCACTTAGATGGAACTATAATTATATATGTTATATTTTATATATATATTGTCTCTATACTTTTTTATTTTTCATTTATAGAATACCTTTATGGTTTCCTAAGTGGGTAAATACGATACTTTCATTTGAGGAAGTGTGGACTATCGCCCCCTAAAAACGATATGACTCATTTATTCCAAACGTGGAAGGTATAAAAAATTGAGTTAATGAAATTATATATGATATTATACTGGATTATAATATACCTATTTATAATTATGTTTTCATTCCATTAAATATGAAATATAAATAAAAGTAGCATTCATGCGTAGGTACGGCTTACCGTCTTCATGAACGGCGCATTTTATTTCTTATCTCCAAATGATATGTACAACTATAAATACATATATATACAATATATATATGATATATATGATATCTAAATCATTAATATAATTCTGTAGATAATGGAATTTTGACCACATGAACAACATGTAATTATAAGAAGTTCATTTTCGACTCAAGTACCAAATATCAACAAAATTTCCATTATTAACATAAATGATTAAATAATGTTTATAACATGGTAATAAGTTATATAAAAGAAATAATAAACATGAAAAAGGTTCTTCATAATGTAGAAGTAAACTTTAGTTTATTATTCATGAGATTAAAGAATGAACGGGTCAAGTTAGACACGTGGTAAGGGACTTCGTCTCAATCTCCTTTCATTGAGGCATATTTTGTTTTAAACATGACTTTCTTTTATATGGTGTATAAACACCTTTGAATTTTAATTTCAATCAAAGGGAATATTTTTCTATGAGTATTTTTACTAAGTGGAAAAAACAAATGTTTCTTTTAACGTAAGAGGTGAGAATGACCTTTTCCGCCTCCGCATGTATTATTTTATCTCTGGATTCCTTAACAATCCATAATGTTTTTAAAAGAGAAATAAATAAAATATAATATTTTACATATATTGGTATTGAAAATGGTTTAGATAATGTATTTTTTATGTAAATATATATTTAAATAATATAATGTGGCTAAAATGTGGAAATTTTATATTTCCTCTATGTTTTTTTATGTGTTATGAATATGTTATAGTTATTTGGAATTGTTTACATATACAGGTGGTTCAGTTATAATCCTAGGGAGGATAAGCCCAAAATACCTCTCCAATGAATTGGGTAACATGAATGAGGTAAATGTAAATGTTTCTCTTAAGAAATTTAGGGAATATATTTTGATGGGTATTCCAAATGAAACTCCCTATGTAGCTGTGAATGATACAACATAATTATGTTATAGATTCCACAAGTTACCATTATGATTTGTGATTACAATGTGTTATTCATAAATCTTATTATTTCAAGAGGTATGTTAAAGAGATTATGTTATGTATTTATTGATGAACAAATGTTTTATTTATATGTAATATAACCCTTACTGAGCTTTTTGTGCTCGTCAAAAAATTTTGAAATGTTTTTCACGAGACTTAAAGATGAATTGGGCCAAGGATGGGATCAAGGAAAAGTCATGCTTTCTAAAACATGGAACTAGACATGACCCATTTTTTCAAGAGTTTTTATTTAATGAAAAATTGGAAATGGAGTAGAAGTGTTTACTTTGTAATTTTTGAGATGTATTGTAAGAGTTGTGGCCTAATTATCTAAAACTCTAAACCCGAAAAGATCATCACTGTGAATTATCCATTTAATTCAAGATTATGAAATATTTAAGGCTAGGTCCTTATAAATACCATATTTCAAATTATCATTCACTATGGAGTCCCATCATCTTCTTCCAGGCCCCACTAGAAAATATGTGGGAATACCCACCTAATAATATTCAAGAGTCTTCAAAACGATGCAGAGCCTCTCAATATATTCATGCCACTGCTTTGCTTCATGGGTCCCTTTGACTATATGGAAGTCATGTGACCTCTTCCTACTAGATTATTATCCACGGTCAACTACACATCCCATGATCATAGTGTCCACCGACCTAATATTCTGGATGATACGAATCACTACATCAAATAAATAAGTGTCTACTAGAGATTGAACCAATAAATACTGCCTCATAACATTTCTTTTTATATTTGGAAGATAACTTCTAAGAGATATTGTCTTTTAAACATATGTAAATAACCAATTAGTCATTATAAAACTCAAAAACAATTGATCCAACTTATAGAATCTAAAATTATTATTTAATACTATAATAACATAAATAAAATTTAAATTCTACCATAAAAGGAAACACTTTTGAAAGGAATTGGTACATCTATATAAACTTACCACTTAATTTATTTATATGACATTACACAAACCAAGTTTCTAATATTATTTTACAGGTTAATTTAAATAAATTTAAAATAAATTTAATTTAAATAAACCTACAGGAAAGGTATCAGGATCTGTAATGAGTTTGTGATAACCCATGGAAACACACATTCAATCTTGGGAGTGATCTATACATTCCCCTTTTCTATACCTACAATATAAACTGTTATGATACTATTATAGTATACCCAAGTGATATAACCAACCTAGGAAGTGCTAACACACATCAGGCTAGGTTACTCCTCTAATAAACAATTTTAATAGACAAACCTTGGTTTACTCGACCAACTACCCAAGTCATCCCATTACGGGGTGAAGTAAAAAAAAGGTAATAAAACAAGTCCTCAATAAAATCAAAACAAGAAATATAAATATACTAAAAATATGAAAAAGCGAGATAAAAACTAATCTAATTGGGATAAACTAATAATAATGAAATTAATTGACTAGTAATTCTCAATGTAACCAATAGTCACATCCACACAGCTACCAAAACCAAAACAACAACATTAAGAGAATCCAACAAGCTATATAATGTCCCTCCCTTTACTCGCGTCCTATAAAAAAAGGTATACAACCACCCAAAGGTTAAATTAGGTTGTAAAAAATCAGACCTAATAGGAAACCACCATGGAATATATAGAAGTTATATTATCAATAATTCAAAAGTTATATCATAAAAATTGGTTTATAAGAACATTTATAAATAAACCATTTCAGAAAATTTCTCATAGAATCATTGAATTTTTCAAAAAAATATCATATCATATTTTCTAAATCCAGAAATATGTCAGTCATAAAACAATGAAGGTACACTTTCTGAATATAAATATACATGTGATATATCATCCAAGAAACAGTCTACTATGAAACAGGCAACCAAAAACAACCATTCACCATCTAATTGAGCTCTAGCCTATGGGAAAATATATACTATACACTGAGGATCCAAAAAAGGAATAAGGTTGGATACAAATAATATTATTTCCTTCCACAATCCATCGATATACAAGAGGTTTCCTCTTAAGGGTGTCACACACGCTAAGGATACACATGTCCCTTTCTGGACACACCCAAGGTTCATTCTATTCATTGTTTAACACTTCCATTTTAAAAATCATATTTGCATTATTTATATAAAACCATTTTAAATCCATGAAAATATGCTTCAGGGTTTGAAAATCCATTATTTTCCAATCATGTAAATTTATGTTTTAAAGAAAAAATCACTTTATAAAATGAAGACATTACCTTTTCAATTTCAACACATGAAATTTCATTAAAAATATCACGAAATTAATAAGAATAAATGAAATTCAATAACATATATTGTTTTGATAGGTCCACCATACTCAATAATGTAGAAATCCAAACTAACATTGACAAATTTAATGGAAAAAAATATAGTATGATTTTATAATTCAAGGTATTAAGGAGACTAAAAAGGATATTTAGAAAAAACATTCTAAATAAAAATATATAGCCAAATATATCCTCAACCATAAAAATTAATAAATTGAAGAAACTATTACCTGAAGGGGATAAATCCAACCACAATGGTTCTCAATTGATGAATAAACTGATCATTATATAATAGAGTATCCCAAAATTTCCTAGGTGTCACTAGATTTCATGCATGAAATGATTCACGGAGAACGAATGAAACATATCACTTGCGAAGCACCTTAAAAACCAACAATCAGACATTTCCATGGAGTTTAACCCATTTACACATCATTTATTCCTCAGGGTGTGTATATGATGAACACCCCTTCATATTTTTTATTAATATTGTTTTTTTCATAACTACATAAGTTATACCTATTACATAATTTGTAAAAAATTCACACAAACTACCTAGCTCATGGATTCTACCATGTAGAAATTACATGGAATGTACATCAATGACATCGTGTGTATGTTACCAATTATTTTCATAAAGTACTTATTTCTATGTTTAAAATTAATACAAATCCCTAACTTCGCCATTACATGCAGACATCCACTTTCATGGTCAGAATAGCGTCTACAATGAAAAAGGAAACTATAACCAAATATTTGAACATACCTGACAGAGAGGTAATAGGGTGACATAATACCCATTACTAAATTATTTTTTATAGATAATAAAAAAACTACCATAGTATTAAATTATTACTATATAAATAATTATAAAACATAAATTCCAAGAGCTTTTATTATCTAGGAATTTTGAAACTTGGGAGAAGATTGATGAACAAAATTTTTATTACAAAGTAATTCAAAATGATCATTAATATTCATAGTTAAAGTATAAAATATATAAAAATAAAAAATATTCATATCAAGAAAAATTACAATTGAATTATATAAAATTTTATATACAATAATAATGTTATGAAATTGGTTATTAAAATGATTATAATTTGTTAAAATTTGGTTAGATGAGATCAACTAAGGGAGAATCAAGGTAAGAGGTTCTTTAACTAAAATTTCATTTTGTGGGAAATATTTCATATCATACACCATGATCCCCCTTATTATGGTGTGGTTAATACCTAGTAATTTTCATTTACAAAATAAATATTCTTCTTAGTGTTTGAAGAATAATATCTTATTCACTCTCCCAATAGATTTTAAATATAAATACACCAACATTGGAAATTTTTATTGTTAACTCATATCCTATCATTATGTTTTTCTTATTATTCTTGAAAATATTCTTTGATGATAGGTATCTTCCACTTAATGAATTTATTTTATGTAAGTTGTAATTTTACATTGATTTAAAATTTCATTTAAAATATATATGGTAAGGTATTTATTTTAATAAATTTTCTAAATTACTATTGAGACATTATGATTTTATAATATAGTCCAAATATTTTTATAGTATTTTTTTTTACATAAAATTTTGATTGTCTTAGAAAATAATGAAAAATCCCCCATTGGATAATTCTGATATACTTATTTTCAAAATAATATTTAACTTATTAAAAAATTCTATATATGATAATTTTGAATTATAATAAAATTCCAACATACTATAAAATATCAATTTTACTATATTCACCACATTTTGGCCCTTATAAAAACACAATGTCATAATCCTATAGTACATATATCCAGACGCCCACATAAATTTCTATTGAATAGTACATTGATAATAATAACTAAACCCACAATTTTATGTATATAACTATCCCAAAACTAGAGTATAATAGAAGTACTCAAGGATGAAAATAAAAACACTAAACAAACTATTAAAGAGTCAAACTTTCTCAGATAGATGGGATCACTACAAAAATAAACTTTTGAATAGCCATCAGCTATGAATAGGATGAGACCTCAGTTTTTCTAGCATACTATTCTCAACATTCTTTCATTCATCATCATACTCAATAAAAATTCATTTCATCTAAACAAGAGATAACATGTTTTAGAAAAAGGCCATACATGGGTGAGTATAACAATTCGCATAGGATCCCAAAAAACCCAAAACAAAAGGGAGAATAAAAAGGGAAGTAGTCTACTTAAACTAGCCTGAGGTACACCAAATGAGAGAGAAAATCCATCTCAACTATCCCCATCTTTACATGACTAGTCACCTCTATTGACATTTTGCATCAACCAAGATATGTCACAACACCGTATGAAACCCCAAAAAATATCTATATATACTCATCTCAGAATCCAAGTCTAATGAGGTCCCAAGTTCACAACTAGGCATATGATTCTAGTCATGGTTTAAGGGTAATTATTTTACAATAGAAAATACTCCATGAGCTCTATCATCCTAGATGGTACTCATCCAAGAGATAAAACTCCATCAGAAATAGCATTGAAGATTGAACATCCCCACCATCCCTTGTGGAATATGTCCAAGATTAAATGATCATAATATCTCTCCCTATATAAAGTCATAATATAACCTAGCGAATCATTATACGTAGATAGGGGATCTATCCCATTCCTGATGGGGGAAACCTCTCACCCGTCTAGACCCGCAAAATATCTCATCTCACGAAGAGGGGACCACTCCCATAACACTTGGGGAAACTAAAAAATACATCTAGAAAATTGAAGAAAAAATATCATTAGATATTGGATTACACCCTTGAATGATGGGGAAACCAAAATCTCAATCTGAAAACCCCAAATATCTCACTCAAATTGGGGATAACACCAAATACCCTAGGGGGACTCAACAACGCCTCTCAGAGTTCATATCACTCATATAGTGGACTTTCACCTGTGTAGTTTTAGTCATGAAGATTCCATTATCAAATCTATTATGACTAGTGAAGTATGGGTATTATACTTCCAATTACACCAAAAACCCTACTAAAATTGTCGGATGAGTAGGGGATCATATACCCGGGGATTCCAAAACCCCTTCTAAAACCACATGCGGCATAGGTGATCATTTAACCATTGATACCACAAACCATACTGAGATATCCATCTAGATTGGGTATCTATTACCTTGTAATGTTATTTAATACAATTAAATATACCCATCCCAGGGAAAACGATACGACATGATAGACCACCCCATCCTCCCTAGAGAGATATAGAAACTCTATCTATTCTCATCCTATTAAGGGGATCACAATCCATTTGTAATGACTTAATATCACACAGTAACCTCATAGGGATTGACCAAAGGACTCACTCAATAGCTTCTAGTCTATTTATCACTTGAAAAAGAGATCAGAATCCATACCCTCATGAATAAAAATATCCATGGGTAGGGGACCCATTCCCTCAAAGAAGGGGAGCAATGCTTTGTTGTCTTATAGAGTCTAGGTGACCTGCTATCTATGGTGAAAATGAAGTGTACCAACTAGGACTTGTTACCATTTATCTATAGTGATCTATATTCATGATCTAATACTAGTTATGCACTTTAATTTTCAAATAATTCCACCAAGTATCTCAATACCCACCACGATGGATATCATCATGTTCTACATGGAGAATTTCTCGTGATAGGATTCACATAAGACTGAATCCGAGTTCCAAAGAAGGATATACACCCTATGGATGTTTTTATATACATTTCAAGGTGTGTATAGGGGACCACACAATATGTTACCTTGCTTGAGCACATGGTCCTATCATACTCTTCATGTATTCACTATCCATGTGAGCTTACTCAGTGTGTACATGGTTTCCATGACATGTCTCTCCTCAGCTGGACTTCATTCCATACACATTTCCACATGACTCTGTGAGTCATATATTGTACACAACATATACCCTAGGTATGTGGAGTGTCCTAGATTACCATCCTATTATATGTAACCTCATTATGTGACCAAGTATGACACCACTTTATTGTCTCTCTGTTGATTTGCATACACATGACCACTCCCCTTAACATGAATTACATGGTGACATGCCCTAGTCTCACTACACAATGTCTAATCCTACTACATGAATATTAGTCCAAAAAATTAAACTTCCTCAAATTGGAATATCTCATTGAAGACGAACCTTCACTATACTATGTGTTTTATGTAATTTTGAATGATAATACCCATGTGATATTCCCAAAATTCCTCGGCCCCCATTGAAAACCAAACATTGACCCCCACATAGTTCGTAATAGTTTTCTAAGGGATATGCAACCTTAATTAAATTCATATAAAAGGGAGGAAATATTGAAAAATAATAATATTAATATCTCATGGTATAACTCCCAAGCATTAGGGTTATATGTACGCTTTGATATCATTTACCATGATCTATGAGCGATTGTCATAACGATGGGAAATTATCACAGACTCTTCTCTGTGGTTTCTCCTCAGTTTTTCTGTCATGCATGGGGTCTCTACATTCCTCCACCATCCACACACATTGGTAGAGAGGGGTATTTATTTAACTTTATTAAATCAATTACCTACACCTAACTTCATTCTATCATGCCTTCGACCCAACACCTGATGATGAAAAACATTATGTCATGCCTAGGGAAGAAAATTCATTCCAAAGTCAATTGTGGACATAGATTATTGATTCGAGATCCATCTATGTCAATTTTATATTTTTATAAATATAATTATTCTATGTGATAAAATATATTTAATATTTTTAATGTCACTACACTGAGGTTATTTGGGCCTCGGAATCCAGGGATAACTTAGTTCCTGGTTGTAGATACATTCCATGATATATTTGAAAGTATCACAAGGAAAATATATAGTCACTATATCATTAAAATCATAAATATTATTTCCCTAAAATGGAAATCCTCAATTGAAGGATCAATAAAGATCTCTTAAACTGGAATCCCATGTCGGAGAACTCAAAAATGTTTTCCATGCCACCTCCAAGCATGCACTCAGAAGAACAACAGAGGGAAAGACACACCCAATATTTCACTCAAAATAGGGTAAAATCATTACAAAAAGGTGGTAACATGTCCCCTTAACAATGAAACATGGAAAAAAGAAAAAAATAAGTTGATATATATTCATATATTCAATAATTAATACACCATGCTAACCAAACACTGATACTGTAAAACATGATAATTCACATCCGCCCCTAGATGAAACGAAGAATGTCATCAACAATTATCTAAAATAAAATGATAATTATGAGAATTAAAGATGTATTACAAACAACATAGGGATTCCCAGGTGTACACACATAGTCTCACCAAGCCTTCCATCACCATACCTCTAACTCAAAACCTTACACTGAACACACAAGTCAAAGGAACTCATCCACCGCACCTTGAAAATATCCAATTTGGTTGGAAATAAATAACCATAAAATGTGTAATTACATTATAAAAATTGATCTTGGTGGGGGGAAGCATAACTCTTTCTCTTGAGTTTGATTCTACATCGAACAATACCATCACATGGTTTTATCGAAGCCCTGCATCACCTTGGATGATCCTTGATTAAGAAGTTTAATTAAGAGAGTACCTTATAATAGTTTCTTGATATAGTTATTCATAAAGTCTAATGGAAAAAATGAATAGCTATTAACATCCACATAGACTCTATTTTAAAGGCCTCTATAGCCTACGAATATCCTCTATCTTCGTAAGTTGGGCACGGACCACCTAGGGGTGGTCTCTGAAAGATCATAAACCATCATCCACCTTCTACTTCTCTCCCCTCTCATACACCATGTTTGTGATCATGTATAACTCCATTCTATAGATGATTCTTCTTCTAGGGTGCTCCATCAACCATCTCCCTCCGATTAGGACATTGGTTCGTGAAATCTCAAGAAATATGTCCCTACCTATAATAACTGTAACACTACCTCTCTAATTACTGTCCAAAACCATCATGTATTCCCAAAGCCTCGTAACCTCTATCATGGGATCATCACATCATGTTTCTCAAATTCTCAGATCCCTCATCCCACCATCATCTACCAGCTGTCAAGGTATCAAGTCCTGTTGTCCTTGAACTAATAGTTGGAGACTTATCATATATAAATATTTCCACCACTAAGGCTCTCTTAAAATAATTAACATGGGTGGTTGTAAAAAATGATATCATTTATTACCTCATCTCCTAACATAATCCCTACTAGATTCTTTTCCTTTGAAAAGTGGATCTCAAACCATATACATGGAGTACTAAGACAGTTCTATGAACCTCATTAAATACTCTACCATGATAATTATATCATGTCAATTATACAAAAAATACAGAATATGAACTGATATATTCAAGGATGGATAAAAAATTTCTAAATATCCACTCAAACACTGACCATGTGATAATTTCCTCAACATGGGTTTGTGTCACTAGACTCCACCAACTCCTTTTTGATCCCTATAGAAGACTCGCCAATAGGACCTTCGTTTATTTGGATGGTTTCCTCACATGGTATAAAACATATGTGTCTACCTTAATGCCAGTCACCAACTACCTGAGGTTCTATCTCACCTAGATACCTTATTGGTCACTACTAATAGAACTGAAAAAGTGAACACGTCCTATGAACATTCTAAACCTTAATTGTTTGAACAAACTACTTGTCAAAGGGTGGTGGATCAATAAGTTGACAACCTAGAGGTACGACCTCAAGAATTGTTCCCTTCATCAAAGCCTCATCACTGACTGGGTCATTATCACAATCCTTATAAAAAACTCCATATAATTTTCCTCATGGTGGGATCATGAAACAGGATTGGGACACTCCATGATCAAATACTTTATTTAGAGATCTAACGAAAAAAGATAATGAACCCACAACCTAGTCCTATATGATTAATGTACCCAAATTTCCATCCTATCAGTTCCCTATTTCACCTAGTCAATAAGCTCATTAGTAGAGACTATGTGAATGGATACATTAACAGCCACACAAAAACTAGAGTCCTTATCCTGAATTTCAGAATCAAAACTCCTTTAACACTATAAATATGAATCCCAAACCAATATCACTGCAAGAAAACCTTTCAACTACAATTTTAAAGTATAACCCATAGTGATACCATTATATCATGCCCCAAAACCCCAATTCCCAATATGAGACTCCCCAATCCCTCACCCAATATGTCAGTGTCTAAAGTCCATGTATGAGAAGGAATATCACACAAATGGGATTTCATAGACTATGGAGACTCCATATACACACCCACATACATATCCACACAATATTGAAGATAATATATAAAACTGAAACAAAAAAATACATGTAAACTATATTCCATATCCTGAGTAAAGAAGAAGGATAAAATGGAAAAAATAAAATCCCACAAAAAACATTAAATGTTCCCAACCATCTTAGATGGAGGGGATCAATATGAAATGAAAATATCCAAAATCTCATTTTGTATGAACCAAACAACACCTTGGTCGGACTAGCTCACTATGAATTTCGGACTTGGGGTCCTCTTGGGACTCCTTCAAATGTCATGTGAAATTCACAAGACACAATATGTGTCTAAAATATTATGCAGGTTGAGTATAAAAATAATTATTAGGGTACCCAATACCTAAAATAAATGAAACAGATTAAATATAAATATTCCTCTCGACCAATCTAGGAGGAACCCAAATGAGAGATAATCCATATATCGACCGTCCTTAGATGTACAAAACAATTAAAATCTATCAACATGAGACTCCACCAAAAAATTTGAAAATAATATAAGTAATCTGAGAAAAAAAATCTTTATATACACATCATATAATCAGAGTCTCCTAAATTCCTGACCTCATAGCCAGCCACAAGATTCTAATTAAGTCTCATGTGTAATGATCGTATAGGATAAACCCAAATAATATCTCTACCATCACATATTGATCTCATCTAAGAGAAATAACTCCATCATAAATATCTCATATGATGTCACATCCTCTCCATTGTAGGTGTCGTACATCCATGAAAACATTCTTGTCATATCTCGCCCGGGAGAAAGTCGTGCAGAAACCCAGTGGATCACGATACTAATATAGTGGATCTAACCCATCCCAAATGGTTGATTCATATAACACTACCATAACCATGTAAGTTCTCATCACTGAGAGAAGAGAACACTCCTAGATCACTAGCGGTGACCAAAAAACCATTCTAGAAATCTAAAGACCACATATCATGGGATATGGTATCACACCCCTGACCACTAGGATTCCCCCAAAACCTAATAAAATCACCCAAAATATATCATTCTGATTGGGGATCACGCCTAGAACTTTTGGGGGCACCACATACCCAATCTGAATTATTAGAGATCATATTACTTAGATAGGGGATCTTCACCGGTGTAGTGTTGTCCATGAAGATTTCAAACAACACATATGGTATAATTATTTAACGTTGGGATCATACTCCCAACAAAACTAAAGAATCTAATAAAACTATAACATAAGGATGGTATCATATAGTCCATTTTTTCAAAAACTCTACTAAACCGTCCTGATATGTAGAAGATCATTTAACTAACTATGAAAGAAACTCTACTTGGTTATCCTACTACACATGGAATCATTTACCATGTAGTTTTGGTTATGGAGATTCCATGAACCCAATCTAGTGATACTGATAAGGGTGAGAATCCCACCTTGGCTCCCCTATAGGGATACACCATCTCTATCTGATCTCATACTATCGAGGGGATAACAATCCTTTTATGTGGACATAATACCACATTGTACCATCATTGGGGAAGACCAAGGGGATCACTGAACTACTATGGGTCCAAATGACTCTAATATAAGTGACCAAAAAATATAACCTCACATTATAGAAAAAACACATGTAGGGGACCCACACCCTAAATTAATGGGTGCACCACTCTATCATCTCATTGAGTCCAAGAGACCCGCTTCTTAATATGACAATGAAGTGTACTGACCCCTCCATCTCACGAGTTATACACCTTAATCACTATGCATGATCATGCACATCTTCTAACCCATAGGGATTGAATTATTGCGCATAATTTCTGAGAATCCACCATTAAGGATACCATTTTATTATATGTGGAAATCCTCTTTAGTTAGGCTTCTCACATGCTTAGAATGATGTTCCCAAAAATGATATATGATGGCTAGAAGATTCGAAAAAATGAATATGGTGTCTACTAGGATTTATATGGGATGAGACCTCACCATAAAAAATTTTCATGTCATTCTTAACACTTAATTACTAGCCATGTGATCTTATAATATGTGTGCATATTGTACATGGTATTTCCAATGTCACTCGGGACCTCAATCCATTACTTTTTCCACACAAATCATCCAATCATGTCTCTTACAAAGGGTGTCATCCAGTGACATGGTGTTTTCTAGATAATATGAATCTTTTCAATGATTTCATCTCTTTCACATGTATATACCCATTAGTCTTTATCTTTGGTTGTTTACATCTCATCAACCATGCCCCCTGATAAGATTTCCCTAGTCACACGACCAGAGATCACTACATGATGTCTACCCCTAGAACACAGTGTGCTTTCACCACAAGTAATATTCCATGTATGGTAAGAACACACAAAATGTGAACCATTAAATAAACCATGTTATTGGTAATTATGGACAATAATACCTTATGAATTGGCCTACATACCCAGGTTTCCACTGAAACCCCCAAATTTTCCCCAACTGGGTCCCTAGTAGTTATCTAAAAGCATTATAGCCTTAAAACAATACATAAAAAGGGGTATCAAGTCTTAAAACAAAAATATACCTACCAATTGGTGTAACCCAAAATATTTTGTGTCATATACATTCTCTAATTTCATTAATTCATGATTTGGGAGTAGTCAAAATCAATATCGGAGAACAGTGGTGACTCCTCTCCTAGGTTTCACCTCGGTTCATCTGTCATGCAAGGGGAGATCTTCCCTCTTATACCATGAGAACACAGGGGAAGTGGGTGGGGTATTGATTTAATTTTATAAAATTAATATCCTCCATTTAAATCCCAACCAAAATGATTCTTATCAAGACCCAAAGATGAACAATTTAATGTCACTCATAGTGATAACACTGCTTTCTAAACTCTACACTGACATCAGATTTCTGATATAGGACCCCAATCGGATTTTATTCCATATTTTCATGGAAACTATGAACACATGGTAAAAAAAATTATCTCTACATTGAGGATCTATGGAAAATATAATCACATGTCAAAACATCCCCCCCCCCATATTTAGAAATATTCCATGAAATGTTCCAATGTCTTACATAGAAATAACCAAGTCGCTAAATTAATCTATACGGATCCACATAAGGATCCATTTAAATACTAGAATGGATAATTTTTATATTATAAATACTATAGGTTACTGTGTTGGTCCCAAAATAATTTTAAATACATTGAAAATTCAATTAGAAAATCTTCTTGAGTTTGAACAGTTATCTCAGACTGATCGTCCATCTAACAGTGACAAGAAGTAATGAAACTATGCTCTATACCTAGTTCTTTTTTATGGATTCTCCATAACCGTGAAGTAAACCATAGATATCTATCAGTTAAAATTTATAATAGTAATTAATTTCTTATTAAAAAATTCCTTATTTACATCAAATAGATCTTTTCAAAAGTGAAATATACTGTGATTAAAATGAAATATACCGAATGTATAATGCAATCGGTTATCACCCAAATAGTGTTATATCTTTTTTATGTCTGTGAATTCCTATGAAGAAATAAATTTTTATTTTTTCCTATATAATCAATTTAATGGTAAATTTTTTCAATTACCTTTAGGCATCTATCTTTCATCCTTTACTTCACATCATTCCATGTTTTTAGAAAAAATTCTTCAATATGACATTTCATGTTATCCCAGCTATAGTTTTTCTTCTAATCATAATAAATTAGTGTGATTCCTAGATTAATAGAGAAGGTCGATCTATGTGAATCATCTTGAAGTTCCCTATTGATTTTTAGTTTTTATATAACACATATCTATGTTCCAAACCATATAAATCCATTTATATAAATTTTTAACACTATAATATTAACTATATTTTCCTATATCTATTCATAAACATTGCAATAATCCATGATCCTTTGATGAATGAATGGTTTTTAATTCATTTATGAAAGATAGATGAATATCCATTTTTCTTCCCATGTAAATAATTTTCATGGTATACAATGTTAGATCCATTTTAATCCTCATCATTGATATGAATACAGGGCCCTTTCTACTCAGAGCATTTTGAAATTTTCTAAATATCCCAGGATGGTAATGGATTGAACTATAATAATCCATGATCAAAGCTAACCACATTAATTGGTGTATATTAATATAATTTTTCCTTATGATATTCTTTATTTTTTATGATCTATATACATATATATGTGTGTGATACTTATACAGAAATAGATAATGATTGAAAATCATCAATGTAACAATGGATGCATCAAATTCTAGGTCATGTGGTGGGTAGTTCTTATTAATGATATATAATTAAAGTATGCCACATTCTAACAATTTTCCATGATTCATGAGTACACAATCCATGATATTTATAGAAAAAACAATATATATCAAAATTTATTCCCCACTTGTGGGTAATTTTATCTAGTGTGTTGTACTTATCCCATTATTTAACTCATTAAAACTCTCTATGAATTCATATTACTAAAAAAACATCACTCCCTTCTAAGTAATCTTCTTGTATGGGCCAGAAAATCAATAGAATTTTCTCACAATGCAATAATTTTAAAATTTATTCCTTGTAAACTACATATCTCTATCATTAATTCTAGTCTTTTCTATCAATTAATTACCATTATTTTCAAAGGATATATATACATTTTTTTATGATAACATGTCCCTAAATATTTAGGTTCTCTAAACAAAAACTCACTTTTATTGTACTTAGAAAATAAAAAATCCATTAATTAGGTGTTTAGTAAAATTTTAAAATACTCTATATACTCCTACGTTCTTTTGGAGTAGGTTGTAATATCATCTATAAAGGAAACAAAGAATTTGTTGAGGTAATTCCTGAAATCTCTATTAATTATGTCAATGAGGATAGCTAGAACTTTAGTGATTTTATATGGAATTACTAGGAAGACATATTTACTATACCTTGTATGAAAATTATCCTTGGGGATATAATCCTTATTTAACTATAATTGATGATATACTAAACAATGATCCACCTTAGAGATGTATTGGACACCTTGTAGATCATACAATAATTCATCAATAAGTGGTAGGGAGGATATAATAATTAACATGATCTTTTTGAGTGGGTGAAAATAAATTTAAATGAGGATTGACATATCCTTATTCATGATGAGGTGTACTATCACAGCCCATGGTGAATCAGATGGGTTAATAAATCCTTAATCCAGATTACATAAAAGTTTATTTTTAATATTTTGATGTATAATAATGGCTATTATATTTTGAGTCATTGATTTTATAAATGACCTGGGTATAATCTTGATTGAGAATGAAACCACAATGTGTGGATTAAGACCACAAAATTCTTTGCGAAACACATCAACATATTCCTATACAATGGGATGGTTAAAAAGCATGATATATTCTTTAGTCGAAATCAATTGATCAAGATATGGTTTCTCATAAGGAAATAATATTAATGCTTGAGATGATGATACCAAAGCATATTTTCCCAGCTTCTTACACTTTTATCTAATTGGATAAAGATTCTAAAAATGGAGGCTAATTTCTTTTTAAGATAAACTTACGTTTGTTTTGCATAAATAAATACAATCCATTCCCAAAAAATAATCAAATTCTACTAAATTGGGTATCATATGTTTCATTGGGATCTCTATCCCATAAATATTTTCATTGCATATTTTATATAATTAGGATACAATGATTTCCCCATTTTGTATTTCCACAGATAAATCAAGTTCATTGTATTGAGGTGGTGTTTGGATAGTTATAATTAAATTGTATTATATTAATGAATGATCAAAATAATAGTGGTAAATGACATTTAGTGTTCATGAATAGAAGAAAATACTTCCATTAAATATTTTATTCTTATTATAAATATTTTCTTCATCAAAAATAGAATTAGTGATAAAAAAATCAAAATATAAATCCTATAAAGGGAAACTACATAAAATTAAGATATAAATCATAAATCCCATTAATTTTATAACCTAGGAATTTTTATATTTCAATCAACATTTTTTTGTCTATTTCTAAATAAAAAACTTTATGTCCATATATTCCCTTCATATTAGTCCGTAATGTTCACAGAAAATTTAGTATAATATACACCAGGATTTTCAAAATAGTTTTGTAGAAAGGCCTCCATTTCATGTACTAAGTGAGTGCCAAGTTGACTCCCATGTTCTCATTTTAAGGTTATTAGTTCTATGTAAAACTATTCTATAGAAATATAAACTTATATTGAATATAAAAATTGTAAATTTCATAGAAAACACATAATATACATAGTTTCAATGTTCAGGGGGGTTTTAATATGTTAATATTTTTCTTAAATGTTACCATTAAAGATTTCTAAAAAAAATATACAAAATAACTACTCTTTCCTTTGATATAAACTATAAAAACACATATCATTAATATATGTTAATTCGTAATTTATTTCGTAAAGTCACACATAATAAAATACCTGAACATCGATAGGTCTTGTGTTTCGGAAAAATTATCTTTATTTTACGTTTACATGAAACATGAAAACACCAAAATTATTTAAAAAATCCCAAATTTTCTATCAATCTTCTAAAACTGTATAGGATGACCTAGGTACGTACATAATAAGGGGGTGAGATATAAAGCTAAGTGAGGGAATAGTTATATAATAGAATAACATAAATTATCATATGTGATTCAAGAGGAATAATATGATGACCCATAATTTTGAAAATCATTATCCTGATCATTGATGAATGTTATACGTTGACAACATCAGTGTACAATTATAAATGTGGAAACACATAAATCATGGCTTCATAAGTATAAGTCAATGGTAACTATCAATAAATAATATCATAGTGTGATTAGTGTAACCTTCATTTTACTATACATGGTATATCTTGAGATAAAAATATTCCACAATGCATTGAAAGGATATAACATTATATATTCAATCATCACATTAATATCATGTACGTGCATTTATGTTCCACATAGATCTCACAATATATAATGATCTTAATCACTTTTAATCCCATTATTTACTAGTATGGGTTACATATATGGAATACCCCAACTAATGGATGATAGGTACAACTAATGGTATACATTTTAGTGGAAATTTTGATGGGCATTCACTACACACGATTTTTTAATGGAAAATTACAAGATATTTTTTTCCTCATAATGGGTGTAAGTAATTATTCATAAAAGGGTTTAATGTGAGTGATATGTGTTTTATAATTACATGAAAGTATTAAGGGTGGTAATTTGGGTGTGTGAAAATAGATTTCGACATGAAAAATAATATACCTAATGGTATAATATGACAGAAGTACTTGAATAAAGAATATAAAGAGTCAATTCACTAATATCGACATAGTAATGACTTAGGTAAATGTTATAAAATAAGGGGATAAATGATGTCCCATTATAAGAGCTTAAATTGGTTATTAAGTTGATATTTATAAATTAATGAAACAATAACCAATTAATATTCAAAATGCTAAATAATAATAATTTTATTGATTGGAAAAGGAGATATATATATATATCTTACATCAGCTTTGTAATGACTTCGATAAGGGTAATAATTAGGGGGATATATGATCTATAATTATTACCATATCAATTTTATAATAAGTGGATAATATATTGTAATCAAAACATAACTAATTGAGAATAAATTAGTAAAATAAAAAAGGATCTTGTACTGAAAAAAGACAGAGAGATCTGTTACATGAAGATAGAATTTCTAAATTCTTTGGCGAGCTTTTAAAGAAACTGGGAAAATATTGGAAGTAATTAAAATATATAAAGGGATAGGGAAAAATAAGAAATGGGAATTAAGTGAATATGAGTGGGAGGAAGGGTGGGTATTTGTTAAAAAATATTGTAATTCATTTGTAATTTTTATAAATAGGTTTTCCACTCTCTATGATATAATAAACAAAACCAAAACCAACCCATGGAATTACCCTTTGTTTTATATATTATTGTTAAATTGATTTTAATATTTTATTATTATATGAACTAATCATATTATAATTACATTATTGGTGATGTGGAAGTTAGTAATTTTCATAATGAAATGATTTTAAACCCTTAAAATATAATATATTTCGTTTTGGATTAATTAATTGTTTATAAAACTAATAAACTAACAAAACAATTAAATTCTTTCCAATGAGAAATAAATATTTTTTTCATGGATTTAATTTATGTAATTTATTACATCAATTTTTGTCATTATATGTCATATTTATTACCATATATTTTGAGCGTATTTAATTGTTTCCCAAAAAATCAACTTTCTTAAAAAAATTGAAACTATTACAATTGGATAATAAGAAAATATTTAATTATAAAATTATATTTTTTAGAAAAATATAAATTTTATAAATTTTTTATATTTTATTAAACCCCTTTTTGCAACAAAATGATAATTTTTTATATTAAAGATTCTATAACCCTTATAAAAATTACATTAAGATTTATTAAATTAAATACTAATTTATGTTTATATAATTATTATATTATTAGATTATTTAATTAATATATAATTTATTTAAAAAATTAATTTATCAAAATAATGTCTCATTTGAAACTATAAATTTTAAAATATATATATAATTTGAATTTCATCATGTCAACATATATATTTTTTCGTACTCATTACATATTTATTGTTAATATAATAATAAAAAGGGATAATAATTTCTATAATTTTTGTAAAAATAATTATATACGAATTCATACTTTTAGGATCTAGATTCATAAACCTTTATTACATAAATGAATGCCATAATGGTTAGGTGTGTGATTGCAACACTTTATTATGGTGTTTTGGTGGACATAGTATGGGATGTGATCTCAAAAAGCATGATCATATCCCATAAAGGGTTCAACTCAAGATTCATATATTATATATTATCAATGTATTGGTAAAGGGTAAATCCCCATGACTCAATCTCACTTGTAACTATGATAAATGGTCATCATAGTGTGGGATCCTACAGGTCAAGACCATATCTTATTTTGATTGTCTCAATTGGATTTTATCAGAACCCATGTTATATAATAAATAAAAAAATTCCCTAAAAATGACTATATTATCTATTGTTATGAATGTTAATGGTTTTTTAAATATGATAATCTATATTTTATGATGGATAAAAATAGAAAATATGGTTCATGTGTTTTCTATAACTACATTACATAATAAAAAATTTATTCATTTAAAATTTTATTTCACTTATAATAGTTTAGGTCATTAAAAATTATACATAAATATTTCTTTGACTCCATCATCATAATATTTCCTTTGAAACCATAATACAATGTTATTAGTATTACCACATTAGAAAAAAGTGAAATGTATCTTGAATTTGGATTTATCCATTCAACTCTGGAATTTTCTAGCCTACAGAGAGAGAAATTAACCATCAACATCATCATCATCCTTAGTAGCTTTTTTAATGTTAATATTACATATATTAAAAAGAAAATTATTTACATGGGTAATATTATTTCCCATACCTCATGACTGTCATCTCATAGGGCATTAGATATATTGTAATATATATATATATATAACATGGAAAAATATCTTCCTCAAAAGATTATGTTTTTTGATTTAATAGAGGATATAATAATAGAGTGAAATTGTATACAAAATCAATACCCTTTATTTTCTTAGAAATCCCTTGAATATATCCAATATTATCACTATATCAATTTAGGAAACTATTTTTAATTTAATCTATGAGCATATTTAAGTAATTAAAAATATTTTGAGATGCATAAATATTTCCCTCATTCCTATTATTTTTATCTATATATATATATATTATTAATTATATCACCAGTTAGGTTGGAACTAGTGTAGATCATGAAAAAATAATATTTTAGATTTGATGTATTCAGTGAATTTCATTCTATACATTTCATCTATTTACCATTCTGATTCACCACTAACGCAAATACTATGTATTGTTACAAAGAAAGAATCTATCACAACATATAATTTGTTAGATCTATTTATATAATACCAAATATATTATTTTTTCTATAAAATACTGTAACACAGTTATCTTCCAAAATATTCTACATATAATAATTTACTTGAAAAATTAAACACATATATTCTTTTCTATAATACCCCTAGTTCCATCAAGACACCCCTGATATGGGAGAGGTGAATTATGGTTATATTTTTTTTTTTAATAGGATAATATTTATTCTATTGTTGGTAAGAAGTCATTAAACTTGGTTTAGTTAAATATGCATCCACCAAAATCAAGGATTCAATTTAAAAAACAAAGGACAAGAAATATTATTTTATTCACAACTAAATGATAATCCAAGGATCATAAAATAATGATGTGTTAGATATACCGAAATCCTATAGGATTCAATAGTTTTGGTGGATTTCAAAATTTAGGCATCAATCACTAAATGAATATCTTAATTAATTTTAATTTATTTAATTGAATAATTATCATCCCCCTTCGATCACCTTTTCCAATTCATTTGTGTTCACTACTTCAGGTAAATTATTAATTTATTCAATGAATTAGGTATTTATTCCAAATGTTCTAGATTTTTTTTATTTTCATTCTAGAAATCTTGAATATGATATATTGGTTCACACTTCTATCTCTATAATAACCCCATGAAATTACGTTGTAAAAAACACCCTTTTAAAATGTCATTTCACATATGCCCTCTGAAATTTACTTCTCACCATATATTATATATATATTCAACCAAATTTACATTGATGAATAATTTTTGATATATAGTATATTTATTTGATAAATAATATATGGAAAAGAAAATTTTGAAACATTCCTCACATAATACACCCACAAAATGACTTTACAAAACCTTTTTCACAATATAACATCAACGAACCCACTGAATTTTTATGTAATCCTCTTAATAAATTAGTATAACTATATAAACATCATGAATAATATAATTTGATAATTATCTATATGATCTTATTTAACTACACATAAATACTAAATTACCATATCAATGTGATAATTATAGGAAATGTACTGTAAAATAATTTTGGAGGCATTATTATCATTAATTATGTCTATAGTAATTCATGAAATCTCATTCGTGACGACCCATAATAAAATATCCCCCACATACTTCTTAGATGGTACCTTATAAATCACTACATCATCATCAGATGTTCCTCAAAACAACATATATTTTCCACAAAAAATATTTCTGTGAATTATTCATTATGAAACACATTCCATGTTCTACCTATGTGTTTTACATAGAAGATACATAGTAAAACAATATATATGAAAAATATTACACATACTATTATTTTTTAACTATTAAAATAGAATGAATTTCGGAAACATTTCCACTCTTTCCAACAGTGTTCATGTCAACTTTTTATGTTACAAATCTTATAAACCATATCCCTTAAAATATAAAATCATTGATCATAATAGAAATGAATTATCAACAAACATAGAAAAATATCAATCTCTAACTCAGAACCACAAAGATCAAACATCCTTGTAACTTTGTTCCCAATAGAGTTATAAGGGAATTGATATTTCTCTTGATAAAACTATTTTTGTACCTTATGTTGGAACATATGTTATATTCTTTTTACTTAATCAATAGTCTATAAATTATCAAAATTCTCCGTTTTAATTTCTAAATGATTCATTTTTGAGAACATATAATATATGGATTTTATCAGCAAAGAATTTATGATTATAATAGTTCTATTAAAACAATATCACCTTTTTGTGATTCATGGATTAAAAATATTTGGAGAAAACCCAATTACTATGGATATTGTAAAATATGATGTAGTAGGATTTGAAAATATTGTGGAAGTCTTACCAAAATAGTATATAAATAATTAATTATGAAAACATTCATCTAAAAGAAACATAAAACTTCCCACATAGTTTAAAATAATGAATCAGATTCACAATTCTCTTTCATATTCCCAACCACTATTGTAACTATATTTTAAAATGCTAATGGGTTGTTCAGAGTATAATTCATTCAGGATTACATAAGTGTCTCAAAAGAGATAAAATGAGGTACAAAAATCAAATATATCTATATGAAAGAATATATGAAATGATTCTATAGTGGATTAGATTTACATTTAAAATATTATATTATCAGAAAACATATCATTTTAAAATATATAATATATTTTGGTTTTTCAACTCTATTTTTATATAGTATATTTCTTATTCCCTAATAATATGTGTAATATAATTTTATTTGTTTTAGTAGTTTTTTGTTTTATTTATAATGTTATTTGTACATTATATTGAATGATTTATTTAGTAAAAATTATATGGATCTTGTTGGGTTATTTTTGGGACTCATAACCCCATTATTTCATGCTTTTAATTACCACACCATTTAACTAAGAGTGTGACAACAAAACATTTTTTTGATAAGTGGATACCACAACAATTGTATATGTTTTCCAATATAAAATGGGAATATCCATGTGGAAATGAATGTTATATTGAATATAATACCATATATTTTATTAAACATAAAATATTAGACTATAGACTCACTCATTCTATGAAAACCCATAATCACTATTAATGAATTAAATACATTTTAGTGATATTTATCCAAACTCACTTAAAATTTGGGATTTAACCTTGAATTTTCTTCTGACCATAGAACCTTACATCCAATAACAGGAAAATATGACTGTTTACTTTGGTTTTCAATTTTCCACACACATGTTTCTCTCGTAGATAATTTTTCAATGTCATATACCTAAGGACATCCATTTTTATTTTTAAGATCTTCCACTAATTTTAGTTATTATATAATTAATTGATATGGATCTCATTATATATTTCAAAATAGTAACACCTTTAAATGGAAATATTCAATTTTAGAATCTTTGGGGAAAATAAATGGTGTAGAGTCTTGACAATATTTGTCTAATTAATTTATGAATATTCTTTGTTTTTCAATTTTATTTTAAAACAAAAAATATATTTATTTATTTTCCTACTGAATTTGGATTTATCCATTTTTTATAATTTATTTTTGGACATAGGGTTTTGGAATTGGAGAATATACCATCATTAGTGTTAATATTTCAAATTTGTATTCACTAAATCACTAATAGTAGAGGATTATTCCCTAAACTATGTTTAGTTACTTTGTATTAATAATTAATTTTATAATTGTTGGGGCCATATAAATGTTTACCTAAATAGGTACGATGAAATTTGGTAGAGTGAATACAATGACGGTAATAAATTTCAACAACCATTAGAAGTAGAATATTTACAAAATTCAAGTGAAAATTTTTATTTAAAAATATAATTATCTATGATGGTGGAATTTACTAAATTAATGTTAGAACAACTTAAAAATATAGAAATATTGAATTTAATCTTGGGAAATTATCCATGAATTTAAATAATAATAAAAACTTAATTCGGATAGAGGTTGTCTTTTTGAGTGTATAAATAAGGAAAATATTTTTACACCCAAAATTTTTAATAAAATAAGGGTTTTAAAAGAATTCCAATTTCAAGATATGATTTTTTTTAAAATAAAATCATTTTCAAATAGATATAAGAATTTATCCAATTATATAATTTAATCTCAAATGGTATTATCATCCAATGTTCAATGTTATGATGAAAGTATTTATTTTATTATATTATATTATTATAATGATTTTCAATGTTCTAAAGTGAGTGTTGAAATAACATCATATCATATTTATACTACTTGTTTATATGTTTTTATTTTAGATAACATAGTAAAAAATTCACATTTTTAGTATGGATGGTTTGACATTAATGGTCTTGATGATCATAAAAATCACATTGAGAAACACCACATTTTATACTTTCCTCCCCTAAGTCGAATTTTTGATACATTATTTATCTAATTGGAGAAGTATGGCATGATGAGAAAAGAAGATCCAATAATCCACAAAATAATATTTTATCTTATTTAAAAGTTTCTTAAAACTTACACCCCACAAACTCAATGACTGTAACATTTCATTAATAGGTAAGGAACAAGTCCCATGTGGTGGTCCATTGATAGAAATTCTCTTCCACTTAGTTACTAATAATGAGGGTTTCACTACATTGTAAATCCAATGAGAAAACAATTGACCTCATTTTTAGGAAACCCGCTAAATTAAAAAAACACAAGTTCGTTATTTTTTATATAATAATTTCATTTAAATTTTAATTTCCATCCATTAAAAAATTACATTGACATCCTTAGTTCTCACATTTCATCCATAAGATCATATATATCCATTAAATGATGGTATTCCAGGTATTTATTTTGAAAATTATATGGATCTCATGAATTATTAATATTATGGAAATTGGATTTTTTTTATAGTTTAAAATAACTTTTTAGGATCTATTTTGGAAGACACACCATAAGAGAGGATGTCCACTCATACGGGCCTTGGGAAATGAGAAGAGAAATCTTATGGGGACTATTCTTCCCTTATTTATAATTTTTTTATTTTATATAAATTGAACATAATGATATATGAAATATTTAATAATAATAGATTACATGAAATTAGACATTATAAATAGGTTTTGGTTTTAATTAAGGGTGAGGCCCCCATATAAAGCACACCTCAAATAATGCTTTCTTCAGGACCAATGATTGAATATTTTTATGATATTATATTTGTGAAATATTGTAAATAACTTAAATGTGTATTATTTAAATGGTAATATTTATATATTGAATCATCCATAGGTTTTTCATTTCTAGGATTTATGACCATTAATTTTTTGTGATTTTACATAGAAATATTTTTGTAAAAAAATTTGGATTTTATTTTGAATACTTTTAAATTTGTGTATTACATTTCTATATAGTATTGTAAATTATGGAAACTCTTCAAGATTAATTTTGATTATGAATATTGGGTATGTAATGACTATAATTTTTAAATTTCAAAGATTGGTTTATTGTGGAACCATAATTTCAGAATCTCTACATTTTATTAACAATACATCAAGGTAATTCATTAATAGAATAGGTATTAAAATATAATATCAGAATCTCATATCAATGATAAAAAATTTGATATTATAAATCATACCCAAGATTCCTATGTCCCAACATTATGATTCAAGTAAACAATTCAATGATATTGTGTGACCTAAAAAATTGTTAACCCATAATTTAATAGTAATAGAGTCTTTCCCTATCATAAACGAGTGTTTGAGATGATGAATATGGATTAAGTAAATGTATTTTAAAATAGAATGTGTATTTTTAAATTTACAAAAAAAAAATTCTAACTCTAAAAATTAAAAGGTGAGAATTAAGGTACATTTCTAACATTCTATGTAGATTTAAATGTTTTTAATGGTTAATTCGGTACATTAAATGATTATTTATTAAAAATAATGTTCATTTTGTTGAAATTATGTGCGAATTTCATACTTATTTCTTTTGTATTCGTTTTTTTACGACTGTTTTGGTTTTCTAGACTGAATTAATATTTACTGCGTGAGTGCGGGGTTGAAGTTGAAAAAGTGAAAAAAATTGTTTTAAATGTAAAATATTAATCATATACTTTATGATTTGGATTTTTAATATATAAATGATTCAATTTGGGTATTTTTTTAATATATTTCAGTTACTAAATAAGATCTCATTATTTGGTGTTGTTTTGAAAAAAAATAATTCATTATTTGGTTTTGCATAATTTATAAACCACGTAAAATAAAACATGGGAAACATTAGATAAATAATTCATTAATACAACTATTTATATAATACATCTCACATTATCAATCATACATGGAATTGAATGTTTAGTGTTTGGTAAATTAGATACATAAACATCTTATTTTGTTAAACTTTTGAGCATTTATTTAAATTATGCTCCTATATAAGCTTTAAACATGCCTCAAATGGTATAATAATTTTAGTATCACAGGGATTAGAATGATAGTAAAGGGGTGAGATAAAAATTTTACATATGGAAAACATATAATTAAATAATGGAGACCATTAGAGAGACATGAATATTATGAAAATGATAAAAATACTTCAAATGAAAATCATAAAACATGATATAGTGGCATAAGATCTTAAAATGATGTTTAAGAAATAATTAATGAAATTAAATTCATCAAAACCTATCTCATTAGTTATATAACATGAGATAAAGACATAAAAGTTACTTGTACATTAATGATAAGTCATATTATTGATAACATGGAATTTAATGGAAGATAATTTAATTGTTATAAATTTAGAATATCATATGATCCACATGGAATTTTGGAACAAATATAAGCATACTAAAAACTAGGAGAGAAAAATCCTTATGACCATGTCTATGTAAAAAATATCATTAAGTACATAACGAAAAAATTTATCCCACCCATTACACCCAAACATATATAACCAAAATCATCATTTCCATGAGTAAATTTCTCATGTGATATTAACACAATGGTGAAGGATTTGGGGGTATTATGATGACAATGATGTGAATTTATTTTTGAATGTGGGAGATGGGGCTTCTCAAGTAGAGTGAGGTTGAGCACTAATTGGTTGTGGACGATGACAATCACCCCCACTCTCTTCTGTGTTGTGATATTCATATTTAATATACTCTGAATTTCTATGAAACATCTATTTTTTTAATGAATGTGTTTGTTATATTTATTGAATAAATTCTCAAATATTTTTTATGCGTTTTAAATATATAAAGTAAAATAAATAATTTCACTATTTAAATTTCTTCTCCAAGGTATCTCTATTGATATTAGTGATCTTGAATAGGTTTTATTTGTTAGAGGTATTCTTGTGATTTAATTACTTATATAAGAGGTAAAAATATAATATTTAGATATTCATATGATTTATGTGAAAACTAGAGTGTTCATGTAGAGTTATTTGTGTGGTAATTGATAAATTCTTTTGGAAATCATTTCTAAACTAGGAAAATTATAGTGTCAAGAAGGTATATGCTTGTCCTCAACTACTACTCTAATTCTAATTTCATAACCTATTTATTTCCTTTTAGATTAGTTTTATATTGTTTGATATTATTTCATTTTTTTCATTTTAATTTTGTAGAACATTTTATCAAATCCCCAAATGTTTCTTCATTCCAAATCTAACAAATCAAAATTGATCGTTTTATAAATCAAACAGAATCTTCCTATTGAGAGAATATAGGGTCTTTTTAAAGGAATTTATCTAAGAGATTAATTCCTTGATTACATTATTCAGGATAAAAACCCCCCAAAAAATGGGATCCTTTACATGGGAGGTTTCTTGTGTGGATTGTTTAATATTTGTTTCTCATGACAAGAAATTATAACACAAAATTGTCACCATTTCATTTTTAAATAAGTAGAATATATCACACTTGAGATAGTGAGAATATAATTCCATCAGTAACGTCCCCGACCCAGAACCCACTAAAACGGTGCTCCGAGCCGGGGGTTACATGACCTTAAGCACACACTACGGGAAAAATGGGTTTTTGCGACCGGCTATTTGCGACGGGATTGCTTTCCCCTTCGCAAAAGAACCGGCGCGCTTTGCGCGCCAAATCGCGGGAAACATATTTCTGACGGGCAGTTATTGCCCGTCGCATATTTCTGACGAGTACCGTCGCAAATAATATTAGTTGTGACGGGCTACCCGTCGCAAATGGACCCGTCGCAAATAATCTAACCTATAAATACCCCCATCCGTTTTTTTCAATTTATTCTCAAACTCCATTTTCTTCTTCTCTCAAAAGTCTATTTTTAGAGTTCAGTGTTTCCCAAGTTTAATTTTTTTCTCCGGAGTTGATATTGAAGTTTTCAAGAACGATCAGAGATCAACCTCTGATCAATTTTCAAGGTATTTATGTTCATTTTAATTTAATATTTATTTTAAATTTTTTATTAGTTTCAATTATTCTTAATTAGTTGTAATTTAATTATGTTTACATTGTTTTGTTACTTAATAAATTTAAATTATTAGTATTGTTCATAGTTAATAATAATTAGGAATAATTAGTAATAATTTTCAATAATTAAGAATAAATATTAATAATTAGTAATAAATACCAATAATTAGGAATAATAACATTATTACATTATTAGTATATTTTATTATTAATATTAAAATAATATAATTTTTTATATTATATTCAATTCTCTTTTCATCTGTGTGTTTTCTGTCTTTACATGTATTATTTGTATGTGGAGACCGAAAACACACAGATGAAAGGAGAATTGTATATAATATAGAAAATTGTATTATTTTAATATTAATAATAAAATATACTAATAATGTTATTATTCCTAATTATTGGTAATTATTCATATAATTACGAATAATTAGAAATAATTACCAATAATTAGCAATAATTAGGAATAATTACCATTAATTAGCAATAATTAGGAATAATGAGTAATAATTAGTAATAATTACCAATAATTAGGAATAATTACCAATAATTATGAATAATTACAAATAATTACCGATAATTAGTAATAATTAGTAATAATTAGGAATAATTACCGATAATTAGTAATAATTAGTAATAATTATCAATAATTAGTAATAATTACCAATAATTAGTAATAATTAACAATAATTAGTAATAATTAACAATAATTAGTAATAATTACCAATAATTAGGAATAATTACCAATAATTAGGAATAATTACCAATAATTACCAATAATTACCGATAATTAGTAATAATTAGTAATAATTAGGAATAATTACCGATAATTAGTAATAATTAGTAATAATTACCAATAATTAGTAATAATTACCTATAATTTGTAATAATTACCAATAATTACCAATAATTAGGAATAATTACCAATAATTAGTAATAATTAGTAATAATTAGTAATAATTAACAATAATTAGTAATAATTAGTAATAATTAGTAATAATTAGTAATAATTAGTAATAATTAGTAATAATTACCAATAATTAGTAATAATTAGTAATAATTACCAATAATTAGTAATAATTAGTAATAATTACCAATAATTAGTAATAATTAGTAATAATTACCAATAATTAGTAATAATTAGTAATAATTACCAATAATTTGTAATAATTAGTAATAATTACCAATAATTATTTATAATTTGTAATAATTAATAATAATTACCAATGATTAGTAATAATTACCAATAATTATTAATAATTACCAATAATTACCGATAATTAGTAATAATTAGTAATAATTAGTAATAATTACCAATAATTGGTAATAATTAGTAATAATTAGTAATAATTACCAATAATTAGTAATAATTAACAATAATTAGTAAAAATTAACAATAATGAGTAATAATTATCAATAATTAGTAATAATTACCAATAATTGGTAATAATTAGTAATAATTAATAATAATTAATAATAATTACCAATAATTAGCAATAATTACCGATAATTACCAATAATTAGTAATAATTAGTAATAATTACCAATAATTAGTAATAATTAGTAAAAATTACCAATAATTAGTAATATTTAGTAATAATTAGTAATAATTACCAATAATTAGTAATAATTACCATTAATTAGTAATAATTACCAATAATTAGTAATAATTACCAATAATTACCAATAATTAGTAATAATTAACAATAATTAGTAATAATTATCAATAATTAGGAATAATTACCAATAATTACCATTAATTACCGGTAAATAGTAATAATTACCAATAATTACCAATAATATTAGTAATAATTATTAATAATTAGTAATAATTAGTAATAATTACCAATAATTAGTAATAATTAGTAATAATTAATAATAATTACCAATAATTAGTATTAATTACCAATAATTAGTAATAATTACCAATAATTACCGATAATTAGTAATAATTAGTAATAATTAATAATAATTACCAATAATTAGTAATAATTAGTAATAATTAGTAATAATTAGTAATAATTAACAATAATTAGTAATAATTAACAATAATTCGTAATAATTACCAATAATTAGTAATAATTACCAATAATTAGTTATAATTACCAATAATTAGTAATAACTACCAATAATTAGTAATAATTAACAATAATTAGTAATAATTAGTAATAATTAATAATAATTACCAATAATTAGCAATAATTACCGATAAATACCAATAATTAGTAATAATTAGTAATAATTACCAATAATTAGTAATAATTAGTAATAATTAGTAATAATTACCAATAATTAGTAATAATTACCAATAATTTGTAATAATTACCAATAATTAGTAATAATTGGTAATAATTAGTAATAATTATTAATAATTATTAATAATTAACAATAATTAGTAATAATTAACAATAATTAGGAATAATTACCAATAATTACCAATAATTACCAATAATTACCGGTAAATAGTAATAATTAGTAATAATTAGTAATAATTAGTAATATTTAGTAATAATTAGTAATAATTAGTAATAATTACCAATAATTAGTAATAATTACCAATATTTAGTAATAATTACCAATAATTAGTAATAATTTCAAATAATTAGTAATAATTACCAATAATTAGTAATAATTATTCATAATCAGTAATAATTAGTAATAATTAGTAATAATTAGTAACAATTAACAATAATTAGTAATAATTAACAATAATTAGTAATAATTAACAAGAATTAGTAATAATTACCAATAATTAGTAATAATTACAAATAATTACCCATAATTACCAATAATTACCCATAATTACCGATAATTACCAATAATTAGAAATAATTACCAATAATTAGGAATAATTACCAATAATTAGTAATAATTACTAATAATTACCAATAATTAGTAATAATTACCAATAATTAGCAATAATTTGTAATAATTACCATTAATTACCAATAATTAGTAATAATTACCAATAATTAGTAATAATTACCAATAATTACCAATAATTACTGGTAAATAGTAATAATTAGTAATAATTAGTAATAATTAGTAATAATTAGGAATAATTACTAATAATTAGGAATAATTAACAATAATTAGTAATAATTAGTAATAATTACCAATTATTAGTAATAAATAGTAATAATTTGTAATAATTACCAATAATTAGTAATAATTACCAATAATTAGTAATAATTACCAATAATTAGTAATAATTACCAATAATTAGTAATAATTACCAATAATTAGTAATAATTACCAATAATATTAGTACTATGAAAATAATAAAAAAAATTATATAATATTAAAATTATCAATATTTGTAACAGGTTTTGCTTTATTCTCAACATATTCATTTCTTAAAGGGTCAATTTTTAGGTCTATCTCAATAAAAAGTTTGCGTCAGTCGTGTATGATGTAAACTCTATAATTATCCTAGCTTGAGTGTTTTTTCTAACAAATTATTCAAAACCAGTAATACTTTTATATTTTATAGAAAAATATGGAACAACGAGGTCATTAACAATGATTATTAGGTAACCGCATATGGATAAATCAACGTAGAAATACAAATGGTTCTGGTTTAAATCCAGTATATGTAGAGGGTGTGGAGGCTTTTTTATCATTTGCGGCATCAAATCCAGAATTTTTTTTAGAAGGAAAAATAAAATGCCCTTGCAGAAAATGTGCATTGAGAACGTTTGACAAGTTTGACAAAGTGGGGGAACATCTCTTGCATTTTGGTTTTCAACCAGATTATGTTTTTTGGTATCAACACAGTGAACACAGTTCCAGAGCAGGTCATACCAACTTGATTCCGGATCCATCCCGGTTTCAAGATTTAGTACATGATGTTGCAGGTTCATCTGTTCAACATACAGAAACTCCGGCTGATATAGCTTCAATTCCTGAGTTGGCACCGCCTGAATTTTATGAGTTTTTGAGGTCTGCTGAGGATGAATTATATCCTGGCTACAAGATGAGCAAATTAGAAGCAGTTGCAAAAATTTATGGCTATCAAATCAGATAACGGAATGTCAAACAACTATTTTGACCAGATATTTTCTTTGCTTAAAACACTGTTACCCGAAGGAAATGTTTTGCCTGCAAATTACTATGAGAGTAAGAGGCCAGTTCGAAATTTTGGACTTACTTGTCAGAAGATTCATGCATGTTCAAATGACTTCATTTTATATTCTGGGGAAAATGAGTATTTGGATATTTGTCCCACATGTGGGCAATTGAGATATAAAGAAGGACAACACGGAAAGTCTGGTTTGATTCCTGTAAAACAGTTGAGATATTTTCCGCTTACATCCAGACTTCAGCATATATTCATGTCTAAGAATACACCGACAATGATGTCATGGAATAAGGAGAATATTTCAACCGATAAAAGCTTGAATCATCCAGCCGATGGTGATTCATGGAAACATTTTGATAGAGTGCATCCATCCTTTGCTTTAGAAGCTGGAAATGTTCGACTGGGCCTTTCCACTGATGGTTTCTGTCCGTTTGGATCTTATGGTAGTCAATATTCATGTTGGCCTGTTTTTTTAACTCCGTACAATTTACCTCCACAGATGTTGATGAAGGAGCCATATATCTTTTTGACTTTACTAATTCCAAGACATACGAAGAAAAATATTGATGTTTATTTGAAACCATTGATTGATGAATTAAATTTATTGTGCAGTACTGGTGTCAGTACATATGATGTTGCAACGAAACAGAATTTTATACTGAGAGTAGCATTGATGTGGACAATTAGTGACTTCCCGGCTTATGGGATGTTATCTGGCTTGAGTACACATCGTCAGAAATAATTTCTTTACTGTATGGGAGAGAACAAAGCATTTATGCTCATTCATGGAAGGAAATCTTATTATTTTGAATGTCATCGCAGATTTCTTCCGGCTGATCATCATTTTCGCAGAAACATATCTCATTTTAGAAAAGGAACAGTTGAAAGGGATGGACCTCCAAAAATGCTATCAGGTTCGGAGTTAAAATCAGTTGTATTTTCATTACCTCCCGTCACTTTTGGTCCCACAATTAACCAACAGAAAATTTCTGGTTTTGGGAAAGAACACAATTGGATTAAACGTAACATATTTTGGGATTTTCCATATTGGTCTGATTTGTTGGTCCGACACATGTTAGATGTCATGCATATTGAGAAGAACGGTTTTGATAATTTGTTTCATACAGTTTTGGATACGCCAGGAAAGAGAAAAGACAATGTAAATGCACGTTTAGATCTTGCCCAAATTTACAGGAATCCAGAATTGGAACTGTTTGAGAATGTCAGAACAGAAAGGTTACTGAAACCAAAAGTAGCTTATACACTGTCTAAAGAAAACCATTTATTATTTTGTCAGTGGATTGCAGATTTGAGACTTCCAGATGGCTCTGCTTCCAATTTGGGTAGATATGTAAAGAATGGTCATATTACTAGATTAAAAAGTCATGATTTTCATGTTATAATGGAAAGACTTCTACCCATTGGATTAAGAGGTCTGTTGAATTCTGTGATTTGGGATTCCATAACAGGCATGTCTCATTTTTTTTGGGAAATTTGTGCTGCTACAGCAGATTATGATGCTCTATGCGAACTTGAAAAAGATGTTGTTGTAATTATATGTAAACTGGAAAAAATATTTCCGCCATCTTTCTTCGACTCAATGGAAAATTTGATGTTACATTTGCCATATGAAGCCAAATGTGGAGGTCCAGTACAGTTTCGATGGATGTACCCATTTGAAAGATGCATGAAAAAATTGAAAAGAAAAGTACGTAACAAAGCATCTGTTGAAGGATCTATTGCAGAAGCTTATTTGCAAGAGGAAATATCTTTTTTCTGCTCCCATTATTTTTAATCTGAGTATCCTTCGAAACACAACTGAATGGGATGGAATGAGAGGAATATTGATGAAATCGACAATCAATTATATGTTTTCAACCAGCCAGAGCTTGGTTTTGGTGGAGTTTATGAACGCTGGATTTCAGATGATGAACATCATAGAGCTCATACGTATGTTCTGCTCAACTGTGAAGAGATGACATCAGTTGTACTGTAAGTGTTTATATCACTTATTCTATCATTTATGTTACAGTAAATAACTTTGGTTTTTATAGGTTGTTTGATAATCATATCAAGAAACAAATTCCACAAATTACAGCAGCTGCTCTCGAAGAACGTCGACTGAAAAATTTCTCTCAGTGGTTTCAAAAACTGGTAACAAAAATTCTTTATCTTTTAGCAACCCATTCAATGTATATTTTACTATATTGATAATTATTTCACAAATTTTCAGGTGTCTCGACATGCTGATAAAATTGACAAATGACTGTGTGTATTGAGTAACCCACCTTCCAAACTTGTTAAAACTTATGATGCATATGTGGTGAATGGATTTCGATTTCACACACATGCATATGGGGAATCGAAAAAAACAATGAACAGTGGAGTTAGCTTGAGAGGATATCATCATCGAGAAAATGAAGTTGACTTTTATGGCATACTTGATGAAATCATTGAACTCTGTTATCTTGGACAACATTACATAACCATGTTCAAATGTCGGTGGTTGGATACAGAGAGAGGCGTGCGTGTTCATCCTACTCATGGAATCATCGATATTAAATGTAAAATTGTTCTCGCAGTAAATGAACCATTCTTATTGGCTCAACAGGCACATCAAGTTTATTACGCAAAGTACTATGCTACATCAAGAGACATGACTGATTGGTGGAGTGTAATAAAAATCAAAATTCGAGACAATCAGTTTAGTCAAAGTGAATGAGCTTTCACTGATGTGCAAAGAATTGAAGTTTTTCAAGAGAGTACTCAAAATCAATCTTTTTTACAAAGAGACATGAGTATCGGTGACGACACCCCACATTTAAGATTCGGTGATGACGATGATGTTAATGATGTCACATATGAATTTGAATTGGTAAGAGATGAAGAAACTATAAATCGAATAGATATCGATGATGTTGAGGTGGAATATGAAGATGACATTAACATATATGAAGATGATGATGAAGATGAACACTGATAGAATTCCATGGTATTTATATACAATCATAATATGTATATATGTATATATAATAGTAATTATCAATTATTTGCTAACAACATTAACATTTTATGTTTCAGATGGACGACGCCACATTTCGTGAGTTGGCGGATGCTGACCTATCTTTCGATGCAGATGAGTTGCTGGCAGATGACCCTCAGCCTGCAGGTGCTCCAGGGAGTACGCGGAGGGGGTGTGGTCTTGCACGATTGATGATTCCTGACCTCGTCCCCGAGCGACGTCCATGTCTTGGGTTTGATCCAAACACACGGAGATGTGATAACCTGTGTGATAACCTGTGGATTTGACTAAGATTTCATTAATCTATTCACATAATAAATGTTTATTATTTTTATAGTTTTCCGCATATAGCAGTCGGACAGGGTAGCGCTATTTTGCGCAACTATTTTTCTCAGCCGTGGACCACATTGGAGCAGATTCCCATTGATGTGCAATAGGCCATGTTCGGCCATTGGTTGGTACGTACGTAAATAAATAATTTTTATTTTGAAAATTATTTCATTTCTAACTTGATATTTTGATTTATTTGTAGGGTTTATGGTATCCGATCAAGGATACCATGCGTGAAGCCATCCATGAGGCATGGGAGGTGGCCATGCGTGATCGCCTTCGTCAGTTTTTTCACAATTTAAGAAAAGTTGCCATGAAGAAAGAAGGAGTGTCATATTTTGACGAGCCATGTAGAGCACACCGACCAGAGTACATTTCATACCATGTATGGGATGGATTATGTGCGCACTGGTTGAGTGGTGCCTTTCAGAGGAGATCATCGGTGGGGAGGTAGAATCGGGGGAGACAGGAGGTGACTCATCGATCTGGGAGTCGTTCTTTCAGTACTCATAGACAGCATCTGGTACGTACATTATTTATAAATATTTTATATAACTATAAATATTAATAGTTTATTTTTTATTCTTATAGGCTGTCGAGCACCCCGATATTACGGAGTACGACGTATATCAGAGGATGTATAGTGATCCTACTACTGGGGAGCTCAGAGGTGATCATCAGCATCACATCGTGGTTAGTATTATTTGTTTTCAAGTTTAAAAATTAACTGCATATAATATATTCACAATTTTAATATTAAATTGCAACTACAGGAGTCATATGAGGCCGCAACGTCACAAGCCCGGCTTGAGAGTCAGGCCGAGTCATCAGATCAGACCACTGGCTGTCAGTTTGATGAGGCGGCATGGATGCAGGCCACCCAGTATGCCTTCGAGAAGGGCCGGGTTGTTGGTATCAGCTCTCGACTGACTCCCGGAGATTATTATGGCAGTGCTGCAATGTCGGCGTCCAGCTCGAGAGGAGCTCGTGCATCTTCTTCTGCGACACAGTATGAGGATCAGTTGCGATCTCAGACTGCACTGATAGATAGTCTCCGACAGGAGCAGGAGCAGATGCGTCATCAGCTTGACGAGGAGCATCGACGCCAGCAGCAGCTGTACGAGGAGCAGACGAGTCGGTGGCAGCAGCAACATCAGGAGAAGATGGAGTACATGCGCCGACTCACTCATGCTTTAGGGATGGAGTTTCCTCCACCACCATCTACAGATCCCCCCTCCCCCCCTCCTTCAGATTAGAGTTTGTTTTTATGTTATAAAATTTGTGAAATCAAAATATGATTTTTTTTCTATTCGTAGTTTCTGTCTCATTATAAAATATTAATAATATTATATTTTGAAATAACAATATTAATATGAATAATAATATTATTTATATTTTATAATATTAAATTTTATATATATATTAAAATTTTATAATTTTATAATTTAATTATATTTTTTTGTAATACTTGAATTATTTTAATATTTGAATGTAAAATAATTCTATTATTTTTATATAAATTAAAATAACTTATTAATATTTTTTTATTTATGAATTATAATTTTAATATTACTATTTTAATTAAATAATTAATTAATATTATATTATTTTTTATTTTTGAATTATAATTCTATTATAATTATATTAATTTAAATAATTTATTAATAATTTATTATTTTTATTTGTCAATTATAATTCTATTATTATATTAATTAAAATCATTTATTAATATTTTATTATTTTTTATTTTTGAATTATAATTGGATTATTATTATATTAATTAAAATAATTTATTAATAATTTATTTTTTTATTTTTTTTAAAGTATTTGCGACGGGATACTATGCCCATCGCAAATAGTATTATTATTATATGCATTGAAATAATTTATTAATAGTTTATTATTTGTTTTAAAATGGCTTTTGCGACGGGTCCCGTCGCAAAAACAATTTGCGGCGGGGCCGTCGCAATAGGTATTTGCGGTGGGCTCGTCGCAATAGGTATTTGCGATGGAGCCCGTCGCCATTATTATTTGAAAAGTTTTTCACAAATATACGGAGCACTATTTGCGACGGCGAGAATCCCCATCGCAAAACAAGGCTTTAGTGACGGGCCCGTCACAAATAAATGTTGTTGCGACACCTTTTTTAGCAACTGGCCATTTGCGACGGGCCCCCGTCGCAACACACCATTTGCGACGGGATCCCGTCGCAAATGACCCGTCGCAAATACCTGTTTTTCTAGTAGTGACACTTCCCCGCATGCCAAGGCTGCCGACTAGTAGTGGGGGTCTATAGAGTCAAGTGGGGAGACTATACCCCCTTTTTATCAGAGTAATCCACAATATAAATAAACCAAATAGAGGAAACAATAACCAATAAACAAGGAACATGTATAACAAACATTTCCAACAGTAAATATGCCATGGCATACTACAAGTGCAAGAGTGAATAAAACCCAAAATAAAGACAACGACCAAATCCCCAAAATGGTCCCCACTCCAAGTCCGGATCCTCCCCCAAGTGATACCCATGTCTACTCAACTATCTAGAAAGGATCATTTCTCTTATCCTGACCTGGAAACATGATGTCTGCTCGGGTACCCAATGGCGGCCCGAGCAGGGTGTGATTACAACTCCGTAGTCCACCACCAATGGTGTCTCCAAAATATCTAGTATAAACAGGTAGTGCATGAAAAATGAATATAAATGATAACTTCCAAGTAATAAATTAAGGTGTAACTGACAAGTTCATAACTAAAGCCATTTCCACTTCCATTACCATTCATTTATTACCAATTATCATCACTTACCATTTAATCATATTTCCATGGGTTAATCATATCAATTATGTTATATGGGTCTAAGGCAAACAGTCACACGCAAGAGCGTAAACACATCATTATCCTATCTCACTAAGACTAACCCCCTCATATCAACCATATCCTCACCTCGAAGCCTCAGTCCATGTGGATTCAACTGTTCGAAGAATAGACCCTCAGTCCCCTTTCCTAACTCGTGCATTTAGGGTGGAGTTTAGAACCTCAGTCTTAGGTCAACCTGTGGGCATAGATCCTCATGGCATACCCCACTCTAAGAAACCATGTGCACATTCTTATATATATATATATATATATAATTATCCTCTAAACATCCAAACCATTTCCCTTCGGCAAACACTATTGACATCAACCCACATGAGAATCCACATCATGCCCTAACCCATTAACACATAACCAGTTCAAATCATTTAACCACTCACCCAATTCCCATGTGTTATTCCAAACTAACTAAGCATTTAGCACTAGACCCATAACCTATCCATTATGGTCTTTAATTAGTTTACACATTAACCCATTTAACTCGTTCATCATTTCCATGATTTAACCATTCATCCCATTCCATATAACCCTTTGGTTATTTCCAAGTCTCGGTGCATCACCTAACTTCTATTCTAAGTTCAACCAATCATGCCAACATGTTTATCAAGGGATCTACAATTTACTACAACAAGGTCACTCGTTTAATAACAATCCCTAAACCCTGGAAGAGCCGGCACATCCCATGGATGGCCCTAAATTAGGTCGATTACATCCCAACAAATCCCATGTGGATCGTCTGGGTTCCCATTAGCCATTTTAAAAATAATTATTACCAAACATGCCAAGGTTATTCAAAACATAACCAAGGGGAGACAAGAACACAACTATACATGCACAAATCCCTAAATAACTATGGGATATCACTTGTAGACCACATACCTCGAAACCTCGGTTGAACACACTCTCAATCAAGTCTTTAGACCTCGATCCGAAAATCCTTTGGAGCTTCAACTTAAAACTCACCCAAAAGATAGGGTTTTAGGGTTTCAGAACAAGAGGGAGAGAAGATATAAACCCTAAACCGAAAATAGAAGCAAGGATGGGATTAGCCTTACCCGGATCTTCGATCCGCAACCAACAGTGCCAAAACCCACTTAGAAACGAGGGATATCGATCTCTTGGAGCTCATGGGCTATTTGGTTCGCTCCTAGGGTGAAGAGGGAGGAATGGAGTGGAAATCCCGAGTTGGGGTTTAAAAGCCTGGAGTGGCAAACTTGTAATTTTTTTCTAACATTAAGAAGTCGAATTGTTTTTCCGCACGGTTTTTAAAACCATGCGCCAACCATTCCAATGCCATTGTACGGAGGAGGAGGGGTCGCACGGTTTACCTGGGCAAGCCGCACAGTTTTCCCTGGCTGTGCGCAAGTTGTGCTCACTGGCTTCTCTTGCCCTATTTTCCCTTCTTTCGTGCCCCGAGCCCCTGGAACACCCCCAATACCTCTCGTACTTTCAGAAGACATCCCTTGATGCCCCAAACAATGGATTCAACCAAAATATGATGAAGACATACCTTTCCAAAAACCAGGATCTTACAACATCCCCACCTTATGATGGCTCTTCCACGATTTGAGTTTCCAAGCCTAATTGATTCACCAAAGAAAAGAGTTCAGACCACTAAGCCTGCATATCCAATTCCTGATCCCATTTTTCTTCCTGAACGTTCCCATTCCGCCATAGTACTCGCACTGATGGCACAACCTTGCCCAACAAGACCTTCCAACTACGATCCACCACACGAACCAGATGATCCTCAAAGGATGCATCAGCCTCAAGCTCCACATCCTCAATATCAACCACGTGAGATGGGTCAGAGTGATACCGTCGAAGATGCGACACATGAAACACATCATGCATCCCACCATACCACTGTGGAATAGCCAATCAGTAAACCACTGGTCTGATCCTATCCACAATCACAAAAGGTCCCACATACCTGGACGCCAACTTACCCTGCTTTCAAATCTGATGGTGACCCAACCTTGGCAACATCCGAAGGAACACTTTATCACCCACCCCAAACTAAAGCGGTCTATGCCTCCGATCTGCATACGACTTCTGCCTATTCCAAGATGTAGCCATCCGCTTCCTGATAAACTTAACTATATCTGAAGTCTCCAGCACTAGACTTGGCCCCAACAACTCAGAATCATCGGCCTCTAGCCAACACAACAGAGATCTATATGGCCTCCCATAATATGCCTCAAATGGTCCCATCTGAATCATAGCCTGAAAACAGTTGTTGTAGTAAAACTCAACTAACGGTAGGTGCCTATCACAAGATCCACCAAAGTCCATGACACAAGATCGTAACATGTCCTCCAACACTTGGATTGTACGCTCCGAATGCTCGTCCATCTGCTGGTGGAAAGCCGTACTCAAAAACAAATGCGTACCAAGCGTCTTCAGCAACCCTTGCCAGAAACGCGATGTGAAATGCGGATCTCTGTCTGAAACTATGGTCCATGGCACCCCATGCAACCACACTATTTCCCGAACATACAGTTCACCCAACTAGTCGACTATAAAGGTCTCCAGAATCGGTAAGAAATGAGCCGCTTTCATTAACCGATCCACAACCACCCATATTTCATCACTCTTTTGTGGCTTCCTCGGAAGACCCATGACAAAATCCAGTGTCACATCATTCCACTTCCATTCCGAAATGAGAAATGGATGTAACAAACCACTTGGGAGTTGATGCTCGGCCTTCACCTGCTGACAGGTAAGACACCATGCCACAAAGCCTGCAAGTTCTTTCTTCATTCCAGGCCACCAAAACTGCCTTTGGAGATCACGTTATATCTTGGTCAAACTAGGATGCACTGCCCACTTTGAATCTTGGAACTCACGCATCATCTCATCTCGCGTACACATTGGCACAGCCACACGATCATGAACACGAACAACACCATCCACACCGACGGCCCAACCAGAATGTAGCTCCCCAACTTTAAGCATTTCCATCATGATCAAACACTTAGGATCATCAAGATGGCCTTCCTTAACTCAACTCAAAAGCATCTACTCCCTCGCTAAGGAAACAAGAGTGACCTGACCATTCTCCTCCTACACCTCCAAGTGAATCTTCGAAAACATAGCCATCACTTTCCCCTCAGGGTTGGACTCCTGAAGCACCTAATTCTGAACCTTCCTACTAAGAGAATCAGCAACACTATTTCCATTTCCCGGCATATACACCATCTCAAAGTCAAAAGACTGAAGATATTCAACCCATATTCACTGCCGAAGATTCAGATTCCATTGTGAGAATATGTACACTAAATTATTATGGTCATTAAACACAGTAAACTGTTCTCCCAACAGATAGTGCCTCCAGCACTTCAAGGAATACTCTACTACAGCCAACTCAAGATCATGAGTGGGATAGTTCCGCTCATGGGGTCTCAGCTGCCTTGACTATAAGCCTTTACCCGCTCATCCTGCATCAACACAACCCTATGTCCGACTCCGGATGCATCACAAAACACGATGTACTTCTTACCCGGATCTGGTAAGATAAATATAGGTGCGGTCATCAACCGCTTCCTCAACTCTTGGAAGGCATTCTCAAAAGCCTCAGACCACTCAAACCCGAATCCCTTCATGGTCAAGCCTAATAGTGGTGCTGCAAAGTGAGAGAAATCCGGAATGAACCTTCAGTAATACCCGGTGAAACCCAAAAAACTAAGAACATCAGAAATACTCTTGGGATGCTCCCAAGATACAATTGCCTGCACTTTATCTGGATCAACTGACACACCTACCTCCAAGATGATGTGACCTAGAAAATGCACTTCACCTATCCAGAATTGACACTTTGATAGCTTGGCGTATAGCCTGTTCTCTCTTAGCATACCCAAGACGATGTTAAGATAATGGGCATGATGGTCATGAGTTTTCGAGTACATTAAGATGTCATCAACAAGGAAAATTAAAAACCAATCTGGATAGGGATGAAAGATTCAGTTCATTAAAGCCATAAACAATTCCAGTGCATTGGTCAAGCCGAAATACATTACGATAAACTCAATCAACCTGTACCGACTCCGGAAAGCTGTCCGCGGTATGTCAGAAGACCAAACTCTCAACTTGTGATAACCCGACCTTAGATCAATATTAGAAAACACTGATGCACCCCTCAAATGATCGAGCTGGTCATCAATTCTAGGGAAAGGCTACCTATTCTTCACTATCATCTTATTCAACTTTTGATAGTCAACACACAGTCTCAACGACCCGTCGGCCTTATTAGAAAAAAACATGGGGGATCCCCAAGGAGACGTAATAGAATGGATAAACCCCTTATACTCCAACTCCTCAAGCTAAATCATCCATTCCTAGAGTTCTGCCGGTTCCATTAGGTATGGCGGAATAGAAACTGGCTTCGCTCCCAGCAGCAACTCGATTGTGAACTCGACATCCCTTTCTGGTGGTAACCCCGAGAAATCCTCAAAAAACACATCCTAAAATTGATCAACCACAAGAGAAAAATTATATTTTTCCCCTCCCTCATCAACAACAAGCATGAGACATGCCCCTTGAGACATGAGTCCACTCAACTGCTAACCAATCGGTCCTGCACGACCTGCTCGAATATCCCATTCTCCACGGTGGACATAAACGTCACCCTCAAGCGACCTAAACGATACTCTGTGACGATAACAGTCTATGTGTGCCCGATACAACACCAACCAATCCATTCCAAAGATTAGGTCAAACTTTGACCTCTTGATAATGAACAAATCCCATAGAAAATGATACACACCAACTTCTAAGGCACATCCCTTGCACTGCTCGATATCCTCAAACCGCACCCCCAACGGAGTTTCAATTGACATAACTCCACACACCCTCTCCATAGGGAAACCCAGTGCTACCACAAGTAGAGTCGAGATAAAAGACTAATTGTCACCTGTGTCAAACAACGCACTAGAAAAAGTAGAAGCTACAAGGATCATACCTCGAACAGTAGCTGGTCCGAATTCGCCATCATCAGGCATAAACTGAACTTCCTGAAGCTGACCTGCCCCTCTACCCTAGGCTCCAGCCTGTGTACTCTATGCTACGATGCCCTGCTAGCATGAGCAATCTTTCCCCAGAGTTCCATGGCTACCCCCTGCCAGTATGGCCCATGGATATCAAACAGCCTACCTGATACAGGGCAGCTGATCCCCTTCCCATATCTGGTACCTGCCTTCCACCATCATACTCGCCCACCTTCTGAGGATTCTTGTAGAACCTCTGCACTTGTCTCATCCTGCCGCACAAAAAACACTTAACTGGAGGTCAAGCACACTGACCACACATATGCCCCGGCCTACCGCACTGATATCAGAACACCTGATTCCCACTCTGAGAGGCTGACACTCTCTTCCATCCACTTTTCACACTTCCTTCATGCTGTGAGATCTCATGGTGTCGGTTCCAACCCTCGGTAGATGCACTGCTCATCTATCCCACTAACACCACAAACCCACTACCCGAAGCTCCCTTCAGGTTTCCTTACGAGATCAGTGCCTGATCTACTTCCTCTGTGAACCTCTTCAAGCGGAAGATGTTTACTTGAGACCTGATCCCATGTCTCATCCCATCTTGGAAATGCTTTGCTACTGCTGCCTTATCCCCTGCTAACACTGGAACAAAGCGTCTCAAATAAGTCAAGAGACTAGCATATTCCATCACCAATAGCGATCCATGAGTCAGGCTCATAAACTCTGTATCCCACTCCTGCCTCAAAGTCTCTAGATAGAAATTATCCAGAAACGTTTCATGAAAAACCTTCCATGACATTCCCACAGCCTGCTTGATTTGAGCCTTAATGTCCCACCAACTCCTAGCCTGGCCCCGCAACATATCAGAGGCCATCTTCAGTCACTTTTCAATAGGGATCTCTAGATGGTCCAGTAATGTCTGGATAGAATCTAACCAGAACTCTACTGCCTCTGTACCACCCTCTCCGATGATGGTCAGAGGGTGCTGCAGCAAGAACTCCCTGGTCAGCTCAAACATACTCAGTGCAACCCGCCCAGGGTCCCGATCCATAATCTGCATAGGACGATCCAAGTTCCCTAGGAACTGGTCTTCTCCACCCTCATGGTTCGACACATTTTCTTGCTCCTCTACTGGAGGAGTGTTATCAGCAACATCCTCACATTTCCCAACTGGTACCCGACGTTGTGGTGGTATTTCTCTACAATGCCAAGAACGAGATTTAGCATGCATAACATAAACATTCATGACTCCATCACGAAATAATACTTACTAGCCAACACAACCCACTTTTTATACACTAACCCAACAACATTTTCCAATTTGTTTCAAACCCTATTACTCCATTTAACATCATTTAACATTCATTCATCCTTACCCTCTAGTGTCATTTCATTCATCTCATCATTTATTGGTTTTATGAAATGCATGATGCACCCTACCTTCCTACCTCACACACCCACCCTATGTGTGTGCCTAATATAATTCATGTCACTTATCTCTCTAGGTTCATATAATAATGCTTGAATGAAAATCCTTGTGTCGTTAAGTCCATGAGCCAAATATCATAAAATAGTCACATCAAACCACATGTGCATCACCCAATGGTGAAATATCACCAACTGTAACATCACACAACCAAGAACAACATTTCCCACCCATGGTGACTTGGGTTTTCCCTTGTACATGGGTTAGCTACTCCCAAGCATGGGCTCATTACCAAGGCCCGACACATAACCCTTGGAAACCTATCCAAAATAACAAGACCTCAGATAAGGAGAAGAAAGACCTCCTATGATACCACTTTGTAATGTCCCCGACTCGGAAGCCACTAAACCGGTGCTCAGAGCTGGGTGGTTACATGACCTTAAGCGTGCCTCCCCATATGCCAAAGGCTGCCGACTAGCAGTGGGGGTCTATAGAGTCATGTTAGGAGACTATAACCCCTTTTTATCAGAGTAAGACACAACATAAATAAACCAAATAATAGAAACAATAACCAATAAACAAATAACATGTATAATAAACATTTCCAACCGTAAATATTCCATGTCATACTACAAGTGCAAGAGTGAATAAAACCCAAAATAAATAAAATGTCCAATTCCCCAAAATGGTCCTGACTCCATGTCTGGATCCTCCCCCATGTGATACCCATGTCCACTCAACTATCTAGAAAGTACCCATGCCGTTCTCTTGACCTGCAAACATGATGTCTTCTCGCGTACCCAACAACGGCCTGAGTAGGGTGTGAGTACAACCCAATAGGCCACCACCAATGGTGTATAAAAAATATCCAGTATAAACAGGTAGTGAATGAAAAAGGAATATGAATGATAACTGCCATGTAATTAATTAAATTGCCATTGACATGTTGAGAACCAAATCCATTACCACTTATATTACCATTCATTTATTACCAATTATCATCACTTTCCATTTCATCATATTTACATGGGTTAATCATATACATTATGTTACATGGTTCTATGGCCAATAATCAAACGCTAGGGGGTAAACACATCATTATCCTATCTCACTAGAACTAACCCCCTCATAGCAACCATATCCTCATCCCGAAGCCTCCGTCCGGGTGGATGCAACCGTTAAGAGAATAGACCCTCAGTCCCCTTTCCTAACCCGTGCATTTAGGGTGGAGTTTAGAACCTCAGTTTTAGCCCAACTAGTGGGCATAGATCCTCATGCCATACCCCACTCTTAGAAGACATGTGCACATGCTTATATATATATGTAACCATCATCCATCCAAACCATTTCCCTACAGAAAACATTATTCACTACAACCCACATAGGAATCCACATCATGCCTTAACAAATTAACACATTACCATTTCACATCGTTTAACCATTCACCCAATTCCCATGTGTTATGCCTAACTCACTAAGCATTTAGCACTTGACCCCTAACCTATCCATTATGGTCTTTAATCAGTTTACACATTAACCCATTTAACCCGTTCATCATTTCAATGATTCACCCATTCATCCCATTCCAAATAACCCTTTGGTTATTTCCAAGTCTAGGTGCATCATCTAACTTCTATTCCATGTTCGACAAATCATGCCAACATGTTTATTAAGGGATCTACAATTTAATACAACAAGGTCACTTGTTTAATAACAATCCTTAAACCCAGGAAAAGTCGGCATATCCCATGGATGGCCCTAAATTAGGTCAAGTCCATCCCAAAACATCCCACGGGGATCCTGAGGGTTCACATTATCCATTTTAAACATCATTATTACCAAACAATCCATGATTATTCAAAACATAACCAAGGGGAAACAAGAACACAACTATACATGCACAAATAACCAAATAACTATGGGATATCACTTATAGAACACATACCTTGAAACTGTGGTTGAACGCACTCTCAATCAAGTCCTTATACCTCAATCCAACCAACCTTTGGAGCTTCAACCTAAAACTCAACCAAAAGATAGGGTTTTAGGGCTTCGAAACAAGAGGGAGAGAATATATAAACCCTAAACCAAAAAGAGAAGCATGGATTAGGTTAGCCTTAGCCGAAGCTTAAATATTCAACCAACGACACCAAAAACGCCTTAGAAACGAGGGAGATCGATCTCTTGGAGCTCTTGGGAAATTTGGTTCGCTCCTAGGGTAAAGAGGGAGGAATGGAGTGGAAATCCCGAGTTGGGGTTTAAAATCCTGGAGTGGAAAACTTGTAATTTTTTTCCAACATTAAGAAGTTGCACGGTTTGTCCACACAGTCTGGAAAACCATGCACAAACCGTGTGCATGCCACTGTCCGATGGAGGAGGGTCGCACGGTTTACCTGGGCAGGCCGCACAGTTCGGCCTGGCCATGCGCAGGTCGTGCGCCCTGGCTTCACTTTCCCAGTTTTCCTTTCTTTCATGCCCCGAGCCCCCGGAAGACCCCCAAGACCTCTCGTACTTTCAAAAGACTACCCTTGAAGCCCGAAACAAGGGATTCGACCAAAACATAATGAAAACATACCTTTCCAAAAACTGGGATCTTAATCCATCTATATTTATTTGTAAATATTTCACCAAAATAGCTGGAAATGATATTTTTGAAACTAAAATTCAAATTTCTGATAACTAAACATTGAATGAATTGGAATGATCCTATGATGAAAATAAACAAAACCATATGGAATATAATGAAGCACATATTATGTAAAGACAACGACCCTAGTATCCCAGATATTGTTACTTACATTATTACATTGGTGTTATGAATAATATTTTTCATCTAAAAGGAAAAAAATTATTTAGTATCATTGGTAAAATTGATACAAATATAAGTATTACATTACAACATGTAATGAAATACAGTATAGATAATCCATCAGAAACACCAATAAAATCTTACTTTATCCCCACAAGACATTCATAATATACATCTTAAAATTCTGGGGGAAAATAAAACATAATCAATTGATGAGATCACATTCTCATTAAGTGTAATAAATTCAATGGATGTTATCATAAATAATCATAAACAATAAAGTATGGTTAATAACTAATAACATGTTCCATTAAAACATAATATTGACATTAATATGGAAAGAACAATAGATAATTAAATAATTCTATAATCATATGAGAATAAAACATAACGATGGATATTATACTGGTTTATTTATATCATGGACTATAAATTTCCAATATCTTAATTATGTAATGCATAATATTTTAAATTTTAAACATACCGTAGACGCCTCTCCTAAGATGTCTAAAAATAAATGGGCAAATCATTAGATAAATCCCAATCTAGGATGTATCATGAGACCTAACGATCAACCGTGATGACATTAGAGGGACCCAAAAATCACATACTATGTCAAATGAATTCCTAATTTGAATATGGGGAAACATAAAAATCATATACAATATGTAAATAACATTCCACAATTATTAAACCTAATCACTAATAGTTTTTAGTAATATGGTGAATGGTATCAAGATAGAACATCCACAGTCCAACTGATCATAAGCCATTTCATAAAATATGGTACGTGAAATCATTAAATATCAATCCCAATTAAGTATAACATTCAATAGAGGGTGTTTATGTAGATTAAAATACTCAAATACAATCATCGTGGAATTCTTATGAGAAATAATATTTTTACTTTGAAATGAAGAGTTTATTTTGAAAAATCATTTTTATTTGTCATTAAATTAGATTGAAAACATGTATATACCTAAAAATAAAATATAAGGACATTGAAATTTTTTTAATGAATAAATTATGTTTAATTGAAGTCAAGAAAAGTAAAAAGTGTTTTTAATAAACAGTTTAAATGGGACACTTCAGTGCGATTAAAGTGAAAATGCAAAAGAGTATTTAAAATGGAAATATTCATAATAATTTGTACAAAACAAAAAATGGAAAAAGATAATTTTTCATGATTAAATAGTGATTTTATAAAAATAATGGTGTATTCAAATATATTTTGGGTGGAACTTCAAAATGGGTAATAAATTAGGATGTTCCATTTAATCTAAATTACATATCAAGAGGAATTGATAAGGGAACCTTATAAAACAAATGTTTCCCCCTCAATGAACAAAAAAATGATCTAGTTAAAATGTTTTTGGAACATACCAACAATACTTAAGAGTATTAAATTATAAAAATTGATAATTACATTCAGGTAAATAGAGATAAAACATAACCCAAATGAAAATGGAGGTTTGAAGGGAATCCCTTACCAGCTTGAAATCAATCGAATAGTATTCCCCAAAAAAATAATAATCATAAAACTAAAAATATAATACACTAAAGATAAATATATTTATTATATTATATTTCAACTGGAATTACACATGTACTACACACAAGGAATAAGTGGTGAACAAGGAAAATCACACAGAAATAAATGAGAGATGAGAAACCCTTACCTTTTGTCGGAAAGTGTTATGCACATGTAATTAATGTTATATGTTATAATATTATATTAATTGATAATTTAATTCATAACTTCATAAATATTTATTTAATTAAGAATAAATTTATTTCATGGAATTTTTATAACTTGTAAGATTCAATTTCTTCTCTTAAGAGTGTTCATTTCCTTTACTTTAACGATTTGTTCAATTGTATGCATGTATGAAAGATCATGTAAAATGAAAATAGTTTATACAGAATTCAAATTATATATTATTAATGAACATAAATGATATTTAATGTTCTTATTCATAATTTTTTCCTCGTTTTAATTTGATTCATTAGATTTAGAGTTAATGATAACCATTCAGATTTTTTTTGGAATTTTTCGGATCATTAAAAACTAGTTTTTCTTATGAATAAATATTATGTATATATATTTTTCTTAGAACACTAAATAAGTATTATATCATATATTATAGTCTTTTTTAAATGTAAAAATAGTTTTATTACCATCCTTGATGACGAAATTAAATAAAAAAAACATTATCCCTAAAGTCGATTAATCAGTACCTCAGAGACGATGATTTCATTTTTAGAAGAAAAAGTTGAAGAGAAGAGAATTGATGGTTGATAAAAAAATTCAAATTATAATATTAAATATACATTATTAATAATATAACATTGTAATTGGGTGGTTATGGAAGGATAATAATAGAAATTAATTTGAAAGAGGGACAGAGAGAGAGAGAGAGAGAAAGTTTTACCTCCTGAGTATCACCTCCTTGATAACCCTCTTAAGGGAATTAGAAATAGAATTTGAGTTAGACCATAAAGAAATGAATTTTTTTAGAGTATTGGGAGAGTAAACTATCAAAATATAAGTATTATTCAATGCTTTTAAGGTTAGCGTAGAAGGGGTGGAGAGGGGTGGTATTTGTGTTGGAGGAGAGAGGTATTTTTTTATTATTTAATAAATTTGTTTTTTTGTTATGGATAACTAATATTAATATTGTATTTTCTTGTGAATAAATATAGTAACCAGTGCATTTTAGTTTGATCCAATGGTTTCTTACCTTATACGTACATCATTTATGCCTCAATTATTCATTTATTTTTTTATATTGTTAAATATCGTAAGTTATAGTATTTCTATATTCAATAAAATGAAACTTTTTTATAATAATTCAAAAAAAAAATCTACCCATTTTTTGACATTTAGAATTCAAAAATTTACTCCATTATTTGAAAATAATTTTCTAAATATTATAATTGTCTTAATTAAAACCATCATTTATTAAAAAATTACAGATTTTAAAATTATAATAGATTTTATAGTAATTTGAAATAAATAATTAATGTCCCATAAAATTATATTATAATTAGAAGACAATAATATATTAATTCATGGATATATTTTAAGAAAAGTAAAATATATTTTAAATAATTATATTAATTATAAAATTGTAAACAAACATTTCTTTTTCCTAAAAAAACCAACACTTAATTTAACCTTTTAAAATAATTTATATAAATTTTACAAGATATAAATATATTATATTTTCATTTTAAAAAAACTAATATTTATTTATACTTTTACAGGTATGTTACTATTATATTTTCTAGATAAAATTTCATATGGTCGCATTTCTATTCAATCAGAAATATTTAATAGTATATTATGGTTTTAACCTATGTGAGGTGTGAAGCATAAACTTTATAAGGTGTTAAATTTTAAAATAGACATACCATAAAAAAACCGTTTTTCATATTCACACCTCAAAAGAAATTAATCCATGAAATTTCCAAAATATCAACTTTTAAATAGATTTGGGCAGTTCTTCATAAAATATTGATTTGGTTCCCACATAAACTCCTCAATTTTATGATTTTCCCAAAGTAACTTTACTAGGTGAGTCATCTTATTCATCAACACATGTTCTTCAATGTCCGTAATCTGGATAGTCTAATTATAGTAAGATAAATAATTTTCCAATTTTTTTCTTAATAAGTGAGGAAATTATTTGGTTATGGAATGTACTACATTAACAAAGAGATGTGGAATACATTTTTTACATTAGAAATTATAGGTGGAATATCCACATGATAATCTATAACCATTACTCTCTATAGGGGTTCCAAAGGTCTAATGTAACTAGGTATTATTTTGACATTCCTTATGAATCTTATAACACACTTACATGGATATACCTTCAAGAAGACCTGATCTCCCACTTGAAACTCCAAATCCTTCCTCCAGTTATTGGTATAACTCTTTTTCCTACGTTAAGAAACATTGATTTGTGTCTGAATTTTCCTCAACTTTTTTTTTGTTTCCTCGACATATTCTAGAAGTACAAGACTCATTTCTCCAAAATCATCCCAACAAGTTGGTGTATAAAATATCATTCCATATAAAACATCAAACATTTCCATTTGAATAGTTTAAGGGAAACCATTGTTGTATGAAAACTAAAAAAACAAATAACGATCACACATACCTTGAATGTTATGTGGGAATTATCTCAACATGTATTATAACATTTAGATTTTCCTTTCACACTATCCATCAGTTTGACGGTGATATTAAACACTCAAATGAAGCTCAGTGTCTAAATCCAACTGAAGAAATTTCCATAATATCTATGTAAATAATGGATCATGATATGAAAAATTTGAAAAACCTACTCACTGAAGTCTTAGAATTTTACAAATATAGAATCATAGAAGGAACTCTAGTGGTAAATCCACCCTTATAGAGAGTAAATGTGATGATTTGTTGTATCGATGATCAATTACCAATATTTCTTTATTATTTCTTGGAGTCTTTGGTAACAAAGTAAAAAAATACTTAGTAATTTCATCCAATTTCCATGTTATAATAGGAATATATTTCATAACCCCTCTAAGATGTTGTATTTAATCTATCACCTATTGATTGACTAAACATATGTATACATCATCATCAATTTCCAACTTCATATTATCCCAAAAAAATGTAACATCAACATGTATTTAAATACTTATGGTACAATGATGTATAATGAAATTAGATCTATGATAATCATCTAATATATCTTTTTTTAGATTAGGTATAGTGGGAACACAAAGCCTCTTCCCAAATATCAAAATTCAATTTTCATATATAGTGACTACCAATTTGCAATTGTTAATTTATTTAATTTTCTTTTGAAAATTCTCATCATTAGACTTATAAAATTTAATCAATTCTAAAAAATATAGTTTGGAAACCATTTGAAAATGTAGTGATGTTTAAACTCCCTCAATAATTCTTATATCCATTATTACTCATTCTATGTACACAGGATCCCTGCCAATCCTCATTTTGTATAAAACTTCAAAATTTTTTATACTCAAACAATATTATACATTATTTTCCATCCTTGGGTGGTTGATTATTGAACAATCAAAATAATTGAGTATCATGAGACATTTTCTTTTCCACATGTTGAGTTATTTATATAATAAGATATATTTCAAACTATTGTGATATATGTATAAATATCTCACAATTTTCACCATTGATATTGTGTATCTATATTTTTAGAGAAAATATTACAGCTTGCAACTCATGATCATCAATTTTATATTTTTTATTATTAATTTTTAACTATCGTGATTCATAGGTAATAACTCTATAGTTTTATATAATTACGCAACAATGTTAATTCATTTATCCATTCTAATAAATCCAAAATCCACCCTTTTTGGATGATATATTAAAGATTGGAACATTAAATAATATCATATTCATTTCTTCAATGAATTCTTGACATTACATAATCCAAATAAACATAACTACTTTACCTATAATCTTGTATATTGGTTAGATAATCATAAAAAAGATTGAAATAAACACTAATAATATCCTACTAAACCATTAAAACTATGTACCTTTGTTATATTTGTTGGTGTAGGGTATTCCCAAACTACCTTTTCCTTTTAGGATCAACTAAGATTCTATATGTAGTGAAAATATGAACATGAAAATAAAATATTTAAAGAAGAAACTCACACTTTCTCAACATCTCAAATAACTCATTTCTTCGAAGGGACTTCAGAACAATCTTTAAGTGGCTCTGATGGTTCTCATAGAATTTTTATTTTATCGAGATAAAATCAATAACTAAAACAAAAAAATCATAATTATATTCCTTTAATACTTTTTTTATTAGATCCATATAAACAAAGGGTTCATTAGGTAGGCAAAATTTCATTATTGTAAACATGTAATGTCTATACCTAGTTTGAAATGATATCATTGGAATATCTTCCTACACTAGAAACAATTTATGATATTGAGAATGAAGTCCAATCTTTGAAAATTATTTATCTCCATAAATTTAATCATATAAATCATCAATGATAGGTAGATGAGTCATTTTTTCATTATAGTACCATTGATTTATGTATAGTCAATTCATAGCCTCATTGATCCATCTTTATTCATAACACAAAGAACATGACCTCCCTGTGGAGAAATACAAGGGTAAATAAATTCCTTATTACTCAAATCCTATAGTTGTCTATTCATATCCAAATATTGCAGAGTGGACATTATATAAGAGTATGTGATATTGGTCTTACATCAAGGATTAAATCAATGGTAAATTTAACTTCACACTCTAGGGGTGTTCAAGTAATTACTTAAAAAATACATCAATGTATTCTTATACAATAAGCACATCCTCAATTTTAATATTTCATTCCTCATCCAAGGATTATGTTTTATCTTCTTCCCAAATAATTTCATTTAATATAGCTTATACGGGTAAATATAGATAATAATTATATGATGTGATTTATTCATGGAAGATAAGGGATTCTATATCATTCTAAATAATTGTAATTTTCATCCTCTTGAAATAAATTTTCACCGTATAATTTGAATTTTGATCCATAGTGAGGATTATATCAATGTCAACCATTGGAATGATGATAATGTCTTCTACAAGAGATCAATTATTTGTAATAAAGGGGAATGAATGATTGTTTTTTTGCAATGAGACTACCCTTAGTATTTTTGACTCATAACTCCCTTATTTAATCAAAAGAAAAATGCCTATTTTTTTGGTATTCTATGTAGATATAGTGGAGAGTGATGGTATTGACTCAAATAGAGAATTAGATAAATTTAAGGATGTGATTAATGTACCTACCACCACATCATTAGGAACTTCAACCACAACTATTTTGATTTCATAATATTATCCTTACTCTGGGGGACTTTTCTAATGCAATTTTCCTTGATACTTCATAAAATAATTTTCTTAGTGTCTCGTCTCCTTAAAATTATAGAATTGAACATTGGTTTCATAATCCATTCCATTTAAATCATGATCCATGATATACATTCTTACCAAACATGATGAAAACTCCACTTCCAAATAAATAGACTGACTGAAAATTATTATTATTTTATTAAGAAAGACACTTTTGAGGAAAAAGTGATAAACCCTAAGTCCAACAAGCACCAAACAGCAACAAGCAGAAGGTCAGAAACAATCCCAAGTATCGCATGTTACAAAATCACACTTTTCCCCCACATTATCTATTCTTTTCTCTAAAAACATATTCTTATTTTTCTTTAACTTTATTTCATAAGACATCTATAATTATTTCTCTATCTTCATAGCACATGAGAATATATCTTCGTACAATGAAAATGTTTTAGAGGCCAGTTCCCTTCATTGAAATGGTTTCACCCATCAAAGAATCGATCAATATTTATCTTCGGATTACGTATGTAATAATTAGAATGAATTTATAAAATTTTAATGTTGTCTTCATAGTTGGAAACGTTTTCATCCTATTTTTTTTCCAAGACTCGTGAATTTTTTCATTATTTCTGATCTCTATTCCCTTGGTAAATTGTTTTATATGAAAATATACTTATAATACTTCCATTGAATATTTTCAATTACTTCCTCCTAATTTTTGTTTTTAATCAATGAGAACCACAAATAAAAATCTTCCAAGAGATAGTAAAATTTCATTATGACCTTATCCCTTTCATTTTATCCTAATGGGAGAAATATATTTTATAAAGAAGTTATCCACTGCTCAGCTAAAATTTAATTTTTAGTTCAATTAAATAATTGAGGTGGTTGTAGCATGAATGAATTTAACAATGTTACACTACATTATGGATAATTTGTATCCATTAATGTAATATTATTACTTATAACTATAGAATGTTGTCCCACTATAGTAACAAGTTGACCATCCCAACTTGTAACTCCCTCTCTAACATCATTATTTATCATATGATGGAAATATGAACATGGAATATGTGAATTGATATGGTTTACATTCCTTCCACTTGGAATTTTTTATAAAAGTAGAATACACTAATTTACCTTATGAATCATAATTAATAATATCAAACTATAAAAACAGCAAACATAAATTGGAAATTTATTCACTACTAATTTCATAATTATAAACATGGTTCCATTGGGGACAGAATTACGTTAAAATCCTTTATAATGGTTCGTAAATAAAATTTGAATTATCCTAATTATACCCCCTCAGAGATTCCAACCCGGTCTGCAGTAAGTCAAATTTTTTTGTACTATCTTATGTCGAGGGAAGAACGATGAACCTTGTGAGTGTTGTTTAACCTAGGTACATCTATTCCAAAACCTCATCCATTTTTAGTATAAAGACATAGATGTATTTCTAAGAATACATACCTAATCTCAACCTTATAAAAATTAGAGTATATTCTTATATATTTATTTTCAAATTAAAACGTCGATTATGTTCCCTAATATATGTTTTATAAATATATTTTTCATGATTTTTGTATTTTCCCGACCTGGCATACCACTAAACTAGTAGTAAAAATGGTGGGTCAAATAACCTCAAGTGTATCTCATCATACAGTTGAGGCTGCCAACTAGTAGTGACAGTCTCAATAGGTGATAGTAGGGATATTATACACACCTATCATATATGCACCATGATAATATTAGATAATAAACAACATAAAATAGAGGAAGAAATATATAAACAAAAAACAATGCAGTAGTAGAATAATAGTAATATTTTTTTTAAAAGTGGACACCATCCTTTTATAAAATCATGAAATATAGATGATGAAACATAACTAAAATCAGTAAACAATGAAACATGCTCACAAATACATATCAATAATACAGAAAAGACACTAATTCACCATGTCTGATCTGTACGAGCATCCTGGGCTCCAGCTCAATCCTTTTCTCATAACCTGTAGGTATAAAAACAAAACATTGTAAATCAATCATGGTCTGTAGTCTTGGGAACTGAAATCTCTACTCAGGTACCCGTGTCCTAAGTATGGTGTGATATATAAATCTCAATAAGAAAAAACCACCAGTTTCTAACACAAACCAAACAATTTATTATAAATTTAGAAGTGTTCCATATATAATAAAGTTATAAAGATGGTAAATTAAATAATAGAAACTTGGTTTGGATTCCAAAAAAAACACCCATCTCAAACCACCAACTTCGGACAAGGCCTGACGTCTGAAAAGTATAGTTTATTATGGAAAAATATATAAATTGGGGCCATTAGTGACATGGGAAAAAAAGGAAGGAATATCCCCTTGCACGTTCATTAACTTGGTCTATAGATATTATTTCATCACTTAAGTAATCTAGTAATGTTAGGTAAATATATCAAGTGAAATTATAGTAGATAATAATAATGAATGATTCATCTCATTCATTTAAATTCAAAACATTAAATTTTAGAGGTGGTTTTGAGATTATCCCTAAGGTATCGCTACAGTACATCCATTTAAAGTCCTATTCCATTGGGCTCACCCAAAGAAATCCTTTCAGAATCCCAAGTATTTCTTGTAGTATGGTAACTGTGATTTAGTCTTGTGTATCTCACATAAGGGACCAAGTATCACCCGAGTCTTGGTGTAGCTATCATTCTAATGGGTCTATCCACTGTTTCCCCTTATGGAACCGGTATCACCCAATAGTTTAATAAATATCATGGGGAACCCCTTTTCATGAAATTCTGAAACATATCTTCTTTATATTGTTGGTTTGTAACCCATCGATCATGGAGAGTCTATCCATGAGTTCTTAATACATAACCCATGATCTCTCCTCATACCGTATCAAGTAATCCCCAAATTCAAGGCACATATCAATTCACATAATCATTTTCACAACATAAGAAAAAGGCATGGACATACCACCCTTATAACCTAATGTAAAAAAGTCATTACATTAAATATGAAATGAATAATGCAATACCTCTTCTGTAAATCAAAATCTGTGAATAATTCCATTACAAACAAATCATTCAGTTCATTTAAGGAAAATCATATCAAAATGACCATCCCATTACAATTGGTACAATTTATCATAACTGTTTTTGTTCAATTATATGAAGAGGTGTGGTTGTACCACCCTATTCAACACATTTAATCATAATGATTTAACAAGTCAATGTAAACACAAAGAACCATTCCCGGATATCTCACATCTGATGGTTAATCAAGGCATTAGATTACTCATAAGAATTGCCTTTAATTTAACTCATGTGGTAAATGAGATAATTACCTACATAAGAAATTACAACTATAAAAGGACTGAACACCTCAGAGGTGTCTTGATTAATATTACACAAATAAACAGAGGGGAAAAATAATCAGAACAAACAAAGAGGCTAACCAATATGAAACAGAGATATTCATTGCTAAAGGCCTTTTCCATAGTTCAATTCCTAGTATTTTATCAAGTTATAAATTTATAATGTTAATCCATTGTACCACACACTCACCCAAGGTAAAACATAACTCATGGAATTAATAATAAAGGTTGTTTAGGATGGGCACACCAAAGGGGGTGGTCAAGAGGAGAAGAAAACCCCCTCAGTTAGGATTATCCATAAGAGAAGGTCACGTCGGATACGACAAGACAAGGAAAACAATTTAATACACAATAACTAGCTATAAAATAATGATTTTGGGGATAATCCCAATAACATGGCATGAAATAAGCAACAAAAATAAATTTAAATAGGGTATATTCCCTTTACAAATAATCTATATTTCATAAAAGAGATAAACCCTTTGATGATGTATGGTTATATAGTCATTTAAGAAGGAGTGTGTCTAGCATGCACTTAGTTGGTTCAATATTAAATGAAACATTCTGATAAATAGAAAACTCCATTCACAAGCATGATTGAAGGCAATGTACAAGTATTCTATATAACTAACAAGGAAATAAAGAATGGTGGAAGGCCACGTCAATGTTCCTTAAATAATCATAACATATATATGTGAGTTTTTTCAAATATATAACATTTATTTTATGGGTTTAATAACAAAAACCATGATATTATTCTTGAAACAATTTATTTATCATGACCAGACATTAATTTTAATAATAAATTTTGTCAATTAAAAATCAAGGAAGGTGTATAAACAATTAAATGATCCATTTTTTAAATAAAATGAGACATGGAAATGCATTTTCTATTTGGGGGGATTTAATATAATACCCATCACATGATAGAATTTACAGTGACCACTTGTAACTATCCCATACTTGAAAGCAAACACCTTCCAATATATATATATATATATCCTTAATTCAACTCATGTATTCCTTCCTCAATGAGGCAATACATATATGGAATAAATATATATATTATATGTACCTTAAGTATATGCGTTCACACCCTCAATCGTTGATTAAAACTAATTACAACAATTATCAGGGAATCAAAATCACTACGACAAGGTTAACACACTTCATGTAAAATAACATGAACTCAAAATTAATGTGAAAAATGACCAAAAAACTCAAATTAATTACTAGGGACTCATAAATTACAAAACAATTTATATATAAACAAATAATCATCAAATAATGAAGGTAAAAATTACCCTAAACCATTAGTGGTAAACTAAATTAAGCTAAAATTCTGATCCTTTGGCAGTAGTTTCCGCAACACACAAAAACATGGCGTGTGAGACCGTTTTTTTCCCTAAAATTGGGAAAACCACAAAAAACGAGTTCCCCTTTGAATAGGGTTTCGTCCGAATTGTATTGGTGACAAATATACCAGTCATATGAAGAAATGTATATAAACTATGGAGAGAGACCTACCAACTCAGGACAAACAAAAATAGAAAGATATTTGGGTGTAGAATGTGGTGGAAAGAGGGAGCTTGAGGGAGGGGTGCAGCGTGACTCATGAGTAAGGAGGAGAGGTTTTTCGCGTTGTAGGGAGGTCACAGCTAGAGGGTATGTGATGTAGGGAGGTTGCGACTAGAGGGAACACTACATGAAGGTTAAGACCATGGGACGAGAGAGCTATGAGAGGGCACACATGCATGACTAGGGCACCAGTGGGTGCACTATGTGAGTATAGAGGGGGTGAGGGAGGGCGTCTGTTTTGTTTCTTAAGACCTAAATAATAATAAGTAAAAATATCTATATATTTAATACTAATCACAATAAAAACTATAATAATAATAATAACATTAATAATAATAATCAACATCAGAATAAATATTATGTTTTTATTATTATTAAAACAATTATTATTATTATTTTCCCATTTAATTATTTTTTAATTTATTTATTATTTTAACATTAATTTAAATAAATAAATAATAATAAAAACACATAATAGTGTTCGGAATCTTGGAGGGAAAATAAATTCGGATGATCATTTTTTAAAACATCCCATGCAATAGAAAAGAAATTAGAATTAATAGGTTTTTAATCTGGTTCAAAAACAAGGGACATTAAAACCATCCAACATTATAACTTCCCTATCCGAGAATCCATTAGGAATAATTAAAACCTCACATAACCTATAAGTTTGATGAAGATTCATTCAAATAGTTGTGTTGTGTTTCAAAATGCCCAATGTACCTTCTATCAGGATTTTAAGCATATAACATTTAATCCATCAAAACTCAAGCCAAAACACTTTCTCCAACCGAAACACCCAAACATAGAATATTTGATATTTTTTAGCTAAATAAACTACCATGTAATCACTTATTTAAAAATTTGTCCATAGATACTTCCAACCTTAGGTATTAACATTTAGGAGGTATGATTCTGAGGCATGAAATCCCCACCATTGGAATTTCCTTTCAAAATGTTCCCTTAAGCGCTTTGACAATGGTTATGGAATGATATTTAGAACGATAGAATGGTCAATTCCACATTGACCACAAATCCCAATTAGATTTGGATTTTCATGAAAATCCTCATGTGATAGAACTATCACTCACCTTCACCTGACAATGTGCCCGGGAATGGGTTTTCATAGACCATAGAACATAAACAAGAAGAACCCAATTTGAGCCATCTATTGCTGACCATTTACAATACTCCTCATCTTGGATTGCCACCGTATGCCATGTAGAACCATAATTCTTTCCTCAAAGGCCCCTTTGGTTTATCAAAAACACATTATTTAATCCTCCACCTGACATTCGATGTAATATTTTAGATTAAACCGACATGGAATCCACGCATCCAAAGCGCAACACCAAAAGGAAACCACCCAACAAGATCAACTTATTTTAATGCTTTAGTGAGTTGTAAGACTGATGATCTCTTTGTGAGTCAATGATGAAGTCAAGATAGGGGAAAAGATCATACATTAAATAAGAGTACAATAATAGTATTTTAAAGATTACGAGAAAGAAAATGGTTAAACCAATAGTGGACGATACCTTAGAAGAAACTTTGCTTCACCTATAGACACATCATCATTAACTAATCCCAAGCCTTCCCACCTGAGGCTTTCCATGATCAAACATGGTTGACCACTGATGACTAACCATTAAAAATTGTGTTTAAGGATAATCAGTTTCCAACATATCCAACAACATCAATGTTCTTCTTCCATGAAAGCATTGACATTATTTAAATTTCACAACACTCATGATCATTTAAGTAAGACATACCATCCTTTAATGGTCATATTTAGTTGTGTTTCCCACTACCTAAAAGAACATGTATTTAAATGAACTAACATGATAATTCACACCATAAGTGTGTCCCAATAAAATATAGATAAAATAAACTATATTCTCACAAGTGTGCTTGATTAAAACCACCTTCAATGTATGTGTGATACTTAGCTGCGTCACACAAACAAATGTTAAGACATTCTAGAAGGAAAACAAAATCGATTCGATTGACATGAAAAAATACACAATACTCGATAAATCACATATGCACGTTGGAAAAACATATTTTTCTACCCATAGGTCAAACTACTTTGGAGATAACCCAACAAAGCACTCATCAAAACTATGTTTCTCATCACCGAGGAAGAAGCTAGAGTCAAGGAACCCACCAAATAACTAAACATTCCTGAGGAATGTCTATCCAACTAGAATCTAACATTAATAAATGCTTATTCCTTTATCAAAGGCCACGAAATGCATGATGACCCATGAAAACAAGTGAGTCTTCTTAATGCAAATGGGTTGTCTAAATAGGGATGAAAAAAACCATAAAACATGATGCTCACATTTTTTATAAAGAAATTCAAGATCTAAGTGTGCTACCTATTATGGGATATCCCCTAATGAAAGAATTAGTGACGAACCTATATCTAGGCCACGCTAATAGAAAAGTCACTAGGCTCAATAGCTGACCATCTATGTTAGTGATAAAAATAATGGAAACCCATAGAAAAATCTTACACTTCTCTTCCAAAGAATCTTAGTGAGAAAAATTAAACTACCCATTTTTTATGCTTTAAAAAAAGGCCACTACCAACAGTTCCATTTTAATTCAATTTCAATGATTCAAATTTTTAATCTTTATCCAATTATAATATTTAACTAACACATCAAAAAATCAGACAAGTCTCAACAAAAATCATTTTACTCTTCTTCAAATTCTTTCAAAATTTGGAAATTTATCAAAATAAATTTCTTTTAATAGATAATTTGACCTATTAGGGTCCCTTTAAACCAAAAAGGGCACATAAAAAGAAACCCTGTAACAATTTCTTAGTTGTAGAAATGAAAAACACCCAAATGGGTCATCCAATTAGAAATATTCTCCCAACTAACCCATTTTGATAAAATTGTTCATTTAAAGGTTAGCCAATTCATCTGTAGTTAGAAATTCAGAATCCTTTACATTTAATACCATTTAAAATTATAACACATGGTCATATATATATATATAATTATAATATAAGATTCTATATTATAGTTTATGAATCACTCATACACTATATAAATTAAAAATTGGATCTAATTAATTAAAATAAATAAAACTACCACATGTCATCAATTAAATATTTAAAAAAAGCTAGCATTTTCTACAAGAAACTAACATAAACATCCAATAGGCAAAAGAAAAATGGAATATTAACTTCTAAGAATGTTATATAAGCAAGCATTCTAAAGAAAATAAAAACATGGTATGTCACACTAAGAAAAGAATCCAAATCAACAATCATCCTCCATATTTGACTACATGGCATGGAAGATGCATGGAATTTGAATTTTATATATGAATAATATGATTCATGTAATGCTTTATCTTTATCATACAAGACCAACGGTATAATATCATAAATTTCATAATTCATTAACCAGGGGAAGAATACATCAGTTACTCTTGGTGAAATCATATCCATAGTATCATTCAAAGAATGAAAAAAATCCCATCCCTAGACATGTGATAAATTCCCATATGTGGGTTGACCATTCCTAGGATCATCTATTAACCAAGCAACAACACAAGCCTGTTATCTTTTCTACTAACCCAAAAAGTAATAAAAAGAAAAACAAATATGCCTATCCTTCCAATTTTTCATATCCTGACATGGATTACCACTAAAATGGTGGCCAGACTCGTTGTTCACCTGACCTCATGCACATCTCCACAGTCTCTAAGGAATACAAAATAATAGTGAGGGGATCAGGAGGTGATAGTAGGGAAACTATACAATCATAGAATAGATGCACAATGGTATTATCATATATTAAACAACTGAAATTGGTTAAATCATTATTTAAACAGATAATAGTGCATTAGATGTCTAATAGTAATAGTTTTATAAAGGTTCCCTATGTTAGTTTAAACATGTGTGCATGATGGATAATGATACATTACATAATGAAGTAAACAAAACAGCATGCTCATGAATACATATCAATAATAAAGAAATTACAAAAAATCCCCAAGGGTGCACTCGATGAAAAACATGTGCTCTAGCTCAGTTCTTTGATCCTAACATCCATATACAAACAACACAGCATAATCAATCATTCATGGTCCATATTCTTACAAACAAGATATGTCTACAAATATACCCTAGTGAAACGATGGTCTGAGTAATGTGTGAGATATAATTCTTAGTAGGTCAGTACCACCTGCATCTAGCCCAATCTAGAAAATGAAATGTAAATTTAGAAGTCTTCCATATATAATGAATTTAAAAAGATGATAAATTAAATGATTGAAATTTTTTCATGGTTCCTAAACAGAAACCCATCACATACCACTAGCTTCGGCCTAATCTAGAAGTCTAAAAATTATAGTCAAGAAAGGAATAATATATAACATATGGTCAATATTATCATGAAAAACCAAGGATGGGATATCCCAAAGAATGTTCTATAACATGGGGTCTAAATCTCATGTCATCACATAAGTAAGATAGTAATGTAATGGAAACATCTCAAGTGAAATCACAATACATAATTATAACGATCGATGCATCTCAAGGATTTAGATTAAAAATTTTCAATTTCTGAGATGGATTCTTAGCCTATACCTAATGTATCACAACAGTACATCCATTTAAAGTCTAATGAAAATGAGCTCATCAAAGACGATACTTTTGGAATACCAAATCATGCTTCTGGTATAATAACCATTAGTCTGTACTAGGTATCACATATAAGGGACCAAGCATCACTAGAGAATTATTCTTTCCATCTTACCAATGTTCTCATCCTAGTTTTCCCCTTAGGGAAATGATATTACACAATAGTAAAATAAAAAACATGGGGAATCCCATTTCGAGTAAACCTAAAATACTACTTCCCTAGTGTGTCAGGTTATAACCCATCAAGAAGAGGAGTCCATCCATTATTCCTTCATATGGAACCCATGATCTATCCCTGGCCCGTATCATGTGAGCCATACAATATAGGAATATATAAATTCTCATAAGTATATCATAAACATAAGAAAAAGATCTATCTTTATAACCCGTATAAACCAATGTAAATTTTTCATTACATTTAATATACAATGAATGAGTAAATAACTCTTATGATATTCGAAAGTCATGATCAAATCCATTAAAAAAATTAATTCAATTAATTTAAGGAAAATCATATCATCATGACCATTCCATTCCATTTGTTACAATTTATATTAATCATTTCTGTTCAATTATAATAAGAGGGGTGTCCATACCACCCTATTAAACAAATTTAATCAAACAGGTCTCGAAAATCAAGTTAAATAACAAGAACAATTCCAAAAAATCTTACCTCATATGGTAACTCATTGAACATTCTAACTACAAATTATTGGATTTAATTTAACTCACATGTACAATAAGATAATTTCAAACTTGGGAAATTCCTTCTGTAATAGGACTTAACACCTAAAATCAGTCATTGTTCATTTTAAAATTTATATAAAAATGGGAAACATCATTGGAAAAAAAATATTCTAAACCATAAGAACTAAGAATATGAATTGTCCAAGGCCAATTCCATAGTTCAATTACCATTTTTAGATAATGTTTTATATTTATTACATTAGTATATGGTACCAAACACTCGCCCATTGTAAAAAAACTAAAGGAATTAAGAATAAAGGCTATTTTGTTAGGGTAACCCAAGGGGGTGACCATGAGGTAAGTATAACCCCCTTAATCAGGTTTCACCACATGGAAAGGTCACATCAGACATGGTGCGACCAAAAAAATTAATACACAATAACAAGGCATCAATAAAATATTACGGCAGGCGTCACAACAGTGTGACATTAAATAAGGGATGAAAATAATGGTAAAGTGGGTAGACACGCTACAATAGTACTCCCAATTTATTAAACAATATAAACCATTATAAGGATCAATGTCCTATAATAATTTAGGAAAGAGTGTGTCGAACATGCACTTAGGTGGGAAAATATTAAATGAAACAATTTTATAAATAGTAACCACAATTCAATAACAATTTTGAAGTCCTTGTAAAATCATTCCATATAAACGACAACATAAAAAATCATGGAGGAAGACTAAGGATAATAAATTAAAATGAAAATTAATTTTCATTATGAGTTCTTTCATACAGTGAACCTCCATTATAAGGGTTGTATTATAAAAACCATGATATTATTATTCAATCAATTTATTTATCATGATGAAAAAAAAATTATAATAATTTATCGCATCGATTTAAATTCAAAAAATCATCTACAAAATTAATTGATAAATTTTTAAATCAAATGAGGCATGGAAATGGATCCTACATGAGGGTTAATTTTATTTAATACCAACCACATGAAAGAATTGGTAGAGACCACTCATAGCTATCCCACACTCTCATGCACATACATTCATATATATATATATATCCTTAATTTAATAAACACATTCCTCCTGCCATTATAAAATGCATAAATGGAGAAAATATATATTATATCTATATACCTAAAGTATATGTGTTTTTCCCCCAATCATTGATAAAAATTCAATGATAAAATTATTTGGGATCAAAATCAATAAGTAAATGTTGACAAACAGAATGTAAAACACCATGAACAGAAAATTAATTTGGAAAGAAAAAAATCCTCAAATTAATTTCAAGGGGCTCATAAATTAAAAAACTCCAAATTATAAACTAAATAATATTGAGTAATTAAGGTAATACTCTCCCTAAACCATTGTCAGTGGACCAAATCTAGCTCATCCTCTTTTCCTTAAACAATGATTTCTATAACAAACACAAACGAGACTTGTGAGACAATTTACATAGCCCAAAAACAAGATGAAACCACAAAAATTGAGTAACTCATTTTTCTAGGGTTTCAGTAAAATGGTATTGAAAAAAGATAGGCCAAAATTGGCTTCTGAGATTTTTGTGAAAGAAAGAAAGAGACCTACCAGCTCAATATGACCATGAATTTCAAGAGAGTTGGGGGAATAATTTTCCATAAGTAGGTATCTAGAGGGTGGGGTGTGTCACACCTTGTGACGAAGGAGTGGAGGCTTGTCAAGTGGTCGGGAGGTCGCAACTAGAGGGTGTGCACTGTAGGGAGATAGTAGCCAATGGGTGCATGCTACATGGAGGTCCTGGATAGGGGGATCATTGTAGGGAGGACATTTCTAGGAGAAGACAGTACTGGGAGAGGTATCTCAGACGTAGCTAGGGCACCAGGGGTGTGTCATTCAAGTGTGTAAGGGGTGAGGGAAATTCTCCCTTAGGTTTATTAAAACCTAAATATTAATAACGATATATATATATATATATATAATATTAAGCATATAAATAACAATAATGGTAGTAATAACAATAATAATAATATTATTATTATCATCATCAAATTATATCATTATTATTATTTTTTCCATTTAATTATCATTTCATTTATTTACCATTATAAAAGTAATTTAATTAAAACAAATCTTTAATAGAAAAAATATCACAATGTTCTGAATCTAAGAGAATAAATATGTTACAATTCTCAATTTTAAAAACAGCCAATGAAATTAACGAAAAATTAATAATTCATAGGTTTTTCATCCATTTCAAAAACATGAGACATTACAGTTTCTAATAGCTTCTTCTATTACTGACAATAATGACCCTGACCCCAGTAACCTATAGTTGGTTCCTTACCTTATCTCATTTGTATTTTTAATAAGAGTTCATATCCAAAAGGAACAAATTGTTTTGTACCATTAGTAATAAAGATACGAAAATTAGTATTACATTACAATTTTTAATGAAATATAACTTAACAGCTCCATTGGAGACACCCATAACCTCCTAGATTATCCCATGCAGGTAATTTATAACATAACTCTACACATATAGATGAGAAATAAAAAACAATATAGGGGTGAGCATAAATTCTCAGTAAGTGTAGTAAGTAAACGTGAAGTGATCATTAATAAACATAAAAAATAAGTTAAGGTGAATAACTAAAAACACAAGCCATTAAAAAATAATCTTGAACTTAATATGGAAGGAATAATATATGATTATTTAATGATGTAATCATATGATAAGGAAACAAAACCATGGATACTGTAATATTAGAATGGTCACATGGTTTATCCATTACTAATAGAATAATTCCAGAATGCAAAATGAAGGTCATATGAAACATATCATCAAGGCCTCATCCAAGACATATAAAAATATATGGGTCATGCCTTAGTAGAATCCCAATCTTGTTTATCTCTTGAGACCTAATGATCTATAGAGGGGATATAGAAGGATCATCACACAACTTAATAAGTCTAATTAATTACACATATTAATGGTTTGAAACATAAACAATATATACAAAATGTAAACAATATTCCCCAATTTTTAAACATAATCACTAACTATTCTGAGTAATATAGTGAATGGTATCAAGATAGAACCTAAGAAGTCAAACTATTCACAAAAATTTTAATAAAATATTACAGATGATTTTAAAAAAAATCTCAATGAAGAATAATATTCAACAGAGGGTTTTGAAATAGATAAAAATACACTAATAAAATCATGAATGGAATTTTTAGAGAAATATGATTTTTACTTTGCAAATAGGAATTATTTGGGGAAAATAATTTTCACTATTCATAAATTTTCATTGAAAAAATTTATATCCTAGAAAGGAAAACTTATGGAAAACTAAAATGTAATTAATGAATAAATGATGTTGAACGAAACTGGAAACATGTTAAAATATTTTTCAATATTCATTATAAATGTTCCACTTCAATGCAGTTTAGAGAAAATACAAGACTCTTTAAAAAAGAAAAAAATATAAAAATGATTAGATAAACAAAAAATGAACCACTAATTATTTACATGATAAATAAAGGTATTTTTAAAAAAAATAGTGGTGTATTAAAATATATTATGGGTGTTACATGAAAATGAGTTAGAAATAGGGAAGTTTCCTTTAATCAGACTTACTTATCTAGGGGAATTTAAAAACGAAAGAAAATAAAACATGTATTTCCACAAAAAATGAATGAATAGTAGAGATAAGAACATATTATTATTACCTAAACATAGATTTTATGACGATTAAATATTAATAATTACAAATAAAATTGGTTTAAAGGGAGAGAAACCGTTACCCAAATGAAAAAAGGAGGTTCAGAGATAATCTGTTACCACTTTGTAATCAATAGAATAATATGCCCTATAAAATTAGTATTCATAAAATTAAACATTGAATAATATTAAGATATATTGATTCATGATATGATATATCAATGGTTAGTATACATACACCACACAAAATGAAGAAGTGGTGAATAAGGAAAATCTCACAGAAATAAATGTGAGATGATAAATACTTACATTATTTTCAAAAGTGTTCTACACTTATACATAATGTACTTGATAATGAATTTATATTCAATAATAATTTAATATAGATCATATTAAACATGTATTTTACTTGTTATAATTATATTATGTTAATTTATTCCTTTTTCACTAGTTATAAGAGTTAATTTTGTTATTCAAGAGTGTTTGTTTCCTTGGTTTTCATGATTGGTTTACTTGTATATATGTTTGAAAGATCATGTAAAATGGAAATTATTTGTCCATAATTTAAATTTTTTGTAATTAAGGAACATAAAGTTTATCAAATGGTCTAATATATTATTTTATTCTAGATATGAGGGTGATTCATTAGATAAAGTATTTATGTCAACCAATTTGATTATTTTGTCATTTTTTGATCATCAGAAATAATTTTTGTCTTAAGAATTAATATTGAGTATATTTATTTATTAAAAAATCATAAATAAGTTTTATTACATATATTAATGTTTTTTAGACCATAAAAATAATTTTATGGACAGCCTTGAAGGGTAAATTAAATATTGAAAACTCATCGTTTACAAAGGTGGTAAATTGACACCTCAAGGGTGATGTTTTTATTTTTAGAATAAAAATGGTAAGAGAAGTGAATTGAATATTTATATAATAATAAAATAATAAAATTAAGTTGAATAAATTATAATTGATTAATAATTTCATGTTAGACAATGGAGTTGAGAGAATGAGACGAAAAGAAATGAAATATAATGTGAGATACAGAGAGAGGGTTTTACCTCATGAGTGTCGCCACCTTAGGAACCACCATAAGGGGAATGGAAATGATACATTGGTGTGAAAAAACAAACCATAATGCGAGGGAGAGTATTGGGAGAGTAAATGGAAATAATATAATAATTTTTTAAGTCTTTCGAGGTTTGGGGAGAATGGGCGGGGAGGGTGGTATTTATAGTGTACAATATGGGTGTTTTTTGATTATTTAATTCATTAGGTTATTATGTTTTCTCAAATCTATAAATAGTTTTAGTTATTATGAATAAATATTGTATGTATTTAATGTGAGTTAAAATCCATTGGTACGTAACTCATATATTCATCATCTATCATTCAATAATTCAATCACTGACTTATAATGTTAAATATCACTTATTACTGTATTCCACAATTCACAAAAATTAAACTATTTTATAAAAATACCAAGAATTCACCCAAACCATTTTCTAATGTATATAACTCAAAAATGGAATCAATTTTAGGAAAATAATTTTCTAAAAATGGTAATTTAAAATTTTAATTAAAATCACCACTTATCCAGAAAATAAAAATTATAAAAATAAAAAATATTTAATGACACATTGAAATATAAATTTGGGTCTCAATAATTTCCGTAAAATCATAAAGAAAAAAAATTAATTCACGAATGTATTTTATGAAATTATATTTTCTTATAAACTAATATATTAATGATAAAATTGAAATTAAAAAAATTTTGTTTCACAAAAATACCAACACATAATTTATCTAATTAAAAATATTATCAACTTTATCAATGATATAAATATATAATAATTTCATTTATAATAAACCTAAATTTCATTTATATTTTCATAGGTGGGGTTAATATTATATTGGATGATTAATATTCATATGGGTAACTTTACTATTCAAGTTTTTGTATTTAATAGTATATTATAGTTTTAAATATGGTGTTGCGTGCAACAAAAACAATGAAATATATTAAATTTTAAAAGGGACATACCTTAAAATAATGTGGTGTTAAATATTGTGTTTTAAATAAAATATTTTTTTAATCACCAACTAAAAAATTAATTAGTTTGAATTGGAATACCCACATAAAAATATTCAGTAATTCAGTTATCTTGGTTTCAACATGAAACCTAAATGTATTAATGAAAATAAAATGGTATCGATGTCAGTTAATTTTTTCTATAGAATTATTTGAAAAAGAATGTGTTTTTAATTAAAATTCAAAATTTTATAGAGATTTAAATGAAATAAAGAAACATTTCATAGAAAAAAAAATCCTATTTTAATAATTGGTTATATTGGAAAAGATCTTTTTGAGATTTGGAAAATACAATTTGAAACATTTAATGAGTATTGATAATGATTCAAAAAACTCTATTTCGGTATCCCTCGCCACAAAATTAGTGAAGAAATATTAATTAAAAATTTTATAAAGGATTTTTTTTAAAATATATAATAATAATTGAAGATACTATGTGAGGGGATTTAGATCAAAAATTAATGATCGTTCTATGACATTAATTATAAACACAGCCTAAAATTATCAATAATTTGGAACAGGATGATTTCTTCATGTAGAATAATCTAAAAAATTCACCAATAATATTTCTAAATAAACTAGAATGTGAGTAAACTTTTTGATCTTACCACTATGGTGAGGTAATTTGTTGTTTCCACCAACCAACCTACCCCACCCAAACCTGAATCAATATTTCCGATACAAGTTCATTGTGTAAATTTTTATTTTAATGAAAATTATAGTGACTAATTTCCAAAAAATCATGAACATTTTGAGAAATATAATGCTATTTTCGAAAACAAAACTCATTAATTAAAACCTACCATTAAAATTATAATAAAATGAAAATTTCAATCAAGACCAGATCCCCACCTATAATGATTTATTTAAAAAAATTACAAAAATGAATTTTCAAAAAAATGAAAAGCAATTATCAACCAATATATTTCAATGAGAGAGATATATCACTTATTGAATAAAACATTCTACCCACATGACCCTATCAAATGTGAAATAGTATCCTTGATTAATAAATATGGAAAAAACATGAGGCAACGATACGATCATGTAAATTAATGACATAGAATAAGGAAGCATCAAATAAAAAATAGAACATGAAAAATAACTTGATGAATAAAGTGGGTTAACTTACCTTTGATCTTACTAACATGAAAATGTTGATTATAGTATGACCATCACAACCCCAATTCAATCCAATAGAACAAGTGAAATAAAATGTTGTTTTTATTGAACTTAAGAGTGGTATATGATTGGATAAATCTCAAACTATAAAAATCAAACCTTATATAGAACTTATTAAAGAGAACCCAATATAGATGAAAATGATTTAAATTCATAAATTTATTTTAATTAAAAAAAATAGGAAGAAAATAAATTTTTTAATGAACATTAAAGGATGGTAAAATTATTTTTTCTTCATATATTTCTCAAATAAGTTATCCAAATAGTCTAGAAACATTTAAACCACCAGTTCCTTTTTTTAGGAGTGAACCAAATATGATGTAAAGTGATGATAAAGAGTTTGATAATGAGGTTTTGTAAATATTTAATTAATATTAAGTCAAAATACCTTTGGTCGATGTGGTAAAATGGGTTCTAGGTTATAGTATGTCTTTGAAAGAGATGTGTACCAACAAGTGGAAATTAAATGGAGATGAGAAATTTGATATATGAAGGAATGATTCATCCATCATTCAAGATGATTTTTGTAACACCCCGAAATTCTATGAAAATATTCTTTTTAATTTCATTAATGTCTTGTGTTGTACGCTACACAAAAAATATCTTGCACAACACGCACCGTTGACTTGGTTTGCATTACACGCAATCACGACCTTCCACGATAGCGTGTGTTGTACGCAATACCGACTTTCGCTAAACAACGATATGTTATATAAACTAACTGTTATGAATATTAATACCAAATTTTTAAAATTTTATAAATTTTAACTTTCAAAAGGGACTTCATTTTTGGATTCAAAATATCGATATTATCCTAGGGTGAATTTTTGGTATTTTTCGGAAAACTTTCAATTTTTGATGAATAGTGAAAACACTAGGTTAATATTCAAAAACCGACTTTTTATTTATATAATTATTTATTTTATTTAAATTTATTTTAGGTTAAAATTGATACATAATATCTATATAAGTTCAATTTAAGTCATTGGAGTCATTTTATAATAATTTTAGATATATAAAAATTTTATTGAACTTTTCACCGTCTTTTACCCACCTCCTAAGAGATTTTGCAAATTCACATAAAACATAATTTTACCGCTTCTGTGAGTGGAATTTCAAAAATCCGAGAGAAACGGTTAATATCAAGGACTAAAATTTGGTTCAATGTGATGAAAATAATTTTTGGTGAATAGTAACTTTTTACTTTTTTTACCACGGTTAAAAGTAAATAGGGTAATTAAGGGTGAAAATAATATTATTATTACCCTAACACATGTCCTAATTCTATTTGATAAGTTTAATTAGACCAAAAACAACCTTATGAATAAAATATGACCATTTAGGCCCACTTGGATTAGATTAGGTCATTTATTATTAATTTATTTAAAGAAGGGTTAAAATAGTTAAAATCAAAGTTTAATAACTAAATCATTTTTAATATAGGGTTATACATAAGATAAATTCGACTGTAAATATTCATTAAAAAGATAAAATGATTTCCTACATAATTGTGTTTTATTTATAATTTTTATACATTAAATAATTTAAGTTATTTATGACACAATGATGATGCAGTAATTATCTTATTAATGAAATATTGACATAATTGATGTTATAAATACCCAAATAAATGTAATTTGAGACTTTTTAAGAATTCCAATAATTTTATATGTTAATATGGAATTTTAGTATTGATTTAATTAAATTTTTTATAACTAATCATTCTGTTATGATTTTCACAAAAATCAATTACCAAATACTGTCAAAATTGACATAAAATAGTTTTTAAAACAAATATTATATTATTAATAGTTATTTTATTTCTAAAAATATAAGGTTCATAAAAATGACTTAGATAAGTTTATATATATTAATAATAAACAACATGGGGTTCGTTTGGATTGTTATAGTATGTTTATTAACTTTATAGTGTAAGAAAACAAGAAGACACGGTAAAAGAAATATTATTTAACTTAAAGTTAAATGTAAATGATAAGGTTAAAATAGAAAACTAAACTTTTATAAATTCTTCTGGATGAGAGTATTTCTACCCATCCCCACCTTATATTTTAAATAACTAAATTTTGATCTATTAAAACCCGAATATTACTTTATAATAAAATAATAATTTTAGTTATTCCAAAGGTGCCCCTTTCCTCCCATATAAAAGGGCACCTCCTCCCTCTCTTCCTCACACCACTTTGAGCCTTCAAGCTCGGCCAACCCCTGAAAATTTTTCTTATCCACTTCCCTAGAAACATTCCATATGTTCTGTTCTTATTCAAAGACCAATCTTAGTGCCCTAAGAGGAGGTTTCAAAAAGGCGTTTGAAAAGAAAAGGTAATATCCGTTATCGATTATTTCAACTTTATTTCTTCTTCTACTTCTTCTTCTTTAGTTGTTTCATTATGAAGTAATAACATCAGTATCACGCATATATTGATATGTTGTTATAAGTATGAAACAACCCTATTTCACCATCTATCCATCCTACAGAAAACGAAATCACCGCGCGTGCGTACGTATGGAATACCATATCCCAGACCCAATGAGATTAATTCTCCATGTTAACCATTCATGAATGATTATAAAGTATATATAATAAGTAATAATGAAATATATGACATAATAATGATACTGGATTTATGTGTATATATATGTATATCATCTACTTAATTTCATTCAATTCAATAAGGAAACGAAAACAACGTTCATGCGTATGTACGGCCTACCGTCTCCATGAACGGTGTATTTCATTCCATTTAATCGATCTATCATATATATATGTATATACTGAAATATATATTATATATAAATAATGTTTTAAATTCTATAATTATGTAAATCAGGATATAAGTAATAATATCAAGAACAACAAGTCCAAACACGTACGATAAATAAAACGATTTAATCAAAAACGCTGCTTTAACATGGAACTTACAAAAGAACGGGTAATATAAAGTCATAAGTGAACCATATATGATATCATAAAAATGAATATGATTATTTAATAAGTCAATTACATTATTTAAATCATTATAAAGGTGGTTCGGAATTGTACGAAGCATATCAGACCTAAGGTTAGGGATACTGTTGCAATCTCAATTGTTTTCTATCAGAGATTGCTTATACGTAAGTATTTACTTGGGTAATATTTATCATCCATATCCAAGTTTTATAAAAATGTTTTCATGTATGTTTAAAGTCCTTTTTTCCCATTTTTGACTTTTACTACATGTTATGTATGGAATCCTTTTTTTATTACCATACGAGGTACTTTTTGACTTTTCCAAAAAAAGTATGAGAAGAATGTTATTTTTAACTTATACGGCATGAACATGTTTTTAAGGTTTTATAACTCCTCATTTTCATGAAGCTTACTCTACAAGATTTTATGAAAATTTTCAACAAAATACTTTTATTTTAAAAGGGCATTGAATTTTGTGAAAATAAAATGATTTTGAAGAAGAAAGGATATTTTCCTCAATAATTCATTTCAAATGTTTTATCAAAACCATTTTCCATCTAAGATGACATTATTTCATATGCGTATGTTTCAAGTTTAATTTCTTTATGATTTATATGGATTCACTTTTCTTATGATGAAATGTCCATTTGTTTTATATGGATTATGAGATAATGGGATGATGTTTATGAAACCCATTTTATTCTTTGGGTTATGATGAATGTTTTAAGTTTATTTTGTGGCACAGGTAAGAATGATTTCTTTATGAGATGGGTGGGACCTATATCTCCCTCCAATGCAGTGGGTAAAGATTTATATCTCATGAGATAGACATGGCTAGAACAGTAAGTTAATCTGGTTCAGTGTTACATGACCGAAACGAGGAGTGAACTCGATTTAGAAAGGGACTTTGTCCACTAAGATGGTCTTGGCAGAAATGCCTTGGCTACTATGGAAATCATAACATGTACTTAATGGTTGCCACAATTACATGTTTTATTCCCAGGCTATTTTCATGATTGATGTTCTCTTATGATATATGCCTTACATACTTCTAAGATTCATGTCTTTGCTCATGATTTTGATATTTAGATTTTATGTTCATGTTTTTGCATTCAAATCTTTATGGATTGTTTTATGTTATCTATGTTTACCCTTACTAGGAATTTGAGCTCACTCCTTTTATGTTTTCATTTCCCCAGGATATAAAGAATGGTTTTAGGTAAGAAAAAAAGGGGAAGATATTTATGGGAGATGTTGAAGATCTTTCACCATGATTAGAAGATTGTATTCCGAGTTTCAAAAGACACTAAACTATTACGGTCCTTATGGGTCTGTTTTTGTTATGTACTAAGTATTCTGCAAAATTAATGTAATGTCCATGTATTTCAAGATTTGGGTCTCTATAGTTGGTATCAGAGGAAATGTTTATTCAACCTTTGGAAACTAGGATGTGAGAACTTTAGTGAGATCCCTAGAGATATTTCTAAGGTATGACTAGGGATGTCCCTAATGTTAAGTATAAGTATTGGTTATAGTCCTATAATTATGGTAACAATCTTAGAATTAAACCTATGATTTTAGATATTGAAGGTACTCCCCCTTTATTATGTTGTTTTCCCTAGCATGAGTTTTTCCTCTCACACAATTCTTTTTGGGTTTTAGACGATGGCTAGAACCCGAAGGAACCGTGTTGATCAATGTAATGGACAATGCAATGATTTTCCTCCTGAACAAACAAATGTTATGGGAGATAGAGTGAAAAATCTTATTTCTATACTTACACAAGCTATGAATCATTCTGGACTTCCAAATGAGCAGAGAAGGGAACAATATTCTATTGAGTCCTTCATGAGGCAACATCCACCTTCTTTCAGTGGGTCTTCTGATCCACTTGTTGCTGAACAACAGATTAGTACCACTGAAAAGATATTTTTAGTTCTTCAATGATCTGAACATGATAAAGTCATATTAGAATTATATCGTTTGGAATGTGAAGCTGATCAATGGTGGAATCTTATCAAGAATACGAGGCCAAGAGGTGAAATTGAGTCCATGGAATGGGACGAGTTCAAGAACTTATTTTTCAATAAGTACTTCCCTCATATTCTTCAAACAAATATGGAGAAGGAGTTTCTTGAACTAAAGAAAAAGGATGATGAATCTGTTGGTATATACGAAGAGAATTTTACAAGGCTTGAAAGGTATGAATCTGGCTTTATCATCCAACCTGAAAGTAAAGTTGATCGATTCTTCAGTGGCTTAAAACCAAATCTTTGAAGGGCATTAGCTATAAGAGACTTCAGTAGCTATGAATAAATTGTGTGTTGTGCAATCAAGGAAGAAATGGAAGTTGGTGATACATTTCTATCTTGTGGTTTTGACACGAAACGAAAGATGGAGTTAAAGGAGAAATCTCAGAATAATTGTGAAAAGAAGATGAATGTTTCTTTATACTCAAAGTGTGGAAAGAAGCATGGTGGAGATTGTATTAAAGGGACTAGAAAATGTTTTATGTGTGGAAAAGAAGGTCATCGAGCAGATGAGTGTCAAAGTAATGGAAAAAGGGTTTCTAATGATGTGAATAAAGAAAAGACTGCAGAGAACGCACCACCAACACTTCAATGCTTCAAGTGCAATGAAATGGGGAATTATGCTAATCAATTCCCTAATCCAAGGCTTAATGATGATCTACATGAGCAACCACTTAAGGAAAAGGACAACGGGAAGTCACATGTGATCACTTTTGGCAATGTTGAATATGACAACGATGTGGTGGAATGATTAAGTGTTTATGTAATGGGATTCCAAAATAATGTTGTATATAGTATCGTGGAATATTGGAATATTTATGAATTGGTCTATTGTGGTTTTCAATAATTTTATGGTACTGGTAACCATGGAATGTGATTGAGATATTTTATGGAAAGAAGATGATATGCTCATAATTAAGGGATAAGGAGAAACTGAAATGTTTGACGGTATTCATGAGATCTTGACTCATATAAAAAATAGTTATATCATGGTTTGAGTATATAGAATTTTGGGGTTTTGTTATGTGGAAAGAGTTAACTTTTGACAGCACTCATGTTTTCACTAAGATTCAATGGGTATTTATTTTTCAAGAGAATACATGATTACGGCCTTCGAATGTTTGGAATGTGACCAACAAGACATATCTTATGATATATGGGGATCAACTATGGTATTAACATGATTGTTATATGAAATCTGTGGTAATCGTTTTCACTATAATATGAGAGTGGACTGTAGTATTATGGATAAGGCTAAAGATTGGAATGGATTATGTTGGACATAAGTTAGTATTGTTTAAGGATATAATTTTTTTTGATATTATTGATGGGATGTTGTAGTAATGTAGTTTTAGAAAAAGGACAACCTGCAGGATGGGCGACAACCCATCACGTCGGACAAGGCTGTGGGAATCGAACCCACAACTGAAGTGTGACTGGCCTTTATCGCATACCACTGGCCTACAGGAAGTCCCTGGTTAGTATAAACTAGTTTAATTTTATTAAGCGGTATGATATATGAAGTATAAGACCATTTTTGGAATTATATACGATTAACCTCACCATAAATGGACTTATGTATATTTGATAACTTTTGCTAAACTTTTGTTTGAAACAGATGGAATGACCCATCATTCTATCACATGATCTGTTAACACTTCACTAATGACAAATTCAACTTCATTTCATTAAGATATGAAGTGTAAATTGTTCAAAGAACAAACAACAATGAGATTTTACCAAAATAAAGTAAGTATTTATTTTAATTCAAATTCTTCAACTTTAGGGAAATGATCTTGAAAACCAAAAATGTTGTCCTAGTTCCCTTATATCCGATGAATCAGATGGTACCCTAGATCATCACAAATTTATGGATTTGTGATTGTTGGCTTTTTCATAGCCATGTTCTCTACCACTCTCCATCAGAACATGACAGTTAGATTTCTCTTCCATATCCATACATTCACCTATGTTCTCCTATGTGGAAACCCAGTGATTAGTTAATTTGGGTAACCGTTACGTTTCATACTTTAGTTTTTAAAGCCAAGTTTTTGTATTCCTTTTTATGATGTGGGTTTCTATAAAATAAACTGTCGAGTAGTAAACCATTTATAACCCTGACGAATTTCAACGGCGAAATTCATTTTAAGGGGCATAGAATGTAACACCCCGGGATTCTGTGAAAAATATTCTTATTAATTTCCTTAATTTATTGTGTTGTACACTACACCAAAAAGATCTTTCACAACACACATCCTTTACTTGGCTTGAATTACACGCAATCGCGGCCTTCCACGATAGCGTGTGTTGTACGCAATACCGAGTTTTTCTAAACAACGATATGTTATATAAACTAGCTGTTATGAATAGTAATACCCAATTTTTGAAATTTAATAAATTTTATCATTCAAAATGGACTTTATTTTTGGATTCAGAATATCGAAATTATCCTAGGGTGAATTTTTTGTATTTTTCTGAAAACATTCAATTTTTGATGAATAGTGAAAACACCGGGTTACTATTCAAAAACCGGCATTTTATTTAAATAATTATTTATTTTATTTAAATTTTCTTAGGTATAAATTGATACATAATACCTATATAAGTTCAATTTATGTCATTGGAGTCATTTTATAACAATTTTAGATATAAAAAAATTTATTGAACTTTTCACCGTCTTTTACCCACCTCCTAGGAGAATTTCCAAATTCACATAAAACTTAATTTTATCGCTTCTGTGAGTGGAATTTAGAAAATCATAGAGACACAGTTAATATCAAAGACTAAAATGTTGTTCAATGAGATGAAAATAATTTTTGGTGAATAGCAACTTTTTACTTTTTTTACCACAGTTAAAACTAAATAGGGTAATTAAGGGTAAAAATGATATTATTATTACCCTAACACATGTCCTAATTATATTGTATAAGTTTAATGTGACCAAAAACAACCATAGGAATAAAATATGACCAATTAGGTCCACTTGGATTAGATTAGGACATTTATTATTAATTTTCTTAAAGAAGGGTTAAAATAGTTAAAATCAAAGTTTAATAACTAAATAATTTTTAATATAGGGTTATACATAAGATAAATTCGACAATAAATATTCATTAGAAAGAAAAAAAGATTTCCTACATAATGGTGTTTTATTTATAATTTTTATACATTAAATAATTTAATTTATTTATGACACAATGATGATGCAGTTATTATCTTATTAATTAAATATTGAAATAATTGATGTTATAAATACCAAAATAAATGTAATTTGAGACTTTTTATGAATTATAAATATTTTATAGGTTAATATGACATGTTAGTCGTGATTTAAAAATCTTTTTTAGAACTAATCATTCTATTATTATTTTCACAAAAAACAATTACCAAATAGTGTCAAAATTGACTCAAAATAGTTTTTAAAACAAATATTATATTATTAATTGTTATATTATTTCTAAAAATCTAAGGATCGAAAAAATGACTTAGATAAGGTTATATATATTAATAATAAACAACTTGGGGTTATTTTGTCTTGTTATAGTACGTTTATTAACCTTATAGTGTAAGAAAATAAGAAGACGCGGTAAAAGAAAAATTATTTAACTTAAACTTAAATCTAAATGATAAGGTTAAACTAGAAACCTAAACTTGTCTAAATTCTATTGGATGAGAGTATTTAGACCCATCCCCACCTTATATTTGAAATAACTCAATTTTTAGCTATTAAAAAATGAATATGACTTTATAATAAAATAATATTTTTAGTTATTCCAAAGGTGACCCTCTCCTCACTTATAAAAGGGCACATCCACCCTCTCTTCCTAACACCACTTTGATCCTTCAAGATCGGCCAACTCCTGACAATTTCTCTTATCCAATTCCCCAGAAACATCCCAGAGGTTCTGGTATTCTTCAAAGACCAATCTTAGTGCCCTAAGAGGAGGTTTCAAAAAGGCATGTCAAAAGAAGAGGTAATATCTGTTACCGATTCTTTCAACTTTATTTCTTCTTCTACTTCTTCTTCTTTAGTTGTTTCATTATGAAGTAATAAAAATAAGTATCAATCATATACTGATATGTTATTATAAGTGTGAAACAACCCTATTTCACCATCTATCCATCCTACGGAAAAAGAAATCATCGCGCGTGCGTACGTACGGAATACTGTCTCCACGAGGCGATGAGATTCATTCTCCATGTTAACCATTCATGAATGATTATAAAGTATATATAATAAGTAATCATGAAATATATGACATAATAATGATACTATATTTATGTGTACATATATGTATTCTATGTACTTAATTTCATTCAATTCAATAAGTAAACGAAAACAGCATTCATGCGTACGTACGGCCTACTGTCTCCATGAACGGTGTATTTCATTCCATTTAATCGATCTATCATATATATATATGTATATACTGAAATATATATTATATATAAATAAATTTTTACATTAGGGAATTAAGTAAATCAGGATATAGGTAATAATATCAAGAACAACAAGTCCAAACCCGTACGATAAATAAAACGATTTAACCAAAAACGCTGCTTTAACATGGAACTTACAAAAGAACGGGTAATATAAAGTCATAAGTGAGCCATATATGATATCATAACAATGAATATGATTCTGTAAAAAGTCAATGCCATTATTTATATCATTATACAGGAGGTTCAGAAATGTACGAAGCATATCGGACCTAAGGTAAGGGATAATGTTGCAATCTCAATTGTTTTCTATCTGAGATTGCTTATACGTAAGTATTTACTGGGGTAATATTTATCATCGATGTCCAAGTTTTATAAAAAAAAATTCATGTATTTTTAAATTCCTTTTGCCCATTTTTTACTTTTACTACATGGTATTTAAGGAATCTTTTTTTTATTACCATATGAGGTACTTTTTGACTTTTCCAACAAAAGTACGAGAAGAATGTTATTTTTAACTTATACGGCATGAACGGATTTTTACGGTTTCATAAAGCCTCATTTTATTAAAGCTTACTCTACAAGATTTTATAAGAAATTTCAACAAAATACTTTTATTTTAAAATTTCATGTCATTTTGTGAAAAGAAAATGATTTTGAAGAAGAAAGTATATTTTCCTCAAGAATTCATTTCAAATGTTTTATCAAAACCATTTTCTATATAAGATGACATTATTTCATATGTGTATGTTTCAAGTTTAATGTCTTTATGATTTATATGGTTTCAAATTTTTTATGATGAAATGTCCATTTGTTTTATATGGATAATGAGATGATGGGATGATGTTTATGAAACCCATTTTATTCTTTGGGTTACGATGAATGTTTTAAGTTTATTCTGTGGCACAAGTAAGAATGATTTATTTATGAGATTGGTGGGACCTATATCTACCTCTAATGCATTGGGTAAAGATTTATATCTCATGATATAGACATGGATGGAATGGTAAGATAATCCATTTCAGTGTTACAGGACTGAAACAAGGAGTGAACTCGATTCAGAAAGGGACTTTGTCCACTAAGATGGTCTTTGCAGCAATGCCTTGGCTACTATGGAAATAATAACATTTTCTTAATGGGTTCCACAATTACATGTTTTATTACCATGATATTTTATCTTGATTGATGTTACCTTAAGATACATGCCTTATTTACTTTCAAGATTCATGTATTTGCTCAATATTTTGATGTTTACATTTTATGTTCAAGTTTTTGCACTCAAATGTTTATGGATTGTTTTATGTTCTCTATGTTTACCCTTACTGGGCATTTGAGCTCACCCCATTTATGTTTTCTTTTCCCCAAGATATAAAGAATGGTTTTAGGTAAGAAAAAAAGGGGATGATATTTATGAGAGATGTTGAAGATCTTTCACCATGATTAGAAGATTGTATTTCGAGATTCCAAATACACTAAACTCTTACGGTCCTTGTGTGTCTGTTTTTATTACGTACTAAGTATTCTTCAAAATTAATGTAATGTCCATGTATGTCAAGCTTTGGGTCTCTATAATTTTCCATTCAAATATAAAGACATGGGAATATTTACAATTCCACGCACCATAGGATAGTTTGAATTCATGTATTTTATTCCTTATTTAGTAGCTACTGACAATTTCATTCTAATTTTTTTTTACTCATCTCTTTATATTAGAGAAAAAAAGCCGCTGAAATTATAATTCAATATTTCAACCAAAATACAACCAATCCCACTGAAGATATAGGTGATTTTATCAACCATGATGGAGAAATTAGTATATTATATTGATTCCAATATCATGTATATTAAAATGATTAGTTTAGTACCCATGAACCTCTCATTCTAGGGAGACTATTTTTGAAAATTTTAAAATAATAATAAATTTTCAAAATAGTACACTTTCACTTCAATTAGGTAGAGATATTGTTCAATTAAATATATTTCAGTATATAGAACACCCATTTATAGTTCTTTCACTCCCAAATGTAAACATTTTTAATTGGTTTTCAAAATAGATGATTCTTTATTTGGTCAGTGATGAAAAACCGACTACTATTTAAAAAAAATTGTTGGTGAATCTGATCCACAATAAAGTGAAAATAATGATTTTAATAATTCATAGAATATTGAAACTTCTATAAAAGATTCCATTGATCTCATAATAAATTGAATTTTATGTTATGTTGAATGATAAAGGAACCATAAATCTATAATAAAGTACTTTATTATATGAGTATAATATTTTAAATACATTAATCAAATAAATCTATTAAATTTTCACACAAATCAAATGATATAACCTTTAGAATCATATAATATCTATTAATGATCCATGATCTATATTTCAATTATTGAACTGACTCAATCACATCAATGACCAATATTTTTACTAATCACACAAAAAGTTCAAAAGAGAATTTAGGATCCATAGGGGCTACAAACTAGTTCTAGAGAATCGAGTTAACTCTTGGGAATTGTTTTCCCAAAAATATATAATAAAGAAGAAGTAAAAAATTAACATGAAATAGGTATTTCATTATTACACTATCGAGATCCTTGAATATGAGATAAATAGAAACAAATAAATAACTATGCCAAACAATCCATAATCAATAAGAAATATCCAACCAAACTCACTATCATATATAATACATAAACTCTATATATAACATGAATTGGTATTACAATTTTCTATATAAATACATCAAAATAACAAAAGAAAATAACTCCCATTGTGAATATTAGTGGTAGGAAGTATTCAATTATAAATAACCAACCCAAAATAAAACAAACAACATATTCCATCACTCAAACATCTCCATCTGACCCACAATGACTCACCACATCCACAATTCCCATTAACATATAATCCAAAGGATATATAATAAAATAAAACCTATTAACCCATAGAAAAACATGAAGACCAAAATATATACACATGGGTGTGTATATATGGTTTGAATAAAAAATTTAGAGTAGGATTTTATCCAAGATTCTATGATAATAATTTTAAAAAACATTTCATAAATTCATGTATAAAATAATATGAATGATTTTTTTCTATCTACAAATAATATAGATAAATAATATTATGCACAAACGTTTCTCAAAAACCTAAAGTTTGGCCTTTTTTTAAAAAAACATTAAAACCTGAAACCATTATTTCAAACCCAATATTATAATAAAAAATTTAATAAAAATTTCTCCTTCCAAAATCCATTTTTTGAAAAAATAAATGTTGAAATCCACTAATTAAAATGTGAAAATTTTAAAAAAAAAATAATATGGACTTTCATGTTTCTGAAGAAAACCCCAATCATTTCATTCATCCAAATAATTTGACTAAACCACTTTTTGAAATAACTTTATGTTTAAACCATTAATTAATTCACTAATATAAGACACTGTAAGAACCATAATTTTATTGTATCATGATGAAAATAAATAAATACAACAGAAATGGTTTCTTTAATAAAAAACATTGGGTATATCATAGACATTATGCAATGGGAATCCTCATGATGAAATAATTAAAAACATGATGTGCATCATAATAAATTACTAGGTTATGACATGAAAACTTCCCAAACATAGTATCTTGAAACATATAGTCACATATTTGAGCCTTTTTACCATACTAGTATCCCTCAAATACTAGTTTTACCATAAAATATATCCCCATTAGGTAACATAATATATCATTATTTTCCTCTTTTAGTGATCTCGAACATAATCTCTGAGAGAAATCAGAGTCCATCTATAGAAACACTTAACAAAACTTAGGTACTTATGTACCAAGATTTTCCATATTTAAAATTACAGTGGAATTGAGAAACCAAAAAATTGATCAACAAAAACAGAAAATTCGTAAAAAAATTTCAAACCACCAACTCCCCATAAAAAACCAACATAGTCACCATATATATGCATTGGAATTAAAATTTTAGGATATCTAAAGGATAAAATAACGGGGCTCATAATAGTGTGAAAAATCATTAAAGTATTTATGTTATAAAATTATATACAAGCCATTGAAAAATTCAACTTGTACAATCCTTGAAACAACAATATCACACACCCAAGCACACACGCACACATCAAGGAATTGTATTGGTGGGGGTTCTATCTCAATGAACATGGAGTCGGCTAATCAAGAGCATTGTGTGATTATGTACGATGAAATATTTCTATAAATATTTCCATCATTTTTAGTTTTGTTAGGAACATCTAACCCTAGAACCTAAGGTATATAGTATGAAACATATTAATTATTGGTGAATCCTTATAGTGGATTCACTACTAATATTAGATTTATTCCACTTTACTTTTTTATCTAGTTCCAGTATTTTTTAATGATTATTTTACAATGTTTAATATTTTTTGGTTCTCATTTATTTTTTTGTACACCATGTTTGGTTGAGTTTTATAAATTATTTTCAAAAATAAATTTACAAATTTCTTCTCAAAATGTAAATGGATTTATTTATGAATGCTATTTTGGTAAAAATAAATGAATTAAAAATAATATGGATTATGTTAGATATTAATAATAATATAAGAGTTTATATTTGGTATAAAAATGTAATTTACTCTTTGGTTTTATAGAAAATAATGGTTTCATTATTTTATCGACGAATATGTGAATTGGATTCATTATTGTTTGGGAGATAAAATTTTGTATTTCATATATATTTCAAACTAGCCTTAATAACATATTTTCTTAATAGAATTACATACCCTCTTTGTTGAGATCCATCTAGTCCTATTATGTCACACTATCCATGAACCTTCATTTATTTGTTCATGAATTTATTTTTTACAATTATATAGGATTGAAATTTCACATTCAATGCAGTTATTATTCTATAAGGAAGATTATTAGTTATTTTGGAAGTGTAATAAAACAATAAGAGTAAAAAACAAACAAAAAAGATAATCCACTTCCTTCAGAGTATAATTCAAATCAATTATTCGCTAATATATTTTTATTTTATATATTTATAAAATGGGGTCATGATTCTTATATAACAAAAACATCATTTATATGGTGTACACATTTACTTAGTATCCATTTTAGGACATTATAAAACCATTAATGTAATATTTGTTTTATTTTTAGGGATAAACCGAAAAACATTATACATGGGTTATTATTTTCCCTCATCCATCCATAAACCCTATGAAATAAACTTTAAAAACATGTGATGAGCACACAAAACCTAGATAGGAACATTAAAAATTAATAAACAATTAGTCCATGAATAATTATAAAAATGTAATTTTCTAAAAAAATATAGGATTAAAAACCATTTAATATAAATGAAATCATCATCTCATCAAAAAAAATTCAGAAATAATTTCATCAAAATTCATTAATTCCATATACCCTCATAGAGTTTTCTTCATAAATTTTAAAATAATGTGAAAAAAATTTCACTAAGTTATAATTTTTATTCTTAAATATATAATAACCATTGCGTTTATAAATGGTCTAAGTATCATAAAAACTCATGGGAAAATTTTCCTTTAAATTCAAAATTTTAGATTTTAGTAACAATAAAAACTACTCATTGATTAACAATCATAGTTAATGATGAAATAAATATCACTTTATATTCCCATTATATCTTATGAAAATATAATCAGTTAACTCTATCTCCTATTTGGAATTGTAATACGGATGAAAACCATAATGAATGAATTTGAGGGATGTCATGTACTGACAAATATTTGGCTTATAAGGTGACCACGAATCATCATAATAATTTTCCAAAGAGAAAAATATAATACCTAAAATATTTCATCATAAAACCATTTATTAAAGAAAATTATTTTCCATTTTAATAATTCTTATTTAAAAATATGGAAAATTATAACAGAAAATATATACTTTAAAATATCCTTATGACGTTCAAAATTAATATCAAATGAAACTATTATTCATTGTGTTGTGAAAAATATGATCATTCTTTATATGTTAAAAAATATTTTGTGAATAATTTTGATATAAAATTCATAATGTACATTATTTGTAAAATAAAAAAATGATTCCATCTAAAACATTTTTGAATTAGTAAAACATGGGTCAAAATGAATATAATAAATAATATCAGTATAGTAAAAAACAACGTTAAATAATTTTTAGAAAAAATATATATTGATATGTTTGTAAAATATATTTTTTTTGAGAATATATAAAGACGATTTTTAAATGAAATCCCTACACCATGATTCTAACATGTCACATAAAATTTTCATCCTCCTGAATATTGATCTTCGTATAATAATTTACATTATTAAAAAATTATTCAATTTTACTATTCTTTTCATATAACATATTTCCATGTGAACTAAAATTACTTAATCATTTTTGTTTAGATCAGATGTTTTGATGATATTTTGTGCATATGTCTAAAATAACTAATGTCTGTGGGATATAGTCATTGTGTTCTTTAACCCCCCATCACAACAATAATAATCAATAAATATGTACAATTTTTATTCATTAAATAAAAATTTTATCGAAACATTAAATATGGTTATAAAATATGAACTATGTGAAAACTATAGAGGCAGTAGGCTATACATTTACATGGTTAAATTATCCATTTTTCAATGGTAATAATGTAAATAAGGTTAAAATTATTATATCATTGAAAATTTTTCATAATATCATAAATATCATATTAAATCTTTAAATATACTTATATATATCATCAATGTAATGTGGTGATGAAAAAGGGGTCACATAGTTTTGAAGAGGTGGAAGTCCACATGTATGCTTGAACAATGTTATCATTTTCCACTATGTGGAATTGTAATAAAATATATATTATATTATCATTAAATAATGATAAATATCTCAATTATAATATATATATATATATATTAAATATATCATTATAACTAGTCTTGAGTGATGTTGACGGATAACAATTTAAATTGGTTTACAAGGTGGTAGTACACTGTACAAAAAATAATAGTTTTCTTTCCCATTTGATTGAAGTGGAGAGGGATTGGGAAGAATAGGTTACCATTTACAAGTTAAGGGAAGCGAACCCTTGGAATTTCCCAAAATATATAACAAATAGAAATTAGTTGGCATTTGAAAATGTTTCAAAACATATTTTCAAATATATATAATGTCTATGGACTTAAATCCTCTCATACAAAAATAGATATGTTGGATTTATTTTTTAATGCATCCATCATTTTAACCCCTTGTTATCCATTAATAAATATTTTGTTAAGACAAGACTATCACTCTACTAAGGTAATGATAGAGGCTATAAATGGTTTAATGGATTAAAAATAGACCATGGATGATATTATAAACAATATAATAATCAATTTTAAGATCCAAGGATTTATATTAATTTCATATTTTTTAATAACATATTTTTTATTATAAAACATCTCTAAATTCAATTTGAATTACTATTCATTACATTGATATTATTTATGTTATGGAAATACATAGAATTAGAACCAATTGTTTCGAAACATACCAAAAATATTATAGTAATCTAAGTAAATCTTTTATCACATTATTTATCTCGAAATGTAAAACATTTAATATTATTAATGTCATTAATATGATATTTATATTAATTAAATATTTACAATGTTTGTATTGTGTAATAATTTTAGATAAAAATTGTGTCACAAAAAGATTAAAATTAAATTATAATGATGATGATAAATATTTTTTCCATTAAAAATTATATTTATAATAATATATATTATGTTGAAATATATAGGATAAAAATATTTTTCTTAATAAAAAAAATATTCTTAAATTTTGGAATTTTTTAAATAAAATGTTATAAAGGTCATAATATATTCCAAATAAAAAAGAAACATACATCAAAATATTGTATTATTATTGAAAAAATAAACTCATTCAATAAAATTAATTCATGTTTTTGGCATATTTTATAGTCCTTAACTTTTTATTTTTAACTTTAGTAACATAACTTACCATTTACCGATGTAGCAAAAATTACTAAGGTTACAATTCACATTGACCAAAACCAAAAAGGACATATTTATATAATTGGTACCCACAAATTCCAAATTATAAATCATTTTTTTCAAAATTCAAAAAATATAATTTAAATAATTTAATTTAATATTAAAATTGAAAAAAGTGATAGAAATAATATTTTAAAAAAATTAAAAATTAAAATATTTTTATTTTTATTCCAATTTTAGTTATAAAATCAAATTCAAATACCATAATTTTCTTATTTTAATTAAAAAGAAACTAAATAAAATAAAATAAAAATCCAAAATTAATTTGTACTATTTAAATACATAAAAACAAAAAATAATTATTTATAAAAATAATATTTTTTTCATATTCAATAAATAATCAATATTTTAAAAAAAAGATTAAAAAATTTAACCTATATTACTTTTTTAAAAAAAATTGATAAATAAAATTCCTTTTATTAACTAAATGATTTAGAATTTCCAAAAAAATTATTATAATATTAACTCGTAAACATCAAGAAACCCCATTTTTGAAGAAAATATGTTTTTTAAGAATAAAAAAACTTAACAATAAAATTAAGTGCTTTATTAAAAATTAATACATTATTATTGAGTAATAAAATTCTATAAATTTCTTATTATATCTTATGTGATTATTTCCCACCAATTTAATGTCTTGGTTATAATGGCCCCATTTAAATAATAATAATTCATTTTTTATTTATGAACAGTGTTGTGCATCTCGTATGATATCAAATATAGTCATTATTTTTAAAATATCATGACATAAAATTTACCCTATACTGCATTATGAAATTTAATAACCACAATTTTAACTCATGTTTAGTAACCAGGATTTTAAATTTCAAAATACCTTTTTTGAAAAATCACATCATAAGAAGGGTCAATAAAATTTCCTATTTAAATGAGAGAAAGGGAAGAATGGATTCCTTTGGAATAACCCATAGTAATTTCCCAACTACGATAACATAATAAATATGTTAAAAAATGTATATGGAATAAATTTCTGACATCAAAGTTCTGATATTGAGTGATAGAGAACATGTTTATGAGACAGTAACCATAAAAAATCGCAAATCTATGATAGGTTAAAATGTCTTTGATTTCATAGTATATTTATAAAAAGAGAACATTATTGTTTCAAGTTACATATAAATTTGGTAATTTAAATTCCTTATAGAATTATATTATAGGGAATTATAATTTATAGACATGTATAATTTCATCCTTTAATCAATTCCCACCACAAATCTCATATTTTTCTCGAAACAATTATTATTTAGGATGAATTGTTTTATGTCTAGAGAATTATAATCAAAATATATATATTTAATTATCCAATAAAGAATAATGTTACATTATTCTTATCATTATTTTTTAATAAACCCCAAAATCATTATCATAGGCTAACATAATTACAAAAAATAATATAACATAATTTTAATAATAATACATTATTCTCAAAAAATCAATATCAATACCAAATGTTTGAAATAAATAATTAAAAAAACCATAAAATTCACTATAACAATTATACAACAATATTAAAACCAAATTATAATATGTATTGTATAACGTTGTCTTCTAACAAAATTTATTATTAATCTCCCAATAACACCAATCACTCTAAATTTCAAGTACTAAAAATGTAATTTATCGAACCACATAACCTCCAAGATTTGGTAGTCATTTCCATAAAATACATGAATCACTATGAAATAATTTTAAAATTATATATGATTATGTAAGATGATTAATCCTTTATTTCTAAAAATATTTCAATGGTATTTTTTACCTTAATCCTATAATTCTCACCCAAAATTATAGACTTTTTTTAAATAAAATTAATCACTTATCTAAAAATTCGATTTCAAATATCATATTTATCTATAATATAAAACATATGTTCCGAATATTATCTACACTTGTATCCATCAGATCATTTAAAAAAACAATTCATTTCTAACATATAGATCACATAGGCCAGTGGCTGGCGATGCACCCTTGACACCCTTTAGGTGTGGGTTCAACCCATTATCCTTTTATGGATGAGACATTTTGTTTCTCGACCTATAAGATTTCATTTTTCTAAAATTTTATCAATGTTGACCTTTTAAATTTCCTATAAATGTAATAAAAATCCATAAAATAAACTTTAACATATTAATTAATTAAAAAAATTAATCGGAAAGGCTATCTCATACCTGTTGTTTTTCATCTACAATTTTTAATAACTTATATTTACCTCAAAATAAAATATCCTTTAAACCCTATTGTTTATACACACCTTGGTGGATATTTCAAATAAATATAAGTTAATTATTATTCAAATATAATTTATCATATATTAATATTATGGTTTTTCATATATATTAATCATTTATGAAAACTCAATAAATATATACCAATAATTATCACCTTTTCACTACACCAATTTTAAAAAGTAACAATTCCATCAAAAATATATTTTCAAATTTTTTAATCAAATCCTAAAATATAATATTCTTTAGGAGTTTCATGATTTTAATTATATTAAAAATATATTAGTAAATAAGTGATTAAAACATCCTTCACTCAACATCCTTTATCAAATGCTATCTATGATTTTTCCCTTCTTCCTTGATATTTTATTTATGTAAAAAATATATAAAATATATCCTAATTATTATTCAGTATAAACCCAAAATGGTTCATACTCATATCATAAAGAATAATTGAAAAAGTACATCAAACATTCTATGTCATCCTTTATTCTCGTGATATCTCATTTATCATCCATCATGATGTTCATGTCATCATAAAATAAATAGTCTCATCCATGGTTATTTCTACCTTATCGATTGAGATGGATAAATTGATATTCGTATTTCATATAAAATAGGCTCCATGATCTATAAAAAACAAGGATAAAGTAAAATGTTTTTGATAGACCAAATAGTTTCATTCAGGTTATTTCGATGTTAATAAAATATATCCTTCTAAACCACAATAGGGTTTATAAGTCATTAAACTGATGATGATCCATAATCTTTTTAACACATGATTGTATCCATAACCCTTAAGAACACATCACATGAAACCATCCGAATATACAAATTTGTCTAATTTTTTCTCTGATTCCAATTGTAACAACCTGGAATTAAATAAAATATAATATAGTGTCTTTAGAATATAATAATCTTTATTTCATTCCCATATAAATTTTAGGATTATATTTTTTAAAATTATTTCATACTTCTTATATAACAGACCCAAAAATTATAATGAGGAAACTTCTACTCAGTATCCATTTTTTCCATAATATACGACCATTAAAGGAAAATCATGTTATATTTTTATGAAAATTGTTCATGAATTTGAACTAGTCTGGTAATTGTATGTTTCCCATAATTAATCTTTATTAAAAACAATTTCAAAACATTATATTAACATAAAACTGTCGATATGGAACATAAAATACAGAAAGAAATCATTTGACCATAAATACTAATAAATATATATTTTCTAAAAAATAAATATATCCTCAAAATTAAATATTTAATCTTATGAAATAAATAAACATCAATTAAGAACACTTTTAATGAAACAGGTCATTAGATATATTTAATTCCAAAAAAAAATATAACAATGGTTTCTTATCAAATTTAAAAATCACACAAAATGTTTTTTCTTCAAATATATAATTTTCATTATTACATAAGTATTAACCATAATTTTTATAAATTGAGAAACCCACATAGATTTAGATGGAATAACTTGAAATTTAAATTCCAAATATTACCATATATTATCCATTATTGCTACTCAGGTATTAAACATCATTGTTAATCATTGAATATCAATCATAGTATACTCCAAATAACTGTCTGGAGAAACCTAATCATTTTACTCCATCCAATATTGGGAATAAATATTTGTTTGAATTCCATACCTACTTAGTTTGATAGATAAAATGGTCCCACCCATATTTATTTTATAATGGAACCACTGATCATGATAAAAAATTTCCCAAAACCATAACATGATATATAAAATCTATCAAAATAAAATCATTTCTTGATGATAATAACTATTCCATTATAAAATTATGTATTTAATAATATGCCCAATTATAATGGATGAACTTTTATTTGATAATATCCTTTTAAAAATAAAATGTATTCTTAAAATTAATAGTTAGTCATGTTGACAGAGAAAACAAACGTTTTCCATAAAAATTGAAAAAAAATTCCTTCAAAACTATTGTTAGAAATGTCATAAATTACATCATTTGGAATACAAAAAAAATATTCATTTACAAATATTTTATAAAAAACAAACACGAGTAAGAATTAAATTAAAAAATAATAGGAAAATATTTTTTAAATAATTTCAATAAAAAATATTATGAATATGGAAGAAGTAGGGAATCTTAAAAAACCATAAATAGGATGATTTGAAAAAATATCCCTTATTATAAGTTCATATCATCATATACATTCTTTTTATACCGAAATTATAAAAATAGCTTAATTATTTACTTTATTCAGATACATTTTCATGTTTTTTATTCCTTTTATAGCACTTGATATCATGTTATATGAAATTACATATCCATTTAAGTTCACATCAGATGTCTTGATGATATTGAATTAATATGTCCATAATGACATAGGTATATTCACTATGGTCAAAGTACTCATTAACCCCCCATATCAGTAATAATGAGAAATATATATTTATATTTTTTATTCAAAATTTTAAATTTTCAATACAACCATTATAAATCAATATATAAAATGAACAATGATACAACCAATAATAAAATAGGTTGTATGTATTCATGATTAACATTTACATTTCTCAACGATCAGTACAAAAAAAGGTATATATTATTTTAAAATTATATAACTATCATAATATCATAAATATAATATTAGTTAGTTAAATATAATTATATATATCATCAAATTGATATGGTGATGAAAAAGGAATCATATCGCTTCGTGGAGGTGGTAGTCTACACATATGCATGAATGACATTATAATTTTCTAGTGTATTAAATGGTAAGAGAATATGTGATGGATCATCTTTATATAATGATAAAAATTTCATGAATATAATATATATAACATAAATATTCCATTATAACCAGTCTTTAGTTAAGGTGATCCAAAACGAATTACATCGGTTCATGAGGTAGTAGTCCTCTGTACACATGAAAGTTTGTTTCATATCGAATTTGATAGAAGAGGATATTTTTATGTGATTTGAAATTACCTGATGAACACATTATAATATGGAATTTTTTATTTTAATTATACAATCATGTTTTAGTATAATTTTATAGTGGATAAAGAAGTAATTAAACTAAAACATCTGGTTAAAAATTGTTCCTCTTCTTCAGAAATTATCCAATGATTAACAAAATAATCCCCCAGTGGATAATGATGTTCCTTATTAAATACCTATATAAAATATGTAAGGATTATAAGAATGTGTTTATATTGGAACTAAAAGATAAAAATGTGTTTTTAAGTTGGATTTATTGAGAATTAGAGGTCCCCTTTTATAATAGAAGGGAGTGGCACTATTGGAATTTCTGAAAGCATTAAATCAATATAAATCAATGTTCATTTCTAAATGGATAAAAACAGATTAATTTTGATTATTGGATAAATATGGGTCGAAATAAACTCATAAAATAGAAAATATATATCCTTTTCAAAGTTTTTATTCATATATTTATTTTTTTACCCCTCATGAAACCATTTTATACATACTGTGACAACAAGGTTTTGACTCTTTGTGTGTCAATATAATTACTAAAAACACAAAAACAGATCATAAAGGGACAATGGATGATAATAAATACTATATCCTAATCACATATATGAATGTAATAAATTAATGAATTTTATTTCACATAAAAATAATATTTATTATAAAATATCATTTATATAAATTATTACACCAACTCATTATTTTGAAAATAATAATATCATGAAAATACTTTGAATTCAATCTAATAATTTTAATACATCTAATAAATTTTCATTTTAATCTAGAAGTTTTTTGTATAACATTATTTATATCAAATTAAAATAATTTATTATATTTATGATCATTTATTTTAATTTTTAGTTAATTTAATTATAATTTTTCACACATTTTGCTAGAATGTACATAAAATATTTCTTCACAAAAATATAAATTAAATTATGATGATGAAGAAAAATGTAATAAATTTAGAATTAATAATTATAACCAAACATATCCTCTAGTAATATATATGTTAAAACTACCATAGTTAAAAAACTAGAGTTTGAAATTATTGAAATTTCATTAAACTAAATACTATAAAGTCCATAATCTAATTAAAATGAAAAAAATAAATATTACCAAATCATGTAAGATAATGGATGAAATAGACTATTAAAATTAAATCTCATCGATTTTTTTGTTCATTTTATAGTCCTTTTTATTTTATTGTTAACATTAGTTACCTAATTTACCTTTTAGAAAGGGAAAAATCAATAAGGTTACAATTCATATCGAAAAAAATATAAAAGGACGTATTTCCCAAATTTTTACCCATCGATTCAAAACATTGAATTATTTTTTTTCAAAATTGTTAAAACATATGTGGGAAAATATAATTTATAATCAAACATGAAAAATTTGATGAAAATTTGTTTTCTAGAAAAATGACCTTTTAAAATATTAATTGTAATTGTACTAAATTCAAGTATATTTTCTAATAAAAACAATAATTACATTTTTAAGAATAAAAATTAACAAATTGTATTTCAAATAAAATTCAGAAGAGAATTTTACTATGTTAATACCTAAAAATAAATTAATTTTTTTTAAAGAAATAGTCATTCACTATTTATTGACAAAGTATTTTTTTCGAAAAAATACAAAATTCATGCAATGTTAATTTTAAAATGATGAATTAGAAAATTTAATTCCTTTTTTCAAATACATTTTATAAAATTTCCGAAATTTAATTATAAATTTATCTCATTAAAAAAAATCCCTTTATTACAAAAAACATATTTTTTAGGAATACAATTTCTACATTGAAAAATCAAGTAATTATTTTAAAATTAATAAAGTATTAATGGGTAGTAAATTTTTATATATTTCATAATAACATAAATACAATTCATTTTTTATAATTTAATTGCTAGGTTATAATGCCCACATTCAAATAAAAATAATAATTTTTTCATGTAATCTTATTTTCCTATATCATGTTCACTATAGAATATACTATTTATTTTTAAAATATAAATATATATCAATTGGTATCATTTATATTATTATATTATTTTATTTAGTTTTTTATTTTGGTTAGTATCATAATGGAATTTTTAAGCTTTCTAAATCAATAATCATTTTAATTTCATTGTTTATTGATATGTATCTATTATTCCTGTTTTATGATTTTTTATACTGATAGGTTAAAAAAACTATTATTCATTATAATTTTATTAATTTTATTATTAATTTTTATTATAATTTATCTATGTTTCATAGATTTCCATGGTACGAATGATATATGTCAGAATTTTGTTAAAAGATTCACTTGGTGTTATATATCATTCAAAGCATTAAAAAATCATTATTTCATGATAGATAACATAATTTCCCACCAATATAAGAAACGGATATATGGTAGAAGTTTCTTTGGAAGATAAAACACAAAAATATATCTTCTAAAGAATAAAATTTTCATCTTTATTTAAAACTGAAAATATATCTCCAATACCCCAATGATATTCTAAAATTATATATGATATCCTTGGGGAAATTAATAAGAAAATTGGTGAATCAAAAATCCTAGTAATGGAGTAATCATATCAATGAATCATAACATGATAGTAAAATATAAAAATATGATATTATAAATTGGGTGATCATAAGCATTAAAACATGACATAAGTAAATGATACAAAAAATCCTGGAATTGTAAACATGGGGGAACAGTATGATATATGATATCATAACCTTATGTCATGTATAACAACCAAGAAAACATACTATAATAAATACTCTATCATAATCAAGGTATTATCTATCTAACATCTATCATGAAATGATGTGAGTATGCTAAAATCTTATGCACCATATATTGTATCCCTATGCTACCACTTGTGCATCTCATGAGTCATTAACAATACCAATTGCATTGGAGTGTTATAATAGACTCACCAACCACAAAATAGTATATAATCAATAATAATTTATACAATATTATATTGACCACAATAGGAAATGTAAACTATACATTAATCATAACCATGGCAACATCAATGAAAAAAAGTGGGTTTTAAAATTGTGTCAAAATTCATAAATAAAGGTTATATCCTAAGTTTTTTAAATATATTAAATAATTAAATACTTTTTGATATAGATAAATGAAAATGGAACATATTATTTTAACAATTATTTATAATTTAGAAAATCAAAACAATTACTTGGTGAGGAAGGAATGTAAGTGGACTACTTGTGTGAAACATTAGACAATTTATAATGATTTTTTAAATATAGAAAGGGAATATAATTTTCCATGAAACCAAAATTTATCTATGTGAGTTGTATATAAATTTGATAAGGATTTATAGAATTTATTTGTGTATTAATAACATTTTATGGGTGTTATGCTTGACATACGATAAGAAATATGAATGTTCCCTCAAATCAGGATTACATAAAATTAAGAAATATTAACGGAATTTGAAAAACATATACCTAAAAATGAAATGGTTATTTAATTATATATATTTAAGGTAAATATAAAAAAATAAAATTCATACATGAGAATAATTTTGAATAAAAATGGTGAAAATGAAAGAGAATGTTTAATATGAATGTCATGAAAAAGGTACATAAGATCCCTTACTATGTTTTAAAAAATAATTTATGAAAAAATACCTTAGATAAATAATGAAAATATTTATTTGAAAATAATATTATAATTTATATTTGATATTAAAATTATTTAACAATTAACGAGAATTTAATATAAAACTGATAACATTACAGAGATGGGAAAGTGTGGAGAAGGAGATGAAATCGTTTTTCAAATATATGGGAAATATTCTCAACATTTTTTAATAAAAAATATTATAACTAACTATTTAAGAATATATGATTAAAAAATACAACTACAATGATAGAAATATATTATACCATAGATAATCAATGATGATATTCATGAGACAAAATTATAATTCATGAAATATGATTTTTTTGTGAAAGAACCTTATGGATTTAACAGTTTGGAATAAAAATTTATCAAAAGATTTAATATCCTATTCAAATATATATTTCATGAATTAATTCATGGAATATGAGAAAATAAATTCTTTGATGGTATATACACTATAGAAATGTGCAATTGGTTCACAACATCAAAACCTGTCTCAATTACGAGAAATTGAGACAAAAACCATTACCACTTGTTTAATAGATCACGAGAATTGTACTTAACATAATGAATAATAAAAATTTGTTAATTATATATGTAACCAATAACATTATTCTTCTATATTTCATATTCCATGGTCATTAAAAAATCAATTATTATAAATTTATTGTATATTTTAATTTCCAATTTCAGTTGCTCAAGATTGTTTTGTCAATTTCTGTATCTCCCTATGTGTGTCGCCTAATGTACAATCCATTATAAAATAATTTAATAATATCTTGATTTATAATAGTATTTTATAAATATTTGATAAATATTTAATATAATTTTTTCCCTCCATGGTAGATAGTGATCAAAATTAAAACTTATTATCTGTGGAGGAGAATGTTTGCACATACTCATGATTACAATTTACATTTACCAAATAATGATAATGAAATAAGTATAATAAAAATTTGAAAAATTTGATTCATATTTATATTATTGATATCATATTTATTCATCCATTACATTCTATTGATCATCCATGAATAAAAATGATGAAAACCAAAAGATGTCACTTTCTTGTGGTTGTAGTCTGCACAACACTAAAAAATCACTTTGTTTTTCTTGGTGGATGTATAGGAACAAATAATGGTTATTAATAAAATATTATAACAAAATATTTTTAAAATATAAATATCAAGGAGAAAATTTTATGAATATGGTAATACATATTTTGGATAATTGATCGTCTCATATATATTTCAATGGAAGTGAAGACCTTAAAAAATCTTATAATGTTTAGGGTCATAAGGCTAAGTAATAGAATACTATGAGATGTAATTTAGGATTATTTTCAAGGTATGTTATAATGGGATGTTTATCCCTGAGGGGTGGATGTGATCCCCTTATAATAGTGAAAAAGGGAACTTTTGTAAATACCCTTTACACTTCCATAATAATATTACATTACTCTATTGTGAAGTACTCCAAAATTTGATTATAATGGATTTATGGGGGAGGTTGGGTCGATCAAGCTTCAAAAAGTACACTCCACACATAAATTAATAATTTTTATTTTCTGTTAGAATATGTTTTTATATTTTAACATTTGGTTTTTACCATGGAAACTAGTTTTTACCTTAGTAATTTATATTTTATTAAAAATTATAAGGTAAATCCTATTATTGAAAATATTATTTGTGAGAAAAATTAATCTCAATTTAATATAAATAAAATAATAAATGTGATAAAATCAACTTTTAAATATATATATATATATATAAATATATTAATGTTTTCATAAAAATGCTTCTTAACCCTAATTTGTTATTTAGTCTTATTATGTTTTATTACTAAGTAAACAATTTTTAATATAGTTATACATATATTTAAATATAATATAAAAGTAAAATTTTAAATTTGATAAATTTTAATCATTTAAAAAACAACATGATATTTCCAAATTATTTATTTTATAAATTGTTTTACTATTATCAGGGTAATTAATACTCATCATAATAACAGTATATTGAAACATAAAAATGAATATGAGTGTTTTTTATAATATTGACTTGTTAAAATCAAATTGGAAGTAATTTTTTTTATATTTTTTTTATAAAAGAGATAAAGTAATATTTTATATATAAGATATTAAAAATAGGTTTTTTCTGAAATATTATAGTAGATTTAATAACTTTAAACATGAATTTTATGAATTGAAAATTTTATTTTTTTAAATAATTAAATTTATTATTAAATAAATATTTTTATATTATATATTGGTTTTTAAAATTTTAATTAATTATTTTTTTAGAAATGCTATAATTTTTAATAATCGTCAATATTTTTACAGTTCAATTAAAAATATATTATTTTTTATAAATATAAAAAATATTATTTTTATAATAATTAATTAATTAATTAAAAAATATTCTTATTTTAGAGAATTAATTTTAAAAAATTAAAATTAAAAAATTAAAATTAAAAAGAAATTTCTTTTTCATATAACGTGGTGGTTTTAATATATTTATTCTCTTGATATTATTTCATATTGATTTGTATGTTAAGTGATTTTAATATATTCGTTCATTTAAAATAACATTTTAAGGATTCAATTTAATCCTTTATAAAAGTATAAAATACTTAATAAAACTGTTCTATGAAAATAAATATTACTATTATTGTAAAAACACATAAAAATACCATTAAATAATTATTTATATTCTATAATATTATTTTTAGTAATATATTGATATTGAAATTTTTATTTTGAAATATATATATATATATAACATATAAAATATTAACAATATTTATATGTAATTCATATAATTTTATATAACATTATTACAATGACAATATGTATTAAATCCAAGAGTATTTTATGAATATAAACTTAACAAATCATTGACTGAATCCACTCTTACATCAAAAGGCATATTTATAATTTTATAATTTTTAAAATTAGTTCTAAAATCATGGTTTTATTCAATATTAGAAGATTATTTAGATATTGGTTAACCTGAAGGAATAATATGATCAAGGTTATTTCTTAGTCGTCAAGATTTTTATCTTTTCAATTTATTATACCCTATTTATTTTTTATCAGATAATTGATTTAATTCATCCATGGTGAGTAATAATTTATGGTGTATATCACATAGACTTATATGAATTTATTTTAATGCCCCACATATTAATGAATAATGCATTTATATATTGGTTCATATATTATATGGAACATTTTATAATCATGATTCAATCCTTTAGAAAGAATTAATAAATTATGTTTAAAATTACAAACAAAATTAATAATGGTAATTATTTACCCTAAAACCGTGTTTACATTCTCAAAAAAAAAATTACATATAAAAATTGAACCTAATAATTACTAAATAATTTCTCTAATGGTATATGTTGGGAATGTCAAGATTTAATTTCTAGATTTATTTTAACATTATATACATAGGAAACATATCTTTTTTCATAGAATATGATTGTTACTAATAATGAATTTCCACTAACCATTTGATCCATGATTGTTTCATTGTACTGTATCAAGACTAACTATGAATAATATTCTTATAATGAGGATTTAAAATCATCATTTCATGAAAAATAAAAGGTTTATATAAAATTTAATGTCTTTATTCCAAAAAATAATAAATCTCTTTGGAGAGAACTAGTAAATTTAAAAACTCGCATTAAATTTATCATCGAATAATAATAATAAAAACTCATAAAAAACATTCCAGAAAACATAACATCTAAACATCGAGGAAAAAATTTAATTTTTATATAATAAAATCATGGTATAATGGATTGGGTTAAACAAGATAAAAATATAATAATCATTGTACATTAGTGGATTATTAGTGTTCTTTACTCCACATGCTTTTCATAAGTCACTTATATGGTTAAAATTACTTATTCCTTATCTTATTTTCATTCACTTGGAATTTTTTTATTACTATCGTCCTCTATATCCCTTAGATTTGGTCAAAGACTCTAATAATTCCTTGGATTTCCACATATTAGGTGATGGTCTGTTAATGGTTTTTTTATACAAGCTTTCCACTACCATTTTTCTAACATGGAATTCAAAGTCCTATTATAGTTTTATACATGATAACCTCTTCTTACACATGTAATTTATTTTCCAATCTCCTTGAGTAAATTTCCTAGGCGGTTCTTCTATCATTTTTTACATGAAAGAAACTGAACCTTTTTCCCTTCTTTACCTTAATTGCCTGATTTTCATGAGTTTATATCCTTCTTTTCATTAGAACAATCAGGTTTTAAAATAAGGTTAGATATTTAATAATTATTCATGGAAGTTAGTTTGGCATAATAACCATATTTCACCTTGCATATCCCAGTCTAATTACTTGATCCTTAAATTAATCATTACTTTTTCTCTAAAACCCAAGGTTTACTCAATTCATTTTGATTCGAGAAAACAGTAGACCCAAAATTTCTACAATGTTTTATAGGAATTTAACATCATCAAATGTAACATGAAAAGAAAACCTTCACAGTGGTTAAAAAATATTATTTGATCATTAAAATAATAACCATAAAGTGTTTTCATGTAACACCCCAAGATTTCATAGTAAGTTATTTTATTTAAATTCAATAGATTGAGCTACACGCAACACCAAGTTCGAGTTCACCACGACTTACCAAACTAGTATTCAAAATTTCTTATGAATAGTATTAATTGAATTTTTAATTTTATATACTCCATATAATTTTAGAATCCATATTATGTGTTTATTAGACATAATATAAGTACAAATTCTTTTTTTTTCAGATAAAAGAAGTATTTTTCAAAAAATGAAATTTTACCAGCTTTTAATGGAAAACCATTTTAAAACCTATATTTGACACTTTTATATATTTAATTTAATTAAATTAAATTATTCTTTATAATTGGGACAAAAAATTTATTTTGGATTATTTTTTGGCACTTTTCTGCTAACTTTCCCATTTTGATGAATACTGAAAAATACTAAATTTTAATTGAAAATGACTTTTTTAATCGAAATAATTTACAGTGATAAATTATATATTTGAATGTTTTGTAAGTATAATTAGATTATATTTTTATCATTTAATACAATTTATGTAATTATAAGTAATTTCACAATTAAATTATACATAAACACTTGTCAATCTTTTGATAGATTTTATTTTTTTTAAACCCGCTTTTCAGTTTTGACAATAGGAATTAAATTTAAATTAATTAATGTAACTTTAATGTTTTGAATTTGGTAAAAGAAAATTCATTTTTGAATTCATAATATCAAAATTATCCTAGGTTAATTTTTTGGTATTTTTCTGAAAACTTTCCATTTTTTGATGAATAGTGAAAAAACACAGCGTTATTGGTTAAAATCAAATTTTTATTTAAATAATTAGTTATTTTATTTTAATTAATTTTAGGTCAAAAAATATACATAAGACGTATATATGTTCAATGTGATTCATTAGAGTCATTTTCTAATAAGTTTAGATATATAAAATTTTATCGAACTTTTTACCGTCTTTTACCCACCTCCTTGAAACATTTGCAAATTTATATAAAACTTTATTTTACCACTTATGTGAGTTGAATTTAAAAAATAATAGATAAAATTTTAATATCAGTAATTAAAATTTGGTTCAATAAGATGAAAATAATTTTTGGTGAATAGTAACTTTTGACTTTTATTTAACACAGTTAAAAGTAAATAGGGAAATTAAGGGTAAAATTGATATCATAATTACCCTAACACATGTAATAATTCTATTTTATAAGTATAATTATATAAAAAAACCTTAGTAATAAAATATTATTCTCTTTTTTCTACAAGGATTAGATTAGGGAATTTATTGTTATTTTATTTAAACAAGAGTTAAAAGAGTAAAAATCAATGTTTAATAAATAAACCATTTTTAATAAAGGGTTATACATATAATAAATCCTAATATAAATATGAATTATAAATATAAAAATATTTCCTATATAATGAAATTTTATTTTTAATTTTTATACATTAAATAATTCAATTTATTTATGACACAATGATGATGCAGTAATTACCTTATTAATGAAGGATTAACATAATTGATATTAAAAATATCCATATAAATCTACTTTTAGACTTTTAATGAATTAAAATAATTTTCTAGGTTAATATGACATGTTATGGTTGATTAAATGATTTTTTTGGTGAAATAATTCTGTTATGAATTTAACAAAAACAAAATACCAAATTGTGTAAAAATTGAAAAAAAAGAGTTTTTAAAAAAAATATTATATTATTAATTGATATTATATTCCAAAAAGTCTATGGTTTGGACATAAAAAATATATAATTATCGGTGTATCATTAATTAACCACTTGGGGTTCGCTTGGATGTTTATAGTATGTTTATTAACAATATAATATAAAAATACAAAGAGACATGGTAAATGTCAAACTATTTAACTAAGAGTTAAATCTAAAAGATAATGTTAATATGGTGACCTAAACCTATCTAAAACATGTTGGTTGAATGTTTTTAGACCCATACCCACCTTATCCTCTAAATAAATCATTTTGATCCATTATATACCAAAAATGATTTTATAATAAAATAATATTTCAATATTTTCCTAAAGTGACCCTCACCTCTCTAATAAAAGGAAAATTCCCCTTCTCTCAAATTCACACCATCAAAGCCATTTTTCTCGGCCAAACCCTACCCTAATATCCTCTAAAATTTCCCCCCTTCATCCCAGAGTCCTTAATTTAGTCAAGAAATCCAACCTAAGGATCCCTGTTGATCAAATCAATAGGATGAACATGAAGAAGAGGTTAATATTTCATCACCACTTTCAAGTTCTTTTCTCTTTCCACTACCTCATTCTTTATTGTTTCCATATTAAAATAATAAATCCAGTATCATATATATAATTTTATGTTATTATAAAAATGGTATAACTTTATTCATTAATATATCTGTCTTATAAATGACAAAGTCACCATACGTGCCTACGTTCAGATTACCTTATCCACATCGTGTTGTAGTTCATTATTCAAACACTTCATCATTTGGATGGGTATAATAATGATTATAAATTATTTAAATAATAAATATTACATGATAATTATTATTTATATATTATATACCATCCAATTATAAATGATTTTAATATAAAAAAATGATATTATCGCTAGTTCGTATGGATTACCATATCCACAAACGCGATGAGATTCATTCCCCATCGTATCCATTGAAGACTAATTTTAATTTGATGATTAAAAATAATTTTGAAAGAATTAATAAAACTGTGAATTTAAATAATATACATCCTATCCATAACAAACATTACTAATTTAACAAAGCATTTGAAGGAAAACGAATCAGTTAACACCTGAAACCATGATACTATTGAAATATCATAAACAAAACAATATTATAAGATCATATATGATATCATATTAATGTATATGGTTCTTGTATAATTTAATAATTATTATTTCACCCTTATACATGAGTTTAACCTACCCTCGACCAATCAAAAGTACAAGGTAGGGGGTTTTCATTTCACTTATTATTCTCGTGAGTTTCATGATATATTTCTAATATTTCCTTTTGTGTGGTGTATGTACTTACCATGATTTTAGTATTTGTATAATATATAATAATTTATGGGTATTTAAATCTTAATTTTATGATACTTCTTTCATGGGGTGTATGTTTCATAAGTTACCAAATCGGTAAGGGAATTTCAATTTTCAATTTTCACTCATTGGAATTTACTTATACTTCATTGATTTTTTTACTCCATGATTATGTGTGGAATCAATATTTATTATTTGTGTAGAAATTTCCACTCCCCTTTCCTGGGATATAATTTTGATACACATAATCACTCCATTGATAAATTCTCATGTCATCGATATGAACTTTATAAGAGTAATTTTACCTCAATCACCATTCATTGAGTTAAACATCCAATTCATTGGTGTTGTTTTTACAAGAATATGTGTGAATATCCTCTAATTTATTTAAACTGAATATAAAATCATATTTAGTTTATATAATTATGTCATTGATTTATCCTTAACCTAGGGATACGGTCCTTATAATGTATTTCATCTCAACTTTCATTCCATTGAGTCTTTTTTGTTGTTATGCGCCAACTCACTTTTGTATGGTGTATATACTGTACTTTGACATATTATATCAAGAATCCCTTTATTCACATGATATTATAAGGTTTCTATTAACTCAATTATTTTTATTCAATCATCTATCATTTGGTTAGGAACTATAACTAAAATATCATTCTAAATGATTTAAAATCTTTATTCTTCTAAATCATTATCATTAATGTCCATGTTTTAATATTGGTTTTAAGTATTTATTTATATGGACGTAAATGTTTTAAATATTAATTCCTTTAAAAGTTTTCAAATTGGTATGGGAAACTATGATTAAAATATTTATTTAAGAATCTTTTTGATAAATAGTGATAATTTTAAATGTTTTCAAGAAAAGGGCGATATTTCTCTCAAATAGTTATGATGATTATTTTCATCTATGTAAATATCCTTTATTATTTTTGATTGAGGTTGATTTATTATAATAAAATAATCAATATTGTATTGAATGAGTTATGTTTGATTGTGGATGTGCTATTTTTATGCCATTCTTGGTTTGTGGTTAAAATAATGACATTTTGTATGCTATTTTTAATACAAATGTTTAGATTAGGTTTCAACCATTTAATATAAAGAATTAATTGAACTTAATAAAAGGTGGGTGGAGCCTGCTATAGCTCCTCAATTCATCGGTAGGTCTCATGAGCCAAACTAGTGTCTTGGAACAAGGCCTTGACTATGTGTTTATGAAGTATGTAATTATTCATTCTATCATTATGAAAGTAGCTATTGATATTGCATGTGATTATTCGACTTGTAGAATATCCATGTGAATAAGTAAATGGAATGCCTTGATTTTATATTTTCCATATTATTCTGAAGTTTAAGTTTAAAAAGATTTTTTTAGTCTTATACATTGTCTTAAAAGTTTGTGCTTATTTATGAAAGTTTCTGCTATATTGTTATCCTTACTGAGCATCTGAGCTCACCCCTTTCTATGGTTTATTTTTCCCTCGATATGAAGAATTATTTTATAATTTACCTGTAGGTCTTGGGTAATGATATAACTATGTTTAAAAATGGGGGTAAATGTTGTTGATTTTTTTATTTCAGGATATAATGTAAAACTTTTAAGTGTTTCTAGTACATCCAATGCAACTAAACTTCGGGACATGATTTCTTATATCATGATAATTTTATGTAATATTGCACTGAATCTGGGTAACTGGGGTTGTGGAATTACAGTTGGTATCAGAGGATGTTTAGTAAAAACCATGGAATCCAGATTTAGAAAAACTCTTATTAGAAAACACTACCCTAAGATAAACATTAATGAACAGTATAGAAGAACATCCAAAAAATTTGGAAATGAAAATATTATTTGGGTTTTCCAAGTAATACATACATATCTGGATACGAGCAGGTAGAGGTGGCTTTGGTACATATGTACCTAGGAGTGAAAACTCCGACAAGGTGTTTCGGGCTTGACTCGGGGTATCATGGCACATGACAATGGGCCTAGCTGCACTCTTGGTTACAACACTCCCGTGGGATATGCTTAGGAAAATTCACATTTTTCATTACAAACTGATTTGAAGTATTTTAATACAAGATGATAATAAATAATCATGGTTAATCCTAAGGTGTTTTAGATTGAAAATAAGGTGATATTCTCTAAATGATTTTATGACTCACACTATGCTTTCTTGGGTTAGTCAATGGTTGTATTCCAAGGAATTCATAGTAACATTTAACATGATATACAATATGGGCTTGATGGTGGAAATAAGAAACAAAATGGAATGTAGATAGGTGTAAAAGATATCGTATTCATGCCAAATCATTTTTCCAAAAATATGATCAAAAACCTATTTATTAACCAACTCCCTGACTTAACAATGTAGAGAAAGGCGGTGAATGATAAGAGCTCCAGAAGGAAAGACCATGTAGAATAGAAAGCTGAATTTCCATCATACATGAATTGTGGAAGGAAACACCTAGGGAAGTGTATCAATGGAACAAATAATTAATTTATGTGTGGTAAAAAGGATATATAGTAAATAATTGCTATGAAAAAATGAAGAGTACTATGGAAGAAAATAAAAATAATCCCAAGAATCATTTTATAGTCATTTTCCATAAATTTAGGGGAACTGGGCATTAATCGAGTGATTTCCCTATTCTATAGGATAACCTCTTGTTCAAGGAAGAACCTATTTGGAAATAAATTAATAGTGAAATTTTTAAAAGTGTTAGTGCTCTTTATTGATGGTATTAATTTGGAAGAATTTTCTCTTGTATGTGTATCACTATAGTTTGTTATGTCAAAAATTCTTTTTAGGAAGAATTTCCTTTTTCACTACTGATATAGTTTAAAATAACCATTTTGGGTTTATATGAGCCTTGAATTTTAGGAAATTACAAGTAATTAAATTTTGGGTTGAAAATTCGAGGTATGAGATAACATTTTTGGTGAAATTATGTTGTAGTTATTTTGAGGAATTTATCTCATTTATGGAATGTTATAAAATATAGTTTTTGAAAAAGATCAACATGAAGACCGTGTGACAGCCCGTCGCATCGGACAAAGTTGTGGGAAATGAACCCACAACCATAGTGCTATTGGGATTTATCGCCTACCATGGGAATACATGAAGTCCCTGGTTAGTGAGACTAATTATTTATAGTTAAATGATTACATTGATCAATAATAAGTTTATTTGGGATCTTATGTGTTATCAAATAGATATCCTTAGTATAGGAAAATGATTTGGTGACTATGTGATAAATGTTATTTTGGAAGACGTTCACTCTATTGAGAATACTATAAGCCTAAGGAAAATAGAATACTATGGGATTTCATTTGAAGAGTAATGGTGGATTATTATCTATGTTTTTATTGTGGATTTATAGAGATTTGGTTTAATTATGGAAATTATTAACCTATCATAGAGAATATGTGATTAAGTTAAATACTTTTAAGTATGTGACTTTAAGAGTAGTCGATGTTATTTAGAGATACAATTTAACGTGGAATACTACGTTATAAAATTATTTTATATTTTGGGTTTCAATATTAGTTTGTATTATATTGAAGGATTTTAGGGACAATTTTTTACTGAATGGTATTTGTTGAACTTTGGGTATTGTTGGTTTAATTTTAGAAATTAAGAATAGTATTTGTTTCTCTAAAGGATTAACCTTTTTTGGGATCATCTAATCTTGTACTAACCATTTTGGTGTTGGTTTATCTCTAAATACAAGGTAAATATATATAGTTTATCCTTTGTAGATTATGTGATTCTATAGAAGTTGATTCTAGCACTTCAGGTGTAACCAAGTCATCTTAAATACTAATAAAATGAAAAAAAATGATTTAGTTGTAGAAATTTATTAAAGGATGAATCTCTACATAAAAAGTAAGTATATCTCTTTATGTTCTTAGTCAATCTCATAAATAAATTCCCCATCTTTATGAAATGCATCTTAAAATAAAAAACTTTATATGTTTACTTTTCCTACAAGGAAAATAATGACCATTTATCCCATCACATGTTTGTGGTTTTCTTGTTTTTAACTTTCTCTTGATCTTGTTTTCTATCACTCTCCACCAGAACATGACACTTAGTTTATCTTCAATGTCCATTTTTTCATACAAGTAATCCTAGTGTGGGATATCCCGGGTGACCTTTGTACTTCTCTTTATTTATTTTATAGAGATAGTTTTATTGAATCTTTAATGATGTGGGATATTCAATTAAGTTCCCAAGCCCAATATTAAAATTGAGAGGACACAATTTCCAAAAGCGGAAAGAATTTAACACCCCAATATTTCATAGTAAGCTATTTTCATTAAATTCAATAGTTATCGCTACACGCAACACTGAGTTCAAGCACACCACGACTTACCAAACTAGTATTTCAAAAACGATTATGAATAGTATTAACTGAATTTTGAATTTTATATACTCCATAAAATTTTAGAATCCATATTATGTGTTTATGAGACATAATATAAGAACAAAGTCATTTTTTCAGATAAAAAAATTATTTTTCAAAAAATGCAATTTTACCACCATTTAATGAAAAACCCTTTTTAAAACCAATATTTGAAACATTAATATATTAAATATAATTAAATTAAATTATTATATATAATCAAAACATAAAAATTTATTTTGGATTAATTTTTTGTACTTTTCTGATAACTTTTATATTTTGATGAATTCTGAAAAATAAACAATTTAATTGAAAACGACATTTTTAATAGAAATAATTTATTGTGTTAAATTATGTATTTGAATGGTTTTGAAGTGTAATTAGATTATATTTTTATCATTTAACACAATTTAGGTCATTATAAGTAATTTCACATTTATATTTAACATAAAAACATTTCAATCTATTGATAGTTTTTACATTTTTTAAACCCGCTTTTCGATATTGACAATGAGAATTATTTTAAAATTAATTAGTGAAACTTCTATGTATTAAATTTGGTAAAATAGAATTTATTTTTGAATTCATAATATCAAAATTATCGTAGGTTGATTTTTTTGTATTTTTCTGAAAACTTTCAATTTTTGATAAATAGTGAAAAAACAATCCTTTATTGGTTAAAATAGAATTTTTATTTATGTAATTAGTTATTTTATTTTAATTTATTTTAGGTCAAAATAGATACATTATTACTATATATGGTAAATTTAATTCATTGGAGTCATTTTTTAATAAGGTTAGATTTATAAAATTTTATCAAACTTTTTACCATCTTTTACCCACCTCCTAGAAGCATTTGAAAATATATATAAAACATAATTTTACTGCTTCTATGAGTTGAATTAAAAAACTATGAGATAGAAAATTAATATCATTAAGTAAAATTTGGTTCAATATGATGAAAATAATTTTTGGTGAGTAGTAACGTTTTACTTTTATTTACCACGGTTAAAAGTAAATTGGGTAAATAAGGGTAAAAATGATATCATAATTAACCAAAAACATGTCCTAATTCAATAGGATATGTATAATTTTACCAAAAAAAACTTATGAATAAAATATTATCCTCTTTTTTACTTGTATTAGTTTAGGGAATCTATTATTATTTTATTTAAAGAATAGTTAAAAGTCTTCAAATCGAAGTTTAATAACTAAACAATTTTTAATATAGGGTTATACATAAGATAAATTCAAATATAAAAATTTATTAGAAATATAAAAGACTTCCTAAATATTGGTATTTTATTTATATTTTTAGAAATTAAATAATTAAATTTATTTATGGCACAATGATGAACCAGTAATTATCTTATTAATGAAATATTAAAATAATTGATTTTATAAATATCCAAATAAAATTAATTTGAGACTTTTAATGAATTAAACTAATTTATAGGTTAAAATAACATGTTCTATTTGATTAAATTAATTTTTTTTCGAAATAATAGGGTTGTTATGAATTTAACAACAAAATACCAAAAAGTGTCAAAATTGACATAAAAGGGTTTTTAAAACAATTATTATATTATTAATTGATATTCTATACCTAAAAATCTAATGTTCGGAAAAAATACTTATATAATGATCAGTGTATCATTAATGAAGAATTTGGGGTTCTCTTGGAAGTTTATAGTAAGTTTATTAACCATATAATATAAAAATACAAAAGACATGGTAAATGTCACACTATTTAACTAAGAGTTAAATCAAAAATATAAGGTTAATATGGAGAGCTAAACCTATCTAAGACCTATGTTTTGAGAGTTTTTCGACCCTTCCCTACCTTATTCTCTAAATAAATCATTTTTGATCCATTAGAAATAGAAATTTATTTTATTATAAAATAATATTTCAAGATTTTCCAAAAGTGACCTTCACCTCTCTTATAAAAGGGAACTTCCCCTTCTCTCAAATTAACACATTCAAATCCATTTGGATCAGCCAACCCCTACCCAAATATCCTCTAACGTGTCCACCATTCATCATAAAGGCCTTAATTTAGTGAGAAAGTCAACCTAAGGAGCCATGTTGATCAAATCAAAAGGAAGAACCCAAATAAGAGGTAAATATTTCATCAACACTTTCATGTTTTTTTCTTCTTCCACTTAATCATTCTTTATTTTTTATATTATAAAATTATAAATCTGATATCTTCTATATAATGTTACATTATTATAAAAATGGTACAAACCAATTCATTATTATATCCGTCCTATAAATGACAAAGTCACCATATGTGCGTACATACGGATTATCGTCTCCACACCATGGTGTAGTTCGCTGTTCAAACACTTCATCATTTGGATCAGTATAATAATGAGGATAAATTATTTAAATATTAAATATAACACGATAATTATTATTTATATATGATATTCCATCCAATTATATAAGATTTTAATATCAAAAGAATGGTATTGTCGCTCGTGTGTACGTACGGATTATCGTCTACACGAATGCAATGAGATTCATTCCCGATCGTATCCATTCAAGACTAATTTTCATTTTATGATTAAAAATAATTTTTAAAGACTTCATATAATTATAAAAATGAATAAGGTACATTCTATTCCTAACAAACATGACTTACGTAACAAAGCATATAATGGAAAACGAATCATTTAACACCTAAAACGATGATACTACTGAAATTTCATTAACAAAGAAATAGTAGAAAATCATATATGATTTCATTTTAATGTATATGGTTCCTGTATAATTTAATAACAATTATTTCACCATTATACAAGGTTTCAACCTAACATCTACCAAGGAAAAGTACAAGTTAAGGGGTTTTCTTCTCACTTCTTATTCCCATGAGATGCATGCTATATTGCAACCATTTCCATTTATATGGTTTGTATATTGACCATTATTGTATTATTTGTCTAATATAATTTAATTTATGGGTATTTACATCTTCATTGTATGATATTTCTTTCATGGGGTGTATGTTTCGTAAGTTACCAAATCAGTAAGGGAATTTCAAATTTCAATTTCAACTCATTGGGCTTTATGCATACTTCATTGATTATTTTACTCCATGATTATGTGTGGAATCACTATTTATTATTTTTGTAGTAATTTATACTCAACTATATGTGGATATACTTTTGATACACATTATCACTCCATTGATAAATTCTCAAGTCATTGATATGAACTTTATAAGAGTGATTTTAACTAGATCATCATTGATTGAGTTAAACATCCAATTCATTGGTGTTGTTTTTACAAGAATATGTGTGAATGTCCTCTGATTGGTTTACACTGAATATCCTATCATATTTACTGTATTTACATTTTTCACACATAATTAAGTAATTGATTTATCCTTAAACTAAAGATATGGTTATTATAAGGGATTTCATCTCAACTAACATTCCATTGATTCTTCATTGTTGTTATGCGCCAAATCACTTTTGGTTGGTGAATATATTGTACTTTGACACAGTATATCATGAATTCCTTTATTCTCAGGGTATTATAATATTTTGATTACCTAAATTATTTTTATTCAAGGTCCTCTCTTTTGGTTAGTAACTCTGACTAAAATATCATTTTAAATGTTTTAAAACCTTATTCTTCTATATAATTGTCATTAATGTCCATGTTTTAAAAATGGTTTTAAGGATTTATTTATATGGACAATAATGTTTTAAAATGATAATTCCTTTCAAAAGTTTCAAAGTGGTATGGGAAACTTTGACTCGAAAATCTATTTTAAACAGCTTTTTGATAAATAATGACACTTTTATATGTTTTCAAGAAAAATGGGAATATTTCTCTCATATAGTTCTGATGATTATTTTAATCTATGTCAATATCCTTCATTATTATCCATTGAAGTTGATTAATTATAATACAATCATATATATTTTATGGAATGAGTAATGCTTGATTGTGGATGTTCTATTTTTATTCCATTCATGGTTTGTGGTAAAAATATTGACATTTCGTATTCTTGATTTAAAACGAATGTTTAGATTATATTTCAACCTTTTCATATGAGGATTGCATTAGACATTGTATGTGATGGGTGGAGCCTGCTATAGCTCCTCGATGCATCGATAGGTCTAATGAGGAAAACTAGTGTTTTGGAACAAGGCCATGACAAAATCTTATTTGTAGTCTTGGCACAAGGCCTTGACTATGTGGTCATGAAGTATGGAATTATGCATTCCATCCTTATGAAAGTAGCTATTGATATTTCATGTGATTATTCGAGTAGTAGAATATTCATGTGAATATTTACATGGAATTATTTGGTTTTATATTTTCCATATTATGATGTATTTTATGTTTAAAAGGCTTTTGTTTTAGTCTTATACATTGACTTAAATGTTTATGGTTATTTATGAATGTTTCCGCTATATTTTTATCCTTACTAAGAATCTAATCTCACCCCTTTCTATGTTTTATTTTTTCTAGGATGTGAGGAATTATTTTATAGTTGACCTAAAGGGATCTGCTAAGGATATAAATGTGTTCAAAAAGGGGGAAAATGTTTTTGATGTTTTTATTTCATGATGTAATGTAAAACATATGAATTTATCTAGTACATCCAAGAATACTAAATAGATCAGTCTTTCTAGACATGATTCATTTTATCATGCAAATGTTATGTATTAATGTACCGACTCGGGGTAACAGGGGTTGGGGTGTTACAGTTGGTATCAGAGGAAGTTTATTACAAACATTGGAAGATATATTTAGAAAAAATTTAATTAGAAAACACTACCCTAAGATAGACATTGCGGAATAATATAGAAGAACATCCACAAATTGTGGCAATGTAAATATTATGTGGGTTTTCCAAGTAATACATCTATGTCTGGATACGAGCAGGTAGAGGAGGCTCTGGCATAGATGTACCTAAGAGTGAAAACGTTGACAAGGATTTTCAGGCTTGACCCGGGGTATCTTGGTACACGACAATGGGCCTTGCTTCACTCTTGGTTATGACACTCCCGTAGGATATGCTTAGGATAATTCACATTTTCTTTACAAACTGATTTGAATTATTTTAATATAAGATAAAAATAAATAACCTTGGTTAATACTAAGTTTTTTTATATTGAAAATAATGTGTTATTATATTCTATAAATGATTTTGTGACTCACACTATGCTTTATTGTGTTAGTCGATGGCTAGATTCCAACGAAGTAATAGTAACATTGAACATGATGTACAAGGTGGGAACGATGGTGTAAATGAGAGACAAAATAGAATACTGATAGGTATAAAATATATCATATTCATGCCGAATCATTTTTCCAAAAGTATGATCAACAACATATATATTAACCAACTCTCTGACTCAAAAAAAGAATAGAAAGGCGGTGAATGATAAGAGCTCAAGCAGTGGAGACCATGGAGAAAAGAAAGCTGAATACCTGCAGTTTGTTATGTGAAAATGATATTTTAGGAAGAATTGCCTTTTATATTGTTGATATAGTTATAAATAACCATTTTGGGTTTATATGATTCTTGAATTTGAGGAAATTAAAAGTTATTAAATTTTGGGATGAAAATGTGAGGTATGAGATAACATTTTTGTTGAAATTATTTTATAGTTACATTGAGGAATTTATCTCATTTTGGGAACGTTATAAAATATAGTTTTTGAAAAAGGACAACACACATACCTTGTGACAACCCGCCACATCGGACAAAGCTGTGGGAATCGAACCCACAACCACAGTGAAATTGGGATTTATCGCCTACCACTAGAATTCGTGAAGTCCCTAGTTAGTGAAAGTAATTATTTTTAGTTAAATGATGTTATTTATCAATAATAAGTTGATTTGGGATCTTATGTCTTATCAAATGGATATCCTCGGTATAGGAAAATGATTTGGTGATTAAGTGATAAATGTTATTTTGGAAAATGTTCGCTCTATTGGTAATACTATATGGTTAAGGAAAATATAATACTATGGGATTTCATTTGAAGAGTAATGGTGGTTTCTTATCTATGTTTTTATTGTGGAATTATAGGTATTTTGGTTATTTATGGAAATGATTAACCTATCATAGAGAATATGTGATTAGGTTAATTACTATTAAGTGTGTGTCTTTAAGAGTAGTTGATCTTATTTAAAGTCACAATTTAATGTGGAATACTGCGTAATCAAATTCTTCTATGTTTTTGGGTTCAATATTAGTTTGGATTACATTGAAGGATTTTAAGGACAATTTTTTATTGAATGGTATTTATTGAACTTTGGATATTGTTGGTTTAATTTTAGAAATTATGATTATTATTTATTTCTCTAAAGGATTAACCTTTTTTGGATCATCTGATCTTGTACTACCCATTTGGTTTTGGTTAATCTCCAAATACAAGGTAAAAATAAATAGTTTATCCTCTTGAGATTATGTGTTTATCTAGATGTTGATTCTAGCGCTTCAGGTGTGACCAAGTCATCATGAATAGTCATCATTTAAAAAATAGATGAGTTAGTGGTAGAAATTTATTAAAGGATGATACTTGATTTAAAAAGTATGTATATCTCTTTATGCTCATAGTCAATATCATAAATAAATTCATAAAATTTATGAAATGTAACTTAAAAAATGTAATACGTTTAATTTTCCTTCTAGGAAACTAATGACTGTTTCTCCCATCACAAGTTTGTGGTTTTCTTACTGTTAACTTTCTACGAATCTTGTTTTCTATCACTCTAATCCAGAACATGAAAAATATTTTATCTTCCATATCTATGTTTTCATACATGGAATCCAAATATGGGTTATCTCGGGTGACATTTGTACTTCTCTTTCATTATTTTAAATAGATAGTTTTATTGACTCTTTTTATGATGTGGGTCTCTCAATGAAGTTACCAGGACCAATTTTAAAATTGCGAGGTTGAAATTTCTAAAATGTGGGAAGAATTTAACTCCCCAAGATTTCATAGTATGATATTTTCCTTAAATTCGATAGCTTTCACTACACGCAACACCGAGTTTAGGCGCACCATGACATACCAAACTAGTCATTCGGAAGCGGTTATGCATAGTAAAAACTGAATTTGAAATTTTATATACTTCATATAATTTTATAATCCATATTATGTGTTTATTATACATAATATAAGAACAAAATCATTTTTTCAGATAAAAAAATTATTTTTCAAAAAATACAATTTTACCGGAAATTAATGGAAAACCCTTTTGAAAACCATTATTTGAAACTTATATATATTCATTTTAATTAAATTAAATTCTTCTTTACAATCGAGACATAAAAATTTATTTTGGATTATTTTTTGGTACTTTTCTGATAACATTCATATTTTGATGAATATTGAAAAATTCTAAATTTTAATTGAAAACAACTTTTTTAATAAAAATAATTTATAGTGTTAAATTATTTATGTTAATTGTTTTTATTTATAATAGGATTATATTTTTATCATTTAATTCAATTTAGGTCATTATAAGTAATTTCACATTTAAATTTGTCATAAGCACATGTCAATCTTTTGATAGTTTTCACTTTTTTAAAAAAACCATCTTTTCGATTTTGAAAACTGGAATTAATTTTAAATAAAATAATTAAAATTTTATGTTTTGAATTTGGTAAAATTGAATTAATTTTTTAATTCCTAAAATCAATATTAGTTTAGGTTAAATTTTTGGTATTTTTCTGAAAACTTTAAATTTTTTATGAATAGTGAAGAAACACAGCATTATTAGTTAAAATCGAATTTTTATTTAAATAATTAGTTATTTTAATTTAATTTATTTTAGGTCAAAATAGATAAATAATACCTTTATATTTTCAACTTTATTTATTGAATTCATTTTATAATAAGTTTAGATATATAAAACTTTATCAAACTTTTTACCGTCTTTTACCCACCTCTTAGAAACATTTCCAAATTTATATAAAACATAATTTTTCCGCCTGTGTAAGTTGAATTTCAAAAAGTATAGAGACATAATTAGTTTCATTAAGTAAAATTTTGTTCAATAATATTAAAATAATTTTTGTTGAATAGTAAATTTTGACTTTTATTTACTACGGTTAAAAGTAAATATGGTAATTAAGGGTAAAAATGATATCAAAATTACCCTAACACATTTCCTAATTATATTGGATAAGTATAATTCTACCAAAAAAAATTGGAATAAAATATGATCATCTTTGTTCCACTTGGATTAGATTAAGGAATTTTTTATTATTTTATTTAAATAAGATTTAAAAGAGTTAAAATCAATGTTTAATAACTAAAACATTTTCAATCTAGGGTTATGCATACGATAAATTAGACTATAAATATTAATTAGAAATATAAAAATATTTCCTACATAATGGTATTTTATTTATAATTTTTAGACATTAAATAATTTAATTTATTTATAACACAATGATGATGTAGTAATTACCTTATAAATGAAATATTATAACAATTTATATTATAAATATACAAATAAATCTAATTTGAGACTTTTAATGAATTAAAATAATTTTCCTGGGGAATATGACATGATAGGGTTGATTAAATGAATTTTTTTCAATGTAAAAATGCTATTATAAATTTAACTAAAACAAAATAACAAATAGAGTCAAAATTGACATAAAAGAGTTTTTAAAACAAATATTATATTATTAATTGATATTCTCTTCCTAAAAATCTAAAGTTAGGAAAAAAGACTTATATAATTATTGGTGTATAATTAATGAACCACTTGGTGTTCTATTGGAAGTTTATAGCAAGTTTATTAATCATATAATATAAAAATACAAAGAGACATGGTAAATGTCAAACTATTTAACTAAGAGTTAAATCCAAAAGATAAGGTTAATATAGCAACTTAAACCTATATATAACCTATTTTTTGAGAGGGTTTAGACCCATACCCACCATAGTCTCTAAATAAATCATTTTTTATCCATTATAAACTGAAAATGATTTTATTATAAAATAATATTTCAATCTTTTCCTAAAATGACCCTCACCTCTCTTATAAACGGGCACTTCCCTTTCTCTCAAATTCACACCTTCAAATCCATTTTCAACAGCCAACCCTACCCAAATATCCTCTAAAATGTCCTCACTTCATCATAGAAGACTTAATTTAGTCGGAAAGACAACCTATGGAGCCCTTTTGAGAAAATCAAAAGGAGGAACCCGAAGAAGAGGTAAATATTTCAGCACCTCTTTCAAGGTCTTTTCTTCTTCCACTTCCTCTTTCTTTATTGTTTCCATTATAAAATAAAAACCCCAGTATATTATGTATACTTTGATGTTATTATAGAAATGTAACAACCCTATTCATAATTCTATCCATCCTATAAATGACAGAGTCATCATTCATGCATATGTACGGATTACCGTCTCCACGTCATGGTGTAGTTCCTTATTCAAACATGTCATCATTTGGATGGATATAATAATGAATATAAATTTTGTAAATAATAAATATAACATTATAATGATTCTGTATATATGATATAACATCCAATTATATACGATTTTAATATCAAAAGATTGATATTGTCGCTCATGCTTACTTACAGATTACCGTCTCCACGAACGTGATGAGATTCATTTCCCATCGTATCCATTCAAGAATAATTTTAATTTTATTATTAAAAATAAATTTTAAAGACTTAATATAATTATTAATATTAATAGAATACATCCTATCTATAAAAAGCATTACTTACTTAATAAATCATATAAAGGAAAACAAATAAGTTAACACCTGAAACGATGAAACTACTGAAATATCATTAACAAAGAAATATTAGAAGATCATACTTTTGATACAAATTATCACTCCATTTATAAATTATCATGTCAATGATATGAACTTGATAAGAGTAATTTTAACTCAATCTCCATTCATGTAGTTAAACATCTAATTCATTGGTGTTGTTTTTACAAGAATATGTGTGAATGTCCTATGATTGATATACATTGAATATACAATCATATTTAGTGTATTTATATTTGTCACACATAATTATGGAATTGATTTATCTTTTACCTAAGGATACGGTCTATATAAGTGATTTCATCTCAACTTACATTCCATTGAGTCTTCTTTGTTGTTATGCGCCAACTCACTTTTGTTTGGTATATATACTATACTTTGACATAGTATATCATTAATCCATTTATTCTCATGATATTATAAAGTTTATATTACTTCAATTATTTTTATTCAAGAGAATCTCATTTGGTTTGGAACTCTAACTAAGATATCATTTTAAATGTTTTAAAATCGTATTCTTTTAAATATTTCTCATTAATGTCCATGTTTTAAAAATGGTTTTAAGGATTTATTTATATGGACATGAATTTTTAAAATTTTATTTCCTTTCAAAAGTGTCAAATTGGTATGGGACACTTTGATTCCAAAATCTATTTCAACCAAGATTTTTGATAAATAATGAGACTTATAAATGTTTTCATGAAAAATTGGGATATTTAACTCAAATAGTTTTGATGATTATTTTAATCTATGTCAATATCCTTCATTATTATCAATTGAGGTTGATTTATTATAATAAAATCATCCATATTGTATTAAATCAGTTATGTATGACTGTGGATGTGATATTTTTAGGCCATTCATAGTTTGTGGTTAAAATATTGACATTTCGTATGCTAGTTTTAATATGAATGTTTAGATTATGTTTCAACCTTTTCATAAGAGGAATGCATTGGACTTAGTAAGTGACGGGTAGAGCTCACTATAGCTCCTCGATGCATCAGTAGGTAACATGAGACAAACTAGTGTCTTGGCACAAGGCCTTGGAAAAATATTATTTGTAGTCTTGTCACATGTCCGTGACTATGTGGTTATGAAGTCTAGAATTATGAATTCCATCATTATGAAATTAGCTATTTATATTTCATGTGATTATTTGACTAGTAGAATATCCATGTGAATAAGTAAATGGAATCATTTGATTTTATCTTTTCTATATTATGCTGAATTTTATGTTTAAAAGAATTTTTTTTAGTCTTATACATTTCCTTAAATGTTTATGCTTATTTTTGAAAGTTTCAACTATATTTTTAATCTTACTAAATATCTAAGATCTCCCCTTTCTATGTTTTATTTTTTCCAGTATGTGAAAAAGTATTTTATGGTTGACCTGCAGGGATCTGCTAAGGATATAATTGTGTTTAAAAATGGGACAGAATGTTTTTGACATTTTTATTTGATGATGTAACGTAAAACATATGAGTGTATCTAGTACATCAAAGGATACTAAATTGATCTGTATTTCAGGACATGATTCCTTGTATCATGCCAATATTATGTAAAATTTACTGACTCAGGGTTACTTGGTTCGGGGTGTTATAGTTGGTATTAGAGGAAGTTTAGTACAAACCTTGGAATCTATATTTATAAAAACTTTGATTAGAAAACACTACCCTAAGATAGACATTGAGGAATTGTATAGTAGAACATCCAAAATTTTGGAAATGTAAATATTATATGGGTTTTCCAAGTTATACATCTCTTTTGGGATATGAGTAGGTAGAGGATGATCTGGCATAATTGTACCTAGGAGTGAAAACTCCGACAAGGAGTTTCGGGCTTGACCCAGGGTATCTTGGTACAAGACAATAGTCTTTTTTGTACACATTGTTATGAAATTCCTAGGGGATATTATTATGATAATTTAAATTTTCATTACAAAGAGATTTGATGTATTTTAATATAATAAGAGAATAAATGACCTTGGTTAATCCTAGGGTGTTTTAGATTGAAAATAAGGTGTTATGATATTATATAAATGATTTTATGAGCCACACTATGCTTTCTTGTGTTAGTCAATGGCTGGATTCCAAAGAAGTAATAGTAACATTGATCATGATGTACTAGATGGGCATGACGGTGGAAATGAGAAATGAAATGGAATGTGGATTGGTGTAAAAGATATCATATTCATGCCGAACCTGTTTTCCAAAAATATGATCAATAACATATATATTAACCAACTCCTTGACTCAACAAATAAAACAAAGGCGGTGAATGATAAGAGCTCTTATAGTGGAGACCATGGAGAAAATAAAGATGAATTTCCATTATGTATTAAATGTGGAAGGAAAAACCTAGAGAAGTGTCTCAATGGAACAAATAAATGATTTATGTGTGGGAAATAAGGACATAAAGTAATGAATTGGTGAGGAAAAATGAATAGTACTATGGAAGAAAATAAAAATGATCCCAAGAATCCATTTATAGTCATTTTTCATAAACGTAGGGGACCTGGGCATTACCTGAGTGAGTGCCCTATTATATATAATAAATTTTTGTTCGAGGATAAACATACTTGGAAATAAAATAACGGTGAAATATTTAAAATTATTAGTGCTCTTTGTTGATGGGATTACTTTGGAAGAATTTTCTCTTGTATGTGTAACCCTGCAGTTTGTTATGTGAAAATGATATTTTAGGAATAATTTCCTTTTCTATTGTTGATATAGTTATAAATAACCTTTTTGGGTTTATATGATCCCTGAATTTTAGGCAATAAAATGTTATTAAATTTTGGAATGAAAATGTGAGGTATGAAATAACATTTGATGTGAAATTATGTTATAGTTATATTGAGAAATTTATCTCATTTTTGGAACATTATAAAATATAGTTTTTGATAAAGGACAACACGAAGACCGTGTGAAAACCCGTCATATCAGAAAAATCGGCGGAAATCAAACCCACAACCATAGTGTGATTTAGATTTATTGCTCACCACTGGAATACGTGAAGTCCCTGGTTAGTGGGACTAGTTATTTTTAGTTAAATGATTTTATTAATCAATAATAAGTTAATTTGGGATCTTATGTCTTATCAAATGGATAGCCTTAGTATAGGAAAATGATTTTTTGATTAAGTGATAAATGTTATTTTGGAAGACGTTCGCTCTATTGGGAATACTATATGCTAACGGAAAATTTAATACTATAGGATTTTATTTGAAGAGTAATTGTGGATTATTATCTATGTTTTTATTATGGATTTATAGAGATTTGGGTTATTTATCAAAATGATTAATCAATCAGATAGAATATTTGATTAGGTTAATAACTTTTAATTATGTGACGTTAAGTGTAGTTGATGTTATTTAGAGATAAATTTTAATGTGGAATACTACGTAATAAAATTATTCTAAATTTTGGGTTTAAATATTAGATTGGATTATATTGATGGTTTTTAAGGAAATTTTTTTACTGAATGGTATTTATAGATCTTTGGGTATTTTTGGTTTAATTTTAGAAATTAAGATTAGTATTTATTTCTCTAAAGGATTAACTTTTTTAATGATCATATGATCTTGTACTTACCATTTTGGTTTTGGTTAATCTCTAAAGACAAGGTAAATATATGTAGTTTATCCTTTGTAGATTATGTGATTCTCTAGATGTTGATTCTAGCTCTTTAGGTTGGACCAAGTCATCTAGAATTCTCATCATTTAAAAAAAGATGAGTTAGTTGTTGAAATTTATTAAATGATGAGACTATACTTAAAAAGAATGTATATCTCTTTATGTTCTTAGTCAATCTCATAAATAAATTACTCAACTTTATGAAATGTACCTTAAAACAAAAAACGTTATATGTTTACTTTTCCTACTTGGAAACTAATGACCATTTATCCCATCAGAAGTTTGTGGTTTTCTTGTTGTCAACTTTCTCTTGATAAAGTTTTCTATCACTCTCCACCAAAACATGACACATAGTTTATCTTCCATATAAATTTTTCCTACATGGAATCCTAGTATGTGTTATCTCATTTGACCTTTGTACTTCTCTTTCTTTATTTTAAAGAGATAGTTTTATTGACACGTTTTCCTATGATGGAATTTCAATGAAGTTCCGAAGACAAATTTTAAAATTTCGAGGATGCAATTTTCAAAAGGGGGGAAGAATGTAACACCCAAAGATTTCATAGTATGTTATTTTTTAAAATTCAATAGCTTTCACTACACGCAACATCATGTTCGAGCACACCATGACTTACCAAACTAGTTGTTCAAAAGAAATTATGAATATTATTATCTGAATTTTGAAAATTATATACTCCATATAAATTTATAACCCATAATATGTGTTTATTAGACATAATATAAGAATAAATTCATTTTTTCAGACAAAAAAATTATTTTCCAAAAAATGCAATTTTACAACCTTTTAATGGAAAATTCTTTTTAAAACCAAAATTTTACTCTTTTATTAATTAAATTAAATTAAATTAAATTCTCATTAGAATCGGGAAATAAAAATTTATTTTGGATTAATTCTTGGTACTATTTTGATAACTATCATATTTTGAATAATACTGAACACTAGTAAATTTTAATTGAAAAAAACTTTTTTAATCGAAATAATTTGTATTGTTAAATTAGGTATTTGAATGTTTTGGAAGTATAATTAGATTATATATTTTTTAATTTAATACAATTTAGGTCATTATTAGTAAATCAACATTTAAATTTGACATAAACACATGTCAATCTTTTGATAGTTTTTACATTTTTTAAAAAAACCCTCTTTTCGGTTTTGACAAAGAGAATTAATTATAAATTAATTAATGAAACTTCTATTTTTTAATTTGGTAAAATCAAATTCATTTTTGAATTCATAATATCAAAAATATCTTAGGTAAAATTTTTGGTATTTTTCTGAAAACATTCAATTTATGATGAATAGTGAAAAACACTGTTTTATTGGTTAAAATCGAATTTTTATTTAAAAAATTAATTATATTGTATTAATTTATTTTAGGTCAAAATACATACATAAAACCTATATTTTTTCAATGTAATTCATTGGAGTCATTAAATAATATGTTTAGATATAGAAAATTTTATCAAACTTTTTTCCGTCTTTTACTCACCTCTTAGAAGCATTTAAAAATTTATATAAAACAAAACTTTACCACTTATGTAAATTACATTTAAAAAATCCAAGACACAAAGTTAATATCAATACGTAAAATTTGGTTCATTATGATGAAAATAGTTTTTTCTGAATAGTAACTTTTGACTTTTATTTACCACGGTTAAAATTAAATATGGTAATTAAGGGTAAAAATGATATCATAATGACCATAACACATGTTATAATTCTATTGGATAAGTATAATTCAACCAAAAAACCATAGGAATAAAATATTATCCTTTTTGTTCCACATGGATTAGATTAGGGCATTAATTATTATTTTATTCAAAGAAGAGTTAAAAGGGTTAAAATCAAACTTTAATAACTACACCATTTTAATATTGGGTTATAAATAACATAAATTCGATTATAAACATTCATTAGAAATATAAAAAGGATTTATAAACAATTGTATTTTATTTATAATTTTTAGACATTAAATAAATAAATGTATTTATTACATAATGATGGTTCAGTAATTACCATATTAATGAATGATTAAAATAATTGATGTTATAAATATACAAATAAATTTAATTTGAGACTTTTAATGAATTTAAATAATTTTCTAGGTTAATATGATAGGTTAGGGTTCATTAAATGAATTTTTTTAAGTAATAATGCTATTATGAATTAAAAAAAACAAAATACCAAATAGTGTCAAAATTGGTATAAAAGAGTTTTTAAGACAAATATTATATTATTAATTAATATTATATTACTAAAAATCTAAGGTTTGGATAAAAGTCTTATATAATAATTTGTGTATTATTACTGAACCACATGGGGTTTTCTTGGAAGTTTATAGCAAGTTTAATAAACATATAATATAAAAATATAAAGAGACATGGTAAATGTCAAACTACTTAACTAAGAGTTAAATCTAAAAGACAAGGATATTATGGTGACCTAAACCTATCTCAAACATATTGTATTAGAGGTTTTCGACCCATCCCCACCTTATACTATAAATAAATCATTTTTGATCCATTATAAACCCAAAATGATTTTATTATAAAATAATATTTCAAACTTTTCCTAAAGTGACCCTCACATCTCTTATAAAAAGGCACTACCCATTCTCCCAAATTCACACCATCAAATCCATTTGGCTCAGCCAAACCCTACCAAAATATCTTCTAAACTATCCTCCCTTTATTCTACAGGCCTTAATTTAGACATAAAGTCCTTTTAAAGAGCCCTTTTGAGAAAATCAAAATGAAGAACCCAAAGAAGAGGTAAATAGTTCACCACCTCTTTCAAGTTCTTTTCTTCTTCCACTTCCTCTTTATTTATTATTTCCATTCTAAAATAATAACTACAATATCTTCTATATACTGTTATGTTATTATAAAAATGGTAAAACCCTATTCATTATTCTATCCATCCTATAAATGACAGAGTCACCATATGTGCGTACATACGGATTGCCGTCTCTATGTCATGGTGTAGTTAGTTATTCAAACACTTCATCATTTTGATGGAGTAGGGTCCTGAAAAATCCAAAATGGAGAAATGAGAATCCCCTTAACTGAAGAGGGGATTATACCCAATTTCCCTCAAAGAATTGGTCAAAAATATGAATAGCACCCATGAAATCTACAAAGGACCGACCAGTCTGCGGACCGGTCCCATGATAACGGTACGCAGCTAGTTCCACGAAGCACCCCCCTCCACGGACTGATGTTGTTCGCGGAATGGAGGAAGAAGCCCTCCGTGGGCGAAAACCAGGACGGGCGCCAAGCCAGTCCACTTCACGAACCGCCCCAGCCATGAACCGCATCGACCGGCCCGGACCGCGTACGTCGTCGTTCGCGAAATGGTGCGGAACCCTACGCGGCAGCGAAGCACTCCCTGAGCTAGTTTGGTTTGCATGGGAGGTGCATTCAATGCCACCCGCGAGTTCCGGATTGACCAAGTCATCCTTAAACCAGGTTTTTGGTCATGGGTCTCTGCAAAAGGTGTTGTGTGACCCTATATACATCTCTTTCCCCACTCTATAAAAGTAGATGGGGAGGGGAGAGCAGGCTGGAGATCGATCATAATCGGGTGGAAGGATTTCGAAGGAAGGAGCTTAGGATTTCACAAACAACAGAGTTCCAGTTCGCGAACCATAACATGTATGAAGGAGGAAACGAATTAATAAAAAAACAAAAATTCATAACAACTTGGTAAACCACGAACTTAAAATAACAAAGAAAAGAAGATCGAAAACCATGGCCCCTCCGCAGATGCACTCCCCGCAAACCAGGGAGTTTATGCCCCTTTTCTGATCCACCGCACCGCGTAGCACCCTCCTACGCGGGCGAAGCCCCGACCGACGAACCTCCAACCAGTGTTTCCCTTGGCCTCCGCTGCTCGCATGGACAACTCTGCATACCAACCTAGTACGCGGGCCGAACCTGAAGCCGTGAACCACACTAGTTTTTTAGATTCCCATCAGTCCGCAGGCCACCCCGGTTCGCAGATGACCTCTCCAGCCGCATAGCACCTCCCTGCGCTAAGGGTGCCACCCCTCATACAAGCGTGTGGGCTGCAAAATCCTTCAGAGTTACCATTCCCTGAGCCAGATAAAATCCCTCCAATCCGGCTTGATCCTCCACAACCCCCTCATTTGCCCATTCATCGGCCCAGATCTGAGGCCTCCACCAGAGCCACCAGACCCGTGTGATGTAACCTTCAGGCACGTTATCGCGCCATTTTGAGTTCACATACCCATGGTAAGCGAGGGCGAAGGGGTTTCTCTATCCCTTGAGCGGGTTCCCGAAGCATTTCTGGGTTCACATTCCCACAGAAATGCAGAGTCCAAGCCCGGGAGTCCCCTTTCTACCCCTCCACTTGTTACGACTAGGGCACTCCTCCCCTCCCCGAGGAGTGGCGGACTACCCATCAGAAGGAAGCACCCATGCACCTCCGTACTTCCCCGGTGCCAAGAACCAAGAGGGGAGACAGATGTGGGGATAACCTTCCCATCTCCCGCTAGTATTTATCACCAAGGGTGTTCATATCGGAGTAATCCCCAACTTTTTTGGCCTCCCCCATGCGTAAGCCCCATCGTACTTCCCACAGACGCACCTTTCGCGACGTGATCATCTAGTCCCTTCTGCCTCTTGTTTCTCACACCGATCATGACTCACATGGGCTTAGAGTAAGCATCAAACATGGCATCCTCTCTTGGGACGCCTCAGAGTGTGATCCCTAGTCGCCATACAAACTACATGGACTTTGATTCCCCACCACAAGGATACGTAGGAAGCCTCCAAGAGGTTCAAGCCTGATCACCATCAGACCCACGGGTCAAAATTCACGTTAGTTGTCCGGTATCTCCATTCAAACAATGTGGACTTCGATACCCGTCTCCTAGGTAGGGTACGTAGAAAGCCTCCCCGAAGTTCAAGCCCAACACCCAAACTACCCGAACTACGAGGACATTGATCCATGTCAAGGCATGGTGCGTAGGAAGCCTCCACGAGGTTCAAGCCCAATACCCATCGGTCCCCATGTCCATCTTCACATCGGTTCACCGACACCATCCAAACTACGTGGACTTTGATTCCCCACCACATGGATATGTAGGAAGCCTCCAAGAGTTTCAAGCCCAATCACCATCGGACCCCCATGTCCACATTCACATCGGTTCTCCAACATCTCCATTCTAACTACGTCAACTTTAATCCTTTTCTCCTAGGCAGGGTATGTAGGAAGCCTCCCCGAGGTTCAATCCCAAAACTCAAACTACCTAAACTACGAGGACTTTGATCCATGTCAAGGCATGGTACGTAGGAAGCCTCCCCGAGGTTCAATCCCAATACCCAACGAACCCCTGGTCCATCTTCACGTCGGTTCACCGGCACCATCCTAACTACGTGAACTTTGATTCCCCACCACAGGGATATGTATGAAGCTTCCGCGAGGTTCATGCCCGATCACCATCAGACCCCCGGGTCCACATTCAAGTTGGTTCTATGACATCGCCATTCGAACTATGTGTACTTTGATCCTCGTCTCCTAAGCAGGGTACGTAGAAATCCTCCCTGAGGTTCAAGACCAAAACCCGGTCGATCCGACCATCTTCATGTCAGTTCACCACACCAACACCGTGCAGCCTAGAGCGTAAGCCCCGTACCAATGCAAAATACGTGAATTCTGATTCCTCTCACATGGATTTGTGGGAGGCCCATACCATGAGTTTGATCAAAATCTCAAGTCTTTATCTTCCCCCTGGATGATAATAAACTCTAGAGTGCCTGGTTACGATGCTTTAAATCAGCTTCGTCTCAATGAGTCCAGACTCCTTGGGGTCATTAATCCAACAAGGGATGGTAAAACTCGGGCATAAATGATTTCGAACCCCTGTGTCCAGCTGACCATTTCCAACTAGGATTAATCCATGGATACTATGTTTGGGTATAAACCAAAGATTCATGAACATATGAAGATGTCTTAAATCTATAAGAGGGTCTCGGAACATGCAATAATTCCCCCCCAAAAGGGTGCGATGAGCCCGACTTCCCATCCTCTCGACCAATGTGAGTTTTTAAGCATCACTGGTCAAACCACCCAACAAACACCTACCTTTGGAAAGTAGGTCCATGTATTTCTAGATATAGAATTGTTGGGAGTTTTGAGGAGAAAACGGTGCACCCAGTATGAGTGATTAAGTAGAAACCAATCTTCTTTAATCAACTGTCAGGTAGCCCGCATTTCTCCCCCACGACCCCGTCGTGCGCCACGAGACAAAAAATGGTGAACCCGATGTGAATTGTTAACCAACCATGAAGGATTTAACCTAATCCCACCTTTTCTCCCTCTATATACCTACAAGGAGGGCCAAGCAAGGTCATTAATTATGCATGGGATCATGAGATGCTGCTTTGACGGGTTTTCTAGTTTGTATTTGTTAAAATATTTTATAGGTACCACTCAGAACTCCTTTCTATCCAATGTCATCACAGAGGAACTCGTAGGTGCATGCTTCAAGGTACGCAATGAGTGGAATTCCTCACAAATGGAGGAACACATCACCTACCCAGTGTATTCAACACTTGATTTAAGATGTTTTGATCTGAGAGTACAATATGAACGATACTCTACTGACGGTGGAGGTGGCCATGCACGCCCTCCAATCCATCAAGACCCGTCGGTCGCCTGCCCAGCAGTGGCCACAAAAGCAGATCTAGATGGCCCCTGTTGTCATCTCAAACCGTTTTGGAAGTCTAGTCCAGGAACGAGACAATGCGTACCTCCCTTATCTTAGGGAGGGGGATGAGGTCGACACCGAGGACTTCATCCCTACTGAACTAGGGTTCTGCTCTAAGTCCCCCGACGGAAGATGTCATCGTGGTCACGTCGCGACCCAGCATCCTTATGCTAAGGAGGATGTCGCCCCGATGACCCATGCCCACGCTCCCTGAGCTCCGGCCCCTCGGACCGCCCGACGATGGTGGAAAATGTACAACCACATACTGGTCATCACCCTTGTCCCTGAGGAAGAGCATCACTGCATAGTCATGGAGACATATCATGAACATGCATATACACCTCTTCACTCCTCCAAATCCCGCCATCCAGACATGGCGGCATCATAAGAGCTGGCGCGCATCACCGCTGAGCTCCATCAAGCTCGTCGCTCACACAGGATGACACCTACCCGGCAGTCATCTCTCCCTGCCTAGGGTCGTGAAGCCCCCCAACCCGATGTGGTGGCGACCCAGCGCCTTTAGGAATTGCTCCTAGTAGATGCTCTTGACGCCTACCATCCCGGCATGGTGGCGATCAACAAATCCCTCTATCCATATGTGGAAGCAATTAATAGGCAGTCACATCTCCCTACCAACAAAGGCAACTGACTCGATACGGTGGGAAACCAACATATGCAGGGCCAGCTCCCTGCGGATGCATTAAAGTCCGCCATCCCGATGTGGCGGAAAATGGAGAGATAAACCATCATATCCCATCCCAGGGGAAGATTCGTTCACCAACCATGACATATGAGAATTTTCAATACCCACTGACCTCCATAGGACCGGAGCAGGATAGTCCTACTCCGATACCAGAATGGGAATTCATACCTTTTCCAGCCAAAGATGTTTCTCTACATATCCTGTCAATGATGGAGGAGCAGGTATTGATCCCAGATCATATCTTGAAGACTTTCCATAATGTAATTATATCAGCGGTAACTGCAAGTGCTCGGGCCCGTGATCCTGTCTCCCCAATTGAGGCGACTCATCTAAGAGACGTGATAGCCGCCTCAGAGCAGATCTACATCCCTTCTTCAACCCAAGAGGCTCGTTGTCTATATTCCACGATAAAAGGGAAACCAGATCGAGCAGCTTCACTCGTTCCAATTGGGGGACACCCTTCCATCATGTTGGATGCTCCAGATCAGCATATATTCCTGCTAAAAGTCAAGATGCTATTCGGCGTATCCCGGAAACATCACAGTACCTAATTAGAAAGGGACCCAAAGGTGAAAGCTGTTATCAACAATAGACGGTCCCCGCAGCCCGCATGAAAGCACCCTGAACGCGCCGAAGTCTGTAGGAAAATAAAGAGTGGGTTCATGACTCTGCTCTGATGGAAGCTGGGGTTCCCAATGCTTCTAAGAGCATATCGAAGGCTCAGAACCCTGCCCACCCATTACCATATTATGAGAGTGGTAGTGGAAGTTGTGAAGGTCCTCCCCACAATGTCACTACCAGTAGCTCTGAAGGTCCTCCCTAGAGCACCCGTGGGGGCCTCCCCCATGGGAATATAATGATTGATCATGATAGCTTCGCTTTTGATGCGAGTCACGATAGCCCTCCGCGTGACCAGAAGATCGAGCAACAAGAAGCTCCTCTACTTGCTGCGGTCCACCCGGATAGTCCTCCCCTTGGTATATGCTGCAAACACTCTCAATGCAGTGGGACCAAATATTATGATAGTATTCCTCGCCATCATAATCACAACTGCAGAGGCCCTCCCCGAAGTGATGTCTCATCACAACAAGAAGGACATCCCCTTGTAGTTGCATGCCCTGAAGGTCCTACCCATGGGTTACGTTGCAACGACACTCCGCGCAGCCAGGAATCAGATCACGATGGTAGTTCTCACCACCCTGATAATAGAGGTCCTCCCCGTTGAGACGTCAAGAAATGAGAAGGCCCTCCACTCATTGCAATACATTCTGAAGGCCCTCCCCAGGGTTTACCCCGCAGATATTCTCCCTGCAGCAGCTGTGATGGTAGTCCTCGCCACCACGACCGCCATTGCGAAGGTCCTCCCCGTAGTGGCCCCAAGAAATAATAAGGTCCTCCCCTTATCGCAGTGTGTCTTGAAGGTCCTCCCCATGATGCACATCGAATGTCCAACCATGGTGGTCATCCTCACCATGATGGTAGTTGTTGTGAAGGCCCTCTCCGTAACAATGCTACGCAGCCAGAAGGTCCTCCCCCTGCTGCAACACGCCTCAGAGGTCCTCCCCAGGGTTTTCACTGCAAAAGTCCTCTATGTAGTGAGGCGTCAAGCAGTAATGGTAGTCCTCGCCATTGCGGCCTCTATTGCGAAGGTCCTCCCCACAATGACATATCATATCAACAGGAAGGTCCTCCCCTGCCGAATCAAGCACAGAAAATCCCTCGTATGTTGAGGAACTCAGAAGGATGGGATCAAGCATGTCAGATTCCCATATAGTCACCAATGACCCCCTTCTTCAATCAGGAGACGTTCTGAGGCCACGTTCATCTTCTGAACCACCTCGGAATCACCCACATGACAATTCAATACCTACCGGTCCCACTGCCTCCGACCACACTATTAGTGAGCATCTCAGTTGGGCTGACCAGGTAGAGGAGTCACTAGCGGAGGAGTATGTCGACATGTTTCACCAGAGGAAACAATAGGCCAGGGATGATATACCAGTTATGTTTTGGCCCACGACCACCTCCCAATTCGATATACCCAGAAAGCTGTCAGAATAATGCCTACACAACATCCGCTACAATATATGGAAAACCCTACACCGGCTAAAAATCAAGATTTCTGACCTACGATGGGTATATAGACCATGTCAAGGCAATAAGAGACCTCCTTCGTTGCATCGACCTGGAAGCTCTTCCTTCGGCGTGACAACCGTGACTTGAGAGGCGTAAAGGGAACCCTGAGTTAGCCTGCCTCCATGCGCTACACCAGTTGCGCCACCTCATCGGTGATGCTCCAACGGGAGTCCATATCAAGGGATGCGGGGACATGGAGCTCTGCATTTCACTCCGCTCCCCTCCAAGAATAACCCATTCTGCATGTTTTCATGCAATGTCATCACATCAGGGCAGCAATCGAATGGGGCCCCAGCTTAGGAAAGACAACACACCCGATAGAGATAGGCCTTGAGTAAGTCCCAGAAGCATCAGGCCCAACGGGAACAAGACATTCAAGAACTCCTGAATTAGGCCACCAAGAGCATACAACAGGACTCTCTCTTAAGAGAGGCCAATCAGTGTTCATTTCCTACCTCCCTAGAAGGGATTGACTCACAGGTGAACTCAACATCAAACCCAGTTCACCCCCGAATGGGGGCATGCAAGATCAGGAAGGTAGTGATAGCAGCAGCCACTGCTGCAATCCAGGGTCAACCCCATCCTATAGGGCTAGGGGCATTTTTAACAAAAAATCCCCCCGTAAGACCAATAAAAATAGGAAGAAACTCAACTTCCAAGGAATAAAGCCAACCACATCCCTCAGGGCTGGGGGCATTTATACCTCCTCAACAACAACCTCCATCACGACAATTAGTATTCTCTCATCTAGGGAGGACAGTTAGAAGAAGAGGTTGTTTCCATATCCCATCCTTCGAATCATTATCCCCTCCAAGAGGGAGGCGTATCGTAAGGTCGAATCAAAGAACTCTTCCCGTCATCCTTCTTCAAGGAGTCCAAAGGTAATCTCGGGACATGAAAAGGAAATCCAGTAAAAGATGTGGGAGATACTCTTCTTATTTGGAAGATGACATCTTCTCTGCCCCGTGGTATGCATCCATCAACACCATAGAGGTTAACCCCATGGGTAACACTGAAGATAGTGCAAATCCGGATGGATCGTGAGACGATGGTTCCGTCCAGGCTGTGACTCACAATGAACCACCAGGTGTGCTCACCCGAAACCAGAGGGTTGATCTAAATATGGCTTCCCCTTCAGCTAACCTTCCTCCATTTACCATGTGAGCTTCCAATAAGGATACTAAAAAAGGACCGGTCACCCTTAACTCACCTCCTTCCCTGGATAAAAATGATCCACTTACGCTCGAAGAGGGGTTCGCTTGATAGGAAGATAAAATGAAGGAATTGAGGAGGCTCAACGCCGAGCTACTCCAAAGGAACCGTCTTATTGATAGAGCTTCCCAAGAAGGACTACACCTCGCACTCCCAGTAAGTGCATCTCAAATACCAAGGTTTGCCCCGGAAAATGAATCATGGTCAGCGCTCCTGCCCAATGAGGTTCCCGACACATCCAACCACCAAAATGTGGATCCGGATGAATACCAAGACTTCCCCTCACTCAGGAAGAAACTTAAGAGAGTACGTTTAAACCCTATGAAGGTGTCAAAAATGGAACATGCGCCCCTAGTGCCAATGGAACTGGGTTCCCAAGCAATGCCTCGGGCTACAACTGCCCAGGACCAGGCCCAAAAGGATGTAAACAAGGGTCTCACCAACACCATCGAGGCACTAACAGCAGGATTGGAAGCAATGGAAGGTCGACACACTTCGATATAGCCAGATCAGATGCCCTACTCAGATTGGGTGAGAAACACACCACCTCCCCCCAATTTTGGGAGCCCTGTATTCCCTATTTTCAATGGATCAGGTGATCTCGAACAGCATTTGATGCACTACACGTCTTATTACGACCGTATGATGGGAACTACGGAACAAAAAGAAGCAGTGAAACTAAAATGCTTCGTACAGACCATGCAAGGATCCGCCTCATCTGGTTTATGATTCTTCCAGCCCAGTCAATAAAAATCTAGGAAGACCTTCAGCAGCAGTTCATGTTCCACTTCAGCTCAACGTTGCCCTAAACAACGGTCAGTGATCTCATGATCTACTAGAAGAGGGAGAACGAGAGGGTCTCAGATTTCATCGCTAGATGGAAAGGTCTGACCTACTCTCTGAATAGGACAATGCCTCAAGATGTGTTACTTTCCATATGCATCAATAATCTTTGAGATGAGCTGCAAGCACCACTCATACCAGTGGAGTGAACCACTAGCTTCCGCCATCTCTCGGCCATTGCCATAGAATTGAGGACTCCCTACAACGGACCAATTTGAATTATCGAATAGCCTCACAGGCTCCCATAGAAAGAGAAGCCAGAGCTAAAGCGTCCTCTATCACACTCAAGACATCCCATGTGCTTGATCCACCGCTCAGGCCTCCACCAAACCATCAAGGACCCCCTGTATATTAGTAGCTACCTCCACCTAAGCAGGACGATCAGAGATGATCGAAGCGAAACTAGTTTGGGGAACTGAGACACAAAGTATACTCGTTCCGAAAGGACCAAGTCCGCGTCTAATTCATCTCAGCCATGAATTGCAACCTTCTCCACCTCTCGGAAACAAGGAAACCCAAAGAAGTCTGCCGCAATGACAGGCTGGATTACTGTCCCTACCATCGAATGTTGGGGCACAATATTCGAGAATGATTTGTCTTCAAAGACCTCCTGCAAATGATGGTAGACTTTGTGAAGGTCGAGATGAGACCACCCCCAGCACATGTGAAAAATATGTCTACCACTGTCTCCAACAAAGGGGAGGTGTGGCGGGATGTCACCAGCAAAAAGGTGCAGAAATTTGATAACTTGATGAATCGGAAGACTGTCAATCGAGCCCAGGGAATACTCCAAGCTCAACTGCAGCAAACGGTGTTGCCGCCAACATCCCCTGATGTCCTACAACTGACAATATCAGCCTCACACCCCTCTACGATCCAGTCATCCAGGCGTAATTCATAAGGGAAGAGAAAACCACAAGATGAGCAGTCCACAAAAAGGATAAAGTTATCCCCAACACTGTCAGATTTTATGCCCCCAAACATGGCGCCACCAGCACCGACCCACCAGATGGAACCATCAAGGACAACCGACCGGGATGACTTGTTAGAGGATGAGGAGCCAATCTTTAGTTCCATCAACATAATCCATATTATGGAATCGTTCCCTGATGAAGGGTATGGTTATGAACCCAAGTTCCTGACACAAGAATCATGGACGAGGAATGACAGAGGCATGAGATACCAAGGGAGACGCAGTCACGGCCAAAACCAACCTTATGGTTTTACCCTGGACCAAACTGTTAATATCATTGAAAACCATGGGAGATCCCTTCAACGGACTCAACATGAGAAAGAATATCCCTCCACCTCCAAAAGCATCCACTTTCCCCCCGTTATTCTACGGTACACATCAGAGGAGGAACAAGTGTCTATCTGCCTAGTGCACACGAACAGACCGGCTCGGCCGAGTCCCCAGAATGTGGGGACATCATCGGCATATGACCCCACAGCCAGTCCCTCCTCTTCACGTATTCCAACTCCCAAGCTACCCACTATGACTCCCTCCCCAATGGAGAAGCGTCAGCCGTTGGAGGAGAAATATGACATCCTTAAAAAGCTGGCATCAGTACCATCCAAACTGTCGATCCTAGACGCCTTGAGTTTGTTAGCAGACCTCTGGGAGGCTCTTATAGAAGCCTTGCATAGCCCCCAAGAGTTTCAAGCTGAGGTAGCTACTGCCGAGATTTACCGGACGGAGACTGGCTCGGATTAATGCAATGCAATGCTTTACTTCACCGATCAGGATGAAGATACCATCATACAAGGACATATCAAACCACTATATGTTTCCGGCACACTAAAGGATGTTGAGGTCTATAAATTCTTTATTGACAACGTCTCTAGAGTTAACCTCCTTCCCATATGAACACTCTGTAAGCTGGGTTACAATGAGAATGAACTAGTACCCTCAGCCACAACTCTGTTATGTTATGGAAAGAGTGAATAGAAACCAATGGTAAAAATCAAGCTAAAGACCCATTTTGGTGACCTTGTGGCCTACTCGGAATTCCTGGTGGTGCGACAGAACACTGAATTCAATTCCCTGGTAGGAAGGTCGGGGCTCCATAAGCACCTAGTCTTTCATTCATCCTACAACCAGTGTATTATGTACTGCGTCAATGGGAAAAGAAGTACATTGCACACCGACAAGGACCGTTTCGAGCTCTCTGAGTCACACTATATTGACGCCGGGTTCTGTGAGAAAAAGAAAAAGAATCATTCGCTTGATGGTATTGACTGGATCCCCATATCAAATGGTCTGGAAATGGATCTTGATGACCCCCTCAGATAGCTTGGTAGAGACTACGTACTACCCATCATCCATGTTGAGAGCAGGAGTTCAAGTTCGGACACACACTCAGATTACCTCACGACTTCAACCATAACATCCAAGCGTGAAAATGCAAAAATGACCGCTAACCCTCAATTTGGGGACGAGTACCTGAGCAAGGACGTCCACAATGCCTCGCCTCTGGACTACCAAGAACCCGTGCTGGGAACTCTCCCCTTGATGGATCAAGAAGATGAGGATTTGGGAGAAGAAGATGAGGAAGATCTCAGGGATGCACCTCCCGCATTTGAGGAAGGTATCTCCACCATGGTGGAAGATCTTAGGGAAGTTATCCTGGGTACCGAGGAAGACCTGAGGTCCACTCTTGTTAGTACATCCATGTCCCCCGAGGAGCACGATGTAGATACCTCATTCCAGAATAAAAACCGGGATGTTTTTTTCCTGGAATTAAATGGAAATGCTAGGACTCGATCATGAAGTGGAGACGCATCACCTAGGCCTGCCATAACACCACCAGGGATATAAACAGGCTTCCAGAAGGACACACCCCTCACATGCTGGAAAAATAGAGGCTGAAGTCGATAAACTCATTAAAGAAAGCTTAATTTGGGAGGTCCAGTACCCCATCTGGTTGGCCAACAACGTCCCTGTCAAGAAAAATAATGGAAAAATCTGTGTTTGTATTGACTTCAGAGATCTCAATCAACATTTTCCAAAAGATTATTTCCCAGTCCCGATCACCGAGTAATTAATCGATGAAACGGCCGGGTTTGAGGCTCTATCCTTCATGGAAGGCTATTTTTTGTATAATAAGATCAGGATTCCCCGAAAAGACTAAGAATACACTACCTTCAGGGCCCCTCAAAGAGTATTTTGTTATAGGGTTATGCCCTTTGGTCTCAAGAATGTTGGCGCCACATATCAGTGTGCCATGCATCGTATCTTTAAACAATTACTCAGGAGATACGTCAAATGTTACGTAGATGACTTGGTGGTTATGTCCAGAGAACGCTCATATCACCTGTCAGACCTTGAGACCATCTTCAACAAACTTCGGCAGCATAGCCTGAAGATGAACCCCTTAAAATGCACCTTCGGGGTTACCTCAGGGAAATTCCTTGGCTTTGTTGTACGCCATCGTGGCATCGAAGTCAACCCTGAAAAGACAAAGGCTATCTTCAGTCTGCCTCCTCTCCGCAATCTCAACTAGTTGAGGGTATTCCAATGGAACCTGGCCTACATCAGGTGGTTCATAGCCAACCTGTCAGGCAAATGTCTTCGCTTTACCAGGTTAATGAAGAAGGGAGTCATGTACCAATGGACAGATGACTTCCAAGAAGCGTTCGACAGTCTAAAGAAGTTCCTGTTAAGCCTTCCAGTGATCATGCCCCCAGTTGAAGGAAGACCTCTCATCCTATACATGACGGCCCTAGAGTGGTCACTAAGAGCCTTCCTCACACAGAAAAATGATTCTGGCAGTGAAAACAGTCTCTATTACCTCATCCAAACCATGATCGATGCTGACACCCGATACTCAAACATCGAGAAGAGTTGTTTGGCCTTGGTCTTTGCAGTTCAAAAATTGTGACATTATTTGAAGCATCATGAAGTCCATATAGTCTCACGTAGAAACCCGCTCAAGTACATCCTTAGCCGCCCAATGCTGACCGGGAGCCTATCCTTATGGGAAGTCATCCTTCAACAGTTTGACATCCGGTTTGTGCCTCAGAAGGCCATCAAAGGCCATGCATTAGCAGATTTTTAGGCGGAGCACCCTTCAACAGGTACTTCCACACCGGACATCAAGTTACCTAATGAAGACATCTTTGCGGTTCAAGAGGAGATCCCAACATGGGAAATGTACTTCGACGGTGCATCACGAAGACCAACTAGGAAGAGGATGGAAGATCCCAAGTTTAACAAGGTGAGTTTGGGGATAATACTCATGTCCCCGGAAAAGGCAGTCTTTCTATATTCCTTCCTCCTATCATAAGGATGTACGAACAATGAAGCGGAGTATCAATCCCTCATTGTGGGCCTGGAGCTCGCACTCCAGATGGGATTACAGCACCTTAAGGTAAGGGGTGACTCGGAACTGGTCATCAAGAAAGTTAATGGTGACTATGCTATTATAAAAGAGGAACTGATTCCCCTATTTGACCATGTCCGAGGGTTAATGGAGGAATTCTCCACAGAACCAACATTGACCTGTATTCCCCGATCTCAGAATGCCCAGGCTGACGCATTAGCTAATACAGCCACAACCCTATCCGACCCAGACCAGGGTGAAACAGTTATCAGTATTTCTCACCGTCGAATGGTCTTGCCGTTTGTTCAAGCTAAGACGGATGAAATCCATGAAGTCAGTCCTATCCCTGATCCATATGCTCCTACCATTGCCTGTTTGACCCCCATTACAAACTACCTTCAACGGGGAGAACTTCCATCAGATAGGGATGAACGAGAGCAAATACGGATAAGGGAAACCAAATTTGTCCTATATAACGACGCATGTCAATAAGAGGTCCTCTACAAACGAGTCCTCAATGGAATCCCTCTTAGATTCATTGATGGAGAAGAAACTGCTGCCGTCATGACTAAAGTACATGCCAGAGTATGTGGGGCACATCATCCGGGGTCCAAGATTTCCCATCATGTTCAAAGACTTGGGTACTATTGGCCCACTGTGGCATGAGATTGAGAGCACTTTACCGCAAAATGACACTCATTCCAAATTCATGCCAACTTCATACACCAACCCTCGGAGTTACTTCATCAGTACAAGTACTCCTGGACATTTGATGTCTGGGGAATGGACGTCGTGGGACCATATCCTCCCGCCAAATTGAAACAACTGAAGTATATCCTCTTGGAAACTGACTTCTTTTCCAAATGGGCAGAAGTTGTACCCCTTAAGGAAGTCAGGGCAGGAAACATTGTCAGCTTTGTGAAAACCAATATCATCACCAGATTTGGTGTCCCTCATACCATACTGACAGATAATGGCACCAACTTCTATTCTACAGCATTGGAGAAACTATACCGAGAATATGGTATCAAGGCTAACCACTCATCCCGCTACCATGTAGCGGCCAACGGACAGATAGAGGCTTTCAACAAGACCCTGTCCAACATTCTCCAGAAAATGGTGGACAAAGACAAGAATTCATGGACAGATAAACTCCTCCATGCATTGTTGGCTTATCAAACCACAATATGCACCGCTACTCGGGCTACTCCGTACTCATTGGTATATGGAACCTAAGTGGTCTTTCCCATTGAGATCCAATTACCCTCGCTCCGCGTTGCCGTTTGTGATCAATTATCCAACGATGATCAATCAGAAAAGTGGCTAGGTGAGTTGGGATAGCTAGATGAGATGAGGTTGCACACTTTGGACCATCTGGAAGTATACCAGAACCGGATTGCACGGGCCTTCAATAAAAAGGTTCGTCTTTGGTCTTTCTTGGAAGAATAATTAGTATTGTTCCTCTAGACCCCAATGATTCCCGAAAAGAAACCTCCAAAGCTGGAGCCCATGTGGGAGGGACCGTTTGTTATACAAAAGGACTACTCCAACATAGTGTATACCCTGATCTCCATGGACGGGCAATTTACTACCTCGCCTACAAATGCGAGATTCCTGAAGAAGGATTTCACATAGATAACTAAAAGTAGTTATTGTCCGAGAAGCAGGACGTTAAATTGCCAAGCACCCAATGTTCCAAACAATATGACCCTAAACCAAGATTATTTCACGGTCTAAACTCTATGACCCTAAACTAAGAGTATTTCAGCCTCACCGACATAACTAAAAGCAGTTATCTTCCGAGAAGCAGGACGTTAAACTACCAAGCACCCAACGATCCAAACTCTAGGATCCTAAACTAAGAGTATTCCACAGTCCAAAATATATGACCCTAAACTAAGAGTATTTTGTCCTCACCACATGACATTAAAATGCATGGATTTCACATAACTACGTACTGCTTGATTCCTTCCCTCGTAGGATAAGTAGCGATGCCAGGAACCCCTATCCTGACCCAGACACTCCCAAATGGAATGAAATTAAAAAAAATGTTTCCTACCCCCGTGTACAAACCAGCCCTACACGAGGTGTACTTCATTCAGAGAACTACATACGGCTTGATTCCTGCCTTCACAAGATATGCATCAACGCCAGGGTTCCCCATCCTAGCCCTGCCACCCCCAAATAAAAATTAAAAATACCCTCTCCCCCTGTGTATGGACCAGCCCTGCATGGGGTGTATTCCTCGTCCTTACCGAGTGATGTTAAAATGAACGGATAAGGATAAAAAAATGCCCCTTCTCCCCCATGTATGGACTAAACCTGCACGAGGAGTATTTTATTTCAGAGAACTACGTGTGTCTTGATTCCTTCCCTCACAGGATACATAGTGACGCCTGGATTATGTATCCTGGCCCAGCCACCCCCAAAAGAGGTTTAGTTTTTTTCCCTTTTCCCCTATGTATGGACCAGACCTACACGGGGTGTATTGTCTTTCAGAGAACTACGTGAGGCTTGATTCCAGCCCTTGCAGGACACGTAGTGACACCGGAATTCCATATCCTGGCTCAGCCACCTCAAATGAAGCCAAAAATACCCCCTTCCCATGTACGGACCAGACCCGCATGAGGTGTATTCCCCAAAAGAACTACATAAGGCTTGATTCCTTCCCCCACGTGATACGTAATGATGCCAGGGTTCCCCATCCTGAACCATCCATTAAAAAATATGCTCTCTCCCCCCGTGTATAGACCAGAACTTCATGGTATGTATTCTTCGTCCTAACTACACGACGTTAAACTGAACGGATTTCAAATAACTATGTGAGGCTTGATTCCTACCATCGCGGGATACGTAGTGATGCCAGGGTCCCCACCCTAGCCCAACTATCCCCAAATGAAAGTCAGAAATGCCCTTTTCCCCTTGGTACGGACTAAACCTACGTGGGGTATACCTCCTTCAGGGAACTATGTGCGGCTTGATTCCTGCCTTCGCAGGATACATAGTGATTCCAGGGTCTCCCATCTTGCCCCAGTCACCCCAACGAAATAAAAAAAATCCCCCCTTCCCTCATGTACTGACCAGATCTGCACAGGGTGTATCATCCTCTAAGGAACTACAATCATCATGATTCTTTTCCTCGTAGGATACATAGCAACACTAGGATTCTTTATCCAGGCCTAACCATCCCCAAATAAAGTCAAAAAAATTCCCTTTCCCCCCGTGTATGGACAAACCCTGCACGAGGTGTGTTCTTCATCCTTACCGCATGACATTAAACTGCACGGATAAAAAGTATTTAAATATTCCCCTTTCCCCTGTGTACGGAACTGACCTACATGGGGTGTATTCCTCATCCTTACCGCACGACGTTAAACTTCATGGATAAGAAAGATAAATATTCCCCCTTCCCCTCATGTAAGGATCAGACCTTCATGGGTTGTACTCCAAAAAGAACTATGTATGGATTGATTCATGCCCTCTCAGGATACATAGAGACGCTGAGATGTTATTTCCTAGCCCAGCCACCGATAAAAGAAAACAATGATTTATATACTACTCGTCTATATAGCATGAAGTTAAACTGCATATAATCCCCTTTTCACGTTAGTTCAACTTCATCATCACCACACGACATTAACCTGCATGGATTTCGTCCTCACCGCACGACATTAAACTGCATGTAATTTATCATCACCGCACGACGTTAATCTACACGGAATTCTTCAGGACCCACCCAAGATATATGGTGAAACGAGATCAGAATACTCCTTGTGAATTTGGATGCATCCTCTCCATACATCAGACTCCACGACCTGGATAATTATAGATCTTCATAACCATTCATGGCATCAGAAGTGGAAGGTTATCGACCTGTGGACACCTTTGCATGACTATGCACACCATGACCCCAACGGCTCTGCATATTGATAGCCCTTGGCCCATCTACCAAAGGGAATATTTCCTCAGGTAACACTCTTCCTAGTTCTGTACTCTCACCGGCCCCACAACCCCATATCATATCTCCTGATCCAGACATTTATGGTGCAGTGGTTTAAAAGTTCGTCCCCCTTTTCACATCCAAATGTTTCCAGGGTATCCCTACACGGTTAGCCTATGTATCTTCCCATGGTTCACATGAAGACCTACATCTACGAACATCAAGCCAGGACTAGGCTGCTTTTTCTCAATGGGAAATTGCAGTGAATATGTTTCTTGTATGCTATGACACCATTATCCCCGCATGACGAACTCTATACTGTGAGAAATATCAGGTTTTCATAATCATTCATGGCCATCGTGAGTGGAAAGTCATCACCTGGGGACACCTTTGCATGACTATGCATACCATGCCCTCAGCGGATCTGCATATTGATAGACCCTGGCCCGTCTACCAAAGGAAATATTTCCTCGGTCGGTACTCTTCCTAGCTCCGTACGCTTACCGGCCGCAGATCCCCCACACCATATCTCCTGATCCGGGAAACCTCATAGTTACAGTTTACAACCCCCATCCCCACCCAGTTCAGAGTATATTAGAGGTTGTTAACTCAGTTATCCTTCGAGTGACTGCAGCAATAGTCACCCAATGGTCTGAGCTCTATGACCGCTAAACTAGGAGTACTTTGTCATTACCGCACGATGTTAAACTGCATGGAGTAAAGTTACACCCCCGCGTGCAAGATAAATCAGCACAGGAAGATCTCTGAGCTTTAACAGCAACTAGGGCCGAATATGCCCGACATGTCCTGATATTTTCTTACCAAATGAATATCTTCGTGGCCAGGACAATCACGGGTCCTCATAACCATTCACGGCCATAGGAAGTGGAAAGTTATTGACCTGTGGACACCTTTGAATGACTATTCATACCATTCCCTTAGCGGCTCTGCATATTGATAGCCCCTAGACCGTCTACCAAAGGCAAGATTTCCTCGGGCGATACTCTTCTTAGCTCTATACGCTTACAGGCCTCAGAGCCCCCATATCATTTCTCCTGAACCAATAATCCCTGGAACCATGATTTACACTATCAAACCATTTCAATGCTTTGGACATGCTGAGATATTCAAGCCCAGTTACATTCTAATCAAGATCAGCCTTTGAAACTACTTCTTTACGGCATGATGTTAAATTGCACGAAATATCTTGGTCGCTTGGCATAAAGCTGAAAATACCATGCATTAAACATCCAGGGAAATGCCTCCAACTACAAGAATTTTCACTGATTTAAAAATGCCCCTTGTCCTCACTGCACGACATTAAAACTACACAGCATCGGCAAAAATGCCCCTGTCCTCACCACATGATGGTAAACTACACGAAATCTTTTAATAATGCTCCTCATCCTTACCACGTGGCGTTAAAATGCACGGTCAAACTTATTATGGGTTCATCAAGTAACAGAGGATTTTCACTATCCTTCAGTGCACGGGTCAGACCTGCACAAACCACCGTCTCACACCAGCATGAGAAGGGATGACTTCACCCATTCTGGGGAAATTTATCCTAGATGTTTCTCCCGTATCCAGGAACACACTAATCATAAACCATACTCTGTACTCAGAAAAAAGACAAAGTCTCATAAACCACCCCTGTTGGTCCCAGATCTCAAATTCTCTGAAGTTTTTCGGCTATTGGGAGAATGAAATCATTGACCCAAGGACAACTTTGCATGGATATTCATAAAACTTTTTCAGTGGCTCTGCATATTGATTTCCCCTAGCCCATCTACCAAAGGAAATATTTCCTTAGGCAATACTTATCTCTATATGCCTCTTGGCCCTTGAACCCCCATGTCCATCCAGGGATTCGGAAACCTTCTGAGCTATAGTTCACCAGCCTCTTTCACGACCCTGCCTGAATACGGTGGGATGCCTCTGACAAGATTACTAAGAACTAGGAGAAGCTGTTCCATTCTAGATAATTTCCCATATGCATGAATTTAAACTGCACCAAGCTCCAACCATCCTTTACGCTAGATAATTGCATAGGATAGGGATGTTTCTTCCACACTACTGATTGATACATATGTTCTAAAACCCTATTAGATGTCACATACCCTTTCTAAACAACCCTGGGTGGTTTTCGTAATTCTCCAAGCCACCCAAGGTGGTTTCCATAAGCCGGAATTCCATGAAGTCCTTAGGCCATCAGAAATGGATATTCATTGACTTAAAGAAACCTTTTCACGACTATGCATACCATGCCCTCAGCAACTCTGCATATTGATCACCCCTGGCCCGTCTACCAATGGCAGTATTTCTTTAGGCGATTCTCTTCCTACCTATGCACGCTGATACGGCTTCCATGCCTTGAGATATTCCCTACAGGTCGCTCGAATCTAAATATTTTCTCCCCATGTGTGTCTTAAGGGTATTGAGACATCATTTAATCAACCAATCCTCATCGGTGCCCCCGCCCCACCATATCTGGTCAATTTTGTTTGACCTAAAACATCTGTAATTATAGTCCTGTCGGCGAGACTTTAAACCGCTCACAAAAAGAGGCGCAAAGCCTGTTAGGCTGAAAACCTAAAAAGGGAGACCTAATAAAAGATCGGTCCATACCCGCTGGGTCCACACCAAATGGGCCCTAGAAAATTTTGGGTATTAAAAGAAAAGGCAAAACGTTTTGGGGGTTTTTCTACAAAACCCTAGCAATAGTCAAACTATGCTCGCTGGATCCCATAATCAAGGAAAAAGTTAGAGCTCGTTTTTATTTTTTTATCAATTGTCCAAAACTCTGATTATTCTTAGTTCGGTGAATTAACATATACAACAATCACACCAATAAAAAATTCATAGGATAAGACAACAAGAGCACTAAGGAAAACATTTATTTGTTCCATAACAAAGTTGGTAAGAAAGGCATCCACAATCTGGAGCCTCCTCTGGCATGAATGGTTATTACAGGAGGTTTTCAGCAGATTCAAAAAGTTTTATCAGGCACTGATGAGAATCCTCGATTTCTTGGTAGAGCTTCTACAGTAAGGCTATCTCAGCTTCTGCACCATCCAACAACGCTTCTGCCTCTTGGGCCACCTTTGATCTCGCCATCATCTCCTCCTCCATCCGCTGCTCCCCTTCTTCAATTATGGCAGTGACATTAGTCTCTTCCTGCTACAACTATTATATGTCATTACTCAGCACCTTCAGTCAAGAACTCTACTCAATGACTTCTCCCTGGAGTCTCACAACTTCCCCGACATGATCATGAGCCTCTGTGATGCAAAGATGTCGGGTCACAAAAAGGTAGGCATCAGATTGAGGAGCAGAAAAAAGAGATTCAAAACCACCGAGTATTTCCCAGTCAGCAACCACCTGATTGACTATATCATAAATACCATGGTAGTTAAAGATGTAAAATCCTAGAAGCATAAAAATATTGCGCAACTTCGGTAATTTGGTCAGCATCTTGGCCAATGGCTTCTGAGAAATTATCTTCCAAATTTTCTCCAAAGCCCTTTTCCGAGCAGGTCAAATAATGGAAAGGACTTGTTGATCAGGGTCGGAGTCACTACCGGATAAAGATACTTATTCAGGGATGAACGTCATAAAGGAGGGACCCGATGCAGCTTCACCCGCAAACTCTGGAACCGTGGAAACTTCTCCCCCGGCGGTTGTGGTCACAGGCACAATCAGATCCGATGGCACAATAACCAACACCAAAGGTAGTGGTCCTAATGCCCGAGATTCGATAAGACAAATTGGTTTCCCTAATCAAAAAAGGGAAGAGGAATGAGTCAGTGGCAAGAGATTTAGAAACTTACCCTTGATCAACAAGGTGTCGGTATCCTCAAGCTCTGCGCCACTGCGTCCACTTGAGGAAGACGCTACATCTTCGAGAGGCAAGGGAGTCTTGGGAACCCCCAGAGGTGTCCATGACCTAAGGCCATTGCCAAGGCTAGCAGTTCCAAAAGCTGTCCCCAAGCGGTCAGCTATGGAGATCAATCCCCGGGAAATCACTCCCCCAGTAAACAGGATAATGGCCCGCTCTGGGTTTCCGACAACTGGCCTGATCGTAGGCTCTTACTCCATTACCATGGGATCCATTGGGTCTGAGGCAGCTCGACCTGTCGGATTTGGGGCCTCTTCGGTAATCAAGGGTGCCATATCCTCCCCCGCAATTATAAAGGCCGTATGTTCAACGGGAGTCTCAACTTCCAGCTATTCCTCCTCTGACATATCTATGATTGATGAAGGCAGAAGTAAAGCGTCCATATCACTAGCCCCTCTAGTAGGGACCACCATCTCGTCATGCCTAGGTGTGGCTGCAAGTGATCCCTCAGATGACAAGGGGGCAGAAGATACGACCGCTGGGGTAGCCATGACTGGGTCTCCGAGTGTCCCTACACCATGTGCCAAAATAGTTAATAACTAGTAGAATTAGAATATACGAGTTGGAAATCGAGGAAACGGGAAGTCATGATTACCCGGCATCCCCTGTCTGACCCGTACCGATAAATGGGTTGCCTGATGACATCTATGGATCTTCCCAGGGGACAATTCTTCGCTCAGAAAGTTGAGAGGAGCTGGAGGAGGAAAGAACCTAGCTAGGTCCGCAATGGTCGCTTCCATGAGCTCAGCTGTTCCAGGAGACCCCTCCTCGATGATCCCCGTAGCCGAAAGCGCGTGTTCTCATGCTGCGGTTCCATGGGGAGTATACTCCGGGGAAGGAATTGCCCCTTGGATTCATCATCACCCTACATAAAGGGAAGAAACTTTAGAACCTACATAGTAAAAGAGGAGGAAAGGTAGAATGGAGGAATAGGAAATCCTCTTCTTCAGGATCGAACGATTCAAGATGTCTTATCATCATGGACCGGGTAGACCCATAACGCTGGTTCCAGAGTGAATGAACGTATGCGTCAGTCTCATTCAATGAGGAGACTATTTCATCCAGATCCTCTTCCAGAAGAAAGTGGGGTGGAGCGAAGATCGTCCCAATGCCCGGAATCTCGAGAGGTTTAGTTTGGAGTAACGACCAAATATCTTCATCTGAGCCACTGACCCTCAGGTCATCCTGTAACAACCATAGAGTTCATGTTTTGTGTAATGATATGTTTCCCTTTTAGTTGGACCATCTTTCTTTAAAAAGAAAATGAAAATAAACGAAAAACGTAACAACAAGCATGAATGAAACACTCCTTTATTAAGAAACATGACGGTTACAACTCCCCACGATCAAAACATCACTAACCAAGGATTCCAACCAAAAATCCGATTAGAACGACAGGAAGACTGCTTAGAACTACAAGGAGCCCGAATATGCGGTAGGGATTCCGAACATCCATCATAAAGAACATAAGAATGGCTGACGCCACCGCGACCGTGCTCAACACCAAGGGGATCATGCGAACCATCTTCCTTTATCTCCTCCGGGTCACTTGGGGTAAGGGTCACCCAAGACCCAACCCATTTATAAGCACCAAAGATGACCGGTGGACCTCAAACGGCCATAAATCTGACCGTTGGAGCTCAAACGGTCATAAATCCGACCGTTGGTTCCCAACGAATCCCATGAACATTTTGACCGTTGGGAGTAAAATGATCGGAATGATAGGTGGGCTGTTTTTCTAAAATGACACCAACATTAATTACCTATTGTTTTCCAAAATAAGAATTTTATTTTATGTTTCAAATGGAGAAAAATTAATATTATTGTCCTCTTCCACTATACTTTTTATTTGAATAATTAAACATTTGTTTTTCTAGTTATATCAAACCTGTTGGATTTCATTTATGAGTTTGCATCAAAATAGATACCTTATATCCCGTATGATTAAACCTTTTATTAACTATTTTAGAAACTACGTCAAATAATGGTTTATATCACTTGTGTGTTTTGTGGGGATAATATTTTCACCAACACACTTGTATGTGTGATAAAATATAGTAGCACTAAATGATACCTTCTAATTAAGAAAATTAGGATAGTTAACTACCAAGGGAAATTAAAATATATACACTTGTGTTATGTTTTTATTCAATGTTCTTGATCATTTTTTTTTCTCATAATGAAATACTATATAGTTAATAAATAGGGTTTAACAATAATGATAATAAAATTAAAAATTTGTGTTTTTTTTGTTAAAATAAAAAAAACTGAAAAATAGAAGTATGCACATATAATAAGATGTTTTGATCAATTTATAAATTTATTTGACCAATGTTTTTACTAAAATAATAAAAATGTTTTAATAATAATAAATATGGCATAATATGAATTATTGGTATTTTTTTTATTCATTTATTTGAATCTATGACAATAATAATAAAAACTGGAATAAATGTTTAAAACTATAAAAAAATAAAATATTAAAAACAACTTTTCTGCGGGAGCCGTGTTTTAAAACCGCGGCGCAACCCCAGCCGCCCTATTTCACTTCCCCCTAATCTCGTCCGTCCATTTCCTTTCTCGTTTTCTTCCCGTCTTCTTCTTCTTCCCCGCGGTTTCCTCTTCTTCTTCTTTCTGTCGCTGTACCAGTAGCATAGGGTGTTGCTTTCTTCTCTAGGCCGGCGAAGAATACCCGAGCCTCTCCCTCCTTTCCACAAGCTGACGCCGACACCCCACCTCCCCCAAAGTCTTCATCTCCATCTTCGTTTTTTTAAGCCCTCTGTTGCACCGAAGGCCGAAGGACCGGCTCTCTCTCCGGCTTCTGGACCCTTCTTGCTGCCTCGTTCTCTCCTCCTCGTCGCCGAGCTAAGGTTAAGGTTGTGTTTTTTTTCAGTTTTTGTAAACACCGGGCTTGGTATAGAGTTATATACGCTTATATACTTGTTATATATATATATATCTTCTAGGTTTACACCTTCGGTTCTCCCTGATTTCTCCAGTTGCTGGATCGCCTTCCTCTCCTCCTCCCGTTCGAACAGGTAATGGTCGTTTTTTTTTTCAGTTTGTGTAAAAACCGGGTTGGGTATATAGTTTTATACACTTTTATACTTGTTATATATATATATATATACATGTTATGTGTTTATATATATTTCGGGTATATGTGAACCGGGTGCGAACCCAGAATTTGAGGTCTCTCTCAGCTTGATAAATCGGATAGTGGGAAAAAGGGGAAAAACCCCTTCTTATGTTTAGCTTCCTTCGGCCTTGGTACATTATAATTTATACACACCTTACATAAATATATATGTGTATATGAATTTGCATCATGGCCTTATGAACCGGTTACCACTGTTTTCTTCATCTAGAATTCAATTAGGTTAAAGGCAGTTTTTTTCTTCGAGTTCATTTTATCTCAGTTTTAATGTTATACACAATGTGTATATAAATGTATATATATATATATACATTTATATACACATAAGAATAAGAGGACATTTGAAAATATACAATTCTTCTTTCGTGTTTATAACCCTGGTTTTTATTTCGCCTATAAACATGGAGGTTTTTGGGTAATTGCACAAACATGCAAAATTATGCAAGTATACGAAGTATATTGGTAAATGAATACATGTGATTATATAGATTTCTATGTACACCAACGTGTACTTGGTTTTCTTATCTTTTTTGTAAAGTATTACGGTATAGCATGATGAATTTATGGGTTGGTTGGATTTAAAAATCATTCTCGAAACTGAGAATTTTCATTTATCATTGCTTCGGATAATCAGGATTTTTCTTAAAATATATAGTATGGGTTTCTGAACTTTTATAAACACATTCCTGTATTAGTAGGTGTGTTCCCATGTGATAATGGAAAAGTTTACACAAACATACATAATGAACTGATTATGCACTTTTTAACCCCAGCTGCCTGTATTAAACGCCTAGTATATCCATTCATCATCACATGTGTAATTAATGAGTGACCATGCTTTAATTGGAAATTTTTGATGTATGGAATGCTAAGTGTTATGTTTACTCTCTTAAAACCCATGTTTTCGAATGTTAACTTTTATATGCACAAAGCATGAGCATGCACGTCTCAATGTTTTTAATGAAAGAACTGTTTTCATGTTATGTATATGTGAGAATGGGGTTAAAGTAAGAATGCATGAAACCCCATGAATGTATGACCATGTCAAGATATGTGAGGGATGTATAGGACTTACATGTGACGGGTGCGCCCGGAATTATATAGCGCAACAAGAATGATGTGACGGGTGCGCCCGGAATTATACAGCGCTCCAATGCATTGGGTAAAGCAAGAGTCTCATGAGACGACCATGTGCGACGGTCTTGGCAGTTATCCTTGACTTGTGCTAAAGAAACAGGGCGGGCAGTGAGCCTTGACCTGTTAAGTATGTCTTACGGTCATGATGAAAAGTCATGACAAATTCCAGGATTATACATTCCCTCTGCATGTAATGATAAAGGTTACCAGGGGTTAGTTCAACTAACAGGACAACCCCTAGTTGAAAGCTCCTAAGATTATGAAAATGTACTTTATGTGACAAGAACTGTTTTTCATATGGTAAATTGTTAGATGATCTGCCTTCTAATCATGAACCATTATATGCATGTCTTTCCCTGCTTAAGTCATAGAAATCTTTTAGAATTGAAGTAACCTTGTTTTAACATTATGCATTGTTTATTTTGCGCACTCTGATCAGGTTCATTTCAAGTACGTGTTTCTCTATGAAAGTGGTTTTCAAACAGAGATGGATTTCATGTTTTTAAGAAATGACAATGTTTTGTTTTAGCAATGTATGTTTTATTATTTCCAAAAGAACTTAAGAAAGGACTTTCATAAAACGTTTTAAAACCCCTTACTGGGCATTTTTGCTCACCCTACGTTTTGTTTAAAATTTTTCAGGCACGGTTGATATTAATAAAGCTAATCAGAAGCAGCTGGTTTCCCAGAAACCCGAGCCTCACGATCCTCTGTTGTGATGAGACATGATATTGAAACTTGTAAATGATGAAATGTTAAGTGTATCATGTCTCATTAAGCACCCCGGCTTGGGGGTCGCTACAGTTGGTATCAGAGGATGGGTTCGGGAAACTCTGGAAACCAGGTGATATAAATATATTGCTAAGACTAACTAAGTAAAAATAATTTTCAGATGGCTGATGTACCTACTGACCTCCTGTCACTCCCCACCGAGGCTCTAGAGAACATTATATCTCTAGTCAGCCGTGAAAACTTCCTGAACTATGCTCACATTCGCATGACGTGTAAGCGCTTGTACGATGTGTCGAACTCATCTAGGGTGCTTAGTCTCCACCGGGGAATAGGGATGTACTATCTCCTAATGATGATGACTCAGTTTCCCTCGTATTTACGTCGAGGAAGGTACCACGAAGGACTCTTCCGAGTGTTTACGGCTGGAGAGGAATTTGGCACAATTCTAGATAACCCTTTCCAAGAAGCTGCTGCTGCCGGAGATCTTCGAGTGGCTTATCTGTGTCAGGTCCTGCACTATGGATTCTGGGGCCAGTTAATGGACTTCGGAGCGTTGGAGAATGAGTCCACACGTGTGTCTCTTAGGCAAGAAGTGTACACCGACGTTTCCCAACTCCACACCCCTCACGCAAAACTCAAGAGGCGATATAAATGTCCCCATGAGTTTAGTCCTGTTTGTTCTTCCTGTGTTTGGTTTATGGAGTTAGAGAGTTTCGCCTCTCTTTGTAGTGTCCGTCTGGAAAACTCAGACTTTAATGTGTAAACCTTCTTAATTAAAAAGTTTATGATATCTTTCTTCTTAGTGTTGTTAAGTGACCTCTCTTGTTTACCTTTTCTTCCAGATGGCAAGTCAGATGAACCTCTCGTCTCTACCTGACGAGTTAGTAGAGGTTGTTTTGATCAGAACTTGTATGGTGGACTTTCCCTCTTTTCTCCACCTACGAGGGTCCTGCCAGCGTTTTCTGGATATAGCAAATAGTCCGGAAATTCTCTGTGCATGTCAGGAGAATGAATATGTGATCCACCTCCTTGCCACCACCCAGCTCCCCTACTATAGGCGAAGGGGGAGATACCATGAAGGGCTCTTTCAGTGTTTCTCTATGGCACAGAACTTCTCCGCCAGAGCTTTCTTTCTCATAGCAGCTCAGGACGGCAACCTCAGAGCCGCCTACATGTTCCAGATCCTAAACGTCAGCCTTCTCAATCGCGTCGTCCCCCTCAACTACCTCGAGCGTGATGAAGTTCAAAGGGTTACTAGGGGATTCGTCCGCTCGGACGTCTCAGAGTTGTTTATTGCATGGGCCTCCCTGTGGAAGCCTGTGTGTAGTGCCCATGAGCAGGAGCACAGGTCTTATTGCTCAAAGTGTATCAGGGTCAGGGAAACAAAGGAGCTGTGTACCAGTTTAGGGGTTTCGTTAACTGAGCCAGGCCTTCAGTTTTGGTGATGTTGTGCGACCGAAGAATTTCTCTTGTCTTTTTACGAATAGAATTGCGAGGACGCAATTCTTTTAAGGGGGAGATAATGTATCAACTCGAGAGTTCATGTTTTGTGTAATGATATGTTTTCCTTTTAGTTGGACCATCTTGCTTTAAAAAGAAAATGAAAATAAATGAAAAACGTAACAACAAGCATGAATGAAACACTCCTTTATTAAGAAACATGATGATTACAACTCCCCATGATCAAAACATCACTAACCAAGGATTCCAACCAAAAATCCGATTACAATGACAGGAAGACTGCTTAGAACTACTAGGAGCCCGAATATGCGGTAGGGATTCCGAACATCCATCATAAAGAACATAAGAATGGCTGACGCCACCGCGACCGTGCTCAACACCAAGGGGATCATGCGAAACATCTTCCTTTATCTCCTCCGGGTCACTTGGGGTAAGGGTCACCCAAGACCCAACCCTTTTATAAGCACCAAAGATGACCGGTGGACCTCAAACGGCCATAAATCTGACCGTTGGAGCTCAAACGGTCATAAATCCGACCGTTGGTTCCCAACGAATCCCATGATCATTTTGATCGTTGGGAGTAAAATGATCGGAATGATAGGTGGGCTGTTTTTCTAAAATGACACCAACATTAATTACCTTTTGTTTTCCAAAATAAGAATTTTATTTTATGTTTCAAATGGAGAAAAATTAATATTATTGTCCTCTTCCACTATACTTTTTATTTGAATAATTAAACATTTGTTTTTCTAGTTATATCAAACCTGTTGGATTTCATTTATGAGTTTGCATCAAAATAGATACCTTATTTCTCGTATGATTAAACCTTTTATTGACTATTTTAGAAACTACGTCAAATAATGGTTTATATCACTTGTGTGTTTTGTGGTGATAATATTTTCACCAACACACTTGTATGTGTGATAAAATATAGTAGCACTAAATGATACCTTCTAATTAAGAAAATTAGGATAGGTAACTAGCAAGGGAAATTAAAATATATACACTTGTGTTATGTTTTTATTCAATGTTCTTGATCATTTTTTTTCTCATAATGAAATACTATGTAGTTAATAAATAAGGTTTAACAATAATGATAATAAAATTAAAAAATTTCATTTTTTTTGTTAAAATAAAAAAAATGAAAAATAGAAGTATGTACATATAATAAGATGTTTTGATCAATTTATAAATTTATTTGACCAATGTTTTTACTAAAATAATAAAAATGGTTTAATAATAATATAGATGGCATATTATGAATTATTGGTATTTTTTTATTCATTTATTTGAATCTATGAAAATAATAATAAAAACTGGAATAAATGTTTAAAACTATAAAAAAATAAAATATTAAAAACAACTTTTCTGCGGGAGCCGCGTTTTAAAACCGCGGCGCAACCCCAGCCGCCCGATTTCACTTCCCCCTAATCTCGTCCGTCCATTTCCTTTCTCGTTTTCTTCCCCGCTTCTTCTTCTTCCCCGCGTTTTCCTCTTCTTCTTCTTTCTGTCGCTGTACCAGTAGCATAGTGTGTTGCTTTCTTCTCTAGGCCGGCGAAGAAGACCCGAGCCTCTCCCTCCTTTCCACAAGCTGACGCTGACACCCCACCTCCCCCAAAGTCTTCATCTCCATCTTCGTTTTTTTAAGCCCTCTGTTGCACCGAAGGCCGAAGGACAGGCTCTCTCTCCGGCTTCTGGACCCTTCTTGCTGCCTCATTCTCTCCTCCTCGTCGCCGAGCAAAGGTTAAGGTTGTGTTTTTTTTCAGTTTGTGTAAACACCGGGCTTGGTATAGAGTTATATACGCTTATATACTTGTTATATATATATATATCTTCTAGGTTTACACCTTTGGTTCCCCCTGATTTCTCCAGTTGCTGGATCGCCTTCCTCTCCTCCTCCCCATCGAACAGGTAAGGGTCATTTTTTTTTCAGTTTGTGTAAAAACCGGGTTGGGTATATAGTTGTATACACTTTTATACTTGTTATATATATATATATACATGTTATGTGTTTATATATATTTCGGGTATATGTGAATCGGGTGCGAACCCATAATTTGAGGTCTCTCTCAGCTTGATAAATCGGATAGTGGGAAAAAGGGGAAAAACCCCTTCTTATGTTTAGCTTCCTTCGGCCTTGGTACATTATAATTTATACACACCTTACATAAATATATATGTGTATATGAATTTGCATCATGGCCTTAAGAACCGGTTACCACTGTTTTCTTCATCTAGAATTCAATTAGGTTAAAGGCAGTTTTTTTCTTCGAGTTCATTTTATCTCAGTTTTAATGTTATACACATAAGAATAAGAGGACTTTTGCAAATATAAAATTCTTCTTTCGTGTTTATAACCCTGGTTTTTATTTCGCCTATAAACATGGAGGTTTTTGGGTAATTGCACAAACATGCAAAATTATGCAAGTATACGAAGTATATTGGTAAATGCATACATGTGATTATATAGATGTGTATGTACACCAACGTGTACTTGGTTTTCTTATCTTTTTTGTAAAGTATTACGGTATAGCATGATGAATTTATGGGTTGGTTGTATTTAAAAATCATTCTCGAAACTGAGAATTTTCATTTATCATTGCTTCGGATAATCAGGATTTTTCTTAAAATTGATAGTATGGGTTTCTGAACTTTTATAAACACATTCATGTATTAGTAGGTGTGTTCCCATGTGATAATGGAAAAGTTTACACAAACATACATAATGAACTGATTATGCACTTTGTAACCCCAGCTGCCTGTATTAAACGCCTAGTATATCCATTCATCATCACATGTGTAATTAATGAGTGACCATGCTTTAATTGGAAATTTTTGATGTATGGAATGCTAAGTGTTATGTTTACTCTCTTAAAACCCATTTTTTCGAATGTTAACTTTTATATGCACAAAGCATGAGCATGCATGTCTCAATGTTTTTAATGAAAGAACTGTTTTCATGTTATGTATATGTGAGAATGGGGTTAATGTAAGAATGCATGAAACCCCATGAATGTATGACCATGTCAAGATATGTGAGGGATGTATAGGACTTACATGTGACGGGTGCGCCCGGAATTATATAGCGCAACAAGAATGATGTGACGGGTGTGCCCGGAATTATACAATGCTCCAATGCATTGGGTAAAGCAAGAGTCTCATGAGACGACCATGTGCGACGGTCTTGGCAGTTAGCCTTGACTTGTGCTAAAGAAACAGGGCGGGCAGTGAGCCTCGACCTGTTAATTATGTCTTATGGTCATGATGAAATGTCATGACAAAGTCCACGATTATACATTCCCTCTGCATGTAATGATAAAGGTTACCAGGGGTTAGTTCAACTAACAGGACAACCCCTAGTTGAAAGCTCCTAAGATTATGAAAATGTACTTTATGTGACAAGAACTGTTTTTCATATGGTAAATTGTTAGATGATCTTCCTTCTAATCATGAACCATGATATGCATGTCTTTCCCTTCTTAAGTCATAGAAATCTTTTAGAATTGAAGTAACCTTGTTTTAACATTATGCATTGTTTATTTTGCGCACTCTGATCAGGTTCATTTCAAGTACGTGTTTCTCTATGAAAGTGGTTTTCAAACAGAGATGGATTTCATGTTTTTAAGAAATGAAAATGTTTTGTTTTAGCAAAGTATGTTTTATTCATTCCAAAAGAACTTAAGAAAGGACTTTCATAAAACGTTTTAAAACCCCTTACTGGGCATTTTTGCTCACCCTACGTTTTGTTTAAAATTTTTCAGGCACAGTTGATATTAATAAAGCTAATCAGAAGCAGCTGGTTTCCCAGAAACCCGAGCCTCACGATCCTCTGTTGTGATGAGACATGATATTGAAACTTGTAAATGATGAAATGTTAAGTGTATCATGTCACATTAAGCACCCCGGCTTGGGGGTCGCTACACATCCCAAATCCTCAAAGCATCCGGAAATGCGGCTGTAACTGGAATGGCTGGCCGGGGGGATCGACCTCAGAGGGTCGGGCAACGGCAGGGTCTGGTGGGGGAGCCAATGGCCGTGTTTGTTTTCTTGATCTCACGCCTCCCTGGAATTCTCTAGAGCTACCTGTGGGTGGGATTTCACAGACAAGGGGGGAATTCCCTTGCCTCAGCCGTAGTGGGGGAACCACAGAGATCACCGCCCCCTGATGAGTGATTACTCTCTTCCTCCTCCTCGTCAGTCACCAATCATAGCATGGCATGGACTCGATGAGTCAACACTACATAACTCCGGCATGCATGAACGTAATCCTCAAGGTCCCAGAGATACCGCTTGGCCCTCTCCTAGTCTGCATCATAAAGAATGTCAACAAGAGTAGATATAAATCCCAGAAAATCAAATTCCACTTCTGATTCCTGGAGATACTGCCATAGAGAATGGGGGTACTGGCTGCGAAATGATGATTGGCCTTTGAATTCATCCCATTGACCACATGTCGTTGGAAAGGCAGCATCCGTGGGAATAACCAACTCTATTCGGGTAGCTTCAAGGGCATGATAGGATACACCTCTGTCCGTTAAAATCTTCCCTAGAAGAACAGGACTGGTAGGGTTGTGAAGAACCTTTCCTGGCCTGGTTGAAGCATTATCCCCCTTTCTCTTAATCTTTCCCTTCGATGGATTAGGACATGAGACAGTTGGCACCCATAGCCCTAGCTGGCCATTCGGGTATGACTGCATCGAGAAGTCTGTATAGCTCTTGGAAAAGAAAACCATGGAGTCTGCAAGCGCAGGAGTCATAACCTCTCACCCTGTATCTTCTTGGGTAAAAATTAACCACAGTTGTCTTGCCACCATTAATTGGCGGTTCTCACATGCTCCATTGAGTGCGGGAGTACACAGTGCCTGGACACAGCCAAATTGACATCCGAATCGGCATGGCGCGTACCAATCACATATCGGTTCCCCACTAATACAAGCCACCAGAATTCCCTCTCTGAGAGAAAAGTGGTATCCCCGAATGCTAAACTCCTCTGATATGGTATTCCTAATTGCACCAGTCAGGGAGGGATATGGGAGGAAATTGAAATGATCATAACTCAACATCCGACTCGACAGCAGACGTATATTCTGAACTGTCTGTTGTCCGTCCTTCTCTTAGGTCACCCACACTACGGGCATGACCCTACAGTTCATTTGCAAGTACGGCTGGAATGCGGTACCGGGATTCTGAAGTGGGTTGATGAATGTGTTGAAGTTTTTTGATATGCACTCCCAACCATCCCCAGAGAATTTGAAAAGGTTCGGCTACCCAGTTTGGCTGACTCCCATCGGTAATATTGCTAAGCAACTGCTAAATTCAGGCCAATACTGGGACAGCCATGTTGATGACGTTTCTGGTAGCCAGCTGTGCTACCATGAAAAAAGTATAGACTCGCACGCCACCAGTTTCATGTATGGGTAATAGCCAGCCACTCAAGAACATGGACAGAAATGCCGCCAGATAAAGCAGCCGATCAACGTCCGGAACAAGCTCCCAACCCCAGTCGTTGAACTGGCCATCCTCCAGGATCAGCCAGTATCTACTCCTCTACCTTCAGGACTCCATCGTAGGGCTGGTCATGGGCATGGGAGTGGGAACCATGGACTTTCTCTCTTTAGCAAAAGCATTGACCCATTCATGAGATGGGCCAAGCTGTTTTAGAGACGTATCCTTTGAATGCTTCCGGGCCTGGTCAATAAGCTGCTTCACCAAGGGGGGAGTCCTCTCTTCGTTGTTCCATGCAGAAGAGGGAGGCAGAAATTCATCATACATACCCCATACGATGGGGACCCCTGAAATCTGGAAGACGTCCGAAAGAATAATACCCACCTCACTATAGATTAGATGAAATGTGTGGGTGTCCGGACTTCATGGCTTATTAGTTTCCTGGTGAGGTCTTGAGGCCGATGGGTATAGGTTTGGGACACCCGTGTAGCTTCATATAAACCTATGGCTTGCAATTCTGCTTCAAACTCTACACAGCTCTAGCGAACCCAGAAGGGCCACCCCCAATCCAATGACTTAAAATGCCCCTCCAGGCCTAAGGTCCCGGTCCGCTGACCAGCCATACTGGTTGTTACCATAGCATTGAGGGAAATGCTCCGGTAACAATGAATTTTCACGTCCAGATGATGTTGTTCCCTTCTTGGGGACACAAGAAGGTGATTCAACACAGATCCAGCAGCTGTATCCCTTACAGAAGTCCACCCTCTAGCGGATATCATAGATTGAGGGATAGTGCTAGTAAATATACATGTTGTAGGATTTTTGTCACGAGATGGTACCAGAATCGGCGTATCGGACTGTACACCGAACCCGTAGGTAGGAAGGCTGTTGGAAATGGGGTACTCCCGCTGTGACTCGAAGAGCAGATCGGTATGGAAGGAGCACAGTGGGTAGTGGAAGATTACATCCTTAATAGAGATGGCCACATTTTTTAGGTGTTGATCACCAATCGGAAGAGGCTCGACAGCAGGCCTGGGTGCAGGGCGAGGGGGAACCATGTTTTCCCCCTCCATTATGAAAACCAGGAAAATGGTTAGTCCAGAATAATAAAATATGGACTAAAATACCAAGAATATGGAAAAGGTGTCCAGGAGCCTTCATGATAAGGTCCGAGAGCCGGCCTCAAAATGTGGTTCACGATGACTGCATCCCGTGAACCAACCCTACGCGGAAGAGGTCCTCGGTACTCTGGCATGTGGAGCATTGGCCAGAAAACCGCGAACCAGGATACTCCGTGGAATCTTAATCTCAGACCTAAATTGTTAGGTCCGGAAGACTTAAGAAATTTTCAAAGTCTAGAAGATTTCAGTCCGTGGACCATCAAAATTGCGAAGCGAGTCCCTACGCGGCTCGTCTTGACTTACTTTTTAATTAATTAAATGTGTTAGTTCGCGGATGGGGGATTGGTCCATGGGTGAATGCCGGCACGAACGAGGACTAGTTCGCAGACGAGGAGTTTCATGAAGGAATGAACACACAGAGACAAGAAGAAAGAGAAATCTGGTTTCACGAAGAATTTGGTAAAAGAAAAGGGAAGGGCCCCCGTATTTATATGCGTGGTCCCCTACTGGGTCCACTCCTCTACCGCAAACCATCCATGTTTCAGGACCACTCAACATCGGAATGGACTCCTCTTCGTTTTGATCAGACCCCATTTCGATGGGGGAAATTTGTAGGGTCCTGAAAAATCTACAATGGATGAATGAGAATCCCCTTAATTGAAGAGGGGATTATACCCAATTTCCCTCAAAGAATTGGGAAAAAATATGAAGAGTGCCTAAGAAACCAGAAAATGACCGACTGGTCTGTGTATCAGTCCCATGATAACGGTACGCGACCAATTATGCGAAGCACCCCCACCGCGGGCCGCTGTCGTTCGCAGAATGGAGGCTGGAGCCCTTCGTGGGTGCAAAGCAGGATGGGAGCCAAGCCGGTCCACCGTCACTAATCGCCGCAGCCACGAACCGCATTGACCGGCCCGGACCGCGTACGCCGTCATTTGTGAAATGGAGGTGGAACCCTGTGTGCCCTCGATACACTCCCCAAGCTACTTTGGTTTGTAGGGGAGGTGTGTTCAATGCCCCCCGTGAGTTGTAGATGACCGAGTCATCCATAAACTGGGTTTCTGGTCATGGGCCTCCGCAAAAGGTGTTGCATGACCCCAGATACATCTCTTTCCCCACTCTATAAAAGTATATGAAGAGGGGAGAGCATGGGGGAAATCGATCAGATTCGTGTGGAAGTATTTTGAAGGAAGGAGCTTAGGATTTCGCAAACAGCGGAGTTTCATTTCGCGAACCAGAACTGGTATGAAGTTGGAAATGAATTAATAAGGAACTGAAAACGCATAACAACTTTGTAAACTGTGAACGTAAAATAAGAAAGAAAAGAAGATCGTGAACCATGGCCCCTCCACGGATGCACTCCCAATAGACCAGAGAGTTTATTCCCCTTTTCGGATCTGTCACACCGCATAACACCCTCTTACGTGGGCGAAGCCCCGCCTGACGAACCTCCTAACAGCGTCGCCCTTGGACGCCACTGCTCGTATGGACCCATCAGCGTACCAACAAGGTACGTGGGCCGAACCTAAAGCCACGAACCACACTAGTTAATGGACGACCTCTCCAGCCGCGTAGCACCTCCCTGCACGAAGTGTGCCACCCCTCATACAACAGTGTGGCCCGCCAAATCCTTCAGACTTCCCATTCCCCAAGCCAGATAATATCATTCCAATCCGGCCTGATCCTTCGCAACCCACACATTGGCCCATTCATTAGACCCGAGCCGAGGCCTCCACCCGAGCCACCGGACCCGTGTGATGTAACCTTCAGGTGCATCAGCACACCGTTTTGAGTTCACATACCCATGGTAAGAGAGGACGAAGGGGTTGCTCCGGAACTTGAGCTGGTTCCTGAATCATTCCTAGGTTCACATTCTCACAGTAATGTGTAGTCTGATCCCAATAGTCCCCTTTCTGCCCCTCCACTTGTTAGGATTGGGTCACTCCTCCCCTCCCAGAGGAGTGGCAGACTACCCATCAGAAGGAAGCACCCATGCACCTCTGTACTTCCCCGGTGCCAAGAACCGAGAGGGGAGATGGACGTGGGGATACCGTTTCCCTCTCATGTTGGGATTTATCACCATGGACATCCATCTCAGAGTAATCCCTAGCTTTTTGGGCCGCCCCCACGCGTAAGCCCCATCGTACTTCCCACAGACACACCTTTCGCGACGTGATCATCTGGTCCCTGCTGCCTCTTGTTTCTCACACCGAGCATGACTCACGTGGGATTAGAGTAAGCATTGACCATGGAATCCTATCTTGGGAAGCCTCATAGTGTGAGACCCAGTCATCATCTGAACTACATGGACTTTGATTCCTCACCACAAGGATATGTAGGAAGCATCCAAGAGGTTCAAGCCTGATCACCATCGGACCGTCGGGTCCACATTCACATCAGTTCTCCGACATCGCCATTTGAACTACGTGGACATTGATCCCAGTCTCCTAGGAAGGGTACGTAGGATGCCTCCCCGAGGTTCAAGCCCAACACCTGAACCACGCGAACTACGAGGACTTTGATCCATGTCAAGGAATGGGACATAAGAAGACTCCCCGAGGTTCAATCCCAATACCCATCGGACCCCTGGTCCATCTTCATGTCGGTATGTCGGCACCATCCGAACTACGTGGACTTTGATTCCCCACCACAGGGATACGTAGGAAACCTCCTAGAGGTTCAAGCCCGATCACCATCGGACCCCTGTGTCCACATTCAGGTCGGTTCTCCGACATCGCCATTCGAACTACGTGGACTTTGATCCCTGTATCCTAGGCAGGGTATGTAGGAAGCCTCCCTGAGGTTCAAGACCAACACCTGAATGACCCAAACTATGAGGAATTTGATCCATTTCAAGGCATGGTACGTAGGAAGCCTCCACAAGGTTCAATCCCAATACCCATCAGACCCCCGGTCCAAATTCACATCTGTTCGCCGACATCATTTGAACTACGTGGACTTTGAGTCCCCACCATAGTGATATGTAGGAAGCCTCCAAAAGGATCAAGCCCAATCACCATCGGACCCTCGGGTCCACATTCTCGTCGGTTCTCCGACATCTCCATTCAAACAACGTGGACTTTGATCCCCGTCTACTAGGAAGGGTACGTAGGAAGACTCCCCAAGGTTCAAGCCCAACACCCGGTCGATCCGACCATCTTCATGTCGGTTCACCGCACCAAACCTGGGCAGCGTAGAGCATAATCCCTGTAACAAACCGAACTACGTGAATTCTGATTCCTCTCGCAGGGATACATGGGAGGCCCATGCAACGGGTTTGATCAAATGATCTAGTCATTATCTGTCCCCCCTGGATGACAATAAACTCTATGGTTCATGGTTACGAGGCTTTAAATTAGCGTTTCCTCAATGATTCCAGACTCCTCGGGGTCATTAATCCAACGAGGGATGGTAAACCTCAGGCATAAATGATTCTGAACCCCTGCGTCCAACTGACCATTGCCAACCAGGAGTAATCTATGGGTACTATTATTGGGTATAAACCAAATATTTGTGAACATATGAATATGTCTTAAATCTATAAGAGAGTCTTGAAATAGGCAATAATTCCCCCCAAAAGGGTGCGATGAGCCCGCCTTCCCATCCTCTCGACCAATGTGAGTTATTAAGCATCGCTGGTCAAACCACCCAGTGAATAACTTCCTTTGGAAAGCAGGTCCCTGTATTGCTGGATATGGAACCATTGGGTGTTTTGAGGCAAAAATGGTGCACCCAGTATGAGTGATTAAGGAGAACCCAATCTTCTTTAATCAACCGTCGGGTAGTGCACATTTCTCCCCCACGACCCCGTCGTGCACCGCGAGAAATATGGGTATAATAATGAGAATAAATTATGTAAATTATAAATATTACATTATAATGATTCTATATATATTATATACCATCCAATTATATATGATTTTAGTATCAAAATAATCATATTGTCTCTCGTGCTTACATAGGGATTACCGTCTCCACGAACTCGATGAGATTCCTTCCTCGTAATATCCATACATGACTAATTTTCATTTTATGATTAAAAATAATGTTTAAAGACATAATATATGTCTTAATATGAATAAGATAAATCCTATCCATAAAAATAATTACTTACATAACAAATCATATAAAGGAAAGCATATCAGTTAACACCCGAAACGATGATACTACTGAAATATCATTAACAGTTCAATATTAGAAGATCATATATTATATCATATTAATGTATATAGTTCTTGAATAATTTAATAACAATTATTTCACCATTATAAAAGAGTCGAACCTACCCTCGACCAAGGAAAAGTACAAGGTAAGGGGTTTTCATCTCACATCTTATTCCCATGAGATTCATGCTATATTTCCCCTATTTCCTTTTGTGTGGTGTATATATTTCCCACGATTTTATTATTAGTATAATAGAATTTAATTTATGGGTATTTAAATCTTCATTATATGATAATTTTTTCATGGCGTGTATGTTTTGTAAGTTACCAAATCGGTAATGGAATTTCAAATTTCAATTTCCACTCATTTGGCTTTATACATACTTCATTGATTATTTTACTCCATGATTATGTGTGGAATCACTATTTATTATTTGTGTAGTAATTTCCGCTCCCCTTTATGTGGATATAATTTTGATACACAACATCACTCCATTGATAAATTTTCAAGTCATTGATATGAACTTGATAAGAATAATTATAACTCAATCTCCATTCATTGAGTTAAACATCAAATTTATTGGTGTTGTTTTTACAATAATACGTGTGAATGTCCTATGATTTATTTACAATAAATATCAAATCATATTGAGTGTATTTATATTTTTCACACATAATTATGTCATTTATTTATCCTTACCCTATGGATAATGACTTTATAAGGGATTTCATCTCAACTTACATTACATTGAGTCTTTTTTGTGGTTATGCGCCAACTCACTTTTGTGTGAGTATATAATGTATTTTGATATAGTATATATTGAATAACTTTATTATCATGATATTATAATGTTTTTATTATCTCAATTATTTATATTCAATCGTCTCTCATTTGGTTAGGAACTCTAACTAAAATATCATTTTAAATATTTTAAAATTTTATTCTTCTAAATCATTCTCATTAATGTCCATGTTTTAAAAATGGTTTTAAGGATTTATTTATATGGATATAAATGTTTTAAAATGTTAATTCCTTTAAAAATTTTCAAATTGGTATGGGAAACTTTGATTCCAAAATCTTTTTTAATCATCTTTTTGATAAATAATGATACTTTTAAATGTTTTTAATAAAAAGGGGGATATTTCTCTCAAATAGTTTTGATGATTATTTTCATCTATGTTAATATCCATCATTATTCTCGATTGAGGTTGATTTATTATAATAAAATCATCCATATTTTATTGATTGAGTTATTTTTGACTGTGGATGTGCTATTTCTATGCCATTCCTGGTTTGTGGTTAAAATATTGTCATTTTGTATGCTTATTTTAATACGAATGTTTAGATTACGTATCATCCTTTTCATATGAGGAATGAATTGGACATAGTAAGTGATGGGTGGAGACTGCTATAGATCCTTGATACATCGGTAGGTCTCATGAGACAAACTAGTGTCTTGGCACAAGGCCTTGGAAAAATCTTATTTGTAGTCTTGGAACAAGTCCTTGACTATGTGGTTATGAAGTATGTCATTATCATTCCATCATTATGAAAGTAGTTATTGATATTGGATGTGATTATTCGACTAGTATAATATCCATGTACATAAGTAAATGGAATTATTTTATTTTATCTTTTCCATATTATGCTTAAGTTTAAGTTTAAAAGGATTTTTTTAGTCTTATATGTTGCCTAAAATGTTTATTCTCATTTATGAAAATTTCTGCTATATTGTTATCCTTACTGACCATATGATCTCACCCATTTCTATGTTTTATTTTTCCCAATATGTGATGAAATATTTCATGGCTGACCTGCAGGGATAAGATAAGGATATAAATGTGTTTAAAAATGTGGGAAATGTTGTTGATGTTTTTATTTCATGATGTAATGTAAAGCTTATGAGTGTATCTAGTACATCCAAGGATGCTAAACTGATCTGTCTTTCGGGACATGATTCCTTGTATCATTCCAATGTTATGTAATAATGCACCAACTCTGGGTAACTAGGGTCGGGGTAATACAGTTTGTATCAGAGGAAGTTTAGAACAAATCTTGGAAGCTATAATTAGGAATACTCTGATTATAAAACACTACCCCATGAATGACATTAAGGAATAATATATAAGAATATCCAAAACAATTGTCAATGTATATATTATGTGCGTTTTCCAAGTAATACATCCATTTCTGGATACGACCGGGTAGAGGTGGCTCTGGCATAGATGTACCTAGGAGTGAAAACTATGACAAGGAGTTTTGGGAATGACCCATGGTATCTTGGTACATGACAATGAGCCTTGCTCCACTCTTAGTTACGACACTCATTGGGAATATGCTTAAGATAATTCACATTTTCATTACATACCGATTTGAAGGATTTTAATATAAGATGATAATAAATGACCTTGGATAATCTTAAGGGATTTTATATTGAAAATAAGGTGTTATGATATTCTATAAATGATTTTTTAACTCACACTATGCTTTCTTGTGTTAGTCAATGGCTGGATTCCAAGGAAGTCATAGTAACATTGAACATGATGTAAAAGGTGGGAATGACGATAGAAATGAGCAATGAAATAGACTGTTGCTAGGTGTAAAAGATATCGCATTAATGCTGAATCAGTTTTCCAATAATATGATCAAAAACATATATATTAACCTACACCCTAACTCAACAAAGAAGACAAAGGCGATGAATGATAAGATCCCTAGTAGGAAAGACCATAGAGAAAAGAAATCTTAATTTCTATCATGCGGAAAATGTAGAAGGAAACTCCTAGGAATGTGTCTGAATAAAACAAATATATTATTTATGCGTGAAAAAGAAATACATAAAGTAAATAATTGCTGAGAAAAAATGAAGAATACTATGGAGGAAAACAAAAATGATCCTAAGAATGCATTTATAGTCGTTTTTTGTAAATGTAGGGGACTCAGGCATTACCCGAGTGAATGCACTATTCTATAGGACATCCTCTTGTTCAAGGAAGAACCTATTTGGAAATAAATGAATGGTGAAATGATTAAAAGTATTAATTCTCTTTTTTAATGGGATTACTTTGGAATAATTTTCATTTGTATGTGTAACCCTGCATTTTGTTATGTGAAAATGATATTTTAGGAAGAATTCTTTTTTCTATTATTGATATAGATATAAATAACCATTTTGGGTTTATATGATCCTTAAACTTGAGGCAATTACAAGTTAATAAATTTTGGGATGAAAATGTGATGTATGAGATAACATTTGTGGTGAAATTATGTTATAGTTATTTTGAGGAATTTATATCATTTTTGGAACGTTATAAATTGTGTTTTTTGAAAAAGGAAAACACACAGACCATGTGACAACCTGTTGCATCGGACAATGATGGTGGAATAGAACCCACAACTATAGTGAGATTGGGATTTATCACCTAATACTGGAATGCATGAATTAACTTGTTAGTAAAACGAATTATTTTTAGTTAAATGATTTAATTGATAAATAATAAGATGGTTTTAGATCTTATGTATTATTAAATGGATATCCTTCGCATAGGAAAATGATTTGTTGATTAAGTGATAAATTTTATTTTGGAAGAAGTTCGCTCTATTGGGAATTCTATATACATAAGGAAAATAGAATACTATGGGATTTCATTTGAAGAGTAACGGTGGATTCTTATCTATGTTTTTATTATGGATTTATAGAGATTTGGGTTATTTATTGAAATGATTAACCTATCATAGATAATATGTTATTAGGTTAATTACTTTTAATTATGTGACTTTAAGATTAGTCAATGTTATTTAGAGATACAATTTAACGTGGAATAATGCGTAATCAAATTATTCTATGTTTTGGGTTTCAAAATTAGTTTGGATTATTTTGAAGGGTTTTAAGGAAAAAAATTTATTGAATGGTATTTATTAAACTTTGGGTATTGTAGGTTTAATTTTTGAAATTAATATTAGTATTTCTTTCTCTAAAGGATTAACCTATATTGGGATCATCTGTTCTTATACTAACCATTTTGGTTTTGGTTAATCTCTAAAGACAAGGTAAATATATATAGTTTATCATTTGTAGATTATGCGATTCTATAGAATTTTATTCTACCGCTTCAGGTGTGACCAAGTCATATTAAATACTAATCATTTGAAAAAAAGATGAGTTAGTCGTAGAAATTTATTAAATGATGAAACTATAATTAAAAAGTAAGTATATATCCTTATGTTCTTATTCAATATCATAAATAAATTTTTCAACTTTATGAGGTGGAACGTAAAACAAAAAACATTATCCTTTTACTTTTACTACTAGTAAACAAATGACCATTTATCCCATAACAGGTTTGTGGTTTTCTTACTGTTAAATTTCTCATGATCTTGTTTTCTATCACTCTCCGCCATAACTTGACACTTAGATTATCTCACATATCAATTTTTTCTTACATGGAATCCTAGTATGGGTGATCTTGGGTGTCCTTTGTGTTTCTCTTTCTTTCTTTTGAAGAGTTAGGTTTATTGACTCTTTTTCTGATGTGGGACTTTCAATGAAGTCCCCAAGACCAATTTTAAAATTTTGAGGATGCAATTTCCAAAAGGGGGGAAGAATGTAACACCCCAAGATTTCATAGTAATTTATTTTCTTTAAATTAAATATCATTCGCTACACACAACACCGAGTTCGAGAGCACCACAATATACCAAACTAGTCGTTCAAAAGCGGTTATGAATAGTATTACCTGAATTTTTTATTTTATATACTCAATAAATTTTTTGAATCCATATTATGTGTTTATTAGACATAATATAAGAACAAATTAATTTTTCAGATAAAAGAAGTATCTTTCAAAAAATGCAATTTTACCACCTTTTAATGGAAAACCCTTTTTAAAACCAATATTTTACACTTTAATATATTCAATTTAATTAAATTAATTTCTTATTTAGAATCATGATATAAAAATTTAATTTGGATTAATTTTAGGTACTTATCTGATAACTTTCATATTTTGATGAATACTGAAAAATACTAAATTTTAATTGAAAACTACTTTTTAAATAAAAGTAATTTATAGTGTTAAATTATTTATTTTAATGGTTTGGATATATAATTAGATTATATTTTTATTATTTTATACAATATAGGCCATTATAAGTAATTTCAAATTTAAATTTGATATACACACATGTTAATATTTTAATAGTTTATACTTTTTTTAAAACCCGCCTTTCAGTTTTGACAATGGAAATTAATTTTAAATTAATTAATGAAAATTATATGTTTTTAATTTGGTAAAATTGAATTCAATTTTGATTTCATAATATCTAAATTATCTTATGTAAATTTTTTGTTATTTTTCGGAAAACTTTCAATTCTTGATGAATAGTGAAGAAACAATGTGTTATTGGTTAAAATAGAATTTATATTTAAATAATTAGTTATTTTATTTTAATTTGTTTTAGGTCAAAAAAGATACATAATACCTATATATTTTCAACGTAATTCATTGTATTCGTTTTATAATATGTTTAAATATATAATGTTTTATCGAACTTTTTACCGTCTTTTACCCACCTCCTAGGAGCATTTGAAAATTTATATAAAAAATAATTTTACCACTTCTGTGAGTTGAATTTAAAAATATGAGAGAAACAGTTAATATCATCAAGTAAAATTTGGTTCAATAAGATGAAAATAATTTTTTCAGAATAGTAAATGTTGACTTTTATTTACCACAGTTAAAAGTAAATAGTGTAATTAAGGGTAAAAATGATATCATAATTAACCTAACACATTTCCTAATTCTATTGGATAAGTATATTTTTCTACCAAAAAAACCTAAGGAATAAAATATGATCCTCTTTGTTCCACTTGGATTAGATTAGGGCATTAATTATTATTTTATTAAAAGAAGAGTTACAAGAGATAAAATAAATGTTTAATAACTAAACCATTTTTAATATAGGGTTATACATAATATAAATTAGACTATAAATATTAATTAGAAATATAAATAGATTTTACCAATAATTGTATTTTATTTATAATTTTTAGACATTAAATAATTTTATTTATTTATGACACAATGATGATGCAGTAATTACCTTAATAATGAAAGATTAAAATAATTGATATTATAATTATCCAAATAAATATAATGTGGGCCTTTTAATGAATTAAACTAATTTTATAGGCTAATATGACATGTTAGGGTTGAGTAAATGATTTTTTCCGAAGTAATAATTCTATTATGAATTTAACAATAACAAAATACCAAATAGTGTCAAAATTGACATAAAAGAGTTTTTAAAACAAATATTATATTATTAATTGTTATTATATTCCTAAAAATATAAGGATAATACAAAAGACTTTTATAATTATCTGTGTATCATTAATTAACCACTTGGGGTTCACTTGGAAGTTTATAGCATGTTTATTAACCATATGATATAAAAATACATATAGACATGGTAAATGTCAAACTGTTTAACTAAGAGTTAAATCTAAAAGATAAGGTTAATGTGTTGACCGAAACCTATCTAAAACCTGTTGGTTGAGAGGTTTTATACCCATAACCACCATTACATTTAAGAAAATTATTTTTTATCCATTATAAACAAAAAATTAATTTATTATAAAATAATATTTCAAGCTTTTCCTAAAGTGACCCTCATAACTCTTCTAAGAGGGCACTTCCCCTTAGCTAAAATTCACACCTTCAAAGACATTTGACTCAGCAAAACCCTTCCCAAATACCCTATCAACTATACTCCTTTCATCCTAGAGGCCTTACATTAGTCAGAAAGCAGACCTAAAGATCCTTTTTGAGTAAATCAAAAGGAAGAACCTGAAAAAGAGGTAAATATTTCATCACCTATTTAAAATTATTTTCTTCTTCCACTTCCTATTTGTTTATAGTTTCCATTATAAAATAATAACTCCATTATATTCTATATACTGTGATTTTATTATTAAAATGATTCAACCCTATTCATTATTATTTCCATCCTATAAATGACAGAGTCACCATATGTGCATACGTACAGATTACCGTCTCCATGCCGTGGTGTAGTTCGTCATTCAAACACTTCATAATTTGGATGGGTATAATAATGAGTATAAATTATGCTAATAATAAATATAACATTATAATGATTCTGTATATATGATATACCATCAAATTATATACTATTTTAATATTAAAATAATAATATTGTCACTCGTGTTTACATACAGATGACCGTCTCCACGAACGCGACGAGATTCATTCCCTATCCTATACATTGAAGAATAATTTTCCTTTTATTATTAAAAATAATGTTTAAAGACTTAATATAAGTCTTAATATGAATAATATACATCCTATACATAAAAAACATTACTTACATAACAAAGCATATAAAGGAAAACGAATCAGCTGACACCCGAAACGATGATACTACTGAAATGTCATTAACAAAGAAATATTATAAGATGATATATGATATAATATTAATAAATATGGTTCTTTTATTATTTAATAACAATTATTTAACCATTATACCTCAGTTTAACCTACCATCATCCAAGGAAAATTACAAGGTAAGGGGTCTTCATCTCACATCTTATTCCCGTGAGATTCATTCTATATTGCCACCATTTTTCTTTTTGTGTGGTGTATGTACTTCCCATGATTGTATTTATTGTATAATATACATTAATTTAGGTGTATTTACATATTCATTTGATTATACTTCTTTCATGGGGTGTATGTTTCATAAGTTACCAAATCGGTAATGGAATTTCAAATTCCAATTTCCACTCAATGGGCTTTACACATACTTCATTGATTATTTTACTCCATGATTATGTGTGGAATCACTATTTATTATTTGTGTAGTAATTTACACTCTCCTTTTTTTGGATATAATTTTGATACACATCATCACTCCATTGATGAATTCTCAAGTCATCGATATGAACATGATAAGAGTAATTTTAACTCAATCTTTATTCATTGAGTTAAACATCCAATTCATTGGTGTTGTTTTTACAAGAATATGTGTGAATGTCCTATGATTGATTTACACAAAATATCCAATCATATTGAGTGTATTTATATTTGTCACACATAATCATGTCATTTATTTATCCTTAACCTAAATATAGGTTCTTTATAAGAGATTTCATCTCATCTTACATTCCATTGAGTTTTCTTTGTTATTATGCGCCAAATCACTTTTGTTTGGTGTATATACTATACATTGACATAGTATATCATGAATCCATTTATTCTCATGATATTATAAGGTTTTTATTACCTCAATTATTTTGATTCAAGCATCTCTCATTTTTCTAGGATCTATAACTAAAATATCATTTTAAATGTTTTAAAACATTATTCTTCTAAATCATTATAATTAATGTCCATGTTTTAAAAATGGGTTTAGTGATTTATTTATATGGACATGAATGTTTTAAAATGTTAAATACTTTCAATAGTTTCAAAGTTGTATGGTAAACTTTGATTCCAAAATCTATTTTAAATAGATTTTTGATAAACAATGATACTTTTAAATGATATCAAGAAAAAGGGGGATATTTCTCTGAAATAGTTTTGATGATTATTTTCATCTATGTCAATATCCATCATTATTCTCAATTCATGTTGATTTATTGTAATAAGATCATCTATATTGTATTTAATGAGTTATGTTTGACTGTAGATGTGTTATTTTTATGCCATTCATGGTTTGGGGTTAAAATATTGACATTTCGTATGCCAGTTTTAATAAGAATGTTTAGATTATCTTTCTTCCTTTTCATATGAGGAATGAATTGGACATAGTAAGTGACGGGTAGAGCCTGTTATAGCTCTTTGATACATCGGTAGGTCTCATGAGTCAAACGAGTGACTTGGCACACGGCCTTGAAGAAATCTTATTTGTAGTCTTGACACAAGGCCTAGACTATGTGGTTATGAAATATGGAATTATGCATTCCATCATTATTAAACTAGATATTGATATTGCATGTGAATATTCGACTAGTAGAATATCCATGTGAATAAGTAAATGGATTTATTTGATTTTATATTTTCCATATTATGCTGATGTTTAAGTTTAAATGGATTTTGTTTTAGTCTTATATATTGCCTTAAATGTTTATACTTATTTATGAATGTTTCTGCCATATTTTGATACTTCTTGAGCATCCGAGTTCACCACTTTCTATGTTTTATTTTTCCTAGGATGTGAGGAAAATATTTTATGGTTGACATGTAGGGATAGGCTAAGGATATGACTGTGTTTATAAAGGGGACAAAATGTTTTTGATGCTTTTGATTCTTTTTGTAATGTAAAACTTATGAGTGTATCTAGCACATCCAAGGCTACTAAACTGATTGGCCTTTCGGGACATGATTCCTTGTATTATGCCAATGTTATGTAATAATGCACAAACTCTGGGTAACTGGGGTCGGGACATTACAGTTGGTATCAGATAAAGTTTAGTACAAATCTTAGAAGCTATATTTAGAAAAACCATGTTTAGAAAACATTAACCTATGATAGAAATTGAGGAATAGTATAGAGGAACCTCCAAATATTTTGGCAAAGTACGTATTATGTGGGTTTTCCAAGTAATTCATCCTAGTATGGATACGAGCGGGTAGAGGCGGCTCTGGCATAGATGTACCTAGGAGTGAAAACTCTGAAAAGGAGTTTCGGGATTGACCCAGGGTATATTGTTACATGACAACATGCCTTGCTCCACTCTTAGTTACGACACTCCCGGGGGATATGCTTAGGATAATTCAAATTTTCGTTACATACCGATTTGAACGATTTTAATATAAGATGAGAATAAATATCCTTGGTTAATATTAAGGTGTTTTAGATTAAAAATAAGATGTTATGATATTATCTAGCTAATTTTATGACTCACACTATGCTTTCTTATGTTAGTAAATGGATGGATTACAAGGAAGTCATAGTAACATTGAACATGATGTACAACGTGGGAACGACGGTGGAAATGAGAAATGAAATGGAACTTTGATAGGTATAAAAGATATCGTATTCATGCTAAATCAGTTTTCTGATAATATGATCAAAAAAATATATATTAACCAACTCCCTAACTTAACAAAGAAGAGAAATGTAGTGAATGATAAAATCTCCATCAGGAAAGACCATGGAGAAAAGAAAGCTTAATTTGCATCATGCAAGAAATGTAGAAGGAAACTCCTAGGAAAGTGTCTCAATAGAAAAAATAAATAATTTATGTGTGAGAAATAAAGACTTAAATTAAATAATTGCTGAGGAAAATAAATAGTACTATGGAAGAATATAAAAATAATCCCATGAATCCATTTATATTCATTTGCTGTAAATGTAAGGAACCTGGGAATTACCCAAGTGAATGTACTATTCTATAGGATATCCTCTTGTTCAAGGAAGAACCTATTTGGAAATAAATGAATGGTGAAATGTTTAAAATTATTAGTTCTCTTTGTTTATGAGATTACTTTGGAATACTTTTCTCTTGTATGTTTAAATCTACATATTGTTATGTGAAAATGATATTTTAGGAAGAATTGTCTTTTCTATTATTGATATAGTTATAAACAACCATTTTGGGTTTATATGATCCTTGAATTTGAGGAAATTACAAGTTATTAAATTTTGGGATGAAAATGTGATTTATGAGATAACATTTGTGGTGAAATTATGTTATAGTTATTTTGAGAAATTTATATCATTTTGGGAACATTATAAAATATAGTTTTTGAAAAAGGATAGCATGCAGACCATGTGATAACCTGTCGCATTAGACAAATCTATGGGAATCGAACCCATAACCATAGTGCGATTGGGATTTATAACCTACCACTGGAATGCGTGAATTACCTGGTTCGCGAAACTAATTATTTTTAGTTAAATTATTTAATAATCAAATATAAGTTGATTTGAGATCTTATGTCTTATCAAATGGATATCCTTCCTATAGAAAAATGATTTTGTGATTAAGTGATAAATGTTATTTTGGAAGACGTTCACTCTATTGGAAATTCTATAAGCCTAGGGAAAATAGAATACTATGGGATTTCATTTGAATAATAATGGTGGATTATTATCTATGTTTTTATTATGGATTTATATAGATTTGGGTTATTTATGGAAATGATTAACATATCATAGAGAACAAGTGATTATGTTAATTACTTCTAAGTATGTGACATTATGAGTAGTCGATGTTATTTAGAGATAAAATTTAACGTGGAATACTGCGTAATAAAATTCTTCTATGTATTGGGTTTCAATATTTGTTGGATTATATTGAAGGATTTTAAGGAATATTTTTTTCATTGGTATTTTTTGAACTTTTGGTATTGTTGGTTTAATTTTAAAAATTAAGATCACTATTTCTTTCTCTAAAGGGTTAAACTTTTGGGGGATCAACAGATCTTGTAAAAACCATTTTGGTTGTGGTTAATCTCTAAATACAAGGTAAATATATAAAGTTTATCCTTTGTAGATTATGTGATTATCTAGAATTTGATTCTACCACTTCATGTGTGACCAAGTCATCTTAAATACTAATCATTTGAAAAAAAACATGAGTTAGTGGTAGAAATTTATTAAAGGATAAAACTCTACTTAAAAAGTAACTATATCTCCTTATATTCTTAGTAAATCACATAAATAAATTCATCAACTTTATGAAATGGAACATAAATCAAAAAACATTATTCGTTTATTTTTCCTACTAATAAACTAATTACTGTTTATCCCATCACAAGTTTTTGGTTATTGTGTTGTTGAATTTCTCTTGATCTTGTTTTCTTTCACTCTCCACCTGAACATGACACTAATTTTATCTTCCATATCCATGTTCTCTTACATGGAATCCTAGTATGGGTGATCTCGTGTGACCTTTGTACTTCTATTTATTTCTTTTGAAGAGATAGTTTTATTTACTCTTTTTCTGATGTGGTACTTTCAATGAAGTTTCCAATCCCCATTTTAAAATTATGAGTTCTAAATTTCCAAAATGGGGGAATAATGTAACACCCCAAGATTTCATAGTAAGTTATTTTCTTAAAATTCAATAGCTTGTGCTACACGCAATACTGAGTTCGAGCACACCACGATATACCAAACTAGTCGTTCAAAAGCAGTTATGAATAGTATTAACTGAAATTTGAAGATTTATATACTCCATATAATTTTAGAATCAATATTATGTGTTTATTAGACATAATATAAGAACAAATTAATTTTTTCAGATAAAATAAGTATCTCTCAAAAATGAAATTTTACCACCTTTTAAGGGAAAACCCTTTTTAAAACCAATATTTGACACTTTAATAAATTAAATTAAATTAAAATCTTATTTAGGATAGGGACATAAAAATTTATTTTGGATTAATTTTTGGTACTTTTTTGATAGCTTTCATATTTTGATTAATAATGAAAAATACTAAATTTTATTTGAAAACAACTTTTTTAATCAAAATAATTTATAGTGTTAAATTATGTATTTTAATGGTTTGGATGTATAATTTGATTATATTTTTATCATTTAATACATTGTATTACATTGTAAGTAATTTCACATTTAAATTTGATATACACAATTGTCAATATTTTTATAGTTTTTACTATTTTAAAAACCCGATTTTCGGTTTTGACAACAAAAATTAATTTTAAATTAATTAATAAAACATCTATGTTTTGAATTTGGTAAAATTGGATTCGTTTTTGAATTCCGAATATCAAAATTATCTTAGGCTAGATTTTTGGAATTTTCTAATAACATAAATTTTTTCATAAATAGTGAAGAAACACTAGGTTATTGTTTAAAATCAAAATTTTATTTAAATATATAGTTATTTCATTTTTATTTATTTTAGGTAAAAATAGATACATAATACCTATATATGTTCAACATAATTCATTAGAGTCATTTTAAAATAAGTTTAGATATATAAATATTTATCGAACTTTTTACCCTCTTTTACCCACCTCTTATCAGCATTTTTAAATTTATAAAAAACATAATGTTACCGCATCTGTGAGTTGAATTAAGAAAATCCGAGAGACACTGTTAACATCAGTAAGTAAAAAGGTTGTTCAATAAGATGAAAATATTTTTTTCTGAATAGTAACTTTTAATTTTAATTTACCACGGTTAAAAGTAAATAGGGTAATTAAGGGTATAAATGATTTCATAATTACCTTAAAACATGTCCTAAATCTATTGGATAAGTATAATTATTTCAAAAATAACTTTAGGAATAAAATATGATCCTCTTTGTTTCACTTGGATTAGATTAGGGCATTAATTATTACTTTATTTAAAGAAGAGTTAAAAGAGTTAAAATCAATGTTTAATAACTAAACCATTTTTAATATAGAGTTATACATAACATCAATTAGACTATAAATATTAAATAGAAATATAAAATGATTTTATACATAATAGTATTTTATTTATAATTTTTATACATTATATAATTAAATTTATTTATGACACAATGATGATTCACTAATTACCTTATTAATGAATAATTAAAATAAATGATATTATAAAGATCCAAATAAATCTAATTTTTGACTTTTAATGATTTAAACTGATTTTTTAGTTTAATATGAAATGTTATGGTTGATTAAATTAATTTTTTTCTATGTAATAATGCTATTATGAATTTAACGAAAGCAAATTACCAAATAGTGTCAAAATTGACATAAAAGAGTTTTTAAAACAAATATTATATTATTAATTGATATTATAATCCTAAAAATATATGGTTCAACCAAAATACTTATATAATGATAGTTTTATAATTAAAGAACCACTTGGGGGTATCTTGGTTGTTTATAGCATGTTTATTAAACATATAATATAAAAATACAATGAGACATGGTAAATGTCAAACTATTTAACTAAGAGTTAAATCTAAAAGATAAGGTTATTATGGTGACCTAAACATATCTAAAACATATTGGTTGAGAGTGTTTCAACCCATCCCCACTTTATCATCTAAATCAATCATTTTGGATATATTATAAACCGAGAATTATTTTATTAGAAAATAATATTTCAGCCTTTTTCTAAAGTGACCCTCACATCTCTTATAAAAGGGAACTTCCCCTTCTCTCAAATTAACACTTTCAAAGCCATTTGGATCAGACAAACCCAGACCAAATATCCACTAAACTTCCCTCCCTTCATCCTAGAGGCCTTACTTTAGTCATAAAGACAACCTAAGGAGCCCTTTTGAGAAAATCAAAAGGAAGAACCCGAAGAAGAGGTAAATATTTCATCACCTCTTTCAAGTTATTTTCTTCTTCCACTTACTCATTATTTTTTGTTTCTATTATAAAATAATAACTCAAGTATATTATATATATTTTTATGTTATTATATAAATGTTACAACTCTATTCATTATTCTATCCATCCTATAAATAACACTGTCACCATATGTGCGTACGTACGAATTATCGTCTCCACGTTGTGGTGTAGTTCGTTATTCAAACACCTCATCATTTGGATGGGTATAATAATGAGTATAAATTATGTAAATAATAAATATAACATGACAATGATTATGTATATATGATATAATATCCATGTATAATCGATTTTAATATCAAAAGAATGATATTGTTGCTCGTACGTACGTACGGATTACCGTCTCCAAGAACGCAATGAGATTCATTTCGCATCGTATCCAATCAAGACTAATTTTCATTTAATGATTAAAAATAATTTTTAAAGACATAAAATAATTATGAATATGAATAAGATACATCCTATCCATAACAAACATTAATTACATATGAAATCATATAAAGGAAAATGATTCAGTTAACACCCGAAACGATGATACTACTTTAATATCATTAACCAAGAAATTTTAGAAGATCATATATGATGTCATATTAATGTATATGGTTATTTTATAATTTAATAACAATTATTTCACCATTATAAAATATTTTATCCTACCCTTGACCAAGAAAAAGTTCAAGGTAAGGGGTTTTCATCCCACTTCTTATTCCCATGAGATTTATGGAATATTGCCACTATTTCCTTTTGTGTAGTGTATGTACTATCCATGATTGTATTATTTTTATAAGATAAATTAATTTATGGGTATTTAAAAATTCATTTTATGATACTTCTTTCATGGGGTGTATGATTCGTATGTTACCAAATCGGTAAGGGAATTTCAAATTTCAATTTAAACTCATTGGGCTTTACGCATACTTCATAGATTATTTTACTCAATGATTATGTATGGAATCCCTATTTATTATATGTATAGTAATTTAAACTCCCCTATCTATGGATATAATTTTGATACACATAATAAATCCATTGATAAATTCTCCAGTACTCGATATAAACTTGATAATAATAATTTTAACTCAATATCCATTCATTGAGTTAAACATCCAATTCATTGGGGTTGTTTTTACAAGAATATCTGTGAATATTCTATTATTTATTTACACTGAATATCCAATAATATTGAGTGTATTTATATTTTTCACACATAATTATGTCATTGATTTATCCTTAACTTAAGGATACGGTCTTTATAAGGGATTTCATGTCAACTTACATTCCATTGAGTCTTCTTTGTTGTTATGCACAAACTCACATTTGTTTGGTTTATACACTGTACATTGAAATAGTATATCATGAATCCCTTTATTCTCATGATATTATAAATTTTTGATTAACTCAATTATTTTTATTCAAGAGTCTCTCATTTGGTCTGGAACTCAGACTAAAATATCATTTTAAATATTTTAAAACATTATTCTTCTAAATCTTTCTCATTAATGTCCATGTTTTAAAATTGTTTTTAATGATTTATTTATATGAACACGAATGTTTTAAAATTTTAATTCCTTTTAAAAGTTTCGATGTGGTATGGGACACATTAATTCTAAAATCTATTTTTAATAGCTTTTTGGTAAATAGTGATACTTTTAAATGTTTTAAAAAAAGGGGATATTTCTCTCAAATACTTTTGATGATTATTTTCATCTATGCCGATATCCTTAATCATTATTGATTGAGGTTAATTTATTATAATACATTGATCCATATTGTATTTAATGAGTTATGTTTGACTGTGGATGTGCTATTTTTATGCTATTCATGGTTTGTCGTTAAAATATTGACATTTCTTTTGCTAGTTTTAATACAAATGTTTAGATTTTGATTCACCCTTTTCATATGGGGAATGCATTGGACATATTAAGTTACAGGTGGAGCCCACAATATCTCCCGATGTATCGGAAGGTATCATGAGACATACTAGTGTCTTGGCACAAGGCCTTGAAAAAATATTATTTTTAGTCTTGGTACAAGGCCTTGACTATATGGTTATGATGTCCGGTATTATGCATTACATTATATTGAAAGTAGATATTGATATTGCATGTGATTATTCTACTAGTAGAAAATTCATGTGAATAAGTAAATGGAATTATTTTATTATAGCTTTTACATATTATGCTGAAATTTATTTTTAAAATGCTTTTTTTAGTCTTATACATTGCCTTAAATGTTTATGATTATTTATGAACGTTTCCACTATATTGTTATCCTTAATGAGCATCTGAGCTCACTCATTTCTATGTTGATGTGAATAAGTATTTTATCGTTTACCTGAAGAGATAATCTAAGGTTATAACCCTGTTTAAAAATGGGGGAAATGTTGATAATGTTTTTATTTGATTATGTAATGTAAAACATATGAGTGTATCTAGTACATCCAAGGCTACTAAACTGATCGGTCTTTCGGGAGATGATTCCTTGTGTAATTCCAATGTTATGTAATAGTGAACCAACTCAAGGTAACTGGGGTCGGGGCATTATAGTTCATCTTGTTTTGAATTATTATTCCCATTTGCTTTTCATTAGAGTGATGATCGACTAAACACTCAAGTAAACTATTTTGGGGTAATTGACCCTAAATTAATATATTTCATAGAAACATCCACTTTAAAATATCCCAATATTGATTTATTACTTGTTAAATAGCATAATCTCTAATTTAGTAAAAATATTGGGAAAATATTTTACTCATAGTCTTCTCACATATAATTATTCCTTTAGTTTTCAATAATGTTCTATAATCATAATATCAAAAAATAACTAGAACAATATCTGATTCCAAAATTATTTCCCCAAGACTAAAACATATTTTCTCTCATTATTTACAATATACTTTTCATACAATACATTAAATTGATTTAAAGGTGTAATATCATTAACAAAAAATACTTTTAAATACGTCATCTTAAATATAAAAATGCTATATTTATTTAAAACATCATATAATTCTCTAAACACCCAAGGAACCTATAAAATCTATTAGGATTTAATGACTAAAATATAAAAGTAAATTTTTGATCTAGAAATACTAATAATAGAGTAAAAATTTAAATATATCATAACATGGATGTGAGAATACAAAACAAAATATCATAAAATTGATGATCATAAGAATTAAAATATGGAATATGAAGATTATATGATAATATGATGGAATTATAAATAAGTGGTAATAACATAAAAAATAAAATCATAATAACATATCAAGCCCAATTCCAAGGACAACATTTTATACGCTATCATCCATCGTAAACATGATATGATCCAAAAAACATCTATCATAACATCACATATAATTGATAACCACTTGTTCCTCATAAATATTTCTCTTAGAACTACAACTCATGCACCATATGTGGAATCTCATGGCACATTTACATTAACCTTTGAATTATAGTTATATAACCAAAAAAACATCACTAATTATTATAACATCCATTAAACTATATATAATCATGTATCAGCACAACATACAAAATGAAACTACACATCAATCATAAACATGATTAAACACATGTGAAGAATATGGGTTTCATGATTATTCCTTAAGGAATAACCTAATTTAATATCACAAAGATTCCAATTAAATGAATGAATTAAATAATTTTGAGCATTTATAAAAAAAATTAATATAGTTATTGAACATAGAGTTCTAGTATAGAAAATTCACAAGGATGATTTAGTGAGGAAGGAATTTAAGTGAACTACTTTGGAGAAACATTATCAAATATGTAGATGATGTTATTAAATATGTAAATGGAATATAATTTTATGTAAAATCATAATTTGACCATGATAGTTCTCATAAAATATGTATTTTTCATAAAAGTTTTTCAATTTTTCAATACATTTTATAGGGATGATTCTTAACATATTATAATAAATAATAATGTTCCCCAAAATTGAGTTTACTTAAAAGTAAGGATTTTGATGGGAACTAAAAATATATATAACTGCAAATATAAAAAAATACTAAAATTGGTATATAATTATGGTATATATATAAATTAATATGAGATTCACATGAGATTATGAAGGTAAAAAATATCTATTACCATGTTTTAAAATGATTTTTTTGAAAATATCTCATCATACAATCAATTAATCATTATTTTCAGAAAAATGGTGAAGATAAAAATATGTTATCATATTTTAACACATAATGAGGATGAAAATTGAAATGGAGAACATTAGTGTTTTCAAGTTAAATTATTGAAAATGATGGGAAATAACCGTTTAAAATGATGAATATTATTCAATATAGTGTTTCATTTTCAAAAAAATAAATTAGAACTCACCAGTATTGAATAAATGGGAAAAAGAATAATCTCCCAATATAAGAATAAGTTATATCAACTAAAATAAACGAATAGAACAAGGTAAATAATTATAAATAACGATATCAAACTAAGCTGTGAACAAACCATATGAAATTAGTAATTTCTGAATTTAAATAAATTTGTTCTTGAAAATTAAGTGTATTTTTATATCCCATGAATCAAATTAGCGATTTTGAAAAAAATTACTTCATCGATACTATATAAAATATACAAAATATGAAATTATTTCATAATAATAAAACATGTAGTAGAGAATATAATTTGTGAAAAACCCCATCATCTTCTCTTAAATAACCCACACTAGCACTTAACATCATGAATAATTTAATTAATTTTATTATATATATATCAAAGAAACTTATTAATCTATATTTCATATTCCATAGTACTTTAACTATCAGATTTTGTTATTAAATAATATAGTTTTTATTCTTATATTGGTTACATGGCGTTATTCATTCAATTTCATCATTACTCCTTATATATATTGATCATGGAATAATGTATTGTAATATAGTTTCATAATATCCAAAATAGTAAAATTTAAATTGATATAATTTCTATATATTCAATAATTTCTCATCTTCATCCATGATATGTGGTGATGAAAAATTAAACTTATCACTCATGGAGGTGATAGTTTGAACGTATACTTGATTAATGTTCACATTCCTCAAACATTGATCATGAAATAATGTACATATTAATTTTATGTTTACATATCATAGTTATAATATAAATATATATATCATATTAATTCATACATTATAAGATAAAATCTTCATAACTCTTTGAGGTAGTGGTAGTCTAAGAAATAAACTAAAAATCCTTTTGTTTTTAATAACAGATAGAGATAAATAAGAAATGATTATTAAATTTATATAATAACATATAAGTATAGTAATGATACTTATGAAATTATATTTTTATTTATATAATGTGTTTGTAAGAGAGAGATTATGTATATATAATTATGAAGTAGGTGTTAACTACATTGGAGACCTGGTCTTCTTATAGATATTTCCTCATAAGTGAATGCCTTAAGATAACATATAGATTCTATGGGATTAAGTATGAGAAAATGAAATTTAAGATAATTATATTGGGTAGAGGATCTGTGGAAATTCCTATATAAATTATAACCATAGTGGAGTGGATATAGTACCCCATTAGAAGTGTATAAAAATAAATTTTGGGAACACCCTTTACATTTCCATAATAACATTAAACGATTATTTGGTGAATTGTCCAAAATAATATTAATAATATTTTGGGGTGAGAAAGGGACTGTAAATACTCAATATGTCCTTTACACATATGTTTTAAATATGTTTCAGGTCATGTAACATGGGATTTTACATTATAGCATTTGGATTTATTCATTGGTAAATATATTTCAATTAAGTAATTTATTTTTATTTTAGAAAATAATGTAACCCATATTACCAAATTTTTATGTGTTGAACCTAAACTTAATATATATGAAATCTAATTCAAGTTATAAATAGTGAAAAATAAATTTAAAATTATAATATATACTATATATATATGTGCGTTCTTTTTAAAAAAATGACTTTTATCCAATATGGTTTTATTAATATTATTTAATACTTATTACTAATTAAACCAGTGTAAAGATAGACATAAAAATGTTGAAAACTAATTTTGAAGCCATAATTTAAATTATATAAATTTAATTTATTAAATAAAAAATAAAACATACTAATTATTTAATTCTATTTAAAATGGTTATACCATTATTATGGTAATATTCACTAATAATATTAATATTATATTCATGAGTAAAAATTAAAATAAAATTTATATCAAATATTGAAATTATGAACACATATAGTAAATAAATTTTTTATTTTTAATTTATAAATTAAAAATATGTAATTATTATTATAAGAATAATTTTTTTGGAATATTACTTTTGTTTCAAATATTATAACCATGTGTTTTTTAAATTTAAAATAATATTTTTTCCATATTTATTATATTAATTATAAAATAAATACATTTTATATAAAAAGTGTTTCTTAAATTTTATATTTAGTATTGCACAATAAAAGGGATAGATTTTAGTATAATTTAGTAATTTTTCTATTCACCTAGAAATCCATTATTTCAGGAAAACGTAAAGAATTCATAATACAGTTATATTTATATAATGAAATAAAAAAGGAATTTATTTTATAAAAAACATTTAATATTATATATTTGTCATAAAAATATATATATTTTCTGAACAAAACATCATTTATCAGAGAATGGTTTTATTAAGTATTATGTCTTTTTAATATTACTTCATATCAATTTCTAATCTAAGCTACCTTAATATATTAGCAAAAATATTATAATATATTATGGTTTCAATTTATATTTGAAATAAAAATGTGAAATACTAAATAAGATCCTTCTTTGAAAATAATTATGACTGTTATACTAAATAAACATAAAAAAATACCATTAATTAATTATATATATTCACAAATTATCAATTTACTACTCCATAAATATTGACATATTTATTAGAATTTTATATATTCCATATATCATATAATAATAGTAATATTTAGTTGTGACATGTAATAATATATATATATATAACATTTTAAAAATAATTTTTTATTTCATTGTCAGTAATACTATTATAAATTTACCATATTAAAATTATCAACTTTAATATACTTGTAAGATATGTAACCACTGACCATAACTTCAATATCTATATTATAAATTTCCATAATTACAATAACTATATTTATAATAGATAAATTTCTTTCTTATATTTAGAATTACTAAATCATTTTTCTATTCTACTCTCAATTTACGTGGCACTTTTATTATTTTACATTTTTATAATCCATTATCCTTCAATGGATCTCTTAGTCATTATACAATTTTTTCTATTTATGATCCTCGTGTCTGCTAATGATCTAGAAGATATCATAGTCATGAAAATTTGATTAATTTTAATCAAATTTTCACTATTTATTTTTTTTTCTTTTATTGATTTTTATTTTATAATGGATTTAATTCATCCATATTTTATTAATAAACCATGGTTTTATATAAATATATTTATATTCATCTATTTTATTTCCCCACATATGAATGAATAATGTGTATTTATTTTGGTTTATATATTGCATTTAAACTATTCTTATCTTGTTTTAATCCTTTTAAAACAATAGAAACATGTTCTTTATAATGATAGAAATAAATAATAATAATAAAATCCTAAAAAATTGGTTTATTACATGTAAATTCCAATTTAACTATGAATTTAATCCCATTAGTTCCTTATTTATATCCTAGAAGTATTTTCCATCTTGTGGTTATTGAGAATTCCCATCAAGACGTGTAGCGAATTACGTCAGGTGATGTGTCCGGTTGGCCTTGGCCAGTTTGTCATAAATAGTACCAAATCCATGTATTGTATCAATATAATTGGTTTTTAAGGATACTCACCTATTAGTTTTGATTTTTTGTTAGTTTGTAGATAAATATTTTGGAATTTGAGAGGTAGGTGTGGAGGAGGGACTCATGAGATCATTCCTTTTTGGATACTTGAGTTTCCATAAGAATTAAGTAATTAGAAAGTTTATTTAAGTTTATTTCTTAATATATTTTGATATATCATAGTATGATAGGATTATATATTTATTCTAAATGAGATTCACATTTTTTTAGGGAGTGTTGGTGAATTCTTGGGTGAAAGTGGGAGTTGAATTATGGAATCACAATAATATTTCATTGTATGTCAAACCATTTAGCACATGTGTATAATATTTTCAAAATATAAAATAGTACATCACATTGTTGGATAATATCTTAAAAACCCAAGAAAAAAATTAATATATTGCACTTTATCACTTAAAAATGTACTATTTTCATCTATATTGGTTTTAAATTACCCATGAACTATAATGGTCGATACTTTACATATATATATTACGTAAAAATTTAAAAAATACTAATTACATAACATAAAAAACAATGCCAGAACCGTATTGGTTTAGATTCTTTAGAAACTGGGAAACATAAACAACTGGTTCATAAAACATCCACATTTTCTATCGCTTATTTCTTCATAACTAGACTCTTTTATGAAATATATTACTTAATAACCATCTTCATGGCTTGGAAAAAACATATGAATGTGTGATATCAAATTCTCAGTAAGGGTAAACAAGGGAAATAACAGTATTATCATAATCCTAATAACATAACAGTTTAAAATATTTTCAAGTATATAAAAGATTATAATAACATGTCTTGGGATAAATAATAAAATTTCAATGTAATAACAATATTAATAACATAAGAACTGAAATTTGGTTGTATAAACACATAAAATTTTTAAAACGTTTCATATTAGTCAAGGCTCATTTTTTGAGACCATCATAGAGCACAAAGTCTATTACTAACCCGAGTTTACTCCTTGTTCCAGCCCTGTATTTCTGAACCTGATTTAATTTCTATTCTAGTCATGTCTATATCATGAAATAAAAATATTTAACCAATTAATTTTATGGAGATTTAGGTTACACAAATCTCATAATGAAACCATTCTAACGTGTTCCAAAAAACATAAATAAATTCATTATAGCATAACACATAAAACAAAATTGGTTTCATAAACATCATTATAACATAGTTGATATAAAACAAGTGTATTTAATAAATAACACACAATCAAATCAATGTATTAATAGGTTTAAAAATATAACTTAGTTTAAGTAGTGTCATCTTAGATGGAAAATAATTTTCAGAAACCATGTAAAAATAATTCCTAAGGAAAATATTGTTTCTTCTTCAAAAACATTCTCCTTCAACAAAACGACACACAGTTTTAGAAGAAATAATTTTATATGAAAATAAACTTGTAATATTTTATTGTATTCTTGATGTGAATAAGGAATTATGAATATGTAAAAATCCGTTCATTCCATACAACATAACAAAACATTCTTTTCGTATTTTTTCCAGAAATGTCAAAAAGTACCTTATACCGAAAACGGAAAAATATTCCATTCATACAGTTTAGTAAAAATTTCCTATCGGTAAAATTAGATTTAAATTTGTTTTTATAATGTATATAAAGAATATTTTGAAATAAATATTTTGGAAACATGGATGTGGATGAAAAAAATACACCAGTAAATACTTACAAATAAAGAATCTCAGATAAAAATGAGATTTTCAGAGTTACCTCTTAACATGGGTCTGATATCCTTCATATGTATCCTAACATAAATTATAATGATTTAAATAACATTATTTACTTAATAATAAGTCATAATCATTTTATTATATCTTATATGATTATATTATCATCATTTGTTTGTAACATTTCTTTATCACTTGCAATCCAGATATTGACTGTTTTATGTTCTTATGCAAGATTTTTCAAATACGTTCATGTTACACATCATAGGTTAATGTTAAATAATTTATAGAATTTCATTATTATATTATATATCATATTTATTCAATCATTTCATGTATATAATCATCATTTAATGAATATCATCTATAATGAATCGCATCGCATTGTGTAGACGGTAGTTCGTACGTACGTAAGAGCGATGATATCATTCAAAAAATTATTGAATGGTATTAAATTGTATGGTGTATGATATTTCAGAATTAGTATCATGTGATAATAATCCTATATAGTTATTATTTCCGTCATTATACTAATCCATGTAATGTGGTGGTGAAAAAAAGATTACACCATGGTGTAGAGACAGTAACTCGTACGTACGCACACGCTGTAATTTCATTTTTCATAGGATGGATAGAAGATGAAATATGGTTGTTTCATATATATAATAACGTAGAAGTATATGAGTGGTACTGATTTTATTACTTTATAATGAAACAACTAATTAATAGGATGTATAATAAGAAAGATGTTTGAAAGAATCAGTAGAATAGATTACCTCTTCCTCGATGTGCTTTGTCTAAATATTTTCTCAGATCACTAGAGTTGGTCTTTGAAGATGAACATAACCACTAGAATAAATATAGGTAAGGTTATAAGGAAATATTTCAGGTGATGTTCATGCCTGAAGTCTTAAAATGAAGTGAATAGGTGATAGAGGAGATGCCCTTTTATAATTGAGGTGAGGGGAACATTTTAAAACTTCATAAATAATAATTTATAATAAAATCATGCCCTACCAAAAAACCTCCCAAATTTCCCAATTTAGAATATGAGATGAAATATTGTGTAATATCATCAACCAATATTTTTTGGAAATGTTAATTTTACAATTTAAACTATATCCTTTTAATTTACACTTACTTATTCTATTTAATTTTAATTGTGGTAATATGATTCTAAATATTTAATGGTTATAAATATTTTCTTATATTATTTTAATTGAAATTAAATGGTTATTTAGTGTATTTTATATCTTATAATTACAAATTATTAATTTTTAAATATTTTAATTATTTTTAAATTATGTAATAAAATTTTATTTTTATAAAAAATCAATAGTGTCAATTTTGACCATGTTTGTTTATTCGAATATAAAAAAATTCAAAAATAAAAATAAAAATTAGAACCAAAATATTCAATACACTTCTAAAATTTCATAATCACCTATACCCTTCTTGGAAAACAATAATTAGTTCATATAATATTTCTTTTAATATTTTAAAATTTATTCCACATCACCATTGTGTCATCATAAATTGTAATTATTTAATATGTAAAAACTAAAAATAAATTTATATGGTATAGGTAATTATTTTATCTTTTTATAGACTATCTGTAGATGATATTATATCTTAGTTATCTATATATTAAAATTAATGTACTTATATAAAATGATATTGTGACATTTTGTCACATTCATTAGTTATTATTTTATTAATGTCATATTGGTAAGTATAGGGCCATAAAGTGATTCTATTTTGAATAATAGATTATACGGGTCAAATTTATTCATCCAATATATTTTCTAAAGGTGTTAATGTAATTTTATAAAATCATTTTTTTTCTTTTAATTACCTGATTTACCTTTAATCGTGGTAATAAAAATAATTACTAAACATTATATTCATAATGACCAAAAATAAAAGTATCCTATTAACATAATTTGGAGCTACTAATTCAAAATAATGAGTCCATTTTTAAGAATTCAAAACAAAGAAGTTGCAATAATAAATTTAAAATCAATCATGTTGTTGGAATGAGTGAACAAGTTTTTTAAAAGTTGAAGCATTAAAAGAGATTGAATTATTTTTAAATAATAATTCAATGTAAAATTAATTCCAATTAAATAAATTATTTTTAATTATAAAAATATATTATATTTATACATTAAAATAAATCAATATTATAATTTAACCATATAAATTATCTTGATGAAAAAATTTCTTTTCACTTAAAATTTATTGTGTTTTTACAATTCATCAAAACATGAATGCTATCAAAAAATATCATATATTCAACCAAATTAAATATTTTTATCCCTATTTTAATGAACATGTCTATTTTTTCATATAATAATTATTAATGTGTTATAATCATAATTTAAAATGGGATTAACCATTCAAATCTGTAAGATTGCCCTTTTTAAAAAAAGAAGGTTTTTATACAACAAATAGGGTTTATTCACACCACAAGAGTTAAATATATACTGGATAATTAGAAATATTTTATTAAATATATAACATATATATCTCATTAATTTCATTACCAATAGTTATTCACACAAAAATAAAAATATCACATTTATATTTTTCATAAATAATTTATAGCTAAAAAATTAACAATTCATTTTCATAAGTTAGTTATAATTACTCCTAATAACCAAACAGTTTTGCTATAAAATTATTTTTATACTAAGTTCATCTCGTAGTTCTTTTAAACTCATGATTTCATGAAATGTGAGCTATTTAAGAATAAATTTTATTTAATGAATATTTTTCATAAAAAACATATGTGTGTTACACTCTACTGCCCTTAAACTGAATTTCACCCTAAAAGTTCATTAATTGGAAACAAACAGATGAGGATACCACTCCCTAATAATATTTTCATGTTCCCATGTAGCTTCTTCAAATTTTTGTTTCCTCCATAAATCATTAACCAAGTGCTTGGTCTCATTTCAACAAACTTGTTCACTATAGTCAAGAATATCAATCAATTTTTCTTCATAAGAAAGATCTTTATCTTGCGGTACAACTTCTGAGCATAGTAAATTTTAAGGATCGAGTATTTACAGTTTCAAGAGAGATACATTTAAACCATAATGAACTTTTTATATATTTTGTAGAAGTTCCAATCGGTAAGCTACCTTCCCAACAAGATCCAGAATTTCAAAAGAACTGATTTACACAAGGATCAACATGACCTCCTTTCCAAATGTCATTACTCTATTCCTGGGAGATATTCATAGAAACACCTTCTCACCCACTTCAAACTCTAGTTCCTTTATTTAGTTGTATGCATAACATTTTTGTTGACTCTTATTTTCTATTATGTGTAGTTGAATAGACATTAATTCTTCTTCAATTTCAAAATAATATCAGCTATTAATTGCTTTCTTTCCCCAACTTCATCCTAGTATGTTGGAGTTATTTACTTATTTCCATAGGGGACTTCATAAAAAACCATATGAATACTGGAGTGAAAGCTATTATTGTAATAAAAATACACCAATGGTTGGTTTTTATTCCATCAGGCTATTAAATTCACAGAGAAAAATATCAACATGACATCAATAGTTTGAATTATCCCCTCAGACTGACTGTCAGTAAGAGGATGATAAGCAATGATGAAACATAACTCTGTATCCAGATCATGCTGAATCCATTCCTAGAACTTTTAGGTAAACCTCATATCCTGATTAGATATAATAGAAATTGGTACTCAATGAAATCTTACCACTTCCTTTACATATATACTAGAAAACTAATCAAGAGAGAAATACCCTCTAATAGAAATGATGTGTGTAGACTTCATAAGGTAATTATCTATAACCAATATAGAATTATTTAATTTATATGTTTTGGGAAGTCCAACAATAATTTCCATAATGATGTTTTCCCATTTCCATGTTGGTATGTGTTATGGTTGTAACATCACCTTATACTTCTGTCTCTCAGCCTTAACTTTCTAACAAAACATGCACTGAGAGACATTCAAAAACATCTCTTTTCATGCCATCCCTAAATAGATACTCTTCCAGGTCCATGTATATCTTTGTGCTCTAAGTATTAATAGAGAATGAATAATTTTGAGCCTCACCAATAGATCCTTGTTTAACTGTTGTATGGGAGGAATAAAAATTTGGTTCCTGAACCTTATTATTCCCCCACAATCTAGGTTGAACTCAGGAATATTTCTCACATTCTTTTGTAGCTCTACATATTCCTTCAGCACCACTTTAATCATAACTTGTATATATGATTGAAAATTAATTAGATAAAGATAAGAGTTCTCCCATTCCATGAAAATTTCAAGATCCATCATTTTGAGATCCATAAATACTGGATTGTTCATGATCCTCATCATGTAAAAGAGAGTGTGGTCTTTTCGAATCAACGCATATATCACCTTGTTCTCTTTCCTAGGGTGGTAATGTATTAGGAAGTTGTAATCTATTATCAACTCCAACCATCTTATTTGGTTCATATTCATCTCCTTTTGTGTGAAAATATATATTAAAATTTAATAATAAGTATAAATAATACACCTTTCAACATAAATATAATGACTCCATATCTTTAATGAAATGACTACTATAGCTAACTCCAAGTCATGAGTTGGGTGATTTTGATCATGAATTTTCAACTACTATGAGGAAAAATATACCACAATATCATTTTTCATTAGAACACATCCCATCCCTTTTATGGATACATCACAGTGGATAAAAAACCTTTATCCACTACAACGTAGTGTGAGCACAGGTGCACTCGGTAACCTTCTTTTTCATAAATTAGAATTCCATTCACATTCCATCGTCTAAACGAACTTAACTCCTTTTATAGTAAACATGATGAGTGGATTAGATAATCGTGAAAATTCGTTCACAGAACATTAATAATATCCATCCAAACCAAGAAAGCATTAGATATCATTTGTTGTTGTTTGTCTCGACCATCATTAAATAACCTTTGTTTTTTCTTGATCAATAGATATACCCTCCCTGAGATTATGTAACCAGAAAATGAAACTTTCTAAATCCAAAATTTACAGTTGGTAAATTTGGAATATATATTCTCATTTATTAGGGTCTTGAGTACAATACTCAAGTGATCCTCATGTTCGTCCTTTTTATTTGAATAGACAAGAATAGTGTAAATAAATAATACAAAAACATATCAAGATAGTTTCTAAAAAATTATTCATCAGATCCATCAAGAAAATGTGGGAATTTGTAATACCAAAAGGAATCACGATAAATTCATAGTTTTAGTACCTTGTACGGAATGTCATATTTGGAATATCCGCATTTTGACACTAAATTGATGATATCTTGAACGAAGATAAATATTGGAAAATTATTGAGCTCTTCATAATTGATTGAATAATTCATCAATGCGGGGAAGAGTATATTTTTTCTTTATGGTGACCTTGTTATTTTATTGATAGTCAAGACAGATTCTCATTGATCCGTATTTATTCTTAACAAATGGGAAAATTTCTCCCTAAGGTGATGCACTAGGGCATATGAATCCATTATCAAGATTCTATTGGATCTGATTCTTCAATTCCTACAACTCAATTGGGTCCATTCAATAAGGTATATTTAAAATAGGCATAGAACCCGGTCTAAGTTATATTGAAAACTCAAATTCAAGATTTAGTAGAAGACTTTTAAATTCCTCCAAAAATTCATCTTCAAACTCTCATAAAATGGGTGTATTCAAAATCATGAGTTTATCCCCAAAAATTTGTGATAAATAACCATTGTTTATAGGAATCAATACCTATTAGATAGAAGAAATTTATATTGGAATGATATATTCATCCTTTCAATGATAGATGATCCAAGATTGGTTTGGAATATTAAATGTGAATTTACTTCCATGTAAATTGATATGTTCTCCATATAGATAAATCCAATCAATGATAATAATCACCTCAAATTCCAATATAGGAATGATCACAAGATTTTCAGGAAGAAAATTCCAACAAACTTCAACTGGAGAAGAATTATAAACATTGGATGCAACTATTCTACAATTAAGAGTTGTCACAGGTAACTCAAAATCTAATTATTGAGGTAATATGGTTGTACCCTTAGAAAATTCATCATAAATAAAAGAGTGGGTGGATCTAGATTCTTATAAAATATATTATACCTTATATTGGATGATATGTGTACCTTTCACCACTTAATTATTATACTCCAAGTGGCTGATAGTGACTGAATGTTTTATTCATTTGTCTTTTCCCTTATGAGATTTTTGATATCAATCATCATCAATAACCCTTGTATTAGGGAACTGATTGGCATAATTCCCCATTTCCTTGCACTTGTAACATTGAAGTGTAGTAGGTGAATTCTGTGTAGTATTTTCTTTTTTCACATCATTATATATCTTTTTCCCGTATCATTAGTATTTAACTACCTGATAACCTTGTTTTCCATTCTTAAAACAATTATTAGTCCCTTTAAGACAATTACCACCATGATTCTTTCCACACTTTGAGCATAAGGGAAAACTCGTCTTCTTTTCAATGTGGTCTTTAGATTTTCCTTTAAATTTCATTTTTCTCTTCTTTTCAAACCCCTACGACTAATGGCTTACTCCAATATCCATCCAACCTTAAGAGAACATCGAACAGTTTCATCATATCTATTAAAGTCCCTTATGGTTAATTCCATTTGGATAATTGGTTTTAATCCACTAAAGAATCGATCAATTTTACTCCCAGGTTAGGTAATAATTCCATAAGTGTACCTTGAAATTTTAGTAAAGTTTTCTTCATAGGTACCAATAGATTCATCATCCTTTTTTGTAATATCAAGTAACTTCTTCTCTATATTTTTCAGAATAATATGAGGAAAGTATTTATTGAAAAATAAGTTCATGAACTTGTCCCATTCCATTGAACTAAAAATATTTTTTCAGTGGTACTCATTCATTGTTCATCCACTAATGGATCAGAATACCCACTAAATGAAGGTCGATACTTACTCATGAAGGATTATATATAATTTTGATCCTTCTATTGCTCGTTTGGAAGTCCTTAATGATTCATATATGTAAAATGTTGTGTTTTTATGGGTACAACATTTTTCATTCCATTTCCCATAACATTTGGTTTTTCAGAGGGATAATAATTTCCTTTCACGTCGCATTAATCATTAACACGATTTCTTCAGGTTCCATCCATTGATTAAAACCAAGAAGCATAGAGTGGGAAACACTAATAATAATGGGAAAGCTATAAGCACCTGACCCCAGTTTCCCGGAGCCGGTGCCTTAGTTGATTATATTGGAATATAAAAAAGGAATATATATCCCAAATGATGAATTATATTAGTATATTTTTGAAACAATATACATATAAAATATAAAAATTACACCATGAAGGGAAAACAACATTGATTTATTCAATCATAAATATCCAATCCTCCTAGTTAATGCTAGCAAGTCATTCATAATTTACTTTTTCATAACCTGGGAAAATGAAACATAAGAAAGGGTTGAGGTAAAATGCTCAGTAAGGGTAATAAATATAGTGGAAGTCATTATAAACTTAAGACATGGTGAATAATTTAAAACACATGACTTTAATAAAAGAACATGCACACATTATGGAATGAAACTAAGCTGAGTAAATAATGCCATAATAAAACACAATCATGGGTATTATACGAGTCGAATAACCACATGAAATTTCAATTTCTAGATTCATAATGAGGGATGTGTATATGTCGGACATTCTGAAACGTTTTTTCAAGGCCTTGTCCAAGAATTCCATTGATTAAGGTCTCTGCCAAAATCCATATATCACATTGGGAAAGGCCTTGACTAATTCCATGTCTATTTGTATCGTGAGACCTAATGATGCATAGAGGGGATATAGCGGGCCCCACCAATCGCATAACATTTCAAATTCATTCCATATATGAGTGGGGATAAACATAAACAATATATATATTTATATTTAAACTATCATTTGAAATGTAACTAACTTTCCCCAATCATTAAACAAAAAACTCTAACCATTCCGAGTAATACGGTGAATGAATTTTGGGTATATCATCCACAATAAAGTAATTAATAAACCATTAAATAAAATATGGTATATTAAATAATAAATTATTAACCCTAGAAATACATAATAATCAATTAGAGTGTTTAATGAGATGATAATACTCTTATAAAATCATTAATCAATTTTTGAAATAAATGCTCTTTTATTTTAAAATGAAGAGTTATTTTGGAAAAATATTTGTATAAAACTAGAAGTGATGTAAGATAGTATTTTAATAATAAAATGAGTGATTTTATAAAGATAATGGCTTCCAAAAACAGATTATAGTGTTCCCTTGATAATAGGTAAAAAGGTGAGAAACTCCCTTAAATCGGGCTTGTATTTTTGAAACAATTTTGGAAGTTACTTTTAAAATGTGTCATTATCCACAAAATAAGTATGTTTTATGGTTGGTAAACATATATATAACACTCACATATATTTTTGAGGATTAAATAATAATATAAAATAATTCTATTGAAGTAATTAGGAAATAACTGTAACCCTAATGAAAATGGAAGTTCGGGTGAGAAACAACATTACCTTAACTCCAAACATGTCCCGCTCTCAAATTTATGCTCGTAAAATATGAAATTATACTTATTAATAAATTATTTAATAACCTAATATACATTTATTTATTTAATCATAATTATTTTCAGTTCATTTATGTCTTTATTGATAAGTTATTGTATTGAATTCCGTCATTCCGGAGTGTTCGTTTTCATTATTTTCATATTCGGTTCATTTGTTTTTAAGCATGTGGGATGGATGTAAATATTCAGAATTGAAATTACATATTATTTTTGAACTTAAATATTTTTTATTGGTCATTTATATAAATTGGTTACATGTAATAAGGATGAATTATTATATATAACTTTAATGATAATTGTTTCGGTTAATTTGTGGGTTTGGATTACAACGAACATATTTTTATTTATATCTTAATACCATTGGTACAATGGGATTACAGAATAATAAATAGGTTATATTACATATATAATAATCTGGTTCAACCATAACATGAATGGTTTCATGACCATAATTGAGAATGATAATAGAAATCAAAATCCCATCTTCCTTGAATGTGGAAAATTGACAAATCTCGGATGGTGGTCTTACTACTAGTATAAAAGAAGGTAAAATGGAGAGATGATGATAACTTATTCCACTATAATGAAAAAAATTCCAATACATATAAGGTACTGGATCCGTCAAGAAATTTGTATAATCAGAGGTAATATAAAAATAAAACAAATGAACTTGAAAAGAAAGATAAAGAATTGAAAAGAGGAATTTACCTCTTGAACCAAACATCCTTGAGAGCCTCCTTAAGAGAGAGTTTTTGGCCTTTTTATGAGACTAGTGATTATTGCACATGGTATAGGAGGTTGGGAAGGTATTTTGATAGAATTTGGAGAAGGCACATGGCTTGAGGGTAGTCCAGAGAAGAGGGAGTGAGAAGGGGTTTTTATAGTGTCGGGGAGAGGGGATTTGTCAATTATTTATTCATTAATTTATTATATCTCCTCAAGACAAGGAATAGTTTATATTCCAGGACAAAAAATAGTAATTTTATCATGTGAGTTATAACCAAGTGGGCTTACATAACTTGTGAAGTCATGAATAGTGTATTTAACTGATAATTTGTATATATGGTATTTTACTGTATTTCACTATTCATCAAAAATTCAAGTATTTTAGAAAAATCCCAAAAATTTAACCCAACCATTTTTCTTGGTGTAGAATCCATATATGAAGTCAATTTTCTAAAAAAATCTAAATTTTATTAATTTAATATTTAATTAAAATCATAATTTATTCTAAAAACAATAGTTTTAAAACATTTATTTACTTATTTTAAAGATTTGGTATATTTTACTTTCACTTGAATATTATTTATATACTATCATAGGTATGTTTACTATTCATTATGGTATATCAATATTAATATGGGTATGTAACTATTCATAAGGGTAGGTTGCTATTCACCAAAAATTACGTTTTTCTTATTGGACTCCAAATAACTTACCGATCGCAATTGTGTATGTTGAATTTTCAAAATTCACATCACAGAAGTGATAAAATTATGTTTACATGTCTAGGCTATAACAAAGTGGTGTTTGTAGAGACTCAGAGAACCATTCATTCTATAATATATCAATTTTTAAATTTCTGGGGTGTTTCATTATCCCCTCCTTAAAAACATTTCGTCCTCCAAATTTGAAATTTAACATAGAAAGACAATGGTTGATACTTTAAAATTCCCCTATGGAATCCCACATATTAAAAAGGGTTGATAAAATATACTCCTAAAAAAGGTGAATGGAGATGAGGTGGTTACCCAAAAAATTATTATTTTTTGAATTATGTTACATTAGTTGGATAAAAAAAAGGACATCGAAGAAAAATATAACTATTAATATCTAATGGAACATGATTGAGGACATGTTAAGCTGAATGTTGATTACTAAAAAACTATAAACTAAAAAAATAAAAAATATATATTCATCAATATTATCAATGATTATGAAAATTGGAAAACATTTTATTTAAGACTATTTTCCTTGAGTTGAGGAATTATTCCACTCTATAAGAGTATAAATATACATTTCTACTTATAATATCTTCCTTTTATTATAGTTTAACTATCTATAACTCATCACATAGCATTGGTTACACCAATTTTTGAAGCGATAAATTAACCTCTAAAAGATCTTACAGTGATCAATTTAAACCATTTCATAAATGATTAAAAAAATTCCAAAAATATAATGATTCAACACATTATAATGAAGTCCTCTAAATTTCCAAGATGAACTTATCAGTAACCCTTAATCAACAAGAAGTAGCTCAAAAATTCTCATTCCAAACATTTGAATAACTTCATCATGTATCCTCTTGAAATATCGTAACAACTTGAATTACCATAAAAACTATATTGGAAACATGCATTCTTCCATATTCCTTTAGTAAGAAACATGTTATTGGATATATTCCTTAAATCCAAAAGTACTGTAAACATCATTGATGATAGAATAGACCACTTATCAATAAATAAATAATCAGTTCCATGATAGTCAATACTTATGCAATTCAATCACTATCTCAACATTAGATATATATTAAGAGTTGTCTTTCCCTAAATCATGTTTTTTTTCTAAGAAGTTTAACATTCCACTAAATCACTTTTCCTTTGTACCATTCATCATATGACCTAAAATACTTAATAAAAGAGTACTATAGTATAATACCTATATATCTCAAAATTAATACAACCAATAAATTACTAAAAATATATATAAATGGCATGATTCTTGACTAGGAATATTAATCATTCGACTTCATCTACGGTAGCATCATAACTTGATCATTATCCAAAATCATAATTTTGGGTATATTCCTTTGACTATTGGGACATTGGTTCACATAGTGTCTTATCTCCTTGAAATTTAATCATTGTACATTTGAAACTACTTTAATACCCTTAAAATCATGAACATGGTGTCCTTTTTCTTCCCACTTATAGCAAATACCCAGTCCCTTTAAGCATTTACCAGAGTGATTCTTTCCACAGTTATCACATGTGGGAAAACATATCTTTCCCTTATTCTGTTTATCCATGTGTCTCTCTTCCATCCAATTATTCTATTACATACTTTAAAATCCATAGGACTCATAAAACTCTTTACATAACTTTTTAACACATGATATTATTTCATCATATAATGAGGATACATGGGAGATAGTATTCCTTTGAAAATATGGCTTAAGACCATTAGATATATGATCCTTCTTACTCATTGCATCTCGTGCATTGGTTATGTTATCATTTCTTGTAGAGACCCCAAACTTGACGTACATGGAAATTACATTACATTTTCATAATACTTAACACATAACAAAAACCAACACATATGGACCGTAATAGTTTAGTGTCATTGGAAACTCGGAACATAATCTTCTAATCATGGTGAAAGATATTCAACATCTCCCATAAAGATCTTCCCTTTTTGTTTTCTTAACTAAAACTTTTTTTATATCCTAGGGAAAAGAAAACATAAAAAGGGTGAGCTCAAATTCTCAGTAAGGGTAATCATAGAAAAGATAAAACAATCCATAGACATTTAAATGTAAAAACATGAGTATAAAATCTAAACATCAAAATCTTGAGCAATGACATAAAACATTGCAGTACATAAGGCATAGATCATAAAAGAACATTAATCATGATAAAATATCATGGGAATAAAACTTTTAAGTGTGGAAAACCATTATGCACATGATATGATTTCTATAGTAGCCAAGGTGTTGCTTCTAAGACCATCTTAGTGGACAAAGTCCCTTACTATACCAGGTTTACTTGCCGTTCCATCCCTGTATTACTCAACCTGATTTACTTGGCATTCCAGCCATGTCTATATCATGAGATATAAATATTTACCCAATGAATTGGGGGGATATATAGGTCCCACCCATATCATAATGAAATCATTCATTCGTGTGCCACAAAATAAACATGAATCATTCATTCTAACCAAATAAATAAAATGGGTTTCATAAACATCATCCCATCATAACATAATCTATATAAAACAATGGATATAATTTCATCATAAAAAAAATAAAACCATGAAAATAATTAGAACATTATACTTGAAACATAATCATATTAAAGAATGTAATCTTAGATAGAAAATAGTTTTGAATAAGCACTAGAAATGAATATTTGATGAAAATATCCTTTATTTTTCAAAATCATTTTATTTTCACAAAATTCCATGAAATTTTAAAATAAAATTATTTTTTTGAAAATAATCATGAAATCATGTGGAGGATGTTTCATGAAAATGATGCTTTATGAAACCGTAAAAATCCATTGATGCCGTATAAGTTAAAAAAACATTCTTCTCATACTTTTGCCGAAAAAGTAAAATAGTACCTCATATGGTTAACAAAAGAAGGATTCCTTACATAGCATGTAGTAAAAGTAAATAATGGGTAAAAATGACTTTAAACATACAAAAAACCAATTTTAGAAAATAGGGACATGAATGATAAATATAACCCTAGTAAATACTTACGAATAAATAATCTCGGATAAAAAAGAGATTGGAAAAGTTATCCCTTACCTTAGGTCCGATATGCTTCGTACATTTCCAAAAATCCAGTATAATGATTTAAATAATGTCATTGACTTATTAAATAATCATATTCACTATTATGATATCATATATGGTTCACTTATGACATTATATTACCCGTTCTTTTGAAAATTCAATGTTAAAGCCGTGTTTTGGGTAAAATCATTTCATTTATCGTACGTGTTTCGATTTGTTGTTCTTGATATTATTACTCATATCCTGATTTAATTAATTCCAGAATGTAAAACATGATTTATATATAATATATATTCAGCATATAAATATATATGATAGATCTATAAATGGAATGAAATACACCATTCATGGAGACGGTAGGTCGTACATACGCATGAATGTTGTTTTCGTTTCCTTATTGAATTGAATAGAATGAAATACATATATATATATACACATAAATACAGTAGCATTATTATGTCATATATTTCATTATTATTCATTATATACACATTATAATCATTCTTTAATGGTTAACATGGAGAATGAATCTCATCACATCATGGCGACGGTAATCCGTACGTACGCACGAGCGATGATATCAGTCCCATAATTGTTGGATGGAATTGGAGTGGATGATATAATATTTCAGAATCAGAATAATGTTATTATAACCATATATGGTTATTCTTTACACCATTATACCCATCCAAGTAAGGTGGTGGTGGAAAAATAGATTACACCACGGCGTGGAGACGGTATTCCGTTCGTACGCACGTGCGGTGATTTCATTTTCCGTAGGATGGATAGATGGTGAAATGGGGTTGTTTCATATTTATAATAACATATTAGTATATTAGTGATACTTATCGTATTAATTTATAATAAAAAAACTAAAGAAGAAGAAGTTGAAGAAGAAAGAAACTTGAAAGAATCGGTAGAAGAGATTACCTCTTCTTCGACGCACCTCCTTTAAGCTTCCTCTTAAGGGACTAGAGTTGGTCTTTTGAGAAGCCCAGAACCTCCAAAATGTTTCTAGGGATGTGGAAAAGAGAAATGGACAGAGTTTGTCCAAGATTTAGGTCACAAAGTTGTGTAAGTAAGAGAGGGAGGAGGTGCCCTTTTATAAGGGAGGAGAGGGGCACCTTAGGAAAAACATAAAATATTATATTATAATAAAGTCATATTCTATTTATAATAGCTCTAAATTGATTTATTTCGAATCTAAAGTGGGGAGGGGTCAAAATAATCTCAGCCTATAGGTTTTAGACAAGTTTAGGTTACTATTTTAACCTTATCAATTAGATTTAACTCTAAGTTAAATAATTTAACTTTTACCCTATCTTCTTGTTTTCTTACATTATATGGTTAATAAACTTACTATAACAAGACAAACGAACCCCAAGTGGTTCATTATTAATATATATAACCTTATCTAAGTCATTTGGCTGAACATTATATTTTTAGGAATCGAATAACAATTAATAATATAATATTTGTTTTAAAAACTATTTTATGTCAATTTTGACTCTATTTGGTAATTGATTTTTGTGAAAATCATAACAGCATGATTAGTTCAAATAAAAGTTAATTAAATAAATAATAACATGTCATATTAACCTAAAAAAATTATTGGAATTTATATAAAGTCTCAAATTACTTTTATTTGGGTATTTATAACATCAATTATGTTAATATTTCATTAATAAGGTAATTACTTCATCATCATTGTGTTATAAATAAATTAAATTATTTAATGTCTAAAAATTATAAATTAAATACCATTATGTAGGAGATCTTTATATATTTCTAATTAATATTTACAGTCGAATTTAGCTTATGTATTACCCTATATTAAATAATTTTTAGTTATTAAACGCTTATTTTAACTATTTTAACTACTCTTTAAATAAAATAATAATAAAAGTCCTAATCTAATCCAAGTGGACCTAAAGGGTAATATTTTATTCCTAAGGTTGTTTTTTTTTTCTAATTACACTTATCCAATAGAATTAGGACATGTGTTAGGGAAATAATAATATCATTTTTACCCTTAATTGCCCTATTTAATTTTTAAACGTGGTAAATAAAAGTAAAAAGTTACTATTCACCAAAAAATATTTTTATCTTATTAAACCAAATTTTTCTCCTTGATATTAACTGTGTCTCTCGGATTTTGGAAATTCCACTCACAGAAGCGGTAAAATTAAGTTTTGTGTAAATTTTCAAATTCTTTTAGGAGGTGGGTAAAAGATGGTGAAAAGTTCAATAAAATTTTTATATATCTAAAATTATTATAAAATGACTCTAATGAATTAAATTGAACTTATATAGGTATTACTTATCAATTTTGACCTAAAATAAATTTAAATAAAATAAATAATTATTTAAATAAAAAGTTTTTTTTTAAATAGTAACCCAGTGTTTTCACTATTCAACAAAAATTGAAAGTTTTCAGAAAAATTCCAAAAATTCACCATAGGCTAATTTTGATATTTCGAATCCAAAAATGAAGTCCATTTTGAAAGATAAAATTTATAAAATTTGAAAAAGTGGGTTTTACTATTCATAACGGCTAGTTCATAATAATAATATCTCGTTTAGTGAATCTCGGTATTGCGTACTACACATGCTATCGAGGAAGTTCTTGATTGCTTGTAATGCAAGCCAAGTCAGGGCTACGTGTAGTGAAAGCTCTGTTTGGTATTGCGTATAACATAATCAAAACTTATTCCATTTATACATTAAACAAAATCTATACTTAATGTTGCATAGAATAATTTCTACAAAACGAACTTGAAATTATGTGTAACAAGTGCCAAGAATAGTGTTGCGTATACTGTAAGATAATACGGTGTTGCATATAGCACAAGAAAATTTTGGTGTAGCGTACAACACAGGACATCAATGAAATTAAAATGAATAATTCTCACAAAATCTCAGGTTGTTACATTCTACCCCCCTTAAAATGAATTTCTCCCTCGAAATTCGTCGGGGTTATAAATGGTTTACTACATGAAAGTTTCTTTCATAGAAACCCACTTCATAAAAAGGAATACTAAAACTTAATTTTAAAAAGTGATGTATGAAACATATCAGTTACCCAAATTAACTCATCACTGTGTTTCCACATACGAGAACATAGGTGAAAATATGGATATGGAAGAGAAATCTATCCATCAAGGTCTGATGGATAGTGGTAGAGAACATGGCTATGAAAAATCCAACAATCACAAAGCCATAAATTTGTGATGATCTAAGGTACCATCTGATTCATCATATATGAGGACACTAGGACAACATTTTTTCTTATCAAGATCATTTCCCTAAAGTTGAAGAATTTAAATTACAAGAAATACATACTTTATTTTGGTACAATCTCACATTTGTTCGTGCCTTGAACAATTTCCACTTCATATCTTAAAGAAATGAAGTTTAATTTTTCATTATTGAAGTGTTAGCAGATCATGTGATAGAATGATGGGTCATTCCATCTCTCTCAAACAAAAGAGTTAGGAAAAGTTATCAAATATACTTAAGTCCATCTATAGTGAGGCTAATTGTATATGATTCTAAAAATGGACTTATACATCATCTATCATACCACTTAATAAAATAAAACTTGTTTATACTGACCAGGGACTTCCTATAGGCCAGTGGTAGGTGATAAAGGCATGTTGAACATCAGTTGTGGGTTCGATTCCCCCAACCTTGTCCGACGTGACGAGTTGTTGCACGTCCTGCAGGTTGTCCTTTTTCTAAAACTATACTATTATAACATTCCAAAAATAATATCAAAAAGTTATATCCTTAAACAATACTATCTGATATCAAAATTAATCTATTCCAATCTTTAGGCTTACCCAAACTCATAGTATATGGAAAAATATTGATATAGAGGTCATCTACCAAGCATGTAAATGCCGTCCTTTATCCCCATATATCATAAGATGTATCTTGTTGGTCACATTCCAAACATGTGAATACCTTAATCATATATTCTTTTGAAACACGAATTACCATAGAACCTTAGTGAAACATGAATGGAGTTAAAATTTAACTCTTTACACATTGAAAAATCCCAAAAATTCTATATACTCAAACCATGATATCACTTTGTCCTTATATCAATCATTAGCTCATGAATACTATCAAAATTTTCATTTTCTCTTTATCCCTTCATTATGCTCATATCATCTACTTTCCAAAAATATTTCAATCACTTTTCATGGTTATCGGTACCATATAATTTTTAAAAACCACAATGATCCAATAACATGATATTCCAATATTCTACGATACTTTAAATGAGATTCCACAACATTATATCGTAATCCCATTACATAAAAACTTATTCATTACACCACATCATTTTCATAATCAACATCACAAATAGTGATCACATGTGACATCCCTTTATCATTTTCCTTAAGTGTTTTCTCACGTCGATCATCATTAACCCTTAGATTAGGGCATTGATTATCATAATGCCCCATTTACTTGCACTTGAAGCATTGAAGTGTTGGTGGTGTGTTCTTTGTAGTCTTTTATTTATTGACATCATTAGCAACCATTTTTCTAGTACTTCGGCACTGAACTGCTCGATGACCTTATTTTCCACACATAAAAAATTTTCTAGTACCTTTTAGGCAATCTCAACCATGCTTCTTTCAACACTTTGACCATAAAGAAATATTCATCTTCTTCTCACCATTGTTTTGAGATTTCTTCTTGAACTCCATCATTCGTTTTTTTTCAAAACCATGATATGGATATGTAACATTGACTTCCAGTTATACCTTGATAGCACAACGCACAATTTCTTCATAGCTACTGAAGTCTCTTATAGTTAATTCCCTTCGAAGACTTGGTTTTAAGACACTGATGAATCGATCAACTTTACTTTCAGGTTGGATGATATATCCAGATGAATACCTTGCAAGCCTTGTAAAATTCACTTCGTATATACCAACAGATTCATCATCCTTTTGCTTATGCTCAAGGAAATCCTGTTCCATATTTTTTCGAAGAATACTAGAGAAGTACTTATTGAAAAATAAGTTATTGAACTCATCCCATTCCATGGATTCAATTTCATCTCAGGGCCTCGTATTCTTAATTAGAGTCTACCATTCATCTGCTTCACCTTCTAAACGGTAAATAGCCAGAATGACTTTTTCATGTTCCGAACAACAAATAATGGAAAATATCTTTTCAATGGTACTAATCCTTTGTTCAGCATCAAGTGGATTAGAAGACCCACTGAAATAAGGTGGATGTTGCCTCATGAAGGACTCAATAGAATATTGTTCCCTTCTCTGCTCATTTGGAAGTCCAGAATGATTCATAGCTTGTGTAAGTATAGCAATAATATTTCTCATACCAACTGTAACGGTCTTGAATTAATTCCAGTGGACTATAATTGATACCTATCAGGGCACACCATGGGCGGCTACACCCCCTAGGTGGGACACACCACCATCCCTAGTGGCATCTGTTTCCTCATGAAGCCCTTGGGAGGAGAGCCATGCTTCATCCAACGCTCACATGTGAGAGTTCCCAAGGATCAGATTCATTCCTACCTCTTTGCCTCTAATACCAACTATAGATCCCCAAACATGACGTACGTGGACATTACAATACTTTTACGGAATACATAAAACATAACAAAAAAAGACACCAATGGACCGTAATAGTTTAGTGTCTTTGGAATCTCGGAACATAATCTTCTAATAATTGTGAAAGATCTTCAACGTCTCCCATAAAGATCTTTCATTTTTGTTTTATTACCTAAAACTTTCTTTATATCCTAGTGAAAAGAAAACATAAAAGGGGTGAGATCAAATGCTCAGTAAGGGAAAACATAGAGAACATAAAACAATCCATAGACATTTGAATGTAAAAACATGAGCATAAAATCTAAACATCAAAATCGTGAGAAATGACATAAAACATTGCAGTACGTAAGGCATAGATCATAAAAGAACATTAATCATGATAAAATAACATGGGAATAAAACTTGTAATTGTGGAAAACCATTAAGCACGTGATATGATTTCCATAGTAGACAAGACATTGCTGCCAAGACCATCTTAGTGGACAAAGTCCCTTACTGGAATGGGTTTACTTTCCGTCCTAGCCCTGTATTACTGAACCAGATTTACTTTCTGTTCCAGCCATGTTTATCTCATGGAATATAAATCTTTACCCAATGCATTGGATGGAGATATAGGTCCCACCCATCTCATAATGAAATCATTCATTCGTGTGCCACAAGATAAACATAAATCATTCATTCTAACCCAATTAATAAAATGGGTTTCATAAACATCATCCCATCATAACATAATCCATATAAAACCATGGATATCATTTCACCACAAAAAAATAGAACCATGTAAATAATCAAAACATTATAATTGAAACATAACTATATTAAATAATGTAATCATAGATAGAAAATTGTTTGGAATAAACACTTGAAATGAATTCTTGAGGAAAATATCCTTTATTTTTTAAAAACATTTTCTTTTCACAAAATTCCATGAAAGTTTAAAAGAAAATGATTTTGTTGAAAATAATCCTGAAATCTTGTGGAGGAAGATTTATGAAAATGAGGCTTTATGAAAGCATAAAAATTCGTTCTTTCCGTATAAGTTAAAAAAAATCTTCTCTTACTTTTTCTGGAAAAGTCAAATAGTACCTTGTATGGTAAACAAAAGAAAGATTCCTTACATACCTTGTATTAAAAGTCAAAAATGGATAAAAAGGACTTTTAACATACAACAAACCAGTTTTATAAAACATAGACATGAATGATAAATATAACCCTAGTAAATAATTACGAATAAACAATCTCGGATAAAAACGAGATTGGAAAAGTTATCCCTTACCTTAGGTCCGATATGATTCGTACGTATCCAAAGCTCATGTATAATGATTTAAATAATTTCATTGACTTATTACAGAATCATATTCATTGTTATGATATCATACATTGTTCACTTATGACTTTACATTACTCATTCTTTTGTAAATTCCATGTTAAAACAACGTTTTGGGTAATATCGTTTCATTTATCGTACGTGTTTCAATTTGTTGTTCTTGATATTATTACTAATATCCAGATTTACTTAATTCCAGAATGTAAAACATTATTTATATATAATTTATATTCAGCATAAAAATATATATTATAGATCTATAAATGGAATGAAATACACCGTTCATGGAGACGGTAGGCCGTACGTAAGCATGAACGTTGTTTTCGTTTCCTTAATGAATTGAATGGAATGACATAAATATATATATACATAAATCCAGTAGAATTATTATGTCTTATATTTCATTATTATTCATTATATATACTTTATAATCATTCTTGAATGTTTAACATGGAGAATGAATCTCGTCGCGTCGTGGAGAAGGAAATCTGTACGTACGCACGAGCGATGATATCATTCCCATAATTATTGAATGAAATTTTAGTGGATGATATAATATTTCATAATCATTATGATTTTATAATAACCATATATACTTATTTTTTACACCATTATACCCATCCAATTAAGGTGGTGGTGGAAAAACAGATTACACCATGGCATGGAGATGGTATTCCGTTCGTACGCACATGCGGTGATTTCTTTTTCGTAGGATGGATATATAGTGAAATGGGGTTGTTTCATATTAATAATAACATATCAGTATATTATTTATAATTATGTTATTTCTTTATAATGAAACAACTAAAGAAGAACAATTTTAAGAAGAAAGAAACTTGAAAGAATCGGTAGCAGAGATTACCTCTTCTTCGACGCACCTCTTTTAAGCTTCCTCTTAAGGGACTATAGTTGGTCTTTTGAGAAGACCAAAACCTCAAACAATTTTCTAGGGAAGTGGAAAAGAAAAATGGGCAGGTTTTTCCCAAGCTTTAAGGCTCAAATTTGTGTAAAGAAGAAAAGGAGGAGGTACCCTTTTATAAGGGAGGAGAGGGGAACCTTAGGAAAAACTTAAAATATTATTTTATAAGAAAGTCATATTCGGTGTATAATACCTAAAAATTGATTTATTGAGAAGATAAACAGAGGATGTGTCGAAATCCTCTCAACCAATAGGTTTTATACAAGTTTAGGTTACTATTTTAACATTATCATTTAGATTTAACTCTAAGTTATATAATTTATCTTTTACCGTGTCTTCTTGTTTTCTTACATTATATAGTTAATAAACTTACTAGAACAATCCAAAAGAACCCCAAGTGGTTAATTATTAATATATATAACCTTATCTAAGTCATTTTTCTGAAACATAGATATTTAGGAATAGAATAACAATTAATAATATAATATTTGTTTTAAAAACTATTTTATGTCAATTTTGACACTATTTGGTAATTGATTTTTGTGAAAATTATAACAGAATGATTAGTTCATAAAAAGGTAATTAAATAAATATTAACATGTCATATTAACCTAAAAAATTATTGTAATTTATAAATAGTCTCAAATTACATTTATTTGGGTATTTATAACATCAATTATGTTAATATTTCATTAATAAGGTAATTAATTCATCATCATTATGTCATAAATAAATTAAATTTTTTAATGTCTAAAAATTATAATAAAAATACTATTATGTATTAAATCTTTTTAGCTTTCTAATGAATATTTATAGTCTAATTTATCTTATGTAGAACCCTATATTAAATAAGTTTTAGTTATTAAATGTTTATTTTAACTATTTTAACTACTCTTTAAATAAAATAATAATAAAGGTCCTAATCTAATCCAAGTGGACCTAAAGGGTAATATTTTATTCCTAAGGTTGTTTTTTTTTTCGAATTACACTTATCCAATAGAATTAGGACATGTGTTAGGGAAATAATAATATCATTTTTACCCTTAATTACCCTATTTACTTTTAAACGTGGTAAATAAATGTAAAAGGTTACTATTCCCCAAAAAATTATTTTTTTCTTATTGAACCACATTTTAATCCTTGATATTAACCGTGTCTCTCGAATTTTAGAAAATTTCACTCACAGAAGCGGTAAAATTAAGATTTATGTAAATTTTCAAATTCTCGAAGGAGGTGGGTAAAAGACGGTGGAAAGCTCAATAAAAGTTTTATATATCTAGAATTATTATAAAATGACTCCAATTAATTACATTGAACTTATATAGGTATTATGTATCAATTTTGACCTAAAATAAATTTAGTTAAAATAAATAATTATTTAAATAAAAAGTCTGTTTTAAATAGTAACTCAGTGTTTTCACTATTCATCACAAATTGAATGTTTTTAGAAAAATACCAAAAAATTCACACTAGGCTAATTTCAATATTTCGAATCAAAAAATGAAGTCAATTTTGAAAGATAAAATTTATAAAATTTCAAGAAGTAGGTATTACTATTCATAACGGCTAGTTCATTATAATAATATCTCGTTTAGTGAAACATGGTATTGCGTACTACACACGCTATCGATAAAGTTCTTGATTGCATGTAATGAAATCCAAGTCAGGGATACATGTAGTGAAAGCTCCATTTGGTATTGCGTATAACATAATAAAAACTTATTTTATTTATACAATAAACAAAATCTATACTTAATGTTTCATAGAATAATTTCTACAAAATGATCTTGAAATTGTGTGTCACACGAGCCAGGAATAGTGTTGCGTATACTGCAAGCTAATATGGTGTTGCGTATAGCACAAGCTAATTTTGGTGTAGCGTACAACACAAGACATCAATGAAATTAAAAAGAATAATTCTCCCAAAAACTCTGGTTGTTACATTCCTTATGCTAGGTTCTATATCTAGTCAATTACATATTATATATTAGCTCGTAAAATTATGAACACTCTATAACTCTAAAAATGATATAGCACATAACATAAATTTATGAATCGTAAATGCTAGAACCATATACTTTGGTTACTTTGGGGACATAAATCCATCACAATGGTGGGTAAATAAAATTTGAATTATCCTAAGCATATCACCTGGGGGTTTCGTAACCAAGATTGCATCAAGGCCCATTGTCATGTACCAGGATACCACGGGTCAATCTCGAAACTCCTTGTCAATACTTTCACTCCTAGGTGCATCTGTGCCAGAGCAACCTCTACATGCTTGTATCCATACATGGATTTATTTCTTGAAATATACACATAATCTATTCCTCACAAAAATACGAGGATGTTCTTGTATTTTATCCTCAAAGTCTATCTTAGGGACTCTTCCATAATCTATGTTTTCTAAATATAGTTTCCAAGTTTTCTACTAAACTTCGTTTGATACCAACTGTAAGGACCTGACCCCAGTTTCCCGGAGTTGGTGACTTATTTTATTACATTGGAATTTAAACAATGAATATGTAACCCAAAGGACCAAGTAGTTTAGTATCATTAGGAAATAAGATACTTATATAAGTGCAACATTACATCCTGAATGGAACACAACACTGATTTATTCAATTATTAATATACAAGCCTCCTAGTTAATGATAGGAAGTCATTAATAATTTACTTCTTCATAACCTGGGAAAATAAAACATAAGAAAGGGGTGAGCTCAAAATCATAGTAAGGGTAAGAAATACAACATAAAATATCATAAACATAAGACATAGTGAATAATTTAAAATAGATACCTTTAATAAATAAACTTGCACACATTATGACAACAATATAAACTGAGAAAATAATTCCATAATAAAACATAATCATGGGTATTATACTAGTCGAATAACCACATGAAATTTAAATTACTAGATTAATAATGTGTGAAGTGTATATTCCGGACATTCTGAAACATTTTTTCAGGGCATTGGCCAAGACGTCTGTTGATTAAGGCCTCGACCAAAATCCATATATCACATTGGGAAAGGCCTCGGCCAATTCCACGCATGTTTGTCTCATGAGACCTACAGATGAATCGTGGGGCTATAGAAGTCCCCACACATCACATAATAAGTCCAATTAATTCCTCATATGAGTGGGTATAAACATAAACAACATACACATTCATATTGAAACTATCATATGAAATGTAACAAACTTTCCCCAATCATTAAACATAAAACTCTAACCATTATAAGTAATATGGTGAATGGTTTTAGAATATATCATCCAAAATAAAGTTTTTCATAAACCATTATATCAAATATGGTATATGATATCATAAATGATTAACCCCAACAATACATAAGAATCATCAAAAGAGTTGAATTGGATGAGAATACTATTGAAAAATCATTAGGCAATTCTTGAGATAAAAACTATTTTATTTTGAAAAGAATAGTTCTTTTGGATAAATCTTTTTATAAAACTAGAAGTTTGGTAAAATAGTATTTTAATAATAAAATGAGTTACTATAATTATAATGGTGTCCAAAAACATATTATATTGTTCCCTTGAAATAGGTAAGAATTTGAGAAATTCCCTTAAATCAGGCTTGTATTTTTGGAAACAATTTTAAACTTTTCATTTAAAATGTGTATATATATACAAAATAAGGAAGGGTTGTGGTTGGTAAAAATATATATAACACCCACACAGATTTTTTAGGATTAAATAATAATATATTATAATTTCATTGATGTAATTAGGAAATTAAGGTAACCCGAATGAATATGGAAGTTTGGGTGAGAAAACCCCTAACCTTAACTCCGAACGTGTTCCTCTCTCAAACTTAGGCTCATGTAATATGAAATTATTCTTTTTAATAACTTATTTAATAACCTATTAGACATTTACTTATTTTATCATAATTCTGGTTAGTTCATTTATGTTCTTATTTATAAGTTATTGTATCGAATTCAGCCGTTCCGAAGTGTTCGTTTTCGTTATTTTCATATTAGGATCACCTATATTTAAGTATGTGGGATGGATGTTAATCTCTTGAATTGAAATTATATATTATTTTTTAACATAAATATGTTTTATTGGTCATTTATATAAATTGGTTACATGTAATGAAGAAGAATTAGTATATATAACTTTAATGATAATTGTTTCAGTTAATTTGTGGGATTTGATTACAACGAAGTCATTTTTATTTAAAACTAAATACCATTTGAACAAAGGGATTACCGAATATTACATAGGTTATATAACATATATAGTAATCTGGTTAAAACATTACAATAATGGTTTCATTACAATAATTGATAGTGACAATAGAAATCAAAATCCCATCGTCCTTGAATGTGGAAAATTGACACATCTCAGATGGGGTTCTTGCAACTAGTATAAAAAAAGTAAAAGAGAGAGATGATGATAACTTATTCTACAATAATGAAAACATTCCAGTAAATATAATTTATAGGAGTCATCACAAATTTGGATAAAGATAGGTAATAGAAAAATAAAACAAATGAACTTGAAAAGAAAGACAAAGAATTGAAAACATGAATTTACCTCTTGAACCAAACTTCCTTGAGAGCCTCCTTAAGGGAGAGGTTTTTGTATTTATATGAGACGAAGCCTTGTTGGACATGGTAGAGGAAGGTTGGGAAGCTTTTTTGACAAAATTTTTATAGGGAACGAGGCTTGAGAGGAGTGAAGATAAGAGGGGGTGAGAGGGGGTTTTTATATGGGGGAGAGGGGATTTTTCAAATTTTTATTCATTAATTTATTATATCTACACAAGACAAGAAATAGTGAGTCAAATATGACCAAGAATAGTAATTTTATCATGTGATTTCGAACCATGTGGGATTAAATCACTTGTGATGTCATGAATAGTATATTTAATTGATAATTTGTATATACTGTATTTTACAGTATTTCACTATTCATAAAAAATTTGAGTATTTCAGAAAAATCCCAAATATTTACCGCAACCATTTCTCGACATGTAGAATCCATAAATAAATTCCATTTTTCAAAAATTAATTTCTTAAATACTATTATTTTAATATTTAATTAAAATACTAATTTATTCTAAAAACAACAATTTTAAAACATTTATTTACTTATTTTAAAGCTTAGGTATATCTTACATTCACTTGAATATTATTTATATACTATCATAGGTAATGATAATATTCATTAGGGTATATCACTATTCATAAGGGTATGTTACTATTCATAAAGGTAGGTTACTATTCACCAAAAATTATGTTTTTCTTATTGGACACCAAATAACTTACTGATCGCAATTGTGTATGTTAGATTTTCTAAAATCACATCACAGAAGTGACAAACTTATGTTTACTTGGATATGATATAACAAAGTGGTGTTTTTAGAGACTCGGTGATCCATTAATTCTATAATAAATCAATTTTTAAATTTTTGGGGTGTTACAAAAACCATGTAATTGAAGCATAAAATTTCAATTCTTGACACTTTAGGTTTTATACTAGGACATTCATGAACATCTCAAAAACACTAGGATAGGATTATAATCTACACTTAGATATATCCTTATGGTTTTTACTAAGGTTCTCTCATCCTAGATTCCAAAGGATAACTATACATTTTCTCTAATATGAAGTATAATAGCCCATATTATACATATTGATATTACCTCAAAATTAAAGAATATTTATCACATCCCATAACTAAAACCACTCTAGATCATTATAAATTTAGTGCCTTTAGAAACTGGGAAACATTAAAAACTGGTTCATAAAATATATGCATTATATATAGCTTATTTCTTCACATATAGACTCCTTTTTGACATATCATATTTAATATCTTTCTTCATGGCTTGGGGAAGAGAAATATGTGAAAGGTTAATATAAAACACTCAGTAAGGGTAAATAAGGGAAATATCAATCATATCATTTTAAAATATTATCCGACATGTGAAAGATCATAATATCATCTCATGAGATAAATTATAAAAGTACAATTTAATCACAATAATCATATCAAAAGAAATTAAATTTCATGGAATACAAAAATAATCATATAAAATCCTTACATATTAGAAAAGACTCATTTTTGAGTCCATTATAGCAGACAAAGTCCATTAGTGATTTGAGTTCACTCCTTATTCCAGTCCTGTATTACATAATAGGATTTACAGTCCATTCTAGTCATGTCTATATAAAGAGAGATAAATATTTAACACCTTCATTGGAAGAAGATATATGTCCCAACCATATCAAAATTAAATCATTCATATGTGTGCCACAAGAACATAATAATATTTACCATAGCATAACCTATGAAATAAAATGGGTATTATAAAAATCATTCCATCATAATTGATATAAAACAAATTGATTTCCTAAATAACACACAATGTAATCATAGTAATAACAAGATTATAAATATAACCCTATTTAATCAATGTCATCATATATTGAAAATAATTTTTAGAAAACACTTGAAATTAAATCCTAAGGAAAATATCCTTTCCTCTTCAAAAACGATGTCATCCCTCAAATTGACACACAATTATGGAAGAAATAATTTTATATGAAACTAACATTTTATGACTATAGGATAAGATTAAAGTTAAAAAGAAATTATGAAATCATGAAAATCTATTCATTCTGTACATGATAAAAAACATTTTTCTCATAAGTTTTCAGGAAAATTCAAAAAGGACTTCAGACAGAAACAATAAAAGATTCCATTCATACCATTTAGTAAAATATACCAATGGGTAAAATTGAATTTAAAAAATTATATAAGTATATAAATAATATTTTGAAATAAATATTTAGGAAACATGGATGTGTATGATAAATATACCCCAGTGAATACTTACAAATAAGAAATCTCAGATAAAAATTAGATTTGCGAAGTTATCCCTAACCTTAGGTCAAAAATCCTTCGTATATATCCGAACCTCATGTATAATGATTTAAATAATTTTATTGACTTATTCCATTATTATAATCAATTTTTTGTTATCATATATTATTTTATTATCATCTGTTTGTTAGTGACATTTCATTGTGACTAGTTATTCGGATATTGACTACTTTATTTTCTTATGCAAGATTTATCGAATAAGTTCATCTTCCAATTATTAGGTTATAGTTATATAATTTATAAAATGATATTATTATTATATATATATAATATATATTTATTCAATTCATATATATAATCATGGTTTAATGATGATCACTAAAAATAAATCGGATCGCATTGTGGAGATAGTAGGCCATACGTATGCACGAGGGATGATATCATTCCCAAACATATTGAATGTTATTGAAGTGGATGGTGTATGATATTTTATAATTATTATCATGTTATAATAACCATATATATTGTTTATTTAGATAATTATACCCATCTATCTATAGTGCTAGTGAAAAAAAGGTTACACCACATTGTGGAGATGGTAACCCGTACGTACTCACACACGGTGATTTCATTTTTTGTAGGATGGATAGATTGTGAAATAAAGTTGTTTCATATTTATAATAACATATCACTATATTAATTATACTAATGTTATTAATTTATATTGAAACAACTAATTAATAATAAGTAGAAGGAGAAATAAGTTTGTAAGAATCGGTAGAAAAGATTACCTCTTCCTCGATCTGCTTCCTCTAAATCTCTTCTTAGAGCACTATATTTGGTATTTTAATATTACAATAACCTTTAGAATAAATATTGGGAAGCTGAGAAGGAAAAAGGATTGGGTATGACCAATCATGATGGCTAAAAATGCAGTGAATAGGCAAGGGAGGAGGTGCCCCTTTATAATTGAGGTGAGGGGCACTATTGTAAGCTCTATAAATAATACTGTATAATAAAATCAAACCCAAACCAAAAACCACCAAAATGTACCCATTTAGAATATTTTATGAGATAGGGTAGAAATATCATCTTCCAAGAAATTTTTTCAAGTTATTTTTTCAATTTAAACCATATCTTTGTAATTGACACTTAGTTGTTCTATTTAAGTTTAATGGTGGTAATAATATTCCAAATATTTAATGGTTATAAATATTTACTTATATGGTGTTAATTTAACATAGATGGATATTTTATGACATTATAAATCGTATAATTATAAATTTTTTAATTTTTTAATTTTTTTTATTAAATAATTTAATTTTATTTTATTTTTATAAAATTCCAATAGCATCATTTTTGACACTATTAATTTATTTGACATTAAAAAATCATCACAGAGGATAAATTCCAACAAAAATATTTAATAAACTCCTATCATTTCATAGTCACCTAGAAAATTCGTGAATAATATTAATTAATTCATATGATATTTATTTTAATATTTTAAAATTATTTATATGTCACTATTGTGTCATCATTAATGGAAATTAGTTAATCTCTAAAAATTATAAATAAATTTCTATTATTCTGGTAATTAATTTAGATTTCTAGAGACTATATATAGTCGATATTATCTCCTAATTATCCATATATTAAAATTAAAATATTTATATAAAATGAGATTGTGACATTTTTTCGCATTCATTTTTTTATTATATTCATGTCATATTCATTGGTACATGGCCATCAAGTGATTCCATTTTAAAAAATAGATTATAATGGTCAAATATAGTCACCCAATTAGATACTTACAGGTGTTAAGGTACTTTTATAAATTTATTTTTACCTTTAATAACCTAATTTACCTTTAACTATTGTAATATAAATAATTACCAATGTTACTATTCATAATGCCCAAAAATAAAAGTAGCCTATTAACATAATTTGGATATACTGATAATAAGTATTGATTCAATTTTTAAACATTTAATACACATATGTTGTAGTAATTAATTTAAAATCCATCCCATTTTTTGAAAGAGATATTGGTTTTTTAGTTAAAACATTGCAAAAGATTGAATTTTTTTTACAAATGAATTCAATATAAAATTAATTCTAATTATATACATTATATTGAATTATAAAAATATTTTATATTGATACTTTAATACCTTTAAATATTATAATATAACCATATAAATTATCTCGATTAAAAAAATTTGTTTCAATTAAAAATTAGTATGTTTTACTATTCATCAAAACTTGAATGTTATCAGAAAATATCATAAATTTAACCAAAGTAAATATTTATAAACCTCTTCAAAATAAAATGTTTCTGTTTTCTTATAAAAATTATTAATCTGTCAGATTCATAATTTAAAATGGGTTCTCCATTCAAAGGCGTAAGATTACCTCTTTTTAAAAAATGTAGGTTTTTATTCAACAAATAGGGTTTATTCAAAACCTATGATTAAAATATAATTTGGATGAATAAAACTATTTTTATTATGTATATAGCATATATATCTCATTAATTTCATTAGAAATATTAATTCACTCAATAATAAAAATATAATTTATATTTCTCATAAATAATTTATACCCAAATAATTAACAATGCATTTTCATACATTAGTTATAATTATTCTTGTTGACATAGCGACTGGTCTATAAGAGTAATTTTATACTAAGGGCATCACACGGTTCATTTGAGATCACGATTTTGTGTAACACAGGAAACTGATGAATAGAAAAACTTAATTTAAATTTTTCATAAAAAACATCACGGAGTTACATAAACAAGTGTTCATTTCTGGTGTATGAATTAATGATGGTTTTGGTTGTGTCTTATTGTGATTTAAGTTTATTATTATTTTTAAATAATTTTAATTTTAAAATTTATTCCATATACTTTTTTTGAATTTTTAGTGGTATTTTTAAAATTTAAAATGATAATTTTACAATGTTTTGGGTTATATAATGTTTATATGGGTTTTTTTTTGAAAATAACCTCTTCTTTTTACATGATGAGTTTTATGAAGAGGTTATTTCCAATATTAATGTTTATAAATTCATTCAAATCAAAGAAGAATGTTTCAATTTTTTTTTGAAATATAGATATGATGGAATTTGGAATTCAAATTCTAAAAGTGTAGTGAAATTAGTTCTAATTCAAATAATAATTTTGAAAAGATTTTATTTAAATTTTAAGTTGATATGTTATTTTTACAAAGAATGATTTGTTTTTACTGAATTGTTTTATTTTTAAAACCCTTGTGCCTTGGTAAAAATGGGTTCGAAATACTACACTAGTTTATTTTAATTTTAAATGAAAATAAAGTATACATTAACTATTATTTTTAAAGCCTATCTTTTTTACTTTTCATATGGTTTTTAATAGTGAATTTGGGATTAAGTGTTGAAGAATGTCCATTATGGGTTCATGTTTGGTATTATTTTATAATTCCAACCAAAATAGTTGAGAAAAAATTATATGTAAATTTTAAACGATTATACATTAGTAATAACTTATAATTGTCAGAGTGGATACTTCTGATTTTAGAGTCTACCCAGATATTGACTAGAATGTTTGGATAAGTATTTTCTCTTCTCTTGCATCCTATTTAGATCATATTTAATATTACATAGTGTTTAGTAGTAATTTTATTTAGTTAGTCATTTATGATTATTTAGAGTCTATTATTTTTTTAATTGCCTCTCAGGTATCTTAGTGATTAATTATGTTGTATCTTCCAAGAAAATATTAGGAATTCTATGTGTTGGTTTATCGTAAAAAAATTCATGTGTAACATTTCATGGGATATTTTCTCATTTTTTATATTGCCATTATTTGATTTGGATATTGGTAATATTCATTATAATTTTTTATATAAAATTATATATGATATTTGGTCTAGTGTTCCAGTAGTCTTGGTATATGTGGATATAATTCTGGTAGGTTAATGGAGTTTTATCCCTTAAGGTTTATGAGGTTTTTTATTTTGGTCATTTTAGGTTGATATTTTATGAGTTGAACATGGGATATATTTTATTTTATAATACATTAAATATGACTATGGTTTTCATTACAATAACCTAATGGGATTCTAGGTTTTCATTAGGGGTTCTCTAGGAGATGGTACCCTATTTCTGATGTCATAGTTTATCAATTTGGAGAAAGGTCCCATGGTGAGTGCCTATACTATTTCCTTTTTGAGTATATGTTTTGGTTCTTTATCCTTATAATTTTTTTGATAGTTTTTTTCCTCAATTACCTGATGGTGTTTGGAATTTTTTTGATTCACTTTGAGTTGGTACCTCATTGGAATTTTGATCACATTTCATTGGAATAGTTGGTTGTAGATGGTAGAGGATGTTCATCACTAGTGAATTTTATTTTCAGATGTGTTTCTATTAATTCCTCTATTTAAGACAACTTTTAAATTATTGGGATACATATATTAGTTCTCTCTTACATTTGGGCTTTAATTTTTGTTTTTCAATAGATTAGTTTCATTTGAATGATGATTTTAGTTGGTTTGTCTGGATAAATTATTATGTCTAGTTATTTACTCATTATTTAGAAGGGTTATCATGTCTTCTAACCTTTTAGATATTACTAAGGAATTTATAGGCCTAATGTGTTATTTTTGGGAGATGATAACACCATGTTTTACTTTTACATTATTAATATAATATTTTTTATGTAAATATAATGTAACGCCCCAACCCTAGAATCCTGGAGCCGGTGTATTATTTTAATACATTGTCGTGATTACAAGTAATAATGTCCTGAAGAACATAACAATATATAAGTCTTGGAAAATAGATTACAAATATGAATGTTACATTACACATTCACACACAAAACATAACAAAAATCTTTTGAGAATTCCATTATTGTTATAGCTCAACCCTGTATATAAATCATAATACACTTCTTGGAATCTTGGAAAAAAACATAAAAAAGGGGTGAGCTCAGATGCTCAGTAAGGGTAAATAATTTAGAGGACGATTTAAAATTATAAGGCAAGATGTATAATATAAACAAAGTCCTTTTTAAACATAATATTGAACATAATATAGAAAAAATAAATCTAACATTACCATATAAACATGTACATGGATATTATACTAGTCGAATAATCACATGTAATAATTAATTTTATAATGAGTGAATGCATAATGCCAGACATCATAACCACATAGTCATGGCCTCATGAAAAGACTATAGATAAATGTTTTTTCAAGGCCTTGTTCCAAGACACTAGTTTTTATCATGATATATACCGATGCAACGAGGAGATATAGTCAGATCCACCCGTCACATACTAAGTCCAATGCATTCCTCAAATGAAAAAGGTGAAACATAACATAAACATTCGTATTAAAACTAGCATAAGAAATGTCAATACTTTAACTACTAACCATTAAAGGTATAAAAATAGCACATCCATAGTAAAACATATCATAACTCATACAATACAATATGGTAGATTTTATTATAATAAAACAACCTCAATAAAGAATAATATCCAGTAAAGAATGTTGACATAGTTGAAAATGATCAGTAAACCACTTTGAGAGAAATACCCATTTTAATGAAATCATTTAAAAGTCTCACAATTTATAAATTAATTCATTTTAAAACGATTTTTGAATCAAAGTGTCTCATGTAACTTTTGAACTTTTTCTTGGAATTAACATTTTAAAACAATCACGTCCATATAAACAAATCCTTATAATCATTGTTAAAACATGGACATTAATTAAAATGATTTGGAAAAATAAATCATTAAAACATTTAAAATTATGATATTTATAAAGAGTCCCTTCCAAAAAACTTTAAAATATTAATTTTGAAAACATTTTTATGAAACATGGACATTGATGATAAAAATTTCCTAGTAAATACTTACACATAAACAATCTCAGATAATAATGAGATTGAGTAATTAACCCTTACCTTGATCTTTCTTTTGGTCGAGGGTACGTTTATCCTCCTGTATAATGAAAATATTATGTAATTAAATTCCAAGAAAACCATATTTGTATTGATTATATCATACTTGATTCAATTATGGGTTTATATTAAACATTTAATTATAACATTTGGGGTAATAATCGATTTATTTATCATACGTGGTTTACCTTGTTATAGTTGATCGTATAACTTTTATCATGATTTAATTAATTCCTAAATGTAAAACATTATTTATGTATCATATATATTCATAATATATGTTTTTATAATAGATAGATATATGAAATAGAAAACACCGTCTATGGAGACGGTAGGTAGTACGTACGCATAAACGTTGTTTCTGTTTTCATATCGTATTGAATAGAAGTAAGTGAATGAGATATATATGTGTGTGTGAGTGTGTGTGTTTGTGTGTGTCTATATATATATATTTTTCTTAGTATCATTATAATTTCATATATTACATACTTATTAATAATATATATATATTTATAATCATTGTTGAGTGGTGAATGTGGAAATGAATCTAATCGCGTCGTGGAGACAGTAAGTCGTACGTATGAATGAGAGATGAATTATTCTATTGATGGTGTAATAATATGTAATTGGATGGTATATTATTGATATAGAATCATAAACATTTTATATTTATTATTAACATCAATTATATTCATTGTTATACCCATCCAAATAATGAAATATTGAATAACAAACTTCATCACGACGTGGAGACGGTAAGCTGTACATACACACATATGGCGAGTTTTTCATTCATTGGATGGATAGAATAATGAATATGGTTGTACCATATTTATAATAACATAAAATTATTTATAAGGTACTACAGTTATTATTTTGGTATGGAAACAATAATGAAAGAAGAAGTGGAAGAAGAAAAGAACTTTGAAATAGGGGGTGAAATAATTACCTTTTCTTTGAGTGCTTCCTTTTGATTTGATCAAAAGGGCACCATAGGTTGGATTTATGATCAATGTAAGGAATATAGGTTTAATTTAGGGTGGTTGGGAGGATATTTGTGCAGATTTTTGCTGATCCAAATGGCTTTGGAGGTCTCATTTTGAAAGAAGGGGATGTACCCTTTTATATGGGAGGTGAGGGTCACTTTAAGAAAATCTTCAAATATTATTTTATTATAAAATCATTTTCGGTTTATAATGGCTAAAAATGGATTTATTTCGAGAATAAGGTGGGGATGGATCTATATCTTCTGAACCAATATGTTTTAGACATGTTTAGGTCACCATATTAACCTTATATTTTATATTTAACTCTTAATTAAATATTTTAACTTTTACGTTGTCTTCTTGTATTTTTATATTACATGGTTAATAAAAAATATATAAAATTCCAATAAAACCCCAAGTGGTTAGTTAATGACATATTTATCATTATATATATCTTTTTTTCGAACAATAGATTTTTAGAAATATTATATCATTTAATAATATAGTTTTTTTATACTCATTTATTTCAATTTTGACACTATTTAGTATTTGGTTTTTGTGAAAGTAAACAAAACCCGATTAATTATAAAAAAATACATTAAATAAATCATAACATGTAATATTAACCTTTAAAATTATTGGAATGCATCAAAAGTATCAATTTAAATTTATTTGGATATTTATAATAAAAATTATTTTAATCTCTCATTAATAAGGTAATTACTGCATCATCCTTGTGTCATAAAATATTTAAATATTTACTGCCCAAAAATTATAAATAAAATATCATGATATAAGAAATCATTTAAGATTTATAATTAATATTTATAGTCGAACAGATCTTAGGTATAACCTTATATTAAAAATTATTTAATTATTAAAATTTTAATGTAAGGCTTTTAACTCTTTTTTAAATAAAATAATATTAAACGTCCTAATCTAATCAAAGTAGATCATCTTTTTTCCCTAAAGTTTATTTTGGTAGAAATAAATTTATCCAATTGAATTAGGACATGTGTTAGGGTAATTATAATATCATTTTTATCTTTAATTACCCAATTTACTTCTAACCGTAGTAAATAAATTTCAAAAATTACTATTCACCAAAAATTATTTTAATCCTATTAAACCGCATTATACTTACTGATTTCAATTGTGTATCTTGGATTTTTTATATTAAATTCATAGAGGAGGTAAAAATAGTTTTTATGTGAATTTTCAAATGTGCGTAGAAAGTGGGCAAAAGACGTTAAAAAGATCAAATAAAATTATATATCAAATATTATTATAAAATGACTAAAATAAATTAAATTATACTAGTATATGTATTATGTATCTATTTTTACTTTAAAATAATTTTAAATATAAATAATAATTGTTTAAATAAAAGTCAGTTTTAATCAATAATGTAGTGTTTTCCACTATTCATCAAAAATTGTATGTTTTCGGAAAATTTCCAAACATTCACCCTAAGATAATTTTGATTATTTGAATCCAAAAATGAAGTCTATTTTACTAAATTAAGAACATTTATGTTGAATTAACTTATTTAAAATAAATTCACATTTTCAAAACAAAAAAAAGTGTTTTTTAAGTAAAAAACCATCAAAATAGATGTGTTTATGTCCAATATAAATTTGAAATTACTCACAATGACCTACATTATATTAAATGATAAAAATATAATATATTCATACTTTTAATCCATTAAAATTAAAAATTTATCATGAAAAATTATTTTTATTAAAAAAGTAGTTTTCAATTAAAATTTAGTATTTTTCACTATTCAACAAAATATGAAAGTTATCAGAAAAATACTAAAAAAATTATAACCTAAAATTTTATTTCATACTTCTAAAGAATAAGTTAATTTTGTAAAATTTAATATATAAAAGTGTCAAATATTGTATTTAAATAGCGTTTTCCATTAAAAGGCGTTAAAATTGCATTTTTGGAAAAATACTTCCTTTATCTGAAAAATTGAATTTATTCTTATATTATGTCTAAGAAACACATAATATGGATGTTAAATTTATAGGGAGTATATAAAATTTAAAATTAAGTTAATACTATTGATAAATTCTTTTTGAATGGATAGATTGGTCAGTTGTGGTGTGCTCGAACTCGGTGTTTTTTTGTAATGCAAGATATTAAATTACATTAAAAAGATAACGTACTACGAAATAATGGGGTGTAACATTATCCCCTCCTTCAATAAATGGCTTTCTCGCAATTTGAAATTGTTTTTGAAAATAAAAGGTTGAAAATAGAAAATACCTTTGTGGAAAACCCACATCGGAAATGAGGTCAACAAAATTTAGTCTTAATAAGAGTGAAAGGGAATTGAAAAAGTCACCACCAAATTTTGATTTTGAATAGGAGAACATTGGTTGAAATTATAGACACATAATTGAAGGGAAAACAAAAAATATTTATGGGGAGTGATTGAGATCTTCAATCACATAAAAGGGTAAAATTGAGGGCCTCAAAGCCATTAATCTATAATGATTTAATATATCATTCGTTCAAAAAACACAATGTATGAGGATAAAACATTTTTGGTTTTATGATCCCTTTAATAAAGTTTAATAATTAATTTTTCATATAATAAAAAAAATACTTGACATGTAATGTTTCATTCATCAACTAATTTCTACCACAAAATAATATTTCACTTAAAAAAAATATTTCAAAAATATTTTATTTATCATAATATTATATGGTTCTAAAAATAATTAATTTATAATAAATTTATCAAAATATTTAAAAAAACTATATTATCAAAACCAATACATCAAGTTGGCCAGTTGTAGGTGATGTACCCTTGTCGTCCTTCGGTTGCGGGTTCAAGTCTCGTGGCCTTGCTGGATGTGATAGGTTATCGCCTGACCTCAAGGTTGTTCTTTTTATAAAAATCAAAAAATAATATTAAGAAATGTTTTAACCTTATATAATAGTATCAAATGTACAACTTAATCCATTCCAACCTTTATAATTATCCAAAATACTTCTATCCAAACTCACAGTCCAAAATTTATAAATAATGTCAATATAACATAATAAAGATCTATTTTTTCCACATAATAACATGTGAGTACCTTCATCACGTATGGTAACACCCAAAATTACTATAAAACCATATTGAATGCATTCATGCTCCCTTATTGCTTATATAATACTAAATATATTTCTTATATCCAAAAACATTTAATACTCCAACAATGATGGAATAAACAAACCATTAACCAGTTCCAAGGTAGTCATGAATATCCAATATAATATATCCAAATCAACCATCTATTATTCCAAAATCCCTAACTCAGTATTAGGACCATATTAATGTTTATCTTTCCTTCAACCATATATTTTCCAAAAATGTTTTACTTGATGTTGCGTCACATTTTTTAGCACCATAAAATCTCAATTCCTCAATGAAATTGTACTGCCGTACAATCCTTATTTATTTCCATAATTAATATAACCAGTACATCATTGATACAACACTAAAATGACATAATTCATTAATAAAAATATAAGAACACTAGTTATTACTCTGCATCTACGGTAGTATCATAACTTGATTATTATCCCATAGAATCATTTGGGGAATACTCTGATTATTGGGATATTGATTCGCGTACTGTCCCAAGTCCTTGATGATGAAACATTGTACATTTGAAACATTATTCATACCCTTTCAATAACATACTTGGTGTCATTTTTCTCCACACTTATTACAAACTCCCATTCCTTTCAAAAAAATTCCAAGATGATTCTTTCCACAGTTATCAAATGTGGGAAAATAGTTATTTCCCTTCATCCTTTTATCCAACTTTTTCCCTACCATCCTATTCTTCTCTGGCTTTCCTTCAAAGAAACATGACCCGGTGAATTATTTACTTATCTTATTAACACATGAACCAATTTCTTCATATGATGATAATATGTGGGAGAATATTTTCTTTCTAAATGTTGGTTTCAGACCATGAAATATATGATCATTCTTACTCTTTGGATCACACATATTGCTGGATTTCTAATTCCTCTAATGAGATCCATTTCTAATCAATCGGTATACACTAGGATAGTTTATGAATCACAATGAATAATTACAAACTTTTAAAATACATAACATAAATTAAAAATTATATGCATATAATCCATAATCATAAAAATGTTTTCTTTAATGATGTATTTACTCATAAATCCCTCCTAGTGGTTTTTAAAGAAAAAGAAAATTAATCCTAAGCATTTCTCCCAAGAGTTTCGTAACCAAGAGTGAAACAAGATTTTTTTACGTTCACTAGGATACCCTAGGTCAATCCCAAAACTCCTTGTCAGTGTTTTCACTCCTAGATACATCTTTGTAAGGGCCGCCTCTGCCTGCTTGTATCCAGACAAGGATGTATTGCTTAGAAACTTCACAAAATCTATATATTACGAAAATTATAGGACGTTTTTCTATACTAATCCTTAAAGTCCATCTTAGGGTAATGTTCTCTAAGAAGATTTTATCTAAATATAGTTTCCATGGTTTGTACTAAAATTTCTATGATACCAACTGTAATGCCCCTACCCCAGAATCCGGGAGCCGAAGTATTATTTTAATACATTGGCATGATTACAATGAATCAAGTCCCGAAAGACCGATCACTTTAGCAGTCTTGGAAAATATATTACATACATGAACGTTACATTACACATTCACACACACAAAATATATATAATCCATTGATAATTACATTATTTTTCTAGATAAAACTAGCATATATATAAATTTACACTTCTTGGCATCCTGGTAAAACAAAACATATGAAAGGGGTGAGCTCAGATCCTTAGTAAAGGTAAATAATTTAGAAAAACCTATAAAATTTTATGTCAAGATGTATAATAAAAACAAAAGCCTTTTTTAACATAATCTTGAACATAATATGGAAAAAATATATCTTACATTACCATATAAACATGAACGGGGATATTCTACTTGTCTAATAATCACATGTAATAACTAATTTCATAATTAGAGGATGAATAATGTCAAACATTATAACCACATAGTCACGTCCTCATGTAAATACTATAAATAATTTTTTTTCAAGGCCTTATTCCAAGACAGTAGTTTGTCTCAGGGGACATACATATGAATCGAAGACCTATAGCGGACTCCACCTGTCACATAATAAGTCCAATGCATTCATCAAATGAAAACGGTGAAACATAACCTAAAAATTTGTATTAAAACTAGCATACACAATGTCAATACTTTAACCGTAAACCATGAATGGTATAAAAATAGCACATCCATAGTAAAACATGTCATAACTCATACAATATAATATAGAAGATTTTATTATAATAAAATAACCTCAATCAAGAATAGTATCCAGTAAAATATGTTGGTATAGTTGAAAATGATCAGTAATACGCTTTGAGAGAAATACCCATTTTTCAGGAAATCATTTAAAAGTCTCACAGTTTATAAAGCATCCATTTAAAAGAGATTTTTAATTAAAATTTTCCAATAACACTTTGAATATTTTGAAAGGAATTAACATTTTAAAACAATCATGTCCACATAAAAATATCCATAAAATTATTTTTAAAACATAGACATTAATTAAAAATATTTAGAAAAATAAGTCATTAAAACATTTAAAATGATGATATTGATAAAGTGTCCCTTCCACAAAACCATAAAATATTAATTTTGAAAACATTTTTAGGAAACATGGACATGGATGATAAAAATGTCTCTATAAATACTTACACATAAACAATCTAGGATAATAATGAGATTGAGGAATTGTAACACCCCAAGATTTCATAGAACATTATTTCTTCAAAGTAATTCAATAACTTACACTACATGCCACACTGAGTTCAAGCACACCATAACTTACCAAATTAGCCGTTCAGAAGCAGTTATGAATAGTATTAACTGAATTTTGAACTATATATAATCATTATAATTTTAGAATCCATATTATGAGTTTCTTAGACATAATGTAAGAACTAATTCATTTTTTTCAGATAAAATAAGTATTTTAAAAAAAATACACTTTTACCGCCTTTTAATGGTGAACCTGTTTTAAATAAGATATTTGAAACTTTTATATATTCAATTTGACAAAATAAACTTCTTCTTTAGAATCTGGACATAAGAATTTATTTTCCATAAATTTTTTGTGCTTTTCTGATAACTTTCATATTGGGGTGAATAGTGAAAATTGCTAAATTTTAATTAAAAACAACTTTTTAATAAAACTAATTAATAGTGATAAATTATGAATTTGAGTGATTTTAATGTATAATTAGATTATATTTTTACCATTTAATCCAATGTTGGTCATTGGATGTAATTTCACATTTAAACTACACATAAGCAAGTTGCAATCTTTTGATAATTATTATTTTTAAAAATATGCCTTTTGGTTTTGAAAACGGGAATTAATTTTAAATTAATAAATGAAACTTATATGTTATGAATTTGGTAAAATAGAATTCATTTTTTAAATCATAATTTCAAAATTATCTTCGGGTGAATTTTTGATATTTGTTTGAAAACTTTCAATTTTTGATGAATAGTGAAAAACACTGAGTTATTGTTTAAAACCGACTTTTTATTTAAATAATTATTTATTTTATTAAAATTTATTTTAGGTCATAATATATACATAATACCTATATATTCTCAATGCAATTAATTGAATTCATTTTGTAATAATATGAGATATATAAAAATTTTACTGAACTTCTCACTGTAATTTACCCACCATCAACGAGAATTTTCAAATTCACATAAAACAAAATTTTACCGCTTCTGTTAGTGGAATTTCGAATATCCGATAGACATGGTTAATATCAAGGAGTAAAATATGGTTCAATAAGATAAAAATAATTTTTGGTGAAAAGTAACTTTTTTACTTTTATTTACCATAGTTAAAAGTAAATAGGGTAGTTAAGGGTAAAAATGATATTAATATTACCCTAAAACATGTCCTAATTCTGTTGGAAAAGTTTATCTCGACCAAAAACAACATTAGGAATAAAATATTATCATTTAGGTCCACTTGGATTAGATTAAGACATTTATTATTATTTAATTTAAAGAAGAGTTAAAAGAGTTACAATCAAAGTTTAATAACTAAAAAATTTTTAATATCGGGTTATACATAAGATAAATTCGATTATAAATATTCATTATAAAGATAAAAATATTTCCTACATTATAATATTTTATTTATAATGTTTAGACATTAAATAAGTTAATTTATGTATGACACAATGATGATGCAGTAATTACCGTATTAATGAAAGATTAAGATAATTAATATTATAAATACCCAAATAAATGTAATTTGAGAATTTTTATGAATTATAATACTTTTTTAGGTTAATATGATATATTATTATGGTTATATAAATTTTTTTTCAAAGTAATAATTCTTATATAAATTTATCAAAAACAAAATTCACAATAGTGTCAAAATTGACTTAAAAGAGTTTTTAAAACAAATATTATATTAATAATTTGATATTCTATTCCAAAAAAACTAAGGTTCGGCCAAAGGACTTATATTATGATATGTGTATAATTAATGTACCACTTGGGGGTCTATTTTATGTTTATATTAAGTTTATTAACCATATAATATAAAAATATAAAGTGACAAGGTAAATGTCAAACTAATTAACTAAGAGTTAAAACTAAATGATAAGGTTAATATAATGACCCAAACATATCTAAAATCTATTGGTTGAAATGATTTCAAACCATACCAACCTTATACTTTTAATAATCCACTTTAGAGCCATTATAAACCTAATATAAATTTATTATAAATTAATACTTGATGTTTTTCATAAAGAGCCCCTCCTCCCCCTATAAAAGGACACCAATTATAACTAATTATTCATACCTTAAAATCCTTTTGGTTCGGCCAAAATCTGCCCAAATACCCTCTGAAATATCGCCCCTTAAACCTAGAGGCCTTAGTTTGATCAGAAATCCAACCAAAGGAGCCCTTTTGATCAAATCAGAAGGAAGAACCCGAAGAAGAGGTAATGTTTTCACCACCCTCTTTCAAGTTAATTTCTTCTTCAACATCTTCTTTCATTGTTATTTACATTATAAAATAATAACTCCAGTATATTATATATACAGTGATGTCATTATAAATATGGTACAACCATATTCAGTATTCTATCCATCCTTTGAATGACATGTCACCACACGTGCATACGTACAGCTTACCGTCTCCACGTCGTGGTGTAATTGTTATTCAATACATTATTATTTGGATGGGTATAATAATGATGTTTAATTCATGTAAATAATAAAAATAACATAATAATGATTCGGTATATAATATATACCATCCAATTATATATTATTTTAATATCAAAATAATGATATTGTCGCTCGTGCGTACGTACGGACTACCGTCTCCACGAACGCGAGGAGATCCATTCCCCATCGTATCCATTCAAGACTAATTTTCATTTGATGATTACAAATAATGTTTAAGGACTTGATATCATTCTTGATATGAATAAGATAAAACCTATTCATAATAAACATGGCTTACGTAACAAATCATATAAAGGAAAATGAATTTGTTAACACCTGAAATGACGATAATACTAAGATATTATTAAAATAACAATGTTAAAAGCTTATATATGATATCAGATTAATGTATATTATTCTTGTATAATTTAATAACAATTATTTCACCATTATACAGGAGTTTAACCTACCCTCATCCAAGTAAAAGTACAAGGTAATGGTTCTTTTCACAATCTCTTCATTATCCGAGGTTGTTTATACGTAATTATCTACTGTGCCCTCTTTATCATCCACATCCATGTTTCATAAAAATGTATTTCAATACATTCTTACTATTTTGCAGAATATGGTTTAAAGTCATTTATACACTTGTTTGACTTTTTATAAGAAGTTTTTAAAGGAATATTTCCGTCGTTTTCCAAACAAGGTCCTTTTTAACCTTTTTGACAAAATTAAGGTAAGAATGTCTTTTTAACATATACGGCAGGTGCGGATATTTTCCACCATTATAAAATAATCGAAGCTTCCCTTACAAGCTTATAAAAATATTTTTAAAAGTAAATATTTTCTTTTATAATTATGTTACTTTTAAATGATTTCAAAAAAGAGAAATTTCTCTCAAATAGTTTTGATTTCAACTATGTCAACATCATTTGACAGATTTTAAGTTTATTTGATGTCGATTTATTATGATACAAAACTTCCATACTGTATTGAAGGTTTTGTGATATGTTTGACTGTGGATGTGTTATTTTATACCATTCATGGTTTATGAAGAAAGTATTGACATTTCATATGCTAGTTTTAATACGAATGTTTATGTTATGTTCAAACCTGTTCATATGAGGAATGCATTGGACTTAATAAGTGACGGGTGGAGCCCGTGATAGCTCCTCGATGCATCGGTTGGTCTCATGAGACAAACTAGTGTCTTTGCATGAGGCCTTGACAAAATATTATTTGATGTCTTGGCATAAGGCCTTGGCTACGTGTTTATGATAGTCTGGAATTATGCATTCCATCATTATGAAAGTGGTTATTGATATTGCATGTGATTATTCGACTAGTATAATATCCATGTGAATAAGTAAATGGAATTATTTCATTTTATCTTTACCATATTATGATGAAGATTATGTTTGAAAGGCTTTTTTTAGTTATACATTGCCTTAAATGTTTATGTTTATTTATGAAGGTTTCCGCTATATTGTTATCCTTACTGAGCATCTGAGCTCACCCATTTCAATGTTTTATTTTCACAGGATTCCAAGAAGTGTATTGTGATTGATATGTAGGGATAATACAAGGGAATAATGGCATTCATAACGGATTATTTATTTTGTTTTTTATGTTTTAAGTGTAATATAACATTCATGTATGTAATCTATTTTCCAAGACTGATAAAATGATCGGTCCTTCGAGACTTGATTCCTTGTAATCATGCCAATGTATTAAAATAAGGCACCGACTATGGGTAACTAGGGTCGGGGCGTTACAGTTGGTATCAGAAAACGTTTAGCAATAACTTGGAAACTAGATTTAGATAAACTATGATTAGAGCACATTACCCTAAGATAGACTTTGAATATTATTATAGAAGAACTTCCTAGAATTTTGGTATTTAGAGATTTTGTGACTTTTTCGAGAAATACATCCCTGTCTGGATATGAGCAGGTAGAGGCGGCTCTGGAACAGATGTACCTAGGGGTAAAACCTGAAAACACCTCTTTGAGCTAGACTCGAACGAGAACTGGTGCACAACAACGGTCCTTGCTGCACTCTTGGTTACGACACTTCTGGGGGATATGCTTAGGATAATTCTCATTTTATTTACAAACCATTATGAAGGGTTTATGAGTATATACTCCCTCAAAGAAAACATTTTAATGATTATAGATTATATCCATAAATTTTTTAACGTATGTTAAGTGTTTTAAAAGTTTGCGATTAGGTATTTTTATTCATAAACTAATCTAGTGTATTCCATTGTTTAGAAATGGCACCGACTAGAAGGAATGAAAAATCCAGAAATACGTATGATCCAAAGAGTATGAAGGGTCATATCATTCATAGTATTAAGCCAACATTTATAAGGGAAATATTCTCCCATGTATTATCATTATATGAAGAAATAGTATCATGTGTTGATAAGATAAGTAAAGATTTCTCGGAGTCATATGAATTTGATGGGAAGCCAGAGAAGAAAAGGATAGTAGAGAGAAAGACAGATAAAAGGAAGAAGGTAAAGAAGGATTTTCCCATATTTGCTAACTGTGGAATGAATCACCTTGGAAAATGTTTCAAGTAAATGGGAGTGTGTTATAAGTTTAGAGAAAAAGGACACCACGTCCATGATTTTGAGGGTAAGAAAATGGTTTCAAATGTACGATTCTTCATCTGCAAGGAGTGGGGACACTATGCGAATCAATGTTCAAATCATCAGAGTATTCCCCAAATGATGCTATTGGATAATAATAAAGTTATGATACTACCACATATGAAGAGGAATGACTAGTGTTTGTAACGCCCCGACCCCAGCTACCCAGAGTCGGTGCATTACTTCGTAACATTGGCATGATCACAAGAAAGATCAAATCCCGAAAGACCGATTGGTTTAGTAGCCTTGGAAACACTAGATATAATCATAAAGTTTTACATTACATTTTAAAGTGAAAAACTACTACAACAACAAAGTCTTCATATCCACACTATTAACCCCTCATAATATCCCTGCAAGTCATTCATAATTTACTTCTTCACTACCTGGGAAAAATAAAACATAGAAAAGGGGTGAGCTCAAATGCCCAGTAAGGATAACAATATAGCGGAAACTTTCATAAATAAGAATAAACATTTAAGGCAATGTATTACTAAAACAAAAGCCCTTTAAAATTGAACTTCAACATAGTATGGCAAAAATAAAAATGAAATAATGCCATTTACTTATTCACATGGATATTCTACTAATCGAATAATCACATGCAATATCAATAACCACTTTCATAATGTTGGAAATGCATAATGCCAGACTATCATAACCACATAGCCAAGGCCTCGTGCCAAGACTACAAATAAGATTTTGTCAAGGCCTTGTGCCAAGACACTAGTTTGTCTCATGAGACCTACCGATGCATCGAGGAGCTATAGCGGGCTCCACCCGTCACTTATTAAGTCCAATGCATTCCCATATGAAAAGGTTTAAACATAACATAAACATTCGTATTAAAACTAGCATACGAAATGTCAATAATTTCACCATAAACTATGAATGGTATAAAAATAGCACATCCACAGTCAAACATATCACAAAAACTTCAATACAATATAGAAGTTTTGTATTATAATAAATCAACTTCAAATAATCTTAAAATCCATCAAAGGATGTTGACATAGATGAAATCAAAATTCTTTTTAAAGAAGTATCTCCTTTTATTTTGAAATCATTTAAGATCCATATAAAATAAAACATTTTCTTTGAAAATATTCTTATAAGCTTGTAAGTAAAGCTTTGAAGATTTTATAACGGCGTAAAATAACCGCACCCGCCGTATAAGTTAAAAAAACATTCTTACCTCAATTCTGTCGAAAAGGTTAAAAAGGACCTTGTTTTGAAAACGACGGAAAGATTCCTTTATAAACCTCTTATAAAAAGTCAAAAAAAGGTATAAATGACTTTAACCCATATTCTTGTAAATAGTAAAAATGTTTTGAAATACATTTTTAAGAAACATGGATGTGGATGATAAAGAGATCCCAGTAGATTATTATGTATAATACAACCTCGGATAATGAAGAGATTGTGAAATAACCCTTACCTTGTACTTTTCCTTGGTTGGGGTAGGTTAACCTCCAGTATAATGGTGAAATAGTTGTTATTAAATTATACAAGAATCATATATATTAATATGATATCATATATGATCTTTTAACATTGATTTGTTAATAATATCTTAGAATTATCGTCGTTTCGGGAGTTAACTTACTCATTTTCTTTTATATGTTTTGTTACATAAGCCATGGTTGTTGTATCTTATTCATATCCAGAATGATATACAGTCCTTAAACATCATTTTTAAATCATCAAATGATAATTATACTTGAATGGATACAATGGAGAATGAATCTCATCGCGTTCGTGGAGACGGTAGTCCGTACGTACGCACGAGCGACAATATCATTCTTTTGATATTAAAATAATATATAAATGGATGGTATATCATATATACAGAATCATTAACATGTTATATTTATTATTTACATGAGTTACACATCATTATTATACCCATCCAAATAATATTATATTGAATAACAATTACACCACGACGTGGAGACGGTAAGCCGTACGTACGCACGTATGGTGACATGTTATTCAAAGGGTGGATAGAATACTGAATATGATTGTACCATATTTATAATAACATCACAGTATATGTGAGATACTGGAGTTATTATTTCAGAATGGTAAGAACAAAGGAAGAAGAAGTGGAAGAAGAAATGAACTGAGAAAAGGGTGGTGAAATCATTACCTCTTCTTCGGGTTCTTCCTTTTGATTTGATCAAAAGGGCTCCTTATGTTGGCTTTCTGATCAAACTAAGGCCTCTAGGTTGTATTGAGGGATGTTGGGAGAGTATTTGGGCAGATTTTGGCCGAACCAAAAGGCTTTGAAGGTGTGAAGAAATGAGAAGGAGGAGTGCCCTTTTATAAGAGGGGTGAGGGGCACCTTTGGAAAAGTTAGAAATATTAATTTATAATAAATTCATATTCGGTTTACAAAGGCTCAAAAGATGACTATTCAAAGGATGAGGTGTGGATAGGTAGAAAACAACTCATCCAATAGAATTTAGACAGGTTTGGGTACTTATATTAACCTTATCTTTAAGTATTAACTCTAAGTTAATTAGTTTCACTTTTACAATGTCTCTTTGTATTTTTATATAATATGATTAATAAACTTACTATATACATCCAAGAGACCCCCAAGTGGTCCATTAATGAGGAAACTATCATAATATAAGTCTCTTGGCCGAACCTTAGATATTTAGGAATTTAATATCAATTAATAATATAATATTTGTTTTAAGAACTCTTTTATGTCAATTTTGACACTATTCAATAGTTGATTTTTGTGAAACTCCTAACAGATTGATTACTTCGAACAAAGTCAATTAAATCAATCCTAATATATCATATTATCATAGAAAATTAGTTTAATTCATTAAAAGTTTCATATTATAATTATTTGGGTATTTATAAGATCAATTATTTTTATTTTTCACTATTTTAGTAATTACTACATCATCATTGTGTCATAAATAAAATAAATTATATAATGTCTAAAAATTATAAATAAAATATCATTATGTAGGAAATCTTTTTAGCTTTCTAATGAATATTTATAATCTAAAATCCAACATGTATAACCCTATGTAAAAATTGTTCTTCTAAAAGATGTAAGCTTATGCCATTTTTATTTTTATTTTAACTTTATTAATATAAAGTGTCCCTACCACATACAAGTGGCTCCAAGGGGTCCCCAAATTGACCAAAGGATGCCCATGGTCGGGTATGTGTCCACCAATAAGGTTAGGACACGTTTTAGGGTAATTTTTTATTATTATAATATTAATTTTTTAACCCTTATTTACCGGATTTACCCTTTAACCATGGTAAATAAAATATTTACCACAGTAACTATTCAAAATGTCTAAAAATAAAAGTTACCTATTTACACAATTTGAACATCCTGATTCCAAATATGGAATCCATTTTCCTAAATTCAAAACACAGAAGTGGCAGAAATTAATTTAAAATTAATTCCCGCTGTCAAAACAAAAAGCGTGTTTTTAAGAGATAATAACTATCAAAAGATTGACACTTGTTTATGTTCGGTTTAATTGTAAAATTATGTCCAATGATAAACATTAAATTGAATGGTAAAAATATATTCTAAATATACTTTAAAACCACTCAAATTCATAATTTATCACTATTAATTATTTTGATTAAAAAAGTTGTTTTTAATTAAAATTTAGAAATTTTCACTATTCATCAAAATATGAAAGTTATCCGAAATGTACCAAAATTTCACCCTAGGCTAATTTTGATATTCCGAATCCAAAAATGAAGTCCATTTTGAAATATAGAATATATATGATTTCAAAAAGTAGGTATTACTATTCACAACGGCTAGTTTAATTAGCTGTGGTGTGTGTTAGAACTCGAGGTTGCGTACAACACACGCTATCACATTATTCAAAGGAAAGCGTACCGTGGAAGCTTGGGATGTTTCATTTTAAATTTTTTGATGTCTCCATTTAGTCAAAAAGTTTAAAATATTGTATTTAAAAAGGTTTCACTATCAAAAGTTGATAAAAGTGAAATACTGAAAATGAATATGTTCTTGCATTATGACTAAGAAACTCATAATATGGATTCTAAAATTATAAGGATTATATAAAGTTTAAAATTTAGTTAATACTATTCATGACCTCTTTTAATGGCTTTTTTTTGGTAATTCATGGTGCAATTGAACTCAGTGTTGCGTGTAGTGCAAGTTATTGAATTATTTTGAAGAAATTACACACTATGAAATCTTGGGGTGTTACATTCTCCCCTCCTTCAATAAATTGCGTCCTCGCAATTTGAAATTGTTCTTCGAAAATAAAAGGTTGAAAGTAGAAAATATATTTGTGGGAAAACCCAAATCGGAAATTGGGTTACTAAAATTTAGTCTTAATATGAGGAAAAGAGAAATCAAAGGGTCACCACCAAATTATGATCTCGATTAGGAGAACATTGGTGGAAATTGGAGACATATAATCGGAGGAAAAACGTAAATATTTATAGGTAGTGATTGAGGTCATCAATCGCAAACAAGTATAAAATTGAGGTCCTTAAATTCATCAATCTATGATGAATTGAAATACCATTGGTTCAACAAAACATAGGGTATTAGGATAACACATTTTTGACGTTTCAAAGTATCCTAGTTGAAATCCCACATCGAAAAATGAATTAATGAGGCCTCTATTTAAAATAAAGAGTCGAAAGTATGAAGATTACCGAAAATAACACATACTAGGGTTCCATGTAGGAAAATATGGATATGGAAGAAAAATCTAACCATCAATTATCTGATGGAGAGTGGTAGAGAACATGGCTATAAAAAGGCCAACAATCCCAAAGCCAAAAATTAGTGATGATTTAAGGTACCATCTAGGAAAAAATTTTTGTTCAAAGTTTCTTTTCTTAATATTGAGGAATTTATTTATGAGATTGGCTAAGATCATAAGGAGATATACTTACTTTATAATTAGAGTTTTATCCATTAATAAATTTCTACCACAAACTCATCTTTCACTCTAAAAGATAATAGAATGTAAAAAAATTCTATTTACACTATTCGTATAGGGTTCTAAAATAAACGAATTTATAATTCATCTACATGATCTTTTAATAAAAACTACATTATTTAATCCAGGACATATCATGGTCCAGTGGTAGGTGATACACCCTTGTCGCCCTTCGGTTGCGGGTTCAAGTCTCGCAGCCTTGCCGGACGCGACGGGTTGCCGCCCGACCTCCGGGTTGTCCTTTTATGGCAATCCAAAATAATCCAAACTAGAACTATCCAAAATACTTCTGTCCAAACTCACAGTCTAACATTTATAAAGAAGGTAAACATAATATAGATCCTTTTTACCCCGTAATATCATATGAATACCTTCATCATGTATTACCATATTCCTTATTGATTAAATTCATGCTCCCTTATTCCATATAGAATGCTGGATATACTTCATCAATCCAAAAATGTTTTAAACCCCAACAATGATGGAATATACAAATCATTAATCAGTTCCAAGGTAGTCAAGAATATCCAATATATTTTTTTCCAAAATAATCATGTATTATTTGAAAATCACTACCTCGGTATCAGAACTATATTATGGTTTATCATTCTCTCAACCATATATTTTCCAAAAATTTATCCTGCTATTGAGTCACTTTTCATTGTTCCACACAATCTCAAGTCCTTAATGAAATAGTACTGCAGTACAATCCTTATATACTCCATAATTATTATAACAAGTACATTGTTGGTACAACACTCAATTGACATAATCAACATAAGAACTCTAATCATTCCTCTTCATCTGTGGTAGTATCATAACTTGATTATTATCCAATAGCATCATTTGCTTCATAGTCTGATGACTAGGACATAGGTTCGCGTAGTGTCCAAACTCCTTGCAAATGAAGCATTGTACATTTGAAACCATTTTCTTACCCTTGCAGTCACGTACTTTGTGCCATTTTCCTCCACACTTATAACAAACTCCCATTCCTTTCAGGCAAGTTCCAGGGTGTTTCTTTCCACAGTTACCACATATGGGAAAATTCTTCTTTTCCCTCTTCCCTTTATCCATCTTTATCACTTCTATCCTTTTCTTCTCTTGCTTCCCTTCAAAGCCATAGGACTCAGTAATCTCTTTACTTATCTTATCAATACATGATATTATTTTTTTCATATGATGATAATACATGGGAGACTATTTCTCTTATAAATTCTAGCTTAATACCATGAAAGATATGATCCTTCCTTCTCTTTGGATCATGTGCATTTCCGGAGTTCTCATTCCTTCTACTGGGTGTCATTTCTAAACAATGGCATAAACTAGATCAGTTTATGAATCAAAATACATAATCCCATACTTATAAAACACTTAACATAAATTGAACTATTTATGGATATAATACATAATCATAAAAATGTTTTCTTTGAGTAAGTATATACTCATAAACCCTTCATAATGATTTGTAAAGAAAATGAGAGTTATCCTAAGCATATCCCCCGGGAGTGTCGTAACCAAGAGTGCAGCAAGGCCCGTTGTCGTGCACCAGTTCCCGTTCGAGTCTAGCTCAAAGCGGTGTTTTCGGGTTTTACCCCTAGGTACATCTGTGCCAGAGCCGCCTCTACCTGCTCGTATCCAGACAGGGATGTATTGCTCGGAAAACTCACAAAATCTCTACAATACCAAAATTTCTAGGAAGTTCTTCTATACTAATCCTCAAAGTTCATCTTAGGTCTACGTGCTCTAATCAGAGTTTATCTAAATCTAGCTTCCAAGGTTTGTACTAAACTTCCTCTGATACCAACTGTAACGCCCTGACCCCAGCTACCCAGAGTCGGTGCATTACTTCGTAACATTGGCATGATCACAAGAAAGATCAAATCCCGAAAGACCGATTGGTTTAGTAGCCTTGGAAACACTAGATATAATCATAAAGTTTTACATTACATTTTAAAGTGAAAAACTACTACAACAACAAAGTCTTCATATCCACACTATTAACCCCTCATAATATCCCTGCAAGTCATTCATAATTTACTTCTTCACTACCTGGGAAAAATAAAACATAGAAAAGGGGTGAGCTCAAATGCCCAGTAAGGATAACAATATAGCGGAAACTTTCATAAATAAGAATAAACATTTAAGGCAATGTATTACTAAAACAAAAGCCTTTTAAAATTGAACTTCAACATAGTATGGCAAAAATAAAAATGAAATAATGCCATTTACTTATTCACATGGATATTCTACTAATCGAATAATCACATGCAATATCAATAACCACTTTCATAATGTTGGAAATGCATAATGCCAGACTATCATAACCACATAGCCAAGGCCTCGTGCCAAGACTACAAATAAGATTTTGTCAAGGCCTTGTGCCAAGACACTAGTTTGTCTCATGAGACCTACCGATGCATCGAGGAGCTATAGCGGGCTCCACCCGTCACTTATTAAGTCCAATGCATTCCCATATGAAAAGGTTTAAACATAACATAAACATTCGTATTAAAACTAGCATACGAAATGTCAATAATTTCACCATAAACTATGAATGGTATAAAAATAGCACATCCACAGTCAAACATATCACAAAAACTTCAATACAATATAGAAGTTTTGTATTATAATAAATCAACTTCAAATAATCTTAAAATCCATCAAAGGATGTTGACATAGATGAAATCAAAATTCTTTTTAAAGAAGTATCTCCTTTTATTTTGAAATCATTTAAGATCCATATAAAATAAAACATTTTCTTTGAAAATATTCTTATAAGCTTGTAAGGAAAGCTTTGAAGATTTTATAACGGCGTAAAATAACCGCACCCGCCGTATAAGTTAAAAAAACATTCTTACCTCAATTCTGTCGAAAAGGATAAAAAGGACCTTGTTTTGAAAACGACGGAAAGATTCCATTATAAACCTCTTATAAAAAGTCAAAAAAAGGTATAAATGTCTTTAACCCATATTCTTGTAAATAGTAAAAATGTTTTGAAATACATTTTTAAGAAACATGGATGTGGATGATAAAGAGATCCCAGTAGATTATTATGTATAATACAACCTCGGATAATGAAGAGATTGTGAAATAACCCTTACCTTGTACTTTTCCTTGGTTGGGGTAGGTTAACCTCCTGTATAATGGTGAAATAGTTTTTATTAAATTATACAAGAATCATATATATTAATATGATATCATATATGATCTTTTAACATTGATTTGTTAATAATATCTTAGAATTATCGTCGTTTCGGGAGTTAACTTACTCATTTTCTTTTATATGTTTTGTTACATAAGCCATGGTTGTTGTATCTTATTCATATCCAGAATGATATACAGTCCTTAAACATCATTTTTAAATCATCAAATGATAATTATACTTGAATGGATACGATGGAGAATGAATCTCATCGCGTTCGTGGAGACGGTAGTCCGTACGTACGCACGAGCGACAATATCATTCTTTTGATATTAAAATAATATATAAATGGATGGTATATCATATATACAGAATCATTAACATGTTATATTTATTATTTACATGAGTTACACATCATTATTATACCCATCCAAATAATATTATATTGAATAACAATTACACCACGACGTGGAGACGGTAAGCCGTACGTACGCACGTATGGTGACATGTTATTCAAAGGGTGGATAGAATACTGAATATGATTGTACCATATTTATAATAACATCACAGTATATGTGAGATACTGGAGTTATTATTTCAGAATGGTAAGAACAAAGGAAGAAGAAGTGGAAGAAGAAATGAACTGAGAAAAGGGTGGTGAAATCATTACCTCTTCTTCGGGTTCTTCCTTTTGATTTGATCAAAAGGGCTCCTTATGTTGGCTTTCTGATCAAAATAAGGCCTCTAGGTTGTATTGAGGGATGTTGGGAGAGTATTTGGGCAGAGTTTGGCCGAACCAAAAGGCTTTGAAGGTGTGAAGAAATGAGAAGGAGGAGTGCCCTTTTATAAGAGGGGTGAGGGGCACCTTTGGAAAAGTTAGAAATATTAATTTATAATAAATTCATATTCGGTTTACAAAGGCTCCAAAGTTGACTATTCAAAGGATGAGGTGTGGATTGGTCGAAAACAACTCATCCAATAGAATTTAGACAGGTTTGGGTACTTATATTAACCTTATCTTTAAGTATTAACTCTAAGTTAATTAGTTTCACTTTTACAATGTCTCTTTGTATTTTTATATAATATGATTAATAAACTTACTATATACATCCAAGCGACCCCCAAGTGGTCCATTAATGAGGAACCTATCATAATATAAGTCTCTTGGCCGAACCTTAGATTTTTAGGAATTTAATATCAATTAATAATATAATATTTGTTTTAAGAACTCTTTTATGTCAATTTTGACACTATTCAATAGTTGATTTTTGTGAAACTCCTAACAGATTGATTACTTCGAACAAAGTCAATTAAATCAATCCTAATATATCATATTATCATAGAAAATTAGTTTAATTCATTAAAAGTTTCATATTATAATTATTTGGGTATTTATAAGATCAATTAGTTTTATTTTTCACTATTTTAGTAATTACTGCATCATCATTGTGTCATAAATAAAATAAATTATATAATGTCTAAAAATTATAAATAAAATATCATTATGTAGGAAATCTTTTTATCTTTCTAATTAATATTTATAATCGAAAATCCAACATGTATAACCCTATGTAAAAATTGTTCTTCTAAAAGATGTAAGCTTATGCCATTTTTATTTTTATTTTAACTTTATTAATATAAAGTGTCCCTACCACATACAAGTGGCTCCAAGGGGTCCCCAAATTGACCAAAGGATGCCCATGGTCGGGTATGTGTCCACCAATAAGGTTAGGACACGTTTTAGGGTAATTTTTTATTATTATAATATTATTTTTTTAACCCTTATTTACCGGATTTACCCTTTAACCATGGTAAATAAAATATTTACCACAGTAACTATTCAAAATGTCTAAAAATAAAAGTTACCTATTTACACAATTTGAACATCCTGATTCCAAATATGGAATCCATTTTCCTAAATTCAAAACACAGAAGTGGCAGAAATTAATTTAAAATTAATTCCCGCTGTCAAAACAAAAAGCGTGTTTTTAAGAGATAATAACTATCAAAAGATTGACACTTGTTTATGTTCGGTTTAATTGTAAAATTATGTCCAATGATAAACATTAAATTGAATGGTAAAAATATATTCTAAATATACTTTAAAACCACTCAAATTCATAATTTATCACTATTAATTATTTTGATTAAAAAAGTTGTTTTTAATTAAAATTTAGAAATTTTCACTATTCATCAAAATATGAAAGTTATCCGAAATGTACCAAAATTTCACCCTAGGCTAATTTTGATATTCCGAATCCAAAAATGAAGTCCATTTTGACATATAGAATATATATGATTTCAAAAAGTAGGTATTACTATTCACAACGGCTAGTTTAATTAGCTGTGGTGTGTGTTAGAACTCGAGGTTGCGTACAACACACGCTATCACATTATTCAAAGGAAAGCGTACCGTGGAAGCTTGGGATGTTTCATTTTAAATTTTTTGATGTCTCCATTTAGTCAAAAAGTTTAAAATATTGTATTTAAAAAGGTTTCACTATCAAAAGTTGATAAAAGTGAAATACTGAAAATGAATATGTTCTTGCATTATGACTAAGAAACTCATAATATGGATTCTAAAATTATAAGGATTATATAAAGTTTAAAATTTAGTTAATACTATTCATGACCTCTTTTAATGGCTTTTTTTTGGTAATTCATGGTGCAATTGAACTCAGTGTTGCGTGTAGTGCAAGTTATTGAATTATTTTGAAGAAATTACACACTATGAAATCTTGGGGTGTTACATTCTCCCCTCCTTCAATAAATTGCGTCCTCGCAATTTGAAATTGTTCTTCGAAAATAAAAGGTTGAAAGTAGAAAATATATTTGTGGGAAAACCCAAATCGGAAATTGGGTTACTAAAATTTAGTCTTAATATGAGGAAAAGAGAAATCAAAGGGTCACCACCAAATTATGATCTCGATTAGGAGAACATTGGTGGAAATTGGAGACATATAATCGGAGGAAAAACGTAAATATTTATAGGTAGTGATTGAGGTCATCAATCGCAAACAAGTATAAAATTGAGGTCCTTAAATTCATCAATCTATGATGAATTGAAATACCATTGGTTCAACAAAACATAGGGTATTAGGATAACACATTTTTGACGTTTCAAAGTATCCTAGTTGAAATCCCACATCGAAAAATGAATTAATGAGGCCTCTATTTAAAATAAAGAGTCGAAAGTATGAAGATTACCGAAAATAACACATACTAGGGTTCCATGTAGGAAAATATGGATATGGAAGAAAAATCTAACCATCAATTATCTGATGGAGAGTGGTAGAGAACATGGCTATAAAAAGGCCAACAATCCCAAAGCCAAAAATTAGTGATGATTTAAGGTACCATCTAGGAAAAAATTTTTGTTCAAAGTTTCTTTTCTTAATATTGAGGAATTTATTTATGAGATTGGCTAAGATCATAAGGAGATATACTTACTTTATAATTAGAGTTTTATCCATTAATAAATTTCTACCACAAACTCATCTTTCACTCTAAAAGATAATAGAATGTAAAAAAATTCTATTTACACTATTCGTATAGGGTTCTAAAATAAACGAATTTATAATTCATCTACATGATCTTTTAATAAAAACTACATTATTTAATCCAGGACATATCATGGTCCAGTGGTAGGTGATACACCCTTGTCGCCCTTCGGTTGCGGGTTCAAGTCTCGCAGCCTTGCCGGACGCGACGGGTTGCCGCCCGACCTCCGGGTTGTCCTTTTATGGCAATCCAAAATAATCCAAACTAGAACTATCCAAAATACTTCTGTCCAAACTCACAGTCTAACATTTATAAAGAAGGTAAACATAATATAGATCCTTTTTACCCCGTAATATCATATGAATACCTTCATCATGTATTACCATATTCCTTATTGATTAAATTCATGCTCCCTTATTCCATATAGAATGCTGGATATACTTCATCAATCCAAAAATGTTTTAAACCCCAACAATGATGGAATATACAAATCATTAATCAGTTCCAAGGTAGTCAAGAATATCCAATATATTTTTTTCCAAAATAATCATGTATTATTTGAAAATCACTACCTCGGTATCAGAACTATATTATGGTTTATCATTCTCTCAACCATATATTTTCCAAAAATTTATCCTGCTATTGAGTCACTTTTCATTGTTCCACACAATCTCAAGTCCTTAATGAAATAGTACTGCAGTACAATCCTTATATACTCCATAATTATTATAACAAGTACATTGTTGGTACAACACTCAATTGACATAATCAACATAAGAACTCTAATCATTCCTCTTCATCTGTGGTAGTATCATAACTTGATTATTATCCAATAGCATCATTTGCTTCATAGTCTGATGACTAGGACATAGGTTCGCGTAGTGTCCAAACTCCTTGCAAATGAAGCATTGTACATTTGAAACCATTTTCTTACCCTTGCAGTCACGTACTTTGTGCCATTTTCCTCCACACTTATAACAAACTCCCATTCCTTTCAGGCAAGTTCCAGGGTGTTTCTTTCCACAGTTACCACATATGGGAAAATTCTTCTTTTCCCTCTTCCCTTTATCCATCTTTATCTCTTCTATCCTTTTCTTCTCTTGCTTCCCTTCAAAGCCATAGGACTCAGTAATCTCTTTACTTATCTTATCAATACATGATATTATTTTTTTCATATGATGATAATACATGGGAGACTATTTCTCTTATAAATTCTAGCTTAAGACCATGAAAGATATGATCCTTCCTTCTCTTTGGATCATGTGCATTTCCGGAGTTCTCATTCCTTCTACTGGGTGTCATTTCTAAACAATGGCATAAACTAGATCAGTTTATGAATCAAAATACATAATCCCATACTTATAAAACACTTAACATAAATTGAACTATTTATGGATATAATACATAATCATAAAAAATGTTTTCTTTGAGTAAGTATATACTCATAAACCCTTCATAATGATTTGTAAAGAAAATGAGAGTTATCCTAAGCATATCCCCCGGGAGTGTCGTAACCAAGAGTGCAGCAAGGCCCGTTGTCGTGCACCAGTTCCCGTTCGAGTCTAGCTCAAAGCGGTGTTTTCGGGTTTTACCCCTAGGTACATCTGTGCCAGAGCCGCCTCTACCTGCTCGTATCCAGACAGGGATGTATTGCTCGGAAAACTCACAAAATCTCTACAATACCAAAATTTCTAGGAAGTTCTTCTATACTAATCCTCAAAGTTCATCTTAGGTCTACGTGCTCTAATCAGAGTTTATCTAAATCTAGCTTCCAAGGTTTGTACTAAACTTCCTCTGATACCAACTGTAACGCCCTGACCCCAGCTACCCAGAGTCGGTGCATTACTTCGTAACATTGGCATGATCACAAGAAAGATCAAATCCCGAAAGACCGATTGGTTTAGTAGCCTTGGAAACACTAGATATAATCATAAAGTTTTACATTACATTTTAAAGTGAAAAACTACTACAACAACAAAGTCTTCATATCCACACTATTAACCCCTCATAATATCCCTGCAAGTCATTCATAATTTACTTCTTCACTACCTGGGAAAAATAAAACATAGAAAAGGGGTGAGCTCAAATGCCCAGTAAGGATAACAATATAGCGGAAACTTTCATAAATAAGAATAAACATTTAAGGCAATGTATTACTAAAACAAAAGCCTTTTAAAATTGAACTTCAACATAGTATGGCAAAAATAAAAATGAAATAATGCCATTTACTTATTCACATGGATATTCTACTAATCGAATAATCACATGCAATATCAATAACCACTTTCATAATGTTGGAAATGCATAATGCCAGACTATCATAACCACATAGCCAAGGCCTCGTGCCAAGACTACAAATAAGATTTTGTCAAGGCCTTGTGCCAAGACACTAGTTTGTCTCATGAGACCTACCGATGCATCGAGGAGCTATAGCGGGCTCCACCCGTCACTTATTAAGTCCAATGCATTCCCATATGAAAAGGTTTAAACATAACATAAACATTCGTATTAAAACTAGCATACGAAATGTCAATAATTTCACCATAAACTATGAATGGTATAAAAATAGCACATCCACAGTCAAACATATCACAAAAACTTCAATACAATATAGAAGTTTTGTATTATAATAAATCAACTTCAAATAATCTTAAAATCCATCAAAGGATGTTTACATAGATGAAATCAAAATTCTTTTTAAAGAAGTATCTCCTTTTATTTTGAAATCATTTAAGATCCATATAAAATAAAACATTTTCTTTGAAAATATTCTTATAAGCTTGTAAGGAAAGCTTTGAAGATTTTATAACGGCGTAAAATAACCGCACCCGCCGTATAAGTTAAAAAAACATTCTTACCTCAATTCTGTCGAAAAGGATAAAAAGGACCTTGTTTTGAAAACGACGGAAAGATTCCATTATAAACCTCTTATAAAAAGTCAAAAAAAGGTATAAATGACTTTAACCCATATTCTTGTAAATAGTAAAAATGTTTTGAAATACATTTTTAAGAAACATGGATGTGGATGATAAAGAGATCCCAGTAGATTATTATGTATAATACAACCTCGGATAATGAAGAGATTGTGAAATAACCCTTACCTTGTACTTTTCCTTGGTTGGGGTAGGTTAACCTCCTGTATAATGGTGAAATAGTTTTTATTAAATTATACAAGAATCATATATATTAATATGATATCATATATGATCTTTTAACATTGATTTGTTAATAATATCTTAGAATTATCGTCGTTTCGGGAGTTAACTTACTCATTTTCTTTTATATGTTTTGTTACATAAGCCATGGTTGTTGTATCTTATTCATATCCAGAATGATATACAGTCCTTAAACATCATTTTTAAATCATCAAATGATAATTATACTTGAATGGATACGATGGAGAATGAATCTCATCGCGTTCGTGGAGACGGTAGTCCGTACGTACGCACGAGCGACAATATCATTCTTTTGATATTAAAATAATATATAAATGGATGGTATATCATATATACAGAATCATTAACATGTTATATTTATTATTTACATGAGTTACACATCATTATTATACCCATCCAAATAATATTATATTGAATAACAATTACACCACGACGTGGAGACGGTAAGCCGTACGTACGCACGTATGGTGACATGTTATTCAAAGGGTGGATAGAATACTGAATATGATTGTACCATATTTATAATAACATCACAGTATATGTGAGATACTGGAGTTATTATTTCAGAATGGTAAGAACAAAGGAAGAAGAAGTGGAAGAAGAAATGAACTGAGAAAAGGGTGGTGAAATCATTACCTCTTCTTCGGGTTCTTCCTTTTGATTTGATCAAAAGGGCTCCTTATGTTGGCTTTCTGATCAAAATAAGGCCTCTAGGTTGTATTGAGGGATGTTGGGAGAGTATTTGGGCAGAGTTTGGCCGAACCAAAAGGCTTTGAAGGTGTGAAGAAATGAGAAGGAGGAGTGCCCTTTTATAAGAGGGGTGAGGGGCACCTTTGGAAAAGTTAGAAATATTAATTTATAATAAATTCATATTCGGTTTACAAAGTCTCCAAAGTTGACTATTCAAAGGATGAGGTGTGGATTGGTCGAAAACAACTCATCCAATAGAATTTAGACAGGTTTGGGTACTTATATTAACCTTATCTTTAAGTATTAACTCTAAGTTAATTAGTTTCACTTTTACAATGTCTCTTTGTATTTTTATATAATATGATTAATAAACTTACTATATACATCCAAGCGACCCCCAAGTGGTCCATTAATGAGGAACCTATCATAATATAAGTCTCTTGGCCGAACCTTAGATTTTTAGGAATTTAATATCAATTAATAATATAATATTTGTTTTAAGAACTCTTTTATGTCAATTTTGACACTATTCAATAGTTGATTTTTGTGAAACTCCTAACAGATTGATTACTTCGAACAAAGTCAATTAAATCAATCCTAATATATCATATTATCATAGAAAATTAGTTTAATTCATTAAAAGTTTCATATTATAATTATTTGGGTATTTATAAGATCAATTAGTTTTATTTTTCACTATTTTAGTAATTACTGCATCATCATTGTGTCATAAATAAAATAAATTATATAATGTCTAAAAATTATAAATAAAATATCATTATGTAGGAAATCTTTTTATCTTTCTAATTAATATTTATAATCGAAAATCCAACATGTATAACCCTATGTAAAAATTTTTCTTCTAAAAGATGTAAGCTTATGCCATTTTTATTTTTATTTTAACTTTATTAATATAAAGTGTCCCTACCACATACAAGTGGCTCCAAGGGGTCCCCAAATTGACCAAAGGATGCCCATGGTCGGGTATGTGTCCACCAATAAGGTTAGGACACGTTTTAGGGTAATTTTTTATTATTATAATATTATTTTTTTAACCCTTATTTACCGGATTTACCCTTTAACCATGGTAAATAAAATATTTACCACAGTAACTATTCAAAATGTCTAAAAATAAAAGTTACCTATTTACACAATTTGAAAATCCTGATTCCAAATATGGAATCCATTTTCCTAAATTCAAAACACAGAAGTGGCAGAAATTAATTTAAAATTAATTCCCGCTGTCAAAACAAAAAGCGTGTTTTTAAGAGATAATAACTATCAAAAGATTGACACTTGTTTATGTTCGGTTTAATTGTAAAATTATGTCCAATGATAAACATTAAATTGAATGGTAAAAATATATTCTAAATATACTTTAAAACCACTCAAATTCATAATTTATCACTATTAATTATTTTGATTAAAAAAGTTGTTTTTAATTAAAATTTAGAAATTTTCACTATTCATCAAAATATGAAAGTTATCCGAAATGTACCAAAATTTCACCCTAGGCTAATTTTGATATTCCGAATCCAAAAATGAAGTCCATTTTGAAATATAGAATATATATGATTTCAAAAAGTATGTATTACTATTCACAACGGCTAGTTTAATTAGCTGTGGTGTGTGTTAGAACTCGAGGTTGCGTACAACACACGCTATCACATTATTCAAAGGAAAGCGTACCGTGGAAGCTTGGGATGTTTCATTTTAAATTTTTTGATGTCTCCATTTAGTCAAAAAGTTTAAAATATTGTATTTAAAAAGGTTTCACTATCAAAAGTTGATAAAAGTGCAATACTGAAAATCAATATGTTCTTGCATTATGACTAAGAAACTCATAATATGGATTCTAAAATTATAAGGATTATATAAAGTTTAAAATTTAGTTAATACTATTCATGACCTCTTTTAATGGCTTTTTTTTTGGTAATTCATGGTGCAATTGAACTCAGTGTTGCGTGTAGTGCAAGTTATTGAATTATTTTGAAGAAATTACACACTATGAAATCTTGGGGTGTTACAGTGTTCTTATGTTGTTATTAAATAATTATTTCATTTGAGTGTTGGATCAACGATGTACTGGTTATATGAATTATGGAGATAAATAAGGATTGTACTGTAGTACTATTTCATTGAGGATTTGAGATTATATGGTACTATGATAAGTGACTCAACAACAAGTTAAACTTTTTTTTGAAAATACATGGTTGAAGGAAAGGTAATATTTAATATGGTCTTGATACTAAGGTAGTAATTTTGGAATAAGATATGGTTGATTTGGATAAATTATATTGGATATTCTTGACTACCTTGGCACTGATTAATGGTTTGTTTATTTCATAATTGTTAGAATATTCAAAGTTTTTGGATATAAGGAATATATCTAGTATTCTATAAGGAATAAGGGAGAATGAATGTAATCAATAATGTTTTATGGTAATTCAGGGTGTTATCATATTTTAAAAGAATACATGATGAAGGTATTCACATGTTATTACGTGGAAAATAAGATCTTAATTATATTTACCTTCCTTATAAATTTTGGACAGTGAGTTTGGATAGAAGTAATTCGGATAAGTCTAAAGGTTGGAATAGACTATATTTTACATTTTATACAATTGTTAAGGTTAAATAATTTCTGAAGATTATTTTTGGATTGTTATAAAAAGGACAACTCGGAGGTCAGGCGACAACCCGTCGTGTCCGGCAAGGCCGCAAGACTTGATCCCGCAACCGAAGGGTGGCAAGGGTGTATCACCTACCGCTGACCCATGTGATGTCCTAGATTGAATAATGTAGTTTTTTTAAACGGTCGGTTAAATGAGTTATAAATTAATTTTTTTGGAACCCTATATGAATAGGATAAATAGATTTTTTTTTAAGATCTATTATATTTTAGAGTGAAATATGAGTTTGTGGTAGACATTAGTTAAAGGATGGAAATCTATTTGAAAAGTATACCTTTTTATCTTATTCTATGAAGAAATAAATTCTTAAAAATTAGGTAAGGCATCTTAAAACCAAAAATGTGTTATCTTAATACCTTACGTTTTGTTAAACCGATGGTATTTTAAATCATCAAAGATTGGTGGCTTTGAGACCCAAAGCTCGATAATTGTTTTTGATTGATGACCTCAATCACTCCCTATAAATATTTACATTTTTCCTCCAATTATGTGTCTATAATATCCACCAATTTTCTCCTAATCAAGATCATAATTTGGTGGTGACTTTTTCATTCCCTTTTTCATCTTATTAAGACTAAATTTTATTAACCCAATTTCTGATGTGGGTTTTCCCACAAAGGTATTTTATATTTTCAGACTTTCATTTTTAAAGAATAATTTCAAATTTTTAGGAAGAAATTTATTGAAGTAGAAAATAATGTAACACCCCAAGATTTCATAGAACATTATTTCTTCAAAGTAATTCAATAACATGCAGTACACACAACACCGATTTCATGCGCACCATAACTTACCAAACTAGCCGTTCAAAAGAGGTTATGAATAGTATTAACTGAATTTTAAACTATATATAATCCTTATAATTTTACAATCCATATAATGAGTTTCTTAGACATAATTTAAGAACTAATTCATTTTTTTCAGATAAAACAAGTACTTTTCAAAAAATGCACTTTTACCGCCTTTTAATGGTGAACCCTTTTTAAATATAATATTTGAAACTTTTATATAATCAATTTGAAAAAATAATCTTCTTCTTTCGAATAGGGACATAATAATTTAGTTTCATTAAATTTTTTGTGCTTTTCTGATAACTTTCATATTTGGGTTAATAGTGCAAATTACTAAATTTTAATTAAAAACAACTTTTTTAATCGAAATAATTAATAGTGATAAATTATGAATTTGAGTGATTTTAAAGTATAATTAGATTATATTATTAACATTTAATCCAATGTTGGTCATTGTACATAATATCACATTTAAACTACACATAAGCAAGTGAAAATCTTTTGATAGTTATTATTATTAAAAATACGCCTTTTAGTTTTGACAATGGGAATTAAATTTAAATTAATAAATGAAACTTATATGTTTTGAATTTGGTAAAATAGACTTCAATTTTGAATTCAAAATATCAAAATTAGCTTCGGGTAAATTTTTGATATTTTTCTGAAAACTTTCAATTTTTGATGAATAGTGAAAAACACTGAGTTATTGTTTAAAACCGACTTTTTATTTAAATAATTATTTATTTTATTTAAATTTATTTTAGGTCATAATACATACATAATACCTATATATTCTCAATGTAATTAATTAGAGTCATGTTGTAAGAATATGAGATATATAAAAAATTTATTGAACTTTTCACTCTCATTTACCCACCTCCTAAGAGAATTTGAAAATTCACATAAACCTTAATTTTACCGCTTATGTGAGGTGAATTTCGAAAATCTGAGAGACATGGTTAATATCAAGGAGTAAAATTTGGTTCAATAAGATAAAAATAATTTTTGGTGAATAGTAACTTTTTACTTTTATTTACCACAGTTAAAAGTAAATAGGATAATTAAGGGTCAAAATGATAATAATATTACTCTAACACATGTCATAATTCTATTGTACAAGTTTATATCGACCAAAAAAAACTTAGGAATAAAATATTATCATTTAGGACCACTTGGATTAGATTAGGACAGTTATTATTATTTAATTTAAAGAAGAGTTAAAAGAGTTAAAATGAAAGTTTAATAAATAAAACAATTTCAATATAGGGTTATACATAAGATAAATTAGATTATAAATATTAATTAGAAATATAAAACGATTTCCTACATAATGTTATTTTATTTATAATTTTTAGACATTAAATAAGTTAATTTATGTATGACAAAATGATGATGCAGTAATTACCGTATAAATGAACGATTAAGATAATTGATATTATAAATACCCAAATAAATGTAATTTGAGACTTATTATGAATTTAAATACTTTTCTAGGTTAATATGACATATTATGATTGGTTATATGAATTTTTTTCAAAGTAATAATGCTTTTATGAATTTATCAAAAACAAAATACCCAATAGTGTCAAAATTGACATAAAATAGTTTTTAAAACAAATATTATATTATTAACTGATATTCTATTACTAAAAATCTACGGTTCTTCCAAAGGACTTATATTATGATATATGTATCAATAATGGACCACATGGGGGTTGATTGAATTTTTATAGTATGTTTATAAACCATATAATATAAAAATACAAAGTGACATGGTAAATGTCAAACTAATTAAATAAGAGTTAAAACTAAAAGATAAGGTTAATATAATGACCCAAACCTGACTAAAATCTACTGTTTTAAAGTATTTAGACCCATCCCCACCTTATAATTTTAATAATCCACTTTGGAGCCATTAGAAACCGAATATGAATTTATTATAAATTAAAACTTTATGTTTTTTCTTAAAGATCTCCTCCTCCACCTTATAAAAGGACACTTCTAACCAATTCTTCATACCTTAAAAGCCTTTTGGTTCGGCCAACCTCTTCCCAAATACCCTATCAAATATCCTCCCTTAAACCTAGAGTCCTTAGTTATATCATAATTCCAACCAAAGGAGCCCTTTTGATCAAATCAGAAGGAAAAACCCGAAGAAGAGGTAATGTTTTCACCACCCTCTTTCAAGTTCCTTTCTTCTTCATCTTCTTCTTTATTTGTTATTTACATTATAAAATAATAACTCCATTATCTTCCATATACTGTGATGTCATTATAAATATTCTACAACCATATTCAGTATTCTATCCATCCTTTTAATGACATGTCACCATACGTGCGTACGTACGGCTTACCGTCTCTACGTCGTGGTGTAATTGTTATTCAATACATTATTATTTTGATGGGTATAATAATGATGTGTAATTCATGTAAATAATAAATATAAAATAATAATTATTCAGTATATATGATATACCATCCAATTATATATTATTTTAATATCAAAATAATGATATTGTCTCCCGTGCGTACGTACAGACTAACGTCTCCACAAACGCGATGAGATTCATTCCCCATTGTTTCCATTCAAGACTAATTTTTATTTGATGATTAAAAATAATGCTTAAGGACATGATATAATTCTGGATATGAGTAAGATACAACCTATCCATAACAAACACGTCTTACGTAACAAATCATATAAAGGAAAATGAATTCGTTAACACCAGAAATGACGATAATACTAAGATATTATTAACATAACAATATTAAAAGGTCATATATGATGTCATATTAAAGTATATGATTCTTTTATAATTTAATAATAATAATTTCACCATTATACAGGAGGTTAACCTACCCTCAACAAAGGAAAAGTTTAAGGTAAGGGTTTATTTCACAATCTGTTCATTATCCGAGGTTGTTTATACGTAATTATCTACCGGGGCTTCTTTATCATCCACATCCTTGTTTCTTAAAAATATATTTCAAAACATTCTTACTATTTTATAGAATATGTGTAAAAGTAATGTATAACCTTGTTTTACTTTTTATAAGAAGTTTATAAAGGAATATTTCCGTCATTTTTCAAACAAGGTCCTTTTTAACCTTTTCGACAAAATTAAGGTAAGAATGTCTTTTTAACTTATACGACGAGTACGACTATTTTACACTGTTATAAAATCATCGAAGCCTCCCTTAAAAGCTTATAAGAATATTTTTAAAAGTAATTTTTTTCTTTTATAAATATGTGACTTTTAAATGATTTCAAAAAAGAGAAATTTATCTAAAATTGTTTTGATTTCTTCTATGTCAACATCATTTGAGGGATTTTAAGTTTATTTGAAGTTTATTTATTATGATACAAAACTTCCATATTGTATTTAAGGTTTTGTGATATTTTGATTGTGGATGTGTTATTTTTATACCATTCATGGTTTATGGAGAATGTATTGACATTTTGTATGCTAGTTTTAATACGAATGTTTATGTTAGGTTTAAACCTATTCATATGAGGAATGCATTGGACTTAATAAGTGATGGGTGGAGCCTGCTATAGCTCCTTGATGCATCGGTAGGTCTCATGAGATAAAATAGTGTCTTGGCATGAGGCCTTGACAAAATATTATTTGTAGTCTTGGCACGGGGCATTGGCTATGTGGTTATGATAGTCTGGCATTATGAATTCCATCATTATGAAAGTTTTTATTGATATTTCATGTGATTATTCGACTAGTAGAATATCTATGTGGATAAGTAAATAGAATTATTTCATTTTATCTTTTCCATATTATGCTGAAGTTTAAGTTTGAATGACTTTTGTTTTAGTTATACATTGCCTTAAATGTTTATGTTTATTTATGAAAGTGTCTGCTATATTGTTATCCTTACTGAGAATCTGATATCACCCCTTTCAATGTTTTATTTTCCCAGGATTCCAAGAAGTGTATTGTGATTGATATGCAGGGTTAATCCAGGGGAATAATGGAGTTCATAAAGGATTATTTATGTTGTTTTGTATGTTATAAGTGTAATATAACATTCATGTATGTAATCTATTTTTCAAGACTGCTAAACTGATCGGTCCTTTGGGACTTGATTCCTTGTAATCATGCAAATGTATTAAAATAATGCACCGACTCTGGGTAACTGGGGTCGGGGAGTTACAGGAATTTACCCTAACCGTGTACTTTATCTTGGTCCAGGTTATGTTTAAACTCATGTATAATTACCATAGTATGTTATCAAATTATAACAGAACTATATTCATATTTATTATATCATACTTGATTCATTTATGGATTTATAATACACATTTAATAATAACCATTGGGGTAATAATCGATGTCTTTACAATAAGTGGTTTACCTTGTTATTCTTGATCGTATAACTTATATCCTGATTTAATTGATTCTGAATATATATCATTATTTATGTATCATATATATTCAGAATATTAGTATTTATAATAAATAGATATATGAAGTGGAAAACATCATTTATGGAGACAGTAGGCCGTACGTTCGCATAAACATTGTTTCTGTTTTCATATCGTATTGAACAGAAGTAAGTGAATGAGATATATGTAAATACCTACAGATGTATATATATATATAGTATCATTATTATGTCATATATTACATACTTATTAATAATATATATATATTTATAATCATATTTGAATGGTGAACGTTAAAATGAATCTCATCGCGTCGTGGAGATGGTAAGTCGTATGTAAGCATGAGCGGTGATATCAGTCTATAGATGGTGAAATCATATGTAATTGGATGGTATATTTTGTATACAGAATAATTAACATTTTATATTTATTATTTACATCAATTACACTCATTATTATACCCATCCAAATAATAAAGCGTTGAATAACAAACTTCGACATACCGTGGAGACGGTAATCCATACGTATGCATGAGAAATGATATGATTATATTGATGGTGAAATAGTATGTAATTAGATGGTATATTATATATACATAATCAATAACATTTTATATTTATTATTTATATCAATTACACTCATTATTATACACATCCAAATAATGAAGTGTTGACAAAATTCCCCATGACGTGGAGACGGTAAGCCGTACGTACGCACGTATGGTGAATTTGTCATTAATAAGATAGACAGAATAATTAATATGGTTTTAACATATTTAAAATAACAACACAGTATGTAGAATGTACTTGGGTTGTTATTTTGGTATGGAAACAACAAGGATAGAAGAAGTCGAAGAAGAAAAGAACATTGAAAGAGGTAATGAAATAATTACTTCTTCTTCAGGATCTTCCTTTGGATTTGATCAAAAGGGTTCTTTATGTTGTCTTTCAGAAAAAAGTATGTCCACTTGGTTTAATTGAGTGTAGTTTTGAGGATATTTAACCTGGGGTTGGCCATGCCAAATTTCTTTGGAGGTGTGATTTTGAGAGAAGGGGATGTACCCTTTAATAAGAGCGGTGAGGATCACTTTATGAAAAGCATGAAATGTTATTTTAGTGTTAAATCATTTTAGGTTTATAATAGATCTAAAAGGATATATTTAGAGTCTAAGGTGGGGATGGTTCGAAATCCTCTATCCCAATATGTTTTAGACAAGTTTTGGTCAACATATTAACCTTATCTTTTAGATTTAACTCTTTGTTATATTGTTTAACTTTTACAATATCTTCTTGTATTTATATATTACATGGTTTATAAACATACTATAAAATTCCAATAGAACCCAGAGTATTTCTTCAGTTACATATTCATAATTATATAAGTCCTTTAACAAAACGTTATAATTTTATGAATATTATATTATTTAATAGTATAGTATTTTTTTTAAACTCATTTATGTCAATTTTGACACAATTTAGTATTTTGTATTTGTGAAAGTCAAAAAACATGATTACTTCAGAAAACAATAAATTAAATAAATACCAACATGTCATATTAACCTTTAAAATTAGTTTAATACATCAAAAGTCTCAATATACATTTATTTCGATATTTATAATATTGATTATTTTAACCATTCATTAAAAACATAATTACTACATCATTATTCTGTCATTAATAAATTTAATTATTTAATGTCAAAAAATGATAAATAAAATATCACGATGTAGGAACTCTTATTATATTTCTAATTAATATTTATAGTCGAAATTACCTTATGTATAACCCTATATTAAAAATGTTTTAGTTATTAAAATTTGAGTTTAACACTTTTAACTCTTCTTTGAATAAAACAATAATAAATGTCCTAATCTAATCCAATTGGATCATATTATATTCCAAATGTTTATTTTGGTCTAAATACACTAATCCAATAGAATTAGGACATGATTTTGGGTAATTATAATATCATTTTTACCTATAATTACCATATTCACTATTAACCGTGGTAAATAGAATTTAAAAGTAACTATTCACTAAAAATTATTTTCATCCTGTTGAACCAAATTTTACTAACTGATTTCAACCGTGTCTCCCATATTTTTTAAATTCATTTCACATAAGCAGTAAAATTACATTTTATGCAAATTTGAAAATGTTCTTAGAAGGTGGGTAAAAGACGTTAAAAATGTCAAAAAAAATTTATATATAAAATATTATAATGAAATGACTCCAATAAATTTTATTAGACTATTATAGGTATTATGTATCTATTTTGACTTTAAAATAAATTTTAATAAAAAAATAAATATTTAAATAAATGTCGGTTTTAAACAATAATGCAGTGTTTTTCACTATTCATCAAAAAACTGATTTTTTTCAAAAAAATACAAAACATTCACCATAAGATAATTTTGATATTCCGAATAAAAAAATGAAGTATATTTTAAGAAATTAAAAACATATAAGTTTCATTAATTGATTTAAAATTAATTAATGTTGTCAAAACAAAATAGAGGTTTTTTAAAAAAGTAAAACCACCAAAAGATTGACATGTGTTTATGTCCAATTTAAATATGAAATTACTTATAATGACCTAAATTATATTAAATGATAAAAATATAATATAATTATAATTTAAAATAACTAAAATTAATATTTTAACTCTAAAAAATTTCGATTAAAGAAAGTTTTTTTTTCAATTTGAATATAGTATTTTTCTATATTTATCAAAATATGAAATTTATCAGAAAAATATCAAAAATTTACCCATACTAAATTTTTATTCAATGCTTCTAAATAAGAAGTTTATTTTGTCAGATTTAATATATAAAAGTGTCAGATATTGGACATAAAAGCACATCTCCATTAATAGGCGGTAAAATTGCATTTTTGGAAAAATACTTCTATTATCTGAAAAATAGTATTTGTTCTTATATTATGTCTAATAAACACATAATATGGATGATAAAATTATATGGAGTATATAAAATTCAAAATGTAGTTAATACTATTCATAATAGATTTTTTAACAGCTAGTTTGGTAAATTGGGGTGTGCTCGAACATGGTGTTTCGTGTAGCCCAAGATAATGATTTACATTAAAGAGATGACATACTATAAAATCATGGGGTGTTACATATAAATTTTGTAGAATTTTATAATGAAATTTTGAATTTTGAATTTCTCCATTAGTGAAAGTATATTTATTATCACTATATGGTTATTCATAATCACTACATGGTTTTCTAACAATGCAATGGATGTTTACATAGTTTTACATTCTATGTAAAAATAAGAGAACATGGTTTAGTTTGAACCTTGTGAGTAATCTAATGAAAAATTTTCCCTGATTCATTTTTAAACATGTGTGTTTAATGTGCATGAATAAATCATAGTTGATGTTAGGAATATAGAAACAATGTGTGTTTTACCATTCAATGTGAGTTTATATAAGTGAAGGGGATCATTATTAGTAGAATTTATGTGAGAAAATGATGTTTCATGAAGAATCATTGATAAATGCATCTATTTGACTTGAATTGTTTTTGAAAACCTTATTCTCAAATTGTGAATTCCACTAATATTTTAGTTAATATTGAAGATTCACTTTTCTCCATTTAATTTTAATGATATTATAAACCTTCTAATTTGTCTGACCCTTAGTATCCCAATTAACAGATTCCATATACTCCAATATTAAATTCATGGAATGTATTCATGATTTTCATACAATTTCCTTATGTGATATTCCCTATTTATTCTCTATTGAAATGTTATTATTTTTCATCAAATTTTTAGGAGGTATAAATTTTTTCTATAATCCTTAAACCATGTTGAAGGGTTGGTTTGGGGTACCTGATGGTTCAAACCAATGATTTTTCTTGTATTGGAATCATTTAGGTCGTTCCCTTCCTCATTTGAGAATTCTTCATTGAATGAGATGTGTTGGTGGAGAGGTGACATTTATTTTTATGTTTTATTTGTATGATTGTATTGATTGATTATAGACCAATATATTTTTATAGTAATGAGAACTAATGTTTCTAAATGGGAAGCCTTTGATTATGTTATAGTAGCTGGTACACAAATTTTTATTTTCCCCTATAATTTTATAGGGATTGATGGTGGGTGTTATACTGATGAGGTCAGGGCAGGGTAATTGGGTGGATTGTGTGTTTATTTAAGATTCATCATGTGTTGGTAGTTTTTCCTATATTTGTTTCATTGTTAAGATCGTCTCACATTATAACATAGATGAAATCCCATGAAACATGATCATGATTGGTTTCTCATAATAGAGTATTTCATCATTCTATATTTTGGGTCCATTTGTTCTTTATTTAATACAGATCTATATATTTCTATTTATTTAACATTGCTTCTAATTCTTGAGGTGTCATATTTTGGTTATGTTATTCCTTTTTTCGGTGAGTTTTATAGACTTATTTTAATAAAAAATGGATTTTTTTTAAATGTAAATGTATCATTTTATGAATGTTATTTTCATAAAAACATTCTAATAAAATAAAGAGGAATTTTATTTGATCTTATTAAAAAAGAAAATATTATTATTTGATTTTAGAGATGAAACAGAAACTTTTATATTAATAAAAACAATATTTATATTTTTTAAAAGAAGAAATTATTTTTTATTATGGTTTTGGATATAAAAATACTTACATTTTACTATATTATAGACTTTTATTCTTGTCTTATTTTATTAATGGGATCACACAAACACCTTAGTGATATCTTACAGGGAATATTATGCCACTACAATAATGAACACTATTTTATGTGTATATATAGCTCTTATGAATTCATATACAAGATTCGGGTTAAACTATAAGTTTGGTAATTTTCATATTTGATTGGTTATTAGTTTTGTGGGGTGTTGGGAAAATATGTTAATATCAAATATTGAATCAAAAAGATGGTTTTAATTTTGAATTATTTAATATATTGATGTATCACCCATGTTTTCCTTCCGTTATTCATATTAAATTTCTTTTATTTTTTCATGATTTTTATCAATTATGGATAGTGTATGAGTTCTTATACTAATCAGTTGGAATATTTATTTTCTATTATGGATCAATTATTTTGATATTTTAATTTTTTTATCATTATTAGTTATTGAAAATATATTCTTTTTATGGAAGATCCATGTATTATTTTCAATAAAATATCTACTAGGTGTTGACTGTAGTTTTATTGAAAAAATATTCCCAAATTTGATTCCTTGGATCACGAACACATGTTTCATTATTATGGGAATCAAGAACTCCCCTTCATCCTAATGGAGAGTTCTCTCTAGTGAAGGGTTAAGTAATCCTAGGCTAGATAGATATAAATTTTACATAATCAAAGGGTATTTCGGTAAGGAAATATGATCTTATGGTTTCTATCTTATTATCATGGTTGTGTCATGGTTTTTTAGATATAAGGATTTTAATACTTGTGAGGTGGGTGGGGGAGAGGGCCTCACAATTTCATTCTCATTCAGAGTCACTAGTTTCCATGGAAAGTCTATGATTAATTATTATATTTTTATTGATTAAATTCCCTATTTTCATGTACTTTTGTAACACCCCAATATTTTATGGTATGTTATCTATTCAAAGTAATTAAATAACTTGCATTATACGCAACACTGAGTTCGAGCGCACCACGACTAACAAACTACTCGTTCAAAAAGTGGTTATGAATAGTATTAACTGAATTTTTAATTTTATATACTCTATATAATTTTAAGGTCCATATTATTTATTTCCCAGACATAATATAAGAACAAATTCATTTTTTTCAGATAAAAGAAGTATTTTTCAAAATAATGCAATTTTACCGTATTTTATTGAAAATAATTTTTAAAACCAATATTTGACACTTTAATATATTGAATTTAATTAAATTTTGGTTCTTCTTTAGAAGTGTGACATAAAAATTTAGTTTGGATAAATTTTATGTACTTGTCTAAAAACATTCAATTTTTGATGAATAGTGAAAAATAATAAATTTTAATTATAAACATTTTTAATCGAAATAAATTATAATGCTAAATTTTATATTTGAATATTTTTTAAGTATAATTAGATTATTTTTTTACTATTTAATATATTTTAGGTCATTGGATGTAATTTCACATTTAAACTAGACATAAACAAGTGACAATATTTTGATAGTTATTATTTCTTAAAAACACGCTTTTTGTTTTGACAACGGAATTTAATTTTAAATTAATTTATGCCACTTCTATGTATTGAATTTTAAAATATGGATTACATATTTGGAATCATGAGGACCAAACTTTGTAAATATGTAACTTTTATTTTTAGACATTATGAATAATTACTTTGGTAAATATTTTATTTACCATGGTCAAAAGGTAAATCCGTCAAATAAGGGTAAAAAGTAATATTATAATATTAAATTACAGTAACACATGTCATAAACCATTTAGTTGATACATGCCCGACCATGGTCATCCTTGGATTGATTTTTGGACCCCATTGAGCCACTTGAGAGTTATAATGACTCTTTATTTTAATTAATTTAAGGAAAAGGCCAAAATGACATAAACATATATCGTTTAGTAAAAAAAATTACATGGGGTTATATAAGTCATATTTTCAACTATAAATACTCATTTTAAATATAAAAATATTTCCTAAATATGTTTATTTTTTTTATTTTTTTGAAATCAAATAAATAAAATTATTTATGACACAATAATGATGCATTGTTTACCTCATTAAAGAATGATTTAAATAGATTAGATTATAAAATTTTAAACAATATCCAAAACCGGTCCAATTCTTATTGGATAATTTTATTTATAACATGATTCATCTTATATTCGACTTTAATGAGTTTTGGACCTTTAGAAACCGAAAATTATTATATAATAAAATAATATTTTCAAACATACATAAAGAGCCACTCCTCCCCCTTAAAAAAATCCATCACCTCTAACCCATTACTCACACCCCTCAAGACTCTTGGGTCATCCAACGACTACCTAATTAAGCTCCCTACATCCCTCTATAAATATTAGAATCCTTAACATAGGTATAGGGCACTTCAAGGAAGCCTTTTGGTTCAAACCCAAGGGAGTAACCTGATTTAAAGGTAATATGTCCTCTTAAGTTCTTTTCGTTTATTTTACTTCTCCAACCCCCTAAACTATCTTTATTCCATTCCTTTATAACATATTTAGTATCCTCAATATACAACGTTTTTTTATGATACATATTTGAACTACACATACACACACATCCATCTAATAGGTATACAATATAATGTTTCTATGGACGGCGAACTACTGCATCACGAAACAATGATTGTTCAATATTCTACAACCATCTCATATGGTGGCCATTATGACAAAACTATAACTATATATGATATTTATGATATTTATTTTATCTATTATATTCTTTAATTCTCTTTTATATCCAACATTTATTCATTTCAGGTTGTATATATACAATAATTTCATTTGAGGAAGTGCGGACTACCGCCCTCTCAAAGTTATAAGACTCGTTCATACCATACATGGAACGTATAAATGATGGTGTTAATGAACTTAAGTAACATATATAAAATATTATATTATACTTTGATTATAATATACCTATGTATTATTATGTTTTCATTCCTTTAAATATAAAATAAAAATCAAAGTAGTGTTCGTGCGTACGTACGGCTTACCGTCTCCAGGAACGATGTGTTTCATTTGTTAACATCAAATGTTATGGAATATTATAAATACATATAAAATGGATATATATAATATATATGATATCTAAATCAGTAATATCATTCTTTAGATAATGTAATTTTTACCACATAGACAATTTTTAATTATAACAAGTTCATTTTTATGAAAGTTCTAAACATAGACAAAATGTCCGACATGAACTCAAAAAATTAAATTATTGTTATAACAAGGTAATAAGTGATATAAATGGAATAATTATCTTGAAAAAAGTTCTTAAGGAATTATAAATTATATTAAATTTTTTATTTAGGAATAACATGGAGCATACGAGTCAAGTCAAACACGAGGTAAGGGGTTTCTTAACTCACTCTAAATTTCGTGAGATTTCAATTATTCTCCAAATATTTATTTGATGTGGTTTATTTTGTAATGAAATATGATATATATTATCATTATTCTATTTATATTCATTTTGTGGTTATTAAATTTTGTTCATACAAATCGATTGATTACAACATGTTAAGGGTTTTTCATCTGAATTTTTATTCCTGGGAGATTCATGCTATATTAGCCACTATTTCCTTTTGTGGGGTGTATTTACTGCTAATTATTTTATTCTTGGGGTAATATAATTTAATTTATTTGTATTTACATCTTCATTTTCTGATCCTTATTTCATTTTTTTATGTTTTGTATGTTACCAAATCAGTAAGGGAATATCAAATTTCAATTCCCACTCATTCGACTTTATGCATACTTCATTGATTATTTTACAACAAGATTATGTGTGGAATCACTATTTATTTAATTATGTCTTAATTTACACTCCCCTTGGTGCGGATATACTTTCTATACACACAATAACTCTATTGATAAATTTTAATGTAATTGATACGAATTTTATAAGAGCAATCTTAACTCAATTTTCATTCATGGAGTTAAACATCCAAGTCATTGGTATTGTTTTTACAAGAATATGTGTGAATGTCCTCTGATTTATTTTCACAGAATATCCAATCATATTTAGTGTATTTATCACACATAATTATTTCATTTATTTATCCAAAACCTAACGATACAATATTTATATGGGACTTTATCTCAATTTACATTCCGTTGAGGCCTCTTCATTGTTAGGCCCCAATTCACTTTTATATGGTGTATATACTTTACATTGACACAGAATATCATGAATCCCATTATTCTGATGATATTATAATGTTTTTATTATCTCATTTATTTTTACTCAAGCATCTCTCATTAGTTTAGGAACTCTAACTACAATATATTTTTAAATGTTTTAAATATTTATTCTTCTATATATTTCTCATTAATGTCCATGTTTTAAAAATGGTTTTAAGGATTTATTTATATGGAAATTAATTTTTTAAAATTAAAATTCCCTATAAAAGTTTCAAGGTGGTATGGGACACTTTTATTTAAAAATCACTTTTAAACGAATAATTTGATAAATAGTGCGACATTTAAATGTTTACAAGAAAAATGGGATATTTTTCTCAAATAGTTTTAATGAAACTTTTCATCTATGTAAATATCCTTCAGTGTATTTTATTATTGATTATGTTTGATTTATTGTAATACAATCAACCATATTTACTTGAATGAGTTACGTTTAACTATGGATGTGCTATTTTTATGCCACTCGTGGTTCTTGGTTAAAATATTGACATTTAGTATGATAGATTTAATACGAATGTTTATATTATTTTTCACCCTTTCATATGAGGAATGCATTGGAATTTGTAAGTGAAAGGTGGAGCCCGCTATATCTCTTTGATGTATCAGTAGGTCACATGAGACAAACAGTGTCTTGGCATAAGACCTTGAAAATATAATATTTATAGTCTTGGAACAAGGCCTTGACTATGTGGTTATGAAGTATGGAATTATGCATTCCATCATAATGAGATTGGATATTGATATTTCCTGTGATTATTAGACAAGTATAATATCTATGTGAATAAGTAAATTGCATTATTTTGATTTAAATTTTTTATATAATATTTAATTTTACGTTTAAAAGGCTTCGGTTATAGTCTTATACACTCCCTTAAATGTTTATGCATATTTATGAAAGTTTCTGCTAAATTGGTATCCTTACTGAGCATCTGATCTCAAAACATTCTTATGTTTTATTTTCCCCAGTATGTGAAGAAGTATATTTATGACTGACCGACATGTATTGTCTAAGGGATATGACTATGGTCAATGGATATAATATTGTTGTTGTTTCCATTTTATAACTTAATGTAAAACTTATGAATGTATCTAGTACTTCCAAGGATACTTGACTAATCAGTCCTTAGAGACTTGATCTTTTGTTATCATTCCAATGTTATGTAATAATTAACTGACTTTAGATAACTAGTGTTGGGGTGTTACAGTTAGTCTCAGATGAAGTTTAGTACAAAACATGGAAGATATATTCAGAAATTCTCTAATTAGAAAGCACTACCCTAATATTGACATTGAGGATTAGTATAGAAGAACATCCAAATATTTTTGGTAATGTTAATATAATAAAGGTTTTCTTAGAAATACATCCATTTATAGGTATGAATAGGTAGAGGCGGCTCTGGCACAGATGTACCTAGGAGTGAAAACTCTGAAAATGATTTTAGACCATGACCATAGGTATCCTAGTAGATGACAACGGGAATTGTTGAAATCTTGATTATGACAATACGGGGGGATATGCGTAGGATAATTCACGTTTTCTCTACAAAATGATTTGATGGACTTCAATATAATATGAGAATAAATAACCTTGGTTTATCCTAAGGTGTTTTAGATTGAAAATAAGGTTTCATGATATTCACTATATTATTTTATGACTATTTTTACATACATAGTGCGTTCTGGTTTTAATCAATGACCGGATTCCCAGAAAGTTATAGTGACATTGAAAATGATGTACAAGGTGGGAACGATTGTGGAAATGAGAAACGAAATTGAATGGAGATAGGCATAAAATATATCATATTCATTCTAAATCAGTGTTCCGAAAATATGATCAACAACATATATATTAACCAACTCCCAGACTCAAAAAAGAAGAGAACGGTAGTGAATGATAAGAGCTCCATCAGTGGAGACCATGGACAAACTAAAGACCATTTTCCATTATTCAGAAAATGTTGAAGGATACACAAAGGAAAGTGTCTCAATGGAAGAAATAAATTCTTTATGCATGGGAAAGAATAATATACAGTAAAGAATTGTAGATGAAAAATGAAGAGTACTATGGAAGAAAATAAAAATGATCCCAAGAATCCAGTTATAGTCATTTTCTATAAATGTAGGAGACCTGGGCATTACACAAGTAATTTCCCTATTCTATAGGATAACCTCTTGGTCAATGAATAAACTATGTGGAAATAAATTGTTGGAGAAATGTTTAAAATACTAGTGCTCTTTATTGATGGTATTACTTTGGAAGATTTTTCTCTTTTATGTATACCCCTACAATTTTTTATTTGAAAATAATATTTGAGGAAGAATTATCTTTTCTTTTGTGGATATAGTTATAAATAACCATTTGGGATTATATGATCCTTGAATTTGAGGCAATTACATGTTATTAATTTTTTGGATGAAAATGTGATGTATGAGATAACACTTGTGGTTAAATTATTTTATGGTTATTTTGAGAAATTTATATCATTTTGTGAATTTTATAAAATATATTTTTTGAAAAAGGAGAACACATAGACCATGTGACGACTCATTGCGTCGGACAAAGCGACGAGAATCAAACCCACAACCAAAGTGCGATTGGGATCAATCTCCTACTACTAGATTACATGAATTCCTTGGTTAGTGTGACTAATTATTTTTAGTTAAATGATTTTATTGATCAATAATAAGATGATTTTGGATATTATGTTTTATCAAATTGATATCCTTTGTGTAAGAAAATAATTTGGTGATTAAGTGATAAATGTTATTTTAGAAGATGTTCGCTCTGTTGGAAACACTATATGCCTAATTAAAATAGAATACTATGGGATTTCATTTTAGGAGTAATGGTGGATTTTTTTTCTATGTTTTTAATGTTGATTTATATAGATTTGGGTTATTTATTGAAATGATTAACCTATTATAGAGAATATGTTATTAGGTTAATTACTTTTATGTATGTGAATTTAAGAGTAGTCGGTGTTATTTAGAGATAAAATTTAACGTGGAAGACTTCGTAATAATATTCTTCTATGTTTTGGGTTTCAATATTAGTTTGGATTATATTAAGATATTTTATGGACACATATTTATTGAATGGTATTGATTAAACATTGGGTATTGTTGGTTAAATTTTATAAATTAAGATTAGTATTTATTTTTGTCAAGGATTATCCTTTTTAGGGATCATCTGATCTTGTACTAACCATCATGGTTTTAGTTAATCTCTAAAGAAAAGAAAAATATATTTTTTATCCTTTGTGGATTATGTAATTCTCTATTAGTTGATTGTATCACTTCAGGTGTGACCATGTCATCTTGAATACTCAATGTTTGGAGTGAAAGATGAATGTGTGGTAAGAATTAGTTTATGGATAAAAATCTACTTGTCAAGTATATTTTATTCTCTTATTCTATGAATAAATTATTTCTTATACTTTAAGGAATGTATCTTAAAACCAAAAATGCGCTATCCTAAAGATTAATGTTTTTTTTGAATCGATTATATTTTAAATCATCGTAGATTGATGTCTTTGAGGCCCTCAATTTTACACTTGTTTTTGATTTATGGCCTCAATCACTCCCTATAAATATTTATGTTTTCCCTCTAATTTTGTGTCTCTAATTTCCAAAAATGTTCTCCTAATTGAAATCATAATTATGTGGTGACTTTTTCATTTATCTTTCCCTCTTATTAAGATTAAATTTTATTAACCAAATTTCTAATGTGAGTATTCCACAAAGGTATTTCTCTATTTATAACTATTTATTTTAGAAGAACAATTTCAAATTGCGAGGACACAATTTATTGAATGATAGTAGAATCTAACACCCTAATATTTCATGGTACGTTATCTCTTCAAATTAACTCAATAACATGCGCTATACGCAACACTATGTTTGAGCGCACCACGACTTACCAAACTCGCCATTCAAAAAGAGGTTATGAATAGTATTAACTGAATTTTGAATTTTATATATTATATGTAATTTTATAATCCATATTGTGTACCTATTAGACATAATATAATAACAAAATTCATTTTTTCAGATAAAAGAAGTATTTTTCAAAAAAAATTGCAATTTTACCGAATTTTAATGAAGAACCCTTTTTAAAAACCAATATTTGAAACTTTTATATATTCAATTTCCTGAAATTAAATTATTATTTATATGTGGGACATAAAAAATTAGTTTGGATTTTTTTTTATTTTTTGAAAACTTTCAATCTTTGATGAATAGTGAAAAATACTAAATTTTAATTAAAACAATTTTTTAATCGAAATAATTTATAGTGTTAAATTAAAATTTTTAATGGTTTTTAAGTATAATTAGATTATATTTTTACCATTTAATATAATTTATGTCACTGGATGTAATTTTACATTTAAACTAGACATAAACAAGTGTCAATCTTTTGATATTTATTATTTCTTAAAAACACGCATTTGTGTTTTGACAACAGAAATAATTTTAAATTAATCTCTGCCACTTCTGTGTTTTGAATTCGGGAAAAATGGATTATATATTTGGAATCAGGAGGTCCAAATTTTGTAAATAGGTAAATTTTATTTTTACTCACTGTGAATAATTATTTTGGTAAATATTTTATTTACTATGGTTAAAGTGTAAATCCGGTAAATAAGGGTAAAAAATTATATTATAATATTGAATTACACTAACACATGTCCTAACCATATTTTTTGATACATATTCGACCATGGGAATCCTTGGGGAGATTTGGGTACCCCATTGAGTAACTTGAGAGTGATAATGACACTTTAAATTAATTAATTTAAAGTAAAGGCAAAATGACATAAATATATATCTTTTTGTAAAACAATTTTTAAATGGTGTTATATAATTTATATTTTCACCAATAAATATTCATTTGAAATCTAACAAGATTTCATAAATCAATTTTTTTTATAATTTTTAGACATCAAATAAAGAAAATTATGATACAATAATGATGCATTGTTTACCTCATTAATGAATGATTTAAATAAATGAGATTATAAAAATTAAAAAAAATATCCACAACCTATCCAATTTTTATTGGATAATTTTATTTCAAACATTATTCCTCCTATATTCAACTTTAATGTGTTTTGGACCTTTAGAAACCAAAAATCATTATATAATTAAATAATATTTTCAATCATTCCAAAAGAGCCCCTCCCCCCCCCTTATAAAAATCTATCACCACTAACCCATTACTCACACCTCTAAAGCCTCTTTTCTCATCAAAACATTTCCTAATTAAGCTCCCTAAATCCCTATCTTCATATTATAAGCCATAACATAGGAAGAGGGCACTCAAGGAAGCCTTTTAGTTCAAACTAAAGGGAGTTACCAGATTTAAAAGGTAACATATCCCCTAAAGTTATTTTTTTATTTTGATTTTCCAACCCCATATACTCTTTTTATTACTTTATCTTATAACAAAAACATTATCTTAAATATACTAGGTTGTTTTTATGAGATTTATTTTAAGTAAACATACAAACACCTCCATATAATGGGTATAGAACATAATCTTTCTGTGGACAACCAACTACTGCCTCACAGAACGATGATTGTTCAATCTTCTACTACCACATCTTATGGTGGCCATTATGATAGAACTGTAATTATATATGATATGTATGATATTTTTTTATCTATATTATTCTTTAATACTCCTTTATATCATACCTTTATTCATTTCATGTTTTATATATACGATAATTTAATTTGAGGAACTGCAGACTACTACCCCCTCAATGTGATATGACTCGTTCATACCATACATGGAACACATAAAGGATGGAGTTAATTAACTTAACTAACTTATATAAAATATTATATTATACTGTAATTATAATATACCTATGTATTATAATGTTTTCATTCCTTTAAATAGATAATGGAAATGAAATTAGTGTTCATGCGTACGTACGACTTACCGTCTCCAGGAATGGTGTGTTTCATTTCTTAACTTCCAATGATATGAAATTTTATAAATACATATACACTGGATATATATGATATATATTATATCTAAATCAATAATATAATTCTTAAGATAATTTAATTTTTACCACGTGGACAATTTCTAATTATAAAATGTTCATTTTGGACGAATGTTCTGAACAACGAAAAAATGTCTGATATGAACTCAAACATTTAACTAATTGTTATATCACGATAATAAGTGATATAAAAGGAATAATGAACATGAAAATTTTTCTTAAGGAATTGTAAATTAACTTATGTTTATTATTTAGGAATAAAACGGAGCATATGAATCAAGTCGGACACGAGGTAAGGGGTTTCTTATTTAACTATTAATTTCGTGAGATTTCCACTGTTCGCCACTTATTTATTGCATGTGGTGTATTGTGTACATAAATTTGATATATATTATAATGATTATATTTATATTCATGGTATTAGGTCATTCATTTTTTGGTCATTTACTTTTGATCAAATGGCTCGATTGATTACAACGTGGTAAAGGTTTTTCATGTCTCATTTTCTTCCCGTGAGATTCATGCTATATCTGCCAATATTTCATTTTGTGTGGTTTATGTACATACCATTATTGTATTGTTAGTGTAATATAATTTAATTTATGGAGAGGTATATCTTCATTGTATGATAATTCTTTAATGGGGTGTATGTTTCATAAGTTACCAAATCGATAAGGGAATTTCAAATTTAAATTTCCACTCATTCGTCTTTACAAATACTTCATTGATTATTTTAATCAAAGATTATGTGTGAAATAATTATTCATTTACTTATGTAATAATTTAAAATCCCCTTTTTGTGGATATAATTTTGATACACATAATCACTCCATTGATAAATTCTTTATTCATTGATATGAACTTGATAAGAGTATTGTTAAATAAATTTCCATTCATTGAGTTAAACATCCAAGTCAATGGTGTTGTTTTTACAAGGATATGTGTGAATGTCCTTTGATTGATGTAAATTGAATATACAATAATATTTAGTGTATTTATCACACATAATTATGTCAATTATTTATCCTTAACCTAAGGATACCCTCTTTATAAGGGAATTTATCTCAATTTACATTCCATTGAGAATTCTTCGTTGTTATACACCTATTCACTTTTATATAGTGTATATATTGTACATTTACATAGTATATCATGAATCACTTTATTATAATGATGTTATAATATTTTGATTTTCTCATTTATTTGTATTCAAGCATCTCTCATTTGTTTAGAAACTCTAACTAAAATATAATTTTAAATCATTTAATTATTTATTCTTCTAAATCATTCTCATTAATTTCCATGTTTTAAAAATGGTCCTAGGGATTTTTTATATGGAAATTAATGTTATAAAATTAAAATAACTTTTAATAGTTTCAATGTGTCATGGTACACTTTGATTCAAAAATCTATTCTAATTGAATTCTTTGATAAATAGTGCGACATTTAAATATTTTCAAAAAAGGGGATATCTATCTCAAATAGTTTTAATGACTGTTTTCATCTATGTCAATATCATTCAGAGTATTTTATTCTTGATTGAGGTAGATTTATAATAATAAAACCATCCATATTGTATTTAATGAGTTTTTTTACTATGGATGTGCTATTTTTATTCCATTCATGGTTTGTGGTTAAAATATTGACATTTCATATGCTAGTTTGAATACAAATGTTTAGATTATGTTTCACCCTCTCCTATGAGGAATGAATTGGACATAGTATGTTATGGGTGAATCCTACTATAGATCCTCGATGCATCGGTAGGTCTCATGAGACAAACTAGTGTCTTGTCACAAGGCCTTGACAAAATCTTATTTTTAGTCCTTGCACAAGTCCTTGAGTATGTGGTTATGAAGTCTGGCATTATGCATTCCATCATTATGAAATAGGATATTGGTATTTAATCTGATTATTCGACTAGTATAATATCCATGTGAATAATTAAATAAAATTATTTAGATTTATATTTTCTATATTATGATGATGTTTATGTTTAAAATGCTTTTGTTTTAGTCTTATTAATTGACTTAAATATTTAAGCTTATTTATAAAATTTTCCACTATATTTTTATCCTTACTGAACATATGAGCTCACCTATTTTTTATGTTTTATTTTTCATAGGATGTGAAGAAGTATATTATGATTGACCAGCAAGGATAGTCTAAGGGATATGAATGTAGTCAATGGAGACAATGTTGTTGTTTTTTTTCATTTTATAATGTAATGTAAAACATATGAATATATCTAGTACTTCCAAGGATACTAAACTAATCTGTATTTCGAGACTTGATTTTTTGTGATCATTACAATGTTATGTAATAATGCACCGACTCTGGATAACCCTGGTCGGGGCGATAAATTTTTTTTATCAGTTGATGATATTTGGATTCTATATGGGTATGTAGCGTGATTATTGGAGTCCCAGAGAATTTTGGGGTGAAAGTGCTATTAGAACTAGGGTTGGACAATAATTCTACATGGTTTACAAACTATGTATATATTATTAAAATATTTTTTCAACATTAATTGAGTCAATCACATTTTTTGTTTATGTTGTGATAAACCATTTGGAAAAACCATTCATAGACCTATTTCCATTTTAAATTTTTTATTTTCAACTCTCCTGGTTTTGGATTACACCTTAAGTGCATTTGGTTTATTTGTAATGAATTAATGAATTTCGTTGTTCTATTATGATGTGATTAAAGTGTATTTTGATTAATGTTTAGAATTATTTCGTATTATTCTTATGTGTATGATTTTTTGGATTTATTAAATATTCAGTTCCAATTCAATAATTTTTTTAGTTAAAAAATAATATGGGTGGGTTTTTACCTTAAAATCACATATTTTTTTACATGATATGTTTCTAAAATTTTTATATTTTATTATAACAAATTAATTTATTTCTAAATAATTATTCGACTGATATAATTTTTTTTTCAAATTTTATTATATTGGGTTTTGTATTTATAATTAAAATTGGGTAGAAAAATTGATTCAAATTTTAAGAAAAAATCACTGGATATTTGTTTTAGAAAACATTTATCGTGACGTGGTGTGTTTTCCCAAGGTCAATTTAATTTTGAAATGTTTTTTATTTTTAAATGTTTTTGCTTATTAAAAAATGTTCCAAACCCCTTATTGGTAGTTGGTAATTTTAATTTAATTAAATTTTATAGTGACAATTATTTTGAAGCGATTTTGTTTTATAATTATCCCAAGGTCTGTAATGGGTTTTTGAGATTAAATTGAAATGCATGGAAGTAATGGGTTATTATTATATGATATATTAGTATATATCCAAATAATACCATGAAATAAATTAGAAGGTTTGTTTTTGGCTATTATACCCAAGGTGAAATCTCTAATATATTGGAGTTGCTCCCTGTGACTTAAAAATCTACGCATACTTTGAATGGAGTGGTGTGATTGAGTTGTTCTCTCTTCTTGGATCCTATATTGAACATCCTAAATCATCCATATAGGTAATTAGTTATCTTTTCATGTTAACTAGATATCATTATTTGGATCTGATTCACTGATTGAATGCTCTGTATGTATTTGAGTGTTCTGTAAAATTTTATCATCCAATTTAATCTTTTATAATTATATATGTTTACATATCATATTAAAATATTGATGTAAAAATATTTTGGATGTTTTTATTTTTTATTACATTCTTCATAGAATTTGGATATTGTATTTTTTTGTGGTGATTTTTGGAAGGATTTTTTCAATTGGGGTTTATCTAGTATTATGGGTTTCTTGAAACTAGTGGTTATACATATGAAGGATTAATGTAATTCTATCTCTTGAGGTTAGATTTTTTTTTACATTGTCCATTTGAGATTAATATTGGATAGTTGGAAAATTAGATACCATGGGGATCATTATTTGGTAATTAAAATAACAGTTTTCATTCCTATTAATACACTGGGTGATGGGTATATTTCACAGGTTCAAAATAGGGATATTCCATAAAGATGATGTACTTATTTACCCTTGTGAAGTAATGGCCCAATTTGGGTATCAATATTATTTCTTGTTTCTTCTTGGATTTATTTTTTATCATTCATGTTTGGGTCAATAACTTGTTAATTTATTTGTTGATGGTTTTCAGGGTTTTGGGCCTGTTTGAATGACGTTCCATGTGCTACCACTTTGTAATTTTGATATTTCATTAGAATAGTTGGTAGTGATTGGTGAATGAGGTTAATCTATTTTTATGGTTTCCATTACATGTGTTCCCAATAATTAATATATTTTAGTTTAATTATAAAAGGTTTATAGAAATATAACAGGTATCTATTACATTCGTTCTTCGATTATGTGTTTTCCTTAGGTTGGGTTTAGTGGTTTAAGGATTTTGGTTGGATTATCATTGATGATGGACAATGTTAAGTGGTTTTAAAATTTTTTATATATGTTCATAGTTGTCATCACAAAATATGTTTTGCTAGTGGATTATTGGGGGTAGAAAGTATTATTATGTGGATTTTGTAACACCTTGTGTTACTATTCCATCATTTATTTAATTTAATATTATAATAATATAAATTATTTTGTTGTAGGAAATTGTTTTTTAATTTCATTATGTTTTCCTTTATGAAACATTTTCACATGATCAATACATGATTTGGTAAAATGATTAGATGAATTTAACACAGGGGTTACATATTTTCATGTGTTGTGATGATTTGTTTAGTGTGAAAAATGTGGATTTTTATTCACTAAAGGTTGCAATGTTTTTCTTGAAGACGTACATATAAATTTCATGGGTAAGGGATATTTGAGGTGACGCCTAGATGAAATTGTATGGAATACCATTATATTTTACTATGAATGAGTGTAAAAGAACCCAGCTTGTGTATGATAAATAAAAACCATTATAAGAAACTATGAACTGTGTTTCATCTTGGAGAGTGTCATCTGAATGTTTGACCCATGTTCTGAAAATATTTGTAGCCAAACCATGTTGTCTACCCAAACATAATTTTTATTTGGAATTATAGATTTTAGCCACATTTTATTTAAATGATTTTCTCCACTCTCTCACATCCTTCTCAATTAGGTATCCCTTTAGATTTTGAAGTTGAGCTTCCCTCTCCTCCATATTTGGATTATTTTCCTTTATTTAGTTTTTTCATGTGATTTCCAAATATACTATTCTCCCATCAATGTACATTATAGTAAACTTTATATTCCTTTCATAGGTATATCCTTCTTCAATGAACCCTAAATAAAAGTTCAACATGGTTTTTAGCATCATGAAGGTTCTAACCATTGGTTTAACTTTTCTAGGACATTTAGAAGGTATTACCATTATTTACCATTCACCACATAATGTTATGCATTGAAAAAACATAATAATTTCATTTATCTAGATGGTTCTAACCCTCTGATAATGTTTTTATTTATTGAATTAGTCAGTTTTATAAATTATTTTATAATTAAAGTATTGATGTGTATAATTTTTTGGATTAATTACATTTTAAATGATGATTGTATTTGTATGAATGTATTTTACACTTATATTTTTATATATTCCTTTTAGATTAAATGTTATAATATTCCAAATTTCGTTGAAATTTACCATGCATCTCATTAAATGGTGTTAATGGAAAAACATCATCTTGGGATTTTTTTAGAGATTTCAAAATAAGTTTTTATGTTTTACAATATACTATTAGTTTGAAAATAGATTGTTTCCTTGGGATTTCGAAATTAATTTTAAAGGAATAAGTCTAAAATAAAATGGAAGGGATTTTAATCCTGAGACATTTTATGATTCAATATTGAACATTATATTGATACTTTATTGATATTATGAAACCAATATCTATTTCCCTTTATAAATCAATATCCTTTTGACAGATATTTATTATTATATGATGATTTTATGAATTATGTGAAATGAGATTTTTTTTATTTGAGGGTTATCGAGGGTATGTTTGAGATATTGTTTACATTTTAATTGTGTAATTACCTGGATTGATTTCTCACATATTTATTTATTTCGGAAGGGAACCTATGTAGTTAATTACGTTGTCTTGAATTATAATACACTAATTGATATTTGTACTACAAGTGTCCCATATAGTATGATATAGGGAATGGTGGGGGTGGTTTTATCTCGATGATGTCAATTTTGGATGATCAAGTAGTTTGTGTGTTTAATTATGATGTAATATAATCTAGAAGTATGTCTCATATTTTTATTTTTGTAAGGAGAGTTTTATATAATAACCTAGGATATTTACTATTAAACATGTCCCTAATCAGTATATATTTATAGGGGGTTACCTATATATATTTCATCAACCCCTTATATTTGTTATAGTTTTTATTACCTTGTATTGGTTTTTATTTTACAATTATTCTTGTCATTATGGTGCCAATTTATTTTTATTTCATAACAATAATGGGTGAGTTTTCAAAATTCATTTTGTTGGTGATTTTACAATTATATTTTAAAAATTAAAATAAATAATTTATAAATTGGATTTTTATAAAATGACTTGAAATAAAATAGAGGATGATTCTGTAGGGTTTTTATAAAATAAAAAGTGATCTTGTATAGTTTTGAAAACTATACATTTGTTTTAGTTTATGAAAAAATAAATGTTTTCTATTTTTTTCAAAGAATATGATATTTATTTCATTAGGGTTTAGGAGATAGAAATACTTTTTTATACATTATTTGAAACTAGAATTCATGAAATATTTTAATAGGGGAATTATAAATATCACTTAGTGAGATCATATTGGCTCTATTAGCTCACGCACATCATGAACAGTTGTGTATGTGTGTATGAAGATCTTATGACAATTATATAGGTTATAGGTTTAAAATTAATTTTGGATACCATTATCTTGGGTCAGTTTTAAGTGATTTTGGAACTATATATCAACTGTAGGTTTCATATTGATACTGAGATAGTAGGTTTGTATTTTGTTATATATTTATTACTTATGTGTTAACCATATTATCCTTTCCATATTTCTATTCAAATTCTATTATCTAATTCATTATATTAATATGTTATGGATTTTTTATGGATTTTTATAATAATGGGACAAAATAATTACTTTTCATTATTACTCATTAGGTATCATATTTTCGTTCTATTATTCTAGTTTGATTTTGCATAAACATCTTTGGAATACACAATAATATGTCATAAACCCATACTCCGGGTTTTAGGGATGTAAAAAAAATTAATTAAATTCTAGAATTGATACAATTGGAGATGAACCTGCCGTTATTTTTCGACATTACAGTTATATAAGCATTAGAACTCATAAATCATATCATAATCCTACAAATATGTGTTTTTTAGACAATGAGGATGAGATATATAAGTATATTAAAGAACACTTCTCCATAATATAACCACACAAGATTCCCATATATACTTCACATAAGTTATACTCATATTAATAAACTACGAAATAATAACCTATGATAGGGGAGAGGTCAAATTCCCAATAAGGGAGTAATAACATTAAAATGTTAAAAAGGGTTATATCATGAGAAAACATTTGTTTGGGAGAAATATATCATAAACATAGAATGAAACACTAATAATTTTACATTATTTATTATATAAGTTCACACAATATAAAATAAATAATCATATATCCTAAAAAATGATAATTTAATAACGAGGTTTTATAAATGATCCATGGGGAATGATTATAGGAATATAAAATAGATATTTTTATAAAAATAACCATAAATATAAAATTTCATGGCCTCCCACTATAATATTTATCAAATATTAGGTTTAACATAATAAATCGTGTAACTTATTAGAATTTTCATAATCCTCATGTGTACCCTTGGTCTTCAAAAAATCATATCAGGTTTCATTTTTCATGAGATAAATACTTGCATGTATACTTTTTCATGGGAAAAAGCCTCTAATAAACCCATTGTATTTGGATAAATACTCTTTTTAACCAATGTGGTTGGGATAAATTCTTGTGTTTACTATTTAGACATGGTTAAATCCTCTAATATACCCTTTTCATTCATATGAATACTATTTTGTACCCAAGGGATTGGGGTAAATCTTCCCATTTACCATTTGGATTATGATAAATACACTTATGTTCCCTTTTAAGCTTATGAGATATAAAATTTACCATTTCATTGATGTTAGATATATCACCCAATTGATCACACCATTATCATCCATACGTACATGATCTATTTGAAAATAAAAACATTAAAATATATAAATCACATAATTAGCCAATGGAAAAGTGAGGGGTTTCATGATAATACATTCCTAGAATGATTGTAAGACATCCATAGAAATAATTTTGATATTTTCATGAATGTATCCCAAGATTAACATAATAATAAATATGCATGTATTACAGGATGAAAATAACCTTTCATAATATTTTATTAAATATCTATAAAAATAAGTGTGAAGAACCCCATTCGAATGTCTAAAAAAATATTTGAAAATAATTTCAGTAAATTGAAATACAGGATTATGATGAAGAAACCACATACCACTTATTTCAAAACAAAAATTAGGGATTTAGGAAATAAATTTTATGAGATAAGTATTATTTTAAAAGTGTTCATTAAGAATATATAAAAAGTCCAAAAAAATAATTTCTAAAAAATTACTCTGCTAAAATGAATTTTAAAAAATATATATTACTTTTGAAGTCCTATTTTATTATATATAGAAATTATAAAAAAATTTCATTTTAATATAGTTAAAATAAATAGTAAAATTCATTTTAAACCCATTTTCAAATATTTAATTAGATCCTTCTAAATATTAATTCTAATACCATATCATAAATCATTAATTTGTTTTTACGAATTTTTTTTAACATAATCATAAAATAAAAAAACGTAATGTCACATTAAAAATATTGTGTAAACAATGGAAAAGTGTACACTATTTAAAACCACAAAATCTAAAAATTTGATAGTCAATATCTGATCATTGAAATGTATTTTATTATTTCTAATGGAAGTGTATAGTTAAAGATAAAACATACAATCAAGAAAGGAAATACATTTTTAATAAATTAAAATATTATTGTTGGAATAGAAATCCATAAATTGGATAAAAATAATTTTATAATGAGGAGAATGGAAATGTTAATTTCACATGTGATAACAAATAATTTGGTTATTAAATATAAATGATAATATTATTATAAAGAGAAAGTATCGACGTGGGAAAAAATATTTGTCTTGTAGTTAACATGAATTCTCCTAAACATCATTAAAATTTATAATGAAACAAGTCCATAAATTTAATTCCTATAAAATATGTAAGAATTAAAATATAATATCACTATGTAGAATACATAAGACATGTAATAATTTATTTTTATAAAAAAATTTGCTACTCAATGTTATAAAATTATGTTATCAAAACCCCTTACAAATTTTGTGACATTTGATTAAAAAATCATAATATAAAGAACACTGAAACAAATATTTAATATCGCAAAATATAAACTAATCATGTTATAAAATTAAATTTTTTTATTACATGAATCATAAAAAAAGAAATATGGTGTACAACCTAATCATGTATCACAGAATTAAAATTTCTGACAAATAACACCTTATGACATTTAAAAATTTTGAATATAAAACCCAATGAAGGATATGAACTGAAAGGAAGAATTGAAGTCTCATAATATTTATTGGATCATAAGATACAATGTTTAAGTGGTATATGATAATCCAATAAAAATAAAACATGGTGTATAATAACAAATATGTCTGAAGGGGTTCAAGTTGGAGGCAAGAAACTATGACAAAAAAATAATTATTGAGGTAAGAATCACTAAATAATGAGCATATAAGGAAGAACATTAGAGACAAAAAAATAAGGAGGGAATAAATTATATTGAATTTATTAGCCATAATAAATCAATATTGTGAAAATAGAGTTCAATAAGAATGTTTGTAACTCAATAGATGAAAATTGAGTTATAAAAAATTCTCATAGTTGTATTGATTCAATCAATACATGCACCATAAATTCTGAATAATCAAAATGTTCATATTAGATACAATATTAGATGTGATATAAATCAATATTTAATTTAATAATTAAAATTTATTATAAAATTATATTTAAATATTATATTGTTTTTTGTTATTATTTTTTTATTATATAAAACTGAATTAGTGTTGCCTAATTTTGGTAATGTTAGAAATTGAAGATTTTAAGTTAAATTCTTAATATAAAATTTTTTTAACTATAAAAAATATCTTTTTTTCTCACAAACATATAATATTATTATTACATAAGATGTAAGATTCATTTTTTATATATTTTTATAGAATCCTTTATGGTTCTGGTCAAACATACCAAAATAAGAACAAGCTATAACTCAATGGGAGAGTGCAGTTAAGAAAGTGTGTAATATTATACTAATATATTATTATTGATATTATATTTATGCTTTTATGTCTCTAAATATTAATATAAGTTGTTTTAATAAAAATTTAAATAATAATGAAAAATGTAAAAAATTACATCGTGGAGGCGTAGTCCGTACCACAATTGATTGACATTTTAATACATCATCTAATGAAAATAAATGAAGGTGGATTCAAATTTACCTCTTTATAATAAAAAAATATTATTATTTAAATTTTATTCTTTAATTAAATATTTTAAAAAAAATGAGGAATGGTGCTACAGTAAAATGGAAGACGCCCCGCCTAGGAGGCGGTAGTCCACACAAACTCACGATTTACATTCATTTTTATTTGTGTGTTAATGAGAATAAATAAATAAGAGTTGATACAATAATATAATATCACATCAGTATAATAATTATAGTAACGTAATTATAAATCTATATTTATTATAGGTTTGAGGGATAAAAGTTAGATAAAACAATTAAGGATTATGTAATACTCACCTTAGGACCTTGAAGATATTTCTAATGCTCTTCTCAGAAATGATGGTCATCGTATAACATATGGTAAAAAAGGGTTTTATTATAAGGATAATATTTTTTTAGTTTTCATAGATAACTTTGAGGCTATGCATTTCATCGAATCAAATTAACTGATGCCCTTTTATAGGTGAAGGAAACTGAACGTTTCTAAGCACCCATAATTTTTAAATAATGGAGTGATGTTAATCAAGATTAAATGGTTCATAAATCGATAAATAATATATTTTGGTGTGATATAGTGTCTATAAATCACCCACCAAAAATTTAAAACATGTTTCAAGCATATCACCACTTGTTTTTTTCATTTTACCAAGTTGTTTTTCATCTCAGTAACTAGTTTTTACTCTATTTGATAATATTTTATTAAAAATACAAGGTATCCAATATTAATAATATAAAACAATATAGATATAAATTTAGGATCCATCTAGTTTATTTCAATTTCAATTAATAAATAAATAAATAAACACCTAATATTTAAGAAAAATATTTCATAGAAAAATGGGGTATTTATAAATATCCATTTTCAATATTATTTTTAATAACCACCAATTAAATGACTACTAATATATTTTTATAAGGTGATATTAATAATTTATGTTTCATTTTTGAGAAGATATTAACTAATCAGATTAAATAAAAAATACCCAATGTTAATAAAAGGATTCATTGTAAACCAGAGTTGTTTCCATATTCTAGTTATTAACATTAACACTACTAATTATAATTTTATAAATTAAAATGAAATTTTACTTATTAATAAATATGAAAATATTTATCTTAAATAGATTTTTTTTTCTAATATCAACATTTTTTTAAAATATATTTTTAATATTTTTTATATAATTATATTTTGAAGTACAATATTTATTAACAATAAAAAATGCTAGATATAAGTATCAGAAGTAAAATAGTGTGTTATAAATGTTACATTATAAATATATGTTTTCATATTAAATAAATTAATTACTTTTAATTTATTATTTTATTATGATACATTCATCAAATTCATGGAATTTGGTAAGTCATTATTTTCTATTGTTCACTTAAAAATAAATTATTTAATAAAAATATAAAAAAATAAGCTTCCTCTAATGTTAGTATGTGGAATTAAAAAATAAATATAATTTCATTAAATTTTATAGTTAATATTTATTAATTAATATTTTAAATGAAAATAAAAAATAAAAAATAGTGATCTTTAATTAAAAATATCACATTATCATTATATCATGTTGACATTTTCACAGTAAAGGTACGAATTGATATTTGAATACCATCTAAATGGTTTTATTTAATATATTTTTAAATATTTATTATTCATCAATCCATGGCTTATTTAATTTAGGTTATTCTCTAAGATAAGTTATAGAAACTAGTATTTATTTTAAAATATCTAAAATCTCATGTCATTAAATTCTACCTCATTAAATAAATCATCTGACTAGAATATTAATTATTACTTATTATTGAAAGCAAGTGAGGTTATTCATAACATATTGATCATATGGTGTATATCTTATAAGATGACCTCTACCTTACTCTATTTTTCAATTTTAATTTAATTTTATTTCATCAAGAATGATTAATTGGGCATACAATTATACACCCAAGTATTTATATACCCTTATAATATATTTTCCATAATATAAATATCCCAAAACCATTTGAATCTCTGAGATATTAAACCATCTACAAATCATATATTCTACCAAAAAATTAACTTAATATTTAATCATCAAATGGTACCAAACAGTATGTCATTAATCTATACATCATGATATGTCCAAAAGATCTATAACTTCAAGAAATATATCTATTATAGTTAATAAATCATGTTCACAATTTCTAATTTAACCAATTTTTTTTCAAAATCAATCAAAATATTATTATCTCATCATCATTTGAATATTATACTTATGTTTTATCCATCCATTTTCATATGTTCTTCAATAGTTCTCCTGAAGAACATAAAAATGATATAAAATAACCATTCATAGTTGTAGATATAATATAATATTTTTTTCTCAAATCATTAATTTAATTCTATTGATGAAAAATCATTTCATGTTTCACTAAATCCTTATAAAATTTTATAATGTACCATAATATCACATAAAAATATCACTCACTAATGAAAATAGTTAAGATTCACATGATTTTATTTATATTATTGTATAAATCTCACTACCTTTGGTAATAAATTGAAACTCACAATGTCCATCATAATATAAAACTTCAAAAAATTGACTATCATAAAATATAAGAGAATCATGACATAATATTTCAATGTATAAGTATGTGAACCATAAAAAAGGATCCATGGTGTATAATATAAACATGTATCAATTAATTGAAATTTCAGACAACGGACCCATTATTACATTAAAACTTTTAGAATCAAAACCAACTTGGAAAATATTATTACAAATAAAATATTAAATACCATGAATAATGATGGTATCATGGTTTAAAATATTATAGTTTCAGTAGATACACTATTCCAAATAAATCATAGTATATAATAAGAACTATATCCCATGGGGCAAAAATTCAAGATAAGAAACCCTTATATGTGACAAAATCCATGAAGTAAGAATAATATGATAATGAGGATACAATGATTAATTCTAGAACCCAATAAATTAAGGTGAAAAAATAATATTTATTTATTAGTTTTAATTAATCAAACGTGGAACAATAGAGTTTAATAATAATGTTTCACACCCAATGCAAAAAATTGAGTTAACAGAAACCCCTATCGTTGTCCTAATTCACATTTTTCATACAAAAAACATCGAAAATAATAAAAGTATGATAATTTAATACTTGATTTATAACCATATTGATATATAGTTTATTTAATGAGGACGATTTTTTATTTTTTCTATTTATTTATTATATAAAAATTTATTAGTTTTTTAGTTTATGTGAAAATTGTACCTGTGTTGGCTTATTTTTTGTAATTTTATCAAGACAAGATGATAAGTTAAATACATAATTTAAAATTTTTAGAGAAAAAAAATTTCATTATATTATTAATATATTATAATAATTTTATTATTTATGTTCTTATATTTATTAATTACAGATTTTAATGGAATCATTCAAGTAGGTGGTTAATCATACCGGAAGTAGAATATGCTACAACTAAATGGGTGTGTATTTTTTAGGAAGATTATAAAATCATTATTAAATAATAGTAATAATATTTTCAATATGTTTTTATTTTATTTAATCATATTTTCGTTTATTTTAATAATAGGGAATTTAAATATAAAAAATAGAAAAAGTTACCTTATTGAGGTGGTTTTCCTCAAAACACTTGGTTATCATTTTTTACTAATATATAAAAATAGGGAATGAATTAGGATTATAATATGTATCTTCCTAATAATATTTAAATTATATTTGTCATTTTTATTCTAAAATTATATCGATTTGAATATTTACGAGTTTCAGGGTTGAAAAACAAAAAACATGACTCTGTGGAGGTGGTTGTCTACAAAAATGCATGATCAATATTGTTTTGTTATTATAAATGGATGGGAACGAATAAATAATGGGAATTACATAAATATAATAACACTTTAATATTCTAATTGTACTTTGTTTACAATATTACTATGGATAATGTTGTTTTGTAAGAGAATGATTAAGAAGAAAATGTTAAGGATTAAGTAATACTCAATTTGGGGCCTTGAAAATTGTCTCGAACGTCTCCTTAGAAGTGAATGGATTAAAAAAACCTATGGTTATTAAAAAATTTGGTTTTATAAATTGAATTATATAAATTTTAAACATGCAATTTTTTCAAATAAATTTCAAATAGTATGTTAAACATTATAAATTTTCTTGTGATCCATTTTTATTAGTAATGATATGGTTACTTTTTTTATCACAAATCATTTTTTTCAATAATGGAATGATAATAATAAATTTTAATTTGATCAAAAAGTAATAAATAATTTATTTTTGGGCGAGATAAGTTTTATTGATCATCCACCACCTTTATTCTAAAATTTTTTAATCAATTTTCAATCCTTTTACCACTTTTATTTGAATTTTATAAATTTGAGTTTTTTCATGGTAACTAGTTTCAACCTTTTAGTTTATATATTATTATATATATAAGGTAACCATTATAGAAAAGTTTTTATATTATAAAATAAATTATTCTCTAAATATTATATTTAAATTTCTATGAAATATAAAATGAACATTTAATTTAAAATATTTAATATTTATAAAAACTATTATTTGTTAAAAGAATCCTTTACATAATTTAGTTTTATAAGTATTATTAATTATTTTTTACAAATTGAATGAGTATAAGTTTAATTATATATAGAATTAAGTATTATATTATTCTCATTTTTTCAAAAAGACTAATTTTTTTAATTTAAAATTGCTTAGTGTTACTAAAACAATTCATTGAAAATGATAATTTTAACATGATCATGTTTATTAAAATTAATCCTTATAATAATATTTTTATATCAGAAAATGAAATTTAAATAGTGAAATGGTAAAAAATTTGTTATTTTTTATGAAATATTTTATTATTTAATATATTCATATGTTGATTTTTTTTTAATATATTCAAATAAATATAGTTTTTAAAGTAATGTAATACTTATGTATCCATAAATTTAAACATAGGTTTCATAAATTGAACATAGTTTTTTGGTTTAAATTTTTAATATATACATAAATATAAAAATGTTTAATTTACATTCGATTCATTATTATATTATGATAATGTTATAAAAGTAATCGTATTAGTAAAATTAGTTTTTTTACAAAAAAATCACCCGAAAAGAAATTATTTTAGAAAAATAACAAAATTTAACTTTTTTCTTGTTTTAACATGTAGAATTGAAAAATTAATTGAATTTAATAACACTAAAATTATAAAAGTTATACATTTATCTTTAAAAAAGAAATAAAATATATATATATAATCCTTTTTTATTGAAAATTAGTCTTTAATCATTTAATCAAATTAATTATTTTCAGACTAATTTATATAATATTTAAATGATTAATATCATAAAGGTTATATTATAAGTTAATAATAATTATTCAATATATCATGCATTGTTTATGGTTATTAATTAATGTAATAGAAGTTATCAAACCTACTATATATTTTAAAATATTTAAAATTTTGGGTTGTTTTATACATTACATGCCATTCTATCATAAATATATATATTGGGTGTTAACAATGATTTCAGGGAAATTTATTCACTAAAAATATTACTTGATTCTTCAGAACTAGAAAATATCCAATAGGGTTTGGTAATTTCCTCTGATCCTATTATAATTTTTCATTGTTTAACATATAGAGTTTGATGGGGCCAATTTGTTACAATTTCCATATTAGTTTTCTATTCTATGAGATTTTATCAATATAAATGATGTTAAAGATAAGTGTGTTTTATTACTCTCCCTCCCCACTCTATTATCTAAAGATCATATATGTGTGGAAATACATAGGATGTTATGGATTAAGGTATAGAGTATGCACTCATACAAGTTGTTATCGATCTAATTTTTATCTTATATATGTATATATACATACACACATGATATAGAGGCTTAAGGTTATATAAAATTCATCTATTTGAGCTATAGGGAAGAATGTTACAGTATTTTTACTTACAATCATTCCATAATGGATTGTGTTTTATTATATAATTAAAAGGTGTGTGAATTACTCTAGTATTGTAATGAAATTATAAAGACATGATGATGATGTGGGATAGAGTGTTTTCACATAATGTAGAATGCGATGATGTGGTCATCAAGATATGATATCCAATATGGGATTGATGACTTATAAATTGGGTGGGAGTACTAAGACGTAATTAGTTGGTATAATGTTGACTTGTTCAATGTGATATTTTCTATGAGATACCATTCTTAAATTCAAAATTTTGGTATTATGGTATGTACCTCTATATGATACTAATTTACTATTCCATAGTGATTATTAGAATATAAACTACATATTTAGGTGATGAGTTTAATTATGTATTTATTTATTAGGATATTTCATCATTCTATTGTATATTTATAAGGGATATTAGGGAGGATCCTTCATAAGTATACTCATATGTTCAACACTATATATAAACATATACTTCAAGTCTACATGTGTTTGTTTCTCATCAATAATATAGTTACTAAGTTTTAGTTTTTTTAGAATCAACTATATAATTTCCTCTCTTACTTTGTATTCCTTGTCTTATATATTATTTTTTTCCAATTTATATGATTTTATATTAATGCATTGGAGTTTTCATTTATTTATTTCATGGAGTTTAATAGATTATCATTTAATATTATTGGGATATTGAGGGAAATTCTTCCCAACTATATGAATTTCATTCCCTCTTTACTTTTCACCAAACCATTTCCTATTACAGGCGATATTCAGTGGTTTATCCCTTATTCAGAGATTAACCTGGAGGAGTATATGTGGATGGATGTTCTAATAGAGTATTATAAAAGTTTTCTAGTTCCAGATCTTGTAGAAGTATGTATAACCCATTGGTTACTAGAAATTTATTTGAATCTAATAAAATGTTTTGGTTTTCATTCATCATTAATAGTGATGAATCAACACATTCATTAGAGAGGTTATGTGATCCATTTTAGGTTGAGTTTATTTCCTCAATAATAAAATATTATTTTCGACATGTAATTCATACTATCTTCTAGGTGAGTTTTAGTCTGTAAAAGTGTAGTATTTGGTATAATTTATGGGTTTTATGGGATAACGTCATGATCATTGGAACCAGAATAACCCATCAAACAAGACCAATTTCCTTTTATAAAATAACATAAAACATTTTAAAATAAATAGTATACATAGAATGATGAAATAGTGGTCATAATAATCATTATTTCAATTAGAATATTTTTGTGGAGGATCATGAAATTATAAAAAAAAAGTTTCCTTCTTCTGAGGGTATTACATTTGAAATTGAATCCTAGAACTTTTCTTAATGATCCATGTACTCTAATGGGGAGATAGTAATTTTTAGTAATATATAAATAGATAATTGATAATAAGAGATAGATTTATTAGAAATTTTATACAATTAGTTCAACCATCCACCCAATAAGAGAAATATTATATTCTTATATAGGATGTAATATACTAAGACCCGCAATCCTAGATCTTGTACAAAAAACGTGAACTTTACAGTTCTATCTAGATGATGAAATTTGTGACCCACTTTTTTCATTCCAAACCATAAATCATAAAAAGTAAATTGTGGATCACATACATTCTTAATTACCTTGTCAGATTAGAGTTTTATATAAATAGGAAAACTCTTATATAAACAATACCCAATTAGTCAAAAGAATATTTATATCACTTAACCTAGAATTGATTTCACACATTAATAAATCATCATTATCCATATATAATACCTTCTAGACATTACTCATTCTATATCATTCATTACAACTTGTAAAAAATTAAACATAAGAAGTGTGAGCTTGATTGCATACAGAGAGTAAATATGAGCATCAAATAAATAATTTCACCCATGATAATAAGAATAACATAAGTGTATAATGAAATAATAATAGAGAATTAGTGTAACATATTAATATTCATACCCATCAGTACCAGCATCATCAAACATAATAGAAATGGCATAATGCATTAACATAAGAAAAAATGAAAAGAATCAATAATCATGTGGCATATGAAATTAATCATGTTCAAATGAAACATTAGAAACTAATAGAAATTATAGGTAAAAAATATTATTGTCATGGAACATAATATCATAAAACCCTTACATAAACCATATATAACACTTATATAACTCGTAAAAAATGGAATAACTATATATAAAGCAACAAATATAGCTAAATATAGAATATAATAATTACCCAATGCATTAGAGGGAAATCTGAAAAAACCATCATATAAGATATAATGTTACCATATTTAACTATCTTCAATGAAAAAACATTTATAATGTACTTGAAATGAATAATGATTAAGTCACATAGAGAATACATTTCATCATAACTCATTAAAGAAATCATTATTCTTATAAAAACATGATTAACCTGTGTAAACGAAATGGTTTCGATAACAGAATATTTAAAAAAAAGATCAACCTATTTTAATTATAATGTTTAAATAAAAATTTCATTAAGACATGGTTATCCCATGGACAAGAAATATGTTTCATAAAAATATCATTATAAGAATTATAATCCGTCCATAGAAAGAATAATATTATGTAATTTAAAAATATCCTCATTAGAGAATAAGTAACAACAATGGTTGCTAGAAATAATGAATATAAATACTATTAAAACATCATAAATGAAATATTAATGGAATTACCATTTTCATTTTGAAGATAAATTTTTTAATCATAACACATTTTGAAAATTATTTTCTGTCAAAATAAAAAATAAAAATTTTAATAGAAATTTCAAAATAATTTTAAAATATATTTTAAAATGGAAAACGTTTTTAAAATTATTTACCTTAAAAAAGAGTATAAAATATTTTTTTAAATCTTTTTTAATGTATTTTTATAAAATATATTTTTGAAAGAACACCGATTTTTGACCAAAGATAGAAATGAAATCAGATTTTCTTAAAAAACATTATAAATCATTTTATTTACCAATGAGTGGAATAATTGGTAAAATTACTCTTAAGTATCATGTGAACCATATGATAATACAATTGATGATAATTATCATATTTAAACATCATAGACATAATCATACACAATCCTAATAAACATTGAGATTGTATCAAAAGACTATTACGAATTTTTAACATTGAATCATTATCAAAATGAAGGAATAAAAATAAATTAAAAATATAGTATCCTGAAAATTAAAGAGATTCATTGTATAACATTTAAATTGAGTACTATGTACACATTATGAAATAATATATGTGTAAGTTATAAAAACCATCTCAAATGAGGAAAATTGTGAAATTAATCCACTACAGCATTAGTACCATTGAAATTATAAACCCTGTGTAATAGAGTTCATAAAATGGAAATTTAAATCCATATAAATTTAATCATACTAATAATTAAATACATTTTTCAGATGAATATACACTCAAAAAAATTATGTCATGAATATGGCATGTATCTCATATAAATAAATGTTTGACGAGAAAAACCATTAAATCATGCTTCCTTTTTGTTTAACATGATTTATCCTCATGTATAGTGTTTTTAAACATGTTTTTGAATTATTAATTTACCATATTAACATTTTTAATATAATATATGATTTTTAGATGTATTTTTTTACTTTCTTATTAAAAATCCCTTATTAATGTTATGTTTCAGGCAACAACCACTTTTTTCGTATAGGTTTCTACATGATAAATTTTATCCTCATAATTCAATCAATGTGTAATAATATAAAGAGTAAAAAACATGATATTAGAATCATATATTTTCATTACATATTTAATTATCATAATACATTTAATTTAGGGACTCTATATGAAATAAAAATTTCTTATAGGCAATTGGTTATACATACGTATGAACGATGTTCACATTTTCTTGTCGATTTGAAAGACATATTATAAAATGATATATATATAAATATAAATATATATATATATATATATTATCATTAAAATAGAATTTTTAACTCATAAGTATCACAACATCTCATTAAAATCTTACTTAGTATTTCTCATGTATTACATTAATGAATTGCATCACATTTCAAAGCGGTTGTCCTCTATACACATAAATGACCTCATAATATACCAAAAAAATTGAAAGTAATATGTTTTTTGTTATATAATATTTTATAAATCATGATAAATCATATATACTATAAATATTAAATATTAATAGAATTTACATCATCATTCCCAACAGTGAAAATTGGTAATGGAAAACTGAAAGACATTGGTTCATGATGTGGTAGTCCGATGTACACATGAATGATGATTTTATAACCTATTTGATAGAAGTGTATGTGGGAGTAGGTTGTAAAAATAACCTCAAAACCTTATATTTATAATATTGAGTTTATTTTATAATCTTGTTATAATAATAATTTATTGGGGTGGAAGAATAAATAAAGTAGAAATATTGATTGGAGAATGTTACCTCTCCTTTGGGTATCTTTTTTTGGTATCCACTAAAAGACTTATGTGGTTAGATTTATGCCCAAAGTAAGTATTCTATGATTATAGGATAAAATTGGAGAATGTTTTTTATTGGTTATTAGTTTCTCTAATGTTCTCTTGAGGTGTGAATATTTGGGGGAGATGAAAGACTTTTTTAAGTGTGGAGATTGTCCAAAATTTAAATTTTTTTAAAAAATAATTCCACCCATGTTTATTTCATGTAAAGTAGATCAAATAATTCATATAATCAAACAAAAATAGTGATGTAGTCTAAAAATTTCCCTAAAATGGATTTTTATTTTTTTCTAGGACATTTTTTCCATAATGAATAAAGTGTAGCTGCTATGTAAACTTATTTTACCTTAATCATTATATGAGATTTTAATAACATTCACTAATATAATTGGTAAAAAAAATTGGACCATATTAAACACTATAAATTATTCTAATTCCAAATATGGAATCCATTCTTTCAATTTTAACTCACATAATAGAAAATTATTTATTTAAAATTAGTCTCGTGCATGTGATGTGAATGTGGGTTTTGAATTTAAAATATTCTAATGTTTTAAACATTTTTTTATCAAAATTAAATATGCTATAATTTAATTTAACTAAATTGGATTAATATATTTAAAATTGATCTAGATTTACTTTGAAAACAATTTAAAACATAATTCAATAAAAAAAGATTTATTGGGAATTTATGTTTCCAATTATAATTCAGTACTTTTAGTTCTTTATAAAAAAGGAAGCTTATCAGAAAAATACTAAAAATCATAAAAATATAATTTTGATATTAATATTTCATAAGTTTAATTATATTTTTCACATAATATTTATAAATGTATCAAAATTCATTTTTTAAATAAGTTCTCTACGAAAAGGCCACAAAAGTTCTTTAAGGAAAATATAGCATTTTTGTGTAAAATTGAATTTTTATATCAATTCTAGAAAAAACATAGGATTACTATCAATAATTATATTAAATATTATATATATATATATATTTAATTATTATAATAAAAAAATATTTATTAATTTAATTTATTATTATAACACAAATTTTGGTGCACTTTGTTTTATACAAATATTTCTTTCATATTATATAGGTTTTTATTTTCATGTCTAACTAATTCATAACTAATGAATTAATTCTATAAACATGTACAATCTCGATTTTCAAAATTCATTTAATCATATTTATTTAATACCATTCTAATAGATTATGAAAACTACCATGTTAAATAACAAAATTAATAGTATATTATTGTATAGTAACGATTGGCCCTTGCATGTAAGAGAAGTTATCAAAGAAACATGATGTAATATTCAATGAAAGATAAACATGGTGTTGAGTATAATCAAAGATAAATTATTAATTACATGTAGCATAATATATCAAGGATTTTAAATTATTTTTATAAAATATCTATTATAAAATCATGGTATGTTACATCTTACCCACCTTAAAATTAATTTCTCCCTCAAAATTCATCTTGAATATCAAGTGATTAATTTTTTTTATAATTAAATTCTAGAAACCCTCGTATTAAAAATAAAATAAATTAACCAACTCATTTAAATGGAATGTGTAAAAAATAATGGTAACCCATTGTCATGAATTACTAGTATTCCACATAGGGAGGACATTTGAAGGAAATTAACAGATGGATTTGGAAGGGAAAACTAATTAGTATGGACTAATAGAGGGTGATAAATTACATGGAAAAGATGTAGTCAATGAAATCAAAACCACAACCCAAATAAGTGTGGAAATTTCATTGATATCATTATAATAGATAGTAATATGATAAAATTTTATTTAAATTTCATTTCCCTAATGTTGAAAGATTTTTTCACAATATAGTATAAAAACATAATGAAATATACTAACATGACAATTAAAATTTCATCATTAAATAATTTTCCACCATAATCTCAAATTATTTCCTCAATGATGTGTATTCAGGACGAATTTTTCACACATAAAACACTAAAATCAAATTTTAAATAGCACGTGACATTAATATTGTAAAAATATATTATTCATTTTATAAGAATGAAAAAAATTTGTTTAGAAAGCAGTTAGATAATCCTCAAAATGAATAAACATTCATATTGTAAAATAATCTTCATTATTCAATAGTAATTCATAATGTTGAGACTAAATCATTCTATAACCATGTATCCCAAATAACATTAATAATATCAAAATTAAATACTTTTTTAACTTAAATGTTATTACATATATTCTGGATTTCCATCCCAAAATATGGATATCAGAAATTAAAGTAGTATTAAACACGTAGGCACCAAATCATTTTTCAATCATGTGGTTATCGATACAATAAAACATTTCTTCACATAATTACTTAAGTATCCAAGATCCTATAAACCGTTAAGGTTATAAGTATATTAAAACATATTTATTCAAAAATTAAAGTCATATCTCACATTAAAGCACTATTTTACAAATAATTTAACCCAATATAAGGTATCAAAAAATTTCATTAATAAATTTTAAAAAAAATTATACTTAAAACACTTAAATAAAATTTCTTGGACCATTAATTTACTATCACACTTAATCATATGGACCTATAATTATTTCTATAAGTCTTAAGATAAAATATGATGAAAATATATCAATCTATAATGTTATCTAAACCAACCATTAATACCAACTATAGTTTCTCATAACCCACACTCATGAATCCTTTGACGAAAAAAAAAATTTACATTTTAGGCTCTGATGTTGATATGTGTGGCCCAATATTTTTCATAAAAACCATACAACATAAACTATAAAGTATAGATTACCCAAAATCTCATGGACCTCATCATTTTAGAGTTTTAAATAATTATCAACACTACTTTTTAAACAATACCCATGTCATCAATTAAAAATTCCTCCGATATAACTCAGATTTTATATTTCACATTAAGACTCCATAATAATCTGTATAAAAACATTCAAGACATAACTCATTTAACATAATTAATTAAAAACCAAGTAAATCAAAAAAATAAGAAGGGTTGCCTAAAATGATATGTTAGGGTAAACATAAGCCTTAGTAAATGAATTTCATTTGTGGAAATAAGAATTGAAGAATGATATGATGAAATAATCATAGTCCATGTGAAAAAATATGAATAATCATACATATAAATACCTGGATAAATAATCATGAAAACATGGAATAAAGAATTAACAATGTAAAAAAATATTATAAATCAATAATCGTGTTCCATGTGATATCAATCAAAAATAAAAAAACATATAAATTATATATAACAAAAAAATTTCTCTTGGAACATAATCTCCTAGAACATATACATGACCCCTATACAGCCGCTAAAAATTAAATAACCATACTGAAAACGTCTAATATAATACACTATAAAATAAAATCATTTCCCAATTCATATTAGTTATATCGGGGTTCACAAATCACTTAAAATATAATAGGATAATCATTGAATATATGGTTACTACCATTATTTATAATGTCCATGAACTGAATAATGAATAAGTAACATAGATAATTAATTTCATAATAAACCATTGAAATAATCTTAAATCCTTAAATATTATGATTAACCCATGGATGTGAAATGGGTACCATATCAATCCCTTTGAAACATGATCATCTCATAGAGATTAAACAGATTCCAAAACAATCCCATTGAAACAATCTCCATCCAACTAGAGAAAGAATAAAGATGGTATCATTAAAAAATTTCCTAATTGGAACATATGTAAATATGTGGGTTATCAAAATTTAACAATGGAAGCACCATTAAAATACCATAAATTTTGTTTGAGAAAAATAACCTTTTCATTTTGAAAATCAATTTTTAAATCAAAAAACATTTTGAAAACCAATTTCCTTGAAAATAAACATAAAAAGATAAAAAGGAATATCTGAAAATCATTTAAAAATAGTTTTAAAACATAAAGAAATTTTAAAATCATAACCCATGAAAATTATTTTTCATTATCATTTAAACAAAAATTTGAAATCATTTATATAAAATATTTTTTTTAACGAACACGAATTTATGACCTATAATATAATCGAAGTAAGTATTTTTTTCAAAACACATTGTCAAAAAAATTCAGTTTAAAAGGGTTGAATGTTTTCAAAATTATTTTTAATTATCAAGAATTACTATAGTATTAATATTTTCATGATAATTATAATATTTTATCATCGGAGAAAAAATCATACACAGTCTTGATAAGCAATGAGATTGTAACAAAAGACCTTTACCAAATTAGTAATAATAAATCATAATTACCATGAAGGAATAACAATAAATAAATATAATAATGTCATGAAAACTAAATTGGATCCTAAAATAAAATATAAAAGTGGAATTCTATACAAATTAACAAATAATATATGTGTATAACATAACAAGTGTCTCAAAGAAATAAAATTTTGTCAAAAATCTATTAATTCGTCTGTATCTTTGAAACCATAAACCCCATAAAGGAGTGATCATAAAATTTATATGATAATACAATAAAATTAATAGTGATAAAATATATACATGGCCAATATATACACCATAGAATAAAAATATGTTGTGAATATGGCACTTATCTCACAAAAATCTAAGTGGGATGATAAAAACCCTCACTTCAAATTTCCATTTTTCAAATGTTCTTTAACCTCATGCATAGAGGTTTTAGACATGTTATTAAATTATTAAATAAAAATTTCAATATTTCTAATATCATATATTTTAATTTTATTACTTTTAATTATCCATTTTTTTAAATCCATTTTATATTTATGTTGAAGATAATAAACGTTTTGTTTTTCATATATGATTTGACTTTATATTTTTTCTATTCATAATTAAATAATTTTCTATTAATATCTAGAATTTATACCATGATATAAATACCATATATATTTATTATATTTTTATTTATTTGAATCTATAAAATTTAGTGATAGGAAATGAAATTCACTATTCATCAAAATGTTAGGTCATATGTACACATGAATGTTATTCCAATTTTCTTATCCATTTAAAAAAATAAAATAATATTATATGGATATATTATCAATAAATTTTCATATTTATTTCAAATATATCACATATATTTTATAAAAAATCCTTAAAACATTCTATGTAATGCATGAATAAGTCACATATCATCGCAAGTCAGTAGTCCACCGTACACAAGAATGATGTTATCATTTTCCCACAAATGGAAATCAATATTTTTTGTTTTATATGATTATTAAATAACAATTATAACATTATATATGTAATATATATCCTATTTATATTATATTCCCCATAATTATTCTTATCCATGAAATGTGGTAATGGAAAATATGTATTATATCAGTTCGTGAGGTTGTAGTCCATTGTACACACGAACATTGATTTCCTAATCTATTTGAATGAAATATTTTTCGTTGTAGTTAATTTATTTAACATATAAACAACTCATTATATTTAAAATAAAAATGATATTATATAATAATGGTATAATAATAATTGATTGGGGTGGATAATAAATAAAATGGAAATGCTTGTTGGGTAACATTACCTCTTCATCGGGTATCTCTTTTGGGTTTACGCCAAAGAACTTCCATGGTTGGATTTATTCCAAAATTATGTATTACATTATGATAATAGGTAATATTAGAATTTATTTAGTTAGATATATAATGAGTAAATGGGATTTATAGGTTTTATGTGAGGTGGAAAGGGGAGGACTTTTAAAAGTGGGTTGAGTGGAAAACATGTAAATTTTGAAATAAGAATTTCCACCAACATTGTTTTCATCAATGGGATCTAATAATGTAAAAAATAAATCATATAATTTACAAGTTTTATAAACTTACATAAAAATGGATTTTTACAAGTTTCTAGGTAATTTGGTCTCTTATGTTTAATTTTTAACCACTAAGTAAATTCGTTACTACCTTAATCAATGTATTTAATTTCATGTTATTTCATTATTATTTTTGGTAGAGAAATTACATGATGTTATTAGAAATTATAAATTATTATATTCCCAAATATGAAAAAAAAATTCTAAATAAATATTAAAAAAGTGGAAAATTTTAATTTCAAATTAGTCCTTTAGATGAGATTTGAAATCAGGTTTTTAAAATTAAAAGCTTCAAAATTTTGGAATGTTTTTATATACTAGTTCAATATGAAAAATGATTAAAATGACCTAAATGGGATTAATATAAAAATAATTGATCTAATTTTAATTTATATTGAATTTAAATGAAAATTTATATTTATAACTTTTTTAGAATGATGGTTTTCAATAAAAAATTTTGTATTTTGTACTATTCATCGAAAAATTAAAATTCTCATAAAAATACCAAAAATTAAAAATAACCTAATTTTTATTTTTTTATTTAATTTTTTTTTAATTTTTAAGATAAAATTATATAATTTTATATATGTTGTATAATCAATTGATCCATCAAAAAGTGGCAAAACCACATTTTGGAAAATACTTCTTTTCTGCATAAAATTAGATTTATTTTTATATCATGTAAAAAAATACATAGGTTGAATGTAAAAAAAATATTGAATAAATTTTATATATATTTCATTAATATCATTCAACAATTGTAATTAATTTAATTTATTATGATAAAATTCTATCAAGTTCATAAAAAATGGATTCTTTTTTAAAAACATTTCTCTTATGTTAAATAAGTTTTTATTTTTATTGATAATTAATTTGTAAATAATTAATTCATTCTATAAAAATGTTTAATTTTTTTTGATAAATTTTGTATTATTATTAATTACCATCATTCAAATGGCTATGTGATAACTATCATGTTAAATAATCATATGAATAATATATTATTATCCAGTAAGACTTAATATTTCATGTAAGACAAGTTATTAAAGAATATTGAAATTATTTAAAACCCAAGATAATGATGGTGTTTTATATAATGCACGATAAAATAGGAATATCATGTAGAACAATCTATCAATTATTTTATATTTATTTGATATAAAATATTTTATAATATCATGAGATGTTACAAAGTCACTCTTCATTAAATGAAGAGTTCTCTAGAATCAACATCCATATCATGTAAATCGAGTTTCTCATCCCATTAGATAATATTTTAATTTAATACATCGATAATTTTTTTCCTTATATAACTAATCCATTTCATTGATTATTCTCTAATGGAATATGAGTGGAGAGATATTTCGAATTTTCATTCATTAAATGTATGTAAATAATAATATTTAAACACATTTAACCTTCACCTACATACAATATCATCTAATCGTAGATTTATGAAATCTATATTCATTATATCATTTTAATTTCACTTCTATAAATCTTACAAATTAACGTAAAATTCTATAAATAATTTATTCAAAATATTAAAACCCCTTGTGAATCGTCCAAAATAACTTTCATGTATGGTTTCATCAAACTCCCTTAAATTCGGAACAATAATTTTGTCCAAAAGATATTCCTTTTCCAAATTTATAACTTTGTGACCCACTGGGCCATAGTACACTTGAAAAAATGATATCCTTTTTCAATAGATATTATTTAACATAAGAGTCTATCGAAGCATCCACACCACCCATGACACTACGAGGTTGAGTGTAATATCCATCAAACATACTAATATATCAATAAGAACAAGACCAACACAATATTTATCATATTCATCCAATTTATACCTATATAATCCTTTTTCACATGTAATTGAGTGAACATTATAAATGTACCAATTTGAATATAATATATAAAATCTATTATATTCTTGATACTTAAAAAACACAATAGATCGCTGATTATAATACATTTAATATATATAATATATGATTACATCTCATTTAATCATCAATGTTTTTAAAATCTTCATATATGACTCAGTTGGGAATGATCATGTAATTACATAGTCTAAATTATTCATGATCTAGATGTATTTACATGTTAAACAAGTGTAAAAATCGTATCATGATTTTTCTCCAACTGAAGAGATGATTAATAACATTCCCAAACACCACTGATTAACTATGTAAATATTTTCTAGTATAATAAAGGAATCAAAGTATAAATTTTATCATTTTAGGTATCTCTCTATCATCTGTTAGGATTTATTTTATATAATCAATCACCCGTGTGTATAATAATGATTTTATGAAATTATCTGGGATATACTTTAGTCATTCAGTCTAAGTAATAGGCCTATAATTATTACCACATGAATCTATTCATTAAACCTCATATAATACTATTTATTTTGAGTATTAAAATTTATTAATCATAATCTTCATATACCATCGTAACCCATAGTATTTCATGGAGATAAAAAATTAGGGAAAACTCAATATTTTACTTTGAGGGGATACTATCATTTAACTATTCATGTAAAAAAATACAACACACATGAATTTGTGTTGAAGATAGGTTTTCATTGATAGAAAATAGTGATATATTTACAACCATTTTAACCAACAACACATTTATTTGACACCCAAATATTTCTCATGAAACTCATATTGATTCTATAGTAATGGTTTGATGAATCTATTTGTTACATTCTCTTTAATATCAACCCACCATATATTTACATGAACCACTTCAATGATCAATCATTTAAGATTGTATTTTTAATTATGAGTTTAGTTCTTCAGTGAAACATGGGTTCCATTATCTAAAAGACAACTCTATTTATTTCACAATAAATTTGGATCACTCCTTCAAGTCTACGAACTCCCCTATGAACATATATTGTCTTCTTAATTCAAAAAAAAACTCTTCTCTGAACATGTAATGAAGTGTTTTATTCTTTATACATTTTAGATTTTACCATTGTTTATTGATTAAATCAATTCCAAGAAGTATCTTCATCATTATAGAAAGTCATTAAAAAATATTTTCAATTCATATAATCAATTTCAATTCAAAAATTAGCATATGTGTAAACTTTTACACAAATCTCATCATCGTCTTCTTTAAATTTCAATAACATACCATTCATATTTTTGAAGTACATATGAATGTTCTTTAAATTAATCCAGTTACTTTCATGAGGATTATATTTTTTTTATACTAGTATTATTAAGATAATATATGACAACATATTATGTAGAAATCTGAAAATTAATTCTTTTACCAATGAGGGATGCATAAGGAATTTCTTCCATCCATGGTAACAATTTATAAGGATCCAAAATATTATGATGATATATTCCATTTAACAATTGTAAAGTGCACTTTTTGGATTTGTCAATTCTAAATGGATTTAAAACATTAATCATGTACGTTTATTGACTAAACTAATTTATGATTTTAATCTAAATATGTATATACATACCTAGTATGTACGAGGCTTAACCGATTACATTCATTTATAATCAATTTCCCAACCATATCTTCACATTGTCATGAATCAGGATATCATTTCTAATATATATTATTTCATACACATACAACATCAAAAATATTAAAATACTCAAACTAAACAATATTTATACATGTTATTTATTCATAATCTTGAAGAATCTAGAAACTTTTATTGAATCGTAAAACTATATATTCCAACTTTGAGAATCATATATTAATCTATAAATTTTCCATTAGTGATTTCATACCTTAGAAGTAAATTTGTAACATTTATATCATTATGTTGTATTATATGCACATCTTGAGAATATAATCCTTAACGAAAGTGGTTTAGAAATCAATTTCATATGTATAAATAAAAAAAATATATTTTATAGAAGGTAATGTGTGAATATAATTAATCAAAAAAATATGTAAAAAGTTTTCTTTATAGTCAATATAGTGAACGTGTTTATAATATTATCTTACTAGTTACAATTATTATATTTACAGTCTACCATAAATGTAATATTTATTGTTGAAAAAATATGATCTTTCTTTTTTTTCATAGCCATTTTGAAATATCCAACATGTATAAAACATGGTTATTGTATATGGAATCCAAATTAGATTCATTAATTTTATCCATTTCTCATAATAAAAACATTTAATATCTTATAGATAAGATATATTTTCATATCCTATGATTATTACATTATCAAAATTCTCCATAAGAAATCCATGTTTCAGGGGCCCACGAGGAATCAACTAACACATTGTGGGTTTTACATTACATTACCTGTTCTTCTTCTAAAAAAATTTAAAGAACTGGCTCAACATACATATAATGAATAATTTACAATTTTTTATCAATAAAATTTATTTTTTAATTACCTCCCACTAACTCTAACAATTATCAATTTCTTCTTAATAATGTCGCCAAATCGGGTGATAAATACTTTTAATTCAATAGGATTATGAAAATAATTTCACTCAGTTTCTTAATTATAACCATAAATTAAGAACCTATCATATTTGTTTTCAACATTATTAGATGGAAAAATCCCTAACAATTAGTCATTTCCCAACTAATTTTTAAATATATAATGGGTTTCCCCATTCAATACCAAATATAATGTGTTTATACCTACATTAGTTGGCTTTTTCTTGTTGAAACATATCAATATCTAAATCATAACCCAAAATTTAAATAGGATGGTCCCACTGACTATTTATCAATTTAAATATGTCTTAATAACTATAAATATTTCACTCATAAATGTAATTACATTGTGGTGTACCAACATAGGTTATTTATATCAAAATTCTAAAATACCTAATATTATAAATGAACTTATGGATTAAGTATTATAGCTACGATTGGATAATATAATATTAATACCACTTCCTAATTTATTTTGATCATTATTCTAATATCATTTTCTCTTTAAAAAGGTTTTTGTAAATTTTCATCATTATAAAAATATATCGATACTAAATAAAATCATTGTTAAATGTAATGATGTACCTAAAAACAATAATTATTTGGAACGCATTAGTCTGTATACAAAAATATTTTTGAGATACTATATTAAACTAGCTGTTTCACTGTTTCTCACAAAATATTTATGAGTCATCTTACCTAATAAACAATTTTTTTCAGGAATCAAATGTTTCTATATTGAATGGTTCTGGTAATCTATATTTATATAGTCGTCTGATGAAATTAATATATATATATATATATATAATAAAATTATACCAATGGTGGGGGATTATAATTCTTCTTCTTATTGTTATTCCAAATGTCATAAATACTATTATCAATGTATATAATGTATAAAACATTTATAATATTCAGAATTCTATAAAAAAATTATTAATATATATAAGAACATTTTTACATAATTTTGAATGATAATACCTTCTTTTCCAAACAAGATAGAGAAATAAAATTTCTATTTATGGTTGGAACATGATACAAGTTCACAAATACTAGTATTTATCAACATTGAAAAACCAAATCATAAGTTTTGAACTCTTATATAGAATAAATTTCTATATTTCAAACATGAAGATCTATAAAAAAAACATCATCATTTCCTTTATATCTCTATGTTTCTTTTATCATCACAAATGAATGATTCACATTCATTATTTAAAACCCATGACTTAATGTTAGGGTAATTATACTCTATGAATTTCACAATCACATACTTAGAAAACACCATTATGATAACTCTTCTCAATCCTAGATAAATAAACTCCAATTTTTATATATGTCATACATATAAGTGATTTCAATATTATTATCCTAATATATTCTATAATCTTCAAAAAAATACATATTAGTGGATCAATGTCATGTTTCATATGTATTTCTTCATGCATGATTAATGAATGTTCTCCCAGTAAATGGACTTCCCTTAAAACAACATTGATTTTGTAAGACAAGAAATATGTGTTATCATTACATACATGAGTTAATCATGTAATTAATTCATAATAATATATAGAATAAATTAATATTTTAAATCATATTATGCATGATTCATTGATAGATAAGGTTTAACATTCTTTATCCAAATCCCTTATTTGTAGTTACGAATCATTATTTCTATGGTATCATATCCATTAGAATGAAATTCCATGACCACAGAACATAACCATTAGGGTATCCTTATTACTTATTTCATTATATAATACCATTTTGGGCAACCTAATAAAGAAATACTACATGGTTGAATGGATGAGGTCATAAAAATAACCACAATACAAGGAATCTGAATCCTAGTAATTGACAAGTTATTTAATATAGAAGTTTATATAACATAATATTCATAATAATCATGTTATATTAAAAATGATATAATCATATGAAATAATTTTCTACCACGTTTTTTTATTACTTTAAGTATGGATTCTTATATTAATTTAGTTTTGGAATCGTTATTACATCCTCCAATTTATTTCATTCACACCACATAAATGTGTATCTCCTTACCCAACCCAAATGTCATCGTTTCTCAATTAAAAAAGAGAATAAATGTATATTCACACAAATTTAATTGAATATGATGCACAATTAACATAAACATTTTATATAAAGGAATAGTATTATATGATATAGATAACCAGCACATGTGTAACACGAGAGTGAAAAATACCCAACATTACACCATTATCAAAAATGGAATAAGCCTTCAGGATAGTGGGTATCATGACCTTAGGTACCTCTACAAGGGGAGACGTTACATATGATATATTTCATTATACAATATATCTATCACCCAATTTTCAAAAAAAATACAATAACAACTCATACGATCATGATTGAAATAAAAAATTGAGGTTAAGGTAGATAAAAAATTATAGGATCGCACCTAGCATGAAATTTAAGGATCTTATTTCTTTAAAAAAAATCATATATCATTAAAGATGAAACATTTTTAATAATATATAATGAAATTAATATTTATTAATAAAAATAATAATTAATTTAGTAATCATTTTATTTAACTAATGAAATAAATATGAGGTTCACATGTTATTTTTCAACCCAATATACCATTTTAAAAATCTAACAATTTTAATTTATAAATAATTTATAAAACATAAAAATGAATTTTAGAAAATATTGTTTTAATTTTTTAATGATTACCATGGATTTTTCTATTTCATGGTTTATTTATGGTGCCCATTTTTATAATGTAATAGGGACTCTCATGTTACAAAGGTAGTCGTGGAACAAGGTGACACTTTGAGACTCAAATGTTGTGGTCCTAAACTATGGATCATTTGGAAAATAATATGGAAATACATCACAGGTACAACATTCATGTCACAATTGGGATTTTATACTATGGTGAATTATATGGTCCCTTAAAACATTTCTGGTGAATAATAACTACGCCATTCAATATGATGTAATGATGGCAGTGTTTTCAATTTTTACTCCACTATGGAAACACAACATTAATAAGTATATTTTGGTGATAGTATTATTTCATTGATAACTGGTCAATTAAACACAATTTAATCTTAATGAAAATGACTCAGATACCACTATTTGGTATTATTGAATTATCTCATGATTATTATTAGTTGATAAAACCATGATACAAACCACATCAATATCCTATGATTTCACACATTAAAAAAGTCAAAAAGAATAACATACCTATAAATATGTAGTGGTGGCCTCCATTAACCTTCACCAAGGGTATATAGGTTTGATAATTATCACCAATTAATATTAAAAATGGTTCCTACTTATAAAGGTATTAAACCACCTTTTTCATCCCATTACATGGCTTGAGGATACCCATACTCAAAATGGGTTTTATGGCCTTTACAATGAGAGATAAATAGATTACGAGTAAATCAGAGTGATTTAGTAGGATCTAAATGCTTTAAGTTGAACATGTAACCCAATAGTATATGGATATTATCCTTATATAATTAATATATATCAATAGATGAGTTCTCATGATTCATATTCAATCTCATTATAGTAGATTGATTCATTCCATTAGAACAATTTATTCACTTAACACTTCAATGAATATATATATATTAATTATTTCATCCACAAATACTTAAATTTTCATTAAAAATTATCATATAATAGAATATTTATATTAATTATATGTATATTTTTTAGGTTATGTTAATTACATAAAACCATTCACACAACCATCAAATGGGTTTCCAAATCATTATTTTTGTGCACGGAACAATACCACCTCGCAAATCGATGTCATTCGTTTTTAAATTACCATATCTCATTATTGGGTTTGATGATGGTGATATGGTATATATATGTTATTTATAACATAATAAAACACTTGTATTAATTATATAATATTTACTTTTTTACATTCCATTCTGTAGGGGATAGGATAACATCACTCCTATGTATGGTAGACTACCGCATTGCGAAGCGATGTGATTCATCATTCACTAACACTTTACATGGTAAGTGATATGGATATTATATAATATAAATTACATAATTATGATATTCGTAACATATTTATCACTATGATAAAATAATATATCATTTTATTTCGTAGGTTTTCACTCACCTAAAGATGATAGCATCATTCATGTATATGTAGACTTCCACCTTCATGAAGTGATGTGACTCTATTTTCAAAACCACACTAGATGTATGATATATATATATATATATATGTGTGTGTGTGTGTGTGAATAGTTTTTATATTAACATCATTATTTAGAGAAAAAAATAATACATACATACCTTCTATAATGTTCATTGATAAATGAAAACGTAACTCATACGTACAAACGACCTACCATCCCCATGATAAAAACATACTTCATTTCTCAAAGCCATCATTCATGATTGGTAATAAAATAATAACTTTTTAGTAAATAATATAATTATATGATGAATATTATTTTTGAGATGAGGGAAATGAATAATATTCTCTAAAAGTATAATATTTATAAAAAAGACTCATGATAAAATAAGGAAATTAATAACAGATATAATGAATATAATGAAAGATTATTAATGAATCATTGATAAGATATTACAAAAGGGTCATATATGATTTTATTATCATTAATATTTTTTCAATTTAATAAAATTTTTAAATAAACAATATAGGATGATAAATAATTTTCATCCAAAATGAAGTCTGAGGTATAAGACTTCATCTCAGTTTACCTTTATTGAACATGTTGTAATGTAATGAACCTAATTTATTTTATATATTGTATATAATACCCCATTTACATATAATATCATGATTTCCTAATGATTTATTGTATTTTATGCTTAAATTATTGTTATATCATGCAAGGGTATTATATTTTATATCTTTTATTTGGTAAAAAATTTCATAACTCAATTTCATTTCATTGGGTTATATTAATTATTATTCTTCATTAATATTCTATGATTATGTGTGTAATAATTTTTTATTATCTCATGTTGAATTTACACTTTCTTTATGTTACTAAAATAGAATAAAAATAATTGATTCAATTGATTAATTCCAACATCAAATTTATGACCATTGTAAGGGTTTATTTCAATTCTCACCATGATCTAGATTTTTTATTCATGAATATTTTTATGGAAATAATTTTACCATTTCATAATGAAACCATTTTATTTCAACCTCTTATAGTTATTCAAGATATACTTAAGTATAATTACTAATATCCACTCATTGGTGCTTAAAATAATTTATAAAATGTTCTTATAAAAATTTTACTTCTTTTCTTACTTCGGTCAGAAATCCTTTTACGTCCAAAAACTTGTTTTCATAAAAAATTCAAAAATGCTTTTATCCCTTTTCAGAAATGATTTATTAAATAAATTTTTACTCTTTTTGACATTGTATAATATCTTTTTAATGGAATCTTCATGTAATTTTAAAAACAATTCCCATATGGATCTTACCGAAAAAGTGAGTGGAATATTTGTTTTGAAGTTCACATCATGAATAAAATTTATAGACATCATTACAACAATTTTTTTTAAAGAATCATTTATGTGATGAATCAAACTGATCATACTCTAAATCAAGAACTTAACCCAACCCTTCTCATACCTGATGTGAGTTCCCTTTCCCCACAGGCTGGGGACTAGCACCTGAGCATCAAATAACATCCGTAGGGAATAAGTTTTCCCAATATTAAGTAACAACATGGAATATATATATATATATAGGAAAATATAGGAAAAGATAAATATATTATATAATCAAAAATTAATAGAAGAAACCAACAACTCAATAGTAAAACAATTTCAAAGTATATGTCTCACTACAAAGGACTACCAGAATAGGAAAACCAACTACTCTATGTGATAGCATTGGAAGACTCCCATCATGTCACCCACATCTACTCAACTCACCAAACCCACCCCTAACCCTCGCCTCACTATGTTGCCTTTCTTATCCATGTACCAAAAAACATAACCAGATCTACACACCACTAGTGTGGTAATGAGGTTGTGAGATAACTATCTCAATAAGGTATCACCATGGTATTCAATAACGTGTTTCCACAAGAATAAATCATGTATTCTCATTTCATGCAACTCCTGTCATGATAAAAAATAAATAATATTTTATCAAAGCATGGAAAACATTTCCCTTTTTCCAAAAATTTGAAAACAAATCTTGGTAAATCAATTTCAATAAAAATTTATATAATCATTTAGAAAATTAAATTCATGTATATGTAATACTATATAATAAAAATATAAAAATTGGTAAATAATTCTATTGAACACAACAGGTAAGGAAAACCAAATACTCATAGCATAACAAATTACTAATTCACAATGACTTTCTAGAACATATGCCTATATAGAAGAGGAACTCTCCATGAATGTACCCCACAATAATTCCAATAACACATTTGTAGAATGATAGGCATAGGGAGAAGAAAAAATCCCCATGAGAAAACATCTTGATGGTATTATGGAATATTTCCCTAAGAAAAACCTTCCACCTATTTACCCAAGGGTTTCCATATGTTTCATTTCGTAAAAAAATTCAATGATCGGAAATTAACCATATTCCATTTTAATAAATAATATAGATAACCCACCTTTTATCATAAATCCATTTACACAAAAAAAATAAAATATGAAAAACTTATTTATAGTTATATTTTATAAAAGTGTAGAAATACATTTCATTGACACATGCTAGATAAGGAACTACATATAACAAAACTCAGGGTCGTAGATAGCCAAAAAGTATTCTAGAATATGTAGATCTTAAAAATTATAATAATTGACATTTAACTACTTAAAAAATAAAATAATTTATGGAATTTAAAAAAAATTTTGGTGGAGTAGTGGAACCAACACAAAATTGTAGAATGAAAAAGAACTCCACCACAACCAATAATGGAAATGAAACCCTGAACACAATCTCACAATGTAATAAGAACTCCAAAAAAAGGAAACATCACTATATATCAGCAATATAATGACACAATGTACATCAGTGGGTTCCCGCGAGATACTAACTATAACTTAGGATTTTTTAAGTAGTGAGACATATTTTTTACCTTGAAAACTAGTGTCGAGAAGCTCTTTTCATTTGGGGAGTATTTTTACTTTGTGTCTATGATCTTGTACCTGTGAGATTACAAGATGTTCTATGTCCCTTTGTTCTTCTTGTAGGAAAGAAGATAACCAAGGTACCATTCCAGGGCGGTCACATTGAGGACAAAAAATTTCCAATGATGGGTAGAATCATAATTGGAGGTTATAGAAGGTATTTATTTAACTCCTAAAATGTGTTCTATAACTCTTCATCTTATTAGTAGATGTTGGATTTGTTAATGAGTCTATAAAGATTCATACACCTATCGATGAGTTCATAATGAATCAGGGTATATAGGCCAAGTGTCCTTGAAGGCCTTGAAGCTCCCAAAGGTTTCTTAGAAGGAGAATCTAGATGATACCATGATATTCCATGGGTCAACCTCAATTCATCTTTATCTAATGAAAAATATGAGAAGCTTCCCAAAGTAAACCTTAAAGTCCCACATCTAGGGGTCCATTTTCATATGGTGGTAGTGGAGGAAGTTGAAAACATTATCAAATTCTCATAGATGGTCCTAATACTTGTGGTATTTGACCAAAAAATCATTCAGGTAGCATTTTACTAATGTCCTAAGGATCATATTATAAATACGGTGAATATAAAGCTGATAGGTGGCTCCGAGATTCATCAAAATGAAAGGAATTACCTAAAAACATGTTGTTTCCAGAGGTTCCTTGAAGGTGGTGGAGTCTTCATCATTGGTGACCATTAAAATATTATAATACATAGAATACCCATCCTTGAAGGAGATATACAGGAACATGGAAGTGGAATCGATCAATAACTCTGTTACTGAAAGAAGAAAATAAACTTTTCCAAAACGGCGATTGGGATCCCATAAGTCAATCAAGACTGAAATATTTATATTCTTGTTTCAAATATAAATTATGTTATTGAATCATAAAGGGTACTATAATCCCTTGAAGAAGAAGTATTTAATGAGTTTTTCATCTTTATACTCGAACATTGCACCATTAGAGGGCTACCTCATCTAGGGAGGATGCTTGAACATGTGACGACTTTCCAGAAGATGAAGATTGTGGGAAAAAACTGTAGGGTCTATCCCTGGAATATCAATAAAACACCAGAGAAAAATCATGATATTGATTCATGAAATCAATATACATTTGTTTTTACTCTACAGGAATGTGTGTAATGATAAGTATTCACCCCAGATCTACCTCATTTGCAAGATTCACCTAAACCATCTCATCAATAGTGGTGGAGACACAATCTTCAAATATAGGATAGGAATCATCAAAATACTCTTCATCATATAAATACTTTTGATTAGTGGGGGGGGATATGGTTCATCCATCTCAAAATATCTTGGGGGAACACTGGTTCCAGCCTGGGCAATGAAGTAGTCCCCACTACAGAAATCCTGCTCTTCCGAAACCACTATAATAGTATCTATCAACCTGATTCCATTAAACCTATGACTAAGGGGTCTATGCATGATATCAAGGAAATGGAGACAGGTCAGTCTATGTTGGATCAACCCAGACTAGCGGCACAAGAATGTGTGACATACAACTATAGATCTGGGGTGAATGTTTTGATAACTCATGGGAATAAGGGGTTCTAGAACCAGTCGATCTTTTACTATGTAGGAGCATGAGATTATCTTCCGACATTCCTTGTAACTAGGAAATATTCTTCCCCTTCACTTAGAAAAAATGAAGTAGTTTCCGGGATCTGTGTTCATGTTCCCTAACTGGTGTATTGGGGGGATGAAAGCATTGTCAAAGTACGTTCATAGGTTGGTCACTATGGTAGTGTCTTCAAACTCATTGGCCTAAACACAATTCTACTTGATCTTATAGTAGTAAACTTATAGATAGTGAGTTCCACAAAATGGAAAGAGGGACCCATCATCTTGGTGCATGACCACTCAACCGTTGAAGGAGTAATTGTGGCATTAGTTATATAAGGATTAAAATATTTCATGCATATAGATCTAGTTCATTCCCCCTAGTTCATTATAGATGGTATCCACCGAGAGGACCACAATATTAGTACAAACAATTAGACCAACAAACTAGTTCTTTATAAGGATTATACCAAAATTTCTCTAATCGGTTCTATCATAACCCTGTATATTCAGGTCATATGGAATCAGATTTTCTTCAGTCATTACTAGATTGTGGTACATCTGGGTCTGGATGGGATTGAACCTGTAGCCTATTTCGAAAAGATAACAATAGGCTTCCATTCCATTTAATTGGAAGGTGATGTAAAATGGGTGGATATTCCCATTAATAGGTGAGCCTTCATCTTATCTGAATAATGAGATGATGGGGTCACATTCTTCTCACTCAGCATCCTTGACATGAAGACCACGGTGGCCTCTACCTCTACCTAAAATTTGAGGGGGATCCTGAAAGCATATGTGATTTCGTCTTGATTTTCTTATGAATGATGGAGGGAATTGAGGATACAGATCATTCAAGGAATGTTGGAAGGGAAATTTAAAAAATCATAAATCTACACCAGGAGCACATTTCTCCCAACATGAGGTTCTTTGGTAAGGGGCATGACTGGAACTATTTATCGAAACGACGGGTTTTGGATGGTTCTAACAATTCCATGTTGCTGATCCTATGATCCATATAAGATCACTATCTATTTATTTTCAGATGTTTGATTACATAAAACATATGTATGTGGATGATAATGATACAAATGTGGCTACTTGTAATGTGAACATGGATTCTATTTCTGGTCAAGCATCATGATTCGATGCAGTAACCGATTTTAAAAGGCACACCGAGTGGACTATTCCTACTGGGTCCTTTAAAGGGAATGATGCATGGTACGAGTAACACATATGGCTTGGATTGATGTTCTGTAATGATAATCTAGATGAGTTGTATTTCCATGTTTCATTTGATGTTGGGGTCATCAAGAGACATTTTGAGGGTAGAGGCAATACACTTCATCATTAGGAACCATATAGGGATCCACCAATATGACCGTATTAACATAAGAGTTAACATAGTCATCATTAGAGTACTATTTAATAAATGTGTGGACTCTAGGGTAAATACCCATCTCCGGAGGCATGAAATAACTGATAGTGTGGGATAACCTTTTCACTTGTGGGGGAATAAGCTTTCCCTTATGTCACCAGTTATTACTTTTCTCATTAGTAGTAGGTTGTAATGTGGTTGCAGAAGTAGAAGATGGTGGAGGCACGAAAAATTTAGGAGGCTTCAGATGATTCAAAGGGGAATAAATGATAAAATGGGAATGATTGACTACCCTATGATATAACCAATCATTATACATCTAAGAACCATAGTTGGAAACTTGTTTCCATTCAACTTCACCATCACTGTTGGGATTTTATTGAAATTCATGCTACCTACTCAAGAGTAGGGACCAACCTAACTAAATTTTTTTCAACATGGTCATGAAGCTATTTATTGAATATATGTCATCTCATGATGGTATTCCAATGGATCCTTTGATAAAGTATGTAGGGTAGGTGATCAATTAGATCAGAATCCTAAATATTTATGCACTCTGGATACTTCATAATTTCATTCCCTAGGGTACGTCAGAAATCGTTGGGAACTTGGGCCTCATTGAATGAGTAGGTACAGTTTCTCTTATACAGGAATGGAGCTCTAAGATTTTATCCCTAATGAGGTGGTGCATCTTGGCGAGGTACTAAATCCTAATTATCTCTCATAGGCAGTAGTGCTACATTATAGTGTTGCACCTGATGATTATGTGTAGTTCATTGCTAACTCAATGGTTGAGCTTGAGAATGTTTATGATGGTGGGGGTTCTAATCAGGTTATGCAATAATTAACTCTTGAGGAATTAGGGTCCCTATAAATGAAATGGATGTAGTCTCGACATTGATGGCCCTTCTTGAATTTTTTGGAGGAGGTCAAGGATTTTCCTACTAAACATGCAACAATTATTCCTCTAGGAATTCATCCTTGGAAAATATATCCTAGAATCCATCTAGAATGTTTATAGTGATGAGGGATGTATTAAATTATATCTTTACATTCCCTAAATACATTTTCTGTATATTTTCGTGGGATAATGGCATGTTAAATGAATTTTGATGCCCTTCCACATGGAAAAAAATGCAAGGTGCTCATCCGACTATTTTGTTCATTTGAAGAGTTAATTAATACTTTTATTTTATATATTGAAAATATACTGATAAATAAGCCACCGTTAAAAGGAATTACAAGCTAGTAGTAGACCCTACAGGTAGCTGACTATACTAGACAAATTCTTTTCCTTCCAATGTCTATAAAAAACTTCAATGTTTTGTGGCCTCTTACTACTCTAGAGTCCCTGAAAAGGGTATGAAACTTAAAATTATGTGGTCCATATACTACAGTGGGTCACCCATTCCCATAATGGAGATTAACATAGGATTCTCTATATCCATGGGTGAATACATGTCTTCCACCCATGCTGGATATGGTTTTCCATCAGACGGGTTCACTACCAATCATGTATCCAATGATTCTAGGTGAGAAATAATAGAATATATCACATCATTTTGAGAGGATCATTAACATTATATTAAAACTCAATAGTTTGTGGAGATGATAGTAGAGTAGCTAATAGAGTAACTATTTGAATTTCCAGATTCAAATACTGAGGGAGGTTATCATGATGCTTAAGAAGATTCAGAGATGAATACAATGCTCTCATTTAAAATACAATTTCCTCTATCCTATCAGGATGCATAGAATTTTCAAGATCAATAGGACACAAATGTCCAATAAAGAACATCAGATTCCCCTTATTCTATATAGGAGGAGGGGAACGATTGAACCAAATATCACCACAATCAGGATTCCTCTCTACAAGGTGCACAATAAGAAGTTTTTCAGTGAACCTCCACTGATATTCAAGTTGTTGGATCAAGGTATCCATTGAAAGATAAACCTCTCTATCTTTTATCACATCAAATTAGTAATAAATCATTTGTTTTATGACACATATTTTACCCTTATTGGTTTTCTTATCTATGGGAAATGATTCAAATTGTTTGATAAGGGAAAAGACCTTCCTTTTCTGGTGAATGTGAAAACTGATGAAGTCCACCAAATGTCCTGGGTCCCCTGGAGGTGTGTCATATTCGTTGAAACCAAACATGGTGTCCTTCTCGTTGAGTGCTCCATGATGGACCATATTCACTAAGACTATGCCCAAAGGTATGTATTCCATTTATTCAAATAATTCAGGCTGTCACATGATGGGTCTAATGTGGAGGGCATCATACAACCCCATCCTCGGATATACAGATGTGTGGGTTCCTCTTCAATAGTTCTATGGATCATATAGATGACATGAGTTAATATTTTATAAATGGATTAATGATAGATGAGTGGTGTAGGGTGTAGGTCCACTAGAAGTTCTTCCATATAAATCATGCATAACTTCTTACTGATATAATCACAACCCTCATGTCTTTTTAGATAAGCCAACTGATGACCATAGAGGTAGAAATGCATCACCCATATGGCCTAGTGAAAACTCATAACATCATCATAGGAGAGGGACTCTGGAATGTCGATGTCATCTGTAGAAGTCATCCAAAACATCTTGGAAAACTGATCTGCAACAAGGGTGTCCCACAAGCTTCCCTACTCTGAAGGTATATTTGATTCCTGATTTACCCAGGGATCTCCTGTTACTGAATAAGAAACATGAAAGGGCTCTGATGTAGATAGTTGTGCTAGTGTAATGGGAAATTGAGTGATGATTTCATAAACTAAATAATCACTATATGTTGGTTCATCTCGCCGAGGATGTGCTAATTTCCTCATCATATCCTTGTAGAATGGGGTACTGAACACTATCTCATGGGTGAGATAAAAAAAATCAACGGTGTGTCCATTGGGTGCTCAAGGTCTTTCATGTCTATTAAATACAATATGTGATCTCATTTTGATGTAAATAATAAACCTGGTATTGACATAGATTGATACACTGGAAAAACCTATAAGGGAGGCAAATCCACTTCCACCAAAATTTACCTATGATGGGATTTAGGGATTCAGTGCACTTGACCTTCCAAGATTATGAAAATCAAATTTCATGATCCTAACCCAGAAATTGATGTATAAGACTTCGGTGATGATTTCATTGAATTTCAATTGTCTTCAGAATATGAGAATCCAAAAATATTGATGGTGACATTGATATTCTTAGAGTTTTTCATTTGGAGGAGTATATTCACCCACCTATCCCATGATGAATATTTAGGTTAAGTAAGTTCTTTTCCACGAGGATGACCTTTATTCCGGTTGGTTCTAGAGCAGGAGGACATCAGCTTGAGCTGTATAGGATATAGAGAGGACCTCTATATTGATTATTGTATGATCGGGGACTACCTATACTGAGACATTTGTGATATTTGGTAGGACCTCCACCCAAGGTGATGATTTAGCAAGGAGGACCTCTTCTTGACACATCAGGAAAATAGGGAGGAAATCAATGTTGTTTTTTGGTGGAGATAGGAGGACCTCTACTATGGTGATTTATTGTGAGAGGAGAACCTAGACATATGTCAAAGGGAAAACGGGGAGGTCCCCTATTCTAGTGGGCATGAGTATGGGGAGGACCTTCGTACTGGTTTTTAGATGCACGGGGAGGATGTTCATGGTTATTATTATTAGATTAGGACATACCTCCACTGAATCTATTGGAATCATGGGGAGGACATTCAGTTTTGATGCTTGTAAAATAGGGAGGACCTACATGTTAGTTGGTAGTGATAGCACACATATGACCTTCAAACTGGTTATCAATGTAGTAGTGAGGGAATCTTCTTTGATCATTTCTAGAGTAGGGAGGACCTCTTCTTAAGATGGTGGGAGCTTGGGGAGGGCCTCAATATAGTCATATAAGGGAGTTGGGAGGGCCTCCACTCTGGTTTTCTGTAGTATGGGGAGGACCTCCATATTGGTAGGTGATGAAGTGGAGATCACCTCCACTTTGGTTGTTAATTGATTAGGGAGTACCTCCTCCTGGGATCAGAATGATGTGGTGAGTAACATCATGTTGAAGGTTTGTGATATGTGTAGGGCCTCTATAGTTGGAATCGTAGGAACAGAGAAGACCAACGTGGTAAATGTCTATGAGTCAGGGGGTTTTCCTTGCTTGATGCTGGTAACATGGAGAAGACCTCAAGGTTGGGTATGAGAGAGTGGAGGACCTCCACTATAGTAGTAGATTGTATATGAAGGCCGATGTAATGTATCTCATTATTTTCTTTTGGCTCGTGATGAAAATATAATGTACCAATGATCGAAAGATAAAAATTTTCTTGCATGTGTAGCTGCTGAGGTATCAATTATGATCATCCATTGATGGGTCCCTTCTCTATAATGAAAGGGATATGGTATAATGCACCAATGATGGAGTGGTCCTATGATTCCATGGATGATGAATCCCCTTGATAGGAAGCATTTTGATATAGGGCCTAATATTGTCATCAGATCATCTGTACCAGTGTCAGAAGATCTAGGGTGTAGACCACATGTTCATTATCAAGAGAGATTGGACATTTATGATATTGAAGAGTCCATATAGAATCCCTCAATGGAGTCTCCCAGGTGATAGTAATAGCCAATGTGACTCGATCACCCATACCTCCTTGGCGTAGGGGAATGATTTGTAAGAGTTCGTTGAGGAGAGGCTCTTGAAGTGGTTGGTTATCAGAGTGGGGAGTTGGGGCTCCCTATGTAGACCTATGTGGTGGATTGTTTGGTGACATACAGACGATTCATTGTTCTAGAGGGCCATATCCCTCATCGGAATGACCCCCTCCTTCAAATACGGACATACATGATCATCTATCATCATCTTATAAATTATCTCCAAGGGTGAGATGGGGCATGGTTTCCTAGTAAATATGGTTATGGATGAAGTCATAATGGTGGTATAGTCATGCAGTATTAGTACATTATTTTTCCTCTTCCCCAACATCTTTGAGATGGGGTTGATTTATTTTCTATTAATCGGGTCCTGCAATGAACGATGATTCATCCATCAGTACATATATTATGAATGAAATACCAAATTCCCCAATGTTGATCAATTATACATGGATGGAGAGAAAACATCCATGATAAAGTAGACGCATGTTGAACTACCCAATGATTAATTGACCTAAATTCAAGTTAGTTCCATGTCAAACCTATTATTTTTTTCTTAGGGTCTTGTGTATGATATCTAGATATGGTGACATTCTTATATATAGTTGTCTCAAAGTATATTAATCCCATTATTTAGGAGAAAAGATCACATCATGTTAACCATTTCTATTTCTGACTCTTTCAATGGGGTGGACCCTCCTTCATGTGTATTCATGCGCTGATGTTCCATTATTTCCTCACATTCCCACTTTCTAAAGGTGGGTTGAATTTACTACCTTATTGGTGAATTTTTCTCCTTATTCTAAATGGGATGATGGGATGTTGGATCCACCTTATGTGGATTCCTTCTCAAAATTCAACACCTAGTCATAGTCTCCCTTATATATTAATTCATGTTCGTGAACCTCATTTTCGATTCCATCTCATCGTGGATGACATTTAATTGTGTTCCATAAGTATGGACATTAAAATGGGTCTCTAAAGGGTAGCAAAAATAGGTTAGGTAAATAGTCATATTGGGCATCGCTGGCATGTCTGAACGCTGAGACAATGGTCACCTATATTCTTCCTCACAGGAGGGATTCTATAGGGACTGTAACTTGGGGAATCCCACATCGTTCATAGGGTATCTTATTCCATTTCAATCTATTCCAATATTTTCCTTAGGCATCCCATGTCTACTAAGGGCTAGGCTATGAGTTTAACATCATGCATAGATAGAGTGGAACTGATAAGAATGCCTCATGAAGGTGAATCATTGAGGTATATCCCTATGAAGGAATACCTATAAGGTTAACAAATGAATGGATCAAGAATCCAAATGAGATGGTACCTGATATGGTGTATCCTAGAAATGGGGATTTTTTACATTAATAATTCTGATCTGGACGCCACTAAGGGTGTATCAGAGAATTTGTACCACTAGGAGGGGATAGAAAGGTTTTCCTTTGCTTGGGATTGAACACCAAGGAAGAATCCAACATACTCTATTTAGGAGAGTGGGATAAAAACCCATTTAGTTTTAGGGCTATGGTATGGGGAATACACATGGCTATCTTCCCTTCATAAGAGGATTTTTATTGGTTTGATGATGAGTGATGAGTGAAATATGCATTTTTAGCATCCTAGATGCTATTATAGGCAATAATGATGTGGATGGGGATTATGTGTTGGAAGGGCCCAAATTGATGGCATGAGTTTACCGAGATGTGCAGGCCCTTTTAATGTCCGGATGGGTTATATATGGTTTGGATGAGTGGGATGGGGGGATGGATTCATATGGGCGTTTGGATTAAATGTTAAGGAGGTTTCCTGTGTATCCTTGTTAGATGGGAATCAAAGTCCATGAAGTTCTAGAGCTCCACTCAATTTAATGTTATTTCGTAAGAATGAGAGTGAGCCAACGTGAAAAGGATAGAATGGGTAGGATGGTTTATGTATTTGGCTTTAACCTCGGGGAGGTTTCCTACATATCTTAGTTGTTTGGGAATCAATATCAAAGTAGTTATGAATGGGATGTTGTGGATTATACCAAAGGGGGAGGCCCATATTCATGTAATTTTGTCTTATTCATGGAATATTTCTAATGAAATTAGGACATGTGGTTGGGTTTACACATGAAATATTCCCAGTCAAAATATGAATTCTAGTTGGCGCTTATGCATTGAGGCTTCCAAATCAAAATTGAACACATGGTTGGGGCCTACGTATGGAATATGCCCAGTCAGAATAGGACATGTGGTTGGGGATTACACATGGAAGATTCCTAGTAAAAATATGACATGTGTTTGGGTCTTACACATGGAAGCTTCCTAGTAAAAATAGTACATGAGATTGAGGAATACACAAGTATGCTTCCCATTCAAAAAAATACATGTGTTAGGGTTTTATTAATGGATGTTTCCCAGTATAAATAGGATATGTTTTGGGGGATTATGCATGGAAGATACCCAATAAAAATAGGATATGTTATTGGGGCTTACACATGGATGCTACCTAGTGGAACCCAAATAAGAATGACCTTAGGGTTTCTTCATGATCTCATCGGTATAAGAGTGAGGACATAGAATGAATATTGGGTTCTGATAAATTCACCAATATGATGGGGCACCGTGGTTCCCCAATGGGCAGAATTGAACCTCATGGAGACATCCAAAATACCCTATCTAGATGATAGAGATGAAGACCCACATAGTTCAGTAGGGTATGGTGTCAAGGAAATTGAAAACCTCTAATCCCAAATGAGTCATTATCGGTATGAGAACCAATAAGACATGGTAGACTTGTCTAATATGTCCAAAATGGTGAACAAATAAGATATGGTGAAATATTTATGCATGGAATATTCCCTTTGTGATGATTCCCAAAGAGATATGGATGAGGTTTTGAGAGCCACATGTTCCTATCTTCCCCTTGGTATATGTGTTTTGAGAAGGCAAGTATAATCAATAGTGTTTCCCCCCTACATGAATGAATAGTGGATTACATAAGAAATGATTCCCTTCCCCACTGGAAGATGAAGTTCCATGTTAGGAGGATCTCATTCCATATTAAGAATATCTCACTCATGTGGGGATGATTGGGAATGTAAAATTCCCAAGGCATGGAACCCCTTTTTCATTACAATGGGTGAGGCTACAATTTAATGTCATGTGATGAGGACGATGGAGCTAGGTAGTATTATGTCCCATTTTACGGATAGGGATAACTCACTCCTCACCCCTTGGACTTACATAAATGATCCCCACTCACACATGGGTTATGGAATGAATCAGGAATGACTGATGGGAGTGTTTTGGAAGAGTGGTCAGTCTTGGGGTCCACATTATCATAACTATAAATAAATATTTTATGTTTTACATATTTGAAAAGGAACTAGGTAGGGAAATGAAATATGTGAATCCACATGAAGGACCCAGAAATCACTATGTGCAATCTTGGAGGGACACACAAGGGAAGTGTGCACAATATGTGAGAGTATCACACAAGATGGGCTCAAACATGGTGATTTCGAGTAAAGACAACACATGGAGCCTTAGGTAAGGGTTGAACACAATATTATAGGCCTGTGAAGAAATGGAAATGGATTGAGTGTAAGAGGTGATATGAAATAGAACGTGATTGCATGCTAGATGGGTCTTTTTCATAAAGATTCCTTAGGAAAAATGAAAATGGGTGTGGGTCAAACCCTTATGGGACCACCCATATGGGTCCTATAATGCAAGATCATATACCTTAAGGGATCTATGTATTGTCTATTATCACCCAAAGGGGGTTCCCTTATCTTTATAAGATAAATCCTTAGTGGAATCATGTAAGATGCGCAGTATGAAAGTGGGAATTCAATATTGAATTGGGCCTCAAATTACATTACCTGGGGAAAGGCTTTTACACATTGAACTCTCAAAGTTCATGTATCTTCCTTGTCTATTTCAGGGAGTTCATGGTGAATGATATCCCTTGGATGTTTTATTTTGCACATAAGGATCTTGTATTAAAATTTATATCTTGTGTGCCTCCTCCAAATCATGTGTGTGGATCCATTTTCCTTCTCGAAATGTTCTATTGAGTTAAAGGGTGTTATAATTTTTCATATAGATTCCCATTTGTGGCAATAAATAGAATTTTCTACCACACATGGTTGTGGGATGACAAGGCTCGCGAGTTTATGTGTATTAAACTAGAGGTAATTTCAATGATGTACTATGAAATCCATTTAAAAAACATTAGTTATTTTCCCCATCATTAGTTGATGATGAGATATCCAAGGAAATACACATTTCAGACAATATTCTCTGTGATATCAGGTAATATGTGATAATTGTTGGCTTAAGTATCTTTTCAAATGTGATATAATAGGAACTCATTATGGATGGAAATACGATAGAGGCCTAGAGTAGTGACATGCTATTTCAGCAAGGGGAAATCGTTGTTCTTCCTTGGGAGGAAAGAAGCACGATTATGAAAGTTATCACCAAGGATGTAATTGGAGAATAATTAATAGTAATGGGAATATATATCCAGAACATGTTCTATTTATGTACTATCATTGTGGATTTCTGGGATACAAACAACTTTAGTGTCCATACCCTGAATTGGATTGTCATGGTAGTGGTAGTTTGGGAAATATTTATATGTTTTTATGGTATTCTTGTAGTATTAGAGTGGAAAGGAATCGTGATAGGTTATATGTTCTAGGTGTAATGCAACCACTATTTATCATACATATAGCTGGAGTTCAATAGAATATTCAGGTCAAGGTTGGAGACATGGTACCCAGTGTAGCGACAGTAGTACCATTTAGATGGGATAACTCTGGGGAGTTATTAAGGGGACCATAAAAGAGGTTCTAGTCAGCTATGTTTTATGATAACTACTCTGTCTATTATAGAGTGAAGACCATATATAATTATAGGTATTATTTTTATATCATATTCTCTTTCTTGCATATTTTTTGATACAAGAGAATTTCATTCCTTCTTGCCTCCTCTATTGGAAGATAGGATTGGATTGGTTTTTGAAATAATGGATTTTTTTTACCATTGAATCAAAATTGGGAGTTTTTTCATAGAGTAAAATTTTTTTATAGGAATGTTCACTATATATATGTGGTTATTGTTGTGTTGTGGGAACTATTTGTGTTTGAAATGATTGGTTTAAATTTGATTTTTGTATGGATTAGTTTGACCTATAACAAGAGCATATTGAATTTTTTTCAATAGGGAGTTACCTTTATATCCTTATTAGGAGGTATCTATTCAAACTATGCTGATTGAGATCTTCAAGATGGTCATGAAAGAACAATTTAGAGTATATTGTCTTTTCTCATTGTTCAAATTGCATGTATTCTGCTTGATAATGGAATAATGTTGTAGGATTCTTATCCTCTAGTGGTATAACATTTTTAATATGTCATGGTTGATGAGTTATAATTCTTAACACCCAAGGGGATATTTAGTTTAGGATCGAGTAGGTGCTGAGAGTAGAGCTAGTTTCTATTATGCCTTATAGAAAGCCACCAACAGAGCATTATGAGTTAAAAGTTCATTTTAAATATCTATAAGTTAATGGTTTCATACATCATTGTATGTCCCCATGGGGTTCTCTAATATTTTATCCTAGAATACTAATGATATATTATTCTTAAGTGTGTATTATCAGAGATTGAATAGGATGTTGTTCAAGAACTAATATCACATTCTATGTATTGATGATCTTTTAGATTAGTTGAGAGGTGCTAAGATCTTCTCTAATATTTATTTTAGATCTGGAAACCACCCTTTGAGGGTGAGACTATTATACATACCTTAGACTTGTTTTAGGATAAGATATGGAACTTATGAGTTCATTGTGATTTCATTTGGCATGAAAAACACACCAACAATATCCATGGATTTTATGAATAATATATTTAATACTTTCATGTAAATTTTTATTGTGGTTTTTTGGAAGAAGTCACCGTGTAGTCAAAGTCAGCAGATGATCATGCCAAAAATCAGCATTCATCTTAAATATTTTATTATAGAACTGACATTATTCTAATCTAATCAAATTAAGTATGCTAATTGATAAAGTGATTTTCATGGTCCATGTAATCTCTAATGTAGGAGTTTTAGTGTACCCAAGAAAAAGTTTCAACCCCGGTATATTTGGATTAAACCAAGAATTTCATTTAGGTTTTTAGTTTTCTACGTTAATGTGGTTGTTACCGGCTCTTTATCTAGGAAATTTCTTGTATGGAGGAAATTATGTATGGGATTACGAATAAAGGGGTGATGTTTTCTTGTTCAGATTCTTGAGAAAGAGATTTTATGTTTCTACAGAGAATATTGACCTCAAAACCTATATTCAAATCAACTATTCTGGGTGAATCTTACGGTGTGTAAAATAACGCATTTGGAGTTAGACTCATAGTAGGGCAGATGATGGTATATAGAGTGATATCTCGTGCATCCATAAAAAATGAACGCATTAGAGGGATTACCCTACACATGATATAGAGTTATCTATGTTGCTACATGACCTTAGATGCTACAGGCACTATCATATGTGTGAGATCTTTGGGGTAAAAATTATCCACATGACTCTCAGGTTCATCTTTTCTTAGTAGTAAATGAATGATCAAAAGAAGAGGTGGGTTGGGTATCAACATTATTTCTATATAGTGTTATATTATACACTAGGGAAAGGGAACCAATGTTGGCGATTAATTGTGCTATAAGACATAGGTAGAGGATGTTTGGGAGTATTTCAATGAGTTTTGAATGATGGAACTTATTGGAAACCTGCATCTAGATGGTGAAGAGTCCCTGGGATGAGAATATATTACATTGTAATCTATTATACACATGCTTTTGGATGATATAAATATTGAGTAGTTATCTGATATAGATTTATTATTTCTAAGAGAAAGATTATATTTGGGGACACACCATCATTATGGAATCTTGGATTTGAAAATTACCATATTTTTTATGGACAAGTATGGGTTCTTAAGTGATTCCATGAGGAGTTGATGATATAATTTCATACATATAGATGGGAAGTATATGCGAGTTTAAAAAATATGATTGAGGATCTTTATAGATAATAAATTTGGTCAATAATAAATAAGTACATAGAAATATTTATAGAAACATGTCTCACATGATACCAAGTGAAGCCTAAGTAGCAGAGACCAGGTGGTCTATTTTGGCTTCTGCCCATTCTAGAGAGGAAATTGGATAATGTCATGTTAGAATTTTTGAGAAGATTACTATAGAAACCCCCATAAGAGTAATGTATAATGGGTGATCGTGGATCAAATGTCGAAGGTATCCCAATAATTTCCAATTAGGGATACGTTCAATGTTTATGCTCTGGGTAGTCTATATTTAATGGATACAGTTCGTCTACATGGTTTTTGGTGGAGTCTAATATTGTATTGAGATACTCATATCATATCATTATTTTAGAAGGATCTTCATAAGGGTCTGGGACAATAGGTTCTTTGGAGTAAAAACAATCATCCTCAGACTTATGGTCAATATGAAAAGATTATTCAGTTTCTATATGATATGTTATAACCTTTTTATTTGAATTTGGTTTGTCCATGGGATCATTATATAGAACTAATGGTATTTTCATATAACAAATGCTTCCCCACATCAATCAAGATGGAACCTTTCACGGATTTTTACAGTAAAGTATTTCATTTTCATATTTGTTTGTTGGAGTTAGGTGAATTATTGATAGTTGGTCTTAGACTTGTGTATGAGACATATGAATAGGTTTATCTGATCTGGAGGTGGTTAGTGACCACATAGAATTAGAAGAAATCATACACTTACCATTGCAGACAACCTTTGGAGTTTGAGTCATTTCATCGTTTTTTAATTCAGGTGTCTCCTGGGTTTGGTAAATTTTGTATCCAGGAATACAAAAAGTAATTACCTAGTTTTTTCATGTCATTTGAGATAGTGGATAGGGTCGGCCTATTTCTATATTGATTATCCCTTCTAGACTGCTACAATTCCATGCTTTACTTGTTTCATCTGTCACAACATTGGAGATATTATCTTGATCCTTCCCAAGTGGTAGACATTGAGGAAAGGGACATTTTTACTCATGCGTCCATTGAGGAGAATAAGATTCAAATTTTGGGTCATATTGAATTTTTTAGGGGTATGACTGTACCTATTGGTGGAGTGTAGGGGTTTAATGTGCATGTTAAGTAGGAGATCTGGGTGATGGAGTCTGATATGTGAGAACGATGGCTAGAATTATTCACTGAATCCCAATAGTGATGTTTGGAAAAGCTTCACAATTAAATAATATATAATTTTTAGGTTTTAAGATCTCATATTTTTTTTAATATGTCCATATTTGAGTTTTTCATTGAACATATTCTTTTGTTTTTTCTCTTCAAACCATGGTGGATGAGTCATATTTAGAGTCATAGAGAATTATTATGTGAAAATAACCTGAATTTTAGGGATGTATGTTTATTTTAAGTAATAGTGTCAAGGTACAAACATGTCAGATGGGCTTATGATGGTTTTACATGAGTTTAGAAGGCTTTAGAGGCTGTTTTGTCTCTTTCATAAAAATTCGCTTGAAAATTTTCAACTAGACAATTAAAAATGGTGTATATATTGCTCAATGTATTACTATTTCTAGACGCATGTCATGAACATATTCTTGATGTGAAGTGGTTACACTTTGTGTACATAGCTCAAACCATATAATTCTTGAACATGATAAACATTAACTTTAGGTGATTCATTTTTTAGTTTATTAATTTAATCAATAAATACACAACGTGAAAGGTTTACACGTAGTGTATTTCTCTACATAAAATGTTTTAAACCTAATGAGGTTATGATTTATTTCATTCCTCCAGTTCATCCTCTCCCTCTCAAAACTATGATGATTTCCACATAATTTTGGAGTCTATTCCTCCATTCCAAGCATCCCGATTACACATTTGATCCCTGGTGATTTAATTTTCTTAGGTATCCCTCTCTTGTCATGTTTCTCTCTATCATTGCATTGTAAATATCTTGAATCTTATTTTGGGGATTTGATCATTCTCCAATGTGATTTAGGTTAATTCTTGTCATTTTCATCTCCTATATTCTTTCTATAGATTATAGTTGTAAGAGTTTATTAATCTTGAGATAATGGTATGGGGTCTAAACATAACCCTATGGGTTGTTGTTTGGAATGTATATGAAATATTTTGATTTCACCAATGTAATTTTCACTATAATTAATTAATTTATTTACTAATGATATTCAAGGATTGGAATAATGGTTGTATTCCTTTGGAATCAATTTTTTATGTGACCTAGCTTACGGATACCCATTGGTTTAGTGATCCTTTAATGAATAGGAATGTGGATAATGTTTTAATGTGAATTTAGCATGATATGAGATTATAGGTTATTTCTTGATATAGAATCACTTTGGTTGATAGTTTATGGGATATTGATTTAGATTATGATAAATTGATATAAAAAAGTGCAATTTAAATAACAATGGTAATTAACATAATTAACAATTAATACATACGATGTGATATTTTCATATAAATTATGTTAAATCATGTTGAGTTGATGCTTAAATTATAAAATAGTAGGGTTTTCCCAGTGATACCTGGAAAAAATTCTTATATAGAGGTATTCTCCTAAAGATGCATGTTTAAATGACTATATGGAGGGATTTTCCTAGTGATAAATTCCAAAAATAATTTTTTTAAGAAGGTGGTGCTTTGGTCAAAGACAAAATAACAAATTAATATACAATGAAAAAATTGTTACAAAGCATCTGAAATATGGAATCATTTTCGGATCCTTATCATAAAAGGTGAGTAAATCAATAGGAAATTCATCTACCTATCTTATTTATTTGTTAAATCTATTGTCAGAAAAATCATAAACAACCATGTTGGATTAAAAAAATGTATGAGTGAAAACACATCAAATCTCCAAAAGTGAAATGATATAGTCCATTCAACGGGTAGAAAGTGGTCGAGCAAGATACACCAAACCATTCCAAATATCCTAGACCATAGTGGTTCAATCACCTTCAATCCAAATATTCTTCCAACCCTATTCTTTAGCAAAGAAAACTACAAGGATCACACTCATCCTTTCTTCTTCTAGAGACAATGCAATTTTATTGTTTCCAAATAAGTATCCAAGAAACTACCGACTCGCGTTTCTAAAAAAAGCCTCACCACCCGAGGGTCCTGAATTTCCTTTAGAAGTTCCATAAACATTCACATTAATCCAACCTAAGAGAAGATATTTCAAGAACAATTAAATAGTGTATCTAGGTTAATGATTGGTTCTTTCAATCTGAAGACATCAGAGTATCCAAAATTCAATAACAGTTTTGACATAATTAGCCTTCTAAATCACGGAAGCTTCCCGAATGGAAATGACAATGCGTGCATGACTAGAATTTAGACTGTATTAGAAATTATTATGAAGAATAAAATTTATATCAGACTAGATAGCATGGGGAAGCTTAGTAAAATTAGTTAAGAAAATATTTTTTATTTTCTAATAGGTTTCTTTATCCACACAATGCTCTATCTATAATATTATTGAATCATGAAGTAACCATCTACGATAAAAATTTAGAAAATATAGTTTCAAAGAGCTGAAGAAGCATCACATGAAGGAACAATATGGTTAGTATCTTCTCTTTGTTTGTTACAAAAATTTCACTTAGAAAAAAAATGAACCCTAAAAGGTTGAATATAGATATCAAGGGGGATATTTTGTGATAAATACACCAAACATGAGTAAGCCTATAGGGCCTAATCCATTGTTTATAAAAAACAATTAACAAATAGAAATTACTATCATAATTTTGAAAGATGTGTTAGTACAAAATTTTGGAGTCGAGGATGAATTTATGAGGAGGTTCCCAGATTATAGAAAACTATATAATTAGAAAAGTGATATGTATCAAGAAAATGTATAATTTTATCAGGATGACTAAAATTAAGAATATTTAAAACATCCCTAATAGTGCAGTTGGTGTGCTCTGGTAGAATATAGGGATGAAACATGGACATTAAAGGAACACCAAACCATTTTTCCTACCAAAAGATCATGGAATAGTTGGTACTAACCGTACATCTATAGTTAATAATTATTTTTTAAAGGATTTTCTAATGGATGGCTATATAGAAGAGATAATATAATTCATATATCCTCTCTTCAAATTTTCATGGAATATTTTTTTAATAAAAGTAACTGAATTAGAGTTATTGATAAGAATATTCCAAAGGGTTTATATCTTGTAATGAATAGTTAAAGAGTTTAAGGTTTTTAATAACTAGACCACCCTTATCTAATAGTTTACAACAAGTAGTCCATGGAATGGTCACACGTTTCCTTTCAAGAGTGCTTCTGGTCTGAACAATGTATTTGATATAATCATTTTTTATGGAGGACAATAAGCCATTTGTAAACCATAAATGAGTAAAAAAATTTATAGAAAATTTTAGATTTTACAGGATAGATTCTACTATTCATAGAGAGGGATTTAAACTTCTATGAAAAAGTCTGACCGAGGATTTACTCAACAGTGTTGGAAAAGTAACTATATTTAAGCCTTTCCCATAAAATGGATACACTGAGATAATTTAAATGGAAGGATCCTTAGTTGATACCTAAATCATTGATAATATTATGTTCTCTATTAGATGGAAATTTTTTCTCAATGAATAGAAAATAATTGTTATATAAAATGGTTCGATCAAAGATATCTTCATAATGAGGCAGGGCACATTTGATACATTGAATTCTCCTTTTATGTCATTGTAAGAACAATATGATGTCATCATCATGTAAAATATGCACGAGCACATATAAGTTTATATAATCCCTAATAGTTTTAAGCTTTTTATTATCAACAAGTCGAGTGAGAACTCTTCTTAAATAAGAATCCGCAATTGAAAAAAAAGAATGGAAGATAGGGGATTCCCTAGGCTTGAACCATTTCCGGACCCCTTAGGTTTGATAACATTGTTTCTATTTCCTTCTCAAAAAAATATATAATTTGAAGGATGAAAATTAACCCTTATGAGAACCATTGACACAAATTGATATAGAAGAAGGTTTGAATAAAGAATTTAATTTTTTGATGAAATTATTATTAAAACCAAATCTTTGAAGAACCTTGTAATTAAAAATCCAATCAATGGTATCAATGCCTTTACTGATATCATGTTTAATAGAAATATTTCTTCCCCAAGTGGATTTGTTTTGGGTATAAGTGCATTCAGTGGCAAGACATATGCAATCTTGAATTGACCTACCCTTGATAAGGGGAAATTAATTCCATGAGACAATTTTATTGAATATAATAGTAATTCTATTAAGAGGAAGTATTGTGATTATTTTTTAGACAGTGTGAATAAGGAAAATAGGTCTCACCAAAAATATTATATTGAGGGATTTCGTAATGACATACATTTAAATTATTATATATATATCTTTCTGAAGTTGATTCTAAAAGGCATAAATATTAGGATAATCCTAAATGATGAACTTATCATACAGAAGAAAATTTCCCGTTTCATGATTATTTTTTGGTTTGTGGTTATGGTTGGTATGATATTATGAACTTCCCATATAAATGTTGACATGATTCTGATGTATTTTGATTGATGAATTATTTTAATTGATTAATCAAAACACATGTTTGATGCTTTATTTCACACACTTTTCAGCTAAACAAAAAAAAATTATGAATAGTGGTGTTGACCTAGAGTGTTTTACTAAAAACCTATTTAGGATTTATTCTTATACCCCATATGATTAAATGGATTATTGTTTGGACCGGGGTAGGTGACCCTATTTCTGGTTTTGTTGCTTGCTTGATGGTCTGGAGTTTGGAGATGGGATTGTCATGGGGTTCAAGATTATAGTATTTTGAGATTATATTATTCTAGTTGATTATTTTATTTTTATTTTTTCAGTTTTAAATTTAGATGCATCTCATTATTTCATTAAAATATTCATTATTATTTGATTATTAGATTTTTCCTTTATTTCTTGATTGTATTATATGTTATTTGCTGTATTTTCAGTTAATATAATATTTATTATTACGGATTTGTTTAAATTCATTTTACACTATACAATGGGGTATGGTATCCCCACTATATATATCACACGCCCACTACAGGGCGTCACTATCTAGCATACAGGGATCCATGGTTGAGGTCTTGTAACCAACTTGTTTTCTCCACATCAGAGTCTTTTGAATTGGGGGACGTTACTAACTTCCTGGTTAGTATTTTATATATTTTTTGAATTTCGTCATGTTCATTAATTTTTTATTCTTGGATTATTTGGAATTGTTTTGGTAGGTTTGTGTAAAAAATCATTTTCCCCCATGTCACATTGCAACTACCCTGTAGGCTATCTCTCGGGGAGGGTATATGAAGTGGTGTTCATGCATAGTCTACTAATAGTGAACGTATTTTAAAATATTTTTAATTTTAATTAAACTATTTTTATACCATAAATATTTTAATTATAATGTTAATTATCACATTTTATGTTTTTTCTAGCATTCTGGTCTGAATTGAAATAATGGAATAATTTGGGGAGTTATCTGTTTTAATATATTTAAATATTTCTTGAATACCCTTTTAAAAACCACATTAATTTATGAAATTAGATTTTTGTAGACTTAAATAAATCTTGGGATTCATTTTATTATTCGAGAGCATATTCGGAATCTGACATTTGGAGGACAAACCTATGCACAAAAGTCAAACATCAAAGTCTATGCAAAGATTTGGATATTTGTGAAGTTGGGCCCACATATCCTAAATGGATTGTCTGCTGGAGAAAAAATTATACATGTATAAATATAATATCTATTGGAATAACATTGATTACTATTTCCACCTTATTATTCCAATTTCAAGGCCACAAATTCTTGGGAACAATTGATTTTTGAAACTAAATGATTATGCATGGTCAGAATAAAATTTCCAAGTTAATTGCAAATAACAATTCATACACATGTCAGATGAATTTTAAATATCATAGTCACATTTAAAATATATTTATAAACTAATATTAGTAATAAATTGTTCCCAAATTTGATCATTTAATGGTTCAACCATGAGAAAATCTTTTATTGAAATAATCTGGTGTATAACTTACCGGGAGATTTAGAATATCGTGAATTTGAATACCCAACCGATGGAACCCCCAAGCCTATATAAGGAAGAATTCACAGATAAAAAAAGATATTTTTGTACCCAAAATGGAGAGGAGAAAAAATTTCATGATTTGTCCCAATATTTTCATTTCTATTTTCTTTTTTTCTTTTTTTCTTTCATATGATTCGATATTTATTTAATTATAACAATTTACACATTTATATATTACAAAGGGTTTATCAACCCATCAAAATTTTCTTCTTATTCTCAATTATTAATCTTATTTAAATTTTAACATTATTATTTTATTTTATTTTATTGTGTCCTTCCTTTTTATTTTATTATTTGTCTCTTTCTACATATTCGTATTTTTATTTTTTTTCTTCTTTATCTTATTCTATGATAAACCCTTATACTCCTGATTATGATTAACTGAGATGATGAATATACCAAGGGAGTAATACAATGTTTTTACTAGAGTATATAATAAATATTTTCTTTGAGTTAATTCTATGGATAGCTAAAAATTGGTGTAATCCTCTCTATGGTGTTCAAAATTTTAGCTTCTTCATCTACAAACAATTTCCCTTGATAAAGGAAGTGTGTATAAAGTTTTATTTGTGATTTAAATTTATACATGGAATTCATCAATTGGGTATATTGAGTTTTGCACATATACTATGGAGTTTTTTGACCATGTATTTTTGAAATTGCTCAATGAAGATGGTCCAAGAAAATTATCAAGGGAGAACTTTATTTCTTCCATAACTCCATTATTTTAGCATTTCATTGTACATTTAAATTTCATGTTACTTTTTTTTATTATTTATTACATTTATTTTATTTAATATCAATGATATCATAAGAAAATAATATTTAATGTAGGTGAATTATATTAATTATGTAAAAAATTGTGATATCTTATTAAGTGAGAAGACTCTAGTTAGCATGTATGTTGTATTAGGAAAGCAAAATTTCATTTTCCACAACATATGATTGGTGTGTTCCAAAAATGGTGATTTTTATGGAGGTATAATATATAGTTTATTTATCTTTTATATTTTCACATTTTATATATATTTTATTTTCTTAAAAAACATGAAATAAATTCCATGATGTTTTCAAATGACCATTTTATCAACACATGGAAAAATTACTCTAATGTGAAAGATCTCATGTTTTAAAATACTAAAGAATAAATGTTAAATAATATGATCAGGTAACTAATAAATTTATCCAAGAATATACAGAATGGTAATGATTTGGGTTTCTCACGTCAAGAACTAGTGATCATGCACAAACAAGTCCAACATGATTTTCATTGACTAGAAGCTAAAAAAGAACTTCCACTAGTTCCCTAATTCCACTTAATGCATCCATGTTATTGATTCTAAACTCGACGAATATCAATAGGCCAATGATTTTAAGAACCAGATCCAAGAGGACTATTATGAGCTACAGTGGATCCATGATGAGAATGAATTTCCTGCTAATCCTAATGTGGTAGATCAACACGATCTGGATGACTTCATGAATGTGAATGAAGTACAACATAATATCCTTGATCCCAATAAATTAGAATATCTAGTAACATTTCATGTCACTCTATTCATGGTGCAATAATCCAAACCAGGGAAGTAGTTTGAAGAAATTATGTAGTATCCCAACTACTTACATCTATCAATTGAGACCCAACTTGAAGAGCCACATACAAATGTGGCAGTGATTGAACCAGAAACAACTCATGGATAACATAATTCTTGAACATAATTCTATTTTTATTTTATCCAATATGATCTTATTTTCACTCCTTATTGTTTTAAATTTTCAAATTCAGACAATTCATTCCATTATTTGTAATAAGATGAAGAAACTAGAAATTAACTTATTTAGAAACACAAGGAGCTCCCAAATTTTGATGAACATATATTTAAGGAGACCCATTAAAAATCAAGTTAGTAGAGCCTACGGATATCTAGAAAGTGGAATATTATATTTAATGATATAACATACATATAAAAAAATAGAATTTATATTTTATTCAATTAAAAATACATTTTTACATCCCCCTTGAACATTCAATGCATGAGGCCCTTTTTGAGAAATCAATGGAAAATTAAGAGGAGGTTACACAAGTATAAATGAATAAGATGAATGGCTCATACAACCTATGATCCCCTCTATTCATTATAGACCTAATTTTTTTGGTGTTGGATCTAGTGTACTCTATCCATGGATCATTCATCACCGTGAAGGAAGAAAAATGAATCCTCCAAAATATAATGGAGAAAATAAGACTAATCTTAAATCAAGAGGGAGTTCAATTTTCTTTCATGTCTTTTAAACTCTCTAATTTTTTGTGAATAAAATTATTTGAGCTTAAATATGAAATTACATTCCCATAAGTATTAATGCTTTGCTTTATTTATTTTGGAGACATGATTTTCTTAGGAATCATGTTTGTCCTTAATTTATATTTCAATGTTAATGAAATTTAATGAGTAAAATGGATAATTGAATTATGAAAGTGAATTAAGGATATTGAAAAGGGGTCTCATTATTTGAATGAATTATTTTATTCATGTAAGTACTATTTCCTATAAAATTATGCATTGAATTTATTAAATTCAGGTGAAATGATTTGTTAATATTTGTCATTCATTGAGTGGTTTTCCAATATCATATTTACTATTCACTAGAGGTTTTCTAGACCAAATTCTTCTTATTTAAATTTCATCGTATTTATTTAGTGATCTGAGGACATACCACCTTCTATAAAATTCATTGGAACTTTTCAAATCTATAACTATACAAAAACACATTTAAAATTAATGAGGAATATTTTTCAAATACATTATCTGTAAAGACCCTAACTTTTATTAATTAAAATTCATCTTGATCTAATTAAATGTATTGTTATGTAAAATGGATATACAAAACATACTCACATCATTGGTTTTATGTTTCTTGATTTTAAAATTCTGTTATGAATTGTTACTGTTGCTAATATAATCATTGAATAGTTATAAAATGATTAGTATAAATATAGGGCTTTAACAAATCAAATTTACCTATACAAAGGAAGTGATGGCCTCATCAAGTAGAATTTCTCCATACGAAGCTAACTTGTTTGAGATTATAAATGAGCTAGAGTCACTAAGATTTTCTCTTGACCAAGCCCAAGATGCGCTTCAACACTTTAAGCTTGAACAAAACATTCTACGTTAGAAGTGGATGTTAATAGAGATTACCACCGGATTGATGTTATCGGAGTTTCCACAATAGTCTGTTACCATTGAAATCCTTACCCTTAGGCCTTATTAGGGTGTCATAAGGGGTTCTGTAATAGGACCCTAGTACTATGATAATGTGCATTATTTTTGTATAAGGAATATACATTCATTTTTTTATTGTTAGTTTGTAAATGGTTTTATAGCTCTAATATAATTTTTTGTTAATATTTAAATTCAATTAAGAAATATATTTTGATGAATTAATGATTTTATAATTAAATATTATTTCAATAAAATATTATAACTAAATTGATTTTATTAAATATAAATTATTGTATAATTTTTATGAATACAATTGTAATTTTTATTAATTTTTTAATTTAATTCTTGTCAAAACACATGAATTTTCAATAAATGATAGTTTTTTATTTTAAAACTAAAAATTCATTTATATAGAAAATTATTTATATAAAATGAATATAATTTTTGGATTCATGACATCTAAATAATTTGACGGTGAAATTTTCATTATTTTCTGATACAGTCAAATTATTGTGTAAAAATTAAATATCATTTAAATATATAATTTGTTTTATGACATCATAATGTCCCAATTATTATGTAATAAAATACTATAAATGTTTTTTTCATAAAATATATGTTTTAACTTTAAAAAAAATAGTTTATATTTGTTTTGTTAATTTTATGGTGCCTTAGTAGACCCTCTAATACTTATAAAATAATTTAACATTTTAAAATGATTGATTTGAGATTGTGACTCACCTCTACATAATAAATTATAATATTATAATATTTTTTTCCATTGGACTTTTGAAAAACATTCCTCTCCTCTTTGGAAAAAACCATGGGAAAAACCATGGGATGGTTTGTGGTTTTGAATATTTTAATGTGTAGTGTCAAAACTAAATTAATAAAGAATTATCTCTCATTTCTTATATAACCCCACTCAATCTACCATTCCACTTCACTCAAAACATTTGGAGCTTGACCAAACTTTTATGTCCTATATCTAGAATCCTCCCAAGGAACACCAAGCTCCCATGAATCATCTCGCATGCCTCTCCCAAGCCTTTGGGATCGCACCTCCAAGTAAAGGATCCTCACATTCCTTCCTTCCTTATTTATGTCCAAGTTTCTATATATTGTTAAGACCTTTTATGTTAAAGTTAAAATCTTGAGGTATTATTTTTCACCTTTCCCATACCTCACTCCTTATGTTTGAATGCTGAGATACCGCTTTTTCTCTCATTAATTCCTCCCATGTACACCTGTAACCATACTATAATTTTTAAGGGATTTAACTCTCCACATTGACCTTAAAACAATTATTTTATATTATGAATCTAAATTACATGACCCCCTTTATAGCATCCCACCGTTTTATGACATAACTTTTCATTACATTTTACAAAACCGATGATCTTTAAGGGTTAGTGTCTTGGAAACCAGGAACATAATACATGAAAAAAACATTCTTCTTAAACACTTGAAAGGATTCTCCTTATGTTCATCCTAGGTTCATTACTGCATCTCATAACCTGGGAACATACATCAAAAGAAAGGGTGAGAATAAGGCCTAATAAGGGAAACAGGGGAATCATTTAACACGTGAACTTGAGATACATCAACAGTGTCATGAAAAGAACTTTAAGGCATGAGAAAGAAATCATGAGGATTGTCATAATAAAAATAAAGTATTTCATAACTTGAATATGTGGCTACAACATTTAACATTGACAATAATTTCTGTTTCACCAAGGTCCATCCCCAAGGTGTCATTAAAAATTACTAAGGTTATTCACCAAGGCATCGTTAAAAATAGTCATCTCTAGAGATAAAGTCTTTACCCAATGCATTGGAGCGCTATCTGAGTGCACCATTGACATTTATTTATTATCATGTGAGCCACATATATCATCATCAATAATTTCATAAACAACCCATATAGCATAAAAGTAATGGGTTTCATTTCATAATCATAACATTTTAAAAACTGCTTTAAAGACATGATCTTTGTGTCACTTTAAAACCCACAGAAAATGAAGGTGGGTATCATGTATGTAAATCCATGAATTTAAAATAGAACATTTTGGTATATATGTGAATACCCTTATAGAAGAAAATTCTTTTATTATTCACTTAATAAAATAAAAGAACTTTAGAATAAGAGAGAGAGACATTTTGAGACGGAAATTCCGCAGCATAATGACTATGTTTCGGGGTTTTAGAAAACATTGAAGAGAGAGGGGACATGGGTCAAACATTCATAAATGACCCATAAAATAGTATAGGGACAGAATATGAAGGATATATTAACATGTTAATGAAATTTTAAGGACATACCATTTGAAATTAAAAACATGTAAGGAAGACAAAAAAATAAGATTTCTCTTATGAGAATTCGGCAGCCTAACGGCGTCACATAAACTTCAACAAAAATGAATTGAAGAGATCAAATAGTGTATCTTATCATATGAACATAAATTTTCAGTATGATAGATATATATATCATAACCCAAAAAAATAAAAAGTAACTTGAAATACTTGACATGAAAGTAGAACTTTGAAAAATGAGAAAGGTGAACGAATCCCTTAAAATTTCGGTAGCCTAGCGGCGCCAACTAAAACTTCAAAATATTGAATTGAAGAGATAAAATAGGTTCTGTCATCATATTAACATAAAATATCAATATGATATATTTAGAGATCATAACCCAACAAAATAAAAAGGAACTTGAAATACTTGACATGAAATTATAACTTGACTAGGGTGAAAGAATCCCTTAAAAATTCGGCAGCCTAACGGCGCCACTTAAACATCAACAAAAATGAATTGATGAGATAAAATAGGTTCTATCATCATATGAACATAAAATATCAGTATGATACATATAGATATCATACCCCAACAAAATAAAAAGGAACTTGAAAGACTTGACATGAAATTAGAACTTTGAAAAATGAGAAAGGTGAATGAATCCCTTAAAAATTCGGCAGCCTAACGGCGCCACTTAAAACATCAAAAACTGAATTTAAGATATCAAATAGGGTCTTTCATCATATGAAAATAAAATATCAGTATTATATATATAGAGATCATACCCTATCAAAATAAAAAGGAACTTGAAATACTTTTCATGAAAATAGAACTTGAGAAAGGTGAAGAAATCCCTTAAAAATTCGGCACCTTAACAGTGCCACTTAAAAAATCAAAATATTGAATTGAAGAGATAAAATAGGATATCTCATAATATTAACATAAAATATCAGCATGATATATATAGAGATAATACCCTAACAAAATGAAAATTAACTTTAAATACTTGACATGAAAATAGAACTTGAGAAGGGTGAAGGAATCCCTTAAAAATTCGGCAGCCTAACGACGCCACTTAACATTCTAAAAATGAAATTATGAGAGAAAGAGGGGGTCTCTCATCAAATTAAAATGAAAATAAAGTAGGATGAATATAAAACAACATCCTCCAACATAAGATCAAGGAGCATAAAATAAATGACGTAAAATAGATTACTTGAAAAGAAAGAGGGAGGTAGGATCCCTTACCTTAAAACATAACTCTTAAAAATCAAAGGTTGGGACCTTGCGGGCTTGTGGGCACCTTGGGAGGCCTCCTTGGGAGGTAATGACACCATATAATCGTTGGGGAAGAGTTGTTAGTCAAATGGATGAGAGGATGGCTTGGTATTTATAGGAAAAGTGGGGGAACAAGGCATTAATGGCCAAGGGACACCTCATTGGTGGTTTTGGAAAAACCATGGGATTGCCCATGGTATTTGCCCATGGTATTGTCCACTTGGGACACCTCATACCTTATGTTACTATTAATAAGTCGGCCATATTGATTACATACTTAATACATCATTTAATGATGTCATTAAACACCCGTAACTTAAAAACTGTATTTTTACTATTCATCGAAAGTTCAACTTTCTCAGAAAAATCCCAAAATTTCACCTTAACCAAATATTGATGATCTAATTTCAAAAATGAACTCCATTTTATAAAAACAATTATCTAAATATTTTTAATTAAATTTTTAATTAAAAAACACTATTCACCCAAAAAAAATAATACTTGACTAATAATTTATGAAACCGTTATTGAACCATTTTATTGAATCACATCACTTAATCAAGGTGCCTAGATTATATTAATGCTTTATTTAAGTGAGATTTCTAATCCATTTGGTCACATTACTAATCTTAAGCATAAAATCACTATTCATAATTTACTATTCATCAAAATTTATGTTGAACTTATTAGACTCTAAATTTCGTACTGAACATAATTGTAGAAGACCATTTTTTTGAAAAGCATTACACATTTTTAATTATTTAAGGTTTACATAAACATCTTTTTAAAATATCCTTTCTCAAAAATTCACCGAAATATGCATACTATATTTATCCAGACATTTGAAAATTCATAAACATTATCATAAGAAGAAATCAAAATTTTTGTTTAAAACAAAGGATTACAAAAGGCAGTTATTGTCTCCTTACATAGCCCCTTATCACACCGGGATAGGACCTTAGTGTAAGGTGTGCTAAGGTGAGAGAATCTGAGGGAGGCTCGACCAACATCGCACGAGTAGTAATTTCTATCAGTTTGAACTTATCACGAAGTCGATTCTGTTCTAGCTTCACACGATGAAGTTCGGCTTGGGTTTGGTCCAAAGAAAAGCCCAGTGGTGCTACCTCTTTCCCAAGTTCTGTTAGATGGGCTTAGATCAGTCCAAGACTACTGTGTGAGGCCATCAAATCTTCTTTCTATATTAATTAACCCAGATCACTTGTATTTAGAGACAAAAGTCGCAACATTCAGTTTTCAACGGTCATACTGACTAATGGTCATATAATAGTCAAACCCCAGCAGTCTCATTTTAATTATACTCATGTTATCAAATGAAATAGTTTTTTGGAGTATGAAAAATAAAATAACACACAAAATTAGGAAACAATATTTATTCAAAATTTCGGGTCGTTACAATCTTCCCCCCTTAAGAAATTGCGTCCTCACAATTTTTAAAATTGGGTTTTGAAATTTCATTGAAAGTCCCACATCGGAAAAAGAATCAGTAACACTATTACATTAAATGATAGAAAAGGAATTTCAAAGGCCACTCGAGTTAACCCATACTAGGATTCTATGTAGGAAAACATGGATATGGAAGAAAAAAAAAGGGTCAAGTTCTGAGGGAGAGTGATAGAAAACATGATTAGGAGAAAGTTAACAAAAAGAAAATCACAAAATTATGATGTGTATAAACTGTCTTTGATTACCCAGTAGGAAACTTTAATAGACAATGTTTTTGTTTTACATTCCTTTTCATAGTTTTGAGGAATTCATTTTCTACATAGAATAAAAACATAAGGAAATATACCTACCTTCAAGTAGAGTTTCATCCTTTAATAAGTTTCTACCAAAACTAATCTTTTCTCCAAATAATGATCATTAAAAACTACTTGGTCTCATCAAAGCACAAGAATAATCTTATAGAGAATCACATAATCCACCAAAGATTAACTATCTATTTCTTCTGTCTTTAAATATTATCCCAAAAATAGAAAGGGTAAGATAAAAAACTCTTCCAAAATAAGGAACCCCAGAGGAAGGGAAACTTATTTAAATCTTCAAAGTTCCACGGTACTACCCAAAGTTCATCATAGACCATTCTGTAAATAATTGTCCTTAAAAATACTGAAAATAAACCAAACTAAGATTTAAACCCAAATACAAGAAGGATTTGATAACATAGTCTTCCAAGATAAATTTTATCGCTCATCTCTAAACAATATCAACCACTCCTAACATATTATAACAAAAGTAGATAACCTAAACATATTTTACCCAAGATAGGTTAATCATTTCCATATGTAACATAAATTACTATAATTACACCTTAAATTCATCTATTCTTCAAAATATAAGTCAACCTCTACTCCTCAAAGAAAATACCATAGTAATCTATTTACCTCGATCAAATAGGGTTCCCAAAATAGTGAACCTCTTCCAAAATAATAATAATCTTTTAATCCCCTAATAATTTCTGCCATATTGATACGAAAATCATCACATTTCCTTTCACATTGGTTGTTAGGACATGTTCTTCCATTTCCCGCCATTAACTAAGAAAACAGAGTACAATTAGGGGCTTAAATACTTATCCAATAGTCATGAAAAGAAACTTAAAGCATAGAAGGATAACTTGTAGAAGAAAAGTATACCCTAACTTGTGATCCCCTAGGTTTCAATCTAGGTTATCCATGATCATATATTCTTATGTGAATCTTTATTTTATTTTATCTTTGTTCCTTTAATAATGGTTCATACTAAGCTTATGAATTTACCAAAGCATATCCTCCGGGTGTGGCATAACCAAGAGTGCAGCAAGGCCCATTGTCGTGTATCAGTTCCCGTTCGAGTCTAGCTCAATGCGGTGTTTTCAAGTTTTACCCCAATGTACATCTGTGCCTGAGCCACCTCTACCTGCTCGTATCCAGACATGGATGTATTTTCTTGGAAACCCCTTACTCAATACTCACCAAAATACCAGGATGATTTCCTTTATTTAAACTTTTCTATAGGGTTCATCCTAAAGTTTTCATATCCTAATTTACTCAAATAACTAAACCATCATTTGATACAGACTATACAATCCCTCCTTTTTATAACATAAATTTTCCTTACATTTTACAAAACAGAGGATCTTTAATGTTTAGTGTCTTGGAAACCAAGAACTTAATACATTAAAAAAACATTCTTATTAGACACATGAAACTCTTCTATTTATGTTCATCCTAGGTTCATTACTGAATCTCATAACCTGGAGACATACATCAAAAGAAAGGGTGAGAAGAAGGCCCAGTAAGGGAAACAAGGGAAACATTTAACATGTGAACTTAAGATACATCAACAATGTCATGAAAATGACTTTAAGGAAAGATAATGAAATCATGAGGCATGTCAAAATAAAAATATCGTATTTCATAACTTGAATATTTGGATACAACATTTAACATTAAAAATCATTTCTATTTCACCAAGGTCCATCCCCAACGTGTCATTAAAAATTACTAAGGTTATTCACCAAGGCATCGTTAAAAATAGTCATCTTTAGAGATAAAGTCTTTACCCAATGCATTAGAGCGCTATTATGGAGCACCCTTGACATGTATTTATTATCATGTGAGCCACATATATCATCATCAATAATTTCATAAACAACCCTTATAGAATAATAGTTATGGGTTTCATTTCATAATCAAAACGTTTTAAAAACTGATTTTAAGACATGATCTTTGTGTCACTTTAAAACCTACAGAAAAGGAAGGTGGGTCTCATGTATGTAAATTCATGAATATAAAATTTAAAATTTTGGTATATATGTGAATACACTTATAGAAGAGAGATCTTTGATTATTCACTTAATAAAATAAAAGAACATTAGAACAAGCGAGAGAGCCATTTTGAGACGGAAATTCCGCAGCATAACGACTATGTTTCGGGGTTTTAGAAAACATTGAAGAGAGAGGGAACATGGGTAAAAAATTCATAAATGACCCATAAAACAGTATAGGGACATAATATGAAGGATATATGAAAATGGTAATGAAATTTGAAGGCCATACCATTTGAAATGAAAAACATGTAAGGAAGACAAAAAAATAAGATTTCTCTTATGAAAATTCAGCAGCCTAACAGCGTCACATAAACTTCAACAAAATTTAATTGAAGAGATCAAATAGGTTATCTAATAATATGAACATAAAAGTTCAGTATTATAGATATAGAGATCATAAACCAAAAAAATAAAAAGTAACTTGAAATACTTGACATGAAAGTAGAACTTTGAAAAATGAGAAAGGTGAACGAATCCCTTAAAATTTCGGCAGCCTAACGGCGCCACCTAAAACGTAAAAACACTGAATTGAAGAGATAAAATAGGGTCTCTCATCATATGAACATAAAATATCATTATGATAGATTTATATATCATACCCCAAAAAAATAATAAGGAACTTGAAATACTTCACATGAAATTATAACTTGAGAAGGGTGAAAGAATCCCTTAAAAATTCGGCAGCCTAACGACGCCACTTAAACATCAACAAAAATGAATTGACGAGATCAAATAGGGTCTCTAATAATATGAACATAAAAGATAAGTATGATAAATATAGATATCATACCTCCAATAAATAAAAAGTAACTTGAAAGACTTGACATGAAAGTAGAACTTTGAAAAATGAGAAAGGTGAACGAATCCCTTAAAAATTTGGCAGCCTAACGGCGCCACTTAAAACTTAAAAATAATAAATTGAAGAGATAAAATAGGGTCTCTCATAATATGAAAAAAAAGATCAGTATGATAGATATATATATCATACCCTAACAAAATAAAAAGGAACTTGAAATACTTGACATGAAAATGGAACTTCAGAAGGGTGATGGAATCCCTTAAAAATTCGGCAGCCTAACGTCGCCACTTAAAACATCAAAATAATCAATTGATGAGATCAAATAGGTTCTCTCATAATATGAACATAAAATATCATTATTATAGATATATATATCATACCCTAAAAAAATAAAAAGGAACGTGAAATACTTGACATGAAAATAGAACTTGAGAAGGGTGAAGGAATCCCTTAAATATTCGGCAGCCTAACGACGCCACTTAACATTATAAAAATAAAATGATGAGATAAAGAGGGGGTATCTCATAATATGAACATGAAAAGATATTAGTATGAATATAAAAGAAAATCCTCCAACATAAGAGCATGGATCATAAAAGAAATGACATAAAAGAGATTACTTGAAAAGGAAGATGGAGGTAGGATCCCTTACCTTAAAACGTAACTCTTAAAACTCAAAGGGTGGGACCTTGAGGGATTGGGGGAACCTTGGGATGACTCCTTGGGAGGTAATGAGACCAGAGCTTAGTTGTGGGAGAGTTTGGAGTCTAGTGGATGAGAGGATGGCTTGGTATTTATAGGGAAAGTGAGGGAACAAGGCATTAATGGCCAAGGGACACCTCATTTGTGGTTTTGGAAAAACCATGGGTTTGACCATGGTATTTGCCCATGGTATTAGCCACTTGGGACACCTCATACCTTATATTACTATTCATAAGTCTACCATATTGATTACATACTTAATACATCATTTTATGATGTCATTAAACACCCGTAACTTAAAAACTGTATTTTCACTATTCATCAAAAATTCAACTTTCTCAGAAAAATCCCAAAATTTCACCTTAACAAAATATTGATGCTCTGATTTAAAAAATGAACTCCATTTTATAAAAACAATTATCTAAATATTTTTAATTAAATTTTTAATTAAAAACACTATTCACCCGAAAAAAAATAATACTCGACTAATAATTTAAGAAACCGTTATTTAACCATTTTATTGAATCACATTACTTAATCAAGGTGCCTAGATTATATTAATACTTTATTTAAGTGGGATTACTAATATATTTGGTCACATTACTAATCCTAATCATAAATTCACTATTCATAATTTACTATTCATCAAAAATAAAGTTGATCTTATTAGACTCTAAATTTCGTACTGAAAATAATTGTAGAAGACCATTTTTTGAAAATCATTACACATTTTTAATTATTTAAGGTTTAAATTAACATTTTTTAAAAATATCCTTTCTCTAAAATTCACCAAAAATATGCATACTATATTTATCCGGACATTTGAAAATTCATAAACTTCATCATAAGAAGAAATCAAAATTTTTATTTGAAAAAAAGGATTACACAAGGCAGTTACAGTATCCTTACATAGCCCCTTATCACACCAGCGTAGGACCTAAGTGTAAGGTGTGCTAAGGTGAGAGAATCTGAGGGAGTCTCGGCCAACATTGCATGAGTAGTAATTTCTATCAGTTTGAACTTCTCATGAAGGAGATTCTGTTCTAGCTTCACACGATGAAGTACGGCTTCGGTTTGGTCCAGAGCAAAGCCCAGTAGTGCTACCTCCTTCCCATGTTCTGTTAGATGGGCTTTGATTAGTCCAATACTACTGGGTGAGGAAATCGAATCTTATTTCTATATTAATTAACCAAGATCACTTCTATATAGAGACAAAAGTCGCAAAATTCAATTTTCAACGGTCATACTGACTAATGGTCATATATTAGTCAAAACCCAACAGTCTCATTTTAATTATACTCATGTTATCAAATGAAACAGTTTTGTTGATTATGAAAAATAAAATAACACACAAAATTAGGAAACAAGATTTATTCAAAATTTCGGGTGGTTACAATCTTCCCCCCTTAATAAATTGCTTCCTCGCAATTTTTAAAATTGGGTTTTGAAATTTCATTGAAAGTCCCACATCGGAAAAAGAGTCAGTAACACTATTACTTTAAAAGAAAGAAAAGGAAGTTCAAAGGCCACCTGAGTTAACCCATACTTGGATTCCATGTAGGAAAACATGGATATGGAAGAAAAAACAAAGGGGCATGTTCTGAGGAAGAGTGATAGAAAACATGATTAGGAGAAAGTTAACAATAAGAAAATCACAAACTTTTGATGTGTATAAACGTTCTTTGATTACCCAGTAGGAAACGTTAACAGACAATGTTTTTGTTTTACATTCCTTTTCATAGTTTTGAGGAATTCATTTACTACATAGAATAAAAACATAAGGAAATATACCTACCTTCAAGTAGAGTTTCATCCTTTAATAAATTTCTACCAAAACTAATCTTTTCTCCAAACGATGAGCATTCAAAACTACTTGGTCTCATCAAAGCACAAGAATCATCTTATAGAGAATCACATAATCCACCAAAGATTAACTATCTATTTCTTCTATCTTTAAACATTATCCCAAAAACAGAAAGGGTAAGATAAAACAACTCTTCCAAAATAAATAACCCCAGAGGAAGGGAAACTACTTTAAATCTTAAAAGTTCCATGGTACTACCCAAAGTTCATCATAGACCATTCCATAAATAACTGTCCTTAAAAATCCTCAAAATAACCCAAATTAAGATTGAAACCCAAATACAAGAAGGATTTGATAACATAGTCTTCCAAGATAAATGTTATCGCTCATCTCCAAACAACATCAACCACTCCTAACATCTTATAACAAAAGTAGCTAACCTAAGCATATTTTACCCAATATAGGTTAATCATTTCCATATGTAACCTAAATTACTATAAGTCCATCTTAAATTCATCGATTCTTCAAAATATAAGTAAACCTTTACTCAACAAAGAAAATACCGTAGTAATCTATTTACCTCGATCAAATAGGGTTCCTAAAATAGTGAACGTCTTCCAAAATAATAATCATCTTTTAATCCCCTAATCATCTATGTCATATTGATACGACAATCGTTACATTTCCTATCACATTGTTTGTTGGGACATGTTCTTCCATTTCCCACCATTAACTAAGAAAAGAAAGTACAATTAGGGGCTTAAATACTTAGCCAATAATTATGTAAAGGAACTTAAAGCATAGGAGGAGAACTTGTAGAAGAAAAGTATACCCTTACTTATGATCCCCTAGGTTCCAATCTAGCTTATCCATGATCATATATTCTTATGTGAATCTTTATTTTATTTTATCTTTTTTCCTTTAATAATGGTTCATTCTAAGCTTATGAATTTACCAAAGCATATCCCCTGGGAGTGTTTTAACCAAGAGTGCAGCAAAGCCCGTTGTCGTGTACCAGTTCCCGTTCGATTCTAGCTCAAAGCGGTTTTTTCGTGTTTTACCCCTATGTACATATGTGCCAGAGCCACCTCTACCTACTCGTATCCAGACAGGGATGTATTTTCTTGGAAACCCCTTACTCAATACTCACCAAAACATCAGGAACATTTCCTTTATTTAATCTTTTCTATAGGGTTCTTCCTAAATATTTCATATCCTAATTTCCACAAATAACTAAACCATCCTTTGATACCAACTATAGCATCCCACCTTTTTATAACATAACTTTTCATTGCATTTTACAAAACCAAGAATCTTTAAGGTTTAGTGTCTTGGAAACCAGGAACATAATACATGAAAAAAATATTCTTCTTAATAACTTGAAAGTCTTCTCCTTATGTTCATATTAGGTTCATTACTGCATCTCATAACCTGGGGACATACATCAAAAGAAAGGGTGAGCAGAGGGCCCATTAAGGGAAACAAGGGAAACATTTAGCATGTGAACTTGAGATACATCAACAATGTCATAAAAAGAACTTTAAGGCATGAGAATGAAATCATGAGGCATTTCAAAATAAAAATAATGTATTTCATAACTTGAAGATCTGTCTACAACATTTACCATTGACAATCATTTCTGTTTCACCAAGGTCCATCCCCAAGGTGTCATTAAAAATTACTAGGGTTATTCACCAAGGCATTTTTAAAAATAGTCATCTCTAGAAATTAAGTCTTTACCCAATGCATTGGAGCGTTATTAGGGTGTACCCTTGAAATGCATTTATTTTAATGTGAGACACATATATAATCATCAATCATTTCATAAACAACCCATATAGTATAAAAGGAATGGTTTTCATTTCATAATCATAACGTTTTAAAAACTGCTTTAAAGACATGATCTTTGTGTCACTTTAAAACCCACTGAAAAGGAAGGTGGGTCTCATGTATGTAAATACATGAATTTAAAATATAACATTTTGGTATATATGTGAATACCCCTATAGAAGAGAGAGATTTGAGTATTCACTTAATAAAATAAAAGAACTTTAGAACAAGAGAGAGAGAGACATTTTGAGATGGAAATTCCACAGCATAACGACTATGTTTCGGGGTTTTAGAAAACATTGAAGAGAGAGGGGACATAAGTAAAAAATTCATAAATAACCCATAAAACAGTATAGGGACAGAATATGAAGGATATATTAACATGGTAATGAAATTTGAAGTACATAACATTTGAAATGAAAAACATGGAAGGAATACAAAAAAAATAAGATTTTTCTTATGAAAATATGCCAGCCTAAAGGCGTCACTTAAACTTCAACAAAAATGAATTGAATAGATAAAATAGGTTATCTCATCGTATTAACATAAAATTTAAATATGATAGATATAGAGATGATACCCCAAAAAAATAAAAAGGAACTTGAAATACTTGACATGAAAGTAGAACTTTGAAAAATGAGAAAGGTGAACGAATCCCTTAAAATTTCGGCAGCCTAACGACACCACTTAAAACTTAAAAATACTTAATTGAATAGATCAAATATGGTCTCTAATCATATGAAAATTAATGATAAGTATGATATATTTAGAGATCATACCCCAACAAAATAAAAAGGAACATGAAATACTTGACATGAATGTACAACTTGAGAAGGGTGAAAGAATCCCTTAAAAATTCGACAGCCTAACGGCGCCACTTAAACATCAACAAAAATGAATTGACGAGATAAAATAGGGCATCTCATCATATGAACATAAAAGATAAGTATGATATATATAGAGATCATACCCCCAACAAAATAAAAAGGAACTTGAAATACTTGACATGAAAGTAGAACTTTGAAAAATGGGAAAGGCGAACGAATCCCCTAAAAATTCGGCAGCCTAACGGCGCCACTTAAAACTTCAAAATACTGAATTGAATTGATAAAATATGGTATCTTATCATATTAACATAAAAGATAAGTATTATAGATATATATATCATACCCTAACAAAATAAAAAGGAACTTGAAATACTTGACATGAAAATAGAACTTGAGAAGGTTGAAGGAATCCCTTAAAAATTCGGCAGCCTAACGACGCCAGTTAAAACATCAAAATACTGAATTGAAGAGATAAAATAGGGTATCTCATAATATGAACATAAAATATCAGTATGATAGATATAGAGATAATACCCTAAAAAAATAAAAAGGAACTTGAAATACTTGACATGAAAATAGAACTTGAGAAGGGTGAAGTAATCCCTTAAACATTCGGCAGCCTAACGACGCCACTTAACATTCTAAAAATGAAATGATGAGAGAAAGAGGGGGTCTCTCATCATATGAACATGAAAAGACAGTAGGATGAATATAAAATAACATCCTCCAACATAAGATCATGGAGCATAAAAGAAATGACATAAAAGAGATTACTTGAAAAGAAAGAGGGAGGTAAGATCCCTTACCTTAAAATGTAACTCTTAAAACTCAAAGGTTGGGACCTTGAGGGCTTGGGGGAACCTTGGAAGGACTACTTGGGAGGTAATGAGACCATAGCTTCGTTGGGGGAGAGTTGGGAGTCAAATGGATGAGAGGATGGCTTGGTATTTATAGGGAAAGTGAGGGAACAAGGCATTAATGGCCAAGGGACACCTCATTAGTGGTTTTGGAAAAACCATGGGCTTTCCCATGTTATTGGCCACTTGGGACACCTAAAACATTATATTACTATTCATAAGTCGACAATATTGATAAAATACTTAATACATCATTTAATTATGTCATTAAACACTCGTAACTTAAAAAATGTATTTTCACTATTCATCGAAAATTCAACTTTCTCAGAAAAATACAAAAATTTCACCATAACCAAATATTGATGCTTTGATTTCAAAAATGAACTCCATTTTATAAAAATATTTATCTAAATATTTTTAATTAAATTTTTTATTTAAAAAGACTATTCAACCAAAAAAATAATACTTGACTAATAATTTATGAAACCGTTATTTAACCATTTTATTGAATCACATTACTTAATCATGGTGCCTAAATTATATTAATTCTTTATTTAAGTGAGATTACTAATCCATTTGGTCAAATTACTAATCCTAAGCATAAAATCACTATTCATAATTTACTATTCATCAAAAATTAAGTTGATCTTATTAGACTCTAAATTTCGTACTGAACATAATTGTAGAAGACCATTTTTTGGAAATCATTACACATTTTTAATTATTTAAGGTTTACATAAACATTTCTTTAAAATATCCTTTCTCTAAAATTCACCAAAAATATGCATAATATATTTATCCGTACATTTGAACATTCATAAACTTCATTATAATAAGAAATAAAAAAAATTAAAACAAAGGATTACACAAGGCAGTTACGGTCTCCTTACATAGCCCCTTATCACACCAGTATAGGACCTAAGTGTAAGGTGTGCTAAGGTGAGAGAATATGAGGGAGGCTCAGCCAACATCGCACGAGTAGTAATTTCTATCAGTTTGAACTTCTCGCGAAGGTGATTCCGTTCTAGCTTCACATGATGAAGTTCGGCTTGGGTTTGGTCCAGAGAAAAGCCCAGTGCTGCTACCTCCTTCCCAAGTTCTGTTAGATGGGCTTCGATCGGTCCAAGACTACTGGGTGAGGCCATCGAATCTTCTTTCTATATAAATTAACCAAGATCACTTGTATTTAGAGACAAAAGTCGCAACATTCAGTTTTCAACGGTCATACTGACTAACAGTCATATAATAGTCAAAACCCAACAGTCTCATTTTAATTATACTCAAGTTATCAAATAAAACAGCTTTGTTGAGTATGAAAAATAAAACAACACACAAAATTAGGAAACAAGATTTATTCAAAATTTTGGGTCGTTACACCCTTGTTGTCCATTTCATGGATAAATTATTATATACCCCATTCTCTCTCATCAATCCATTTTACTATTTATATTTGGTACCATTATTGTGTTGAAGTTACACAAAAATTCCCCATGCCAAAATCATCTTCTAAGTGAATACCATACACTTTTCTCTATCTAGGGAATTAAACTTTTTGTACATGCAATTTTTGAATGAGGAATTTATTTTATTAATTCCACATATCTTATTTATGGAATTAATTATGATGTTTAATGAATCCATGTTTTATAATCAATATGTAACACTTATGCATAAAATGAAATTATTAACAAGGGTTCACCTTGACAGTGCTCCAACACATTGGGTAAATAATAGTATCATGAAATTCCATTTTCAATGAGGCTTTATTCCGGATAATTCATGTTAAATGAATTTTTACTCATTCTAATTCATGTTCAATGAGATTTTACTCATTATATATGTTCAATGAACCGTGGATCATGCTAATATAATGTTAAATTTTGTTTCCACTTCTCCAGGATATGATCATGTTATAGTATACCTTTATGTTCATGTTTCTATTATGCTCTATTGATATTAATATGGTAAAACATGTATTATATTATTCATATTATTCCATTTTTACTCCTTTAATTGTCTTTATAGATCACCCTTTTCTTATGATTGTCCTCAAGTTATTTTATGCAATTTTAGGTACGAAGGAATGTTATTGTCATGTAAAATAAGTTTTAAGTAACAATGTTGTGTTTTATGTTCTATGTTTTCATGTAATGTTCTTAATTTTCCCAGAAAATATACCTCTCGATCCTCAGAGTTCTCTTAAGGTAATGTTTATGTAATAAATCATGTTCAAGTGTGTAATAAAGAGTTAGGTTGTTATAGTAGGTGTAAGAGGATAGGTTTAGTTTTTTTGGGATTAAAATTAGAAAACTAAAGAGAAAGACTTTGGGATAAGACTATGTATAACGAGAACATCCATAAATTTTGGTGAGTATAGAGTAAGTCGGTTATCAATAAAATACATCCATGTTTGATTACAAATAAGCATAGGTGGATCTGGTAGAGATATTTATAGGGTTAAAACATGAAAACAAAACTTTCAGCTAGACTTGAATGGAAGCTGATACATGACAATAGGCCTTGATGCTCCCTTGGTTCGACACTCCCAGATGATATTATTTAGAAAATTCAAAAGCTTAGTATGAACCATTTATTAAGGGAATAAAAAAATTCCCCTAATATTAAATGTTCAGATGTAGATCCTGGATAACATAGATTAAAGCCAATAAATTCAAATGTTAGGGAAATAAATGTAATATATAAGTTATCTGTTTTTGTATTTGGATTCCCCTTTCTATGTTACCCTTAACATTCCTTTTATTTTAGCCAATTTCCAGTAATTGGAGGACTAAAGCTAAAAACTGATGCGATGATCAATGTGATGACTGATCTAATGAGATTCCTAATCTGATGGGAGTGGGAATCCCTAACTATGTCATGATACTCTCTCATTTTACTCACATTTTGAATATAATCATGGGTAAATAGGATCATACAACCCCCTTAAGAAATAAAATACCAAAATAGAGAGTTGCATGAGACAAAGGCCTACTACATTCAATGGATCATCTAATCCTTAAATTCCTGAATAGTAGATCACTCAATTGAAATGATGTTCTATATCCATCAATTTTATGAACAATAGAAAGTTATTATGGATAATTATTTTATAGAGGGTGAAGCTAATAAATGGAGGACATTGATAAAAAATAAAAATCCTAAGGAAAGTATTGAGGCATTAGAATGGAAGGATATCCTAGAAAATGTTTTTCAAAAAATATTTTCCTCGCACCATTCAACATAAAATGGAAAGGGACTTCCTTGACCTTAATAAAAAAGACAATGAATCCATTGGATCATACGAGGAAAACATATCAAGGATTGAAAGATATTCCTCTAGATTTTTCATTACCCTGAATTTATGGTTGAACACTTCTTTGGTGTGATACATCCTAGCCTACAGAAAACCCTAGAGATCAGTGACTTTGATAGCTAAGTGGAAATTACCCAATGTTCCCTCAATGTCGAAATGGATATCAGTGAATCTAAGGGGTATCATGGGGATAAGTAGTGGAATGTGGAATTTAATCCTTATGGTCTGATGGATAAATCCAACAGTGCTATGAAATTACATCACATACCTGCCAAAGGTGCATAAAAAATAAACCTAGAAATTTCTTGAAGGGGTGTAAAAATTATTTAGGTGTAGTTTTGAAGGGGACCTGGACATTAATTTAAAACAAGAAAAAAGAATTGTTGTGATTGAGGACATGAAAACTCTATTTGACCCTCAACACCTTGTTCCTAGCATTAACTACAAAGATCCCGGGCAATTTTCATACTAGTTCCCTAGGCCATAGGTTTTTTGAGGCAACCAACAACCTCCAAGGCAGCAAGGGAGAGATTTTTTCATCACTACCTCCAAAGAGAACCCCAAGAACAAAGTGTTTAAAAGTACACTATTTATTCATTCAATAATAGAAAATGTACTTTTTGATTCTTGTTCTACGCATTCTTTTATATCGCAAAAATTTAGTAGAATAATCCCAACACCACGACAAATCATGGGAGTAGAGATGTTAGTTAGAACAAAAAATGGGAAAATCATTGCATCCCATGAATATAACTCCTCCCTTGTCACAATTTGGGGATTGAACATCTCGGTGAACCTCGTCCTACTTCCAGTGGTGGAATATGATGCAATTCTTGGCATGGATTGACTTTTCCTATATAGAGCCCACATAAATTGTCGTGAGAAGGAAATGACTCTCCATTTGGCTAATCAACCCCCAATTACATACAAGTGAAAGGAAAAGGATGAATATTATTTAGCAACATCATCTCAGGTGTAGATATTACATCCCTCTGAGCATGTGTATCTTGCTCAGATGATTGAGTCTATGGAAGAAAACTTCCTTAAATACATTCCTATTGTGGGGGAATTCTCTCATGTGATTCTTGAGAAGTTGTCCGGTCTTCCTCATAGAATAGATGTTGAATTATCAATTAATTTTATACCTGTGGAATTTAAAATATCCAAGACGCCATATATAATGGCTATTTTAGAGAATTAGGATGTAAATAAGTAAATACAATAGCTTATGGAAAAGGGTTTATATGACCATGTGCTTCACCCTGTGGTGCACCAGTCCTCATCGTCAAGAAGATGGATGGGTCAATGCCCCTTTTCATTGATTATCATGATCTTAAAAGAATCATGATAAAGAACAAGTGTCATCTGACACGAATCGATGACTTTTTCGATCAACTACATGGGGAACAATACTTATCTAACGTGGATCTTTAGTCGGGATGTTACCAAGTAATGGTGAAGAAGGAGGATGTCCCGAAGTATACTTTTCATACAAGGTCTGGGTGCTGTGAATTCATATTAATGCCTTTTAGACTCACTAATTCTCCAGAAATCATTATGGACATGATGAATAGTTTTCTTATAGATTTCCTCGACAAGTTTTTGTTAGAATTTATGTAAAATATTTTAATATACTCTAAAACTAAGGAGGAATATGAAGAGCATTTAATAATTGTACTAGAGACCTTGACAACGGAGAAGCAATATGAAAATTACATAAATTGTGAGTTCTGGTTGAAGAAAGTCTCATTGTTCTTTCATATCATCACAAGCAATGGGATATCTTTGGATCCCTCCATGAAAAATGCAATTGTGGGATGGAAGAGGACAACATCTATAATGGATATCCATATCATCCTTGCATTATCTGGATATTATCGTCCTTTTGTGAGAAATATCTCATTATTTTCAAACCCTCTTACCAAGCTATCTAAGAAGGGAGTACTGTTTTCTTAGAGTGATAAATGAAAATATAGCTTCAAGGAGTTGAAAAAGAGGCTTATCACTTCGCTCATGCTCACACTACCCACAAGTGGAGAAACTTTTGTGATATTTGGTGATTCTTTGAAGAACGGCATGGGTTTTATGTTGATGAAAAATGACAATGTCATTGCCTATGCATCAAGGAAATTGAATGTTAATTAGAAAAACTATCAAACACATGATCTAGAGTTGGCTACAACAATATTCACATTAAAAATATGGCAACATTGACTCTTTTGGGGGTGTATGAAATATATATGGATCATGAAAATGATTAGTATAGATTCAAAAAGAACGAAATGAATTTGCATCAATGAATATGGTTATAGTTGATCAAAGACTATGACTTAAAAATTCATTACCATCATGGGAAAGTTAACAAGGTGAAATATTATCTAAGAGGAAAGGACCCAATGATTCTATCATTGATGAGAATTGAAAAGGATCCAATATTTTTAGATTTAATGAAGATGGATATGGGAATCATAGATAAGGGAAGATCATAAATTATTTAACAAATGATATCTCAAACATTTATTTTGTGAAGGTTAAAGAATTCTCAAAAGGATTATGTGAGAATTCAGAAGAAATAGGAAACTATCAGAAAAGGGAAACCCATAGAGTTCAATTCTAATAAAGAATGTATTGTGAGATTTGGGACAAGAATATGTATTCCATCGAACTCAGAGTTAAAGAATGAAGTTTTGGATGATTCACACTATTTTAATTTCTTCATTAAATTAGGAAACACAAAGATGTATTAAGATATCAAAAAGAATTATTGGTGGGATAAAATGAAGAAGGAGATCCCTAAATATACATCAAAGTTCCTAGTATGTCAACAAGTGAATGTTGGCATGAGGAAGTCTAGGGGGATGATTCATACATTACCCATAATAAAATGGAAAAGTGAAAACCTCACCATGGACTTTTTCACCATACATCCAAAGAAATCCAAAGGAAAAAATGCTATCTAGGTTGTTGGGGATCATCTTAGAAATATTACACACTTCATTGCAATCCAAGAGGATTTGTCATTGGATTAACCAGTACAGATATACATATGATAAGTTGTGACGATTCATGAAGAGCCATTTATATTATATATGATCATGATCTAAGATTCACCTCTATGATTTGGTAGAGTCTCTAACACCCATTGAATACTAAGATGAACATCATTACAGATTATCATCCTCAAACTAATAGACAATCTGAGTGGACTATCCAAACACTTAAAAAAAATTAGAGCATGCTTAATGGAATTAAAAGGTTGATGAGATCAATATCTTCCTCTGGTTGAGTTATCTTACAATAATAGTCTCCACTAAAGCATACAAATGGATCCTTATGTAGCCCTTTATGGGAAGAAGTGCAGAACACTGGCATGTTGGGATGAAGTTGGAGAGTGAAAAATCCAAGGTCTAAAAATGGTATAACAAATGGAGTCGATGGTTAAGACCATCCAGTATCATGTTAAAGCTGCTTATAGTCAACAAAAGATCTATGCTGATGATCATAAATGAAAACAATAGTGTGATGTTAGATACATGGTATTCTTTTCTATATACCTATGGAAGAGAGTTATGAGATTTTGGAATTAGGGGAAGGTTAGTCCAAGGTACATCGACCCTTTTGGGATCCTTGATCTCATTAGACCAGTGGAATACCAACTAGAAGTCCCATAGAATCTATCTCAAGCACATGATGTATTCCACGTATCACTATTGAATAAGTACATACATGACCCATCACATGTACTCAATCCATAGGTGGTATTATAGGAGACTGACATCTCCTGTGAAGAGAAGCTGGTGAAGATATTGGATTATAGGGAAAAAGTTCTACCAAATAAGACAATACGCCAAATCAAGTTATTATGGAGAATCCAAAAGTTTGAAGAATAAATGTATGAATCATGGGAAGTGAAGAAGCAGAGTTTCCCTCATCTATTTCAGTGTGGGGAAAGGAAATTTTGAGTGTGCAATTTCTTAAGGGGGGAAAGATTGTATGGAACCAATCTTTTATTAATTAAAATTCCTCTTGATCTAATTATATTTATTATTTCATAAAATGGATATATAAAACCTATTAACTTTCTTTTTTTTTTGTATTTTAAAATTCCATTATGAACTGTTATAGTTGCTAATATAGGCGTTGAACAGTGATCACATGATTAGTTAAAATATAGGGCTTTATCAAATCAAATTTACACATACAATGGAAGTGATGGATTCATCCAGTAGAATTGATCTATAAGAAGCCCATTTGTTAGAGATCAAAAAGGAGGTAGTGTCCCTAGGCTTCTCTCTTGACCAGACCCAAACTGAGATTCAAAAAATTAATCTTGAACATAACTGCCTATAAAAGAAGTGGAAGTCAAAAGAGATTACCACCCGAGCAATATTATCCAAGCCACCCATAGAGTTTGTCACCATCGCACACCTTTCCCTTAGGTTTTACGCGGGTGTTATAAGGGGTTTTGTAGCACTATTATTATATTAATTATTTTTGTATAATTGTTATACCTTCATTTTTTTATTGTTATATTGTAAATGGTTTTTAAAGCATAATGTGTTTTTTCAGTTAATATATTAATTAAATTAAGAAATAAATTTTGAAAAATTAATGGATTTTTGAATTAAAGAATATTTTAATAAAATATTATTACTAAATTAATTTTATTAAACATAAAATGATAGTTTAATTTTTATAAATACATTTGTAATTTTTATTAAGGTTTCAAAGATGTTTTTATCAAAACCCGTGAATTTTCAATAAATGTCACTTTTTAGTTTAAAAGTTGAAATGAACATATTTTTAAAATTATATAGATATAATGAAGATCATTTTTGGATAAAGGGCATTGAAATTATCTAATGGATAATTTTTCATAATTTTCCAAGACAGTCGAATTTTTGGGTCAAAATTAAATACCGTTTAAGTATATAATGAGATATATGACAATATAATAACCCAATAATGATGTAATAAAATAATATAAATGGTCTTCTTGGACAATATATTTTTTAACTTTAAAATAATTTGATTATATATTCGTTTGATTAATTTTATTGTGCTTTAGTGGACCCTCCAAAACAGTTAAACTATTTTAGAAATTTAAAATGATTTCCTTGAGTGTGTGACTCACATCCAACTTATAATGCATAATATTTTAATAATTTAGGCCTTTGGTATTATATAATAATGTATTTCACTCCAATTTGGAAAATTCCATGGGAAAAAACCAAGGGGTGTTTTGTGTTTTTGATAAGTTTAATGTGTAGTATCCAAAACCCAAAAAATAAAGAATTCCCTCTCCTTTCCTATATAAACCTACTCAATATCCCATTCCTATTAACACAACCCATTTATAGATTTAAAAACCTATTAACTCCTCTCTCTAGAATCCTCCCAAGGCTCCCCAAGATCTAAATAATCCTCTCTCAAGCCTCTCTCAAGACTTTGGAATCAAACATCCAAATAAGGGATCCTCACTTTCCATCCTTCCTTATTTATGTCCAAGTTCCCATATATAGTTATGAAATTTTATCATTAATTAAAAATGTTGTGGTATGATTTAGAACATTCCCCATACTTCCATAATTGATTTTTAATGAGGATATACTCGTTTATCTATCTTTAATTCCTCATATGTACACCTGTTACCTTGACGAAATTTCATAAGTGATTTCTCTCTCCACATTTACATTCATTAAATTATTTTATATTATATATATAAATTCAATTAAATATGGAGGTATATTATTTTCCATGACCCCAGTACTGTCCATTTCTTTTATAAATTAATATATACCCCATTATTTCTCATTATTCAATTTTATGATGTCAATTTGATGTCGTTATGCTGCCGAAGTTACACAAAACATTCCCATGCCAAAATCATCGTGTACGTGAATACCATCCCCATTTCTCTATCAAGGGTATTTACCATTATGAACATGTACTTGATTATTATGGAATTACATTTATATATTCCACATATCTTTTTCATGGAATAAATTGTGATGTTTAATTAATCCATGTTGTATGATCTATGTGGCACACTAATGCATGAAATGAAATGATTAGGATGGGAGTGCCCTGATAGCACTCTAATGCACTGGGAATAGAATATTATCATGATACACTATGTGAAATGATGGGTTACCAAAGATAATTCAATTGAAATGAGGGTTTACACAAGCTAATTCAAGTGAAATTACGGTTTACTCATGATCCATGTGTTGTAAGCCCTGACTCATGCTAATATCATGTTAAATGTTGTTACAACATCTCCACGTTATGATAATCATTCTATATCATTCATTTATTTTCATTTTTATCATATTCACCATTGATATTCTTATTTATTATAATGTATTTTATTCTCCATTTTATTACTTATTTACTCCCTTACTGGGATTTATATAGCTCTCCATTTTCTTATGCACTTCCTTAGGTTATGCAATGCAATGCTAGGTATGATGGAATGTTGTGGTCATTTAAAAGAAGTTTTCAATAAAGTTTTTGTGATTTATGTTTAAGTTGTTATGTAATGTTTCTAATTTCCTATTACACTAGACATCTTTATCCTCATATTTTACATAAGTGTAATATTATGTAACAAATCATGTTTTATTGTGTAATAATGAGTAGGGTTGTTATAGTTTGTATGAGTGGAATGATTTAGATATTTATTAGGTTTGGATTAGGAAACCGAAATGAATGACTTTGGAATAAGACTATGTATAATAAAAACATCCCAAAATATATGTGACTATAGATTAAGTGGTTTATCAAGAAAACAAATATCTTTATGGATATGAATAACTATAGGTGACTCTAGCACAGATGTATCTAGGCTTAAAACACAAAAACACCACATTGATCTAGACTCGAACAAGAAATGGTGCACCGCAATAGGACTTGCTTCACTATTAGTTTGACACTCCAAGGGGATATGTTTTGGTAAATTCATAAGCTTTGAATGAACCATTAGTAAGGGAATAAAAAATGACCCTAGGAATAAATGTTGGGAAGTAGATCTTGGATAACATATAATGAAGCCTATAAATTCATATTTTAAGGAAGTAAATATAATATATAAGTTATTCCTTTTTGTATTTGGATTCCCTTTATGTGTTACCCTGACCTTTGATTTTTATTTCAGCCATTGGCCGGTAATATGAGGTTTGGTCTAACAACTGATGCAAAGATCAATCTGATGACTCTTCTAATTAGATGGACGATCTGATGGGAGTAGGAATCATAATCTTTGTCATGATACTCTCTCAGATAACTCATGTTTTTATTATAATAATGGGTCAAAAGGATCGCCCAACCCCTCGCCCCACTAGAAAGAGAAATCCACAATCGAGAGCTTCATGATAAAAAGTTATACTATATTCAATGGATCATCTGATCACTCATATAACAATGGATCAACTCCATTGAAAAGATTTTCTCCGTACTTAAATGTTCTGAACAAGAGAAGGTTCTTCTGGCTTCTTATTGTATTGAGGTAGAAGATGATCAATGGTGGACATTAATCAAAAATATGATTCCTGAGGAAGATATTGAGGAATTAGAAGTGAAGGATTTCTGGAAAATGTTTTTCTATAAATATTTCCCTTGCACCCTCTGACTAAATATGTAAAGTGAATTTGTTGGAATAAAAAAAAGAGAACCAATCCATCAGAGTGTGTGAGGAAAACATAACAAGGATTTCACGATACACCTCCAACATTGTCGTTACCCCTGAATACAAGGTTGACCGATTCTTTGGGGGGAGAAAACCTCGCCTACATAATGACAAAGCGATCCATTTCTTCGATATCTATGAGGAAATTGTCTGATGTTCCATCAATGTCAAAATAGAGATAATAAAATTTTAAGGGTATCATGGGGATAAGAAGATGAATGTGGACATTAATTATGGTGGTATGATGGGTAAATTCAATAGTGCTAAGAAATTTCAGTACCCCACTTTCCTATGGTGCATAAAGAAGCACCCTAGAAATTTCTTAAAGGGGAGGAGGAAATGCTTTATGTGTGCATGAGAAGGGAACGTAGCCAATATTCCCTGAAAAGAAAAAACTGTCATTGTGAAAAATGAGAGGAACACTCAATTTGACCTTTAACACATTGTTCATTGCTTCAAATTCCAAGGACCAGTGTACTTTTCAAACCAGTTCCATAAGCCAATGGTTTTCGGATGCAACCAACAACATCCAAGGCATCCTAGGTGATCATTTTCAATAACTACAGCCGAAGAAAACCCTGTCAACAAAGTGGTGAAATGTACATAATTTATTAAGTCAAGAATAGAAAACCTACTTTTTGATTCTTGTTCTATTCATTATTTTATATCCTAAATGTTTAATAGAACAATCTAAACTCCACCACAAGTCATGGAAATATAGATGTCTGTGAGAACGGAAAATCAGGAAATCATTGCATCCGATGAATATAACTCCTCCATTTTCCTAATTTATGGATTTAACTTCCTTGAAAATAATTTCATAATACCACTTTTATAATTTTATTCAATTCTTGGAATGTATTATAACTCCCTATATAGATCTAACATAAATTTCCATGAGAGGTAAATCACTCTTCTTATGGAAGATCAACCCCTAATTCTACACAAGTTCAAGGAAGAGGACAAATCTTCTTTACCACTATCATCTCAAGCATGGATATTACTACCCTATGAGCATGTGTATCTTGCTAAGATTTTTGAGTCTAAAGAAACAACCACCCTTGAAGACATTCCTATCGTGAAGGAATTCATTAAAGTGTTTCCTGAGGAAATGCATGGTCTTCCTCTTAGAAGAGATGATGAATTCTAGAATGATCTTATAACTAGATCATTTACAATATCCAAGAATCCATATAGAATGGAAGTTTTTGGATCTTGAAGATATACAGAAAAACTAGAGTAGAATCTGGATAAATGGTTTATATGACCATGTGCTTAACCATGGGGTGCACCAGTACTCTTTCTCAAGAATACGGATGGGTCAATGCGCTTTTGCATTGATTATCAGGAGCTCAATAGAATCAAAATAAATAACAAGTATCCTCTTCCAATAATTGATGAATTGTTCGATCAGCTATGTGGGTCACAATAATTCTAAAAGGTTGGTCTTCGATCAGGATATTACCATGTAACAGTTAAAAATGAGGATATCTTCATGACTGCTTTTAATAAAATGTATGGACACTATGAATTTAGAGTAATTATTTTGGGACTCACTAATTATTTATAAATATTTATGGAGATGATGAATAAAGTCTTTAGAGATTACCACAAAAAAAATTATGTAGTCTTTATAGATGCTATTCTAATATAATCTAAAATCAAGGAGGAGCATGAGGAGAATCTAATAACTATTCTATAGACCTTGTGAATGGAGATGATCAATGAAAAGTATAGAAAGTGTGAGTTCTATTTTAAGGAAGTCCGATTCAAAGGAAATATCATCCCAAGCAATGGGATATCTGTGGAACCATCTAAGACAAATGAAATTGAGGAATTGATGAGGCCAAAATTTATGACGGATATCCATAGCTTCCTTGGGTTAGTAGTATATTATCTCATATTTCTGATAAATTTCTCATTATTTTCAAACCCTCTTACCAAGAAAAATAATGTGGGGGTCAAGTTTTCTTGGAGTGATGAATGCAGAGAGGGTTTCAAGGAGTTGAAAATGAGGCTTATCAATACCTATATGCTCATAATACCCACAAGTGGAGAACTTTTGGTGGTATTTAGTGATTATTATAAGAAAGGCATAGGCTGTGTGTTGATGTAAAATGACAAAGTCGTTTTATATGCTTCATGGAAACCGAATGTTCATGTGAAAAACTATCCAACACAAGATCTGGAGTTAGATGCAGTAATCATCACATTAAAAATTTTGCGACATTACCTCTTTGGGAAGGGGTGTGAAATATTTACAGATCATAAAATCCTAATGTATATATTCAAAAATAATGATATCAATATATGCTAATGAATATGGTTATATCTGATCAAAGACTATGAATGGTCAATTCATTACCACCCTGAGAAAGCTAACAAGGTGGAGATGATCTAAGAAGAAAATAAACAATGATTATATCATTGATGAGAATTGAAAAGGATCCAATTATATTATATTTAATGAATATGGAAATGGGAATCATATAGAATGGAACGTCATCAATCCTTTCACAAAATATTTCTCAACAGACTCTTTTAGAAAGGATAAAGTAATTTTTAAATGTTTTTTGAGAATTAACAAGAAAGTGGAAACTATTAAAAAAGGGAAATCCTCTAAGTTCAATGTTAATGAAAAAGTAATTATGAGATTTTGGACAACACATTGTGTTCGATAAAATCCAGAGTTAAAGAATGATCTTTTGGATGAGGCACATAGTTCAGATTTCTCCATTCACCCTGGAAGCACAATTATGTTTCGAGATCTTTGAGAGCATTGTTTATGGGATAATATGAAGAAGGAAATTTCTGGATATACATCAGAGATCCTGGTATGTCAAAAAAGGAAGGCCGATATGTCAATTTCTAAGGAGTTGATGTGACCCTTACCCATACCAATATGTAAATGGTAAATAATTACCATGGACTTTGTCACCAGACATCCTAAGACATCCAAATGAATCAATTCTATCTGGGTTGTTGTGGATCATATTACAAAGACTACATACTTAATTGAAATTCGACATGAATTATCATTGGATGAAATGTTGTGGATATACATCAGATATGTGGTAAGGGTAATGGAGTACCACTACCAATTCTATCCGATTGAGATCCAAGATTCACCTATAAGTTTTTGAAGTGTCTACAACACGCTCTAAGTACTGTGCTAAACTTCATTACAACTTATCATCCTAAAACTAATGTCCAATCAAAGTAGACTATCCCAACATTTAAGGACATGTTGAGAGAATGATAAATAAACTTCAAAGGGGGATGGGATCAACATCTTCCTCTAGTTGAGTTCTTTTATAATAATAGTTCCCACTCATGCATCCAAATGGCTCTTTATGAATCCCTTTTATGGGAAAACATGTAGAACACCTACATGTTGGGATGAAGTTGGGGAGAAAAAATCCTTGGTCTAAAAATGGTTGATGAAATTGTGGATAAGGGTAAGACCATCCAATGACACATTAAAGAAGCTCAGATTCGACAAAAGAGGAATGATTATAATCATAAACAAGACCAAGATTTTGATGTTGGATACATGGTATTCCTCCGCATATCGATATGGAAGAGAGTTATGAGATTTGGGAAGAAGGGAATGCTCATTCCACAGTATGTCATCCCTTTTGAGATCCCTGATCACATTGGAGGAGTGGCCTATCGAATAGAACTCCCACCAAACCTATCTAAAGTACATGATGTATTAAATGTATCACTCTTTAGGATGTCTATACGTGACCCATTACATGTAATGAATCCAGATGTGGTACCATTGGAGAATTACCTATCCTATAAGGATAATCTTGTGATGATCATCAATCATATGGAAAAATTCCTGCAAAATAAGATAATACCCCTCATCATGGTGTTTTGGAGAAACCACAATTTTGAAGAAGAAATATGGGATTCATATGAAGTGATAAATAAGAGTTACCTTCAACTATTTTTTTGTGGGAAAATGAATTATCGATGGTGAAATTTCTTAATGGGGGAATATTGTAATGACCCAAAATTTTATTAATGAAAATTAATCTTCATCTAATTAAATTTCTTTTTATGTAAAGTTGATATATAAAATATATTCACTTCATTGGTTTATTGTATTTGGAGTTTAAAATACCGTAATGAATTTTTATCATTTCTAATATAGTCTTTGAACAATGATAATATGATTAATATAAACATAGGGCTTTAACAAATCCATTTTACTTAGACAAAGGAAGTGATGGCCTCATCCAGTAGAATTGATCCCTACGAACGCCATTTTTCAGAACTCGAAAAGTAGGTAGTGTTACTGGTCTTTCATCATGACCAATCCCAAGCAGATATTCCACAGGTTAATCTTGAAAGGAATTTATTATGGGAGAAGTGGAAGTTAATAGATATTACCACCCGAGAACTATTAATTGAGCCCCCCTCACCCCAAGAGTCTGTCATAATCCCCCACCTTACCCTTAGGACTTATACCTGCATTATAAGGGGTTATGTAACAAGACCCTAGAAATATGATTATGGGCCTAATTTTTTTATAAATAATATACAATCATTTTATTATTGTTACATTTTAAATGGGTTTTAAAGCACACAAAGTATTTTTGGTTAATATTTAAATTAAATTGAGATATCTATTTTGATAAGTTAATTAATTTTTTAATTAAATATTATTATAATAAAATAATATTATGAAAATAAAAGATAAATTATGGTATAGTTTTTAATGAGTCCAATTGTACTTTTTATTAGGATTTGAAAGCGGTTTTTGTTAAAACCCCTGAATTTTCAATAAATATCGGTTTTTATTTTTAAAGTAAAAATTCACATATTTATAAAATTATTTAGATAAAGTGAATATCATTTTCTGGATTCATGATGTAGAAATTATCTAACAATTAATTTCTCATAATTTTCTCAGACAATCGGATTTTTGGGTAAAAATTAAATAATGTTTAAATTTATAATGTGTTTTATGACCTCATAATGACCCAATAGTGATTTACTAAAACAACATAAAATGGTTGTTCGGAAAATAAATGTTTTAAATTTAAAATAAATTTATTTTATATTTGTTTGGTTAATTCTATGGTGCCTTAGTGGACCCTCCAAGACTTATAAAATATTTTAACATTTTAAAATGATTTCCACGAGAGTGTGACTCATCTCCACATAAGCAAGCTGAAAATTTTAATAATTTATTCCATTGGACTTATAAAATAATGTTTTCCAATACATTTGTAAAAACCATTTGCGAAAACCATTTTGTGGTTTTGGTTTTTATTTTTTTAATGTGTAGTGTCCAAAACCTAAATAATAAGGAATTCTATCTCTTTTCCTATATAAACCCACTCAATCTCCCATTAATATACACTCAAACCATTTGGAGCTGGCCCAAAATCTTCCATGTTCTATATAGAATCCTCATAAGTCACTCCAAACTCAAAATTAGCCTCTATCAATCCTCTCCCAATCATTTGGGATCATAATTCCAAATAACGGATCCTAGCTTTCCTTATTTCATTATTTATGTCCATGTTTCCTTATATTGTTAAGCCCTTTTATTTTCAATTAGAAATTTTGGGATATGATTTCAAACCTCCCCTATAATGTTGTACTTATGTTTTAATGATGATATACCCAATTATCTCTCATTGATTCCTCCCATGTACACCTGTTACCATGCTAAAATTTCATAAGGGATTTCTCTCTCCACATTTACATTCAAGAAATTATTTTATATTATTCATCTAAATTACATTAAATATGTTGGTATATTATTTTAAATGACTCCCTTATAGTCCATTTCATGTATAAATTATGACTTACCCCTTTCTCTCTCATCAACCCATTTTACGATTTCTATTTGATTTCGTTATGCTGCTGAAGTTACACCAAAATTTTCCATCCCAAAATCATCAATTAAGTTAATACCATACCCATTTCTATATCAAGGGTATTAAGCATTATGAACATATAATTGTTGATTGATGAAATAAATATTTTTATTCCACATATCTTATTCTTGGAATAAATTATGATGTTTAATGAATCCATGTTGTATGATATATGTGGAAAACATATGCATGAAATGAAATGATTAAGAAGAGTTCACCCTAATAGCGCTCCAATGAATTGGGTCAATAATAGTATCATGATACTCCATGTCCAATGAGGGTTTAATCATTCTAATTCATGTGAAATGAGGTTTTTCGAATGCTAATTCAAGGTCAATGAGGGATTACTCATTCCCTATGTGCAATAAGCCTTCTCCCATGCAAATATCATGTTAAATGGTTTTTTCACATCTCCATGTTATGATAATCATACTATATAATTCTTTAATGATTATATGTCTCTTATTATACATTGATATTACTATTTCCTAACATGTATTGTATTTTTCATGAAATTCATTATTTAAAACCATACTGGTCTTTATATCTCACCCTTTTTTAATGTATGTTCTCATGTTATCCCAGACAATGCTAGGTACGAAGAAATTTTGTGGTCATGTAAACGAATTTTCAACAAATATGTTCTGTTTTATGTTATATGTTGTTAAAGCTCTTAATTTCCAAATAAACTAGACCTCTCAATCACTGAAGTTGTCTTAAGTGCACGTTTATGTAATAAATCATGTTTATGTGTGTAATAAATAGAAGCGTTGTTATATTGTCCTCGAAAAACACCTTTATTTTAATCATTTTTAGCTTATATAATCCATGAATTACCTTATTAGTTATGATCCTGGTTTCAAGCCATTTATGTTCATTCCAACTCTCCTATTAATATTTTCATGATATTTTAATTATGATGTGTTGGTTGCTGGGATCCATCGTGGAGGGTATGAAGATTATTTTTAATGTAAATGTATGGGGTGATACTATGGGTATTGAAAAAGGATTTTGATTTAAAAAATTTACTCTATTGTTTATAAGATCTTAAAAAAGGTAAAATGAAATAAGAACCAAAAATTGATTACTATAGGGTGTGATTTCAAAAAAATAAAAACCACCATTACTATACCTCTTATTTTTATTATATATTGTTATGTGGTGGATTTATGGTTTATTGTAAGAATATATTTCAATATATAAAAATATTAAAAACATAATTGAAAAAATTATAAAAGTATAAAAAATTTCTATAGGGTGAAAAAATCATTCATTATGATTTATTTGTTCATAACAACTGCTTTGAGTTTTGGGGGAAAGGGGAGTTTCTACTTGTAAGGGGAGAATGTTATTACACATTAACTTTTAGTATCATACATTTTAATTAATATATACACCTCCTCTTTGATATTTATTTTTCAAATCATCAATTCCTATCAACCTAAATTCTTGGAGTCATTTGAACATTTCATGAAAGTACTCAAGACTTTATATATCTTTAGTATTTATAAAGAGGAGAATGTATTTGTTTTACATGAGTATGGATATGGATAATAATCTCATCGTATGATAATAATTATACGTGAATTATTTTCCTGATTTATGGGATAAAATATTCAAAATTTAGGTAGATCGGGTTTTGGCATGTTTAATAATAAGGAATTAAGGATCATGAATGAATGAAATGAGAACTTCTATTATTTTTTAAATGGGAAAATAAATATAATAGATTTAATTTTTTGTTTCAAAATTTTTAAATTGAATTTATATTTTATGTTATATTTAATAATATCATTTGTCATTTATTATTTTAATAATTTGATTTCCATGAAATTTGAATAATGACAGCATTGGTTCCCTATGATTTTTAATATTGAGATATTATGCTTGAAGACAAGTATAGTTTAAGTGTGCGGGAATTGAGGGAGAAATTATTCTCAATTATTATAATATTTTTTTTCATTTTTTAATAAAAAAACATTTTTCTAAGTTCAATTTCCAAATTTATGGTTTTAGGACCTTAATGGGCTTAATTTAAAATAATTTTATTATTTTGGAATTTAGCCCTTTTAATTTATTTATGTATTTACAGAACAATTTTTTTATACATGGATTTTAATTATTAGATTACTTTTTTAGACTCAGATATATATTGGGATTCATTTCATTATTGTTTACCGAGATATTAATCCAAAATTAGAAGGCCCAAAATATGATCACAAGTCAAGCATCAAAATATATGCACAGATATGGGTATTTTTGAATTTGGGCCCAAAACACCTAAATGAATGGTCCAAAGGAGCTAAAATTACATTTGGTTAATGATAAAATACCAGTGAGAAACATTAATTGAAATGGAACCACTTGATTATTCCAATTTCAAGGCCATAAATGCATGGGAAAACCGATTTTGGAAATAAAATTATTCTATCTAGATAGAATAAATATTTATAGTAAATTGGTCATAACATTTCATAAACATATAGGATGAAGATTGAATTTAATTATCAAATGTGAATGATACTTTTTAACATCTCCTTAGAGGAAATAATTCCAAAATTTGGTCCTTAACAAGTATATCTTGAGAAAAAATTTGTTAGATAGAATTAGGAGGAGATCGTAAAGGGATACATAGAAGATCATGAATTTCAATAACGAAGGATGGAACCCCCTTGGCCTATATGAGGAGGAGTTCACACATGATGGAGATTTATTCACCCCTGATAGAGAGGAGTCCAAGGGCCGTGATACTTCATAAAATTTACTTTTTTTTGTTTTCTTTCTTTATTTTTTTAGTTTATTATATATTTCATGTAATTCAATATTTCGTTTCTAATAAAAAATCATAATTTTTTTTATAATATTTTTCTCAACCCATCATAATTTTCTCTTTCTTCTCAATTAAACATTATTTTTTAATTTTTACATTGTTATTTTTATATTTTTTTCTTATTTATTTTCATTTATTTTAATTTATTTTATTTTTTATCTCTTTCTCTCTCAACGTTATTTATTTTATTTTTATATTATTATGCTTCTTTCTCTTATTTCACTGTGAACTCTTATACTCATGATTATGAGTAGATCAAAAGAGGAATATCCCAAGGTAGTAATATAGTGTTTGTATATAAGTTCATGAGTAATAATTGGTTTGACTTTATTCTATGGATAATTAAAATTTGGTGTAATCCTCACTATGGTTGTATAATGTTTAGCTTCTTAATATATAAACATTTTCCTCAATTATGGAGGTTTAAGTAGAGTGTCCTTGGCGATTATTAGGTACAATTTTCATTAATAACTAAAAAAGGTCTAGGTTTGTACACAAAAAATGGATTATGTTCCCCAAGTATATATGAAATGGGTGAATGAAGGTGTTCACTGAAAAATGTATTCAGAGAACTTTACAACACCCCATGATTTAATGAAATATTTTTTTCGAATAAACTTATCATTTTTTTTATTTTTCATTTCGGGAAACACTGAAGATAGTTTATTTTATATTATGGGAATGTGTTACATGAAAAACCATTTTAATCATGCCCTACACTCAATATAATATTTTTATTTCTATATATGGACATTAGAGGTTAACTTGTGTTTTATGCAATAGTGACTTTCCTCGATGACTTACGTAACATGAACGGCCGAGGTTACCTAAAAAATAATATATTATTAAATTATGATCTTTTAATATAATAAGAAAAAACATTGATATTCTATTAGATGTTATAATTATTATTAACTAATCTAAGAAAATATATGGTGTATACAATATAATATGAATTCATAGGTTACCAATCAATTATAGATGAATATAAAAATGATTGAATATAAAATGAATTATTATTTTTGTCACAAACCAGTTTACCATAATAAATTATATTTTAATTTTGACTATAAATTAATTAAGTAAAAAATATCTTTCACAAGAAACCTACTCTTCATTTGTTACACACAACACTGACTTAGTTTACGACTTGGAATATCTTGCACGCAACACAGACATGGCTTATGATGCACGCAACACTCAGTTTCTACGAAATATATTTTTTTATATAATTATTTAAATTATATAATTATATCATAGTCTATAAAATTATTTATAGGAATATTAATAACAACTTTTCAAATACTTTTTATAATTTTTTATATAAATAAAACTTATTGACAACGAAATATAAGATTTTTTGTAAAGTCCTATTATATTAAAAATATTGTTTTCTTTAATGAACTGCTTTTAAAAATATAAATATATTTAGACACATTTAGAAATATAATCTCTTAAAATAAACATCATTTTTCAATGAATAATGTCTAAATTGGAAAAGTATTATTTTTTTTATTTTTCTGAGAAACATCATTTGTTGATGAATAGTGAAAAATACTACTTTATGTGAAAAACTAACATTATTTAATTAACTATTATTCTTAAATTATGTTATAATTTTTTAAGTCAAAATTAGAAAATTATTACATATATTAATAGTATACAATTCATTATAATCAATTTCACCTAAAAATTGAATACAAAATCGTAACAGACTTTTTAATATTTTTTATCTTTTAATAGATGTTATTTCGTCTTGCTTATGATATTAGCCTTAATATTAATTTTTCTTTTTATGTGATTTGAACTTAGAGAAATATACAGAAATCATTTTAATCATTATAATATTTTGATTTTAATAAATCAAAGTTAATTTTTGACCTAAATGATTATTAAAAGTGATTAAAATTAATTAAAGTGTATAAGGAAAAATTACACTTTATTAGAGACTAAACATTAAATTAAGGTCCCAAATGATATTGCCACTGGTACAAAACACATTTTATGTCCATATTTCATCCTAAAATCTTCCAATTTTTGTTTTTTTGGTTTGGTATGACTTTATTTATGTATGACCATATGTACACATAACTTGTATCTAAAAATTCCAAATGAGACCTTTTCCTTCCCTATAAAAACCACCACCTCTCCCATTTACTCAAACATCACAAAAAACATAATTTTAGAAAATACATGCCAAAAAAACATCCCAAAAGTCCTCAATTCTTCCAAGAATCCAACCCTTGTGCATGCATAAATCCAAGTAATCCTTTTTGGCCAAACTAAAAGGTGTTACATGATTAAGAGGTAACATCTTCTCTCAAGTAATTTCTTTTATTTTCCTTCTCCACACCCTCAAAATGTATTTAACATATTATTATATAAAAAATAGTATCCTAAATATAATTGGATTTTTTATTCTAATGGTTCAACATAAAATTACACACACCTCTATATAATGGGTAACTAACTTGTTGTTTCTGTGTATAGAAAACTACTTCCTTGCGAAACGAAGATTGGTCATTTTTTATGACCACCTATCGGGGTTGAAATTATAATTAAAACTACATATATATATTATATAATTTATTTATAATTTATTTATCATTCTATAATTTGTAACATGAATATAACTTTATGCTTTCTATCTTATGTAAAAATGATAATTTCATTTCAGGAATTGTGAACTACTTCCCCCTCAAAGCTATATGATTCATTCATATAATACATGGATTGTATTAGGGATGTTTTTAGTGAATATATATGATATATATTTTATCATAATTATACATTACTAATGAGATATATCTATATGTATATATGTTTCTTTTACTTTCTTTCTCTCAACAAGACACTAAAACAGAAATATCATTCATGTATACGTACGGTATACCGTCTCCATGACTGATGTATTCTATTTCATACTTATATATTATATATATTATTGTAATATAAATATATTTTATATACTTGATATTTATATCATTCAATAAATTCAGGAATCATGATATAAGTATAAGGACCATCAATATAGCGTATTAAGACATACATGAAAAACAATGTGAATATTTCCCAAAACGAATCATTAACATATAATGGTTAACAAGAGGTTAATATAAGGTCATAATAAAACCATAAATCGTATTATATATAATAATAGGGCCCTATAAAAGATTTATGATAGATTTATATTTTTTATATATGTGTTTTGGGTTAGTACGACGAGAGTAAAGACACAAGGTATGAGAATTTCATCTCCCTTTTTATTTCTATGAGATAAAAGCTTTATTCACCACCCATTATTTTTTTTGGTGTGTATACATCAAATGTATGTACACTATTATTATTATTCTTAAATTTATGTGTATTTAGATATCCATTATGTGATATTTATTTCATGGGGTTATTTTCTCAAAATTTACCAAATTAGTAAAGTAGTTTATTCTCAAATGTCCTTCTCTGAGACAACTGTTTTGTCATGTACCTATGTTCTTTATAGATGTTTATATGATTAAAATTTACATTCCATAAAATTAATCTCCATCATTTCATGAAGTCTTATGCTTCAGGAAATTTTATTTTCTAACATGAAGAGTATGAACCCAATTAACCATGTGGTAAGTGTATACTAATCAGTCTCATCACCTTTCAAGATTGCTGCTGATTATGTTTATTTTTATGAAATATTATAATCCATCTCTCAAGAACACTCATGAGGTTCCTTATAATATATTTATTCAAATAATATTCATGTATCAGTACCATTTCTAATACTATTTGAATTATATTAATTAAGAAAATGATTTAAAGAAAAATATTGTTGTATCTTTATTTTCAGAAAGAAATATGTTTATTTCATAAACATGTTTTTAAAAATTCTTAAAAATGATCGTTGAAGATTATTTTCAATGAAAAATGATTTTAAAAATGTCATATGGTTTAAAATTTATTTTTATGTTTCCTAATTTATTTTTACATTAAATGGTTTAAAAATGTTTTTACTTCTTATTCATATGTTTTCAATGCATCTTCAATGAAATGGTTTTCAAAAAAAAATTATATATTTATTTATAAGTTTGGGAACTATTTTCAATGAATTTATTTTTGTAAATTTTTTGAATATTATTTTATATTTTTTCAAGGAAAAAAGTTTTTAAAATAATTTCATGTATTGTTTATAAGTTTACAATAATTTTTCAATGAAAATTATTTTCAAATGGTTTTATCTATTTAAAATGATTTTTAAAATAAGAAAGGATATTTTCCTCAAATAATGTTTTTAAAGATATTTAAAAATTAATTCCATCTATGATGATATCCATTTATGTTACTCATTACCTTATAAGTAATGATATAAAGGTCCCATTCATATCATTTCTATGTGTAACACTCCGACCCTAGTTCCCTAAAGTCGGTGCATTATTACATAACATTGGCATGATCATGAAAGATCAAGTATTGAAAGATCGATTAGTTTAGTAGCCTTGGAATCACCAGATACATTCATAAAGTTTACATTAAATCATAAAGTGAAAAAAATAATAACATCTTGTCTCCACACTCATATCCCCTTATACTATCCCTGCAGTTCATTCATAAAATTCTTCTTTACATCCAGAGAAAAATAAAACATAGCAAGGGGTGAGCTCAAATGCCCAGTAAGGATAACCATATAGCAGAAACATTCATAAATAAGTATAAACATTTAAGGAAATGTATAACTAAAACAAAATCCTTTTAAACTTGAACTTCAGCATAATATGGAAGAAATAAAATGAAATAATTCCATTTACTTATTCACATGGATATTCTACTAGTTGAATAATCACATGCAATATCAATAACCACTTTCATAATGATGGAATGTATAATGAAAAACTATCATAACCACATTGTCAAGGCCTTGTGCCAAGACTAAAAATAAGATTTTCTCAAGGCCTTGTGCCAAGACACTAGTTTGTCTCATGATACCTACCGAAGCATTGGGGAGCTATAGAGAGCTCCACCCATCACTTATTAAGTCCAATGCATTCCTCATATGAACAGGTTTAAACAAAACATAAACATTCGTATTAAAACTATCATACGAAATTTCAATACTTTCTCCATAAACCATGAATGGTATAAAAATAACACATCCACAGTCAAACATATCCCAAAACCTTCAATAATATATAAAAGTTTTTTATCATAATAAATCAACTTCAAATAAGCTTAAAATACATCAAAGGATGTTGACATAGATGAAATCAAAACTATTGTAGATAAATATCTCTTTTTTGAAATCATTTAGAAGTCACATAATTATAAAATAAATCATTTACATTAAAAATATTCTTATAAGATTGTAATGGAAGCTTTGATGATTTTATAACAGCAGAAAATAACTGCACCCACCGTATAAGTTAAAAAAACATTCTTACCTTAATTCTGTCGAAAAGGTTAAAAAGGACCGTGTTTGGAAAATGACGGAAATATTCCTTTATAAACATATTATAAAAAGTAAACTAGGGTATAAATTACTTTAACCCATAGTCTGTAAAATAGTAAGAATTATTTGAAATAAATTTTTAATAAACATAAATGTGGATGACAAAGAGGTCCCAGTAGATAATTACGTATAAACAACTTCCAATAATGAAGAGATTGTGAAATAAACCCTTACCTTGTACTTTTCCTTGGTTGAGGGTAGGTTAACCTACTGTATAATTGGGAAATAATTGTTATTAAATTATACAAGAATCATATATATTAATATGATATCATATATGATATTTTAACATTTCTTTGTTAATAATATCTTATTATTATCATCGCTTCGGGTGTTAACTTACTCATTTTCTTTTATATGTTTTGTTAAATAAGTCAGGTTTGTTATGGATTTATTGTATATTATTCATATACATGATGATATCAAGTCTTTAAACATTATTTTTAACAATGAAATGAAAATTATTCTTGAATGAATACGATGGGGAATGAATCTCATCGCGTTCGTGGAGACGGTAGTCCGTACGTATGCACGAGCGACAATATCATTCCTTTGATATTAAAATAATATATAATTGGATGGTATATCATATATAAAGAATAATTATCATTTTATATTTATTATTTACATCAATTACACATCATTATCATACCCATCCAAATAATAATGTTTTGAATAACAATTACAGCACGACGTGGAGACGGTAAGCCGTACGTACGCACGTATGGTGACATGTCATTCAAAGGATGGATATAATACTGAATATGGTTGTACCATATTTATAATAAAATCACATTATATAGAATATACATGAGTTATTATTTTATAATGGAAATAAAAAAGAAAGAATAAGTTGAATAAGAAAGAAACTTGAAAGAGGGTGGTGAAAACATCACCTCTTCTTCGAGTTCTTCCATTTGATTTGATCAAAAGGGATCCTTTGGTTGGATTTCTTATCAAAATAATGCCTCTAGGCTGAATTGATGGAATTAAGAGGATATATGGGCAGGGGTTGGCCGATCCAAAAGGCTTTGAAAGTATGAATTTTAGAGAAGAGGGAGTGTCCTTTTATAAAAAGGGTGAGGGGAAACTTTTAAAAATCTAGAAATATTATTTTATAGTAAATTCATATTCGGTTTCTAATGGATCCAAAGTGGATTATTTAATTTTTATGGTGGGTATTGGTATAATACCTCCCAAAAAATAGGTTTTAGACAGTTTTGGGACACTATATTATCCTTATCAATTAGTTTTAACTCTTAGTTAATTAGTTTCACATTTACCATGTATCTCTGTATTTTTATATTATATGGTTAATAAACTTACTATATGCATAAAAGAGAACCACAAGTTGTTCATTAATGATACAAATATCCTGATATATGTCCTTTGTCCGAACCTTAGATTTTTAGTAATATAATATCAATTAATAATATAATATTTGTTTTAAAAAACTCTTTTATGTCAATTTTGAAACTTTTGGATATTTTGTTTTTGATAAATTCATAACATAATTATTACTTAGAAAAAAATTAATATAACCAATCCTAGTATATCATAATAATATAGAAAATTATTTTAATCCAAAAAAAGTATCAAATTTAATTTATTTGTGTATTTATAATATCAATAATCTTAATCTTTCATTAATAGAGTAATTAATGCATCATCATTGTGTCATAGATAAATTAAATTATTTAATGTCTAAAAATTATAAATAAAATACCATTATGTAGGAAGTAGTTTTATCTTCCTAATGAATATTTATAATCTAATTTATCTTATGTATAACCTTATATTAAAAATGTTTTAGTTAATAAACTTTGATTTTAATTCTTTTAACTCTTCTTTGAATTAAATAATAATAAATGTCCTAATCTAATCCATGTGGACCAAAATGATAATATTCTATTCCTAAGATTGTTTTTGGTAGAGAAAAACTTTTCCAATAGGATTAGGACATGTATTAGGGTAATATTAATATCATTTTTACCCTCAATTACCCTATTTACTTTTAACCGTGGTAAATAAAAGTAAAAAGTTACTATTCACCAAAAATTATTTTTATCTTATTGAACCAAATTTTACTCCTTGATATTAAACGTGTCTCTCGGATTTTTGATATTCCACTCACAGAAGCGGTAAAATTATGTTTTATGTGAATTTCCAAAATTCTTCTAGGAGGTGGGTAAAAGACGGTCAAAAGTTCAATAACATTTATATATATAAAAAAATATTCTAAACTAAATACAATGAATTACATTGAACTTATATAGGTATTATATATCTATTTTGACCTTAATTAAATTTAAATAAAATAAATAATTATTTAAATGAAAATTTGGTTTTAAACTATAACTCAGTGTTTTTTCCCTATTCATCAAAAATTGAATGTTTTCAGAAAAATACCTATAATTCACCATAAGCTAATTTCGATATTCCAAATCCAAAAAATGAAGTCCATTATGAAAGATAAAATTTAAAAAATTTAAAAAATTGGGTATTACTATTCATAATGGCTAGTTGGATTGATTGTGGTGTGTGCTAGAACTCAAAGTTGCATACAACACACGCTACAGTATTATTCAAAGAGAAACGTACCGTGGAAGCTATGGGTGTTACACTATGAATGGGTTTTGATTAATTTCATGGTATTTATGATGCCAATTTCTCTTCCACATGTTATATTTCTACCAAAAACCGTTTCTTTTACATGGGTTATATGCTTTTGAAAACATGTTCTTTTCATGGGTTATGGATTGATGAAATGATTATGAAACATATATCTTTTCCATAGGTTATGATATGTTAAAATGTTAATGTCACCCATTTCATTTCAATGGTTTTGATTTTATTTTTATATAACCCATCCCATTTTTCATGGTTCATGATATGATGATTGTTTTTTATAAACATGAATGAATGACTTAGATATGTGACAGGTGGGACATATATCTATGTAAGATTCATTTGGTAAAGATAAGTTCTATATGAGATCAAAGGGTACATGTTTTGTATGCCAATACAAAAAGAAATAGGGTACATGGGTTATAGCCCAATCCCAAAAACATGAAGGGACATGGGTTGTAGCCTATGACTAAAAGAAAGTGGGTAACCGGGTAGTATCCCAATCCCAAAATAAATAAGGTACATGGGTTATATCCCAATCCTAAAAGAAATAGGGTACACTAGTTGTATCCCATGTCCAAAAAAATAAGGCACATTAGTTGTATCCCAGGCATAAAAGAAATATGGTGCACGGGTTGTATCCCAATCCCAAAAACAATATGGTACAAAAATTATATCCCAAGGTGAAGAGTAATAGGCCACATGGGTTTTTATCTCAATCCCATAGTATGTACATGGTTCTTATCCCAATAAAATGATGTTAAAATGTTCTTCGTAATTCACTTTTACCTAAAATTTTCTATTCATATATGTATGACAGAATTCCTATTTCTTATTCCTTCATACGATTTCATGACACATGATGTTTATTTAATTATGATTAATGCCTTATTAATTTCCATGATTCATCCCATTACTCATTTTTATTATCTTGGATATGAATTGTATGATCTACTAATGTTTTTATCATGTTCTCATACCCCTATCTTCAGGCTTATGCTTACATGTCTCACTTTTTTACATTTACCAAGCATATAAGATCACCCCTTTTTATATTTATTTTCCCATAGTTATGAATAAAAGTAATAATTATAAGTGCTAAATGAGGAGATATTAATGTTACATGATAAACATATTTCACTAGGATAAAAAATTCTATTTCCATGTTTCTAAAGACACTAAACAATTATGGTCCTCGACCATGCATTGTTGTAACGTACTGAATATTCATCTAATATGATGTAGTATCCATTTATGTAAAGCATGGGTTCTTATAGTTGGTATTAATGAAAATATATATTCAAATATAGAAAACTAGGATAAGAAAACATTGATGACATCCCTAGGAATACATATAAGGATATATCATGGGATCTCTCTAAGGATTAGTATAATTATGTGTTAAAGTTTAGGAAAAATTACTAGACTTTTGTTAAAGGATAGAGTGAGTGGTTTCTACGAAATAAATCCATGTATGGATACTATATGGGATGTGGATTTGGAATAGATGTACATAGGGGTAACAACACTGACATGATGTTCTGGGCTTGACTCAGGATAATCTAGTAAATGATAATGGGCCTTGCTGCACACTCGGTTTGACACTCCTGGGTGACATGCATTGGGAATTCACAAAATCTTTATGAACCATCATGATCTGTTTAAATAGAATATGAGAATGGATAACCTAATATAAACCTATGTTTTAATATGTTTAAGAATTATGATCCATGATTTAGGGATCTTACATGTAATTTTTTATTATTATATGGTATATAATTATGATCAATTTTCCTTAAAATATTCATTTTTGTTTTAATCATTGGAAATAATTAAAATTATCATGGTTAACATTGAATATTTTATATTTGGAAAGTATAATAATAATGAAAATAAATTTCGGATGTATAAATCTTATAAATAAAACCAGTATGGATATATGGGTATTGATTATAATTTTGAAGATAAAGAGATCACCAACAATATGTGAGTGGTAAGTGATGTTCTTCCAGTATTTTTTATAGGAAACATAAGAAGCATGATTTTATTGATGTTGAGTAACCTTAATACCTCATTCGTATTTCATATTAAATGGGATATGTATTAAAAATTAATTTGACTAATCATGAGTAATGATTTAAGAATAATTTTTATTGAATGAAGTATTTATTATTCATCATTCATATGTTATATTATTTTAATCATGAAATATATATTTGTATTTTCAATATTTTATTTAAAAAAATATTGAAAAACAAATTTTGAATGGTGATGTAGACAAAGAAAAATTTATTTCATGGAATTTCAATATTTTTTAGGGGTAGGTAACCATTAATTAATTCCTCACGTTGAGATAATAGTGTTTGGATAAATATATGATGGATATGAATAAGTATATTGAATGGTATAGACTACTCTAGAGATGATTATGTATAGATTGTTATATGTTATCAATTATGATGTTTACAACATCTTGGATTTAATGAATATATAACATAATCATTAAAATAAGGAATCATGCATGTTTCCCAAAAGGAATTTTGATAATTAAGGTTATTACCATGTTTCAATGGATTATACGGTGATGATATTCAAATGTTTGGAATGTGATAACAAAGTGGTAATTTCTGATATTGGGGTGATCGATGTTAATCTAATTTCATTACTTTCTTTATAAATCATTTAATTTTCATCTTTAGGAAGGGTTATAAGGTTAACCATATATAGAATTTTTATATAAATCATCAGATGAAGTCAGTAAGAATACAGTGTTATATCTCCACATAAGGACATATGCATATTGGATAACCTATTTGTGTTGATGGTAACATAGGATAGATGGGTGGAATTATCATGGACTTCATGATCTATTATTACATAATGAATAAAAAATTTAATAATCAATTCATAGGGTACGAAATGAAGTGGAAATATGTCAAGGCATAACCAAAGGTTGGGATTGCGGATAAGAAAGGAAGTAACATCATGTAAGTATATTTCCTTATATACGTGTTCAATAAAAATAATTACTCAATGATAGGATAATGATAAAAAAATTTGTTTTCCTAAAAAGTCAATTTATATTGAACGGATAGACTTTTAAATCATCAAAGATTTATTAATTCGAGGAAATCAAAATTTCCATGATCAATCAATTGTTTTTTATTGATGTTCTTAATCACTATATATAAGTATTTATTTTGTCCTTCCATGTCCATTCTGCACTCCCAACCAATTTTTTCCTATAAGGAAACCTCGTTATATGTTACTATGGGTAATTGTTATTGTTCTAACATTTTATTATTTAGGAAAGTTTTTGTATTAATTTTTAGGATTTGAGTTTCTATGAATGAAATTTTAAAATATTAAAATTTTGATAACCCAGAAGAATTTTGAGAGACAAATTAATTTTAATGGAGATATAATGTAACACCTTGATATTTTGTGAATTATTTTCTCGAATTAATTTATCATTTTTGATATTTTCCATTTAATGCAACATTGAAGGTAGTTTGTTTGATATTATTTTCAATTCTTATATGAAAAACTATGTTAATCATTCAATACACACAATATAACTTTGGTTTTCTCTATAAATATCATTGAGTTTGGATTTCATTATACTTAATAATTACATTCCTCGATGACTTGTGTAACACCAAAGGCTAGGGTTTATAGAAAAATTATATATTATTAAAATATTATTATTTAATATAATAAGATAAAACCTAGATGTTAAATTAGATGTTATGAGTAGTATTAACTAATATAAGAAATTATATGGTTTACATAATATAATATGAATTTATATGTTAACAACTAATTGTAAATGAATATGAAAACTAATTGAATATAAAATGAAATTTTGTTATTGTCACAAAGATTTTTTACCAAAATAAATTAAATTTTAATTTATTTTTATAAATTAACTTATTCAAACATTCTTCTCACATGTAACTGACTTATAATTTTATACATGCCCCACCAACATGGAGTACTACTTGGTGTATGTTACACACAACACTGACTAGGTGAATAGTGCACAAAAAATTTGTTTCTAAAAAACATATTTTTTTATAAAATTATTTAAATGATATATTTATAACCTAGAAATTACAAATAGATATAGGAATATTAATAACCTTTTTAATTTTTTTTATAATTTTTATTTATAAATAAAACATATTGGCAATTAAAGATATGATTTTTGGTAAAGTAATTTTATGTAAAATATATTGTATTATTGAATGTAAAAATTTTAATAAAAAATTTAATTTTGGACACATTTATAAATTGAATTTTATAAAATAATATTTTTTTTTTAATTTCTAATGTCAAAATTTTCCTAGGGTGAGTATATGGGATTTTTCTAAGAAACTTTATTTTTTGATGAGTGGTGAAAAGTAATCCCTTGTAGTTAAGAACTACCTTTTGTTTAATTATTTATTAATGTTAAATGATATTATATTTTTTTAAAGGAAAATTTATAAAAATATTAAATATTTTAATATAATTTAATTGATTATAATAAATTTTACTTTTAAATTTAACAAAAAATCTTATTAAACTTTAGAAAATTTTTTTATTTTAAGACCCTGTTTTTTCGTCTCGTCTGTGGGATTACATTAATCATAATTTTTCCGCTTCTATTATTTGAATTTAAAAAATAGTACATACACAATTATATTCATTATAATATTTAGCTTCTAATAGAAACATGTTAATTTTTTACCAAAATAATTAGTAAAAGTGATTAAAATTGATCACATGGATTAAGGCCAAAGGAAGATTCATTAGGGCCTAAACCCTAAAATTAAGGTCCCAAATGAGTTATCCACTTGAAACACATCCATTTTATCTCCATATTTTGGCCATAACCCTTAAATTTTTGAGTCTTTTGTTTTGATATGACTTCTTTATAAAAGAACATCAGTAAACCTAACTTTTTTCTAAAAATTATATGTGAGTACTTTTCCTTCTACATAGAAAGCCACCACCTCTCCCACTTCCTGACAACTCTCAATCCTCTTATTTTCATACAAAACCTGACCAATATACTTTCAATGAATCCAAAATTCCTACATTAATCCTTATTTTGTTATAAAGGAATCCACATAATCCTATTGGTACAAACCAAAATGAGTTACCCGATTAAGTGGTAAATTGTTTTTTCAAGTCCTTTATTTTTTTTTCTTTGTCCACCCCTCCAAATATAATTTTTATATTCTTATAAAAATATCCAGTATACTAAATATACATTGATTTATATTTGTGTATTGTTCTCCCTACTGTATAGACCCCAATCTTGACGTAAATGGACATTATATTACTTTTGCGGAATACTTAATACATAACAAAAACCAACACTCAAGGATTGTAATAGTTTAGTGTCTTTGGAAACTCAAAACATAATCTTCTAATCATGGTGAAAGATCTTCAACATCTCCCATAAATATCTTCCCCTTTTTTCTTACCTAAAACCTTTCTTTATATCTTGGGGAAAAGAAAACATATAAAGGGTGAGCTCAAATGCTCATTAAGGGTATGCATGGAGAAAATATAAAAAACCATATATATTTAAACTTAAAAACATGAACATAATGTTTAAACATCAAAATCTTGAGTAATGACATAAAACAGGGAAGTATGTAATACATAAGACCATAATGGAACATCAATCATGATAAAATAGCATGGGAATAAAACATGTAATTGTGGAAAACCATTAAGCACGTGATATGATTTTCATAGTATCTAAGGCATTGCTACCAAGACCATATAATTGGACAAATTCCCTTTCTGAATCGAGTTCACTCCTCATTCCAATCCCGTGTCACTGAACCGGATTGACATACCGTTCTAGCCATGTATATCTCATGAGATATAAATATTTACCCAATTAATTGGAGGGAGATATATGTCTCACCCATATCATAATGAAATCATTCTTATGTGTGTCACAACATAAACATAAATCATTCATCATAACCCAAAGAATAAAATTGGATTCATAAACATCATTCCATCATAACATAATCCATATAAAACAAATGAATATCATTTCATCATAATAAAATTGAAACCATGTAAATCATAGATATATTATACATGAAGCATACAAATATGAAATAATGTCATCTTAGAGGGAAAATGGTTTTGATAAAACACTTGAAATGATTTCTTCAGGAAAATGTCCATTATTCTTCAAAATCATTTTCTATTCACAAAATGACATGAAATTTTAAAAGAAAAGGATTTTTTTGAAAATAATCATGAATACCTGTAGAAAAATATTCATGAAAATTAGTATTTTTTAAACTGTAAAAATCCTTTCATGCCGTATAAGTTAAAAAAACATTCTCCTCGTACTTTTAACGGAAAAGTCCAAAAGTATCACGTATGGTAAACAAAATAAAGATTCCTTCCATAACAAAAAGTAAAAGTCAAAGAGGGGTAAACATGAATTTGAACATACATGGGAGAATATTAAACACTTTATCAAAAAAAATTATGGACATGGATGAAAAATATAACCCCAGTAAATACTTACGTAGAAGCAATCTCGAATAAAAAATGAGATTGAAAAATTCTACCTTACCTTATGTCGGATATGCTTCGTATGTATCTGAACCTCCTGTATAATGATTTAAATAACATCATTGACTAATTAAAAAAATCATATTTATTTTTATGATATCATCTATGGTTCACTTATGACTTTATATTACCCGTTCTTTTGTAAATTCCATGTTAAAGTACTGTTTTGAGTAAAATCGTTTCATTTATCGTACGTGTTTCGACATGTTGTTCTTGATATTATTACTTATATCTTGATTTACTAAATTCTAGAATTTGAAACATTATTTATATATAATATATATTCATAATATAAATATATATTATAGATCAATAAATGGAAAGAAATACACTGTTCATGGAGACGGTTGGTCGTGCGTACGCATGAACGCAGTTTTTGTTTCCTTATTGAATTAAATGGAATTATGTAAATGAAAAATATATGTTCATAAATATAGTATCATTATTATGTAATATATTTCATTATTATTTATTATATATACTTTATAATCATACTTGAATGGTTAATCATGGAAAATGAATCTCATCGTGTTCGTGGAGACGGTAGTCCATACGTACGCATGAGTGATGATATCATTTCCATGAATGTGGAATTTTATTGAAGTGTATGTATAATGTTTCAGAATCAATATCACTTTACAATAATCATATTTATTTATTTCTTTACACCATTATACCCATCCAAGTGAGGTGGTGGTGAAAAACAGATTATACCACAGCGTGGAGACGGTATTCTGTACATACGCACACGCAGTGATTTCGTTTTCCGTAGGATGGATAGAAGACGAAATAGGGTTGTTTCATACTTATAATAACATATAAATATATGATTTATACTGATGTTATTAATTTATGATGAAATAAATAAAGAAGAAGAAGTAGAAGAGGGAATAACTTGGAAAGAATCTGTAAAGGATATTACCTCTTCTTTGACGCGCCTCTTCTTAACCTCCTCGTAAGGCACTAGAGACGGTCTTTTGAGTATACCAGAACCTCTATAATGTTTCTAGGGATGTTGAGAAGTAAAATGGGCAGGGTTTGGCAATATATACCCAAATATTGGTGTACATGGACATTACATTACTTTTGCGGAATACATAATACATAACAAAAACCAACCCACAAGGACCGTAATAGTTTAGTGTCTTTGGAAATTCGGAACAGAATCTTCTAATCATGGTGAAAGATCATCAAAATATCCCGTAAAGATCTTCCCATTTTTTTCTAACCTAAAACCTTTCTTTATATCCTAGGGAAAATAAAACATAAAAATGGTGAGCTCAAATTCTCAGTAATTGTAAACATAGAGAACATAAAACAATCCATCGACATTTGAATGTAAAAACATGAGCATAAAATCTAAACATCAAAATCTTGAGCAATGACATAAAACATTGTAGTACATAAGTAATAGATCATAAAATAACATTAATCATGATAAAATATCATTTGAATAAAACTTGTTTTTGTGGCAAAACATTAAGCACGTGATATGATTTCCATAGTAGCCGAGGCATTGCTGCCAAGACCATCTTAGTGGACAATGTCCATTACTGGACTGGGTTTACTTGCCGTTCCAGCGTTGTATTATTGAACCATATTTACTTTCAGTTATAGCCATGTCTATCTCATGATATATAAATATTTACCTAATGAATTGGAGGGAGATATGGGTCCCACCCATCTCATAATGAAATCATTCTTACGTGTTCCCCAACATAGACATAAATCATTCATCACAACCCAAAGAATAAAATTGGTTTCATAAAAATCATCACATCATAAAAGAATCCATATAAAAGAAATGGATGTCATTTCATCATAAGAAAAATAAAACCATGTAAATCATAGAGACATTATACATGAAACATAATCATACTAAATAATTTCATCTTAGAAGGAAAATAGTTTTGACAAAACAGTTGAAATGAATTCTTGAGGAAAATATTCATTCTTCTCCAAAATCATTTTCATTTCACAAAATGACATGAAATTTTAAAAGAAAAGGATTTTGTTGAGAAAAATCATGAAATCTTGTAGAGTAAGATTCTTGAAAATAAGGCGTTACGAAACCATAAAAATCCATTAATGCCATATAAGTTAAAATAACATTCTACTCATACTTTTATCAGAAAAGTCAAAAAGATCCTTGTATGGTACACAAAAGAAAGCTTCCTTCCATAACATGTGGTAAAATTAAAAAATTGGTAAAAAGTAATTTAAACAAACATGAGACCATTATTATAAAACATGGACATGAATGATAAATATAACCTCAGTAAATACTTACGAATAAACAATCTCGGATAAAAATGAGATTGGAAAAGTTATCCCTTACCTTATGTTCGATATACTTCGTATGTATTCTAACCTCCTGTATAATGATTTAAATAATGTCATTGACTTATTAAATAATCATTTTCATTGTTATGATATCATATATGGTTCACTTATGACTTTATATTACTCATTCTTTTGTTAATACCATTTAAAGTAGTGTTTTGGGTAAAATCGTTTCATTTATCGTACGTGTTTCGACATGTTGTTCTTGATATTATAACATATATATTGATTTAATTAATTCAATATTGTAAAAAATTATTTATATATAATATATATTCAGCATATAAATATATATTATAGATCGATAAAGGGAATGAAATACATCATTCACTAAGACGATAGGTCATATGTACGCATGAACGCTATTTTTGTTTCCTTATTGAATTAAATGGAATTAAGTAAATGAAACATACATGTACATAAATCCAGTATCATTACTACGTAATATCTTTCATGATTATTTATTATATATACTTTATAATCATCTTTGAATGGTTAATCATGGAAAATGAATCTCATCGTGTTCGCGGAGACAGTAGTCCGTACGTACGCACGAGCGATGATATCATTTCCATGATCGTGGAATTTTATTGAAGTTTATGTATAATATTTTAGAATAAATTTCACTTTAAAATAATCATATATAGTTATTTATTTACAGAATTATACCCATACAAGTAAGGTGGTGGTGGAAAACAGATTACGCCACGACGTGGAGACGGTATTCCGTACGTACGCACGCGCGGTGATTTCGTTTTCTGTAGCACTGATAGAAGATGAAATAAGGTTGTTTCATATTTATAATAACATATTAGTATATGAGTGATACTGATGTTATTAATTTATTATGAAACAAATAAATAATAATAAGTAAAAAGAAAAAAATAAATTTGAAATAATCGGTAAAGGATATTACCTCTTCTTTGATGTGCATCTTCTTAACCTCCTCTTAAGGAACTACAGTTGGTATTTTGAGTAGACCAGAACCTCTATAATGTTTCTAGAGAAGTTGAGAAGGGAAATGGTCAGGGTTTGGCCGAGCTTGAAAGCTCAAAATTGTGTAAAGTAAAGAGGGAGGAGGTGCCCTTTTATAATGGAGGAGAGAGGCACTTTAGGCAAAAACTTAAAATATTATTTTATAATAAAGTCATATTAGGTTTATAATGGATCCAAAGTGACTTATTTTGAAAATAGAGTCGTTATGGGTCTATATCCTCACAAAAAATAGGTTTTATACAAGTTTAGGTTACTATTTTAATTTTATCATTTAGATTTAACTCTAAGTTAAATAATTTAACTTTTACCGTGTCTTTTTGGTTTCTTACACTATATAGTAAATAAACATACAATAACAAGAAAAACGAACCCCAAGTGGTTTATTATTAATATATATAACCTTATATAAGTAATTTTTCAGAATGTTAGACTTTTAGGAATATAATAACAATTAATAATATAATATTTTTTTTAAAAACTATTTTATGTCAATTTTGACACTATTTGGTAATTGATTTTTTTAAAACTCATAACAGCATTATTAGTTCTAACTAAGTTAATTAAATCAATAATAACATGTCATGGTAACCTATAAAATTAGTGAAATTCATAAAAAAGACCCAAATTACATTTATTTTGGTATTTATAATATCAATTATGTTAATATTTCATTAATAAGGTAATTACTGCATCATCATTGTGTCATACATAAATTAAATTATTTAATGTATAAGTATTATAAATAAAATACCATTATGTAGTAAATCTCTTTAGATTCCTATTTAATATTTATAGTCGAATTTATCTTATGTATAACCCTATATTAAAAATGTTTTAGTTATTAAACACTGATTTTTACTCTTTTAACTCTTCTTTAAATAAAATAAAAATAAATTTCATATTCTAATTCTAGTGGACCTAAAGGGTCATATTTTAATACTAAGTTTGTTTTGGGTCTAATTAAACTTATCCAATAGAATTAGGACATGTGTTAGGGTAATAATAATATCATTTTTACCCTTAATTACCCTATTTACTTTAAACCGTGGTAAATAAAAGTAAAAAGTTATTATTCTCAAAAAATTCTTTTTATCTTACTGAACCAAATTTTACTCCTTGATATTAATCGTCTCTCTTGGATTTTTGAAATTACACTCAAAGAAGCGGTAAAATTATGTTTTATGTAAATTTTCAAATTCTCCTAGGAGGTGGGTAAAAGACGGCGAAAAGTTTAATAAAATATTTATATATCTAAAATTATTATAAAATGACTCCAATTAATTACATTGAACTTATATAGGTATTATGTATCAATTTTTACCTAAAATAAATTTAAATAAACTAAATAATTATTTAAATAAAAAGTTGGTTTTTAAATAGTAACCTAGTGTTTTCACTATTCCTCAAAAATTGAATGTTTTCAGAAAAATACCAAAAAATCACCCTAGGCTAATTTAGATATTCCTAATCCAAAAATGAAGCCCATTTTAAAATATTAAATTTATAAAATTTCAAAAGGTGTGTATTACTATTCAGAACAGCTAGTTTATATAATATTTTAATAGCATATCATTGTTTTGTGAAACTCGGTATTGCGTACAACACACGCTATCGTGGAAGGTCGTGATTGTGTGTAAAGCAAGCCAAGTAATTGTTCCATGTAGTGAATGATTAATTTGTTGTTGTGTATAATATTATCCAACCATATTACATTTATACATTGAATATATATATATATATATATACATACACACACTCAATGTTGCGTAGAATAACTTCTTTCAAACGAACTAGAAATTTTGTGTAACACAATCCAAGAATAGTGTTGTGTATACTTCAAGCTAGTACAGTGTTGCGTATAGTGCATGATAATATTGGTGTAGCATACAACATAATATATACAATAATTTAAAAATAATACTTCTCATAAAATCTCGTGGTGTTACATTCTACCCCCCCTTAAAAGGAATTTCTCCCTCGAAATTCATCGGGGTTATAAATGGTTTACTACTAGATAGTTTCTTTAATAGAAACCCACTTCGTAAAAAGGAATACCAAAACTTAACATTAAAAACTAAATTATGAAAAATAATGGTTACCGAATTTAACTAATCACTGGGTTTCCACATAGGAGAACAAAGGTGAAAATATGGATATGAAAGATAAATGTAACCTTCAAGTTCTGATGGAGAGTGGAAGAGAACATGGCTATGCAAAATCGAACAATCACAAAGCCATAAATTTTTGATGATCTAATGTACCATTTGATTCATCGTATATGAGGACACTAGGACAACATTTTTGGTTTTCAAGGTCATTTCCCTAAAGTTGAAGAATTTGAATTAGAAAAAATACTTACTTTATTTCGGTACAATATCACCGTTGTTTGTGCGTTGAACAATTCCCACATCATATCTTAAATAAGTTAAGTTGAATTTTTCATTCTTGAAGTGCTATCAGATCATGTGATAGAATTATGGGTCATTCCATCGTTCTCAAACAAAAGGGTAGAAAAAGTTTTCAAATATACATAAGTCCATCTATGGTGAGGTTAATTGTATATGATTCCAAAAATGGACTTATACTTCATCTATCATACCGCATAAAAAAATAAAACTATTTGATACTAATCAGCGACGTCCTATAGGCCAGTGGTAGGTGATAAGGGCTTGTCGCACTTCGGTTGTGGGTTCGATTCCCGCAACCTTTTCCAACGTGACGGGTTGTCGCACATCCTGCAGGTTTTCCCTTTTTCTAATACTACACTATTATAAAATTCCAAAAATAATATCAAAAAAAGTTCTATCCTTAAAAAATACTATCTGATGTCCAACATAATCCATTCCAATATTTTGTCTTATCCCAAATACATATGTATAATATCATAGTATAAAGAAAATGATTAATTGAAAGGTCACATAATAATCACCTAAATACTATCATTTATCACCCATATATCATAAGATATATCTTGTTGGTCACATTAAAAACATTTTAATACCTCAATAATGTATTCTTTTGAAACATGAATTACCATATATCTTTAGTGAAAACATGAGTGCTATCAAATGTTAACTATTTCCACATACCAAAATACCAAAATTTCTATATACTCAAACCATGATATCAATTTGTCCTTATACCAGTCATGAGCTCATTAATACTATCAAACATCTCCTTATCTCCTTATCTTTTCATTATGAACATATCATCTACCTTCAATAAATATTTAAATACCCTTTCATGGTTACCGGTACCATTTATCATATACTTTCAAAAACATAAGGAAAGTCAACAGTGTAAAAATCCTTAGATTTTTCTTTATTCCATATTACCATACATTATTCATGATAAACATACAATCATTCCACTACCTTCTTAAACCACTGATGGAGCTTCATCGTTTCTTTCATCTCATATATCATTTATAGTCTCTTCATCATCATCCACATAAATACTACCCATATAACCATGCTGATTCTCTTCATGATATTTTCCCTTAGGGAATTGGTTTGCATAATGCCCGTACATTCAACATTTAAAACATTTAACTATTGATGATGTCTTAGTAATTCCATATCATTGTCCATGGTGTTAACTAAACCTTTTCCTTTACAATTACTATCATTGTGTCCTTATTTTCCACACCCAAATCATCTTCCAATTCCTTTGAAGCATTCTCCCAGATGCCTCTTCCCACATGATTTACATGAGGGAAATTGAACTTTATTTCCTCTATGATCATCATGAAACTCCATCTTTCTCTTATTATCTTAGTCGGGAAACATACCAAAGTTGAGATTATTGATCATATTATGAGATTTCTGATTAATTATAACAATGATATGTGGACTTCCAGATCCATTTTCATTTGGTTGCTAAGGAATAATATCATTCCATTGTCCATCATATCATCCATTATCGTGAATCTTCATGTATCCAGCCATTTTCTAAAAATGAGAAAGAATAGTGTGAGATTAAAAAATCATAATCAAGGGGGGTTACCTTCAATATCAAAAATCGTAGGTTTAATTCTAATATCATTACCGTAATTCTAGGACTATAACCTATTTTTATACTTAACCTTCGACACATCTCTAGACATACCTTAGAAAAATCTCTAGGGATTTTACTAAAGTTTTCTCATCCTAGTTTCCAATGATTAACTAAACCTTTCCTTTGATACCAACTATAGAGACCCAAAGCATTGCGTACATGTACATTAGATTACTTTTTTGAAATAATTAATACATAACAAAAACCAACACGCAAGAACCGCAATAGTTTAGTGTCTTTGGAAACTCGGAACACAATCATCTAATCATGGTGAAAGATCTTCAACATCTCCCATAAAGATCTTCCCCTTTTTTTCTCACCTAAAACCTTTCTTTATATCCTGGGGAAAAGAAAAAATAAAAAGGGTTAGCACAAATACTCAGTACGGGTAAACATAGAGAATATAAAACAATACAAAGACATTTGAATGTAAAAACACGAGCATAAAATCTAAACATCAAAATATTGAGCAATGACATAAAGCATTGCAGTACATAAGCAATATATCATAAAAGAACATTAATCATGATAAAATATCATGGGAATAAAACCTGTAATTGAAGAAAAACATTAATCACATGATATCATTTCTATAGTAGCCAAGGCATTGCTGCCAACACCATCTTAGTGGACAAAGTCCATTACTGGACCGGGTTTATTGTCATTCCAGTCCTGTATTACTGAACCGAATTTACTTGAATTTCCATCCATGTCTATATAATGAGATAAAAAACATTACCTAATGCATTGGAGGGAGATATAGTTCCCACCCATCTCATAATGAAATCATTCTTACGTGTGCCACAACATAGACATAAATCATTCATCATAACCCAAAGAATAAAATGGGTTTCTTAAACATCATCCCATCATAACATAATCCATATAAAACAAATGGATATAATTTCATCGTAAGAAAAATGAAACCATGTAAATCATAGATACATTATTCTTGAAACATAATCATACTAAATAATTTCATCTTAGAAGGAAAATAGTTTTGAAAAAACAGTTGAAATGAATTCTTGAGGAAAATATCCTTTCTTCTTCAAAATAATTTTATTTTCACAAAATGACATGAAATTATAAAAGAAAAGTTTTTTTAAAAAATAATCCTAAAATATTGTAGAGTAAGCTTCTTGAAAATAAGGTTTTATGAAATCGCAACAATCCATTAATGTTGTATATGTTAAAAAACATTCTCCTCATACTTTTCTTGGAAAAGTCAAAAAGTTCCTTATATGGTAAACAAAAGAAAGATTCCTTCCATAACTTGTGGTAAAAGTCAAAAATGGGTAAAAAGTACTTTAAACATACATGAAACCATTTTTAGAAAATAGTTACATGAATGATAAATGTAACCCCAGTAAATACTTACGAATAAACAATCTCGGATAAAAACGAGATTGGAAAAGTTATCCCTTACCTTATGTTTGATATGCTTAGTATGTATCTGAACCTCCTTTATAATGATTTAAATACTGTCATTTACTTAATACAGAATCATATTTATTGTTATGATATCATATATGGTTCACATATGACTTTATATTACCCGTTCTTTTGTAAATTCCATTTAAAGCAGTGTTTTGGATAAAATCATTTCATTTATCGTACGGATTCGACATGTTGTTATTGATATTATTACTTATATATTGATTTACTTAATTCCATAATGTAAAACATGATTTATATATAATATATATTCATCATATAAATATATACGACAGATCGATAAATGGAATGAAATACACCGTTCATGGAGACGGTAGGTCGTACGTACGCATGAACGATATTTTTGTTTCCTTATTGAATAAAATGGAATTAAGTAAATGAAACAAATATGTACTTAAATCCAGTATCATTATTATGTAATATCTTTCATTATTATTTATTATATATACTTTATAATCATACTTTAATGGTTAATCATGAAAAATGAATCTCATCGCGTTCCTGGAGACGGTAGTCCGTACTTACGCACAAGTGATGATATCATTTCCATGATCGTGGAATTGTATTGAAGTATATTTATAATATTTCAGAATAAATATCACTTTACAATAATCATATATAGTTATTTATTTACACCATTATACCCATCCAAGTAAGGTGGTGGTGTAAAACATATTACACCACGGCATGGAGACGGTATTCCATACGTACGCACGCGCGGTGATTTCGTTTTCCGTAGGATGGATAGAAGATGAAATATGGTTGTTTCATATTTATAATAACATATCAGTATATTAGTGATACTTATGTTATTAATTTATGATGAAACAAATAAATAAGAAGAATTAGAAGAAGAAATAAATTGGAATGAATCGGTAAAGGATATTACCTCTTCTTTGACGTGCATCTTCTTAACCTCCTCTTAAGGCACTAGAGCTGGCCTTTTGACTATACAAGAACCTATATAATGTTTCTAGGGAAGTTAATAATGGAAATGGTAAGGTTTGGACTGATCTTGAAGGCTAAAAATTGTGTAAAGTGAAGAGGGAGGAGGTTCCCCTTTATGAGGGAGGAGAGGGTCACTTTAGGAAAAAACTTAAAATATTATCTTATAATAAAGTCATATTTGGTTTATAATGGATCCAAAGTGACTTATTTAGAAGTAAAAGTGGGTATGGGTCAAAATAATCCCAACAAATAGGTTTTATACACGTTTAGGTTACTATTTTAAACTTATCATTTAGATTTAACTCTAAGTTAAATAATTTAACTTTTACTATGTCTTCTTGTTTTCTTGCACTATATGGTGAATAAACTTTATATAAAAAGACAAAGAACCCCAAGTGGTTCATTATTAACATATATAACCTCATATAAGTCATTTGGACAAACCATAGATTTTTAGGAATAGAATAACAATTAATAATATAATATTTGTTTTAAAAACAATTTTTTGTCAATTTTGACAATATTTGGTAATTGATTTTTTGTAAAAAGCATAACAGCCTGATTAGTTCGAAATAAGTTAATTAAATCAATAATGACATGTCATATTAACCTATAAAAGTATTTTAATTCATAAAACGTCTCAAATTACATTTATTTGGGTATTTATAATATCAATTATGTAAATATTTCATTAATAAGGTAATTACTGCATCATCATTGTGTCATAAATAAATTAAATTATATAATATTTAAAAATTATAACTAAAATACCATTATGTAGGATATCTTTTTGTATTACTAATGAATATTTATTTTAGAATTTATCTTATGTATAACTCTATATTAAAAATGGTTTAGTAATTAAACATTATTTTTAACTCTTTTAACTCTTCTTTAAATAAAATAATAATAAATGTCCTAATCTAATCCAACTAGACCTAAAGGGTAATATTTTATTCCTAATTTGGTTTTAAGTCGAATTAAACTTATCCAATAGAATCAGTACATGTGTTAGGGTAATAATAATATCATTTTTACCCTTAATTACCATATTTACTTTTAACCGTGGTAAATAAAAGTAAAAAGTTACTATTTACCAAAAATAAATTCTATCTTATTGAACCACATTTTACTCCTTTATATTAACCGTGTCTCTCGTATTTTCAAAATTCCACTCACAGAAGTTGTAAAATTATGTTTTATATAAATTTTCAATTTCTCCTAGGAGGTGGGTAAAAGACAGTGAAAAGTTCAATAAAATTTTTATATATCTAAAATTATTATAAAATGACTCAATGAATTACATTGAACTTATATAGGTATTATGTATCAATTTTGACCTAAAATAAATTTAAATAAAATAAATAATTATTTAAATAAAAATTCTGTTTTTAAATATTAACCTAGTGTTTTCACTATTCCTCAAAAATTGAAAGTTTTCAGAAAAATACCAAAAATTCACCCTAGGATAATTTCGATATTCCAAATCCAATAATCAAGTCCATTTTGAAATATTAAATTTATAAAATTTCAAAAAGTGTGTATTACTATTCATAATAGCTAGTTTATATAATATTTTAATATCATATCGTTGTTTTGTGAAACTCGGTATTGCATACAACACACACTATCATGGAAGGTCACGATTGCATGTAAAGCAAGTCAAGTCTGGTTTGTGTGTGGTGAAAGATTCATTTGTTGTTGTGTATAATATATTCCAAACTTATATCATTTATACATTGAATATATATATATATATATAAATACACTCGATGTTGCGTAGAATAAATCCCATCAAACGAACATAAAATTTTGTGTAACACGATCCAAGAATAGTGTTGTGTATTCTACAAGCTAATACGGTGTTGCGTATAGCACAAGATAATCATGGTGCAGAATAAAACACAAGATATCAAATAGATTAAAAAGTATACTTCACATAAAATCTCGGGGTGTTACATTGGCCGAGCTTGAAGGCTCAAAATTGTGTAAAGAGAAGAGGGAGGAGGTGCTCTTTTATAAGGGAGGAGAAAGGAACTTTAGGAAAAAACATAAAATACTATTTTATAATAAAGTCATATTCGGTTTATAATGGCTTAAATGTGACTTATTTAGAATATAAAGTGGGTATGGGTCGAAATACTCTCAACCAATAGATTTTAGACAAGTTTATGTTACTATTTTATCCTTATAATTTAGATTGAACTCTAAGTTAAATAATTTTACTTTTATTGTGTCTTCTTGTTTTCTTACGCTATATGGTTAATAAAATTACTCTAACAAGCCAAAAGAACCCTAAGTGGTTCACTATTAATATATATAACCTTATCTAATTCATTTGGGTGATCCTTATATTTTTTAGGAATAGAATAACAGTTAATAATATAATATTTGTTTTAAAAACTACTTTATGTCAATTTTGACACTATTTTGTAATTGATTTTTTGTAAAACTCATAACAGCATGATTAGTTCTAAAAAATTTAATTAAATCAATAATAACATGTCATATTAACCTATAAAATTAGTGTAATTCATAAAAAAAGTCTCAAATTAAATTTATTTAGGTATTTATAATATCCATTATGTTAATATTTCATTAATAAAGTAATTTCTCCATCATCATTGTGTCATAAAAAAATTAAATTATTTTATGTCTAAAAATTATAAATAAAATACCATTATATAGGAAATATATTTATCTTTCTAATTAATATTTATAGTCGATTTTATTTTATGTGTAACCCTATATTAAAAATGTTTTAGTTATTAAACATTGAATTTAACTCTTTTAACTCTTCTTTAAATAAAATAATAATAAATTTCCTAATCTAATTCAAGATGACCTAAAGGGTCATATTTTAATCCTAAGGTTGTTTTTGGTCGAATTAAACATATCCAATAGAATTATGACATGTGTTAGAGTAATAATAATATCATTTTTACCCATAATTACAAGATTTACTTTTAACAGTGCTAAATAAAAGTAAAAAAGTTACTATTGAACAAAAATTATTTTTATCTTATTGAACCAAATTTTACTCCTTGATATTAAATGTGTCTCTTGGATTTTAGAAATTCCAATCACAGAAGCGTTAAAATTATGTTTTATGTAAATTTTCAAATTCTCCTAGGAGGTGAGTAAAATATGGTGAAAAGTTCAATACAATTTTTATATATCTAAAAATATTATAAAATGACTCCAATGAATTAAATTGAACTTATATAGGTATTATGTATAAATTTTGACCTAAAATAAATTTAAATTAGATAATTAATTATTTAAATAAAATGTCGGTTTTTAAATAGTAACCCAGTGTTTTAACTATTCATCAAAAATTAAACGTTTTCATAAAAATACCAAAAATTCACCCTAGGCTAATTTCGATATTTCAAATCCAAAAATGAACTCCATTTTGAAAGATTAAATTTATAAAATTTCAAAAAGTGGGTATTACTATTCATAACTTCTAGTTTATATAATATTTTAATAATATATCGTTGTTTAGTGAAACTCGGTATTGCATACTGCACACACTATTAAGGAAGGTTGCTCTTGTGTGCAACACAAGACAAGAATAGTGTTTACGTATAATATAAGCTAATACGGTGTTTCATATAGCACAAGCAAATTTTGGTGTAGCGTACAACACAATACATCAATGAAATTAAAAGAATATTTTTCATAAAATCTCAGGGTGTTACATTCTACCCCACTTATAATGAATTTCACCCTCAAAATTCGTCAGGGTTATAAATGGTTTACTACTTGAAAGTTTCTTTAATAGTAACCCACATCATAAAAAGGAATACCAAAACATAACTTTTAAAACTAAATTAGGAAACATAATAGTAACCCAAATTAACTAATCACTGGGTTTCCACATAGGAGAACATAGGTGAAAATATGGATATGGAAGAAAAATCTAACCATCATGTTCTGATGAATAGTGGTAGAGGACATGGCTATGAAAAATCCAACAATCACAAATCCATAAATTTGTGATGATCTAAGGCACCATCTGATTCATCGTATATGAGGACACTAGGACAACATTTTTGGTTTTCAAGATCATTTCCCTAAAGTTGAAGAATTTGAATTTCAAGAAATAATTACTTTATTTCGGTACAATCTCACCGTTGTTTGTGCCTTGAACAATTTCCACTTCATAGCTTAATGAAATGAAGTTGAATTTGTCATTCTTGAAGTGTTAGTAGATCATGTAATAGAATGATGGGTCATTCCATCTGTCTCAAAAAAAGGGTAGAAAAAGTTATCAAATATACGTAAGTCTATCTATGGTGAGGTTAATCATATATGATTCCAAAAATGGAATTATACTTCATCTATCATATCGGTTAATAAAATAAAACTAGTTTCTACTAATAAGGGACTTACTATAGGCTAGTGGTAGGTGATAAAGGCATGTCGCACTTTGGTTGTGGGTTCGATTTCGGCAACCTTGTCCGACGCGATGGGTTGTCACCTGTCTTGCAGGTTGTCCCTTTTCCTAAAACTACACTATTATAACATTCCATAAATAATATCGAAAAAAAAGTTCTATCCTAAAAAAATCTATCTGATGTCCTAAATAATCCATTCCAATATTTAGGCTTATCCAAAATACATATGTCCAATCTAATAGTATAAAGAAAATGATTACTTGAAAGGTCACATAATAACCACATGAATACCATCATTTATCCCCCATATATCATAAGATATATCTTGTCGGTCACATTCCAAACATGCGGATACCTTAATCATGTATTCTTTTGAAACATGAATTACCATAGAACCTTAGTGAAAATATGAGTGCTATTAAAATTTAATTCTTTCCGCATACCAAAATCCCAAAATTTCTATATACGCAAACCATGATATCATATTGTCCTTATACCAGTCATGAGCTCATTAATACTATCAAACATCTCATTTTCTCCTTATCTTTTCCTTATGCACATATCATCTACCTTCCAAAAACATTTGAATAACCTTTCATGTTTACCGGTACCATTCATTATATACTTTCAAAAACACAAGGAAAGACAACAGTGTAACAATCCTTATATTTTTCTTTATTCCATAGTACCATACATTATTCTTGAAAAACATACAATCATTCCACTACCTTCTTAAACCACTGACTGAGCTTCATCATTTCTTTCATCTCATATATCATTTTTAGTCTCTTCATCATCATCCACATAAATACTACCCATATGACCATTCTGATTCTCTTCATGATATTTTCAATTAGGGCATTGAATTGAATAATTCCAGTAAATTCCACATTTAAAACATTTAATCGTTGATGATGTCTTAGAAATACCATTATCCTTGTCCATGGTGTTAACTGCACCTTTTCCTTTACAATTACTGGCTTTGTGTCCTTCTTTTCCACACCCAAAGAATATTCTAGTTCCTTTTAAACATTCTCCCAGATGCCTCTTCCCACATGATTTACATGAGGGAAACTGAACTTTCTTTCCACTATGATCATCATGAAACTCCATCTTTCATTTATTAGTTGAGTCGGGAAACATACCAAAGTAGAGATTATTGATCATATTATGAGATTACTGATTAGGCATAATAACGTTATGTGGACTTCTAGATCCATTTTCATTTGTTTTCTCATGAATAATATCATTCCATTGTCCATCATATCCTTCATTTTCGTGAATCTTCCTGTTTCCAGCCATTTTCTAAAACCCAAAAATAATAGTGTGAGAGGAAAAAATCATAATAAAGGGGGAGTACCTTCAATATCTAACATATTAGGTTTAATTATAATATAATTTCCATAATTCTTGGACTATAAAATATACTTACACTTAACCTTAGGGACATCCCTAGACATACCTTAGAAATATCTCTAGGGATTTCAGTAAAGTTTTCGCATCCTAGTTTCTAAAGGTTAACTAAACCTTTCCTCTGATACCAACTGTAGAGACCCCAAACTTGACGTACATCGACATTACATTACTTTTGTGGAATACTTAATACATAAAAAAACCAACACTCAAGAATCATAATAGTTTAGTGTCTTTTGAAACTCAGAACATAATCTTCTAATCATGGTTAAAGATCTTCAACATCTCCCATAAATATCTTCCCCTTTTTTTCTTACCTAAAACCTATCTCTAAATCCTGGGGAAAAGAAAACATATAAAGGGTGAGATCAAATGCTCAGTAAGTGTAATCATGGAGAAAATAAAACAAATCATATACATTTGAACTTAAAAACATGAACATAACGTTTAACCATCAAAATCTTCAACAATGACACAAAACATGGCAGTACATAAGGCATAGATCATAATGGAACATCAATCATGATAAAATAGCATGGGAATAAAACATGTAATTGTGGAAAACCATTAATCACATGATGTGATTTCCATAGTAGCCAAGGCATTACTGCCAAGACCATCTAAGTGGACAAAGTCCCTTTCTGAATCGAGTTCACTCCTCGTTCCAGTCCTGTATCACTGAACCAGATTAACATACCGTTCCAGCCATGTCTATATAATGAGATATAAATCTTTACCCAATGCATTGGAGGGATATATAGGTCCCACCCATCTCATAATGAAATCATTCATACATGTTCCATAATATAAACATAAATCATTCATCATAACCCAATGAATAAAATGGGTTTCATAAACATCATCCCATCATAACATAATCCATATAAAACAAATTGATATTGTTTCATCATAAGAAAATTGAAACCATTTAAATCATACAGATATTATACTTGAAACATACACATATGAAATAATGTCATCTTAGAAGGAAAATGGTTTTGATAAAACACTTGAAATGATTTCTTCAAGAAAATGTCCATTATTCATCAAAATCATTTTATTTTCTCAAAATGCCATGAAATTTGAAAAGAAAAGTATTTTGTTGAAAATAATCATGAAAACTTGTAGAATAATTGTCATGAAAATTTGGCGTTTTGAAACCGTAAAAATCCGTTCATGCCGTATAAGTTAAATAAAACATTTTCCTCGTGCTTTTAGTGGAAAAGTCAAAAAGTACCACGTATGGTAAACAAAAGAAATATTCCTTCCATAACACAAAGTAAAAGTAAAATAAGGGTAAAAATGACTTTAAACATACATGGAATAATATTAAACACATTATGAAAAACATTTTTATGGACCTGGATGAAAAATAAAACCCCAGTAAATACTTATGTATAAGTAATCTCGAATAAAAAATGAGATTGAAAAAGTATCCCTTACCTTATGTCCAATATGCTTCGTATGTATCCGAACCTCCTGTATAATGTTTTAAATAATTCCATTGAATTATTATAGAATCATATTAATTTTTATGATATCATATATGGTTCACTTATGACTCTATATTACACGTTCTTTTGTAAATTCCATGTTAAAGCAGTGTTTTGGGTAAAATCGTTTCATTTATCATACGTGTTTTGACATGTTGTTATTGATATTATTAATTATATATTGATTTACTTAATTCCATAATTTAAAACATTATTTATATATAATATATATTCACGATATAAATATATATGATAGATCGATAAATGGAATGAAATACACCATTCATGGAGACGGTAGGCCGTACGTACGCATAAACGCTGTTTTCATTTCCTTATTAAATTAAATAGAATTATGTAAATGAAACATATATGTACATAAATCTAGTATCATTATTATGTAATATATTTCATGATTATTTATTATATATACTTTATAATCATACATGAATGGTTCATCATGGAAAATGAATCTCATCACGTTCGTGGAGACGGTAGTCCGTACGTATGCACGAGCGATGATATCATTTCCATGATTGTGGAATTGTATTGAAGTGTATGTATAATATTTCAGAATCAATATCACTTTACAATAATTATATATAGTTATTTATTTACACCATTATACCCATCCAAGTAATGTGGTGGTGGAAAACAGATTACACCATGGTGTGAAGACGATATTACGTACGTACGCACGCGCGGTGATTTCGTTTTCCGTAGGATATATAGAAGATGAAATAGGGTAGTTTCATATTTATAATAACATATCATTATATGAGTGATACTGATGTTATTAATTTATTATGAAAAAAATAAGGAAGAAGAAGTAGAAGAAGAAATACATTGGAATGAATCGTTAAAGGATATTACCTCTTCTTTGACGTGCCTCTTCTTAACCTCCTCTTAAGGGACTAGAGTTGGTCTTTTGAGTAGACCAGAACCTCTATAATGTTTCTAGAAAGTTTATAAGGGAAATGGAGAGGGTTTATCAGAGCTTGAAGGCTCAAAATAGTGTAAAAAGAAGATGGAGGAGGTGCCCTTTTATAAGGGCGGAGAGGGGCACTTTTGGAAAAAACATAAAATATTATTTTATAATAATGTCATATTCGGTTTATAATGGTCACAAAGTGACTAATTTAGATAATAAGTGAGGATGCGTATAAATCCTCTCAACCAATAGGTTTTAGACAAGTTTAGGTTACTATTGTAACCATATCATTTAGATTTAACTCTAAGTTAAATAATTTAAATTTTACTGTGTCTTCTTGTTTTCTTACACTATATGGTTAATAAATATTCCTTAACAAGCCAAAAGAACCCCAAGTGGTTCATTATTAATATATATAACTTTATCTAGGTTATTTTACCTATACTTAGATTTTTAGAAATATAATAACGATTAATAATATAATATTTGTTTTAAAAACTATTTTATGTCAATTTTGACACTATTTGGTAATTGATTTTTGTAAAACTCATAAAAGCATGATTAGTTCGAAAAAATTTAATTAAATCAATAATAACATGTAATAATAGCCTATAAAATTAGTGGAATTCATAAAAATTCTTGAATTTCATTTATTTGAGTATTTATAATATCCATTATGTTAATATTTCATTAATAAGGTAATTACTGCATCATCATTGTGTCATAAATAAATTAAATTATTTAATGTCTAAAAATTATAAATAAAATACCATTATGCAGGAAATATTTTGGATTTATAATTAATATTTATAGTCGGATTTATCTTATGTATAACCCTCTATTGAAAATTTTTTAGTTATTGAACTTTGATTGTAACTCTTTTAACTCTTCTTTAAATAAAATAATAATTGTCCTAATCTAATCCAAGTGGACCCAATGGGTAATATTTTAATCCTAAAGTTGTTTTTGGTCGAATTAAACTCATACAATTGAATTAGGACATGTGTTAGGGTAATAATAATATTTTTTTACACTTAATTACCCTATTTACTTTTAACCGTGGTAAATAAAAGTAAAAAGTTACTATTCACCAAAAATTATTTTTATCGTATTGAAGCACATTTTACTCGTTGATATTAACATTTCCTTTCAGATTTTTGAAATTCCACTCACAGAAGCGGTAAAATTATGTTTTATATAAATTTTCAAATTCTCCTAGGAGGTGGGTAAAAGACGGTGAAAAGTCCAATAAAATTTTTATATATCTAAAAATATTATAAAATTACTCCAATGAATTACATTGAAATTATATATGTATTATGTATCAATTTTGACCTAAAATAAATTTAAATAAAATAAATAATTATTTAAATAAAATTTCGGTTTTTAAATAGTAACCCAGTGTTATCACTATTCATCAAAAATTGACTGTTTTCATAAAAATACCAAAAATTTACCCCTAGGCTAATTTTGATATTCCGAATCCAAAAATGAAGTCCATTTTGAAAGTTTACATTTATAGAATTTCAAAAAGTGGGTATTACAATTCATAACGGCTAGTTTATATAATATTTTAATAATATATCATTGTTTAGTGAAACCCGATATTGCGTACTACACACGCTATTGAGGAAGGTTGCTCTTGCGTGAAACGCAAGCCAAGAATAGTGTTTGCGTATAATATAAGCTAATCTAGTGTTGTGTATAGCACAAGAAAATTTTGGTGTAGCGTATAACACAAGACATCAATGAAATTAAAAGAATATTTTTCATAAAATATCGTGGTGTTACACCTACAATTACACACACCTACCTATAATGGGTAACAAACAGATTGTTTCTGTGTACAGAAAACTAATGCCTCACGAAACGATGATTGTTCATTTTTCCCTTCCCACCAATCATTATGTCCATAATGAAGTAAACTATGTTAATATATGATATATATGATATATATATAATTTTTTATTCTTATCTAATTTTTATTTTGAACATACCTTTATGCTTTCCATATAATGTAAATACAATAATTTCATTTGAGGAAGTGTGGACCCCCGCCCCCCCAAAGTGATGTGATCCATTAATACACTAAAAGGATTGTATTAAGGATCTATTTAGTGAATATATATTATATATATTATTTAATAAATCAAATTTTATAATGATATATATGTACATATATTTCATTAACATTCATTCTCTCAAAACGAAAATTAAACGGAAAAAAAGTTAATGCATACGAACGTCCTAGCATCTCTATGAACTATGTATTATGTTTCTTATATATATATTATATAGATTATTATAATAAACATATAATGTATATAAATGATATTTATAACATGTTTTACATACTAAAATCATGATATAAGTATAGGAATAAATAATATAATGAACTATGACACATATGAAAGATAAAAAGAATATTACACGAAATGACACCTTAATATAGGATGGTTAACAAGAGGGAAATATAATGTCATAATCAAAACATATGTGGGATAATATATAGAAATATTTTTCTTTAAAATATTTATAATAAATTTATATTTATTATAGATGTGTTTTGAGTCAAGACACGAGGTAGGGGAATTTTATCTCATTTTTTATTTCAGTGAGATACATGCCTTCTTCACCACTAATTCCTTCTATGGGGTGTGTATAATTCCCAAGTATATAATATATGATTATTATAATTTTTTTAATGGGTATTTACAAATCCATTCTATGATATTTGCTTCATGTGGTTAATGTCTCAAAATATAATAAATCATTAAAGTGGTTTTTTCTCAAATTTCCTTCTTTGAGATACATGATTTGTTTAGTACCTATGTTCTTTAATAATGTTTATATGATTCCAATTGAAATGTTTTACAATTAATACCCTTAATTTCATGAAATTTTATGCTTCATGAAATTTCATTTTTTTACATGAAGATGATTATCCCAATTAACAATTTGGAAGATTTTATTGAAACAATCTGATCTCCTTTCGAGATTGTTAAATACTATGATTCTTTTGATGAAATATTATGATCCATATATTAAGAACAGTCATGAACATCCTTATACTATTTTTTTATGATATTTCAATGTATTAGTACAACTTTCCACATGTTTTTTAGTTAATATATTAAGAACATGTTTTTATGAAAAATTGGACTCTTTCTCTCTCTTAAGACGTAAATGTATTTTATTTCAATTTTTTTAAAATATTAAAAACTTTTTAAAATGATATTTGAAGATAATTTTAGAGGAAAAAATGGTTCTAAATTTTTTTATGGATTAAATTATTTATTTTTATGATTTCAATGTTATTTTCAAAAAAATGGTTTCAAAACATTTTTAGGCTTTATTTATATGTTTTCAATTTATCTCAAATGAAATGATTTTCAAAACATTTGAAATTTTTATTAATATGTTTGTAATGTGTTTTCAATGAAAAATGTTTTTAAAATGGTATGAATATTATTTTATAATTTTCATGGAAAAACAATTTCAAAACGATTTCAATTATTCTTTATTTTATTTCAATTTAATTTCTAAAAAAATTATTTTCAAATGGTTTTATCTATTAAACAGATTTTTCAAAATTATAATTGGTATTTTCCTCATTAAATGTAATTGAAGAAAATTTAAATATTATTTTCCAAATAAGATTATATTCATTGATGTTAATCATGCCTTTTATGAAATTATCTAAAATTCACATACATTTCATTGCTATGAATGGGTTATTCTAAATGCCATGGTGTTTATGAAACCCATTTCTCTTATATGAGTTATATTTTTATAAATATCCATTTATCTTCCATGAGTTTTATAAATTTTAAGGCCACTTATTTTCATGGGTTACTTATTGATGGAATGAATATTAAACCTATCTATTTTCCAAAGGTTATGATGGGAAAAACTTTTAATGATTCACATTTATTTTCACGGGTTATGATTTAATGATTATAGAACCCATATTTTTTCATGGGTCATGATATGATTAATATTTTGTTTCACATGAGTGTATGATTTAATTATGTGATTGGTGATATGTATATATCCATCAAATTAATTTTATAATTATATGTTTTGTATTTTCTCAAAAGTTACATGGGTTGTATCCCAATCCCTAAAGAAAGTGGGTATACGAGATGTCTCCCAATCCCAATAATAAGAAGGTAAATTGGTTTTATGCCAATCCTAAAACAAATAGGGTACACATATTGAGTCCCAATAACAAAAACAATAATGTACATGGGTTTTATCCCAATCCAAAAAGAAATAGGGTACACATATTGTATCCTAAGTAAAAAAAAAAGAAGTTAAATGGGTTGTATCCCAATAATAAATGAATGAGGGTACATGGGTTGCAGCAAATGCATGAAAACAAGAAGGTACATGGGTTGTAGACCAAGCCTACATATAAGAGGGAACATGGGTTTTTGTCCCAATCCTTTAGCCGATACATGGCTCATAGCCCAAGCCTATGATGTTATAATGTTCTTGGTAGGTTCCATTGACATAAAGGTTTTTATTATTATATATATTTCACAAATTTGATGTATTATTCCATCATATGATTTCATGGCTCATGATGTTTTTTTATTTATGATTCATGTCTTATGAACTGTCAACAATTATCTCATAACTCTTGTTCATGAACAATGATATGTAGGGTATGATCTCATAATGTTATGATCATGTTCTCATAACCCTATCTATATGGTTATGCTTACAACTCTCCCTTTGTTACCCTTAATAATCCTCTGATCTCTCCCTTTTTTATTCCTTTCCCCATGTTATGAAATATAGTTTTAGGTATAAGTAATTAAGGTTGATATCATTATGGGAGATATTTAAGATCATTCACCATGATATAATATTTTTTCCCCTATTCCAATGATACTAAACTTGTAAAGACCCAGAAATTTCAAGGAATATTTTTTCTTAAATACTTTGGAATTTTACGAGTCTGTAGTTTCTGACGACACTTGATTCCGAGGCCCGGTGTGCCGGAATCAATTTATTAAGTTTTGTTTGGGTAAGTTCAGTAAATGTACATGCGGGTTTTTATATCTGTTGAACCAGTGCTCGGAATTGAAATCTGAGGACACCGATTAACTCGCAGTACCGGTATTCACTTGAGGGGACCTTTACCGCAGTTGTGTTTCATGCGGGTTGAATGTTTATATTGGGTATTTAAAATAAAATAAATAAAATTGTCGAACACAATTTTATTTTATATTCGGTAGTAATATCCTACAAGGGGGAGGTTGTTGGTGGGGCCCACACCCACAAAACCTCCCATTAGAGGATATTTGTGAGGTGGGGCCCACCCGAACCCCTAACTCCTCACCTTCCCTCAACTCCCCAATTATCTCCCCTTGCATTTATTATGAAAACTCATCTGTTAATTGTGACTCTTCACTTCCTCACCTCTCACCCATTAATTTGTGCCAAATCTTTTAATTATAGACATATTTAATTAATTAATCTAGTTTTGAATTATTTTCAATTGGTTGGAATTTATTTAAAGTGGGAGAAATCTAATTATATATTTGCATAGAAAATATTATTAGTGGGGGGACCTTTGGAGAAATAGAAGAGCTCCCTCCTTCCAGAAAGAACGACACCCTCTTCAACGAAGAATGCCGATTCTACGAAGAACGACGATGTGCCTTCCTTTCTCTACTCCGCAACAAGTGAGGAGACACCGCTTCCTCCTTAGACGCACCCCGACGTCGTCTACAAATCCTCTTTCCGCGAATCTTCTCTTGAAACTGAGGTGGGGGGAATTATGTTCAATTTTAATTGATTAAAATTGTTCTTATTCGTCATTGAAAATCATGGTCCGTCCTTTTCTTTTTGATACCGCCTAACGCAGAGGGCGCGGGCTGAACAAACACAGCCTGACGAACCTCCGATTGTGCATGGACGATTTGGCGGTGGCAATGAGAGGCGGTGGCGACGAACAGAGGCGGCGGCCGTGTGCCGAGGAACTGTGGCCCGCATCCACGGGCCGCTTGCCCAAAGAAAAACCAGCTGGCCAAAGCCAGCCAGGCGGGAGGAACAACGGCTCCCCACGGCACTGTGGAGGACCGCGGCCCGCACAGGGCCGGCCGCTCCGAAGGAAGAACCGGACGGGCGGATGTAGGTCGCGCCACCCATGGTGCCGCGCAAGGAGACCGCGGCCCGCCCGAGACGGCCGCTTGCGCCAGGAAGGTAGGCCAGTTTGGGATGGCGGCGTCACTTGGCACCACCGGTTCGGGCATCCGGGGGGCTACCCCCCCTCGATCCGCTTGGCGAGCCGGCCGAGCCGCAGCCGGCCGGGCCGCACCGCATCGGGCCGGGCCGCGCCACGCCGCGTCGGGCCTGGTCGGGCCGCGCCCCTACGGACTGGGTTGTTCCCCTCAGGTCAGGCCGTGCAATTCATCGGTCATGTCTAACCCCCCTTCTGGTTCGGACCCTCCAATACCGGGGTGACCCGACCCGCGAGCCCACTGGGCTAAACGGGTCGGGCCCGTTTTCACTTAAGGGTGAATAACTTGAAGACCATGCGTCTGATCGACGTGCCGTCTGCGGCACTGGGACCCTCATGACATGGCGGTCCTTTTGCGATACTCTAATTGAGTTTGGGTCAACTTTAGAAAATTTTCGGGTATGGAACGTGCATATTTCCAACTGGGCCCCCGGAGCAAAAATGTTAATAACTCTCAGACCGAGCGTCCGATTGACACGCCGTCTATCGCGTTGGGTTCCTTTTGAGGAGATGGAACTTCAGGATACATCAACTCTGGACTTTGTGATAGTTGATTTATTGACCCCTTGGCTCGAGGAGCGGACCCTCCCATAATCGAGCATACTGTGCGCGGGAACCCTAGAGCTGGTTGCGACTGCAACGACTACTGTACTTTAATTCTCCATGGGTTCGAGGATGAAGGAAAATGTAATGGAATCCTCTGTGGGTTCGATGATGATAGAAAATGTACTGGAATCCTCCTTGGGATCGACAGTGATGACTACCGTACTAGAATATTCAGTGGGTCCAATGGTTTGACTTACTTTCTAGTATCCTACGTGGGTCTGACAGAGTAGCTGGTCTAGTATCCTACGTGGGTCTGACAACTTAGCTGGACTAGTATCTTACGTGGGTCTGCCACCTTAGATGAATCATTGACTGCATCTGATCATCTTTATCACTTTACAAAATATGTATACCTGTGTGAGATGAGTCTTGACATTCAATCATTATCATCGATGTGATTGAATTTTTTTATTTGTGGACAGGGTCATACTTGGGATTGAGATTTGGAGCCGAACTGGATTGATGACTTAGGTATATGTATGGGAATATACCTAAGTAGAGATGGTTGATACTTTTTGGTTGTATCTTTTCTTTGTGGTTTATCCTTCCTGGATCCTGGGAGACCTTCGGGGGTCTCAGGTTCCATACTGAGTATCGTTATACTCACCCCTGCACGGGAAATGCCCACACTATGTTGTGTTGGATATAGAAGACGGACAACGCTGATCGTGGTAGAGGCTTGTAGAGCTGGATGGTATCCATATGTAGACCACTTTCTGAGACGTACACGGAGCAGACAGGTGTACTCGTGGTGCTGGGGAGACTATATGTACCCACCCTTCAGGTGGGATTCCCGGAGGATGACTTGGTGGTTATTGTTTTACTTTAATAACGTTTTACTAGTTTTTCAGTTGTACTGTACTTTTAGTTGGGTTTGTATTCTGGCCTATTTACCATTCAACACTTACTTTGTTTTCATCATTACTTTGTGCTTACATCATCTTTCATAATTTTCTGTGTTTTTTTTACTATCATAAAGGAAATGCCTTCCCATTTTATCAGGATTTATGCCTTTGGTGCTAGTCACCAGCCCCTGGCCTATGGAAGGAGGGCTTGGGGTAGTCACCCCTGAGGACGGGTCATGACAAATTGGTATCAGAGGAGTCAGTTCTACCACAGAACTCAGGACTCTGATCATTACATTCTGTGAAGCAATAGTTTTAAGAGTATTGAGTGTGGTTTTCAATCCAGGGAGTCCAGTGTTGGTGCGGCGGCTCACGTTTCCATACACCAGGACCCTGACCCCTGATTTCTGACTCAGTGCATGAAAACACTGATTGCTTGTGTGTTTCAAAAGTTTTATTTGTGATTACTTTGTGTCAGCTCACCAGGTATATTGTTTTGCCGGTGGTGCAACTGTTTCTTTTCAGGATGGCCCCACGAAGGCATCCAACTAGGGTTCCGAGTCGCATACGAGATGGGAGCCCACCGAGCGACAAGGCCTCGGTGTAGGGCCCCATCACAGCAGAGGCACCAGTGGTACCACTACCCGTTGAACCATTGGTACAACCATCCCCAACAGCATAAAGTGCACTCCGCCTGAGTGCGTTGCACGAGTTTCAGCGACAGAGGCCTCCCAGGTTCCACGGAGAGACGGACCCTCAGGAAGCCGAGGATTTGCTGGAGGCTATCGTCAGAGTCATCAGATTGGTAGGGATGCCAGATGACCTTATGGTGATCCTTGCCGTGAGTCTCTTGCATGTATAAGAAGGTAGATGGTGGAGCATGGTGCTCCAGGTGCATGATGAGGCATCTTTACTTTAGATATACTTCGAGAGCCTCTTTCGCTCGGAGTTTGTTCCTGCCACCCTTCGTGTGGTGCGTATTCAGGAGTTACTTCACCTACGGCAGCGCAGCATGACAGTAGATTAGTACTCAGTGAGGTTTACTGACCTCTCGCGCTACTCCACAGATATGGTATGATACCCATTCCCCAGGGCCCAAACCTTTGAGCAGGGACTCAGGCTCGAGATCAGGGCTTCGATGATCCCCCTTATCATTCTGACGCAGGCAAAATTGCTGGAGCGAGCCCTTATTGTGGATTTATTTCTCACTGAGCTGACACCAGCAGTGAGACCCACCGTAGGGAGACGCGTAGCAGAGTCTTTTGCAGTTGACAGTAGACATATGTCATAGAGGTCCAAGAAGACCAGGCCATCTGGAGAGTGACCTTAGGATACAGGTTCGGTTTTGTGGGGAACCCGAAACAGATCCACCTATACGAGGAGCAGGCAGTGCTATGCATTCGGCGGGCATGGTCACATGGCTCGAGACTTCCCGAACCGCCATTTAGATGAGCAGCAGACAGTGGAGTGACCTCCCAAGCAGAGGTAGAGGTTCGACATTGGCGGTCCGTAGGGAGTAGGCGGACGAGGCAGAGGAGTTGGCCGAGCAGCAGGTGGTGGACGGTGTTTTGAGGCTCTACCACCACCATCACCAGGAGGTCCACCCCAACCACAGGGAGCTGGCAGGCAGAGGTAGGCTCTGCTCCCTGTAGTAGAGGCTTTCGACCATGACTCACCAGAGATGATATGAGGTACTATCTGTGTCTACCCCACCCTTGGTGTTGTACTTATAGACACAGGAGCGAGTCAATATTTTATTGTCTTTTCCCTTGTTCGGAGCTCGGATATTCCTACGGAGCTGTTGGCTCAATCCTTATGGCTAGAGACTCATACTAGATCAGACTTGATGATTACGCACTGGTGCTGGAAGTGTGAGCTTACTCTAGGAGGTGAGAGATTTGGCTGGGATCTTCTCATTGCAGCGTCGAGGCCTTACAACATCATCTTGGGTATGGACTGGTTGTCTACAGTCCATTCTCATATCGACTCCATTAGGCGCAAGTTGTGATGTGTCTGCACTGATGGGAGCAGGTTCACCTTCACCGGCGATAAGGCAGCCTTAGAAGCGTTATGGACTTACGCAGAAGAGAGGGAATCTGATCACACATCAGTTAGCTAGTCTCATCCTTCGAGCATTTGATGTGCGGAGTCAGAGTTTTCCTGATGTGGTGGATCAGTATGTAGACATTTTTCTCAACGATGTTCTAGGACTACCTCCTCACAGAGAGGTAGACTTCTACATTGACATGTACCCTGGGAAAGCACCGATATCTACTCCAACAAATTGGATGGCTCCCTCCGAGCTTCGTGAGCTACGGGTACAGCTGGAGAACTTACAGGGGAAAGGATTTATCTGACCCAGTGTTTCACCCTGGGCTTCTCCGATATTGTTCTCCAAGAAAGCGGATTGGAGATTGTGACTGTTTTTCGACTACCATTGACTGAATCAGGTGACCGTGAAGAACATGTACCCACTCCCAAGGATTGACGACCACTTTGATCAGCTCAAGGGAGCACATTGGTTCTTGAAGATATACCTCAGGTCAGGTTATCACCATCTTAGAGTTTTGATATGGGGATGTGTAGAAGATGGCCTTCAGGTGTCGGTATGGCCACTACAAGTTCATGGTTATGCCCTTCGGTGTAACCAACGCTCCATCAGTGTTCATGGGTCTCATGAATAGGATCTTCCAGCCTTACCTCGATCATTTTTATAGTCTTCATCGATGACATACTGATTTACTCAACTACTGAGGAGGAGCACTCCTACCACTTGTGGTTTGTACTGGATACACTCTGAGAGCACTAGCTTTATGGTAAGCTCTCAAAGTTCCAGTTCTGGATTCGAGAGGTTCACTTCACAGGACACATCATCATGGAGGTGGGAGTTGCAGTGGATCCAGCGAAGATCGAGGCAGTGCTTGCTTGGGAGCCAACCAGGAGCGATACGGAGGTGCGGAGCTTTCTGGGTATGGCTGGATACTATCAGAGATTTGTTCCAAACATCTCCAGAGTTTCAGCACTACTTTCATCTTTGAAGAAGAAGGGGAAACTGTTCATGTGGTCAGATAGATGTCAGCAGAGCATTCAGGAGTTGAGGAAGAGATTGTCCAGTGCACACATATCGAGGCTACCAGAGGAGGGCGTTGGGTACGTAGTATACTGCGACATTGCATGGACCAGACTCAGGTGTGTCCTGATGCACGAGTGAGCAGTGATTGCGTATTGTTCATGGCAGTTGAGGCAGTATGAGAAGAACTATGCTATCCATGACATGGAGTTAGTAGCAGTGGTCTTCGCCTTGAAGATGTGGCCGCACTATCTGATGGGTGAGTGCTTTACAGTATACTCTGACCACCAGAGTCTCAAGTACATATTTTCGTAGAAGGACATGAACCTGATACAGTGGCGACGGCTCGAGTTCCACCAGGACTATGACTTGGAGATAGTCTACACTCCTGGGAAGGGAAACGTTGTGTCTGATTCTCTCAGTAAGATATCGATCATTCAGCTACTAGGAGTGGTGATGGAGCAACTAGCCGCGTAGCAGATATCATTTGTGGATAGAGATAGATCAGTTGTTCTACTGTCACTCATAGTCACTCCTCCACTCCTTTAGCGGTTCAGAGAGGCACAACGTGGGGACATTGACTGTGAGACACGAGGTGCTCAGATATCCACAGGGAAGGCGCCTGATAGATTTTCTGAAGGAGGAGAGCATGACATCCTCTTCAGGGGACGTACCATGGTACCAGTTGCACTGCAGGGGGAAGTGTTGATGGAGTTTCACACTTCCCTTCTAGCGTTACATCCAAGAGTGGAGAAGATGTACCAAGACCTCAGACGACAACACTGATGGTCGGGTATGAAGAAAGTTGTAGCAGAGTTCGTTTCTCGATGCCTCACTTGTCAGCAAGTGAAGATGGAGCACCAGGTACCAGCAGGATTGGTACAACCCTTAGAGGTCCCAGAGTGGAAGTGGGATATGATATCCATGGATTTTGTGATGGGGCTTCCATGTACATCCAGAGGTTACGACTCTATCTTGGTGATCGTAGACTGACTCATCAAGTCGGCCAACTTCCTACCGATCAGAGAGCAGGGCTCAGTAGAGAGCTTGGGACGCCTCTACATTCAAGAGATCATATGGCTTCAAGGTGTGACATCGACTATCTTTTTTGATCGAGATTCTCTATTCACTTCCCAGATTTGGAAGGGGTTACAAGAGGCCATTGGGACAAAGCTACGCTTGAGCACCGCTTTCCATCCTCAGATGGATGGTCAGACTGAGAGGACCATTCAGACTCTCGAGGACATGCTCCGTTAATTCTTCCTTGACTTTGGTCATAGCTGGGAGGATCACCAACCATTGGTGGAGTTTGCATACAACAATAGCTACCACTCCACCATTAGGATGGCACCATACGAGGCACTGTACGGCCGACCTTGCAGATCACCTCTGTGTTGTACTGACCCAGGGGAGTCAGCACTTGTTGGTCCATAGATGGTTCAATCTACGATGGAGAAGGTTCAAATCATCCAGGAGCGTATGAAGACTATATAGATCTGGCAGTAATCCTATGCAAATAGGAGATGGAGAACACTAGAGTTCGAGGACGGCGACCATGTTTTCCTATAGTTCTCACCTCGACGAGGTATACAGAGTTTTGGAAAGGGTGAAAAATTATCTCCATGATTTATCAGACCTTTCCAGGTCCTCAATAGAGTAGGTGAGGTGGCTTATCGCCTGGCCCTTCAACCTCAGTTGCACCAGGTGCATGATGTCTTCCACGTATCATAGCTGAGGAGATGCGTGCATGACCCGACCCGCGTCATCGATCATAGAGATCTAGACATCGATGACGGGGTGACGTTTTTGGAGGTTCCAGTGGAGATCGAGGATCGACAGGAGTGGGTCCTACATGGATGGTCGATTCCTCTGGTGCACGTTCACTGGTAGCACGGGAACCTCTAGGAGAGAACTTGGGAGCGGGAGGCTCATTTGCGAGATCAGTACCCCCATTTTTTTTCCTAGAGTGTGTTGTAGCTTTAGGAGTATGTAAATCCTTGAAGTGGGAGTAATGTAAATTCCCATAAATTTAAAGGAATTTTTTTTCTTAAATGCTTTTAATTTTACGAGTCTGCGGTTTCTGACGACACATGATTCTGAGGCCCAGTGTGCCCGAAATCAATTTCTGAAGTTTTTTTCGGGTACGTTCCATAAACATACATGTGGGTTTTTCTAACTTTTGAACCGGTGCTCAGAATTGAAATCTGAGGACCCCGATGTACTCACAGCGCTGGTATTCACTTAAGGGGACCTTTACCGCAGTTGCGTTTCACGCAGGTTGAAAGTTAATTTTGGGTATTTAAAATAAAAAAAATTGTGGAACAAAATTCTATTTTATATTTGGTAGTTATATCCTACAAGGGGGAGGTTTTTGGTGGGGCTCACACCCACATAACCTCCCATTAGAGGATATTTGTGAGATGGGGCCCACACGAAACCCTAACTATTCACCTTCCCTCAACTCTTCAATTAATTCCCCTTTCATTTATTATGAAAACTCCTCTTTTAATTGTGACTCTTCACTTCCTCCCCTCTCACCCATGAATTTGTGCCAACTCTTTTAATTATAGACATATTTAATTAATTAATCTTGTTTTGAATTATTTTGAATTGGTTGGAATTTATTTAAAGTGGGAGAAATCTAATTAGATATTTGCAGAGAAAATATTATTTTTGGGGGAACCTCTAGAGAAAAAGAAGAGCTACCTCCTTCCATGGAGAACGACACCCTCTTCGATGAAGAACACTGATTCCGTGAAGAACGACACCGTGCCTTCCTTTCTCTACTCTGCAACAAGTGAGGAGATGCCACTTCATCCTCGGACGCACCCCGACGTCGTCTAAAAATCATCTTTCCTGACTCCACTATTGAAACCGAGGTAGGGTAAATTATGTTCAATTTTAATTGATTAAAATTGTTCTTATTCATCGTTGAAAATCATGGTCCGTCTTTGGCCTTTTGATACCACCTAACGTGGAGGACGCGGGCTGAACGAACGCGGCCCGACGACCCTCCGATTGTTCTTGGAATATTTGACGGTAGCAATGAGAGGTGATGGCGACGAACGGAGGCGGCGACCATGTGCCGGCCACGTGCGGAGGAACTGCGGCCCGCATCCGGGGGCCGCTTAGTAGAAGAAGAACAGGCCGGCCGAAGCAAGCCGGGCAGGAGGAATCATGGCGTCATGCTGCGGAGGACCGTAGCCCACACAGGGCGGGCCATTTAGGAGGAAGAACAGGCTGGCTCATCGGCCGGCTGGGTAGATGAAGGTCGTGGAACCCATGGTGCTGCGCAAGGAGACCACGGCCCGCCCGAGCGGGCCTCTTGAGCCAAGAAGGACAACTGATCGGTTTGGGAGGCTGGCGCTTCTTGGCGCTGCTGGTTCAGGCATCCAGGGGGCCTCTCCCCCCCCACCCCTTGGACTGCTCGGCCCCCTCGGGCTGAGCTGCGGTCAGCCGGCCGACAAAGCCGTGGCCGGCCCGCCGTGCCACCCGAGGCTGCGTCGCAGAGGGTCACGCCGCTCCGGGGTGGGCTGCGCCCTACCGGGCCTGGCCGTGCAATTCATCGGGCCGGTCTGACACCCCTGCTGGGTCGGACCCGCCAATGTCGGGTTGACCCGACCCGCTAGCCCACTGGGCTTAATGGGCCAAGCTCGTTTTCACTTAAGGGTGAATAACATGAAGACTGTGCGTCCGAGCGACGCGCCGTCTACAGCACTGGGACCCTCATGACGTTGCGATCCTTTTGCAATTCGCTAAGTGAGTTTTGGGAAACTTTGGAAAATGGCCAGGTTTGGAACGATCATATTTCCAACCAGGTTCCTAGAGAAAAAATGCTAGTAACTCTCAGACCGGACCTCTGATTGACACTCCATCTGTCGCGTTGGGTTCCTTTTGACAAGAAGGAACTTCAGGATACATCAACTCTATACTTAGTGATAGTTGATGTATCGACCCCTTGGCTCGAGGAGCAGACCCTCCCGGAATCGAACGTACTGTGTGCGGGAACCCTAGAGCTGGCTTCGACAGCAACGACTACCGTACTAGAATCCTCCATGGGTTCGACTATAAAGGAAAATGTATTGGAATACTCTGTGGTTTCGACGACGAAAACAACTGTACTGGAATCCTCTGTGGGTTCGACAGTGATGACTACCGTACTTGAATCCTCAGTGGGCCCGAGGGTTTGACTTCTATTCTAGTATCCTACGTGGGTTCGACAGAGTAGTTGGTCTAGTACCCAACGTGGGTCCGATAGCTTAGTTGGACTAGTATCCTATGTGGGTCCGTCAGCTTAGATGAATCAATGATTGCATCTGATCATCTTTATCACTTTACAAAAGATGTATACTTGTGTGAGCAGAGTCTTGACTTTCAATCATTATTATTGATGTGATTGACTTCTTTCCTATGTGAATTGGGTTGTACTTGGGATCGAGAGTTGGAGTCGAACTAGATTGATGACTTAGGTATATGTATGGTCTTATACCTAAGTAGAGATGGTTTATACTTCTTGGTTGTATCTTTTCTTTGTGGTTTATCCTTGGTGGATTCTGGGAGACCTTCGGGGGTCTTGGGGTCCCTACTGAGTATCGTTATACTCAACCCTGCATGGGCAATGCCCGCACTACATTGTGTTAGATGCAGATGACAGACAAAGCTGATCGTGGTAGAGGCTTGTAGTGCAGGACGGTACCCAGAGGTGGACAATTTGGTGAGACGTACACGGAGCAGATAGATGAATCTGTGGTGCTGGGGGGACTATCTATACCCACCCTTCAGGTGGGATTCCCGATGTATGACTTAGTGGTTTCTATTTTACTTTACTATAGTTGTACTAGTTTTTCAGTTGTACTGTACTTTCAGTTGGGTTTGTATGCTAGCCCATTTACCATTCAGCACTTACTTTGTATTTAATATTACATTGATCTTACTTCAGCTTTCATACACAATGGTGTGTTTTTTTACTATCATAAAGGCAATTCCTTCCCATTTTATCAGTATTTATGCCTTTGGTTCTAGTCGCTAGCCCCTGGCTTATAGAAGGCAGGATTGGGGTAGTCACGGCACGGGCCCTGAGGACGGGTCCTGACAAAACTACTATGGTCCTCGTGCATTTTTTTTTCAACATATTGAATATTAATCTAAAATGATGTAATATCCATTCATTTCAGGGTTGGGTTTCTATAAACTTCCTTTATTCTTTAATTCCATTATGTTTATCATTATGTAGTACGTTACAATATCATGTTAGTTTCTTTTTATTTTTTCCTTTTCATTTATTTTCTTAAATTTCATTGTTTTTATGAAATAATAAACACTAAAAAATATATATATTTTTTGAATTATATTATATAGGTGGAAAACATTTAATGATACACAAATGAGACAAATTTGGTAAACATTTTTGTTGTATTAGGAAAATAAAATTTCATTTCCAATGCCCTACCATTTTCATGTGTCATCTCGGGTGTAAAAATGGAATTATAAAACTAAAGACATACCACATGGATGTTCTTTATGGTGTATCAACATTACCATGTCGCATAGACTGGGTTTTTTTAAAATAGTAGGCCTACACTATTGAGGTGTTCCATGGTTCAACAAATATTTAATGGAAAGGAGGGGCCTAAAAATGGATCTATATATCGTAAGCTAAGGGTTGTGTATTGAGCTTCCTTCCACCATGGAAAAAGGATGAATTTACTGTATTACCACTATCATTATATATACCATTTCGACCATATTTTCTTATTATTTTCACATCGTACAATCTCCTTTCATGGATCCCTTCCTTCTTGTATATATTTTTATAATTTCTATATAATTAATGTGAGGATGGGGGTTTTAATGATTTTCATTGATTATACGGACAATAAGTATCCCTATTCCTACATAAATTATATATTTTCTGAAGTAGAAAATGTTTTATAACTTTTAAGGTAGGTGTCTCTTAATATCATTACACTTCCTTTGTAATAGCTATTCTCTTGTGATTTATTTTTGGTCTGACAGATCTATTATTTCTGGATTGATTTGATGAGGGATTATATGCATTAAATTTTTTATTTTTCATTGTTGGGATTAAAAATTAGTTATTTATTTTGGTTTTCTCTTTAAAAATTTATTTTATGCTTACAAATTTTGTGACAAGAGGTCTTCAAGAAAACTTTTATTTAAGAATTGAATTTAAAATCTATTTTTAAAGGGAGTTTTTTGGAAATCAATTTGTTATATATTATGGTTTTGTAATTGGTTTCACATGGGATACCATTGGTGTGTTGTTTTAAAATATGTTCAGACCAATATTTTGGAATGATTCAATATAGGGTTCATTTTTTGTTATTCCTTGAATATCTGGGGTCTTATTAATTGTTTAGAGACATGTAGAGAAACCCATGTTTCATTAGAAAGTCCTATATACCATGATCATTTAGGCCAATGATCCCATAAGTTATTTATAATATTGTATCTTATTATAATGTGACAATAGTTCTTTCCCATGTGATATTTTATTATAATCACTTTGTTATAATTTATTCCCTCTTTCATACATTGTGATTCTATTTTCATTACTTCCCATCATTTTGGAGTGTTTTATTAAAGAAAAAAATGTAAAAAATGGTTATCATGGAAATGATTTAAAAAATGTAGTTATAAATATAGAAACATTTTATTTTATTTTCACTGGTAGTATATAGGTTCATTTTGGAATCCTAAAAGGATTTTCCCCACACCTTTTATAATCCATCAGGTGTATGCACACATGGTTTTCTCTGATATGTGTAAATTTAAATGAGTCATTTCCTATAGTAAGGATTCATGATATTATGTCTTCATCTAGGATATGTGTTCAGTGATGGTCAAGGGACACATGGAGATAGCTTCAATGGGAATTTTTTAATCCTTTAATTTTATTATTTATTTTCATTATAATTATGATTGGGCTAATTATAACTTACATATATCTCTAATATCAAGGTTGATTATGGGACTTTTTCCTTTATTAATAAAACAAAATTTTGTTAACAATTTATGAATTATTATTTTTATGATGCTTTATATAGATAGTTTTAATGGTCTGTATTATTGGAATAGATTTTTTGATGGAGTTGATTTCCACCCTATGGATGGGTCATGTTAGACTCTTGGTTTGAATCCTTGTGTGGTTTTTTTTTCATTCTAAGGGTTAAACTATTACTACTACGTTTTTATTGATACCCATAATCTACTCATTATGATTGGGTGACTGATAAACCAGTTTTTCCATTATTATGGGTTGGATTGAGTGTTGTGGAAGGTTGACAATAATTATTTTATTACACAGCAAGATATTCTTGATAACACATGGTAATGAATGGTTGTACAAGATGGTTGAGAAGACCATTATGCATTAAGAACGATCTAGTATTACATGAAGCGTGAAAAAGATTTATGTTTTCATGTTAATATAATATTTGGTGGCTTTTTATTTGTATAGTTCTTTTAGTTTTTTCCTATGTGGAATTTTTCTTTTCTTTTTGATGTCTTATACTGGTGTTGAATAAAGTTAAGTTGTTTATATATATACATATGACTGGTTTTACTAGAAATTTTATACATGATAGTTATGTGGTTTTTGTAGTTTAATATATGATAAGGACTCCCATAATGTTCATTGTGAATAATTTCTGATATTCATGAGTTAATATACTATTTGAGGTGGGAAAATGGTGTCACACATGGCCTACTCCCAGCCCCAAAAAGCGCCTCAATGTGTTGATTCATTTTATTCTTCATTTTATTTATGAATGGTATTGTTATCTTATATTATTGGTCATTATCATTAGTTTTAATATTTTTTATATTTCAATGATTACATGTTAATTAATACATATAAACCCAACTTGAATCCCAATAACATCAAGTATAAGGAAATCCAAAATAGGAACCATGCACCCCAAGTACACGGAAGAGATCTAGTATAACAATAATGGTAGTATACCTAATGGGTTTTCTAGATCATAAACCTCATTTTCACCTCAATATAATATTATATATCTTGATATATGAATATTACTCAGTAAAAAAAAGATATTTCATCATACCAAAAAATATTAAATGATGAACATCTATTAGGGATAACTCAAAAATGAACACTTATAGGTGAATTGTAATTTCAATTCATGAGTATATATGTGATCATAAAAATAGATATGGTTGGGATCACCATTTATATGAAATGATATATTTTAAATTTTCAAACTCTACAAATAATATTAACAAAACCATAAAAAATAATATTTCTTATTATATAACATAAGAATGACTTCTATATTAACCTTATATTAACTACACATTACGGTTTTAATAAATAATTTACATCTCTATGTAATTATTTCAACATATCTATGTGATCATATGATAGAACCCTCTAAATAAGAACTTCGTGGGTTATATATTTGATGGAATGTAGTTTAAATAATGGTGAGAATTAATAATCATATAACTATTGGTTAACCCCTTGGGAAAAATATTGAAACTCTTTTAATTCCTATCATGAAATTTTATTATGTTAATAACTTATGTTGTACACTTATGATGCTATCAGTGTTCATCATTATAATGATAATGGTCTGGAATCCCAAAAACTGAGAATTTTCTAGGACCACATTAAGATTGTAAGTGTGTTCCTTGATTTAAATAGTATAGAAACTATATCAATAATATAAATGCATTCATTATGGAAGGATTTTTTTTTCAAAATAGCAAAAAAAATATTAGAGAAAATTGAATATTTTATTTCAAAAATTGTATTTAATAATAAAATACTATTTAATAACAGATGAACAATTATAGTGTAGTAATAAATCAATATCTAATCAGAACATGACATGGAGAATAACTAATATTTCCCATCCAAAGTTGATGGTCCAATTCCTCTAATCCATGAGTGAACAAGGTAATGTCCAACAGGAACATTACTCATAATTACTATTATATAGGAAATTAGATCCTTACTCTTACTTACATCATAATAAATAATGTGCATACACACACACACACACACACTATGCTTTATAGGTAGGGATAAGAACAAATACATAGTATGATTTCGCTAAATCAGTCTCACAAAAACCTATATAGACCACTTTCCATCCATGTATCCAATATCATTGTAAACATGTTATAATATTTTAAATAAAATTAGTTTATCACAATCCAAATATAATATATGAAAATTATAAGAATAATTTAATCCATTATTTACTAAATAAATATAACCCTACTATGTTACAACATAATATACAATCAACATGTAACCAATATAATCCCAATGATACATGAAAAATAAAGAAACAAACATTAATAATTATAATTTATAAACATAGAATACACCCATGGTAGTTCATCAACTAACTGAGTGTTTCTCAAATATCATGGAACATATCATCCATATCAACCCGGGTATGGAACATCATATTCATCTCTCAAACCCTAACTTTTCTCGTGTACTTAAAACATCGTGATCATTTCTCATAAATAAAATATCGAATTATCTAAAAATATTTATTTCATGAAAACTGTTTATCTGACCAACTTATTATCCAAATTTATACAACCATACAATCACAAATTTTGTTAAAAATTCAATTTATTTCAATCTAAAATCTATCTAATTCTAGATTACTCTAGATATATACCTTTAACTGTGAATCCCAAATCCAAAATTTAAATCCAATGGTTTTACCCCAAACTAAATTTATGGTGTTATAAGTAAAACTATAAATGTCATGGTTCTACTAAAAATACCTCAATTTCCAAGTTAGTTAGTAATTAAAAATAATACCAATTTAACTAAATAAATAAAAATATTATTTGTTTAATAAAAAATTTAATAAAATTTCCTAAAATCACATCAATTACAAAATCAAGTATCATAATCTTATATGAAATGAATATGATCCACCTACCTTAGATGAAGAAAAATGATGATCTTGAAAGAAATATATAATAACAACTATCATAATCTAACCCTTTGAACACCATTAATAAGAACATGAAATTTTAATTTTTACATTCAATATCAGGAGCAAAGATTTCAAACCATTATTTCTAATAAGAATAGTATAAACCTATCAGGAGTAGAAATATGCAAGCTGAGATTAAAAAAAAGAAGAAACGTCTAAATCTGTATGATTAAACCTTATATCTAGTGTCAATCTAATCAATCCCCATTAGAAATATATTAATTTTATTTATAATCAACAATGTCACGTCTAAGAATCCCTATATCCAACCTATGTTGAATTAGGGTGTTTTATAGGGCTTACATGATGTTGATTGTGTATTAACTAAAGAAATCATGTAACATAATCACATGTTCATTTTCCAAAAACATGTTGGGATTGGTACCATTAAAAGAATATTAATATCATTATTCATATAATAAAACAATTCATGGTGTTATGGGATTCTTCATTCACCATGAATCCCAGTAAATTGCCTACCATATTTTATATACAACATCAATTCATATAATTCATAGTCCCTATTGTAGACACATCATTTTGAATCCAATGATGTAGTTAATATTTTTATGATTATCTAGGACTATGTTTTAAATGATTAATGAAAAAATATAATTTAATCAACACAATAATCAATACCACATTCCATGACCCAAAACAACGAATCCCTATGACCCGATCATTAAAATATTCCCCACCATGTGAATTTTCATCCCATAAAAGTTACCAAGATCCATTCCACATAAACAATTCTAGTCATTGTATCCATATTTAATCATATATTTCAAAAGTCATATCTTTATCATACGTTAATTCCTTAACACTCACATAAATGGAATACTCTTTCTTCTCCACACCTTCACCAGCCTATTAAAAATATTTATTGTCCATTCCATTGATGTTGAATCTAGTTCCAAATCAATTATATCAAAAAAATATTAGAATTTTATAGATGGTATTTCCATAATGAAGAAATAATGAACACATTTAGAATAAAGAAATTTTTCTTTTGAAAGTTAAAAATATATATATCCCCAACTCACCGGACTATATTGAAATTACCAACAAATTGGGGTCCCAACATACCTTTATTTCTAAGTCATCTATTCCCTATCTATTACGATATTCATAAGAATACTTTATCAATGATTAAAAAATCCATAGACCATCAATGTTGTCCATCATAAGAATTCTATTAGGTTTTTATAAATAACTAATCTCCATGATAATTGGTGTTTTAGATTATCATATCATTTAACGAAATAGTCATGAAAATTTATCTCTCACCAGATTCTACTTAGATTAACAAAATACACAAAACCACCAATATAACTACTCAAATTGATAAATATGATATGATTATTTCTATCTATGATTCTATAATACCCCACAAAAGTCCATTTCATTTTTGTATAATTTGTTGAAACACACAAAACTAGCTTGAAGCATGTTATCTGATGTCCAATTAGTATTCTCTATTAGTTCATCCATCTGAGGGTGATATGATGAACTCAATATAATTTGAGTTCCAATAACCTTATAAAACACTATAAAAAATCAAAAATTAAATTGATGGATCCTCATTAAAAAAACCTGAAGTAAATCCATTATGTTTTACTTTTTTATCTATGTATATATTGTTAAAATATTTGATTGGGAACATTTCATGAGAAGGTTAAAAGTGACACCACTAGATAAGTCAATCCATAATTACCCATATAAAATCATACATTGTGACTAACTAGGGTAACTAAATTTGATATTTATTATGATCTCTTATCTTTTCTACATTTTCATTAGAAAATGTTAAAACTACCTATAGGCAACTAATTATCCATATTTATCCACCAAAAATTCATGCACTTGTAGACATAGATATCCACATATATCATCATCCTTTCTTACTATAAATATCATGTCATGTTATGAAACATCTTTTACACCAAATGATGAATAACCAAACCTGATTTGAGGAAAGAATTCCCAATAACATTCCTAAAACTCAAGGGTTCTATTACTATCTCCCAATATAAAATCATTAAATCTCATGTCATTTAACACTCTAATATTGTCAGTCGACAATATATTAAATTATAAATCTTCTTAAAATAATCATTGTACTTATTTCCCTCATTTTCATGGTCCACATGGATAAAATTGACCTCGATTCTAAGGAATATTAGGTTTCTTTCTTCTTCCTAATCATTCAAATGAAATCTCACCATAAATCCCATTAACATGCTTTAGTCCCTAGATTCAATCAAATATTCATAAATCTGAGTCATGAACACAACCACCATATTACACTTCTTGGGTGTTTAGTATAAGTCATAAATAAATTTTTTATGTTATTCCACCCTCATCTACTTCATATGATAAAAGATGTCTCTCATACTCTTATTGTATGAATACACCATAAAACAGTCACTAGAATGGTGATCTCTCCAACTATTCTGGACATAGATACTCAATTCAACTACAGATCATTTATTATATTTTTTTTCATTTGGAAAAAAATACATCAAACCATTTTCCAATGTGTGACCCTATAACATGAGAACACAACCTAGTGAAACTCCAAATGTATCATAATAAATGTAAACCCCTTTAGTAGACTCCTGTAAAATCAAAATTTTTGTAAAATTCAGACTTTTATTCATCTTAAAAAATATACATGGCACATCGCATATTATTATAAATCAACACCATTAAGAACCAATTCCATTATCAGGGAAGATAACCATAAGATGTTTTGGATGAATTGTTAGTTGTATTCTACCACCCGTGGGAAATTAGGAATCTCAAATACATTCCTCTATCAATAATACGACATCACATCCCAAACATACTGTAATTTTATATAGATACCATTCTCAAACATCTTAAACCCATGAAATTAAATCCCCACATCTAAATATGATATATATATAAATTTTCATATAATAAATGGTCTTGAAAAAACTATACCACTATCCTCATATTCCTTTTATAATGCACCAAAAACTATATAATAAATAAAGATTCCATCCATAAACACCATGATAACTGGGAAAAAATATTTATGAAAGAAAAAATTCATCATGGATTTGAAATTAGTAAAGTAATTTTTCCCCAAATAGAGCTGTTTATAAATCAAAATTCAATTACCTACAGTAGATTTTTATTTTCATAATGCTTACCTCGTGCACCATTAATTAGGGTTATCCTAATGATAAGTTAATCTTCAAAAAAAGAATATCCCTTAAATTCGTCTTTTATATTATTAATGTAAGGTTTAATGTATTTAATATTCATTTTCAAATGATTTAAAAATGATATTAATTGAAATTCATCAAGATACAATCATCATTATTTGTGAATAGAACATATACTTCCCATAAGGAAACACTCAACTATAAAAACCTATTTACCCCTAAATATTAAAACAAGACTATTATAACCTTATGATCTGTAATAATTATATAGTAATAAGGACATAAAATTAATCTTTCTTCATATATTATTTTGACAGTGAAATCCACATATCTATTTAGAGTAATTCCATAATATTCCTTTTAGAAAAACATATAAAAAACAATCCACCACATCTATTAATTTATTTAAATTCTAGATTATATTAATCTAATAAAATATCTACATAATTGGCCTATTAAATCACAAATGAATTTTATCATCAGAAAATCGTAACATGAATTAATGTCCCACTACACCTGAAGAGTGTGGAAACTATTATTTTTGTCATGTAAAGGACACCTTTCTCTCCTAGAAGTTTACATTATAATTGATCCTCACCATCCAATCCAACATGGTAATGATATAAAATTGTTCATTCTCAATAATTAAGATTAATATTTTATATTTAAAAAAATGATCACATTTAAAAAATATGGATGCATAAAACCAAATTTTATCCTTTCTTTTATAAGTGTCTAAATATTCTTATAATAAGACATTAAATCTACACACATAAAAAACCATGAAAAATGATTCACATACTCTAAAATTATCATGTCAACTTAATAAAACTCCTAGAACACATAATTTTTCATTATCAATAGAATTTATAGATACAACTTCTTAAAAAACATATTTATAAATCTATCTCATGTTACATTATAATCTAATATTACATTTACAACCATCTCACATCACTTTTTAACTTCTTCCTTGATAATGTAAGTTGAGAACTCACCCTTTTATGTTTTAAAGGTGTAGAAGCACTTGAGTATTGAACATATCCTATCTAGATAATTCCTAACATCATTCACTCCACTATCACCCTTGAAAAATAGAGGGTTCAGTTTTTGAGTCTCTAAAGCATGATTTAGTTTCCAAGGGAGCTTCAGGTCTAGAAACTTTTTGAGCTCAAAAATTTAATTAACCATTGTGTTCAAGATTTCTAGAATAGTATCCATTTTCCTAGATCCATAAATTTTCATATACAAACTCCATCCATTCATATCGTCTTCCTCATAAATTAAATATCTAAAATGAAACAACTTTATAACATAAAAATCACACAAGGTAGTAATTATTATTTTCCACTAGTGGAACAATCAAATTTTAAGAACAATAACTTGATTATATGACTATGTGGATTTATACATCTTATAGTTACCATTTCTTACATTATTTTTATATTAGAAAACAAAAATAAATATAAATATCGTAATTTAAAAATAATAATTTCCGGAAACTATTTTGAAATAAGTATATCAATAAGGATATGATTTTTGAAATCCATTTCATATATATATTATCCTAAAAATTACTACCAAAATTCACGAACCCACAACCTATACCATGAAACCATGGTTTGAAGAACCAATATGGAACAATATAATGACAACCAATAAGTGATTTTTCTGATAACTAATCCTATAGAAACACTCTGGTAACTTATGTCTCACAGTAAATAGGTTTTTATTCCTTTTTATGGGTACTTATTATGTTTTTAGTACATTTTTATCCACACATCAAAAATTCCAAATACAAGATTATTAAAATCATACACTAGTTCTATTTTGTAACAACCTCAACAATTATTATCAGATCCTATTATTAGTATGAGAGTACAATTTTCCTATTGTTATTTCCCAAATCATCAATGGTTTGAAACATGTGTGATGGGATGGACATAACCAATAGGGATTTATATTACCAAAAAATTGGAAACAACAATAAGATACAAAATGTATAATTTTTATTTAAAATCCTAATTCAAGTGTAAAATATGACAAAATAAAAAACTAAAAAAATAAAATAGAAAAATAAAAAACTCTTGTCTTGAGTCTCGTTGAAAAATAATTACCAAATAATGATATAAATTAAAATTGAATAGCCTAACTGCTAAAAATAATAGTAAAACACTTCCACTTCCTCTATGAAAAAATCTCATATGATCCACTTTCTTGGAACATCAGAACATTACCTTTCAAAAATAACAAATAATGATGTATACAAACACCCTAAGATGTATGAGAAGTAGTGAGTATGATTACCTAGAAGTATTTTAATAAAAAAATCATATCAATAACACATAAATATTTATTCCACACTATTTATCAAATTCCATTGAAAATATGTTTCTATATCTTTATGAAATATTTTAAAACAAGACACATAAAACCCATAATGAAAATGAAAATAATATAATTGATTATTTTCCCAAAAATAGTCAACCCTACCCATTTACAAAATATTATGTTGAAAATATATATCCAATATAATCTAATGATACTTGATAAATAAATAAATAACTGACAAAAAATCATGTTTATGATCATATAATACCCCCATCATAGTTGTTCAACCTATGTGTGTTTTCCATGTATCACATAAAATCTATTTTCTTTGTCAAACATGTGGGAAACTTCATGTTCATTTAACATACCCAGTATTTTTAAATGTACATTAAATTAAAAATTTGTTTCTCATACCAAACACAATAAATTTTACAAATATTTTTAATTACTAAAACAATTTCACATATTCAACAAATTATCCCAATTCTTAAAATAAACCAATCTTAAATATAAAAAAAATTATATTTATATTTAAATTAATCAAATTATATATTATTCATAAGAAATACAATTAACTATGAATCACGAATCAAAAAACAAAATCCATTAGTTTTACCCAAAACATAATTTTTAGGGTTTTATTTCAAAATTCAGAAAACTAATGTTATGAAAAAAATATCCAATTTATCAATCATGAAAAATCAAAAAATGATCTCACATTATCATAACAATTAGAAAAATATATGATAAAAAAATTTCATAGGAAAATAGCCTAAATATCCTCATTTATATATTATTGAATAAAAATACGATAAGTAATGAATAAGATCCACCTACAATAGATAATAACACATGATCATCCAAAACCATAGTTATGATGATAAATACCATGATCTAATCCTAAAAACCCATGATGAAAGAACAAAAAAATTAATTCTTACATTCAAGACCTAGATATATAGTTATAAAACCCTTTAATTAACAAATAGGATATATCTATTGGAGGGTGGAGAAACTGACATTGATAAAAGTGATAGACTGAAGAATGCATGAAATGACTAGGATCAAACCATAGATCTAGTGTCAATATTATTGATAACCATAATAGATCCATTTTATATAGGTGGATAATTCTCATAATCATCTATCAGGATCCATAGAGTGACCCTATGAAAAATTAGACAGTTTGTTAGGGATTGTGATAGTTTAATTGAATATTAATGGATGAAATAGTGGGATATAATATAATATATAAGGCTAGAAGGAAAGGTTACACATGGAACATTATATGACCATATTATTCGACCCATATACCTAACCATACACACCCTCTTGGAACCATGAAAGGATCATTAATTCTGGTTAAATGCCTCCCTATATCGATATACCACTCAGATTCATATAAAGACTAATTCCTAGGATAATTTCCATATTACATATCCTATAATGTTGTCAAATCCCTATATTGGGATAATATAGGCATCCATTTATCAAGATCAATGAAGAACAAATCATTGAACGACCCCATGAATCATTTAAATATTCCATAACCCAAAATGATGAATCCTAGAAACATATGCCTTACAATCAACATCACTATTAATTGAAACCTATTTCAAAAATATGTTTCCTTGAAATCCTTTATTAAATAATATAACTCTTTACTGTAATCTTTACAAATATACCATAATCCTTTTACAATATAAAGTGAAATTAAGAATTTTTTTTAGGGGAACAATCTTTCCTATTTTATCAATGAACTTATAATTTCAAAATATACTCCCAAGAAGCTCTTAAATAGAATATTGTCTTTATAATATCATTCAAAGGAAAAAAAGAACACATTTTTATAAAGAAATAATAGTTATATTCTCTTAGTTAAAATATTTAACCAAAAAATTGTATCCATATCATATGGTATTTTATAAAATTGAATATTTATATTAAAAAAATACTAGATTATTCCAAATATACCCATAATGGGTTATGCATTACAAATTTCTCATATTTTAATTAATACATTAGATAAAATCTTTATCTCAAATAGAAAAAATTGTATTCTTATGTTATTCTAAAAATTTGTTATATAATCCAATAAATAATAATTAACTTTTATTAGAACCATCATTTAATATTTTTTATAATAACTCTTTTTCAACAAACAAATACCATAATCCCATAAGAAAAATTATTAAATTATATGCCTCATTTGAAAATATTTGTCGGAGGTTTATGTATTCCTATGCATTCAAATATATGATTCAACTACACTTTTTTCATTATTTAAATGAAAACAAGAAGACTCATTAATATATTATTTGATTTTGATCTCATGATTATATGTAATAATTTTAAGGTATAGGTTCTATATCATATACCCTCAAAAATTAATGAATTATTACTATACCATAAATACTTGATATAGAATTTAAATGGACTTTCCCAAATATTATAGGTATCCTAAAAAAATTCATCATATTGTTTTGTAATAATCCATTCTATGGTTTACATTTACATTTCAATGTTCAAGATAGGTTATTATGATGATATATTGTTGGACCCTCCAACTAAAATTTCTTCTTCTAGCATAAAATTTTATCCACTTATACTATCAATACATTACCAGACCACAGTTGTTAGATTCCTTGTTCTTCTATCCTCAATAGTTTAATAATATCATGTTAACCTATATTAAACTCATTCACATTATCATAACTAAAATGGACAGAATTGTTTTGTACCATAGAGTGGGGGTTGAATCATAGGTAATTATTTGTATAATTTATATATTTTAAATGAACCAATGATGGTTTATTAGGTTATATTACACTCATGTAGGGAAAACTGATATATAGAAAAGTAAAAAACAGAATGTAAAAAATATTTTTATATGGTTTTAACCATAATAGTGGAAAATTTCCTTATAGTGGGCTAATTTATTCTGAGCTATATATTCTCTAGTAGAATTGAAAAATAGATTACCAATGTTTTTTTAATAGAATAATCTTATAACCATTTTATTTTCAGGCACATCACACAAATTTTTATTGCGACAATCATTATAATAGATCGTATAAGTTTATAATAACTCAACAATAATATAATGAGAATGAATGAATCAACTCTCATTAGCTTCTACAATGGACACTTATCATCATTTGAGCCTATATAATAATCTGATTCAATAAATTTTCACAATCTCAATTTCAAAATATTAAATATATGAAAATTCACTATATGAACTAAAATTATAATGAATCTTATATCAACATCTGAAACCCCATTAGGTGGACTTCACTATATGAATTCATGAAACATCTTTATATTAATATTTAACACTAATACATCTAGAACAATTTTAAATGCTTCTTCATGTTACTTCAAGTTATTTAATATTGATTCATCAAAATATAACTCAAATCATGGAATTTATGAAAATCAATGTTCAAAGTACTATGTTTATGTAGACATGGTTTAATTCATGTACATATTTCAATATAGTTTCATAGGATCCTGTCCACAAAATCATTCTAAAAATATGTTATATAAAAAAACCCTCCCAATAGATCCCTTCATAAGAATAGAGAGAAAAATCATCAAAATACTAATCTATTAGTAATGACATTGTTTTCCAATATAAATGATGTAGTAGGGGGAATTTATAATCAAAATAGATTAAATTATCATGCCTTGTCAATTATGAAAAATATAGTGGGTACTAAATCTTTTTATAACATTTAGAAATATGTAATCCCACTTTCAGTAATGTATATTCAATAACCATATATCGATATTATTTTTCCTTTAACTTTCCCATTTACAAATTCTACAATCATGAATCTTCTACTAAATTCTGGTAAAATTATTTCATCTTTAGTTCAGAATTTGATTATAACAGATGTAGGTGTGATATAGAATATTATCTACAATAATGAACAGTATTATGTCAGTCATTGGGAAATATATTGAACATCTAAAAAATGTGATGAAGATTATATTAAAAACAACATAGAATCATCATATTGTATGTATGAAATATATTTTTAAAAACAACACAGACACTTAGATGTTTCATAATCTTAAACTTTCACCCTAAGAATGTGTTCTACACACAATGAGAAATCATTATGGGAGATCCTAAAAACATAATTTTTTTCATAGAATGAATGAAATAGACTCAGTTAAGTGACATTTATTTTATGGTGAAGAAAATAAGTTTTTTATTACCACCAAAAATTAAAACCCAAAAAAGTGAAAAGAAATAGAAACATGTGATTTTATACCTTTGTAATTTTGTGAACATATTTTAATATGCTAGTAGTTACAAAAATAACCTTGTATTTCATCCATTTTTTACTTTAGGAGATTACTTCTTCAATTCCAAAAACGTGGGATAATGTAATTTTGAAATTTTATGGAATAAACCTACAATATGGCCACTAGACCTACATCAATTCTTAGTTATCTAATCAACATAGCACCAAAAAACACATTATATCTACTCTTATGTAGCCACCTATTCTTATAATGATCTTGTTATTTGACTACTTAATGATTGAAGTCATTATACACTATATGTAGGTAAAGATAGAATATTTTTAAAATTTACATGTTTAAATTATATTTCCAAAATAATTATATTAATAATAAAAATATATTCAATAAAGCATAAAAAATAGGATTAAATTGAATATAAAACAATTAATAGTATCTTAGGTTCATAAATAACCCTTTATATTTTTTTCAATGCTGAAAAATAACAACAAAATTCATCAAATCATATCCTTTCTCAGATAGAAATGTTAAAAAACATAATTAATGGTTAAGGTAATGTTGTAGGAAGAATTTTATCCACTAGTGATAAGAAATTTGTGGCCTAATTACTTATATTTTCTCCCCCACATTTCATGAACTCTGATTTAATGTTCCATCTCGATTCTATAGTTACCTTGGAATAATATTCACAAATGAAAAAAAAAATTACTCCCCCACCCGACCATTCCAAATATAATACAAATAATATTGGGTATATACACAAGAATTTGTAAGTTATATGGGAAGGATGAACATGATGTCATAGCCTCACCTATTACTATATTTCTATTACCATAGATTTGGTGGAAATTTAAAGAATATAATGATTAGTAGAAATGTAACATAATATCTAATATTCATTTGAATATTTTTTCTTGAAGAAATATTGTTTCTTGAAATGATTTATGAATTTAAAATCCATGAATATGATAAAAACCTATTACTACGGTTTGAAATGAAAATTATAACTGGAACTGAAATAGGAAAATTATAATATAAATAATGAAATTATTTGAAATTATTTATTTCTCAAGATTGATTTATAGATTGTTTGAATAACATGTGACATTATAATATTAGTAGGTTATTAGTATAATAACTCTGTTACTTTTACTCCCTAGGAATAGATGGAATATTATAACACTAACTAAACCAATATTAAAATAATTTACCATTACGGGTACCCAAATGGGGTGCTATATAATTTCTCATTATGGTTCCACTATTTAAGAATTTAATTGAGAGTTAAAACATTTATTTAGTTGTGATGATGATTGATAAGTGTGATGATCCCATTACCAAAAACAAATATAAATGATGTACTATGACTTTTGTGATTTTATTTGTTTGGAAAGATTTTAATTTCCATTGATTATAGAACACATTTATCAATGAAAACTATTTTATATTAAATGTTTAAAATGAAATATTCATTTAATATTTTATGGGAGTATCATACTTCTTTTTATTTGAAATAATATTCTCCTAAAAATATAAAAATGACTTTATGTATGATCTCATTTTTTTCTTTGAGGTATGAAAACATTGAATTTCTGTTTGAATCTCTATAATAACACATCTAAATTTCCCTTACAGATTATGGTAGGGTTTCAGAGAATCTAAGGATAGATCAGAGTATGAAGCCCCATGTTTTGGGGAAAATAAGTCATTCACATGGTTAGTATAGACCATGCCACCTAGTTCACATGGTTAGACCAACCAGGGTGTTTTTACAGAGCACCATAGAGTGGAGAAGATATGATACACACGGTATGTCTAATTGTGTGATGCAAACTAGGTGGGGTGTAAACCTTGGGAAGAGGTGTATGTATGGGAAGAGAATGGTTTGAAAAATCATCCCCCACTATAATTGTTCTTTCCACTATACTTTGAAAATTTTTCCCTCATAATTAGTGCATGATTGTTTCAACAGTAAGGTCAAACCATGTTCCACATTAAAATGAGTGAATTTAACCTTTTCCCCTTATTGTTTATAACACCCTCCTACATTGTTTTCTTGTAATGGAAATCACATGTTTCCCCCTATTGTCAAATGCTCGTACTTCTCTTCAATATAGTATTTGAAGACATTTATTCATAAGGCCTATTATTATACTTCTATCTATTACATTAGATAGCCTACAATTACCTCTCCCGTCCTCTAGCTCTATTCATTATTATTCTTCATATCAGTGGGGTTATTTTGGTCCATACACTTAATCCCAATTTTTTATGGTTCTCATATATTCATCCATTTTTTATGATTCAATATAAACCACTATTCGATTCTATATGAGGTATCTACTGAAATTATATTCTTGGTGTTATATGACATTTCTATTAAGGGATCGCCTTTTTCTTAACATTTTTCACTATGCTCATGTCTGTTATACTATGTGTTTCTTATAAAATTATTATTTCATTAATATAAAAATTTCAATATATACTATATGTCCCAAATGAAACCTCTTGACGTCGTTGTAGGGTGAATCTTCAATGTTTACCAGCACTATGTAAGGATCATTCTTTGTTATGTGTTTAGTGATTTGTGTTGGGATTATACGAAACATTGTTCGAGTGAATTTGACTTAACATTTGGTAAGGTAAGTGTTTCATCTTAATTAATGAACCATTAATAATTTTATGGAACATATATATATATCACTTTCTATGGAATAAATTAATTGAATTTAGAATTGGCTGGATGTCCTAATTTCACAATGTCACATTTGATAAAAGGTAATGGAGTTAACATATTGAATTTTAATCTGAATGAGTATTACATGGAATAAAATGGAAAATGATATACTATATTTTTAATGAACCTATTTAATATTGTCCATTTTAATCTTTATAGGAATGGTCACACTTGAGCCAACCATGGAATCCCAAGGGTTTCCCTTGAGAACTCAAAGGACTCAATTCTAATTCATTGATCCTATTTTATAAGGATATACCCGCCATATAATATTTTCCTTTCATTATTATGTGAATTAATTATTGAAGTACCAATTATTCAATAGATTCTTCTCTTGATATTAGAACACCTTGGACACACTTATCGTATTCATCTTGATGTTTCTATATATGTGGTTCCATATAATCTATAACGTTCTTGTTTTTTTCATGTAATATCTTGGAATATGTCTAAAAATATTTTTGAGATTAGGAACTAACAAAACAAAATATTATAGGGCCAATTGTTTCGAAAAATAATTTTTTGAAATATATTAAATATATTAAATGAATATATACATATTTTTCCTGAAAAACATGAATAACTTCTATAAAAGGGCACAGATCAGAATTCTGATGGAACTATTGAGTTTAGATCATGGGTTTTACCATATGCAAGAAAAAACATCATTTCTGTATGGGGTGTTTTGGGGAAAATTTATTACATCCATGGAAAAGAATAAAATAATAAAATTTACTTATTTAATTTTAAATGATGGAGTGACCTAATTTATATTAGATAAATACACGGTCAATAATAAATAACCAGGGTTGGAAACATAACCCTAGAGATTTATAAGAGCTATTGGAGAGCCGTTTGAGGTAATTTTATTAGGATATGACAACTATATAAAATATTAATAGCCAGTGTGCAATGGAAAAAGAGGATATTTCTAATGACAATGAAAAAACTCCTCACTTAATCAGAAATTGATCCAAATAGATGTAGGAAAATATTTTATTTCATTAATCCTCATTTTATTATTCAAATGATGAACATGATTCAATCATCCAAAAGATTGATTCAAAAATCATGCATATTGTGTTTATGGGTTAGATATATCATAAAATAGGGAATTTCATTATTATTGTTTTTTATCTCCCCATTCTATATTCTATTGACATAAAATTAAAGATAACATGAACATTGGATTAGGTTCATTCCTTTTGTTTATGTGTTTTCATTTATTCCTCCATTACAGTTTTTATTTCTATGAAATTGTTTGGCACATGGTTCAACAAATACTGAGAAATCAACCATTGTACACCAAATTCTTAGTGCAATAGTTCACCATTATATATTATGACTTAGTATTCCACAAGGATCATACAGTGATGGAAGTTGAAATGGATGAAATGGATTTGTGGATACCTAATTGTTTTCATTCAACATGTTTCTATGGATGACACACGAAATAGTTTTTCAAATTGTTTTGATTTATGGACCTCGGTGTTTTTTGATGGCAGGGCTTGGCCATTGTTGTACCTCAATTTTTTGGAATGGGGCATTGCTGGGTTAATGGCTAGATGATTGGAATAAGATACATCATCTAGATATGAAAATATTTAAAATCCAGTAGTACACATTATGTAATGTGGATCTACATACATGGTGGGACCCCTTGATGTAATGCTTGGGTATTTTGGATTAGTTCAGTATCACAAAGTGTGTGACCCTGTCCCATGACATTTGACCCTTACTAGTTGCATTGGAGTGTACCAGGGATGGTACATAAGCACATGCATGCTCATGACAAGATTTAAACTAACACATCCAATGATACACATACACAGTTAGAAATGAAAACGGGAGCAGTCCAACATCCATGGGAAGGAATTAGTGCCAAAGGGACATGTCATTTACTACCAGTACATGATTCATACTCCTTAAAAATTTTCATGGATCCCATTTACTCTTTATATAGGACATGATTCATTAGGTAATATTCCTCATATTTTTTTCCTATGGGTTTTCATAGAATCTTCTACTACACTTTTGATGAAGATACCTTTTATGGGGCTTCTTGTATAGAGTTTTTGTAATAATTTCATGATTATCATAGTGAGATACTATATCATTATCTTTCCCTAGATTGAGTTATTTATAACTTTCTGACCTACACTATATGGGTTTTTATCCTCTACATAGTGGGTTATTACATATTCAGTTTTTGGTATACACCATTCCCTTGGTTGTAGTTCTCATCTATATACCATTCTCTTCACACATCCTATGTATAATTATAATAGTGATACTAAATGAATATTACATCTTGGATGGATTCCATCAGAGCAATGTGACTCATCTAGTGTGTTCTCCTTAATGAGTATTATTTGGAACCTTTTATCAATATTCATAACGTGGAATTATTATTTCGGATTACATTTAAACATTGTGTCTATATTTACTATATATTGAAATTCTTGTCATATATGTTGTAATCATATACATGTATAGATATTACTATTATTATTGTTGTTACATTATTCTTGATTTTTCAGTTTTCTACTCCGTATTATTATAGTCACCCATGTGTGGGAATTTTTAGGACATGGTGTTTCTAATCGAGAAAATCTAAATTTTTACGGAGTCCTAGAGAGACTTAGACCAAGAAGTTCTAATTGAGTCAGGAAGACCGTAATAAATTCATATGGTTATCTAGATTTCATTAACCATATATACTTTTAGATTGGACTTCTTTCGTGACTCTATGTGGTGGTATTATGTTTTCCCCTATTTAATTTCCAATACTTTTTTCTTAATCTGGTTGTGTTATTAAGATGTAATTATACATGTTTTACCCATTGTAATACATTTCACCATTATATGGGCTTGGATATGTGTGTGTTCATGTACTTTTTTTAAAGGTCCCCACGTGAGTGATGCACCTACTCAATGATAGCTTCCATCTACATGCTAATTGATTGTGTATTGGGGAAATCACGGAACAGTCCCCATTGGGACAGGTAATGATATAGTGTTATTAGAGGGTTCAGTTCTACCTTATGATTAGATCTGATGCGATTGGATTCAGTAAGTATTGTTAAGTTCTTTGATTTCAACTTCTAGGATAGGGTCTCTAATTTTCAGGTGGCGCACAACATATCCTCATACCATGACTCAAGTAAATTACCTTTCAACATAGAAAATAATGAAATTATTGATGGGAAAATAATAGAAAAATAATCATATTGAAATGGGTTGTGTTTTCCATGTCATACATGAGTCATAAATCCATATATACTAATTTATCATGGTATGTTTTATTCTTTTTAAATGACTCTATGGAATATTTCAACTAGGATTCAGCATGATTATCATAATGGTGATAACCTCAGTTACAATGCATTGATATATGGACCTGTTCTGGAGGAGTTACATCTACGTGGTGCACCAATTATACCACCACCTATTGAGAAGTAGATGGTACCTGAAGTACCATCAAATTAGTTTTCCAGGATAAGTTCTCTTTAGGAGTTTCTGTAAAATGAACCACTCAGGTTCCATGTTGAGCATGACCCATATGTGTCGGAGGACTGTCTTTAGGTGGTGATGCAAGCTTTCCATTTTGTTAGGAATATTTCTTATCATATGGTGGTCCTTGAAGAAAGCCTTCTCTATGGCTTGATATGATGATTTTGGGTTTTAGAGACCTAGTCGTATGTAATGGTGACTAAAGCATGGATATATTTTGAGTTACTTTTCAGAGAAAAGTTTTATCTAGATATGTTTAAGATTTTATCTATTTAGGGGATTATATAGCTTCATCAGGGAAGTACTAATGTAGCTGATTGTTTATCATGTTTTACCATCCTCTCATTGTAATTGATTGATATGGTATGTGTGTAGTTATTCCAGTATTAGACAATTGAGATATCACTTAATAGAGACATCATATAAAATTTTGTTCCTCTATAAATTCTAAAAAATTCTCAGGATCTATACTGTGAATTGGTGGTGTAGCATTTTCTGACTGAGTAGACACAGACGTATGTTTCCTTCAGTGGGGACACAAGAGTGGGGACTTCAGTAGAAAGGAGAGGATATCCATATCAAGGTCCGAAAGATGCTATATTTTTTAGGAGAAGATTCAATGATAGAGGTTATATGGTTTACACATCCTAGAACCAGTCTAGTTAGCCCAAGGGGAGGTGGTGCTAAACCTGTAATGGAAGGGGATACCTAATGAGGGATAGTCCAAACCTTCATATGGTTGACATGGAGATAATATATAGACCTCAGATGAAGTTGAATTAGTAGTAGAATAAAGGTTATCAGGGAAGTATATGTGGAACAAGATCTAGGCAATAATATTGAGGTGGTATATGCTATAACTCGTTGCCACCAGAATACCCAAGTGGTCCACACCAGGCTCAGGGAGCTTGAGGATAAGGGTAGGGTAACCTAAAGTTGGTTGAGGATTATTTCCTAGATTCTCCATGGTTGATAAGATTTATCATTTGTGCCTTTTATAACACAACTTCAATATATATAAACTTGGGTGTGATTAATTCCTTTATTTACACATATCTTGATGGAGACAGGGAGATTCTGGTTAATATATTAGCTTGACCCATGCGCATAGAGAATCCTATAATAGATGAATTATAATTCACAAACATGTGTCTATAGTGTGAAATTCCAATTGGAGGTGAGAGTATCTATTATGATATTATTTTAGGTGTGATTAGATCGTATGAAATTATCTTAGGTGTGGACTAGTTATTTTCAATTCATGCCCATAATGAAAATTTCATGCTAAGGATGTAGTGAATCCATAGTGATGAGACTAGGTTCTCCATTTTGAGTGAAAATGAAACATATAACATGAATAATGAAATCATGAATTGACGATTTTTCCCTATTACTCATCAGTTATCTAGAATGAACCTTTCTATAGTATATTCTATGAGTTTTCAGTTATATATAGTGGTAGCAGATTTTGAGGACATCATTCCTAAAGATGTTCCGAGAATACCTCCCCACCATGATATATACTCTTGAAATTATCTACACTCTTTGAAAACTCCGATATCTACACCAACCTATTGTATGGCTCCCACATATCTTATCAAGTATAGAGTAAATTTGTAAGACTTATAGAGGAAGGGCTTTGTTTGGCCTGATAATTGAACATGGGTAGTCCTAGTTTTGTTTGGCAAGAAGGCAGATGGGAGCTTGAGTTTGTGTGTATATTACCGTAACCTAAAATAGAGGATAAAAAATAAAATGTATCCACTTATGAATATATATGACCACATTAATGAGTTTAGAGGGGGAAATGGTTCTGAAATATAAACCTTAGATCAAGATCTCACCAGTTAAAAGTATGACATGGCGATGTATCAATTATAGAAATTAGATGTTATTATAGTCACTATGATTAGTTGATTATTCCCTTAAGTGTGAATAAAACCCTATATTTTTATTCGGATTCATTAATTGGATCTTTTAACAATTCATAGACTAGTTTTTGGTAATCTTTGAAGACAATATCCTAGTGTATTTGGTTTTTGATGAGGAGAACACAAGACACTTGGGGTTGGTTCTTGATCTTCATAGAGACCACCATATTTAATATTATCTGTCTGTGTTCCAGTTATAGATTCCAGAGATCCATTTTCTGGGATATGTTATCTTAGAAGACGATGTGGTAGTGGACCTAGTTATTGTTCAGGTAGTGATAGCTTGGGATCTACTAAAGAGAATGAAAGAACTATGAAGCTTCGTTGGTATGAAAGGATACTATCAGAGGTTCATACCTGACATCTAAAAGATATCATCTCCATTGTAATAATTGACTTGAGTGGTGGATCCATTCATGTTTCAAGAGGGGTACCAGCAGGGATTCTAGGAGTTGAGGTAGATGTTTATTTTCACTTCCATATTGAGACTTCTAGAGGAGGGGTTCAATTACGTAGTGTTTTACAATGCATTGTGAACCAATCATGGTTTTGTTCTGATGTAGAGGTACGTAGTTATTTCCTATGGTTCATATAAGTTGATACCACATGAGTAGAACTACACAACCCATGATCTTGATTTAGTTGTTCTAGTATTCAAACTAATGATGTAGTGACACTAGTTAATGGGAGAGTGGGATATCATCTATTCTGACCATAGGAGTATCATGTATATATTTTATCAGAAGGATCACAACTTATGATAAATTAAATTTCTAGAGTTTCTCCATGATTATAAAATTTGTAATGTCTATAATCCTAGAAAGGAAAATATGGAAGTATATACTCTAATTTGGATATCTTTTTCATAGTTGCTGATATATGCATCAGAGTTGTTTGTCTCATTATAGAAATAATTTTTTAAAGATATAAATTAACATATCTATGGTAGATGGTTGTTATCCATCCACTTTTACAGAGAGTCAGGAAGGCATAGCTTGGGGATATAGACTATTAGAATCTATATCATCAAAAATCCAATGAACATGTTTCTTAATGTGGGAATCTTGTCTTTCATTTCGGATGACGCACAATGGTACCAGTGACACTAAATGAGTAGGTTATTAGTTATTTTTATACATCTCCTTTTGTGGTAAATATAGTTGTGGAAATGATATATGTGGAAATCCAACATCTTTATTGTGGCCAATGATGAAGAAGTGAGTTGAAGCGTTTTCTCATTGATGCCTTACTCATTAGCAAGAGAATGTTGAGCACTGTGCTCCATCGGGTTCAGCTCAACCCCCTATGGTTCATTGTGGATGTGGGGTGATATATCCATGAACTAAATAGAGTTCATACAACATACATAAATGGTAAATGATACCATCTTGGTGATCATATACCGACTCACCAAGTCATCCCACTTATGATACATTCGAATGAAGAATTTAGTAGAGGTTTTGGGATGCGTCCACATCCAAGAGATAGTACAACTCCAAGGTGTACCCTCGATGATAGTTTCTAACTATATTTATATATTTACATTTAGGTTATGGAAGAGGTTGTAGTATTCTTTTGGTACATATCTTCATTTGAGAATGACTTTTCACCCCAAGAAGTACAGAGAGACTGAGTGGACCATTCATGTCATATAGGACATGTAGTTTCCTTGAATATTCTAAATTTTTTCTAGTTTGGAGGTTCTATTACCATTGGTAGAGATTTCGTACAACAAGAGATATCATTACCCCATTGAAATGGAATTATCAGAGGCCTTGTATTGGTAAAAATGAAAACCACCACATTGCTGGACCGACCAAGGAGAGGAAGCACTTATGGGACTAGAGTTGGTGAGAGCCACTATAGAGAAGGTGCATGTCATACAGGAGAGGATGAGGATAGAACAAAGCATCCATATGTACTATGATGAAAAATTATATAGGTCATTGTAGTTCAAGGAGGGATATAATTAGTTCTTGTAGGTTTCACCTCAATGTAGAATACAAATATTTCGAAGGGGAGTCAAGTTATATATAAGGTTAATTAGACATTTCTATATATTGTGTGGTGGTGGAAAGTTTTTTTACAACTTATAAGTACCTCTACAGTTATAAAGGGTACACGACAACATCCAAATGTTACAAATGATGTGGTACATGCACCATCTATCACACGTTATTGACTGGTGTGAACTAGAAATCAAGGTTGGAGAAAAATATACTAATAAAAAGCTAAATATTAGGTATTTATGGGATATGATCCTTCATGGGTGATTCATTACACAAGTTCATGAATGGTAGCAGTACAAGAATCTTTATGAGATCAACTCAAAGTTAGAGACTTAGATACGTGATCAATATGCATATCTCTTTATGTACCATTTTTTTGTTTTTTCAAGATGTAAATCCCTAATATGGTGATAATTTAACATCCATATTTATTCCATGAAATGTTTTAGAATTTTTGTAGATCTATTTTCATGGTCTTGCACTAAGACGATGTATGATTTCATGTTTTGGTGATCCATGAATTAATTTTTGAAAAATATTAAATTCATGGGCACAAAAAATTCCTAAAAGGGGTGATAACTTCTAAATGGGGGCTTGGATCAGACATATGATGGTATATTTGAGTTTAGATAATGTGTTTTACTCAATTCATTATACAAACTTTTTTCATCATGATGTGTTTGTGGAAAATTCCTCACGATCATGGAAAAAAATAAATTTAAAAAATTAATGTATTTCATTTGAAATGAAATAGTTTTGTAATTTATTTTATCTAATTGCATAAATATGTGAAAATAATATGTTTAAGTGCATAACCTTGGAGATTTAGACGTTCCATTGGAGAGATGTTGGAGTAACTTTTATAGGTAAACGAGAACCAGACTAAAGATCGACAACCAGTTTCTAATATAATCAGATGATCTCACCAATGACAATGACACAACTTCATTATTCATTAGTGATCAATCTCAATCAAGATAAGAAGTTTTTATTCTGGATTTATCCTTTATTTATTATTACAACAACAAATTAAATTCAGTCAACCAATGGATTTATTCTCGGATCTTGCGTATTGTGTGTACGAGTTAGTTTTATCAAGGAATTGTGAAATTTCTTTGTGATTATTATTTATATCTTCATTCATCATAATTATGGAAATAAATCTAGGAAAATATGAAAATTAGATAAGGTGTTTACTCATTTTTGGTCAGAGTGGATACTCGAGAGGGGGGTGAATTGAGTTCTAATTAAAAATTTCTGTTAAAAATATTTCTATTAAAATCCCCCAAATTAAATAACAAGCTAAAATGTAGTGAATTTGTAATACAGTAAAGGGTCAGTTAGGTTATCAAGGGATTGATTAGTTCTCAGTTAATCTAATCTGAATATTAATTAACTTTTGAAACTAACCTAATGCTTTATAATAAATACAAACACTTTCTAGTTTAACTATCAGAGTAAATTTAAAATTGATTTGTATTTCAAAGTACTTATCAGTGAAATATTCAATATAGTTTAAAACAAAACAAATAAGCACAACAGTTTTAACCAAGAGGTTCAATATCAAGCTGAGACTTAGTCCTCTCAAACAATTTATGTAAATTTTGATCCACACCCTGGATCAGGGTTTTAGAACAGTGCTCAGACTATCCAGTTCCTCTGACCTCTACCATAGTTCTTTGTTGGAAAACAAAAACAACAGCACACAGGTTGTCTAGGTCCTACTTGACCCAACCACTATCCACAGTGGGATACAAGAGATTTATAGAAATTTTTAGTGAGGATTTAGAAATCCTTCAGTTTAGCACAGGAGTTAGTGTGAATATGGAATATACAGAGTACACACACTGCTCAAAATTTAAATATATGAAATACAATAGAGCTAAACAGATATAGTAGAGTTTAAAATTCTATATGTATTTTGAGTGAAGCTTTGGACTCCTTAGATTGATGAATATGAGGCTTTGAGTACTTCTATTGTTTTTGTCATGAAACTGAGTGTCATTTTTGTATTTGACTTCCAGTCCAGGTTGATCAGTATGATCATCTTGAGTGCATTAAGGGATCATTTTAGTTCGTCACTCCTTGATTTTTCAGGTTCTATAGATTCAACAAGTGTTATTCCTTCTTCTTCTATGCATGTAGGTTCTTGAGTATCTCTGAAGATTGTCTTGTATGTTCATGGAAAAGGCTTACTGACCACCACACATCTTTAGTAGTTCGAGGTTCCCTTATATAGCTTTAGCTCCGGCAATAGTGAATGATTACTTTATGGCATGTATGAGGTATGGTTCCTGACAGTCCAAAAACTATCATTAATTAACATTAGTTTCATTAAAAACATCAAATATGATTGTTAGTGTAATTTAAATAAAGAATAAAAGTTCTAGCAGTAGAATTCTTATAATAGACGACTTGTATCAGTAGCTGTTTGTCTCTGTTACGGTAGATTCTCATATCAGTAGTTGTTACTCTTTATAACAGTAGCTCTATGTATCGACATCTCTTTTTATCAGTATCTCTCTTGTACTATTAGAATTCCTGTATCGGTAGACTTTGTAGTGGTAGTTGTATGTCTGTATCAGCAGACTTGCATCGATAGTTGTCTGTTGGTAGACTTTATATTGGTAGCAATCTGTATGTCTGTTTGTATCGGTAGCTTGTATCAGTAACTATGTATTAGTGGACCTTACTTTATCAGTAGACTATGTACGGGTAGGTTTGTATCAGTCGACTTATGCATACCAGTAGACTTATTCTATTGGTAGTTGTTCTTCTATCGGTAGTTGTTATGCATATCAGTGACCTTATCCATATCAGTATACGTCTGTAACGATGTACATATCCTTATCAGTAGTTGTGTATCAGTTTGTTTGTAGCGGTATTTATGTGCATACCGGTGGACTTAATACTTATCTGTTCTATGTAAAATATATCCAGATTGAGTTAGAATTATTTCAAGGTATGTATAAACATAGATAAACATTCATTAACATATTCCAATGATTATTTTAATATTTTTGTCAACATAATCTAATATATATATATACAGAATTATAAACACAAATTTAAACATAATTGAGATTATCAAAATAGGAGAGTTCAACAATCTCCCCCTTTTTCATAATCACAAATTATGATATTATAATCCAAAATAATCAGTATAAAATAAAATGGTTCTTATTTCTCAATGTGAGTAATGTATTAGAGGATATATTATTAAATGCAATTTTATCAGAGGTAATAATGAAAAATAATGTACTAGAGTTAGAAAACAAATGTATCAGAGGTTAATGTATTATTCTCATAAATATTAAGCTCATATTTCTCATATTCCTCATATTTCTCAATATCAGTTATCCAATTCTGTATTATTTCTCCCCCTTTGGGATTAGCAAAAATAAGTAAACAAAGATGAGAAAAGGAACATAAAGTAAGAGAGAATGAAAGAATTTATAAATTATGTAAGGCAGAAAGACATAGAAATACAGAATTGAAGCAAAAAGAATACAAGTGATTCCTATCAAAGGTCCTAGAGAAAAATCAATCCACCTCCTGAATGTCCACTAGGGATTTGGATTTGGGTTCGGAGGAAGATTCAGACAGGGTAGCTTCAGAAAAAGGAATAGGAATTCTAGAAAGAACTACAGGAGGTTTAGCAATAGAGACTATTCCTGGAATGTAGTGGGTACTCCTCAGAGTAATCAAAGGTGTCAAGCTTCTGATGGATTGAGCTGGTGTCATTTGAGGAATGGAGGTAGACTGAGAAGAGGTAGGCACAGCTAGAGGTGCAACAATTGGAGTATTGTCCACATTCAAAAATGGTAGCAATATATTCCTAATGTCCATAATAATTCCTCTTCCTCTTTCCATAGAAGAAATGAAGTCATCCTTTTTCTCCATAAATTTTTCTAGAGCAGGGGTCAACTCCCTGAGCTTTCTGACTTGTTCTCTGAAAGCTTCAGTGATTGGGGGTAGTATCATGTTCTCTAACATAAGCTTAAAATGGTTGTTCAACTGATGCTTGGTATAGACCCTTTTGAAATAGTAATCCACTTTGTCTTTTACCTCTTTCTGAGAAGCAGTGGCTTCTCTCATAAAATTCTGAACAATTTTCCCTATATCCCTAGTGGTAGTGACAACCTGGGTCAATGCAGCAGAGTCTACAGAGCCACTAGTTGATGCTGAACCAAGCTCCTCTTTCATCAAAGCTTGAATTTGATCCAACTCTACTAAAGGTCTAGAAGCAAGATAACCAAGAGAAAAATCCACAGTTTCCTTGATTCTTTTAGTTAGCCCACTGATAATATTTTTCACATGAGAGTCTTGGGTGCTGACATGCTATTCCATGGAACTCTTGAAACCCTCAAAGCCTAATACCATCTGGCCAACTACACTGTTCACAAAAGCCAATTCTTTGTATGCCTGATATTTAGAGCTCATATAAGAATTTATAGAGATAGTTGAATTATTTATAGATTCAATATCCTCTACCAAGTTTGAAATTTGATTCAAGAATGTATTGGATTCATTCATCAACTCTTCCACAGTGGTGGACACCACACATCCAAGAGAGAGTTCAAAATATTTTTCCATTTTTCTAATATCCTCAACAAGATATCTCTTTAAGTCTGCAACAGATGCATTCAAAGACTCTTTCATATCATCCTTTAAAGACTCAAGATTAGCCATAGTGACCAAATTTTCAAGCACAACTACAGGTTCTATTTGAGATACAGGACAAGACACATATTCATTCATAATAAATTGAATGGATGATATCAATCAGATCTTATTATCTCTTCCACAAATGAATCCTTAATATCGGACTTCAACTGGTCCAAATCAGCTTTTCTTACCACATCCTCACGTAAAAATTCAGAAGAAATGTTATAGTTAACTTATGGTCTAGTGATGGGTGACTCATCTTTAGAATCAAGGTAGTCCAACCCACACACCACAAAACCCGGGTCTTCTACACAGTCCTCAATCCCATCAGCTAATGAAACATTTCCAAGTCTAGTAGGATGCTAGCCCCCAATTTGTGAATGCTCCTATAAAAGTACAGCAATAGCACCCTCAACACCTTGGTCTTACTCAGATGAATTTTCCACATCCATCTCCATTTCTCCAACAGTAGGAGGCTCCTCAAGAATCGGTGCAGGTATATCTACTTCAACAAGAACAAACTCTATAGGAACAACAGTACTTCCAATCAATGGAGTCAAACTCAAGGTGGCAGAAGCAGATTCTTCGGTTTCATATTCTTCTTCTTCCTCATTCTATAGGGGCAGGCTGATCTTCCTCATCAACATATACTTCTTAATTTTTCTCTTCCAAGACCATTTCCTTTCCAGATGACTCAATTTCAGCAATAGGACTTGGAGGCAAGTTTGGATCCCTTTCATCGGCTATAGAGGTATCTTCTTCATCAGCATCATCACTATACTGAGGTTCCTCTTCATCAGGTCCTAGTCCTGGATCCCTTACATCCTTAATCCTAGAAGGATGATCCACATGATTAAACATTTCATACACATTCTCATCATTACTAACCCATTCTCCTCTCAACGGATTCCAATTGTTCTTCATGTACTTATAGGTAGTTTTTGTGATACAAAAATTTTCTTTCATAACCACTGTCTCATCCTAAGACTTAGCCACACCTCTTACCTTGATCACCACAGAGATCAACTTTGAAAAGAATAAAGCATTAATTTTTTACTTTGTCCTAGTCATATCCTCAATTTGAATCATTAACAGTCTACACAAATTCACCTTAACACCATGTCTTAACAGATGCAGCAAATAAATATCTTGGTATTTTAGATTTGCAAATTCCCCTCTTCCTGGACTTATCACATGTTGAATGAACTTGAAAAGCAACCGGTTCTCTCCATCAATTTCTGTAGAAACTACCTTTCTAGGTGTACCATCTCCTGTTAATTCTTCTAAATAATCATTATATTCAATGATGTTACTAGTAGGAGGTACTGATTTCGAGAAATATCCAAAAACTCATTCATGTGGAACTTTCAGGCATTCAGTCCACTCATTAGAGGAAAAATATATTGTCCTACCATTCATTACTGAAACCATTATATTCTGAACAAATGATTTATCAAAGCGAACAAACTCATAGAATTCATTTACTAGATTTGGATATTAGGGGACATTGTTATTCGAGAATCATTCTTCCCATTTCTGGTCTTCCAACCACTATATAACTAATGATTTACTAGAAACCAACCATTACGCACATAGCTCTTTCTCAACTACAATATCACTTTGAACGAGATGCAGATTAGTAGGCTTCTTTACTTCACTTCCACCACTAGTCTCTTTTTATTCTCTTTTCATTCGGCTCATCATCCTTTATGTTGACTGATGGTCTCTTTACTCTTTCCATTCTGCGAATCACGAGGCTTAGGGCTTGAAAGAAATGAAGGTTTGGGAGCTGGGGATTGAAGTTAAAGGGTTTGAGGTGGATCGAGATGAGGTCAAGAATTATGTTTTATAATTTAGGAACCACAAAATAAATAAATAAAAAATAATAAGTGTAGTATAAACGATACAGATTCTAGAAGCTAAAGATACAAAATTTTAAAAATAGCACAACCTAACGGTGACACATACCGGTGAGGATTCCTAAAAATGAGGTATTTTTATCAGTGAGGTCTACTAATAGTGAGGTATAATAGTGAGGTTCATACCGGTGAGGTATAACAGTGAGGTTCATAATGGTGAGGTATAATAGTGAGGTTTATACCTGTGAGTTATAACGGTGAGGTTTGTAACGCCCCGACCCTAGATACCCAAAGTCGGTGCATTATTACATAACATTGTCATGATCACAAGAAATATCAAGTCTCGAAAGACCGATTATTTTAGTAGCCTTGGAAACACTAGATATATTCATAAAGTTTACATTACATCAATAAGTGAAAAACTAAAAAAACATATTGTCTTCATATCCCCTCATACTATCCTCGCAGGTCATTCATAAAATACTTCTTCACATCCTGGGAAAAATGAAACATTGAAAGGGGTGAGCTCAGATGCTCAGTAAGGATAACAATATAGTGGAAACTTTCATAAATAAACATAAAAATTTAAGGCAATGTATAACTAAAACAAAAGCCTTTTAAACTTGAACTTCAGCATAATATGGCAAGGATAAAATGAAATAATGCCATTTACTTATTCACATGGATATTCTACTAGTCGAATAATCACATGAAAATATTAATAACCACATTCATAATGACGGAATGCATAATGCCAGACTATGATAACCACGTAGCGAAGGACTCGTGCCAAGACTGCAAATACGATTTTGTCAAGGCCTCGTACCAGGACACTAGTTTGTCTCATGAGACCTACCGATGCATCGAGGAGCTATAGCGGGCTCCACCCGTCACTTACTAAGTCCAACGCATTCCTCATATGAAAATTTTTAAACATAACATAGACAATCGTATTAAAACTAGCATACGAAATGTCAATACTTTATCCACAAACCATGAATGGTATAAAAATAGCACATCCACAGTCAAACATAACTCATTCGATATAATATGAAAGATTGTATTGTATCATATTAACCTCAATCAAGAATTATGAAGGATATTGACATAGATTAAAATAATCATCAAATCAATTAGAGTGAAATATCTCCCTTTTTCTTGAAATCATTTAAAATTAACACTATTTGTCAAGATTCCATTTAAAATAGATTTTAGAATCAATGTGTCCCATAACACTCTGAAACTTTTAAAAGGAATTTTGATTTGAAAACTTTAATGCCCATATAAATAAATCCTTAAAACCATTTTTAATACATGGACATTAATGAGAATGATTTATAATAATCAATCTTTAAAACATTTTAAAATTTCATTTTAGTTAGAGTTCCTAACCAAAAGAGAGACACTTGAAAAAATAATTGAGGAAATAAAAACTTTGTAATATCATGGTAATAAAGGGTTTCATGATATATTATGTCAATGTACATTATATACACCATATAAAAGTGATTTGGTGTCTAATAATAAAGGAGTCTCAATGGAATGTAAATTGATATGAAATCTCTCATAAAGGTCGTATCCTTAGGTTAAGGATAAATAAATGACATAATTATGAGTGACAAATATAAATACACTCAATATGATTGGATATTTAGTGTAAAACAATCAATGGACATTCATACATATACTTGTAAAAACAACACCAATGAATTGGATGTTTAACTCAACAAATCGATATTGAGTAAAAATTACTCTTATCAAGTTCTTACCGATGCCCTGATAATTTATTAATGGAGTGATTATGTGTATAAAAAGTATATCCATAGAAAGGAGAGTGGAATTTTTGACATAATAAAATGAATAATTATTCTACACATAATCTTGGAGTAAAATAATCAATGAAGTATGCGTAAATCCGAATGAGTGGAAATTGAAATTTCAAATTCCCTTATTGATTTGGTAACATAAAAAACATACACCCATGAAAGAAGGCTCATACAATGATGATGTAAATATTCATGAATTAAATTATATTACACAATGAATACAAACATGGGCAGTACACACACCACATGTAATAAATAAGTGGTGAACAATGGAATTCTCACGGAATTAAAAGTGAGATAAGAAACCCCTTACTTTGTACTTTTTCCTTGGTCGATGGTAGGTTAAAATTCAGTATAATGGTGAAATAATTGTTATTGAATTATACAAGAATAATTTACATTAAAATGATATCATATATGATCTTTAAACATTTATTTGTTAATAATATCTTAATATTATCGTCATTTCAGGTGTTAACTTACTCGTTTTCCTTTATATTCTTTGTTATGTAAGCCGTGTTTGTTATGGATAGGTTGTATATTATTCATATCCATAATTATATCAAGTTCTTAAAAATTATTTTTAATCATCAAATGATAATTATACTTGAATGGATATGATGGAGAATGAATCTCATCGCGTTCGTGGAGACGGTAGTCCATACATACGCACGAGCGACAATATCATTCTTTTGATGTTAAAATAATATATAATTGGAGAGTATATCATATAGACAGAATAATTAACATGTTATATTTATTATCTTCATGAATTACACATCATTATTATACCCATCCAAATAATAATTTATTGAATGACAATTACACCACGACATGGAGATGGTAAGTTGTACGTACGCACGTATGGTGACATGACATTCAAAGGATGGATAGAATACTGAATATGGTTGTACCATATTTATAATAAAATCACAGTATATATAAGATATTGGAGTTATTATTTTAGAATATAAATAACAAATAAAGAATAAGTTGAAGAAGAAAGGAACTTGAAAGAGGGTGGTGAAAACATTATCTCTTCTTCGGGTTCTTCCTTTTGATTTGATCAAAAGGGCTCCATAGGTTGGCTTCTGATCAAAATAAAGCCTCTAGGTTGTAGTGAGGGAAGTTGAGAGAGTATTTTGGCTGGGTTTGGCCGAGCCAAAAGTATTTGAATGTGTGAATTAGTGAGAAGGGGGAGTGCCCTTTTATAAGAGGGGTGAGGGGCACCTTTGGAACAGCTAAAAATATTATTTTATAATAAATTCATATTTGGTTTCTAATGGGTACAAAGAATATTATTTAAAGTTTAAGGTGGGGATGGGTTGAAAACCACTCAACCAATAGAATTTAGATAGGTTTGGGTCACTATATTAACCTTATCTTTAAGTATTAACTCTTAGTTAATTAGTTTCACTTTTACAATGTCTCTTTTTATTTTTATATTATATGGTTAATAAACATACTATATACATCCAAGAGACACCCCAAGTTGTCCATTAATGATACACTTATCATGATATAAGTCTCTTGGCCTAAATTTAGATTTTTAGGAATTGAATATAAATCAATAATATAATATTTGTTTTAAAAACTCTTTTATGTCAATTTTGACACTATTGGGTATTTTGTTTTTGATAAATTCATAACAGAATTATTACTTCGAACACAATTTATATAATCAATTATAATATGTCATATTAACCTATAAAATTAGTTTAATTCATAAATAGTCTCAAATTACATTTATTTTGATATTTATAATATCAATTATTTTAATATTTCATTAATTAGGTAATTACTGCATCACCATTGTGTCATAAATAAATTATATTATTTAATGTCTAAAAACTATAAATAAAATACCATTATGTAGGAAATTTCTTTATATTTCTAATTAATATTTACAATCTAATTTATCTTATGTATAACCCTATATTAAAAATGTTTTAGTAAATAAACTTTGATTTTAACTCCTCTAACGCTTCATTAAATTAAATAATAATAAATGTACTAATCTAATAAAAGTGGACCTAAATGGTAATATTTTACTCCTAAGGTTGTTTTTGGTCGAGATACACCTATAAAATAGAATTAGGACATGTGTTAGGATAATACTAATATCATTTTTACCCTTAATTAACCTATTTACTTTTAACCTTGGTAAAAAAAAAGTAAAAAGTTACTATTCATCAAAAATTATTTTCATCTCATTAAACCACATTTTACTCCTTGATATTAACCATGTCTCTCGGATTTTCGAAATTCCACTCACAGAAGTGGTAAAATTAAGTTCTATGACAAAATCATTTTTTTAACTACCACTTAGTGGTTTCACTATTCATCAAAAAATGAATGTTTCTAGAAAAATACCAAAAATTAAGCCTAAGATATATTTGATATTATGTATTAAAAAGTGATGTCTATTTTACCAAATTCAAAACATATCAGTTGCATTAATTAATTTAAAAATTAATTCCCATCGTCAAAACAAATAGCATGTTTTTAAGAGAAAATAACTATCAAAAGATTGACACTTGTTTATGTCTGGTTTAAATGTGAAATTACATACAATGACCAACATTGTATTAAATGGTAAAAATATATTCTAAATATAATTTAAAACCACTCAAATTAATAATTTATCACTATTAATTATTTCTATTAAAAAATTTGTTTTTAATTAAAATTTAGTAATTTTCACTATTCATCAAAAAGTAAATGTTATCCGAAAAGTACCAAAATTTCACCCTAAGATAATTTTGATATTAAAAATCCAAAAATGAATTCTATTTAGAAAGATAAAATTTATAGAATTTCAAAAGGTAGGTATTACTATTCATAATGGCTAGTTTTATTGGTTGTGGTGTGTTAGAATCTCGAAGTTGTGTACAATGCACGCCATTGCATTATTCAAAGGGAAACGTACCGTGGAAGCTTGGGGTGTTACATTCTCCTCTCCTTCAATAAATTTCGTCCACGCATTTTTTTTTAAAATTGGGCTAGAGAATATAATGGAAAGTAACACATCGGAAAAAGAGTCAATAAAACTATCACTTTAAAAGAAAGGAAGAGAGGTATAAAGGTAACCCAAGATAACCCATACTAGGATTCCATGTAGGAAAACATGGATATGGACGATAAACTAAGTGTTATGTTCTGATGGAGAGGGATAGAAAACATGATCAGGATAAAGTTAACAATAAGAAAATCATAAACTTGTGTTGGGACAAACGGTCATTAGTCTCCCTGTAGGAAAAGTAAACGGACAACATTTTTTGTTTTAAGTTACATTACATAAGGACGAGGTATTCATTTATGATATTGACTAAGAACATAAAGAGATATACTTACTTTTTAAGTAGAGTTTCATTATTTAATAAATTTTTACCACTAACTCATTTTTTTAACAATGAGTATTCAAGAAGACTTGGTCACAATGGAAGAGAAAGAATAAACTTCTATAGAAATACATGATCCACGTAGGATAAACTATATATTTACCTTGTATTTATAGATTAATAAAAACCAAGATGGTTAGTATAATATCTGATGATCCCCCAAATGGATATTCCATTAGATAAAAAAACACTAATCTTAATTTCTAAAATTAAACCATCAATACCCCAAAGTTAAATAAATACCATTCAATAATCAATTGTCCTTAAAATCCTTCAATAAAATATAAACTAATATTGAAACCCAAAACTTATAAGAATGTAGTCTTCCATGTTAAATTGTATCTCCAAATGACATTAATTACTCTTAAAGTCACATACATAAAAGTAATTAACCTAATCATCTCCATAAATAACCCAAATCACTATAAATCCACAATAATAACACAGATAAAAACCCACCATTACTCCTAAAATGAAATCCCATACTATTCTATTTTCCTTGGGCATATAGTGTTCACAACAAAGCGAACAACTTCCAAAATAACATTTATCACTTAATCACTAAATCATTTTCCTATATTAAGGGTATTCATTTGATAATACATAAGATCTCAAATAAAATTATTATTGATCATTAAAATCATTTAACTAAAAATAATAGTCACACTAACCAGGGACATCACGTAGTCCAGTGGTAGGCAATAAATCCCAATCACAATTTGCTTGTGGGTTCGATTCCCACAGCTTTTCCCGACGCGACGGGTTGTCACACGGTCTGCATGTTGTCCTTTTTCAAAAACTATATTTTATAACATTACCAAAATGAAATAAATTACTCAAAATAACCATAACATAATTTAACCACAAATCTTATCTCATACCTTGCATTTTCATCCCAAATTATAATAACTTATAATTGCCTCAAACCCAATGATCATATAAAACCAAATGGTTATTTATAACTATATCCACAAGAGAAAAGATAATTCTTCCTCAAATATCATTCTCACATGGAAAACTATAGGGTTAAAAATTCAAGAGAAAATTATTCCAATGTAAACCCATCAACAAGGAGAACTAATAATTTTTAAACATTTATCCAACCATTTATTTCCACATATCTCTTTCTTTGACCAAGAAAATATCCTATAGAATAGGGAATTCACTCGGGTAATGGCCAGGTCCCCTACATTTACGGAAAATGACTGTAAATGGATTATTGGGACCATTTTAATCTTCTTTCATAGTACTCTTCATTTTTCTTTAGAAATTCTTCACTTTATGTCCTTCCTTCCCGCACATAAAGCATTTCTTTGTCCCATTGAGACACTTTCCTGGGTGTCTCCTTCCACATTTCCTGCATGATGGAAATTGAGGATTCCTTTCTCCATGGTCTCCACTTATAGAGATCTTATCATTCATCACATTTCTCTTCTTTGTTGAGTCCGGGAATTGGTAAATATATATATTGTTGATCATATTTTTGGAAAATTTATTTGGTATAATGACGATATCGTTTATGCCTACCAACATTCCATTTTTTTGCTCATTTCCACCACCGTTCCTACCTTGTACATCATTCTCAAAGTCACTATGACTTCCTTGGAATCCAGCCATTGAATAAAACCAGAAAGCATTGTGTGAGTAACAGTAGTCATAAAATCATTTAGAGATTAACATGTCACCATATTCTCAATTTGAAACACATTAGGATTAACCAAGTTCATTTACTCTAATCTTATATATATAATACTTCAAATCAGTTTGTAATGAAAATGTAAATTATCCTAAGCATATCCCCCGGGAGTGTCGTAACCAAGAGTGCAGCAAGGCCCGTTGTCGTGCACTATTTCCCATTCGAGTCTAGCTCAAAGCGGTGTTTTTGTGTTTGACCCCTAGGTACATCTATGCCAGAGCCACCTCTACCTGCTCGTATCCAGACATGGATGTATTTCTCGGAAAACTCACAAAATCTCTACAATACCAAAATTCTAGGAAGTTATTCTATACTAATCCTCAAAGTTCATCTTAGGTCTATGTGCTCTAATTAGAGTTTATCTAAATCTACCTTCCAAGGTTTGTATTAAACTTCCTCTGATACCAACTATAACTCCCTGACCCTAGATACCCAGAGTCGGTGCATTATTACATAACATTGGCATGATCACAAAAAAGATCAAGGCTCAAAAGGCCGATTAGTTTAGTAGCCTTGGAAACACTAGATATATTCATAAAGTTTACATTACATCAATAAGTGAAAAACTAAAACAACATATTGTCTTCATATCCCCTCATACTATCCATGCAGGTCATTCATAAAATACTTCTTCACATCCTGGGAAAAATAAAACATTGAAAGGGGTGAGCTCAGATGCTCAGTAAGGATAACAATATAGCAGAAACTTTCATAAATAAACTTCAAAATTTAAGGCAATGTATAACCAAACCAAAAGTATTTTAAACTTGAACTTCAGCATAATATGGCAACGATAAAATGAAATAATTCCATTTACTTATTCACATGGATATTCTACTTGTCGAATAATCACATGAAAATATTAATAGCCACTTTCATAATGACAGAATGCATAATGCCAGACTATCATAACCACATAGCCAAGGCCTCGTTCCAAGACTACAAATACGATTTTGTCAAGGCCTCATGCCAAGACACTAGTTTGTCTCTTGAGACCTACCGATTCATCGAGGAGCTATAGCATGCTCCACCCGTCACTTACTAAGTCCAATGCATTCCTCATATGAAAAGTTTTAAACATAACATAAACATTCGTATTAAAAATATCATATGAAATGTCGATATCCTTCATCATTCTCGATTGAGGTTAATATGATACAATACAATCTTCCATATTGTATCAAATAAGTTATGTTTGACTGTGGATATGCTATTTTTATACCATTCATGGTTTGTGGATAAAGTATTGACATTTCGTATGCTAGTTTTAATACGAATGTTTATGTTGTGTTTAAAACTTTTCATATGAGGAATGCATTGAAATTATTAAGTGATGGGTGGAGCCCGTTATAGCCACTCGATGAATCGGTAGGTCTCATGAGACAAACTAGTGTCTTGGCATGAGGTCTTGACAAAATAGTATTTGTAGTCTTTCCACGGGGCCTTGGATACGTTGTTATGATAGTCTAGCATTATGAATTCAGTCATTATGAAAGTGGTTATTAATATTTTCATTTGATTATTCGACTTGTAGAATATACATGTGAATAAGTAAATGGAATTATTTCATTTTATCCTTTCCATATTATGTTGAAGTTCAAGTATAAAAGGCTTTTGTTTTAGTTATACATTGCCTTAAATTTTTATGTTTATTCATGAAAGTTTCCTCTATATTGTTATCCTTACTAAGCATATGAGCTCACCCCTTTCAATGTTTTATTTTTCCCAGGATGTGAAGAAATATTTTATGAATGACCTGCAGGGATAGTATGAGGGGATATGAAGACAATATGTTGTTGTAGTTTTTCACTTATTGATGTAATTTAAAATTTATGAATATATCTAGTGTTTCTAATGCTACTAAACTAATCGGCCTTTCGAGAATTGATCTTTCTTGTGATCATGCCAATGTTATGTAATAATGCACCGACTCTGGGTATCTAGGTTCGGGGTCTTACAGGTTCATACCGGTGAGGTTTCTAACAGTGAGTTTTCTAACGGCGAGGTTTCTATCGGTGAGGTTTCTAATTGTGAGGTTTCTAATGATGAGGTTTCTAACAGTGAGGTTTCTAATGGTGAGGTTTTTAACTGTGAGGTTTCTAACTCACAGAGTCTATCATTCACAACTCATGTCTAATGTAACTTAACCTATCTGAACTTAAAGTCCTTTTGAAAATGTCAGCTAATTGATGTTCAGTACCTATAAATTAAAGAGTACTATCACCTTTTTGGTAATGATCTCTCAAAAATTGGTGCCTTACATCAATGTGTTTGGTTCTAGAGTGAGAAACAGGATTCTTAGAGATATTAATCACACTAGTGTTATCACAATTTATTGAAACATGTTTAAAATCCTATCCATAGTCCAAAAAAGTGTTTTTTATCTACAGAATTTGTGCACAACAACTACCAGCAGCTATATACTCTGCTTCAATAGTAGACAATGCAACTGGATTATGTTTCTTACTACACCAAGATACTAAGGATTTTTCCAATATGTGACATGGTCAAGATGTGGTTTTTCTACCCAACTTACGACCAGCAAAGTCATCATCTGAATAACTTTTTAAATCAAAAGATTGTCCTTTTGAATAAAACAAACCTAAATTTTCAGTATGTTTAAGATATTTGAAAATTCTATTAACAGCAAGAAAGTGGGATTATTTAGGATTAGCTTGAAATATTGCACACATACATACAGTAAACATAATGTCTGGTTTCCTAGTAGTAATGTAAAGTAGACTTCCAATTATACCTCTGTAATTTGTTTGATCAACTGGTTTCCCAGATTCATCAATGTCAAACTTAAAGGTGGTACTCATGGGTGTATCAATATCCTTAATACTATCTAAACCAAAATGTTTTAAAAGATCCTTTGTATATTTTCTTTGATTTAAAATAATACTATTTTCATTTTGAAAAACATGAAATCCAAGAAAATATTTGAGTTCTCCCATTAAACTCGTTTCAAATTCATTTTGATACTCTTTGAAAAATCAACACACAAAGAATTTTTATAAGAACCAAAAATAATATCATCAACAAAGATTTTCACTATTAAAACATCTTTAGAAATTCTTTTAATAAAAATGGTTGGATCAGCAATCCCTTTGGTAAAGCCTTTTGAAATAATAAAACAACTAAGTCTATCATACAAAGCTCGTGGAGCTTGTTTTAAACCATATAAAGCTTTAGAAAGTTTAAAAACTCGATTTGGAAAATGAGGATTAGTAAATCTATGTGGTTGTTCAAAAAAAACATCTTCAATTATAAAAAAAATTAGAAAAGAACTTTTAACATCCATTTAGTATAACTTGAAATTCAAATGAGTAGTATAGGCAAGTAGGATCCGAATAGCTTATAATCTAGATACAGGTGAAAAAGTTTCCTCATAGTCTCTTCCTTCCTTTTGACTATACCCTTGTGCAACTAGCCTTGATTTTTTCTAACTATATTTCTAGACTCATCAACTTTATTTATAAAAACCAATTTAGTGCGTATAGTCAAAGTTTCCTTAGGTCTTTCAACTAATTCCCAGACTTTGTTTCTTTCAAATTGATTTAATTATTCCTGCATAGCCATTACCCAAAATTCATCATTGATTGCATCATTGATATTTTTAGGTTCTAACTATGAAAGAATGGATTGATGTTCAACCTGATTTCTTAGAGAAGATATAGTCTATGCCCCTCTATCAAGATTACCAACAACAGCATCCAAAGGATGATTCTTTAGAATCCTAGTTGATCTAGTAAAGGTAGGACTAGAAATTTCAGGTTCTTCCCTATATTCGGGTTCACCAGAAGTAGATTCTGAAATATTTACAGAACTGGTTTTCATTACAACAGGTTCATTGATTTTATCATTAAGGTATATAATAGACAGATCTTCTTCATGATTTTCAAAAGAATAATTAGTCTTAGGCGGATCAGTTTCATCAAATATTATGTGAACAGATTCTTCCACACATTTAGTTCTTTTATTAAAGACTCTATAAGACTTACTAATATAGAGTAACCTAGAAAGATTACCTCATCACTTTTAGAAGAAAACTTTTCAAGATTATCTTTAGTATTGAGAATAAAGACTTTGAAACCAAAGACTCTAAAGTAACTAACTTTAGGATTCCTATTATTCCACAGTTCGTAAGGGGTCTTCTTAAGAACGGGTCTAATCAAGACTCTATTTATAATATAACAAGGTGTATTCATAGCTTCAACCCAAAAATAAATAGGAAGGTCATATTCATTAAGAATAGTTCTTGCAATTTCCCGAAGGGTTATATTTCTTGTTTCAACTACACCATTCTGTTGAGGTGTCCTAAGAGCAGAAAAGTTTGACTATAGCCATTGTGTGATAGTAAGATTCAAACTCATTATTTTCAAACTCACGGCCATAATCACTTCTCAAGGCCTTAATTTTATGTCCACTAAGGTTTTCTACAGACTTGGAATATTTCATAAAATAAGAACAATCTTCACTTTTGTGAGCAAGAAAGTATACCCAAGTGTATCTAGAAAATTCATCTATTAGACATAGACATAGTGCATTCCATCTAAACTAGATACTATAGAAGGTCCAAATAAGTCAATGTGAACCAACTCGATAGGTTGAGAAGTTGAAAATTCTTTCTTTGATTTAAAAGAAACATTATGTTGCTCTCCCTTTTGACAGGGATTATAAACATTGATTGTTGGGAATTTTAGTTGATGTATGTCTCTAACTAAGTTATTCCTAGTCAATTTTCTAAGTGAATGAATGTTGCAATGTACTAATATTCTGTGCCATATCCAAGACTCTTTATGAAAAGCATTTAATCAAGTAATGTTCTATTTAGCTAATTAATTCCAATCAACTATATAAACATTTTTATTTCTCAAAGTAGAAAATACATAAAATATTAGAATTAAAAACATTACAAGAATCATTTTAAAATTTAACATTGAAACCATCATCACACAACTGAGAAATACTTAATAGGTTGTATTTTAATCCATCAACAAGTAAAACTTTATAAATTAAAACTGAATCAGTGTTACCAATCTGGCCTAGGCCGATGATTTTTCCTTTTGAATAACCACTAAAGGCGACACGGCCTCCATCAACCATGACTATTCTTTTAAAACATGAAAAGTCTCATGTAATGTGACTAGAACATCCACTATCTAAATATAATATCTTCTTATAATAACTCTTTAAGAAAATATCCTACAAAGCAGGTTTAAACAGAAAATGATTTTGGTACCCATATTTTCTTGGGTCCAGACAGGTTAGCAAGCAAAACTTTTGGTATCCATATTTTTCTAATGGGTCTCATACAATCAATAGATTCAAACGATTTTGAAAGATAAACTTATTTTGATTTATAACCATGTTAATAACTATTTGAAGCATATGTATTTCCAGAACTAGAACTAGCAGCATTCTTTCCAGATTTAGGAATAAATCTATTTTTAGTAATCTGTCTCTATCCAGGCTGATAGCCTATTCTAGTAGTATATTTTGGCACCACTTGTTTACCTAACATTTGTGTAAGTGTATCTTTTCCATTTGTGAACTTTTATAAATCTTTTATAAGTTTCTCATTGGACAATTTCAGTTTAGTATTTTCCTTAAGTAATTGAGGATTAATTTTCTTTTCTATTTCAAGTGGATATTTAATAGAGCTGGTCAAAGCATGTTGTTTCTTCAAGGTCTTATACTTGTCCTTCAATTCATTACAGGTTTCTTCTATCATGTTACAGTATTAAAATAACTCTTCACTAGACATATTTTCAGATCCAGAATCAGAATCAACTCCAGAATAATAATAACTTAAAGTAAGAGTATCCAATGTTACCTTAGATGTGTTTTTCATGAAACACATATTAGCTTTTTGAGATTTTTCATCCTAAGAAGAATCAGAATCACTTGATCTATCTTCTGAATAACTCCATGTTTCTTTCATAGCTTTCTTATATTTTTTTTCCTTATAATCATATTTCTTCTTGAACTTTAACTTCAGGCAGTCTACTTTTACATGTCCTTTTCTTTTGCATTCATAGTAGATGATTTCATCAATCATATCATACTTTTTCCAATCCTTCTTCCAATGACTTTGTTGGTCATACTTACCCTTATAATATCGTATTTTGAAAAATTTCTTCTTCCTATATAACTTCTTGAATCTCTTGGATATTTGAGCCATCTCTTCATCACTATCAGAATATGAACCTTCACTTGCTGAGATTTCATTAGGTATGTAAAATGTCTCCTTGTCCTTACTCTTTGAGGCAGTAGACTTATATGCCACCGACTTTCTCTTTGATTCATCATATTCTTATTTGTTTTCTTTCAATTATTCTTCATACATCATTAACTTACCAATCAGATCCTTAACAGGTAAAGCACCAATATCATAGGATTCTCTAATTGAAACTGATGTGCCTCTCCATCTGTCTAGAATACATCTTAATATCCTCATGATTTTCTCTTTTCCAGGAACAACTTTTCCAAGTGATCTCATTATATTTACAATTTCATTGAACCTGAGATACATGTCAGAAATAGGTTAATCAGGATTCATTTTAAAATTATCATATTTAATAGTGTAGGTATTCAATCTCATTTCTTTAACATTGTTTTTTCCTTCATGAGAAACACCCAAAGTATCCCAAATATCATAAGTAGTTTTACAAGCAGAAATTCGATTAAATTCTTGATCTCCTAAAGCACAATACAGGGCATTCATTTCTTTACAATTAATATTGTAATAAGTTTTAGTTGGTTCATCCCAAGTAGTTCTTTCTGTTTCTGGAATCTTATATTGAGTTTTTATAGCAGTCCAGATGTCAAATCCCATACTTTCAAAATGAATTTTCATTTTCAGTTTCCATTGGGAATAATTAATACCATTAAAGAATGGTGGTCTGTTGGTAGCAGCACCTTCTAATCTATTATCCATAATTACATTTTAACAAATATATTTAAATAGATAAAATTTAGAGCTAACAGAAATTTAAGATATTTATGATACAACTAAAATCATAGTTGAAAAACAGAGTATTTGGAAATTATTTAAAAACAAAAAACAACCTTTGATACTAAATGTTTGTCGGAGTGGATACTCAAGAGGGGGTTGAATTGAGTACCAATGAAAAATTTCTGTTAAAAATATTTCTATTAAAATCCCCCAAATTAAATAACAAGCTAAATTGTAGTGAATTTGTAAAACAATAAAGGGTCAGTTAGGTTCTCAATAGATTTATTAGTGCTCAGTTAACCTAATCTGATGATTAATTAACTTTTGAAACTAACCTAATGCTTTACAATAAATACATACACTTTCTATTTTCACTGTCAGTGTAACTTTAAAATAGATTTGTTTTTCAATGTACTTAGCAGTAGAATATTCAATATAGTTTAAAACAAAATAAATAAGCACAACAGTTTTAACCAAGTGGTTCAGTCGCAAGCTAAGACTTAGTCCTCTCAAAAAATTTATTTAACTTTTGATCCACACCCTGGATCGGGGTTTTAAAACAGTGCTCAGACTGTCCAGGTCCTCTGAGCACTACCACCGTTCTTCGTGGGAAAACAAAAACAACAGCCCACAAGCTGTCTAGGTCCCACATGACCTCTACCACTATACATAGTAGGATACAAGAGAGTTATAGATGTTTTGAATGAGGATTTAGAAATCCTCTAGTTTAGCACAGGAGTCAGTGTGTATATGGAATATACAGAGTACACACACTGCACAAATTGTAAATATATGAAACACAATAGATCGGAACAGATATAGGAGAGTTTAGAATGCTCTATGTATTTTGAGTGAAGCTTTGGACTCCTCAGATTGATGAAGATGTGGCTTTGAGTCCTCTAGTTTTTGTCAAGAAACAGAGTGTCGTTTTTGTATTTTACTTCCAGTCCAGGTTGATCAGTATGATCAGCTTGAGTGTATGAATAGATCGTTGTAGTTCTTCACTCCTTGATTGTTCAGGTTTTACAGATTCTGAAGGTGTTCTTCCTTCTTCTTCTATGAATGTAGGTTCTAGAGTGTCTGAAAATTATCTTTTATGTTCATGGAAAAGACTGACTGACCACCACACATCTTTAGTAGTTCGAGGTTACCTTATATAGCTTTAGCTCCAGAAATAGGGAATGATTACTTTATGGAAGGTATGAGGTACGGTTCTTGACAGGACAACAACTTTCATTAATTAAAATTAATTGCATTAAAAACATTAAATATTACCGTTAGTTTAATTTAAATAAAGAATAAATGTACAAGCAGAAGAATGCTTGTAACATTTGACTTATATTGGTAGCTTTTTGTCTCTGTAATGGTAGCTTCACAGGAATCGGTAGCTTCTCCTATCGGTAGTTGTTACACTTTATTACAGTAGCACTATGTATCAGAAGCTCTTTCAATCAGTAACTCTCTTTTACTGATAGCATTCTTATATCGGTAGACTTTGTAGAGGTAGTTGTATGTCTGTATCAGCAGACTTGCATCGGTAGCTGTCTGTCGGTAGACTTTATATTAGTAGCTATTTGTCTGTCTGTTTGTATCGGTAGCCTGTATCGGTAACTATGTTTTAGTGTCCCTTAATTTATCGGTAGACTATGCACCAGTAGGTTTGTATCAGTCGACTTGTGCATACCGGTAGACTTATGCTATCGGTATCTATTCTTCAATCGGTAGCTGTTATGCATATCAGTGACCTTGTCCATATCAGTTGACTTCTGTACCGATGTACTTAGCCTAATTAGTAGTTGTGTTTGTGTTGGTCTGTATCAGTAGAAATGTGCATTTTAGTGGACATAATAATTATCTGTTCTATGGAAAACATATCCAGATTGAGTTAGAATTATTTCAAGGTATGTATAAACATCGATAAACATTGATTAGCATATTCCAATAATTATTTTAATATTTTTATCTACATAATCTAATATATATATATATACCGGATTATAAAAAAAAATTAAAACATAATGGAGATTATCAAAATAGGTGAGGTCAACACTCATGTTTGTGTTTTTCATTTATTCCCCTATTTCCTCATTCATCATAGGAAAATACCTTGGATCGTGGTTCGATAAATGCTGAGAAATAAACCATTGCACACTTGATTCTTGGTGAAACAGTTCAATATTATATATATGGACTCATTATGGCATAGTAATTGTATAATGAATGAATTGGCAGAAAATCAAAATGATTTTGTGATACTTGATTTCATATTATTCGATGTGGGATGATGGATGACGCATGATTTCATATTCCAAATGGTTTTGATGGACAGCCCCTAGTTTTCAAGTATTTAAGGGATTGAACAATGGTTTACCATGGTTTTAGGACTTAGTTGTGGGTAGATTGATACATAGTAGAGAGGATAAAGTCAAACATTCCTAATATGGGACTCTAAAAAATACTACAGCACAAGTCATGTATTTAATATCTGTGTGCCGTGTAAGACACCATGGTGCTACGCTAGGGTTTCACATAGAAGTTAAGTATCACATGGCGTATGACCCTATTACATGTCGTGTAACCCTTCGAAATTGGATCTACACATACCAGGGATAATAAAAAGGCACATTAAAGGGAAAAACTGACTATATATGGAATCTGTTAGCTATCCAGATACATGATTATAAGTACATGAGCATATACAAGACATGTACTCTTACACAGATGCAGACATGCACATGCCGTGATACACATGTATTACCCAGTATCAAATTGAAACTCCAGGAACTACCAAAAAACACCATGTACTCCATCAAAGTTACCTTAGATCCCTTGTAATATTCTTTTTAGACATTTTTTGTTAGGTAGTGTTCCATAGATCTATTTCATATGGGTAAGTATGGAATCACATCATACACATAGGATTATGACCCCTTCAATGGGTCTTCATGGATATAGTTGTTGCAATCCTTCTATGAGTCCCATAGTGTGATCCTCTATCATTATATTTACCTAGGACGAGATCTTAATATCATTTTAAACAACTTTATATGGTAACCAATCCTATACTAATAAGTTCATTCACAATTGAGTTTTTGGTATACTATATGGCCTTGGGTGGGATCATCATCTATGTCTTGTTCTCTTCATACCTCCTTTATATACTTTTAATGGAATGGGTATATGAATATGTACTTCTTGGATTGATTACAATAGTGATATGTTACTTAATGAGTTTTTTCAACTCAAAGAGTGCTATTTGGAGCCTTCAAGCATGATACTTATACTGGAATTACGATTTTGGATTACATTCAGATTTGTGTCTTTGTTGATTATATCTTAATATTATTTTTTATGTGATGTAGAAATATACCTATTTAGAATAGATTTTTTTTAATTTCTACATGATTATTGATTTGAGGTTCTTCTACTAGGTATTATTATACTCACCCCTACATGGCCTTTTCTCACACATGTCATGTCTTATGAAAACGATTAACCTTGTAATAGATTTCTAGTAGAGAAATGACCAGGCAGTTATTATTGACCCAAATAAACCAAGGTGAATTTTTGTGGCTATATTTATAATAGTACCCATATATAATTTCATGTTGGACATGATTCTAGAATCATGGTGCTGGGATTTGGTTTGGAACTTTTTAATTTCTGGTACATGTTTTCATACAGTAGATGTGGGATTTAAATTTATGCATGCATGGTTTATCAGTTGACATAAATTTTATAATTGTATGGGATTTGAGATTAGTTTATGTCTATTGGAAAATTAATTTATGGCCTCCCATTTGACTGATATGTGTACTCAACGCTAGTCTTCAAACCCTGACTTATTAGGGGCGGGATTGAAGTGGTCATACCTATTTCCTAATAAAGATGGGTCATGGTAGATTCATCCCATTATTTCTAGTTAGGTTTATCCTAGTATTAATTTGGATGACATCCATGGAATCTATTACACTCTCTTACAGTGGAATTAATTTGTTTTACGCATTGTATTATAGTCATACACTTATATCCATATTGTATGACTTGCCACAATGAGTTGTCTCAATCCATGTGGTCAAGGATTCATTGGTTTATCCTTGTATCATATTTTATTTTTATTCTTTGTATTTCTCCTTGATTATTAGTTTATAAAAAAAATAATCCCATGAATAGTAATTAATAAAATAAATGTTCAAAGACAACATATTAATCTGAAGTAGATATGAGTTATTTATAATTTCACTATTTTAATTTTGATATACATGAACATAGTATTGTTTATATTCATAGACCAGTTTTGTATATATATTAATGGTCTTGTACTACTGAGTGTTATTTCACAATCTATTTGGTCCAATTTTTGTACTCAGAATGATTATATGATCACAAGTGTGGAAAATGTTAAGCATCCCAGTTTGGACACCTAAATTCTTAATTTAGGATGAAATATTTGCTGTATATGACAGTGAATGTTCATGTGATACATCGATATCTTATCTAAGAATTTATTATTTTTCATATCATGTATTCTAGTATCTTTCTACTATAATTTATGCATGTTTTATCTTTTTTGGGATGCATGAAATCGTTCTTTTTATATGTAATGGTTTACATGTTTTTATGATTACCAATTTCATTGATTCTTATTCTTGTTTATACTTCATTATTTATTTCTATTAGGATTCCATTATTTATTCATGTTTTCACCATGGTGATCCCCTCTATCTTGATGTAATAGACTCTATAAGGACACATACTAGGCCCTCTATGCTATTTAGTAGCCTCTGGCATACAAGCAGGTGCACATGAGGCTATGTGGCTTAGCAGGATTATTTAATCATGGTTGAAATATGACTGGGGCACAAAAAGGTGGTATCTAATATTATTTATTTGTATAATTTTTTTCTAAAATTATTTAAGAGATTATAGAAATTTTGGTACATGTTTATAAACCATTCATGGGAGTTTTAACCCATGTTCAGTGTAAAAACCATGTCTATGTTGAATTAGAAATTTTTGTTTATAGTCCTCCGCCAATATAATTATATATTGTCATTGTTGGATGATTCAAATGAATAGTGGTATTATATATTCTTTAAGAGGATTCTACATTGTCCTAGAATGGCAAGAAACATTATTACATTCATCACTATAAGCACCAATAGATTCAAATTCCATGCAAATTCCATGGTATATAGTTTAATATTATAGCTTTCATTACTTGTTATTCCTATGATTGTTGATCATGGCATGTTTTTTTCATATGCCTCTTCCACTAACGACTTCTTGAGGGAAGGGAAATTGGTTGCTTAAAATTTCACCTTCAAACTAAATTGTGTTTTCCCATATTGTTGATGGTGGTATCATTAATATCCAATTTTGACTCATTGAATCTACATACCCCTAGTTTCAATATGTGATCTTTTATTGTGGTTGATAAGTACCAATTTTAATTTATAAATATTATAGGGATTTATAATCTGAAATGGGTAATTCACCCAATTGAGCCATCATAATTTACCCATTACATTATGAGACTAAATATAAGGGAGATTAGTTTCAATTATATGGTTGTGATTTTCACTTTATAGTTTATTGAACATTTTATACTGGGATGATAAATTCATATAATTAATCCTTATATTATGTATGAACTCAAAATATAATGTATGATTTAGATTCTATCTTGTAAATAAAATTATTTCTAGTAAATAGAGAGGAAATTTTCAACATATAGGGAATTTCCATCCTTAACTTTCAATTGACCCTCCTTATATCAAAATCCCAATAAATGAAAAATTTAAATGTATACCAATACCCTGAACATTGACCTTAGTAGATGGGATATTATGAATTATGTAGTAAACCTTTTTCCTTGTGTTCAAAACCCATTAGTTATCGTATCTACTTTGAAATATCTTTTTGAGGTGTGACCATGAAATTTAATGAGACATTCCACAATTAAATCCTCACGTTATGCACCTGGAGGGTGTTGATGATCATTCTCAAGAAATGTCGATACCTTAGCTACCATTTTTACCTCTAAGACTAGAACTTGAGGCACCACCATCTATTCCATAATAGGGATATGATGCTCATCGTTGACATTGTTTCCTATTTGCGATCTAGTCTATACATGGTTCTCTATGTTATTCACCTAGGATGTATAATCATACATGTGGGTTCCATCACCATCATCATCTATTTTTATCAAGGGATGGAGGTTCACATGATTTTAAATCATGATTAGATGTAATTTAATCTGCCTTCGAGAAGATCGAGATTCCACCATAGAGGAGGTTCAATATCACCACGTACATGCTGCATTATTCTACCAAGTGATGGTGGGATGCAAAAACCGAGGCTGTTAATTATCAGGTAATGGTTGGGAAAAACTTCTAGTTTTCCATCTACCATTTCATTTTCCCTAAGACAGTAAGAGTTGACCTAGTAATGGTGTTCATGTACATGGAGTAGGGTGTTATGTCCATAATGGAAAATTCATTGCATTTAACCTAGATTCAGTCATATCCACTATTAATTTATAGTTTTGAGTTATAATGAGATGGATAAAAATTGGTTTGCGTCAGGTATTTAATCTATTTTTAGAATAATTTCTTACCCTTATCTATTATTTTTGAAATTGTGAACCATGATCTTATCATTGAGAACAACATGAGATGGCTTGAGAGTATTGGGCATTGATATTCTATTCCAATGTAGGGTATTAGTTCATCTAGTATAAATAAGAATAAACTTGAGGTTTCTCATCATAACAATGGTTGAAATAGTATCTACAATGGTAACTCTATTGTATTCCATTAGTGTCGGTGAATAGGGAATGTGAAGCCATAGTGCGATCGATACTCACTGGAGTGTTGTGCATGTAGTAGGATTGGTCAATTTCTATGGGTTTTCTATAAATTTATTCATGTTTCTAATGGGATAGTAACCAAACTAGGTTGAAAATAAGGATAAATATAAGTGACCCTATGTCAAGAATGATGGTTGAGTAGAACCAAATAAGAATTCTAAGGATAGGGACATAACTGGTTTCGTCAGACTTATGAATTTTAGTATATGCAGAGAGGACCTTATCCTGGTAGTCCAGTTGTACCTCAAGGCCATGGATCGTCCAGTTACATTCATTGCAACTGATACATGAGGAGGATAATCTATGAAAATCTATTATACGAGATACTATTCTAGAAGCCTCTATAATCATACCTTATTTGTTCTATACTTGTTCGTATAACACCTTTTATCTCAGTATCATCCATGGAAATTCATGGATTTGAAATTTTGTACTTTTGTGAGGTGATGAACATTGATGCATCATTGGGAGTATAGTCAAAGGTTATACACTAATTCAAGGACTATCCTCTTGAGATTAGTGGTTATATATTCCTGTGGAATCTCATTATCCTTGAGATGATAGGGTTTGATATCTTACATGGGATGGATTGTCTCATAAATTATTATTCCCACATTGACTGTAATCATTGAATGGTTACTTTTAAATCACATGAGGTTTGAAGATATATATATATATATATATATGGGAAAATGGGATGTCTAAACCGGTTGAGTGGGACTAGAGAATCATGGACAGGGATGAGTGACAACCTAGTTTTCTAATCATTTCATGGATGATCAGACAATGTGTATCAATGAAATTTCTATAGTGTTGGAACTGTTAATGGATATTCTAAATGTATAATTATCTAGAGTACCTCCTAATATAGAGAGGACGAGTTTACAATAATGCTCACTCCATGAGTAGCTGTAGTATTATTTCCTCTACGCATGATGTGTCACGACCCGACCCAACGGGGCTCGAGCCGCGACTCCCCAAGCCCGCCTCCAATAGGCCAGGGGCTGGCGACCAGCGCCGAGTAGGCTATCACACACATGGGAGGCATTAGCCTAAGGTACCTGTACACACGCACCCACAAACACCTCCATGCAACAGTGCAGAGATATAGAAACTAGAAAGTAAAAGCATGCATACAATATCCCACAACCAGAGAGCAACAGCAAAAGTACAAAGGGCAAAACAGGGCCCACCAAAAGAAAACTACAAAGCGCGTCCAACCTGCTCTGAAGAAGGGGAATGCTGCCACAAACACCCGCCGGAAAGCTCTCTAGGCACAGCTCCAGTAAACACCCCGGTAAACACGCTCACTAAGATCTGCCTGCTCCGGGTCCTCCTGGGACTCCGTCGAAGGGCCTGTGGTCTGCACAAGACACAAACATGTGCGGGAAAAGCCCGTGCAGGGGTGAGTATAAACATACTCAGTAGGCACCCCCAAAACCCAAAACCCAAGGGAGAAACTGAAAGGCAATAGTCCGCTCAACCTAGCCAGAGGGAACCCAGACGAGAGAGAAACTTCATCTCGTGACCATCCTCGACTAAACACAACAAGTCAGCTCAGCTCAGCTCAGGTGTATGCCCATACATACACCTTGAACAAACCAGATATACTCAGCTCACGCCACAAAGCCACAAGAGTTACTGACCTCATCACCAGCAACTGTCCCAACAAGGCGAGTACACCCCATGATCACTATCATACCAGAAGAAACTCATCCGAGAGATACACTCTATCGGGTCCCAAACAAACGTCTTAGACACTCACCTGAGAGACCACGCTCGTCGGATAACATCACTCGCTGAAACAACATAACCACCAAACTCCTCGGATAGGGGATCACCACTAGGGTCCGCTAGGGGATACCAATACCCACTCCGGTATACGTAGCTCACAGACAGGGGATCACTCCCAGAGTCCGCTGGGGGATACCACGAACCGATCTGGCATACGTAGTTCTCACAGATAGGGGATCACTCCCAGGGTCCGTTGGGGGATACCACAACCCGATCTTGCGCTCGAAAGAAGCTTCACAATCAGATAGAGGATCATCGTCCATATAAAGATGGTCACGACGATACCGAAACCCTATCTGGTATAACTCACGATGTAGGGGATCGAACCGACGATGCCGCAACCCTACCGAAACCACGCGCTAAGTAGGGGATCATATTACCAACGATACCATAACCCTACCAAAACCATGCGCTAAGTAGGGGATCGTATAACCAACGATACCGCAACCCTACTATAAGCCTCATGCTGAGTAGGGGATCATATACCCGACGATACCGCAACCCTACTATAAACCTGATGCTGAGCAGGGGATCGTATACCCGACGATGCCACAACCCTTCTGAGCACGACCCACCGCGTAGGGGATCATAATCCTGATGATGCCACAAACCCTACGGGGTTAACCAGCTAGATTGGGGATCGATGCCCGTGACTAAGCGGTCACAGCGATACCAAGAACCCGATCTAGGGAAAAGATACTAGAGGATCCCACTCCGGGCCTACCGGATGGATTCAACAACTCTAACAGTTTAATCATCTCATCGAGAGGATCACAAACCTATACGAAGGTTGTGATGCCACACGAACCCTCGTTGGAACGAACCAAGGAAGTACCCACAACCACTGCTGGTCAAAAACATCGCTAACTCGAGCGACCCACAACAACGCCACATTGCGCACCTCCAAGGCCAACACCGAGGCAACCATCGCGATCTACGCGGAAAAACACGCAGGATAGGCTGCTTACTCGACCGAAACAGAGCACCGGTGAAAAAGGCACTATTCACCGTAGCTAGCTCGTGCGGGGCCCACACAACGATCCCAAAACTCATCGAGCGGGCCATAACACGACGATCTCCTCGAAAAAACAAGCAGAATCGACTAATCGCTCGTCCAAAACGGACACCCGGTGAAAAAGGTATTATTCACCGAAGGCCAGCTCGGGTGGGGCCCATGCCTGGATTCTGAAACTCATCGAACGGATCGCACCATTGTGATCCCCACGAAAAACACATAGGATCTACTATTCATCCGCCAAAATCGGACTCCTGGTGCAAAAGCTGCATTTCTCCGCAAACGCCAAAACCCGGCCTCGTGGGGCCCGCACCCCGTTCACCGTCCCAACACCCAGAAACCATATCAAAAAGTCCGTCGTACCATCAGGGTCTCAACGCCACCGACGGCACGTCAATCGGACGCTCCGGGTAGAAGTTACAATGGCCCAAAGTCGTAAAATAATAAAATAATATTATTTTATACGACGTTTCTAACTCCCGGGCCACGATCCCGAACCCTTAAACCCTCAAAGTGAGTTCAAAAGGTCTGTCTCGACGCAAGGAGCACGTCTCCGCAAACGGCTCACAAATCGGAGTTTTGGTTTGCGAGTTACGGGGGTTTAAAGAACCCCCGGAAAATCCTGGCCGGACCACCGCCAGTCTCGCTGGAAACCACCGCGCCGCCGCCGGAAACCGCCGCGCCGCCGCCTTGCCTCGCCAGATTCCGCCATGGCCGCCGCCGGAATCCGCGATTTCCACCGGAAAACTTCCGGGGACCCCCGGGAGCACCCCCGGTGCTCCAAAATCAGATCCAAAACATATTTCGGAAACCTCGGGACCCAAACTATACAACCCTTATAACGATTTGAATAAAAACAACAAATAAATGGGGTCTCTGATTTCAAAACTCAAACCGCCTACCTGGAGGGCGAAACGCCGACGTTCTGCCTCAGATCCGCGCTCCAGAGCTTCCGTTGCGCGCTCCTGGAACGTCCGCCATCGAATTCTGAGCTCGTGGGGGCTTCGTTTGCTCGATTCGGCGGAGTGGCGGCGAAGAATGGCGAAGAACGCCGAGAGGAACGGTAAAGGGGGGGGGGGGCGCTGATATTTATATCAGCCGCCCGCCGGCGCCAAACCCGCCTCAGACCCGACGCCCGATGCGAACAAAAGTAAGGTCACCCCTGGGGTAAACGCGCCGTTCTGAACGCAACGGCGAACTCAGATTTTCCATCCGAGACTCCGTTCAGAAGTTATTCGAGCCGACGCTCGCACACTAACTTCGCTACTTATTTACGAAAACGCCCTTGGTGGCGTTTCTCACCGCAGGCCCGCACCCACAAAGTTTACACCCCACCTTGGGTAAACGGCACGTTCCGGACGCAACCGTGTCATCAGATTCCCGTTCTGAGATACCGTTTAGGAGATATCACACCCCCACCATGTGAAAAGTATAAAAATACTTAATATTTTTATAAAATTAATTTCGGGCACACCGGGCCTCGGAATCGCACGCCGTCTTCGCTCCTAGATCTGGAATTATTCCTAGAAATATTCCAAAGTCTGACAGGGCCAAAAACCCAAGTCGCTACATCCTCCCCCCTTAGAACTTTTCATCCCCGAAAAGCTCTAAGCACAAGGAAAGCGACTGGACTCTCAACTGGGTCTCACACACCAGCGAGCTCACCAACAAACACCCACATAGGGTCTTATCAACGCCCTGAACAAAACTCTAGCAAGCAACAAAAGAAAAGAGTACCGCTAAATAGTGTCTATCAAACTACTGCTGTAAGTAGAAAGACACAAGGTGTACCTCTATCCATCCGCGGTGCCTCTGGGTCGACTTCCTCCATAGCATGCAGCTGTACTCGCCCTCAGCCACCAGCTCCCTGAGCTTGACGTGGACCACCTGGGGGTGGGGGTGGTGAAAACTGGTACTGCCTACCACCGCCTCCCGTTGCACCAGCTCTGCCGCCATGTCTGTCGCCCTGCGGACCTCCTTGCTCGAGACGCTGCCTCTGCCAAGGCGGTCCATCGACCGACTCCCTCTCAGCAGCACGTCGGGTGGTACAATCTCTAGCAAGATGTCCCCGACCATCTCAAGCGTAACACTGCCTCTCCTGCGGCTGACCAAAACTGGCCTACGAGCCCTGTGAGCCTTGAGGCTCAGATCCTCCATCCTGGGGTCACCTCCTGAAACGTCGGCCACGTCCAGACCCATGAGTCTGACGTCGGCTACCAGATGTCGATCCGACCGTCGAAGTATCAGCTCTCGAGTGCCCAGCACTAACAGGGGGAATCTGCTCAGCCAGAAAACTCTCCACCACCAACGCTCACTCCATCACTCCAGCATAGGTGGGGAAGCACAAGGAAACCACACCTGCTCTGATGTCCCTGCGTAAGCCCTGCTCGAAGGTCCGAGCCCTAATGAACGGGTCTCGAACCATATCCAGGGAGTAGCGCGACAGGTCTGTAAACCTCGCGGAGTACTCCGACACAGTCATGCTCTCCTGTCGAAGCTGCAGAAGCTCCTAGATCCGCACTGACCTCAGCGTCACCGGATAGAACTCCTCCCTGAAGAGCCTCTCAAACTCTGCCCACGTGAGCGTCTCCTCGTCATGGGACTGTGTCACCAAACTCCACCATCGCCCGGAAGAAACATGCAGAAGGCTCACCGCTAGGACCACCATCTGATCTGGAGGTGTCCTCACTAGGCGGAAAACTCGGGTGACTGCCTCAAGCCATTCATCAGCTGCCTGGGGGTCTGGATCACCCCGGAACCTCAGAGGTCGCTGCCTCTAGAACTCATGCAGCGCACTCAGCCTGCGTGAAACCTCGTCCTGCACCGCCGGCACAACCAGCTGCTCGACAGGTGGTGGCTCAACTGGCAGACCACCAGGAGGTGCAACCTCAGAACCTGAGCCCTGCTCCACAGCCACTACACAGGGAGGGTCATCAGCACAATTCTGTTGCGGAACCCTCGCTGGCTGTCGTCGTGGAGGCATCCTGAAATACATTCAAGACGCACCACAGTCAAAGAGTATATCTGGAGAGCTGACTCAAGAAGGAAAAGGAAAAAAAACCCAATCCTATATGATGCATGTACCATTATGTCCACACGACCAGTGTACGAATGTCCCGAGTCGAAAGGCAGGTTATCAGAGTCCTGGTGTATAGATATGTCGGCCGCCGCACCAACACTGGAGTCCCTGGCCTGAAAGCCGAACTCAAAACATCCTAACACTACCGCTATGCAACCCAAACCAAGCTCACAGCTAGACCAGCTACGCTCTGAGATCCCAATGGTGGAACCTCCTCTGATACCACTCTGTCACGACCCGACCCAACGGGGCTCGAGCTGCGACTCCCCAAGCCTGCCTCCAATAGGCCAGGGGCTAGCGACCAGCGTCGAGTAGGCTATCACACACATGGGAGGCATTAGCCTAAGGTACCTGTACACACGCACCCACAAACACCTCCATGCAAAAGTGCAGAGATATAGAAACTGGAAAGTAAAAGCATGCATACACTATCCCACAACCAGAGAGAAACAGAAAAAGTACAAAGGGAAAAACAGGGCCCACCAAAAGAAAACTACAAAGCGCGTCCAACCTGCTCTAAAGAAGGGGAACGCTGCCACAAACACCCGCCGGAAAGCTCCCTTGGCATAGCTCCGGTAAACACCCCGGTCAACACGCTCACTAAGATCCGCCTGCTCCGGGTCCTCCTGAGACTCCGTCGAAGGGCCTATGGTCTGCACAAGACACAAACATGTGCGGGAAAAGCCCGTGCAGGGGTGAGTATAAACATACTCAGTAGGCAACCTAAAAACCCAAAACCCAAGGGAGCAACTGAAAGGCAACAGTCCGCTCAACCCAGCCAGAGGGAACCCAGACGAGAGAGAAACTCCATCTTGTGACCATCCTCGGCTAAACACAACAATTTAGCTCAGCTCATCTCAGGTGTATGCACATACATACACCTTGAACAAACCAGATATACTCATCTCACGCCACAAAGCCACAAGAGGTACCGACCTCATCACCAGCAACTGTCCCAATAAGGAGAGTACACCCCATGATCACTGTCATACCAGATGACACTCATCCGAGAGATACACTCCATCGGGTCCCAAAAAAACTTCTCAGACGCTCACCCGAGAGACCACACTCGTCGGATAACATCACTCGCTGAAACAACATAACCACCAAACTCCTCGGATAGGGGATCGACGCTAGGGTCCACTAGGGGATACCAAGACCTACTCCGGTATACGTAGATCACAGACAGAAGATCACTCCCAAAGTCCGCTGGGGGATACCACGACCCGATCTGGCATACGTAGTTCTCACAGATAGGGGATCACTCCCAGGGTCCGTTGGGGGATACCACAACCCGATCTTGCGCTCGACAGAAGCTTCACACTCAGATAGAGGATCATCTTCCATATAAAGATGGTCAAGACGATACCGGAACACTATCTGGTATAACTCGCGATGTAGGGGATCGAACTGACGATGCCGCAACCCTACCGAAACCACGCACTAAGTAGGGGATCGTATAACCAATGATACCGCAACCCTACCAAAACTACTCACTAAGTAGGGGATCGTATAACCAACGATACCGCAACCCTACTATAAACCTCATGCTGAGTAGGGGATCGTATACCCGACGATACCGCAACCCTACTATAAACCTGATGCTGAGCAGGGGATCGTATACCCGACGATGCCACAACCCTACTGAGCACGACCCACCGCATAGGGGATCATAATCCTGATGATGCCACAAACCCTACGGGGTTAACCATCTAGATAGGGGATCACCGCCCATGACTAAGTGGTCACAGCGATACCAAGAACCCGATCTAGGGAAAAGATGCTAGAGGATCCCACTCCGGGCCCACCGGAGGGATGACACAACTCTAACAGTTTAAACATCTCATCGAGAGGATCACAAACCTATACAAAGGTTGTGATTCCACACGAACCCTCGTTGGAACGAACCAAGGAAGTACCCACAACCACTGCTGGTCCAAAACGTCGCTAACTCGAGCGACCCACAACAACGCCACACTGCGCACCTCCAAGGCCAACACCGAGGCAACCATCGCGATCTACGTAGAAAAACACACAAGATAGGCTGCTTACTCGACCGAAACGGAGCACCAGTGAAAAAGGCATTATTCACCGTAGCTAGCTCGTGCGGGGCCCACACAGAGATCCCAAAACTCATCGAGCGGACCATACCACGACGATCCCCTCGAAAAAACAAGCGGAATCGACTACTCGCTCGTCCAAAACGGACACCCAGTGAAAAAGGTACTATTCACCGAAGGCCAACTCGGGTGGGGCCCATTCCTGGATTCCGAAACTCATTGAACAGATCGCACCATTGCGATCCCCACGGAAAAACACACTGGATCGACTATTCATCCGCCAAAATCAGACTCCTGGTGCAAAAGGTGCGTTTCTCCGCAAACGACAAAACCCGGCCTCATGGGGCCCGCACCCCGTTCACCGTCCCAACACCCGGAAACCATCTCAAAAAGCTTTTCGTACCATTAGGGTCTTAACGCCACTGACGACACATCAATCGGACGCTCCGGGTAGAAGTTACAACGGCCCGATGTCGTAAAATAATAAAATAATATTATTTTATACGACATTTCTGACTCCCGGGCCACGATCCCGAACCCTTAAACCCTCAAAGTGAGTTCAAAAGGTCTATCTCGACGCAAGGAGCGCGTCGCCGCAAACGGCTCGCAAATCGGAGTTTCGGTTTGCGAGTTACGGGGGTTTAAAGAACCCCCGGAAAATCCTGGCCGGACCACCGCCAGTCTCGCCGGAAACCACCGCGCCGCCGCCGGATTCCGCCATGGCCGCCGCCGGAATCCGGGATTTCCGCCAGAAAACTTCCGGGGACCCCCGGGAGCACCCCGGTGCTCCAAAATCAGATCCGAAACATGTTTCGGAAACCTCGGGACCCAAACTATACAACCCTTATAACGATTTGAAGAAAAACAACAAATAAACGGGGTCCGGGATTTCAAAACTCAAACCACCTACCTGGCGGGCGAAACGCCGACGTTCTGCTTCAGATCCGCGCTCCAGAGCTTCCGATGCGCGCTCCTGGAACGTCCGCCGTCGAATTATGAGCTCGTGGGCGCTTCGTTTGCTCGATTCGGCGGAGTGGCGGCGAAGAACGCCGAGAGGAACGGTATAGGGGGGGGGGGGCGCTGATATTTATAACAGCCGCCCGCCGGCGCCAATCCCGCCTCGGACCCGACGCCCGATGCGAACAAAAGTAAGGTCACCCCTAGGGTAAACGCGCCATTCCGAATGCAACGGAGGACTCATATTTTCCATCCGAGACTCCGTTCAGAAGTTATTCGAGCCGACGCTCGCACACTAACTTCGCTACTTATTTACGAAAACACCCCTGGTGGCGTTTCTCACCGGAGGCCCGCGCCGCGCAAAGTTTACACCCCACCTAGGGTAAACGGCACGTTCCGGACACAACTGTGCCATCAGATTCCCATTCTGAGCTACCATTTAGGAGATATCACACCCCCGCCACGTGAAAAGTATAAAAATACTTAATATTTTTATAAAATTAATTTCGGGCACACCGGACCTCGGAATCGCACGCCCTCTTCGCGCCTAGCTCTAGAATTATTCCTATAAATATTCCAAAGTCTGACAGAGCCAAAAACCCAAGTCGCTACATGATGGAACCAACTTAGCTCCAAGAGATCTTGATATAGTTAGAGGATTTATAATCTAAGTATTTTATTTGGCCAATTACATATTCTTAGGGTTTTTATATCATTTTCTCCAAGAAGGCATATAGAACCCTCCAATTTTATGTGGATTACTGATGGTTGAACCATCCTCTGGTTATTAATTAGTATCATTTTTTGGGAATAAATAATCCATTTGACTACTTCTAATATGATAGATTGTTATTAATGATCCACATAAGAACATGATATTACCATGTGTGATTTAGGCCATTAGAAATAACATGTTTAGATTTTCAATGTTGACATAGTTTATATGTTTTCATTGTTATGTTTTCTGGTCTTACAAATGTTCCTGCTATTATCATCATCTTGATGAATAGGATTTCCCACGCCAACCTAGATTCCATTATATTGATTTTTTTGGAAGAAATATTGGTGTTTTATTATACTTCGAAACATCATTAAAAAGTTATTGAGATCGTATTGAGTATAATAAGAGACCATCAATTATATGGTAATTTCAAAAAGTAAAACATCTATTTTGGAAAAGTTCACATATTTTTTCATATTTTCTGGGAATCAGGACTATTAGTTGACCTAGATACGGTGAGAGATTTTGTTTATTAGGATCATTCGATGAATGTGTTTCATATTTGGTGTTTAGGGGGGTAATAAGGCCATTATTAGTTGTTTATATATGACCAATCATTGATTTAATCAAATCTTATTTGGTTTACAAAGAAGTTTATGGTTTTTTATGGTTTGAAGCCTATGATAAGGCCTTTCAAGTGATGAAAGGAAGTCTTAATTCAGCACTAACCTTGATCATTCATTTTCATAGTAGATGATATGTAATGTTATTTGATTCATCATGCATCGAGTTGGGAGCAATAATGATGTATGGGTTGATTCTTTACCTATGAGTATCTCTAATTGAGTCCCTGTGAGCATAATTACCCAATTCATAACCTCAATCATGTAGCAGTAATTCAAAACTTGTGTTTATGGACATATTATCTAATGATAGGGAACATTGTGGTGTTTATAGACTATACGATCCTCATTTATATCTTTAGGTATTGTGACTTCAACATCATATATTAGATATGGGCCAAATAACTTCTGTCATTCAAAATTATGATTGCTTATATGTCAAGAAATAGAAATCTAGTTTTTGATGCTCTAAGATAGATTCCTCAAGAACAAGACATTCAGGAAGCCCATCATGAATAGAAGTTGATGGACCTATTTTCTGTTATGTATCTATAGTTAAAGAGAATCATGATGGGAAATTTCTAACATATTTAGTTATTATGTTTTCACTCTCAGATAGGGTGAAGAAAAGTTATGTTTCAGATCCTAATGATTTGGTCTGATGTTATTTATATTTTAGGATTAGAACCTCCATTATATAATTCTAACAAGTGAGATGAAAATTTTCAATTATATTTGAATATCTTGGTTAATAAAAATATAAAATAGGAGATGATGTGATAATTTCATGATTCCAAGTGGGATATCAAACCAAATATTTCAATGATGTATCTAGAGATTCACTATCAATTTTGGTGGAATGGAATTAAATGTAAAATGGTAGGTTTTATTAATATGTGTTCTACCGATTAAGGGATGATTATGGATCACCAGTTGCCTTCGGGAATTTAATATCAATTACCGGTGTCAAAATGGAGATGGTATTAAGTTGTGATTGATTTGGTAGTAGTTTACAAATGATTACAAGAGGTAGACATTAGGTTTGGCATGTCATGGATCTACTAACGAAGGTAGGAGATCTGTTTCTTATCTGAAATACTTTCTCGGTTGATGAGATAGGAAGATTGTATGTCTGTGATATTATACCAATACATGAGGTCCCCAGTACTATCATTTGAAATAGAGAATCTCCCTTCATATCAATTTTTTGGAAAGGGTTAGAGATATATTTTTTAAAATAGGTGCTTCTGAGTAGAGAATTTCACCCTTAGACTAAGGGCCAATCATAGTGGGAAAACATGTGTTATAGGACATGCTCCGAGTATGTTTTGATGATTTCATAGTTTATTGTGTGAAAATTATACCCCTTATATATTATTATTGTAATAATTTATTTTAGGAGAAAATTCATATTTATCCAAATGTGGACTTATATTGAACACCATTCCTTTCACCTTTCTATTGGATAGAGGCATGTGAGGATGAACTATTTGGCTCTCATCTCAGGAAATGGACTTTCTATAATTTTTAATTGATTAAGAAACCGATAAGAAATTATTTTTAAAGATAGAAATTGTATCCCAATCACCATTGAAGATGAATAGAGTTTGAGGTCAGGATTGTGTTATTTTTGGGTATAACCCAAGCTAGGACCAAAGAATATACATAGGAAAGGTAATATTTTACATAATTTTTATGTGATTTTTTAGATCTTGGAGAGATTTGGGCTAGTATTTTATCAGTTAATATTACCTCATAGGTAATATTCCATGAAATATGTCTTCCACATTTCATCGCTTTATCATTACCATGTCTTCTTGTCTCATACATTTTATCCCACAGATGTTGAATTGAATGTAGATTATTTTGTAGGGAAGTATCTCATTTTCAATGTTTATGAAATTGAAACAGTTTTATACCTATGGCATGATATTTATGGTATCAAAAACGTGTATAGGATGATACATGCTAGTAGGAGGATAACATACATTTTTAATGGACAAATATTTTCTTAGAAAAAGTTCTAAAATCCTTTGATGTGTATCTTGGAGTGGAATTAATTTAAGTGGGAAGACAATAAGAACCTAGTTATTTTTTTGAGGTAAAAAACCTTTTAATTTTAGTTTAACTTTTTAATTTCATCTTCAAATTATTTACTACTTATTAAGAAGGTTTTATGAGAGTCCAAGTATTTTTCGGATCCCTAAGAATTGGATTTTATATGGAATAACTAGGCTAATGTTTTAGTATAAACTTTACATATTTTTCTACATAGTTAGAAAAACTGTGTAGGGGGCTGCAGGGCTACATGGTGGGGAGGTCATTTGCGGCACATGGTTTACCTAACCATGCATAGTATGCCATGTGGGGGTTACACCATGGTTATAGTGGGATACACTTGTAGATCATGGGAAGACAAATCATCCCCCCACAACTGTGTGGGGGAATTGTACTTAGACAATAGCTCATGGACGGTTGAAAAATAGATTGGTAAACTATGTGGGAAAACTATGAGCCCCATTAAAAATTGGATAAATTTACCTCCCCCGCAAACTCTTAATGACCACTCATCCTTATTTATTTTTATATAGCAGAAATAACCCCCTCAGTCTCTTGTTAGAAGCTATCAACTCCCTTCAAGATAGGATTTTAAACAATTTCTCCATTTAGACTCTCATTAGACGTCCATATATCATGTTGGATAACCACTTGTATTCTCTATAATACCTTTTCTCCTTTCATCAATACTCTTCCTATCAATTGGATTTTTTTTTGTACAATATCATATTGCCTATATTTAAGAGTATTTAGTTATTCATCCATTTATTTATCTTCAAGGACAGACCAATGGTCGCTACTATATGAGAAATTTTTTTGGTAGGATTGATTATGTTCAATACACGAGAGGGGGATGAAATGATATCCTTTTAAAAACATCAATATATTTGATACTTATCTAAAGATATTTAGTAATTATTTCATTCTCTATAAATGATGAGTTATAATATTATACGAACAATGAAAATAACATTGAAATGTATATTTTTTCGACATAAATATCCCATAGTTAACTCTACAAATGGTATCTATATGACATTAGTGACTTTTAACAATATATCCATTTTCTAGGGACTTATTGAGATGATTAAAAACAATTGATTCCATTCAAATAAGGCATTTAAAATGACTTCCAATTACTTTACATAGAACCATAAATCCAAAGTCTAGTTTGAGAATCTGATACTCCTCCAAAAACTAAGTCCAAGAATCTGATACACCAAATAATCAATTGTGGATGATTTGATTCTGAAAAAAACAATACCTACATAGTTTTACAGGTAAATAAAAGATGTGTTGATCTTCATTAATTAATAGAAATAAAAAACCACTTTCTATCATCACATAGTATTACATAAATATAGATAGAGAAAACACTAGACATATGAATAAACATGTATGTCTCCAATGTGTAACTCTAATACATTATTTTTTGAACATAGTGAATATGATGTAATAATAATATATATCATTATTTACAACAATATCAGTGAGTCAACAACTAAATCAAAATATGTAAATCTTCAAGGAGTATCACTGATGGAAATGACACACTATTAATTTCAAGCACACAAACCTTTCCCTTTTTATGAAAATTCTATAAATTTTGAAGATGAATATCTCAGTATTTTTCATTGTGGTTGAACAACTAGTGGTCAAAAAAGCTCCAGAAACAACACATATAAACTTGAGAATATTTGATTTCAAATCATTCAATGAGAGTATTAAAATACCTTATAAGTAGAAAATAATTTAATCATTTGAGTACATGCCTTTGAATGGGTCATAAAATAACTTTAATGAGATATTTACTTACATTGAGAATATTGTAGAAAATACGTATAATATCTTAAATTTAATTCTCCATTATTTACCTAGTCTAATGTAGGGTGAAATCATATAAAAAAACTCCATAATTACGGTTGAAAAGGATTATTTGTTTACAAAATTAGTGTTTATGAACTATAAATTTGTTCATTAAACATTGATTTTCTTACAAATGTGCGGTTTTTTGATCCATAATCTTCCAATAGAGTAGGTTATCTGATCCATATGATTTATCCCAGTCATAAGGTTCCCAGACCCAACAATACGTTTAAAAATGTTAGGTATGAACAATGTTTCTAGATTACATACAAGAATATATATAATATGTAATAAAATAGATTCCCATGTATTAATGAATTTAAAATGTTTCTGGAATAAATATACATTTGAATATCATCTTTTAAAATGTAACATTATTAGTAACCTAAATGTGGGTGTGTATGCTGATCAAAATCAAAAATAAATTAATGAAATTACTGAATCAAGACATTCTAAACAATTTCCCCCCATTTGATGATCACAAAACCCAACAAATATGAATATTTTTGAGGTTCTTGTAATGTTCCATTAAATATATATTCCTCATAAATTTATAATAAAATTTCTCTTAAATTTGTTATAATATTTGTTATAATATTTTATATTAATTTTCATATAAAATTTACCCCCTTATCTGACATCAAGAAAATTAGAATAAAATTACATAATATAGAGTCCCCATAAATTCATGTTATTAAAAAATAAAATCATAAAGCTGTGTAGACATAGAAGATATTAATCAATGAATAATATAGTGTTGTAATGTATATATTGAATAATTTAATAATTTAATAAAAATAAAATATTTAAACAATTGGTAAATATTTAAAAACAACCCCCCCTAATGCATAACATGATATTTAAAGATATTTAAGGAAATAAAAAAACATTTTCATGGAATTTTCAAAATAAATGACTTTAAATCATTTTTGATCATGTCCTAATTAAAGAAAATTTTAAACTATTCAATTGTTAATTTATCAATTACTGTAATATATTAATTTACTGCATGAAATGAAATTAAGTATTAAAACATTAAACATGTTTTTAAACACAAGGTACCCATTCCGAAAATCTTAAGATACTTTTAAGAAGAAATTACAAAATAAATTTTAACACATATTTTTTATAAACATGATATTTAAACAGAATATATATATATATATATATATATGTATATGATATTGAATTTAAATAAAATATAGATATGAATAAATTTAGTATGATGAAATAGTTTATAATTTTCATCTAAACATTCCACACATTGAACTATTTCAATTAAATTAGTTACAACTCTTGATAGTTGTTCTGTTATAGTCTGAACATGTGGAGATCATTGATACAATGAAGTGGGTGAAAACAAATTTGACCTAAAAATACTTCAGTTTATCAAGATCCATCTTAATTAAAACTTTTTTTTCAAAGTAACTCGATATGGCTTATCATTTTTTATTTTAAAGATTCAAATTTTTATTTAAAAATTAAAAATTATTTGATATTTTGATACTCCATTTGAAGTGAATCAGTTTTTTTGACAAAGTTAGTTTTATTTTTCTTCATATGACTTCTTAGATCCATTCATATCAACATAAATCTTCGCTACTTATACTTTTAAAGATTTATAATCAAATATAATCTCTTTATAATACATTACACCTTCAATAATTTGAGATGATGCAACTTCTTGTTCTCCAAACCATGAAATTTTTTTTCATTGTCAAAATATTTTTCAAATGAATACAAAACATAGGAAACCAAATTCTCTCCAAATACATAAAAACAAGGACTACCATTCATTTTATATTGATAAATACCTTCCCCTTCACTTGAAAATCATGATAACCCCATTTTTTTCAAACTGGATACAGATGTATTTGAAATAAAAAAAATATAGAAGAAGGATAAACAATTTAAGATGATTCAAGAAGAAGACTATGGGGTTCTAATTAGTAAGATGATAAAATTTTTTTCTTAAAATATGTGTATGACTCTAGATATTCTTAATCCGAAAATATATTTTTCTCACTTCAATGTTTTAAATTTCTAAAAGTAATTCTATGTAAGAAAACTAATCTAAAATAAAATTTACGTAGAAGAATAAAATTTCTAAAATAATGATATTTTAAACCAAAAATAGGATTTAATGTTTAAAAAAATAATTTATTTTTTAATAATCATATTTTTTGTAACTAAATGATTATTATATTTTTCAATGCCTTTTTAATAGACATATATTAAATATATATATATATATATATAAATTAGAAATAATAGCAATTGTGTAATATTCTATGATATGCAATTATATAAATCGAGTTTTATCATCTTTAATCAAAAGTGAGGATGTATTTAACACTTAAGAATAAAAAATATCTACCCCTATTTAAATTTTTTAATGAAATAAAAAAATATATAAGATGATGGTAATGTAATACTTTAAGGATTATTAGTTCTATTTCTAAGGATTTATTATAACGAACTACATTAGAGTTTGATAAATCTTTTATTAGAATAGATATTTCCATATACTTATCATATGTCCTCATAATGTATTAATGATTTAGTTTATTGGTTTATTCCTGCAAGACCTCAAATACATGTAACTTTTGGTACCCATTTTCTTTTGGGTCAAGTAGTGTTAACAAGTAATGTTTAGGTAACCAAATATGCTTATTTTTTTGTACATATTACCCTATTATGGTTAGATAATTAATTTTAAAATTTAAAATGTTTAAAACAAAAAAATGGGTTATTAAAGAAATAGTTATTTTCATAATTCCAATTACATCCATAAAAAATATTTTACTATTGATATGATTTCTTATTCGAACTAGGAAAAAAATAATTCCTATATTAATTTTATATTTCACCATTAGTACTTATAACAAGTATTATTTTATGAATTTCATTTTTACAATGAATTTGATTTACATAATTTTCACCTTTAATAATAATACTTGAAGATTTTTTAAAAGTATCATATTTATCCAATAATTCTAACAATTTAGTTTCATCTGAATATCATGATATTTTGAATGAATTAGATTTTAAATCTGTAATTTATTTTAGTTAAAAAAATTTATCAAATAAAATAGAATCATTGGAATTTAAATGTTTGTTATAATCATTCATTAAGGTTTAAAATTTTCCTTAATGAAAAATATATATTAAATATTCAGTTCACAATATATATGTTTTTTCATAATAAGATTTTGAGAGTAATAAGATTTTACATCATCAGTATGGGTCATAAAATATACCATTATATTTTAGTCTTAGTATCAGAGTTCATATAAGATTTATCATCTGCAAAAAATAACTCCACACATATTTTATACATTTCTTAACATTTTTTTTCATAATTCCTATGAGTTTTAATAAAAGGAATGTTAAGCATTGTATAAAATGTCCTATTTCATTCACATTTTTTAATATATTAAATACCTTTCATTGTTTTGTTTTAAATCATTTCAAACCATTAAACAAACCATTATAAATATTTATTTGAATCTTCATACCATGAAACAAAGATTCATAAATAATTGTATTGAGAGAATATTCTTCAAATTGGAAATTATTTTCAACTCCCACCTATATATAAGCTTCATACATCATCTGGGTTCCAATTATTTATTTATTTTAATAATCATTAACATGCGTGGATTTTCATATAGCATCAGATATTATAGTATATATAGAGGGTATAAATCTAGGTACTTTTATTGCCTGGTCCAATTTCATAATTTTATCTCTTGAAGGAAAAACGTTACTATAATTTTCATCAAAGTTCCCTTTAATCAATGTGATATTATCATCTCCATGTATTCATAAGGTATCAAAAACTAACTTCACAATATTTTACCTTAGTTTTTTTATTACTATCAGTTCATTTAGAGTGAAAAATAGTCTTCAACATCTCATATATAGTAGCACATTGACAATCTCGATGAAACTCATGATTCACTAAATTACATACAATGAAATTCATATCTTTTGATATAAGATCATATTATTTTTATTGATCATAAATCTATTTTTCTAAATCATCCTTGGGAATTTTATAATACATTCAAATTTTTAAATAATCACTCATTCTAGTATTTTTCATGTAAATACTCATTCATGATTCCCCACATCCATAATCATTTCCATTAAAATAAGTAGCATGGATCATCAGAAAACCTTCTCCAAGATCATACATTGAGTAATTTCATCATCCAAATCACTATCTAAAACTTGTTAAAGAAAAAATATACATTTAATATTCCATAATAGTCTAAAATTTAGATACAATGGATAGTATCAAATAGAATAATCAAGGGTTTCCAAAATGAATTTTATAAAAAGAGGATGATATTTGATTTTACTGGATAACATCAGATTATAATATAATAGATAATGTAATAGATAAAGCACTACATAGAAAAATAAACATGTATGTCTCTAATGTGTAACTCTGGAAAATGATTTACATAACTAGAAGAAGAATATGTAATAATAAGATTTAACACTAGTTTAATCAACAATAGTGAATCAAATATCTAGATCCAAACATTTATCTATCCAAAATATAACTATGAAGGAAAAGAAACAGTTTTATTTAAAAGTTTATAACATGTTATTTTTTAAGAAAATTTTGTATCTTCAAAATATGAATATATCATTATATATTCTATAAGAAAAAAATATCCTGGTCAAACCAGTTATAGAAATATTGGATATTTAATCATAAATGCTTGAATTCAAATCATTCAAAGAGTGTCATAAAATTTCTTAGATATAAGATCTATATAATTATTTGAGTACTGGCCTTTGAACCGGTCATAATAGATTTATGAAGTTATACATAATTAAATTGAGGTCATTGTATATAATGAATATGATATCATTAATTTAAAAATCAATTATTTACCAAGTGAAATGTATGGTTCTTTCATGCAACGACATACACTAAAATTATGGTTGATAGCATATATTTTTTTTATAAAAAGGGTTGATGAACTATATGATTCTTCTGAAAATTTAGGCTTTCTTCCAAATATAAGGGTTTTATCCATATTTCACAACAACTTATGTTATCTGATCCATTCATTTTATCCCAAACATACGATTTAAAAACAATATTTTATACTTGTAAACATAGGGTATGAATAAGGTTTCCATATTAATTAAATAATTAACCAGAATACTTAATAAAATAACACCCCGCATATTAATGACATGTAAACATTTCCAACATATATATTATCATGAAGATCATCTACTAAAGATCCCTAAAAAGAATCAATATTAATAACATAAATATGGGTGTTTGATATACCCTTTATGAATTTGAAACATTTTACATATGGGTCTTATATATTGGGAGTCAAGAGAGAATAAGGGTTTGCCAACAACTATCAGGGCTCTGTCGTCTTAAAATTCACTACCCACCTTGGCCACAGTTCTTCTCTCTAGGTGGAGGCTCACACATTGCACACTAGCCTTACCTTCTGCCTACAGGGGGGAATTATTATCAGAAAATCAAAAACTGACTCTATGATAAATCTCAAATCCATTCAAGGAACTTGTTTTACTTCTTGTTTGATTACATATACCATTAAGAAATGTTGATGTATGCTTTACAAGAACATATTAATGAGTCACACCTAGCACAAGGGGAATAAGGTTGCTGACCATATTGCTTATCCTGTTGTTCATGAATCTGGAACTTCCTGCTTTTAACATTTGAAATTTATCAAACATGATGGGGTTAATCTATTTAGAGGGTATTACCTCATGTTACACTATTTTATGGACATCTAGGTCCATTCATTCATTATTGTTTCCATTTTCTTTTATTTATACTATTAAATAATGATATGATTATGGTGATAAATATGGGTGTTTGTGATCGTCTAAATCCAAATTAAATTAATGATATTTTTGAATCAAAATATTCTAAAAAGAATATTCTAGAGGAATAAGATATGATGACCATTACTTTTCTGTGAAGGTCATTTATTTTTATAAAATGTTTTTATTTTGTGCATGCCTGTTTCATAGGGAAATTATTCTATAATTCATATGAATTTAATTTAAAATTTTAATGTATACTCTAAATCCAAATTGAAAAATCATAACATCACAGTAGGTTGATACCACAATGTTACCCACCCCATATACGGTTCTTTCTTTTTTATGCCTTTAGTGATCTATGTTTTCATTACATTTACAATGTTCAATATAAATTGAATTAATCATTTGTTAGGTAAATTTTTAATATTAATAAATGAATAATTAATTATTAAATGGAATGTATATATATAATTATATTACATTTTTGGAATATATAATTAAATTTTGAATTTGATTCATGTCATTAATTCACATTTTCACTTTTTATGAAAGGTAATGAAATGAACATAATGTATTTTAATATATATGAGTATTTTATAGAATACAATGACTTAAGATATACTAAATGAATAAGGTTACTTTTGAATATGGACCATTTTAATCATTATAGGAATGGTTAGACATGATCTAGCATTGTATTCCCAAGGTAATTCCTTGAGAACATATTGTATTTAGATTCATATCTTTATAAATATCAATCCATTGATTAACCCCATTGGGTCATGTTTTTCTAGGCCTAATATTACTATATATGTGCTCCAAGTACAAAAGTTGACTCTATTACAGTGGTATTTCATCGGTGTACCCCTTTGATTACACTCATTCCCATATAAACAGATTAAATGAGTTACCATTATGATTTAGATTGACCACTTCAGTTTATGATAACTTGGTTCCTCCTTTGATCCTCTATTATTATTATCATCATTATTACTCCATGATTACATAGTATATTTAAATTCCAATCCCCTAAAAAATAATTAATTGAATAAATGTTTAGAGACACTATATAAGGATGAATTATGTGTGATTTGTTCACAATTAAAATGTTTTACTTTTGATATACCTGCAAACCATACAGATAGTATTCATATCCTAGTTTTGTAGTGACATTGTTGGTGCTAGCCTATGGTGATTTATCCCACAACCTATCTGAAATTCCATTCGTAGTAAGGAATATTATATGATCATAGGTATGGAAAATGGGATTCATCCAAATTTGGAAAACAAACTTTTTACATTAGATTGGAAGCATGAAAGCATATAACTAAGAAAGTTCTCAAGATTGCGGTATACTTTTTCCCTTTTTGATTCTTTTGTATATCATGTATTGTAATTTCTTCATACTACCATGTATGAATGGTTTCCATTTATTAGATACATGATTACATCTTCTTGTATATGATACAATTTATGGCTTCTCGTGATAATTTTTTTGTTTGATTATTATCCTACTAACACTGCCTTATTCATTATTATAACGCTTATGTTTTTTATTCATCTTTACACCATTGTGCTCCGCTATTACTTGGGGGCATAGTGTACCCATAGTAAAAAAACAGCTAGGCCCTCATTGATATTCTTCTACCTATAGCTTATGAGGAGACATTCTTGAGGCCATGTGGCCAAGCAGGTTCGTTTACTCAGGAGGGATCCAAGTCTTGGATGTCACACATTTCATGCCATGTTTTATTTAAATTGAAATAATTAATCGTTGATTTTATGGAATTTAATAAGAATATTTGATAGTTTCATACATGGATTTATTTCTCACACTCTACCATTAGATCAAGAGTTTTTAGATCTTCTTGTACTAGTTCTAAGGAAATGGAAAGTACCACTTAGAGGTGGTATTTTTTCTTTATATTTGAAACTATTGAGTGTTGATGGTGACTAGTCGACTAATTATCTGATAAATATATATTTGTTTGAGATACATGGTCTTGGTCGATGCAATTTTTTCATTTGGATTATTTACTATTTGTGTATTGTTTTAAATTAGGATGTTATCTATCTTGTTCTGATACTTTCTCCTTGAGGATTCATGGAATGTCGAATTGTAACTTTTATATTCCATTATTTTATATCAAAATAATTCCCTTTTTTCATGTATGATTCAATCTTCTATTCTCAAACCTATGGGGATATTGAAATCCCTTCTGTCCCTATCCAGACTAGATTGGGTATTAGTGTACCAGGGTATCTCATCCTTTTTGAAACACATTCTCTAAATAATCACTTAATTTTGAAAAAATTTAAGACATAAATTTAATAATCATTTAAATATCATCATAGATAATAATTTAGAACAAAAAACTCTTTGTATAGTGTACATATCCACAAAACGTTTCTGGATCTTCTCTATATAAAATTTAAATATTTTCAATCAAGAAATCATGTCAGGTTAATAGTAATATAAACTAAAATATTTCAATTATTCTATGTTCATCAAAAGAAATGAACTAATCAATGAATCGTAATATAGTATAAATGATTAGTAAATATTAAATTCTCTATTTTTTAATAAATCCCCAGTATAATGAAATAGATATTAAGAGTAATCTTCTACCTATTTTTTGATAAATCTCTCAAAATTCCTAAAACACTATTATTCAATAAAATTATCATTTTTTCATTTCAACATATTATCGTTCATCTATAATAAAAAATTCTTAATTCATTCATTTATAAAACTTTTATTGTTTAATTATAAAAAATTTATTTTATATATTTCTCAAATTTCCCATTACTTCATTTCATATAATCCTCTTAATTTCATTTCTTAATAACGTCATTCTTTAGTTTAAAAAATTTTCATTTTTATTCTCATAATCCCATCCATGTTATTGATGGTGAAAATGAATAACAAGAAAGGGAAAATAGAAAATATTCTCTGATAAGAAAGCAACAATGTAAAATAATTACTGCATAGAAGATATTTTTATTATATTTATTTCAAAAAATAATATTTTATAGGGGCGCTTTTTATAAATAAAGTTATAAATAATGTATGGTTATTATATAAATGTTAGTAAGAAAGAGTTCACCTCTTTTTATGAGAAATTGTTTAAATTCAAAAGAATGTAAAAATGAGAAGAGAAAATTATGATCACTTAAAACTGATAATTGTTTTCTTCTATTTACTATAATTTGATCTATTATAATTTAATAGTTCGGTGAAAATTAAACCAAATGGATTATTAGTTAAAATAAAGTCATTAATAATATCCCCTTTTTGTGTAGATTTGGAAGAAGTAGTTCCATATATCTACGTGCTTCACTCTAGAGTTATTTATTGGGTTAATAGATAAAAATATAGTTATTTTTTTATCTCAAAGAAATTATATTTGTTTGAAAATATATCAAAAATATATGATTCTTTATTATATCCACAAAACGTGAAAAAAAGATTTAAGACACTATATAATTATATTTTTAATTAGAAATATTGATTGAGTATAACTTCAGGATAAACCATGAAATTAAGAACTTTTTCTGAGAAGTGAAAATTTTCTGAAGTTCTCCACCTATCATTATTACATCTACCAAAAGAACCATAAAAATATCCCGTATGTAAAATCTCATTTGGGGGTGAATAGATTAGTTTTTGTTCTTGAGTGAATTAAAGGTAGCATGAGACCCACTTAACTACATTAAGATGTGGTTTATTTTCCATTTCATGTAATCATTCACATAATAATATGGCATAAATAATGTCATTTTGACTATCAGTTAGATATAATTATATTTTAATCGTCCTTCTAAATAATATTTGATTAAGGTCTTTTCTTCATTAATTAAGATCATATTTCCAAGAAATATATATCAGGGAATATATACTCAAGTAATTGTCAAAAACAAATCAATTATGTAAATATATTATATAATTATATTGATTTAATGTTATTTATGACACTCTAAAATGAAAATTTCTTTCTTATGTATGTATTGTTTCTTTCTCCTTTGATTTTTTAGTTGTATAGGAGGAAATATTCATATTTGTGAAACATTAACATGTACACATGGATTAGGCACACAATTTGGGAATCCATGTAGTGGAAACTATTAAAAACCTTCATTTTTGTGATATATAAATTTCATAGTACCTATAGAATTTTCTATTTTTCATCGGTAAACAATAAGAAATAATTAGTATTTGATAATAATTACATTACTATTTCGAAAACCATTCACATAATCGATGGGATCTGCATGAATATGGAAATTTTTTCATTTTTATTTTTTTTACGTTTTTAAATGAATCCTAATTCCATTTCCTTCATCTTAATCTCATCCCAAGAAACAATAAAACACTTCTAATATTCTCCATGGTATATTTGGAGTGGTTTCATGGTGGATTTCCACCAAAATTGTGGGATAATATCACCTCATTGCTTCTTCACTTTGTTTCTCAATTTTTTTAAAACTATTATAACAAAAATATCCATGGTTGGATAATTTTATTAGGTATAGTTATTTTAGTATTGGGTATTTTTTTAAAGGATGAGAGAAATCTAAGGTGACAGATTTTGGTGGTTTATTTGAAGGTGACATTATTTCATCTATTGAGGTAGTTATTTGAATTCAAATTCATTTTATTGAAGACAACCATTGATTATTGATCATTTAAAAACATGAACCAATCTATTAATTTATATGATATCAAATTAGGGTTTTCAAATGGTTTTTCCTAATTGGGTAGTTTTTTAGTTGTAAAATTGGTGAATTTTTTGGTTTAATGGGGCATTGTTTTCAAATTTTATTTAATAAACTCATCGTATTTTATAAAATTTCATTTTTGGTTTCCTAAAAGATATATATATATATATATATATATATATATTAGGTTTTTTGTGGGTAAAATTACAATTAAACACACATAGAAATTATCAAATCACCTTATTACTTATGGTGGATGGAACAATGAGACATGTCAAGTCAACCCAATATGTTTATTTGGAAAATAGAATCACAACCATCTTATTATTTGGGGGGTGATGTGATATTTGAGTTAATAACATTGGAGATAAAGTGGGGGGTGTGGATGAGTTCTTGGTTAGGTCTTCCTCATTCTATACCACAAGTATCTATTGGTGATTGACTTTTTTCTTTTGAATTTGGTTTTTTACTTAATATTAAGATATCCTCAGGTGTTTCACTACTAAATTGTGTTATTATACGATCTCTATAGACTTAATTAGAAATTAAAAGATTTAAAATAAACCTATATGAACTATATTATGTTCATAGGTATAGAATAAGGTCTAACAAACCACATGTAGGTTATGCTAACCATTCTGGAAAATATCTTGTGGAACTCAAATGGTTATCACATGTTTCAAAAAACTGTGTGTCAAAAATTTTTAAGGTGGGGAAATTTATGTATTTTTATATTTTTTATCTCTATATAGTTTGTTGTACCCTCTTGTATTTAATGAGTCCATATTTGGAATAATGACGATATTATTTTTGTGTTGTAAATATTTTTTCAATATAGTTTTTATCAAAAGTCATATGTTTTGGTAATGGTTTTTTAAAACACTATTTTTGTGTATCTATGATGATTTTGAGAATATATTTTTAAATCTAGATGAAATTACTTTAATAGATCAAATAATATTAGGTATTTAATATTTTTGAGGGAAGCCGATTTTTTTTTAATTTTCATGTTATTCAAGAAATGGTTTTGAGATTTTATTATTTTCTAAAGAGTAAAGGTTTTTTATCTGTATGGTTAAAAAGGGAGAAGAATTTTCAATAAGATGGATTCATTTTTTATTCGAATTAAATTAATTTATATTTTTTATGTGTAAGAATAAAATAGATTATTATAAACCCATATAATTATTTTCATGGAAATAATTACATGTTAGGAACATTTTAAATATGTTTATGAAGGGTATATTGTTATGTTGTTTTATTAATTATTTTCTTTTGTATCCCGGTTTTTGTTAATATGATGGTTTTATTAAATTAGTTCTTTTGAGATATTTTAGATTGTGACCCCCTACATGAATCAAAAATACTGGAATTGATTCTAATAAGTAGTATATCTAGTGATTTGTATATTTTTTCTCTCATTTATGATATATAATATACTCTTGATGGATTGGTAGGGCCATGTTATACTTTTATTATAAACCATATGTGAGTATTCCAAAATAAATATTATCCGATTTTTATTCGTTATCAGGGATCCCAAGAGGTTATATAATTTCTATATATGTTTAATGATGTCTCAGAGTATCTAAGAACACTATTAAACTCTATGGAGAGGTATGCCACTCATATATTCAGGGGTTTTGGATTGGATATGTAGGAGCAAAAAAATCCACAGTAAACCATGTAATGTTTAATCTTTAGGCTATTTCAAGGACACCTTAATGTTATAAATTTACCATACTTAAATGATTATTTCCAAGGTATTTTTATTATTGATAATTATAGGGACCCAAACTACACATACTTATATATTAAATCATATATATTAATATTCCTTTAAATAACAATGATCCACTGTATAAATAATTGGGGTATAATTTCCTTGGGAAAATAGATCCATAAAAAACTTTTTCATAATTGAAATACATAATCACCCACTAATTTGTTAATAACCAGACACTATCTTAGATATATCATACATATATCCTTCCTTCATAACCTTTGGAATGGGAATATAATAAAGGGTGGTCTCAGATGCTCAATTTGGTTAATCAAGGAAGATATCAACATTATGTGATAATAAGGGAATGAGATCATGTAAATAAAATGTGAAAACCATAAAATAAATATCATATATCATAAAAATGTGTAATTTCACATATCATGGAAATTCAAAATTCATTAATCATAAATGGATCAAAAAATATAATCCATTTAAGCCTAACATTGGCACAAAACATGTAATTTTGGAATACATGTAAGAATAGAAAATTTTTTCTTTTCTATAAAAGGATTATTTCCAATACTAAAATAGTGGAGTGATTTCACTCCTCATACCACCAAAGTATTCAAGATTCACTCATAATAATATAATAATTTATAATTCCCTCTGACTAAATTGGGTTCACCTCCCATTAATGTCAAGTTTATACCATGAGATAGAAATAATTATCCACTGAATTGGGGGGAGATATATATCCAAACCCTCATTCAATACATAAATTTTGGTCAAAAAGATCATAAAATATTATTCATATCATAACCTATGATGAAGGAAATGGGTTTTCTAAATATTTTATAATATAGTAACTCGAGGAAAAGAATTTTTTTTTCCAAAAAACTTTATCAATTCATCATATAATAACTCATGGGAAAGGAATGTGATTCATAATCATATTTTCATTATAATCATAATCATAAATAGTCCAAAGTATGAATATGGATGGTAACAGTGGATTATATCACCATTTAAGAATATGTAACATTAAAATAGTCAATCATAGATGGAAAATGATTGTGAAAGATCACATGGAACATTTCTCGAGGAAAATAAACATTACACTTTGAGATTAATTAATTAAAATATAAAAATTTCACAAATATTAAATCAAGTATTTTATTTTAAAATAATATGGGAATATTATAATATTTTATTCAAATGATTTTTTTCTCACGAAGGCTTAAAATACCGTTCATGCCCGACAAAATTTAAAAAATATTCCATTATAATTTTTGGTAAAAATGTACAATGATCCATGTTCAGAGAAAGACATGAATATTAATTTAATATTTTTTATTCAAAAAATGGTTGAAATTTATTTAAACCATCATTATTGAGTTGTAAAACATTATTTATGATATTTTTTTATGAAAATTAGATTGGATGTAAAGGGTTTTTTTACCAAATAGAGAATAAAAAGTTTCTTTTCAAAATAACTTTTTTTTGAAATATTGAGAACAAACAGTGGGGAAAATGAAAGTAAAAAATTTATTTTCATGAAATAACCATAGGATATAATTTTTTGATTTTATTGTGATATATAACATAATTTATCATCATCAAGAACTTAATAAAAAATTTTACATATAGAAAATGATATTGTAACATAAAACTTATTACCACATTGGTATCTTTTGAATCTCAGGTTGTATGAATGAAAAAATAGACATATATGTATATAATATAATTTATTTGGAATATTAATATAATTATTTAATTATAATTATATACTACAAAAAATAAAAAATTGGCTTATAATGCATGTGTCCCATAAAATGAAAATTGAGATGAAAATCACATACCATAGGTATTGACATCCTTCATGCTCGTTCAAATATCAAGTATAATAAATATAGTTATATAATAAATAAATTTGTGAAAAATATTTAAATATATATCATAACATATAAAGCTTAATGTTGACATTTTATAAATTTTTTAACAACAATTCCTTTTTAAAATAATTACTTGGTCAAAAATTGCTTCGGTTTTCATGTGTGTTTCGATAGGATATTTTTTGTCATTTTATTCTAATCATGATTCTACAGTCATAATAATTTTAAAAATGATATATATATCTTATATATTCATTTTTAAATTTATTTATATGAATCCATAATATTTAGAGATAGAAAATGAATTACATTATTGATGGAGATGGAAGGTCGTACATTAGTATTAACATTGGTTTGATTTTCTCAACAGAATGAAATAAAGGATGTCAAATAACATATCATATTTATATATTCATTAATATTATTTATATATCATATATATTCATTTTATTTATCCTTATTTCTTTCCACTTAAAATGTATGTGAAAAATTAATATCATGGCTTCATAAGGCGGTACTCTATTGTACACATAAGCTATGTTATCACATTCCCACAGAATATAATTTAATATTATATATAGGATATTATAATTCAGTAGTATTAACATAAAATATATAAATATTAAATCAATAATTATATCTATCTATGAGAGGTGGTGATGCTAAAAAAATTATATCAGTTTGTGTGGTATTAGATCATTGTACATTTGATCGATGATTTTGTTTCCCAAATGATGGAAGATTATAGAGTTATAGTAATTCATAAAAATAACAACATCTAATTATATGGGATATAATTATGATATTATATCATTATTTTTGAATTATATTTTTTGGATTTAAATTTAAAAATTAAACAAGAATGTTTAGTGAAGGACTCTATGTCTTCTTTAGAGAACTCCATTAGGTTTACACCTAAAGAATTCATATGACAGTTTCCTAATAAAATTATGGTATATATAGTGTGTGGATTGAATTATGAAATTAATTTATTTAGGAATATTTAAATGAAAATGGTTTTGTATGTGTTTATGGAAGAGGGTAGGGGGTTTCCCTTTATAAGTGGGGAAATGATACATTTTGCTTTTTTTTTAAAAGTAGTACCCATTTTGTAAACATTCAAATGGATAAAAATGGATAATTATAGAACCATATATGATATAAGGATTCAATATTTTAAAATTATAGTGGTTGGGAACGTTTATTAGTGATTTTACCATTATCTTTTTAGTTTAACCCTTGGTAAACCCATTTTAACCTTACACATAATAATTATTCTTTAATGTTTTGAATATTAATTTTGAAAAAAAATAGTTTAACTTATTACATAATATTAAATATGATGATTAAAATTATTTAATATATTTTTACAAATTCTATTCTATAACAACCCAACATTGAGGTGCATGAACATTACATTTCTTTTGAATAATACTTAATACATTACACAAATTTTATCCCTAATAGGGATAGAAACATAACCATATTTAAATAGAGTCATCTTAAATGGAGAATAATTTTGATAAAACACTTAAACTTGTTTCTTGTTGAAATTATCCTTTATTTATTAAAACGGTTTATTTAAAAAAAATTACAATCAATTTTAAATGAAATTAATTTATTTTAAAATAACAATGAAATATTGTAGAGGAAGTTTCATGGAACTAAGGAATTATGAAGAAGTAAAAAAATGTTCATTCCATATAAGTTAAAAAACATTCTTCTCATACACTTGTCGGAAAAGTTGAAAAGTACCTCATATTGAAAATTAAATAAATATTTCTTCCATAAAATTTAATAAAAATTGACCAATTGAAAAAATTAACTTTATATAATAGTATTATAATATAAATGAAATTATATATTATTAGGAAACAAGGAATTGACTGATAAATATAACCTAATAAATATTTACGAATAAACTATCTCAGATAATAGTGAGATTATAAAATTATCCCTTACCTTAGGTTTGATTTGATTTCTATGTATCTCATCCTACTTTATAGTGATATAAATAATTTTATTGAATTTTTCCAGAATATTAGTAATTTTTTTATATCATATACGATCATATTATCATCTTTTTGTTAGTAAAATTTCATTCTCACCCTTTATTCAGATATTACTACATGATGTTCTTATGCATGTTTTGTCAGATAAGATCATATTCAACTTATTTAGATATAATTATATTATTAAATAAGGATATTAGTATAATATATCTAATATTTATTCATTATATTCACGTATATAATTATGTTTTAATGAAAATTATGTATAATGGATCAAATCACATCATAGAGACGGTAGGCTGTACGTACACACGAGAGATGATATAATTCACATAATGGTTAAATGGTATTGAAATTGGATGATATATTAATTTTTAATAATAATAATCATGTGATATTCATTATTTACATCCATAATACTCATAATTATATAGATGGAAATTACATATTGTTGAATAACAAATTACACCACAGTGTGGAGATGGTAAGTCATATGTATGCATACATGGTGATATTGTTATTAAAATGATTGATAAAAGGAAGTATAAGGTTTAAAAAAAATTATAATAACATCTCATAATGTATAATATATTGTATTCATTACTTTACTACGGAAACAATATAAGAATTAGAAGTAGAAGAAGAAATTAATTTTAAAAGAGGTGATAAAACAATGACCTCTTTTTTGAGTATCTACTTTTAATTTCCACAAAAGGTCTCCATATGAAGGATTTATTCTGAAACTTTTCCCTCTAGGACGACAGTGCAGATGTTCTGATCTTATTTGAGAAGATTTTGGTTGAGAAAAGGGTCATCAAATGTGTGAGAAGTCAGTATATGTGGTGGCCTTTTATAAAATGGTGGAGGATAACTTTAGCAATGTCTTGAAATATTATTTTATTATAAATTTATTATCAATTTATAATAGCTCCAAAGTGATATATTTAGAGGAAAAGATTATTATGGGCCTATATCCTCTCATCTAATAGGTTTTAGAAAATTTTAGGTTAAAATTTAACCTTATATTTTGGGATTAACCCTTAGTTAAATAAATTAACTGTAACCATGTCTTTGTGTATTGTTACATTATATGGTCAATATAGACACCATATCATTACAAGAGAACTAATGTGGATAATTAATGACATTTATAACATTATGTATGTTAGTTTTATGAATCATAGATTTTTCTGATTATTATATCATTTATAAAAATATATTTGTTTTAAAAAACTCATCGACGCAAATTTTGACACTATTTAGAAATTTATTATTTATAAAGAAATAACAACATTCTTGATATGAAAATACTATATTGAATCAAATATAACATGTATTAATAATCTTTAAATTTATTTTATGGCATCAAAATATTCCAATTACATTTATTTTAATATTTGTAATATCATTTATTTGAATCTTTCATTAATAAGGTTATAACTACACAATCATTGGGTCATAAATAAATTTATTTATTTAATGTATAAACATTTTAAATAAAAAACCAAGATTTAGGAAAATTATTTTTTTTATAATCTATATTTTTAGTTGATGTGATCAACTATATGACCCTAACATAAAATTATATTATAAAAAAGATACATGTTTACGTTATATTTCACTTTACATTAAATTAAATATCATAACCAGTCATTTTCACACCCATGTGGTTACAAAATTCCAAAAGTTAGGCCTACTGATTTTTTTATTCTCTAATGACACGTAAAAAAAGATTTATACATGTGTTAGTGTAGTTTCATGTTATTATAATATTATTTTTACCCTTATTTAGCAGATTTTCCCTTTAACCGTGGTAAATAAATAATTACTGAAGTTAAAATTCATAATTTCCAAAATTAAAAGGAATATATTTACATAATTTGTACCTTATGATTAGAAATATGAAATCGAATTTTTTGAAATTCAAAACACTGAAATTTTGTTTTTTTAATTTAAAAATAATTCTTGTTTTCAAAAAAAGAAAACGGGTTTTTAAAATGTAAAAACTATCAAAATATTGGCATGTGTTTATGTCCAATTTAAATGTGAAATTACATGAAATGACAAAAATTGGACGAAATGATAAAATAATAATGAAAAAACACTTTAAAACCAATTAAAAAGTTAACCTAACTATATAAATAAATTATATGAAATGGCATTTTTAAATTTAAATGTAGTATTTTTCACTATTCATTAATGTATAAATTTCATTTAAAAAATACCAAAATATCATACAAGGTATGTTTTGATGTCTCGATTCCAAATAATAATTTTATATGTCAACTATAAATTAAATAAATTTCAAAAACTATATTTAAAAAAGTTTCTCCATCAAAAGGTGGAAACACTGTATTTTTTTTTAAAAAAATACTTCTTTGATCTCAAAAATTGAATTTTTTGATAAACTATATCTAGAAAAAATATAATATGAATTTAAAACATTATAATTAATATAATACATACATATTTAACTAATAAAATCCATAAATAGTTATTTTATTATTTTATAGACTCACATATATCCATTAAAATAGTTTTTTAGAAATAAGAAAATACCATTCATACCCACCATTATAAAGACTAGGTTATAATATTCAGTTATCTCTTATAATCAGTCGTGCATGAAATTAATTCTATCAAATGAACTTGTAATTATGTATAACACAAGCCAAGAATAGTTTCCCATATACTTCATTCTAATAGAATGTTTCATATAGCACAAGCTAATCATGGTGTAACATAAAACAGAAGACATAAATGAAATTAAAAATAATCTATCTCATAAAATCTCGGCATGTTTCATTCTACGCCCTTTAAACTGCATCTTGCCATCGAAAGTCATTAGGGTTATAAAAGGTTGACTACATTAAGGTTTCTTTTATAGAAATAAACATCTTATAAAGGAATACTAATACATTTTAAAAAAAAGTAAAGTTATAAAAATAACGGTTACCCAAAGTAGCTCATCACTAGGTTTCCATATTGGAGAACATATGAGGGAAGTGAAATAATAGAATTGAAAGAAAAATCTAACAATAATTTTTTGATGGATAATGATAGAGAATAAGGTTTGGAGAACATAACAACCATATATCCATAAATCTACGATTATTTAAGGGGCCATCCAATGCATCAGATATGAAGGTGGTAAGACAACATTTTTGGTTTTCAAGATCCTTTCCCTAATTTTGAATAATTTTTCATGAAAATAAACACTTACTTGATTTTGGAACAACCTCACCATTGTTTGTGCTTTGAAAAAAATTCCAATTCATCTATTATTTAAATAAATGAAGATGAATTTTGTCATTAATGAAGTTTTAGAAGATCATACAATAGAACGATAGTTCATTACATCGGTCTCTACAAAAAGGTTATCACAAGTATTAAAATATGCATAAGTCCCCCTTAGGGAGGTAATAAATTAACATAACAATCTTAAAATGGTAAATAACTTATAAAATCAATAAATGGATAACATTACAATCCTTCCAAAATTTAAAAATATAAAACATAAGAAATAGGTGAAATAAACCTACTTAACATTTATCTCCCATATTTCATAAGGTAGTTCTTGGTTGTCACATTCTGAACAAGTGAATACCTTGATCTTGTATTATCTTCAAACATGATAATAACTTGAATTACAATAGAAGCTTAGTTAAAACACGGTTTCTATATAAATAAACTATTTCAACATAGAAAAAATACCAAAAACTATATATACTCAAAAAACATGGCATCACTTTGTCGTTATATCAGTTTTGAGGTCATTAATACTATCCAACATCTCATTATCTCAATATCCCTTCATTATGCACAAATCATGTGCTTTCAAAAAATATTTCAGTAACTTTTCATGGTTACAATTACCATATACTTATGGAAAACAACAATGTACCAATATAAAGATATTAGAATAATCCATAATACTATAAAATTGATTCTACAACCCTATTTTCGTATCTCATTACATAAACACATCATTATTCCACTACTTCATTGTCATACTCAACATCACCAATACTGATCACATGTGATTTTCCTTTGTTTTTGGCCTTAATAGTTTTTTGAAAATGATAATCATCCATAAACATTGGATTAGGTAATTGGATAACATAATTACACATTTCCTTGAATGAGTAGCATTGAAGTGTGTGTGGTGCATTCTCGGTAGTCTTTTCTCAATTCACATCATTAGAAAACATTTTCCAATTACGTAACCACTAAACTGATCTATGGAATTATTTTACACACATAATATATATTTCAGTCCCTTTAATGAAATATTAACCGTTCTTCTTTCCACACATTTAGAATAATAAATCATTCATATTCCTTTCACTGATATTTTCATATTTTCCCTTGAACTCCATATTTTGTTTCCTGTAAAAACCATGAGAGTGATATGTAACACCAACATCCATTTATACCATTATAGAAATACACACCATCTCTTACTAGCTAATAAAGTCTTTTATATCTAATTCCCTATGAAGAATTGGTTTTAATCCACTAATGAATCAATCAACTTCACTTTCAGGTGGAATGATAAAGCGAGAAGCATAACATGAAAGTCTTATAAACTTTTCCTTATATATACCAATGGATTCATCATACTTTTGGTTAATCTCATGGAACTCCTTTTCTATCTTTTTTTGATTAATTTTAGGAAATCACATATTGGAAAAAAAATCTTGAGCTCATCCCCTTCCATGGATTCAATTTCGTCTCGTGACATTGTATTCTTGATTAGAGTCCACAACTGGCCTTCTTCTCCTTCTGAATGATAAATATCCAAAATCACTTTCCATGCTCCTAATAGTCAATGATGTAAAATATGATTTCAATGTCACTGAAAGGTGGATCATAAGATCTACTAAAATAAGTTTTATGTTTCGTCATTATGAACTCAACAAAATGTTGTTACCTTTTGTGCTCATTTGGAAGTCCAGAATGATTCATAGCTTCTGTAAGTTTAAAAATAATATTTTTTATTCTATCTCCCATAAAATTTAGCTATTTATGAGGATAATAATTTCATTACCTAGTGGAATTATCATGAACTTGTTTACTTTAGGATTTATCCATTGTCTAAAACCAAAAAAGAATAGTGTGGGAGGCAAAAATCATACTAGGAAAACGACATAATCAATGGGGAGTACATTTAATCTCTAAAATAATAATTTTAATCCTAGTTTATTCATTATAATTTCCATAATTATATTATATTAACCTATAGTTAGACTTACCCTTAGGGAAATCCCTAGACATACCCTAGAAATATCTCTTGGGATCTCACTAATTTATTCGCATCATAGTTTCCAAAGGTTAACTAAAACATCTCTTGGATACCAACTCTAATGAAAGAAGATTGATATATATAGAAATTACAATTATTTTTAGGAATAATTAATATATTAAAAAAATTACTCCCACATACTGTATTATTTTATTGTCTTTGGAAACATGGAACATAATCTTCTAAATTTGTGAAATATCTTCAACATCTCCCATAAAAAATTCCCTTTTTGTTTTCCTAGCTTAAAAATTTCTATATATCCTAGTGAAAAACATAAAAGTGGTGAGTTCTATTTCTCATTAAGTGTAAAAATTCAGATCATAATACAAACTATAAACATAAGAATTTAAATTCATGAACATAAAATTTAAATATCAAAATACAGAGTCATGATACAAATATTGGTAGTATGTAAGGCATAGTTCATTAGGAACATTAACCATGACAAGATAGACTTGGAAGAAAACATGGTATTGTGAAAACAAAAAAATACATAACATTATTTCCAAAGTAGCCGAAGAATTTCTTCCAAGACCATCATAGTGGAAAAATTCAATTACTGAACTGGGTTTACTTATTGTTCTATCAATGTATTACTAAAGTGGATTTACATGTTGTTCTAGAATTTTATTACTAAATCATATTTAATTTCTAATTCATTCATATATATCTCATGAGAAATAAATATTTACCCATTTCATTAGAGGGAGATATAGGTCCCTCTCATCTCATTATCAAATCATTCTTACATGTGCCACAAAAAAAAGAAATCATTCATCATAGTATAACCCATGAAATAAAATGGGCTTCTTAAACATCATTCCATCAAAACGTAATCCATATAAAATATTATTCCATCATTAATATTATAATATCATATTAATAATATTTATAGAAAAAAAATCCTTATTTAAATATCATCATTTTATATCGAAAATAATTGTTATAGAACACTTAAACAAAATTATTGATGAAAATATCCTTTCCTCTTGAAAAACATTTTCTCTTTAAAAAATGCCTCAAAATTTTTAAGGAAAGTATTTTATTTGAAAGTAAACATGATATCATATATAAGAATATTAACGGAACTAAGGGGTTATGAATACTTAAAAAAACTGTTCATTTCTTATAATTTAAACAAACATTGTTCTTGTACTCTTTCCGGAAAAGACAAAAAAGCACCTAGTATGAAAAATGAAATAAATATTCCTTCCATATAATTTAATAAAAATTTCTAAATAGGTAAAATTAACTTTATAAAATAGTATAAGAATTTAAATTATATTATATATATAGGAAAAAAGTATATGAATGATAAATATAACCCAGTAAATACTTACGAATAAATAATCTTGGATAATAATGAAATTGAAAAATTATCCCTTACCTTAGGTTTGATAAATTCTGCATGTATCCAAACCTCCTATATAATTATTTAAATAATGTTATCGACTTATTCCATAATCAATTAAATTTTTATGATATAATATATGATCATGTTATCATCCACCTGTTAGTAACATTTCATTCTCACATGTTTTTAGGATACTACTACTTTATCTTCTTAAGTATGTCTTTTCAGATAAGTTCATGTTCCACTTCATTGGATATAGTTATATCATTTTCAGGATGATATTATTATAATATATTTCATATATATTCATTCCATTCATTTATATAATCATGGGTTACTAATGATCATGTAGAATCAATCACATCGCATAGTGGATACGGTAGGTCATGCGTACGCATGAGTGACGATATCATTCACCTAATGTTTAAATGGTATAGAATTTGATGGTATATTAATTATAAATAATAATTATCCTGTTATAGACTCACTTATTTTCATTTAAAAAGTTTTTTATAAGGAATATAATAGTATTCATACCCACCATTATAATTACTAGGTTATAATATTCAGTTATTCCTTATAATCGACCTTGCGTGAAATGAATTCTATCAAAAGAACTTAAAATTGTCTATAAAATAAGATATTAATAGTGTTTCCTATAATTCAAGCTAATACAATGTTTCATATAGTGCAAGATAATCTTGGTGTACATTACACCACAAGATATTAGAAAAATTAAAAATAATCTATCTCATAAAATATAGAGGTTTTACATTCTACCCCCTTAAAAAGAATTTCTCCCTCTAAATTATTTAGTGTTACAAAAGGTTTACTTATTTAATGTTTCATTCATAAAAACCCATATCATATAAACAAATACTAAAATGTACTTTTTAAAATTAAATTTAGAAATGTAACAGTTACTCAAAGTAACTCATCACTTGGTTTCCCCATAGGAGAACATATGTGGGAATTGAAAAGATGTATATTGAATAAAAATCTAACCATCATGTCCTGATGAATAGTGACTGGGACAATGTTTTGGAAAAAGCTAAAAACTATAAATATATAAATCTGCGATTTTTTATGGGACCATCTGATTCATCAGATAAGAAGGTTCTATGATAAAAAATTTTTGCTTTCAAGATCCTTTTGCTAAATTATAGGAATTTTTCATGAAAATAAATCCTTAATTGATTTTAAAACAATCTTACCATTATTAATGCCTTGAAAAATACCAACTTCATATATTATTTAAATAAATGAAGTTGAATTTTTTCATTCTTGATGTGCTAGAAGATCATGTGACATAATGATAGGTTATTTTATTTATATCAGAAAAAGGATAGCACGTGTAATCATATATCCATAAGTCCACCTTTAGTGAGATAATACTTTAATATAACAGACAAAAACCAAAAAATAACATATAATATCCATAAACGGATAAAAGTACAATACATCCAAAAACTAAAAAATATATAACTTTAGAAAGAGTTGAACTAAATCGACTTAACATTTATCTCCCATATTTCATAAGGTAGTTCTTGGTTGTCACATTCCAAACAATTGAAAACCTTAATCATGTATTCACTAGAAACATGATAATAACATGAATTAATTTAGAACCTTTGTAAAATCATATATTATATCAAAATTATCTTCTTTCATGAACCAATGATACCAAAAACTCTATATACTAGAATAAATATAACACTTTGTCATTATATGAATCATTAGGTCATTAATACTATCAAACATTTCATTATATCTTTATCCCTTCGTTTTGTGAAAATCACATGATTTCAAAAAATATTTCAATAAATTTTCATTGTTACTGGTACCATATTATTATGGAAAACAACAATGGACCAATACATAAAAATTACATTATTCTATAATACAATAAAATAGATTCTACAACAGTATTTTAGAATCCCAGTATATAAACACTAAATCATTCAAAAACGTTTAAATCATACTCAATATATCCAATAGTGATCACATGTTATTATCCATTATCATTTTACCTAATAGATTTTGGACGTTTATAATCAACTATAACCCTTGTATTAGGGAATTGGTTATCATAATTCCTCATTTCCTATCACTTGTAGCATTGGAGTGTGGGTGGTGAGTTCTCTATAGTCTTTTCACTATTCACATCATTAGTTACATTTTTCCTATTAAAAGGTAACTCAACTACTTGATGAACATATTTTCCACAATTAAATCATTATCTAGTACCTTTAATACATTATCCAACATTCTTATATCCACACTTTTATAATAAGTAAATATTCATAATCTTTTCACCATTGTTTTATAATTTTCCCCTGAACTCCGTCTTTCATTTCTTGTAAAAACTAGAATATTGATATATAAAACCGAATTTCATTTCTACATTGATAGTACAATGGAAAGTCTCCTCATATATAATAAAGGATATTATATCTAATTCCATTGAAATAAATAGTTCTAATCCACTGAATAATCGATCAAAATTACTTTCAGGTTGGATAATAAATTCAGAAGCATACCTTACAAGTCCTTTAAAATTTTCCTCGTATGTACCAATAGATTCATCATACTTTTCTTTACGCTCAAGGAACTAATTTTAAATCTATGTTCAAAGAATACTAGGAATGTACTTATTGAAAAATAAGTTCTTGAACTCATTACATTCCATGGATTTAATTTCATATTGCTGCATTGTATTCTTGATTAGAGACCATCGCTGGTCCGCTTTGCCTTCGAAATGATATATAGTCAAAATGATATTTTCATGTTCCATATAATGAAGGATGGAAAATATATTTTCAATAGTACTAATACATTTTTCATTATCAAGTGGATCAAAATACCCACGGAAAGAATGTGGTTATTACCTCATGAAGGAGCCAACAGAATGTTGTTCCCTTCCCAGCTCATTTGGAATTCCAAAATGATTCATATATTATGTAAGTAGTGTAATATGATTTTTCATTTCATATACAATAATGATTGGTTGTTCATGACTACAATAAATTTATTTCCCAATGCATTTATCATTAACACACTTCATTCAGGTTTCAACTATTATGTAAACCCCAAAAATAATAGTATGAGCGGGAAAAACTAGACTATGAAAACTACATAATCATGGGGGATTACATTATATATCTATCATATTAGGTTTAATACCATGTTATTAATGATATTTACCATAATTATAGGATGGTAACCTATATTTAGACTTACCTTTAGTGTTATTCCTATAAATACATTACAAATATCTCTGGGATCTCACTAAGGTTTTCGCATCCTAGTTTCAAAAGGATAATTGAACCTTCACTCTAATACCAAATCTAATGACCCATGATTTATGTACATGGAATTTAAATTGATTTTTCAGAATATATAACATATTACACAAACTTATTCCTAGGGACCATATTTGATTAGTGTCTTTAGAAACATAGAACATAATCTTCTAACTTGGTGAAAGATCTTCAACATCTCCCATAAAGATCATCCATTTTTTATTTCTTACAAAAAACCTTTATTTATATCATGGGGAAAATAAAACATAAAAAATTTAAGATCAAATTCTCAGTATGGGTAAATATAGAGAACATAAAACAAACCATATACATATGGATGTAAAAACATGAACATAATGTTTAAATATCAAAATCACGAGTCATGGAATAAATCTCTGTAGTATGTAAGAAATATGTCATAAAGGAATAATAACCATGATAAAATAGAATTGGAATAAAACATGGAATAATGGAAAAAAATAATCACATAATATAATTTCCATATTATCCAATGCATTGCAGACAAGACCATAATAGTGGACATAGTCCATTACTAAACTAGGTTTACTTGAGATTCTAACCTTGTATTACTGAACCGAATTTATTTATCTTTCTAGCCCTGTATTACTGAACTAGATTTACTTTCTATTCCAGTCATTTCTATCTCATGAGATATAAATATTTACTAAATACATTATTTAGAGATATAGGTCCAAACCATATCATAATGAAATCATTCTTACATAATCTGAAAAAACATAATTCATTCATCATAACATTACACAATAAATAAAATCGGCTTCTTAAACATCGTTGCATCCTACAATAATCCATATTAAATGTCATTAAATAATATAAATAATAAAATAATTTTAATAATATGGACTGAAACCTAACCCTTTTTCAAGAGATTCTTCTTAGATGGAAAATAATTTTCATAAAACACATAAACTTAATTCATGAGGAAAATATACTTTCTTATTCAAAAACGTTTTCTTATTACAAAATGCAATGAAATTTTAAAATAATTGGATTTAATTGAAAATAAACATGAAATCATGTATATTATGTTTCATGGAACTAAGGCTCTATGAAGATGTAAAAAAAATTCATGTCGTATAAGTTAAAAAATTCTTCTCATACTCATGACAAAAAATTAAAAAATTACCTCATATAGAAAAATAAAGAAAGATGGATTCCATGGAATTTAATAACAATTTAAAAATGGGTAAAATCCACTTTATAAAATATTATAATAATAGAAATAGTATTATATATTTCAGAAACATGGATTTGAATGATAAATATACCCCCGTAAATATTTATGAATAAACAATCTCGTATAATAATTAGATTAAAAAATTATCCCTTACCTTAGGTCTGACATTCTTAAAATTTATCCAATACTATTGTATAATGATTTAAATAATGATATTGACTTATTCCAGAATAATGTCTATTTTTATTAGATCATATATGATCATTTTATCATCTATTTGTTAATAACATTTCATTGTCACCCATTATTCAGATCTTAATGCTTTTTGTTTGTATGCATGTTTTGTCAGATAAGTTCAATTTCCACTTATTTGGTTATAGTTATATAATTTAAAAAATGATATTAGTATAATATATATCATATTTATTCATTCCATTCATCTATATAATTTTGGTTTAATGATGATCATTTAGAATGAATTGCATTGCATCATTGAGACGGTAGGTCGTACTTACGCACGAGCAGCGATATCATTCACTTAATGGTTAAATAGTACAGAATTGGATGATATATTAATAATATATAATGTTTATAAAGTCATATTCTATATTTAAATTCATTGTTCTCATAATTATACCCATCCAAATTATGTATCGTTGAATAAAAAATTATACCACGATGTGGAGACGGTAAGTTGTACGCACGCATGCATGGTGATATTATTATTCGTAGGATGGATAAAAGGAGGTATAAGGATATAAAATAATTATAATAAATTATCAGAATATTGAATACAACATATTTTTTACTTTAGTCTAGAAATAAGGTAATAAGAGAAGTACAAGAAAAAAAGAATGTTAAAAGAGGTGATAAAACAATTACTTCTTTTTTGAGAATCTCCTTTTCATTGGCACAAAAGGTCTCTATATGATGTCTTTCTGCCAAAATTGTGGAATCTAGGATTAATGGATAGATGTTTGGAGCTTATATAAATATAATATGGACGAGACAATGGGATTTAGGGGTGTGATAAGGGGGTAGATGTGGTGTCCATTTATAAGAGGGTGGAGAGGAACTTTAAGAAAGTCATGAAATATTATATTATTATAAATTTATATTAGAATTCTAATAGATCCAAAGTGATATATTTCGAGGATAAGTTTATGATGGGTCTCAATCCCCTCAACCAATAGGTTTTATAAAATTTGAGGTCACAAATGTAACCTTATCTTTTGGATTTAGCCCTCAGTTAAATAAATTAACTCTTACCATGTCTTCTTGTTTTTTAAACTATATGGTCAATATAGATACTATAAAATGCCAAGAGAAATAAAAGTAGATCTGTAATGAAATTTTAACATTATATATTTCATTTGGATGAATCATATATTTTTATGACTATTATATCATTTAATAAAGTAGTATTTGTTTAAAAAACTCATTTATGTCAATTTTGACATTATTTAGTCATTGATATTTGATAAAGCTATAACAACATGAATGATTCAGGAAAACTACATTAACTAAAAGATAAAATGTCATAATCATCCATAAAATTCATTCATGGAATCAGAATATTCAAATTAAATGTATTTTAATATCTATAATATCATTTGATTTTGAATCTTTCATTATCAGGGTAATCACTGCATCATCATTGTGTCATAAATAAATTTATTTATTTAATGTATAAAAAAATTAATTAAAATATCATGATGTGGTAAATATTTGTATACTTATTATAACTATTTAATATCAAATAAATCATTTATATATCATTAGTTTAAAAAAATTTAGTAAAAAGAAACTTGTTTAAGTTATATTTCCCTTCACTTTAAATTAATTATTATAACATGTCATTTTCGCACCCAAGTGGATCTCAAATGTAAAATGTTCATCCTAAGGATTTTATTAGTCTCGCTTGATTCATCCAATAAAATTTGGACATGAGTTAGAGTATTTTTATATCATTATATTGTTATTTTCACCTCATTTACCTAATTTACCCTTTAACTGTATTAAAAAAAATAATTACGGATGTTATTATTCATAATGTCCAAAAATAAAAGGTATATATTTACATAATTTGTACCTTATAATTAAAAATATGGAATCTATTTTTCTATATTAAAAACACTAAATTTTAATTAATTAATTTAAAATTAATTCTATTTTTCAAAATAAGAAAGCTGGTTTTTAAGAAATTGAAACTATAAGAAGATTATCATATGTTTATGTCCATTTTAAATGTGAAACTACATAGAGTAACAAAAAATGGATTAAAATATAAAAACATAATATAATTACACTTTAAACACAATTAAAATAGTAATATTACTATATAAAAAAATTAGATGAAAATGTAGTTTTGAGTTATAATGCAATATTTTTTACTATTCATTAAAATATGAATTTCATCAGAAAGATACCAATATTCCAAAAAATATAAATTTTTATGTCCCACATATAAATAAAACGTTTATAATGTCAAATATATCTTATAATATTGTCAAAAACTATATTAAAAAAGGGTTCACCATCAAAAGGCTGTAAAAATATTTTTTTTAAAAAAGTACTTATTTTATCAGAAAAATTGAATATGTTCTTATATCATATCTATAAAACGTATAAGATGAATTTGAAACAATATATTGAATATATTACAAGTATATTTCCCAAATAAAATCCATAAAGAGTGAATTTATTATTTTATACACTCACTTATTTTTATTTAAATTTTTTATTTAGATGGAAGTTAATACAAGTCATACCCGCCATTATATTGACTATGTTATAATATTTAGTTTTCGCATATACTCTTTCTTGCATGAAATGAATTATATCAAAAGAACTTGAAATTTTGTGTAACGCAATCCATGAATAGTGTTCTGTATACTGCAAGCTAATATGGTGTTGTGTATAGCACAAGCTAATATTGGTGTAGCGTACAACACAAGACATCAAATAAATTAAAAATAATCTATCTCAAAAACTATTAGGGTGTTACATATTCATATAACTGGAAATTTTTAATTTAAAATTTAAGCTGTAGACATTAAAAAAATAGCGGTTTTCGAAAGGTAATAGTTTCATAAGTAATTAATGTTTTATTATCAAAATTAAAAATAAAATTAATTAAAACCCATTAAATTTGATTAATAAATATATAATTGAAATTTTTTACTATTAAAAATATCATTAAATAAAATAGAGATTGTAATTTAATTAAAATAATAAAAAAAATTTAATAATTATCGTTATATTTTTATCATTCATCAAAAATTATTTTTCCCCAAAAATTCTCAAAATTCACTCAATGTTAATTTTGAAATATAGTTTTAAAATATGATGTATATTATTTAAAATACATTTCCTAATATTGGGGAAAAATTCTTTTATTATTATTGTTTGTAATGAAAGATATTATAAAAATTTAATTTATTTGAAAAAAAATCCCATAAAAACTAAGAGTATTACATTATACAACCATTAAAATTAATTTAACTCTCTAAAGTAATCACTCAGATACTAACAAATGGTTATACTTTTTATTCATCATATTCATAGGTTCTCATTTAACCTCATCAAATTGGTGTTTTCGTGACATAATAATGACCATGTGAGTGGTATTGTTTCATACAAATTTATCTCTATGATATATAATATCCACTGGTTAGTATATATATGAAATACAACTCTCTAGTGGAATAAAATCTATGTTTCTTACTAGGAAAGGACCAGATATGTGATTCCTCATGAGAGATGCATAGAACACATTGTGGACTTGAGAAAGGATCAGTGGAAGTGAAAATTTATAAGATACCATCCTCATACGACCATGATTTTCAAAGGCACAAATATACCTAGGGATTATTTTTACATTCCATTAAAATCATGTTACCATATTATATCAATATATTCATTGAAACAACATGTCACCCATTCAAATTTTAGATCACATTATTTATTTTCATCAAATTAATTTTTAAAAAATGTTTTTACCTTATGTGTTTTCTCATTTCTATAACCTTCTCTACAATTTTCTTATCTATCTCATGAACCAACATCTTTATTACACCAATATCTTCGCAAAAGTTTGGATTTATACTCTTATTTTTGATATAGGGATTCATATGTACCCATCTGAATGATTGAGTTGAAGTTATTTTCATATAAAAATTCAATTAGAATAAGGTTTTAATCCCAAAAAACATTAAAACACAAAAAACTAGATCACAACCTATCATATATAATTTGAATTTGTTTCCTAGACTGAACCTCTATATATTGATAATACACATTACTAAAAATCCTTTCTATATTGAGGTCTTACTAAATATTTCACCTAGAAATCATGTTAAACCATTGATCCTAATCAAATAAAATAAAATGTGGTACTCCATGGAACCATACAACAACATCGTTATTGTATATCTTGGAAATATAATTCTTTGAAAAATATTCCATGATATAAATGTGGTATGGTGAATTTTTAAAGAGATATACTACAGCCCATATATAATTTTTTACATTATATTTTTTGGGGAGTATATAGATAAAATCCACTGTGATGTTTTCTCATTTCTATTATCTTGTAGGTAATGGTTGTAGAATACCATTAAACATTAATCTCTCTTCCCTAAAAGGCTGACATACAAAGAATCAAGATTCAAAAATTAAAATATATCTCTTCATTCCACCCCACATGAAGTACTCTTTTTGATCTCTACACATCATTCTACTTCTAGTATGAATGGGGAATAAAGTACAACGATCCTCCTTTAATATCTCCATTTTCAAATGTGGTAAATATATAGAACATACCTTTTTATTAAACATTATAATTCCATTATAATCAAAATTAAACTCTCTAAAATTGACCGTCTTCTATAGCTCTACATCTTCCTTAAATCCCTCTGTAATCTTTAAATGGATATATGGTTGAACACTCATTTCAGATATATAAAATATATCACCTTCCATTATGATTTACAGATACAACCTTTTCCAATATTTATATATTGGATATTTCTTAGTCCTCATCGTAGATAATCTATAACGATCCTTTTAGCATAAAGAATCAACCACCATGTTCAATTTCCCATGGTGGTAATTTATTGAGTAATCATAATTATTAATTATCTTGGACCATCCGACCTGATGAATGTTCAACCCATTCTATGTGAATATATACGTCGACCATTTATGATTAATATATATATAACAATTTTCTCCATAATGTAAATTCCTCCATGTTTTAAATAAAAAATTACCTCACCTTCTTCCAAATCATGAGTTGTAAATATTTTCAAATGAGACTTCAGTTTAAATGAGGTATAAACTATCATTATATCATTTTAATATCCCACGGTTATCTCTATGATAAAAAATATTTCTCCAAAATATACATAATATTTATCAGTAACATCATTTATAGTAACGAAAGAATCATGTAGTATAGTGGTAGGAGTTTTTTCCCTTGTCATCCTTCAGTACTGGGTTAAAGCCCCGCATCCTTTCTGATTAAAATTGGAATCCATTTTTACTAAATAATTCTAATATAATTCATCTAACTTTGTAAAAATATTGATGAACATCCTTAATAATAACTATATACTAAAATTTAATATGAAACCAAAACTTTATCAATTACATTAAACATATAAAAAGAGTATTCTTTAATAAATAATACTTCACTTTTATTTGAAGAGTTACATACACATTATTCCAAAAAATTTCTCCAAAAAATTCATTAATCACATTAAAATACAATAACTTATAACCTACAAATTTGTTTCTAATAAATTTATCTTTTGATTAACCTTTAACTCATAATATCATCATGGATTCTAGAACAGTTACGTTAATCTTCTATAAAGACATATATGATTCCAAAATTAACACAATACTTAGATGTTTTAGGATTCATATATCCACAACACCATTCATAAAATTACTTCTTTATAATAGTTCTTTAATCCCAATAAATAAATACTTCAAACATTATACTTCTTTGATTTGGTATAACATAGGTCTTTCTTTAGTCTAGGGTTTTATCCATAGGTTATGTCATTGACTAAGATAATATCTATGTACTAACATAAAAGTCATCATATTCCTATGACATTTTTTTCTCTTTGACCTCCACATATACATTAAAAAATATTCCCTACATATTAGATATTCTTCTAGGTTACTCTTACCATCATCTCAACAAGTAGGAAGATAATATTATTTCCACAATTTTCAATACCACATGATGCTTCATAAAATTCCATCTTCCTCTTATTTTAAACATTAATAATATCATCTACATTCATTTCATTTTAATATACCGTGATTTATGATGGGTAATAGTCACAGTATAATTCTATCTAGTATCTCTCCAATTTTTCATTCATAATCATGTAAATTACCATCACGTTAATTATAATCAGAATTCCTCCGGGTTCCATCAATTGTCTAAAACCCAAAATCTGTTTGAAAGAAATAATCCCAATGGGATACAACATAATAAAGAAAGAAAAATCATTTATATTAGATCACAAATCATGTAACCTTTTCTTATATATATGATTCCTTAGGTTCATTCATGGTCTTTCATGTCCATTTATTAAAATAATTCTTGATTGTTTTTAAATATTTTTTTAACATCCAAATCATATCCCTAAGGATTTTCAAACCAGATGTGTAGTAAGAACTGTTGTCATGGACTAGGTGATGATCGATTATAGATCAATGATATCTTTTTAGTGTTATTACCCCTTTTGGAACTATTTCAAATCCAGAAGAATTGTATTATACTGATAGTGATTTAATTTAATGGAAAACACTCTCTCTATCACCAACAAAAATTATAGTAAATTTTCTTATATATGGAAATATCTTAAGACATATCCGTACATGTATCCTTAGGGATCTTAATAAAGTAATCTCATAAAAATTCCTTACTATAGATAATTATTCTTTAAAAAATAAATTGTAGAGTCCCAGTATATTAATAGATAGATATTACATCATATATATAAATATTAATTACATTACATAATGATCCACAACAAAAAAATCGTTTTGGTTTAGTTCCCTTGTAACGTTAGATACATAGAAACTATTTAAAAATTAAAATATAGAATCTGAAATTATTTTCATAAAAACTATCATAATTATTATACATATTATACATAACAACTTTCTTCATAAAATTGTGAAAGAAAAAATAAGAAAGGGTGAGCTCAGATTCTCCATAAGGGTAAAAAAGGGACATATAAACATAACATGAGCATAAGGGTATTATATCATGATAATAAAATTTAAAAAACATAAAATTCCTATAATAGATCGTAAGCATGAGTCATTGAATAAATATTAGTATTTTATCATACCTAAATCACAAAATAATTAAGGAACATAAACCATAGAAGCATAACATTGGCATAAGACATGGAATTGTTGAATACACATAATAATAGAAAAAAATTTCGATAGTAGACTAAGATCAATTCCAAGGTTATCATATTGGAAATGGATAACTCCAAAATAAATCTTAGTATTCAATGGTCACTACCAAGTGTTGAAATAATGGATGCACTAGACCCGACTATGCAGTAATTTTGACCACCATATCATGGGTACATTTAGTTAGACATGATGTTATCTTACCATTAGAGTGTATAATTTTCGGCATCCACTAAATAATGGTAATTTCCATAGATTAATTGTCGTGACGAGAGGTTATAGAATATCCCTTTCTATAATGGGATCCTCTATATACTATAATATTAATCTTAAATATATGTTCTATTGTCCAGTCACATCTTACTAACTCAAAACAACATATTTATGACTATTAGGTGCTGGGGGATCATAAACATTGAGACTTCTTCTAATGAAGTTTTCACATGGTGATCTACAGTGGTGAGATCATGAGGACATACCTGCTAATAATAAAACGACATGTTTTGGGTGTCATTGGTTGTTCCTATCTATGGAAATGTGTATTGGTCTCCAAAATTTAGACCATTACTAATGTGTATCATTTGATTTCATACTTTGATGCTAGGAAAAAACCATGTTATTGAAATCGTAGCAAGGTTGCTTGTGTTGGGTGCGTTATTGGTGGTATGAATTTGGTTTAATGGTCATGAAAGGATTTGTCACTTATAAGTTTAGGAAGTTTTATATCTCAGGCATGGTTGATCAAGACGGTGTTACCTTTATAAGCCTTTCTCCAAATCAGTATAAAGGTCAATCCATTCTGATAAATCAAATAATAATAAATAATGAAAATGAATATGACACTAGTGTGCATCCTGCATTATGAGATATTTAATGACAAAGATATTATATTACACATTCAGTGTTCGTAGGTTGGTTGTTGTTATAAAAATCATTATCTCTTTAGGGACCGTGATGGGTTTTCAGACTCCGCTCGTGGTTTGTGGATTTTATTCGCTGCTATTAAGATAAGAGCTTAGAGGGTCACACACATTAGCATATTTAAGAATTCTTACTATTCCTTTTAATAAGTATATGGACATAGTGGGCCCCACCATAGGGTCTCGGTGTTGTCCAAAGCATCGATCACTGATCTATTAAATAAATAAATTAATATTCAAGTTAGGAATATTTGGGTTTGAATTTATCTTGTGTATTTATAAGATTAGTAAATACGAGATAATTATAATAAAAAAAATATTATTTTAATATTCAAGGTTTGTTTAATATTAAGAGGGATAGCATGTCGAGTTAAATTGGTCATCCATTCTCACATAATATATTTCTATATATTACATGTAAGTGATAAAATAATAACTAATATTTATACATCTTAGTTCGTCATAATTATTTATTTAGCGGATGTTGAAATAAAAGGGGGTTGGGGAACCCAATGGGGTATTTTGCAACACCACTATAAATAGAGGTGAGGTACTCTCCCCATGGAACAGTTTATTAAACTATTCATTCATTTCATATAATAAAAAATGAGAGCATCTCTCTCCTCCTGCTACCTAGATAGATAAGCAGTTGATCCAAGAGCATGGATCAATATCTTCCTCAAGAATCGAAGGGATATCGATGCAGTGATCGTTGGGATGTTGAAGACATCGTCAGATCACCACGCTAGTACCCAGAATTCGACGATCGATGCTCCTGAATATTTTTGAAACTCGTGTTGATGATCTAGAGGGATCCTATTATAGATCCTTCAAGCGACGATCGTTGGTGATGAGTTTTAGTCCACTGGATTCATATTTGAAACAGGTATGTTTTAAATTTATTTTTGTTCAATTTATAATTTATATGAGATCCTTATACCTTTATGGGGCTTGGATCATCGGTGACAAAAAGATCAATCATCCCATCGATGGAAAATTTTAAATCCCTATCCCACTGCCTTCCACTAAGAGCCCCAAAACCATTCATTGTTAACAAATTGATAATGTAAATTTTTTTATCCAAATAAAATTAATTTTCATATAATTATTAAGAGGGTTCCAAATCGATTTCAATATTTTAAACCGCACATTGATCCGATTTCAAATGACAAAGTTATGGCCATTCAAAATTTCCAGAACCAATCAATGGTTGCGGTTTGAGTTTTGGTTATTAAAAATTTATTCCTTTTCGCAATTTTCAAAAAATAATATTTTGGAAATTTATAATTGTCCAATTTTATAATTTTCATAATTAATATTTTAGTTTTATAATAATATTTATTTTAATATTATAATGATAATGTAATAATAAATTATTATATTTTTAAAATAATTTAATTATTATTTTATTTAAAAGGGTATGTAGCCTTTGGGAAACTATTAATTTAGTTTTTGCTGTTTATTTGTGGAATTCCAAAATTGAAGGGAAAAGAAAAAAGGGGGTGTGTACTTGACCATAAAAGGAAGGAGGAGACTTAAAAAGAAATAAAAAAAACTATCGACTTGAAAAAAAACAAAAGGGGCTCCTCACGGACCCCCCGATTGATTCCACTACAAGAATCCCGAAACCTAGCCAGCTGCGGCCTCGTCTAGGTTTTGGATGCCCGCTAATGAAGCACAAGCCACAACACCTCGCGCCTTTCCTAGCTCGCCCGCCACCCACTATTCCGGTAAAAGCCGGTCTCCACCGCTGAAGCCTGCCACCCGGTCCCACCATTCGGCCTCCTACAATGCACCATGACGTCAATGCCTTCCCACCTCCATGGACACCTGATGGCCTCCTTCAGCATGCTAATGAACTGCTGGCTCGAACCGGTGCTAAACTGTAGTCCTCTTCCGCTGCCTGGATGCCATGTACCCAGCTGCCTTGGCCATGAACCATTCCATCATAGCATCACTGGCAGGATTTTTTTTTTATGTTTTTCTTAAAAAATATTTCTGAAAAACGGCCTAGGTCAATTTTTTTAAAAAAAAACGCTACAAAGGCGGCATCTGCGATGCCGCCTTTGCTCCCCCGCGCCGCCTTTGGCCTGGATCGATGACATGGCAAAGGCAGCCAGGAGGAGGCCGCCTTTCGCCTCAGGGTAAGGCGAAAGGCGGCTTCCGCGATGCCGCCTTCGCCTGAACTCCTTATAAAAGGGCGGCCACCCCCCCCCCCCCTCTCCTCACTTGTTCATTGCAACTTCATCTCTCCGATTTTCTCTCTCTCTCTAAAAAATTCCTTTGCTGTGCGAGCTTTTACGAAGCTTCATTTAGAGGTATGTTTCTTTATTTAATTTAATGTTTTTATTTAATTAATTTAATTTTGTTTAGTTTTAAATCTTTCATTTGTTAAGCAGTTTAGGTAGTTCTTAATATTTGGTTATTTAGTTTTTGTAATTAGTTATATATAGTTTTAAATAATTACTGTTAGGTAGTATAGATTAAGTATAGATTAACTTAAGATTAAGTATTTAGAAATTTTGGTAGCTTAAAGATTATGTGGTTATCTATGCAATTAAATTCCTGTCTAGATACAAACAAGTGGATGTGGCTCTGGCACAGATGTACATAGGGGTAAAACCCGAAAACACCGCTTCGAGCTAGACTCGAACGGGAACTGGTGCACGATAACGGTCCTTGCTGCATCCTGGTTTGACACTCCCGGGGAATATGCTTAAGATGATTCATATTTTCTTTATAAACTACTGGAATTTCTAAGAGAAGAAAAAACAAATCAGTATATTTATCAATGATAAATGATAAATATAGTTTTATAGAATGAAATAAGGACATAAGAATTAACTAATTAAAGTTATTATTAGTTAATTATAAAATAATAGAATAATTAATGATTAGTTGTTATTAGTTAATTTTAGAATAATTAATAAATAACATAGGATTAAAACATGAATTCATATAATGATTAGCTAACGATACTAATGATCAGTATATTTATCAATGATAAATGATAAATATAATGTTATAGAATCAAATGAGGACATAAGAATTAACAAATTAAAGTTATTATTAGTTAATTATAGAATAATAGAATAATTAACGATTAGTTATTATTAGTTAATTTTAGAATAATTAATAAATAACATAGGATTAAAACATGAATTCATATAATGATTAGCTCACGATACTAATGAACATATAAAGTGAAATGAAGAAGAACAAACAAACTAAATAAAAAGGCCCTCTAAAATTACATTCTAATAAATATCATATGGTCAAACATCAGTAGCATAGTTTATGGTATAGAAAGGCACAATAAAATTACATTATAATAAACATCATATCGTCAAACATAATTGTTAATATTTTGTTACACTATCATAATTTTGATGAAAGAAACATTTTTGACGTAGAGAGCCATGTTTGCCTGTGTGTACTGTTATGGGGAGATTATTCAAACTGAGCAAGGATCTTCTTACAGTACACAACCAATTACGGTGGTTATTACAGTTGATTGTGTTACCATAAGTGACCTTCAAGAGAGAATTCATGTTTCCTTAAATCTGGGACCCGATCAAGAGATAATGTCTATGAGCTATAGACATTTGCAATTTCCAATAACACTGTGGCATATAGCTTGTCCATTGGTTGCTGATGTGCAGTGGGTCCAAGCAATTAATTTATTTTCTCAACGGTTAGATGGTACCATGATGGAGTTATACGTTGTTGTTGATGCTACTGTACAACAACAACGTCCACTTGTACAAAGACGTAGAAATACAAGAGTGGTTGAAGACAGTCTACCCCATGACATTGAGCCTATTCCAAATGATGCAGCAGAAGAGGACAACCTAGATGATCTTCCGGATATACATGTCAATCCGACTTCTGATGAGGAGTTTCGTAATGATGGATCAGATGGCGACAACAGTGCTGATGAGGAGGGACCAACAAAAGATAGAGAGGAGGTTTTGAGAAATGAAATTGTTGTACATCAACCTCGGTCAATAAATCATCCACCATTATTTTCATCTTGGTCAGAAGCAATGACACGCATGCCTGAATTCGATAATACTATTCTCACACCGACAACTGAGGTCCCTGGAGTTGTACCAGATAGGTTTAGTGAGGTGGACAAAACCTTATATATTGGAAGGAATTTTCTCAGTAATGATGCCTTAAAAAGCACGTTAAAGAGATTTCATATTGAGAGAAACTTCAACTATGTAGTTCACGAATCATGCCGTAGTAAATATGTTATATGGTGCGTGAAGTATGGGGATGATTGTAGATTTCTCTTAAGGGCTATTCCAGACATTACATTTGGAGGTTGGAGAATCTCAAGGATTGAGGCGGCTCATACTTGCATTCAGCCAAGTCTCACACAAGATCATACTTCATTGGATGCAGAATTTGTGTCATCTATTGTTGTTGAGATGATTAGGACATGCCAAGATGTTCTAATATCCCTTGTGCAAGAGAGGATTCTACAGACATTCGGTTATAATATTTCCTATAATAAAGCATGGATGGCGAAACAGAAGGCAATTGTGAAGGTATATGGTGATTGAGATGACTCATATCGAGTATTGCCGCAATTTCTAGCCATACTGAGGAATCATAACCAAGTTGTCTTCCATCTGGATACAAACGAACATGTGTCTCCTGATAATCGACTTGATCCATCTCGTGTTCAATTTCATCGGTTGTTCTGGGCATTCCTCTCTTGTATCTCTGCATTTCGTTTTTGCAAACAATTTATTCAGATTGATGGAACATTTCTGTATGGAAAATACTAGGGCGTATTGTTGATTGCGGCAACCCAAGATGGAAACCGTTAACCTCTTCCGCTTGCCTTTGCCATTGTAGAGAAAGAAAACAATGAATCATGGAGTTGGTTTCTGGCATGTATCAGCAACCATTTCACCAACATTCAGGGAGTTTGTTTGATATCTGATCGCCATCGAGCAATTAATGAGGCAATCAATGCAGATCCTGATACATGGAGATACCCAAATGCACATCTTCGGTTCTGTATTAGACACATTTCTAGCAATGTACATAAAAAATTCCACAACGAACCGATGAAGAAGGCAATCACGAGGCTTGATACATATTTTATTCATTCTGTTTTACTGTTTCAATATAAATATAAAATCAATTTATGTGAAATATCATCTACGTTTTGTAGCATATGAGTCGGACCAACGACGATTTGAAGAACGTTTTGAACAAATTCCTCAGGCTAATCAAGAAGTTTATGATTATATGATGCGGATTCCAAAAGAGAAATGGACATTGGCATACGATGGGGGAAAGAGGTACGGACACATGACGACAAACATTGTGGAGTGCATCAATGGTATCTTCAAAGGACTTCGAAAGCTACCTATGACCGCATTAGTTCAGGAGACATTATATCGATGCGTGAAGTACTTTGTGGATAGACAAAAACTAGCATCAGACAGAATACATCAAGGGATAAGATATGGAATACACTTTCAACGAGAGATTGAAAAAAATATGGAAGAAGCTTCTGTTTATCACGTATGTCTCTTTCGAAGAGAAGACTCCCGATTTGAAGTTCAAGAGCGTTCAGACCCCATCACAAATCACGTCGGTGAAAAAATGGTGGTATTACTGGAAACACGGCAATGCCAATGTGGAAAATTTCAGGCCTTACGGTTTCCATGTACACACGTCATCGCAGCATGTGCCTCTGTGAACATCTCATGGGAAGCATATGTTAATCCAGTGTACCAGATGGATATCATTGCCAATTGTTATGCTGCACCATGGACACCTATTGGGGAGTATCATTATTTCCCAATGCCTGAAGGCCAGCCGATAGTGATACCTGACATGAATCGGTTACGTCCTCGTGGGAGACCAAAGGCGAGTAGGATGCGTAATGAGATGGACTGGCCTCAAGAACAAGGGTAGAGTTTGCGATGCACAATATGTCATAAAGAAGGTCATAACCGGAAGTGATGCCCTAACGTTGTTGGGTTGACTTCACAGTCTCATTCATAATGATGTATTGTCTTCATTGTGACATCCCCATATTGTAAACTAAATGTTGTTATCTCTTTTTTATTCCTGGGTTTTCTAAACCCCAAACATCTGAGATAAGTTTTCATATTAATATTCATGCTTTCAATAAATAACTTTAAATATGAAATAATAGAATTTATTTCAAAACTCTGAAAGAGGAACACCTAACCCATATTGAAAAGTGTATGTTAGTTAACCCATTAACATGTTTCCTGGACGTTAATATTAAAAATTTTAACCCTAAACCCTCCAACCTAAACCCCAATCTAAACATGCAGGATATTTTAGAAAACTGTTCTATAACAAATTTATAGTATCATAATAATTAGCATAACATATTGAATACATACAATTAGATAAATTCTAAAAACATCATTACTAATTGACATGGTTTATCTTAATCCAATCTATAAGTAGTTAATCACAAAGATCCCCCAAAATATGTGTAACCAAATTCAAGAATCAATATTTTAGATAACATAACTTATTTCATATTAATATTCATGCTTTCAGGAAATAACTTTGAATATGAAATAATAGAATTTATTTCAAAACTCCGAAATAGGAACACTTAACCCATATTGAAATGTGTATGTCAGTTAACCCATTAACATGTTTCCTGGACGTTAATATTAAAAATTTTAACCCTAAACCCTCCAACCTAAACCCCAATATAAACATGAAGGATATTTTAGCAAACAGTTCTATAACACATTTATAGTATCATAATAATTAGCATAAGATATTGAATACATAGAATTAGATAAATTCTAAAAACATCATTACTAATTGACATGGTTTATCTTAATCCAATACATAAGTAGTTAATCACAAAGCTCCCCCAAAATATGTGTAACCAAATTCAAGACTCAATATTTTAGATAACATAACTTATTTCATATTAATATTCATGCTTTCAAGAAATAACTTTGAATATGAAATAATAGAATTTATTTCAAAACACCGAAAGCGGAACACTTAACCCATATTGAAATGTGTATGTCAGTTAACCCATTAACATGTTTCTTGGACGTTAATATTAAAAATTTTAACCCTAAACCCTCCAACCTAAACCCCAATCTAAACATGAATGATATTTTAGCAAACTGTTCTATAACAAATTTATAGTATCATAATAATTATCATAAGATATTGAATACATACAATTAGATAAATTCTAAAAACATCATTATTAATGGACATGGTTTATCTTAATCCAATCCATAAGTAGTTAATCACAAAGCTCCCCCAAAATATGTGTAACCAAATTCAAGACTCAATATTTTAGATAACATAACTTATTTCATATTAATATTCATGCTTTCAAGAAATAACTTTGAATATGAAATAATAGAATTTATTTCAAAACTCCGAAAGTGGAACACTTAACCCATATTGAAATGTGTATGTCAGTTAACCCATTAACATGTTTCTTGGACGTTAATATTAAAAATTTTAACCCTAAACCCTCCAACCTAAACCCCAATCTAAACATGCAGGATATTTTAGCAAACTGTTCTATAACAAATTTATAGTATCATAATAATTAGCATAAGATATTGAATACATACAATTATATAAATTCTAAAAACATCATTATTAATTGACATGGTTTATCTTAATCCAATCCATAAGTAGTTAATCACAAAGCTCCCCCAAAATATGTGTAACCAAATTCAAGACTCAATATTTTAGATAACATAACTTATTTCATATTAATATTCATGCTTTCAATAAATAACTTTAAATATGAAATAATAGAATTTATTTCAAAACTCCGAAAGCGGAACACTTAACCCATATTGAAATGTGTATGTCAGTTAACCCATTAACATGATTCCTGGACGTTAATATTAAAAAATTTAACCCTAAACCCTCCAACCTAAACCGCAATCTAAACATGCAGGATATTTTAGCAAACTGTTCTATAACAAATTTATTGTATCATAATAATTAGCATAAGATATTGAATACATAAAATTAGATAAATTCTAAAAACATCATTACTAATTGACATGGTTTATCTTAATCCAATCCATAAGTAGTTAATCACAAAGCTCCCCCAAAATATGTGTAACCAAATTCAAGACTCAATATTTTAGATAACATAACTTATTTCATATTAATATTCATGCTTTCAAGAAATAACTTTGAATATGAAATAATAGAATTTATTTCAAAACTCCGAAAGCGGAACACTTAACCCATATTGAAATGTGTATGTCAGTTAACCCATTAACATGTTTCCTGGACGTTAATATTAAAAATTTTAACCCTAAACCCTCCAACCTAAACCCTCAATATAAACATGCAGGATATTTTAGAAAACTATTCTATAACAAATTTATAGTATCATAATAATTAGCAAAAGATATTGAATACATACAATTAGATAAATTCTAAAAACATCATTACTAATTGACATGGTTTATCTTAATCCAGTCCATAAGTAGTTAATCACAAAGCTCCCCCAAAATATGTGTAACCAAATTCAAGACTCAATATTTTAGATAACACAACTTATTTTATATTAATATTCATGCTTTCAAGAAATAACTTTAAATATGAAATAATAGAATTTATTTCAAAACTCTGAAAGCGGAACACTTAACCCATTTTGAAAAGTGTATGTCAGTTAACCCATTAATGTTATATTTATATTTTACACTTACGACTCATTTTCTTTGTTTATATGCAGATGGATGATACCATACTACTCACTCAGCAGCCTACCCATATTTCGCAGGCCGTGTTAGAGGGTCATCCAGATCGATTTGTGAAGGTGCGTCGAGCGCACCATTTTCATCACATGGAGCCTCCACATGCCATTAGACCTTACTTGCGCCGTGCTGGCTTCTATGGCCTTGCCGTATCGGATTTCACATTTATAGATCATTACCTACTTGCTGCCCTCGTTGAGAGATGGAGACCAGAGACACGCACATTCCACTTGCCTGAGGGGGAGATGACCATCACCCTCGAGGATGTCGCAGTTCTTCACGGTCTTCGTATCCAGGGGAGACCCGTTATTGGACCCACTCGTGCAGCTTGGCCAGACCTTGATCAACACTTGTTAGGCTTTGATATTTTGTCCGACCATAGGGCTACAGATGGATCGTCCATATCTATGCGTTGGTTGGAGTCGCAGATTCCACATTTACAGGATGATGATGATGAGAAGAATGTCATGCGTTACGCCCGTGCATATATCTTACGACTCATTGGTGGGACCATGTGTACTGATCACTCGGGGATGCACGTGCATATGATGTATCTACCCCTACTAAAGGACTTTGATCGGGCTGGGACGTACAGTTGGGGATCAGCCTGCTTGGCATACATGTACAGATCATTATGCAGACTATCCGATAGGGACCGTACAGGTCTTGGAGGATGCGTCATCCTTATTTAGATGTGGGCATGTGAGCGCATCCCATCATTCCGCCCTAACCTTTCTGGTCCACCGGTCGAGATGGAGGTGCTACATGACGCTCCGCGTGGACGCTGGTATGATAAGTCATTTCTATTGGTTTTTTATTCTACTATGAGTTATTGACTATAATTTCTCATTATTTGTCATTATCGTTGTATTTTACAGGTGGTGTCAGCGACACAATTTTGACGTGGTTCCGAGACAACATTTGGGCGTATATCGGCTACAGTTGGACTGTCTCTTACCTGATCAAGTATGTATATACAATCTATCACTGTCTAACATTTTTAATAATAACATCAATTTTGGTTTTTAGTTGGGTGTTTTTTTGACAAAATCACTTGTCATTTCAGATTTCATGGCTTCCATACTGGAGTATTATGGACCAGTTGCCAGCATACTGCACTATTGGTCTTGAGGATGCTATGGTTGTAGTGCCCCTCATTCACTTTCATATTATTGAGTGGCAGCATCCTGACAGGGTCATGCGCCAATTTTTTCGTACTCAGTCGATTCCATTACCATCTAGACAGACAGACAAGCTTAATGGGATGAAGCTGACAGGGAGGCAGGATGATGACTGGTCCCAAGTACATGTGAGTTTTATCGACTGTTGGCACAGACGTGCAGAGTTACGTATTCAAGGTGTTCCTACAAATCAATTCTCTCTTTCAGAGCAGGTTAACTATGCGCCCTGGTATAGACTAAAGTCTATACTGTATCTTACCCAAGCTGGCATAGAGATGCAGAGGATGGTAAGTTAATAAATTCCTATTACTTTGTTTATTGAATTATTTTCTTATTCCATTTGAATCTACTTAAAGGGAAGTCACACAGAGCAGCTTGTTCGCATGAGCGATGAAGAGGAGGAGGGGGTCTTTAGCCAGGCAGCCGTCCATGCTATAGCACTGGAGGCGAGGGAATATTTTCATGCGCTTTCCGAGAGCATCTTCACGCGTCTGGATCGGAGACAGGAGGTTCCTGCCCCAGAGGAACATCCTACAGCTGCTGCTGGTGCTGAGGATCCATGACCACGGCGACGTAGACAGCGTCGTGCTGCACGTGAGGCATCGCCTGTTCCACAGGCAGAGGTCGGGCCTCTAGTAGTCCAGGATCAGCCTATTCAGGATGTGCCTCATGTGGCATGGGATCCGTCTTTCCTGACAGGATATCCGCAGTTCTCTCCATCTTGGGTTCCAGATCCTTTACATCCTTGGATTCTAGAGCCGTCGTCGTCTTGGGGTATAGCTCCATCACAGGCTTCGTTCCCCTATACGATGGAGGAAGGTCCTTCTACCACCCTAGTGGGAGAAGGATCATAATGGCATTACGAGATGCAGTTGACAGCTCCTCCAACTGACACACAGATGGAGGATGTGACGGTCGACGTTTCAGTGCCCGAGGATCAGCCTTCTCCAGGTCATCAGACTCCACTGCGCACTCGACGCGGACGTCCTATTCGCAGACCACCATGTGGGACGGAATCTCCTCGCAACAAACATATGCATTGATTGTACATTATTGTTTACATGTTTTATGTGTACTGAAATCAAAATACTATTTTTACTTGTTGGTCAGAGTGGAATCTCAGGAGGGGGTAAATTAGGTTTTATTTATATATATTTATATAACCATACTAATATAATAATAAAACATTAATAATTACTAATTACCTAATTACAAATTATATAGTTAATAATTCTATTACTAATTAACTATTTCATTAGTATATAATTAATATTTAAATTACGAAATAACTAATTATTTAGTATATAATTTGTAATTTGGTAATTAGTGTTTATTAATCATTAATTATATAATAACTAATTAGTTAATTAGTAATAAAATTATCAATTATATAATACTTAATTATTACATATATAATAAATACTTAGTTAATTAGAAATATAATTAATAATTATAACTAATTAATTAGTAATTGGTAATTATTAATTAGTTAATCAATAATATAAATATTTACTATAATTATTCATTATAAGAGGGTTTTCCCTGAAAATCATTCTGCATTTTCGATGTGGGATTCAGGTTCGACCTTTACTGTGCAGTAGATTCTGCATTTCCGATGTGGGATTCTGTTACAAGTACGTGGCTTTGAAATACAATAAAAGATAAACTATAAGGCCAATATAAATGAAATTTTAAAAATTGATTAAACATATAATAAATAGTTGAAAACAAAAAGAATTTCCTCAAAAATGTTGATGAAAAATAATCTATAACCTTTCAAAACCGCCTACTTGAAACTTAAAAATGTTTCAAGTACGTGAATTTGAAAGACTGTAAAATATAAACTATAAAACGAATATAATTGAAACATTAAAAATTGATTAAACATATAATAAATAGTTGAAAAAAAAAGAAATTTCCAAAAAAAAAGTTGATGAAAAGTAATTTATAAGCTTTCAAAACCGCATACATGAAACATAAAATTTTTCAAGTACGTGACTTTGAAAGACCATAAAAAATAAAATAGGAGACCAATATAAATGAAACTTAAAACATGGATTAAACATATAAAAAATAGTTTAAAAAAAAAGCAATTTACAAAAAAATGTTAATGAAAAATAATTTATAAGCTTTCAAAACCGCCTACTTGAAACTTAAAAATGTTTCAAGTACGTGACTTTGAAAGATTATAATTATATTACTAATTAACTAATTAATTATTATATAATTAATAGTTATATTAATAATTAACTAATTATTTATTATATAAGTAATAATTAATGAGTAATAATTAATAATTAATAATTTAATGAATAGCTATAATTAATATTTATATCACTAATTAACTAATTAATAATTACTAATTACTTATTAATAATTATTATTTACTAATTACTAATTATAATGAATAATTATAATAAATATTTATATTACTAATTAGCTAATTAATAATTAATAATTACTAATTAATTAGTTATAAATATTAATTGTATTTCTAATTAACTAAATATTTATTATATATGTAATAATTATATTAATAATTAATTGTTATATAATTAATGATAATATTACTAATTAACTAATTAATTATGGTATATTTAATTATTAATAATTACTAATTAATAATTAAAAATTATAATGAATAAATGTAATTAAAAATTATATTACTAATTTACTAATTAATTGTTATATAATTAATAATTATATAACTAATGAACTAACTAACTATTATATAATTAATTATTAATAATTACTAATTAATAATTATAATGACTAATAATAATTAATATTTATATTACTAATTAACTAATTAATAATTACTAATTACTAATTACTAATTACTAATTACTAATTACTTATAATTAGTAAGTGAAACCGAAAGCTTATAAATTTTTTTTTTATCATCATTTTTTATGATTTTTTTTTGTTTTTAACTATTTTTTATATGTTTAATCCATGTTTTAAGTTTCATTTATATTGGCCTTATAGTTTATATTTTATAGTCTTTTAAAGTCACGTACTTGAAAAATTTTATGTTTCAAGTATGCGGTTTTGAAAGCTTATAAATTACTTTTCATCAACATTTTTTTGTAAATTTATTTTGTTTTCAACTATTTATTATATGTTTAATCAATGTTTAAAGTTTCAATTATATGCGTTTTATAGTTTATATTTTACAGTCTTTCAAAGTCACGTACTTGAAACATTTTTAAGTTTCAAGAAGGTGGTTTTTAAAGCTTATAAATTATTTTTCATTAACATTTTTTTGTAAATTGCTTTTTCTTTTAAACTATTTTTTATATGTTTAATCCATGTTTTAAGTTTCATTTATATTGGTCTTTTATTTTATGTTTTATGGTCTTTCAAAGTCACGTACTTGAAACATTTTTAAGTTTCAAGTAGGCGGTTTTGAAAGCTTATAAATTATTTTTCATTAACATTTTTTTGTAAATTGCTTTTGTTTTAAACTATTTTTTATATGTTTAATCCATGTTTTATGTTTCATTTATATTGGTCTTCTATTTTATGTTTTATTGTCTTTCAAAGTCACGTACTTGAAAAATTTTAAGTTTCAAGTATGTGGTTTTGAAAGCTTATAAATTACTTTTCATCAACATTTTTTTGGACATTTCATTTGTTTTCAACTATTTATTATATGTTTAATCAATTTTTAAAGTTTTAATTATATTCGTTTTATAGTTTATATTTTACAGTCTTTCAAATTCACTTATTTGAAACATTTTTAAGTTTCAAGTAGGCGGTTTTGAAAGGTTATAGATTATTTTTCATCAACATTTTTGAGGAAATTCTTTTTGTTTTCAACTATTTATTATATGTTTAATCAATTTTTAAAATTTTATTTATATTGGCCTTATAGTTTATATTTTATTGTATTTTAAAGTCACGTACTTGTAACAGAATCCCACATCGGAAATGCAGAATCTACTGCACAGTAAAGGTAGAACCTGAATCCCACATCGAAAATGCAGAATGATTTTCAGGGCAAACCCTCTTATAAAAGAGAGGCCTGGGTAAGAGTTTCTGTCAGAATCCAGACTGTTGTAATGGCTGTAGCGCTGGATCTTTAATAGCAGAGAAATTCTGCTGAATTTTTTTGTTTTGTTTATATATATATATATATATATATATATATAAAGAAAACAAAACAAAACAAAAAAAAATAAAAATAAAAATTTTCAAAAAAAATATTTTTTTTGGAGAAAGGCGGCATCGCGGATGCCGCCTTTCACCCGCAGTGCAAAGGCGGCATGGCGGATGCCGCCTTGCCCCCGAAATGAAAAGGTGGCATCCCGGATGCCGCCTTTAAGGTGCATTTTTAAAAAAAAATTGCCGGAAGCGTTTTCTGGAAAATATTTTTTTTTAAACGTAAAAAAAAAATCCTCACCGACACCACTTTCGACAGTCCTTCCAGCTCACCTAGCCGCCAGGATATGCCATCCTTGGGCCTCCTCCTAGTTTCCGGATCTAGACATATCCAGTTGGCCACCTCCACGCTATCCAGGTCACGACTGGGCCTCCCAATCGCTGCCCTGTCTCTCCTTCCGCCCACCATTATCACGTTGCAACAGCGCTGTCGGGCCTCCTCACACAGCCGGCTGCTGACTGCCCAGCCGCTGGACAACCCCGCCGGCGGTCCACTCGTTTCTGCCTCACCATGTTCCATTGCCACCTCGCGTGGTCTCGGATGTGGCCCACAGCCTCCTCCGGCCTCCCTGATGACCTCCTCCAGTTCGCCCGGCCAGAGGTACTCCTTTATTTTTTATGGATGTTTTCTCATAAGAAACAATTAGACCCGAAACGGTTCAGTCAGATCTACCCAACCCAGAAAAGGTTTTGATGGATTTGTCCATCCCAGTTTGGCCCTACACAGCCTGGAATTGCGCAACCCGCGCAGGCCATGCAGGGATGTTTCGGGGATAAACCATTTAAATTAATCAAAAATAATTTTTTTTAATTAATTATTTTTACTATCTAAGTCAAATTAATTAAATTAGTTGTGGTTGATTGTTTTAATACCTGAAATATATATTAATTTAATTATTCAATGAAATAAAATTAATTAATTTATATTTTTTTTTCATAACAATTTAATTAATTAAAATATTTATAATTAATTAAATTATTTGAATTTATTAATTAGTTTAATTTAATTTATAACTCTCGTACTTATTTAATGAATTTTAATTCTATCATGCCTTATTTACCTGCATTCTGGTCTTGGGCACCGACCTATGTATGTTTCATTTACTTAATTTATTATTTAACTGTTTTTTATTATTGTAATAAATTAAATAGATGGTCTGCACATCGTCTTTCATTTCAGTGAAAATCTATACGGGCCTTTGTGATTAATTTTCCTGTTGTACATTTATACCCTTAGTCCCCCTTGCCTACAAACATGTATTTTTGTACTTTAGACAAAGTCGGTGAATGACGTGGACCCTGCCAAGATGAGCCAATGTACGATGATCAAGACAGTGCAAGATGAAACTTGGATCCTGCCAAGAAGAGAAGCATACATACAAGTCAAGGGTAAGATTAATTATGATTCAGGCTTTGACACAGGTATGATGCCCTTAGGACGTTTATATGGTCAATATTAGATAGCTAGTAGTTTACCTTTATGCATTAATTTGTTATTTTATGAATTTCATATAGTGGGAGAAATACATAAAATAAAAGATAATAAAATTCATAAATAAGCGAAATATGTTTTCTTATTAATGCTTAGTTGTGAGCGTGACAACATAGATGAACAAGATTAATATAAATGGATTACATTTGTTGAGAAAAAAACACAAAACCCTCAAAGAAATATTATGTTTCCATGTCCTTCCATCATTCATGTTACAACAAAATCAAATGTTTGGGCGATGGTCATGCCTTAAATGAGGGTGCCTCTTACTATCGGGAAGTTTTTATTAGAGAGGTGGGTTGATTTAACTAAAATTGTAGCAATGATATAGCCATAACTAGATTGTTGTAATTTTAGAGGTAAGCGTTGACTAAATTAGGTTATGATTTTTGAAGATGAGACTTCACTCAACAGATCAAGGAACCGTGAATTAATGCAGTTGGAAATCCAATAAATGACCATGGACCCTCGGAGTAGTGGCATATCCGTAGCTTGTAGAAAACCAGGGAGATTCAGGGATCCTTGCCACTAGAATACTCAAATGAGAGAGTTTTCCGATTCTTGAACTGATGGTTCCAATAATTCGATAAATTAGTGGGATACATTTATCGCATCAGTAACACAGGGTATAAATGCATATAGAGGACTCATGAATAAAGAATATGTTGGTTCTTTCATAATTATATCATCAACGTCTGATTTCAGTTGCATTCAATACATCAAGAAATGTATGATATTGCATGAAGTATCATCTCTAAGAACCTTTTAAGGAAAAAGTGATACAAATTTTAGTGTGATGATTTCACTCGCATTTTAAAGTGAAAGAAAGTTCATATTATTTCATGGCATCCCATTATTATATATTTTACACCCAATAACTATAGTTTTGTTTAAAGATACAAATGAATGGTATAAAGTAATATGTTCATTACCTTTAAGGTAACATTCTTCAAGTAATTATAATATTAAAGATAGATTCATCTTTTGTTCATATGGAAAATATATCGATTGACAAGGAAAAAGGCCTTTGATGAGTTACGCCAAAGAAACCTTTGTCATGTCCTTCAAAGAAAAAATTTGGTTATTTAACAGGAGGTTATTTGCATCAAATATTATGAACTAAATTTATGGAAGTTTAAAAACCTCAATGTACAGAAATACAATAAGAAGTTACCTGCTTCTCATTCAATTTATATTCACCAAAAAAAATTATTGTTTTCGCGCATCCATCATGGTTATTAAACACATTATGCTTTTCAAATATATGTATTGAAATATAGTTACCATGTAATTAGAGAAAAATTACTAGGATTAAGGTGTCTTCTCCAAGTTGCTATGAAAGGGGGATTCCTAGGTCAGTAGTGAGAAAAACATAACTTCTAATTTCCATGTGAATTATTTTAGTTGAACAAGTTGTTGACTATAACCAAAAAATTTATCTCATGTGTCTATTTGGTCATAATGGGACATTATTCCATGTTCAAGAATAAATTTTTTTAATGGTATAACGTACTCAACAAATAGTTCATACATATTTGAATCATATCCAACACATGATGAATATAAAATGTATGACTTACATAGTTGTGGCAATATAATTATTTTTCACATAAAACTATATTTGAAAGTCAAGTGTATACACATTTTGGTATTTAGGATTGGCACAGCTAAACACCTTTTGTATTATTGACATCTTTAGTTTAAATAAAGAAACCTTTAAAAATAGAGGTATGACACAATGCTTCGAGGGCTAGTTAAACAAGAGAGTGTAAACTATTCCAAAGGAAAACTAGAGCTAAAGATAAATCATAAGATTTATTTATAAAATTAAGGAGTGATAAATTGAAATAAGTGCATAGTCAAAAGATATGAGTTTCATCGAGCCAACATGCCGAAGAATATCTTTACCAAACATTCATAGATCAAGATAATGTGGCTTGGAGTAATTCCTATATGCATTTTACCTTATATACATCACAATATTGATGTTCATAAGGAGGATTTATGATAATGTCTTACATGTCATCATATATCAACAAATTTTAGTGTGGAGAAATTTCTAAATGTACATTTTATACATAAAATTAATGGTATAAGTAAGATCAATGTTTCAACTTGCAGAAACATATATTATATTTCAATATGTAATTGGAAATTAACAGAAAAATCCCATAACTAATATTCAAACTAATGAATGATAAATGAATATCATACGAGTCAATATATGATGAAAAATACATTTTGTCATTGGATCCCATGGGGTGTTAGCCGAGTGGTACTCGTTAGTTGTACCCCTCGCTCTCCATGGGAACTGGCGCAGGATCGAGTCCCACCAGGCTCAAATGCTGTTTGTATTATTAACATGGCGATTCAAAGCTATTTCTTAGCTAGGGAACGTGACGCACACTTGGGCTAGTGGGGGACCTCCTTTGGGAGTCGTTCTTAGCAACACACGTTTGCACATGTGCCTTAGCCCGATTGGTAAAGACTCCATAAGTGCATCCATGCGACCAGTGATCAAATCCTGGAAGAGGCAGAATTTCGGGGCACTATAGCAGCTGACTGTAGCAGGTACTGTTGCAGGTACTGTAGCGGGACTGTGTAGTACTCTAGCATGTACTGTAGCGGGAACTATAGCAGGCACTGTTTGGCACTGTAGCAGCCAGGAATATGCCCCCATTTGGGCCTTTGGGACACCAATTTGGTCTCTGACTCCTTTGAGGCCTTCGGGCCACCCAGGCCTTCAAGTCAGTAAGGCCTTAGGGCCTCCTCAAGGCCTTCGGGCTACCTTTAGTGAAGATGAAAACCAGACAACCAACAAGGAACAAGCTCTACAAGGAGGATGAGAAAAGGAGCCTTCACCACAGCAATGCTAAACGGATTGCAAGAATTAGAGGGTATGGCACCTGCCATTGGGACAAGCCTGTGAATGCATGGGAATGCCTAGGTGAACAGCAATGTGAAGGTGGAGAGTTGATTTCACAATGAAGATGCTGGGGAGGTGCAGTTCCAAGTAGTTAGTCTAGGTTGTATGATATGTTTGAATCCTACGGGAAATGAATTACTCTAAGGCCTATAGGCCATGTAATACTTACACCTACAGGCCTTGTAAGGGTTCCACTTCACCCCTTGAAAGGTGGATTATCAAAAATCATTATGTCATTGGACATGTGTTAAACATGAAATGAATTTGATAAGGATTTAAACACATATGTATTAAGTTAAACATGTTGTGCATTTATAGTAATTATCATAACCGTTTTTTAGGATATCACATAAATACCTAAGATAAAATAGATGTAGTAATTTTTTAGACTAAATTTCTATATAAGGGTGCACATATATCTTTGAGATAGTGTGAGGAAGATGGATTTGGGTTTAGTCAATTCTTGAGATGCACAAATGAATTGCATAGGAAGGAGTTCCACATGTAAATGTGGAATATAAATATTCTAGAGACACATACTGCATAGGATGCGTGAAACCATGGTGATGGTTTTATATTCACCACAGACTGTGATAAATTATTCATTAAGAATAATAAATCCAACCAGTAATAAGTATATAGAAATTAGATATGATTTATAAGATCAATTAAAATTCAGTAATGGATTACTTTTATCAAATTGAAAAGGGGCTTATAAATTGAATACTACTATGGTTATTCAAATAATATGATACATGGGTGGTGCAAGCCTGGTACCAATATGGATCGATTAGTTATACCAAGTCAGTTTCCCTAAATACATTAGAATTTTACTTTCCATAACTAAACATATAAGATCATTCTAATGGTCATTGGATGTAAAGATCATATTTCATGGAAAGTATCTATACAAAGATACTAGAAGGGATAATGACACCATTGAATTCCAATGAATGCTGCATGTTACTGAAATCCATTTCAGGATTAATGTAAGCAACAATATCTTATAGAATTCATTTCAAATGAATCTTTGCCTTGTGTCTACAAATCGTTAGTGGGATCACTGATTTTTTCCAAGAAAAATATGATTGGAATGATATAGAAAATAGATTTTGTTCTCACAGTTATATAAGTCCAGGATAAGAGTAATTATCCAATCAGTAACTTAAAGTAGAAACATTTTTTCTAGGGAACATGATCTATTGTGGTAGATATAATGGTTTCTTGGACATAGTAAATCGTACATAATGTGACATATTATTGAAAAATACATGTTTGAACAATTCAAGTTCAGAATTGTTATCAACGTCGCATGGATTAATCTCTTCAGGTTGACATGTTTGGAACATGGGAAGAGATTTAAGTTTTCAGTTGTGTTCCATACACTTTTGTTATGGATCAATCACATATTCCATATTATGAATAATAATTGACACTGTTAAGATATACAATATATTAAGTTGATATCAATTCTTTCCAAGAGGATTGCAAGTGAAGCAATCAGAGCTATTATCTTTTACTTGGGAACGTTCAAGTGATATTTAAATTGTATATGAAAAATAAGATATACTAATTCTTGTGGGACAAAAACTAGTAATACATAGATTAATATTATCTAGTACCGTATTTAGGAAAAGGTGATGAGCAATTTAAGCTCATAAAAGCCAATGGTATCCATACCTAAAAAATACCGAGTATGTTGCTGCTTATAATTAAACTAAGAAGAAATTTTCAATCTTAATGATTTGTTCTAGTTCTTGGATTTTTACATAGTGGGAAAAGTCTTATTGTAATGTAAAATATGATATTTTTCTCGAATGGCCCGAAGGCCTTCTTTTTTATTTTTATTATGGATATTCCCCCTTTTAAGGGTTAAAGGGGACCCATACATGACCCGTAGGCCCAAGGCACAAGGCCCGAAACACCCGCAATACATAACCCGAAGGACCATAGTCATACCATGCCCAATACATGACCCGTAGGACTAGCCCACTTAAACTGCCCCTCACCAGCTTTTTGTGTCATTGATCACCTAGATCCCCACCTTGCATTGCTGATCGGCTAGAATTTCCCCATACAAAGCTGCACGGTGCCTGGTCCCGATGGCGGCTTCTATACCCTCTCATTATTCCAATCCGGTTACCTTTGCATCTGGAGGCTGCTACTCATGTTTCTCTGATGCTCTTCTGGGGAATGTTCTGTGTGAATTGGGATACTCCATGGTCTACATGACCCGAAATCCTGGTGGCCCAAAGTTCTTTGATGACTCGAAGGCCCTGGAGACCCGTAGGCCCAAACCGGTGGCCCGAAGGCCCTAATTGGGTGAATAGTTCCGGCTGCTATAGTACTGAACAGTAACTGCTACCATACCGAACATTAACTACTACAGTACTATGAAAGTAACTACCATAGTACTGCTACAGTACTGCTATAGTACCCAGAAATTCGCCTCCACCCGGTTTTGCACCCGGGTCTCTTGGATGCCAAGCCGGAACCCTTACCACTCGGGTACGAGCTCGTTGGCTAAAATATGATATTCTTACTAGACAAGTTGTCATGTTATGGAAACAGAAAAAGTGATATACTCAGGGATACCTTATCTTGATAAGTTTTACTCATATAGATTAGGTCGCATACATGAGATATGCCATATAGAGACTACGTGGAAGGCATAGGAGTTAAATCCACAACTCGGCAGAAGCATGATCTTTATCATGTGAGTATCTAAAAAGTTTGGTTATTATGTTGGCTCTTGTGTAAGTGGTAGTTTTGAAATACATTATTCCCTAGACCCAACTATGCAATACTTTTGATTACCATATCATGTGTATAGTTAGTTATACATGATGTTATCTTACCATTATGTGTAAAATTTTCTCCATCCAATATAAAATGGTAATGTCCATAGATTAATTTTCATGTAGAGAGGTTATAGAATATCTGAGGCTATAATGGGAACCTCAAGGTACTATGACATTAATATTAAATATATGTTCTATGGTCAAGATACATCTTACTAATTAGACACATAATATGTATGACTATCAAGTTATGGGGGTTCATAGTCATTGATACTTGTTCACGTGATGTTCCGAATTAGTGATCTCTAGTAGTGAGATCATGAGGACTGACCCGCTAATAGGAACACCACATGTTTTGGGAGTCATTGGTTGTTCATATCTACAGACATGTGTATTGGACACCTGACCTCAGACCATTACCAATGTGTATCATTTGATTGCCTACATTGATGCCAGGATAAAAAAATGGTATTGAAATAGTGGCGAGGTTACTTGTGTTGGGGGAGTCATTGGTGGCATGTTATTGGTTGAATGCTCAAGAATGGGTTTTTCTCTTCATAGTGTAATAATTTTTATATCTCAGGCCTAGTTGATCAGGATGGCGCTACCTTTATAAGTATTTTTCCAAATCAGAATAATGGTAAATCCATCTAGATAGATCAACAAATAATAAAGCATGAAAAGGGAAATTAAACTAGTCTGTGTCCTGATTTATTAGATATTTAATAGAAGAGATATTATAGTACATAGTCAGGGTTCATAGTTTGGTTGTCGTTGTTATGAAAAACTTTATCTCTTTAGGGGCCATGATGGGTTTCTAGAATCCTCTCTTAGTCTGTGTATTTTATTCACTGCTATTGAGAGAAGGGCCTAGAGGGTCAAACACAATATCATATTCAATAATCCGCCCTATTTAGTTGAATAGGTATATGGACATTGTGGGACCCACCATAGGGTCTGAGTGTTATCCAAAGATTAGATCACCAATTAATTAAATAAATTCATTAATATTAAAGTTACGAATTTTTGGGATTGAATTTATTTATTGTATTTATAAGTTCAGTAAAAACAAGATAATATTAATCAAACGAATATTATTTTAGTATTCAAGGTTTGTTTAATATTTATTGGGATATCATGTCGAGTTAAATGGCTCAGTTTTTATCATGTAATCTATTTTACATATATTACTAGATGTGATAAAATAATAAATAATATTGATTTGGATTACTTAATCATAATTATTTATTTAGTGGATGTTGAAATAAATGGTGGCAGGGGAACCCAGCTAGGTATTTTTCAACACCACTATAAATTGAGGTGAGGCCCTCTCTCTATGGAATAATTCATTCAAATATACATTCATTTCATGGAATGAAAAATGAGTCTCTCTATACTCTCGATACCTAGATAGAGAATTAGTTGATCCACGAGAATAGATCAAGATCTTCCTCATGCATCAAAGGGATCTCGATGGGTGATCGTCAGGATGTCGTAGACATCATTTGATTACCACACTAGCATATAGAATTCAACAATAGTAGCTCCAACATATTTTTAAAGCATGTTTGGATGATCTTGAAATGTCATGTTATGGATCGTTCAAGTGACGATCACCGACGATGAGTTGCAGTTGACCACGTCTTTAGATTTGAAATGGTTATGTTTTCAATTTATTTTATTCTCTTTATAATTTACATGAGATGCTTAGGCCTTACTGTGGCTCGGATCGTTGGTGAAGACAAGATCCATCTTCCCATCGATGAACATTTTTAAAATAACTGGCCCACTGGTGTCCTCTTTGGGCCAAGAACCATTGAAAAAGTCTATTAGAGTGGAAAATATTTTCATACTAAATTAGGTTCACTCCTCATTCTTGTCCTCTTTATCTCATGAGATTTCAACCATTACCAAATGAATTTGATAGATATATAGGTCACATGTATCACATAATAAAAATGTTTTTTAAAGAAAATATCATAAAATATTCACAATATCATAATCTATTAGAAAGGAAATGGGTTTAAAAAAACTCATCATAGAAAAATATGTGGAAAATAAATGTGTTTAATAATCATTTTATAAATTCATAATATCATAACCCATGGAAATGTAATGTCTTTAATAAGTTTATATTAATCATTATCTTAAAAATAAATATCCCAATAATAATAATGATGGTACCATTGGATCATATAACCCATAATTCTAGTTAAAATCCAAAGAATTCATATTATATTGAAAATTATTATAATTATTACTTTGGACATTTCGTATAGAAATTAACTTTACCACCCTGAAATATTTATTTAAAATAAAAAAATTCCATAAAATATAAAAAAATCATGGAAAATTGAGAAAATTATAAGGTACTATTTTAATAATTGAGACTTCAGGATGTTGGAACATTCTGTTTATGTTTTAGATTTTCATATTATTATTTCATTAACATTTTTGGTAGAAAGTCAAAAGAGAATTATTCAGAAAATGATAAAATGTTTCATATTAAATATTTCTATAAAAATTCCAGAATATGTAGACAATTATCTAAAAAATAATTTGATAGTTGTAGAAAATTATATAAAACATTTTTTTAAATCCCAAACATCGAAGAAAATGGGTTATTTAGCTGAAGATAAAAATAAAATTGTTTTTAAATTAAAAAAATATTTTGGATTACTGAGTATAAATAGAAGGATAATTAATAAAAAACATTTATTTCAGTTAAATAACTAGAGGGTAATAAAATACATGAGTTTCAAGTTTTAAAGACAACAATATTTCATCCTCAAAAACATAAACATAAACAATTCAGATAAACAATGAGAGTGTAACATAAAACCTTTTACCACAATAGAATATTTTGAATAGTAACCCCATGAAAGAGATTAAATTAGATGGATATGTATGTCTCTTGATTTAATGATAATAATAATAAATGTAATTGATGGTATGTATATACACCATGAAAAAGAAACATGTGGATTATAAGGCATCTGTCCCATATAAATAAAAGTTAGACAAAAATACCTTACCTTAAGTCTCGATTTCTCTCATGATGGTTCAAACCTCACATATAATAAATATAGGTTTATTATAAATCTATTAAATAAAAATTATCATATATAAGATATCATATTTTATTTACTTATGATCTTTTATTACCCATTAATTAATAGTTCCTTTTAAAAATCACTCATCGGGTAATAATGGCTTCATTTTTATATATGTTTTGGTTTTGTATTTCTTGTCTATTTCAATCAGGGATAATAATAAATATAATGTTTAAAATTTAATTAATATCATATAAATTTATTATATATGTATTTATAGTAAACCATAAATAATAGAGATAAAAAATCAATTACATTTTTTATGGAGACGTTGGGTCAAACATACTCATGAACATCGTTCCCATTTTCTCGATGGATAGAATGAAATGATGATAAATAATATATAAAATTTATAGAGTCATTTTTATTTCATATATATAATATATTAAATTTATAATTACCTTTATTACCTTCCATTTATGTATAATTGAAAAATGAATCATATCGCTTCATGAGGCTGTAGTCCACCGTACTCACAAGTGAAATTATCGCATTCCAACAGAATAGAAAGTACGAAGTTATATGTTATTTAAAAATTATTGAATTATAAATATGACACTAATATAATATATAAATAATCAAATTTTCATTATCTCCATCTATGAGAGGCGATGACCGAAGCAGAATTACATCAGTTTGTAAGGAGGAAGTACGTCGTACAAGTGATAAACAATTTCATTTCCCACTTGATTAAAGAGGTGAAAGCTATAGGTTATTCCACTACCATGGTAAAATATAATTATATGGGAATTAATTTTTTTATATCATCTTGTATGAAGAATTTTTTATAAATATTGAGGGAAAATAAAATAAAAATTTACAGTTAACTACTATATCTTTTATTTAGAGAACTCCACAAGGATTACACCTAATGCCTCCCAAGAAGGGTTTACTATTAAAAATATGTAATATATGATTAGTTGAGGGGATTATTTAATGTATTTTGGTAGTTATTGGATGAAACAATGGTTTTTGATGTGTGTAGGGAAGAGGAGAGAGGGTTACCTATTATATGTGGGTAAGAGGACCGACTTTTTATTTTTGAAAAGAAGAAGGTGTACCCACATTTTAAAAATAATCAAAGAAGAAAAATGGATAACTATTAAACCATATATGAAATATTTTCAAAATGTGTCTATCTAATGGGACATTGAAAATTTTCTATTTCCCTTTAACCATCACCTTATTTATTTTATCCGCATGCTAAACCGGTTTTATCTTTTACTATAGTAACTAATTATTATAGTTTTACTATTTATTTTGAAAAAAAATAAATTTGAACATATAATCTAATAAATGTTATTATGATTAAAAATACAGAATCCTTTTACCCAATTTTCATTATTATAAGTGAACATATTTATTTTAAAATCACTCATTTAAAAGTGATGAATATTTGGTTTTCGATAGAAAAAAGTTCATAAATATTCAATGTATTAATATAAAAATAAAATATGAATTTGATTATAATGAAAATATTTGGGTTTAAAAAGATATATTCAAACTGATTTTACTTTAATAACATATTGAAATAAAATTTATCTTGTAATGTTTTTAAATGAAAAAATGTATTTTAATAAAAAACAATTTTTTTAATATTAATCAATAAATTAAACATGGAATAAAATACTAAAACACTAAATGAAATATTATTCATAATTTTCAATATCAAAAATTTTGTTCATTTTCTCAAAATAAAATTAAAAAATTTGAAGTAATTACATTTATTTTTTTTCTCAAAAAAATAGAAACTAATTTTTGAAAAAAAAATGTATTTTTGAAATATAATAAAATTAGTTCTTATTTAGAAATATAATTTTATTATCTAAAACCTTTATAATTTATATAAAAAATGTGGTCATTATTATTCCTACCTCCATGTTTAATAGTTATGTTATTTTGGTCATGTTAAATTATAATATCAATAGAATATCATGGATCGTTAAAATTTGGTGTTTCATGTAATGCATGTTATCAATGAAATTTAATATATTAGAATTAATAATAATAAATTAGGTAGTTACATGAATTAATTAGGGAGATTAGTCTATCAATTGTTCTATTGATCGTTATATTAGACTAGTTACTTTCTCTCTTGAGATGGCTACTGATGAATCATTGAAGCCTTGGTTCATTACAATAGGCATCCATCTACAATATAGTTTTTTAGATATTCAGTATGGATAGACTAACACTATTTAATATATTTATAATTTTTAAATTAGTGATTTATTGGTTTGGTAGCCTATGGTAGGTGATGCCTCAACACCATATGGTGTTAGTAGCGTTGACCAATCTAGTGGAAAGTGGATTCCAATTTTGTGTTTCCAATACGAGTATTCTAGAAAATTTAAATCCTATATGATATCAATGTATACTAAACATTATTTCATCTATCCCAGTCACATTGATATGTTTCAGACAATAAATGGGAATTATAAGAAGAATTAAATTACCAACACTGATCTGATTACTAGATTGTTGAATTGATTCCATGCAAGAGTTTGAAAGTATTTGGTAGTTCTAAGAGTCCTATATTTTGTAGAACATTTCACCATATATTATTTAAACAATTTTATTACACTGTATAAAATAAATTTGGATCATAATCCGGTCTTTTGATATGTCCATTTTCCAATTTCATGATTCTTGCTAGCTTTTACAACTTTATGGACAATGTTTTGATGTTTGATTGATAGATGGTGTATGAATGGATTTTTTATAATATAGGGTAATGAGGATTGGATTTTCGGTTTATTGTTATAATATTATAGAGATGGATTTGATGTGTTCTTTTAGGATTATGGAGAGTTGGTGGATCATGAATTTATCCCCAAGTCACTCATTGTCACTACCCGATCCACATCAAGGCTTGAGCTATAAATACCCCAAGATTGACTCCATAGGATTATGGTAGGAGATCAATGCCGAAGACATAACTAAATGAGGGAGTAATTTTTATATGTGCCCATACAAACACACACAACCAACTCAATGCAAAAGGGAAGAGGTAAAGGATGAAAAGATGAAAGTATTTCATAAATTAAACTGAGCATGCATGAACACATATATAGTTCAAATGTATGGTAATATAAATTGAATGAAAATGGGGAAAATATATTCCCAACTAGTAATGTTTTTCAACCTGATAGAATAATTAAAAATTAAATATCTGAAAAAGAGATTAGATCTAAAATCACAAGATATGTCTTCTATATGTTGTCCAAGCACTCAGTATTCCAAAGATCCTCTAAAGTCATAGCCTACATGTGCGTTGTATTTATAATACATGATACCTGTGGGAAAATCCCAAGCATAGGTGAGAATAAATGTACCATATAGGATGCCCCAATAGTTGAATGGGGAGAAATAAGATATAAAATAGAAGAGAAGGAAAGTAGATAAAATAAGATATATTGTAAGAGTATAGCTCAACCAAAAAAGAGTTTGAATGTATTCTCTTCCATGAACATGGGGCTAGAAACCCTGTATATATGAACTACCCATCAAGCTTTCACCACCTATAGAAAGAGGATAGAATCGTCCAACCATTATATTCTAAACACAGAAATCACATGGCATTAACCATGCATCTTTTCCTCACATGGAAACAGATTATATGAATACATGGTTTGAATAAAAAAGAAGGAATATATATATATATAATCAGTCAAAGAATCCCAAATGAGAGAGTAAGGGGATCTAAATCTCATAGCTCAACAAATGAATAAGAGTAACCAATGGTTACAAAAGTCCATCAACAATGACCAACATCCCACGCGTCTACCCAAAAGTATCCTTAAAAGTCAAAAAATTACTTTTCACTATGCCACATAGTCATTGGGCTCAATATATAGGTTGAAAACCCATGTACCAGTAAAAAAATGAGGGTTACAATCAAAATGTGTCAGGGACCCATTCCCAACCCTACTAGAGGGTTCACTCTGGGTTATCGAGGTCCCATGCCCTTGTTTGTGGGAGGGATCCGCTCAGAAAGTCTGGGACCCACGCCCAATCTAACTGGAGGGATCCACTCTAGTTGTCATTGATGAATAAAGAACATCCCATCAATAGGTTTCCAATCATGATGTCAAGGACCCATTCCCATATTAGCTGGAGGGTACCACTCGTGTTTTTGACGACCCATGACAAGTTTGGTTGGAGGGTTCCACTCTAGGTCATTGAGGTCCCATGCCCAGCCAATTTGGAGGGTTCTACTTATGAAGTCAAAGACCCATTACCATCTTGGATATAGGGTTCCACTCTAGGTCATTAGGGACCCATGCCCATCCCATCTGGAGGGTTTCATTTGAGATTTTGAGGACCCCTACACAGCCCGGTTAGAGGGTTAAACTCTGGGTAATTGAAGACCCATGCCAATACTAAATGGAGGCTTCCACTAGAGATACTATGTTGATCACATTTTATCACATCCATTTTTGGGGTCACCTCAAAGTTTTATCTATCGAAAAATTTGACATTGTATCTAAAAATCCATAATCAATGGAACCATCACTTTCTATGTGAAATAAAACAATCAGAACACCCTACTCACAAGGCAAAATCCAAGTTCAGATGATGGACATAAAAATTATTGAATATTCATAATGGAATACATAACATATAAGTGACCTATACCTCCTTTAGGGAAACTATGTATTCAAGTCATGTCCTTTCTAGAGAAAAAATTCCCTTCAATGTAGTACTACATAGTGTGTAATTGTGTGACCTGACATGTATCGACTAAAATATTAATGAACGCATGAGACTCTTCATTGGTCTAAGGGATAGAACATAATTGATCAAATAAGCAACATGAAATAGCCCTGTATGGACAAAATGATTTCACCATTACGATCTTTATGGAAAACATTTTGAGATATGGTATTCACATGCCCCAATCAGAAACCCAGGGAAAAAGTATCAGTTTATCACATCATGCTTGAATGAAATCTCATTGGCCCGAGCCATAGGTCCAAATTAAATACCCAAAATTGTTATTAACATTTATGTCTTAATTTCAGGTTTATTGTCTCACAGATGGTTCATATTTCTGGAAACAAATGAGGGAGATATATCAGATATAAGTTTTCATAATAATATTAATTTTATTATTATTTTTCATTTCGTTGACCTGAGAATAATTCCGAAAAAGGTATCCAAAATTCATCTTAAAATGACCATATCAATTCCATGATCACCTCTTCATAAATGGTCCATCAATCAAACACCATTTCATTAAGTTGTGGCATTATTATCCATTGACAACCTATATAATAATAATATTATAATATTTTTTTATCCACAAATATTCAAAAGAGGGTCACACTAAAATTCTGTTCCAATTTGGTCTACACCCCTCTACTATTGCCTCCCCTCCCATCCTTTTTTTATTAATAAATTACTACATTTATAATCATTTGGTTTTTAATAATAAAATCAAGAGGAATAAACCCCCCCCCCCAATTCCATGATAAAAATAATATCCCCCACCTCATCTTCATGATAAATGATTTCTATTCTTTTAAATATCTACATTCTATAAACAACTGCATTTATTTAATTAAAAAAATATTACTATTATAATCAATATTAATAGAAATAAAACATTCATTAAATTAATTCCAACCACACTATTTCTTCAACCATTAATATAATTATTTAATATAATAATAAAAACAAATCCTTGTTTTTTTATATTAATTCACCATCATTATTATTTTTGTTATTATTTATTAGCATACACCATGTTTACTATGTCTGAATGTGTAATTGGATATTTGGGTATGGCCACCATCATGTTCTTGTTGAGTAGACTCTGATATGATACATTATGCATGGATTTTTCTCTAAATCAATATTATTACACTACATGTCACCCCAACACACCAACTGGGAAAACTTGGATCACCTATCTAATCTCAAAACACCTCTGATCAAAATGACTACACTCGTTCTACCTAACATATACATTCACCAATTACCATAATTCTTATTTATGAATATGTTCTTATTTTGCAAACCACTCTTGAGTCATGGGGTATGATTGGGATCGGTACATTCCATCAAATTTGACCTAGGTCCATGGGGATCTTACTGATGATGAACGTGAAGAAAAATGTGTAGAAATACAAAAGAGAATAGGTTTATGGATCATGAACAAAATTTCATGTTTGGTGAATCCATAATGGGGATCATATAGATAGAAATGAATGAAAAAAAATTAATATATATACATGGGAACATGAAAAGGTTTTAAAAAGTAACAGATCAAAATATAGTAATTTATCTACTCAACGATTTAATGAAATGGGTTTAAAATGAAAAATTGACGAGTTCTACCCCAATTACAGATCAATCAATGGAAAATAATGTGTTCTAAAATTATTTGTGAGGATCCATTGCGTTTTCTACATCCAGATATTCTATGATCTATATTTTCTTCATTAAATGACTATGAAGGAGGGTGAAAGAGTAATGGATTTTGCCCACGTTTAATGAGATAACCCTAGAGAAATTGGATTGGATGAACTCCTATAGGGTAATTCATTTTGACGAAAACAATGTAATTAATTAATTAAATTAACCGCCAACAAATACCTTTACCAGATGTCCCATGTCGACACACATTAGGTCATATGTTGGCTAAAAAACCCATTCTGAACTCAACGGTGGCCATGGACTCTGTTTCAAGGTCTCCTTATGCATGTTATTTGATTTTGGGTTATCAAATAAATTTATTAAATTAACTAATTCATCCAATTCACCCAACAACATCTTCCAAGTCCAAACGTCCCACACCGACCTACCTGAGGTCACACATAGGGTAAACTCGACATTCCATATTCAAATGTGGTCTCAAATTTATAATCAGAGACTCCATTTAAGAGATATTTCAATTTTTAATAAAAAATATCACACATAATAAAATAATATTTAATATTTTCATAAAAATAATTATAGGCTCATTGGGCCTCAGAATCGCATGTGGTCTCAGTGCCTGGATCCAAATATATTCATAGGAATATTCCAATTTTTTACATGGAAAAATAAGTCTCTACGGTTTTCTCTTCTTTAAATATTTTCATCCCCAAAATTCACAAAATAAGATGAAAGGTGGTGATGTTGTGCATGCATCTGGATCATCCAGACATATTCCCTATAACAGGATGTACAACCAAAAGGGATGTCTGAAACACCATTACCACCTACTCCCATAATGTGAATTGAATCTCCATTCATCCCAGAAAAAGGATGACATGACTCCCTTATTTAGAAAATCCATCTGGTAAAACTCTTAAGGATATCTGGTTATGTAAGATCTTATAATCTATGCCCCCAATAGTTAGTTCTCCATATCCTCAAGGAAAATTCTACCACTACTATATCTATATAGTGATGTGTGTAGTACTATTCATGAGGTCCCAATTACCTCAACCCATATTGTATAACTACATGCCACTACATCAAGTTTTATATAGATCATGAAAGGGTACTGATGAACCAGTGAAGTGTGTAGAGTAATCCAACCATGATAAGTTACACATGGAAATAAAGTGGAATACCCTACATGTCTTCACCTCTCATTGAAGGAGAGTAACCCCAAGCCAGAAAATTGACCACACCCACTAGTGTAATCCCAAACAAAAAGGTTCGAGTAGAAAAACTATACTAAATTTTTCAAGACCTACTTCGACACTCCACCACACAACCTCCCCCTGAATGAAAAAGTCTATGGAACTCATGTTTCACACCTCGATTATATCTACTTTTTTTGGTACTGACTTGCCCATAGGATTTGGGCTGTATAAAAAATGAATCTTAGTTGGGAAGGCATCACTCTTTCTCATAGGTCCAATGATAGCTCAAACTATGTCACATACTCCTCAATAATATTTTATACATAGTAAATCCATGAACACATGGATAATAACTAAAAACAAAGGGATTCCCAAAATCATAGTTGGTTCTTATCAAAGCCTCTATTTGGACACAACAATACATCACTCATCCCCAAGAACACTAGTAATAGGGAATAATCGACCACACATCGACACTATCCTCTATGGGAATCACTAACTCACCCTCGTGGTTTTTCTCACATCTCAAAAAATGATTCATGATGGGGAAATAACCAATATTCTTATTTAATTCATATCTACGTCGAAAAACAGTGATATAAGGTTACACCAATGCCCCGTGTCACCTCAGTTTCAACCTAGAGCGAGACGTAGGATAAAAATGGTACCCCATAAAGTGTTTAACGATTTTTTCTATATAAAAAATAAGATATATAGAGGGTAACTCATATCATCTTATGCACTATGAGATCATAAAAATCCAAAGTTATCAGCTATCTGTGTCCCTTATCTCCAACTCCTAGATCCTGATGTGGGCTATCTATTAGTTGTGTAAGGATCTCATTATAAAATCCAGCACTCAAAGCTCATCATGTTCTTATACTAACTATGCCTCCATAAGGACCACATTATCCATGGATATTAGAACCATTCCCATGGTTCTACCACTACCAGGGAAGTCCATCAATTATCTTCCTATGATGATCATCATTTCAGGTTTGGCAGTCTCACACCATGTGAACTTTCCCATCAAATGTAAAGCACCAATCGATGTGGGTTCCTTTGACCCCTTGTCTATGTCTAATAAAAGAATGGTCTCTTGTGAAAAGATCCTAGAACATGATATCTTCAAGATGATATAGATGAATCATATCTATGGTTCCCACTACCCTCTCCAACTATCTAGAATCCCTCTAATAGAAATCTCTCTATCAGTAGTCATTGCTTCAACAACTAGTTGGATGTGGGAATTTACAAGAGAATAATTTTGTATTGAATATCTTTGTGTCATCCCTGATCAAACATACTTTATCATATGTATATTTCCTAGATCATTTCAAGGGTGTAACAGCAAAAGTCTATAAACCTTGCTGTGTTCTTGGTCATTGTCATCCCTCCCTCTAATAGCTCTAGAATCTCATAGATCCGAACTGACAATATTTAGGTAGGGTAGTACTCTGCGTGGATTAAAAGCTGGACTTCTTCTCATGAGTGTATTTTCTCAGCATGAATCTTTATATTAGGGCTCCACCAACACTCAACTGCACTATCGAAGAGACAATCTACCCGTGGAGCCACCTAATCCATTAGTTTCCAAATGTTCCTGAAGAAACAACCCACCGACTGTAGCCAATCTTATACTACTTGAGGATCTGGGTCTCCATGAAACCTTAGTGGCATGTGGCTCTGAGACTCTTCAAACACTATCATCCTACATACATCATCATCATTATATGATTGGATGATCTTATTCTCTATAGTTGGAGGTTTATCTACCCAGCCACCAAGGGGAAGGGGGTTTAATATGAAACATAAACCAAGGATTCTTTGCTCATTGCATCGTCATCATAAACCAAAGCTGATATCTTAGGTAGATATCGGTGCTAAGGCATCTGTATAGTAATCGAGGAGTGCCACGATCATATGTGAATATATATATATATATATATATAATATTAATAGTAGGGATCTGACTCATAATGTCTTGTCAAAGATGCAATCCTATATGATTCATGTTCCATTAATCTGTGAAAAAAAAATTCTCATAATGCTGAGTCGACAAGAGTATTGCAGGTTCTTGGTTAATGGATACGTTAGATGCCACACCATTACTGGACTCCCTGGCCTGAGAGCCACACTCAACACACTTTGAAACTGTTTACCTAAACCCAACCGAATCCTCTTAATGGGATATGTTTGAACAGGGTCCCAAAGAATGAACTTTATTTGATAACAATTTTTCATGACCTGACCCAAGATAGGGATTGAGTTGAAACTACACCATATCTATGCCAATATGTTAGTGGTTGGTGACCATTGATGAAAGAAAATCTAACTTAGGGAGGCCATTTCCTAAGTACCTATACGAAAACACATATCTAACTCAATGAAGACGTGTGGAGGGAAAGAAGTGAAATATGAAAAAAATATATAAATAAAACATAGCATTCAGGAAACTATAAATATTATAAATGTATAATAGGTTAAAATTAAATAAAAGGGAAAATACACACAACTAGAAATGTGTCCCAACCTGATAGAATACATAAAATGTAAACATATGAAATAGGGCCCTACACTTTTTTATTCTCTAAATTCACGGTCGACCTATCCATTATCTACATATGGAACAATAAATTTTGGAACGTCACATTGATGGGTTTGTATAAACATACCCAGTTAGATCCCTCAAAATCATAAGGGGGAACTACAAGAGATACAATAGAAGAGAATGGAAGTAGATAGAATTAGGTACAATAAATGAGTACATCTCAACCCAACATGATAATGAAATTAAGGTCATCCAATAATAAGGGGGTAAAAAGTTGGATTAGATGGACTACTTATTGAACATTAACCACATTTTTTATGAGAGTAGACTCATCCAACCGGGATAATATAATCATCCAAATCATGTGGAATACCCCATTAAAATTTACCTCTCCTTGAAAGATAATATCCAAATAAAAGGTGTGAACATAGAAGAAATGATTAATTTAAATATATATTATAAGTAAAATAATCCCAAACAAGAGAGAATGTGGATCTCCATATACCATATCAACTCAGGAAGAAGACTTACCAATAGTTTTAAAAGTACATTAATGATTCCCATCACCCCATGTGTCTTACCATAAGTATCCATCCATGTAAAATGATTCCCTATCATTGTGATGCACATTTTAGGGTCTAAATATCTTGGGAGAGGACCCATGCAATGATACAATAGGATGCTTGACTAATAATGTGTTGAGGACCCATGATCAGCCTTATTGGAGGGTTCTAATCTATGGTAATGAGGATCCATGCCCTTCCCTATATGCGGGTTCCACTCAGAATGGAATGGAACCATGAAAATCCTGGATGGATGGTACCACTCTAGTAGTCATTGAGGACCCATTCCAAGACTATCTGGAGGGTTGTACTCTGGATGTCGAGGACCCATGCCCAGCCCAGATGGAGGGTTCCACTCTAGGTAATTGAGTTCCCATGTCCAAACTAGATGGATGGTTATACTCGTGATGTCGAGGATCTATGCACCGCTTATCTATAGTATTCCACTCTAGTTCATAGATGACCCATTCCTAGTCCATATATATGGTTCCACTAAGGAAGTTGATTACCCTTGCCCAGATCGCATATAGGTTTCCACTCATGTGTCTGTAGTGATCTCGTCTTATCACTACCATCATAGAGTTTGCATCAAATGGATTCATTTCCATAAAATTTACATCATATCTATGAATCTATAACTAATCATACAGTCGTTTTCTCTATATAAAAACACTCAGGATAGACTTATCACGGGCCAAAATCTGAGTTCAAATGAAAGTGATATTGAAGCATGGAGAATCATATGTTGTACACGAAATAAATGGGACCCACACAACATTTGTTTCTACTTATCATCCTGGATATGTACTTTCAAGTAAAATTATTGTTTTTCATGTAGTACTACATGAATTATATGGGTTAGATAAGACATGTCTCATCAAAAAAGATGATGAATGCATGAGGTTCTTCATCAGTCTGAGGGAGAACTGTAATATGACTAATACACCTCTTAAAATGTCTCTAGAAGGCCAAATATATTATACCATTGTGATTATCATGATAAAATTCTCAAGATAGACTATTCACTTTCCTCAATTAGACCCACAGTGAAAAGGATGTGTCTCATCACATCATGCTCGAATGACATCTCATGGGACTAAGCCAAGAGTCTGAATTAAATACTTAAAATTGGTCATGAAGCATCCACATTTATTTTAGGGTCCTATTATTGTGCATAGTTCATCATTTTGACATCGTATGAGGGTGATATCCCAGATAAAATATTTCATAATAATATTAATTTTATTATTAATGGGATTTTCATTGACCAGGGACACATGTCCAAAAAATGACTCCAATATCGGCTATAAAATTATTGTCTAAATTCCAGAATCATGATGCCACAAATGGGTTTTCAAAGAGATGTTGTTTGAAGAAGTTTTGTCCGGATTATCGTTTTATGATCAAAATAAAAAAAATAAAAAAATAATTATTATAATTATTATAATAATATTTTTATTATTATTATTTGAGCATTTAATTTTCAAGAGGCTCATTCTCAAATAATCCTCCCATTTTATGTAAACCACTCTTACATTGTATCTCCTCTATTCCACTATTTTGGAATAATAAATTACCACACGTATACTCTTTTTATTTTTAATAGTAAATTAAAGGGTAATCCAAGAAAACAAATTTCATATATAAGAGAATCACCCCCACCTCCTCATTAGGTTTAATATACTTTTTATTATTTTTAATCTCTCATTTTAAAAAAATCCACAATTCAATAATTCCACAAATTATTAATATTATAAATATAATTAATAATAATATTATAACGACCCAAACTTTTATTAATGAAAATTCTTCTTGATTTGATTAATTGTATTGGTATGTAAAATGGTTATATAAGATATATTCACTTCAGTGGTTTTATGTTATTTTATTGGAAAATTCTGTTATGAAATATCATTATTTCTAATATATCCATTTAACAGTAATCACATGATATGTATAAATAAATGAATTTAAGAAATCCAATTTACTCAGAAAAAGGAAGCGATGACCTCATTCAGTAGAATTGCTCCAAACATATCCCATTTTTCGTAGCTCATAAAGGAGGTAGCGCCATTGGGATTCGATATTGACCAAGCCCATGTTGAGCTTCAACACATTAAGCTTGATCGAAAACACCTGTGGGAGATGTGGAAGTTAATATAGATTACCACATGGGTGATGTTTTCCGAGCCACCCCAATAGTCTGTCACCATTACACAACTTACCCTTGGGTCTTATTTGGGAGTTATAATGGTTTATTTAACAAGACCCTATCTCTATGATTATGTGCATTATTTTTTTATAAATATTATACATTCATTTTATTATTTTTACTTTATAAGTGGATTTTAAATCCCAAATAGTATTTTTAGTTAATATTATATTAATAAATATATTTTTCTTACTTAATGGGTTTTTAAATTATATAATATTTTAATAACATATAATTACTAAATTTATTTTTATTAAATAGAGATGATCGTATAAATTTTTAGGAATACAATTGAAATTTTTATTATGGTTTGAAAATTGTTTTTTGTCAAAATCCACGAATTTTCAATAAATGTAAGTTTTTTTAAATTGAAAATTCAAATATTTATAAAATTATTTAGATAAAATTAATATCATTTTTGGATTCAGTATGTCAAAATTATCAAATAGTGATTTTTTCATATTTCTTAATATAGTTTCATTTTTGGGTAAAAATTTAAAAACGGTTTAAATATATAATTTGTTTTATGACATCATAATTACATAATAGTGATGTAATAAAATACAAAAAAGTTTTTTGACAAATATATTTTTTATCTTTAAAATAATGGGATTTTAAATTTTTTTGATAATATTTATGGTGCCATAGTTGACCCTCAGTGACTTACAAAATATGTTATCTTTTGAAAATGATTTCCTTGAGAGTGTGACACATATACACATAATAAGGCCTAATATTTTATTAATTTATTCCATTATACATAAAAAATAAATTTTTATACTCCACTTTGGAAAAAACCATGGGAAACTACCATGCGATGGTTTTTGGTATTGATTAGTTTAATGTGTAGTGTCTAAAACGTAAATAATAATTAATTCCCTATCCTTTCCTATATAAACCCACTCAATATCCAATTCCTCTTCACTAAAAACCTTTTTATGTCGACCAACCTATTCCCTACTCTCTTTATAATCCTTCATATCCACCCCAAGCTCCATAGAATCCACTCTCTAGCCTCTACCAATCCTTTGGGATCACACTTCCACGTAAGGGTTTTCTTCCTTTCTCATTTTTTTCAAAAATTATTTATGTTTTTATAACATTTTATTTTTAATTCAAAATGTTGTGATATAACATATAACCTCTCCCATACTTCCCTCCTTATGTTTTATTAATGAGAGTTCTCTTTCTCTCTCATTAATGCCTCGTTTGTACACCCATTACTATGCGGAAATTCCATAATGAAATTCTCTCTCCTCATTTACATTCATGAAATTACATTATATTAGGAATATATATTCCATTAAATATGTTATGATACTATTTTCCATGACCCCATTACTTTCAATTTCATGTATAAATGACCACATACCCATTTCTCTCCAATCAACCAATTTTACGATTTCCATTTGACGACGTTATGCTGCTGAAGTTACACCAAACATTCCATTCCAAAATCATCGTGTCAGAGAATACCATACCCATTTATCAATCAAGAGTATTCACATTTATTCAAATGTACTTTTTTATTGAGCAATTACATTTATCTATTCCACATTTTTAATTCGTTTAATAAATTATGATGTTTAATGAATCAATTGTTGTTTGATCTATGTGGCACACTTAGGCATGAAATTGAATGATTAAGAAAGGTGTGCCTTGATAGTTCTCCAATACATTCGGTAAAAAAATAGTATAATGATAATACATGTTCAATGAGGGTTTAATCATTCTATTTCTACTGTAATGAGGGTTTACAAATGCTACATGTGCAAAGATCATTGGTTCATGCCAATATCATGTTAAATGTTGTTGCCACATTTCCATGTTATGATAATCATGCTATATCATGTTTCTGTTGTTCTACATAGATATTCCAATTTCCTAAAATGTAATATCTTCTTTATGATATTCCTTCATTACTCCCTTATTGGGTTTTATATCTCACCTTTTTCTTATGCATGGCCTCAGGTTATCCCATGCAATGCTAAGTGCGAAGAAATGTTGTGGTCATGTAAAAGATTTTTTCATTGAATATGTTGTGTTTTATGTTCTATGTTATTTTATAATTTTCATAATTTCATAATACACTAGACCTCTCGATCATTAGAGTTTTCTTGAGTGAAATTTTATGAGAAAAATAATGTTTATGTGTGTAATAAAGAGTAGGGTTTTGATAGTTGGTATCAAAGGGAGGTTAAGTTAATTTTTGGAATAGGATTGAAAAAACATGGTCAAAGCCATAGGGATAAGAATAAGTATAATAAATATATCCCCAAATTATGGTGAGTATAGTAAAAATATTTTATCAAGAAAATACATCAATGTTTAGATACGAACAAGAAGAGGTGGCTCTGGCATAGATGTATCTTGGGGTAAAACCTGAAAACACCGCTTGGAGTTAGACTATAATGGGAACTGGTGCATGAAAATGATCATTTCTTAAATATTGGTTATGAAACTCCTGGGTGATATTCATTGTTAAATTCATAAGCATAGTATGAACCATTATTAAGGGAATAAAAAATGCCCATGAGCTTATATGTTTGGAAGTGGATCATGGATAACATATATTGAACCATAAAAATTCATATGTTAAGGAAATAAATGTAATTTATAAGTTATCCCTTTTTATCATTAGATTCCCATCTTTGTGTTACCCATAACATTCATTTTATTCCTGCCAAAGGCCGATAATAGGAGGATTCGGGCTAACAAACGATGCAATGATCAATGTGATGACTCTTCTAATGGGATGCCAAATCTTATTGGAGAGGGAATTGAAAATTTTTTCTTGATACTCTCATAGTTAACTCATGTTTTGAATAGAAACATTGGTCCAAAGGAATTTTAAACCCCCCAAGAAATAATAAGACAAAATCAAGATCTTCATGATACAACGGCCTCCTACATTTGATGGGTAATTTGATCCCTCAATCTCCGGACAATGTATAAAATACATTGATAAGATCTTTTACATACTTAAATTTTATGAAAAATAGAAGGTTATTTTGGATTCATATCATTTGGATGGTGAATCTAATCAATGGTGGGAATTAATAAAATATATGAAGTCCGAGGAAGAGATCAAGGCATTGGAATGGAAGGATTTTAGGAAAATGTTTTTCAATAAATATTTTCCTCGCACCCCTCAACTTATGATGGAAAAGGAAATACCTACTGTCAAGAAAAAATATTATTAATCCATCATATTGTACGACAAATACATTACAAGGCTTGAATGATATGCCTTTGGCTTTGTTGTTTCCCCTGAATACAAGGTTGATCACTTCTTTTGTGGGCTAAAACCTGGCCTATGGAAAGCCCTTGCAATCTTTGAATCTCAGGGGTGTCATTGGGATGAGAAGTGGAAATTGGAATTTAATTATAGAAGTTATATTGATAAATCCAATGGTGCTATGAAATTCCAACAACCCACTTGCCAATGGTTTAGAAAGTATCACCTCGGAAATTTCGTGAAGGGGATGTAAAAATGCTTTAGGTGGGCAAGAGAAGGGAACCTGGCCATTAATTAATGACAAGAAAACCCCACTACTATGATTCAGGAAAGGAACGGTCTATTTGAACCTCAATGAATTGTTTATTACTTCAACATCAATGAACCATGGGCACATTGAAAACCAGTGCCGTAATGCAAGGGTTTTTGGAGGCAACCAACAACCTCCAAGGAAACAAAAGAGATATTTTTTATAACTAATGATGAATAAAACTCTTAAAACGAAGTGGTGATATGTACCCTAGTTATTCATTCAATAATAGATAATTTACTACTTGATTCCAGTTATACTTATTCTCTTATATCCTAAACGTTTAGTTGAATAATCCAAACACCACCACAAATCATGATAATATAGATATTAGGGAAAATAGAAAATGTGGAAATTATTGCATCCCATGAATATAACTCCTCCTCTATCACAATTTATGGATTAAACTTCCAAGAACCTCATCATACTCCCTTTGGTCTAATTTGATGGAATTCTTGGCATAGATTGGATTCTCTATAAAGAGCCATAAAAAATATCCGTGAGAGGGAAACAAATCTTTTCATGGTGAATCGACCCCATATTCTGTACATGTTCAAGGAGGAGAATGAATCTTCTTTAGAACCATCTTCTCAAGCATGGATATTACTACCCTATGATCACATGTATCTTTCTTAGATGAATAAGCCTAAGGATGAAACCATCCTTGAAGAACTTCCTATTGTGAAGGAAATCCGTAGAAGTGTTTCCCGAAAAATTGTGTAGTGTTTCTCATAGAAGATATGTTGAATTATGGATTGATCTTATATCTGAGAATTTACCATATCCAATACTATGAATATAATCGATGTTGTGAATCTTGATTATCTAAAAAAACTATAGGATAATCTCGATAAAGGGTTTATACTCCCAAGTGCTTCACTATGGTGTTCACCAGTCCTCTTCATCAAGAAGAAGGATGGTTCAATGCGCCTTTAATGATAAAGAAAAAGTATCATCTACCATAAACTGATGAAGTGTTCGATTAGATGAATGGATCACAATACTTATCAAAGGTGGATTTACGGTCAGGATATTACTAATTAAGGGTGAAGAAGGAATATATCCCCATGAATTCTTTTCATATGAGGTACGAGCAGTTTGAATTCATACTAATGCCTTTTGAACTCACTAATGCTCCATATATTTTCATGTAATTGATGAATAGAGTCTTTAGAGGTTACATTGAAAAATCTGAGGTATTATTTATATATTATATTCTAATATACTCCCAACCCAAGGAGGAGCATGAGGAGCATCTAAGAACTATACTAGAGACATTGCAAAAGGAGAAGATTTATAAAAAGTATAGCATGTGTGATTTCTGGTTGAACGAAGTCCCATTATTGGGTCATATCATCACAAGAAATGGGATATCTACAAATCCCTCCAGGATAGCTAAAATTGAGGGTTGGTTGAGGCAAGCATTAGTGACTGATATTCTTAGCTTCCTATGGTTTGCTGGATATTATCTATGATTGGTGAGAAACTTCTAAAGATTGTCAAACCCTCTTACTATGATTAATCGGAAGGTTGTATTGTTTTCATGGAGAGATGAGAGCAAATATAGTTTCATGGAGATAAAAGTGAGGCTTATCACTGTGCATGTTCTCATATTACCCACAAGGGGAGAAAATTTCATGTTATTCAGTGATTCTTCGAAGAAGGGTATGGGATGCGTGTTGATGAAAAATGAAAAATTCCTTTCCTATTCATCAAGGAAATTGATAGTTAATGATAAAAACTATCCAACACATTATCTAGAATTGGATGCAGTAATATTTGCTTTAAATATTTGGTGACATTACCTCTTTGGGGATAATTTTGAAATATATACGGATAAAAAAACCCTCAAATATATATTCAAACAGAAAGAATTGAATGTGAACCAATGAAAACTGTTAGATCTAATCAAAGTCTATGACTACTAAATCCATTACCACCCTAGGAAAGAGAACAATATGGTGGATTCTCTAAGAATAAAGGACCTAGAAATTAGCTATCATTGATGATAATATAAAATGATCTAATATTTATAGTTTTGATGAAGATATACTTGGGAATCATAATGAATGGAACATCATCAATCCTTTTACAAATGATTTCTCTATCGTATCATTTAGAATGGTTAATGGATGATCAAAATTATGATGTTGAAATTCAGAAGAAATTGAAAACTATCAGAAAATGAAAACCCTTAGAGTTTAATGTAAATGAAGAAGGAATTATGATATTTTGGAAAAGACTACGTGTTCCATCAAATCTGGAGTTAAAGAATGAACTTTTTGATGATGCACATAGTTCTAATTTCTCCATTCAGCAAAGAAATACAAATATGTATCTAGATATCCGAAATAATTATTAGAGGGGTGACATGATGAATTAGATCACTGATTATAAGTCAAAGTGCATTGTATGTCATAATATGAAGGATGAGAGGAAGAAGTCTAAGCGTATGATGCAACTATTACCCATAACAACATAGAAATTGGAGAACATCACCAAGGAATTTGTCACCAGACATCCGAAGACATCCAATGGAAACAATGATATCCGGGTTTTTGTGGATCATTTTACAAAGACTACACAATTCATGGAAATTTGTGAGGATTTCTCATTGGATCGACTGTCACATATATACATCAGAGAATTATTAAGGATGAACATAGTACCACTTTAGAATGTATCTGATCGAGATCCAAGATTCACCACTATGTTCTAAAAGAATATCAAAAGCTACGAATACTGATCTAAACATTAGCATGTCTTATCATCCTCAATCTTATGGAAAACTTGAGTGGACTATCCAAACATTTTAGAACATGTTGAGAGAATTCTCAATGGAGTTTAAAGGAGGATGGGATCAATATCTTCCCCTGGTTGAGTTATCTTACCATAATAGTTTCCACTCAAGCATCCAAATGGCTACTTATGAAGGCCTTTATGGGAAGAGGTGTAGAACACCGCCATGTTGGGATGAATTTGGGGAGCGAAAACTCCTCAAACAAAAAATTCTCAAAGAAATGGTGGAGAAGGTTAAGACCATCGATCATCATAGTAAAGCTACTCAGAGTTGACATAAGTGAAGTGTTAATAATTGTCAATGAGACATAGAGTCTGATGTTGGGTACATGCTATTCCTCTTCATATCAACATGGAATAGAGTTATGAGATTTTGGAAGAAGGTGAAGCTTATTCTGAGGTACATCATCCCTTTAGAGATCCTTGATCACATTGGAACAGTGACCTATCGACTATCACTCCCACCGAACATGTCTCATCTACATGACGTATTCTAAGTATCAGTATAGAGGAAGTACATACCTGACCCAGTGAATGTACTCAATTGAGAGGTGGTATCATTGTAGAATGACCTATCTTATAAAGATAATCCGATCAATATCTTAGATCGTTGGGAAATAGTTAAACGAAATAAGACAATTCTCCTCATCATGGTGTTGTGGAGAAACCACTAATTTGAAGAGGCAAAATGGGAATAATAGGAAGTGATGAAGTAGAGTAACCCTTATATGTCTTAGTGTTATAAAAGTATCTTTGAAGGGTGAAATATCTTAAGGATGTAATATTGTAACAACCCAAACATTTATTAATGAAAATTCCTCTTCATGTGACTAATTGTATTATTATGTAAAATGGTTATATAATACATATGAACATCCTTGGTTTTATGTTTTTTATTTTAAAATACTATTAATAAATGTTTATTTTGCTAATATTGTCATTGAAAAGTGATCACATGATTAGTATACATATAGTGTTTCAAAAAATCCAATTTACTCAGGAAAAGGAAGCGATGACCTCATCCTGTAGAATATCTCTATACAATTCCCATTTGTTGGATATCAGAATGGAGGTAGCATCATTGGGAATCACTCTTGACCAATCCCAATCTGAGCTTCAACACATTAAGAATGAACGGGACTTCCTACAGTAGAAGTGTATGTTAATAGAGATTACCACCCCAACAATGTTATCTGAGCCTCCCCATGAGTCTATCACCATCACACACCTTAACCTTGTGTCTTATGAGAGTGTTATAGGGGTTATGTAAAAAGACCCTAGCATTATTGTTTTTTGAATTATTTTTTTATAAATAATGTACATTAATTTTATTAGTGTTACAATGTAAAAGGTTTTTAAAGCACGAATAGTATTTTTAGTTAATATTCAATTAAAAATAATATTTTGAAGAATTAACAGATTTTTGAATTAAAAATTATTATAATAAAATATTATTACTCAATTACATTTTATTAAATATATGTGATCATTTAAATTTTTAGGAATACAATTGAATTGTTTATTAAGGTTTGAAAACTGTTTTTGTTAAAACCAATGAATTTTCAATAAATGTAAGTTTTTATTTTAAAAGTCAAAATTCATATATTTAGAAAATTATTTAGATAAAAGTAATATCATTTTTATATTTAGGATATCTAAATTATATAACAGTGAAATTTTCATAATATTCTGAGATAGTCAAATTTTTTGGTAAAAAATTAAATACCTTTTAAATATATAATTTGTTTTATTACATCATAATGACCTAATAGTAATGATATAAAATAATATAAATTTGTTTTTGGCCAATATATGTCTTATCTCTAAAATAATGTAATTTTATATTTGTTTGATTAATTTTATGGCTCCTTAATGGACCCTCCAAGACTTATAAAATATTTTAACATTTTAAAATGATTTCCATGAAAGTGTGAATCTTCTCCACATAATAAAGCCTAATATTTTAATAAGTTCGGTAGTTGTACATATAAAATAATTTTTTCCACTCCAATTTGGCAAGAACAATGGGAAGAAACATTGTATGGTCTGTGGATTTGATTACTTTAATGTATAGTGTCCAAAACAAAAATAATAAAGAATTCTCTCTCATTTCCTATATAAACCCACTCAATCTCCCATTACTATTCACTCAAAACCATTGGATCAAAACCAAAAACATCCCAAATTTATATATAATCCCCCCCAAGATTCCCCAATCTCCCATGATGCCTTTCCCAAGCCTTTGGGATCACACATCAAATAATGGATTTCTTCTTTCTCATTTTTTCAAAATTTATTTTTATTGTTATACCATTTTATTTTCAATTAAAAATGATGGAGTATGATTTTTCACCTCCATAACACTTCCCTATTTATTTTTTAAGGATTATAGAACTCTTTCTCTCTCATTAATGCTTCTAATGTTCACCCGTTACAATGCTGAAATTCCATAAGGAATTTCTGTCTCCTAATTTACCTTCAAGAAATTCTTTTATATTATGCATCTAAATTCAACTAAATATCTTGAGATATTATGTTACATGACACCATTAATATCCATTTCATGTATAAATTATTAGAGTCCCCTTTCTCTCTCATCAACCCATTTTAAGATTTCTATTTGACGTTGTTATGTTGCCAAAGTTACAAAAAAATTTCCATGCCAAAATCATATTGTAAGTAAATACCATACCGATTTCTCTATCATGGGTATTCACATTTATGCACATGTACTTTTTGGTTGAGAGATTTTAAATATGTATTCCACATATCTTATTTTTGTAATAAATTATGATGTTTAATGAATCCATGTTGTATGATCTATGTGGAACAGTTATGCATGAAATGAAATGATTAAGAAAGGTGCACCCTGATAGCGCTCTAATGCATTGTGTAAAGAATAGTATCATGATGTGCCATGTGAAATGTGGGTTTACTCATGCTAATTCAAATGAAATAGAGATTTACTCATTCTCCATGTTCAATGATCCTTGGATCATACTAATATCATGTTATATTTTACTTCCACAATTCCATGTTATGATGATCATGATATAACATGCATTTATGTTCATGTTTCTCTTATGCTGCATTGATATGACTATTTCCTAACATGTAATATATTATTCTTGTTGTTCCTTGATTACACCCTTACTGTTCTTTATAGATCACCATTTTATGTGTGTCCTCAGGATATCCCATGCAATGGTAAGTATGAAGTAATGTTGTGGTCATGTAAAAGAAGTTTTCAATAAATATGTTGTGTTTTACGTTCTAAGTTGTTATGTAATGTTCCTATTTTCTAAAGAAACTAGACCTCTTGATCATAAGAGTTGTATTATGTTTATTTTAACGTAATAAATCATGATTATATCTGTAATAAAGAGCTGGGTTGTTATAAATATAACATTCATTAAATGAAATACAAACACACTATTTATGAATCAATCATTATTATTGTTATTTAATATTAGAATAACTATAACAAATCATCGTTTAATTTTATTAATTCACCATTATTATTAATAATTATTATTAAATTTCACCACTTTGACAACATTTGAACGCCATGTTATCGATCCATGTCCATCCATCATCATGTTCACACCCAGAAGCCTCCGCCATGAGACACTGCACACGACCTCTACTCCAAATAGATCATGTCACACTACAAGTCACATGTACTATCCCATGAATTACCAAGTAATTTGTTTTAATTATATATGAATTTTACAAGTTCGTGAAAATTGACGGCGTGTGATTCTAAGGCCCAGAGTGCCCGAAATGAATATCAGAACTTATTTTTGAGTACGTTCAGTAAACATGCGAGGTGGTTTTTGTAATATTCGAACCGGTGCTCGGAATTGAAATCCGATGAAACCGTTGAACTCAGAGTGCCCGTATTCTCTTAAGGATACTTTCACCTCGACCGTAGTAGGATGAGGGTGAAAGTTAGTTTTATTGTTTTTCATGGAAAAAAAATAAACAACATTTATTTTATTTTTATAACCTAAAAATTTGAATATGCAGTGGTGGGGACCACCCGAGCCTAAAACCCCCATTTTGAAATTAATGGCGGGGACCACCTGAACCCTCTTTAATGGGTGAAAACCTTTCAACTCCCTATTTAATTATTTGAATCAACAAAAATTAATTAAATGTTTCAACATTTAATTGTGCCAACATTAATTAATTAGTTAAACATAAAATATTTTATATTGGCTCTCCTACACCTTTGAGAGGATTCATTGGAAAAAATGGGAATTGGGGAAGAACATGGGAGGAACTCATCCTCCTACAAAGAACACACTCCGGAATTGAAGAACGAAGGCGACACTTGAGCCCGGATCAGTGGCACCTTGCGGAAGTGAAAAACACTGACGTCACCATCCCCAATGACTTCTTCTTCTTCCTCACGACCTCCTCAAATGGACGACATTGTAGGTTTTGTTGTTTTGAATACCCCCTTGGTGGGTGCTTTGTTCGGTTCATGTTTGTTTGGTTTGTTTTGGCTCATGTTTTTGGTTGGTCTGATCTGTGTCTAAAATGTTCCCATTTTGTTTATGGTTCATTGTGATGACATGTCGGTTCTCACTTATTGACAAAGTTATTTTGTACTTACGGGTTCTCACTTATCCAAAAAGTGTTTTTCAAAAATAAAAAAATGGATTTTTAATTCTGTTCTTGATGGTCTTCATGATTCAAGAATTATTGAGCCACTTGCTATCGCCCTAACGCGGAGGGTGCGGGCCAAAAAAACATGGCCCGACCTCTCCACATTCCTTTGAGGTTTTTGTTGTGGTCATCGCGATGGAGGAGGACGACGACTGTTGCCAGAAATTGGCAGTGGTGGGACTCAGGAGTGGCGGTTGACACCACGACCATCCACAAAGATGGCGATGATGCTACCACACTGTCAAAGAAGAGTCGCGCCCCATCGGCCGAAGCAGATCAAGGAAGGCCGCCGATAATCCGGCTGGCTGGATGAAGGGGACGATAGCACGCGTTCTCCCTGACGGGAAAGCAAGAGCCACAACCTTGTGCCATGATAACAAGATGAGGGTGGCCCACTCGCTGCTGGCTGCCGGTGAAGGAATTGTATGTGACCGCACAGTAAGATGGATGGCTAGCCGACCGACCAGCCGTGCCACCACGGGCCACCGCGGGCCCCCGGCTCGCAAGCCACCGCAGGCCGCCGCACCGCGAGCCACTGCGGGCCATCGCACCGCGGACTACCCCGCGGGTCGGGTTGAGCTGATAGGCAGGGCCGGACCCAGTGGGAAGGGTGAGACCCAGTGAGCCGAGATAGACCTAGCTTGCTGGGCTGGACCCAGGTCTGGAACCAGGTCGGTAAATGTTGACTCGAAATGGGTCGGGTCGGGTCAGCACAGGCCGGGTCGGACCAGACCCAGACCAACTTCAACCCTTTTTTCTCTTTCGGCCATATCTTGAGCTACATGTATCCACTTGACAAACCATCTATGAATTCAGAATCCTTGGAGCAAGGAGGTACTTTTGGTATACCCCACTTAATATTTTGATAAGTTTAGGGTGATGTCGGGTTGGATCGAGCAAGAATCCAACCAGGCCTTTCAGACTAAAAGGCCAAAAACATACAGACCATGCGTCCTATTGACGCACCATATGTTGCGTTGAGACCCATATTAGGTGGAGGTTCTTTGGGATACTTCTGCTTGGGACATAGTGGCAGTTTATGTATTTACAAGTAGCTTGAGGAATGGACCCTCCCAGAGACAAGGATGTTTAGTGCGGGAACCCTGTAGCTGGATGTAGAATGAGGAAGGGATCATTTGTGGGTCTTTTCATTGGGATCCTTTGTGGGTCTGTGATTGATGGTTCCACATGGATCTGCTCTATGAATTCATGATTGACTACTCTAGGATCCATTGTGGGTCTAATGATGTACTAGGGTCCTCTGGGGGTCTGATGATGTACTAGTATCCGGTGTGGGTCTAATGATGTACTAGGATACTGTGTGGGTCTGATGATGTACTAGGATACAGTGTGGGTTTGATAATGTACATGGATAATTTTTTTCTATGATGATGTACTACGATCCGTTGTGGGTCTGATGATGTACTAGGATCCTGTGTGGGTCTGGTGATGTACTATGATCGAATGTGGGTCTGATGATGATTTAGGATCCTACGTGGTTTTCCTCTTAACAAAGTAAGATGAATAAGTAGTTACATATAATCATCTCTACTATTGTACGTAAGTTATACCTGGTGTGAGCTGAGTCTTTACCTTTGTTGTAATCTATTGTGTGGCATACAATCATGGTACTTACCTTCACGGTGATACCTTTGTGGTATTCTTCTACGTGTTGTACCTTTGTGGTACTTATCTTCGTGGTGATACCTTTGTGGTACTCTTCTGTGTGGCGTACCTATGTGGAACTTACCTTCGTGATGATACCTTTTTGGTATTCTTATGTGTTGTTTTACCTTTGTCGTACTTACCTTTTTGGTGTTACCTTCGGGGTATTAATTCCTTTGAGGAATAGTTGTACTCTGGCTAAGGATTTGGACCTTGAGTTTCCTCATGAATGAGATGGTTATACTTGATAACATTGGTATATGTATGGGAATATACTTAAGTAGGGGTTTCACTAGTTTACATCCTTTTGGGTTTAACCTTTGTGGATTTTGTGAGACCTTGAGGGTCTTGGGGTCCCTACTGAGTATCATGATAATCACCCATGGACGGACTATGCCTGCACCCTGTTTTTTTGGGTGCAAACGATGGACAGTGCTGACCGAGGATGAGGGTACCAGGATTGGAGGTAGCTAGGAGGTGGACCTTAGATGATGTGTAATGTAGATATGACCGTTCGAGAGTTGATCCAACCCTTCAGGTAGGATCCTTGATGGGTTCTCAATGGAGTTATTCAGCTCACTTGTACTTTCCAGTTTTCCTTGTACTTTCCAGTTGGGTTTGTATTTTGGCCCCCTTTACATACCATACTCACTCCTTTAATATAAAGTTTACTTGAGTTCATATCTTACTGTGTGCTTGGTTGTGTGTTTTTACATGATATAAAGGCAATACCTTCCCATTTTTAGGGAATACGCCTTTCGGTGCTAGTCGTCAGCCCCTGGCCTATAGAAGGTGGGGTTGGGGTAGTCACGACATGGGACATGGGGGAAGGGTCATGACAAATTGGCATCAGAGGAGTCAGTTCTACTATATAACATTGTACTATGATTTTTTAACGTCAATAGTGTTATGGGTAGTGAGTGTGCTAATCATTTTAGGGAAATTAGTGTTGGTGCAGTGGCTGATGTATCCATACACCAAGACCCTGACTTCTGATTTCTGACTCAGTGCATGAAAACACTAATTGCATTTGTGTATTGAAATGTTTTCTTTGTGAACACTTTAATTCAACATAACAGGTGTAACTTATTGACCCTGGAACACCTGTTTCTTTTTAGGATGCCTCCACACAAACACCCAGCTAGGGTTCTGGGTATAGTACACGAGGATAGCCTACCGAGCGATGAGGCCTCAGTTCAGGGCTCTTTATCGGTAGAGGAACGGGCGAAGGCACCAGTGTTACCATTACCTATTGGTCCACCAATGCCACTAGACCAAGAAGTATAGGGTGTAAGCCTCTTGAGTGCATTTCATGAGTTCCAGCGGTAGATTCCACTGATTCTTATGGGAGAGGCGGACCCACAGGTGGCCGAGGATTGGCTGGAGGTCGTGGTGAGAGTCTTCCGACTGGTAGGGACACCAGCTGATCTCATGGTGATCCTTGCAGCCAGTATTCTATAGGAAGTAGTAAGAAGATGATGGAGCTTGATTCTCCAGGTTCACGAAGAGGTGACACTTCTCTGGGAAGACATTGAGAGCCTGTTTCGGGAATATTTTTCCCCAGAAACCCTTCGCGTAGTATGCATTCAGGTGCTTCTCCATCTTCTGTAGGGAAACATGACAGTGGCTTAATACTCAACGAGGTTCACTGACCGCTCACGCTACTACATTGAAATTCTGTGGGACCCATTCTTCAGAGATTAGAACTTCAAGCAGGGAATCAGAAAGAAGATCAGAGCCTCAATGATTTATCTCAGCATCCCGACACATGTAGGGGTGTTAGAGAGAGCCCTCTTAGTAGCGAGTTTTTTTGATGAGCAGTCTCCAGCAGTGAGACCAACCACCGGGCGTCACATAGTGGAGTCTTCTGCAGTTAGAAGCAGAAAGATGTAACAGAGGTCCAAGATAACAAGACATATAGGTTGATGACCGCATGATTCAGGGTCAGTTGTGTGGGCCACCAGAGACAGAGCCTGTCATGCGAGGGGTAGGCAGTGTTCCACATACAGAGGGCAGGGTCATATGGCCATTGACTACCCGAACCACCGTATAGATGATCATAAGACTGTCGAAGGACCACCCAGGCCGAGATAGATGTTCGCCCGAGGAGGTCCACAGGGAGCAGGTAGACGTGGTAGAGGAGATGGTTGTACAGGTGGCAGTGGGCGACAATTCGATATGTTACCATCACTGCCACCAGGTCGTCCACCCCAACCACAGAGAGTAGGTGGATAGGGGAGAGCTCAAATCCAAGAAGGTGAGGTCTACTACCATGGAACTCCGGAGATGATACGAGGTACGATATGTGTCTACTCCACCTTATCTTCAGTACTTATAGACTTAGGTGTGAGTCATTCTTTTATTTCCACGATCCTCGTTAAGAGCTCGGAGATTCCGATGGAGATCTTAGCTCGATCCTTATGGCTAGATACTCCAACAGGAGCGGATTTGATGATTACGCACTACTGGCGGTAGTGTGAGCTTACTCTAGGAGGAAAGAGCTTGAGCCGGGATCTCCTAGTAGCAGTATTGAGGCCATACAGCGTCATTTTGGGTATGGACTGTTTATCTATAGTACATAATCATATTGACTATATTAGGCCAAAGTACAGTGTGTCCGCACTGATGGGACTAGGTTTAACTTCACCAGCAAGAAGGGGGCCTTTGCAGCAAAAGACAAACTTATCCCGAGGAGGTGTAGTTGATCACTCATCAATTGGCTAGCCTTACCCACAGAGCGGTTAATGTGGAGAGTCTGAGCTATCCAGTAGTGGTGGACGAGTATGTGTATATTTTCCCTGATGATTTTTCGGGTCTACCTCCTCACAGGGAGTTGAACTTTTACACTTACTTGTACCCCAAGATGACGCTGATATCTACACCAGTGTATCGGATTTCTCCCGCGAATATTCGTGAGATTTGGGTACAACTAGAGGACTTACAGGGGAATGGGCTCATCCGGAATAGTTTCTCTCCTTGGGTAGCCCCGATTTTGTTCTCCAAGATGGCGGATGGGAGCCAGAGACTGTGTGTTGACTATCGGTGCCAGAACCATTTGATAGTGAAGAACAAGTACCCACTCCTGATGATTGATGACCTCTTCGATCAGCTGAAGGAAGCATGGTGGTTATCGAAGATAGAAGCCGGGTTAGGCTATCACCAGCTCAGTGTACGAGATGAGGATGTGCGGAAGACGACTTTGAGATTTCGTTGCGACCATTATGAGTTTTTGGTCATGACATTCGGCTTGAAAAATGCTCCAATAGTGTTCATGGGACTCATGAACAAGATCTTTCAACCATATCTTGATCTCTTGGTTGTGGTCTTCATTTATGACATTCTAATCTACTCGGATACTAAAGAGGAGCATGCCTATCATTTTCAGATAGTTCTGGACACACTCTGAGAGCACCGGCTTTATGGTAATCTCTCGAAGTGCCAGTTTTGGATATGAGAGGTTCACTTTCTTGGACATGTCATCTTGGAGGCTGGAGTTGCAGTTGATCCATTGAATATTGATGTGGTACATTCTTGGGAGCCACCCAGGAGTGTGATGGAGTTACAGAGTTTTCTATTTTTGGCCGGATACTACTGGAGGTTTGTGTCGGATTTTTCCAGAGTTGAAGCACCATTATCAGCATTGACGAAGAAGGGGAAACCCTTCATGTGGTCGGAGAGATGCCAACAGAGTTTTTCGGAGCTAAGTCATAGACTGACTAGTTCCCCCATCTTAAGGATACCAGAGGAGGGTGTTGGGTATGTAGTTTACTGTGACGCATCAGGGACCAGACTCAGATGTGTCCTGATGCAGGAGCGAGTAGTGACCGCGTATGGTTTTAGATAGCTGAGAAAACATGAGAATAACTATTCTACCCATGACCTTGAGTTTGCATCAGTGGTATTAGCCTTGAATATGTGGCGATATTACATGATGGGAGAGGGTTTTACAGTCTTCTCTGATCAAAAGAGTCTTAGTTATATCTTATCTCAGAAGGAAATGAACCTAAGTAAACAACGTTGTATTGAGTTCCTCCAGGACTATGACTTTGAAGAGAGTCTATACTCTTGGTAAGGGGAACGTTATAGAAGATTCACTCAGCATGAGATCTAGTATACTGCCACAAAGAGAGGCGATAGACCAGCTGTCTGATTTATAGATATCCTTTGTGGAACGAGATGGAGGAGATTTTCTTTAGTCTCTTACAGTCACTCCCCCACTTCCTCAGTGAGTTAGGGAGGCTCATCATGGGGACAATTACTGCAAGGCTTGATGTACTCAGATATCCACAGGACAGGCACCTGAATGATTTTATGAAGGTGACACCATCCTCCTTAGAGGACGTACCATGGTACTGGTGTCTCTTCCGGAGAAAGTGTCTAAGTAGTTTCACACGTACCCTTTTGCAGTACATCCAGGAGTGGAAAAGATGTACTAGGATCTATGATGATAGAACTGGTCTCCGGTAATGAAGAAATAAGTAGTAGAGTTTATCTCTGAGTGCCTCATTTGTCAGCAAGTGAAGGAAGAACATTAGGTACTAGGAGGATTAGTTCATACTTTATAGGTCCTAGAGTGTAAGTGGGATGGAATATCCAAGGACTTTGTGACAGGACTTCCACATACATCCAGGGGTCAAAATTCTATCTGTGATATTGTTGACTCACTCACCATGTTAGACCACTTCTTACAAATCAGAGAGTAGGGTTCAGTAGAGATCTTGGGACACATCTATGTGCATTAGATTGTGTGGCTACATGGAGTAACCTCGACGATTGTCTCCAAACGCGATGCATGTTTCACTTACCGGCTATGCAAGGGGTTGCAGGAGGCTTTCGAGAAGCAACATCGTTTGAGTACCGCCTTCCATCCTCAGATGAATGGCCGGACTGAGCGAACCATCTAGACTCTCGAGGACATGTTGAGCTCTTACGTCCTTGACTTCAGTCACAGCTATAAGGATCACTTTTCCTTGGTGTAGTTTTCATACAACAAAATCTATCCCTCAACCACTGGGATGACACCTTTAGAGGCATTGTAAGGTCGACCTTGCAGATCTCCCTTATGCAGGACTGACCTAGGGGAGTCAAAACTCATGGGACCAGATATGGTACGGTCTACCACAGAGAAGGTGTAGATCATCCAGGAGCAGATGAAGACTGCGCAGAGAAGGATGAAGTCTTATGATGACATAAGACGGAGACCTCTGGTGTTTGAGTATGGCAACCATGTCTTTCAACGGGTCTCACCTCGATGAGGATTGCTAAGATTTGTCCAGGGCATAAAGTTATCTATGAGGTTCATAAGATCTTTTCATGTCCTCAGCAGAGTTGGCGAGGTGTCTTACCATATAGCACTTCCCCCTCAGTTGCAATGGGTGCACGATGTTTTCCACATATCTCAGCTGAGGAGATACGTGAATGACCAATCACACGTCATCGACCAAGGCGAGATGGACATTGACGATGGGGTGATGTTTACAGAGGATCCAGTTGATATTGACGATCGAGAGGAGCGGGTACTTCGTAGGTTATCGATACCATTGGTGCGTGTGCGTTGGCAGCACTGGAACCTCTAAGAGAGCACATTGAAGCGAGAGGCTCAGATTTGTGCTCAGTACCACCACTTTTTTTCCTAGTTTTTATGATATGGAATTCAGGGATGCAAAGCCATGAGGTGGAGATAATTTATAGACCCAGGAATTACCATGTAATTTGTTTTAATTATATGGGAATTTTACGAGTCTGCGAAAGTTGATGGCATGTGATTCTAAGGCCCAGAGTGATGACAATGAATTTCTAAACTTTTTTTCAGGTAAATTTAGTAAATGTACTAGTGGGGTTTTCTAAATTTTGAACCGGTGTTCGGTATTGAAATATGAGGATATCTTTGAACTCGCAGTGCTGGTATTCTCTTATAGAGACTTTCACCTCAATCACAGTAGGATGAGGGTGAAAGCTAGTTTTAGTGCTTTTGTGGGAATAAAAAATATATATTTAACAACTATTATTTTATTTTTATAACCTCACAATTTGAATGTGCAGTGGTGGGGACCCCCCGAGCCTAAAACCACAATTTTAAAATTAATAGTCGGGACCACACGAACCCTCTTTAATGGGGGAAATCCTTTCAAATCCCCATTTAATTATTTGAGCCAACAAAAATTAATTAAATTTGTCAACATTAAATTGTGCCAACATAAATTAATTTGTTAAACTTAATTTATTTTATATTGGCTCCCCTATACCATTGAGAGGATTTATTGGAAAAAAGGGAAATTGGGAAATAACTTTGGAGGAACTCATCCTCCAATGAAGAACGCACTCTGGAATTGAAGAACAATGGTGATGCTTGAGCCAGGATTGGAGGCACCTTGTGGAAGTGACAAACACCGATGTCACCATCCTCAACGACTTCGTCTTATTCCTCATGACCTCCTCCAATGAATAAAAATGTATGTTTTTTTGTTTTGTATACCCCCCTTACCCGTTCTTGAGGTTCTACGTGATTCAAGAATTATTGAGTCTCTTTATACTTCCCTAACACAGAGGGTGTGGAACAAATTAACATGGCTAATACTCTCCACAATCCTTTGAGGTTTTTGTTGTGTTCTTCGCGATGGAAGGGGACAGTGAATAGTGTTGGTGATTGGCACCGGTGGGGCTCAAGAGTGGCGGCTAGCCGCAAAGATGATGTGGGTGAAACTGCACCGCCAGAGAAGTGTCGCGGCCCGTCAGCCGCAGTGGAGCAAGGGAGATGGCCGTCACTCCGGCCGAAAGCATGAGAGGGATGGCGGCACGCGTACACGGCGCCCGACGTGCAATACCCGTGACATTGTACTGCAGTGGCATGAGGAGGGCGGTCAGATCACTATCTGCCACCGGTGAAGGTAGATCGTGCGACCGCGCCGTGCGGAAGAAGGATGCCCGGCCGTCCAGCCACGGTACCACGAGCCACCGTGGGTTGCCGCACTGTGAGCCACCGCGGGCCGCCACACCGCGCGCCACCATGGGCCGCCGCACTGTGTGCCACCCAGTGGGCCGCCCAATGTCGCTCGGGACAGACCCCACGTGCCTATCCAGACCCGGGTCGGTCCAGGTCAACCCGAACCGGGTCAGGTCAGCCTAGGCTGGGTCGGTCCGACCGGATCAGACCTGACCCAGACACACATCAACCCTTTTTCCTTTTTCAGCCATATCTGGAGCTACGAGCGACCGTTTGACAAATCGTCTACGACGCCGAAATCCTAGGATCAAGATAGTTATTTTAGTATACTCGATTTTAGATTTGGATAAATATGGGGTATGGTTGTGTTGGATTGAGCACAAATCCAACCGGGCCCTTGGGACTAAAAGGACGATAACATACAGAACATGAATCTGATTAATGCACTGTCTATTTCATTGAGACCCCTATTATGTGGTGGTCCATTGGGATAATTCTTCATGGGTATTCTTGGATGTTGGATTATTGACCAGTATCTTTAGGAGAGGACCCTCCTAGAGACAATAAATCTTAGTGCGGGAACCATGTAGCTTGCTATAACATGGGAAAGGTATCCTATGTGGGTATGTGCTTTGGGATCCTTCATGGGTTTGTGATATAGGGTTCCACATAGATCCACTCTAAGAATCCATTTGGGACTACACTAGAATTTTTTGTGGGACTGATGATGTACTAGTATCCTCTGTAGGTTTGATGATGTACTAGGATCATGTCTGGGTCTCATGATGTACTAGGAACTTCTGTGGGTCTGATGATGTACTATGATCCTGTGTGGGTCTGATGATGTACTAGGATCCTGTGTGGTTCTGATGATGTACTACGATCCACTGTGGGTCTGATGATGTACTGGGATCCTGTGTGGGTCTGATGATGTACTACGATCCTATGTGGGTCTGATGATGATTTAGGATCCTACGTGGGTCTGCCTCTTAACACAGTAAGATGAATCAGTAGTTACATCTAATTATCTCTACTATTATACCTAAGTTATACCTGGTGTGATCTAAGTCTTTACCTTTGTGGTAATATTCTTTGTGGTGTACCTTTGCGGTAATTAGATTCAAGGTGATACCTTTGTGGTATTCTTCTGTGTGTTGTACCTTTGTGGTACTTATCTTCGTGGTGATACATTTGTGGTATTCTTCTATGTGGCGTACCTGTGTGGTACTTAACTTCGTGGTGATACCATTATTTTATTATTCTTGGTGTCATTACATTTGTGGTACTTACCTTTGTTGTGTTATCTTAGTGATATTATTTCCTTCTTGGAATAGTTGTACTTTGGCTAATGATTTGGGCCTTGAGTTTCCTCATGAATGAGTTGGGTATACTTGATAACATAGGTATATGTATGGTCATATAACTAAGTATCGTTTTCACTGGTTTACATCCTTTTTGGTTTAACATTTTTTTGATTTTGTGAGACCTTGACAGTCTTTGGGTCCCTACTGAGTATCGATATACTCACGCCTGCACGGGCTATGCCCGCACCTTGTTCTGTTTGGTGCATATGACAGACATCGCTGATTAAGGACGAGGGTACCAAGATTGGAGGTAGTTCGGAGGTGGACCTTAGACGAGGCATACTATAGAGACAACCATTTGAGATTTGTACCTACCCTTAAGGTAGGATCCTTGCCGGGTGTTCACCAGTGCTGTTCAACTTACTTGTACTTTCCAGTTTTCCTTGTACTTTCCAGTTGGGCTTGTATTTTGGCCCCTCTTACATACCATACTCACTCTTTTAATATACAGTTTACTTGAGTTTGTATCTTGATGTGTTCTTGGTTGAGTGTGTTTATAGGATATAAAGGAAATTCTATCCCGGTTTTAGTGAATATACCTTTCGGTGCTAGTCACCAGCCCCTGGCCTATGGAAGGCGGGCTTGGGGTAGTCAGGGCACGAGCCCTAGGAGACGGGTTGTGACATCACCAAAACATTCCAACTGGGAAAATGAGGATCACTAATCCAATTCTAAACCACCTATAATCAGAAATATCACACATGTGGTACCAAAATGGTTCGTTCAACAAACACTATTCCACTTGTTTATCAATCTATTCTTGTTTTGTCGAACTACCATGAACTCATGGGTCCGATATAGCATGTTACCTCCCAGCAATGTTGAACCAATGTCGTGGGGATCCAACCAGTGATGAATGTGAAGAAAACTAGGGTGAATGGAAAAATAAAAATGTTTTAAAGATCGATTCCATGAGTTATTAGCCCATCAATCTAGAATGGGGACTCCAAGATAGAAAAAAATTAACATAAAATTAATTTCTTTACGTGGGAACATGAAATGGCTATAAAAGGCTGCAGATTGGAAAAGAATGATTGATATACTCAATAATTTAATAATTTATGAAATAATAAGAAAATTAATGAGCCATACCTCGTGTATCAATCGATCATTGGTGAAGAATGTGTTCTCCAATGATTTGGTAGGAGCAGTTGCGTTCGTTGTGTCTGATATGCTCTCATATGACATTTCATCATAATCTTCCAATGAAAGAGTATGGAAGAGCTCTGGACATATTTTAGGGTTTATACAACTAACCCTGGATAAATTTCCCATAGATAACTCCTATTGGTTAAACCATTGTATATAAAACAATTTAATTAATTAAATAATAAATTTATTAAATTCACTGCCAAAATCTGCGTTTACCAGATGTCTGGTGCCGACAAACTTTTGGTTGATATTTATGTAAACGCCATATTCCAAACACAGTGGTGGTCTCAGATTTGTAATATGAGTCTCTACCTATGAGTTATTTAAGTTTGGGTTTTTAAATAAATAAATTATATTAATTAATTAATCCTATTAACCAACATACATTTTCCCCATCCAAACGTCCCGTGCTAACCAACCTTGGGTCATGCATAGTGTAAAATCCACATTATGGATTCAACTATTGTATCAGATTTCGGATTAGAGACCCTATTTATGATATATTCTTTTTTTTCCAGGAAAATAATGTGTTCCTAATAAAAATATATTTAATGTTTTTATAAAATTAATTCCATGATCACCGAGCCTCAGAATCGCATGTTGCCTCAACTCATAGCTCTGAAAATATTCCTAATAATATTACAAAGTCTAACATGGAATAACCAGAGTCATTGTATACATTGTGTAGTTTTATGACCCAAATTCAAAACCATTTTATTCTTTATTGAGTCATGTTTTTGATTGGGGTGTTTCTCTAGTTTTGTAGAGTGTTCTATATTCTATACCAAATCTAATAATCCTTCTCAGTTTTTCTCTAGGATGTGATCTTTTTGGGGTTTTGATCTTGTATCTTTTGGTTATTGTAAATAAACTTTTCTTGTGGTTATCTATGTTTTGGGGGGGTATTTTTTTTATTCATTCATCGTTATATATTAATTATCAATGGTGGGAATAAAAATGTTTAGTCTTTTTTTATTCCCTTTTTTTGGATGTTTTCCTTAATGAAAGTTTTCTGTTAATAAATTTTGTTTCATATAGTTATTATGAACTCAAATTTTAGAAGGTTAAACCTTTGTTTTTACATGTATTGAGGTTTAAAAATTGAAATGATAGTATAGGTTTTAATTGGATCATTTTTTGGGATTTTCATAATTCAAGAAAGACCAAAGGAGTGGTTTCATAATTATAACAATTTATGAGAGATATATTTTTACAATTCATTATTATAGTAAAATTAAATTATTTTGAGATGTTTTCCCAAGGTGTGGGATCATCATGTCTTATGTTCTAGGTTACATGATTGGTATGTTTTCCTCACTTCTCGTTCCTTTATTCTAGTGAGTTCATCATGATTTTTTTGGACTGATCTTTTGAAATTACTTTCATATGGTAGAAAGTAAAATTTTTGGGAGAATTTTGACACCCAAAAATTACATTTTAGTTATTATATTTAGATGGTTGATTTCTATTGTTAGTTTCTATTATAATAAGGGAAATATTAGTTTTTTTGAACTTTTTTAGGGTTGGATGGCTTATAAAAATGGTTTTTGATACCATGTGGTGGAAAATACGTGACACCTATAGTTTTGGGTAGTGGTTATTTTAGGAACACTCTATGGTTTTATTAACGATGCAGGTAAACTATGTGGCCAATGATATTTTGGATAGTTCTAAGAATATAGTCACTACAACGATTGGTAAAACATGCTTTTATTGGGGGAATCACCTATAAGCTTCCCAATTTCATTTACAATGTTCATGGAACCTCCAAAACACCCCTAATCCACTTAAAATATCCTCTATGCAGTACTTGGAGTTCTTTATTTGTGAATTTCTACACGAATCAAGAGGTGCAATATCTTATATGATTTCTTTCTTTGTGTATCACACTATTATCTTCTCTTTTTACATTAATGGCCATTTTTAGATTATTTCCAGGGTTATAGTTATTATAGAATTTTTCATATTGTTTTTAATGGTCATGAACCATCATTGGTGACTAATTCTTCTTCTTCATATGATATTCACACGAATTCATCCCATGCGGTAGAAATTTCCATTGTGATTAATTATTAATAAAAAATTTACTAGATTATTATTTCATTTATATTGTTTTTTAACTAATATAATTATGTATTATATATAAATTTTGGGGTTTTCAATGAATTTCCATGCTTGGGAGGGTTTTTCTTTGGAAAAAAAGGGTGAATTTTTTTTGGTGACAATTTTGTTTTTATATGTTATTTAATGCATTCAACGTTTTTAATAAATTTCTATAGATTATTTTTCTCCAAAAGAAATCTATGTTGTTTTTCTGGAAAATTTTATTTGAAATGTTTTGTGTAATCCCAGTTTAAAGGATATGAATTTTTTAAAACTGTGTTTCATTTATTTAAAGGGACTATATTTTTTGAAAGTGTATTTCCATGTTCTGTAATGGAATAAATTGATTGATGTGATAAGTTAGTTTTTTTCTTTTGATTTGATTAGGAATTGTTATTTTTTTCTATTTATAATTTAATTTGGATATATGGTTAGTTTCCAAAATATATTGAAAAATAAAATAATGAAGGTGGAATATATTTTTAGGAATCAATTAACTTATTGGAATATGATGTGAAATGTGGATTTTATTAATTTTTTGTCATCCTGGTTGATCCCTTTGAAATTCTTTTAGATGATTTTATTCATGAGTTAATGATGAAATGATTTTTTATTCATTATGTGTGGTTTGGGTTTAGGTACCATTATTGAATGGGGTGTGTTATTGGTGAAATATATTTGGCTATTGTGTTTTCCCTTCCTTTAAGTTATGTGATTGTAGAGACCCGAAGCTAGACGTACATGGAAATTACATTACATTTGCGGAATACTTAGTACATAACAAAAAACACACACACAAGGATCGTAATTGTTTAGTGTCTTTGGAAACTCGGAATATAATCTTCTAATCGTGGTGAAAGATCTTCAAAATATCCCATAAAGATCTTCCTTTTTTTTACCTAAAACCTTTCTTTATATCCTGGGGAAAAGAAAACATAAAAGGGTGAGCTCAAATGCTCAGTAAGGGTAAACAAAAGAAATATCAATCACATCATATACATAAGCACATAACTTTTGGAAATCTTAACCTGCAAAAGAGATCGTAATTTCATAACATGGGGTAAATCATGGCAGTGAAATGTAATCACAATAATCATAACATAAAACATGAAACTTTGTGGCATTCACACATAATCATAGAGAATCATTTCTTGTTAGTCAAGACTCATTGCCAAGACTATCTTAGTGGACAAAGTCCCTTTCTGAATCGAGTAACCCTCGTTTCAGTCATGTTTCACTGAACCGGTATAACCTACCGTTCCAGCCCTGTCTATCTCATGAGATATAAAATCTTTACCCAATGCATTTGAGGGAGATATAGGTCCCACCCATCTTATAATGAATCCTTTCTTATGTGTGCCACATAATCATAAACCATACATCATAGCGTAACCCAAGTAATAAAAATGGGATTCTTAAACAATATGACATCATAAAACAATTCATATAAGATAAAGGAATTCATAAAAATATTTCCATCACAACATAATCAAATCCATGTAATAATAGGGATAAAAACAGAACCCTTTTATAATATTTGATGGAAAATAATTTTGATAAAATACTTGAACTCCATTCTTGAGGAAAATATCCTTTCTACTTCAAAAACACTTTTCCTTTCTTAACATGTCATACAATTTTAAACTAAAAGAAGTTGATTAAAAGTAAACTTGAATACTTGTTAAGGAAACTTCTTGGAAATAATGTTTTAGAAATCCATTCATGCTGTATAAGTTGAAAAAAACATTCTTCGTACTTTTGTCGGAAAAGTCAAAAAGTACCTCGTACGAAAAACGATAAAAGATTCTTTTAATTTCTTTCACTAAAAACTCATCGAAGGGTAAAAATGGTTTTAAACAATTGTAGGTGTATGGAAATAATATTACATATTTATGAAACATGGATGTGGATGATAAAATACACCCTAGTAAATACTTTCGAATAAACAATCTCGGATAAAAATGAGATTGTGATATTTCCCTCACCTTAGGTCCGATTTGCTTCGTATGTGTCCAAAACTCCTGTATAATGATTTAAATAATGTCATTGACTTATTACAGAATAATATTCATTGTTATGATATCATATATGGTTCACTTATGACATTATATTACCCGTTCTTTTGTAAATTCCATGTTAAATAAGCGTTTTGGGTAAAATCGTTTCATTTATCATAGGTGTTTTGACTTGTTGTTCCTGACATTATTATTACTTATATCATGATTTACTTACTTCCAGAATATAAAATATGATTTATATATCATATATATTCAGTATATATATATATATAATATATAGATAAATGAAATGAAAAAAACACCGTTCATGGAGACGGTAGTCCGTACGTACGCATGAACGCTGTTTTCCTTTCCTTCTTGTCTTTAATGGAAGTAAGTAGATGACATACATATATATATATATAAATCCAGTATCTTTATAATGTCATATATTTCATTATTATTTCTTATATATACTTTATAATCATTCTTAAATGGTTAACATGGAGAATGAATCTCATCGCGTCGTGGAGACGGTAGTCCGTACGTACGCACGAGCGATGATATCATTTCCATAAATATTGAATTGAATTGGAGTGGATTATACAATATATCAGAATCAATATGATTTTGTAATAACTATGTATAGTTTTTCTTTACACCATTATACCCATCCATGTAAGGTGGTGGTGGAAAATAGATTACACCACGGCGTGGAGACGATATTTCGTACGTACACACACGCGGTGATTTATTTTTCCGTAGGATGGATAGATGGTGAAATAGGGTTGTTTCATACTTATAATAACATATCAGTATATTATTGATACTTATGTTATTACTTCATAATGAAACAACCTAAGAAGAAGAAGTGGAAGAAGAAATAAAGATGAAGGAATTGGTAACGGTAATTACCTCTTCTTTGAAGCGCCTCTTTGAGACCTCCTCTTAGGGCACTAAAATTGGTCTTGGAGGAAGACCAGAACCTCTAGGATGTTTCTAGGGAAGTGGAGAAGAGATTTTGGCAGGGGTTGGCCGAGCATGAGTGCTCAAATTGGTGTGAGGAGGAGGGGGAGGAGGTGTCCTTTTATAAGGGAGGAGAGGGGCACCTTAGGAATACTTCAAAATATTATTTTATATTAATGTCAAAATCGGTTTATAATGGTTCCAAAGGGTATTATTTCGAAGCTAAAGTGGGGATGGGTCGAAATCCTATCATCCAATAGGATTTAGACAAGTTTAGGGTATTATTTTAACCTTATCAATTAGATTTAACTCTAAGTTAAATAATTTAACTTTTACCGTGTCTTTTTGTTTTCTTTCACTATATGGTTAATACACTTACTATAACATGCCAAAAGAACCCCAAATTGTATATTATTAATACATATATCCTTATCTAAGTCATTTGGACGATCCTTAGATTTTTAGGAATAAAATAACAATTAATAATATAATATTTGATTTAAAAACTGTTTTGTGTCAATTTTGACACTATTTGATATATGATTTTTTTAAAAGTCATAACAGAATTATATGTTCTAACCAAGTTTATTAAATCAACACTAATATATCATAGTAACCTAGAAAATTAATGTAATTCATAAAAAGTCTCAAATTACATTTATTTCGGTGGTTATAACATCAGTTATGTCAATATTTCATTAATAAGATAATTACTGCATCATCTTTGTGTCATAAATAAATTAAATTATTTGATGTCTAAAAATTACAAATAAAATACCATTATGTAGTAAATCTTTTTATATTTCTAATGAATATTTACAATCGAATTTATCTTATGTATAAACCTATATTAAAAATGATTTGCTTATTAAACTTTGATTTTAACTATTTTAACCCTTCTTTGAATTAAATAATAATAAATGTCCTAATCTAATCCAAGTGGGCCTAAATGATAATATTTTACACTTAAGGTTGTTTTTGGTAGAGATACACTTGTACAATAGGATTAGGACATGTGTTAGGGTAATATTAATATCATTCTTTCCCTTAATTACCCTATTTACATTTAACCGTGGTAAATAAAAGTAAAAAGTTACTATTCACCAAAAATTATTTTCATCTCATTGAACCACATTTTACTTACTGACATCAACCATGTCTCTCGGATTTTTGAAATTCCATTCACAGAAGCGGTAAAATTAAGTTTTATGAAAAATTTAGTTTCTTAACTACCACTTAGTAGTTTCACTATTCATCAAAAATTGATGTTTTTCAGAAAAATGCCAAAATTTCATCCTAAGCTATATTTCATATTCCGAATTCAAAAATGAAGTCTATTTACCAAATTCATAACATAGAAGTTGCATTAATTAATTTTATAATTAAATCCCACTGTTAAAACAAATAGCGTGTTTTTAAGAAACAATATCTATCAAAAGATTGACACTTGATTATGTCTGGTTTAAATGTGAAATTACATCCAATGACCAACATTGTACTAAATTGTAAAAATATATTCTAAATATACTTTAAAACCACTCAAATTAATAATTTATCACTATTAATTATTTCGATTAAAAAAGTTGTTTTTAATTATAATTTAGTAATTTTAACTATTCATCAGAATATGAAAGTTATCCGAAAAGTACCAAAATTTCACCTTAGGCTAAATTCGATACTCCGACTCCAAAAATGAATTCAATTTTGAAAAATAAAATTTACAAAATTTCAAAAAGTGGTTATTACTATTCATAACGGCTAGTTTTAATAATATTTTAATAGCATATTGTTGTTTAGTGAAACTCGTTATTGCGTACTACACATGCTATCGAGGAAGGTCGTGATTGCGTGTAATGCAAGGCAAGTCAAGGATGCGTGTTGTGCAAGATTATTTTTGGTGTAGCGTACAACACAAGACATTAATAAAATTAAAAAGAATCTTTTTCATAAAATATTGGGCTGTTACATTCTACCCCCCTTAAAATGAATTTCGCCCTCGAAATTCGTCGGGGTTATAAATAGTTTACTATTTGAAAGTTTCTTTAATAGAAACCCACATCGTAAAAAGGAATAGCAAAACCAATATTTAAAAACAAAGGTATGAAACGTAATGGTTACCCAAATAAACTAATCACTGGGTTTCCATATAGGTGAAAATATGGATATGGAAGAGAAATCTAACCATCATGTTCTGATGGAGAGTGGTAGAGAACATGGCTATGGAAAATCCAGAAATCACAAAGCCATGAATTTGTGACGATCTAAGGTACCATCTGATTCATTAGGTATAAGATCACTAGGACAACATTTTTGGTTTTCAAGATCATTTCCCTAAAGTTGAAAAATTGACTTAGAATAAATACTTTCTTTATTTTGGTAAAATCTCACTGTTGTTCATTCCTTGTACAATTTCCACTTCATCTCTTAAATAAATGAAGTTGAATTTGTTATTTGTGAAGTGTTAGCAGATCATGTGATAGAATGACGGGTCATTCCATCTGTCTCAAACAAAAGGTTAGCAAAAATTATATACATAAGTCGATCTATAGTGAGATTAATCACATATGGTTCCTAAAATGGACTTATACTTCATGTATCATACTGCTTAATATAATAAAACTAGTTTCTACTAAACATGGACTTCCTGTAGGCCAGTGGTAGGCGATAAAGGCCAATTGCACTTCGGTTGTGGGTTCGATTCCCACAGCCTTGTCCGAAGCGATTGGGCTGTCGCCCGTCCTGCAGGTTGTCCTTTTTCTAAAACTAAATTACTATAACATCCCATTAATAATATCAAAAAAACTTCTATACTTAAACAATACTAACTTATGTCCAACATAATCCATTCCAATCTTTAGGCTTATCCATAATACTTCAGTCCACTCTCATAATATAGTGAAAATGATTACCAGAGATTTAATACCATCGTTGATCCCCATATATCATAAAATATGTCTTTTTGGTGACATTCCAAACATTCAAAGTCCTTAATCATGTATTCTCTTGAATACCTTAGTGAAAACATGAATGCAGTTTAAAGTTAACACTTTCCACATACCAAAATCCTCAAAATTCTATATAGTCAAACCATGATATCACTTAGTCCTTATATCAATCATGAGCTCATTAATACTATTAAACATTTCATTTTCTCTTTTTCCCTTCATTATGCGCATATCATCTTTTTTCCAAAAAATATCTCAATCACTTTGAATACCACATCAATAAATATTGCAATACTCAATGATACAACATTATTTTGGAATCCCATTACATAAACACTTAATCATTCCACCACATCGTTGTCATATTCCATATTGCCAATAGTGATCGCATGTGACTTCCCTTTGTCATTTACCTTCAGTGGTTGCTCATGTTGATCATCACTAACCCTTGGATTAGGGCATTTATGAGCATAATGCCCCATTTCCTTGCACTTGAAGCATTGAAGTGTTGGTGGTGCGTTCTCTGCAGTGTTTTCTTTATTCACATCATTATAAACCCTTTTTCCATTACTTCGACACTCAGCTGCTCGATGACCTTCTTTTCCACACTTAAAACATTTTCTAGTCCCTTTAAGACAATCTCCACCATGCTTCTTTCCACACTTTGTGCATAAGGAAACATTCATATTCTTTTCACCACTATTCTGAGATTTCTCCTTGAACTCCATATTTCGTTTCTTGTCAAAACCATGAGATGGATATGTAACACCAACATCCATTTCAACCTTGATAGCACATCGCACAATTTCTTCATAGCTACTGAAGTCTCTTATAGCTAATGCCCTTCGAAAACTTGGTTTTAAGCCACTGAAAAATCGATCAACTTTACTTTCAGGTTGGATGATAATACCAGAAGCATACCTTGCAAGTCTTGTAAAATTTGCTTCATAGGTACCAACAGATTCATCATCCCTTTGCTTCAGTTCAAGAAACTCGTTCTCCGTCTTTGTTCGAAGAATACGAGGGAAGTACTTACTGAAAAACAGGTTCTTGAACTCGTCCCATTCCATGGACTCAATTTCATCTCTTGGCCTCGTATTATTGATAAGATTCCACCATTGATCAGCTTCACCTTCCAAACGATATACTGCTAAGATGACTTTATCATGCTCAGAACATTGAAGAACTGAAAATATCTTTTCAGTGGTACTGATCCATTGTTCAGCAACAAGTGGATCAGAAGACCCACTGAAAGAAGGTGGACGTTGCCTCATGAAGGACTCAATAGAATATTGTTCCCTTCTCTGCTCATTTGGAAGTCCAGAATGATTCATAGCTTGTGTAAGTATAGCAATAAGATTTTGCACTCCATCTCCCATAACATTTGTTTGTTCAGGAGGACAATCATTGCATTGTCCATTGCATTGATCAACACGGTTCCTTCGGGTTCCAGCCATTATCTAAAACCCAAAAAGAATAGTGTGAGAGGAAAAAATCATGCTAGGGAAAACAACATAATAAAGGGGGAGTACCTTCAATATCTAACATCTTAGGTTTAATTCTAAGATCTTTAGCGCAATTCTAGGACTATAACCTATACGTATACTTAACCTTAGAGACATCCCTATACATACCTTAGAAATATCTCTAGGGATCTCACTAACGTTTTCGCATCCTAGTTTCCAAAGGTTGACTAAACCTTTCCTCTAATACCAACTGTAGAGACCCGAAGCTAGACGTACATGGACATTACATTACATTTGTGGAATACTTAGTACATAAAAAAAACACATACACAAGGATCGTAATAGTTTAGTGTCTTTGGAAACTCGGAATATAATCTTCTAATCGTGGTGAAAGATCTTCAAAATATCCCATAAAGATCTTCCTTTTTTTTACCTAAAACCTTTCTTTATATCCTGGGGAAAAGAAAACATAAAAGGGTGAGCTCAAATGCTCAGTAAGGGTAAACAAAAGAAATATCAATCACATCATATACATAAGCACATAACTTTTGGAAATCTTAACCTGCAAAAGAGATCGTAATTTCATAACATGGGGTAAATCATGGCAGTGAAATGTAATCACAATAATCATAACATAAAACATGAAACTTTGTGGCATTCACACATAATCATAGAGAATCATTTCTTGTTAGTCAAGACTCATTGCCAAGACTATCTTAGTGGACAAAGTCCCTTTCTGAATCGAGTAACCCTCGTTTCAGTCATGTTTCACTGAACCGGTATAACCTACCGTTCCAGCCCTGTCTATCTCATGAGATATAAAATCTTTACCCAATGCATTTGAGGGAGATATAGGTCCCACCCATCTTATAATGAATCCTTTCTTATGTGTGCCACATAATCATAAACCATACATCATAGCGTAACCCAAGTAATAAAAATGGGATTCTTAAACAATATGACATCATAAAACAATTCATATAAGATAAAGGAATTCATAAAAATATTTCCATCACAACATAATCAAATCCATGTAATAATAGGGATAAAAACAGAACCCTTTTATAATATTTGATGGAAAATAATTTTGATAAAATACTTGAACTCCATTCTTGAGGAAAATATCCTTTCTACTTCAAAAACACTTTTCCTTTTTTAACATGTCATACAATTTTAAACTAAAAGAAGTTGATTAAAAATAAACTTGAATACTTGTTAAGGAAACTTCTTGGAAATAATGTTTTAGAAATCCATTCATGCTGTATAAGTTGAAAAAAAAACATTCTTCGTACTTTTGTCGGAAAAGTCAAAAAGTACTTCGTACGAAAAACGACAAAAGATTCTTTTAATTTCTTTCACTAAAAACTCATCGAAGGGTAAAAATGGATTTAAACAATTGTAGGTGTATGGAAATAATATTAAATATTTATGATACATGGATCTGGATGATAAAATAAACCCTAGTAAATACTTACGAATAAACAATCTCGGATAAAAATGAGATTGTGATATTTCCCTCACCTTAGGTCCGATTTGCTTCGTATGTGTCCGAACCTCCTGTATAATGATTTAAATAATGTCATTGACTTATTACATAATAATATTCATTGTTATGATATCATATATGGTTCACTTATGACATTATATTACCCGTTCTTTTGTAAATTCCATGTTAAAGAAGCGTTTTGGGTAAAATCGTTTCATTTATCGTAGGTGTTTTGACTTGTTGTTCTTGACATTATTATTACTTATATCATGATTTACTTACTTCCAGAATATAAAATATGATTTATATATCATATATATTCAGTATATATATATATAATAGATAGATAAATGAAATGAAAAAAACACCGTTCATGGAGACGGTAGTCCGTACGTACGCATGAACGCTGTTTTCGTTTCCTTCTTGTCTTGAATGGAAGTAAGTAGATGACATACATATATATATAAATAAATCCAGTAGCTTTATAATGTCATATATTTCATTATTATTTCTTATATATACTTTATAATCATTCTTAAATGGTTAACATGGAGAATGAATCTCATCGCGTCGTGGAGACGGTAGTCCGTACGTACGCACGAGCGATGATATCATTTCCATAAATATTGAATTGAATTGGAGTGGATTATACAATATATCAGAATCAATATGATGTTTTCATAACTATGTATAGTTATTCTTTACACCATTATACCCATCCATGTAAGGTGGTGGTGGAAAATAGATTACACCACGGCGTGGAGACGGTATTTCGTATTCTTTTTCCGTAGGATGGATAGATGGTGAAATAGGGCTGTTTCATACTTATAATAACATATCAGTATATTATTGATACTGATTTTATTACTTCATAATGAAACAACCTAAGAAGAAGAAGTGGAAGAAGAAATAAAGATGAAAGAATTGGTAACGGTAATTACCTCTTCTTTGAAGCGCCTCTTTGAGACCTCCTCTTAGGGCACTAAAATTAGTCTTTGAGGAAGACCAGAACATCTAGGATGTTTCTAGGGAAGTGGAGAAGAGATTTTGGCAGGGGTTGGGCGAGCTTTAGTGCTCAAATTGGTGTGAGGAGGAGGGGGAGGAGGTGTCCTTTTATAAGGGAGGAGAGGGGCACCTTAAGAATACCTCAAAATATTATTTTATATTAATTTCAAAATAGGTTTATAATGGTTCCAAAGGGTATTATTTCGAAGCTAAAGTGGGGATGGGTCGAAATCCTATCATCCATTAGTATTTAGACAAGTTTAGGGTATTATTTTAACCTTATCAATTAGATTTAACTCTAAGTTAAATAATTTAACTTTTACCGTGTCTTTTTGTTTTCTTTCACTATATGGTTAATACACTTACGATAACATGCCAAACGAACCCCAAATTGTATATTATTAATACATATATCCTTATCTAAGTCATTTGGATGAACCTTATATTTTTAGGAATAAAATAACAATTAATAATATAATATTTTATTTAAAAACTATTTTGTGTCAATTTTGACACTATTTGATATATGATTTTTGTGAAAGTCATAACAGAATTATATGTTCTAAAAAAGTTTATTAAATCAACACTAATATATCATAGTAACCTATAAAATTAATGGAATTCTTAAAAAGTCTCAAATTACATTTATTTCGGTGTTTATAACATCAATTATGTCAATATTTCATTAATAAGATAATTACTGCATCATCTTTGTGTCATAAATAAATTAAATTATTTGATGTCTAAAAATTACAAATAAAATACCATTATGTAGGAAATATTTTTATCTTTCTAATGAATATTTACAATCGAATTTATCTTATGCATAACCCTATATTAAAAATGATTTACTTATTAATCATTGATTTTAACTATTTTAACCCTTCTTTGAATTAAATAATAATAAATGTCCTAATCTAATCCAAGTGGGCCTAAATGATAATATTTTACACTTAAGGTTGTTTTTGGTCGAGATAAACTTGTCCAATAGGATTTGGACATGTGTTAGGGTAATATTAATATCATTCTTACCCTTAATTACCCTATTTACTTTTAACCGTGGTAAATAAAAGTAAAAAGTTACTATTCACCAAAAATTATTTTCATCTCATTGGACCACATTTTACTTACTGACAACAACAGTGTCTCTCGGATTTTTGAAATTCCATTCACAGAAGCGGTAAAATTAAGTTTTATGAAAAATTTAGTTTTTTAACTACCACTTAGTAGTTTCACTATTCATCAAAAATTGATGTTTTTCAGAAAAATGCCAAAATTTCATCCTAAGCTATATTTCATATTCCGAATTAAAAAATGAAGTCTATTTACCAAATTCATAACATAGAAGTTTCATTAATTAATTTTATAATTAAATCCCGCTGTTAAAACAAATAGCGTGTTTTTAAGAAACAATATCTATCAAAAGATTGACACTTGATTATGTCTGGTTTAAATGTGAAATTACATCCAATGACCAACATTGTATTAAATTGTAAAAATATATTCTAAATATACTTTAAAACCACTCAAATTAATGATTTATCACTATTAATTATTTCGATTAAAAAATTTGTTTTTAATTATAATTTAGTAATTTTAACTATTCATCAGAATATGAAAGTTATCCGAAAAGTACCAAAATTTCACCTTAGGCTAAATTTGATACTCCGAATCCAAAAATTAATTCCATTTTGAAAAATAAAATTTACAAAATTTCAAAAAGTGGTTATTACTATTCATAACGGCTAGTTTTAATAATATTTTAATAGCATATTGTTGTTTAGTGGAACTCGTTATTGCGTACTACACACGCTATCGAGGAAGGTCGCGATTGCGTGTAATGCAAGGAAATTCAAGGATGTGTGTTGTGCAAGCTTCTTTTTGGTGTATCGTACAACACAAGACATTAATAAAATTAAAAATAACATTTTTCATAAAATACCGGGCTGTTACATTCTACCCCCCTTAAAATGAATTTCGCCCTCGAAATTCGTCGGGGTTATAAATAGTTTACTATTTGAAAGTTTCTTTAATAGAAACCCACATCGTAAAAAGGAATACCAAAACCAATCTTTAAAAACAAAGGTATGAAACGTAACGGTTACCCAAATAAACTTATCACTGGGTTTCCACATAGGTGAAAATATGGATATGGAAGAGAAATCTAACCATCATGTTCTGATGGAGAGTGGTAGAGAACATGGCTATGGAAAATCCAGCAATCACAAAGCCATGAATTTGTGACTATCTAAGGTACCATCCGATTCATTAGGTATAAGATCACTAGGACAACATTTTTGGTTTTCAAGATCATTTCCCTAAAGTTGAAAAATTGAATTAGAATAAATACTTTCTTTATTTTGGTAAAATCTCACTGTTGTTCATGCCTTGAAAAATTTCCACATCATCTCTTAAATAAATGAAGTTGAATTTTTTATTTGTGAAGTGTTAGCAGATCATGTGATAGAATGACGGGTCATTCCATCTCTCTCAAACAAAAGGTTACCAAAACTTATATACATAAGTCGATATATAGTGAGATTAATCACATATGGTTCCTAAAATGGACTTATATTTCATATATCATACTACATAATATATTAAAACTAGTTTATACTAAACATGGACTTCCTGTAGGCCAGTGGTAGGCAATAAAGGCCAGTCGCACTTCGGTTGTGGGTTCGATTCCCACAGCCTTGTCCGAAGCGATTGGGCTGTCGCCCGTCCTGCAGGTTGTCCTTTTTGTAAAACTACAGTACTATAACATCCCATTAATAATATCGAAAAAACTTCTATCCTTAAACAATACTAACTTATGTCCAACATAATCCATTCCAATCTTTAGGATTATCCATAATACTTCAGTCCACTCTCATAATATAGTGAAAACGATTACAAGAGATTTAATACCATCGTTTATCCCCATATATCATAAAATATGTCTTGTTGGTCACATTCCAAACATTCAAAGTCCTTAATCATGTATTATCTTGAATACCTTAGTGAAAACATGAATGCAATTTAAAGTTAACACTTTCCACATACCAAAATCCTCAAAATTCTATATACTCAAACCATGATATCACTTAGTCCTTATATCAATCATGAGCTCATTAATACTATTAAACATTTCATTTTCTCTTTTTCCCTTCATTATGCGCATATCCTCTTATTTCCAAAAAATATCTCAATCACTTTGAATACCACATCAATAAATATTGCAATACTCAATGATACAACATTATTTTGGAATCCCATTACATAAACACTTAATCATTCCACCACATCGTTGTCATATTCAACATTGCCAATAGTGATCGCATGTGACTTCCCTTTGTCCTTTGCCTTCAGTGGTTGCTCATGTTGATCATCACTAACCCTTGGATTAGGGCATTTATTAGCATAATGCCCCATTTCCTTGCACTTGAAGCATTGAAGTGTTGGTGGTGCGTTCTCTGCAGTGTTTTCTTTATTCACATCATTATAAACCCTTTTTCCATTACTTCGACACTCAGCTGCTCGATGACCTTCTTTTCCACACTTAAAACATTTTCTAGTCCCTTTAAGACAATCTCCACCATGCTTCTTTCCACACTTTGTGCATAAGGAAACATTCATATTCTTTTCACCACTATTCTGAGATTTCTCCTTGAACTCCATCTTTCGTTTCTTGTCAATAGCATGAGATGGATATGTAACACCAACTTCCATTTCAACCTTGATAGCACATCGCACAATTTCTTCATAGATACTGAAGTCTCTTATAGCTAATGCCCTTCGAAAACATGGTTTTAAGCCACTGAAAAATCGATCAACTTTACTTTCAGGTTGGATGATAATACCAGAAGCGTACCTTGCAAGTCTTGTAAAATTTGCTTCATAGGTACCAACAGATTCATCATCCCTTTTCTTCAGTTCAAGAAACTCTTTCTCCATATTTGTTCGAAGAATATGAAGGAAGTACTTACTGAAAAACAAGTTCATGAACGCGTCCCATTCCATGGACTCAATTTCATCTATTGGCCTCGTATTATTGATAAGATTCCACCATTGATCAGCTTCACCTTCCAAACGATATACTGCTAAGATGACTTTATCATGCTCAGAACATTGAAGAACTGAAAATTTCTTTTCAGTGGTACTGATCCATTGTTCAGAAACAAGTGGATCAGAAGACCCACTGAAAGAAGGTGGACGTTGCCTCATGAAGGACTCAATAGAATATTGTTACCTTCTCTGCTCATTTGGAAGTCCAGAATGATTCATAGCTTTTGTAAGTATAGCAATAAGATTTTGCACTCCATCTCCCATAACATTTGTTTGTTCAGGAGGACAATCATTTCATTGTCCATTGCATTGATCAACACGGTTCCTTCAGGTTCCAGCCATTGTCTAAAACCCAAAAAGAATAGTGTGAGAGGCAAAAATCATTCTAGGGAAAACAACATAATAAAGGGGGAGTACCTTCAATATCTACCATCTTAGGTTTAATTCTAAGATCATTAGGGCAATTCTAGGAATATAACCTATACGTATACTTAACCTTAGAGACATCCCTAGACATACCTTAGAAATATCTCTAGGGATCTCACTAACATTTTCGCATCCTAGTTTCCAAAGGTTGACTAAACCTTTCCTCTGATACCAACTGTAGAGACTCGAAGCTAGACGTACATGGACATTACATTACATTTGCGGAATACTTAGTACATACCAAAAAACACACACACAAGGATCGTAATAGTTTAGTGTCTTTGGAAACTCGGAATATAATCTTCTAATCGTGGTGAAAGATCATCAAAATCTCCCATAAAGATCTTCCTTTTTTTACCTAAAACCTTTCTTTATATCCTGGGGAAAAGAAAACATAAAAGGGTGAGCTCAAATGCTCATTATGGGTAAAAAAAGAAATATCAATCACATCATATACATAAGCACATAACTTTTGGAAATCTTAACCTGCAAAAGAGATCATAATTTCATAACATGGGGTAAATCATGGCAGTGAAATGTAATCACAATAATCATAACTTAAAACATGACACTTTGTGGCATTCACACATAATCAGAGAGAATCATTTCTTGTTAGTCAAGACTCATTGCCAAGACTATCTTAGTGGACAAAGTCCCTTGCTGAATCGAGTAACCCTCGTTTCAGTCCTGTTTCACTGAACCGGCATAACCTACCGTTCCAGCCCTGTCTATCTCATGAGATATAAAATCTTTACCCAATGCATTGGAGGGAGATATAGGTCCCACCCATCTTATAATGAATCCTTTCTTATGTGTGCCATATAATCATAAACCATACATCATAGCGTAACCCATGTAATAAAAATGGGATTCTTAAACAACATGACATCATAAAACAATTCATATAAGATAAAGGAATTCATAAAAATATTTCCATCACAACATAATCAAATCCATGTAATAATAGGGATAAAAACAGAACCCTTTTATTATCTTAGATGGAAAATAATTTTGATAAAATACTTGAACTCCATTCTTGAGGAAAATATCCTTTGTACTTCAAAAACACTTTTCCTTTCTTAACATGTCATACAATTTTAAACTAAAAGAAGTTGATTAAAAATAAACTTGAATACTTTTTAAGGAAAATTCTTGGAAATAATGTTTTAGAAATCCATTCATGTTGTATAAGTTGAAAAAACATTCTTCGTACTTTTGTCGGAAAAGTCAAAAGGTACCTCTTACGAAAAACGACAAAAGATTCTTTTAATTTCTTTCACTAAAAACTCATCAAAGGGTAAAAATGGTTTTAAAAAATTGTAGGTGTATGGAAATAATATTACATATTTATGAAACATGGATGTGGATGATAAAATACACCCTAGTAAATACTTACGAATAAACAATCTCGGATAAAAATGAGATTGTGATATTTCCCTCACCTTAGGTCCGATTTGCTTCGTATGTGTCTGAACCTCCTGTATAATGATTTAAATAATGTCATTGACTTATTACAGAATAATATTCATTGTTATTATATCATATATGGTTCACTTATGACATTATATTACCCGTTCTTTTGTAAATTCCATGTTAAAGAAGCGTTTTGGGTAGAATCGTTTCATTTATTGTAGGTGTTTTGACTTGTTGTTCTTAACATTATTATTACTTATATCATGATTTACTTACTTCCAGAATATAAAATATGATTTATATATCATATATATTCAGTATATATATATATATATAATAGATAGATAAATGAAATGAAAAAAACACCGTTAATGGAGACAGTAGTCCGTACGTACGCATGAACGCTGTTTTCCTTTCCTTCTTGTCTTGAATGGAAGTAAGTAGATGACATACATATATATATAAATAAATCCAGTAGCTTTATAATGTCATATATTTCATTATTATTTCTTATATATACTTTATAATCATTCTTAAATGGTTAACATGGAGAATGAATCTCATCGCGTCGTGGAGACGGTAGTCCGTACGTACGCACGAGCGATGATATCATTTCCATAAATATTGAATTGAATTGGAGTGTATTATACAATATATCAGAATCAATATGATGTTGTAATAACTATGTATAGTTATTCTTTACACCATTATACCCATCCATGTAAGGTGGTGGTGGAAAATAGATTACACCACGGCGTGGAGACGGTATTTCGTACGTACGCACGCGCGGTGATTTCTTTTTCCGTAGGATGGATAGATGGTGAAATAGGGTTGTATAATACATATAATAACATATCAGTATATTATTGATACTTATGTTATTACTTCATAATGAAACAACCTAAGAAGAAGAAGTGGAAGAAGAAATAAAGATGAAAGAATTGGTAACGGTAATTACCTCTTCTTTGAAGCGCCTCTTTGAGACCTCCTCTTAGGGCACTAAAATTGGTCTTTGAAAAAGACCAGAACCTCTAGGATGTTTCTAGGGAAGTGTTGAAGAGATTTTGGCAGGGTTTGGCCGAGCTTGAGTGCTCAAATTGGTGTGAGGAGGAGGGGGAGGAGGTGTCCTTTTATAAGGGAGGAGAGGGGCACCTTAGGAATACCTCAAAATATTATTTTATATTAATGTCAAAATCGGTTTATAATGGTTCCAAAGGGTATTATTTCGAATCTAAAGTGGTTATGGGTCGAAATCCTATCATCCAATAGGATTTAGACAAGTTTAGGGTATTATTGTAACCTTATCAATTAGATTTAACTCTAAGTTAAATAATTTAACTTTTACCGTGTCTTTTTGTTTTCTTTTACTATATGGTTAATACACTTACTATAACATGCCAAACGAACCCCAAATTCTATATTATTAATACATATATCCTTACCTAAGACATTTGGACGAACCTTAGATTTTTAGGAATAAAATAACAATTAATAATATAATATTTGATTTAAAAACTATTTTGTGTCAATTTTGACACTATTTGATATATGATTTTTGTGAAAGTCATAACAGAATTATATGTTCTAAAAAAGTTTATTAAATCAACACTAATATATCATAGTAACCTAGAAAATTAATGTAATTCATAAAAAGTCTCAAATTACATTTATTTCGGTGTTTATAACATCAATTATGTCAATATTTCATTAATAAGATAATTACTGCATCATCATTGTGTCATAAATAAATTAACTTATTTGATGTCTAAAAATTACAAATAAAATCCCATTATGTAGGAAATCTTTTTATCTTTCTAATTAATATTTATAATCGAATTTATCTTATGTATAACCCTATATTAAAAATTATTTACTTATTAAACTTTGATTTTAACTATTTTAACCCTTATTTGAATTAAATAATAATAAATGTCCTAATCTAATCCAAGTAGGCCTAAATGATAATATTTAACACTTAAGGTTGTTTTTAGTCGATATAAACTTGTTCAATAGGATTTGGACATGTTTTAGGGTAATATTAATATCATTCTTACCCTTAATTACCCTATTTACTTTTAACCGTGGTAAATAAAAGTAAAAAGTTACTATTCACCAAACATTATTTTAATCTCATTGAACCACATTTTACTTACTGACATCAACTGTGTCTCTCGGATTTTTGAAATTCCATTCATATAAGTGGTAAAATTAAGTTTTATGAAAAATTTAGTTTTTTAACTACCACTTAGTAGTTTCACTATTCATCAAAAATTAATGTTTTTCAGAAAAATGCCAAAATTTCATCCTAAGCTATATTTCATATTCTGAATTCAAAAATGAAGTCTATTTTCCAAATTCATAACATAGAAGTTGCATTAATTATCTTTATAATTAAATCCTGCTGTTAAAACAAATAGCGTGTTTTTGAGAAATAATATCTATCAAAAGATTGACACTTGATTATGTCTGGTTTAAATGTGAAATTACATCCAATGACCAAAATTGTATTAAATTGTAAAAATATATTCTAAATATACTTTAAAACCACTGAAATTAATGATTTATCACTATTAATTATTTCGATTAAAAAAGTTGTTTTTAATTATAATTTAGTAATTTTCACTATTCATCAGAATATGAAAGTTATCCGAAAAGTACCAAAATTTCACCTTAGGCTAAATTCGACACTCCGAATCCAAAAATGAATTCCATTTTGAAATATAAAATTTACAAAATTTTAAAAAGTGGTTATTACTATTCATAACGGCTAGTTTTAATAATATTTTAATAGCATATTGTTGTTTAGTGAAACTCGTTATTGCGTACTACACACGCTATCGAGGAAGGTCGTGATTGCGTGTAATGAAAGGCAAGTCAAGGATGCGTGTTGTGCAAGATTCTTTTTGGTGTAGCGTACAACACAAGACATTAATAAAATTAAAAAGAATATTTTTCATAAAATATCGGGCTGTTACAGTGATCGTCTTGTGTTTTACATTAGATGGATTTTGGTTCACTTCAATTAGATATGACATGAAGAAACCTAGGATACTAAGTGGGTATTCATGGGAGGTTGGATATTATAGTTAATGTTAAAAATTATCTATTATCCCATATTTAAATGTGATGACATAGTTAGGGGTGTCCCATGGAGACTATTTAAGTGTGACATGGTTAATAGAATGTGTGATTATTAATATTCTGGTAGTTCAACCACATTTTATTGTCTAATACTTCTCCCATTAGTGTATGTGGTGTTGCGTCATAAAATGTTTTATAAGTTATTGGTTTTTAATGTGTATTAAAATTTGAGATTATTATCTATTGGTTTGAGACGATTTTGATTTTTTTTGTTATTTATGTTTGATTATTACTATATTATGGATAAATTTGTGTCATTATTACCATTTATTTATGACTCAGCACATATTTTCATTTGGTTTTTTTACTTTATTAAAATCATGTTGAGTATGGGTGTGTGTTTTGTTTTAAGAAATGGGATTAGAGGTAGTAAATTTTAATTTATTCCTTGTGAAATATTTATTTTGATTATGTTGGAAAACAATGAGAGTGGTTTCTTTTCAAAAGTGATGATTAAATTAAATGATACACTTTGACCTATTTCATTTGTTTTTATTTTTATTTTAAGATAAAATGGTTCGTTTTTTAAATGGAATTACCTTGTTAAATCTACATTAATTAATTTTTTAGGAATATTATTTTTTAATAAATGATACAATGTATTTTATGTTTATAAACATTTTTTATAAATAAAATAAAAACATATTTTTCTATTATAATAAAACTTGTAGACTCCATTTCTTTATAAATATAATGTAATGAAATCATGTTTCTATCTTACTAGACATTATAACACACCGTTTATAATAACATTTTTGTATATTTAGTCTTCATCTACTTTAATGATTTCCATGTTATGGATGGAATGTGGTTCTCTACCACTATTTGTTAGGAAGAAAGTGATGTTGTGTTCATTGTGGTGACTTGAGAGTCACATGGTGTGGGTGGGATTTGTCTCTAATATTTATTAGGATTGATTGGGTTTCATGGTGTGTTCATATCTCCATAAACTTTCTTTTTATTATTTATACTTCCTTTGTGGATATAATATATTTGTATAAAAATCTATTCATTTATTTGAGAAAAATGTTTGAAAAATGGGTTTCGTATCATTTATATTTATTATTCTATTTTTGGATGATCTGAATTTAAAACTGTTAATTTTATATTGGCAATGTGTTCTATGAATTCAGTCCTCAAATTAGGTATTTAGTTAGGACCCATTGATCATTATGGTTTTATTTATTGAGAAATCATTCCAAAGTGTTCACTTATGATACTCTGTTACTTGTCACTCGACCAAGGTGATTGATAATTCATATCGATCCTTTTGGTCATTGACTCAAATAAATTTTCAGGTAAACACATGATACATTGTTACACTATTCCTTCCAATATTTAATATATTTCCTCATCCCAACTCACTCAATGAATAGTAACTATATCAGTTCTCCATATATCCTAACATTTACCTCCTTGAACACCATAGGTTTTTGACTAGAAAATGGGGTCTCAACAGGTCTCATTGGGAGACTATTACGCTATATCATAGTGTACTGTAATAGATAAAATATCTAATAATCATACATCAGGAAAATAATCATTATATTGAATATGGTTAATGAAACATTAATTCCAATAACAAATATTCATGTTAATTTATTACATTAATAAAATGATGATCTCATTCTAGTTTAATTTAATATTGAAATAAAGAATAAATAAAAGAATAAAACTCAATTAAAAGAGGGAAAAATGAATCCACAAAAAACACCTCATCCTAATCTCCAATTTCATCTTAGTTTTCTAGATTAACGATTCAACCTAGGAAATCTACCAAATATAATACTATAACAAGTAAAGCTCTACTCAGGTATGAATTTTCCATGGCCACCAAAAAAGATTTTGATTATAAAAATTATTAGGGAATAAAATATCAGTTCTATTATATAAAAAGTATGTGAAATATATGTCCATATGATATTCTCATTTTAAATAAAAAAAATAAACCTTGAGAAAAAATAAATAATCACCATACTACAATTTTCATCTGGTGTTGCAATATCTTTGTGCAAGTCAGGATGATTGCCCAAACCATAATCACTCAAAGGGTCTTTATCCAACTCATGTACTAGTAATTGGTGTTGGACATTTGGAATATGGAAAAGATCAACCATACCTAATTCAACTAATATGTGTGTGTATTTGGGAATGAGAATCACCTTAGCAAAACCTTTGTTTATTTTGGAGGTATCCTACACTAATGCCTCTATCATGTTGATTATAGGAAAATGTGGAATCACTAAGAAACCCTCATCTTCAAGCCAAAATTCTAAACCGCATGATTGTACTTAAGTTTTATTGATGTAGGGATGATGTGTGATTCCTATGAAAGAAGGACCATGACATTCATATATTTCTATGTATGAATAACTTCTGGGTGAAGCAAAAAATCAAAGGGAATAGCCTACCTAGATTATATGGTGACACACATAAAAATCCGAAATCACATACTTCGTCAATTGAACTATATAAGGTTCATATACCTAATCCATGTGTCTATATGATGAATCAATCGATGGAATCAAACAGTCGACATCAAGATGTCCAAAATCTTTCCTTTGTGATATATGACTACTAAGAACCTCATACCCCAATTTAAATCTCATGTATTTCATGAATTTTTTATTTTATAATAGTAATGGAATTAAAATCACAAAAGTCATGGATTCAAAATGGTATCACAATATCCTAGTAATATCTTCCATATTAGGGATTACTATATATGGGGTCACACATTACTAGATGTTGGATCCAAGATAACACCTCTTTGTATCCAATCATGTGTTGACCATATAGTTGAATGGTAGATGAGCTAGTCATCCACCCCAAATATACCATGATACATTATTCCAAACAAAAAAAATACATTCCATGGTCTCAACCAGTCATCATGTGAGTCTGGTGCATCCTATAAAATCACATAAGTGCTAGGATGAGAGGTAGATTTATATGAATCATGGTAAATATCATATCATCACATATAAATCAACATAAATAAATAATAACTAAGGAATGATGAAAAAATGTGAAAATTTATTCATCATATCCCCATAGGGATTAATTTTTTATTCAGGTAATATGGTGAAACTTGCAACAATTTCATCAAATCCCCAAATTCACCATATCGTTATGGTTTCTCTATTATTTAGAATCTTACATTTGTTCAAACACATGACCCGTCATCTTGTTTCCATTGGGTCAAAATACCAAAGAAACCATGTCCTTGTGGTGATAGAGTATGCACCTCAATTGTCATGTCAACAATACCAATGTATCCTAGCTACCTCTCACGGACAACCCATTTTTAACACACCCCATGTCACTACCCTCTCTACAATTATGCCAATAGGTCACCTTACACTTGTATTATTGAAACCTACCTATCCAATTTATTTAATTCAACCCCCTTAGGGGTTTCTTATAACCCAAGTCTCATGTTTAAATCTATATACTCATTCATCAATAGATGAGATATCCAACCAGTACACAGGGTTCCATCAGGGCCCCTTACACTATAGAATCCTGATAATGTTCCATCTCACTACAAGCTAAACCAATTAACCATAATCTATTGAGTAAACTTTCCCATATACAAGAGAACACTAACTAGAAGTGTGAGATCATTATGGAATGTAATGAGAATATAAACCCTTTATTTGAATAGATAATATATAGAATATATAAATAATTAATAACTGGTAGGTTACTATACACATATACCACAATACCAAAACGATAAAATTTAAAACAATTCAATAAAATAAAAATATATTGTCATGATAGTCTCAAGATCTTAGAAAAAAACAAAATTAGACTCGAAAAGATATTATCCAAATATTTTCTTATACATTGATCATTTCCCTCATCCATGATTCATCATATGTATCGAAATTTATCCATATATCACCAGGACTCTACCTGTTTCATAATCTACAACCATGATGTTTACTCGGGTGCCATTAGAAGAGAAAGTTTCATGTGAGTTAAACATATTATGAAAACACCAACACTGTCTAATGAAATAACTGGTCTCAGAAATAGTTTATATAGATGTTGAAATGATATATATGAATGGAAATAAAGGAATAAACTATTACAAAAATAATTAGTTATTTAATAACCATTTGGACCTCGAGTTCCATATAGACACTTGAACCTACCAATCAGGATTCATCTAAAACGGTTAATCTATCCAAAATAAAATTGGATGATTCATAAATGGAGTTAATGAAATGTATTTCTTAATTTATCAAATAAATCTTGGTTCCTCTTCCCAGATCCTATGAAATGTATCAAAATCATTTGTTCCCATAACATTAATCTAGCACATAAACCATGTAAAAACATAATTGTTACCTAGAGGGTCATTTGAGAACCTAAAATATGTTGAAACACATTATTATTACATGATATTAATAATTATTCTTTTAAAAAATATTAATAACCATGAATTATAATTTTAGTATTATAGTCTTGGAAACAAGGTACATGTACAATACATACATGATATATAAAAGAAAACATGAAAATTTAAAATTATCTTTAAGGGAATTTGGTTATCTCTTCCTAGATCATCCCACTATATAGTATTTTATTGGGGTATTTATCAAATGATAGGGGTAAGAATAATTCCTATAAAGGGATAGAAGATATATATGAACATCTTATGTAATACATGATGTATAATATAAGAACTTGTACTTCAGACGATGAGGTAAATGTTAAGTACATTAACATAATAACATGTGTAATAACATGGAAATGTGGCTTCATATAAACATCATCCATTCATAAACATATCTAAAAATGACATTCATAATGATTCAATTAGAATATTACAATGTATTTTGACCAAGGTATAATAAATTATTTTTAATTCATGCGTCCAAGTTATTATGAACATCACATCTCTAGAGATTAGTTCGTTACCCAATACATTGGAGTGATATCAAGGCATATCCTTCATATGTATAAAATTATTTGGTCCACATTTAACAACATTAATAAGTATATACTCATTTTTAACCTGTGAGTTAGAAATTTTGGTTTCAGAAATGGATTTCCCCAATCAATAGTTATATCATATATCTAAAGTAATTCACTAGAATGAAAATATTATTATATATTCATGACATGAACATATATAATATAAAAAAAATTCAATTTTATTATACTAAATTATATGAAGAGGGACAATAAAATGGATATAATGATAGTGAAAATATGCCTATAATTAAGAAGAAATCACTGTTATGATAATTCGGTTCATTCTAGATTGTTGAAAACATAATCATTTGAGAGTAGAATGTCTTATAAAAAATAATCACTTTGATGGAAAATGTACAGAATGTGAACCATTACCTTGAGAATATGCTTATTATAATAATAAAGATACTCCATAGAGGAATAGAAACATCATTGGAGCAATTTAGATATGGATAAGGGCATAACACCATCATCAGTGGGTTTTTATTAGAGTGTAATGGGATAAAAGGTTGATATTTATAATTATGGGGGGTGGTATTAAGTTTTAAAATATTTGTTAATTTAATATATATAATCCAACCACTTTTTGGAAAATCATTTGTAAAAAAAAATTGGTCATTAATTAGTATGTGATATATGTTTACTGTTGAAATACCTACCATTTCAAAATTCCCCTTCCAACCAACCAATTTAATGCATTTATCCAAAAATATTTTTTTATCTCAAAAATCAATTTTTTAATATAAAATATATAAATGTATAAATGAAAAATAATATTTATAAAATAATATTTATAATTATTAAATGAAATTTTTATTGAATAAAATAATTCATTATTTTTTAATCATTCTCACATCATAATGATGTCATAATATCATGGTACTCATAAAACTATATTTTTCATCTTTTCACCAAACAAATACACTTTGTCAGAAAATTATAAAAAACAACACTATATTAATTAATATGATTATAGTCAAAAAATTATGTTTAATTAATTAAAATATTCTTCTAAATATTATATTTTAAAAATTGAATTACAAATTACTTATTAATAAAAATTTATAGTTTTTATGACATTTTAAATTGTATTCTCATTATAAAAATTACTTATGAAAAAATTTGTTTATATTTTATTTTTAAAAGTTTTGTATATTATTATTTAATGAAAAATAAATGTAATTAATAATTTTAATTTTTTTTAAAACATAACAATTATGGAATTTAAATGTATTAATTATTTTTAATAATATAATTATGGTTTCTTCCTTCATATTCCAAATAGTCTCTTTATTGCATCTACATAACCAAAAATAATAATGACCAAATATCATTGTGATTATTTGTTAATATTTCCATTGTACATTTTATACAATGTTTACCATATCAAACGTCCATATTTCTTAATAAATACCCAATAATTCCCACTTATTTATTCAATACATACAAGGGTTTTCAGACATCCTTTCATAACCTCAATTTTTTCCAAAATAATAAATTTATCATACCATAAATATGGTAAGAGTGTTTGTTATGAAGGATATTAAAGCTATGGAGTTTATTTTAATTAATTTAATACCCTTATATGTTTACATCCCTGTAATATTCATAGTTTTAGTGGTTCATATCAATACATGATTTATAATGTTCTTATAAAATGTAACAGTCTTTATATGTGATCAATATAAAATATTCATTATAATATATTAGTTTACATATTAACACCATAATTGATTTTATAGATTATTATAAAAATCATAGATATAGATCATCAATCCGACATCCCAAATAATATTATATAATAAAGGTTCCTAGATCGTCAATCTGGAATCCCAATCAGTGTCTCCAAACATTGGTTCCAATAGCATCATTTGGACACTTAAATCATTCCATCAATTACCAATTTATATGGTTCAATATATCTAATATTTTATACATAATAAGCTATTAATAATTCTATGTTTCAACAATAATTATTCACCAAGGTCATTCATAAGGAAAAAATAACAAAATTTCACAATTAATCGATTTCATCACTTATTCATATAGAAAAGATATTAAATTCCCTTTAAAACTGTTCAACCACAAAATCATTTCACTTCAACCATTAACTATTCTCTCTTATGAATATATAAAAAATAATAATTCCAACTCTATTCCAAGTACCCATATTACTAAGATATCAACTCAACAAACATGTATAACCGGATTAAGCTCATAAACCACTAATTTAACAATTAAAATACACAGATTACCATTTTCATGGTTCGGAACTCACCATTGGTTTCCATAGGTTTGGTCTCTTAATCATAAAAAGCCCCTATGAGGTCTCAGAAATCATTAATACATTTATTTAAGGCCTAATCAAATCTATTAGTTGGGTTACTAAAAGTGAATTACGTTGTTGATAACACACATGATGGAAAATATCCATACTATGGGTTATATATCTTATACCACTTACCTTATACTTATAGATATCCATTTATCCAACCCTAGAAATTTATTTGATCAAAAAAACCCACAAAAAATAATAAAATAGACTTATAAATATAACATGTGAGATATATGGGATAAGGAATATCCGAGTAGTGAAACAACATGATAATATAAGGAAATGACCGCATATACTTACTAGATGATTCGAATAACAAGAAACGTCATTATAAATAATCATGAATTGAAATAGCTTCATCCCTGAAAGATGATGAGAATCTCAGTACACACAAAAAGATTCTATTAGTGGAAAGGGGAGAAAATCAAGTGAGTTTGTACATTTTTTGGAGGTAATAATATTAAATTTTATAATTTTAATGAGTCGAATATTTTGGCTTTAATGTTTTCAAACTATTCACCTACAATGATATCTCAACTATTTTAAAAAATTATTCCTGAAAACGTGTACCAACAATGATAACACCACTATATAAGATAAAATACACCTACATGGTCTTTGGGTCTATCTCAGAGGGTTTAAAACCCATGATTCTCCAGAAACAAGTCACACAGTTATAAGTAATGGTTAGAAAAAAACATGTGTTAACCATGAACCATGTCCTATAAGTCACATATTCTTCATTTTTATCTTTGGAACCTTTAGGATGATCTTGAGACCTTCCCTGCTCCCCTGAAATAAATCCAGATATAATTTCAAATGTATTAACACAAAAAATAATTAATGAAAATGTACCATAAAAAGTTAAGATCTTACTACTTCCCCGTCATATTCCAGCTCATCCTAGATCTATTTCCACATAAATCATTAATCATATAAGTTAAAAAGATAAGTATATTGTTCTATTATATAAGCTTACCTATCCCAACCTTCATCTTAAACATGGCCAAAGATCCACAATACTCAAATCATAGTATTGACCAGAAGAGTCTTCTTACAATGATCCACAATATTAATCACATGATTATCAATGGATGTATCAGCCACAATGTCAAGAGAATCAACATCAATCACATGAGAAGTTTCAGTGTGATATTTTCAATGTTATGAAATTTGAAACATGATATTAATAGATCAACACCGGCATGGAAGTTTCCATAGATATGCTACCAAACTCACCCTCAAAAAAATCTATAGTGTCCTAATATACTTATGTGTCATAATTCTCTTCTTATGAATCTGACGATGTCCTAGTCTCAGTGACACATGATTGTATGAAATTTCACCCTATAAAAATAAAGAGGTCAATGGAGTCAATTGAAATGTCTATTTTATCTACTATGGGTGTTCTATATACATTTTCTAATCTAATAGACCTAATATGATATTTCTTATACATGACTAGTATCCAGAAAAACTAATTCTTCCATATCCCACTAGCTCGCTCCTTATTTATTTGGGATATGATATAGTTCCTGAGATGTTTCCATCTCAATAATAACATGGTAACTATTTTTGTAGGTGAAATAAACAAGAACTCGGTATTTTATATAGGTTCCACTAACATCTTGGACACATAATCTCATCATGTACTATAATACCTATATATTCCTATCAGGTTTCCCATCAATCTGTGGGTTTTTTAGTGATCAAAACAACAGAGTACTAATAACCTTCTATAATACATACTTGCAGTTCAATGAAAAAGAATAGATATCTATCTAAAAAATACTCTAAGGAACCCTCTTCAGAAACATTATCTTTTTATTGTATAATTTTACCAACTCATTCATTTGGATGGTCTCCCGTGTGTATAAGAAATGGGATACCATTATCACTTGTTCAAAAAAAAAACATATCATGTCACTCATCTAAAGAGTTTAGGGTAAACCCACAATACCCCATGGAAATATCCTGAAACTGACATTCTAGAATGGGAAAGGTATATAATAGACCTTTATATTGTTTATGATTATCTTTTACTAACTAATAGGTTTAAAATAACATCAAAAAACATATGTTCTCCTTATTGATTCCTAACAACCAATATTGTCTCTGAATATCATGGTAAATTTTGGTCAAACCAAGATTCATTACCCATTTCAAAGCATGAAAATCACAATAAACTCCTCCAATGAACCTGTATGAATATAAAAATGGTGTTGAACATTGAAAACCTCATATCCAATTTTTTTTATAGTACTGAAGAAGATCCCCACAATAAATGTTTTCCATTGACCGTATTCACATTGTATCATCATGTTTCCTCATATCAACATAGTTAAAAAAATATTATAAAATAGATAAAGACCATACTGTCATCCGTTCATGATCCTCCAAAACAACTATAATAATATTAGTAAAAAATTACATCATCATCCACTCAAAACTCTACTCTTTAACAACCTATGTCAACATCATGAAACTAATAGTGTTATAAACAATTTTTCCTTTCCCCTTAATATATTAATTCTCAAAATCAAAATATTTCATTAATTCATTCATTATACACTAACAAATATATAGTTAAAACTGAGAAAATATATATTTAAGGAAACTGAAATCATTGCAAAAATCTAACCTTTCACCAAAGAGATAATGCCAATACTATTTTAAAGCAAGAACCACTAAATCTATCATTAAATCATGAATGTGGTAGTCCCATTCATGTGGCCCCAACTACCATGACCCATATACCATAACTCATTCTCTCTAAATCAATACCACCCTATATATGATCATGGATCCATAACTATATACAATATAATTATTTCCTAGTTATTATCTAATCCAAATTGTTGTGGTGGTCAGAAACCAATCTAACTCATTTCAAAACAATCCTTTATTTCCAAACCACTCAATCTTCAACCCATTCTTGGTCAAATCATACAATGGTGCCTCCATTTTTATTATGTTCTCGTTAATGTGATTGAAATGGCCTTCTATACATATAATGTTCTGAACCATGATGATAATATTATATATATCACAAGATAACACGATTAACTCCTTCTCTAGGTCAGTTCACACTTTATCCCTTGGATAATGTGACCCATGAAGTATACCTTTTCAGCCCAAAATAACATTTAGATATCATATGATATATATATTTCTCTCTAAATGTACATAGGTCTATGTCAAGATGTTCTGAATGGTCATCTATATACTAGGTGTTTACAAATATTTCATCAATAATGACAACCACATACTAATCCAAATATGAATGGAAGATTCTATTCATTAATTCCATGAATATAGAAGGGTAATTTGATATTAAAAACAACATCAAAACAACCCAATACATGCTATAACAGATTCTAAAATAAATCCATGTTATATAAGATGGTCTTACCCACAAATTATGGTACCCGAATCTTAATATAATATTGGATAATGCATAGGGACTCCAAAAATGATCAAAGTGATCATCTATACATGGAAACGGTTTTAGTTGTTAATTTTCATCGGGTTAAAAGTATATTAATTGACACACATTAAAAACATTCAAATTTCCTTCTTCGAAAGTAAAACAAGAGAACCCAAATGTGATGTATTTTTAATAATGAACCATTTATACTCAAACTTCTCCAATTGGTTCATATGCCCATAAATCTACACATATTCCATTATTTAAGGGGGTGGAAACTAAATCAAACCTAGAAACTAGGTCAATGGTAAATAAAAACTCATTAATAAATGAATACATTAAATAATTTTCACGAAAAATCTCCCAAAACTGATCCAAAATTGGAAAGAAAGATAATTATATTATTCCCCAACATCTAGAATAATACATTTAACCTGGTCAAGGAGCTCACCCAAATGCTGAAGAAATGGCCCTAGAGGTCCTACACTTGGATATACCACTCTAAACAAATTATGTAGTTTTAACCTTAGGATACATGAATATCAGCTTCCTATAGCAATAATCAATCTGATCATAGTATAAACCTAAATTTTCCAATAAATTAATGAACTCAAAACATAATATCTCAAGTATGAACAATTTCCAAGCAACACTGAACCCACCAGCCATTAGGTAACACTACTTAAAAATATAGATACCCTCTAATCAGACCACTAATGGCATGTCGATCGATGTAACCCCATAAAATAATTTCATTTCTATATCCATACCATTCAAAAACTGAGTAGATATAAAATAATTTAAATTAAGTATATTATATAATTCAATAGAAATAATATATTCCAATGGAATGATAAATTGGACAGTCAACATTCCATCCTCATTACTGGTGGGATAAGGCTAAAATACATGTAGTTGAACTATCCACCTACACAAATATCATTCATAAGTCATATTCACTTCACTACACTACTAATACTACCTCTTATTTATTAAAGTAGTATATAATATCCCACAATAGGTATGACTAGTATAACTCCAAATGGAAGGTATATTAAGGATACAAGAATCATATTTTTTGACCTATATTGGACTAATTACCCCATCACTATCCATCTATTAAGGCCCCATGAAGAACATATATATGTGCCCCATAATACTAAATGCTGATCACCCCAATCTTTTTCATGCATAATAGCATCTCTTGTGACCAAGCCTATTGTACATGAAGAAGAACACTAAATCAATATACTAGGAGTTTGATTCTCCACCTATCTTCTCTACCCGCTTCCGACATAGAATATGATCTAATAGTAGCTCATTATACTACCTAATATTTCATTACCAATTATCCGAGATGAAAATAATTTCTTACAACTAGAGGCCTCTTAATTTTCCCTTCATTATGGAGATCCTGGTTGACTACATAATTAATTTTATTTAAAAGAAAAATATTCAGATGTTACTTGATCTCACACTTGAGTCCAACCCGAAAACATTTTTTCCAAGCTTCCTCTTCTCATGAAAACATTTGAAAAAAGATATTCATGCCTATGAAGTGGTTATCATAATCCATCACAGACATATCTCCCTGTATAAAATGCATAAACTCTATGGATCATTCCATTCAACGAGTCTCTAGTAGAAATGTTCCATAAAATTCTCTTAAAAGATGTTCTAATCCATTTTATAAATCTTGTCATTATAGAACTGAATAACCCACTATAGCTTCCTTGGACACCACAAAATATATATAGTCTACTCAATCCAAAATTCTATAGATATCTTTTTGTGACCATGAATCATCTGGATATACAAGATCTATTACTCAGCTGCATTAGGACTACCGTCTCTAGCAAACATTAGTGGGTTTTACATATTGAACCTCCAAGTCAAATCAATCAATCATGGGGTATCATGTATTGTATCATTATCCTTAAACATCACATATAATGTGAAATTATAATTTAACTTATTTTATACACAATTACTGGGATCCAAATGATTATCTATTTATTGAACCATAGCATCATTCTCAATTGCTTACTCCAATACCCTTATTGAAAACAGTTCCATGGAGATATACCTATACAATTCCAAAAAACACATCAATGAACATAACATATAGTTTACAGAGTCATAGATATGTGGGTTCAAAACTTAATATAAACATGATACTATACATACAGTATCCCAATTGACATGACAACAACACTATAACAACTCCCAACTCTCCCTATATAGGTAGGTTGGATAACTTAGGGTGAATTAGTTTTTATAATATACAATTCATAATCTCGTTTATTTTAATAAATATATTTTTATATTTAAAATTAAAAAACAATTAAAATTATTATTCAATATTTACCTAAAATCATAAATGAAACATAATGTTGTTTTACATCCCACAATATTATTTTTTATTTAATAGAAACAAATCATCACTTTATTAGTTTGTTTGATTGATATGATGCATGTCACACAACCCATACATTCCTAAAATGGTTAATGAATTCACAATCTCATTCCATGACATCCCACAAAGTAAAATGTGAAAAACCAATAAAATGACACAACATGTGTATCGATCAAATGTGAAATAGAATATAAATTATAACAAACACATCCTATTATCTCGTGTATGTGAACCAATTATTAAAAAAAGAAAAGGCCTACTACTCTGATAAAAATTTGTTATGTATTATCATTTCTCAGTCCAACTACTATCATAAATTGTTCACCAAAAATCCTGAAGAATGTCTCCCCATATTCTAGAGGCTATAGATTAATGGTATGAACATATTGAGGCATGTGGAGTGACTATAGACTCTATATCATAATAAATAACTAATGTAAATAATAATAATAAATAATTACTAGAAATTAACCCTACATCATGTACAAAACTCCAAAAACAAGGTAATTTCAAACACATCAATAAAATAACCATGTCAGGTTATGATATTCACGAGTTACCATAGGAACACAATAGAAGACCCTAAAATAAATCCATAAATAGGTTCATAAATATAAATTGATATGATCGTTCTTTCTCTATCCCATCTTCCACAAGTTAGACATAAACCACTAGGACTATTACATTGTCATGATATACAAAAATTATGTCTGATCACGTATAATCAGAACCCCTAATAGTGTGTAAGTAAAACTAAATATTCCACGACCAAATAATTTATAAATAAATCCCTAGTATAGAAATTAATGTGTGTAGATATATAGAGGAATGTTAAGTAGGAAAATAAATGAATTATTTTTTTTGAAAAATAATCATTTATTTATTAACCCTTTGTTCGTTATGTTCTATAATGACTCAAGATCCAGTCATACATAATTTTATAAATATTGGTCATTTGATCCACATACCATCAGGTGATTCATGCTTTGGGTGAAGGAATGTTGTTTCTTTTTTATTCCAATAGTTACTCAAGATTCTATTTGTAACCTAAGACATTTATCATAATAATTTTTTCATAGAGTGTCATTCTAACACCAAAACCATGTGTAAAAATCATTAGTGAGAATATCAATAGCTTATAACCTAAAACATGGAAGAGAGTTATAATTAAAACATTCCAATCCATCTCGAATACATTTTGTGTCTAGTGTTTAATTCCAGAATCCCAACCTAGTATGAAAAAATTGGTTCATAGTGTGTCAGTTTGGTGTATAAACCATTCCCTCATTTATCAACATCCATGGTACAATATATTTTTTCGTTAAATACATTATGCAGAAAAACATTCTTCATTTCAATATTTAATATTCACCAAGTTCTATCATACACAACACCTTTAACAAAATTTTATAATTAACCTATATCAATATTTTTTCGTATATAAAAAACCTTAATGGACCAATAATTTAATTTAATCACATAAAGATACATATTTATCTGTTAACCATTAAATCCTATTAATTCTTCCAAAATCATTAATTCCTATGTTAAGAAAGTATCCGTTATTTCCATTCTATCAACTCAACGACAATTCCTAACCAGGTTAAGCACATAAAAATCCCATTTTACAATTTGAAGCACTAATTTACCATTTTAATGGTTCTTAACACCCTATTTACATCCCTAATATTGGTCTCATAATCATCAAAGGAACCAACGTGATCGGTGAAGGGTCTAAGACACTACTTTACATACCAACACAATCTATTAATCAAGATAGAAAAAGAACCACACGATGGTGATAATGTATATACCACATACAATTGAATGAAAATATCAAGAATATGGTAAATAGATCATAGAACACATTATATAAAACCTACATTGTTTAAAAAAATACAAGTTTGATAGTGTATACAACACCCAACATCATTCTTAAATGAACCATTAAATATTATTATTTAAATCTGCATGTTATAACCTATCCATTAATTTAGAGAGTATAAATAATATTAAATCATTTATGAAATATATATAAAGTTTATACTTAATTGGAAAATATGTACATATATTATTATTAAATAATCACTCAATTTTTAGTAAAATCTTTTTAATATTCAAAAATGGTTTTTATAGATTTAGTTTAGAAAAGACTATAATTAAATTCCTGAAAATCTATAAATTTTATCAAATAAAAATTATGTCATTATTTAATTCATCAGGTAACAATTAACTTAAATAGATATTTTTTTTCCAAAATGATTGATTTTCGAATGAAAAGTGAAAAATACTTATCATTATAGAAAAAAGTATTGTTTAAAAAAAATTATAAGTTATATTTTTTCATGAATGGTTTCTTATTATAATTAGTTCTATGATATTATTTATAAATAAATTATATTCATTATAATCATTTATATGGTTTAAGATGGTATAAAACATTTTTATACTTAAAAAATCAAGATTTTTGAAAAAACTGTTTTGTTTTTGATTTTTTTGTTTTGATGGTAAATTATTTTTCTCCACTTATATATGTATTATATTGAAAAATTGATTAATTATTTGGAATTAGGATGTTTAAATTTTGTAAAAAATTATTTTTTTAATTATAAATGGTTACCATAGTAAATATGTTTCAATATAATATGGGTTAGTTGGGTAATTATGGTTTAAAACAAAATTATAATGACAAAAAAATGTAGATAAAAAATTATTTTTTCCTATTTTATGGGTGTTTTTTATGTGCATCTATTTGTCGAAAATGTGGAAAATTAGTGCCATATTACATTGATTTTGAAATATTTATTATTTTATGTAAACAGATGTAGAAAATGGAATTCTCTTTGTTTTATTATCTCTAAATTTTTCATGTATGGGTAAAAAAAGATATTTTATATAGTAAAAGGTTTATTTAAAATATTTATTTCATATTATTAGTTATGAAATATTTAAATTTAGTTCTTACACCAAGCAAATGTAGTATTTGATGAATTAACTGAAAAATAAAATAAATGATATTAAAAATGCTAAAATATTTTTAATTTGAATGATTTAATGTTTTTAAAATATCATTCAGATTCACATACATTATTATATATCTATTAATAGCATATATTTTTATTAAATTTTTGTCATTTTATTTTAAATGTACAATTAAATGAACAGTTTTAAAAAGGGAATTAATGATATATTCTAATAACTAATATATTATTAAATGATTTAAAATTCTTAAAATTCCAATATTAGTCCAATTAATAGGAATATCCTTTATATTATAATTTTTTTATACTTGTGGGATAATTTTTCTTTTATTGAAACTATATTCACCCCTAAAGATAAAATAATTTATTGTTATGGTAATTGTCTAAAAGGCTTAACACGGATTAAAAAATAAAGATGGGTAGAAACCTTTTATAAACAAGTAAAAATTTTATTTTATTATTTTATTTATACCCCTACTCATCTTATATTTGAAATATATTTGTTTGGATATTTTTCCATTAATATTAATTTATATTAATTTAATATTTTATGTAATTCCATGTGTACCCATTCACTCTATTATAAAAGGGAACATCCTATGAAATTTTATTAACACATAAAATTACTTTTGTTTCATCAATTATATACCCAAATACCTTCCTTAATGACTTAATCAAATTCTATTGGCCTTATATTTGGATAAATCCAACCTTAGAAGGCATTACGTATATTGATAAAGAGGTTGTCTGAAGAAGATGTATAGTTCGTACCAAATCATTTTAATTTTTTTTATTCTATTAGCTCATTAAAATATTCTTAAATAATATTGATATAATATAATTTTTTTCTCCAATAAAATTAAATTTTATTATATTTATTTCATTACCTACATTTATCTTCTCTTCCATAAAATGGTAATTGAAACCATCATTTGTGTGAACTGTGAACGACCCCATCTTGAAGAGATGTAATTCATTTTCCATCACCATCTCCCACTGATGGTTATAATGATAGATTTAATGTATATTTATTATTTATAATCCATATTTATAATTAAATAAATTTGATATATCATATACTTTCTTACCACTCCATTCATTGAAAAATGATGACGTGGATTGTGCGTACATGTATATTACTTACTCTATTAAGTGATGTGATTCTTTTTTCATTACAACATAACAAGGATGGTCTATATATGTGTATTTAAAGGAAAATTAATATAGTTAATTAATAATTAATATTATATAGATATAATATAATACTTACCTTATTTTCCATAGTGATTTTTTTAAAATGGATATTTTACTCATTCGTACATTTGACCTACTATATCCATGATTGAATTATAGTTTGTTTTATATAACCATCATTCATTAATGGTTTGAAAATTATAATTTTTTTATAAGAAATAAAATAAAAATTATTATTATTATAATATTGATGGTGGAATATTTAATTGTTTGACCATAGTCAACCTACATAAGTAATTTTTAACAAAAAAAATATAAACAAATTGACTGAATTTAATTGATTATGTAATTAAATATAACAGTTTAATAGATAAAATATTTCTTATTTTTTAAAAAAAGGTTATCATGAATTAAAATTGTTTTAATAATTTAAATAAATAGGAATATAAATAGTTTATGTGACGATTCAGACTCAATGTAGTGGATTTTGATTACACTTTTTTTATGTGAGCTATATGATATATAATCCATTTTTTCAATTTATGTATTTTATATACCACCAATTAATATAATTTATTAATATTATCCTAAAAATTTTGTGAATTTATACATCACTACATGGTTCTTCATTTTATCAAGATTATGATTCCATAAATAGCAATGTGGTAGTGGTTTTATGGTACAATCTCATTATTTATCATGATTTTTATTGATTAGGTTCCAATTATAAAATTTCAGGATCATCCTCTCATGAAAATCATTATTTATATTCTCCTTTATTTATTTCTTAACAATATAGTCTTTACATTAAATTTCCAATCTTTATGAACTCAAGATAGTAAAATATTTTTTTATAATAAAATACGTATTTATTTTTTCAATCATTTAAAAATATTATTCTCTGATGTCCATGTTTTATAAAAATGAATTCAAGAACGTTATTTAATATTCTTCAATTATAGTTTTTGAAAAATATACCCAATGTTTAGTTTTAAAAAATATATTAAAAGGGATCATCTTGAATTTTTTCAAATGATGTAGTTGTTTAATTTTGTCACATAATTTATGAAATTAATGTTTTATTTTCACTTATTTTATATGAAAATATTTTTTTGGAAACATGAACACTTAATATATTTAATATTACATTAAATTTTTGGAATGTTTTTTCAAAATAATATTTTTCAGAATTTATTTTTGAGATTTTAGATTCTAAATATGTTATTTCAAAGTAAAAAAACTAATTTTTTTTAAAAAATATTTCATGTTCTATTTTAACTAATTTTTCATCTATAATGAAATTCATTTATATTTATTATTAATTAATATAGATATAATTTTATGACATCATTCTGGTTATTTTTTTGTATGGTTTGTAATAATGTGGAAAATATATTCTTTAATATCATTTGATTCCACAAATTCATCCAAAATGAAATGTCTATGAATCACATTTATGTGATATAATTACCATTAAAAGTTTTATTTCTCCAAAAAACACCATATTATGATATCAATAATTATTCACCCAGATATTAAAATCTATACTATTTAAATCCATCTTAACTATGTAATATTTGTAAAATTTACTTTGATAATGATATGAGGAAGGATTATGAAACCCATTTCTTACCATGGGAAATTCATATCATTAAAAATTATGATTATTTTCCTTTTATGCCACTCATAATAATGAACATGATATAATCAGTGAACCCGGATCATTATCTATTGCATTGGGTAATGTTTTTCTCATGTGCCATTATTTATATGATTATGGAGCAAAATTTTTCCATTGTGAGTCATTTTCAACCATGTGATTTGAAATTATATTTATCATTGACTTACAATTATGCCATATTTTGTGTTTCTACCCAATTTCATATGTTTCCATGATCTTACAATAACATTTTCATTAATTTATTTTCCCATGTGAAGACTCCCGAGTCTTCTCTTCTATAATTCTATGTTAAACCATTGACTCACATGTTATGCTTCCATTTCATGTCAATTACTTTAAATGTATTATTAATTTACCCATTTCCCTTGTGTATCCCCCATTTTATCCAATGATTCTTCAGAAGGTCAAAAGTATTGAGGAAAAAATTATGGATTTTATAATAAAGAATTTTTATTTTTATGATTATATTTTATGTTCCTTGTCTTCCAAATACTCTCTGTCATCAAATCCTTGATTTTTTAATAGAAACTTATATTAAAAATCAGGTAATTGTATTTTAACCACGGATTACCCTGGTTTTCAATATTATTTTAAGGTAATTTTTTATTTAAAAAATTATTTTTTATTTAAAAAATTATTTTTTAATCAAAATTGAATTAAGATATTTTAATAAAATTATTTTTTATTTAAAACTTGTTTCAATGTTTTTTTTCGACAAAAAAATCTATGTTTTGAATATCATTCCATTTCCAATTTATAATATTAAATAACATGGGAATAAAAAATTTATTATTCAATTTCCATTCTACTATAATACCGACATGGAAAAATTACCAAATAACTTTTCAAATTAGTTTTTATAAAAAATATGTGGAAAGTACATTTTGAAATATTATTTACCAAAAAAATTACATCCAAAGTCATGTAGTTATGATTACACATGAATTTATAATAAACTGAAATAGAAGGATCTAATTTTATTTTTAAATATATTAAATAACATGTACCAAAAAATCTAAAACCCTATAAAAACGAAAATTAGAAAAACAAACCATTAGGTTTTTTCTAAATACTCATTTATTAGCCATTATAATTACTATTAAATACATTCTAATTTAAAATTTAAGTATCACAAAAAAATTTCTTTCAATCAAACTTCAATAATAGGTAATATCTGCATTTTTATACAAATCAACATCCATGAAAATATATAATAACAATGACTACTACAAGATCAAAATACTGAATATTTGGATAAAAAATAAAAAATAAATAATATAACTAACCTTATAAAATTAATTTGTCACCACAACTTTGATTTTCTAAAACATAAAACATAAAATATAATAACCACATTCCACCACTCTTTTTTGATGATAACACTATAATTATGAAACATTAAATTGAAAATAAAATCCAATATATATATATATGATAAAAACATTTATATCATCTAAATTATAATTCCCATTAATATCATGTATTTTATTTTATTTGGATCATATATCAACAAGTGATCATCCTCAAACATTCCTCATAACCTTAATTTTTATATATCTACTACCAAAACATGTATAAAGAATAAGAACTAAGAATAAAGAACATATAAAATAGAATATAAAATACATGTTTAAAATTTTTCTTAGAGTCCAAAAAACTCCACCTAATAAATAGAAAATTAAATAAAACATGTATTCATGTTGAAAAAATACACCCAACATCAAATGGACACTACAAAATAAATATTTATTATTTCGTTTCACTATAATTAATATTTTTACACAATTACCTTGGTCGTATTATCATCCATTGAATGTAAAAACCATTCATAGATTCTAAGTGTTATCTATTATATCACACATATATATAACTCTTGTATCATCATCCAAATATTGCATAGACATTGAAATATATTCTAGATCTATAAAAAAATAAATAATAGTGGTCTCATTTTGGATGCAATGGGTGTGAAGATAACTAATTAAATTATCAAACACATAAGTCACATTACCTCTTATTTATATAAAAAAAATATAAATTGAAACAAAAATTAACATATATGGAATATTATTAAACCACATGCATATTATTCTCATCTAAAATTACATAATCACAACTATTGTTTTTGAATAGTCTAAATGTATATTTTCATATATCAGATGTCATTTGAATTTCACGAAAAAATATCGATTAAAGAAGAAAAGTTTGATAATATTTATATCTCACTTGAAATCTTATAAGTATGTAATGTTTTTTAGTTTATGAACTATATTTCTCTATTGTAATAATGATTTTTATTTTATAAACTCTGATATTCATTAAATATAAGAAAAAATTATAAAAAATTATAAATAAAATATAAATTATATTTCAAAAACAACACATTCCTCATATTTTTTTTATGTCAATGAAGGATATCTCGATTGAGTAAAAAATAACCATCAAAATATCAAACTCTACTAACGTCATTTATAGGTAATGGTACTTGAGAATTTGAATCAATAATACTTTTTATCGGTATTCTAACGTGAAATAATCTCATAGGTTGGTGATAAATAGAATATTTAAAAATATTTATGAGTCTATATTCTATAATATGTACAAGGTATATCTATCAAAAAACTCATAGTATATGTTTAGGGATGAATGTGGAGCTGGAGAATCATAGTAGTCAGGCTATACGAGCTATGATTATCTCAAAATTTGTTCAGACCTAGTATAGAAAAATATTTCATTTTATTTCCATAGGACAAATTTTGGCTATTAAACTCATATTTTAAGTAATAAATTTAGGTTTACCTTTATTTATTACTTTTATGAACAAAAATTTCCCAAATACAAACACCTGCCTCATACTCTCTAATGCAACTAGGGTGTTTTGTATTTCCAAAAACTATAACCAAAATTTCTGTCCTACTCTCAGGTATAAAAGTCTCATATCATTATTTTTCAAGATGTTATTCTGTAAATGATTAATTTAAATTCATATATTACTATTATTAATCTAAAAATCCAACATTCATGTAAAATAATAAATAATTTTAAAAACTACTACCATATACTCCAATAGATTGATCTGTAAGATACATTTCAATGTTTTTTTCCTTCTACATCATATTCATTTTTCATGGTGAGTGTGGGAATACAATTGACTAAATTAGACTTATTTTGAACCACTACTATATTTAAGTCTTAATTCATCCAAATTTTCTACACTTATTTTCTTTTATGTTAAATGATTCTTACCATGTGATATGTTATGAGGGTACACGTTTTGAAACTCAAACTCATGCTGAGAACTCTTAAAGACATATTACATAAATATTAACTAATAAATAGTCAAATAATATACAATAAAATTTCAAATATAAAATAATTTTCATACCATAAATAATTTATCATGTTAGATGGTTACAAATTTGGAACATTTTTCTACATCTAAAAATCCATACATGAGTTATGGATTTTAATATGTAACATCCCAAAAATATATTTTTTATAGAATTTGTTATAAAATACCTCCATCATTCCACCTATAAAGATATGAATCTTTTCATAATTTATTTCATTTCATGAATGTTTAATTTCATTGTCAATTCAATAAATTATGTATTAGTCATATATGTTATATTATATTTGATGAATGAGATAAAAATCAAACAATTGAGAAATTATGCCATTACTGAAAACTACAACCACTCTTTCTTCATCGTGTTAATAGACGTCCAATCATGATAAAAAATTTTAATTCTAAAATAGATCTTTATGGATATATAACTTGTAAAAAATGTTGCATTTATTATCAATTAAAATTAATAATTATCCAATTCTCTTGATGAAATGGTATTTTTTTAAAACATGTAATCCCGCAAATAGAAACTCTATAAACAATTTTCCATTGAGAAGAAGGATATTACTACACCATAGGAGGCACATTAATTGTCTTAAATATAATTTTCATAAATTAATAGTTTATATTCATAAAGCCTTTATCATTAAATATTTCAAAATATACAAAATAACATAAATATACATTGGTAAGTGTTCATCTACCTCTATTTTTGACATTGAAATATAAATATTTAATGTTATTATGTATAACTATATATTATATGAAAATTGTATATTTAAAAACAATGAATACAAGCATATGTAAGTAAACATAATAGTGGAAAAAAATGTTTCTGTGTCAAAGAGAATAAGTATTTACTACTCATTACCCAAATAATGTATATATTATATAAATAAATATGATAATTAATCCAAAAATAAATAAATGATAAACAATTATCAATTTACATATCAAAGTTACACAAAATCATTTTATATATCATAAATTTATCAAAAACCAAATGATGCATGACATGTTTTTTAATCAAAATAAGTTGAAAAACAATTTTTAAATATAAAACTTATCTAAAAAATCATATAAATACATTGAATGTATATAAATAAATATCTAAATTAAAAAAATTAGAGTAATTTTAAATATATATTTCAAAAAAAAATATAAAATATTTCATGAATAATTATTAGATAAATTTATAATTATACCATATTACATTAGAATTGTTTTTTCATGTATTGTGGACTATGTCTATATTATGATCATTTTTATCATCATAAAATTATGTAATATATGAAAAAAACTCATATAAATTTATGAAATCATCTTTATCCTCATTACTAAAATTAATTCATTTCCAGTGAAAAATTATAAACCACTAATCATTAGATAAGGAAATAAAATAAAATATTTACTTTTCATGTCTCCCCATGTAAATTAGTTCCCATTTTCCACTAAATAATTTCATATCAACAGGTTTCAACCAATAATCATCATGTTTTAAATGTTTATTACTATCCATGTAGATACACCAAAAAATAATTACTCAAAATTTTCCAGAATCAATTTTCTATATGTCATGAATAACTCCGAAATATGTGATTTGATAATAAATTGGGTTTTTATCTTTTACACATGAAAAATCTAGTGCTTCGGTAATGACCATTGCCCCCACTACGTTTAATAGTTTTCTTATAATCACAATTATTATTGAAAACTATTTTTACATTAATATAAATAAAATATTATTTGATAACATTAAGAGATTGTCCATATTATAACAATTTTAATGATTCTAATGTACATAAATATGTGTTTTTATTCTTTTAAAATAATGAAAACATTTATTTTTATGAACAATCATCAACATTGTTCCTTTATTTTTAGATATCATATATATAATCCATTAATATTTGATGATATGTATGCTTGAACCTTTTCTATGTTGTTAAAAATGTTTAATTGTTCTTGAATCACTTCATCACAAGGAATGAACATTACATTTAAGCCAGTAATACATATAAATTTATCATCAATATTAAAATTTTGAGATATAGGGAATCCAATATGAACCAATTCATATATATAATCAATAGGAAACTCAATAAATTATTCTAATATATATTCATGATCAATAGTGTCCTTTGGTCGATAATTATTTTTAACATATCCCTTCAAAATATTCATATACATCTCAAAAGGATATACAGAATGTATAAAAACATAACCACATACTCTTATCTCATTCAAAAAATGAATCACTAGATGGTCTATTATATAAAAAAATGCATGTTTTAAATATATTTATAGTATAAAAAATTATTAGTGTATCATCATTCTCTAGCCCATATAAAAAATACTGTCAATGAATTTTCTATAAATGGATTAAAAAATGATATCCTACCCATAGTCTATCTGATATTTGTGGGAAATGTACCTGGAAATGTGAATAGTATAAGTTATTTCATTAATACATGAAATTCTTGAGATTTAATACCTATTAGATTAAAATCCTTTAATGAAACTATGTTATTCAAATTTCAGGTATACGACTATGTTCATTAATACCATTTTGAAACTAAAAAATATTTAACTTATCACTGTTTCGTAATGTTTGATAAGTCATAGTTAAATATCTTCCATTTCTATATATAATTTGAAAAAACTATAAAAATATTACCCTGGATATAATTTCAAACTTAGAATGAAATTTATAGTTTTTTAATTCCTTTTATGTCCATCAATGATTCAGTCAAACTATCACATATGTTTTTATCTACATACATAATGTCAATGTTTTGTTTTATCTCCTAAAATCTCTAATAAGGATGTTCTAAGTGAAGAAACATTTTATTTCATATATTTATTTTATAATAATAACTTCTTTCTATTTAAAATATAAAATCAATATTTTTCACCTTGTTGTAATTTTATTAAGAAGATAATGGTTCTGGTGGGATATTATATTCCTTTGGACCATCAAATTATTTTTTCAATCATTGATAATAATGTTCAATTAGAAATAATAATCACTGTCCAAGGTAAAATACCTATCTTTCATTATAAAATTGAAAATATAAATTATCATCTTCAAAAAATGGACAAGATTTATGTCCAATAACACTATATTCCGATAAGCTTCAATATGTTGGAAAATCATTAATAGTGAACATTAGTAAGACACGCAAAATATAATTATCATTATTGTATATATAAAAACTATATAACTTATCTACCATTAATGATTCAATCAACAATTAATGTTATATGATACACATTAATATAATTTCGGAGCAATTGTGGTCAGATAATTAGTAAGATCATCATAACATATTTCCTCTTCATACATATTTGTGGGGACATGTTATAAAATACAAATAAAAAATATTCTACGAATTTTATTAGATATTGAGGGATCAATATGGATTCTTTTTATCTATGAAGAGTCACATTCTATGGTTTCTATATTCACTTACAAAAATAGGAAAAAATTTAACAATTTTCTTCTAATGTTGTGAATTATCAGGGTAACATAAGTTTCCATCATAGACGCACTCATCGTTCTTCCATATTCACCTCTTTGAATTACATATATTTGGAAATATAATTTTCAAAATATTAATTATTTGAAGTCACCAAATTACTTTCACATGAGTATTGATTCATTTAACTAGTAATCAATCATTTTTTAGTTTTTCATAATCTTATATCATGATCTCACAAATATAATAAATTTTTATATACATTAATTTTTATTTCTATAAAACACACAGTCATTTTGAAAAGTTTTCATTTTTTATACCCCTTTATTATTAGGTATTTTTTTTCTTTATATCATAATTGTAATATATATTCCAATTTTTTTTGTATGTTTCTCTTTTAATCCTTACCAGAAATTCAGTGAGATTATATCACTATTCCCATTTATTGATTTCATGTTAACTAATTACAGAACCTCTAGTAAGGATGTAATTTTAATTAATCATGAGAGTAAAGGTTTTCCATGATCTCTATAAAATCATTTGAAATTTACTTTTTTTTCAATGGTCTCAACACCTATATCATGTATTAATTAATTAATACGGTTCAATGTCTTCGGTTGAATATTATTATCAACATCAGTTGTTTAATTTTATATTATTTCACTATACCAAATACAACATGTATAATTATGAATAAACCCATCAAAAATCACATTATTATTGATATATACATAAATAAAATATCCCATATTAAAACACTCCACATATTAACATAAAATAAAATCATTGTTTTGAAGATTTTATTTAGAAAATTAAAAGAAGTATGATACTTTTCTTTTCATATTCATCAGTGGATATTTATAAATTTTTCCAATCATAATACAATAATTATTAATGATCACAATATATAAGGAGAATATATTAGAACATATTTATATATATTTAAAAATATATAGAAATTAATAAGTTTTGATCATAAAATCATATAATAGAAATAATCATGTATTGATAATTATTTCATCATAATAAATGATTATCCATAATTATCAAATAATATCTTTGAAAAAAGTATATAATTTTTTTTATGAATTTAAATAAACAGATAATATAAAGATTCCGAAATTTGAAAAAATATATTTTTCCTTAAAATTATTTAAAAATAAAAAAAATATAATAAAAATTTTATTCAAATTTCATTGTATCGAAAAATATAATTTTTAAATAAAAAAAGATGAAAAAAATTAATTTCAAACAATAAAATTACAAGAAAAAATTTTTACAAATAAAAACAATTTTAAATAAAAATAGGTCTATAAAATAAAAATTACAATGATAAACATTTTATTATCAGAAAAACAATTATTTCAAAAAAATAATTTTAACAAAAAAATAATATGTTATTATAAAATTCACAATAACAAATGAATGGATGATTCAAATTTATAACTAAAGAGAAAATAAATTATCATAAAAAGACCAAAACAATTAGTGGTGAGTAATTGAAAATATATACTAGGTTATTATAATCTCACCCAAATTCGGTGGTAATAAGAAGAATGATGCAATAATATAGAAAAAAATCTTAAAAAATAATAAAAAGAAAATACAAATACCTCTAAAAGTTTTTTTTAGTCAACAATGGTTTCCCTAGATGGAATAATATCAACGAAATTGAAAAAATAAAAATAAATAATAGATTATTAGAGAGAATCATTATGAAATCTTGATAAAAACTGATAGAAATGGAATATAGATCATCGTCAAGGTCCTTCGGGTGTCATAAATGGTAAAGATGAGGGATTCAAATGAAAACTAATGAGTGTTTCAGGGTTCTTGTGTTTTAAAACACTTTCAACATCAATTTAATAAAAAACTCACCCTAAATGGTTTTTTTACTACTTCAAACTTCTATTTTTTATAAAAATGTAATAAATAAAAAATTAAAATATCCTCTACCATTGGTTATATGGAATACTTATATAAAATGATATTGAAAATTCCTTTTGAATTTTATTTTATAGAAAATAAAAATTTAAAATTTTTCCTCATCAAATTCAACATCGGATTCTAAGAAAAAACATTAACCAATGATGAAGCCTCTATATTTAATATTGTTAGGTTCCTATAGTTGTTATTGTAGTGTGTATTAGACAAATATGGGGATTAATTTGTTTTCATGGTAGGTTACTCTAAGAGTTATGGAAAACATTTGGGGTTTCTAAATTGCAAGTATATTATAACTTCAATGGTATTGAAAATCATTTTTAGGTTTTTAGTGATGAGATTTTAATGTGACTAATGATATTTTTGTGTTATAGTTTTTTAAGTTAAGGTATACATAACCCTTACGGTTAATGTGAATGATTATTTTATAATAATTACTTTACTTTTTTGAGTTTTTCATCATATTTTTTGGGAAATATATTAGAAATATTTTATTGTTGACAACCTAGAGGTCGGGAGATAACCTGTCACATCCAACCTGGCCATGGGGCTTAAATCCAAAAATGAAGGAATACAATGGATAAATTATTAACACTAGTCTATGTAATGTCTGCTTAAATATGACATTGTGTTTTTTATTTAATATATTTTAATGATATTGATTAATTTTAGTTTTGGAAGATATATTTTATCATATAGAAAACCATGGGATCAAAAATTGATTTGGTGATTATGTGATTGATGATATTTTGAAATAATATCACTCTATTGGGAACATTATGTGATTAGGCTAAAAAATAGAATGGGTTTTTATTTTAGTAATAATGTTTGAAATTAATTTTAATTTTTTATATTTTAATGGAGATATATGTGATTTTTGGAAATGATTTACATATTTTGGAGAGTATATGATTATGGAATTTTCATTTTTTGTTATATATATTTTTGGGTGATTAATTATTATTAGGTAAATATTTTAAATTATTTGTGGAAGAATATGTGATCAGTTCCTTTTGATTTTTTGGGTTTTTAACTTATTCAGGAATCCTACGAATAATTTGAGGTTACTTATTTATCAAACATACTAAGTTGGAAATTGGGTGCTATTAATGAGGGTTTGGAGATTTAAGTATTACTTTTTCATATGAATTTTTATTCTTTTGGGGAAATATGCTAATTTTTTAAACCATTTTTTATTTTGTAAATTCATAAAACAAATATGAATTTCTTTTAATCCTTTTTAGGATTATGTTATTTGTTAGAAGTTTATTTTAGTGCACCATGCATGAATATTTGATCTCTAATACTCAACATTTGGATAAAAAATTGAAATTGTTGTGGAATTGATTAAATAATGAAATTATACTTTAGAAATATGTATACTTCATTATTTTCTCAATCTAGACTGTAAAAGGTTTTTTCAACTATTGCAAAATGATCTTGAGACAAAAATTATACCATTTTACCTATATTTCCAATAAATCAATGGTCTTTTGCACATCTCATTAATTTATGGTCATTAACTTTCTCATGATCATTCAAATTATTTTAATCAAATATATTTGTAAATATATATAATTATTCGGAAATTATTCTTCTCATACCTATCCATACATTCATTTCCCACAACAATTCATATATTTGGACACCATGGTATTTTTTTAGTCTAGATTGACTTTATATTTTCTTTTTACTCTATTAAATTGTAGGTTTTATTTAACTTTTATATGATGTGATGTTACAAAAAAATATTTCAAAATATTGATTTTTGAGATAAATTTCACATTTTTAGGATTAAAATAATTAAAGGGTGTGGCAAGAATGTAAAACCTGAAGCTTTAAAAAAATTCTAAATAAAATATATACATGAAATATAAAACCTATATGAATCCTAAAATATAAACATTATAATATAGTTGATATAACTTATTTTTTCAATTAGTGGTTATGAATAATATTAACTACCTTTACAAAAAATTTATATACATTTTACGCTATAAAACCAGACTAATAAATTCTTATTAAATAATCAAAGAAAATTTAGTAAGGTGAATTTATTCTTCAAATATACATCTTCTTCAAATATGTCTTTTGATTAATTTTGTGAGAAAATGTTGTAATTTATTTATTATTGTTTTATAAATCTTATTTCATAAATTTTTCTCCATATTTGAAAATCACCCTTTCAAAATTATCATATAGTAATTTTTTTTATTTTTCTGAAATGATTTATTTTCAAAATGAATATTCAAAAAATCTTATTTTCATTTGAAACTATATTATTTTCACAATAATTTCAAAATATCCATTTAAAAAAAATTAATCCATTATGATATTAGTTCTCTTATATTACATGTAATTTAATTATGTTTATTATAAGGAATTTTTGGAAGAATTTGGTATAAAAACATTTTTATACATTAAAAGGAACATCATTGGATAAATTTTTGTCCCTTTCATTTTAAGATTCAATATTAAATAAATTTCTTCTACTTCTAGAAAATGAACCATGAATAAATGATTCTATATTTTGAATTATGAGGTTAAAATATAGAAAATAATTCCCTTTTATTATATTATAAATACAAAATATGTTAAATAATTCTCACCATGGTAATAATACATCAAGTAAATATGGTTGAAATTAGTTGTATAAAGACAAAAAATTACACTAAAATAGATTTATCCTCTTGGATGAGTGGATAATTTCCTATTCCATCCATTTTGTCATTTTATTGACACATGTTCCCATATTAATTTTTTAGCATTATATTTTTTATGTAATGAAAATTCAAATATGTAATTCTCTTTGTTTTATTATGTCTAAATAATTTACCAAGGGATAAAAATGGTTATGTTCTCTTATAAAGGGTTTATTTGAAATATAAATGATTTTTTGATAATGTTAATATATATGAAAGTATTAGTGATTTAATAATTATCTTAAATGCCTATACAATTCTAACACAACAATTATTCAACTAATTGATAAATAAAATAAATTATGATAAAGATGTTAATGGTGATAAAATTTCAATTAATTATTTTATCCTATGAATTTTTTTATAAAAAAAATAACATAATATAGATGTGTTAGTCTATTAGTTTATAATTCAATTATTTTCATGCTATCTTCAAATTCAAATTAAATGAATATTTCCAAAAAAAATTCTAATGATATTTTATAATAAATATTATTTCTTTAAATAAATTAAAATTGTTAAATATTATCATATCACAAGTTTTTTTAATATGGATCAAAATATCAACAATGGAACATTTTTGTATCCAATTTTCCTTTTATAGTAACTATATTGTCCCAAAAGACTAAAAACATTATTATCATGGTAATTCTAAAAAAGGGTTAAAAATATTAAAGAAAATCAGTAAGGGTTAAATACAAATATAAAACAGAAAACTTTTATTGTATGATATTATTTCGATCTATCCTAATATATTAAATGAATTATATCAGTTTTGGAGACTTATTGAATTAAAATTAATTTATATTAATTTAGAATGTTAGGTAATTATGTGAATTCCCAACCCCCCTCTTATAAAAGGGTATATCCTCTCCTCTTTTGATCACAATTAAATAATCTTTTTTCAGTTCTAGAACTACCATAATCCTTTCCTTGCATCCATACTCATAACCTAGATGCATTTTTTGATAATTAAACTAACTGATGGAGGATTTTGGTATAATCCTAAATAAGTTGGCATGAGAAAAGGTATAGTTCATAACCAAGTGTTTTCATTATATTTCTTTGTCATCCTACTTAGAATATTATTCAAAACTGATTAAAAATGACATTAGTATTTATCATTTTAGAGTCCCAAATGAATGGTTTTGTTTTCCATATGAGTCTTGGTTGCTGGATGTAGGGTTTTTATGACCTGAAATATTTGTGTCGTGCCGTGAAACCTATTTACTATCCCACACTGATAACTAGAGGTGTTTTGGGAATGGTATATAATCCATAGATACCCCTACCCATTATAAGTAATTTTCATATGGTGATGGGTATTGATCCACCATTGTGTGTAGTGAGTCCTAATGAAGAACAAAAATATGAGGGGGTTTCCCATAGCAGACAATATTATGATAGAGGGTCCTATAGTGCCATTATAGAACATTCAATTGGTATCAAATGAAGTTGTGAGCCTCTGATTTGTAGGGAAATCTCTGAAGAGGAAATTTTTAGAGCCCCAATTGAATAAAATTTCATTCTCTATGGGTCATGGTTGCTAGATTTTGTTCTCCTAAGGAGGAAAAATACCTTGATAGGGGGTGGGGTTGAATCTTGGTATGAAATATTCAAACAACTACCCCTTTGGATAATCTTTCATCATTAAAAAAACACTCTCCTCTACCCATTTCAATTAAATTTATTAATAGAAATGAAAGAATTTGCGAGACATTGTGATTTTTCATGATTCAACCACTCTAGGATATGTCAAAGGATTATACAAAGAAAATATCCCAATGTACCAAATGAAATAAATCACACTACTATTACAATGTTCAGAGCAGGATCATTGTCCCTCCTGGTTAACAAAAAATCAAAATTTTAAATATCACTAGTTTCTCAATAGAATTTTGATTACTTCCCCTTACATTAAATCTTTTGTTGATCTAAAACCCCTCATAATTTTTTCACACAATTGTGTGCCATGAAGATAAGGATTCATTTGATATAACATATACACCTTAGAGTGTGGATATTTTCTTTTCAGGATATCTTTTACAATATGTTCTTACTACTCATAAATATAATTTAAATCCATCATTATAACCTTGCATACCATTGAATGAGTGATTCGTGATCCCTTATAAATTTGAGGACTATAGTTCCCTAAAAACAGATTCCACAAAATGAGACTGCACTGCAGATTTCCATCCTCAGGAGCTAATTCATCTTTGACCACACCTTTCAGGAACATCTTCTTTCATGGAATACCTCCATTTTGGGATATGTCCTCCATGAACCACTTTTCAACTTAGTGGAATTATTTTATAGATAATTCTATCTAATGTTATTTTATCTCCCTTAATGATGTGATTTGGGATCATTTATATTGGCATATGAATATACAAAACTCACTAATCAAAATTACAAAAATATCAACTATAGATTTTCCATAACTACATATTTCACTCTCTATGCTGTTTGTATGGCACATTATTCCCTTGCGGTAGCCACAATCACCTGTAAATAAATAAATTTTTTTTGGTGCCATTTAAATCACCATATTTATCCAAAAATGTCAAACCCATTATAGTTCTCATAGAAAAAATGATATAAGGAAATATTTCTATGAGGAAACCTTCAAATCACCAACATAGACCAAAAATTACACACCTCTTTTTCAGTTCACATAGTAAAACTGCTATGTGGAAATATTAGTTTTTCATTGTGACTATACAAAAATACCTATCTTGTTCGAATAGATAAATTATTTTGATATATACAATTCAAAAACTCCATTATATGAAATGTTGTCCAACCAATTTCTATGTGGTAATACTTCCTTTGATAGAAAATAAGTCCCAATTATGAAACCAATTTTTTTAAAAAAATACTAGGATACTATAACACATTCAAAAAACACATTGATTTTAGAAAAAAATGATGTAATGTTGTTAAGTATATTTTTGAGAAAAAAACAAACAACCCCAAAACATGGAAAGATACTTTGATGGATTTTATCCAAAAAATAACCCTCTTTGGGATTTTTGATAACTCTTTTCCCATTGATGCCACATTAAAGTTTCTTCAATTTTAAACCCAAATTAAATTTTTTTGATTCTACAAAAGGGTAAAATATTTACTCAACACACACTCTAATCCCACATGCTCCATGTTCGGCATGAGAAACAAGAGTAGAATAAAAAGTTCATTAATATATCATTTTATTCTTATAATAGTAAAATTCATTCATCATGAACCCAATATTCTTTGATATATATCCTTTGATCAATCATCTTTTGCATCATCAGATTTTAAATTACCCTACTTCACTACTACACCTTTTTACTTATCCCGTATCATGATAAAGTTATTTCCCCCCACTTTTTAAAAAACCCAATGGTCACTACTTTGTCGATGAATCTTTGTAACGCGAATATATCAACACATAAGGGTAAAAAACACAATACCATGGGGAGAGGGGGTTCCACATCCACAATTTTTCAAGTGTGGAGAGTCAAATAAACTTAAAGATCTATTTTTTCTTCTCAAATAATTATTTGGTTATGGCCTTCAACAGAAATTTCACAAAATGTAGTTCTATAGGCATTTAAATCAACTTCCCAGACCCATGATCCACCATATCCTTGTTAAAATTATAGTTTATTCTAATGTGATTCATTCATGAGTTTCTAACTATATTTTTTATAATAATTATTGTTCCTGAATATCATAATGGATTCTGAATAGTGACTTCACTTCAACTCCCATATCATTGAGCTACTACTTTAATAATAAAAAATGCATGAATACTTGAGTAGCAGTAGTATATTAATCTTTTACGATGCTCAATGTAATGAAATATTTTTTTCTTTCCTTAGACAAGAATTATCCAACAACAAATAATCAACCACATACATTGGTTTTATATCATTTAATGAAATAGTACAATATTCATCTATATATCCTAATAATTTTTGCTCATATTTCTCATTGTCCAGAAAAATGAAATCAATTATGCCCTTGATATACAAGATAACCCTTTTTTACTTGAAGTTTGTTATTTTTTATTTGGAGTACTTTGACAAATTCATTCTGGGAATATAGAAAAATCAAAAGTAGGTTATGTCACATTTATATACATTAGACAGAATTTGATATGCCTATATTCTTTGATATTAACTACTTTGCCTTTAACATCTCATGGTAGTTTCATTCAAGTAGCCACTGAAGTCATAATATAATTAGATGTATCCATTTCAAAGATTCTTAAAAAATCTATGGATTATTTGGATTGAGAAATTAATGTTTCCTTAATTCCTTGTTTCACATATAAATGATGTGGAATGGTTAGTTTAGAAATCACTGATAGTTTGAAATCAATTTTCATGAATTCTGGGAACTATTTTCACTACACATTATCCGATTCACCAAATATTATACTCACTATGTACACCAAAACCATCATCATTTTATTAATATCATTTTTACATATATATTGTTATCAACTCCACCACACTGAAAACCAAGATTCTATAAAAACTGATCCAGTCTTCAATACCATGCTATCAGTGCTTTCATAAATCCACATATCACCTTCCTCATCCAAAAAAATACTCTTCTCATATTCATGATTAAGAAAACCATCTATATGTTTTACATACACATCTTCTTCTAGAACCTTATTCAGAAATGATAACTATACATCAATATGAAAAAAAATTAATTACCTTCTCACTACTTTGGACAAGAATATGAGAATAGTTTTGAGAATTTAAACTAGTGAGAATGTCTCATCAACATAAATTACATTAATCCCAGATAATTCATTTCACATTAGTTTTGATATGTTTTGAATTACTAATAAATATTCATTTAGTTTGTTTTAAAATACCCATTTGTTCCCTATGACATTCTCATTTACCGGTCTTGAAAAAGTCACTCAATTTTGAATCTTCTGAATGTGGTCAAATCCATCATTTATATCATGAACCCACTTTTAATCTCCATTTTCATATTCAAAAAATTTAGGATCTACCTGAGATAGGTATTATTTCTACTATAAAGACATCATTCTCTGTGTTAGGACCAGCACTTCCAGATCAGTAAATATTTTTTATTTATCAATTTTAGCTTGACTCTTCAGCATCTATGTTGTGATTGATTTTACATCCTATAAATCATCATTAGTATCATATTTGGAATTATAATTTACCACTTATAAACCCCTAGAGTATCTTACATCTTCATCCCTCTCATTAGAAAACAATTGAATATATTGTTGAGGATTATATTCATTGTCAACTATAGTGACATCATTACTTTAAACTATATTTCCCAGCCTCTTATTAAAGAATTTATATGCTGTGATTTTTCTTGAATATCCATGAATGATAATCTGATATCAATGAGATTTAAATTTCCTTTGTTTCTTATTATTTTAAAAAAATTACTTCTAATTTTTCAAATGTATTTAAATTTCATCTTAATTATATACCACATCTTTTATGGATTCTTTTCTTCATACTTTTATAAAAATTACCTATTGGATATGTAAATATTTGTCCAGCCAACAACCTTCAAGATTTTCTCTAGTATGTCTTTTACTATATGCATTTTTCAGGACATTTTTTATTATCCATTTTTCCCTCTCAACCACTCCATTATGTTGAGGGGTTCTAAGAACTAAAACATGATTACTTATTCCATGTTTCACAATATAATATATCCCTTTGGTGTATGTGTAAGGACCTGACCCCATATGCCCATAGTTGGTGCCTTATTATATTAAATTGGAATATAAACAAGGAATATGAATCCTAAAAGACCAATTAGTTTAGAATCATTGGAAACAAGATAAATATATAAGTGCATCACTACAACATGAAACAAAAATGGCATATACATTCCTTCAAAAACATCTATAAATATTGGGTTATTTCTACATTTCATTCATAATAAAAATCTTCATGTCATGAGGAAATGAAAGATAAGAAAGGGGTGATCTCAAATGATCAGTACGGGTAGGCAATACAACGGATGAAATCATAAACGTAAACATTTTTCAGGATGAATAACTAAAAACACATGCTTTTAACAATAAACCTGAACACATTATGGAATGAATAAGATCTTAGTAAACAATTCCATAATAAAACATAATCATTGGTATTATACTAGTAAAATAATCATATGAACCATCAATAATTTTTTTAGAATCAGGGAATGCATAATGTGGGACATCATAACCATACCGCCAAGGCCTCGTGGAAGGACTATAAATAATCATTTCTTCAAGGCCTTCTTCCAAGACAGTAGTTTGTCTGATGACACCTACCAATACACCGAGGTGTTATACTGGGCCCCACCCATCAATTATTAAGTCCAATGAATTCATAATGTGAACGTTTTTAAACATAAAAAAATATACACTTATAATGAAACTAATATATGGAATGTAAATAACTTTCCTCGAACATTAATCATAAACACTAACAATTCAGAGTAAATTGGTGAATAATTTTAAAATAGCACATCCATAGTCAAACTAATAATAAATGGTTAAATTAAATATTGAATATTATATCATAAAATATTAATCACAATAATACCTAATAATCAACACGATTGTTGAAATAGATGAAGATACACTTATAAAAGCATCGAATAATTATTGAGATAAATACTCTTTTACTTTGAAAAGAATCAATTTTTTTGGAAAAATGTTTTTATAAAACTAGATGTAAAGTAATATAGTATTTTAAAAATAAAATGAGTGATTTTTTTTAATATAATGGTTTCAAAAAAAAGATGATAGAGTGACCTTGAAAATATGTAAGAAACTGAGAATCCCCTTTGAACATGCCTGTATTTTGGGAACAATTTTTGAATGATCCATTAAAAAATATAAATACCTATAAATGAAGGTAGGATTATATTTGTTTATACTATATATTAAATAATAATATAATAAATGATGATTATATATGAATAAATACTAATTTAATTTAGTTAATTAAAAAATATGAGTAACCCAAATTAAAATGGTGGTTCGGGTTCAAAACGCACACCTTAAGTCTGAATGTTCCTTTCTTGAGGTTATGGTTCAATAATATGAAATTAAATTAATTAATAACTTAATATTAACCTATTATAAATGTATTTATTTTATCATAAGTTTTTTAGTTCATTTAGGTCCTTATTGGTAAGTTATAAATTGAATTTTGTCATTCTGGAGTGTTCTTTTTCTTGATATTCATAACCAGTTCACTTGTTTTTTAAGTATTAGCATTCATGTGAAATGGATGTAAATATAACAAATTGAATTTAAATATTATTTATGAAAATACATATGTGTTAATGGTCATTTATATCATATGTATACATTGAATGTGGATGAATCATTAGATGAAATATTAATGACAATCACTTAGATTATTTTAGCTGTATTTTGATTATTAGGAACTAGTTTGGTCATATGATTTAATATTATGTATATATAATTGTTCAGGAACAATAAATAGGTTATAATGAATATATAATAGCCTGGTACAACCATAAAAATTGTTTCATGACCAGTATTGAAGGGGAAATTGAATAATGAAATGTCCTCATCCATAAAGGTTGTAAATTGGCACCACGATGATTTCCTTTATAAAATAAAAGATAAAAAGTAAGGATATTGATTATTGTTATAAAATTCACATGATATAATTCTAGTATATAGATGATAATGATATTATCATGGTCATTTTTATAGATGAGGTGAGGAGATGATAACAATATAAAGGAACTTGAATTGAAATTGAAAGAAATAGAATGTGAATTTTCCTCTTGAATCAATGTCCTTGATAATATCTTTAAGGGAAGGGGTTTTGGTATTTTGTAAAGACCAAGAGCTCCTGAACACGGGGAGTGAATTGGTAATTGTATTAGGTAAGATCATTGAGGTTATTTAATAATTTTGGGCAAAAATCCCTCAAGGTATCATTGAAGAATTTTTTAGGTGATTCTATTTATTGATAAAGAAGACCTCCATGTTGTGGTTGTTGAAAGAGAAGACCGTGATATCTAATTTCATGAAAATGGTGGTTTACATGGTGATTTTTCGAGTTACATAGTTTTTTTGACAACCAATTTTGACAATGAATGATGACAAAGGAATGGACGATCTGGTGGAGGTACAGAAAGAACAGATGTAAGGTGGCATCATTTTCCAATGTTTTACATATTTTTGGGCTTCAAAATAGGAAAATGGGGAAACCTGTTTTTGGAAAAGGAATTTGGGCACATGATCTATGATGGTTTGGAAACATGAGCAGAAGGCATGTTTCGGGGTCAAAATGTCAAAAAATGGAAATGTCATGAGGTGTACACAAGATTTGGAAATGTGGGTGAAAGATGGAGTTGCATGAAGGAATATTTCACTCAAGGAATATTTTCGGAGAAGAACATCAAAAAATGGAAAAGTCATGAGGTGCGTGAAAGATTTGGTAGTGGGCGTGAAAGAGGAAGTAGCATGAAAGAAATTTGCGCGCCCAAGATGACGTCAAATGGGGCTTTACACGCTCGAAGAGGAACCTGTGAAAAAAAAGTTGAATAATCCATACAGGGATCAAAGATGCCAATAAATATGAGTTAACCCCCTTATTCAGTAGATCTCAACACTTAGAGAAAATCCGAGCACCGGATCGCGTAATAATTTCATGCAAAGGGAGTTGCACGAATTATTTTGAGTTGTGCGCAAGCTATTAAAGTTGCGCGTAAGATTTGAGTTGAAGGAATGATTGAAGTTGCATGAAAAGTGTGTTTCACAACAAATGTGGAATCTTGTGACCAAGACATTAAAGTAGTGCAGAATACACAGTAAGGGTTGTGCGAAATATTTTCAGTTTCCTAGTACACTTGGTCCAATGTGAGATTCAAATGTGGGTGAAAGTTGAACTTCATTAAAGCATCTATCAATAGTTAAAGATATTTATTTCATTAGTGATAATGAAGAGACCTACAAGTCTATAAACTATGAGTGGACATTCTAAATAAGAATTGATCTCACTTCAGTTGAGAGAGCAGTGAGTTCTCAAACTTGGAGAGGTTGTAAACCAGAAGGGACAGTGAGTCCGCTTCAAACATGTAAGTAGTAGTGTACTTATAGTCGATTTGGTGCATCAGTACATTGCCAGTGTATTCTCCTTGGACATAGCCCATTGAGGGTGAACCAAGTAAAAATCGACATGTCCCATGAATAATTTAATTCATGTTTATAATTTTCTATAAGAAAGAGATATAAAATAGTTTTGTTTAATAGAAAAACAAGATCAATGGGGCAGTTTTTTTAATCTGTCATAACCTGATCCCCCCTCTAAGGGTATCTAACCCAGTGGACCTAACAATTGGTATCAGATAGGAATGTTTTTTTAGTTTTTCTATATCTAATGGAGTTCACCAATCTTAAAGGGATTCAGATCTTCTATGGAAATAATTTTAATCTATGGAAGAATCAAATGCAACAGTAGTTTTGATCTTTGAGAATTGATGTGTTTACAACAGAAATTCATGTTATAACAACCGATATTAATAGTGGTCCTTTATCAAAAGCTGAGTGTATATAATTGGATGCTGATTCCACAAGAATTAATTCTCTAGGGGTATTCTTATCTAATGTTATCTATATAAATGTGATTTCATGAAAAACATCACATTCCATGTTGGAAAATCTAATGAATATATATGAAAGAGACATAAAGGATAGAGAGGTAAAGTTTCATGTTATGTGGAACAAGTATGAAGATTTGAAAATAAACCTGATTGAGTCAGTTGATGCATTCATTGATAGGGTAAATATTTTTGTAGAAGATAAGAGAGGTATTGTAAAAGTCAGAGAAGACATAAAGATCATATAACACATCTTGAGAAAAATTCCACCTTGCTTCAATCCAAAAGTTTCAGTACATGAAGATAAAGATCCAAAGTAGTTGACACTGGGAAACTTGCACAGTACCTTGGATGCATATAAAATGAGGAATGAAAATAACGAGGTTATTAAAAAGGTAAAATCTATGTAGGTGTCATTCAAGGCCATGAAGAAGCTCACCATTTAAGATACTCAATAAGAAGAAGATACAGATGAGGTGATATCATTATTTTCTTCAAATCTACAGAGAGGAAAAGGAAAGTTCAAGGGGAATCTTCCACTTGATTGTTTTCGATATGGAAGGTTTGGTCATCTTGTAGCAAGGTGTCCCAAAATTTTACAAGAAGATGATGATGTTAATGAAGTAGAAATTCCCAAGAAGAAGTCTTCAGCTTATGGGAATGGCAAGAAGCAGTTCAAGAGAAATTTCTTTAAGACGAAGTATCTTCTTTCACAAGATTGTGACATTTTAGATGAGTCTGAGGTTGAAGAGGTTGAAGATATAGAGAACTGCAAAGATCATAGATAAAATACTATGTTAGCAGTTGTCAGTAATACTCAGAAGATTTGAGAAACCAATATTGATGTGGAAGAATTTGAAGGAAGAGTTGATATGAAATCTGAGTTAGAGGTTTCTCTTGATGAGATATATGTTTGTAGGGATAACAAAAAGAAATCCAAAAAATTTGTCTGTGATGCCAAACACTACATGAAGCTGCAAGAAGAAAATAATTCTTAGTTAATGAAAGAAATTGAAAAAATCAGGTCATCATTTCTAGAAAATTTAGAATCAGTTGGTGAGTTCAAACTCAGGATAGAATAACAGAAGAATGATATTGATGGATTGAATATCACAGTGAAAGAGCATGTAAAGCGTATTGATGAACTTGAAGGAGAAGTTTTTGGTATATGATAAAATGTTAAGGATCAGGAATAATTTCTGTTCCCCAACAAATTATCATGAAATAAGATCATTCTAAATACTGAAATAAGGAAAGATGACCCTAGTTGTTCAGTAGGAAAGAACGAACAATTGAACTCAGATGTTAAGGCTGACTTGGGGCTTGATTAGAAATAGAAAGAAGTCAGGGTTGAAGTCAGACTGCAAGAACCCGTTCCGAAGATTATAATTGATGTGGGTATAAATCAGAATCAAAACATCTAGAAAAATCAAGGGACTGCTAGAAGTAAAAAAGCAACACGCAGGAATGATCCTTTCATCGGGTGTTATTATTGTGGAATGATAGGAAACTCATAATGTGTCTATTCTATAGTGAGAATATGTCGAAGGTCACAAGAAAAAAAGGTGGAAGGCAAATGGATAATGGTTCTACAGAGATTATTTTTGAAGGAAACTAGTTTTAGTGTGGAGGATTCGGGCACATGGATAGATAATGTACACCGACCATGCATACAAATATGCCAAAGATGAATCAAAATGTTCCCAAGCAGCATATCAATGAACCAATAAGTGAGTTGAAAATGAAAAATAGATCTGAAACTTTGCAAAATGATGCCGGTTTATCATACTATGAGAAAGATCAGAAGTCTCAATCTATACCAAGTGTGAAGAGAAAAATATGGACCAAAAAATAAGAGAGAAGGGAAGGACATGGTTACTGAAATTTCCCAAGAAAGCATTAAACCGTTATACTATGTGGATCTTTGACAGTGGTTGTAAATATCACATGACAGTCAACAAGGATCTGATTAAAGGCATAAAACATTAGAAAGAAGGATTTTTCAAGTTTGGAAACAATGAAGGCCTTAAGATAATTGGATCCGAAAAGGCCATGTTTGGGAAAAAAAATTAGATGTGCTGATGTTTTGGTTATAGAAGGTCTCAGTCACCATTTGCTTAGTGTTAGTCAATTGTGTGACTCAACACATTCTATACGGTTTCTAAAGAAGTCTGGTGTCATCACGGGAAGAGATGGTACAATGATACTACAGGGAAAAGAACAAATGGTAATCTCAACCTTGTAAGTGGAGAAGAAGATATGTGCTCTTTATCCATAGAGGAAGAGAAAAAATTGTGGAATAAATGACTTGTTCATCTATGTCAACCATCTCTGGATGATCTGGTAAAGTGTGAAGCAGCAAGATACCTCCCTAAGCTATCACTTGATCGTACACATATGTGTGATGCTTGTCAACAAGTGAAGATCATTAGAAAGATATACAAAATGAAGGAAAACAAGTCAACAAGAGAGATTGAATTGGTTCATCCTAATTTCTGTAGACATATTTCCCCATGATCCATTGACTGAAAAAGGTATTATGTTCATTTCGTTGATGAATATAGTTGAATTTCATGGGTATTCGTCATTTCCCATATGTTTGATGTGTTTAGTTTCCTAAAACAATATCGAAGGGAATCTGAAAGGTTGATTGGGCAGACAATTTTGATGTTTCGTACTGAAAATGGTATAGAATTCACAAATCGTAAGGTGGAAGACTATATTGAGAAATAAGTGATAAATCATCATGTTTCTTCAATTCGAACTCCCTAATAGAATAAAGTGGTTGAATGGAGAAATTGGATAATCAACCACTTGGATAGAACGATGCTTATAAAAAAATACCTACCATAGAAATTTTGGAAGGAAGCAGTATTGACATCGATTCACATTTCTAACAGGGCTTTGTTGTGTCCAAAGAAAGGAAAGACTCCATATAAGATGTTTTATGGTATGAATCCAATGGTGAAGTACATTTGAATCTTTGAGAGTAAGTGCTTTATTCTAAAATAAAGGAAATTTGAGTCACACGGAGATGAAGGAATATTCCTTGGCTACTCAGGGAAAAGCAAAGCATATAAATTCTTTAATAAAAGGCTGGGAAAAGTAGTTGATAGCAATGAAATCACTGTTGTGGAAAATGATGAGAAAACTCAAGAGTAGAGTGAAAAATTTTCTATTGAATGCTTTGAGGATGAAAGAAATGAAGGAGGAGCAAAAGTGGATAATGCTGATTCAGAAGAAGATACTTATGATGAGCATGAAGTAGAACAATCTGTATCTACACATAAGCCAAGAAGTAAAGATGAAATTGATATGAAGAATATCATTTTTAATCATTCAGCTCTTGTTCAGACAAGAATAATGAAATCTCTACTGCAGACATCTTTATTATCTCTATTAGAGCCTAAATTTTTTGATGATGTAGGTAAAAATGAAAAATGGGTTCAGACTATGAATGAAGAGCTAGATCCGATTGAGAACAACCAAACATTGGAGATTGTTTTTAGGCTAGCCAATAAGAGTTTAATCAGGAATAAATGGGGATTTCTAAACAAAATGAATGAATATGGAACAGTTATTCGATACAAAGAATGACTAGTGTTAAAAGGATACTCCCAGATAGAGGGAATTTATGTTGATGAGAAATTTTCACTGGTTGCGAGGCTAGAGACAATAAGATTATTCCTAGCCATTGCAGTTCAATGAAAGTTCAAAGTATTCTAGATGGATGTCAAATTACATTCTTGAATGGGGTTCTAGAAGAAGAAGTGTATATCGATAATCCAGATGGTTTTATCATTCATGGGGATTAAAATAATGTTTGACGGCTGAAGAAGGTATTATATAGGAAGAAAAAAACACTGAGAGCATGATACTCAAGGCTTGATCGGCTTTTGAAGAATCTTGGTTTCTAGTGTGGAGGATTTCATTACAATCTCTATTTCAACAACAATAGTAATCAAAGGATGATGGTTCTAGTTTATGTCGATGACATACCTTTTGGCTGCTCAGATGATGTAACACCCCAAGCTTCCTCGGTATGTTTCCTTTCGAATAATGCAATGACGTGCATTGTACGCAACTTCGAGATTTTAACACACCACAACCAATCAAACTAGCCGTTACGAATAGTAATACCTACTTTTTGAAATTATATATATTTTATATTTCAAAATGGACTTAATTTTTGGATTCGGAATATCGAATTTAGCCTAAGGTGAAATTTTGGTACTTTTCGGATAACTTTCATATTTTGATGAATAGTGAAAATTACTAAATTTTAATTAAAAACAACATTTTTAATCAAAATAATTAATAGTGATAAATTGTGAATTTGAGTGGTTTTAAAGTATATTTAGAATATATTTTTACCATTTAATATAATGTTGGTCATTGGAAATAATTTTACAATTAAACCGAACATAAACAAGTGTCAATCTTTTGATAGTTATTATCTCTTAAAAACACGCTTTTTGTTTTGACAGCGGGAATTAATTTTAAATTAATTTCTGCCACTTCTGTGTTATGAATTTAGAAAAATGGATTCCATATTTGGAATCAGGATGTCCAAATTGTATAAATAGGTAACTTTTATTTTTAGACATTTTGAATAATTACTGCGGTAAATATTTTATTTACCATGGTTAAGGGTAAATCCGGTAAATAAGGGTTAAAAAAATAATATTATAATAATAATAAATTACCCTAAAATGTGTCTTAACCCTATTGGTTGATACATGGTCGACCATGGGCATCTTTGGGTCAATTTTGGGACCCCATGGATCCACTTTTAAGTGATAATGACACTTTATATTAATTAAGTTAAAATGAATACAAAAATGACACAAGCATATATCTTTTAGCAAAACAATTGTTACATAGGGTTATATATGTTGGATTTTAGATTATAAATATTCATTAGAAAGATAAAAAGAGTTACTACATAATTATATTTTATTTATAATTTATGTACATTAAATAATTTATTTTATTTATGACACAATGATGATGCAGTAATTACTAAAATAGTAAAAAATTAACATAATTGATATTATAAATACCCAAATAATTATAATATGAAACTTTTAATGAATTAAACAAATTTTTCTAGGATAATATGATATATTAGGATTGATTTATTTGACTTTTTTCGAAGTAATCAATCTGTTATGAGTTTCACAAAAATCAACTAGTGAATAGTGTCAAAATTGACATAAAAGAGTTCTTAAAACAAATATTATATTATTAATTGATATTAAATTCCTAAAAATCTATGGTTCGGCCAAGAGACTTATATTATTATAGGTTAATCATTAATGGACCACTTGGGGGTCTTTTGGATGTATATAGTAAGTTTATTAACCATATTATATAAAAATACAAAGAGACATTGTAAAAGTGAAACTAATTAACTTAGAGTTAATACCTAAAGATAAGGTTAATATAAGTACCCAAACCTGTCTAACTTCTATTGGATGAGTTGCTTTCGACCTATCCCCACCTCAACCTTTGAATAGTCAACTTTGGAGCCATTGGAAACCGAATATGAATTTATTATAAATTAATATTTCTAGCTTTTCCAAAGGTGCCCCTCACCCCTCTTATAAAAGGGCACTCGTCCTTCTCATTTCCTCACACCTATCAAGCCACTTGGCTCGTCCAAACTCTGCCCAACTAAGCTCCCCACATCCCTCTCCTCCTCCTTGAAGCTTACCCTTAGGCAGAAAGCATTTCAACAAGTCCTTTGGTCCCAACCAAAGTGAGTTACCTAAATTAAAGGTAACGATTTCTCTTAAATTATTTTCATTTATTTTGCTTCTTCAACCCCCAAACTCTTTTTATTTCCCTTCTTTTGTAACAACACCAGTATCCTCAATATACTAGGATGTTGTTATAAGAAGTATTCAAACTACACATACACACAACTCCATCTAATGGATGATGAACATAATGTTTCTGTGGATGGCAAACTAACGCCTCACGAAACGATGATTGTTCAAAAACATCTTACCGCCTCTCATGGTGGCCATTATGATGGAACTGTAATTAAATATGATATTAATGATATATATTTTATATATAATCTTCTGTAATTCCATTTTAATTCATACCATTATTTGTTTCATGTCGTATATACATACGATAATTTCATTTGAGGAAGTGCGGACTACCGCCCCCTTAAAATGATATGACTTGTTCATACCACACATGGAACGTATAAAGGATGGTGTTAATGAACTTAAGTAACATATATAAAATATTATATTATACTGGAATAGTAATATACCTATGTATCATTTGGATTCGATTCTTTTAAAATAAAAAAATTAAATGGAAGTAGCGTTCGTGCGTACGTACGGACTACCGTCTCCACGAACGCGATGAGATTCATTATCCATCGTATCCATTAAAGTATAATTATCATTTAATGATTTAAAAATGATGTTTAAGGACTTTATATCATTCTGGATATGAATAAGATACAACAAAAATGACTTATGTAACAAAACATATAAAAGAAAATGAGTAAGTTAACACCCGAAACGGCGTTAATACTAAGATATTATTAACAAATCAATGTTAAAATATCATATATGATATCATATTAAAGTAAATGATTCTTGTATTATTCAATAACAATTATTTCACCATTATACAGGAGGTAAACCTACCATAGACCAAGGAAAAAGTACAAAGTAAGGGATTCTCTTATCTCACTTTCAATTCCGTGAGATTTCCATTGTTCGCTACTAAATTATTGAAAGTGGTGTATTGTGTACTTCCATTTGATATATATTATCACGATTCACTTTATATTCATGTTATTCTGTAAATCATTTGGTGGTTATTAACTTTTGGCCATGCGACTCAGTTGATTAACGTGGTAAGGGATTCTCTTATCTCACTTTCAATTCCGTGAGATTTGCATTGTTCGCTACTAAATTATTGAAAGTGGTGTATTGTGTACTTACATTTGATATATATTATCATGATTCACTTTATATTCATGTTATTCTGTAAATCATTTTGTGGTTATTAACTTTTGGCCATGCGACTCAGTTGATTAACGTGGTAAGGGATTTTCTTATCTCACTTTTAATTCCGTGAGAATTCCATTGATCACCACTTAATTATTGCATGTGGTGTATGTGTACTGCCCATGATTGTATTCATTGTGTTATATACTTTTATTTATGGGTATTTACATCATCATGGTATGATAATTCTTTCATGGGTGTATGTTTCTTAAGTTACCTAATCAATAAGGGAATTTGAGATTTCAATTTCCACTCATTTGGCTTTACGCATATTTCATTGATTATATTACCCCAAGATTATGTGTGGAATCACTATTCATTTGATTATGTCATAATTTCCACTCCCATTCCTGTGGATATAAGTTTGATACACATAATTACTCCATTGATAATTCTCAAGTCATTGATATGAATTTGATAAGAGTAATTTTAACTCATTCTCCATTTATTGAGTTAAACATCCAATTCATTGGTATTGATTTTACAAGAATATGTGTGAATATACTTTGATTGATTTACACTGAATATCCAATCATATTTAGTGTATTTATATTTGTCACACATAATTATGTCGTTGATTTATCCTTAACCAAAGGATACAACCTTTATGAGAGATTTCATCTCAATTTACATTCCATTGAGACTTCTTTGATGATATACACCAAATCACTTTTATGTGGTGTATATAATGTACTTTGACATATTATATCATGAATTCCTTTATTCTCATGATATTACAATGTTTTGATTACCTCAATTATTTTTATTCAAGTGTCTCTCTTTTGGTTAGAAACTCTAACCAAAATACCATTTTAAAATGTTTTAAAGAATTATTCTTCTAAATCATGCTCATTAATGTCCATATTTTAAAAATGGTTTTAAGGATTTATTTATATGGACATTAAAGTTTTAAAATTAAAAATCCTTTTAAAAAGTTTCAAAGTGGTATGGGACACTTTGATTCAAAAATCTATTTTTAAATGGCTTCTTGACAAAAAGTGTGACTTTTAAATGTTTTCATGAAAAGGGGGATATTTCTCTCAAATAGTTTTGATGATTATTTTCATCTATGTCAACATCATTCATTATTCATGATTGAGGTTAATGTGATACAATACAATCTTCCATATTGTATCAAATGAGTTATATTTGACTGTGGATGTTCTATTTTTATACCATTCATGGTTTGTGGTTAAAGTATTGACATTTCGTATGCTAGTTTTAATACGAATGTTTATTTTATGCTTAAACCTATTCATATGAGGAATGAATTGGACTTAATAAGTGACGGGTGGAGCCCGCTATAGCTCCTCGATGCATCGGTAGGTCTCATGAGACAAACTAGTGTCTTGGCACAAGGCCTTGGCAAAATCTTATTTGTAGTCTTGGCACGAGGCCTTGTCTATGTGGTTATGATAGTCTGGCATTATGCATTCCATCATTATTAAAGTGGTTATTGATATTGCATGTGATCATTCGACTAGTAGAATATCCATGTGAGTAAGTAAATGGAATTATTTCATTTTACCTTCTCCATTTTATGCTGAAGTTTAAATTTAAAAGGCTTTTGTTTTAGTTATAAATTGCCTTAAGTGTTTATGCTTATTTATGAAAGCTTCTGCTATAATGTTATCCTTACTGAGCATCCGAGCTCACCCCTTTCAATGTTTTATTTTTCCCAGGATTATGAAGAAGTAATTTATGAATGACCTGCAGGGATAGTATGAGGGGATATGAAGACAAGATGTTTTTTTATGATGTAATGTAAAAATTTATGAATGTATCTAGTTATTCCAAGGCTACTAAACTAATCGGTCTTTCGAGACTTGATCTTTCTCATGATCATGCCAATGTTATGTAATAATGCACCGACTCTAGGTAATTAGGGTCAGGGCATTACAGTTGGTATCAGAGGAAGTTTAGTACAAACCTTGGTAACTAGATTTAGATAAACTCTGATTAGAGCACGTAGACCTAAGATGAACTTTGAGGATTAGTATAAAAGAACTTCCTAGAATTTTGGTATTGTAGAGATTTTGTGAGTTTTCCGAGCAATACATCCCTGTCTGGATACGAGCAGGTAGAGGCGGCTCTGGCACAGATGTACCTAGGGGTAAAACCCGAAAACACCGCTTTGAGCTAGATTCGAACGGGAACTAGTGCACGACAACGGGCCTTGCTGCACTCTTGGTTACGACACTCCCGGGGGATATGCTTAGGATAATTTACATTTTCTTTACAAACCAATTTAAGTAATATATATATAATATGAGAGTAAATGACCTTGGTTAATCCTAATATGTTTCAAATTGAGAATATGGTGACATTTTAATCTCTAAATGATTTTACGACTACTATAACTCACACAATGCTTTATGGTTTTAGTCAATGGCTGGATTCCAAGGAAGTCATAGTGACTTTGAGAATGATGTACAAGATGGGAACGGTGGTGGCAATGAGCAACAAAATGGAATGTTGATAGGCGTAAAAGATATCGTCTTTATGCCAAATCAGTTTTCCAAAAATATGATCAACAACATATATATTAACCAACTCCCAGACTCAACAAGGAAGAGAAAGGTGATAAATGATAAGAGCTCCAGCAATGGAGACCATGGAGAAAAGAACCCTCAATTTTCATCATGCAGGAAATGTGGAAAGAGACACCCAGGAAAGTGTCTCAATGGGACAACGAAATGTTTTACGTGCGGGAAGGAAGGACATAAAGTAAAGAATTGCCGAAGAAAAATGAAGAGTACTATGGAAGAAGATAAAAATGGTCCCAAGAGTCCATTTACAGTCATTTGCCGTAAATGTAGGGGACCTGGCCATTACCCGAGTGAATGTCCTATTCTATAGGATATTTTCTTGGTCAAAGAAGAAGCTATGTGGGAATAAATGGTTGGAGAAATGTTTAAAAAGTATTAGCACTCCTTGTTGATGGGTTTACTATGGAATAATTTTCTCTTGTATTTGTAACCCCGCAGTTTGCCATGTGAGAATGATATTTAAGGAAGAATTGTCTCTTCTCTTGTGGATATGGGTATAAATAACCATTTGGATTTATATGATCATTGGGGTTTGAGAGAATTATAAGTTATTCTAATTTGGGATGAAGATTCAAGGTATGATATAACATTTGTGGTTAAATTTATGATATAGTATTTTGAGGAATTTATCTCATTTTGGCAATATTATAAAATATAGTTTTTGAAAAAGGACAACACGTAGATCGTGTGACAACCCGTCGCGTCGGACAAAGCTATGGGAATCGAACCCACAACCAAAGTGCAATTGGGATTTATCGCCTACCACTGGACTACGTGAAGTCCCTGGTTAGTGTGACTTTTTTTTAGTTAAATGATTTTATTGATCAATAATAAGTTGATTTGGGTTCTTATTTCATATCAAAAGAATACCCTTGGTATAGGAAAATGATTTGGTGATTAAGTGATAAATGTTATTTTGGAAGATGTTCGCTTTGTTGGGAACACTATATGCCCAAGGAAAATAGAATACTATGGGGTTTCATTTGTGGAGTAATGATAGATTTTTATCTACGTTTTTATTGTGGATTTATAGTGATTTGGGTTATTTATGGAAATGATTAACCTATAATAGAGAATATGTGATTAGGTTAATTACTTTTGAGTATGTGACTTTAAGAGTATCTGATGTCATTTGGAGATACAATTTTACATGGGAGACTACATAATCAAATTATTCTATGTTTTGGGTTTCAATATTAGTTTGGATTATATTAAAGGATTTTAAGGACAATTGGTTATTGAATGGTATCTATTTAACTTTGGGGTATTGTTGGTTTAATTTTAGAAATTTAGATTAGTGCATATTTATCTCAATGAATATCCTTTTGGGGGATCATCAGATCATTCATTGACCATTTTGGTTTTGATTAATCTTCAAAGACAATGTAAATATATGGTTTATCCTTCATGGATCATGTGATTCTATAGAAGTTTATTCTATCTCTTCCAGTGTGACCAAGTCTTCTTGAATACTCATCGTTTAAAAAAAATGAGTTAGTGGTGGAAATTTATTAAAGAATGAAAATCTACTTAAAATGTAAGTATATCTCATAATGTTCTTAGTCAATATCATAAATGAATTACTCTTCCTTATGTAATGTAACTTAAAAAAAATGTTGTCCGTTTACTTTCCTACTAGGAGACTAATGGTCGTTTGTCCCAACACAAGTTTGTGGTTTTCTCATTGTTAACTTTCTCCTGATCATGATTTCTATCCCTCTCCATCAGAACTTGACACTTTGTTTATCATCCATATCCATGTTTTCTTACATGGAATCCTAGTATGGGTTATCTTGGATGACCTTTATACCTCTCTTTCTTTCTTTTAAAGTGATAGTTTTATTGACTCTTTTTCCGATGTGGGACTTTCCATTATGTTCCCAAGAAAAATTTTAAAAATTGCGAGGACGAAATTTATTGAAGGAGGGGAGAATGTAACACCCCAAGCTTCCTCGGTATGTTTCCTTTCGAATAATGCAATGACGTGCATTGTACGCAACTTCGAGATTTTAACACACCACAACCAATCAAACTAGCCATTATGAATAGTAATACCTACTTTTTGAAATTATATATATTTTATATTTCAAAATGGACTTCATTTTTGGATTCGGAATATCGAATTTAGCCTAAGGTGAAATTTTGGTACTTTTCGGATAACTTTCATATTTTGATGAATAGTGAAAATTACTAAATTTTAATTAAAAACAACTTTTTTAATCAAAATAATTAATAGTGATAAATTGTGAATTTGAGTGGTTTTAAAGTATATTTAGAATATATTTTTACCATTTAATATAATGTTGGTCATTGGACATAATTTTACAATTAAACCGAACATAAACAAGTGTCAATCTTTTGATAGTTATTATCTCTTAAAAACACGCTTTTTGTTTTGACAGCGGGAATTAATTTTAAATTAATTTCTGCCACTTCTGTGTTATGAATTTAGAAAAATGGATTCCATATTTGGAATCAGGATGTCCAAATTGTGTAAATAGGTAACTTTTATTTTTAGACATTTTGAATAATTACTGCGGTAAATATTTTATTTACCATGGTTAAGGGTAAATCCGGTAAATAAGGGTTAAAAAAATAATATTATAATAATAATAAATTACCCTAAAATGTGTCTTAACCCTATTGGTTGATACATGGTCGACCATGGGCATCTTTGGGTCGATTTTGGGACCCCATGGATCCACTTATAAGTGATAATGACACTTTATATTAATTAAGTTAAAATGAATACAAAAATGACACAAGCATATATCTTTTAGCAAAACAATTGTTACATAGGGTTATATATGTTGGATTTTAGATTATAAATATTCATTAGAAAGATAAAAAGATTTCCTACATAATTATATTTTATTTATAATTTTTTTACATTAAATAATTTATTTTATTTATGACACAATGATGATGCAGTAATTACTAAAATAGTAAAAAATTAACATAATTGCTATTATAAATACCCAAATAATTATAATATGAAACTTTTAATGAATTAAACAAATTTTCTAGGATAATATGATATATTAGGATTGATTTATTTGACTTTTTCGAAGTAATCAATCTGTTATGAGTTTCACAAAAATCAACTAGTGAATAGTGTCAAAATTGACATAAAAGAGTTCTTAAAACAAATATTATATTATTAATTGATATTAAATTCCTAAAAATCTAAGGTTCGGCCAAGAGACTTATATTATTATAGGTTAATCATTAATGGACCACTTGGGGGTCTTTTGGATGTATATAGTAAGTTTATTAACCATATTATATAAAAATACAAAGAGACATTGTAAAAGTGAAACTAATTAACTTAGAGTTAATACCTAAAGATAAGGTTAATATAAGTACCCAAACCTGTCTAAATTCTATTGGATGAGTTGTTTTCGACCTATCCCCACCTCAACCTTTGAATAGTCAACTTTGGAGCCATTGTAAACCGAATATGAATTTATTATAAATTAATATTTCTAGCTTTTCCAAAGGTGCCCCTCACCCCTCTTATAAAAGGGCACTCCTCCTTCTCATTTCCTCACACCTATCAAGCCACTTGGCTCATCCAAACTCTGCCCAACTAAGCTCCCCACATCCCGCTACTCCTCCTTGAAGCTTCCCCTTAGGCAGAAAGCATTTCAACAAGTCCTTTGGTCCCAACCAAAGTGAGTTACCTAAATTAAAGGTAACGATTTCTCTTAAATTATTTTCATTTATTTTGCTTCTTCAACCCCCAAACTCTTTTTATTTCCCTTATTTTGTAACAACACCAGTATCCTCAATATACTAGGATGTTGTTATAAGAAGTATTCAAACTACACATACACACAACTCCATCTAATGGATGATGAACATAATGTTTCTGTGGATGGCAAACTAACGCCTCACGAAACGATGATTGTTCAAAAACATCTTACCGCCTCTCATGGTGGCCATTATGATGGCACTGTAATTAAATATGATATTAATGATATATATTTTATATATAATCTTCTGTAATTCCATTTTAATTCATACCATTATTCGTTTCATGTCGTATATACATACGATAATTTCATTTGAGGAAGTGCGGACTACCGCCCCCTTAAAATGATATGACTCGTTCATACCACACATGGAACGTATAAAGGATGGTGTTAATGAACTTAAGTAACATATATAAAATATTATATTATACTGGAATAGTAATATACCTATGTATCATTTGGATTCGATTCTTTTAAAATAAAAAAATTAAATGGAAGTAGCGTTCGTGCGTACGTACGGACTACCGTCTCCACGAACGCGATGAGATTCATTATCCATCGTATCCATTCAAGTATAATTATCATTTAATGATTTAAAAATGATGTTTAAGGACTTTATATTATTCTGGATATGAATAAGATACAACAAACATGACTTATGTAACAAAACATATAAAAGAAAATGAGTAAGTTAACACCCGAAACGGCGTTAATACTAAGATATTATTAACAAATCAATGTTAAAAGATCATATATGATATCATATTAAAGAAAATGATTCTTGTATTATTCAATAACAATTATTTCACAATTATACAGGAGGTAAACCTACCATCGACCAAGGAAAAAGTACAAAGTAAGGGATTCTCTTATCTCACTTTCAATTCCGTGAGATTTCCATTGTTCGCTACTAAATTATTGAAAGTGGTGTATTGTGTACTTCCATTTGATATATATTATCATGATTCACTTTATATTCATGTTATTCTGTAAATCATTTGGTGGTTATTAAATTTTGGCCATGCGACTCAGTTGATTAACGTGGTAAGGGATTCTCTTATCTCACTTTCAATTCCGTGAGATTTCCATTGTTCGCTACTAAATTATTGAAAGTGGTGTATTTTGTACTTACATTTGATATATATTATCATGATTCACTTTATATTCATGTTATTCTGTAAATCATTTTGTGTTTATTAACTTTTGGCCATGAGACTCAGTTGATTAACGTGGTAAGGGATTTTCTTATCTCACTTTTAATTCCGTGAGAATTCCATTGATCACCACTTAATTATTGCATGTGGTGTATGTGTACTGCCCATGATTGTATTCATTGTGTTATATACATTTATTTATGGGTATTTACATCATCATGGTATGATAATTCTTTCATGGGTGTATGTTTCTTAAGTTACCTAATCAATAAGGGAATTTGAGATTTCAATTTCCACTCATTTGGCTTTACGCATATTTCATTGATTATATTACCCCAAGATTATGTGTGGAATCACTATTCATTTGATTATGTCATAATTTCCACTCCCATTCCTGTGGATATAAGTTTGATACACATAATCACTCCATTGATAATTCTCATGTCATTGATATGAATTTGATAAGAGTAATTTTAACTCATTCTCCATTTATTGAGTTAAACATCCAATTCGTTGGTATTGTTTTTACAAGAATATGTGTGAATATACTTTGATTGATTTACACTGAATATCCAATCATATTTAGTGTATTTATATTTGTCACACATAATTATGTCGTTGATTTATCCTTAACCAAAGGATACAACCTTTATGAGATATTTCATCTCAATTTACATTCCATTGAGACTTCTTTGATGATATACACCAAATCACTTTTATGTGGTGTATATAATGTACTTTGACATAGTATATCATGAATTCCTTTATTCTCATGATATTACAATGTTTTGATTACCTCAATTATTTGTATTCAAGTGTCTCTCTTTTGGTTAGAAACACTAACCAAAATACCATTTTAAAATGTTTTAAAGAATTATTCTTCTAAATCATGCTCATTAATGTCCATATTTTAAAAATGGTTTTAAGGATTTATTTATATGGACATTAAAGTTTTAAAATTAAAAATCATTTTAAAAAGTTTCAAAGTGGTATGGGACACTTTGATTCAAAAATCTATTTTTAAATGGCTTCTTGACAAATAGTGTGACTTTTAAATGTTTTCATGAAAAGGGGGATATTTCTCTCAAATAGTTTTGATGATTATTTTCATCTATGTCAACATCCTTCATTATTCATGATTGAGGTTAATGTGATACTATACAATCTTCCATATTGTATCAAATGAGTTATATTTGACTGTGGATGTTCTATTTTTATACCATTCATGGTTTGTGGTTAAAGTATTGACATTTCGTATGCTAGTTTTAATACGAATGTTTATTTTATGCTTAAACCTATTCATATGAGGAATGCATTGGACTTAATAAGTGACGGGTTGTAACACCCCAAGAATTCATAATGTGTTATTTCTTCAAAATAATTCAATAACTTGCACTGCACGCAACACCGAGTTCAATCACACCATTAAAAGAGGTCATGAATAGTATTAACTACATTTTGAACTTTATATAATCCTTATAATTTTAGAATCTCTATTATGAGTTTCTTAGTCATAATGCAAGAACAGATTCATTTTCAGTATTTCACTTTTATCAACTTCTAATAGTGAAACCTTTTTAAATACAATATTTTAATCTTTTTGACTAAATGGGGACATTAAAAATTTAAAATGAAACACCCCAAGCTTCCACGGTACGTTTCCCTTCGAATAATGCGATAGCGTGTGTTGTACGCAACCTCGAGTTCTAACACACACCACAACTAATTAAACTAGCCGTTGTGAATAGTAATACCTACTTTTTGAAATCATATATATTCTATATTTCAAAATGGACTTCATTTTTGGATTCGGAATATCAAAATTAGCCTAGGATGAAATTTTGGTACATTTCGGATAACTTTCATATTTTGATGAATAGTGAAAATTTCTAAATTTTAATTAAAAACAACTTTTTTAATCAAAATAATTAATAGTGATAAATTATGAATTTGAGTGGTTTTAAAGTATATTTAGAATATATTTTTACCATTCAATTTAATGTTTATCATTGGACATAATTTTACAATTAAACCGAACATAAACAAGTGTCAATCTTTTGATAGTTATTATCTCTTAAAAACACGCTTTTTGTTTTGACAGCGGGAATTAATTTTAAATTAATTTCTGCCACTTCTGTGTTTTGAATTTAGAAAAATGGATTCCATATTTGGAATCAGTATGTTCAAATTGTGTAAATAGGTAACTTTTATTTTTAGACATTTTGAATAATTACTGCGGTAAATATTTTATTTACCATGGTTAAGGGTAAATCCGGTAAATAAGGGTTAAAAAATAATATTATAATAATACTAAATTACCCTAAAACGTGTCTTAACCCTATTGGTGGATACATGGTCGACCATGGGCATCTTTGGGTCTATTTTGGGACCCCATGGATCCACTTGTAAGTGATAATGACACATTATATTAATAAAGCTAAAATAAAAATAAAAATGGCATAAGCTTACATCTTTTAGAAGAACAATTTTTACATAGGGTTATAGATGTTGGATTTTAGATTATAAATATTCATTAGAAAGATAAAAAGATTTCCTACATAATGATATTTTATTTATAATTTTTAGACATTAAATAATTTATTTTATTTATGACACAATGATGATGCAGTAATTACTATAATAGTGAAAAATTAAAATAATTGATATTATAAATACCCAAATAAATATAATATGAACCTTTTAATGAATTAAACTAATTTTCTAGGATAATAGGATATATTAGGATTGATTTAATGGACTTTGTTCGAAGTAATCAATCTGTTATGAGTTTCAGAAAAATCAACTATTGAATAGTGTCAAAATTGACATAAAAGAGTTCTTAAAACAAATATTATATTATTAATTGATATTAAATTCTTAAAAATCTAAGGTTCGGCCAAGAGACTTATATTATGATAGGTTAATCATTAATGGACCACTTGGGGGTCGCTTGGATGTATATAGTAAGTTTATTAACCATATTATATAAAAATACAAAGAGACATTGTAAAAGTGAAACTAATTAACTTAGAGTTAATACTTAAAGATAAGGTTAATATAAGTACCCAAACCTATCTAAATTCTATTGGATGAGTTGTTTTCGACCTATCCCCACCTCATCCTTTGAATAGTCAATTTTGGAGCCATTAGAAACCGAATATGAAATTATTATAAATTAATATTTCTAGCTTTTCCAAAGGTGCCCCTCACCCCTCTTATAAAAGGGCACTCCTCCTTCTCATTTATTCACACCTCTCAAGCCACTTGGCTCGTCCAAACTCTGCCCAAATAAGCTCCCCACATCCCTCTCCTCCTCCTTGAAGCTTCCCCTTAGGCAGAAAGCATTTCAAGAAGTCCTTTGGTTCCAACCAAAGTGAGTTACCTAAATTAAAGGTAACGATTTCTCTTAAATTATTTTCATTTATTTTGCTTCTCCAACCCCCAAACTCTTTTTATTTCCTTTCTTTTGTAACAACACCAGTATCCTCAATATACTAGGATGTTGTTATAAGAAGGATTAAAACTACACATACACACAACTCCATCTAATGGATGATGAACATAATGTTTCTGTGGATGGCAAACTAACGCCTCACGAAACGATGATTGTTCAAATACATCTTACCACCTCTCATGGTGTCCATTATGATGGCACTGTAATTAAATATGATAATAATGATATATATTTTATATATAAGATTCTGTAATTCCATTTTATTTCATACCATTATCCGTTTCATGTTGTATATACATACGATAATTTCATTTGAGGAAGTGCGGACTACCGCCCCCTTAAAATGATATGACTCGTTCATACCACACATGGAACGTATAAAGGATGGTGTTAATGAACTTAAGTAACATATATAAAATATTATATTATACTGGAATAGTAATATACCTATGTATCATTTGGATTCGATTCTTTTAAAATAAAAATTAAATGGAAGTAGCGTTCGTGCGTACGTACGGACTACCGTCTCCACGAACGCGATGAGATTCATTCTCCATCATAACCATTAAAGTATAATTATCATTTGATGATTTAAAAATGATGTTTAAGGACTTGATATCATTCTGGATATGAATAGTATACAACCTATCCTTTACAAACATGTCTTACGTAACAAAACATATGAAAGAAAACAAGTAAGTTAACACCCGAAACAACGATAATACTAAGATATCAATATTAAAAGATCATATATGATATCATATTAATGTAAATGATTCTTGTATAATTTAATAACAATTATTTCACCATTATACAGGAGGTTAACCTACCCCAACAAAGGAAAAGTACAAGGTAAGGGGTTTTCATCTCACTCTTTATTCCCGTGAGATTCATGCCATATTGCCACCATCACCTTTTGTGTGGTGTATGTACTGCCCATAATTATATTATTTGTGTAATACACTCTAATTTATGTGTATTTACATATTCATTGTATGATACCTCTTTTATGGGTTGTATGTTTCATAAGTTACCAAATTGGTAAGAGTTATTTCACAATCTCTTCATTATCCGAGGTTGTATTATACGTAATAATCTACTGGGATCTCTTTATCATCCACATCCATGTTTCTTCGAAATGTATTTCAAAACATTTTTACTATTTACAAGAATATGGGTTAAAGTCATTTATACCCTTGTTTGACTTTTTATAAGAGGTTTATAAAGGAATCTTTCCGTCGTTTTCAAAACAAGGTCCTCTTTAACCTTTTCGACAGAATTGAGATAAGAATGTTTTTTTTACTTATACGGCGGGTGCCGTTATTTTCTGCCGTTATAAAATCGTCAAAGCTTTCCTTACAAGCTTACAAGAATATTTTCAAGAAAATGTTTTATTTTATATGGCTCTTAAATGATTTCAAAAATAGAAAGAGATATTTCTCTAAAAAGTGTTTTGATTTCATCTATGTCAACATCCTTTAATGGATTTTACGCTTATTTGAAGTTGATTTATTATAATTCAAAACTTCTATATTGTATTGAAGGTTTTGTGATATGTTTGACTGTGGATGTGCTATTTTATACCATTCATAGTTTATGGTGAAACTATTGACATTTCGTATGCTAGTTTTAATCCGAATGTTTATGTTATATTTCAAACTTTTCTTCAGATGAATGTGCTAAACAAGTATGTTCCGGGTTGGGGACCGGTAAAAGTAAGCCCTCCAGGTTGGGGACTGGTAAAAGTAAGCCCTCCAGGTTGGGGACTGGTTAATGTAAGCCCTCCAGGTTAGGGACTGGTAAAAGTATTCCCTCCGGGTTGGTGTCCGGTTATTAGAGGCACTCCGGGTTGGTGTCCGATTATTAGAGGCACTCCGGGTTGGTGTCCGGTTATTAGAGGCACTCCGGGTTGGGTTCCGGTTAGAAGTAACCCCTAGGTCTTGGGATGAGGCCTAGACAATGAAATTAACGTTTGACATTATGCATTCCATAATTATGAATGTGGTTATTGATTTTTGCATGTGATTATTCGATTAGTAGAATATCCATGTGAATAAGTAAATGGCATTATTTCATTTTACTTTTGCCATACCATGTTGAAGTTCAATTTTAAAAGGCTTTTGTTTTAGTAATGCATTTCCTTAAATGTTTATTCTTATTTATGAAAGTTTCCGCTTTATTGTTATCCTTACTGGGCATTTGAGCTCACCCCTTTTCTATGTTTTATTTTTTCCCCAGGATGTGAAGAAGTAAATTATTAATGACCTGCAGGGATATTATGAGGGGATAGTAGTGTGGATTATGGAGACATTATGTTGTTGTAGTAGTTTTTCATTTTATGATGTAATGTAAAACTTATGAATATATCTAGTGTTTCCAAGGCTACTAAACCAATCGGTCTTTCGAGATTTGATCTTTCTTGTGATCATGCCAATGTTATGTAATAATGCACCGACTCTGGGTAACTGGGGTCGGGGCGTTACAGTTGGTATCAGAGGAAGTTTAGTACAAACCTTGGAAACTAGATTTAGATAAACTCTGATTAGAGCACGTAGACCTAAGATGAACTTTGAGGATTAGTATAGAAGAACTTCCTAGAATTTTGGTATTGTAGAGATTTTGTGAGTTTTCCGAGCAATACATCCCTGTCTGGATACGAGCAGGTAGAGGCGGCTCTGGCACAGATGTACCTAGGGGTAAAACCCGAAAACACCGCTTTGAGCTAGACTCGAACGGGAACTGGTGCACGACAACGGGCCTTGCTGCACTCTTGGTTACGACACTCCCGGGGGATATTCTTAGGATAACTCTCATTATCTTTACAAATCATTATGAAGGGTTTATGAGTATATACTTCCTCAAAGAAAACATTTTTATGATTATGGATTATATCCATAAATAGTTCAATTTATGTTAAGTGTTTTATAAGTATGGGATTATGTATTTTGATTCATAAACTGATCTAGTGTATGCCATTGTTTAGAAATGGCGCCCGGTAGAAGGAATGAGAACTCCAGAAATGCACATGATCCAAAGAGAAGGAAGGATCATATCTTTCATGGTCTTAAGCTAGAATTTATAAGAGAAATAGTCTCCCACGTATTATCATCATATGAAGAAATAATATCATGTGTTGATAAGATAAGTAAAGAGTATAATAAGTCCTATGGCTTTGAAGGGAATCAAGAGAAGAAAAAGATGGAAGAGAGAAAGATGGATAAAGGGAAAAGGGAAAAGAAGAATTTTCCCATATGTGTTAACTGTGGAAAGAAACACCCTGGAACTTGCCTGAAAGGAATGGGAGTTTGTTATAAGTGTGGAGGAAAAGGGCACAAATTACGTGACTGCAAGGGTAAGAAAATGGTTTTAAATGTACAATGCTTCATTTGCAAGGAGTTTGGACACTACGCGAACCTATGTCCCAGTCATCAGACTATGCCGCAAATGATGTTATTGGATAATAATCAAGTTATGATACTACCACAGATGAAGAGGAATGATTAGAGTTCTTATGTTGATTATGTCAATTGAGTGTTGTATCAACAATGTACTTGTTATAATAATTATGGAGTATATAAGGATTGTACTGCAGTACTATTTCATTAAGGACTTGAGATTATGTGGAACAAAGAAAAGTGACTCAATAGCAGGATAAATTTTTGGAAAATATATGGTTGAGAGAATGATAAACCATAATATAGTTCTGATACCGAAATAGTGATTTTGGAATAATACATGATTGCTTTGGATAAATTATATTGGATATTATTGACTACCTTCGAACTGATTAATGATTTGTATAAAACATTTTTGGATTGATGAAGTATATCCAGCATTCTATATGGAATAGGGGAGCATGAATGTAATCAATAAGGAATATGGTAATTCAAGATGTTTCAGTTTATTAAAAGAATACAAGATGAAGGTATTCATATGCTATTACGGGGTAAAAAGGATCTATATTATGTTTACCTTACTTATAAATGTTGGACTGTGAGTTTGGATAGAAGTATTTTGGATAGTTCTAGTTTGGATTATTTTGGATTTCCATAAAAGGACAACCCGGAGGTCGGACGGCAACCCGTCGCGTCCGGCAAGGCTGCGAAACTTGAACCCGCAACCGAAGGGCGACAAGAGTGTATCACCTACCACTGGCCCAAGAGATGTCCTGGATTAAATAATGTAGTTTTTTTAAAAGATCTGGTAGATGAATTATAAATTCGTTTATTTTGGAACCCTCTATGAATAGTATAAATAGAATTTTTTTTACGAGTGAATGATGAGTTTTGGTAGAAATTTATTAATGGATAAAACTCTAATTATAAACTAAGTATATCTCCTTATTATCTTATCCAATCTCATAAATAAATTCCTCAACATTAATAATAGAAACTTAGAACAAAAATGTTGTCCTAGATGGTACCTTAAATCATCACAAATTTATGGCTTTGGGATTGTTGGCCTTTTCATAGCCATGTTCTCTACCACTCTCCATCAGATAATTGATGGTTGGATTTCTCTTCCATATCCATATTTTCCTACATGGAACCCTAGTATGTGTTATTTTCGGTAATCTTCATACTTTCCACTCTTTATTTTAAATAGAGACCTCATTAATTCATTTTTCGATGTGGGATTTCAACTAAGATATTTTGAAATGTCAAAATGTGTTATCCTAATACCCTATGTTTTGTTGAACCGATGGTATTTCAAATCATCATAGATTGATGAGTTTAAGTACCTCAATTTTATACTTGTTTGTGATTGATGACCTCAATCACTACCTATAAATATTTACGTTTTTCCTCCAATTATATGTCTCTAATTGCCACCAATGTTCTCCTAATCGAGATCATAATTTGGTGGTGACCCTTTCATTTCTCTTTTCCTCATATTAAGACTAAATTTTAGTAACCCAATTTCCAATGTGGGTTTTCCCACAAATATATTTTCTACTTTCAACCTTTTATTTTTGAAGAAAAATTTCAAATTGCGAGGACGCAATTTATTGAAGGAGGGGAGAATGTAACACCCCAAAAATTCATAATGTGTTATTTCTTCAAAATAATTCAATAACTTGCACTGCACGCAACACCGAGTTCAATCACACCATTAAAAGAGGTCATGAATAGTATTAACTACATTTTGAACTTTATATAATCCTTATAATTTTAGAATCTCTATTATGAGTTTCTTAGTCATAATGCAAGAACAGATTCATTTTCAGTATTTCACTTTTATCAACTTCTAATAGTGAAACCTTTTTAAATACAATATTTTAATCTTTTTGACTAAATGGGGACATTAAAAATTTAAAATGAAACACCCCAAGCTTCCACGGTACGTTTCCCTTCGAATAATGCGATAGCGTGTGTTGTACGCAACCTCGAGTTCTAACACACACCACAACTAATTAAACTAGCCGTTGTGAATAGTAATACCTACATTTTGAAATCATATATATTCTATATTTCAAAATGGACTTCATTTTTGGATTCGGAATATCAAAATTAGCCTAGGATGAAATTTTGGTACATTTCAGATAACTTTCATATTTTGATGAATAGTGAAAATTTCTAAATTTTAATTAAAAACAACTTTTTTAATCAAAATAATTAATAGTGATAAATTATGAATTTGAGTGGTTTTAAAGTATATTTAGAATATATTTTTACCATTCAATTTAATTTTTATCATTGGACATAATTTTACAATTAAACCGAACATAAACAAGTGTCAATCTTTTGATAGTTATTATCTCTTAAAAACACGCTTTTTGTTTTGACAGCGGGAATTAATTTTAAATTAATTTCTGCCACTTCTGTGTTTTGAATTTAGAAAAATGGATTCCATATTTGGAATCAGTATGTTCAAATTGTGTAAATAGGTAACTTTTATTTTTAGACATTTTGAATAATTACTGCGGTAAATATTTTATTTACCATGGTTAAGGGTAAATCCGGTAAATAAGGGTTAACAAATAATATTATAATAATACTAAATTACCCTAAAACGTGTCTTAACCCTATTGGTTGATACATGGTCGACCATGGGCATCTTTGGGTCTATTTTGGGACCCCATGGATCCACTTGTAAGTGATAATGACACATTATATTAATAAAGCTAAAATAAAAATAAAAATGGCATAAGCTTACATCTTTTAGAAGAACAATTTTTACATAGGGTTATAGATGTGGGATTTTAGATTATAAATATTCATTAGAAAGATAAAAAGATTTCCTACATAATGATATTTTATTTATAATTTTTAGACATTAAATAATTTATTTTATTTATGACACAATGATGATGCTGTAATTACTATAATAGTGAAAAATTAAAATAATTGATATTATAAATACCCAAATAAATATAATATGAAACTTTTAATGAATTAAACTAATTTTCTAGGATAATATGATATATTAGGATTGATTTAATGGACTTTGTTCGAAGTAATCAATCTGTTATGAGTTTCACAAAAATAAACTATTGAATAGTGTCAAAATTGACATAAAAGAGTTCTTAAAACAAATATTATATTATTAATTGATATTAAATTCCTAAAAATCTAAGGTTCGGCCAAGAGACTTATATTATGATAGGTTAATCATTAATGGACCACTTGGGGGTCGCTTGGATGTATATAGTAAGGTTATTAACCATATTATATAAAAATACAAAGAGACATTGTAAAAGTGAAACTAATTAACTTAGAGTTAATACTTAAAGATAAGGTTAATATAAGTACCCAAACCTGTCTAAATTCTATTGGATGAGTTGTTTTCGACCTATCCCCACCTCATCCTTTGAATAGTCAATTTTGGAGCCATTAGAAACCGAATATGAATTTATTATAAATTAATATTTCTAGCTTTTCCAAAGGTGCCCCTCACCCCTCTTATAAAAGGGCACTCCTCCTTCTCATTTCTTCACACCTCTCAAGCCACTTGGCTCGTCCAAACTCTGCCCAACTAAGCTCCCCACATCCCTCTCCTCCTCCTTGAAGCTTCCCCTTAGGCAGAAAGCATTTCAAGAAGTCCTTTGGTTCCAACCAAAGTGAGTTACCTAAATTAAAGGTAACGATTTCTCTTAAATTATTTTCATTTATTTTGCTTCTCCAACCCCCAAAATCTTTTTATTTCCTTTCTTTTGTAACAACACCAGTATCCTCAATATACTAGGATGTTGTTATAAGAAGGATTAAAACTACACATACACACAACTCCATCTAATGGATGATGAACATAATGTTTCTGTGGATGGCAAACTAACGCCTCACGAAACGATGATTGTTCAAATACATCTTACCACCTCTCATGGTGGCCATTATGATAGCACTGTAATTAAATATGATAATAATGATATATATTTTATATATAAGATTCTGTAATTCCATTTTATTTCATACCATTATCCGTTTCATGTTGTATATACATACGATAATTTCATTTGAGGAAGTGCGGACTACCGCCCCCTTAAAATGATATGACTCGTTCATACCACACATGGAACGTATAAAGGATGGTTTTAATGAACTTAAGTAACATATATAAAATATTATATTATACTGGAATAGTAATATACCTATGTATCATTTGGATTCGATTCTTTTAAAATAAAAATTAAATGGAAGTAGCGTTCGTGCGTACGTACGGACTACCGTCTCCACGAACGCGATGAGATTCATTCTCCATCATAACCATTAAAGTATAATTATCATTTGATGTTTTAAAAATGATGTTTAAGGACTTGATATCATTCTGGATATGAATAATATACAACCTATCCTTTACAAACATGTCTTACGTAACAAAACATATGAAAGAAAACAAGTAAGTTAACACCCGAAACAACGATAATACTAAGATATCAATATTAAAAGATCATATATGATATCATATTAATGTAAATGATTCTTGTATAATTTAATAACAATTATTTCACCATTATACAGGAGGTTAACCTACCCCAACAAAGGAAAAGTACAAGGTAAGGGGTTTTCATCTCACTCTTTATTCCCGTGAGATTCATGCCATATTGCCACCATCACCTTTTGTGTGGTGTATGTACTGCCCATAATTATATTATTTGTGTAATACACTCTAATTTATGTGTATTTACATATTCATTGTATGATACCTCTTTTATGGGTTGTATGTTTCATAAGTTACCAAATTGGTAAGAGTTATTTCACAATCTCTTCATTATCCGAGGTTGTATTATACGTAATAATCTACTGGGATCTCTTTATCATCCACATCCATGTTTCTTCGAAATGTATTTCAAAACATTTTTACTATTTACAATAATATGGGTTAAAGTCATTTATACCCTTGTTTGACTTTTTATAAGAGGTTTATAAAGGAATCTTTCCGTCGTTTTCAAAACAAGGTCCTCTTTAACCTTTTCGACAGAATTGAGATAAGAATGTTTTTTTTACTTATACAGCGGGTGCCGTTATTTTCTGCCGTTATAAAATCGTCAAAGCTTTCCTTACAAGCTTACAAGAATATTTTCAAGAAAATGTTTTATTTTATATGGCTCTTAAATGATTTCAAAAATAGAAAGAGATATTTCTCTAAAAAGTGTTTTGATTTCATCTATGTCAACATCCTTTAATGGATTTTACGCTTATTTGAAGTTGATTTATTATAATACAAAACTTCTATATTGTATTGAAGGTTTTGTGATATGTTTGACTGTGGATGTGCTATTTTATACCATTCATAGTTTATGGTGAAACTATTGACATTTCGTATGCTAGTTTTAATCTGAATGTTTATGTTATATTTCAAACTTTTCTTCAGATGAATGTGCTAAACAAGTATGTTCCGGGTTGGGGACCGGTAAAAGTAAGCCCTCCAGGTTGGGGACTGGTAAAAGTAAGCCCTCCAGGTTGGGGACTGGTTAAAGTAAGCCCTCCAGGTTAGGGACTGGTAAAAGTATGCCCTCCGGGTTGGTGTCCGGTTATTAGAGGCACTCCGGGTTGGTGTCCGGTTATTAGAGGCACTCCGGGTTGGTGTCCGGTTATTAGAGGCACTCCGGGTTGGGTTCCGGTTAGAAGTAACCCCTAGGTCTTGGGATGAGGCCTAGACAATGAAATTAACGTTTGACATTATGCATTCCATAATTATGAAAGTGGTTATTGATTTTTGCATGTGATTATTCGATTAGTAGAATATCCATGTGAATAAGTAAATGGCATTATTTCATTTTACTTTTGCCATACCATGTTGAAGTTCAATTTTAAAAGGCTTTTGTTTTAGTAATGCATTGCCTTAAATGTTTATTCTTATTTATGAAAGTTTCCGCTTTATTTTTATCCTTACTGGGCATTTGAGCTCACCCCTTTTCTATGTTTTATTTTTTCCCCAGGATGTGAAGAAGTAAATTATGAATGACCTGCAGGGATATTATGAGGGGATAGTAGTGTGGATTATGGAGACATTATGTTGTTGTAGTAGTTTTTCATTTTATGATGTAATGTAAAACTTATGAATATATCTAGTGTTTCCAAGGCTACTAAACCAATCGGTCTTTCGAGATTTGATCTTTCTTGTGATCATGCCAATGTTATGTAATAATGCACCGACTCTGGGTAACTGGGGTCGGGGCGTTACACGGGTGGAGCCCGCTATAGCTCCTCGATGCATCGGTAGGTCTCATGAGACAAACTAGTGTCTTGGCACAAGGCCTTGGCAAAATCTTATTTGTAGTCTTGGCACGAGGCCTTGGATATGTGGTTATGATAGTCTGGAATTATGCATTCCATCATTATGAAAGTGGTTATTGATATTGCATGTGATCATTCGACTAGTAGAATATCCATGTGAGTAAGTAAATGGCATTATTTCATTTTACCTTCGCCATTTTATGCTGAAGTTTAAATTTAAAAGGCTTTTGTTTTAGTTATAAATTACCTTAAGTGTTTATGCTTATTTATGAAAGCTTCTGCTATAATGTTATCCTTACTGAGCATCCGAGCTCACCCCTTTCAATGTTTTATTTTTCCCAGGATTATGAAGAAGTAATTTATGAATGACCTGCAGGGATAATATGAGGGGATATGAATACAAGATGTTTTTTTTATGATGTAATGTAAAAATTTATGAATGTATCTAGTTATTCCAAGGCTACTAAACTAATCGGTCTTTCGAGACTTGATCTTTCTCATGATCATGCCAATGTTATGTAATAATGCACCGACTCTAGGTAATTAGGGTCGGGGCGTTACAGATGAAGCTCAGTGTTGACAGTTTTCTGAATTCATGAAATGTGAGTTTGAAATGTCAATGATTGGAGTGCGGACATTTTTTCTTGGTTTACAAGTAACACAAGGATGGAATGGCACATTTATCTTTCAATATAAATATTCCAAGGAGGTTCTGAGGAGATTTGGGATGAAAAATTCCAAGGATATGAAGACTCTGGTTTCTACCCAGATGAAACTAGCAAAATATGTTGAAAGAATGGCGGTCAATATCACAGAATACAAGAAAATTATTGGAAGTTTACTATAATTGACCACGATAAGGCCTGAAATTGTGTTATACACATCCCAAGAAGCGAGATATCAATGTATTCCTGAGGAAAGCCACTTGATTGCAGTGAAAAGAATAATTCGGTATATTAAGGGCATGGTGGATTTCGGTTTGATGTATACAGACAAATGTCCGCAAGAGAAGCTGGGATATACAGATTCAGATTGGGTCGGTTCAGCGGATGATAGGAAATCAGTGTCAGGACGTGGATTCTATCTTGTTGGACTATGTATTGCTTGGCTATGCAAGAAACAAGATTTTATTTCATTAATAACCATAGAAGTTGTTTATATTATGACCACTGAAGCTTGTACATAATTATTATGGATGAAGCAGCAGCTTGATGATATGAGAGATGAAGTTACTTCTCTGATCAGAATCTAGTGTGATAACTCAAGTGCTATAAATCTTATCAAAAATCTAGTACGTTACTCATGGACAAAGAACATTGAGATAAAATATCATTTTCTTAAATAGTAAGTGTAGAAATGGATAGAGAAGTTGAATTATGTGCCTACAGATCTACAGGTTGTGGACATTCTGACAAAGGCCTTACCCTAGGAATCTTTTGAGAGGCATCGACTGGCTCTAGGAGTCCAATAAACTACCCACACTTGAAAAAGTGTGGCTATGGAACTACCCCCTCTCCCCGAGGTATGGTATGTTCTTTTCTATTATGCTAATCTTTGTTCTTTCAAATGTCTCAGACCATAGAGGAGTGACCTTTGAGATTGTTGATAAAGGGGGAGAAATAGTGACTCCTCAACGGGGAGAAACTGTGGCTAAGAATGGGATAAAATCACTTAGTCAAAGACATGAGGAGAATCTAATAGGTGGAGAAATGAGATATGGGGAGAGCAAAAAGAAAGGGGGAGTATGAGTTTTAAATCTGATGATTCTAGAAGAGATTGATCTAGGAGTAGATATCACGATAACTGAGGATCATGATAACAACAGATGAGTGGTGTTGAAATGGTGTCATAAGGTTTCCAGTTATCACCAATTGGTATCAGTGTAATATCAACAATTATTATTCATTTTTCAATTAGTATCAGTTTGGTGTCAACTGTTGGTGTCTGAAATGAAGTGATCCAATGATGATCTTTTCATTTAATCTTTTTTCCCACGGTGAGCATTTCTCATGTGGGCTTAGAGTACGTGTTAAGTGAATCATTTAATTCTATCAAAAATTAAAATAGGTGAATGGTGGTAGTAGTTTGGAGCTTTAATTAGGTATCAAAGTTCAGTGAATTGTTATGAGAAGAATTTTCAACAAACCCAAAGGGGGATATTGTTGGGAAACAATCCCTCAAGGTATCATTGTAACATTTTTGAGGTGATTGTGTTTGTTGACAAAGTGGACCTCCAGGTTTTGGTTGAGGAAAGATCAGACCCCAATGTCTAATCTCTTGACAAGGGGGTTTACATGGTGATTTTTCAGGTTCCATAGATATTGTTGACAACCAATGTGGACAAAGAACTATGAAAAAGGAATGGTTGATCTGGAGGTGGTACAAAAACAACATATCTAAGGTGGCATCATTTTCTAGTGTTTTCCAAATTTTTAGTCCTCAAAATTGGAATATGGGGAAACATGGTTTAGGTAAAGGAAGTTGCACGCAAGATCTAGGATGGTTTGGAAACTTGCATGCAAGGCATGTTTCGTGGTCAGAATTTCGAAAAATGGAAAATTCATGAGGTGCGTGCAAGATTTGGAAATGTGAGCAAATGACTGAGTTGGGAGAAATAATATTACATTCATGGTAGGTTTTGGGAGAATAAAGTCAAAAATTTGAAAAGGTATGATGTGTATGAAATATTTGGTAGTGGGTGCCAAATAAAATGTTTCACGAAAGAAACTTGTGCACCCAAGACGATGTCAAACGAGGGTATACACGGTCGAAGAGGAACTGAAAATAAAATTTGAATCTTCTTCAATGGGGTCATGAACGCCTATAAATACGAGGTGACCCACTCATTTTGGAGAGCTCAAAACTTTGAGAAAATCCGATCACCAGATCACGTAAGAATTTCACGCAAATAGATTTGAGTGAAAGGTTTTGAGTTGTGCACAAGCTATGAAAGTTGTGCATAGTATTTGAGTTGTTTGAAAGATTTAAGTTGTGCGCAAAGGGTGTTTCGCGACAAAAGTGGAATCTTGTGTGCAAGGCATTAAAGTTGCACGCAAGATGCATTATGGGTTGTGCGAAAGATTTTCTGTTCCCGGTACACTTAGTGCAAAGTGAGATTAATCTGTGGTTGAAAGTTGAACTTCAACAGAGAATCTATAAACTGTGAGTGGATCTTCAGAAGAAGTAGTGATCTTAACTTAGTTGAGAGAGCAGTGAGTTATCAATCTGTGAGAGGTTGTAAACCTGAAGGGACAGCGAGTCTGCTTCGAACATGTAAATATGAGTGTGATTATAGTGAATTTGGTACATCGAGACATTTCCAGTGTACGATCTTTGAATGTATCCCATTGAGGGTAAACCAAGTAAAAATCAACATGTCACGTGCATGATTAAATTTTTGTTTATACTTTTCTTCAGGAAGGAGAGAGAAAAGACTTTTTTTTAAAAATGAAACAAGATCAATATGGGATGTTGTTTTAATCTGTCATACCCTGATTCACACACCTCTCAGGGTATCTATCATAGTGTACCTAACAAATAATTGTAGGAGTGAAGACAGAGGGTGGGAAGGGGGTATTTATAGTTGAGGAGATGATGGTTTTCCCATTATTTTTATAATTATTTAAATATTTTGCAAAAAACAACCTATAGAATTGATATTTGTGACCATGAATAGTACTATGTGCTTGTGAGTTTGAACCAAGTGTGCTTAAATCTTCCACGATTCTAGGAATTTTGAATTTAATAGATAATGTTTATTCATGGTAAATTGCCGTATTTTTCTATTCATTAAAAATATGAGTATTTTAGAAAAATCCAAAAAATTTACACTAATATTTTTTGATGTGTAGAATTTAAAATAGAAACCAATTTTTTTAATATAATTTTATAAATATTATTAATTTAATTTTTAAATAAAATAATAATATATTCTAAAAATAACATTTTTAAGTCTATATTTTGTTTTATATCACCTTAAAAAATTAATCAAGATACAATTATCTTATAACCTTATGAAAAAATAGGATAATATTATTTACTATTCATAATGGTCAAATTACTATTCATATGTCTATTCATTAGGGTATGTTTCTATTCAAAAAAATTATTTTTCTCTTATCAGAATCTAAAAAACTTGTTGAACGCAATTGTGTATGTAATTTTTTCGAAATTTAAATCACATGGGTGAAAAAATTATGATTAATATCTAGGTTATAACAAAGTTGTATTTTTTAGAGACTTAGTGTATCATGTATTCAACATTAAATTTATTTGAAAAATCATGGGGTGATACATTATCCTCACCTTATAAAAGGATCATCCTAGAAATTACCAAAATGTTACCTGACAAAAAGAATTTTGTAGTTCTTCATCATAATATTATCAGGCTCCCATGTTTCCTCTTCAATTTTATTATTTTTCCTATATATATTTACAAGAAGAGTTTCCCAATTCCTCAAAACTTGTCCTTCAGTGCCCAGAATCCATATAGTCTCTTCACAGTAAGATAAGTCATGTTTCAATTCTATACCTTCAGAAGTGAGCACATGCATTGGGTCTAACATGTACTTCCTCAGATATGGGACATTAAACACATTATGTACATTATACTGGATAGGTGGAATAGCCAAATGATATGAAACTGCTCAAATTGTCTCCATAATTTCAAATGTGCCTATATATCGGGGGATCGGTCTCCCTTTTTCCAAAATAAAATAAAACCCATCCTTGGATATACTTCTATGAAAACATGATCTCCCACATGAAATTTCAAATCCTTCATTTGATTATCAGTACAAAGTTTTTGACTACATTGAGATGATCTGATATGGACATGAATAGTCTTTATCTTCGCTTTTGTTTCCTCCGCAAGCTCTAGGCCCACTAGCTTCCTTTCAACAACTTCTTCCCAACATGTTGGTTTATGAAAAATCTTTCCATTCAAAGTTTCATACAGTGCCATTTGAATACTAGATTAGAAACTATTATTGTACGAAAACTCCACCAAGGGTAAATATTGATCCTACATACCATAAAAGTCATGTGAAAATGATATGTACATGTCCTCTAAGGTTTTTATTTTCCTCTCTGATTTCCCATTTGTTTTTGGGTGATAATCCATACACAATCAAATCTTATTATCCAAATATTTCTTAAGAATTTTCCAGAATATTGATGTAAATATAGGATCAAAATCATACACTATTGAAATCTATGATCCATGAAGTCTTACATATTCATTTATAAAGAGTAGTTCATGATGATCTAGTGTAAAATCTTGTCTTATAGTAAGGAAGTGTGAAGATTTTTTAATTCGATCAGCAATTACCCATATTGCATCATTATTTCTTGGTGTTTTGTGTAATCCTTGGGAAAAATCAATGGTGATGGAATACCATTTCTATATATGAATAGGTAGATGTTTCATGAATCCTATAGGATGTTTCCTATCATCCTTCAATTGTAGAAAGTCAAAACATCTTGATACATAGTCCACAATTTTCCTCTTCATGTTGTCCAACAATAAATGTTCCTTCAAATCAATATACATTTTAGTGCTACCAGGGTGAATAAATTAATTTGAACTGTTAGAATCATCCAATAACTCCCTTATTGGCACTGGTATAGAGGGAAGACATAGCCACTTACCAAATTTAAGAATTCTATCTTCACATATTATGTCAACCAAAATCCTCTCTTTCACATTAATAATTTTATTTTGCAGGTTTTAATCATCAAGATGACATATTTTAATCCTTTATAAAAAAGAAGGTTGGGAAACCAAATGAAAAATTAGTAATATTTTATCTTCTTTGATAATACCATATACATACTCAATATATCCATGTACAAAGGATCCTTATCAATATTCATTTATTAGAGAACTCCATGATCTTTCCTACTGAATGAATCAGCTATCTTATTTTCCTTTCCTAGGTGGTAGTGCATAGTACAATCATAATCCTTGAGTAGTTAGAGACATTTATTTTACCTCATGTTGTGTTCTTTCTATGAGAAGATATAATTCAGAATCATTTGATCCATTTATATTTCAAATCATTCACTATAGAGAGAGTGCATCCATATTTCTAGAGAGAATATCATAGAAGATAATTCTAGATTAGGATTAGGATATTGTTTTTCATTAATTTTTAATTTCCTAATGCACAGGAAATAACTCTATCATTCTACATAAGGACACAACCATGTACTATATTTGATGAATCACTATAGACCACAAACCCTTTATTCCATTATGGTAGATCTAGGATTGGATAATTCACTAATATCATATTCAATTTTTCTAAAAAGTCCTCACATTATTTTTTCCATATGAATATAACCACTTTACGTGTATGCTTGGTCATTTTGTTGGATAAATGGTATAAGATCTTAACTAAATGAGGATAATATCCTACTAAACCCATAAAACTATGTACCTCAGTTATATTCATTGTAGTATGCCATTCTTGAATAGCATTTTTCGCCTTAGGACCAATATATATTCCATCCTTAGAGACAATGTCGCCAAGAAATAAAACTGATTGAATCCAAAATTCACACATTCTAAACATCCCATACAATTAATTCCTTCTTGGAGTCTTCAAAATACTCTAAATGTTATTTTCACAATCTTCATAGAATTTGGATTACATAGATATATAATAAATAAATACCAGAAAAAACCCATCATGATATTTCTTGATAACTCTATTCATTAGATCTATGAAAAAAAGGATGCATTATTTATTTTAAAAGGAATTACTGTAAACTTGTAATGACCATACATGGTTTGAAATTTTGTTTTTGGAGTGTCTTCATTCTTCAAAATCAACTCATGATATCCATATTGAAGGTCAATCTTCAAAAAATATTGAGGTCCATTAAGTTGATCAAATAAATCATCAATGCGAGGTCGGGAAAAATTGTTCTTTACTGTTATAGCACTGATCTCAATGTATTAAATTCACAACTTCATATATCCTTATTTATTCTTAATGAAAAGAATAAGGGTTCAACATGGAGAAACACTAGGGTGAATAATTCCTTTATCAATCAATTCATATAATTTTTTCATTAGTTACACTAATTCTACAGCGACCATTCTATAAGGGGTCTTTGATATGGACCTTGAATTAGGAAATAAGTCAATGGAAAATTCAATTTTGTGCTCTAGAGGATGTTAACCTAAATCTACTGGAAAGGTGTAAACATATTCCTTCACAATAGTTACCTCCAATAATTGAAAATTATTTTCCTCACCCATAGTTATTGAATTCCATTCATCTACGATAATTTAATTGAGTAGATCTACTGGGGGTTGATCTAGATGAGAATTAGATTGTTATGTTTCTTCCCTGAAGATAAGTCATTCCACGTCATCCTCAAAAAATTTATCATCATTCTTCTTGAAATAAATTTTTGAATCATGGTTCTAAATCCAATCCATACCGAGGATTATATCAATGTAAATAATGAGTATGACAAAAAAATCAGCAGAAAATTTACATTTATATTCCATAATTAGGACTTCCTGACATAACCTTTTTGCAATGATAATTCCCTCATGACTTTTGACTAACAGCTCCCTTATTAAATCTAATTTAAAATGTCTACTTTTCATGGAAAAATAGGAAGATATTAATGAATGAGATGATCAAGAATATAATAAATCATTGTCTTTTTTCGAGGAAACAATTAAATTACCTTCTACAACATCGTTAGGAACTTCAACCACCTCATTTGTGACCGCATAATCTAGGACGTTCTCCCTTGGACTTATTTGGGAAATATTTCTCTGATGCTTAAGAGATTCATGTGATTAATGCCTAATCTCCCTATAGTTGTAGAATTAAACATTGTTAAATTATTTCATCCCCTTACAATCCTGATATAGGTGGTCTTTTTCTCCACACTTTAACAGAGTCGCATTCCCTTCAGGAAAGTGTCATGGGGTTTCTTCCCAAATTACTGCACAATATAAGGTCAAATATTCCCTTCTTCCCCATTTCCTTATTTCCTTTTCTAGATTATTCTTCAACCCTCTTATTCTCTTGTTTTCCATTAAAGTTATAAGATATATAAAATTACTTTTCTGTCTTGATATCACTTGAGACTACATCTTCATATGATGAGAATCTTTTGGAGACTAGTTCCCCTTAGAGGAATGGTTATAAACCATCAATGAATCGATCAATATTGCTCCTTGGATTACATATATAGTCTGAAAAAATTCCTTTTCAGCCATGTAATGTTGGATTCATACTTGGCACCATTTTCATCCTTCTTCTTCCTCAGATTCAAGAATTTAATTTCCATATCTACTCGGTGTTCATGGGGGAAATATTTTTTTAGGAATATTTCGTTGAAATCCCTCCATTCTATATCTTCTATTTATTCCTCTACCTTTGTGTTTTGTGTTAACAACCACCATTGATCCACATCTCTTGAAAGATGATAAAATACAATGACAACCTTCTCTATTTCATTACATCCCGAAGACAGAAATATCTTCTATAGGGAACATATCCACTGCTAAGATACAAATGGGTTTGTAGCCTCATTTAATGGTGGCAGCTATTGTCATATAAAGAAATCCTCCATAGCTCCTCCACATTATCAACCAGGATTCCCCATATGGGAAACATTATTATAAATAACTTTATTTAGTTGTCCTAATATAGTTATTAGTTTCTCACCATCAGTCACAGCTACACATCCAACATCATTATTTTCAATAAGAAGAAAATCCCCACATCGGACACACACGTTCATGTGGATTCCATTACATCCACTATGCTCCATTTCTAAATAAATGAATACAATAGATTAATTTATGAATCATAATGTATAATATCAATATAGAAAAATACTTATCATGATTACCTAATCTCATAATCATAAACATGGTTTTGTTGAGGAAAAAATTACATTTAAATCCTTCATAATTTCTTGTAAATAAAATGTGAATTCTCTTAAGAATATCCCCCAAGAGTTTCAAAACAGGTGAACAATAAGGACTATTTTCATGTAACAGGATACCCCAGGTCATTCCTGAGACTCCTTATCAGAGTTTTCACTTCTAGGTACATCCGTGCCAGAACCATATTCACCTGTTGTATCTAGTCAGAGATTTTTTTCTAGATAGATCAACATAATATATTTCATTCCAAAACACCAAGATGTTCTTAAATGTTTATCATCAAATACTATCTCAGGGATTTGTTCCCTAATCTACATTTTCTATAGCTAGTTACCAAGTTTTCTATTAAACCTCCTCTAATACAACCTATAAGGACCCGACCCTAGTTTCTCTAGAGCTAGTGCATAATTTTATTTCACTGGAATATAAACAAGGAATATGCATCTTTATGGAACGATCAGTTTGGTATATTTGAAAAAATATACATACATAAGTTCAACATTACAACTTCAAATGAAAAATGACATTGAAATTCCTTTGACAACATCCATAACTCCATGTTATTTCTACATGTCATTCATAATAAAAAAAAGTCATGTCCTAAGGAAATTAAACATAAAAAGGGGAGAGATAAAAATCTCAGTAAGGGTAAGAAATACAGTGGAATATTTCATAAACATAAACATTAGGCCTGTTGAATAACTAAAATCACATGCCTTTAACAATAAACTTGAACACATTATGGTAGGAATAAGAGATGTATAAAAATTGCCATATAAAAATATAATCATGGGTATTCCACTAGTTGAATAACCTCATGAACCATAAATAATATTCTAATAATGAAGGAATGAAAAATGAGGGAGATAATAATTATACTGTCAAGGCCTTGTTACAAGATCATAAATAATCTTTTTATCAAGGATTTGTTCAAATATCGTAGTTTGTCTCATGAGACATACTGATGCACCGAGGAGCTATAGTGTGCCCAAAATATCACTTATTATGTCCAATTCATTCCTCAAATGAATGGGGTTAATCAAAAACAACATATACATTAATATTGAAACTAATATATGGAATGTAAATAACATTCCCAAAAAATTAAGCCTAAACACTATCCAATCAGAGTAAATTGGTAAATTGTTTTATGATAGCACATCCATAGTAAAACTAATCATAAAACAGTTAATTAAATATGATATATGATCCTAAAATATTAATCCAAATTATATATAAGAATCAACAACTGTGTGTAAATAGATGAATATACTCTTATAAAATCATTGAGTAATTCTTGAGGTAAATACTCTTTTACGTTGAAATGTAGAGTTTTTTTGGAAAATATTTGAATAAAAATATAAGTGAAGTAAGATAGTATTTTCATAATAAAAAGAGTGACTTTATTAAGATAATGGTTTCCAAAAACTTATTAATATTTCCTTTGAAAAAGAAAATAATTTGAGAAATTCCCTTGAAACGAGATTGTATTCTGGGAAGAATTTTTGAAAGATCCTTTTAAAACAATATAATTACCCATAAATGAAGTTAGGATTATTTTTAGATAAAAAAAGATTAATTTATACCTGAATATATGAGGATTATATAAGAATAAATAATAATTTAATTTGGGTATGTTGATAATATGACCAAGCTGAATGAAAATTGAGATTCGGGTTGAAAATCCTTACCTTAAGTCTGAATGTTACACTCTTGACCATATGGTCCTAGAATTTGAAATTAGAATCATTAATAAAATAATTCATAACCTATTAGAAATGAATTTCTTTACCATAATTTTTTTAGTTCGTTTATGTCCTTATTGATATGTTATAAAATTGAATTAGGCCATTCTATTGTGTTTGTTTTCTCAATTTTCATAATCGGTTCACTTGATTTTCTGTATTGGTATTCATGTGGAATGGATGTAAATCTACAAGATTAAATTGAAATATAATTTATGAACATAAATATGTGTTAATGGACAATTATATAATTTGGTTACATTTAATTAGGATTAATAATTATATGAAATATTAATGATAGTCACTTTGATTATTTTAGCGGTATTTTGATTGGTAAGAACCATTTTGTTCATTGGATTTAACATTATGTATATAGCTTGTTCCTGAATATTAAATAAGTTATAATACTTATATTATAACCTTATTCAACCATAAAAATGGTTTTAGGACCATTATTTAATCAGAAATTTAAGAACAAAACATTATCGCCTACGAAGGTTGTAAATTGGAACCTCGATGATTTCGTTTATAAAATAAGAGAGAGTGTAAGGGTATTGCTGATGGTGATTCCATTAACATGATATAATTCAAGTATGTGGATGATAATTGTGTTATAATTTTCATTTGGACATAGTAGGTGAGGAGAGGATAAAAATACAAGGGAACTTCAAATGAAATTGAATGAAATTGAGTGTGAATTTGCTTCTTGAATCCACCCCCTTGAGATTCTCTTTAAGGGAAGGGTTTTGGTATTTTCGAAATACCAAAAGATCTTGGAAGTGTTTAGTGTCTAGGGAAGGATATTAAGGTATATCTGTGAGGATCTTTAAGGAATAGAGGAGTGAAGAGAACAAGGAGTGAGGGGGAGGTTTATAATGGAGCAGAGGAGGGGTTTCCAATTTTTTTTACACATTATTTAATTGATTTTTCAATGAAAACCAAGAGTATTGATTCTTGTGACCAATAATAGTAATATCAGCATTTTATTAATAACCTAGTATGATTACATCATCAATGATTCTAGTAACAATGAATTTAACTGATAATGTATATATACTGTAAATTATCGCATTTTACTATTCATAAAAATTTTGAGTGTTTCAAAAATATCCCAAAAAATAACCCTATCCATTTTCCAAAGTGTATAACTAAAAAATAAACTCCATTTTTTGAAAATAATTTTCTAAATATTGTTATGTTAATTTTCAAATGAAATCATAATTTACTAGAAAGAAAACAATTTTATATCTATATTTTGTTTTATATCACCGTAGAAAATTATCAATATCTCATTATCATATCACCTTATTACAATAAAACAATAATATGATTCACTATTAATAAGGGTAATATTACTCTTCATATTAATAATCATAATGGTATGTAACTATTCACCAAAAATTATGTTTGTCCTATCAGATCCTAAATATATTACCAAATAAAACCGTGTACGACTATTTTTTGAAATTTAAATCAAAGAGGATGAAAAATTATGTTTACTAGCTAGGTTATAACAATGTGGTGTTTTGTAGAGGCTTAGTGTTTCATGTATTAAATATTATTTTTATTTTCAAAATCTTGGGGTGTTATAGAATGAGAATTCTATTCCATTATATGTTTGAAACTTCATAATCTTCTATCCAAACATCCTTTTAGCTTCCCTTCTATATTTTTTTATACAACTGAATTGATCAGACATCTGGGAAATGAAACAAAATCATGACACCCTATTTAAATCATCAATGTAATGAAAATAATATCTCTCCCACTGAATTTCTCTTGGTGAGATAGATCTACATATATTTTCATTCACAAATTAAGGCACACTATTTTCTTATTTTCCATTTTCTTTCTATGAATTTATAATAATAACCCTTTATTGAAAAGCATTGAACATGTGAGTATGATCATGTTAAATCTTGGGGAGATTGTGAGCTACATCACATATGACCAGATCTTCATGATATGGTTTCCATATGTGGCCAAACCATTTCTTCCACGACCTTTTTTCTTCTTCTCTATATAGAGAGAATATATATTCTTATCCAATCAGAAGGTAGATATTACCCTTCATGTTCACTCTAATTAATAAAATTTTTTATATTTTAGCATGATGATACAACAATATTTTGGATAATATTATATCATTATCCTAATAACACAATTGACTACCACTTAGAATGTTGTGATTCAGACCTTCAACTACCAATACTTCTTCACATCTCATTTCGTTGCCCCCAAATTTAGGTTTTCCTGAGACAATAATTTTCAGGCCATCATCATTTCAAAATTTTAAAACACCTTCAATGTAATATTTGATTCTAATAACAAAATCCTTCTTTTCCATCATATGTTATTTACATAAACTATCAGGCATCCAAACACCATCACGATCTAATTCTTTAATGGAAGTCTCTACAACCACTTATTGGTCAAGTTGTTTTTTATCTATTTCATTGAATTTATACACATTATGGATTTATAATATTTATATTCCTCAGATTATTATATACCTATTTCTTCTAGATGATCCTTAAATTTATTTTTTATTTTTAACTCATTAAATGATGCATTGATCCATTTATAATGACCACTATGGGTCTGTATCGAACAATTCCTCTACATTAATAGTTAGAAAAATTAGTTTATGTCTCTCCTTCGTCAACACTAGAAATAGTTTCCATGAAAATAATTAATATAATTTTTAACTCTATGTGGTATCATTGGTTTTTCTTTTTAACATCACTTAATTTTGGTGATGGAAAGAATGTTTTTCGATAGTCCTATCATTCCATGGAAATAACACCTAATATGAGTTGTATTCCTATAAATTATTGTAGGAAATGCTCTTCCTTGGGTTTTATGTGTTTTCTAATTTTTATTAGTACCCATATAAATTTTCAATATCTTTTCGAGAACCTCATGTCTATCATCTATCACCATAGATTTCTGTTTTCAATCAACCCACATACCTACCTTGTTATTTGGACATGAATGTTCCTTATATTTTTCTAGACCACTATTTTATACTTCAATATTTTCTATTTCCATATTAATATACATTCTATATTTCAAACTAGGATTCTTGAGTCTCTCATTATATTAAAATTCTCTTCATAGATTGATAGTTTCTTCTTCATGTTCTTCGATATGTTAGATTTGTTTTTTCTTTGATAGTCAAACAATTTATTACTAGTTTCTGTTCTTCATCTTTTTTCTAGTACTCAATGAATTTTTACATCTTTTATGGTTTTGAATACATAATCATTTAAATTTATTCATTCATCTAAAAAATCTATTAATAACTAAAAAATATATAAAAAATTTCAACCTTGACCACTATGATTACGTTCTTTGTTTGGATCTCAAAACATCTATCTCCTCAAGAGTGGATTCTTATTGAATATGGGTATCAAATCATCCTTATATTTCATATTCATCATTGTTTCATTATTCTATTTCCTAAGAGATAACTACAACTGCCAAAATAGAAATTTGTTTATTATCATTGAATGTATCTTTGTCTACAACCTCCAATTATTCTAAATAATCATTTTCTTACACTTCACATAAGTTGAATACTTTTTTATGAGAATTTAAACTTCATCCTCATGATCATCTTGAAAAATCTTGGGGAAACATGTTTTAATATTTCCAATGATTCCACATTAAAATAATATAATTATATGTTTTCTTTTGAACCTTACTTTTCCTCATTATATTGTTTAAGAAAGGAATTACATGAACTCATACATATTCTCTTCATACAGGCCATCATCAATTGTGAGATTCTTCAGGTCCTTAAATTTTATCTATTTCAAAATCTATGTTTACAAAGACCCAATATATTTATATATTATCTCATATGCGAAAAGAGTATAGTGACTACTGTCTATTGTCATCTCCTTAAGATCATTACAATCTATTATAGAAACATCCATACTGATTAGTGGTTCAAGTACTCTCATGATGTGCTATTTGATATCAAATAATCAAGAATTTATTTGAGGAAATTATTGTCTTCCACAATAATATTCATCCAGTCACAGAACGCATCTACCGACTCATTTTGGTTTTTTCTCAGTTCCTCATAATTTTTCCATAGAACCAAATTTTTTTCAGATATTTAAATCACATACATATATATTTACCATTTTTTTAATATGTCATTCGTTAACTTACGTCACTTCATATTTGTATGTATTTCAATTTATAATGCTCCCCTTAATGCATTTATTCTTATTCAGTCAGTATAAAATTCTATCCATCCATCTTCTGATAAAGAACCACTATACACAGTAGCTTAAATTCCATGCATTATTGCTATAAAAATATCCATACAAAAATATCAAAATTACTATTGTGTCTTCTTATTAGATAATTGAAAATGGGTTCAATCATAGATCAGAATCCTTTTAAAATTTACAACCACCCTTGAATCCATTGAGAGAAAGAAAATGATATTAAACATTCCCTATGATATTACTTTTTATCCATATTAAAATACATACCATATGAGGGGAGTGGGTCTGATAGATTTAAAAAATATCCCATTCAGATCTTATTTCGTCATTAATAAACACTCTTCTCACCCTTTATGGTAGAGGTTTATGACCTTGTTTGAAAGAATGCATGATGAATAGTAATTTTACATGGTCCCCTTGCACTAGGCTATATCTAATAAGAATACAAAGTTATTGTGACTATGTGCCAAATAAAAAAATTCTCACTATTATTTCTATGTTCATAGTGGACTCATTTTCCCTCATTCTTTACAACCATTCACAATTTGAATGATCAATTCTCTCTCAACTGAAGTATTGACATTGATCCTTCAAATGAAACATCTATTTATATAAAATAACTTATAATTTTTTCACACAAAAATATTCCATGAATATATATTTTCAACAGATAGATGATATAAGAACCACAGTGTGGAGATTACATTGCTTAGATACCTTTTTTGAATGGTTCTTTCTCCTCTACAAAATGATTAAAACCCATTCTGAAAACCTTGCATGGCTTATAGAGAGTGATTCATGATCCCCACTTACATTGCATACATCATTTCTCCACAAACACATTCCATTAATAGAGTTTACTTTGTGGAAGTCCCCCTTCATTAGATGATCCTTCACAAACCACCTCTATACAGAACCACCTCTTTCATGGATACATCATTAATAAAATACCTCCTTCAAGAATAGCATTTGAACTTAGCAGATTTTTTCTAGTGATAACTCTCTAATGAAATGCACAATCAATCAATGACATGATTAGAGGTCCTTTATATAGAAAAAAAATATGAAATACTTTCTAAACAAAATTTCACAAAACTCTTTCATGAATTCTCCATAACTACACACTAAAATCACTATGTGGTTCATATAGTTAATTATTATTTTCATTGGCTCCCTTCTCCTATAAAAAAAATTAACCTTTGTGATGCCCTTAAAATCACTATATTCATCCATTAAGGATGATCCATTTGATGTTATCATAGGGAAACAGTCTATGGGTAAATGTTTCTATGTGGTTCTATTAAGATCACCACCTATGACCACAAATTTAATTCCCCATTTATAGTTCATAAAAAAGAACTACTATGTATAAATCTCAATTATTAATTTCAGTTCTACAAACTGCCAAGTGGTTGGCACAGCTAAATTCCAATGTCACATATCTTATTACAAACACTTTTTGGAACTATGCTATCCAAAAATATTTTGTGGGAATCCGTCATTTTCATGAAAAAAATACAAATCCTGGATTTGAGGAACAAAAATTTTGCAAGTACCTGTAAACTGTTTCACCTTTAAAAAAACATGTCTTAAGAAACAACCATACTGGAATGTTGTGAACTGAAATTTACAACATGACTAAACAAACAAAAATACTAAAAATTTACATTGAGGTAATTTTTAAAAAGATCACATATAATTAGATGTTATATTATTAATGTCATATCCTACATCCATATCTTGTTCCATCAACTGGGAAACAAAACCATTGATTATGTATATGGCGGGCTGCCACCTCACGAACCGATGAAATTCATTTTTTATAACCTCCACCCAATGATGGTTATGATGATATATATAGTATATATATATAATAATAATAAAATATATATAAATCTATAAAACATATATCATATATTTCCTTACCTTTCAATTCATTGAAAAATTATGTTGTCATTTGTGTGTACATTTAGATTACCACCTCCATGTAGAGATGCAATTTTTTTTCATTACAACATAACATTTATTGTATATATAAGTATATTAAAATAAATATTATTATATTTATTTTATAATATTAAATATTTAATGATAATTTAATAAATATCTTTTTCTATAATGATCATTAAAAAAGGAAATGTTACTCATGCTTACATACGACTTACCGTCTCCTGGATTGTAACATATATATTTTTCCTTAACCATATTAAATGATTGGTATTCATGGTATAATTTATGTGTAAAAATTAATATTATTTCATGAATATCATTATAGATATTCTGGAACAATGACCACATTAACTGAAGTCAAACTACCGAAGTTGTTTTAGATATATAATCCAAATAAATACAAAAGGTCCATTATAGAATTAATTGATTATGTAATTAAATATAACATGATAATAGATAAAAAAAAATTATTAATAAACATGAAAAAGTTTTTACATAATGTAAATCTTTAACATGAGTTTTTTATTCTGGAATATAATAAACGTAGAAGACGATTCAGAATCAGGCATTGATATTTTTGTCTCACTTTGATTATTGTGAGACACATGCAACCATCAATACACGTTTCTTTTATATGGTGTATATAATTTCCATCAATGAATTTTATTATTCATTTAATGAATAATATGTGGATTCAAAAATAATTCTATTTTTTATTTCATCTATCATATGATTCAAAATTTACGAAAGCAATATGGGTTTTATGTTATAATATCATTGGTCATTAGATTGTTTATGATTAGTTTATAATGATAAAATTTCATGATATAACTATTAATAAACACATTAAATTTATTCTATTGTGGTTATTGTTTTATAATAAAGGATTATATTTCATTTTCCACTCTTTAAGAACTCATGATACTAAAATAAATTTTTTACAAAAAGTTGACTTTATTTATAAGGATCCAGCCTTAAAACATTACATAATCTTGAATTAAATGAATAATTCACATTGAGGATATTTTCAAGTTTAGAGTTTTAGAGAATTAGGACATAACTATTACATATCAACTTAAAAATTATAAAGTATACACTTCTACTATAACTAATTTTTTTTCAAATCCTCAAAAAAAACAAGAGTTTTGTTCCTGATATAAATCTTCTTGAATACTTCCTTTCTCTTACCCTTCTTTATAACCTGTGAAAAACATTTCAAAAACATGGGATGAGAATAAAAAATCACAGTAAGGGTTATAACATAATGAAAGGAAACATTAACACATAAAAAATATAAACAAATGAAACCATTATTTTCAATCATAACATACCTTCTGAAATCATAATATTTATGAATAACACATATTAATCACAATTAATAAAGATAACTTAAGGAAAACATAACATACTTATATTGTAGCTATCACATCTACATAGGGAGTCACATTCGGAATACCCATCACAGTATATTCCATAAATCTCTTTAGAGAAAAATTCACGTTTATCTCCTTCACGTTACCCAATGCATTAGAGAGCTATCTCGGGCTCACCCTCCCTAGTATTATCATAGAACCACCCGTATACGTAACAATAGCCAAGAACCACAACATAATCATAACACATAACTTAAGCATAAATGAAAGATAACGTCCCCACATTGCAATAAAAATATGACATTATAGGAAAATAAATCCATTCTAAAAACCATTTTCAATACCGAAATTCGTAAAAAGATTATATGGTATTTATTTTTCTTTTGAAAACATTACGGCTTGTTAAGGAATCCATTTATCAATGAATACTCATAGCGGCAGAAAAGGTCGTTGTCACCGCTTACGTAAAAAGAAACATTCGTTTATTTCATTTAGAAAAACACCTTATAGAGAAAAGATTCCCTTTAAATGAAATGAAAAGTAAAAAGGGTTTTATACAATGTATAAAATAAATTCGTGTAGAAATAAAAAGATGCCTCAATGAAAGGAGATTGAGACGAAGTCCCTTATAAAGATGATATCCTTAGATTAAGGATAAATCAATGTCATAATTATGTTTGACAAAAAAAATACACCGAATACAATTGGATATTAACTATAAAACAATCATAGGTCATTCACACATATTCATTGCATGACATAATCAAGAAGTAGAGGTTAAACCCAATGAATTGAAACTGGATTAAGAAGTTCCCTTACAAAAATTTGGTAGCCTAATGACGTCACATCAAATTTCAGAAAACGAGTTGATGAGATAAAAAAAGGGTATCTCATCACTTGGACATAATATTTATAGCAATAAGGATATAGGAGAACATATCCCAACATAAAAATATGTAAATTAAAAGACCTAACAAAAATAAGTGTTTTAAAAAGAGGAGGGTGGAAGGTTTCCTTACTGATTTGGGTAACTTTCGAAACGTACAACTCATGAAAGAAAGACTATAAATTGTTGATGTAAATACCCATAAATGAATGTATATTATAAAAAGAGTAGAATAATGTGCAGTAAATACACCACTCAAAGGAGATAGTGGAAAATATAGCATGAATCTCATGGGAATAAAAAGTGAGATAAAAACCCCTTACCTCATTGTAATAAATCGAGTCGTATGACCAAAAGATAATAAGAACCAAATTTATCATATAATAACATAAATATAAATAGAACCATGATTATATATATATCAAATTTCAGTACACAATACACCACATGCAATAAATAAGTTGCGAACAATGGAAATGTCACGGAATTAAAAGTGAGATAAAAATCCCTTACCTCAACTCTGACTTGTCTTGTTCGTTTATTTATATTCCTGAATAATAAAATTTGTTCAATTTATAATTTCTTAAATAATTCCTTTAAATTTTATTATTCAATTCATATCACATATTATCATGTTATAATAATTAGTTAATTATGTGAGTGCCTATCATACGTTTTGTCGATGTTTGGTACATGAGTCAACAATGAACTTGTTTGAAGAGAATTGTCCATGTAGGTATAAGTACATCATCTCCAGAATGGTGTTCATGATTTAAATATCACAAATATCCAGTATATATGTATTTAATAATATTCCATAATTTTTGGATATAATAAATGAAATATACCATTCATGGAGACGGTAGGCCGTACGTACGCATGAACACTACTTTAATTTTTTTTTGTCATATTAATGGACTTTAAAACTAAATTAGACATAGATATATTATAATTAAAATATAATATATAGGTTATATATTTATAATAAGTTCATTAATTACATTCTTAATAAATTCCATGTTTGGCATGAATGAGTCACATCACTTGAGGGGGCGGTTGTCCACACTTCCTTATATGAAATTATCACATTTGCACAACATGTAAAGAATAAAGGTATGTTATAAATATAAAATTTAGAATCCTTGAGAGGAAAAAAATATAATATATATCATTTATAAATATAGTTCCATCATAATGGACACCATGAGAGGTGTTAAAATAAGATTTAACAATCATCGTTTTGTGAGGCAGTAATTCACCACCCATAGAAACAGTATATTCTTTAACCATTAGACGGATGTGTGCGTAAATGTAGGTAGAATCATTATCAAAACAACATACTAGTATATTTAAAATACTGTTGTTATTATGGTATCAAATAATAAGAAGATATTGGTGATTGAAAAATGAAAATAAAAGAACAAAACTCGATATTAGACATTACCTCTAAAACGGGTAACTCTTTTTGGTTTGAGCCAAAGGCTTCCTTGGATAAACTTCTGCACAAAGTGAGGCTTCTAGGTGTAATAGAGGGATGTGGAGAGATAATATGAGCAGAGGTTGGACGATCCAATGGCTAGAGAGGTTTGGGTAAGGGGGTAGAGGTGGAGGCTTTTTATAAGAGGGAGGATGGTCACTTTTGGAAAGTCTTGAAATGTTACTTTATTATAAAATTATTTTAGGATTTTAAAGGCCCCACAATGAAATATTTTGGATAAGGTGATAAGGGTTCCAAATACACCCATAAAATAGGTTTTCAATAAGTTTATTTCTTATATTTTACCTTATCTTTTCATTTTTTTTAATCGTTCATTAATGAGGTCATCACTGCATCATCATGGTGTAATAAATAAATTTATTTATTTAAAGTATAAAAATTATAAAACAAATACCATGGTGAAGGAAATATGTTTATATTTACAATTACTATTTATAGTCTAAGAGATAATTTATGTAAACAAAATTAAAATTGTTTTACTATGGATATACAGACCTTTGTTATATTTCTCTTTTTTTTAAATAATTTCATAAATTTCACTATCACACCCATGTGACTCCATGGGCCCTCAAGTTTGGTAAAAATCTTCCCATGGTCGGCCATGACTCAAACAAGTGGATTTGGACACATTTTGGGGTCAATTTATATTATTATGCTACTATTTTATTAACCTTAACTTTCCGATTACTAATTAATCACGATAATTATAGATAATTATCGTCGTTACTATTCATAATGTCAAAAAACAAAAGGGTATTAATTACATACTTTGTACATTCTGATTCCAAATATTGAATCCGTTTTACCAAATTCCAAACACAGAAATTGCAGTAATTAATTTTAAAAAATAATTCCTGTTGTCACAACCAAAGACGGGTTTTTAAGAAGTAAAATTTATCAAAATATTGACTTGTTTTTACATCCAATTGAAAACTCAAATTACTTCCAATAAAAAAAAATTGTATTAAGTGATAAAAACATAATTCAATTACACATTAAAACCAATTAAAAGGACAATAAAACTATATAATTAGATTACATGAAAAAGAAGTTTTGATGAAAAATGAAGTATTTTTCACTATTCATTAAAAATGAAAATTTGTCAGAAAAATACCTAAAATTTATCCAATGTAAATTTGATATTCCAAATTCAAAAATGATTTACATTTTACCAAATTCAAAACATATAATTTTCATTAATTAATTTTATAATTAATTCCCGCTGTAAAAATAAATAGCGTGTTTTTATGAAACAATATCTATCAAAAGATTGACACTTGTTTATGTCAAATTTCAAAGTGAAATTAATTCGAATGAAAACCATTGGATAAAATGGTAAAAATATATTTTAGCTACACTTTAAACTCAATTAAAAATATAATCTAACCATATAAATACATTAGATTAAAAGGTGGGTTTGAATTAAAATACAACATTTTCACTATTCATTAAAAACTGAACTTTATCGGAAAAATAACAAAAATTTACACAAAGTAAATTTTTATGTCTTGATTCTAAAGAAGGATTTTATTTTGTCAAATATAAAATTTAAAATTGTCTAAAATTAGATTTAAAAAGGGTTCTCCATCAAAAGGCGGTTAATCGACCTTTTAATGAATATTAGAATATTTATGTTTAAAATTTGATTCATTACCATTTTAAGCCTCTATCATTTACTGGGTAATTGTTAAAATATTTAACAAACATATATAATAATTTTTTTAGTTATTTCTATTCATTCCCGCCATTACAATGTCTAGGCGTTAACTACCATTTAAAATAATAGTATTATATTATTAGTGTGCACCGTAAGATTTCAAAGAAACTCATTGTTGCGTATTGGGTATTCCATAGAACATACCATTCCCTTTAAAGTAATATTCAAAAATATTAAGAAATATGAAAATGTAATATTCTTTATTTACTTAGGATGTTACATCCTTCCCCCTTTTGGGAATTGCATCCTCGCAATTTTTAAAATTTGGCTTAGAAACTTCATTGAAAGCCCCACATCGAAAAATGAGTAAATTAAACTATCACTTTAAAAGAAATAAAGAAAAGTAAAAATGTCACCCGAGACAACAGAGACTATGATTCCATGAAAACATGGATATAAAGGTAAAAAAACAGACCGTCAAGTTCTGATGGAGAGTGATAGAAAACATTTCTAGGAGAAAGTTAATCACCATAAAATCACAAACTTGTGATGGGTTAAACGGTATTTTATTCGCCAGTAAGAAACGTTAACAGACAACATTTTTTTAAAGTTACTTTTCAGTGAGAACTTTATTTATGAGCATAACTAAATCGTAAGGAAACATACTTACTTGTCATGTAGACTTTTATATCTTTCTAGATTTCATACACAAACTCATATTTTCTCCAAAAGATTTGTATTTAGGATGACTTGTTCACATTAAGAGTGTTATAATGAACTTTTTGTAAATCACCTAATCCCCAAAAGATGAACTATATATTTCCTATGTCTTTAGACATTAACCAAAACCAAAATTGTTCGTACAAGATCAGACAATCCCAAAAAGGATAATCCTTTATAAAAAGAAATACTACTCTTAATCTCCAAAATTCAACAAAAAGAACCCAAGTTTCAAGAAAGACCATTAAATAAATAGATATACATAAAATTATTCAAATTAATCCAAAGTATTATTGAAACCCGAATCCTTGAAAGATTTAATCACATAGTCTTCCAAGGTAAATCTTTACATTTATATAAAAATAACATCAGTTACTCTTAAAGTATCATACTGAAAAGTAATTAACCTAATCACATATCCTCCATGATAGGTTAATCATTTCCATAGATAACCCAAAATCAACTTATTCCTAATTCATAAGATCATCTAACTAAAAAGAAATAGTCATACTTACCAGGGAATTCACGTAGTCCAGTGGTAGGCGATAAATACGAGTCACACTTTGGTTGTGGGTTCGATTCCCCCAGCTTCGTCCGACGCGAAGGGTTGCCACACGGTTTGTGTGTTGTCCCTTTTTAAAAACTACATAATTTTATAACACTCCCAAAATAGACAAATTCATCAAAAATAATTATAACATATTTTAACCGTGAAGGTTATCTAATAACTTACATTTTCCATCCCAAAATGTATTAACCGGTAATTTCCTCAAATTCAAGGATCATATAAACCAAAATGGGTTTTTATAACTATATACATAAAAGAAAAGACAATTATTCCTTGAATAAAATTTTCATATATCAAACATCAGGGTTTCACATACTATAAAAAGTCTTCTAATGTAATCTCATCATCAAAAGAGTCTTAATATATTTAAGAATTTCCCCATCCTAAAATCTACCATAACTCTTGAATCCCTTATATGGCAACTTCTTACTCATTCAACATTCTTCATGATCCTTTAAACATTCATTCCCAACTTATTCTGAAATAATTCTTTCCTACAAAAAAAAATAATGAATCATATCATAAGATTTAAATAATAGGAAAATATTTGGTAAGAAATAATCCATACCTTTCATTAGTCATTGTCAGTTTCTTCATCCTCAATCATAATGGCATTAGGTATTCGTAAACAAAAATTTGTATAATCATGGTGATCCCATTCCAGAAACTTCTTCGTAGGATATGTGTTTGTATAATGACCCTGCACACCACATTTAAAACATTCAATTGGTCCTTCATAATGAACTTCTTTTCCTTTCCTAGAGTAAACTAGATGCTTCCTTTTTCCATGGCACATTCTTGCTTTATGACTTTCATTTCCACATCTATAACATCTTTCTGTACCTTTGAAATATTTTCCTATGTGTTTCTTTCCACATATTTGACACATAGGTTTTTGAAATTTTTTACCTTTATGATTGTTATCTGAACTTTCGTAGGGATATTTTTCTCAAATATATGATGCCTTATAAAAATCACTAAGGTTCAGGTGGTCAATCATGACTCTAGATAGTTGGTTGAGAATAACCACTAGAGTTCTCATTGCATCTCCCACATCATTCGGTTGCTTCATCATAAAACTGTCACAGTTTCCTTCACATCCACTGTTAATTTGGTGCCTACTAGATCCAACCATTTACAAAAACCAACATGTCAGTGTGAGTATATCCGTAAAATCATCATATAATATCTTATGTGGAGGTTAAATACTAAGATATAATTATTCATGTTATCTTAAACTCATTCACTTTATCAAAAAAAACTATGACTCTTTCTGAAATCTTAACCATTATGGTAATGTCACTTATTCTTATAGAATACTCTTACCTCTAAAGTTATCTAAACCGACCTTTGATACCAACTATAAGGACCCAACCTTAAAATATTACATAATATTGAATTAAATGAATAATTCAAATTGAGGATCTTTTCAGGTTTAGAGATTTTGAGTTACGACATAACTATTACTTATCAACTTGAATATTACAAAGTATACACTTCTACTATAACTGATTTTGTTCAAATCCTTAAATAAAACAAGAGTTATTTTCCTAATATAAAACTTCTTGAATACTTCCTTTCTCCTAACCTTCCTTATAACCTATGAAAAATAATTCAAAAACGTGGGATGAGCAAACAAGATCAGTAAAGGTTATAACATAATGAAAGGAAACATTAACCCATAAAAAATACGAACCAATGAAACCATAATTTTCAATCATAAAATACCATATGAAATCATAATATTTATTAATAACACATAGTAATCACAATTCATAAAGTTAACTTAAGGAATAAATAACATACTTATATTATATCTATCACAGTTACACATAGAGTCACATTTGGAATACCCATCATAGTATATTCCCTAAATCTATTTGTAGAAACATTCATGTTTACCTCCTTCATTTTACCCAATGCATTGGAGATCTATCTCGGGCTCACCCGCCATAGGTTTATCATGGAACCACCCGTATACATAAAAATGGCCAATAACCATGACATAATCAAAACACATAACTTAAGAATAAATGAAAGATAATGTCCCCAAATTTCAATAACAATATAACATTTTATGTTAATAAATCCATTCTAAAAACCATTTTCAATACCAAAATATGTAAAGTTATTATATGGTATTTATATTTCTTTTGAAAACATTAATTCTTGTTAAGGAATCGATAGATCAAATAATACTCACGGCGGTGAAAAAGGTCGTTTTCACCACTTATATAAAAAGAAACATTCATTTTGGTAATTTAGAAAAACGCCTTGTTGAGAAAAGATTCCCTTTGAATGAAATGAAAATTCAAAAAGTTTTTATACACTATATAAAATAAAGGTGTGTAGAAATTAAAAGATGCCTCAATGAATGGATATTGATACGATGTCCCTTATAAAGACGATATCCTAAGATTAAGGATAAATCAATGACATAATTATGTGTGACAAAAATAAATAAACCTAATACAATTGGATATTAAGTGTAAAACAATAATAGGTCATTCACACATATTAATATAATGACATAATCAAGAAGTAGAGGTTTAACCCAAATAATTGAAATTGGATTAAGAAGTTCCCTTACAAAAATCCGGTAGCCAAACGACGTCACATCAAATTTCATAAAACGAGTTGATGATTGAAAAAATGATATCTCATCACTTGGACATAATATTTAAAGCAATAAGGATATAGGAGAACATATCCCAACATATGAATTTGTAAATTGAAAGACCTAACAAAAAGAAGTCTTTTAAAAAGATGAGGGTGAAAGGTTTCATTACTGATTTGGGTATCTTTCGAAACGTACACCCCATGAAAGAAGGACGATACAATTTTGAGGTAAATACCCATAAACGAACATATATTACACAAATAGTAGAATAATTGGTAGTATATACACCACTCAAAGGAGATAGTGTCAAATATAGCATTAATCTCATGTGAATAAAAAGTGAGATAAAAACCCCTTACCTCGTTGTAATAAATCTAGTTGTATGAAAAAAAGATAATAAGAACCAAATCAGTCACAGAATAACATTAATATAAATAGAACCAAGATAATATATATAAAATTTCAGTACACAATACACCACATGAAATAAATAATTGGCGAACAATGGAATCTCATGAAATTAAAAGTGAGATAAGAAATCCCCTTACCTCAAGTTTGACTTGTCTTGTTCGTTTATTTATATTACTAAATAATAAAAATTGGCCAATTTATAATTTCATAAGGACTTAATTTAATTTTTATTATTCAATTCATATCACATATTATCATTTTATAATAATTAGTTAATTATGTGAGTTTATATCACACGTTTTGTCGATGTTCGGTACATGAGTCAACAATGAACTTGTTTGAAGAGAATTGTCCATGTAGTTATAAGTACATCATCTTCGGAATGAGGTTCATGATTTATATATCATATCTATCGTGTATATATATATATTTCATAATATTCCATAATGTTTGTAGATAATAAATGAAATGTACCATTCATGGAGACGGTAGGCCGTACGTATGCATGAACGATACTTTCATTTTTTTGTCATATTAATGGACTTTTAAACTAAATTAGACATAGATATATTATAATTCAAGTATAATATATAGTATTTATAGTTTTAATAAGTTCATTAATTACATTCTTTATAAATTCTATGTTTGGCATGAACGAGTCACATAACTTGAGGGGGCGGTTGTCCACACTTCCTCATACGGAATTATGGCATTTGCACAAGATGCAAAGCATAAAGGTATGTTATAAATATAAAATAAATAATAATTGAGAGGACATAAATATAATATGTATCATATATAAATATATTCCATTATAATGGACACCATGAGAGGTGTTAAAATAAGATTGAAAAATCATCATTTCGTGACATAATAATTCACCACCCACACAAATAGTCTGTTCTTTAACCATTAGACGGAGGTGCGTGTAAGTGTATGTGGAATAATTATCACTTAAACATCCTATTATATTAAAGATATTGGTTTTATTATGTCATAAAATAATAATAAGATATTAGTGAGTGAAAAAGGAAAATAAAATAAAGAATCTCGATAGAAGACATTACCTCTAAATCGGGTAATCTTTCTTAGTTTGAGCCAAAGGCTTCCTTTGAAAGACTTTTGCCCAAAGTGAGGCTTCTAGGTGTAATAGTGGTATATGGAGAGATAATATGAGAATAGTTTAGATGATCCAAGGGCTTGAGAGGTGTGGGTAAAGTGGTATATTTGGGGGCCTCTTATAAAAGGGAGGAGGGTCACTTTTGGAAAGTCTTGAAATGTTACGTTATTATAAAATGATTTTTGGTTTTTAAAGGTCCCACAATGATATATTTTAAGGATGAGGTGATAATGGTTCGAAATCCACAAATCCAATAGGTTTTAGACAAGTGTAAGTCTAATATTTTACCTTATATTTTCATTTTATTTAAATCGTTCAATAATGAGGTAATCACTGCATCATCATGGTGTCATAAATAAATTTATTTATTTAATGTATAAAAATTATAAAAAAAATACCATGGTGGAGGAAATATTTTTATATTTACAATTAAAATTTATCTTGTAAGATATAATTTATGTAAACAAAATTAAATTTTTTTTACTGAGGATATACAAACCATTGTTATATTTCTCTTCTTTTTAAAAATAATGTCATAAATGTCATTATCAAACCCATGTGACTCCATGGGCCCTCAAGTTTCGTAAAAAGCTTCCCATTGTCATACATGACTCAAATAAGAAGATTTAGACACATGTTGGGGTCATTTTATATTATTATGATATTATTTTATTACCCTTAACTACCCGATTACTAATTAATCACGATAATTAAAGATAATTATCGTCGTTACTATTCATAATTTCAAAAAAAAAAGAGTATTAATTAAATAATTTGGACATTATGATTCAAAATATTGATTCTATTTTACCAAATTTCAAACACAGAAATTGCAGTAATTAATTTAAAAAAATAATTCCCGTTCTCATAACCAATGACGGGTTTTTAACAAGTAAAATTTATCAAAAGATTGACTAGTTTTTACATCCAATTGAAAAGTGAAATTACTTCCAATGAAAAAAATTGAATTAAGTGATAAAAACATAATTCAATTAAAATTTATAACCAATTAAAAGGACAATCAAACTATATAATTAAATTAGATGAAAAAGTAGTTTTGAGGAAAAATGCAGTATTTTTCACTATTCATTAAAAATGAATATTTGTGAGAAAAATACCTAAAATTTATCCAAAGTAAATTTGAAATTAAAAATAAAAAAAATTATTTCTAGTTTAAAAAATTAAAAACATATAAGTTTCATTAATTAATTTTATAATTAATTCCCGCTGTCAAAACAAATAGCGTGTTTTTAAGAAACAATATCTATCAAAATATTGACACTTGTTTATGTCCAATTTTAAAGTGAAATTAATTCCAATGACCACCACTAGATTAAATGGTAAAAATATATATTATCTAAACATTAAAATAAATTAAAAAGATAATCTAACCAGATAAATAAATTAGATTAAAAAGGAGTTTTGAATTAAAATAAAACATTTTCACTATTCATTAAAAAATGAACTTTGTCGAACAAATAACAGAAATTTAAAAAAAGTAAATTTGTATGCCTTGATTATAAAGAAGGATTTTATTTTTTCAACTATAACATATAAAATTTTTCAAAAATTATATTTAAAAAGGGTTCTCCATCAAAAGGTGGTTAATCGACCTTTTAAAGAATATTAGAATATTTATACTTAAAATTTGGTTCATTCGCATTTTATGCCTCTATCATTTATTGGGTAATTGTTAAAATATTTAACAAACATATATAATCATTTTTGTAGTTGGTTCTGTTCATTACCACCATTACAATGGCTAGGCGTTAAGTACCATTTAAAATAAAATTATTATATTATTAGCGTGCAGCGTAAGATTTCAATGAAACTCGTTTATACATATTGGGTATACCATCGAACATAGCATTCCCTTTAATGTAATATTCACAAATATTAATAAATATGAAAATTTTATATTCTTTATTTACCTGGGATGTTACATTATTTCTCTCTTCGTTTGAAATTACATTCTTTACCATGTCCATGTTTCCTTAAAAAAAATTCAATAATATTTAATCTTCTTACACTATGATATTTTAAAATAAATTAGTAATTTTTGGGTTTTAAAAAAATAAAATGGAATCTTATTGTCCTTTTCGAGAGGAGGTACTTTTTAACATTTTTAAAATGTTATGAAATGGGTATTTTATTTTAACTTATACGGAATGGAAACAATTCCCTAAAAACAACACCAATCAACCATTTAAAGAATACATTAAATGCATCCATGTTTATTTTCGAAGAAAATGTTTCCATAGATATCTGAGGATTTTTTTTATATTTGAGGAAGTGAACTCAATATATAAAGGTTGTTTTTCTTTAAATATTCAATGTGAACGTTAATGGGAATTTTTCACTATGATAACATCCTTTTATGTTATTTATAATTTATTCGGGATATTACCCAATAAAACCATTATTATTCTATCATTTTATGGTTTTTATTATAATGAATATATATTTAATAAAACATTTATTTTAATGAGTTATGACATGATGAAATATTTACAAAGTCATTTTCTTTTATGTAACACTTAATTAATGTTTTCATTCCCAAATCAACAGCTTATTTTGAGACATATGATTATGTAATGAGATATAAAAATCCATAATATTTAATTTATTATTCTATTTATAATATTTAGTAAATTTATTTTGATCATGATATGTATAATGATTATGAATCCCATTTATTTCTAGGGTAAACCCTTATAATTATAACATATGATTGATCTCATTTTTTCGAACACATAATCAAGAACATATTATGATGGGTGTGTTTGGATAGGGCTCAAATTAATTGGGTAATTTTTTTATCGTGAGTAATTATTTATTGTATTATGGAGTAAACCTAATCTATTATTGGACACTATCAACCACGGTATGTTTTTATGGAAGTTATCCTTGAATTATGTTTATCCCATGTTTTCTGTTGCTGCCACTTTTTTGAGGATTCCATGATCTTATGATACCATGTTGATATTTTAATTATCCCATATGAATACTCACGAGCCTTCCAATTTATGATATTATTTTATACCATTTACACACATTTTATTCTTAATTATCATATTTATTCCCCTATCGGTATTTTAGCTCACCCTTTTTATCTATGTATTCCCTAAGTTATCCCATGTACATTAAGAGCTCAAAAAGGATTTGGGAGCTCATTATGGATTTTAAAACAATTATTTTTTATTTTTTATTTATGGTTTATGTACCATTTCTTCTAATACACAAATCCCATAGAACCATGTTTTATGTTTACTGGATATTTATGTTTGAAAACATTTAATAATGAGTTTAAAATTTATTGGCTCCCTATATCTTACATTTTATTATAAATATCTAATATTACAACCCTATAATTTGATTTTGGATTAAATTTCCACAAAAATACAATTCAATAGCCTAAGGAATCTGGCATAGGCGATATCAAGGATGAGGAACAACTAAGTAGTGAAAAATCCAAAGAATGGAAGGAAATAGATTCAATGACATAACTGGGGATTTTAATTGCCCTAAATGTCCCTCCAATTGACCAATAATAATATTATATTCACCCAGGGTATAATTTGTGAATCTTTGGACCCAAATAGGTTTACTGAGAGTTAAATGGGGGGTGGGGGGGTGGGTGGGATCATGCAAGTTTATATAGAGATTGGGATGTAAAAATTGAAATCATTTCACTTTTAATGGGGTGCATAGTTTCAACACATGGTATTCAAAATAATGGACCAACAGTGAATGATCTACTATTTATGAAAAACTAAACTCAAAATTTTTCCATTTCCACCTCACATTGTTTTCAAAATTGCATTCTCCCCAAAACTGATAAGTAGGGGCATGGTTCATGGCGAGCCCAAACTATGAAATAACTATGAACTATTTGTTATAAGCCCCATTTTCAAAATTTTCATTTCTAGAACCCCTGAGATGCTCTATATAAATTTACTACATTGAGGAATTAATTCTATAGATTATTAAAAATTTGGTAAACAAAAAATAAAATATAAGAAAACATAACTTGAAAATAGTTAATATCTTACAATTTTTCTATAATTACAATGAAGGGATTACATTTTTATTAATAAAAATAAAATGTATTAGGAGGTGAAAAAAATAAATAAGTATGTACATGAATACATAATGCATATAATAAATTAATAATAATAAAGGTTGTATTATTAAGGACAACACAACACAAACCGAAGAAAAATACATATTTTAAAGAAGCTCATAAACCTCAATAAAGGATCATAATGACCAACTAGAAATAATACAAATGTTCTAAGACACTATCACAACCCTAAATCCAAACTTTATTAATTATAATAAAATTATAACTAATTAATAAAATTTAAAAAATTAAAACAATAGTTTAATTTAAATAGGGATAAATTCCTTTAAGCTCACAAGCCGACCACATTGGACATGATCTATGACAAAATGATTACCAAAATCCCACAATGTTCTCACATCCTTGATCAATGTGAAATAATAATAAATAGATGAAGATTACTTATTAATTTAAATAAATTTAATGATTGAAATAATATATAATTGCAAATTTCAATGTACTTCATCAGATCACCACACGACGATAGGTAGAAATCATCTAAGTACAACCCCAATGCAAGCAGATCTGAAGACATAACTGGTGACGCCAATTTAATAGGAAGTTCAATTTAAAATGATTCAAAAATATATTAATAAAAAATTTATAGGTTATATTCATCCAAAAAATGTTTTAAATATGGAATTTTTTATAGGATATTACATTTTCTAGAAACATGAAAGCCCCATGATAATCAGTTGGTTATACCATTATTTGAAGGAATAAATATTGAATCCCTAAATAGTAAATCCAAAAATTTAAAGGAGGTGTTCAATGGATGTTAAAGGAGTAGATAATGTACCTAAATTCTATATGATAAGACCATTAATGGTAAAAACGAAAGGTAATGTGGGAGAAAAGGGGGAAATATTCCATAGTTGCATGAGCTAAATAATATTAAATATTGGGGTCTTCCCCACTTAATAATTAAAAGTGAAGAATCATCATTTTTTCTTATTATAATCTCCTTGGTAGGATAATTGGACAAACAGATTATCTAGTGCCTCTCCGATAACATTTATGGCAGCTACCACCCATCCTCTCTTGAGGTTCCAATGAGTCACCATGGTGTCTCTAGAGCCTCCATAAATGTTTAAAACACATTATTAAAGGATTATAAACTCTCAAAAGATGATTAATAATCACACTTCTTAAAATTACTTGGTAACAATATGAATTTTTCAAATATCTAATTAATTTAATGCCCCATTATAATAATGAGATATTAAAAACTCCCCACTATAACTCTTCTAATCCTTAAGAGGTCATCGTGGTACACAAACTTTAAACCTAACCTACCTCAATCAACAAGACCTATTTCACTGGTCATATTTCAAATTTAAATGCTCTTTAACCTTTACTTGAAAATATCTACAAATAATTCATTTACTTTTCAACGCTCAATCTGATACTCATGTCATCCCAAAGCATCATACTGGAGCTCCACAACACCTATATAACCTTACACACTCACATTATCTCATACATAAATTCATAAGTCTGATGGTTCTCTATACCATATTACATAAATGTGTCTTCTAATCTATGATACTACCACTATCAAAACCACCAATTAAAATATCCATATCACATTGTATCAATGTGTCTTATGTGGTTTTCATTTTTTGAACCCAATTACAAATTGATGTATTGTTCATAACTCAAAATCATCCCTCATCTAAATTAAAAATTGAATCATACGAGTATCCAAAACCCATGTACAAGAAACAAACCACAATATTTTAAAAGAAAAATCACAATCAACACTAAAAATTATACCATAATAACCAATATTATACACCAATGGAAGTTTCCAACTCACCAAATTCCATATCCTACTGAAACTCTATCCAGTCCTCCTCTGGCCAACCCATCCTGAAAAAACTCAGTTCCACCCATCATCATTCTATCTATCCCACCCAACCATGATTACTTCAATCCGAGGAATATTTTTATCATTAAAAGATGTTCGTTATGTTAGTACCAAACATCTAGTGAGTTCCCATGATTGATTCATAATTCATCCAACACATCAATCATTATCTACCATAGAATGAACATGGAAGACACCAATATGATCTTGTATACATCACTTCAATTTAAATTTGGCCAAAAAAATACAGCACTCCATAGATAAATTAAACATAAAATATTATAGGACAACATCTGGTCATTTGAATCCAATTTACCTCAAATTTTCACATACTGATCCCCCAAAATAACATGCCTAAGAACATGGGGTTGACTATGCATGGCTGAAAAGATGCATGATTAGTGTATTGAAAGAATAAATTTTAGCATATTTTAAGACATTTATTTATGTAATATATGGATTAATATTTCCAATTAGATATTGTTTTAATTTATTTTATCTTTTGTGGCTAAAATAACATATATGTTTAAAATGAATGAAAATAGGTGAATATTGGTTCTAAAAGACACATAGTGCCATGAAAGATTTTAAGTGGCACAATACTGAATTTTTTAGGACGTGGTGGAGTTGTGGAAATGGATCATGACATTTATGTGTCATGTATTTCATTACACAATGTGGATTCAATATGAATCTTTCACCACTTGCGACAAGTCATGAAACAATACACACGATATTCCATTACACATCTTGTACAATATACATAACATGAATTTTTGAGATAGGTGCTAACATAAAGAATTAACCACTAACTTGGATTACACATCATGTAACATTTACAGGTTATGAAACTTTTAAGAAATATAATATAAAATAAAATAAAATACAATCGATACTCATTTATGTGTCTCTAACACTTTTATCTTATATAAATCCACCCATGACTGCAAAAAATTGGTGATTAGAGGGAGCCTCGATGATAGATGATGTTGAACCATGGTGTACACCACTAAAAATCCCACCTTCCACTTATCTATATATTTTTTTAGTTTTTTTATCCACCCTATCATGGATAGAACAAGGGGTGGTTTCATCATTCTTTGGTTTTCCTGATGAATGGGGATTGATTATATGGGTTATTTTATATTTTATCACAATTTATATTTGGATTTAATGTTTGTTATTTATTCCATTTATTGCTTATTCTTTAATTACCATTGTGATGAGGGTTAGGAAAAGGGTTTTATTTCATTATTTCATTGAGAATGACCATTCATGATTTTTTTACCTACAATATAACTACATTTGAAACTACAGAAATACTATATAATAGGGTTATGCATCGAAAATTAATTCCCATTAAGGGGATTCTTGAAACTAAATAACCCATGGTTCATAATAAAAATCTAAATGCATAAACATGACTATATCACAAAACAAGAGCATTGAACATGCATCATTTAAAAATGAGTTCATAAATTCACTCTCTACCAAAAAGGCATCCATAATCCTGGGCCAACCATACTCACATTTTTAGCCTAATCAAAACGAATTTCAACCAACAAGGGTATATGCCAATATAATGGCCTATATCACTTTATCCTTTCCATATAGATCAAGCATTATAATAGGGTATCTAGATCCTACCAACTGGTCGATATGATCAAACCTCTATTAGGAATGTAAATATAACACTAACCTATAGGGGTTAGAACTATCTACATAGACTAAAAGGGATTGATAACCTCCTATAATCCTCATAATGAACCTCTCCATGTATTTCTTGATACCAACGTATAATATATATTGATACAACACTCACCAAGAATACACATATAGTAATACCCTCTCAAGGTCCAGTTCACAAGAATTTTACTTGTACCTACTAACATTGCACTATGCTACACAATCATATAACCAAAAATGAAGGTTATTTAAGAAAAAAATCATTCTAATATATGCAAGAAATGTTATATATTTTTTTACTGACGCGTCAAATAGTAAAAAATTGAAATAAAACCCTGTTTGTGGTCCAAAAATTGGGATCCACGTTCCCTATCAACCTACTATGGACGGTGCACCTTCTCTGCATGAGGACTCGGTCACCAGCCTCACAATCAAATATCTCAATGTAGATCCACATCACCTTACATCAGAGTAAAATATATATGAAATTTTTCCTAATTGAGTAGAATATGAAAAATAACCTATGTGGAAAAACCTTGTAGGAATTTTTGACACATTTAATTATTGGCCCCATTCATCACTAAAATCTTACACCATAAGGCCTAAAAAATTTGAACCCCTCATGAAAAATATGATGCATGACATGCATCATTCCTTTTTTATAAAAGATTCAAAATCAATCATGGTCCCCCTGTCAAGGTATAATATTCATAAATACATAATAAATCATAAAATATTCAGAACATGTGCATCACTCAAATAGGAAATCAAATAAAAATGTAACATCATATATATGAACATCATTCAAATATTACTGAAAACTAGAAATTCAATCATGAAGAAGTGTTCTTGATGTTCCAATCATATATTCATAATAGGTTCTGTCACATTCCCAACACTCTTATAAACTAAAACCCAAATAGTAATATAATATGAATATAAAACCTCTAGAACCAATAAATAATGTCATAAACTATATTCCACTAAACTAGAACCTTAATTAATTTTTAAACAAGTCCTCAAGTGCACATACACCTATGTTAGAGTGTTTAAACTAGCATCAAGGGTCTAAATGTTGTATTTTTTGGATATTATACTCTTATATTATAGTCACAATAGTATAAATAACATGATATAATATAAACAGAAAAAAAATCATTGTGCTAAAGAAATTAAAAAATAAAATAGTAAATGATACAGTAATAAAATAAACTTCTTAAATTCTCAAACATCCATGGATTATATATAATATTGTTAACCCAATCATGTTTCCACACATGTAGGAGTATATAAAGGAAAGTTAAATAAAATTACCAGACTCTCCTATTAACACCGATCCAAACCACAAACACGGTCTCCAAGACACTACCAGTCTTCTCTAGATTAAGAAAAATAATTCACACAAGTAGGTCCTCTTGACGATTCAACCCTGGGTTTCATCCCTATCCACATGTAATCTTTTCACATACTTTTATGTATACATAAGGCATGCATGCACACCTAGGTGCACGTATAGGGTGTGAAATAATCTCACTAGTCCACCCTAATGACGAACCTATAAATCTGATGTCATAAGTGAATAATAATAATACAATATGGATAGCCTATTCTTAAGACAACTGGATGATAAACGAATGAATAACATAAAAATAACTATAAATGACCTTTTGGTTTGTAATATCTATCAACCGTATCTGTTTCTTCTAGAGAGGGAATATCCAAGTTAATATTCAATATCATAGATCAATATATATACACCAATACATATATATGTATATGTATTACAAGAAAATAACATTGAACGGATACATAAGGATAAGGTGTCTATGAAAAATCATCATATTAAAAAACTCAATCCATAGTTAAGCCTATGATACAACATATGGCCACCAAGAAATTCTTTGACTATGTGTATGAGATGTATTTTATACCACACAAGTCATGTATCATTAATTTGATCCTTGTTTCCATAATCCAGATCGATACTACCTATAATAGAGAGTGCTCTAAAGTCTTTGAGCAAAAATTAGTCACCAATGGGAGATACATGTCCTAGCATTGGGTTCACCATTACTCGCCTAAAAAAGTAAAATAAAGGATTCCAAGTATATGATGGACATACTTCAGATGTTTCATTGAGATATATGTCAGGATAATCAATCCATGTTTAATCAATACTGATATCATATTCCTTGGTCCCAACGCATAGGAAATCATAAAATTTTAACTAGGATAATCCTTAAGGGGATGTCCACTAGGCGATATGTAATAATACTCTTATGATTTGGTATAAAAACATGAATTCATTCAATAAAAGGTTTAACAGCCTTATCCCCAAACAATTCTAGGTGACTGTATAATGGTTCATCCATTGATTATAGGGATTATATGTGGAATGAAATGGAGATATCAAGTCCATCCTCAGGGATCTTGTCAATATCCTAATTATCTGGGGAAATTCTCCCACCCAATGACCTTTATAATCCTCTAGACTTCTTCCATACCACACATTCCTAAATTGACCCAGTAGAAGAGGGGTTCTAAGACGATCTTAGTAGAAAAACATTGTATCCATGAATATGGAGGAATACCAATGATAGGTTGGATTTCTGGAAATGGTAACATTAAAAATCAATGATGTAAGACTCGGATGTCAGCCCCAGTAAGTAATTCATGAGATCCCAATAGAATAAGAATTAGATATTGGATTCTATGTACTATGTCTAGAAATCCTAAAACAAAACGTCTAAAAAACTGAAACCAAGGAACAATGTCCCGGAATCAAGATCAAATGGCAGTCAATAATAATGTATCATCATCTAGGTCCTAAGAGGTTTGTTTGGGAACCACAATAACAATATTTGATCAAATTTATTAGTGTTTATACCACAATAAGTACATCTTGTCACCCCATTGATAGAAATTATATTAAACTATATTGCTTCTAGAATATCTAGCACAAGCTAGGAAACATATCTAGATATCATAGGTGCATCAATGGTAGATATGTGAATACAGAAATAAATATTTAGGGTTTCTGAACTCCTAGAACAACCACTATTACCATATCCTCAGAGATTACATGTTTGAAACAACTTCCAAGGTGACACCAAATACCATCAATACCAACACCCCCAATTCACTAGCTCATGGTCTGTCATATGTTGTGGAACCCAATGGGTCATTCAGGTTAAAACATCGGGGAGACATTTGACATGGGATTCATGAGTTCTACATATAAGTGAATGCAATATACTCGGGAGCCATAGTAGTGAATATAAATGGAGGAATGATACATTGATTATTTTAGTGTATTTAAATATATTAATCATGACTGGGATCCTTGAAATGGTATACATAAAAAGGAATCCTACATGGTAACATTAATAATAGTACATGCGGGAAGAGGAATCCTCTTGGGGATCAATGTAAATAACTAATCTCAAGGCCTCCTAGGCCAGAAGGGAACATCTATTAAGGGATACATTCACAATGAAAGAGCTACTAATGAAACAATCGAGAGAGATAATGGATGGATCATCATAAAACGATGGGTATTAATCTCAGGAGATAGTTGGATTGGATTACCAGAGGTAGAACCTCATTTTTTAGAATGTTACATGAAACTCCTCTAAGGATTCCTCAGTTCAAGTCAAGGGTTTCACCATCACATTATATATGAAACGATACTCAAAATATACTATCTATGATTCTACTTCTAACTATGGTGATTAAAGACATGAAAAATCCAACATAAATTTAACAATAGAGGAGTACATAGTGTGTATACCTTGTTACATGGAATGCACCATCAATGATCCAATAAGGTGTGTCTTTTATCCAAACATGGAATGTAAATCCCAAGTGCAAGGTGTTTATGGAAGGTATACACTGTGTAACCTACATGGGGTGCCTTCACATATAATTCACATGGAATGTACATATAATGTTTCACATCATCTACCTCTACATGGCATGTGACCAACATGGGGTTTGATAGTGTACTCTACACAGACATGTTCCCCTACATAGGTTGTTTGTCCTTAGACTTAGATAGAAGACTGAGTCCTAATATATAACATGTACGTCAAAAGAGGTCATCTTCCCTAAATGATTAGACAACATTATGTGTTATCCTAAACTCCAAAACTACACATCATTTAATTAGGATATCTTAATAGGAATCCATCATCCTGACCCCCCCCCCCCAAATTTTCTTCTCAAAAGGTATAGATGAACCCTTCTGGGGTCATATGTAGTCATACTAGGGTTTTAAAATAGAAAATAGAAAATCCATAATCTTTTAAAGAAAAATATTAAAATGGAATACATGTGGGAGGAATTTTCTAAAGCTTCATTTATTTCCCTAATCAACGGCAACCACATGATGATAAGACTCCCCATGATCTCAGTGATAGTACATCCTTCCATCTCCCTCTCCCTCCCACTCTCTATCTCACCCTCCATATCACTTTCTCTATTGGCCTTGTGAAGTAGGAAGCACGTAATTATTATACATGAGAAAAAATATACGTAAAATAAAATAAAAGAAGAAAAAAAGGGAGAAAATAAATGAAAATGAAATGGGCGAATGAATCCATCCATGATTCCCAACCCGAGATAATGGTGAACCTTGGAACCCCCCTCCCGTTTTAGACTAAATAGATGATATACAATATCACTCTAATTCATCATTCAAATGATATTTCAAAATAATAATATGTTTATTAATTAATATTTTACTAATTAAACATTAGTTATTATATATTTCATGACGATTTTAATGGATCATATTTCCACCAAACACATGCCCTAGGGTAAACACCTTATTCCGAGTCTAATGAAGTAGTCATAAAAAATCATACGAGATCATCCTATAAATAAAAATAAATATGTTACCCCTTAAAATAATATGAAAGAAATTAAAATCAAATTTCTACTCAAAATTCAAGTCCCTAAAACAATTGGAATACATGGAATTCCTTGAGTTGATACCTACCTTGAATTGCAGCAGTAACATTTCTCATGAATTTTCCACGTTTGGTCTCACATTAAATATTGAAATTAAAAATGATTTTAAATTTCACTTTTCAATACAATGTAAACTCACACACACGTGAGGGTATCTTAGGATGATAAAATAAATTTTTGATACATAAAATGATAATAAAAAAGTTCATTATACATTTAATTATTGAGTATCATAGTGTATTAAATATAAATATAATATTTTACAACTAATTATTATAAAAATAATTATATTGAAATAATTAAAAATAAATAATAGTGTTACTGAACATGTAGATAATGGTCTCACCTCATAATCTGTCAACATGAAATTAAATTTCTTGATAAAAATTAAAATTGTAAAAAATAAACAAGATGGTAAATTAAATTCATAAAAATTGAATTAATTTAATTTTAATTAATTTTCAATATTTATCATGGAATATTAAATGTTTATAATAAATTCCAAAATATTTTAAAAAAAATATGTTTGAGGGTTTTTAGACCACGAATGGGTCTCTATATGATAAAACAGGCCTATTGTGGGATTTCAAGGATATATGGGTTAGATACAAAGCTATCATGACTGACTCAGGTCTTGGTGACTATGATTTATGCTTTATATGGAATGATTAAAATGCCCCACATGGGTGGTAATACATATGTGAGAATGATAAACCCCTTTAGGTTTCCTTAAAAGATACAATAAAAAAATTATAGCACTCACAAATGAAAGTCAAATTGTCAATAACTACCCCCGTTATTAGAGTTGGTAATTATTTATATAAGAACCAACCCCAACCCCACCATATATCCCTTTATAAAATTTCTAAATATATATATATATACACTTAAATTTTATATATTGTTTTATTTTTTTGACATAATCATAGGGACACCCCCCAATAATAATTTGTATATATATATATAGAAGTGTTTCAATAACATCACCATGTATATGGATATATATATATATCTATTTATCTATCTTAAATTCATATTTTATTTAAAAAAAATCATGTCAATCATTGATCAACCATATCACGGACATACGAATTTGGATCGATGCACCACATGTTGAGATAAGACCGTATCTGAATGCTCTATTTGGATATTATCAATTTTAATCAAAATTTTATAATTTATTTAGTTATATAATGGAATTATATCTCCAATAATAATTAATGTAACATAATGATTTTTGAATGAGAGAAAATTTTTATTTGAAATTTATGTGTCCAAATTCATATAAAAACATAAAACAAAGTATAAACAATCCACGATTAACCAATTTATCATATGTATTTTAATTCAATCATGAATAAAAAAAAGAAACAATAAATAAAAATCAAAATAGTACCCCATTCAATTTCAATAAAACACATATTACACTCACAGCTGGTGTTCATCCCGTGATGAAACTGATGCATGAACCGTCCAGATAATCTATACATTCTTAAAAATAATTATTTAACATCAAACTTCCCTATATTGGTGATATTTTCAATAATTCAAAAAACATTCAATGTCTTCCAGATTGCGAGAGATTATAATAATAAATCCTCGAAGAAAGATCAAATCATTCTTGAACATCACTTTTCATTCTCTCTCAAAAACACAGAAGTGTAGAGGAGAGGCGACCGAATTCAATGAATATCTTTAATCCCTATTTTTAGGTCTTAATGTGTTTAAATACATTAGTTATAATTTCTTGAAATTTTATTTTTGTATTTATGGATGTTAACCATTCAAATGATCTAAAAAATAAAACAAATTCTACTAAAAACATACTAAAACTATCATGAATATTTTATCAAAAATTTATATCTTCAATTTATTGTTTCATGCTAAAATCCAAACTATTATCTTGACTCTATACTATCATTAAATATGTAAAAAACCTTGAATAAATAAGTATTCACACATAAATGATTTTTTCGATTCATCACCTAATAAATTTTGAAAATTTTGAATTGATAAATTCAATAATTATTATTATAAACATAAATAGTGTTGAGTTTATTTATTTATTATGATCATGTAATCTCATCAATTGTCCATACCCTGATGCATTGCCCACCATGTCTTAAAATTTACCAATTTATAACTAGAAAACCATCTAGTTATTATTTTTGAGTAAATTTTTTGGAATTTATATCTATAGTATTGAGTTATAATTACAGAACAATAGTAGAGTATAACAACCCATCAAGGTTGATGTGGAGATAAGGTTTTTTCATTGTACTGAAAAACAAATACATACACACTATGTATAATATAATCTATTTGTATGATGATATCTTATAAAATACAATGCACATATTTCATCCCCATACTTCCACGATTTATTGGTTTTGTTGAATTGCTGAGAGGAATTTACTTATTCTACCTTGCCCATGGATTTTATAAATATAAAATAATCCATGAAATCTAGGACCAATATATCACTTCCTTTACAGAAGAGAAGAATTGTTTCATATTCATTGAGTCAATTCCATACAGAAAATGATATACCCAATTTTTGAAACCTCATAAATACATAAATATTATGGTTTTTGGAATTCATCAAAATAAATGATCAAATGGTAAATAATGAAAATTACCACAGGTCAGGATACCAATACTTGTTCCTATAAATCAGATCAACCAATAATACTGAATATATATGGTGTTTCTTTTGGTTGGTTTGTCTTTATTAATTATTATATTTTATATCACCAACAATGAACATCTTAAGAAAAATTATCAATTCTTTTGAGTCCATAGTAGCTGAAATTCAAACATTATCTATATCGATTCAAAATGATGTATCTATACTACATGATATATTTTTATGATTAATTTCATAATATCTATAGGTTCTCATTGTAGTAGTGAAATTTTTTGATATATATAAATAAAAAATAATATATGTAAATTTCCATGTAAATAGATGATGTAGAGCTATTAACACAGTTTTAGTAATAAACATCAATCATATCTCACTGAATTCAAGATATAATAATAAAAATGCACTACTCAATTATTATATACTAAAGAAAACATCACAAAAAAATTAAAGAGATCACTAGAAATAAAATTGAATATATATGTGTGAAATAAAATATATTATTTGGAGTGGATGGTATATATTATTAACATTATTAAAATTTATGATGAATGATTCCACAAAAGTAGGTATATTAGTTATTAAATGCAATTACAAAGAAAAAAATCTCAAATGAAAGTAAAATATCATTATGTGATAGATGAAAATTTTCTTGTAAAACAATATGAAAAGTGGAATAATTATTTCATAGAAAAAGAACTTGATTTATGAAAATCCCATAGCTTTTACTCTTGAGATCCATGAAATCTCTTTAACCATGTTTAGAATTTTAACCTTCTCTTAGAGGACCTATTTACATTGGATCAATATGATTGAAATCTGGGTAGAGGAATCTAGTGGAATTATAATTGGTATAGTTTTAACAAAAATTTAAATTTATAGAGTGTATGTAATGGGGTGTGGAAGTATCAATTTATGAAGGGATTCAAATTTTTTGGAAAAAGATCATTGAAAAATTCACTATTAAATTAAAGTGGCTCTAATTGGGAAATAATTATGATGAGGTATGTATTTATTGAGAAAACCATTCACTAGGAAATTAGAGATTTGTATTGAAGAAATTTTTACATTTTTATTATAGATTTATCTTCTACAATAATTTTATTTTAAGATGATAACTCCTTTTTTATCCTTAGTAGTTCATTCTAATGTAAAAAATTGAAATTTAACTTATTACCTAATTTTATCATTCATATTTAAAATAGGAAAATAAATATATCAAATTAAATATACAAGGGAGATAAAATTTAATATTTTTAACAGTATACATAATTTGTCGAACCAATTTTTAAAGTAGCAAGTTATTATGTATAAAAATTATGTTTAGTATAAAATAGTAATTTTTTTCATTATCATTATAAAAATTATTTATATAAATAAAATTATAAAATTTATAATTATTTCAATGTAAGTCAAAACCAATATCCATCATGTGAATATCTAATTAAAAGAATGTATAAAAAACAGTTTTTTCATTAAAATGCTATCTGTGTTCGAAAATGTTAAACATAGGTTTTATAAATTCAATATAATATTTTAAATTTATAATATTTCTCATTAAATACATATTTGTTATGAATTTTTTTTAATATTTTTATCTATTCTTGTATCCTAATGATGTTATAAAATTCATAGTATTTATAAAAACTGTATTTTGTACTATTCAACTAACAATAATTTTTTATTAACATAAAAAATAGTATTCCTACATTACTATTGTCATATGAAGTCCAAAGATGATGTTCAATTTGAAAAATTAAAATTCAAAAAAATAATTTCATTCTTTTAAATGAAATTATAAAATATAAATAAAAATTTTTTATGGGAAAATTGTTTTTCATATAATGACCACCTTGATTCTTATTTCCAATTAGTTTATAATAAAATTATTTATAATATTTTTTTAATATAAATAAAATATATAATCATTATCAAGCTATTATATACCTAGTTTCTTAAAAAAATGAATAGATCATAAAAGCTAATTTTAGAAAGAAAAGCAATTTTTTAACCATTCAATGATATAATTACTTATTCAGATATAAAAATTGAATTTTATCAATCTATTAGTATTAAAAATGATATATATCTATTTAGGGAAATATGAAATTTATAAAACACATCTATTGTATAAGAATTACTTTTTACATTAATATTTCCATCTTTATATCTTCTTAACATATAAACATATGATCCCTAAATATCACTGCATATGAACTAAGGATAAGATATTATATAATAAAATTTGTGTGTAAGGGTTTGGATCCATGAGGACTGACCTTCTACATGCTTCCAAAGACTGGGGAGCTCAGAGGAGGCTCAGAGGAAGTCTGGAGGAGTTCGGTCATGAGAATTTGGAAAAGGGGGCTACATGAGGTGACCAAGGGGTATACAACGTATAATGTTTCAGGTCTAGAACAATAAAATAAGTTGTGAGGAGATGGGTTTTTTAGTGGAACATGACATCAAGTCAGTACACGATGTGAATGGTAAGTACATGTCATGTACTAATCCACTGTTATATGTTTTAAAAGCATATATGTTGTTGGTGTATTTCAAACCCTATAGCTAAGGCTTCCTTTCCTCTCAACGTAGGAGACCCATCAGACCCCCAAAATGGCGTTTTAAATATCTCTTTAGATACTATTGATATCGAGCTTCATTATTTTTTCTTCCATCGATCCGAGGTCGGATCTACCTCTGTTATTATAGTTTCTGCAATATGTTTTCTTCCATTAAATTTTCTATGATATGGATTTTGATATCTATGGTTTTAATAGAGTTTCGTTTGTGTTTTTTGTTAATGTGATGGTGCCACTACATCCTTGGGTGGATGCGGTTGTTTCGGGGAAGGGGATCATGATCTGCTACATGATCTATTCTCGAGTGAATAATGTCGGGAACCTTTTGAGGTAGTAGATTTGTTGATTTTGAATTATTTTACATGAAATTGTAGATTTAGTATGTTTTATTTTTCAGATCTCAAGGGAATATACCTAATTAAATACTTGAACCAGATTAAATGAATTGGTTTGATCGAATGTTGTTTTGAATCGTGATATAATTTTTCCTCTAGATTTACAATATAGTGTGATATATATGATTTCTTGTTAGTATGGTGTTCTTGTTGAAAATGATAATGAATGTAAATACAAAATTAAATAATAATTAATTTTCTAGAGATTAATATTCGTGTAATTGAATCCGTTCATTATTGTTTGAATTTTATGTTAATAAAATTGATGCAGATGTGCATGTTAATTGTAGTTGGTTGTTAAATAATAAGAATGCTGGTTCTTGTTTTTTAATGGAATGTCAAATTAATCATTTAATAAATTTGACATAGCTATTATAGATTTTAGTCTAGGATTCCCATAGTTAGAACCTACTAATAATGAATCAGTTAGTTCAACATGGATTAAACAATTGGTTTTTTGATAAATGCTAATGATTGGTAGGGTTCTAAGTTACCATATTGCTTGTAAATGGAAAAGATCCTTATTCTTGGAGATATTAGAGCCCATTTCTTGTGAATGCATATTTATTTTTTTATGGTCCAATAACCTAGTAGATATGATTTTTTTATTGCTGCTAGTGTTCTGATATGATCTCGGATGATTGTTTTGATATGTTGGTGCAGGGAGGACCACTGGTTGAGGTAGCAGTTCATCCCTAGTGAGGCAAGATGAATCCATTTATGCATGTTGGTGTTAGGGAGGACACCATACGAGATGAAAAAGTTTGGATATGAATGTTGGATGCTTATTGGAAATTGTTGGTTGTTTATCTTGTTTACTTTATCCACTTCAAATAGTAGTTGTGTTTTCAACCCTCATTCCAAAAAGGGTTGAATATGCATGAGGTATTCCACATTATTTCCATGTTTAGCTTCTCAAGGGATGTTGGGTCTACACTCTTGCTGTAGGTGGAAAAGACTTGATGGGTAGTTCACCTACTCACTATGTTGAACCCCTTCTGTTTGGTAGCAGAGAATGATTTTCTAGGGTGCCTAGGAATATGAGAAAGTAATAATGTATGAATAAATGATTTCATAAATGATTTTATCCAATGGGACTTTAGTTTGATGCTAATGATATATAATGTAGAATTTATAATGGTTATTTATTGGTTAATGAAGTAATTAAAATAAGAGAAACTGATAAAAATGGATAAAGTAATATAATCTAGATCTTTAAATGGTTGTGTTATTATAGGATACCTAGTATTAGCAGTGGTAGTTGGGAGTCCTAGAGACGTTTTCTAAAGTTGGGTCTAAGACTAGGTTATTCCCACAATGTGGTTTGAGATATAGTATATTATTTACTTGTTTGTTTCTATATGCTAATCCACCATGTCAATTAAGGAAACTAGCACACTAGGGTTTCTAATCCCTAGGGTGTGGTGTTTTACCAAATATCTTAGTGGGAGAAAGGATTTATGACTATCCCCATTGGAATTTCTCTCTTCTCTTGGTAGTTACTTGTGTTGGTAGGAATAATGGTTAGTTTCCTCCAAATATGTGTGTAGAGGGTTGTAATGTCTTACGGTTATTTCACTCACATATATTCAGGATATAGTTATTTTTCTTCTACTATAGGTATAACAGGTATAGAATATGGTGTCTTGAGGATCCTTACACAGTGTATGGTTTGTAATTTCTTGTGGCATAATACCTGACATATGATACATGTTATGCGGGTTTTGGTGTCTCCCAGAAACTACCTTGTTATGTTTTTGGTTAAGTTGATGGTTTGGTGCCTCACCTATGTGTTTTTGGGAATGCCTTGTGTTGTATGAGGTTCATGTGGTAGTGATCTCCCATGTTTCTTTGGGCTGACCTTTTTAGAGAAAGATTCTTATGCTGTGCATCATTGGTGAAAAACAGCAAACCGGTGAGGAAGTGGTAGTGAGGTACCCTTCATATAATTTATTTTATTGTATACTCTTTTATGTTATACATGGTGAGAGTATCCATGGTGGTTTGGGAACATAGTATACATATTTAGGTGATCATTTAGTTTCACTTCCAGTTCACTGTGCTTTATCATTATCTCTTTACATTTGGACAAGGGGCTCTGGGGAGGATCCTACTGAGTGTATTTTTACACTGACCCTAAATTTATATAAATTGTTTTTCAGGTTATTTAGAGAAGGTTTGAGATCAGGCTAGTTACTTCTAGCATGGGTTTACAAGAGTCGTTCAGGCTTTGTGGTTGCTGTTGTTTTTACATTTGTTTGGTACTTACAGTTTTCCCTTCCATTTTTAGTAGTTTTTCATGACATTACGTATATGTACATGAGATTTCATTTAGGTTTCAGTATATGTTGGAGATGGTTGGTATCTATCTTATCTCTCCCATATGCATGTGTTCCCATAGAGTTTAATTCCTCCCATATGTGTGTTTACTATACCCTCAATTCTAGTCTCCAACCCAAGGCCTACTGGAGGCGGGACTCGGGTGTCACTATCTCCCTTCTCATATTGTTGACCCATGAGGGGTACACCTTGTGGGGAGCGGTCATGACATATTGGGTGGTGGTATAGTTATTGTAGATCTTGTATAAATTTCAATTATATTGAATATCCTCTAAAATCAATTTCACTCAGGATGTAGTAGTTGGAGATCAGATTGGTCTTGGACTAGAGAAAACTATAGATATTATTCCTCCTTTCCAATCTAGGATATGTGAGCCTGATAAAAAAATTTACTGCATTGCATAATTTATATCCTATATATAGTTTTCATAGTTGATTTAGTTTTATTTATACCAACTAATTAAATAATTATGTTATAATAGTCATATTTAATATAAAATTTTAAATTATAACTACTTTATTTGAGTTTGGAGTTATGTGTGATACCAGAAATTTATTTTATTGTTTATTTAAATGGAAAATAATTATAAAATACCTGGTTGTTATAAAATCAACATATGATTATAAATTTAATATATAATATTATGGATTATTGAAACTAAGGGTGGAAGGAATCATTGAGTCAATAATCTGCCACTTTTTTTATGTTAATTTAAAATATTATAATTAGTTCATATATAATTTTTCCCTTCAAGTAAAGGAACAATATCCCAAGTTCCATTTTTATCAACGTAACCCATCTAATCATTTATATCCCTAATCTAATCCTTATTCTAAACATCTTCTATATCTTTTTGTAATTTATTCTATGATATAAGATCTTTTTAATTTTGAATTCTCATACATTTTATTATATTTAATAGATCTTCATGACTTTAAAAAATGCTTTTGAGTTCCAAAAGACTCTTCATTCTATATCGGTTATTTTTCTCAACCCTAGTAGATTCATCCTCATCATTTTTTTAAAATTTTTATTGTACAAAACCTCTAGTAAGTTTAAAATTTGTTCTTCATTCTCTATACTAAAAATATCAAGTATATCTGTATAAATATTATAAAAATATTCATCATTTTCTACATCTATATTTGGTATATTTTAGATAATATCCACATCATAAAAATATATTAACTCTTATGAAAAATTATTGTAGTTTCTAAATCATTTTCTAATTAATAAATATCCCATAAAGAACCTTTATTTAGATTTCCCTTCAAAATTCCCCATATTTTCCTATTTGATTTTCAAGAAACAAAGACTATCAAAAACATTGAATTAATTCACTTAATTATACTTTTTATAACACATATTATATAGAGTAATATTAAAATATCATCCTAGAAATAATATTTTATAAAAAAGAATATCTTTACACGTTTTTCCACTAGAATAATCTGAAAATATAATGTTCCATAAGAACGGTTCTTCCCATCTTAACCAAAAAAAATTCTTTCTCATTGAAACTCAATTTTGTTCGGAAGTATTGAGAGAACTCTATTAGTTTGTAATTCTTGATTTTATAGACAATATTCAAAATCATTATATGTGAAATCCTTATAATTATATAATAACTATTTTTTTAAATGATACTAAACAATCCTTTTTCATGTTATTTAAATTTTTGTAAAATTTATAATACTTTCGAAATGTAATTTATGAAAAAAAAAATTTCATCCATGTGAAATAATCAATAAATATTTTAAATTAATGATCACATATCGTGTATTTATTACATATTAGACCACAATAATTATAATTAATGATCTCAACTGGCTTATTGGATTGTGTATCTACCCTTTGGTGAGATCTACGAAAAATATAACCATTTTGGAATTTTTCACAAACACCTTATTATTTTCTCTTTAGTGTAATAAGTTATGTCACCACATCATTAATTGAAATTTTAATCTATCATATATGACTAAGGTGTCCGAATATTATATAACATAGAATTTTTTCATCCTTGGAACTCAAATAACAAGAATGTTTTGAATTTATAATTGTCTATATATTGCCACCACTTATTTCTAAAATATTTATCATTATTAAATATTTCAATTCATAATAATAAATTAATTTCTCTTAAATATAATATCATTTTTATCATTTTATATTTGGATCACACTCAATGGATTATCTTTTTGTCCAACATCAATAAAATATATTTTTTATTTTAGATTATAGGATTCTATTTGAAAATTACCAACACATTTTATTTTCAGGGATGTAAGAACCAGGTTTTTGCTATAAAAGACTTTGGAATATTCTTGATGTTATTCCAGAGCAGCGCCTTCAAACAGTGTGCAATTTCGAGCCCCGGTGAGGCCGAAATTAAATTTTCAGTGCGTTCACACTGAGAACGCCAAATAAATAAAATAACTCCTAAACGGTGCTTCAGATCAGAAATATGAGTGTACGGATGGGTCCTAAATGGGGTGTTTACCCTAGGAACAACATAAAGCTTGTCGGCGTGGGACGTTGGGACCCCTCTTCCGTTAACAGAACATTAAAAAAAATAATTAATGAATTTATTCGTTTAATGGTGAAACACTAGTATCTCTTAAACGGTATCTTGAATTGGAAAACTGAGGGCACCGTTGAGTCCTGTGCATGCCGTTTACCCTAGGAGGGGTGTAAGTTTCACGGGTGCGGGCGTTCGGTGGAAAATGGTTATGGGGGGGCATTTTCGTAATTTTGTTGCATGAGGAGTTCAGTTTTATAACATTTGAATGGTGCCTCATATTAAAATTCTGAGACCGCCGTTGAGTTCAGGAGGTGGCATTTACCCTAGGGGGGGCTTAATCTCGACCCCACCAGATGTTCGGGTTCGGGCCAACAGGCAGGTGGTTAATTGTGTTTTCTATTTAAACACTTAACCCCCCCTCAACCTCTCCCCCTTTGTTTTTTCCCTAGATCAAGGATCTCCCATCTAAGGGGGAACTCCATCCTCTCCTCCACCTCTTCGGCGAGGCGTGGCAGACCGGCGGATCATCACGAAGTGTCGGGCTACGCCCATGCAGGTAGGATCGTGCGTTTCATTTTTAATTTCCCTCACCTACTTTGAGCTCTATTATTTGCGTCAAATTTCAGTTTTATATTAGATAAAATCCCATAGTTTCATAGATTATTTTATTATCTTTCATCCGCACTTTTCAGATTGAAAATCCGAGTTGCGAGGCGATCGCAAACGTCCGCTAAAGATTGCGGGGTTTGGAGGTCGTTTGAGTTCTCCAGTTCGCGGACGACTGCGGCGTGGGTCTTCCAGGCAGCGACACGACACTGTGGGCGAGATCGGTCGGCGTCTGGCTGAGGCAGAGCAGCTTCGGGTGTCGGCGATTGACGTTGAGGCGGAGCGGCCACAGCGAGCTGGGTGCGAAGACGAGCAGGCCGGGCGAGCGGTGTCGACGCTCGTGTGAACAGGGGTCGCGGCGCGCGACCCCACGAGGAACAAAGACCCGCGTCCCACGGGTCTTCATGCGGGAAGATCAGACTTGACCAGTCTGAGCCTGGACCGCGAGTCCACAGCTAGCCCGCAAGGCTATGCCGCGGGCAGGCACTGCAAGCCGAGCCGGCCGGCACGGGCCGTCCCAGGCCGGTCCAGCCCAAGGGGTATCTATCCCCTTTTTGGACGCCCGTAATTTTTATTAGGGGTGTACGTTTTGTGTGTTGTCTGTGGCAGTGCCTTCCTGGCATTGAGCCGAGATTTTTGAGATGGTTTCAGGAATTTTTAAATCCCTAGATGAGGGCCAAGGTTTCATGTCACACCTTTAAGCGGATTGATGTTTTTCTTGGGGGTTCTTGTTTTGGACGGCACAGACACATCTGATGTCAGAATTGAGAGCTGTAAGTGGCATTGCGACCCTGGCGTTGAGACGGAGTTTTCCAGTGGGGTTCTGGGTGTTGAAACTGGAGTTGAGGTTTGGGACCCACATCCCGTCTTTTATGTTGTGAGCAGCATTTTGTAACTTTTTCATCGGACGTTCGTTCGGAGTGTGCGCGCAGTCGATTTTGGTAGATTTTCTGAGGGCATTGCATTGGCGCAATCTTCCCGCTTTAATTCCGCACGCTGGTGCGGGCCCCGCGAGGGCTGTTTTGGGAGTTGGTGGTGATTTCTAGCTTTATCACCGGGTGTCCGTTTTGGACAAGTGAATAGTCCATCTTGTGTACTTTTTCGAGAGGATCACAACGGTGTGATCCATTGGCAATGCTTCGGGACTGGGATATGGGTCCCACGTAGCACTGATCTTGTTCAGTATGTCAGAACGCATCTTTTTCTCTAGATAACCATTCCACTAAAGTGATAAGTCCTTTTGACATGGTTTCCCAAGGGGATCACAATGGTGCAATGGGCCCGACTGTTTTCAGGGCTGAGGCTCAGGACCACGGGATGTCGTTCGGGGCGTAAAGCGGTGTTGGCGACTTTTTCGTCGGATATCCATTAGAGGAGAGTGAGTAGTCTATCTCGTATGTTTTTTTGCGAGGATTAAAACAGTGCGATCAGTTTGGATGCGCGGAGTCTCATTCGAGACTACATTTAAATGTGGAAGCATGTAAGGTGTACCGGTGGAGGTTCTTCCTGCGGTGTTTGTAGAGAAACTTTGGCGTTTGATCGTGTGCACTCCCGTGTGAGTGAAGTAAGTGCTTGAAGATATGTGGTTGGCCGTGCCTTAGCCGTTGAGGTGGCAAGTTGGAGTTGTTACGTTTACGCCCTTTGCATTGACGTTGGGTGCCGTGTGCCCGATAGCCTTTAGGCTGGAAACGTGGTACACTCTAGGAGTATACGGGAATGTTTAGAGGTACATGTGGTTGTTTGTACTAGAGAATGTTTGTGCGCTTTGTTGGGGTTGACGGGGGGCCACACGTCGTGTGGGCCCCACATGTGTGTTGTGTTTTTCTTTACGTACCATTGAACTCTCACTACTTAGAGGGTCCCTCTGTTCACGTTTGTTGACTAGCAGGGTTGAGTTTTACCCTGGTTGTGTTCTTGTTTGTTGACCAGAAGGGTTGAGTTTTCCACTGGTTCTGTTCTCGTTTGTTGACCAGCAGGGTTGAGTTCCCCTGGTTCTGTTTTTGTTTGTGGATCAGTAGGGTTGAGTTTTCCCCTAGTTCTATTCTCATTTTTTGACCAGCGGGGTTGAGTTCCTCTGGTTGTGATTTCGTTTGTGGATCAGTAGGGTTGAGTTTTCCCCTAGTTTTGTTCTCGTTTGTTTGACCATCAGGGTTGAGTGGGTTTCTCCCCGGGTCCTATTCACGATGGTCTCGACCAGCAGGGTTGAGTGGTTTTCCCCTGGTCCAGTTCTCGATGGTTTGGCCGACATAGTTGCTTCGTGTTCCCTAGTATAGTTATTTTGGATTCGGTGTGACCAACACATTACACGGGCACTGATCCTCTACCCAGGAGGTTGTTTCCAGCAGGGCTTTCCAGGAGGTTGTACCATCAAGAAGAGATGGCCAGTAAGGTACCATCCAGCAGGGATGGACAGTTGTACCATCTATCAGGGATGGCCAGTACAGCGGTGTTCACCGAGCAGTACCATCCAGTAGGGATGGCCAGAGCGGTTCTGGGTTTACCTCCATCGGGGCTGGGAAGTGGTCACTGACGTTGGTTTTACCTCCAGTAGGGTTGGGAAGTGGTCCTAGATGCCGGGTTTACCTCCAACTAGGCTGGGAAGTGGTCCCCGATGGCGTTTCTGAGCCTCCCTCTAGTGGAGTACCCTTTTACGGGACAAGGAATTAGGACTCGTCGACGACTTTAGCTGGGTCTCCCTCCAATGGATTACCCTTTTACGGGATTGGGCAGTGTGGCACCCGTCGACTTCCAGGGATTACCCTCCAGCAGGGCTGGGCAGGGGGTCGCCTGTCGACTTTGAGGAGACCTCTTGACTGTGGGGTAGTGAAGAGGTGTGGTTTGATGTTCCCCAAAACTCTCAAGTAAGAGGGATTATTTCCCCACTGAGAAGCGTCCTTGTGATGCGACCTATAACCATGGGGGCGAGTTAGTGCCGCCCAAAGCGGATAGTATCAAGGTGCGGTGATTAGATCCCCTTGACTTGCAGTTCGGGGCATACATGTGGGATATTGGGCATCGATGGTGTTTACTTCTGGGACTGTTGGCTACTCACATTCTTGGGATGAGCTATGGGATGGAGATCCCCTTATGGTCTTGTCCGGGCTTCTTGATTGAGCATATGGATATGTATATACCTTTTTCTAGAACCCACTTCGTATGTTTTGGTTACTCTCCTTCCAGGAGAGGCGAAGACACGCAGGGTATGTCATGTTCTTTCCGTGTCTAGCTTCTCATGGTTGGATGAGTCTAGTCTCTTGATATAGGTAGAAAAGACTTGACGAGAAGTTCATCTTCTCACTGTTTCCAACTCCTTGTGTCTGAACGAGTATACCTCCTTTCTCTTGTTGGGTTGAACTGGAATCTCTACTGTTACTCTATTGCACTCTCAGTTGTACTACATTACATTCCCATGTTTGATATACTTCTCACCCTTCGGTACCTTCTTTTTTTCTCCCTCGAGCCTTCGGGGTATCCTACTAAGTATTATTATACTCACCCATGCTTGGGATTTGCCTGAGCTTGGTGTGACCTTGCAGACGACAGACAGGTTGGTCGTGACTTCAGTGGATCTTAGGAGATGAAGATCTTGGACCACGTGCGGTGGTTGTAGTCGGGTTCTAGGTGTGGGACCCTCCCAAATGTTTTCATTTGTTTACCTATTGCCGGGTTGTGGCACTTTACTGGTTGGGCGCATGTTTTTCCCTTTTCTTTTCAATTTACCTTCATCTTTTGATTTTTACTGTTAGAGGTTTATGCACTTTTGTGGTTTGTCTATAGCAGTTGGTAATTTGGTTTTCTTTTTACTCTGCACTTTTTCATTGAGTGTGATGCGTGTGTGTGTACAGGTACTCAAGAAAAGGCCTCCCCGAGTTGTTTAGCCTTCGGCGCTTTTTGACAGCCCCTGGCCTATGGAGGTGGGCATGGGGTAGTTGCGGCTCGAGCCCGGGTAGGGTCGGGCCGTGACAAAGTGGTATCAAAGGTGGTCCATTCCTTAGGAAGTTGTTCGGACGTCCCTAAAAAATGGAATTGGTTGGGATTTAGGGAAATATTGTTAACGTGTCTTGAGAGCGGCTCTCAGTCCAGGGAGTCCAATGATTGTGCGGCAACCGACATATACATTCACCAGGACCCTAATAACCAGCTTATCGAATTGGCATGGTGAGACACTTGTTGCAGGGAAAATTGGTTATGCATCATATAGGATTGAGTCTTTGACTATCCTTCTTGAGTCTGCTCCTCATTTTTGTGACTTTTATATACATATATGCTCATCTAACCGCGGCACTCCTTGATAATATTCAAGATGTCTCCGCTAAGACATCCAGCCATGATACCAGCTTTGGTTCGTGACGAAGAACCTGTGAGCTACAGGGCCTCAGTCCAGGACCCATCATGCGAGCCCCTTTTCCAGGTGGACCGGTGGCAGCACCCCCACCTGGTGAGCAGCAGGCAGCTTCATCAGAGCAGACGAGGTTTGAGCGTAGGTTGAGCGTGCTCCGTGAGTTCCAGCGACATAGACCATTGGGGTTCGGTGGTGAGTCAGACCCTCATGCAGCAGAGGTTTGGCTGGGAATGGTGGTTTTCCTTTTCCGGCGTGTGCAGACGCTGGAAGATCTTATGGTGGCTTTGGCCGCCAACCTTTTCCGCAGAGTAGCTTGGCATTGGTGGAGTCTGGTGACTCAGTTTCTTGACGAGTCATTGCTTTTATGGGGATACTTTCAGTTGTTGTTTTGTGTGAAAATTTTCCCAATCCTGCTTATGCTTCGTTCGGATTCAGGAGCTCCTGCAGTTTCAGCAGGGAGGGATGACAGTGTCCGAGTATTAGGCTAGTTTGGAGACCGTGCACACTTTTTCCCGAACATGGTCCATGATGGAAACTTCTAAGCGTTGATGTTCGAGCAGGGTCTCCGTAGAGATATTCATGCTATGATAGTACCCTTTGGCATTCCCACTTATGCTGGGGTGCTTGAGCAGGCGTTGGTGACAGAAATCTTCGTGTCACGCTCTACATTTGGTGGTGGCAGCAGGATCGACAGAGCCGAGACGTCTGCCGCAGCTAGCGGGCATCGACAGCCAGAACCTCGATGCCGGTGGATTTCTGATAACCGGACTCAGGGGCATGGTCGTACGCCAAAGTGGCACCAGAGGGCACCAGTGCAGCTCGAAGAGTGCTGGTGCTATGCTTGCGATGGGCAAGGTCACCTGGCGCGAGACTGCCCGACCAGGCGCGCTGAGAATATCGGGCAGGCAGCAGGTGCACCACCACGGTAGAGGCAACACCATGATCGAAGTATCCCCAAGAGAGGTGGTGCTAGCAGAGGAGTGGAAGGAGCTGGAAGTGGAGGACGACCTTACGAGGTCTTCCCATCACCACTAGGAGATCCACGTTAGGCTCTAAGAGCTGACGGTTGGGACCACGGACAGCCGCGAGCTTTGGATGTCTACGATCCTGCAGAGCATGAGGTGATAAGAGGTACTCTCTACAGCTCATCTACTTTTTGTAGTAGAATTTTTGGACTCTGTGTGTGAAATGATTTTCTCCCTCCTCTTTGCTTGAGTTGTTACCTGGGTGACGCGGGGCATCTGTGTAACCCTATGTTGTTAAGGTAAAAGGCTTCAGACCTTTTCTTTAGTCGGTGGTGTTGACTCCTTCGTTTCCGAGCGTGTAAGAAGGTCTAGGTTAGGGGACATCTACTGCGAAACCTTGTGTGACTAGACATCCTTGGGTGTTTCGCCATATTGATATTCTGAAGGAGGAAATCATCGGGCTTTGTTTAAGGTCCAAACGGTGATTCTAGTCACGGCGTGTAACTTAAGGGTTTGGTCAGGGAAGTGAGCTACCCCCGAGAGACTTTGGGCCGTTTGTGACCGTGCAAAGGGATGGCGAGGTTCCCTACCACCTTGCCCTAACCCCAGAGGCTGGTTTGGGTGCAAAGAGTCTCCCACGTGACTCACCCGAGAAGAAGTGTGCGTGCTCCTATGCATGTCATCGTCAAGGGTAGACCTCGTGTGAACAGATCAAATCCTTTGGTCTGTGTGTGATGATGCGGGACTGTGCAAGAGTTCTTCTGGGTACAAGAGATCCAGGTGTGGGCTTAGTACCTAGAGTTGTTCCCTGGATTTTCTTTTTGAGGACGAAAATCTTGAAGGATTAAATGATGTAAGAACCCGATTTTTTCTATAAAAGACTTTGTAATATTTTTGATATTATTCCAGAGCAGCACCTTCAAACGGCGTGTGATTCCGAGCCCCGGTGTGGACGGAATTAAATTTTCAGTGTGTTCACACTAAGAACGACAAATAAATGAGGTAACTCATAAATGGTGCTTCAGATCAGAAATATGAGTGTACGGATGGGTCTGAAATGGGTTGTTTACCCTAGGAACGGCATAAAACATGTCGGCTAGGGATATTGGGACCCCTCGCCCATTAACGGAACATTAAACGGATAAATAATTAATGAATTTATTCTTTTAATGGTGAAACACAAGTATCTCTTAAATAGTAGCCTTTATTAGAAAATCTAGGGAACCTTTGAGTCCAGAGCATGTCGTTTACCCTAGGAGGGGTGTAAGATTAACGGGCGCGGGCCTTTTGTGGACAATGGCTTCGAGGGCGTTTTCGAAATTTGGTGGCCTCGGGAGTTCAGTTTTATAACATTTGAATGGGGCCTCAGATTAAAATTCCGAGACCACAATTGTGTTTGGGAGGTGGTGTTTACCCTAGGGGAGGCTTAATCTTGACACCTCCAGAAGTTCGGGTTTGGGCCAACGGGCGGGTGGTTAAATGTGTTTTCAATTTAAACACTTAACCCCCTTCACCCTCTCCCTCTTGTTGTTTTTCCCAGGTGTGAGGATATCCCAATGAAAGGGGAACTTCATCCTCTCCTCCACCGCTCTGGCGAGGCATGGAAGACCGGGAGATCGTCGCGAATCATTGGGATATTCCCCTGCAGGTAGGATCGTGCGTTTCGTTTTTACTTTCCCTCACCTACTTTGAGCTTGATAATTTGCGTCAAATTTCTGTTTTATCTTCAATAAAAATCCATAGTTGCGTATATTATCTTCTTATCTTTCCACCTCACTTTTCGGATTGAAAATCCGAGTTGTGAGGTGATCGCAAAAGTCCACTGAAGATTGCAGGTTTTAGAGGTCGTTTGAGTTCTCCGGTGAGTGGACGACGGTGACGTGGCTCTTCCAGGCGGCAGCGGGGCATTGCGGGCGAGCTTAGTCGGCAGCTGGCTGAGGCGGAATGGTTGCGGGTGTCGGTGGTTGGCATTGAGTTGGAGCAGCCACGGCGAGCTGGGGGCGACGGTGAGCATGCCGGACGCTCGGCGGCGGCGCTCGGGTGAACAGGGGTCGCGGCGCGCTACCCCACGGGGAACAAAGACCCACGTCCCGCGGGTCTTCACGCGGGACGACCGGCCTCGGCCCGTCAGAGCATGGAGCACGTGTCCACGGCCGGCCCACGCGGCTAAGCCGCAGGCAGGTGCTGCAAGCCGGGACGGTCTAGGCCGGGGGGGGGGGGGGGGGGGACCGACCAGCCCGGGTCGGGCGGACCGACCGTCCCAGGCCGATCCAACCCAAGGGGTATCCGTCCCCTCTTCGGATGCCCGTAATTTTTATTACGGGTGTCCATTTTTTGTTCCGTCTATGGTAGTGCCTTCCTGGAGTCGAGACGAGCTTTTTGAGATGGTTTCTTGATTTTTTAATTCCTGAGACGAGGGCCTCAGTGGCATGTCACACCTTTAAGCGGATTGACATTTTTCTCAGGGGTTCTTGTTTTGGATAGCGCGAACACATACGATATCCGAATTGAGCACCTTCAGTGGCGTTGAGACACTGGCGTTGAGCTAGAGTTTTCCTATGGGGTTCTGGGCATTGAAACCGGAGTTGAAACATGGGTCCCACGACCCATATTTTAAGCTATGAGCATCATTTTGTAACTTTTTCATCGGACATCTATTCGGAGCGTGCGCGTAGAAGAATTTGGGTGTTTTTCTGAGGGAATTGAATTGGAGCAATCTGCCCGCTTTAATTCCACATGCTGGTGCGGGCCCCATGAGGGCCGTTTTGGGAGTTTGCAGTGATTTCTAGCTTTATCACATGCTGTCCATTTTAGATAAGTGAATAGTCAATCTTATGTACTTTTCCGAGAGGATCCCAATGGTTCGATCCGTTGGCAGCGCTTTCGGACCGGAATGCGGGTTCCACGCAGCACCGCTCATGTTCGGTATGTCGGAACACATATTTTTCTCCAGATATCCATTCCAATCATGTGAGAAGTCATTTTGACGTGTTTTCCCAAGGGGATCGCAATGGTGCGATGCGCCCAACTATTTTCATGGCTGAGGCTCGGGACCACGGGACGTTGTTCGGGTGTAAAGCGGCGTTGGCAACTTTTCCATCGGATATCCATTGGAGGTGAGTAAGTAGTCAATATCACATGTTTTTTGAGAGGATTGCAATAGTTCGATCTGTTTGGATGCGCGAAGTCTTTTTCGAGACCTCATTTAAATGTGAAAGCATGGAAGGTGTACCAGTGGAGGTTCTTCCTGCGGTGTTTGTAGAGAACCCATGGTGTGTGATCATGTGCACTCCCGTGTGAGTGAAGTAAATGCTTGAAGAGATGTTGTTGGCCGTGCCTGATCCATTGAGGTGGCATGTTGGAGTTGTTACATTTACTTCCTTCGCATTGATGTTGGGTTCCGTGTGCACGATAACCTTTGGGTTGGAAACATGGTATACTATTGGAGTATACAAGAACGTTTGGAGGTACATGTGGTTGATTGTACCTGAGAACGTTTGTGTGCTTAGCTGGGGTTGACATGGGGCCACACGTTGTGTGGGCCCCATGTGTGTTCCGTGCTCTACTTTACATACCATTGACCTCTTGCAACGTAGTGGGTCCCTCTGTTCTCATTTATTGAACATCAAGGTTGAGTTTTCCCTGGTTCTGTTCTCATTTTTTGACCAGTAGGGTTGAGTTTTCCCCTAGTTCTGTTCTCGTTTGTGGAACAGCAGGGTTGAGTTCCCCTGGTTCGGTTTTCGTTTTTGGATCAGCTGGGTAGAGTTTTCTCCTGGTTCTGTTCTCATTTGTTGACAAGCAGGGTTGAGTTCCCATGGTTCTGTTGTCATTTATAGATCAGTAGGGTTGAGCTTTTCCCCTGGTTTGGTTCTCGTTTGTTTGACCAGCAGGGTTGAGTGGGTTTCTCCCCTGGTCCTGTTCACTATGATCTTGATAAGCAAGGTTGAGTGGTTTTCCCCTGGTCCGGTTCTCGATGGTTTGGCCGGCAGAGTTTCTTTGTGTTCCCTGGTAGAGTTATTGTGGATTTGGTGTGACCCACACATTACGCGGGCACTGATCCTATACCTAGAAGGTTGTTTCCATCAAGGCTGGCTAAGAGGTTGTACCATTCAGCAGGGATGGCCGGTGAGGTACCATCTAGCAGGGATGGCCAGTTGAACCATCCAGTAGGGATGGCCAGTACAACGGTGTTCAACGAGAAGTACCATCCAGCATGGATGGCCAGAGCAGTTTCGGGTTTACCTCTAGCAGGGCTGGTAAGTGCTCCCTGATGTCTGGTTTACCTCCATCGGGGATAGGAAGTGGTCCCCGAAGCCGGGTTTACCTCCAGCTGGGCTGGGATGTGGTCCCCGATGATGGTTCCGAGCCTCCCTCCAGTGGAGTACCCTTTAACGGGACTGGGCATTGGGACTCGTCGATGACTTTAGTCGGGTCTCCCTCCGGTGGATTACCCTTTTACGGGACTGGGCAGTGTGGCACCCATCGACTTCTAGGGATTACCCTCCAGCGGGGTTTGGCAGGGGGTCGCATGTCGACTTTGAGGAGACCTCACGACTGTGGGGTAGTAATGAGGTGTGGTTTGACGTTTCCCAGAACTCTCATGTACGATGGGTGCTTTCCCCACTGAGACACATCCTTGTGACGTTACTTAAAACAGTGAGGGCAGGTCAGTTCCGCCCAAAGCGGATAGTATCAAGGAGTGGTGATTTGAGCCCCTTGACTTGCAGTTCGGGGTAGACGTGCGGGATACTGGGCATAGATGTTGTTTACTTTTAGGACTGTGGGCTACTCACTTTCTTGGGCTGAGCTATGGGATGGAGATCCCCTTACGGTCTTCTTCGGGCTTCTTGATTGAGCATATAGATATGTATATACCATTTTATAGTACCCACTTCTTGGGTTTTGGTTACTATCCTTCCAGGAGAGGCAAAGACGCGCAGGGTATGCCACGTGATTTCCGTGTCTAGATTCTCATGGTTGGACGAGTCTACTCTCCTGCTATAGGTAGCGAAGACTCGATGAGAAGTTCATTTTCTCACTGTTTTTAACTCCTTGTATCTGGACGAGTCTAACTTCTTTCTCTTGATGGGTTGAGCTGGACTCTCTACTGTTACTCTACTGCACATTCAGTTGTACTCCTTTACTTTCCAATGTTCAATCTACTGATCACCCTTTGGTACCTCCTTTGTTTCTCCCTGGAGCCTTTGAGGTATCCTACTGAGTATTTTTATACTCTCCCCATCTTGGGCTTTGCCCGCACTTGGTTTGCCCTTGTAGATGACAGACAGGTTGGTCATGACTTTAGTGGAGCATAGGATATCGCGATCTTGGACCGTGTGCGGTGGTCGTAGTCTGGTTCTAGGTGTGGGACCCTCCAAGATGTTTTATTTTGTTTACCTGTTGCCGAGTTGTGACACTTTTCTGGTTGGGCGCGTGTTTTGCCATTTTGTTTTCAGTTTACCTTCAGCTTTTTCTTTGTACTGTTAGAGTTTGATGCACTTTTGTGGTTTATTTATAGCTTTTGGTACTTTTCTTTTATTTTTACTCTACACTTTTGCATTGAGTGTGATGCATGTGTGTGTACAGGTACTCAGGAAAATGCCTCCCCAATTTGTTTAGCCTTCCGCACTTGTCACCAGCCCCTGGCCTATGGAGGCGAGCTTGGGGTAGTTGCGGCTTGAGCTCGGGTAGGGTCGGGTCGTGACAAAGGAGCTATCATTATAAATGTCACTGAAACTCCTTGATGTTTTTCAATTTTCTTCAAAATATTCTCGTTAAATATCATATTTTTGTAAAAAACCCACTTTTAAGAATCCATGGCTTATCCATTTTTCTATCCTTAAAGGTATCATTATTAATCAACTGTTTCTCTTAAATATTTTAATTCAATATCACCTTTATTTTCAGACCATATGATAATTTTCTATGATTAATTTTAATAAAATCATCAGAAAAAGAATATTTTTTCCTTATTAAAAAAAATATTTCTTCCAAGGAATCATATCTATTATGAGTAGATAGATCTAATGAAGATTTATTTATTGATTTTCCATCCCCTTAATTATTCCAATCATTCTAGATTTATATCCTTTTTTTATCACTCATTGTTAACACATGCTCCATGATAATTACATGTTATACCAGTAGTAAAAATAATCTTGACAAAATTCCATTAAAAGATCAATAACCATTAAATTTTATTTTCCATATTGATAACTTTTTTATTAGGAAAATTATTTTGATTTTCCAACCTCATATTTTTCTTCTATATTCTATCATGATGTAATTATTTTTCAATGAACCTCAAATTTATTTATTTTAAATATGATGTATCATTACTATTATTTTAAAAAATTTCCATAGTGATGGAATTATACAATACATTATTAGAAATAGAAAATTTATTTTTTGATTTAATATCAAAAGTTTATACATAACATTTTAGGAACACTTTTTTAGTCATCTAATATATTTTATAATTAACTTCTAGTCATTTTTTGAAATCCCCACTAATATTATTAAAAGATATTTCACCTTCATTTCACTTTAACTATTTTATATTTAATTATTTATTTTATGTTGAATTTTTTCATGAATAAATGTCACCATTTTATATTTTTATACAACCTTAAAAAGGATCTTCTTAATTTCATAAATTTAACCATCCTCATTTTTAACAAGTTTTTTTCTTCCCCTATTTTAATATTCATATTATTTCTTCAGAATATTAAATTTCTTCTAGAGTTTTTTATAATTATTAAGACAATCTACATGGTCATGATTAAACATATATTTCATGTAATACACTTAACATTATTCTTTTTTACTATATTTTGTTTCACCAAGATACCCAATTTAATCCATAAATTTAATAATTTTTCAAAGAATCTATTATTTAGAATGACTACAGAAACTATATTAGTATTCCTCATCTTTTCTTACAACGGTATCTCCTTTTTATTTATATGGATATTTTATTTTTATTAGTAGCTATTATAATTCCATTTTTACTTTTACCCAATCTCCTTTTCTTAGTTCTTTTATATTTTTTCATTACCCTCATTCTCATAACATATATTATTTGGAAAACTAACTGTAAAATTTATAATTCCACCAGATTTGAAATATTTTAGAGGGAGTAGATCTTTGTAGTTAACTATTCCTGTTCTATTTTCTTAAATACATGTCATAATGTTCTTATAAAAATTATTAATTACATATGAATAATTAAAATAATTCATGTTGTCATATTCTTCTTCCATCAACTTTTTTTCTCTCATGAATCCAAAATTCATCTGTGCCTTGATGTTATTATTATATGATGGATCCTTTCACATCTCATATGAAACAAGAATATTTTGTTATTCAGCATGGTTTAAAGATATTTGTATTCATATGATGATTTTTGGGATCAAATCTATCTAAAATGTTCCTCATTAACTTATTAAAAATAGTGTAATCTTATAGTTTATACCCATATCCTTTGATGATTCTGATGATCTCATTTACTATTATAAATTAATCATCAATATATTCTTCATCAGAAATTTTAAAATCCCTAAATTTAAATATCTATTTCTCTTTTTTTCTTCATTTACAATCACATTCCAATCATAGAATATTCTTAGTCTATCAGAACTAATCATATAAGCTTTGAGACCCATAAACATTATATACATATATATTGTCAGTTATGAACAAGAAAAACAATTTATCTCCCTTCCATAAAAATCCATGTTCCTCTCCTAAAAAACTCCTCTATTAATTATTCTATTCTAGTGGAAACCCCATAGTGTTGCATCTAAAACCATTAGGCTAAGTGAGTGAATATATGATATCATATTATTCCTCAAACTATTATAGTTTTGATTATAAAATATAGGAATAAATATATTATTAAATGAAATAAAATTATATATCTCTAATATCATATAGATATTACATAGGGAACATGTAATGCTCTTATACCATTTGAAATGGCCAAGAATGGGTTATACCACTGGTATGGATGAGTTGAGTTTTTTGGTTTTAATTTTTATAATTTTATCTCTAAGAATTAAAATTTAATTAAATATATGATTATTATCTGCTGATGTAGGACAAAAATTAATGAATAAATGAAGAAAACTCAAGGAACATAATAATTTATAAGGTTCACCCAGTGATGGGTGACTACATCCTGACAGTAATTGGGCCAAATATATACTAAAGATTCTCCACTAGAGTAAAAACATCAATTGTGATTTGGTTTGTTTAGTTATTATAATATAACCATGATAGGTATCACTCACATACCAATATTTTTTCTAAAAAATAGATTATATCAGTTCCTAATAGTGAAAAAATTTAAATAATACAATAAGAATACTCATAATGTTTCTAAGATGCTTCTTCGGTAGATATTGATCATCCTCAGATCCTATGTAATAATTTGATTTGACACATTCCGACATGATCATTTTATAGAATTTATAATGTTGATAAATTTTATTTATGAATAAAAATTATAATTTCTATTAAATTAACATCAATTACTATTTTATCTATAATTCATTATACTACTTCACACAACTGCTTCACACTATTGCTTTACATATCCTCTTTTGTATCGTTATTTAAGGGGAATGCATTCTTGAAATCATAATACATTACATTGAATTAAAGAAACATTAAATTTAAGGAATCATTCTCATGAATATGTATTTAAATACATGTACATTGTTCAACCCGACATCTTAATTTACTTCATACAAAATGATTTTTACAATATTATATATCATGTAAAGTGTCCGATTAGGTAATCCATAAAAATATATAGAGAGAAAAATTATGAGATTTATTTTATTCTAATAATACCTTTCCAATCCACTACCATTGATATGGAAAGGGTTATTTATGGAGTAAATAGATTTTCTTCTCAACTATTTATGATTCTAAAACACAATAATGTCCATTGAATCTCTTTGTAACTCCAACAAATATGGTTTCAAACAATAATTAATGTATCTAAAATCACTAAATTATATATGATTCAGGGATTGACTTCAATGTATGATAAATATTGAATTATTGATGTTACCATGAATTTTGGTGGACATAGACCATCTTTAGTTTGTGATGTAACAATAACATATGATTTCACGACTTGAAAAAAGACCTAAATGCATGAACTAATTATAGTTTACTCATCGTGAATCAAATGGAAAGTACAATCATCATCATAAAAATGGAATTAAATAAACAATATATAGTTACTGTATTACATATCTAGACCATTTCAAAATAATACCACAAAAACATGGTTTCATTTTAATCCTCATGTTTTACCCAAAGAATAAATTCTCCAGAAATCGTAACATCATGGTTTAAGATACCAAGAAAAATCAATAAAATTTCTCAGAGAAAATAGAATATGATTTATGGGGTACTAATTGGCTCTCTATAAAGAAATAAGGTAAGGAATTAGACCCTCCCCCCAAATAGAAACCCTAGAAGTATGGTTAATATGTATCATTGAACATTGTGTCTTTCTGCTTCCATGCATGTATTTCAAAGTGTTAAACTTTTCTTGTATCACTCGAGCCCCAAATCTATTTTTACTCTTATATATAAAATCTTTATTAAAAATATACAATACATTACCCCATTAAAAAACTATGATGTGGACCCACACTATGTACACAGTTCTAACATCATGACTTTCGGTAGACGCATGATAGGTTTTCTTCTCTCATGTTATCTCTTACCCATGTTGTCTCTTTTCTCTCCCAAATATTCTTAGGATAGATATGGTAAGGCATCCTCAATGTTTCACAATGGTAATCATTTATCCAACATATGTCAATGATTTTCATGTTTTTAATATTTCTTTTTCTAAATTTTTTTTGAAATATAAAAATCTTTTTCTTAAACTAACCCATAAAAATAACACCATAAATGTTTTTGAAAACAAATAAAAACCCATAAATAGTTCCTTTTGTTCATCAATATCCCACTTCATATTTTTTTAAATATTAAAAAAATTACGAATCATCAAATCATATACATTATATATGAGAAATATCATGAAATCACATTAATATAAATGGGAATGTTTTATAGAGAATTAAATCTCTCTTTTACAAGAAAATTTGGATTAATTGATTTAGATTCTCTCCACCTAAATTCATTCACCCTTACTTATATTTTGTCACCATTTATATAAAAACCATAACATCATATTCACAAAATATAAATAAATAAATATATAATCCTCTTCCACTATGAAAAAAATAATCCAAGATATATTGGAGATGTGAAAATGAACTTCTTAGTCAGAGGGAAGGCTGAACATGATTTTCCATCCTCTACTCGTAAAATATTACTCATGGAATTGATTTGGTGAACACATACAAAATATTATCATTAATGAAAATATTTCCAACTTGATATATCCATTTGTTAATATCAACTACATGAAACTAATTTTAATATAAATATGTTTTAATCTAGAGTATTGTTATTGATTAGTTGGGAGATCAATTCCACTTTGATTTTCAAAAGAAAACATAAAAGTTCATTCAAAATTCACATTCTGAAATTCTAACTGATAATTAATACATATAATTATTGTTTAAATATTTGTATTGAGAACATGATGGGACTCAGTTTTACATAATTTCATATAATTTGTTTCATACAATGAAATCTCACATAACATTATCCCAAGAAGAATATTCCTCATTATGTTTTTCAATCATTATAACATCCAAACCAATCATCATTAGTAAATCCCATCAAGCTATATTATCTAAGTATTGTATACATCTAACCATTATTTCATTATCTATTAATATATATAATAATTATTTTAGTATCTATCTTGTGTGACTCTTTCAAATCACTTTGATATCTTGACCCAAAATATTATATATATAAAATATCAATCCCTGATGTAATATCATAAATAAATCTTCTAATATTATTCACGATGTGCTTTTGATTAACTATTTTCTCTATTATATATTTTATCATTGTTAAAAATACAATAATGGCTGTCAATACATCCTTTTAATCTTACATTTTTAATTTATTCTATAATTTAGTTATAATTTTTAATTTTGAAATAAATATGTAAATTCATTTTTGATGAACATGTAATCCCATATAGCAATTAATCTCTTAATTCATTTACATTTAAACATAAATGTTCATTTAATTTAGAAATTATACACATTTATAATACTTATCACTTGAAAAAATAAAAAACTTAAATTGAATATAATAATAAGAGTCACTGTGTTCAATTCATTTAAAAAATAGTTGATATCAACATTTTATTCTAGAAAAAACCAATTAGTTAAATAAATTATATAGTTTATATTATATGGCCCAAGGATTCTAATTTAACCCATACAATTACTTAATCAATTTTAAGATTATGCCTCTATTATTATCAATCACAAAAAATACAAGTTTCACCAAAAAAACATTCTATATATCATTTGATAAATAATATGAGACACCTCCTATTGGAGTTATTTTACAATTTCTCACTAGTTTTTAATTTAAAAAATGAATCAGGTTGGTTATTGGAAATTATAATTGGTTTATAAATGTTTTTTAATGATTTTTGGGGTCATGTGATTTTTTATTTTATAGGGGAAATTATTCAGAATTATTAGGTGACTATGTGAGAGTGTTTGGGGGATTATAGACAGGTAAATTGTTTAACATAATATGTGGTAAAAATAATGGATTATAAATTTTTTGGACCATAATTAATTTCATTCTTAGTGCATCATTTTCTAAAACATGAATTAAATCCATGGAGCCATGGATTTTATCCTGAAATACTAATACAGATAATGCTTGGTTTTATTGACAGTGATTCCAAATTTTTCATGTGATTGATGGGGTATTGAAAATATTATCTTTAGCATATTTTATCCCATTTAACTCTCATTATCCATATTTTTACCTACGATCACAAACCTCTACAATTCATATGGATAATTTGATTAGTTGATTAATACATGAGGCTAATTTCATTAAATATTTGTACATTAGAAATAGGGAATTAAATGTAAGAGTGGTAATTCTCTCTCCCTTCATCATATTCTCATTATCACTTGGTAGAAACCCTATATTGATGCTTTTATTATAATATATATGGGATACGAATATTTTTCATTGGGATTTATTATGAATTATTAAGGGGATGGTTTGGAGGGTCTTGATCTATGAGGTTGAGAATCATTTCTTCAATATAAACCCATTATAGGCTGGTGTATTCCCTCTCACTCTACTCTTAGAAATTAATGGATTATGTTTTTAATGAATAAGATGAATATGTTTCTCAATAGAAAACCCATGATAACCCTTCATGTTAATTATATTTAATTATATGGATTTTGTGTGGAGCCCACATTTTGTTTGAAAAAAACAAGTAAATAAATTTTAATTGGTTCCGAAGAATTTTTTTAGTGTTATAACTTATTATAAGTAGGTTTTGATATGTTAATGATTTATAGTAGAGATTTTTTGTTCAAAAATAGCCACCATTAAAATTTGGGGGAAATCTGGATTATACCACCATTTAAAAACATAGGCTTGGAGTTATAGGATATTCTTACTAGTTATAGACTATTAAGAGAACATATGGGAATTCAAATACATTATTGTGGAAATTTTGTGTGTGTGTGTGACTGAGTGTTTGTCTCATTGATTAACTCTATGTTGTGAGTTATTTTCACTACTCCTCTAATAATATTTCACTTTTTCATTCTTAAAAAAAACCCTTTTGTATTTATATTTATGATTGTAATATAATTTATCCTTATTATGTTTGTGCTTGTGGGAGTTCTCAAGGATTATCTTCTGGTTTTTATACTCACTCACTTTCATGTGAACCATGTTTCATACATAGAGTTTTTTTATGACACGATTAATAAGAAGATATCGTACATTCCTAGAAGTGTGTCTTGAATTCGTGGTTATGTTTTATCATAGGTGGACCTTCGAAATGTTTATTTAGTATATTTGTTAAGGTTTCCAGAACGGTTCCATAGTTTTTTTTGTGTTTTGAAAAATTATGTGCAGTGTTATTGAATTCTTCAAGTTTGTTCTTTATCTGGTTGTAATCTATTAAAATTAGTGGGATTTTTATCATGCATTATATTTATCCATTGTAATTTTGTTTGTTTTTTTCAAAAGGATTTGTTTTATATGAGGTTAAATAGTCTCCAAAATATTTTTTATAGCCTTGGAGTATATTTCTATACCTTGGTGTCTATGGGATTCACCTATGGTTAGAATAATTTTATTTATTCCCATTCTATTGATCAGGATATAAAAAATGGAATGATTTCAGTGTCTTGTATCAGTTTGGATGGTATTATTATAGATAAGTTTTGTAGGGACATAAAATATAGAGGATAAAAATGAGTGTCTAAATTATTTATACAAATAATCAAGTCACTAGGGTTACCCATGCATGAAATGTGTTTTCAATAAATTCTATGCATTTTTACATCGCATCAACTTAGGTTTAGCCTATGATAGTTTAGAATAATAAATTATTAAAAATATATCCCACTATGACTTCATCATTCATATGATATTTTCTGATCATTACAGTTATGGTTTATTATATGGTTAAAAATATTGTATTGAAGTATTTTTTTGTGACTGGGTATTGATTTTTCAATGACTCTATGAAAATTCTACTAGTCAAGTTGCATAAACATCAACAAGAAGGTGCTGCTATGAATATAGTTCCTCATGAACCATAAGTGAGTCATCAACTTTTTATTATCCTTATTAATGTTCTACTAGATATGTAAAATGAAATATGATTTGAGGATCCACATCATGTGGATTGATCACCAGAATTCCAAAGGTAGAGTCCACCAATATTTTGGGGATACCTGGGTCATGTGAAAGAACAATAAAATCATGAAAGAATGAATAGAATCATTAATTTATTGAAAATATTAGATGAAATTAAGGTTAATCTCTTAGTGTATATGAATGAGGAATTATATTGAAAATTATACGATCAAGTTATCATAAAAAAATGTATATCATGACTGTACATGGAATGGATTTGAAGAATATTTTAACAAACCATTATACCCAAATACCTTTTTTTGTATCGTGGATACCATATTTCAATGATATAAAGAAAAAATATCTTATTTATAGAATATGTATTTCGGTTTACATTCCATGATCACTTTTCACCAAATGTGTTAGGTATTTAATCACTAAAGGTGTGAGTGTTTAAATTGGGTGTGTGGATGGATATTCATTCAATAATGGCGATGTTAAATATATATAATGATATGGACGTTGTAAATATATATATGATGGTAGAAAAAGACACCATTAGGGATTATAATGGAGGGAACACAATTGTTATCCTTATTTTGTATGGGAATTCTAGTGATAGGAATAAGTACATATTAGAGAACTAACACTAGACTTGAACAAAACATGAGAGGCAATCCCTTGAATTAGTTTCCATTACCCCACATCACAACTTTGTTACTTCCAATTTGGTTAGTCCAGACACAAAAATTATTCAACGAAAAACACCACCTTGGTAATTTCTTAACTATATCGGAAAGGGATATCTTATTTGTTATTATATTTAGGTCCCTATGAATATATAGATGACCAAGAGGGGGGTTGAATTAGTTTTTCCAATTTTTAATTTCCTTCCATAATAAAATTAACCACATTAATTTATTAAATTGTGGATACTCTTGACTTTATTACTCAAATTCACCCACATTTAACGATAAAGAAAGTAATTCATTACATATATATTTTTTACAAGGGTTAGTCCCAATGTTTTTACCTAGTCATTTCCATGTTTACTCACATAAATCCATGAATATAAAATATATAACATAATTGAAAACAAGTGACCCAACTACCATAAATATCATTTCATAATGAAAAATTAAATATTATTGGTTCCCACTAGGTACAATATTTGTTTCCTCTTCTATGACAACATAATGTTATATCATTGAATGATTATCACAAGGAATAGTGTTTGGGATAATGATTCTGGAACTTCATTTATATAATTTTTACATTCAACCTCTCAACATTACAAATTTACGGAAGGTGTACTCATGGCCTCCCAACACTTCACTCTACAATAAAGTGGAACTATCTTTAAAAAAAACAATAATGGTAACTCTTCATCGACCCATATGATTATCTAAATAAATACAACCAAACTCACTTTCAATGTATCTTCACATAGTTATCCCAAAATCATATCTCATCATATAGATGGAATTCAACACTATATATATTAATTTAGATCATATAAAAATTGATTTTTATAGATTTTTAACTGATAAACTTTCACATGTTCATAAATATGGTTGAACTCCATCAAAGCCTCCTAAAATTTCATTATCGAAAAAATTATAGGGAAAATATTATGTCACATCATAATATCATAAATTCCAAAAAAATAGCTATAATAATGAACATTTATTAATGAATAATTAAAATTTATTTTCATTCGGATTATCATCACAATTTTTTTTACTTTTAAAAAATAAAAATTCAATATGTAATCTTCTATTGAATGTTCTTTTAATTATGAAAATAATTGAAGTTTTAAAATTATTGTACCATTCTTCTAGTAATTCCTACTATTTTACTCATTACACACTATTCATTCATGAAACTTTTTATGCATGAAGGTAGTATAAATTTTTTCTCCTCTTTTTTCCTATTTCTATTTTCCTTTCCTTCTAATCATCATTTTTATGAATTTCTTCTTATGAAGCATATGTTTTCCAATTAATTTACTTTAGTTGTACAATACCTTATTTAATATAGTGGATTTTTTTTTAAATATGATAGATTATATATGAAATTATTCTAAGAAGGATGTATCCAAATCTTATTCTGATTCATTATGTTTGTAGTTCTCAAATACTCTAAGGTTATTTCAATAGAAAAAACATTCAATCTACCTATAATCATATGTAATATTTTCCATCTAAATTTTGTCATCTTTACTTCAATACTTACGAAAAAATATGAGTAACACAAGACATTATCTATAAAATTCTAATGTTTTTATATAATAAAATAAAAAAATCAAGTAAAAAATGTTGAAAATAAATAAAACATCATTACAAAATAAAACCAAACGTAATTTAATCTCCATCATTTTATTTTTTGTGAAAACTATCAATAAGTCTTAACAATATTTTCCATAAAACAAAAATCATTATTATAACATATTTTCCATAAACCCCCTTATTAGACTGATAATTTTTTGGACTAATTATATCCCTCAATGAAAATAGATTATGTTTCTATGATATTTATATACTCCACCTAAGTAATATTTCAGAATTGTAACTTCTAGAAGTTTTATCCCCCATTATTTGATAACACCATTATTGGATTCAACAATATAATGTATAAAGTAAAAATACTTCACCACAAATGAAAATATATCGTATAACACAATTATGTTATGATATATTTCTTAAAGAAATTGAATTTATTAAAATAATACTGATACACACAACACCGAGTTTAAACCAATCACGGTATACTATTAAAATATTATTATTTGTTGTTATAGTTATAAGTCAAATATTAAGTTTCTGTGTATGAATAGGTAAAATGAAAATAAAAAAATTATATTCTTTACACATGTATCAAAATAAATTCATTATAACTAAATATATTATAAATGAATATAAAAATACTTGAAAAATAAAATTAATGTTTCTATAATTATTATTTTATAATGGAATTGTTTTTTTTCTATTAATAAATTAAGTTTATCATTATTAGTGAATAATTTTAATTAATTATATATATATATATATATATATATTATAAAGAAAAGTTGAAACTAACCACCTAATAATTGTTATCTGGATGCAATAATAAGAGATAAAAAAATGTATTCTTTCTAAAAACAAGTTACCTAATGTTTTGTGCGCTTATTTGAAACATTATTTATTAAAAAAAATAAGAAAATATAATTAAAAAAATTAAATCAATATTTTAAATCAATATTCCCAAATTACCCTACATTGAATTCTTTATAATTTTCATTAAATATGAATCTTTCGAAGAATAGAGAAAATATAATGATTTTTAAGAGAATGTTTCATTTATTATAAATAATTTTAAATGTTAATTTTTGTTATAATATAGTTATAAAATTATATATATTTTAATTATATTATTACTAATAAAAATTAGTTCTGTTAAATCAAATTAAAGGTCAAATTTGATATGAAATATTTTTATAGTTTTGAATAGAATTTCATTGGAAAACTGTATTTTCATCAAGTTTGTGGGTATAATTGTAAATTAAATTCCTCCAATTATATGAATTCAATTTGTAAAAATGAAATATGTATTTGGAATAATTATATTAAATTTCATATAATAGTTTATAAAAAAAATTATTTCATAAATAGTAGTAATTTTTTTAAAACTTAATTATCACAAATTATGTTAAAACGGGTTAAATGTGGTTAAAAAAGGATAAGGGTATTTTTTCCAATTAAAAATGTATAAATAATATTTTATGGATATAAATATACCTTAAATAATCCCAAATTAGAATATATGTCCACTTGGAAGAATTTTTTAAATAAATTTATCATTTTGTAACATTTTAAAAATTTCCATGTAGGTTCCCTTCCGAACTTATAAAAGGACACCAACACTACTATATTATTGACACTTAAAGATACATTGGTTTAGCTACAGACTTCCAGAATCCTTAAATTATTTCCTCCCCATGTTATTGAGGACTTATATTTATTAGTTGACCCTCAAAAGAAGGCTTTTTGTGGTAACATAAAGAGGATTTCTGAAAAATAGGTGTCGTTTTTAACCGAGCATTTTTATGTTATATTTCTTCCAACTCCATAAAATTTTTTTCAACCATAATAGTAAAAAATAACATTAATATTTCTAATATAATGTGTTTTCTGTAATTGTATTCATCAATATCCCTTACAATAAACAGGAAATGAACTAGTTGATTTTCTATACAGTGGCCTACCGCCTCACGAATCTATGTAATTCATTTTCCTTATCCACCTGTCAAAGATGTGTATAATAAAGGATTTAATATACATATATTTATATATTTATTAAAAAATTATAATTTTGAACTTATAGTATCACATCTACCTTATTATCTTCTGATATATTGGAAAACAATGACATTACTCATGCATGTGTGGACTACCACCTCCTTGAAGTGATATGATGAATTTTTTATTTTGTTTTGACATTTATGATAATAATGATAGATTTAATAAATTAAAATGATTTATATGATATAAAAAACGATTTTATAAAGTTTAATTAATATTTACCATTCTATTTTCCATCCATAAAAAACCAATACAGTGTTCAACTGTACATAATTCCTACCATAATCAGAAATAGAGAAATTTAATTTTTTATATCCATCATTTATGGATGACAGTCAATGTATATATAATGAATATATATTATAATTATTTAGTGACTAAAATTTCATTTATTACTGATCCATAATCAAGGAATTGGACCAAATCTACTGAACCATAACATATAATAAAATTTAAACATATAAATCTCCAAATTAAAGATTTTATTAAATAATAATTAAAAATAGATTTTGAAATTATATAACTTCATAATTTATGATGTTATAATTATATACTCTATATTATTATTGATATATAATAAATTAAAATTTACATGAGTTTATAGTTATTTCAAACCAAGTGGATCTCAAAATAATGGGTGTTCGTATCACTTTTATTTCTATTAGACACATTTTATATTCACCATTGGATTCATTTAGTTTTGGTGTATAATATCCGTTAATTTATTTTATGATGTTTTTAAAGGAAATTATATCAAACATCATATCCATATATTCTTATTTCCACCTTGAGGATTATGATTTAAGAATTATTAAAGTGGTAATGGTATTATGTTAAAATGCAATTGTTTGTTGAGATTGTTTACAATTAAGATTATAATGATGAAAATACATTATATAACTCTAACGAATATCATTAATTTTCTTATTATATAGTTATTTATATAAATTACATTCTTTTTTTCATTTTCCATGTTTATAATCAATAGTCAAAATTATTTTTTTATAGAAAACTCATTGTATATTTATCTTTGACAGAAAATCCTCATTCTTCCATATCCATGTTTTATAAAAATTATATTAATAATATTTTTAATATTAATCTATTATTATTTTTGAATTTTTTTTACCGATGTTATGTTTTTTACAAAATGGTTTAAATGTAATCCTTAGGTCATTATATGTTTAAATTTTTATGTAAAATGTTACATGATTTGTGGTTTTAATGCAAACAACATGAACATAATTTTCCACCATCATGACAACTAATTTATTTGAAGTTTCTAATTAAATTTTCCCAAGGTAATTTCGTAATAAAATGTATTATTTAATATTTTGGAAATTCTTAGATATTAATAAATTTATTTCCATGTGAAAATATTTTTTCCTTTGAAACAATCCATGTGATTATACAAAATAATAATTCTACAAATATGATGACTTATTTTTATGATTCTTAAACCTTAATGGGTATATTATCTAATAAAACCATCTTCATTATTTCTATGGATGATTAATTACAATGATAACAATATTTTTGTCAACCGCATTTCATTTCTACATGTTATGATATATTGAAATGATAAAATGTTTATGAAGCCCATTTTATTTCCATGGGGTATTCTATGATGAAATGAATATGACACCCATTTAAATTTCATAGGTTATGAAATTATGAATGATTTATTATTTGTTGGGATTTTTTTTATTTTCATTATGTTATAGGTGATTCTATAAAATTATAGCTCCCCAATGAATTGGGTGAAGATGGATATCTCATGAGATAAACATTACTGAAACGAGTAGTGAACCTACTTATGTAGGGGAAATTGTCCACTATATTAGTATTGGGAGGGAACCTTGAATACTACAATGCGTTGTGGATTAAACCCATTCCCCTCTAATAGTCCATGAAATGTCCCTTGACTACTAAGGAAATGATTTTATATTATTATGAGTATCCAAAGATTAAATTTATTATTCCAATGTGATGCTCTCATGGTTTATATTCGTTGATATTTTTATTATTATTATCTTATAAACAAAAATGTCTGAATACATAACTCAAGATTATGATATTTGAATTTTTAGGTTATGGATTTAGAATTACATGACCATGTTACCATACCCCTTTATAATTTTATGTTTAAGTTTTTATTGATATCTCCCTTTTTAACCCTTACTAGAAATTTGAACTCACCCTTCCTTATGTTTGTTTTACATATGTTATTAAGAATGGAATTGATATTGGTATGTCTATTATGGGTTTTAGCTATAAAGGAAAAGTTATTTATGTATCAATGTTTCTAGTGTAATTATACCTTTAAAATGATATCATGTATCATTATGTTATGTAATGAATATTCATCTAATAATATGTAATATTTATGTATGAAAATTTTGGGTCACAATAGTTGGTATCAGAGAAATGTTTAGTTAATGTCTTAAAACTAGGATGATAAAAAATTAATAGGAACCCTGGGGATATGTCGATGTATTGGATAACATCATAATGATTTGGAAATGATCATGGAGGACATATGATAAAGGTTTATTAGATTAAAATAATGTTTCTTTATATAAACATAGGATTAGTTATTTTTAATGACTATTTTTTCCAATATGATTATTATTTCTCACACAATGATTTCGGATTTATTCAATGGATAGATCTCAATGGAATCAAGTTAATGTCAAATGTGATGGAAAAAAAATTAATTCCATCCTAAGAAACTGTAACGCCCCAACCCCAGTTACCCAAAGTCGGTGCATTATTACATAACATTGGCATGATCACAAAATATCAAGTCTCGAAAGACTGATTAGTTTAGTAGCCTTGGAATCACGAGATACATTCATAAAGTCTTCATTACATCATAAAATTAAAACTAAAACAACGTAGTATCAATAGTCAACACTCATAACCCCTCATACTATCCCTGCAGGCCATTCATAAAATACTTCTTCACATCTTGGGAAAAATAAAACATATAAAGGGGTGATCACAAATTCCCAGTAAGGATAAGAATATAGCGGAAACTTTCATAAATAGGCATAAACATTTAAGGAAATGTATAACTAAAACAAAATCCTTTTAAACTTGAACTTATCCATAATATGGAAAAAATAAAATGAAATAATTCCATTAACTTATTCACATATATATTATACTAGTCGAACAATCACATGCAATATCAATAACCACTTTCATAATGTTGGAATGCATAATGCCAGACTATCGTAACCACATAGTCAAGGCCTTGTTCTAAGACTACAAATAAGATTTTGTTAGGGCCTTGTGACAAGACACTAGTTTGTCTCATGAGACCTACCGATGCATCGAGGAGCTTTAGCAGGCTCCACCCATCACTTATTAAGTCCAATACATTCCTCAAATGAATTGGTTTAAACATAACATAAACATTCATATTAAAACAAGCATATGAAATGTCAATATTTTCTCCATAAACCATGAATGGTATAGAAATAACACATCCACAGTCAAACATATAACAAAACCATCAATACAATATGGACGTTTTGTATCATAATAAATTAACTTCAAATATGCTTAAAATCCACCAAAGGATGTTGACATAGATGAAATCAAAACTATTTGAGAGAAATATCTCATTTTTGAGATCATTTAAAAGCCACATAATTAAAACATTTACTTTGAAAATATTATTATAAGCTTGTAAGGTATGCTTCTATGATTTTATAAAGGCGTTAAATAGCCTCACCCGCTGTATAAGTTAAAAAAAATACATTCTTACCTTAATTTTGTCGAAAAGGTAAAAATGACCTTGTTTGGAAAACGATGGAAAGATTCCTTTGTAAACATCTTATAAAAAGTCAAACAAGGATATAAATGAATTTAAACCATATTCTTTGAAATAATAAAAATGTATTGAAATACTTTTTTAAGAAACATGGATGTGGATGATAGAGAGGTCCCAGTAGATAATTACGTATAAAAAACCTCGGATAATGAAGAGATTGTGAAATAAACCCTCACCTAGTAGTTTTACTTGGTTGAGGGTAGGTTTAAATCCTTTATAATGGTTAAATAATTGTTATTAAATTATACAAGAATCATATAAATTAATATGATATCATATATGATCTTTTAACATTGCTTTGTTAATAATATCTTAGTATTATCGTCGTTTTGGGTGTTAACTTTCTCGTTTTCATTTATATGTTTTGTTACATATGTCATGTTTGTTATGGATATGTTGTATCTTATTCATGTCCAGAATGATATTATGTTTTTAAAAATTGTTTTTAATCTTCAAATGAAATTTATTCTTGAATGGATACGATGGGGAATGAATCTCATCGCGTTCGTGGAGATGGTAGTTCGTACGTACGCACGAGCGAACATATCATTCCTTCGATATTAAAATAATATATAATTGGATGTTGTATAATATATAAATAATTATTATCATGTTATATTTATTATTTATATCAATTACATATCATTACCATACCCATCCAAATAATAATGTATTGAATAACAAATACACCACGACGTGGAGACGGTAAGCCGTACGCACACACATATGGTGACATGTCATTCAAAGGACGGGAAAAATAATGAATATGGTTGTACCATATTTATAATAACATAACAGTATATATAATATAATAGAGTTATTATTTTAGAATGTAAATAACAATGAAAGAATAAGTAGTAGAAGAAAGGAACTTGAAAGAGGGTGGTGAAAATATTAACTCTTCTTCAGGTTCTTCCTTTTGATTTGATCAAAAGGGCTCTGTAGGTTGGATTTCTGATCAAACTAAGGCCTATATGTAAAATTTAGGGAAATTGAGAGAATATTTGGGTAGGGTTTGGCCGAGCCAAAAGGCTTTGAAGGTGTGATGAATTAGATAGAAGTGGTGTCCTTTTATAAGGGGGAGGAGGGGCTCTGTAGGAAAAACATAAAGTGTTATTTTATAATAAATTAATCTTCGGTTTCTGATGGCTCTAAAGTGGATTATTAAAATTATAAGGTGGGTATGTGTCTAAACCCTTTCAACCAATAGATTTTAGACTAGTTTGGGTCAATATGTTAACCTTATCATTTAGTTTTAACTCTTAGTTAATTAATTTGACACTTACCATGTAACATTGTATTTTTATATTATATAGTTAATAAACATACTATATACATCCAAGAGGCCCCCAAAGTGGTCCATTAATAATACACCTACAATTATATAATTCCTTTGGCTGAACCTTAGAATTTTAGGAAAATAATATCAATTAATAATATAATATTTTCTTTAAAAACTCATTTATGTCAATTTTGACACTATTGGGAATTTTGTTTTTGATAAATTTTTAACAGCATTATTACATCAAAAAAATCAGTATAACCAATATTAATATGTCATATTAACCTATAAAATTAATTTAATTCATAAAAAGTTTCAATTTACCTATATTTGGGTATTTATAATATCAATTATTTCAATATTTCATTAATTAGGCAATTTCTGCATCACCATTGTGTCATAAATAAATTATTTTATTTAATGTCTAAAAATTATAAATAAAATAACATTGTATAGGAAATATTTTTATATTTCTAATTAATATTAATAATCTAATTTATCTTATGTATAAGAATATACTAAAAATGTTTCAGTTATTAAACTTTGATTTTAACTCTTTTAACTCTTCTTTGAATTAAATAATAATAAATGTCCTAATCTAATCCAAGTGGACCGAAATGATAATATTTTATCACTAAGGATGTTTTTGGTCGAGATAAACTTGAAAAATAGAATTAGGACATGTGTTAGGGTAATATTAATATCATTTTCCCTTAATTACCCTATTTACTTTTAACCGTGGTAAATAAAAGTAAAAAGTTAATATTCACAAAAAATTATTTTCATCTTATTGAACAAAATTTTACTCCTTGATATTAACCGTGTCTCTAAGATTTTCGAAATTCCACTCACTAAAGTGGTAAAATTAAGTTCTATGTGAATTTGCAAATTCTCTTAGGAGGTGGGTAAAAGACAGTGAAAGTTCAATATAATTTTTATATATCTAAAATTATTCTAAACAAACTCCAATTAATTACATTGAACTTATATAGGTGTTTTGTATCTATTGTGACCTTAATTAAATTTAAATAAAAAAAATAATTATTTAAATAAATATTAGGTTTTAAACTATAACTCAGTGTTTTCACTATTCATCAAAATGTTAAAGTTTTCATAAATATACCAAAATTTCACCCTAGGCTAATTTCGATATTTCGAATCCAATAATTAAGTCCATTTTTAAAGATAAAATTTATAAAATTTCAAAAAGTGGGTATTACTATTTATAACGGCTAGTTTGATTGGTTGTGATGTGTGTTAGAAATCGAAGTTGTGTCCAACACACACTACTGTATTATTCAAAAAGAATCGTACTGTATAATCTTGGGGTGTTAAATTCTCCCCTACTTTAAATAATTTAGTCCTAAAAATTTCTAGAATACTACAGCAAGAAAAGACTCAGGTGATTCTTCATCATAAGTTCCTCGGGTTCCCATGTTGCCTCTTCCATTTTATGGTTTCTCCATAGAACTTTTTCCAGAAGAGTCATCCGATTTCTCAGCACTTGTTCTCTTATATCAAGAATCCTGACAGGTTATTCGCAATAAGATAGATCGGGTTCCAGTTATAATTCCCCGTAATTGAGTACATACGTTGGGTCAGGCATGTATTTTCTCAATAGTGATACGTGGAACACATCGTAAACTTTGGAGTGATTCGTCGGCATTGCCAAACAGTAAGATATAGCCCCAATTCGTTCTAGAATTTCAAAAGGTCTGATGTACCTGGGACTCATTTTAAATTTCTTACCAAAACGTATAACTCCCTTCCCTGGAGATACCATCAAGAAAACATGATCTCCTACCTGAAATTCCAAATCCTTCCTTCAGTTGTCATCATAGATCTTCTGCCTACTTTGTGCTGATTTGATTTGGTTTTGGATTACCTTAACCTTTTCCATCATTTCCTCAAAACTTTTTGGGCCTAAAAGTTTTCTTACACCAACATCATCCCAACAGGTTGGTGTGCGACATCTATTTCTGTATAACGCTTCATATGATGCCATCTGAATACTTGAATGGAAGCTAATGTTTTAGGAAAATTATACCAGAGGTAAATATTTATCCCACATACCCTGAAAGTCAATTGAGCATGATCTCAACATGTATTCTATGGTTTGAATAATCCTTTCTGATTGTTCATCAGTTTGGGGGTGGTATGCGGTGCTCAAACGAAGTTCAGTATCCAGGGATTTCTGAATACTTTTCCAGAATCTTTTAGTAAAATGGATATCACTATCAGAAACAATCAATAGGGGTACTCCATGAAGTCTCACAACTTCATTAATATAAAGTCTTTCTAGACATTCAAGTGGTAGATATTCTCTTATAGCAAGAAAATGTACTGAATTGTTAAGACAATCAACAATGACCCATATTGCATCATTCTTTCTAGGAGTCTTTGGAAGTCCCATGACAAAGTCCATCGTGATATTATCCCATTTCCACTCAGGTATGGGAAGAGGTTTCATGACTCTTCCAGGATTTTTCTTTCCAGCTTTCACTTGTTTAAAAACCATACATCTTGACACAAAATCAACAATCTCCCTCTTCATGTTTTCCCACAAAAAATGTTCCTTCAAATATCTATACATTTTGGGGCTCCCAGGGTGTATAGATAAATTGAAACTATGAGCATCGTCCAAAAATTCTTTTTTAGATCAGGTATATCAAGAACACAATGTCTCCTCCCAAATTTCAAAATTCCATTTTCATACACAAAGTCACTCAATCTCCCATCCTTCACAGCATTAATTATCTTTTTAAACTCTCCATCATCAGCCTGAGAACTCTTTATCCTTTCTAGTAAATATGGTTTGGCAACCATTTGAAAAAGTGTTGATGTTTCAACTTCCATGGTGATTCCCATATCCATCTTTACTAGATCCATGAAAATAGGATCCCTTTCTACTCTCATCTTGTTCAAAAATCCATGATCCTTTCTACTCAAAGCATTTTCAACCTTATTCTCCTTCCCCGGGTGGTAATGTATCGTGCAATCATAATCCTTGAGTAGTTCAAGACATCGCATTTTCCTCATGTTGAGTTATTTTTGTGAAAAAATATACTTCAAACTCTTGTGATCGGTATATATCTCACATTTTTCAAAATAGAGGTAGTGTATTCAAATCTTCAAAGCAGATATTATAGCTGCTAACTCAAGATCATTAGTAGGATAGTTTTTCTCATGAATTTTCAGTTGTCATGATGCATAGGCAATAACCCTATCATTCTGCATAAGGACACAACCAAGTCCTTTCTTCGATGTATCACTATAAATAACAAACCCGTCATTCCCTGATGGTAGAGTCAATATAGGGGAATGGAGTAATAATTTCTTCAGTTCTTCAAAACATTCTTCACTCTCTTTGGTCCAAAAAAAATTTAACACCTTTACGTTTGAGCTTTGTTAATGGGTTAGCCAATCTGTAAAAATTCTGGACAAAACGTCGATAATAACCTACCAAACCAATAAAACTGCGTACCTCGGTTATACTCATCGGTACTGGCCATTCTTGGATTGATCTTATCTTAGAAGGATGAACATAGATTCCATCCATAGAGACAATATGTCCAAGAAAAGAAGTCTCATGAATCCATAATTCACACTTTCCAATCTTCCGATATAATTCATGTCTTCTCAGAGTCTTCAATATAATTCGCAAGTGATTTTCATGATATTTGTTGCTTTTTGAGTATATCAAGATATCATAAATAAATACCACTAAGAAGTCATCAATATATTCCTTGAAAAATATGTTCATTAGATCCATGAAAATAGAGGGTGCATTAGTCAGCCCAAAAGGCATTACTGTAAACTCATAATGCCCGTACTTGGTTCGAAATGCTATCTTCAGAATGTCTTCCTTTTTCACACACAACTGATGGTATCCAGATCGAAGTTCAATCTTTGACAAGTATTGATCTCCATGCTTTTGTTCAAATAAATCATCAATGCGAGGTAGGAGATACTTGTTCTTTATTGTTATAGCATTGATCTCCCTGTAGTCGATACATACCCTCATAGATCCATCTTTCTTCTTAACAAAAAGGACAGGGGCTCCCCAGGAAGAAACACTAGGTCAAATAAATCCCTTATTAATCAATTCCTCTAGTTGTTTAATTAGTTCCACTAATTCCATAGTTTCCATTATATAAGTGGTGTTCGATATGGGCCTTGATCCAGGAATTAAATCAATGGAAAACTCAATTTCTCGTTCTAGAGGATGTCCAGGTAAATCTTTTAGAAACACATCAACATATTCTATCACAATATGTACATCCTCTATTTTAACATTACTTTCCTCACAAACAGTCATTTCATTCTCTTCCTCCCCAATAATTGAATTTATTTGAGCTACTGGGGGTGGATCTAGATAAGAATTAGGTGGTGACGATTCTGCTCTAAAGATAATGTGTTCCTTATCATCATCATCAAAAATCGTAACCTCCTACTTCTTGTAATAAATTTTTGCATCACGGTCTGAAATCCAATCCATACTAAGGATTATATCAAATTCCATCATGGGTTTGACGATGAGATTAGTAGATAAAGAACATTTATTTGCTCTAATGGGAACTGATTCACTTAACTTTGTAGCAACAATACTTCCCTTAAGAGTTTTTACTAACAACTCCTTTGTTAAATTAAATTGTAAATATCTAATTTTCTTAGAAAACTGGGAAGATATGAAACAATGAGATGATCCAGAATGAAATAATTCATTTTCTAAACTTGAGGAAACCATTAAATTACCTTCCACTGTGTCTTTTAGAGCTTCTACCTCACCAGTAGTGATAGCATAATATTTTCCTTGATCCCTTGGGTTTTTCTGAGGTAAGTTTACCAGACGCTTAGGACATTAATTTTCATAATGTCCCATCTCCCTGCAATTATATCATTGAACATTGGTAGCTTCCTTCTTCCCCTTGCAATCACGAGCTTGGTGGCCTTTTTCACCACACTTATAACAGACTCTCATTCCTTTTAAGAAAGTAACAGGGTGTTTCTTCCCACATTTACTACAGGATGGATATTCAACTTTTCTCTTGTTTTCCCTATTTCTATTTCTAGATTGATCAGTAGATCTCTTCTTCTCTTGCTTTGTTTTAAAGTCATAAGACTTAGAGAATTCCTTTTTTTCTTGATAGCACATGAGACAATGTCTTCGTATGACGAGAAGGACTGTGAGACTAATGCTCGATGAAGAAATGGTTTTAACCCATCAAAGAAACAATCAATATTACTTCTTGTGTTACATATATAATCTCCAACATACCTTTCTAACCTTGTAAAGATATCCTCATACTTTGCGACATTCTCATCCACCTTTTGTCTCAAACTCAGAAATTGCCTTTCCATATCTTTTCGATGGTCATGAGGAAAGTTTTATTCTAAGATAATCTCCTTGAACTCCCTCTATTCCATATTTGATACTTCATCATCTTCCTTCATGTTTTGAATCAATGACTACCACTGATCAGCATCTCCAGTTAGGCGGTAAACTACCATGGTAACTTTTTCCCTTTCACTACTCCACAAGGCTTGTAATATTTTCTCTAAGGAATTTATCCATTGCTAAACTACTAAGGGATTTATACTCCCATTTAATGTCGGTGGTTGTTTCCTCATGAAGCGATCTAACATTGATCCTCCACATTGAGGATCAGGTTTCTCCTTATGGGTAAGGTTATTATTCATAACCTGAGTGAGTTGTCCCAGTATGGTGATTAGTTGATCAGCACCTATTGCATCACCAGCTCCACTGTAATTATCTTGAGTAGGAGGGAAATTCCTACAAGGATTGTGTGCATTGATATAGTTTCTATTTCTTCCACTAGGTTCCATTTCTAAAAAATTGTACAAACTATATCAGTTTATGAATCAAAATACATAATTCCATACTTGTAAAACACTTAACATAAATTGAACTATTTATAGATATAATCTATTATCATAAAAAAATGTTTTCATTGAGAAAGTATGTACTCATAAACCCTTCATAATGGTTTGTAAAGAAAATGAGAATTATCCTAGGCATATCCCTCGAGAGTGTCGTTACCAAGAGTGCACCAAGGCCTGTTGTCGTGCATCAGTTCCCATTCGAGTCTACCTCAAAGCAGTGTTTTTGGGTTTTACCCCTAGGTAGATCTGTGCCAGAGCCGCCTCTACCTGATCATATCCAGACAGGGAAGTATTACTTGGAAGTGTCAAAAAATCAATACAATACCAAAATTCTAGGAAGTTCTTCTACACTAATCCCCAAAGTCCATCTTAGGTCTATATGCTCTAATCAGAGTTTATCTAAATCTAGCTTCCAAGGTTTGTACTAAAATTCCTCTGATACCAATTGTAACGCCCCGAACCTAGTTACCCAGAGTCAGTTCATTATTACATTACATTGGAATGATCACAAAAGTTCAAGTCTCTAAATAACGATTAGTTTAGTATCCTTGGAATCACTAGATACATTCATAAAGTTTACATTACATCATAAAATGAAAACTAAAACAATATAGTCTCCATAGTCCACACTCATAACCCCTCATACTATCCTTGAATGTCATTCATAAAATACCTCTTCACATCCGGGGAAAAATAAAACATAGAAAGGGGTGAGCTCAAATGCCCAGTAAGGGTAAAAATACAGCGGAAACTTTCATAAATAAGCACAAACATTTAAGGCAATGTATTACTAAAACAAAGGCCTTTTAAACTAGAACTTCAACATAATATGGAAAAAATAAAATGAAATAATTCCATTTACTTATTCACATGGATATTCTACTAGTCGAATAATCACATACAATATCAATAACCACTTTCATAATGATAGAATGCATAATGCCATACTATCATAACAACATAGTCAAGGCCTTGTTCCAAGAATATAAATAAGATTTTGTCAAGGCCTTATTCCAAGACTCTAGTTTTTCTCATGAGACCTACCGATGCATCAATGAGATATAGTGGGCTCCACCCATCACTTATTAAGTCCAATGCATTCCTCATATGAATAGGTTTAAACATAACATAAACATTCGTATTAAAACTAGCATACAAAATGTCAATACATTCTTTATAAACCATGAATGGTATAGAAATAACACATCCAAAGTCAAACATATCACAAAACCTTCAATACAATATGGTAATTTTTTATCATAATAAATCAACTTCAAATAAGCTTAAAATCCACCAAAGGATGTTGACATAGATGAAATCAAAACTATTTGAGAGAAATATCTCATTTTTTAAATCATTTAAAAGCCACATAATTAATACATTTACTTTGATAATATTATTATAAGCTTGTAAGGTAAGCTTCGATGATTTTATAATGACAGTAAATAGCCGCACCCACCGTATAAGTTAAAAAAAGACATTCTTACCTTAATTCTGTCGAAATGGTTTAAAAGGACCTTGTTTGGAAAACGATGGAATGATTCCATTGTAAAATTCTTATAAAAAGTCAAACAAGGGTATAAATGACTTTAAACCATATTCTGTGAAATAATAAAAATGGTTTGAAATAAATTTTTAAGAAACTAGGATGTGGGTGATAAAGAGGTCTCAGTAGATAATTACATATAAACAACCTCGGATAATGAAGAGATTGTGAAATAAACCATTACCTTGTAATTTTCCTTGGCTGAGGGTAGGTTAAAATTCTGTATAATGATGAAATAATTGTTATTAAATTATAAAATAATCATATACATTATTATGATATCATATATGATCTTTTAACATTTCTTTGTTAATAATATCTTAGTATTATTGTCGTTCCGGGTGTTAACTTACTCGTTTTCTTTTAAATGTCTTGTTACATAAGCCATGTTTCTTGTCGATATGTTGTATCTTATTCATGTCCAGAATGATATTAAGTCTTTAAACATTATTTTTAATCATCAAATGAAATTTATTCTTGAATGGATACTATGAGGAATGAATCTCATCGCGTTCGTGGAGAAGGTAGTCCGTACATATGCATGAGCGATAATATCATTATTTTGATATTAAAATAATATATAATTGGATGGTGTATCATATATACAGAATCATTATCATGTTATATTTATTATTTACATCAATTACACATCATTACCATACCTATCCAAATAATAATTTATTGAATAACAATTACACCACGACGTGGAGACGGTAAGCCGTACGTACGCACGTATGGTGACATGTCATTCAAAAGATGGGTAGAATACTGAATATGGTTGTACCATATTTATAATAACATCACAGAATATAGAAGATACTTAATTTATTATTTTAGATTGGAAATACCAAAGAAAGAAGAAGTTGAATAAGAAAGGAACATGAAAGAGGGTGGTGAAAATATTACCTCTTCTTCGGGTCCTTCCTTTTGATTTGATCAAAAGGGCTCCATAGGATGGCTTTCTGATCAAAATAAAGCCTCTAAGTTGAATATATGGAAGTTGATAGAATATTTGGGTTGGGGTTTGCCGATCCAAAAGGCTTTGAAGGTGTAAAGAATGGATTATAAGTTGTTTCTTTTTATAAGGGAGGGGAGGGGCTCTTTAGAAAAAACATAAAGTATTATTTTATAATAAAATAATATTCGGTTTCTAATGGATCCAAAGTGTATTATTCAAATTCTAAGGTGGGTATGGGTCTAAAATATTTAAAAAAATAGATTCTATACAGGTTTGGGTCATTATATTAACCTTATCTTTTAGTTTTAACTCTTAGTTAATTAGTTTGACACTTACCATGTCACTTTGTATTTTTATATTATATAGTTAATAAACGTACTATATACATCGAAGAGACCCCCAAGTAGTCCATTAATAATACACCTACCATTATATAAGTCCTTTGTCTGAACATTAGAATTTTAAGAATAGAATATCAATTAATTATATAATATTTGTTTTAAAAACCCTTTTATTTCAATTTTGACAGTATTGGGTATTTTGTTTTTGATAAATTTATAACAGAATTATTACCTCAAAATAAATTAGTATAACCAATCTAAATATTTCATATTAACCTATAAAATTAATTTAATTCATAAAAAGTTTCAATTTACATTTATTTCGGTATTTATAATATCAATTATCATAATATTTCATTAATTAGGTAATTACTGCATCACCCTTGTATCATAAATAAATTAAATTATTTAATGTCTAAAAATTATAAATAAAATACCATTATGTAGGAAATATTTTTATATTTCTAATTAATAATTATAATATAATATATATCTTGTGTATAACCTTATATTAAAAATGTTTTAGTTATTAAACTTTGATTTTAACTCTTTTAACTCTTCTTTGAATTAAATAATAATTAATGTCCTAATCTAATCCAAGTGGGCCTAAATGATAATATTTTATTCCTAAGGTTGTTTTTGGTCGAGATAAACTTGTCCAATAGAATTAGGACATATGTTAGGGTAGTATTAATATCATTTTTACCCTAAATTACCCTATTTACTTTTAACCGTGGTAAATAAAAGTAAACAGTTACTATTCAACAAAAATTATTTTCATCTTATTGAACCAAATTTTACTCCTTGGTATTAACTGTGTCTCTCAGATTTGCTAAATTTTCCTCACATAAGTGGTGAAATTAGGTTTTATGTGAATTTGCTAATTCTCCTAGGAGGTGGGTAAAAGACGGTGAAAGTTCAATAAAATTTTAATATATCTAAAATTATTCTAAACTAACTCCAATGAATTACATTGAACTTATATTGGTGTTATGTATCTATTTTTACCATAATTAAATTTATATAAAATAAATAATTATTTAAATAAAAATTTGGTTTTAAAATATGACTCAGTGTTTTTCACTATTCATCAAAATTGAATGTTTTCGGAAAGATACCAAAATTTCACCCTAGGCTAATTTCGATATTACGAATCCAAAAATGTAGGCCATTTTGAAAGATAATGTGTATAATATTTTTAAAAGTGGGTATTACTATTTATAACGGCTAGTTTGATTGGTTGTGGTGTGTGTTAGAACTCGAAGTTGCGTACAACACACGCTACTGTATTATTCAAATAGAAGCGTACCGTAGAAGCCTGGGGTGTTAGAGAATCAAAATTCTATAATAGTTAGAATGATAAAATCTCATTTGAATTCTCACACTACCTTTTCATGCATTGAAACATACAAAACATCTGAACAATAAAATAAGGCAATGGCATTTTCCTGAACCATTAATGAGGAAATTATCACCCTTTGTGTGGGTCCACTATGAAAATTGTTTATTAGTAGTGGATTAGTACAATTGAAATTATATTTACCATTCCCCAGTGTTTTGAGTATTTAAAATCATTTAATTTGTATATTATTGATAAGGAAAGTAAAATTAATAGTGGAATATTTTTAAGAATATGAGGAAATGAGAGGAAATATACTCCATGAAGAATTATTAGATTAAGATAATATCAATCAATAAGTAATTAAATAACATTATTCATATAAAAATGAATATGGAATTTACTAAGATAAAGGATACAGACAGGGAATCTATTGGTACATATAGGGAATGTTTTACGAGACTTTCAAGGTAATATTTTTGCATTATCTTCTATCCTGAGAGTATGGTTAATATGTTCTTCCCAATATTAAAACCAAGTCTCAAATGGGAATTATTCATAAGTTTCATGAGTATAAATGATGAAACTGGTCGATGTTATATCATGGTTTGAATGAATATTTGAGTTACCCATCAATCTAATGTTTTTTTACAAAAAATGAATGCTTAAATTCATAATACACTCTAAAAACTATGGATAGAATAATATAATCATTCCCTCATACATGATATATGGATGGAAACATTTATGAACAAGTACTTGGGTGACTAATAAATGTTTTTAGTGTGGAATGGAGGGTCATCCCGTGGATCGATACCAACACAATGTCATGTGGTTATCTTATGATATGAATAGAGAGAAATATAAATTGAATACACCACCCACACTTCTAATTTTAAAATTGTATGGAGTTTGGGATTATGATAATTAGTGCCCAAATATAGAGGTTAATGATGATGATTAACTTGAACAACCTCTTAATCCTATATACAAATTTAAACCTCATGCGACCACTATTTTTTGAGGGTTACGAAAATGTCATGGTGAAAGGTACAATTACCATCCATTATATAACTGCTAATCTCTAATTTGATTGTAGATCTATCAAATAATTTAAATATTATGAATTTTATAAGGGTATCACAATAACACCACAATTAATAGATGTTTAATTATCAATGAAACCCCTAATTCCATGAATAACTGAACCCAATTATACGATTCGTCCCTAATTCAATTTTTAAGGAATTCACCTCCAAAAAAGTCTTGTTATTCTCCCATTGGTAAATTTAATATTATCATAGGAATGGATTAGATTTAGGAACATAAATCCCACATAATGTTTTTAGGAAGGGACTTCATATTTAATATTCTAAACCAACATATGATTATCTATTGGTGTGATGATATTTTTTAACTTCCATTGAAAATTTCATCTATTATATCAGTTATGATTCCTATTTAATATGGGTGATTATCTCAAGAAATTAGGGTGTAACTCTACATCAAAGATATTTCAATTAATTGGGAGTTTGTAGATTTTTTTGGAAGTGTTTACTATTCATCAACTAAATCATGAAGTTTATTTTTCAATAGAACACATACACATTTCTACACCTATTTCAAAGAATATATATAGAATAAACCTAGTCGAGTTGCTGGGATTGAAGAAGAAAGTAAAAAAGAATAATTAAAAGTGATTTATTCAACCAAGTGTGTCTCTACGGAGTGAACATATTATTTTTTTAATAATAAATATGGATAAATGTGCCTCTAAACTAAATACTAAGAACTAAAAACATCACAATTAGGAACATGTATCACATACCTGATATTGATAACTTGTCTGACCAACTACACTGAGCTCAATAATTTTCTATTAATGACATTAATTCGTAATATAATCAATTGAGTTTTAATAAATATGATATTATAGGATCTAAATGTTGAATTTAGATTCTCAATATACAAGAGGGGAGGGGGTGAATTGTATACTTTAAAAGTTCATTTGGAATCTTTAAAGTTGGTATAAAACATAATTTTAAACCTTAAGGAAAACTTTGTTTAACAAGGTTAAACTAGGTAAATTCACAACACCTCTATGTTCTACAAAATTTATACGTTCCAGAAATATGGTTCCGAAAAATCAGGTTTTGGAAAAGTGGATCCTGAAATGAGACTTAACAGAAGATTACAAGTAAAAGATTCTGCCTTAAACCGTATAGAATCATACAAATAAGAGTATACAAAATCTAGGATGTATAAGATAGTTATACTCACTTTAACAATCAAAATGCAGAGGAATAAAATGTTTAAACAATAAAAGTAACAAGTATGAAATATTTTAACCTAAGTAGTAGGGTATCAAACAACCTTGGATAAAGGTCACCTGATTTATAGTTTCAGGAATGTTTTTCTTACCCACACCAGGATAAGCCCTCGATAAAAATATTGGAGTTTATTTTGATAGCCCCACAATCCCTCAAATTTATGGTAGTTGGATCCGCTGTCTTCCTATCCCCAGAAGCCCTCGAACTTCATGGTAGTCAGCACCTCTGTCTTCCTATCCCCAGAATCCTTCAAAATGTACTCAGCAACATTCAGATTTTCACGAAGAAAGATGAACAATATGTTCAGTACGAACTATACATGAGAGTCTCTCTATAGAAATCACTTCATAACATGTAATCTCTAGAGTTGTAGAATAGTTCATCAAAGTTTTTTTATCTCTTTAAAATGAGCTCTTATTTATAGTCACATCTCCAACAGTCGGCTCCCTCCTCCAATGGTCATATTTTTTCCTTAAATTTAGGATGAACCTGTACATGTTTCACTCAAACAACGGTTAGTTAGAAACATAATGTATGACATTGTTTCATAACTATAACATTGATAAGGAAAATATGGTTGTTTACTCAAAACCAATTTTTGGAGTGTAAGGAAAAATTTCGGAGTCTAATTAAATGTTTGGAGTCTAACATAAATGATATCCAGATTCTGTTTAAAAAATATTTTGTAATATGATTTGCATATAATTCGTAGTCCGAATTTCAAGGAAATTTGGAATCTGAATTCATAAGAATTCGGAGTCAGAACATAAAAAGTTCGGAGTCTGAATTCAGAGAGTTCAGAGTCGGATCTTAGAAAGTTCAAGGCCTGAATTCAAAGAGTTTAGAGAGTGAACATAGAATGTTCAGAGTCTGGATTCAGAGAGTTAGAGTCTGAACTCAGAAAGTTCAGAGTCTGAATTCAGAGAGTTTAGTGTCTGAACATTAGAATGTTTGGAGTCTGAATTCAGAGAACTCAGAACCTGAATTCAGATCTTGAAAATATAATGTTTTATATCTATGTTTTTATAAGATTCCAAGGTTTTAGATACAAAACCATGTTTTACACTAAAAAATAATGGTAATTATGTTCATATAAATTAATCCATGTACAAAGAAAGCATTATAAGGATACATTTTCCTTAAGGAAGGAAAATTTTCCTAATGAAATCAAAATTGGTTAAGGATAAAATTTCATTGAGGAAGGAAATTTTCATAAAGAAAGGAAAATTTATCTTATCAAGATAAAATACATTTTCTTTAAGATAAGGTGATTGTGATTTTCAAAACATAAAGGAATGGAAATGTCATATGGAATCCTTATTGACTCAACAATCTCCTCTTTTTTGGAAAGCACAAACATCCTTACGAAAAATAATATAAGGACTTTGAAAAAATTTGGGACTTTGAAAATAAAATATATCTCCCTTAACACATGTGAAATGATGAATATGAATAACTCCTTCTTAGGCTTTGGATACACTAAGGATCGTATTATTGATTTTTAGAATGAGATTTAACATTATCTTGCATACGAAAATCATCAATGATAGGATCTCCCCCTTGGATAAACTCTCCCTGGCTTAGGGAAACTTCCTCATTGCATAATATTCCTTTTTTTAACATTCTTTTCCCCCCCTTTGTGATTTTAAAAATGAAATATAGGAAATGGAAAAGTAAATATGGTACCAAAAATATTAGTACTAAACAACCAAAAAACAAGAAACCAAAAACTTTCATTATTATTGGAAGAACTTATACAAGGAAAAATAAAAAAAAGATCAAAATTGAAAAGGTTAATACTTCCTTCTCCTTGGGAATAAACTTCTTCATTATTTTTTTTCAGCTTCTTGAGATCCTTATGATCTTCTTATGCTCGTTTGAGAAGCTGATTTTTATATCTAGTTTTCATTTCGAAGAATTTTATTTTCTCTTCCTGAGCCTTACGAGATTCTTCCTAACACTTTAGAACTTCTTCCTGCTTGAATAACTTGTCTTCTATCACAATAATGAGATCCATTTCAATCATCCAACTTTGAGAAAGCGAATACAATTTCACATTCAGGTATTTTACTTCTTGCATTCGATTATTCTGTTCGAGGGTTATCTTTTCCTTGAAACTATTTGTGAGATCCTCGATCTTCACATCTTCAGTATGAAAAGCGTATTTGACATTATCTAGAAACTCATAAAGAATTATCATGTCGCTCATAGTTTTCTATGACCCTCTAGTCATCTTCTTCAATGATCTTTTGTGGGCTTCGTAGCTGATACGAAAAGTCTTGATGTCTGCCTCCAGTTTAATACACTTATCCATCACCATGGATATAGAATACGCCTTTTAATTTAAGGTGTGCTGAAGCATCTCGCATCTCGAGTCTATGCTTGGAAATATTGTAATAGTCCCAACAAGCTTCTTTAAATATTTTACTACAAAATCACATCAAAGGGAGGATGATTCTGAATCAGATATTTTTCATAGTGAGGTTTCTTTTTCTAACTCAGCATCTTTCCTCTTTGAAGAACCACAAACTAGTTTTTTATTTACCACAACCCTGCTCTTGGTATCGACAACCACTTGTTTTCCCTTATCAACCTTCGGAATGAATTCCTCTTGATTAGGAGATTCATGTTCACTATCTGATAGTCGCACAATTTTATCTTCATCTACCTCCTCCTTCTCAACTCCTGCCTCAACATCCTATGGATGAATGAAATCTTTATTGATGATTTCTTCTCCAAATGGTTGTCCTACATCGTCCTCATCTTTATCTTCATCCTTTCTAGGAGAAGAAAGTTATGATGATTCGGCTTGAGAGGTCCGAAATGATAATTTTTCAGAAGGTATTTACTTCTCTTGAAAATCCTCAACTTGCTTGATCAGATCTTCAGTATCTCCCCTCCCTTTTTCTTCCTCTTCTTCATCCACTAGTTTTTCTTGAAATTTTTCCAGAGTTAAAAAATTATTTCCCGGAGTCTCGGGTAAACGATATATCAAGAATGATTCTGGTACTGGAATATTCTCATAGGATTTCTCAACATCTTTCAAAAGAGATTGCACAATATCAGCCTCAGATAACTTCTTCCTCAGCTTCTTTTCTTTCTCTTCCTTTTCTATCCTCTCAGTAGTCTTTTTCTTCAATTCTTTTTCCTCAACAGGGTCCAAACCAAACATAGGCTCCCCTTCTTTCTTATTTTTCTTTTCTTCTATCCATTTAGAAACTACCTCATCCAGATTGGATATTTTTACTTCTTTGTCTTTGGTGGTCCGGATTGAACTTTCTTTGTAACTGGGGATTTTGACTTCTCTTCGAATTCCTTCAACTTTCTCTTCCTTCCACCCTTTTTAGATTTCTCATCCACCTCATGTTTCATCGAAATATCTTTAACTTCTTCTTTATTCAGGTCATAGAATTCTTCGGATTCTATGGAAAATCCAATCTTTATTCTTCTCAAAGTGTAATCACTTAACAACATAACTTTACAATTTCTTGACATAGATATTCAAGGGATCTTGAATGATTCTAGACACCGAACTATCATCTTTCAAAAAATGCATGGATACATAATAATATGAGCCTTCAGATTTCCATTGTTTATGTTCTAGATTATAATCAGGATATGCTTAACCAAATTTATTTTCCTTAGGTTTACCAAGAAATCCAAAATATACATATCACTTTTCCTTAAGGTATCGTTTTCCCCATTTCTAGGAATGATGAATCCTTGAACCCACACATCAAAAATCTGAAAATTTCTAGACAGGTGAAGAATTTTGGGAGTATTCACTTCTGTCAAACTAATACATGCCATAGATATTTCCTTATTAAATCATTCTTGAACATCAGGTAACTTGTGAGAAAAAAACTCAACCTTTCCTTCATAAGGAATACCTATGAATATTGCATCCATGGTGTAAGAAAGTGAATAAGTCCTCCCATATGTTTCCCTCAGAATTCGGGGATGACCTCCTGGATGGGAGATTCAAACTTTCCGATTGGTTTCTAGCGGGTTTGTTCGTAGAACCGAAAACATCCAATGATTCCACATCCATTTGGACTTACTTTCCAAAGGTAGGCACTCATTAGCTTGTGGACTGATGAGGCTTAGGAATTTGCATTGGTCGAGAGGATGGGAGTTCGGACTCATCACACCTTTTTTAGGGGAATTATTGTCTATTCTGGGACTCTCTTTATAGATTTAAGTTATGTTCGTGAATCCTTTTTACATTACCAAGTATAAAATGAGCTTTCCTTCAGTTTAACAATCAATGATTAAATATGTAAGAAATTTAGATAATATTTTATATGTATTCGAGGTTCTTCATCAATAGAGAATCATCTATATTTATTTAGAGATTCTTGGTCAATGGTATCCTCCAAAAACATTCATATAAAAGTCTCTTGGTCATTATGATGACTAGGCTGGTTTTAAAGCCACTCAGTGGGGCACTTGACATTTATTGTCATTCCGAAGGACATGAATTATTTTAGAGTTGGGATCGAACCCATAGATGGGCTACCTACGTATCCTTTGTTTTGGAAAAGGAATCAGAACCCACGTAGTTTGAGTAAAGGAGTATGATATTTATGATTGATGTCTCAAATAAGGATGTCACAATTACTTTTACACTCTAAGCTCACATGAGTCATGCTTGGTGTGAGAAACAAGAGGTATTGGTAAAAATTAGACAATTGTGCCATGAAAGATGCAATCATAAGAAAGGTTTGGGGCTTATGTATATATGACTGCCCAGATAAATGAAGGTTAGGATTTACTTTAGGGAGAAAATCCAGGAATAGGGTCCATAAAGGTATATGTGCTTCATGGAGATTTGAATACTCTAACTTGGGACTTATTCCTGAAAAGGAAACCCAAATCAAGAGAGGATTGATAACTGGGTTTTACTCCTGATAAGGAATCCCAGATCAAACGTAAATTAGGACTGGTTAAAGAGAATTTAAGGGACTTGGGCCTTATTCCTGAAAAGGAAATCCAAGATTATGACTGAGACTTACTCTTAAAAAGGAGGCCCAGGTTAAGGGATTTATGACTGGGACTTATTCCTGAAAGGGAAGCCCAGGTTAAGGATTAAGGTTTGGGGATTACTCCTGAAAAGGAATCCCAAATTAGAGACTGGGGATTACTCCTGAAAAGGAAGCCCAAATTAGAGGATATGGGGCTTACTCATAAGAAGGATGCCCAAAAATTAAGGGACTTGGGGCTTACTCCTAAAGAGGATGCCCATAATTATGACTGGGACTTATTCCTGAAAAGAAGACCCAGGTTAAGGATTCTCTCATCTTAAAGGATGAGGTTGAATGAATGACCTCTCAATATTTAGTGACATAGAGATATGTAAATCACTAGGTTATGAGATATATTCCACATAATTCCTTTCAGATAAGGATGTCAAATTATGAAATCATGCCATAAATGGATTTGGAGAGTGTCTTAAAGACTGAATCTTGAAAAGGAAAGGTGTAATGGATTAAGAGGTGTGAAATGGGAAATAAAGGCACCCAAAAAGGAAGGGGCACGCAAGTCTTAGAAGGCACGCAGGTACTGCGGTGGCGCGCAAGTATTGGTCACGCAGGTATGCCTGCGCGACACATGATGTACTTGCGCGATGGTCAACCAGCATTTGAAATACTTGAGTGACTCTTTATTAAAACCTTTAGAATCCTCTTGAGATTATTCCAAAAAAGGGACGCGCAAGTTCTATCGAAGGAATAAGACGACGCACAAGTGTGACCACTTCCCTTAAGGGATGACCACTCAGGCGCGCAATTGCTGATGAGTTTCAACACTTAGGCCTTACTCCCTCTCATTAGATCTTCTGTTCTAGGTAAGAAATTACCTTATAAGTGTTCTGGAAGCTTTTAAATGAGACTTGGGTGTCGGGAGCTTCAATCCGTGTTTCTGGAAAAAGATCCTCTCGAATGGGGGGCCCACAGGGTCTATTTATAGGCAGGAGAGGACCCTGGGTAGTTACCGGGCGGTTATCACTTTAGGTCGTGCAAGTCACTTTCACGACCATAAGGCGTCGCGCAAGTAGACTTGCACGACCACTAGGCAGCGCGCAAGTGAACTTTCGTGAACATGAGGGAACTTGCGCGACCTATGGGAAATGTTCTCCTTGTTCATCCCTTTGTTGATTTTTGATGTTTCTTCAAAGGATGAATCACTTTGGACTAAGGTATTTCCTTTTTTTCAGTCGTTAGACTCTATGATGGAAAGGAGCGTCAACAAAAGTCCCCCCTCAGAGTTGGATCCGGAGAGAAAAAAGGATTTGACTCTGAGGTGAAAAGAAAAACAACAAAATCTGGCAGTTTAAAGTCATGCATGTCGGACATACAAAGGCTAATGTTTAAGGACGAAATAGCTTTGATCGAAATGGATTATAATTGACATAATTCCTTGACAACTCATCTGAAAACATAGTACCATACTCAAGAATGAGGGAAAATATGTAAGCTATGACTTAAGAATATTTGAATCTGAGGAATGATATGAAAAAGAGCTAAAAGAAATTAAAATAAGTAGTTTCCAAGAATGAAGTTACCATTATTTAACAAACCCGTTAGGGGGTTGAATTATGCAGGGTCACCTAAGGGCATTGGCTGCATAGTTAAATAAAATAGTATCTTTTGGCTAACAAGTCTGTTATGTAGACTGTTTATGCAAGGCCACATATGGGCATGTGCTGCATAGTCAGGCAAAAAGAATTCTCAGAAATTTACTTTCCTAGTGCTAAAAGCCAGTGAAAGTTTATGGAGATTCAAATTTTCTAAAGTATAGAGTTTGCTGTATGGAAAGAGGTACTTGAATATGGAGAAGATATTTCCAGACAAGATTATCGAAGAACTGGATGAATATCACTCCTTCGAAGGTCTGACCCAAACGTAGGGAAGAAGAATAAACCATAGACTTGAATACTTTCAGATCATGAAAAAGGATATGGGACAAATATGTTAAGGATGGCTATTTTTTTGCGGATCCCTACATACTGTCGTTTAAGACAAATAAGGAAAAAAGAGGCATTCTTCCCAAGAATGAAGTTACCATCATTTAACAAACCCGTTAGGGGGTTGAATTATGTATGGCCACCTAAGGGCATTGGCTGTATAGTTAAATAAAATAGTATCTTTTGGCTAACAAGTCTGTTATGTGGACTGTTTATGCAAGGCCACCTATGAGCACGTACTGCATAGTCAGGCAAAAGAATTTTCAGAAGTTTTACATTTTTGTGACTAAAAGTCATGAAAAGAGTTATGAAGATCTGAAAATATTTAATGTTAGGATTATAACACATAAAGATAGGTATTGTCCAATGTATATAGAGATACATACGTCAATGATAACCATAATTATGTTGTGGATGGGTCCTGAATTGAAATTTTGGACTTCACTACGTATCTCATAAGAATGAGAATCAAGCCATACGTAGTTCTTGAAATGCAGTTTAACGTCATGCAAGATGAATGTATGAGAGATCTTAGTTTATGGTCATAGAGTTCGGACCATAATAATGAATACACAATGTGTGTTTTCATGAGGACTTTTCAGCCAAGGGACTGAAAGTGAAATTTAGGGTTAGGCCCAAAAGACTTGGGGCTGGATTCGAGGAATACTCGAACATTCCTACGTATCCCATAAGGATGGGAATCAATCCCACGTTGTTCTAGAACTACCCTTTGTACAAATTTGGTTTGTACATATGAAGGGTGAAAGGGGACTTTAGTGCAATGATGGTTTAACCTGAGATAAAAAGTTTAGGCATTACCATGTATGCACGTAGTCTTTTGAAATGAAACATGATTGAAGATTCAATGTAAATAATGGTTTCCTCTCAAATGAGGAAATCAAAGAGTATTGTAGTTTATTGTCGTACCAGACAAAAGTGTTGCATATTTTAACATCATATAACAAGGACGAAAGTGAATTAATGTAAAGATATTTATTCTAGGGGCGATTTCACGAATCAACATCATATGGTGGTGAACCGATGTGAAGAGATTGTTTTTGGGCTTGAACCTTGGGAGGTTTCCTATGTACCCAGCCTGGAAGGCAAGGATCAAAGTCCGTGTAGTTCAATTAAAGAATGAATTAATGATCAAGTTGTTCTTGGGGACAACGATCTAATAATAAAAAAAATGTTGTTGGGACTTATACATGGTTAGCAGCCCAAAGAGAGTTTTACGGTTGAGGTTTTCTCTAAGCTCACGTGAGTCATACTCGGTGTGAGAAACAAGAGGTAACAACAACCTTAACGATGCATAGTTTAATGTCATTTAGGACATATAAAGGGACTATGCAGTTTAAAGTCTTGCAGTTAGGACTATTGGTGATGCGCAGTTTAGTGTCATGTAGCAGGGACAAAATACAGTTTAATGTCATGTAGAACATATCAATGAATTTATGTACAGTTTAGCGTCATATAGTTAGGACGGTGGGGACAATACAATTTAATGTCATGTTGGACAAAAAAGGGGGACTGTGCAGTTTAATGTCATGCAGTAAGGATAAAATAACACACCATTTACGTCTTGTTGGACGCATTGGGGATTTTTTCTACAGTTTAGTGTCATGTTGGACAAAAGGGCGAATAGTTTAAGGTCATATAAATGGACCGTGGATGGTGCAGTTTAATGTCTTGTTGGACGGTGGTGTTGTTTTAAGGCCATACAGGACCTTTGATGATGTTGTAGTTTAACGTCTTTCCAGACATAAGGGACTTTTATACAGATTAGCGTCATGTAGTTAGGACGTCACAGTTTAACGTCTTGCTGGACGTAAGGGACTTGAAAATAGTTTAGGGTCATATGCATGGACCGTTGATGATGCAGTTTAAGGCCATACAGGACCTAGTTGCAGTCTAAGGTCATATTGGACCATTTAGGGATCTTTTTCACAGTTTAACGTCGTGTGGGACGAAGTTTCAGTTTAAAGTCATAGTGGACCATTGCTGTATAGTTTAACGTCATATAGCAAGGACGAACTGGTGCTGCACAGTTTAGTGCCATGTTGCGGGGACAAAATACAGTTTAATGTCATGTAGGACATATGTGCGAATAGATTAAGGTCATATAAATGGACCGTGGATGGTGCAGTTTAATGTCTTGCTGGACGGTGTTGTTGTTTTAAGTCCATACAGGACCTTTGATGATTTTGTAGTTTAACGTCTTTCCGGACGTAAGGGACTTTTATACAGTTTAGCGTCATGCATTTAGGACATCTCGGTTTAACGTCTTGCTGGACGTAAGGGACTTGCAAATAGTTTAGGGGCATATGCAAGGACCGTTTATGATGCATTTTAAGGTCATACAGGACCTAGTTGCAGTCTAAGGTCATATTGGACCATTTAGGGAACTTTTTCACAGTTTAACGTCGTGTGGGACGAAGTTTCAGTTTAAGGTCATACTGGACCATTGTTATATAGATTAGCATCATATATCAAGGACGAACTGGTGCCGCACAGTTTAGTGTCATGTTGCAGGGACATCTTGTGAATACTTTGTATTTTATACAAAATATTTCTTCAAAAATATGGCATTAGTTGGAGTATTAATGAGTTCTCCATCCATCGAGATTAATGAATAAGCTCCATTGGAGTAGACCCTATGTATTGAATAAGGTCCTTCCCATTTTGTCTCAAGCTTGGGAGGTTTCTTTCCTGGTATCACTGGAGTTCTGAGAACTAATACCAATTCTCCCTGAATGAATGAACGAAGACGAAATTTTTTGTTAAAAGCTCGTGCTATTCGATTCTGATAGATTTCCAAGTGGTGCAAAGTGCACAATCTTTTCTAATCTAACTGTTCCAATTCATTCAATCACTTTTGGGATTGCTCATCTGTAGATAACTGATCACAAATGGCTACTCTGAGTGAGGGCAATTGAAATTCAATTGGCAATACTTCTTCTGTTCCATATACCAACAAATATGGAGTTGACCGTGTTGCATTGCGGGTGGTAGTCCGATAAGCCCATAAAGCATGAAAGAATTTATCAGGCCATGAACTCTTATCTTTATCCACCATCTTTTGCAGAATATTTGAAAGAGTCTTGTTAAAGGCTTCTATTTGCCCATTGGCTGCCGCATGATACCGAGATGAATGGTTGGATTTAATGTTGTATTCTTGATATAATTTCTTCACCTCGGAAGAACAGAAGTTGGTGCCATTGTTCGTCAATATAGTATGAGGGACACCAAATCTAGTAATGATGTTAGACCTGATGAAGCTAACAATGCATTTAGAACTGACTTCTTTGAGAGGTACTACCTCTGCCCATTGGGAAAAGAAATCAGTAGTAGTAAGAATGTACTTAAACTGCTTGACCGTAGCTGAAGGGTAAGGTCCCACCACATCCATTCCCCATGTGGAAAATGGCCATGAGTATTTAGCTGTATGAAGCAACTCTGGAGGTTAATGAATGAAGTTGGCATGTACTTGACATGAATGACATTTCTTTGTGAAATCAACACAATCTTGTATCATTGAAGGCCAAAAGTATCCAAGCCTTCGAATTTGATCAGACAATCTATGTCCAGACTGGTGGGCACCACAGACTCCTGCATGAACTTCTTTCATGACAGCCATTGTCTCTTCACCATCAATGCATATGAAGAGAACTGCATCAAAACCACGTTTGTAGAGAATTTTCTCTAGGTGGTTTAGGCCATCATAAAGAGTAAAATTGACCACACTTCGCCAGATTTGTTCTTTCTCGGATCTATCAGGTGGAAGTGTTCCATTTTGAAGGAATTCCCTGATAGGTGACATTGATCTTGTAGTATGACCATACGGTTCAGGAATGGGACTAATTTCATTAATTTCCTCTTTTCTGGCTTGAACATAAGGTGAAATTGCATGACTGTGGGCAATACTGATGGTTGTCTCGTCCTGATTTGGATCTGCTAGAGCTGTGGCTATATTAGCCAGTGCATCAACTTGAGCATTTTGTGATATTGGGACATAAGAAAATGTCGGTTCTGAAGAGAATTCTGCCATTAACTTTCTGACGTAATCATACAAAGGGATTAAATCTTCTTTTCTGATGGCATAATCCCCATTGACTTGTTTGATTACCAGGTCTGAATCACCTTTCACCTTTAAGTGATTCACCTGTTCTTGAAGTGCTAACTCCAAGCCTGTGATAAGAGCTTGGTATTCGGCTTCATTATTGGTACCACCTTCCCACAATAAAAAGGAATAAGGTAACAATTCCTTATCTGGAGAAATGAGTAAAATTCCTAAACCAACTTTGTTGAATTTTGGATTTTCCATTTTCTTCCCTGTTGGACTTCTGGAAGCACCATCAAAATACATTTCCCATGTTTGAGGACACTCTTGAATAGAAAAAACTTCCTCATCAGGGAGTTCAATATCTGAAGACGTGTCTTCCACTAAAGGATGTTCAGCCAGGAAATCAGCCAGAGCTTGGCCCTTTATTGCCTTTTGAGATACATACTGAATGTCGAACTACTGCAAAATAACTGCCCACCTTGCTAGATATCTTGTGAGCATTGGAAGACTAAGGATGAATTTGAGCGGATTATTGCGAGATACCAATTGGACCTCGTGATGTTGCAGGTAGTGTCTCAGTTTTTGAACTGCAAAGATTAATGCCAGGCAGCACTTCTCAATACTTGAATACCGGGTTTCTGCTTCAAGCATAGTTCTACTGAGATAGTAGAGGCTATTTTCATTCCCAGCATCATTCTTTTGAGCAAGAAAGGCACCCAATGATCGCTCTAGAGCTGTCACATAGAGGATAAGTGGTCTATCTTCAACAGGTGGCATGAGTACTGGTGGACTCAAGAGGTATTTCTTGAGAACATCAAACGCTTCTTGACATTCTTCAGTCCATTGGTAAGTGACTCCTTTTTTCAATAATTTGGTAAAGGGTAAATTTTTCCCTGCCAAATTGGCAATGAAACTCTGAATATAGGCTAAGTTTCCTTGAAGTCCTCTTAATTCTTTAAAATTCTCAGGAGGTGACATACCAACGATTGATTTGGTCTTCTTAGGATCGACTTCAATACCACGATGGTGTACAACAAAGCTGAGGAATTTTCCTGAGGTTACCCCAAAAGCACATTTTAAGGGGTTCATCTTCAAATTATGTTGTCGAAGCTTGTGGAATATGACTTCCAAATCAGCCAAGTGATTATAATATTGTTTGTATTTAACCACCAAATCGTCTACATAGCATTCAACAAACTTCCCTAAGAAAGGTTTGAAGATACGATGCATGTCGCATTGATATGTTGCACCTGCATTCTTTAAACCAAAGGGCATAACCTGGTAACAAAACACACCTTGAGGGGCTCTGAAGGCTGTAGATTCCTCATCTTCTGGGGCCATTTGGATCTGATTATATCCGGAATATCCATCCATGAAGGAAAGTACTTCATAGTCAGCAGTTGCATCAATTAAGAGTTCTGTAATCGGAATTGGGAAATCATCTTTAGGACAATACCGATTAAGATCTCTGAAATCGATGCAAACCCTAATTCGTCCGTTCTTCTTATTTACAGGGACAATATTATCCAACCACTTGGGATACTGAACTTCTCTAATGAAGTTATCTTTGATCAGCTTATCCACTTCAGCTTCAATTTTGGAAGCATAAGTTGGGTGTGTTCTTCTCGCGGCTTGCTTAAATCCTCTATGTTCTTTTAGTAAACCCAAATGATGAGTAGAAATATCAGGATCAAGCCCAGGCATTTATGTATAGTTCCAAGCAAAAATATCTTTATTTTGCTTTAGAAAATAAGTATACATTTCTTGCTCTTCAAGGGTCATGGCTGCACTAATTAAAGTGGGGCGTGGATCTTTCTCTATAACCAGATTTATTTCTCTGAGTTTATCCACAGTGGTAGAGATACCTTCTTCAAATGTTGGAGGAGCATCTCTAAGATCTTCCTCTTCCTCTTCATCATGTGTTATTTCTTCCGTTTTTACGATGTTGCTATAACTTCTTCTGACCTGATTGGCGAAGTATAGACCTGTTGGATTTCAGCTGATGAAATGAAGACGTCACCACTTATGCTTTCATCACTGTTTGGTAGGTTACCAATTTCTCCCATGTTGTCTGGCTCAATTGTCGTAATTGACATTATGGATCTTTCCATAAGAGTATTTTGATTGGGGCCTATTTTGTCAATTTGAATGATAGGTAACACATAATCTGTACTCACATGTGTAAATGGATTTATTGGAATTTTCTCCAAACCATATGGAGCATTAACTTTGGTAATTTCCTTCATCGTAGATTTTTCTCTTCCCTTCATGTGATAAAATTCTGCCTCAATGTATTGAGATTCACATGTCTTGAACGGGGTCTTATCACCATACAATGTTCCAACTTGACCATTGAATCTGTATTTGAGACATTGATGGTAAGATGAAGGGATAGCTGCATGCTGATGTAGCCAGGTTCTTCCAAGCAAGACGTTGAAAGCTGAGTCTTGGTCAACAATCATGAAATCCGAATTGGATACAAGATTTCAAAACTGAGTTCTGAGTGTAACTTCGCCCCATAGTTCTTGTTCATTTTTATCATATCCTTGTAACATCATGGTAGAAGGAGATAAATCAGATTCCGTGAGGCCTAATCGACGAAGTGAACGAATGGGCATGAGGTTGACCCCTGAACCATTGTCAATGAAAGCTCTTCAGATATCTACACCATTGACTTTTCCAGATAAGTAAAAAGGTTTTATGTGCCCATGAAAAACATCATCTTCATCTTTAACAATAAAAGATATCACTGCATGGCATTCTGCAGGATTATTCTCTATGTGATAGACTTCAGCTGCAGCAATTTCAGCTTCAAACTCCTGAGGACTTGACAAAGCTTTGATGAGTGCTTCCCGAAGATATTTTGATAGATTCAAAGCATCCAAAATTGATAAGTTGGCTGGTACTTGGGCCAAGTGTTTCAATATATCATAATTTTGATCTAAAGGTCTATGTTTCCCAACAGGAATATGTGGTTTAGCAGGTACCTTGGAAGCAGATGCTTTGGAAGCTGATGCATCTTGTATTGGGATAGAAGTAGGCAACATCCTAGGTTTTGGAAGATTAGACCAATTAGATCCATTTACTTGCTGAGATAAAGATGATGGAATTTTCAATCGGTCTTCCAAAATAACTGTGCCATGACTGAGTTGACTATTGGAAAAAGAACTTGCTTATTCTTTTTAAGCTCGCTGAAGGGCTCTACCACAAGTTTCTGCTGCATACACAGTGCTAGCAGGGGTAGAATTGGAGTAGTGGCTTCGGAAAGATCCACGTCTTCCCCTGTATCCTGAACCTCGGGAACTTCCTCGGATTCCCTTATTTGATACATGGAATTCAGGCTCATAAAAATTGAAATTATGACTGGAATACGGATCTGTTAATTGAATCATATTAACAGAACCGAAGATTAACTCTTCATCTAATAAAGACTCTTCCTGACTAGCCTGTTTAGGCTGTGCCATTTGATGGGGCGGTGCCCGTGGTTTTTAAGTAGATGGAATAAAGTCTGCCAGATCCATGACAATTTAGGCTTTGACACATACTCATCTTCTTCTGATTCTTTTTTCTTCTTTGAATCAAACCGTTTCTTTGAGGACTTTCCCTCTGACGAAGAGGGTTTTACCGCAATATTCATGGCAGAAGACACAATTGGTTTCTTTAATTATGTTCACAAAATGGCATGATTCCGGTTGATTGTCTTTCTGACCATCCAATCATCATACTTCTATTCATTTCTGCTTTTGAATTCTTGCCATTCATCTTCCTCCTCTGGAACTGTAGCAGTAATACATGCTACCTGAGTCGAAGAACCTTTCAACTTGACTTGTCCCAAGTCGACCTTCTTTTGAAGGAGGTCTTTAAATACAAAACACTCCTGGATAGGATGCCCAAACATTTGATTAAAGAGACAATAATTGGGACGGTCTTCATCTCCTTCCTTTTTTGGCATCTTGGGCACTGGTAATTGAACCAAATTATTTTCCAGAGCTGAAATGAAGTAACTAGGAACTTGATCATTTCAGAAATAGTATGTTTTACTCTTCAAATCCTCAAATTGTTTTTGTCATTGATATTTTTGATCAATTGGACGAAACAGCCTTTGTTGTTGGCGTTCAGGAGGTGGATCCCATCGAGAAGATGATGGTTTTGAAGTAGAAATAGGTATAAGCGCTTTTTTAAAAATAACTGTTGCAGTTTCTGCTTTACCCATTCTCCTTCCTGAAGCTGATGGAATTACACGAGATTTAACCTTAGCCTATATAAGGGAATCTTCGATCTGCTAAGCGATTGAAGTAAGGTCTCGAAACCCTCCTGTGTATTTCACAGGGATCAATGGCGTGCGTAATTCGTCACGCAAATTTGCCACACAGATTGGCAACAGCTCTTCCTGAGGGAGTGCTAAACTCAGAGAATACGTTAATCCTTTCCAGCGAGCAATGAAATCAGAGACTCTTTCATTCTCCCTTTTCTTGCAGTTTGTAAGATCGAAAACTGTCGTTTTTGGCAAAGTTGAGCTTAACTGAAGAAGGAATTTTTGATGAAGATCCTCCCATCCGATGATTGACCAGGATTTCAAGCTTGTATACTAGACAAAAGCTGGTCCTTGCAAGGTTCTCACGAAGCATCCGAGTTTCACTGCATATTGCTGCTCTAGAGTTCCCATCATAGGATCACAACAAGACACGTAATGCGTCAAATGTTGTTCAGGGTCGCCTGATCCATTGAAAGTAGGGAAAATAGGGTTTCCAAAACTAGATGGAGGAGAAATTGAATCTACCCATTCATGGTAAACTTTCTTTTCTGGTTGAACTTGCGCCTGTTTCCCTTCCATAGTTTCTAACCGAGCTGTTAATGACTCAATAGTAGTTATTAACTTTTGAGAAACATCAGGTTGAATTTGGTCTTGGGTAGGTGCAATGAATGGAGCTTTGACAGATGCGATGATTGGTGCTGCAACTGATGGTAGCACTACCAACCGTTGTTGCATTTGACCCGTAGGATTAGACCTCTGAGGGTGTACTGATAAAGGAGGATATTCCTGATCCATATCAGTAGTTACAAAAAATTCCTTCGGCTGTCTGAATTCAGCATTCTTAAGAAGAAGACTACTTTGAAGTAGTTCTGCATTCATCCTTCTTAATTCTTTCATTTCTTCCTCTTGTTGTGCAAACCATTGCTCTAACGATAGCGATTGACCTTTTCTAGAGGAAGGATATGTAACCTGATTCTTTCCCCTCCCTTTGTTGGATACTTTTTGGAGAGAAGGAAGTGGATTACCTAGGTTCTGAGTAATCCTTTGACTTCGTGTACGCACACCTTCTTCATTTGTATCGGCATGTACATTTTCTTGAACAGGACTCTCTTCATCTGAGTCCCCTGAGTGAGTCTCCTCTGGTGGATTAGCAACAACAGCATTAATGACATTGATTGATGTATAATGCATCGCATCCCTTCTATCAACATTTCTGTGATATTGTCTTATTTCATGTCTTTGATGATACATTGCCTTTTGTTGATTTAATCTTTTAGGAACTTCTTGACGAGCTATAACTTGGAGGGAATCTCCTGATAATTTGGCTCTTCGTTCCTCTTGGGTCTTCTTCCCCAATCGAGAAAAGACCGATATTCTCTGAGAAGGGAATTAATGATTTGAAAGAGTCCCCAGTCTCGATAACTGGGGATGTTCCTGCTGCTTCCGCTCAACTCCTCGAATCCCATTTGTTTACTCTGAGGGTTGGGTAAAAGGAGTCCCCAGTTTGACAAGCTGGGGTGGCTCTTAACATGCTATGTCTGAGACCTTCTTAAAAGCTCTCTTGATCTTGCAAATCTTAGTTCAGAAATTATCTGGATCCATTAGCCTGTATCTACTTTTATCAGCTGGTTTAACAGATCGTTGGATGATTTCCAAAACATCTGTCATTTGATGATGTGTTTGCTCCATACGAGAGGCTTGTGAAATATTCTCACCTTCTTGATGTAGGAGCAATTCGACAACTTGTTCTCTATATGCTTGATTTTGAGAGGAACTAGTTGAAGCCTGTTCTTGAGAAAGCTTTTGATTATGAACAAAGCCCATTGACTGTGGCCGGCCATGGGCAATAACATTACATGAGACCATTTTCGGCGAGCTTTGCTGACTGGAAAGAACTGTGAAATGTAGTGCTCCGTGAACACCCCATCCTCTGATATGAACACCATATGGAGCATTGGGAATTAACTGACGCAATTTTCTTAGTGCGCTAAGGCATGAACGTTGAAGGGTTCTCTGTTTCTTTTCATCCTTCGGATACCGAGAGACTGATAGAGATGCCAAATCAATCTGACGTTGTTGCCCTTCTATTATCTTAAGATGATTTTCATATTCATCATAAGATAATACCATATTCTTCAATTGAAAAAGAGTTTTCCATATGTTGAGACGAATATCATGGACTCCATATTCCGTCAACATCTTTGGAATGTCATACTGGGAGTCAACCAAAGGCCAAAACATGACTGGTACCTCACTTTTCGCCAGTTTTTCCTGATGTTCCGCATTTCCTCTTTATCATTAAATGAAGATTATTCTACCTGTTTTGACCAGAGTTGGTGTTTCCTTGTTGCTTCATCGGATTAAACAAGATTGGTAGAGATATCATTGATCAAACTAGAAGATTCATGACTTAGGGGTGGTTCGGAGAATGACCTACACCCTGGGCTATCTTCTGATTGAGAAAGTATTTCACTTGCTAGAGATAAAAAATCAGACATGACTGGTTTTGCATTTACAAGTGCCTCAAGATAAGAGGGCTTTCTCGGCACTACATTGTCCATTGGAGTATTTTCCAGGCAATGTGAATCACTACTGCAGAGAGGACTTTCACATCGAAATTCATCATCATGGGGAGGACCACCATAATGGGTTACAACAAAAGATGAGATCTCTTGCTCCTTGGTCTTCTGACCACACTGAGGGTTCCTGTGGCTCTCATCTGAAGATGAAACTTCATGATTGACCGAATTTTCATGAAGCAATCCTTCATGAGGAAGTGTCTATTGAAGACTTTCAGAATTAATGTTCCCGTTATTGGGAACTGAGTGAGTAGAATCTTGAATTCCAATAGATAAATTTCTGAGGGCTTCAAGAACTCCAGCATCGAGCAAAGCCTTGTTGCAGATTGGCCTTTGATCTCCTGACTGTGCTGGGTGGATCTTTTTCTTAGATGCCTTCTTACTCGCTTTGGAAACCACTTGTTGATGAAAGTGGTTACTCTGAGCAGGTGTATGTGCCTGATCAGGAAATATGGTCAGGTTAGGCTGACGATCTCCACTCAAATCAGGTGTATGTGCCTGACTTGGTTGTCCGTATGATATGGGGGAGTATGCCCCAAAACCCTCTTGGACTGGAACAAATGTGTGTGTCTATTCTGGAGTGAATTGTTGATGTGTCACTCCACTGCTAGGGATAGATTTATGTGTCGGTCCCTAAGATGATGTTGAAGCTGTTATGATATCCAGGCAAGCATCCAGAATATGAGCAGGAATTTTCTTCTTCTCTTTCACCATTGACAAAATATGTTTGGTGACTTCAGCTGCCAGAACGGGGATATATGTCCATTCTGGGCTTGGAGTAGGTGTATGTGCCTGCTCCTGTCCTCCTTTTCTTGTCAGTGAATCCTGACAGTCCTCCTGTGTGGAGGCAGAGAGTTGAGTCTGCCTCCTGTTTTTCTTCGGAGCTTTCCGACTGACTTCTCCGTGTGCTACCAAGCGAGACTGTTGGTAGGCTTGATTAGTACTAGTAGGTGTATGTTCCTGCTGATTACACTTCGCCAAGCACGGTTGACGAGATCCATCATATGTAGTCAGGCGAGCCTGCTGACTAACTGATGATGTATAAGCAGGTGTATGTTCCTACCTATAGTACTCCGCCGGAATTGCCTGGCGGGATTGGCTAGATGCTGCCAGACGAGTCTGCTGGACAACGGAATTAAAACGGATAGGTGTGTGTGCCTGTTCATTGTTCGCCACCATGTTAGGTTGGTGGACTTCTCCGGAGATGGCAGGGATAAAAACCTGCCCATTGTTAACTGGATTCCGTCTCTGGCAGTTCGCCTTGCCTGCTCGGGTTTGAGGAACCTGAGCTGAATGCCTGGAGTCGGTACCCTCATCATGTTGAGGGCGCACTGCCGCACGAGTCTGGTGGCGATTGTTGATGGGATCCCTCGGGAAGGACTCCTTTCTTTTTGAATTAAGGCCCTGAGAGACCTGCTCATTCACTTCCTCAGAGTAAGGGAGCGAATGGAAATTGCATTCTAGGGATAACGAACCGAAACGGTTGGAGACGGTAGTCAGCACCGCCTGCCTCTTGATCACTGGTCGTCGTTGTCTGGACGAACTATGTGAGTTGTTCACTTGAAGGGCCTGTCGAGGAGCCTCTAGAGTTGGGATGGTACCGTGTTGACGGTACTCCTTAACCAGCACATTTGATACCCAGCGTTGAAGACACTGAGTAGGTGATGTCATCCTCAGAGCGGATGACGATCCAGTAGGAATAGCAGCAGTGGTATTTGCAGCAGAAGTATTCACAGATGTGAATTTGAGAGAATCCATTATGGAAATACAGAAGATCTTGGAAAAGAGTGCCTATTTGATATAACAGACGTAATCAAGATAAAATTCAGCCACTTCATCCTTTGGATGAGCACACATGTCAATTATTGTTTTTGTTAGCCCTCTTATTGAGTTTTAAATAGGGGCTTAACAAATAGGTAAAACATCATTTTAACTTGGTTAATGATTCACGTCGGGTTCACCATTTTTTGTTTCCCTCAGAATTCGGGGATGACCTCATGGATGGGAGATTCAAACGTTCCGATCGGTTTCTAGCGGGTTTGTTCGTAGAACCGGAAACATCCAATGATTCCACATCCATTTGGACCTACTTTCCAAAGGTAGGCGCTCATTAGCTTGTGGACTAATGAGGCTTAGGAATTTTCATTGATCGAGAGGATGGGAGGTCAGACTCATCACACCTTTTTGAGGGGAATTACCGTCTATTCCGGGACTCTCTTTATAGATTTAAGTTATGTTCGTGAATCCTTATTACATTACCAAGTATAAAATGAGCTTTCCTTCAGTTTAACAATCAATGATTAAATATGTAAGAAATTTAGAGAATCTTTTATATGTATTTTAGGTTCTTCATCAATAGAGAATCATCTATATTTATTTAGAGATTCTTGGTCAATGGTATCCTTCAAAAACATTTATATAAAAGTCTCTTGGTCATTATGATGACTAGGCTGGTTTTAAATCCACTCAGTGGGGCACGTGAAGTTTATTGTCATTCAGAAGGACATGAATTATTTCAGATTTCGGATCGAACCCATAGATGGGATACCTACGTATCCTTTGTTTTGGAAAAGGAATCAGAACCCACGTAGTTCGAGTAAAGGAGTATGATGTTTATGATTGATGGCTCAAAGAAGGATGTCACAATTACTTTTACACTCTAAGCTCATGTGAGTCATGCTCGGTGTGAGAAACAAGAGGTATTGGTAAAAATTAGACAATTGTGCCATGAAAGATGCAATCATAAGAAATGGTTTGGGGCTTATGTATATATGACTGCCCAGATAAATGAAGGTTAGGATTTAATTTAGGAAGAAAATCCAGGAATAGGGTCCATAAAGGTATATGTGCTTCATGGAGATTTGAATACTCTATCTTGGGACTTATTCCTGAAAAGGAAACCCAAATCAGGAGAGGATTGATAACTGGGTTTTACTCCTGAGAATGAATCCCAGATCAAACGTAAATTAGGACTGGTTAAAAGGAATTTAAGGGACCTAGAGCATATTCCTGAAAAGGAAATCCAAGATTATGACTGGGACTTACTCTTAAAAAGGAGGCCCAAGTTAAGGGATTTATGACTGGGACTTATTCCTGAAAGAGAATCCCAGGTTAAGGATTAAGGTTTGGGGCTTACTCCTGAAAAGGAATCCCAAATTAGAGACTAGGGATTACTCCTGAAAAGGAAGCCCAAATTAGAGGATAAGGGGATTACTCCAAATAAGGATGCCCCAAAATTAAGGGACTTGGGGCTTACTCCTAAAGAGGATGCCCATAATTATGACTGGGACTTATTCCTGAAAAGGAGACCCAGGTTAAGGATTCTCTCATCTTAAAGGATAAGGTTGAATGAATGAACTCTCAATCTTTAGTTACATAAAGATATGTAAATCACTAGGTTTTGAGATATATTCCACATAATTCCATTCAGATAAGGAAGTCAAATTAAGAAATCATGCCAGAAATGGATTTGGAGAGTGTCTTAAAGACTGAATCTTGAAAAGGAAAGGTGTAATGGCTTAAGAGGGGTGAAATAGGCAAGAAAGGCACCCAAAAAGGAAGGGTCGCGCAGGTCTTGGAAGGCGCGCAGGAAATGCGGCGACGCGCAATTATTGGTCGCGCAGGTATGCCTGCGCGACACATGATGTATTTGCGCGATGGTCAAACAACATTTGAAATACTTGAGCGACTCTTTATTAAACCCTTTATAATCCTCTTGAGATTCTTCCAAAAAAGGGACGCGCAAGTTCTATCGAAGGAATAAGACGGCGCGCAAGTGTGACCACTTACTTTAAGGGCTGACCACTCAGGCGCGCAAGTATTGATGAGTTTCAATACTTATGCCTTACTCCCTCTCTTTAGATCTTCAGTTATATGTTAGAAATTACCTTAGAAGTGTTCCAGAAGCTTTGAAAAGAGACTTGGGCGTCGGGAGCTTCAATCCGAGTTTTTGGAAAAAGATCCTCTCAAATGGGGGGCCCACAGGGTCTATTTATAGGCAAGAGAAGACCCTGGGCGGTTACCGGGCAGTTATCACTTTAGGTCGCGCAAGTCACTTGCCCGACCATAAGGAGTCGCGCAAGTAGACTTGCACGACCACTAGGCGGCGCGCAAGTGTACTTGTGCGACCATGAGGGAACTTGCGCGACCTATGGGAAATGTTCTCCTTGTTCATCCCTTTGACGATTTTTGATGTTTCTTCAAAGGATGAATCACTTTGGACTAAGGTATTTCCATTTTTTCAGTCGTTAGACTCCGTGACGGAAAGGAGCGTCAACACCATAGCACTTAAACGAAAACATTCTCATGCCTTCTTCCTTGAAGAAAGTTACTGATTCATAGAAATATGCTAATAATTCAGGATAAACCAAATCCTGAGATTTTGGTTTTGAAATACAAACAGTATCCTACCCATTCATCTTGATTTTCTTTGAGATAATAGAATCATATTTGGAAAAGAACATTGGATCAACTAAAATTTCCTTATATATCTTCTATTTTGAGACTGGATTAATTGTTGACATATTTTTCTAAGAGGAGACTTTGGAAGAAATTTGGAATTGAGGAAGATCGGAGAAGTTTGGAATGGGCTTCTGTAGGAGGGTATGGGATTTATCGTGCAAAGTCTTGTGTTCGATCTGGAAAAACCATCGAGAGGCCCTTTACATAGGAAATTGGAGCGATGGTTCAACATCCATAATAGATCCAACAGTTGAAAAACTTCTTGATAAGATCTGATATTTGAGATGATAGCCGTAAAGAAACTATGGTAGAATCCTATATTTTGAGTTTTTTTTACGAAAAACATTCATATTTATTGAAAAGAGAATAAAGATACTTAAAAATGAATCAAAATACCAAAAATTGAAAGATGATTACGAAAATTTAAGAATGGAAACATACCTTTCAGAATTTTATGATGATTATTTATAATGAGGAAAATTAATCTTCAAGAACTTTTCATTCTGAAAATTTAATTATGAAAAAATTGACAGGGAAAAATTTAGCTACGACAATCTTCATTACAAAAAAAATTGATTAATAAAAATTTTCATTATGAAAAATTTTCATTATGAAAAAATTTAGAAAATCGTCATTATGAAAATATAGAAAATATTCATTACTAAAATTTAAGAAATCATCAGTACGAAAATTTAGAAAATCATCATTACGAAAATTTGTTAAATCTTCATTACGAAAATTTAGAAATTCATCATTACAAAAATTTAGAAAATCCTCATTACGGAAATTTAGAAAATCTTCATTATGAAAATTTAGAAAATATTCATTACAAAAATTTAGAAAATCTTCATTAGGAAAATTTAGAATATTTTCATTACGAAACTTTAGAGAATCTTTATTACAAAAAATTAGAAAATATTCATTATGAAAATTTATAAAATTTTCATTACGAAAAATTAGAAGATCTTCATTATAAAAATTTTGGAAATAATCATTACGAAAATTTAAAAAGTGACAACTTTTAGATTACCTAATAAGAAAATGTACCCCCCCTTTGAAAAGCTTATTGTTATTGTAAGGAGATAGGTTTCAACAAGAATTTAATAAAGAAGATTACCTTACTATTATCATTCCTAACATCGGTTTAATGTATTCAAATCTATCTAAGGGTAAATATTTTATGAAAATATCAGCAAGTGGATCTTGTGTTCTAATAAATTGAAGAATGATATCTCTTTTTTGTGTGTGATCCCTAAGAAAGTGATGCCTAATATCTATGTGTTTTTAAAAAAAGTGATGTGAAGGGTTTTCACTTAAGGAAATGTCACTAGTATTATCACACAAGATTTGTGTTCTGGTAAAACTCATACTATAGTCGGTGAGTATGTGTTGAATCCACAACACTTGAGAACAACAACTTCTAGCTGCTACAGATTTAGCTTCAGCAGTGGAAAGTGCTACCGAGTGTTGTTTTTTGCGTGACCAAGAAACTAATTAATCTCTTAAGAAATGAAAAGTTTTAGATTTACTTTTCCTATATATTCCACATCCACCAATATTAGCATCTTATAAACATTTTAATACAAAATCATTTCCAGATGTATAATAGAGTCTAAAATCCATGGTTCCCTTTAAGTAGCGGATTTTTTTTCACATCCTTTAAATAAGATTCCTTAGGATTGGATTGATATATTTTACATAATCATTATGAAAACATTAAGTCTGGATGACTAGCTGTCAAGTATATTAAACTTCCTATCATACCTCTAAATGATGTTTGATCCATTAGTTTCCCAGCTTCATCAAGTTCAAGTGAATTTGATGTACCGATGGGAGTACTGATAATTTTAGTTTTGTGATATCCATACATTTTTCATAAGATCATTAATATAATTATGTTGAGATATATAAGATCCTTATGGTTTTTGAGAAATTTGAAAACCTAATAAAAATTTTAACTCACCCATCAAACTCATTTGAAACTCAAATTTCATTAGATACGCAAAGGAATCAGTTAAAGATTTATGAGTTGAACCAAATATAATGTCATAAACATAAATTTGAACAATAAAAACATGTTTATTATCTTTCATTATAAAAATGGATGGATCAACATTTACCTTAACATAATTATTTTGAATCATAAACCCTGTAAATATGTCATACCAGGCCTTTTGGGACTGTTTTAGTCCATACAAATGTTTGGAAAGTTTAAAAACATGTTAGGGATGTATTATGTCTTCAAAACCAAGAGGTTTTTCAACAAAAAATTCCTCTTGAACATAACCATTAAGTAATTCACAATTGACATCCATTTGTAAAAGTTTGAAATTGAAGGCTGCTTCAAAGGCTAGTATAATACGAATAGATTCATGTCTATCCACTAGAGCATAGGTTGCATCATAGTCTATTCCTTCTTTTTGATTATATCCTTTAGCAACCAATATATCTTTATTTCTTACAATGACTCAATTCTCATCACACTTATTTCTGAACACCCATTTTAATCCAATAACAGAAGCATCCATAGGTCTTTCAACTAATTTCCAGACATTATTCCTTTAGAATTAATTTAGATCATCTTAAATGGATGTAATCCAATCATTATCACCTAAATATTCATTTGTGCTTTTCATTTGTTATTGGGAAAGGAATGATTGATGTTCTACTTCATTTATTTAGGATGTTCTAGTCCTTACAAGTTTATTTACATCAACAATGATACTATCACCAAGATGATTCTTTAGAAACAACTTATTTGGGTTTTGTAAAACTTTTTCATCAACATAGGGTCAGAAATCCTCTGGGGTAAATGTCTCAGAAACAATTTATTGAACATTTTCCTTTTAAAAAGGATCTTCTATCATGAGTTTGATATTATGTTTTTTAAAAAAACATCTGAGGATATAGGTTGAGGTTGTTTGAAAATAAATGTATTAGTTTCATCAAATTTGTCATGTACTGTTTCTTCAATAGTTCAAGTGGTTTTATTGAAAACTCTATAAGCCTTAAAAATTGTGGAGTAGCCTAAGAAAATTCCTTCATCATATTTGGGTGAAAAATTATATATATTATCTTTAATATTCAAAATGAATACCTTGCAACCAAAAACCATGAAGTAGGAAAGTCTTGGTTTTCTACCATTCCATAATTCATAAGGGGTTTTATTAAGAAATGGTCTAATCAAAACTCGATTTATAGTATAATAATTAGTACTTACAGTTTCATCCCAAAAATATTTGGATATTGAATATTCACCCAACATGGTTCTAGTTATCTCTTGAAGAATTCTATTTCTTCTTTCAACTACACCATTATGTTGAGGAGTTCTTGGTGTTGAGAAGTTATGAGTAATGCCTTTGATACTACAAAAGGTTTCAAAATCAAAATTTTCGAATTGACCTTCATGATCACTATGAATAGTTATCAAAGGATGATTTTTTCATTTTTAAAATTGGGCTCTAAAACTTTTGAAATAAGTAAATGCTTCATATTTATTTACTAGAAAATAAACCCACGCAAATTTAGTGTAATCATCAACTAAGAAAAATACATAATACTTGCCTCTAATGCTTCTAGTTTGTGTTGGTCCAAAAAGGTCCATATTCACTAAATGTAATGCATTAGTAGCTGAGACTTCACCGACTGATTTGAAACTTATTTTATGTTGATTTCCATACTGAAAAGGGTCACAAACTTTAGGAGAATCAAATCTAAGCTCTAGTAGATATTTAACTAGTATTTTCTTAGAGAGTTTACATAGGTTCCCAAGATTACAGTGTCCTAATAATCTATTCTATAACCAAGAATGATCTTCCATTTCACTAAGGCAGGGTAGGACTTGTGTCTTAAGGTCTTCTAAGTTAAGTGTGTATACATTCTCCTGCATATAAGCAGAAAGAATAAACTCTTCCTTTGAATTGTGTACTAAGAACTTGTAATTCTTAAAATTCACAAGGTTACCTTCATCACATAATTGACTTATGATGATGAGGTTGTTCTTAAGACCCTTAAAAAATAAAACATTTGAAATCAATGTTTTCTCAAGAAGAAAATTGTTACCTATACCAATAATATCTCCCTTTTCATTATCTATGAAAGTTAATTTTCCTCCTTTTATCTTGATAATCATTTCAAAGAAGTTTTTGTTACCAGTCATATTCCAGGAACATATTCTATCCATGTACCATGTGTTTTTGTTGGTAATTTCTTAATTTTCCTGAAAATAAGAATGTTAGACTCTCAGAACCCAAATTTTCTTGGATCCGGAAATTTCAGAAAGAATCATCATAGGTATCCACATTTTCGTAGAAAAAATAGGATTTATGGAAACCAAATTACTGAGTTTATTTTAAGGAACAATTTATCACCCAATTATCACCACTCTGACACTCAGTACAGAATGGAGCGATTTGAGGAACAAAATAATTGTTACTGAAAATTGTTTTTGAACTTGTATAAAAAAAACTAGAATTATTCTTCAGAGGTTGGATTTGAGAATACATCTTATCAAAATTATATTTACCTAGAGTAAATTTTGAAAAACACTCCCTCAAGGAATATATTTCAGATTTTTGTTTAATAACAATATTTTTATTCTCAAAATCATTATTTTTAGCAGTAGAGTTAGGCTCGAAATTTTTTTCTTAGAAATTACTTTTTCTAGATCCTTAGAAAGTTTATCCTTCTCAGAATTTACATCCCCAAGTTTCATAGAAAGCGTTATTAAAACATCACTTTTATTATCAAGATATTTAGTAAGATTCGAAATTTCTTTTTTTAAAATAGATTCTCTAGATTTTTTTTTCACGTTTCTTTGAAACTTTATAATTTATTATCTCTAGAAACATTGAAAATCTAAAAACATCCTCATAGGAAAAAAAAACCATTTTCATTATCTGATGAAGAATATTCTTCATCTGAAGAGAAATATCTATCATGAAAATTTTCACTTAAACACATATTCGTTAAGGATTCATCAGTTCGTACCTTAGCCATAAGATAATGATTTTGAACGGAAACTCTGGCTATAAGACCAATATTCTTTTTCTCAGAAGATTTATATTCTAAAGAGTCATCAAAAGAATCTCCACCACTGGCACTCCAAGTGTCATTGGATTTCAATACATTCTTATGATTTGATATATATAATTTCTTATGGATTATCTCAGAATTCCTATATTTCTTTTCTCTTTTATTAAGAAAGGGACAATCATGTCTAATATGACCAGTACTTCTACTTTCATAGCATGCCACTTTACTATCTTTATTATTTTTTCCATATTTCGTTTTGTATATGTACTGAAATTCTTTCTTCCCAACTATCTTGTTCATCCTTTGAGCAAGATTAGCTAGTTCATTTTCATAAAGTTCAATTTCAGTTGATTGGGATAAAATAATAACCTTCTTAGATTTAGAACTCATTACTCTCTCAGGAGTCTTGTATTTTATATGATTAGAAGTGGTTTGAAAAGAAACACTTCCATTACCATTATTCTTATTAACATTATCATCATCTCTTTTCATTCTAGTCTCATGTAGAACAAGAGTACCAAAAATTTCATCAACAGTGATCTGTGAGACTTTTATATTCTCATCTATTGTTGATATCATTGATTCCCACTCACTAGGCACGATATCTATAATCTTTTCCACAAGTGCCTCACCATCTAATCCTTTTTCACCCATGGATTGTAAGTTGTTGAAAATAGTCATAAACCTCTGTTGTACCTTACAAACTAGTTCTCCATAAGGAAATCTAAAACCATGATACTCAACTCTTAGCATAGCTCTTATAGTTTCAATAACTTTGGATGTTCCAAAATGAGTAAGTTCAAGCTTCTTCCAAATAAAATTTGATGCTTCACAAGATGAAATCAGGCAATATATATTTCAATTCATAGAACAAAGAAAAGTATGTCGTACCTTATAGTTTAGTTGATATTCAAGCTTTTATTTATTGGAAAAAGTATTAACTTCATTGTCGTGGATTTTATATCCTCTAGTAAGATTTAAAAAGTTATCTACACCAGTATTGATAACAAAAGTCTTCATACATTCTCTCTAATATTCCTAATCATTCCCATAAAAAATAGGTGTTCTAGTAGGATTAAGATTGTCTATGGAACCAACATTCATTCTTGCTATATTAAAGACAATATCATTCCACACAAAATTGTTATAATTAAATGTTTTTAAACAAGGAAAAATATGAACAAGTAAAACATTCCAAATCAAGAAAAATATATGACAATGAAAAACTTGAGAGAGAAAACTAATATGTGAATATAATTATTTTCGAGACCTCTAATACCAATTGTAGGATCTAAATGTTTAATGTAGATGCTCAATATAAAAGAGGGGGGGGGGGTGAATTGTATACTTTAAAAACTTATTTGGAACCTTTAAAGTTGGTATAAAACATAGTTTTAAACCTTAAAGAAAACTTTTTTTAACATGGTTAAACTAGGTAAATTCAAAAAAACTCTATGTTCTATAAACTTGCTATGTTTCAGAAATATGGTTCCAGAAAATCAGGTTCTGGGAAAGTGGTTATGGAAATGAGACTTAAAAAAATGTTACAAGTAAAAGATTCTATCTTATAGTGTATAGAATCTTACAAATTAGAGTATACAAAAACTAGAAAGCATAAGGCAATTATACTTTCCTTAACAATCAAAATGAAGCAGAATACAACCTTGAAACAATACAAGTAATAAGTATGAAATCTTTTAACCCAAAGAGTAGGGTATCCAACAACCTTGGATAAAAGGACCCTTGATTTATACTTTCAAGAATGTCTATATTACCCACACTAGGATAATCCCTCGATAAGAATATCGGAGTATGTCTTGCTATCCCTGCAATCCCTCAACTTCAAGGTAGTTGGCACCTCTATCTTAATATCCTCGGAAGATCTCGAACATGAAGGTATTCGGCACCTCTATCTTCTTATCCCTATAAGCCCTTGAATGTACTCAGAAACATTTGGAGTTGCATGAAGAAATCTGAACAAGATGTTCAGTACGCACTAAGCATGAGAGTCTCTCTCTAGAAATCACATCAAAGCTTGTAATCTCTAGATTGGTAGAATAGTTCATCAAAGTTTTTTTATCTCTTTCAAATGTGATACTATTTATATGCACACCTCCAATGGTTGTCTCCCTCCTCCAACTGTCATATTTTTTCCTAAAATTTCGGATGGACAAATACATGTGTCACTCAAACAAAATTTATTTAGAAATATAATGTATGACATCATTCATAACTATACAATGACAAGAAAAATCTGGTTGTTTACTCAAAACCATTTTACTAAGTGTAAGAAAAAATTTCGGAGTCTAATTAGAAGTTCGGAGTCTAACATACATGGATATTTGGATTCTGTTTTCCAAAGATTTTGTAATCTGAATTCCATAGAATTCATAAACTGAATTTCAAGGAAATTTGGAATCTGAATTCATAAGAATTCGGAGTCTGAACATAGAATGTTTTGAGTATGAATTCAGAAATTTTGGAGTCTAAAATTAGAATGTTCAGAGTCTGAATTCAGAGATTTTGGAGTCTGAACACTGAATGTTTGGAGTCTTGAATCAAAGAGATTGGAGTTTGAGCTTAGAATATTCAGAGTCTCAATTCAGAGAGTTCAGAGTATGAACATTAGAAATTTTAGTGTCTTAATTTAGAGAACTCAGAACCTAAATTCAGATCTTGAAAACATAATGCACTATATCTAAGTATTTATAAGATTCCGAGGTTTTAGATATGAAGACAAATTTTACTCTCAAAAATAAAGAGAATTATGTTTAGAGAAATTAATCCATGAACAATGAAAACATGGTAACGATAAATTTTCCTTGGTGATGGAATGTTTTCCTTATGAAAGAAAAATTGGTTAAGGAGAAAATTTCCTTGAGGAAGGAAAATTTCCTTAAGAAAGAAAAATTTCCCTTATGAAGATAAAATACATTTTTCCTTAAGATAAGTTGTTTTTGATTTTCAAAACATGAAGGAATGAAATATTCATAAGAAAACGTTATTGACTCAATAGATATACCTGTACCATGATATTGTACATGTTATGGGAACTATAGATATATATTTTTTCCACTTGGTCTTATAAATTACCCTTATAAATTCTTATATTTAATATATAGTGTATTTAGAGATTACCATGATCATTTTTTGGTGGCCATTGTAGATAATATTCTCATATATTCCAAGAGAAATAAATATCATAAAGATCTACTAATAATTATGTTTATTATCTTGAGAAACGAGAAGTTGTTTGATAAATTTACCAATATTGAAAATTTTCAATAAAAAGTTATATTTTTGGTCATATAATCTCAAGAGATGGTATATATGTGTAACCATAAATGACCAAAGTTATATAACATTGTACCTAACCATCCAATATGAATTTGATCCTTAGTTTTCCTAGTTTTATTTGATATTGTCAAAAATCTATGTAGAATTTCTAAAAAATATTTAATCCACTAACTATGTTAAATAACAAGGGATCCAAATTCCATTGAAAAAAAGAAAGTGAATAACATTTCAAGGAACTAAAGTGAATGTAAATAGAATAGATATTCTTACATTACCCTTCAATGGTATTTCTATTTTAATTTATAGTAATGCACTAAAGAATAAAATGAAATGTATTCTCATATACAATGATATAGTGATGTCTTATTCAACACTATAATTACTTTTATAAGGTAAAATTACCCAACTAATGATTATGAGTTAGCTCTAGTAATTTTCTACATTAAATATATGGATTCAATAAATTTATATAGAAAGGCGTGATAATTATTTTGATCATAAAAGTTAAAAGTATGTATTCACATGTGAATAGTTTAATATGTTCCAGATAATATGGGTGAAAATAATTAATGACTATGAATACACAATAAATTACCACCTTGGGAAACTGGATATAATGGATGATGATTTTATTTTTAATTATCATTCTGAAATATCTATGATGAGGATCACAAAAGATCTAATAATTATTTATTTCAAAAGGATACATATGGAAATTTTGAATGAAGGGGAGAAATATTGTCTTCCACAAATGATTGTTCAAAAATATATCTACATGATGATAAAAGAGGCATATAATTCATATATAGAGACAAAGAAAAAGGTTAGAAATGTTTATTTTTTTAACCTTTATTATGATGTACTGATTGGGTTTAAGAATTGTGTATATGTTCCTTCAATAACAAAATTGAGTAAACTTAAATTGGATAAGGCGCATATTTCATCATTCTCTATTCATCCTAGAATTAAAAATATTTATATTGACCCGAAACACTATATATAGAGAGATAGAGAGAAATATAGATATTAGAGAGTATGTATCTCAGTGCTCGGTATGTCAGAATGTTAAGGTTGTGAGATAGAAGTCTAAGGGGGCGTTACCACCATGACCTATAACATAATGGTAATGGGAAAACCACATAATGTATTTTTCCATTAGACTCCCCAAAACATATAAAAGTTATAACAATATTTGGTATGTAGTTGAATTATATAAAAATTTATCACACTTCATTTCTATTATAGAATATTTCTCTCTATATTATATTTTTATGGTATAAATTGAAGAAAGGGTTAAGGTATCAAAGAATACTGTATTATATTATATCTAATCTGGATATGAGGCGTACCTTCATGTTCTAGAAAATTACTTTGTGGGTCCTTGATATAGAGTTGAGTTTTAGAAAATGCATATCATCCCTAGAGAGATATATAGTTTTAGGTAACCACTCAAAAACTAGTTGACATGAAAATACAATATTCTATAGATTTCAATGGTGGCTAGGATCAACACATCCTCTAGATGAGTTTTTAAATTAATATATTTTACTTAATCATTCAGATGGATAATTATAAATTACTCTATGTAAAGTAGAGTATGAATCAAACATGATGGGATTAATTTGGTTAATGAAATAATTTGAAACTTGAGAGAGGATAGTAAATTCTATGCAATGTAAAATCCATTTGGTAGCACATCAAGGCACATGAGGGTCAATAAAAAATGTTACACTGACAATCATTGGTGTTATATGGAATTTGGTGTATTTGAGAAGGTTTTTCATTAAATAACCCCATTTAAAAAGGTTAATATATTTAGAAATAAGGGATATATAATACCTAGGTATATTAAACCTTTTTATATTCTTTATTGAGTAGGTATGGTATCTTATCGTGTAGCACTCCCACCAATCCTCTCTAATGTTTATAATGTGTATCATATATCTTTCCAAAGGAAGTACATACTAAATTCTTCACATGTACTTAACCTAGAGGTCCTACCACTATAGAAATATATCTTTTATATGGAATAAGTGGTGGATATTCTTGATCATAGAGATAATGTTCTATGAAACAAAACAACTCTCATTTCCAATGTTTTGAGGGTAAACAACCAACATGAGTAAGATAAATCAGATCCTAAAGATATGATGAGGAGAAGGATCCTATGTTACTTGTATAATAGTATTTAAATTTCAATTGAAGAATAATGTTATGGATGTAGAATTTGAAAGCATAATATTTATTAAAATATTTTAATCAATAGAATTTAATTTCTTTGATAGATTACATTACAAAAAAACCATGTTTAAAATAACATAATAATACAATTAAAATATAATTTTTTATTGTGATAGTTATGAAATATTCATTAAACTGGTGGGTATGAATATGAATTAATAAATTTTGATAATAAATTGGTTTACACTTGTATAAAATAAATTCAACGGTTTTAAATTGATTTTAAATGAAAATAAAATTCATTTGAAAGTAGTAGAAATGTTTTTCGATAAAAAAAGTATAAGTGAATTGTGTTTTTATCTTAATAAATTAAATTAATTAATATTTTTGGATAATATTAATTAAATATATATTATATTCAATTAAATTTTTTATTTTCAAATATTTTTACTGGACATGAGATAAGAATAAGTCTTGTTTTATTCTTTAAAATCTATTTTTCTGAATACTGGAATTATCATGGGTTGCAGACTTATTTTAAATTTTATTTATCCCCAATTTTAGAAAATTTATTATGAAAACTGAGCTTATTTATTGAAATAAAATTTCAAAAATGACCTTATAGAGATGATTTTGTAATTTTATGAATAGGTCAATTTTTTGATTAATAATGAAAAATACTTATTTATATTAAAAATGTATTTTATTTTAAAAAATTTAAAAATATAAATGTTCTTTAAATATGGTTTCAAAAATAAAATTAGTTCATTTATATTATTATTATTCAATTTTTTTTCATTGTATTAAATTTTAATGTCAATTTTACTCTGAAAACAGTTTAAACATATGAAAACCATTTCATTGGAAAAGTGTATTTCCATCACATCTGAATGATCAATTTGAAATTAATTTATTAAGATTATATTCATTGATGTTTTTAAAATGGATTCTATATTTGAACTTAGATTAATTAATATTATATAATAGTTAATCTTAATGTTCATTCATGATTAAATATAAAAAATAATAAAAATTAATTTTTACAACTATGATAGAAATGGGTTTACCAAGGGATAAACCAAAAGATAAGCGTATTTTTACCCATTAAACTTATATAAAGCTTATTGTATGGAAATATTTCACCTTATATTATAAAAAATTATAATCTATTTCCATTTAGAATAATTTTCTCGGGATTTACTTTATGATTTTTTATTCATTTAGGAAATTTCCATGAAGGTTCCCTCCCATACTTATAAGAAGACACCACATCATTTATTCTATTCAAATTTTACAAACCATACTATTCAGATAATCCTATCCCAAAACCCTTTATTAATTTCTCTTCAACATCCTACAGTATTTTCTCAAATTATTATGTCTTCTTTTTAAGTATTTTGTTGCTAACGTAAAGAGGTTTTCTAGACAAATGATATTGTTATTAACAAGAAATTTCTTATTTTTTCTTATTCTACTTCATTAAAATATTTTTCAACCCTGTTGATATAATAAAATTTTTAACTATCATATACTAAAATTTTATTGTGTTAATTGAATAACTTAATTCCATATCCTTTTCCATAAAATGGGAAAAGAAACAATTGACCGTGTGTGTGGAAGAGTAACTCCACGCGAACTGATATAATTTTTTTCCCATAACCGACACTAATTTATTGATATAATTATTTATTTAATATATATATATATATATATATTAAATTTATTGAATAATAATAATTACATAATTATAATATCTCATCTTCCTTTTTTACATTCAATTATAATGGAAATTTGGCATCATCGCTTTTATACACGTGGGGACTATCGCCTCCACAAAGCAATGTGAAATATTTTTCTATTTATATTGGAATAGATAGTATTGAGGAAAATTTTTATGTAAATGGAGAATGAAACCATTTCATTAAGGACCTATGCCTATGATTTTACTATTGGGATTGAAAATTTACTAAGATAATGATTTGGAGAGTGAACCCATTCCACTGTGTTAGTCGTGGAAATAAGTATTAACTACTAAAGAAATGTTTTTCTATACATATTTATATTACATGGTTCTATGACTTCTTCCATTATTAATATCTCATGAATTATATTCTATGATTCATTTATGATTAATTTCTATTGAAATGTCAAGATTTATTCAATGAATCAAGATTATGATATGTGATAAGAAGGGTATGGGTTTCAAATGTTATGATCATATTTTCAAACACGTTTTCTCATTTTATGTTTATGTGATCATTTCTATATACATTGTTTACTCTTAATGAGAATCCGAGCTAACAATTTTTTATGTTTCCTTTCCCCATGTCATAAGGAAATGTATTATGTATGATAAGTCTAAAAAGGTTTATAGTTATTAAGAATCATTTGTTTATGAATCCACTTTTACAAAGTCACTCGAACTATATGATTCTGGCATGTTTCAACATGTTATGTAATGAATATTTCTAGAATAAAATGATATTTTATGTAGGAATATTATTGGTCACTATAGAATCCAACTAAAAATAAGGGTCTTTAATGAAATTTGTTGTATCAATGGTGGAGTCTGAAAATTATGTTTTTTCTTCAATTCCTGACATATTTTACAAGGAATAGATTTTGTGAAAAACATTAAATTTTATTTTCCATTGAAATATTATCTACCTTAACATCTCCAATAAAAACATATTCCCTGATGAAATGATATATAATATTAATTTTCATTGATCTAGAATGTTGATAACTATTTTTAGAGTGGTTAATTTCACATGTATTATCAAGAATAATATTCAATAACCTCTCAATATTCACCCTTAATTATTCCAACTGATCTTTTCTGAATTATTTATATACTTTACTGGGTCATGAAAACATATTATGATTATGTTATACTCAATATAACTTATCATTTTTACTACTATTCAAACTCATATTTTTTTTAACATTATTGATGTTCTATATGATATTAATTTTAGATCAATTAAATCTATATCCCAATAAAAATCAGTGACACCATGCATGTTTAACTAATTACTCTATTTATATATCTAGTCATATATGTAGTTCGTTTAGCATACATGTTTATCTTTTTGTTGTAATTTTCTATTCCTTATAATCCTCTGATATCCTTTAGAAAAGGATATAGTATATACAATATCTAGTCTTAATTTATTAACATAAATAATATTTTTTATCAAGTTGTAAAAACCCATAGAATTCACAGTTTTCCTAGTATCATTATTTATTATTTTTACACTGAAATTAATGGGCATAAGAACATTCTAGGATTATTCTATATCAAAATTATTTAACAATAACAAAGAATAATTTTACTTTGAAATGAATATGTATATTTTTATATAATGAACCTTTAGTCCATGATATAAATTAAACTCTAAATTTATTTAAAACTCAAATATTTCTCTTAATTTATCAAAAAAAATTCCATTCCATCATTATCCATGACATTGGAAAAAAATATTATCAATTGAAAAAATGAGAATTATGGTACATATACTCATATCATTTATATATATTTTTCTATCAATATTTACTTTAGAAAAATTCAATTGCATCAGTATATTAGCATTCTTTTAATACCATACATGGGGGCCTATTTTAACCCATACAAATAGTTCTTTCATTTACACACTATGGATCCTTTATTATCATGAAAAAATAAATCATATTTCTCATATTAAACTTATTCAAAAATTTATGAGTAAATAACTCTAACATAAAATCAATATAATAGATATTATTAATTATATATGTAAAAATAACCAAAACATAATGATAGTTTAAATTATTGGATTGGGGGAAAACATTCATCAAAATCAATATTTCCTACTTATGAATAACCATTAAAACTAATAAAGCATTGTTCCATGAAATTTCTCCATAATAATTGAATTTATTTATTAACATCCATTTTGTTTCTTTAACATTTATCCCATATCATCTGGGTACATGATTAAAGTTACATATTTTTAAATTTAATATAGGTCTTCATTCATCATATTTGACCATTAATTATTCTCATATTCATCTAAAAGAGATTATGGTTCCAACTATGAGAAAATTGAAATTTTATTTTCTAAAATTAATGATTACATGTAATAAAAAATATATTAAATTTTTAAAATCATATTATCATGTTCAACATGTTTTTTTTAATGTAAATAATTTTAGGGGAGTTATTCGTTTTTCCAATCCTCATTAAAAAATTTATTGGAGTCAAGTGGTACAAGGTTACGCTCTCAATCACCTTTATTTTCATTAACTTCTTATGCTGTTTTCATCATATCTTTTATTAAATAATACACATAATCTTCAATAGCTTATATTAAGGTGGTATTATTTTTAATGACATTTACAATAATGGAATTAACAAAATTATGAAGTTTATTATTCAAGAAACAATAGATTTTTCAATTGGTTGAATATCCCATGAAAATTAATTATTTATATTTTTTATAAAACATCCCCATATACAGATTTTTAATCATTATTAATTAAGGATTCCTAGAACCCTTAATTTATTTCTTTTTATGATTACACTTATAAAACATCTCATAGATGTCCAGTTTTTATTTTGGTCAATGAGAACATAAATTTTGATATTTTAAAACTATATGTACATCATCCTTCCACAATAATATTGAAAGCGAATGTTTAGTGGTAATTATTTTTCCCATGTCAACAAGAAATCCATTTTTCCCTTCTGCTACTCCATTTTTATAAGAAGATTATGGAACACTATACTGGTGTTTTATTCCATGTTTCATTGGGTAGGAAAAAAAGAGAAACTTGTGTACACTTTTTGACTGGAAATACCAATAAAAATAATAAAGTATAAATCAAAATTTTTTATTGATGTATCATCATCCCGTATAAATCAAAATTTATAAACACAAGCAGTTTATTGGGATGATTTTAAATTATGTTGTGAATTCAACTAACCATATTACCTTTCTGGAAATTTATGAATATAAAAACTTTTTTCCTATTCAGTAGTATTAAATCTCTTAAAACATCTTCCTATAAAATTATTCTCACATTTTTCTAACCAAGATGACCATGTATCTGGTGCCATATATTTTTTTTAATCACAATCACTCAAACATCAAGGATTATTTGGATCTAAAATATGTAATATATTACCACTATATCCTTCTCCCTTATTAATAACTTTTTAATCTTTTAAACATCATATGATACATGAATCAATTCTAAAAATAACTACATTCCTGTGACACGCCTATTGTAACTTTTATATAAGGATATTTTTTTGGAGCATGACTCCTTGACTTGGATGTATTTTAGGCTCAAAACGGTAAAAATTACCATGCATCATAAGTGTGTCACCTTAGAACTGTTTGATAGTATAGATCTTCATGGCTATAGGTAAACCCTAAAACCCACTCGAACAAGGTTATTTGTGTAATTTTTTATTTTGAATATTGGGGTTTCCACCCTAAGCATCCCAAATTCAAACCCCATGACCCAGACACCAACCAAGGGGTTCTTCTTCCTTAATCAATCTCCCAAATGGTTATTTCATGGGGGTTTCATTGTGATTCTTCACCATATTCAAGAGGTTGTGATTTCCTTCTCAATCCTCTTTAGTTTTCTCTAATTTTCCCCTTCCCCACAAAACCTAGTGGCTAGGGTTGGAAAATTTACATAGCTATGTTTTTTTAAAATATATTTTTTTTCTTTCTAGGGGTTGTTATCCATCATTTGATACCTAAACAAGTGGATTTCATCGAATTAGGTTTTATTTCACCACATGAGTTTGAAATTTCCATATCATTGTATTTTATTTAACATTTTAATTTATTCATGGATTTATAAATCCATTTCTAACATATATAATTATACAATTGTTCTTATATGTTTTATTTGTTTATGTTTTCCTTAGCTTCATTGGGATTTTATATAAAAAATGTGTGGGATTTTATAACTAGATAATGTTAATTGGTGTAAATGGTTTTTAAAAACATCACACGTGATTGAAAAAATTAAAAAGATGGTTTTTTGAGGATAAATACACTCACTAAATTTTTAAATATAAATGTGACTTTAAATGTATGCATCTGTGTTTAAATATATGTGATATATTTCAGAAAATTATATGGTTATTCAAATGATTTGTTCGGTTATGATTTTTTGTTGATTTTTTTCCTCTTGTATTTTTTTTATTCCAAATGACTTTGAAATGAAATTTAAAAAGTTAAATGTTATACATAAAAAGTGTAGGGCTCAGCTGGCACAATATATAGTGATCTAGATTGGTTGCTATGATGGGTGATTATTGAGAACCCATGCATTTTGATGATTCATATGAGTATCCATGTGATAGATAATTTATATGTGATTAATGAAGTGCTTATATATTGGGGATCATTCTATGGTATATATGGGATGTGGGAAGGATGTGATTTTGGTGTTCTCCATTTGGGATTTCTTATTATATTATGATGATATTGTTTTTTCATGGACCACATCCTTTATAAATCCAATGAAGAACCCTAGGTTACTAAGTAGAATGTTTTAGGGAATTACTAATATAATTTATATTACACAATAGATAGTCCCCCTAGTTATACATAACACATGGCTATTGGGAGGCTCCCTGAGGAGACTGGTTAAAGTGATTTAGTTTATGGATGTGTGACCATTAAACAACCGGTAGTAGGTATAATTTTTATTTCATGTGTTGTCCCATTAGTCCCTATGGTGTTTCCTCATGATATGTATTATATTTTATGATATTGATTATATATGTCTTCATGTACATTATTATGTGCTGGATGGATATGGATTGATAATTTATTTCAATTATGATTTAGCATTAATGTTGACTAGTGTTATTCCATTTGTTTATAAGAATATTAATTTCCTGATTATTTTCCCCTGTTCAATTATTTTACCTAGAGTTGGGTGAATTTAGGTTTCTAAAATAAAGTAGGTGATTTTTTCTTCATGGATTTTTTATTTATGGGAAATTATTTTCAAATATCTCAAACCGTAAGAGTGTTTATTTTTATATGTGTGATGTTTATTATTAAAAGGGTTGGTTTTGGAAATGGATATTCTTGGAAAAAACATCTTTGGTTAATGTTTTATAATTGTTACCTATTGTTAATGTGCATATTTAGGGTTTGGTTTGAATCTATATCATGTAAAATGGAAATAAAGACGAATTTGTTCACATAATTTTTAAATTATTCGTTTTCCATATTTTATAAAATCATTGAGTTGGTCTCATTGTGGAATTTAACTATCATCTTATCAAACCTTATATACTCACATTGGTGGATATGTAGTCTTAATGTCTTGTGCATGTTTCTTCAAGATTCCTCATTTGGGTTGGATTTTTTTTCATCATACTTGGTAATTTTATGGTTATCAAGATCATGGTTGTGACTCCTACGTCATGTAGGTTTGGTGACCAGAATGTTAGTTTCATAGTATTATTTGGCTCGATTTTGGTTTCACCCCCTTTGGCATTTTTTTATTTTCCTTTTATCTTCTATTATATTTTTATCATTTTAGTATTAATTGGTTATTTTTATTTATATGATCATATAAGAACTTTTTTATTATTTCATTATTATTCCATGATTGGATTTTAAATTTTTTTCCCTATGGTTAAATCATACACACCAGTTATGCTGAAACCCTATATGCTTTTCGTTAGAACAACGGGGTCAGGGATGATCCATATGAATGCGTAATTCCAGATCAAGAATCCAGTGGATTGATTTATCAAGATAGTTCATTAAAAAATTATATCAAATACTATGTTTTATGAAAGGTCCTAGGTTTTTTAGATTCACATTCTATATATTTTAGAGTAAGTGGAAGATAAGACATATGATTTTCTATTGTCATATTGTATGTCCATAAAGGTTCCTTGAAAACTCTTCGTCATGTAAAATCTTGAGTATTCATCAGTGGTAAGTATTTTTATTTCAATTTTGGGTCTTTTAGTATGTTAATGTAAAGATATTTTTGTTGTCAAAGCCTATTAATATTATTTTTAGGTACATTTCATGAGAAATACTATGAAATTACTCATTTATAAATGAAATTGAAAGGGTTTAAGAGTGAGAATAATGGTGTATAGTCTGTAAACCTATTTTTTGGCCTTATAGACTATTATTGATGACATAAAATAACCCTTAAAGAATTGGTGCATGGACAAAAACCATTCATCCTAACAATTATTAGATGTTAATGATTGGATTTTTTTTATTTTTTACCATTTTATGATTATGGATTCTTCTAGATATGATAGTTTTTTTGGTGGTTGAGTGGAACTCCTTAGATTCTCTAGTTTTCTATTTTTTAAATGTTTTAATGAGTCAGTGGTCATTATTGTTTCATGAATAATATTTTAGATTTTTCATAAAAAATAACCTAAATGTAATTTTTGGGTAAAAGAAATTTATTTTATTTTATTTATTTTTTTGTTAACTTTGAATTGTTCAAAAATATTTTGGGAAAATTTTTCCAAGGGGTTTCTAAAATTGATATGTTTTCTTTGTTATTTTGTTCTATTATAATAAATTTTTTTGGGGGTTTTTTAATTTTAATTTTTTTCTGTTTGTGGTCATTCTCATTGTGTTGACGTTTAAATTGGGTTGATTAAATGTTTTTTGTGAGGTCTTAGAATTATTCCCCACGAATTAACTATAATTTCATGAAGGGAATTACTTATGTATTTTTTCTAGTGATCTAGGAGTTTTTTATATATTATCGAAATCTATCAACACTCATGAGGGAGTAGTATATCCATGTTCGTCCAAGATTATTAATCATTAATGAGATTTTCTTAACCTTTATCCTCTAGTCATGTATAATGAATAAGGATCCCATAATTATATTGGATTAAAATATATGTTTGAAGAGATTTTCAACTTTCAAAACTTCTTAAACCTTTTAGGTGAGGAGAATCATTCCCTTGTTCAAAGGATTGGTTTTGTACCAGTGAAATATTGACGTTCATGCCCAATAATTCTTGGATTTATCTTTTAGATATTTTAAGAATGACATAATTTAGTGGATTAATCCTAAAAACGTTATATTTGAGAAGTTAAAGAATTTTTTATGTGTTACTCTAGGTGATCATTAAGTGAACGACTATAAATATTTTTTCATTAGTTTGGTGTATTTCTCATGAGATTTGGGTGTTACTGATTAAAACAAGGTTTGTTTTCTATTAGATGCCTTAAAATAGAAATATGATTTTCAATATTTTACTCTATCCTAATATCTTATATGGAATTGATTTTTAACCCATTATAATATCTTTTGAGGTGTTCATGATTTGTTAATTCCTGATGTAAATTGTACTTTCTTATGGTGTAGATCATCTATTTTTTTCTTTAAAGGATGACATGGGGATTCATTGGGTGTTTGATATAATAACGGGGACATGTTATTGGATTTTGAGTAGTTTTTGAGATCTATCAGGTCAATATTTTCTAACAGATCTCTAGGGGTGGTGTTATTTGAGTTTTTCCTTGAGTAAACCATTATATAGTTGTGTGACCTGATTTTGGTACCATTTGGTTACATGATGATGAATTATCATGTTGTTGTGTATCTATTTCCCCTTGGAGTGTATTTTATTGGTGATCAGATCTAGTGACCAATTGGTTGGGTTAGATTCTATGATCTCTTGTGGCATTTTAAATTTGATTTCTTGGTTGATGGAATCATGTCTATTTTGTGAAACTCTTAATTTTCAAGGATCCTATAAAATTATTCATCATCTTAGAGAAATTATAAATGGTGGGGAGACATATTCCAATTCTATGTTTGTTTTTCTCATTCTTGGGAAGATTTCCTTTTCTAGGACACTGGTTGGGATGTTTTATCATTTTTCACTTGTGATATCAGATATTCTGTATGTGTTGTATCTATTTTTTATTATGATCCAGTTCATAATTTTGGAGGTTATTAACTGTATATTTTTATATCATTATATTTATAAATTCAAAGACAATAATAGTAGTGGTTATCATAACGTTTTCTTTTATTTTATCTTTACATTTATTTAATGAGGAATTTTCTCTTAGTAATCCTATGGTTTATTCTATCAATGAATTATGAATAATTCAATAGAGTTAATCCTATGAATTGGGTTTTTTTTCAAGTTTCATTTGTTTTGTAGTTTGGGAATTAATTTGTAAAAGAGTCCTCGTTTGGGGGTGTTTTTTTCTAAAATTTCCAATTTTCCTCAGTTATTGAAGGATTTATATATTTACAGATTATCATCATGGGGAGTATGTGACACCAAAAGGGTGACTTTAATTTTTTTGTATTTCTTCTATTTCTTGGCCCCTCAAGTCAGAAGGAATTTCAGGTAGAAAAGTGTGACCTTTTTGGGACTTTTTTAGGTCACATGATTGTATAAAACTATTAAATTAATTATATATCCTATATTTATATCCCATTCAACCTTTGATAGTGATGACAAATATAGTTACCATTCAATTTGGTAAACCATGAGAGTAAACCAATAAACCCACTCAAAGAGGGGTATTTATTTCCATTTTTCCTTTTTCAAATTGGATTTTACACCCTAAAAACCCTTTATTAGAACTACTTAACTGAAACACCTTTCAATGTGTTCTCCCTTAGTCTATAGGATCATCCAAGGAAATTTCAAGGTGGGTTCCTAGTTATTTATCATTTCTTTAAGGAGGTTAAGTTCTCATTTTATGTCCTCATTGGTTTACTCTAATATTTCACTTACCATATATCCATAGTGCCTATGGTTGGTTGAAATTTATACATAGATTTGTTCTAAAATTGTGGTGTTTCTTTATAGGGTTTGTGTACCATCCATTGTGACCTAAATGGTATATTTTATCTAAGAATATATGATTCTACCATATGTTGTAGGTGTTTCTATTTCATTGACTTTTATTATGGAGTTCCAGTGATGAATAGATATCTAAATCGATTTCTAACCTAGATAATTATTCGTTTGGATATCTAAATTTGATTTTGAATTTTTTTCATATCATCATTGGTTTTTCATATGGAAAATTTAAGGAATTTTATAGCTAAAATGGATTTTTTTTGTGTAAATGTGGTTTACATGGGTCTAATGTTTTTGTTAAATTTATAAGGTTGTTTTTCTTGGAAAAAATATGTATTAAGTTTCTTAGTAAATCATGACATTAAACCATGGAATCCATGTTAATTTTTTTTGTTTCAAATAAATATATATTTATTCCTTTGATCTATTTAGAACAACATTTGTTGATGATTGTGGTTCGTCAATGTTGTTTTGTTTTCAAAATGGATTTTCATTTAAAATAAAAAACCTATAAGTTATAAGTAATATATGTAAATACTTGTTAGATCCATTTGAAGTTATATTGATTGTTAGATTTCTTATGCCCTTGTTGTGTAACCAAATTTGTGATTATTATTTTGCGATTCCATGTTATGGATTTTCAATAAGTGATTAATTTTTTATTAGGTGTTGGGGATCTTTATAAGACATGTATTTTTGGTGGTATGGATATGGTTGTGGTGTTATCCTATGGGAATTTTTATAATCATGTGGTGATGTATTTTCATAGCCCAAATCCTTTAGTAATTCCATGAGGATCCCTAGGAAGCTAAGTGGGATGTAGTGGAATGTTTTTTAGAATTTTTAGATTATTACTTTCTAGTCACCCCCTTGTTTTATATCACACCTTGGAAGTGGGAGGGTCACTAAGGTGAAGGGTTATAGTGATTTGATTGATGGATTGGTGACTGTTATCATAATAGATATAGGTCCAAATTTCATGTATTATTATAACTTCTTAGTCCCCATGGTGTTCCCTCATGATATGGATTATATATCATTCCTTCATTATATAAATTTACATGTGTATGTTGATGGTTTGGATGTAAATTTGTGGATTCCTTGGTTCTCTCATGATTTATTATTTATATTGACTATTTTTGTTCCATTGATTCCTTTGAATATTTCTCCCATGATTGTTTTTTCTTTTCACTTTCTTCTATTTAGAGATTACTATATTAACGATTCAATATTATAAAGTGGGGAACTTTTTGTCAAAGTGTTATTCTTTATGATAAATTCTTGTGAAAAAAATTTAAATTAGTAAAGGTATTTCTTCCAAAATGACATATTTAGATGTAAAGGGGTTGGTTTTGGAAAGGTATTTTCCAAGTTAAATATCAGTGTGGCATGTTTTATAAAATTTGTATTTTGATAAAGTGTATATTCCATGTTTTTTATGTTTTTATATAACGTAAAATGAAAATTAAGACCTATTTGTTTACATTTTTTTTAAACTAAATGTTTTTGTTTCTATTGTAAATTGAATGAATATGACTCATGGTAGTTGCATACCATCATTGGATTAAACCATGTATACTCACATTAGTGGGTATATAGTCTTCATGTATTATATAGGGTTCTTCATGTAAAGGATTTCAAGATGGATCTAGTTCAATCTTCCTTGAGAATATGATGGTTATCGGGACTGTGGTAGAGACTTATGAGTCAGATATAGTTGGTGATTGGGCCTTAGATTTCATGGAATATGTTAACTTGGGTTTTGTTTTATCTCAATTTTCCATTAATTGTTTTATTCTTTATTCAATTTTATTTTAATAATCGTTTTATTAAACAGATATTTTTATTTCATTGAACATGTTATACCTTTGTTTATTTCAAAATTATAAGACCATATTTGGTTATTTTTTATTTGTTTGATTTCCTAATGTTAAACCCATCTGAAATATTTATACTAATACCATATATGATTTTCATCAACCATAGGGATCAAGGATGCTCCTCAGGAAATGGAGGGTTAGGTCGGGTGTCTATGAGATGGATGTCCCAAGACGGTTCATTACACTTCCCAATATCAAAAAGCTAGCAAAAACACATTGTTTTGGTTTATGTCCATTAGTAAATAGAAAATACATAGAATTTAAATTCTATGATTTATCATCATCTATAAAAAATTTGATTTCTTTTTATAAATAATGTTTTATAAAGGTGACTTCTCTTCCCTCATGTTCATAAATTTTATTCAAGATTTTCACACCCTCATTCATATGTAAAGAACAACCACTATCAAGTGCAGATGGTTTTTTACTTATCATAGCCTTTAGATCAATCTCAATATTAAATAATTTGTTTTAAATCAATTTTTTTTGGTTTTCTTTTCATTTACGATATAGTTAACTTTACCTAGAATTATTTCCATTCAATCTTTGGTATAATGGTCTAGCTGGTGACACATTTTAAAAATTACCTTTAGTCAGTCAAAGTAGTATTACCTTAACCAGTATTTATCTTTTGATGACTATGATTGTGTATATTCCTCTGAAATCAAGAATATTCCTTCTTTTCTTCGATTATTGATCCCCCATAGTTATTCCTTACTCCCATGGAGACACATCTTATGATAAAAAATATATTATTTTTCTAACAATATCCCACAACATGAACAATAATCATTGAACCATAATAATTTATAGATGTATAGTTCTTCTGAGAGATTTTTAGTGAATTTTATAACACATTATTTCCCAATGAATGAAGAATCATTCTTCTAGTTTATTATTTAACTTTTTATAATGGGATATATTTCCCACACCCGTTCTCAAACCAATATCTTATGTTGGTGGTTCATATAAATTCTTGGTTAGGTTTTTAAATTTCATTCCATGGTCAAATTTACAACTATATAGTGTTATTGTTTTGTTACTTACAACTTTTTATCTCAATTTCAAATAAATGTAATTATATATAAAGTAATGCAAGGAAATGATGTTTTATAAGGTTCAATCCCAATGTGGGTACAAATTCTATTTCACATCAACTTCTATCAATCCATAGATAATACTATATATGAAAGCGAATAAAAGTAATTTAACACCCTCCAATAACATTTTATATCATAAAATAAAATATTACTATTTTAGACCGATTAGAATACTTATTTCATCTTTTAATACATAAAAATAATAAAACATTGAAGTATTCTCATAATTAAATAATTGAAAATAATTATTCTAGTTGATCATTTCCCAGAGGGTATAGTTTTTGCCTCTCAGAAATAAACACTTCTCGAAGCTGTACTTATAGTCTCTAAAATGTTCATGAATCATGAAGTTGGAATTGTATTCTTAGTCTAATTATTTCTAGATTTATTTTTATCGAACCTTATGATTTTATGAATAAGGATGGATTTTCTCTCCATCAATTATTATTCACTCAATACACTAAAAAACACATATCATCATCATAGAAGAACTCAAAAATTTATATATTGTTGAATGTCCCAAATAATATGAGACCTATGTAATTCGAGACACACAAATTTAATATGTTAATAAATCTTCTTGAATTACCTTAATTCTTTCTAAAATATCATTATCATCATTAATAAAAAAATACTACATAAACTATTATTTTCCTAAAAACTGTAAAACTCATCTAGAATAAAATACATTGTTCTTTTTATTTTTACATTGATCATCTAACTCAGCATCATCAAAATGTATTTGACATTAAAAGTAGGTAGGGTTCATCTGGAATATTTTAGTGAATGTTCTTTCATTGTAAAAAATAATTTAATTTTGAACACTTCCTTACACTTGTTTTATTTTTTCCTCATATTTTTCTAAAAAAAATATCCTATAATAAATCATTGCATAGATTAATGTGATTGTCCCATTTTATCCATTATCTTCCTTCATCTATTTAATATTACCTATGATAATCATTTATTAATCAATATTGTTCTAAAGAACTTATTATCCAAAATATTTAATTTAGTTACAAAGTATAGTATGTAATTTAAGGGTTTCTACTTCGGTTTCACAAGTAATATTTAATAAAATATTCTTCTAAAAATATATCAAATTAGTTCCAATTTAATTATTTAAGTTATTTTTTGACAAAATATGCTATGGTTATTCTAATATAGAAACGATCCACAATATTATCCTTTATCTAGAATATTTTCCTTCCAAATATTCTTATCCATATTTTTCTTCTTTAGAATATATATCTCCTTCACCACCCATTATAGGGAAAATTGTCATATTTTCCTAAAATAAAATATCATTAATAGATAAAATTTTCCTAAAAATTTAACATCTTGGAAGAATATAATAAAAAAATTCATCATATTTAAATTTCCAACAAACAACAAGACTTGAAGTTTTAAAAAATCAATTGCTTGTCATTATCAAGAGTGATAACATTTTTAATAATTAACCAAACTCAAAATTTATGTGCTTAAGGTGATTCCAAAAATAACCTAAGAACTAAATAAGAACAACCTCAGTATGGGTTCTATTATAATTTTATTTTAATAGATCAAAAACCTATTATTACTGGTCTGATTATACAACACAAAAAATAGGTCCCCAAATTATATAAGGTTCCATTCTCTTTGATACTACCTTTAACAATTTTTTATATACTGATACATCCCAATCATTTACTGCTTCCCTAGTGGTATGTTAATTGACTGTGTCCATCTAAATGATTCCCCACACTATGAGAATTATGAAACCTGTCAACCAATGAGAGGGAAATGGATATAAATTTCCATCACGTTCAATCATAATTGAATTAGTCTAGTTTTTATGGTCTTTCAACGTAATGAATATGGATATATTTATTTTTTATTGGGGATGGATTAGATATTTTAATTTAAGGATCATACTGATAGTTACAATGGAAGAGTGAATTTTACATCTCTTGATGTATTTATTATATTATCCAATGGGAAATGGGATATGAATGCACGCTATTAAGAAACCTTATATATAGTGTTTAATATCACCATATATCAATTATTAATGATCACCTGGGAGAATATATATAACTATGGATATATATTTTTCTATAATTTTATATCGATACATTCAGATCACAATGTATTATTTCTCTGGAAAACACCTTAAAGGGAAGGTTAATTTTTAATTAACCCATTCTTAGGTAATAATACTTTTTCAATTATATCATATATAATAGAAAATAAAAAATAATGACATCTAAAGGTCTAACTAGATGCATTGAATAGAAATGGATTTATATGAATATGTAAATCACATTGGTATTCTCCAATCATATTTGTTAGATAATGGGATGGAACACATTGACATAACATGAAATATAATATGTTGATTAATATTTTGATAAAGAGTGGATATTATCTTCCTTGAACTAATGAATTGTTTGATTAATTAATGGGATCTCATTAGTTCTCCAAAATTTTCCTCTGATCAAGCTACCCTAAACTCAATGTTTATATAGTTTATATTCTTAAATTATATTTTTGAAGTTGTTATTTAGAATATGAATAATTTTTCATTCCCTTTTTTCATACAAATTCACTAATTTTAATCACTGAATTCATTAATTATATCATATATAGAAACCTATATTTCATCATAGGGGTATTCATTCACCACATTTTGATGTAATATCATTTTATTTCAAACAATTAAGGTCACATAGATATTTTATTTAGTACATTTTTGAGATCCACATCAATATTTAAAATTCTCAATTTTTGTATTTTTTATATGAGAAGTTTTCTTTCAGAGGTATGTCATTACAAAAAGTAAATATATGTTAAACCTGCTGAAATTTATACATTAATTTCATAGATTCAATATATGAATGTATACAAAGATATTTATAGGACTAGAAAGATATTATCATCTCCTCGTTTGTGATTTCTTAGGTATTAATTATCCCATGATTTTTTTAGAATAATGGGTATTAATTTTAACTAGATTAGTTATTTTTATTAAACTCTCAGGACAAATAAATCTCTACATAATTCACCACATATATTTGTCTTTCTATAACTAGGTAAGGGATAAATTATATTACAAAGATCATTTTTTGGCATCCACAATTTCACTGTAAGGTTCATTTTGTTCAATGTAATGCGATTTAGGAGTTTATTTTCTTTCATGATATTTCACCCAGAAACATGGAAATTATGGATTTTTTATTATTGAATATAATTTTCATGAATGGATTAGAATAAAAAAATTGATTAACCTTACATGTACCTTTGCATCACATATGGGTAGTTAATTTTAAATGTGCATGGAATTTCATACATAGGTAGTATGTAGCTCATTCCACATCATGAAGATACTAAGAGAAACTATGTGTTAAATTTTTTAAGTAAGGGTATGGGTGAACTTATTGTGTAGAGTTTGGTAAACCAAGAATCAAGTGTTTGAGTAAGATAAAAAAATTTATAGTTCCATTTTATAGAATGAAAATGGGGTTTTCTAACCTGGTAAAGTCTCTAGGTGAATCTATGTGATGTAGGTTATTCTAGGAAGATTTCTATACATAGTTGCCACAGTTTTTGGAAATCATTATCACTGAACCGTATGGACTTTCCATATTCATTATATGTTTAATTTCAAGCCTCCCCCAGAGTATTTTATTTTAACCCTCCATTTCTCATCCATACCATTCAAACAGACTACAAACCTTCAAGGTAGATTCTTCACATCCTATTATTTTTCTATTAATTTCTATCTAAGATTCAAGTGGTTTTTTTCTTGTTATATCCCTCTAAAACAATTCCTCACTTTAATTTATTATATTTTACTTCATCTTTATCCTTCGCATGAACCATAATTATTACATGAGTCAATTTTAAGGAAGGTATTGGAACTAATCATTGGGATTTTTTCATATATAGGTTATATAGGGAATGCAATTCCTTGTTTAGCTGTTAACCATTAAAGGTGAAAACATCCAACTTTTTTTCCATTTAAACACAATAATTATTTCCTTATTTTCAAATTAAACTATATATAATTTAATTATAATAAATTTTAAGGTGGTCATTTATTTATATTATTCCGATATGTATTTATTATGATGGAACAATGTTTAATTCCATTGGGTTTAACCCTTAGTATTGAATTGGATTCAATTTCATGTGTTGGAAAAACTCCCCCTACGGATTTTTGAAACATGTGAGTATTTTTAAAAAGATATTATTAGTGATGGATTATATTTTTACATAGTTGTTTTTAATCTAATTATTTTTAAACTATGTTTTTGAGTTATATATTGGATTCAAAATGTTTAAAAATAGGTATTTAAAGGGTGTGTTGACTCTTTTCTATTATATTTGAAACTTTTTATAAATATAGTTTATTTTAATGGTGGTTTTAAAGGATGTGCAAGTTAAAAAATTGGTTTCATGAAATGTTTTAAAAAAATATGTAACAAATATATATTAATATGATATTATAAAATATTGTGATTTATCTTTTCATTCTAGGAATATTTTGAAAGGCTTGTTTGTAACTTTATGATAAGTTAGGTTTCATAAATATTGTGAGACCCTCTATGATGATTGTGTGAATATCGTTATGCATTTAGATTCTTTTTATCGATGAGAGGACTTTTTTTAGGAAAGTATATATTCTACGTATGAATAACTATAAATGGGGTTGTTTATTATGAAGGTGTAAGTGGTGATTCATGAGATATTTCAAATGGCTTATAATAATTTTTTTGTTCTCACGTCCATTTTAATTTTAATGGGAGACCATGGGAGTGTTCATAGGTGAAATAGTGGTTTTAATAAAAAATATAGATTTTTATTTATCTATTGTATGTTTTAAATGTGTAATAACAGAGACAATGGATGGAACATTCTCCATGTGGACCAAGAGAGATCCTAGAAAGGATGTTTTCCATGAGTCTAAGTGATATATTGGAATATGGGTCCTAGAGAAGACTAGTTGAGCATAAAAATTTATAATGGGACTATGTGAGACTTATAGGTATTATAAAACTTATTGTACATAGTGACTTGTGAGACCTGGGTTATTATATGTCATGTTAGACCCCCATTGGTTAGATTCAACGATACTAGGATCCTATTTAAGATCATTTAATATATATTGTTTACATTTTCAGATCAATTTTTTGTTATTATTTATAAATTATGTAAATGTTTTTTTTATTTCCATGTAATGTTTTTTTGATAGAGTAGTGAATTATATGTTTTATCATCCTTTAAATTATCGATTTCTATTAAAAAAAATTTAATGTTATTTTTGAATGATTTTAAATTATGGAAAATAAAAGTGTATTTATTGTGTTCTTTCAAGCTATTTATTAATAAATTAGAAAGGAGTGTTCATTGAATTTGAAAATATATTCCCTAATGAGTTTTAGTGTATTTTTACTGTAGTGGGTAGGTGATTTTATTTTAAAACTCTGATGTTTTTTTTGAAAACATAATTTTAAACCATTATACCAAGTTTTAAATAGAATATAGTTTTAATTTTTTTTGGGAAATGATGAAAATGGAAACCTATTTTTTAATTTAAAATGTAATTTTTAAAGTAGGTATTTATGGTATGGTTTTAAAGTGGGAAACTAAAATGGTGGTTTGGAAAATTATCCTTTTTATAGGGAGAAATTATTTTCAGTTGATTAATTTTATTTTATAACATAGATGAAAAGAGGGTTTTAACAAAATTATGATGTGTTCCTTGAATCATTGTGTAATGTTTTAAAGAAGATTTATATTTTCCTAATAAATTTCAAACTATAATTTTTATGATATTACATAAAATAAATATAAATGATTTTGCAGGTGGTGTCCAAATGGGATGTCTATATCGCACCTATATTTTAATATTCCATACCCATGTGATATTTATACATCTCTATAAAACATTCAAGGAATATATTGGGATGAAGAGTGATCATGGGTAATATAGAGGATAAATGGAGTTGTTCTAGAATTAATTTTTACCTTGTTGGATTTGTATCATCCACCTTGGGCTACTGTATATTTTTTTATTCATCTCTATTTATATATGTTTTTATTGTAAACTATATATTTCACTTGTATGTTTTACATTTGATTCCATTATTTATTATTTAATTTCTAGTTGGAATATTATTTTTATTTAAACAACTTATATATATATTATTTTATTAGGATGAAATAATTCATATGGTATATTATGAGATTCCCAGGAAATAGTTTCCAACATGTGGGGATTGGGAACTCACTTTAAGCCTTGTGACGGTTCCGGATGGGTGCATGGTTAGAAAGATCCTTGGTTTCCATTATTGAAAAATGTATCTAGGGATAGGTTTTCAATGGGGTCTAGGTTTTTTAGCTTCTCTATTCATATTTTATAAATTGGTATCTTGGATATAAGGATGTAAATATTTAGGGGGTATATTCAGGGAGAGTGTTTGAAGATATTTTCGACCAAAAGATTATAGTTTCCACAGGTTGTCTGAGTTTATACATTTATTCTAGATTTATATTTAATGAAATTCTTATACTGATATATGATACCTATGGTGGGTTTTTTATCCACAATTGCATGGTTTGAGTTCCCTTGAGAGTTGTATATATGTTTATAATAGAAATGGAAAATATGGATCAAAGATTTTGGTTATCTTATATTTTCTAAAAACCAATATTGTAATTAAACAGACTATTCCATACACCTTCTTGGTACCATTTTATGATTGGAATATTTTCATTAACTATGTGGACAAGTCAATCAATGTTCTATATCCTGTAATAGTTTTCTCTTCCAATCCCATGATGTTTGGATTTCCAAGAGTGTATATGGAATTTGAAAAGAAACAAGGTTCCTATTGTGATATGTTGGAATTGTAAGATTAGATTCCATGTTTAGTACTGTGTTGTTACATTATTGTTTTGAATTCATACATAATGTGAAATTTTATTTTCTTGTGGGGAAAAACTATTTCAAGAGAAACGTTTTTAATTTTTTTTTGAAACTGGTTAGTAGTTCTTTTTTGTAAATTGTTATTTTTTTTAAAATATATTGAAGTGGTTTATTTTATTATGAAATATATTAAAGTAATTGGTTTAAAATTATTTTTAAATTTTAAAAAATATTCAATTTGATAATAATTATTTTAAAATGATGTAAAATCATAAAATTAGGCATCCCATTTTAAGGAAAGCTACTATTTTTACTAAACTAAAATTTTGGCCTTGTTGGGATTTCATCCATTTACAAGATAATTTGAAATTGTTTCAAAATGTGATTGTTTTAAAATAGTTTCGAATAAATTTTGGTTTTAATTTGAATTTATTTTTGGAATCATTTTTAAATGAAAACATAATATTATAGATTACAATTGAAATTATAAAATTATTTTGGTTTTTTTAATTACTGAACAACTGATTTTATTGGTGAATTGATTTCCATTTTTTTATTATTCTTAGGGACTATGTTGTTAATATAGTTTTGTTTAATAAATAATGTTATTTTGTGTAACATGTTTGATTTTGGAGACATTAATATGTAAGGATTTATATCTATTTTTTAGAGTAATCCTCATCGAAAGGTATAGTGTAAAATTATTATAATGTTTCTCATGGTTTTACCTTAATTTTGGATTTAACACTTAACATGAATTAAATTAAGTGGAATATAGTGTTATATATTTATATTATAGTGTTTAAATTTTATACTAGGTGTTGTTTTCATGTGGATCTCTTGGGAATATTGTTTGTTTAGTTGTTCGAAACCCTCAACCTGGGTTGAATAGTTGGACCAGTGAGGGTTAGGTTTCTTTGAAACAATTGTGGTGGATTTAATATCCATTTCTTTATGTATCCTTTTTTATTTGTTTGTTTTTATTTTAGATAAAAACCGTTTTATTATATATTCACAATGAGATGGAGTAGTTGTGTCTCTAGAAAATCCTTGTATGTGGTTTTCATTGAGCACCTTTTTCCCATTTCATTATCTATGATACCTATTCTGGGAATGTTATTTCCACATCCCAATGATGTTGATATTTCTTGTGCATGGATTATTATATTGTTTGGTATTTTTGTAGGACACGGGAAATCCTAGGTTGAATGCATAAGAGATTATTTATATTATTATTTCCTAATGAACTATGGGTTTCACCAAGCTTTGTTTTCTATTCGAATCACCCTTGTATGATATTCACTGGATTTAGATATAAAGAAACTCTAATGAAATCTATTTACTTATAGTTTAACTAATTTTTCCATGAGGATAATTTTTATTAATTCTATTCTCCTTGGATTTGATATTCCATGGTTTTGGGGAGTTGATTTTCCAGGCCTTTGAGTTTTATTTGGATTTGGTCCCTACCAAACTAGTTTTTAACTAGTTTGTTTTTTTATTTGGACAGTGGTTTATTTTTATTCCCTTGGATATTTTTGTAATTTTTTTAAATTTATTTCTCTTAATTTATGGGTAATTATGTTATGTTCTTTCTCCCATTTCATATAAATTAAAAATGTTAAAGAGACCAATGTTCAGTCTACACATTCTTATAGTTAATATTTTATTAGTTCTTAATTAGATCATATTGAAGATGATATGCCTTTTTGGGGATTATAAGGGTTTATTGAGGAATTATATTTTATATTGAGATTTTATTTTATTTTGGATAATTGATTTTCATCAACTTAGACCTGATATATTCTGAAAGAAGAAAGTTTTATAGTGGGGAGAATTATGACACCCACTTTGTAACTTTGTGTTTTTTTATTTTATGTTATGTAATTGATTGTATTTTTAAGTGTCTATGAGGTTTCATCCTAAACATGGATATTTTTTACTTTTTATTTAAGTTTAAATTTTTTACTCGTAGTTTAGCGTACACCATGAAAAAAACCTTACATGGTCTTTTGTTTCCCATATGTGCAACTTATTTTCAACAAAAATGGTTTTTTGTATAGGTAGTGAATTGATTAATACAGACTATGTGGAGACCAATAGAAGTGATGTGGAACCTTTGGTATATAATATTTAGGTATCCCAGTTTGTGCATGTTTTGGTAAATAATACATTAATTCAATAAGTTGTTTCTGCAATTTGAAAATGCCATTTTCCATTCCTGGTGAATAGTTTGACCAACCATGTGGTGACCCTACGTTAAAGCATTTCCAGTTTGTTACACAAGGTTTTGTGTTACGCATTGTTTTTTTATTTTTTGAAAAACCATGTGGACAAACCTTTCCTTCTACAAAAATTAATTAAATTTTGAATTTCCACCGATCCACCACTAAATTCTAATAATTCTACCTTATATTAATCCTATATCTCATTATAATAGACCATGGACCTCTTAAGGAGCTTCATATATTAATCCTCTTCCATTTTTGGGGCTCTATAGCTTAGATTCATGTGGGTTTCTTCATGGTAATTGTTTCCAACCCCTTTTAGACCTTTTATTTCGTTCATTTCCCTTAATTTCTCTTCTATCAATGAATCTTAATAATCATGGGTCTGAATTTTAAGGTAAGTGATAGATCTAATATTTTTTATTTTTCATTTATGTTTAATAAAAGGTATTTATGACCTAGGATAGATGTTATCTATCGATGGTGGAAACATCAAGCATGTTTTCCATTGAGCTGAGATATGTGTTTTTTTTATTTATAATTAATTTTATTGATTGATTGTGAGGTTTGACATGGTTATTTATTGAAATTATTCATATATATATATATCATATGAGGGGCCAAAGTTTAATGATTGTATATTTAACCCTTGGAAACGAATGGGATTTCTTTCCTTGTGATTCTAAAAATTCCCAAAATTGATTTTAGAACATATTTCTATTTTAAATAATAGATTCATGGTGATGTATTAGATATTTTGTTATTCATTTTTCATATAAATATATTAAAACAAAAAAAAATTAATGGGATATTAAGGTATATAATGGTTTCTTCAATTGAAAGGTGTGTGTTTCCCCTTGTGTGTAATAGTTTAAAACTTTTTAAAACCTTAGTTGAATCTGAAGGTTATTTTATGGGATGTGTGAATTCCTAAATGGGTTCCAGAAAATATTTTAATAAAAAATTTCAAGATATGATTTTGATGGGATTTTAATATATTTTTATTTGTATCATAATTCTATTAATATTATTAATGGTTCATTTTTTACAATATGAAAAATGAGTTTTTATAAAAGAATTGAGACCCTCCTTGAGCCTTATGTGACTATTATTATGAATGAGGTTTCTTATTATATCATAAGGGGGAATTTTATATTTATGCCATATAATATAATAATTTTGAGTATATGTGAATGAGTATTTTTTTCAAGTGTGTTTTTATGAGGTGTAGTATGGGTTATTTGAAATCCTCTATAATTGATTTATGTGATTATTTGTTTTTGATATCCTCCACCTGACAAATAATGGGTGACCATGGGTGGGTGAATCGGTGGCTTATGTATTTGACACCGTGGTCTATATTATTATATAGCTATGGGACATTATTTATGTGGTCTTAGAGGTCCCATGGAAGGAACATTCAGCTTGTGTATCAAGATAGACCATGGAAATGATGTTCCCTAAGGGACCGAGTGAGCTATTGGAAGATAGGGTTTGGGGACGATCAAGGGAGGTTCCAATTAATAGATGGCCCTAGGGAGATTGTGAGAGATTCAAAAACTTGTTATACTTAATTAGTGACTACTGAACTAGGGATTATTCTAATCCATTCTAAAACCCCATTGGCTAGAGGCAATTATTCTAGGATCACACTCGAGATCATTTAAGGTATTTCGTTTACTTTAATGGATCCCCAATTTATTGTGTTATTTTTTGGACCATATGTATTTATGGTTTTAATACAAATCATCTGAATTTGAAATATTGTTGAGTATTTGTGTGTTTTCCTCTTTCTTTACTTTATGTATTACATTTTAATTTTTTTTTTGAAAAAGGATTTTTGAGTGGTTTTTAAAATATGTAATATGAATGTATGTGTAACCCTAAGAAAAATTGAGACATAGAAGGAGAAATACTAACGACCATGTTAATATAGTGCACCATTCCTTTCAGAATCCCACTTGATTAGAAATACAATATTAAGATAGTCTTTTCCTAATGTAGTGTATGGATTGGGGGCCTACTAGGAGGTTTCCTAGGTTTTTTTGTACGAGGAAAGAGAACACTAATAGAAAATATATTTGAATATGTAGACATTAATTAGTCCTGCAAATGATCCTCGTGGTTAATACACTATGGTTTACTATGAAGGTAAACCAGTAGATATAGATGAGATCTGGGAGTATATTACAATGTTCATTAACATAGGATATTGAGTTGTTAAAAATGGTATTAGAGTTAATATTAATCCATATGTCTAGTGGAATTTCCTCGGTTTTAGGTGTGGGCTATACAATAAGGTAGTGTTTCTTTAAATTTGTGAGATTGTAACACCCCTATAAAAGGAATACATAAAACGAAAATTTTTACTACCCATTTCAACAAGGAAATATTTTATTTTTTAGATCATACCTGATTATATTAGGATTCATATGGAGTAATTTCTATATCAGTGACTGCATGGAAATTTTCCCAAGTTGTGTGTGGGTGATGACAAAGAAAACTAAAAAACATATGTTTGACAATGTGGATAGTAATAATTTTATAAGTGAATCTGGTGGATATTAATCTATAGTTTCATGGTAATGAAAGTGAGTTATTAAAAGAGTGAATTTTTTTTATATAAATAGGTTTATTGACCAAGGAGGTAGGGTCATTACAATATGGTACTAGTGGGTTTCAAACTGTTTTACCATGAGTTTGAATAGAATGTTCTATAAATGAAAAAATATTAATTAAAATGATTTTTGGAGTATATTAAAAAGATATTAAAACTGATTCATTTTCAAAAACTGGGTTGTAGGGTTTAAATACATGGATTTAGGTCATCATTCATAGTTTTATATGGAGGTTGATTTCCAAATATTATTTCGGAAATTTTTTGATATTGAAATAGAATTTTTGAATATGAAAGATAACCATAAAAAATAAGTATTTATGAGAAGTTTTGAAAGAGTTAATTTAAAATTGTGGACTAGAAATATAGTATTTGAATGGTGTAAATAAGTTTCCATGTTACTTATTTCATTTAATAATAAACCTGAAAAGGAAATTGTATCACATTTATGATGTGTTTCATGTTTCTCTTTGTAAATAATTGTGAAAATAAATATTTTTAATATTTCAACTCATACAATAATTTTTTTGGGTGTAATATTAATGTGATTCCATATATTATAGGGGTCTATACCTATGGGTATGAATAGTTAATTCCTATATATAAATGTTCTAGTTCCTTTTTAGATTAATTCTTCTGTATTGACCTTACATGGAGTATATTGGGTTATATGGTGAATATGGGTCATGTAGAGGTTCATTATATTTACTTGATAATTCATTTTTACCATTGGTATCTATATAAAAAAACTTTTCCCATGTGTACTTTCATCCTTTGGTTTTATTTTTATTAATTTCTATTCAAAACACTTTGTATTAATTTCAAATTTCACATTTTATGTCAGTATCGCTCTTCTAATATTTGGTTGGTTATTTTTCTATTTATACTACATATTTATATTTTATTATATGGTTTTAATTGTTCCCATTCTATATGTTTTGATCCTCAAGAAATATTTTCTAACCATTTTGGGATTGATAATGTCCTTTGGGACGTGGGATGGGTTTGTTTGGGGGGTGTGTTAGATGGAACCCAATCAGTTTTTTATAGTATGTTTCTTGATAGGGTTATTTTCTAATGAAAGGAGATCATTTCATATAATATGGATAATATATATTGATGATACATAAATTGAATTATCCATCCCATGTTCTTGAATTTCCTATAGTTATACTTTCTTTAAAAACGTTCCATCCTTATTTCATTGTGGAAAATTCACTATGTTTTTATATTAAAATATATTGAAAAACATTTTTCACTATAGGACATAAACTTGTAAAAATGGAACCAAATGTATTATATTCATATAGTTTTCTTCATAGTTTTATGTACAATAAGGAAAAGGAATTTTATTTTTGTTGAATTACTTCATAAATTGTTAATATCAATTTTTAAAGAATAATGGGACAAATGGAAACCAATATGTGTAATATCTAACATGTAAATGTAATATATCATGAAGAATTATGTTGATGTAATATTTTTTTCCACCCTTATCGCTATCTTGGATTAACACGTAAAATTGGATCAAAATTGATACCAATATTTTCTTATGATTTGATTAAATCCCAATAGAGGGGAGGCTGTTGATGGATAATAAGAGTATAAAGATTCTATGTTCTACATTAAGGAATAGATTGTAGTTTCTCAATGTTAAAAAGATAAAATCATTTTTTAATAACACCATTCAATGTGTTTTATCAAACTAGGTACTCAGTAATGTAAACATAATTGAAGAACCATTTCTATAGTTTGGGTATGAATAAGAATGTAGTCGAGTATGTTAGGATACGTCTTATATTTCAACACATTAAGTTTAAACATTAATAAAAGTATATAATGATTAAAATATTTTACATACCTATATAGAAGTGAGAGAAATTATTATAATATTTTTCAACAATAAATTGATGGAAATTCTGATTCATGATTCCATTTTAATGGTCACAGATAGAGTAACCAATTCATCACACTTCATTCTAATCCAAAAAACTAAAACAAACATATGAATTAGAAAATCTCTATAGCTGGAGAGTAGTGAAATTTCAAGGGGTAATAGTTTCTGTTGTCTCTGGATTTGAGGAAACATTTACCTTAAATTTTTGGTAGAGCATAAAACTAGATTATCGAACCCAAATGACCATGACTATGGAATACTATCAATAAATGAACAATCAATTAGAATATATGATTTTGATATTTTAATTATTACTCAGAGAATGTGTTATGAACTTTAAAGTGTTATGAGAATATCATTTTCATTTGGTGGAGTTTTTGAAAAAATAGTTCTCACAGTATAATGTATATGGATTTTTATAAGCCATTTTCAGTTCCAACATGTTTCTCCACACTTTTTGTGGTTGATACTAGGGAAGAATCACTAATTGGACTGAAAATTGTGTACAAGACTGCTTTAATAATACAAATCATTATGAAAATTAAAAAAAAATACCTCGTGTATTCATATATCTTATATAAATCATTCTGGTATCTCTTTACCTTTTGATGTGTGTGATCATGTATTATTTTAAGTTTCAATATTGTTGTGGCCTCTTGGATATGGTAACCCTGGGAAATTAGATCCCCAATATTGTAGATGTTTTGAAAATCTATACCATGTTGGTGATTTTTATTAATGGTAATCTCTACTATAGAGAGTCATTTATGATCATAATTTTTTCCAGATATTTTAATTATAGAAGTATAATAATAATCTTTAACATTTTATTAGTTGGTACCACATTCCTCTTTATCCTTATGATACATTTTCATTCATACCTTGGTTGGTATTCTAGACAGGTGTGGCCAGAAAGTATGTGGTAGATGTTTATACATAGAGTAGGTAGAGTAGAAACATATACAGGAATAAGAACAGATTTGATAATGTTATAAGTTTATGATTCAACAATGTCTATTGATTTATAAAATGTTTATAACTCTTATATTTCAATGGACTAAAAGCCAAATGGTAGGGCTTATGTAACACCCCCGGTTTGAGGTATTATAAAATTTTGTATTTTTTATATTATATGAAATATTTTTTGATGGTTAACTAAATTATTGAAGGGATATTGGATGTGTTTTAAGGTTATAAGATGTTTTATGATTTATAAAAAGTTATTGTAAATGATCTAGTAGTCCCAGGTAACCTTGTGAGAGTGTTTGCTGTTGGATGTGAAGTAAAATCATTCAATCATGATTTGGACAAACATTATGGTAACAATGTGGCCTTGTGTATTTCTAATAGAATAAATTTATTTGATTAGTGAATATTTTTCCAATATAATTATCCAAACATATGTCATTATGTGTCATCTAGTAGAACTCAAATTTTTGGCACAATGTTTTCCAAAATATTTGTGTGATTAAAGTGGTTTTGAAAATTATACTTTAACCCAATTTCTGACAAGTAATGCTCATTTTCCCTCCTATTTCTAGTTTAATGAACCGTTTTGTATAATTTTTGCGTTTTTATAAATTTATTCCCCTGATATTCCTATTCATTTAATCTTACACTGTTTGAATAGGTAATTCAACATAAAAGATCTAGTTCTCTCTAAGTCATTCTCTTCTTGCTCTCTATTAGGGGAACCTTGTAATGAAGCTACTATTCTCAGATCTTTGGGTGATGATAATTATTACAAAAATTTTATTATAATATTCTATAGGGAAGGTGTGGATAGTCTAAATCTGAAATTTTATGGAATGTTTCATAGAGACAACCCAATTCGAAGTAGGTGGATTCTCTCCAACTATTCTCTTATAAAATGATGTTTTTTGTTTCAAATGATTAAATTGCTATTGCTTCTTAATGATAACCCCATGATGATAATTCTTGTTGGTTTAAATAAAACTATGGGTTGTGGGTAGTAACCTCAATATGTTTCAAAAAAAATAATAAATTATAATTATTTCCAAATTTATGTTATTTGGTGTGAGAACTTTGAAAATCATTCTTGGTGTGTGTTAATGATGCCTAATGTGGCCTTGTTGATTCGAATTTGAAATTCATGATTATTTTAGTGTGACTTTATTTTATGTCTCACTCTATTATTTGGTTTTAATGATAAAAAATAATTTTAAATTATTCAATTTCACGGATTATAGTGTTTTTATTTTAAACATTATTCCACGATGTTTCTAGACTTAATAGAGGAATCAAGCGGCCTGAGAAGGGATCATTTGATTCCCCAAGAAGGAATATTCTAATCGATAATCGGTGGGATACCACCAAATTGTTGATGTATTTTAGATATTACCTTATTTTTATCGACATGCCATTATCTAGAAAGTGATACCCACTGACCGGCCAGTGACACCAATCGACTGGTCGATGACACCCACAAAATGGTTAGTAATATCCACTAGATATCCGGTGGAACTTTTAAAGTCAAAAAATATTGTCATTGGATAGATCCCAGATTCTTTTATTCAACCCCAACTCCTAAATAATGTTAGTAATGTTATATTAGGATGAAAATACACCCCCAAGGGTCCACAGATAGCACTAGTTACCTTGGAGATTAGTATAGATCTCTATTCTTCTAATGTTCGTCATTCTAAAGATATTTTCACTATCTTGTCACACTATCCCATTATTATCATATTTTATCTTTATAAGATGATTATAATCTTGATTAAAATGAATTATTCTAATAAATTCTCTCCTTTTTTTCTTTTCATGGGAACTAACTTTCATTGAGTTTGAGGGGGATACATGCTTTCTACCTTAAAATTAAGGGTATTTGGGTTGTTATCCACAACCACTAAAATTATAGAATATAATTTCGGTTTTAGCCATAACCACTAAAAATTGTAACTATTAATTACGAGTTCTTTATACGTACCATACGAAACCATGTATCTTAAACATGTAAATTAGATTACTTCTCTAACCACTAAAAATAATGTTTTGGGTATTTTAATGAAACCCTTACAATATAATTTTTAACATAAAAAATCATAAGGATATTTAGGTTATGCAACAGTGGTATCCCTTAGTGGGTTATTTTTGAATTAATTTATCAATATCATATTCTTTTTAATTAAATTATATAATTTAATTATTCATTTACTTTTAAAATTATATTAATCATTTTATTTATTTTAATTTATCACATTATAAGTTATAATTTATACAAAAATTTTAAAATGAAATCCTCCCTCCATTTTTAATATTTAATTAGAAAAACACACTCTAGATATTAATCCCAAATTATGATTTGATCCTATAGTGATGGGTTAAACTCATGATTTTCTATTGTTCAGTGGAAATTTGGATGAGGAATACATCGGTTGGTCACATTCATGTGTGTGTGTGATCATGACATGGGTGACCCCAATGGTTTTTATTATTTTCACTGCTCTTATATTTAGATGTCACCTTCTCATTATTTCTAATCTTTATAGTTTAATTATATTTATTATTATGATCTAAATTATTATTATTCTTTTGATGTGTTTGTAAAGTCTTTGGTATTTCCCACTAGATTTTATACTCACCACATGTATATGTCCCTAGTTGTATATAGTGATAATGATTATCATGATATAAGGGGAATACCTCCTACTTTTATTGGGAGTATAGTGATTTTCTATTCATATTTGATTTATGGTTCATCCTAGAGATGGTAATGTATTGGAGTTTGTTAGGGTGACACATTAAGGGATTAATGTCCATTTATGTCTTCAGGTTTATCAGATATTATTGGTGGTTTTCTGATTTTTTTGAATGTAATTTTTGTCTCATGTTTTCCTATTGGAATTTTTCATCTTTTTTTCATGCATCCTAAATATCCATTATATGATTTTTAAATTTTATACTTGTTGTTTTTTTCCATGAGTAATATTTGACCAATAATTTTTTATACCATTTCAATTTATTACCAGACATGGTTTTTAGTTGATTTGAATCAATCTGAGATATCATAATGTCTTAAAATTGAGTATTTTTAAACAAAATCAGAATTGTGTTGGTACGAGAAGACAATTACTAAATTAACTAATATATTACATGAATACAAATTTATATCTATGATATGGTAATTGAAAAAGTCTTCAATAGTACCATTTTCTTTTATCAATTCCATTTTTATCTTCACATTTTTTTAATGTAATAAATTTGTGACACTAATTTAGGAACTCTATTTATTTTCCAACCATTCTCCAAATATCATGGATATTAATTCTTTGAATCCATAGTGCTATCATTGGAAATCAAAGAGTTTTATGCAGTCATTTTAATCTCTATAATATCACAAATTTTATCTACAAATAGGGATCAGAGAAAACATAATAATTCCATATGGTTTATCCCTTTATATAATAATAGAACATGGTGTTCCTATTGTAAGTATTGTCCTTGTGATCTCTTATACATGAGATCACCAATTGAAAACATCACGAAGAGAAGATTCAATGTTTATGAGTACCCACACCTGATAGTCAAACAACATCTGTATTTTGTCAATATGAAGTGTCTTTATATTATCAAATATGTTTAACATTAATTTCATATTATATTAGTACCTCAAACATATGGTTTTTCCTAGTCTCAAGAATTGGATGGTATAAAAACATAATATTTGCGTTAATAATTTAAAATTTTGTTTTCTTTGGGACTAAAATATAAATCTATTTTTCTTTCTTATTTGTGTATCATCTCACTCACAACATGAAAAGGCCTAAAAATAAACATTAATCACACAACTTTATTTAATTTATCAATTCACGCTTTATAAATTTTTCTGTGTGACTGAAAATAATTCGTAAATAATTAACCATGCATAATAAGATAAAAACAATGAATTAATTATGATACTATTCTATAGGTTGATCCATCAATTGAATGATGTATCAATTGAGATACTAGAGGAACTTCTTGAGTCGAGATTCATGTTTAGTTGTAGAGATCATCAAAAACTCTTTAATTTTCCATTTATTGGGTCCAAACCAACTCTTAACTTGAAAATAATCATAGATAACTCCTCAAATTTTCAAATCCATACTCACGTAGAGGTTAATTGGAAAATGGGATGTTGAATTAAATTTTATCATTCAAAATGTGTACATGTAGTCTTAGAAACATTAGAATATTGAAGAATGGGTCACAATCCATCTAAAAAAATATTATTCAACTAATTATTACAACATTACGTGATATAATTTATTAAAATTAAAAAATTAAATAAATTTACAATATATGAGTTAGTATCAACTCATCACCAATCAACATGATATAATATTTAAAGGCAACTAAATAAGTTAAAATTTCGCTTATTGGTATTTCTAATGAATTAATACTACATTAAAATAATTTTAACAATATAATTATATATCCCTTGGTAGAAATAAATCAATAAATTATATAAAATAAAAATAAAAATTTGAAACTTTTTATGATATTTTAGGTCTATTTGGGTTATAAATAGACCCCTAAAGGCCACTGTAAGAATAGGTGGGTTATCGAGGTTGGGTAGGTCTTGTATTCTCTAACCTATGTTGGTTGACTGAGTTAAAGGATAGGTTATGCACCATAAGCCTACATTAGAACATGGGTGGTTGAATACGACTTCCCTAAATATAGGCGATTAATTAATATAAGAAAATTAAATTGATATTCTCCCAATATGGGTATTTTTTATGCCACCCTGACCAAATCAAATGGGGGATCCTTTTTCCACTATAGGATTAAACAATGTGGTTTAATTAACTTTTTTATTTTCATAAATATTGTCCAAAACATGTATCCAACCCCATTTTTCCTTATTTCACATACATACACACACATGTATTATATTTTTGATAAAAAATCAACATTCATTCGAAAAAAACCATATTGAATTCATGTGCGTGTATAGATGTGTAAATATATATATTGATTTCAATACACTTATTGATATTAAATTTAATATAAATAGATATTTTTAATTCTTATCAACATGTCTTTAGTGTAATTATTACTATATCAAAACCCTTTATCAAAATTATTGAAATATAATTTATAATCCAACTTAAATAATTCTCTAATCCCTTTGGTTCCAATTGAATAAAACAAAATCTTCTATAATCCAGAAAATAGATTAATTTAAATTCATCTAGTTTTTAATTCATTCCACTCCATTGATTTCCGAATCATATACCCAGAATCACCCATGTATTGGGTGAAATTTAATTTATTCTAGGAGATTAGAAATTTAATGAACCATTTAATGATAGCTTTTATGCTTGTTAAGGAAAATTTAATCTACCCATTATATGTGTGTATTAGCCCAAATTTATTAAGAGAGGCATCCTATAGATCAGCTACCCAGGTATACAAACTCTTGGATTGTTTCTATTCAATTATCCATTGATAATATGGGAAATTGAATTTCTTTACAATTTACTTTCACCCACTAAAAGATAATGTGTTTGATCCAAATACTTGGATCCATGAAAAAATTATCTTCCCTTATAGTTTTTCTCCATAGATATTGAATGATATTGGGGGATAATTTGGGCATAAATATTATATTAAAATTCTTATTTTATCATTTTTTATTCTTACATGTTTTTAAATACCGAGGTTTAGCTCATTAAAAATATCATTTTAGTCCCTTAAAAAAAGTTAATGAAAAATATTACCCATAATAGTTGTAAAACCATAATAAACACATTATAAATGTTAAAATAATTTAATCACTATCTTTTTTATAGAATCTTGTGTCATGTGATGAAGAAAAATACATTAATTTATTTTATATGCTCTCATTATTATTTCACAGGCCTTGAATGTGTTATGCTCATTTGAATAATAATATTTTATTTCATTCACATTTATAATTAATTTTTTTATTAACACCTTGAAATATCTAGTAAATTATTATAATTATTATAAACATAAATAATATAGTTGAATTATTTTACTTAAGATTATTCACACTCGTAAATTCATCAACCAAACACTTAGGCCACACTTAACCATAAACTCATATTCATATAAAGAAGTGGATATTGAAAATATGATTAGTGTAAGACCATATAGTCCCTAATATCAGTAGTAGTGAGTAAAACCCATAGACCAATAATGGTATATAGTAACACATCATTATTCTTATGAATTCCTAAATGTCATAGCGATGAAAACCTTATATGAGAACCCTCTATATAATAAAATCTCTCTATACCATGTCATATAATAAAGGTATATTCACACTTTATCTCATCATCTGGTCTTGCATTAATTATTTTTGACCCCACTGAATACACATGCATTTTCATCAATGTCCTTTAATTTGTTTAAGGTACCACCAGCCTGTTAAACTAGTCTAGATAAATACCTCACATTACAAAAATATACATATACTTTCTTAAACATTCAACTAATTCCATGAAATTAATGATATATCTTAATAAACCTTCTTCATCAAAACATAAATATCATGATTAACATCTTTAATAAAAAATACGATGAAATGGTACACATTGATAACAATATCAATTTGAGAGTATAAAAATAGTTATTATAAACAAGAACAACCAATGACATCTAAACTTGTAGTGTTATTATCAGAATGTAACCCTCATGTTCTCTCTTACCCGAGATCAAAACATGAATACCTTATGGGAAAAATTGTAAAAAAATATTTATATTGGTTTTAGGTTATCCACTTTTATAATAGTGTGGATATAATTTTGGTGTTTTTTCTATCCTAACAAGGACAATGGTTTGGAATCACTATGTTACAAAAGAATTCACATCCATCAAATCGATTTTTTAGTGCTTTTGATCTGTATGTACTATAAATATTATTATATCTTATAATATTAAAATAGTTATAAAATATTCTTCAAAGTCTACACCTTCTATCTATGAATATAATTTTTATACTAATCTAAAATTTTCCATTGATCCAGCCATTTTAATTTAGTTTATTTCTAGAAATTCACTGAGTTCATGTAAAATTATTTCCTTATTGTTCATGAATAAGTTCCCACGTAATATTTCTATCATACTTGTATGAATATTCATTTATAGAACTACGATAATAATCAAATTCAAAATCTAATGAAAATGACTATGGGTTAACATATGAATTTTGATATATATTATTTTAAATTCTAAATAGTCTTATTTTTTTATAAGATACTTTTGACTATCAATAGTTTTTTCTAGTTTAATGTGATTACTCAATCTAAGAGGTTCCAATTTATAAAATCAAGCAACTTCATTGTCATCACTATTTTTATCTGACTCAAAATTAAGTACCTTTGGTTCAATTACAATCTCTCCTTCATTATATCTACCATAAATTTTAATCCTTACTCCATTAATATTCTAATAGTAATCTTCATTACATATATTATTTTGGATACATTTTTGAAAATATTAAAATTTTAAAAATACAATTTCTTTTGAAAACTTTTATTCTAGAATTTTTAGCCTCTTCCATTTGAACAATAGCCGAAAAAAATAACTTCATTATCTTTCTATTCATATTTTTGATGTTTTTAATATTGTGATCTTCATAAAACTTGTACCGCCAAAATATTTTGATTAATTTAATGATGGATTTTTTTACCACATATCATCTATAGTCATGTTGGAATCTAGTCTTTGAATGTATCTATTTTCAATATTCATAACTATTAAAATTTCTTCCCACCTAATGAATTTTTAAAATTTATATTTTGAAACTATGGTGTTTCTCATCCCAACGAGACATATGTTCTTTTTCTCTACAAATCCATTTTATTATTGAGTGTATGGATCACTTTATTGGTTCTTAATTCCTTCCCATACCAAATATGTTTCAAAATCATTACATGTAAACTTCATGTAATAATAAAATTTAAATTTTTTATAGAGACTCCAATCTATCTATCAACCTGTCTTCTAAATATTTTACAAATTTCAAAATCTTTGGACTTTGGCATTATTAACATAAAATTTGTAATCCATGATAAATTATTAATAAAAAATTTAATCTAAAGATCCATACTAGTAGACTGGTGTATTATTGGAAAAAATTAATCATCTTAAATGGGATCATGTTTCCTAGTGGATTATATCTTCTCCTTTTTTGAGTTCCATCATAATGATCTTATTTTGGAATTTTTCCCAAATATCTTCTCTGTGAATCTTCTGTAGAGAGAAATATCTCACCATATTTTTCTTTCATATTTTATACAAAATTATTTTCCCATGTTTATTATGAATTCTATACAATACATTATTTTCATCCTTGAAACTCAAATATAATTAATTTATAGGATCACAAATTTAGAATATATTTCAATTAGTTTTTTCTCCCATATATATAGTAATTTCTTCTATTTAAAGCTTGATTACAGAACTTTTATTGAAGAAACCATCATTTAGTTAATCTTAGAGTTGGATAATGATTTATATATTTTTTTAGGAGCTTCAAAAATAATATCATTTTTAAATTTGAACATCTAAACTTCTATATTTTTAGTAACACCACCTTTGATTTTTGAAGAACTATCATTCACAAATGTCGCATCACATCTATTTTATTTCCAATGTACATTAATATATTTTCATTAAAAATATTTTATAGGTAAATCAATTATTAAGAATCCATGGATTATCTCCATTACAACCAATATAAAACTTCAACAAGTAAATATTCATGTTTCTAATTAAATTGTGTAATTGCCATTCCTTTTAAGCCATAGGAATGTTTTCTAAGAAAAGTTGTCTCTCATTAAATATAGTCGGAAAATTTTTTCCCAACATATACCACATATGTCTTCTAAGAAGTAAAATATATTGTGATTATATATATATATATATATATATATTACTTTTCATTAAATTTTTTATTTCATTTATATTTTTGAATTCCTTCTATAAATACTTCAAGTATTTTTATCCCTTAATTTATACCCACTCTAGGGTGGTGACATGATATATCAGTATGAATAGACATCATGCCCAAAAATTCAACATTACAAATAGTAACCATTTATATGTATTATAAATATTGATAAAAGTTTAATAAATATATTTTTTATTTTCTATCTTAAAGTTTTATTTTTTATGCATTGAGTATGTAATTATATTTTAATGAACCTCATGTTTCATTGTTTTAGAATAGGATTTCTCAATATTATTTTCCACTAACATCCCCCAATTATAGAATTATCACATTCATTTTTAGAAGTAAAATATTTATTTCATTATATTATAAGGGATGGTTTAACTTTACCTTTACAAAGTATGATCTTAGTAGATTAATATGTTTTAGCTTTAACATTGACAACTTCATTGAAATTGTTATTAATATTACTCATATATATTTATGAGTAAACACACATATATTTAGGTGACATGATCCTATTGGGGGGTTTCAAAAAGATCTAATCTTGGTTGGATTGAGTAATATACAATATAATTCTATCTAAAGAAGGGAATCCTCTAATACCCTTTTTCATTAGGTCTAGTTATACCTTTTTTAAAACTAGAGATTATTATATGGTTATAATTTATTTTCATAGGACGAGAAACCATATCTTGTTGGAAATACATAGGTGTTGAAACATAGAATCCATATGATATTTAAACTCATGAGAGATATTTCCCTTGAATATTTTGTTACCAAGTTACCGTAACTCATTTAACTCCGTATTATATTGTCTGTACCATTAATTGATGGTAAGAGGCTAAAGTTATTTAATTTTTGTGTAGGATATGGTCACACCCTCAAACTTTATAATTATTTTAATCTCAATGGATATGTGGTAACATATCATTTTATGGAACTCTACTCTTTCGGGTTTTCTAATTATGGTTGGTATGAACACCATCATCACGTGGGTCGATGTTGACATTATTATAGAAATGTTTTTCCTCATCATGATACTCTACTTTATCTTCACATTCCATGACATCCATGGGTCAGTTTTTTATAATATTTAATTAAAAAAAATATTTCATGGATGATGTATTAATCATAAGGATAATCATATTGTTTATCCATTGTGTATTTTTTATGGGATAAAATTTCTTCATTCTTGGTTTTTACCTTCTTGATAGTCCACTTCAGCTTACATACCCAATTTTTTAAATCCTTTTCTTCCAAATATTATTCCATAAGATTCTTCCAAAGGATGTTCTTGAATGATTCTCCAAATTATATATTATGAAAATTCAAATTGTGAAGGATGAATCAAAAATCAGGGGGAAATTTATAGGATTTTCCTATGATTCTTCCCCAATTTTTGAGAGGGCCAATTTCTTAGTGGAAAGACAATTTAAGGTATAAATATCCAAAACCCTGTGGTCTTAATAAACATAATTATTGTTGCATTTATGGCTACCATGGACTCCCTTTTTATTTTATAAGATTTAGACTAATCCTAAGTTGGATAAAATATGTAACAACATAGAAGATTAAAATAATTAAAAAAAATTATATAATTTATGAAATGGAAAACCAAACTTATAAGAAAATATAACACTCAAGACATTATGAAATATTTCTTTTTAAATAAATTTATTTTCTTCAATAGCCTGTGGAAAATTAAACCCCAAGTCGAAAGGAACTATAATATAGTATAAAATTATTTACTACTCATTATGTTGGTGTGTATGATAAGTACTGACTATATTATTGAAATTAAACTTATCTATTGGCTATAGATAAATTATGAATCATTTAAAATAAAATAATTATGAAAAAATGGATTTTTTCTAAAAGACGGTATAATCACTGTTTGCACAGAGAAGTTAAAATTAAAATTTACCACTTTTTAGAAAATTAGTTTAATAAAATTAAGTTTAGTTTTTTAATCATAATATCAAAATTATTATATGTCATTTTTTTTATTTTTGTGTAATGGTTCATTTTTCTATATGTATTGTTAAATAATGAATTTTAATTTTTAACTTCCTTTTTGATTAAATTATTTAAAAAGTTAAATTATATTTTTAATTAGTTTTAATGATAAAAAAGTTAAATTATACAATAATTAATCCAATTTAGGGAATTGGAATCAATTTAATATTGAATTTTTATATAAAAGTATTGTAAACATTTGAACATTTTCTATTTGAAAACATACTTTCTCATCGCGTTTATGACATTATTTTCAAATTAATATTTTACAATTCTATGAATAGAATTTAAAATAATTGATTAATTATTTAAATCAGAATAGTTTATATATTTAAAAATTGTGGACCTAATCTTTTAAAAAATGAATAGTTAAAATAGTAAAAAAAATTAATTATTGTGGTTGTGGTAAAATGCATTTACCTGGTGTTTAAATAAAAATAAAAGGGTTAAATGGGACTAATAAAGTCTATAAAATCTATAGGATGGATATATATAGGCCCAATCATATATAAGTCTCAATTATACCCAATTTTGGACTCTTTTGGAATGTGAGTAATGTGGGTACACATTTTTATTTCTGAACATTACAAGTGTTCTGGTAACCTCGCAAATAAAAGGCCACCTCTTATTTACTCGTATTCAAAACGTCACACACTTATTTATCATCCAATAACTGAAAATAAAATCCCATATTTCATAACCTCATCTGAGAGTAATTATTTTTTCATGAAACCAAACCATGGAAGTATTCGGTGCAATCTATGGAGGTTAACTAAAGAAGAGGTAGTGTTCTTTCGGTGATCTTATTTATTTTATTTCAACCTACACCTAAAAAATTATTTTTAAATCATGAATATATAAAAGAATATTCATATATCTTATTGTAACATATGTTTATAATAATTTAATGAACTACATGAATACCACTTCTATTAAAAGGTTTATGAAATCATCATTGATGGTTATGGCAGACTACCACCTTGTGAACCGATGTCATTCATTTTTTCATTACTGCATATCAAAGTTGGGTATGATGATGTATATAAAGAATATATACTATAATTAAACTATTATTATACCTATAGAGTCATTATATTATATATACTATTTTACATTATATTTCATATGGGATATAATAGTGTCGCTCATTTTCATGGCGCACTACCGCCTTAAGAAGTTTTCTCATTCAATTTTCACTAATTCTTTACGTGGATGATAATAAAATATATTATTGTGAAAATATGAAATATATATGACATAAATATTATATTCAGGAAATATTTTTCATTTTAAGTGATAATATATCATTTTCTTTTTATAGCTCATAAGGACAACATCATTTGTGTACATGTAGACTACCACCTTCATGAAGCAATGTGACTCACATTCATTAAAAAAAATGCATGATATGTATAATTATATTTTTAAATATACGACATGGTATTAGTGATATTGTTTTGATTCCAGAAGGATAAAATATTAATTGAATACTTTCAATAAATATCATTAAAAATGGATGCATAACTACTGCATATGTACAATCTATCATATTCATGACTGTAACAGAGTTAATTATTTATAACCATATTTAATTAATAATTTTAAAATTATAATTAAAATATAAATATTATAATTATATCATGATTATTATTATATGGATCAAGTAACTATATAATATGTGCATGAACTACATCTTTCTTTCAAAAACATAAGAGAAAACAAGACAAGTAACACCTAAAACAATGAGAACAATGAAATATTGTTAATAAACAAGATATAAGAAGACATAATAGGATAATATATGATATAATAAATATTACTATAATTTTTCATTATTTTAATAATATGTTTAAAAACACTAAATAAGTGTAGCATCCTGCTCCGAATGCCACTTACTAGTGCCCCGAGACTGTCGCCACAAGATCTCAAGTGAGCCTCCCCAAATGACTAAGGATACTGAATAGTAGTGTGGGCCTATAGTGTTTTTGTGGTAGTATATGCCTTCATATACTAGATTGAGAAAATAAGAGGTTAATAGATAATATATAGATTATGAATAAATAATTAACATACAACAACAGAAATAATGGAAATAAACCATGCAAAATACATAAATAACTAGAATAATCTAAGTAAAGATTAGATACAAAATGTTTTAGATGATAATAATGATATATAATATATAATTGTACCTAGGTAATAAAGGGTATAGTAATATTCTACATTCTAAAATAATATAAAAAAATGAAAAAAACAGATACTACAAGCATCTCGAGAATCAACCCTTTCAACTTCCCCCAAACTACATCCCAATATTGGGATTCAAATATCATAAGTTGGATACTTAAAATTATCCATATGTGAAATCAATAAGTATGATTGGATACCATAGGTTTCCCATGTAGGGTGTGAGATAAAATCTCATTTGGCCACCCACAAATTTGTCTCGTCCATTCAATTTTGTTAAATATTTAAATGAATGGTTTTCCATAAAAGATACGTGGAGGGAAGGAAGTTAATAAATAATTACATCTGTCCAGTTTCCTAAATGGACAACTGACTGATACCAGTTGCTTCTTCCTAGGATGGATTTCTAAATGAATGTACCTATACCATTATAAAGGTATTTGTATGGGTCATAAAAACATACCCAACAATTGTATAATTACCCCAAGTATGTGATTTGGCATGGTGGTAAAGTCCCTAGAATATCAATCAAACTTGCTCAAAATTAAAATAAAATCTATCACATTTGAACAAGAAAGATATCTATAAAATCCAATGATGGATTCACAAGCCTATCTGTGGTAATCTATGAAGAATCCCAAGTGTCGCTATCAGAGTCCACTAAATAAAAAATACCCCAAAGTCCATCCAAGGAAACCCATAATTGATTCCCTTGGATAACTCATTTTATTGTGATCACATATTCTATATTATTTATGTCACATTGGGGACCAGGTATAGCCTGATACATGGTGTTTCCATCATTCCAATCATTTTTTATCATTTTCTCCCTTATTGAATTGGTATTACTCAAGAGTATGTATGATCTTCCCAGATATCTCATACAAGGAATGTTATTGCATCTCTCCCAGTACATCAAGTAGTTCTAATGCTAGGCATGGAATGTCCATCTGCAATGTCTTTAATTTTGGACATGTGTTCTCTCCCATCCATCAAGCATGTAAGGTTTATAAACCAACTAACATAATAAAACATGGATTTTATAATCATATCTCATCAATAATATTTCCAATACCACATTATAAAAAATATATAAAAGTTATACAATTTGATTTAAAAAGATATAGCAATAAGAGAAAGGCATAAAATGTGACATGGAATAAGTACCATGGAATAATCCATAGAGTGATAGAGTGAAATATGAGGAATAAGGAATAACCACTAGGGTCTAATCAACTAGTTCAAGTATATGGACCATGGTAAGGCATAAATTTAAAGTATTAACATTATGAACAATGTATGTGGCCAATAAATAATCACACAAAATAATGAATTTCCAAATGGGTCCTAACCTAGGGATCACAATTAATATTAATTCAAATTATAAATTAAGGAATTTAAAAACATAGAAACAAAAAAATTCAATGGTAAATGACCCATGTCATGTTAAATTATCCCATTAATGTGGAAACACCCAAAGTGGTGTCCAATGACATGGTGAAAAACCCATATATGTTGTTTAAATAATGTTAATCTCACAAAAGACATGTGGAACCCAATAATTTTATTTAATAAACACAGTTGAGACATCACCAGAAATGTCCAACATGTGGCATAATGACACAACATTTTAAAAGATGGGGATCAAGTGAAAAATATATATAAAACCATCTCAAATGTAGTATAACACCAATTGTCAATTTTCTAACATTGAAAAAAGCTAGAACAAGAGAAAATAGAGAAATTGTACAACACCCTAAAAGAGGAAAAAATAAGTCTCACATAAATAGAAAAATATAGGATGGAAGAAAGTAAAAATATAATTAAGAGGATCATAAATCCTACATAAGTCTCTCTAATAGATCTGATGAAAAGAGATTTTGTTGAGAAATTAGGTAGATATCCTATAAGGACCCAACCTTAAACCTTACTTAATATTGAATTAAATGAATAATTCACATTGTGGATCTTTTCAGGTTTAGTGTTTTAGAGAATTAGGACATAACTATTATATCTCAAAATATTACAAAGTATACACTTCTACTAAGTTTCCATAAAATCAAAACTCTTAAAAAGAAACATGTCTAGTTCCATGTTTTAGATAGCATGTCTTTCCTTGATCCCATCCTTGAACCTATTCACCTTTAAGTCATGTGGAAAACTTTTCAAAAACTTGGGATGAGCATAAATAGCCCAGTAAAGGATACACAAAGAAGCAAAACTGTTAGTTTTTCAAAACATCAACTAAAGTAAGAATACTTTACCAAAGTAATAATTTTCACATTTATGAAGTAGTAAAAACACTTCACTGAATAAAAGTCCATTAATTACCCTTTTGTAACCCAAATATTACCATAAAACCCATATAAAGAACACATAACATATAAATGTAACTTGGGACATAAACATACTTAAATGGAATAACCATACGGTCGACTTCCACACATACTTAATGGAATACCCATACAGACAACTTCCAAACCCAATGCATTGGAGGTTATAACATAACCACCCATCCTGGTATTCATGGCACCACCCGTCATATGGTTTATCACATAACCACCCGTCAAATGTCCAAGTACCATTATAAAATCATAAGACATAAAACAAATATAATGGAAAGAAAAAATTTCCACACTTTGATCACAATATATCACTTAAATATATTGACATAACAAATCAATTATAAAAACCATTTTCAATACCAAAATACATAAAAGAGTATATGTAATTTATTTCATTTTAAAAACATTACGGCTTGTTGAGGAAGCCAAATACCAAATAATACTCGCGGCGGTGGAAAAGGTCGCTGTCACCACGTACGTTAAAATAAACATTCCTTTTTGTCGTTTAGTAAAACGCTTCATAGAAAAAGATTACTTTTGTATAAAATTAAAAGTCAAAGGGATCTATAAACCGTATAAAAGAAATCCTTGTATTAGAAAAAAATATTCCTCAATGAAAGGAGATTGAGATGAAGTCCCTTACAAAGACGGTATCCTTGGATTAAGGATAAATCAATTACATAATTATGTGTGACAAAATAATACACCAAATATAAGTGGATATTAAGTGTAAAACAATCAGAGGTTATTCACAAATATTCATATAATGACATATTCAAGGAGTGAAAGTTTATCCCAATGAATCAAAATTGGGTTAAGAAGTTCCCTTGCAAAAATTCGACACCCTAACAACGTCATTTCAAAATTCAGAAAATGAGTTGATGGGAGATAAAAAGGTTATCTCATAACTTGTATATCAAATTTACAACAATAAGGATATATAAGAACATATCCCAACATAATAAGATGTAATTTATAAGACATAACAAAAGAAGTCTTTTTAAAGAAGAGGAGGGTGAGAGGTCCCCTTACCGATTTGGGTAACTTTTGAAACGTACACCCCATTGAAGAAGGGTCATACAATGAATATGTAAATACACATAAATGAAATTATATTACAAAAAGAATATAATAATGGGAATTACATACACCAATCAAAGGAAATGGTGGAAAATTTAGCATAAATCTCACGAGAATAAAAGTGAGATGAAAAATCCCTTACAAAAACACGGCAGCATAACGACACCACATAAAACTTCCAAAAATGGATTGATGAGATCAAATAGGGTCTATCTTCATATTAAAATAAAATTTAAAGAAATAATAATATAAAATAACATCCCCCAACATAACAAGGATGAAATTAAAATAAGTGACAAAAAGGAGAGTACTTAAAAAGAAAGAGAGAGGTTGGATCTCTTATGAAAATTCGGCAGCCTAACGGCGCCACTCAAAACATCCAAAATGGATTCATGAGAGAAAATAGGGTCTCTTATCATATGAACATAAAAAGTAAAGTAATATTAATATAAAATAATATCCCAATCATAATAAAAATGATCTTAAAAGGAATGACATAAAAGAGTGTACTTAAAAAGAAAGAGAGGGGTATGATCCCTTACCTCAAGTCTTACTTGTCTTGTTCGTTTCTTTATATTCCTGAATAATAAACATTGGTCAATTTATAATTACATAAGGAAATATTTTAAATATTATTATTAATTTCATATCACGTATTATAATGTTATAATAATTTGTTAATAATGTGAGTTCATATCAGACGTTTTTGTCGATGTTTGGTACATGCGTCAAAAATGAATTTGTTTAAAAATGATTGTCCATGTAGTTATAAGTAAATCATCTCCATAATAGTATTAATGATTTAAATATAATATATATCCAGTACATATACATTTTATACTACTCCATAACATTTGGAGATAAAAATAAATGAAATGTACCGTTCATGGAGATGGTAGGTCGTACGTACGCATGAACGCTACTTTCATTTCTTTATCATATTAATGGAATTAAAAATAATTGAGAGATATATATATTATAATTACAGTATAATATATATTTTATATAGGTCACATATGTTCATTAATTTCATTCTTTATACATTCCATGTATTTCCTGAATGAGTCACATCACTTAAGGGGGTGGTAGTCCACACTTCCTCGTATGAAATTATCGCATTTTCACAACACGAAAAGCATAAAGGCATGTTTTAAATATAAAATTCAGAAGCATAAAGAAAAAATAAATACCATATATATCATATATAAAATATAGTTTCATCATAATGGACACCATGAAAGGTTTAAAGAGAAGATTGAACAATCATCGTTTCGTGAGGCAGAAATTCGCCATCCACAGAAATAATATGTTCTTTAACCATTAGATGAAGGTGCATGTAAGTGTAGATCGAATCCTTCACATAACAAAATTCTAGTATATTTTATATACTGGTGTTGTTATAAAAGAAAGGAATAAAAAGACTTTAGAGGGTTGGATAAGAAAAATAAAACAAAAGAACATAAGGGAAGACATTACCTTTAAACCGGGTAACACTTTTTGATTTGAGCTCGAAGGCTTCCTTGGAAAGGATTCTTCCCAAAGGTGAGGCTTAAATGATGAATATAGTGATGTGGAGAGATTAAATGTGCAGGGTTTGACCGAGTAAAAGGTTTGAGAGGTGTGGGTAAGGTGGTAGAGGTGGGGGCCTTTTATAAGAGGAGAGGAGGGCCACTCTTGGAAAGTTATAAACATTTACTTTATTATAAAATTATTTTAGGATTTTAAAGGTCCCAAAAGGATATATTTCTAGGATAATGTGATAGGAGTTCTAAATCCACCCATCCAAGAGGTTTTTGAAAAGTGTAGGTCTTAGATTTTACATTGTCGTTTCATTTTATTTAAATCGTTAAATAATGAGGTAATCGTTGCATCATCATGGTGTCATAAATAATTTAATTTATTTAGTGTCTACAAATTATAAACAAAATATCATGATGTATTAAATCATTTAATATTTATAATGAATATTTATAGTCAAAAATATAACTTGTATAAACCCATGTAAAAATTGTTTTAGTAAAACAACACATGTTTGTGACATTTTTATTTTAACTTTAAATAAAAAGGTATTAATGTCATTTTCCTACCAAAGTGGCTCCATGGGGTCCCGAAGTTTACCCATGGATTGTCTTGGTCGGCCATGACTCATAAAATAAGGGTAGGACATGTATGAAGGTCATTTCATATTATTAAAACATTATTTTTACCTTAAATTACACTAATTACCTCTAATCGCGATTAAAAACATAAAAGTTACTATTCACCAAAAAATTATTTCAATCCCATTGAACCACATTTTACATCCTAATGAAAACAATGTATGTCGGATTTTTGAAAATCAAATCACAGAAGTGTTAATGTTTTATTTAAATGAAAAATCAGTTTCCTTAAACTACCACTTAGTGGTTTCACTATTCATCAAAAATTTAAGTTTTTCAGAAAAATACCAAAAATTAACCGTAAGCTATATTTGATATTTTGAATTAAAAAATGATGTCTATTTTACAAAATTCAAAACATATAAGTTTCATTAATTAATTTAATAATTAATTCCCGCTGTCAAAACAAATAGCGTGTTTTTAAGAAACAATATTTATTAAAAGATTGACACTTGTTTAAGTCCAATTTCAAAGTGAAATTAATTTCAATGACCACCATTGGATTAAATGGTAAAAATATATTCTAAATAAACTTTAATATCAATTAAAAATATAATCTATCCATATAAATAAATCAGATTAAAATGAGGTTTTGAATTAAAATGCAACATTTTCACTAAAAATTATCTTTATCGGAAAAATAACAAAAATTTACACAAAGTAAATTTTGATGTCCAGATTCTAAAAAAGGATTTTATTTTGTCAAACAAAAAATATACAATTTTCAAAAGTATATTTAGAAAGGGTTCTCCATCAAAATACAGTTCATCTACATTTTAAAGAATATTAGAAGATTTATGCTTAAAATTGGATTCATTTGCATTTTAAGCCTCTAACATTTATTGGATAAAAGTAAAAATATTTGAAAAACATAAATAATCATTTTGTAGTTAGTTCTGTTCATTCCCATCATTACAACGGCTATTCGTTAACTACCATTTAAAATAATATTATTTTATTATTAGAGTGCAACGTAATATTTCAAAGAAACTCATTGTTGCGTATTGGGTACGCCATCGAGCATAGCGTTCCTTTTAAAGTAATATTTATATTTTATTCAAAAATATGGATAAATATTAAAATGTCATATTCATTATTTACCTGGGGTGTTACAAATCCCTAAACCTATTGTGGATGATGGGATAAGGTATCACATGGGAGGTAGGAGGATTGGACCTTCGGAGAAGTAAGGGATAAAAAATATGTTTAATTAAAACATTTATTAAGGGAAATTTTGGAAATGTACCTTCAATATAAGGTGTGTAGTGTTTGGCCTCATGGTTGGATGAACAGTGCATAAAATAAGAACCAATCCACTGCTCATGAAGACCCTCACATGGGAACGACATGTTGTTTGATTAACCATGTGTTTTCCATGAAAAAAATGCTAAAAACTGCAGATATACAGTATGGGTGTGCATCTACGGTGAATGGTATAAAAAAAACTATGCCTCCCGCAGAAACCCACAATGTGGCCCAGTCTAACTCCATAATGTTAGATTCTTTGGGCTCCAAATGAGCCCCCAATTCCAAAAACACCTACATTAATACATTAAGAATCCTTATTCGAAAAAAAGAATCAAACAAAAAATAAACCATCTATTACTTTGGTAAAATTGGGAACATTACAACCTCCACCCATTTAGACTACTCATCCCCATGTTTCCCTTGTGGGGGTGGTATGAGGTTGTCTGAAAAAAGATCTAGCCATTATTCATGTACATTGTCCTCCCACTCCCTGGTCTCATCATGTACAAGTCTGTGCTACCATACCACCAAAACTAATTGAATTGACCTTCCTCAGAGAGCCATTATTCTCTGATAAATGAAATGTATCATATGCTATATGAAGGACACTTCTTCCCCCATCTCAATATCCTTGATGTTATACAAATTATATCTCTCATCATCATACCATCAAATCTATGATACATAGAATAAATCGGGCATGTCATAATATCTCTATTGTAACTACAACCGATAGGATACCAGGCCGGCCCTATATACAATCTCATATGTCCCAACATATCAATTGAATAAATTACCTTGTCTCCTAATTTTCTATGATCCAACAAAGTTGATAAACACATAAATACCCCATCTCTCACCATGGACAACATAGGTCTACTGTGATGATCAGTATTGGACTTATGTCTTGACAGAGTTGAAGCCATATGTTTCTAAATCATTTATAATTTCTCTAAAGTCTACTAAATGAGTTGATTACCCCATATTTCTACATCACCAACCTCAACCCAAAATAGAGTTTATGGGAATGGTATACCTTATAGGGCCTCATATAGAGAAACCAAAATCTTATCGTTAAATAATTTATTATAGGAAAACTCAACTCGAGGGATATAATTTTCTCATTGACCTCCCAAATCAAGGAAAAGGCTCAAATAATATAATCTAATTCATGTATCATCTACATAGAATTCCCATCGGTCTGAATGAGATATGTTTTATTCAAGAAAACCTATAAACCCAATGCCTTATGAAACCATTTCTATAACTGTGATTTGAACAGGAAGTCTAAGTTCAAAATAATAGAATGGGTTAAACCATGAAGGTGCACCATATTATGGATGTAAAGACTTCAAATATAATATATAGATAATGTATCATAGATAGGTAAGAAGTGATTGACCTTTGTCATCTTGTTGATGATAACCCATAATGCATCACTTCCATGATGGGAACTCAGTAAGCCTATCAAAAAATACACGGTGACATCATCCCATTTACACTCAGTAATAGGGAGACGTTGTAGATGTGTTGTTAGCCTCTGATATTCTTCCATTATCTACTAATTAGTGGACCACCAAATGATAAAACATGTTATCTACCTCTTCATACCAAGACAGTTGTACTGATAATGTAAACATCTATTCATCTTGGTAATCCCATGATGTACATAAAAAATAGAGTATTTTAATTCAATTATAAACTCTTCTTGTATATTTGATGGTACCTATAAATTCCCATATAATATTATGGTATTATTCAGGTAAAAAATACAAACAGGTGGTCGGTTCACACCTATGACACACTATCTCAAGATGAGGCCCTCGAAATCATATAGCTTCCACATCTGGACCCACTATAGAAGGTAGCATGACACTACTGGAGATGCTGAGATTCTTTTCTAATTATGTTCCTCACCATCTGGGTTCACCATAGAAAACAAATCCAACATCTACCACTCACTACTAGCCTCCTTGAAGAATTGCATCTGAGTCTTATAGATCAAGGAATCCTCTATGAAATTTCTTTAATTGGTGTGTAAGAAAGCTCAAAATCGAAGTATTGCATGTATTCCATCCACTGATACTACATCAAATTCAAGTCTCATTGTGGGAAGATGAATTTTATACTTTTATAATCCATGTAAATGAAAAATCACTCACCAAATAAGTAGCGCCTCCAGTAGTGTAAATCATGTACCACGACATCTATCTTGAGTTCATGTGTAGGGTAATTCCGCACATGAGACCTAGGCTAGTGGGACCTGTACGGTACAACCCGATCACTCTACATAAATAATTACCCTAGCCTAATTCCTAAAGAATACCAATATATTGAATAAAATTTACTCATATCTAGAAAAATTAATATGGGTGATGAAGTGAGCCTCATATTTAAATCCATAAAATCTATATCACAAGCATTAGCCCAGTCTAATTTTACACCCTCCTTGTTCAATCACATAATCGGTGCTTCCAGCAGTGATAATTTATGAATTAATCACCTATATTATACATCCATCCCTATGAAATTGTGTTTGTAAAATACATTCCTAGTTTTCTCCAAGTAAACCATGATTCTCACCATGTATGGGTCAACAGATACACTACTGTCTGATATAATATGAACCTAGAAGTGAACCTTGATGATCCAAAAGTGGAATTTACTAAGCTTCAAAAACATCTGGTTCTCTCTTAGTTCACATAGAATGGTCTTAATATGGGTAGATTGGTCATGTTTGGTGCAATATTACACTATGTTATTATATACAAAGACCACCACAAAATAATCAGGATAAAGTTGGAAAACTAAATTCATCATAGCCATAAATACTGTTGGAGTGTTCTTCTGACATAATGGAATAACTAGATACTCGTAAAAACATTACCTACTCTAGAATGTTATATGTGGTATGTATGATGGTCTCACATGAACCTTCTTTTATCTCAAAATCATATCATTCTTATAGAAATTAGTCACTCCTCAGAGGTGGTCGAAGAGGATGTCTATATGAGGTAGTGGTTACCAGTTCATCACAGTATGCAGGTTTATGTAGTGGTAATCTACACACAAATTGAGGGTACCATTCTCCTTCTTGTTGAAAAGTATAGGTGAACCCCAAGGTATTTTTATGGGGCAGATAAAATCATTTTCCTCTAAATCATCATGTTTATTTTTGAGTTCCTGGTTCTTTGTACATTACATCCTATAAGGGGATTGGACATAGGTTCTGCACCTAGCATCAGCTCAATTATAAACATGACCTTTCTATTAAGTGGTAATCCAGAAAAATATTTAAGGAAGTTATCTTGAAAATGATACACAATATAAGGGAATTCTATAAATTTTGTTCCACACTCACTCATAAATAGACTCACCATATGTTATTTCATTCAACCTAGCCCATTATGCTTGGGTCCATATCGACCAATCTGGACATCCCATTCTCCCTTATGAATATATGTTATTCCAATAAGTTACATGATGTTTACCCACCCATGATATAAATCCACTAAATCTCGATAAGGAACATGCTGGTCCATACTGAGAATAACATCGAATTCGGTCATCTTGAGGATGATGAAAATATATAATAATTAGTACCCACCTGTTTCAAGGGGGAACTCATGACCCTGGTCTATTCCCTTTGATCTTACCCCTATATATGTTTCAAGTGACATTCCATATAAGTACTCAACTATAGGTCCCATTCGTTAAACAACTACAGTAGATATAAAATAGTGGGATGCAAGTATATCAAAAAAGGTAGAAACTATTGTTTTGGATTCCAAAATTTTACCTATAATTATAGATGGCCCTATAATCTGCTCCTCATGTGTAGGATACACTATATACATGTGTTCCGAACCACAACCCTGAGATGATGCCAGGCTAGACTCTGCAGGACCACTATGTTGTTTCTGATATTTTGAAACCTGTCTTCGTCATCCATAACTACTAAAATCTCAACCAAATAAACATGTAGAATAAATACTCCAATCCTAGAATGTAGTTGTGGATCCTATACCAGATTGAGGTGTTGGTATAGAACCCCTCTCACTGGATGCTAAAGGACCAGACCGAAGAAGTTTCAAAGGTGACTCATCCTTCTGTAACCTCAGAACTTGTTCAGGTTTTTCATTCCCTAGTCCATTTATATCATATCCTACTTCACTAGTGAAACACCACAAGACTATTGGTCCATGTAACAGAGCTAGAATTGTCCCCATGTGCACAATTAAAGTGGTGCTTCCTACTGCCAGATGAGCGTTCACCTTGCCTTTATGCTAAACCACCCTAGATCACATTTCCAAAAAATATGAGATTTCGTTCTTTAATAAAAACATGGTTCAATATATTATAAATAGTATCCAATTAGAAGATGTTTTACTAGGGCCAAACAATATATAAAATCCCATCCTTAAAACTCTTTTTAGTCTCCAACTCATCACCAGTCTGAGATAGAGTGAAACACTCAAGCTCAATAAAGCAATCAAAATACTCTAGCACAATCATAGAGCCCTCTTGAAGATGTATGAAATCCCTTTCATCGTCCAATCTCAAACATTTTGGGAATAAGTGATCTTATATGTAACACCCCATGCTTTTACAGTACCCTTCTCTTTGAGTAATGCAATAGCTTGGATTATACTCAACTTCGAGTTCTAGCACACCACAACCAATCAAACTAGCCATTATGATTAGTAATACCCACATTTTTAAATATTAAAAATTCTATTTTTCAAAATGGACTTAGTTCTTGGATTAAAAATATCAAAATTATCTTGGGGTGAATTTTTTGGTATTTTTCTGAACACTTTCAATTTTTGATGAATAGTGAAAACCACTATGTTATAGTTTAAAACCAACTTTTATTTTAATACTATTAATTATTATTTAAATTTATTTTAAAGTAAAATAAGATACATAATAACTATATTAGTTCAATGTAATTCATTGGTGTCATTTTATAATAATATTAGATGTGTAGTATTTTATTGATCTTTTTAACATCTTTTACACACCTTCTAGGCACATTTGAAAATTTGATGAAAATGTAATTTTACCACTTTTGTGATTTGAATTTGATAAATCTGAGAGTCACAGTTGAAATCAGTAAGTAAAATGTGGTTCAATGGGATGAAAATAATTTTTGGTGAATAATAACTTTTTAATTTTATTTACCACAGTTAAAAGTAAATAGGGTAATTAAAGGTAAACATGATATTATAATTACACTAACACATGTAATAATTATATTGGATAAGTTTTTTTCGACCAAAAACAACCTTAAAAATAATATATGATCCCCTTTTATCCGCTTGGATTAGATTAGGACAATTATTATTATATTATTTAAAGAAGACTTAAATGTGTAAAATTCAATGTTTAATAACTAAACAATTTTTTATATAGGGTTATACATAAGATAAATTTGACTAAAAATATTCACTAGAGATATATTTATATTTCATAAATCATGGTTTTTTATTTCTAAACTTTATACGTTAAATAATTAAATTTATTAATGATACAATGATGATGCAGTATATTACTTATTAATGAATGAATAAAATAATTGATATTATAAATATCAAAATAAATGTAAATTGATAATTTTGATCTATTAAAGTAATTTTATAGGTTAACATGACATTTTAGGATTGATTTAATGTATTTTTTATTGATGTAATCATGTTTATATGACTTTCACAAAAACCAAATACTAAATAGTGTCAAAATTGACATAAATGTGTTTTTAAAACAAATAATACATTCTTAAATGATATATTATTACAATAAATATAAGGTTTTTCCAAAGGACTTATATAATGATATATGTGTCATTAATGAACCACTTTAGGGTCTCTTGGAATTTTATAGTATGTTTATTACCCATGTGTTATAATAATACAAGACGACATGGTAAAAGTAAAACTATTTAACTAAGAGTTAAATCTAAAATAAAGGTTAATATGGTGACCTAAACTTATCTAAAACCTATTGGTTGAGAGGTTTTAGAACCATAATCACCCTATCCTAGAAATAAATCCATTTGGAGACATTTTAAACTGAAAATTATTTTATAATAAAATAACATTTCATGTTTTTTCCTAAAGAGACCCTCACCTCTCTTTTAAAAGGGAACTTCCCCTTCTCTTAATTTCACAACCAAATGCAATTTGGATCAGACAAACCATGATACAATATCCTCCAAAATACCCTTATTTCAACCTAGAGGCCATAATTTGTTCAGAATATAAACCTAAGGAGCTCTTTTGATCAAATCAAAAGGAAGCCCCCGAAGAAGAGGGAATAATTAAATCACATCTTTCAAAGTTATTTTCTTCTTCAACTTACTCATTATTTGTTTTTTCCATACCAAAAAAATAACCCTTTTAAATTAGACATACTTTGATTTAATTATAAATATGGTACAACCATATTCATTATCCTTTCCATCACATAAATGAAAAAGTCATCATACGTGTGTACGTATGGGTTACCGTCTCCACGTCATGGTATAATATGTTATTCAACACTTGATTATTTGGATGGGTATAATAATGATTACAATTGATATAAATAAGAAATATAACATGCTAATGATTATTTTTATATGATATAACATCCAATTACATACTATTTCACGATCACTAGAATGATATTTTTAATCATGCGTACATATGGATTACCATCTCCACACTACTAAAAAAAGGGCATTAGCGACCGCCATTGGAAATCACTATAGGCCTATAGAGACCGCCTAGTGACCACCAATGGCGGTCGCATCAGCTTCGTCGATGTAGGCCAATAGCGACCGCCATTGGAGGTCACTATAGGTGGCCGAAATGCCGGCCTTAAGCGACCGCGTGACGGTCGCTAAACTGGAAAAAAAATTTTAAAAAAAATTCATAGTGAAATAAATAAATAAATATATATATATATATTAAATAATATATATATATATATATTAATGAAAAAATATATATATATATAATATTAAATAATTTTTTTTCATTTTCTTAATGAAATGTACGAAGTGTTCTTTTTTTTCTTCACGGTGCAAAATCAGAGATAAAACAAGGTAATAATCATAAAAAATGGAAAACAATTTCAAACAGCATAAACATAAAAATCATCATAAACGATAAACGTGCTTCAACGATCCGAGCATGTCTATCTATTTCAATCTTCTTCTTCAAAACCTACAATAAGACAAAAAAACTAAAAAACAAAACAAACGTAAATTGAACATAATTATTCAGTTATTATATACATATAATAAAATTAAATATGCCATCAATTCATGGTACTATAATAATTTAAAACCCCCAATTTAAGAAATTCTATCATTTCAGGTCATTTGGAGCACGTTTGCTCCAAATTCGACCGTCTCACACCGTTTTTGGTGTTTTATGACACCAGAAACGCGTTTCCGGTCACCGCGGTCAAACGACACCTCCGATTGACGTTTCGTATGCCCAAATATTTCAAAATAACCCAACGGATATTCTCGTACGGTTTCATGGCATTCCGAGGTCATTCGGGTGGTTTTGACCACCCAACGCGCCGTTTTAGCGCGCGCCGAGCTGCTGAAAACGATGCAGTCGGCCATACCGCATGCACCGCACGTCCGATGGGCGCGCCGTCTCCTCCTACACGTCACGAATAATATTCCTAATCTTTTCATGTGGTTTTAGGTCATTCGGAGCACGTTTGCTCCGAATTCGACCGTCTCACTCCGTTTTTGGTATTTTTTGACACCAGAATAGCGTTTCCGGTCACCGCGGTCAAACGACACCTCCGATTGACGTGTCGTCTGCCCGAACATTTAAGAAATCACACAAAATCTGTTCTCGTACGGTTTAATGACATTCCGAGGTCGTTCGGGTGGTTTTGACCCCCCAACGCGCCATTTTAGCGTGCACCGAGCTGCTGAAAATGACGCAGTCGGCCGTACCGCACACACCGCATGTCTGATGGGTGCGTCGTCTCCTCCTACACGTCGCGAATAATATTACTAATGTTTTCGTGTGGTTTCAGGTAATTTGGAGCACGTTTGCTCCGAATTTGACTGTCTCACACCGTTTTTGGTGTTTTAGGACACCAGAAACGCGTTTCTGGTCACCGCGGTCAAACGACACCTCCGATTGATGTTCTGTCTACCCGAACATTTCCCAAATCACCCAACAGATATTTTTGTACGGTTCCAGGGCATTCTGAGGTCGTTCGGGTGGTTTTGACCCCCCAACGCGCCGTTTTAGCACGCGTCGAGGTGCTGAAAACGACGCATTCGGCAGTACCGCGCGCACCGCACGTCCGATGGGCACTCCGTCTCCTCCTACACGTCACGAATAATATTCCTAATGTTTTTGTGTGGTTTCAGGTCATTCGGAGCACGTTTGATCTGAATTCGACCATCTCACACCGTTTTTGGTGTTTTATGACACCGGAAACGCGTTTCCAGTCACCGCGGTCAAAAGATAGCTCCGATTTATGTGCCGTGTGCCCGAACATTTTAAAAATCTCACAAAGGTTGTTTTCGTACGGTTTCATGGCATTCCGAGATCGTTCGGGTGGTTTTGACCCCCCAACGCGCCAATTTAGCGCGCGCGGAGCTGCTGAAAACGACACATTTGGTTGTACCGCGCGCACCACACGTCCAATGGGCGCGCCCTATCCTCATACACATCAAGAATAATATTCTTAATTTTTTTGTGTGGTTTTAGGTCATTCGGAGCACGTTTGCTCCGAATTTGACCGTCTCACGCCGTTTTTGGTGTTTTGTGACACCGAAAAATCGTTTCCAATCACTGCGGTCAAACGACAGCTCCGATTCACGTACCGTCTACCTGAATATTTCAAAAATCACACAAAGGCTGTTTTTGTATGGTTTCATAGCATTCCGATGTCATTCGGGTGGTTTTGACCCCCCAACGCGCCAGTTTAGCGCGCGCAGAGCTGCTGAAAACGACACATTCTACCGTACCGCATGCACCGCAAGTCCGATTGGCGCGCCGTCTCCTCCTACGCATAACGAATAATATTCCTAATGTTTTCGTGTGGTTTCAGGTCATTCGGAGCACGTTTTCTCCGAATTCGACCGTCTCACGCCGTTTTTGTTGTTTTATGACACCAGAAACGCGTTTCTGGTCACCGCAGTCAAACGACAGCTCCTATTAACGTGCCGTCTGCCCGACCATTTAAAAAATCACACAATGGCTGATGTCGTACGGTTTCATGGAATTCTGAGGACGTTCGAGTGGTTTTGACCCCCCAACGTGCATTTTTAGCGCGCGTCGAGCTGCTGAAAACGACGCATTTGGCCGTACCGCGCGCACAGTACGTACGATGGGTGCGTCGTCTCCTCCTACATGTCACAAATAATAATTAAATTTTTTTCCTATTATTTCAGGTCAATACGATGTCGTCCGCTATGACTTTGATCGTTAAACGCCCGTTTTGGCCGTTTTTGACACCAGAACGGCGTTCCTGGTCACCGCGGGCAAACAACACGTACGATTGACGTGTCGTCTCCTTGACCACATCAAAATTCACTCACCCTTTGATGTCGTCTGATTTAAGGCCATTCAGACCTCGTTCGGCCCGTTTGGACCCCCCACGCGCGTTTATCAAGCGCGCGCAACACTTAAAGAATGCATAATGAGAGCTACCGCGCAGACCGCACGTCTGATTGATGTGATGTCTACGCATACACTTTGAAAATAATAATGAGATTGTTGTCCTGTGATTTCAGGTCAATCCGATGTCGTCCGCTATGAGTTTGACCATTAGACACCTGTTTTGGCCGTTTATGACACCAAAACGACGTTCCCATCACCGCGGGAACACGACACGTCTGATTGACGTGTCGTCTGCTCGACCACATCAAAATTCACTCACCCTTTGATGTCGTCTGATTTCAGGCCATTCGGACCTCGTTTGGCCCATTTTGACCCCCCATGCGCGTTTATCAAGCGCGCACAACACTTAAAGAACGCATAATGAGTCCTACCACGCAGACCGCATGTCCGATTGACGTGATGTCTGTGCGTACACATCACGAATAATAATTAGATTGTTTTCTTGTTATTTCATGTCAATCCGATGTCTTCCTCTATGAATTTGACTGTTAGACGCCCGTTTTGGCCGTTTATGACACCAGAATGGAGTTCCTGGTCACCGCGGGCACACGACACGTCTGATTGACGTGCCGTTTGCTCGACCACATCACAATTCACTCACCCTTTTATTTCGTCTGATATCAGGCCATTCGGACGTCGTTCGGCCCGTTTGGACCCCCCCACGCGCGTTTATGAAGTGTGTGCAACACTTAAAGAACGCATAATGAGCCCTACCGCGCAGACCGCACGACCGATTGATGTTCCGTCTACGCGTACAAGTCAAGAATAATAATTAGATTGTTTTCTCGTGATTTCAGGTCAATCCAATGTCGTCCGCTATGACTTTGACCATTAGACGCCTGTTTTGGCTGTTTATGACACCAGAACGGCATTCCCAGTCACCGCAGGCACAGGTCACGTCCAATTGACGTTTTGTATGCTCTACCACATCACAATTCACTCACCCTTTGATGTCGTCTGATTTCAGGCCATTTGGACCTCGTTCGCCCCATTTGGACCCCCCCCCCACGCGCGTTTATGAAGCACACGCAACAGTTAAAGAACGCATAATCAGCCCTACCGCGCAGACCGAACGTCCGATTGACATTCCGTCTGCACGTACACGTCACGAATAATAATTAGATTGTTTTCCTGTGATTTCAGGTCAATGTGATGTCGGCCGCTATGAATTTGACCGTTAGATGCTCGTTTTGGCCGTTTATGACACAAGAACGGCGTTCCTCGTCACTGCGGGCACACGGCACGTCCGATTGATGTGCCATCTACTCGACCACATCACAATTCACTCACCCTTTGATGTCATCTGATTTCAGGCCATTCGGACCTCGTTCGGCTCATTTGGACCCCCCACGCGCATTTATCAAGCACATGCAACACTTAAAGAAAGCATAATGAGTCCTACTGCGTAGACCGCACGTCCGATTGATGTGCCGTCTGCGAGTACACGTTGCGAATAATAATTATATTGTTGTACTGTGATTTCAGGTCAATCTGATGTCGTCCTCTATGAGTTTGACCGTTAGACGCCCGTTTTGGCCGTTTGTGACACCAGAACAGCGTTCCCGGTCACTGCGGGCACACGGCACGTCCGATTGACGTACCGTCTGCTCGACAACATCACAATTCACTCACCCTCTGATGTCGTCTGATTTCAGGCCATTCGGACCTCGTTCGTCCCGTTTGGACACCCCCACGCGCGTTTATCAAACACGCACAACACTTAAGAAACGCATAATGAGCCCTACCGCGCAGACCGCAAGTCCGATTGACGTGCTGTCTGTGCATACACGTTGAGAATAATAATTAGATTGTTTTCATGTGATTTCAGATCTATCTGATGTCGTCCGCTATGAGTTTGACCGTTAGACGCCCGTTTTGGCCGTTTATGACACCAGAACGGCGTTCCTGGTCACCGTGGGCACACGACATGTCCGATTGACGTGATGTCTACTCGAACACATCAAATTTCACTCACCCTTTGATGTCGTCTGATTTAAGGCCATTCAGACGTCGTTCGGCCCGTTTGGACCCCCCCCCCCCCACGCGCGTTTATGAAGCGCGCGCCACACTTAAAGAAAGCATAATGAGCCCTACCGTGTAGACCGCAAGTCTGATTGATGTACCGTCTATGCATACACGTAAAGAATAATAATTAGATTGTTTTACTATGATTTCAGGTCAATCCGATGTTGTCCGCTATGACTTTGACTGTTAGATGCCTGTTTTGGCCGTTTGGGACACCAGAACGGCGTTCCCGGTCACCACGGGCACACGGCACGTCTGATTGATATGATGTCTGCTCGACCACATCAAAATTCACTCACCCTTTGATTTCGTCTGATTTCAGGCCATTCAGACCTCGTTCGGCCTGTTTGGACCCCCCACGCGCGTTTATCAAGCGCACGCAACACTTAAAGAACGCCCAATGAGCCCTACCGCACAAACCACATGTCCGATTGACGTTCTGTCTGCGCATACACGTTGAAAATAATAATTATATTGTTTTCCTATGATTTCAGGTCAATATGATGTCGTACGCTATGAGTTTGACCATTAAACGCCCGTTTTGGCCGTTTATGACACCAGAACAGCGTTCCCGGTCACCACGGGCACACGGCACCTCTGATTGACATGTCGTCTGCTCGACCACATCATAATTCAATCACCCTTTGATGTCGTCTGATTTCAGGCCAATTGGGCCTAATTCGGCCAGTTTGGACCCCCCCCCACGCGCGTTTATCATGTGCGCACAACACTTAAAGAACGCATAATGAGCCTTAACGCGCAGACTGCACGTCCGATTGACGTGCCGTCTGCGCGTACACGTTGAGAATAATAATTAAATTGTTGTACAGAGTGCGGGGGAGGCTGTACGAGGTGCGAGAGGGTTGTCCGGGGTGTGGAGAGGCTTTCCGGAGTGCGGGAGGGCTGTCCGGGGTGCGGGGGGGGGGGGTGTCCGGGTTGCGGGAAGAACTGTACGGAGTGCGGGGGTCCTGTCCGAGGTGCGGGAGGGCTGTCCGGGGTGCGGGGAGGGCTGTTCGGAGTGCGGGGAAGGCTGTCATGGGTGCGGGAGGGCTATCCAGGGTGCGGGGATGGCTGTCCGGAGTGCAGGGAAGGCTGTCTGTGGTGCGAGAGGGTTGTCTGTGGTGTGGGGAGGGCAGTCCGGAGTGCGGGGAGGGCCGTACGAGGTGGGGGGGGGGGGGGGGCTGTCCGGGGTGGGGGGGGGGGGGGGGGGGGGGCTTGTCCGGGGTGCGGGGAGGGCTGTCCGAAGTGCAGGGAGGGCTGTCCGGGGTATGCCGAGGACTACAAATAGTGAACTTAGCCCGTTCATCAAAAACAAGTTTAATGATTTATATTAGGAATCACGTATTTTTTTCAAAAATATTACAGAACATGCAATTCTAAACATTGAAAATTAAATGAACAAAAAATATCCAAATCAATAATTAGTTTCATGGGTACTTTTCAATTCGTGCACACAAACATTTCATGAGGCCAAAACACACATGATACCCCCAAATCACAAAAAAAACTCACTAGAAACCCAACATAAATATCAATAACAACCCTACCATTAAAAGCATAAACACACCTCGTGAATATGATGCGTCATGCGTGTTCATCACTGACCTCCATCCGGTGGGCCAAGGGCCTACAAAAAATAGACATTATGAATATTTTCATAACAAAAATAATTTAAATTAAATAAATAAATACAGTATAAACCTGCGTCATGTGATCCCCTACACCATCACCTGGACGCAAATATTCCTGCAATGCTCTAACCTCGTCATCCAATTGCGCATTTGCCTCCTCGGAAGCCCGCAGTCGTGCCTCGAAATCTGACAACTGCTATGTCATCTGAGAAACATCAGGACTGAAAATTGCAGTGCGTGACACTACAAAACGAGGAATCCCTATTCCATAGCGAAAAATATATCCATGTCTGTCCCGACCAATGATGCGATGAAAGATCTCATCCCTTCGCATGGGAAGCTGTTGCTGGTCCTCAGTCAGATGTTCTAATTCAACTTCAAATTGAGCCTGTGAAATATTTAAATATATATACATATATTAATATAAAGATTTTATGTACGTATTTTTAATGAGTATAAGCACTTAATATCAATGCCGCAGCCTCTGGATCATTGCGATCATGAGTCCTCATCCACACTGACATTTTATCAGTTGGTGCACCTTACTCCCGCAACTATATATGAATAGAATATAAACACAAAACCGTATTAATTAAAAAAATTAAAAAATGAATAAAAAACACCTCATGTCGGATCTGAGACACATGACGAGTCCCGAGCCTGTGAGGTGGTCCCTGAAACGTTCGATTCTCAGAATGGCGTGTAGACACCTCCTACAATCAATTCATTCAAATATCAAACAAATCACACATTCTTGAAAATATATATACCAAAATAAATATACAAACTGCAACACCCTCAGTAGACCAATATGCAACTAAATCACGCCACTGAGCCAGGAGGACACCTCTCGGGACTTTTTCTAGAATGTCTGGGGCACCCACATTTGGTACCCGGTGGTCCCTCTTGACCTTTCATTTATAGTCTTTCCACATCTTACAACATTTACTCATACACACTGGCCGGAACTCATCAGGACATACTTTCAAATTTTGCTATTAATGAAAAAAATCACATATGTTATTGTTGTTTATACATAGGGAATAATGTAAAATGGCCTTCTTACCTGAACCTCCCTCAAATACGATCTAATGAGTCCTAAGGGATAGAAGCCCAGTCACGCGTGGTCAATGGAAATCGATGTGGATCACGTATGATATGACCCAACTGACGAATAAATGCAGGGGAATTCTGTCCCATAGGATGAAATACCTCATCAAATGAAACATCAAAAGTCGTGTCGGAATTCCATGATAATATGCCACGACCAGGGCCTCTCCTGCGAGAGGAAGAAGCAGTCGGGTCTGATCATGTTGATAACAATTTTATATATAAATTGATAGATGTTATAAATATATATATATGTTTATTAATTACATAAAAAATAGAGACAATGACATTCCAACATACCTCGACCCTGAGACATAGATGCCTCAGATGGATGATGTGGATCTTCTGCCTCTTCCCCTGACATGCCTGCAGTCATGGAAAACATTAGTAAGGGGACTATCCAAAGTGTCCAAATGATAAATTGGATTGTTTTTTTAAAAAATAAAACATGTATAGTTGTTAATCAAACAAAAGGGATTAAATAATTAGTTGGGAATGAATTTTAAAAAATCAGAAAGTTCACAAAACAAATATACAAATTATGCACAAAACCAATAAATGCATAGCCAAATTTCAAATTGAATTAATAAAAATTCAAGCAGCACATGAACCACATGAAGAATACCTCAATGGGAAGATACACCGATAATAACAACAATATAACATGAGTTAAATTACCCTAAATATTTATAACTGAATAACCTTCAAAAAGTGAGGATTAAACTTACAAGGATTTATAAAATGTTTACATAATTTATGATATCTTAGGCGGAATAGTGGGAAAACAATTATACCTTTCATTAAGCATGCAAATCGATCGTTTCTCCTTCAACAACGGATCTGACCCAATAAATATCTTCTTCAAGTTGAACTATGGTATGTTGATCAAGTTGTTGGGAAACAAAAGGAACAGTCTTGGGTTCATCTTGTTCAAATACAAACACTCCACACCGAGACATTTTGACAACAACTTGCCAACTTGGATTCGAAGGCAAAGTAACAAAGAATACTTGTTCCGCTTGTGATGTCAAAATGAAATGTTCATTATCAAATCGTTCGTTTCTGTATAACATATAGTTAAAATTCACCAATGAAAACTGATATTGATCAACTTTACATCCACGCACTGGATCAACCCAATTATACTTTAACAATATGTACTTAAACCCGTGTGTGTATACAAGTTCAATGATGTCTATCAATTGACCATAGTAATAACCAGAATCAAAAAATAGACAACTGATGCCACTGTTTTGTGTTGCTCGTTTGTCATCAACATCTTTAATACAAAATCGAAAACCATTAGCATTTATATATTTATAACGACGAGCCATTATAGATAGACCTCAGCCAGTTGGATAAATTTTTCAGTTAGCGTGGGGTCCCCTAACTCCCTTAGCTTATGAACCTACATAATTCATAGAATTCAATAATGAAATATAAAGAAATAAATTAGTATAATACTTCACTCATAATGAAAATCAATTTATACATACATAATCCTTGAACCAATCATGAAATGACGCATAATGAGATTGTTGAATTTGTAACTCAGTCGCACGATACATCTCTTCTTTTATCTCAATAATGTGTTTTCTACAAATGATAACACAATGTTTAAATGATCAACTTATGCAAACAAAACATGTAAAATTTAAACAATAAAAGTGATAAGATACTTAATGCATTAATTGGGCAACTGATGGAGTATTGAACAAGATATATCTATGAGCTTGTATCCACTCGATGTTGTCCATATCATATGTGGTTCCTTCTCCAACTAGACCATCCTGAATCCGAGATGGCTTATCTAATTTTGTTTCAACATCCATAAGATATTCTGCACAAAAAGTAGTACACTCATCCATCAAATAACCATTGGCTATTGATGCCTCTGGACGAGCTCTGTTGTATACAAATCTTTTCAATGTACTCAAATACCGCTCAATAAGATACATCCACCTAAATTTCACTGGACCAGCAGCCATTACTTCATCAGTTAGGTGCACTATCAGATGGACCATAACATCGAAAAATGAGGGGGGAAATAGTTTCTCAAAGTGACAAAGCGTAAGTAAAATTCGGTCCTGTAAAATTTTTAAATCACTAATTCATTAATTTCCTAAACAAATCTGTCTAAAAAAATTAAACATCTCAATCAACGGCTGAACAACATTGGGGGATAAAAAATAACAAATGGTGATTGGAATCAATTGCTGAAGTAGTATGTGATTGTCATGAATTTTCAACCCTTGGAATTTCTTGCTCATCGGATTCACACACTTTGAAATATTAGAAGAGTAACCATCATGCACCTTCAGCATCTTCAAAATGGAAAGAAATGTCTCTTTCTCCTTTTTAGTCATCGTATACTGTCCAGCAGGAATATATGCCTTGTTTCCTTCAGCTAACTGTAAATGCAACTGTTTCCTTAAACCCATTTCTTCCAAATCACTGCGTGTATTAACATGGTCCTTTGATTTCCCACTGACACCTAAAATGGTCCACAATGTGTTATCACAAACATTTTTTTCAATGTGCATGACATCCAAATTAAGCCTCAGCATGTTAGTTTTCCAATACAAAAGACTATAAAAAATAATTTTCGTTTTCCAATTGTGACTGCGCTGCCTACCCGCAGGTCGAATATTACGTACCGGAGGAGCCACCAAATCCTGAATTTCATATACCGTGCGGATGTTTTCTTCCTCAATCTGTGATAACATTTTGACTCCTGTCATGATCTTTGGTGCTGGGCTGAACTCTCTAGAACCATCAAATGCCACTCTGTCCTTTCTGAACCTGTGCTGAGGGGGGAGAGAATGTCTATGAACCATGTATGTCCATTTTTTGGAATGCTTAAGCCATACAGATTTTTTTACTTTTGTTGCAACAAGGGCAAGAAAATTCCCCTTTTCATACTCCAGCCTGATAAATTTGCATAAGCAGGGAAGTCATTGATTGTCCACAATAAAGCAGCCTGTAGTTTTAACATTTCATTCATTTCACAGTCATAAGTCATCACACCATCACCCCAAAATTCATTCAACTCATCAATCAATGGCTGAAGGTAAACATCAATCTTATCCCCCGGACTTTTAGGTCCATCAATAAGAGTGGAAAGTAATATAAATTATTGCTTCATACAAAGCCACGAAGGAGGATTATACAGAACCAACACTACGGGGCATGTGCTATGAGTTTCACCAACCATAGACTTGAATGGATTGAAACCATCTGCTGCCAATCCCAATCGGAAATTACGAACATCTTTGGAAAATTCGGGATGTATCTTATCAAAATTCTTCCATGCATGAGAGTCTGTCGGGTGGGTTAACATATCACATTCATGAACTCTTTCTGCATGCCATCTCATTAAATTAGAAACTTTAGATGACATAAAAAATCTTTTCAACCTTGTTTTAAGGGGAAATTAACACATTTGATTTACGGCAATCGGTTTCCCCTGTATCATAATATGACTTTGATGAGTCTGATTTCCCCTGTTCTCTTTCCACCTAGAAGCACCACAAACCGTACAAATATCCAAATGGGCAGTTTCCATTCTAAACAATATACAGTTGTTTGCACATGCATCTATGGTCTCATATGTAAAACCTAAGTTCTCTGTCATCTTACGAGCATGGTAATACGACTCAGGAATCTTAGCGTCGACATGAAGAACCTTTTTCAATAACACCAACAACATGTCGAATGATGTGTCTGACCAATGATTCAAAGTCTTCTAATGCAAAAAATCCACGATAAATGACAATTTATTGAAAGAAGTACATTTAGGATATAATTATATTTTTGCATCATCAATTGCTTCATAAAACCTCCTCGAATCACGATCTGCACCAGAGTGAAGATTTATCTCACCGGTTTCAAGATTCTGGATGTCAATTCCTTCAGGATCCAACCCACGTAACATTTCAGTAAGCATTTCATGCATTGGATCATTCATCCTTGCATTAACATCCATCTGAAACGTATCCATATTTTCACAACGAACATATTCTTCTCCATGACGAGTCTAACTCTTATAATTTCTTAGAAATCCATTAAATAATAGGTGCTCCCTCACAGTATCTCGTGTGAATTGATATCTTTTATCACATTTTCTACATGGACAACTAATATAGTCACTTTCAAATCCTCTGGTGAAGTAAATAAACTGAATGATTCCTTTGAAATACTCTCTAGATGTTCGATTTGGAAGATCAATCCAACTCTTATCCATAATAAGATCCCTATAACAAACATTTACACAAGACTTATTACATTTTCATTTTTCATATCAAATATATTTAAAATAAATACTAATTAATTGTTTGTGAACCATTTATCAAATAATTATGTAAGTGAAAGACCAAGTCATACCTGATTGCGCTACAAACCTGGAAGGGAGGGGAGCCGAAGGCGGTGCTAAGAGGGAGAGGAAAGGAAGCGGTGGGGAGCCGAAGCTGGAGCTGGTGCGGTGATGGAGGGGATGGGTGGCGGTGGTGCGGCAAGGGAGGGGACGAAGACGACGGGGACAGGGGTAGGCGGGGTGCGGGGGGGGGGGGGGGTGGTGTTTGGGGGAGGGACAAGGGGGCGGAGGGCCGAGGGTGGAGGTCGGAGGCCGATGGGGATGGAGGCCGAAGGCCAAGGGGTGGCCGGTGGGCTACCGGGCTGCCAGAGGTGGGTGGCTAGAGGCCCGAGGGCAGAGGGAGGCTGCAGGGCGACCGCAGGGCGGAGGGCGGCCGGAGCCGGAGGGCGGAGGGCGGCCAGAGGAGGGCGGGGCTGGCGGAGGGTGGACGGAGGGAAGAGGGAGGCCGAAGGGCGGCAGAAGCCGGAGGGCGAAGGTTGGCCGGAGGAGGGAGGGGATGGTGGAGGTGGCCGGAGGGTGGCCGGATGGCGGAGGGCGGCCGGCCGGAGGGCGGGGCGACGGAGGGAGGGGCGGCAGAGGGCGGGGCTACGAGGAGGGCGCGAAGACTGGTAGGGCGCGGGCGACGGGGAGCGGGGCGACGAGGAGGGTGCGGCGATGGGGAGGGCACATGTGACGGGGAACGGGGTGATGGGGAGGGCACGTCGACAGGGAGGGCGTGGGCGACGAGGAGGGGGAAGGGGGGGGGGGGGGGGGGGCGCTTCGCGAGGAGGGAGGGGGGGGAGGGGCGCTAAAGCCCCCATTTTTTTAGGGAATTGTAGCGACCACCATTATTAAGGGGTCAAAAGCCCATTTTTCTAGTAATGCCACGAACCCGATGGGATTCATTCCCCATCGTAACCATTCAAGAATAATTTTTATTTTATGATTAAAAATAAAGTTTAAAATATTAATATAAATCTTGATATGAATAAAATATATCTTAATCATAACACACATGACTTACATAACAAAACATATAATGGAAGACGAATCAGTTAACACCTGAAACAATGATACAACTGAAATATTATTAACAATGAAATATTATAAGATCAAATATGATATCATATTTATTTATGTGGTTCTTGTATAGTTACATAAGAATGATTTAACTATTATATAAGAGTTAAACGTACCCTCGACCAAGGAAAAGTACATGTTAAGGGTTAATTTTACAATATCTTTTTTGATCTTGTTTATACGTAAGTATCTACTAGGGCATCTTTATCATCCAATTCCTAGATTCTTAAAAATGTATTTTTAAAAAATTACTATTTACTAGAATATGGGTTAAAGTCATTTATACCCTTTTTTTATTTTTTATAAAATGGTATTAATGTAATATTTCCATCACTTTCCAAATTAGTAACTTTATGACCTTTTTGAAAAATTAAGGAAACAATGATTTTTTAACTTATAAGGTAGGTCACGCTATCTTCCACCATTATAAAACTTCAAAGACTCCATTAAAATCTTGAAGTAATATTTTTAAAATAATTTTTTTCTTTTATATTTATGTTACTCTTAAATGATTTCAAAAAAGATAGATATATTTCACTCAAATAGATTTTATTTCATCTATTTCAACATCCTTTGTTAGATTTTATGCTTGTTTGAAGTTGATTTATTATAATAGAATATTTTATACTGTATTGAATGTTTTGTGATATGTTTTACTATGTATGTTCAATTTTTATACAATTCATGGTTTATAGATAAATTATTAACATTTCATATGCTAGTTTCAATATGAATATTTATGTTATGTTTCAACCTTTTCATATGAGGAATGAAATGGACATAGTAAGTGATAGTTGTAGCCCTCTATAGCTCATAGATGCATCAGTAGGTCTCATGAAACAAAATAGTGTCTTGGAACAAGGCCATGACAAAATCTTTTTTGTAGTCTTGGCACGATGCCAAGGATGTGTGGTTATGATGTCTGGCATTATGCATTACATCATTATGAAATTATATATTGATATTACATGTGCTTATTCTACTAGTAGAATATCAATGTGAATAATTAAATGGAATTATTTGATTTATCATTTCCATATTATGATGAAGTTTATGTTTAAAAGGCTTGTGTTTTAGTATTATACATTTCTTAAAATGTTTATGCTTATTTATGATATTTTTTGTTATATTGTTATCCTTACTGAGAATCTGATCTCACCCCATTCTTATGATTTCTTTTTCCCAAGATGTGAAGAAGTATATTATTATTGACCTGCAAGGATAGGTTAAGGGATATGAGTTTTTTCAATGAGTACACCATGCCGTTGTTTTTTTACTTCATGATGTAAAGTAAAACTTATGTTTTTATATATTACTTCCAAGGCTACTAAACTAATCCTTATTTTGAGACTTGATATCTTATGATCATGCCAATGTAATGTAATAATGCACCAATTCTGGGTAACTAGGGTCAGGGAAATGAAGTTGTTATCAGACAAAGTTTATTAAAAACCTTGCAAACTAGATTTAGAAAAACTCTTATTAAAAAACATTACCCTAAGAAATAATTTGAGGATTAGTACAGAATAGCTTCCTATAATTTTGGTAATGTATATATTTTGTGAATTTTACTTGAAAATAGATCTCTATATAGATACAAACTTTTATAGGTGGCTCTAGAACAGATTTATTGATGAGTGAAAACTTTTACAAGGAGTTTTGGGCTTGACCTGTGGTATCCTGGTACACGACAACAAGCCTTGCTGCACTATTAGTATTGAAACTCCTGGGGGATATTCTTAGTATAATTCACATTTTCTTTATAAAGAATTATGAAATTTTTAAGCTCAAATCCTTCCCCAAAGAATTTTTTTTTTATGATTATGGATTATATTCACAAACAGTTCAATTTATGTTAGGTATTTGACAAGTTTGTAATTATGCATTGGGATTAAAAAACTAACCTAGTGTATGCCATTTTCTAGAAATGGAACCTAATGGAAGAAATGGAACTATATCAATTCACTTAATACATGTAGGGATTTCCATCATACTCAAGATAATTATATTGGAGCCGGTGATTCAACTGGTGACGAATAGCATATAACAATACCAGGACAACAAACTCAGGTTATTAATAATAACCTTACCCGTATGGAGCACCCTGATCCACAACAGAGAGGGTCAATGTTAGACCACTTAATGAGGAAACAACCAACAACATTAAAGGGGAAAATTTCCTTTTTTATCTAAATAATGGATAAGTTACTTATAGAAAATATTTCATGATTTGGGGGTAGTGAAAGGGTAATATTTTTCATGGAAGTTTATTGCATCACTGGAGATGCAGATCAATAGTGGTCATTAATTCAAAACACAAAAGACGATGAGGAATTATCAAATATTTAATGGAGGTAGTTTAAAGACAATTTCATAGAAAATTAATTTCCTCATGATCATCGAGTGGATATGGAAAGACAATTTCTGAGTCTAAGGAAAAAAAGGATGAGAATGTCACAAATTATGCGGCTAACGTTACATGGTTATCAAGGAATGATGCAGATTATATACGTAACCAACGAAGTAATGTTGGTTGATTATTTGATGGGTTAAAACCATTTCTCTATATAGAATTAGTCTCACAATCCGTCTCATCATATGAAGATATAGTCTCATGTGCTATCAAGACATTAAAATAATTCTCTAAGTCATAAAAATTTAAATCAATGAAGGAGAAGAAGATATCTTCTGAACAATATGGAAATTTAAATAAGGGAAATAAGGGAAAATTTTAATTTCTGTCTTTCCTTAAATTTCAGAGGAAACACCTCGGTACTTACCTGAAGGGAATGGGAGTTTGTTAAAACTATGGTGAAAAGGGCCACCAAGCACCTAATTGTAAGGGAATGAAACTGGTTGTTAATGTTGAATGATAAAATTGTAGAGAAATGGGGCATTATGAAAATGAATGTCTTATGTTCCAGGGAAATACACCTTAGAAAGGAAAGGAAGAAAGTCCAAGCTTATGTGATCACTACTACTGAGGTTGAAGCTCTTAATGACATGGTGGTAGGTACTTTAATCATTTACTCAAATATAGATCATGCTTTATTTGATTTTGGATAATTTCATTCTTCCATATATTCCCAGTTTTACAAGAAAATTATATATTTCCAAATTGATTTAACAAGTGATTAGTTAGTCAAAACTCATAAGGGAAGTATCATTTCAACAAAGTTTTGTTAATCAGTCACCATTATGGAATATAAAGGTTCTTTATATGCTGATCTTGTTGTCATACCCCTGATTTAATTTTATGTAATCCTCGAAATGGATTGTACTTTGAAACATTATACGAAAAACTACTATAATAAAAAGGAGGATACAATTTTTTATGATGATAAGGAATCCCTTATCTTTAGAGAAGAATCATTGCCATCTAATTATCATCCAGATCCTCCCCAGTAGCTCTACTAAATTCAATTATTGGAGAGTAATAGAGTGAAATAACTCTGGGTGATGAAATTAATTTTCAAATAGAGGACATACCTATTATTTATTAATATGTTAATGTGTTTCCAAAGGATTTACATGGACATTATTTAGAAAGAGTAATTGAATTTTCCATTTACATAATTCCTAGTTCAAGGACCATATCGAAGACCTCTTATAGAATGGACACTGTGTAATTAGTGGAACTAAATAAAAAACTAGAATAATTGAGTAATAAAGGATTTATTCTCCCTAGTTTTTCTCCATGGGGATCCCCTGTTCATTTTGTTACGAAGAAATATGGATCTATGAGGTTGTTCATTGACTACAGGGAGATCAATGCTACACCAATAAAGAAAAATTATCCCCTACCTTGAATTGATGATTTATTTTACCAACATTATGGATCTCAATATTTTTCAAAAATTGACCTTTGATCTGCATATCATCATTTGTGGGTGAAGAAGGAATACATTCAATAGATAGCATGTTGTACCATGTATGGGCATTATGAGTTTACAGTAATTCCTTTTGGACTGACTAAAGGACCCTCTGTTATCATGGATATAATACATAGAGTTTTCAAGGAATATCTTGATGACTTTTTAGCACTATTTATTAATGATATCTTTGTATAATCAAAAATCTATAAAGATCTTGATAATAACTTGTGCGCTATTATAAAAACTCTCAGAATAAATGAATTGAACGGGATGTTTAGAAAGTGAGAATTTTGGCTTTAAGAGATTTCTTTCCTTGTAAATATTGTCTATAAGGATTGAATATTTATTTTTCGTTCAAAGAATAAGGAAATACATGAATTGACAACACCGACATGTAAAACTGAGGCACGTAGTTATATTTTTTTAGTAGGCAACTATCGACGTTTTGTCTATAATTTTACTCGATTGGATAACCCATTAACCAAGCTCATACGTAAAGCGGAAAAATTTGTTTGGAAAAAAGAATGTGAAAAATGTTTTGAAGAAGTGAAGAGAATATTAGGTAAGGCACTTATCTTGACTCTACCATCGGGTAATGATGGGATTATTTTTTATAGTGATGCTTCAAATAAATGACTGATTTTTGTCCTTATGTAGAATGTTAGGGTTATTTCCTCTGCACAACAGAAGCTAAAGATTCAGGAAAAAAACTATCCCAGTCATGATCTTGAGTTAGCATCTATAATATTTTCTCTGAGGATATCGAGATACTATCTATATTGTAAAAAATGTGATATTTATATTGATCACAAGAGTTTTAAGTATATTTTCTCACAAAATGAACTCAAAATGAGGCATAGGCGATGGCTTGAACTACTCAAGGATTATGATTGCAGTATACACTACCACCCGAGGAAGGAAAATCAGGTGTTTGATGCTTTGAGGAGAAATGATCACAGTGTTATGAAAAATATGAGAGTTGAAAGGGATCCTATATTCATGGATCTAGTAAAGATGGATATGTGAAAAATCATAGAAGGTGAAACATAAATACATTATAAATTGGTTGCCAAACTGTCTTTACTAGAAAGAATAAAAAGATCTGAGACTGATGACGAGGAGTTTCAAAAGAAAATTAAAGCTGTGAATGATGGGAGATTGATCGACATTATATATGAATTTTGAATTTTGAAATTTGGGAAGATACTTTGAGTTCATAACATACCATATCTAAAAAAGAAATTGTTAGATGATGCTCAAAGCTCTAAATTCTCTATACACCCTTGTAGCACTAAGATGTATAGAGATTTGAAGGAACATTTTTGGTGGGACAACATGAAGAGGGATATTTATAAATATGTGTCAAGATGTATGGTTTGTCAATAGGTGAAGGATAGAAGACAACATCCTAGAGGAGTCATGAAACCTCTTCCCATACCTGAGTGGAAATGGGATGATATTTTAATGGACTTTGTCTTGGGGCTACCAAAGAATCCTATAAGGAGTGATGAAATATGGGTCATTGTTGATCATCTTACCAAGTCGGCACATTTTCTTGCTATAAGAGAAGATTTTCCACTCTAACGTTTATCAAGAATAAATATTATTGAAATTGTATGACTTCATGGTGTACCCCTATCGATTGTTTCTGATTGTGATCCCCATTTTAAATCAATATTCTGAAAACTTCTTCCAAAAGACCTAGATACTGAACATCATTTCATCACTTCCAACCACCCCAAAAACTGATGGACAATCAGAATAGACTATTCAAACCATATAAGTTAAGTTGAGATCTTTTTTCACTTGACTTTCAAGGTATGTTGGGTCAGTATTTACCTTTGGTATAATATTTCAATAATAATAGATTCCATTAATGTATTTAGATGGAACCATATGAAGTGTTATATATAAAGAGATGTCACACACCAAGTTGTTGGGATGATGTCGGTGAAAGAAAACTCGTACGCCCAGAACCTATTGATGAACCAATGGAAAAGGTGAATATTATCCAAACCCACATCAAAGTAGCTCAAAGTAGGAAAAAGATCTATGCCGATAACTAAAGGAATGATATCGAATTTCAAGTTGGAGATAATGTTTTCATGAAGGAATCACTACTAAAGGGTGTTGTACCATTCGGTAAGAAGGCTAAATTGAGTGCCAGGTACATCGGACCTTTCAAAATTCTAGAATGAATTGGAGTTGTAGCTTATCGTTTGGAAATGCCTCCAAGTCTCTCCAAAGTTAATGATGTGTTCCATGTGTCACTGTTGATAAAATACATGCCCAACCCAACACATGTACACACCTATGAAGAATTAGAACTAAAACCTGATCTGTCTTATTACGAAGAGATGATCAAAATTCTTAATACCAGAGACCAAGTGTTGAGAAAATGGAAGACTCTCCTAGTGAAAGTTCTATGGAGAAACCATAAGATTGAAGGGGAATCATGGGAACCTAAGGAACATATGATGGAGAACTACCTGAATATTTTTATGCACTAATATTCTAAAATTTTCTAGGATGAAATTTTTTAAGGAGGGATGAATGTGACAACCCAAGGTTCTATGGTATGCTTCTCTTTCTATAATGCAATAGCTTGCATTTTACGCAACATCAATTTATAGTGCACCACGACCAATCAAACTAGCCATTATGAATAGTAATACCCACTTTATGAAATTTTATTTTTCAAAATGGACTTAATTTTTTGGATTAGGAATATCAAAATTAGATTAGGGTATATTTTTTGGTATTTTTCTGAAAACATTCAAATTTTGATTAATAGTAAAAAACTCTGTGTTATTGTTCAAAAACTACTTTTATTTAAATAATTATTATTTTTATTTAAATTTATTTTAATGTCAAAATAGATACATAATACCTATATTAGTTCAATTTAATTCATTGGAGTCATTTTATAACAAGATTAGATGTATACAATTTAGTGAACTTTTTAACATCTTTTACCAACCTTCTAGGCACATTTGCAAATTTGCATAAAATGAAATTTTACCGCTTATCTGATTTGAATTTAAAAAATCCTAGAGACACAGTTGACATCAATAAGTAAATTTTGGTTCAATATGATGAAAATATTTTTTGGTGAATAGTTACTTTTGAATTTTATTTACCACAGTTAAAAGAGAATATGGTAACTAAAGGTAAAAATGATATTATAATTACCCTAACACATGTCCTCATTCTATTGGATAAGTGTTTTTCGAACAAAATAAACCTTAGGAATAAAATATGATCCTATTTGATCCACATTGATTATATTATGACATTTTATTATTTTATTTAAAGAAGAGTTAAATGTGTAAAATTCAAAGTATAATAACTAAACCATTTTTAATATTGGGTTATAAATAACATAAATTTGACAACAAATATTGATTATAAATATAAAATTTTTTCCTACGTAATGGAATTTTATTTAATATTTTTAGACATTAAATAATTAAATTTATTTATGACTTAATAATGATACAGTAATAACCTTATTAATGAAAAATTAAATAATTGATATTATAAATATCAAAATAAATGTAAATTGAGACTTTTGATGCATTACAATAATTTTATAAGTTAATATTACATGTTATGGTTGATTTAATCTATTTTTTTCCTAATTAATCATGTTTATTTGACTTTCATTAAAACCAAATTTTAAATAGTGTCAAAATTGACATAAATTGGTTTTTAAATAAAATACTATATTATTAAATGATATAATGTTCCTAAAAAATAAGTTCCAGCCAAAAGAGTTATATAATGATATATATGTCATTAATTAACCACTTGAAGTTATATTTTGATATTATAGTATGTTTATTTAACCATGTATTATAATAATACAAGAAGACATGGTAAAAGATAAAGTATTTAACTAAGAGTTAAATCTAAAAGATATGGTATATAGTGTAACCTATACTTGTCTAAAACCTATTTTTGAGAGGTTTTAGACCAATCCCCACTGTATTCTAGAAATAAAACCATTTTTATCAATTAGAAACCAAAAACTATTTTATAATAAAATAATATTTCAGGCTTTTCCAAAAGTGACCCTCACCTCTCTTATAAAAGGGTACTTCCCCTTCTCTTAATTTCGCACCTCCAAATCAATTTTACTCTACCAACCACTGATCAAATAACCTCCAAAATACCCTAAATTCATCCTATAAGACTTACCTTGAACAGAAATCCATCTTAAGGATCCCTTTTGATCAAATCAAAGTGAAGGACCTGAAGAAAAGGTAATAAAATAATCACATCTTTCAAATTTCATTTATTCCTCAGCTTCTTCTTTCTTTGATGTTTCAATACCAAAAGAAAAAACCCATTTCCTTCTACATAATTTGATTTTATATTGAATATGTTAAAACCATATTCATTATTCTATCAATCTTATGAATGACAATGTCATTATACATGCATACGTACAACTTACCGTCTCTACGTCGTGGTGTAGTTTGTTATTCAACACTTTATTATTTTGACAGATATAATAATAAGTAAAATTGATTTAAATAATAAATATAAAATTTGAATTATTATTTATATATTATATACCATCCAATTACATATTATTTCACCATAAATAGAATGATATTGTTGCTTGTACGTACATATGGATTACCGTCTCCATGAACATGATGAGATTCATTCCCCATCGTAACCATTCAAGAATAATTTTCATTTTATGATTATTTTTTAAGAACATAATATCATTCTGGATATGAATCAAATACATCCTATTAACAAAAAACATGACTTACTTAACAAAACATATAAAGGAGAACGAATCAATTAACACCCAAAACAAAGATACAACTGAATAGTATTTACAAAGAAATATTAGAAAATCATATATGGTATCATATATATGTATGTGGTTATTGTAAAATTTAATAAAAATTATTTAACTGTTATACAAGAGGTTAATTTACCCTCGACCAAGGAAAATTACAAGGTGAGGGTTAATTTTACAATCTCTTTATTACCCAGGGTTGTTTATATGTAAGTATCTACTAGAACCTCTTTATTATACACATCCGTTTTTCTTACAAATGTATTTCAAAACATTTTTACTTTTTTACTAGACTATGTGTTAAATTCATTTATACCATTGGTTCACTTTTCATAAAATTTTATAAAAGGAATATTTCCGTCACATTCTAAATAAGGTACATTATGACCATTTTGAAAATTTAAGGAAAGCAAGTTTTTTAACTTATATATCGGGTGCAGCTATTTTCCAATTTTATAAACCTTATAATATTCCCTTACAAAGTTATTATAATATTATAAAAATAAATGTTATATTTTATAATTACGTGACTTTTAAATGATTTCAATACAGAAAATGATATTTCTCTCAAATAGTTTTGATTTCATCTATGTCAACATCCTCTTTTTAACATTATGCTTGCTTGAAGATGATTTATTAAGATAGAATCTTCCATATTGTAAAAAAAATTTGTGATATGTTTTACTGTGTATGTGCTATATTTATACAATTCATGGTTTATGGTTAAATTATTAACATTTAATATGTTAGTTTTAATAAGAACGTTTATGTTATGTTTCAACCTTTTCATATGAGGGATGCATGGGACTTAGTGACGGGTGGAGCCCACTATAACTCACTGATTCATCGATAGGTCTCATGAGACAAACTAGTGTCTTGGCACAAGGCCTTGAAAAAATATTATTTTTATTATTTTCATGATGCCTTGACTATGTGGTTTCGATGTACGTCATTATGCATTCCATCATTATGAAATTATCTATTGATATTACATGTGATTATTCAACAAGTAGAATAACTATGTGAATATGTAAATAAAATTAATTTATATATCATTTCCATATTATGAATAAGTTTATCTTAAAAATGATTGTGTTTTAATCTTCTACATTTATTTAAATGTTTATGCTTATTTATTATAGTTATAGCTATATTGTTATCCTTACTGAGCATCTGATCTCACCCATCTCATGTGTTTTATTTTTCCTAGGATGTAAAGAAGTATATTATGATTGGCATGCTGAGATAGGATAAGGGATATTATTGTTTTCAAAGGGCACAAAATATTTTTGTATTTTTTATTTCATATTGAAATGAAAAATTTATTTATGTATCTATTACTACCAAGGCTACTAAACTAATAGGTCTTTCGATAAATGATCTCTTATGATCATGACAATGTTATGTAATAATGCACCAACTCTTGGTAACAATGGTCTTGGAATTACAGTATAATTTCTTATGGATGTCTTCCCATACCATACACGGATAATGATCATCCCAAGATACGATGTCCCACAAACCTTTGTAGAATCGTGTAACATGTAAGTATCAAGATCCAACTTTGAATCTAAATGGTTGTCAATGTGGTCAAGCATTGAATCCATATATTCTAACCATGAATTTGAAACCTGAGGTCTGACATCCCCTGATAAGGTGGTAGGATGATACAGATGAATGTACTAAGTTATATATTCCATAGTAGTGTAGTCCATGGAAATACATGAATAGACTTCACGAATAGAAAAAAAACATTAACATACCATAGAATCAGAACCTAGTGGAGGATCTGTGGGAGGTGCCTGAGGTGTAACTAAAAGAGGTATTATGTGTTTCTTGTCCCAAAACCTCCTATGTGTTCTCATTTCAACTCTATTATTGTACAACATGAGGATGTTGTGGTGGAATAAATTTAATGTTTAAAATAACACTCTTAGAACAATATTTATAATTGATACAAAAAGAAGATAATGACTCTGGAATGTAAAGAGTGGCTATAATCCCCCCTCCCCCCCAAGAAGGACACAAAATACAACTTGTTTTGAGATCTAGGTCTTGGTTATATGATAAGGTTTAAAAAGGATCATATGAAATGACATACTTCCCACTACTAAGGTCGGGTCAGGTTCATGGTCTCATTTTACACATATATGATGTCCCCTTTAATTTTAAATGTTGTATTCATTTTAATCCATTTCTGTCTCTAAAATACTCTACATTGTTATTTATTAGGGACAATACATATCTTAAATTGAATGGATGAGACCACTTAAACTGTACTGTAACATGTTCCAACCCATATGACGAATGGTATGTGGCTCAATGTGACATAAAAAACTTCTTAAGGTGTCTTCATTAACCTATGATAAAAAACAAAATTATGTAAATTAATACTCATTATTTTTCAGTTATTTTTTTCAATCATACATGACAGTTCAGCACATCTATATAATTAAACATTCATACCACACAAAAATCACATACAATACAGGAAATTGAAGAATTAGAATTAATATGGAATGTAATAATGAATGGAATTTCAAATCCTATGGTGCCGAGTATGATTCTTGTATCTAATATGACCCAATATCATCTGGTTAAGGATATAAATACCTTCATCAAAACATCATAATTAATAATAGATAAAATCAAGTGCATCACCCAATATATAAATCAAAGAAACTGTAACAACAGAAGCATAACAGAATTTACCCATCCATGCCAATTTGGGTTTCCACTATATGTGGGTCCGATACTCCCATGAATAGACTCATTACCAAATTCAAATGTCCTAGTCTCCTGTATTAATCCAAATAGTAATATAAATAGGAATAATGATCACTAATACAACTTTGTATCATCCCTTTTTGGGTTCCACTTACCGGTTCCCATAGATGGTGGCCACTTGATCTCAAGCACGACACCCTAAATTCTAGAGTCTGTCGACTAATAGCAATAGCATAGGATGTATATGTGAGATAATTATGACCTCATAGATCATACTGTGTACAAAATTAGAAAATAGATAGTAAATAGAATATGAAAAAATAAGAAACATCTAATAGTGTAAATAAGGGAAATAAACCAATCAATAAAAATGAACAACATATGGATTATAAGTAAACAATAAATACCAAATAATAATTATGGTCATGATTTTGTAAGAGATATTAGAGTACATGTGGAATGGGGAATACAAGAATATACTACATGTTATAAAAATATACAAAAATGAAAAAAATATACTTCTGCAAGCATCCTGAGAATATGCTCAGTCATCTACCCCATACTCCATGATAGTGTTGGGAATAAAACCTCATAATTTAGACACATTCCTTTATCTGTACCAGTAATAATAAAGTATTCATGGGTAAAAATGATTTCAAAGAAGGGTGTGAGATAAAATAATAGTAGGCCACCCCCAACAGTGTCTAAGAAAATTCATTTCTTGTATTAAATAAATGAACAAAATTCTATAAATGATAAGTGAATAGAAATAAATAAATAAATTATTCAGTCTTGGTTCCCAAATGGACCCCCGACTAATACAACATACATTTTCATATTCCAAATTTTTGATCTAAGGTACCTATATAAGTAATAAGGAATGTGTATGGGTCATCATAATTTACAAAACAAGTGCAAAATAACCCCTGTACAGAATTTTTCTTGGTGGTTGCTTATATAGAATATCAATCAAGCAACCTAATAATTCCAATAAAAGGCATCACATGTGAAAAATATAAATATGTCAAATCCAATGATGGATCCCTGATCCTATTCATGGTGATCTATAAAGAATCACATGGGTCACTATAGGAGTCTCTTATATAATCAATATCACTCAGTCAATCTAATGAAACCCTTAAATTCATCCATTGTATAACTAATGGTTTGGTGAAATGTGATTTTGTACTATGTATCTCATATAGGTGACTAGATATCATTTAAGTCATGGATAAGCCATCCTTCCAATGATTCCCCCCCATTGTTTCTCCCCTTGGTAATCAGTGTCACTCATGAGTATGAATAATCCACCTAGAGAGCCTGTATAGGTCATGCCAAAGTATCTCTCATGGAACATCAAGTAGTTCAAATTTTAGTCATAGTTAATCCATCCATGGTGTCCTTAATTTGGGACCCCAGTTATCTATCATCCCACAATCTATTTAGGAGTAGAAAAAAAGGAACATAATAAAACTTGGAATTTACAATCATATCTCATCAATAATAATTCCAATATCACATACTAAATAAGCTATTCAATTTATAAAATTCGGGAAAAACAACTATTCTAATAAGCACAAGGTATAAATTGTATGCAATGAATAATTCCCATGGAATAAGTCAAAGCATGATGAAATGAGACATGAGGAATAATGAATAAACACAAGATAATAAGCAACACGTTCATGTATAAGGAAAATGATAGGGTAAGAATGTAAAGCAATGCCATAAGCTGTATATAATGAGGTAATCAATAAGAATAAAGAATGCCAAATTGGGTCTAACTAATGGATCAAAATTCAACTTATTTCAAACTATAAATGAAGAAATCTTTCACTCGATTAAAAAACACATCATGTTGTCAATGACTCAAGGATGAGTTAACTAGGACATTATGGTGGGAAAACACAATGGGTGAGACAACGACAAAGAGAACAACCAAAAGATGGTATTATTCATAATTTAGGCAACTAAATATATATGGAAGAAATTAATTTAATTTATTATTCACATTTTATTAATATCCAAAAAGTTCTGGTGCATGGAACAATATAGATTCATTTAAAAATAGATGAAATGTGCATGAAATACCTATACCACCTACCACGATGTAGTTGAAATCCACTCTTACTTAATCAAAGTACAAATAAATATAGAATAAGATAAATTTAATAAATCAGCCAGCACCCAAAAATAGTGTAGAATAGGTCAGACCTAAGTTTCTAAATATGGTATGGTAGAAAGGGAAAATATAAGGGATATGATCATAGTGATTACCAAGGGATTTAAAATTGATCTAACAGTAAAAGATTTGTTTGAAGAATTAATGACCTGTTTGAAAACCTATGAAGGAGGAAGGGATAAGGCATCATATTCCAGGGTGGAGGGTTAGTCTACTAGAGAATAAAGATAGGAAGTATTGGTTTAATTAAAACATTCATTAACTAAAAATTTGGAAATTTACCTTCACAAGCATGGGTGTTGGGTTGGGCCCCACGGTTGGCCAAATAGTGCACCAACCATGCATAAATCCATTGTTCAATATGGTTGTTTCATGTTCTAGTTGGAACTTTTTATTAGCCAAGTGAATAACTTGATAAATTCCCTTATTTAAAACATTATATATCCCACAAGGACATCTACCTTGGGTCACACAGTTTAAGACAAACAGTGTGTCAGAATCTGCCACATTAATTTTTGGGTATTCAGGCCCCAAACGAGCCCCATATTCCATTGAAACCTCATTATCTCCATTAAGAGATATTATTAAGTAAAAACTATGGAATCAAAATTGGAAAATGGTCCATAATTTGATTCAAAAAAAGGGATTATGCAATAATAGGTTAAATTACATTAAATTAGATAGAATTGGGAGTTATGGGATTCTCATCTCACTTTTACTTCAATGAATAAAAAACCATATTCAATATTTATATCTTTTTCCTAGTTTGTATACAGTCTGTTATTTATGTTATATCATGTGTTCATATATAATCAAGGAATTCAAATTTTCATTTAAAATTGTCTCTTTCATGGGGGGTATGATAAAAAAATTAATGATGTGGTAATGGTTGGTTTGACAATCTCATCATTATTTGAGATTATTTCTTTCTTCAATCTCCCTTGCTATAATTATTTGAAACTTATATCCTAAAATAAAAATATTTTATTTTTTAAGGTCATTCATTATCTTTTCAAGTAATATTACCATTTCCACTCGTTGGTAATTATAATGATTGAGAAACTGTTTTTACAAAAATCGGACTATAATTCTCTCAATGGTTGGACTAATTGTTCATCAACCCCCATGTTTTCTAAAAATATTTTCAAAAATGTTTTAGACCATCTCGAAATGATTTGTTGAATACATTTTTAAACATTTTGAATTTTAAGAAAAATAAATAGAATCTTTAGGTATTTCAAAGAATAATTATTGTTTAGATTTTATCGAAAGTGTAAAAGGAATCATAATATTAACATTTAAGTCCTGAAAAAAATTTAATCTATCATGACCATTCAATGTTTTAAACTGTAAATTATATTTATGAAAGGATATTTTCAGTGAAAATTATTTTCAAATTTTTCTTTCAATGTTTTGTTTAAAATGGTTTTTTAAATTGAAAAGTATATTTTCCCCGAAATTTTATATATATATATATATATATTTGTTATTTCTATTCATCATTTACATCCTCCCATAAATTTAATTATTTTTCCATTTGGATATGTTTTATGGAAATAATCCTTATTATTTATTTTTATGATTTACGATTAGATTAATAGATTTTTTACAATTTTATTACCATCCGCCAATTTGCATTTCATGGTTGATGATTATGTTTTTTGAATGGGGTAAGTATGAACAGTTCATATGTTATTTTTTCAATATGAATGTTTATGTTGATTTTATTTAACCCATTTCATATGAGGAATTCATTTTACCTTAATTGTGATTGGTGGTGCCCACAATAGCCCTCTGATTAATCATTAGGTCTCATGAGACAAAAAGATATGTTTTTGGCTGAGGGATTGCTCATATATATATATATATATATGTCTTAGAACAAGCATCAAACGATTTAGTGTTATTGGTACAATCTTCAATGGTATTATATGTCTTTGAAAAATCTTTTATTATATGTTTTATATGTATAAAATTATTCATTACATCACTATAAAATTATTTATTTATATTCCACATGATTATTCCATTTGTTAGTATATCCATTGTCCAGTTTCAATCACTTGTGGTTATTTATATTTCATTATTTGGTCATATTTTATTTAGTCCATATTATTCTCATATTTTGGATTAAATGGAATATATTTCAGTTATTTACCATTCCATAATGATTATGATGTATTAGTTCATATCTTATACTGTATACTAACCCTTACTGAGAGTTTGAGATATCCCCTTTGTTGTGTTGTATTTCTCTAGGATATGAAGGTTTATTTTGTGATTGATATGCATGGATATTATTAGTGGAATAGTTGAAATATCAAGTAATACAACACTTGTATTTTATGTTTTAAATTTAAATTTTAATATCAAATATATATCTATTTGACCAAGTCCACTAAACTACTCAGTCCTTTCGTATGTGATTCAATGTATCTTATGAAAACCTAATAAAGAAACCATTAGCTCTGGGCTACTAGGTTTGAAGGGTTTATAGTTAGTATTAGAAGAATTTTGGTAGAAATCATGGGAAATAAATTATGGAATGAATTGATTAGGGGACTTATCCCTATTATATACTTTGAGAATATGTATATAATAACATCATAATGTTTTGGTAAGAAGATTATGATGTGGTTTTTCCATGAAAATTCATTAATATATAGATATAACATGTGGGCATGGGTTTTTCAAAGTTTTACCTAGGAGATATAACTCTGAAAAGGGAATATTGGGAATCACATGATCATTACCTGGTGCATAACAACGGTCCTTAATTTTCACATGATTTGAAACTCCTATAGAATATTCTTATTATAATTCACATTTTCCATAAAACACATTATGATGGTTTTGATAATAAATATATCCTAAAAACCATGTTTATTATTTTGAGATTATCTATGCATAAATTTTTCAATTTATGTTAGCTATTTCAATAGTTTTTGGAATGTATATTTTCTTTCATCTTGTTATGATATAATATATTGTATTTCTTGTTTAGAAATTCAACCAAACTGATGTAATGGGAACAATATCATCACACATATTCCATGTTGTTATTTCCCACATAGGTATGATAATAAATTTGTAGCAGGAGTTTTAGATTGAAAAGTTAAAAATATAACCATATTTGGGAAGCTGGTTGAAGTTACCCTTAATAAAGAGTAAAATATGGCGAATCTTTCTGATGCACCATGCAGTGTAACAAACATAAATTGATTCATTCCTTAAATAATTCAATCATTAAACTGGACTATACATACATTTCTAGTCATTAAATTGATAATTTTCATATTAAAAATATTTATCGATCTAGGATATAGTGAAAGAGTGATTTTTTTCGTGTATGTTTACCGCCTCCCAAGCTAAGCTGATCAACATTGGTCATTGATTCAAAACTCTAAGCATGAGTATGAAATAAATACTTTATAGTGGAAGGATTTATATGTAATATTAATGGAAATATATTTTCTTCATGGGTAATGAGTTATTTTGGAAAGATAGGTCTTGAGTCTAATACAAAAAGAAGAATAAAATGTTGCTATTTATGATGATATATTTACAAGGTTTGCAAGGAATGATGAGAAATATGTACATAAACAAAATATATGGATTTTCAATTTATTTGATTGGTTTACTACAATACCTTGAAGGGAAATAGTCTCCAACACAATCTCATTATTTGAGGACATAGTATCATTACTATCAAGACAAAAAAAATATACAATAATTATGGATTTGAAGGGAAGTAGGTGAAAAAGAGGATGTAAGATATACAATGGATAAAGTCTATAATGGAAAGAAGTATTTTCCAAAATTTGATACTCTTGGAGGGAAAGACCATGAAAGATTCTTAAAATGAAACAGATTTTTCCTAATGTATGGATAAAGAGGTAAACATTATAATGATTTAAAAGTCAATAATGAATCTGTAAATGTGAAATAATTCCACTGTAAGGACATGAGGAACAATGAAAATGAATATCAGAAGAATCAAGGGAAGATATCACACAAGGGTCTCAAGGGTCAAGGTCAATCTTATTCTATTACTAAATATGAAGTGAAAAGATTATTATGATTTTTTATTTATGTCCAGGAAATAAATTATAGGATTATTTTTTGATTGATGTTCTTGAAGCATATAATGTTTCTACTATAGTAATTTTTCATTAAGGATTTGAAAGCATACATTTAATGGTGTCGATGTAGAGAAAAATAAACGATTCAGTGTCAAGTAAAAACCGATGGAAAAAAACACGGTTGAGTGATGAATAACTCGTAATATGTTGTTGATGTTGAGATAATGATTTTTGGGATTAATAGGTGATTTATATGGATAATGTAAATTGGATAGTATGAATTATCTTAGAACATATTAATGATTTCTTGGAAATGTTGTCACTACTATCATTTATGGAGTTTAAAAAAACATTCATAGAATATATCTAATAATATTTGTTTTTATTTAACAAACAATGAAGAATAAATGTTTTTAACAATTTTTTATTGTAATTCCGGTTATTACCAAGTTTCAAGAGGATTTAAGATGATCGTATTAAAAAACATATATGTTAATATTTAGATCAACTTCAAGATTTTTGGGGAATTAATAATAATTTCGTTTTTTGTTATTTAATGACATTATTTCTAATTTTTTAGATCCTATATAGTTAGAATGGTCATAAGGACAACCATTTATGAAATGGATTATATTTAATTTTTGATGACGATTTAGAGATTAAGGTAGTACTTTTCCATTAGGATATTTATGATTATTAGATAACTTATACTAACAACATTGGTTTTAAAAATAGTTGGTGTATGATATAAAGTCTTTTCAACCTTTTATAGACTGTAAGATCTGTTAAAAGTGAATTTTAGTTCTTTTGGAATACTGTATTCATTTTTGAATATTAATCTCTTAGTGTAAAGGGTGAATTGAGATTAATCGAATCACAACCAAAGCATGAAATTAATCTAATGAAATAGATAACTGTCATGTAAGTATATTTCCTTATATTCTTAGACAGATAAATAATTCCCCAAATTTAGGAAAAATATTTTCAAAAAACCATATCCTTTTATTTTCATATCATATGAATCATATGGTATTTCAAATCATAACATATTTTTTGGTTTTTAGTCCTTTATCTTTCCATTTATCTTCCAATTTTATTATCGATGACCTCAATAACTCTCAGTAATTATTTACCCTTTTCATTCATTTTCATAACATCACATTCGACCAATGTTCTCGGAAATATAAACCAATTTATGTGTTATTATATATGACCTATGTACTCCTGTTTCTATATTAATTTTATTATTATTTATTATAACATTTTACGATTTGGGTTTTTCAACTATGGTACTTCCATATGTATAACCATTAATTACAGTGGTCATGTATAAATTTCGACGATGAAATTTATTTATGGTGGGGAGAATTTAACACCCCAAGTATTAATAAAAAGAAAATTGTTTCTACAATGTGTATTACCTGATACACCAATCATAGTTGAAAACAAAACTCATAGAACATTATGAAATATTTCTTTTAAAATAAATTAAATCTCTTATATAATTCACAGAGCACGCATCCCCAACTTGAAATGGATCAAAATATAGTATATCATCATAACCTAGCCATTATGTTTTTAGATATGAATAATAGTAATTAAATTATAAAAATTATGGTAATTTATTAACCTAAAATAAAATGAGAATCATTTAAAATAAATAAATGTTTTATATAAAACTATATTTTTTTATAAATGACGGTTTAGCCTTGAATTGAAAATAAAACCTAAATTAAATTATATAGATTTTAGGAAATTTAATAGAAAAAAATAAATTCATTTTTTAAATCAGAATACGAAATTTATATTATGGTGATTTCTTTATGTAATGTTTCATTTTCTGATGAATACCAGAAACTACTTTATTTTAATAGAAAACTAATTATTTATTTAAATTGATTACAATGTTAAATTACATTTTGAATTGGTTTTAAAGTATAATTATTTAAATTAACAATATATATATATATATATTAATACAGTTAATATATGTTGAATCATATTCATATTAAACATGGATATAAAAACATTGTAAACATTTTAACATTTTCTTTTTGAAAACTCACATTATGGTCACATTTATGGGATGAATTTTAAATTAAAATTTTTAATTCTCTAAATGGAATATTTCAGAATATATAAATTTTTTTACATTATTTTATTTTATTTTTTAAAATAATCTCAACCTAGTTTTTGACTAAAATGAATAGTGTAAATAGTAAAAAATAATTACTCTAGTTAAGGTAAAAAAATGGATTTACAAGGGATTAAACTAAAAAGATATGGATTAAATTTACCTAAAACATATATAAAATCTATTATATGGATAAATTTATACCATATTAAGTATAAAAGTCTACAATAATATATTATTTACCCTTTTGACATAAGAAAAACATTGTTACACCTTTTTTCAAAAAATTACATGTGTATAACTCACCTCACTTATAATAGGCCTCCCCCTCTCCACTCTTCAACACACCTTCACACCATTTTGGTTAATATTATCCATATAAAAATAACTTTAAAACATATACAAACTCATATTATAATAGTTATTTTTTTATGAAATCTATCATTGCATGGTTTTGGTGAAAACCAATCAATGTTATCAAAGAAGAGGTAACATTATTCAATGATAGTTATTATTTTATTTCATTCACCATTTTCAATAATTATTATTAAAATGTGATGATATAATAAAATATGTATATATCATATAAATATATGGTTTTTTAAAATTTCATGACCTTGAACTATCGACACTTCCATCCAATGGGTTATGAAATCAACATTCTTTTGTAGCGAAGAGTAATGCCTTGTGAACTGATGTAATTTATTTTTTCCTTACCACCAATCATGGTAGGGTATGTTAATGTATATAATGTTTATATATGATATTTAAAACATTATTTTTTCTATTAAGTAATTTTATCTTATATACCATTTGATTTTCCTTTCCATATGGGATATGATAATGTCGCTCATGTGTACAGTGAACTACCGCCTCGTGAAGCTATGCGATTATTTTTTCACATAATCATTATATGGGAGGTGATAATGACAATGATAATGAATACATGTGATATAAATGACATAATTTTTATATCAATGAAATATTTATCATTCAGAAAATATAATATATCATTCCCTTTTTAACACTGGAAAATGACAATATCATTTGTGTATCTGTAGACTACAACTTTCATGATGCAATGTATATATCTTTCATCACCACAACACATGGATAATATATATAAATATAGTTAATGATATAATATTTTATATATGATATTATTATCATTATTAAATTATTATGTATTACTTAAATTCATTCAATAATGATCATTGAAAAATTAAAATGTTACTCTTTCATACGTATGGCCTACCATCTCTATGATTGTAAATTAGTTCATTTTTCATAACCATTTTTAATTATTATTTCTAAAATTATAATAGATCATAAAAGTTGAAATGTATGTCATGAATATTATTTTAGAGATAATTTTACTATATCATATGTGCATGAACATGATATTTCCAGAAAAAATAAGAATGAAAAAATATAGAGACCCTGGCCCATTTCACAAATTATTAAATTATTTCAAACATAATTAAATATAAAAGACCAAGGCAAGGATCGTAAATTATATTTTCTTTTGAATAATATTTACATAAATTCAAATCTTGTTACTAAGTATAACATTCAATTATTTATCCTCCAAAATTATCTTCTAACTTTTTTTGAGCCCTTACATATATATAGGATAACCTGGGGATAACATGAACAAAAGCGATGATCTAAAAAGCCTGGAAAGGGAATAAGAATAGGAAAAAACATTGAATATGCGTTAGAAAGAATAACATGATGGATTAAAGGCATGAAACATGAATAAACCTAAGTCATAATAACAATTATAACATGGGATCATATAATCATTTAATCATATGAATTTGGAAACAACATATATCATTACATAAACATGTGTTAGGGATAAGCACCAATACCACATGACAAGGTGGAAAATGTCCCATCAAGGAATCAGGTTCACTCCTTGTCCCAACTTGACATATCATGAGATTAAACATTACCTAATTAATTGTAGGTCTATTTTTCACTCTAATTTAAACATGTTCATGAATATGTGTTCCACATGAGTAATAAATAAGAGGGTCACCCATGGAAAGAAATGGTTATCATAATCATTTCACTAGGAATAAAAATGATAATATCATAATTTTTTCCATAGAATAATGGATAAAAAATATACATGGACATTCATAAGAAAAAATATAACTATATCATGATATGTGAGGTCAAAATGAAGTGAATACGTGTACAAATAGTGTTTAAGATAATTTATAGATAAAACATTTTTGTAAAGTTTAAGGAAAATGTTGTGATTATTTAAAATGAAAACGTAATAATTGTTTGTATGAAAACAAAAATCATATCTATTAATTTTTAATGATAAAATTATTGATGTAAAAAAATTACTTTTTAAAATATATTATAGAGTTCACTTTAAAATGGAAATAATTTAAGATGCTCTCTTAAATCGGGCTTTTTTATCGGGATGAATTGAGTAAGGAACCTTTTAAAAAATATATATCCCAAAAAATGAAGGATTTATTGATATTGATACATGAGATTCAAAACTATAATCATATTTTAGAATATAGACATACAAATTACAATATAAATTTATTTTGGTCTAATGAGAGGAAGAGTAACCTGAAAGAATAATGGAGGTCTAGGATGAATCCCATATGTTATGTCTGAAGGTATTCTTCACATGATCCTAATGTACCAGATAACCAAATTAAATTAATTAATTAATAATTAAATAACACTTAATACATGTAATTTATTTATTATAAATATATTATGTACATTCATATCCCTTTTGATTATTTATGGTGTTCAATTTCATCATTCGAGAGTGTTTGTTTTCATAGTTTTCATGATCGGTTTTCTTTTAAATAATTATAGATGTTCATGTATAATGGGTATAAATATCCTTAATTGGATTTATAACATATTAATGGAACAAAAAGAATTTAATTTCAGATATATATTATTTTATTTCCATATATGAGGATGAAATATTATATAACATATTAATGATAATTGTTTAGATTAATTTTAGCAGTTTTTATCACAATGAACTAGTTTTGTTCTATTATTTAATATCATGTATATATAATTGTTTTAGAACATTAAATAAGATATAATTCATATATTATAATCTGGATCAACCATAAAAATGGTTTCATGACCATCCATGAAGACTGTAATAGATAATAAAATCGCATCATCCATGATGTCAGTAAATTGACACATCACAAGGGATGATTTAAATTTTAGTACAATATAATAGGAGAAGAAGTATTGAAGATGAATTATTACATTAAAATAATAACTTCAATTCCCAGACCACGGTTACCGAGAGTCGGTGCATTATTTTAATACATTGGCATGATTACCTGGAATCAATTCCCAAAGGAACAATCAGTTTAGCAGTCTTGGAAAATAGATTCCATACATGAACGTTACACTACACATTAAAACATAAAACACAACCTAAATAATACATTTAGAATGCCATTATTTCTCTATATTAAACCTGCATAGCATTTACAATACACTTCTTGGAATCCTTACAAAATAAAACATAATAAAGGGGTGATCTCATATTCTCATTAAGGGTAAATAATTTAGAGAAAGCTATAAACATTTAAGGAAAGATGTTCAATATAAACAGTGGACTTTTAAACATAAATATGTAAATAATATGGAAAAAATAAATCATACAATACCATATGAGCATGGCCATGGATATTCTACTAGTCTATTATTCACATGTAAAAACTAATTTCATAACTAGGGAATGCATAGTGTCAGACATCATAACCACTTAGTCAAGGCCTCATGCAAAAACTAAAAATAATTTTTCTTTCATGGAATTGTGCCAAGACACTAGTTTGTCTCATGAGACCAACTGATGCATCGGGGAGCTATAGAAGGCTCCACCCACCACTTACAAATTCCAATGCATTTCTCATATGAAAATGTTAAAACATAACCTAGACATTCATATTAAAACTAGCATACAAAATGTCAATAATTTAACCATAAATTAAGAATGGTATAAAAATATCACATCCATAGTCAAACATACCATAAATAATTCAATACAATTTGTAATATTGATTATAATAAATCAACCTTAGTCAATAATAATATCCCATAATGGATGTTGACATATAAGAAAATGACTATTAACACTCTTTGATAGAAATATCAATTTTTGTGAGATCATTTTAAAGTCACGCATTTATAAAGGAATTAATTTAAAATATATTTTTGAATCAAAGAGTCTCATTCCACTTTGAAACTTTTGAAACGATTTCACAGTTTAAAACAACAATGTTCATATAAATAAATCCTTAAAATCATTTTTAATACATGGACATTAATTAAAAATATCTAGAAAAATAAATAATTAAAACATTTAAAATACTGATCTTGATAAAAATTCCCTTCCACAAAACCTTAAAATATTTATTTTGGAAATTTTTTTATGAAACATGGACATGGATGATAAAAATGACACAATAAATACTTACACATAAACAATCTCGGATAATAATGACATTGAGGAATTAAACCTTACCGTGTACTTTCATTCAGTAGAGGGCCTGTTTAAACTCATGTATAATAACCATAGTATGTTGTCAAATTATAAAGGAACCATATTCATATTTATGGTATCATACATGATTGATTTATGGCTTTATACTATCCATTTAATAATAATTTCTATGTAAAATAACATTTTGGGTAATAATTGCTTTCTTATTCATACTCTTTTAAACATGTTATTATTTATCGTATAACATATATCATGATTTAATTGATTCAAAAATATAAAACCTTATTTATGTTTAATATATATTAAGAATATATTTATGTATAATAGATTTATATATGAAATAGAAAACACCATTTATGGAGACGGTAGGCTGTATGTACGCATAAACGCCATTTTTGTTTTCATATCTGATGTTATTAATATTTTCATAACATTTTATATACTCTCATTACTGATTTTATATTAAATGTGCATAATTTGTGTGAAATACTAATGTTTATGTATGAAATGAAATTTTTGAGCATTATTTGAATTAATCCAATCGTTGTTAGATTAATATTTTAAATATAAATCTATACCTACACGTCCAAATTGTATGATTATTTTTTTAGGGTTACTTATGAAAATTGAAACATTTAATTAGAAGGAGCCTTTGCCCAAATCGACCATTTGGTGGGTCATATGGTCCACACAAGAAGACCCAATGAAACTATCAAGAAACTAGACCAGCCATGATGATTGATTTACTAGTCTAAATCTCGAAGCCCACATTTTATGATACTCTAACATATGTTATTGAATATAGAAAATAATCATGGATGAAAATTTGAAGGTTCAAAAACATGAACAAGGGGCCTAACTTATGCTTTTAATTCCAGCCCACCATTCTGGATGGAAATTAATATATGGACACTATTCATGACATATCTCATGATCTAGTAATCAAATCAAGATGAGATATTTTAGTGTGAAATAATAGATATAGTTTTCAGACTCTGTTGAAGAATGAATTTGGATTTGAAGGCATCTTCCTATTCAAAAATCAATTCAAATTTTGGCCATTTAAAAAGCATGGATAGATTTTGACAATTTGAAATTATTTATAAATCTCACCATTACATTGTATCCATAAGTCCAAATGGCTCCAAATTCTTAGAGTCATCGGAAAATATTATTATCTGCAACATTTAAGAAGAGGATGTCTGAATTTTATGTTTTCTAAATGTCCAAAGTGTCAAGACAAGTAGAGGGGTAGTTTTGGAATGCAAACAGCCCATCACATTGGTCTATAAATAAATCCCCTCCTCTCTTTTCAAAGGAGTTGGAATTTCTGAAAAGAGGATCATATATTGGCATTTCTAACACATTGAAAAGGACTTTGGAGGACCTTCCATACTGGTGTTTTTTACTTGAGATACCATTCTTCCTCTCTTGGTTTCTTTTTTTACTTTTGTGTTCTTCATTATTGTAACCATGTAAGTATTTTTTTTAATTATGTTTTAAATCATGTTTCTTCTTCAATATCTCTTATTCACATCCACATTATATAGTATAATATTAATTTTTTTAAAATAGTTTAAATACAGTTCAATCCCCTTCCCTTATTTTTCTTTCTCATTCTATCTAAAGTTTATTCTTAATTATCATCTTCGTTTGTGTGTGTGTTCGACACACCACTATTTTCATATCCCTTTCATTCTCTTATCTTATTAATTTATCATAATAATAATTATAACCATATTAAAATCATTAAAATTTATGAGTATATCTATCAATGGTGTGAGTTATAATTTAGGAATGTTTAGCGATTGAGAGCTTTTTCTCGAGGAGTATTCTTTGAATTAACATTGTGTATCATGGACTTAACATGTCATGGATTAATGGCCTGTTTGGTTTAACAAGTGGTTTCCATGGATTATTGAAATGATAAACACAATACCAAAAACAAAATATGATTAATATTATAACCCAAAGTTATGTTAAGGCTTGGTTTAAAGCCTTATCACTTTGGAATTCTAATCAACGTCAACTTGTGACATGGGTGTTAATTTAATGCAATAAAAAGAAAAGAAAAATGGTATCACAAGATTAACAACCTAATGATGAACTCAACCCAATTTTTATCAACATTTTAAATCAATATTAATAAATCAAATATTTCAATTATGATCTATAAACAAACCACCCAATCGAAATATAGTCAACTAAAAACATTATACTATTAAAAAGTATCATCACCGAGGATTCGACCAGAGTGATGCTATACACATTAGTAGAGCATCGAAACCATGAATGGCCGATAGGCAACAATCGACCTCAATTTCTAATGGAACCATTTCCATGGATGGTACTATTAATTAGTCATTATTTTCTGATTATTTTAAAAAAAAATGAAAAAAAATGAAAAAAAAATTAAAAAAAACACACAATGAAAAACATGTATTCCTCATTCTTTCAAAATCTATCTGAATGCCCCGTATCCTCCCAAAAATTCCCTCATATTTGTTTGACATTGAAATTGAGAGAAAAATTTGCTAACTTATGAGGAACATAAGAGATAATCCACTCATTCAAGAATCTATCCGTGTCTAACAAATTGAATTAGATATGGCGAATCCTAGAGAAAAAACACATAAAGAACTTTCTGCCCCTGACTTGAATTACCAACCTCTTTGTAATCAATATCCAAACCTAGAGGATAACTTTAAACTCAAATTGGGTTTGATTCATCTTCTTCCTCATTTACATGGGCTAACCGGTGGGGATCCACATCTTCATCTTAAAGAGTTCCAAGTGGTGTGATCTATCATGAACCCTCCAAGGGTTTATGAAGACCAAATAAAACTCAGAGCATTCCATTTATACATAGATGTCTCCTCCAATTCATGTATTTAATACCTCCCACCTAGTTCCATAACCATATGAAATGACTTGAAGCAAATCTTTTTAGATAAACTTCTTCCTGCTTCTTGTATTGCTTCTATCCGAAAGGAAATAAGTGGTATTTGTCAATTCCCAAATGAATCACTCCAAGAGTACTGGGAGATGTTCAAAAAGCATGTTGAAACATGCCTACACCACTAAATCCCTAATCATTTGTTGATATAATACTCTTATTAGGGGTTATTGGAAAATAATATAACCATCATTGATGTCGCAAGTGTCGGTGATCATGTTGATAAAACTCCTATAACTGCAAGAGATCTCAAAAGTAACATGGCTGCAAACACACAAAATTCCATACTCGAGAACATGATCAAGTCAAACTAGATCAATATAGTAAATCAATAGAGCCAAAAATGATGACAAAGTAGATGAGTGAACTTAAAGGTCTTGCGTGACAACTAGATGTGGAATCCGAAGCCCGAACCTCATGTTCTCCACAATCTCCGTTCCTTGGACATTTCAAGAACTGTGGAATTTGTAACTCCCCATATCCTCCAACTGACACATTTCTACAACTTCAAGAGGATCCCTCTGATTCATCTGAAACAATGGATATCAATGTAGCCAATGATAAGCATAACACCAACCCTAAACTATTAGGTCAATTTATTATAAACTCAAACCAACCTCACTCTGACCCCTTCTCTTCATCCTATAACCAAGGCCTGAGTTATGGTAATACCATTTATCATCCCCCTAAATTCCCTCCTCAAAAAAACAACCACTTTCAATATGGTCAAGGTGTTGGTAACATCCAAAAACCTTATCCTTTTGTTCCTCAACAACAAAGGAAATATCCTCTTCCTACTCATCCAGGATTCCACTATCCTTGTGAGCCGTCCCAATTCCCAAACCAACACAATCTCTTTCCCGAGAACAAAAATCATGGAAATTTTAATCTGGGACAAGCCTCTTCTTCCATGAAACCATGGGGAAGTGAAGTGGAAGATCTTCCCTCTTTCCCACATTCTTGACTTAAAAACATTGAAATCCAAATCGGTCTACATGCATACCACCTTAGTCGGTAGCAACCATCCAATTCTTCCCAAATCTCATATCAACCATTACCCAACACCAAGGGCAATGTAAGTGAAATTGAACTGAGATCAGGAAAGAAAATTTATATTCCTCAAGATAAGTCATACAAATCACCTTTATGTTTTTACCTAGAAAATGAAAATAACAATAAACTTGAAAAGGAATATTCATCCTTTCTCTATCCTCCTTTCATTCCACTTAGGAACCAAATTCCTTTTCCTCAAGCTGTTTCTAATCCAAAGAAGTCCTTTAAACCCAATCATGAAATGTTTGACATGTTTAAAAGTGTTGAAGTCAACATTCCCCTATTAGATGCCAGAAATCAATTCCCTAAGTATTCCAAGTTTCTTAAGGAATTATGAACCCATAAGAGGCAACATAGGTCCTTCAAAAATGTTTCCAACCAATATTCTATTTCCATAAAGTGAAAAGCTCGTGGGAATTTTATGATTCTAGGAGAAATTGGAAGATCCAACTTTGATGATGCACTCATAGACCTAGGAGCTGAAATTAATGTCATCCAAAATACATCTTCTTCAACCTTGTTTTAGGTCCCTTACATCAAACAGGTGTTGTCATTCAGTTGGGCAATCAAATCACTGCTAGTCTTGAGGTTATAATTGAGGATGTCCTTGTTCCGGTTAGTGATCTTATCTTCCCAGCCAATTTCTATGTCCTTAACATGGAATGTGAGACGAATCCTTCTCGATCTCCCCTAATTCTAGAAAGACCATTCCTCGTGACTACTAAAACAAAAAATTATGTCCATTTAGGCATCTTATCCATGGAATTTGGTGACCAACTAGTCAAATTCAACATTTTACAAGAAATGAGATACCCATTTGAGGACCACTCTGTATTCTCGATCAACTATTTTAAGGAAACTTCTGAGAGTCTTATAAAATGTATTACATCATGTTCGACATGTTCTGAAGAGATAGAATTTTGTGAAATATGTACCATTATTAACCATGTTATAAATTGTGAAGTGGGTGTGGACCTCTCATTAATAGACTCGATCAATCTAGATGAACATGAAAACTCTCTTGAATCCCACATCAACTATAATATCTACTTATTCACCATGGATAATATTATAGAAAATGAATATGAAGAAATTGAAGTCCCTTCCTCCATTCCTGAGTTGTCTAACCCACAAATGAGAGATGATACTGATCTAAAACCTCTTTTTGAACACCTAAAATACGAATTCATTTTACAGGATCACTCATATCCTGTCATTATCTATGCTTAACTTACTAAAACTGAGGAGTCTAAATATGTTCAGGTGTTATAGGAAACCAAATAGGCCATAGGTTGGACCCTATATGACATACCAGGAATCAATACTTCTCATTGCATGCATCACAACCATCTTGAGTAATCATCCATGCCAATTAGACAACCAAAAAAATATTCATTCCACTCATAATTGAGGTAGTTAGGGAGGAGATCACCAATATTCGTAAAGATGGTATTACCTACCCAATTTATGATATTGAATGGGTTAGTCCAATTCAATTGGTTCCTATGAAGGTTAGGGTAAACTGTTGTCCTAAATTAACATGGTGAGGTTGTCAAAACTCGAGTGAAGAAAAAATGGTGTGTGTTCATCAACTAAAGAAAATTGAATGTTGAAACAAAAAGAGATCACTACCATCTTCTATTCCTTGATCATATGATACAATGATTAGCTGTAAGGTCACACTATTTATTTCTTGATTGATACATTGGCTACATCCAAATCCCAATTGCACCCCAAGACCAAGAAAATACTACTTTAACATTCCCCTTTGGAACATATTCATATTTTAGAATGCCTTTTGGCCTTTTCAATGATTCTGCAACATTCTAGAGGTGTATGATGTGTGTCATTTCTATATTCAATGAACACTGCATGGAAGTATTCATTGATGAATTTACCATTTATGGTGACTAATTTGAATCTTTCTTGAATTCAATCTCACTAGTCCTTCAAAAGTGTGTCAAGTGTATCCTTGTGTTATGTTTTGAAAAATTTCACTTCATGGTTGAAACTGGGATTGTTCTAGGGAACATAGTTTCAAAAGAGGGTATTGAAGTTGATCCTATAAAAATTGAACTGTTCCAATAACTTCCTAAACCAACTTATGTTTGAGACATCCATTCATTCCTTGGTCATGATGGTTTCTATTGTCGATTCTTACATAAATTCAATAGGATTTCCATCCCAGTCAATCGGTTTCTCATAAATGATGTAACTTCACATTTCGATGAGGTTTTCAAAAGAGCATTCGTTGAACTAAAAGCTACTCTTAAATCAGCCCCAATAATCTAACCCACAAATTTGTTTTTACCCTTTGAGTTGTTGTGTGATGCTTCTGATAGAGTCGTCGGGGCTTCTCTTGGTCAAAGAAGAGAATGAATTACTCATGTCATATATTATGCCTCAAAAACATTTGATGAGACTAAATCTCACTAAACTGTGACTGAAAATGAACTTTTAGAAGTGTTTTTCTCCTTAGATAAATTTCGGCCATATCACTTAGGTTAAAAAATAATTATCTTCATAGACCATTCTGCTAAAATTATCCTACTCAATAAAAGTTATTCCAAACCGAGGAAAATAAGATGGATCCTAATGCTCCAAGAGTTTTACCATGAAATCAAATATATATCATGGAAAGAAAAACCTATTGATGATCACTTGATTATAATTTCTAATTCTTCTCATTTTAAAATAATTAATCCATATTTTAGGATTGAGATCCTTTCATCTCTCAGTCCATGAATACCATGGTATTCCACAATTGTAAATTAAATTGTTATGGTGTTTTTTATAAATATTTTTCAAAAGAATAAAAAATGAAGTTGAAAAGTGATTCAAAATACTATTTTCAAGAAGAAAATAAATTTTGGAAAACTGGGGAAGACATTTTAATTAGGATATGTGTTTATGAAAATGATCATTCTTCCATCTTAGAATTCTGCCACACAATGTCTGGTGGTGGCCATTTTGGACCAGAAAAGACATCCTGAAAGGTCCTATAATATGGATTCTTCTAGTCTTCACTATTCAAGGACTCACATGAGTTCTATCAATCATATCCCACTTGCCCAAAGTTTGGAACAATTTCCAAAAAAATGGAATACCTTAAAAGTCTTTAATATTCTATGAGATCTTTGATGATTGGGGCATCGATTTCATGGGACTATTCCCCTGTTCCAATGGATTCTCATACAACCTTCTTGCATTTTATTATGTTTATAGGTGGGTAAAGGCCAAACACACTATAAAAGATGATTCAATTATTGTTATTGAGTTGTTAAAGACAAACATATTCCACTGATTTTGCACACCACGTGCCTTGATGAGTGACTTAGGAACCCATTTTTGTAATAGAACAATGAAATATCTTTTGAAAAAGAATGGGGTTGTACATAAAACATCAACTTCATATCATCCCTAAAAAAATGGAATGTCTGAACATTCAAATATATAACTGAAAATAGTGCTTGAGAGAATTGTAAAACCCACTAGAAAATACTGGCATGAATGACTTGGTGAAGCACATTGGGATTATCTAACTACCTATAAAACACCCATTGGGATGTCTCCTTTTAGGCTATTTTTTGGTAAATCATTCCATTTACCAGTTGAAATCCAACATAAGTCTTTTTTGGCTATGAAAACATGTAATTTTGATTGTGAAAAATCTGTTGAAGAAAGATTGTTGCAATTGGGTGAACTGGAGGAGATTCGACTTGATTCTTATGAGAATTATAATATATATAATGAAAAGGCTAAGGTAATGCATGAAAAACACATCCTAAGAAAGGTATTCTATGAAGGAGAAAAGGTATTGATTTTCAACCCTCGATTTCATCTTCACCCAGGTAATATTAATTCTTTTTGGGAAGTTCCTTTTATTTTGACTCATGTTTACCCATTTGGTGTAGTGAAAGTCGAAGACCCCTCTTCAAAAAGGACATTCTCAATTAATGGACATAAGCTAAAGCTTCACCATGAGAGGAAACATAATCCTAGAACCAAATCGACTTCCATTGAATCCCTAACTTTTACAGTTAAACCACCATTGGATGTAGATGGAAACCCACCAAACCCAAACCATGGGGCACCTTTTTCCATTTAACTCTCTCTATCTTTCTCTCTTCCTCTCTCTACCTCTTTCATATTCTTTCTCTAACTTTATTTTTTTTCCACTTTATCCATCAAACCTTTCTTTTTATCTTTCTGTCTTGTGTGGTTGTGTATTTTGAGAAGACAAAAAAACTAACTAAATAAAAAAATAAATATAGAAAAACCCAAAGGGTCATATTTACTCACCCACCAGTTTTGAAATTTTGTCCAACCATTTTGGGGAGTTAAAAGACATGTTTTCATATAATTTTTTTTGTATTTTCATCATAATTTTGGATAATGATTCTTCTATCAAAACCAACATATTTTGAATGACCACTTTTTTATTTGGAAAATTATTTTCCCCACGCATGAGGAATAACATTTTATTTCATGCTAAGGCCACATATGGCCATATTTTCAAAATTTATGATTTTAATCACCATTTTTGAGTCTTGAGTTTGTGGACCTTCGAGATCAATTTCCTTCTTTAGTGTGAATTAATATGAAAGATGCATTTTTTGAACAACATGAGAATTATAATAGCCAATTATCCTCCCCTTAACCATGCATTAATCCACCTTTTGAACGCCCCTTCGATCCTATGAAAACCATTTCTTTGATAACCACATTACAAGTCCAACACCTTATCCCACCTAATATCAAAATGGATTTTCATTGCATTATTTTTTGAAATTTAAGGGTGGGGAGAATGGATTTCATTTTTCGGGTGACATTTTATTTATTTTCAATGAGTTATCATATTATTGAGGGAAGGAATCCATTTTAGTGTGGGGGAGAGGTTGTAATTTAGTGATTTTTGAGGAATGTTATGTACTTTCATTTATGTAATTTCAAAAATCTTATTGAAAAGTGTTCAAAAAATCAAAAAAATCAAAAAAATCAAAAAAATCAAAAAGAAAACTGTAAAAAATGTGTTGTGTCTTGGGTAGGTCAAAAATCACTCTTCATCAACCTTTTATCTTGTTATAAATATTACAATTAAGTTTTTGAGGATATCATTCATGGGTTGGGATATGATTGTGAGATGTTTTTCAAGTTCAACTTTCGGGAAAAATAAGAAGAAAAAAAAACTAAAACTTATGTCATTGGAAGAAGTTTTGTGTTTTGTAAATATTTCATCTTATAATCTACTTCCAATTTTATTCCTCTCTTGTGTATTTATTCAATCAATAATTATCTTGTAAATATGTTTTTCCATTTCCTTCCATGTATCATTCCATAAAAATTATGCATTTCTTTTTCCATGTTTGTATTTTACCATATTTTTTCTATATTTTTGATATCATATTCCTACCATACTATAGACATATAAAACCCCCTAAAAAGACCTCTTGATATTTTAACACTTTAGGATAGGGAGTTGAAGTTTAGAGGTCTTACACACTCTAGGATTTTCACTTTTTGTTGTTTAATTACTGAAGCTCCATAAATTAATTTTATCATCTTGAGAGGAGAATGTTTTGTGTGACACCATTTTCCATTTATAAATTTGAGAATTAAAAAATGAATTGTTTTTGGAATATTGTTTCAGAAAAAACTTGTGTTGTAATTCAATATTAATGGGGTATTTTTTTTAAACCTCCCCTGATTGGGGAAAATACAATTTTAATATTTATACGTAAGTGAATATGATTTTTTCAGGTTTTTATATTTGTTGCAGATGAGGACATTCACAAGACTATGTGTGGGGAGTTGATGTTTTTAATATGTTCATAACTTTTTATACACTCTCTTTAATGATTTTATATTAAATTTGAATAATTTGTGTTAAATATTAATGTGTAAATATTAAATGTAACTTTTGAGCATTATTTTAATAAATCCAATCGATGTCAGTTTAATGTTTTAAATATAACTGTAATCCTACTTATCCAAATTATATGATTATTGTTTTTCAGGGTTACTTAACCGTGTTCAAACATTTAATTAGAAGGAACCTTTGGAAAAATCGACCATTTGGAGGGTCATATGGTTCACACAAAAGACCCAAAGAAAATGCGAAGAAACTGGACCAGAAATGATGATTGACTTACTGGTCTAATTCTAGAAGCCCAAATTTTATGATACTCCTTTATATGTTCAAGATTATCCATTGTAATCATGTAAAAAAAGTTGATGGTCCAAATACTCGAATTAGGGGCCCAACTGATGATTTGAAGTCCATCCCACCATTTTAGATAGAAATTAAAATCCGGACACTATTAATGACACATCTCATGATATATTCATCAAATAATGCTTATATTTTTTACTGTGAAAGAGGAGATATAGGAGTCAGTTAATTTTTAATAATGAATTAGTATGTTAAGGTATATTCCTATTCAAAAATATATTCACATTTCATACATTGAAAAATCATGGATATAAATTGGCAGTTTAACATTGTTTATGAAACCCACCATAACATTGTCTCCATAAGTAAAAAATGGCTCCAAATTTCAAGATTCAACAGACAAAATTATTATCTACAACTTTTAAGAAGAATATATCTCAAGATTAGGCTGTCGTTATGTCCAAATCGTTTAGAGAAGTGGAGGGGGAATTTTTGGAATGCAAACATCCCACCACCATGGGCTACAAATACATTCATTCATCTCTTTTAAAAGGGGTTGGAAAGTCCGAAGAGAGGATCACATATCGGAACGAAAAAATACTTTACAAGGTATTTTGATAACCTTACATAATCATGTTTTTATTTGATATAACCTTTCTCCTCTCTTTGTTTCCTTTTGCTTTTGTGTTTTTCATTATTGTAATCTTGTAAGTAATTTTTTGTAATTCTATTTTAATGCAATTTTTTCTTCAATATCTCTCATTCTAATCCACCTTATGTAGATTAATAATAATGTTCTTAAAATATTTTAAATACAATTGAATCCACTTCCCTTATTTTGATTTCTCATTCAATCTATAGTTTGTTTTTAATTTAATCATCATTTCTGTGGGTGTTCGATGCACCACTCTTTTCTTATCCCTTTCTTTCTATTATCTTCTTAAAAACACACACACACACATATATATATTTCCATTATCATTATTATTTCATATATTACATACTTATTAATAATATATATATTTATAATCATCATTGAATGGTGAATGTGAATCTAATTGCGTCATTGAGATGGTAATCTGTATGTATTAACGAGCGATGATATCATTCTATTGATAGTTAAATAGTATGTAATTGGATGGTATATTATATTAAAAAAATCATTAACATATTATATTTATTATTTAGATCAATTATACTGATTATTATACCCGTCGAAATAATGAAGTGATGAATAACAAACTACACCACGACGTAGAGACGGTAGGTCATACGTACGCTAGGATGATGAATTTGTATTTCATAGTATGGGTAGTATAATGAATATTGTTGAATCATATTTATATTAAAATCTTAGTATGTATATGGTATATGATTTATTATTTTGGCATGCGAACAAAAAAGAATGAGGAAGTGGAAGGAGAAAAGATCGTTGAAGGAGGTAATGATGTAATTACCTCTTCTTTAGGTTCTTCCTTTTGATATGATCAAATGGGATCCTAATATTGTATTCTGATCAAAGTAAGGCCTCTAGGTATAATTATGGGTAGTTGGGAAGATATTTGAGTAGGTTTTGGTAGATTTCAATGGCTTTGTAGAAGTGAAATTAAGAGAAGGGGAAGTACCCTTTTATAAGAGCGGTGAGGGGCACTTTAGGAAAAGCTTGAAATATTATTTTCTTATAAAATCATTTTCTATGTCTAATGTTAAAAATAAATTTATTTCGAGGATAAATTAGGTATGGGTATCAATCCACTCAACCAATAGGTTTTATACATGTTTATCTCACCATATTAACCTTATCTTTTAGATTTAACACTTAGTTAAATAGTTTAACTTTTACCATGTCTTCTTGTATTATTATTATAATAAATGGATAATAAACATACAGTAAAGAGCCAAGATAACCTAAAGTGGTTAATTATTGATATATATAACCTAATCTAGGTCCTTTGAACTAACCTTATATTGTTTGGAATATTATATCATTTAATAATATAGTATTTTTTTTAAAAACTCGTTTGTGTCGATTTTGAAACTATTTAGTATTTTGATTTGTTAAGTCATAAAAACATTATCACTTAGAAAAAAAAGTATTCAATCAACCATAACATGTAATATTAACCTATAAATTCTTGTCATGCATCAAAATTATCAATTTACATTAAATTTTATAATTATAATATCAAGTATTTTGTCCTCTCATTAATTTGGTAATAACTGCATAATCATTGTCATACATAAATTTAATTATTTACTGTCTAAAAAATATAAATAAAATACCATGATTTAGGAAATTTATTTATATTTCTAATGAAAATTTATAGTCAAATTTATCTTATGTGTAACCCTATATTAAAAAAATAGTTATTAAAATTTGAATTTAACACTTTTAACTCTTTTTCAAATAAAATAATAAGAAATGTTATAATCCAATCCAAGTGGATAAAAAGGATAATAATTTATTCCTAAGGTTTATTTTCTTCAAAATACACATATCCAATAGAATTAGAACATGTGTTAGGGTAATTATAATATAATTTTTCCTTTAATTACCCTATTTACTTTTTACCGTGGTAAATAAAATTCAAAAGTTATTATTCACAAAAAAATATTTTTATTTTATTGAACCAAATTTTAACTACTGATTTATACCATGTTCTCAGATTTTTGAAATTCAACTCACAGAAGCGGTAAAATTTTGTGTTATGCAAATTTTCAAATGTGCCTACAAGGTGGGTAAAAGACGTTAAAAAATTCAATAAATTTTTATACAACTAATATTATTATAAAATGACTTCAATGAATTAAATTGGACTAATATAGTTATTATGTTTCAATTTTTAATTTAAAATATATTTAAATAAAAATAATAATTATTGAAATAAAAGTTGGTTTTAAATAATAACTCATTATTTTTCGCTATTCATAAAAAATTGAGTGATTTTAGAAAAAACAAAACTTTCACTCGAAGATAATTTTGATATTCTGAATTCAAAAATGATGTATATTTTAAAAAACTCAAAACATATACATTTCATAAATTAATTTAAAATTAATTCACGTTGTAAAAACCATAAAGTGTATTTTTGATAAGTAAAAACTATCAAAAGATTGATTTATGTTTATGTCTAATTTAAATGTAAAATAACATCCAATGACAAAAAATTGATTAAATTATATAAACAAACTATAATTATACTTCAAAACCATTAAAATGTGTAATTTAATAGTATAAATTGTTTTAAATTTTTTTTTTCTATTGAAATTTAGTATTTGTCACTATTCATCAAAATATGAAATTTATAAGAAAAACAAAAAACATTATCCAAAAAAAATCTTCTATCCCCCTTATAAAGAAGAAGTTTTTTTCCCAAATTGATTATATAGAAGTGTCAAATATTGGATTAAAAAGGGTTCTCCATTAAAAGGCAGTAAAATTGAAATTTTTTTTTGAAAAAAACATCTTTTATCTGAAAAAATAAATTTGTTCTTATATTATTTCTAAGAAACACATATTATGGATTATAAAACTATGAGGAGTATATAAAATTCAAAAATAATTTAATATTATTCATAACTGCTTTTTGAACGGCAATTTTGGTAAGTTGTGGTGCGCTCGAACCCGGTGTTTCATGTAGCGCAAGCTAATGAATTACATTAAAGATATAATGTACTATGAAATCATGGGGTGTTTCATTCTCCCATCCTTCAATAAATTTCATCCTTGAAATTTGAAATTGTTCTTTGAAAATAAGAGGTTTAAAATAGAAAAACATTGGTGGAAAACCCACATCAGAAATAGTGTTAATAAAATCTATTCCTAATAAGATGGAAAGGAAAATGAAAAAGTAACAACCAAATTAGTATTTAGAATAAGAGAACATTGGTGGATATTTTAGAAACATAATTAGATGAAAAACATAAATATTTATAGGGAGTGATTGTGGTCATCAATCACAAACAAGTAAATAATAAATAGAAAATTAAGGGACTCAAATCCATCAATCTATGAGGACATAAAATATTATTAATTCATAAAAACATAAGGTATTATGTTAAATCATTTTTGGTTTTATGACCCTTTAACAAAATTTTAAGTATTAATTTCCACATAGAATAATAAGTAAATACATGACAAGTGGAGTTCTATAGTTTAACTAATTTCGACCAAAAACTTATTTTTCACTCCCAAAAGATACTAAAAATCAGAAATATTCTATTTATCCGAATCGTATAAGGTTACAAAAAATTAATTTATAATTAATCTGTCAGAACGTTTCAAAAAACTACATTATACAATCCAGGACATCATGTATTCCAGTGGTAGGTGATGCAATGGGTTGTCACCCAACCTCTCGGTTGTCCTTTTTATAACAATACAAAAATAACCTTATGAAATTATTTAACCTTAACAATATTGTCCCATGTCAAACATAATTCATTCTATCCTTTAGAATTATCCACAATACTTGTTTCTGAGGTCACATTTTAAAATTTATAAGGAAGGTCACATAATATACATGTGAATACCTTCATCGTGTATTGTCTTAAAATGTTTTAATAAAATGAATCACTAGAAACCAATATTTGAATAGGTATGTGCTTCTTTATTACTTCTGTAAAACATAGAATATTGGATATACGCCTTAAATTAAAAAATGTTCTATTCTCTAACTACAATAGAATAAACAAACCATTAATTAGTTCCAAGGTAGTAAATAATATCCAATATAAATTATCCAAATCCATCATATTTTATTCCAACATTAATACCTTAGTATCAGGACCATATTAATGTTTATCTTTCCATAAAAAATGTATTTTCCATAAAACAACATTCTATTGAGTCACTTTTCATGCTACCACACAATCTCAAATCCTTAATGAAATAGTACTGTAGTATAATCCTTATATAATCCATAATTCATATAACCAGTACATCATTGATACAACACTCAAATGACTTAAATCTTTAATATCAACATAATAACAATAGTCATGCCTCTTATTCTATGGTAGTATCATAACTTGAGTATTATCCAACAATATCATTAATGGTATACTCTGATGATTGAGACATTTATTGGTGTAGTGTCCCAACTCTTGTAGATGAAGCATTGTACATTTGAAACCTTTTTTACCCTTTCACTCAAGTACCTGGTTTCCTTCTTCTCCACACTTATATCTAATACCCATTCCCTTCAATCATTTACCATGATGATTCTTTCTACAGTTATCACATTTGGGAAAATCCTTGTTTCCCTTCTTCCCATTATCTATCTTTCTCTCTACCATCATTTTCTTCTCTGGCTTCCCTTCAAAGTCATATGACTCAGAGAATTATTTAGATGACTTATTAACATATGATATTATTTCTTCATATGATAATAATACGTGTGAGACTATTTCCTTTCTAAATTTTGGTTTAATTCCATGAAAGATATGATGCTTCTTACTCTTTGGATCCTGTGTATTGTTGGAGTTCTCATCCCTTCAACTGGAAACCATTTCTAAACAATTGAATACACTAGGTTAATTAATAGATCAAAATGTATAATTCCAAACATGTAAAATACATAACGTAAATTGAAATGATTATGTATATAATCAATAATCATAAATTTTTTTCCCTTGAGGATGTATTTACTCATTAATACTTCATAATGGTTTGTAAAGTAGATGTGAATTATCCTAAGCATATCCCCCAGGAGTGTCTTAACCAATAATGCAGCAAGTCCCATTTTCATGTACTAGGATACCCCATGTCAAGCCCTAAACTCCTTGTTGATGTTTTCACTACTACGTACATCTGTGCCAGAGAAACCACTACATGCTCATATCCAGTCAATGATTTATTTCATGGAAAATTCAAAAAATATATACATTACCAACTTTCTATAATTTTCTTCTATACTAATCCTCAAAGTATATCTTAGTTTAATGTTTCAAAATCAGATTTTATCTAAACATATTTCTAATGTTATTGGTAAACTTCCTATGATACCAACTGTAATGCCCTAAACCAAGTTACACAGTCTATGAATTATTTTAATACATTGGATGGATTATAAAGAATAAACTCTGGAAGGACTGATCTGTTTAGTAGTCTTGGAAAATAGTTTCAATACATGAACGTTACATTACACATTCAAACATAAAACCCAACATAAATAGTCCTTTGAGAATGCCATTATTCCGCTAGCTTAACCCTACAAATCAATCACAATACACTTCATGGAATCCTTGGAAAATAAAACATAAGAAAGAGGTGAGCTCAGATGCTCAGTAAGGGTAAATAATTTAGCAGAAGATATAAACATTTAATGAATGATGTGTAATAAAAATCAACCGTTTAATCCTAAACATGAACATAATATGGAAAAAATAAATCATACATTATATATAATCATGCAAATGGATATTCTAATAGTCGAATAATCATATCTAAAAACTAATTTCATAATGAGGGAATGCATATTGTCAGACATCATAACTAAATATTCAAGGCCTCGTGCCAAGACTAGAAATAAAAACCTTGTTCCAAGACACATGTTCTTCTCATGAGACCTACCGATGAATCGGGGAGCTATAGAAGGATCCACCCATCACTGACTATGTCCAATGCATTCCTCATATGAAAATGTTCAATCATAACATAAAAATTCATATTAAAAATTTCACCATAAATTATGAATGGTATAAACATATCACATCCACAGTCAAACATATCATAAATCATTCAATACAATGTGGAAGATTGTATTATAGTAAATCAACCTCAATCAAGAATAATGTCTAGTAAAGGATGTTAACATTATTTAAAATGATCAGTAAAACTCTTTGAGAGAAATTTACGTTTTTGGCATATCATTTAAAAGTCCCGAATTTATAAAGGAAGACATTTAAAATAGATTTTTGAATCAAAGTGTCCCGTACCAATTTGAAACTTTTGAAATTAATTAACATTTTAAAACAATCATACATATATATAAATCCATAGAATTATTTTTAAAACATGGACAATAATTAAAAAGATTTAGAAAAATAAATCATTAAAACATTTAAAATTCTGGTCTTGATAAAGAGTCCCTTACAAAAAACGTTAAAATATTCATTTTGAAAACTTTTTTATGAAACATGGACATGGATGATAAAAATTTCCTAGTAAATAGTTATACATAAGCAGTCTCAGATAATAATGACATTGAAGAATTGACCCTTACCTTGCACCTTCATTTGGTTGAGGGTATATTTAACCACCAGTATAATGACGATTGTATTTTATTAAATTATAACAGAACAATATTCAAATTTATGATATCATACTTGATTCATTTATAGATTTATACTACCCATTTAATAATAATTTCTTTGTTAAAATAATATTTCGGGTAATAACCGCTTTCTTTATCATACGTCTTTTAACTTTGTTATTATTGATCATATAACTTATATCATGATTTAATTGATTCCATAAAATAAAAAATTATTCATGTATCATAGATATTCATAATATAAGTAGGAATAATAGATTTAAATATTAAAATGGAAACATCGTTTATGCAGACGGTTTATCATACGTACGCATAAACGTCGTTTCCATTTTCATATCATATTGAATGGAAATAAGTGAATGAGATACATGTAAATATATATATATATATATACATATATATATATATATATTTCTGGTATCATTATTATTTCATATATTACATACTTATTAATAATATATTTATTTATAATCATCGTTGAATGGTGAACGTGAATCTCATCGCGTCGTGGAGATGGTAATATGTACGTATGCACAAGCGATGATATCATTCTATTAATTGTGATATCATATGAAATTGTTTGGTGCATTATAAATATAGAATCATTAACATGTTATATTTATTATTTACATAAATTATACACATTATTATACTCATCCAAATAATGAATTTTTGAATAACAACCAACACCATGACGTGGATACGATAAGCCGTACGTACGCACGTATGGTGACTCTGTATTTCAAAGGATGGATAGAATAATGATTATGGTAGTATGATATTTATAATAAAATCCCAGTATGTAAAAGGCACTGGATTAATTATCTTATTATGTAAACAACAAAGAGAGAGTAAGTGGAAGAAGAAAAGAACTTTGAAGGAGGTGATGAAGTAATTACCTCTTATTCGGGTTCTTCTAGTTGATTAGATCAAAAGGGCTCCATAAGTCGGATTCTAATTAATGTAATACCTCTATGTTGAAGTGGAGGTAGTTGGGAGGAGATTTGAGTAGGGGTTGGGTGAGCCAAATGGATTTGGAGGTGTGAAATTAAGACAAGGGGATGGACCCTTTTATAAGAGAGGTGAGGGGCACTTTAAGAAATTCTTGAAATTTTATTTTATTATAAAATACTTTTCAGTTTCTAATGGATAAAAATGGATTTAATTATAGTATAAGGTGGGTATGGGTCTAAATAATCTCAAACAATTGGTTGTAGACATGTTTAGGTTACCATATTAACCTTATCTTTTAGATTTAACTCTTAGTTAAATAGTCTAACTTTTACCATGTCTACTTGTATTATTATAATACATGGTTAATAAAATAACCATAAAGAGTAAATAGAACCTTAAGTTGTTCATTATTGATATATATGACCTTATCTAGGTCTTTTGGATAATCCTTAGAATATTTTGAATATTATATAATTTAATAATATAGTATATGTTTTAAAAACTCATTTATGTCAATTTTGACACTATTTAGTATTTGGGGTTTTTTGAAAGTCACAACAACATTATCACTTCGAAAAAAATTATTTAATAAACCCTAAAATGTCATATTAACCTATAAAATTTGTGTAATGCATCAAAAGTCTCAATTTACATTTATTTTAATATTTACAATATCAATTATTCTAACCTCTAGTTAATTAGGTAATTACTACATCATCATTGTGCAATAAATAAATTTAATTATTTAATGTCTAAAAATTATAAATAGAATACCATGATGTAGTAAATATTTTCATATTTCTAATTAATATTTATAGTCTAATTTATCTTATGTATTAACCTATATTATAATTGGTTTAGTTATTAAACATTGAAATTAAAACTTTTAACACTTCTTTAAATAAAATATTAAAAAATGTCCTAATATAATCCAAGTGGACCAAAAGTATCATATTTTATTATTAAGGTTGATTTTGGTCGAAATAAACTTATCCAATATAATTATGACTTCTGTTAGAGTAATTATAATATCATTTTTACCTTTAATTAATCTATTTACTTTTAACTATGGTAAATAAAAATCAAAAGTTACTATACACCAAAATAAATTGTCATCTTATTGAACTAAATTTTTCTTACTAATGCCAGTCGTATCTGTTGAGTTTTTGAAATTACATTAATTCAAGGAGTAAAATTAAATTTTATGCAAATTTGCAAATGTGCCTAGAAGGTGGGTAAAGATGTTAAAAATTTTAATAAAATTATATACAACTAATTTTATTATAAAATCAGATCAATGAATTAAATTGGAAAACATAGTTATTATTTTTTTATTTATAATTTAAATTAAATTTAAAGAAAAATAAATATTATTTAAATAATTGTTAGTTTTAAACAATAATGCAGTGTTTTTCACTATTCATAAAAAATTGAATTTTTTCAGAAAAATACCAATAATTTACCCTAAGATAATTTTTAATTATGAATTAAAAAATTATGTATATTTTAAAAAATTCAAAACATAAGAGCTTCCCTAATTAATTTAAAATTAATAATGTGGGTTTTTAAGAAGTAAAAACAATCAAAAGATTGATATGTTTTTATGTCTAATTTAAATGTAGAATTATTTCAAATGGCCAAAAATGGATTAAAGGATAAAAATATAATCTAATTATACTTCAAACGAGAAAAATTTATAATTTAAAAATATAAGTTATTTTGATTAAAAAATTTGTCTTCTATTAAAATTTAGTGATTTTCACTATTCATCAAAATATGAAAGTTATTGGAGAAACACCAAAAAATTATCCAAACTAAATTATTATGTCCCATTTCTAAATAATATGTTTATTTTGTCAAATTGAATATATAAAAGTGTCAAATATTGGATTTAAAAAGGGTTCTCCATTAAAAGGCTGTAAAATTGCAATTTTTTTAAAAATACATTTTTTATTTGAAAAAAAAATTAATTTGTTCTTATATTATGTCTTAGAAACAAATAGTATGGATTCTAAAATTATGTATAGTGTATAAAATTATAAATTAATTTAATACTATTCATAAATGCTTTTTGAACGGCTAGTTTGGTATGTCGTAGTGTGCTCGAACTCAGTGTTGCGTGTAGCGCAAGCTATTGAATTACATTAAAGATATAATGTATTATGAAATATTGGTGTGTTAAAATGACATTAAATTATAGATATGATACTTGATTTATTATTCCATTTGGATGAGGGTAGGTGAGTAGAGAATAAGAAAAGAACATGTCTAAAAATAAAATAAAATAAACAAAAAGAGGAATTTACCTCTTAAATTTATCCTCATTGAGAGCCTTTTAGGGAAATGTTTTTGGTATTTTGATGAGAACAAGAGATACTATAAGTGGGGGAGTGTATTTAAAGGATATTTAAGTATAATTTTTACAATTCATGGGTTTTGAGAGGTGTGAGGAGAATAGGTTGTGAGTGGTGGTATTTATAGTTGAGGTTGGGGTGTTTTGTCATTATTTTCTTCATTAGTTATAAATATTGGCTCAATACTATGAATAGTTTTATAATTAACATAAAAAATATAAAACTAATGAATAATATTTTGAGATTTTGTTCTTATATAAACCTTACATCATATATGATTCCCTAATTCAGGTATTTATATTTTAGAAAAAATTATCGAATTTTACTACTCACCAAAAATTCAAGCATTTTAGAAAAATACAAAAAAATAACCTCAAATAATTTTTGATGTTTATAATTAGAAATTAATCTCTAATTTATGAAAATAATTTTCAAAATATGATATATTAAATTTTTAATTAAAATCATTATTTACTTGGAAAATACCAATTTTAAAATTATAAATTATTCTATAACACTTTGAAAATTTAATTAAGGTTTCATGAAATTATCTTATAATCATAGTACAAAAAATTAATATTTTATGTATACATTTTATGAAAATAAATTTTCATTTTAATTATTAAATTAATCACCAAATTATAATTAAATATTTTTGACTTAAAAATGTAAGAACTCTTAATTAATAATTTTTAAAATATTTATTTACATATGGAATTATATAATTATTCCATATTTTTACTTATATAATGTCTAAATTTTATTTATACCTTTTTTGATGATTTTACTATTCATTTGGCTCATCTACTATTCATAAGGGTCATATTTCTATTCCAATGATCAAGCTAATATTTAATCGGTATAGCTTCCTTAAAATCAAGAAATACTTATTATTTCATTAATTATTCATTTATTATGTTATTAATTGTGTTCTATATGTGATTTTTATTTGATTTATACAATATAACAATATTATAAGAAGGTAATTTCCATTGATATTTTTTTTATCATTATACTCTTCACCCATTTGAAATTTCACCCTCAGAATTTAGTTTTACTATCTAAGTTTAAAATAGGTTTGGGTAATTGTCCCTCATCGCTTCCCCCAGTTCACATGTTACCTCCTCATGCTTATGGTTCCTCCATTGTAATTTAACCAGATGAGTAGTCTTGTTGCATAGAATGTTATCTCTATGAACCAATTTATTAAATTGTTTCACCTCATATGGTAGATCATTTTCAAACATTACCACCTCTGAATTTTGTACATATTAGGGATCTGTTATTTACATCCATAACAGGGATACATGGAATACCTTTTTTACTTTATACATGGTTGCTGGAAGATCTTATCGATAGGACAAAACTCCGACATGATCGAGAATCTTGATGGGGATGATATACCTGGGACTTAGCTTTCATTTCTGTCAACATCTCATGATCCTATTTAATGGACATATGTTGAGGAATACCATGTCCCCAGCCTTAAATTCAAGTTCTCATAATCAAATTTCTACATAGATCATTTGTCCAATTTTGGATTCTTTGTTGTGCAACTAAATGGTTTTTACCTTTTCCACCATTTCTTTCACCATTTCATGCCCTAGAAGACTATTTTCACTGACCTCATCCCATCATGTAGGTGTTATACACGTTTTACCATAATGTCCTTCAAATGGAACAATTTGGATGATTGGGTAGAAACTATTGTTATTATAAAATTCATCATGTGGTTGATGTTGGTTCCATCCTCCATTTATTTCCATATAACATTGTCTCAACATGTCTTCCATTTCCTAAATAAATACTCTAATATTTTCCATCAGTTTTAGGATGATAGGTCAAACTAAATTTCACCTCAATTCTTAGAGCATGTTGGATAATTTTCAAGAACATTAACGTGAATCTCAGATCTTTATCGGAAAAGATTGATAACGGTACCTAGTAAATCCTTACCACTTCTATGATATATATCCATGAAATTTGAACCAGTTATAAGTACTGTCAAATTGTGATAGTTTTATCATGAATTTTTAACTTCCTTGTGTCTTATTCTATCAATTTATCCTTTTTCATATGTAGATAGCTTAATCCATTTTTTTAGAATTATTTTACACCACAAAGAGTTATCCACTTTTTGGGAGTTTTAGTGATGGCGTAGTGATAAGCCACTTTATGAGATCCTCAAAACTTTCCTCATATTATTTATTCCTAAAAAACATCACTCCCTTCCATGTTTTCTTGGTTATTGCGTTTGAAAATCGTGATAAGTTCTTCACAAATTTTTGGAAATACCCATCTAGAGTAAGAATGATTTTAATCTCTATAATAAATGTTGTTTAGGGCCACTCATCGATTGAATTATTCTTGAAGGTTCCGTATATATTTCTTTTCTTGTGATAACATTCCCCATGAATTATTCTTACTTTGTTTATATCTCAAATTTACTATACTTTGAATAAATTTTATCTCTTCGCAATGTCTTTAGAATAGTATTGAAGTACTCCTCATGTTCCTCCTTTATCATGGAGTATATTAGAACATCATCGATAAATACTACCAAAAATTTGTCCATGTAATATATAAAAACTATTCTCTTTAAATATATGAATTTATTTTGAGCATTAGTGAGTCATAAGGTCCTCAATATGAACTCATAGTTTCCATACCTCGTTCAAAATGCGGTGTTTGGAATATCTCATTCACTCACCTTTAATTTTTGATACCCTGACCTAAGGTCCACCATAGGGAAATAATCGTCCCCATATAGCTAATCGAAAAAGTCATATATCTATAGTAGGGGATACATGATCATTATCATTATTTTATTGAGCTCACAATAATCAATTTATAGGTTCATTGATCCATAATTCTTATTAACAAAGAGGCCTAGTGAACCCCTTGGTGAAGCACTTGGGAATGTAGAAACCTTGTCCATATTCTTATGTAATTGCTTCTTCATCTCTTCCAGCTCAACGACGGTAATTATATAATTATTCTTTGATATAGGAAGAGATATAGGAGTATGTTCATTTTTTAACTGAACTTCTCGATCTGGAGTAAGTGTAGGAATCTCTTCGGGGAATACATTAGTGTAATCTGTATTGATGAGCATTTATTCAAGCACGATTCTCTCTATTGTATAAATAATTGGATAAATATATGATTTATAATAAGGGAACAATATCCTAACTTGAGATGATGATTCTGAAGTATATTCATCTTCTTCCTTACACATTTAAATTATTGGAGGATGATTCTGGATGTGAAGAGCAATCTCCCAATCTAGAGAGTTGATGTTATATTTATATAAAGATATACCATACATTCCCAAAATGTCTTAAAACCTTACCAAATAGTGTATTGAATTTTTTTGGGGACATTTAGTCAACAAATATTTATCAGGTGGGGGTTATAAACATTGGATGAAATAATTTCCCCATTCATTTTACTCAAAATCATCCTCCAAATTTTGATGTGGTGTTTGAATAGTTCTACTAAACATTCCTGATATAATAGACTATGTAAAACCATAATCAAATAGTATGTTCACTATTATTGAATAAATATCCCTCATAAATGTAACCACATTATTTTCTAGCTCCACCTTATTAGTACTTCTATCATATTCCCCTCTTTTTTTCCTTGGAAGTTATTGTTGATTTCCTATGACAACCCTCATCTTAAAGAATTGGTTTGAAAAATGATCATGTTCTTTGAAGTTAAAACCCTAAACCATAGGCTGAGAAGTTATTTGATCCATCCTTTATTCCTCTTTATTAGTGGGATTATTCATTTCCCATTGGAAATTAGAATCTATATTTCCTTCTTCGGAACATTTAAAGCATCTCTTGGTTCCCTTTAAGTATTTTCCAGGATGGTTCTTCCAACAATTCTGACATGGGGAATGTAGGGTCTTCTTCCCATCATGAGACATATCACCCATATTAAACTCCTTTTTCCACTTTTTTCACATGGAACATGGAACCACTGAGATTCTCTGATCTCCATTTCATCCTTAAGTGAACAATGGAAAATCTCCTCATAAATGTTGAAGTCTTGAATCACAACCTCATTTCATATACTCTTCTTTAGTCCTAAAAATATGTGATCCACTTCATTTTGGTGTTCATGATAATGATATAGGAATACCATGAATGCCTTGTGATATACTATTTATACACCATAATGTAATAATATTATTTTTTAACTAGTCTATGGAATTAATTTTCTATCTTGAGTTTGAGGGTTCTGGAAAAATATTTTTTGAAAAATATTTTAATTAAATATTCTCATTACATGGAATAAATTTCCCCTTTGGAAATTTTTTTCTTGGTAATTTTCCACCAATGATCATATTCCCCATCAAAACGATAATCTACAAGTATTAATTTCTATTTTTCTGAGAACTAGAGGGAAAATAATATTTATTCAATTGAGTTTGTCCATCGGTCTATGATGAGGGGATTGGATGATCCACTAAAAAAGGGATGCCTTTGTTTTATGAAGGATTTGATGGAAACATTCTCTTTAATATGAGAAAGAGGGTCTTCCATACAATTAAAGTTACTATTCATAACTTTGTCCAGTTGAGAAAGTACCATAATAATGTTTTGAGAAACAGTTCCCATCATATATAGAATTTCATGAGAGCAATCATCACATTTCCATTCACATCGATTGTTGGAAGAATTTCATATATTTATATCTATTAGATATGAAAATTAAATTACAATTAATGAGATTCATTACTTATATAATAAGTATATAAAATAAAAATGTAAACATAAATGGATAAACTTGTAATGGAAATGTATATACTGGCTTCTGATTCTCAAGGATTTAATATAGGTTTTCCATGACCAGTTTCCAAACATAAAAATTTATAGTCAATTTTTGTTCCCTTAATAATGGGTTGTAATGAGCTTATGAATTTTCCAATGCATATATCCTATTATTTTCAAACTAGGTGCATGGTGAGGACAATTCTCATTTACTCGAATACCCTAAGTCAAGCCAAAACACCTTAATGAATTTGTTATTCTAAGGTACATCTATTCCAAAACTACAACCAATTATAGTATTTAGATAGGGATTTATTTTCTTGATTAACCACTTACTCTATACTAACCCAAATTATAGGGATGTTTTCTCATACTTAGTATTATCCATATGGTTCTTAAAAATTTTCTCTATTACTAATCTCAAAAATTAACTAGAGATCCCTATAATACCAAATATACGGACCCAAACCATTTTTAACATATTATTATATGATTTCAAAAAAAATTAACTATCCTGATAAAATCCAAAGATCATAATGTCAAGTGTATTTTGAAGACAATGTACATAAAACAAAAACCATGGAAATAAATAATAATTTCTTTATTTTTCATCCAAAATGGGATCTTAGCTTCCTTTGAGCCCTTTTATATTCATGTGATACCCTAGATATAACATTAAAAAAAGGGATGTGTGAAAAATCCCAGTAAGTGAATATTTAAAAGAATAAAACCATGCATACGTGTTAGAAGGAATAACATGATTAATTAAAGCCATGGAACATGAATAAACATAAGGAGGAATAACATGAATTATATGGTAACATATAATCATGGCATCATAGGAATGTTTAAAGAACATATAAAATTATATAAATATGAGTCATGAATAACCTACATGACTATATAACATGGTGGACAAAGTCCCATAGAGGAATATAGTTCAATCCATGTCCCACAAAGATGTCTCATGAAAAAAACATTTAAAAATTCATTATACCACTATATAGGAAAACACATTATAACATTTTCATGAATATGTGTTTCTCATGAAGAAAAAAAGGTTTTTATAAGGAAATAAATTGGTTTCATAATCATGTCACATGGTAGAAAAAATGAATATATTCTAAATGTTTCCATGAAATAATGGATTAAAAACATAAATTGACATTAATAAGCAATAATAGACATATTTAATGTTGATTGAGGTCAAACAAAAGTGAATACATGTAAAAATAATGTTCATTAGACTTTAGATATAAAACATTGTTGTGTGGTTTAAGGAATATATTAATGAATATTTAAAATAAAAAATGAATATTTGTTTTTATGAAAAAATAAATGATCATGATATTTTTAATGATAAAATGTGTATATTTATAATAATAATTGTTGAACAAAAAATTATATAGATAGCACTTGAAAGTGGGTATGAATTCGGGAAGTTCCCTTAAATGGGGATTTCTTATCAGGAAGAATTGAGTAGGGAACCTTTTTAAAACATGTATAACCCCCAAAAAAATGGATGAATGGATTTTGATACCTGAATTTGGAACATATAAAAAGAATTTATAAGTTTAAAATAAAATTAAAAGAAAATTTAATTTGTGTAAAAAGATAGGAAAAGTAACCCGAAGGAATAATTGAGGTTTTGGTAGGATCCCTAACCTTATGTCTGTAGGTGTTCTTCAATTGATCTTAATGTATTGAGTAACAAAATTATGTTCATTAATTAATAAGTATAGAACCTATTATACATTTAATTGATTTAATATAATTTTATTATGTTTATTCATGGCCTTTTAAGAGTAATAGTGTTAAATTTCATCATTTGAAAATGTTTTCTTTCTTAGTTTTCATGATCGATTATTTTGTAAATGAGTATGAAAGTTCATATAGAATATGCATAATTATCCAGAATAGAAATTATAAGTTATTATTGAACATAGAAAGATTAAATTTACATATATATTATTTTTCCTTATATGAGGATGAATCATTAGATAACATGTTAATGATAATTGTTTAGATTAACTTTTAGCAGGTTTTCCATCACAGAAAACTGGTTTAGTTCTATTATTTAATATCACACATATATAATGATATCAAAACATTAAATAAGATATAACAAATATATTATAATCTTGTTCAGATATAAAAATTGTTTTATGACGATATAGGAATATGGTAATAGAATAAGAAAGCGTATCATCCAAGATGTCGGTAAATTGACACATCACAGGCGATGATTTCATTTTTAAAACAAAATGCAAGGAGGAGAGGTATTAAATTTGGATTATTAAATTAAGATAACAAAAATAAATTATAGTTAATTTAATGGAGTTATCATGAAATTGGGATGAGGGGAGGTGAGGATAGAATAATAAAATAATGTTCTTGAAAAGAAAATAAAACAAAGGGAAAGACAAATTTACCACTTGAATTTGTCCTCTTTGAGGGCCTCCTTTGTGAAAATATTTTGTCCTTTTTTTCATACTAAGAGCTCTTGGACATTGGAGTGGTTTTTGGGAGTATATTTGAGTTTAATTTGGACAAGTCTCAATTCCTGAGAGGTGTTAAGAGAAGAGTTGGTGAGGGGTGGTATTTATAGTGGAGGAGAGGTGTGTTTTCGCATTATTTTATTCATTAGTTTAATATTCTGGATGAATACTTTGAATATTTTGCACAATATTATGAAAAATACTCAAATAATGACGTATATTATGATATTTCTGTATTGCATCATCCTTACATCATCTATGAATATATAATTCATGTATTTATCTTTTATTTTAAATTATCATATTTTACTATTCACAAAAAATCATGTATTACAGGAAAATCCCAAAAAATATCCATAAAAATATTTTAATGTGTATAATTAAAAATTGAACTCCATTTTTTGAAAATAATTTTATATATGTGATAAATTTAATTTTTAGTTAAAATCATTTTTTACATGGGAAATAGTAATTGTCTGATTATAACAAATTTTATAACACATTGAATAATTAATAATTTTTTCATAATATTATATTATAATAAAAATACAATAAAATATTAATTTTTGAATACATTTTATGAAAATACCTTTTCTTTTAATTTCCTAAATAAATAATAAAATTTTAATTAAATATTTATGACTTTCAAAAATGTAAACACTTAATTAATAATTTTTAAAATATTTTATTAATTATACTATGAAATAATTATACCATATTGTTACTTATAAGATTCTTAAATTTTATTTATACTGTCATTGGTGGGGATACTATTCAATTGGCCTGTTTACTATTCAAACGGGTCATATTACACTTTTATTTTTCAAGTTTCTATTTTATCGATATATGTCCTTAACTTCAAGAAATATTTCTTATTTCATTCATTATTCATTTATGATATTTTTTATTGTGTTATATAAGTGATTTTAATATGATTTATATTATATAACATAATTATAAGAAGGTAATTTCCATTGATAAAATTTGGGGTCATTACAGATAACAAGAAAATTATCCCACCAAATAATGAGAAAATGATTCATTATTAATGTACAGATGATAAGTTGTTATAAAAGAATAATGTATGATATTATAAATATTAATACCCTTCTACAATTTGTTATAATGTTTTTAAAATGGTTATATAATATGATAAATTACATTAAACCAAAAGTATGCCTGAGGTAAGGTTATCACATGTCACTTTTACTTCCTTGAGAAATACACCACATTCTCAACTTATTACTTTTTTGTGGTTTATATACTACCCATTTTTTATTTTATATGTTGAATTAAATTATCATCATGGTATTTTTTGTTCCATTAAAAAATATTTATTTCATGGGTCATATAATAAAAAGTTACGAATGCGGTAAGAGTATATTTCACAACCTCGACATTATTCGGGATTGCATTTCATTAAGACTTCCTTGGGGGACTTAGTTTATATTTAGATATTAATTTCAATTTATTATCATATTTATGGTTATTCATGATAATTTTCATGTAATATTACTTTTTTAAACTCTTTTCAATTAAATGTTTTAAAATATGTTTTTAATAAAATTTGACATTATTTCTCTTTTTGGCCGGAAGTCCATTTTCATTAAAAACCAAGTATTAGAAAAATAGTTTTCAAATATGTTTTAATCCTTTTAAAATTTATATATTAATGATAATATTTCACATTTTTATGTTTTAAATAAAATGTAATGGAAACATCATGCCATTTTGAAAACAAATCCCATTTGGCTTCTATCGAAAATGTGAAAAGAATGATTATTTTAACATTTACAATAAAAGCTGAATTTTATTTTTTCATATTCAATCAATGATTTAAAGAATACATTATATTTTTATGGGTTTTTATAAAATATATATGTTTTAATTTATATTTTCATATTTTATGTTTCAGAGGTTATTTTCAAAATGAAAAGATATTTTCCTCCAATTTTTTTAATGATATTTGTATGGAATTTATATTCATCAATATCATAAACCCATTAATATATTTATATTCTACTAGGGGTATATTGTATTGATATCATCCGTATTATTTAAATGGATTGTCTATTATTATTTTAATTGAGGATGAATATTTTTTCCAAGAACTATTTTACTTTGAATGGATTATGATTATTTATAACGGTTGCGATAACAATTAAGATAGCATATATTATGTTTCAAATACAAATTTTTATGTTTAATATGTTTCAACCCATTCATATGATAAATAAAATTGACTTTTTAACTGATGTGTGGGGACAAATATAGCCACTCCATGCATCAGTAGGTATCCTGAGACAAACTAGATATGGTTTTGGCTGAGGCCGTATCCAATTATATAAATATCTCAGCATAATCCTTGATAGTATTTGACAACATGGAACAAGACTCAATCGTTCTATATGTATTGGAATATGACTCGCAGACATGTTTTATATGACCAACATTATTCAGTCCATCATATTGAATTTAGTTATTTATATTCCCTTATTAATTAGATTAGTTATAATACACATGGTCATGTTTCAAGATTGTGTAACTATTTATATGGAATTATTTGATTATATTATTTTTGATCCATGTTATTCTCAATTTATTTATTAAATAGTAAGTGTTTAAGTTAGTTAACATTTCATGTTGATTATGAAATATTTATTCATATCTTTTTTATATGTTTACACTTACTGAGCATTTATTCTCACTCATTTATTATGTTTTATTTTCCCTTGGGTTTGAGTAAGTAATTTTTGACTACTCTAAATAGATACTCTATGGGGAATAATTTAATTATCAATGAAATTTATTTATTTATTTTATGTTTTGAAATGTAACGTGAATTTCAACTATAGGTTTAGTTTACCAAGACTACTAAACTACTTTTTCCTTTAGGATACTATTCTTTTTATCTAATGCCAATGTAATAATGAAACCACTCACTCTAGGCTACTTAGGTAATAAGAACTACTTAATACCTATTTTGAAGATGAACTAATTTTTATTTAAGCCAGTATTATAGCAATGTGTTTGGACTTTCTCAATTGAGAGGGATGATAAACATTCTTAGGGATTGATGTATGAGGTTTTAAATTTATTTATCCTGTCAATTTCACCATTTTTGATCGTTGGACATCACTGGATCCTACTAGATAGCTTTGAAAACATGTGTATATACTGTGATCAGGACTCATCCTGAGGAAATAAAGTTTCATAATACCCATCTATGATGACTCTATTTACTATGGATCAGAGTAAAGGGTTGTAATGAATTCTCAAAAATGAAAATTTCAAAAAAATTAGAGGGAGTCCCACAAATTAATGTTTATAGAGTTTTTAAGGAATCATGGAATTATAACTGGAGATTCATGAACTAAATTATTCTAATTTTATGCAGCATTTTTGAATGGGGGACCATATTAATTTGTCAGAAGATCTCACCAATTAATGAAAAATGAAAGATATATTCCCTATAATAAAAATGTTCTGGTCCTAAGATGATAAAAATTAATCAATAGTTTCAAGAGAATATAATATATAAAATCCCCATTTAGTGTTTCTAGAATATCATACTCATATGTGGCTATAAACCAACATATAACTTGTACATTTTATTCACATAGTCTTATTATAAAATTCATGGAAATTTCCTCATCTTCTGAGAGGTATTGATCATCATGATCTGACTAGAACTATTTTTTTAATTTCCTAATAGTGAAGAGTTGGCTTTCATTGAATCTACTATATTATGTTGAAGAGAAAAAAATATATTAATATAATATATGATAATAATTTCCTTTTTCTATCATCTGGATATTAGTATATTTAAACATTAATAGAAGAATCACTTATTGTGGTTATACTCAATTAGTAGATAACCTCTTGATATAAATTAATTATCAATTGATATTTGATTAGGGATGTCGATCTCATGGATTGATATTATGTTCATTAGATGTAATTTCATATCTCTCACTAGGATAATGTTTCTCATGATTGATCTTCATTTTATCATGAGAAGGAACATCATGATTGAAACTCATGGGAGCATATATACATTTGTTGATCATATCTTCATGATGAAAAAATTGGTGATCACCATTACCTTCCTTTATAATGAAAAACCCAAAAATATCTACAAATACTAAAAATATATATTATAGGTACTTAATAATGTCAGGATTTATTAGATTAGAAATATGATACTTCTCCTTATTAAAAAATGAACTTCGGGGTGACTACCTTATTTTTATTGGTTAGGAGTCTGCGTCTTAGTCCTCAAACTTGAAGGGGTTTATGAAATTTAAGAATAAAAATCTCATATGTCTAAACCCTATTTAGTTAACTCTAACCTATCATCAAAATATGTCCTTCATATCCTTGTGATTCTATTGGGATATATCCTCACACCTCACAAGGTTTTGAAGGTACATGAATATTATCTCATTGATGGTCCTTAATTACCACTTGGATATTCTTCCAAGCCTCATAAATAGAAGAATAAATATGAGTATGTCCCTTTTGTGGGGCCAATAAAATATGTTATGAACTTCAAATGCTTGATAAGGAATATAGATATGTGATTATTATATTTAATTAATTAATTATTGATCCCTTATAGTATGTGTAGGGATAAAATCTCACTCTAGAGAAATTTTTGGATTGTTCTGATGAACTCCAAAAAATGGTAGTTGATAAAATGCTTCCCTAGTGTATCTAATGATTTATCCCAATGAACTATAACTATATTTGGGATATAATCCCAATATAATTCTTTACCCTTATGTATAATATAAATGAAATAATTATGAGTTGAAATGGGAATTAAATCCTTCTTCCAGGCAGCTCTCGTTATAGTACAACGAGTATTTCTATTAATTGAATAGGATATGAGCTTTTAAATTTTTATTTACTGGGATATTTTTGTAGTTATTTAATGAAACTATTTCTAGGATATCATGGAAACACTACAAGTAATTAGACGAAATGTGATCTTTTCTATCCAACGACACTAGGATATGCATGTAGGATTATATAGCTAATATATGAATATTGTCTCATTTTGTAGTGAGAGTGGGAATGCGAGTTTACAATCATGCTTTATTCACTATAAAGACTTGTAAAAAATAATTATATGAATAATTTGGAATATAATCATACCCTTAGGGATTTCTTTGATATATATTCCTATTCCCCAAGATGATTCTTACATTTTTGGTAGGATTAATTACCATGATTGTTTATAAGATCATGCTCTTCCATCCTTCTAAGTGTATTCTAACAATTATTTTTATATGAAAATTTAATATTTACCGACCCCATGAATTGGGGGTGGCATCACCTATCGTGACCTCCTTCTTAGTGATAGGGATTGATATATTAGGAAAGAAATATAGTGGAAAAAATATATGTTATACACATGATGAGTTGAGGTCATACTACATTGGTGGTGGGGACATAATCTAGTTAGAACCTCCTTGAATGTTTCATAGTTTATGGTGTCATTGATGGGGGCCAATTCATCCACCTCCCTAAGATCAGTATGAAAATAATTTCAACAGTGATGTTACATTATTCTAAACTAGTTGGTGGTTGAAAAGGGCGCCACCATATTTATTATCTAAACATTTTTTTGTTAGAGAAGTTATCTGGTGGGATTTATCTTTAGATAAAATCACACACAATCTAAAAGGTAGTTACAATTCCATTTTGGTGGTACACCCTTATCAACACATTAATAACCATTCATTCAAGATATTTTTTTTAGAAAAAACATATTTCTGGTCGATGGGTCTATAGCCATGGTAGGGACCATGGAGAATATTTAATATATTTAGTATGTAGTTTATTTTTTACAAAAGGGGTATGATTCATAGAACATTATAAATGGGATTAATGAACAAAAAATAATAATACCCACAAATACAGCATCATATGTTTGGCCATGTTAGATAGATCATATTCATTTCTGAAGGATTCATGTCAAGTTAACCATTTTATTTAAATTTTTCATTATACACTCTTTATGAATGAAATTGGGGTCATAGAAGATTGACTATCCATACCAAAATCATCTAGTTGGACTTCTCTAGTGACTCGCTAGAATGCACGTTAGTTAATAGGGTTAGCGGAAAATCTCATAGGAACCTTTTAATAGAGTAATATTTCTTAAAGTGAGACTATATTATATGTATTAGATGTATTCAATGAATAATTCCAAAAATACTATCATGGGATTGGATACCCCCATGCCAGCAATTTTTCGAATCAATGTGTGTTGATGTGAACCCTAGTTCTGTATCAGTGGCCTTCCATCAATGTGAGAATATATACATAACAGAGGTTCTATATTAATGGAAACATATTTTTATATATGTGGATATCAATATTATATTCATATTTCAGTCATTCTTTGTTTTATGGTACTATGGTTTTAAATGCATATAGCTAGGACCTTTGGAATTTTCTATCTTCTAGGAAGGGGTTCAATGATTGTGATATTTGGATCAGTCTTGATAGGGTATTCTTCTATATAACCATGAACAAAATCATAACCTGTTTATTTTTGTTCCATATAATGAGACTCATCAAAACTTTAATATTTTTGTTATACAAACTAATTCAAATAAATTTAATTCCAAGCAAGGTGGACTTGTAAGAGAAGTATTCATTGCGATGGATGGAGTTGGATATATATATATATATCTGTGTGTGTGTATCACTTTCTATTATACATAAAATGGAATATTTCATGATGAATATGGGTTTTATTGGGTTTATGGGAATATGGTGCAATAAATTAGATCTGTCCACATCAAGAATAAAAACTAACAAGAATGGTTCACAGGGTGTATGGAACTAATGACAGAAAATCTAAATATATGATTATTGTTTCATTGAAAGGAAGGATATAATTTGATTAATGTGGAGTACGATTTCATGAGTATATACATGGATGTTTTATGATTTTGGGATTTAACATGAGATATGTTTTTTACATATCCTATTTATTTGGAATCAAATCCTACATAGTTTGAGTTATATAGTTTATGTTCTTGTAACAAGACTGTACGATGCAGTTTACTATCATCCAGTAATAATATTATCATTAAGTATTACACCATGTGACTATGATATTTTTTTTCAAATTTTATACCTTTTTAATTAGTCTTTTTCATGTTGTTTTACATAATTTATATATTATTTTTTCCATTCATATTTATATTTTGTGACTAGGATGTTGTTGTGTTTCTTTACATCATCTTAATAAGATATATTTATGTATTTTTAGATCGTAAAACTAAGACGTTTGTGTCAATAAAAGGGTGATAATGGAGTAGTATATGGGGATTATTATTTTAGTATGCACAGTTATTTATTTCTATTAGCATGTGTCCCATTTTAGGATTAAGAAATCCAAAGTTATATCTTTATTTGAGGAGGATGTCATGAAGGATATGGTCCCGTGAAGATGAGTTGGGGATTACACATTCAATAACCAAATGTAATGTCAAATTAGTGTCTTTAGATAAGGAAATGATTATTTGGATTTACACATGTCAAGAGGATAAGAATAATTCTTGGAAATTAAGAGATAATGAGTTTGGATTATACATATATGAGTGTTCCCTCATATGGTTGTTCCCAGATCATTGTTGTCTCTATGTGATTAAATTATCAATGTTAACCATCTTGGTTCTTATAAATAAAAAATGAACTAGATAATTACATGATCATATTAATCTTGGATACATTCCTTTTTTTCCCTCTAGATAGGGACCATTTTTACTAAGGGAATCCAATATTGTGATTCCGCCAAGGGTTCTACCTATTTGGGAGGATAATTTTCAATCCCCCTTTTATTAATGGAATTCATGATTAACGTGGTTCATGTTGATGTGAATGATTAACCCCCTATATTTATGGGTTTTTATTAGGATTTGTTGATAATAAAATGTATGGGAAGGATATGGGAAAAGATATTCTCTACCATTTAGGCTAGGGTGTTAATGGTACCCCGGTTTTGGATAATTTAGGTGCCTATCCCCAGTGAGTGAATGGATTTGGAATATACCTAGTAATATCGTACAATGAATAGTTCCCTCTAATGAGGATTATTAATGTAAATAAGTCCTTGGGGATACTAAGGGTATGTGGATCCCTAGTGATATTGTGTAGAAATGGCGTCCCTATGATTGGACTTGGGAACGACTTCACCCAAGTGGATAGTTGTCTCCACTGCTTCATTTATATTAAATGAACCCTGGTATGTCACCTGGTAAGGGCCCTTATCTATGGTGTTGATTAAATTTGTAGTAAGGGGTTTCTCATGAATGGTACCTACTTTATTAAAACACAAGAAACCAAATTAGTCTAAATTTTCATTAACCCCCCGTTTTTTGTCTTAATTATTCTACCTGGAGGTATTTGAAAACTAGGGTTCAAGACTAGGGTGGTCCAAGATTTGGGTTATCTATTAATTTTCCAAAATATTTCAAATGGTTATCCTAGTTTTCCTTTTAATATGAAATTTTATGACCCAAGAATATGTTGGTTATGTGCAAAGGTGATGGACCTATGTTTTACTCGAGCACACATCTTTGACGTGTATGTCGTGTGCATCGATTGTCTTTGGTGAACATATTAGAAACAATCATTGGTTCTAGGTGAGATCATGGTTCCTTTCTGTAAAAATATCATTATTATTTCAAAAGAATACATTCCTTTTAACATTATTCATCGTTTTCCAAAAGGATTTATCCAAAAACATAAAATATTCTGTCATACTTAATAATAAGTCATATGTTTTTACCAGTCCAATGATGTTCTTACATTTTATTAATAATTTATATGGGATTGATATCAATCTTAATTGGATTGAAATTTATGTTTATTATCTATAAAAGAATGCTTTACTGATGGACTATCATGTTTTATATTCATTTATTAATTTAATTTATAATATTTTAAACTATTAAAATGATGTGTGATTTTAAAATTCATCATATGCATTAGTGGACCGAGATCAATAATTCACCATGTAATGATTATACATTAGTGTTAATTTCACCACATGGATTATTTAGCAAGGTAATAATAATAAACATATTATATTTTAATCATAAATGGTTTGAATGAATAACTATTTATTCAATTCATCATATGGATATAATCAGCACCATTACTCTTATAACACACCAATTTTTTGGTACTTTATTATTTTATTATTTATTTTGAAGTTATATAATGATTGTCTTGAGTCCTAAAATGTTATGTATGGTATTGATGTGTTATCAAAGATTCGGGAGGGTGTATAGTAAGGGATTGATTTTTGAAAAATAGTACAGGTTCCAAAGGTAACTGTACGAGGTAGAGGGAAGACTCAGATGGAAATACATGGTTGGATCATTGTTACTGTGTATAACCATATGCTTTTAAAAATTATCAAATAGTTTGATTCTTCATGGTTGGTGAATTGTTTTTCTAACCATATTCCGAATCATGTTTCCTTTGGTATTTCTTAGGAACAGATTCATGATCGGAGCATGGATTGCAAAAAACCCCCCAGACCATGAGATATTATTAATTTAATCAATTTTTTGAGGAAATTAAATGTTTTTTAAAACCCTCATTCTTCCATACTATACTTATAATTTTGAACTCTAATCATCCAATATTTGATTTTGGTGTTCTTATCCCTTTTGGATACTAATTTGAATCAATATTTATGTGTTGCACCTAGATAATCAAAGGAATGAACAATGATTTATCTTCTCTACTATAATATTAATATTTTTAGGAAAAACCCCAGACTGGTGTTTTGATTCTTGGATATATGGTAAAATTTTCATGTTTATAAAACCATATTTGAATTCAATAATTAAACATAAATGGGAGCCTGAATCTAGGATATTGTGGTGTGATTCGTTAGTATAACCCAATTTGAGGTAAGTGGATTCTCCCTCATTCTGAATTATTCTAAAATGTAAAAGACCTTATTTCATAAATATATTTATCTTTAATTTGAATATAATTACATTTTTTAATCCATATTGGAAACTCTCTTATTTATTGGTCTTTAAAACATAGGTTTTGTGTGATTCTAACAACATATTCCAAAAAATGATTATGTGGGTTTTTAAATAAAAATTAGTTTTGGGTGAGATAGCATGGAAATAATTTGGTAAGAAATAATTTAAATGAATATAAGATGGTTAATTTATTTTAGATATGATCTTGGTTTTAGTTATGGGTACCACTTTATTATAATTCTATGTGATTACTTGGGTCTATAGGGATTGTTTTTTGCTCATGAGCTATACTGTTTAGAGGGATTGTTGAGACAGAAGATCCATGTGGATTCCCTCATAGATTATTCCTTACTATGGGTTATCTCACTGCTTTATGTATATTATATATAACATTTTTCATTATTTTTAACCAATATTTTTTAATGTGATCTAACAAGTTCTCATTTCAAGGAAATCTTTGGGGAGTTTCAGGGTTTCCTGCTATATTTTACATGCACCCCCTACACATGCACCATGGAATATTTGAAGACATTGTTTACTATTATTTAGGTAAGGAAAATATTTGATAAATAACTAATATAGAATAATTATTTTACCATCTTGGTTTATTGGAGTTGGATATTAAATTTTGAATGAGTATTGGTGTTAGGAGTGGTTCAACATAGGTATATTAAGTCTTTCAAACATATGGATAATATATTATTATTTTGTACTATCTTATGTTAAAAATCTAATTGACAATTTTTATATTTTGGTTGTTTTTTTATTTAATGTATCTTTAATTTTGGTCTTTTATATAGTTAATCAAATGATATATATGTGTGTTTATAATGGGAAAATAATTCCCCAATGATTTTCCAAAACACTATAAGGTATTTCCAATATTGGTGTTTTTGAAATTCCACTAAATGAGAGTGGAATTTTGTGTCTACCATAGACCATGAGTCTATTTTGAGGTGTTACAGATGGTATTGGTTTGGTATGCTCATCCAGTTGGTAGGGTATATGTCAATATACGATGTGTTGGAACATGAAATGAATATTATAAAAATGAATATCTATACTTTTTATATTTTGATTCAATTCAATGTGTGTAAAATGTTCAAAATTCTTGTTAATAGCTACTAGGTTTGTTTTGAACCAGTTTTCAATGGTTTAACTGATGATTATTTGGTATCCTGAATTAAAAAAGAGGCTTCCCGCATGGATTTATTCATCCATATATAATTTTTAATACATTAACTTGAAGTTATGATACTATGATCTACATTTTTGTCCCTTAATATATTTTTTAACTTACTATTTATTAAATTTGTGGTAATTTACTATAAATATTTACTATGGTTATCAAATTAATTCCCCCAGTTAGTAGATTTAGAAAACAACAAGTGGGTGTGGCTGAGAATGTAGTTATAGAAGAACCATAATTGAAATAACACCTTATTTTGTGTCTTATGAAGCATTAGAAGTTGTTGGCCAGGAAAAGTGAACGGAGGAGCCACATAATGTGGAACTCCTAATGGAATTAAAATAACATAACCCCCATATATTTCAGGGAGACTCAAAGGATGAGTAATAAAAACAGTAGTTATGTAGGATGACCAAAATCTTTGAACTCTTTAGATGTCATGATAAAAATAATGTCATTCCAATGGTGTACATTTCTGATGACTTGGCATAATAATCGTGGGACATGGTCATTTAATCCATGCTCAATAAAGGACTTACATTGGAATTATTTTAGGAATTATTCAGCAAAAAATTCAATTCTCATACTTGTTTGATTTTATTCCAGGAAAACCTATTTTATCAGAATAAAATAAAATTTCAAATCATATAATATTTATCTATATAAACATACATATCTCTCTTCGCACTAGAGGTAGGTTCTGGTTAATCTCTCAAGTCACACATATTCAAATCATGTTTGTGAAGGAATATTATCTCTAATGTTCGGATGTTGTGTATCAAAAAAACATTTATTTGATGAGAGGAGAAACCATGGGGAAAAAATAATTGGGATCTATAAAAATGAAAAATATTTTTCTATCCAAACACATGTTTGAAAACACTAGTGTAAATAAGCTCATAAGTGACAACCACTCATTAGGTAGTGAATCATTAATGAACGAGTCCACCAAATTAGTCCAATTTTATCCTCATCATAGTGCAAAAATAGGTATATCACAATGTGGTTCATTAGAGAACAAGAATAGGGAATTCAAAGAACCATCTAGAGAGATTCACAACTATGGATAAATGGGAAACCTCAAGTATTATTTTACAAAACCTCTAATGTACTGTGTTGTGGATGTATCAAATGAGTTTGATGTCACTCATGATCAACTAAACTGATCTATTTAGAGGATTTATCACCCATTTAATTTGGTTCTCTATAAGATTCTATCCCCACACTGAATACTCATACAATACCACATCAACAGAAGAATTAAGACTACTCCGTGGGAGTTTGCCAGCAAATCTATAATGTTAATCATGAAATCAAAATATACAAACCATGCCTATCGACAGTGTGATGTTCCATAATTAGTAAACCAAACCTTATGAATGTATTTTTTTTGATAATGGTGAATATATATGGGATCTAGACTTTTATTACATAACCTATCATTAAATTATTCAAACAGATGATCTTAAAAAGTTTTTTTTCTTTGAAAAGGTACATAATAAATGAAAAACATAAAACATTCTTATAATCTACTTGAATGGATTCATAATAAGTTCTTACTATATACATGTATTGGATCTCCTAACTTGGGGACATATATCAATATAAAGGGTGAGCATACGGCCTAGTAATGGAAAGCAAGGGAAACATTGTACATATGAACTCGAGAAATATCTATAAGAACATGACAAATATCATAAATTATTGAGAACGAGGATTATTATAAAAAAATCACCTTAATAATAAGTTTTCAATGTCATTGAAACATTTATTTCATACATTTATACGAATATCAATAATTTTTTTCCCTGAGGTGTCATAAAAATTACAAACTTTATTCACCAAAGTGTCGTTAAACGTGTTATATCTATAGATTAAATTATATTCCTAGTGGGTTGGAGAACTAGCAAGGTTCACCCATAATATATATTAATTTTTATTTGATCTACATATATCATAATAAATCATTTCAAAAATAACCCATGGAGTAGAAAATAAATGGGTTTCATATAAAAATCATGATGTTTTTAATGTACTTAAAAAAATACATTTAAGTAATTTGTAACCAACATAAATGGAATAAGGATTTTTTTAATGTCAATTTGAAAATAAGATCAATAGTTTTTACATATATTTTAATACCATTGGAAATGAAATATGTTTTATTATTTACATAATTAGAATAAATGGGATTTTCTTGAGGAGAAGAGAGAAATTTTTAGGAGTTAAATCGGTAGTGTAACAGGTAAAAAATATGGTTTTAGAAAATGGTAAAAAGTTAAGGTACATGAGTATTCCACTAAAAAAAATAATTTCGAATTATGGTAATGAATAAAATGGTAATAAAGGATAGTTGCCACAACATTTAGAAGACATATAAAAAAAGATATTCTTGAAACGAAGAGAAAGGAAGGATATTTCACTTACCTTGAAAAGTAGTTCGAAAAATATGAGGATTATGGCCTAAGGGGATTGAGGACACATTGGGAGGAATTATTGGGAGGTAAAAATAGCTGGTCATTATAGAGTATAAATTGGGAGTGAAAGTAAAATAATAAATTGGTGGGTATTTATAGAAATTTTTTGGGATTTGTTCATTAATTTCTAAATGAAGAAATTGGAAACCTAGGTAGTGGTAAATGAAAAACCATGGGATTTCTCGTAGTATTTTCCTATGGTAATATACCCTTGGAACAAATTTTATGTTATTTTAATACATAATATTCAACCATCATTTTAATTAATTTATTTTGTCATGGAATATTAATGATTTCACAAAATAAATTTTTCTAAATTAATGTTTCCATTTATGAATTTGGAATGTATGTAATATATTTCTAAATTGATTAAAATTTAAAAAATTAATTGATATGAATAAAATAAAATATAATAAATGTTGTACTTCTTTTAATTACTTATTAAATCATTATGATGTAATTATCATGTCATTGAACATACCGAGAAATTCATACTGTATTTTTACTATTCATGAAAAAATATACTATGTCAAAAAACTCTCATAAATTAACCCTAACCTAATTGTGACATGATAATTAGAAAAAAAATTATATAATTTTTCTCATAATTCTTATCTAAATAATATAACATTATATTTTAAATATAAAAATCATTATTAATCAAAAACAATAACAGATTGAAAATGCATGGTGAAATTTCTGACACTTGAAATAAAAAATTATATTTATATTATACTTTTTTTAATCATACTATTTCATTAAAATAAACATTATTCATAATATCTTTGTTTCTTATAATAATGACATATTTTTTGAAAAGTATAATTTCTATCTGAAAAATCAGTTTATCAAAATTTTCATATACTTTAGAAAAAATATTCCCAATACAAAATTGATGGAATACTAATTCTATTATTGATAGGGGATTACAATTTAAATAAATAAGTCCTTGATGCATAATACTCATATACGACTAAAGGGAAAGGTTTTCGATGCGAATAGATTCATGGGGACGGTCAACTATGATTTCATGAGTTGTTACATCCCAAAACATAAACTTCTCCCACAAGTGATTTCCTTCAAGCATCAGTTATTGAATATCATCTTAGTATTAGTCAAGATAAAATAAAATTTATACTACATCCCCCCCAAGTTCTAAAAAAATGGCTTTTTACAACATGACTCTACTAGTTGAGGCTATCATTAATCCTTTATTAATTATTGTATATCAATTCTACTTAGAAACACTAATTATACCATTTAAATTTTTTTAAGAGTATACTTTTCAACAGTCATATTGACAAATTAGGATAATTTCCCAATAGTCATATAACATTCAAAGCCTTATAGTATCATTTCAATTTATACACACTTCATTATTATGTAGATATTGTTTTCTTGAGTAAAAAATAATATAAAAACCAAATTCAAGAATCAAATTTAATTTAAAAGGACGGTTAGTTACATTATTCCCCCTTCAGAACTCATTATCCCCAAAATTTCCACTCATTCTCTTAGTTGTGAAAAGGTGTTGGTACTTCTGACTCCTTATTTCCTCTGGTTCCCATGTTTCTTCTTCATATTTTCATTTCCTCCACAACAATATGAATATTTTTGTAGTATTTATATGTAGTACCTTGTTTCTACAATAAAATATATCCATTGGATACTCCTAATAACAGATTTAATGTTCCATTAGTACAACCTCTATATTCAGTACATGTGAAGGGTCAATTATGTACTTCCTCAAGGGAGGTACATGGAATACATCATGAACTAGAGCTATATTTGGATGAAGTTAAATCCAATGGGCCACTGGTTATATACGATCAAGAATTTCATAGGGGGAAATATACATGGGGATAAGCTTCCCTTTATTCACAAACTTGAAGAATATATTCCATGGTGAAATTCAAAGGAAGACATTTTCAGCGACATAAAACTCCAAGTACCTTTCATGGTTGTCATCATATCTCTTCTTCCAAATATAATAAGACATTATGTGTTTCTTGATGGAATGATCATTTTTTTTCATCTCTTACACAATATTAGGCCCATTATTATTTCTCTCACCAGATTCATCACAACAAGTAGGATTTCTACATCAATTTCCACACATAGCTTCATAGGGTTCCATTTAATAATTGGATGGAAGTTGTTGTGGTTTGATAACATAATAAATGGTAGTTGTTGATCCCATCCAGCTTTATAATCCATTGATGATGTTGTAAACATTTCCCGAGGGCCTAAATATTCCATTTTGTTTTGGAAATTAGTTTTTGGGTGATAGGACATACTAAAATTCAATTCAGTATTCAGAGCATGTTGAAGACTTCTCTATAATTTTGATGTAATCCTTATATCATGATCCAAAATGAAAGATAGTGGAACTCCATTAAACCTCACTAGTTTTTTATGTAATTATTGAAATGTTGTTCAGGTGATATGTCTTCATGGATAGACATAAAATGGGCTGTCATGGTGAGATGATCTAATATAACCCAAATCACACTATTTCCTTTTTTTGTTTATGAGAGACCAATGGCAAATTACATAGTGATATTTCTCCACTTCCATGTTTGTATGGGTGGGGGTTTAAATATCCCAATTTGAATTTTTTTCTATTCCTTCACATGTTGACACACCATGCACCTTATAGTTTAGTTGGAAATGTCCCTTTTCATGGTATCCCTACAATAATTTTCCCAAACATCCCTTTACATTTTAGTGCTTTTAGAATTTATAGAGAATTTAGAGATATGAGCTTCACCCATTAGCTCCTTCTTTATATCTGAAATATATGGAACACATAGCATGGTAAAAATCTCAGTACACCTTCTAGATCAATATTAAACTCAAGAAACATTCCATTATTCACATCCTCTACCTACTTTTGTAGCACTGGATCCCTATTTTTGAGATTTATTGATCTTATCATTTAATGATGGCTGAAAAATCATTTCGGATAGTGTTGCTGATTTCCATTCCCTTGCAATTCCCACCTCCAGCTTTATTAGGTCTCTAAACCATGCATCTCCTTGAATCCTCATTATTTCCAAAACAATAGGGTATTTCTTAATTAATGCATCAGTGACTTGTTTTATCTTCTATGATGACATTTAATTGATCGATCATGGTATTTATAAATTTCCAACCATCTCTTATATCTCATGTTTATTTCCTATTGTTTGAAAATATACTTCAATATTTTGTGTTCTGTGTATATATCACATTTCTCCCCATAATGATAGTTACTCTATATCTTCAGGGGAAAAAATTGTGACCTACTCTATGTCAAGAATAATATAATTATTCTCAATATTCTTTAACTATATAGATTCATAAGAAATAACCTTATCATTTTTATGATTATTCACCCAAGCCCTATCAAAAATGCATCTCTAGAAAAACAAATCCTTCTTTGATAGAGGGTATTTGTTAACATAGGTGTAGTATCCATTCTCTTCTTCATCTCTTGGATGCTTTATTCTTCTTCCTTTGTCTGGATGAAATTAATCCATTTTCGAGTTATCTATAATAATGGATTTGAAACTCATGAAATGTTTTTCAAAAGCCTCATATATTATCATGATAAAACATGGAATCCATGAATCGGAGTTACTATTTTACGATGAGGTCACTCTTTTAAATTCTTAGTCTTTGCAGGGTCAACTATGATTCCTTCATTTGTAACAACGATCCATAATAATGAATCTTTTTTAACCAAAATTCACATTTATTGAACATTCAAAATAGCCCCTACTTCTTTATAGTTTTCAATATAAACCCTTATATCATCCTCATGATCCTTGTAACTTTTTTAATATATCATAATATCAATAATCAAAACTACCATAAAATTTTCAATGTATCCTTAAATACTCTATTAATCATATCTATAAATATTGACAGATAATTAGTAAAGTGGAAGGGAATAATAACAAACTCATAAAAAAAATATTTTGATCAGAAGGAATTATTTTAAATAACATCATTCTTCAACCTCAATTGATGATAACTAGAACAAATGTAAACCTTGAAGAATAATTTAGCCCCACAATTATGGTATAATAAATCATCAATCATTGGAATATAGAACTTTTTATTCTCTGTGATCCCAATATGTTCTCTATAATCAATTCACAACTGCAATTCTCTAGAATTGTTCTACACAAAGAGAACTGGTTCTACCCAAGGAGACATAGTTGGTCTTATAAACCCCTTATCCAAATGATCTTAAATTTTTTTCATTAATTACTTCATCTAAATATTTTCTATTTTATATCAGGTCATTGATATCATCTCAGATATAGGCATGAGTTCAATGGAGAACTCTACCTCTCATTATTAGGGAGGTACTTGTAACTCCCTTGGAAATATGTCGATATATTTTGAAATGATGGGGAAATTATCTATTCATATAGAATAATTTCCTTCTTCATATTCACAGGTCATTTTCCAAAAAAATTCTACATGAGGTGCTTCTTGGAAAATCTCATGTCATGATATCTCTCCTTTGAAAACAAAAATAGGTTTTCAAATCAATACAACTGTGATTTACTTTCTTCTACCGTTGATCTTAGCATTATACTTTGAGAGAGGTTAAATCCCTAGTATAATTTAAAATACTATAATGATAATTACTAAAATATTTTTAATGATATTATTCTATCCAAAGTCAATACGAGAGTTTCTATACACTGTTTATTCTTGGATAATCCCTCGAGGAGTCTTAAATGATAACTCTACTTCACTATGTTCAGGGACTGATTATATATTCTTTCCAAACATGGAAGAAATAAAATAATGTGTATATCTAGAATAAAAAAAAGTTCATTATATATTTGAGGGAAAAAATGAGAGTACCTACCAAAAATTCATTTAGAGAATATTCGTTATCCATCAAGATAGAAAACACCCGACCATTCTCCCTTGGCCTTTTCTAAGGTTGATGGCGATTCCCCTCCATTAACAATAGATTTTGGATAGTGATTGGAAAAGTGATCGTGTTGTACAAACTTGAAGAATTTTACATTAATATGGTCTAACAATATCATCACATTGTCACTAGTGTTTATAACTAGTGGCTTTACCTCACTATCGTAGTTACGAGATATATGTATATCTCTTCTACACTTGTAATTTTTTCCGATCCCAAAAAATAAGAACCCCGAATTCTTTATCCCACATTTTTTTCATGAGGAATTTGTCAAATTCTTTTATCCTCTTTTGTGATGAAATTTAATCCCCAATCTTGGCTCCATTGATTTCCACATTTCATTCAATCTATGGGAGCATTCTGTTTATATGAACTCCAGTACAACCATTGTAGCACATTGAACAATATCTTCATATCTATCATAGTATCAATTGGAATGATTCATCCATAGATGGAGTCTTAGTCCACATAATAATCTATCACCTTTCCATCAGGATCCATGAAAAATTAAATGGTTTAGCGAGATTATCTTTTAAATTTCATCTTTAATCTTCCCACATTTTAGTTTTCCATCTTCTTCTTCCTTAGTAATTTTTCCCCATTTTTTCATCAAACGAGGAAAGTATTTTTGGAAAAAAATTCCCCTAAACTCATCACACTATATAACGTCAGTCACACTTCTATGATTCAAATTTTTAATCATTTTCCACTACTGATTAACATCTCCCTCTAAGTAGTACACATACAAGGTGACTTTCCTTAATTTAAAAAACATAGTCTAGAAAATAACTTTTCTATAGAGTTTTTTATTGTTCAACAATCAATGGGTTGGAAGTTCCACTAAAATTAGGTGGTAATTGACACATACAAGAGTCAATAGAAATTTATTCCCTTCGAATTTAATCTATTATATTAGGTTCATTCAAGTTATATTTTATAACTCGAGTTAGTTGATTCATAATTCCCATGAATTTTTCCATTCTTGCTTCTATCAGAGAGCCGTTACTGTCCGGTCCATTGTACTTTCCATTTACATGATTTCTCCTGTTTCACACCATTTTTAAAAAGAAGAAAACCATATTGAAAAACATGATTCGTTAAATAATTTTAAAACTCTAACGTAATTTTATGTCTTAAATCATCATGATTAAATATGATATTCTTTACCAATAAAAAAATTTTCTTGGAATATTTCATTATGGTTAATTAACGGCTTCTCATTAACCATAAATATCCAATGAGAGTGTCAAAACAAGTGAGAAGTAAGACAAATTTTCATGTACCTAGCTACACTATTTCAAGCTTGATACACCGTGTTGAAGTTCTCGCCCCAAGGTACATCTGTTCAAAACTATGTCCACTTATTTGTATCAAAATTGAGATTAATTTTCTTAGAAACCACCTAATATTTCAGCAAAAAATAAGATATTTTTTTTATATTTTACTTTTCTGTCGGGTTCTTACTAAAGATGAAAAATCAAAATTTTCAAAAATAAATAAACCATCACTTGATACCATCTATGAAATATCTCTGTTTTAATTATATAAATATTATTACATTATACAAACAAAGTATCATTTAATGTTTTTTTCTTGTAGAAGATAGTACATAATACATGAAAAACATAAAAAATTATTCTAATAAACTTAAATTTATTCTCCATAGGTTCATACTATGTAAATTTATTTCATCTCATCACCTAAGGACATACATCAAATGAATGGGTGAGTATAAGGCCCAGTAAGGGAAATCAAGGGAAACTACTTACATGTGAACATGAGAAATATCAATAAGAACATGATGGATATCATAAATTCCTGAGAAAGTGGAATATAATAACAATAATAACATTAATAATAACTTTTTAATGTGACAAAAACATTTAATTTACGCATTAATCATTATATCATAATGGTTGGTCACTTAGTTGTCGTAAAAATTACCAAGATTATTCACTGTGGTATCGTAAAACATATCATCTCTAGAGATTAAATTAATTACTAAATTCAGTAGATAGCTATCACAATTCACTATTAATATGTCCTAACTTTCATTTGAACCACATAGATCATGATAAATAATTTAAAAAATAACTAATGGAGAATAAAATAAACAAGTTTCGCATTGAAATCATGGTGTTTTAAAAGTACATAAAGACAATATCATTATGTAATATATAACCCATGAAATGGGAATTATAGTTTTAGGTATTTAAATTATAGAATAAAATAAATATTTTTATAATATTTAGGAATACCCCTAGAAAATAAAGAGTTATGATTATTTAGGTAAATAAAATAAAATGTAATTTCATGGGGAAAAGAATGAAATTTGGAGAATTAAAATTGTCGTCATTACATGTATAAAACAGTGGCCTAGATAATGAAAAAATATGGAGAAGCATTATCAAGTTTATAAATTAAAATTTGGTAGTATTTTAATGAATAATATATATATAAAAGGGATAGTGGACATAATATTCATAAGACAAATATGAAAAGCATCTCGTGAAACAAAGAGAATAGAAGTGTATTTCCTTTACCTTGAAGAGTAGTTCCTAAAACACGAGGATAGAGATCATGGGGGCCTATGGAAACCTTGGAAGGATTAAATGGGAGGTAAAAATAAATAATATTTTTTTATGATGAATTGTTAGTGAATTTATATAAATGAATTATTGGATTTTATAGAAAAAGTTGTGAATTTGATTACAAATTTATAAATAAACGATTGGACACCTAAGTACTGGTAAATGAAAAACCATAGGCCTAACCTTGGTATTTTTCAACGGCGTTGGACACTTAGGACCTTGGTCTTTCTCAAAATAACATTTTTCAATTTATTGTTTCGATTTATGAATTTTGAAAGTAAATTATATATTTCAAAATTTATCAAAATATATTAAAATAGAATAAATTAATAAATAAACATATTATAAATCTTGTATTTTGATTAATTTTTTATTAAGTAAATATTAAATAATTGTGATTTCATTAAACATACCAAAAAAACTAAAACTCTATTTTTACTAATCATGAAACATTAATGTAATTTATAAAATTTTTATTAATCCACAATAACCATATTTTGATGTGATTATTTTAAAAAATTATATTTATTTTGTCAAAATAATTATATAAATATTATAATATTAATGTTTAAATATTAAAATCCAAATTTAATAAAATTAATAGTATATTTGAAATGCATAGTAATATTTTTGACACTTGAGAAAAATAAAATTATTTTATCATTAATAATTTAATAAGAGTGTTTTAATAAAAATATTTCATGAAAAATTAAAATTATTCATAATATAGTATTTTTTATAACAATTATATCATTTATGAAAATCATATTTTCATCCTGAAAAATCAATTTATCAAATTCATCATATTTTTGAGACAAAATTTTTTCAAAATAGTATTGATGGAATAAAAATTTTATTTATTCAAAGGTATTACAATTAAAGTAAATAAGGCTATGAATTATAACCCCTTATAACACCCTCATACGACCTAAGGCTAATGTGTGTGATGGAGATAGATTCATGGGGTAACTTGGATTACATTTCCTGAGTGGTAACTTCCACTAACGTGAACATCTCCCCTAGGAGATTTTTTTCGAGCCTCAATTGTTAATGTTTGTCTTGGTCTAAGTCAAGATTGAATCCCAGTTATTCTACTTCCCTACCAATTTCTGACAAATGGATTTTGTACGACATGAATCTACAAGTTGACCCCATCATTACTCCTTTTATACATTAATTTTCATTTTCATTTCAATATATAAGTACTACTTATAACGTTAATATTTTTATTAAGAGTATAGTTTCTAACAGTCATATTGAGCAACAGTCATAATTTACGAGTGGTCATATTATAGATCAAACCAGATAGTACTATTTCAATTAATACTCACTTCATTACTAAAGAGATATAATTTTGTTGAGTAGAAAAAAATATAACACACAAATTTAGGAAAGAAATTTCATTTAAAAAGTCTGGGTCATTACAATCCCATTCAATTATCATTTCTTGTATGGTAAATATTTTGGGATTTTTTTTGAAATGTTGTATCATGTTCTGATCATGAATAAACAAATTAATCATGTGTAATGAAGAGGATTTATTTGTCCATCATGATCTATTTCCATTAATTCACTTCAATTTTTGTGGGATTTTTGTTATCCTAGGAATATATATATTTTATTTTATCCATTAAATATAATATTTAGAAGCATCAAAAGATTAAATTGAACATTGAATCTATCAATTTACCACTATGTTACTCGATGATGATGATCATTTATTCATAGAGGATTGGGATATGAATTCTAGTAGAACATGACCTCTAGATTCTAAGGAATGAATGATATCTTATAATATAGAATCAATAACCTTTGAAATGTCTAGTGAATCTAGAAATACGTGTCTTGTTGTAGTAGAATGATACATTGATGTATTTATATATGATTTCTCTATGATTAAACATGATCATAAAATCACAATTTTTTTTAATCTATTACTGAGAATGAGTCATATTTCCATGTATTCAATTATAATTACAGCAATCATATTTCAATAATTAATGGATCTGTTGGAATAATTGGAAAAATATTTCTTTATTAGAAAAATAGCACTACCTTCAGCTACACTGGTTCTTCTTATTGAAAAAAGGTGGTTCACATCTATTATGTGTCAAATATCATAGACTAAATCATGTTATTATCAAAAATTGATGTCTACTTCCTTTAATTGAGGATATTTATAATCAAATGAAGTGGTATAAATGGTTTAATAAAATTTATCAATACTTATTTTATAACCAACAACGAGTTAGTAAATAGAATATGTAAAAGATATCATTTTAATGCCTACATGGTCACTATATATACATGATAATACCCTTTGGTTTAGGAATCCATAAATAGTTTTGATGGAATTGATGGATTGTATCTTTCACATGTACATTAACTAATTTGTTTTTTTATTTTTTAACAATATCCTGGTGTACTCTCATATTATAAATGACAATGAAAGGAACTTATAAATTACATTTGATATGTTGTGTAACCAAAGAATCTATTATAAATTATTTATGTGTGACTTCTGGATACATGAAGTATACTTATTTAGTCATGTCATTTCTAAAAAATGAGACTATTTAATTAGGAAAATATAGAATATCTCATTTCATAAATACTATATTATAATGCCTTTGGGAAATAGATTTTTCTAGTATTGGTATTATACTCTCATCATTGTTTCCAGGTTTTCCCAAGAATATCATATAACAACTCATATTTATATACATATATATTAGTTCAAAATTGAATAATATTAATTATAAAATATAAAAAAACCATGATAATACCATATAGTATTCATGTATTTAAAAACTAGAAAACATACTAATCTTGTTCATAAGACATATACTCTGTCTCCAGCTTATTACTTTATAACATGACCCCATTTTTCTATATCTTACATTATACCCTTCTTCATGATATAGGGAAAAGTAACATTAAAAAGGTGATCTCAGATGCTCATTAAGGGAAAAAAGGGAGATATCAATCACATTATATTCATAAGTAATACAAACATATCATTTGAGAATATTAACCTACTTATGAAAAATCATGATATCATGTCATGGGATAAATCATAAAAGGACATAAAGAATTAATGAACATATTCCAAAATTCCATAATATAAGACATGCATTTTATGGCTTAAACATAAGCATAAAAAATATTGTCATATTAGTCAAGGCTCTCTTCCAAAATCACTATAGTGGACAAATCCCATTACTGAACTGAGTTAACATCCCATTCATTCCTTATGTTACTGAAATTGTTTAACTTCTAGTTATAGAATTGTATTACTGAATCAAAATAATTTATTATTCCTGGCCATTCAGTCTCATTAGATATAAATATTTACCCACAAAATTAGGGGGAGATATAGGTCACACCGATCTCATAATTATATCATTATTATGTTTTCCAGAAAATTATAAATCATTTATCAAAGCATTAAACAAAAAAAATTTTATTTCTTACACATTATTAAATCATAAGATAATGCATATAAATAAAATGGATTTCATAAAAATAATTCCATAATAAAATTTTTGAAAACATATAAAGACTAGGTATGAAATACTTGAAACATAACCCTATTAAATAATTTCATCTCATAGGGAAAATAATTTTTATAGAACACTTAAAATTAATCATTGATTAAAATATCCTTTCTTCTTTATAAATGTTTTCTTCTCAGAAGGACACAAAATTTTAAAAGAAAATAATTTCTTGAAAAATAACTAACAACTATTGTATACTATTATTTATTGAGATATTGTATTATGAAAACATAAAAAACCATTTATGATGAAAAAGTTAAAAAAAACATTCTTATCATACATATTTCGGTTAAATAAAAAAGTACATCATGTCAAAAATGACAAAATATTACTTCAATAACATTTAATAAAAATTAACTAATTTGTAAAATTGAATTCATAATATTTTATAGTAATTTAAAGAATTTTTTTGGATTACGTAATCATGAATCGTGGACATGCATGATAAATATACCATATTAAATACATACATATAAACAAACTTGGATAATAATGATATTGCGAAATTATCCCCTACCTTATGTGTGGTATCCTTAGTATGTATTTGAAACTCCATCATAATGATTTAAAAATTCTCACATACTTATTACAGAAACATATTAATTTTTATGATATCAATAATGTCATATTATCATCTATTTGGTAATAATATTTCATTATTACTCGTTATTCATGTATTAATGGCTTCATTTTATTATTCATGTTTAGTCAAATAAGTCTTAGATCCACATATTAGTTTATAGATATATCATTTAAAACATAATATTAATATAATATATATCATATTTATTCTTTATTTATATTTATATAATCATTTTTAATGGATATCATGTAGAATGAATCCCATCACATCGTGGAAACGATAGGTCGTACGTACTCATGATCAACGATATCATTCCAATGATTTTGAGATGGTATATATTTTATTCCAAAATCTGTATCATTGTATAATAATCATATATAGTTATTATTTCTATCATCATACTCATCCATGTAAGTTGGAGGTGAAAAATATAATACACCCTAACATGGATATGGCAAGTCGTACTTACGTACGCGTGGTGATTTGTTTTCATTGGATGTATAGATGGGGGAATATTATTACTAAATAATCATAATAAAATTTAATTATATAATTTATATATAATTTATTACATTAAAATGGAAACAAATCATGGTGAGGAAGTACAATCAGAAATAATTTTGAAAGAAACTTTAGAGAAGATTTCATCTTCTTTGATGTGATCCCTCTATATATCCTCATAAAGCATAGTAGTTGGTATTGGGAGAAGACCATATCCTCTATAATATGACTATGGATGTTGAGAATGGGTATGAGATTGGTAAGCTTTAGGATCAATGTAAAGTGAAGAAGTGAGGGAGTATGTTCCCTTTCATAATTGAGGTGAGGGGTACTTTTGTAATCTCCAAAATATTAATTTATAATAATGTAAAACCACATCCAAAAATAATAAGAGTATCTTAGTTTCAAATATTAAATGAGATAATGATTTAATATCAAAAAAAATTAGGAAAGTTTTCTAATCAATTTAAACTTTATCATTTTAATTACATTTTAATTATTTTAATTATTTTTTGTTATGGTATCAAATATTTCAATAATCAAATTATGAAATATTAAATTATTTTCATTCAATTTGACAATAAATGAATAACTTAGAACATTTTATACCAAATAATAATTAATATATATTTTTAAAAATGGTTTTAAATTTTTAATTATTTTAATAAGAAATCAATAGTATTAGTTTTGACACTATTCAATTCATTGAATTTTAAAAATATGAATGTTACAAGTTATCATAAAACAAAATTTTCTATTGAATTTATATGATATCAGTAACTTTATTAAAATTTGTTTCATAAATTAATTTTCCCAAATTATTTTGATTTTAATATTTTTAATAACATTTATTTTTTATATCTATTAATATAATATTTACAAAAAAAAATTTGTGTAATTATTCTATATACATTTTATAGAATAAATTTTATAAATAAAATACTATGATGAATATAAATTCTATATATTTCATAGGAATTATCAGAGACAAATATATCTCGAAGACAATCCAATATTAAAAATGTTATATGTATTAAATCATGAATGTGGAATCATTAACATCACATTAAATAAAATATTATAAGTGTCCTAAACAATTCCATATGGGTAAAAATGATCAATAACTCGACCCTTGGGTGAATATTGTTGATATATACAATAAAAATTATATTTTTCATGTTTTTTTATTTTAATGATTATTATAATTTTATCTAATTATTATTTTATTGATTTCTTATAAATTGAATAATTTATACATCGTGAATGTATAATCCTTTAAGATAAATATTTATTTCTTAAAAATTAAAAATAAAATTCCATGATAAATAAAAACATTTTAGATTTTAAATGAGTACTTATAGTAGATTTTATATTATGTATAACCTTATATTAAAAATGATATAGTTATTAAGATTTTAGTAAGACACGTTTCACTTTTTGACAAATAAAATAAAATAAATTTCCTAATATCATCCATGTGGCTTGAAAAATATACCAATTCAACCCAAGTATAACTTAGATTGAAAAAAACTCATTGAATGATATTGGGGAAAGTGTTAGGGAAATTTTTAAAAATTTGTTTTTACGTTTAATTAAATGATTTACCCTTTTACCCTATTAATGAAAAAAATTACCGTACTTTCTTTACATTATTCCCAATAATAAAACAATGATGTTTACATATTTTGGACCAAATTATTCCAAATATAGAATCAATATTTCAAAATTCAAAAAAAATATGTTGCAGTAATTAATTTAAAATTAATCACTTTATCGAAATGAGAAAACGAGTTTTAAAATATAATATATTGCAAAAGATTAAAGTTATTTTATAATTAAATTAAATTTAAAATTATTTCCAATGACCTAAATAATATTAAATTATTAAAATATAATATATTTATATTTTATACACATTTTTTTCAATAATTTTACCATAAAATGTTTTTCGATGAAAAAGATGTTTTCAATTATAATTTATTATATTTTAACTATTCATAAATAGATGAATGTTTTCAGAAAAATAAAAAATATTCATCAAAAGAAAATTTTTATACCCATATTTCCAATAAGTTGTTTATTTTTGCTTATAAAAATTATTATTGTCTCAAAATTTTAATTTAGAATTGGTTTATCATTAAAATGTGGTGAAATTACCTTCTGTGTTTTTATACATAAAATAGTTTTTATTCATATATTATGAAAAAAATATCTATTTTATGAATATAAAAAATATTTTGTTAAATAAATAAAATATAAATTTCTTTAATTTAATTTACTAATTGTAATTCACTTAAATTCATAATGCAAAAATACAAATATTACCTTTACATTTAGATGGTTTATATTTTTCGTAAACAATTTTTCACCAAAGAATTCACCATACATTTTCATACGTTGGATATGTTTATTCCTTCCAACTTAACAAATATGATATTAATTTTATTATATATATATAGAGTCTTGAGGTTAGTTTAAAATCATGATTGCGAGCAATGAATTCTATTGAATAATAAAAATTATCTATCGAAAATATTTTATACAATATTTATATGGTTACATTCTACCCCCCATAAACTGATTTTTACCTCAAAATTAATCACTTGGATAAAAATAGATAATGATCCCTCAACCTCATCACTTCCCCATGTTTCTACATATCATTCTCAAATTGGTGGTTCCTCCATAAAACATTAACTATGAGAGTGGTCTTGTTTTGTAGAACTTTTTATCTATGATCCAGAATCCCTATCACTTTTTATTTATAGGAAAGATCATGATCCACTAGTATCACTTTTGAGTTAAGTACATGTGAAGGATCAGGATTGTAATTTCACAAGATAGATTCATAGAACACATTATGAACATGGGATTGATTCGGTGAAGCTCCAATCTATAATCCACCTTCCCAACACGATCAATAATCTCAAGACCATCGATATACCTAGGTCTTAGCCTACCCTTATATCCAAATCTCATTACTATATTCTAGGGATATATTCATAGAAACACCTCTTCACCTACTTAAAACTCTATATATTCTTTGTCTTTGATCATAACATTTTTGTTGAATTTGAGCTCCTATTATGTGTTGTTGAATATATATGACCTTCTATATCATTTCATCAACAATATTAGGTCCCAATGTATTTGTTTACCCATATTAATCCCATGAAAATTATTTCTACAATTCTTTCCATATAGGTATCCATTAAGATCTATCTTAATACAAGAGTGAAAATGATTATTGTATGAAAATTCTACCTAATGTTCAATGCCAACCAACTTTTAAATCTATATAAGACACTCTCAACATTTATTATATAGTTTTAATAGTCCTCTCATACTGACCTTATGTATAATGAAGATAAGAAGTGAAAAAACGTAACTCATTATCCAGACCCAGCTAAATAATTCACCAAAACATTGTGGTTGGTCGTATATCCTAATCAGATATAATGGAATGTTGTACTCCAATAAATCATTTCACAGCCTTTACATATTTCATTTAAATCTAATCAAGTGAGAAATCCTCTATAATAATAATGAATTGTTCTTCCTTTTTTAATGTGATCCACTATAACCCATATTGTATTATGGACATTTGATGTTTTGGGAGGGTCGGTGACAAATTCCATAGTTATGTTTTCCCATTTCTATTTTGGTTAGTGTGTTGGTTGTAACATCCCATTAGACTTATGTCTCCTATCCTTAACATTTTGAAAAACCATGCATCAAGAGACATATTAAGAAAAATATACTTTCATGCTTTCCCACCATTAATACTCTTTTAGGCCCATGTGCATCTTTGTGATTCTAGGAAGAATAGATAATGAAAAACTATGAGCCTCATCTGGTATCTCCTTCATTAATTCTGGTTTGGAAGGAATACAAACATCGTTCATGATCCTTATAATTCCATAAAAATCAAGGTTGAAGACAAGAACATTTGTCACCTTCTAAATTATCTATAAATCTTCCTTAAGTTCCTCTGTAATATTTACTTGTATATATGTTTGAACATTCATTTGAGAAATAAATTATTTCTACCCTTCCTTTAAAATTTCAAGATAAATCATTCTTAAATCCTGAAATATTGGATCTTTGTGTTCTGTATCATTGATAGGATCACATGGTCCTTTCGACTCAAAGAATCTTCTAACTTATTAACATTCCTAGTGTGGTAATGTATCGAGATACTGTAATATTTAATGAACTCCAACCTCCATCTTTTGCGAATGTTCATCTCTTGTTGTGTGAAAATATACTTCAAACCTTTATTATTAGTATAAATATCACATTATTCACCATAATGATAATTCTTACATATCTTTGATGAAAATATTACTAAAGTTAGCCAAAAATCATGATTTTGGTAATTATGATTATGGATTTTCAATTTTTGCGAGGCATAAGATATCACCATATAACTTTTAATGATAACACTTCCCATAACCTTCTTTTATGGATCACTATAAATCTTAAAAAATTCATTACAATAAGGTAGTGTGAGAACAAGAACACTGGATAACTTTCATTTTATCTCATTGAAAATCTCTTCAAATTTCTTTATCCACATTAACATAACTCCTTTTCAAGTCAACATGGTGAGTGGATTAGATAGTCAGGAAGACACATACACAAAACAACGATAATATCTTTCCAAACCCAGAAATCATTGGATCTTAGTATCCATTTTCCGCCTATGCCAATGGTCAATAACTGCTGTCTTCACTGGATCTACATATATCCCCTCTCTTGAGATTGTGTGACCAAAAAATTGAACTTCATAAAGCCAAAATTCATACTTGTTAAATTTTTCATGAAGATTCTCTTTTCTCAGGGTCGTCAGTACAATTCTCCAATGATCCTCATGTTATTCCTTTCTCTTCAAATATAAAATAATATCATATGTAAATACTACCACAAAATTATCAAGATAGTCTCTAAATACTCTAGTCAGTATATCCATGATGATAGTTTGGGAATTAGTAAGACCAAAAGGAATCAATATAAAATCATAGTGTCCATACCTTCTATGGGATTACTTATTTGGTATATCTTCTTTCATCATCCTTAATTGAGGAAATCCTAAATGAATATTAATCTCATAAAAGTTTAGAAATCCACGTAGTTGGTCTAATAAGTAATCAATGTAGGTAAGATGATATTTTTTCTTGATAGTGATCGTGTTATGATATCGATAATAAATGTCGATTCTCATTTATCCATATATCTTGATAAAAAATAGAATAGTTTCACCCCAATGTGACACACTAGGGTGTATTAATATATTTTCAAGATTCTCTTGGAGTTTCTTCTTCATTTTTTGAAACTCATTTGGGGCCATTACATAATTTTTCTTTCAAATAGGAACAACACCAAGTATGAGTTATATTAAAAGATAATATTAATAATTTTTTGGAAGACCTACCATTTAATCTTGAAATACATCAAAAAATTCTCATGAAACATGTGTATTCTTAATGGTGAGTTTCTATGCAAACATTAGAGATAGATAACCATCGTTTATAGAAACTAAGGCCCATAATATGGAATAAATTTCAACTAGAAGTTAATATTTATCCTTTTATAGATAGATTATCATATATTGATTAAAAAATATTATATATAAATTCCCTTACATGTAAATTGATATGAGATCTGTTTAGATAAATATGATCCATGCCAACAATCACAGGAATTTCCACTAATGGATTGATCATAAGAATTTCTGGAATCACATTCCCACAAAATTCAATTGGGGAAATATTACATGCTTTTGATGTGACTGTGGTTCCATTAGGAGTTGTCACAGCTAACTCAACATATAATTTATGAGGTAATATAGTGATACCCTTATAAATTTTTTCACAAATAAAAGAGTTGGTGTATCCATAATCAAAGAAAACATTTTATACTTTTAAGTGGATGGTAAGTGTACCATTTTCCAATTCAATATCATACTCCACATATCCAATAGTGATCTGATGTCACTTTATTTTTTATTGGAATTTAGTGTTTGTTGACCTTGATCATCATCGATATCCCTTGGATAGGGCATTGGTTGACATAATGAACAGTTTCTTTTCACTTATTGTATTGATGTGTGGGTGGTGGATTATGGGTTTCCTTTCTCTATTTTCATAATTATACATATTTTTCTAATCATTTAAGCATTCAACTTCTCGATGACCTTCTCTCCCACAAATAAAACTTTTTCATATCCCTTCAGGTCAATTTCATCCATGTTTTTTATCAATATTGAGAATTTGGGAAAATCATATTATATTCATTATGGACTCTATATTTACCCATAAATTCTATTTTCTCTTCTTATCAAACCCGTTGAACCGATGGGTTACTCCAATATCTATTTTAAACAAGAGAGTACATTAAAAAATTTCCTCATAGATATTGAAGTCCCTTATGGATAATTCCCTTCGGACACATGATTTTAAGCTACTAAAGAGTGGATCAATTTGCACTTAGGTTGGATAATAATTCCCAAAAAATTACCTTGAATGTCTTGTAATATTTATTTATTTGGTACCAAAGGATTTATCGTCCAATTTCCAAATCTCAAGGAACATATTATCCATATTTGTTCGATTATTTAGAGGTAATTAATTATTAAAAAATATGTTCTTGAACTCATCCTATTTCATATAGTCAATTTCATCTTTTTTCCCTATATTCTTGATATGATTCTACCATTGACTAGATTATCCCTCCAAATTATATAATTCTAACCTGGAATTATCTTGCACTAAATATTTGAGAAATGAAAATATATTTTTAGTGGTACTAATCCATTTTAAGCCATTAGTGGATCATAAGACCCACTAAAATAATGTGGATGAAACCTCATGAAGGACTCAATAAAATTTTATTCCCTCCTTTTCTCGTTTGGATGTCCTACATGATTCTTAGCTTGAGAAGGTTGTGTGATCATAGCGATAATATTTTTTATTCCATTCCCCTTAACATTGAGTTTCCCATGAGAAAAATCATTGATTTTTCACTCACATTCAACATTAACACAGTTCCTTCAGGTTATATCCATTGACTAAAACCAAAAGCATTAATTGAGAAACACTAATCAGAATGGGAAACCACAAAATCAAGAATAAAATTTCTACTTTATAAATTTAAGGATTTATCATAGGTTATTCATGATCATTTATAAAAAAAGCGGTTTGTATAATATACGTTGACATATCCTTAGGGTTTTTCCAAATATTTTTTCTTCCTATTTTCCAAAGGATAACAATACCTTTACTCGGATAACAACTATAATGACTTGTACTTTTACAGACATAGATATTACATCAAAATTGATGAATATTAATTACAAAATAGAAGAAAACCACAACATGACCATATAGGTGTAGTGTATTTATAAATTGGGAAACATAAACAATTTTTTCATAAGAAATCTACATTGCCACCCATTTATTCCTTCATAACTAGACCCCATTTTGACATATCTTACTTAATACCCTTTTCATGATTTGGGGAAAAGAAATATAAAAAAAATGATGAGTTGAGATTATGAATAAGGGTAAACAAGGGATATACGAAACATATCATAATCATAATACATAAGAACATAACATTTTAATATCTTATCTGGTATATTAAAGATCATGATATCATGTCATGGGATAAATAATAAAGGTTTATAAATAATTAATGAACATATTCAAAAGAGTCATTGCATAAGACATGGAATTTTTTGAATACACATAATCCTATAAAATCAATTCATATTAGTCAAGGATCATTTTCAAGATAATCATAGAAGACAATATATGTCACTAAACCGAGTTCACCACTTATTCTAGCCCTGTATTACTGAATAAGGTTTACTTCCCCTTCTAATATTATATTACTGAACCGCGATCATTTCTTATTTTGAAATTTTATATATTATGAGATATAAATATTTATCTAATTAATTGGAGGTATATGTTGGTCCAACCCATCCAAAAATGAAATTATACTTATGTTTTCCACAAAAACATAAATCACTCATCATATCATATCTTAACTCAAGGAATACATTAGATTTCTCAAACACCATTAAATCATAAAATAATCCATATAAAACAATTGGATTTAATAAATATAATTCTATCATAAAAATAATCAAACCATAGGAATAATAAGTACAATATACTTGAATCATAACCCTATTAAATAATTTCATCATAGATGAATAATAATTTTGATTGAACACATGAAATTAATTCATTAGGAAAATAACATTTCTTCTTCAAATAAATTTTCTTTTCCCAAAAGGCCACACAATTTTAAAATAAAATATTATCTTTGAAAAAAACCTTGAAATATTATATTGAATATTTTATGTATATATGGTTTTATAAAAATGTAAAAATATTTTCATGAAAAATAAGTTAAAAGAAAACATTTTTTCTTGTATATTTCTCAGATAAGTAAAAAAGTAACACCTACCAAAAATGATAGAAGATTCCTTTCATACAACTTAATAAAAAATCAATAATTGGTAAAATTGATGCTAAAAAAATTTTAGAAGAAAATAATTAATATTTTTAAATACATATTTAGGAAAAATGTACCTGGATAATAAATATACCCTAGTAAATACTTTTGTATAAAAAATATCTGATAATATTTTGATTGACAAATTATCCCTTACCTGAGGTATGATATCATTTTTATGTATCATAAACACCTATATAATGATTTAAATAAGGTCTATGACATATTCCATAATCATAGTAATTCTTTTGATGTAATATATTATCATATTATCTTCTATTTGTTAGAGACATTTCATTATTACTTGTTATTCATGTATTAACAACTTCATATTATTATGTATGTTTTATCAAAAAAGTATTGTATCCTATTCTTAGTTTATAGTTATATCATTTCCAAAATAATATTAATATAATATATATCATATTTTTTCATTCTTTACAATTATATAATCATTATTTAATGGATATCATGTTGAATGAATCATATAGCATCATTGAGACAGTAGGTCATATGTATGCATGAGTGATGATATCAGTCCACTACTTTTGAATTGTTAGGGAATTATATGCTAAATATTATGTTCCATAATTCAATAAATGTTATAATAGTCATATAGATTTATTATTTTTATCAATATACCCATATAAGTAAGGTGCTGGTGAAACAAATATTACACCACGATGTTGAGATGGTAAGTCATACGTACGTATGTGTGGCGATTTCATTTTTCATAAAACTGATAGAAAGTGTATTATGGTTTTTTCCATAATAATAACTACATATATGTATATGATTCATTCTGGATTTATTACTTTATATTGTAAATGGATCATTAATATGAAGTAGTTGAAGATATAAGTTTGAAAGAATATGTAGAGAATATTGTCTCTTCTTCGACATGATCTCTTTAGATCTACTCATAAACAAGTAGAGTTGGACTTTGGAAAATACATGAACCTAAATAATTTGACTAGGGTAGTTGATAATGAAAATTGTCAGTGTATGGATGAGCTTAAAATATCATAGATAAGTGAAGCAGTGGGGGAAGGATGTGTCCTTTTATAATTGATGTGAAGGGAACTTTTGGAATCTAGAAAAATATTAATTTATAATAAAAAAACGCATCAAAAAACCTCGGAAGTGTCCTAGTTACAAATATGATATGAGATAAGTTATTTATCTCATCAACCAATAAATTTAAACATGTTTTTATATCAATTTAAACCTTATCATTTTAATTACTTCTTAGTTATTCACAAAGTTAGAAAAATATTTCAGTATTAAAAGGTTAAATATTTAAATATTTTATGTCATTTATAAAATAAATGTATAATTTAGAACATTTTAGATCATATAAATATTATTTTATATTTTTTAAAACGTTTTATTATTTTTAAATAATTTAGTAATACATTATTTTGATAAATAATCAATACTGTCAATTTTGACGCTATTGAACTAATTCATTTTAAAAAATAATAAGATAATAAGTTAACATTGAAAAAAAATTATTTTATTTATAATAGTTAATTTTTATGTAGATAACTATTTCTATATATTAATTATCAAAACATATATTTATTTTAATATTTTTTTAAAAATTATTTGTTACATCCATTAAAAAAATAATTACAACATCAGTTTTTGGTAATTATTTAATATAACATTTGGTTGAATAGAAATTAAAAATAAAATAATATCATGAATTTAAATCCTCTATATTTCATAATAACACTCACAATAGAATATATCTTTTGTAAAATCAAACATTAAATATATTATACGTATAAAACATGAATGTGAATGCTTTTACATCACTTTAAATAAAATACTATAAGTGTCGTAATATTTTTTCATATGGCTCCAAATGATCAATAACTAGACCCTTGGATGAATATAGCAAGATATACTCTTCCAATAATATTTTTTCAATTGTCTTTTGTATTTTAATGGTTATTATAATTTTAATGGTTTTTTTATTGATTTCTCTTCAATTAAATAATTTATACATAATCAATGTATAATCCTTTAAGGTAATTATTTATTTCGTGAAAATTTAAAACAAATTAGCATGATATATAAAGACATTTTAGATTTAAAATTAGTTTTTATACTCTAATTTATCTTCTTTGTAATATTATATTAAAAATGAAATTGTTATTAAAATATGAGTAAGACATGGATGACTTTTATTCAAATAAAATAAATTAAATTTCTTAATCTCATCCAAGTGGATTCCAAAGGATACGATTTTGACAAAAGGATTAATTAGGTTGAAACAAATTCATCCATAGATATTAGGAAAAATTTTAAGTTAATTCTATTATATTAATTTTTGCTTAATTACCATATTTACCCTTTTACTGTATTAATAATAAAATTAGTGAAGTTACTATTCATAATTCAAAAAAATAAATTAAAGATATTTACATAATTTGTACCTACTGATTCAAAATATGGAATCTGTTTTTCAAAATTCAAAACATAGAAGTTGAAGTAATTTATTTAAATTTAATCTCATTGTCGGAATGAGAAAACATGTTTAAAAAAATAAAACATTGCAAAATATTAAAATGATTTTACATTTAAATTCTCTATAAAAAATATCAATGGCCAAAATTAAATTAAATGATAAATATATAATCTATTTATACATTAAAAACATTAAATAATACAATTTACCCATATAAATTATTTCTACGACAAAAGTTGTTTTCAATTAATATTTATAATATTTTTACTATTCATAAAATCATAACAGTTATCATAAAAATATAAAAAATTCATCCAAAGACAATTTTTATATCCCATATTCAAATAATAATTTTATATTATCATATTAAAATATTATTATTAGAGAATTTTAATTTAAAATTGGTTCGACATTAAAATGATGTAAAATTTTCATTATTTGTTATTATAAATAAAATAGAGATTATTCATATCCTATGAATATAATATCTATTGGATGAATGTCAAAAATATTTTTGAAAATAAATAACATATATATTTCATTAATTTTATTTACTAATTTTATTTTACTTGATTTATTAATACAATAATATAAATATTTCCTTGAAATTTAATTGGTTTATATTTTTCATCAATAATTGGTATCTAAATATTTCACCATAAATTTTTTTTATGTAAGTTATTTTTATTCTCGTTTACTTAATGACTAAGTTATAATGGTCATTTTATACCAATGACTTCTCATGGCTAGTTTAAACTCACGATTGTGTGCAATAAAAGCTGATTAATAATTAAAATTACTCAAAGAAAATATTACATAAAATAATATTGGTGTTACATATCCTATCCCAAGGTTACATTGAAAAGAAAATTAATTTCATGAAAATATAATGATTATTGAAAAAAATTATTTCAGGAAATATCTAATTAATTATTCACTTATACTCATATTTTAAGAACCAATATTATGTTATGATGAATATTTTGATGACCTATATTTTGATTAGGTTGTGTTATTACATAGGGGAAATTTGTGGTAGCATGTAGATTAAGGCAGTTGAGAACATTAGAAAATAACTATATAACAAATGAACTTGAATAATATGTTGGGGTCTATGTATTAAAAAACCAGTCACATTATCTCTTTGGTGAAAAATCCACCATGTTTACTAATTATAAATTCAGGAATCCGATATTTTCGAAGAGGTATTTGAACATATGGTAGTGATTATAGAAATAATATATCTATATATCTGGCTTTCATTTGGTTTATACACCTTGTAATGGGAATTTAGTGATTGATTATTTGATTCTTAATCCTTATAATGTATTGGCCCGATAGGCTCGAGAGCAATTTCACATTATTAGAGTAATACCCAACATTATTTTTAACCATAAGGAATATAATAAGGATTTATGTTTCCATCTAGTTAATATTATTCATTATTAAGTAAGCCTATTCAATGAGGCTGAGCAATCAGACACAGAATAACATACCATTAGTTCATACCTCAAATGAAGGGATTCCATTGAGTTGTGTAAAAAAGTAAAAATTATACGTTATGATTTTGGGATCCGATCATAGCACAAAAATCATTCCAAGAAAGACTCATTTATTCTTAATAGTATAAAAAATGGGGTTTTCCACTAGGTAATCAATACAGATATATGGAGATGATGAACCATTTTGTGTGCTCATGTCTGAAATAGTTGTCCAAGGATAATGTTATGATGTGTCATAATTTTCAGTTGGCAATGGAAAAAACTCAATGAATAGTACGCATGTTATAGTCTATGCCAATACTTGTATAAAAATTGAAATAGATTAACATTGGATTTTTCAATGGATTATCATTTTCACTTAAAAGATTATGTTATATGAGTATGTGTGGATCCACTCAGCATTTCATCACAATTTATTACAATATGAGAGACAAATATAGTATACTATTTTAAAAAGATCAATGTTCAAAATGTAGTGAAATTGTACGGGGTTGTGTTTTTATATATGTTAAACCAATACCCTAGATTCACCTCATGGTTTTATTGATACATATAACAATCTCTTGGAACCATGTTGACAATGAGGATGACATATCAACAACAAAACAGTTGCCAATCAGAGAAAACTATATAGAGAATAGAAGTCAAAATTTGATCTCTTGTTATGGATTTCAATTAATTATGGGAATAATTTTTTTATTTTTTAGGGTTTTCATATAATAACAGCTATAATACCATAATATATTGGCTCTATTCAATATAATGTATGGTCGTCCATATGAATCTCCACTCTATCAGATAGAGACTAGAAAATTCACTAATTAGGCCAAATCTTTTCCAAGGTATTACTATGATAATATAGATGATTCAGAAAGAAATGTTTATATTATATATCCATCATAAATCATTTTAAAATTATTTTTATGACAATAATATTATGATGTAGGTGACCACGTATTGTTGAAATATTCATTGAGATTGGGTCACCAATTATAGCATAACAATGGAAAAATTCATCCTTGATTTGTTAGAACATTTCAGATTTCAGAATATATTAGAGATGTTACATATTAGTTGGCCTTACTTCCATGTATTATTTTCTTCGATATTATTATCCATTTTAATTAGTTAAATAATTTTCACTTCTATCCCAAATGTGTGATTCATTGATAAAATATTTTTCTTGAACTAGATAACATATAAATTGATGAACTGGTTCATATTCTAAATAGATAAGAAAATGAATTATGAGGAAGAAGAATCTTTTTAGAATATATATTATGGATAATTTTTCAGAATCAAGAAGAAACATGTTGTCTGGTGTAACACCCCAATATTCCACGATACACTTCTCTTTGAATAATGTAATAGCTTTCATTGTACGCAACTCTGAATTCTAGAACACCACAACAAATCAAACTAGCCGTTATGAATAGTAATACCCACATTATCAATAATTATAAATTTTATTTTTCACAATGAACATCAATTTTCGATTTGGAATATCAAAATTATCTTAGGGTGAATTTTTGATATTTTTCTAAAAACTTTCAACTTTTGATGAATAATGAAAAACACTTCATTATTATTTAAAACCAAATTTTATTTGAATAATTATTATTTTTATTTTAATATATATTAAAGAAAAATTATATAAATAATACCATTATTATTTCAATGCAATTAATCAGAGTCGTTTTATAATAAGAATACATGTATAAAATTTTATTAAACATTTTAACATCTTTTGTCCACCTTCAAGGCACATTTGAAAATTTGCATAAAACGTAATTTTATTGCTTCTATGATTTGTATTTATAAAAATCCAAGATACATGGTTGACATCATTAAGTAAAATGTTTTTCAATAGGATGAAAATAATTTTTGGTGAATAGTAACTTTTGATTTTTATATACCACGGTTTAAAGTATATATGGTAATTAATGGTAATAATATTATTATAATTTCCCTAAAACATGACCTAATTCTATTGGATAATTTTTTTCGACCAAAATAAACCTTATTAATACAATATTGTCCACTTTGATTCACTTGAATTAGATTAGGACATTTATTATTATTTTATTTAAAGAAGAGTTAAAAGTGTATAATTCAAAGTTTAAAAACTAAACCATTTTTAATATAGGGTTATATATAAGATAAATTGAAATATAAATATTAATTATAACTATAAATATAGTTCCTACCTCATGGTGTTTTATTTATAATTTTCAGACATTAAATAATTAAATTTATTAATGATACAATGATAATGCAGTAATTACCTAACTAATGAATGATTAAAATAATTTATATAATAAATATAAAAATAAATATAAATTGAGACTTTTGATTCATTCCACTAATTTTATATGTTAATATGACATGTTTATGATTTATTTATTGTATTTTGTTTGAAGTAATCATGTTTAGATGACTTTCAAAAAAACCAAATACTAAATAGTGTCAAAATTGACATAAATGATTTTTTAAAAAATAATATATTATTAAATGATATAATATTCCTAAAATATAAGGACCGGACAAAGGAATTATATAATTTTATATTTTTCATTAATGAACCAGTTGAGGTTCTCTTGACATTTTATAGTAAATTTATTAACCACGTATTATAATAATATAAGAATACATTGTAAAAGTTAAACTACTTAACTAAAAGTTAATATAAAAGGATAAGGTTAATATGGTGACACAAACATGTATAAAACCTATTGGTTGAGAGGTTTTATACCCATACTAAAATAATCATCGAAATAAATTCATTTGGATCCATTAGAAACCGAAAAATATTTTATAATAAAATAAAATTTCAATCTTTTCTAAAAGTGACCCTCACCTCACTTATAAAATGGTACTCCCACTTCACTTAATTTCACACCTCCAAATACATTTGTATCTGCAAAAACATTCTTAAATATCCTCCCAAATGTCCAAAATTCAACCATGATGCCTTACGTTGGTCATAAATCCACCCTAAGGAGCCTTTTTGATAAAATCAAAAGGAAGCACTCCAAGAAGAGGTAATAATTTCATCACCTATTTCAAAGTTCTTTTCTTCATACAATTCGTCTTTATTTGTTGTTTCTAATACAAAATAACTACTCAAGTACCTTCTATATACTTTGGTGTTATTATTAATATGGTACAACCATATTCATTATTCTATCCATCAAATGAATGACAAAGTCACCATACGTTTGTACGTAGGGATTACCGCCTCCACCTCGTGCTGTAGTTTGTTATTCAACACATAATTATTTGGATGGGTATAATAATGATTATAATTGATGTAAATAATAAATATACCATGTTAATTATTCTATATATATGATACACCATCCAATTACATATGATTTCACCATCAATAGAATGGTAATGTCGCTAGTGCTTACATATGGATTACCGTCTCCACGAACGCGATGATATTCATTCCGCATTGTAACCATTCAAGAATAATTTTCATTTTATGATAAATTTTTTTAACTTAATATCATTATGGATATGAATAAAATACATCCTATCCATAAAAATTATTTCTTACGTAACAAAATATATAATGGAAAACTAATCAGTTAACACCCGAAACAATGATATTACTAAAATATTATTAACAAAACAATATTATAAGATTATATAATACATCATATTTTGGAATTTTGTTCTTCTATAACTTGATAACAATTATTTATATGTTATACAAGAAGTTAATGTGCCCTCATCCAAGGAAAACTACAAGGTAGGGGTTATTTCGTCAATGTCATTATTATCCGAGATTGTTTATCTATAAGTATATTCTGGGAAATATTTGTCATCAACATCCATGTTTCATCAAAATGTTCTCAAAAATATTATTTTAATGTTTTATTGAAGGGAATATTTAACTAGATCATCATTTTAAATGATTTAAAACATTTATTTTTATAAATATTTTTAATTAATGTCCATATTTTCGAAATGATTTTAAAGAATTATTTATGTGGACATGATTGTTTTAAAGTGTGAATTTCTTTTAAAAGTTTCAAAGTGGTATGTGACACTTTGATTCAAAAATATATTTTATGTGACTTCCTTTATAAATTGTGTGACTTTTAAATGATTGCGTGAAAATGGGTATGTCAACATCCTTTATTGGATATTATTCTCGATTTAGGTTGATTAACTACAATAAAATTATCCATATTGTACTGAATGAGTTATGATTTGTTTGACTATGGATGTGCTATTTTTATACCATTTATGGTTTATGGTTAAAGTATTGTCATTTCGTATGCTAGTTTTGTTTGAATGTTTATGTTATGTTTCACCCTTTTTCATATGAGTAAAGAATTGGAATTAATAAGTGAAGAGTGGGACCCACTATAGCCCCTAAATGCATTGTTAGGTATCATGATACAAACTATTGTCTTGGAACAAGGCCTAGAAAAAAACTTATTTTTAGTCTTCACACGAGGCCTTGACTATGTGGTTGTGATGTCCAACACTATGCATTCCATAATTACTAAATTAGCTATTGATATTACATGGGGTTATTCAACTAGTATAATATCCATGTGAATATGTAAATTGAATAATTGTCTTTATTTTTTCTATATTATTCTGATGTTTGCGTTTAAATGTCTTGTGTATTATTCTTATACATTGCCTTAAATGTTTATGATTATTTAGGATAGTTTCCACTATATTTTTATCCTTACTGAGTATCTGAGCTCACCTCTTTCTTATGTTTTCTTTTTCCTAGGATGTGAAGAAATATATTATGATTGACCTACAGGTTTAGGATAAGGGATATGAGTGTTTTCAAAGAGGACACAATATTGTTATTTTTTATTTCATTATTTAATGTAAAACTTATGTATGTATCTAGTACTTCCAAGGCTACTAAACTAATCGTTCTTTTGAGAATTTTATCTATAATGTCCATAAATTTATGTACATTTTTTTAATTATATGAAAAATATTTTGAGAGTGAAAAATATGACGGCGCGTGATTCGAGGACCGGAGTCCCTGGAATGATCGGTCGATGTTTTGTTAATCTTTAATTAGCACGTGTAAGTAGTTTTCTGGAAAACATGGAACAACTCAAAAATGGTTGCTCGGATCAGAAATATGAGGGCTTCATTGCCTTCAGGATGGTAATTTTATGCTAGGTGTGACTTACTTTTAGTCGTCGTAGGCCACCTGTGAGAAAACCCTAAAATGTAATAACCGTAAATAAAATAATTATTTAAATTTACTTTAATTTTCAAATTATTATAACTCACAAACGGTGAATCAGATTAAAAATTTGAGACCACTAATGAGCTCATGAGGATATTTTTTCTTTAGCAAGATACTAACATTGGCTTGCACATGCCAACTATAGAAGTTAACATTTGGCTGTAAAAAAATAATTAAATAACAATTGTTTTATTGTCAAAATCCATAACTTCTAAATGGTAACTTAGATTGAAAATATGAGAGTACCGTTCAGTTCATTGTGATGTGTTTCCCTTAGGCAGAGGCTATCATTGAATGGCGCGGGTTGAGGGTGACTGTTAATAATTTTATAAACATTTTTTCAGGTATGTTCAGTAAATGAATTAGCGATGTTTTCTATCTTTTGACTCATTGCTCAGATCGAAAATCTAAGAGCACCGTTAAATCCATAGTGCCGAGATTCAATTAATGAAGGTTTCACTTTGACCGCAGTATGTCTATAAAAAACAATGATTTTGAACTTTTTAAAAGAGTAATAAAATAACATTGTTATTTTATTTTCTTCTTTCTTTTCCACCAACAGACTAGCAGCTTTGGTGGGACCAACGGGTTGTCAGGCTATAAATGACTTGACTCATCAAATCCTTTGTAAAAATTTCAATGGAATTACAAAGGTTCCTATTAAATGAACCCCCATTAATTCCACGATAATTACTCACCCTCCCCCTCATCTATTTATATGGATCTTTGGGAGAGGGATTGTCATAGTTTCACTAAGTGACTAAGTGCCTATAATGTGTCGCTACACCAAACACTTGGAGGACAGAGCTAGTTCCAGAGAGCGGTGACGAGAGACAACGAACCATGAACCGAAGGACGATGTTTGAGCGGAAACATTGGTGGTTTTTTGCATGGATGAAGAACACCAAATCTTACTCAAACATGGGAATTCTCCAACGAACATGAGGTAGGGTTTTAAATCTGTGTGATTATTGTTTCCCATGTTATTCTCTTCTAAATGAAAAATGAGGATCATCTCACTAACTAGTTGATATGTGGATGATTTATTCTTGATTGATTGTGAATAAATATTGAAGGATGATGTAAGGATTTATTTTGTTCTAATTTCATGTGATTGTTGAATCCTTTTCCTCCCTCATGTTTTCAATGTAATGTGGAGGGTGTGAGACAAATGAGCAAGGAACTAACCCGTCGCTACCATGTTTACCCTTGCTTTATTCGTGGAAGACTATTGGCGTAGTGGAACTAGCTAGAAATGATTATGACGGCATGCCGTTGCGCGCCGCTGGAGGAGGTCGCGACACTCAGTCGTGGAGGATAACATAGCATCCAACACCGGCTAGCCACAGAGGTGATACGGTGCACCGTTGCGCGCCACCTGTAGAGAAGGGAAATCTATTTCCTGCCACTACCGTCGAGTATAGTGGCTGGAACGAGCTGATCGTGGAAGGCGGAGGTGGAGTGGCGTGATGGAATGCACAACAGCAGGTGCAGAGCGGCGTGGCCCCTCACCGCACCGTGTTGGTGGACCCCCAGTCAGCCAAAGAGGCTGACTGTTATGCAATGAGGTAGCACCCCACCTGCTAGCCGAAACTCCCCCACACCCGTGAGGCTGGTTGGGAAGACAATTCCCTGTTATGGCGGACTCATCCAGCCAAGTGGGCCGGAAACAGGCTGACTGAGCAGGCCGTACATAGGCCGGCCGAGTGGGACGAACATGGGTTTGATGGGCGCGCCAGACCTACCTAGTGGACCGGACCAGCCCAGCGAACTGGACCTGAGGCGCAGCGAGCCAGAGCCACCAGCGAAATAGACCAAACATGTGGCCTAGTGGGCCAATGCGGGTGGGCCGAGCCCCACCCAGCGGGCTAGGCCCACTGCGGCTCGAGCCCAAAAAACAAAGCGAGACGACCCCAACATACTAGACCCAGTGAACCGAGCAAACCTTAATTGGCTGGACCCAAGTGGGGTCAGGTAGACCTCGATACCCATTGCGTCGGTCCGATCTGACCGAGGCGGACAGGGCCGAGAACCAACAGTTCCATGAATAAATAAACGCCCGTAAATGAAAATCTGTGTGTCTGATTGACATGCCGTTAGTGGCGTTGGGACACATTTTGGGAAGTGGCCCCTTTGGAATATTCCAGCGGGCCCGACCAAGATGGGCTGGATCGAGGTGTGATCACCCCCATTTCAAGATATACCCATCAAGATATACCTATGTTATCAAGATATACCTATGTTATCAATATATACCTAAGTTATCAAGATATACTCATGTCACACAAGAGGAAATAATACCACAATGGTAACATCAAAAATGTAGAAGAACCACAGAGGTAACGCCACAATGTTAGAAGCACCCCACAGGAAACACCACGAAGCTAGAAGTACCAGACAAGTAACCCCATGAAGAAAACACCATGAAGGTAGAAGTACTAAACAGGTAACACCACGAAGACAACACCATGGAGTTATGAGTACCACATAGGTAACACCACGAAGATATATGTACCACATAGTTTATACCACAGAGATATGAGTACCACACTGGTAACATCACGAAGAGAGACGTACCACATAGGTAACTCCATGAAGATATCATCATGAAAGAGAAAAGACTCAGCTCAAAATCAGGTATAACTTAAGTACATAAGTAGAGATGATTAGTCGTAAATTAGATCATCCTATTCTATTAAAAAGCAATGATGCTGACCCACACAAGATCGATGGGTACTAACCCCCGCTGACCCACACAGGGTCTGACCCACATAGGATCGGTATGCGCTGACTCACACAGGATCGCTGAGTGCTGAACCACATAAGATCTGATAGAAACTGGCCCACACCAGATCTCTAGATGATGACCCAAATAATATCAATGTTCTTTCTTCATGTTACATCCTTCAAGAGGATTCCTCGCACCCTGTGCAGTCGAGTTCCATAGAATCTTTCCCTCGAGATATCGTTCGTACCTCGGCTTCCAAAAAGCACCACAATGGAGGTAACCAAAGAACCACTCTGTCGCAAGGTTTCGAACATGACAGAAGGTGATTCAATCTGATTCTCGGTCTGTGAGTTATAAGTGTTTTAGTTTCAAGGGCTCGGTTGGATTCAGGTTTGATCCAACTCGGTCGTACTCTATCTTTTTCCAAAACTCTAGTGGAGAATACCCAAAAGACCATCTTCATCTAATGATTCCAACGTCATAGAAAGTTTTGTCAAACAGACATCCAGTTATCAAGATATGGTCCTCTATGTGTTTCTTGGCCTAGTAGGGCCTGGTTCCGGTCTGACCCAGCCCAACCCGAACATGTTTGTATGGGCCGCGACGGGCTTGGACCACAGGGCCAAGGTCCGGCCTGGTATGCAAGGGGGCATAGCCCGACCTGCACGAGGGAGGCCTGGTCGGCAAGGGGCAGCCCAGCCCATGAGGGGGCCGACCCAGACCACCAGAGGCATTTTGGGCTGCAAGGGGAATCCTAGCCCACGGGGGGGGGGGGAGGCCCGGCTTGCAAGGGGGTAGTCTAGTCCGCCTGTGCTTCCCGTAAGGGGGTGCGGCCTGCCGGTCCGGGCCGCAGTGGGGTCTACCCTAGCCGACAGAGGAGGGGAGAAAATACTCATAAGTAAATCAAAGAGGTAGTGCCTAAAGGTGCTATAAAGTCACTATGGGACCTATAGTGGGTCCCCCGGAGGCGCACGGGTCATATAGTCCTTCGCATCCGTGGCCGACCGATGTCGCGACCACCTCTTCTGACCGCCACGGCTGAAGAGCCATGACCGGTCCCTCCGACGGCACAGGTGTTCCACCTCCTTCTTCGTGGCTGGTCGGTGTGCCCCTACCACCTTCATCCGTTGTGGCTTTGGCGGAGTCCCCTTTCTCACCAGTGGCGTGAGACGATGTTCTTCACTTCCTTCACGGCCGGTCGGTGTTAGCCATTCCACTATCCGCCAAAGCGTAGTGTCATGGCCTCCTCTGGTAGTGCGCGGTGGTGCGCCACCTCCATCGTAGCCGGTTTGTGTCGCTGCATCGATGATCTTCCACGGAGGTGTAACAGTAGCAATATAGCAGAGGTTCTGGGTTGGTTTCGTTAGGACCGCGCCCTCTGAGTTATCCTGTAATCATGACAGAGGATTAAAGGGTTCTAAAAAATCACTTGAATTCAATAAAAATCAAACCCCTACCTGAATAATTATGGAGAAACCCACGATTGGGGAAGTGGGTCAGTGCATTCTATCCCCAAAACCAGCCTCCACAATGTCTCTTGATCGTCGATCTTCGGTTCGGGTTTTCAGTGTCACTTGTCACCGCTCACCGGAACTGGCTTCTTCCTCCAAGGGTTTGGCATCTCAGCACTTTGTCAGCACTTCGTTTCTTGGTGAAGTAGTGTCGACACATCTCCCAAATATCCATATAAATAAGAGAGGGAGAGGGTGTCTAACATTAACGGGATTTAATGAGGGTTCATTAATTAGGAACCTTGCTAATTCCCTAATGGTGCATTTACATAAGATTGAAAGGTCAATCCATTTATTGGCCTGACACGTCACTAGTCCCACTTTACCAATTGTCCATTTAATTAGAATGAGGAAACAAATTAAATAACCAAGTTATTTTATATATTCCTTTTTAATGTCGAAAACCTATCTTTTTCTCTAGACCTACTGTGGTCGAAGTGAAGCCTCCCTTATATGAATCCCGGCGTTGCAGATTCAATGATGCCCTCACATTTATTATCTGATAACTGGTTCAAAAGTAAGAAAACATCGCTCGCGTGTTTGCTGAACATACCTAAAAAAGTTCAGAAATTCATTTTGGGCACACCAGAGGTCGTAATCATGCGCCATCAATTTTCGCAGACTCGTAATAATTCCATATAATTAAAAAAAATTACATTGAAAAATCTGGGTCTTCACATTCTCCCCACCTTAGGTATTTTCTTCTTGGAAATCCACAACATAGACTAAGAAAACAAATGGGGGTACTAAGAATGAATATGAGCCTCTCACTCACATGTTCTCTCCTGGAGGTTCTCGTGCTACCAGCGAACGCGCACCAGAGGTATCGACCTCCCACAAAGGACTCTTTCTTGTTGATCTTAAATCTCTATTAGAACCTCTGTAAACATCACCCAATCATCAAAGTCCCACTCACCATGGTCGATGACGTGATATGGGTCATTCACGTATCTCATCAGCTAGGATATGTCGAAAAGTTGTTCACCCAATCTATCTGTGGTGTAAGTTCCAAGAGGTAATCCACCTTGCCTATCCTACAAAGTATTAGAAATGGTTGGATGAACCTCCGAGATAACTTTCCGCCTTAGACAGATCTCTGAAAACCTCATCGAGGTGAGACTCGTAGGAAGACATGGTCTCCCTCTTCAAACTCCAAAGGTCTCCGCCTACTATTTGCAGAAGAAATCTTCCAACTCTGTGCATTCTTCATCAGCTACTAGATGATATGCACCTTCTCAGTGGTAGTATGTACCAACTTTGGACCCATAAGTGCTGACTCCCCTGGGGCTGTCCATCATGGAGGTGATTTTCATGGTCGACTATACAGGGCCTCAAAAAGATCCATACTGATGGTGGAGTGATAACTATTATTTTATGTGAACCCCACCAAGGGAAACAGATCCTCCCAAATGCGGCCAAAATCTACGGTGCATGCACGAAGTATGTCCTCCATCGTCTGAACGGTCCTCTCTATCTGAACATCCGTCTAAGGATGAAAGGCGATGTTCAAATGTAGCTGAGTCCCAAATTCCTCCTATAATCCCTTTGAAAACCAGGATGTAAGATATGTTTCATGGTCAAAAACTATTTTCGATGACACCCCATGAAGTTATACGATCTCTTGTATGTAGAGGCATCTCAAGCCCTCTACTGATCCCTACCCTTAGATAGGTAGAAAGTTGGATGACATGGTGACTCATTAAATGATCACCCATATGGAATCATCTATCCTAGATGTATGTGGAAGCCTTGTCAAAATTTCCATGGAGATAACATCCCACATACACTCCGGCACCACTAGTGGTTGTGCAGAGCCTGCTGGAACCTGATGCTAGGCCTTCACTTGCTGAAAACTGAGGCATCAAGAAAAAAACCTTAACACTGATTTCTTCATCCGTGGACACCATTACTGATGTCGGAGGTCTTGGTACATATTCTCCACACCAGTATATACCACTAGAGGGGACATATGGAAGTCTCTCAACACCTCCTCCTGTAGAGAAACTCTTACCATGGTACGTCCTCTGAAGAGGATAAAGTGCTCCCCACCTTTAGAAAATCCATCATGTGGCTATCCTAAGGATATCTGAGCATGTAGAGCCTCGTAGTCAATGTACCCATGTTGCGCCTCCTTGAATCGCTTGAAAATGACTGGCTCCTAGAATCACCATATGGTCAATTGTTTTCCCAACTAGGTGGAAAACTCTAACTACAGCCTCGAGCCAGTCCTCATCCGCTTATAGGTCTGTCTCTCCCTAGAACCTTGGAGGAATATTCCATTGAATCCTGTGCAACGTGCTTAGTCGGCGTGCACCCTCTACAGGTGGGGCTAGTGGGAATAGCTACCCTATGGGTAATGGTGATGCTGGTACACCACCCGAAGGTTCTAAAACCGTAAGAGGTCCTTACACCGAGGCCTCATTGCTCGGTGTAATGTCATCAAATACTCACTCAGGAATCCTGGATGGTTGTCTATATGGAGTCATCTTGAAAGGGAATAGGTGTTCCATGATCAATAAGATATACCTAGTGAGCTATCTCAAATAGACCACAATTTGTTTTTCAAAAACATTCGCAATCAGTGTTTCTGTGCACTGAGTCAGAAATCAGAATTCAATATCCTGGTGTGTGGATACGTAGGATGTTTCAAAAACAATGGATTCCCCAAACTGAAAACCACTCTCATAACACTTAACACTATTACCACACAGAAATTATCAAAGTCATAGTTCTTTGGTAGAACTGACTCCTCTGATACCACTCTGTCATGACCCATCTCCTAGGGCCCATGCCATGACTACCCAAAGACCGCCTTCTATACGCCAGGGAATGGTGAAGAGCACTGTAAAGGTGTTTCCCTAACACGGGAATGCATTTCCTCTTAACCTGAACCAACACACAGTCCAAGAACACAACAAGAAGCTACCACAAAGTACACTTCTATAGTAAAAGTTTGTTGAAAGTAAAGGGGGTCAGAATACAAGCCCAAATTAAAATTGAAAGTACAATTGAAAAGTACACATACTATAAAAAGTAAAAAGTATCTCTTGGATTGTCCACCCATGATCCTAACAGAAGAGTACGTATAACTCACGATCAGTAATCCCTGCGTCATGTCACGCCAAATGGTCCACCTCCGAGTATCATCCTGTCCTGGCTCCCTCGGGCTCGATCAATAATGTCTCTTATCTGCACAAGAGACAACAAGGTGTGGAATTATCCCATGAAGGGGTGAGTATAATGATACTTAATAGGGACACCGAGACACGCATAGGTCTCCTAGAGTTCCATGAAGGAAAATCCACAAATAAAGACATCAACTCTACTTAGGTATATTCCCATACATATACCTAAGTTATCAAGATATAATCATCTCACACATGAGGAAAACATACCACATAGGTAACACCACGATGGTAGAATTACCACATAGGTAACACCACCATGATAGAAGTACCACACACATAACACCACGAAAATAGAAGTACCACTCAGGTAACACCACAGAGACAACATCACAAAGATAGAAGTACAACACATGAAACACCACGAAGAGAACATGATTAAGGCAGGAGTATCACACATGTAACACCAAGAAGAAAGAACCACCACATATGTAACACAATTAATCTATAATTACCACACAGGAATCATCATGAATATAGACATATCACGAAGGTAACACCATGAATATAACACCATGAAGGTGAAAATACTTAGCTCACAATCAGGTATAACATAAGTACAAAAGTACATATGATTAGTCGTAAACTATATCATGTTACTCTATTAAGAAGCACTGTTGCTGACTAAAAAAGGATCGATAGGTACAAACCCCTGTTGAACCACACAAGATCCATATGAGCAGACCCACATACGATTGTTGAGCGCTGACCCACATAGGATTGTTGAGCACTTACTCATAAAATATTTGATAGAATATAACCCACACATGATCGATTGATGTTGAAACACACATGATCGATGTTCTTTCTTCACATTATAGCCTGCCATAGGATTCCTCACACCCGGTGCGCTCATGTTCCATAGAATCTGCCCATTGAGATATTGGTCATACCTCGACTGCCACTAATATTCACAAAGGAGTAACCCAAAGAACCATCATGTCTGAAGGGTTCCAACTCGACAAATGGTGCATCAATCGGATGCCCAGTCTGTGAGTTATAGGCGTTTCAGTTATGAGGGCCTAGTTGGATTCGGGTTTGATCCAACCAGGGCATACTCCAACTTTCTCCAAAACTCATGTGGAGTATAACCAAAGGACCATCTCGATCCTTTGTGGGTCAGTAGTAGTGATTCATAACATAATAAGATGATCTAGTTTATGTCTAATCATATTTACATATGTACTTAAGTTATACTTGATTGTGAGATGATTCTTTTCACCTTCGTGGTGTTATCTTTGTGGTGTTGCCTACGTGGTCCATCTAACTTCATGATTTTACCTATGTGGTAATTCTATCTTCTTTGTGTTACCTATGAGGTACTTCTATCTTTGTGGTGTCACATATGTGGTACTCCTACCTCTGTGGTGTTGTCTTCGTGGTGTTACCTATGTGACACTTCTACCTACATGGTGTTGTCTTCATGGTGTTAGTTGTGTGGTATTTATATCAATGTTGTGTTACCTATGTGGTACTTCTATCTTTGTGGTGTTACCTATTTGTTACTTCTAGATTCATGGGGTTACCTTTGTGGTATTCTTTCCTTATATGTGAGATGAGTATATCTTGATAACATAGGTATATGTATGGGCATATACATAAGTATAGTTGAACTCTTGATTTGTGGGTTTTTCTTAGTTGATATCTATGAGACATACATGGTTCTAGGGGTCACTACTGAGTGTGTTATACTCACACTTTCATGGGATATGCCTGCACCATGTTGTGTCTTGTGCAGGCGGTAGACAACATTGATTGAGTATGAGGTAGCCAGGATTGGATGGTACTCGGAGGTGGACCATTTACCATGACATGATGCAGGGACTACTAATCGAGAGTTATAAATACCCTTAAGGTAGGATCCTCGATGGACGATCCATGATTTGATTTTCAATTTTCAGTTGTATTTGTTTTTTTAGTTGTACGTGCACTTTTCAGTAGGGATTGTATTTCGACCCAATTTACATTCTGCACACTTTTACTACAACAGTTTACTTTGTGGTCGCTTCTTGTTGGGTTCTAGGAATGTGTGTCTGTTCAGGTTAAAAGGCAATGCCTTCTCATGCTTTTGGGGCCTGGAGTGCCTATAATTATCCCTCGATGTTTTGTTGAGATTTAGTTAGTGAACATAAGTTGTTCTCATGAAAAAGTGGAATATCCCTTAAACGGTTTCCCAGATCAGAAATCTAAGGGAACCCTTGTGTTCAAGATGGCATGTCTACCCTAGGAATGACTTATGTTTAGTCAACACGTGCCTCCTGTGAGAAAACCCAAAAATTGCATAACCTTAAATAAAATAAATTAATAATGTCATTTTATTGTTAAAATGTTTATAACTCACGAATGGTGACTCAGTTTGAAAATATGAGACCACCGATGAGTTTGTGAGGGTAATATTTCTATTGGAAGATACTAACATTTGCCGGAGAAGGCCAACAATGGAAGTTAGTTTTTGGATGTAAATAAAATAATTAAGTAACAATTATTTTATTGGTAAAATCCATAACTTCTAAACGGTAACTCAAATTTAAAATCTGAGAGTACTGTTAAGTTTTTTGGGAGGTGTTTCCCGTAGGAAAATTGTAACCTCGACCGACGTGGGTTGAGGGTGACTGTTAATAATTTTCTAAACATTTTTTCAGGTATATCCAGCAAACACACGATCGAAGTTTACTATCTTTTGACTCGTTGCTCCAATTGAAAAACTAAGAGCACTGTTGAATTTGCAGTGCCAATATTCGCTTTATGGAGGACTCACTTCGACCATATTATGTTTCGAGAAAAAGATAGATTTTGGAATATTTAAACGAATTATAAAATAACATTGTTATTTCATTTCTTTCTTTAATTTCATCCAATAGACAAGCGGCTTTGGAGGGACCAACAGCATGTCAAGCCATTAAAAATATTGACTCCTAAAATCCTTTGTAACAGTGCCTTTGGAATTAGGATGGTTCCTATTAAATGGCCCCCCATTAATTTTATAGTCATTAATCACCCTCGCCCTCTCCAATTTATATGGAGCTTAGGGAGAGGTATTGGCACTACTTCACCAAGTGTCAATGTTATGATAAAGTGTTGTGAAACCAATCACTTGGAGGACGGACCTGGTTCTAATGGCCGGTGAAGAGCGACACCAAATCATAAAGCAAAGGACGAAAATTGAGCGGCAACGTTGGCGACTTGTTACGGGGATGACGAACACCAACTCTCCCTCAATCGTGGGAGTTCTCCAACGATCATGAGGTAGGAGTTGAAATCAGTGTTATTACTATTTCCCATGATCTTATCTTCTAAAGAAAGACTGTGGATCAACTCACAAACTAGTTGATCCATGGATTATTTCTTCTAGTGGGATTGGGAATAAATATTGGGGGTTGATATAGGGATTTATTGTGTTATAATTTTAAGTGATTGTTGAATTTTTTTCCTCCCTCATTTTTTCCATCTAACGAGGATGACGCCTGCCAAATAAACCGGGCCCGGACCGTTATCTACCTTGATTACCCTTGCATTCTCTGTGGAAGACTGTTGGTGTGGTGACACCGGCCGGCCACGATGATGGTGGCACACCGTCGCACACTGCAGGAGGAGGTTGTGACACAATGTCGTGGCAGATAGCAGAATGGAAGGCACCTTCCGATAATGAAGGTGATGCAGAACAATGACGCGCTCCCCCAGACGAGAAGGACCATGACTTTTCAGCCCTGGCGGTGGTCTAGGACGACCGTCACGAGCTGATAATGAAAGGCGGAGGCGGAGCAGCGTGGCATTGGGCGCTGTTGGAGGAGGCTGCGGCTTGAATCCGTAGCACGTGTAGAGCGGCGTGGCCCTGCACTGCGCTGGATTGGTGGACCGATAGTCGGCCAAAGAGGCTGACCGTTACATGGTGCGGCAGCGCCCCACCGGCTGGACGAAATGGCCCATTCACCTGTGGGGCCAGTTGGGAAGACCGGTCCGGCTTCTGGCGGACCTGGCCGGACACGAGCTGGCCGAGCAGGCTAGACCCATGGCCGAGTGGGCCATACACGCTAGAGAACCTGGCCGAACCCATGGCCTAGTGGGCCAACAGAAGTGGGCTGAGCCTCACCCAGCGTGTCGGCCCAACCGTGGCCCGGGCCCGCAAACCGAACCAGGCCGACCCCGACTGGTCGGACCCAATGAAATAGGTCGACCCTTAATGGGTTGGACATGATAGAGTCTGGTACACCTCTTGACCCATTGCGTTGGGCAATTTTGATAGAGTCAGATCAGGACCAGACCTATCCATTCCTTGAATAAGTAAATGTCCATAAATGAAAAACTAGGTGTCTGATTGACACACAATCAGTGGCATTGGGACCCATTTTTGTGAAATGGTCCCTTTGTCATATTTTGGAGGGCCCAACTCAGTCAGGCTGGACTGAGGTGCGATCACCCCCATTCCATGGAAAAGGGTTTAACTAATAGACGAGACGTCCAATTGACATGCCATCTGTGGAGTAAGGACCCTATTGACAATGTGGTTCTTTTGAGATATAAGATGAGTGTTTTAAAGAATTTTGGAATAGAACCGGGCTTGATCGACTCCAAATCCAACCGGGACCTTGACACAAAAATAACAATCGCTTACAGACTGGGCATCTGATTGATGCACCATATGTTGCGTTGGAACCCTTGTAATGTCACATATCATTGGTTTACTTCTTCATGGGAATTCATGATGGTTGAAATACGACTAAAGGCATGAGGATCAGTTCTCTGAGAATCAATCATACTATGAGTGGGAATCCAGTGGCAGGTATTGAGATGGAGATTTCATACAGATCATACGGAGGTTAGTACCAAACGATTGTGTGTGGGCCAACACTGATCCTATTTGGGTTAGATCCTGTGTGGGTTATCGCTCAACGATCTTGAATGGGTCATCTCATACTAATCCTCTGTGGGTCAGATCATGTGTGCGTCACTGCTTAGTGATCATGTGTGGGTCAACGCATACTGATCTTGTGTTTGTCAGATCCTATGCAGTTCAATGCAGGGGTTAGTACCTATTGACTATGGGGAGGTTAGATCATGTGTGGATCATTGCGGGGGTTAATATCTTTCAAATCAAGGCAGGTCAAGTTTTATGTGAATCATTTTGTGGATTGTATCTATAGATCATGTTTGGGTTAGACTCTATATAGTCAGCAGCAGTGCCTTTTGACAGAATAATATTATCTGGCTTCTTGACTAATCATTTGTACTTCTGTTCCTTACTTATATACCTAGTGTGAGTTGAGTCTTTTACCTTCGTGGTGATACCAGTGTGGTACTTTTACCTTCATGGTGATACATTCACAGTGATACCTATGTGTTACTTTACCTTCATGGTGATATCTTTGTGGTGTTACTTGTGTGGTATTATTACCTTCGTGGTGTTATCTTCGTGATGTTACCTGTGTGGTACTCTTACCTTTGTGGTGTTGATTTCATGGCGTTAACTTGGTGATATTCTTTCCTCATGTATGAGAAGAGTATATCTTGATAACTTACATATATTTATGGTAATATACCTAAGTAGAGTTGATGACTACTTCGTTCTTTGTGATTGAGGTCTTGCTTAGTGGGTTTTCCATTATGGAACTCTGGGAGAGCTTTGGGTGTCTCAGGGTCTTTACTAAGTATTGTTATACTCACCCATGCATGGGATTTTCCCACACATTATTGTGTCTTATGCAGAAGACATACAACATTGATTGAGGATGAGGGAGTCAGGACTGGATGTTGCTAATAGGTTGACCATTTGACATGGCGTGACTTTGGAATAATGATCATGAGTTATACCTACCCTTCTAGTTGGATCCTTGGTGGATGATCTAGGAGCTTTTTTTCTCTTTTCATTTGTACTTGTAATTTCCCATTGGGCTTGTATTCCAACCCCTTTACTTGTAGCACACTTTTTACTACAACAGTTTACTCGGTGGTTGCCTCATTTTGTGCTCTTGGATTTGTGTGTTTGTACATGTTTAAATTAAATTCCTTCCCTTTAATAGATATGCCTTTCTGGTGCTAGTAACCAGCCCCTATCATTTGGATGGCAAGCTTTGGGTAGTCACATCGCAGGCCCCATGGTACTGGTCGTGACATGATATCTTGTGATCATGAAAATTTTATGTAATAATGCACTGGATCTGGGTAACTAGGGTCAGGGAATTATGTTTGGTATCATGGGAATTTTAGTACTAACCTTGAAACTAGATTTATAATAACTTTGATTAGATAACATTACCATAATATAGACTTTTAGGATTAGTATAGAACAACTTTCTCAAATTTTGTTAATGTAGATAATTTTTTAAATTTCCATGAAAATGCATCCATTTTTGGATATAAACAGGTACAGGTGGTTTTGGAACAGATGTACCTAGGAGTGAAAACTCCAAAAATGTGTTTTGGGCTTGACCGAGGTATCGTAGTACACAACAATGATCCTTACTGGACTCTTTGTCTTAACACTCCTATGTTATATTCATAGTATAATTCACATTTTCATTATAAACCATTATGAATGATTTATGAGTAAATACTTCCTCAAAGAAAACATTTTTATGATTATGGATTATATGTATAAATGGTTCAATTTATGTTAGGTATTTTACAAGTTTGGAATTATGCGTTGTAATTCATAAACTAAATTTGTGTATGACATTGTTTAGAAATGGTGCTTAGTGGAAGGAATGGAAACTATATCAATGCACATAATCCATGTAGGGATCTCCCTCATACTAAATATAATTATAGTGGAGCTGGTGATGCAACTAGCACTGAACATCTTATAACCATACTGGTACAACTCACTCAGGTTATGAATAATAAGCTTACCCATATGGAACACCCTGATCCACAATGTGGAGGATCAATGTTAGATCGCTTCATTAGGCAACAACCACAAACATTCAATGGGACTAAAAAACCATTTGTAGCTGAATAATGGATAATTTCGATAGAGAAAATATTTAATTCTATGGGGAGTAGTGAAAGGTAAAAAAGTTTTCATGGAAGTTTATCGCTTCATAGGAGATGCAGATCAATGGCGGTGAATAATTCAAGACAAAAATGAGGATGAAAAAGTATAAAATATGTAATGAAGGGAGTTTGAAGAAGTTTTATTAGAAAAATAATTTCCTCATGACCATCAAGAGGATATGGAGAGACAATTTCAGAGTCTAAGGAAAAAGGATGATAAAAATGTCACAATGTATGAGGCTACATTTAGAAGTTTATCAAGGCATGATGCAGATTATATACCTAACCCAAGAAGTATGATTGATCGATTCTTTGATCGGTGAAAACCATTTTCTCCATTGAGCATTATTCTATCAATCCTTATCATCATACGAAGATATAGTCTATTTTGATATCAAGAACAAAAAATAATTCTCAAAGTCTTACAAATTTAATGCAAATAAAGAGAAGATATCTGCTAAACAATCTATTAATAGGAATAAGGGGAAGAAGGGAAAAGTTAAATTTCCATCCTTTAGTAAATATTGGGAGAAACATCCTGGTCCTTGCCTAAATGGAATGGATGTTTGTTATATGTGTGGTTAAAGAGCCCACAAAACATGCGATTGAAAGAGAAAGAAAGAGGTTGTCAATGTTGAATTCTACAATTGTAGATAAATGGGGAATTATGAAAATGAATTTCCAAATCGCCAAGGAAACTTACCTCAGAAATGGACAAGGGAGAAAGGAAAAGCTTATGAAATCACAACTACTGAGGTTGAAGCTCCTAATGATGTGGTGGCAGGTACATTAATGATTTCCTCAAATTTAGAAAATTCTTTATTTGATTTTGGATCATCACATTCTTTCATATATTCCCAGTTTTCCATGAAAATTAGATATTTACAATTTGATTTTTAAAGGGATTTGTTAGTCAAAACATCCAAGGTAAGTATCATTGTAACAATTTCTTGTCAATTAGTTGCCATTGTGGAATATAAATGTTCTCTATGTGCTGATATTATTGTCATACTCATGATTAAATTTGATATAATACTCAACATGGATTGGATTTCTAACCACGATGCAAAAATATAATGTAAGAAGGACGAGGTTTCAATTTTTTATGGTGATAAAGAACCCCAAATATTTAGATAAAAAACATCACCATCTGATTCTCATCTAGATACACCCCCAGTAGCTCTACTAAATCCAATTATTGGGGAGGAAGATGGTGAAATAACAATGGGTGAGGAAAGGAATGTTAAAATAGAGGATGTACCTATTATTCAAGAATATGCTGATGTGTTTCCAAATGATTTACATGGACATCCTCCAGAAAGAGAAATTGAATTTTCCATTGAGTTAATTCCTAGTTCAAGGACCATATCAAAGACCCATAATATAATGAACATTGTATAATTTGTGGAACTAAATAAAAAACTAGAATAATTGAGTAGTAAAGGATTTATTCTCCCTAGTTTTTCTTTATAGGGATCCCCTATTCTTTTTTAAGAAGAAATAGAGATCTATGAGGTCGAATATTGACTATAGGGTGATAAACCCTATAAAAATAAAGAACAAGTATCCCCTACCACACATTGATGATTTATTTGATCAACTTCACAGAGATCAATATTTTTTAATGATTTAACATTGGTATGGATATCATTAGTTGTGCGTGAAGAATGAAGGCATTCCAAAGACCACATTTCAGACTTGGTATAGGCATTACGAGTTTACAACAATTCCCTTTGGACAGAAAAATGAACCCAATGTTTTCATGGATCTAATTAATAGAGTTTTTATGGAATATATTGATGAATTTGTAGTGGTATTTATTAATTATATCTTGGTACACTCCAAATAATATGAAGATCAATAAAATCACATAGAACTATTCTAAAAACTATTAGAAGAAATGAATTATATGGGATGTTTAGCGAGTGTGAATTCAAGCATTAGGAGATTTTTTATTTTCCGTATTTTCTCTAAGGATGGAATATATGTTCATCCTTTAAAGAAACATACAATCCATGAAAGGCCATCATCGACAAGTATAACTGCAGTACACAATTTTATTGGTTTATATGGTTACTATCGGCGTTTCCTCATGAATTTTTCTCGATTGGATAAAACATAAACCAAGCTCACATGTAAAGGGGTAAAATTTATTTGGAAAAAATAATGTGAATAATGTTTTGATGAAATGAAGTGAAGATTAATCAATGATATTATATTGACTCTACCATTGAGGAATGATAGGTTTGATATTTATAATGATTCTTCAAATAATGTACTAGGTTGTTTACTTACGTAGAATGAAAGAGTTATTGTTGTTGCATCATAGAAGATAAGAATTCATGAACAAAACTATCCCAGTCATGATCTTGAGTTAGCTTTTGTAATATTTTCTCTGAAGATATGGATATAGTATCTCTATGGTGATAATGATAGATTTATATTGATCAGAAGAGTTTTAGTTATATTTTCTCACAAAAATAACTCAACATGAGGAAAAGGATATGGCTTGAACAACTCAAGGATTGTTATTTCACTATACACTACCACCTGGGGAAGGCAAATAAGGTGGTTGGTTCTTTGAGAAGAAAGGATCATGGAGTTCTAAAAAAGATGATAGTTGAATGTGATCCTATATTCATGGGTCTAGTAAAGATGGATATGGGAATAGTCTTGTAAGGTGAAACATCAATTAATTTTCAAATGGTTGCAAAACTATCTTTATTGGAAAGGGTTAAAATTTCTCAGACTGATGATGAGGAGTTTCAAAAGAAAATTATTGCTGTGAATGATGGGAGATTGATCTAATTTGTATATAAAGATGGAATTTTTGAATTTTGGAAGGAGGCTTTGTGTTCCTGACATACCTGATCTAAAAATGGAATTTTTGGATGATGCTCATAGCTCCGATTTCCTTATACACCCAGGTAGAACTAAGAAGTATATATATTTGAAGGAACATTTTTTGTGGGACAAAATGAAGAGGGATATTTCTAATTATGTGTCAAGATGTATGGTTTTTTAATAGGTGAAGGCCAGAAGATAACATCCTAGAGGAGTCATGGAACCTCTACCCATAGAGGAGTTGAAATGGGATGATATTATGATGGACATTGTCATGGGGAAACCAAAGACTCCTAGAATGAATAAGTAAATATGGGTCATTGTTGATCGTCTTACCAAGTAAGCACATTTTCTTTCTATATGAGAAGATTTTCCAGTTGAATGTTTATCATGAATATTTATTAATGAACATATAAGACTTCATGGTGTTCCCCTATAGATTGTTTCTGATTGTGATCCCCATTTTAGATCAAGATTCTAGAAAAGTATTCAGAAATCCCTAGATATTGAACTTTTTTTAAGAACTGCCTACCATCCTTAAACTAATAGAAAATCAAAATGGAATCTTCAAACCTTATAAGACATTTTGATATCTTTCTCACTTGACTTTCATGATATATGGGATTAGTATTTACCTATGGTATAATTTTCCTAAAACAATAGAATCTATTCAAGAATTCAGAAGGAACTATATGAAGCATTTTATGGAATGAGATGTCACACCCCAACTTTTTGGGATGATGTTGGTGAAGGAAAACTTGTAGGCCCAGAATGTTTTGAGGAGACAATGGAAAAGTAAAATATTATCCAAACACACATCAAATAAGCTCAATGTAGGTAAATAAGTTATGCCAATAACCAAAGGAAATATTTTTAATTTCAAGTAGGAGACCATGTTTTGTTGAAGGTATCTTCATGGAAGGTTTTTGTAAGATTCGGTAATAAAGGTAAATTGAGTCTTAGGTACATCAGAAATTTCGAGATTCTAGAACAAATTGGATTTGTATCTTATCATTTTTCAATGCCTCCAAGTCTCTCCAAAGTTCATGATGTGTTCCACGTATCACTGTTGAGAAAATATATGCCAGAACCAATGCATGTACTCACCTATGAAGAATTAGAACTAGAACCTGATCTGTCTTATTGTAAAGAGACTATTAGAATTATTTATACCAGAGAACAAGTGTTTAGAAACCTGATGACTCCTCTGGAAAATGTTCTAGGGTGAAACCATGAGATGGAGAAGGCAACGTGGGAACTTGAGGAACTTATGATGAAGAACACGTGAAATCTTTTTATGCATTAATATTCTAGAACATTTAAGGATGAAATTATTTGAAGGAGGGAATAATGTAACAACACAAGCTTCCACACTATTCCTCTCTTTGAATAATCCAATAATTTTCATTATACACAACTTTGAGTTATAACACACCACAACCAATCAAACTAGACATTATGAATATTAATACCCACTTTTTTAGGTTTTTTAAATTTTATTTTTCAAAATGGACTTCATTTCTGGATTCAGAATATCAGAATTATCTGAGGGTGAAGTTTTTTTTATTTTTCTAAAAACATTCTATTTTTAATGAATAGAGAAAAACACTGTGTTATTGTTTAAAACTGACTTTTATATAAATAATAATTATTTTTATGTAAATATATTTTAATGTCAAAATAGAAACATAATACCTATATTTTTTAATTGTAATTCATTGGAGTGATTTTATAATAATATAAGATTTATAAATGTTTATTAAACTTTTTAACATCTTTTACCCACATTCTAGGCACATTTAAAAATTTGCATAAAACATAATTTTACCGCTTCAATGATTTGAATTTCAGAAAATATGAGAGACATGGTTGAAATAATTAAGAAAAATTTTGTTCAATATGATGAAAATAATTTTTTTTTGTGAATAGTAACTATTGAATTTTATTCACCACGGTTAAAAGTAAATTGGGTAATTAAATATAAAAATGATATTATAATTACCCTAAAACATGTCCTAATTATGTTGGATATGTTTTTTCCAACCAAAATAAACCATATGAATAAAATATGATAGCATTTTATCCACATGGATTATATTAGGACATTTATTATTGTTTTATTTAAAGAAGAGTTAAAAGTGTAAAATTCAAATTTTAGTAACGAATTTTTTTTGTATAGGGTTATATATGAGATAAATTTGACTATAAATATTCATTTGAAAGAAAAAATTATTTTTTACATTATGGTTTATAATTTTTAGAAATTAAATAATTATATTTATTTATGACACAATGATGATGCTCTAATTAACTTATTAATGAATGATTAAAATAATTAACAAAATAAATATCAAAATAAATTTAAATTTATGTTTTTGATTCATTCCAGTAATTTTATAGGTTAATATGACATGTAGGGTTTATTTAATTTATTTTTTCTAATTAATGAAGTTTATTTGACTTTCCCAAAAACCATACACTAAATAGTGTCAAAATTGACTTAAATGTGTTTTTAAAAACAAATACTATATTATTAAATAATATAGTATTCTTAAAAATATAAGGCTAATAAAAAGGACATATATAATAACATATATGTCATTAATGAACCACATTAGGTTCTCTTGGAATTTTATAGTTAGTTTATTAACCATTTATTATAATAACACTAGAAGACATGGTAAAAGTTAAACTATTTATCTAAGAGTTTAATATAAAAGATATGGATAATATGGTAACCAAAACTTGTATAAAACATATTAGTTGAGATGTTTTCCACCCATACCCACCTTATCCTATAACATAATCCATTTGGAGAAATTATAAACAAAAACTGATTTTATAATAAAATAATATTTCATGTTTTTCCTAAAGTGACCCTCCCCTCTCTTAGAAAAGGGTACTCTTACATATCTTAATTTAACACCTCCACATCCTTTTTTATCAGCCAAAACCTGATCCAATATCCTCCCAAATACCCTAAATTAAACCTAGAGACCTTAATTTTAATATAAATCCAACCTAAGGATCCCTTTTAATCAAATTCAAATGAAGAACCCGAAGAAGATGTAATAATTTCATCACCTCTTTAAAAGTTCTTTTCTTATTCCACTTCCTCTTTCTTTGTTGTTTCCATAACAAAATAGTAAATCCAGTAACTTATTCATAATTTGATTTTATTATAAAAATTTTACAACCATATTCCATATTATATCCATCCTATTAATGACAAAGTCACAATACGTGTGTACGTACGGCTTACCGTCTCTATGGTGTGGTTTAGTTTGTCATTCAACACTTAGTTTTTTTGATGGGAATAATAAATAGTATTATTGATGAAAATAATAAATATAAAATGTTAATTATTCATTATATATGATATACCATCTAATTACATATGCTTTCACCATCAATAGAATGATATTGTCCTTCGTGCTTATGTACGGATTACCGTCTCCACGAACGCGATGAGTTTCAGTCCCAATTGTAACCATTCAAGAGTAATTTTCATTTTATGATTAAAAATAATGTTTAATAACTTAGTATCATTATTTATATTAATAAAATACATCATATACATAAAAAAATGACTTATGTAACAAAACATATAAAGGAAAACGAATTAGTTAACACCCAAAAGAATGATAGTACTAAAATATCATTAACAAATCCATGTTATAAGATAATATATGAAATCATATTTATGTATGTAGTTATTGTATAATTTAATAACAATTATTTAACTATTATTCAGGTGGTTAATGTACCCTCGACCAAGGAAAATTAAAAGGTAAGGGTTATTTCTTCAATATCATTATTATCCAATATTTTTTATCTATAAGTATCTGCTGAGACTTATTTATCATCTATGTCCATGCTTCACTAAAAAAATTAAAAATAAATATTTTTAAGGTTTTATGTACGGTTATATTTATCAAGGTCATAATTTTAATTTTTTTAATGATTTATTTTTGTATATATTTTTAATTAATTCCCGTGTTTTCAAAATTATTTTGAGCATTAATTTATGTGGGCATGATTGATTTAAAGTGTTAATTTCTTTAAAAAGTTTCAATGTAGTATGGGACACTTTGATTGAAAAATATATTTTAAATGGATTTCTTTTATAATTTTTATGACTTTTAAGTGATTTCATGAATACAGATATTTCTCTTAAATAGTTTTATTGATTATTTTCAACTATGTCAACATCCTTTATAGGATATTATACTTGATTGAGGTTGATTTAGTATAATACAATCTTTTATATTGTATTGAATGGGTTATGATATTTTTGACAATATATGTTCAATTTTTATACCATTCATGGTTTATGGATAAAGTATTGATATTTCAAATTATTATTTTAGTACGAATGTTTATATTGTATTTCACACTTTTTCATATGAGGAATGCATTGGACTTAGTAAGTGACAGGTGGGGACCGCTATAGCCCCTTGATGCATAAGTAGGTCTCAAGAGTAATACTATTGTCTTGGAATAAGGCATGGAAAAAATGTTATTTGTAGTCCTAGCACGAGGCCTTGACTATGTGGTTATGATCTCCGACATTATGCATTCCATCATTGTGAAATTATCTATTGATATTACATGTGATTATTTGACAAGTTGAATTTCCATGTGAATAAGTAAATGGAATTATTTGATTTTTATTTCCCATATTTTCCTAATGTTTATGCATAAAATTCTTGTGTTTTAGTCTTAGACATTTCCTTATATGTTTATTCTTATTTATGATAGTTTCTACTATATTTTTATCCTTTATGAGAATCTGAGCTCTCCCATTTCTTGTGTTTTCGTTTTCCCAGGATGTGAAGAAGTATATTAGGATTGACCAAAAGCGGTAGGATATGGGATATGAGCATGTTAAAAGGGTACACAATGTTGTTGTTTTTTATTTCATGATGTAATGTAAAACTTATGTATGTATCTAGTACTTACAAGGCTACTAAACTAATATGTCTTTAGAGACATAATATCTTTTGATAATTCCAATGTTATATAATAATGCACCGACTCTAGATAAATTGGGTCAGGGCATTATAGCTAGATAATTACATGCTCATTCAATGGATGGAACACTAACAAGACACTGAAAACTCTTAATTTTTAATCATGAAAATACTAATGGTAATGAGAATATAACACCCATTATTTGAGATAAATTTGTCCTTTATTATGTATTTTTATGTTTTATGAAATGTTTATCGAGTAAGGAGAGGTTATTGATAATTTTATAGTGTTTTTAATCATTTGGTAAGGTTCATAGTTTTTCAAGATTTAGAGGAAATTGTGTGGATTCTCTAGGTAACGTTATATGGTAAAGACGAGACTAAGAGAAAAATACAGAATTGTAATGTCATTTTAGTAAATAGTGTTATAACTATTTTGTAATGGGATTTTTATGATAGTGGAATTTTATAAGGTTTTATAATACTTGTGGTCCAATTTATTTTCTATTAACCCTTGAATAATTGGATCACTGGTTTCCAAAGAATGTTTCTTAACCATGAGACACAACTAATTAAATCTCCTAATATATTTTAAGAAAGAAAAAATACACTATAAACCTCGTTATTCAACCCTTGACATAGGATCTTAAACACTAGGATTCATCTTGGTTATTTTAGTGGTCATATTCCATCTAAATACTAATTTCAATTAAATATTGAGTCTTGGACCTAGGTAATCAATGTTAATAATTCTAGTTCTTCTTTGTCCACATAATATTCATGTATTATTTTTATTGAAACCCTATATTGGATATTCTAGTTCTAGATCTATGGTATCTAGATTATTTTATAGTAATTATATGGGATTAACCACTGGAATAAAAATGGAATCCCATGTCATTGATGTAGTGGTGTGATTTAATAGAATGAACCCATTTGAAGTAGTTGTATTTTCCATAATTCCACATTATTTTTGAATGTAATACATATTTTTTATAAAAAAAGTGTCCTGTTTTTATTAAAAAACTAGTTTCAAATACTTTTTAAAGCTATCTTTTTTGTTGGTATTTAAATCATGGGTTGTGGTTGGTTCCCATAATATATATGATTAAATTAATTATTTATTTTAAAAAATATGGTACTTAGGTATGCGAAATTTGGGTGGAAATGGTTGGGTTTAATTCATATGAATATTGGAAGGGCATTGTTTCTTAGATATGATAATAATGATAATTATATAGAACACAATATTATACTACAATGTGATGACTTGGGATTGGAGGGATATATTTCATCTTGTAGGTTGTACTATTAAGAGGAATTTCTAATTGATAAGATTCATTAAGTTTATGCATTTCATGGGTGTATAGGTTCATAGGAAAATTAAACATTGTTGTGGGTTAATTCTATCCATTATATTTATTATCTAGATCATTATTTTCAATAATTTTTTTCTATTTTATTTTAAAAAATATATGACATAATATGTTCTTGTTGTCACACCCCGACACGCACGTTTATTTTATTTTATGATTTCTTTGACTTTGATTTTTTTTGTTGTGGTTCACGGTCAGTCTCTGATGAAAGTTTTGAGTTTTGATAAAAAGTATGCATCTTGGGTTCGACGACGTCGGAAGCGCGGGTAGAGCAAGACACCGCGCGGCTTCGCCCATGCAACTGCGTGGCCTCTTCGGCTTAGGGGAATTAAAAATAAATTAGAAATTGTCAATTTAGATTGTCTTAATATTTTTATGGCTATTAATAATTATTTTTATTATTTAAGATGAAATGAATATTTTTACCATTTGTATTTTTATCGCTATGTTTATTATTATCATTATTATTATTTTTATGATTATATTATAAATAAATAATTAATGAAATTGTTAATGTTGCAGATAATATTATAATAGTTATTAAATATGATTTGTTATTAATCATTATTATTGTAATTATTATTATTGTAATTTCTTATTATCATGATTTTGATTTGTTTTATTTTATTTCTCTTTTCATATTTTATTTTCTTATTTTTCTAACCCTAGAAGGCCCCCTTTATATATTTTTTTTCTTTCTTCTTTCTCCCCGCTGGAGCCGCCTCCACCCCCTCCTCTATTCTCTCTTCTCTCCCTCCCGCGGGTTCCCTTCTTCTCCCTCTCCCCGCGTCCTCCTCCCTCTCCCCGCGTCCGCCTGTGCTGTTTTTTCCCCAGCACTATCTGCCTCCTTCCTCTTCTCCACCCTGCAGCGTGCGACCCAGCCGCCCCAGTCTCCTCCGTCACACCACCCGCCGACCGCCCCGTCGCAGCACTGCTGGCCGCCGCATCGCAGCCATCCCGCCGGCCTCTCGCCTCCCCGCTCCCGCTATCCCGCGTCGGACCGCCCAGCCGGCGCACCCCACCCCTCAGTGCCGGCCAGACTCCTACATCCAGCCCCCGCGCCCCTGCCTTGCGCTTCACCGCCAGCTTCCGCTGTCCGCACACCCTCCTTCCTCCCTTGCAGCAGCCCGCACACAGCAACCCCCCCAGCATCCGTTTTCCTCTCCTCCTCCCTCCTGGTGCAGCGCGCCGACCTCCCTCCGCATGAACTCCTCTTATTCTTCTCTTCTTCTCCTTCTTCTTCTTCTTCTTCTCTCCTTCTTCCTCTTCTTCTTCTCTTCTTCTTCTTCTTTTTCTTTCTCCTTCCTCTGCTCCGCCGCGCAGGTCCGTTTTATTTATTTACTTTAATTTATTCTCCTATTTCATTTTATTTAATATGTTAATAACTTTTTTATTATAAAATTATGATCATTATTATTATTAATGTTAGTATTACTAATATTATTAATATTAATATTATTATTATTAATTCTATTATTATTATTATTATTATTATCATTATTATTATTATTATTAATCTTATTATTATTATTATTATTATTATTATTGCTGTTACTATTATTAATATTATTTTTGTTATTATTATTATTATTATTATTATTTTGCTATTATTATTATTATTACTATTGTTATTATTACTATTTTTTATTACTATTATTATTATTACTAATCTTATTATTATTATTAGTATTGTTATTATTATTATCTTTATTTTTATTATTATCATCGTACTATTGTTGATGGTGGGTTTTTATTTGTTGGCTTAGGACTTTTAGGACCCGCGCAGGGTGTTTCCGAGTGAGCGCCATCGCCGCGCCTTGTCTCTGAGGTTCCGTTGTTGTCGCGCTTCAGTTCCGAGGTGAGAGTTTCTTTCCGACGCTTGGTTTCGCATACTCTGGTGAGTTTTTGGATGTGTCTGAGTCCTTGGTACTGACTATGCAGAGTGTTAGACCTTGTCACGTGGTTTCGGACACACGTCGTGTCATCGCGACTTGGATACGAGGTTGTTGTGTCGACGCGCTTGGTTTTGAGGTAGGTCCCCTTTGCAATGTTTTTAAAATTTAAGTTATATTATTTCATGCTGTTTGCGCACCCTAATTGTTCAAAATCAACATTTTATTAATTGTAATAAATATAAGATAATATACGAAAATTAATTTTTAATATAAGATGGTTAATTTTTAAATGGTTATTTAATGTCAAAAGGATCCGTTTATTTTATACACGACACATGAAACATCCTTTTGACAAGCGGACACCCAATAATGAAAGAATGCCCGTTTGGCTTTTAAACATAATTCACGGAATGTAAAACAGAGTTCTGGTTTAATGAGAAATGATTTCTTTTGAAGCATGAACAAATACTTTGGTTCGTTTGAGAAATTGCCCAGTTGGCTCTTAAAGATTATTTGGAAAAAGAAAATGGTTTGGTTTGGTTTATAAAAATGTTGTTAGCCTGTGACGTAGTGTTTTGGGGTTCTTTAATGGTTTTAAACTGGGTTTTGTCTCATAAAGAAGTTGTACCTGTCTTTGAGTAGTGGTTGTGAAATGTATTAAATGCCCGTTTGGCACTTTATGGAAAGCGATAAAAATGTTTTGATAAAAACCCTCTTAGGGCGACTCTCATGCCTTGGTTGCAATTGATTGTTTGGGAGGCCGCGCTTAGAGGCTCCCAGGTACTTGAGTAGTAAAAGGCATGAGGTTGTTCCACGGAGTGGCTCGGGTGATGCCTGTTGTGCTTTATATAAATATATATGTATATGATTGGATGCTCAGTTGGAATTAGTTGGCTCACCCCTTTTTCAAACACTTGAGACATGGGAATATGGCATATTGAGAGAATATTCTAAGAACGATTGCTGCACTGGTAGGTTATGGTACTGACCAGTGGCCCATATTAGGTGGATATATTGGGTTTATTTCTATGGGATTTGCCCTCGACCTGCCCGTGAGTAGATGGTCGAGCGTATTGTGCGTTTTGATTTCATCGTGACATGTCGATAAGGATGATTTCTCATGTATTGGTGTCTTCTGGTTTATTCTCGATCTCCTAGGTTCACCCATGTCTATTCAGCTTTTGTAGCTTGCAGTAATGATTATGATGCTCACATGTATACCTACATTGCCCTTGCTGTGTGTTTTATTTTGTGCATTCTGGTGCATTGTTTTCTTGGGAAAATGGTATATTGCTTTTGATTAGGTTTCTAAAAATTATTTTCAAATAAAAGTATTTAATCCGTTTTGTACAAATTTGAAAATTTAAACATCACTTTCTCCCTTTCCTAAAATTTCATTGACACTAATGAAATGAACCCGGATTTTGAAATGGCTAAGGGCAATGGTTCGTACTTTGTTTTTAAGTAAAATGCTTAGAAAAACATACTTTTATAAATTGTAGTTCAAAATTGAAATGATGTTTCTTTTATTTTAAAGGTAGTGCATTGGGAATAGATATCGGGCTAGCCTACTGAGTTTTAATACTCACGCCTATAGTTCTTTTCTGTTTTTAGTGTTTGTGCAGGATATAGCTTGAGTGCGCTCGCCTAGGGCGACGCTTGATCGTTGAGTCGGAGAGCGACCCGCGAGGTCGCACGGAGTTTGTTCGCACGTCGTGTTTGGTTAGTTTGTTTCTTGTTTGTTCCTGTTTAGTCACTTTATCTGGTTTATCTTTTCTGTGCTGCTCTGTATTATTTTCGCTGTCTTATTTATTTATAATGGGAGAAATCGTTCCCATAGCCTCTGTTGATGCCCTGGCGCTTGTCGCCAGCCCGGGAGGATCGGGAACGCCTCTCGGGCCATGTCGCGGACCGGCTCGGGTGACCGGTTCAGGGTTGACCCAGGTTGGTTCGTGACAAAATGGTATCAGAGGAGGTTTTCTCTTAGAAGACCTCACTTTTCAGAGCGCCCTTTGTTATTTGGGACGTCAAGGTAGATGGAGTAGGATTGTCGGGAGTTGAGGGGTAGGTACGAGAAGAGCGTCGTGAACTCTTGCCCGTACCGATCTTCAGGTTTCCATGGGAAGTCCGGTTTAATTGGTTTGTTTGGGTTTTTATGGAAATGTTTTGCGATTGGGGTACGACAAATGGAGTTGGGCTAATATTCCTAAGTTGCATGGCCTGGCAAGCCATGTGGAGCTAGGGGCATGGTCCAAGAAGGCTCTCTGTGTCAGTGACGTGTTTGGCATATGGCCGCCAACCATATGGTCAAGTCGTCTACTGACAGTAGTCCCCTGTTTGAGTTGTTTTGGGTTCCCCCTTGATTTCTGAAAGTGGTTTGAATCAGAAAAGTTGGTTTTGAAAAAAAATGGTTGTTTGAAATGACATGTTTAATTTGTGTATTGTTTTAAAAGAAGTGGTATGAATAAATTGTTTTGGAAAATGAAGTTGCTTTGTTTTTGCCTTGGTGTTCCGATGAGTACTCACATGCATTTTGGTGTGTTGGAAATGTGGATGGATGTCTGGTATGGTGGATGGATGCCCTGGGTGGCACAGATACATGCATGTGAGTGAGACTCTAAGGGATACCAATGGCGAGGGTTTAAGTTACCAAGATTGTTTTAAATTAAAGATGTTTTCAAAGAGAAAATTTTTGACGTTATGATAACTTGTTTTATCAGATTTTGAGCTTGTCACCTATGTAGTGTTTGGTTTGGAGGTTGTTATTCATTCGTTGAGTTGGCCTTGATTGGGGTTTTGACTTTTCCTTGTCCAGCGGTTATCCCTTTGAAGCTTTGATGGGTGATCATAGTGCGGTTGATCATCCTAAGGATTTTATGCTTGAGTTTCGGAAGTTGGATCCACCTCTCTTTTATGGTCAAGCAGAAACATCCGTGGCAGAGGAGTGGATGTGGAAGATTGAAAGGGACTTTAACCTCATTGAGTTGCCCGAGTCGTTGAAGGTCAAGTTCGCGACCTTCATGCTTGAAGGTTCACCGTGGATGTGGTGGAAGTCAGTGTCTCGGAACAAGCCCCGTCAAGAGGTTACTTGGGAGTTTTTCAAGGCCTCGTTCATTCGGCAGTATTTCTCTGTGGAAGATAGGGTGAGGAAGGGGATGGAAATGTGTTGGCTGCAGCAGGGCGACAGATCCGTGTTAGAATATTTCCATCGCTTTGTGGAGCTAGTACCTTATGATTCAGAGTATGCCACAAATAACCCCGTGAAGGCTCGACGCTTCGAGACGGGTCTCCGCCCTGATCTGCAGTCGAAGGTGTCAGAGTCCAACCTGACTTCTTTTGTCGATGTGGCGAGACAAGCATTTCATGTCGAAGCCGCGATGGAAGGAGTGCTCGAAGTAGTTCTCCCTCCTTCGATCCCTATGAGCCCTGGTGAAGGTTCTGGAAAGGATATGAGTAAGCAAATGGAACTGGATGGATCAGGTCATGGAATCAAGAGGCCTTGGGATATTTCATCGACCTCTTCGGTACGAGAGATTTTTGTGTGTTATCAGTGTGGAAAGTGGGGTCACAAGAAATCGTCGTGCCCAAGCACTCCGAAGCCCTGCCAGGCATGTGGACGCCTGGGTCACTTGCGACAATTTTGTCGGGGCATTGCAAGGAAGCGTCGCAGAAGAAGTTCTCAAAATTAATGTGTTGTAGGGTCTTTGTTCAAAGTTTCCAGTGTATGTTTCCTTTCAGTAAAAGTGATCTATTGTCGTGGCCTTTGTATGGGTGTTGTTTTTGGTTTGAAATGTATGGGAATGTCGTGGGTCTTTTGATGAACTTCGTCTTTCAATGCTGGTGTGTTTTTAATTTTAAAATCTTGTCCTTCAATCTGTCAGATCAAAAGATGTATGTTTCTTGTTGGGATTATCAGAACCTGACTGCGAGGCAGGAGATGCTCCATCCATCACAGCTCCAGCCAAAAGGTCTCGGAGTGAAGCCAGCGCCTAATCAGGAACCCCCAGGGGAAAATTTTAAAGAATCCGGTTAAAGTCGTGCCTCTATCGTCGTGGTGAGATAGTTTTCGTGTTGTTGCTCGGGTTTCTCTGTCGTTTTAGTTCTCTCTTGTCGCAAAGTGTGCGATGGACTTATCCCTCGTGTAACGTCGGGAATTGTGCCTATTGGATGTGAGTTGCTGATCAGTGACCTTGCGTGGGCCACTGATGTAAATCAGTTGTGGCCCTGGTTTGTGTCCATCCTGAAGTGATGGGTCGTGAGTAGTCCTACGTCGTAGTTTCAGTGATTTGATCCTTGGGCCCACCCTCCCCGCCCATGGGGTTAGGGTTTTAGTTGCGCAAAGTATCCATTTAAGCTTCTATCCCTTTCGGACGAGAGTGAGTGGTTTAAATGTTTTTTCTGTGCTTTTATAGCTTGGGTAAGGCCCGTTTCTGGCCTATGTTGGATTTCTGGTTGGTCACTAGGAGGTCAGTCCTTTTATGGTGGGGAGGCACACCATGAGTCTCGTTGGGTTTTCTCTTAAATAGTTATTGAATTCTAGTGGAGTTCTTTTGGTGGGGAGCCCGTTCGGGCCTCTATCGGCTGGTGATTTACTTTGGGCAATGAGGTTCAGTCCCGCTGGTAATCGTTGTGACATCCTTGGTTAAGAGGTCGGATCATGTTGTGTGGAATCCTCAGGTGTTGATCGATCGACTGGTTGGTGTGGTGGCTTTCCGGGGGCGGAAAGCGTTATGGTGGGGAGAATTGTCACACCCCGACACGCACGTTTATTTTATTTTATGATTTCTTTGACTTTGAATTTTTTTGTTGTGGTTCACGTTCAGTCTCGGATGAAAGTTTTGAGTTTTGATAAAAAGTATGCATCTTGGGTTCGACGACGTCGAAAGCGCGGGTAGAGCGTGACACCGCGCGGCTTCGCCCATGCAACTGTGTGGCCTCTTCAGCTTTGGGGAATTAAAAATAAATTAGAAATTGTCAATTTAGATTGTCTTAATATTTTTATGGCTATTAATAATTATTTTTATTATTTAAGATGAAATGAATATTTTTACCATTTGTATTTTTATCGCTATGTTTATTATTATCATTATTTTTATTTTTATCATTATATTATAAATAAATAAATAATGAAATTGTTAATGTTTCGGATAATAGTATAATAGTTATTAAATATCATTTGTTATTAATCTTTATTATTGTAATTATTATTATTGTAATTTCTTATTATCATGATTTTGATTTGTTTTATTTTATTTATCTTTTCTTATTTTATTTTCTTATTTTTCTAACCCTAGCAGGCCCCCTTTATATATTTTTTTTCTTTCTTCTTTCTCCCCGCTGGAGCTGCCGCCACCCCCTCCTCTATTCTCTCTTCTCTCCCTCCCGCGGGTTCCCTTCTTCTCCCTCTCCCCGCGTCCTCCTCCCTCTCCCCGCGTCCGCCTGTGCTGTTTTTTTTCCCAGCACTATCCGCCTCCTTCCTCTTCTCCACCCTGCAGCGTGCGACCCAGCCGCCCCGGTCTCCTCCATCACACCACCCGCCGACCGCCTCGTCGCAGCACTGCCGGCCGCCGCGTCGCAGCCATCCCGCCGGCCTCTCGCCTCCCCGCTCCCGCTGTCCCGCGTCGGACCGCCCAGCCGGCACACCCCACCCCTCAGTGCCGGCCAGACTCCTACAGCCAGCCCCCGCGCCCCTGCCTTGCGCTTCACCGCCAGCTCCCGCTGTCCGCACACCCTCCTTCATCCCTTGCAGCAGCCCGCACACAGCAGCCCCCCCGGCATCCGTTTTCCTCTCCTCCTCCCTCCTGGTGCAGCGCGCTGGCCTCCCTCCGCACGAACTCCTCTTCTTCTTCTCTTATTCTCCTTCTTCTTCTTCTTCTTCTTCTCTCCTTCTTCCTCTTCTTCTTCTCTTCTTCTTCTTCTTTTTCTTTCTCCTTCCTCTACTCCACCGTGCAGGTCCGTTTTATTTATTTATTTTAATTTATTCTCTTATTTCATTTTATTTAATATGTTAATAACTTTTTTATTATAAAATTATGATCATTATTATTATTAATGTTAGTATTACTAATATTATTATTATTATTATTATTATTATTAATTCTATTATTATTATTATTATTATTATCATTATTATTATTATTATTATCAATCTTATTATTATTATTATTATTATTCTTATTATTGCTGTTACTATTATTAATATTATTTTTGTTATTATTATTATTATTATTATTATTATTTTGCTATTATTATTATTATTATTACTATTGTTATTATTACTATTTTTTATTACTATTATTATTATTACTAATCTTATTGTTATTATTAGTATTATTATTATTGTTATCTTTATATTTATTATTATCATCGTACTCTTGTTGATGGTGGGTTTTTATTTGTTGGCTTAGGACTTTTAGGACCCGCGCAGGGTGTTTCCGAGTGAGCGCCATCGCCGCGCCTTGTCTCCGAGGTTCCGTTGTTGTCGCGCTTCAGTTCCGAGGTGAGCGTTTCATTCCGACGCTTGGTTTGGCATACTCTGGTGAGTTTTTGGATGTGTCTGAGTCCTTGGTACTGACTATGCAGAGTGTTAGACCTTGTCACGTGGTTTCGGACACACGTCGTGTCATCGCGACTTGGATCCGAGGTTGTTGTGTCGACGCGCTTGGTTTTGAGGTAGGTCCCCTTTGCACTGTTTTTAAAATTTAAGTTATATTATTTCATGCTGTTTGCGCACCCTAATTGTTCAAAATCAACATTTTATTAATTGTAATAAATATGAGATAATATACGATAATTAATTTTTAATATAAGATGGTTAATTTTTAAATGGTTATTTAATGTCAAAAGGATCCATTTATTTTATACACGACACATGAAACATCCTTTTGACGAGCGGACACCCAATAATGAAAGAATGCCCGTTTGGCTTTTAAACATAATTCACGGAATGTAAAACAGAGTTCTGGTTTAATGAGAAATGATTTCTTTTGAAGCATGAACAAATACTTTGGTTCGTTTGAGAAATTTCCCGGTTGGCTCTTAAAGAATATTTGGAAAAAGAAAATGGTTTGGTTTGGTTTATAAAAATATTTTTAGCCTGTGACGTAGTGTTTTGGGGTTCTTTAATGGTTTTAAACTGGGTTTTGTCTCATAAAGAAGTTGTACCTGTCTTTGAGTAGTGGTTGTGAAATGTATTAAATGCCCGTTTGGCACTTTATGGAAAGCGATAAAAATGTTTTGATAAAAACCCTCTTAGGGCGACTCTCATGCCTTGGTTGCAATTGATTGTTTGGGAGACCGCGCTTAGAGGCTCCCGAGTACTTGAGTAGTAAAAGGCATGAGGTTGTTCCACGGAGTGGCTCGGGTGAAGCCTGTTGTGCTTTATATATATATATATGTATATGATTGGATGCTCGGTTGGAATTAGTTGGCTCACCCTTTTTTCAAACACTTGAGACATGAGAATCTGGCATATTGAGAGAATATTCTAAGAACGATTGCTGCACTGGTAGGTTATGGTACTGACTAGTGGCCCATAGTAGGTGGATATATTGGGTTTATTGCTATGGGATTTTCCCTCGACCTGCCCGTGAGTGGATGGTCGAGCGTATTGTGCGTTTTGATTTCATCGTGACATGTCGATAAGGATGATTTCTCATGTATTGGTGTCTTCTGGTTTATTCTCGATATCCTAGGTTCACCCATGTCTATTCAGCTTTTGTAGCTTGCAGTAATGATTATGATGCTCACATGTATACCTACATTTCCCTTGCTGTGTGTTTTACTTTGTGCATTCTGGTGTATTGTTTTCTTGGGAAAATGGTAAATTGCTTTTGATTAGGTTTATAAAAATTATTTTCAAATAAAAGTGTTTAATCCCTTTTGTACAAATTTGAAAATTTAAACATCACTTTCCCCCTTTCCTGAAATGTCATTGACACTAATGAAATGAACCCGGATTTTGAAATGGCTAAGGGCAATGGTTCGTACTTTGTTTTTAAGTAAAATTCTTAGAAAAACATACTTTTAAAAATTGTAGTTCAAACTTGAAATGATGTTTCTTTTATTTTAATGGTAGTGCATTGGGAATAGATATCAGGCTAGCCTACTGAGTTTTAATACTCACGCCTATAGTTCTTTTCTGTTTTTACTGTTTGTGCAGGCTATAGCTTGAGTGCACTCGCCTAGGGAAATGCATGATCGTTGAGTCGGAGAGCGACCCGCGAGGTCGCACGGAGTTTGTTCGCACGTCGTGTTTGGTTTGTTTGTTTCTTGTTTGTTCCTATTTAGTCACTTTATCTGGTTTATATTTTCTGTGCTGCTCTGTATTATTTTCGCTGTCTTATTTATTTGTAATGGGCGAAATCGTTCCCATAGCCTCTGTTGATGCCCTGGCGCTTGTCGCCAGCCCGGGAGGATCGGGAACGCCTCTCAGGCCATGTCGCGGATCGGCTCGGGTTACCGGTTCAGGGTTGACCCGGGTTGGTTCGTGACAATTGTTATAGTGATTTGTTTGTGGACTCTCATGGTTTTAATACTATAATATATAAGAACCCTCTACATATAAACCTTGGCACATATGTAGGAACTACTGATCATGATGCAAAAGGAATATTTCATACATCACTAGTGTAGAATTTTTAATTTGTAGACAAGGTTGGTGGGAATTGGATCTTGGGATAAGATTGAGTATTGATGTTTGGATTAGTGCCACATTGGTACCATGAGTCTTGTATAAATTAGCATTGTAATTTAATATTCTTTATTTTATTTTATTTTCTACTTTAATTGTTGTTTATTTTTTGTTTTTGTTTTTTGTTTTTACATCATGCATCATATAGAGTTTTCTTTATATGGTCTATGTTAGTGTGGGTGTGTGTTTGTGTTTAAAAATGGTAAATTGTTCATCAATGATTTTTTTAATCCCTGATAATTTATTTAAATAATTTGGTGTTTTGGTAATGTAATCTATGGTTAGTTTCATTCCATTTTTATACAAACTTATGAATCAGGTATAAGATTATACACCACTTATATCCAGTCTTTGGGTTTCTCGTCTATGTCTTCCCCCAAAGAAAAAACCAAAAAACAAGGAACCAAACACTAAGGGAATACATTAATTAGTATGAAAATATATATCTAGATAACCAAGGACATGAAAAAAAACACTTTATAAAGATTTTAAAACATTGTATTTTAATGTAGGTTTAGTCTCACCATCTTATTTAATGGTCTCACTTTACAAGTATGAATACTTTTAATGATTTAATTTGAAATCCAATTACTTGAACCAAATTAATATGTTTAAACCATATTTATGTGTAACAATTTATAGAAATAATATATTGTGCCACTAACCTAAATTAAAACCGAACTATATTCTTACATATCCAAATGAAACTCTAGAATAAGGTACATGATACCCATTTATGTAAAAACATAGAATTATCTGAAACAAATAATCAAAAAAAGAGTATACATGGAGTGAAAAATTTAAAACCCAATCTTTTTTAGACAAGGAATAAGGCATCAGACTAGTATGCATTTTTTCCAAATCCCCTCAACCGAATGATACATTATAATAAATATACCTTAATTCCTTTGTAATTCATAAAAATAATGTCAATATTATATATTTTACATTTTAATTAACCTCATAATTTTGTAAAATCCAATGGAGAGGAAAAAAAATGAATAAATTATCAAAACGTGCATATAACTCCTTATATACATGTATTAATATTAAAAAAAATAACCTTATAAAAAACAGATGCACACATTCATTAATAATATAACAATTATGTTTATAAATAAGACACATAAAAAAATAAATGAAAACTCATATATTTAAACATGAAACATAAATTTATGAAAAATTCATAAATAATATGATTATAAATGATTTATAATTTATAATATGAACAATTAAAATTATCATTTTATATGGAATTTACATTAAATATATGATATCAATAATAGAAAATTTATATTTATAAACTATTTATATATTATATAAATATTCAAAATTTCACACACTTGAATGTTATTTAGTCCTATATAATGTTAATTTTCTATGCTAATTTTTATATGGATTAAATAAAATTAAAAAATTACATTTTAATTTTAGAGAATCAAATTAAACAGTTATGAAAAATTCATAATTGAAATATAAACCCTTTTATATATTTCTTTATTTGGTAATTTAAAAACACATTAACATTTTTACATTTAATTTTAACATACATAAGTTATATATAAATTATAAGAAAGTTAGATCAATTCAAAAGGTGTTTAATATTAGTATTTCATATTTATGGAATATTTACTTATTAAATGTTTTATAATAATTATAAAAATTAATAATTAATTTACTTTTATATAATTTATAAATTTAATTCATATATCAATATATTCAAATTTTTAACTTATATAAATATAAATATAAATATATTAATATAATAAATTAATAATTATATGACATAAGCATTTTAGGGATATCATTTCAAATGATATAAAAAATATCTTAGGTTTAATTATTGTAAGCACTTGGTCTTTCCAAATAATTTCTATTAAGATTCACAACATCGAAGGTATCAACAGGTATTTTGGATCTTTTAGGTTGGTGGGGAGTCAATTTACAATCCCTCATGTCCAAAATTACTGTGGTGGAGGCTATTTTGGGATTTCAACCATGTGAACTTCATGTAGTTGTTTTTGAAAAACATGGGGAGTAAAACACGTATTTTTAATGGTTTGGTGTATTCGGGATTTCTCATTTTCATAAAAAGTATATGAAACAAACAATTTTTTTTCTGGGAATTCGACTTTCTTCAGTTTAGAGCTACACTTTCATTTAATGAGGAGGCAGTCACACGCTGCGGGTAGCCATTTTAGTGACAACAGTGCTCAAAGTGTTTCATTATGGGAAATACGGAAGGGAAAAACCCTAGATGTGTTCTCCATGGTGGTTATTCTAGGTGATAATATAAATGTGTTGGAGTTTTTTAAGTGGTGAGTGGGTATTCTCAATGTAATGGTCTATGTTATGGTGAGTTTCAAATAGAGATGGGAACTCCCATACTCTACAGAGGAATTCCAAATGGAGCTATGTCCAAGAGTCACCATGGATGTGTTGGGTAAAAACATAGGATATAGTTATTGAAACCAATTATAAGTTGGGAAAACATTTATCAAGGGGAGTATATAACTATTTCAAATGACTAGTATTTTAGATATGCTATTGACTAGAGGTAGCGTTTTCATGGTTTTGGTTGATTGGGTATCTCGATAAAAAGGGGGAAATTGTCATCTTAGTTCAACCTTATTTCTTTCTATTTTTCCCCAGTTGGTTCTAGAGACCATTTTTTAGAATTTTGGTTATCACATATTTTTATGGACCCTATCAATTCATGGAATTGATTCCCCTTGCATTTTATTTTTCTTTATCATCTCTTCTATCATGATTTTTTTTGTCATGGGGGAGGGGGTCATTATTTGCTTCCTTTATTTATAATATTCTCTTCTCTTAGGCTTACTATTATTATTTTAATACAATGGAAGTTAATTTTTTGTGTTTCATGTTTATTCATTTATTATAATTTTTATTCTTTATGTGATATAATGCCTTTCTTTTATTTCTTCTAAATATTTCTTTATTTATTTGATTAAATCGATATAAGTATGTTATTATTTTCTAAACCCATTTATAATTTTTTGATTGAAGACATGAAGTTAGATATTAATAAAATGTGGGAATATTATCATGTAGGTTAAAACCCTCTTTTTCCCTATTTGACATGATTTATGATGTTTTTATTTAAATGTATTGTGATTTAGATTGATATCTTGAGCTGACATTGATATAGAATATGGGAATAGATGAGAATGTAAATATGGAATTAATGTAAATATGATAGGGAACCATGTTAATGGAATCATTGAATGGGGTGGTAAGTTTGATTTAATAAATTAATAATTATTATTGTAATGTTATTTATTGATTATAGAGTTAGTTTTTCTATGATATTGATCATATTTATGTCCTGTTAAAAGTTACTATGTTGATGTTTGTTTGTAACGCCCCGAACCCTCTAGACCGGAGTCAGTGTATCACTAATAACATTGGAATGATTATAAGGAATCAAATGCATAAGGACCAAGTAGTTTAATAGTCTTGAAGAAACTAGATACATACTAGTAAATCTTATTACATTGGAAAAGTTAAAAAAACAACACATAACAAAAACTAAATGACTGTATCCATGAGAACTCAATAAATGGTCTCCTCTTCCTATCATATTGAAGGTAAAAAAATTAAAGGGGTGATTTAAAATTCTCAGTAAGGGTTAAAAATAATGGAATAATGAATCAATAAAAATTAAATCATAAAAAATTAGGCATATTCAATATGTCATGGTGAATAAATGAAGAATATGTGCCTTTAATAAACTGAGAATGAAACGACATCCATAGGTTTTTTCATAGTGAAAAACTCATGTATAGTAATAACTAAAAATGAATAAAGAGAATTATTATTAATTTTATTCATGTATCAGGAACATGATACCATAATAATATCGAAAAGGTTTATGTCTGTGGGTATAAACCCGTCTGATATTTGGAAACAAACTTGAACATTTTCTCGCCAATTTATTTGCCTCATGAGACCCGTCGATGCATCAAGGGGATATAGCGATCCCCACCCACTACTGCATGTCCAAATAATTCATTAAACATAGATTTAATATAGGAAAAATATTCCTTCTCGATATCTATATATATTTGAGGATACAAATTCATCAAAGGATGTTGATATAAATAAAGATACTTTTAAATTAGAGCATTGAATTTTTTTGAGGAAATAATCATTAAACATTCTAAAGATTCCCATACCACCTTGAAACATTCAAATCATAATCCCATATAATATCATGAGAATAAGGAGACTCTATATATGATATAACAAAATAAAAAAATAAATAAGTGGTGAACAAGGCATATATATCAAAAATTTAATGTGTTAGGAGAAAAATCTATTTTACTTTGGAAAGAGGAGTTATTTTTATAAATAATTTATATTTTCCATAAATCATGTTTTAAACATGTATATCCAATAAAATAAAAGGTAATGGCATTGAGATAATATTTGAGGCGTAAATGATGTGATACTAAAGTGAAATTATATAAAAAGTGATTTTAAAGAAGCTTTAGAATTAAAACATTTTACATCGGTTTAAGGAATTCGTTAAAGAGATTTCAAAGGGAAAATGTATGATTTATTTCATAAAACCATAAATGAACCAAACTATAATTTAAAATTTGTTATTTAAAAATATAATCATTGATTAAAATATATTATAGAGAGAACATCAAAATAGGTAATATTTTTAGAAGTTCCCCGAATCAAGCTTGCATTTCGGAATAATTTCTAAAAGATTATTTTAAAACATGTAACATCCCAAAAAATAAAGAAAGATTGTGATTGGTACACATGTATAAGACATTCATACAGATTTTATAAGGAGTAATTAATAATAAATAATAATTTCATTAAGGTGAATAGAGAATAATAACAACCCGAATGAAAATGGATATTCGAGTAAACAAAATACATACAACTTTGTAATCAATTGAACCCTATGCCCCGATATTAATAGTCATAAAATGATACATTTAATATAATTAAAATAATGAAATTTTTTGTATGAAAAATTAATGGGATGTATACATACACCATACAAATGTAATAGTATTGAATACAAAATATCTCACAAATATGGAGGTAGGATGAAGAAACCATTACCAAGAACATACCAATATATTGAGGACAAAACCATGAATTAATTATGTGTGAAAAAAATAAACCCAAAAAATAGAAGTTTATAAATATAATTAAACAATCATTGGTCATTCAAACATATTTTGGAAAAATAAAAAACCCATGATATTGATTTTAACTCAATGAATGGAAATTGAGTTAAGATATCCTTTACCTTAAATCTGAATGTGTTCACATCTAGAGATTAAGGTCCAAGAATATGAAATTATACTCATTAACAACTTAATTCATAATATATTAGACTTTTATTTAGTTTCTCATAATTCTTTTCAATTCATTTATGACCTTATTGATAAGTTATAATATCGAATTTCGTCGCTCTGGAGATTTTTTTCTTGATTTTCAAAAATGATTCACCTGTTCTTCAGTAATAGAGTTAATGTTGAATAAATGTATATATCCAGAATTGAAATTAAATTTTATTTGTGAACATCCAGAAGTGTTAATGATCATTTATATAACATCGTTACAAGGGATGAGGATGAATTATTATATATAACTCTAATGATAACTATTTCGGTTAATTTGTGGGTTTTGATTACAACAAACTCATTTTTCATTATAACTTAATACCATTTGTAAAAAGGTTTTAAAGAACCTTAAATATGATATATTAAATATATAATAATATGTTCAATACATAAGAAGAATGTTTTCATTACCATAATTGAGAATGATAATAGAAATTGAAAGCCCATTGCCCTTAATTATGGAAAATTGACACATCCTCGATGGTGTTCTTGCTACTAGTATAAAGGAAGGTAAAATGAATGGATGGTGATAATTTATTACACAATCATGAAAAAATTCCAATAAATTAAAGGTACTAGATTCATCACAACATTTGTATAAAGAGAGTTAATAATATAAAAAGAAAACCAATGAACTTGAAAGGATAGAAAAAGATTTGAAAAGTTGAATTTACATATTGAACCAAACTTCCTTGACAACCTCTTTAAGGGAAAGGTTTTGGTGTTTTTATGAGACCAAGGCATTATGGACATGGGAGAGGAGGTTGGTATTATATTTGGATATAATTTGGAGAAGGAAAAATCCTTGAGCGGAGTTAAGAGAAGACAGAGTGATGGGGGGTTTTTATGTTGGAGTGGAGAGAGGATTTATCAATTTTATATTCATTAATTTATTATATTTCCACAGGACAAGAAATAATGAGTCTCCCATGACCAAGAAGAATAATTTTATCATGTGAATCTGAATCAGTTGGGCTTATGTCAGCATAACATCATACATGACTCTATAATTGTTGTATTTAGCTTATTTTCAAAATTATGGTATTTCACTAATCATCAAAAATTCAATTATTTCAAAAAAATACCAAAAAATAACCCCAACCATTCATTTGACATGTAAAATACAAAAATTAAGTCCATTTCTCAAAAATAATTTTCTAAATGTTATTAATATAATATTTAATTTAAATCATATTTTATTTTGAAAAACAGTTTTAAAACTTTTATTTACTTATTCCAAAACATAGGTATATCGTACTCCAACATGAATATTAGTTATGTACTATCATATGAAAAGTTAATATTCATTGGGGAATGTCACTATCCATAAGGGTATTACAATATTCATAAGGGTAGGTTACTATTCCCCAAAAATTGATTTTTTCCCATTGGACTCCAAATAACTTACGCACTGCAACCGTGTAAGTCAGATTTTCGAAATTAACATCGCAGAAATGACTGAATTATGATTACATGGAAATGTTATAAGAAATTGGTGTCTTTAGAGACTTAGTGATCCATTAATTTTATAATAAATATATTTGTATATTCTTTGGGTGTCACATTGTCCCCTCCTTACAAAAATTTCGTCCTCAAAATTTGAAATCGAACTTCGAAAGTTAATGGTTGATACTTGAAAATTTCCTTATGGAATCCCTCATCAGAAATAGGGTTAATAAAATATCCTCTTAAAAAAATTAATGGATATGAGGTGTTCACCCCAAAAAGTATTTTTTAAAGAGGTTACATTAGTTGGAAGAAAAAAATTGTACATTGAAGAAAAATCGTACAATGAAGTTCCTATTGAACATGATAGAGGACATGTTTAGTTGAATCTGGATTACTACAAAACTATAACCTAAAAAATCATTATCAATGATTATGATAATAGGAAATAATTTTATTTAAGACTATTTTCGTTTAGTCGTGGAATTATTCCACTCTATAAGAGTATAACTATACATTTCTACTTATAAACTAATCCTTTTATTGTAGTTTAACTATCTATACCTCACCACATAGCATGGGTTACCCCATTTGGTGAAGAAATACATTAACCTCTAGAAGCTCACAAAATGATCAAATTAAACCCTTTCATAAATGGTTAAGAAAATTCCAAAATATAATGATTCAACACATTATAATTAATTCCTATAAATCAACAAGATGAACTTATAATTAAGCCTTAATCTACCAGAATTAGGTCTAAAATTCACATTCCAAACATGTGAATAACTTCATCATGTATCCTCTTGAACTATCGTAACAACATTAATTACCGTAAAAACAATATTGGTAAAATGAATTCTTCTATATTACTTAATTCAGATACATGTTATTGGATATATTCATTAAATAAAAGTGTTTCAAACATTATTGATGATAGCATATACCACTTCTTAACAAGTCAATAATCAGTTCCAAGGTAGAAAATATTTATCTGAATACATCATTTCTTCGAAATTATCTCAACATCAGATATATATTAAGGGTTTTCTTTCCCTCAATTATGTATTTTTCTAAAAAGTTTAACTTTCCACTGAATCCCTTTTCTTTTGTTCCATTCATCATATGACCTAAAATCCTTAATGAAAGAGTATTGCAGTATAGTCCTTATATTTATCATAATTCATAAAACCAGTACATTACTGACAAAATATGCAAATGGAATGACTCTTGACTTGGCATATTAATCAATCTACTTCATCTGCGGTAGCATCATAACTTGATGATTATCCACAATTATTATTTGGGGTATATTCCTTTGACTTTTGGGACATTAGTTCACATAGTGTCCCATCTCCTTGGAATTTAAGCATTGTATATTGGAAACCATTTTTATACCCTTGAAATCATGAACTTGGTGTCCTTTTTATCCACACTTGTAGAAAACACCCATTCCCTTTAAGCATTTACCATAGTGATTCTTTCCACAGTTATCACATGTGGGAAAACATGTCATTCCCTTATTCACTTTATACCTGTATCTCTCTTCCATCCTCTTATTATTTTTCTTCCCTTTAAATCCATAGGACTCAGAGAAGTATTTACATACCTTGTAAACACATGATGTTATTTCATCATATGAAGAGGATAAATGGGAGATAATATTCCTTTGAAAGATGGATTAATACTATTAGAGATATGATCATTCTTACTCTTCACATCCCGTGCATTGGCGAAGATATCATTCCATCTACAAGGAACTGTATCTAATCAATTCCATATTATATATTAGGTTATAAAATTATGAACTCTCTATAACTATAAACATGATATAACACATAACATTATTTTTGCATCGTATTTACTAGAACCATATACATTGGTTACATTGGGGACATAAATCCCTCATAATAGTGGGAAAATAAAATGTGAATGATCCTAATCAGATCCCGTAGGAGTGTAAAACCAAGAGTTTAGAAAGGCCCATTGTTGTGTACCTGGATACCCATGGTCAAGCCCAAAACTCCTTGTCATATTTTTCACTCCTAGGTACATCTGTGGAAAATCCACCTATACTTGTTTGTATCCAAGCATTGATGTATTTTCTACAAAGATCAAATTAATATATTAGTAACCAAAATTCTAGTAGGTTATTTTCTGTTTATCTTCAAAGACCATCTTAGGGCTTTGATCCCTAACCTAAGTTATCTAAATCTAGTTCCTAAGGTTTCTACTAAACTTCCTTTGATACCAACTGTAATGCAATGACCCCTCTAGACCGACGTCAGTGCATTACCAATTAAATTTTCATGATTACAAGGAATAAAATCCCGAAGGACTGAGTATTTTAGTAGCCTTAAAGAAAATAGATAAATACATGTAACTCTTCTTACATTGGTAAAGGTAACAAAAAACAACGATAACAGAATCTAAAAGACTGCATCCATGATAAATCAATAAACGGCCTCTTATTCATAACATTTTGAAGGTAAACAAATGAAAGGGGGGAGATTAAACTCTTAGAAAGGGTTAAAAAAACGGAAACATGAATCAATATTAACTGAATCATAAAAAATTAGGCTTAGTCAATAAGGCATGGTGAATAAAGGAAAAACCTGCGCCTTTAATAAACTGAGAATGAAACTACATCCATAGGTTTTTTCATAGTAAAAACCTCATGGATAGTAATAACTGAAAATGAATAAAGATAATGCTTATTAATTGGAAATCATTTATCTGGAACATGATACCACAATAACATCGAAATGGTTTATGTCTATGGGTATAAACCCGTCTTATTTTTGGAAACAAACTCGAAGGCTTTGTCACCAAATGATTTTTCCTTTGAGACCTGTCGATGCATTGAGGGGCCATAGTGAGACCCACCCACCATTGTGTGTTTAAATAATTATTTATACATAGATTTAATACAAGTATAATATGACTTCTCAAATTCTGTATATATATGAGGATTCAAATTCATCAAAGGATGTTGACGTAAATAAATATTGTATTAAATGAGAGCGTTGAAAAATTCTTGAGGAAATAATCCATAAAAATTCCAAAGTATCCCATAGAACCATGAAACATTCAAATCATAATCCCTTATAATATCATGAGAATAAGGGGAATATTTATATGATATACCAAATCACATGATATAAATAAGTGGTGAACGTGGCATATATCTCAAAATGTTAAAGTGTAAGGAGAAAAATCTATTTTACATTGGAAAGAATTATTCTATTGCTAAATCGTTTTTATTTTCCATAAATCTACTTTTAAACATATATATCCTAGAAAAGAAAAGGTAAGGTCATTGATATTACATTTTCAGCATAAATGATGGCATACTGAAGTGAAATTATATAAAAAGTGATTTTAAAGAAGCTTTAGAATTAAAACATTTTAGAGCGGTTTATGGAATTCATTAAAGAGATTTTAAAGTGAAAATTTATATTTTATTTAATAAAACCATAAAAAAATATAATTTAAAATGTGTGATTTAAAAAGATAAAAATGGCTTAATACATATTATAGATCGAACATCAAAATAGGTATGATTTTTAAAAGTTTCTGGAATCACGCTAGCATTTCAGATGTTTTTTTGAAAGATTATTTTAGAACAAGTAATATACCACAAAATAAAGAAGGATTATGATTGTTACACATATATAGAAAATAAATACAGAATTTATGAGGAGTACATAATAATAGATAATAATTTCATTGAGGTGAATAGAGAATAAGAGAAACCGGAATAAAAATGGAGGTTTAGGTAAAAATATATTTACTACTTTGTAATCAATTGAACACTATGCCAAAAATTAATATTCATAAAATGATACATTTAATATCATTAAAATAAATATATTCTTGGTATGAAACATCAATGGGAAATATACATACACCATACACAAGTAATAGTAGTGAATACGGAATATCTCACAAAGATGGAAGTGAGATGAAGAAACCCTTACCAAGAACGTATCATTAGATTGAGGAAAAATAAATGACCTAATTATTTGTGACAAAAATAAACCCACACAATAAAAGTGTATATATATAATAAAAAATCCATTTGACATTCACACATATTCTGGTAAAATACAAAACCAATTAAATTGATTTGAACTCAATGAATGGAAATTGAGTTAAGATATCCCTTACCTTAAATCCAAATGAGTTCCACTCTTGAAATTAAGGTCCATGAATATGAAATTATACGCATTAAAAACATAATTAAAAAAATATTAGGAATTTATTTAGTTTAAAATAATTCTGTTTAGTTCATTTATGTCCTTATTGATATGTTATAATATCGAATCATGCCGCTCTAGAGTGTTTGTTTTCTTGATTTTCATAAACGGTTCACTTTTTCTTAAGTGATGGAGTACATGTGGAATGGATATAAATCTCCGGAATTGATATTATATATTATTTATGAAAATTCATAAGTTTTAATTAGCATTTATATAACTTTGTTACATGGCATGAAGATGAATTATTATATAGAACATTAATTATAATTGTTTCGATTAATTTGTGGGTTTTGATTACAACAAACTCATTTCTATTTAAAACATAATAGCATTTGTACAAATGGATTATAGAACCTTAAATAGGGCATATTAAATATATAATAATATGGTTCTACCATAACAGGAACAGTTTCATGACCAGAATTGATAATGATAATAGAAATCGAAAGCCCATCGTCCTTGAATGTGGAAAATTAACACATCTCAAATAGTGTTCTTGCTACTAGTATAAAAGAAGGTAAAAAGATGATATGATGATAAATTATTCAACTGTCATGACAAAATTATAGTAAATGTAAGGTACTGGAGTCATCACTACATTTGGATAGGTATAGTTAGTAATATAAAATGAAAACAAATGAACATGAGAGGAAAGACAAAGAATTGAAAAGAGGAATTTACCTCTTGAACCAAACATTCTTGAGAGCCTCTTTAAGGGAGAGTTTTTGGCCTTTTATGAGACAAAGGCATGTTGGACGTGGAAGAGAAGGTTGGGAGGATATTTGGAGATAATTTGGAGAAGAAAAAATGCATGACAGGAGTGAAGAGAATAGGGAGTGATAGGGGATTTTATTGTGGAGGGGAGATGAGATTTCTCAATTTTATATTCATTAATTTATTATCTCTCCAAAAGACTAAGAATAGTGAGTCTTACATGACCAGGATTAGTAATATTACCATGTGAATCTGAATCAACTAGTCTTTCATCATCATAACTTCATACATGAATCTATAATTACTGTATTTAGCTTATGTTGTAAATTATGGTATTTACTATTCATAAAAAATTCAAGTGTTTCAAAAAAATCCCAAAAATTAACCGCAACCAATTTTCGACGTGTAGAACCCTAAAATGAATTTCATATTTCAAAAATAAATTTATAAATATTATTAATTTAATATTTAATTAGAATCATAATTTATTCTAAAACACAGTTTTAAAACATTTATTTACTTGTTCCAAAACATTTGTATATTGTACTCCAACATGAATATTATGTATATACAATCAAAGGTATGGTTACTATTAATTATGGTGTATCACTATTCATAAGGGTATGTTAATATAAGGATATGTTACTATTCCCCAAAAATTATGTTTTTTCTTATTGGACTCGAAATAACTTACTTATCGCAACCGTGTATGTCATATTTTATAAATTCACATAACAGAAGTGACAATATTATGTTTACATGGATAGGTTATCAAAAAGTGGTGTTTGTAGAGACTCAGTGATCCATGAATTCTATAATAAATCTATTTTTAAATTCATGGTGTGTTACAATGTTTAAGTACAAGTCTACTGTTATAATTTTAGTTATTCTCTTTCAGTATTCATAAGTCAATTTGTAACAATTTAAATTTGATAGAGAGTGTTATTATTAGTTCCTTGAAGGTAGATAGATTCCATTTACATATTTTATTTCTTTATGATGATTCCATGAACCCTAGGTAGATCAATTGATAGTTTAGAGATTCTTTAGAAGAGTTTTTTTGTTCCTTTTTTATGGCAGTGTTCATATGGAGGGGGTGATATCTTGAGTGATATTTTAATATAGTGAGACTCATAGGTGTGTTTTTATGTCAAATTATGTTGTGACCTGACCCCAAAATTCCTAGATCTATTGTCTAATACCATAAAATTTGCATGATTACAAGGGAAAAAATCCAAAAGGACCGAAAATTTTAGTCGCCTTAGTAAACCAAATACATACATGAGACCTGTATTATATATGAATACACTAATTACAACATATTTTTTTTTAATTCTTGGAAAATAACTTTATTGCATCTAGTATATCCCAATATAGAATTCGTAGTATGCTAAACTGATTCATGGGGAAGGGTATCAAAATAAGGGTGAGCCTAAATGATTAGTAAGGGTAAAGAATACCAGAAGAAATAATGAATCAATAAGAATAATAATTATGGTATGGTAAATAACTAAATACACATACCATTTAATCAATACTCTGAGAATGAAATGCATCCACAGAACTTGTCATAGTGAAAATATCATGTATAATATATACTGAATCAAAATGATGTCAATTTAAAATTATTAGAATTCATGTCTCCGGAACATGAAAACCTCTACTATCAAGATCTATCCTAGACACAATTTAAAAAAATATATAGAACCTATTTAATTTGAAAAAATAATTTTTCTTATGGGAACATATCAATGCATTTAGGGTATATATAAATTATAGGGCCCACCCCTCATTGCATTCCCCATAATGAATAATTTATTTAATTAATAGACAATAAGCCTTATTAAATAGCTATATGGAATAAATAATATGAATCTATTAATATATTTCCAATACTATCAAATATTTTTTTGGGTAAACCCCATATTTAATGTGATATATAGTTTGGGAAATAAAAAAGTCCATGATAAATGATATGTTTAATTTGGGAATATTCAATGGCTAACAATCATAGAAAATTAAATATTTTATGGGGACTAAAATAAGAATCCATGAAATGATTGTGAATACTATCCCTGACCACATCAATCATAACCATCTAGAGGAAGAATAAAGATGGTATCAATGTAGCATATCCTAAGTGGAGTAGAACTAAACGATTTTTTTCATTGACAAATAAAAATACTACCCAATATGTTTAAAAAAATTCTTGAGGAAAATTTAATTTTTAATTTGAAAAACATTTTGAAAAACATTTTCTTTAAAATTCACTTTTAAAATAATAATTTTAAAATTATCCTTCTAATATTTCCAATTAAGCTTCAATGAAATGATGTGGGTAAATCCATATATGTCGTATGAGGTAAAAAAATATTACCATTTGATGGTAAAAAGGATAGATAAAATTCCTTGTCCGTAAAGTGACTTCAAGATTCCTTCAAAAAACATTGTAAAAACAAAAAAAATGTAACAATATATTTGATATATATATTTTTTAAATGGTAAAAACATTTATAAAACCTTTTTAGAAAACACGTTTTTAGACGAAAATTTGTTCTCTTATGAAAGATAGAATGAAGTAAGGTTTTGATAAAAACATTTTCCCATATGCATGGGTTGTTGCTCGGGGTGCACTTTTCCTCTTAACTATGCACCTAATTGTGTGCCTATTCTATGGGGGTGAATAGTTCTTCCAATTATGGTGCATGGTTTGTAAAAATTTTGTGAACCATAAAAATATCCACTGTCCAGGGTTTCATAGTTTACTACGCTGGGGTTTGTGGTTTAGGGAAACTATTCACTAATCGTAAACATTCCAATTTCGTTCCAAAAGTAATCCATATTTCACCTAAACTAACCCCATGGTAAATCCCAAAAAAACTCAGTAAAGGGAAATATAGTACCTGTAACAGACCCAATAAATCTCTAGAAATGGTTGGTGTTCTACAATCTCCCCATCTTATAATAGATCTTCCTCAAGTTGTACTCTTAAGAATCTCTAAGATTCTACGTAATAAATATCAAGCCACTAAGCCTTCATATATATATATATATATATATCTTCCCAAATATTCAACCTAAACATAACCATATAACTACAATAAAAAACTATTTAAATAGTTATTCCCCTCAACTATTTCCCAAAATGATTCAACACACTTATCAGATGCTCCCTAAATGACACATCTATCTCAAACATAACATCTTCTACATTGATCACATGAGAAGGATCAGGGTGATACTGTCATAGTTGTGATACATGGATAAAATCATTCATAGTATTGTATTGTTTTGTACGAGTCAATTGGTATGACATCATCCCATTTATCTCTACAACCTCAAATGGTCCAACGAACATGGGTGCCAACAACACCTATCTCTGTATCCTATGACGACACAATTTAGGTGACATCTGAAGGAATACACTATAGCCCTATATAAACTCTAGGGGTCATTGATGTATGTATATATATGACTTATGTATACTATAGTTCATTTTCATATTCTTCTGAATAGTTTTTACCTTCTCCGATGTCTTCTTCATGATACTCGATCCCAACAGCTCAAACTAACCTTCCTCCAACTAGCATAAAAATAATTTTTTTGGCCAAGCCTGAAAAATATCAAATGGTTCCATATCAATAGTTTCTTAAAAAATGATGTTATAGACGAAATAAACTAATTCTAGGTGATTCTTCCAAGACCCACCAATGTCATGAACAAAATCATGCAATATATACTCAAGCACCTATATAGTACTCTTTGATTTCAGATCTATCCGTGGGTAGAAATATTTACACAAAAAAATATACGTACAAATATCATTCTATAATAACTTCTAGAAGTGAGAATTAATGTGCGAATCATGGTCTAAAAAATAGTTTATGGAACCCTGTGCAGACATACTCTCTCTCAAACATACAAATCTACCAACTTCTTCATTGATAATGTCTACCATATAGGCATATAATATCCAATATTTTTAATTCTATCCATAAAAATCTAGATAGATACATTCTTCTATGGAATCCATGAGAGACCCACCAAAAAATACATTTTTACATCATCCCACATCCACTCTAGAATGGAAAATGGATTTATTAAACCACCATGTTTTTTGTGATATGCCTTTATTTACTAAAAATTATAGCATCATATTATGAAGCCTGCTATCTTATTTGTCATTCCAGTCACAAAAACTGTCAGCATAGGTCATGGAAACTTTTTCCCACACCAGGATGTACCACCAATATTGTTCCATACAAATCATGAATCATCTCATACTATATACTCATAGACACAAAAACCTGATTCCAAAAATAGATGATATCATCCTCATCTATTCCTCGATCAGAAGTTGAATCTTAAAATTCAAGGCTTTCCGTCAATACCAATATGTAAATATCGTCATACTTGTTTTATCTCATCCATACCAAAAGTGTACAATCCACTGAAACCGATCTGATATTCATCTTCTTTTGACATTCCAAAACCACAATGTTCCACTCAACCATTAAAGGCATCATTTTCAACTTAGCACTATACTCCTGAACTACCTAATTCTGAGTTTTCCTACTCGAAGAATCAATAAAACTATAACCCTTTATTGAATTATATTCTAACTCACAAAAAAATGACTACATATAATCTACCCACCTCTACTTATGTAAATTTAAATCTCTTTGAGAAAATATATACATCATGATCTTATGATATATATACAGAGTACACTTTTTTCCTAACAGGTAATGTCACCAATACTTCAAATCAGAAACAACAGATTCCAAATCAAGGTTTTTCATATGGTAACTCAATTAATGTGGCCCTAATTATGAGACCCATATTCGATAACTCGTTCTCCTTGCTCGAACGCTACTCTAAGCCTTATCCTATAAGTGTAACATAATTCTATATACTCTTCACCTAGCTCGGCTAGGATCAAGATCATTGCCAAAGTCAAATTCTTCTTCAAAACCTTGCTAGAAGTTTTTCATTCGTCCATCCAATAAACCATTATCCCCTTTATTTTCAATTCCTAAAGTAACACTACAAGTTGGAAAAATCCTGAATAAACCTACTATAATATCCCATTAATCCTGTAGATCTAAAGTCATCAAACTCATTATTAGTCTTCCCCAAGAAACCACTATATGAACCATCTTTGGGTTCAAGGACATGCATTCCTTTTAGATTATGTGACCCATTAAGTTTCCTTGATCAATAAAAAACTGATACTTAGATAACATGGAATATAGGGGATTCTCCCTCAGTGTACTCAAGACGATGTCAACATGTTGGTAATGATGTTCGAGGTTCATAGAGTACACCAATACGTCATCCAAAAATACTACTAAAAATCATCTTGGACATATGGAGAATTCGTTTCATTAAATAGTTAAAAACTTATGGTGCATTCATCAACCCAAACTACATTATGATGAACTCATATAGTATATAATTGTTTCAAAAAGATTCCATTGGTATATAAAATGTATGAACTCTGAAATGATGATACCCATGATCTCAATTCAATCATAGAATAGAAAAATTATCCTATAAACCGGTGAGAATATCTTTTATACACATAAGAGGATATCAGTTCATTATTTTCACACGGTTCAATATCCTCGAATAAACACACAAGAAAAGAGTCTCACCCACCTTATTAGATAACATCACTGGTGAACCCCAAGGATACGAACTCGGTTGGATAAACCCATTATCCTCTAACTCCTCCAACTGAGTCTTGAGATCTTGAATCTCTTTCAGTTCCATTAGGTATGGTGGAATATAAACCATCTTAGCACTCTATATGATCTAAATAGTGAATTATGCAGCTCTCCACATGGAATCCCTAATAATTCTTCATGAAATACATCCTAAAACATATCTACTATATGTGGAAAGACATCATCTATACATCACCATCATCAAGTAATAGACGAGAAACATGGGATGTGATCTCTCTCTGTTGCTGAGTAATTGGCCCCGTGCCACCTACCTGGATATCCCGCTCTACATGGTAAATATAGTTGACACCACTAAGAGACATAAAATTCAATCTTCAGCGGTAAAAATCAATGTGGTATCGGTGTGATACAAACCCATCCCTACCTAGAATTAGTTTGAATCCAGATATGTGAATAATATATAGATCCCAAAAACTTATACTCTCCAACCTCGAGAAGACACCCCTTTCACAAGAAAATTTCTATCGTCTACACACCCATAGGTTTGTCTATTTTCAAAAACCCACTCATGGACTCCATTGACTGGCTCAAACTGTTCAAACATTGTGAAAAAATAAGTGGAGTGGCAATAATATCAAATAAGAAACTAGATAATTTATAATCTACAAGAATAGTACCTCTCACTATCAATGGTCCATCCATACTATCCACAAGTTTAGGATACCCCACATGAAAATATTCTTCTATTCTTCATTATAATGAAACCTATGTCCCCAATGCTGCACTGCTCTGCTAATACGATAACTCCTTCATAGATGAACCATAACCACTACCTCTACCACCTCATCAAGTTGAACTATAGCTACCGGAAAAAGAATGTGCAGAAGATCCTCTTCCCACACCATGGTTATATCTAGCTCATGTATCACTATAAGTCAGTCATTGGGACCTAAAATACTTATTTAGATGTCCCATATTGTTAAAATACTTACAACTTATTGTTGGTCGGGGTACTATATTCAATTTTTCCAAAACAACCACACTAATGGTAGATCACTCAAGTACGATCCTGAGAAATGGATCCCTCTGTATGTGCACCCTACTTTCCACTACCATTATTAGCACTTTGGTAATGAAACTTTCTACTATCTGATGACATACCTCTTGATCATATAACTATAACTATTTTTCCTACAATGAAATTCTACTTCAGGTTTCCCTTCCCTCTAGGAGCCTGATCCACCACCTCAGAAAAATTCTTTAACTGAAAAAGGATAACATGGTACATAATCTCATATTTAAGTCTGTCCTATAAATGTAAAATCATAGCCATCTCATCCACTTCTAATGATGGAACAATGCACTACAAGAATGTATATAATACTACATTGTCCATCACAGTCATACTCCCATAATTCAACTACGTGAACTCATTCACTCTCCCTTGCCTCAGCGTCTCTAGATAAAAGTTCTCCAAAACCTCGTCAGAAATTCCATCCATAAAATAACATCATATTTTCTGTTATAAATCTGAATTACCCACCAATTATTCAACAATCTATATAGAATATAATAATCAAACTTGACCCTACTCTAAGAAGGAATCTATGAATGGTCATGTATCATCTCGATGGACTCAAACTAGAATTCATCTCCCTTAGGTCGAGCCTCCATAGTAAAATTTGGGGGGTTTGTAACATAAACTCCCTAATCATGTCTTAAATTCTCCTCAAAACCATACATGGGTCTCTTTTCCAAGAGTTGTATGAAGTGATATAAGTTCTCTCGGAACTACTCTTCTTCTTCCTCAAACAAAAATCTCGGTGCCTCAGCATTAACTACTAGGGGAAAATCTTCATCCATGTCATCTATTTTTCCACTAAACAAGAATATACATGGAGGAATATCTCTATAATTACTAAAAAACATCTTGGAACACATAAACAAATTGCCCCATTTATAGGAATCTCAATATTTCACAGCAATTCATTTCTTCAAACCCCGCCACACTGTCAAAACTAGGGTGTTATCACTACCCTCAACCATCTTTCATCTGGGTTATGGTTAGAAAGTGTAAAAACATTCATATAATTCAATATCTTTCTGTTTGGAACTCATTAATTCTTATCTTTTATAATTCTAAAATCATTATCAATTTCACATTAGGAAACATTTTCAATTTAATTTTAGAAGAAAGTAAAAAAAGTTCATGTCCAACAACTTAACCAACACATGTTTCCCCATGCATGCCTAAAATGGTTCATGTCAGAATAATAATGAGTGCCAAAAATGATTCATGAAACTCAACTCTCATGCAATAATAGGACGTGAATCAAAACCTAGAAAAAAACTCAATCAAATTATCATATCATACTACATGTGAATCACCCAAGGTGAAATAATGTCAACTATCACAAAAAATAGCAATAACACCAATCCCACCAGGGCTCTCTGGTTCAATCCATTACATGAGTTAGCCACTCCCATACACAAGATTGTAACCAAGGTTGGACTCTTAATAGTATTCAGTAAACCATTACAAAATATTAATACAAAATAAAAAGAAAATAAACCTCCTTAGATACCTCTTTATAACATCTCAGACCGTGTTCCACACTCCGGTGCCCCAAACCAGTTAGTCACATGACCTCAAGAATTCCTCCCCATATGCGAGAGGCTATTTACTAGAATAAAGAATCTAATATAAAAAATTGGGAGACAATACCCTCTTTTTAATAATAAAATTCTAGTGTAAATAAATAAAGAATAACCAAATTATGATATAACAAGACCATAACCATCTAGTATCATAAGTTGACCAAAACTAGAAATAAAATATAAAAACAAAACTTCAGATATTCCATGAAAGAGTATATTTCAAGTGTAAAAATGAAACTCAAATTTGAATACCCTGAAAACTCACCAATGGATCCTAAACTACGCTTGTTTCCACATCCATGCTCTATCCCAACTCATCCATATAACTAGGGCCTTTGACCTTATCTTGTCCTACATCCATGAAATCCATTCGAGTACCGATCAGGCAACCCAAGAACGGTGTTTGTAAAACTTAGTAGGCCACAACCAATGGCATATTAAACAATATGTAGTAAAATAATCCTGTATGAAATTGTATAAATAAAAAATTACAATTCATAAGTAAACAGTTACCACATTATCAATTAATATTTTTTTAACCATAAAACCTCTAGGATCTTATGTATACCCTTACTCTCAATACCTGGTTCATCCCATTTTAGATTCTAATATAATACCTTATAATATCATATCTCATAATTCCATTGCTACCACTCATTAATTCTATTTTCATGTTAATGACCACATTTCTATTCATTACTTCAGACAATTGAATTGCCATGTTAACATTCATTACTTCATACTTGAATGACCATGTTACCATTAATATGTCACAGAATTGAATGATCATGTTCCCATTCTTTAATTAATGATTGAATTCCCATGTTATAATTCATACCTCACACATTATTTATTCAACAATTATATTTAAAAATAGATTTCATTACAAATTAAATGAATAGTTAATCATACAAATCCCATTATTTAATTCAAAAATTAATTAATCAGCTCAATAACATTACTCACTCAATAATTAGACATCGCACTATCCCATTATTTAATTCCCTAATTAATTAACCATAGATCTCCATATAATTTACTCAAAAATTAAATAATCACTAACACATAATTAATTCACTAATTAATTATCTCAATTTACCCCCTAAATATTTAATAATTAATTAATAAATTAATTATCTCAATAAAAATATCTCAATATCTTGTTATTAATTCAATAATTAATTATCTCAAATCTATAATGTAAAATATCCCCACTATTACATCTCCCTTAATTAATTAATTCCATGATGAACTCAATTTCTAAACATATAACATGAAATCTAAAATTACATACACATAATTTCGATCAATACTATGAGATATTAATTATATATCATCAACCTTGATTCGTTGATGAGGGATCACCCAACAGAAATCCCCAATTTCAATAGAACAACGATGCAGAATGAGATCCAGATCTAAAACCTAAATCAAGATTGAAAAATCAAGATCACATAAATCTTGGATCCAGATGCACATTCTTATATTAAAATCTAACTAAAACAAGGAATAAAAATCCTTCAATGAATGGATGAATAAATAAAAAAGGGAATGTAAACCACATAGGATGATATCCTATTACTGAGAGGGGTGATGGAATTTAATATGGCTTCGAATATCTAAGAATAGAGGACATAAATGCATAGAATAACTTAAAGAGTATTTTTAATTAATAGAAAAAAATTATTGGTCGATCTTGGGAAATTTTGGTATTAGATGGGGTTTCAAAAAATATATTAATAAATTTAGGGATGTAAAATATTGTACCCATGGTTTTCTTCTTAGGGAACAAAATTTATCCTACTGTGCACCTAATTGTGATCCACATCTAGAGAGTTCATAGTTTCTCTTATTAGAGAGAATAGTTGGAAAAAAAATCCAACAATGAAAATCCCCAATGTCCAATGTCTCCCGATTTTTTTATCTGGGGAATACATTTTGGGAAAATTGTGTGCTTACAATTCAATTTTTCATTTCCTTCAAAAAAAATTAAATTTCACCAAGACACATCATAATGTAAAAATAGGATGAAATATATTTAAAACAGAGAAAAATATTACTTGTCAAAACCCCAATACATATCCATAAAAGTGTGGGGTTTTACACTACCTCACAAAAACATAAATTTCATGGTTTTCATTAATAATCATAGTTTGTTATCATATGGTAAACATTGATATTGAACTCAATTCGAGAGTCTATAAATTGTGATTATAAATAAGTGAAACCAATGACATACAATGATATGGTGTTCTTATTAGATGATTATCCCACATAATATCCTCTACTTGAGATCACCATCTGATAACTTCATGAGGAAAATTATCATCAAATAAATATTCATATTAGTTTTAGAGAACCCAATTCTATAGTAGGATATACTTAATTTTTTTTATTATTTTTATCATGCCCAATCCAATGGTTTGGAATCAGGATATTACAAAAAACCACCACATCCATCTAATAGGTTTTTTTATTACATGTGATCTTCAAGTACAAAAAAAATTATGATAGATTCCTATATTATAATAGAAAAAAATATTCTATAAAATCTACACTTTCTATATATGAATAATATTTTTTTGACTAATCATGCTTTGTTCCACTAAATCTCATCAATTTTATTTTGTTTATTTCTATAAATTTACATAGTTCCTATAAAATTATTTCCTTATGGTCTAGTAGTAAGATCCAATGTTACAATTTTATCATCGTTGTATGGATCATCATTTATAGCAGTAATACATTCCTCATACTCAAAAACCTCTACAAATGACTATGGTTCAACTTATGAAATAATTGATAGTGTATTTTTAATTATCAATATTATTCTTATTTTACTAGATATTTTTGAATTCCAATTGTGTTTTCTAGAACAACATGCTTATTTAATCTCTAATTTTTCATTTTCTAAAATGTATCTACTTCCTAATCATCACTATTTTTGTTTGATTCAACATTAACAACCTATTGTTCTATTGAAATATCTTCTTCATTATCCTTACCATAATCATTCAATATTCCAACATTAATATTCTCATAATATTCATATTTTAGAAATCGAAATTGGTTTAATTTTTCATAATATTTACATTTTATAAATTTACCCACTTTTTTACCAATTATTCTAGTATTTTTACCCTCTTCCATTTGATATATATCCCATAAAAATCACTTCCACATCATTATTTTAAATTTTCCTAGATCTTTATTTTTTGATATTCAAAAAACATGTACTAACAAACACTTTGAAATACACCAATTGATGGATTATTTTTATACCAAATTTCATCCAGATTCATGTTGGAATCTAGCCTTTTAATGTATTTATTATTAGTATTTAGAGCAATAGAAATTACTTCCCTCTTGAATAATTTTTATAATTAATATTCAGAAAGCATTGTTTTTATCATGCCGACAAAACATCTGTTCTTTATATCTAAAACTCCATTTTTTGGGGGAGTTTAGGGATCATTGTATTGTTTTTTAATTCATTTTTTACTATATATGTTTGAAAATAATTTCAATTTAACTTCATGAAATAATTAAATATCAATTTTTTTATAGAGTCTCATAACTCTCTATCAACTTCTCTTTTGAATATTATATTCATTTAAAATTCGTTGGACTTGTGTATTATGAAAATTAAATTGTTAATCAATGTAAAATCATAAATAAATGAGTTAAATTAAATATCAAAACTGGGAGATTAGGTTATCTTTGGAGGCCAATAATTAGAGTGAAGGAGATTGATTCCCCTAGTGAATTCTATCTCACCATTTTGTATATTTCATGCAACAAATATTATTTTGGAATGTATTATAGATAAATTCTCCTTAACTATTCAATTTAGAGAGATATCACAACATATTTTAATTTTATATATCAATAAAAAATATTTTCCCATGTTGATAAAGACTTATTTATGATATATTATTGTCACCCCTAAAACATAAATAGTAATAATTTATAGGAGGACCCATTCTGAAGATATTTCCACTGGTTATTTCTCCCATTGAAAAAATAATTCCATTTTTAATGCTTAATGAATTAATTTTTATTTAATATAAATTTATTATCACCATATTTTAGTTTTATTTGTCTTTATATATTTTTTATGATATTTAAAAAAATATTATTTTTCAATTTCAACATCTAAGATTCTACATTAAAAATACCACCACCTTTAATTTTTAAATAACTATCATTCAAATATATTTTTGCCACTCTGTTAAGTTCTTAATGACCATTAATATCTGTTCATTACCTATCATATGAGAGGAACACATATTGTCAATAATCCTTGTCGTATCTCTTTTATGAGCCTATAGGAAACATCAAAAATTAAATATTAATATTTATAATACAACTTATAAATTACCATTTCTTTTATTTCACAAGAATGTTTTTCACAAATTATTTTCATACACTCAACAGATAAGTAACCTTGATCACCACATCAACCACATATAACTTCCAATATCTAAAATAAATTTTGAGTATATATATGTGTTGAACCGCTCATGATTTTTTTCCATTCATTTATATTATTCTTATCCAAACATAATTACATCTAGTATTTCTATCCCATGATTATACTCAATCCATGGTAGTGAAAAGCTATATCTGTCGGAATATAAATTATGCCCAAAAATTCTATAGTACCATTAGTAACAAGTTCATATGGATTATCTAAATTGATAAAATCTCAAAATAAAAAATTATTTCTGTTTTACTGTCATAGATTTCCCATATCTATTTGTTGAGGAGGTAATTATTTTAGAGAGAGACACATATTTATTTATTTTAAAATAGTATTTTTCAATAGTCTTATTCTCCTAAATTTTCCTTGTGATGGAATTATAACTTTCATTATTAAAAAAAATTTAGAATTATGAAGAGATGGTTAGACAAACCATTTAGTGAATACCTTCATAGTAGACTAATATGTTTCATATTTAACATCGAATTCCAAATTGGAATTACCACTAGTATTATTATGATATTTTTAATCCTTTATTCACATTAAATATATCACATTTATATTTTCTTGTTTTATTGAATGATTTTCATCAAAATATTTCAACGTTATATCTTTCTCAAAAACAGACATCTTGAAATTATTAATCTTATCAAATCTACCATCCTTTATTTTGACAATTTATTCTTCCCCCAGCATTTTTTGTTCATTTTTATTTATCTATATAATATCTATATTAAATTTTTTATTGTTATCAAGAAAATATTTTACAATATCTTTCAACATATGTTTAATGAAAAACTCTTTACCTTCTTCTTCTCCACTGCATAGAATTTCATCATGCTTCCATGTTTCTTTGAGGAGGTCCCAAAATAATTTTTCATACTGCTTCTTTATAATGAATTCCTGAAGAGGATTGGACATCCATTTATTTTATTTGCTTGCTTCAGATTTACCATCACAGGGATCTTTTATTATTCACATTAGATTTTGTAACCTTGATTTTAAATTTTACCAAAATAAATTTAGGTTATTTCACCTCTATCATAAAACTCATCCTCACTACCTTTCTTCATTGTAAAATTATTTCAAAAATACAAATTTTTAATATTTTTATTTTTTAAGAATTAGTTATCCATGGTTCATACCATTCCATTTTCTAATTTTTCTTGATATAAATTATGTAATTCTAAGATTCTCATCATAGATTTCTTATTTATCTTCTAAGTTAATCAACTCACATGTTCATTATCCTAAATCCTGATTTTTATCACGGATTAAAAATAATTCTCCACATTGATCTCCTTCTTCATTGATAGACCCTTTATCACCTCATATGTAATAAGCATATTATATAATTCATCAATAGTTAAATAATATCTATCTTTAAGGGTTGATATTTTAAGATTGAATATATCATTAATGTTTTGCGTTAACTTTATGAGAATAATTGAACATTTTAATATCATCAGATAGGCTCTAATATTTTTTATAATAATATTTAATCCTACTGAGTAAACATCAATAATCTATTCATTATCCATTTTCACACCATTGAATTTAGTTCGTTGTATCATTATATGTTTTTTACTTTTTCATTATCATCATAAATGATTTATGGTTTCTAGTATGTCTCCTTAAATGTTTGGATCCCATCATATTTCAATGTAAATTGTCTGATAAGAATAGAAAAATAACATTCCTTCTCTTTACATAAACATACAAGTTTCTATTATCTATGAAATTAAACCATGGATATTTCTCTCATGTTGGAAAATTATTTTAATAACATCTAAAACATCTTGAATAAGTAAGATAAGATAGTTTATTATTATATTATTTCAACAATCATGACTATTATTATCAAATATATGAATAAATTAGTTTTTTGAATAAAATAAAAATCAACATATCTTTAAAATACAATGGTGTTTTTTTGGGAACATGGGTTGCATTGATACTGGTTAAAATTCATTGCCTTAGATTTTACGACATAAAATGGTGGGAGGAATAAATGTTACTTATTTTTTATAGGTTATTATTTTAAAATAAATTCATAATGACCTATTAAAGTATGGTATATCCATGTATGATAATACATTGTATATAAAATGAAAATTAAAAATGCTTATATGATTTTACAAGGTTCACCCTAAGATATGTGACAACATTTGTTTTGTGTTCATGTCAAGTATGAGGCACAAATACATTACAAGAAAATAAAATAAATTAAAAATGGATTTCTCTACGTATCATCATATAACTATGTGTAGGTATCATTTTCATCTAATGATTATCTTTATCAAAATTGATTATATTGGTTCCTATAATTTTATAATGACTTTTCTAACACAAAAATATAAATGGAACACTAAATAATTGATATTTCTACAATAAGCACTAATCTTTTTCTGATCTTCCAGAATAATCAAATTCAACACCATCTCAAAAGATCAAGTATTGGAATTTATTTCTTCCAAAATATATATCTATGGTAAAAAATATGTAATTATTTCTATCTCAACTTTTTATTCCCTAAGATATGTTCATCAAAAAACCACATTATGAAACTACATGACAAAACTATTTCACACTAAAAATTTTAGTACCCTTTAAGAAATATTTTTTCTTCCCATCGTTAGTGGAACTACCTCCATGAAAATAAAATGTGTTTCATTTAATATTTTAAACTCCATATTCATTGTATTATAATCATGTTGATATATTTCACAGTATGTACTTAATTGAACAGAATATTTAGGGATCATTCACACAATATAATTGTTATAGGAGTTTATAGTGTGAAATGAATCCACCCAAGTAAGCTTTATAAAAATACAGAGAGAAAACTTCTAAATGTTATAATCTATTTATAATTGTTATTTAGTTTAATTATAATGAACTGATTTGGTAAATTTATAGTAAAAAATAGAATAATCATACAACTCTTGGTGGTTATATATACCATGAATGTACATTAAATCTCATTGTATCTCTGAGAAATATAGAATCAAGATTTTACAATTTATCTATAGTGACATCAATTTTATACGATTCAGCCTTTGACTTCATGCCTCCTTATTTTAGTGAAGTTTATTTGATCATTTTTCCAATGAAGAAGAAGATGTTTCTACTAATATAATATTTTGATTTAGGTCCATAAGTAGAAAATTTAGTTTTTACAAAAGGATGGAATGTGTTCAACGGATCTCCTTAGTATTAATCACATCATAAAATATTTGGGCATGTTTCTATAAGACATTATATAATTCTCCTTCATCATTAAATAGGGTGTAAGAGACACATGATACTTTTTCTATAATTTTTCCAGAAATCACTTCCCTAGATTCAACCATCATTTGGAAAGAATCCTAAAATTCAAAACTATCTAACATGTTATTCCATAAATTTAAAAAGTATTGGAAGTAATCAAGTTACTCAAGGAGTCCAATCTCATTGGGAATCCTGGGTTCCAACAATATAAAAAATTATTCTCTAAGGATGAAATAAAATAATATTGGTCATCTTTATTTCAGAAAGAGTATGTCATATTTTTTGGTTTATTAGTTTCAAAATCATTTTTTCCTTTTTTCCTCCTTGATGGTGACCTTTTCTAATTACTACTACTCAAAAGGAGGTATAAAAATATTTTTTAATTTTTAGGGGCTAGAGTGGGAATTGTTGCCATATTGAGAACTCAAGTTCCTAATTCTACTCTGATTAGTTCCATTCATTATGATAGTGGTGATGAATTAGTTTTTTCCGCTATTAATCCAATAGTATCTTCTAAGTGCAATAGAATCCTGATGAATAATTATAGTCCATATAGGGATTTTAATGGTATGAGTGGTTTTTTCAACTAATCATGGGAATTTTATATTAATATGTCAAAAAATTCCTCCGTAGGGATTTACATATTCAATGAATAGGTCTAGAACTTCAACAAGGAAATAAATTTAGGGACCTTATAATTATCATGTGATTTTCCATTTGAGATATTGATAATAATTTTATTCTTTAGAGTTGACTTAGATTGGTAGAGAAATTTATAATACATATCCCTATATCCTATGACAGAACCAGCCTGTAAAATTTTATAATAGACAAATGTTAGTTATTCCCAATTTCTACGCGAAGTATTTGATATCATCTTATTCTTTATTCAATAGTTTATAGATAATGGGACCACATCCAGATATGAGATGTGAAAAAAGTTATTATGGGTCCCTAATCCTACTAAATATCAGGAAGGATTGATTCCAAATGATTGGTATAGGAGGAATAATATCAAAAAACTCCATATACAGATTTCATTTTTGATTTCACTATGGTTTGGAATCCTTCCATGGCTTCAATTCTGGTGATGATGGAATCAATAGATTTGAGATGTTTGGTTGGGATTTTCAGTTGGGTTGAGACTCTATTATATTTAATAGACATAATTAGATATATTCAGGTCCTATGTTTCAATTTTGTGATTTCAAAATGATCTGATGTAGGATAGTTTCAATAATATGGAATAGGATATTATCAAAATAGTGTATACTTATGATGTACAAACACCAGTTGATTTAAGTAGAACATTTTTTGGACCCAAATAATACTATATAATCTTAATTTATTCTCAGGGGTTTAGAAACCATGTTTTATTAGAAATTCACTAGAGGGGACAAATTTAATTCCTCTATGTAGTTAAACGCATGATAGATATTTACCTTTATTAGATCGTTCTTAAGTATAATTAACTCTTTTAACACCACATTATGTTGTATAGTCCATTATTTTATGGTAAGTGGGAAAACACAATTGATTTTTGGGTGGGATATGGTTACACACTTCCCTTTTACTTTAGATAAAGCTCATGGGAGATATGGTAACTGATCATTCCTAAAAACTACCATATTTTTGGTCTTCCTTGGGGGATGGGTAGTCACCCCATCATCTAGTCTATGGATGTGGACTTTATTTCATACAAAAGATTCCTTATCATGTTCCTCTGCTTCATCTTCATGTTCCATGTTATCCATGGGTTACTTTTTTACAATATTTAATTACAAAAAATATGTTTCTTGGATGATGTATTAATCTAAAGGATATGTATAGAGACCTAGGATTTACATACATGGATATTAAATCATTTTATATGAATATTCAGTACATTAAGAAAATACATGCCTAAGTATAGTAACCGTGTTGTGTCTTTGGAATCATGGAAAAAACACTTCTATAATGGTGAAAGATATTCAAAATATTCCATAAAAATTTCCACCTTTATCACTTCTACCTAGAAACATTCCTCATAACCTATGGAATAGAAAGATAAAAGTGGGTTAGATCAGACGCTCAGTAAAGCTAAGAACGAGGGACATTCAAGGTATTAAATCATACCCACATGGTCCAAAAAACATTCATCATTTCATAGACCATGAATTTTTTTTGGTTATATAAACATCAAATCCTAACCCCAAAAAATGAAATAAGTATCATTAACGTTTTATCACATCACAGGATATGGAAAATAGATATGTTTTATAATCATTTTATCAACGCATAACCCTTGAAAAGTAGTGGGATTGAAAATCATCTGACCCATATAAAAGAAATTTATTTTCAAAAACATATAACTTGTGGAAGAGAAATGGGTTACATAAAAACCATGAAATTTTGAATAATTAATTCATAGAATATATATGAATGGGATCTTGATACCATTTACTAAAATGGAAAGAGTAACATTAAGGGATGTCATCTTAGATGTAGAATAATTTTGAAATGTCTTCTAAAAAGTTTTCCTATAGAAAATATACTTTTTTTCTTTGAAAAAATATTTTTAATAGATAAAACAATTTGAAAATCATTTTCATTGAAAATACATTAAAACTTTTAAAGAAGACATGAAATATTTTTGAAAAACTATTACCTTAAAATATTATAATATAATATTAAAAACATTTTAAAAACCTTGATATTTTAATACACTTTGAAAAATTATATTGAAATGATGAAAATACTTTTTTAAAAAATCAATAAAGATACTTTGAAATCTTATAAATAAAGCTTGAAAACATTTAAAAAGATTTTATTTGAAAATTAATGTGAAAACATTAGAAGAATTATTTTAAACCATACAACATTTTTAAATCCATTTTCATTAAAAATAATCATAAAATATAAATTGATGTTTTTTTAAAAACAATTTTGATATCACAGCTTTGAAAATAAACCTAATTTCCCCCCGAAGAGAGAGAAACCGTCATATTTTTCTTAAGAACATTTTCTTAATTATCATAATTAAAAAATAGTGGGAAAATGGTTCTAATAAATGGTTATATATTGAATAAATTGATTACAATGAATATCATGAGTTTCATTTCGATATGGATCATAAGATTTCATAAAAATAATCATAATCATTAACAATCTCGAAAGGCGACAGGATTGTTTGAGGAGGCACTTAAATCTTGGTTAATAGGGATCATACAATTCATGTAAGAAAATGAAATTAAATAAAGCATAAAATATCATCAAAATAGGTTCATTCATTATATACTGTGTAAATTGGAATCATATAAACATCATTAATGAATTAGGGTATATAACAAACCATGTGTCTCAAAGAAGGAAATTTTAGACCAAAACTTTTTACTGCTTTGGTCACTTTTGAAACATTAATCCCATGAAATAAATATCATATAATGGATATGTAAATACCCATAAATGGATGTATATGAATTAAATATTAAATAAATGTAAATTATACACACTACACAAAAGGAATGGGTGGTGAATAAAGTGTGTATCTCATGGAGATAAAATGTGAGATGAAATTCCCTTACATTGTGTCTTAACACTCACCATAATAATTAAAAATACATGTATAATAAATAAAAATTTATTATAAATATTTTACATAACCATATTATTATATATAATACAATATGTGATTTTATTATAACCTTATATTACTTACTTTGTAACCATCCTATGTCACTGTTTCAATTCAAATAATATTCTCATTATTTTTCAAATGTGTCTTAATTCATTATATTGTTGGTCCTTAAACTTATATCATGATTCCAAAATGTAAAAATGATATTACTATCAGCCATATACATTATATGGGTATTATTTTAATATATAACATATAATTATGAAACATAATACACCATTCATGTAAACGGTAGGTCATACATATGCATGAACACTATTTCTATTTTATAATCACGTTGAGAGAATGAAAGTAGAAGAAATATATGTGAATATATATATCATTATTAAAGTATCTTTATGATATCATATATATCATATATTCCCCCCAAAGCATCCTTAACACAATCCATGTAGTGTAAAAATGAATCATATCTTTTTTAGGGTGTGGTAGTCAACACATCCTCAAACCAAATTATAGAATTTACAAATGATGGAAAGCATGAAGGTATCTTCGAAATAAAAATTAGAGAGTCATAATTTTTTTTAAATATAATATATTTCATATATAAACATATGTTTCATCATACTTTTCACCTTTAATTTTGGTAATAGAAAATTGAACAATCATCGTTTCGTGGGGTTGTAGTTTGTCGTACATAGAAATAGAATGTTTGTTACACATTAGATGGAGGTGTGTGTATGTGTAGGTTTAAAAATTTACATAAAAAAATACTAGTATATTTATGATAATTATTTTTGTATAATCATATAATAAATTAATTTTTAGGTGGTGGATAAGGATAGTAAAATAATGTACTTGTGAGAAGACGTTACCTCTTAATTGGGTAACTCCTTTTAGTTTGTTCAAAAAGGATTCCATGGATTGACTTCTAAATAATGGAGAGACACTAGGAGTAAGGGAGGTTTTATGGTGGGTGTATTAGGTAGTTTTTGTACGAACATGAGTGATTTTAGATGTTTAAGGAAGTAGGAGAGGTGGTTGACTTTTATAGGGAAGGAAAATCACTCATATTTTTTAGAAACATGTTTGGTGTATGAAAGTTCTTACCAAACAAAAAGACATACCAAACCAAATAATTCAATAATTAAAGTTTTATTGAATAAATATAGTCAGAAAATGTGTTTCTGATAATTGTATAGATCATTTGGTACCATAATGTTAAGGCATAATATCTAATTGAGCTTAATTTGGCCTCAATCATTGTGATAAATTTTAATCAATTTTACTAATCATTTTGGTAAAAATTTAACAAGGACATATTATAATAAAAATATTATACTTAATAAAATGTTGTATGTATGTTATTATAAATTAGATTCATATAAGTGAAAAAATTAAGATTATTGATAATTCTGTAGATGGGAAAAAATGGGTTCTAAAGGTAGAAAAATGTTCAAAAGTTTGTTTAGATTTTGTATTCAATGTCAAAGTAAAATTGATTCCAATAAATTAAAGAGTATTAATATATTTTATATTTATCTAAATTTACCTCAAAAAAAAAATAATGTCACTTAACATGAATAATTAACTAAAAAGGTAGTTATTAACTAAAAACAGTATTTTTCACTATTCATCAAAAAATTATGTTCCTGAGAAAAAATACTAAAAATTTACCATAGGATTCTATTGAAATTATAAATTAAAAAATGATTTTTTCTTATAAAAATCAATTTATAAATGTTTCTACTCTTTATTTTATTGTTAAAATTGGTTCATTGAGGAAAATAATTGTTTTAATATAAAATGACTTTACCAAAAATCATATCATTCATTATCAATATGTTTTATTTATATAAAGAAATTATAACAAATATTTTAAAATATGGTATTTCTATTTCTATAAAAAATTTAATTTATATGTTAAAATTATCTTGTTTATATCATTATATTAAAGGACAATGTTTTGTAGAAACTTAGTTATGTGTGCATCATATGCCAAGTTAGGGTTGCTTGTAACATACACCAAGTCATACACCAAGTCAGTGTTGCTATTTATGTACGCCAAGTCAGTTCCATGTGAAATGAATTTTTAAATTAGTTCATTCCTATAAATAAATGAAAATTTAATTTATCAGGGCAAAATAGATTGTGTCCATAATAATATTTCCTTTTATATTCAATTGGGTTTTATATTCATTTATAATTAGTTGATAACCTATGAATTCATATTATGTTTTGCGGACCATGTATTTCCATAGATTAGTTAATAATATTCATGACATATAATTTAATTTCAAGGGTTTATCTTATTATATTATATAATAATATTTTAATAATTTATTATTGTTTTGTAGGCCCTAGTTTGGTATATTTCGCAAGTCATTGAGAAAACTCATTGTTACGTATAATGCAAACTGACCTCATCATTCCATGTAGAGAAAGACCAAGTTAATGTTTCATGTAATGCATGACTAAATTGGTTTTTCAAATATAACAATGAAAATATATAAATTAAACTATCTTCAATGTTTCATGAAATGGAAACAATAAAAAAGATAAATTAATTTGAAAAAAAATAATTCACAAAATATAAGGGTGTTACATTCTACCCCCCCCCCCATAAAATGAATTTAAATGTCTAAATTATTCTAGGTTATCATAGTTTTAATACATTAATGTTTTTCTCATATAAACCCACATCCTAACAATTAATACTAACACTTTTCTTAAAAAGTTAAAGTTGGAACCATAACAGTAATCAAAGGTAACATCTAACTAGCATTCCTCATGGGAGAACATTTGACGGGTGTGATGTTTTGACATGTAGGAAAAAAATAAATATATATAGGTAGTGATTCGGGTCATCAATCAAAAACAACTGAATGATCATATAAAAATTAAAGGCTACAATGTCATAAAACTAAAATAATTTAAAAGACTATTAGTTAAACAAAAAGTAAGGTATTTGGATAACAAGTATTTTTATATTTATCCTATCATTTAGAGATTCTTTTTATTGACCATGAATATAAGGAAATATACTTACATGATGTTAATACCTTTCTTATAAACAATCCCAACCATCGGTTATTCGTTGATAGACTTCCACTTCATTTTATACCCTAATAAATGAATGGAAATTCATTTCTAATTCCTGAAGTACTAACAAATCATGAGAGCCATGATAAATCCACCCATATATCCTCAGTTACCATAAAAAAATAGATTATCCCATATGAATAAGTCTTCATGTGGATATATAACAATTTAATCTTAATAACTTCATATGATGTTTAACTTAAACATTCCATAAATGGATAACCTTATAACACTTCTAATAGATGAAAATTCAATGATTTAGAATGAAATTCATGAAGTCATTGTATCATTGATCACCCATAAATCTAAATATACAACATGGTTTTCTGATTCCAAACATGTGAATACCCTCATTGTATACTCCCTTAATACATGGTAATAACCTTAATTCCAAAAAATCCTCATGGAAGACATGTATGATTCCTTATTTCATTTATTAATTGATATATTATTTAAATACAAGAAGTTGTAAACTTCATCCTTCATAACATAGTTCAGTCAATCTATAATCTGTTTTAGGGTAATCTATACTATCCAATTTACTTATTCATGTCCATCATATAATTATCCAAACATCATTATATCAATGTATGACATAAATTAATGGTTACCTTCCCCTAAAAGGATATATATTTTCTATGAAATCAATTTTTCTATGTCTTCATCACTGTTCAACATGTCATTTTAAATAATTAATGAAAAATTATACTGAAAATACAAAAATATTTCAGGACTCATATAACTCAGTCTTTGAATTCCGAACTATAAATACTTAATTCATCCAACCTTATTCTTAAAACATTACTTTGGCTTCGTCAAAATATTTATTAATACATATTACTTAGAGAATGAAATATGAATCGTGTATTAAGGTCACTCAACGTCAATATAATCATGGTTCTTATGTTTAATGTAAACAATACTTGAAAAACATCACATACCTTTCATATTTCATTTGAGATATGTTTATTTTTAGAAGTAAAACCAATACTCATAAAACCTTCTTGATTCTATTTATAAGATTTAAACTTGGGAAATATATTATCATAATTCACCTGTTTTTCAAATTTGAATCATTCAAAGATAACCATGTCCCTTATAATTCATTACGTTCACTAAAAAATTAAATAATAGTGTGTGAAAATTTATCATAATATCATACTAAATAATAATGAAAAATTAATTATAGGATGCCTAAATCATGGATCCTAATTCTTTAATTTATAAAACCTTATGTTTACCCTAGGTAATCCATAGTCATCTTTTTCATAAATCATTCATGATGTCTCATAAATATTTTGTGAATTCGCAATGCATATCCCTCGGGAGTGTCAAACTAGGTGTGCAACAAGGCCTGCTATTGTATAATAGATTACCCTGAGTCAGGACCATAACAAATTTTTAGTGTTGTTACCCCTAGGTAAATTGGTGGTAGATCGACATCAAATTTTAGTATCCATAAATCAATTTATTTCATGGAAACCACTCACTATATCTTTTACCAATATTCTAGGAAATTTTCCTAAACCTTTACTCATTATTATACTTTTCTTTAGAGACATCCCTATAGATATCCATAGAAATATACCTAGGGATATCACTAATGTTTTCTTATCTTATATTCCAAAAAATGTCATTATATTTCCTTTGATACCAACTATAGGAACATAACCTTGACATACATGGAAATTACATCATTTTATATGAATATTCAATACATTACAAAAATAAATACCCAAGGACCATAATAGTTTATTGTCTTTTGAATATTGGGACCAAAATATTCTATCCTGGTAAAATATATTCAAAATATCTTATAAATCTTTCCACCTTTATAACATTTACCTAAAACCTTTCATTATAAACTGGTTAAATTAAACATATAAAGGGGTGTGCTCAGATTCTCAGTAAGGGTAATCAAGGGAGATTTGTAAGTATAAACATGAATATATTGGTATTATAAGAAAATCATAACATTAAGAGATCATAACGTGCATATAAAATCTCATAAAAATGTATAATTGGATAATTATTTGTACTTAATAAGCAATGGATCATAAATAAATAAATATCATGAGTCGTGAATCATATGAATAAATAATACATAAGATTTGTGGCATACATATAAGAAGATAAAATTTTATGTTAATGTTACCTACCAAGACCATTATAAAATCATAGTATTGGGATATGACCTATGTACATGTTCCACGATAAGGCTAAGAACCCATGTTCCCTATTACTTTTATTCTTGGGCTACAACCCATGTACCTTCTTGTTTTTTGGATTGGGAAACAACCCATGTACCCTCTTTCATTTAGGCTTCGGATACAACCCATTCACCTTCCTCTTTTTAGACTTGGGATACAACCTATGTGCCATATTTCTTTTAATCATGGGCTAAAACTGATGTACCTTCTTGTTTTATGCTTGGGCTACAGCCCATGTACCTTCTCATTTTTGGTCTTGGGCTACAACCCATGTACCATCTCATTTTTGATCTTGGGCTCAAACCTGTATACCCTATTTATTTAATGATGGGGTTACAACCTTTATATATATTGTGATCATGTACAACTTATCATTACCCAATGAATTGGAGGGATATGTAGGTCCCACTGGTCACAAAATTAAGTAATATATAATTGTTCCACAAAACATTAATCACAATATGACCAATGAAAAAATACTCTCTCTTTAAAAATCAAATCGTAACCCATGAAATGTAATGGGTATCATTAAAATTTTATCACATAATAACCTATGTAAAATAGATAAGATTCATAATAATTCAATAAATTCACAACCCAGTAAAATAAGTGAGTTTAAAACATGTATAACCCATAGAAAAGAAACGGATTTTCATAAACATATAACTTGTGGAAGAGACACAAATTTTTTAAAGACAATGACATTAAGAGTAACACCTTCATAGAAATGATATGAATGGGACCATAAGATCATTTATAAGAAGGTCATGAGTAAAATCAATGGATGTCATCTTACAAGCAAAATAATTTTTAAATATATTTGCAATAAAAATTCTTGATTAAAATATCCTTCTTTCACTAAAAAAGTATTTTTAACAGATAAACCCTTTTGAAAATAATTTTCATAGAAAATAATTTGAATGATTATAAATAAGAAATTAATTCATTTTGAAAACAAATCCTTGAAAACATATAAAATAATATACAAAAAACTTTAACAACCATTGAATTAGAAAAAACCTTTAAAACATATCAATAAATATTTATAATGTTTTGAAAATAATTTCATTGAAAATACTTCAAAAGTATATAAATAAGGCTTGAAAACGTTTTGAAAAACATTTATTTAAAAAAAATTGAAAAATTTAAAATAAATATTTTAATCCATAAAAAAAATTTAAAATCCTTTTCGTTGATTAATATCTTCAAATATCCTTTAAAAATAATTTTTACATCAATTTTGAAAACAAGGTTTTGATAAAAATAGATTTTTGTCCGAAGAGAGAGAAATGATCAGATTTTTTATTAAGCATTTTCTTAATTAAATCAAGTAAAAAAGAGTGGTAAATGGTAATAATACATGGTTATATCATTAATAATCATAGTATGATAATTCTCATAAGTTTAATTAAGATATGGATCAAAATATTTCATCAAATAAAGCATACAAAATAACCATCTTGAAAGGCGATGAAATTGTTTCAATATGCTCTTACCACTTTGTTAATTGGGATAATAATATTAATGTAAGAAAATTAAATTACATTAAGAATAATATATAATTAAATTATGTGGATTAATTATATAACACGTCAATCATAAAAATATAACCTTTGTTAAATAACATAGGTACATAACAAAACATGTGTATCATAGAAGGAAATTTGAGACAAAACTATTTTACGAATTTGGTAACTTTTGAAACATTAACACCATTAAATAAATATCATAGAATGGATATTTAAATAACCATAAATTTATTTATAGTAATAATATACCAAATCCATGTAAAGTACACACACCACAAGAAAAGAAATTTGTGGTGAATAAATCATGTATCTCAAGGAAATAAAAAGTGAAAGCAAATTCCCTTAACTTGTGTCTTCAATCTCATCATACTAATTCAAACAACCTGTATAATAAATATATAATTGTTATAAATATTTTAAAGAACCATAATATTATATATAATACCATATATGGTTTTATTACAACCCCGTATTACCAACCTATTAACCATCCTATGTTAGGGTATCACTTTGGGTAATATTCTGTTTTTTTCATATGTGTCTTAATTCGTCATATTGTTGGTCCTTATAATTAAATCATAATTAAATAATTTAAACAATGACATAAATATAAATTTATATAAATTATGTTTATATTATAATCATCTAAAAAAATTATATAATTATGAAATGGAATACACCGTTCATGGAGACGGTTGGACATACGTATGCATGAATGCAATTTCTGTTTAATTATCATGTTGAGGGAAATAAAGAAAAAGATATATATATATATATATATTATAATCTATTTATGATATCATATATATCATATATATTAAAAAAATTCATCTCTAATACAATCTATGCAGTGTATGAACGAATCATATTGCTTTGAGGGGGCGGTTTTCCACACATCCTCTAATGAATTTATTATATTTACATAAGATGGAAAACACAAAGCTATATTTAGAATAAAAATTAAATAATAATAAAGACATTATAAATATAATATATATCATATTCTTGTATAATTTCCTTAATAATGACCACCATAATAGCTGGTAATGGAAAAATGATCAATCATCATTTCATGAGGCAATAGTTTTCCATTGACAGAAGTCGCATGTTCAATACCAATTAGAGGTATGTGTCAGTATGTGTTGGTAGAACGATTTACCTAAAAACAAAATAGTATATTTAGGATAATTTTGTTATTATATCATTACAGAATAATGATATTTTTATGGGGTGGAGAAGTAGAATAAAATAATGGACTTGGGAGAAGACGTTACCTCTTAATCAGGTAACTCCTTCTGGTTTGTGCCAAAAGGCTTCCTGAGATATCTTTATTCCCAATGGAAGTATTCTAGGAAGAAGATACGATAGTTGGTAATTATATTGGTTAGGTATTTACTGATCATAATATGTTTGATATGTGTGAGGAAGTGGGAGATTTTGTGGCTTTTATAGTGAAGGAAAAGCACTCACATGGAATTTTTAGAAACATGTTATGTATTCAAAAATTAATACCCTAAAAAATTAACACCAAACCAATAAAATAAATAATTTAATGTTTATGGACATAAAAGCTGTTTTGTAAATTTTTCTACATCATTTCTCCCTTAATTTTACAGTTTAGTCTCTTATTAAGCTTTAATTTGACATTTATCATTTTGATTAATTTTAATCAATTTTACTAATCCTTTTCAGCAATAATTAATCTAGAATTATTAGACTCTAAATAATATATGTAATAAAATATTTTATGTTGTTTTTTTGAATTAAAATCATAGAGGCATAAAAATAATGATTAATGCTACTCTGTTAAAAAAGATGAAATAACTGGTTTTTGAAGTAGAAAAATTTTCAAGAGGTTGTTATGATTTTGTATTCAATTTCAATGTGAAATTATTTCTAATGAATTATATTGTATTAATATATATAATTTTTATCTAATGTGACATAAAAACAAATTTAAAACATCAATTATCATTAATAATTAATTAAAAAATGCAGTTTTGAACTAAAAAGTAGTACTTTTCACTATTAATCAAATAATGAAATTCCTCAGAAAAATCCCAAAAAGTCACCCTATGAAAAGTTTTGAATTTTTGAAATAACAAGTGAAGTTTATTTTATCAAATTAAACTTATAAATTTTTGTACAATTAATTTTATTACTAAATTCATTCATTCAAGAAAACAATATTTTTAACATAAAAGGACTATACCAAAAATCATATCCCTAATTATCAATATGTTTTATTTATATAAATATTAATAAAAAGTATCTGAAAAGTACTTATTAATATTAATTTAACTATTTTTAGAGGCTATGCTATAATTATATCATTTAAGTAATTATATAAAAAATAAGTTTCATAGAAACTCAATGTTTCGTGTGTCGCACGTGAAGTCGGTGTTGCGTGTAACATACGCCAAGCCGTATGCCAAGTTAGTGTTTCATGTATTGTATAACAAGTCGGTACCATGTGAAAGGCATGCTTGACTTAGTTAATTGATAGAGATAAATGAAAATTTAATTTATTATGTAAAAACACCTTTTTGACCATAATAGTTTTTCCTTTTATATTCAATTTGTTTTCATATTCATTTATAATTAATTGGTGACCTATGAATTCATATTATGATGTGTAAACCATATATTTTCATATATTAGTTATTAATATTCATAACCTCAAATTTAACATAACAGTTTTACCTTATTATATTAAATAATCATATTTTAATTATATTTTACTTTTCAGTAATCCTCGATCTTTCGTGTTATGCAATTCATCAAGGAAATTCATTGTTGTGTATAACGCATGCTAACCTCAAAGTTCCTTGTAGATAAAGCCGATTTTTATGTTTCCTATAGAGAAATATTAACATTTTTTAGTATAAATAAATCAAATCATATAAAACAAACTATAATTAATGTTGCATGAAATTGAAACATCCAAAATGATAAATTAGTATGAAAAAAAATAATTCAAAAAATATTGAGGTGTTAAAATAAGGATATTTTTAAACATTTTGGAATTTTTTTAGGGAATGATATCATTTCATCCTAGTTTTTACCTTCTTGATATCCAAATTTATCTTACGAACCCAATAAGTTATATCCTTTTCTTCATGATATTCTACCGTATGTGACATATGGTGGATAATCCAAAAAGAGTCCCAAACTTTATGTATTAAGAAAATTCAAAATGTGAATGATGGATCACATTTTAGGATGGAAATTAAAGTATTTCTCTGATACACCTCCCCGATTCTAGAGAAGGAAATTTAAAAATGGGAATGAAAAATTAATTTTATAAATTCTCCCAACCACACGGGCTTCAGAAAATTATGTATTGTGAATTTTATGGCTACCATTAAAACCATGTTGATTTTATTGGATATGTTCTAAGGATGAGTTGGATGAAATATATTAAACCTAAAGATTTTGAAATGAGTAATTTTTTTATAGAATTTATGAAATGAAAAACTATTCGTAAAAGAAACTAAAACACCTAATCATTTATAAAATATTTTTTTAATGTTAGTTTAATCTCTTTAATAGCTTGTGGAACGCGCAACCGTAAGTTGAAATTAACTATAATACATTATATCATCATAACCTAGTCATGAATTTGTTTTATATTAATTGTAATAACTAAATTATAAAATTTATGGTTATCTATTGAACATTAATTAAATAAGAATCATTTCAAAGAAAGAAGAAATGTTTTATAAAACACTATATTTTTTCTACAAGACAGTATTTTCACGGTTTTCATAGATAAGTCAAATTATTGTTTAGAATTCTTTAGATTTTTTTAAAAAAATTCCGGCCAATTTTGATATCATACTATTAAAATTATGTTATGGTATTTGTTTTGGATTTTCCTAAAATATTTTATTTTTCGATGAATATTGAAAAATACTGAATTTGCATTGAATATTTCATTTTCGTTTAAATTACATAAATAGATAAATTATTTTTTAAATTATTTTTTATTCAAAATTATTTTCATTATATGATAATTAATCCATTTTATGTCATTAGAATAATTTTCATACTGAATCTTGATATAAAAACATTATAAATATATCAATAATTTCTCTTAGAAAACCCTCATTCTCCTCAGGTTTGTAGCATTAATTGGAAATGAAAATTTTCCACATATGTGAATATAATTTATAAAAATTTATTCTAAATTTTTAATGATCCTAATTTTTTTTATAATAATTTAAATACAACTATTGACCAAAATCATTAGTGAAAATAGTAAATATTAATTAATGTTGTTACGGTAAAAATTAATTTACCAAGGGTTAAAGTGAAAATATAATTGTTAAATTTACCTAAAACATGTATAAAATATAATTTATGGACATAATTATACCCTATCATGCATAAGGCTCAACAATACACCATTTTGGCCCCTCGGACTTGTCAAAAATGTGGGAAACCCATTTTATATCCAATCATTACAGGTGTTCCGCTCACCTCACATATAATGGGCTGCCCCCTCTTTACTCTTATTCACACCATCACACTCTTTGGGATCATCAAATACCTTCCCAAAAAACATACCAAATTGCCTAACATCATCCTCAAAGCATAATTTTGGGCATAAATACATCCTTTGATGGCTTTAGTGCAATTTTGAGGAGGTTACCGGAATAAGAGGTAACATTTTTCATCAAGTGTTTTCATTTTATATCTTTCTCAACATCCTTAGATTATAATTATACAATTACACTATAATGACCTCATTATATATCATATAATTAAAAAATTATAATAATTTGATGAACTAAAATGATCCCTCTTCCATAAAATGGGTAATGAAATCGTCATTTAGGTGTGTGGCAGACTATTGCCTCGCGAACCGAGATCATTCATTTTCCAATTACAATCTATGAAATTTTGGTATTATGATGCATATAAATTTTATATATTATATTTATGACATAAATATATCTCTCAACTCATTATATAATATATACTATTTTTTTATTCCATTCATTTTGGTATATGATAACGTATCTTGTGTGTATGGTGGACTACCTCCTCAAGAAGCAATCTGACTGTTTTATCACTACTATTTTAATTAGAATGTAATATGGAATATTCTTGTGAATACATTAAATATATATGACATAAATATAATATCCATTAAATATTTAAAATTCTAAATATATAATTTATCATTTTATTTTTTACACTGAAAAACGATATCATCATTCGTGTATGCATAGTCTACCGTCTTCATGAAACGATGTAACTCTCATTCCTCACCAAACAACATAGATAAAATATATAAGTATATTTAATTAAATAATATAGAATTATTTATATTATTATGATAGTATAAATATAAAAAAATTACTTATCGTTTTTCAATAATGATTGTTGAAAAATTGACACATTACTCATATGTACGTACGATATGCGATATCCATGATTGTAAAGTAGTTCATTATTCATAATAGTATATCATAATTGGATTCAAAATTATAGTCAATACATAAATATGATAACTATTTAATGATTATTTTTCATTATATTAGAGAACTATATTATATGTCCACGAACTATATCTTTCAATAAAAACATGCTTATGAAAACAGGACAAGTATCACCAGAACCAATGAGAAAGATGAAAGATTATTAATTAACTTGTGGTCATATTTCATAAAAGGATAATGTATTATATGATAAATATTTACATGGTTCTATAATAAGTTAATAAAAATTTTAAATCCACCATACATATGTACCATCCTACACTAGGGGCCATGTATCGGTGCATAAAGATGGTGGTCACAAAACCTCAAGCGTGCCTCCCAGAATGATAGAGGTTTCCCAATAGCAGCGAGGGCCTAGTGTAAGTCCATGGACTGAAAATGACCTAATATATCATAGTGATAACATCAATAGATAACATATGATTAATAGAGGATGAATAAATAATAAACATACAATAGAACGAAAATAATAGAAATAAGCCAATGTAGACCAATAAACAACCGGAGGAAGTTGAGTAAAAAATCGATACCAAATGATGATGATGGTCATGATGATATAGAAAATATATTAGTAAATGGGGAATAAGGTATACGGGCATATACTACGTAGTATAAAATTATACAAATATGAAAAAAAAATTATTATATCCATCTCGAGGGTAGGCTTTGTCCTCTACCCCTATACTCCATCCTAATATTGGGAATAAAAAATCGGAAGATGTCTACTTTCCTTTATCATTACCCATAATCAAAAATTATAAATTCATACCAATTGTGTCCCATATAGGGTGTGATATATAATTATAGTAATCAACCACCAAAGGTGTCCATTCCAATCTGTTTCATGTTGTATATAAATGAACAATGTTCCATAAATTATAATTGTAGGGAAATAAATAAACGCATCGGTATGAGTTGAGAAATTGACACCTAACTAATACCCCATGATTCATTATAATATTATTGTTTTAAAAAGGTATATTTACAACTATTATTGTCTGTTTATGGGTGATCATAATTTACATCACAAGTGTAAAATGACCCCTAGAATGTGATTTGTCTTGGTGTTCACATTCCTAGAATATCAATCAAGAATACAAAAATGTTAAATTAAAGGAACCAAATGTGAACATGTACGAAATCTATAAAATCCCATGATGGATTCTCAATCCCACCCAAGGATATCTATAATGAGTCCCAATGGTTGTTACAATATCCTCCAATATAATGAATACCATCGAGTCCGTCTAAGGAAACCTGTAAAGGAATCCCTTATATCACTCATATTATAGTGAACCTTGATTCCATTCCTTGTATCTCACAGAGTGGATCTAGTATCACCTAAGGTATGGAATAACTATCTTTTCAATGAATCCATCCATGGTTTCTCCCATAGGTAACTGGTGTCACTGATGACTATGAATAATCTGGTCAAAGGGATTATAGAAGGAAATCCAAAGTATCTCTCTTGGCATATCATGTAGTTCCAATTAAGTGAATGGTGAGTCCATCCTTGGTGTCCTTATGTTGGGACCTGTGTTCTCCCCCTACCTGCAAGCATGGATGGGGTAGAAACTAAGGAACATAATACAACATGGAATTTACAATAATATATCATGAAAACTAATTCCAATATCACATGCTATAGAAGCTAGTCAGGTTATACAATTAGGGTCAAACAAATATAGAAATAAGAATAAGGTATAAAGTGTAAGTAAAGAACAAGTCCTGTGGAATAAGACATATCATGAGGCAATGAGACATGAAGCCTATGCAATATCCATAAGGTAAGAGGAAAAAAGTTTCTTATACAGTACAAATCATGACATAAATATAATGAAATCACATATGGCATAAATCATGATTATAGTCAATAATAATGTAGCATTAGGAACATCCAAAATGGGTCAAAATCTTGGATCACAATTTATTATAATTTAAATTATAAATTAATGCTTTTAATAAATGATCGACACTCACATCAAATGGTAAAAAACTCTTGGCATTGAAAATTAATAGATTAATGTGGTCACACCCAAAGGGGTGGATAATGACTAGAGGAACAACCCATGGATGGTTATATCCATAAGGTAAGGTCAAAAAATATATATCTAACCCATTAATTTAATTCATTAAACCTAGATGAGGCATCATCAGAAAGGTCTGCCGCATTCAAAAATGACATGTAATTTAATAAGAAATGAATTGATTCGGAAAAACCTATACCATCTACCTAGATGTAGTTTCACTCAACTCATCTGAATTCAAAGCATGAATCAATCTATAAAGATATAAATAGAAGAAATCATCTAAAAAATATAAAATATGGAAAAACTTGTTGCACCTTAATAGTATAATAGAGAATGAAAGAAATATAAAGGATATTATCTTATTGCTTACTAAGATATTTTTAATAAATCAGATGGGGATAAGTTTGGTTGAGAAATGAGGGAGATATCCCAACACCTATGGGCCCAGAAGGGGGAAATATTCACACATGAGAGAGGAGTGATGGTCTGCCAGATAAGCTAAGGAGAAATAATTGGTTTAAATAAAATATTGATTAATGGAAAATTTTGATATTCACCATCATTCTAAGGAGCACATAGTTTGGCCACATGGTTGGTGAAACCATGCACTAATCGTCATCCAAGACACTACATAAGAGGACCCTCACATAGGTTGGGATCACAGTTTTATTTTCTATACACAGCCCATGAAAAATATCACTACCGAAAAATATTGATTTACCACACAAGAGTTTACTTGGGGTTTCACAGTTTTAGAGGAACCATACATCCCACAAAACCCACTATCAGTAACTACATGGTTATATAATCCATGTGGGATGGGCCACATGGTTACTATAAACTACGCTTCCAAGTAATCCTTTTTAATTTACGGGGCTCTGAGCTCCAACCAAGCCACAGTCACCATCAAAACCTCCTTGACTCCATTAAGAAACATTATTAGGGCCAAAAAAGGAATCAAAACTATTTACAATGGTTCATACCTTTTGTAATATTAAGGACACTAAATTCTACCCTCCATAAGGAAAACAGTCTCTATGTTTCTCTACTGAGGGTGGTAAAACATCATCTAAAAAAAATTCCTACTACTATGCACGTACATCATCCTCCAACTCCTAGGTCTCATCCTGTACAAGTTTTTGATAGCTTAGAAGCCATACTAAAGGAGATGAATCACCTTATAATTCATTAATTCTTTGATCAATCATATGAATTACATTCTCTATTAAAGACACATCTTCCTCCTCCTTGATATCCTCAATATAAAATGAATGATATGGGTCATCATGCTACTGTTGAAGCTATGATACTTGGAAGATGTTCTTTATGGCATGCTACATTTGAGGAAACTATAACCAATAGGCTAACTGCCCATCTGAATTCACCATCTTGTAAGTCCTGACATATCGATGTAAAAAATTTCATTTTCTCATGATTCATTTATGTTTTATAGTAGGTGATAGATGTAGAAATACCTGATGTCCAACCTCAAACTCTATAGGATTATGTTGATTATTAGTATACAACTTCTTCCTATTATTCGCTGTATCCATATTCTTTCGAATTAGTTGTACTTTCTCTAAAGTCTCATGAATGAGGTGAGTACCCAGTAGAGGTGTATCACCTACCACAGTCCTATATATAGTTGAATTGAATAGTCTACATTATAGTTCCCCATAAGGATCCATCTGAATCATTTCTTTAAAGAAATTTTTCTTGGAAAACTCATCTGAAGGACTATGATTTTTCTAATAACCTCCAAACTCAAGGAAAAATGGTTGAATAATATCCTCTAACACTAATATCGACTACATAAAAATATATTTCATCTAGGGGTAAAATTTTGTACTAATGAGAAACTATGGCTCAAAATGTTTTTCATCCCTTTCCAGAACTATGATTTGAATGCGGAACCTTGGATTGAAATGATAGATTGGGGTACACCGTGAAGGAACACTATCTCCCAGATATAAATCCTTCCGCTTTAATCAACCGAGAAGGTGTGACATCCTTATTTTCATTTTTTGGTGATTATTCTATTCATTTATTTCATCAATTTTTCATTTTATTTTCCATTTAATTTTGGATATAAAATGGGAGAATTTGGTAAAAGGTCGGTAGTGCATGGTTGGGGTATAGTTTGTTAAACTAGGAACCCTTGTTGGGGTAACCATGTTGCCATGTGGTATTTCAGATAGTGGTTAATCACATTGTTATAATACAATTTGTACACCATGAAGGCCAATGATGAGGTCTGTCCTACATGGATAGTAAGGGCTCCATGGTTTGGAAAACCATACCTAAAAATAGTGCAATTTATCCAAGTCATTAAAAATTGGATTTTTATCTTTTTTCTTCCCCATATTTTTAACTATAAACACCCTTATTTGTCCCTAATCAGAATTAGTCACCCTAGGATCCTCCCCATTTCCCATTTTTTTCCTTGAACCTCTGTTTTGGTGGTGTATTTAGTGGGGATTCTCCTAGATTCGTGAAGAAGTTGGTTCTCACTCCTCGTTTCTCCTCTTTATAGTGTTCTTTCTTATTTCATTAGGATTAATATTTAAATCATGTTGGGTGCCATTATTAGGGTTGGATATTGTTCATAAGGGTCTAATCATGACGTTTATGGTTTAATGAGGCCATTATAAGGTTTACTTGTGGTGTGATTATCATTTTCTTCTAATTTCTAGAATTTTATACACTTGAGGTAGGTGGTTCCATGATTAAACATTATTTAGTGATTATAATATGTTTTATTTTATATTTTCTATGCTATATGGATTATAATTGAGTTGTGAAATGTGTTTTTAAAAGTATTAAAGGTTCTATTGTAGTGAAAATGGGATTTCTAATGGAAATGGGTTATATTACCTATTTATATTGTGTGTGATCCCTTTTTTTCTTCTTAAAGGTGTTTGATAAAATGTTTAAGTGGTGCTAAAAACATATTGAAATGGTTTCGGTGTGAATATAGATTCAAAAGTTTTCTTGGTTTTGAAAAATATGGTTTATCAGGTGTGTTTATTTTGTTTAGAATGTGTGTATTTGAATTGTTTTGACCCTTGTGACATGTGGAATGAAAATTGAGCATGAAGTGAAACCTAGGTATCAAGGTGGGTGGACTAGGACAAATATAGTAGTTGTATCTTATTTTTATTGTCTTGGATTCATCTAGAAGGATTGATGATTACACTACTAACAAAACTACACTACTGAAAAAAAATCATTTATACCCATGGTTTTCGGAAAAGCCTTCGGTATAGGGGTCTGTTCCGAACCTATACCAACAGTTTTGGGAAATCTATGGGTGTAGGTCTGGTAAAAACTCCCTATACCCATATTTTGAGAGAATTTTGGGTAGAGGTTTCTTATGTGAATGTATAAAAAACAAAATTCCACAGGAACAAAACAATTATGGCGGTAAAACCCTATTCTGATGGTTTTACCCTCCTATACCCATGGAATAGATTAATACATTTGTGTGTATATATATATTTCCTATGTTATGTAGGAGGAATTGTGAAGAACTGGGTGTTTGAAGTGGAGGTTATGGGATAAAAAGCCATGTCCATATTTTTTCTAAAACCAATACCCACCGGTTTAAAACAGTGGGTATAAGGCTCTGACATGGTGAAAAAAACCTATACTAATGGTTTGGAAAGCTGTATCTATAGGCAATTTAGCTATACTGATTGCTCGGTTTCTAATTGTTTTGGGGGATATACCCATGGTTTTGAACCATGGTTTTAGGTCGTTTTTTAAATTGTGATATGATGATGATTAAATACCACTAGGCTTGGGGGATGTTCCCTCTTATTGGGTCATGCACGAGAATGATTTAGGTTGTGGTTGGTGTACCATGTTTCATCGAGATACAATGTTCTTAGTTTCCCTTTTCAACTAGTGACTATGGATTTTCCCATGATTTAGTTATCTATTGTGATTTCACTCTTACCATCAGTATATGATGCACTGGGGGTTTAATTTTAGAATGAAATCATGTTCTTCAATTAAAAAGGTTCGTCCTTTCAAATGATTTCATATAAAACATTTCCTCTATAAATATTTAATCTTTTCATTTATAAACATGAATGTTAATTTTTCCTATAATGTTTTTTAATGTAATCTATCTATTGGGTGGAATCCTATTATGCTTTGGATCACACCATACATACACCTTTGAGTGTAATTAAACTTCGTTATGTTTGACTTATGTAAATGAAAGATATATCGTGATGGTGGTTTGTGCTTCTAGTGGTCTTCCCCATGCATTTTTTGTTGGTGGTGGCATGAGGATGATGCTCCTCTTATTTCATGATCTTTTTTGGGATAGTTTCTTATTTCTGTTTTGTTATATCCCCCTTGGGTTATATTTAATGTTTTAAAAATTGAATTTAAAAATTTTTATTCCTTGTTTGGTTATAATTATTCAGTACTATTTTATTTCTTATAACTGGTTGATTATGAGTATTCACATAGGTGAAATCATTCCCAAGTAAAATTATTTCTACCCAGGCACTTGTTTCCACCCCTTGGGGATTGGGAATGGACTTTGGGCCACGCCATAGATCAGGTAGGGTGATGCGTTGGATGGATCTCCAGCTTGGTTGGTGAAAATATGGTCTTAGAAGAGGTCACACTATTTTGGGTCATGATATTTTGAATAATTCTCGATAGAATGGATCTAGGATTTTCTAGGCATGAAGTTCTGATTGTGAGTATGGTCCCTAGCCATCACACCTTGTGAACGATCTTGAGTCTCCTTGGGATGTCAGTATTTTGTTTGAAATCTCTTCCATGTGAGACATACTGGGTGTAGACTTTATATGGACATTCTATGGGGGTGGATTAGTTTGGATGTTGGGCTTGTTATTGTTATCAATTCCATTATGTTTTCATTTGTGAATGTGTTTGAAATTTTTTTTATTGATGAAAATATTCCTAATGGTTTTATTCATTGATTTACTTGTCGTTATTCCTTCTTGTTGAAAAATTCCTCCCCATAGAATCCCTGTGCAACCATGAGAAAAGGCCACAAAGAGATATATCTCAGCCATTGATCAGAGAGTAGTGGATGTGGTGGTTTGAAATGTCCACGAATTTGGATATGTAATAGGTCTTAGTTCTTTTCTAGTTAGAGAATCTGAACAGGGTCTTGGTAATGATAAATCTCACAAGTCTCTCTAGAACAAGCCTCCTATTTTCAGAGGAAATATAGAACATTGATATGTATATTAGTGTCTTGAGAATATAGAGAAAATGTTTGAGTTCTTTGACACTCCTAATGTAGTTAGGGTAATATGAGATTCATTCCACTTGGAAGGTCTTAGTTTGAGGTTTGGAAAATAGTGGGTCAAAATGGGAAGAGTGAGAAGATGATTTGATATGATTTCAACATTGATTTCAATAATCCATATTTTCTCGATGTTATAACATATACTGGGTCAAAAATGATAATTAATCATACCGCAAGAGAAAGGAAAGTGAAACAATATTCCAATAACATTGCTGAGCTGGAACGGTATGCACCTGATATCATTCCATTGTACAGATGAAAGCTAGAAGGTTCAATATGGGGCTGCATCCAGGTATTTATTCCCAGATATTTTTGTTAAAGATGAACACCTATAATGAGTTTTTTTTATCATTTTTCATGGTGGATATTTATTAGAATGGAATGTCTAGGTTCCATGGAGTACTGTATCTAGTGGGTAGTTAAGGTATGTCAAAAAATGAGAGGAATCAGGGTGATAAAGGGAAAGTGGGAGGTGGTAGTTCTGGGCATCCTTCCTTTTTTTCTTCATCGTTGGATTTTTATGTTAGGTCATTCATGTTATGACCATGATAATGAGGAAGGTTTTTTTCATGTGTTGTATTATTTTCAAGAAAAAATTATGAAGAAAGAAATTAACATCATATTTTATTGATATAAACCATACTGACATTTGTTTTCAAAATAATTGGACTTATGTTTTCTAAATAATCAGATTCACTCTTTCAATCATAATAGTGAAAATATGTTTGAAGGAAAATATTATGATCAGACATTTCTTGGGACTATAATGGAAAATATTGTAATGATGAATTGATTGTTATATGTAATGAGATAATCTGTCACATGGAGAATGCATCTTGTTGTATGTAAATGGTCATTAAATTCACTCTAGATCTCGTATAGAATAAGTGATTATTTTGATAAACTATAGGAGTCTACATGACTAAAATAAAATTAAATGTGATAATATTTTCATTATTCTTATTTCATACAAATCATAAATTTATTAGATAACATGTGATACAAATTTTTTAAAATAAAGATAGAATAATAAATGGTTCCAATTTTATTCAATATGATCAGATATGATAGGTAGAAGAGTAAGAGATGGTGCCAACTGACAGTAGAATATGATATCCATCAGAAGTATAATAAATCTTTTATACCCAAGATGATCATACATAGGCTCAGGAAGAAAATGATCATACCCAGAAATGATCATATTCAGAAATCATTGTACCTAGACAAGTCAAACATACAATGATCGTAATCTACACAATCATAATCAAGTTGAGTTGAATTCTTAATTGAATTTATAATTGAATAGATAAATGAAGTCTGATTTTCTATAAAATTTTCTATTAAAATTGGGTCAAGAGAAGTGCTGATGAAAATGAGATAAATATATAATCGATGGGGAGTATAAAATTTAAAGATAAGATTTTATTTATTCATCTACAATTTCAATTGGTACATAGATTTATTTTGAAGAAATCAATTGTAAAATTTTATTGAAAATAAGTATCAACAATTGTAATTGGACTAGTGATAAGTCTGAAGAAGGAGATGAGGTTTGAATAATAATCGAGAAGCGTTAAGAAGAGTTGACGAAGTAAAAATATAGCATGATATTTCAAGGGAAACTTAATTTTTGGTGAATTTTTTAGACTGTGAATGATTTTTGGGATTCCATCATAAAATTATCGGGGTTACAAAGAAAAGGATAATTACATTATAATTTCTTACTATCGGTACCATTCATTACAGTAGATAGAGAATCTTTGAGTTTATTGTGATGTGAAATAAGATACCATATTTATCTTTGTTAAAGTCATTTCTATGGATAGAAGAAAATGTGAAGAGACAATATTACAATGCGGTTTTCTTATAATCATCATTATCAGAATTTATCATACTCATCTAGTCATCACATTCATCTTATCATCATGTCAGGCTGGATAATCAGATTCTAAATGTTCATGCTAATATTTCTATACCAAGAAAAAATTGTACAAGTCAGAATCGTATTGGGGAAAATCTAACCGAGGAAGAATCATACTCGGAATAATAATATAGGGGAAAATTAGCCCATCAAAGAATCATACATTTAATAATAGTATCAAGTAAAATTAAACTGGGATGAGTCATATCGTGAGGAATCATAGTCGGAGGAATCGGACTGGGAGAATCAGACTTATTAAATCGAACTACGTTCTTCATAACAATGTCTGGGAATTTCTTACCATCTTCTATGAATGAAATTGATGAAGTGTTTTCAACTGATTACATTTTCGAATTTAAGATGAAGATCCGCTAACAAGAGTTGTTATACAGATATTACATTACCCTATTTGTGCTAAGAGTGTGAACATGCGTTGTTGGATTGTTTACATAGTTCCACATGAGTGTAAGGGTATATCATATTTGTTTTAACAAGAGGATTGTTTTATAGTGGATTTTATGGTATTGGATCATTTCCAAACCATACTATGGATGAATATTTTCTTATTGAATAACATAACTTGTAAATACATGTGTTCCTTTGGATGTGTGGTTTTCAAAAGAAGGGAATTGAATCTTTAACAGGAGGTGATGGTTTTATCAAGGAAAACATAAAAGAAAAAAAGTATCATTGATTCATACCTCCCCCTCTCAGTGATAGAATCATCATCATTGGTATTTTTCAACTCGTATCAGAGCATATGTTCCCTTTTTCATGTTCTTTTCTGATGGAAAATTTGAATAGCGTGAATAGTAAATGTATTATAGTCTTCGATGGAATGAATTATCATACATGTAATGATATAATGTTTTTATAACTTATGTCTATTAGATATGATGTTCTTCATCCTGCAACTGATGGGATTCTTCCTACGGAGTTTAAAACTCCGCTTATATATATTAATAAGAAGAATATATAGAATTATGGAAGGGGAATAATTATATATTATCACCACTTTTAGAGTGAAAATTATTAATATTGAATGTAGTTTTCATAGCCAAAGGTATATAGGATAATTTGAAAACATATTTGAAGTTAATAAAATAGTGAATAAGGAAAATATACAAATCTAGAGATTGAAATATGATGATTCTAAGAATGGTGAGAATTAATCTATTGGGGACTTCTCTTCAAGGTTGAATGACATTGTGAGTACTATTAGATGTCCTGGTTAAAATTTTTATGATTCTAAAGATGTTGAAAAAAATTTAGAAACCTTCCAAAAAATATTGATGTAAAAATTTCATCATTGGATGATAGAGATCCTAAAACATTGTCTATTGATTATTTTCATATCAATATCATTACTTATGAAATGATAGAGGATAATGATATTAAAAAAGGCTGATAAATAAATTTCTTTCAAGGTTGGAATGAATGAAAAGTAAAAGAAGATTCTTATTGAAGATGAAGCTATTCAATCTGATTCTAAATGTGAGGTATGTAAAAATAAAAATAATAGTTTATTCCTGATACGTAAAAATGTGAATAGAGGTATTGGGAAATATAAAAGAAAAATTATGTTGAAATAATTTAAATGTGGATCCATTGGGACCTTTTTTGCCAATTATCCTTAAAAAAGAAAGAAGATTATAATGAAGAAGAAAGAAAGAAATCCAAGTAGATCATGGAAGTAATAGGGAGATAAAGGAAAATTGTAATCCATATAAAAAGATAGAAAATTATTTAATTCCAAAAGAAGATGTTTCTTGTCTAAATATAATGAAGAATAAGGAATTAATTATGAATACAAAAAAATTAGTTGATTATGGTATTGAAAATAATTTTATTGTAATAGTAATTGATGAAGAATTTTGAGGCATTAGTTTTGAATAAGAAAAAACTCACCTTTAACATCATTTGAAATAAGAGTTTGAAGAATTCCTGAGAAATATTATAAGGCTTGAAAGGAAAATAAAAAATATTAAATATGAATGTCCCTTAATAAGAAATCAATAATATTTTGCTGATGAGAACGAGAAGACGGTAAAGGTGATTGAGAATTTGAAGAAATATATTGATGAGAAAAAGAATAATAATTAGAATTTGGAGGTGAAGCTGAATGAAGAAGAAGAACAGTTGTAATGTGTCCAACATGAATCATTTTATAGATGAAAAAAGTACATGTTTCAAAAACAATATTACTAATGTTGGTTACAACTCTCAGAATGTGAAACTAGAGAAGTTTAAAAAATAAAAATACTTCCAAAGGAATAGAAGAACGATAAAATTTCTTCTGAAATAAAGAATACTGGGAATGTTATGTATGAGGAAAAGTCCAAGAATGTCAAGAATTGAAAAGGCTCAATGAATCCAGATTTCAAAAATGTTTTGAAACAATATGAGTCTAAAATATTTTTAAATACTTCATGTATGGATGAAGCAGAAATGAAAAGTAAGACTCTGGTTGATAATAGAACAGTTTGTGGATCAAAATAGAATGAGAAGAATGTGGATGAGAACTGTATTCATAGTTCAAATCAATATGGATGTTTCAAGAAAATATACTCCTTATATATCTATTGATGGTATTGTAGTGGATTTAGACACATAGAAAATATGTTTTTCTTTAAACAAAAACATTACTATTACTCCACAAGTTATGAAAGGAAATGGTTGAGGGGTGTAAATTCCATCATAAGAAGATGTATGAGCATATTGTTTTAAAAAAACATGAGAAAGGTGGATTATAATTTGAAAATAGTTTCCAACCACTGGAAACTATTTTTGAAAGATGTGGATAACTTAGAATCCTTGAAAAATAATGGCTTTTTTTAAACATTTAGAATAAAAGATTCCTAAAAATGATCTAAAGCCTAATATGAAGAAAAAAAATGAAGAAGTAAAATCTCTTGTTTTTGAAACTACATTGAAACCTACAAAAGGATAATGTACCTGGATTCTTGATATTCAGTTTTCTTTACATATGATAGGATATTTCAAATTATTTAAGAATATGAATGATTCTAAAGAAGTCACTTTGACATTTGAAAATGATGAATCCTTGAAAATAAATGGTGTTGGATCAACCATCATTTTCAAATAAAAGATTTACTCCAATAAATCTTTTAAGTTAATGGGATGAAACACAACATCATATGTTTTTCAAAATTGGGTGATGATGGTAACAAATTTATCTTCCAAAATGATGGATTTTTTTTGTGAAAAGTGAATAATATTGAAATATTCTTATAATATGACAATATATAAAATAAAATCTAGTTCAAATTTATGTTAAAAAAGTATTGTTACATGAATATGGTGGAATAGAATCAATTGTGGAAAAAAGGATTTGAAAAAAGTTCCAAATAATCCTGAGAGAGTTATCCAAAAGATATAGGGTCTGAGGAATTCATAATTTTTAAAGAAGAAGATATTGGTGTTCCACTATTTTTCATAAGTAAAGATTACAAATTAAGTGCATAAAAAAGTTGAGATTTGTTCAATATAGCCCCTGGAGCTTATTCATTCTGATATTTTTGGGCCAATTGTAAAACAATAAACAGATAGAGATAAGCACTTCATCACTTTCATTAATGATTTTACTCACATTACTTCTATTCTATATATGAAAAATAAATTAGGTTCTTTGAAGATGCTTAAATGTTTTTGAAGGAAGGGTGAGGAAGATGTTAGTATTCAATGAAGATGTTGAGAACTGATAATGGTGGTGAATATAAAAGTGAATAATTTGATATTTGTTTTGAGAATAATGGAATTCAGCATGAGTATATTTCCATATATACTTCTAAGCAAAATGGGGTTGCTGAAAGAATGAATAGAAGTTTAGTGGAAATGGGAATAACTATGTTACTTTAAAATAGTGTTTCTCGTTTATTTTAGAGTCAAGACATGATTATTGTTGTATATATCTAGAACCATTTTTTCTATATCCTTAATCAGATATGAAACCATATTAATTATTTTTTTAAAAAACATCATGTTTGAAACACGTCAATGTCTTTAGAAGTATGTATTATAAAGAATAAAGTTGAAAACTATGGAAATTTTGAATAGAAATGTGAAGATGGATTATTTCTTGGATACTATTAAGAAGGAAGATTATATAGATGTTTCATCAAATAAACTATAATTTTATTTGTTTTTGATGATGTGAAAGTGATTGAAAAGGAATTAGAAGATAAACATACTTGGGAAGGTGATGAAGAAGAGAAATTTTCTTTTGAAAATAATTATGATAAGAATACAGAAAATTGTATTCCTAATAAAGAAAAAGAATACAATTCATCTATTTCATGCGAGGAGAAAGATAATGAAAAATCTCATCCAAGGATGAGGAAGAGACTGGAAGCTTATAATCTAATTGGTGATCAACATTATAAGGTTCAAACAAGTAGAACAATGAATTCGATTATAAATACTTCATTGTATTCAAAAGTGGAGTCGAATGATGTGAATAAAACTTTTGACAGTCTAGAATGGGTTTATGTGAAGCATGAACAGTTGGATTTGATTGAAAGTAATTATACACGGGAACGTATTCCCAATCATGTAAAAACATTATTAGTAAAAATTAGGTTTTCTAGAACAAGATAAATGAATAAAGTGAAGTAATAAGAAAAAATGAAATATTGGTTTGAAAAGTTTATTCACATATTGAAGGTATTTATTTTGATGTAACCATCACTCCTGTGGAAATACTTGAAAAAATCAGAATCTCCCTTTCTATTGCTGCACAACGAGGCTACAAGATCATTCAAATGGATGTTTTATCTACATTACTGAGTGGTGATCTTGAAGATGAAGTTTAAATTGAACAACCTTGTGGATATGTTGTTGGAAAATATGATAGTTATTTGTGATGATTGAAAAATGATTTCAATGGCATAAAAAATCTCCATATGAATGGTATTAAAAATTATATACATGCTTAAGAAAAATGAATTTAAAGAAATGAAGAGTGGATAACCATATCTACATCAAAGAAAGTAAAGTGTACTCCCTCATTGTGATTATTTATATTGATTAAATTATAATTATTTGGAATGATTAATTAATTCATGAATGCTTTTATAAAGAAATGATAAGGGTATGCTAAATGTCCATATTAGGATAAATTAAATACATTCTTGGGTTTCAAATACATAAAAGTAAGGAATTCATTTTTTGTTCCCAAGAAAATTATGCTAAAGAACATTTTAAGACGTTTGGCATGGGAAAATCAAAAAAAAATCCACTCCAATTTTAGTCGGAATAATGTAGAAAAAATATGGATAAAGAAAGGAAGTTGATCAAAATGTTGTTTGAAAGTTGACTGGATGTTCTTATGTGTTTGAATACCTCAAGACCCAACATTCTTTATGCGGTTACCTTATGTGCAATATTTTAGAGTCCTCCAAAAGTGTCACATTTAATAGTTGGAAAAAGAATTATCACATACAAAAAAAGAACAATAGAATTAGAAATCATGAATGGAAGATTAGATATTTTCAAATTGTTAGGGTATTCAGATGTTGATTGTGTCTGAATTGTTGATGAAGGAAGATCTAGATCTGGTGGAGAATTAATTCTGGGAAATAATTTTGTTAGTTGTAATTCAATGAAATATAATTCAGTAACTCTCAGTATAGTTGAGGATGAGTATGTTGATTCCACTCAATCCATAAGTCAACATATGTGGGTGAAGACTCAATTTAATGATTTACATATTAAAGTGACGTTACCCATTCTATTGGGTCACAAAAATCAAAGAAAAATTAATCTAATCAAGAATCCTATTCAACATTCTCATTAAAAACATATTGATATCAAATATGATTTTATTAATTATCTTAGGTAGATTAATGAACTGAAGTTGGTGTATGTTCAAACATCACAAAAAGTTTCTAACATATTAACAAAACCATTACCAAAAGAATAATATTCTTAATTGAGGTTGAAAATGGCTATCCAACCACTTTCTCTTCATGGTTGAAGTATTCATTTTTCCCCCTCTATCATCATTGGATAATATTTCAAAGGGGGAGAATCGTTTCATAAACCAATGTATCTTATGTAAAATAGAACGATTTATGGGTAAGTTATGAATTCAGTACTATTTTTGGAATGAACTATTCTGACTATTTGTTGGAGTGGTTGAAATAATATAAATTGTTTTGAATTCTTTGGATAATGAAGAAAATACCAGGTTGAAAAAGATATGGGTAAGGAAAAAGAATGTCTTTTTTCATTATCACTACATTTGGACAGTATAGTTTTTTTTCATTTATTATTATTTCCTACAATGAGTTATCTAATGTAGGCTTAGAATTTTTGATAAGTAATACATCGCATGGGGATACAATGGTCAGGGATTTATTAAACATGGTTTACAAAAAATCCAAACGGGGGTGTTTTTAAGACTAAGTTGATGAAGAAGGTGTTTGTTTTCATTAGTTATCATTTTTTGTCAAGTAAATAGTTAGAAGAAAGAAAATCAAATCACATTGTATTTAGTGGAAAACCCACTGAATTTCCTTTTCAAAATAATTGGACTCATGTTTTCTGAACAATCGAATTCACTTTTTTCCATCATAATAAAGAAAAACTATTTGAATTAAAATATTCCAATCAGACATTACTTGGGTCTTGAATAGGAACATATTTTAATGAATAATTGATCATTATCTAGAAATAAAAAATTGGCCACATGGAGAATGCAACTTTATGGAAGTAAATGGTCATCATATTCACTTTGGATCTCTTATGAAAGAAGTGATTGTTTTGATGAAGTATCAGATTATTCATGATTATAATAAAATTAAATGTGACGATTCTTTACAGATTCATATTTCATAAAAATTATAAGTTTATTACAGAACATTTGATATAATCTTGTTAAAAGAAATTAAGAATAACATGAGGTGCTGATTTTTTCTCAATATTATTAGATTCAAGTGGAAGAATAATAAGAGATGGTTCCAACTCACTATAGCATCCAATCATCCATCAGAACCATAATAAACATTTCATACCCAGGAAGATTGTACATAGGCTCCAAAGGTAAATAATCATTCCCAAAAATGATCATATTATGAAATGATCATACCCAAGATAATCATACTCAGAAATACTATACTCTTCAAAAACATAATTAGGTTGAGTAGAATGGTTGATTGAATTTCCGAAGGAAGAGACATATGAACTCTTATTTTAACTCAAATATTCTATTCAAAGTGTTTCAAGAGAAGTGATGATTAAAATGAGTGAATATGCTATCAAGGGGGAGCCTGAAATTTAAAGATAAATTTTTATTTCTTCATTCACAACATCAATTAGTATAAATCTTGGTTTTGAATAAATCAATTGGAATTAGTTATTGAAAATCAGACATAGAAATTTGAATCGTATTGGCGATTCAAAAGTATGGATGTAAAAGGGGATGAATTATTAATAAGAATAGACAAACATTGATAAGATTTGATTTTATAAACATGAATCTTGTGGTTTCAGGTGAAATATAATTTTTGGTGAATTTGTGTGAGTGGGAATAATTTTTGGGATTCCCACCCAAAAATCTTGAGGTTCACCAATAAAAGGAGAAGTACTTTTTAAACTTTGAATATTGATATTGTTCACAATAGTAGAGAGAGAATCTCTAAGTTTCCATTGAAGAGAAAAATGATATTTTATTGATCTTTGTTGAAGATGTTTTGACAGAGATAAGTTATAGGATTAGAGACATGATCTTGAAATGGTTTTCATGTGATCATCACACTCAAAATTTATCATACATTGTTACTTTTGAAATTGAGATTGTCAATCATATTTTTTTTATCATCAAATTAGGATGGATAATTAGATTCATAATTTTCATATTGTGATTTCTGGACTGAGTAAGAATCATAATGGGAAGAACAGTATCAGGGAAAATTAGACCGAAGTAGAATCGTATCAGGATGAATCATATTGGAAAATATAGGACAATAGAATAAACATACAATGAAAAATAATATAATGTAAAATCATATATTGAAGAATCATATCAAGAAGAATCGTACTCAGATGAATCATAATGGGATACTCAGACTGGTGAAATCGAACTATGTTTTTCATAAGAATGACCAAGAAGTTCTTACCATCTTCTAGTTATAAAACTAAACAAGTGTTTAAATTGAATACACTTTTGGAATTGAAAAAGAAGCACTGGTAACATTAGTTGATACAAAAATATTTCATTACCCAATTTGTAATAAGAGGGTTCACATGCACTATTGAATTGTTTTCATAGTGCTACACTATTGTATGGGTAGATCCTAGTGGTTTTAATCCAATGATTGTTTTCTAGTGGATTGTATGGTATTGGATCATAGCCAATACATACCAAGGAAATATATATTCTTATATAATGGTGAACCTAGTGAATATTTTTTTTCATTTGGATGAGTGTTTTAATTTTTATCAGTAGGTAAATCAATCATTTACATGAGGCAATTTTTTTTGAAGGAAACCTAAAAGAAAAATGTATCACTGATTCACCCATTATACCTCTCACAAATAAAATCATCCAGACTGGTATCTTTCCAGTTGTGTGCCATCAGTGTGGGAAGGAAGGGAACATCTGACCTTTGCGCTCATCTCCTCCCAAACCTTATCATCAATGTGGTTCTATGGGTCACTTACAATGTTTTTATAATGAGATGCTCTCATAGTAGAGTGGTGAAGGATCAATGTATTTTAGTGTGATGTCAGCCCAATAAGATTCATTTAGGTCAGAAGGTCCTCAATATAGTGGCCAAGGAGGTAGAACATAAACAACTTTTGGGTAGATTCATTTCAAGGATGAATCATCGTCTTGCGAAAATTCTCATCCTCAAACAGAGGTGATGTATATTTGTGCTATAGATCAGGCACCATAAGGATCAAATTATAGAACTACAAATAGTTTGAGGTAAAATTATCATTGGATCTTCCTTATATATTTTTCTATTTGATACTAGTGATTCTATTTCATTCATTTCTTCATGTCTTGTTGATGTATAGAAATTCCCAATTGTGCTTATGTCGTATGTGGTGGAGTTGGTAACACCACATTCTAATAAGAAATTGCAAGATTTTGGGTATCCATTTTGTACACTAACCCTTTCAGAGGTTAAATTTCACTAGGATTTTCTTATTCTAGAAATTTACCTCTTTAACGTAATTATGGATATAGATTGGATGGTGTGATTACTAGAATGAAATGATTGTAATTGGTGGCGAGTGAGCTTTCTAGAACCTGATGGGAGAACCCGGGATTTTCAGGGTGAGTGGGATCCTGGTAGGGTCATGCTAGACCTCCATATAAACATTTAGATAATATCATTTTTTAGTTATCATTTCTCTCATAGGAGTATGTTGGTGGAACTCGTGAGGGTTGATTACCTCCTATAGTTGATGAATTTCCAAAAGTTTTTCTATTGGGTTTCATAGGTTTTTTCACCGTATTGATATGTGGAGTATTTCATAAATTAAAAACTGAGACCACAACCCATATTTCATCCCCCATACCATATGGCCCCCACAAATTTGAGTGAATTAAATTTATATCTGGATGATTTGGAATCCAAATGATTAATTCTATTGAGTGTTTCTCCTTGGGTGACCCGAGTACTATTTGTAAAAAATGCCAATGGATATCTTTGGTTATGCATTTATTACCATAATTTGAATAAGGTAACAATTAATAATAAGTATAATTCACCAAGTATTGATGAACATTTCAATCTGATTAATAGGGAAAGGTGTTTTTCAAAAAAATTACTTTTAATCTAGTTATCCCCAAGTCAATGTCAGAGAGGCGAATTCCCTAAAAACAACCTTCTGATGTTTTTATAACCACATTCAGATTTTTTTGTGAATTTTTGGTTGATTAATTCTCCATCAGTCATTTTGGGGATCATAAACAAGGTGTCTCATCAGTATCTCGATTCCATTATTGTGGAATTCTTGGACAACATCCTTGTCTATTATGGAACAGAGGAGGAGAACAAGCATCATTTGAGAATTGATTTGGCCACTCTTCGGGATCATATCCAATATGTGAGGTTTTCAAAGTGTGACTTCTAGATTATGAAATTGAAGTATCTAGGTCATGTGATCTCTGAATGATGGGTTTCAATGGACACTAAGAAGAACAGTTCAGTTATTTCATGGGATCGACTAAAAAATGTGTTTGAGTTTAGAATATTTCTTTGCACGATTGTTTTTTACAGGACGTTTTCCAGATTTATCTTGTCTTTCTTCATCCATGATCATTGTAACCAATAAAGGGGTAAATTTTGAATTCATCCCTGAGTTCCAGGAATCCTTCGAGGAGATTAAGTAATGGTTGACCACTTCCCTTGTTTTGATATTTCCTGAATCTCTAAAGAGATATGTGGTTTATTGTGATTTATAAGGTATGTTTCTGTTGAGTTTCATTATGTAGAATGTCCATGTGGTGTATTATGGTTCTCTCCAACTCCAACCACACTATAAGAATTACCTAAACCATGACCTGGAGTTAGCAGTTGTAACACATTCCTTGAACATGTGGCTCCATTATCTTCTGGGGGTAAAATTTGTGTTTTACTATAATCATATGTTCTTAGAATACATTTTTTTGTAGAAGTATCAGAATCTAAGGTAGAATTGTTGGGTGGATTACCATCATGGGTTCAACATTGATATAATTTATACCCCAGGAAAATTTAATTTGGTGGTGGACACTATGTAGAAAACTGCCAGTTCAGGCGTTTAAAGAGTCCAGCGATGAGTGGAATTTGATCGGTATTTTTTCAAAGTTTTATTTTGAGATCAAAAATCACAGTGGAGGCACATTCTTAGCCAATGTCCAGTTAACTCCTTCTCTTATGGAGTTTATTTAGTAATAGTAACCTTGTGATGAATTGTTCCAGTAGTGTATGATGCTTCTTAATGGTAGGGAGTCACTATGTTGTTGGATGTTGTATCCCAAGGAAATTTAGTGTTTCAAGGGTCACTTTTTGGTGTTCTTATCTATGAGAAATTGGTTTATGTAGGATAACCACCATTCTAAATGGGTTGTCATTCTGGGTGCTACAAATATGTAATATTATGTACATCGATAGTTCTGGTCGCTATGTATGATGAAATATCTAGTTGGATATGTATCATGGGGTTATACATGTTAGAAGGTGAATAAAGATCACCAAAGACCCTCAGCTTTTCTTTATCCACTACCCATTCCTACTTGGAAGTAGGAAACGATCACCATGAATTTCATATTTGTCCTACCTTATACACCTTGGGAGAGGAATTATATTTTTGTGGTGATCAATTGTCTAACCAAATAAACTCATTTAATTCATATCATATATTCTGCTAAGGTGGATGAGTTAGTCTAGTATTATGTATGAGAGATAGTAAGTATTTATGTTGTTCTATCGGAAATCATTTGTAATATGGATACAAATTATACCACATTGTTTTGGGAAGACCTTTAGAAGGAAATGGGTGAACATATCAAGTTATACACGACATACCATCCTCAAACAGAGGGTTAGAAAGAGCGGGAAAATCATATTTTGGAGTACATTCTTCAGGTATGTGTGTTTGATTTTGATTGTTCATGGGTTATCAATTTTAGGAATGGTTTATTTTTCATATAACAACATTGACCTATCTTCAATTCGGATGGCTCCTTTTCAGTAAAATTATTCTTGGTCGTGTTGGTTAGCATTGTGTTAGGATAAAGTGGTCGAGACCTCACTCTTCAGACTGAGCTTTGTGAAAGAGAATTTTAATAATTAAAAGTTTATCAAGTAGTGTTTACTGATAGTTCAGAGTATTTAAAAATCTTATAATGATTAGAGGAACCGTGATCAGGAATTTTATATGGGTGACCGGGTGTTCTTAAATGTGGCACCATGCTTGGGTCATCATCGTTTGGGAAAACAAGAAAAGCTGATGTTGATGAATGCCAGACCATTTTAGATTACCAAGAGAATTGATAAAGTGGAATACAATTTACCATTTCCATCTAATATAACATCAATTCATGTTTTTTTTTCAATGTCTCTCAGTGGAATAAGTATAACCTTGATCCATCTCATGTCTAAAATTAGGATGAATTGGAGTTGGAGCCCAATTTATTAATGTATGAGTGGCCAGTGCAGATCACAGATTCTCAAGATAAAGTTATTTATGTGAATTCTATATTTTTGGTCAGGGTTCTCTAAAAACATGGAAATGATGAACATGAGACTTGGGAGTAGAGTCTTGGGTTAAATAGTAGTATCCATTTTTATTCTCTGATCATGAATCGTGTGGACATTCTGAGGATGTAAATTTCTCATGGTGTGGATAATTGTGACATCCATATTTTTATTTTGAGGTACTTATTATATTTATTTTGGTTTTGAATTTATCCTTCGTGTTTCCAAGAATTTTTGGGTGAAACTATGAGTTATTGGGTAAATAATAAGTGGTTCATGGTTTGGTAAACTGTACGCCCTTGCCTAAGAAATAATGCTATAATGTGGTGTCTTTCAAAGTGGATAATGGAATGGTTAGTGCATAGTTTTTTAACCACATGGGAAAAATGTTTGACATATTCTTCATGTATATTATGGGGCACACCGTTTCCACATGATTTGGAAAACCTTGTTAGAAAAATGTTCGACCTATTAAAGTCATTAAAATTTGTTTTTTTATCTTTTTTTCTTCCCAATATTTTTTACCCTAAAAACCCTTATTCCTCCCCACTCTGGATTCCTCACATATAGAGCCTCCCCCTCTCACATTTCTCTATTGGACCTTTGTTTTAGTTGTGGATTTTGTGGTATTTTTCCAAGACTCATCATGTAAGTGGTTCTCCCGCTCGATTTCTCCTCTTTCTATGGTTTCTTCTTCTTCCTTTTTCAGATTTCGTATTTTGAGAATGTAGGGATATGTTTTTAGTGCTATATATTTTATTTTAGGGTTTAATATTGTGTTGTGTGGTTCTATATTTCCTTTACATGGTTCAGCTTAGGTGTGGTTGTGTTTTTTCATTGATTTCTGGATGTTTCTACACATGAGGTGGGTGGTTCTAGGATTATACATTTGTTAATGAATATAATATGATTCTTATTCTTATTTTTCAGATTCAGTGGATTATAGATGTTCTTTTAAATTTCTTTTAAAATAATTCATGCTTCATTTGGGGTAAAAATATATTTTCCAAAGGAAAGGTTTATTTTCCATGTGTATATTGTGTTTTCTTCATTTTTTTATTCTTAACCATGTTTGATACGGTGTTTTGGTGGTGAAAAAAACATTTTGAAATGGATTTGTTTTGAATTTGGATTTGATTATGTTTTTGGTATTGATAATGGTGGATTATCAATGGTTTTAATAGTGCTTCTAATGTTTGTATGTGAATTTTTGTGATCCTTTTGATATAAAAAAATAAAGTTGATCGTCAAGGGAAACCTGTATATCTATTTAGGAGAACAAGGACTAGTATTCTAGTTTACATAGAAGTGGTTTACACAAGATTTATCTAGTATGATATATTTTTAAAATACTTACTAAACTATAATGATGATTGGATACCATGAGTCATGTTGGATTTTCCCTCCTAGTGGCTAGTCCATGAGAATGATGTTGGTTATTGTTTCTACAACACATTTCACTAACATATGATTTTCATAATCTCACATCTGAACTACTCCCTATAGTATTTCCCATTAATTAGTTCTGTATTATGATATTTCTTTAAACATCACCATATAGTTTACAATAAGTCTTTTAGAAGAAAAGAATTTTCTTAATTTTAAAATGTTCTTCCTTTGATATTTTTTCCTTTAAAATGTTCCCTATAGAAATATTTAATATTTTATTTTATAAACATGCATATTAATTTTTCTTATAATGTTTAGGAAATGAATATTTCTATTGCGTGTCATCCTAATGGGAATTGGATCACACCCTATATAAAACATTAGGTGTGTGTAGAATTATTGTTTTTGACCTGGGTAATGGAAATATGTATCATGATGGTGGTTCAGGTTTTTATTCATCTTCCGCATGTAGGACTTAGTGGGGGTGGCTTGATGATGATTCTCCTCTTATTTAATGGTGTTTTTTGGGATAATGACTTGTTTACTTTTTTTATAGACTATTTGGGTTTTTTAGTGTTGTAAAAATTGAAAATGAAAATTATAATTCCATATTTGGTTATAACTATTCAATCTTGGTCTATGTTTTATAATTGGTTTTGTTATTATTCACATTAGTGAAATCATTCTAGAGTTACATTACTGATACACATGAACTTGTTTCTAGATTGTGGAAATAAAAACCTCTCTTATGTCCATGCCACATGTCAGTCGAGGGATGGTTTGGAAGGACATTTATCTTGGTATATGATATAAGGTCTCTCAGATAGGTAGGAAGTGTTTGACCTTGGTCAACCAATCGACGATCACCCATACCACATCACTACCCCAATGGGATATCATAACGTTTGTCACAAAGTCAATAGTGACATTGTTCCATTTCCACTCTAGAATATCTAGAGCCTATAGAAGTCCATCATGACACATTTGTTCTTCATTCACCATCAAAAAATTTAAGAATCGAGCGATAAAACCTGTTATATTCCTCTTAATAGACAACCACAATTACTGATGATGTATACCTATGTAAAACATGGTTAGCCAATTATAAAGTACCCAAATAGTGGAATGTTGTTCCCTCATCAACTCTTTATATATATATAAATGAGGTCACTCATACATTCCTATGGAAGATTAAGGTTACACTCTTGTCAATAATCCAACTAGGAGGTGGGTTCTCAGCTGTGACACTCTCTCTCAATACAAGACCCTCGGAATCAGAAAGCTTCATCATATTCACAAACTTTAGAAGGGGGAATGTCATTGACAAAGATACTATGATTGGTTTCCCATTTTTTTCTTGACCCTCCAGATACATCTCAGAAAACAAATCCATCAACTGTCATTCACTGATGTCCTCCTTAACTGCTTGCATATAAGTCTCTTGGACCAAGTCATCAGCTATGACATTTCCCATTGTGAGTGTGTAAGTAAGCTGAAAATCATAATATTTCAGGTATTCCACCACCCTTGGTTTCTTAAAATTTAATTCGTACTGTGTGGAGAAGTATTTTAAAATTTTATGATCCTTGTAAATGAATAATATATTGCACAATAATTATTACCTCCACTAGAATATAGAATGGTCAATGATAGGTATCTCGATGTCATGTGTTGGGTAATTCCACTCATATGGCCTCAAATGGAGGGTCACGTATGCTAAAACCAGACCAATCTACATCATAGATTCTCCTAGAATGATTCTTAATGGATCACAATATTATTAATATCATCTTCCCATATATGGAAGAATCAGGATTGTCTCTGAAGAGATTATTCCATTTAATTCATGAATTTTTGTCTCATAATGAATCATTCAAGTTGAATTTCACACCCTTATTGGTCAATCCCACAAGCGATGCATCTTTTCTTGAGAAATAATAAATGAATTTTCTATAATATCCAAACAACCCTAATAAAATTCATACATCAAGCACATTATTTGGATTCACCTAGGAATCCATGACACTCACCTTCTCTGTGTCAACTGATATGTCTACTTAAGATATAATATGACCTAATAAGGGAAACTTATCGATCTAAAGTGGAATTTACTATGACTCACATAAAGATGTCTCTCTCTTACTATACTCTCCTTAATCTCATAATAGGTAGAATAGTCATTTCTAGTGCTAGAGTACACTATGATATCTTCTATGTAGACCACAAAAATTGAATCAAGATACGAGTGGAAAACTTAATTCATCATAGACAGAAAGACTGTTGGAATGTTTGTCAGACTGAATGGCATAACCAAATACACATACAAGTCATACCTACGATAGAATGTTTAATGTGTTATTTTTGATAGTCTCACATTCACCTAATGGTATCCCTTACTCAAATTTATTTTGGAGAAATTAGTCTCTCTTTGGAGCTAGTAAAAGTGGTCATTTATATGGGGAAGCAGATACCAATTCTTCATCATAATTATGTTCAGTCAGCATTATTCCAGGTTCAATCAAAGGGTACCTCGAACCTTGATTACAAAATGGATAAGTGAAACCCATGGAGATGTGATGGGTACGATAAAACCTTTTTCCTCTAAATATTTAAGCTACATTTCGAGTTCTTGGATATCTATAGGTTCCATCATATTAGAGGTAATAGAAACTATTTCCGCACCTATAACTAGCTCTACAATGAAATCAACCACTCTCTTATGAGGAAATCTAGAGAAATCATTAGAGAAGGAATCCCAAAAAATGACCCACAGTGGGAAGGAATTAATTTAATTTCTTTCCTTCCATATTCATAAAGAGACTCTCCATTTGTGATTTCATTTCTCTTATTCTATTATGCTTGGGTTCATATTGACCAACATAGATATCCCATTATCCTTTATGAATATACATTCTTCCATAATGTGATGCGAAAGTTACCTGTCATAAATAGTAATCCACTATGGTTTGATAAGAAACAAGCTAGTCCATACTGAGAATGCCGTTGAAGCCAGTCATCTAGAGAAAGAAGAAAACCCCTAATAAATGGTTCCCATGATGTTCAGGGGGTAAATCTTAACACTATGAAATGACATATTCTCTGAACCCTAACATTGTGTCAAGGGAAAAGAGTCCAAATAATTACTTTATTAAAAGGCCCACACATTTCAAAATCACATCAGATATACAAGAGTGGGATTCACCTATATCAAAAAGTGTAGAAACTAACGTGGAGGCTACCGTAATGGTAACTCAAAACATACATGTACTTGGAATTTAATCCATAAGATTATAATGCACTGCATAAATGTGGTTAAAACCACATCCATGATATGCTTCCTGAAAAGACTGGGTAGGTCCACTCTACTGACACTGATTTTTTGAAGCCATAGTTTCACATATATAGATAAATAATCCTCGGTCTAGTCAACCATTAGAAGAAAAACTCCTAGACTAACATGGATATATTTATCCTATACATGATACAGGTTTTAGTATGGATCCCCTCTCACTTGATGCTAGAGGTCAAGACCGACAGAAGCACTGAAGGTGATCCATCCTGCCACAAACTCGAATCTATATCCAAATTCTCATTCATGTAGACTTTTATAGAATATCCATCCATACTAGTGACACACCACATGATTATCAGTGTGTTTTACTTAGATAGAACATCCATCGCATACACCCTAGAAGCATCACTTATAAATTATAGTTGAATTATCACACTGGATCGGAACATAACCTCCCTGGATAACATTTCCAAATATATGAGATTTCATTCCATAATAAGGGTTGAGTTCACTATCTCTATAAAATTATACATCTGGAATGCATTTACCTATTACCAAACATTGCATACAAGACCATCCTCAAAATGCATCATTGTCATCAACTCATTATTGGTTAGGGATAAAGCCAAACACTAGAGATCAATAAATATTGAAGAATGATATAGGATAGTTATGGTTCCATAATAAAGATATATGAACTCCCTAGAAAGGCCCACTCTCAAATTCTATTAGAGTAAGTGATTGTAGAAGGCCATCTCGAAGTATTCCCAGCCCTAACCCGGATAATTCTCAACATCGAAGATAATGTCCCACCAACGCTTGTAAGTATCCAATTACATGTAAGTAGCGATATTGGACCTCTATTCTAGAGGCATATCAAAATGGTAAATGATTGAAATTTTATCATTTAGGCATGACTCAGCATCCTGAGGTCTTCCATCATCTAATAAATTGGTAGGATGCTCTTATTGAATTTGCTCAGTCTTTTCTATTGTATTAGTAGCAGGATGTGGACCACCTATAATATGTTGCATAATACAATGATAAGTGTCATGGAACTAAGCATTGGTGACTAGTGTACAATCAATAGGACGTTCCTTGGGTGACACTACAAGTGGCTCCAGACCCATCGCCTACGAAGTGGGGTCATTTCTACTCTCTTGGAATATAATATGAGTAAATAATAGTGAAATAGGTAAAAAATTTCAAGATCTCTTTTATGGAATGATTTATAATAGATAGGAAAATAATAAAGGGAAAACTATACAGAAATGATATGTAAACTCCCTCCCCAGAAAAACATAACCGGAATCTTGATCTAGGATTTAAGTATATGTGATATGATAATTTCATTGAAATATCATAGGGGGCATGGCCTACTACCCACTATTGACATCATGTTAGTGTCATGTTCTCATTTTACACATATTTGAGGTCCCTTTTCATTTGAAATGTGGTATTCATTTTAATTCATTTATCTATCAAAACCCCTTTAAATTTTGAAATTAGGTGGACCTCCATTTAAATTTATAAGGGCACACGCACATTATAAATATAACAGTGGTTTCCACTAAATAATAACCATAACATGTTCCAACCGATGTGACCAATTATTCTAGGATCAACATGCCATAACCGACTGCATAAGGTTTCTTCATGAATACAGATAAGAAAACACAATTTGGCTAAATTAGGCCCATTAAGTGTTAGTTATGCTTCTCATCCTTATAATACAAGTTGGCACATATCTATATGTAAACAATCGAGCATTGAAACATGCACAAGAAATAAAGGAAATACACACATGAAAAAGGAAAATGGATTAGAATAATGCATGGAATATTAAATCATAAGGTTCCTAGTATGATTCATAGTTCTAATACTCCCCCATACCATTACTCCAAGGAGAGATAACCCTTTAAAATAATGTCTTCATTAATAATAGAACAAAGAAAGTTTGTCACCCAATGGTGAAATCCATGAAACTATAATTGTTCAAGCGTAACATCATTTAATCCTCCCAGGTAATTTGGGTTTCCCAAATTATAGATTAGATACTCCCAAGAAAATGCTCACTACCAAATTCCAATGTCTTATTCTCATTTTTAAACCCTAAGAAAAAGAAAAATAATAAATAAATACATATGGTACCCCTTTATTGTGTCTTGTACTGGGTTCCACTTATCGGTTCATCATGAAGGTGGAAAAAGGATCCCATGTGCACATCTTGGATGAAAAAAGGCTTCTAAATGGAAGAGGGAGACTAGGGTGTCTCTCTAGGGAGACTATGTCCTCATATATTATAGTGAGCTCTGTAGAGGTTAATAGCTGATAAATAGAATAATTAGAAATAAGATACATAAAATAGTTTATCTAATAGAAATAAAAAAAGAAAGATAAATAAGAAACATAAAGAAGTTGATTAATAAATTGATACCAAATGTTTATGTTGATCATGATTCTATAAAAAATATAAGATTACATTGGGGAAAAAGGATACAGACATATGATACCTACTATAAAAATATTAAAAATAAAAAAAAATCTACTACAAGCATCTTGAACATAGGTTTGGTTCTCTACCCCATGCTCCATACTAATGCTAGGAATCAAATATTGGAATACAACTACTTTTTGTTATCCATACCCTCTATCAGAAACATTACATGGGTACCAAAGCTGGACCATGTAGGGTGTGTGATACAATCTTAGTATTCCAACAAAAACGATGTCTAGGACAATTTGTTTTGTGTAATAAATACATAAACAATGTTATATAAGTGATAAGTGTAGGGAAACAAATAAATCATTCAGTCTGGGTTCCTAAATGGACACTTAACTGATTCCACATGCTTCATCAAAATCCAGATGTCTAAAAAAAGGTACATTTACAAGTATTAAGGTATATTTATGATTCATCATTATGTATATTACAAGTGAAGATTGACCCCATGAATGTGATTTGTCTTTCTGGATGCATCCCAAGAATATCAATCAAGAATGATCATAATTCAAATAATTTTAATCACATTTAAACAAGAAATTAATTCAACAAATCCAACGATGGAGTAACAATCCCATCCGAGGTGGTCTGTAAAGAATAGCAAGTGTCACTATAGGATTCTCCTCTATATCCAATACCACTGAGTCCCTCCAAGGAACTCCTTAAAGGAATCCCTTATATCCTTCAAGGTTTGGTGAACCATATGTTCATACCAAGTATCTCATATATGGGATTGGTTATCACACAAGGCATTATGTTTCCATATTTCCAGTGTTTCCATCCCCAATTTCTCCCATAGGAAACCGTTGTCACTCATGAGTTTGAATAATACGCCCGAAGATCTTATACAAGGCAAGCCAAATTTTTTATTCTAGCGCATCACCTATTTACAAGGCTAGGCATGGAGAGTCTATCATTGATGTCCTTAAGTTGGGGCACATGTTATTTCCCAGTCTACAAGAAAGTAAATCATTGCAACCATGTAATATAATAAAAATGGAATTTTTAATCATATCTCATCAATAATAATTCCAATATCACTTTCTAAACAAGTTATCCACGTTACACAATTCAAGTTAAAAAACTATGTAAATAAGAACAAGTCAGAAAATTTAATCAAGGATCGAGAACCATGGCATAATTCAATACATGAGGCAATGATACTTGAGTAATAAGGATTGACCACATGGGAATAAGAAACAAGTTCATGAATAAGGATCATGGCATGGCATAAATGTAATGTGGTGAAATAATTCTTGAAGAATGTGGCCAATCAATGACCATGAAGGAAAGAGAATCACTAAGGGGGGCCAAACTCATAAATCCGAATTATTCTTAATTAAAATTATAAATTAATGAATTTAATATTGGAGGATCACACACAAATAGTGGTAAATGACTCAATGAATGGGAAATTAGGTCATTAAGATTGGAACACACAAAGGGGTGGACAAAGACAAGGCTGAAAACCCAATATGGGTTTTTAATATATTAAGGTCACAAAAAACATAAGGAACCCATTAATTTAATTTATTAAAAACATTTGCGGTGTCTCTTGAAATTCATTTCACACGACACAATGGTGTATCATTTAAAAATGTGACAAAATGAGTGGTAAATACCAATACCCCATTCCTTGATGTAGTAGCACTCCACTTTGCCACTATCGAATCTTGAATTTATCTAAAAAGATTGATATCAATGAAATAAGCCCACACTATAAAAATATGTAATATGTGGTCACATAAAAATGGAAAAACATAGGATGGAAAAAGGGTTAAATATAAAGGAGGGGATCTTAGAGCATACCATGAAATTATCAAGGGATCCTATTGAGATAATCTTGGTTGATGAATGAGGGAGATATCCCAAAACCTATAGAGGAGTAAGGGAGAAGGATTCATGTGTGAGGGAGGAGGGTTGTTCCACTGGATACGTAATGGAGAATGGAGAGATTTAATTAAAACATTCATTTTGGGGAACTTTGGAATGTCACCTTTACAAGAAGGGAAGCATAGTATGGTTGTATGTTTTTCAAAACCATGTTCTAGTCATGCACCAAGACCCTACTCAAGTGGATGCATTCAAGGGATGGGGAACAGTTTGATTAACCATGCACAATCCTAGAAAAATGCCTCTGGTAAAATCTGTAGATGTCCCACATAGGCATGTTCTTGGAGTCACACAGTTTTAGACAAACCACATGGCCCCTATCACTTGGTTAGATACAACTTCATGATTAGAGAAACCATGTGGGATGTGATACATGGTTTCTACTAACCATGAAGCTGAGTCTTCCGAATTAATTGTCGGGGCTCCAAGCTCCAAAAGATCGCCATATTCCATAGAAAAACCATCAAATCTTTTAGGAATGATTATTAGATCCAAAAATTAATAATCCAAACTAAAAACAATGGTTTTTACCTTTTATAAAAGTAGGTATGTTAGAACATGAGGTTAAAGTATGTTCAACCAAATAGAATATTGAGTTAAGGGTTTCTCATTTCAATTTCATATCTGTGAAACATAGTCCATATTCACCCCTTATTTTATTTTGTATAAACTTTCCCTTTTTTGTTATATTAAGAATTAACGTATCTTAATTTTATTTAATGTTCAAATTAAAATTATTTCATTCATGGGGATTATGATAAATAAATTATCAAATTAGTAAGGGTTGGTTTCACAATTTCATTATTATTCAAGATTATTTTTGTTTAAGTCACCCTCTGGGGAATTAATTTATATTTCTGTATTAAAAATTTTATATTATCTTCTCCTATGGTTATTCATAAAAATTTTCAGGAAATTGTACCATATTCCACTCTTTGGAACGTAAAATTATTAAGAAAGTTTTTTAATAAAATAAGACTACTTTGATCATTGGTTAGAATAATTCTTCATCAAAACCCATGTTTTATAAAAAATAATTTAAATATATTTTCAATCTTTCCTAAATGATTTTTTAAATTCATTTTTACCCATTTTTAAATTTTTCAAAAAAAATTAAGGGAAACATTACGTCGTTTTTGAAACAATGCTATAATGATTTCATCTAAAATGTGAAAAAAATATTTGTTGTAACATGTATTAAATGAATAAATATTTTATTACATCATGACTAGTAAATGTTTTTAAAATTATATTATTGTTTAGAAAGGTGAATTTCAATGAGAATTATAGGAAAACTATTTTATCAACTTTTTTTAAATTGTTTTTTTTAAAATGAAAAGGATATTTTCCCTAAGAATGTTCTTATAGATATTTTGGGGGTATTTATATTCATAAATGACATGCACCCTTTAATGTAATATTGTTACAATATGGATCTTTTGTATTTATATCATCCTTATTATTTATCTTTACAATTTATAATTGTTTTATTTGAGGGTGTACAATTTTATTATCATTCACCATTTTACTCTGAATGATTAATAATTATTTTTATTGAATGAGTTATTTATTAACATTTCATGTGATAGATTTTCAATAATAATGTTTATATTTATTATGTTTCACCTATTTTATATAAGGATTAAATTTGACATTGTATGTACTAATTGGTGCCCACTATAGCCCTATGATATATCGGTAGTCCTCATGAGATAAACTAGATATGGTTTTGGATAAGGGCTTTAAAATTTATGTAGATTTCTTGGAATAAGAATAAGGGATATTAGAGTTCTTGGACAAATACTCAATGGTATTAGATGTCTTGTAAAAATCATGTATGTTTTGTTTTAGATGTCTATTGCGTAACATTCCATCATTATGAATTCAGTTATTTATATTTCTTGTGATTATCTGATTATATAGAATATCCATCATCAAGTTCCACGATCCTATGTTTATTTATATGGAATTATTTGATCATGTTTTATTAATTACTTATTATGATCAAGCTATTGATTAAATGAGTATATTTCATTTATTTACCTTTCTATTTTGATTATTCCTTATTTATTCGTATCTCCTGTTATACACTTACAAAGGTGGAGAATCATAGATGACCCTTTTCTTATGTTTTATTTTTATGAGGATATGACGATTTATTTTGTTATTTATGTAAAGGAATATTATAAGTTGTATAATTTCTTTCTCAAGGAAAATAACTTTCTTATTTTATATTATAAAAGATAATGTGAATTTAAAGTATGTATCTATTTTACCTAAACTACTAACTTACTCATTCCTTCGATATTTGATTCCTCATATCTTATGAGAATGTAATAAAGAATGCATCGGCTCTAGAAAACTGGGGTCAGGGACACTATAGTTTGTATCATATGAATTTTATTAGAATCATTGGGAAATATATTAAGGAAAACATTTATTAGGGAACATATCCTTATAATAGACTTTGAGTATATGTGTAGAAGAACATCATAATGTTTTGTTAAATAAATTATTATATAGATTTTCCTTGAACATACAACAATGTTTGAATATTTCCATTGGATATGGTTTTATCACATATGTAGCTAGAAGTAAAGACATTGAAAAGTGCATATTGGGAATGACCCGATCATCACCCTATTCATGACAATAGGCCTTACTGTGAACCTATTTTGACACTCCTAGAGGATATAGTATTTATAATTATAATTTTATATAAAAATATTTTTAAATTATTTGAAAATAAAAATATCCTCAAATAAACCACATTTATGATTATAAGATTATCTATGAATAATTTTTTCAATTTAAAATCACAATTTCATTAGTTTTGGGATTATAAATTTTTTTTCATAATATTATGATCTAATCTAGTGTATGTCATGGTACATAAATTTCACTTAACTATTTTAATTGGAAATATATCAATGCACATACTCAATGTTTGTATTTCCATCCTAAGAAGGATAATGATTCCATAGAAATACCTACAATTGAAACTAGAAAAATTATAACCACATTAAAATAGATGTATTAGTTTAAAATAAATAAAAATTCCAATATGGAGTATCCTTTTTATGCACACACATTTTAATGATGTTATACCACCCCATCCCTAAAAAAATCCTCAATTAATTAGACTACAAATGCATTTCGTGGTTGGAAATAGAAATATTCAATATTGAAGATATTTATTGGTCAAGGAATTATTCAAAGGATTAATGTTTTCACGTATGTTTATCATCTCTCTAGAGATAAGGTGAAATGGTTTTAATTGATTCAAAATTATATAGATGAGAAGGAAATATCAACTATGCATGAGAAGGATTTCAAAGTAATCTTCATGGAAGGATATTTTTTTCATGTGTAATGAGAAGATATAGAATGATAGGTATTGAGTCTAATACCAAAATAAGATCAAAAGGTTATTATTATTAAAGAAAAATTTACTCAGTTTACAAAGATTATTACATACTATGTACATAATCCAAAGCACCTAATTGACCACCTCCTTGAGGGGCTTAAACCAAGCCTCTTAAGAGAACTATTGTCTAAAACATTCTCATCATATAAGGACGTACAATCAGTAGAAATTAAGAAAAATAAATAATTATAGAAGAAATATGGATTTTAATGGAAGTAAAAGAAGAAGAAGAAGATAGCAAGGAAATAAATGGATAAAAAGTAGGAGGGAAATAACGATTTTACAAAATGTCATTCTTTTGGAATGAAACACCTTGGTAAATACCTAACTAAAAATGTATTTTTCTTCAAGTGTGGTGAATGAGGTCAGCCTTATCATGTTTTCAAAGACATGAATTAATATTAAAATGTGAAATGCTCCGACTGTAAAGAGATGGGGCACTATGAAAATGAATACCCAAAGCATCAAGGGAAAAGAAATCAAAATTAGATAAGGGGTCAACATCAATATAATTCTCTTACTACAGACAAAGTGAAAATATTATTATTCCTTTTTATTTGGATACATGTATTATGATATAGAAGTATATTATTAATAATGTTCTTGAAGTGTGTAATGATTTTACTAGAGTCATTTTTTATTAAGTATTTGAATGCGCAAGTTAACAGGTACCAATAAACAAAAAAATGATTCAGTGGTAAGTAATACATAATTAAAAACACATGATTGAGGTAAAGATAACCCTTAATATTTATGGATGTTTGTATAATGATGTTGGTATAAATACATGATTGAAATGGATTATTTAAATTGGATAGAATTTAATACCTTGGAATTTATTAATGTTTTTTGACAAAATGGTTTATGTTATAATTGATTGAGTTTAAAACAATTCATTTATGGAATATATCCCATAATATACGTTTTATTTAATGAATATGGAAACATTCATGATTTCAATAAGGTTTTATGGTAATTACAGTTATTGAAATGTTTCAATATAATTAAAGATGAAGGTATAAATATGTTTGGTTTGTGATATTTAAGAGCTACTTCAGCTTTTTTGTGGAATTAATGATATGTTAATTTTGGACTTTTAGTGTCCTTTCATCTAATTTTTTTGGATATTAAACTCTTTGAAGGGTTATAAGGTTAAAATTTTATGAAATGGTTTATGTTGAACTTTGGATGAGGTGTTTGAGATAAATGTATTGCATGTCAATATAGATATTTCAGAATATTGAATAAATTATACTAACCATATTGATTTTTGAAAATATTTAGAGACTTATGTAAAGGAATTACACTCCTTTAAAGAATGTACAGTCCATTAGAAGTTTATTTTAGTGCTTTTGGTATAAAATATTTATTTTTGAATATTCATCTCTCACTATAATGGATGAATTGGAAATTGAAAAATTCATAACCAAATAATTAAAATATTATTATGAAATAGAAACATATCAAGTATATATCCATATATTCATAGATGGTATAATATTTCATTTACTTTAGGAAAAGGATTGTAAAAAAAATTAACCTACTACATTCATATTATATGAATCATATGGTCTTTTGAATGATCACATATTTATGGTTTTATGTCCCATAAATTTCCCTTGATCAGTACCTTTTTTTATTTATGACCTCAATCACTCTCTATAATTATTTATGCTTTTCATCCATGTACATATCTTAAAATACCATAAATTTTCTCTGACATAGAATAATATTTACGTGTTATTACATATTTACTTTGCACATATTAAATGATTATGTTTTATTAAAACTTATTATGATTTGGTCTTTTCAACAATAATATTTCCAAATTTCAAACACTTGATTTCCAATATCATGTTTGAATTGCAAGGAATAAATTTATTTATGTTCGGGGGAATATAACACTACAAGTTATAAAAAACAGGAAATTTTTTTGATAGTGTGTATGACGTTCAACACCATCCTTAGAAGAAAATACAACACTCAAGCCTTTATGAAACATTTATTTTTAAATAAATTTATTCACTTTGATTTCTTGTGGAACATGTAACCCAGAGTCAAGATGAAACATAATAGAGTATAACATTATTACAAATCCATTAAGACTACATGTATGAATATTAATAATTAAATTATGAATATTATGGTTATCAATTGACTATAAATAAAATATGAATAATTTAAAAACAAAATACCATTTTTATGTTAAAAATATATTTTTTCTAAAAGATGGTTCAGTCACACTTCACACACAAAAGTTAAAATTAAGTATTTATATTATTTGAATATTTATTTGGTAAAATTAAGTTAATTTTTGAAATTAAAATAAATAAATAATATTTGGTGGATTTGTTCTATATTTTTATGATATAATTCATTTTTTATGAATAGTGAAAAATACTGAATTTTAATGGAAAACTTCCTTTTTAATTAAATTATTTAAAATTTAAAATTATATTTTGAATGGGTTTTAATGTAAAATTAATTAAATTATATATATTTTTTATTTTTAACCCAATTTATATCATTGAATTATTTTCATATTGAATTTCGAAATACAAACTTTTTAATCTTTTTTGAACGTTTTCTCTTTCAAAACTCACATTCTCGTCAAATCTACTGGGTTTCATTTAAATTAAAATTTTACACTATTATAAAATGAATGTGGAGAATATTCTTCCAAATATGGAATCAAAATTATTTATCTTTTCAAATATGTTCAACCTACTTGTTGACTAAAATTAATAGTGAAAATAATTAAAATGTGTTACTACGAATAAAGGAAAAATGGATTTATTAGGGACAAAAATACAAAATTGTAGGAGGTAAATTGATCTGAAAACATGTATAAAACCGATTTTGTGGACCTATTTCAAATCTATGAATTATAAGATGCTATAATGCAGAATTTTGGACCCTTTTGGATTGTGAAAAACATGGGTACACCTTTTTCTTCTAAAAAATTACTAGTGTTCCACTCACCTCACTTATAATAGGCCACCCCAATCCACTCCTTACACATTCACTACATTTTGGTTCATCATTTACCTACAAAAACCGCTTCCAAAATTCCCTAACCCACATTAGAATCATTATCACTTACTAAAATCCATTATTGGATGAATTTAGTTAAAACCATGTGGATTACTCAAAGAAGAGGTAATGTTCTTCAATGATCATTTTTGTTTTATTTCATCTTCCACCTCCATCAATTCTTACTATACCAGATTGATATAATAAAAACAATATAAAACATATATATATATACATATATGTGTGTGTGTGTGTCTGTGTGTGTGTGTGTGTTTATTACAATTTTCTGACCTTGAACTATCCCCACTTTCATCAAATGGGTTTTGAAATCATCATTCTTGTATATGGCATTGTATTCCCTCTGAAACCAAAGTCATTACTTACTTCATTACCACCTCTCATGGTTGGGTATGATGAAAACTATAGTATTTATATATGACATTTAAAATTTTATTATTCCTATTAATTCATTATATTATATATACCATTTTAATTTCCAATCCATAGGGTATATGGGAAGGTTTCTCATGTTTACGATGAACAAACACCTTGTAAAGCTATATTATTTGTCTTTCACTGATGATTTACACGAAAAATAATAATGAAGATGATAAAAAATAAATTTCATATTAATTGAATTTTTTTATATCTATGAAATATTTATAATTATAAAAATATAATATATCATTTTCTTTTTTACATTGAAAACAATAACATTATTCGTTTACGCATAGACTAACACCTTCACAAAGCAATATGACTCTTTTTCATCACCACACCACATATATTATATATATAAGTATATTTGATTAAATAATATTCTATATATGATATTATTATTATATGAGGATCAATTATTACTTAACTTCTTTCTATAATGATCATTGATAAATTGAAACCTTACTCATGTGTACGTATGACCTATAATCTCCATGATTGTAACGTAGATTATTTTTCATAACCATATTTAATGATTGGTTTTAAAAAATTTAATAGGTATATAAATATTATAATTATTTCCTTATTATTATTCTATACATGATGTGTCTATATAATATTTGAATGAACCAGATCTTTCAAGACAAAGCAAGTATGAAAGAATAATAAAATTAAAACCTGAAACAATTATAATAATGAATCATTATTAAAAAATAGGTGATTAGATGTTATAAAATAATCATATATGATATTATAAATATTAATATGGTTCTATAATATTTTATTAATGTGTTTAAAATTAATATGTATGATGATAATGTACATTCAACCAAAAGTTATCATGAGGTAAGGGTTTCCCATTTAACTCTACCTTTCACGAGAAATATGTTATATTCCAAACTTATTTATTTTTTGCAGTATATATAATTCATCTTAATTATTTTATATTATGAATTAATTTATCTTCATGGTATTTAATGTTTCATTTGAAAATTTTTATTTCATGGTTTTTATGATAAAAAATTTACCAATGTGGTAAGGGTCTATTTCACAATCTCAATATTATTCGGGATTATTTTAGATTAACTCCCCCATACATAATTATTTGATATTTATATCTGAAAATAAATATATATTCTTCATTTATGGTTATTCATGAAAAAATTCATGTAATATTAATAATTTTACACTATTTTTTACATCAAATTATTTATAATATTGTTTTATAAAAATATGATGTTATTTCACTATTCGGTCAAAAATATATTTTTCTCAAAACCATGCTTTAAAAAAAATTAAAATATGTATTACTTCTTTAAAAATTGTTTATTAATAAAATTTTAACCCATTTTTATAGTGTAAAATATTTTTTGAGAGGAAACATCATGTTTTTTTTCAAAACAAATCCTATTGGGCTTCTATCGAAAATGTGCACGAAATATTAGTTCTAACATGTATAGTAAGAACTGAATTTTATTTCATCTTGAAGACTAAATGTTATAAATATTCCATTATAATAAAGAAATTATTTTTAAAATATATTTTTTTCGTAATGTTTTCCTCACTTTTATTTTTTAAAAGATATCTTTAAAATGAAAAGGATATTTTCCTTAGAAATATTTTTAGAGATATTTTTCTGGTATTTTTATTCATCAATGATATCAACCATTAATTTATTAGTGTTATACTGGGGATATATTGTATTGATATCATATTTATTATTTCAATGGATTAGTTATTGTCATTTTATTTAAGGATGTACAATTTTATTACAATTCACCATTTTACTCTGAATGATTTATGATTGTGTTTATTGTTTGGGTAACAATTATAATTTCATATATTAGTTTTTCAATATGAATATTTATGTTTATTATGTTTAAACCCTTTAATATGAGAAATGAATTAGACTTTGAATGTGATATGTTGTACCCCCTATGTCCCCTCGATGAATCAGTAGGTATCATGAGACAAACTAGATATGGTTTTGGCTGAGGCATTACCTGGTTATATAGATGAATTGGGATAAGAAAAGATGATATTAGAAGTCCCAGAATAAGAATCAATGGTATTATATGTATAGGAAAATCCTTAAAGGTATATTTTGTATGTCCAACATTATGTATTCCATCATTATTAATTTTTTTACTTATATTTCATGTGATTATTTGATTAGTTATAATATTCAAGGTCATGTTTCAATCTAATATGATTATTTATATGGAATTATTAGATCATATTTTATACCTTCCATATTATTATCATGTTATTGATTAAATATGATGTATTTCTGTTATTTAATATTCCATATTGACTATGGATTTTTAATTCATATCATTAGTTGTACCCTTACCAATAATGTTCATAGAATCTCAACCATTTCTTATCATTTATTCTCTCTAGGATACGAGGATGCATTTTGGTATTTCTATATAGGGATATGATAAAGGTAATAATTTAATTCTCCCTGAAAATTAATTCATTATTTAATGTTGTAAATTTTTAATTAAATTTCACATATATATCTACTATACCAAGTCTACTAATCTACTTATTATTTTGGGATGAGATTTCTCAAATATTATTACAATGTAATAATGAAACCACTAACTATAGGATATAGAGGTGAGGTGCACTACATAATACCTATTTTGAGAAGGAACTAATTTTTATTTAGGGATTCATTATAACCATGTGTTCGTAATTTCCCAAGTGAGATGTATTTTTAACGTTCATGGATACATAATTTATGAGGTTTCTAATTTCTAGATCTTAAATATTTCACCATTTTGTAGCCTTGAAAATAATAGGATCCTAATAGATAGAGTTCATAGTAGGTGAAGGTCTTGGGAACAAGGCTTGGTCTGACATAATGATGTTTCACAATTCCAATCATGGTGGACTCTATTAACTATAATAGAGAGTAAAGTGTTTCAATAAATTCTCACACAAACATATATATATAATTAAGAGGGGGAATGAAAAATTTTATATGTACTTATTTAAGTAATTATGGAATTATTACATGAGATCCTTCTACTAATTTTCTATCATTAGATATAGTATAGCTAAAGGGGGTCCAAGACTATTTTGAGGAATATATCACCAATTAATGAAAAATTATTGGTACATTCCCCATAATTAGAATGTTTTGTCCTGGTATGATAAAAAAATTCTAGAGGTTCAATAGAATATAATGTATGAAATCAACACTTACTATTTCTAGATTTTCATACTCATATGTGTCTATTTTCCATCACATAACTATTATATTTTCTTCACCTATTCCTTTTCTCAGACGCATGTAATTATTTTCATCTTCTATAAGGGATTCATCAAAATGATATGACTAGATAATTTGTTTCCCCATTACCATATTACGGGTGTCAGTTTTCTCTAAATCACCTCTGTAACGATAAAGAAAAATAATTAAAATTATGAAATATATGATAACATTTACCTTTTTTTTATGATCGGACTATTAGAATAGTTCATTTTTCATAGAAGAATAAATTAGTGTGGTTAGAATCAAACCCTAGAGAACTTTTTGATATGAGGTAACTATCAATGGATCTTTGATTAGGGGAGGTGCATCTCACTGATCGACATTTTGTTTAGGGTTTGTAATTTCACAGCTTACTCCATGAGAATTTTTCCCATGATAAATTTTCATTTTATCATTTGAAGTAAAATCTTTATGGAAACTAATAGGAGGAACTCTTGAGTTGATAATAATATATTCAACATGAAGAAATTGGTGATCACAATTACCTAATATTTATAAGTATAAACCAAAATATTCTACTACCACTACCCAAATATATTAATGGTCCTCAATAATTTTAGCATTAATCAGGGTAGAAATATAAACTTTCTCCATAATGAAGGACTACTTTCAGTGAGACCTTCTTCTTCTTCATGGTTCGGAGACTAGATATTAGACCTCAACCATGATTGGGTTTAATAAATTGAATAAAACACTCTAATATGTATAAAACCTCTTTATTTACCTCATACATATCATCAACGTATGTCGATTACTTCCTTGGGAAGATAATGGGAAATATCGGCACACCTGACAATGGTTTGAAGGTACATGAATATTATCTCAGTGATGGTCCTTAGGTACCACTGAGACATTTTTCCATGGCTCCTAGAAAGAGGAATAAATATGAAAATGTCCCATGATTTGTACCACTAGAATATATGATGGACTCTAAATGCATGGGATGTGATATGGGTCGAGCATTTATCTATTGAAAAAATTTACTATTGATCCTCTCTATAATGTGAAGGTATATAATCTCACTCTAGTTTGTTTTTTTAATATGCTGATGAACTCCTAAGATGTTGGAATGTATATCAACCTCCCCTATAGTGGCTAAAGGTGTATCCCATAAAATTAAAATGGGGGTATAATCTATATCTAATTATTCACTTTTATCCAGAATATAATGGAAATCATTTTGAATGGAAATAGGAATTTAATCGTACTTTTTGGTAGCACCCATTATAGGATAAGGAGTAGTTCTTATAGAAGGATATGGATCTAATCATTTACTCTGTTAGTCATTGTGATTTTTTATGGTTATCTTATGAAATTACTTCTATGATATTATGTAAAGACTATATGGAATGCGAAGTGATATTATCATTCCCTATAATTGAATCTATAATATATCCACTTACTATTCTATAAATGGAAATGTAATATTGTACCATTTCATAGTGAGATTTGTAATATGAGTCTAATATATGGCATTATTAACTATATATATTTTCCAAAAATCATTATATGGAACGGTGGGAATATAGATCTACTCTTAAGTCGATTGTATGATATATCGACTTGGTCCACTAAATGATTCCAATATTTTTTTAGTAGGCAAATATTAACCATGATTATGGATATGATAACGCTCTTCTATCATCATAATAGTATGCTAAAATTCCACTTTATAAGAAACATTAATATGTACCGCCACATGGAATTTGGGGGTTGATAGCCCGCATTGGGGCCTCATTCTTAGTGTCAGGGTTTTAGATATTATTGCTAGAATATCCTAGGTAGCCTTCCCATAATACACTTGATGATTTGAGTTCATGAGACATTTTTGGTGGTGAAATGTAATGGTAGGGACCTCCTTGGATAGTTCCTTGATTATGGTGAGATAGTTGTTGAGCACTTCCTCTACCTATCTAAGAGATGAATGGTATAAATTTCTCCACTTATGTGATAGGCTTCTAAAGTAGTTGGTGGTGAAAAAGGGTTCCACCTTCTTTATTGTCTCAACAGTTCTATTTCTAAGTCTAGATATATTGGGATTTATCATCGAGATGAAATCACAAACTATCCTTATGGTAGGTATATTACCATTATTGTGGTACTAACTTTTCAACAACATTGTAACCTTTCATTCAATTTATTTTCTTGAAACAACATACTCCTGGTCTATGGGTCCATATCCATTGTCTCATCTATGGGAAATATTTAACATCTTGAGTTTTTAAATTATTTGTTGGTCAAAGAGTTACTTATTATGGAGTATTCTGAATTGGATTATAGAACAAAAACAATAAATCCAACTACTATATCATCATAAGTATGAGTATATTTGATAGATAAATTTGACAACTAAACGATTCTTTCCAAGTTCACTATTTTTATTTCCATATATTTTTATTATAAACCTTTTATGAATGGAATTTGAGTCATGGGATACCTGATTTCAATGGGAATATTTCTACTTTGACTTTTCTAGTCACTCGCTAAAATGTACATTATTTCAAAGGATTTGAGGAAAATTGAATTGGCACATTGTAATGGGGTATTATTTCTTCCATTGATACTATATTATATATTAAGGTTGCATTCAATGAATCCTTCCAAAATAATAGAATTGGACCAGTTACACCCATTCTAGAAATTGTTCATAATAATTTGTTTTTATGTGAACAAAATTTAGGTATCATAGGTCTTCTATCAATGTAAAAATATTTGAATATCATATGATCTCTATAGATGGTCACATCATTATATATCAGTGGTTCTATATTTTTTCATTATTCATTAATTCTTGGTTTCAGGGTAATATGGTTTTAAATCCATATAGTTGTGATTTGTGGATTTTAATATCGTCCCTTAAAGAGTTTGGTGTTCATGATAATGGAATTGATCCAGATATGGTAATCTGGTGTAATCCTATTAAAAAATCACAACCCATTTATAATAGTGTTGTATAATAGTACTGATCATACCTTTTATTTTTGTGTGATAAAGACTAATTCAAAGAAACATAATTTCATACATCATTTACTTATAGGTGAAACATTCCTAGTGATGTATGGTGTGGGATATAAGTATAAATAAAAAATTATATTTATCATAAAATGGAATATATTCCAATGACTATGGGTTTTATTGGGTTAAAGGGAATATGGAGCATAAAATAGGATCTGGCATCATCTGGAATAATTACTAACAAGAATGGTTCCATGGGAGTATGGCACAAATGAAAGAATATCCAATAATATGGGGATTTTTTCTTAGAAATGACGGATATAATATTATTCATGATGAGTACAGTTTCATGTGGATTGACATGTATAGTAGATGATACTAGTTTTTAACATCAAAGAAGTTTCATATATATCCTATTTAATCTGAATCAAATCCCATGTTGTTTGATATATATAGTTTAGTTTCATGGATATTAAGTTACTATGAAGTTTTATTTAATATGGTAGGAATGTATCATGTAGTATTACACATTATTAATAATATGTTTCATGATGTTTTAAATCATATGAAAAAAAAATCATTTATTTATACATCATGTCAATATGATTTTTTCATGTATATTTATATTGTACGACTATGGTATTGTTGTGTTTTTTTACATCATGTGACAAAGATGATGCTATATCGTTTTATGTCCTGAAACTAAGTCACTTCAATCAACAATAGATGATAATTGAGTATTATGTGGGACATGTGATTTGATTTTGACCTATTACATACATACCTTAGAATGTGCCCCTTTTAAGGATTATGAATCCAATGGAATTTCTATATTTGAATAGGATTTCATAAAGGATAGGTCCATGTGAAGACAAATTGGGGATTACACATGATATAACCAACTTTCAAACTAAATTAGTGACATAATAAATGGAAATAAGTGTTTGGGTTTACACCTGTTAAGAGAATAAAAATATTTCTGGCAATTAGGATAGAATGAGTGGGGATTATGCATTGATGAGTATCTCCATAATATGGTTGTTCATAGATCATTGTTGTCTCTAGGTGACTAAAATGCCAAATGGGAACTATTTTTGGTAATATACCTAAAAAAGAAAACACGTAATTTTATTTTCATATGGAACCAGGATACACCCCTCTAGTTTCATCCTAATTGGGACCTTTGTTACTAAGGGGATCAAAGATTATGATTCCAACAAGGTTTCTACCTATCCGAGAAGATATTTCTCAATACTAATTTTATCAATGAAATTATTTATTAATTTGGTTCATTTTCATGTGAATGAAAAAATACTATATGTGTTGGGCTATCTAAGGATGTGTTGATTAAAAAATGACCTGGTAGTATACATAGGAAAATGGATGCTCTTCCATTGTGGAAATGATTTTATGGCACCATAGTATAGGCTAAGAGAGGTTCTCCTCCCCAATAAGGGAATGGATTTAGATTCAGTCTACTAATATATCAGAAAAATTTCTCCCCAGTCATGGTTATTAAAGGAAATAAAACCCTAATGATACTAGGGTGATGTGTGGCCCTTGGAAAAGTATAGATAAATGGTTCCCTATTGGTGGGACTTGGGAACAGCTTTACCCAAGTGGCCACTGTCTCTACTGATTCCTTTATATTAATTGAACACAATTATGTCACCCGGTAAGGACCCTTATCTATATTCTTGATGAAATAGAGAGGAAGTACTTTTTCATGAAGGATAAACGAGGTATTAGCCCACATGTACCCCAATTAACCTTCATTTTTTCTCTTGCTTTTAGGATTAATTACACTTCCTTGATGGATTAAAAAACTAGGTTTGAAGACTAGTGAGACCAATGATTTGGGTCATCTATTCATATTAAAAAATATTTCAAATGAGGATCCCATGGGTCCTTATTGTAGGAAAATATATGAACATATTAATAAGTTGTTATGTGTATAGGTGGTTCATGTATGATTTAATTGAATTCACATCTTGTGAGTGTATGTCATGTGAACTGATTTTATTGGGTTCACATATTAAGAAAACATCAATGGTTCTTGGGGATATCATGGAACCTTTACTTAAAACATTTCCTTCTTCTTTTCTAGTCATTAGTCCAACTTTAAATTATTCTTCATTTTAAAAAAGGATAGTTATAACCGTATAAAACATTATATCATATAAAAATCATATGTTTTTATGGGTCTAATGGAGGTACTATTTTTTTCTTTCTATTGGATTTATTTCAATTTTTAGTTGGTTGATACTGATGATATTTATCTTTTACAAAAGAATTTAATAAAGGAGTATCATGAGTTATATTTATTTATTTATGTCTTTTTTAAAATTTTCTCTTATTAAAATAATAAAATCTTTTTGAAATTTCATCATATCCATTAGTTGAACAAAATCATTAATTCACAATGTGATAATTATACATTATTATTCATTTCACCACATACCTTATTTATCTAAGTAATAATACAAAAAATATTTTATATGAATCCAAAATGGTTGAATGAATAACTATTTATCGAATTCATGATATGGAAATAAAACACACCATAACTCTTATAACACAACCAGGTTTAGGTACTTTGGTCTTTTATAATGTATTTTGAACTTATATGATGATTGGTATGAGTTCTAAAGGGTAATATATGGTTTTGATTCATTCTGGAATCCTTTGGGAGTTCATATAGTATGTTCTTGATTAGGGGAAATGAATAGGTTCTCTAGGTAACCATGCGTGTTAGAGATGATTCTTAGAAGGGATTGTTAGGTTCTGCAATGTTTAGGTAAGCCATGTGTTTACCATGTGGTAACTATGAGACCCTCATATTTATAAAATAGTTGAATTTTTCATAGTTAGTACACGTTTTTTCTATACTATAATCACAATATTGTAGCCTTTGGTATTTTTATGTAACAAATGTGTGGTTGGTGCATGGTTTTCTAAACTGTCTAGCCTATCGATGTAATCTGATTAATTAAATATGAGAATATTTTTTAAGAGATGAAATGTTCCCTAAAACCATTTTATTCCACCCTATACATATTATTTTGAACTCCAATCATCCTCTATGTGATTTCATATATCTTCTTTCTTTTGGAGATAAATTTAAAAATATATTCAAGAATTTTACCTAGATAATCAAATAAAGAAAATTTATTTCCCTTCTCCATTAGAATATCAATTTTATTTTTAGTAAAACCCCCAGATTGGTGTTTCCTTACATATCTATATGTTCATTGGTTAATTTTGATAAACTGTATTTGGATTCACTAATGTGACAACAATGGGAGTCTTAATCTATAAAATCGTTTTTTGATTCTTCAGTACAAACCAGCATGAGGAAGGTGGATGGTACTTCTTTCCAAATTATTCTATAATGTGAAAGATCTCTTTTTTTTAATTTAATTTATTATTCATTTGACTAGATTACTCTTTTTAAATACTAATTGGAAACTCTTTTTTTGTTGGTCATTAAATCTTGGGTTATGGGTGATTCTAAAAACATTTTCAAAAAAATGAATATATGGATTTTCAGATAAAAATGGTTTTTTGGTGGGAGAACAAGAAATTAATGTGGTTAGTGGTAATTTATATTCATACATGAAGGGCCATGTCATTTAGACATGGTATTGCTGATAATTATGGGGAACACATTATTATACTTCCATAAAATTCCTTAGGGATAGAGGGATGGATTTGTTCTCATGATTTAGACTATTTTAAGGGTTTATTGAGATAAAAGATGCAGTTGGTTTTTATTATTATAGTGGGTTGTGGATTAATTCATATATTATTCTTAGTTATAGTTAGTTAACAGCATTATATTATCTAGAAACAAATTTATCAACTTTCATCCAATTTTTTGTTTAAAAAATGTGATCTAACCATTTCATGTTTTAGTGTGATATTTGGATAGTGTCAGATTTTACCTACTATATTGTATACTCAACCCCTACACATGAGCCTATGAATATATAAAGACATTTTTTATAATTATTTAGGTAGGTTAAATATTTCGTACATAAATAACTGTGTATAATGATGTTACAGTCACGGTTTGTGGGAATTAGAGCTCTAATGTTGATTGTGTATTGGTGTTAAGAGTGGATCCACATAGGTAAATTCAGAGTATAAAACTTTGGAATAATAGATTATTTTTTTATTATCTTATGATACAACTCTTATTGTCATTTATTATATATTAGTAGTTTTTATTTCTTTACTACATGTATCATATATGTTGATCATTATATTTTCTATTGTCTGATATATTTGTGTGTGGAAAAAGGGTACGTTATTCCCTAATGATGTGACTAAACTCTATAAATTTATGTGTAATCTTGGGTTTGGAAAATTCTACCTACTGAGGGTGGAATTTTGGGTTTACACTAGACAATGAGTCTAGGTTGAGATGTTACAGATGGTATTAGTTTGGTATGGTCAGTCGGTTTGGATGGTAGGGATTGAGATAACATGTGTTGGAACATGAAATATAGAGCATAAAAAGTCATATCTATACTTTGTATACTAGAATTGAATTAAAAAGGGTGGAAAATGTTAAAAAGTGTTATTAATAACATCTAGGTTAATTTTCAACCAGTCATCATGGGTTTAGTTGATGATTATTTCATCTCATGCATTTAAAAAAAGGCATCCCAAATGATTTCTACATCCATATATTATTTCCAATAAAATATTTTGAAATTATTATACTATGAATTGGATTTTTTTTATTTCATATATTTTTTAACTAATTATTTAATAAAATCATGGTAATTGACTACATATTGTTAATATGGTTATAGAATTCATGCCACCATTTTGGAGATTTCGAAACCAACAAGAGGGTATGGTTGAGAATATAGATCTACCAAAACAAAAGTAAAACAACACCTTATGCCGAGTATAATGAAATAACTACAGAATGTTGAAATTAGAAATTTAATTGAGGAACTAAATAATGTGGATCTCATAATGAAATTCCAAAAACATAACCCCCTTTTATTTTAGGGTAATTTGATTGCTGAGAAATGAGAAGAATGGAAATATAGGATGACAAAAATCATTGACCTCTTTGGAACTCTAGCTAAAATTAATTCCAAGCCAGTGGTGTACATGATTGAAGGAATGGAATAATTATAGTGGTACATGGATGTTCAATATAACCAAAAAACCCAATATATTGGAATTATTTGAGTAATTATTTAACAAAAAATAAATCTTCATACTTATTAGATTTTATGAATGAAAAAAATTATTTTATTTAAATGATGGAAAATTTTCTATTATATAACACATAGATATATTCACATACCAATATATCTTCACACTAGAGGTAGCTACCAGTAAACCTGTCAAGGAAAAAATATTATTGTCAGGTCTATGATTGGTTGTTCTCTTTAAATTTTTGATTTTATGTATTTAAAACTACATTGATATGGTGAATAGAGTAATCGGGGCACAAAAAGACATTGTTGGGAACCATGAACGAAGAAGAATATTTTTTCATAGGGCCACATTTTTGAATTAAACCATTAGAAATAACTGTATAAGCAATAGATACTCTCAAATTAGTGTATCATTATAGAAATGGTCCACAAAATTAGTTTTATTTTATCCACTTCATAGTGATAATCGTGGTTTCTCTCATGGTGGTTCATTAGTGAACAAGAATATGGAATGTATAGAACAACATAGAGAGTGTCACAACAATGGATAAATGGTATGCCTAAAGTATTATTGTACATAACCTCTAAATTAAATAGTTTGGGATTTCCCAAATCAGACTCATGTCTCTTATATGGAACTAGGTTGATCTCTTTAGAGGATTTATCCTCCAAATAATTAGGTGATATGGGATTATTGTAGTCACAGACTGATAATTCATCCAATACCACCTCATAATATGAATTAAGACTACTCAGTGGTAGATTTCCACCAACTGTATAGATATAAGCATAAATTCCCAATTAAAAAACTAGTCTCGTTGATAGTGTGAGGAACCCCCTTATTAATCAAAGCCTTATGTATTTCATGTTTAATATTGGTGAATCCAATTCATTTATTACTTCTTTTATGCAATGTCAATTGTGGTTTCATGTGTAAATTATGTATCATGTTATAATCCTTAATTATCTACTTAGAAACATGGAAAGAAAGGGATTTTCGTTTTTAGAATGTTCCATTTCCATTAATTCACTACAATATTTGTGGGAGTTTACTGTCTTGGAATTGTTTTTCATGTATTTGACATTTTAATGTACTGGTTAGTATCATTCAAAGCTTATATCGATAGATACATATAGAAAGTAAACAATACTTTCTTTTATGGTGATTTTTATTTATTCAAAGGGTATTGGGATATGTATTCTGTTAGAAAAGAACCTCTAGTAACTACGGAATGAATGATATCAAATCATATATTAGAAATGACCATTGGCATTTGTTATGAAAATAAGAGTGTGACTCTTCCTGTTGTAGTATACTGGTACTTTGATTTATTTCTATATGATTTCTCTAGGATTCCACTTTAATAGAAAATAATATTTTCTATCAATCTATTTCTGTGAATGAGTCATATTTCATGGTCATCATATATAATTACACGAATAGAATATCAATAACTAAATCTACAAATTGAATAATTAAAAAAAGGTCTTCATTAGAAAATGTATATTACCTTGGACTAATCTGGTTCTATTTTTATAGAATGAAGATGGTACACATCAATTATGTGTTTACAATCATAAAATGCATCATGTTATGATTAATATTTGATATCCACCACCTTGAATTGGGGAACTTTTTGATCAATTTAATGGATCCAAATGATTCACTAAAATTAATATATTATTATGGTATCAAAAAATATGATTTAAGAAAGTGGATATCCCAATGTTTTCTTTTCAAAGCCTATATGGTCACTAAGAATACATGGCCCTCTAATGTTTTTATGAATACACCTATAGTTTTTATGGAATTGATGAATTGTGTCATTAAATATTAACTTAACCCATTTTTGTGGTTTTCTTTTGATGATATCACAACGTACTATCAAATTTTAAATGACTATGAAATGAAATTATAAATTGTATTGGGTATATTTTGTTACCATAGACTCCATTTTAAATTTTGTATGTGTGAATTCAAGATATATGATGTATACTTCCTTGGTCCTGTCATTTTTGAAAATGTAATATTATTTAATAAAGAGAATATAGAATAATTTATTTCCCAAAACCCTCATTTTAATGTCTATATGATATTATTTTCTAGGATATGTAGGCTATTATCATTATTTTTTCTAGGTTTTCCGATGAATTACTTTTCCTGTGGATACATTGATAAGAAAAGGGATTTTAATAATATTGAATTATGATTGAAAAAAATTATATCAAGAATGATGGACTTACTTATTCACTTATACTCATATTTTAGGAACCAAGATTGGGTTATGATGAATATTATGATGACCAAGATCATGACTTGGTTGTGTTATAATATAGGGATACAATGTGGTAGCTTCTGGATCAAGGCACTCTTGAAAACAAAAAATAAATATCTAACACGTTAACTAGAATTAATTGTGGAGGTCTATGTATTAAAAAAATGACTCCATTATATCATTGGTGAAAATTAAATCTTTTTCAATGATCTTAAAATTAGGTAACAAATCTATTCAAAAAGGTAATTAAACATGAGGTAATTATTATGAATGAAATATCTTCAGATATTTGGCGCTGATTTTATTTATACACATAGAAAATGAAATTTAGTGATTCATGCTTTGATTTTGAAGTCTTATAATGACCTATTCAAATAGGTTCATGATCAAATTCCTTGTATGAGTGTAATTCCAGACATGATTTTGGAATGTATGGAATAGAATATGGATTTGGTTTTCCTTATGGTCACTCAAATTCAATATTTAGTAAACCATTTCATTGATGTTAAGTAGTAATACCCATAATAAATTACCATTATTTCAAACCACAATTGTTGGGGTTTTCATTGAGAGATGGAAAAACATGAAAATTATGTGTTATGCTTTGGGTATCCAAACATAGTCCCTACATCATTCCAAGAAAAACTTCTTTCTTCTTTACACTATTAAAAATGGAATTTCCACCTGTGCAATCAAAAATTTATGGGTAAATGAAGAACCAATTTTCATGGTCATGAATGAAATGGATGCTGGATGATTATGTTATGAGGTGTTTCAACTTTCAATAGGTAAAGAAATACACTTAATTAATAGTATTAATTTTATTGTATATTCCCATACTAGTATGTAAATTGTAATAGATTACCATTGAATTTTTTAGTGGCCTATCATTGACATATTATAAGCTAATCATATATGATTAATTTTGGACCGACTCGTCATGTTATCACAATTTATCCTAATCTAAGAGTCAAATAAAGTATAATATTTATAAAATATCTACATTCAAAATTTTGAAAAATTGTATGGAGTTATGGTTTCCAATATGTCTGAACACGATCCTAGATTCACATAATGGTTTTCATGATACGTACAATAAGAACTTCTAACCTACATGAGAACTACTATGGCATATCATACTTAAATAAGTAACCAATATGAACATATTATATAGAAAATTGATGACATATTCATAGAATATTATATATATTTCAATGGGTCATGAGAATATAATATTTTTTCAGTCATGTTTTTATATAATAACAGATATCATACCATAATGAATTGGATATATTCCACGCAATGTATGGTTATACATATCAATCTCTACTTTTTTGGGTTGACACCGGGTAAAAAAAATGATTGGGATAAATCAGTTCCATATTACTACTATGAATATAAATATGATTAGGAAAAAATTGGTTATAGAATAGATCAATCATAATTTGAATGAAAATAATTGATGATTACCCTAATATTATGATGTAGGTGACTGTGTATTCTTTAATTTTTCATTGAGATGGGTCACCGCCTTTTTGGTAACCTAGAAATATTGGATCCTTGATATGTAATACCATTTGAGATTCTAGAACATATAATATAGGTAATATATAAATTATCCTTTTTCTGAGTTTCAGGGTTTTCTAGAATTCTATTCATGTGTCTCAGAAAAAGGATTATCACATTCATTCAAAATATGTGCTTCATTTGTCAAATATTATACATGACTTGATACTATATTTATTGATTAATTGATTCATACTCTCATTTTAAAATTATATGCTTTAGGAGGATGAATAATCTATTTAGAATTGGTATTATGTATGAATGTTTATATGCAAGAAGAACCAAGAGAGAAATTTAATTTTATGATAAGTAAATGGATAGAACACTACCAAGACACTAAAAATAATAAATTTTAATGATGAAAAACCTAATGGTGAGGATAATATAACCCCCTCTATTAAAGACAAAATTTTCATATATTATGTATTTTGACGTCTGAAATTTTTTTTATTTAGTTCTGAGAGGTTCTTGATATTTTTATATAGTTGTTTAATCCATTGGGAAGGTCCACACTTTAATAATAGTAGAAGTAAATTTTTAGGGTTTCCTTGGAAACCATGTTTGGTAAAGAGGATATTCATAGGGAAACACACAATTAGAATGTTATGTTGGTAAATTTTGGGGTAACTTCTTTATTTTAATAATGTTTATATAGGTTCATTTTGTATGGTTTCACAATCCTTATGGCCTTATGTATTCTCCATTAACCCTTATACAGTTAGCTCATTGTTTTACAAACAATTATTCTTAACCACGAGACATCATTAATGAAATCTAACAATCTACTTTATGATTGGAAACGTTTCCTAGAACAATCATTATTGGACCCTTCACATTGGATCCAGAACTATATGTTTCATCTAGGTGACTTTGGTGATCGTCGTCTATCGAGATAATAATTTTAAAGAATCACTGAATGTTAGACCTAGTAAATCAATGTTAATATTTCAGGTTTTTATTATCCCTTGTAATCTTCATCTTTTATTTCTAGTGAAACCGTATATTGGTTATTCTATTACTATATCTATGGTCAAGGGATAATTTTTCAGTTCTCCTATGGGATTCACTAAATGAATCAAAATGGGATACCATATCTCATAGATAGTAGGGTGATTCTATAAAAGGAATCTGTTTGATGTAGGATAATTTTACATCATTCCACATATTTTAGAATGAAATGTCAATTAGTTTGTAAATAAATGTTTCCAATTTTTTATTGGACTACTATTTTAAAATAATTACTTAAAATTATCTATTGTTTGGTATTTATTTCATGGGTTGGGGGTGGTTCCCACCACATATTTGATAAAATAATTTATATATTTTCAAAAAATAAGGTTATTAAAAGTGAGAGAATGGGTTTTGAATGGCTGGGGTAAATTCATATTCATATACTAATGGGATTATGTGATAGATATGTTTAATGGTTCTAACTATGTGTCACATTAGATTATACTACCAATAAATGACTTGGGACTATAAGAATGGTTTTCTTCTTTTGTGTTGGTCTTTTTAGAGGGTGTGCTGATAAGGATGTTGTATTGGGTTTGTACATTTAATTGGTGTCTGGGTTCAGTGAAAAATCACAATTTGGTGTGGGATAATTATCTTCTTTATGTATTATTATCTAGAAAATTGTTTTCTAAATTGATTTTCGGCTTTATATTGAAAACTATATGATCTAACATGTTCGTATTTTAGTGTCATTTTTGTAGACTCTTGTGTTTTTAATACTTTCTTATATACTCACCCTCCTAATATGAACATTAGTGAATATGTAGAGGCTATTTATCATGATACATGGAGACTATTTCATGCTTCACTAGTGAAGCATTGTGCAATTGCATTCATGGTTGGTGAGAGTAGGATCCTAGAAGCTAACTGGGTATTTGTCTCTAGATTATTTCATATTGGTACCATTCTTCTTTTATACATTAATATTTTTGTTTCTTATATTTTTTTATTTTTTTCTACTATAATTATATATTATTTTATATTGGTATTTTTTTAGTTTTACATCATGAATAAAATATGCTTTTCTTCATATGGTCTATTTTATGGTGTGTTTGTGTGTTTCAAAAGGATAAATTGTTCATCAAATATTTTCTTAAACCCTAGGAACATAATGTAAATATTTGGTGTTTTATTAATTTCATATAAGTTTACTATAATTTCATTTCAATCCAAGATAATGGGTTGGGAATGGGATTATACACCTCTTATATCCTTCCTTTTGGTTTACCTACTAATTCTTTCCCCAAAAAACTCCAAAAATAAAGAACCTAACACTAAGGCCCCCCCTTCTTTAGCATGAAACTGTCAAGATGTATAATCGAGGCCATAAAACAGTCCAATTTAGAAATAATCTAACACTTTGTATTTCAATGGGGGTTTATTCTCACAATAATATCAAATGTATTCACTTTACATGTATGAATAATTTTATTGATTTTATTTTCATTCCCACTTAATAAAACAAATTAATATATTTAAAACATACTAAGGTGTAAATCTTTTAAAAAAAATATCATGTGTTACTAATCTAAATTAAAAACAATCTATATTCATATATATGCAAATGAAATTCATGAATAAGGTACATGACACTATTTTATGTAAAAACATAGAATTATTTGAGACTAATAATCTTCATAAGAGTATACATGGAGTGATAGTGACCCAACTCCCACTTTTCATTATAAGGAATAAGCCTTCAAATCAGTATGAAATCTATCCCAAAGTCCCTCTATCTAAGGATACAATACTCTAAAGAGACCCCAATTCCAACATAATTCAATTTCATAATGTCTATAAACTATAATTATCCTTTTAATTAATCTCCTAATCTTGTAAAACCCAATGTATAGGTATATCAAAACTAAATCAATTATCAAACAAGACATATAATTTATTATAGCATGTTTGGATATTTAAAAAATAAATTTTACCAAAATAATCTGAATATCACATTCATTGATAACATAAATATTATATTTATAAACAATATATATAATAAAAAATAATCAATCTTTACATAAACTCTAACAAGAAATAAAACATTTATGATGAAATCATAAAAAATGAAATAAATAATTCTTTATAATTTCTAATATGAAAAACTCATAATAATGTTTTATATGGAATTTATTTTAAATTTATGATATCTATATTACTAATAGTATATATATAAACTATTTATATACTCTGTAAATATTCAAAAATTTACACATTTGAATATTATTCTTACGTTAACTATACAAATTATCAAAAATGTTTCGTATAATGTTTAAAAAAATTTCTCACCTAAAATTTTTTAATTTTAGAAATTAAAATTAAACCATTATGAAAATTTGATAATTTAAATATAAAATATTATAATATTTCCTTATATTTTTACTTTACATACACATTATACATTACACTTCTAATTTTAATATACACATGTTATATACAATGTATAAGTATGTCAGATAAATTCAAAAGGTTTTAAATATTAGTATTTAATATTTATAGTATATTTTCTTATTAAATTTTTTATAAGAATTAAAAAATTAATTATAAAGGATTAATAATTTTATTTATTTTTAGATAATTTATAAATTAAATTCCTATTTAAAAATATCTACATATGTAACTTATATGTATTAAAAATTATAAAATTGAATTCTTAATTGATAATTTAAAAACATAAATTTTTATTCGATATTGTATCATATGACATACACAATATTTTTTATTTTAGTATTGTAATAACATTGTTATTCCAAATTCATCCTTTTGTGTTTCCAAGCATTTAAGGTCTCAAAAAGTTTGGATATTTTAAAAAGGTGGGTAGTAAAATTTTCATTCCCTGTGGTCCAGAATGACTGTGGTGGAGGATGTTTTGGAATTTTAGTTCTTGGAAAATGTCCTCACACTTATTTGTCTAGATGAACATATCCCCTTTTTGATATAACCTTGTTAGTGTCTTATAAAATCATGAACCATTTTTCAAAAAACTCCTATAATATCTTTCTAAACCAACTAAGCTATGAAACTTAGTTTCTGTTTTATGATGAGGCCACTCCCCCAAAACCTTTGTCTTGGAAGGGTCAATAGGGATTCCTTCATTGGATACAATGTTCCCCATAAAAAAATAGTATTATCCAAAATTCAAATTTGTTGGATTGTCCAAATAGAATATCCTTCCTTAGAGTATTCATTATAACCATTATATGATCCTCATTATTCTTGAAACTATTAGAATATATCAGAATATCATCTATAAAAACTAACAAAAATTTGTCAAGGTCGTCCTTAAATACTATATTAATCAAATCCATATATATAGAAGGGTCATTACTAAAGCCAATGGGAATAACAAAAACTCTTAATACCTATATCTTGATCGGAAGGCAGGCTTTTGAATAAAATTTTTATTCACCGTCAATTGATGAAAAATAGATCAGAGATTAATATTCGGAAATAACTGATCCCCATGAAGATAATCAAATAAATCATCAATCATTAAAATATGGTACTTTTTATTCACTATTATCCCATTATGTTATCTAAAAATTAATTCCTAACTACATCGATCTATCATTATTCTTTACAAAGACAAATGGTACACCCTAAGGAGACATAAGTGGTTGGATAAACCCCCTCTATAAAAGGCCATGATCTTTTTTCATTATTTCCCCCTGCTCTATATTTTATATTCTATACAGGGTCTTTGATATAGGATTGGATCGAAGCATTACTTTAGTATAGAAATCACCTATCCTTTCAAGGGAGGTCTATGTAACTCCTCAAGAAATATTTCAATGTATTCTTGAATGATTGAGACAATCTATATTCGTATATGTTCATTTTCTTCTTCATGTTCACCGATCATTTTCTAAAAGAAGTCATGAGAGGTTCTTATAGAAAAAATGCAGGTCGTGATATATTTCCTTTGAAAACAATAGAAGGTTTTCTAGTAAAAAATATTAATATTTCATTTATTCTACAATTTATATAATAATTATACTTTGAGATAATTTCTATCCCTTGTATAATTTAGAGATATATAATGGGAATGACTAATATATTTTTGATGATATTGTTTTATCCAAAGTAAATACTGGAGTTTCTATACACATTTTATGCTTTCATAATCACTTTAGTATCATTGACTGATAAATCTACATCTATAAGTTTATGGGTTGATTATATGTTATTTGAAAACATAGAGGAAACAAAGGAATGTTCATAACTAGACTCAAACAAAATACATTCAATATTTTAAAGAAAATTTATAGTACCAACCCTAACATCATTTGGATCATCTAATTCGGACATATTGATAGAAGTATCACATCCTTTATCCCTTCACATTTTTTAAATATGATGATAAGCCCCATCTATTAAATTTGGATTTGGACATTTATTAGAAATTTCTTACATGTGCACAAATGAAGCATTGGACTTCAATATGGGACTTCACCATATTCCCTTTATCATAATTTTTGAGAAGTTAATGGTTCACCACACTAAGCTAGTTCCTAACAATGTTTAAATCTCTTCCACACTTTTCACATTTCTCACTCTCAAGAAAATAGTTCCCCAAATTTTTAATCCCACATATTTTGTGTATAGAGAGTTTCACTTTATTTCCTCATATTATGTGACCAAAGTTACTCCCCACTCATGGATCCATTTATCTTTACTTTTCATTAGATATATGGGCCCAATAAATCTCTCTAAACTCTAGTTCAACCTTCTTATAACTTTTCACTATCTACTAATTTCATTCATAGTATCTTTTGAAATAATCTTCCAGGGATGGTGTCTTAGTCCATTGAATAATCTACCACTTTTCCATTAAAATCCATGAAAAATATTTAGGTGTAGTGCTAATTTATTTTCATGTTCATCTCATAGATTCCCACATATTCATTTTCCATCTGCTTCATCTCTTAGAATTCCATCTCCAGTTTTTTTTGAGATCACACAGGGGGATTTTTTTAAATGATTCCCCCAAACTCATCCCACTCAATAGATTCAATCTCCCTTCATGGATTCATTTTTTCAATCATTTTCCACCACTGATTAGCTTCTCCCACTATGATTTAAACCAAGAGGGTGAATTTCTCTTATTCCAAAGAAAGGAGTATGGAAAATAAATTTTCTATAAAGCTTAACCATTGTATATAATTCAATGGTACAGTATATCAACTAAAATAAATTATTTTTTGAATCATAAAGGGTAAAAAAAAGTTCCCTTCAAGGTGAATCTTGTATCTTATCTACATTTAATTTATTGTTTAGATCCAGAGTTAGTTGATTCATCATTCTCATGTTGTTTTCTAATCAGTATTTCCATAAAGGGTTTTCAGCACCTGGTCTATTGCACTCACCATTTACACAGTTTCTCATATTTCCCCCATTTTAATAAGAGAAAAAACATAGTGGGAATAAAGATTCATTTAATAATATTCTAACTATGAAAGAATTTTATGTCTTAAAACATCATGCCTAAATATTTTATTCTTTTAAAAAAATTTCATTTTCTATAAATCCTTTCTAATGGTTCATAAAATTCATATGATTAAACAAAAAATATCCCCTATGACTGTGAAAAGTGGTTCTTAGTAATTCCCATTGTCTTGTACCCAGTTACTCTAAGTAATGGCTAACACACATTTCAGGAGTTGTTACCACATAGTATGTCTATTCTATAACTATGTCTTCCTATTCATAACCCAACTAGAATTTCATTCTTCGAAACCCACTTACATAATATATCACCAAAATTTGAGGATGTATTCCTATATCTAACTTTTCTCCTGGGTTCCTCATAAAGTCTAAAAATCCTACCTTCTATAAATAACTAAATTTTCCTTTAATACCAACTATTGTATCCCTCCTTTTTATTACATAACCTATCATTACATTGTACTAACAAAGACTTTTTTAATGTTTAGTTTCCTATAAAATGTTACATAATACATGAAAAAATAAAACATCATCATAGTAAATGTGAAAAGATTCTTCATAGGTTCATCCTAAGTATATTTACTGAATCTCATAACCTGAGTACATACATCAAAGGAATGATTGAGTATAAAGACCAACAAGAGAATGTAAGGGAAACAGTTTACATGTGAACTTGAGAAATATCAATAATAACATGGATAACATCATAAAGTCACGAGAATGAGTAACATAATAACAATAATAACATGAATCATAACTTTTAAATGTAGATAAAATATTTATTTTCTTAATTCCTAAGCATATCACCGTGGGTTATCGCCAAGGTGTCTTAAAAATTATTGAGGTTATTCACCATGATATCTTAAAACATGTCTTCTCTAGATATTAAATTCTTTACCCAATGAACTGGAGAACTCTAGAGGAACACCCTTAATATGTCTTAAATTTCATGTTATCCAGAAATATCATAATAAATCATTTCATGAATAACCTCTGGAGAATAAAATAAATGGTTTTCATATCAATGTAATTGTGTTTTAATAGTTCTTAAATGTAATAAATTTATGCCATTTATAACAAATGGGAATGGAATGAGGGTGTTATCTGTTTCCGTTACAAAATAAAATAAATAATTCTTTCTTATTGGTAAATATACCTATAAAATAAATAAGTTTGTGTATTCACATAATGAAAATAAAAGGTAATTTCATAGGGAGAATACCAAAATTTTGAGATGTAAAATCCATAACATAACGTGTAGGAAACATGTTTTAAAAAAAGATAAAAAGGGATCGTAAATGGGTATCCCATTGATAAAATTAAATTTGGAATTAATGTTATGAAAAAAATGGATATATGATATTGTGACCACAACATTATGAATTCATATACAAATATAGATTCATGAATGGAATATAAAATACACATATTTCACTTACATTGAAGAGTAGATCCTAAAATAAGAGTATTGGGACATTAGGGGATTGAGGAAACCTTGGGAGGACTCATTGGGAGATAAACATATTATATATTTGTTTAGGATGAATTATTAGTGAAATTAAATGAATAAATGGGTGGGAATTTATATAAACATTGGGGAATTAGTTTATTAATTTCTAAATAAAGGCATTGAACACCTAGGTAGTGGTAAATGAAAAACCCTGGTCTTGACCACGGTATTTTCCAATGTTATTTGACTCTTGGGAATAATTATTTTATTTTAAACATTATTATTATACCATCATTTTATATTACTTATTTTGACAAATAATATTATAGTTTTCACAAAATAACATTTTTAAAATTAAAGTTTCCATTTATGATTTTTGAATGTATGTTAAATATTTTGAAATTTATTAAAATATATTAAAATAATTGAGAATAATAAAAATAACATATAATAGTTCATTTATTGTGGTTAATTTATTATTACATCATTATGAAATAAATATGATCTCATTGAACATACCAAAAAACTCAAACTTTATTTTTAATATTCATTAAGATTAATGTATTTTGGGAAATACTCAAAAATTAACCATAATGTAATTTTGATGTCCTGCTTACAAAAATGATATTTATTTTATAATAATTATTATCTATATATTATAAATTTATCTTTTAAACGTAAAAATTATTATTTATTATAAATAATAGATGACTAAAAATGCATATAAATATTTCTGACACTTGAAATAAATTATTTTATAATTTTTATTTAAATAAGAGTGTTTTAATCACATTATTTAATTAATATATTAAATATTCCTAACACATTATTCATCTATAATACTTATATATTTTCTAAATATTATAATTTTTGTTTTAAAAATCAATTTATCAAATTCATCTTATTTTTATGAAAAACAATTCTCAAAAGGGAATTGATGGAATACAAATTTTATTTATTAAAAGAGGTTAAACATTTAGTTACTAAGGCCTTAAAACATAACCCCATATAACACCCACATATTATCTATGGTTAATGTTTTTCATGGTGATAGATTCATGCGGTAGCTTGACTAAAATTACTTAGGAGATAATTTCCACTAACTTGAACATCCCCCTTAGGCGATTTCATTCAAGCTTCATTTATTGAAGCATGGATTGGGTTTGGTCATGAGACACACCCATTAATTCTAATTCCATCCCATGTTTTGAGAAATGGGATTTTTATAGTGTTACTCTACTTATTTAGTCCATAATTATTCCATTATACATTAATTATCATTTTTTATATCTACATATAAACACTAATTATAATGTTCAATTTTTTAAGAGTATATTTTCCAATGTCCATACTGACCACTGGTTATAATTTGCCAATATTCATATAACGATTGAATACTGATGTACTCATTTCCATTTATACTCAATTAATTATTAAATATATATAATTTTGTTAAGTACGAAAAAATATAACAAAAAAATTTAGCAGACTAATTTCATTGAAAAAGTATGGTTGATTACAATCACATTCATTTAGTACTTCTTATATAGTAAATCTATTGGGGTTTCATGTCAAAATTATGTATATTTTTATGATAATCCATAATCATATTAATAAAGTTGAATTAAGAGGATTTATATGCCCAACATGTTCGATTTCCATTAATTCGCTACAATTTTCGTGGGTGATTACTATCTTGTAATTGAATATCTCGTATTTTATCTTTTAAATATAGTAGTTGGTAGAATTCAATGTTTATATTGACCATTACATCTTGAAACAACCACTATATTCATGAAAAATGACTTTCATTTATTAAATGATGATTGGGATATGAATGCTGATAGACCAGGACCTCTAGTTACTAAGGAGATAACAATATCTTATAATATAGAGGCAATATCCTTTGGCATGTCTGAAAAAACTCAAAATATGAGTCATGTTGTAGTAGAATGGTACTTTTATCTATTTATATAGGATTTCTCTAGGATTCCAGAAGAACATAAAGTCAAATTTTCTATAAATATATTTATAATAATGAGTCATATTCTATGGTCTTTGAAACGAATTACACCAATATAATTACATGAAATAATGGTACAGTTGGAATAATGGGAAAGCAATGCCTTCATTAGAATAAGTAAATTACCTTGGCCTACTCTGGATCTATTTTTATGTAATGATGATGATTCACATAAATTATATCTTTACTATCATATAATAAATCATGTTATGATCAATAATCAATATCCACTTCCTTGAATTGAGGATCTTTTTTATCCATTGGCGGGATAAAAATGGTTTTCTATAATATTCCATGATTATTGTATCACCAACTATGAGTTATTAAAGAGTATATCCCAAATATAAATTTTTTAAATCCTATGTGGTCACTAGGAATACATGGTGATGCCTTTTCATTTACAAATCAACCTGTAGTTCTCATAGAATTGATGAATTGTATCTTCCACAAGTCACATAACAAAATTTTTTATATATTACAATATCCTAGATTAATCTCAAATTAGAAATGAAAAATAAGGCACTTATAAATTAGATTCAGTATGTTGTGTTTACACAAAATCTATTCTAAATTACCTAATTGTGAATTTTGCCTATATAAAGTATACTTAAAAGGTCTTGTCATTTAAAAAAATGGCATATTATTTAATCATGGAAATATAGATTTAGTCATTTCTTAAAGACCACATACAATGTCTTTATGATATAGAGTTTTCTGGGATGTGTATTATATTTTCATCACATTTTCTCAAATTTCTCAAGAATATATTATTATATAGTAAAAATGACAAGAAGAGTAAATTCATTAAAATATAATGATGATTCAAAACAAAATTTTTTCTTGAAATATCGAATTTCTTATGAACTTATCCTTATATTTCCAGAACCATTATTAGGTTATGTGTAATGTTGTGATGACCTAGATCTATATTAGGTTGTTTTATTTTATAAGAAAACAATTTGGTAGCATATGGATTGATGAAAATTTTAATGTAATAAAATAACTATCTAACAAGTGAACTATAATTTTTTTGGCGGTCTTTGTATTAAAAAAATGGCACCATTATCTCTTTGGTGAAAATGCCATCATTTTTACTATTCCTAAAATCATGAAATAAATATTTTCAATGAGGATTTTGTACCTAATGTTGTGTTATGGAGAACATATATCTAGATATACATATTTTATTTGCTCAATACACCACGTAAAGGAAATGCAGTGACTGATGATTTTATTTTGATGACTTGTATTGATTTTTTCAGAGAGGTGCATGAGAGATTTCACATTACGATTGTAATTCCCAACATACTTTTGGACTCTATGGAATAGAATATGTATTCGGGTTCCCTTATAATTACTCATATTCACGATCTAGTAAACCTAGACATGGTGGTAGAGAAATCGGACCCATACTAACATACCATTAGTTCAAACCTAAATGGTGAAGAATCTATTTAGTGTTAGGAAAAGGTGAGAATTATGTGTTTTTCTTTTAGGATCTGATCATAGTTCCTTCATCAATCCATAAAAAACTCTTTTCTATATAATACTATTCAAAATGGGTTTTCAACCTATTATTCAAAAAAAATTCAGGTAAATGAAGAACCATTTTGTTTGGTCACATATGTAATGGATGTTAGAAGATTGTGTTATGAGGTGTCTATCTTTTAAGTAGGTAATAGAAGCCCTCAACGAATATTATTCATGTTATCATATAGTCCCATACTTGAATATAAGTTTCAATCGATTACCATTGAAATTTTCAATGGAATATCACTAACACTTTAGAATCTGATGTTATCTGAGTAATTGTGGATCGACTCACCATTTCATCATAATTTATCACAATATGAGATTCAAATATCATATACTATTTTTGAATGATGTATATTAAAATTGTGGTGAAATTTTATGGAGTTATGGTTTTGATTATGTTTTACCAAGACTGTAGATTATCCTCATGGAATTGGTGATACATACAAGAATCCCTTGGAATCTAATTGAACATGTGCATGGCATATCATCTTAAAAAAGTTACCAATCATAACATACAATACAAAAAATAGAAGATATACTTGGAGATTATGTTATGGATTTGAATGGTTCATGGGAATATAATTTTTCATTATTATAGTTTTCAAATAATAATAGTTATCATACCATATTGCATTGGCTCTATTCAAGGCATTGTATGGTCTTCCAGATGAATCTTCACTCTATCGAGTAGAGACTAGGGAAACATCAATTATTGTACAAAAAATATTTCATGTCACTACTATGGAAATCTAGATGATTGAGAAAAAATTATTATGTCATATAATCATCATAAATCATATGAAAATCATTTATAATTACCCTAAAATTATAATGTAGGTGACCATGTGTTTTTGATAGTATCATTGATATTGGGTCACCGATTTTTGGGTAACCATTGAAAATTGGACACATTATATATCATAACATTTGATATTATGTATCTTATAATAGAAGATACATATTAGTTAGAATTACTAACACGTTTTAGTATTTTACATAATTTTATCCATGTGTCTTAGTAAAATAATTTTCACTTTGATCCCAAATATGTGATTCATTGGTACAATATTAATCTTGAACTGGATAATATTTTTATTGATGATTTGATCCATATTATCAATAGTGAATAAAAGTGTTTATGTGGAAGGAGAATCTATTTATGATATGTATTATGGATGAATGGTAATATTCCAGATGAAATATGGGAGAAGGAGAATTTTATACTCGATCAAAGGATGGAACAGAACCAAGACACTCAGAACTATTACTTTTGATGGATGAATATTATATTGGTGAGTAGAATATAAAACCCTATATTTGAGATAATTATTTCCTTTATTTTTAATTTTATGTTTTATAATGTTTTTATTGAGTAGTGAGAGTTTCATGATAGCTTTATGGAGTTTTTAATTTAGGGGAAGGTTCCCTCTTTTAGAATAGATTAAGAAAATTCGGTGGGTTCACTAGGTAATCATGTATGAAAAATAGGGTAATTAGTGATAAACCAAAAATTGTAACATAATTTTGGTAAATTTTTCAATAACTATTTACCTTGGGATTTTTATAATAGTTGGATATTATAAGGTTTTATAATCCTTATTGCCCTATGTCTTATCCAGTAACCCTTGAATAGTTTTCCCTCGGTTTTCTAAACCACTCTTTTTAACCAGGAGACATAAAAAATTAAATCTAATAATATATTTTAAGACTGAAAAAAACATTAAACCCTCATTATTCAACCCATGACATAGGATATTGAACTCTAGGCATAATCTAGGTAATTTTTGTGATCATATTCAATCAGAAGACTGATTTCAATGAATTACTGAGTGTTAAACATGGGGAATCAATGTTAATAATCCTATTTCTTCTACTCCATTATAATATTCATGATTTTTTATTAAAACCCTATATTGGATATTACACTCCAATATCTTTGGTATAGGTATATTTTTATAATACTTCCTTTGGATTCATTAAAGGAATAAAAATGATAGACCATATCACTAACAGAGTGGTGTGATTCTATAGATTGAAGTCATTTGAAGTATTTGGATTGTCCATTTTTCCACATTCATTTAGAATAAAATATGTATTTTTTTATAAAGTAATGTTACCTATATTTTTTGAAAACTTTTATAAAATCCCCAATTTTAATTATCTTCTTGGGTTGTCTTTAAATCATGGGGTTTTGGTTGTTCCCACAACATATTTGATAAATTAATTTATTTATTTTCATAATATAATGTATTTAGGTATGAGAACCTTAGATGGAAATGGTTATGGTGAATTCATATTCACAAGGTAATGTAATTTGGGTTATATATGGTAATTCCACAAAATATGGGCAACAATAGTTTACACTACTATGTGATGACTTGGAACAAGATAGATAAAAATTTTCCTATAGGTTGGAATATTTAGATGGAATACTAAGAGAGAAGATTCACTGGGGTTGTGTATTTCATGGGTGTGTAGGTTCATGGGAACATTACAGTTTGGTGTGGGTAAATTCATTATATTATTTATATTATGTAGACTATTTTTTCTATAATTTTTCTTAGTTTTATTTTAAATAATATACGAGCTAACATGTTATTATTTTAGGGGAATGTTTGGGGACTCTAATGGTTTTCATAGTCGCATATATAATCATCCTCTATAAATAAACATTTTTAAATATGTAGACACTATTTATGATGTTACAAGGGGATTATTTCATACTTCACAAGTGGATCCTTATGATGTTCTATTCATGGTTGTTGAGTGTTGGATCTTTGGAGCAAATTAAGAATTGGTGTTGGCATTAGTGTTTCCATAGTAACATGAGTCTTTTGTACATTATGATTATAGTTTATTATTTTGTGATCTCCTTTTTTCGACATTTCTTATCGATTATATTTTATTGGTATTGTTTATTTTTACATCATGCATAAAATTTTGATTTATTCATATGGTCTATTTTACTGTGTTTGTGTGTGAGTGTGTGTGTTTCAAAATGGTAAATTATTAATCAATTATTTCATAAAACATATTAATTTATTTAAAAAATTTGGGGTTTAGGTAATTTTATCTATGGTTAGTGTCATTTCATTTCTATCCAAGCCTATGGCTCCTGGATGGGATGTTACACCTCTTATATTCATACTTTGGTTTTTCTGGATATGTCCTCCCTAAAGAAAACACCAAAAACAAGGAACCTAACATGAGGTACCTCTCAGATGTTGAATTAAACTATCAAGATAGATAATATAAGACATGGAAACATCCCACTTTAGAAAGATTCAAACAATTGGTATTTTATTGGGGTTTTAGTGTCAACATATTATCTAAAGTATTAACTTTATATGTATGAATACATTTAATTATTTAATTTCAATTTCAATTCCTTACACCAAATTAATTCTATTAAACTATATTGATTTATAACTCTTTATACAATTAATATCTTTTGTTAACAACATAATTTCATAAAAAAACTATGTTCCTACATATCCAAATTATACTCATTAATACAATACATAAAACACCCTTATGTAAAAACATATAATTACTTGAAATAAATAATAATAATAAGTGTATAAATGGAGTGATAGATAGAAAACCCCACACTTTTTAAGACAAGGCATAAGGATTTAGACTAGTATGCATTCAGGCCCAATGTCCCTCCACCCAATAATACATTACTCAAAAGTGACTCTAATTCCATCATAATTCTAACACATAATGTTTACAATGTATAATAAACCTTTGAATTAACCTCGTAATCTAGTAAAAGCCAATGTAAAGTTAGATGAAATCTAAATGAATTATCAAAACTTGAATGTAACTCCTTATATGTAGTATAAATATTAAAAACATAAGTTTATAAAAATAAAATGAAGTTCAGATTCATTAATAATATACAAATTATTTTTATAAAAAAAGTCAAATAATTCAAAAATTGAAAAAATCATATATTTAAAAATGATATAATTTTTTAACAATTAATAAATAATTTATTTATAATTTATTTATAATTTATAATCTGAAAAGTTCATATAATCCATTTATTTGGAATTTAATTTACATATATGATTTTTATAATACCAGATTTATATGTATACAATATTTATAAATTATGTAAATATTAAAAATATTTCAATGTTTAATGTTATTTAATCCCTGTTAATACCACTTATTCAAATTCATATTGACATTGTTTAAAAATATTCCCAAATAATACATTTTATTTTGAGAGATTCAAATTAAAAAATTATGATCAATTCATAATTGAAATATAAACACTTTTATATATTTCCTTATTTTTTTAATTTAAAAACTATTTATAATTTACAAATGTAATTTTAATATACACATGTTATATACAAATTATATGTATGTCAGATAAATTCAAAATGTGTTTAATGTTAGTATTTAATATTTAAGGAAAATTTAATTATTAAATATTTCATAATAATTTAATAATTAATTATAAAGAATTATTAATTAATTTATTTTTAAACAATTTATAAATTAAACACATATATAAAAATAATCACATCTGTAACTTATATACATTTATCAAATTATATAATAAAATTCTAAATTTATAATTATAAATCATATAATTTTCATGCATATTTTATCCTATGATATACACAATATCTTATGTTTTAGTATTATAAGAACCTAGAATTTCCAAATAAATTCCATTGTGTTTCCCAACATTTGAGGTCGAAATATGGATTTTGGATGTTTTATGTTGGTTGGTTATAAATTTTTACTCTTTGTTGTCCAAACTGATTGTGGTGTAGGCTGTTTTGGAATTTCGGGCATGAGATCATTCCGTAGTGGTTTTTGAAAAACCTTGGGAGTAAAATGCCAGTTTTGACGGGTTTGGTTTGTTTTGTATTTCCCAATTTAATATAACTAGATGAAATGGACATTTGTTTAAAGGTGTGGTAGTTTCTTGAGTATAGAGTTTCCCATTCATTTAATGTGGTTGTAATCACCCCATTCGGGGGTATCCATTTTCGTGACTATTGTTCTCAATGTGTTTCTTTATGGGATATAATGAAAGCTAAAACAGAATAGGTTTTCTGTATGTTGGTGTTTTGAGATGAAAATGTAGATGTACTAGAGTTTTGGAAATGGTGAGTGGGGAAGCTCTGTGTCATGGTCCCCATTATGGTGAGTTGTGAATGGAGAGAGGAACACCTATAAGATATGGAGGAACTATGATTGGTTCCATGGTTATGAGTCACTATGGATATGTTCGGTGAAATCATAGAATATACATATTCCAACGAAATATAAATTTAAAAAAGTTTCATCAAGGAAGGGGGTAGATAACAGTTTCAAGTGACTAGGATTTGAAATCTATTATTAACCAGGGGTACCAATATCATGGTTTTGGTTAATTTAGGCTCATTATAAAAATTGGGAAACCTTTCTTCACATTTTAACCTTGTATCATTCTCTCCAACCTTGGTTTTCTTCTAGGTACATTTCTTGAGAATTTTGGTCATCAAATATGGGTATAGACCTTATTGATTCATGGTGTTTATTCTCCATGGATATGAGTTATCTTAATTATCTCTTCTCTCATGAACTTGTTTGGCTTGGGGAAGGGTCTATTATATACTTCCATTATATATAATAATCTTTTCTCCTAGGATCACTATTGTTGGTTTAATATAAGGGAAGTGATTGTTTTGTGTTTCCTTCTTATTATTTTATTATAATGGTTATTATTAGTTTTATATAATTCATTACTTGTATTTATTTTTAAAATTTCTTAATTTTATTACATTAATTCAATATTACTATGTTATTCCTTTCTAAACTTATTCATAAATTGTTTTATAGAATACATGAACCTATATATTAATTAAATTTGGTATTATGATCAAGTGGGTTAGACCCTTATTTATTCCATGCTTGTCCCGATAGATGATATTCTATTTAAATGTATCTACATTGATATTGATATCTTGATCAGACATAGCTATAGAACATGGGAATTAGGATGGGATTGTAGATATGTAATTAAAGGTTATATGATTTGGAACATTGGAAATGGAATAATAGAATGGGTAAGTACTCTATGTTTTCTACCTAATAATTTTTTCTATATTTATATTTAGTCCTTATTGAGTTAGCTTGAATCTCAGGTTGATCATGTTCATGTACACTTATATATTATTATGTTGAGGAAGGGTTTAGGACTGTTCTATGGTTATAATTTTAGCTCTCCTCTTTCAGTATTGATAAGGGTAGTTGTAACCATTTAAATGGAATGTGGAGAGGAATTGTTATTTTCATTAAGGGTGATATGTTCCTTTTACATTTTTTATTTCATTTGGATGACTCTTTGAACTCTAGGTAGTTTAGTGAGAATTTAGAGGTTTTATTGACGAGTTATTTTGTTCTTTTTTATAGTAGAGTTTTTATAGGGGTGATTTTTTTAGTTTGAATCTAATATTGAGGGTTGTTTATGTGTGATTTTTCATGAAATTAAGTGTTCGGAGTTAGTAGGTCTGGTTGTATGTAAGGAATGAGGCTACCCCTTGGTGGCTGACATGTTAAATGATCTTTTGAAGTTTTATGTTATGAGGTCTATTTTTACGATTGTTTTAGGAATGGTATGTTTAGTTTTGGAATGTGTGATGGTCATTAGAAGTTGTGGGATTATTTTTAATATTAATAAATATAATATTTAAATAACTAGATTGATTGGTCATTTAATTACTTGGTATGTTTGTGTAAATTTACATGTTATAAATTGGAATAATGGAAAGATTAATGCTAATATAAATAATGATAAAATAACATAATTTGGTTATTTAATATGAAATATATTTAATGAGACACATAAATGATAATGGTATGGATTATGTTGAATAATTGAGTAAAGTGATGAGTAAAAAGAAGGGAATTGTTAGAAGTTAATATTCACGATTGTAAGAATATTTCCATAATTGAAAAATACATCTGTTGTTGTGAAGGTTCTCATAGATACCATGAAACATGGTTATTAAATTTAATTTATCCATGGTTGTGATTATTTTAACATATGTTGAATAATAGATTTGTGATGTCTGGTCTTGATCATGTGGTTTGTTGAAATATGTTACTGTGTTTTTCTATCTCATGTACTATGTTATGAAATTATGGATGATAGGGGATGTTGATGAAGCTATAGTGGTGATTTAAGAACTCTGTTGTGCATTATCTCTAGTTTTATTTTTTTGTTTTGTGTTATTATAGTCTATATTGGTTAATTCTAACATATAATTATATATATATATGATTAATGAATTGGTTATATTTTCTTTACTATTAAGATGATAATGGCACCTTTGAATGTGATCGATTCCATCGATGAGAGTTAACAACTCAAGCCATATTTGTGGTGGGATTTTCAGGTCACACTAATTTCCATTGTTTACCGAGGAGTAGTGTGGTTGGGTCATTAAAAAGTGTCATAATATATTTTTATTATGAGACATGATGTAGTTGGAGCTAGTCAAAAGTGAGTATTTATTGGTTAAGTTTGAGGAAAACAATCATATAAGATTAAAATGTGATATAGGAAGTAGATAATAACAGGTGAAAATCTATTTACTGTCCCATATTATCCAATGCAACAACCATGTTAGTCTACATAACATTTTTAATTAGAAATACACTAATTTTGGGGTGGAGAGAGAGAACAAATTACAAGGGGTTCATGGATCATTCTCAAAGCTTTATTTCTAAGTTTGGTTTCATTTGATGATGATGATTGTTCTATTTATTTATATTAACCTACAAGGATATGATGTAATCCTTATAATTATGTTTCATGTATTTTAATAAATAGATTCGTGATGGATTTAAAAATTAATTTATATAATCATATGACATGATTTGATAATTTTTTACATTAGTATTACTTGTTTATGTTATAAATTTTGGATTTATTCATGAAAACTAATGAATTTATAGAAGAATGATAGGAATCGCATGAATAAGATTCCATTAATAAATGTAACATTCTAGCATGTTTCCTCTAATTATGATTCATGATTAAAATATTGATCTTCAATGATAACATATTTATAAAAACCTTTCTTATAGTGACCTAGACATTTCATACATAGATATTTAAAAAAAATTCGATAAATATTAAATTCATTACACAACACACACCACAAGATTTTAATCATTTAGTTTATATGGAGACTAGGTATATAATCTTCTAATTAGTTTAATGATCTTTAACATCTCCCAAAAAGATCTCCACCCTTAGTATTATTCGGAAACATACCCTACATAAAACCATTATTTTTAACCTAGGGAAATTAATCACTAGAAAATGTTAGATCATATAGTCAGTAAGGGTAAATAAGGGAACTGTATAAACATACCATTAGAATAATAGTATGATATCATGATCATAACATTTTAAAACCATACAAGTCATATCAAAGATCATAATCTTGATTCAAGGCATAAATATTGGAAGTTCATAAAAATTGACTCAAAACTAAATCAAATATCATGAGCCATGAGAGAACAACATTGTCATAATACATAAATTTGTGGCATACACATAATCATAAAAAATAATATGTCAATGCCTCCAACCAATAAATTCATAATAGGTTATGATTTGGATAACCACATGTGTACAAATATCAGGCCTTAGATGACATCCCATGTACCCTCTTTCGATCATGGGATAACCTTATGTGTGTCCTCTTTTGGGATTTAGATAACCTATCATGTCTTATTTGATCTCATATAACATTAATCATTACTCTATTAATTAGAGGGAGATATAAGTCTCACCCATCACATAATGTAAATCATACATATGTCTTCCACAAGATCATAAATCATTTATCATATAATATCCCATGTTGTTAAATAGGGTTCTTAAATATTTCAACATATCATAAACTTTAGAAAAGATAATGGTTTCATATTAATTTAATCATTTCATCATAGTATAACCTATGTAAAAATAAGTGGGTTCCATATTAACTTTTTTAGGTATATCATTTGGAATTGAAAAGGGTTTCAAAAACATCTTGTCATGATATACCATATATATAAATAATAAGAACAATATATTTGGTTAATATCCCTATTAATGAATAATTTACATAAAAGGATGTCATATTAAATAGAGAATGATTTTGAAAAGTCAAATGGAACATTTCGTGATGAAATTACCTTTTATAATAAAATAACATTTTAAAACTAAAAATTCAAAAAAAACATATAAAAAAATTTTCTTTGGAAATAACCTTGAATTCTTAAATATAAATCATTAATATTCTTGTAAAAAAATTCATCAGGAAAATATCCTTTATAATTTGAAATTAATTTTTAAAACAGAAAACATTTTCAAAAAAATTTCCATTAAAAATTACCATTATAAATTATAAAGGAAGATTCAAAGAAATTAATTTTTATAATGATGGGATATTTTATTCCATTTATACATCATAAAACTGGTTTCTTTGACATTTTCAGTAAAATAAAATAATTTTAAAAACATTTTATCAAATTTTAAAATAAATTTTGATAAATTATTAAATCATTTTATTAAATAGGAAAAACAATTTTAAAACAATTTTATAAAATATGATTTTGGAAGCAAAAGGTGTTTCAAATGGATTTTGTTTTTTAAAAAAAATTATCTCTTGAGTACATAAGAAGATGAAAATGATGGGAAAATATTTATTATAATACATAAAAAGGGTATAATAAATTTGTGAGATTCATGAGAGATATATCTCAATATTCTATCACAAGATACATATCCATAAACAATACTGATAATAGATAAGATTGTTACATAAAATCATTACCAATTTGGAATCATTAAAATTTAATACACGTGAATTAATATCAAGAATGAAATATTAAATATCATGATAATAAATTAATTTAATGTATTACATGTGAAATAAATTGAATATACCGCTTATACAAGAAGGCAGGTTTGTAAAATAATCAATTGTCTCAAAGAAAGAAAATTATGAAAAAAATTACGTACTGATTTGGGAGTTTTAAATTAAAACCCTCTAGAAGGTGAGATCTTGAAATGAATATTTAAATAAAAAAATTTTTAAGTATAATAATTATAATATTTATTCAAGGGATTTATTTACACAACATCAAATAAAGATATGGTGAATATGGTATGTTTCTCATAGAAAAAAAATTTGAAATATAAATCCTTTACTTCTTAGGTAATCCTTTGAATATTATATCCTAAGAAATCATAAAATATAATGAAAACTTAAATATCATTTATATAATTTATTTCATGATGTAAAATTTCAAAGGGAAATATATACACCACACAACACAAATGACTAGTGAATTTTCATATGCCTCACAGAAATAAAATAGTGACTAGACATACCTTACAGGAAGTATCGACTTCCTTTGTAATCATTTGAACATCATTTATATTAAACATAAATGAAAATTTATGTTTTTTTAAAGGATGAAATTAAAAGGTATTATTAGTCTTAGTGATGGGTTAATGGTCTATTTTACAAAAAAGATCATCTAAATACAAATCAAGGAGTTGGAACACTAAAATGTGTTGTTTTTAGACATTGTTTAATGGTTGAGATTTTACACTTGTGTTCATTATAGTTTTTGAAGCATCGGGCCTAAAATATAAAATATGTTGAAGGTTAACATTGGTGCCAGGTTTGGTTGAAACCATATGGCCCTTCAGTAGAAATTAGGTAGCATGCTCATTTGGTCTATGGGTGTCACACAATTTAGTCTAACTGTGCAAAACATGTCTCAAGTCCATGTGCTAGTTTCATGTCTCTTTGATAGAGGTGAGTTCATGTTTAGTGCATGGTCTTCCAAAAAAAATTCATAAATCATGTAATGCCCCTTCTTGGAAAGTGTATCTTGCACAGTTGGGACATGGTTTGGGCTTTTTTACACCACATTAGTGGGAGTAAATTTATTGTTTTTCACTTATTTCTAGATATTATTTTAGCCCACTCTTTTATTATTATTATATGAGGGTAGTACACCTCTCACGCAAGTTCCTCATATCCTCTCCTAGGGATGGAGAGATATTACTCACTTTTTCTCTGATTCAAGCACCGCCAAGTGCATTGGATAGCTCTCAGTGACTCTATAACTAATCTTCTATATAATATTATTTTATTTTTTAAATATAAAATGTTTCCTAGGAGTGATGTAAATCTCCCTATTGGTAGTAAATTTTTATATTTAATCAATTAATTTTGAACTGTGCTGAATAATTCCTTGAAACTAGACATGTGGATCATTATAAGAGTGAGGAAGGTGGTATATTTATTTGACCCTTTTCCTATAAATCATTTCAGGGAACATATCTGGAGGTAAGCCACTAGAATTCTACAGGAGGTGGTGCTTTATCCCCTCTCTATCTTTATCTAGGATGTGTCCAGATGGCTCCACTAATGTGTCTATCCTATATATAATCTTGGGTAAGGTGTTGAAACGTTATGATCCCCCTTTCCATCTCTTTGTGAGCTCAAAAACATTTCCTTGTACACCATCTCCTTATTCCTATTCCCTCAGTGGAAAATGGAAGGTGCACCTTTGATGAATCTTTCACATCCTCATGGTTCTCACACTAAGCCTGACTCATGTGGTCTTAGAGGTTTGAGGTGATACAACATTCTCACAAACCATCTATGAACTATGAGAACACTGATTCATACCCTAAAACTAGATACGTAGGATGCCTATTTGAAGTCCCAATCCTAAAGGGGATTTTTTCAAGGGTTAAGCAACAATCATTCCCCCCCACAAATAGTACCTCTTTCATGGTAAAATACCCAAATTCAACTCCACTATGTGGGATTTTATTTCCAGCTAACTGGGATACATACAAAGCCTCCCGAGGTCCAAACCCAACATCCATAAAACACTAGTGTTTACTAGGACATGTCTCTGATAGGGTCATACCCACCAAGGAAAAGATGAATCTCACATGAATCATCGGCCACTTCAGAGTAAGTCCCACATTCATTATTGAAATGAAATCCTCTTCTTAGATGTCCTTGACACATGATGCCAAATTTCATAGATAGGTCCCCATCATATTACCATAAAATCCAATGTCTTTAGTTAAGTTGAACTGAACTATTTGGGTTATTATTCTTCTCATGAGGATACATAAGAAGCCCCTATTATAGGCTCAATCCCTATATAAAAACAAATTCCATCTTCCCTTGATATTGATGGACTCCAAAGCACCTCATCATAGGGCTTAAACTGGAATCATCTCAGTAATTTTTTACCCATGCATACATATTGTTATCCTTACCACACATGGGTAATCCACAAACACATATATGGAAAATAACCAATGATTCATGAACATATGAACATTTTGTAAATTTCTAATAGAGTCTCGTAATAATAAATTGTGCCCCCCAAAATGGTTTGATGATCCCAACCTACCATCCACTCAATCAATTGAGTCCTTAAGTGTCGTTGTCCAAATCATCATCCAACAAGCACCTAGCTATGGAAAGCAAGTTCATGAATCATGAATACAAGTGTCATTGGGTGTTTCTAGATCCACAAATAATTATATTTAAGTACATATGAGGACATTTTAGTTGACATGAAACCCTTCATAATAATTAACAGTGGGTCACTATCCATTGGGACATTCCATTGGCCCTAGTGTGACATGAATAAGGTCGAAACATATCCTATCAAATTTCTACATCACAGACCACTCTATGTGCAAGAAGAGTGGTGATGAGTGTGTTTTTGACGTTATTACATAATAAAAATTTCTCATGTACTCTATTGATATTAAATATTCCCTGAAAAGTTGTCAGAAATGTGTTTGGATAATATTTGAGACATGTATGTCCCCACTATAACACCACCATATTTTAAGCAATATTTTTTTTTCAAATTCATTTTATTTCTTTGATATTTTATGTTAAATGTAACATCATATTTAAATGAACACCAAGATACTCTAAAATATTTTTTTCACCATGATTTTGGATTAGATGTTATGAATATGACTAAATAAATTAAGAAAAATATATGGTCACATATTCAAACATCAATTCATTTTAAATTAATTAATTATAAATAAAATAAAAATCATTTGAAAGTAACAAAGTTGTTTTTCAGAATTTTTTATGTGAACAATGTACATTAAAAAATTAAATTAATTAATATATGTGAATTAATGTATTTACATATATAAATTCTATATTTAATCATATATTTTAATATTATTTTTTTTATTTTTCTTATCCTGAGATAAGAATAAAAAATGTTTTCTTCTTGAAATTGTAATTTTCTAAAAAAAACTTAGTGTATTTTGTGTAGTGGTTTTAAAATTTAATTTTTTTCATAGATCAAAATTTAATTTGATGAAATAGATTCTATAACTTTAATCAAGATTTTCAAATTTGCTAAATAGGTCCGTTTTATTTTTAGTAAATATTAATAGTAACCGTAGTAACATTCCACACCTCAATAAAGGGTAAATTGTGGTAATATAGGTTAAAAATAAGTGATAATGAATTATTTTTCCATAATAATCTTTTTTGGATGAAGTGAATTTTACCCTTATCACCTTTTTCTAGAAGTGGTGTTGTTTAATTTACACTATTGTATTAAAATATCCTTTATAATATTTAAAGAAACTAATGTTATAAAATGTCTCCATCTTAGTTTTATGTATATTCATATGTTCTCAGAGGAGACAAATAATGTTATTGTTTAATTGTTCCTTGAAAAGTGTGTTCTTGTTTTAAGAATCACTGCTTCCATGTAGTTTCCATTGGATTTATTCATAGAACCTGAATCATCCAATAGTTATTTATCCAATATGGACCTGATCTACAAAATAAGGCATTTGTTAATTTTTAACTTTATGATACTTAGAAACATGCATTGGTTGAGAGGATGGGAGGTCAGACCTATCACACCTTTTTGGGGGGAATTATTGTCTACCCCTGGACTCTCTTTATAAATTTAAGATACTTTCATGAATACATATTAATTCAACACATGTAACATAAGTTTCACATGGAATTTTCAATCACTTATTAACATGTGTAAAATTTAGAGTCATTATTATGTATTGAGGTTACTCATTAATAGAGATACTCGTATTTAATCTAGGTTCTCCCTCAATGGTATCCTCTCATATACTATTTTGATATTCTTCTAACCATCGTTATGATGATACTAGTTTTTAAACCACTGAGTGAGGCACTATAGAATTTATTTGTCATCTATGGAGACGTAGTATTTTTTTGATATAGGGATCATACACATGAAATGGGTTACCTAAGTATCCCTATGAGAGGAACCAGAACCCTCATAGTTCGGTGCCCCTTAATGGGACACATCATACATTTTAAGGTAATGTAATAATGAGCAAACCGTATAGTTTAATGTAATGTGGTAAGGACATCTAAGAAGTGGGGTCTTATTCAAAGTTTAATATTGGAATTATACCTATGTATCCCAAGGAAAATGGAAAGAATATGGGTTTCCATGTAATATTAGACCTAGTTGGGAATATGGCCCAAGGAGAACAAGGTTGATTTGAAGTGTCAGGTTTGAACCTCAAGGCAGATTCTTACGTATGCCATTGGGATGGGAATCATAGAACACATAGTTCAATGAATCTCATAGGATACTATAGTCTTTTGAGATAAATGATTTTAGGCTTAATTCTTGAAATGGATGCCTTGAAGATTTTTGGGGTTAAATATTTGGATTATTTCAAAGGTGGATACCCATATTAAGGAGAATAATGGTGGATTCTGGAAGACGATATCCTGTGAAGACGGTCCCTGAGAAGGCATGCTATGTATCCCAATTATGTTGGGAATCAGATTTCTTGTAGTTCATTGAATTTCATTGGAGAGTATAGTCCTTTGAGAGAAATGATTTTGGGCTTACTTCCTGAAAAGGATGCCTTGACGATTATGTGGGTTTGATTTTGGGATTATTTCTAAAGAGGATGCCCATATTAAGGGAATTATGGTTGGATTCTTGAAGAGGATATCTAGTGATATTGGGCAATGAGAAGGATTCCTAAGTATCCCAATTATGTTGGGAATAAGAGTTCTCATAGTTCATTCACCGGTAGTGTTTCTGAACATGTTTTAATCATCACGAATCTATAATCCAACACGATTCATGCTCGGTGTGAGAAATAAGAGGATGTGAAAAATAATTAGTGACAAATACACTTTTCCTCCCCCGTTGGTGGAAGAGGGAGATCCAACAATGGCGAGGGTAGATGAGGGAGAGGCGACAAGCCTTCTATATATCCACTTTACATTGGACAAGGGTCCAATGAATGGAAGAAGGGATGCAGGTTTGGCATCTTACATGAGGATGGATGCCTTAACAATTGATCCTGGTAGGGGAGGTGGACTTTCCATTTGATTGAATGGAAAATAAAACATGATCTTTACCTTCCCTTCTAGAAATTTGAGGATTTTTCTCTTTGAGAAGGGAGAGGTCAGGACCCAAACCCTTATTCTCAGAACCAGGAACTTCCTAGCACTGTTCCATGGAGAAAGACGCATTTGACTATATATATACAAACCCACAGACACTTCATGAATCCAATCCACATTGTGAAAAAAAATTTGAAACCTATGACTACAGATATACAAATCCCAAATAGGAGGAATGCTAATGTGCCTTTCCAAATCGTTTGGTAAGTCAAGAGGTTTTTTGGAGGAATCAATAGAATCCCTTTAAAATAGAAAATTCAATGAAGAATGTTCCATTCCATGGATGGATTTTAAGAGAGATTTATGGTTTGTATACTCAATATAGTAAGTGAATCAAAGAGGGGAGCCCATATAAGTAAGTGTGTGAAAGTATGGGCGTGCAAGTATGCTTGAAAAAATTGATGTTCACTTAAGCGATGAACAACCTGTATGGTAATACTTATGAGAGGCCTGGTTCAATCCTTAAAGAGTATTCACATGTGATCCTAGAAGAGATGTGATCAAGTTCCTATGGAAGGAATAGGTGGCGTGAAAGTGTTTCTGATTTTTTGAGGTTGGGCGCTTAATGCATGCAAGTGTTATGGATTTAAAATGATAAAAGGAATTAAGTCATATGATCCCCTTTAAATTCTTCCTCTTTAGGTGTTAAAGAACTACGTTGACTATTTCTGAGGACCTGGGTGAAGCACTAGGGAGACCAGAGAAGAAATTGGGCTTTAGGGAAATTCTTCCATACAAATGAAGGCCACATGGGTCTATTTATAAGATAAAATAGGACCTTGGTGAAAGGATATTGGGCGCACAAGTAGCTTGTGTGCTAGAATGTGGCATGAAAGTACCATGTCTGCTCACAGTGTTTTAGACAGACTAAGGTTACACTTTGAGGACATAGCAAAAAGAAATACTTAAATCAGCTCCATCATGGTGGCGTGTAGGTATTTGTGTGACGGTACCTTGGGGATGCTTTAGGGACATATCCAAAGTAATTACTTATATCGTGGGGGATTCTCCCATTCACCCCTACATCAGATCACTATAAGGCTACGGTCCTAGCCCTTTGGGCCAGTACCTTCACTATCGGCATTGACCCCCATGAAAATTGCAAAGTCTCTCCTTAAACTTTTTGATCCCGATTCAGGATATTTTATAGAGAATTTAATGGAAGACATTTCATGGTTTCTACAATTTTGAAATAAAATAGAATATTTTTATCTTCATTAAAATGATTTGGTGATAGATATTGTTTTTAGAATTTTTAAATTTAATATAATTCCCATTAACTCTAATAAAATTTGGATACAATATTTTTTCAATTATTATAAAAATAAAATAATTAATTTAAAAATAATAAAAGTAATATCGTTTTTTTGATTTATAGTGTTTTAAATTTTTTTGATCAATATGACATATTTTTGTTTTGATAACTAATTATATCCACATTACAACATTTTTTTTTTATTTTAAGTATAATTAAATGAAGAGTTTCCAAATTGGAGATAATAATATATTATGAAAATATAATTTTGCTAAATTATTTACAAATAATAAAAATACTAAAATAGGGAAATGGTGACAATTCATGGTCTAAGATTTCATCAATTACCCATTTATAGGACATTTTGAACAATTTTTTTTGATAATGATTTTAATATATTTTAATATTTTCATAAATTCTAAAAGTTCCCCTATACTAAATTATAAAATGGAACCCCTCTATTCACTTCTTCAAACAACATTGGGCCTTCTAGTGAAACCACCACATGAAAAAAATCCCTTCTAAACTTCGCGATCCACTTTTTATAGGTTATTATCTTTAGAAACGAACAACTCTAGGATCCTTAAGTGGATGTATAAAGAAGCTTATTAAATGTTTATATATTCTCCTTAACTAATAATCTTCTTTTGAATTATAATTTTACCTCCCAAAAATATGATATACTCTTCATAAAATAATAAATTCATTATAAAAAAATGAAATTTTATTATTATTATGAAACAATATTTATTGTCTATGTTTCTATCAAATGGGATATTAATTTATTGATTGTGTATATGTATGGCCTACTCTCTCTATATAGAGATATAATTAATTTCTCGTCTTGATGTTTTATATAGTGATATTCTGAGGGGTTTAATATTTATATGTTATTCTTATGATATAATTATAATTTTTAATTATAATATCACATCTACCTTCTAACATTCCAATATGTAGGAAAATGATAATTTTAATCGTCTGTTTGTGTGGACTACAACATCCATGATGTGATGTGATTTGTTTTTCATTTTCATACATTGATGATATTAAATATTCATATAGTGAATATATGTTGTAAAAATAATACAATAATGATTCTATAAATATTATTTATTATTTACCATTCTTTTTCCCATCTTTTGAAAAATGAAAATAACATTCAAGCGTATGTACATCTTGTCGTCTCCATGAATGGTATAATTAATTTGTCTTTAAAATCATTAAAGGATTAATCTAAACATACATATAATAAATAAATATTTTATTTATATCATGATTAATATTTATTATATTATGATATCATCATCAATGTATAAGGACCAAAACTACCATACCAAAACATACATGAAAATAATGACGATATCACTAAAAACATTGATTTTAATATAGAATTATCAACAAGCACATGATAATATGTTATAAGTAGATAATATGTGGTATAATATATATATGTGTGTGTGTGTGTGTGTGAGTGAGTATGGTTATTTAATATGTATAATAACAATATATTTATTACATTAGAGGTTCTAATTTGTACAAATGAATTCAAACATAAGGTGATGGATTTCGTCTCATTTTTATTTCTATGGGATGCATCCCATATTCCCAACTTTTTTTCGGGGTAAATATTTCCGATGAATGTATTATATGACTCATATTATGAATTATATGTGGATTTAAATATCCTTATATGTAAATTTATTTCATTTGTAATACTATTTAGAAGTTACTAAAGCGATAAGAGTTTTAGCTTACAATCTGATTTCTTAGTAGAATTAGTTTTGATTATATTTAAAATGATAAAATCATATATTCTATCTCAAATGATACCCATGAATTTCCATATACTCTATTAATTTCATTATAATACATGGTTCCATTCTTTTTTATCCCTATAATTACTCAATAAACCGATTTTTTTTTACAAAAAATAAATATTAATTTTCACTTCGGGTGAATATCTTTTCTATTCCATATCCATGTTTTCTAATGTTTTTAAATAATTTTTTTCTCTACTCTCCTATGATTCATTAATTTGATTTTTACATGCATTTAAATTTTTTGAAACTTTTTTTTATTATTATTCTTCTTGTAGTGGAATGAATGAGGCACTAATTTTATTTTCATAAAATTATGAAATGATTTTTTTTACACATAATTTATGAAAAAAATTAACAATTTTAATTACCACTCAATTTTTTGATTCTTCATTTACAAGTTTACATAGTAATTTTTTGTAACACCCAAGGATTTATAAATAAAACTAATATTGAATTCCAGATACATTGAGTGCCTATAAAACACCACTTTATTATAAATTTTCCAATAAACAAAATTTTTCCAACTTTGTGATTTGAATTTCGAAGAAATGACATACATGGTTACGTTCATTAAGTTATTTAGATTTTAATAAGACAAACATAATTTTTGGTGAATTGTAACATACCATTATGAAATTTAATATTAATAGTAATATAACCCTTATAAATAGTAAATCATATTATTATTATTTTCCCTTAAGGTTATGAGATAATGAGAACTTGATTAATTTTTCAAGGTGATATAAAACAAATTATAGTTTTAAAATTGTTATTTTTGGAATAAATTATTATTTTATTTAAAAATTAAATTTTTCATATTTAGAAAAATATATTCAAAAATGGAGTTTAGTTTTTAATCTAATAAAGTCGATATTGGGTTACAATGAATTTAGGATAATTTTATTAAATACTGTATTGTTTTCTTAATAGTAAAAATAGAGTTTTGAGTTATTATTATGATTAATGACATAATAATGGTGTAATAATTAATATAGAATTCAGGTAGACTTTTTTGACATTAAAATATTATATATGGTTTCCCAAGTGGACAATACCATGGGAACATACCATGGGAAAGCCCATGGTTTTGCAAATACCACTAATGAGGTGTCTTCTAAGATTAATAAAAACTCTGTCTCTTTTACTATAAATATCCACTCATTCCTTCATGTTAAATAATTAAAAATTAATTGTCTTCTAATATCTTGTAGTTTTGACTATCTATGAGTCCTCCTAAGGTTTATTAAATCCCCCAAGGTCCCAACCTTCATGTTCTAGGAGTTACTATACAAGGTAAGGTAATCTACAACCAATCTCTTTTTGAAGCACTCATTTTATGTTATTAGATTTTAATTTAAATTGGTTTCTATTGGGATATGTCATTATAAATCCACTATAGTGTTCATATTATGTAATAATGATAAGAGAGCTCTTTTTATTTAATCAAAATATTTAATGAATTTTTAAGTGATGCTGTCAGGATGCAGAATTTTCATAGGGGGTTTCTCAACATCTCTTTTTCATTCATGTTTCGTTGTTTTATTTTTCTATCCCAAACCACCTTATCTAGAAGGTATGATAACTCCATTATATTACTTATGATGGAATATTTTTATTCTAATTTAATAATTCATTATCATATCTCATTTCCCATTATTATATAATAAAATGAAAATACTATCTGAGATGTGTTAATTTATCTTATTCAAGGATGATGGGTTTTCAATTTCTATTATCAGATTCATTTCTAGTCATGAAACAATTTTTATGGCTGAACCAGTCTATAATATTTGTATTATAACCTATTCAATGTTTTGGGACCATTATATATACATAATAAGAATTCATACGACAAACTAGTTTGTAACAATCGAGATATCTTTAATATAATTTATATGGTTATCAATAATGTTATATCTAATAAATAATACTTAATCCATCTAACCAAGTGATATATATAAAAATTTACAATTATTTCTGTTCATAAATAATATATATGTTCAATTTTTTAGAATTATCTCCATTCCACATAAAATATATTACTTATAATCAAGCAAACCGATCATGAAATCATGGAAACAAACACTCTAAAAAGATGTAGTTTGGTTTATAACTTATCAATAAAAACATAATTTAACTTAATAAAACCACAATTAATAAAATATAGGTATATAATTTTATTAATTATTTTAATTAATTATTTAATTTGATTATCCAAGATATTATGTTCACATGCAAAATACATTCGGGCATAAGGTATGGGTTTTCTACCCAAACCTCCATTTTACTTCGAGTTACTCTAATTCATTACCAACCTCAGTTAAATTTTTAATTATTCATATTTCGTCCACATTAGTTCTATATAAAGTTTCTATATATGTTTACTAACTAGAATCATACTTTCATTTATGGACAATTATATCTTTTAAATGGATATTTCAAAATTTATTCTAGAAATACAAGCCCGGTTCAAGGGATTTTCTAAAATTATTACCTATTTTTAAGGGCACTATATAATCTATTTTTAGAACCCATTATATTTATAAAATCAATAATTTTATTATGAAAATAATATCTTCATTTCCATATGTTTTTATAAAAATACATTTCCAAAGAACTCTTCTTTTCAAAGTAAGAGTATTTTTCTCAAGAATTACTCGATGATTTTATAAGAGTGTATTCACATATCTCAACACTGTTGTTTATTATTATATATTATTGGGATTAATAGTTTATGATATAATCTACCATAATTAATTAAATATTTAATGATCAGTTTGACTATGTATGAGATATGTTAAAACCATTCACCAATTTTTTCTTAATGGTTAGTGTTTATGCTTAATGTTTGAGGAATGTTATATATATTTAATACGGTGGTTTCAATATGCATATATATATTTTTATGTTTTTTAGAATTCATATGAGGAATTTGTTGGACTTAGTATGTTACTGTTGGGGACCTCTATAGCCCCTTGATGTATTGGTAGGTCTAATGACTCAAACCACGGTCTTGGCACTAGGCTTTGACAAAATGGTTATTAATTATCTTGGCCCGAGGCCATAACGACATAGTTATGATGTCTGGAATTATTAATTACCTCATTATCAAACAAATAATTTAATGTTAATGTGGTTTATAGACTAGTAGAATACCCATGATTATGCTTTATTATGGCACTATTTATTTAACTCTTTTTTGTTCCATAATGTGATCAGGTTCATTTTAAAAGGCATGTATTTTTTGTTATTCACTTTTCTTAATGTTTATGTTTGTGAAATCTTCCACTATATTAATTACCCTTACTGATCATTTGAGCTCACACATTTCATATATTTCATTTTCCAAGGACATTAAGAGGTATATTATGAGTGAAATGTAGGGATAAGATAGGAGTTATGAATGTTGTCAATGGAATTTCTATATTGTATTTAATTTCAAGTTGTAACGTTCAACATATAAATGTATCTAGTTTTCTAAAACAATTAAACTATACATTCCATTGGGATAAAACATTCTTGTGTTCGTTGAAGGGTAATGAATTACGACATCGACTCTAGACTACTAGGTCCAGGTCTTTACATTTGGGATCAAATGAAGTTTAGTTGAAAACATAAAAAATAGATTTAGAAAACATATATTTGGGAAGAAAACTCTATAATAGACTTTGAGGATAAAAATATATGAAAATATTGGAATTTTGGTAAGGAAAAGATTATTTATATCATTATTGAAAATAAATCCTTATTTAGATACAATAAGTGGTATTGGTTCTGGCATAGATGTACCTAGAAGTAACAAAACTGATAATGAGTTTCATGATTGAGGAAGGGTATCCTGTTACACGACGATGGGACTTACTACACACCCGGTTTGACACTCTTTATGGATATTCCTAAGATAATTCAAATTTTCATTACAAGACATTATGAAGGATTTAATGATAATGTTTTCCTCAAAGAATCCATGTTTATGATTATGAGATTATATATGTGTAGGATTTTAGTTTATATGTAGTATTTTTCTATGTTGAGATTATACATTATGATTCATAACCTAATATAGTGTATTCCATTATTTATAAATGGCGCCTAGTAGAAGGATTGGAAACCACATGAACGGATGTGTCCTATGTAGGTATTTCCCTCCAATGAAATATAATGACATTGAATATTGTGCTATGATTGGTGCTATGAAACATATAACTATACTCAGACAGCTGACTTGGGTTATGCACAATAACCTTGCCCGTATGGAGCATCCAGATCCATAATTTGGAGGATCTATGTTAGACAAATTTATGCGACAATAGCCTATATCATTTAATGGTACTTAAAACCCTTTCATAGTAGAGTTAGAGATAATTAAATTAGAGAATATATTTCTCACTTTGGGATTTAATTAAATAGAGAAGGTTGTCATGGTAGTTTATTGTCTATCTAGAGATGCAGAGAAGTGGTGGTCTTCAATTCAAAACCCAAAGTAGGAATAAAAATTATAATAAATAGAATGGAATGATTTTATGGAAATATTATTTGAAAAATAATTCACTTGTGAAAAGCGAGTAGATATGGAAAGGCAGTATCTGAATATGAGGAAAAAAGATGATGATAATGTTGCAATGTATGATGCTAACTTCATAGGGTTATTAAGACATGTTGCAGACTATATACGTAATCCAAGGAGCAAATTGGATCAATTATATTATGGTTTAAAACCATTCCTCTGAAGGTCTCTAGTCTCCTAATGATTTATATCATTTGAAGATATTGTATCATGTGCTTTCAAGAGGAAAAAGGAATTCTCTAAGTATTATGATATTAAGGGAAAGAAAGAGAAAAATAGGGTACTGAAAACTCTATAAATGAAAATAAGAAAATGGGGAAGAATGGAAAACGTTACCTTCCACTATGTGAAAATTTTGAGAAGAGACACCTTAATAATTTCATAAAGGGTATGGGTGATTGTTACATGTATGGAGAACAATCCCACCTATCCTGGTATTGTAAGGGGAAGAAAGAATCTACCATTGTTTAATGCTAAAATCTATTGTATAGGAGAACGTATGCAAATGATTGTCCTAGTAATCAAGGAAACATTCCCTAAGGAAGGATAAGTGAGAAAGGCCAAAATTATGTGATCAGAACTGCATATATTGAAGTCCCTAAGGATTTGGGGGTAGGTACATTAATTGTTTCCTCAAACATATACAATACTTTATTTGGTTATATATCATTGAATTATTTCAAATATTCCTAGTTTTCCATTAAAATTGCATATTTTCAATTTGATTTAATAAGGGAGTTTTCATTCAAAACTCCAAAGGGAAGTATTATGGAAACAAAGATGTGTCTTGTAGTCCTCATTATGAAATATAAATGCACTTTATATTCTAATTTTATCATCATATCCATTGTTGAATTTGATATAATATTCGATATGAATTTGATTTGAAATTATGATTTTAAAATATATTTCAAGAAGAAGGAAGTCAGGATTTTTTAGGAAGATGGGGAATACCTTAAATTTAGAAAATAAACATCACCATCTGATTCTTATCTAGAACCACCCTCATTAGCTATACTAAATTAAATTCATGGGGAGGATGAGAACTCGATATCTATGAGTGAGGAATGAAATGATAAAATCGAGGATGTACCTATTATGGAATACTATATTGATGATTTTTTATAGAGGATTAACCCAGAAATCTTCCAAATCATGAAGTTGAGTTCTCAATTGATTTAATTCGTGTTTGAATACCTATATTAAGAGATCCTTATAGCATGCCCACTAGGGAAATAATATAAATGAAGAAAAAACTATAGGAATTGAGTGATAAATGATTTATTCTCCCTAGTGCCTCTCCATTAGGATCCCTTATTCTTTTCATCAAAAATAAATATATATCTATGAGGTTGTGCATTGGCTTCATGTAGATCAATTCTATTAAAATAAATAACATGTATACCCTAAATTTAATTGATGATTTATTTGATCAACTTCCAGGAGTCCAATATTTTTTTAATATTGACATTTCATCTAGATATCATCAGTTGTGTGTGAGGGATGAAGATATTCCAAAGATAGAATTTCAAACCCGATATGGGCATTACAAATTTACATTAATTCCTTTTGGACTGACTAATGAACCCTCTTTTTTAATGGATCTAATGAATAGAGTTCTCAAATAATATCATAAAGACTTTTTGGATGTACTTATTGATGATATATTGGTATACACAAAAAGATACTAATAACATAAAAATAACTTGTGCACTATTCTGAAGAATCTTAGAAGAAATGAATTACTTGGGAAGTTCAGAAAGTGTAAATTTTGGAATCAATTAGTTTCATTTCTTGGACATATTTTCTCTATGGATAGAATATATGTTTATCCTGTGAAAACAAATGTTCAGGAATGTCCTACACCACTGAACATAACCAAGGTAGATAGTTTTTTTTGTCTAGTGGGTTATTATCAGTTTTTTGTTCAGAAATTCTCCCTTTTAGCCAACCCAATTTCCAATCTTACATGTAAAAGGGGTAAGTTTGCATGGAAAAAAATTGAGGAATGTTTCAATGAATTAAAGAGGGGATTACTGAATTATCTGATCATAACTGTATCATCAGTGAATGACGAGTTTTTGATCTATAGTGGTGCATCAAATAGAGAATGTGGTTGTGTACATATGTATAATGATAGAGTTATTTATTATTCATCAAAGTAGTTAACAACCCATGATCAAAAATATCCTACTCTTGATCTTGAGTTAGCTATTGTGGTTGTAGCTCTTAAAATATGGAGACACTATCTCTCTAGTCAAAGATGTGAGATATATTTAGATCATAAGAGTTTAAAATATATCTTCTCATAGAATGAACTCAACATGAGTAAAATGAGATTTCCCTAATTACTAAAGGCTAATTATTTTTCAATACACTACCACCCTGGGAAGACAAATAAGGTGTCATATACATTAACTTGGAAGGATCATGGAGCCATAAAAAATTAGGATTGAAAGGGATCCTATGATTATAGATCTAGTAAATATTGTTGTGGGAATTAACAAATAAGATTAAACAAAATTACATTTTTAGTTGGTTTCCCATACATATTTATTAGAAAGGATTATAATATCTCAGCCTGATGATTAAAACCTTCAAAATAAAATTAATGCATTTAAAGATGAGAAGTTGGAAGAATTCATATATGGAATGGACTTATGAGATTTGGGAAGATGAATTATGTTCCCACTATACCTGAGCTAAAAATAGAGCTATTGGATGATTCCCATAGTGTGAATTTCTATATACATTTTGTTAGTACTAAGATATATAGATATTTTAAGAAACATTTCTTGTAGGAAAACATGAAGTGGTAACTTTCAGATTATTTATCAAGATGTATAGTTTTTCAACAAGTGAAGCCTAAAAAACATTCTAGAGAAGTCAGGAAACCTCTACATATTCATACAGGGAAATGGGATGAATTCCCCATGTATTTTCTCTCTAGATTACCCAAAATTCTAAGAAAGGATGATGCAATCAGGGTAATGGAAGATCTACTTATGAAATCTGCACATTTCCTCACTATAAAGGAGGATTTTCCATTGGAGAGCCGTAAAAAACACAATATCAATGAAGTTGTCAGAATTCATGGAGCACATATCTCAAATCTGTCAAAACATGATCCACAATTTACATTGAAATTTAGGAAAAGTCTTAATAAATCAATGGATACCAAGATTCAATTGAGTACTGCTTATCACCCTCAAACTGACGGGCAATCAGAAAGGATGACCCAAAATTTAGAATATATGTTGAGATCATCATAACATAATTTTCATGGTATGTGGAATAATTATTTATATTTATTGGCGTTTTCCTATAATAATATATTCTATTCAAGTATTCAAATGGAACCATATGAAGCATTATATAGAAATAGATGTTGTACACCAACATGTTGGGATGAAGTCATTGAAAGGAAGCTTCTGGGTTTGAAACATTTGTAGGAAACAACAATGAAGGTAAAAACTATTCAAACCCATATCAATGTATCTCAAGGAATCCAAAATACTAATACTGAAAATCAAAGGAAAGATTTTTAATTTTAAGAGGGAGATCATGTTTTCATTAATGTATCTCCATGGAAGGGTGTTATAAGATTTGGAAAGAAAGGGAAACTAATACCTAGGTAGATAGTACCTTTTGAAATTATAGAGAGAATTGGATATATGACTTATCATTTGGAAATTCCTCGTAGCCTTTCTATGGTACACAATATGTTCTATGTCTCATTATTGAGAAAGTACATGACAGACCCAATGTATGTTCTTACTTCTGAAGGTACAAAACCAGAACCTAACATATCATACTATGAAGAGCCTATTCGGATTCTAGTCACTAAGGAATAGGTGTTGAGGAATCGTATGATATGGTAGGTAATGGTAATTTTAAAAAATCATAGAGTTTAAATGAAACATTAGAGCCCCAGGACTATATTATGAATAAATAACTACATCTTTTTTTAGGTAACATTCTTGTAATTTTAAGGATAAAATTTTTATAAGTGGGGGAGAATGTAACACCCCACGGATTTATAAATAAATTTAATATTGAATTAATTGAACCTGTATTCTCCACAATACACCACTTTATTATAAACTAGCCAGTAAGTATAATTTTTCCACCTCTATGATTTGAATTTTGAAAAAATGATATACAAAGTTGCATTTAGTAAGATATTTAGAGTCTGATAAGACAAAAAAAATATTTGGTGAATAATAAAAAACTGATATGAGTAGTAATATAAATCTTAGTAATGGTTAATCAAATTTTTATTTTACTATCTTAATGTTATAATATAATTAGCTCTTGAATAATTTATCAAGGAGTTATAAATCGAAATATAGTTTTAAATTTATTATTTTTCGAATAAAAAATGATTTTTTAAAAATAAATTAATAATATTTATAAAATTATTTTCAAAAAATGGAATTTATTTTTTAATACAAAATTTTGATATTAGTTTATGCAGAATTTATGTTAATTTTATGAAGTAATTTAGTTTTTCGTGAATAATAAAATTACAGTTTTGAGTTTTCGGTATGATTAATGAAATCATAATGATATAATAATTAATTTAAAATTATTTGAAACACGTGTTCAATAAAATATGTTATGAAGAGTCCCAAGTGTAAAATTCCATAGTAAAATACCATGGGCATGCACATTGTTTTTCAAATACCACAAATGTGGTTTCCTTTGAAATTAATAAAAAACTCCACCTGTTTTACTCTAAATACACACTCATTATTTTGTTTTATTTAAATAAAAATTCATAATCCTCAAATAACTAGAAGTTTTATCTCCCTATTATTCCTTCCAATGTTTACTTAATCCCCTAAGGTCCCAAAATTCATGTTTTAAGAGTCACTCTGCAAGGAAAGGTAATTTACCACCCTTCCTTTTTTCAAGAACAGTTTTTCTGTTATTCTCTTTTAATTTCAATTAGTTTATTTTGTGATATGTCTTTCATATCACCCTTACTATTCATATATTTTAATAATGATGTGATATCCCTTTTTCTCTCATTAAAATATTTTATTAATTTTTATGTGACATTGATAGGCTGCTGAATTTTCAAAAGGGGTTTCTCAGCTTCTATTTTTCTTTCAAGTTCCATTCTTTTCTTTTTCTCTCCTCTAAAAAACCACATAAAAAGGTATGATATCTCCAATAATTTAAATATACTGGCATTTTTTTATTCTAATGGAATAATTCATCTTCATCTCTCATTTCCCCTCCTAATAAACAAATCAAAATGAAAACACCATCTGATAGGTGTTAAAATATCACATTTAAGGGAAATGGGTTTTCAATTTATATTATTGTATTCATGGATTCTAATGAACCCATTTTTTGTATGAAATATAATGTAATATTATTATTATAAACTATTAAATGTTCTAAAACAAGTATATATATACATAATACTAATTCATATGACATATAGGTTTTTAACAATCGATATATCGCCAAAATAATTTAAATGGTTATCAATAATGTTCTATCTAATAAATCGTCCTCATACAATGTAACCAAGTGATATATATAACCATTTACAGTTATATATTTTCATAAATAAAATATAAGTTCAATTTTGTAAAATTGTATCCATTCTACATAAACTCCATAACATATAATCAGCCGAACAGATCATGAAATCAAGGAAACGAACACTCTAGAACTACGAAATTCAATCCTATAAATTATCAATAAGATCATAAATGAACATAGTACAAAATTAATGGATAAAATATATTTATATAAAGTTATTAATTAGTTAGTTACTAGATATAATTTTATTATCTATGAATTTAAGGTTAAGTGTAGAATACATTCAGACATTAGGTAAGGGTTTTCCACCCTAAATGTCCTTTTCATTCGGGTTACTGTTATTCTCTACTTACCTCAATTAAATTTTTATTTATTCGTATGTACTCCTCATAATTTTTTTTAAAGTTTTATATATGATTAGAAAAAATAATCCTAATATCATTTGTTGTGAGATATATGTTATAAAAGGTGATTTAAAAAATTCTTCCCAATATACAAACCTAATTCGAGAGAATTTCACAAATTCCTTCCTATTTTAATGGGAAATCTATAATCTGTTTTTAGAAACCATTATAATTTTATAATCACTCATTATATTATTAAAAAATCTATCTTAATTCACTTATGGTTTTATAAAAATACCTTTCCAAAATAACTCTTCCTTTTAAAGTAAAATAGTATTTATCTAAAGAATTACTCGATGGTTTTATAAGATTATCTTTATATATTTAAACAATAATGTTTATTCTTTTATATTATTGGGATTAATATTTTATGATATAATCTAATGTTTTTAATTGAATGGTTTCTTATTATATTTATTGTGGAAATTCTATATTAAAACCATTCACCAATTTACCCTGAATGGTTACTATTGACAATTTAATGTTCAAGGAATGTTATTTACATTTCATATGTTAGTTTCAAAATGAATGTAAATGTTTTTATGTTTATCTTCATTCATATGAAGAATTTTTAGGATTTATTATGTGATGGGTGGGGACTGCTATAGCCCCTCAATACATTGGTAGTTCTCATGAGAAAAACTATGGTCTTGGCACGAGGCCTTGAAAAAATGGTTATTTATGGTATTTACATGAGGCCTTCATGGTATGGTTATGATTTCCATAATTATGAATTCCTTAATTATTAAACTAGTAATTGAATTTTCATGTGGTTATTCAACTAGTAGAACACCCATTATTTTTCTTTATTATGGAATTATTTATTCATCTCTTATTTCTTCCATAATGCGTTCAAGTTCATTTTTAAAGGCATGTGTTTTTAGTTATTCACCGTGCCTAATTTTTATGTTTGTGGTATCTTCTACTGTATTTCGTACCCATACTAAGAATTTGATCTCACCCCTTTATTATGTATCATTTTCGCAGGACATGAAGAGTTATATTATCAATGACACTCAGGGATAACCTAGGAGTTATGAACGTTGTCAAAGGAATTTAAATATTGTATTTTCTTTCAAGTTGTACTGTTGAACTTTTGCATGTATCAGAGTTTACAAAACTACTAAACTATGTATTCCTTAGGGATACAACATTCTTGTATTCATGAAAATGTAATGATTTATATCATCGAATCTCGACAACTGGGCTCATGTCTTTAAAATAATCCAAGAAAATTTCTTCCATAATATTTTTTAATTTTTATATTTTAATGTGATGATATCAAAAGGAAAATTATATTTTAATCGATAATGTTTAAAGATATATAATGTTTTTTATATTCATCAATGAAAAAAAATTATGATTTTAGTTATGCATTTATAGGAATATGATGCAAGGATAACATATGAATTTTTTCTCAAGGTATTTTTAGTTTTTGAAGAAAATATATGTATCAAATTGGTTTATTTTCCATGGTTTGTACTATGATGAAATTATGAACTTTTTATAATTCCCATTTCTTTTAAATGTTTAATAATAGAATAAAATATTTATGAAACCCATTATTTTTATGGGTTCTAAAGTGATGAATGTTTTATGATCTTGCGTTATAAATATATATCATATTCATTATATGATGGGTGGGACACATATCTATTTATAATGAAATTGGTAAAAATTGATATCTCATTAGATAAGTATGACTAGAATGGGGAGTAAACAAATTTCAGTAACATAATATTTCCACTATGATAGTCTTGGGAGTGAACCATGACTACTATGTTTGGTTGTGGAGTGAAACCAATCAAGTATGATAGTCCTAGTAGTGATCCATGACTACTAAGAAAATTGTTGTATATTCTTATGGGTATTATACAATTCTATGTATTATATGGATTTTATACACTCATGAATCATGTTCTTTGATTACATTATAATTCATGTCTCGTTAAATATCATGAATTATTAAATGAATCAATATTATTATATTTTATATGTCCGTTTTGGTTTTAAAATGTTAAAATTATGATATTATACCTTTTTTATCATGGTATGATTAGGTTATCATTGTTATCCCCCTTATATACCCTTACTAAGAATCTAATCTTTCCCATTTTTATTTCCTTTCATTGGATATAAATATATTTTTCAGGAATGACATGTCTAAGGAAGATTATTATCAACAAGAACATAATGGGTGAATCATATGTACACGTTTTCTAGGTGTCCAAGATTCCAAAGAAACTTGACCTATATGATGATCATTTGGATAATTATGTTATATAATGAATATTCATCTATTAATATGTGATATCTATGTTTGAGAAAAATATGGTTTGTTATTTTTGGTATCAAATAAGGTTTTTTAACCATTTCAAACAAGGATAAGAAAACATTAGTGAGAACCATGGGGAGAAGTCAAAGTATATGATAAAATATTAATGTTATAGTAATTATAATGAATTTCCTAGGTTAAACCTAATTTTTCATAAATGAATGTGTGAAAATTTTTATATCCTATAGATTTTTCATGATTATGTGACTTTCCACTATGATTATTATTTCTCTCAATATATTATTTTAGGTTTAGTAAATGGTTGGATTCCAATGGAATCATATTAATATTGAATGCGATGGAAAATGAAATGATATTCCTCTTAAATTATTTTATGGTATTAGATCTTAAATTAAATATATTATTTTATATGATCACACATATTTCAGAAGCTATTAATTACACAAATCATACAAATGTGAAAAGGGGCGAACAAGGTTATGTTGAGTCCATTATGAAGAAATTTCCACCTTATTTCAGAGGGTCCACTAATAAGTTATTTTTAGAGAAAGGGTTCAACACCATAGAAAATATATTTGAAGTTATCCATTTTTAAGAACGTTATAATTTTATTCAATTAGTTTACTTTTTGTAATGTAAACTATATCGATTGTTGACTCTGATCAATAACATGAACCAGCATGAAACAATTGACTATATATAGTTGGTTGAGTTTAAGATCATAATTTCTACTAAGTACTTACCTTGAATTCATCATATTAAAGTGGAGAAGTAATTCCTTGATATTAAATAGATTTAATATTAATCCATTTTTACATATGATGCATGTTTTATAATGATTATGAATTAATATTCTAGTATTATCATCCAAAATTAATGTAAGGTTTATCAATTCTTCAGAGGCTTATAACTAAGTCTTTGAAGGTCATTAACTATAGGATAATTCCTTGGATATGAATAAATTATTACATGTTCCCGTAAGTTTTACATGGATATTGGAGTTTCTCATCAATATCAAGGTTTTAAAAGTAGATGAAAGATGTAAATTAAAAGAAGTTCAAAAAACTTGGGTGAGAAGAAGATGAACTTTCCTTCAGGCTCAAAGTGTGGAAGAAAACATGGAGGAAATAATTATAAGAGAAATTGTAAATTTTTACAGTGTCGAAAAGAAGTTCCTCGAGAATTAAAATTACAATGTGATAGTAATAAGATAAATAATGATGTGAATATAGATAATAAGCTATATAATGCACCACCTACTCTCTAGTATTTTAAATTCAAGGAATATAGGTTTTATGGAAGAATGTTTCCAAATCCAAGGTTTAATTATGATGATCAATGTAAACACCCTTTTATTCCTCAAGGAAAAGGGAAATATATTTTTATCACTATTTATGATGCTAGGTATGATAAATAAATGGTTAATGTTAGACTTACCATCACCTATAGAACTAGAAATTTCATATTTGATTATAGATAAACACACTCTTTTATATCCAAAAAATGTTTTATTTGTATAAGTACATGACCTTAGTGATTAGATGTTGAATATGTAGTGAAAACTTATAATGGTCAGATGATTACATATCAATTATGCAATTCTATTCTGGAAAAAAGTTATAGTAATATACATCGTAAAAATATTTTTATTCTTACTCTAGTTGAATTTAATGTTATTTTAGGCCTATATGGTATTAATTTAACTAAATACCACCTCAATTACATTATAAGTGAAGTCACATTTTATATTATTATGAAACGTATGCTCATATATCTATGAGATGATAAATATAACCTTTTGATAGAAATTAAATCCACTATATATGACATTATTTCTTTTCAAAAGTGGTGTCTATCTCAGATGGTTGTGGTAAACACAAAATCATTAATATTCCTATTGTGTTGGAGTTCCTTGATGTCTTTTGTGATAAATTTTTAAATTTTCTACAAAATTGATAAGTTATGTTCTTGGTAGAACTCATTCATGATTCTATACCTATTTCAAAAACTCCAAATATAATGCCCTCGGTTGAGATGCAAGAACAGAAGAAGAAACTCCAATAGAATCATGATATTAGATTTATTTAGATATAGATGTCACCATCATGTGCACCAATTATTTAGTTTTAAAAATATGAATCTCTTTGGATTTTCATTGATTATAGATAACATAAAAATATCACTATCATGAACAAGTATCCTCTACCCCATATTGATGACTTGTTTGATCTACTTTTTGGAGCTCAATATTTTCTAATATTTATCTTCATTCGTGATATCATCAATTGAGGGTGAATAAGGAGGATATCACAACGATATAATTCCATACAATGTACGGAAAATATGAATATATAGTTATTCAATTTGGTCTTACGAATTTATCTAATATCTCTATCGATTTAATGAATAGATTCTATACATATTACCTCAATCTATTTTTGGTAGTCCTTATAGATGATATTATTTTATATTCCATAATCATGGAAGAGTATTAAGATTGTTTGAGGATTGTTTTAAAGACCCCATGGAATGATAATATTTAATAAAAATTTACCAATGGAAAATTATAGATTTGTAATGTTTTGTTCTTAGGTTAGATAATAACTATTTAGGTCCTATCTGTAGATCCTATGATGAAAAAATTTATCTAACGATTTCCAATACCTAAAAACTATGAATTAGATCCATATTTTTCATTTTTTGGATGGATATGATCGATTTTTTGTGTATAATATCTCTTTTATATCTAATCCACTCACAAAGTTTTCTTGATAATGATCCAAGTTCCTTTGGTAGGAATTAATTTGAAGATAATTTCATGGATATTAATAGATGGTTGGCTATTTCACTTATACACATACTAACTTGTAGTGGATGAGGGTTTTTAATATACAGTTAGGCTTCCAAGATGGTAATATGAATCATTCTCATGTATAATGATGTAGTGATAGATTGTCCCTCATTATAATTGATGGTTTTTCAGAAAAAATACCCAACTTGTGATTTGGAGATAGCATTAGTAATTATTATACTAAATAAATGGTGGAATTATATATATGGAGAAATTTGTGATATATAAATTAATCATAAATCTTTTAAATATATATTCTCTAAGAAATATCTAAATATGATCCAGATTAGATGGTTGGATCTGATTATAGATTATGACAGATAAATACATTACCACCCTATAAAAGTAAACAATGTCGTAGATTCTTTGAGTTAAAAGGATCATGCAAGATCATCTATGACGAGGATCATAAAATATCAAATATTTCCATATTAAGAAATGATAGATATTTATGTAATTATGAAAGGGGAGAAATATTATTATTCTCAAATTAGTGTTCCACTATATATCCATGTAATGATTAAATAGAAATATAAAGAAGATGTATATATATAGAAAAATGTATTAAATTTTATTGAGTTTAACATTGATTATGATTAATGGATAAGGTTTAGGATCCTTGTATTTAATTTTTCCATTCTAGATTTAAATATGGAGCTATTTAATTAGGCTAGTACTTTATCGTTGTATGTTCTTCATGTACATACAAAGATGTATAGAGATCTGAAAGAGTTTTTAAAGTGGGACAACACAAAGAGATATGCTATAGATTATGGGTATCAGTGCTTTGTATGTCATAACGTAATGACTGAGAGATAGAAATATAATGAAATTTTAAAACCATTACCCATACTAAAATGGAAATGGGAAAACATAATCATGGATTTTATCATCAGACTCCTGAAAACATATAATTAAAGAAAAGCTATATGGGTTGTAGTCAATCACCATATCGAGTCAGCAAAAATACATTTATATTATAAAATACTTATCTTTGGATACTATTTCTAGGATATAAATTAATGAAGTGGTAAGGTTTCATTGAGTAAGACATTCTATTGTATCTGATTTGGATATGAGGTTTACCTCAATATTATGGGAAAGTCTTCAGTAGGATCTAGATACAATGTTGTGTTTTAGAAAGTCATATCATCCGTAGATATATAGTTTGTCTGAGAGAAAAATTTTAACCAAATAAGATTTTATAAGATCTGTTTAGAGTTATTTAAAGGGTGTATGGAATGAACACCTTTCATTAGTCGAGTTTTCTTATAACATTAGCATTCACTTGAGAATTTTGATAGATCCCTTTTAAGATATATATTAATATAAGCGTTCATATCTAAAAGGATAGGATGATATTGGGGAAATAAATCTATTAAAACCTATTCTATCTGGAAAAATTAAAATGAAAGTAAGATCTATTTAGTAACACATCATGGCATATTAGGGTCGATAGAAAAGGTATGCTTTCAATCGTCAGCATGAAATTGAAATTGAAATTATTGATAATGTTTCTCTCTAAATTTATCCATGGAACTGTATTATCATATCAAAAAATTATGGAAATGTATGATCTCAGTATATAGACCCTTTCAATATTTTTTATTAAGTAATGATGGTAGCTTATCGCATGGCACTTCCACTAAACCTCACTCATGTTCACAATGTGTTCCATGTTTCTCTCCTAAGGAAGTGCATACCTAATCCATCCCATGTACTAAATATAGATGTTTTACAACTATAAAATTTTATTTCTTACTTGGATAAACCTATAGAAATATTGTATCATGAAGATAATGTGTTATAGAACAAGACTACTAACCTAGAGAATGTTCTCCTTATAAATAAAAAATTGTAGAAAGCATCAAGGGAACCCAAGGATGTAATGAAAATAATGATACCCTAATTTTTCTATATAAATGTAAAAACATTTAAGGGATAAATTAATTTTAAGTGTGGAAGAATGTAACACACTAGTATTTTATGAACTACTTTTTAAAATGATTTTTATTTCATCAATAGTTGGTGTTACCCGCACACCATGTTTAAAAAAATCATGAGATTCTATTAAAATATTTTTATTTCCTAGTAATTTCATGTGTGATAATTAATAAGATTAGGTAAATTAATAAAACATTATTATTTCATATGTAGAAATTAATTATTTGGGTATCAATTAATTATAAATAATATTAAAAACATTTTAAAATAAAAGAGATATTTTTTTTAAAAAAAAATTATTTTTTATGCCCATAATTTATTTTTATAAATTAAATTATTCACTATTGGTGAATTATTTATGGAAATATATTTATTATGTTGTTAATATTACATTTTAATATTCATTTAATAATTTACTAAGCATGATATATTAATATTCCATGTTTTATACTAAAAAACATATGTTTGTAATGAACAGTTTTTGTTATATGTTGCATGTTTATTTTAAAATTAACATTTCCCACTTATAAGTATTGAATTTTTTTATATAGAATACATATATCAATTTAGGATAAAATAACTCTGAAAATATTCCGCATTTATATATGCTCAAGATGAAAAGTAACCGTGGTAAAGTTTAACACCATAGTAAAGGGTAAATCGAGGTAATCTATGTCAAAATGAAGTGATAAGGCCATAATTTTGAACCAAAACTCTTCTTAGATTCATAAAATTATAAATTTATAACCATAACATTGAAATTTTTTTAGTGGACACTAATCCATGAAAATTTAATATATAATATTTAAATAAAATAAAGTTACAAAATGTCACTCTCTTGGTTTTAAATATCCTTATATCAAAACATAAGGGAAAGTTAACGTTTTGAATGACTAAAAATTTATAATTTGAGCTTAATGAATTTCTTTTCTTGATATAAATCTTTTTAAAGTTTATAAAAATTAATATATAATCAAATTAAATTCATGTATAATGCAGATGCTATATTTATTCAATTATTAGAAAAAATTAATTTAAAATTATTAAAAGTAGTATAGTATGAATGAGCTATGGTGATTCATAAAAGTTTTAGAAGAAAAACAGTTATTAGTGTTATTACGAATAATTATATTCAAAATAAAAAATTGTATTTATTCTTTTTATGTAAAATTAAATAAATAGTTTCTAAATTGAAAATAATGATATTTTATGAAAATAATGTATTATAAAATTACATAAAAATAATAAATATATTGAAATAGGAAAATGATGATAATATAAGTCCTCAAATTTAATCCATTTCTAATTTATATGCCATTTGGATCTATTTTCCTTGGGAATGAGTTTAATATATTTTAATATTTTATGAAATTCCAAGAGTGTGCCTCCCCTAAATAATAAAATGACACCTCTCCTTTATCTTAGTCTAACATATTAGAGAATTATATCCACATAACCTAAAAAAATAAAATAAAAAATTTATTGTCCACATTCTAGAGCTATTGGTCTTCCCAAAATTCCAACCATAGAATTATTAATAGGAGATCTAAAGCATCTCTTCCAAAGGAGAGACAATTTCCTTATCCAATGACTTTAATTTTAATACTTATTTTATATAATATAAGTATGGTATAAACATCATGAAATAATATCATAAATATCAAAAATATACTGAAGGTTAAATATTATTTTAAAAATCCTTTATTCACACACTTTCCATTAAATGGGAAGCAGAATTATCACTTATGGCTACTTACAGCTTACCATATCACCGTAGCCATAAATTTAATTTTCATAAATACATTGTATAGATTGTAATTATAATAGTCGTAAGGATTATATGTGATAATTTTCAAATAATTATACTTCTAGAATGATAATATCATATCTTCCTCAGTACCTTCTAACTTATTGTAAAATTACAGTGCCACTCATGCATATGTGTGGAGTACCACCTTTATAAAGTGATGTCATTCAATATTCATTTCTTACTTACATGGTTGGTAACAAGGATGGATATAATTAAGATATGTGATATATATGATATAACAATGATTACATGGAGGTTATTTATTTTTTAAAATTTATTCACTCCGTCTCTCAAAAATTAAAACAACGTTCATGTGTACGTACATCCTACCATCTCCATGAATAGTGTAATTCATTTTTCATTATATACTTTTATATTTTAGTATAAAAATGTATATAAAAATATATATATTAAATTTATATCTTGATTAATATTCTATTGATTGGCTAACCATGATCAATATAGAATGACCAAAACTACCGAATCAAAACATACATGAAAAATGAATCATATATCATCGAGAAAAATGATTTTAATAAAAAAAATTAAAAAATTGGTGATAAAATGTTTTAGGTTATAATATATGTAATTATATAAATTATTATGGTTTTTAATTGATTTATATTAAACGAATATTTATTATAAATGAGGTTTCAATGTGTACAATTAATATCATTTATTATTCAAATTATAAAATTTATGTAAATTTATATATAAAAATAAATTCATTTCATTATTTAGGATTATGATTCAAAGTTACCAATTTTTTGAGGGTTGTATCTTATGATATCATTATTTATTGAGAATAATTTGAGATTATGTTTCCAATAATGAAATCATATGATCTATATCTCAATAAAATTAATAATTTTCTTATACTATTATAATTTCATAAAAATATGTATTTAAAATTCATTTTCCTCACCTAATGTACTCAATATACTGAAAAAATTCATTGATGGAAAATCGATATTATTTCTCTCTTCGATCAAATTGATTTTTTCATCTATGTTCATTATTTCAAAAACAAATAATAATTTTTTTTCTATTATCATATGATATTATAGATTAATTTTTACCCATGATTTACATTTTAAAAAATCATTTTAAAATTATTCTTCTTGTTATTTTTTAAATAAGGTACTTGTTTATTTTTTACAAAATTATTAAAGGATAGTTTTTTAACTTATAAGTAATGAATTTAATTTCCCTCCATGAAAACCAAATGCTTTGAAAGATACTTTACAAGAGCTTGTGGAAATTTTCTATGAAAAAAATTTCAATCATATTTTTATATATTTATATTTTATAGTGATTTCAAAACAAAAAAGATGTTTCCTTAATAATTTAAAATGATATTTTAATTGTATATATATTTACTAAATAGAAAACACCTTGATTTCACTTATGTTTAAACTAAACAGATGATCCAAGGATACCATCCTTAATATAGGAGTTGTCATCAGTTGTACCCCTATTACAAATAATTATGGTTAATAGTGTGGCTTAGCTACTGCAATGAAACTCCTAGCCACTACTGGCCAATATTTGATCATAACTTCCTATGATGTCCCATCCTAAGTCATCCAACCAAAAAAAAGTCTAAACAAATTCTATATAGGCCCTAGTACCTAATCCAACTTCTCCTACTACATATCTTTTCAAAGTTAATCTCTTGGGTGGTAAGAAAGTTCCCTTTGATTATAAGTATGATTAATTAAAGAACCTCATCAGTACTCTATCATGGATTCCAATCCTCAATGAGCCATTTTTTGTCAATGAGTTTTTATGTGGCCCTATTTGAGGCCATAAAAAGACCTGTCTAGTTCAATATTGTGGTAGATGCTACTAAGACCTTTCATAATGAGAAAGGTGATAAGTAAGAGCTCCAAGACATCATCTACTTCTTTATATAAGATGGTGGATCCACCATCTAGAGGAATATATGTCCACTGTATTTCTTAAGATGGATCAGTGTTATGGAAATCTGATAATTCATTATGGACAATGGATCTAGGAATAATAATATTCCAACATGGACACTCCATATGTTGTGGATCACTGAGGAAGATCTATGTCCTTCCATCTTGATGATATATGGATATTAAATGATTTAGTAGAGGTTGTGTTGTAATATTATTCTACAGACACAATTTTATGAATTACTCTAAAACATCATGTTCATGGTAATTTTTTGTGACATTGAATAAAATTCCTTTTTAGTAAGGACTTTGTTTGACCTTCATACAATGGTCTCCTCTTCATAACACAAATACCCCAAATAATCCCTCATTGATTCAGTAGGGGTACCCTAGGGAAATGTTTCTCCCTTAAAATATGATAAATCCCACTACTAATATAGTGGGTATTAAAAAAGGGATGAGAATAATATCTAGGTCAATGAGATCAAGTGTGTTAATGATTCAAATGAAACAATAGCCATTTTTGAAGATCCTTAACACTATTTCAAAGAGAACTTCATCTAATTAGTATGATAGTTGGTAGAAATGACCCTATAAATTGGGAACTATTATATTATCCCCAATGATAAGGAATAATGATAGATTTTTTTATTACTACATAGTTCATTCACTATTGAATAAAAAGTTACATACTCCCTTGAAATACTAAATGATTCATTTCTTCGTGACCAAAAAGCATAAACATTGTGTCTTTCGAAAAGCAGGGATAACAGGATGGAATTGAACCCATCCTTACAGTTTTGACATTAAGGGTTCCCCCTCTATTGTAAACCAAATAGGATTTGATTGAAATATTTTGTCACCAAGACCTCTATAGAATAAGAACCCTTCACCGAGGAACTCATACCTACCTAAAAAGATGAAAACACCACATAACATTCCTCGAAATTTGGAGATTCCCCTACCTCATCCAAATCAATTATATCTAGTGATGAACGGGATTTTCATGAAACTCCTCATAAATATGAGATAGGTAACTGCACTATTATTGAAGAGTTAAATCTTGTGAATCTCATCATCAATAAATATATAAGGTCGTTTAAAATTATAATGGTCGTGTCTCTATAGGAGATATAGTAATAAATGGATATTCTAATATAGCAACATAATGTGGTCACATAGAACTATAAGGAAATTTAAGGACTTAATCACCACGTATTTATTAATGGACTCTCTCCCCCCTCGACAACATTGGATTTAAATATGATCCTATAAAGATTCATATGAAATCCATTATATTTAATATTAATTATTTCATGATTTATTTCATAAATATGAACTTATTAAAAACATAATACATTGAATGTCATAGTATATTTGGGTAGTTTGATACATAAAAAAATAACATGAAACTGTACTATAATAAAGTTATTCATATACTCCATAACATGCCTTTATATTTCATTGATCTTCAAATACATCATGATATTACATGGGGACATACATAAGAAGACGGTGAGATATAATTCCCAATAAGGAAATAATAAAATCATAAAAAGATGAAATAAATATTATTAAATAATTATTCATATCAAGGTGACATAAAATTTTTGTTAATAATAAAAATAATAATTGAAACATGATATAAGATGATAACATCACGGCAGAAAATGAATGTGGAAACCTCATAAAACAAGAAATCATAAGTATTTGTTATGGATAATAGATGAGAAATAATAACATAGTGTGTTTAGGATAACCTTACATGAAATAAATGTGGTATCTCCTGAGATAAAAACATTACTTTATGCATTGGAGGACTATATAATTCCAGGGCCACTTGTCACATTCATATCATATACATGCATTTTTATGCCATATAGAAAATAAAAGTATGAATGTATTTTATCACCATTAATACAGTTATTAAAGAGTGTGGGTAATATATATATATATATGTAATAAATAAATTATGGATATTTCCATCAATTTGGATACACTTTAGTGGAAATGGGGATGGTTATTCAATATAAAAAATTTCACTGTTGGAAATCCCGATATAATTTCAGCAGCATAATATGTGTATATAATGGTTCATGGGATAAATTAATGAGAGATGAGGGTTTTATATCATTACATGGTAATCATAAGGATAGTAAAATGGATTGATAAAATCATTAAAATGTTAACAATTTGAAATCATAAGGCCTTTGTATAAATAATGTACTTAAAATAATGGAATAGGAGAGGAGAGAATCCCCTTACTTCGAAAGAGTAACAACATGGATAATCATTATAATGATAGAGGAAAAATGATCAATCATTATTAAAACATAAATTGAACATTTAAGGGATATTTATAAGGGTAGGAAAACATAGTCAATTGAAATTATATAATATAAATATAGAGAAGATTCTGGAATTTGTAATGAGAGTGATATATACCATTCCATGATAGAGGTCTTCAAAAATCCAGTGAGGAGTTTCATAAAATATTGAGAACACCATAATGGCTTTGAAGAAATTTAGTTAAATGAAATTAAATCTAAATGGGTCCTATATGACGATAAGTGGGAGGTTTGGTGTGTATTTATAGTAGTGGAGAGAGTAATTCCATATTAACTTTTAAAATTTTGTTTTGGACACTATATGATAAAATATCAAAACCACAAACATCACATAGTCTGTGTCCCATGGTTTCTTTAAAATAAAAGTGGTATTAAATATTGTTCTAGGAAATGAAAAAAAATTAAAATAACTTAATTGGTGATGTAGAATTGATTATTTATCATAATGAATAGATTTAGAAAACATGAAATATAATATAGGTATTGGATGATTAATTAATGGATTGTAAAATTAAAAAAATAAATTCAAAATCATATGAATAAAAATTTAAAATATGTATTTTTACATTAATTCTGCATATATTATTTATCACACCACTTTGAGGATATTATAATTTCATAACATATACTGTATATTTGAAATCTATTTATTATTTACATAAATATTTAACAATCTCATAAAGTTATAAAAAATTCACTATTAGATAATTTAGACATTTGGATTTCAAAAATAATATTTATTTTATAAAAAATTACTCTAAATATGAAAATATAAAATTTTAAAACTAAATCCTCATTTATTAAAAAATACTAGTTTTCAACATTAAAATTTTTTTAACCCTATAATTACTATGCATGAATTCATTAAACTATATTATAATTTCAATATATTTAAATATTATTTAATAATATTATTATATGAAAATAAAATTTATCCCACAAATATAGATTTTTTCGAAAAGTGTGTTTTAATTAAAACCATATATATAGAAAAATACATTTTTGACTTCAATATATGAAAATATAATTTTCCTCAACATGTATATAAAATTTAATAATAAAAGGGATAAATATTGTAATTATATTTATTAAAAATAAAATACATAAATTCAAAATAATATGGTCTAGGTAAAAACCCCAATATTACACCAATATCATATAGACTTCCATTTATCCTTGTAAGACATTGAAATATTTTATGAACTATTTACAGAACCAGGTGCTAACATGGCATGTGATTGTGAGACCCGGTGATCCCTAAATTAATTTTTGAAAACAATAAATATATTTTGTATCACGTATGTATAATCTTTCATAAATATGGAATATATACTGAAGAAATCCTTAGATCATAATTCTAATACCATGGTTGAATATGTAGCACATGGTTTACACTAGCCGTAACCTAATTTTAGTCAGTTTTGGACATTCAGATATGGATGTCATTGCACATGAGCCGCATACAAGTTGGTGGGGTCTCTTTATGTGCATCCAAGAGACCCAGGTTGAAAATCAGGTCAAGGAATAATTTAGAACTGTAGTAGGGACTATAGTAGGTACTGTAGTAGGAACGGTTCGGTACTGTAGCAGTCGAAACTACTCACTGTGGTTAACCGATTTGTTCTTGGAGTCCATAAGGCCTTTGGGCCACCCATGCCTTTGGGGTAGTAAGGCTTTCGGGCCACCTTTAAGGCCTTATGGTCACCTTATTACCTTCGGGCCACATGATCAGTGTAGTTGCCCCGGAAGGACTCTACAAAAATAGTGCATCCCTAGAAGAGGATTCAGAGTAGGTGCACTCACCAGAGAAGAACCAATGGATTTGGAAGAATGAGAGGGTATGGAAATGCCATCGGGACCAGCCTTTTCTCGCATGGGAAGCTTAGACAGGTGAAAATTTGAAGGTGGAGTGCTACCATCATTTTGAAGATGCTAGGGAGGGGCAGTTCCTTGTAGTTATAGTCTAGTTGAATTCCCTAAGACCTTCAGGTCATGTAATGTCTCTTAATCATATGAGCCTTGTAATGGTTTTCCCTCATCCCTTGAAATGGTGGTTATCAACAATCAATAAAAATGGAGAAAAAAATTAGAAGATAAGGATTCCATTTGCAGGTGAATTTAAATTAATATAAATTAATAATTTATATATTTTAATTTTAATGAACTAAAACCAATCCTCTATAAATAAGACATTATAAAATTTTATCAGGGTTCACCTTCTAATATAGGGAGGTTTTTGAGAGGAGCTTTAAATATATTGGTTCACTAACAGAGATCAGATAAAAACCAGTGTTTGGGTCGAGGTGAATTGATAGGAACTAGAAGTAGTGGATCATAATCATTACTAGTGAATGTTTTTTTCACAAAATACCGATCTAATCATGACGTAGGAATCATCTATTTATGTTTTTCCCATCTTGATTATATAGTTAAATCATTAATTTCATTTTCTTGTCACTTGTTGCTGATTTCAAGACCTTATCATGTTAACCTCTTTCAAATTAGAATATTTAATAAATTTATTAAACTTATTTATTATTTCATATTTCCCACCCAGAATATCCCCAATCTATGATCATTGTCTAAAACTCTTGGTCAAAAATTGATGCGCCTTTTTCTTATGCCTCTCCCCCAACTTTTTCTCAAATTCTTCGCCATTGGGATGTGGAACAACTGTTCGACATTGTCATGAGGTTCCGAGCATGATTGGACACTTAAATTTAGGGTGGATGTGAAAAATTGATCATGTCATTGTTTTATGGATAGATCAGAATGAAATTATGCTAGTAGTGATTTCATCAGGAATCCTTAAACCAAGTCGGAGTTGGAAGTGGAATAAGAGACATGTAGGACGTGTTACAAGATTACTATGGGTGGCCAAATTCCAATTTTTGTCTACCGAATGCCGGTAAATCAATAGAGAAGGTTTTTATCCAAGATTTTGGAGAGATTCAAAATATGATCAGGTGGTAAGATAATAATAGGTTATTCTAGGGAATTTCAGTGATACAAATGGATGTAGATGGTGTTCTAGTGAAGAGTAGCTAGAATCTATTTTCCAACCGACCATGGAGGGTAGTGTGTGTTATTAGTATTTTTAATAATAGTAACTTGTTATGTTAAAAATAATTTTTAGTTATAATATTATATGATATTTGTTATTACTAACAATAATAATGTTTAAATTAACATAGGATCACCAACATGGGAGAAAAACCTATGTGATGTGCCACTAGCATGGGGAATTGTGGGAAGATACACCGATATCTGTGAATTCATGGTTTCCCATTCATGTATACATCATAATATTAATAATTAAATTATTATTATCATGTTCAAGGGAGTCAAAAATTTATCTATATAAATTTAATATAATTACAATGGTATTGGAGAACTTGGGAATGGGGAGGATACCCCCTATAATGTCCCATACATTAAATATAGATATTACTTCAGCCTTGAAGAATATTTCTTGCAAAACATAAAAAAAACACACTAAGACTGTATAAGTTTAGTGTTTTTAGAAACTAGGAAACATAAAAAACTGGATCATAAAACATCCACATTGTCTCCCACTTATTTTTTTTCATAACTATACTCCTTTTTTACATATCTTTCTTAATAGACCTCTACAAGACCTCAGGTAAATAAAAATATGAATGGGTGAGCTCAAATGCTCAGTAAGGGTAAACATGGAAATATCAATCATATAATAATCATATGAACATAACATTTGAAAATATTATCCTACAAAAATAATATCACAATATCATGTCATGGGATAAATAATTAAAGTTAATTGTAATCCCAATATACATAACATAAGGCATTAAATTTATTTTCATACACACATAATCAGAGAAATCATTTCATATTAGTAAAGCCTCATTGTTGAGGCAATCATAACAGACATAGTCCATTGATGAACTGAGTTCACTCTTCGATCCAGGCCTATATTACATAACCAGATATACATTCAACTCCAGTAATTTCTATCTCATGAGATATAAATCTTTCACTAATGCATTGAAGGGATATATATGTCCCACACATCTCATAATGAAACCAGTCTTTCATGTGCCACAAAACATAAAAACATTCATCATAGCATAACCCATGATATAAAATGGATTTCTTAAACATCATTCCATCATAATTAATATAAGAAAAATGGATTTAATAAATTTCACACAATAAAATAATAGTAATAATAGAGTTTTAAATATAACCCTATTTGAATAGTGTCATCATCGATGAAAATCAATTTTCGGAAGACACTTGAAATTAATTTCTGAGGAAAATATCATTTCATCTTTAAAAACTCTTTCCTTCCACAAAATGCCACGCAATTTTAGGAGAAATAATTTTATATAAAAATGACCTTGTAATATTATAGGGGAATATTCAATGTAATAAGTAATTATGAAAGATTAAAAATCTATTCGTGTTGTATAAGTTAAAATAACATAATTCTCATACTTTTCCTGAATAAGAAAAAAGTACATCATACTGAAAACGACAAAAGATTCCTTTCATAACATATAGTAAAAATTTACCAATGGGTAAAATTGAATTTAAAAAATTATATGAGGATTAAATGAATATTTTAAAATATATATTTATTAATCATGGACGTGTATAATAAATATACCCCAATAAATACTTACGAATAAACAATCTCAGATACAAAAAAGATTTACAAAGTTATCTTTTACCTTAGGTACGATATCCTTAATATGTATCTGAACCACCTATATAATGATTTATATAATTATATTGACTTATTATATAATCATAATCATTTTTATGATATCATAATTAATTATTTTATCATCCTTTTTAATAACATTTCATTCTCACTCGTTATTCGGATATTGAATGCTTTATGTTCTTATGCAAGATTTATCAGATAAGTTCATCTTCCACTTTTTAGGTTACAGTTAAATAATTCATATAATGATATTAGTGTAATATATATCATATTTATTTATTCAATTCATCTATATAATCATGTTTTAATGATGATCATGTTGAATGAATCGTATCACATCGTGGAAACGGTAGGTCGTACGTTCACACGAGCGATGATATAACTCCGAAAATTATTGAATGGTATTGAAGTGGATGGTGTATTATATTTAATAATTAGAATCATGTTATAATGATCATATATAGATATTATTTACATCATTATATTCATCCAGGTAAGGTGGTGGTGAAATACAGATAACACCACGGCGTGGAGACAGTAAGTTGTACGTACGCATGCACGGTGATTTAATTTTTTGTAGGATAGATAGAAGGTGAAATCTGGTTGTTTCATATTTATAACAACATATAAGTATATGAGTGATAACTATTTTATTACTTTATAATGAAAAAACTAATTAAGTGAACGTAGAATAATAATTAAGCTTCAATGAATCAGTATAAGAGATTATCTCTTCTTCAACATGCTTCTTCCAAGTCTCTTCCTTCAGTAGTAGAGTTGGTATTTTAAGATTAACATAACCTATAGAATGATAATAGGGAAGTTTATTAGGAAACATGGAAGTTTATGGCTAGGATTTAAGGCTCAAAATAAATTGAATATATGAGGGAGGAGGTTCCCTTTTAAAATTGAGGTGAGGGGCACTTTTGGAATCTCCGTAAATAATAATTTATAATTAAATCAGACCCTACCAAAAAACATAAAAATGACCCAATTTAAAATATGGGATGATATAGTGTTTTAATCAAATAAAAAATAAATTTTGGAAAAGTTATTTTGTAAATTTAAACTATATCTTTTTAATTGACACTTAGTTATTCAATTTTATTTTAATTGTGGTAGTAACATTTTAAATATTTAATGGTTATAATTATTTCCTTATAAGGTGTTAATTGACCAGAAATAGATATTTTAGGAAATTTTTCATCTTATAATTATCACTTTGTAATTTTCAATTTTTTTATGATTTTAAGATAATTTAATAAAATTTTACTTTTATAAAATATCAATTGTGTCAATTTTGACACTATTCATTAATTTGAATTTCAAAAAATAAAAACAGAAGATAAATTATAACCGAACTATTAAATACACTCTTAACATTTCATAGTCACCTAAATAATTTTTTTAGAAAATTAATTAGTTCTAATGATATTTCTTTTAATCATTTTAAAACCATTTAATTGATATTTCTATTAATAAAATAATTTCTACATCACTATTGTGTCATCATTAATGGTAATTATTTAATGTTAGAAATTATAAATAAATTTATATTATTTGTGTAATTATTTTATATTTCCAAATAATATCTATAGTCAATATTATCTCATATTTATCCATAAATTAAAATTTACGTACTTGTATAAAATGAGATTGTGACATTTTGTCACATTCATTTGTTTTTATTATATTCATGTCATATTCATACGTAACTTTCCATAAAGTTATTAAATCTATAAAAATATATGATAAAGTTATAATTTAGTCAAATAATAAAATTTTTACCAATGTTAAGGTAATTTTAATAAAACTATTTGTACATTTAACTAAATTTACCTTTAACCAGGGTAATAAAAATAATTACCAATGTTATTATTAATAATTCTAAAAAATAAAATTATTCTATTAACATAATTTAGACCTACTGATTCAAACTATGGAGTAAATTTTTATAAATTCCATACACATAATTTTTCATAATAAATATAAAATCAATCACAATTTTGGAATGAGAGAATGAGTTTTTTAAGAAAGTTTAAACTTTGTAAAAGATTGAATTCTTTTTATGTATGAATTCAATGTAAAAATAATTCTAATGAAATAAATTATATTTTATGATTAAAATATAATATATTTATACTTTAAATCCATTAAATATTATAATTTAACTGTATAAATGAACTCAATGAAAAAAAATTCATTTAAAATTTTTGGTGTTTTTACTATTCATCAAATCTTGAATTTTATCAGAAAATATCATAAATTCAGCCAAAGTAAATTTTTATATCCTGTATTTGGATAAAATTATTATGTTTTCATAAAAATTTATTAATGTGTTATAATATTAATTTAAAAGTGGTTCACCATTCAAGGTCGTAAGATTACCATTTAAAAAAATAGGTTTTTATATACCAAATATGGTTTATTCACACCCTATGATTACAATATCCATTGGATGAATAAAAATATATTTTTTAAGTATATAACATATATATCTCATTAATTTCACTAATTTCACTAATTTCATTACCAATAGTAATTCACTCAAAAATTCAAATATCTAATTTAAAATTTTCATAAATAATTGATAGCCAAAGATTTCAAAATTCATTTTTATAAGTTAGTTATAATTTATCCTGTTAACCTAACGTCTAAGATATAATAGTAATGTAATACTATTGGTGTCTCATAGTTCATTTAAACTCTTGATTTCATGAAACACAAGCTACTGAAGAATAAAAATTATTTAATGAAAATTTTTCATAAAAAGACATTCAAGAATTACATTCTACCCCCCATAAACTGAATTTCGCCATCGAAATTCATCACTTGGAAACAAAAAAAGGAGGATAAATCTCCCTCATAATATCCTCTTGTTCATATATAGCTTCTTCAAATTGGTGGATCCTACATAAAGCATTAACTATGTGAGTGGTCTAGTCTCATATAAATTTTTCTCTACAATCGAGAATCTCTATCGGTTGTTCTTCATAAGAAAGATCATGATAGAGTGGTACAACTTCTGATCTTAGTAAATGTAAAGGATACGGTTTTTACATTATCAAGAGAGATATATATAAAACATCATGAACTTGAATGGGATTTGGTTGAGGCTCCAATTGGAAATATACCTTCCCAAAACGATCTATAATTTCAAAAGGACAGATATACCAAGGGATCAACTTTCCATCCTCCCCAAATATCACTACTCTCTTCCATGGAGATATTCATAGATACAAATTGTCACCCACTTAAAACTCTATGTATTTTCTTTAGTTTTCATCATAACATTTTCTAGACTAAGAGTTTCTATTATGTGTTGTTGAATAGATTTGGCCACTTCTTCCATTTCATCAATAAAATCATGTCCTAATATATTTATTTCCACATCTTCATCCCATGAAGTTGGAGTTCAACACTTATTTCCAAGTGGGATTTATAAAGAGACATATAAATAATGGAGTGAAATATATTATTGTAAGTAAATTCCTCCATTGGCATGTGTTGATACCAACCACCATTGAAATACAAAGAACAAGCTCTCAACATGTATTCAAGAGTTTGAATTTTCCTCTCAAACTAAATGTATTTCTAAGGATGATAAGAATTTCTAAAACATAACTCTATATCTAGAAAATGATAAATACTTCACCATAAATTTGAGGTAATATCTGAATCCTGATCAGATTTAATGGAATGTGTTACCCCATGAAATCTGACCACATTCATTACATATATTCTATCAATCTCATCAAGAGAGAAATCCTCTATAATAGGAATTAAGTGTTCCCATTTCGTAAGGAGATCAACTATAAACATTATAAAATTATGGCCTTTAGATGTTTTGGGTTGTCTGATAACAAATACCATAGTGATGTTTTCACATTTCCATTCTGGTATGGGTAATGGTTGTAACATCCCCTTAGACTTATATCTCTCATCCTGAAATTTTTTACAAACCAGGCACCAAGAGACAAATTCGGAAACATATGTTTTCATTCTTCCCACTATAAATACTCTTTTAAGTCCATGTACATCTTTGTGCTTCTCCGATAAATAAAGAATGAATTACTATGAGCCTCATCCAATATATCCTTATTTACTTATTTTATAGTATGAATTCAAATACTCTTCATGGACCTTATTATTCCATCACATTCCAGGTTGAATTCAAGAACATTTCTCGACTTCTTTTGTATCTATACATCTTCCTTCTACACCTCCTTAATCGTCACTTGTATAGATGATTGAACAATCATTTGAGAAAGATAACATTTCTCCCATTCCATTAAAATTTAAAGATCCATCCATTGAAAATCCATAAATATTTTCCCATTCTTGATCCTCATCTTGGATAAGCTAGTATGGTATTTTCGACTCAAAACTTCAGCCACCGTGTTTACTTTAACGGGGTCGTATTGTGCTGAGAAGTCGTAATATTTTGTCAACTCCAACAATATTTCTTGGCAAATATTCAGCTCCTTTTGTGTAAAAATATACTTTAAACATTTAAAATCGGTATAAATATCACACCTTTAACTATAAAGATAATTCCTCTATATCATTAATGAAAATATTACGGTAGATAACTCTAAATAATGTGTTGGGTAATTTTTCTTTGGAATTTTCAACATCTGTGAGGAATAAGATATCACCATATAATTTTTCATGAGAACACATCCCAACCCCTTCTTGGATGTGTCACTATGGATCAAAAAACGTTCTCCACTAAAATGTAGTGATAGTAATGGGGATCTATCTAACCGTCCTTTTAGTTATTTTAAATTCTCTTTACAGTCCTCTTTATAAATTTGAAATAAATTTTTAATAAAACACGAATTTGGATGATAAAGAGGTCCGGGTAGATACTTACGTAAAAACCCTCGTATAATAAAGAAGATGTGATATTTACCCTTCTCTTGCACTATTCCTTGGTTGAGGGCACATTAAACTCCCATATAATAGTTAAATAATTGTAATTAAATTATAAAATAACCATATAAATAATTTTTATAACATATATTATCTTATAATAATTATTTTTTAATGATATTTCAGTATTATCGCCATTTCGGGTGTTAACTGATTCATTTTCCATTATAATATTTGTTACGTGAGTAATGTTTGTTATGGATGGGATGTTTCTTATTCATATACAGAATGATATAAAATCTTTAAACATTATTTTTAATAAGTAAATAAAAATTATTGTTGACTGGTTACGATGGGGAATGAATCTCATCGCATTCGTGGGGACGGTTATCTATACGTACGCACGAGCAACAATATCATTATTCTGATATTAAAATCGTATATATTTTGATGGTATATAATATATACAGAATCATTATCAAGGTATATTTATTATTTACATCAATTATACATCATTATTATACCCATCCAAATAATAATGTATTTAATAACAACTACACCACGACGTGGATACGGTAAGACATACCGACGCACGTAAAGTGACATGTCATTAAATTGATGGATAGAATAATGAATATGGTTTTAAAATAATTATAATAACATCGAAATATTTAGAATATACTGTAGTTATTATTTTATAAGGGAAACAACAATGAAAGAATAAGTGGAAGAAGAAAAGATCTTGAAAGAGGTGATGAAATATTTAACTCTTCTTCAGGTTCTTCCTTTTGATTTGATCAAAAGGGATCTTTAGGTTGGCTATCTGACTAAAGGAAGGACTCTAGGATTAAGGAAGGATAGTTTATTGGATATTGGGGCAGGGTTTGGCTGATCCAAATTGCTTTGAAGGTGTGATTTTGAGTGAAGGGGAGTTTCCTTTTATAAGAGGGGTGAGGGGCACCTTAAGAAAAGATTGAAATATTATTTTTTAATAAAATAATATTCGCTTTATATTGTCTCCAAATTGATTTATCTTGAAGAAAATGTGGTTGTGGGTCTACATCCTCTCAACCAACCAGTTTTAGACAAGTTTAGATTTCCATTTTAACCTTTTCTTTTAGATTTAACTATAAGTTATATAATTTAACTTTAACTGTGTCTTCTTGTATTCTTACACTTTATGGTTAATAAAGACACTATAAACATACAACAGAACCTGAAGTGGTTCATTAATAAAATATATAATATTATTTAAGCCCTTTTTTAGAACCTTATATTTTTAAAAATATTATATCAACCAATAATATAGTTTTTGTTTTCATATTAATTTATGTCAATTTTGGAACTATTTGGTATTTTGTTTATTTGAAAGTCATAAAAACCTTATCACTTAGAAAAAAAATTATCTAATCAACCCTAACATGTCATATTAACCTATAAAATTAGTGGATTTCATCAAAATCCTAAAATTACATTTATTTGGATATTTAGAATATCAATTATTTTAATCTTTCAATAATAAGGTAATCATTGCATCATCATTGTTTCATAAATAAAATAACTTATTAAATGTTTAAAATTTATAAATAAAATACGATTATGTAGGAAATATTTTAATATTTCTACTAAATATTTATAGTCGAATTTATCGTATGTATAACGCTATATTAAAATGTTTTAGTTATGAAATCTTGAATTTAAAACCTTTAACTATTCATTAAATTAAATAATAATAAATTTCATAATCTAATCCAAGTGGACCTAAAGGTTCATATTTTATTCCAAAGATTTTTCTGGTCGAATTAAAATTATTAAATAGAATTAGAACATGTCTTAAGGTAATTATAATATCACTTTTGCCGTTAATTATCCTATTTACTTTTAAATGTGGTAAATAAAAGTCAAAAGTTACTCTTCACCAAATATTATTTTCATCTAATTGAACCAAATTTTACTTACTGAGGTTAACCGTGTCTGTCATATTTTTGAAATTCAACTAATAGAAGAAGTAAAATTATGTTTTATAAAAAATTTCAAATGCTCCTATAAGGTGGGTAAAAGAAGGTAAAAAGTTCAATAACATTTTATACATCTAATTTTATTATAAAAAAAATAATCCATTGATTTACATTGAACAAGTATTTTTATTATGTATATATTTTGACATATAATAAATTTAAATAAAATATTTGATTATTTAAATAAAAAGTGGTTTTTAAATAATAACGTAGCGTTTCTCAGTATTCATAAAAAATTGGAATTTTTCAGAAAAATTCCAAAAATTCACCATAATATAATTTTGATATTACAAATTCAAAAATGATTCATATTTTACCAATTTGAAAACATAAAATTTTCATTAATTAATTTAAAATTAATTCACGTTGTCCAAACCAAAAAGCGTATTTATAAGAAATAATAACTATCAAAAGATTGACACTTTTTTTGTCCAATTTTAAACTGAAATTACTTAAAATCACTAGAATTCAATTATATGGTAAAAATATAATCTTATTATACTTACAAACCATTAAAATGTATAATTTAACACTAAAAAGTTTTTTATTAAAAAAGTTTTTTTCAGTTAAAATATAGTATTTTTTACTATTCACCCAAATATGAAAGTTATCAGATAAACACCAAAAATTTATTGAAAATAAATTCTTATGTCCTGATTAAAAAGAAGAAGTTTATTTTTTCAAATTGAATATATAAAAGTTTCATATATTGGATTTAAAAAGGGTTCTGCATTAAAAGGCGTTAAAATTTTATTTTTTAAAAAATACTTCTTTTATCTAAAAAAATGAATTTGTTCTTACATTATGTCTATGAAACTCATATTATGGATTCTAAAATTATAGAGATTATTTAAACTTCAAAATTCAGTTAATACTATTCATAACAGCTTTTCAACGGCTAGTTTAGTAAGTCATGGTGCGCTTGAACTTGGTGTTGCATGTAGTGAATGTTATTGAATTACTTTGAAGAAATACCGTACTATGATATCTTGGGGTGTTACTTTCTTTCCTCCTTCAATAAATTCAATCCTCACAATATGAAATTTTACTTTGAAAAAAAATGTTGAAAATAGAATTTTTTGTGTGGGAAAACCCACATCATAAATTGGGTTGATAAAATTTAGTCTTAATAAGCGGAAAAGAGAAATGAAATGGTCTCCAACAAATTATGATTTCGATTAGGAGAACATTGGTGGAAATTAGAGACACATAATTGGAGGAAAAACATAAATATTTATTGGGAGTGATTGAGTTCATCAATTACAAATAAGTGTAAAATTGAGGGCCTTAAATCCATAAATCTATGATGATTTAAAATACCATCAGTTCAACAAAACATATGGTATTAGAATAACACATTTTTGGTTTTAAGATCCATTCCCAAATGTTTAAGAATTAATTTATCCATAGAATAAGAGGAAATATATATATATATATATACTTCATCGGTTGAGTTTTAATCCTTCAACTAATTCCTACCACAAACTCATCTTTCACTCCAAAAGGTTCCAAAAAAAATCTATTTATCCTATTCATATTGGGTTCCAAAAATAATGAATTTCTAATTCACCTATCAAGAATTTTAAAAAATAAACTACATTATACAATCCAAGATATCACCTACGCCTGTGGTAGGTGAGGCAACCTTGTCGCCCTTCGGTTGCGGGTTCAAGTCTCGCGACCTTGCAAGATGCGACCGGTTGTCACCCGACCTCTGGGTTGTCTTTTTTATGACAATCCAAAAAATGACCTTAACAATAGTATCCAATTTCAAATGTAATCCATTCAATCCGTTAGAATTATCCAAAATACATCTATCCAAACTCACAATCCATAATTTATAAGGAAGACAAACATAATGAAGATCCTTTTTCCGACGTAATAACATGTGAACACCTTCATCATGTATTCTTTTAAAACATGGTAACACCCTGAATTACCATAAAACCTTATTGATTACATTAATTCTCACTTATTTATTATAGAATACTAAATATATTCCTTATATCCAAAATTTTGAATATTACAACAATGATGAAATAAAAAAACTATAAATCAGTTCCATGAAGTCAAGAATATCCAATATAATTTATCCAAATCAACAATATCTTATTCCAAAACCACTACCTCATTATCAAGACCATATTAAGTTTCACCTTTCCTTCAAACATGAATTTTCCAAAAAGTTTATCTGAATATATATTCACTTTTCCTAGAACTATATAATCCCAAATTTTAAATAAAATAGTATTGAAGTACAATCCTTATTAATCTCCATAATTGATTTAACCAATATATTGTTGATACAAAACTCAAATAAAACAAATTCTATAATAACAACATAAAAAAAATAGTCATTCCTCTTCATCTGAGGTAGTATCATAACTTTATTATTATCCAATAGCTTCATTTTGATCAAACTTTGATGATTTTGACATTGATTAACCTAGTGTCCCAACTCCTTGCAAATGAAGCATTGTACATTTGAAACATTTTTCATACCCTTTAAATCATTTAAATGGTTTCCTTTTTATCCACACTTATAAAAAACTCACATTACATTTAAGCATTTACCAAGGTGATTCATTCCACATTTATCACATATGGGAAAATCATTCTTTCCCCTCTTCCCTTTATCCATCTTTCTATCTACCATCTTCTCTTACTTCCTTTCAAAGCTATAGGACTCAGAGAATTATTTACATATCTTATTAACAAATGATATTATTTCTTCATATGTTGAGAATATGTTGGAGACTATTTCCATTTTAAATTTTGGATTATTCCCATGAATTATATGATCCTTAATACTCATTGGATCATACGTATTATTGGAGTTCTCATTCCTTCTACTGGGCGCCATTTATATACAGTGAAATACACTAGGTCAGTTTATGAATCATAATGAATAATTCCAATCTTGTAAAATACCTAACGTAAATTGAACAGTTTATGGATATAATCCATAATCATGAAAATATATTTTTTGAGGAGGTATATACTCATAAATCCTTCATAATTATTTGTAAATAAAATGAGAATTATCCTAAGAATATCCCCCGGGAGTGTCATAACCAAGAGTGAATCAAGGCTCATTATTGTGCAGCTTTTTTCGTTCGAGTCTAGATGAAAGCGGTGTTTTTGGGTTTTACCCCTACGTACATCTGTTCCAAAGACGCCTCTACCTGCTCGTATCCATATAGGGATTTATTGTTTTGGAAAACTCACAAAATCTCTACATTACCAAAATTATAGGAAGTTCTTCTATACTAATCATCAAAGTCTGTATTAGGGTAATGAGATCTAATCAGAGTTTATCTAAATCTAGTTTCCAAGGTTATTTTTAAACTTCCACTGATACAAACAGTAACACCCTGACCCCAATTACCCAAAGTCGGTGAATTATTACATAAAATTGGCATGATTATAAGGAATCATGTCCTAAAATACCAATTAGTTTCCCAGTTTTGGAAAATGGATTACATACATGAATGTTACACTACACTTTCTATGATACAACTAAAAAATACTAAGCCTTTCTGAATGCCATTGTTTCTTTAGCTTAACCATGCATATCAAACTTAAAACACTTCCTGGGATCTTGGGAAAATAAAACATAAGAAAGGGGTGAGATCAGTTTCTCAGCAAGGGTAAATAATTTAGTGGAAGCTATAAACATTTAAGGCAAGATGTGTAATAAAAACTATATCCATTTAAACATAAACTTGAACATAATATGGCCGAAATAAGTCAAACATGACCATATAAACATGCTCTTGGATATTATACTAGTCAAATAATCACATGTAATAACTAATTTTGTAATTAGTGAATATATAGTACCAGACTTTAATTTCTTTGTTAAGGCCTTGTCTCAGGACCTAGGGGCTAACTGTAACCAGATCCCAACCCAGAGAGCCTCTGTAACTGGACTCCACCCTAGAGAGCCTTTGTTACCAGACTCCAACCTGGAGGGTTTGCTGTAACCGAACCCCAACACGATGGGTCTGCTGTAACCGGACCCCAACCCGGGGGGATTACTTTTACTGGTCCCCAACCCAAAACATACTAGTCCAATAAATTCATCTTAAGAAATGGTTGAAATATTACATAAACATTTGTATTAAAACTAGGATACGGAATGTCAATAATTTATCCATAAATTATGAATGGCATAAAAATAACTCTTCCGCAGTCAAAAATATCAAAAAACCTTAAATACAATATGATACATTTTTATCATAATAAATCAACTTCAGACAAGTGTAAAATTTATCAAAGTATTCTGGCATAGATGAAATAAAAAAATTTGAGAGAAATAACTCTTTCTGTTATGATATTAATTAAGAGTCATATAATTATAAAGAAAAAATTTATTTTTAAAATATTTATATAATATTGTAAGGGAAGATTCGTAGATGTTATAATGGTGGAAAATAGTCGCACCCGCTGTATAAGTTAAATAAAATTCTTACCTTAATTTTGTCGAAAAGGTCATAAAGTACATTTTTTAGAAAAAATGGAAATATTCCTTTATAAACATCTTATAAAAAGTAATAAAAGGGTATAAAAGACTTTATCCCATAGTCTAGTAAATATTAGAAAATTTGAAATACATTTTTAAGAAAACATTGATGTGGATGAAAAAGAGGTCCTACTAGATTATTACGTAAAAACAACCTCAGATAATAAAGAAATTGTAAAGCTAACCCTTACCTTGTACTTTTCCTTGGTAGAGGTCACTTTAACCTCCTTTATAATAGTTAAATAATTTTTATAAAATTATACAAGAACCATATATATAATTTTGATATCATATATAATCTTCTAATAATTCTTTATTAATGATATTTTAGTATTATCTTCATTTCGGGTGTTAATTGATTCATTTTCAATTATAATCTTTGTTACGTGAGTAATGTTTGTTATGGATGGCATGATTCTTATTCGAATACAGAATGATATCAAGTATTTAAACATTATTTTTAATCATAAAATGAAAATTAGTCATGAATGGTTACAATTGGGAATGAATCTCATCGCGTTCGTGGAGATGGTAATTCGTACGTACGCACGAGTGACAATATCATTATTTTGATATTAAAATCGTATATAAATGGATGTTATATCATATATACAGAATAATTATCATGTTATATTTATTATTTACATAAATTATACATCATTATTATACCCATCCAAGTAATAATGTATTGAATAACATGTACACCACGACGTGGAGACGGTAAGCCGTACGTACCCACGTATGGTGACATGTCATTCAAATGATAGATAGAATAATGAATATGGTTGTACCATATTTACAATAAAATCACAGTATATATTAGATACTAGAGTTATTATTTTATAATGGAAACAACATTGAAAGAAGAAGTGGAAGAAGAAAAGAACTTGAAAGAGGTGATGAAATATTTACCTCTTCTTCGAGTTCGTCTTTTTTGATTTGATCAAAACGGCTCCTTAGGTAGGCTTTATAACTAATGTAAGGACTCTAAATTTAATGTAAGTTATTTGAGAGGATATTTGGTCAGGTATTGGAAGATAAAATGGGTTTGAAGGTGTGAATTTGAGAGAGGGGGGAGTGACCTTTTATAAGAGGGGTGAGCGGCACCAAAGGAAATGATTGAAATATTATTTTATAATAAAATAATATTCGATTTATAATGGCTCAAAATTTATTTATTTTGAATATAATATGGGTATGGGTCGAAATAATTTAAACCAATATGTTTTAGAAAAGTTTAGGTTTCCATTTTAACCTTATCTTTTATATTTAACTCTAAGTTAAATAATTTAACTTTTACCGGGTCTTCTTGTATTCTTTCACTATATGGTTAATAAATTTACTAAAAAAATATAAGAGAATATAAAGTGGTTTATTAATAACATATATAAAATTATTTAATACCTTTGGAAAAACCTTAGATTTTTAGGAATAATATATCAACCAATAATATAGTATTTGTTTTAAACATTAATTTATGTCAATTTTGACAGTATTTGGTATTTTGATTTTGTGAAATTTATAAAAACCATATCACTTTGAAAAATATTAATATAATAAACCCTAACATGTCATATAAGCCTATAAAATTAGTTTAATTCATCAAAATTCTCAAATTACATTTATTTGATATCTATAATATCAATTATTTTAATTTTTCATTAATAATGTACTTACTGCGTCATAATTGTGTCATAAATAAATTAACTTATTTATTGTCTAAAAATTATAAATAAAATACCATTATATATGAAGTATTTTTATCTTTATAATGAATATTTATATTCGAAATTATCTTATTTATAACACTATATTATAATATTTTAGTTATGAAAACGTGAATTTAACACTTATAACTCTTCATTAAATTAAATAATAACAAATATCCTAATATAATACAAGGGGACCTAAATGGTCATATTTCATTACTAAGGTTGTTTTTGGTCTAATTAAACTTATTTAATAGAATTATGACATTTATTAAGGTAAATATATTATCATTTTTACCCTTAATTACCCTATTTACTTTTAACTGTGGTAAATAAAAGTCAAAAGTTACTAGTCACCAAAAATTATTTTCATCTTATTTAACCAAATTTTACATACTGAGGTTAACCGTGTCTCCTGAATTTTTGAAATTATACTCACAGAAGTGGTAAAATTAATTTTATACAAATTTTCAAATGCTCCTAGAAGGTGGGTAAAAGATGGTAAAAAGTTCAATAAACTTTTTTACATCTAATTTTATTATAAAAAACACCAATAAATTAAATTGACCAAATATTTTTATTTTTTATCTATTTTGAATTAAAATAAATTTAAATAAAATAATTAATTATTTAAATGAAAAATGGGTTTTAAACAATAATGCAGTGTTTTTCAGATTCATCAAAAAATGTATGTTTTCAGAAAAATACCAAACCTCCACCCAAAGGTAATTTTGATATTTCGAATTCAAAAATGAATTCTATTTTACCAATTTAAAAACATATAATTTTCATTAATTAATTTAATTTTAATTTTCGTTGTTAAAACAAAAAAAAATATTTTTAAGAAATAGTAACTATCAAAATATTGACACTTGTTTATGTCCAATTTCAAAGTGAAATTACTTACAACGACCAAAATTGGATGATATGGAAAAAATAAAATCTAATTATACTTCCAAACCATTAAAATGTATAATTTAACACTATAAATGTTTTTGATTAAAATTTTTTTTCAGTTAAAATATAGTATTTTTCACTATTCACCCAAATATGAAAGTTATCAGAAAAACACCAAAAATTTATTGAAACAAAATTATTTTGTCTCGATTATAATGAAAAAGTTTATTTTGTCAAATTGAATATATAAAAGTTTCAAATATTGGATTTAAAAACCGTTGTCCTTTAAAAGGGGATAAAATTGCATTTTTTGAAAAATACTTCTTTTATATAAAAATGAATTTGGTCTTACATTATGTCTAAGAAACTCATAATATTGATTCTAAAATTATAAGGATTATATAAAGTTCACATTTCAGTTAATACTATTCATAATCGCTTTTGAATGGATAGTTTGGTAAGTCATGGTGCGCTTGAACTCGGTGTTGCGTATAGTGCATGTTGTTGAATTACTTTGAAGAAATAACGTACTATTAAATCTTGGGGTGTTACAAAGAAAAATTAGGATATCAGTTATCATTGTTGGTCATGAACATCTTTCAATAAATGCTATTTTTGCTGGATCCACAGATATCCCCTCCCTTGAGATTATGTCACCAAAAAATGAAACTTTCTGAAGCCAAAATTCACACATGGTAAATTTTGTATAAAGTGCCTCCTTTATCAGGGTATTCTATACAATAATCATGTGATCATTATGTTCTTCCATTCACTTTGAATATTCAATAATATCAACTATAATGACTACAAAAAACTGATCACGATAGTATCTAAAGACACTATTAATTAGATCCATGAAGATAGTGGGGGCATTAGAGTGAAAAAAATGCATCATTATAAATTCATAGTGTCGATACCTTGTACGAAATGCCTTCTTCATTATATCTTCAATTTTTACACTTTTTTGATGATATCATGAATGAAGATAATTCATGGTAATGTATTGAGCTCTATGTAATTGGTCGAATAAGTCATCAATGTGGGGAAGAGTATATTTGTTCATGATATTGATATTGTTAAGTTCTCAATAGTCAACGAAGAGTCTCATTGATCAATCTTTCTTCAAAACAAACTGAATAAGGTCTCCCCAAGTTTACACACTAGGGCATATGACACTAAAAAAATAACGACTTATACCAACCGAAATTTGTTGACAGATAATATATATGTTGGTAAAAATAATAAATTCCAACAAATATTAAGTATTATTGGTATTAATTTAAAGTACCAAAAATTATTTTCACCAACATATATATATATATATATTTGTTTTTATTAATCATTTAACACCAAAAAATCTTTTACCAATATTTAAATATATTGATTTATCATACTAATACCAACATTTTTTTACTGACACTTTATTATATAATTGATAATAACTACTAACAAAAAATCTTTTTCTATTAAAAATAGCGATTCCAATAATTCATTCAATTATAATAACCAATTAATAGAAACCAATTTTTTTATATAGATTATTATTTTAATGATCAAAGTCATAATTTACTCTTAGATATTTTAATAAAAATGTCTCATTAATTGATTATAATTTTCAATTTTCTCTATAAAAAATGCATATATTTTATAATTATTTTCATTTAATAAACATTGAAATACATTTTATAAAAAATTAAAATCATTACAATATTTGAAATTATAGAACATAATAAATAAAACATGATGATCAATAAAAAATTAATAAACATAATTTAAAAATATGTTAAAATAGATCATTCAAAAATAATACAAACAATTTTTTTAAGTATGTTGAAATATAGATCATTCACAAATATAATGAAATATTTTATACAAATATTAACATATTAAAAAAATATTAACTATACACTATTTACTATATAAATATGATGAAATATATCATTAAAAAATAAAACATATTTATTTGAATCCAATACATTATTTATTAATTAAAATATATAATTTTTTTAATTAAAATAAATAATTTTTTTATTTAGAATTAACCCCACTGCCTATCTCCCATCATCTGCACTTCCCTTCCACTGCATCGACATTTCCTCTACATCGTTTTTCCACTACATCGCTTCTGGACCCAATCCCACTCCGCTAACACTGCCTTATCTAGTCTCCATCCCCACCAACGTCGTCTCAACCTCCTCAACTACTATCACACCACCTCGGATCCCTAACTCCCCAGCTTCTGATCACGGTTTCCCACAAACCCCATCTCTTTCTTCCCTCCTCCCATGCGCTTCAAAATTCATCCCCTTCTCTTTGTTGGATCCCTGTTTATCAAGATTTGGGTTTTCACCCATCGGTTTGTCACCCTTTGGTTATTCTCAAGCAGGTCGATTACACACCGCTCATCACCATGTATATTTCCCTTCATCGACCACCCCGTCAGTTTTACGATGTTGTTCATTCTCCGTATATTGTGCATTCTCATCCCATGCTTACCAAGCTCACATCCTTTTCCACTTTATCCACAAAATTGATTTCAATTAGGAGTCGATATTTATTTTTATAATCATTTATTTCTACTAAACTAAATATATTGACCAGAAAATGTGAAAATTTAATTCTAGGTAAAAACTAAATGAATTCAATTGCGGAGAACCCATTCGATGCAAAAAATGTGATATTTTTTTCACTGTCCCAATTTTTTGCTATGAATGTTGGGTGAATGAATCTATTTTACATTTCATATTTACAGGATTAAAACACCATTCAGTTCATCATAGAAGTAATGAACCACTATTAAACAATAGTTATTAATGTGTGAATTTAATCGAGTTAATGGTAATAAAATAGTTACACTAAAATGAACACAACTCCTTATACATGAAAATTACCTTTTTCACCATGGATTGATTTTAGAAAGACCAAGGGACCTCTAATGAATGGATACTTTTTTAAAATATAGATTGATCAGGATCCATGAATGTCTCATTATAGGTTATAAATGTCATTTTAATTGAACTAAACTATTTTCATTTTATATATTATAGTAAAATATAAAATCCAAATAAAACATCAACTCCTTAAATTTGTAGATATTTACTGTTTTAGATATGAATTTACCCCCAATTATCTAATTGGAAAGAGATTCATGATTACTTTTTTGAATTATTTCTTTCCATTTTATATTTGGTTAAATTTAATTTTATTATTTTCTGTGAGGAATGACTCAATTTTGTATTTTTTCATAATTATTATATGATTCTCATTCTGTGTGGTCTGTAAATTCAATATATTCACTTTATTTTACTATTATTCTAGTATACCATGGAATTTTATAATGAAATTCTATACTTCCAAGTGTTTTTATAATAATTACTTGTGTTCATAGATTTAATTAGTTAAACTATGGAAAAAATTTTATATATTCATTGATTTTCATTTATATTTTGAGCATCACATTGATATTTTTGTGTCATTTTAAAATAGCGTTTCTATATCATGAATAAAAAATTATTTTATTATTTAAAATTAATTTTTATATATTATTTGTTTGTTGGTTTCTTTGCAAATACACGATTAATATTTTCTTTGTCAATTGTTAACTATTGGTTTTAGTTTCCATGTTAATTACATTTATCACATGAATTTTTATTTATTTTTGAGAATGGTTGTGTTATACAATATTCATCAACATATAGATATATTACTTAGTCAATGTTTTTAATTAAATTTGGAAGAAATGTTGGACTAGTTATTGGTTCATGCATAGACGAGTTACATCCAAATTCATCTGTTAAATAAGTGATAGCATACATAAGTAACTATGTCTTATAATTTATTTCATGAAGCTTTATAAAATGGAACTTAATTTTGATGTTCATGTAATTAAATGGCCTTATATTTTTAGGTGTGCTCTAGATCATTTGGGTGAAACTGATATGTTTCGGTTCCATAGTTTCACCAATGGTTGGTCTTTGGAATCTTTCTATTAGTGTGTGGGAAATTTTTATGTGATTCATGTTAATTTATGTGCTTATATCCAATACATAAACTTTTAAAATTATTCGAGTTTCGAAGAATTGAATATGCTTGCATGAGTAGAATAATCAAAGGAGATCTTGGTGATTGAAGAGTTCCAAATTTTTATATTTTTTACCTTCAACTAAAAGGTTTTAAAATTATTGTCGTCCATTTCTACTTATTTCAATTATTATATTTCTATATAAGGGAAGAATGATATTAACTCCATTGGATTGACTATTTTTTAAAGAATTATTATATCTTTCACACTTATTGAATTTTATTCGGGTTTCTTGAAACCATTTGAGAAAAACACATAATATATATATGATTATTTCTTAATTTCTTTTTGATTTATCTTTTTTTATCATAAAGAGCCACAAAAAACTGAATCATATTTTTTAAATTTGTAATTATTAGAAATTTTTCAACAATTATAGTATTATTTTGTTTTTCTATTTTATAATCTACTGTAATTTAATTATTTACATCCAATTCTATTAAAAGTGATTTAGTGTTTCACTCCTTGTATTATACCTATGATATGATTTCATCCTTCGTTGTTTATCTGGGTATTAGGGATTTGAAAGAAAATGGCACAAACATGTTATTGTAGACATGTGTGAAGTCTGTGACTTGACTGTTTCTCAAGGATTCAAAAAAAAATTCACTCAATAAATTTTATTCTTGTTTATTATATCCATGTAAGAAAACTATGTAAATACATATGCCTATACCCCCCATTACCTTTGTTTTCTCTTCTAGTAAATACCTCCTAAAAATTGTGATATATATGGCGTCCAATGTCTAAAATTGGTATTTTATGTTGGAGTATCCATCCACATGCCTCCACTAAGTAACGAGGGAATAATTTTAAAAATTACCCTTTTTTAACCAATCCCTTGAGAGGAAATGTATTCACTCTTGTTATGAAATCCTTGTGGAATGTGTTGGCATCATCTCCTTGATCACTATGAAAAGTTGGTAGAGCTTCTAATTTATGTTTTTTAGCACAAATCGCATTATCTTGGTGATATCATAATATTTGAGCAACCACCTCACTAGGGTAATTTAAAGGACTCTCAACCTTGGTAGATCTTGATTCCAATATTCTTGGGCACATGATAGTGGTTTTTTCCACCAATTTTTTAACACATAGCATGTTTTGTTCCTCATCCATACATACCTCGAGAGTGTACAATACATGATCACTTGTATTTGAAACACAATTCCTTAATTTAATTTATTAAAATTGTATGATATAGACCTTCTTAATACCTCAATATGACCCTGAAAATATGGTTTCTGCAGTTAAAATTCTAGAAAATCAAAATCCATTTTAAAGTGTAAAAGATATCAATTACAATTTGAATATTTTTTTGTGTTTTGGTGTTTTTTAATCTAAAAATAGATATAAATAAATTAAATAATATCACTTATCCATGATAATGAAACCAATTCTTGGTATTATAAATTATGAGCTTAAATATATGTTAGTAGTGGTCCATCTGTATAATGATAGGTTTTGGAAAATTTACTAATTTAAGTTACTTGTGGTGGAGGAAAAAATATTGAATGGTGGTGTTTTGTGTGTGGTATATATGACATATAAATGTTTTAATTGTTTTTATATTTAAAGTGAGTGTATGAGTGTATGATATAGGGAAGTGAGAGAAAAAAAATCTACAATAAGGAGGCCAAATCCAATAAGTGATGTGTGAGGAAATTGGGTTAGTTTGACCATGTAAAGAAAGACAAGTGAATTATCAACCAAAACTGACTAGAAACACCACATAGTCCCTAAAATACACTCTCATGGTATCAAATAACTTACTAATACAATAAAGAGTCCCCTTGAGGTTGCTCTTGTCTTATAAAAGTAGTTGTTAAGTGCAATTTATTTTATTTTTTTGTCACCACACCCCTTTCAATCTCATTCTACAGGATGAACTGATTGATGATTTAGTGCATTATTAGAGATTTAACTATTTTTTATCACCCTTACCCTAGAATCAATTAACCTTTCATCAATAGTTAAAATCATTATCTGTCAAAGAATGAATAATAAAAAATATGGGTTTTAAATTCCAAATATTCCAATAGTCAATCACATCCCCCTAATCCCCCACATGAATGTCTAGCCCAGAATAATAAATAAAAATAAAACAATGTGCCTTACTATTTTTATTCACTTCTTTGTTTTTTATGGTATTTTTGAGTTTTTCTCATTTAATGAGTGTTGTATTGTTGCAGCTATAGAGAAGGAAGGCTCTTTTAATGAAGGGATTATTGGAAAACTCAAATGAAATATCCTAACCTATAATGACCTGCTATTTTATTTTCTCCCAAATAGATTCAAGATGTGAATGTTGAATGGCCACTATCATCACCTTAATTCTTATAATTGGACATCTCTTAAGTAGGAAATCAATCACATTATGCTGAACACTTTCTGGATGGTGGCTGAACAGTCCAACCTCATCTATTGGAGTACCTCATGGCTAAGAAGCCCTATTAATGACATCATCACTATTACATAAGACAGTTCCATGATGTCTATAGTTGATCTCTTTCTTTATTTTAATAGTCTAGATTGTTTTGTTCCTCCATAAAGTAGGATGGAGATTCAAAAATAATCTTTATGGATGTGGATACCTTGGTATGGAAACCCAACATGCATGGTTAATTATATTTGAAATACTTTTACAAGATGTAGTGTGATAATTCTACTCCCTAAGCAACATGGATTGCAAAATTTATGGTACATTTTATTCAACCCTCCCGATATCTTATCTTTTGAGGATATGGAATAACTTGTTGCTTATACATCATCAATTAATGAGGTTTGATCATTATTTAGTCTCTAAATGACACCTATGCTTGAGGAATGATGAAAATTTATAGCATGTCTTCATAGAATTTTGTTTCACATAGGGCCTTTGGAGGAATGTTGGTGATCCCTTTGGGTTGAATATTTTCTCTAACTTGTAGGGGGACCAACACATGTTGTACATCATATCATTTGGCTTAAGTGAGATAGTATACAATTTTCATTTAGTTGTAGGGGTATCTCTGTTTGCTGCTGTTTGGCAGGCACGAAATGCACAAGCCTTCGACAACCGTGCACCTTCACTGCCCAATGTCATTAATGTCATTCACAGGGACATTTTTGCTTCTTGGATGGTTTAGAATGGAGAAATATATAACACTTTTTATAATATTAATGTCTTGAGATTTATAGGTGTTATGGGAAGATATAAACAACACCTTATGTTTAAATATTTACCCTAGATTCCTCCTTTTAATTTTTTTATCAAAATCAAATGTTGATGGAGCTTCATCAGGTATTCCTGAGACATCACATTGTGGAAGTTTCTTTTTGACCCACTATTTGTTTTTCAAGGGTTTATTTTATCATTTTATTGATATTTGTTTTTCCTTTGACTCTGAATTATGGGCCATTATCCATGTAATTAAATATGATTTCTAGAAGAATTGAAATTATTTATTGTTAGAGTCTGACTTTGAAATTACAGCGAGGGAATTAAATCAAAGAACCAGGGATGTTTCTTGGAGGATCTTTATCATTGGATCTAGTACATGAACCAGGTAAAGCATCTCAACATGATTTTTTCTCATGTATACATAGATCCAATCAAGTGGCAGAGACTTCGTCAAAAAAGGAAGTCACAAATATGAGCATCATGTGGTCTTCGATAACACCTGAATATTGTACACCATTGGTGGAGGCAGATATGAAGAGGGTGATTTAATATTTTATTTGTAAAGCCTATTGTAACGCATAAACTTCCTTTAAATATTATTTAATACTTTTGAGGTCCCGTTATTTCAGGGCAATTTCAAGGTTTGTTAACTTTGGAACAATCACGGTTTTCATTGATTTGTGCTAGAGTTGGATTGCTAGTACAGGTACATGGAAGGGTTGTTGGAGTTCGCTGGTCCCTGGTTGGCACAGATGGGCTTGATATGGAACTCTATTCATGGGCATGGATGGGTTTCTAGTGCTCACAGGTTCCAGGTGAGGGATTTATAGACTGCTACTGGCGCATTAACATGGATAGGATATTGGTGCTCGCTGGTCCCAGGTGTGGGATGGATGGTCTTATGTTGGTGCACTGACATGGATGGGCTGCTGGTGCTCGCTGGTCCCAAGTGTGGGATGGATGGGTTTCTGCTAGCACACTGACATGGATGGGATGATGGTACTAGCCCATGGCGTGGCAGGAATGGGTTGCTGCTACTCACCGGTCTATATTGTGTCATGGATGGGCTAATGCTGACTCTCTTGTCCTGGGGCATGGATTAGTTTCTGGTGCTCCCTAGTCCCTGGTTTTTCATGGATGGGCTATTGTTTTCTTGATGGCATGTATGATCTGGTGCTGGCTTGCCGGCATGGATGAGTTGGTGATGGATCGCTAACATCGGGGGGGAGCCGTTGTGGGTTGGTGGGGGTGTGGGATAGAGCCTGTTGGGGGAAGAATTTTGTATTGATTGATTATTAATATTTTTTATCTAATTGTTAAAATGTGTGAAAATTTTCTTATTAATAATAATTAAAATAGATTTATCATATATGATAAATCAATAAATATAATATGATGTTTTACATGAAATAAAAATTTATAATTTTTATTCAATTGTAATTTATAAATAGATATTATATATTGGTAATATTATTTCCAAAAGAATAATTTGTTATTAAAACCTATTGAAATTTCTTTTACCAACATATATATTATCTTTTGGTATTATTATAATTTTAACAGAATGATTTTATCTGTTACAAAAACATTTAGCAATAGACTTTTTACCGACAGTTTAGTGACAGGAACATATATGTTGGTAAAACATTTTACCAAAAAAAGTACTTTTACCAATAGATATATCCCGATTAGAAAATATGAAATATTTTGTAGTGTGAATCCCTTATCTAGATTATCTTGGAGTTTCTTCTTCAATTACAGCAACGAAATTGGGTATATTCTATAAGGTGTCATTTGAAATAGGCATAGCACATAGTATGAGTTCTATTGAAATATCAACTTCATTATTTGTTGGAAGACCTAGAAATTCATCCAGAAAGGCATGCTCAAACTCTTGTACAATGGGTGCATTCTTAATCATGAGTTTCTCCTCAACCACTTGAGATAAATGAAATTCATTTATAGGAATCAAGACCCATAATATGGAATAAACTCCCAATGGATGGTTATATTCATCCTTTCATCGATAGATGATCATAGGTTGATCTGTAATTTGAAATGTGACTAACCTTCCTTGGAAATTTATATGAGCACCATATATATAAATCCAATATATACCAAGAAACACAACAAGTTCAACTATATGAAGGATTACAAGATTTGTAGGAAGTACTTTCCCACAAACTTCAACCGGAGATGAATTATAAAATGTTGATGAAACTATAGTTCCATTATGAGTTTTCATAGATAAATCAATATCAAATTGTTGAGTTAATATATAAATACCCTTAAAAAATTGATCATAATTAAATATTTGGTGGATTTAGAATCATATAAAACATTTCCTACTTTAGAGTGGTTGGTAAGTGTTCCTTTTTCCAATTTATTATCTTACTACACATCGCCAATAGTGATTTCATGTGACTTTACTTTGTTTTTGGACTTAATAGTATGTTGATGTTTATCACCATCAATTAAAATTAGATTTGGGAATTGATTGGAATAATTCCCGATTTCCTTGCACTTGTAACATTGAAGTGTAGGAGGTGCATTCTGTGTATAATTTTCATTGTTCGCTTCATTAGAGATCTTCTTTATCTCACATTGGAATATAATTTCCTGATAACATTATTTTCTACACATAAAACATTTATTATACCTTTAAGACAATTCCCTCCATGTTTCTTTCCAAAATTTGAGCATAATGGAAAACTTTCCTTATTATTAGTGTGGTCATTATATTTTCATTTGAATTCCATTTTTCTCTTCTTATGAAACCCATATGACTGATGGGATACTCCAATCTCCATATCAACCTTGAGAGAACATCAATCAATTTCCTTGTAGCTATTGAAGTACCTTATGGTTGATTCCCTTAGATAGAATTTGTTTTATGGCACTAAAGAATCAATCAATTTTACTCTCAGGTTGGATAATAATTCTAGAATTTTAACTTGAAAGTCATGTAATGTATTTATGAAGGTATAAATGGATTCAACAGCCTTTTTATTAAGATCAAGGAACTCATTATCTATATTTTTTTTAAAAATACGAGGAATATACTTATTGACTAGTATTTTCTTGAACTCATCTCATTCCATGGACTCAATTTTGTCTCTTTTCCTCATATTCTTGATAAGATTCCACAATTGATCAGCTTCATCTTCCAAATGATATATTCTAACGACCCATGATTGATGTACATGTACATTGAAATTATTTAACAGAATACTTAATACATTTGAAAAATATATGCTCAAATAAAAAATTATTTTAGTTTATTTGGAAAATCAGAACATAATATTCTAACTTGGATAATGATCTTCAACATCTCCCATAAATATCTTCCCCATTTTTCATACCTAAAACATTTCTTTATATCCTGGGGAAAAGAAAACATAAAAAGGTTGAGCTCAAATTCTCAGAAAGGTTAAACATAAAGAACATGAAACAATCCATAAACATTTGAACATAAAAACATGAACATAAATATTAAACATCAAAATCATGAGTCGTGAAACAAATCTTGGAAGTACGTAATGAATATATATAAAAATGAACATTCACCATGATATAAGAGAATGGCAATACAAAATGTAATTTTGGAAGACTAAAAATCACATTATAAGATTTCCAAAGTATCCAACTGATTTATTACAATACCATCATAGTGGAAAAATTATATTACTGAACCTCGTTTATGTGACGTTCCAGTCATGTATTCCTGAATCAGGTTTACATGACATTCCATCCATGTATAACTAAACTAAATTTACATGTCATTCCAATCATATTTATCTCATGATATATAAATATTTAACCAATGCATTGATGGGAGATATAGGTCCCACCCATCCATAATGAAATCATTCTTACATTATTCACAAAAACATAAATCATTCATCATAACATAACCCATAAAATAAAATGGGATTCCTAAACATCATTTCATCATAACATAGTCCATAAAAAATAAATGGACTTCATAAAAATAATTCCATCATAATAACAATAAATTAAAAGTAATAATATTGATATTAACATAACCATGTGTCATCTTATACGGAAAATAGATTTGATAAAACACATAAATTTAATTCCTAAGGAATACATCCTTTCTTTTTCAAAATCGTTTTCTTTTCCCAAAATGCCACGAAATTTTGAAAGAAAATAATATAGTTGAAAATAATCATTATATTTTGTAGAGGTGGATTCATGGAAATATGGTTTCATGAAAGTGTAAATTTTTTCCATGATTTATAAGTTAAAAAACCATTCCCCACATACTTTTATCGGAGAAGGAATAATGCAACCCATATGGTAAATGAAAGAAAGATTTCTTAAAAACCAAGTTGTAAAAGTAGAAAATTGGTAAAAATGTATTTAAAAATTCATAGAAAAATATTAAACATTTTATGAAAACATTTTTTGAAAACATGGAAAAGGATGATAAATATGCCATAGTAAATAGTTACGAATAAAAAATCACAGATAATAATGAGATTGCAAAATTATCCATTACCTTAGGTCATATATCCTTTTTACATGTCCAAAAATATTATATACCAGGATTAAACACATTATTAACTTCTAACAGAACCATAATCATATTTATGACATCATATATTATTCACTTATAACTTTATATTACCCATTCATTTATCAATTCCATGTTAATGTAACGTTCTAGGTCATAATTGTTTTATTTATTAGGAATTTTTTGACATATTATTATTAATATTATTACTTATATCATGATTTCCCTACATATAATGTGTAAAAAATGATTTATATATCATATATACTAATTATATAATTATATATAATATATAGATAAATTAAATGGAATACACCGTTAATGGAGACGGTAAGTCGTTCGCACGTTTGAACACTACTTTCATTTCATTTCCATATTAACTGAATGAAAAATAAATGATAAATAACCATATTATAATTCCAGTATAATATATATTTTATATATGCTACATAATTTCATTAATTACATCCTTTATATGTTCCATGTATGAACGAGTTATATCACTTTGAGGTGTGGTAGTCCACACATTCTCAAATGAAATTATCGTATTTAAACATTATGGAATGCTTAAAGGTATGATGTATATAAATAATAGAAGAATGGAGAAAATATAAATATAATATATATCATATATAAATATAGTTCCATTATAATTTCAACCATGATTAGTGTTAGGATAAATTTGAAAAACAATCGTTTTGTGAGGAAATAGTTTGTCGTACACAGAAACAGTATGTTATTATCCATCAGATAGAGGTGTGTGTAAGTGTAGTTATAATAAATCTCATAAAAACAACAGTTTATATTTAGGATACTAGTTCTGTTATGTAATCAAATATTTAAATATCTTTAGAATTGGAGAAGTAAAATAAAAGAAATGAATGTGAGAAAAGATGTTACCTCTAAATCAGGTAACTTCTTTGGATTTGAGCCAAAAGTATTTATTGAATTGAATTCTACCCATGGTAAGGCTTTTAAAAGGAATGGAGGAATGTTTTGTGATTATTAAATAAAAAATTTTATGATCCAAGGGTCTTTAGAGGTGTGTGTTATGTTGGTAGAGGTGGTGGATTTTTATAAGAGGGACGAGGGTCGGTTTTGGAAAGACTTAAAATATTAATTTATTATAAATACAATTTTAATAAAAAATTGTTCCAAAACTCATTTAATTTTAATATAAGATATTATTATTTTGAATACCCACCATCCAATAATTTATAAATATTTTTTGAATATTTTTTTATCCTTATCTTTTTTGTTAAACCCTTACTTTACACTTTTTTATCTTAAAGTGATATCATGTTATTTACACATTAGGGTTTAATGGAATTAAAATATCAAGTCTAACAACCAAAAAATTTCATTCATGGAATACTTGGACATTTATTAACCATTTGGAATAATATTATATTTTTATAAATTTAATATCATTTAATAAAATATTTTATGTTTTAAGTAATGAATTATGTCATTTTTGGACACTATTCCTACATGGCTTTTTACATATTCATAACAACCCGATTGCTTCTAAAAAGGAATTAAATAAAATTTAATATTTCAATATAATCCATAAAAATTTTATATATAATCAAACTAAAAAATTACATTTATTTTAATATATATAATTTCATTTATTGGAATCAATTATTAATGAATCTACTAGTGAATCATCATTGTGTAATAATTAAATTTACTTATTTAATGTATAAAAATTATAAATAAAATAAAATGATATAAGAAATTATTTTCGATTTCAAATTATTATTTATAGTTTAATACATCACTTATATAAAATAATATAAAAACTATTTTAGTAAAATATACATGTTTATGTTATATTTGTCTTTACTTTAAATTAATTATTATAAAATGTCATTTTCAATTCCAAGTGTATCAATGGGGTCCCCAAATAGACCCAAGGATGAAAATTGTCGGAAATATCCCATACATTTATATTAGGACATGTTTTAGGGTATTTTTATATTAATAAATTATTTTTCTTATACCCTTATTTACTTGATTTACCTTTAAACCATGGAAAAAAAATAATTACTGAAGATACTATTAATAATATCCAAAAATAAAAGGTACTTGTTCACACAATTTGGAACATATGATTCCAAATAGGGAATAAATTTTTCCAAATTCAAAACATAGATGTTGCAGTAATTAATATAAAATTAATTCTCGTTGTCAAATCCAAAAAGTGGATTTTTAAGAAATAATAACTATCAAAATATTGACATGTGTTTATGTCCAATTTCACTAGGAAATTACATCAAATGACCAAAATTGTATTAAATGATAAAAAATTATTATAATTACACTTAAAAACCAATTAATAAGATAATCTATCAATATAAATAAGTTAGATGAAAAGAAGTTTTGAATTAAAATACAGTATTGTTCACTCTCCATTAAAATATTAATTTTAACAGAAAAATACCAAAAAAAATTAGAAAAGTAAATATTGATGTCCCTATTAAAGATAAGATGTTTATTTAGAATTATAAAATATATATAAGTGTTAAAACAAAGATTTAAAATGGGTGTTCCATTAAAAGTTGGCATAACATTATTTTTTTAAAAATACTTCTTTTATATGAAAAAAATGACCTTGCTCTTATATCAAGTCTAGAGCATAAATAATATGAATATTAATGTTATATAAAATTATAAATATGGTTAATTATATTCATAAAGTCTTGTTTATATGCCATAATAATATTTTAACAATATATCGTTGTTTTGTAAAACTCGATATGGCATACAATGCATGCTATCGAGGAAGTTCGTTATTATGTGTAACAGAAGCCAATAATAGTGTTGTGTATACTACAAGCTAATTCGGTGTTTCATATAGTGAAAGAAAATATTGGTGTATCATACATCACAAGGCATTAAATAAAATAAAAAGAATCTATCCCATAAAATAACGGGGTGTTACATTATAACCCCTTAAAAAGAATTTCTCCCTAAAAAATCATCGGGATTATAAATGGTTTTCTACTTGAAAGTATCTTATAAACACACATCATAAAAAATAATACTAAAACTTAATTTTAAAAAGGAATGTTGATAACATAATGGTTACCCAAAGTAACTTGCCACTAGGTTTCCACATAAGAGAACATAGGTGGGAAGTGATAACATGGATATGGAAAAGAAATATAACAATCATGTTATGATGGATAATGATAGAGATTAATGTTTGAAGAAATTTAACAATCATAATTCCATAAATCTATGATGATTTAAGGGATTATATGATACATAAGATAATAAGGTACTAGGATATAATATTTTGTTTCAATATCTTTTTCTTATAGTTGATGAATTATTTCAAGAGGAGAAATACTTACTTGATTTCTGTACAATCTCACTATTGGTAATTCGCTGATCAATTTCTACTTATTATATTATTTAATTAAATGATGTTAGATTTTTCATTCTTGAAGTGTTAGAAGATCTTTTGATAGAATGATAGGTCATTCAATCAATCTTAACAAAAAGGTTAGAACAGGAAATCAAATATGCATAAGTCCACCTATAGTGAGATAATACATTAATATATCAAACTTCAATCAGAATATAAATTATACTATCCATAAATTGATTATATTACAATCATTCCTAAAACTGAAAATATAAAACATTATATGTATGTGAACTAAATATACTTAACATTTGACTCCAATATCTAATTTGGCAGTTCTTGGTTGTCACATTCGAAACATTTGAATACCATAAACATGTATTCTCTTGAAACATGAAAATAACATGAATTGCCATTAAAACTTAGTGAAAACATGCATTCTATCAAAATTATCTCTTTACACACAAAAAAAATACCCAAAATTATATATACTCAAAACACAATATCTCTCTGTCCTTATATCTATCATGTGGTCATTAATACTATCAGACATCTCATTATCTCCTCATCCATATATTTTGTGCATATCATGTTCTTTCTAAAAATAATTCAATCACTTTTCATGGTTACCAATTCCATATAATTATGTAAACCCACAATATACCAATACATAGATATTCAAATATTCCATAATACTATAAATGATATTCGACAACACTATTTTGTAATCCCATTACATAAACACTTAATCATTTCACCATTTCATTGTCATACTCAATATGGACAATAAAGATCTCATGTGACTTCTGTTTGTCCTTTTTTCTTTAAGAGGTAGCGACCTCAATCATCATTAACCCTTTTATTAGGCCATTGTTCATAATAATTCCCTATTTCCATTCACTTGTAGCATTGAAGTGTTGGTAGTGCGTTCTCTGTAGTCTTTTCATTATTAACATAATTAGAATCTTTTTTCCCATTTCATCGGAAATAAACTACTCAATGACCTTCTTTTATACATTTGAAAAATTTTCTAGTCCCTTTAAGAAAATCTCCACCATTATTATTTCGATGATTTGAGAATATGGAATGATTCATCTTCTTTTCACCGTTGTATTGATATTTTCCCTTGAACTCCATTCTACATTTCTTGTCAAAACCATGATATGGATATGTAACACTAACTTCCATTTCTATTTTGATTGCATAATGCACAATCTATTCATAGATATTGAAGTCTGTTATAGATAATGTCCTTCAAATACTTGGTTTTAATCCACTGAAGAATCGATAAACATTGCTTTTAGGATTGATGTTAAATCAAGAACCATACCATTCTAGTCTTGTAAAATTCACCTTGTATGTGACAGTAGATTCATCACCATTTTTCATGAGCTAAAGGAACTCCTTTTCCATTTTTTGAAGAATATGAGGGAAGTAATTATTGAAAAATAAGATCTTGAACTCATCCCATTCCATGGATTCAATTTCATATGGATACCTTGTATTATTAATTAATGTCCACCACTAGTCTGATAAACCTTTTAAATGATAGACTGCCAAAATAAATTTTCCATGTTCTGAATAGAGAGGATGGAAAATATCCTGTCAATGCTACTGATCCATTTTTCATCAACAAGTTGATTAGAAGACCCACTGAAATATGGTGGATGTTTCCTCGTGAAGGACTCAATGTAATGTTTTCCCTTCTTTGATCATTTGGATGTACAGAATGACTCATAGAATGGGTAATTATATAAATATGATTTTTTATTCCATCTCCCATAACATTTTGTTCTTTAGGAGGATAATCATTATATTTACCAGTGCATTGATCATTAACATGGTTCCTTCAAGTTCCAACCATCATCTAAAACCCAAAAAATAATAGTTTTAGGGGAAAAATCATGCTATGAGAACAGAATAATCATGGGATAGTACATCCAATATCTAAAATATTAGGTTTAATCCAAGGTTATTCATGACCGTTTCCATAATTTTGGGAATGTAAGCTATAATCATACGTAACATTAGAGATATTCCTATACATGCCTTAGAAATATCTCTAGATATGTCAAAAAAAAACTTCACATCCTACTTTCCGAAGGACAACTAAACCTTTTCTCTGATACCAAATATAATGACCCAGGCTTGATGTACATGGAAATTAAATATCTTTTTCGTAATAATTAATACATTACAAAAATATATTTCTAAAGAATATATTAGTATAGTGTCTTTGGGAACATAGAACATAATATTCTTAACATGGTGAAAGATCATCAACATCTCTTATAAAGATCTACCCCCTTTGTTTTCAACCTAAAACCTTTCTTTATATCCTAGTTAAAACAAAATATAAAAAGGGTGAGCTAAAATTCTTAGTAAGGGTAAACGTGGAGAACATAAAAAAACATAAACATTTGAACATAAAAATTTGAACATAATTTTTAAATAACAAAATCATGAGTCATGAAATAAATCTTGGCAGTACGTATGGCATAGATCATATAGGAACATTAACCATGAAAGAATAATATTAGAATAAAACATGTAATTGTGGAAGAAATATAAGTACATAATTTGATTTCCATAGTAACTAGGGAATATCTTCCAAAACCATCATAGTAGAAAATGTCCATTGTTTAACTGGGTTTACATGATGTTCCAATCATGTCTAACTGAACCAGATTTACAAGCAATTCCAGCCATGTATTGCTGAATTGGGCTTACTTGTCATTCCATTCATATTTATCTCATGAGATATAAATCATTACCCAATTAATTGGAGGGAGATATGGGTCCCACCCATCTCATAATGAAACCATTTTTACATGTTCCACAAAAACATAAATCATTCATCTTATCATAACCCATTAAATAAAATAGAATTCTTAAACCTCATTTCATTAAAAATAATATATATAAGATAAATGAACTTCATAAAAATAATTCCATAATAAGCACAATAAAATAAAAGTAATAATAAGGATAGAAACATAACCCTATGTCATCGTCGATGGAACCTAATTTTGAAAAAATATATGAACTTAATTCTTGAGGAAAATATCCTTTCTTTTCAAAAATAAATTTTTTTTCACAAAGTGCCACACAATTTTAAAATAAATTAAATTAATTGAAAATAACATCAAAATATTGTAGAGGTTGGTTCATGAAAATAAGTTATCATGAATGTGTAAATATATGTTCATTAAATATAAGTTAAAAATGCATTCCCCTCATACTGTTGTCAAACATGTCAAGAAGTAACCCGTATAGTAATCAAAAAAATGATTCCTTCCAAACCATGTAGTAAAATTAAAAAATATGTAAAAATGAATTTAAACATACATAGAATAATAGTAAACATTTTATGTAAACATTTTTATAAGACATAGACATGGATGATAAATATACAGTAATAAATACTTACTAATAAACAATCTCAGATATTAATGAGATTGCAAAATTATTCCATACCTTATGACCAATATCCTTTGTATGTGACCAAAACTCCTGAACAGTGGGTTTAAACATATTATTACCTTGTAACAGAACCATAATAATTTTTTTTATAGCATATATGATTCACTTAAGACTTTATATTATTTGTTCATTTATCAATTCCATGTTAAAATAACATTTTGGGTAATAATCATTTTATATATCGAACATTTATTGAGTTGTTATTCATGATATTATTACTTGTATCATCATTTACATACATACAGAATATAAAACATGATTTATATATCATATATATTTAGTATATAATATAATTTAACTGATAGATAAATGAAATATAATACACCATTAATGAGACGATAGGTCGTATGTACGCATGAATGCTACTTTCATTTCTTTTACATATTAATGGAATGAAAAATAAATGATACATAGGAATATTATAATTATAGTATAATATCTATGTTATATATGTTACCTAATTTCATTGATTCCATCTATTATATGTTCCATGAATGAATGAGTCATATCACTTTGAGGGAGAGGTAGTTCGTACTTCCTCAAATTAAATTATCATATTTATACATTATGGAAATCATAAAGGTGCATTGTAAATAAAAAATACATAATCATAGAGACCATATAAATATAATATATATCATATATAAATACAATTCCATCATAATGGCCACCATGAGAGGTGGTAGGATAAAATTGACCAATCATTGTTTTGTGAGGCAGTAGTTCGCCGTACAGAAAAACAGTTTGCTTGTATCCATTAGATGGAGGCGTGTGTAAGTGTAGTTTGAATAATTATAATATAAAATACCATTATACTTAGGATAATTGTATTTTTATGTAATCAAATAATAATAAAATCATAGGGATTATATAAGGGAAAAAAAAGAAAAGAACTAGAGAGAAGATGTTACCTCTAAATCGGGTACCTTCTTTGGATTTGAGGTAGTAGACATTACTAAATTTCCTTCTGCCCAAGGTAAGGCTTCTAAGAAGAATGGTGGGATGTTGTGAGATTATTTTTGTAGACTTGGAACGTTCCAATGGGATTCAGAGGTTTGTGTTCTATTGGTCGAGGTGGTGGCCTTTTATATGTGGGAGGAGGGGCACTTCAGGAATGTCCAAAAATATTCATTTATTATAAATTCATTTTCAATTAAAAATGGTCCAAAACTCATTTAATTGAAAGATAATATAATGTTTATTATAATAACCACCATCCAATAAATTTTAAATAAGTTTCCAATATTTTGTATCCTTATCTTTCTAGTTTAACCCTTATTTTACCCTTTTTAATCGTACAGTGATGTCATGTTATTTACACAACATGGGTTAATGTAATTAACATATCATGTCAAATGATCTAAAAAATGTCTTTTATGAAATAATTTGACTTTTATTAATCCTTTGGTCTAATCAAAGATTTTTATGAATTTAATATCATTAAATAAACTATTTTATGTTTTATGGTGTGTATTATATCATTTTTTGACATTATTCATACATGACATTTTGCAAATTCATAAAAAACGTGATTCATTTGATCCAAAAGAAATAACTCAAATTTAATATGTAAATATAATCCATTAAATTTTTGGATAGAATCAATATCATAAAATTACATTTCTTTTAATGTTTATAATATCATATATTTGAATCCATTATTAATGAATCAATCACTGCATCATCATAGTGTCATAATTAAATTAATTTATTTAATATATAAATATTATAAATAAAATAATATTATGTATAAAATCATTTTTTATTTCTAGTAAAAATTTATAGTCGAATATAACACTTATATAATCCCATATAAAAATTATTTCTGTAAAATATACATGTTTATGTTATATTTCACTTTACTTTAAATTAGTTCTTATAAAATGTCTTTTTCAAATCCATGTGGATCTAGGGGGTCCCAAAATCTACGCAAGGATGCCCATAGTCAGAAATATCTCATCAAATTATATTAGTACATGTTTTAGGATATTTTTATATTCTTAAATTATTATTATTTTACCCTTATTTACCTTATTTACCTTTTAACCATGGTAAATATAAATAATTACTGAAGTAACTATTCATAATGTACAAAAACAAAAGGTACCCATTAACACTACTTGGACCTTCTAATTCCAAATATGGTATCCATTTTTTCAAATTCATAACCTTGAAGTTTATGTAATTAATTTAAAATTAATTCCCATTGTTAAAACCAAAAGGCTGTTTTTTAAGAAGTAATAACAATCCAAAGATTGACATGTGTTTACGTCCAATTTCAATGGTAAATTACACCAAATGAAAATTCGATTAAATTTTTTAAAAAAAAATTCACTTTAAATCTAATTAAAAATATAATCTATATATTTAAATACATTTGATCAAAAGGAAGTTTTGAATTAAAATGAAGTATTTTTTACTATTCATTAAAATATTGATTTAATCAGCAAAATACCAAAAAAACAATTAATAGTATATTTTTATGTACCTCTTCCAAAGAAAAAGATTATTTTTTAAAATATAATCTGTAAAATTGTTTAATTTTTTTTATAATTGGTGCGCCATCACAAGGTTGAAATAATGCATTTTTTGAAAAATACTTATTTTATCAGAAAAAATGAACTTTTTCATATATTATGTCTAAAAAATACATATGATTAACGTTAATGTTTTATAAAATTTAAATTTTTTTTAATACTATTCATAACATATAGTTTTTATCCCATACTTATATTTACACAATATATTGCTTTTATTGAAGCTTAGTATGGCATATAATGCAGGCTACTGAGGAATGTCGCTCTTGCGTGTACTGCAAGACAATAATAGTTTTGTGTATACTGAAAGGTTATATGGTGTTTCATATTGAGAATTTTAATATTGGTGCAACATATAACATAAGACATCAAAGAAAATTAAATGAATCTATCCCATAAAATATTAGGGTGTTACATAAAATTCTAGGATGACATTATCATGTTTAGAACATTGTAGAATTGAAAATATCTTTTCAGTAGTACTGATCCATTATTAAGTCACTAATGGATCATAAGACCAGTTGAATGAAGATGGACGTTGCCTTATGATGGATTCAATATAATGTTTCTCCCTCGTTTGCTTGTTTGGAAGTCCTGCATGATTTATAGATTGAGAATGTTGTGTGAGAATGGATATACTATTTTTCATTCCATCTCCCATAACATTTGGTTTCTTTGGGGGACAATCATTACATTCCCATCACATTCAGCATTAATGTGGTTCTTTTGGGTTCCATCCATTGACTAAAACCAATAATCATTGTGTGAGAAACACTAATCATAATTGAAAAAATACATAATTCAAGAATAAAATTTCAATTTAGGATACTTTTGGTTTAACCATGTTAATTAATGAACATCTTCTAAACCCTATGATAATATTTTATCCAATACGTAGAAATATACTAATGGTTTTTAGTAAGGTTATATCATCCTAGTTTTAAAGGTTTAACTATACGTTTTCTTTTATACCAACTATAATGGACCATATTTACATATAGATATTACATCGACATTGAAGAATATTTATTACATAACATAACAAAAACCAAGCTATGACCATATAGGTTTAGTGTCTTTAGAAAGTGGGAAACATAATCAACTGGTTCATAAAGCATCCACATTATCTCCTACTTATTTCTTCATAAATAGACTCTTTTTTGACATATCTTACTTAAAACCTTTCTTCATGACTTACGGAAAGTAACCATATGAAAGGGTTATCTAAAATTCTCAATAAGGGTAAACAAGGGAAATATAAATCTTATAATAATCATAAGAACATAACATTTGAAAATCTAATCCTGCATATAGAAGATCATAATATCATGTCATGGGATAAATCATTAAATTGAAATGTAATTCTAATATTAATAACATAAGACATGATATTATGTGTAATACACACATAAAAAAATAAAATCATTTCATATTAGTCAAGGCTCATTGTCGAGGCCATCATAGTAGAAAAAGTCCATTACTGAACTGAGTTCACTCATCATTCCATCCCTGTATTACTAAACTATATTTACTTGTTATTATAGTCATGTGTATCTAATGAGATATAAAAATTTACCAAATCCCTTGGATGGATATATTGTTCTTACCCATCTCATAATAAAACCATTATTACACGTGCCACAAAAACATAAAAACATTGAACATAACATAACCCATGAAATAAAATTGGTTTCTTAAAAATCCTTCCATCATAATTGATATAAAACAAATGGATTTTTTAAATAACACACAATAAATTAATATTAAAAATATAGATAGATATTTAACCCTATTTAAATAGTTTCATATTAGATGGAAAATAATATGGAGAAATCCCATGAAATTAATTCTGGAAGAAAATATCATTTCTTCTTCAAAAATGGTTTCCTTCCTCCAAATGAAACACAATTTTAGAAGAAATAATTTTTTATGAAAATAAACCTATAATATTTAATGGTAATATTAAAGTTAATATGAAAATATGAATTCTTAAATTCTATTGATGTCATACAAGTTAAAATATATTATTCTCGTACATTTTTCAGAGAAGTCAAAAAGTATATCGTACCGAAAACGACAAAAGATTCCATTCATAATGTTTAGTAAAAATTTACCAATGCCTAAAATTAACATTAAAAAATTTTATAAGGATATAAAGAATATTTTTAAATACACATTTAAGTATCATGGATTTGGATGAAAAATATACCATAGTAAATACTTACTAATAAACAACCTCAGATAAAAATTAGATTTGTAATGTTATCCCTTACCTTGGGTTTGATATCCTTTGTATGTATTTGAACCACCAGTATAATGATTTAATTAATATTATTCACTTATTAAAGAATAATATTAATTTTTTTGATATCATATATGATTATATTATCATCTGTTTGTTAGTAACATTTCATTGTCACTCGTTATTCGAATATTCATTGCATTATGTTATTATGTATGCTTTTTTTAGATAAGTTCATGTTCCACATATTAGGTTATTATTAAATAATTTGAATATTTATTTTAGTATAATATATATCATATTTATTCATTCAATTGATGTATATAATCCTGGTTTAATAAAGATCATGTAGAATGAATCGCATCGCATCCTGGAGACGGTAGGTCGTACATACGCACGAGGGATGATATCACTCCCAAAATTATTGAATGGTATTGAAGTGGATGGAGTATGCTCTTTTGTAATTCGAATCATTTTATAATAATCATATATATTTATTATTTCCATCATTATACCCATCCATTTATGTTTTTGGTGAAAAACAGATAACACTACGATGTAGAGATGGTAAACTGGATGTATCCATGCATGGTGATTTCATTTTTTGTAGGATGGATACAAGCTTAAATATGGTTGTTTCATATTTATAATAACATGTAAGTATATGATGGATACTTATGTTATTACATTATAACAAAATATTGAATGAAGAGGATGTATAATAATAATGATGATTGAAAGAATCAGTCAAAAAGATTACATCTTCCTTGACGTGCTTCCTTTAAATATCTTCTTAGAGAACTAGATTTGGTATTTAAATATGACCAGAACAACTAGAATTAATATAGGTAAGAATATAAGGAAATATTTTAGGGAATATCTGAGATTGAAGGCTCAATATAATGTGAATATGTGAGGGAGCTGGTGCCCTTTTATAATTGAGGTGTGGGACACTTTTGGAAACTCCATAAATAATAATTTATAATAAAATCAAAACCAAGCGAAAAACCTCCAAAATACCCCAATTTAGAAGTTTACATGAAATATGGTCTTAATCTAATAAAAAAATAAATTTCCGAAAAGTTATTTTGTAAATTTAAACTATATAATTTTAATTGACACCTATATATTCTATTTAATTTTAATTGTGGTAATAACATTATAAATATTTAATGATTATGAATATTTACTTATATAGTGATAATTTACCATAAATAATTATTTAATGAATTTTTTTGATCTTATAATTATTTCATTGTAATTTTTAATTATTTTTATGTTGTTTAATAATATTCTATTTTTATAATATATCAATAGTGTCGATTTTGACACTATTCATTTATTTGACTTCAAAAAATACTAAAAGAAGATAAAGTATAACAAATATATTCAATACACTCCCAAGATTTCATAGTAAACTATAAAATTCATGGAGAACATTAACTAGTTCATGTGATATTTATTTTAATATTTTTAAAACCATTTATTTAATATTTCTATTAATAAAATAATTTCTACACCACTATTGTGTTCTCATTCATGGTAATTATTTAATCTCTAAAAAGTATAAATAAATTTATATGATTTGGGTAATTATTTTGTATTTCCAAATAATGTATATATTATATTTTATCTCATATAATTCAATATATTAAAATTAATATACTTATATAAAATGATATCGTGACATTTTGTCACATTCATTAGATTTTTTTATATTCATGTCATATTCATATGTATGTTTTCATAAAGTGATTGAATTTTGAACAATAGTTGATAAGGGTGTTATTTTTTCATCCAATGGGATTTATACAGGTGTTAAAGTAATTTTATAATATTATTTTTACATTTAATTACCCAATTTTCTTTTAACCATGGTAATAATAATAGTTTAAAATGTTACTATTCATAATGCCCCAAAATAAATAGTATCCTATTAAAATAATATGGACCTAATGATTCCAAATATGGAGTAAATTTTTAAAAATTCATAACACAGAATTTTAATTGATTAATTTAAAATTATTCTTCTTGTCCGAATAAGAGAAGGGTTTTTTAAGTTAAAACATTGCAAAACTGTGAATTTTTTTACATATGAATTAAATGTAAAATTAAATCTTATTTCATAAATTATATTTAATGATTAAAATATATACTATTTATACATTAAAACCATTTAATATTATAATTTAACCTTATTTATTTTCTCAATGAAAAATGATGTTTTCACTTAATATTTAGTATGTTTTTACTATTCATCAAAACATAAATGTTATAAGAAAATATCATAAATTCAACAAAAGTAAATTTTTTATATCCTACTTTAAAAAAAATTATGATTTCATAGAAAAATTATTAATGTGTCATAATCTTAATTTAAAATGGGTTCTCCATTCAAAGGCGTAAGATCATCTTCTTTTTAAAAATTAGCCCTTTATATAACAAATAGGGTTTATTCACACCCTATGATTATAATATCCATTGGATGAATAATTTTTTTTATATAGTATTTAACATATATATCTCATTAATTTGATTACTAATATTAATTTAATCAAAAATGAACATATAAAATTTAGATTTTTCATAAATAATAATAATCGCCAAATAATTCTAAATGTTTTTTCATAAGATAGTTATAATTATTCCTACTAACCTAGGGGATAGGAAATTAAGGTAGTTTTATACTTGGGGTTTATTATGATCCATTGAAACTACTTATTTCATTAAATTCAAGATACCTATGAATAAAAATTATTTAATGGACTTTTTTTATAAAAACATTCGGGAGTTACATTCTACCACCCCTAAACATAATTTATCCCCTAAAATTCGTCATTGGAAGTAAACATATGTGAATACCTCTCCCTCATCATATCGTCAAGTTCCCATGTAGATTTTTAAAATTGGTGGTTCCTCCATAAAACATTAACCAATCGAGTTGTCTTGTTTCCTAGAAATTTTTTGCTACGATCTAGAATCTATATCAGTTATTATTTATAAGAAAGACCTTTCTTATATGGTATAAATTATGAGCTAAGTACATGTGAAGGATCATGATATGTACTTTCTTTGGATAGATACATGTAAAACATAATGAAATTGATATAGATTCAGTAGATGTGACAATTTCTAATCTCCCTTTCCAAAATGATCAGGAATTTAAAAACAACTGATATACATAAGGCTCATATTTCCCTCCATTCCAAATACCATAACTCTATTCCAGTGAGATATTTGTATAAACAACTTATCACCCACATCAAAATCTATGTATTTTATTCGTTTTTCATTATATCTTTTTTTTCAACTCGGATCTGCTCTTATGTGATGTTTAGTAGATCTTAATTTTTCATCCATTTTATCAATAAGATCTGGCCCTAATAGATTCCTTTCCCCAACTTCATCATATCAAGTTAGATTTCATCACTTCTTTATATAGAGGGCTTCATAAGGATCCATCAGAATACTTTAGTGAAATCAATTATTGTAAGAAAATTCCACCAATGGTTGGTGTTGATCTGAGCCACATTTGAAATCCAAATAGAAAGGTCTTAACATGTCTTCTGGAGTTTGAATTTTCCTCTCACATTGAAAATCTTTCTAAGGATGATAATAAGTGATGAAACGTAACTGTGTATCCAAATCATAATGAATAATTCTCCAAAATATCGCGGTAAACCTCAAATACCGATCAAATAAAATGGAATGTCGTACTCCATGAAAAATTACCACTTTCTGTACATATATCCTAGCAGGATAATCAATAGAGAAATCTTATCTAATAGTAATGAAGTGTGTTGTAATTATGGTCTTTATATGTTTTGTGAAGACTGATAAAAAATTCCATAGTGATGTTTTACAATTTCTGTTATGGTCTGTGTAATGGTTGTGACAACTCCTTAGACTTCTAACACTCAGCCTTAATTTGTTGACAAACCATGCACCAAGAGACATATTAGGATAAATCTATTTTCATTATATCCCACCAGAAATACTCTTTTAGGTCCCTTTACATATTTGTGCTTCTAGGATGAATATACAATGAAGAACTATGAGACTCATCCAATATATCCTTATTTAATTCTTGCATGGGAGGAACACAAATGTGGTTCCTAGAATTTATTATTCCATCACAATCCAGGTTCAATTTAGGAATATTTCTCAATTTATTTTGTAGATCTACATCTTCCTTCTATGCCTCCTCAATCATCACTTGTATAGATGTATGAACATTCAATTGAGAAAGATAATATTTCTCCCATTCTAATAGAATATCAAGATCTATCCTTTTCATATACATAAATATTGTATCTTTCTTGATCCTCATCTTGGATAAGCTAGAATGGTATTTTTCTACTCAAAGCATCTTCCATCGTGTTCACTTTCCCATGGTGGTAATGCGTTGAGATGTCATAATATTTAATCAACTCCAACCATACTGTTTATCTCATATTCATCTACTTTTGTGTAAAAATATACATTAAAATTTTATAATAACTATAAATATAACACCATTCACCATTTAGATAGTGCCTCTATATATTTAATGAAAATATTCCCACAACTAACTGAAAATCCTGAGTTTTGTAATTTTGATCATGATTTTTCATCTGTCGGGTGGTATATGCTATCACCATGTCATTTTTAAAGAGAACACATCCCATCTTGTAACTCCCCAACCCCAGTTACCTAGAGTCGGTGAATTATAAAATAGTATTGGCATGATACAAGGAATCATGTCCGGAAAGACTGATCAGTTTAGTAGCCTTGGAAGTACTAGATACATACATATGTTTTACATTACATCTTGAAACAAAAAAAAATTCCCCTTTGAACACTCTTATATCCCTTATCCTATTCCTACAGTTTAATTTTAATATACTTCTTCACATCCGGGAAAAAATAAAATATAATAAAGGGGTGAGCCCAGATCCTCAGTAAGGATAACAATATACCTAAAACTGTCATAAATAAGAATAAACATTTAGGGCAATGTATAAGACTAAAACACAGTCTTTTTAAACATAAACATTAGCATAATGTGTAAAAGATAAATCAAATAGTGTTATTTACTTATTCACATGGATATTATACTAGTCGAACAATCACATACAATATAAATAGCTAATTTCATTATGATGGAATTCATAATGCCAGATATCATAAGCACGTAGTCAAGGCCTTGTGCCAAGACTAAAAATATGACTTTTTCATGTCATTGGACCAAGACATTAGTTTGTATCATGAGACCTACCAATGTATCAAGAAGATATAGCGGGATCCACCCATCACTTACTATGTCCAATACATTCCTCATATGAAAAGATTTTAAAATAACATAAACATTCGAATTAAAACTACCATAAAAATGTTAATACTTTAACTATAAACACTGAATGGTATAAAAATAATAAATCCATAGTCAAACATATCACAAAACATTAAATACAATATGGAATAATTTATCTTAATAAGTCAACTTCAAACAAGATTAAAATCCATCAAAAGAATGTTGACATTGATGAAATCAAAACTATTTCCAAGAAATATATCTTTCTATTCTGAAATCATTTAAAAGTGAAATAATTATAAAAGAAAACATTTTTAAAAAAAATATTGTTTTCATCTTGTAAGGGAATCTTCAAGGTGTTATAACAGTGGAAAATATCTGCACTCTTCATGTAAGTTAAAAAACAAATTTTCCTTACTTTTGTCGAAAAGGTCTTAAAGGACCTTGTTTGGAAAATGATGGAAATATTCTTTTATAAAAAATTTATTAAAATTCAAACCAGGGTATAAATGACATTATCCCATAGTATATTAAATAGTAAAAAGTCGTGAAATTCATTTTTAATAAACAAGGATGTGGATGATAAAGAGGTCTTAGCAGATACTCACGTATAAACAACATCAGAAAATGAAGAGATTGTAGAATTAAACCTTACCTTGTACTATTCCTTGGTAGAGGGTAAGTTAAACTACATTATAATATTTAAATCATTTTTACTAATTTATACAATAATAACATTCATAAATATGATATCATATATGATCCTCTAATATTGCATTGTTAATAATATTTCATTAGTATCATTGTTTCAGGTGTTAACTGATTCATTTCTTTATATGCTTGGTTACGTAAGCCATGTTTGTTATGTATAGGATGTATTTGATTCATATCAATAATTATATTAAGTTATCAAACATTATTGTTAGTCATAAAATGAAAATTATTTTTTAATGGTTATGATGGGGAGTGAAATTCATCGCGTTCATGGAGACGTTAATCAGTACGTACACATAAAGGACAATATCAATCTATTGATAGTGAAATTGTATGTAATTGGATGATATTTAATATTTTAATAATCATTAAAATGTTATATTTATTATTTACATCTTCTCTACTCATTATTAAACCCATCCAAATAATAAAGTGTTTGAATAAAAAACTACACCACGATGTGGAGACGGTAAGCCGTACGTACGCACGTATGGTGACTTGTCATTCATATGATGGATAAAATAATGAATGTGTTTGTAACATAATTATAATAACCTAAAAGTATATATAAGGTACTGGATTTATTATTTTCATATGGAAACAACAAATAAAGAGGAAGTGGAAGACGTAAAGAACATTGAATGAGGTTGTGAAATTATTACCTCTTCTTCAGGTGTTTTCTTTTGAGTTGATCAAATGGGATCCTTAGGTTAGATTTATGATCAATGTAAGGCCTCTAGGACGATGTTAGAGTAGTTGGGATGATATTTTAGAAGGGTTTGGACGAGCCAAATGGCTTTGGAGGTGTCATTTTGAGATAAGAGGAAGTACCCTTTTATAAGAGAGGTGAGGGTCACTTTAGGGAAAGCTTGAAATGTTATTTTATTATGAAATGATATTCGGTATATATTGGATCAAAAATGATTTATTATGAGTATAAAGTTGGAATGGGTATAAAAACACTCATCCAAAAGGTTTTAGATAGGTATAGGTTACCATATTAATCATATCTTTTAGATTGAACTCTGTGTTAAATAGTTTATCTTTTACCATATATTCTTGTATTATTATAAAAAATGGTTAATAAAATTACTATAAAAAACATTGAGAAAAAATATAAAATTAGTAGAATTAATCAGAAGTCTCAATTTACATTTATTTGGATATTTATACAACCAATTATTTTAATCTTTCATTAATAAGGTAATTAATGCATCATCATTGTGTCAGAAATAAATTTAATTATTTAATGTCAAAAAATTAAAAATAAAATACAAATTTTTAGATAATATTTTTAGTTTTATAGTGAATATTTATACTAGAATTTAGGTCATGTATAACCCTATATTAAAAATGGTTTAGTTATTAAACTTTGAATTTATTAGTTTTAACTCTTCTTTTAAAAAAATAATAATAAGTGTCCTAATCTAATCCAAGTGGACCAAAAAGATAATTGTTTATTCCAAAAGTTTATTTTGGTAGAAATAAACTTATCCAATAGAATTAGGACATTTGTTAGGGTAATTATAATGTCATTTTTTGCCATTAATTTCCATATTTACTTATTACCGTGGTAAATAAAAGTCCAAAGATATTATTCACCAAAATTTATTTTCTTCTTATTGAACCAAATTTTACATAGTCATGTCAACCATGTCTCTCGGATTTTTCAAATTCAATTCAAATAAGTGGTAATATTACGTTTTATGGAAATTTGTAAATGATCCTAAAGGTGGGTAAAAGATAGTAAAACGTTCAATAAAATTTTATATATCTTATATGATTATAAAATGAATCTAATGAATTACATTAAAAAATATAGGTATTATGTATCTATTTTTATATAAATTTTTTTTAAATAAAATGACTAATTATTTAAATAAAAATTCGGTTTTATACAATAACGTATTGTCTTCACAATTCATCAAAAATTGGAAGTTATAAAAAAATACAAAAAATTAACCCTAAGATAATATTGATATTCTGAATCCAAATATGATGTCCATTTTGAAATATAAAATTTATAAAATTTTAAAGAGTGGGTATTACTATTCATAACAGTTAATTTTACTGGTCGTGGTGTTTTTGAACTCGAAGATGCATACAGAGAAATCTATTGTATTATTTAAAGAGATGCATACTGTGGAAGCTTGGGGTGTTACATTCTTCTCTCTTTCAAATAATTTCATCCTTCAAATTTCCTTAATATTATTGAATAAAAATATTCGAATTGTTCTTCATCATAAGTTCCTCTGGTTCCCATGTTGCCTCTTCCATATTATAGTTTCTCCATAGAACTTTCACCAGACGAGTCGTCCGGTTTCCCAACACTTCTTCTATGTTATCAAGAATTATGATAGGCTCTTTGCAATATGATAGGTCAGGTTCCAATTCTACTTCTTCATAGGTGAGTACAAGAATTAGTTCAGGAATGTATTTTCTCAACAGTGATCTGTGGAACACATCATGAACATGGATGAGGAGTGGAGGCATTTAAAAATGATAAGATACAACTCTAATTCATTCTAGAATACCAAAATGTCTATTGAACCTGGGGCTTAATTTTCCCTTCTTTCTGAATCGTATAACACCCTCCATGGAGATACCATCAGAAAAACATGATCTCTTACTTGAAATTCCAAATCTTTCCTTCAGTTATCAGCATAACTATTTTTCCTTCTTTGAGCTGCTTTGATTTGGTTTTGGATAATCTTCACCTTTTCCATTGTTTCCTCACCAATTTCTAGGACTACGTGTTTTCTTTCTCCAATATCATCCCACCAAGTTTGTGTGCGACATTTATTTCGATATAACGCTTCATATGGTGCCATATAAACACTTTAATGGATGCTATTATTATAGGGAAATTCTACCATATGTCAATATTGATTCAACATACCTCTAAAGTCACGTTGGAAAGATATCAACATGTCTTCTATGGTTTTAATCATCCGTTCTGATTGTCCATCAGTTTGAGGGTGGTAGGCAGTTCTCAAACGAAGTTCAGTATCCAAGGCCATCTGAATACTTTTCCAGAATCTTGATATAGAATGGGGATCAAGATTAGTAACAATCCATATGGGTACACCAGGAAGTATTACAACTTAATTAATATATAGTCTTTCTAGACGTTCAAGTGGAAAATCTTATCCTATAGTAAGAAAATGTATTGAATTTTTAAGTAGATCAATAATTACCCATATTGCATCATTATTTCTAGGAGTCATTGGTAGCCCCATGGAAAAGTACATCATAATAACATCCCATTTAAACTCACGTATAGAATGAGGTTGTATGAATCCTCTAGGATGTTGACTTCCAACCTTCACCTATTGAAAAACCATACATCTTGACACATAATTAGAAATCTCCCTCCTCATTTTGTCCCATAAAAAATGTTCATTCAAATCACTAAACATATTAGTTCTACCAGCGTGTATAGAGAAATTAGAGTTATGAGCATCATCCAAAATTTCCCATTTTAGATCATGTATGTCAGGAACACATAGTCTCTTCCCAAATTTCAAAATCTCATCTTTATATACGAATTCAATCAATATCCCATCATTCACATCTTTAATTTTCTTTTGAAACTCCTCATAATCAGTCTGAGGACATTTTATCCTTTCTAGTAAAGTTGGATTAGAAACCATTTGAAAATTTATTGTTGTTTCACCTTCCTTGATTATTCCCATATCCATCATTACTATATCCATGAACATATGATCCCTTTTAACTGTCATCTTTTTCAAAACTCTATGATCCTTTCTACTCAAAGAATCTTCCACCATACTTTCTCTCCCCAGATGGTAGTGTATAGTGAAATCATAATCATTGAGTAGTTTCTAGCCATCGTCTTTTCCTCATGCCGAGTTCCTTCTATGATAAAATACACTTCAAAATCTGTTGATCGGTATATATCTCACATTTTTCACCATAGATATAGTGTCATGTTATCTTCAATGAAATTATTACAGCTTCTAACTCAATACCATGGGTATGATAGTTTTGTTCATGAATTTTTAGATGTCGTGATGCATATGAAATAACCCTATCATTCGGCATAAGGACAAAACCAAGTCCATTCGTTAATTCATAACTATAAATAAAAAACCCATCATTCCCCGATGGTAGAGTCAGGATAGGATAATTGAAAAATATTCTTTTCAATTCTTCAAAAAATTCTTCACACTCTTTTTTCCAAACAAATTTAACCCCTTTATGTGTGAGCTTGGTTAATGGGTTATCCAATCATGAAAAATCATGGACGAAATGTCCATATTAACCTTCTAAAAAATTCAACTCCGTACCTCAGATATAATCATCAGTGCTGGCCATTATTGTATTTCTCTTACCTTAGAAAGATCAGTAGAGATTATATCCTTAGAGATAATATGGAAAAAGAAATAAATCTCTTAAATCTACAATTAAGTATTGTTATACTTCCCATAAAATTCATTTCTTCTAAGAGTATTTAGAATAGTGATCAAGTGATTTTCATGATCTTCATAGATTTTGGAGAAAATATATATATCATTAATAAATACAACTACAAAGTCATTAAAATATTCTTTGAAAATTCTAGTCATTATATCCATGAAAACATAGGGTGCATTAGTCAGTCCAAAAGGCATTACTATAAAATCTTAATACCCATACCTGGAATGAAATGATGTCTTTGGAATGAATTTCTTCTTCACACACAACTGATCATATCCAGATCAAAGGTCAATATTCGAAAAATATACTGAGCTCCATGAATTTGATCAATTAAATAATCAATGAAAGGTAGTGCATACATGTTCTTTATTGTAATAGAATTTATCTCCCTGTATTCAATGCACAACCTCCTAGATCCATCTTTATTCTTATGAAAAATAACATGTGATCCCCATGGAGAAACACTAGGGCGAATAAATAATTTATTAATAAATTCCTCTTATTTTTTCTTTAATTTCACTAATTCCACAGTGGCCATTATATAAGGGGTCTTCGATATGGGAATTGAACCATGAATTAAATCAATAGAAAACTCAATTTCACATTCCAGAGGATGTCCAAGTAAATATTTTGGAAACACATCAACATATTCTTGAAAAATAGGTACATCCTCTATTTGGAAATTCATTTCCTCACCCATAGTTATTTAATTCTCCTCATCCCCAATAATAGAATCTATTAGAGCTTCTATGGGTGGATCTATATAAAATCTGATGGTGACGTTTCTACTCTATAGATAAGGTACTCCATATCATCATAGAAAATTGTTACCTCCTTCCTCTTACAATAAATATTCGCATCATAGTCTGAAATCCAATCCATACCATGGATTATATCTAATTCAATCATTGTTAAGACGATGAGATCGGTAGATAAAGCACGTTTATATTCCCTATTGGGAACAGATTCATAGAACTCTATTGTAATGATACTTCCCTTAGGAGTTTTGACTGAAATCTCCATTGTTAAATAAAATTGGAAATATCTAGTTTTCTTAGAAAATTGGGAAGATATAAAACAATGTGATGATCCATAATCAAATAAATCATTGGATAAACCTATGGAAACTATTAAATTACCTTCCACCACATCATTCAGAGCTTCAACCTCCGCATTAGTGATCACATAAGCTTGGCCTTTCTCCCTTGAACTTTTTTGAGGTAAGAATCATTAGCACCTAATACATTCATTTAAATAATTCCCTATTTCTCTACAATTGTATAATTAAACATTGACAACCTATTTATTTACCTTACAATCATGAGCTTGGTGGCCTTTTCCCCCAAACTAGTAATAAACTTTCATTCCCTTCAGGAATGTACTTGGCTGTTTCTTCCCAAATTTACTTTAGGATAGAAATTAAATTTTTTCTTTCTTCCCCTTATATCCATTTCTAGAGTATTCAATAGATCTCTTATTCTCTTTCTTTCCATTAAAGTTATAATACATAGAGAATTTTTTTTTCTATCTTGATAGCTCGTGAGACAATATTTTCCTATGATGAGAAGGATTTTGAGGCTAATGATCGATAGAAAAATGGTTTTAACCCATGAAAGAATCGACCAATCTTACTCCTTGGGATATGTACATAATTTGATGCATGCCTTGCTAACCATGTAATGTTATCCTCATACTTTGCGACATTCTCATACTCATTTTCCCTTAGACTCAGAAATTGTCTTTATATATCCGCTCAATGATCAAGAGGAATGTATTTTTCTATAAAAATCTCTTAAAAATCCCTCCATTCCATATTTGATATTTATTCATCTTCCTTTTTTTTGAATTAATGGAAACCATTGATCTGTATCTCCAATGAGGCGATAAACTGACATGACAACTTTTTCTCTTTTGCTACTCCCTAAAGCATGGAATATTTTCTCTAAGGAACATATCCATTTCTCAGCTACAAATGGATTTTTAGTCCCATTTAGTGTTGGTGGTTGTTTACTCATGAAGCACTATAACATTGATCCTCTAGGTTGTGGATTAGTGTTATCTATATGGGTAAGGTTATTATTCATAACCTGAGTGATTTGTCCCGGTATGGTTATAAGTTTTTCAGCACTGGTTTCATCACCAGCTCCATTATAATTATCATTAGTCAGAGGGAAATCCCTACATGTATTATGTGAGTTGATATGGTTTCCATTCCTTCTAATAGGAACCATTTCTAAACAATGGAATACACTAGATTATTTTATAAATACCAATACATAATCCCAAACATGTAAAACACTTAACATAAATTGAATAGTTTATAGATATAATCCATAATCATAAAAAAAATTCATTTAGGAGGTATATACTCATAAATCCTTCATGATGATTTGTAATGAGAATGCAAATTATCCTATTAATATCCCATGGGAGTGTCGTAACCAAGAGTGAAGTAAAGCCCATTGTCATTTACCAGGATACCCCAGGTCAAGCCCAAAACTCCTTGTCGGAGTTTCCACTCCTAGATACATCTATGATAGATCTGCCTCTACCTAATCGTATCCAAACGAGGATGTAAATCTTAGAAAATACACAAAATCTCTATATTTCAAAAATTCTAGGACGTTCTTCTATACTAATCCACAAAGTCTATCATAGGGTAATCTTCTATAATCAAATTTTTTCTAAATCTAGCTTCCATGGTTTGTACTAATATTCCTCTGATACAAACTGTAAGGCCCCGACCCCAGTTACCAAGAGTTGGTGAATTATTAAATATAATTGGCATGATAAAAGGAATCATGTCTGAGAAGACTGATCATTTTAGTATCCTTGGAATTACTAGATACATATATAAGTTTAACATTACATCATGAAATAAAAAACAAAATTTTGTACCCTTTGAACAATCTTATATCCCTTATTCTCTTCATAGAGGATAATCATAATACACTTCTTCGCATCCTGGAAAAAAAACATAAGAAAGGGGTGAGATCAGATGCACAGTAAGGATAACAATATAGCTAAAACTATCATAAATAATCATAAACATTTATGGCAATGTATAAGACTAAAACACGAGACTTTTAAATATAAAATTAATCATAATATGTAAAATATAAATCAAATAATTACATTTACTTTTTTACATGGATATTCAACTAGTCTAATAATTACATGTAATATCAATAGCTAATTTCATAATGATGGAATGTATAATGCCGGACATCATAAACACATAGTCAAGGACTCGTGCATAGACTAAATATAATATTTTGTGAAGGACTTGTTCCAAGAAACTAGTTTGTCTCGTTAGAAAAATCGATGTATTGAGGAGATATAGTGGTCTCCACACGCCACATACTTAGTTCAATGCATTACTCATATGAATAGGTTGAAACATAACATAAAAATTCATATTAAATGTTGCATACAAAATGTTAATACTTTAACCAATAAAACATGAATGGTATAAAAAAACACATCCACAACCAAACATATAAAAATACATTCAATACAATATCAAAGATTCTATCTTAATAAATCATCTTCAAACAAGTGTTAATTCCATAAAAGGAAGTTGACATATATGAAATAAAACTATTTGAGAGAAATATCTATTTATATTTTGAAATCATTTAAATGACACATAATTTATAAACAAAAAAAATATTTTGAAAATATTCTTATAATATTGCACAGTAAGCATCGAAGGTGTTATAATGACAGAAAATAGCCGCACTCACTTTATAAGATAAAAACATTCTTTTCATAATTTTTTCGAGAAGGTTGTAAAGGGCCTTGTTTGGAAAACTATAGAAATATTCCATTATAAAATTTTTATAAAAAGTCAAAAAAGTGTATAAATAACTTTAACCCATAGTCTAGGAAATATTAAAAATGTCTTGAAATGCATTTTTAAGAAACATAGATGTGGTTGACAAAGAGTTCCCATTAGATACTCATGTATAAACAATATCGGATAATGATGAAATTGTAGAATTAACCCTTACCTTGTACTTTTCCTTGGTATAGGGTATGATAACCTCATATATAATAGTTAAATCATTTTTATTAAATTATAAAAGAACCAAATATAGAAATATCATATCATATATGATCTTCTAATATTTCATTGTTAATAATATTTCTGTGGTATAATTGTTTTGGGTGTTAACTGATTCATTTTTATTTTTATGATTGGTTACATACGCCATATTTGTTATGGATATGATGTATTTCATTCATATCCAAAATGATATTAAGTTCTTAAATATTATTTTTATTCATTAAATGAAAATTATTCTTGAATGGTAATGATGGGAAACGAATTTCATCTCGTTCATGGAGATGGTAATACATATGTACGCACGAGCTGAAATATCAATCTATTGATGGTTAAATTATATGTAATTTAATGGTATATCATATATAAAAAATCATTAAAATTTTATATTTATTATTTACATCAGTAATACTCATTATTATACCCATTTAAATAATTAAGTGTTTGAATAACAAACTACACCACGACGTGCAGACAGTAAGTCGTACATACGGATGTATGGTGACCTGTAATTCATAGGATGGATAGAATAACGAATATGGTTGTACCATATTTATAATAACATAAAATTATTTATAAGGTAATGGATTTATTTTTTTTGTTATGGAATCAAAAAATAATGATGAAGTGGAAGAAGGAAAGAATATTGAAAAAGGTGGTAAAATTAATACCTCTTCTTCGGGTATTTCCTTTTGAGTTGATCAAAAGGTCTCCATTGGATGGATTTCTGATCAATGTAAGGCCTCTAGGTATAATTGAGTGTAGTTTTTAGGATATTTGATCTGTGTTTTGCCGATATAAATTACTTTGTGTTTTGATTTTGAGAGAAGGGGGAGTACCCTTTTATAAGAGAGGTGAGGGTCACTTTATGAAATGTTTGAAATATTATTTTATTATACATTCATATTCAATTTAAAGTGGCTCCAAAAGGATTTATTTCCAAGATAAAGTGGGTATGGGTCAAAAAAAGCTCAATAAATAGGTTTTATATTGTTTTAGGTCGCCATATTAAACTTATCCATTATATTTAACTCTTAGTTAAATAGTCTAACTTTTACCATGTATTCTTGTATTATTATAATAAATGCTTAATAAGATTACTATTAAAATTCAAGAGAACCCCAAGTGGTCCATTTTTGATATATCTATCTTTATTTAAGTCCTTTGGATGAACCTTATATTTTTAGGAATAATATATCAATTAATAGTATAATATTTGTTTAAAACGCTCAGTTATGTCAATTTTCACACTATTTGGTATTTTGTCTTTGTGAAAGCCTTAAAAAAATTATCACTTCATAAAAATTATTTTATCAATGTTGAAATTTAATATTAAACTATAAAATTACTGAAATTCATCATAACTCTCAATTTATATTTATTTGTATGTTTATAATATCATTTATTTTAATCGTTATTTAAAAGCTTATTACTACATCATCATTGTGTCATAATTAAATTTATTTGATTAATGTATAACAATTATAATTAAAATACCATTATGTGTTAAATATTATTATATTTCTAATCGATATTTATAGTCGAATTTATCCTATCCATACCCCTATATTAAAAATGGTTTAGTTATTAAACATTGAATTTAACACTTTTAACTCTTCTTTAAATAAAATAATAATAAATTTCCTAATCTAATGAAAGTAGAACAAAAGGATCATAGTTTATTAATAAGGTTTATTTTGGCCGAAATACACTTATCTGATAGAATTAGGACATGTGTTAGGGTAATTATAATATCATTGTTTACCTTTAATTACACTATTTACTTTTAACCGTGGTAAATAAAAGTCAAATGTTACTATTTTAAAAAAATTATTTTAATCATATTGAACCACAATTTACATAGTTATGTTAACCATGTCTCTCGTATTTTGGAAATTAAATTTTCATAAGCGGTAAAATTATGTTTTATGAAAATTTGCAAATGCGCCTAGAATATGGGTAAAAGGCAGTAAAAAGTTCACTAAAATTATATATATATAATATTATTATTAAATGACTCCAATGAATTACATTGAACATATATACATATTATTATTATATTTTTACATAAAATAAATTTATATAAAATAACTATTTATTTAAATAAAAAGTCGGTTTTAAACATTAACGTAGTGTTTTTAACTATTCGTCAAAAAATGGAAGTTTTCAGAAAAATAAAAAAATTCACCCTAAGCTAATTTTGATATTCCAAATCCAAAAATGAAGTCCATTTTGAAAAGAAAATTATAAAATTTAAAAAAGTGGGTATTTATATTCATAACAGCTGGTTTGATTGGTTGTGGTGTTTTAGAACTCGAATTTGCGTACAGAGCAAACTATAATATTATTCAAAGAGAAGAGTGTCGTGGAAGCTTGGGGTGATATATAGCCCATTCTTGGATTCATCACTGTAGATCACTTACCTTTCTCCAGTACAAAAAATTGTGGGCATAGGTTCACTGGCAAAACATCTTTTTAGCTATTTGAAATTCTCTTCACATTCTTCCGTCCAAACGAACTTAACCCATTTTCGAGTCAAATTGGCGAGTGGATTAGATAATAATGAAAAATAATTCACAATACATAAATTATATCCATTTAAATCAAGGAAAATTTAGATCTCAATTACCATTTTTGGTCTAGAACATCTTTCAATAACATATGTTTTTACTAGATCGACAGATATCCCCAGTCTTGATATTATGTTACCCAAAAAATAAAACTTTCTGAGCCAACATTCACATTTGGTTAATATTGTAATGTCTCGGATCTGAGTGCCACTCAATGGGTGCCCTGAACCCGGTTGGTCACATGACCTCAAGCGTATTTCCCCAAATGCCAGAGGCTACCGACTAGCAGCGAGGGCCCAGGTCTGAAAGTGTGGAAACTATGTCCTCATTTGTCAAAGTGTAGCGCATTAGAAAATAAATATAACATTCAACAGCGGAAGAAGTACACGATATGAACTAGAAGTGAACAGATGCAGTAAAATATAACCAACAGTTTTATATAATGATGCAGCATGTCACTGTTTCTATGAAAGCAGCCAAAATAGGATACACTACAATACTATATAATTCACTCAAAGTACAAGGTACAACAGACCAAAAAAAAATAGAGTGAACAGAACACAGTAGTATCGCAAGCCTAAGCTCGGCCCTATGCTATCCTACTCCTCTACTAAAATCATGTACCTGTATATGGAACCTTTCCCTTGTCAACACCTGCAGCAATATATTCTTTTTTTGCCAAAGACATGACCCAAACAGGGTATGAGAAACAAATCCTAGTAGGCACCCACCAAAGGCTCGTGCCCAACTGTTAGTGAAAATGTGCAACAGTAGTGTGCAAAAGTAAATCCAGCAAATTATCAAGTATTGAACAATGACTATCACTACCAGTTTCATTGCCATTTTAATTGTTACTTATCACCTCACATCTTGTTCTTTATCTTGGCAGGTACAACATAGAAAATTACCACAGTGAATATTCTAAATATTTGTGTCCTAAGACATACTATCCTTACCCTCAGGTAACATAATAAAATACATGTAGGTTATTTCCCTCAGGCGTAACGGTCATTTACCTCAAGCATACATGATATTTCCCTCAGGCACGGAAAATACTTCCCACAGGAAATAACAAAGGTTACCCTCCCGCTAACCAAACACTGCCCACAGGCTAAGCAAAACACTGCCCACAGGCTGATAGAACATTGCCCTCGGGAAAAAGGAATCAGTCGATCCCAAAGCATACACAAGAAATTTATATAAACTTTATCTCAAGAAAATTAAATGCATAATATAATCCTGGCATACCCTCGGGTATCCTGGCCAAACGGCTAAACAGAGGAATGCACCCTCGGGGTGGTCCTGGATCCAAGAAGTGATCCTAAACAGTATTTTAAACTTATCATTAGATTATATATAAAATTATAGATACCTATTCAACAAAGGCCTCATCCATATGACACCCCAAAAATGGGTTCATATCACGAAGGTACACAAAATCAACCCAACAGTTGGAATGAACCCTAGACCACCTACCTCAATCACCCCTGATTGATATACATGAATGAAGCCTCCCGAAACTCCCGTGAACGACGTAGGTCTGGGATAAACATTCAAAAATTCAACCTCAAATACCATTACCTTGGTAAATAATTGGTAATAGCTACCCAAGGAGAAGGAAGAACTCACGTGCACGGTTCAAATGAGATTGTCAGAGAAGGAATCGGATTTCCGGTGTGCAGTTGAGAGATCTCTGAATCTATAACCTCCTCTTCTAGCTCCAAAATGAACTCAAAGCCTCCTCTGCCGAATGAGAAGGTTACTACCCATTTTAATCAAAAAAACTACATGAAATGTACTCTCATATACTTGGTGTGTCCTTCCCATCATTTAATTGTTTTTCTGGCTGCTACTTTTCACCGCCACACTGTTCATCTGTCGACCTGAGTACATGGAATGTATTCCTGATTACAAGGCGTGTACTGTTGCTCCACTGGCGGCTGCTTCCACATCCTTACTACACGCCCTATGAACTCATCCCACATGGCCAAAGTACACGACTTGTGGAAAATTACACGGCATGTACCCCCAAAATTTGGGATTTTCCCCCATTTTCCTTATTTTATCAAAAACACTTAAGGAAAAGGAAAAAGAAGAAACTCATACCTAAAAAATAAGAATCGGGTTCTTACAAACTTCCCCCTTAAAGAAATTAGTCCCAGAATTTCCCTTCCAAGGGTGGTGAAGATAAAACTATGAACAACTCCGACCACTGAGCACGTATGTCGGTCTCCCGCTCCCAGGTTTCATCCTGCACTCGGCCATGCTTCCATAGCACCCATACGAGAGGAACTGACCGAACTTGGATAACCTTCATGCTCCTATCAAAAATACAAATCAGATTCTCCTCAAAGGATGCATTGACCTGAATCTCAACCTCTTCAAGCTGAAAGATGTGGGACGGGTCTGAATGATAGCGGCGCAACTGAGATACATTGAAGACGTCGTGCATGGCCCTATACCTCTATGGTAAATGCAACCGATAGGCAACCAACCTAACTCTCTCTAGAATCTCAAACATCCCCACATACCTCAGCGAAAGTTTACCCTGTATCCTGATCCGCCTGTGTCCCAACCATGGTGAAACACGTAATAAATCCTAATCCCCAACCACGAACTCCAAGGGTCATCTACGATGATCAGTAAAAGATTTATGATGAGACTGTGCGGTATCCATCTGCTTCTGAATCAACTAAACCTACACTGAGTTCACCTACATGATACGTGGTCACAAAAAAGCTTCTTCTCTAACCTCCAACCAGCACAAGGGTGATCAGCATGGCCTACCATATAAATCCTCTTAATGTGTCATCTCAATAGTTTCCTGAAAACTTTTATTGTAGGAAAACTCGACCAGGGGTATGTGCTTCTCCCAAGTGCCCCCAAAGTCCAGGACACATGCATGTAGCATGTCCTCTAACACCTATTTCGTACGCTCTGACTGGCCATCGGTCTGAGGGTGGTAAGCTGTGCTTAGGAGCAACTGTGTACCCAGTGCCTTCGAAAAAATCTGCAAGAAACAAGATGTAAAATGAACATCCCTATCATAAATGATAGAACGAAAGACCCCATGAAGGAATACTACCTCTCAGATATAAAACTTTCTGATCTCGTAAACACTAAAGGTCTTCTTTGTCATCATCATCATGTAAATTAAAAAAAAGGATAGGGATGAAGAATATAAAAAAGAGAAGCAGTGAAAGAAACCTCTCGCCCACCCCCACCCAAAAATAAACTATGGAGGCCTGAAATGATGAAACCCTAAAGAGTCCTCTTTAATAATGTCAATCCCATTAGGTTTAATACTTCTCGTAGAGTGTAGAAACACCATCTCCATGCCATTAAAGACCACCGAGGCCAAGCAGTCAGTAACCTTGTTCCCCTCCCTCAAGGTTTGAAGGATTCGTACGCTGTTCTTAATTATGCTTTTACATTTCCTTATGACATAGAAAATTGACCAAGGGACTTCACCGTCCTCCTCCAATGAATTGTAGACAATAAAAAGTCTGTTTCAATTTCAGATACCTGCAACCCCTGTTGCAGTCAAAGCCTGAGACCCATAAGCATTTCCATTACATCTGCTTGAAGGGAAGAGCCATGGGCCATGCTGGCTAAGAATGCTAATAAAACCAAGCCTTTACTATCCCTCAGCCCACCTCCTCTGCAAATGCACCCCTGGACACAAGAGCCGTCAGTATTGAGCTTTAAGCCACCTGAGGGAGGTCGCCAGCATACCCATTTACTTTTCCTATTTCTAGAGGTAAAGTCCTCGCTGGAACTAGAGTGAAACCAATGAATGGAAGGAGATTCCCTGCAATACCACACTGCCTTGTACAAGTCCAATAACCAATTTTTTTCTTAGACAATAACCACTGATGTCGAGACTAGAACACCCTCATACTTCACTCTGTTCCTCTCCTGATAAAGGCACCAAAACCCCAAATGCAGCAACACCGAATGAGAAACTCTCTCTGGGCCGCCGCCTTCATAGCCATTATACCACTTAACAAGAAAGGAGGATAAGGTCTTGTTTAATGAAAGGGTTTTAGAGAATTCTCCATGATCCTTGCAAATCTCACCTACCCAAACATTTCCAAAGAACATGTGTGAAGAGCTCTCTTCTTTGTACACGTTACAATAAACAAATTTATATGTAAGCTGGATGCCGCATCTACTGAGTTTCTCTTCCATTGGATGTTATCTGTTACGAATCCTCCAGGAAAGGAAATCGAGCTTAGTTGGAATTGTTTTCCCCCAGATGACCTCATCCCAGCCCTCTGCCTGACCTGGCTCAAAATTAATGCGATAGACGTCCTTTGAGGAGGACCAGACCATGGATGTGGTAGTGAAGATGCATATATCCTTCTCTGTATTTAACTCAATGAGATTGAAACAGTCAAGTTGATTTTATTCCATTACCGAGTTGATGAATTCTGGGACAACGGGAGCATCCCTGTACGAAATATCCGTGATCGAACATCTGGGGAACCCTAGCACAACACTGCTCCAATCCTGGTTCCAGAAGGAAAGATCGCAATTTCTTACAATCCACTGAGCGAAGGGCCGAAGTTTATCAACAATGGGGCCAATGAATGACCAAAGGGACACTTTGTTTCTCACCACCAAGACCCTAGAGCCCAAGGCGTACGCATGCATGGTAGTCCCCCGGAGAGTACGACGCTCTAGAACACTCCAATAGAGCCTCTCCTACATGCAGTAGAGTGTGTACTCTAAGTTGTGCACATTGATCCCAACCTCCCTCACCGGCCTTTCCATTTTACCTCATGCCACCCTGTGTTTCTTAACCTCCAAAAACGGATCCCAAAGAAAATTGGAAAGGATCTTGTCAATAGCTTTGATCACACCCTTAGGGACTTTGTTGGACGATAAAATGTGGATTGGAGAGGCCAACATCATGCTATTCACCAGGGCGATCCTTCCACTGAAATGCAGAAATTTAATTTTCCAGTTCAGAACTTTGTCTGAGATCCTGTTCCGTAAGTCGTCAAATTCGCAGATACGAAGCCTTCCCAGTGATATGGGAGCACCAAGGTAAATCATAAGGAATTCCCCCCTCTGGATTCCAATCTAGTTTCTAACCTCCTATACTCTCTCTGTGGAGAACCTATTGGAGATTTATAAGACACTCTTACCCTTGTTGATCAGCTGACCACTCCACCAAGAAATAAAAATCAATCTCTCTGTTAATGCTGCTGATGGACTTACTCTTAGAATTCATAAATAATATGGTATCATCCATGAACATTATGTGAGAAATTGTCGGGGCCTTCAGACGATGCCGATAAGGAAGGATGCCACCATTGATGATGCTCCTCTGGATGAGGCGACTCAGGACATCTTGAGTGATAATGAACAGAGATGACGAGATGGGTTACCCTTGCTTGAGGCCTTGAGTAGACTTGAAGAATCCATATGATTTTCCCATAAAAGACACAAATAACCACGAAGAGCTAATGTAATGGAAAATAAGATCAACATTCCAAGAGTTGAGACACATACCTTATAGAACTCTATTAATGAAGTGTCATTCCACCAAATCATAGGCCTTTCTCATGTCAAGTTTAATGACAATGTTAGACCCTCTGGACTTTATGTTGATATCACTGAGAAACTTCTGAGCTAGAGCAATGGCCTCCTGGATCGGGCGCCCTTTAATGAACCAATGTTGATCCAAGGAAATGCAGTGATGGATGTGCATAGACATCCTCAAGTTGATAATGCTAGTCAAAATTTTGTAAGTAACATTACACATACTCACCGGATGATGGTGTGAGATCAAGGATGGATTGTTGGACTTGGGGAGCAGAACAAGAGTGGTAGCACAAGAAATTCTCTGTAAGCCCCCTCCCCTGAAGAAATCCTGTATGGAATCAATCATGTCCTCCTTCCCTGAGACCCTTGAGGCCCTGCTGAAAGAGGCAGGAAATCCATCAGGACCTGCTATACTCTCCGGGTTCAAATGCATGAGAGCTTCTTTGATCTCCAACTCACTAGGCACAGCCCCTAGACGTTAATTGGTTTGACCGGACACATAGGTATGAATGAAATCAAATATGTACAAAGGATTCGAAGGATAACCAGTATCAAACCATTTGTTAGGCCTAGCCAGAAGCCCCTGGAAGAAGGAATTGGCCATGCCCCCAATCGTGACTCTGTCATCCGTGAAGGAACTGTCCCCCAGCCGAAAGTTCAGTTTGACCAGCATCCCCCTATTCTTAATGCACATGTGAAAGAATGTCGTGTTCATGTCTCCCTATTTAAGCCACTTGATTCGAGACCACTGCCTAGCCAGGTGCTCCTATTTTAGAAGCAAATCCGTCAAAATGACCTTCTTCTCTTTGATTGCCGCATATGACTAATCATCCCACTCCACCTTCAGGCCAAGCTCAAGACTCTCCACTTCCTGCATAAAAGTTGTGACTAACTTTTCGGAGTGAGCCAGGTCCGTCTCCAGGGATTGATGTTTGAGTTGGAGCCTCCTCGGTTTACTGTGAAAAATGACCCATTTTTTGCCTTGTAAAGGAGTGGCCCAAACAATGCCAACCAGGTCATGGTATCCTGGTTTTTCCACCTAGTACTGACCGAATATGAACTATTCTGGTGGCCGTGGCGAGGAGTAAAGCGTCACAAGAAGAGGAGAGTGTTCTGAGATTCCCCAAACTAGATGAGTCACCTTAGTGGAAGAGAATACTGAGATATCATGGATGTTAGCCAGGAAATGATCCTGACGCCCCCACGAGTGACATGGTCCCCGATGATTATTACTCCACGCGAACATCTCAACCACAAAGCCTAGGTCCGAGAGGCCCTTCCCATCCATGAAAGGAACGAAATCAAGACTAGCCTACCTTGGGAAGGGTCCTCTAACCTCTAGTTCCTCTGGAGGTTCCACAACATTAATGTCTCCCCCGACAATCCATGGCATGGGTCCAGGATCAAACATGCCTAGATCTCTCCATCAGGCTTCCCGAGAGTGCATGTTTCAACTTCCATAAACAAAGGTAACATAGATAGTAATGTGGCCAAGGGTTACCTTAAAAGTGAGGAATTGATCCCCTACTTGAACCAAGACTACATTGCACCTCTTATGCCAAAGGATACAAATGTGGCTATTAACCTGCTCATCCTGCATGCTGCCATGCATCAGATGACTTTTAGAAAATCCCCAATTCTTTTGTGTCGTTGTTAATGCTCAAGGACTGCCACCACTTCTACTTTGTGGCTGGATATTTCCGAGGCCAGAAAGTCTGACTTATCCTGGGATCCAAGACCCTGAGCATTCTAGATGAGCAAAGGTATCATTGGGAAAAGAGCGCCTTGGGATTATAACCAGAGCTCTTCGCGTTCTCATAGTGGGATTAGGAGCACCCTTGATGCAACATGGACTTTTATCTCATGCACACCCCTGGTGTCTTAGCCAGCAACACCAAGGGAGTGGCAGGGCTGGCAACCCTGCACGAAGATTGTTTCCTCCTAGAGGCCACCGCGGGTGACCTTTCACCTGCATTGGATCCATCAGAAGAAGGGAAGGGATCCTCGAAATGTAGCTGTGGAGGGGCATCCAAGAAGGGAGGGGCTAAGCCCTCATAAGGGACTCCTTTTGGATAGAAAAACGCCACCATTTCCCATTGGTGATGCTCTGAAACTGGCCTGGAATCACTCGCAGCGAGGGTAGGAATAGGAAAAAATCATTGCCCCTTCAACACACAGCCTGTAAGAGAGATATTAAAGGGTTTTCCATGAACACAAAGTGAAGGGAATCCCCGATAATATGAAAAACTCCTTAGGACATTGGGAACAAGTGTCGTTTCCCCCTTCGGAGCTTCGGCAACCATCTCCACGGGAGAGACCTCTAGGGTAGCCGCTGAGCAGACTGGGGGGAAGCTGGCATGGGCTCCTGGGCCAGCTCTGGAGTCATCTCAGGAGGATCCGAGGGGGAAGAGCATGAACCCTCACCCCGCCTAACCTCTCCCCCTAAATCTCTATCACGGCCCTTAAAACAGCGGTGCCGACAGGCTTGGAGAGAATGACCTTGAAGGAGGAAATGAGAGCAATACTGAGGGAACATATGGTACACCAGATCCTGAACCCAGTTGAAAGAATACTCCACTTGAAGGTCAAGCTTCTCCCGCAGGGGGTAGGAAAGATCATGCTCAACACAGATGCGGGCCTCCGCTGACGACAGACCTTGTCTCATCCTATCATCAGAGCACAGCAAGATCCCAATAGAGTCTCCTATCAACCTCAAGAAGCCCTCATTCTGAAACGGCAAAGGTAACCCTGGAAGACAAAGCCAAACCGTAGAAAACGATCTCTCCCTTCCATGGTGAGCCTCCAGGGACCATTTGGCCAGGCTTAAGCCTCCACGTCCCACGGAATGTTGGACCTTGCACCAGACATGAAGAAAGTCTTCCTCTGAAGCCAGAACAATGCAAACAGAGTTCTTATGAAGAACCGAGACCTGGGCCGGCTACCAGTGACCCGAGGATAAAGCCCAGTGATAGAAAGCTGCTAGTGGTGGAGTGGATGCCCCAAACTAGTCCATCAAAGTCCATTTGAGGCAGGCTTTATCCTCCTCAAATGTAGAGGTCGGGACAATCAGGCGAACCCTATTACCCTCACGCAAACTGTACAAGAGACACAGTGATCACTGGAAAACATGGAGACACAGGCCGCAAAGAACCACAGAGGGCATCCCTGAAAGATGACCCTACACCATTGGGGTGGGCCAAGCATGGCGGTGATGAGGCCTCTTAGGGGACAGTGGGGAAGGAGGAATAACCAGGGTCGAACACCATCGGGAGAGGCGAGGGAGGCCAGGAGGGACCCGCTATACGGTCGAGAGATTTGAATTCGGAGGCGGCGCATGAGGCGCGTTCGAAAGCATTTTATGATTTTTCACTGAAGGTCTCCTTAATCGGTAAAAAATGAGCCACCTTCGTATGTCTGTCCACAACATCCCACATGGGATCATTGCCTCGAGGTGACCTTGGCAACCCAGTCATGAAGTCCATCGTGACCTCATCCCATTCCCACTCCAGAATGGGTAACTGCTGTAATAGTCTAGCTGGCCTCTAATGCTCGGCATTCACCTGATGACAGGTGGAACATCTAGTAACAAAGCCAGCGATCTCCCTATTCCTACTCGACCACCAATACGGACGTTTCATGTCATGATACATTTTGGTATCTCTGGGATTAACTGCCCAAGCTGAAGAATGAAACTCCCACATCAACTCCTCACGTATATACCATGTAAACCACACTCATCCATGGATACACAATAACTCATCATCTCCTATCGTCCAACTGGGAGGAGGGTCCTCCCTTTCCACCAACTCCTGTAGAACAAGGCCTTCTGAATCTGATATTTGTCTCATCCTCACTCTATCAAAGAGGGTATGAGTCAAAGCTAAATATTAAAGATAGGCTCACCCCTGACTATCGTGAACCTCTAAATGCATCTCAGAGAACAAGTCCAAATGCTGCGACTCCCCACTGGCCTCCTGCACTGCCTGTATCTGATTCCTCCTACTTTGTGCATCAGCTACTGCATTACCTTTACCAGGTTTATTGGAAAGCTCAAAGTTAAAGGACTGAAGGTATTCAACCCACCATCCCTATCTCAGATTCATGTCACGCTGAGTAAATATGTATTTGAGTCTTTTTTGGTCGGTGAAAACCAAAAAATTCACTCCCAAGAGATAATGTCTCCAACAACGTAACAAATGAACAACTATAACCAACTTGAGGTCATGAGTCAGGTAATTCCTCTCATGTGGCCTCAAATGCTGAGACCCATACGCAACAACTCGATCAGCCTACATCAACACTTCTCCCATACCAATACCTGATGCATCACAATAAACTATATAGCTCTTCCCTTGGTCTAGAAGTATCATGACTGGTGCTGATGTCAACCATCCTTTCAACTCCTGAAGGTTTGTATTGCACACTTCAGACCAAACAAACTTCACACCCTTCTTAGTCAAACCTGTCAACGACGTTTCTAAGCGGGAGAAGTCCTGGATGAAGTGCCTGTAGTAACTAGCTAGCACTAAGAAGCTTCGTATCTCAAACATGTTCATAGGATGCTCTCAGGAAAATATTGATCTCACCTTCTCTGGGTTTACTACAACTCCTTCCTTTGAGATAATATGACCTAGGAAGTGTATCTGGTCCATCCAAAAGTGGAAATTTTAGAGCTTTCCATGTAGCTTATGCTCTCTCAATGTACTCAGTAAGATCTCCAGATGGTTGGCATGGTCATCTCGAGTTTGTGAGTACACCAAGATATCATCCATGATTACTTCCACATAAGAATCTAGATAGGGGTGGAACACATGATTCATCAGAGCCATGAAAATTTCTAGCGCATTTGGGTGTCCAAACGACATGACTAAGTACTCATATAGACCATATCTGCTTCGAAATGTTGTAAGTGGTATGTCCGATGGTCTAACGCGCAACTGATGATATCCAGATCTCAAGTAATTCTTCAAGAACACTCGTGATCCTCGAAGTTGATCAAAAAGGTCATCAATTCTTGGTAAAGGATACTGGTTATTAACCGTCAGTTGATTCAGTTTCCGATAGTCCACATAGTTCATTAGGGTATCATCCGCCTTCTTCGTAAAAAGGACTGGAAAACCCCAAGGAGAAGTATTGGGTCAGATAAAACCCTTTTCTTGCAACTCCTATATCTGCCACTAGAGATACTACAACTTAGGTGTGGCCATACTATAAGGAGGAATGGACACCGATGCAACTCATGGCACAATATCAATAGATAAATCCACCTCACGCTCGAGAGGTTGTCTTGAAAAGTCATCCAAGAAGACATCCCAGTAACAATAAACCACAGGAGGGAAATCCTTCTGACATGTTCCCTGATCACCCAAATATAAACTCGCAATCTAGGCTGTGACTCCACCTCACCCATGATGCTCTGGTCTTGCTTAGCTCGCTTGAAAATCCCACTCACCCTTGTACAGGAACTCTCTGCCCTCTGGTGATGTGAAACTCACCCTATGATGATAGCAGTCCACAATGGCTCGGAAGGGAACCAACCAGTCCATCCCAAAAATGACATCATAAGCTGTCATCTCCAAGACATAGAGGTCCCATAGAAAGTGACACCCACTAACCTCTAGGGGGAACTCCTTGCACTGACGCACACCTACCATTCTAGTTCCCAACAAAGTTTCAATCGTCATGATATCAAAAAAAGAAGAAGCACAGATCCCAAGGCACACCAAAATTAGCATAGATATAAAGCTATGTGTAGCACCCATATTGAAAAGTACATAAGATAAAACAGAAGCTACTAGAATAGTACCTATGACAGTGGAAGATCCAGGATCCTGCCTTGGTTGGGTCTGTTGCACTACATATGCCTTCCAAGTGTCGCGGCCCTAAGACACAGCCTGGAAACCCTGAGCTGACCCGCTCTACTGCCTCTGAGATCCTTGTGTCTGGCTACCACGTCCATGACCACCATCTCAGCATGCATGCCCTGATGCATTCCAGTTCCTTGACTGGTAGGAAGCTGCTGGTCCTGCTCCCACATGCGGAGTCTACATTGAACCCCTCTAACTATCCATTGGTGGAAATTCCCTACAATAAAGCTAAATATGACCCATCTTCCCACAAGATCAGCACTCCACTGAGTCATGCATACACTGAGGTCTCTTTTTCCCCACTCTACCACACTTGTAGCACATGATATAGCCACCTGAAGTATTCTTCTGACTAGTACTACCAATGTGAGAGAATTCTATCTGCCTCTTCCTCTTGCCGGAAGATAAAGTACCTAAAACTGGTGTCGAACCTCCCTGGCCGACACCACTAGCTTCCAGCAGGTTCCACTATATAATCAGTGCTTGGATCACAATAGCATGCACAATAGGCAACCTGAATACATTCAGCAGCACTCTGATGTCACACCGTAGACCATCCTCAAAGAGTATATCCCTCAATGCCTTATCACCCACCAGAACGGGTGCAAAACGCTGAAGCTCGGTGAAGCGAGCAGAATAATCCATCACGGACATGGCGCCCTACTGCAGATTCATGAACTCTTGAGCTCGATCTGCCCTCAACATCTCCAAGAAGAAGAATTCATAGAAGGATGCCTGAAAATATTCCCATTTCATGTATTGGTGATGCTTAGTCTGGGTGGTAACGTCCCACCACCTCTTAGCGGAGTCACGTAGCATGTATGTATCAAGATTGACCCTCCACCCAGAAGGGGTCTCTATATTCTGGAAAATAGTCTGCATAGAATCCAGCCATGACTCCACAGCCTGTGGTCTGCCATCCCCTGAAAACGTAGGTGGATGCTGCTGCTGGACGATTTGAGTGATCTCTGCTATATATGTGGCAACCAACATTACTCCCTGGAAGGTCTGCATGAACCGCATGAATCCTTCACGGAACTGCGCATCCGCGCCTGTGTCCGGTATAATAGCTGGCACCACATCTGACACTACTGGAGGTTCCATCAGTTTCCCATGGCCTACCACCTCTGGAGTAAACTCATTACTGCACTCTTGGCGAACGACTATTGGTCGTCTCGGCGGCATGACTCTACAAAGTCAAACAAACACCTTAGATCCAGATTATCAAAAACTGAAAATGAGGAGACCAAGAAGGGAACAGGAGAAATAAAGCATTCAAGATTTACAAAACATGACTATATGGTGTGTATAAATATTACATGGAGTGTTCTCACAAGCCATTCACATGGGTGTGTAGTCTAGCTAAAACTAGCCATGTAACACCCCAAACACACAACGTGTGTCCCAAATACACAGCGTGTACTTGAATACTTCTTCCCTGCCTGAGTCCTTCTACACGGCTAAGCCACACAGCTCTCCTAAAACAAAACTACACGGCGTGTCCCACATGAACACGGTTAGTATACGACAAGCATTCACCGACCCGTGTTGTTCGTGACATGACCTATGTACCCAGGTCATACTACACAACGTTTTCCGAAAACACACTATGTGTACAAAGTATCCCTAGACCGACCCGTGTTACTCACTACACGGCTGACACTACACGACGTGTTTCAGGAGGACACGGTGTGTATTAGGAAAATTTACCCCGACCTGTGTTGTTCGTGACACGGTCGGGTTCCTGGGTCAGCCTACATGGCTTGTATAATGTAGATACAGGGTGTATGTCTTATGTTTTCCTCCATCTGTGTTGTTAGTTACACCGGTGGGCACCAGGTCAACACTAAACGGTGCGTACAATTGTTACACGGTGTGTTTCCCCAAGCCATTACCTACCCAGTTTCCCTGCCCACATGGTTTATGACACGGGAAGAGACTACATGGCGTGTACTGAGGGTACACGGTGTGTAATTAAAAAAATTTCATTTCTTCCCGAACATAAGAACACATGGCATGTGTCCATAGAACTACACGACATGTATGCTAGGTTTTCCAGACAGTAAGCCTCTGAAACTACTCCGGAACCCAAAATAACATGGAAACGAACACCTAAGTGCCAAATTCTGATCTATGAGGGATCATACTCCCCATTAATCAGATATTGGAATCTTATACATGTCATAAAAAAATAAACACGACAATGATCCCCCAAATTCCAGTCATTGAGGTCCCATACTCCTCAAGAACCAAAGTTTGGCGTTCATTCTTTCAAAACCTCACAAAATAATACCCTATCAAATAGCAGGTATTTATCAATGTAGCTATCACAACAGCTTGCTTTTCTAGAACAACAACTAGCACAACAACAGGTAATTTCTAATGCACCTACATGGCATGGAAGAATGCATGACATGTGATTTCTAGCATGTGCCTAAATGATGCATGAGATGGCATAACCTCATCTCATCAGGTGGAAACTAAATAGATCCCATATATAACATATAAACAGCACAATCGCAAGTGCATCACCCAATGGTTAAAATAAAATCAACTATAAAATTTGCAAAATCAGAATAATTGCCAGAAACGAGGTTGATTAGCTTTTCCCAGTACACGGGTTAGCTACTCCCGGGCACAACATATTACCAACTACCATTTCCATCCTATCCCTGAATATGTGCTCCAAACAGTAAGTAAATGAAAAGAAACCGCCTTTGATACCACTTTGTAATGTATTGGATTTGGGTGCCACTCAATGGGTTCCCCGAACTTTGTTGGTCATATGACTTTAAACACATTTCTTTAAATGAGAGAGGTTGCCGACTAGCAACGAGGGCCCAGGTCTGATAGTGGGGAAACTATGTCCTCTTTTTTCAAAGTGTAGCACATGGGAAAAGAAATATAATATTCAACAACGGAAGCAGAATACGATATGAACTAGAAGTGAAAAACTATATTAAAAGATAACCAACAGTTTTATATAATGATGCAGCATGTCACTATTTCTATGAACGAATCCAAAACATGATACACTGCAATACAATACAATATATCTCAAAGTACAATGTACAACAAACAGAACAAAACAGATTGAATAAAACGCAACATCATTTCTAGCCTAAGCTCGGTTCCTTGTTGTCCCACTCCTCTACTACAATCATGTACCTATATTGGGACCCTTTCCCCTATCGACACCTAGAGCAATATAGTCTGTTTGGGATGAAGACATGACCCAAATAGGGTGTGATAAACAAATCCCAGTAGGCACCCACCAAAGGCCCATTCCCAACTGTTAGTGAAAAATGTGCAACTGAATCATGAAAACGTAAATGCATGAAACTAGTAAGTACTCAACAGTAACTATCACTACCAGTTTCATTACCATTTTAATAATTACTTCTCACCTTAAGATTGTGCTTTAGCTTGGCAGGTACAACATATAAAATCACCACAGTGAATATTCTACATAACTGTGGCCTCAGACATACTATCCTTACCCTCAGGTAATAGAATCAAATACTAACAGGTGATTTCCATCAGGTGTAACAATCATTTCCATCAGTCATACATGATATTTCCCTCAGGAACGGTAACTACTTCCCACAGGCAATAAGAAAGGTTACCCTCAGGCTAACCAAACACTAACCACATGATAAGAAAAACACTGCCCAAAGGCTGTTAGAACGCTGACCTCAGGTAAAAGGAACTGGGCTGAGCCCAAAGCATACACAAGAAATTTATATAAATTTCTCTCAAGAAAATTCAATGTATAATATAATGAGGGCGTACCCTCCGGTATCCTTTCCAAATAGCTAAACAGAGGAACGCACCCTCGGGCTGGTCTTAGATCTAAGTGGTGATCCAAAACAGCGGTTTAAACTTATCATTAGAATATATATAAAATTCTAGATATCTTTTCAGCAAAGGCCTCAAACATAATACACCCCAAACATTGGTTCATAGCACAACAATACACAAAATCAACCCAACAGTTGGAATGAACACCAGACCACCTACATCGATCGACCTTAATCGATATATGTGAACGCCACCTCCCAAAACGCCCATGAACGACGTAGATCTGGGATAAACGTTCACACATTGAAGCTCAAATAATGTTCTCTCAGGAAATAATTGGTAAGAGATACTCACGGAGAAGGAAGAACTCACACGCACGGTAAAAACGAGATCATCATAGAAGGATTTAGATTCTCGGTGTGTGGTCAAGAGATCTCCAAAGCTCTAGCCTCCTCTTTCGGCTCCAAAACAAACTCAAAGCCTCATCTGCCCAATGAGGAGGCTACTGCCCATTTTAATCCAAAAAACAAACTACACGGTGTGTACTCTCAAGTACATGGCTTGTACTTCCCTTCATTTAACTGCTCCTCTGGCAGCTACTTTTCATTGCCACACTGTTTATCTGTCGACATGAGTTCAGGCGTGTATTCTTGATTACACGACGTGTACTGTCTCCCCACCGGCGGCTGCTTCCACCGACTTACTATTCACCTTCCGACTGATTACATGGTATGTAAACACTAAGTACATGGCATGTAGTCAGTTTTTACACCCTTCATCTCCGACGGGTCTACACGCCCTCTATACTCATCCCACACGGCCAAAGTACACGATGTGGGGAAATGTACATGGTGTGTACCCACCAAATTTGGGAATTTTCCCCATTTTGCTTATTTCCTCAAAAACAGTTTAGGAAAAAAAGAAGAAAACCATACCTCAAAAATAAGAATCGGGTTCATACAAATATGGTATAAAGCATCTACCTTATCAAGGTCTTAAGTATATTACTCAATTGAGCTTCATGTTCTTTCTTTCCCTTTTATTATAAAATTATATCGTCTATAAATAGAACCACAAACTGGTCAAGATAGTCTTTAAAGAATATTTTCATTATATTTGTGATGATAGTGGGGGCATTAGTAAGGATAAAAGGAAACACTACTAATTCATAGTTTCCATGCCTTATATGGAATGCCTTATTTGGTATATCCTCCCTTTTCACCCTTTATTGATGATATCCTGATCAATGATTAATCATGGAAAAGTATTGATCTCCATGTGTTTAGTCGAATAAGTTTTCAATTTGGGGAGGAGGATATTTGTTATTGATAGTGATCTTGTTTTGATCTCGATAATCAATGCAGAGTCTTGTTGATTAATCATTCTTCCTAACAAACAGAAAAGATTCTCTCCATGGTGACACAGTAGGGTATATGAATCCATTATCAAGATTCTCTTGAAGATTAATCTTAAATTTCTACAGCTCAATTGGGTCCATTCAATATGGTGTCTTTGAAATAGGAATAGCACCTAGTATGAGTTCTATTGAAAACTAAACTTATCTATTTGGTGGAAAACCTTGAAATTACCATGTAAATACATCTCCAAACTCTAATTAAATGGGTGTATTCATAATCATGAATTTCTCCCCCAATCATTTGAGACAAATAACCTTCATTTATTGGAATCATGACCCATAAGATGGAATAAATTCCTACCGGAAGGTTATATTGATTCTTACATTGATATATGATCATAGATTGATCTGTAATATGAAATGTGACTTCCCTTCCTTGGAAATTGATATGAGAACCATATTGAGAAATCCAAGTCATTCCAAGAATCACATAAAATTCAACAATAGGAAGGACCACAATATTTGAAGTAAGTAAGTTCCCGCAAACTTCAAACGGAGATGAATTATAATGTATTGATGGAATATTTTTTCCGTTAGGAGTTTTCACAGCTAAATCAACATCTAATTGTTGAGGTAGTATAACAATACCCATAAACAATTCTTCAGAAATAAAACAGTGGGTCGATCCAGAATCAAATAAATATTAATTTATAATAAAATCATACCCTACCCAAAAATATTCCAAATGTCCCAATTCAGAATATGATATTACATATGGTTGTCATATCATCAAAAAATAAATTTTTTACAAGTTTTTTTAAAATTTATGCCATATCTTTTTAATTGAGACTTAGTTATGCTATTTAATTTTAATGGTGGTAATTAAATTATAAATATTTAGTGGTTATATATATATACTTATATGGTGTTAATTGAACATAAGTAGATATTTTATGACATTTTATATTGTATAATTATCACTTTGGAATTTTTAAATATTTTTATGATGTTTAAATAATTTAATAAAATGTTTTTTCAATATCAATAGTGTCAATTTTGACATTATTCATTTATTTTACATTAAAAAATCCACATAGAATATAAATTCAAACCAAAATATTAAATACACTCCTAACATGTAATATTCAACTAAAAAAATCATGTATAATATTAATTAGTTCATATGATATTTCGTTTTATATTTTCAAAACCGTTTATTTGATATTTTTATTAAAGAATAATTTTTACATCACTATTATGTCATCATTAATGATAATTATTTAATCTCTAAAAATTATAAATAAATATATAGTTTAGTAAATTATTTTATATGTCCAAATAATATATATAGTATATATTATATTATTTTTATACATATAATAAAATTTAAATACTTACATAAAATGAGATTGTGACATTTTGTGTCATTCATTAGTTTTTATTTATTTCATGTCATATTCATAGGTAAGTTGCCATAAATGTTTTTCATTTCTATAAATATATGATAAGAGTCTAATTTAGTATTCCAATAATATTTTTACAGGTTTGAAGGTAATTTTATAATATTATTTTTACCTTTAATCATCAGATTCATGTTTAACCATGGTAATAAAAATAATTACCAAAGTTACTATTCATAAAGCCCAAAAATAAAATTAGACTATTAACATAATTTTGAAATAATAATTCCAAATATTTAGAACATTTAAAAAAATTCAAAACACCGAATTTGATGTAATTAATTTAAAATCAATCCCATTGTAAGAATGAAAGAACAAGCTTTTTTAAAAGTAAAAACATTGCAAAAGAATGAAATGTTTTTACATTATAATTCAGTGTAAAATTAATTTTAAAGAAATAAAATATATTTAATAATAAAAATATATTATATTTATAATTTAAAACCATTCAATATTATAATTAAACCATATAAATTATCTCAATGAAAAAAATTATTACTTAAAATTTCGAGTATTTTTACTATTCATCAAAACATGAATGTTAGAAAAAATTAACATAAATTCATCCAAAGTAAATTTTTATATCCCAATATAAAATAACATGTTTATGTTTTCATATAAAAAGTATTAATGTGACATAATATTAATTTAAATAGGTTTCTCCATTTATGGGTGTAAGATTGCCTTTTTTAAAAGTAGGTTTTTATACAAAAAATAGGTTTTATTCACTCCCTATGATTAAAATATCCATTGGATGAATAAAAAAAATTATTAATTATATAACATATATATCACAATAATTTCATTTACAATAGTAATTCACTAAAAAATACATATATCTAATATAAATTTTAATCAAATAATTGATATCCAAAGAATTCATAGTGGATTTTGAAAAGTTAGTTATAATTATTCCCGCAAACCTAAAAGATAGGATATAAAGTTAATTTTATAATAAGTGCATCTCATAGTTCATTTAAACTCACAATTTTGTTAAATTCAAGCTACTTAAGAATAAAAAATATTTAATGAAAGTGTTTCATAAAAAACATCACGGTATTACACCCCCTCATAACAATTTTGTAGTTTGAGAGGGTATATGGGTGTGACTTGACTCCTGTAGCCTTTAAATAAATTTTATAATAATACTAATGGGGAATTTATAATAATTAAATAGATGGTTCATGGTTCACTTGAGAGAATGTGGAATTAATGTTTATAAATTTAATGATATGCAATATATATTTTTTTTATCAAATATTTAATCGGTCATAACTTCTTCATCCATTCTCAAATTAATGATATTATTGTGGAATATTGATCATGGTATTGATTCATGAAATTCATAACCAATTTCTCATACCTTTTCATCACATCTTTTATGAGCTAGTGAAGCATCATGTATGCATGTTATAGCGAAATGTGTTTTTGTCACCGATTTTCTGATTTGGGAATATAAATGGACTATCTCGTGTTGTTTTACATGTGGATCACAATTGTGTGATCCATATTTCCATTCGCCCCCATTTATTATGACATTTCTTTAGTTTTATGTTTTAGCATTCTGGACCGACGATGAGCCTTATTAACTCTTCTGTATTTTTTCAAGACTCAAAATTTGGCCCATATGTAGCTTATCCTGAATTTTTTTATGTGAAGAACATGATGGTATCCTTTAGAGTGGATTTGGATATATTATGTAAGATGATTCGATAATTAAAATTATTTAGGAAAGTTTCAATGATGATAGTGATCGTATATGTTCAATTTAGAGAGGCAAATTGGAACCCCTGACATACTAGAGCATGGGTCCTCTACCCATTGAGTGGTGCCACTTGATGGAGTCTGGTGCGCGTCCTATACCTATTGAGTGGACACCGCTGATTGACTAGGGTGTGGGTCTTATACATGTTTAGTGGTACCCCACTGAATGACTAGGGAGTGGATCCTCATCCAACTGAGTGGTACCCCCATAATGCCCTATGTTGTGGAGCCTCTATTTATTTGGTGAGTTTTACCCCCAGATGGACTAGGATGAGGGTCCTCTGCTTATTAATTTGTAACCCCATTATGGAATATGGTGTGGTTACTCTTCCTATTGTGTGATACCCCCTAACATACTCGGTTATGGGTCCACTACCTCCAGAGTGGTATGACATGACCATATAGGGCTTGGGTCCCTTGCCTACTTATTGGTTCCCTATTGACTGACTAGGGTGTGGGTCCCCTACATACTGAGTGGTACCACCCTATACCACTATGGTGTGGATCCATTATATATCAATTGAGTGTCTCCCTAATATTTTATAGAGTTTTTCTTCCTTTGATTTGATATTGTTCACCCATAATGATGCAACACAATGGCGAGGTGTGCCTCATCCACATTGTAACTTCTTCGATTATATAAGAAAGATGTTGTCCACTGATGATAAAGTATTCACTACAATAAATTTCCCCATTAATAGATCTAGTGAAAAAAGGCTTTATCAATGTTATAGAAGCACTACTAATGCAATGAATATTAAATGTTACTCTTTAATAGTTTCCATAAAAAGCATTGAGAAAGGCCCCCTTTAATAGTGCTAATAAAAGAACTGATAAAGGCCCATCTGATGAAGATGGATAAATATTATTTATTGTAACCTTTTCTTGTACCATATTTTATTAGAACTTCTTACACCCCTATATTAGTTCTCCCTATTATCAGTTAAAATAATTCCACCCATGCATGCACCCACTGCCTCTAGTGAGTTTTGAACCTGGCACCTCCATAACATATGCCAGAACATTTTCCACTCCCCTATATTGTTTTTTATTCAATTTTATGTTGTATATATATATTTATATATTTTTTTAAAACATTTATACATATATTTATATATATTTATATATACTATTAAATACATATATAAAATAAGTTTGTGTTTGTATGTGTGTGTTTATAAATACCTATATTCATATATATATATATATCCATCTACAAATATAATTATTCATATTTATGTTTATTTACATATATTAAACACTGATATTTGTATACATATATTAGAATATATATAAAAATATATATCTATTTCATAATACATGCACACAAATATAAAATTATATAAACATTAATTGTATATTAATAGATTTATATTTTTAATAAATGGATTTTAGTTTCTATTTAGATAAGGAATATATATTGAGAAATATATTATATATGTAAATATGTTTTAATATTTAATTATAAAATTAAATTTCTTGTGTGAATATATTAAATATATGTAACGTCCCAGATCTGGGTGCCGCCCAAGGATGCACCGCACCGGGTTGGTCACATGACCTCTAGAGAATTTCTCCAAATGCCAGAGGTTTCCAACTAGCAGCGAGGGCCATGTTGTGATAATGGGGAAACTATTCCCTCATTAGTATAGTATACATAGTGGAAAGTAGATAGTAAACAATATCATAAGCTATAATACGATATAATAGAAGTAAACATCGGATGACTGATTGTAGTATAACATCTAAAGTATATATAAATGATGCATGTCAAATGTGTCTAGGAAAATAGACAAACAAGTCACAATGATGGAAATAAAATATTGAACCCAAAGTACATAAAATCAAGTAATCTCCAACAGCATTGCAAGACCCAGCTTGGTCGTATGCTCTCCATCTCCAAAAGCAATCAAGTACCGGATGAAGAAGGGATATTTACCTTCTCTATACCTACAAACATATAATCTTTTTGGGTCCAAAAGCATAACTAAAATAGGGTATGAGACAAATCCTAATAGTAACCCACCAAAAGATCTCTGCATATATATTAGTGAATATATATAATATGTAATATATATAAATGAATCAATAAAATAGTAAGTACTCAAAAGTAAACAGTCCTATATTTTTCAATTAAATTCATTAACATTCATTATTCACCATTTGGATTTTGTAAACCTAAGTATATAGCCTATTATCTATATCCCCTGTGTAATAGTAACAACAAACATCTCATAAGACCATCTAAACAATCAAGTAGGGCCAAGTCCAATCTGGTTCTTTGGTTTGGATGACTCGTCACCATCATTCAATTATTCATATAATGACCCTTTTTTAGAATGTCCTCATAGTCTAATCTCCCTAGACTAACATAAAAATAATTAATTTAATAACGTCCCTCTGGGTATCTCTCACAGTATAACCCCTCAAGTCTAATATATCACTGATCATTTACAAACGACCAGCTGGGAATCTCACACGGTTAATACCCCTTGGTCAACATAGGATCAATAAATTATAAACAACCACCTGAAAAAACCCACAGTCAATACCCCCTGGGAAAAAAAATTATTTAATAAATCCCCCTGGGTATCTATCACGGTCTAACCCATCTGGTCTAACATAACAACAATTCATATATAAATTACTCTACCTTAGGAAGCTCTCACAGTGAAATTACCCTTGTTCACACATTAACAATGAATATCACATGCATATCCTATAATCAGTAACTCCATCCTAACAAAAAAAAAGTCATGGAATAAAAGGCAAGCCTAGCATGTATTCCAGATCAAATGTCCATAATCAAATGAATAAGGGAAATTCACCTATAGTTTATCCAGAAAACAAGGTATCTCACCTCACGCATAAGAAACAACCCTTTATCAGTCTACTAAACCATAACAAGTAACAAACATTGTCTAGTTCCATACACACAATACCCCAAACATGGGTATATGACACTTTTAGAATATATAATCCAAATACAATAAAAAATCACAAAAAACCTACCTTGATGTCGTATGATTAATACTCTTGAATTTCAGCCCTTGAGTCGGCCTAAAACGGTGGAGATCAACAAAATATGAAAATTTTCAACCTTGAATAACTCACAAGAGAGGGTGAATCCAGAGGAAGGGCTCTATAGGAATTGAGAACTCACTGGTGGGATTACAATTTACCTGATGGTGTCCCAATCGGAGGTTGGACGGAGAATTGGGATGGGTTCGTAGTTTGTAGGCCCTTCTGTCTCTCTTCTGTATTAACTAAGGGGAGAAGAATATGTTTTAGAGGATGAGACGTGACCCCGCTCCAATTAATCAAATAAAAAGAAAATTACAGGGGTGTTCATTTAATGTACATGTCGGGTAGTATCCTTAATCGTCCTCCGCCTTAAGTGGTCAGCCAGGTCACCTACATGGCCTTTTACATGGCTATTACACAGCCACTATGCGGTTGTATGTGGTACCTAGGTACACAGTGTGTAATCATAATTGCATTGCGTTTACATAGAAAATTACCATTTCATATTTTTCCCTAAAAATCAACCCAAAATTAAGACCCATTCCTGAAATGAAGATCTGGGTTTTTACAAACATACATTCGTAAAGAAATTCATCCACGAATTGACCTTCCAATGGTGGTGAAGACGAAACTTCATAAAAAATAGCCAATGTGATCGTACGTGATCCTCCCTCTCCTACGTCTCATCATGTACTCACTCATGCAGCCATATCACATGTACTAGAGGAACTGACCAACCATAGTGAACCTTCGTGATGTGATCCACAATATGAATAGGGTACTCCTCAAAGGATGTATCCACCTTTAACTCAATATCCATGAGTTGAAATTCGTGAGATGAGTCTGAAATGTAACTCCGTATCTGAGAAAAATGAAATATGTCATGCACAGCATGATACCTATGAGGTAACTGCAACTAATAGGCAACTCCCATTACTCTCTCCAAAACCTCAAATGGCATAAATTATCATGATGAAAGATTCCCCTATCTACTAATCCTCTTGTGTCCCAACCTCGGTGTGACATGTAACAAAAAATGATCTTTGACCGTGAACTCAAGAGTTCATCTCCATCAATCTGCATATTTCTGGATTGAATGGGTAGTAGGCATCCTATTTTGAATCAACTACACCTACTTAGTGGTCTCTTGGACAAGACAGGGTCCTAGCATAGCTACCTCTCTTGCCTCCATCCAACATAGGGGTGATCGTCATGGCCTACCGTACCAAGCCTCATAAGGTTCCATTTAAATCGTTGCCTAAATACTATTATTGTAGGTAAATTTCAATGGGGGTATGTGTCTCTCACAAGTTCCCCCAAAAATCTTGGACTCATGCTCGATACTTGTCCTCTAAAACCTTCATTGTGTGTTTGGACTGGCCATCTGTATGGGGATGATAAGTTGTAATCAAAATTACCTTTCTACCCAAATCCCTCTGTAGTCTCTGCCAGACATGAGAATAAATCCAGGCATCCCTATCTGAAAATGATACGGTAAAGAACCACATGAATAATTACAATATCTTGGATATACAACCTTCCAATCTCATCAAAACTGAAGGTTTTCTTTATTGGTATGAAATGTAAAACCTTCATGAGTCTATCAACAATAAATGATACAACATCATTCCCTTTGGGAGACCTTGGTAAACCCATCACAAAATCCATCTTGATATCATTCCTCTTCTACTCTAGAATTGGTAACTACTGTAAAATCCATGCCAGTCACTAATACTCTGTCTTCACCTACTAACAGGTTGAACATCTCATAACAAAACTAGTTACATCCCTCTCTATGCCCGACCACCAATACGGATGATGTAGATCACGATACATTTTTTTGTTATCAAGATCAACTACCCATTCTGAGGCATGAAATTCTCACAACAACTCCTCTTGTATAAATGATGACACCCATATTCATCCATTAAAAAAACTTCATCCTCACCTATGGTCCACACAATAATAGGTTTCGTGCATAACACACACTTCTGTAGGACTAGGCCTTCAGAATCTAATAGATGCCTCATTCACACTCAATCTAGTAGAATATAGGTAACAACTATGGAAGAAATAAATGTATAACCCTATTTTCTGTGCACCGCCAAATTCATCTCATAGAACTTATACATAAGCTACCTCTCACTTATGGCCTCCTGAACTACCTGTATATGAGTCATCCTGCTCAATGCATTATCCACTGTGTTGCCTTACCCTGACATTTAGGGAAGCTCAAAGTAAAAAGACTGAAGGTACTCAATCCACCTTCACTATCTCAAATTAAGATCTCATTGAGTAATGATATACTTGATACTTTTGTGGTTTGTGTATTCCATAAATTTCTATCCCAAAAAAATTGATATCTCAAATGGAGCAAATCATACACAACCATAGTGAACATGAGATCATTCATCGGGTAATTCCTCTCATGTGGCCCCAAATTCCAAGACCTATATGCAACAATGCCTTCCCCCTACATAAGAATTGCTCCCAGCCTAATCCCTGATGCATTGCAGTAAACAGTGTAACTCTTTCCCGGATCCAGAAAAATAAGTATCGGTGCTGAAGTTAATCTCCCTTTAAGCTTCTAAAAGAATGAATCGCATGAATTTGTCCATAATTACTTCTCACCCTTCATAAATAGACCCTTCAGTGGAGCTTCTAAGAGTTAAAAGTCTTATATAATGTGTTTTTAGTAACCATACAGCCCTAGAAATATCTATACCTAAAATATGTTCTTCGATAGCTCATAGGAAACTACTTCTCTCACCTTATATGGGTCTACTGATACTCATATATCTGATATGACATGACCCATGAAGTGAATCTAGTCCATAAATAAGTGGAATTTTTAGGGATTAGAATATAACAGATTCTCTCTCAGTATAATCAATATGATCTTAATATAGGTGTCATGGTAATGTCATGTGAGAGAGTACATAAAGATATCACCCACAAAGACTACCACAAAACAATCCATGTGAGGATGGAACACTAGGTTCATCAGTTCTATGAAAATAGGTGGTGCGTTCATGAGACCAAATGACATATCAAAATACTAGTATTGACCATACCTACTCTCAAAGGCTGCAAGAGGTATAACAGATAGTCTAACATGCAACTAATGATAACTAGATCTCATGTCAATCTTCGAGAACACCTGGTCACCTCGATGCTAATCAAAGAGATCATCAATCCTTAGCAATGGATATCAGTTCTAGATCTTCAATTAGTTCACCTTGAAATAATCTCCACCAAGTCTAAGGGTACCATTCTTCTTATTCACAAAAAGAACAAGGGAACCCTAAGGAGAAGTGCTAGGTCAGATGAATCCCTCTTCCTAAAACTCCTCTAACTTCTTCTTGATCACTTATAACTCTGGTGTAGCTATCCTATGAGGAGTAATGGACACTGGTGACGCTCCGAACACAAGATCGTTAGATAAATCTACCTATCACTCGGAATGTAACCCTGAAAAGTTATATGTGAAGACAGATTGGAAATGATACACCACTGCAGGAAAGTCCAATTGAGAATTCACCTGGTGATCCAGATATAAACATGTAATTTGGGCTGTTATGCCTCCCATCAAATGATGCTCAAGTCCTACTCTGTTCTCCTGGACATCCCATTCACCATTTATTAGAAAAGATATTCCCATTTATGATGCTAAACATAGACTTTAGTGATAGCAGTCGACAATGTCAAGAAAGGAAACCCACCAGTCTATTTCTAGAATGACCTCAAAGCATGTTATCTCTAAGACATAAAGGTCCCATATTAAGTGACACCCGCCAACCTCGAGAGGGAATTCCAAGAACTGATGTACACTATCCATACTAATTCCCAACAAATTTAGTAGTGTCGGAAAATCATCATAAGTAAAGATATATAGCTGAAGTCTCTCCACAATGGAAATAGAAATAAAACTATAAGAAACCCCTATATCAAAAAATAAAGAAGCTAAAACTGAGCCAAATAGAATCGTACCTCTAATCGTAGTGGGTCTGGGATCCTACTCATGCTGGGTCTGGTCCTCTACAAAATTCTGACATGTATCATGGCCCTCTAACCCTACCTAAATAACCTATGTTGAACCACCCTACTATCACTAAAAACCTGCTATCTAGCTACCATGGCCATGACCTCCTCCTCTTCCGGAATAGCCTGACAAACTCCAGTTTCCTAATTGATGAGAAACTGGTGGTCCTTCTCCCAAATTTGGAGTCATAACAGATCCCCTCTCACTAGCTTTTGGTGAGAAAATCTCGCCAAAAAGCTGAATATGGGACAGATTTCCACAGGATTGGCACTCGACTAGGTCCTTCGAGAAATGTGGTCTCGTATGACCACTCATCACTCACTAGTATCAGACAACCTATATATTTAATGAAACATCATGTGAAAGACCCCATTGGTTCTTCTTCCTATCTATCAAATGCGTACCAGAACTGGATGCTGAACTGCCCTAGCTCGTAGCCCCCTACTCGCTCAGATTGTGCTCGGTAATCAGAACCTGCTTTACAATATGAGTCAATGAAATCATCCTAAAAACAATCACCTACAATTGGATGTCATACCTGAGACCACACTCAAACTTCCTAGCCTAAGATGACTCATCCATGAAAAATATAGGTGTGAAGAGATAATGCACTATAATGCAATAAAAATAATAAGTCACCGACAGAGCGCACTTCTCGAAATGCATCAAATCTTAGGCTCGATAATCCCTCAACATCTCGGCGTATAATTGATCATAGAATGTTTTCTTAAAATTGTCTAAATCCATATCTTGATGAAGTACCTCTTATGAGATAACATCCCACCATCTCTTGGAAGAATCACATAGCATGTAAGTCACGAGATTCACCCTCCTTTTCGGAGGCATCATCAAATGCTCAAAGATACAAATCATGGCCTTCAACCATGACTCTACAACCTGTGGTTCTCCATCCCCTAAGAAAGTGGGAGAATTATGCTGCTCGAACACCCACATCATCTCCCCAAAAGATTGGGTAGGATGTGGTACTCCCTGAAAGGTCTACGTCATCTTTATAAATCTTTCACATAACTATGCATCAGCACCTGTATCCACTATAAAAGGTGGGGCCAAAAGATGCATGATGGAAGGATTTGTTGTTAGTCTTTGATCTACCATTTCCATTTTCTGATCACCGCCATGTACAAGGCATAAAACCGGATGACCTCTTGGGGCCATGAATCTACTAGGTCAATTTCCCACCTCAGTTTAATATTACCAAGTAATACAACTTAGAATTGAATGAAAGGAAAAGAGATGCATAAAATTCAGATTTTACAAAAGAGGGTTACACGGTGTGTAGATCAACTACACGATGTGTTCCCTTAAGCCTTAACATGGGCATATACCTCTACAAATCTGGTCGTGTAACACCCCACACACACATCATGTTCCTCCTGAGAAATTTTGTGTACTTGAATATTCCCTCCAACCCAAATTTTTCTACATGGATAGAACTAAATGGTTCTCTCATGGTGTAATACTACACAGAATGAAAAATCTAGAAAAGATGTGTACCACCAATGTTTCACAAACTTTTTTCATTAGTCACATGTACGGATACATTGTGAGTCACTACAAGACATTTATTATATAGATACACCGTGTACAACCCAAGTTTCATCCTCCTGTGTTGATAGTCACATGGCCGGATACATGGTATCTTACAGCACGACGTGTACTCCCAGTACACTGCATGTTTCACCAAGCATTTATCAACCTCATGTCTCTTCTCACATAGTCAATCAAATTTTCAATAACTACATTGAGTGTGCATAAAGTACACATCATGTAATTATTAAATTTCAGTTCTTTTATAATATAAGATCACATGGTTGGTGTTCATAACATCACATGTTGTGTGTGTTGGTTTTCAAGAAAGTAAGCCTCTGAAACTTCTCTAGAACCCTTAAAAACATAAAATTAATCCAAGGAATACCATATTTCTGTCTATGAGACCCCATAATCCACACGAACCAATGTTTATCATACTTATTCAAATTGTAAATTGAAATAATTCAATTAAAGTTCAAACATCATCCCCCAAATTCAGATCCAAGAGGGCCCATAACCCCTCCAGAACCAATGGTTGGAATCCATCCAAATGAAGATTTTCATATACCAATACCCCATCAAATAGAAGGTATTCTAACATGGAATATATCACAATAGCTTGCATTTATATCACAACATATATCACAACAGCATGAAATCAATAATTCACCATGAATGGAATGATAAGAAAGCATGACATGTGATCTCTAGCTAGTGATTATATGATGCGTGACATGGAATACCATAATCTAATTTGGATTCAACGGAATAGACCCACAATAATATAATTCATAACAACACAAAGCAAGTGAATCACCCAATGGTGAAATCAAATAAACTATAACACTAGCAAAACCAGAAAATGATGCAATATTCAAGGTAACTTGGATTTTCCATGTAAACAGGTTAGCTAACCCTGAGTACAGCTTATTACCAACTACCTATTTCATCATATCCTAGTCTATTTGATCCAAATAGTAAGTAAATGCCGAAAATAACTCCTCTAATACCACATTGTAACATCCTGGATCCGTGTGCCACCCAAGGTGCCCCGAAACCGGTTGGTCACATGAACTCAAGCACATTTCCCCAAACTCCATATGATTCCGAATAATAGTGAGGTACATTGTGTGATAATGGGGATAATATTCCCTCATTGGAATATTATACACCGTCGAAATAATATAGTAAAAATAGATAAAGTATTAATACTATACAATATAATTAAATAGTGGAAGACTGATAGTAATATAAAAATCAGAGCATATATAAATGATGCATGGAACATATGTCAGGGAAAGCAGCCAAAAAAGTCACAATGATGGAAATACAATACTAAAACCAAGGTACAGAAGAGAAAGTAAGCTTTCACAACATCACAAGCCTCAACTTTGTCCCATGCCCTCCAGGTCCAACAAAAATCAAGTACCTGATGAAGAAGGGAGATTTACCTTATCTATACCTACAACCCTTTGATCTATTTGGGTCCGAAAACATGACTCAAATAGAGTGTGAGATGAATCCCAGTAGGCAACCACCAAAATAGTTGTTCCTAACTATTAGTGAATATATATGTCTATTAATATTTAGAAATAAAGCAATAAACGAGGAAGTACTAAAGAGTAAATCATCCACTAGTTTTTAATTACATTCATTTAACATTCATTATTCATCCATTGAATCATGTAAACCCAGGGATATAGCCTAAGAACTGTATCCCCCGTGTAATTGTAACAACAGATGTCTTAGAAGACTATTTAAATAATCATGTAAGACTGAGTCGAAGCATATTCTTGGGCATAGAAAACATTTCACTGTCATTCAATTATTAAAATGACGACCATTTTTGGGAAAGTTATCACACTATAATACCCATGGTCTCTCATAACAACAATTCATTAAATAATTACCCTCTAGGTAGCTCTCATCGTCTAACCCCTTTGGTCAACCATAGAAGTAATAATTTACAAACAACCACCTGGGCATCTCACACGATCAATACCCCTTGGTCAACATCGAATCAATAAATTATAAACGACCACCTAGAAGATCTCACAGTCAATACCCCTTGTTCAACATAAAAAAATGTATTTAATAACGCCTCTTGGGGTATCTCTCATTGTATAACCCCTCTGGCCTGACATAACAAAAATTCACACATAAATGAACCTACATTGGGAATCTCTCACAGTCAAATTCCCCATGGCCACACTTTCACAATTCATATCACATGAATTTCATATAATTAGTAACTCCATCCTAAAAAAACATGGCATAGAAGAAAAGTCATGCCTAACATGAATTCTACACCAAACGACCATAATCAAAAGAATAAGGGAAATGCACCCATGGAGTGTCCCATAAATAATGTATCTAACCTCACGTATAAGACACTACAATTTATCAAACTACCAAACAATAATAGGTAATAAACAAGGTCTAATTCCAAACATGCAATACCCCAAATGTGATTATACGACACTTCAAGCATATATAATCCAAATACAATCAATGAATGTCACAAAACACCTAGCCTAATGTCGTATGATCAATACTCTTGAACATAATCCCTTGAATTAGACTAAAATGGCATATATCTAGAAGAAGTTAAAAAACATTCAAAGTTGAATAACTCAAGAGAGATTAGGAATCAAGAATAATGGTTCTAGAGGAATTGAGAACTCACTGGTGGGATTCCAACACACCTGATATCGTCTCAATCATAGGTCAGATGGAGACTCGAGAGGGGTTTGGAGTTCGTTAGTTGTTTCATCGCTCTCATGTATGAACCAAGGGGATAAGAAGTCATTTATGAGGATGATACATGACCTTGATCCGATTTCTCAAATAAAAATTGAACTATATGGCGTGTTCATTAAATGTAACCACCATGAAGTTTCCTTAACTGGACCCCATCTTAAGCGGTCATCTAGGTCACCTACATGGCCATGTACTCTACTATTAAATGGATAGTACACGACTGTATGTTGTTCTTACGTACAATGCATGTACTCATAAGTACACTATCTGTACATAGAAAATTCCCATTTCTTCCTTTTTCCCCAAAACAACCTGAAATCAAGATCCATACCTGAAATGAAGATATGGGTTCTTACAATATATATATATATATTACATTATAAATAAATATACAATATAAAAAATGATAAAACATCAAATCCCTAATATCAATATGAATTTTTGACCTATAAATAAATTCAATATACAGTTAAAAGGAACCCCCCCCCCCACAGTAAATGAGACTATGATTTCATCAAATGTTACAAAATTTGGGTACCCCAACTAAAAACCAATTTTTGAGGCCTTATAGGCCTTTTGGCCAAGAAAAATGTGACCAAGGCTTCGCCTAGGTCACCATGGCTTGGATCGTGTCACAAGCTTCGATTTGTTACTTGGTAGAGCCCAAACAGACACTGGGATCAAAAGTTTTGGGAATTTGATGTTCGAGTTATAATTTCATGTTATTTTTGATCTTATATTAATATTTTTTTCATCTTCAAAATATTATTAAATGACTATTAATCCAAAATTATTAGAAAATTAATATATAAAGTTGTTTAATTATTTTATATTCCATTTTCACGAAATATATTATATATTAAGCGTACATGCCTATTTATCATTATTTAAGAGAAATTTAAAAAATATATATTATAAATATCATCAAAAATATATTAATATATTAATATATTATTTGTAATGATTTTTTGAAATATACTCTTTATTAGTGCTAGTAAAAAGGTTCTAATCAAGGGGATCGTTATTATTGCTTCCAAAAATTGTTTATCAAGATCCCCCATATCAAAGATTCTTTACAAGCACTGATAAATGACACCTTTTATCATCATTTTGTACTAGCACTAATACATGTCCCTGTAACTTCCATCTGTTTCTAATAAAAATTTTCTTTAAATAATTATTATTCATTAGTAGCTTGGGTTTCACAAAATCATGAGTTTAAAAGAACTGTGAGATTCCCTTAGTATAAAATTACCAATATAGACTTGTTGTTTGGTTAACGGGAATAAGTATAACTAACTTATAAAAATTCATTGTGAATTCATTGGCTATCAATTATTTATGAAGAATATAAATCAATTAGATAATTTAATTGTTAGTGAATTCATTATGGTAACAAAATTAATGAGATATATATAATCTATATACTTAATAAAATATTTTTTATATTCATCCAATGGATATTTTAGTTATAGTGTATGAATAAAACCTATTATTTATATAAAAAAATATCTTTTTAAAGGGTAATTTTACACCATCGAATGGTGAACCCCTTTAAAATTAATATTTGGAAACATCAATAGGTTTTATATGACAAAAAAAACTTGTTATTTTGATGTGGGACATAAAAATATACTTTCAATTGATTTTTTATATTTTTCTAATAACATTCATTTTTCGATGAATAGTTAAAATACACTAACTGTTAAGAGAAAAAACTCTTTTAATTGATTTAATTTATATGGATAAATTAAAATATTTAATAGTCTAAAAGTATAAATAGAATATAGTTTTATCATTTAATATAATTTATTTCATTAGCATTAATTTTTCATTGAATTCATATATAAAAATATTTGAATCTTCTAAAATGTTTTAAATTTTAAAAATAGGTTCTCTCATTCCGACAACGGGATGGATTTTCAATTAATTACTGAAAATTCGGTATTTTGAATTTTTAAAAATGGACTTCATATATGAAATCATTAGGAACAAATTATTCTAAAAGGTTACTTTTATTTTTTGTCCATTACGAATAGTAACTTTGGAAATTATTTTTATTTAAGTAGTTGAAGGTAAATCAGGTAATTAAAGGTAAAATTAATATTATAAAATTACTTTATCACCTTTAAAAATACTATTGGATGACTAAATTGGACCCTTGAAATCTATTTTTCTAAATTAAATCACTTAATGATTACTTTCCCATGAACATGACATAAATTTATTAAAATCAATGACTCTAACAAAATGTCACACTTTCTTTTTATATACGAATATTAATTTCTAAATATGGATAACCAAGAGATAATATCAACTATATATAGTATCTAGAAAGTTCAAATAATTACCAATATCATATAGATTTAGTAAAAATTTGTAGATATTAATTAATTACCATAAAGGAAGAGACAATAGTGATGTAGAAATTATTTTATTAATAGAAATATTAAATAAATGTTTTTTGATATTTTAAAAGAAATATAATATGACTTAATTAAGGTTATAAATTAATTTTTAGGTGATTATGACATATTTGGATTATATTCAATGTTTTTTTTCATGTTATCTTCTGTTGGGATTTATTTAAAATCAATGAAATGAATAGTGTAAAAATTGACAATATTGAAATTTCATAAAAATAACATTTTGTTAAATTATTTAAAAATCATAAAATATTTAAAAATTAAAAAGTGATAATTATGAGGTCTAAAATGTCATAAAATATTCATTTATGGACAATTGACATCATATAGTAAATATTTATGACCATTAAATATTTAGAATATATTACCATAATTAAAATTAATGAGATTAAATTAGGGTAAATCAAAACCATAAGGTTTAAAATAAATTTCAGAAATGTTTAAATTTTATTAGATGAGATTATTTAAACCAATAATCATCTAATATTCTAAATAATCCACTTTGGAGGAATTTTAATCAAAAAGAATAATTTATATTAATTTAATAGTTTTTGTATTTCTAGAGGTTCCCCTCCCCTCTCTTATAAAAGGGAACATCTCCTTCTCTTTTAATCACACATCTAAAGCTCTTTTTATTTGCCAAAAACAGCCCATTTACTCTCTTAAATTCCACAATTTCATCATATTGGCCACACTTTGTGAATAAATCCATCTTAAAGAGCCCGTTTCTGCAAATCAAAAGGCGATACATGAAAAATAGGTAATTGTTGTGTCACGTCCTTCAAATTTATTTTCATATTCTACATTCCCTTATTATGTTTTTTCCCTAATAAAGTAATAAATATAGTATCTTATACACTCTGATATATTACTGTAGTTATGGTACAACCTTATACCTACTCTTATCCATCCTATGAATGACAATATCACCATACGTGCGTATATACGACTTGTCATTTCCATGCTGAGGTGTAATATGTAATTCAATAATACATTTTTTGGATGGGTATAATGGATTTAAATAATGAATATAACATTATTATTATTATTTATAATAAATATACCATCCAATTTCATAACATTTATCAATCAAAGGGAATGATATCTTCGCTCATGCGTACGTACAACCTACCGCCTCCACGATGCGGTGAGATCCATTCTCCACATTAACAATTAAGGAATTATTCTAAAACTTATATGATGAGTAAAAATAATTATTATGAAGTTAAATTCATTCAGGACATGAATAATTAAAATCCTAATAATAACCAACATGACTTACATGGAAAATATGAATGGTAAAATAAAGTAGTTAACATCCAAAATAATGGAAATATTGAAACACTATTAACAAAGTGATATAATAGGATAATATATGATATTCTAAATATGAATATGGTTATGGTATAATATAATAACATAATTTAACCATTATATAGGATATTTTAATACATATGAAGGATATCCGACTTATAGTAAAGGATAATTTCTCAATCTTATTCTTTTCCGAGATTGTTTATACGTAAGTATTTACCGTGTATATTTATCATCCACATCCATGTTTCATAAATTTATAATATTGTTTATATACTTATTATATTGTTAAAATTTAATTTTATGCATTGGTAAATTTTTATTAAACAATATTGAAGGAATCTTTCTTTTGTTTTCCATATGAGGATCTTTTTTTACTTTTCTAGTAAGAGTATGAGAAGAATTTTTTTAACTTTACATCATAGGCGGATTTTCACGGATTCATGATTACATATTTCCATGAACAATACTATACATGTTTTTAAGTTTATTTTCAACTAAAATATTTTCTTTTAAAATTTCATGGTATTTTTAGAGTGGAAAATGTTTTTGAATAAGAAAGGATATTTTCCTCAGGAATTAAGTTGAATTATTTCATCAATGTTATTTCTATATAAGATAACATAGGGTTATGTTTCTATCCCTATTATTACTTTTATTTGACTATTTTTATGATGGAATTATTTTTATAAAATGCATTTATCTTACATGGATTGTGTTTTGATAGAATGATGTTTAAGATACACATTTTTTGTTCCTAAGGATATGCTATGGTGAATTGTTTATGTTTTTTTGGAACATGTAAGAATGAATTCATAATGAGACTGGTGGGTCTTATATCTCCCTCCTATGAATTGGGTAAAGATTTATATCTCATTAGATATACATTAATGGAACATTAAATAAATCTCATTCAGTAATACATGGCTGGAACAACATGTAAACCTGGTTTAGAAATGTAATTTTTCTCTAATGATGGTATTGGCTATGATCCTTGGATAATATAGAAATTATTCTTTATGCTTATGTATATTCCACAAAACATTATGTATTTGTTTATTGCTGTTGGTATTATTTCCATTAATTTTTATGAACTTTTATCACATGACCTGATATCAGGATATTTCATATCCAGGATATGATTTAGAAATGTTATGTTCTTATGTCTTATGATTATGATATGACTGATATTTCCCTTGTATACCCTTAATGATCATTTAATCACACCCATTCATATGTTTATTTTCCCTAGGTCATGAATAAGGTTATTAATAAGCTATGTTATAATAGATTTAAGTAATTAAGGAATAATTGAAAGAAAATATTCATGTTTTATGAACAAGTTGTTTATGTTTCTCAGTTTTTAAATACAATATTCATATAAGGTCTTTTAGTAGATATATTATATGTTGTAATAAATATATGTCAATTTTTATGTAATATCAATGTATATAAAGTATGGGTCATTTTATTTGGTATCATATGTAAGTTATTGTTTACCTTTGAAAACTAGGAGGAGAAAGGCTTAGTAAAAACATTAAGGATATGTCCAAATATAGGTTACAATCCTAGTGTTTTAGAAATGAACAAGAATAACCTTGGATAAAACCTAATGTATTTTTACCTGAAATTTTGTGCATGATTATGTTATTTTCCCATTGTGATTAATGTTTATCACATAGTTATACTTGGTTTTAGTCAATGGCTGGAACCCTAAGGAAGTGCGTTAATGCAGATTGTGATGGGGCCATGTAATGATTATCCCCATGACAAACCAAATGTTGTGGGATCTGGAATTCAAAATATTGTATGCATGCTCACATAAATCTCTCAATCTATGAATCATGTAGGACTTCTAAAAGAGTAATGGAGGGAGCCACATTCTATTGAGGCCTTCCCGAGGAAGCATTCACCTTCATTCAGCAGGTCTTCTGATCCATTAGTAGTTGAAAAATGGATTAGTACCACTAAAAATATATTTTCAGTTCAACAGTGTTCTAAACAGGAGAATTTCATATTAGCAGTCTATCATTTGGAAGGTGAAGTTGATCACTATTGTAATTTTATCAAGAATACAAGGCAAAGAGATGAAATTGAGTCCATGGAATGGGACGAGTTCAAAAACTTATTTTTCAATAGGTATATTACTTGTATTCTTGGAAAAAGATGGATAATGAGTTACTTTAACATAATAAAAAGGATGATGAATCCGCTGGTACCTATGAATAAAATTTTATATGACTTTCAAGGTATGCTTCTGTAATTGTTATGTAACCAAATTGTACAACTGTTCGATTATTTAGTGGCTTAAAACCATGTCTCTAAAGGGAATTATCCATAAGAGACTTTAATAGATATGAGTAAATCGTTTGGTGTTCTCTCAAGGTTGAGATGGATATTAGAGTGACCCATCAGTCCTATGGATTTGATAATAAGATAAAAACTTTAATTCAAAGGAAAATATAAAGACCAAAATGAAATGAAGATGAGTTTTCCCTTATTCTCAAAGTATTGAAAGAAACATGGATGTAATTATCATAACAGTACTAGTAAATTTTTTATGTTTCGAAAATAAGGTCACTGGCTTGTTGAATACTGAAGTGATGAGAGAAATATGTTTAATGAAGCGAACAAAGAAAAGGATACAAATAATTCACCACCTATAGTTCAATGCTGTAAGTGAAAGGAAATGGGGCATTATGTGAATCAATGCCCGAATCCATGTGTTATTGATGATGATTGACCTGAAAAAAACTCTTAAGTACAAAGAAAAAAGGAATGTCACATGCAATCACTATCAGTGATGTGAAGTATGATAATAATGTGGTGACTAGTACACTTACCATACAATCTGACATAGTAAAAGATTTATTTTATTCTGGATCCACAAACTCATTTATTTCTGAAAATTTTTCTATGGGTATCGTCATATTACCTCTACAATTATATGTTGAGTCAGCTATGATGACTCTTAATGGAAAAATAGTTGCATCAAAATTTATAATTCTTCTCTGGTTTAAGTTTGTGTGGAAGTGATTCCTACAAATATTGTGATCCTTCCTATGGTGTAATTTTATGTCATTCAATTCATGGATTGGATTTATATATACAAAATTCATATCCATTTTCAAGGAATGAGAGTCACTTTTCATATTCTAGATCAATATATGATCATCTATCAATTCATGTATGAATATAACCTTCCAATATAAATTTCTTCTCTCTTATGGGGTTTTATTCCTTTGAAAAAGGTTATTTATCTCTAATGGTTGGGGTGAAACTCACGATTAAGAATATTCCCAATGTATGGTAGTTTGATGATGTCTTTCTGGAGGAATTTACTTGTCTTCCACCAAATAGTGAAGTTGATTTTTCAATAGAACTCATACAAGGTACTATGCCTATTTCAAAGACTCCTTATAGAATTTCCCTATTTGAGTTTCAGGAATTGAAAACAAAACTCCACGAAAATTGTGATGAGGGATTAATATGCCATATTGTGTCACCTTGAGGAGAACCTTTTCTTTTTGTTAAGAAGAATAATGGATCAATGAGACTCTGCATTGATTATCAAGAGCTTAACAAGGTCACTATCAAGAAAAAATATCCTCTTCCCCGCATTGATGACTTATTTGAAAAACTACACAGAGCTCAATACTTTTCCAAGATTGATCTTAATTTAGGATATCATCAACTAATGGTCAAAAAGGAGGATATACAAAAGACATCATTCCGTACATGGTATGGAAACTATGAATTTATAGTTATTAATTTTTTGTCTTACTAATTCCCCGACTATCTTCATGGATATAATGAACATAGTATTTAGAGACTATCTTGATAAGTTTTTGGTAGTCTTTTAAGACGATGTTTTTTTCTATTCGAAGAGAAAGGAGGAACCTGAAGTCAAATTTATAATTGTACTGATAAGAATGGGAAAAGATGAATTTATGCAAAATTTACCAAGTGTGTATTTGGCTTAGAATGTCTCATTTTTGGGTCCCATAATCTCATGATATGGGATATCTATGCATCAATTAAAAACATTAGTTGGTGAAATTTGGATGAGACAAAACACGGTGACTAAGATATGAATCTTTCTTGGTTTGCCAGAATATTATAGGTTTCTTTTGAATGTTTTTTCATGATTATATAATCCACTCACCAATTTTACTCGGATAAGAGTAAAGTTTCTATAAATGGAAGAATGAGGAGAAAATTTCGAAGAGTTATAAAGAAGGTTATTTTGTGCACCTGTTCTCACATTACATTATAGTGGAGAAAGGATTTTGATCTTTAGTGATTCATCCAATAAGGGTTTGGGATGTTTTCTCATGAAAAATGATATAGTGATAGCTTACACCTCATGATTTTTAAAATCAATGAGAAAAATTACCCAACTCATGATTAGGTGTTATATGTGGTAATGTTTTAATTAAATATACAGAGGCATTATCTTTATGATGAATGGTGTTATATGTATTCTGATCATAAAAGATTAAAGTATAGTTTCAGGAAAAATGGGATGAACATGTGGAAAAGAAGATTATGGGATTTGATTAAAGATTATGACTTATCAATACATTACCACACAGGGAAAGAGAATAAGGTGTAAGATAAATTGAGTTGACAAGACCATGCTAGACTATCTATGATGAGGATCACAAAATATCTAATGATTATGGATTTACAAATAATGTATTTTGAAATTTTAAGGGGGGGGGATTTGATATTTCTCAAATGAATGTTCAACCATATATACAGGTGAATATTAAGTACACTTAGAATAAATATGTAGAGCTATAAAAGAAGGTGATAAATGTTCCTGAATTCAACCTTGATTGTGATGAAATAATAATGTCTCGGAACCATGTTTGTATTCCTCCCATTCCAAAATTGAAGAAGGAGCTATTGGATGAGGCTCATAGTTCTTTATTCTTTAATAAACTTGGAATCACAATGATTTACATGGACCTGAAAGAGTATTTCGTGTGGGATGCCATGAAAATATTTGTTGCAAAATATGTCCCTTGATCCTTGGTTTTAAGGAAGTTAAGGCCATGGGACATAAGTCTAAGGGGATGTTATAACCATTAGATAATGGGAATGGGAAAACATCACTATAGACTATGTTTTTGGACATCCAAAAACATTCAAAATAAACAATGCTATCTGGGTTATAGTTTATCATCTTACGATGTCAGCACACATCATTCCTATTACAGAGGATTTCTATCTTCATCAACTTTCTAGGTTATATAAAAAGAAAGTGGTAAGGTTTCATAGAGTACAATTTTCCATTAAACATGATAGTATCCAAGGTTTACCTCAATGATCTGGAAGAGTATTCAGTATGTTATGGATATAGATTTATGTTTCATCACTACTTATCATCCTTAGATAGATGGTCACTCTGAGAGGAAAAATCAAACACTAGAAGACTTATTAGGAGATTTCTCTATGGATTTCAATGGTTTTTGGGATCAACACATACCTTCAGAAGAATTTTTTTATAACAATAGAATTCACTCCAGTATTCTGAGGGCTCCTTATGAATCCCTCTATAGAAAGAAGTGAATAACTCAAACTTGCTGGGATAAAGTTGGGGAAATAACCTTATTTGGACCAGATCTTGTTGATAAAACTGTAGAAAAAGACAGATCTATTCAACAAAAAATTATAGAATCACAAAGTCGAAAAAAATGTTATGATGAAAATATAAGAAAAGTTCTAGAGATTTAAGTGGGTGATAAGGTGTTTTTATGAATATCTACTTGGAAGGCAGTAATGAGATTTGGATAGAATAGCATGTTAATCCCTAGGTATATCATTCCTTTTGAAATTCATGATTTTGTTGGGAATGTAGCTTACCGAATGTTCTTCCAGTAAATAAATCACATGTTCATGATGATTTCAATGTATATCTCCTGATAATGTACATACCTAATCTTTCACATGTACTAAAATTAGAAGACATACCACTGGAACAAGATCTTTCTTCTGAAGAACAACCGATAATGATTCTGGATCGCAACTAAAAAGTTCTACAAAACAAGACCCGACGCTTGGTTGAAGTTTTACGGAAGAACCACATATTTGAATAAGATAAAAGAGAACTTGAGGATATGACGAGGGAGAGGTATCCCCAACTGTTTTTTCCATGTTAAGAATCTCATGGGAGAAATTCAGTTTAAGGGGGGGGGGGTAAAAAGTAACACCAAGATGTTTTTATGAAATATTTTCCATAAATATTTTTTATTCTTCAGTAGATTTTGTTTGAGGAAATCGTGTGTTTAAAAAAATATAAATAATCTTATAGAATAAAATTACTATTATATCATATCCTATAGGTTATCAGGAATAAGTATAAATAACTTATGAAAATACATTGTGAATTCATTGTCTATCAATTATTTATAAAAACTATAAATCTATTAAATATTATTATTATTGAGTGAATTACTTTTGGTAATGAAATTAATCAGATATATACATTTTACATACTCAATAAAATATTTTTTCTATTCATCCAATGGATATTTTAGTCATAGGGTATGAATAAACTCTATTTGATACATAAAAACTTAATTTTTAAAGGGTAATTGTATGGATTTTAATGGAGAACCCCTTTAAAATTATTATTTTTACACATTAATAATTTTTATACAAAATCATAAACATGTTATTTTGAAGTGGGATTTAAAAATTTACTTTGGATGAATTTCAGATTTTTTTCTGACAACATTCATGTTTTGATGAATAGTAAAAATACACTAAATTTTAAGGGAAAACAAATTTTTCGTAAAAATAATTATGATGGTTAAATTATAATATTAAATTATTTTAAAGTATAAATAGAATATATTTTTATCATTTAATATAATTCATGTCATTATCATTAAGTTTATATTGAAATCATATGTAAAAATATTTCAATCTTTTGCAATGTTTTAACATTTAAAAATATTTTCTCTCATTCGGACAAAAGGATTGATTTTAAATTAATTAATAAATCCTTTGTGTTTTTAATTTTTAAAAATGGAATCCATATTTAAAATCAATAGGTTAAATTATTCTAATAGGATACTCTTATTTTTTGGGAATTATGAATATAAACTTTGCTATTTATTTTTATTACCATGGTTGACGGTAAATCGGGTAATTAAAGGTAAAAATAATATTATAAAATTAAATTAACACCTATTAAAATCTGATTTGAGGACTTAATTAGACCATTATAATCTATTTTTCTAAATTAAATAACTTAATGGGCACTTTCCCATGAATATGGCATTAATTTTATTAAAATCAATGAATGTGACAAAATGGAACACTTTCTCTTTATATAATTATATTAATTTTTATATATGGATAACTAGGATATAATATTATCTATAGATAGTATCTGGAAATATAATATAAGTACCTATATCATATAAATTTTTTTATAATTTTTCGAAATTAAATATTTACCATTAAGGATGACGTAATAGTGAGAGATAAATTATTTTATTAATAGAAATATCAAAAAAATGATTTTAAAAATATTAAAATAAATATAATATTAATTAATTAAGGTTATAAATTAATTTTATATGAGATTAAGACATTTTTGTAATATATTAAATGTTTTTTTGATGTTATATTATGTGTTTATTTTATTTAAAATCAAATAAATTAATAGTATTAAAATTAACACTTCATATTTTAATTAAATAACATTTTATTAAATTATTTAAAAATTATATAAGTATTTTAAAATAATGAAGTGATAATTATATAGTCTAAAATTTCATTAAGTATCCATTTAGGGTCAATTAAAATCATATAAATAAATATTTATGACTATTAAAAATTTAGAATATATGACCATAATTAAAGTTAAATAAATTAAATATTGACAATTCAAAATGATAAGGATTAAAATAAAATAAAAAAATTTCTAAATTTTATTATTTGAGATTATGTCAACCCATAATCATCTATTATTTATAATGATCCTCTTTAGAGGCATTTTAATCTAAAATTTAATTTAAATTAATTTAATAGTTTTTGTATTTACAAATGTTCACCTCCCCTCTCATATAAAGGGTACCTCTCATTTTCCTTTATTCAGACATATAAATATTTTTTCATGGAAAAAACATTCCAATTACCAAAAACACTTACCTAATTTCATCATATAGGCCACTCTTTGGGTACAAATCCATCATAAAGAGGCCTTTGTTGAAAATTCAAAAGTGATACTCAAAAAAAATTAATTGTTTTATCACCTCTTTCAAAATTATTTTCCTCTGCAACTTCCACTTATTTTGTTGTTTCCATACTAAAGTAATAAATACAATATCTTATACATTATTATATGTTACTATAGTAATGGGAAAACATTATACCTCATTTTATCCATCCGACAAATAACAATATCACCATGTGTGTGCACGTACGGCTTACCCTCTCTACGCCATGGTGTAATCTATTATTCAACAATACATTATTTGGATGGGTGTAATGATGTTTATATTAGATTTAAATAATGAAAATAACATGATTTCTATTTTTTATAATTAATATACCATCAAAATCTATACCATTTAGAAATCAAAGGGAATGATATCGTTTCTCATACGTATGTACTGCCTACCGTCTCCATGACACAGTGAGATTCATTCTCCACATTAACAATTAATGAATTGTTATAAAATATATATTATATTTAAAAATAGTAATTATGAACTTACATTCATTAAATACATGAATAAAATACATCCCAATAATAACAAACATGGCTTACATGGATAAACAGGAATGAGAAAACAAAGAAGTTAAAACGTGAATTTATGGAAATATTGGAACACTATTAACAAAATGATAAAGTAGGATAATATATGATATAATTAAATTGAATATAGTTATGGTATAATTTAATAAAATACATTAAAAGTTATATAGGATGTTTGGATACATATGAAATATAACAGACCTATGGCAAGGGATAATTTAGTAACCTCATTATTTTCTGAGATTGTTTATACGTAAGTATTTACTAGGGTATATATATCATCCACATACATGTCTCCTAAATTTATGATATTAATTCTATCCTTATGTATTTTTTAAATTAAATTTTACACATTGGTGAATTTTTATTAAATGGTATTGAATCAATATTTCTTTCGTTTTCCATACGAGTTAGTTTTTGACTTTTCCATCAAGAGTATGAGAAGAATGTTTTTTAATTTATTAAAAAAATGGATTTTTACATATTCATAATGAATTATTTCCATGAAGGTAACTCTAAAAAATTTCATGTTTATTTTCAATGAAAAGATTTTCTTTTTAAAATTTCACTACATTTTGAGAATAGAAATTTTGTTTGAAGATGAAATGATATTTTCCTCAGGAATTAAGTTCAACTGTTTTGTGAAACTTATTCTCCATATAATATGACATATGGTTATGTTTCGATCCCTATTATTACTTTTATTTTATTTTGTTTATGGTGGAATTTTTTTATGAAATCTATTTATCTTAATGGAATATGTTATGAAGCAATTATGTTTAAGAAACCCATTTTTCGTTCTATGGGTTGTGCTATGGCGAAGGGTTTATGTTTTTGTTGGACATGTAAGAATGATTTCATTATGAGATGAATGAGACCTATATCTATGTCTAATTCATTGTGTAAAGATTTATATATCATGATATAGACATGCATGGAATAGAAAGTAAATCTAGTTTGGTAATACCGAGAAGGAATGGAAAGAAAAACTAGTTTAGTAATTCACAAAGACTCCAATGATGGTCTTGGAAATGAGACTTAGATAATATGGAAATTATTTTCTATGATTATTTGTATTCTGCAAAACATCATGTCTTATTTATTGAATTTTTGGATTATGTTACTTAATTCTTGTGAACTTTTATCGCATGACATGATATAACGATATTTTTTATGCTAGATAATATTTTAAAATGTTATATTATAATATATTATTATTATGATATGATTTATATTTACCTTGTATATCTTTACTGAGGAGTTGAGATCACCCTTTCATATCTTTGTTTTCTCCAACTCATGAAGAAGGGTATTGAGTAAGCTATGTCCGATTGGATTCTAGTAATGCTGAAATAAGTGGGAGACAATATAGATGTTTTATGGACCATTTTTTATGTTTACCAGTTTCTAAAGACACTATAAATATATGGTCTTCTTATGGATTTATAATATGTTTTAATGAACATACCTGAATGTTAAAGTAATATCAATTCATGTAATGTATGAGTCATTATAGTCTCCCCATTTATCTATTCTTTTAATGTAGTGATAATAATGTGAGGTCCTTTATTAATGATATTTTCTAGTGTTGGGAATGGGGGTCTATAAAAGCACTTTTAGGTAGCGTTTTTAATGCCTTAACTCTGGATAAAGCTAGTTTTTTAGTATTATTTGGAGATATAGGGAGACTCAAAACCTAGTATGGGATATAATATTGAGATCCACATTATTTCCCATCTAGGTTACTTATATGATAATGCATACATACATATATATATATATATATATATATCATTCCTTGGGTTAAATTTCACTACTCCTTTGGGTTGTGTTGACTACTTATATCGTGTCTTCATTATCTACCTCCCCAATTTTAAAGGCTTCCTACTAGGTATGTATATAATCACACTTTTATGGGATTTTTCCATAAGAATCATGTCTTGTGTATAAGATATATCAATTTTATGTGATTATAGAAGATCATAGAGATACATGTGGCATAGACTATGTACGGTGTTTGGGCATGGAAATCTGGATTCAGGCTCCCTCAGACTTTCTTTTCCAATTTTTGGAAGGTTTGGAAATCTTTTTTAGGTGTGTGTGTATTTTTCCTTTTCATTTCAGAATGAAAAATACCACTCTTTTGTATTCCATTGATGTTATTATAGGAATTTTTTTCTCTAGATGTTTATGTGTTTTATTATTATTATTCTTTTCTTTTTCATGGATGTTGTTGGGTGAGTAAATACAGGTACTTTATGAAATGGCTTCACTTTTTATTTATGTCATTTGGTTCTTGTATCTATCCCATGTAGTAAAATCCCGACATTGATATGAGGTGTATAACATATTTAATTTTCGTTTTAGGGAATGTTTCTAGAAATTATTGTATGTATCAAGGTATTCAAGGTGTTTGGGACATTTCAAAGGAGGGAAAGAGGCTAATATTTTCCGAGATCATGGTTGGAACATAATTAGTTGTAATCATGTTCCATAATTTTGTGGAATTTTGAAGGGGTTTCATGGTTAGGGGAACCCTACAGAGTACCTTCAAAATATTATGCAGCTTGAACTCCTCCCAAACAGAGGGGTGTGCACAACTACGAAATGATTTTTCAAACAGTAATTTTTTCTAGAAAAACCATGAACAATAGTTTTTTCTTGGATAGAGGGAACCCCATGGTTGGTACATGGTTTTTAAAACCATGATAGAAAACTATGAATCGCTTGAAATTTTTTTTAACCAATTTATCTTCAGGTATTATTTTTTTCTCACCATATGTTCACTGATATTTCACCCTAATCAGTTAAGGTGATGAACCAGTAGCTCTGACACCCTCTATGGACGATTCTCAATATATTCATAGGTGTTTGGAGTGTCTTTGGGTGTTAATTGAATCTATTTTTCATTCTTAGACTCCATTTCCATCTATTTTCTAGAATGGTTTGTTGTGATGCTTCATCTACTTCAAAATATCTAAACCCTTGTTCTCCATGGTGTTGGTTTTTGTGGTTATTGAGGCCTATTTAGCTCAAATCAGAGTTCATGATTGGATAAGAGGTTTTTTATGAGCATGAGGTATGTGGTCATCCATCATTTTACCATAATCATGATTCTTATATGTTTTGGTGGTTATTCCTATGAAATTCCTTGCTTCATGTTCATTTTTTTCCTATGAAATATATTTTAAGCCCCATATTGATGTTATAGACCCTTCATATACCATGATGGGTTCATTGATGATATGAAACCAGACCTATGTCTACTCATGGGGTACGCCAATCCCTTGAAAAATAGTTTAATAAAATTGTTAATGTTGAGTTGGGATAATTGGGATAAGAAATCAGATAGTCTTGTGAATTATATATGTGAAAATATTTAAATAGATACATTAAATGATTACTATGTGGGATTTTATGAAATTCCTAAGAGGTTTTTAAAATGGGTTTAAAGATGTTTTTTTATTTTTTATCTAATTAGGTGTTTCATTTAAGGGATTTGATTTTTTGAAAGTGTGTAATGTTTTTATATGATGTGTTGACATCAATGTTATTTGAAAAAGTGGTTTTTTATTTGATTACAAATAATGATTTTAATTTCATGTGTGATGGACTATTTTTATGTTATAAAGACGAAGTACATTGTTGAATGGTAGTTTTGAAATGTTTTAATTAAATGTTTTGTTTTTTTCTTCCCACTATATGTTCAAATACATGTTTAATTAAGTGAAAGTAAGTGAATGTTTAAAGTGTTTAATGGTTCTGAGAATATTTAATATGTTTTTATTGGCATAATAGAGTAATTCATGAATTTTTTAATTATAAAATTTTTTAAAATCGGATGGAACATGTTGAGAATGGTTTAGTTTAACTGTTTTTTAGAACCTTGGTAAATGATGAATGATTAAGGCTATTGGGTTTTTGATAAATGATGTGATCAAGTTGAAATGGTTTGTAATGGAATGAATGGGGATTACCAGACATGATGTGATGAATCCTAGTTGGATTCATGTATGTATGATCCATATTTTTCGACCTCTGACTAATGGTTTTTGTATTTTGGAATGATTATCCACTCCCAAGTTTTTTGTGGGCCATACTGATAATCTAGGAACCCCGAATCACCATATTTTTAGATTAAAGTACGAAAAATATAGATCCCAATGGTATGGAAATGGAATTTCGTACCATGGTTGGTATGGTTGTACCTGGAGTTCAGAGATCCAGTTGGATTCATGGAATGATAATCAATGTTTTTTGACATATGAAATAGTGGATCGGTGGTCGGACATGACATATTAGACCTCATTTACATTCTTAGACTGAGGAACCTAAATTTCTTGACCTATGATGCATGTGTTATATAGTAATGGTGCCCATACTAATGATATGTGGTACAATAGGATAATGTAATGGATAAATTAATTCCCTTGTGAAATAAGATTTTAGATTCCAATGCTGATGATTTGAAGAAACTTAAGGAATGTAAATGGCTCATTAATAAATGTTTAATATTAAAAACTTATATCCCTTGATTTTTATTTTTTAAAACAACATTGTTTATCATATTGAACTATTCAATATTTTTATTTTTATTTTATACACAATTAGTCTTGTCCTTCTATGTTTAATTCACACCATGCTCAAGAATCGATGGAACTTGGGTACCCAAGAATATTCCACATGTTTCTTTTCACTAGTTGAGGATAGGGACCTTATGTATGATTTCTGCATTGACTGAGGAGTTTGAATAAGGGATTTCAAGATCAAGTTAGAACATAGGTCAACATTAGGGATTTATTTGGTTGTTTTGGATTTAATAATTTTAGTTTTATGTCCTCTTGACCTGTATGGTATTCATCATATCTTTATAGAAAGTGCTACTTGGTTAGTTTTCCATTTTTCATATATTGTACATGTCTTGTTCCTAAGTATTATTACATTTGATTGTATTATTTATATTATGGTTTTACTTTGATAATTTTTTATAGTATCCCCATTTCATATCTATAGACTAGTGCTATTAGTAGGAAGCATCTAGTATACAAGGATGAGAACCTGAGGTCATATGGAGACCCAATTTGAGAAAACAGTTTTACTATCCATCGGGTTTGGATGTTACAAAAGTAGTATGAAAGGTGGTTCATTTTTTATTCCTATTTTGGTAATGGTCGATAAGAAACTAGGATGTCTTTAGGTAAGGATAATTAGAACATGATTGGGTTCCTTCAACCCCACGTATAAGGGATTCATGCCCGATGTCATGTTGCGACCCAACTTGGGGCACCGGTTTCGGTGGCCACCTGGTCGAGATGTTACGAAGTGGTATTAGAGGTGGTGTATTATTTTCTTAATATTTTAGTCACAATAGAGAAGATACTATGATATTTTTGTGGATTTTTAATGACCTCATTCCAGGGTTCTTTTAGCCCCACGTATAGGGGGGACCCCATGCTACCATTGGTAGGAATTGATGTTCTATTTTTTCATTTTTTGGTTGATTAATAATTCCACCTCAATTAGCATAAATGGATTTCATAATGTTTATTTATGGGGTTTTATCTATTTTTATCTATTGGAATTGGAAAACTAATCCACAAGATATTACAAATGCTTCCATTCATGATCCAATAGTGTATCCCATTTTCAATCTTTGATTTTACTATTCGTAGACCCCGAAAAGTGTTATAGATTAGGAGTTAGGGACATTCGAAGCTAGGCTAGAAAACTAGTTTGTGGCACCCATTCGTGAAGCTCCCTCCGCGACCGCGGATCAGAGAAACTTTAGGGAAACCTCTAATACCACTGCAGAAAGAAAGAATGAATCCTATATACTATAGAGGGGATGACAATTGACTTGGAAGCTACAACGAACTTGAGGGAACTGCCACCGATCGTGGAGCACAATTTCCTTCACGGTGCCATTTTTTCTTTAACAATGCACATTTTTTATTCATGTCAAGTTCCACCGACCTTTATCACCTAAAAATATATGAATCACCCCCACCCCCTTTATATGAATGCTTATTCTACCCCTTCGACAATAGATCTACCATTTTTCAATTCTACAGAGCATTGAGAAGTGATTCCCTTCGCTAAGGGCTCCGCCCTTAGTGATGGAGGGATCTCCTTTGGGTTCCCCGAGGCTCCGCGAATCCCCTTTTCTCCCCGAGAATATTTTCACCATGAATACCTTTTATCTTTAAGACCTTGAGTTCCGTGAATCTCCATTTCTCCATTATAACCTATTCTCTATGAGGCCATGCTCTGTTATCACCTTTCCTCTACAAAGCTGCTCCGTGAGACCCTGAGCTTCGCAAGGATGCATACTCTGTGAGACACTCAACTCCACAAACCCTATTCCTTTTTTATTCCCTATCCTTCATGAATCTACCACCTTCATGCCCATAGATCTATACCTTGGAAGCTGCCCCTCCCCAACACCCTCACTCGAGATCAGTTTTGGGCAGCGGTCCCAACCCTGTGGGCCAATCCCATCACTATCATCGCTGAAGACATCCTAGTTCCCCAAGTTCCTTTAGTCGAACCATTCCTCAAGCAACTCATCCAAACCCCAGCACCGAACTCAAATGCCATGTTGAACTAGAAAGGTCTGCCCTTGTGTAAGTCCCAACACCATCCATTTAAAGGAAACTTATGCCTAATAGTCCTATCTATATGACTTTAAACTATAGTACACCCTATGTGACAAACATAGGATATCGCTCATTCCAAACAAGAGACTCCTTATGTGACATGCATAAAATGTAAATACTCTAATCTATATGAATATAAACTATACTACACCCTATGTTGCAAATATAAGATTACTCTTGATCCAAACAAGAGATTCCTTATGATCCAAGCATAAGATTCTAATAGTCCTATCTATATGAAATTAATCTATAGGACACCACATGTGAAAAAACATAGTATGCCTCTCACTCCAAAAAATATATTCCATATGTGATAAGAATAAGATTCCAATTGTCTTCCATACATGAATATATACATAGTACATCCTATGTGAAAAATATAGGATGCCTATTGATCCCAAAAAATAGATTCCTTTTTCTCTAAGCATAAGATGCCAATATTCCTCTCTACATGACTATAAACTATAGTACACCCCAGATGACAAACATAGGATCCTTATTTATCTAAAAAATAGATGCCTTAGGCACCAAGCATTAGATTCTAATTGTACTCACTACATGAATTTTAAATATTGCATTACCTATCATTCAATAATATGATGCCTCTTGTTCTAAATAAGATATTCCTTTTTTGACAGACATAAGATTCCTCATTCCATGATTACAGTGGTGCATTTTCATGAGTATTGGAACCTGTTCAAACATTATATCACTCCACCTCATGATTTAGGTTTCCTTCATTCAGGTTTTAATTCTATTTCATGTCTAAAGGGACCCCTAATGGCCCGGTCCCATGCCACCTCGTCTCAAATACTGTCCTGGACCAACGCTCTGGAAGACTTTGGACGACACTTCGAGTTTTGCCCCGTGTTTTGAATACTGTCAACCGATGGCTCTCGTTTGTTGGTTTCCATATCAGGATAAATTTATTTGGATACTCTGATTCAAATATATTTAGTAGTTATCTCCCTTCTTCATGCTGCCTTATTGTGTTCCGAATTTTGGGCTTGTGATTCACACTTTTCACCTCCCTTTGTTCAGACTGGTTTTCAAAGCCCTTTGCATTATTATTCTTGTTCACTAGCATAGAGGTGTACGCCTCAATTATATGCCTCTACACACATGAGATTTAGGATTCCCCCATGTCCATACATGGGGAAGGAATTATGGTCAACTCCAAATTTTAATCACCATCCACCATTTTCACTCATTATCTGGACCCGGGCAGCTTTCACGCATAAACCTCAATCAACCTTTTCACTCCATAGTGGCACCCGGGAAGCTTCTATGCGTAAGACCCATCCACCATTTCTACATATTATCATCACCCATGAAGAATCCATTTATAAGACCCTTCCACCATTGCCACTCCATAGCGGCACCCAGGAATCTTCCATGCGTAATCCCCATTCAGTATTTCTGCTTCATAGCGACACCTGGGAAGCTTCCATGTGTAATCCTCATCCACCGTTGTCAGTCCTTAGTAGAACCTAGGAAGCTTTCTTGTGTAAGCCTGTTTCACTATTTCCTCTCCCTAGGGGCACTTGATTTGCATCATTGTGAAAGCCCCATCCACCATTGTCTCTCCATATCACCACTCAGGAAGCGTCCATCCATAATACATATTCATAATTTCCACTTATTAGTGGCACTTGGGAAGCTTCCATATGTAATCCCCATTCACCCCCATTTGTGGTTTCACCTTTTCACCATGATCGTCAGGTCTGTTGTTGCCTCTTGTTTCTCACACCAAGCATGAATCACATGGTCTTAGAGTAAGCACCAACCCTGACATCCTCACTAGGATGCCTTAGTGCAGAAACCCCAAACTCCCATCCCGAACTACGTGGACTTCTATATTTTCCCTTTCTATGAAACGTACGTAGGAAGCCTCCTTGAGGTTGAATCCCAACACCTACTTGTCTTGGCCCCTGCATGTCGGTTCACTTCCATCCCAAAAGATATTAAATTGTATCCTCCCTTAAAAAATATGTGTAATTTTATCCTTTCCCTTTCAATGAATGGTTTGTATCAATCCCTCCTTTGGTTCATTCCCAACACCCATCGGTCCTAACCACTTTACATTGGTTCACCCTCTTCCCGCATGAAATTAAATAGTATTCTCTTTTTGTATAGCATGAAATTAAACTGTATGCTTATGAACTTGTTGGGTTTGATCCATGTATCCTAAATGGGGTATGTAGGAAGCCTCAATGAGGTTCCACCCCATCTACTGGTATGTCGTTGTATTCCCCATCCATCGGTATGCCATTGTAGTCCCCATCCAACGGTAATCCGTTTTATTCACCAGTCGACGATAAACCGTTGTAGTCCCCATGAAATATTAAATCATTGTAGTCCCCAATAAAAGGTAATTTTTTGTAGTCCCCAGGAAATGGTAAGCGGTTGTAGTCCCACTGTGAATTAGATCAATATCGGGGGTCTAATCACACGTATGCACCCAACATCATCTTCGGGTCGCTATCCTCCGTGCACACCCTGATCTTATGCCTCATCCTGAACTACATGGGTTTTGATCTCTATCTCCTAGACAAGGTATGTAGGAATCCTCCCTGATGTTCAAACCTAAACACTGGTAAACCCTTCCAAAAATATGCGGGATTTGATATATGTATCCTATATAGGGAATGTACGAGGCATCCCTAAGGTTCAACACCAAAAATGGGTAAACCTAGATGTCCCCTATGTTGGGAACCACAAATTTGGTCTTCCCCTTTCTGGTGTCAAACCAACTCTTGGGATGTTAACCATGTTTATGCCCATCATGTTGTCAGGTCGCTATCATCTAAGAACACCCCGATTCTATGTCCCCATCCTGAACTACAAGGACATTGATTCCCCACCATGATGATACATAAGAAGCCTCTTCATGTTTTATTCCCAACATCACCTTCATATTCATGTTAGTTCCATCCCATTCCTTCCATTCAGTTCATTCAATCCATCCATATTCATCCTTATTCTTACCCTGGCCGCCACATCCCGGTGAGATCATTTCAACCATCCCATAGTTTCTCTTTACGACACCCAGAAATCTAACCACGCATAATCCACACACAATCCATAACCATCCAACCATGTGTACCACTCTTGCGATGGGCCACTATCCATTCATAAGCCCCAGTATCGTCTTCAGTTCTTTGTCCTCTCCACACACCCCGATTCCATGTCATGCCCTTTGAAATATGTTGGTTTTGAACCCTATAGTCTACAAAGGGTACATGGGAAAACTCCACAAGTTTCAATCCTAGAAAATGGTAAAACATGTTGTTCCCCATTCTGGGGTGCACTCTACCGGATCCGCCCTCAGTGGTGTCCATATCAGCCTTCACAGTGTGACATATTCCTTTTATGGTACACATCACCCTATATCCGCTCTCATTAGGAGTTATGACCTTTCAATCTGGTGTTCCCCATTCTGGGGTGAACGCTTTTTGATCCACCCTTAGTGGTTTCCATATCATCCTACATGGTGTGATATCTTCCCTCAATGGGACACACCACCTCAGATATGTCCTCATTGGGCGTTCTGACCCATCCATCGGGTAAACCTTCCATGTCCTCTGCCATAGGGATGTACTAATATGATCTATCCATATCAGATGTGTTGATCACTCTCATTATATCTCTTAAAGACATTAAACTCATGGAATACTTCTTTTAAAACATGAGATTCTTGAGAAAACCTCAGAAGACATACCTTTTTCATAACCATGTCTGCAAGATGTTAAACTCGCAACATACCTCGTATTAATCATGGGAAGATGAGGAAAACCTCAGATACATGCCTCCAGAATAAGAAACCCCATGACTGATGGGGGGATGTAGTGGGTCTTTATCCCCTGATATCCCCACCTATGAGGAAGAATATAGGTTCCCCAATGTCCATGCATCCAAATATGCCTTGACATTCTAGATGTTGTCATCTACTATGACTGAAGGTTGTTTCCCTATCAAGACTCCTTTGATTTTCCTGATACAAGAAGTGTAATTAACCAGCATGCAAAAATATATGGCTCTAGTAATTAAGTTCATAAACAACATCTTAGTCATTAAGGGAGACCCGGACATGGCGACGAATTATGAGAAGGAATCCATGGAAAAGAGGAACTGACATCCCATCATCCTGTTTCGATCAAGGAGAAAACATCCATGAATAAGCGATGGATGTCTCCCACCATGGAAAATTTGAATTTTGGGAAAGATCTAGAGTGTCTTTTAAAGATGGATGCACAACCCAAAAAATCATTGAAAACATCCTCATATGGAAATAGGTGGATTTTTTTTTCATGTATCATGATAGGCACATAAGATTGATAGGGAATCCATATATTTATTGTTATTGATAGTTCCCTTGGATTCATATACTAGCAGAGTACTTATCTTTTAGTGATTTTGTCCCTCTGATATTACATTTGAATTATTCTTAGTGAAAATGTATAAAAATATTAAATTTAATAAAATGGGGATTTTGGAATTTACGTTAATAAAAAGGTTTTGAAATGTGAATATTTGGTTTTAAAATGGTATTGATAATTAAATAGGATTGTGTAATGGTCTATGTTTTGATTCACCAGTACTGAGTATCCCTTGTGAGGTGAATGGCCCCTATGTTGGGGTGTTTTGGTCTTGAGAGTTACCTAGTTTAATACCTTAGTTATAGGTCATTAGGCCTTGTTAGGTTTTTATATGTGGATAAAGTGATGTGGTTGTCATACAACTTGTAGGTAAGGGAAAATGGAGTTGGGGGTTTTGATATGTTTTCTAATAATGGGGAAAAATTAACACTTGTGGGTTTTGGTCATGTAGGATGTATACTAGATCTCATGGATTAGTGTCTCGGTGTGTGGTGTTGTTTATGGAGGTTTTATTTTTATTGATGTAGAACCAAGAGTGTGCTGTTGGACATGTAGTGTTAGGTATTGTTTGTTTGAAATGGAGGTAGGATTTTCATCATGAGTACTGAGTCATTAAGGATTGATGTTTATGTCTTATATGGACTTAGTAAGTGGTGTTTTTTAGACGTGACTCATGTTTAGAGAGTTGGAACTATTTGAACTTTTAGGGTGAGCTGTGAGACAGATTTGATGGGGTGTTAATTGTTTTGGGTGCATATGGAATAGGAATACATTTTTGGACAATGATAGCATTAGACCAGGTGTGTTGCCTTATGTAGGTTTTCCCTAGAGAGATAACTGGGAAAACTAATGGTTTTGGTGTTGTGACCTGATATTTGGTTATGCATTGGTGGTTTTTGGATATCACGGGTAATCTATAAGGCGGTTAGGAAAATTTTGGTTGTATTGCAGGCTGTAAATCATGGGAGGGTGCTTCATATATATAATTCATGTGCGATGGGTGCCTTAGAAATTTGATAATGTGAATGTTTATGAATTTATTGTTTTTTCTTGGGGAATAACTGAAGTGCTTACTGTTGGTTATAAGGTTGGTCTTAGAGTGTAAGAATCATTCAAGTGTCATGCTTATTTTTTTTGGAAGAAATATTTATAAGGAGACATGTTAACTATGGATGGATGCTTTGAAATGGACGTGAGACTAGGGGAATGAGGGTTTATGTGGTTGGTCTCATTTATACGGATGTAGGGATATTGGATGGAAATTCATGGGATGAATCGAGTCTGATGAGGTTAACGAACTTGGTGGAATAGGTAGTTTTGTGAGTATTAATTCAGGCCAAGCTCCGGTGATGTTCTCCTCATGAGATCTTGAAATGAGTTCAATGAATAACCACATGAAAGTGCATGACCTTGAAAGTTATGATGAGGACCGACTGCTGGGAACATACTAAAAATGAATGCAGCCATTTTGGATATGTAAATAGTTATCTCGGAATTATTTGTGGCATCAGTGATGGATCAATAGTGGTGGTGCTCTTCAGTAACATATTGGTGTACTTAAAAACTCGAGATGATCATTCCCAATATCACGACATCATCTAGGGTACAATGAGAGAGGTTTTTCTATACACCAATCTATATATGTTATTATTATGGTCGGATAAAGGTCCTTATTAAATGTTTCATTCTTTCAGAACATTTAATGTGAATATTTTTTGTGGTTATTTCACCATCAGACATTATTAAGAATGGTTTATGGGGGTGGATTCATTTTGGTAATTTATGAATGTTCCATTCATGGAAGCCTAGAATGAGTGATGGTTAATGTTTTGTTTTTTATTTCATGTGAGGAATAGATGTATATATCCACTTCATGAGAATTTTTGGGAATGAAGTGTGATAAGTGGTGAGATACATGTTGTGATTCTTCAATAGGGGCAGATGGGCCTTATATGTGGTGGTTGATCTGTGCAAATGTTGTCCTTATGCTTATGTTGTTTCTCAAAATCCATATTGGGTTCTTGTGTCATAGAAATATTATAGGATACCATATATCAAGAAGATAGTTTTGGGAGAAGTAGGTGGAGTGATGGTGGAGTCTTACTAGAAGATGGGGATAGACTCCGATGTATATGACATATAATGGAAGATTTTTTTTTTGTGAGAAGGCATGAAAGATAGGTAAATTTGGGAAATGCTAAAAGATGGAGTTGGGAATCAATGGGATGGGTCGGTCATGAATGTCTGGACTCAATGAGGTAAAAGGAATGGATGTTGTGGGTTGTATTCCACCTTCAGTTTATATTTTGGAATGTAAAGTGAGTTTTGGGAATAGAAGTGGGTTTTGATGAAATCAACATTTTCATTATTTCTTGTATGGATTGTGGATTCACGTCCATTTGGGTTGTTTTGTATGGAATGGTAGGACATTGGTGTTGGAGGTAACTCATGTGGATGTTTGGGATTGGTGACTTGGTAATTGTGTTGGGTGCTTTCTGTTAGCTTGGGTTTGAGGTTCTAGTAGTCTTTTTCTGGTGATGGGCGTTCTAACCACTTGATGTAGGTGGTTATGATCCCATGCATATGGTAGGGATAATGATACCAGGAAAGTTTTCTTTTGATGATGTGGGTGGTGTTTTGGGTTGGTTGGGCTTGTGTAAAATCATTCTTGGTGTTCAGATTCAGAGACGATAATCTGCTTCATTTTTCATCGGTTAAATTCTTTAAATTATTGTTTTGATTTGGTTATTTTTTATATTTTTGGATATGGGAAGTGGAATTTGGGCCTTGATTTGTGGACTTAAATATTCCATGGAATGTTGTTGGTAAATAATTTGTTTCCTTTGGAGACTCAATGTTTGGGTTATCATCATGTTTGGAAAGTACTATTGTTTATTTATTTTGAGTGTTGGGATGAAATGGCCATGTTTTGGAGGAGATTTGGAATATGGTGGAAGATAAGGGGGCATTTCGGCCCTAGCTATTTTTCTTATAGGATTGGTGATGATGGGGAATACAATGAAATGATGAGATGTTATAATGGTGTGAGATTTTAAGATCCCAACCCTGAGATATGGTATGTCTCAGATGGAATGTTTTCTTTGTGGAATGTTATGGGGAGTATAGTAGGTCTCAAGGGTGTTATTGGGGTTTAGGATATTAAAAAATGGAATGAGTACATTATGTTCTTGGAATATGGTTGGAACATAGCTATTAGTAGTTGCGCACCATAACCTTGTAGCCTGTAGAAGGGGTTGCACAGTTAGGGAAATCGTGTGGAGTACCTCAAGGAGATCGTACATCTCAAACTACCCATGAAAATAGGTGAGAAAATGGAAACCACATGTATTATAAAATCATGTTGGTATCCAGGTTAATATTATGACTCAATTTCTTCTTGGTTAAAGGAAACATCATGGTTGGTTCATGGTATGGAAAACTGTGTAGTCAAACTATGAGCATCGTTAGAAGTTGTTTTATTACCATTTTTACCCCCAATCATATTTATTTCTTACTTAATTTTCTCCCCCATTCATCCTCAATGACTACGGTGAAGATAGGAGATCCTCCCTCCTCTATGAATGATTCTCCCTTGATTATTAGGTGTGAGGGTGTCTTTTAGTGTGAATCGAACCTCTGAGTAAGTCATTAACATAGTTTCCTTAAATTCTCTAGAGAAGGATTCATGTGTTTTTTCTAATCCTTCAAAATCACTAAAACCTTATTTTCCAAGTTATTTTTTTGTGGTGTTTATTTCCTATTTATCTTGAATCAATGGTCATATTTGGGTGAGTAGTTTCCTAAAATCATGATGTAGGAGGTTGAAAATATTTTTCCCATAGTCATAGTTTTTATATGTATATGTGGTTATTCCTAACTACTTACTTGATTTTTTTTATTTTATTGACTAAGTAATTAAATTTGGGCCCTATATTGTGGTGTGATACCCTTCATGAGACCTTATGGGTTCAATGATGATGTGAAACCAAACCTTGGGCTACTATTGGGGTATGCGAATCCATTGAAAATTGTGGAAATGAAATTTTAAATATTGTGTTGTGGTAATTGGGATAATGAATGGGATATTATTTTTAATTATATATTCTTTGATTGTTAAATGGATAATTTAATAATTATTATGCAGTATTTTTTTTTGGAAACCATTTGAGGCTGTTGAAATGGTTTTTAGGATGTGTTTTTCTTTTTGACCTGGTAATGGTTTTAATTGAATGATAGTGATGTTCTGACTATGGGTAACATTTTTATAGGATGTGTTGACCTCAAAGTGATATGAAAAAGAAGTTTCTTCATTTATTTCTAATTATTATTCGAATTGTGAGTGTAATGTTCTTGTTTTATGGTTTAAATAAGGATCCCCTTGTTGAATTGTAGTTTATAAATTTTTTAATGAAGAGTGTGGTTTTATTTTGCCTATGAAATAGTTCTAAGAATTATTTTATAAATAAATTAAATGTTCAGAATAAAGTGTTATATAGTTTTAAGAACATTTAACATTTTTGTTACAATATTAAAAGAAGAATTGGTTAATTATGAAATTCTAGGAAAAGGGATGGACCTTTTCGAGATGTGTTTGGTTTAAAGGTTGGTTTTTACCTTGGTAAATGATGAATGATTAAGTGTAGTGGATTTTTCATTAATGATGTGATAAATATAAAAAATGATGATAATGGAATGAATGGGGATGTTAATACATGACATGCCAAATTATGATTAGATTCATGGACTAATGCTCCATGTTTTCTGATCCGTGACTTATGGTTTGGGGATTTTTGGTATGACACACCACTCCTTGTTTCTGGGCAGGCCAGACTTATGATCCAGGTTCCCCAATTCTCTATTGTTTTTCTGGGAATAGACTAAAAATTTTGAACCCAATGTTATAGATATGGTGTTCTATATCAATTTTTGGATGGATGGACATGCTGTTCTGAGTCCTGGTTGGGTTCGTGGATGGATTCTCTGTGTCTTTCAACTTGTGGCCTAGTGGTTGGGTTGCCTGAAAAAAAAACATATCAGATCCAATATGGATTCTTAAACTAAATATCCTTGATTTATGACCTATTAACCATGTGTAATATAATAAGGTTTAACAAACTAATACTTTTTGATACACTGGGTTAAATTAATGTATTAATGAATTACACTATGAAATAATTTTATAGATTCAAATGGTGATGATATGACTGAACATAAGGAATGTAAATGCCTAATTAATTGATGTTTAAAAGTAAAACCTTATATCCATTGAGTTTTATTTATTTATAGAACCCTTTTATCTTCATTTATTATTTTACATACTAGTTACTACTTTATAATCTATTTATGGTGGCCTACTAAGTTGTACTCAGACCCTACTCTGGCTTCCATGGAACTTGGGTAACCAAGTAGATACTACTTGTATCCTTTTATATTTTCAACCCTGAAACCTAGTTTATTTCTTATACATGGGATGGTGGGTTTGCGTATGGGATGTCAAGTCCATGTTTGGACACATGTCCATTTTTTGGACCATTCTAGTAGTATTGATATTGATTATTTTATTTGTATGTCTTCCAGATCTTCAGTTTATTTATCATCTTGTTATAGCATGTGTTACATTTTTACATGTTTTTTTTGTCATATGACATAGATTTATTATTTGTGATGGTTATTACAACTGATGGAATTATTTATTATGTGGTTTTACTCTGATTAGTGGATATAGTCTCTCCATTTTATCTCTATAGACCCACACTACTAGTCGAAATCCTCTGGTGTATGGTGAGAAATGTATGAGGACATTTTGTGACTCGAATCAGGGAACCAGTTTCATTATCCACCTAGTCAGAGTGTTACACCAGGCCTATGGGGGATGTCTTAGTTTGCAGTGCTTTATTCTTATACTATCCAAGAAGTCTCTAGTGGTACAGGACATTACAGATTGGTATCAATGGTGGTTCGGCCATGGGATGACATTTGGAGTTTTCCCCTTACGAGATTTGGATGGGAATATAGTGAAATGGTGTCAAAGTGTCCTAAGTGTAAAATTCAGACAATGGAATCAAGTGTTTGTGCAGTGGTTGGAGTATCTATTCACCGAGACTCTCAATACCTTGTTTCCTCATCGAATACAGTGACATTACCTGCTGGGAACATTTGTACATGCATCACATATGATTCGCTCCTTTAATTTCCATTTTTGAGAATACTCCCCATATATATATATATATATATATATATATATATATTCCCTGAAAATGGTATGTCTTTCCTTCTATAGGATTTTTCCACAATTATATCCTGTGTGTTTTTTATAGTAGATTCGATAGTATGAACTTATGGGTGATGAGGCCTCCCTAGAGGTTCTTGGTCATGATCATGTTTTTCATCATGATATTCATCTGGTGGAGCATTCTCCTATTGATTGGTTTGTAAAAAAAACCATTAATGATTCATGATGATACGACATGTTAGACTGAGTATTTTATGGAAAACATTTTGTTTGATGATGATGCGTAGGGTTTAATAATTTTTCATGAGCTTTTAAGGTAGGGATCTCCCAGGATGGAAGTTCAGTAAGACCTACTGATAGGAGGCATGCAAGTAAAGTCACAAAAAAAAGAGGTGTCATTAGAAACCTCAAGGACGTATTATTTCTTACAGGAAGATATGTTTCTATGCTTTTGATAAAATTGTAAATCTATTATGAGATATTCCTCCATGATTTACTATAGTTAGTGGCGTGTTCAATAGACTGCCTAAGAAGATGAAATCACTAGTGAAAGGAAGTATATAGGGTGGAGAAAATATTTTAGGAAGCAGGGAGGCAGTATGATGTGAATGGTTCTTTGGTCTGATACTACCAACACCACCCCTAGATGGACCACTCAAGGCTTGAGAAGCTGGGGGACATAATCTTGGAAAACTACAGGTATTGGTGACTTTTTACCTAGATTATTTATCAGTTTTTTTAGGTACATTCTGTTTTCCTTCTAATTTTGTATAGTACTATTATAAATAGCTGCATGCCAATATTTTTACTCGCGTGTTTTAGTATTTTATTTGAATACATAGGGAAGTAATAGATAATAATGTTGATGTTGTTTTACATGACATTTTTTTAATGAAAGAGGGACAATTTCCTCACCCATATGAATTCTTGAGATGTAATGAAAAATCAATACAAGCGAGTCAGTGTCACCCAAAGAGGATAGTGTCAAGGTGGGTGGTTGGGTTCCTATAACATGTATAGTTAGGGTTCTTTTATGTTTTTAGAGTAATCCCATGTTGTTGAAAAAATTTGGGATGTGGAATAATTAGTTCCCAGTAGAAGGATCTCATATAGTCATCAATTTTGGTACACAATATGATGTTTTTCTTCATTTAACCAATTGTAATTTTCACTAGGAATCATAATCCCTTTTATCGTTGAGAATATCCTCTATTAGAGACCTTATGATACTAGTGGAGCCTTTTTTCTCTCAACCCTTGTGTTTGAGGCTCCATGAGGGAGGATCAGTAGTCACACAATTCTACTGACACTGTGAAATGTCTCTAGGAGGAGGGAGATATCCTCATATGGAATATCATTGTAATGGAAGTGATACCATAAAATTATTTTCCTCATTATGGATAGGTTCCCAACTAGACATGATTAGTGGATTTATACTAGTGAGTATATATGTGCATAGAGTATTTTGGTATGGATTTTTCCTCTTTTAATATGATGTGATCCCCAATATAGTAGGATGATCTCATGTAAAAGAGGTTATGAATGAATTCTAATTAGTTAGATATTGATACCTCTAGAGAAGTGGATGATATGATATTTTTTCCCTATATAGGTGTGGAGTGTGAGGATGTATTTTCTCACAACATTTTGGATTTATCTCCTCACCAAGAGTTAGTCTTCAGCAAGAACTAGCATCAGGGATCATCCCCAATTTTTGCGACAACACAACAGATCGAACATGTTGCGTTTTTTAATCTGAATGTATAGTCAAGTGTTTGTAGATAAATGGGGGTTTAAGACAAAATTAATTCACCTAGGCATCCTAGGATTTTACTCCTTATAGGTGAATGAGTTCCTGGGGTAGGGTGTGAATTAATGTCACTTTAACTAGGTGACATGATTAAAATTATCCACTCTCTATAGTATTTGAGTTCTTCAACCAGTGTTTTGGGGAAAAGTGGTTCTATGAGTATGTAATTAAGAAATGTTTTCTCTGTAATAGGTTTTGGAGAATTATATACTAGAAGTGGTTTTCCGAAGCCATTGTACATGTATTGAGCTCATGGTGATACCCTTCAATGTGTAGTATTCCATAGTTGAGTTGTAAAAATTATGGACAAGATATTTAACAATTTATGGATTAGTTCATGATATTATTTTTCGATGACACACATGTGAACTCAGTTTCTATGATGGAAAACATAAGACACCTAAGGGTGGTGCATATTACCTCCAGCTGAGAGTTTTTACCCATCTTATTCTTCGATGATCTTGGGAGTTAAAACTCAAGGATATCTATTGTGGGATGTTTTGGGAATAAATATCCAATGGATATGTTACTAATGGATTTTATATTGTTTAAAATTTTTTCATACTTGTTTGAGGATGTATGGTGAAACCTATAACACCAAAAAAGGAGGCGATGAAGTGGTTGTTTTCCCTTACAAGTACATCTGGTGGAGGTGAGGATGTATTAGTATCTCTTGGAATCTAGTAGTAATCAAAGGGAGTTATATAATATTTTCATAATAATCTCTTGTTGTATCAACAGTTTGATAGATTTGACCAAAAGAAATTTGTGGCGAGTTTGGTAGACTATTGTGTACCCTAGGTAGTCCCACATAGTGGGATTCGCTTGTTGATCATTACAGACATTGATTATTACTTCAATACATAGTTAGGAAGATGATGTGGGATGTCTTTAGGGTATTGGTTCCAATATAGAAATTTTTTTAAACAATTTAGATAGTGAGGTGTTGGCACTAAAAATTATTCTACTAATGAAACATATGAATTCATGGCACGTTTGATGGTAATTCAGACTGAAACATCCCCAATTTCATCATGAAAGTCTATTTTTATCATCTACTTCATGGAGACCCCTCGCCACCATGCATGAAAAAATAGATATAGGTACCTCTACATGTCTAATGAGCACCATGACCGTGCGAGCCAATTTCATTGTTCTGCTGCAAGTCTGATAGATCCATGTTGCTTCATGACATCCTTTTTCTTCACATCACACCCCATGGGAATTGTGAGCCATGTTGCCTATAAATACTTGGCCACCCCACCTTAAATGAATCAGCATCCTAACCTTTCATATTCTGGTCTCCCATTTTGCAATGTTCCTGACCACTATACACATGACCCAAAATGGCACACCATGTCTATTTGAGCATCGTCATTTGTGTTCATTTGTTCCTTATAGTATTTACCAATGGTATGGATTCCCTTAGTTAAAGAATCCACCCCTAACAAATGAGGGGTCTCGTCGTGTTTCTCTAGGATCCAGATAATTTTAAGCCTTCACAAAGAACTATTCTAATAAATTGTATGATATGTCATGGGACTCATTCTCCCTATGGGTCTATTCTTTGTGATGAAATGTACCTTCTTGAAAAACCCTTTATTCACGAAGCACCATTACATCATGAAGATCTTCTTGGAGATCCCCCTGGATTAGCAATATCCTCTCATGTGTTACCCTCCAGGATTTTGTGATGTGATTTCATGGTTCCTCTTATGGTTTCTCATGTTTTTTACACTACCTAATGCTTCTCATAATAGGTATGCAAATAGCTATTTCTTCTTTACATAACTAAGCTAATATGGACCTCCATGATCGACCACTCCTCCACCCCATTTTATATTGGCATTCTTGGTCCCCTCCCTTCACCAAGGGTTAAAGAGTGACAGTTATGTAAGTACAAGGGGTTAAGAGGGAGTCCACATTATCTGAGCTACATGATTTTAATCTATCATGACCCATCACCCTCAGCACATGATGTTAACTGTAGCCTCACCCTATGAAATGAAAATGGGGTACCCCACCTCAGAAATTTTCCAAACCCAGTAGCCTCCACATGAGTGAGATATTCCTCACATGGAATGAGATCCTCCTTTTGCGGATTATCATCATCCCACGGGGAAGGAAAACTATCTTGGTGTAAGACCATAGTCTTTATTATAGGAGGTATCAACCTTTCCACCTTCCTCCTTCAAACATATAGTCCAAAGAGGGGATGGGAACAAGGGACTCTCAATACCCCATCCCTCTCCCTCTATTATTTTTCTCCATGAGATGCTTCTACGCATAAGCCCCACACCATCCCTCGATGACACATCATTCATGAATCAATGTATGGTATACTAAATCCTCTTGTTTATCACAATGAGAATGATTCATGTGGGATTATAGGTTAGTAGTGATTTTGAAACCTTCTTTCTAGGTATTCAACCTAGAGTAAGCCCCATCTTTGACCTTCATGGTCCGATAGCCATGCGTAAGCCCCGAACAACTGTAATACATGGGTGTCGATCCATATCTTATAAACTGTGTATGTAGGAAGGCTCTATAAGGATCAATCCCAACGAATGATAGACCATTGTACCCTCCTCCCATGACTTCACGTCGTGGATGTCAGAATCCACCATACATTCATTTCCAAATAATTCACATGAGCCAATATATCTCAGGAGGATCATGCCCCTACCTAGAGGTCACATTTCCTTCGGGTCCACCTGGGAAGCTAACCATGTGTAAGCCCCCACCATATGTCCCTTGTTCACTGGGATACTAACCCACTATAAGCCCCAATGCTCCATTATAACTATGTAGACATTAATTTACATCTAACTTGGATATGTAGAAAACCTCCATGAGGTTGAAGCCCAATACTATCATCTTTACATTTGTTCCATCTCATCAATTCCATTCCACATCAACAGTTCCTCCATATCAATCCCACTTATTACCTGGGATGCCACATTTCATGGAGATCATTCCAACAACACCATCATTACTATCAGCCACACCCGTAAATCTAACAATTAGTAAGCCCCACGAATTCCACATTCATACAACAAAGAGGCATCTTCTTGAAATAGGAAAACAACCATGTGTAAGCCCAAATCACCCCTTTCAACTTCATGGGTTTTGATCCCTGTCTACACTGGTTATGTTGAAAGCCTCCATGAGGATTAATTTCAGCCAATGGTAAACTGTGGTGTCCCGCTATTTTGGGTACACCTTCTCTGATCTTCCATCAGTGGTGTCAAAATCAACCTCCATGATGTTAAAACATCTATTAATGGTAAGTGCCACTTTATTGTCTATTCACTCTAGGAATTATGACCTATCTATCTAGTAAAAATTACAAGTTCTCCCTCCTAGGGTTGTGCCTAAACGATCAACCTTCAAAAGTTTTTTGATCAGTCTGATCCGTCTTCACTAGAAGTTAATATCATGGAATACACTGTGTGAAACATGGGATACTGAATAAAACAACATTTAAATGACTCTGGAATAATATAACCCTTGGTCGATGTGGGAAGAATATGGTTTTTATGCCCTTGAGAATCCCTCTGATGAGGAAGAATATAGGTGTTCCAATGCTTCAACATCCAGACATGCCACTGATGCCCAGCGTGACAACTCTCCTCACTGAAGGTTACTTCCCTTACGTGACCCATTGGAGTGACCATAATGAAGTAGCATAATTAACCGGTTTACACAAAGAGATGGAATTAGTAATGGGTTTCACAGACAATGTCTTAATCTATAAGGGAGACCTGTACTAAGCGCTCAATTTTGAGGAGGAATCCATGAAAGGAGGGAACGAAATCCCATCATCATGTTTTGATCAAGGAGAAGAAATATCTGAAGAGTTGATGAAATTTAACCTCCATTGAAAAGAGGGAATGTAGGAAAAAATGCATGTGTCGTAGCTCATGGAGCACGATCATGAGCATTCCAAGGAAAAGGCATCAAAAGCAAAATTGGTGAACCCTATGTGAACTAATTATCCTTCAACTATAGCGATTAGTAGCATGTGAGAGAAAATTTTATGAGAATATCACAAAATCTATCTATCTAGTGCTAGGTCCTATGAATAAAATAGTGGGGCTGACGTGACACTCAGCATAATTGGGGGCAGTTAATCATTGTGAATTCCGGTGTATGGAATTGTCAGTGTGGATTTCTGTCTCTCTATCTCTATCTCTCTCTATAATGGTGGAACACTAAATAGTGCTAGGGAATTGGGAATTTCTTTCCTAATATACATACTGATGGATGAAGCTTCTGTCTTTGAAGGACCCAATCTACAAAAAATTAATCTCTCCCCAAACAGAGATACGGAGGTAGGAGGAACAACAACACGACAATTCCACAAGATTCCACATCCACCATAATGTCATCATCACTAACAGTACCACTCAATAGAAGAAAAGGAGGGATCTCACTAGGGTACATAAAGGAAGACAATTATTAGTCCCTCGGGATAAAGAACAGGTGGTTACACCTATGATCCACCGACCTCGGTATGGATGACTCGATGAAAACTTCGGGCGTAAGATCATGAAGAATCCCATAAGGGGGCATCAAATTCAACATATTAATTGTCCCATTACACACTAAATGTATTCTACTAGGTCCCTTCTACTACATAACGAAGACCCACTTTTTTTAGATCTATATGAGGACCTCAACCGCAACACTAATAGGCTGGGATGAGTCTTTCGGTCGTCGACATGATCAACAGTCGTTGCGGTCCAAACCGTGATGATGATATACAGTACAGATGTCATCTCCATACAATTTACAGCTATAGTGGAGGTCCTCTCCACTCTCACACTCATCATGGAGGCCCTACATATGTTACCAACATCGGTTTGGAATATTTCCTCATCATCTTGTTGAAATCGATCATGGAGGCCCTCCATGTTCATATGATTCCAAATACGGAGACCCTCTGTGTATCTTAGTTCATTAATGGGACGGACCTCCTATAATAATTCCTAGGTCAAGAAGAGGTCCTCCCAATAAAATAATCGACTAGAGAAAAGGTCCTCCTAACTCTATCACCTGTCAACATGGAGGTCCTCTCCATGTTCTCAAAAACTCTGTAAGTGTTCCTCCCCCCTCCAATAACCATTAAGGTGGAGGTCCTCCACGATTCATTGATAATCATCACATAGGTCATATTTGGGTCCCTTTTAATCAGTATTAAGTTCTTCTTTGTGCTTCCACTTCCAACCAGCATAGAGGTCCTCCCTATGCCACTGAAATCAGACATGGAGGTCCTCCCCATATTCTCACCATCTCCAGCCGAGGTCCTCTCCACTACATCACTCGCAATAATATAGGTCCTCTTCACACATCCACCAGCAGACATAGAGTTCCTCGCCATGTTACATTTGAAAAATTATCAGGTGATCCTCACACCACAGCTCGCCAAAATGGAGTTTATCCCTTATCCAATTACACAAGATAAGAAGACCCTCCTTGTGTCAAAACTGGATCAAGTGGAGGCCCTCCCTACTACATCACCATCCCATACAGAAATCCTCCCGATTCTGATGATGTATCCTTCCTAGAATTTTTTTTTGAGGAAAATGGAGAACTGTCTCCACCAACGGAAGAACTCTGAGAAGAACCAGTTTATTGTTAATATAGTCTGTTTCTCAAACTCTGAAGTGGAATGTGAATCGATGATGGGGCCTTCACTAGAATACTCATAATTAGAAACTAGGGTATGAATTCATCGTTTGAGTTTCTTCCTCCTAGAAATTGAGATGTACCAAATCTTATAAACCCTTTGTGGGTACATGGAGAAGGAGTTAGATTTGGATCCCTTATAGGGTATTTTTATGTTGTCTTCTCTGTCATCACTAGACTCATTATCTACCTCAACATTAGATCATAGAGATATATTTTAGGGAACATTAGATAATGAGAACTATCCAAATCCACCACCAATGAGCACTTCCTTCACACATTAAGTTTTGGTAAACATATCGTCTTACAGGGACATGATAATGTGTTCAGTGTCATCCCCGAAAGATGACCTAGGGAGAAGTATATTTTCATTTTACGTAACATTCTATCCATCAGCCAGTATACTATGGAAATGGACTAAATCTATATTTCTTCTAGTTCCTCCACCACCCCTAGTTCGAGAGTTGGAAAAGCAAGAGTCTGATCCAACTTCTGAGTAGAGAACCCCATGAAAAACCCTTTCCATGGATCAGCAAACCAAGATGTTCTAGCCAATCATTACTCTCAATTTAGATATTCTAGAGTCACTCACCGAGTACGATGTCATGTGCTTCCACCAGACTATCTGGGGAAAAAAATTCTAGATCCATCCATTAGATTATCATAAATTCTAAGAACATTATAACGGTGCCATATAGTAGTGTCATATGGTTGAATAAGCATTGATTCTCATGGATCAACATCATGTGTCACCTGTATGTCATCAAAAAAATCAGTAGAGATGTGTTTAGATATTTTATAATCTCTATATAATTATCATAGAGGTTCCCCCACATTTGAAGATCTAGGACTGGGAGTAATAAACTTCTCTCCAATTCAGACCTATTTTGTGACAGACTGATCATCCCACTATTGTTCAGGATATGCCTCTATGTACAGTCACATTGAAGATGGATGATCTATCTACACTCAAGGAGAACCTCAAAATGGGTCTCATTAAATAGGACCCACCCCTAGGGTAGCACCACATCTACTAAACCCCCCAAGAATTGTCACTCACCAACAAACAGAGATTCTAGAACATGAACTACCCTCCAAGTCACTACCCTTTGGTAAAAATTCCAATAATGGTATGGAACAGATTAGTACCTCTAAGCCACATGAACCTTCTAGTGTAGCACATGAGACATAAGTTAATCCCACTATAACTGCATTACTGCAACAACATTTTGAATAGAAAAGGATCATCGATGAGCTCATGGTCAAGAAATTTTATGAATGACTTTTAGACTACGGATATCCTTGATAAAATCATATCCCTCCTACACTAGGGTAGAAGGGGAAAACAAAATTTCTTGTAGATTTTACTCTCATTATTCTCAAAAACCATGTATATCCCGTTAGGTTAGAGGCCCAAGAATATGGAAACTGACATGTTATTCTTCACTAAATCTACTTAAACTACATAAAAATGCCCCTTGAGGTCCTGATCGGGTCATTCCTCTGACAGCTCCATAAGCCACTCTAGCTGCTCCAGGAGCTACTGAGCCCGATTACTAGTTGATTAGACTTCTTTTACACTGGGGGTTAGGGATCTATTCCAAGACATGAATCACCACTATAAGTATCCATTAACCATGATTTTTTCCTACCTAGAGGACCTCGAGACATGGTAAGAGGAAATAACTCCTGATGGAAATCAATATCCAGCGTGGTTGGATGATATGCATGCACTATTGGATTTCATGAATCCTACATTCTCCCCTTTCAACGGGTTGGGTTACACACTCTAGCATCCATCCCACATTATTTCGAGGTGTGGTCCCATGATGGGAACTCCAACATAGTAGGAATCCACCAAGCTTTGTTGTTTTGTTCAGACATTGGAAGGAACTATGTTTGTCTGGTACAACCAATTACCCATCAGCCTCGTAGCATTTTGGGAATATCTTTTCCATATGTTTATTTATTTTCCTAGATCCATCATACATGAGACCAATATTTATGACCTATTCAAGTGAAAACAATGGCCTGATGGGAAAGTCACATACTTTATCCCTGGGTGGAAGTTCCTCACATATTTACTTGATATGTATCTGTCCCATGAGTAGATTCCAACAATGTTCATGGGAAATGTGAGGAATAAATTAGTTTCCAATCTCATTACTCGTAATATCTAGGGTGGATTTGAGAAATTTTCTTACAAGGATCATTTCTTAGAGGAAGCCTTGAAGTTTGCTAAGCAGTTTTTCTTGTTTCCTATAACACCTTCAAGAAGACCTCTTAAGGTAGATACTACTAATGTCTCATAGGTAAAGGCACCCAGGTCACTAGAACTATTACTATAAGAGCCTCCTCCATTTCATTGTTAAGGAAAATAGCCTCAAGCCTAGCCTCAAGCTCAACATCGCCCACAAAAGAATCTGATTGTGCCATCCCATCATGAAATACCACAAAGGTGAGAAAATTAGGATCCATACCCCTATTCGGATCTAGAACCTTATTAGGGTCTGACTCCAAGTGTTCCTTTCCTAGATAGGACTGATCAAACATTCTCATTTGATGAAGCTTAGGTCTCCGATTATTTCTTAAGTTCCCTGTATCATTGAATCCTCAAGTACATAGAAAGTTGGAGGCCCCATGATGATGATCTCTGTAATCACAATAACTAATTACCGTATAAATTATTTCATGGACATTCGATCAATTGATGATATTTGTTCAAGGAATGGCTTTAGCACGAGATTGATAATAATGTGGATAGATTGGGTCATTCCACAGCATATGTGGAATTTACCTCTGTAAAGCTTGGTAGTGATAGAGAAGGTTAATGGGATCATGTCTCTAGACTCAGATTTCATAAATATGATTATTGTTTATCTTTTGGATTAGTTCTTTATGCCCATGGGTTCATTCATTCAAATTTTAATTTGGTTCGTTCGTCCTAAATTCATCGCGCCTCCACCCACTTCCATTTCATTATCCACATCCTATCCATCTAATTCTCACAATAGTATGCACCAATGACATAAGGAAAAAATATCCCCCATCGATATATAAACCCTCTGTTATGCTTGGAAATTTTAGGCGCCATGAGATTGGATTCACTCCCAAAATTCACCTAGTATTGGATGATTCCACATTTGATGATCAATAGTATTCCTCGGTGAATATTGTTGAGATGGTGGACCCCTAAATGGTTCTAATCAATGAGGAATGTCATGAAAGTCATCCTAATGTTCCAGGTTGACGCCATCATCAATGAGGTCATGGATATTTGAATCATCATAATTATTAGGGAAACACTTCCAGTAAATCCATGAACACTACTGAGGCTAGACAACTGGCTCATTAAAGAGGTTTGTATGAGAATTACACTTTTCCTACCTCATCATATAAACTACCACCGTTGTTTGTGCTACTCGATCAGGAAGATATTCTGTGATTACATCATTCTTAGTCACATCCATTTGTGACCAGAACCCAGTCATCTGATAGTATGTAGGTAGTAATACTTTTTGATTTAGATTTTGAACAATGAGACATCCCCCGTAGTAGCTAGAATACTTCAGTTTGACCAAAAATGCCCATCATACATTCTTTTGAAGAGAATCTTCATGTTGGAATAAATGTGTGGCTTTCAAAGAAGTATGATGTGATTTAGAATTTGTCCATCATTTTTGTAGATCTTTCATTCCCCAAGGAATTCCTACTATTTGAATAAATGCATAAGGCCCTCATAGAGGCTTTTAAAATCCCCTACAATTTTAAACATAGGTATAAGCTGAAAATTCATTCTTTTTAGATGAAGTAAAGTTAGAATAATTCAAAGCCATTATCACATTTTACAGAGAATATGAAGGTTATCCTATACAGGGGCATATCCATCCACTGTATATCATAGGATATATCAATAACATGGATTTTTGTCGTAGTCTCATCGACATAGTCTCTGGGATCAATATCATCCTGAACTGGCTAATCTGTATGACAGTATAGTCTAAAGCAGGTTTGAGTCCCTCTATCCAGAATATTGAGGGCGATGACATTACCGATCAGAGGTTGTGTTTCAATATTCTCTGGAAGTCCTTATTTGTTGGCCTGATTTATATTATTGAATTCATGTTCATTTCGTTGGATACCACCTACAACAAGTAATTGGGTAGTCCCTAGATCTATCTACATGTATAATTTCACTCCTCATATCACCAATTCCTCATGTACTCCCTTAATGGCTGAGTGGGAATGCTCCTAGGTGATGCATCTTCCTTTTCCTATTTTAAATCTAGCTATCTAAACACCGACTATTTCAAGATAAAGGACATACAAGTTTAAACCAACGAGGTTGAACACACTAGTGTTTTGGACGACCAATGGGTATACTTGGATGATGAATTTATTCTCTCAATTAACTGGTTAGAGGATACAATTCCCTACATGGTAAGTTTAATTGTTATCTCTAAATTTAGGGGACAAAACATTCTCAAGTACATGGAATGCTAGAATATTACCTTGTACTACTATACAGATCAGGCTTAGGTGACACCAGAACCCCTTACCCATGTTCAGTATCAAGATGTTCATCCCATGGTCATTATAACGCCCCGAGACCGCTCTTCTAGACTCAGTGTTTAAAAAAAATATGTAATTATTTTTATAAAGTTGAATAAAAAATTACACAACACATTAACATAAAAGAGGACCATTTATTGGTATAGATTCTAGAGAAATCAGAATTTATTTCCTAATTTATCAGAGTTTAAAGAAAACTAAATCAACTGCCCACTATGCTTCCATGCATGCTAACTCTAAAAGCAATGACATCTGAAATTAAACATCTATGATAAATGTGAAAAAAACATTTTAAAGAAAAGGGTGAGCATTCAATTGCCCAGTAAAGAGTTTTGAAAATCATTGATAAATCCCATTAAAAATATCCCTTCGATAATAAATTCTAAAAATTCAATTACATTTTTAAAACAACTTTTATGAAATTATATAATTCTTTGAAAAATAATTAGCCTTCAAAATTACTTTTATGCTAATCCATTGATTCAGTTGAAAATGTTAAGCAAGGTCTTAAAAACAAAAAAACTAGGGCCACTTGAAACATTTACTTCTATCTTTGGTCTACCCAATTGGGGGATGGATTCAATCTCAAATTCCCTATTATATTTACAATGTTTGAGTAAATGTGTTTATAAAACATTTTTGTATTATCTTCCTATATATAAATATAATTTTCACTGGAGTTTTAGCTTTGAAAATATATTTATAATCACGCGTGGGAAAAACATGTTCAATTGGATTTATATATAAATATATAAATAATATTCTTCATTGAAAATTACATATTCAACTTGGTATGATAAAATATCATGATACATGATGTTGCCTAATCACATGGAAGACAAATCCACATCAAGACACTTAAAATTTCGTCCTTATTTCAAAAAAATCCATTTTTGGAATGGTTATATAGTTGCTTATGAATATATGTATATGTTAACGTATAAATGAAAAAAAATCATCAATGTATGGCCAAAACCTTGATTTTTATATTTCATGCACATGAAAAAATTATGATATTTTTAATTTATAAATTCATATGTGAATTAATACTTGGTTAATAATTTATTTAAAACAATTATATACTTGAACAATTATATACATGAAAAATTATAGCAAGTCTATTTTTTATATATACATAAACAATTATGACATTCATAATATATATATATATATTTGAATAATTATTTTTATATACCAAGTATTATACTTTTAAAAAAATTATATACTTGACCAATTATATATATATATATATTATTCACATGATTTTATATGACATAAAAAATCCAAAGTAAATTTTAATTAAAAAAATCAAATCATAAATTTAATATATTTATACTACTCTAAAAATATCAAAATAGTTTACTAAAACTTATCAAAATAAGTCAAAGATGTAAACATGATGATTTTTATTTAATGAAAAATAAACAATCTTGGACTAGAAATAATTTTTATTACTAAAAAAATAGTGAATTCCTATAAAAATTAAATAGCATTATATCCCTTACACCAAACTAGATTTAAACAAATTTTTAATAAATTAAACATAATCTTGAAATATTTAATTGAAGAAATCTCTTATTAAAAGAAAAAATGGAAACATTATGGAAATTATTTGAAAAATAATAATCCCTCATTAAAAAAATAGACTTTATAACATTGATATTAATAAAAGAAGTTCCTTATAATAAAATTATGAAGGAATGAAGACATAAAATAAATCATAAATAATCCCTTACAATAAATTAAATAAATTCTAAAGAACAAAAATTCCCTCAAAATCAATTTTGAGCATAAAAGTCATTCATAAAACAAAATATTTGGAAACCAAATATTTTCTCTAAAAACTACATTCATATGTGTATGAAAATATTTAAACAAGTATAATTTATCTAGAAAAATAATCCCCTAGTGCTGTAAATGTGAAACATAATTTATTTAAAGGAAACCCTTTACCTCTAAAAGAAACAGAAAGGATAATTGACCCAAGTAGTGAAATACATGAGTAGGGACTACACAAGAAGGGTATGCATACTCCCAGTATCACATTACATGCATTCAGAAAATATTTTGTTTAAACATACTCTCTCACAAACAATAAATTATAATTTATTTTAAGTTGATTATAAACTATAATTTATGAAAAGTTGTATGTGGGGATACCCATATATTTTTTTAAATGATTTAATGTAAGATTGGTGGTGAAATAGAACCGCAGATACAAAGGATTCATAAAGAATTATTTATAATCAAACCTAAAAAAAATGGGAACAAAAAAAATCTAAAAGGATTACACAAAAATGAAAAACTTGTTTCATGCAAACTCAATTGAATATTTTATTTGATAACAATATAATTTCTTTTCAGTATATAATGTGGAAAATTGTAGTGAATTTGTAAATCAGATTTTTAATTTCATCATTGCAGCTTGACAAGGAAAACAATCGCAATTATAAATGAATGGAAAAACAGTGGGATCAAATCAATTTAAGGATTAATTAATTCAGTTGAACTATAACATACACCAAATTAAAATCGGCAACATGCCATTTATGAGAAAAACTGCTATAAGATTTGGATAAAAAGGAAATTTAATAGTTATTCTGGAAATTGTCACTTGACAACGATCTACCCTGACAAAATCCAATCATGTAAACCATTTTTTTTTTTGATCTGAATCATGCTACTCAGATTTGGACCTCAATTCCTCATAGCCACTATCGACTTCTACATCACCGAAACCCTTAGATCAAAGCAATGACGACACTCAACATTCCACGATCAGAAGACGAACCATCCTCCTGACTCAAATCCGTGCTTAAATTCACCTTTCTACGACGAACTCTCCCAAAACCTAATCTTTTATTTCCCACAAAATTGAAACCCTATGTTATCGAAACCGAGAGTTCCCAATAACTCCCATTTTTTTATCATTTCATTCTATTAAAAAAAACAGTTTATATTTTTTATCTTATATTGTTTCATTTTGTAATTTTAACAAATATTCTTATATATATATATGTTATACTCATATTAATATCATAATTTATAATTTTTCATAATTTAATTTTCAAAAAATTAATATATTCGTTTTAATACTTAAGAAAATATTTATTTCATAGAATATATATATTATATAAAAATATTTATTAAATACACAATGTTTGTTTGTTTCATATCAATTTAAATTTAAATAATACTATTCAAATCAAAAATGACTATTTATTGTATTTATACATTAACGATTTTCATGTGTCATTTTCAAATTTTTATTTAAAATTTCTAACTGATAGTTTTAATAAAGTTCAGATAAAAATTTATAAATATAAATATCTAAGGTCGTTCAAACACAAAGAAAAAATATATCAATGCTAACAACATTTCTTTTAGAAATGGTTTTATATGTTCCTCTTTATCTTAGTTTCATTTCTAGTGTTCTTGATATAACCTTGTTGCTTATATCAGATCCAAAAGATGAGAACTACCTGATCGACATCATTGTGTTTCTCAGAATAATTCCAATTGATTTATTATCAATAGCAGTGGGTTTAGTTGGTTAGTTCACTGTGTGACATAGAAGTATTCTGGTCATTGTAAAAATAAAATTCTTACTACTTAAATCTCTACATTCATAAATTTATGTATTTTATTTCATTTTGGAACATTGAAAATACATAAACCTTATTTTAAACCCGGGGTGTTACATTCTACCCCCTTAATTTAATTTCACCATCACAATTAATTTACACTTATTACTTATAGTTTTCATCAATTCTAAGTCTCGCATGATAACCCCAAGATTTGTAAAGTTGTCTTCCATGGATACCATGTCTTCTTATGAGGTTTAATTTCAAGGTAGATTCAAAATCTCACACCTCCTTTTTTCCAAACACAACTCATGCAAGAAAGATTGTATTGATGTAAACATCGGAAGATAGTCTTCAAGGAATAATAATCAATATAGTATCCTAGAAGGTCATATTGAAATTCATTACTGTAAGAATGTTTCATTGCATCATCTTCAAAAGTTTCAAAGTCATTGTAAATTCCTATTGCCAAAACAAAACCTTAAGAGTTGGAACATATAGGATGTGCGAATATTTCATTATTCTGCTTCTCTATAAAATGATGATATTTATTCTGGTTTCTAAAATAGGTTAAAGCACCTAAAAATTCATTCGGGATATGCCTATTGGCATCTATAGAAGCGATGTTGAATCTTTACGATGTCTTCAAAGACAAAATCCGAACTGTGATGAAAAATAAGTATATCAGACATACATGATACATTGTAAATTTGTTTACAAGAAGATATCATGGATTTGTAGGGATTAGATTCTTCGTTGATTGATTTTTCTAATATCATAGAAAGTATTTCATCCGGAAGTCCTACGTGACTTGTTTGAGTTCTCCTTCCTTCCATCTGAAAATTTCAAAATGGAAATTTGAGTACGAAAGGATACTAAATATATTTAAGGGTTCTTATTTTCCAGAGTTATATACACTATACCTCTGATACGAATAATAACACCTAGATCCCGATCTTCCAAAAATCATGATTAAAAATGATGTTTAATTGTTTTATATAAAGATGAATAAACAATTACACAACATTTTAACACAAAGGGAGACCATTTTCCAGTCTAGCTTCTAGATAAATTAGAAATCATTTCCCGATTTATCAGAGTTGAAATAAAACTAAATCGAATATCCACTACGCTTCTGTTCACACTAAATCCAAAAGTGACAACACTTGAATTTAAATTCCAAATATACCTGTGAAAAAACATTTTAAAAAAAGGGTGAGTATTCAATTTCCCAGTAAGTAATTTTGAAAATCGTTGATAAATCCCATAAAAAATATCCCATTGGTAATACATTAGAGAAATTCAATTAAATTTGTAAAAAAAATTAATAAAATAATATAAGGCTAGGAAAAATAATTATACTTTGAAAACAATTTTAAATTAATCCAGTGATTCAGTGGAAAATATTAACTAAGCTCTTAAAAACAAAACAATTAAGGACGCTCGAAACATTGAAGGCTATCTTGGGCTACCCACTCAAGTGACGGATTCACTCTTAAATTCCCTATCGTATTTACAATGTTCGAGTACCAGTTTTTAGAAAACATTTATGTCTTAGCTTTCCTTATATATATATAATTTTCATTGGAGTTTTAGCTTTGAAAATATATTTATAATCATCCCTTGAACAAACATGTTCAATTTCATTTATATATAAATATATAAATATTATTCTTCGTTGAAAATTTCATATTCGACATGGTATGATCAAATCTCATGATACATGATGTTGAATAATCACATAGAAGATTAATCCACGTCCACACACTTAAAATTTTATCCTTATTTCCATAAAAATCCAATTTTGTAAAGTTTATTTAATTTCTTATGCATACATGTATATGTTAATGTATAAATGTCAAAAAAATAATCAATGTATGACCATTAAATTTATTGTTATATTTCATTACCATGATAAAACTATAACATTCTTAATTTATTAATTCGTATGTGAATTAATAAATGGTTAATAATTTATTTAAAACAATTATATACTTGCATAATTATATACTTGAACTATTATACCAAGTCTATTTTTTATATATAGTATTGAAAATTTATGAAATTCATAATATATATATATATATATATATTTGAATAATTATTTTCATATACCAACTGTCTAATTTTTAAAATAATTATATAATTGAACAATTATATATATACCATTCACATGATTTTATATGAGACGACCCTTCCAAAATAAATTTTAATTATAAAAATTAAAAAATAAATTAAAAATAATTAAACTATTCTAAAAATATAAAAATAGTTTACTAAAACTTATCACAATATTTCAAAGTTGAAAACATGCTGATTTATATTTAAAGAAAAAATAAACAATCTTGGAGTAGAAATAATTTTCATTAATAAAAAAAATTATGATTTTTTTAAAAAAAAATTAAATATAATTATATCCCTTACACCAAACTAGATTTAAAAATAGTATTGATAAATTAATCATAATTGTGAAATATTTAATTGAAGAAATATCTTTCTAAAAGAAAAAAATGGCAATTATAGTGATGTATTTGAAAAATAATAATCCCTCAGCAAAACCGGAAAAATAGAATTTATAACAATGAGATAAATAAACTAAGTACCTTAACAAAAATTATGAAGGAGTGAGTACACAAAATAAATCATAAATAATCCCTTATAATAAATTTGATAGATCTTAAAGAAAAAAAACTCCATCAAAATAAATTTTTAAAATATATGTTATTCATAAAACTAAATATATAAAAACCAAATATTTTCTATGAAAACTAAATTCATGTATGTATATGCACATCTTACAAAAATTTAATTTATCTAGAAAAATAATACCTTATCATTGGAAATCCAAAATATAATTTAAATAAATGAAAAACCTTAACTATAATTGAAATATGAAGTATAATTGAACCAAGAAGTTCAATACATGACCATGGAATTACCATGTAGGGTACGCATACTCCAAGTATCAAATTATAGGCATTCATAAATGATGTTGTTTAAAAATAATCTCTCACAAAAAATTAAATATAATTTATATCTTGTTGTCTATAAATATATTTTATTACAAGTTGTCTGTTGGGATACCAATATATTTATTTAAATGAATAATCATTAGATTAGTGGTGAAATAGATCTACAGATACAGAGGAATCATAAAAAATTATTTAGAATCAGACCCAACAAAAAATTTAGGAAACCAATAAAATCTAAAAGGATTATGTTGATCTTTAAAACAAGTTTGATGCGAATGAAATTTTATATTTTATTTGATAACAGTATTAATTTCTTTTAGGTATATAAAATGAATGATTTTAGTGCATTTATAAATTTTATTTTGAATCTCATCATTGTAGTGTGATAATGAAAAAAATAGAAACTCTATATGAATGGGGGAAAAAGTGGGATCAAATCAATTTAATGAGTATTTGGTTCACCGTAACTAGAAAATACAAAAAATAAAAATTAGCAAACATACATTTATGAGAAAAACTAGTGTAATATTTGGATAATAAAAGGAAACCTACTTGATATTCTAGAAATCAACACTCGATAGTGATCTAACCTAACATGATTAGAATACGTCAACCAGTGCTTCGATCCAAAGCATGATGCTAAGATTTCAACCCTGATTCCTTGTAGCCATAGTTGGCTTCGACTTCACCAAGTCCCTTGGATCGAAGCCATGGCGATGCTCACCGGGCCACCCTCCAAATATGAACCATCCTCAAAGCTCAACTCCGAACAAGAATTTTCCTCTCTGTGACAAACTCTCATAAAAATCGATCTTTGATTTCCCACAAAATTGAAACCCTATAGTATCGAAACCCAAATTTTTCCCTAAATCATATTTTTTTAATCATTTCATTCATTTTTTTAAAAACATTATATCGTTTTATCATATATCATTTAATTTTACAATTTAAAATAATATTCACATATATATATATTATACTCATATTAATATCATAATTTCAAATACTTCTTAATATAATTTCCAAATAAATAATATATTCGTTTGAATGCTGAAAACATTATTTATTTATTAGAATATATATATTATATAAGAATATTATTTAAATACAAATAATTTTTTTTTGTATATTAATTAAAAATTAAATAATAATATTCAAATCATAATTACCTATTTATTTTATTTATACATTTGCGGTTTTTGTATATCATTTTTAATGTGTAATTTAAAAGTTCTAACAGATATTTTTTATAATGTTTGGATAATACTTTAAAAATATCAATATCTAATGTCATTGAAACACACAAAAAAAATTCTTCAATCCCCACACCTCTTCATTCAAAAACGGTTTTATATGTTCCTCTTATTCATAGTTTAGTTTCTATTGTTCTTGTTATAACTTTTTTTCTTATATCAGATCCAAAAGATGTGAACATCCCGATTGACATTATTTTGTTTCTCGGACGAATTCCAGTTGTTTTTATTATTGATAGAAGTGGGTTTAATGTGTTAGTTCATTGAGTGTCAGTGATTTATTCTGGTATTTTTATAATTAAAATTAATACTACATATATCTATGCATTTAGAAATTTATATATTTTTTTTGCAATGTGGAAAATTTACAATACAAATTTTGGTTTAACCTAGGGTGTTACAGTCATAGTTGTACAACATGTGTTCATGTTTCTCTTGGACAAGCTATGTCATTACAGACTGACCCACCACAACATCCTTTTCATCATCGGTCATTGGAAACGCAGTCGAAGTCTTGATGAAATTGGGTTGACATTTTTCATGTCAATGGTTTCTGTTGTGATATATTCTCCCAATAGAGATTCTATATCCACCCATGTGGGCAGAAATATTCCTCAATGGCCAGTTAACTCAGAATAACTACCTCCTCACAATGATCTCCCAGTCTCAGATGATGAAGATGATTTGGAAGATGCTCCTCCCACATTTTAAGAGGGTGTATCCACCACTGTCTATGAGTAGGTATAGGTGAATCTCAGTACAAAGGCAGACCCAAGGCCAATAATGATCAGCGCAACTATGATTGTAGAAGAAAAACTACAGTAGGTGGATTTCCTAATGTATCAACATGATGTATTTTCTTGTAGTTATGATGATATTCTAGTACTAGACCCTCAAGTCATCGTCTACCACCTTGTTCTCTCGGCAAGTCATTGCAGGTTCCAACAACTACCCAGAAAGATTCACCCATCTCATGGTCACATAGTTGAGGTCAAAGTTGATAAGTTCATAAAATCCATCATTGTTAAGGAAGTCAAGTAACATAGGTGGTTTGCCAACATCATTCTTGTTAAGTAGAAGAATGGCAATATTAGTGCTTGTATAAACTTTTGAGATCTAAACTAACACCCTCTAAAAGGGTGATTTTCCCCTACTAGTGATAGAGTTGATGATCGATTCCACTATTTAATTACATGACCTGTCCTTAATGTATATGTATTTAGAGTATAATTTGATCTAGATGGCCCCCGAAATTATTATTCCAATTCTATCAAGGCACCACATGGTACCTTATTCTATCAAGTAATTATATTTTTATTGAAGAATACATGAGACACCTATTATTTTTCTATGCAGCATATATTCAAACTAATCCTCATGATTCTAAGGGAATAATACATAGACAACTTGGTTCTCAAATCCTTCCATGATCAAATAAAAATCAGATATCTTGCGAAAGTGTTCGACATCCTCTTATCCCACATTTTGATAATGAACCCCTTGAAGTGTACATTCGATGTTACCTCAGAAAAGTTCTTTGTATTAATTGTCAGATATATAGGCATTGAGATTGACCGAGATAATAACATGGCCATCATTCAGATTCCACCTCCAATAAACCTCCGAGAACTCTAAGTCTTTCAAGGCCATATAACCTATATATTCTAATTCATCATGAACCTAGATAGAAAGTGTAATCCTATTTTCAAACTACTAAATAATGGTTCCATTTACCATTTGGATGAAGAGTAACATATCTTTTTTGAGTAGATCATGAAGTATCTATTATAGCCTCAGGTTTTGAGGCCACATATCCTCAGAATGTTGATGGTCCATTATGTGACTACACTAGAATGATCCTTGGGTTCCCTTTTATCCCATAAGAACAATGATGGGAAATATAATAGTTTGTACTATCTTATTTGCATGATCCTCGACATAGAGACCAAATATTATTCAATTGAGAAGAGCTTCCTAATTCTAGTTTTTGCACTACAGAATTTTCAGCATTATTTACAGCATCATGAGATAAACGGGTGTCCCACATGGATCTGCTAATGTTTACATTGAACCAAATTATATTGAAAATAAGGCTAGCTTGTTGGGTAGTGATTCCTCATTAGTTAGAAATTATGTTCATCCTGAAGGATTAAGTCAATGTTCAGGCACTGGAAGATTCTCTTGCCGCTCAGCCGGACCCTTCAAGCATTCCCTAGATATTGATTTTCTATATTAGGAAAATGACTCAGTGGATCAGGCTAAATATTACTGTTAGAATTATTTCAAAGGTGTCTCCCAAAGTTTTGTATGTTGGAGGATCAATGATCCCTAACTCAGTAGAGTATGCCAAGGTAGTTTTTTTTATCAACCCTACATAGGTTGTCTTTCTCTATTCATTCTTGTTGTCAGAAGGATACACCAATAATGAGGTAGAGTATCAAGATCTCATCACTGGTAATTATTTGGATCTTGATATTGAAGTTCCCTATATACACATGAAGGGGCTCTCTGAATTATTAATTATATAGGTCAATTGTGACTACGTCACCATGAATCCATAGCTTATACCCATGTTATAGTGCACCCACCAACTGATGGAACATTTCCCTTCTCAACAAAAGGTCACTCACATTCCTCGGTCACTGAAAGGTAAAGTTGATTTTTTTTTGTATATTCACTTCTCTCTAAGATCTCGACCAAGATGACCAATTTATCCATATGGTGCATCAAAGGGTAACCACACTTCTCTCCCATTATGATGATGAAAACTAGTATGTAATCCACATTACCACTGGTGCCTCAACATAAATATCTATGGATACCCTTTCCATAATAGAAAAAACCATTTATTGGACAACTCCTTCAATCAAGTATCTCCAATATAGGAATATCCTCACAGATAGAGCTGAGCATGAGCGAATACGTTAGCGTGATCTATAGTTCACCCTCCATAGTGGTCTTATCCTTAGGAAGATCCTTTATGAACATGGTTTTGATGGGATTATCCTCTATCAAATTCAATAAAACCATATTCCCTAGGTTATTTAGGTATTTCACACAAGAACATGTAGATCCTTCTATCCAAGGCCAAATTTCTCTAACCATATTCAAAGGTTGGGATATTTTGTCCCACCATTTTCCATGACTATATAATGTTTTGGAAGTTGTTTCATGCATGTCAGATTCATTCCAACTTTTTGAATCAACAGATGGATCCCCTCCATACGACCAAGTATTCTCGGCCTTTTGGTCTGATTTCTTGATGTCATGGGACCATATCTACCAGAAACAGGTCACCGGTGTAGGTTTATTCTCACCGCAACAGATTTCTCATCAAAGTGGGTAGAGGAGATCACATTCAAGGAGGTGTAGGCATGTTCTATTGTTGATATCGTGAGCTACAACATCATCCATCTATTCAGATTCCCTAAAGCTATTCTCACAGATAACGACACCAAATTATGAGTACCTTAGCTGAAAAAATTCGATGCCAAGTATAGAATCTAGTATAACCACATTTCTCATTTCTATGAAAAAGAAAATTGACCGATCAAGGCATTCAAAAATACCCTCTATTACATCATGTAGAATATGGTGGGACAATAAAAAAGGATTTGGTCGGACAAGCTCTCTAATGCTCTATGGGATTATCAGACGGTGACTCAAAATTCCACCCAGGGGACCCAATATTCAATAGTGTATGGAACATAGGCAGTACTACCCATCGAGATTGAGTTTCCATCACATCATATAGCTATATATGATCATAATATTTTAAACATAGTAGAAAATTACTTCCAGCTAAGATGAAAGACCATAAAATGAATATGTTCTGCGCCTTACATATTCTAGAAAGGCACCAAAAAAATATAGCAATAGATTTCAGTAAGATAGTTTGTCTCTTCTCCTTCCTTCAAGGTGACATGGTATTGGACCTGAAGACCCTAGTGATACCTGGTAGGAAACCACCAATGTTGGTGCCTAAATTATAAGGATCCTACATCATTCACAAGGTCTACCCTAATAGTGCATATTATTTGGTCACCATGGACTGTGAGAAAATTACTCCTCCCACCAATTCCAAGTTCCACAAGCAATACTTTTAAGGAGAACCATTATCACTATACATGAAATTAAACTGCATGGAACATCCTGGTCATCCTTCTTGATGATGAACTTCACAATGTCTCCTATGGTCCGATATCTATGAACATAAACGAAGATCTCTTTCATCAAAGAAAAATAACATTAAACTTTAATACCCCATCAAACATGACAAAAACTATTGCATCCTTATGAAATGATGTTAATATATATTTGATTTATGGTCATTTATGCATGACCTTAATAAGAAATTTCCCCTTTTTCCTATATGATTCTAGACTACTCTGTCATTCATGATGTTAATTTGTGATATCCATCCTTACTGTAGGATGTTAAACTGCACAAGATTTTAAGAACTATGTATAGCTTGATTGACATTCTTATAGGATATGTATGAATGACTAGACATTTTTTATATGGTCCAACCATAATTTCATTCAAATTCTTGGCAATTGTTTCTTATGGGATTAAGTGGTGTGGTAGAGAATTCCTTGTTCCTCATTCATATCATGTTGTATTATCCACACCATGTACCTCTCGTAGGAATATTCTTGTTGACTCGTGTCCTTAATTCACGATGTTAAACTACACAGAACCTAAGAAATAATTATGGAAACATTTCCATCCTTATGGGATACATAGGAATGCCCATACATTTAGAGTTTGGTAATATCCATTATTTCCATATTTAGACCACTTCGCCTGAAATATCCCTTGGGAGCACGTTGTGTGGTGTGGATTTCAGTGGTCCTCATTCATGTTGTGTATAGTTTTCCATGACATATGCATCCCCTATGGGATACATTTTCCCTCTAATGTACTATTTTCATGATAATAAACTAAATCACAAACATTTTCATTACCACACGATGTTAAAATTCATGATATTACAAGAACTATGTATGGATTGATTCTCATCCTTATGGGATATGTCGGATTTCCCAAACATTTTTTCTTTAGGTCCAACCCAGAATCAAATTCCTTTTCATTGGAATTTGTGTTATGGTTATGGGAATCATTGGTCCTCATTAAAATTAGTTTTGTCACCTATCCAAGCTAGGTATATTAATTTGAAATTCCCCATACACTAGTAAGTGCTCCATATCATAAAACTACAAGATCAAGTACATGAATTATGAAATTATACAATGCATTCCCATGAAATATATGGTGTGATGAGCCTCCTTTGTCCTTTTTCATATGGGTTACAATGGTCATGTCATATTTACTTATTTTTATGCCTCCTCCACCATGTATCCTAGTCACATTATGATAAACAATGGCACAATCATGTATCCTTATCCCATAATGTTAAACATAATGTTATTCAAGAACTACATGTTGTTTTATTCCCATCATTATGGGATGCATAGGTATGCCCATATATTTTGTCTTTGAGTCCATCCCCTAGTTTATTAACCATTTTTATCCCTCATCATTTTCATTTGGAATTTTTCTATTACCATGCCATATCCAAGAGACCCATTAAGGTTTATTCCCTTAAAAATGGATTTACATCTAGTTATATGATATTCCTCATTCACGTGCTCAGGTGAACTGTGATATAGGACCTAGAGTGTTCGATTCTGCATTGTCATTATCTCATTCCATGTTCATGCTTCACATGTCTCTTTGTTTGGGTCTCAATCCCATTTCATGTCTGAAGGGACCCCCTAAAGGCATGGTGTCTGGACACATGGCTAGCCTACCATCCTGGTCCAAAACCTTGTAATATTTCAAATGATATTTTTATACAAGTCCCTCTTTTCTAATATGGTCATGACCGACCCTCGTTTGTTTGTTCCCATCCCAGGTTACATGATGTTGATTTTTTATTTCGAATAAGATCAGTAGTTACCCTATATCATTACACCTCCCACATTATGTCCCAAATATGAGAAATTGTGATTCAAATATCCTCCCATGTATTTATGTTCAGGTTGAGCATTAATATCCTTAGTGTTACCGTTGTGTGCCACATAGTGCATTGAACAGGAAGATCATCGTCGTTGGGACATCCTTAACCTGACTTCCTTATTCCCCTTATATGTGCTTCCATGTGTCTTAAGGATCCTCTCTACCCATTTTTTCTCACATTGATCATGGATCACATGGTATTAGGGGACTTTGTTGGGTTTCTTCCCATAAAGAAGAACCACACCACCCTCTAGTCCAAATTCTACGACCTTAAACCAATATTGAACATCCAATGAACATGATGTTAAAATGAGCATCACAGACTATGTCTTATTCCTTCAACCAATGCTTGGTTTTTCCTTAGGTAATATGTGATGTGGTGTCGAATTTTTTTGTCCTCATGCTTGCCGACTTACATCCTGCCGTTGCACTACATATTTATTCTTTGGAATCCTCATATTATTATTTGAGCTTTATGACCATAAACTATGATTCCCAACATCCTTGTTAATGAAAATGGAATACATAATATCCATCATCCTTATCATATGAATTTAAACTACATATTCTTCATCCAATTTGTATGGTGATAAACTACTCAACTCTATGATGTTTTAACCTTAGATGAAGTCTCTACTTGTCACTAGCCATCTACCATACCATATTCAAGAAGTAAGTGGGGATTTATTCCTATCCTTAAGGAATATGTAGCAATTCTTAGACATCTTTTCACCAGGACATTCCATGAAATGTAGAATCTTTTTGCCCCCTCTTTGTCTGGGTTCCCTATTTGGGAATGCGTGGTGTGGTGTGGATCTATTTTGTCCTCATTCATGTAGGGTTATGGTGGTTTCACCATGCATATTCCTTTTGAAGAACCCCTCCAACATCCTTTCAGCATGAGATTAAACTAAACAGATCTTCAAGAACAATTTATGGATTGATTCCCATCCTTATGGGATATGTAGAAATTCCCCAGAATTTATACATTGGGACTATCCATAATTTCATCCATTTGGACCCTTGGATTGAGTATCATTTAAGAGTGTTTTATGTACTATGGACCTCTTTTATCCCCATTCATGTCGGGTTTCCTCATGGAGCCACACTGCACATCTCATACCTTTAAGGTATAAACATTTTGACCATAAACTAATATTTTTAGTGTCCTTGTTTTCGAGACTGTAAACTACGTATGAAACAAAATTTCTTCATTTGATCTAATATTCCTCCTTTTATCATTTTCCATTTTTTATGTAATTTCCAAGAACCACATATGGATAAATTACATCCCTCGTGGGATACATAGTTATACTTGAACATCTCAACCTTAGGCCCAACCACAAATTCACCTTTTTGGACCTTTTGGAATGGGTTCCCCTTTGAAAAAGTGTAGTGTGGTCCAGATATATTTAGTCCTTATTAATGTCAGTTTTTTTACCACCCCAATAATTTTTCCTTTAGTATATACTTTTCCCAGTCACATGATAATAAACTATGCAAAATTTTAATCCTCACTACATGAAGTTAAACTACATAGGAAATTTCTACGCCCATTAAATTAAAATCGGAACCAATGGTTCACACTATATGAACATAAATGGAGGGATTCTAGACCAAGAAACATGAAATTTAAACTATTTTCAAAAACCATCCGGAAAATGCTCCTAAAGGAAATATCTTATCCCAACTATGGATGTCTCACCCAATCTTGTTTTTATGTTCAGTTGTTCGAGACTTAGAGCATTTGGATTCTATACATACATTCCCCTAACATCACTTCAACGCTTCATACATCTTTTTATTTGGGTTACCATAAACTTTCAAATCTATAGGGACCCCTGAGGAATTTTTTTCTGTCCATATGGCTGACCTACCAACATGGGCCCATCCCCCGTAATACATTAGATGACTTTTCAAGACAACTCACTCTTTAAGAATATGGTTAGTGGCCGACCCTCGTTGGTCTGTATTGGAACCAAGGATAGTATTTGTTGTAAATGGATCATGGCTTGGGTTAGTTGATAATCATCACATGTAATATCAAGGAGTTTAAATTTTATGGGATTTTACCAATCATGCAGACAATAATATCGGAGGTGGTGTTGTTTCCTAGTGTTTTCCATATTTTTGGGTCCAGAACTTCGAGAATGGATAAAAGTTTTTTGGAAAAGGGAGTTGTATTCCAGTGTTAAGGCAGATTAAAAAGATTCATTCCAGATATTTCTCAAGATTAGTTCATCAAAATATGTGAAAGGAAGTTAGGACATGAAAGTTATGGTTTTTCATGCAAGGTGAGTTGTGCCATAGAAGCTAATGTGGTCGAGGCTTGTGCATTCAGGGGAATGTTTCATCCCCCCATTCAGGGTCACAAAAATTCTAATAAATAAGAAATTGCATTAACTCAAGACCCAATAATAAGTTCCAATGAATATTATTTATCTTGGTTCACAAGGGAGTTGCATTTGAATGGATTTCATGGTTTAAAACTTGCGTGAATGTTTTCCTTTTCCCTCTAAAATACCAAGTGAAACTTATGGTGTAGCTACGTGAAAGATAATGGTTTCACGAAAGAGATGGGTTGTGTGAAAATTAAGGGTTTTTTTTATGTTATCTTGTATGAAAATACCCATAATTACACACCAGAAGTGGGGTTCCATGAAATTATAGTTTTGAGCTTCTAGAAGGACTCCTTTATCCGGTTTCTGTGTTCAATGAATTCAATTGAATTTATTCAGGACTTCAATGTTAGTAGAGTTTCATTCTGAATAGATAAAAATACTTGAATGAAAATATATTATAGAGAACATCGTGTTGATAAACTAAGTGATACTTTACAAAAGGCGATGAGAAAGGGGGAGTCAACAGATGTCCTCATTGAGACGTAGTGTGTCAGCCCTAAAATATTGAAAAAATGTGTGACTTTTATAGAGTGAATTTTTATAAACGGTTGTCCTCCAAAATGAGTGAATATTATTGGAAATTGGTAGGATTCATACATTTTCAGCGTATGGTCCCTATATTATCCCTTAGTGGTGAACTATGTACAATTATTGTGTCATATCTTTGTAAGTGATTGTTTTTAAAACTTTCTCTTCATGAAGTTTTAAGAGGTTCCCATCCTAGATATTTTGTGCAATGATTCAAATTTTCTACCACTATTATTTTCTTGTGGATCTCCAATACCCCTGCTGTTGTCCATCAATGTATCTATGCTCATTGGGTAGGAATGTTTCCATGTTTGGGATTTTTCCACCCCAGAATTTCTATTCCATTTTTGTGTGCTCCCATATGACGGGGGATCCTAAAATCATTCCTTTTTTCCACACCGAGAATGGATAACGTGTTATTATGATACTTGGTAGGATTATACCCACATAGAGAAGTCATGAAAGATTATGGTCCAAGTTCGACGCCCTTAAACTAATATTTATTTTATCTAGGAAAAATGATATTAAATTATGATTCCCATTCTTATAAGATGTTAAGATGTTTCATCCTCTCCATAGGATGTTAAATTTCACAGATCGGTCCTATAATATGACCTTAAATTGCGGTATCATAATCCTGGTAGGATGAAGAAAAACAGCATACCATTGTGGTGCGCTTGCAAGAGAGGACATCACATGTGGAATTGGTCATCCAAAACTCCACCTATTATGACCTTCAAATGGCTTGATTCTTATATTGAAACCTAGGCTTTTTATCCTAGTCCAGATGCTCAAAAAAGGAAATAAGAACAATAGAACAAACAAGAAATTTCTAATTATTCTCCTCTCTTTTCATGGGTCATACCTCCATGGTAAAATTTCCATTCAAGATATATGCATGGCTTGATTCCCATCTTTAGGGGATATATAGTGATTCATAAATCATCAATATAAAGTCAAGCATCAATGTTATTGCCCATATTCAAATCAAACCATCTCTATCCTTACCACATGACATTAAACTATATGGAATTCTATAACTATGTGATGCTTGATTCTCCTCCTCGCGGGATACGTTGTGAAACACATTCACATTTTCATTGGGCCTAATAACTAAGTCTCTTATCCAAAATATATGACCTTAAACTAAGAACTCATCATACCCAATGCATCACATTAAAATAAAACCATACCCTGAGAAATTTTAGGATTACCCATGAGAGTTAATGGATATTTTAGCCTCCTCACCAAAGAAGAATGCCCCCACCAGTTTCAGTCTCCAACTATACTATGTTCAATAACTATGCATGACTTGATTACCAACATTATGTGACATGTAGTGACACCATAGCACGTTATCTCAGTCCCAGCCATAGGTTAATTAACCTTTTTATCCCTATTCCCTAATTATATTCCAATCTATATGACCTTAAACTATGAGCATCGTAAGGATATGTGGTGTGGTACTGGGACACCTTAGACACCATTCATGCTAGGTTTTGTCCCCCACCACACATATTCCTACCTTCCATCTTTTACATGGTAATTTAATGGTGTAAAAGACTCCATTAGCTCATTCAAATCAGGTTCGTATCCACAATTCCATGAAAACATTATAATAATAGACATAATATTTCATGAAACACAAATTAATACTATTTCACAGGGTCTAAATAGGATGACCTTAATCTAGGCGAACACTTCTTAATCACATGATGTCAAACACTGGGATGTCCTGATCACATGATAGTAAAATTTACCATGGATCATCGTTATTTGCATCATATAAAAATGCATAGCATCTTTGACCCTCATCTAAGAGTTCTTCTACCTCAATGATGTTCATCTACCACATTGTTCATATCTTCAATTTTCACTCAGCATTCAGGATGACACTCACCTAGGATATATGTTAAATATTTTGTTATACCATTGAGGCTAAACCAATGTTCTCAAAGACAAAATGGTCTAATTTTAAGAGAGTTTGAATCCATTAGAACATTACACCACTCCACTTCCATAGATTTTGTGACCCTTATTCAGATACCCATCCTATTTCACTTTTTAAGGGACCCAACTAATGGCCTCGTCCCATGGTTCTTTGGATCACCTACTATTCTGGGCCAACACCCCTGAAGACTTGGGATGAAATTTTGAGGTTTTCCATGTGTTTCTAATAAAATTAGCTGTTGAACCACCCTTGTTTTTACCCAATTAAATATTTTTATAATGATACTATGCTTTAGATACGGTCAGTAGTTGTCTCATATTTTCATGTCATCATTATTTTGTTCTGAATTTTGGGCATTATGATTCACTCATTTCATTCCCCTTGGTTTTGATTGATTCTAATTACCATAGAGTTATCCCATTCATGAACTAGAGAACATCAGGAAAGGAAAGTGGGATGGTATAGGAGCCTTATTCTCTAGTCAAAGTCTTTCTCAGCCCGGATAATCTGGGTAGTTAGTTATCAATAGAACAACCTAAGTATTCGATGCTTATCATCTTATATTATTATTATTATTCCATCCCGAAACTAGGTCTAGAAATTTCTTTTTCTCAAGGTGGAATTTGTTATTTTTCCTCCCAAGTTTTCTTAGTTGGGAATAATTTGTTAAACATCCCCAAAAAATTAGGATTCCAAAAATCAAATGGAGATCCCATAGGCTGAAGTCAACCTCCCCATGATGATGATGGAACATATTTTTATCTTCTAACCATTGGCTCAATAGCTTTCGTATGATGTCTCAGGGTTGAGAGACATGGAATTGGGAAGTCTATGCCACTTTATACTAACATACTCACCCCAACACCATCTCAAACCTTGCACAGGATGCACACACCAAGTAATCCTCGGTCCACTCTTCAATGAATTTTCTTCCCTCAAGTGGGTCCTAACCATCTATCCACCCATTATATATGTTCCCAAAACTGTATTTGATGATCATTTTATTCTATGGTGGATAAACTTATTTCCCCAATGGATATCATTCAATGTTTTTGAGATGATTATAAAGGCAATCCATTGTGATAGGGGTATGGTCCATCATGATATGGTCGTTAGAATCACTATACCAATGATTCAACCCTATTGTACCTCTAATCTAGTACTTTGGAACATATCAACTTGCCTGTGGGATGAATACATCATTATTCATGTTGAATACATACAACAACAACCTTTTTTACAATGGTTAATCTTTATGGACCTCTAATAGTAGATATGGTAGTGAATCGTAGTCAAATTGACATCAAATGTAGTCTCCAATCTGGATACTATTCACCACTACTTCCATCTGATTGGAATCAGCATGAAGCTTGGGTGCATCCATTGATCTGAGATATTGGAATGTTTCGAAGTGTATTCATTGTGTTCAGTCTTGAATCATGATCTTGAACTATCATTTTACATAGGATCCCTATACTTGGAATGCCACATAGAGGAGAAGCATATTGAAATTCCCTATTTTCTAGAGATAATTGATAGAGTAAAATATTGTGGAACCCGATTCACAAAGATGCATTCAGAGGATGTATAGTTTCTCCAAAGGAGAAATTCATTACAATCATTCGTGGAGATCTATAATGGATAATGGGACCCCCATGTACTATTTATAGGTAACCCATGACCGAGCTTCATGGAGACCCTTTCTGACCCTAAATTCCTGATAACCATCACTATCCCAAGCATTGGATCACATTATGTCCAACATGCCTCATGAGCCAGTTTCGTGACAAGAAGAGTATTTTAATGATAGGCCCTCAGAATCTGATCCTCTTTTCCCATTAGATCCCATTCTATGGGGGTCATTGTTGGCATCTAAAATCATTCTATTGAAGGCAAAGATGAATTCATGGATGTTTTAAAGTTAATTATGGCTCAAATAGCCCCAATTTCATCATAGGAGTCTATTTTGTGATTCTTTATCACAGAGACCCCTAGCCACCACGTGTGTGAAGTAAGATGATAGATCCTCCATGAGTCCAAAAATCACAGCAACCACATGAGTGTATTTGCAGGTATTATTGCAATTCTAATGGATACCTACTGCTTTGCATTATACTTTTTCAATACAGTGCATCCCGTGAGATATTTGAGCCATGTTGACTATAAATACTCAACACCCCCACCTAAAATGTGTCACTACCCACACATTTCAACTTTTGGTCTCCCATTTCACAAATCCCTTGGGCACTGTGAACTTGACCCAAAAATGGATCTCCTAATGTAATTGAGAAATGTGAGCAATGATTTTATTTTTTCCCCATAGACCCTAAATTTGTTAGGTATTACCTTCAAAAAGGCATCCACCCTTCATGATGGAGGTATCCCCTTCTAGCTGCTCGAGGCTTCGCAAGACATTAATCCGTTATAAATAACTATTCAAATAATCTTTATGTTAATTCATGGGGACCATTCTCCATGAGGGTCTTTTCATCACGAAGAACCTTCAATTCCTGAAGCAACCTTGCATCGCAAATATCCTTTTTGATATCCAAATGGATTCACAATATTCTCCCATATTAGGCCCTCACAGATTTTGCGATGTGACTTCATGGTTCCTCGTGCAATTTCTCATGTTTTGTTTCTCTACCTAATGCTTCTCTACATAGATATTCTAATAGGTATTTCTACATATTGTGGCTATGCTAAAATGGACACCATGATTGACCACTCCTCTGCCCCATTGTATGTCAACATTTTTTGTTCCTTACCTTCACAAAGGGTTAAAGAGTGAAAATAGTGTAAATACTAGGAGTGAAGAGAGAGTCCATATCATCCGAGATACAAGACGTTAAACTGCCAAGAACCATCATCCTTACCCTACCTTAGGATTTCTCCATTCCCACTATCCCCTACAACATTGATATCATCCTTTCATGGAATGGAATCTACCCTTGGGGATGGGAAACCATTTTGGGGTAACCCCATACCCCTTCTTGCAGGGGTACCAACCTTTATCCTTTTTTCCTCCTCCGGATTCAAATACAATAGAGGGGATGGGCATAAAGGACTCTCCATATCCAATACCTCTCCCTCTGTGCATTGTCTCTAGGGGCCTCTACTACACTTATTCCCCAACAACATCCCCCATCGATGCATCTTTCATGATGTGATCCTATGGTCTATGGATTCCTCCTTTTTCTCACATCATGCTTGACCCACATGGGATTTGAGTTTAGTAGTGACTGTGAAATATTCCTTCTATTAATTTATCATAGATTCAGCCCCAGCTTCCAACCTCTTGGACCACAATACATTTTTAATCCCCGAACAACCAAACTATTTGGGTTTTGATCCCACTCTTATAAAAAAGGTATGTAGGAAGTCACCAACATGTTAAAACCCAACCATCATTAAACCCTGGTTCCCTCCTCATAGGGGTGAACCTCATGGATCTTAGCATCCACTATCCATTAAATTCCTTATATTTCCCTTGAGACACTATATATCAATAGGATCATTCTCCTACTTGAAGATCACATGAATTTATATTCCACCGAGGTAGCTAACCATGCATAATCCCCACCCATATGTCTCATTTTTTACATGGAAGCTAACCAGGCATAACCCCCAACAACCCATCATAACTATGTTGTGTTTTATTCCCAGCCTACTGGGATATATATAAAACATCTTTGAGGTTCACCCCCAACATCATCATATTCACCTCAGTTCCACATCATCCATTCCATTCCACTTCAACAATTATTCCACATCCATCCTGATTTTTACCCGAGCCACCACATCTCATTGAGATCATTCCATCAACACTATCTCTACTCTCAACAGCACATGATAAACTAACCATGAATAAGCCCCACATAATCCATATTCATTCAACCATGAATTCTTCTCCATCAATGGGAATCTAGACAATTATATTCCCCAAATCACTCCTTCAAACTATATTTGTTTTCATCTTTTTCTACAGAAGGTATAAAGTAATACAACCCATGTTTCAATCCCATATAATGGTGAAAATTAGTGTCCCCCTCTTTTGGGTCCACCTTCTCTAATCCTACCTCAGTGTTGTTCAAATCAACCATCAGAGTTTGAAACATTCCCTTTATGGTGCATTCCACTATCATCCCTGACCTCACTAGGAATTTGGATCCATCCATCATGTAAACATTACAGGTTATACTTCATAGTGATTTAAATATATATTACACCGTTATAATTTTTCTGATCAATATGATATTTCTCCATTAGATGTTAAACACATGGAATACCACATGTTAAACATTGGATTCCAAGGAAAAACTTGGGGACATGCCTCTGGCATAAGATACCCAGCTATCAACATTGGAAGACTTGGGTTTTTGTGCCCTTGAGAATCCCTTTGACAAGGGAGAATACTGGTGTTATAATGTTTTAGAATCTAGAATTCCACTAATGCCATGTGACTACTCTCTTGACCAATGAATTCATCACTCACTTGACCCCTATGAATGTTTAGGAATAACTAATGTAATTAACCCGTTTCAACAAAGATTGGTCACTAGTAATGGGTTTCACAAACAATATCTTAATCTGTAAGGGAGGCCTGTACTATGCAATAAATTCTGAGGAAGAATCCATGAATGGAGTGACCTAAAACCTATCATCCTATTTAAATAAAGTTGAATACATCTCATAAGGAGTGATGAAAATTTCCCACCTTTGGAAATGATGAAGTTGGGGAAACAAATGAATGTGTCACAGTTTGAGGAGCATGATGAAGTGCATGCCCCAGTGGAAAGCATCCAAAACACTGGGTATAACATACATTTTAGATTTTTATAAACATGATTTTTTTAATGTAAGTTATTATCCATATATTGGAGGATCATCTACCATTAGAGAAGTTTTTGTATCATAATGAATACCACTCCACCAGTAAAGTAGCACCTTTTTAAGGCTATGTATGTGGGACCTTATTGGTAACTATCATACAAGATAGAGCCAGTGGGAAATACTATTTGGACCATATTTTTAGTTCTATTGATGGTTTTGAGGGTGCAGTTCCTAAAGGGTCTGATTAAGACCACCTGAAAAACCCCATGTGTTTTCTATAGACCAACAATGATGGACTTTGCAGTTCGAGTGTTTATGAGTATTTTACTAGTTTATTGATTATCTCTGGGGCTCTTAAGACCTTTCTTTTTTCCTACTGAAATTTTTGGGTAACGAGGTAGCACACCACTTCAGCACTTAACCATTGTAGTTTTTTTTTATTTTTTTATCAAAATTTCAAAGATAAGGAGGTATATGAATCAATCCTCAGATGACATTGACCTAGGAAAATTATGTCTTGGGAGAGGATTTTCTTTTCTATATGATCTATAGACATTGATCAATGGAAGATAAAATATGATTTTTGGGAATGTATTTTTCTTGGGTGTGTGTTTTTTAGAGTCATAGGAAACTATATAGTGATCTCATGGGAGTGGGAGACTTAGTTGAGAGCTCAATATCCCCACCCCGATTTTTTAGGATTTTGTTTTTTTGGATGAAACTCTTTGAATGAGGGAATAATTTAGAGACTCTATTTTATTCATTTAGGTCATTGGAATATTTTATGAAATATTTTTGAATATGAGCACTGATATGGTGAGTGAATCCAATTACTGGTGATCCTAAAATTATTTTCATAAAAATATTAAAAATATTTAATATCATGTGCATGCAGTTTTTTCAAATAAAATTAACATTTCATGAATGGAGTCTTAGAATAAAAAATCTGGGACCACATTTGATTCTATAGAAAAGGTTTTTCCCTTGGTGTCACCTAATGTAGGTTAGATCAAGATTTTCGGATGAGGTATCCACTAGCGGAAGCGTTTAAATTATAATAAATGATTAATTTATATATGTTAATTAAAATGACCAAAATCTAATACTCTATAAGTATTTCATTATGAATTTATTTAGGGTTAGTTTCATAACCCTGGGAGGTTTTTGAGATTATATTTGATGACATTTATTGGATATTTAGGATTATATGATGACTGATGATCGGATCGAGGGGAATCAATTGGAAGAAGACACAATAGATCATCCTCACTATTGGGGAATGCGTTGTTCAACAAATATTGAAACAATATTTAGATAGGTATCATAAATTATGGTTTCCATCATCTTGATTAAATTTTTAAATATTTAATATTATTTACTTAACTCTTTTCGGTGATTTCACCCCCTTCTAATGCGCCCCTTTGAAGAATTAAATTTTTTACTCAGTTTATTACCCTTATTGATTATTTAATTTTTTCACACTGAGTTTCCCTAATATAATATAATTTCCCTAGTACAATTTTACCAAATATTATGAACCTTTATTCTTGTTACTTTACCCCACCTTTTCTTTAGGTTCCTCCTCGTTGGGATTTGGGGCCACTATTTATCATTGTCGAGCCGGTCTGAGTGTGATCTCTCCCACAGATTTGTTTTCCATCTATGAAAAATGATTGCATCCATGTTTTTTGGGTAGATCATGATGTATTTAATTTATTGGTGATGTATTTTTAGTTCTAAGATCTGATCCTGAGACAGAATCAACACCGAGGATGTTCGTGGGTGATACATGATTCATATGAGTGGCCATATTCCAATTTGGGATACTAGAGGTCAAGAAATCCATGGAAGGCATCATTATCCTCAATATTGATTGATTAAATATGGTATCAGTTGATAGTTTCTTGAGAGTATTATCTAAAGACATGTGGTTAAAACATATGTATATAGATGGTTTTCTAGTGAAATATGGAATAAACCCATTTTCCTATTTTCGATGGAGGGTGGTGTGTGTTATTATTAGTTTTTTTAATAATAAAATGTGACATTTATTAATATTTTATTAATATTAATATATGACATTTAATAACATAAATAATATTTTTAAAATTATGTGATATGTTCCAACATAGGATACTAGCCTTTGTGATGGGCCTCCAGTGTTGGAAATGGGGAGGGAAATACCCCTAGATGTGTGAATTCATGATTCCCACTCATATATACTTCATAATAACAATAATTAAATTATTATTATCTTTATTGGAGTCCCTGATTTTATTATATTAATTTAATATATGTTAAATGCTATTGGGTCACATGGGAATTGAGAGGATACCCCCTACATTACACATGTCAATGTTGGGGAGGGGATTTGGCCTTGACATGCCTCCTTTAGACATTAAATAAATTTTATAATAATAATATTAGAATGGGGAGTTGATAAAAAAGAAATAGGTGGTGCATTTTATTGATTGGAGAATGATGGATCTTGTGTGTTCCCCTCTAAATTTTAATTATGGATTATTAAATATAATAATATAAAATATATTTTTTTCATTTTTTTATCAAATTTTAAATCACTATGAACAAATTTGTGTGAAACCAAATATTTATATTTATATGAAATCTTCATCATGGTATTTAGATGAATGATTTAAGACTAACGTTGGATACTATTATCTAGCTCCTAGCTCCGGGCTCTGAAGCACCATACATGCGTGTTACCACACATTGCATTTTTTCACCAGTTTTCGGATTTTGAAAACTAAATAGATTATACCATGTTATTTTCATTGAGGATCACAATAGTGTTATCAATTTGTCAATTCATCACTATTTTAATGTTTTTTTGTTTTATGTTTTATCCCAAATGACCCACGAAAAGCCACATACTCTCATTAGTATTTTCACTAGACTCAGATTATGGCCCAAAAGCATCCTTTTTTGAGTGTTTCTCAATATAGAACATGATAGTATCCTTATTAATAGGTTTTTTAATATGATATGATATGTTATATGTGTGATGCTTTATTAGGATATGATTGGCGATGATAGTGATCAGAAAAGTTCATCTGAGTGAGGCTGGAGTGTTACCACATAATGGACTAGAGCATCGGTCATCTATCTTATATGTCGTACCACCCTAGTGGAAAAGGATCTAGGTACTCTACATAATGATTGGTACCCCTGATAGATTAGGTTGTGATCCCCCAAATTACTGAGTGGTACCCCCTAACTTACTAGGGATTATTTCCTCTACCTACTAAGTGGTACCTCCTGATGCACTGGGGTGATGGGTCCTCTATCTACAAATTGAGTGGTACCCCTATAATAGACATGAGAATGGGTCCTCTACCTATTGAGTGGTACACCCTTAAGGGACTAGTTTTTGGGTCATCTACCTACATCGTGGTACCCCGAATGGACTATGGTGGGGCTCCTCTATCTGAATACTGGTACCCCCAGAAAGACTAAGGTGTGGGACCTCTACCTACTGAGTGGTACCCAATGATAGACTATTTAATGGGTCTATTATCTACCGAGTAGTACACATGATGAACTTGGTCATGGTTCATATATCTGTCTACTAATTGGAACTCCCTTGTTATACAATTATGTGGTTCCTCTATTTTGTTTTTGTTCTCCCTTGAATGTGTGATTAAGTAGAGATGTGTGGGTATTCCACATTGTTACTTCATCAGATAGGCACATATGATGCTAGGCATCAATGACGGACCTTTGGAGCTTTATGTAGAATCAAAATCTTTTTCTAGCCTATGAGACGGAGTTCCTTTTTCTCTCTCATACTGGATTATTATATGATCATATATATATATATATTTCTGTGTGTGTGTGTGTGTGTTCCCTTGGGATTTGTTTCCCTATTTCTTTGGTTTGAGATAATTAATTATATATTGAGTTATATTTCTCTATCTTCATTTTTCAGTTTTCCTACTGAGTATATATATACTCACACAAGTGTGGAAGTTTCTAAGACATGTTATTCTATATAAAGATGTAAAATTGATCAATGGTGATTAGATGTAAACATAGAGATACTCTGGTTCATAGACTGTTTATGGTGGTTATACGTAGATATTTACATTCTGGATCCCTCAGCATTTATTTTACATTTTTTATCATGTTGGGACATCTTTTCTGAGTGCGAGTTTATTTTTTCCTTTACATTTTTTTGTACTATTGCATTCTTTTTTATTCACTAGGGTTATTTCATTGATAGTTTTTACTCTAGATTCTATTGTATTTTAATGCTAACCTTATAAACGTATGCATGTTAATGGTTTGGTGACTTCACACTTGTACTTTTGGAAAATTCCACCCATTTTATTTATACATTTTGACACTTGTTGTTATACCCCATCTTGTGGAGTTGGGCATAGGGTCATGGTATCTTGGTCTTCCACTGGCCATGCAAGACCTTATGGGTCTAGTCATTAAATGCATATTCCATGAGGTTATGGTGAGGATGGTGGTACTTTTATATAGGTGGTTTAGAAAATATGGTTTCAGTCACGATTATGATAAGTTAGTAAATATTTTTTTAAGTTGGTTAATATGTGATTAAGTTGTTGAAAATCAGATTGGGATTATTCAAGGTAAAATCTCAGTGATTCCATATCCCTTATAATCTCTAATAAATGGGATTCATATGGTATGATCCTATAGGTCGAGTCCATCACTTCTTATATTTATGTAAATTAATCTGTATCATAAAACACATTATATATAAATCTTAATAGTAACTATAAAAAATATATATTATCAACAAGTATTATTCTTTAGAGTATTTTAAATTAGATGTCATATATATTATTATGGACAAAAATAAATAATCTCGTTCATTTGTGGTCAATAACTACAGTACTTAATAATGAAATTATTATTTAAAAAATGCATATTAATTAATAAATATTTTCTCCATTTAATGTTTACATCTTTAGAAATTTTTCCCTCAAATTTTAATTTTCTATACAAAAACATATGAGGGTTCTTCTATTTCATCACCTACTTCAGTTCCCTTTTTGCATCATCAAAACAAAATTCTACCACAACACATTTACCAAATGATTTTTCCTTTTTCAAATAAAATTTTCTCTATAATATATTGTCTTCATCTATTTATTATGTTTTGAAAGATCATTATATAGTGGTTCCACCTCTTGATTCAGAAAATGTGAATGTTATAGTATATACTTCCCCAAGAGGGATACATGGAACATATCAAGTAGTTGGTATATGTTTGGTGGGAGTTTTAATTAAAAGGCCACAACTCTGATATAATAATGTATCTCAAAGGGGTCGATGTATTTTTGACAAATCTTTCCCTAATTCAAAAACCTTTTGACGTATTTCTATTGAAATATATGTATGCACACCTTATCTATGACCTCAAACTCTAGGACTCATAGATCATTATCCATATATATTTTTAGGTGAATATGTGTAAATTCCATATGACATTTAATGGGTGGAAACTTCCCTGAGGTCTCTTAAATAATATCAGGCCCCATAAGGTTCCACCATCCAACATCATCCCATTTTTTTGGAGTTTGAAAAATCTTCCCATACATAGCCCCATAAATATCCACTTGAATATTAAAATGGAAACAATACTTAGATGATAACATCACTAGGCGATGTTGTTTATCCCAAAATCCTTAGAAATTCCTTAAATATAATCTCATCATATCCTCTAGGATTTAACTGGTTATCTCAGATTTACCATCCACTTGAGGGTGATAAGAAGTAATAAAACCCATATCTAGGTCCAATGCTTGCTGAATGATTTTCTAGAAACACATGGTATACCTCAGATCTCGATCAAATATTATAGAGAGTTTAAATCCATGGATTATTATCACTTCCCTTATTTATATCCAAGTGTGATGTTTAAAATAGAAATGTTCCATAATATTAATGAAATGTGATGACTTTTCTACGAGATTTAATACAACCTAGCTATTTTTATTTCATTTAGATATCATATGGGGTCCAAACAATAAATCCTTGGTTATCTTTTACTATTTAAAAAATTATATATTAATTGATCACATCATACCCTTAGTCATCTATCATTTAGCCTTACCTTATTGGAAATAAAGAATCAAAATATAAATTATACCATATACCTCATCAAGTTATTATATCAATTTTTTCTTTATATATCTATGAATCCTACTACTTATATTATGATCAGACATGGATGAGGAATTCACATCGTCTAGAAGTCCCTTCTTCGAAACTAGTTTTTATAGGTTACATATCCGAGTTCCAAACCTTATACCTCCATCATTATCACTGTTTACCTATATAATATTTGTTGCATCTCATTGTAGCTCCTCATTATCTTTTTTTCCTCCATGATCCTCTCAAGAATGTATGGTAGATATGTTATTTTATAAAGGTATTATGAAATCCATTTTATGAATTCCATGAAAATCCTTTTCATTTCAAATATGATTTACTCCCTTTTAATACTCATCCTTGATAGGGTTGTGGGATCCACATTACATAGTGAATCTCCTAGTTTGTTCACCTTCCTATGATGGAAATGGATTTAACAATCATAAACCATTATCATCTCTAATAACCATCATTGGTACATATTCAAATCTATTTTTTGAAAATATACTTGACTCTTTTATGATCAATAATTTTTTCACAAATTTCCATCTAGAGATAATGTCACCTAATCGAAAATGATAAGATCACTGCATCAAATTCCATGTCTTATGGTTGGTATTTTAGCACATATATCATTAATTAGTGTGAGGAATAGGTTGTCACCTTGTCCTTGTGCATGAGAGCACGAACCAAGACCTTTTTGGACACATCACTATAAAACAAAAATATTTACCCACTAGTGGGTAATCTGATCATAAGAGATGTGATTAAACTCATATTCAAATCTTTAAATCCATCCTCACATTATTCTGTAAATAAAAACTTCACTCCATCCATAGTTATTATGGTTAGTGTACCTAAAAATCATGATAAATTTTTAACAAGTAAATGATAGTACACAACTAATCTTAAGAAAATATGGATCTCCATTTCAAATGTTAGTCTGGGTGATTCTTAAATTTCCTCTTTTTTAAAGAATCTAAAAATACTCATTTACCCGTGATAACATGCACCAAGAATGTTACTTTATCCATATGAAATTCATATTTTATATACTTCATATATAACTTTTCCTTTCACTAGGTCTTCAGTACAATAATAAAATAATCCTCATTACCCAAATTTCTTTTAGAGTAGATAAGAAAATCATCTATAAATAATACCATAAATATATCAATGTAATCCTTAATACCTCTATTCATTACGTCCATGATGATTGATTGAGATTTAGTCAGTCAATAGGGAATACATATGAACATGTAGTTCTCAGACCACGTATTAAAAGTAGTATTAGGGATATCCTCCATCTATAACATTACATGATAATAGATGAGATTTTATCAATAGAAGAATGATATTATGGACCTATCCCAAATATACCTCCTTTTGTTTTGTCAACCCTCTACATCACAACATTGTAGGACTACATATGGCCTGATTCCCATACATTGGATATGTAGTGATGCCCATATCTCACATCCAATGTCCATCCTAGTAACTCACCAATCTATATGCCTTTAACTTTGAGAGTTGATTGTTATATCTACCATTAGTATGATCAATCGACATACCTAAGAACATAGTGGTGAAACTCTCAAAGTGTCGAACTCATAGTGAACATACATTTATGGTCACCCCCATGCATCGAGACTTCCTTGATTTGGATCCCTATCATCCTTCCATTCAAGTTAGTATCTCCAACACTGATGTCCCATCTCTAAAATTGGATCTCCTCCCTTCCAATGAAAATAACTTGATGGAAGTCTTGTGAAAGCTAAGGATTACCATTTTTTATACATGGTCAATGGTCAATCTATAATTTTATATCCCCATTATTGAATGATGAATTTTTGAAACCTTTGTTTTCAAAAAGGTCAATAGTCATTTACAAATCATCAACAACCCCGTTTCATGGACCAAATCTCAAAAGTACAAATTTTCTTCATTTCCTCCTCCCTTTATTTTGGTAAAGTTTTAACACCCTTATTATTATCCCTCCATGAATTTTTACATGTTGATAAACCAAGTTGGTGTCATTGGGACCCCACCATGTGGGATTATAATTTCCATTTTCATCACTCACATGTGATAGGGGATATTTTCTACTCTATGTTTCATTACTGATGTGGGATTAAGAATAATGGTAAGGTATTTCATGGCAGGGTTGATACATAGAAATATTCCTAGGAAGGATGTTCCATGTGTTGGATGTTCACTAAAATGTACATTCATGAAATGTATGCGCACATAAATAGAATTCATGATATATATATATATATATATAGGATATTATATACTTAATAGAATCAAATGATGCATGTATTTTTAAAGGATGTGATGCATGAATAATATATATATATATATAATATTTTACCTAGAATGGTTTCATTAGTTTCAAACCATTATGAATGGTTTAAAGGAATTACATTAAATCTATTAATGAAATTAAATGAATTATACCCCAACAAGAATAAACACATATAATGTGTGGGAGGTTCCTCAGTATTGGACTATATAAGAGGATGACATCATCATATTAGGTGTGTGTGGTGTGAAATTCTTTTGAATCCACTTCCATATATTATAACATCCTAAAGAACTATTTACCTCACTCTAGAAGCCACTAGAACCCCTTTAATTTTATAGGAATTCCCACACTATGATTATAGATTCACTATTTAGGGTATCACCTTAGAGGTAAGGTGCTTTCTTTCACTGCACCTCATAATCTGATTCATGAATTCTCTTCAAAAGAGAATAAATGGATGTTACTATTATCGAATACCAAGTACTTTGTTTTTTTATTATTTTATATGTTGATTCATGAAGAAATATCTCCATTTTTATGATTTTTTCAACTAAAAATGATCAAAAGATAGTCATATAAATCTGTTAGTAGTATAATTATATGGTTATTCATGTTTTCAATTTTTTTGAATCATCTGTTTTCAAATTAAAATGATATACGATATTTATTTCAAAAGTTATATATGTTTCAAACCATTATGTGAGTTGTGTAAGATTTAATATAATTTACACATACAAAGGTAGGATATGTAATGTAAATTACCTTTCATATGACATTACGTAATGTATATACCCCTAAAAAATCATTATTTAAATGTAGATATTCTTTTACTCTACTGTGTTATCCTAATGAATGTTGTTTCACAAAGGTAAATATTCCTTCACCCATAAATTATACCCTTATAAAATGAGTCTTTTAGGAATGTGGTACACATATGAAAAGGATTTTTTTTATAGGTAATACCATTATAAGAGGTACACACATACTTCAGTACCCTTACATAAAAATTCCACATAAGGGTAACCTATGTATTACCTTTATAAAAAAGGTTTTCATAAAAGTATTGTGCAAATGTAGTGGTTCCATATAAAGGTATTATAAGGATATAAAAGATTATGTCAAGGTAATGAAGTAATTATAGTTATGTTATGGAGTTCATGTAATGTTAAGAGACCAATAACCTTGTGTGGTATGTTCCATTCAAGGGGTTAAGGATGTTTCCCTTATGTGTAATATGGGTTTTGGGTAACAGTATGTATAATATTGATAATTTTTATAATATATAATTTTTTTAAATGGTTTATAAATTTTTTATAAATCACTTTAAAGAGTATTTTTTGAATTTTTAATTTATTGGTACATTATAAATTTTTAAAGTAATTATAATTTGTCTATAATTAATAAAGCAAATGTTTGTTAAAATATTTTATTGAAAAATATTAAATGTTCATATTTGAAATACCATTTAACCATATTATATTAAATAACATATGATATAGAAATAAATTTTTTTATTCATAAATCATAAGAATATAATTTATTAAGAGTTATAAATTATTAAATAACGAAAATATATATAATTTTTATATAAATTTTTTTAATTCATCATTATTAAAAAATTGAAATTTTCAAATTCAGTTTAATTTATTTGGATATTATTTAATTCAAATAAAAATGTATATTGATGATTGGTTTGATCAATGTTTTAATAATGATCAATTATATGACATTTATATTTTGTAAAATGTATAAAAATAAATAAATGGTCATACATAGTTTATAAATCATAAAATATCATATATTTAAAATAAAAATTCCATAAAATGAATAATATGTAAGGGTTTGTATTCAAATGAATATAAAATATTTATAATGTGGAATATGGAATAAATTTTTTGTTAAATCTTAACATTATAAAAGGGTTTATATTTAGATTGTTTATCTGAATTATTCATAAATGTTTGTCTTATGTTAAAATATTGGCATGTTTTCATTCATTAGTGGTTATTCGTTACATTATTCATATTTAGTAAACTGTTTAAGATATTTAATACTATTCTCGTTTTAGTATAAATTATTAAATTGGCAGAAGGATAAACCTGTGGCACTCATATAGGGAATGTCTCTATATTGAATATAATTCTAATCTCCCTTGACCAAAGTTTTTAGTTGTAGTTCTTTTATTGAATTTGGTTGTTGAATATTTTTTTGTAAATATGCTGTTTTATAGTTATGATGAATTCAATTCACATTTGAGTAACGTTTCGTAGGGTAGAGAGACTTGGGGAAATTCTAACTACCCACCTGGAGACATATGCCTTGTTTAAGTAGCTGAATTGGGTTTGTTATATGTCACTCTAGGAATACTCATACGAAGACATCTATGCCTTTACATGATGTATTCAAATAATTTATGCATATAATTCATATAGATATGTATAAATATTATTGACTTCTATTTTCATGTAATTAACACAAAATTTTTTGTTGCGTATATATTTATACATCAATATGGTTTGAAAATATTGATTTGTATATGGAAAAAAATCCACACTAAATTAATAAAAGAATGAATATATAAAAGTAAATAACATGAGATAAAATGGTGAGGTTAAAACATCATATAAATTGTAAGTTTGATATTCCTCCTAAATAAACCCTTATAAAAAAACTATCTTTCAAGTGAGTTGGTCATGCCAAAGTTAGGCGCCCATGGATTATCTTTTGTGAGGAATGAATGTAATGAGTGATTATACATTATTCGGTTTCGTGCATATGATATGGTTAGGATCATCAAGACCATATTTTGTTGGTTTGTTTTTGTCATATTATTTATATTTCACTAGTCACTAGATCTTTATAGTAATATATTACTATATTAATGGAGTTGAGAATATCAATATGATATATTTGGGTAATGGTTTATCCCATAAACTATCAAAGAGTCACTACATTTGTGATTGGGATGAATCCCTACATAAATAACTATGTAGATAGAAAGATACTAAAGAAGAATAATTTCTTAGATTAATATGCATCTCTTCCCACAAATGGTTTTGATATATTTTAAAATGGTCGCATTATTATAGAGGTATCCCATTTAATAAAAATCATTATTAAGTGTTAATAATACATGATACTCATGTGATAAATGGTTTCTTTTCAGATAAAATAATTATCATTATAAAAATAGATTATCTTGAATTAATTCTTGTGTGTAGAAGATTAATGTAAGTAGGTTATATGATTTATGAGTTAGGAGTTGTTATTTAGAAATATTGGCCATTTAAAAAAATATTAGGAAAGTTAAATGTTTCAAAATAGAACCTTCCTCAGTAAATAGTAGTATATGTTGTTCAATAAGTGAATATTGTTTATTATAGAAGCATATAGTGATTAATATTAGGTTTTGAAGGAGTTATACACATATGTACCAACATAATCTTATTCAACACTCATGAAGTCAATAATTTTGGGTACGTCAGTGGTTTGAGGAATTATAGTCTCATATATTCAATATTATTAGGCATATAACATTATATTCAATATGATTGAATGTTTTATAACCCTATGAGATTATAGGGTTTCCTTAAAAGAATTATTGGTCCTAGAAATCATAGATATTGTTCTCAAATATATATGATATCAACTATATGAATTATACAGTATTTTAATATAAAAAGGATTAAAGTTAATAAAGAATTAAATCTTGACGTTTTCATTCATGTAATGGATCAAATGAGTTTATACATTGAAAATTTTGACTCTTTATTATTGGATAAATTTTCATATGATTATTACTATAACATTTTTCTCTTGGTAAGATCATGAACCAAATTATTTTTATTAAAATTATATAGAGTGTTTTTGAGACACATAGTTGCTATTTTTATTTCAACAAATTTCCTTAATGGGATATGTAAAATGCATTGTTATTGTTCGATAATTCATAGTATTTTAATTTATGGTAATTTTATGACAATGAGAGTTGATTAAATGGAAATTTTAATATATACTCTAATAATGTTTAGAATGAATGAATTAAGGAAATGATTTTTTGACTGTGGTACTATATGGTGTGTACATGTAGTTAAAAGTTCAGACCAAAAGAAGAAAATTGAGTTTAAAAGTTCAGCAATATTTAATAAAGAATATAATCAAGTTCATTCAGATATAGGATTTTTACGGAGGAATATAAACAATTAAATATGATTGGATTGTTAGGGATACAACAGAATACATTTGTGAATCTCCATGGAATAACCATTTTAGGTATGGATGTCCTAGAAATTTAATATTTAATTTCTAATGGTATGTGATAAAGAATGTGTCATTTAATTTGTTTTGTCAATATAAGGGATTTTAAAATAAATTAAAGGTTCATTTGAGATTTTATTTTATATTCATAATATTTATAAAATCATTACTACATCAATAATTTGAATGAAACGAGTTTTTTTCATGTTCAATGGAATATAAGTAAAAGATATATATATTATCTAATTTATCTCGTGTGATAAGAGAGGATGTTATACCAAAAATTTATTTATGATATTCTTTAATATATACCCATAGTTTTGAATTTATTTGATTTCTACAACATAACATAGGAAGAATATTTGGATAAAAGTGTTTATCTTGGATAAATTTTGTATTCGTGTGTTTGTTAAAATATGAGGGAAAGTGTTTCCACCATCCAACAATGATATAATTTAAAAAAATATTCTTTTCAAATTGGAAATTACCAATACATAGAATAACATATATGATATGGAAACAATAATATTTCTGATTAGTATTCTTACTGAAAGGTAATAAATTTTATTTCCTATAATACAATTTTTTTTGTGTTGAGTCTTATAAAGATAATTAAAAGATAATATAATACCTAGGTGGCCGGTGGGAGTGTGTTTGGACTTAAAAAAATTTCATGGTTAACAAATAAAATATTGTTTAAATTATAGTTTGAATTATTTTTATGATAATATCTAAAAAATTAGGATGTGAGGAAGTAATGAAAAAATAAAAATAGTTATAATTAATTACTGTGAGAAACTAAATATCATTCTTATGTAAATTTTTTTACCAGTCTGATAGTATAATGATTTTTCACTTTATTCCCTACATAATTTTAGTTGATGTGATGCTAAAGAAAAAATTGAGGAGTTTCATTTATTTAATATGAAAACTAAACATCTCAATTTCCTAAGGTTTTATATCAACCAATTTAAAAAGTCTAATGCATGATAAACTAAAAGTTTTTAGGATATGATGGTTAAGTGAGATATGAAGAGTTTGATTAATTATAGTAATGAAGTGGGTATCACATTATCCAAAAAGAATTTAAGGTAAATTGGTAAAATGATACTTTAAAAAGATATATTATTTTCAAAATATTTCATGAAAAAGGTTTTATGGAAAGGGTTCCAAGAATTTTTATGACATACTTAGGATGAGTTATAAGTAGATAGTCAAAGATAACATTCTAAAATTTAATTTTATATAGTTAAGGTGTATGAATATAATTTAAATGATTACAACATAAGAAATATGATTCCTTTGTCTCACCAGTATTCAAAATAGCTTAATTAATAACTGTTTCTCACTATGAGGTTAGTAGTAGTATTTTATATAGTATAAACATTGGGATTTGGTAGGAATTACTTAATAAAGTAATGTTAAAAATATATTTCTGAAGTAACAACATGAAACTTATATATAATCTATTATTAAATAGTTTATAATGGTCGTAAATTTTTAATGTTATTATAAAAAAAGAAAATATCCAAGTACCATACATTCGTGTAATCAAGTATTTTATACTACATGAATAGTAGAATGAAAATTTATATTCAAATTATTAATTTAATTATCCTTAAAAATGATCTTTATGGTTTATTATTGGGTGTAATTATGTGAAAAGGTTAAAATGAATCAAATCTTATATTAAATGAAAGATTTATATTTGAGATATGTAGAATTGAATCTTTTGGTAATAAGTATAGACTTATTACATATATTAAATCTCCAAATTATGTCTCTTGGAATGTCATATGATCAAAGGAATACCCGGGAGAATATTCTTATTATCATTCCTTATTACCTGATGTCAGTGATATACCAATAATGATAACCTTCATATGTTGATACCCGAATTATGAAAGCCAACATACATACACAAATAATATGTGGGTGGTTGGGTATGTTGTTGATCATGTCATCAGTTTGAGTACAAAAAATGAGATATTTCCACTTTTATGACAATGAAATTATTTTACTGAATGATTGGATTAGACTAAATAAATTAATGGACATGGTTAGATATTTTTCATATGATGTGTTAAAATACATGGATAAGTGACAAGTGGTGTACTTATTATATGAATGATTGACTTGTGAGGTATTCATAGACCTAGTTATTATTTTTGTAGTAATTAAAAAATGGTGAGAAGCCAATACTAGATTGAACTGTTCCATTTATAGTGGCCATATGAAGTCAAGGGAAAAGTTATTATATAGTTATCCATATGATGAATATGACACATCACGGGGAAGATATGTTAATTTAGAGATATGAGTACATTTTATAGATATTACACAAGTATACTTAGTAGATTCAGTATAATTGATGCTTTTATAGAGGGATATCTTTGACTACATCAATGAAATTGGGATTTCATAGTTGTTTTCATCAATGCTAAGGCCTGTAGGGTCAAAAAGTTAGGCCCTTGGATAAGGATAAATTTTTTTACAATTTTTTTTTAAAATAAAATATTTTGATGAAAAAAAACATATCCAATATATTTTGGTTTGATTAAAACATATTTTTGAAGTTTTTATAATGTTCTTATGAGATTTAATTGCAAGTAAGATTTTTTTGGATGTGTACTAAAATTTACAAAAATGCGATTTATGTAAAAATTTATATGATTCTTGAGATATATTTTCATATATATAATATTATATATTATATACTTAACATATGAATATGAATCATGTGTTATACAAGAATGTAATGAATGAATTTTATATATATTTATATATATATTATTTTTATAAAAAATATCTATAAATTATAAACCATTATAAATGTTTTAATGTATTCATTAAATTCATTGAAAAAATTAAATTAACTATACCCCAAATAGAAGAATCACATATAATGCATTGGAGGAGGCTTAGGAATTGGCTATAAAAGAGGATAATATCTTCCAATTGAATGTTTGGGGTGTAAAATTCTTATGAATCCTATTTAGAATCTCTCTACCTCCAAAATAACTATTTTTTTCACTCCGAAAGGTTCAAGGAACATTTTAGTTTCATGGGTATCCATGTGATATGATTGTGGATCCATTAAAAGATGTATCACATTAGTGTCATAGTACATTCGTTCATAGATCCTTGTCATCTCTCTAAAAATTCTTTTTCATAGAGGGTAAAAAGGTTTCTATAAATTTAAAATTCTAATAACTATGTTTTTATATTATTTCATATTTTTATTTTTTAATATATATATATATATGAGGTGTTTGGTGTGTATACCACTTCTAATGATCCCAATATGATCATATGAAACCCATAACTATAGATCCAAACATAATGACCTTAAACTCTGTGTAACTCATGTTAAATATGTTTGTTTTGAACAAGGAATCCATGATCCACCTTTATTGTTGGTTTACTAGTCTCCTTCATGCCACAAGAACATCTTTAGGATACACCCTTTTTATATCTAAGATCCATGGACTTAAAATAATTGTATACACCTCGTACAGAAATGAAGACGGAAAAAATTGTGAATCCCCCCCCATTGCACCGCAGTCCATATCCATTATACAACACCCTTAAGAATTCATAAACTAATTCCCTTTTTATATAGACCATGTCAAACGACATTAAACTATGATACTCTTATTCATTAATCAAGTGCACTCTCCATTTTTGTGATGTTCACCTACAAACCTACCTCCTATAACCCCATGTTTCTTGCTTCCTAGTTTCATTTAATACTTTCATCTTATTAGTTCTCATATATTGATCCAATCCACAAACATCCCCATTTTTTGTTCCTTTTGAGTATATATTTGTTCTACTTTATGCAAAATATTCATATTTACATACCATGGCATTTTGAAACTCCGGTTGTGGTGGTCTCCAAATCATGAATATAAATAGTGTACCTTTTTTAAAGGCACATATTCTACCTATGAGCCTATCGGTTCCAACCTTGGAACATTAATTTATTCCATGAATGATCCAGTCTTGTTGAATATTTCATATCACCCATTTGGCCGAGATATAATTACATTAAACATTATTCCTTTTCCATGTGGATATTCTTCTAATTATAGGCCTCACATTTCCATCCACTCATATTTGGTTGATTCTACCCTTCATGCCACACAGGCTCTCCAATGACAATTTTGGTCCGACTAGAAACACAATAAAATTCCCAAGTTAAGAGGAATAAATTTTGGATATGTTAAAAATAAAAAAAAATGGAATCATGATAAAAATATAGGCTAATATCCAGCATTTCACACATTAGACTTGGGGAAAATTAAGGAATTTCATTATAAATGGATAAATGATTCAAGAAATCTTACTAGTCCTCAAAATAAATTCAGTTGTGCATGTTAAACCCCATGGTTTTGGAAAAATTTATATCCAATACTCCCCACCCCCCACTTTTGTCCCGCTCATGAGGCCCTCCATGAAGAACCACTATTTTTTATCACATTTCATGTATCCTAGTTTTTTTAAATAGATAATAACATTGTCATCAGTTTACTCATACATGTCACAAGAAGTTAAGGTACCCAATAAACATACAGGATATAACACCCAAATATTTTACAATTTTTCTTATTTTAAATAAATTTAATCTCTTCAATAGCTTAATTTTCACAAAACAATGAGCATAAGTGAACTTCAAAATATTATTATTTTAACATAATCATTATGACCTAGCAGTTTGAATGGTGGTAATTAATGAGATTAATTAAATTATGAAAATATATCTAACATATGTTTATAAAATGAATTCACTAGTTACCAATTAATTTGAAATGAAAATAACAAAACAATTGAAAACAAAGAATGTTTTTTATTAGAAAAACTATACTTATACTCAGAATGGAATGTTATATTATTTAATTAAAAAAATCACTATTAGTGAAATATATTTATGAAATATATATTTTATATATTTATTAAACTCTTTTTCAGTTCATCCAAAAAGTTTTATAAGCTAAGATAAGATTAAGTTCAATTGTAAGCATAAAAATCTATATTTTTTAACATGCATTTTCGCTGCCTATTGATGGTGAACTTGTTTTAAAAATAAATTTTGACAATTTTTTAATTCTAATTTTAAAAAAAAATAATTTTTGAAATATTAATTTTAAAATTATCTAAGCATTATTTATTATTATTTTTCTAATAACATTCATTTTTTGATGAATAGTGAAAAATATTGCATTTTAATTGAAAGCATCATTTGGTTATAATTTATTTATATAATTAAAATATATTTTAAATAATTTTAAAACTATTAATGGTTCAATTATAAATAAATAAATCTAATTTTTTTATTTTGATAAATTCTCATTTAAATTGGATAAAAAATATTCGATCCTTTTGGTCTTTTTCACTTTAAATCACATCTTTCCCGTTGGGTCTGTGGAATTAATTTTAAATGAAAATTTTCTAATTATGTGAATTGAATTTCTTTAAATCGATTAAATATTTTTAACTCGATGTTCCAAATTCTTTTAAAGTTCAACTTCATTTTATCTATTAAAAATGTACAATGGTAAAAAATTATTTACCAGGGTATTTGTAAAAAATAGAACCACTTAAAGTATAAAATGTAATGGATTAAAATAAATAAAAACTACACCATTTAACAATTTTTTTATGTATTTATCAAACTTAAATATCCTATAGAATAATAATTTTCAACCAAATTTGTTTAAATTATTTCCACCGCAATGTGGTAGGCTTTAAATATAATACAATCATTATTTTAATCACTTAAATACCGTTATCCTCATGTATAAATACCCCCCCACAACCCCATTTTGACTAAACAAACATTAGGCAGCTCAAATATATTCCCAAACCTATCCTCACTTACCTTATTTCCTATTGCAACTAGTCACGCCAAAATACCAAATGCATGGTCACGAATTTTCTCTCAAGGATGTGATATTCAAGAGGTAATTTTCTCAAAGCGTATCTCTTAATTTCATTTTTTAATATTTTTTCTCCCCATATCCTTCATCTGTATTGACATAATAGTTAAATAATAAATTAAATTATATAATGTTATGTTAATAACCTAATATATTATATCCACCCCTTTTATTACCTCCACTTATTCCAAAAAAAGAAACTATTGTCCAAATAATGATAGTTAATTGCCTCCATCAATAATGTTTTTATTCATTTTCCCTTATCTCCCTTATGGATGGACATTCAACTATTATTCTAATTAAATAAAATTTTAATAATTATACAATAACTTATTTAATTTTCTGGAATAATTATATAGATATGATATTAAATAAACTAAAACTAGTTTTTTGTGTTCGAAAAAATCACCAAATGAAACAAAACATTTATTATTAACATTTTATCAAATGAATCATCCTAATGTAAGATATAAAAATGATATATGAGACAATTAAATATTATTTAATTTCACTAATAACATTTAATTTCATTTTTATTATTTCGATTCTACATGAAAATCCATTATTATTTAAAAATGAATCGGTTATGAAAATTGTGAAATGAACTTACCCAATATAATAAAAACCATAAAATATCATTAATGAATGTGTTGTAAGATGTCATGAAAATAACATATAAGGTTTTATAATATTTAATATGATTCTTTATTTTATTAATAGTAATATTTAAACTATTATACATGAGTATAAATAAAACAAAACTAAAGGGAAGCATGATGTAATGGTTCTTCATCTCACTTTTCTTCTTTAAGATATATGCCTTATTCGCAAATTAATTTTCTATATGTTGTATATATTATTCAAAAGGATATATCCTATAATTAATATAATTATATTGATTTCATGAAATGTTTAATTTTATAATTATTAATTTTATGGGAATACGATTGGACTGATTACCAAATGGTAAGGGAATTCTTAACTTAAATTATATTCTTAGGGATAAACATATACTTCCTTAATTATGTCACAGTAAAGTGATTTTATAAACAATTATTGAATATTTTATGTTTTATTTTACCTTTTTTATGTTTATTTAACTTAGATACATATATTTTATCCATATTATATATTATCAATTCAATGAAATAATATTTATATGGGACATTATTTAAAAACTTATTTTATAGAATTTACCTTAAAAAATATTTTTCTTATTTATCCATGTATCCTAACATTGATTCCAAAAATGTTTTTTCTATTAACTTATGATATTATAAAGTCATTTTTATTCAATTTTTACTATTAAAAATGCTTTTAAAGGATTATTTTTTTCATTATTTAATGAGGTTATTTTTGAGTTTTTTCAAATCAATTATGGATGGAATTATTTTTAAGTTACACAGCATGAATGGATTTCCCTGATACCTGGTGTTTTATTTCAATAAATAATACATTACAAGATTAAAATTTAATTTTCAAATAAAAAATTTTCTTTTTTAATTTCGAATAATTTATTTAAGTGATTACAAAATAGAAAGGAAATATTTGTCAATAATTATTTCAAGTGAACAGTCAACCTTATTTTCTATCTAAATAACATTATTTGATTTTACTTATTCAATACTACGAATATTAAACAAGGATACTATCCTCATTATTTTTGAGGTTGTTTTATTTTTATGATTATATGATGTTTATGAATCCCATTTCTTTTCCATTAATTGTTTTGTAGTAAATTATTTATGAAACTCATTTTTTACAAGGGTTATGATTTGATGAATGATTTATGTTATTGTGTAACACATATATATGATTTTCATTTTGTGATAGGTGGGAACTATATCTCTTCCAATGAATTAGTTAATTATAGATAACTTGTGATTAAATTGTAATGCACGGAACTGATTACATTTCCACAAATGTAATGTGTGAACCTGATTACATGTTCACAACATTTATACATGAACCTGATTACAAGATCAAAAATTTTATGCCTGAATTGGATTACATGTTCACAATGTTATGTTTTAAAATAATTAAATGTTAAAAATTTAATGTATGGAAATTTCTTTCAAGTATATATCATTATATGTGGAACTGGATTAATGTTTATTAGTTTATACAGGGTTTGGATTTCATTTCCTTAACCAAAGGAGTGAACCTATTTCTATTTATACATGTTAAAAAGGTTATAATTTTATGTGTATTTAATAATTACATGTCTTGTGGAAATTTTATTCTCTTATGATACAAGTCTTACTAACATATATGATTTATTCTATAACTCAATATTATGATCTTTGATATGTAGATTGTAATTCAATGATGTTATGTTCATGTTCTAATACACTTATATATTTGATATGATTGATATCCCCCTTGTTTACCCATACTGAGAATCTAATGTCACCATTTTCTTATTTTTTTTCCTAGTATTTTAATAATGGTATTATGTTTGGATTTCAAAAAAGGGTTATTGTTAAGATTGAATAAGAGGGATATGATATAGAATTTTTTTTAACTAGTAAGTTTTGTATCAAGGTTTCCAAAGATGTTGATCACAGAAGATTATATTGTGGTTTTGAAGTCATATGAATATTAAACTATTTATATGTAATATTTCTATATTAAATGTGTGTTTTTTAATAGTTTTTATCAGAGAAATTTTTTGTTGACATTTGGAAACTAGAATTAGAAAACATTAGTAAGAACCCTTTGGATAATTCTAGGTTACAATCCTAGAATTTTCTTAAAAACATATGATTATACCTCACATTAGACTATAGTTAAATATTATAAAAATATCCATATATTATGTAGTTTTCTCAATATGATTAGTTTTTCTCACATTATTCTTCTATATTTAGTCAATGGCTGGAACCAGGAGGAATCAAGATAACATAGAATTTGAAGGACAATTCAATAACTTTGAGCAGCCAAATTGGATGATAACTGGAGAGAATGATATTTTTATTATGACTAATAGTATATTCTAATATATTTTTAGAAACATGAAACTTTATGATATTTATAACATGTTGAATAAGAGTAAGAAATAATTTTATGAATGTTCATCTTGTTATGAACATAGAGGAAAGAAGATTCGGATTCTCATATATAAATTTGGTTGGAAGAATAACCAATAAGAACATCTAAAATGGAAGGTAAGATGTCCTTATTTTTAAAATAACGACACATAGTGACAAATTTTTTAGTAGTTCAATGTCTTATGTGTGGGGAAAATGGGAATAATTCAACTTAATGGCCTATCCGAAGAAATAACTTCTAGAAAAAGGATAGAACTATTCCATGAAAATAGTTAAAATGTAAGGATTAAATTATTTATCGGGATTCAATAGTAATGTTGTAAAAGTACTTTTATGTTATTATTGAATTATTAAAAAACTCAAAATTGGTCTACTATATCATTTCTTTATGGATTTGAAAGGATATGTTAAATAATTCAGATGGAATGGAAAATTTGTTTACCGGTAAGGTGAAATTTTAAGGGAATATATGATTAAGGGAAAGATAACCCTTAATATGTGCATGATGTTTGGATAATAATGAGGAAAATAAGTGGTTTCCATATAATAAAACAAATGGGATCATATTGAGTACCATAGAACTTATTAGTAATATGACGACAAGGTGGGTAATTATATTATGGATTGAGTTTATAGAATTCTTGTATTTATGGTATGAGGAAAGAATCAATATTTTAATGCATGAATGTCTTAACTATTGTTTTATGTAAATTCATATTATTACCATATTTTAAGAAAAAATATGATAAGGATATCCAAATTGATGGTGTGTTACAATTAATATCATCATCAGGTTATTTTGGGGATAATTGAAATTTTGATTTTAAAAATTTACTGGCCTTCATTCCAATTTTTGGGATTTTAATCATTTAGAAGGTTAATAACTTTCACCATTTATGAATCTTTTTGTTGAAAATTGGATGAGGTTTTAGAGATAAATGTATTACACGATGATACGAATATTTATGCATATTAAATAGCATGTCTTAATTTTTTTTGTTAGGATGGTAACTAGAGATATAAGGAATGAATTTTATTCCCAATATATATATTAAGATCCACTGGTTTTGTAGGCACTAAAAATCTTACTTAACTACCTGGAGTGTGAAATTAAACATAGATTGATCATGGAACAACTAATGAGTGATATTACACTTATGAGAAGAAATCAATTAAGTATATCTTGTCAAATTATTATTTTTTATTTTCTAAAATTTTATTATATTATTATCATTTATGATGAAATCAGTGAACTTTTTCAAATATTTGTGTTCCATGGATTGATGGTCATTATATATCTAATGAAAATGTTCTATATTATTCTTAATAAGAATTATGTAGTTACAATCATCTTCGATGTCTAGGTTTTCATACTCCTCTAATGATCTCATAATCAGAAACCTAGTTTTGTGGTGATATTCACCTTTTACATTCCACCCTTTTTAAGAGGAAGTATTGTTGACCCCTCTTCTGATGTGGCTTACCCAAAAAAGAATATTTTCAAAGATCTATATTTTAATTTTTATGTTCAATTTAAATTTTTTTGGGTTGCAATTTTTTTAAATTATTAATCGTATCGGGATTGTTGCTTATAGATTGGTTCTTCCATCTAATCTCCCTCATGTTAATGATAGTTTCCATTCTTATCTCCTGACGAAGTATACACATGATCATTCACATGTAATAAACATATAATTTTTACTAGTGGAAAAATATCATTATTCTATTAACTAATCGATAGAGATTATGGATCGTAGAGATAATTTTATATTAAACAATACTACTAACCATGTTATAGTTTTTGTGGAAGCTATATGGGACCCTTAGGATATGATGAGTCAGAGGTATCCTCATCTATTTATATAAAGTTAATTAATTTTGAGGGAGAAATTAATTTTATGTGTGGTAGAATGTAATAACCCCATATTTATGGTATGTATTTTTTTTAAAAATAAATTTAATCTCCTCAATATCTTACATAACAAAAAACATTGAGATTAAAGAAAATGTGAAATTTTATTATTTGGACACAACCATTATCACCTTGAAATTGGAATTGAAGTGAATGAAATATATTAATAAATTAAAAAAAATATATTTTTCACTTGTTTTTAATGTGAATTCATCAATCACCAATTAATTATAAGAGAAAATAATAAACAATTCGATATAAAGGTTGTGTTTTTATAATGAAAACAATTTTTATGATGACAATTGTGTTTTATATTAATTAATTAAATTAATCAATAGTAGTATAAGATATTGATGATATTTTTTTTTTATTCAATAAAATTTATTTTGATTCATCCGACAAGTTTAATGTATTTTGGTAAGAATAAATAAAATTTTTAGAATAAAAATCTGTATTTTCTTTAAAGGCAATTTTTCATAATTTTGATCATGTTATTATTTTATAACTAGAATTGACACTTTTATAAACGAAATTACTAAATATAATTTATTTATGAAAAATTAAGTTCAAAATTAACTTCTGGTGATTTATTTTGAATTAGTTTCATTTTATGATGATATATTAAAAATAAATCATTTTAATTAAAAATTCCATTTTATTATAATTATTTATATGGTTAAGTTATATTAAAATTGGGTTTTAAATTATATTTAGATAAATAATAAATCAATAAATCCTATTTATTTCATTGGATTCAATTTCCAAATGAAATTATATTTAAATATATTTTAAATATTTTAAATTTTTCACATTAAAAAAATATTTTCCATTTGGCTATATGGGATTAATTTGAAATGTTATTTTATCAATTATTTTAACTGTATTTTTTAAAATAGATTAAATATATAGAATAATAAGGTTCATATTATGTTTTAAGGATAATTTAATTTTTATTTATACAACATTTATCAACCTGTTATAAGTAAAAAAATGAAACAATTTAAAGTTAAAAAGATAAAGGTATAAAATACAAAACAAAATAAAAAACTTAATGGTTTTTTGGTATTTATAAACCCCAAAAAGTTTCAAAAATATTAATTTCTAGCCAAATTGATGGAAGTGAATGCTACATCAATGTGTTTGTCATTAAATATAAAGAAAAAAATATTTTAATCATTCAATCCCACCTCTCCATATGTTTGGATACCAACCCTCAACAATCCATTTCGATTAAAAATCCGTGAAGATCCTAATATATATACCCAAACCTCTCCTCCAAAATCTCCCCATATTATAATTCTTTTCATATCAATAAAATACCATATATGGGGTTCTCAAGGAGGTGATATTCAAGAGGTATGTTTATCGAAGTACCTCTATTAATTTATTTTCTTATTCTATTGTCTCCCCACCCCTTTCATCCATCTGGAAATAATAATTCTATAATTATTTAAATACTATAATTTTTTATTTTTAATGGATTATATTATATCCATTACATTTATTACCACATATCATTTAAAGGAACGAAACTATTTTCCAAATTATGTCGGTTAATCACCTTTGTGAATAATTTTTTTTATTTTCCATTACCACCATCATGGACGACCATAAACTATTATTATCATTAAATAATATTTTAATTAATATATTACAACTTATTTCATGTTCTGGATAAAATATATCAACATAATAATAAATAAAATAGAACTATTTTGTTATGTTCATAAAACCAAAAAATTTAACTAAACATTTATAAAATGAATCATCCTAATATAAGAATGAAAAATGATATATGGACCATTTAAAATTATATAAGTTATTTAATAAACATTAATTTCAATTTTCATATTTTAATTCCATTTGACATGAAAATCCATAATTCTACACAAGTGAACCAATCATGAATATAGTGAAATGAAATTCACTGAATCATTGAAAATATTGAAATATTATTAAATAATGGGTATTAATATGTTATAAAAATATCATATAATGCATTATGAAATACGAAAATGGGTTTTCAATGAATTAATAACATTATTTAATCCATTATACATGTAGTTTATGTTTTAAAAATAAAGGCAAGAATGATATAAGGGTTTCTCATCTCACTCTTTCTTTTATGAGATATAAGCCTTATTCTCGACATCATTTTTGTGTGTGGTGTATATATTATGAACATTGATATATCCTATCATGGATTTTATTAAAATAATGGTATCCAGTTTTTCATTTTTTAATTATTACTTTTATGGGGAATGTGATTCAACTGATTATAATATTGTAAGGGAATTCTTAACCTCAATTCCATTATTTGGGTTAAACTTGTACATGATTAATAACATTATTCTAAGATAATTTTTGAAATTAATTTTTAATATATTAATTTTTATTTTCACTTTTATATATGTATTTACAATAAATATTCATATTTTAAACATTTAATTTATGGTCACATCAGGGATTTAATATTTATAAAGGAATTTATTTTAAAATTATCCTTTTTCAAATTTCCATTAAAACCCACTTTCTATTCCATGTCAAAATTTCATAAGATTTTTCCAAAACTTTTTTTACTCTTATGTACGGATTTATTAATGTCATTTTTACTCATTTTTTTCTTTTAAAAAACTAATTGAAATGATTCTTTTTGTCATTTTGTAAACAAGGTTCTTTATTACATTTTTCAACAAAAAACTAAATAAAGTTTTTTTTAACATATATAAAATGAGATTATGTTCCTAAAATCATGATTTTTTATGTGATGAAGCCTCCGTTATAATATTCCGAATTTATTTTCAAAGAAAATTTTTTGAATTATAATATCATGACATTTAAATAAAATGTTTTCAAAACAGAAAGGATATTTTCATCTAAAATTATATCAAGTGATCATTAAAAGTTATTTTCTATATAAGATCACATTATTTGATATTTATTATTCTTTAATATGGATATTGTTCAAGGATAATATCCTCATTATTTTTATGGTTGGTTTATATTTATGATTTAATGATGTTTTTGAATCTTGTTCCATTTCCATGGGTTATGTTATGATAAAATGTTTTTGAAACTCATTTTTTCATGGGATCTGATGTGATGAATGATTTATTTAATTTTGTAACACATTACTCTGATTTTAATTTTGTGATAGGTGGGACTTAATTCTACCTCTAATTCATTGGTTAATGATGGATAAATCAAGGGCTAAAATTTTATTCTTGATGATGATTATATAGAAACAAATTTTATGTGTGAACCTGATTACATGATCACAGGTTTTATGCATGAACCTGATTACATGTTCAGAAATACTATGAATATTGATGTTTACATGTTCACAATGTTATTCATGAACCTGATTAGATTTTCACAATTATTATGCATGAATATGATTAAATGTACACAATTTTAGGCGTTCACCTTATTACATGTTCACAGTGTTATGAATGGACTTGTCTCTCATGAGAATATGTTTATTCTAGAACCCAGTTTCATGTCCATAAGTTTATTCAAGGGCTTAATTTCATGTAATTAAACAAAACAGTGAACCTGTTTCTATTTATACATATTAAAAAATTTATAATTTTACGTGTATACCAAAATTCCTTGTCAAATTCAAATTTAATTATCTTACGATTCATGTTTCCAGAACTTCTATGTGTTATTATATGACTTGAGATTATGATCTTTGATATGAAGGGTATAATTTTCTAATGTTATTTTCATATTATTATACACTTATACTTATGAAAAGATTTATATCTCCCCTATTTAGCTTTACTTATCATCGGATATCACACTTTTCTTATATTTCTTTTCCCCAGAATAAGAAAAAAATGTCTTAATTTTGATATGTCAAAAAATATTATAGTTATAAAGGAATAAGTTGGAGACAATATATAGGTTTTAAGAACTATTTTTTCCAAATTTCCAATGATTCTAAAACCATACAAATATTTCATGGGTTTTTATTAATATGAATATTATTCTATTTTAATGTAATATCTAAGTTTGAAAAGATAATGTTGTCATACTAGTCATAATATATTAAATTAAATGAAACATAAACCCCATCACATGATGTAAAATTGAAAAATATTATAGCCCTAACTTGAAAGGACCACCCCATTTGGTGTCATCATCCTACCTCATTACCTCACATAACTATTTATAGCTTGGTTCCCATCTAAATAGGATTCGTTGGAATTCCAGGATCTCACATCCTATTTCTATAAGTGGTTTATATTTCCATTTTTATCCCACATTCATAATATTTTCCCAATTATCAACACCCTTTTATTTGGTTCTTTACTACAACATAACAACTAGGATAAATCTCCCCTCATGAGATTGGATAGTCCCCCACATTGTCTATTACACCCATTAAATATGCTCAAATGTATAATGGTGTAATCCCAAGAGCATTGAAATGCACTAAAACATTTTCTCAAATCCACCCTCACACTTTGGACCATATACAATTTTTATCCCCCCCCCAATATTCCATGTCCATATGGGATCCCCTAAGGTAATAGAACATGGCTAAAATAGGATCTCATCATATCTAGGGAACATGCCTCAAAGGACTTGTGATGATGATTCGGTAGATCACTTGTTATGATTAAATGGTATATAGTATACCATCATCTATAGGTCCCCATAAATGGTACTGCAATTATGGAACCTATGTTTCCAACTTTTGGTTCATGTCCCAGATGTCTTGTTTTATGTCCTCAATGACACCCTTTTTCGGGTAAAATCCCACACCAATGGTGTTACCCCTCGCATGAACTCATGCATGTTAGAAAATATGTTTGGCCATATAGGGTCCCTCTCCTACCAACCTCCCACTTATTATAACACCCATAATTTCCTATGGATCATTTTCCCCCAATCCATCATCATTGTACGATACTCTAATAGAAAAAAACAATCCTCTACTAGTCTCATATTAGTCACCCGAAGCATGGCTGATATGGGTTAGATATTTATAACTGGTTTTATTTTTAATATGGCGGTGATGAAAAAAAAACACATAAGGAATAGGGGTAATAATAATTTTATTACCTCAAAATTGTCTAGGATGGTCACCAATATGATAGAGCCTCTCCATTATTGTAATATCAATGCAATAGTGGATCAACATGGCATATGGATTAATCAAACTCAGCTTTCCTATGTTGTATCAAGACTTTAATGCCACTCAACCGAGATATATATATGATATCCACCTCAACCCATGGATACACTTTATCCATTTTCTAGAGAATCCTAGCATGTTTTTCTTTGAATTATTTTATTTGGGAATTGTTGTGCAATAGCTCGACCTAATCCACTACATTTTGGGCCTCTATATGATTGAAAAACTATTCCATGGGTTAACAGAATATTAATTGTTGATAAAAAGTATCGATCATCTAGGAACACTCTAGTTCTGCCAACTAGATAGAGAAAACACCCACGTCCAAGGAATTGTAGTGGGAGATGCCAAGATGCGACCACTTGAGATAAACTCTCTTAACCAAAAAATCTTGAGACTGGGCATAGAGTGCATGGTAGTACACCTTTCCAATCCCCATGTTCACCAGCATGTAGAGGATGGAAACTATGTAACCAAAAAACATGCCAAATGGTGCATTAATTATGAAGTTATGGATGTTTCTCAATTAATTATTCCAACTTACTCAGTTATCCACATCCACATTAGATCTTATGTTATACATATCCTTTAGAGAGTGATCATACAATGGGAATGGTGAATGTACTCATATGATATTATCACCCTTAGGAAGTTGGGGTTTTAATTTTATGTCCCAAAGAATACCATATTCCACCAAATTTATCGAGGACTCATTCAGTATACCACCTTCTATTGTATTTCTTAACTCTTTTATTTCCATATATGTTGTTGTCTTGGATCCACACATAGCATGTGACTCACCAGAGGATTCTTCTTCAAGTGATACATAATTTCCATCACTGACCATGGAAAATGGCATCTTTTGTAGTACCTTATCTCTATAGGACGGAACGAAATAAAGAATCTTGATGGGCTCTTCAAGATGCATCTCTTCAGGGATAATATAGAACATATTGGTCACTTCATCCAACACCATTGAGACCACATACTCAATAGTTTCCCCCTCAGTTGTGGGATCCCCCTACTCCATCTTCTCCTTGAGTTGTTGATACCCAAAGGTGATAAGAGCTTCCATCGTAATGTGAGGTCATATAAATCCAACTCATGGTTAGAAAATAAAAATAAACATATGGAATATAATTATAGACATCATAGTGGTAGGTAATGTTGAATCATCGAGCACACTTGAGAGAAGAATCTCAAAAAATATCACTAGGATTGACCCCATTATTGGCCTATGGATGACTCTGGTATCCACATTGGAAATAAAATGAATCTTTGGGGTTCTCAACATAGACTCAACGATGAAAAAATATTTGCACTAACTTGAAATTCAACAATTGTTAGAGGTTACTTAGCAATTGGATGCACATTTTTGGATATGAAGGATAAAATATGTCACTATAAATAAAACAGTATTGACACCATGAATCATAGAAAAAATTAAATGAATTAATATCTAATCTCAAAGTTAGTTGATTTGTTACTTCAACCACAAGAATTACTTCAGTGGTAGAAGGTTGGCCTCCTTTGAAAATAGTATTGGTGGGAGTAACTTATCTAAACACTTTAAGGATTAAATATTTCATACCCTATCTTGTAAATTCATAGTGAATATCCCAATCAATCATACATATTGATCACATTATAAATAAAATACAACTATTCACTGGATAGAAAGAGTTGCTAATTGGCCCAAGTCCACAAAATAGGGGTACATACCTCATTATTGTTAGTGAATTCTTCCTAAGGGAATTCTAGGGTGGCATCATTTCCCTAGGAATCCTTTTCATCATGTTCCTCCCCCACCACACTATCAGCTAATCCACATCCTAAGATTACCCGAATAGATGGATTTTCTAACAACATGCACACTATATTAGTTTGGGATTATTCCACACATTAATAGTGGATCACATTATCTTTCTCTTTCAAGTTCTTCATGGTCTCCAACAGAGGGGGGGGGGGAGACTTCCCTGGTATTGAATAGTCTATGGTAAAAATTTAAATCACTATAGTGTTATATCAAAGCCTCATAAGAGGATTTTAATGGTTAGAATTAGTCCAGATCATATAAGAATTGAGAAGGGCTGCGTCCTTAGGTACCTCTATTACAGTAAATTTGTGCTTTCCTGAAGCCACAATAGTAACTCTCAGATTAAATCTTGAATCTTTGACATTCTCTTAGGAACGTTTCCCTAGGATTCTTGGTCCCACTATTTCACTTACATTGATTGAAACATACCATGTGGGAGTAGGATTACCTAGAGATACCACTACCACTCCCCTTAAAGGTATGACTCATATACCATGTCATTTGCCTCTTATTCCATCACTTCCATGACCATTCCTACAGGGGAACTTGTCCTCATAGTCTTTCTAGATCACCTTCCACCTAAACATTCTCTTGGGATATTCACTCTCCCAGCTTAGTGAATAGTTATGGAAAATAAAGAAGGTAACATATCTTAGTGACAAATCAATAATATCCCTTCCATATACCCATTTTAACATGCACTATCTCTTTTGTATGGGAATAGAGTGATGCTTGAAGTGTACCCTAGTATAAACCTTTAGCATCATCCGTTGGAGGTAAAAGAGTTTATAATAATATCAGTATAGATTTTATGTCTATTAAATAATGTTACAGATAACCTATTCCACTTGTATCCCACAAATAATGGACAGAAGTTATCACCATTAATAAAATATCCCCAACCCATCATCCATGAACAAACTCATTGGATGTTTGAATGTATGGAAAATCTAATTATCTTCTACCCTAACCCTCTAATGAACATTGACTCACTTTAGTAGAGTGGGGAATATATTGGAAATATTCAATAGGGATGGCCATACATTAGCACTGTTAGGGTTGATGGGAATGGGTGAGTTGTATGACCCTATGTGTGAAAGAATCTTATCAATAAAAAAGATAAATAAGCCACACATAGATAAAGGGGTCTTCATTCTTCTAATGTTCCTTGATAATTTGTACATATTTTCTAGCACTAGAACCTCCAGGTTGACATGTTTCCCCATCTCAAGAGTCCTATTAATGGAAAAATTCTTACTAAAACCCCATATAAGGATATCAAATGGAAAGTGGCCATCCAAACAACAAAATTGAATAAAATCATTCCATCCTAACCTCATGGGAACAAGGATTAATGATATATCACTAGAGGTGAAACTAGATCACCACAAAAAAATCCAGTAATATCTCTCCACCTCAAACTACCTTACTCTTAGAAATGGTTGAGTCCTATGATGAATCCTAAAAATAGACTTAATTAGAAAAAAAAATTGAACAAATTTTTAAATGGTAAATCCTAAACATCAAGCGTGTTTTACTTCCAACTGTCTCATAATCCAAGAAAATCCATTATGAGAACTACAAAATGATCTAGGTCTTCCCAAAAATTCTACATGGGGAGAAATTAATTATCATTTCCCATTCGGATGGTGATCCCACCAATGTGGTAGAGGTCCAGAAAAAAAATCGAACTCCCCATGGTGATGATGGGATGTGTTGGTGTGATATAGAAACATGCTCAGCAGCTCTAGCATAATGTATGGGAAGCGATTGACATGGAAATAGGAAATACAAACTACTTTATAACAATCAACCCTCTTCATATCTTAATTGAACACATTGCATTCTAGGTGGACCCACCTAGCCCATGCCCACTTATCGATGATGTTCAACCTGGGCATGAATATCAATCTTCCGGCCATCCTTCGTGTCGTCAGGATATCTATGAGGATAGTCTCATACAGTTGGGGTGATTATTATACATCATCATCTTATAAATTTCTTATATTGAATAGATTCAAAAAGAGAATGGTCTTTGAGTGATGTGTGACCTTTAACTCAACCACAAGGAATGGGTAATCTCATTCATATCTTGGGATCGCAAATTTCTCCCTTAGTAAAAAACCATAAATTAGAACCCTCTAGATGATATATTAGTCCCTATAATCCTACTTTAGAAGTTTTTGGAGTGTGTCAAGATATAACATAGTTCATAAGATCTCCCTGATCATTATTTTTCAGGTCATCTATCTCCCCCATTCAACAAAAACATCATCACTATCTATATCCATATCAGACGAATTTGATGAACATTTAAGGATAGTTTGTGAACATTTTTATTATTAATCTTCTACTTTATCAAATTATTGTCCTCACTAATATAGAAAAATGTAACAAATGGTGCTTGTGAAACTAGTTTCATGAAACACTATTTATTAATGGAAATGTATTATGAGTGTTATGTCTCTCGATCACATAATTATCCTGATGGATTTAATTTCTCAAAATTAGAGGATTTTTTGATCTTTTGTGAGAAACTCATGGCCACACATGGGGTCCCATTCCAATTTATATGATAAGGTTGGTTTTAAGATTCACCCACTAAGCTACTCCTATTAGTATATTTTGGAATTTTTGGTTCATAATTCTATGTTACTCTCAATCTTTGCCTCCCATTCTAAGGGATGGAATGTTTTAACACAACCTAATGTACTTAGTGTGTGGGGTAGAGGATTGAAACAATGTTATTAGGAAAATAAGAACCCAAACAAGATCAATCCTTACAAAATTATTGGAGATTATGAAGGTTTCATCCTTTTTTACGGTCCAATCCCTCATTAAGGATCATATTTTCATAAAGGAGTTTATAAAATCGTGAATCTTCATTTTATGAGAAGATGAAAATATTTCATTGTACATATTTTTGGAACTCATTGATTCTTATAAGTACACCCATCATCCCTCATTTCAAGGGGATTGGACCCTTGTACATTCATCTGATGGTCCTAATTCATGAAACTACAATCATAAAATAAAAAAGACCATGTGGATTATTATAGGAAGACAACATTTTATAATAATATGACATAACTAGTTTAGAAAATAGGCTCACTATGGAGATAAGATTCATGAAATACCACACCCAATATAATATAATATTATGGTTTGGGAATCTTAAGATTCTATTATTCCTACATCTTTTCATAGACACATAATATTGTTACAAGGTCCACACCCTAATATGGGGGGTCTCAACATTCAAAATATACTCAGCTTTGCTAAACCTCAAAAAATCACTAAACTATACTCAGAATTTACTAAATGAATCCTCTTTTTGATAGAAATAATAATGAAAATGTTTATTACTCATGGACTTTAATCCAATCTAAAAAAAATTAATCAATCCTTAACCATATAAATGACATTTATTAGCAACCCTCATTCTAAATATTTCTTTCCCAAAATTCTAACTCGGATGCCTCAATTAATTTCACTCCTAGGAATGGGAACCATAACCTCAAGACCCCTTAATGATTCCTAAAATGGGTATTTTCCATTCCGTATTCTACCCAAAAGAAACTTTTTACTAAAAAATACACCCTACAAGCGGCATCATTAAAGAAAATATGACTCTTTTACCTTTAATAAGTATAAACAAGACCCTTGGATCCTTATCTCATCAAATAAGTTCTCTTTGTACTCCCACACTTACAACGAATGGGTTTCTCCATGCCAAATCTTGAAAAACATTTTAGTTTTAAGGATATAAACTACATATAACCATCATCCAAATCTTATGATTTTAAATATCATGACAACATTGTAGTTGCATGATGTTAAATGTTATGTCAAATTCCTTGTCACCTGATGTTAAATAATAAGAAAACTCACTCAATACATGACCATACACTATAAATTTACATTATAGAACAAATTTTGGATTCCTTTCATGAGAATCATGAGATTATGGAACATCTTACAAGCAGTATCTATGTATAATACCCACATAATTCATTATTTTCACTCATTTCGTGGATCAAGTGTCCTTACCACGTGATATTCAACTACATTTATTGGACATGTCACATGGCATAAACCAATGAACTAAAACTACATGTGTTTTCATCATTATATATTAATAGGGTATATAAAAGACATCCCAAATTTTTAATCTGAACATCCCAATACCATCAAAATTCTATCTTCCCCTTGAGAGGTGGTGGACTTGAATCTTGATCACCTCCTGGGAAAATACTCAACCTCTCACCACCTAAACCTTATGTAGAGTCTAAAATCTTGGCGTACATGGAAATTACATTAATTTTTTAGAAAAATTAATACATAACAAAAACAGACGCCTAAAGACCTTATTAGTTTAATGTCCTTAGAAACTCGGAACAAGATCTTCAGGTCGTGGTGAAAGATTTTCAACACCTCCCATAAATACCTTCCACTTTTTTTCCTACCTAAAACCTTTTATTATATTATAGGGAAAAGAAATCATAGAAAGGATGATATCAAATTCTCAGTAAGGGTAAACATGGAGAACAAAAAATAATCTATAAAATTTTAACGTAAAAACCTGAACATAATGTTTAAACGTCAAAATCTTGAGCAATGGCATTTATCTTCGTATTAAGTAAGGCATAGTTCATAATTGAACATTAATCATGATAAAATAGCATGGGAATAAAACATGGAGTTTTGGAAAACCATTAAGAATATACTATGATTTCCATATTATCCAAGGCATTGCTGCCAAGACCATCTTAGTGGACAAAGTCCATTATTGAACTGGATTTATTTTTTGTTCCAGCCATGTATTACTGAACCAGATTTACTTTTCATTCCATCCATGTCTATATCCAGAGATATAAATCTTTACCCAATTTATTGGAGAGAGATATAGGTCCCACCCATTTCATAAAGAAATCATTCTTACATGTTCCACAAAATATAAATCATTTATCATATCATAACCCAATAAATAATATAGGTTTTCTTAAACATAATTATATCATAACATAATCCATATAAAATACCATTCCATAATTAAAATAATAAAATCATAGAAACCATATAGATATTAACATAACCCTATTTAAAACCTTCATCTTGGATGGAAAATAATTTTCATAAAACACTTGAACTTAGTTCTTGAGGGAAATATCCATTCTTCTGAAAAAACATTTTCTTCTTTCAAAATGTCATGAAAAATTAAAAGAAAAGAAGTAAATTTAAAATAAACATGAAAACTTGTAAATTAATTTTCATGTAAATATTTATTTTTGAAAGAGTAACAATCTATTCATGCCGTATAAGTTAAAAAACAATATCCTTGTACTTTTACCGGAAAAGTAAAAAAGTACCTCATATGGTAAAAATAAGATTCCTTCCATAGCCCATAGTAAAAGTCAAAAATGGGAAAACAAGACTTTAAACATACATGGAATAATAGTAAACACTATATGAAAACATTTTTATAAAACATGGACATGTATGATAAATATAACCCCAATAAATACTTACATATAAGCAATCTCAGAGAAAAATGATATTGCAAAATTATCCATTACCTTAAGTCTGATATGATTATTATGTATCCTAACCTCCTATATAACGATTTATATAATTTCACTGAATTATTCCATAATCATAGTCATTTTTATGATATCATATATGGTCATATTGTTATCTGTTTATTAGTAACATTTCATTGTTACTCGTTTTTTCGGTGTTAACTACATTATGTTCTTATGCATGTTTTGTCAAATAAATTTTTATTCCTATTTTTAGGTTAGAGTTATAACATTTAAATAATGGTATTAGTATTATATATATAATATTTATTCATTCAATTCATTCAATTCATTTATATAATAATTCTTCAAAGAAGACCATGTAGAACGAATCACATCACATCGTGGAGACGGTAGGCCTTATGTACACACGAGTAACGATATCATTCCCATGATTGTGGAATTTTCTGTATGGTGTATAATATTTCATAACCAATAAAATTTTAAAATAATCCTATATACTTATTTCTCCCATCAATATACCCATCAATGAATGTTGGTGATGAAAAAAAAGATTACACCACGACATGGAGATGGTAGGCCGTACGTACGCACCCATGGTGATTTCATTTTTCATAGTATGGATAGAAGATAGAATGTGGTTGTTTCATATTCATAATAACATATCAGTATACAAGTGATTCTGTAGTTATTACTTAATAATGAATCCACTCATATAGAATAAGTAGAATAAAAAATAATTTTGAAGGAATCGGTAATGGATATTACCTATTCTTCGACGTGCCTCTTCTAAACCCCCTCTTAGGGCACTAAAGATAGACTTTGAAGAAGAAAAGTACCTATAGTATGTTTCTAGGGATGTTGAGAAGGGAAATGTGTAACACCCCGGTTTTGGAAGCCACCCAGAGGCACCCCATACTAGGTTGGTCACATTGCCTCAAGTACATTTCCCCAAACGCCAGAGGCTTCCGACTAGCAGCGAGGGCCTTGAGTATGATAGTGGGGAAACTATTCCATCATTGGTAGAGTACAAAAAAAAAAAGAAAACAACACATAAAATAGCGAAAGCAGTAAATATCCAATAATAGTAAAAAGTGGAATACTAAACAATAAGCAACTTGAGCACACACATATATATGAAATAATTCATGATACATATGTCTTGAGAAGAAGCCAAACAAGTCACAATGATGAATATAATACTAAACAAAATTACAAAAGAAAAACAGACAAGAAACTCCCCAGCATCTCACGCCTCTTCTTGGTCCCATTATCTCCTTCTCCAATGCAATCAAGTAACTGAATTCGAAAGGCGCTTTCCCTTGTCTATACCTGCAGCAATATAATCTATTTGGGCCCAAAAGCATGGCCAAAACATGGTGTGAGACTAAATCTCAGTAGGAAACCGCCCAAATATCTGTGCCTAATAGTCAGTGAGTATATGGCAGGTAATGTACAGTAAATAGTAAACAGTAAGTAGTGAACATGGTAATACACAACAGTAAGCAATCCATAGATCAATAAGCAGCAGTGAAGAAAATAGATAAACTCAACAGGAAACCCTCGGAGAAGTACTGACATCCATCCCCTGTGGTCCTATCCAAGAAGAACCAAAAACCCTCTAGGAAGTACACTCATCCTAACCCCTCTCGTTTGGTCAAACGAAATTATAAGACTCTCTGAGGAAGCACGCTCATTCAATTACCCTTATAGTCTAAGGTAGTCAGGGAATCTCTGAGGAAGTACACAAGGGAAATTCCCCTTATATCCCCATGTTCAAGAGACTCTCTGAGGAAGCTCACTCGGTCAATCCCTCTTATAGCCTCAGGTCTATCACAGACTCTCTGAGGAAGCTCACTTTGTCAATTTCTCCTATAGACTAGAGTGGATTAAGGAAATTCAAACAAACATAGACTCTCTGAGGAAGCTCATTCGGTCTATCCTTCCATAGTATGTAAAGCTCAAGACTCTCCGAGGAATCACACTTGGTCTATCCCCCTGTAGTATATAATATCCAAGACTATCTGGGAAGCTCACATTGTATGTCCCCTATAGTTTATATTGTCCAACACTCTCTGAGGAAGCTCACTCGGTCTATCCCCATATAGTCTAAGAACCAGGTTCTCACAACCCTATGCCAGTAAGCGCATAATAATGCTATAAATCTCATGTAAACCTAAAGATCTACTTGGCTAACCAGTCTATAGCATACAAGCATGTTAGTAACCATCACTCCATCCTACAGTCACAAGGCATGGGAAACATGTATAACGACCAAATGCTGAACAAGACCAAAAGTTCTTAAATAGAATAATTCATGGGAAAAACATCCAAGCATACCAATTATCCTCATACATAACCAAATTACCTCTAAAAAGTCATACAATCAAGGCAGGAAAACAACAGGGTCAAAATAGTAATCACACAACACCTCATCCAAGGGTATTGGAGGAATTTTCAAATAAAACTCAATGAAGTTGAACAGAAAGGCACAAGCCACCTACCTTGAGGCTAGGATGTCGATATACATGAACCACAGGGCTGGAATCTTCTTAAAATTTCATATATCTACAAAAACACCCTAAACGTTCAACACATGATAACATGAGAAAGAGGAGGAATTAGAAAACAAGGCTCTATGAGAAGGAAGATCTTACCACTGTGGTGCCAACACAATCGACGACGGTTGATTGAGAGAATAGACGGTGGCTCGGGGGTTCGAAGAAGTTCTGTGGCTGTATGACATCTCTCGGTCAAACGAGACCTAGAAGAAGGCAATTATGGTGATTAGGCACGACCACAGTCCGTTTAATGAAATCAATAATATACACGGCCTGTAATTTTGGAGTACAATGATTGTACTAGACTTTTCTGTGCTCTGATTTATGTGGCCTCCACATCACCCCACATGATCGTGTGTGTGGCCCGGACATGGCCGACACACGGCCTCGCGCGGCAATTGTGTACACTTCGTGTACTCATAAAGTACACGGTGTGTAATTCAAAAATTTCAAGAAACTCCTCTTTTCTCAAAAACACCAGAAAAAGAAAAAACCTACCTAAAAAAGTAGGTCTGGGTTCTTACAAACATTCCCCTTTAAAGAAATTCGTCATCGAATTTCCCTATCAAGGTTTGGATGAAGCCAAATTGGATAATAACTGGAGAGAATGATATTTTTATTATGACTAATAGTCTATTGTGATATATTATTAGAAACATGAAACTAGATGATATTTATAACACGTTTAAAAAGAGTAACAAAGAATTTTATGACAGTTCATCTTGTTATGAACATATAGGAAAGAAGATTCGGATTCTCCTATATAAATAAGGTTGGATGAATAAGCAATAAGAACAACTAAAATGGAAGGGAATATGTCCTTATTTTTAAAATAACGACACATAGTGACAAATATTTAAGGAGTTAAATGTCTTATATATGGGGAAAATGGGAATAATTCAACTTAATGGCCTATCCAAAGAAATAACTTATAGAAAAAGGATGGAACTATTCCATGAAAATAGTTAAAATGTAAGGATTAAATTATTTATTGGGATTAAATAATAATGTCATAAAAGTACATTTATGGTATTATTGGATTATTAAAAAACAAAAAATTGGTCCACTGTATCTTTTCTTTATGGATTTGAAATGATATGTTGAATAATTCAGGTGGAATGGTAAATTTGTTTACTGGTAAGGTGAAATTTTTAGGGAATACATGATTAACGGAAATATAACCCCTAATCTGTGCATGATGTTTGGATAATAATGAGGGAAATAGATGTTTTACATATAATAAAACAAATAGGATCATATTGAGGACCATAGAACTGATTAGTAATATGACGACAAGGTGGGTCATTATATTATGGATTGAGTTTATAAAATTATTATATTTATAGTATGAGGAAAGAGTTAATATTTTAATGCATGAATACCTTAACTAATGTTTTATGTAAAATCATATTATTAACATATTTTAAGAAAATATATGGTAACGATCTTCAAATTGATGGTGTGTTACAATTAATATCAACATCAAGTTATTTTTAGGATAAATGAAAATTTGATTTGAAAAATTTACTGACCTTCATTCCAAAATTTGGGATTTTAAGCATTTAAAAGTTTCATAAGTGTCACCATTTATGATTTTGTTTGTTGAAAATTGGTGAGGTTTTTAAGATAAATGTATTACATGATGATATGAATATTTATGCATATTGAATAACATGTCCTAAATTTTTTTGTTAGGATGATAACTAGAGATATAAGTAATGAATTTTATCCCCAATATATATATTATGATCCACTGCTTTTGTTGGAAATACAAATCTTACTTAATTACATGGAGTGTGAAATTAAACATAGATTTATCAAGACACAACCAATGAGTGATATTATACATATTAGAAGAAATCAACTAAGTATGTCTTGTCAAATTATTATTTTTTATTTTCTAAAATGTTATTATATTATTATCATTTAGGATGAAATTAGTGAACTTTTTCAAATATTTGTGTTCCATGGATTGATGGTCATTATATATCTAATGAAAATGTCATATATTATTCTTAATAAGAACTAAATTGTTACAATCATCTTTGATGTCCAGGTTTTCACACTCCTCTAATGATCTCATAATCAGAAACCTAGTTTTGTGGTGATACTCACCTTTTACATTCCCCCCTTTTTAAGAAGAAGTATTGTTGACCCCTCTTCTTCTGTGGCTTACCCAAAAAATCAGGTTTTCAAATATCTATATTTTAATTTTTATGTTGAATTTAAAATTTTTTAGGTTGCAATTTTTTTAAATTCATAATCGTATCAGGATTTTTTCTTATCGATTGGTTCTTCCATTGAATCTCCCTCATGTTAATGATTGGTTCCATGGTTATCTTCTGAGGAAGTATAGACATGATCATTCACATGTAATAAACATATAATTTTTACTAGTGAAAAAATATCATTATTCTATGAACTAATCAGTAGAGATTATAGAGCGTAGAGATAATGTTCTATTAAACAAGACTACTAACCAAGTTATAGTTTTTGTGGAAGCTATATGGGACCCTTATGATGTGATGAGTCTAAGGTATCCTCATCTATTTATATATAGTTAATTAATTTTGAGGGAGAAATTAATTTTATGTGTGGTAGATGTAATAACCCCATATTTTATGGTATGTATTTTTTTAAAAAAAAAATTTAATCTTCTTAATAGCTTACATAACAAAAAACATTGAGATTAAACAAAATGTGAAATTTTATTACTTGGACACAACCATTATCACCTAGAAATTGGAATTGAAGGGAATGAAATATATTAATAAATTATAAAATATATTTTTCACTTGTTTTTAATGTGAATTCATTAATCACCAATTAATTATAAGAGAAAATAATAAACAATTCGATATAAAGGTTGTGTTTTTATAATGAAATCAATTTCTATGATGACAATTGTGTTTTATATTAATTAATTAAAATAATAAATATTAGTATAATATATTGATGATATATATAAATATTTATATTCTGTAAAATTTATTTTGATTCATCCAATAACATTGATTGTATTTTGGTATGAATAAATAAAATTTAAAGAATAAAAAATCTATATTTTTTTAAAGGTAATTTTTCAGAATTTTGATCATGTAATTATTTTAAAAAAAGAATTGACACTTTTATAAATGAAATTACTAAATAAAATTTATTTCTGAAAAATTAAGGTCAAAATTAACTTATGGTGATTTTTTTTGAATTAGTTTCATTTTATGATGATTAATTAGAAATAAAGAATTTTAATTGAAAATTCCATTTTATTATAATTATTTATATGGTTAAGTTATATTGAAATTGGGTTTTAAATTATATTTAGATAAATTATAAATCAATAAATCATATTTATTTCATTTGAATTAATTTCCCAATGAAATTATATTTAAATATATTTCAAACATTTTAATTTTTTCACATTAAAAAACTATTTTCCGTTTGGCTATATGGGATTAATTTTAAATGTAATTTTATCAATTATTTTTATTTTATTTTTTAAAATAGATTACATATATAGAATAATAATGTTCATATTATGTTTTAAGGATAATTTAATTTTTAGTTATACAACATTTATCACCGTGTTATAGGTAAAAAATGAAACAATTTAAAGTTAAAAAGATAAACGCTTAAAATACCAAACAAAATAAAACATTTAATGGTTTTTTGGTATTTATAAACCCAAAAAAGTGTCAAAAATATTAATTTCTAGCCAAATTTATAGAATTTAATGCTACATTAATGTGTTTGTCTTTAAATATAATGAAAACAATATTTTAATCATTCAATCCCTCCTCTCCTTATGTTTAAATACCAAACCTCAAAAAACCATTTTGATTAAAAATCCTTAAAGATCCTAATCTATGTACCCAAACCTCTCCTCCAAAATATCCCCACATTATTATTCTTTTGGTATCAATAAAATACCAAATATGGGGTTCTCAATGGTCTCTCAAGGAGGTTATATTCAAGATGTAAGTTTCTTGAAGTACCTCTCTTAATTTATTTTCTTATTCTATTTTCTCCCCACCCCTTTCATCCATCCGGAAATAATACTTCTAAAATTATTTAAATACTATAATTTTTTATTTTTAATGGATTATATTATATCCATTCCATTTATTACCACATATCATATAAAGGAACGAATCTATTTTCCAAATTATGTCGGTTAATCACCTTTGTGGGTAATATTTTTTTGTTTTTTTTTTCCATTACCACTGTCATGGATGTCCATAAAATATTATTATGGTTAAATAATATTTTAATAAATATCTTACAACTTATTACATGTTATGGAAAAAAATATATCAACATAATAATAAATAAAATAGAACTATTTTGTTATGTTCATAAAATCACAAAATTTAACTAAAAATTTATAAAATGAATCATCCTAATATAAGAATGAAAAATGATATATGGACAATTTAAAATTATATAAGTTATTTAATAAAAATTAATTTCAATTTTCATATTTTATTTCCATTTCACATGAAAATCCATAATTCTACACAAGTGAACCATTCATGAATATAGTAAAACAAAATCCCCTGAATCATTGAAAATATTGAAATATTATTAATGAATGGGTATTAATATGTTATAAAAATATCATATAATGTATTATAATACTGAATATGGGTTTTCAATGAATTAATAACATTATTTAATCCATTATATATGTAGTTTAAGTTTGAAAAAATAAAGGCAATCATGATGTAAGGGTTTCTCATCTCACTCTTTCTTTTATGAGATATATGCCTTATTCTCGACATCATTTTTGTGTGTGGTGTATATATTATGAAAATTGATATATAGTATCATGGATTTTATTATAATAATGGTATCTAATTTTTCATTTTTTTAATTATTACTTTTATGGGGCATGTGATTCAACTGATTATAATATTTTAAGGGAATTCTTAACCTCAATTCCATTATTTGGGTTAAACATGTACATGATTAATAACATTATTCAAAGATAAATTTTTAAATTAATTTTTAATGTATTAATTATTATTTTCACTTTTATATATGTATTTACAATAAATACTCATATTTTAAACACTTAATTTTTGCTCACTTCAGTGATTTGATATTTATAGAAGACTTTATTTTAAAATTATCCTTTTTCAAATTTCCATTAAAACCCGCTTTCTATTCCATGTCTAAATTTCGTAAGAATTTTCCAAAAAAAAATTTACTCTTATCTACTGATTTATTTAGGTCATTTTTACTCATTTTTTCTTTTCCAAAACGAATTGAAAGGATTCTTTTTGTCATTTTTTAACTAGGTTCTTTATGCCATTTTTGAACAAAAAACCTCACGAAGGTTTTTTAAACATATATAAAATGAGAATATGTTCCTAAAATCAGGATTTTTTATATTGATGAAGCCTCCATTATAATATTCCTAATTTATTTTCAAAGAAAATGTTTTGATTTATAATATCATAACATTTAAACAAATTTTTTTCAAAACACAGAAGATATTTTACTCTAAAATTATATCAAGTGATCATTAAAATTTATTTTCTATATAAGATCACATTATTTTATATTTATTATTCTTTAATAGGTATATTGTTCAAGGATAATATCCCCATTATTTTTATGGTTGGTTTGTATTTATGATTTAATGATGTTTTTGAATCTTGTTCCATTTCCATGGGTTATGTTATGATAAAATGTTTATGAAACTCATTTTTTCATGGGCTCTGATGTGATGAATGATTTATTTACTTTTGTAACACATAACTATGATTTTAATTTTGTGATACGTGGGACTTAATTATAACTCAAATGCATTGGTTAATTATGGATAACTCATGGGTTGAAATTTTATTCTTGATGATTATTATATATAAACAAATTTTATGTGTGAACCTGATTACATGTTCATAGGTTTTATGCATGAACCTGATTACATGTTCAGAAAAAATATGAATGACGATGTCTACATGTTCACAATGTTATGCGTGCACCTGATTACATTTTCACAAATATTATGCATGAATGTGATTATATGTACACAATTTTATGCATTCACCTTATTACATGTTCACAGTGTTATGAATGGACTTGTATCTCATGAGAATATGTTTATTCCAGAACCCACTTTCATGTAAATAAGTTTATTCAAGGGACTAATTTCATATACTTAACCAAAATAGTGAACCTGTTTCTATTTATACATATTAAAAAAGTTATAATTTTACGTGTATACTAAAATTCCTTGTCTTATTCAAATTTAATTATCTTACGATTCATGATTCCAGAAATTCTATGTGTTATTATATGACTTGAGATTATGATATTTGATATGAAGGGTGTAATTTTCTAATGTTATTTTCATATTATTATACACTTATACTTATGATAAGATTCATATCTCCCATATTTAACTTTACTTGGCATCTGATATCACCCTTTCCTTATATTTATTTTCCCCAGAATTTGAAAAAAATGTCCTAATTTTGATATGTCAAAATATTTTATAGTTATAAAGGAATACGTTGGAGACAATATATAGGTTTTAAGAATTATTTTTTTCCACATTTCCAAATATTCTAAAACCATACAAAGATTTCATATTTTATTATTAATATGAATATTATTTTATTTTGATGTAATATCTAAGTTTGAAAAGATCATGTTGTTATACTAGTCATAATATATTAAATTAAATGACACATAAACCTCATCACATGATGTAAAATTGAAAAATATTATAGCCCTAAATTGAAAAGACCACCCCTTTTGGTGTTATTATCCTACCTCATTACCTCACATAACTATTTCTATCTTGGTTCCCATCGAAATGGGATTCATTGGAATTCCAAGATCTCACATCCTATTTCTAGAAGTGGTTTATATTTCCATTTTCATCCCACTTTCCTAATATTTTTCCTGATTATCAATACCCTTTTGTTGGGTTCTTTCATACAACATAACAACTAGGATAAATCTCCCCTCATGATATTGGCTAGTCTCCCACATTGTCTATTACACCCATTAAATATGATCAAATGTATTGTGGGGTAATTCAAAGAGCGTTGAAATGCACTAAAACATTTTCTCAAATCCACCCTCACACTTTTGACCATATTTAACTTTTACCCCCCCCCCCAATATTCCATGTCCATATGGGATCCCCTAAGGTAATGGAACATGGCTAAAATAGGCTCTCATCATATCTAGGGAACATGCCTCAAAGGACTTGAGATGATGATTTGATGGATCACATGTTATGATTACATGGTATATAGTATACCATCATCTATAGGTCCCCATAAATGGTACTGCAATAATGGAACCTAGGTTTCCAACTTTTGGTTCATGTCCTGGATGTCTTGTTTTATGTTTTAAATGACACCATTGTTCGAGTAAAATCCCACACCCATGGTGTTACCCCTCGCATGAACTCATGCATGTTGGAAAATATGTTTGGCCACATAGGGTCCCTCTCCAACCAACCTCCCACTTTTTATAACACCCCTAATTTCCTAAGGATCATTTTCCCCCAACCCATCATCATTGTACTATACATTAATAGAAAAAATCAATCCTCTAGTAGTCTCTTATTAGTCACCCGAAGCATGACTTATATGGGTTAGATATTTATAACTGGTTTTATTTTTTATATGGTGGTGATGCAAAAAAAACACATAAGGAATAGGGGTAATATTAATTTTATTACCTTAGAATTGTCTAGGATGGTCACCAATATTACAGAGCCTCTCCATTATTGTAATATCAATGCAACAGTGGATCAACATGGAATATGGATTAATCAAACTCAGCTTTCCTATGTTGTATCCAGACATTAACACCACACAACAGATATATATATATATGATCTCCACCTCATCCCATGGATACACTTCATCCATTTTCTAGAGAATCATATCATGTTCTTTATTGAATCATTTTATCTGGGAATTATTGTGCAATATCTCGACCTAATCCACTACATTTTGGGCCGCTATATGATTGAAAAACTATTCCACGGTTTAACAGAATATTAATTATTGATAAAATTTATCGCCAATCTAGGAACACTATGGTTCTGCCAACTATATAGAGAAAACACCCACATCTAAGGAATTGTAGTGGGAGATTCCAAGATGCTACCACTTGAGATAAACTCTCTTAACCAAAAAATCTTGACACTAGGTATAGAGTGCATGGTAGTACACCATTCCAATCCCCATGTTCACCAGCATGTAGAGGAGGGGAACTATCTAACCCAAAAACATGCCTAATGGTGGATGAGTAAGGATGTTATAGATGTTTCTCAATTAATTATGCCAACTCACACAATTGTCCACAGCCACATTAGATCTTGGGTTATCCATATCCTTTAGAGAGTGATCATACAATGGGAATGGTGAAAGTACCCATATGATAGTATCACCCTTAGGAAGTTGGGGTTTTAATTTTATGTCCCAAACAATACCATATTCCACCAAATGTATCGAGGACTCAGTCAGTATACCACCTTCTATTGTATTTTTTAACACTTTTATTACCATATATGGTGTTGTCTTGGATCCACACATAGCATGTGACTCACCTGAGGATTCCTCTTCATGTGATGCATCATTTACATCACTGACCATAGAAAATGGCAGCTTTAATAGTACCTTATCTCTATAGGATGGAACAAAATAAAGAATCTTGATGGGATCTTCAAGATGTATCTCTTGAGGGATAATATTTAACATCTTGGACACTTCATCCAACAACCTTGAGACCACATACTCAACAGTTTCCGCCTAAGTTGTGGGATCCCCCTACTCCATCATCTCCTTGAGTTGTTGATACCCAAATGTGATAAGAACTTCTATTGGAATGTGAGGTCATAGAAATCCAACTCATGGTTAGAAAATAAAAATAAAAATCTGGAATATACATATAGACATCATAGTGGGAGGTAATGTTGAATCATCGAGCACACTTGAGAGTAGACTCTCAAAACATATCACTGGGATTGACCCCATTTTTGGCCTATGGATGACCTTGGTATCCACACTGGCAACAAAATCAATCTTTGTGGTTCTCGACATAGACTCAACGGTGACAAAATCTTTTCACTAACTTGCACATCAACAATTGTTAGAGGTTACTCAGCAATTGGATGCACAGTTTCTGATATGAAGGATAAAATATGTCACTGTAAATAAAACAGTATAGACACCATGAATCATATAAAAAATAAAGTAAATTAATATTTAATCCCAAAGTTAGTTGATTCGTTACTTCAACCACAAGAACTACTTCAGTGGTAGAAGGTTGGCCTCCTTTAAAAATACTATTAGTGGGAGTAACTTATCTAAACACATTAAGGATTAAATTTTTCATACCCTATGTTTTAAATTCATAGTGAATCTCTCACTCAATCATAAATATTGATCACATTATAAATAAAATACAACTAGTCACTATATAGAAAGGGTGGAAAATTGGCCCAAGTCTACAAAATAGGGGTACTTACCTCATTATTGTTAGTGAATTCTTCCTAAGGGAATTCCAGGTTGGCCTCATTTCCCTAGGAATCCTTTTCATCATGTTCCTCCCCCACAACACCACCAGCTGATCCACATCCTAAGATAACCCCAATAGATTGAGTTTCTAACAACATGCACACTCTATTAGTTGGGGATTATTCCACACATTAATATTGGATCACATTATCTAGCTCCTGCAAGTTCATCATGGTCTCCAACAGATGGTAGGGGGATACGTCCGTGGTATTGAATATTCTATGGTGAAAATTTAAATCACTATAATGTTATATCAAAGCCTCATAGGAGGATTTTAATGGTTAGGATATGTCCAGATCATATAGGAATTGAGAAGGACTACATCCTTAGGTACCACTATTACAGTAAGTTTGTGCTTTCTTGAAGCCACAATAATAACTCTATGATTAACTCTTGATGCTTTGGCATTCTCTTAGGACCGTTTCCCTAGGATTCTTGGTCCCACTATTTCACTTACATTGATTGAAACATACCACGTGAGAGTAGGATTACCTAGAGATACCACTACCACTCCCCTTAATAGTATGACTCATATAACATGTCATTTTCTTCCATTTTATTCACTTCCATGACCATGCCTACAGGGGAACTCCTCCTCATAATCTTTCTAGATCACCTGCCACCTAAACATTCTCTTGGGATATTCACTCTCCCAGATTTGTGAATAGTTATAGAAAATAAAGAAGGTAACATATCTTAGTGACAAATCAATAATATCCATTCCATATAACCAATTTAACATGCACTAACTCTTTTGTATGAGCATAGAGTGATGCTTGAGTTGTACCCTAGTATAAAATTTTAGCATCATTCGTTGGAGGTAAAAGAGTTTATAAGAATATCAGTATAGATTTTATGTCTTTTAAATAATGTTATAGATAACCTATTCCACTAGTATCCCACAAAGAATGAACAAAAGTTATCACCACTAATAAAATATTCCCAACCCAACATCCATGACCAAACTCATTGGATCGTGGAATGTATGAAAAATAAAATGCTCTTCTACCCTTACCCTCTAATGAACATTGACTCACTTCAGTTGAATGTGGAAAATCTTAGAAATATTCAATAGGGATGGCCATAAATTATCACTATGAGGGTTGATGGGAATGAGCGAGTTGTATGACCCTGTGTGTGAAAGAAACTTATCAATAAAAAAAAGATAAATAGGCCACACATAGATAAAGGGGTATTCCTTCTTATAATGTTCCTTGATAATTTGTACATATTTTCTAGAACTAGAACCTCCAGGTTGACATGTTTCCCCATATCAAGAGTTTTATTAATGGAAAAATTATTACTAAAACCTTATATAAGCATATCAAATGGAAAGTGGCCATCCAAACAAAAAAAATTGAAATAAATCATTCCATGCTAACCTCATGGGAACAAGGATTCATGATATATCACTAGAGGTGAAACTAGATCACCACAAAAAGAATAGACAAATATCTCTCCACCTCAAACTACCTTACTCTTAGCAATGGTTGAGCCCTACCATGAATCCTAAAATTAGTCTTATTCAGGAAAAAATTTGAACAAATCTTTAAATGATAAATCCTAAACTTCAAGTGTGTTTTACTTTCCACTGTCTCATCATCCAACAAATCCATTATGAGAACTGCAAACTGATCTAGGTCTTCCCAAACATTCTACATGAGGAGAAATTAATTATCATTTCCCATTCGGATGGTGATCCCACCAATGTGGTAGAGGTCCAAAAAAAATTTCAAACTCACCATGGTGATGATGGGATGTGTTGGTGTGATATAAAAAAATGATGAGCAGCTCTAGCATAATGTATGGGAAGCGATTGATATGGAACTCGGAAATCGAAACTACTTTATAATGATCAACCCTCTTCATCTCTTAATTGAACACATTGCATTCTTGGTGGAACCATCTAGCCTATGCCCACTTATCGATGATGTTTCAACCTGGGCATGAATCTCACTCTTCCGGCCATCCTTGGCGTCGTCAGGATATCTATGAGGATAGTCTCATAAAGTTGGGGTGATTATTATACATCATCATCTTATAAATTTCTTATATTGAATAGATTTAAAAATAGAATGGTCTATGAGTGATGTGTGACCTTTAACTCAACCACTGGGAATGGGTAATCTCATTCATATCTTGGGATCACAAATTTCTCCCTTAGTACAAAACCATAAATTATAATTTTCTAGATGATAAATTAGTCCCTATAATCCTACTTTAGATGTTTAGGTAGTGTGTCAAGATCTAACATAGTTCATAAGATCTCCCTGGTCATTATTTTTCAATTCATCTATCTTCCCCATTCAACAAAAACTTTATCACTATCTATATCCATATCAGAAGAATTTGATGAAAATTTAAGGATACATTGTGAACATTTTTATTATGAATCTTCTGCTTTCTCAAATTATTGTCCTCACAAATATATCAAAATGTAACAAATGGTGCTTGTGAAACTAGTTTCATGAAAGACTATTTATTGATGGTAATGTATTGTGAGTGTTATGTATCTTGATCAAATAATTATCATGATGGATTTAATTTCTCAAAATTAGAGGATTTTTAGATCTTTTGTGAGAAACTCATGGCCCCCCATGGGGTCCCATACCGATTTATATGATAAGGGTGGTTTTAAGATTCACCTAATAAGCTACTCTTATCAGTATATTTTGGAATTTATGGTTCATAATTCTATATTACTCTCACACTTTACCTCCAATTCTAAGGGATGGAATGTTTTAACACAACCTAATTTACTTAGTGTGTGGGGTAGAGAATTGAAACAATGTTATTAAGAAAATAAGAACTCAAACAGGATAAATCCTTACAAAAGGATTGGAGGTTATGAAGGTTTCGTCCTTTTTTGAAGGTCTAATCCCTCATGAAGGATCATATTTTCATAAAGGAGTTTAAAAAATTATGAATCTTCATTTTATGAGAAGATGAAAATATTTCATTGAACATATTATTGGAACTCTTTTATTCTTATAAATACCCCCATAATCCCTCATTTCAAGTGGATTAGACCCTTGTACATTCATCTGATGGTCCTAATTCATGAAACTCTAATCATAACATAAAAAAACCATGTTGATTCTTATAGGAAGACAACATTTTATAATAATATCTCATAATTATTTTAGGAAATAGGCTCACTATGGAGATAAGATTCATGAAATACCACACCCAATATAATAGAATAGTATGGTTCATGAATCTTAAGATTCTATTATTCCTAAATCTTTTCTTAGACACCTAATATTGTTACAAGGTCCACACCATATTATGGGGGGTCTAAACATTCAAAATATACTCATCTTCGCTAAACCTCAAAAAATCACTAAACTATACTCACATTTTACTAAATTAATACTCCTTTTGATATAAATAATAATGAAAATGTTAATTACTCATGGAGTTTAATCCAATCCAAAAAAAATAATCAATCCTTAACCATATACATGACATTTATCAGCAGCCCTCATTATAAATATTTTTTTTCTCAAAATTCTAGCTAAGAAGCCTCAATTACTTTTACTCTAAGGAACATGCACCATAACCTCAAGACCCCTTAATGATTACTAAAATGGGTATTTTCCATTCCTTATTCCACCAAAAATAAACTTTTTACTAAAAAATATACCCTATAAGTGGCATCATTAAGGGAAATATGTCTCTTTCCCCCCTAATAGTATATACAAGACCCTTGGATCCTTCTCTCATCCAATAAGTTCTTTCTCTACTCCCACATTTTCTACGAATGGGTTTCTCCATGCCAAATCTTGAATATCATTTTATTTGTAAGGATATAAACTACATATAACCAACATCCAAATCGTATGATTTTAAATAGCATGACAACATTGTAGTTTCATGATGTTAAATGTTATGTCAAATTCCTTGTCACCTGATGTTTAATATTAATAAACTCACTCAATACATGACCATACACTATAAAATTAAATTATACAAAAAAAATTGGATTCCTTTCATGAGAATCATGAGATTATGGAACATCTTACAAGCAGTATCTATTTATAATCCCCATATAATCCATTATTTTCACTAATTTCATGGATCAAGTGTCTTTACCACACGATGTTCAACTACATGTATTGGTCATGTCACATGGCATATACCAATGAACTAAAACTACATTTGTTTTCATCCTTATATCTTAATAGGGTATATAAAACACATCCCTAATTTTTAATCCGAATACCCCAATACCATCAAGAATCTATCTTCCCATTGAGAGGTGGTCGACTTGAAGATTGAACACCTCCTGGGAATATACTCAACCTCTCACCACCTGAACCTTATGTAGAGTCCCAAATCGTGACGTACATGGAAATTACATTAATGTTTTAGAAAAATTAATTCATAACAAAAACAGACACCTAAAGACCTTATTAGTTTAATGTCTTTAGAAACTCGGAACAAGATCTTTATGTCGTGGTGAAAGATCGTCAAAAACTCCCATATAGACCTCCCCCTTTTGTTTTCCTACCTAAAACCCTTTATTATATTATAGGGAAAAGAAATCATAGAAAGGAAGATATAAAATTCTCAGTAAAGGTAAACATGGAGAACATAAAATAATCTATAAAAGTTTAACCTAAAAACCCGAACATAAAGTTCAAACGTCAAAATCTTGAGCAATGACATTTATATTTGTAGTAAGTAAGGCATAGTTAATAATGGAAAATTAATCATGATAAAATAGCATGGGAATAAAACATAATGTTTTTGAAAACCATTAAGAACATACTATGATTTCCATAGTAGCCAAGGCATTGCTGCCAAGACCATATTAGCGGACGAAGTCCATTATTGAACTGGATCTATTTGTTGTTCCAGCCCTGTATTAATGAACCAGATTTAATTTTCATTCCATCCATGTCTATCTCATGAGATACAAATCATTATCCAATTCATTGGAGAGATATATAGGCCCCACCTATTTCATAAAGTAATCATTATTACATGTTTCACAAAATATAAATCATTTATCATATCATAACCCAATAAATAATATGGGTTTTCTTAAACATAATTATATCATAACATAATCCATATAAAATACCATTGAATCATTAACATAATAAAATAATAGTAACAATATGGATGTTAACATAACCCTATTTAAAAGCTTCATCTTGGATGGAAAATAATTTTCATAAATCACTTGAACTTAGTTCTTGAAGAAAATATCCATTCTTCTGAAAAAACATTTTCTTCTCTCAAAATGTCATGAAAATTTAAAAGAAACGAAGTTAATTTAAAATAAACATGAAAACATGTAAATTAATTTTCATGTAAATAATTATTTATTAAAGCATAACAATCTATTCATGCTGTATAAGTTAAAAAAACAATCTCCTCATACTTTTACCAGAAAAGTAAAAAAGTACCTCGTGTGGTAAAAATAGATTCCTTCCATATCACATAATAAAAGTCAAAAAATGGGAAAACAAGACTTTAAAAATACATTAAGAATAGTAAACACTATATGAAAACATTTTTATAAAACATGGACATGTATGATAAATATAACCCCAGTAAATACTTAATTATAAGCAATCTCGGATAAAAATGATATTGCAAAATTATCCATTACCTTAAGTCCAATATGATTTTTACATATCCTAACCTCCTGTATAATGATTTAAATAATTTAACTAAATTATTCCATAATCATAGTCATTTTTATGATATCATATATGGTCATATTCGTATCTGTTTATTAGTAACATTTCATTATTACTCGTTTTTCGGGTGTTAACTACATTATGTTCTTATGCATGTTTTGTAGAATAAATTTTTATTCCTATTTTTAGGTTAGAGTTATAACATTTAAATAATGGTATTATTATTATATATATAATATTCATTCATTCAATTCATTCAATTCATTTATATAATAATTCTTCAATGAAGACCATGTAGAACGAATCACATCACATCGTGGAGACGGTAAGCCTTATGTACGCACTAGTAATGATATAATTCCCATGATTGTGGAATTGTATGTATGGTGTATAATATTTAATAATAAATATAATTTTAAAATAATCATATATACTTATTTCTCCCATCATTATACACATCCATGTATGTTGGTGATGAAAAAAAAGATTACACCACGGCGTGGAGATGGTTGGCCGTACGTACACACACGTGGTTATTTAGTTTTACATAGGATGGATAGAAGATAGAATGTGGTTGTTTCATATTCATAATAACATATCAGTATAAAAGTGATTTTTGATTTATTACTTAATAATGAAACAACTCATATAGAATAAGTAGAATAAAAAATAATTTTGAAAGAATCGGTAAAGGATATTACCTATTCTTCGACGTGCCTCTTTTAAACCCCCTCTTAGGGCACTAAAGATAGACTTTGAAAAAGACAAGGACCTATAGTATGTTTCTAGGGACTTTGATAAGGGAAATGTATAAATCGTCGGTTCTGGAAGCCACCCAGAGGCACCTCGTACTAGGTTGGTAACATTGACTCAAGTGCATTTCCCCAAACGCCAGAGGTTGCTGACTAGCAGTGAGGGCCTTGAGTGTGATAGTGGGGAAACTATTCCCTCATTGGTAGAGTACATAATGGAAGTAAATAACACATACAATAGCGGAAGCAGTAAATATCCAATAATAGTAAACAATGGAAGGCTAAACAATAAACAACTTTACCACACACATATATATGAAATAATTCATGATACATATGTCTTGAAAAAAAGCCAAACAAGTCACAATGCTGAATATAATACTAAAAAAAATTACAAAAGGAAAACAGATAAACAACTACTCAGCATCGCAAGCCTCTTCTTGGTCCCATTCTCTCTTTCTCCAATGCAATCAAGTACCTGAAGTTGAAAGGCGCTTTCCCTTGTCTATACCTGCAGCAATATAATCTATTTGGGCCCAAAATCATGGCCTAAACATGGTGTGAGAATAAATCTCAGTAGGCAACCACCCAAATATATGTGCCTAATAGTCAGTGAGTATATGGAAGGTAAAGTATATTAAATAGTAAATAGTAAGTAGTGAACATGATAATACACAGCAGTAAGAAATCCATAGATCAATAAGCAGTAGTGAAGCAAACAAATAACCTCAACAGGAAACCCTCTGAGAAGTACTCACAGCCATCCCCTATGGTCCTATCCAAGAAGTATCAAAAACCCTCTGGGAAGTACACTTAGCCTAACCCCTCTCATTTGGTCAAAGGAAATTATAAGACTCTCTGAGGAAGAACACTCATTCAATGACCCTTATAGTCTAAGGCAGCCAGGGACTCTATGAGGAAGTATACAAGGTCAATTCCCCTTATAGCCCCATGTTCAAGAGACTCTATGAGGAAGCTCACTCGGTAAATCCCTCTTATAGCCTCAGGTCTATCATAGACTCTCTGAGGAAGCTCACTTGGTCAATTCCTCCTATAGCCTGGAGTGGATTAAGGAAATTCAAACAAACATAGACTCTCTGAGGATGATCATTTAGTCTATCCTTCCATAGTCTGTAAAGCTCAAGACTCTCTGAGGAAGCACACTCGGTCCATCCCCTTTTAGTCTATAATATCCAAGACTATCTGGGAAGCTCACTTGGTATGTCTCCTAGAGTTTAAAATGTACAAGACACTCTGAGGAAGCTCACTCAGTCTATCCCCTTACAGTCTAAGCACCAGGTTCTCACAGCCATGTGCTAGTCAGTGCATAATAATGCTATAAAGATCATGTAAACCTACAGAGCTACTTGGATAACCAGTCTACAACATACAAGCATGTTAGGAACCATCACTCTCTCATACGGTCACAAGGCATGGAAAACAGGTATAACAGCCAAAGGATGAACAAGACCAAAAGTTCTTAAACAGAATAAGGCATGGGAAAAACATCCAAGCATAGAAATTATCCTCATACATAACCAAATTACCTCTAAAAAATCATACAAGCAAGGCAGGAAAACAACAGGGGAAAAATAGTAATCACACAATACCTCGTCCAAGGGTATTGGTGGAATTTTCAAATAAAACTCAATGAAGTTGAATAGATTGGAACAAACCACCTACCTTGAGGCTAGGATGTCGATATACATGAACCACGGGGCAGAAATCTCCTTAAAATGTCATATATCTATGAAAACCCCCAAAACCTTCAACACATGATTACATGAGAAAGTGGAGGAATTGGAAAACAAGACTCTATGAGAAGGAAGATCTTCACATTGTGGTTCCAACACAATTGACGGCGGTTGATTCGGAGAACGGATGGTGGCTCGGGGGTTCGAAGAAGTTCCGCAGCCATATGCCATCTCTCTGTAAAACGAGACCTAGAAGAAGGAAATTACGGTGATTAGGAAGGACCTCACTCCGTTTAATGAAAACAATAAAGTACACTGACTTTAATTTTGGATTACACTATGTGTACTAGACTTTTCCATACTCTGCTTTAAGCGGCCTCCACATCACCCCACATGATCATTTGTGCGGCCCGGACACGACCAACACACGACCTCACGCGGAAAGTGTGTAAACATCGTGTACTCATAAAGTACACGGCGTGTACTTCAAAAATTTCTAGAAACTCCTCTTTTCTCAAAAACACCAGAAAAAGAAAAAACCTACCTAAAAAAGAAGGTTCGGGTTCTTACAAACTTCCCCTTTAAAGAAATCCATCATCGAATTTCCCTAGAGAGGTTTGGAAGAAGAAACCCTGAAAAGCTTTATCCACTGCAATCGTACATCGGCCTCCCTCTCCCAAGTCTCGTCCTATACCTGCACGTACTGCCATAGCACCCATACCAGAGGAATAGACTGGCCCTGGAGAACCTTCATACTGTGATCGACAATCCGGAAAGGATGCTCCTCAAACAATACATCTGCTTCAAGCTCAACCTCCTCAGGTTGAATGAAATGAGACGAGTATGAAAAGTAACATCGGTTCAGAGAAACATGGGAGATTTCATGCACAGCTCAGTACCTATGAGCTAAGTGCAACCGATAGGCAACCGTCCCAACTCTCTCCATCATGACATCGTTCCACTTCCACTCCGGAATGGGTAACTACAACAAAAGACATGCTAGTCGCTGATGCTCCACTTTCAACTGCTGACAAGTTGAACACCTCAAGACAAAACCAGTGACATCTTTCTTCATACCAGGCCACCAATATTGGCGGTGTAGATCAAGATACATCTTGGTGATGCTAGGATGAACTGCCCAAACCGAGAAATGAATTTCCTGCATCTACTCCCCGCATATGTCTGCTGGCACCCATATGTGTCCCTAAAAACGCAAGATCTCATCCTCACCCACTGTCCATCCAGGTGGAGGGTCCCCTCCTAACACACTCCCCCGTAGTACTAGGACTTCTAAGTCTAATAGCTGCCTCATCCGTACCCTATCAAGAAGCATAGAGGTAACTGCTACATAAGACATAAAGGTATGCCCCTGTCTGTCGTGAACCTCTATATACATCTCATAGAACAGAGCCATAAGATTCCACTCACAATTGGCCTCCTAAAATGCATGTATCTGAGTTCTCCTGTTCAAAGCATCAGCCACTACATTGCCATTTTCCAGCGTATAGGCAAGCTCAAAGTTGGAGGACTGAAGACACTCGACCCACCTGCACTGTCACATATTCAGATCACGCCGAGTGAAGATGTAATTGAGACTCTTGTGGTCGATAAACAGAACAAAGTGCTCTCCCAGAAGGCAATGTCTCCAACAACGTAAGGCCAGAACAACAGCTACCAACTCCAGATCATGTGTCGGGTAATTCCTCTCGTGTGACCTCAACTGTTAAGACCCATACACAACGACTCCATCTCCCTGCATAAGCATAGCTCCGAGACTGATACCTGAAGCATCACAGTAGACCGTATACCTCTTTCCCGGCTCTAGAATGACTAGTATCGATGCTGACATCAACCCCCCTTTCAGTTCCTGAAAGGCTGACTCACAAGAATCTGACCATAAGATCTTTTTACCATTCTTGGTCAGACCTGTCAGTGGTGCTGCTATGTGTGAAAATTCCTGTATGAAACACCTGTATTATCCAGCCAGACCTAGAAAACACTACACCTCAAAAGGAATTCTATGGCTACTAAAAAAAACTACAGCTCTCACTTTCTCTGGGTCTACTTATAGTCTTGTCTCTAAGATAACATGACCCAAGAAGTGAATTTTATCCATCCAAAAGTGGAATTTCTAGAGCTTAGCATATAACTGATGCTCTCTCAGTGTACTCAGAATGATCTCAAGATGTCTATCATGGTCATGTAGAGTGTGAGAGTACACTGAGATATCTTTTATAAAAACCACCACGAAGGAATCCAAGTATGGATGGAACACTTGGTTCAGCAGTGTCATGAAAACTGCAGGCGCATTCATGAGACAGAATGGCATAACTGTATACTCATATAGACAATACCTACTCATGAAGGCTGTAAGAGGTATATCTGATGGTATAACACACAAATTATGATAACTGGATCTCAATTTAATCTTCGAGAGCACCCGGGGTCCTCGAAGATGATCAAAGAGATCATCGATCCTTGGCCAGGGATATCGTTTCTTGGTCGTCAACTGGTTTGGCTTTCGATAATCCACGCAAAGCCTGAGGGCTTCATCTTCCTTTTAAACAAACAGGATAGTTGAACGCTAAGGATAAGTAATGGGTCGGATAAAACCCTTTTCATGAAACTCCTTGTACTGTTTCTTGAGCTCCTGTAACTCATGTTTAGCCATCATATAAGGAGGAATGGACACATGTGATGCTCCTGGAACGAGGTCAATCGAGAATTCTACCTCATGCTCTGGAGGAAAACCTTAAATTTCCTTGAGAAAGAGATCTTTGAAACGATCCAGCACTAAAGGAAAGTATAACTGTGAAGTCCCCTGGTCATCCATATAAAGACGAGAAATCTGGGTTGTAACTCATCTTATCACCAGATGCTCGAGTCCTGCTCGGCTCACCTGGTCATCCCACTCGCCTCTATGAAGAATGGATCCACCCGCTGGTGATACAAAAATAACCCTATTGTGATTGAAATCGACGACTACCTAGAAGGGAACTAACCAGTCCATCCCAAGAATGAAATCATAGCTCGTCATCTCTAGGATATAGATGTCCCATAAGAAGTGACACGCGGCAACCTCAAGAGGGAACTCTCTGCACTGACGTATCCTAACCGTTCTAGTCCCCAACGGTGTGTCTATAGTCAAAGTATCAGTAGAGAAAAAGATGTAGAGCCCAAGGATCTCCATAAATATCAACAGAGATAAAGCTATGTGTAGCACCTGTATCGAAAAGAGATGAACATAAAACCGAGGCTACTAAGATCGTACCTCGAACTGTGGAAGGTCTGGTATCCTACTCTTGATGGGTTTATTCCATAGAAAAAGTTTGGCCTGTACTACGGCCCTACAGCCCTCGCTGACCACTTTGAGATTATGTTCCCAGCTGCCGCTGATAGACTGGCGACTGACCACCCCAGCCATGACCTCCACCTTGGCCTGAATGGCTGGAAGAACTACAGTTACCAGAATGGTGAGAAACTGGAGGAGATGATCCCCAACACAGAGTCATAGAAGAACCCCGGTCTCCGGCTTCTAGAGGGAAAAACTGGAAAAAATGCTGGAGATGGCACATCCTTCCACAAGATCGGCACTCTATCTGGTCTCTCGGGAAACATGGCCTCATATGCCCACTCCTCCCACAATGGTAGCACACTACCTGGATATCGGAAGGTGCATTTCTTCTACTCTGATCCCATTGAGTAGACTCTCTACGGCGCTTCCTTCTATTAGAAGAAGGAACACTAACTCTAGGTGTCGAACCACCCTGGCTCACTGATCCATAATCCCTCTGATTGCGCTCAGTGATCAGTGCCTGGTTGACGATAGAGGATATCAAAGTCAACCAAAATATGTTCAACTAGGAAAGTATCTCTTGCCTGAGACCATCCTCAAAATTCCTAGCCAGGAACAACTCATCACCTGCTGGGATAGGCATGAAATGGTGCAGCTCTATAAAACAAGAGGAATACTCCATAATAGAAAGAGTAACCAGATACATGATCATGATCTCCCAGGATCGATCGGCCCTCAAGGTCTCCGGGTAGAAGTAATCGTATAAGATTCACCAAAACTCATCCCAAGTCATACTCTGATGGCGCCCTGACTGTGAGATCACCTCCCACCACCTCTTGGTAGAGTCTTGGAGCATATAGGTTGTGAGATTCACCCTCTTCTCCGGAGGTATCTCCAGTTTCTCAAAAAAAATTCAGCGTGGCCTCTAGAAATGACTCTATAGCCTAAGGTCCTCAATCCCATGAGAAAGTATGAAGATGATACTGCTGGAAAACCCACGTCAATTCTGCCATCAACAGGGTAGGAGGCGGCTCTCCCTGGAAGGTCTGCATCATCCTCAGAAAGTGTTCCCTAAACTGCACATCAGCACCTGCAATTAGTATAACTGCCGGTGCCAAGACTGGCACAGCATGAGGATCTGCAGAAGGTCCCTGATCGACCATATCTGGTGTCTGATAACTATTTGGAGGCTGACATAAAACTGGAGGATGTCTCGGTGGCGTGGATATGAATGGTCAAAAGCAATCCTTAGATCAGGATTATCAAAGACTGAGAACACAGTAGTACAAGGCGGGAATATGAGAATTAAATATTTAGGCTTTACAGAAAACAACTACACAGTGTGTATAAAACCTACACAGCATGTTCTCTTAATCAATTCACATGGGCGTGTACTTCTTCCAATACCGGTAGTGTAACGCCCCAACCACATGGTGTGTTTTTCCCACACACGGTGTGTACTTGAACTCTATTCCCCTTCCTGAGTCTTCATACAATAGCTAACCCACACTGTCTTCTTAATCCTGGACTACATGGAATTTTTACTAAGGACATGACATGCACTAGACAAGGTTTCAATGACCTGTTCTGTTAGTTACACGACTGGCTACACGATTCACTCTTACATGGCGTGCTGCATGAGGACACAAAATGTACTTGGAGGTTTTCCTCGACCCGTGTTGTTCGTGACACAGCCGGGTACTTAGGTTTACAAAGCACGAAGTGTGATAACAGGACACGGAGTTTACACACCGTACACGGCGTGTTTCTAATTATTTTTCACAACCCCGTGTTTCTAGCCACACAGTCAGTGACACTGTTTAAAAACTAAAAGGAGTGTATTAATAAAGTACATGTCGTGTATTCTAGTTTTTTCTAGGCAGTATCTCAGAAACTACTCTGAAGCTCTGAAAACAAAGAAAACAATGTTTAAGGTTCCAAATTCCGATCCATGAGGGCCCATACTCCTGACGAATCAAAGCTTGGCATCTTATACATTTTATAACAAGGTAACCAAGAAATGATCAACTAAATTCTGGTCCATGAGGGCCCATACACCTCAAGAACCAGAGATTGGCATCCATTTAAGCAAAGTACAATACATAAAAGTTCCTTATCAAAGAGTAGAGATTATATCAAAGCATCTATCAAAAAAACATGCATAATCTACACAATGTCTATCACAACAACATGAAATCACTAATGCATCCTAGATGGCATGGAAAGAATACATGGCATGAAATTTCTAACAAGTTCCTATATGATTAATGTCATGGCATATAATCATCTCATTGGGTTGCGATAGAAATAGAATCTAAATAACCACAAAAGTAACAGCACAAAGCAAGTGAATCACCCAAGGATGAAATCAAATCAACTATAAAATGGAAAGCCAATAAAATTGAAATAAACGAGGTAGAATGGCTCTTCCCTGTACATGGGTTAGCTTCACCTGGGCATAGCTTATTACCAAGTACCTATTCCATCATATCCCTAGCTATAGTCTCCAAACAGTAATTCTAGAGAAAATAATTCCTGTGATACCACTTTGTAACGCCCCGGTTCTGGAAGCCACCCAGAGCCACCCCGTACCCGGTTGGTCACATGGCCTCAAATGCATTTCCCCAAACTCTAAAGGCTACCGACTAGAAGTGAGGGACTTGGGTGTGATAGTGGGGAGACTATTCCCTCATTTAAAGAGTACACAACAGATTTAGACAACACATACAATAGAGGAAGAAGTAAATATCCAACAATAGTAAACAGCGGAATACTAAACAATACACAACTGGATCACACACATATATATGAAATGATGCATGATACATATGTCTAGGAAAGCGGCCAAACAAGTCAAAATGATGAATACAATACTAAAGCAAAGTACAAAAGAAAAATAGACAAGAAACTCCTCAGCATTTTAAGTCTCTGTTTGGTCCCATTCTCTCCTACTCCAACGCAATCAAGTACCTTAAGTCGAAGGGCGCTTTACCTTGTCTATACCTACAGCAATATAATCTGTATGGGCCCAAAAGCATGGACCAAATAGGGTGTCAGAATAAATCCCATTAGGCAACCACCCACAGATCTGTTCCTAACAGTAAGTGAGTATATGGAAGGTAAAGTACAGTAAATAGTAAACAATAAGCACAGAACAGGATAATACACAGAAGTAAGCAATCCAAAGATCAACAAGAAGTAGTGAAGAAAATAGCTTACCACAACAGGAAACCCTCTGGGAAGTATTCACAGTCATCCCCTCAGGTCCTATCCAAGAAATACCAACAACCCTCTAGGTAGTACAGTCAGCCTAACCCCTCTAGTTTGTCAAAAAAAATTATAAGATGCTATAAGGAAGCACGCTCAGTAAATTCCACTTATAGTCTAAGGTAGTTAGGGACTCTGTCAGGAAGCACACAAGGTCAATTCCCCTTATAGCACCAAGGTAAAGAGACTCTCTGAGGAAGCTCACTTGGTCAATCCCTCTTATAGCATCAGGTCTATCACATACTCTCTGAGGAAGCTCACTCGGTCAATTCCTCCTATAACCTAGAGTGGTTTAAGGAAATTTAAACAAACAAAGACTCTCTGAGGAAGCACACTCAGTCTATCCTTCCATAGTCTGTAAAGCTCAAGACTCTCTGAGGAAGCTCACTCGGTCCATCCTCCTGTAGTATAAAATATCCAAGACTGTCTGGGAAGCTCACTCGGTCTGTCCCCTATATTCTATAATGTCCAAGACTCTCTGAGGAAGCTCACTCGGTCTATCCCCTTATACTCTAAGCACCAGGTTCCCACGGCCTCATGCCAGTCAGTTCATAATAATGCTATAAAGCCCAATTAAACCAACATATCTACTTTTCTAACCAGTTTTAAAGCACACAAGCATGTCAGGAAACAACAAATCATCCTACGGTCATAAGGCATGGAAGATAGGTATGACGACCAAAGGCTGAACAAGATCAAAAGTTCGTGAACAGAACAAGTCATGGGAAAAACATCCAAGCATAGAAATTATCCTCATACATAACCAAATTACCTCTATAAAATCATACAAGGAAGGCATGAAAACAACAGGGGAAAAACATTAATCACGCAATACCCTGTCCAAGGTTATTGGTGGAATTTGCACATAAAACTCAAAGACATTGAACAGAAAGGCACAAACCACCTACCTTGATTCTAGGAGATTTATATACTTGAAATATGAGTCTTTAATCTCTCTAGAACATCATAGATCTATGAAAACGTCCAAAACGTTCAACCCACGATAACTTGAGAAAGAGGAGGAATTGAAAAACAAAGGATCCAGGAGAAGGAAGATCTTACTTTTCCGGTTCCAACGCAATCGACGGTGGTCGATTCAATGAACAGACAGAGGCTCGGGGGTTCAAAGAAGTTATGCAGCCGTACGACGTCTCTCGATTGAACGGGACCTTGAAGAAGACAATTCTGGTGATTAGGTGCAACACCGATATATTTAATGGAAAATAAAGAAAGTACACGGCGTGTACTTTTGGAGTACACGACGTGTACTAGACTTTTCCGTAGTCTGCCTTAAGAGGCCTCCAAATCACCCCACACGACTGTGTGTGTGGCCCGGACATGGCCCGCACACGGCCTCACGCGGCAAGGGAGTACATGACATGTACTCATAAAGTACATGGCATGTACTTCAAAAATTTCTAGAAACTCCTCTTTTCTCAAAAACTCCAAAAAAAGAAAAAACATACCTAAAACTAAGGTCTGGGTTCTTACAAAATTTGACGGGTTGGCCAAGTTTAAATGCTCAAAATGGTGTGAACTAGATATGGAGGACGTGCCCATTTATAAGAGAGGATAGTGGTAGTTTTGGAAACCTCAAAAATATTAATTTATAATAAAAACCAACCCCACTTAAAAGCCTCCATGTTGACTCAACTTGGATGATGAGATGAGATAGGATTGTAAGATCATAAAACAATAATGTTTAAACTTGTTTGAATTTGTTTTGAAACATATCATTTTTATTTATTCTTATTTAATCTATTTGATTTTATTTGTGGTAATAATATTCTAAATTTTAAATGGTTATAAATACTTACTTATGTGCTATGAATTGTCCATAATTGGATAATTTACAAAATTTTCAACCATATAATTTTAAATTTGTAATTTTTCAATATTTTTTTGATTTTTAAATAATTTCATAATATGTTATGTTTATAAAACACCAATAGTGTCAATTTTGACACAATTCATTTATTTGAATTTAAATAAAATCCACACAGATGATATATTCAAACCAAAATATTTAATAGATTCCAAAAATTTCATATTCATATATAAATTTCGGGGAAAACATTAATTAGTTCATATAATATTTATTTTAATATTTCTAAAACATTTTATTTGATATTTTTCATAATAAAATACTTACTACAAAATTTTTGTATAATTATTTCTTATACTTATTTTTTGCATAAAAATTAAAAATAAAATACTATGACGAATATAACTCTAATATATTTCATAAGAATACTTTTAGTCTATTTTATCTTCTAAAAACCCAACTTTTAAAATGCTATCTTTATTAAATTATGAATGACACAACTTTGACATCATTTAAAATAAAATAATATAAGTGTCATAATAACTTCTATAAAGATATAAATGATCAACAAGCCGAACCTTGTCTGCTTATGGTTTCGATATAATCTACCAATAAGTTTTGGTAAAGTGTTTGGGCATTTTTATGGGTATTATTATTTTAATAAAAACTATATTATTGATTTTCACTAAATAAATAATTTTTGCATCATTAATGTATAACCTACTAAAGTAATTATAAATTTATTAAAAATTATAAATAAATTACCATGATAAATAAAAATATTTTATCTTTAAAATGAGTAATTATAATCTAATTTATATTTTTTATATCCTTATATTAAAAATAACTTAATTATTAATGTTTAAGTGAGTCATATTTCACTTTTCTTTAAATAAAATAAATTAAAGGTCTTAATCCCAAACAAGTGGGTTCCAATAGATTCCATTTCGACCCAAGTATAATTTAGGGAGAAAAATAATCATCCAATTATATTAGGACAAGTGTTAGGGTAATTTTATAATATCATTTTTACCCTTAATTACCTGATTTAACTTTACCTCTGGTAAATAAAATTTAACGTATTTACTATTCATGATGCCCAAAAATAAAAATTAGCTTATTAAAATAATTTTTAACTACTAATTCCAAATATGGAATCAATTTTTTCAAATTCAATAAAAATAATTTGCAATATTTAATTCAAAATTAATCCCGCTTATGAGAAAATGAGTTTTAAAAATTAAGAAATTGCAAACGATTAAAATGTTTTTACCTATGAATTCAATGTAAAATTAATTCTAATGACTTAAATTATATTAAATGGAAAAAATATATTCTATTTATACTTTAAAAACATTAAATAATATATTTTATCTAGATAAATTATCTCAATGAAAAAATGTGTTCTTAAATAAAATTTATCTTGTTTTTACTATTCATTAAAATATGAAAGTTATCAGAAAACTATAAAAAAAATTCCAAAGTAAATTTCTATATCTTAATTTCAAAGAAGAAGTTTAATTTTTGACATTTAACTTATAAAAATATGAAAAAATATATTTAAAATTGGTGCGCCATCAAATGGCGGCAAAACTGCATTTTATGAAAAATAGTAATTTTATCCGAAAATATTGATTTTATTCTCATACCATGTACTAGAAAATGTGTAAGCTGGATTATAATGTTAAAAAATTAAAAATTTTGATAATAATATTCATAACAGCTAGTTCATATAAATATTATGTTAATATATCATTTTTTAGTGAAACTCGGTATTGTGTGCCACACAAGCTATCGAAGAAGGTCTCTCTTCCATGTAACGCAAGCCAAGTCAGTGTTGCGTGTAGTGAAATATTCCTTTGGTGTTGTGTATAAAATAATAACAACTTATTTCATTTATAAATTGAACAAAATCTATACTAAATGTTGTGTAGAATAATTTCTACCAAAGGAACTTGAAATTGAGTGTAATATGAGCCAAGAAGAGTGTTGCGTATACTGCAAGATAATACAGTGTTGCGTGTAGTGAAAGATAATCTTGGTATAGTGTAAAAACAATACATCAATTAAATTAATATAATATTTCTCATAATTTATCATGATGTTACATTGTACCCCCTTAAAATAAAATTTTCTCACGAAATTTATCGGGGTTATAAATGGTTTACTACATGAAATTTTCATTCATAGAAACCCACATCGTAAAAATGAATACGAAAAATTATTTTAAAAAATAATGTAAGAAACATAATGGTTATCCACATTAAATCATCACTGGGTTTCCACATAAGATAACAAAGGTCAAAACATGGATATGGATGAGAAATCTAACCATCATGTTCTGATGAAGAGTGGTAGAGAACATGGATATAAAAAATCCAACAATCACAAAGCCATAAATTTGTGAGGATCTAAGGTACCATATGATTCATCGGATATGAGGGTAATAGGGAAAATTTTTTGGTTCTCAAGATTATTTCCCTAAAGTGAAATATTTTTTTAAATTAGAATAAATACTTAATTGATTTTGGGGAAATATCACTGTTGTTTGTGCCTTGAACAATTTCCACTTCACTTATTAAAAAATGAAGTTTAATTTTTCATTCATGAATTGTTAGAATATCATGTGATAGAATGATAGGTCATTCCATCTGTCTCAAGAAAAAGGTTAGAACACGTTAAGATAATTCCAACTATAATGAGATAATAAATTACTCATAAAACAGAAAATAACTTATACTATCCATAAATGGATAACATTACAATACTTCAAGACACTAAAAATATCAAAATTTAGAAGGAGGTGAAATAAATCTACTTAACATTTGTATCCCATATATCGTAAGGTAGTTCTTGATTGTCACATTCCAAACATGTGAATACCTTAATCACATATTCTCTTGAAACATGTATTACCATAGAACCTTAGTGAAAACATGAATATTGTCAAAAGTTAACTCTATCCAAATACCAAAATCCCAAAAATTCTATATACTCAAACCATGATATCACTTTGTCCTTATATCAATCATGAGCTCATTAATACTATCAATCATATTATTTTCTCCTTATCCCTTCATTATGCGCATATCACCTTCTTTAAAAAAATATTTCAATCACTTTTCATGGTTACCGGTACCATATAATTATTTAAAACCACAATAAACCAATACATAGATATTTTAATATAGCATAAAAGTACCTCAACAAAATTGTTCTTGAATTCCAATACATAAACCCTTCAATCCATCATCTTCAATGGCTGGTATGGAATAGGTCCTTACATGATTTATAAGTAGCCTCTTAGGTTAGGGAATTGTGTTGGGTAAAGTTTGTGTTCTCCACAGACAATACATTGAACTACATAACAGTCTGTCACTCTATGACCCTTCTCCCCACACAAATAACATCTTTCCCTCCATTTGAGGTATTCCTCAAGGTTCTTCTTCCCTTATTTTTGATATGGAGAAAGCTTAATCTTCCTTAATCTAAGTTCCTTAACATGTGAACATGACTAAAAGTCCATCTTCCTCTTATTTGATGACTTAGGAATACAACTAATGTACACCTTGTTAATCATATATCGCGATGACTGATTCAGCATAATCACAATATATTTCTCTCTAGTCATTTTTTCAATTAATTTTCTCATAGTCCCCAATTTTTCCATCGGGTTCATTGTTAACCTAATTCCTTCTGGTTCACTCAATTTACTAAAACCATAAAACATAGTTTAAGAAAGATTTAAAATAATGAGGAACCACATAATCATAAAAATTCACTTATAGGATGTCTAACATATGACACATTATTTAATCCATGAAACTTTAGGTTCACCCTAGGTTATTCATGATCGTTTCCATTACTCTAAGACCATAATAAATAGTTATAAATACCCTTAGGGACATCACTATACATACCTTATAAATATATCTAGGGATCTCACTAATGTTATCACATCCTAGTCTCCAATGGTTGGATAAACCATCACTCTGATACCAACTACAGAGACCCAAAGCGTGAAGTTCATGGCTATTACATTAGTTTTGTAGAAAACTTAATACATAACAAAAACAGACTCCCAAAGACTGTATTAGTTTAGTTCCTTTGGAAACTCGAAACATTATTTTCTAATCATGATGAAAGATCATCAATATCCCCCATAAAGACCTCCCCCCTTTGTTTTTCCGACCTAAAACCTTTATTTATATCATGGGGAAAATGAAACATAGAAAGGGCTAGATCAAATGATAATTATGGGTAAAAAAGGATAACATAAAATAATATATAAACATTTGAACATAAAATCATGAACATAATGTTTAAACATCCAAATCCAAAGCAATGAGATAAATCTTGGCATTATGTAAGGAATAGATCATAAAGGAACATTAATCATGAAAAATAGCATGGTAAAAAAACATGTAGTTGTTGAAAACCATTAAGAACATAATATTATTTCCATAATAGGTAAGACATTGCTGCCAATACCATCATATTGTAAGAAGTCCATTACTGAACAAGATTTACTTTTCATTCCAGCCCAGTATTAATGTATAAGCTATTAAGGTAAATATATATTTCTTAAAAAATTTAAATACATTACCATAATAAAGAAAAAAAAAATTTGCTTTCAAAATAGTATTTATAATCTAATTTATATTCTATATAACCTTATATTAAAATAAACATAATTATTAATGTTTAAGTGAGACATATTTAACTTACCTTTAAATAAAATAAATTAAACGTATTAATCTCTTCCAAGTGGGTTCCAAAAGATTCCATTTCGAGACAAGAATTTTTTAGAGATAAATATAATCATTCAATTATATTAATACAAGTGTTAGGGTAATTTTATAATATAATTTTTACCCTTAATTACAAGATTTACCTTTAACTCTGGTAAATAAAATTTACAGTAGTTACTATTCATATTACGCAAAAATAAAAAAGTAGCCTATTAAAATAATTTGAAAATACTGATTCCACATATGGAATCACTATTTTGAAATTCAATACACATAAGTTGCAGTATTTAATTTAAAATTAATCTCTTTGTTGAGAAAATGGGTTTTAAAAGTTAAAACATTGCAAAAGATTGAAATGTTTTTACCTATTAATTCAATGTAAAATTAATTCTAATGACTTAAAATATATTAAATTATAAAATTATATACTATTTATTCATTAAAACCATTAAATATTATAATTTAACCAGATAAATTATCTCGATGAAAAAATTTGTTTTTAATTAAAATTTAGCATGTTTTTACTATTCATTAAAATAAGAAAGTTATCAGAAAAAAATAAAACATTTATCCAAAGTAAATTTTTATATCCTGATTCCAAGGAAGAATTTTAATTTTTCAAATTAATCTTATAAACATGTCAAAACAATATTTAAAATCGGTTCTCCATCAAAAGGTGGAAAACTGCATTTTCATAAAAATAGTTCTTTTTTCTGGAAAAATGATATTGTTCACATACCATGTTCTATAAAATGTGTAAGATGAATTATATTGTTATAAAATTCAAAATTTGGTTAATATTATTATTAACGGCTAGTTCATAATAATATTACAATAATATATCATTTTTTAGTGAAACTCGGTATTACGTACCACACAAGTTGTCGAGGAAGGTCTCCCTTACGTGTAATGCAAGCCAAGTCAGTGTTCCTTGTAGTGAAATATTCCTTTGGTGTTGCGTAAAACAAAACCACAACTTATTTCCCTTATAAATAGAACAAAATATATACTCAATGTTGCGTAAATAATTTCTACCAAACAAACTTGAAATTTTTTGTTACACGAGCCAAAAAGAGTGTTTCATATACTGCAAGATAATGTAGTGTTGCATATAGTTCAAGATAATCTTTGTGTAGTGTACAACACAAGACATCAAATAAATTAATAGAATCTATCTCATAAAATATCATGGTTTTACACCTGAGGTCTTCACTATACCTAGGAATTTCCATAAAAGTTTTACTATCTTTTCCATGTATGTGATGAGCGTATATGGTAAATTTCCCTACAAAACATTAAACTTGTGACTATAACAAACTTGATGAGAGTATATGGGAACATCTATATAGAACACAAAACATGTGATATTTCTCCATTGGAATTTAATCCCGTGAACACATATACCTGATGAGTGTATAGGGAATATTCTACAGTAGATTCTAACCATGTTAAATAACATCAATTATCTTTAAACTTGTGACACATTTTGATTCATCAGAAACACTATATTAGGTAAAACCCAAGATGGCTTATGTGAAGATCCTAATAATTGTACGTGGTGAAAATAAAATCTCCATACACTATCTAGATTATGGTTGAAGAGCATCATTTGCTACCTCATATCACATGGATGATATTCCTTATGTGATGATCTTAAAGGTATATTTATGGTAAGAAAAATTTTAATGGAGTGAAAAGAACGGGATGCCTCATCAAAATAATAACAATCATGATTCACCCTCTGTGTCTATAGTTGGGTGCTCGAGGTATTGAGCCTTAGATCCCATGCACATGGAGTGTCTGCTTCCTCATGTATAACCTTCATATTTCATTAGATAAGTCATGTTTTGAAAGAAATGTATGCCAAAAATCCAAATAAGGAATACATTACATATCCCTAAAATTCTAAATGACTATATATTCAACGCATTCCCAACATCCCCCTAAAATATTACCCTAGGTGGCCACTTTACCATGATATAAAGTGGTGTCTTTTATTTCTGTACACTATAATATGGTGCTGATAATGTTATTCCTAGACTTGTATTAGGTGTATTTTAGAGACTAATAATATGTGACAAACTACATAAAGGAATTCAAGGATGGGAGAAGTGACATCCCATCACCCCATAATAATCAAGAAGCTGATATCATCTTCCATGGTGGTGAAGGTTTCCCACCTTTGGAATGTCATAATGCAAGGCAGCCAGAAAGGGGTTGTTACCAATCCAAGAATGGAGACCACTATGTAGAAATCACAAATTATGTGATCCCCATTGTAATCATTGGATAACATGGGAACCTATAATGTTTTTACAAATCATGTATCTAATGCGACACTTCTTAGTGACTCCCATTACTTTTTATCATGGTTTTCAGTGGAAAGTGAATGGTTTTACATAATTATGCACAAACCATAAACCCTTAAAACCCCTTCCAAAATACTAAAATAACATAAAAAAATCCCAGAACCCAACCTGATTATTTGATAACATTAAAATAAATAATAAAATGTTAATGTATAATAAATTCAGGGTGTTTCAAGTATCATTCCTTTGTTGTTTCATTAGTAGAATGACATTAGTTGAATGATAAAGACATTAATCATCACTTCTAAAAGAAATAGATATCTCAGGCCTAGTTGATCAGGATAGTAGTGCCTTTATTAAATAAATTTCCATGGTTGTTGAAGGTGATCCCAACTATCAGGGCCAATGAATATATATTGTATTAAAGGATAATGACATAATTTGTGAATCCTACTTTTTTTGTGATATCATGAGAAAGAATTATTATATTACACAATATTTTTTTGGAGGAAGTTGTTGCAGCTATGATATTTCTAATCTCTTAAGGTTCCATGATGGGTTACTAGTATTTTCACATAGTATTTTATTTATTTTCATTTTATCGAGATAACTTCCTAGTTGGTCACACACTAAGTGTATCCACATTTTCCACATAGTTTGATGAGTTTGAGATTAGGATTAAGTGGGCCTCGTGTGTGAGGGTTCTTAAAAGTACCTATTTGAATGATCATAGTTAAAATAATCCAAATCGTATGATTTTAAAAAGCATGAGAACATTGTAGTTTCATGATGTTAAATGTTATGTCAAATTCCATGTCACCTGATGTTTAATATTAATAAACTCACTCAATACATGACCATACACTATAAAATTACATTATACAAAAAAAATTGGATTCCTTTCATGAGAATCATGAGATTATGGAACATCTTACAAGCAGTATCTATGTATAATCCCCATATAATCCATTATTTTCACTAATTTCATGGATCAAGTGTCTTTACCACACGATGTTAAACTACATGTATTGGTCATGTCACATGTCATATACCAATGAACTAAAACTACATGTGTTTTCATCCTTATATCTTAATAGGGTATATAAAACACATCCCTAATTTTTAATCTGAATATCCCAATACCATCAAGAATCTATCTTCCCATTGAGAGGTGGTGGACTTGAAGATTGAACACCTCCTAGGAATATACTCAACCTCTCACCACCTGAACCTTATGTAGAGTCCCAAATCGTGACGTACATGGAAATTACATTAATGTTTTATAAAAATTAATACATAACAAAAACAGACACCTAAAGACCTTATTAGTTTAATGTCTTTAGAAACTCAGAACAAGATCTTTATGTCGTGGTGAAAGATCATCAACACCTCCCATATAGACCTCCCCCTTTTGTTTTCCTACCTAAAACCCTTTATTATATTCTAGTGAAAAGAAATCATAGAAAGGAAGATATCAAATTCTCAATAAGGGTAAACATGGAGAACATAAAATAATCTATAAACTTTTAACCTAAAAACCCGAACATAAAGTTTAGACGTCAAAATCTTGAGCAATGACATTTATATTTGTAGTAAGTAAGGCATAGTTAATAATGGAAAATTAATCATGATAAAATAGCATGGGAATAAAACATAAAGTTTTGGAAAACCATTAAGAACATACTATGATTTCTATAGTAGCCAAGGCATTGCTGCCAAGACCATATTAGTGGACGAAGTCCATTATTGAACTGGATTTATTTGTTGTTCCAGCCCTATATTAATGAACCAGATTTAATTTTCATTCCATCCATGTCTATCTCATGAGATATAAATCTTTATCCAATTCATTGGAGAGATATATAGGTCCCACCTATTTCATAAAGTAATCATTCTTACATGTTCCACAAAATATAAATCATTTATCATATCATAACCCAATAAATAATATGGGTTTTCTTAATCATAATTATATCATAACATAATCCATATAAAATACCATTCAATCATTAACATAATAAAATCATAGTAACAGTATGGATGTTAACATAACCCTATTTAAAAGCTTCATCTTGGATGGAAAATAATTTTCATAAAACACTTGAACTTAGTTCTTGAGGAAAATATCCATTCTTCTGAAAAAAAAACATTTTCTTCTCTCAAAATGTCATGAAAATTTAAAAGAAATGAAGTTAATTTAAACTAAACATGAAAACATGTAAATTAATTATCATGTAAATAATTATTTATTAAAACATAACAATCTATTCATGCTGTATAAGTTAAAAAAACAATCTCCTCATACTTTTACCGGAAAAGTAAAAAAGTACCTCATGTGGTAAAAAAAGATTCCTTCCATATCACATAATAAAAGTCAAAAAATGGGAAAACAAGACTTTAAAAATACATGAAGAATAGTAAACACTATATGAAAACATTTTTATAAAACATGGACATGTATGATAAATATAACCCCAGTAAATACTTACATATAAGCAATCTCGGATAAAAATGATATTGCAAAATTATCCATTACCTTAAGTCCAATATGATTTTTACGTATCCTAACCTCCTGTATAATGATTTAAATAATTTAACTAAATTATTCCATAATGATAGTCATTTTTATGATATCATATATGGTCATATTCGTATCGGTTTATTAGTAACATTTCATTATTACTCGTTTTTCGGGTGTTAACTACATTATGTTCTTATGCATGTTTTGTAGAATAAATTTTTATTCCTATTTTTAGGTTAGAGTTATAACATTTAAATAATGGTATTATTAATATATATATAATATTTATTCATTCAATTCATTCAATTCATTTATATAATAATTCTTCAATGAAGACCATGTAGAACGAATCACATCACATCGTGGAGACGGTAAGCCTTACGTACGCACTAGTAATGATATAATTCCCATGATTGTGGAATTGTATGTATGGTGTATGATATTTCATAATCAATATAATTTTAAAATAATCATATATACTTATTTCTCCCATCATTATACCCATCCATGTATGTTGGTGATGAAAAAAAAAGATTACACCACGGCGTGGAGATGGTTGGCCGTACGTACACACACATGGTGATTTACTTTTTCATAGGATGGATAGAAGATAGAATGTGGTTGTTTCATATTCATAATAACATATCCGTATAAAAGTGATTTTTGATTTATTACTTAATAATGAAACAACTCATATAGAATAAGTATAATAAAAAATAATTTTGAAAGAATCGGCAAAGGATATTACCTATTCTTCGACGTGCCTCTTCTAAAACCCCTCTTAGGGAACTAAAGATAGACTTGGAAAAAGACAAGGACCTATAGTATATTTCTAGGGACTTTGATAAGGGAAATGTATAAATCGTCGGTTCTGGAAGCCACCCATAGGCACCCCGTACTAGGTTGGAAACATTGACTCAAGTGCATTTCCCCAAACGCCAGAGGTTGCTGACTAGCAGTGAGGGCCTTGAGTATGATATTGGGGAAACTATTCCCTCATTGGTAGAGTACACAATGGAAGTAAATAACACATACAATAGCGGAATCAGTAAATATCCAATAATAGTAAACAGTGGAAGACTAAACAATAAACAACTTTACCACACACATATATATGAAATAATTCATGATACATATGTCTTGAAAAAAAGCCAAACAAGTCACAATGCTGAATATAATACTAAAACAAATTACAAAAGGAAAACAGATAAACAACTACTCAGCATCGCAAGCCTCTTCTTGGTCCCATTCTCTCTTTCCCCAATTCAATCAAGTACCTTAAGTTGAAAGGCGCTTTCCCTTGTCTATACCTGCAGCAATATAATCTATTTGGGCCCAAAATCATGGCCTAAACATGGTGTGAGACTAAATCTCAGTAGGCAACCACCCGAATATCTGTGCCTAATAGTCAGTGAGTATATGGAAGGTAAAGTATATTAAATAGTAAACAGTAAGCAGTGAACATGATAATACACAGCAGTAAGAAATCCATAGATCAATAAGCAGTAGTGAAGCAAACAAATAACCTCAACAGGAAACCCTCTGAGAAGTACTCACAGCCATCCCCTATGGTCCTATCCAAGAAGTACCAAAAACCCTCTGGGAAGTACACTTGGCCTAACCCCTCTCATTTGGTAAAAGGAAATTATAAGACTCTCTGAGGAAGAACACTCATTCAATTACCCTTATAGTCTAAGGCAGCCAGGGACTCTATGAGGAAGTATACAAGGTCAATTCCCCTTATAGCCCCATGTTCAAGAGACTCTATGAGGAAGCTCACTCGGTAAGTCCCTCTTATAGCCTCAGGTCTATCACATACTCTCTGAGGAATCTCACTTGGTCAATTCCTCCTATAGCCTCGAGTGGATTAAGGAAATTCAAACAAACATAGACTCTCTGAGGAAGCTCATTTAGTCTATCCTTCCATAGTCTGTAAAGCTCAAGACTCTCTGAGGAAGCACACTCGGTCCATCCCCTTTTAGTCTATAATATCCAAGACTATCTGGGAAGCTCACTTGGTATGTTTCCTATAGTTTAAAATGTACAAGACACTCTGAGGAAGCTCACTCAGTCTATCCCCTTATAGTCTAAGCACCAGGTTCTCACAGCCACGTGCCAGTCAGTGCATAATAATGCTATAAAGATCATGTAAACCTACAGAGCTACTTGGATAACCAGTCTACAACATACAAGCATGTCAGGAACCATCACTCTCTCATACAGTCACAAGGCATGGAAAACAGGTATAACAGCCAAAGGATGAACAAGACCAAAAGTTATTAAACAGAACAAGGCATGGGAAAAACATCCAAGCATAGAAATCATCCTCATACATAACCAAATTACCTCTAAAAAATCATACAAGCAAGGTAGGAAAACCACATAGGAAAAATAGTAATCACACAATACCTCGTCCAAGGGTATTGGTGGAATTTTCAAATAAAACTCAATGAAGTTGAACAGATTGGAACAAACCACCTACCTTGAGGCTAGGATGTCGATATACATGAACCACGTGGCTGAAATCTCCTTAAAATGTAGTATATATATGAAAACCCCCAAAACCTTCATCACATGATTACATGAGAAAGTGGAGGAATTGGAAAACAAGCCTCTATGAGAAGGAAGATCTTACCACTGTGGTTCCAACACAATCAGCGGCGGTTGATTCGGAGAATGGATGGTGGCTCGGGGGTTCGAAGAAGTTCCACAGCCATATGACGTCTCTCTGTAAAACGAGACCTAGAAGAAGGAAATTATGGTGATTAGGAATGACCTCACTCTGTTTAATGAAAACAATAAAGTACACGGACTTTAATTTTGGATTACACTACGTGTACTAGACTTTTCTATACTCTGCTTTAAGCGGCCTCCACATCACCCCACATGATCATGTGTGCGGCCCAGACACGACCAACACACGGCCTCACGCGGCAAGTGTGCAAACATCGTGTACTCATAAAGTACACGGCGTGTACTTCAAAAATTTCTAGAAACTCCTCTTTTCTCAAAAACACCAGAAAAAGAAAAAACCTACCTAAAAAAGAAGGTCCGAGTTCTTACAAGCTTCCCCTTTAAAGAAATCCATCATCGAATTTCCCTAGAGAGGTTTGGAAGAAGAAACCCTGAAAAGCTTCATCCACTGCAATCGTACAACAGCCTCCCTCTCCCAAGTCTTGTCCTATACCTGCACGTACTGCCATAGCACCCATACCAGAGGAATAGACTGGCCATAGAGAACCTTCATACTGTGATCGACAATCCGGAAAGGATGCTCCTCAAACGATGCATCTGCCTCAAGATCAACCTCCTTAGGTTGAATGAAATGAGATGAGTATGAAAAGTAACATCGGTTCAGAGAAACATGGGAGATTTCATGCATAGCTCAGTACCTATGAGCTAAGTGCAACCGATAGGCAACCGTCCCAACTCTCTCCATCACGACATCGTTCCACTTCCACTTCGGAATGGGTAACTACAACAAAAGACATGCTAGTCGCTGATGCTCCGCTTTCAACTGCTGACAAGTTGAACACCTCAAGACAAAACCAGTGACATCTCTCTTCATACCAGGCCACCAATCTTGGCGGTGTAGATCAAGATACATCTTGGTGATGCTATGATGAACTGCCCAAACCGAGAAATGAATTTCCCGCATCTACTCCCCGCATATGTCTGTTGGCACCCATATGTGTCCCTAAAAATACAAGATCTCATCCTCACCCACTGTCCATCCAGGAGGAGGGTCCCCTCCTTACACAATCCCCCATAGTACTAGGCCTTCTAAGTCTAATAGCTGCCTCATCTGTACCCTATCAAGATGCATAGAGGTAAATACTACATAAGACATAAAGATATGCCCATGTCTGTCGTGCACCTCTATATTCATCTCATAGAACAGAGCCATAAGCTTCCACTCACAATTGGCCTCCTGAAATGCATGTATCTGAGTTCTCTTGTTCAAAGCATCAGCCACTGCATTGCCATTTTCTGGCGTATAGGCATGCTCAAAGTTGGAGGACTGAAGACACTCGACCCACCTGCACTATCTCAGATTCAGATCACGCCGAGTGAAGATGTAATTGAGACTATTGTGGGCGATAAACACCAAAAAGTGCTCTCCCAGAAGGTAATGTCTCCAACAACGTAAGCCCTGAACAACAGCTACCAACTCCAGATCATGTGTCGGGTAATTCCTCTCGTGTGACCTCAACTGTTAAGACCCATACACAACGACTCCATCTCCCTGCATAAGCATAGCTCCGAGACTGATACCTGAATCATCACAGTAGACCGTATACCTCTTTCCCAGCTCTAGAATGACTAGTATCGATGCTGACATCAACCTCCCTTTCAGTTCCTGAAAGGTTGAGTCACATGAATCTGACCATAAGATCTTTTTACCTTTCTTGGTCAGACTTGTCAGTGGTGCTGCTCTGTGTGAAAATTCCTGTATGAAACACCTGTAGTATCCAGCCAGACCAAGAAAACAATGCACCTCAAAATGAATTCTATGGTTGCTCCAAAAAACTACAACTCTCACTTTCTCTGGGTCTACTTATACTCTTGTCTCTAAGATAACATGACCCAAGAAGTGAATTTTATCCATCCAAAAGTGGCATTTCTAGAGCTTAGCATATAACTGATGCTCTCTCAGTGTACTCAGAATGATCTCAAGATGGCTATCATGGTCATGTCGAGTGTGAGAGTACACTGAGATATCTTTTATAAAAACCACCACGAAGGAATCCAAGTATGGATGGAACACTTGGTTCATCAGTTCCATGAAAACTGCAGGCGCATTCATGTGACCGAATGGCATAAATGTATACTCATATAGACAATACCTACTCATGAAGGCTGTAATAGGTATATCTGATGGTATAACGAACAAATGATGATAACTGGATCTCAATTCAATATTCGAGACCACCCGGGCTCCTCGAAGATCATCAAAGAGATCATCGATCCATGGCCAGGGATATGGGTTCTTGGTCGTCAACTAGTTTGGATTTCGATAATCCATGCAAAGCCTGATGGTGTCATCTTCCTTTTTTCACAAACTGGACAGTTGATTACTAAGGATAAGTAATGGGTCGGATGAAACCCTTTTCATGAAACTCCTTGTACTGTTTCTTGAGCTCCTGTAACTCATGTGTAGCCATCATATAAGGAGGAATGGACACCTGTGATGCTCCTCGAATGAGGTCAATCGAGAAGTCTACCTCATGCTCTAGAGGAAAACCTTAAATTTCCTCAGGAAAGAGATCTCTGAAACGATCCACCACTAAAGGAAATTATAACTGTGAAGTCCCCTGGTCATCCATATAAAGACGAGAAATCTGGGTTGTAACTCCTCCTAGCACCAGATGCTCGAGTCCTGCTCGGCTCACCTGGGCATCCCACTCGCCTTTATGAAGAATGGATCCACCCTCTGGTGATACAAAGATCACCCTATTATGATTGAAATCGACGACTACCTAGAAGGGAACTAAACAGTCCATCCCAAGAATGAAATCATAGCTCGTCATCTCTAGGAAATAGAGGTCCCATAAGAAGTGACACGCTGCAACCTCAATAGGGAACACTCTGAACTGACGTATCCTAACCGTTCTAGTCCCCAACGGTGTGTCTAGAGTCAAAGTATCAGTAGAGAAAAAGATGCAGAGCCCAAGGATCTCCACAATATCAACAGAGATAAAGCTATGTGTAGCACCTGTATTGAAAAGAGATGAACATAAAACCGAGGCTAATAAGATCATACCTCGAACTTTGGAAGGTCAGGTATCCTACTCTTGATGGATTTATTCCATAGAGAAAGTTTGGCCTGTACCGCGGCCCTACGGCCCTCGCAAACCACTTTAAGATTATGTTCCCATCTGTCGCTGATAGACTGGAGACTGACCACCCCAACCATGACCTCCACCTTGTCCTGAATGGCTGGAAGAACTGCTGTAACACCCCAAGAATTCATAATGTGTTATTTCTTCAAAATAATTCAATAACATGCACTGCACGCAACACCGAGTTCAATCACACCATTAAAAGAGGTCATGAATAGTATTAACTACATTTTGAACTTTATATAATCCTTATAATTTTAGAATCTCTATTATGAGTTTCTTAGTCATAATGCAAGAACAGATTCATTTTCAGTATTTCACTTTTATCAACTTCTAATAGTGAAACCTTTTTAAATATAATATTTTAATCTTTTTGACTAAATGGGGACATTAAAAATTTAAAATGAAACACCCCAAGCTTCCACGGTACGTTTCCCTTCGAATAATGCGATAGCGTGTGTTGTACGCAACCTCGAGTTCTAACACACACCACAACTAATTAAACTACCCGTTGTGAATAGTAATACCTACTTTTTGAAATCATATATATTCTATATTTCAAAATGGACTTCATTTTTGGATTCGGAATATCAAAATTAGCCTAGGATGAAATTTTGGTACATTTCGGATAACTTTCATATTTTGATGAATAGTGAAAATTTCTAAATGTTAATTAAAAACAACTTTTTTAATCAAAATAATTAATAGTGATAAATTATGTATTTGAGTGGTTTTAAAGTATATTTAGAATATATTTTTACCATTCAATTTAATGTTTATCATTGGACATAATTTTACAATTAAACCGAACATAAACAAGTGTCAATCTTTTGATAGTTATTATCTCTTAAAAACACGCTTTTTGTTTTGACAGCGGGAATTAATTTTAAATTAATTTCTGCCACTTCTGTGTTTTGAATTTAGAAAAATGGATTCCATATTTGGAATCAGTATGTTCAAATTGTGTAAATAGGTAACTTTTATTTTTAGACATTTTGAATAATTACTGCGGTAAATATTTTATTTACCATGGTTAAGGGTAAATCCGGTAAATAAGGGTTAAAAAATAATATTATAATAATACTAAATTACCCTAAAACGTGTCTTAACCCTATTGGTTGATACATGGTCGACCATGGGCATCTTTGGGTCTATTTTGGGACCCCATGGATCCACTTGTAAGTGACAATGACACATTATATTAATAAAGCTAAAATAAAAATAAAAATGGCATAAGCTTACATCTTTTAGAAGAACAATTTTTACATAGGGTTATAGATGTTGGATTTTAGATTATAAATATTCCTTAGAAAGATAAAAAGATTTCCTACATAATGATATTTTATTTATAATTTTTAGACATTAAATAATTTATTTTATTTATGACACAATGATGATGCAGTAATTACTATAATAGTGAAAAATTAAAATAATTGATATTATAAATACCCAAATAAATATAATATGAAACTTTTAATGAATTAAACTAATTTTCTAGGATAATATGATATATTAGGATTGATTTAATGGACTTTGTTCGAAGTAATCAATCTGTTATGAGTTTCACAAAAATCAACTATTGAATAGTGTCAAAATTGACATAAAAGAGTTCTTAAAACAAATATTATATTATTAATTGATATTAAATTCCTAAAAACCTAAGGTTCGGCCAAGAGACTTATATTATGATAGGTTAATCATTAATGGACCACTTGGGGGTCGCTTGGATGTATATAGTAAGTTTATTAACCATATTATATAAAAATACAAAGAGACATTGTAAAAGTGAAACTAATTAACTTAGAGTTAATACTTAAAGATAAGGTTAATATAAGTACCCAAACCTGTCTAAATTCTATTGGATGAGTTGTTTTCGACCTATCCCCACCTCATCCTTTGAATAGTCAATTTTGGAGCCATTAGAAACCGAATATGAATTTATTATAAATTAATATTTCTAGCTTTTCCAAAGGTGCCCCTCACCCCTCTTATAAAAGGGCACTCCTCCTTCTCATTTCTTCACACCTCTCAAGCCACTTGGCTCGTCCAAACTCTGCCCAACTAAGCTCCCCACATCCCTCTCCTCCTCCTTGAAGCTTCCCCTTAGGCAGAAAGCATTTCAAGAAGTCCTTTGGTTCCAACCAAAGTGAGTTACCTAAATTAAAGGTAACGATTTCTCTTAAATTATTTTCATTTATTTTGCTTCTCCAACCCCCAAACTCTTTTTATTTCCTTTCTTTTGTAACAACACCAGTATCCTCAATATACTAGGATGTTGTTATAAGAAGGATTAAAACTACACATACACACAACTCCATCTAATGGATGATGAACATAATGTTTCTGTGGATGGCAAACTAACGCCTCACGAAACGATGATTGTTCAAATACATCTTACCACCTCTCATGGTGGCCATTATGATGGCACTGTAATTAAATATGATAATAATGATATATATTTTATATATAAGATTCTGTAATTCCATTTTATTTCATACCATTATCCGTTTCATGTTGTATATACATACGATAATTTCATTTGAGGAAGTGCGGACTACCGCCCCCTTAAAATGATATGACTCGTTCATACCACACATGGAACGTATAAAGGATGGTGTTAATGAACTTAAGTAACATATATAAAATATTATATTATACTGGAATAGTAATATACCTATGTATCATTTGGATTCGATTCTTTTAAAATAAAAATTAAATGGAAGTAGCGTTCGTGCGTACGTACGGACTACCGTCTCCACGAACGCGATGAGATTCATTCTCCATCATAACCATTAAAGTATAATTATCATTTGATGATTTAAAAATGATGTTTAAGGACTTGATATCATTCTGGATATGAATAATATACAACCTATCCTTTACAAACATGTCTTACGTAACAAAACATATGAAAGAAAACAAGTAAGTTAACACCCGAAACAACGATAATACTAAGATATCAATATTAAAAGATCATATATGATATAATATTAATGTAAATGATTCTTGTATAATTTAATAACAATTATTTCACCATTATATAGGAGGTTAACCTACACCAACAAAGGAAAAGTACAAGGTAAGGGGTTTTCATCTCACTCTTTATTCCCGTGAGATTCATGCCATATTGCCACCATCACCTTTTGTGTGGTGTATGTACTGCCCATAATTATATTATTTGTGTAATACACTCTAATTTATGTGTATTTACATATTCATTGTATGATACCTCTTTTATGGGTTGTATGTTTCATAAGTTACCAAATTGTTAAGAGTTATTTCACAATCTCTTCATTATCCGAGGTTGTATTATACGTAATAATCTACTGGGATCTCTTTATCATCCACATCCATGTTTCTTCGAAATGTATTTCAAAACATTTTTACTATTTACAAGAATATGGGTTAAAGTCATTTATACCCTTGTTTGACTTTTTATAAGAGGTTTATAAAGGAATCTTTCCGTCGTTTTCAAAACAAGGTCCTCTTTAACCTTTTCGACAGAATTGAGATAAGAATGTTTTTTTTACTTATACGGCGGGTGCCGTTATTTTCTGCCGTTATAAAATCGTCAAAGCTTTCCTTACAAGCTTACAAGAATATTTTCAAGAAAATGTTTTATTTTATATGGCTCTTAAAAGATTTCAAAAATAGAAAGAGATATTTCTCTAAAAAGTGTTTTGATTTCATCTATGTCAACATCCTTTAATGGATTTTACGCTTATTTGAAGTTGATTTATTATAATACAAAACTTCTATATTGTATTGAAGGTTTTGTGATATGTTTGACTGTGGATGTGCTATTTTATACCATTCATAGTTTATGGTGAAACTATTGACATTTCGTATGCTAGTTTTAATCCGAATGTTTATGTTATATTTCAAACTTTTCTTCAGATGAATGTGCTAAACAAGTATGTTCCGGGTTGGGGACCGGTAAAAGTAAGCCCTCCAGGTTGGGGACTGGTAAAAGTAAGCCCTCCAGGTTGGGGACTGGTTAAAGTAAGCCCTCCAGGTTAGGGACTGGTAAAAGTATGCCCTCCGGGTTGGTGTCCGGTTATTAGAGGCACTCCGGGTTGGTGTCCGGTTATTAGAGGCACTCCGGGTTGGTGTCCGGTTATTAGAGGCACTCCGGGTTGGGTTCCGGTTAGAAGTAACCCCTAGGTCTTGGGATGAGGCCTAGACAATGAAATTAACGTTTGACATTATGCATTCCATAATTATGAAAGTGGTTATTGATTTTTGCATGTGATTATTCGATTAGTAGAATATCCATGTGAATAAGTAAATGGAATTATTTCATTTTACTTTTGCCATACCATGTTGAAGTTCAATTTTAAAAGGCTTTTGTTTTAGTAATGCATTGCCTTAAATGTTTATTCTTATTTATGAAAGTTTCCGCTTTATTGTTATCCTTACTGGGCATTTGAGCTCACCCCTTTTCTATGTTTTATTTTTTCCCCAGGATGTGAAGAAGTAAATTATGAATGACCTGTAGGGATATTATGAGGGGATAGTAGTGTGGATTATGGAGACATTATGTTGTTGTAGTAGTTTTTCATTTTATGATGTAATGTAAAACTTATGAATATATCTAGTGTTTCCAAGGCTACTAAACCAATCGGTCTTTCGAGATTTGATCTTTCTTGTGATCATGCCAATGTTATGTAATAATGCACCGACTCTGGGTAACTGGGGTCGGGGCGTTACAGTTGGTATCAGAGGAAGTTTAGTACAAACCTTGGAAACTAGATTTAGATAAACTCTGATTAGAGCACGTAGACCTAAGATGAACTTTGAGGATTAGTATAGAAGAACTTCCTAGAATTTTGGTATTGTAGAGATTTTGTGAGTTTTCCGAGCAATACATCCCTGTCTGGATACGAGCAGGTAGAGGCGGCTCTGGCACAGATGTACCTAGGGGTAAAACCCGAAAACACCGCTTTGAGCTAGACTCGAACGGGAACTGGTGCACGACAACGGGCCTTGCTGCACTCTTGGTTACGACACTCCCGGGGGATATGCTTAGGATAACTCTCATTATCTTTACAAATCATTATGAAGGGTTTATGAGTATATACTTCCTCAAAGAAAACATTTTTATGATTATGGATTATATCCATAAATAGTTCAATTTATGTTAAGTGTTTTATAAGTATTGGATTATGTATTTTTATTCATAAACTGATCTAGTGTATGCCATTGTTTAGAAATGGCGCCCGGTAGAAGGAATGAGAACTCCAGAAATGCACATGATCCAAAGAGAAGGAAGGATCATATCTTTCATGGTCTTAAGCTAGAATTTATAAGAGAAATAGTCTCCCACGTATTATCATCATATGAAGAAATAATATCATGTGTTGATAAGATAAGTAAAGAGTTTAATAAGTCCTATGGCTTTGAAGGGAATCAAGAGAAGAAAAAGATGGAAGAGAGAAAGATGGATAAAGGGAAAAGGGAAAAGAAGAATTTTCCCATATGTGTTAACTGTGGAAAGAAACACCCTGGAACTTGCCTGAAAGGAATGGGAGTTTGTTATAAGTGTGGAGGAAAAGGGCACAAAGTACGTGACTGCAAGGGTAAGAAAATGGTTTTAAATGTACAATGCTTCATTTGCAAGGAGTTTGGACACTACGCGAACCTATGTCCCAGTCATCAGACTATGCCGCAAATGATGTTATTGGATAATAATCAAGTTATGATACTACCACAGATGAAGAGGAATGATTAGAGTTCTTATGTTGATTATGTCAATTGAGTGTTGTATCAACAATGTACTTGTTATAATAATTATGGAGTATATAAGGATTGTACTGCAGTACTATTTCATTAAGGACTTGAGATTATGTGGAACAAAGAAAAGTGACTCAATAGCAGGATAAATTTTTGGAAAATATATGGTTGAGAGAATGATAAACCATAATATAGTTCTGATACCGAAATAGTGATTTTGGAATAATACATGATTGCTTTGGATAAATTATATTGGATATTATTGACTACCTTCGAACTGATTAATGATTTGTATAAAACATTTTTGGATTGATGAAGTATATCCAGCATTCTATATGGAATAGGGGAGCATGAATGTAATCAATAAGGAATATGGTAATTCAAGATGTTTCAGTTTATTAAAAGAATACAAGATGAAGGTATTCATATGCTATTACGGGGTAAAAAGGATCTATATTATGTTTACCTTCCTTATAAATGTTGGACTGTGAGTTTGGATAGAAGTATTTTGGATAGTTCTAGTTTGTATTATTTTGGATTTCCATAAAAGGACAACCCGGAGGTCGGACGGCAACCCGTCGCGTCCGGCAAGGCTGCGAAACTTGAACCCGCAACCGAAGGGCGACAAGGGTGTATCACCTACCACTGGCCCAAGAGATGTCCTGGATTAAATAATGTAGTTTTTTTAAAAGATCTGGTAGATGAATTATAAATTCGTTTATTTTGGAACCCTCTATGAATAGTATAAATAGAATTTTTTTTACGAGTGAATGATGAGTTTTGGTAGAAATTTATTAATGGATAAAACTCTAATTATAAACTAAGTATATCTCCTTATTATCTTATCCAATCTCCTAAATAAATTCCTCAACATTAATAATAGAAACTTAGAACAAAAATGTTGTCCTAGATGGTACCTTAAATCATCACAAATTTATGGCTTTGGGATTGTTGGCCTTTTCATAGCCATGTTCTCTACCACTCTCCATCAGATAATTGATGGTTGGATTTCTCTTCCATATCCATATTTTCCTACATGGAACCCTAGTATGTGTTATTTTCGGTAATCTTCATACTTTCCACTCTTTATTTTAAATAGAGACCTCATTAATTCATTTTTCGATGTGGGATTTCAACTAAGATATTTTGAAACATCAAAATGTGTTATCCTAATACCCTATGTTTTGTTGAACCGATGGTATTTCAAATCATCATAGATTGATGAGTTTAAGTACCTCAATTTTATACTTGTTTGTGATTGATGACCTCAATCACTACCTATAAATATTTACGTTTTTCCTCCAATTATATGTCTCTAATTGCCACCAATGTTCTCCTAATCGAGATCATAATTTGGTGGTGACCCTTTCATTTCTCTTTTCCTCATATTAAGACTAAATTTTAGTAACCCAATTTCCAATGTGGGTTTTCCCACAAATATATTTTCTACTTTCAACCTTTTATTTTTGAAGAAAAATTTCAAATTGCGAGGACGCAATTTATTGAAGGAGGGGAGAATGTAACACCCCAAGAATTCATAATGTGTTATTTCTTCAAAATAATTCAATAACTTGCACTGCACGCAACACCGAGTTCAATCACACCATTAAAAGAGGTCATGAATAGTATTAACTACATTTTGAACTTTATATAATCCTTATAATTTTAGAATCTCTATTATGAGTTTCTTAGTCATAATGCAAGAACAGATTCATTTTCAGTATTTCACTTTTATCAACTTCTAATAGTGAAACCTTTTTAAATACAATATTTTAATCTTTTTGACTAAATGGGGACATTAAAAATTTAAAATGAAACACCCCAAGCTTCCACGGTACGTTTCCCTTCGAATAATGCGATAGCGTGTGTTGTACGCAACCTCGAGTTCTAACACACACCACAACTAATTAAACTAGCCGTTGTGAATAGTAATACCTACTTTTTGAAATCATATATATTCTATATTTCAAAATGGACTTCATTTTTGGATTCGGAATATCAAAATTAGCCTAGGATGAAATTTTGGTACATTTCGGATAACTTTCATATTTTGATGAATAGTGAAAATTTCTAAATTTTAATTAAAAACAACTTTTTTAATCAAAATAATTAATAGTGATAAATTATGAATTTGAGTGGTTTTAAAGTATATTTAGAATATATTTTTACCATTCAATTTAATTTTTATCATTGGACATAATTTTACAATTAAACCGAACATAAACAAGTGTCAATCATTTGATAGTTATTATCTCTTAAAAACACGCTTTTTGTTTTGACAGCGGGAATTAATTTTAAATTAATTTCTGCCACTTCTGTGTTTTGAATTTAGAAAAATGGATTCCATATTTGGAATCAGTATGTTCAAATTGTGTAAATAGGTAACTTTTATTTTTAGACATTTTGAATAATTACTGCGGTAAATATTTTATTTACCATGGTTAAGGGTAAATCCGGTAAATAAGGGTTAAAAAATAATATTATAATAATACTAAATTACCCTAAAACGTGTCTTAACCCTATTGGTTGATACATGGTAGACCATGGGCATCTTTGGGTCTATTTTGGGACCCCATGGATCCACTTGTAAGTGATAATGACACATTATATTAATAAAGCTAAAATAAAAATAAAAATGGCATAAGCTTACATCTTTTAGAAGAACAATTTTTACATAGGGTTATAGATGTTGGATTTTAGATTATAAATATTCATTAGAAAGCTAAAAAGATTTCCTACATAATGATATTTTATTTATAATTTTTAGACATTAAATAATTTATTTTATTTATGACACAATGATGATGCAGTAATTACTATAATAGTGAAAAATTAAAATAATTGATATTATAAATACCCAAATAAATATAATATGAAACTTTTAATGAATTAAACTAATTTTCTAGGATAATATGATATATTAGGATTGATTTAATGGACTTTGTTCGAAGTAATCAATCTGTTATGAGTTTCACAAAAATCAACTATTGAATAGTGTCAAAATTGACATAAAAGAGTTCTTAAAACAAATATTATATTATTAATTGATATTAAATTCCTAAAAATCTAAGGTTCGGCCAAGAGACTTATATTATGATAGGTTAATCATTAATGGACCACTTGGGGGTCGCTTGGATGTATATAGTAAGTTTATTAACCATATTATATAAAAATACAAAGAGACATTGTAAAAGTGAAACTAATTAACTTAGAGTTAATACTTAAAGATAAGGTTAATATAAGTACCCAAACCTGTCTAAATTCTATTGGATGAGTTGTTTTCGACCTATCCCCACCTCATCCTTTGAATAGTCAATTTTGGAGCCATTAGAAACCGAATATGAATTTATTATAAATTAATATTTCTAGCTTTTCCAAAGGTGCCCCTCACCCCTCTTATAAAAGGGCACTCCTCCTTCTCATTTCTTCACACCTCTAAAGCCACTTGGCTCGTCCAAACTCTGCCCAACTAAGCTCCCCACATCCCTCTCCTCCTCCTTGAAGCTTCCCCTTAGGCAGAAAGCATTTCAAGAAGTCCTTTGGTTCCAACCAAAGTGAGTTACCTAAATTAAAGGTAACGATTTCTCTTAAATTATTTTCATTTATTTTGCTTCTCCAACCCCCAAACTCTTTTTATTTCCTTTCTTTTGTAACAACACCAGTATCCTCAATATACTAGGATGTTGTTATAAGAAGGATTAAAACTACACATACACACAACTCCATCTAATGGATGATGAACATAATGTTTCTGTGGATGGCAAACTAACGCCTCACGAAACGATGATTGTTCAAATACATCTTACCACCTCTCATGGTGGCCATTATGATGGCACTGTAATTAAATATGATAATAATGATATATATTTTATATATAAGATTCTGTAATTCCATTTTATTTCATACCATTATCCGTTTCATGTTGTATATACATACGATAATTTCATTTGAGGAAGTGCGGACTACCGCCCCCTTAAAATGATATGACTCGTTCATACCACACATGGAACGTATAAAGGATGGTGTTAATGAACTTAAGTAACATATATAAAATATTATATTATACTGGAATAGTAATATACCTATGTATCATTTGGATTCGATTCTTTTAAAATAAAAATTAAATGGAAGTAGCGTTCGTGCGTACGTATGGACTACCGTCTCCACGAACGCGATGAGATTCATTCTCCATCATAACCATTAAAGTATAATTATCATTTGATGATTTAAAAATGATTTTTAAGGACTTGATATCATTCTGGATATGAATAATATACAACCTATCCTTTACAAACATGTCTTACGTAACAAAACATATGAAAGAAAACAAGTAAGTTAACACCCGAAACAACGATAATACTAAGATATCAATATTAAAAGATCATATATGATATCATATTAATGTAAATGATTCTTGTATAATTTAATAACAATTATTTCACCATTATACAGGAGGTTAACCTACCCCAACAAAGGAAAAGTACAAGGTAAGGGGTTTTCATCTCACTCTTTATTCCCGTGAGATTCATGCCATATTGCCACCATCACCTTTTGTGTGGTGTATGTACTGCCCATAATTATATTATTTGTGTAATACACTCTAATTTATGTGTATTTACATATTCATTGTATGATACCTCTTTTATGGGTTGTATGTTTCATAAGTTACCAAATTGGTAAGAGTTATTTCACAATCTCTTCATTATCCGAGGTTGTATTATACGTAATAATCTACTGGGATCTCTTTATCATCCACATCCATGTTTCTTCGAAATGTATTTCAAAACATTTTTACTATTTACAAGAATATGGGTTAAAGTCATTTATACCCTTGTTTGACTTTTTATAAGAGGTTTATAAAGGAATCTTTCCGTCGTTTTCAAAACAAGGTCCTCTTTAACCTTTTCGACAGAATTGAGATAAGAATGTTTTTTTTACTTATACAGCGGGTGCCGTTATTTTCTGCCGTTATAAAATCGTCAAAGCTTTCCTTACAAGCTTACAAGAATATTTTCAAGAAAATGTTTTATTTTATATGGCTCTTAAATGATTTCAAAAATAGAAAGAGATATTTCTCTAAAAAGTGTTTTGATTTCATCTATGTCAACATCCTTTAATGGATTTTACGCTTATTTGAAGTTGATTTATTATAATACAAAACTTCTATATTGTATTGAAGGTTTTGTGATATGTTTGACTGTGGATGTGCTATTTTATACCATTCATAGTTTATGGTGAAACTATTGACATTTCGTATGCTAGTTTTAATCCGAATGTTTATGTTATATTTCAAACTTTTCTTCAGATGAATGTGCTAAACAAGTATGTTCCGGGTTGGGGACCGGTAAAAGTAAGCCCTCCAGGTTGGGGACTGGTAAAAGTAAGCCCTCCAGGTTGGGGACTGGTTAAAGTAAGCCCTCCAGGTTAGGGACTGGTAAAAGTATGCCCTCCGGGTTGGTGTCCGGTTATTAGAGGCACTCCGGGTTGGTGTCCGGTTATTAGAGGCACTCCGGGTTGGTGTCCGGTTATTAGAGGCACTCCGGGTTGGGTTCCGGTTAGAAGTAACTCCTAGGTCTTGGGATGAGGCCTAGACAATGAAATTAACGTTTGACATTATGCATTCCATAATTATGAAAGTGGTTATTGATTTTTGCATGTGATTATTCGATTAGTAGAATATCCATGTGAATAAGTAAATGGCATTATTTCATTTTACTTTTGCCATACCATGTTGAAGTTCAATTTTAAAAGGCTTTTGTTTTAGTAATGCATTGCCTTAAATGTTTATTCTTATTTATGAAAGTTTCCGCTTTATTGTTATCCTTACTGGGCATTTGAGCTCACCCCTTTTCTATGTTTTATTTTTTCCCCAGGATGTGAAGAAGTAAATTATGAATGACCTGCAGGGATATTATGAGGGGATAGTAGTGTGGATTATGGAGACATTATGTTGTTGTAGTAGTTTTTCATTTTATGATGTAATGTAAAACTTATGAATATATCTAGTGTTTCCAAGGCTACTAAACCAATCGGTCTTTCGAGATTTGATCTTTCTTGTGATCATGCCAATGTTATGTAATAATGCACCGACTCTGGGTAACTGGGGTCGGGGCGTTACAACTGCAGTTCCCAAAATGGTGAGAAACTGGTGGAGATGATCCCCAACACAGAGTCATAGAAGAACCCCGGTCTCCGGCTGCTAGAGGGAAAAACTGGAAAAAATGTTGGAGGTGGCACATCCCTCCACAAGATCGGCACTCTATCTGGTCTCTCGGGAAACTTGGCCTTGTATGCCCACTCCTCCCACAATGGTATCACACTACCTGGATATCGGAAGGTGCATTTATTCTACTCTGATCCCATTGAGTAGACTCTCTACGGTGCTTCCTTCTATTAGAAGAAGGAACACTAACTCTAGGTGTCGAACCACCCTGGCTCACTGATCCATAATCCCTCTGATTACGCTCAGTGATCAGTGCCTGGTTGACGATAGAGGATATCAAAGTCAACCTAAATATGTTCACCTAGGAAAGTATCTCTTTCCTGAGACCATCCTCAAACTTCCTAGCCACGAACAACTCATCACCTGCTCGGATAGGCATGAAATGGTGCAGCTCTGTAAAACGAGAGGAATACTCCATCATAGAAAGAGTAACCTGATACATGATCATGATCTCCTAGGATCGATCGTCTCTCAAGGTCTCCGGGTAGAAGTAATCGTATAAGATTCATCAAAACTCATCCCAAGTCATATTCTGATGGCGCCCTGACTTTGAGATCACCTCCCACCGCCTCTTGGTAGAGTCCTGGAGCATATAGGTAGTGAGATTCACCCTCTTCTCCAGAGGTATCTCCAGTTTCTCAAAAAAAATTCAGCGTGGCCTCTAGAAATGACTCTGTAGCCTAAGGTCCTCAATCCCATGAGAAAGTATGAAGATGATACTGCTGGAAAACCCATGTCAATTCTGCAATCAACAGTGTAGGAGGCGGCTCTCCCTGGAAGGTCTGCATCATCCTCAGAAAGTGTTCCCTAAACTGCACATCAGCACCTGCAATTAGTATAACTGCCGGTGCCAAGACTGGCACAACATGAGGATCTGCAGAAGGTCCCTAATCGACCATATCTAGTGTCTGATAACTGTTTGGAGGCTGACATAAAACTGGAGGATGTCTCGGTGGCATAGATCTGTATGGTCAAAATCACTCCTTAGATCAAGATTATCAAAGACTGAGAACACAGTAGTACAAGTCGAGAATATGAGAATTTAATATTTAGGCTTTACAGAAAACAACTACACAGTGTGTATAAAACCTACACAGCATGTTCTCTTAATCCATTCACATGGGCGTGTACTTATTCCAATACTGGTAGTGTAACGCCCCAACCACACGGTGTGTTTCCCCCACACACGGTGTGTACTTGAACTCTATTCCCCTTCCCGAGTCTCCATACAATAGCTAACCCACACTGTCTTCTTAATCCTGGACTACATGGAATTTTTACTAAGGACATGACATGCACTAGACAAGGTTTCAATGACCTGTGTTGTTAGTTACACGACTGGCTACACGATTCACTCTTACATGGCGTGCTCCATGAGGACACAACATTTACTTGGAGGTTTTCCTCGACCCGTGTTGTTCGTGACACAGCCGGGTACTTAGGTTTACAAAGCACGAAGTGTGATAACAGGACACGGAGTTTACACACCGTACACGGCGTGCTTCTAATTATTTTTCACAACCCCGTGTTTCTGGCCACACAGTCAGTGACACTATTTAAAAACTAAAAGGAGTGTATTAATAAAGTACATGTCGTGTATTCTGGTTTTTTTCAGACAGTATCTCAGAAACTGCTCTGAAGCTCTGAAAACAAAGAAAACAAAGTTTAAGGTTCCAAATTCCAATCCATGAGGGCCCATACTCCTGATGAATCAAAGCTTGGCATATTATACATTTCATAACAAGGTAACCAAGAAATGATCAACTAAATTCTGGTCCATGAGGGCCCATACACCTTAAGAACCAGAGATTGGCATCCATTTAAGCAAAGTACAATACATAAAAGTTCCTTATCATATAGTAGAGATTATATCAAATCATCTATCAAAAAAACATGCATAATCTACACAACGTCTATCACAACAACATGCAATCACTAATGCATCCTAGATGGCATGGAAAGAATACATGGCATGAAATTTCTAACAAGTGCCTATACGATTCATGTGATGGCATATAATCATCTCATTGGGTTGCGATAGAAATAGAATCGAAATAACCACAAAAGTAACAGCACAAAGAAAGTGAATCACCCAACGATGAAATCAAATCAACTAAAAAATGGAAAGCCAATAAAATTGAAATAAACGAGGTAGAATGGCTCTTCCCTGTACACTGGTTAGCTTCTCCCGGGCATAGCTTATTACCAAGTACCTATTCCATCATATCCCTAGCTATAGTCTCTAAACATTAATTCCAGAGAAAATAATTCCTCTGATACCACTTTGTAACGCCCCGATTCCGGAAGCCACCCAGAGGCACCCCGTACCCGGTTGGTCACATGGCCTCAAATGCATTTCCCCAAACTCTAAAGGCTACCGACTAGAAGTGAGGGACTTGGGTGTGATTGTGGGGAGACTATACCCTCATTTAAAGAGTACAAAACGGATGTAGACAACACATACAATAGAGGAAGCAGTAAATATCCAACAACAGTAAACAACAGAATACTAAACAATACACAACTGGATCACACACATATATATGAAATGATGCATGATACATATGTCTAGGAAAGTGGCCAAACAAGTCAAAATGATGAATACAATACTAAAGCAAAGTAAAAAAGAAAAATAGATAAGCAACTCCTCATCATCGTAAGTCTCTGTTTGGTCCCATTCTCTCCTACTCCAACGCAATCAAGTACCTAAAGTCGAAGGGCGCTTTACCTTGTCTATACCAACAGCAATATAATCTGTATGGGCCCAAAAGCATGGACCAAATAGGGTGTCAGAATAAATCCCATTAGGCAACCACCCAAAGATCTGTTCCTAACAGTAAGTGAGTATATGGAAGGTAAAGTACAGTAAATAGTAAACAGTAAGCACAGAACAGGATAATACACAGCAGTAAGCATTCCACAGATCAACAAGAAGTAGTGAAGAAAATAGCTTACCACAACAGGAAACCCTCTGGGAAGTATTCAAAGTTGTCCCCTCGGGTCCTATCCAAGATGTACAAACAACCCTCTAGGTAGTACAGTCATCCTAACCCCTCCAGTTTAGTCAAAAAAAATTATAAGACGCTATAAGGAAGCACGCTCAGTAAATTCCACTTATAGTCTAAGGTAGTTAGGGACTCTCTCAGGAAGCACACAAGGTCAATTTCCCTTATATCCCCAAGGTAAAGAGACTCTCTGAGGAAGATCACTTGGGAAATCCCTCTTATAGCATCAGGTCTATCACAGAATCTCTTAGGAAGCTCACTCGGTCAATTCATCCTATAACCTGGAGTGGTTTAAGGAAATTTAAACAAACAATGAATCTCTGAGGAAGTACACTCAGTCTATCCTTCCATAGTCTGTAAAGCTCAAGACTCTCCGAGAAAGCTCACTCGGTCCATCCTCCTGTAGTCTAAAACATCCAAGACTGTATGGGAAGCTCACTCGGTCTATCCCCTATATTCTATAATGTCCAAGACTCTCTGAGGAAGCTCACTCAGTCTATCCCTTTATACTCTAAGCACCAGGTTCCCACGGCCTCATGCCAGTTAGTTCATAATAATGTTATAAAGCCCAATTAAACCTACAGATCTACTTGTCTAACCAGTTTTAAAGCACACAAGCATGTCAGGAAAAAACACTTCATCCTATAGTCATAAGGCATGGAAAATAGGTATAACGACCAAAGGATGAACAAGATCAAAAGTTCGTGAACAGAACAAGTCATGGGAAAAACATCCAAGCATAGAAATTATCCTCATACATAACCAAATTACCTCTATAAAATCATACAAGGAAGGCATGAAAACAACCGGGGGAAAAAAGTAATCACGCAATACCCTATCCAAGGTTATTGGTGGAATTTGCACATAAAACTCAAAGACATTGAACAGAAAGGCACAAACCACCTACCTTGATTTTAGGAGATTTATATACTTGAAATATGAGTCTTGAATCTCCCTATAACAACATAGATCTATGAAAACGTCCAAAACGTTCAACCCACGATAACTTGAGAAAGAGGAGGAATTGAAAAACAAAGGATCCAGGAGAAGGAAGATCTTACTGTTGCGGTTCCAACGCAATCGACGGTGGTCGATTCAATGAATGGACAGAGGCTCGGGGGTTCAAAGAAGTTATGCGGCTGTACGACGTCTCTCGATTGAACGGGACCTAGAAGAAGACAATTCTGGTGATTAGGCGCAACCCCGATCTATTTAATGGAAAATAAAGAAAGTACACGGTGTGTACTTTTGGAGTACACGGAGTGTACTAGACTTTTCCGTACTCTTCCTTAAGAGGCCTCCAAATCACCCCACACGACCGTGTGTGTGGCCCGGACATGGCCCGCACACGGCCTCACGTGGCAAGGGAGTACACGACGTGTACTCATAAAGTACATGGCATGTACTTCAAAAATTTCCAGAAACTCCTCTTTTCTCAAAAACTCTAAAAAAAGAAAAAACATACCTAAAACTAAGGTCTGGGTTCTTACAAAATATGACGGGTTGGCCAAGTTTAAAAGCTCAAAATGGTGTGAACTAGATATGGAGGAGGTTCCCATTTATAAGAGATGATAGTGGTAGTTTTGGAAACCTCATAAATATTAATTTATAATAAAAACCAACCCCACTTAAAAGCCTCCATGTTGACTCAACTTGGATGATGAGATGAGATAGGATTGTAAGATCATAAAACAATAATGTTTAAACTTGTTTGAATTTATTTTGAAACTTATCATTTTTATTTATGCTTATTTAGTATATTTGATTTTATTTGTGGTAATAAAATTCTAAATTTTAAATGATTATAAATACTTACTTATGTGCTATGAATTGTCCATAATTGGATAATTTACAAAATTTTCGACCATATAATTTTAAATTTGTAATTTTTCAATATTTTTTTTATTTTAAAATAATTGAATAATATGTTATGTTTATAAAATACCAATAGTGTCAATTTTGACCCAATTCATTTATTTGAATTTAAATAAAATCCACACAGATGATATATTCAAACCAAAATATTTAATAGATTCCAAAAATTTCATATTCATATATAAATTTCGGGGAAAACATTAATTAGTTCATATAATATTTATTTCAATATTTCTAAAACAGTTTATTTGATATTTTTCATAATAAAATAATTACTACAAAATTTTTGTATAATTATTTCTTATACTTATTTGTTGCATAAAAATTAAAAATAAAATACTATGACGAATATAACTCTAATATATTTCATAAGAATACTTTTAGTCTATTTTATCTTCTAAAAACCCAACTTTTAAAATGCTATCTTTATTAAATTATGAATGACACAACTTTGACATCATTTAAAATAAAATAATATAAGTGTCATAATGACTTTTATAAAGATATAAATGATCAACAAGCCGAACCTTGTCTGCTTATGGTTTCGATATAATCTACCAATAAGTTTTGGTCAAGTGTTTGGGAATTTTTATGGGTATTATTATTTTAATAAAAACTATATTATTGATTTTCACTATATAAATAATTTGTGCATCATTAATGTATAAGCTACTAAGGTAATTATAAATTTATTAAAAATTATAAATAAATTACCATGATAAATAAAAATATTTTATCTTTAAAATGAGTTATTATAATCTAATTTATATTCTGTATATCATTATATTAAAAATAACTTAATTATTAATGTTTAATTGATACATATTTCACTTTTCTTTAAATAAAATAAATTAAAGGTCTTAATCCCAAACAAGTGGGTTCCAATAGATTCCATTTCGACCCAAGTATAATTTAGGGAGAAAAATAATCATCCAAATATTATTAAGACAAGTGTTAGGGTAATTTTATAATATTATTTTTACCCCTAATTACCTGATTTAACTTTACATCTGGTAAATAAAATTTACCGTATTTACTATTCTTGATTCCCAAAAATAAAAAATAGCTTATTAAAATAATTTTTAACTACTAATTCCATATATGGAATCAATTTTTTCAAATTCAATACAAATAATTTGTAGTATTTAATTTAAAATTAATCCCTCTGTTGAGAAAATGAGTTTTAAAAATTAAAAAATTGCAAACGATCGAAATGTTTTTACCTATGAATTCAATGTAAAATTAATTCTAATGACTTAAATTATATTAAATGGTAAAAATATATTCTATTTATACATTAAAACCATTAAATAATATATTTTATCTAGATAAATTATCTCAATGAAAAAATATTTTCTTAATTAAAATTTATCATGTTTTTACTATTCATTAAAATATGAAAGTTATCATAAAAATATCAAAAAAAAATTCCAAAGTAAATTTCTATATCTTGATTTCAAGGAAGAAGTTTAATTTTTGACATTTAACTTATAAAAATATGAAAAAATATATTTAAAATTGGTGCGCCATCAAATGGCGGAAAAACTGCATTTTATGAAAAATAGTAATTTTATCCGAAAATATTGATTTTATTCTCATACCATGTACTAGAAAATGTGTAAGATGAATTATAATGTTAAAAAATTAAAATTTTGATAATAATATTCATAACATCTAGTTCATATAAATATTATATTAATATATCATTTTTTAGTGAAACTCGGTATTGTGTGCCACGCAAGATATCGAGGAAGGTCTCTCTTCCATGTAACGCAAGCCAAGTCAGTGTTGCGTGTAGTGAAATATTCCTTTGGTGTTGTGTATAAAATAATAACAACTTATATCATTTATAAATTGAACAAAATCTATACTAAATGTTGTGTAGAATAATTTATACCAAAGGAACTTGAAATTGAGTGTAATATGAGCCAAGAAGAGTGTTGCGTATACTGCAAGATAATACAGTGTTTCGTGTAGTGAAATATAATCTTGGTATAGTGTAAAAAACAATACATCAATTAAATTAATATAATATTTCTCATAAAATATCATGATGTTACATTGTACCCCCTTAAAATAAAATTTTCCCACGAAATCTATCGGGGTTATAAATGGTTTACTACATGAAGTTTTCATTCATAGAAACCCACATCGTAAAAATGAATACGAAAAATTAATTTTAAAAATTAATGTAAGAAACATAATGGTTATCCACATTAAATCATCACTGGGTTTCCACATAAGAGAACATAGGTCAAAACATGGATATGGATGAGAAATCTAACCATCATGTTCTCACGAAGAGTGGTAGAGAACATGGCTATAAAAAATCCAACAATCACAAAGCCATAAATTTGTGAGGATCTAAGGTACCATATGATTCATCGGATATGAGGGTAAGAGGGAAATTTTTTGGTTCTCAAGATAATTTCCCTAAAGTGAAAGATTTTTTTAAATTATAATAAAAACTTAATTGATTTTGGGGAAATATCACTGTTGTTTGTGCCTTGAACAATTTCCACTTCACTTATTAAAAAATGATGTTTAATTTTTCATTCATGAATTGTTAGAAGATCATGTGATAGAATGATAGGTCATTCCATCTGTCTTAAGAAAAAGGTTAGAACACGTTAACATAATTCCAACTATAATGAGATAATAAATTACTCATAAAACAGAAAATAACTTATACTATCCATAAATGGATAACATTACAATACTTCAAGACACTAAAAATATCAAAATTTAGAAGGAGGTGAAATAAATCTATTTAACATTTGTATCCCATATATCGTAAGGTAGTTCTTGATTGTCACATTCCAAACATGTGAATACCTTAATCACATATTCTCTTGAAACATGTATTACCATGGAACCTTAGTGAAAACATGAATATTGTCAAAAGTTAACTCCTTCCAAATACCAAAATCCCAAAAATTCTATATACTCAAACCATGATATCACTTTGTCCTTATATCAATCATGAGCTCATTAATACTATCAATCATATTATTTTCTCCTTATCCCTTCATTATGTGCATATCACCTTCTTTAAAAAAATATTTCAATCACTTTTCATGGTAACCAGTACCATATAATTATTTAAAACCACAATAAACCAATACATAGATATTTTAATATAGCATAAAATTACCTCAACAAAATTGTTCTTGAATTCCAATACATAAACCCTTCAATCCATCATCTTAAATGGCTGGTATGGAATAGGTCCTTACATGATTTATAAGTAGCCTCTTATGTTAGGGCATTGTGTTGGGTAATGGTCGTGTTCTCCATAGACAATACATTGAACTACATAACAGTCTGTCACTCTATGACCCTTCTCCCCACACAGATAACATCTTTCCCTCCATTTGAGGTTTTCCTCTAGGTTCTTCTTCCCTTATTTTTGATATGGAGAAAGCTTAATCTTCCTTAATCTATTCTCCTTTATATGTGAACATGCCTAAAAGTCCATATTCCTCTTATTTGATGACTTAGGAATACAACTAATGTACACCTTGTTAATCATATATCGCGACGACTGATTCAGCATAATCACAATATATTTCTCTCTAGTCATTTTTTCAATTAATTTTCTCATAGTCCCCAATTTTCCATCGGGTTCATTGTTAACCTAATTCCTTCTGGTTCCATCTATTGACTAAAACCATAAAACATAGTTTAAGAAATATTTAAAATAATGAGGAACCACATAATCATAAAAATTCACTTATAGGATGTCTAACATATGACACATTCTTTAATCCATGAAACTTTAGGTTCACCCTAGGTTATTCATGATCATTTCCATTACTCAAAGACTATAATAAATAGTTATAAATACCCTTAGGGACATCACTATATATACCTTATAAATATATCTAGGGATCTCACTAATGTTATAACATCCTAGTCTCCAATGGTTGGATAAACCATCACTCTGATACCAACTATAGAGACCCAAAGCGTGAAGTTCCTGGATATTACATTAATTTTGTAGAAAACTTAATACATAACAAAAACAGACTCCCAAAGACTGTATTAGTTTAGTTCCTTTGGAAACTCGAAACATTATTTTCTAATCATGATGAAAGATCATCAATATCCCCTATAAAGACCTTCCCCCTTTGTTTTTCCTACCTAAAACCTTTATTTATATCATGGGGAAAATGAAACATAGAAAGGGCTAGATAAAATGATCATTATGGGTAAACAAGGATAAAATAAAATAATATATAAACATTTGAACATAAAAACATGAACATAATGTTTAAAAATCCAAATCTGAAGCAATGAGATAAATCTTGGCATTATGTAAGGAATAGATCATAAAGGAACATTAATCATGTAAAATAGCATGGTAAAAAAACATGTAGTTGTTGAAAACCATTAAGAACATAATATTATTTCCATAATAGCTAAGACATTGCTGCCAATACCATCATATTGTAAGAAGTCTATTACTGAACCAGATTTACTTGTCATTCCAGCTCAGTATTAATGTATAAGCTATTAAGGTAAATATATATTTCTTAAAAAATTTAAATACATTACCATAATAAAGAAAAAAATTAGCTTTCAAAATAGTATTTATAATCTAATTTATATTCTATATAACCTTATATTAAAATTAACATAATTATTAATGTTTAAGTGATACATATTTAACTTTCCTTTAAATAAAATAAATTAAACATATTAATCTCTTCCAAGTGGGTTCCAAAAGATTCCATTTCGACACAAGAATTTTTTAGATATAAATATAATCATTCAATTATATTAATACAAGTGTTAGGGTAATTTTATAATATAATTTTTACCCTTAATTACAAGATTTACCTTTAACTCTGGTAAATAAAATTTACAGTAGTTACTATTCATAATACCCAAAAATAAAAAAGTAGTCTATTAAAATATTTTGAAAATACTGATTCCACATATGGAATCCATATTTTTAAATTCAATACACATAAGTTGCAGTATTTAATTTAAAATTAATCTCGTTGTTGAGAAAATGGGTTTTAAAAGTTAAAACATTGCAAAAGATTGAAATGTTTTTACCTATTAATTCAATGTAAAATTAATTCTAATGACTTAAAATATATTAAATTATAAAAATATATAATATTTATTCATTAAAACCATTAAATATTATAATTTAACCAGATAAATTATCTCGATGAAAAAAGTTGTTTTTAATTAAAATTCAGCATGTTTTTACTATTGATTAAAATAAGAAAGTTATCAGAAAAAAATAAAACATTTATCCAAAGTAAATTTTTGTAACCTGATTCCAAGGAAGAATTTTAATTTTTCAAATTAATCTTATAAACATGTCAAAACAATATTTAAAATGGGTTCGCCATCAAAAGGTGGAAAACTGCATTTTCTTAAAAATAGTTCTTTTTTCTGGAAAAATGATATTGTTCACATACCATGTTCTATAAAATGTGTAAGATGAATTATATTGTTATAAAATTCAAAATTTGGTTAATATTATTATCAACGTCTAGTTCATAATAATATTACAATAATATATCATTTTTTAGTGAAACTCAGTATTACGTACCACACAAGTTGTCGAGGAAGGTCTCCCTTACGTGTAATGCAAGCCAAGTCAGTGTTCCATGTAGTGAAATATTCCTTTGGTGTTTCGTATAAAAAAACCACAACTTATTTCCCTTATATATAGAACAAAATATATACTCAATGTTGCGTAAATAATTTCTACCAAACAAACTTGAAATTTTTTGTTACACGAGCCAAAAAGAGTGTTGCATATAGTGCAAGATAATGCATTGTTGCATATAGTTCAAGCTAATCTTTGTGTAGTGTACAACACAAGACATAAAATAAATTAATAGAATCTATCTCATAAAATATCATGGTGTTACACCTGAGGTCAGCACTATACCTAGGCATCTCCATGAAATTTTTACTATCTTTTCCATGTATGTGCTGAGCGTATATGGTAAATTTCCCAACAAAACATTAACCTTGTGACTATAACAAACTTGATGAGAGTATATGGGAACATCTATATAGAACACAAAACATGTGAAATTTCTCCATTGGAATTTAATCCCGTGAACACATATACCTGATGAGTGTATAGGGAATATTCTGCAGTAGATTCTTACCATGTGAAATACCATCACTTATCTTTAAACTTGTGACACATTTTGATTCATCAGAAACACTGTATTAGGTAAAACCCAAGATGGATTATGTGAAGATCCTAATAATTGTATGTGGTGAAAATAAAATCTCCATACACTATCTGGATTATGGTTTAAGAGCATCATTTGCTACCTCATATCACATGGATGATATTCCTTATGTGATGATCTTAGAGTTATATTTATGGTAAGTAAAATTTTAATGGAGTGAAAAGAACGGGATGACTCATCAAAATAATAACAATCATGATTCACCCTCTGTGTTTATAGTTGAGTGCTCGAGGTAGTGAGCCTTAGATCCCGTGCACATGGAGTGTCTCCTTCCTCATGTAGAACCTTCATATTTCATTAGATAAGTCATGTTTTGAAAGAAAAGTATGCCAAAAATCCAAATAAGGAATACATTACATATCCCTAAAATTATAAATGACTATATATTCAACACATTCCCAACATACCCCTAAAATATTACCCTAGGTGGCCAGTTTACCATGATATAAAGTGGTGTAATTTATTTCTGTACACTATAATATGGTGCTGATAATGTTATTCCTAGACTTGTATTAAGTGTATTTTAGAGACTAATACTATGTGACAAACTACATAAAGGAATTCAAGGATGGGAGAAGTGACATCCCATCACCCCATAATAATCAAGAAGCTGATATCATCTTCCATGGTGGTGAAGGTTTCCCACCTTTGGAATGTCATAATGCAAGGCAGCCAGAAAGGGGTTGTTACCAATCCAAGAATCGAGACCAATATGTAGAAAGCACAAATTATGTGATCCCCATTGTAATAATTGGATAACATGGGAACCTATAATGTTTTTACAAATCATGTATCTAATGCGACACTTCTTAGTGACTCCCATTACTTTTTATCATGGTTTTCAGTGGAAAGTGTATGGTTTTACATAATTATGCACAAACCATAAACCCTTAAAACCCCTTACAAAATACTAAAATAACATAAAAAAATCCCAGAACCCAACCTGATTATTTGATAACATTAAAATACATAATAAAATGTTAATGTATAATAAATTCAGGGTGTTTCAGGTATCATTCCTTTGTTGTTTCATTAGTAGAATGACATTGGTTGAATGATAAAGACATTAATCATCACTTCCAAAAGAAATAGATATCTCAGGCCTAGTTGATCAGGATAGTAGTTCCTTTATTAAATAAATTTCCATGGTTGCTGAAGGTGGTCCCAACTATCAGGGCCAATGAATATATATTGTAGTAATGGATAATTAAATAATGTGTGAATCCTACATTTTTTGTGATAGCATGAGAAAGAATTATTATATTACACAATATTTTTTGGAGGAAGTTGTTGCAGCTATGATATTTCTAATCTCTTAAGGTTCCATGATGGGTTACTAGTATTTTCACATAGTATTTTATTTATTTTCATTTTATCGAGATAACTTCCTAGCTGGTCACACACTATGTGTATCCACATGTTCCACATAGTTTGATGAGTTTGAGATTAGGATTAAGTGGGCCTCGTGTGTGAGGGTTCTTAAAAGTACCTATTTGAATGATCATAGTTAAAATAATTCAATTAAATAATTCAATATTATTATAAAAAAATTAAATTTATTTCTCATGGTATTCTCATGTTATTAAATTATAAATTTGAATACGATAAAATATAATTTTTTAAAAGATTGTAATGTGTATAAAGGATAATTATAAAAATATTAGGGTTTATTAGCCAATTAAATGGTTTTTATTTTATCTTGTGACATGTTAATAATATCACAATATATTGATAAAATATTAATTATGCCTCTGAAGAGTTCACTAGGCCATATGTATTTTTTTGGAATTCTTGAATGTTATGTTTTCATAGGGTCCAAAAGAAAATTTATCTAAAATTTAATCGTATTATATAAATATGTTTTAGACAAAAAAAATTTATACACTTGAAATAATTTTTATCCTCCCTCCCATTCACTGAAATTTTTGTAAGAGGAATGAAATGAAGAAAAAATCATGTTTGATTCCCCTTGTAAATCGATCCTTCATGATTTATGCGATCGAAAGGGAATTTTAATGTACATTTGTTTTCTATGAAAACACCACATGAATTAAAGAATGATGATACATGAAAAATGATTCATGTGTCAAAATTTTAAGGGATTTATATTTGGGATCCTTTTAGCTATGCCATATTGGTAGTGAAAAAAATAATATTACTATCTTCAAAAAAATAAAGTACCATCTACGATTTAGTTATATTTTTTTCTAAATGATTAAATTTAATTTCATTTGATCCTTGAAAAATATAGGAAAGGGTTATTGAAATTTTATTCCTTTTAACAATAATATAAATTCTTATTTTTAAACATTCCAATTTTTCTTACTTATAAAAATAATTAGTTGTATACAATTTGTATATGTCAGAACATTCCATTATTAATATCAAAAACATAGAAATTTTGTTTATATTTGATAACTTTTTTTGAAAGTGTGACTTGATAATCGTCAAAAACTTATTATTTAAAATAATTCCATTTTATTCTGTTCAATATATAGTTGGTGGAAAATTTATTGTATTTTTGAAAATAATTCTAATGAAAGTCCAGTGTACATATATATAATAGATATGTGTTTGTGTGACACATTCATTATTTTCTCTATTTGTAAGGGGCTCAATCTAACATCCATGATTATCTTTTTAGTTTATGACACAATGGTTAAAAAAGATAATATACATATATATGTATATTAAACAATAAAAAGGAATGTCTTACATACCCATTAAATATGGTGTGGACATCCCCCCTCCCCCCCCCACATTTATGGGGATAAACATTTTGTGAAATCCATGATGGTGGGACAAAGATTTGATAAAAAATTATTTATATATAAATTTATATATATATATATATATAGTTCGCACATAATTTCATGCACACCCCAAATGTGGCATGTGATCTACGAAAACCTTGTTCACAACCAGGTTAACACTACCCGAACTGAGATAAGTCAGTCTGTATCCAACCCACCTGAATCTGCTAAACTCAACTCAAGAATTTTTCTAATATCTAAGAACCTCATTCAAGTACAAATACACAAAAATATAAAAATAATAATAAATTATATTTATCTTTCATAAATTTAATTTAATTATTTTGAGTTCGATTGGGTATATCGATAATTGTTTTATTGAGATTCAAATGCATTAAAATTACCATTGATTTGAATTTTAATTTCATTATGAAATTCTATTATGGGTTTGATGCACATAATTTGAGACAAACCCATTAATTTTTATTTTCCTTATATTTAATTAAATTATATCATTTTAGTTTTTAAATGTATTAACTATTTTTATGATGATGATCCATGTAACATCTCTCAGACGTTAATTATACAAGGAAATGTGTGTAAACATTTTAGTTATAAAATGTAATTTATCATCAAAAATTACTCGACTCCTACAAATATTAACTTTAGAAAAGCTTGAAAAGGATTTATCAGTGCTAAATAATCATTGATAAAGCGAGCGATGTTAAAGTGCTAGATTTTTCATCACTTGAAAAAATATCTGATAAACGAATCCTTTATATGTATCTTTTTATAGAACTGATAAAGGGTGAAATTTATTTCGATGATATCTTCCACCCCTTCCCACCCCTTTATTAGAGCTTTCCCCACCCTTTGTCGGTGATTTTCACCCACTTTACAACCACTCCATTATGTGCACTCAGAATTGGAATTTATCATAACATTTTGAAAGCATAGCCTATTGTTGACCAACGACATCTTCCTGGATTTTATCCTTGCACAAATCCCTTGAAAATAGAATTCCACTACAACTATACAAATATGTTTAGTTGTCAATTTTATTATCTTTTTATATATATATCTACATGTATATTTTTTTTATTTATTTATATGATTATTTCAAAGTACAACTATAAAATATATGTTTGTATCTGATATATATATTTTATTTATTTAAATATATTTCATATTAATATTCACTTACATAAATGAGAATGTAATATATTTATTTATATATCCATTGATTAATACACACACATATGTGTATGTAAATGTTATATATCTAAATATGTATATATTCATATATTTTTATAATGAAATATGGTTAGATATCGTTTTAAATACATTTTTAAAATATTTCTATATATTTTATATTTATATATAAATTTTACACAATATATATATATATTGTTATATATTTACATATTCACATATAATAGTATAATTACTCATAAATTTTTATATTGTATTTATAAATACCTACCACAAAATACATATATATATATATATATTATATTTAATGATAATGATAATGATTTATTTATAAAAATACAATTATATATGATGTTTATATAAATAATATACACACATACATATTAGCATTCACATGTATACATTTATATTTTTCACAAAGATGAACAAATATTTAGAAAATATGAATTTATTTACATAATTTTGAATATACATATAAAAATATTTTTTCAATTTACACACATATGTATATATATAATCATTTCTCATAAAGGTATATATATACATATTAATGAATTTTTTAGGTAAATAAAATGCATAATTTTATATTTTAACTAAAACGAATAATAATTGTTTACTTACATTTGGTTTATATATTTAGAAATGAATTTTTATGAAAATATGCTTAAATATATATTTATACAATTCATTTATTATATGTAAATAAAATAAAATATAAATATATTTAATTATAAATAAAAATAAATTATAAAAAAATATAAAACATTAAAACCATAATATCAATATGAACGTAATTATTGGGAGTTAATTCAGTATCAACCAAAAAAAAGTCAATAAGACCCCCCTTAAATGAGGATAAAATCTCATAAAATGTTAAAAATTTGGTTTAACATGACTAAAAAATAAGTTTTTGAGGGTTTATGGGTATTTGCGAGCCTAAAAAATAATTACCAGGGATCCTGGGATCATTGTGGCATAGATCTCTTTATAGGATTCGATTTTATATGTGTCAGAGTCCAAACGGACACCGAGATCAAAATTTATGGCAGTTTGAAGTTCAAGTCATGTTTTCTTCTTATCTTACACTGTTTAATAATTAATTTAATTTTTAGGTCATCCAATTATTATGAAATTATTATTAATTAATAGTAATTATAAAATTATAAATTAATAGTATTATTTTATTATTTTCTTAGAAATTTTAACTAAAAAGCTTATATATTATGTGTAACTGCATATTTATCCATATCTAAATCCTATTTTAAAATATATATTTTATTTATATATTAAAATATTATTTTTAATGAAGTTTATATTTCTTTATGAAATATACCCTTTATCAGCGCTATAAAAAACACTGATAAAGGCCTCCCTTTAGCAACACTTTTTTAATATCACTGATAAAGGACCTCATTTATCATTGTTTTATTATTAGCACTGATAAAGGACCCCATTATCTATTCTTTCTAGCATTGATAAAGTCCCCATTTTATCAGTTCTAACAAAATGCATTGATGAAGTCCCTCTTTATCAGCACATTTCCTATTACTGATAAAGGGGGACTTTATCAGTGCTTTTAGCTAGCACTGATAGAGTCTATAATTTGATAATGTAATATCTGTAGAAGTGATCTCACTTTCTTGTGAGTATACTATGTAAAGTTCAAATGAATTCGGAGAAATTTTGTTCAAGGAAAGAACTGTAATAAAACAAATCAACTGACATGCTTGGGAGTTTGAGGTTACCACAATTCGAGTCAAGTATTTACTTATTAAATTACCCTAGTTTTCAGTTTACTAATTATTATTCCAATGTATTAACACATAGTTAAAATCTCATGATCCTGACATTATTTATTCATTTATTTTTATTGTCAACATGCTATTTTATTTTGGGATTGTTTTTTATGCGATCACATTGTATAATTGTTAAAAACAATTCATAGATAAAAATTGTTAAAAATTTGGTTAATCATTTCAATTTATACATGGTTAGATGTGATTGTGATCTCATAGTGATTTAAAACTAACTATAAATGGATTCAATTCTCTAAAATAAATTAAAATCTCACAATATTAAGTCAAAAGACCTTCAATAACATTATTTTAAACAGGGATATATGTTTGAGGTGATCACTAACCTTAATTGATGGTTCCTCTTAATAATGGTTTATTATAATAAAAATTGGTGCGTAAATTTTACTAGTTTTTTCCATAAATTATTATAAATAAAAATATTGTTACAACTTTAGTGGAAATACATTGAGTAAAATAAATTTATTATTTACATTAAATGGGAATCCACTCAACATATCAAGGATATATGGGTTAAAGTGGTTGCCCATCCAATCCCATACTTTGAATATCTGAGAGTAGTAGTATAGCCATTCATTATACTACAAGGAGTGGTCTTGAAGGATCATTCCCACTAGAAAATTCATATGAATGAATATTTCTAACACAGATGTTGAGGGATACTAGAATTCAATAAAATATTGTTTATATTTGAGATTGATTAATTGAAAATGTTTTTCAGAAAAAAATGATATTTTAAAAAACTGTTAAAGTTTAGTTTTTTAGATAAAATGGAAATGACCACCACCCATTCAATCTCACTGAGTTCAATATTGGATAAAGAGAATCTCATTGTCTTTAATAATTCCTAGGAATGAGACAGGTTCATTCTCACAGTACAACACCACGAATGTAAGAAATTTCTTCAAGAATCCAAATTCCATATTAATTCAACTCATGTTATAAGGAAGTCAGATAAAGATAAATGCAAAAATATTTTCGTTTATTCAGTGGTTATATAGTGTATCATGATGTCATCTATGTCCAATAAGATGAAAAAAATCATGAGGATGAAGATACCTATTGTAACGCCCCGACCCTAGTTACCTAGAGTCGGTGCCTTATTACATAACATTGGTATGATCACAAAAGATCAAACCTCGAAAGACCGATTAGTTTAGTAGCCTTGGAATCACCTGATACATTCAAAAAGTCTACAATACATCATAAAGTGAAAACGACAACAAAATATCTTCTCCACACTCATATCCCCTTATACTATCCCTGCAGGTCATTCATAAATACTTCTTCACATCCAGGGAAAAATATAACATAGAAAGGGGTGAGCTCAGATGCCCAGTTTGGATAACAATATAGCGGAAACATTCATAAATAAGCATAACCATTAAGGAAATTTATAACTAAAACAAAATCCTTTTACACTTGAACTTCAGCATAATATGGTAGAAATAAAATGAAATAATGTAATTTACTTATTCCCATGGATATTCTTCAAGTCGAATAATCACATGTGATAACAATAACCACTTTCATAATAATGGAACGCATAATGCCAGAATATCATAACCAAATAGTCAAGGCCTTGTGTCAATATTACAAATAATAGTTTGTCAAGGCCTTATTCCAAGACCGTAATTTTTCACATGAGACCTACCGATGCATCAAGGAGCTATAGCAGGCTCCACCTGTCACTTATTAAGTCGAATGCATTCCTTATATTAATAGGTTTAAACATAACATAAACATTTGTGTTAAAACTAGCATATGAAATGTCAATAATTTCTCCATAAACCTTGAATGTTATAAAAATAAAACATCCACAATCAAACATATCACAAAACCTTCAATACTATATGGATGTTTTTTATCATAATAAATCAACTTCAAATAAGCTTAAAATCCATCAATGGATGTTGGCATAGATGAAATCTAAACTATTTGAGATAAATATCTCTTTTTTGAAATCATTAAGAAGTCACATAATTATAAAATAAAAGATTTATTTCAATATATTCTTATAAGATTGTAAGGGAAGCTTTGACGATTTTATAACGGCGGAAAATAGCCGCACCCACCGTATACGTTAAAAAAATATTCTTACCTTAATTCTGTCGAAAAGGTTAAAAAAGACCTAGTTTGGAAAATGACAGAATGATTTCTTTATAAAAAACTTATAAAGATTCAACAAGGGTATAAATGACTTTAACCCCTAGTCTGTAAAATAGTAATAACTATTTGAAATAAATTTTTAATAAACATGGATGTAGATGATAAAGAGGTCCCGGTGGATAATTACGTATAAACAACCTCGGATAATTAAGAGATTGTGAAATAAACCCTTACCATGTACTTTTACTTGGATGAGGGTAGGTTAAACTCCTGTATAATGGTTAAATAATTTTTATTAAATTATACAAGAATCATATATATTAACATGATATCATATATGATCTTTTAACATTTCATTGTTTAAAATATCTTATTTGTATCCTCGTTTCGGGTGTTAACTTGCTCATTTTCTTTTATATGTTTTGTTACATACGTCATTTTTGTTATGGATGGGTTCTATATTATTCATATACAGAATGATATCACGTCCTTAATCATTATTTTTAAACATAAAAAAATTATTCTTGAATGGATACGATGGGGAATGAATCTCACCGCGTTCGTGGAGACGGTAGTCCGTACGTACGCACGAGTGACAATATCATTCCTTTGATATTAAAATAATATATAATTGCATGGTATATCATATATACAGAATCATTATCATGATATATTTATTATTTACATCAATTACACATCATTATCATACCCATCCAAATAATAATGTTTTGAATTACAATTACACCACGACGTGGAGATGATAAGCCGTACGTACGCACGTATGGTGACATGTCATTCAATGGATGGATAGAATACTGAATATGGTTGTACCATATTTATAATAACATCACAGTATATAGAAGATATTGGAGTTATTATTTTAGAATGGAAATAACAAAGAATGAAGTAGTTGATGAATAATGGAACTTGAAAGAGGGTGTTGAAAACATTACATCTTCTTCGGGTTCTTCCTTTTGATTTGATCAAAATGGAACCATTGGTTGGATTTCTGATCAAAATAATGCTTCTAGGTTTAGATTAGGAAAGTTGGAAGGATATTTGGGCAGGGTTTGGCCGAGAAAAAAGGCTTTGAAGGTATGAATTTGAGAGAAGGGGGAGTTTCCTTTTATAAGAGGGGTGAGAGGCACCTTTGGAAAAGCTAGAAATATTATTTTATAATAAATTAATATTTACCATCTAATGGATCCAAAGTGTATTATTTAATTTTTAAGGTGGGGATGTGTGGAAAACCACCAAACCAATAGGTTTTAGACCGGTTTGGGTCACTATATTTACCTTATCTTTTATTTTTAACTCTTAGTTAATTAGTTTCACATTTACCATGTCTCTTTCTATTTTTATATTATATGGATAATAATCTTACTATATACATCCTAGAGAACCCCAAGTGGTTCATTAATGATACACCTAACATGATATATGTCCTTTTTCCGATCCTTACATTTTTACGAAAAGAATATCAATTAATAATATAATATTTGGTTTAAAAACTCTTTTATGTCAATTTTGACACTATTGGTTATTTTGTTTTTGATAAATTCATAACAGAATTATTACTTCAAAAACAATTCATATAACCAATCATAATATTTCATATTAACCTAGAAAATTATTTTAATTCATAAAAAGTCTCAAATTACATTTATTTTGGTATTTATAATATCAATTATCTTAATCATTCATTAATACGGTAAGTACTACATCTTCATTGTGTAATAAATAAATTAAATTTTTTAATGTCTAAAATTTATAAATAAAAAACCATTATGTAAGAAATATTTTTTGATTTATAATGAATATTTATAATCTAATTTATCTTATTTATAACCCTATATTACAAATGTTTTAGTTATTAAACATGGATTTTTACTCTTTTAACTCTTCTTTGAATTAAATAATAATAATTAATGTCCTAATCTAATCCAAGTGGACCTAAATGATACTATTTTATTCTTAAGATTGTTATTGGTCGATATAAACTTTTCCAATAGAATTAGGACATGTGTTATGGTAATATTAATTTCATTTTTCCCTTTAATTTCCCTATTTACTTTTAACCGTGGTAAATAAAAAAAAAGTTACTATTCACCAAAAATTATTTTTATCTTATCGAACCACATTTTTCTCCTTGATATTAACTGTGTCTCTCAGATTTTCGAAATTACACTCACAAAACTGGTAAAATTATGTTTTATGTGAATTTCCAAATTCTTCTAGGAGGTGGGTAAATGACGGTGAAAAGTTCAATAAAATATTTATATATCAAAAATTATTCTAAACTAACTCAAATGAATTACATTGAACATATATAAGTATTATGTATCTATTTTGACCTTAATTGAATTTAAATAATATAAATAATTATTTAAATGAAAATTCGGTTTTAAACTATAACTCAGTGTTTTTTCACTATTCATCAAAATTTGAATGTTTTCAGAAAAATACCAAAAATTCACCAGAAGATAATTTCTATATTCCAAATACAAAAATGAAGTCCATTATGAATGATAAAATTTATAAAATTTCAAAAAGTGGGTATTAATATTCATAAGGGCTAGTTGGATTTGTTGTGGTGTGTGATAGAACTCGAAGTTGTGTACAACACAGTCTACTGTATTATTCAAAGAGAAGTGTACCGTGGAAGCTTGGGGTGTTACATTCTCCCCTGCTTCAAATAATTTCGTCCTCGAAATTTCTATAATATTACTGCATATAAAGACTCGGGTGGTTCTTCATCATCAGTTGCTCAGGTTCCCACTTTGCCACTTCCATCTTATGGTTTCTCCGTAGATCTTTTACCAGACGAGTCGTCCGGTTTCTCAACACTTGTTCTCTGGTATCAAGAATCCTAACAAGATCTTTTCAATAAGAATGATCAGGTTCCAATTCTAATTCTTCATTGGTGAGTACATGCATTGGGTCAGGCATGTATTTTCTCAATAGTGATACATGGAACACATCATGAACTTTGGAGAGATTTGGTGGCATTTCCAAATGGTAAGCTACAACCCAATTCGTTCTAGAATTTCGAAAGGTCCGATGTACCTCAGACTCAATTTACCCTTTTTACCGAAACGTATAACCCTCTTCCATGGAGATTCCTTCAAGAAAACATGATCTCCTACATGAAATTCCAAATCCTTCCTTCGGTTATCGGCATAGGTCTTCTGCCTACGTTTAGCTGCTTTGATGTGGTTTTGGATTACCTTTACCTTTTCCATCATTTCCTCCACCATTTCTGGGCCTACATGTTATCTATCATCAACGTCATCCCAACAGGTTGGTGTGCGACATCTCTTTCCTAATAACGCTTTATATGGTGCCATCTCAATACTCGAATGGAAGCTATCGTTATATGAAAATTCTACCAGAGGTAAATATTGATCCCACATACCCTGAAAGTCATGTGAACAATATCTAAACATGTATTCTAAGGTTTGAATAGTCCGTTTTGATTGTCCATCTTTTTTAGGGTGGTAAGAAGTGCTCAAATGAAGTTTAGTATCCAAGGCCTTCTGAAGAATCTTCCAGAATCATGATGTAAAATGTGGATCACGATCAGAAATAATTGATAGGGGTACTCCGTGAAGTCTCACAACTTCATTAATATATATCCTTGCTATATGTTCAAGTGGTAGATATTCTCTTATAGTAAGAAAATGTGCTGATTTGGTAAGACGATCAACAATGACCCATATTTCATCGTTCCTTCTAGGATTCTTTGTTAGTCCCATGACAATGTCCATTGTGATATTATCCCATTTCCACTCAGGTATGAGAAGAGGTTCCATGACTCCTCAAGGATGTTGCCTTCCAGCTTTCACCTATTGAAAAACCATACATCATGACACAAAATCATCAATATCCCTCTTCATGTTGTCCCACAAAAAATGTTCCTTCAAATCTCTATACATTATGGTTCTCCCATGGTGTATAGAGAAATTGGAACTATGAGCATCGTCCAACAATTCTATTTTTAGATCAGTTATTTCGGGAACACAAAGTCTCCTCCCAAATTTCAAAATACCATCTTCATACACAATTTCACTCAATCTCCCATCATTCACAGCGTTAATATTCTTTTGAAATTCTACATCATTAGTCTGAGAACTCTTTTGGTGATTCCCATATCCATATTTACTAGATCCATGAAAATAGGATCTCTCTCAACTCCCATCTTGTTCAAAACTCCATGATATTTTCTACTCAAAGCATCTGCAACCTTATTTTCCTTCCCTGGGTGGTAGTGTATCATGAAATCACAATACTTGAGTAGTTCAAGCCATCTCCTTTTCCTCATGTTGAGTTCGTTCTGTGAGAAAATATACTTCAATCTCTTGTGATCAGTATAAATCTCACATTTCTCACCATAGAGATAATGTCTCCATATATTCAAAGCAATGATTACAGCAGCTAACTCAAGATCATGAGTAGGATAGTTCTGGTCATGAATTTTCAGCTATCGTGATGCATAGGCAATAACTCTACCATTCTTCATAAGGACACAACCAAGTCCATTCTTCGATGCATCACTATAAATAACAAACCCATCATTTCCCGATGGTAGAGTCAAAATAAGAGCATTGGATAATATTTTCTTCAGTTTTTCAAAACATTATTCACACTCTTTTGTCCAAACAAATTTAACTACATTACGTGTGAGCTTTTTTAATGGGTTAGCCAATCGGGTGAAATTCTGGACGAAACTTCGATAATAACCAGCTAAACCAATAAAACTGTGTACCTCAGTTATACTCATTGGTGCTGGACATTCTTGAATTTCTCTTGTATTAGAAGGATAAAAAATTATTCCGTCTTTAGAGACAATATGGCCAAGAAAAGAGATCTCCTGAAGCCAGAATTCACACTTGCTAAACATCCCATATAATTCATGCCTTCTCAGATTCTTCAGGATAATGCGCAAGTGATTTTCATGATCCTAGTAGATTTTGGAATATATCAAGATATAATCAATAAATACCACCACAAATTCATCGAGATATTCCTTGAAAATTTTATTCAATAGATCCATGAATATAGAGGGTGCATTAGTCAATCCAAAAGGCATTACTGTAAAATCATAATTCCCGTACCTGGTTCAAAATGTTGTCTTCGGAATGTCTTCCTTCTTCACACACAACTGATGGTATCCAGATCGAATGTCAATCCTTGAATACTATAGAGCTCCATGCAGTTGGTCAAATGAATCATCATTGCGAGGTAGGGGATACTTTTTATTTATTGTTATAGCATTGATCTCCGTGTAGTCTATATATAACCTCATAGATTCATCTTTCTTCTTAAGAAAAAGGACAGGGGCTCCCCATAGAGAAACACTAGGGAGAATAATTCCTTTATTACTCAATTCCTATAGTCATTTCTTTAGTTCCACTATTTCCACAGCGGCCATTCTATAAGGGTTCTTCGATATGGGCCTTGATCTACGAATTAAATCAATGGAAAACTCAATTTCTCATTCTGGAGGATGTCCATGTAAATATTCTGGAAACACATCAACAAATTCTCTCACAATAGGTACATCTTATATTTGAACATTCCTTTCCTCACCCACAACCATTTCATTCTCTTCCTCCCCAACAATTGAATTTAGTTGAGCTACTGAAGGTGGATCTAGATAAGAATTAGGTGAAGACGATTCTACTATAAAGATAAGGTGTTCCCTATCATCATCATCAAAAATATTAACCTCCTTATTCTTATAATAAGTCATCGCATAATGGTCTGAAATCCAATCCATAAAGTGGACTATATGAAAATCAATCATGGGTATGACGATGAGATCCGCAGATAAAGAACATTTATATGCTCCAATGGGAACATATTCGAAAAACGTTGTTGTAATGATACTTCCCTAAGAAGTTTTAACTGACAACTCCCTTGTTAAATCAAATTGGAAATATCAAATTTTCATAGAAAACTGGGAAGATATGAAACAATGCGATGATCTAGAATCAAATAATTCATTTTTTAAACTTGAGGAAACCATTATATTACCTGCCGCCATGTATTTCGGAGCTTTTACCTCAGCAGTAGTGATAGTATAAGCTTTTCCATGATCCATTGGCATTTTCTGAGGTAAGTTTCCTTGAGTCTTAGGACATTCATTTTCATAATGTCCCATCTCCCATCAATTGTAGCATTGATCATCAGTAGCTTCTTTCTTCCCCTTGCAATCACGAGCTTGGTTTCCTTTTCCACCACACTTGTTACAGGCTCTCATTCCTTTTAATAAAGAACCGGGGTGTTTCTTCCCACATTTACTGCAGGATGGATATTAAAAGTTTCTCTTCTCTCCCTTATTTCTATTTCCAGATTGATCAAAAGATCTCTTCTTATCTTGATTTGCATTAAAGTCATAAGACATAGAGAATTACTTTTCTGTCTTGATAGCACATGAGACAATATCTTAGTAAGGCGAGAAGGATTGTGAGACTAATGCTTGATGAAGAAATGGTTTTAACCCATCAAATAAATGATCAATATTACTTCTTGGATTACTTATATAATATAAAGCATGCCTTGCTAAACTTGTAAATTTGGCCTCATACTTTTCGACATTCTCATCCTCCTTTTCCCTCAGGCTCAGAAATTGCCATTCCATATCTTCTTGAAGTTCTAGAGGAATGTATTTTTCTAATAAAATCTCTTTTAACTCCCTACATTCCATATATGATACTTCACCATCTTCCTTCATGTTTTGAATCAATGGCCACCATTGATCTGCATCTCCAGTGAGTCGGTAAACTTCCATGATATCTTTTTCCCTTCCACTACTCCCCAAGGCATGTAATATTTTCTCTAAGGAATTTATCCATTGCTCAGATACTAAGGGATTTGTACTCCCATTGAATATTTGTGTTTGATGCCTAATGAAGCAGTTTAACATTGATCCTCCACACTGCGGATCAGGGTGCTCCATACAGGTAAGGTTATTATTCATAACCTGAGTGAGTTGTCCCAGTATGGTGATTAGCTGATCAGCACCAGTTGCATCACCATCTCCACTATAATTATCTTGATAAGGAGGGAAATACCTACATGGAGTGTGTGCATTGATACAATTTCTATTTCTTCCATTAGGCACCATTTCTAAACAATGGCATACACTAGATTAGTTTAAGAATCACAATACATAAATCCAACTTATAAAACACTTAACATAAATTGAATAGTTTATAGATATAATCCATAATCATAAAAATGTTTCCTTTGAGGAATTATATACACATAAACCCTTCTTAATGGTTTTAAAGAAAATGAAAATTATCCTAAGCATATCCCCTGGGAGTTTTGTAACCAAGAGTGTCGGAAGGCCCGTTGTCGTGCACCAGTTCCCGTTCGAGTCTAGCTCAAAGAGGTGTTTTCAGGTTTTACCCCTAGGTACAACTGTGCTAGAGCCGCCTCTACCTTCTCGTGTCCAGACCGGGATGCATTCCTCGAAAAACTCACAAAATCTCTACAATACCAAAATTCTAGTAAGTTATTCTATACTAATCTGCAAAGTCCATCTTAAGTCTATGTGCTCTAATCAGAGTTTATCTAAATCTACATTCCATGGTTTGTACTAAACTTCCTCCAATACCAACTGTAATTTCCTAACCCTAGTTACCTAGAGTTGGTGCATTATTAAATAAAATTTTAATGATCACAAAATATCAAGTCTCGAAAGACATATTATTTTAGAAGCCTTGGAATCACAAGATACATTCATAAATATTACATTACATCATAAAGTGAAAACTACAACAACATCTTGTCTCCACACTCATATCCCCTTATAATATCCCTGAAGTTCATTCATAATATACATCTTCACATCTAGTGAAAAATAAAACATAGAAAGGGGTGATCTCAAATTCCTAGTAAGGATAACAATATAGTGGAAACTTTCATAAATAAGCATAAACATTTATGGAAATGTGTAAATAAAGAAAAAGCCTTTTAAACATGAAATTCAGCATAATATGGCAGAAATAAAATGAAATAATTCCATTTAATTATTCACATGGATATTCTACTAGTCAAATAATCACATGAAATAACAATAACCACATTCATAATGATGAAATGCATAATGCTAGACTATCATAACCACATAGTCAAGGCCTTGTGCCAAGACTAAAATTAAGATTTTGTCAAGGCCTTGTGCCAAGACACTAGTTTGTCTCATGAGACCTACCTATGCATCGAGGAGCTAGAGCGGGCTCCACCCGTCACTTATTAAGTCCATTGTATTCCGCATATGAATAGGTTTAGACATAACATAAACATTCGTATTAAAACTAGCATACGAAATGTCAATACTTTCTCCATAAACCGTGAATGGTATAAAAATAACACATCCACAGTAAAACATATTACAAAACCTTCATTACTATATGGATGTTTTTTATCATAATAAACCAACTTCAAATAAACATCAAATCCATCAGAGGATGTTGACATAGATGAAATCAAAACTATTTGAGATAAATATCTCTATTTTGAAATAATTTAGAAGTCACATATTTATAAAATAAAACATTTACTTTCAAAATATTATTATAATCTTTTAAGATAAGGTTAGAAGATTTTATAATGGTGGAAAATATCCACACCCACCATATAAGTAAAAAACACATTCTTACCTTAATTCTGTCGAAAAGGTTAAAAAGGACCTTGTTTGGAAAACAGCGGAATGATTCCTTTATAAACATCTTATAAAAAGTCAACAAGGGTTAAAATCACTTTAACCCATAGTCATTAAAATAGTAAGAGTGATTTTAAATACATTTTTATGAAACATGGATATGGATGATAAAGAGGTCCTAGCAGATAATTACGTATAAACAACCTCAGATAATGAAGAGATTGTGAAATAAACACTTACCTTGTTCTTTCCTTGGTTGAGGGTAGGTTAACCTCCTGTATAACGGTGAAATAATTTTTTTAATTATAAAAGAATCATATATATTAATATGATATCATATATGATCTTTTAACATTGCTTTGTTAATAATATCTTATTATTATCATCGTTTCTGGTGTTAAATTACTCATTTTATTTAAATTCTTTGTTACATAAGTCATCTTTTTTATGGATAGGTTGTATCGTATTCATATAAAGAATGATATCAAGTCCTTAAACATTATTTTTAACCATAAAATGCAAATTATTCTTGAATGCATACGATGGGGAATGAATCTCATCGCATTCGTGGAGACGGTAGTCCATACAAACGCACGAGCGACAATATCATTCCTTTGATATTAAAATAATATATAATTGGATGGTATATCATATATACAGAATAATTATCATTTTATATTTATTATTTACATCAATTACACATCATTATCATACCCATTCCAATAATAATGTTTTGAATAACAATTACACCATGACGTGGAGACGGTAAGTCGTACGTACGCACGTATGGTGACATGTAATTCAAAGGATGAATAGAATACTGAATATGGTTGTATCATATTTATAATAACATCAGAGTATATAGAAGATACTGGAGTTATTATTTTAGAATGGAAATAACAGAGAAAGAAGGAGTTGAAGAAGAAGGGAATTTGAAAGAGGGTGGTGAAAACATTACCTCTTCTTCAGGTTTTTTCTTTTGATTTGATCAAAAGGGCTCCATTGGTTGGTTTAATGTTCAAACTAATGTCTCTTGGTTGAATTGATTAAATTTATGAGGATATTTGGGAAGGGGTTGGGCGAGCCAAAAGTCTTTGAAGGTATGAATTTGAGAGAAGGGGCAGTGACCTTTTATAAGAGGGGTGAGGGGCACCTTTGGAAAAGCTAGAAATATTATTTTATAATAAATTAATATTCAGTTTATAATGGCTACAAAGTGTATTATTTAAAGTATATGGTGGGGATGGCTCTAAAACCCCTCAACCAATAGGTTTTAGATAGGTTTAGGTAACTATATTAACCTTATCTTTCGGTTTTAACTCTTAGTTAATTAGTTTCACATTTACCATGTATCTTTGTATTTTTTTGATTATATTGTTAATAATCTTACTATATACATCCAAGATAACCCCAAGAGGAGAATTAATGATACACCTATCAAGATATAAGTCCTTTTACCGAACCTTATATTTTTAGGAATATAATATCAAATAATAATATAATATTTGTTTTAAAAACACTTTTATGTCAATTTTGACACTATTGGGTATTTTGTTTTTGATAAATTCATAACAGCATTATTACTTAGAACTAATTTCATATAACCAATACTAATATGTCTTATTAACATATAAAATTATTTAAATTCATAAAAAGTCTAAAAATAACATTTATTTGGGTATTTATAATATCAATTATCTTAATCTTTAATTAATACGGTAATTACTGTATCATCATTGGGTCATAAATAAATTAAATTATCTAATGTCTACAAATTAGAAATAAAATACCATTATGTAGGAAATAATTTTATATTTCTAATGAATATTTATAATCGAATTTATCTTATGTATAACCCTATATTAAAACTGTTTTAGTTATTTATCTTTGATTTTAACTCTTTTAACTCTTCTTTGAATTAAATAATAATAAATGTTTGAATCTAATCCAAATGGACCTAAATGATAATATTTTATTCCTAAGATTGTTTTTGGTTGAGATACACTTGTCCAATAGAATTAGGACATGTGTTAGGGTAATATTAATATCATTTTTACCCTTAATTACCCTATTTACTTTTAACGGTGGTAAATAAAAGTAAAAGTTACTATTCACCAAAAAATATTTTTATCTTATTTAACAACATTTTATTCCTTAATATTAGCCGTGTATCTTAGATTTTAAAAATTCCACTCACAAAAGTGGTAAAAATAAGTTTTATGTGAATTTCAAAATTCTTTAGCTGGTGGGTAAAAGACGGTGAAAAGTTCAATAAAATTTATATATATAAAAATTATTCTAAACTAACTCCAATGAATTAAATTAAACTAATATAGGTATTATGTATCTATTTTTACCTTAATTAAATTTAAATAAAATTAATAATTATTTAAATTAAAATTCGGTTTTAAACTATAACTCTGTGTTTTTTCACTATTCATCAAAAATTGAATGTTTTCAGAAAAATACCAAAAATTCACCCTAAGCTAATTTCGATATTATGAATCCAAAAATAAAGTCCATTATTAATGATAAATTTATAAAATTTCAAAAAGTGAGTATTACTATTCATAACGGCTAGTTGGATTGGTTGTGGTGTGTGTTAGAACTCAAAGTTGCGTACAACACACACTACTATGTTATTCAAAGAGAAGCATACCGTGGAAGCATGGGGTGTTAAACATAAACAATGATTCCACATATCAATGAGTAAAATATAACTAGAAGATATATAGTGCATTGTATATTAGCATGATATTATAAGGGATCCATTAAATCCCACATGTATTTAAGATGATTGGGTATATAGGGAGACTGTAATCCATTAGGTTTATGTTAAATAAATAACTAGAAAATGATCTCATTATTTCCAATTTATTAACAAGTTTCATGACGCATATCATTAATTATAACATTAATAACATGAAAATGGTTTCTACATTAACTATTTGATTTAGTTATCCATGTGGATAATGAAATGAAGAACTCAAAAATTTTAGTCCTTATGGAAAAAAGAGGTGGAAGGACAAGGCTAAGGCATCAAATTCTTATTCTATGATGAAGATACCAGTACAATACACCACTAAAAAGCCAAATATATAGAGGGAGAGAAACGAGCAAGAGGTTGTATTCCATTCTTGTGGTATAAATGGCCTTTAGAAGTTGAATTGTAAAGCTGGGAAGAAAATATAGGGTGGTTCTTCTTATGTAGTAATATTTTTTATTGGGTGAAATATATCAATATCTACAAGTTGGTTATTGGATATAGTGTGTGGATCATACATTTTTAATTTTATAAAAGAATCAAGTAGTTTCTATATGATTCTAACAGGACATGTGGATTTCTGATCCATACATCATTTGTGTCTATAAAAATTAATATCGGGGGATTACGATATTTCTTTTCCTAGTGGTTTGGTTCTTATATTAGTAACTATTATTATATATCTTTGATTACTTGAAAAATAATATCAGTTTCAACCTTATACACAGTGTGGGTTTATTGCATGTTCTGATATAAATGTACTCTTTTAACAGGAAACTCAGTCAGAGGCAAGCCTCTAAACATTTATTAAATAAAAGAAAATCCAACAGACAAGTACACCAAAGTGAAATGACAAGTACAAATCATATTAGTCAGACCCATCACCACACCCATGATATACTGCATCATCTGCAGTAGCCGATTCCCACTCTGAGCTGTCGTAATGTTGAAAAATATTGGCGTAATTCCTTCTGAGGTTCAACTTCTCCAAAGAGAGAAATTCTTTAGAAGACCGCTCAGCCCACCCTCCCCCCACCCCAATGGAGGACCTATTAGTCATTGGCTTTGGAAAATAAGAATAGTCCCTCCTCGGCCTTCTTCATGGAGGGGTGGTCATCACTTCCGCATTCCCAGACACCTTGCTTTTCCCACCCTGGACAACATCACTGTAGGATGCCCGGACCATGCCACCTTCATTTTCCTTTTCACAATCGGGACAATCCCCCCATTGTCCAAAACTGTGCACTACACGGTAACCCTCCTCCACACCCCGTTCCTACTGAGATTGAATGTTAAAATCAAGTATATCAAGACACTGTGAATTACCCGTAAATGCGCAGCCAACATTTGTCCCCTGCTTCATAAAGATATCACTAGCAACAGCCTCCTGTGAAATTCATCCATTGGCATTGATTGAAAAATCACCCTTAGTGTTAGTGACCTTCCCATTACCCAACTCTTGCAGAAAAATTCCAGTGGATTCAAGTGCAAGTACATCAACACCATCCTCCTGCCCTTACAATGGCACAACCGAACCATCTGAATCCACAGCACCCTGCCCTTCTTAGGCTATTCCATTCAAAGACACACCTCCATCTCAGTCCAACCCCACATCATCTATAACCAAACCAACAAAACATTTTATACGCTCAATATCAGTCCCATGCTTCCATGATTGGGGCTGCAACTCAGTTGTAAACTTCACCTCCTCCACAGGACATGCATTACTGATGACAATATCCTTAAGGACAACACCCTCCCCTATCCGTCCAGCACTAGTAGGACCACTGCTCATGTTCTTCTGATCACCCTACAAAGAGGCCAAATTATCCTTAGAGAGGACCGGATTTCATGCACTAGTCCCAGCCACAGACCTTGACTTAATTCCAAGATCAGCTTCCAGTCTGTCAAACACTTGCAGGACTGATGGGTTCAGAGGCGCCTACACTGTCTTCAAACAACATGCATGACCTGACACAACATCAATATGAACCTGCCTCATACCCTTCTCTGTATGTACAATAGGTTGCAATTCGACCATATCACCTTCAGAATATAATGAGTCCAATAGATCACCTTTCCCAGATGAAACTCCAGGATTTGTATCCCCATAAACATCCACATGGCCATCCTTCACAGCCACCTGAGTCGACTTCATAGCATCACGCACCCCACAATGATCCCTACTGTGTTCACCCATCCCTTGTGAGTGAACAACCAGCCCTCCCCAGTGACAAACAGCCTCCATGTGCCCGAATCATCTACACTTCAAACAGAACTTCATCCATGACTCAAAAACTACCTCTTACATCCATCTATAATCCTTCTCATCATTAATCCAGACACAACACATAGGAGGTCTCATAAAGTCAACCTCAACACATATGCATGGGAAAACTGGGTGAGACACAGACTCAGACCATTGATCAGAGAAAAGAAATCATCCAATCATATTGCCAATTGCACAGAGAATCGCATGATTTTGAAATGAAAGGGGGAGACCGGGAAGACTTACCAAAGTATCAATCGACGACAGGTCTCGCTGCATATGAAACTCAAAACCCCAATGGAAGAAATAAAAGGAAGAGTCTCCACACCTTCTAGGATCCCTGGACCAAGCGATGATCAAATCTTCTTCATAGCCAAACCTAACCATAATATGCCTTCGGTCGAGTAACCCAACAACCGGACGCTCATGAAGTTCCCAAGATTTTGATATGACGTGGGAAAATGCTTTCACCGATGGTCGATGGGGAGGAAAATGAGCCACCAGGGTATACTTACACAGATCCGTAGCACAGTTTATCTCAGTTGGGAGCAGCGACAACTGAGGCGCCTCTCGAAAGAGAACTGAAACTTTTGGGGCGATGGAAATTTTAGGAAAAGGAGGATAACGATCATGATACGCTGGTTCTTCCTTCCAATGAAACCCTTATATTTATCTCAAACTTTTTTTCAAGAAACAATGAGAAAATATAATTTTATTGTTAAAGGATAATGGGATACAGAACTACTAGAATTAATTCATAATAATTATTGTCTTCTAGTTATAGTTGTGGATAGTGTTAGATTTGTTTTCGTAATAAATTTTATAGATGGTTATAGTAGGTATGGTTATAACTACTTAATGAAGTATACTTTAGATTACATTCATGTGTTTAAGGTACAAATTAAGATTAAATAACTTAGTAAGAGGAAAAATAAGCTCCATCCAGACCAAAGTAGAGAATTTCTAAGCCATTTGTTCATTGAACACTAGAACAAGTATGAGATAGTTTCCCAAAACACTTATCCTCATGCCCCTCCGTGGAATGGTCTTAGTTAAAGGATTAATTGTTCCTTTCTAGACATAGTAATATCCTTGATGATTCACACAACTCTACGATTATCCCTTAAGGGATACACCCTATAGAATATATTGTATACTCTCAATTGAGTACCAACTGAAATTGGATATGGGAGTCCATATAAGTTTTTATTTTGAAAATAAACTCACTCTATCACATATGCATATATCAGGATGAGTGGTGGTTTTTAAACTATGTACAATGAAAAACTAGAATCTAATTTCATGAAATTACTCTTTAAAGATTATTCCAAGGAAAATGATTGATAATATCTATATAACCATATAGATATAAGTGTAATTATGGTAGGACAAGATGTATTTATTTAAGGGGACACATATCCAGTGAAAATATTGGGATAAAGGTTGAATATCAAGAAATTGAATATCTAAATGTACAATATTTTGTATGGGAATAATAATTATAAGATTTATTGGGAGATGAAGTTGTTTCTAAGACATAATTACTACTTTGTTAATCTATAGAGCATAGGGAACCACAAGGATATAGTTTTCTTAAAACTGATCAAGGTGACACATTATTGCTTGATTATAATGTATCACTAACTTATAGGAAAAAAATCGATAGAAAACATTATTCTAAATGGAAGGAATAAATGCATTCTGATATGGAGTCCATGTACCAAAATAATGTTTGTATTTTAGTATATCCTCATGCTAATGTAAAACATATTGATTGTAAATTGGAATTCAATAAAATGATGTGAATACATGGTATTGTAAGTACCTATAAATAATGATTGGTTGTGAAGGGTTTGAAGTAATGTTAAGGCATAAACTATAATAATGCCATCTAACTACACTAAATACTGAAATCCATAAAAATATCACATGAAAAAGTTAGATTCTATAATTATAAAATTAGGAAAACGAATTTCAAAACGAATTTTCATAATGAGACGTTTTTTTAAGACTCCTATATGACAAAACCCAAATCGTTTATTATGTTAAGGAGATATAATAATTATACAAGATAAATATACCCATTTATGTACTAAAATAGGCATCTTGATCATGGAATTTTCATCTTGAAAATTCCATAAGAGAATATGTTATTGTTAAGATTAAACGTGAGCCATTTTTTATTATAAGGTTAGAGCCAATGCCATCATTTTCAACATATTATATGTTGATGCAATTTTATTAATTTGTAAATAAGTATAATTATTATAGTCAATTATGACCTATTTAAATGAATAATTATCCATGAATGACTTAGGAGAATTATTATACACTCTATGGATGAAAATATTCTGAGATAGATCATAGAGTGTTCTTGGGATAAGTCAAATACATATATTGACATGGTACAATATAGATTAATCCAAGAGATGATTATTGATGAGGTCCTTTGGTATTGATTTTTACAAGAAACTTTTTCCAAATACATACGAGTACAATGAATTAATGAATAGAATCCATAATGATTTGATAGTAGGATCTATCATTAACATGTTATATAATAGGTTTTATGTTTCCATTTATTCAATCATTATGGACAAATATCTTTCCAATCCAAAAAAATCATCTGGAATCTGTGAAAACTATCTAGAAGTACTTGATATATATAAATGGTATATTCTAGGAATATATATGAATGATGAACTATAAGTGAGGTGATACATTGATTCTACTTTTCATAATGATCTTGATTATTTGAAATCATTGGAAGCCTTTGAATTTCAAATGAATGGTGGTGTAGAGAGCTTTAAAAGCTTGAAGAAGCCTGTGATCACAGATAGTATGTATGAATTTGTGTAAAACCTAAAATATACTAATAATTTAATAAAATATATTATCTTATTATGTAATGTATATGTAATTCCATGTTTAAGAGAACTTTTTATACTATTAAAATATTATTATTTAATAAAATTAGTATAACATAGTTATTGAATTGGAAGGTATGAATATCATTAATCAAATTATGAAATATATACATAGTACCTACTAAATAAAAATGTATTTACTAGTAGTTAATAAATAATTTCTCATTTTTATAATGTTATTTTATGTTTCAAAAATATTTATTGATCAAACAGTTATTTTATTTTATAGTGTGAAAATATTATAATTAATTAATGGAACATTGTTTCATTGGTCCTTGAAACGTGTTTTCTAGTTTTAAGAATCACTTATTGTAGGTGATTTCCATTGGATTTATTTATGAAACCAGAAACATCCAATATTTCTTTATCTAAAGAGGACCTACTTTCCAAAGGAATAGATTCATTAAGTTTGAACATTACAATACTTAGGAATGTGCATTGGTCAATATGATGGGAGGTTTGACTCATCACACCCTTTGGGAGGAATTATATTCTAATCTGAGACACTCTTTATAAATTCATGATATTTTCATGAATCCTTATAAATTCACCAAGTATAAAGTAAGTTTCCCTTGGAATTTTCAATAACTTATTAACATGTGTAAAATTTAGAATCATTAGTATGTATTCATGGTTCACCATTAATGGAGATATTTGTATGTATTCGAGGTTCTTCATCAATGGTATCCTCTCATATATTATTTTTTGGAATAGCCTGAAGGCCTTCTTTTTTATATTATTATAGATAATCCCCCTTTTAAGGGTTGAAGGGGAACCCATACATGACCCGTAGGCCCAAGGCACAAGGCCCGACATGACCCACAATACATGACCCGAAGGCCCAGAGGCATACCATGCCCATTACATGACCCGTAGGCCTAGCCCACTAGAATTGACCCTCCCTAGTGTCTTGAATCATTGATCTCATATATTATATAAATACCCATTTAATCATCAATATGATAATACTTTTTTTAAGACACTCAATGGGGAACCTTGGAAATTTATTGTCATCCAGTGAGACGGAGGCTTGTTTTGATATTGGGATCATACCCATGAAATGGGTTACCTACGTATCCTTATGACAGAAATCAGAACCCATGTAGTTTGGTACCGCTTAATGGGACACATCATACCTATTAAGGTCATATAACAAGGACCTAGCCATACAACATAATGTCATATGGTAAGAACATATTAGTAGAGGATTCTTAGTAAAAGTATAATGTGGGACTTATACCTAAGAAGCCAAGGAACTTGGAAAGAATACGAGTTTCCATATAAGATTATACCATGTTGGGAATATAGTCCAAGGAGAAATGATTGATTTGAAGTGTTTAATTTTAACCTCATTTAGTCTTCCAATGTATTCCATTTGGATGGGAATAAAAGACCATGTAGTTAAATGAATCTCATAAGATAATATAGTCCTTTGAGAAAAATGATTTTGGGCTTACCTTAGGAAAAGGATGCCTTTGACGATTTTGGGTTTTAAATTTGGGGCTTATTCACAAGGAGGATGCCCAGATTAGGGGAATTAGGTTTGGATTCATGAAGAGGATATCCAGTGAGCTCAAACCCTGATAAGTCTTCCTACATATCCCGATTATGGTGGGAATCAGAGTTCTCATTGTTCATTCACCGTGAGTATTTGTGCACATGCTGTAATCATCACAAATCTATAAGCCCATGTGATTTATTCTCGGTGTGAGAAACAAGAGGATATGCAATATTCAACAATGACACACTCTTTTCCACCTCATCTAGTGGAAGAGGTCACTCCTACAGCATCCATGGTTGATTAGGTTGAGGTGACAATCCTTCCCTCTATTCACAATAGATTGGACAAGGGTCCAATGAAAGGAAGAAAGAATGAATATTAGGGGCTTACACTATGATGGATACCCTAAAATTGATCCTGGTAAGGGAGGGAGACTTCTCCTTTTTCTCGTATGGAAAATATCGGGTGAACATTACCTTCCCCAACAGAGATATGATATTCTGTCTGTTTTAGAAGGGATAGATCGAGACTTAAACCCTAATTCTCAAAACTAGGTACTTCATAGCACTATTCTTTGGAGAAAGGTCCATGTGAATTTGGATATAAAAATCCACATAAACTCCATGAATCCATACCCCATTATGAAACAAGTGTGGGGAACCCTTGAGTGTGGATATATAAACCCAAACAGAAGACACAATGATGTTTTTTCCCAAAGGTTTGATAATTCTAGAGGTTTTTCTGGATGTATCAATAGAATTCCTTTTAAACAAGGTATCCAATAAAGAAGAAGCCTTTAAATGAATGGATTTGAAGAGGGATTAATGAATTTTAGACTGAAGAGAGTATTTTAATCATATAAGGGAACCCATGTAGGGATGGTGTCCCAAGTATGGGTGTGAAAGTAGGCTTGGATGACCTGATGTTCACATAAGTGATGGACAACTTGTCTGGTAATACTTGGGCAAGACCTAGCTCAAAACATTAAGAGTATTCACAGGTGATCCCAAAAGGGGGACGATCAAGTTCATACGAAAGTAATAGGTGGGGTGCAAGTGTTTCAAATTTTTGGGGGTTGGGAGTTTTAGGCACGCAAGTGTTATGGATTTCTAACACTAAAAGGACTTAAGTCCAAAAATACTCCCTCAATTTCTCCACTTTTGGTGTTAAAGAACTAACTTGAATGTTTCAGGGGACTTGGTAGAATCACTCGGGTGACCAGACCATCAATTGGACTTCATCAAAATTTGTCCATACAAATGAAGGCCCCAAGGGTCTATTTATAGGAAAAATATGACCTTGGGAGAAAGAAGTTTGGTCGCGCAAGTGGGTTCCACGCAAAATTTATGTCACGCAAGTGGTTGCGCACCAGATGGATAGAAACCAACTAGACTTCCGTGAAGCCAGTGATTTTTCCTAACTATGGAGCCTCTTTCAAGACATAGCCAAAACATATTTTTTATCATGATCTATCATAGTGGCATGAATGTTTTTGCACGCAAGTACCTTGGGAACTACATTAGGGCCTTATCCAAATTTATTTCTCTATACCATAGGGGATGTGCCCCTGCACCCCTTCTTGGGATCAGGGGTGGGATCCCATCCTATCCCTTCGGGCCGGTCACTTCGATACCTTCACGGACTCCCATGAAAATTACAGAGTTTCATCACAAACATTTCAATCTTGGTTGAGGACATTTTGTAGAGAACTGCATGGAACACATTTCATGGTGTCTACAAACATAAATAAATTTTGTTTAATAAGACTAATATATTTCTCAAAATAATTATATGAAAATTATGTTAAGGTTAAATATTAAATATTTTCTAGAAATCTTTGTTTTCTAGAGAATTGTAATAAACAATGATTTTAATTGAAAACTATTATTTTCATGAATTTTTTTTAAAAAAATATTTTACAATGATTTAAAAATAAAATTTGTTACCTTATATTTTGAATAATCCAATTTTGTTCAATATTAAAAAAACATGATTAAATTTGGTATAAAACATTTTTATGCATAAAATGCATTAATCTGAAAAATGATTTTTTGTAGCATTTTTTCCTTTGGATTTTAAATTAATTACCTAAATGGATAGAAACTTAATCTTGAAAAATTGAATCAATATTTGGAATTAGGATTTCATGATTTGGTAAATAGACTCATATATTTTGTGAATAGTAATCATAGTAAATAATTTTCACCACGGTAAGGGTAAATCAGGTAATTATGGTTAAGAATAATATGAAACAGAATTGAAAATGACCATAAAACATTCTTAAATTTAATTTTATAACCCAAGTTTTTTATAAGGATCTAATTATCAAATATATGATCTTTTGATACAATTTTACTGTGATTTTTCACTTTGTGTTGTTTTATTTATATAAAATTAAAAAATTTCGTTCTCTTTGTGTAATTATATTTAAATTTTTGACATAAGGTTAAATAGAGGAAATTTTTATTTCTATATATTTATTGTAAATAAAGATAAATTTTTCACATGAAAAATTTATTTTTAATTTTTAGTGATCAAATAATCACTTTAAATTCTTAGGAGACACCAACACAATATTTATTCAATTATTTTTAAAATAAATTCAATAATTTTAAATATATTAAAATTGATAAATTTTGAATTAATTAATGTTTCCCATAAATTTTATAGAAATATATGTAATTTTACAGAACTATGAATGGATTATATTCTAATTCTAACTTTTCCATATTTTATTTAAAGTAAATTAAATTAATAGTGTTAAAATTGACAATAATGATATTTTTAAAAAATAATATTCTAGAAAATTATTTAAAATAATTTAAATAGTGAAATAGGAAATGGGGAGAATATATTGTACTTCAGTGTTCCATTTATTATACAATCAACACATTATAAGTAAAATTATAACCCCATAAGTGTGAATAAATTTTATTGTTGTTAATGCTAAAATATGTTAACTATAGTGTTAAACCAAAATATAAGTAAAAAATAAACAACAAACCTATCACAATTTTACTATTTGATGATATTTAAACCATATAATACATTATATTTTAATATATTGAAATTTTAAATTATATTTATTTATAATAACATTTTTTTAAAATTATTTATCAATTCAAAGTGTGTCATTTCCCTACCTAATAAAAGGAAACCCTTTCCTTCACTTCATTATGCCACATTTAGAAACTACAATCATCCAACCCATTTCTATTTATCATATAAAAATACATAGATAAATTTTATAGGTGTTATTATCCTCAAAAGACTAACCATAGTTTCTATAAGAAAGGATCTAAAGGAGGTCTCTCAAAGAAAAGGTACTCTTTTTACCCGACCTAATTCAATTTATTTATTATTTTAACATCAATTAATATGTTCAATTTATCATAAAATAAACACAGAAGTATCTTGAATATAATAAAATTTTATTATTATTCATAACACACAATTATATAGCCTCTATTCTGTCAAATGGATTGTGAATGTATAACTCATGTGTATGTACTACTTACCATCTCTACATAGTGATGAAATTAATTTTTCATCACCATATTTTATGAATAGGTATTATGATGGATTTTATTTTTATATATAATGTTTAAAAAATAAATATTCTTCTGTGATTATAATATATTTTGTACCTTCAAACCTTCAAATCCTTTTGAAATGCATAATATTGCTCGTGTGGCCGTGTTGACTACCACCTTCACAAAGTGATGTGATCCATTTTTTATTTCAATTTTATATAGATGGAAATAAGGATATATTTCATGAATATATATTATTTATGTTTTATAATAATGATACTATAAATGTGACTTAATTTTTAACTTTCCTCTATTCCTTCTATTGAAAATTTAAAATAATGTTAATGTGTATGTGCATCCTACCATCTCCATGAACGGTATAATTCATTTGTCTATATATATATTATGGATTTCAATAAATAAATTTATAGTGAATATATATTATATTTATAACATTTTAAAAATTATTTATATGAATTAAACATGATCATATTAAAAGGACTAAAACTACTAAACAAAAACCTACATGAAAAACGAAGCAGTTTTTACCCATAACTATGATGTTACCAATGAATTGTTAATAAAAATATCATAAATTATTATAAGTAAATTATTTATGGATTGATATATATAATTTTTTTATGAAATATATATATATATATATATATATATATATATTATATATAGTATGTTTGGACATGTATGAAAGAAGTCGAACTTTAGGTAAGGGTTTATTTTATAATCTCATCATTATTCGAGAACATTTATGTTTAATTCTCTATTTGGGGAATTAATTTATATTTATATCCAAAAAATATATTTTCTTATAATTTTTTTATTTTTAGGAATTATAAGTTTTAATTTGTTTTTCCTCTCTTTAGGCACTCAAGAAACCAAAATAATATTTTTTTTTGAAAATTGACCTTGTTTTTTACACAGTCGTAAATCTTTTTCTTTCATGTCTATATTTTACTTAAAATATCTAAAATATGTTTTTCAAATTATAAAATGATTTATTAATGAAATTTTCACCCATGATTTGTTTTTCAAAAAAATGGTTTAAAATGAATATTCATATCTTTTTTCGAATAATGTACTTTTTGACATTTTAAAAAACATGTAAAATGAATGTTTTCTTGAACATACCTAAAATGAAAGAAATTTAATTACATAGTTACCATTCATTTATTTTATTCTTAATTTTTTATTTTTTATTTCTATTTTCAAATAAAATATTTACCTTATTATTAATTAATTTTTTTTATTTTAAATATGCGTTTTCAATGTGAAAAAAATAATTTCCCTCAAATGATTTCCTAATTAGATTTTCAAATTAATTTCATCTATGTCAACAACATTTTTTTTAATATTATGCTTCCCTGAGGTTATAAAAATATTATAACTTCTACTATTTTTCTTTGGATGGTGTATGATCATCTTGGTTGGGGAATGTATTGAAATTTTATATATAGATCTTCCAATGAGAACAATTATTAAATTTTAAATAATATTAATTAAGTTATAATGATTATTCACATGATGAATGCACTAAACTTATTAAGTCATAGGTGGGTCCTAGAAAGAAATATCTTCTCAATAAATTGATGGGTGTTATGAGATAAAATATATTGGTTATTTTTTGAGGCCTTACCCATTTATGTGCATGTCTTAGCATGAGGCCTTAGTGGTATTTTTGGATGTGTTGGCACAAGACCTTGAGAATATGTTTCAAATGTCCAGAATTGTATCGATAACTAAAATTATTTTTATTGATGTTGATGAGTTTATTTTAACATTTTTTATTTCTATTGTTATGTTTGAAACTCATGTGATTATTTATATGGAAATTTTTAATCATCGTTTATTTCTTTCATATTATCAGTGCCTTATTTATCTTTTGTTTTATGCATTCCCTTACTAGGAATCTAAGATCACCCCTTTATTATGATTAATTTCCCTAGGACACTTGGAAATATTTTATGATTGTTATTTTTGGGATACAAAAGAGGGAATGAATATGATCAAAAATAAAATTGTATGTTTTATTTTATGTTTTCAAATGTAATGTGGGATTTAGGAAATTATCTAGTTAACAAATAATAATAAAATATTCGTTTCTTTAGGATGTTATTGATTTTATTTTTTACCAATGTAATAATGTAATGACTGTATATAGTCGACTAGGTTTATGTTTATTAAAATCTTTATCTGAAAATTTTTAGTAGAAAACATGGAGACTAAAATTAAGAAGTCATATATTAATGAACACAACCCTATTACTGACTTTTTAGAATAAGTATATGTATAGCATAACATAATAATTTTTTGGAAGAGATTATGTTGTTTTCCTAGTGATAAATCTTTGTTTGGATAATAAAATTGGATGTGGTTTTTGGCATAGGCGCATCTCAGGGTAATAACCTAGTAAAAAGATGGTCGAGTATATCTTGTCTATCATTCTAATCCAATGTATGTGTTCCCTTAGTGTGCACCAGGTATGAAACTAATGGGGGATATTATTAAGTGAATTCACCCATTATTTATAACCCATTATGAAATATTTTTATGAATATTAATGATTTTTTAATATTTCAAATGAAACCAAGTTTACGATTCCGAGATTTTTTTCAAATAATATCTATTTATGTTAAGTGTTTCACTAGTTTCAAAATTATACATTATCATTCATAATGTGATGAACTATTATATTTTTTTCACTATATAAAAATAGAACCTATTGTAAGGAATGTAAATAGAATCAATGCATATAATTGAACACCCTGATATATTTTGAAATATTTTTTTTCAAATAAATTTAATCTGTTTGATATTTTTCATTACATGAAACATTGAGTGTATCCTCTAGTACATGTTACATTGTGTTTAAACTAAATATAAAAAAAATCAAATTCTATTTTTTTAATACTATAGTTCTCTCCAAGCCATTTTAATGTAGGTTTTTAATAGGAATAACTAAGATATGAAAATATATTGTCTACAAAAGTATATTAAATTAATTCTTCAGTAGACAATTAAGTAGGAATGAAAATATAAACTATCATTAAATAATGGAAAGATGTTTTTGAAAAAATATTTGTAATCACACAAGTCATTTTTTCTTTAATAAATTAAAAAACATAATTTCATTGACTGATTTTTATGAAATTTTTATATTATATATATTCAATCAATAATTTAACATTCATCACTTCTGTTTTCTATATAAGAGATAAAAATAAATCCAATTTTGTTTCTTAAAAATAAAGTTAAAAAATCGTTTCCTTTTGAGCTCTAACATTAAAAATAAATTTTATAAATTTTATAAATTATATTTGATGAAATTATATTATTTTTTTAAAATTATCATGAAAAAATTATCACGAAAAAATTAGCTTAGTTTTTATGTTTTATAATTTTCTAAAAATATATTTTTTGATGAATAGGACAAAATATTGAATTTTATAGGGAAATTCCTTTTTGTTTAAATTATTCATAAAATTAAATTATATTTTAAATTGTTTTCAAATTAAAATTTCTTCAATTATGAACTTATTAATCACAATGGTGTATTTACACTCGATCCTTTACTTTTTTTATTTTTGTTTGTTAGAGTGTTCAGAGGAGGCTCGGAGAGAGTTTGGATATGTTCAGTTTCTAAAGGGTGGAAGAATAGGGATTAGACATATTGTAATGGGGTTACACAACATGAAACCATGTTTTGTTGATTTTCCTAGAGGTTTCACTGAATTTAATATTTTGGGGTTTTAAAAAATAAATAAATCGAGAGGTGGCATGTTTTTGTGGAGGAGAGAATGTCTCAGGTACTACATGATGCTAATGTGTATTATAGGTCATGATGTTAATCTAGTTTTTAAAAAATTATTTTTATCCAAATTCTCATTCATTTGGTCATTGTCTCTACTTCATCTCATTCCTGAAAAACCATAGGATCCCTAAGGAGTTCTTCGAGCCCTCTCACCCTCTTTGATCTATCGATCTCGCTTGTTTCTCATTTCCTATTTTTGACGATTCAAGGAAAATTATCCCTTAATTTTGTAGAAAATTATCTATTTTTTGTCTCATTTTATTTCATATTATGTCTCAATGTCCTGGATTTTGTTTACTAATATTCTGAATGGGGTTCCATTAGTGGTTGTTTGTGTGGTGGTGTCGCGACATCCTTGAATAGATGTAGATCTCTCAGGAGAGGTAAGTAGTGGTCATTCAAGTGATATGTTCGCATTCAAAGAATGTTGACATCCCTTCATGGTATAATTTCCTTCATTTTTTGTTTTTTTGAATCACATGGGAGGGGTTTAACTTTTTTTACCTATGGATCATTTTTTTGATAACCTAATTAAATATGAGGAATCGATTAATTGAAATTTAAGTGAAATGGGTTTTGCTTTCATTCATTTTATGACTTTGAAATTGTTGTGATAATAAGATTATTTGGGCTTTATTCCCTACTAAATATTGTGGTCATTGGTGGATTTTTTCTCACTATTAAATTATGGGTTATGTGTGTTTGTTTTTTTGTTTTTAACTTATATTTGGAAATTGGTTAATAACGTACACTCAAGAAATGAGTGGATGTCCCAGGATTATTTGGTTTCTGTGATAACCCGTGAACTAACATGTGGAATTAAATAAGGGATACCCTGTTAAATTAGAATTTTTTTTGACTAGTTTGCATTGTGGTGTAGTTCTGAGTATAGTTATGAGTTTCGGATCAACATGGTTCATAACATGGAATCAGAGGTTGAGAGATTGATTGATTAAGGGATGGATGGGAAGTGTTGTGAAATAAGGATTCGACTGGGTTGTGCGGTGATGTGTTGATGAATGCTGGATGTTTTTGGAGGGATGACTTTTAGGAAAGATAGTGATGGTAGGTATGTGTGATTTACTCTGAGTTTCTTTGTGTTTTTTTTTCATTTCCCATTATATGCCTTTCATAGTAGTTTCATGAGTAGTAATGGAATGAATAAATTTTGTCTAAATATTTTTGTAATGGATCTGTGGTTTTATTTAACGGAATGAATAAAGTAATTATTAAATTAATAATGGAATCTGTTAAATTAATTGGTTGGGAATATGGATTGGGTTTGTGTATTTTGTGTGGGTTTTTTTTTGCATTTAGAGTTAGTAGAAAAGTTGATGGGTTGGTGACTTTGTGTTTATTTCAAGAACCCATAGGTTTGGTGTGACTGTTTGGCATCTTACATATACATACTTTTATATTCTTTGTTATTTCTACATGCACCTCACCCATGTTGAGCACTAGGTTATGAACACCACCATTTTCACAAGGAAGGGTGTCTTTCCCAAACATCCATGTGGGAGGATGGATGGATAGACACCCCCTATTCAATAATCCTTTGTATAGGTGGTGATTTCCCAGGTTTATTCAAGAAGGTTTGGGTATGTAAGGACCATGTGTGTGTAAGAGAGTTGTTCTTTCCCATGTTTCTTTGGGACGAAATGTGTTTTTCTTTCCCAGGTGGCTTCAGGATGATATGTGTTGATATTTCTCAAGTATCTTCAGGATGAGATGTGGTAAGTGGAGGTGGATAGGCTTAGTGTCCCCCTTAGTATCATTTTCTGTCTAGATAGTTTTACCCATAGAGACATTAGGATTTTTCTCTATAAAGGGGAGATATGCCAGCTAGAGGTCAGCATTAGGATGTACATCACACTCAGGGACCACAACATGAGTGTGGTTGTGGATGTGGTCATTATCAGAGATGTAGGGGAATTGGGCATGGTATGTTCTACGCAGTAGAGGTAGTAGTTATAGCGAGTACAGATATTGTTAGAGGTACGATCTATTTGTTTAGTGCCCTTGTTTTAGTCTTGTTTTATTCTTGAGATTCACACTCCTCTATTTCACATGATCAATCCCATGATTTGTGACTATACATAGAGAGGATTCCAATTCCCCTAGTGGTGAGTATTCCATCTAGAGTATATAATGTCATATTCGATGTGTGTCGGGGGTGTAGACTGATGATAGGACCACATAAGTCCTATGGGGATCATTTATTGCAATATATAAACCCATACGATATCATTATGAACATAGAATGGTTGTATTCCATGTGTTCTATTATCGAATTATTCTAGAGTAGAGTCATGTTTTCAAATGTGGAGAGTCAGCATGTGGCTTACGTTGGTGAGTGGGGCTATCAGGGTTGCATTCAGCATGCAGAACCCCTTACTTCTGTGTTTTCTATGATTTCAGTGGAATTAGTGGATGCTGACATAGTGTAGGTTCCATGGTTAATTGGGGATTTCCTAGATATTTTCCTCGAGGAGGATGTGACGCTACCCCCTTGACATGATGTCGAGTTCAGGATAAACTAACATCCCACTGCTTCTCAAATTTATATGGATTCTTGTTGGATGAAACCATCTAAGATGTGGGAGATGAGGATTCAGATAGATGATCAGATGAAGAAGGATTTTATCTGGCCGAGCGTGTCATAGTGGGGTGATCTATTTTTGTTCACCAATAACTTGGATGGTAATATGAGTCTATCTATAGACTAACAGAGGTTTAATTAGTTAATGGTCAAGAACTTTTACCCTCTTCCAAGGATAGATGATCCTTAATACTAACTGAGATGGGAATGATGGTTTTATAATATTGATAGGTGGACTTTATATCACCAGTTTAGGGTGAAGTATGGTGATATCAAGAAGACTACTTTCATATGTAGGTATGGTCACTTCGAATTCATATTCATGTTGTTTGGTGTTATGAATTCCCTAGTTGTGTACCTATGACTTGTGAAATCTATGTTATGTGAATTTCAAGATTGGTTGTTCATTGTTTTCACCACCTCCAATGGATCGAAGGCCTTCATTTTTTATTTATTTTTGATAATTCATCTTTCAAGGGGTGAGGTGGAACCCTTACAAGGCCTGTAGGCATAAATATTACATGAACAATAGGCCTTAGAGGAATTCATTTCTTATAGGCTTCAAACATTACAAACAAACCAGAATAACTACATGGAACTGCTCCTGCCCAACATCTTCATCATGAAATCAGCTCTCCACCTTTGCATGGTTGTTCGGTTAGGCTTTCCTATGCATGCACAGGCTTGTCCCGATGGAAGGTGTAATACCCTCTCATTCTTACAGTCCATTTATCATCCCTTATGATGAAATATCCTTGATCCTCCTCATTCTGAATGTTGTTCCATGTACGTTTTCTAGTTTTCATCTGCACTTAAGGTGGCCCGAAGGCCTTGAGGTGGCCCAAAGGCCTTACTGGCCCGAAGGCCTTATTGTGTTCACCACCGATATCTTGATCTACTAAAAGTCAGAGGAGGATCATGTTGAGAATCTAAAAACTATCTTATGGGTTCTTCGATATCTCCCTCTCTATGGAAAGTTTTCCAATTATATGTTTTGGAAAATGTGGGTATGATTGCATGTGCATGTGGTCTCTCAGCAGGGTGTAGAAGTGTACTCGTCAAATGTTTAAGCGGTTGTGTCTTGGGTCGAACAAAAGAATGTGGAAAAATTTATCGGTTTTCGTGATCATGTAGCCTATTATCAGATGATTTTACCTGATTTCTATTGAATTTAAGACTACTTGACATCCCTGACAAAAAATAATTAATATTTTTTAGGGTTTCATTAGTTTTGGTTAATGTTTGGTTACCTGGAGGGGAAGTTGGTTGGTGCCCTAGTTTCCAGAGGAAGGGGCGATGTTTCAGTTATTTTGTGATTCATTCCATCAAGGTTTGGGATGTGTGTTGATTTAGTAGAAAGAATTCATCTCTTATGTATCTACATAGTTACATCCCCATGAATGTAACTATTCCACATATGGTCTGGAGTTAATAGTTTTTTTGTGCGTGTTGAATTTTTGGCGGCATTACCTCATTGGGGGGCACTTTATAGTCTTCACTGATCATAAGAGATTTAGCTATATATATATTATCAGGGTGATCTAAATATATGATAATGTTGTTTTATGGAGTTCCTTCAGGACTATTATTTTGAGATCTCATACACCATAGTGAAGTTAAATGTTATGTCCAATACTTTGAGAAGAAAGCTGAAGAAGGAGGTTTCTCGGGAATTTTTATATGATTGGAGGGTGACAGAGGAGTTGGAGGCCTTGAACTGAGATACAAAGTGGATTATGGTAAAGGCTATTTGTTTTAGATAACTATCTATTATTCTATGATGTAGTAGGTTCATGAGTCTAATTAGGATACTCAGAGGTAGAGTTGATGTGCTATCGTGTTTTCCATGGTGATGTTCTGGAGGGATGGTCGAAGGATGGTCAAAACTGAATTTTTTTCCAAGGTATGTTTTTTTTTCTAGAGGCGATTTGTAGTGAGGTCCTTAATGAGTTTCATATATCACCATTTTAGGTACATCCAGGATTTTCCAGGATGTGAAATGTCGTAAAGATGTATATTTTGTGTCCATTGTTGAAACAGAGAGTGGTAGAATATGTGGAAAAGTGCTTGGTTTTCTAGTGGATAAAAAATAAGAACTGTCTCCCTAGTGGTTTGTTGTAGCCTTTGTACTTCCCCGAGTGGAAATGGGATGAAATATCAATGGATTTTGTCATATTGTTAGCAAGATATCAGGTTGGCTACAATGTTATCTGGGTATTAGTGGATCAGATGAAAAAATAAAATCACTTCTTATCGATCAGGTAGTCAAGTGTAGTGGATTCCATGGCTTAGAGGTATATGGATGAAGTGTTACATTTTCATGATGTTTTGAGGTACATTATATCATATTAGGGCATATGTATTACCTCAGGATTCTAGAGGGGATTTTAGTATGCTTTTGGGACCCAAATACAGCTCATCACTGCTTTTTACCCTCAAACGAATGGGAAGACAGAGCGGACTATACAAACATTGGAGGATAAGTTGCGAGCATGAATCATGGAATTTTGTGGATCTTGGGTACAAAAACTATACTTTATATAGTTATCTTATAACAAAAAATATAATTATTCCATTAGAATGGCTCCATTTGAGAAATTTTATGAGTGTCTGTGTCATTCCCTATTGTGTTGGTCGGCGGAAGGGGAGGTAGTTTTTCTTGTTATAGATATGGTGCAGTGCATGAACAAGAAGTTTCATCTTGTTCTTGAGAGGATGAATGATGTTAAGGACTAGTATAATTCATATTCAGATCATATGAGAAGGCCCATGGAGTTCGAGGGTGGTGACCATGTGTTCTTGAAGGTCTCTGCCGGATGTGGGAATTAGAGGTTTGTCTGGGGGAGTAAGCTTCTTCTAGTTTCATTGGATTCTTTTAGGTGTTGGAAAAATTTGGTGAGGTGGTATACCTTTTGGTGTTTCAACCATAGTGGGGGAGGATGCACAACATCTTCTACATCTCCCAACATCATCAGTATCTTCACAATGACTCCCATGTCATTAACATGGGATATTTGGATATCAAGTATGATGGAACATTTGTGGAATGACCAGTGGAGATATAAGATCTACTAGAGAAGGAGATGTGTGGATGGAAAATTACTTTGGTTTTTGTGTTTTGGATGTATGGTGGCTAGGTGGAGTGTACTCTGGAGTGAGAGACGCAGATGTATGCCAAGTACCCATAGTTGTTTTGGGTTTTCTTTTTTCACTTTTTTTCTTTGTAATGAGATGTTTGAATCACATTTTATATGAGATGAGATATTTTTTCCATGGATTGTGATGTGTGTGGTGTGTTTCATTACAAAATCTAGGGCATGATGAAAGGGGAGGGAATTATTTATATCAAGATGAAGTAATTTCAATATGATTTAACCTGTATCAGTGAGTTAGTTCTTCTAGGAGTGGATAATATCTTGACATGGATGATAGAATTCCCTGATTCGTATGTTCGGATAGGGTGGATCTTGTGACCATGAGGTGCGTTTTGTGGCCATTTGTCTTGGTATGATAATCTCTTGTTCTAGATTTCATAGGAGGAGTTCATGGATATGGGCTTTCTACTCCATATTTTGAACAATATAGGGTAGTGTATCATTGGTCCTTGGTGTGTTTTTTTACTGGTGGTGTTTCATTTATAGTAAGAACCTCTAAAGGTATCTCATGAGGTGGTTGTTTTGACATATATTTCTCCCTTTTAGACTTGGTTATTTTTTTAGGGATTGAATCATTAGATAGGTACCTTATGTAATGTTCTATGTCCTCTCAGTCTATTAATTTCCTATTTTTGGGTAGTTGGATTATTCCGAGGAGGCTTAGAGTGAGTTTGAAGAAGTCTAGTTTCTAAAGGCTGGAAGAAGAGGGATTAAACATCATGTAACATAGTTACACTATGTGAAACAATATTTCATATTTTATAATGCAGGTTTCACAGTTTTTAATAATTCAGATTTTGAAAATTATAATAAATCGAGAGTCGATGTGTTTCTCAGCAGATCCTGAACCCCAGGTACTACACAACATGAAGGTGTATTGAACACCATGAAATACCTAGATTTTGTTTTGTTTTAAAAAATATTTAATTTTAAATTTTAATTCATTCAATCATGATCTATAATCCCTCCCATTATAAAAAACCCCTAGGAACCCCATAGAGTCCTTTGACCCTTATCCCTCCCTCTTTGTCCAATTAATCTCGGTGGTTTCTCATTGGTGATATGTGGTGATCCAAGGTGGGTTCTTCCATAATATTATTGAAAATTAGCTTGGTTTGATCTTATTTTCATTCATATATTCTCATAGTGTTATGAAATTTGTTTACCTATATTCCTAATGGGGTTCTATTTGGTGATTGCTTATGTAGTGGTTTCGTAGAATCCTCAGATAGATGTAGATCTCGCAAGAGAGGTAATCGAAGGTATGTCATGTGATCTGTTCTCATTAAAGTATATTGGCATCCCTTCTAGGTAGGATTACCTTCTTTTATCCATATTGTGCATCACATGAGAGTGGTTATAAATAAATTTAACTATAGATCATGGTTCTGCTAACCTAATTGAAGACAAGGAATTAGTAAATTGAAATTGAGGGGCAATGGGGTTTGTTCGTATACTTTTTACTACCTTGATATTGTTGTGATCCTTTGATTGTTTGGGACTGATGCATCATTGAAGATTGTGATAGTTGGTTTCTTTTCGTTCACAATAATAAATTATGGTATACATGTGTAATTTTTGTTTGGGGGATTATATATAGAAATTGGTTAATTATATACACTCGGCTAGTGAATGGATGCATCATGATTATCCAGTTTCTATGACAACCCATGAATTAAAAGTGTATTTTTTTGAGAAAAGTGGTGACACGAACTGGTTTCCCAATTCATGCCCCTAAGAGGATTTATTAAAATCCAGAAAGTTGCGTTACAAACATGAAGTGGAATGAGATTACACAAGCAGAGAATTAATCAGGGTATAAAATTAAAGACTAAAGAATACCCAAGCTACAAATACAGCCATCCAAAAAGAGATCCCCATACTTCAATCAATGATCATCCTTTCTAGCTTTGACTTGCTTCAAATTGATAAAGAGGGAAGGTCGTTCAAGTGTTTCCAAAAGTGCTCTCTAGTCCAATATTTCATCCACATTGAGTTTGTATGATACAAGTCATCAATATAAGAAAATCACAATACCTAAAAATGAAACTTAAAGAAACCCAGGGGACAACATCCAAATTAGATCATCATGCAGGAATTCAAGTATAACCATATAGTATGTCATAAAAATCATTCCATAATTCCTTTTGAACCTCTAGACCAAGTAGCTGATTCATAGAGATCCCCTCAAGATCATGTCAACAGAGTAGAAGGCATCGACTTCATGTAGATATCATATCAAAAACACACTGCATCAAAGTACTACAAGACTACAATGTCTCATCCAAACAGCATCCAGATTTGCTGTACAGAATTAGAGTGACAATCCATAATAAGAAACTTAAGAATTTCAATGAGAGAAAATATGCTTCAGAGATCAAATCCAGAAATGAGGTAATATCAGAGACAGAGCCAAACTCATAACAGTATGTCATTAAAAATCATTTCCATAAATTTCTAAACAAGAAGCCATAGAGAACAGAGAAACTTTAGTGCTCAGATTAGATCACGAAATGGTCAGAAACAGGCCATTCATATTAAGGGGTAATGCAGATAGCAAACTAGCTAAACAGAGCAGAAAAACAGCAAGAAGCCAGCCAAACTGGGACCTCAAACAATCCACAATCAAGCTATCATGTTTTTAGAAAGGTAGCATGAGCATTACAAAAATCCCTAAGTAGACCAGTAGTGAAAATTCCATATAAAATAGAAAAGAATAGCTAAGATGCATCCCACCAATCCAAAGTGCAGAATTATATAGTGGTCATCAAGAGTCGAAGTTGACCATCCAGTAGACAAACCATCAAACTTCAGACCTCTTTACCAAAAAAACTGATCCCATAAATTGATCAATCCCAAGAAGTCAGAACAAAAATAGAAATGTTGGGATAACCATACTGAAACAGAGCCAAAATGAACCTTGGAGAGTAAACAACTAATAAGACAAAGAGAAACAGATGTGAAAAATAGAAGCAGTGTGCATTATGGTGTTTTATGAAATCCATTCCTCATTCCCTCATTGAAAATGTCCTACTTAAGATCTAGGTAGGTATTCTTTTAAATATCCCCTTTTCTAAAATATTTAAGAAGAATTTCATCTCTATGTTTCTCAGAAGATTCAGACTCTTCATAATCATTCACATTCTTCTTTCCACCCACTTCAACATGATGATTTTCCTTGACTTTTTGAGTTGTGTCTTGTGTAGAGTCTTCTCTTCTTGAGATTTCTAAAGATCTTGTGACTATAGTTCATTCCATATGGGAGTAATCATGAAGTTTCCTCATTTTTTTGATTAGGGGTGATGAATCCATCAGCATCAACTATAGGATTTTTTCCTTTCCTTGCCATAGTTTTCAGATGTTCTTCCTCCAAAAGAGTAGATATGAATTCTTCCTCATGGGGGTATCACTACTTTCAGAGCAATCACACTCCTCATTCTCAACTCTATCTTGAGTTCCATCATTCCTTTGCATTTTCTCATGAGGAGGGGGATAATTATGAGGAATTGGAGAGGCAGTGACCTCAAGGACAACATTTACATAATCAGCAACTTGATTTTCCTCAGCTTGTATATTAGGTATGTCAGCATTAAAAATAGGATCCATAACATTCTTAATGTATCCATAAGAACCAGTATTATCCCTTTGGCCTTGAATTCCTTTTTCAACCCAAAATTGTTTCCTCATTTTAGAATGGACAGTATCTTTTTCATAGTTATTCAGAGAGTGTCCAAGTCTAAAACCGTAATGATAGTAATCAGGTAATCTTTCATAGACAACCTCATGAGAAAATCCCAAATCCCCACTTTGAATCCAGATTTGATCTAGAAGATTTTGTGCATTTAGAGGTAGAACTAGAGGTGTTTCTATGGTGACTTGGTGGTTGTTTCGAGAACCCATAGGTTGGGTGTGATTTTTTTCTATCTTGTATATATATATATATATAAATTTTACATAGGTTTTCTATACATACCCTATCATAGTTGAGAACTATGTTCTGAACACCCCCATTGTAATGGTAGAGGGTGTCTTTCTCAAGTATCGTGGTGGGAGGATTATTGGATGCCCACCTTCTCTTCACCAATACTTCATCTAGGTAGTGATAGCCCATGTTTCTTTGAGAAGGTTGTCGTCTGTGAGGCCCAAGTCTGTGTGAGTGAGTTTTACTTTCCCAGGTGTCTTCTATGCGAGATGTTTGGTTCTTTCCCATGTTTCTTCGAGATGATATTTATTATTCTTACCTATGTGTCTTTGGGATGAGATGTGGTTTATGGCCTTGGTGTGTGATGGTGGGTTGATATGTGGTTTGTGGCCCAGATTCCTATGGGTGGGATGTTATGTGAATTTTTGCCCAGGTTTTTATGGGTGGGATGTTATGTGGTTTTTAGCCTAGGTTTGTATGGATAGGATATAATGCAGTTTTGAGGCCTAGGTCTGTACCAGCGGGATGTGATGTGGTATGTTCGGAAGAGGTGGGAGCATTAGGATGTTTATTTCTAAGTTATGATAGTGGCTAATTAGTGGGAATGTCATGAGGGGAACCCTATCATCGACGTGATTTATATTATATTACTTCACTTTTGTTTTTTGGTTACTGTTTCTTGGTGGGGATGGGGTTGTTAGTATACCTACTTAAGTGCTATTTTGTTTCTATTTTTCTCTCACAGGGGCATTGGTATGATCATTTCACATGTGTAAGAGAGACATTGGTTTTCCTACTGAGTATGCGTGTTTTGTCACCCTACATATATAAACTATTTTCATGTTTCCAGGAGGATTTTTTAGACTATTGTGGACCTTACTAGCTTGGATCGTGATAGTTGTTGTGTCACCGCTTAGATTTATTTTTGGTACTTACTTTGGAGACTTTTTTATTTGTATCAGTTTTATTCTGAACTTGCATTAGGATGGTTTTGTATTTATTTTATATATTTCTTGGATTTTTTTCATGTACAATCCATCATATCTCATGATATTGGTTTATTAAAAACAGTAATGCATCCCATATTATGTGATTTGTACAACCTTGGTGTTAGTCGCCAACCCAGGGCCCACTGGAGGTGGAAATCAGAGGTAATTATCTCCCTTCCTTCATTTTCGTACTCTTAGGGGACTATTTAGAGGGTGGGTTCGTGAAATTAATACAATTTAGTCCACCTAAATTGTTTTTATATTTAATTTTGATATAAAAACCTTGTAAACCTCTAAACATTATCTCTTTGAAAACCCACATTCTCATCTCTTCTACGGGATTAATTTTAAATTAATTTTTTTCAATTATGTGAATTGATTTTTTAAAATGGATTCCATATTAGGAAATAGAGTATGTTATATTCTCATATAATTAATACATTATTTTTAACTAATATAATAGTGAAAATAGTAAAAATTAATTATTATAGTTAATATTAAAATGGGCTAACGAGGTGATTAATGAAAAAATATAAGGGTGTAAATGATATAAGACATAAATAAAATCTATTTTATGGGAATTTTTCGACCCTATGATTTCTAGGGATCTAGAGTAAACCATTTAGGATCTTTTTTTCCTCTGAAAAATAGTGGGACACCTTATTCTTTTCAAAAAATTATAATTGTTCAACTCACTTCACTAATAAAGAACTAGCACATATCTTCTACTCTTCTAACCTTAAATCCTTTTTTTTGGGATAAAACTACCACAATACCTGTCCAAAATTCATTATTTTATCTTATAATCCTTTTCTTTTTATGAAATCCATCCTAGGAAATATTTTGATGTAAACCTAAGGAGGAATCTAGAAGAAGAGGTAACATTCTTCAACGAGAGTTTTTATTTTATTTCTTCATTCACCTACATAAATTACTATTAAACTATACATATTAATAACCTTAGTATATTATATATAACAATATTTTTATGGTTTTTTCATTACCTAAAACCATATCCAATTCCATCAAATCAGTTACGAAATCTTCATTGGTGTGCATAGAGTACTACCACCTCATGAACTGATGTCATTCATTTTTCCATTACCACCTCACACGGTAGGGTATGAAGATGAATATAAAGTATATTTATAATATTTTTATCATAATTATTATAATGGTGTAATTATATCAAATATGTGACTATTTACATTCCATTCTTTATGGGACACAACAACGTTTCTTGTGTGTATAGCGGACCACCTCCTCGTGGAGTTAGGTGATTCGTTTACAGTAACGCATTATATAGAAGATAATAAATATAATTTTAATTAATATATGTGATATAAAAGAAATAATAATGATATTAATGACATTTTTATAATTCTTAAAAGATAGTATATCATTTTTTTTCTTACCATTTCACTCACTAAAGGTTGATAATGCAGTTCATGTATGTGTGGACTATATCCCTCACGTAGCGATGTGACTCTCTTTTCATAAAAACATGACATGTATAATATGTATGAGTATAATAAAACAAATAATATTATATCTTGGATATAATTATAATTATTTTATGATAATATATTACTTACCGTCTTCCAATAATGATCATTTAAAATTAGAAATGTTACTCATAAGTATTTACGACCTACCATCTCCAAGATCGTAATGTATATCATTTCAAAAAACCATATATAATTATTGGTCTTAAATTTTATAATTGATTTATAAATATCATAATTATGTCATTATTATGATTTTGGAAATTGTCAAACAATGAACAAATTATGAGTACTGAAAATTTCAAATAATAACATGTATGAAAAATAATGTTGGTTTTTCCCGAAACGTGACATTAACCAAGAATTTTTAATAAACATGTAATAAAAGACATAAAAAATCATGTATGATCTGATATATGTAATATTACATCTATAATATATATATATATATAATAACCCTATATTTATTATATAGGAGGTTCTAATGAGTACAAATGAAGTCAAGACTTACTATAACATATGTGATTTTCTTTTGATGTATTTTTCATTTATTTTTAGTTTACCTTTTTACCCATGGATTCATTTTTGGTTTTTTGTAGTAAAATAGAAAATTTTGGGTATAAAGACTCTGGTGCACATTTGGAACATGGTTAGTAGTAATTGTGTACCCTACCAAGGTAACTGTATAGGGAAGTGGTGTTTTGGATAGAGGATTATCGCACAGTTAGAGCATGATTTCTAAACCATGAGGGATACCTATGTGGCATAAAATGGGTATATAGTTTCACTTCATGGTTTTAAAAAACCATAATGAATAACCACATGGCCATTCCATATCATTAAAAATGCATATTTTACCTTTTTTCCCTTCTCGGATTTAACCCGAAATCCGCCCCTATCCTTCCCAATAAAATATTTTCAGCCCTAGAAGCCCCCATTAATCCCTCTTACTATCTTTGAATTCCATTTTCAGGTGTATTTGGTGGTATATCATCAACATTTTTCATGTAATTGAGTTTATCCATTGTTTTCTTCCTCCAATCTAGGGGTTTCATTCCTTTTTATTAGGGTTTCTTCTTCCCCGTAGCTAGGGTTTCATTTCGAGGGTTAGATATTGAATTTTTGGGTTCAGTCTCTATTATTAGGGTTAAATATTAATTTATTATGGTGTTTCTGAGGTGTTGCTAGAGTTTTTCACAAGATTTTGAGTATTCCCACACCTGAGGTATGTGATTCTATGCATAAATGTTATTTGAAAATTGTATATTTATTGTTTGTGTATTTTTAGATGTTCTATGATTTATGTGTGTGGTGTGAAATGGGTTTTTGAAATCATTTGATAAAAATTTGTTTCTCAATTGATTTTTATATATTAAATTGGGTGTATCCATGTGTAAAGACTTGTGGTGCCTCTTGAGGGTGTTTTATAAATTGTGAAAATGGTTTATCAAATTATAAAAATGACGCAAATCATGGTTTGAATTGTTTTTGGTGTGAATTTGATTTAAAAAATTAATTTGGGTGTTTAGCTGGTAGAATATTGTGTGTTTCTGTTGTATTTCTTGACTTTTGTGTGTTAAAGTGATTTGTTATGTTTCGTGTGAACAAACATGAGAATGAGGGGAAACCCTAGTAACTAGGTGGGAAGAGTTGGAATAAAATAATAGTGATATGGAAGTGGATTCATCCTAGTTTCACATAGCATGATTGGAAATCAATGAACTAACTAAATATTGATGATGATTGGAGTCTATGAGGCCATTGGGGTTTCCCCTCCTAGTGTCTCATGCACGAGAAGACTAGTAGTCAATTTTTTCAAATCCATGATTCACTGATATTTGAGGTACCTAGTTGCACATATCTATCTTGTTTCTAGAGGTATCTTCATGAGACTAGTGCAATTTGGATATATTTCACCTACTATTGGCATATGGTATACCTTGTTGTTCATTTGAAAATCAAGCTTGATTTCCATTAAATTATTTTACTTAAAATTTCATCTATTAGTTCTTTATAAAACATTGATGTGTATTTATCTTATAATATTTATTAAATGGTGTCTATTATTTTGTGGCATCCAACTATAATTTGTCTCACACCCTACTTACACCTTTGGTTGTAATTATATTTTGTTATGTTTGACACAACTAAAGGTAATGTGTTTGGAGATGGTGGTTTAGGATGTTAGATGTCTTCCCTTAATGGTGTTGTGGTGGTGACTTAAGGGAGATGTTTCTCTTATTGAATGTAATTTTTTTTCGGATAGTATGGTTGTCCCCTTTTTGTTTTAGACTATTTTGGATTCTGTTTAAATGTTGTAAACATGTATCTAAAATTTAGTTATTTTATGTTTTTATTTTTTTAATCATGTTTTGGTTTATTTATTATATTTGGATGTTTATGATTATTTACGTGGGTGAAATCATTCCAAAGTCATGTGGTTGATAACCATGCACTATTTTCTTGCTCATGGGGATCAAGAACTCCCATTAGGCCAGGACATGAACCAGGATGAGTTTCAAGTTTCATGGAAACCTAGATTGGTTCATGAAAAAAAATTATCCGAGGAAGGTTAGATATTTCAATCATTATATTTGGGATGAGTTTAGATTGACTAGAGAGAGGACTTTATGGATACATTTTTTGTTGTGAATAGGGGGATAGCTAGAATACCTCGTGAAAACCCTCGAGTCGCCAAGGGATGTTGGGATTTTTTGTTTGAATTCTCCCCCAAGTGGGACGTGTAGGTTGAATACTGTATGTGGAAATTGGGTGGGGGTGATGTTGTATAGATGCCACATTGTCACGATGAGTGGAATTTGTTTGAATTTTATTTTATTTCTAAAAATGTTCAGATCTATTGTATTGATTATTATTCTTGTGATTTTTTCTTATTGTTTCAAAATGCCTCCGTAGAGACTTCTTGATTAGTCGTGAGAATAGGATGGTGAGATTTATCCCTCACTTCTTGATCAAAGGTTGGTAGAAGCTATGGTCCGAGAAATTTAGGAATTGTTATAGGGAGAAGGTTCGGGTCCTGCTCCAGTTATAAAAGATAAATATGGTCCTAGGAAGAACAAATCCAATGTGTTTCTTAAGAATAAGGCTCCTTCCTTCTGAAGTGAAAAAAAACTTAGGAAGATGAGGAATGTCATTATAATATAGATATGTTGTTTTAATTTATTGATACCCCTGAATAGGTTAGGGTGAAATGTGCCTTGTTCTTCCTAGAAGGTCCCAGTTGAAGGTGGTGGGACTCAATGGTCCAAACGGGAAAGCACGAGTAGATGAACTGGAAGGACTTCAAGGGTGTGTTTAATGACCAGTATTTTCCTGAGTTCATGGCTTATTCTAGATATTTGGAGTATATTGATCTTGTTTAGGGGGTCAATCAATAATGGAGTACACCAAACTCTTTTCTGAGCTAGTTCGGTATGCACTTGAAATAGTATCCAAGAAGAATATGAAGGCTTAGAGGATTGAAAGGGGTTTGCAGATGGAGATATAATCTCAGATCATTATATTCAAGCTAAAGAATTAATCTAATGTAATTGATCAAGATTTTATGATGGAGATTGACCATAATTTATGGTCTGGTTACTCTAGGGTTATTTCAGAAATGGGTAGAGGAAGTTCATCTGAAAAGAATAGGAAGTGAGATGAGCAGTAGAAAAGGGAGGTGGTAGTTCAGGCTATCCTTCCCCTCCAATCTTCATCAGTGGATTCTAATGCTGGGTTGGTAGTATTCCATCAAGAAAATAAATAAGGGAACATCTAACATACATGTGTATCTACTCTTAATCCCTTTTATCATTGTGGAGTTATGGGGAACTTTCAATGTTTTTTCAAGGAAATGATCCCATATTAGAGTGGAGAAGGATTTGTGGCTTCCAAGAGAATGTCAGCTCAGCCAGAACCATCAATGATAGTGTGATATCGGTATTGTGGTCATGGTGACAAGATGAGATTTTATTTTGGTTAGATTCAGTAAAGGGAGATGCACGGGTTAGTGGTCTTGTTCATACTCAGGCAGAGAATATGAATCTTTATGTTGTGGATCAAGCACCAGCATGACCGAATACAAGGTCCTTGATAGTTAAAGGTACAGTTGTGATTACATAATCTATAGAAACAATTTTGTTTTATACTATTGCTTCATTTTATTTTATCTGTTCCCACCTTGGGAATCTATTGATATTTCAGATGAACATTTTTTTCTTTTTTTGATGGAGTTTGTGATGCCATTGAGTAAGAAGAAGAAGTAGGGTCTCGAGTTCCCATATTGTCTGATCTCTGTGTCATGGGTCGAGTTGGAATGAGATTTCCTAGTCATTAATATGTACATTTTGGATATTATCCATAGAATTTATTAGATGGGGTGTTTCCATGTGCCCATATATTGTTATAGAAAATTTCAAAGGTTTGTGGAACAATAAGGGAGAACTCATGTTTTTTTAGAGAATGAGTTACTCGGTAGGGTCGTGCCAAAACACCACTACCAAAATTGGGAAATATTTTTTTCAGTTATTATTACTCGTGTTCGGGGATGGTGGTGCTAATAATAAGGGTGGATTACCTCTTTTAGTGGATGAATTTCAAGAGGTATTTCCAGATGACTTCTCAGGTATAACATTGGAATTGGATGTGGTGTTATCGATTGATTTGGAACCGGGGAAACAACCTATATCACTTCCCTCGTATCATATAGCCCCCATCAAGGTGAGGGAATTAAATTTGCATCTATAAAATATTTATTCCAAAGGTTTTATTCGCTCGACCAACTCTCCTCAATCTGCCAATGTTTTGTTCATGAATAAGGTCGGTGGATCTATCCAACTATGCATCAATTACCAAAATTTAAATATGGTATCCATCAAGAAGAAGTATCCATTTACCTGAATTTATTACTTGATCGACCACTAGAAAGGGGGAAATTGGTTCTCCAATATAGATTTGTGTTCTTATTACCACCAAATTATGGTGAAAGAGGCAGATATTCCAAAATCGTCTTTCTGAAGAAGGTATGGTTACATAAAGTACTTGGTCATGAATTTATGACTGATTTAGTCTCTGGTGGTATTCATGTCACTCATAAATTTTGTGTTTCACGAGTATCTTGAATCCTTCATCAGGGTATTCATGAATAACATCTTAGTTTATTTGGATTGTTGGAAGAGCATGAGCATCATTTTAGGATCATGTTGGGTAATATGCAAGATCATCATATTTATGAAAAGTTTTCATTGTAATCCTTTAATACTAGGGAAGTTAATATTATGGGACATGTGTTCTCAAAGAAAGGGTTGTAGGTTGACCTCCAGAAAATCAGTCCAGTTATTTCGTAGGAGTAGCTGAAAAACATGTTTAAAGTATGGAGTTTTCTTCTCCGAGTAGCTTATTACATGAGATTGTTTTTGGTATTTCTCTTGGATTGCTTCTTCCATGAAAGTGCTTTCCCAGAAATGGCTGAGTTTTTAATGGAGTATAGAATAACATATATCCTTTTAAGAGATTAACTGGTGGTTGACAATGACTGCTATGTTGCTTTTCCAGAGTCAGAAAATGGGTACATGGATTATTGTGATGCTTAAGGTATTGTTCTTAGGTGTGTGCTCCTGAAAGATGATCATGCGGTGGAATATAGTTCTTTCAAACTCTTACCACATGAAAAAAAACTACGAAACTCATTAATTGGATTTGAAAATTGTAATTCATTCCTTAAATATGAGGATTTATTATATTTTATTGGGATAAATTCTTAATCTACTCTAATCATAAAATCTTGGCCTTTATCTTCCCCCAAAGGATCTAAACGTGAGGAAACACCATTATATTGAGAATTTTGAAGGGTTCGACTATGATATCGTATAGACCCTTGAAAAGGGTAACATCATTGTAGAAACCATGAGTACGATGGTTCTATTGAAGGCATTGACGAAGTCCAGTGATGGGTGGACCTTGATGTGACACTTTTCCCATACGCAGATGGTAATCAATTAGCGTAGTGGAGGTGAGTTCTTAGAGAGTGTATAGTTGTATCCTTCTCTTCTATGGATTATTCCACGGGGGCATCAAGGTGGTGATTTTTTCTAGATTATATGAAGTTTTTTCTTGGTGGGGAGACATACTATGATTTGTCAATGTCCCCCAAGTTAGTTTTTCATTTGAGGGAACATTTTTGGGTTCCTCTATCTTTAAGGAAGGTGGTGTTACAGGATAGCCAACCTTATCAATGGGTCATCCATCCAAGATATAAAAAAATTTATTATGATGTTTTTTGATAGTTTCATGACCATGCATGATGCGAGATATATCCGACATCATATCAAGGTGTTATACATGTCAGCATTTAAAAGTATATCATCAAAGGCCCTATGGTTTTCTTTAGCCGTTATCCATTCCTACCTAGAAGTGGGATGAGGTCGCCCTGGATTTCATTATTGGATTCTATCATACACCTCAAGGAAGTTATGCTATTTTTGTTATAATTAACCATTTAACTAAATCATCCATTCTCATTTTGATCAATGATTTAGTGAAAGTAGATGATCTCAGCTAATAATATGTTCAAGAACTAGTGAGGATTCATGGTGTTCCGTTGTCCATTGTTTTATATAGAGACCCATGTTTTACCTATTGTTTTTGGGAAGGAATTTAAAAGGATCTACATTCACAGATCAAGATGAGTATGGCGTACCATCCTTAGAAAGATGGTCATACAGAGCCGGAAAATCATATTCTAGAGGGAAGGATTCATGCATATGTTTTGGATTTTGTGGAATTTTGGGATAGCCATTTGGGATTGGTCCAGTTTTATAATAATAATTACCAATATTCAATTCCAATGGATCCTTTTGAGGTTATCAATGTTCATTCATGTCGGTCTCATTTTTTATGGGATAAGGTTGGTGAGAACTAACTTCTTGGAACGAGGATTGTGCAAGATACGTCTAGGAAAATAATGATGATCTGGTAGTGGATATTGAAATCTTAGAGTTGTCAAAAATCTTATACCAGTCAGATGTGTTGAAATCTTGTGGTTTCTATTGGTAACCAATTTTTCTTAAAAATTGCACCATGTTTGGGTCATCGTTATTTGGGAGAGCACTGAAAGTTATCACATAGTTATGTTGGACATTTTGAAATCACCAAGAAGATTGGAAAGGTGTAATACAATTTAGCCTTTCCTTCTCATTTGATTTTGATTACTGAGATATTTCATGTCTCCCATTTGGAGAAATATAATTCGGATCTGTCTCATGTGTTGAATTTGGATGAATTAGAAATAGATCATGATTTATTCATGTTTTAATGGACAATACTAATATTGGATTCCAAAGAGAATATTATTTTTGGGAAATATATTCCATTATTATGTGTCCTTTGGTTGAATTGTGGTGATATTAATGATACTTGGGAGAAGAGGTCATGGTTTGATAAAAAATATCCAGTCATGTTTTTTTATCAAGCTTCAAGTTGACATTCCAAACACAGATTGTTTTCATGGTTGAGAGAATTTTCACATCCATGATTTTCTTTTGATGTTTTTTTCTTTTATTTTCGGTCTAGTATTTTCCCGTTTTATTTTTTTTGGGTTTTGGAGTAAAATGGAATAATTTGGGTGAATAGAAAGTAGTGCACGATTTTCGCACAGTCAGAAGTAAATGTGTGCCTTACCCAGGTAACCATGTAGCCATATGGTGTTTTGGATAGAGTCTCATCACACTGTTATATAATGGTTTGTAAACCATGAAGGACAACCATGTTTCATGTTCTAGATATATAATAGAAACCACATGATCACTGCCTAGTTTTTTAAACTATGTAGACTAACCTTGTGGCCTCTCTAGGTAATTAAAAATGTAGATTTTACCTTTTTTCCCTTCATTGATTTAACCCCAAATACTCCCCACTCCTTAACCAATCAAGATTTTCATCCCTATAATCCTCCATTCCACCCTATTTCTACCTTTTACATCAATTTTAGGTGGGTTTGGTGGGATATCTGCAATATTATTCAAGTAAGTGAGTTCCCCCCTTCTTCACTTCCTCCAATTTAGGGGTTTCCTTCATTTTTCATGGGTTTTTTTCTTGAGCATCTAGGGTTCAATTTTGATTGTTCAATATTTCATTTTTGGGTTAAATCTCTATGATTAGGTATCAATTATCCCTTTTGTGGTTTTTTTAGGTTTGGTTGGAGTTTCGAACCTGATATTTGGGATTTCTACACCCAAGGTAAGTGATTCTATGCTTATCCATTATTTGATGAATTTAGATTCCTTTATTTTGTATTTTTTAGATGATATGCGATTTACGTGTGTGTTGATAAAAGGTTTTTTTAAATAATTTGTTAACAATTTTTTTTAAATTAATTTATATATATATAATTGGGTGTATTCCTTGTGTAAGGCCATGTGGTGCCTCTTGAGAGCATTTTGCAAATTGTGAAAATGGTTTATTAAATTATAAAAGTGATGTGAATCATGGTTTGAAATGGTTTTGCTCTGAGATTGATTTTAAAAATTAATTTTGGTGTGTGTGTGGTGTCATAACATATGTGTGTTGTATTTCTTGGATTCTATGTGTGAAAGTGATGTGTTATGTTACATGTGAACATACTTGAGCATAAAGATAAGCCTGAGTAACTAAGTTGGCGGACTAAGACTTAAATGCTAGTGATATGGAAGTTTCTTCATCCTAGTTTCACTTAGTGGGATTGACAATGACAAAACTAACTGAATATTTATGATTATTGGAGACTACTAGGATATTGGGGTGTCCCTTCCAAGTCGCTCGTGCATGATAATGCTATTAGTCAGGGTTTCTAATCCACATTTTACTGAGATTCAAGGTAACTAGTGTCTCATTTATAGATATTTACTAGATTTTTTTATCATGAGTGGTGGTCTTGTTTATATCACACATACCATCGACATATGTTATATTTTTTTGGTCATTTCAAAAGCAAACATTTTTTCCTTTTAATTTTTTTCTTTAAAAATGATTCTAGATGTTCTTTAAAAAACATACATGTTTCTTTATCTTCTAATAATTGATTCATGGACTCAATGGTTTGTAAAAATACTACTATTATTTTTCTCATACCGTACTAACACATTTTCATGTAAGTATACTTGGTTATGTTTGAAACATGTAATGTCAAGGTGTTTGGAGATGGTGGTTTGGGATTCTAGTGGTCTTCCCTTGTTGGTAATCTGGTGGTGACTTGAGGGCGATGATCCTCTTATTGAATGGTTTATTTTTATGATAGTATGGTCATTCTATTTTTTATAGCCTATATTGAATTTTGTTTAAATATTGTAATCTTGAATATGAAAATTTAGTTATTCGATGTTTGATTGCATTTATTCATGTTTTCATATATTTTTTATATTTTGTGGTTCATGATCATTTACATGGGTGAAAAAATTTCAAACTCATGTTGTTGATACCCAATCACAGGTTTCCAGCCTATGGGGGTTAAGAACTCCCTTAATTCTAGGCCATGTACTGGGTCGGGTGTCATGTTTCATGAAAACCCATCTTGGTTCATGACACTTACGGTAAGGGATTCCCAGTTTCTCTTTTATTTTAGGGAGGAATATTTTAATTACCCACTTTTTTCTTTTATGTGGTTTACATTCTTCCCATTTAACATTTTATATAATGAATCTACACATTTTCATGATATTCTATGTTTTATTTAACGTTATTATTTAATGGGGTTTATGATTCATTATTAAAAAATTGGTAAAGGTGTTATGATAAAATTTCTTCGTTTCTCGAGATTATTTATATTTATGTTTCTGATGATGAAATAATATGATCCACCAATCAGGAAACTCATTAATTTCCTTATCCTATGGTTATTTTATACTAACAAATTTTTTCCATATATTTTACTCTTTTTATGTACTAAATAATTAAAAATATTATTTTTGAAGATAATTTTCCATTTTGATCAAAAAACCATTTTCTTAAAAAACCATGTTTTTTGAATATTTTTAAAAAAGGTTTTTGATAATATTCAAATGGTATATTAAATAACTTATTTCCCATGTTTGAATTTTTTTAAAGGAATCATCATTTAATTTTCCAAACAACTCTATTTTGGTATTTATCAAAAATATGAAAAATAGTCTTTTTTAAACATGCATGTAATGAAAACTATTTCTCTCTTTAATTACCACTCCAGGAATTCATGATTATCTTACAATTTTCACGGTTATTTTCAGTGGAAATTATTCTAAAACAATTTTAATTGTTAATAAAAGGTACATTCCTTAAAAAATATTCCAATTTATCATTCGAAATCACTATCAATCTCATGTGAAATCCTTTTATTTAAAGTATTCTTTGATGGTAATATGAATCATGGATACTATTAATATTCATTACCTGAATTATTTTCATTGAAAGGTTTTTACAAATATCGTTTATCTTCAATAGTTTATACCGTGATAAAATTTGTATGAAACACACTTATTTTTCCATGATTTATGGTATGATGACATAAAAATTATTATGAAACCTCCCTTTATTCCTCACGTTATGATATGGTGAATTGTTTATGAAACCAATTTCATTTAATTTTTTATGATATGATGAATATTTTACTCTCTTCTGGAAAAAATGTGTATGATTTTTATTATGAGATAGGTGGGGCATATATCTCCCTAAAATGTATTGGGTAATGATTAATGTCATATAAGATAAAAGGGTACATAGGATGTTATCCCATTCCCAAAACAAGAGGGTACCTGAGTGGATATCCCAAGATTAAAACAAGTGGGTACACATGAGCTTATCCTAATCCCAAAATAACAGGTTACATCGAAGGTTATCCTAATCATGGAACAATACTGTATATATGAGTTCATCCCATGCCCGAAATAGGTATATAGGTTTTTATCATAATATTAACATGTTATGAATGTAATAGTGGGCCCCATTGAAATATTATTTTTTATGCTTATTTTTATGGAAAAACTCTATGAATTATGAAAATATTATTTTATCATGGCTTAACTTAATGTATTTACTTATGATTCTGGTGTTATGAACTTCCAATCATTAAGCCATGAATTAATATTAAATCTTAGATTTTTAGGGTACGGTTTTGAAATGTTATTCTCATATTTTTGTACCTTTATACTAATGTTATGATTATTAATCACCCTTTTTTAACCTTACTTAGAATCTAATATCACCATTTATTATGTTTCCTTTCCCGAAGATTTTGAATAGATGTATTAAGTAGGACCACTAAATTGGAAGGTATTTAAGGGATATATTTAAGAAATTTCTTGAATTAAGAATATATCTTCCTTGTTTCTAATGGAACTAAACTATTACATTCCCCAAACACGTGTTTGTGTAATATAGTGAATATTCATCTAAAAATGTAATATGCATATAGGAGAAGAATGTGTTTAAATATTTCATATCAGAGGAAATATTTATTAAAAATTTGGAATATAGGATGAGAAAACTATACTGAGATCCCAAGGTATATTTCTAAAGATATACCAAGGTATGCCTCTTAGGATTATTCTATGGGTGATTATAATTAGAGTAAAATGTTATTTGATTTTGGTAAAGGATAGAACGTGTGGTTTCCATGAAATTACATCTCTTTCTAGATACTATAGGTGGATGTAAATCTAGAATAGAGGTACCTAGTGGTATTAAATCTGAAATGGGTGCATTGAGCAAGCCTCGATCATCACCTAGAGTATGAAAATTTTCCTTGTTATACACATGGTTTGGCACTCCCATGGGATATGACTTGGAAATTCAGAAACTCATTTCCAACCATCATGAAGAATTTAAAAATATAATGATAATTTATGTCCAATGTTAAGCCTAAGTTGTTGTCAATTTAAAATAATGTGTCACTATTTATACAATAAATAAGTTATTTTTCATTGTTATGTGGTTTTCCATTATTATTAGTTGTTTTGAAACTATGATATTTTTGTTTCACTCAATGGTTAGAACCAGAATAAATAGTGTTAATTTTGAGTACTGTGGACAATTCAATGACTATCATCAACAGTATATGAAAAATATGGGAGATATAATGAAAAATATATTTACTTTATTCAAAAAAATTCACAACATATGAATCATGATGAAATTCCAAATGATAAAAGGTAGGAACAACATTATAGAGAGTCCCTTATAAGGAAACATTAGGTTTCTTTTAGTGGTTGTAATGTTCCACTAGTAGATGAGAAATGTATTAGTACCAATGAAACAATGTTTTGTATTCTCTAGGGTTTGGGGCATGAAATATAAAAATTTTTTGTATATAATTTGGATGTTCAAATGGACAAATGGTGTAATATTATGAAGAATACAAGGAAACAAGATGAAATTTTAGTCCATGGATTGGGATGAGTTTTATGAACATATTTTTCAAAAATAACATTCCATGTATTCTCCATAAAAAGATGAAAAATAAATCATAGATCTATAGAAAATGTATGATATATATTAAGGTTATTACAAGGAAACATTTTAAATAATTTAATTTTATGCATATGATATTATCATTCAACATGAATGAATTCTAAAATAATAATTTCGTGTCTTAAAACTTTGTATTTAACTGATGTTATCCATAAGAGACATTAGTAGATGTGAAGAGATTGTTCTATGTGATATCAAGTTTGAAATTATAGTATGAGTTACGTATCAATCCCATGTTTTTGATAAGAACACAAAAATGGAATTCAAAAGAAAACCTAAAAACCATGGAGATAAGAATATGATCATTAATTTATGCTCAACATGTGGGAAGAAATGTGGAGGAAATTTCCTTAAGAGTACTAGTAATTGTTTATATTTTGGAAGGTAAGGTCACAATGAAATCGACTTCCAATGTGACAGGGACAAGTTAGCTACTAATTAAAGTAGACATAAAGCTACATAAAATTCACCACCCACACTCCATTGATTAAAATTCAAGGAATATGGGAATAATTATCATAAATTCCCCAATATAGAGGCTAAATAGTAAGATAATCCATGAGAGCCTTTGAAGTCAATGTAAAAAGGGAAATATTATGAAATCACAACAGTTGAAGTGAATCATGATAATTAGGGTGAACTTATCATCCACTCCCTAGTTGGGAATTTCAGTTTTCATTTTCTATGAATAATCCCAATAAAAATATTATTGTTCATTAATTAGTGAAATTCCATGTGATTTTGAGCATTGATTATCTCTCTCTACATTGATTATCGAATAATGAAATCACAATAGATACTATATCGATGAAAGGTTTAACCTAAGCTTCAAATGGAAATGATTTTTTATAATATTAGATATTATTTATAGAATAAAGCATGAATTATTTTATAGATTCATTTATGTGTCAACGTAAGATTAACTTAATAGTTATGGATACGAACATGGGTAAATTAGTTTAAGGCTAATTATATAAAGAAAAAAATCTTGACGTATATAGACATTACATTACTTTTCTGGAATAGTTAATACATAACACAAACAAATTCCCAAAGACCATATTAGTTTAGTGTCTTTGGAAACCCGGAACATAATCTTCTAATATCCGTGAAAGATCTTAAACATCTCCCATAAAGATATTCACCTATTGTTTTCTTATGTAAAACCATTGTTTAAAATCCTGGGGAAAAGAAAACATAAAAAGGGTGAGCTCAAATGCTCTGTAAGAGTAAACATGGGGAACATAAAACAACCCATAAACATTTGAACTTAAAAACATGAACATAAAACATCAAAATCATGAGTAATGACATGAATCTTTGTAGTACATAAGGCATAGATCATAAAGAAACATTAATCATGATGAAATAGATTGGGAATATAACATGTAATTGTGACAAGCCATTATCCACATGATATGATTTCCATAGTAGCCAATGCATTACTGCTAAGACCATCATAGTGGACGAATTCCATTACTGAACTGGGTTTACTTGTCGTTATAGACCTGTATTATTGAACCATGATTACTTGCCATTCCATCCATGTCTATATCATGAGATATAAATCATTATCCAATGCATTGGAGGGAGATATAGGTCCCACCCATCTCATATTGAAATCATTCTTACGTGTGCCACAAAACAATAATAAATCATTCATCATAACCCAAAGAATAAAATGGGTTTCATAAACATCATTCCATCATAACGTAATACATATAAAACAAATTTATATCATTTCAGCATAAGAAAAATAAAACCATGTATAGAATAGAGACATTATACTTGAAACATAAACAGACTAAATAATGTCATCTTAGATGGAAAATAGTTTTGATAAAACACTTGAAATGAATTCTTGAGGAAAATATTCTTTCTTCTTCAAAATCGTTTTATTTTCACAAAATGACACCCAATTTTAAAATAAATGGATTTTATTGAATAAAACCATTAAATCGTGTATAGGAATTTTCATGAAAATAAGGCATTATGAAACCGTAAAAATCCGTTCATGTCGTATAAGTTAAAAAAAACATTCTCCTCGTACTTTTGTCAGAAAAGTTAAAAAGTTACTCATATAGTAAAAAAATAATTATTCCTTCCATAAAATGGGGTAAATGTCCAAAATGGGTAAAATGGAATTTAAAAATACATGAAAACATTTTTAGAAAACATGGAAATGGGTGATAACAATAACCCCACTAAATACTTATGAATAAAAAATCTCAAATAAGAACGAGATTGGAATAATTATCCCTTACCTTATGTCCAATTTATTTCATATGTGTCTGAGAATACTATATAGTGGGTTTGAACATATTATTAACTAGTAAAAGAACCATAATTATATTGATGATATCATATTTGATTCACTTACGACTTTATATTACCAGTTCATTTGTTAATTCCATCTTTTGGGTAAAATCATTTCGTTTATCGTACGTGTTTTGACTTGAAATTATTTATAAGATTACTTAGATAATGATTAATTACTTCCAAAATTTAAAACATGATTTATATATAATATATATTCTGGGTATAAATATATATAATAGATCGATAAATTGAACGAAATACACCATTCATGTAGACGGTAGACCGTACGTATGCATGAATATTTTTTTCATTTCCTAATTAAATTGAATGGATGTAAGTAAATAGAATATACATAAATAAAGTATCATTATTATGTCATATATCTCATTATTATTCATTATATATACTTTATATTCATTCTTGAATTTTTAACTTGGAGGATAAATCTCATCGCGTCGTGGAGACGATAATCCGTACGTACATACGAGCGATGATATCGTTCCCATAATTATTGAATGGAATTAGAGTTGATGATATAATATCTCATAATTATTATCATTTTATAATAATCATATATAGTTATTATTTACACCATAATACCCATCCACGTAAGGTGGTGTTGGAAAAACATATTACACCATAGCGTGGAGACGATATTCCGTACGTACGCATACGCGGTGATTTTGTTTTTCATAGGATGGATAGAAGGTGAAATAGGGTTGTTTAATATTTATAATAACATATCAGTATATAATTAATACTGATGTTATTATTTTATAATGAAACATCTAAATAATATGAAGTATAAGAATAAATGAATTTTATGGAATCGGTAATGGATATTACCTCTTCCTCGACGCGCCTCATCTAAACCTCCTCTTAGGGAACTGAAGTTGGTCTTTGAATAATACCAGGACCTCTAGTATGTTTCTAGGGAAGTGGAGAAGATAAATGGTCAGGGGATATCCGAGATTGAAGGCTCAAAATGGTGTGAAGATAAGATGGAGGAGGTTCCCTTTTATAAGGGAGGAGAGGGCCACTTTTGGAAACCTCCAAAATATTAATTTATAATAAATTCAAACCCCACTCAAAAACATCAAGAAATGACTCAAATACAAATATTAGATGATATAGGGTTGTAATATCATCAAATAATAAAAGTTATAAATGTTGGGAAATTATTTTAAACCTTATCAACTTGATTTATCCTTATTTAATCTATTTAATTTTATTTGTGGTAATAATATTCTAAATATTAAATTGTTATAAATAATTACTTATGTGTTGTAAATTTCCATAATTTTATACTTTACGACATTTTAGACCATAAAAATTTTAATTTATAATTTTTAAATATTTTTATGATTTTTTATCAATTTTATAATATGTTATTTTTATAAAATAACAATAGTGTCAATTTTGACACTATACATTTATTTGAATTTAAATAAAATCCAAATAGATATTTTGTTGGAAACTAAAAGCTTTAATAGATTCATAACATGTCATATTTATCTAGAAAATTCGTGAACCACATTAAATAGTTCATATAATATTTATTTTAATATTTTTAAAACCATTTATTTTATATTTCAATCGATAAATTAATTTCAACATCACTATTATGTCATAATTAATGATAATTATCAAATCCCTAAAAATTCTAAATAAATTAACATGATGTATATAATTTTATTATCTTTTTTAAGACTGTTCATTTCTTATGTTTTCTGTAGTTTATCACTAAATTAAAATTATTGCACTTATAAGATATAAGAGAGTGACATGTTGTCACTTTCTTTGGTTTTAATAATAATTACATCATTTTCATGGTCAAAAGTCCATGAAATGAATATATCCCAACCCTTAAGTGGTATGGGTCGACTTTTATTCATCCAATAGAATTTTGGTAGGTGTTTGGGTAATTTTATAATCTTAGGTTTACCCTAAATTACAAGATTTACCTTTAACTGTAGTAAATAAAAATTAATGTAATTACTATTCATAATATCAAAAAAAGTAACCTATAAACATAATTTGGACCCCTTGAATTCAAATATGAAATCCATTTTTCAAAATTCAAAACACATAAGTTTCAACAATTATTTTAAAATAAATCCCGTTGTAAAGAAATAGGGTTTTAAAAGTCAAAATGTTGCAAAAGATTGAAATGTTTTTACCTATGAATCCAGTGTAAAATTAGTGCTAATGACTTAATTATATTAAATTGTAAAAATATATTCTATTTATACTTTAATACGATTAAATATTATAACTTTACCATATAAATAATCTTGATGAAAAAAGTTGTTTTTAATTAAAATTAAGTGTATTTTTATTATTCATCAAAATAAGAAACTTATCATAAAAATACCAAATATTTATCCAATGTAAAATTTTATATAATTATTCAAAATAAGAAGTTTATTTTGTAAAATTGAACTTATAAAATTGTCAAAAATTATATTTATAAAGGGTGTTACGTCAAAAGGCGGTAAACCAACATTTTTGGAAAAATACTTCTTTTATCTGAAAATTTGATTTTGTTTTCATACCTCATTCTAGAAAATGTGTAAGATGAATTATAATTTTATAAAATTTAAAATTCAGTTAATTCTATTCATAACGGCTAGTTCATAATATTATAATAATATATAATTTTTTAGTGAAACTCGGTATTGGGTACAACGCAAGCTATCGAAAAAGGACGCTCTTGCATGTAACGCAAGCTAAGTCAGGATTGAGTGTAGTGAAAGCTTAATTTGGTGTTGAATATTCCATAATAAAAACATAGTTCATTTATAAATATATTAAAATCTATACACAGTGTTTGTGTAAAATTAATTTTATTCTAAAGGACTTGAAACTGTGTGAAACAAAAGCCAAGAATAGTGTTGTGTACACTGCAAGCTAATACAGTGTTGTGTATAGAACAATATAATCATGGTGTAGAGTACAACCCAAGATATAAAATAAATTTAAAACAATATTTCTCATAAAATCTCAGGGTGTTACATTCAACCCCCCTTAAAATGAATTTTTCCCTTCGAAATTCATTGGGGTTATAAATCATCTACTACTTGAATGTTTCTTTCATAGAAACCCACATCGTAAAAAAGGAATACTAAAACATCATTTAAAAAAGGAACGTTAAAATCATAATGTTCACCCAAAGTAACTCATCACTGGGTTTCCACATAGGAAAACATAGGTTAAAACATGGATATGGAAAATAAATCTACCCATTAACTTCTGATAAAGAGTGGTACAGGACATGGCTATGAAAAATCCAACAATCGCAATAGCATAAATTTGTGAAGATCTAAGGTACCATCTGATTCATCAGATATGAGGGCACTAGGACATCATTTTTGGTTTTCAAGATCATTTCCATAATGTTGAATAATTTTTTAATTAAAATAAATACTTACTTGATTTTGGTACAATCTCATTGTTGTTCGTGCCTTGAACAATTTCCACATCATCTCTTAAATAAATGAAGTTGAATTTGTCATTCGTGATGTTTTATAAGATCCTGTGATAGAATGATAGGTCATTTCATCTGTCTCTATAATAAAAGTTATCACAATATATTAAATATACATAAGTCCATATATGGTAAGGTTAATCGTATATGGTTCCAAACATGTATTTATACTTCATCTATCTTATCTATTAATAAAATAAAACTTGTTTCTACTAACCAGGGACTTCATGTACCCCAGTGGTAGGTGATAAAGGCATGTCACACTTCGGTTGTGGGTTCGATTCTCGCAGCCTTATCCAATGCGATGGGTTTTCACAGGTCCTGCAGGTTTTCCTTTTTATAAAACTACACAACTATAATATTCCATAAATAATATCGAAAAATGGTTCTATCCTTAACGAATATTATCTTATGTCCAACATAATCCATTTCAAATATTTAGGCTTCTCCAAAATACGTCTATCCAAGATCATAGTATAGAGACAATGATTACTAGAAATATCATCAACCAAGCATGTAATACTATCATTTATCCCCCATATATCATAAGATATATCTTGTTGGTCACATTCCAACCATCAAAATACCTTAATCATGTATTCTCATGAAACATGAATCACCATATAACTTTGGTAAGAACATGAATGTTTTCAAAAGTTAACACTTTCCACATACCAAAATCCCAAAATTCTTATATACTCAATCCATGATGTCACTTTGTCCTTATATCAGTCATGAGCTCAATAATACTATCAAACATATTATTTTCTCCTTATCCCTTCATTATTCGCATATCATCTGCTTTCCAAAAATATTTCAACAACTTTTAATGGTTACCATTACCATTCAAAATATAATTTCATATACTTAAGAAGAAGAACAGTGTAACAATCCATAGATGTTTCTTTATTACATAGTACCATACATTATTCGTGAGAAACATGAAATCATTCCACTACCTTCTTAAACCATTGACCGATCTTCAAAACATCTTTCGTCTCATATATCATTTGTAGTCTCTTCATCATCATCAACATAAATACTAGCCATATGACCATGCTGATTCTCTTCATGAGACTTTCCCTTAGGGAATTGGTTTGCATAATTCCCATACATTCCACATTTAAAACATATAACAATTGTTTATGTCCTAGAAATACCATTATCCTTGTCCATTATGTTAACTGAAACTTTTCCTTTGCAATTACTAGCTTTGTGTCCTTATATTCCACACCCAAATCATATTCCAGTTCCTTTGAAACATTATCCATGATTCCTCTTCACACATGACTTACATGAGGGAAATTGAACTTTCTTTCCTCTATGATCATAATAAAACTCCATATTTCTCTAATTAGATGAGTCAATAATCATACCAAAGTTGAGATTATTGATAATATTATGAGATTGCTGATTAGTAATAATAACGATGTTTTGCCTTCCAAATTCCATTTCATTTGGTATCTCATGAAGAATATCATTCTATTTTCCATCATATTCTTCATTAACATGAATCTTCTTGTTTCCAGCCATTTTCTAAAACCCAAAAAGAATAGTCTGAGGAAAAAAGCATACTAAGGGAAAAAAAATCAAGGGGGGTTACATTCAATCTCTAACATCTTAGGTTTAATCCTAGGTTATTCATGATCGTTATCATAATTCTAGGATTGTATCCTATACATTATACTTAACCTTACGGACATCCCTAGACATACCTTAAAAATATCTCTAGGGATCTCACTAAAGTTTTTGCATCCTAGTTTTCAAATGTTAACTAAACCTTCACTCTGATACCAACTATAAATACCCAAATATTGAAATACATATACATTACATTACTTTTTCGAAATACTTAATACATAACACAAACCAATTCCCAATGACAGTATTAGTTTTGTGTCTTTGGAAACTCTGAACATAATCTTCTAATCATGGTGAAAGATCTTCAATATCTCCCATAAATATATTTACCTTTTGTTTTCTTACCTAAAACCTATCTTTAAAATCCGTGGAAAAAGAAAAAATAAAAATAAGGAGATCAAATTCTCAGTAAGAATAATCATGGAGAACATAAAACAATCTATAAACATTTGAACGTAAAAACCGGAACATAAAACATCAAAATCATGAGTAATGACATGAATCTTTGCAGTACATAAGGCATAGATCATAAATAAACATTAATCATGATAAAATATCATGGTAATAAAACATGTCATTGCGGAAAGCCATTATGAACATGATATGACTTCCATAGTAGCCAAGGCATTGCTTCCAAGACCATCATAGTGGATGAAGTACATTATTGAATCGGGTTTACATGTCGTTCCCGCCCTGTACTACTAAACCGGGTTTACTTTCCGTTCCAGCCATGTCTATCTCATGAGATATAAATATTTACCTAATTCATTGGAGGGAGATATAGGTACCACCCATCTCATATTCAAATCATTCTTACATGTGCCACATAACAATCATAAATCATTCATCATAACCCAAAGAATAAAATGGGTTTCATAAACATCATTCCATCATAACATAATCCATATAAAACAAAATTTATATCATTTCATAATAAGAAAAATCAAACCATGTAAATAATAGAGACATTATACGTGAAACATAAACATACTAAATAATGTCATCATAGATGGAAAATAGTTTTGATAAAACACTTAAAATGAATTCTTGAAGAAAATATCCTTTCTTCTTCAAAATAATTTTATTTTCACAAAATTCCACCCAATTTTAAAAGAAAAGGATTTTATTGAAAAAAATAATGAAATCTTGTTGAGTAATCTTCATGAAAATAAGGCGTTATGAAACCGTAAAAACCCGTTCATACCGTATAATTTAAAAAACATTATTCTCGTACTTTTGTCGGAAAAGTCAAAAAGTTCTTCCTACGGTAAACAAAAGAATGATTAATTCCATAACATGTTTTAAAAGTCAAAAATGTGTAAAAATAACTTTAAACATACATGAAAACTTTTTTAGAAAACATGGACATGGGTGATAACAATAACCCCAGTAAATACTTACGAACAAACAATCTCGAATAAGAACGAGATTGGAATAATTATCCCTTACCTTATTTCCAATTTCTTACATATGTGTCTGAGACTCTTGTATAGTATTTTTAAACCTTTTATTAACTTGTAACATAACTATAATAATATTTATGATATCATAAATGATTCACTTATGACTTTATATTACCCATTCATTTGTCAATTCAATGTTTGGGGTAAAATTATTTTGTTTGTCGTACGTGTTTTGACTTGTAATTATTTATAACATTACGTAGATAATGATAAATTACTTCCAGAATGTAAAACAAGATTTATATACAATATATATTCAGAATATAAATATATATAACAGATCGATAAATGGAACAAAATACACCGATCATGGAGACGGTAGACCATACATACGCATAAACACTGTTTTTGTTTCCTTATTAAATTGAAAGGGTGTAAGTAAATAACATATACATAAATCCAGTATCATTATTATGCCATATATCTCCATATTATTAATTATATATACTTTATAATCTTTCTTGAATTGTTAACTTGGAGAATGAATCTCATCGCGTTGTGGAGACGTTAATCCGTACGAACGCACGAGCGATGATATCGTCCCCATAATTATTGAATGGAATTATAGTTGACGATATAATATCTCAAAATTAGTATCATGTTATAATAACTATATATATTTATTCTTTACACCATTATACCCATCCAAGTAAGTTTGTGGTTGAAAAACATATTACACCACGGCATGGAAACGGTATTCCGTACGTACGCACATGAGGTGATTTCGTTTTTCGTAGGATGGATAGAAGGTGAAATAGGGTAGTTTAATATTTATAATAAAATATCATTATATAAGTAATAATTATGTTATTACTTTATAATGAAATAACTAAAGGAGATAAAGTAGTAGAATAAATTAATTTGGAAGAATCGATATAGGATATTACCTCTTCTTCGACCCGCCTCATCAAAACCTCCTCTTAGGGAACTAAAGTTTGTCTTTGAAGAAGAACATGACCTCTATAATGTTGCTAGGAAAGTGGATAAAATACATGGGCAGGGGTTGGCCGATATTGAGGGCTAAAAATGGTGTGAAGAGAAGAGGGAGGAGGTTCCCTTTTATAAGGGACGATAGGGGCACTTTTGGAAACCTCCAAAATATTAATTTATAATAAACTCAAACCCCAATTAAAAAAAATCCAAAAATGACTCAAATCCAAATATTAGATGATATAGGGATGTAATATCATCATAAAATAAAATTTAGACATGTTGGGAAATTATTTTAAACCTTATCAACTTGATTTACCCTTATTTAATCTATTTAATTTTTTTGGTAATAATATTCTAAATTTTAAATTGTTATAAATAATTACTTATGTGTTGTGAATTTCAATAATTGAATAATTTATTAAATTTTAGACCATATAAATTTTAATTTATAATTTTTAAATAATTTTATTATTTTTCAACAATGTTATAATATGTTATTTTTATAAAATTACAATAGTGTCAATTTTGACAGTATTCAAATATTTGAATTTAAATAAAATCCAAACAGAAGATATGTTCGAACTAAAAGATTTAATAGATTCATAACATGTCATATGTGTCTAGAAAATTGGTGGATCACATTAAATAGTTCATATAATATTTATTTTAATATTTTTCAAACCATTTATTTGATATTTCAATAAATAAAATAATGTCAACATCACTATTGTGTCATAATTAATGATAATTATTTAATCCCTAAAAATATAAATAAATTAACATGATTTAGATAATTTTATTATATTTCTCAAGACTATTCATGTTATATGTTTTATGAAGTTTATCACTAAATTAAAATTATTACACTTATAAGATATAATAGAGTGACATGTTGTCACTTTCTTTGGTTTTAATAATAATTACATCGTTTTCATGGTCAAAAGTCAATGAAATGAATCTATTACGACCCTTAGGTTATATGAGTTTAATTTAATTCATCCAATATAATTTTGTCAGGGGTTAGGGTAATTTAATAATCTTAGGTTTACCCTTAATTCCCTGATTTACCTTTTACTGTAGTAAATAAAAATTACTGTAGTTACTATTCATAATATCAAAAAAATAAAAGTAACATATTAACATAATTTATACCCACTGAATCCAAATATGGAATCCATTTTTCAAAATTCAAAACACATAAGTTTCAGTAATTAATTTTAAATTAATCCCGTTGTTAAGAAAATGGGTTTTAAAAGTTAAAAAGTTGCAAAAGATTGAAATGTTCTTACATATGAATCTAGTGTAAAATTAGTGATAATGACTTAAATTATATTAAATGGTAGAAATATAATCTATTTATACTTTAAAACTATTCAATATTATAATTTAACCATATAAATTATATTGATGAAAAAGTTTTTTTTAATTAAAATTAAGTGTATTTTTACTATTCATCAAAATAAGAAACTTATCAGAAAAATACCAAAATTTATCCAATGTAAATTTTTATATCATGATTAAAAAGTAGAAGTTTATTTTGTAAAATTGAACTTATAAACATGTCAAAAATTATATTTATAAAGGGTGTTCCATCAAAAGGTGGTAAAAAAACATTTTTGGCAAAATACTTCTTTTATCTGAAAAATTGATTTTGTTTTCATACAACATTCTAGATAATGTGTAAGATTAATTATAATTTTATAAAATTCAAAATTCAGTTAATACTATTCATAAAGGCTAGTTCATAATATTATAATAATATATCATTCTTTCGTGAAACTTGGTATTGGGTATAACACAAGCTATCGAGGAAGGTCGCCCTTGCATGTAACGCATGATAAGCCAGGATTGCGTGTAGTGAAATATTCCTTTGGTGTTGAATATTACCTAATCAAAACATAGGTCATTTATACATAGATCAATATTTATACTCGTTGTTTGTGTAAATTGAATTTTATTCTAAAGAACATGAAATTGTGTGCAACACAAGCCAAGAATAGTGTTGTGTATACTGCAAGCTAATACGGTATTGCGTATAGCGCAATCTAATCGTGGTGTAGCGTACAACACAAGATATAAAAGAAATTAAAAATAATATTTCTCATAAAGTCTCGGGGTGTTACAAATTATAAGTTAAAAGTTAGTGAAACCCATTATGAGGTTTTACATGGTTGGATTTTAACAATATTAAGGATATTTTAGGAGGCATTTATCGAAATATAGCCCATTGGTTTTGTATATGTTTTAGTGATAATTTTATTTATGGAGTAATTACTTTACAATTTTGGGACATAATTTTAAAATAAATGATAACCTTTAGCGTTTATCAAATTATTTTTGTTGATGTAATTATTATTTTTAGTCGATCTCTTTACAATTTAAGAACACTTCGTCAATATCTGAGAAGTATTATCTCTTGATCAGCTATCATGAATATACATTAAGGAGGTGGTAAGGATATATTGAGTATAAATTTAAATTTTATCTAATCATGATCCATGTTTTACCACAATTATTTTGTGAATCCTTCAGCAAAACCTTCATATATATCTGAGCTTCATCTATTCATATCATCCTGAGATATATAGTCAATTTGAAAGAATAATTCAAATCCTATAAGATATTATAAGGTCTTGTTCTATATGTTTTAAATATGGTTGGGATAAACACCTTCCTAAAGTGTGGTTTTCATGAAATAATATATTTCACATGATAATTTTTACGGTTTTTTATGAAGACCTATATAGATAGAATGTATTAATCCAATGTACTGAAATAATTTTTTAAAAATAATGATTTCGGGACATGATCTAGAAAATGAAATTAAAGAGAACGTTTGATCCATTCAAAAACAAGTATGATAAATTATAAAAAAAAAATATGTTGCAGATAATTTTCTACACAATCTGCAGTGAATTTAATGAGAAATTCATTATAAGAATTTCCACATAAATGAATGGAAAACTATCATTTTTTATATTGGTCCCATTGAAATTAATGATCATATTAGGATGGTATCTTATCATCTGACACTTAAAAAGAAGTTCTCTCATGTTTGTGATGTGTTCTATATATTTCTCCTAAGGAAGTACATACCTAATCCATCACATGCACTGAACTTAGAGGTCTAACTTATGATACAAGATATTTATTATAAGGAACAAAAAAATACATTGTTTTTAAAATAGAATATATTCTAAAAAATAATAACACTCATCTAGTATATGTTTTATTGGAAAACCCACAATCTCAAGAAATCAATATGGGAACCTGGGGATATAATGATGATGAAATATCCATAGTTTCTTGTACCAATGTGATTAATTTTGATGGAGTAATTCATTTTATGTTTGTATAATGTAACCCTATGAGAGTTTTTGAATTATTTTTTTCAAATAAATTTCTTCTTTTCAATATTTTTTGTTACATGAAACACTGAGTGTAGCTTTCATTACATGCTACATTAATTTTAAAAAAACATAAAAACTATTAAGATATTATTATTTAATGTTATACTTATCACCTACCTATTGGAATGGTGTGCATGAATAAGATTAACTAAATTAAGAAAATATATTGTCTATAAATTTATATAAAATGAATTCTCTGGTGACCAATTACTTTAAAATGAAAATAAAATCTATTTGTTAATAATGAAAATCCTTTTCTAAAAACTACTTTTTTGAAAACAAACAAATTTTACCTTAATAAATTAAAATAAATAAATTTGGGGGAATGGTTCTATTGAAATTTATATATTATATAATCAATAAAATTTTTATCATTTATCTATTGTGTTTTCTAGAAAATAGATATGTGATATCCCAACCTATGTTCCACTTATGGATGCCTCAATCTGATTTTTACATGACCTCAGGCATGTCTCCCTATACTCTAGAAGCCATGACTACCAGAAAGGGTTTAATAGGTCACATGGGAAGACTATACCCTCTTTATCAAAGTGTGACCATAACATAAATTAATATACCAACTTCTAAGGTAATGATAAACAATGAAAAATATTGACCAACATCAATTGAAAATACTGAAATATGGTGAAATATTATAAACCAAATCCCAAAATATGTCATGACATATATGTGTCCAGATTTAAATGAAAATCCAAAATAAAGAAAATATGACTACTCCAAAGATGGTCCCAATATCATGTCCACTTCCTTCATCCATGCTTCACCCTGAATACCAACTCACCCTTTTAACAAAAGGATCATTCTATAATCATGAACTATAATCATGAAGTCTATTCGAGTATAAAACGGAATCCTGAGTTGGGTGTTTGTAAAACTCAATAGGTCTACACCAAGGATGTATAATTTATTATCCATTCTATAATAGTATATGTAGTTTGATTAAGAATAATAGAAAAATGTAAGAATGTACACCGGTTTCCTATTTATTATTCTTTAGTCAACCACACCATACCTAATTTAGCATGTGTCGATGTGTGAACCCAAAATAATGAAGTTCTATAATTAATTCCTTCACTGGATTTCATTATTCAATTTGGTTACAGTTCATTTTGGTACCTTGGAGTGTCATTTTATGTTCCCTTAACAAAGATACATAGATCATCGGTATAGCATCATTATCTTGAGCATTAGTATAGTCAGTTTAGTTGCAATATCACATGTACATAGAGAGTCAGTCTCACCCCAAAATCTTAGGTACATGGAGAATTATTCTAGAACCAATTCTAATGTGTGAATCTAGGATGTATAGCATTAGATTGACACCACATGGGTCTTGTAGAATCATTCCATCACCAAGAAATCATTATTCACATTATCATGTGGAAATGTATATATATAAATATCTAGGTTAATCATCACTGACCATCTTATCTATAATTCAAAACAAGGTTCATCATTTCATTTATCAGACTCAACCATGGTTCTATACATTTATAACCATGCACAACATGATAAATTCCACCATAAATCAATTTATCATAAATTATTACAAAACTCGTTAACCCTTCAATTTTAAACCAAGAAACCCTTTAAATTCAATTATAAATACATAGAACATGGATTTAAATTAATTTCAATAACCCACAGTCTCCTTATTTAGTTTAAATAAGTCAAAATTCATTGATATTGGCACACCCTATGAGTTATCATCAGGAGTGAACTCATAATATTCAATGGGTCAAATGAGATCTATGAAGGGGATCTCAATTTCATGGGGCTCAATTCACTATATTAATATAAAACCAATTTTGTTACATGGAAATACAATGATGAATCTAAAAATAGAAAATCATGATCCCGACTAATATAATTGTAATTTAAACTACCTACCTTTTTATCGTTGATGAATTATCACCGAAACATAATCATTTATTTGAGGTTGAATGGAAGAAAAAACCCAATAAAATAAGATCTAGGATCCTAACATATAATCAATATTTAATGAAATAATATCTAATAAAACATATACCTTTAATATTAAAATATGTAAGATTCATCCCCCTCTAAAAATGGGGATAAATATTGGAGATAGAGAATCCTATAAGTGGAAGATATCATGTACTAGAGACGATTAGATTTCTACCACTGGATCATCATTTCAGAAAATAATGGGTTTGAGAAGACTAGGAATCCTCTTACAAGCCTCTAAATAAAATTGCAATACTTTTAGGATAAGTGTGTAAGATAAAAGATAAAAACCAAGGGTATATGAAATTTTAGGAAAAAATTCATATCTTTTAACGACAACACGCATGGTTTCCTATATGTTTTTAATGGTTAGAAAAACTATGCACCGAAATTGTAAGCCTCTACTATTTGGGGTGCATGGTTTATCCTAGTTTGGATAATAGTTTTAAGAACCATGACCCAACCATGAAAAGATTATTTTTAAGGATTATTTATTTGGGGAGGGGGAACATGTTTTTCTCAAACCATGTTCCACCTTATAGTGGCTCAAAATGTGGTTCACAGTTGGCTAGGGGAAACCACTCAGTTTCCTTTAACCATACACCAACCATGAAAACCCCCATGATATTCCATAATTATCCTAACTCCCTGAAAATGAGCCTTAAGCAAGACTGAACCAATGTATTATAAAAAAAGGTAAAAGAATACCTCAAAATGAGTGTGATTTGTATCATAAAGGTTCGTGATCTTATAATCTCCCCACCTTATAATAGTTAATTCTCAAGTTTTAATCCCAAGAATCACTAAGCCTTTGAGGTGAAATGGTCATGCCACTAGGGATTCATAACTGCTTCTCTCTCCCTCATTTCCTCTTAGAAATGTCCTTGATACCAAATCACTCAAACCAATTGTATGATATTTCCCAAAAAACATTCTCACTATGATCCAAAACATGAATCAGATTATCCTCAAAGGGTAAATCAGCCAGAAGCTCAATGTCATCAACATAGATCACATGAAAATATTTGGGTTGATACCAATGAAGATGTGTAACATGAAAAACATTGTGCTTAACATGATAACTATATGGAAGAGAAAATTGAGATTCCACCAGTACGATCCTCTCTGCAATCTCAAATGTTCAGAAATATCTGGGAACCATCTTTCCCTACCCTTGAATCCAAAGGCGACCCAATCTCGACAACTGCTTATGTAATACATGATTTCCCAATATTAACATAAGAGTTTAACAATGTCAAATATAATAATACTTCTTTTTAATATATGTTATATTTATATGTCTCATAATTAACTGGACCTTTTCTAATGTCCCATGCATGAGACTCAGTTCCAACAACACTAACTCACCAGCCTCCATCAACCATAGAGGTGATCTGTGTGGCCTACCATAAAATTCCCCATATGGTTCCATCCAAATAGTCATCTACTAACTATTATTATAGGTGAACTCATCCATCGATATGTTCTTATCCAAATACTCCCAAAAATATATGATTCATTCATGAAAAATGTCTTGTCACACCTGGATAGTGCACTCTAATTTCACGTCTTTCTATGGGTAACAACTCGTTCATAGAAATATATGGATACCAAATTAATTATATAATCATATACAAAATCATGAATTAAATTTATAATAATTATATGAAACTACACTCAATAGAACACTGTGAAAACATACTACCTTCAAAACATACATATCCCACAACTAATCAACCTTGAATGTTTACTGATTAAAAAGAAATGGGAAAATCTTTTCAACTAGTCGAAAATCACCCATATCACATCATTGTTTCAAGGTATCCCTATAATACCTACCACAAAATCTATTGTGTCATCATCACACTTCCATTTCTAGATGGGAAATGGATATAGTTTACCTCCTGGTCAATGATGTTCATCCTTCATTTTCTAAATGGTGTACCATCATGACATAAAACATTGAATATTTTTTTTGATTACCATAAAAAATATTGTCTCCAAATATCATGGTATATCTTCGTCAAACATGGATGCACTATCTATTTAAAGGTATAAAACTCACGAACCACCTCTTACCACATACATGTAGGAACAAAAACATATCATCGAACATATATTATCTCACCTTCATATATTGTCTTATCAAAAGGTGACGCTACACTATATATGATTTCCTTAAATGTTAATACTCTGGATCCTCATATTTCATCTCCTTGATATAGATCATAAGTGTTGAATTGAGGTATGAGGACACATGTGTAATCTTCTTTTTTCCCTAATCAACATCTATATGCATATGAGTAAACAATTCTACCATATTGCACTCAGAATTAAACTCTTAAACTACCTATGTCTATGATTTTCGGTTCAAGGAATTAGATATAAAGTTTCCCTTTTAGGGAATATTGGTTATCCCAAAATCTAATGACTACATATACTCATATAATCTCAAAAGCCTAAGATTCAAGTGTTATTGTGAAATTTTGGAACTTTAAACTTTATTCGGTAATTATAAATATTAAACCTTTATCCTAATACGCAATTATTCTAACACATTAAGTCATAAAAAATATATCCAAATCAAGATCATTCATAGTATAATGTTTTCATCTAGCATCAAATATCATGATCCATATTCCAAAACTCAATATCCTTAATTAAGAACTTCTCCACGTCTCATTCTAGATACATCATAAAATAAAATATACTCCTTATGTGGCTTGGGTTGAAACAAAATCAACACCGTAGTCAAATGCCTCTTCAACTCCTTGAAGTTATTCTCACATTATCTAGACCATACAAACATGAATAACTTATTGGTTAGGACTATAATAGAATCATCAAAATGGGAAAAGACCTAGATAAACCATTGACAAAATCCTACCAAACCCAAAAAACTTCAGATATCAAAAATATTCTTTGTCTACTCCAATAGAAAAACTTCCAAAACATTCTCTCAGTGCACCAACAAACCTTATTCAGATATTATGTTACCAAATAAATGTACCCTTTCAATGCAAAATTAACATATAGATTGCATTGAATATATCATATTATCATTTAGTGTACTCTAGATGATGTTAATATGTCAGGCATGACCATGATGAGTATTAGAGAACAAAAATGTTAGATAGATGATAAAAAATACAAATTGATCCATGTATGGATGAATGATTCTATTCATAAAGACCATAAACACAGTTAGAGAATATATCAATCCAAACGACATCACAACAAACTCATACATCCCATACCGTCTCCTAAAAGAATTCTGTTTTATATCAAAAGGCCTCACTCTGAAAAGATGACACCCTAACCTAAAATAAAACTTAGATAATGAAAATGAACCCCTCAACTAGTTAAATATGTCATAGTTATGTGGAATAGGATACTAGTTCTCAAATTTCATCTGGTTAAACTTCTGGTAATCAATATAGAAAAGTAATGTTCAATTATCCTTCTTGTAAAAAAATACTAGATAACCCCAAGGGAAAATACTCAGATGAAAAGGTTATTTGTTTTTAACATGCACAACATCAATAGTATTTCTTACTATCATGACTGTGAAAATATTTCAAGATTTTTTTGCATGTTTTCAAAATTATTATCATAAAATTTGTTTCTTTAATATTTTGTAAATTTTTTATTTTAAATAAATGACTTCAAAGTAGAAAATGGGGATTTTGAATTTGTTTTATAGGTAGAGAGCTTATTTTCCCCATGAAATGTTTTAAATGTCTTTTTAATGACTAATTTATATGTTGCAAAGTATATTTTTGAATAAATTAGGTTTTACAATGTTTTATGAATTTTTTATTTTAATAAGATATTTTAAATGAAATGTTATATTCCTTGAGAAAAATTATAAAGGATTTATCTTTAAAATCATTATCCTTCTAAGATGTAATACATATACATAACTTATTATTTGTTAGGAATTTCAACCATGGATAACCTTTATATTAATTTTTTAAATATGTTTTGTTTTTATCATGAAAATATGTTTATGAAACCAATTTCACTTCCACAGGTTATACCATGATAAAATCTTTATAAACCCTGCTTTTTTCATGGTTAATGATATGATGAAATTTTGAAATGATTATGAACCCTATCTATTTTATATAGGCTAGGATATAATGAAATTTTTAGAAAAATAATTTAAATTAAAGGCTTATGATATTTTGAATGTATTGTGATCTTGAGGCACACAAATGTATGATTTTCATAATGTGATAGTGGTTACATTATAACCAAGTATGTCAGTTACATTATAACCAAGAATAGTGGTTATGTTATAACCAATTAAAGGGGGTCTATATATACCTCCAATTTATTACGTAATGATTTATACCTCCAGATATAGATATGGTTATAATGGGTAGTGAACCTGATTTAGCAATGGACTTTGTCTGTTATGATAGTCTTCGGAGTGAACCTCCACTACTGTAATGGTTTAGAGAGTAAACCAATTCCACTATGAGGATATAACATTCATTGGGGATTGGGGTTTTTTCATCTAAGAAAGTTTATCTTCCTATGGAGTGCCATGATAAGAGTTGGAAATAATCCTTGACTGATAAGTAAAATATTTTATATGTTTATCTGTATGCCACACTTCTATGTCTTATGACAATGATATAATCTCATGACTCAAGTACAATGATTTACTACATATTCATGTCATATAAACGTCCAATATTTATGTTATTACTCATCATTTTTATTTGTCATATGTTATTATCACATTCTCATTCCATTATTTTCATGTTATTTTTATGTATATCCTTTATTTAACCTTACTAAGAATATGAGCTTAACCATTCTTATGTTTTCTTTCTCCAGGTTATGAAGAATGTTTTTCTGTAGGGTGAGTCTATGAAGAGTACTAAATAGGAACATTTTTCTACAAGACATTCAATATCCTTCACCAATTTAGAATATTATGACCAAATTTTCAAAATTCAATAAACCGTTATGATGGAAAAGAGTGTATTTGTGCCATGTAATGGTTTTTCATCTAAAAATATGAGATATTCATGTTTGATAATCCTATGTTACTTTAGTTGGTATCAGATAAATGATTTATTTAACATTCTGAAATTATTAGGAGAAAAATTTAGTGGGATCCCTAGGGATATTTATATAGATATTTCTATGTATATATCTAAGGATAATTTTAAGGGTGATATAGTCTATAAGAAAAAGACATATAATTTTGTTAAATGGTAGAGTGAGTTGTCTCTAAGAAATTGCATACCTCTTTGGATACTAAAATTGTTTATGGCTCTATCATGTAGGTACCTAGGGGTAATATGTTGATGATAATCCAAATGGGATAGTGTCTAGAATAGACGATGTTGTGATTATTTCTAATCAATTTTCAGGGAAAATAATTTACAATGTGTACCTTAACAAACTCTCAAACTCACCAAAGAAGATAATGAAGGAGTTCACTGAGATTTTGGGTAGTATATTACAAGGTTGAAATAAGATTAAGTTTTTATTATGTTGATAATGTGGGAATAAACACCCAAGTAGATGTCATAGAGAAAGGAGAAGATGTTTTGACGATGGAAAAGAAGGAAAAAAATAGGTAATTAAAAAGGGAAAATGAAAATATTGTCTAACAAAATGGATCATAATAATGGTATCTATAAGATATCATCAACTTTTTAATTATTTAAATATAGAAATTATATGCATTATGAAATTCTAAGTCTTAATATGAATTATCGTGAAGAAAAATTAATCATCATTTTACGAGTAGTAGATATATTTACAATGATGGATACAATAAAAATGACTTATTTATATAAATAGTTATTAAGGAATAGGATGATTTATCCTAGTTAATGGTTTGAAAAGTAAGTGGTATTAATTAAGTATTTATATATAATAATTTAATTACTATTATATATTAATCACATATATTTATAATTATTATATGTAAAATTTTGAATTTAATTTTTCCAGGAAAATGTTGAATGGTTCTAATGAACTAGAAAAGTGTTTTAATGTAAAAGTGATATTAATTTTAAAACGTGAGTAAGGGAAATATAACCCTTGATATGTTCCTCATGTTGAAATAATGAAAAATATATAATGGATGAGGATAATGTAAATTGTAGAGTACTGATGAATTAGGAATTAATTAATGATTTGTGGAGAAAGTGGATTATGCCATCATTGATGGAGTTTACAGAATTTATAGATTTAGGTAATATATACCATTATAAATGTTTTATGTAATGAATGAGTAATCACATATGATTTCAGTAATTATTTGTGGTAATTCAGTTTATTACCATGACTCGAGAGAATACATGGTGAATATATTCACACATATGGTATGTGACAATAAAGATCAACTTTATTATACATGGGGGATTCTTGTTATTTTTATTTTGAGATATTTAGATAACTTATTTGTTATTTTTTTAATTTTGGATGGTTATACGGTTAACCATTTAAGGAATTGAATAAGTTGATCTTTGGATAAGGTTTTAGATATTTATGTATTACTTCACCATATGAATATTTATGTATATTGGATAATAAATCATAACATTTTTCTAAATAAAGATAGAAGGAATGAGTTATCATTCAATTATGGTTATTACGACCCACTACTGTTTTAGGTAAAAACATAAAATTAATCCACATTTCATGGAGTAATATATGAAGTGTAAATTGATTAAGTCGCGACCAAAGGATAACACTATGTATATGAAATATAGTGAGATAGAGTAAATATATATTCTTATTAAAAATTTGACACTCTATGAAATGGTTCATAAAATACATCTTTTCCTCTTATCATCATTTTTTAGGATATTAATTACCTTTTTCATTTCTCTTTGGTTTATGGTTTTGTGGTCATTAACATTCTCTAGATCATCCACTTTCTTATGATCGATGATATCTATCACTTTTTATAATTATTAATGTTTTTCTTCCATGTCAAAATCATAACTTCCCACCTATCTTATTTTATGCAGAAACATATTTGTGATTTTATTTAGGTATCCTTTATGTTTCTAAGATTCATTTTTTAGGGAATTTTTTTTATTCATTTCTATAATGTGGGGTTTGATGATATAATTTTCAAATGTAAAACCACTGATGGATGAGAAAAATTTTGAGGCTGAAATTCATTTTATGGGGGATATAACATAACACCCAAATATTTTTTGAATTAATTATTTCAAATATATTTGATCTTTTTTATATTTTACCCTATAATTTGCCTATCTTGTGTTATAAAGAACATTAAGATTTAGTGAACCATGAAATAATATTATTTTAAATAAAACCATTATAACATAGAAATTAAATAGATTGGTATTAATAATTTTAAATTCATTATGAAATATAAATATAAATTTCCTACTCAATATATATTAATTTATAATTTGGTAGTAAATAATTAATAAATTTCTTGAAACATAATTATATTAATCTAATATAACTTTTCTTCAAAAATAATTTTAATTTCCTTTAGTGAGAAAATATTTTATTATAAATTTTATAAATTTTATTTTATAAAATGAAATAAATTTATGAAATCATCATATCAAAATTAACTTGTTTTTTAATTATTGGACTTATCGGAAAATGTCTTTTTAGTGAATAATGAAAATTAAAATTTTTTAAAACCATTCATTTTTTAATAAATTAAGTAATTTTAATGAAACCTTTTAAGGTAATATAATTATTGTTCTGATATATTTAATCCACATTTTTAATTTTGAATCATCCATATACTAGATTTTTGTAGGATTTTTTTGGATTAAAATAGTGTTTTTTCTCAAACAAATTTTAAAGTGCATGTTGTTTCTCCATTTTAATTAATTAATAATAAAAAAATTTGGAATATTTTAAAAGAAATTAATATATTAAATATCAATGATATTATATTAATATTAATACATTTATTTTTATTATACATAGAGTTGATATAAAGTCAACTTGTGATTAAAAACATACACTTATCGAAAACCCGTTTTTTCATCAAGTCTATGAGTTTGGTTTTAAATTTTATTTTTAAAAGATTTAGAAAACTTATATGAAAATATGAAATTAACTTTTTAAATCATCATTTAAAAATTATAATAGGAATAATGTAATTAGAATTTTCAAAACAAAAAATAATTTTTTGACGAATAATGAAAAATAATGAATATTAATTGAAAATTTCTTTTTCATTTAAATTATTTATAAATTTAAAATATATTTTAAATTGAATTTAAAGTACAATTAGTTCATTTATACATCCATAAATCCAATTTAGGTCTTCGGAATAATTTTTATACCAAATTTTCATATAAAAACATTGTAATCATTTGACCATTTTCCCTTTCAAAACATTCATTCTAATCGCGTCTACGAGGAAAAAATTAAATTAAAATTTTCCAAATAAATGAATATAATATGGAATAATGGATTCCATATTTTTAATAATCATAATTTGTATTATCTAATATGTTGAGATTATTTTTTTATGAAAATTAATTGTAAAAACATTAATTATTATTTAACATGGAAAGGTAAAAACTTTTTTACTATGGGTTAAACTAAACGATAAAGGTTAAAATAACCTATAAACTAATCTAAAATTTATTTTATGGAAATATTTTTACCTTATAATTTATAAGGTTCTAATTTGATAAATTTTTAACCTTTTTCATGGGAAAATGTGGGTACACCTTTATCTTTTAAAATATTACATCTTTCTCACTCTCGTCACTTAAAAATGCCGTTACTACTTCTCTCATTCTCACACCATCAAACACACCTCATTCAGATAAGGACATACCTAATCACTTAAAAAATAGCTCATATCATACTAAAATAATTATTTTCTACAGACAAACATTCTAGAAATAAATTGGGTGAAAAACTAAAATGGATACCTAAAGAAGAGGTAATGTTCATCAGCAAGCGTTATTGTTTTATATATTCTTCCACATAATTAAATAATATCATACACTTATAATATATAAACATCAGTATATTACATTTAATGGTATTTCTATATTATGTTCATGACCTAAAACAATCTCTGCTTCCATTAAATGGGATACAAAATCATTATTTATATGTACAGCAGACTACCACCTCGCAAACTGATGTCATTCGTTTCTCAATTACCACCTCTCAAGGATTGAAATTGTGATGGGTTTATTTTTAATTATATATTTATGTTTTTTTGTCATTATGGAATTATAATATCTCTTACATATTCATACTCTATATTTTGTGAGAATACGATAACATCGCTCATGTGTACGGTGGACTACCGACTCCCAAATCGATGTGATATTTTTATTCATTATGTAGAAGGTATTAAGGAATTTTTTATTTAAAATATATGACATATATTACATAAGAATTATTATATATTTATAATATATTTATGTATATATATATATATACTATACCTTTCATTCATTCATTCCAACAAGGAAATGGAAACAACGTTCATACATACATACGACCATCCATTCTCACGAACAATGTAATTCATTTTCTATAACTAAAGTATATATATTACTATAAATAAATATATAATAAATATATATGATATTAATATAATGGTTCAAATTATGGATATTTTGAAACCATTATTGAATTATGAGTATAAAAATAAAAAATCAAGGTATATTGGAAAAACAATGCAGTTATTACAGTGAAACATGACTTAACAAGAAATTGTTAATAAACAGGAAATAAAAGGTTATAAGAAAAAAATAAGGGATGAAGTATACATATATATATGTATGTATGTATATATGTATGTAGTATGTATATGTGGTTCATTAATAGATTTATAATAAACTTATATTTATTACCGAGGAGGTTTGAACATGTACAATAGAAGTCAAGACTTATTGTAAGTTATTCCAATATCACTTATTACTTTTGTGAGACACATGCCATATTCATCACCTATTAATTTTATGTGGTGTATATAATGAACATTAATGTATATCATCATTCTTATCCAGATCACTATTGGGTTTTACATATCCATTTGATTATCTCTCTTTCATAGGGTTTACATTTCAAAAGTAAACAAATTGGTAAGAGATTTTTTGTCTCAATTTGCATTCTTTGAGACATATGTTATGTTGTGAACCTATCTTCCTTGTTTTGGAAAATATCACAAATAATTTACATGTAATATATTTAATTTATTTATCCAAATAATATTTTAATATTATTTTAATGACTTTCCTTTATGGTCCTTACTTTTTAATGTTTCCAAAGTGGTAATGATTTTATGTTTCAATCTCATTGTTTATCAGGATTGTTTTTTATTATGTTTATGATGAAAAAATATTAGGATCCATATATCAAGAATCTCAAGACTTTTCTTCACCTCTATTTATTAATGATATTAATAGTACCGCTTTTCCACTCTTTGGTACTTTAAATAATTGAGCAAGTGTTTTTATGAAATCACAAATTCTTTTATCTCCACTATCAAAAATATAATTTCATACAAAATAATGTTTTCTAAATATTAAAATTTCTTTTACTAATCACATGATATTTTTTTCAAAGATAAATTTTCCAAATTTTTTATCTTTTACAGAAAATGTATGGAATGAAATATTCTTATCATTTTTTGAACAATTTCTGTTTGGATTTTACTGAAAATGTGAAAATAAAATTTGTTTTTAATACACAGGACATGAATGTTATTTCTCATTATCCTGAACATTAAATTATTTGAATCATAACTTAGAAGTTTTCAAAAAAAAAATTCAATGAAAATATTTTATTTAATATTTTCTAAATTTTTATATTTTAAACAAATTGTTTAATGTAAAAAATGGTTTTTGAGATTGTTTTAAAATGTGTTTCAAGGAAGAAAGGCTATTTTCTTCAAAACAATTATTTAAAATGATTTTTAAAAGATTCATTTATACGTTAAAATTTAATTTTAAATGAAAAATATTTTAAAAATATTTTATGATTTTTTTAATAATATACATTCAATGAAATGTTATCTTTCTTAAGAAACAGTTCAGGTGATTTATCATTCCATATAATTATCCATATAAGATAAAATACTTTGATGCAACTTATTGTTTTTTGGGGATATAAATGAAGGATCAAATTATTATTTTTTCTATAAATGGTTTATTTTTATTATAAAAACATGTTTATGAAATGTGTTTCTCTTACATTAGTTATATCATGATAAAATGTTTATGTAGCCTGTTTATTTTCATGGTTTATGCTATGATGAAATGATGAAATATTTATGAAACCTATCACTTATCCATATGTTATAATGTAGTGAATTGGTTATAAAACCCATTTTATTTTACAGTATATGATATGGTTAATTTATTATAATCTTGTGGCACACATATGAATGATTTACATTATGTGACAGTGGTTAAGTTGTAACTAAAGATAATGGTTACATTATAACCAATGATGGTCGTAATGTTACAACCAAATTAGAGTGGAACCTATATCTCCATCGATTTAATTATTTAATTTTTATTATACCATGAAAAATATAATACTGGAATAGGGAGTGAACCAAGTTTAGTAATAGGATTTTTCACCCATGATGGTATTGAGAGTGAACATTGACTACTATGATGGTTTGGGGAGTGAACTCATTAAATAATGAGGAAAGGGCCACCACTAGGGATGGTGGTGTTACCACCCTATAGGTGTATCCACCCATGTATTTCCTTGATATTTCATGGAAATAATCCAAGACTACTAAGGTAATTATTTTCTAAACATATTTGTATTCTACATTTCAATGGCTTATAACATTGTTATAGTCTCATGAATCATCTACTTTGATTTATTTTTAATCATGTCTTGTAAACTACTAATTTTTATTTAATGACCTATGATTTTATCATTTAATATATGGGGTATGGGTTTTATATTATATTCTCACATTATCATACCATCATGCCACATTTTTGTCTATGTATTCCCCTTTCCCTCTTAATAAGAATCTAAGATCACATGTTCTTATGTTTTCATTCCACTTGTTATAAAGAATAGTTATATGTAGGGTATATTTATTAAGTATACAAAATGGGAATATATTTGGAGGAAACATTGAATATATTTCACTATATTTGAAAATTGTGTACCATGTTTCCGAAGGAATTAAATATTACAGTCCTCTGTCACGCGTTTGTGTAATTTAACGATTATTCAAATAAAAAGATGTAATATCCATATACGAGAATCCTTGGTCACTAAAGTTTCTATCAGATGAATTTTTTCATTAAACTTTGGAAATAATGATGTGAAAACATTATTTAGATATCTAGGGATATTTCTAAGGATATTTTTATGGATGTCTCTAAAGATATGTCTAAGGAAGAGGTATTGTATAGTAAATTTTCCTAAAATATAAAGTGTAGGTTAGAGAGAGTGGTTTTAAAGAATTCACTTCCATTTTTGGATACTAAATGTTAATGTGGATCTACTGTAGAGTTACCTAGGGGTAATAACTCTAAAAAAGTAACAATGATATGTACTCTATCATCTCATTTTTCACTACAGTGGGCCTTGCTGCTGTAACACAATGAAATTATAAAGTAAGAACCTTGTATTTTATAACGTTTATGACACGCAACACCATGTACATAAGGTAATATAATATCTAAATACATTATAATATATTTAATATTCAAAATTGATTCTATATATAAATACAACCCTAAGTTACCTTGTGTTACACGCAATAGATACCTTCCTTGATATCTTGCATTACACGCCTGACGGATTTTCCCCAAATAACAATGTATTATTAAAATATTATTATTTAATATAATATGATATATCATAGTCATTATTTCAGCTGTAATGAATATTATTATCTAAATTAAGAAGATATATGATTCATATAAATATAAAATAAATTCTTGGGTTATCAATTAATGAGAAACGAAAAAAAGAACCAATTAGATATAAAGGGAAATGTTATTATTATTATTATTCCAGAGGCGTTTTTTTATAATTAATATAATTAAATACAATTACATAATTATTTTATTGAAATATATAATTTATATATTCTGTAATATATTTTTTATATTCATCCAACTGATTTTATAAAAATAAGATAAGAAAACCGCAAATTCTACAAATAAAAACTTATATTTTTATTAAGGCAGTTTACCACATTTTAATGGAGCAAAAACTTTGAATCTGAATTCTGGTTCATTTATGAATATAAATTGATAAAATAAACTTTATTTTTGAATTCATATAGTCAAAACTATCTTAGGGTTAATTTTTTGTATTTTTCTAGGAAACTCCATTTTAATGAATAGTTAAATTACTAAAATTTAGTTAAAATAACCTTTTAATTTACATAATTATTAGTGTTAAATTAAATATTTAATTTGTTTTAATGTCACGATAAATAAATTATACATATATTAATTTTATTTATTTCATTATAATCAATTTCACATTGAAATTTAATATAATAACTTAACAATCTTTTGAACACATTCCTACATTAAAAACAAGTTATTTCATCTCATATGTGAGATTAGAATTACAATTAATTTATCCACTTATATGAGTTTATTTTTTAACATAAAACATACCTAGTTTTAATCAGTATAATATTTTTTTCTAATAACATCAACCTAGTTTTTTGACTGAAAAGATTACTGAAAGTGATTAAAATTAATTACAGTGATTTAGGTAAAATTAAGATTAATAAAGAATTAGACCTTAACCATAAAGACTAAAATTTCATGGAACCATTTCCAAAATCCAATGGATGAAAATAATTTGACCGTATCCCTTTTGGTTTTAATTTTATGGGTTAATGGGATATTTATAAATGGATGTTCCATATATAAATGGTTAAGTATGGAAAATGACAAAAGGGAACTTTCCATACCTTTAACATTTATAAAACATTTAAATATGCTAAAAACATAATATTTTAGGTTATATATATAATTTTTAAATCCAAAATTGATATTATTATGATAATTATTTATCAATAATTTTTATAAATGATTTAGTTACTTAAAATGCTTAATAAATGCCAACATAGTGATAATTTAGTAATTAACAAAATTAACTGATACTATAAATATTAAAATTGAGGTATATTGATTGATTTATTATCATTATTTATTTTTTAGATTAATATATCTTGTTACACAACTTTTAAAATTAAAATATTTGAATCCAAATATTTTTTGAAGTTTTAAAATTAAAATTAAATAAATAATGTCAAAATTGACATTATTGTTATTTTATAATAAGTAAAATTTCATTAAATGATTTCAAATTAATAAAATTATTAGATTCGGAAATGTGATTTTAAATGTTAATAAATATTTAATATCGTCTATTAATGGACCAATTGGTCTTTTATAATTACCATATTGACCCATATATTGTAAAAATGTTATTAACACGTTTTGGGTTTAAGTAGTGTTTTAGTGCGTCACATGCGCTTGTTTTAAAATAAAATTCCAAAACACATGGGAATATTATTTTAAAAATTACATATCATTTTAATAATTTATTGGATCTATATTTTCTAATAAATTTCACTTTATTTTAGTCATAATGGTTAAATTAATTAGATTATAATACTAGATGTTTTAATAGAAACCAAAATGATAAAATTAGGGATCCCTTGAAGTTAAGGAAAAAAATTATTAAAATGAAAATATTTTTGTCTATTGGTGGTTCTAATAAACAATTATTACCCTTAAAGCATTATTTTTCCAGTTTTGAGTCACTTTAGGAATGTATACCTCTCATTAATGAATACCTTTTGGTATTTACAAGAGTGTCACTCCCCCTCCACTATAACAATACTCTGATCCTCCCATATAATGATATCTCTCAAAATATTTAGGTTCTTCCATACCTACCCAAATATTCTCCAATAATTCCTAAAATCCTCCTATAATCCTCCATTTGGTCATAATGTAATCTAAATAATCCCTTTGGTGCATACCAAAACGAGTTACCCGATTAAGAGATAATGTCTTCTCTCAAGATATCAAGTTTCATTTTCATTATCCACCCTCAAAATAACATTATTATATGTGTATATAAAACAAAAAATATCCTTAATATACTAGTATTTTTTTATCTAAATGGTTTCACATAAACATACACACACCTCCATCTAAGGGGTAATAAACATACTATTTTTGTGTACAACTAACTACTGCCTCACGAAACGATGATTGTTCATTTTTCCCTTACCACCTATCATGGTGGCCATTATGATGGAAAATAAATTTATATATGATATATATGTTATAATAATTTCTTTATGTTTACTTAATTTTTGTTTTCAACATACTATTATGCTTCTCATCTTGCTTAAATATGACAATTCTGTTTGAGGAAGTGTGGACTACCACCCCCTCAAGGCGATATGGCTCATTCAAGCCATATATAGAACATATAAATGATGGTTATAATAAAAAAATGTAACATATATAAAATCGATATGATACTAGAATTATAATATACAAATGTGTCATTTAGTTTTCATTACTTTAATATAACCAAGAAATGAAAGTAGTGTTCATGTGTACGTAGGACTTATTGTCTCAATGAACAGTGCACTTCATTTCTAATCTCCAAAATGTCCTGATTATACTAAATACATATATACTGATTATATATGATAATTAATTTGTGTTTTAAATTATGAACATGATGAAGTTTTTATATAATTAATCGGAATAACATGTAACATGTTAAAACTTACTCAAGTCAATTGGGATATTAACACCCAAAATAACGAGATTAATGAATTAATGTGTGTTAAAAAACAGGTAATAAAACATTTTAATAAGTTATTATATGATATTATAAAAATTAATATGGTTATATTATAAGTTTTTAAAATATTTTATACCACTATATGGTAGGATAAAACTGAACAAAAAAAGGAAGGTTAAGGGAATGGATTTTCATCTCACTTTTTAAATCTGTGAGATTAATGTAATATTCACTACTTACATTTTTTTGTTGGTATATCTACCTCTAATTTTGATATATTATATCATTATTTCCTTATATTTAATGATATTTAAATTTCAATTTATTTTAATCTTTCATGTAACCATTGACTCAAAATCTAATCTTGTAGTAAGAGAATTTCGTCTCAATTTACATTCCCATGAGACTTATTTGTTATTATGTGCCAATTCACTTTTATTTTTTGTATATACTAGATTTGTCATCTCATATCATGAGTAAAATTATTATTATGATATTATAAGTTTAATTTATTGTCATACGTTTCAATAGATTATAATTCAAATGTTTTAATGTGGTATGCATCACTTTGGAATGTTTATATATTATTCTCCTCAAGAATGTGCATAATGGTTATCCTTCAAATCTCACATTATTTTGTGATTGTTTACATTTTTTGAAATAATCGATTTGTTTAAATCATTTTTTTGGAAATTTACATAAATATCCATATCATTTTACCTAAATATTATTATTTTCTAAACTATATACCATTTTTCATACGGTGTTCACTTTAAAAGTATTAGATTTTTTTCCTCATGCCGTGACGGTATTAGATTCATGGCATGAAGAACTGATAGTATTATATTCTTGTCATGAATCCATGAAATTATTATATTCATGGAATTAATCCTTGATAGTAAAAAAACTCTTATCACGAAGCCTTGAATGTTATAGATTCATGGCACAAAGCATTTATTAAATTTGATTCTTGTCAAAAAGCCTTGAAAGTATTATATTCAAGGAATGCAACATTGAAAGTATTAAATCCTTGTCATGAATCCTTAATGGTAAATTTTATCTATCAATAATTAATAATTTTAATCATTTAGTTTCAATTTTATTTTATCCGTTAAATTTTTCATCTATATATTTATGGAAACGTTTACTTTTGTTTTCATTGATTAAATGGTTTGGGTTTCAGTTTCTTACCAAAAAATATCAATTTTTTCTTATCCAATTATTTTAATGGAATTTATTATTAGTTATTTACCTAGCCATGTCAATTTATTCTAGTTGATTCATTATTAATTCCTATTTACTTACCCTTACTGATCATTTGATCTTACCTTATTATGTATCATTTCTCTAGGTTATGAAGAAGAAATCCTTCATTAAGATTTCAAGGATGATATTTATTTATTTTCATCCAAAATAATATTTTTATTCCATATTTCTCATTGTATTATTGGTATCATTAGGTAATTTAGATTTCTTAGAGTTCTAAACTGATTGTTCCCTCGGTATTTGACTCCTTGTAATCATGCCAAAGTAATAAAATAATGCATCGGCTCTGGGATTCTATGGTATGGGCCTAAAAATTTGTATTAGATAATTTTTACCAGTAATATAAGAATATAGATTTAGAAAACATAGATAAGAGAGAAAATATAGAAGGTCTAAATTAAGGAAATGTATACAAGAACATCATATAATTTTGTTAATGTTGTTATTAAGTAGGTATTCTTATGAATAAATCTTTGTCTAAATACTATAAGTGGATGTGGTTCTAGAATATATGTACCTAGAAGAAATAACTTTGAAACGGTGTTCCAAGACTGACTCAGGTTAACATGGAACATGAAAAAGGGTCTTACGGTTCACCTGTTTTGTCACTCATGGGAGATACAATTAGGACAGTTCACAATTTCATTAACTACAATTATGAAGGATTTAGAAGTAATGATTTACCCAATTTAGGAAAATCTAATGATTCTAGGACTCAAGATTCATAAATTTCTGTTCAATAAAATATATGTAATTATACATTAGTATAGGATTTAATTGAGAATATTCCATTGTTTAGAAATGGTGCCTAGTAGAAGGAATGAGAACCCCACTAATACACGTGATCTAAAGAGTAAGAAGGATCAATAATTTCGTGGTATTAAGACAATATTTAAAAGGTAAATAGTATCCTATACATTATCATCATATGATGACATCATATCATGGGATAGTGAGATGGGTAAATAATTCTCTATTTACTATGTCTTTGAAGGAAACCAAAACAAGAAAAATCCATTTAATCACCATTAAAAAGGTATTGAGTCGAAAAATATGAAGGGAATGAAGGATTTTCCGACATGTGGAGATTTTGGAAAGAAACCTTTTGGTACTTTCATTAAGGTAATGTGAGTTTGTTATATGTGTGGATAAAAAGGAAAATAAGTTTATTATTGAAAGGGTAATAAATTGGTTTCCAATTTACTAATGTTACACTGCTTAGAGATAGGACATTAAGAAAAGCAATGTCCCATGCATTAAAAGAATATATACCAAATGATGATATTGGACAATGATCTATTTATTCTACTATCGTAGAAGAAGAGTAATAATTTACATAAATATTCATGAATTATTCCAAATGAATATTTGATTAACAATGTACAATATATATGAATTATAGAGTATATGAGGATTTTACTAAAAAACATTCATGTTAAGGATTTTAGATTATATGTTGAATGGTACCAAGAAACATTATTCAATATAAATTTAATCTTTATGAAAATAATACGAATGAAGGAATGAAAATCCATAATATGTTGTTGAGGTTGAGGTAATGATGAAGAAATGTTTGATTTGGATAAGTTCTAACTACCATGGAACTGATTAAAGACTTATGAAAAAGTGGTCTATGATATAATTGATGGAGTTTTACAACACTATTTGATTTAATTAATATATCCAATAACATGTTTCCTACATAATAAATATGTTTTATGGTAATTAGAGTAACTACTGTATTTCAAGAGGATACATGATCTGTTTATTCAAATGTTTGGAATGTGAAAATTTAGAGACACTTCATGTTGATTAAAGGATAACTATAAGTTAATTTTTTAAATTCATTAGTTCTCCTTCATAAGTGATTGGATCATATATAATCTCTTGGAAAATTTAACAACTTATGAAATGGTTAATTTAGATGAGATTTTAGAGGTTAATTTATTAATTCACTCTATGATAAACCATGTTCTAAGAGATGAAGAATAAATTGTTCATGGTGTAATAAAAAGAAATTATTAGGTGTATAGAAACAAATATTTACTTATATTCTTATAGTGTGAAATAATTCCTTAACTATAGAAAATGGTGTTTTGAAACAAAAAAGTTGTCCATTTATCATCATTTTTATGATATCAGTGGAACTTATTAACAAATCTGGTTTATGGTTTTTTGGTCTACAACTTTCAGCCGAACATGTTCTTCATCACTATCCTTCATAACATGATTTTCATATTTTTCTTCTGTATCCATTTTTCAATTTCCCACTTATGTTCTCCAACTAGGAAACTTGTTTACGTTAACATTTCACTTTCATTTCTCTCTTATTAAGATTATGTGTTATTAAACCTATTTTAGATGTGGGTTTTTTATTAATAGTTTATTTTCAATCCCTATATTAGTAAGATCAAGTTTACTTTGTGAGGTCACATTTCAATTTAGGTGGGGGAAAAAGTAACACCACAAAATTCTAAAGTAGGAACCTTGTATTTGATAGCGTGTTTGGCTCACGACACCAAACACATAATGGAATATAACAAACAGATAATTTATAATACATTTAATATTTAAAATAGATTCTATATATCCATGAAACATAGAGTTATCTTTTTTTACATACATGAGTGACCTTCATCAATAGTGTGTGTTACACACAACACTGAGTTTCACCAAATAACAATTTATTATTAAATTATTATTATTTATTATAATATGATATAACATAGCCTTTATGTTAGCTGTTATGATTATTATTACTTAACTTTTGAAAATTTAAGGTTTATATAAATATAAAATTAATTCAGGTGTTATCAATTAAGGATAAATAAAAATAATAACCAATTAGATATAAAAAGAATTATTTTTATTTTTATTCTTCAAAATGAATTTATCCTTTTTAAATATTAATATATACATTTTTTTTAATGATTTTAAAGAAAAATATATTTAATATATTCAATAAAAGATTTTTATATTCATTCAATTTATCTTATAAGCATATGATAATAGTAACCCCAATTCTACACATAAAAACCTATATTTTTATTAAGGCATTTCACCGCCTTTTAATGTCACACCTATTTTAAATCATAATTTTGACATGTATATGAATTTAATTTGATAATATAATATTCTTTTTTAATTCATCATGTCTAAATTATCTTAAAGATAATATTTCAAATTTTTTTATAAATATCATTTTTTATGAATATTAAAAATTGTGAAAAATTAGTTAAAATAGCTTGTTCGTTTAAATAAATAGAAGAGTTAAATTATATATTAAATTTTATAAAGGTAAAATTAGATCAGTTATAAAAATATTAATAAAATTTAGTTCATTATAATGATTTTCACTTTGAAATTGAACATAAAAACTTAACAAACTTTTGATCATTTTTCTACATTAAACCCCCACTATTTCGCCTAATTTGTGAGATTAGCATTAAAATTAATTTAGATGATTAAGTGAATTTAATTTCATAAATCTAGAATAAATGGTTGTAATCAGTAGTGTTTTTGTCTCCTAATAAGATTAACTTAATTTTTTGACCAAAACGATTACTGAAAGTGATTAAAATTAATTAGGGTGTTTAAGGTAAAATTAAGCTTAATAAAGAACTGGACCTTAACCTTAAGGACAAAAATAACTTAGAACAATTTTAAAAATTGATTGGATGCCAATAATTTGACCATATCCCCTATTTTTTCATATTTTATGGGTTAATGGGATATTATTAAATGGAAGTTCCCTATATAAAATGATAATTACGGAAAAAGGGAAAAGGGAAATTTCTAAATCATTCACATTTATAAAACATTTAGATATGTAAAAAACATCAATTTTTCAATTATATATATAAATTTAAAAGCTAAATGGGTTATTGTTTCATAATAATTTATCAATAATTATTTGAGATGATTTAGTTACTTAAATGGTTTAGAAATGCAAACGTAGTGATTATTTAGTAGTAAACTAAATTAAATAATATTATAAATATTAAAAGTGAGGTATATTGATTGAATTATTTTGATTAATTATTTTTTTAGTTTAATATATATTTTTACACAGATTAAAAAATAATATATTTGAATCCAAATATTTTTTTGACATTTTAAAAATGAAATAAAATTAATAATGTTAAAATTGAAATTATTGTTATTTTATAATAAATGAAATATTATTAAATGATTAAAAATTATTTAAAAAAACCAATATTATAAAAATTGATTTTTATGTATTAATAAATATTAAATATGGATCATTAACAGACTAATTAATCATTAATAATTAAAATATTGATATATATCATCTAAAAATATTGTTAATACAGTCCAGGATTAAGTAGTGTTTTAGCCCGTTACGTGCGCTTATTTTAAAATAAATTTGCAAAAAAATGAGAATTTTATTTTAAACATTAGAAATAATTTTAAATATTTAGTTAAACTATATTTTATTATAATAATTAGTTTAGTTTAGTGTTAATGGTTAATTTAATCGGATTATAAAACTAGATGATTTCATAAAAACCAAAATGATAAAATTGGAGAATCTTAGATATTAAGGATCCAAATAATTAAAATGAATATATTTTGTGTGGATAATATTTGAATTAACCATTATTACCCTTTAATACAATATTTATTCATTTTTAGTCACTTTAGATATGTTATATCTTCCATTGATGAATACCTTTTGGTATTTACAAGAGTGTCACTCTCCCTCCACTAAAAAATGCCTCTTATCCTCTGAAATCATTACGCCTCTAAAACTAGTTAGTTTTGGCCAATACATAACAAAATATTCTCCCATAATCCATGAACTCATCCTAAATTCATACCTTTTCATAAATTCTATCGAAAGTATCTCTTTGGTGCAAACATAAAGGAGTTAACCGATTTAGAGGGAACATCTTCTCTAAAGATCTCATGTTTCATTTCCTTTTTACACCCCCTCCAATATCCTTATTAGTTGATTATATAAAAAATAAGTATAAAAAATATTATATTATGTTTTTATGTAAATGTTTCTACCATAACATACACACACTTGTATCTAATGGGTAATGAACATTCTGTTTCTGTGTATGAGGAACTACTGCCACACAAAAGGATGATTGTTCATTCTTTCCTTACAACCTATCATGGTTTCCAATATAATGAACACTATCATTATATACGATATATATTATATTTATCATTCCTTTAGGATTATGTAATTTTTTTTGTATTTAACATACCTTTATTCCTTCAATCATGGGAAAATATTATAATTTCATTTGAGGAAGTGTATACTACTACCCCTCAAAGCGATATGACATGTTTGTGTCTTACAAGAAACATATAATGGATGATATTAATAACACTATGTAATATATATAAATTATATATGATACTAGAATTATAATATACATATGTATCATTTATATTTCATTATTTTAATATAACCATAAAATGAAAGTAGTGTTCATGCGCACGTACGGGCTACCGTCTCCATGAACGGGGCAACTCATTTCTATTATACAAACATTATAGACTATTATAAATACCTATATCAAGGTTATATATGATAATTAAGTCATTAATTACGTTTAGGAGATGATTATACCATTATCTAATTAATTATAACAACTAGTAACAAGTTAAAATATACTCAAGAACACTTGGTATTTGACACCCAAAATAGTGACATTAATGGATGATTGTTAACAAATGGGTAATAAAACATTGTAATAAGTTAATATTTGATATTTTAAACATTATTATGGTTATAGTATACGTTATTAATGTATTTTTAACTACTATAATGAAAAACAAATTCCACACAACAAAAATAACGGTTATGGTAATGGATTTTCATATCACCTTTTAAATATGTGATATTATTATCCTATTCAGTACTTACTTATTCTGATTGGTACAACTACCTACCTTTTTGATATATTATATAATTATTAAACATTATTTCATGATATTAAAAATTTTAATTGATTATACTATTTCATAGAACCCTTGAATCAAAATCTACTCATGTAGTAAAATAATTTCGTCTCAATTTACAATCCACTGTGATTTATTTGTTATTATGTGTCAATTAACATTTATTTTGTGTATATACTAACTTCAACAAGTAATATCAAGAATCCATTTATAATTATGATATTATAATTTTCATTTTATATCCTAAATTTCTGGATATTATCTTTCAAATGTTTCAATGTTGCACGAGACACTTTAGAATATTTAAATATTTTTCTCCTCAAGAATTGTTTTAATGGTAATATTTCAAATATCACTATATTTTGTGATTTTTGACTTTATATTCAGACAATAAAATCATTTTAAACATTTTTAATTATAAAATAACTTAATTTCCATATAATTTTTCAAGAATATGAACATTTCCTAAACCATATAGAATTTTTCATAAGGTTTTCACTTTAAAAGTATTATATTCATATCCTGAAGCCATGATAAAGTTAGATCCATGGCACGAAGCCTCGGTGGTACTAGATTATTCACATGAAGACTTGAAAGTATTAGTTTCATGGAATGAAGACTGTATTGTTTTATATTCCTAAATTTACTCCTTGAAATTCATAGATTATTTGAATGAATCCTTAACAGTATTAGTTTATTGTCATGAATCCTTTAAAGTATTAGATTCATGGATTCCATCCTTGAAGGTATTATATCCTTGATATGAAGCCATAGAGGTAAATTATTGATATTAATAATTAATAATTTCCCTCATTTAGATTCATTTATTATTCATCCATGATATTTTTCATTTACATGTCTATGGATATATTTAATTTTCATTTCATTGATTAAATAGAATGTGTTTCAATTTCCTACCTTAACATATTGATATTACCTAATCTATTTATATTAATTGAATGTGTTCTATGTTATTTACCTATCCATGTTAATTTATTCATATTTATTCATTATTTATTCTTCCTTACATACCATTTATAACCATTTTAGCTCACACTTATTATGTTTCATTTCTCTATTTTATGAAGATAAAATATTTCATTAAGCTTTAAAGTATGATGTTTATTTATTATTACTATATATCACGTTTATACTTACTATTTACCATTTTATTATAGGTATCATTATGAAGTATTGATTTCCAAGACTGCTAAACTAATTATTACTTCATGATTTGATTCACAATAATCATTCCAATTTTATAAAATAATCCACCTTCTATGGGATTCTAGGGTCAGGGCATTATAGATGAACACCTAGATTGACACTCCCATGGGATATAATATGTAAATTCAAAAAATATGTAGGAACCATCATGAAATATTTTTGTAGATGATGAGTATTAATGACCTAGTATAAACCTAATGTGTCATAAATTGAAAATAATTTTTCTTGATTTAGACACCTGAAAATTATTTTCTTGATTATTTTTTCCCAATATGATCTAAATTTCTCACACTATTCATTTTCATTTTTGACAATGTAGAAAACAATAAGTAATTTAGTTAAAATGTAATGTGGTGGTAAATATACTAAAGAGCATAAAAATGATATGATTACTGGAGTAAATCATGTTTTGATAATGACTATTTATTTTTAAAATAACATAATTAACAATGTGTATTTTAACCAACTTCCATACTCATAAAAGAATATAATTAATGATTTTACTAAGATTTAGTGTTATAGAGAATATGGAGGAAAGAATATTTAGTTTTTTATCTTTAAAGAATGTGGGATGAGAGACCAAATTGGAAGTCTTATAGGAATGAGAAGATGTTTTGACTTCGTAAATGAAACACACAAAGAAATTAACTACAAAGGTAAGATAAAACATTCAGCTAACACAATGGATACGAAGAATGGTCTCTCTAAGATATCATTAACATTTGAATTCCTTAAATATAGAATGTATGGATATTATAAAAATAGATGCCCTAAGGGGAAATCTAATGATGAAAATACGAATGGTTGTAGGATTAATGGTTATATTATTGATGATGAATATATTATAAGTGAAATATGAAATGAAATATGTATTAAGGAATAAAATGATTAATCCAAGTTATTTTTTCGATATGGATGTGGGATGATTTAATTATTCATGTATTAAAATTAATAAATTAAGTAATATGAATCATATATATATAATAATTATTTACAGGATATTTCATTAATTATTTCCAAGAATATGTTGAATAGTTTTGATGACATATAAAATTGACTTAATGGAATTGTTATATTCAAGTAAAACAAGTGAGTATGTTAAAGAGAACACCGTTATTTTTTTCTTAGTGTAGAAATAATCATATATACATATATAATTATTTATGATAATGAAAATTAGATAGTGCTGATGACCTACGAACTGATTAATGATTAGTGGACAAAGTGGTTTATGCTATCATCTATGGAGTTTAAAAAATTATTTTAATTAAGTAATATATCCAATAACATATGTTTAATAAATGAAATGAGGAATAATGTGTGTTTTCAATAATGTTTTATGTTAATTTAGGTTATTACCATGTTTCAAGATAACACATGATTAATTTATTCACAAGTTTGGTATGTAATAATCAATATCCACTTTATGATATATGGGGGATTAATATTAAGCTAATTTTGATAAATTTAAGGAAATTATTTATAAATTTTTAAATTTTGAAGGGTTATAAGGTTAAACATTTAAGGAATGGTTTATGTTGAAATTTTTATGAGGTTTTAAAGATCAATTCATTAATTCACCATATGAAAATTTATCCATACTAGATAGCCAATGATCACATTTTTTAACTTTTGATGGATGTAATGACTAGTCATTATATTATGGATCTTATGATCCTATAGGGTATCATGGAAAACATAAATTTTGTATTTATTTCATATAGTAAAAGATGAAGTGAAAATTGATTAAGACCAAACCTAAGGATAATAATGTGATTATGAAATAAAAATAAATAGAGTAAATATTTCTTCTCATGGAGTAAAATTATCTCAAAATAAAATTCGTACATATTATCATAATTTTTAATGATATCGATGAAATTCCACAAGCCTATTTATTTAATGGTTTTGTGGTCGTTATCATTCTCAAGATCAACCTATTTCTTGTGATCAATGATATTTATCAGACTCAATAATTATTTACACTTTTATTTCATGTCAAAATTTTCAATTCCCACTAATGTTGTCCAATGTGGAAGCATAGTTATGAGGTACTTTAGGTAACCATTATTTTTCAACATTTCATTTAGGGATGCTTTGTTATTCATTTAAACGATGTGGGTTTCTATGAAGAAATTTTCAAATGATAAACCTCTGGTGACTGAGGAAATTTTAGATTGAGAAATTAATTTTAAGGGATATATAATATAACACCCAAATATTTTCTGAAATTTTTTTAAATATATTTATTATTTTTGATATTTTTTGTAGCAGTGTTTATAACATTTATTACATGCAACACCGAGCATTAGTGAACCATGAAGTAATATTATTTTAAATATAACTATTATATCCTAACTATTACATTGTTAGGCATCAATAGTATTAAATAATTTATTAAATAAAAATATAAATTTATTACTCAATATAAATTTATTTATAAATTCTTAGTGAATTACATTAAATTTCTAATAGTTTTATTATATTTGTTTTAAAATATGTTTTCATAACAAAATATTTTTTTTGATAAAATATTATAATAGTTATTTGATGAAAATTATTTTATAAAATGAACATCATATTTTAATTCATAAAATTTAAATTAACTTATGTCGAAATTTTTGGATTTTTTGGGAAAATAATGTTTTTTATGTGAATAGTAAAAATAAAGTTTTTTTTGTAAAACAATAATTTGTTTTAAATAAATTTTGTAATTTAAAATAATAATTATTTTTTAAAGAAACATAATTATTATTAGTTTATATTTAATCAAATAAAATGATTTTAAAAAGCATTATATTTTATTTTAGTATAATTTATTTATGGTTTTAAAAAGTTTTATTTATGAAAAATATGAATAATGTTTCTCAATTTTAATTAATAAAAATAATAACTAATTATTAATGTTTTAAATTAAATTAATTGATTAAATAAATATAATTTTTAAAATAATTTCAAAAAAAATTATTATTATTAGGCATAGAGATAATTTAAAATCATCTTTTTCTTAAAAACATAGACTTCTGGAAAACCTGATTTTTCAACACATTTGTTGGTTTTGATTTAATTTTAATTTTGAACCATTTTGAAACATTATTTTAAAAAATAAAATTCATTTAATAAATCCTCAGGTAAATTTTTTTATTGTGATGATTTTTTCATAATTTTCTAAAAAGATCTTCATTTTAAGGAAAAGTGAAAAATAATGAATTTTAATTGAAATCTATCTTCTTTTTAAAATTATCTATAAAGTAAAATTATATTTTAAATCGGTTTTAAATTTATATTATTCTAATTATACATATTTAAAAATACGTATTTAATTTTAATCAACTACTAATTTTTTATATAAAAACAATGTAAATTTTTGAACATTTTCTCTTTAAAAAACTACCTTTCTCATATCATTTATTGGATTAATTTTAAATGAATTTTTTCTTCTTATGCGAGTAGAATTTTGAAAAATATATTAAATATTTTGAATCATCATAATATATATTAAATAATATTTTCAACTTAATTTTTTACCAAAAAGAGTAGTAAAAATAGTAAAATTTATTTATTTGGGTTTATGTAAAAACTTATTTAATTTGTGATTAAACTAAAAATTTAACAGTTTAAATGAAAAATAAACGTGTGAAAAATCACCTTTTTTTACATATTTTGACATTATCATGTCTATGGTTATAATTTGATCCATTTGGGACCATTGTGGCATGTGGAAAACATGGTTACACCCTTTTCTTTATAAATAATTACATGTGTGCCACTCACCTCTCTTTTGAAAGTCCTGTCTCACCCCTAACTTATTCAAAAATTCAAACCCACTTAGTTTTGAAAATACATTTAAAAATAAATTCCAATCATCAATAATATCATCCTTTACACAATATTATATACATAATTCCAACCAATAATGAATTTTTTTTCAACCCAAAGGAGTATACGTGATAATGTGGAAACGTTTAACAATAAGAATTTTCTTATTTATTCCACCACCTCCATCAATTAGTATTAAAAAATAATGATATATTAACCTTGTTATATTAAATATATTTTTATATTATCTTAACGTCTCACAACCATCTCTGCTTCTATAAAATTGGTTTCAAAATCATCGTCCATGAGTACGGAGGACAACTGTCTCGCGAACCGATGTCATTCTCTTCTCTATTACCACCTATTGATGATGGAAATAATTATGTATTTATTTTTTTCATTTTATATTAATTATTTTATTATTAATTATTATAATTATTATATCACACATAACATCATGTTATTTATTTTTTTGGTAATATGATAATGTCACTCATGTGTGTGGCAAACAACAGCCTCAAAAAGCAAAGTGAATCATTAATGCATTACATTTAAAGTATTAAGGATGGGATTAATGATTATATTTGATATATATGATATTATAATTATTATTTAATTATAATAAATATATATCATTTCCCTTTATTTATTTCAATATTAAAAACAAATGGAAATAATGTTTATGCGTACATATGGAGTTTTGTCCACATGAATGGTGTATTTCATCTTTTATCAATAATATTTATAGATAACTCTAAATACATATGTAATAAATATATATTATATTTATATAATGGTTATAATTATATATATTATCAAACCATTATTAAATTAATAAGACAAAAAACAAAAAACAAAACATATATGAAAAACAAAGCTGTTTTTTCCCAACACATGACTTTAAAATGTAATTATTAATAAATATGTAATAAAAGGTCATAAGATAATAATATATGTTATATTATATATATCTATGTTTCCTTAATATATTTATAATAAAAAAAATTTATTATTTTCTAGTTTTGAACCTATACAACAGAATTCAAGATTTAAGGTGAGGGAATCTCATCTCACTTTCCACTTCCATGGGACACATACCATATCCCCCAATTATATCATTTATGTTGTGTACATACTGATCATGAATGTAAATTATTATTATTATCTTGAAAACTATTGGGGTTTACATATCCATTTTCTGATATCACTTTAATCGGGTTTATGGTTCAAATGTTTACAAAATTTTATGTGGTTTTTGTCTCAATTTTCCTTCTTTGGGACATATGTTATGTTAGGTACCTACTTTCCTATATTATTATTATATACTGACCCTCTGAAATTAAATATCATGAAATTTTTTCATCAGGATATTTTATATTTCATTTAATGATGCTAATTTTTCTAATGTTTAAATTTTCCCAAAGTGTTAATTATTTAATATTTCAATATCATTGTTTATCATAAATTTTTATGATTATGTTTCCTATGATAAAATATTATGATTCATACCTCAACAAAATCTTGGATTTTATTATAAATTTTTTATTCAAGATATTAATATTTCCATTTTATCACTCTTTTTTACTTACAATAATTAATAAAAAGTTTTTAAGAAATACCAACTTTATTTATCTATTAATTCCAAGATTCGTTTTCTTCAAAAATCATTTTTTCAAAAATATTATTTACAAAAGTGTTTTACTATTATCCTTTTATTTTTTTAAAATTAATTTTTTTTACCCACATTTTACATTTTACAAAATTATTTTTTATGAAATTTGATGGTCAATTTCTGAAAATGTTTAATTAGAGTTTACTAAACATGTGAAAATAATATTTGTTTTTAATAAGAAAGGAATGAATAGTATTTCTAGTTTTCATGATAATTAAAAGATTTAAATATTCCTTTAAATTGCTTCAAATACTTTTTTAAATATTTTTTAAATAATTTTCAAATTTTTTGATTGTAAATAAATGATTTCAAAGTAAAAATAAATTTTGAAAATGTTTTAAAAAATGTGTTTCAAAGTGGAAATTCTATTTCCCTCAAAAAATGTATTTAAGGAATTTTTAATTAATCTTAAATAAGATTCTAAATCTACTTTTCAATAATATTATTTTTTAAATGTATCTTGAATTCTTAGTTTTAGAAATATATTTTCAAAGACAATTTATCTTCCTCAAGAAACATTCCATGTGATCTATCTTTCAAAACCATTCTCTATATAAGATGACATATTTAGATGTAACATATGCATTTATAGATATATGAACCAAGAATACCATTATTTTTATTTCTCATAATGGTTTATTTTTATTATAAAAATATGTTTATGGAACTCTCTTCCAATGCTTATAACATGATAAATTGTTTATGAGCCTCAATTACTTTCAGCGGTTATAGGATGAGGAAATATTAAAATGATTATGAAACCTATCAATTTTCCATTAGTTATGATATGATGAATTGTTTGTGAAACCCATTTCATTTAATGGGATGTTATATGCTGAATATCTTATGATCTTGTGGAACATAAATATATGATTTTCATTATGTGACAATGGTTACTTTATAAAAAAATTATAATTATTAGGCTATAACCATGTATGGTGGTTACATTATAAAAAATGATGGATAAGACCTATATATCCATCCAATTAATTGAGTAAAATTTTTAAATCATGATATAAATTGGATTTTCATGGAGAGTAAACCCATATCAAAAAAGTGACATTTTTCACTATGATGGTCTTGTTATTGAACATTAAATACGATGATGGTTTTGGTAGTGATCCCATTCAACTATGTGTATAGGGCTATCACTTGAGATTGTGGTCTTTCCTTCCTAGTAGGTGTATCCACCCATGGAATTAAATGATAAATCTTGGTTATGATCCTTTACTACTATGGAACATCCATTCAATGCTTATTTATATTCCACACTTCTATGTATTATAACAATGTTATACTATCATGAAATAAGTTCATTGATTTAAATATCATTCTAATCTTAAGAACTTATGATCTACATTTCTTTACTATGGATTTTTATCATTAATTTAAAGGGAATGGTTTTCATATACTATTTTCACATTATCATACACTTATTATCATGTTTTTATATTTATTTCCCATGTTTACCAATAATAATCATCTGGTATCACCCATTAGTATGTTTTCTTTCCCATGCTTATGAATAATGGTTCTTTGTAGGGTATTTCTAAGGATTTTAATAAATGGGATGATCTTTGTAGGGAAAATTGAGGATCTTTCAACATATTAGAATATTTTTTTCCATGTTTTCAATGAAACTAAACTATTAAAGTCATAAGGCATGTGATTTTGTAATTTAAGTAATATTCCTATAAAAAGATTTGATATCCATGTATGAGAATCATGGGTCGCTATAGGTGGTACGAAAGATAATTTTTATTTTACATTTAGAAATTAGGATGAAATTTTTTTAGTGATATCCCTAGGTATATTCCTAAGAATATTTCTAGATATATCTATAAGGATAAGTCTAAGGATGATATAGTTTATAAGAAATTTTTAATGAAAAAAGAGTAATGGATTGAGATAGTTGTTTCCCAGATATTACATCTATGTCTCGATACTTCAAGTTAATGTGACTCTAAAGTAGATTTACCAAGGGGTAATAACACAAAAAAGGATACATTGATCTAGTATATATCATCACATATTACATGGAAATAATACTTACTATACACTTGCTTTAACACTCCCATAGACTGTGATTTATAAATTCACAAGCTCATTATATACCATCATCATTAATTTAAATTGATGATGAATATAAATTACGTAGGATAAACCTAATGTGTACAAAATTAAAAAGAATGTTCCATGATTTAGACATATTATAAGTTATTTTAGTTGTTATTCAGTTTACCAATTTAATTATAATTTGTCACATTATGAATTTTGGTTTTAAAAAATTTCAGGAACCAGAAGGAACTGGGTTAACAATGAATTTGATGGAAAAATTTAATGATGACCATCCAATGGGATAATTATTAGAGTAAACATGTTGTTATTATTCCTAATCCTTATTTCTACAACATAATTCTAAATATGTACCTTAACCAACTCTTAGACTCACCATAGAGAAGAAATAAATATTTCAATCAGATTTTAGGTGGTGGAGGCCAAGGAGGAAAGAAGATTTATGTTCTTATATTTTGAGAATGTGGGAAGAAATTCCCAAGAGGAGGTCTTATAGTAATGGGAAGATTTTTTGAATTTGGAAAAGAAAAACACAATGCAAGTAACTATAATGGGAAAATGAAATTTCCAGTTAATGAAATGGATGCGAATAATGTTCTCCCTAATATATAATCAACTATTGAATTCTTTAAATATGGAATATATGGTAATTATGAAAATTTATTCCCTAAGGGGAAATCTCATTATGAAAATAAAAAATGTTGTATGAGTAATAATTATATTACTGATGGTGAATATACTATAAGTGAAATATGAAAAGAAATAAGTTTTAAAAAGTAAGCTAATTAATTATACAAAATAGTTTTAGATGGATGTGGGATGATTGATGTATTTATATTTTAGAATTAAATTATAATTTTATAAGAATAAAACACACACACACACATATATATATATATAGTTATATAATATAATATTTTGTAAAAAAATCATTAAATATTTTCAATAATATGTTCAATGGTTATGATGACCTAGAAAAGTGATTTAATGGAAATGTGATATTCATGGAAAACACATGATTATGTTAAATATTACACTTAATGTGTTCATAATGTTGATATTATAATATAGATATAATTTATTAGTATTATGTAAATTGGATTGTGTGGATGAACTAAGAACTGATTAATAGTTTTTAGAAAATTGGTTTATTCTATAATTTATGGACTTTAAAAAAAATTATTTAGGATTATCTCAAACAATCATTGATTTATATAAGGAATGAGGTATCATGTATTTTTTCAATATGGTTATATGTTCATTAGGGTTATTACAATGTTTCATGAGAATAAAAGATGAAGGTATTCACATGTTTGGTATGTGATAATCATGGTCTAATTTATGAAATATGGGGGATTAAATTTAAGTTTAATTTTAAAAATTTAATGAACATATATATATATATGTGAAATTTTGAATCATTATAATGGTAACCATTTAGGTAATGGTTTATGTTTAACTTTTGTTCATGTTTTCGTGATTAATGTATTAATTAAGCATATGAAGATATATCTATATTGGTTTGTGAGTGATACAATTTTTTATTTAGTGATAGAAGGAATGACATATAATTTTATTATGGATCTTATGGTCCTATAGTGCTTCAAGAAAAAATAAAATTCTTCTTCATTTCATGGATTAAGAGATAATGTGGAAATTGATTAAGGCACAACCAAATGATAAAATTGTACCTATGAAATTGAATGACATTTAATAAATATTTCTTTTTGTGAAAATTGTTCAACACATAGAAAATGATATTAGTTTAAAATTTGGTCTTGTTAGTGCCATTTTGTTGACATCAATGACCTTTTTCAAATTTCTTTACTTTATGGTTTGATGTCCGTTAACATTCTATGGATCACCCAATTTCTTGTGATCAATGATCTTTGTCAATCTATATAATAATTAATGATTTTCATCCATGTTCAAATATTCAATTCCAACATCTGTTATCCTATGTGAAAACATATTTATGAGATAATTTTGGTAACCTTTATGTTTCTGACATTCCTTTTTTGGGGTATTATTTGTTATTCCTTCATACGATGTGGATTTCTATAAATGAATTTTCAAATGTTAAGCCTTTAATGAATGAGATTAATTTAAAGGGGGAAGTTAATTTTATTGGATGTAGAATTTGACACCCCTATACTTTGTGAAATATGTTTTTCAAATCTATTTAATCTTTTCAATATTTTACATGCCATGTTGTTTATCTTGTGTTATACGCAACACTGACCATCACTAAACCATGAAATAATATAATTTTAAATATAACTGTTATAAAATATCTATTAAATAGGTAATCGTGAATAGAATTAAAAAATTTATGATAAATACCTATAAATTTGATACACCGTATAAATTAATATATATATTTTTAGAAAAAAATAAATAAGTTTTTATTAAAGTAATTATATTCCTAAAAATTATGGTTCCTTCAATTTTTTTTTCTTTTTTTAGAAAATATTATAACAGATAATTCCTTAAATTTATATTACAAACATAAATTCATTTTTGAAGTCATTATATTTAAATTAACTAATGGTAAACTTTTTGGATTATTCAGAAAATTTGTTTTTTCAGTGGATAATGAAAAATATCATTTTTTATAAAAATATAAATTCATTAGAATAAATAAAATATTTTAAATTAAAATTTAGGTTTTTATGTAACATTATTATTATTTATATGTATTTAGTATATTTAATTACTTTTTAATCAAATTAATATTGGAATTTTGTATAACTGTATTTGTGTATTTAAAAAGTGGTTTTTTAAACGGTGCATACTGTTTCTCCATTTTAGGAATTTAAATGAAACCAAAATGATGATTGTTTTAAATTACATAAATATTTTATATATCAATAATTTTTAATTATTATTCATAAAAATTATTATCATTGTACATAGAGTTAATATAAAATCATCTTGTTCTTACAAAAATTCACTTCTAGAAAACCAAATTTTTGTCACATTTGTGGGTTTTGATTTAAATTTTATATTTGAAGATTTTAAAGTTTTTATTTTCATAAGTAATTTTAAATTTATGAATCATAATGTAAAAATTATATTAAGGGTATTTTTATATAATTTTATGAAAAGATAACTTTTTTTATATATATTGAAAATACTAAATTTTAATTAGAAAATATGTTTTAATTTAAATTATTTATAAAGTAAAAAATATATTTTAAATTTATTTTAATGTAAAAAAATTTCGATTATAAATAATTAATCCTATTAAAACCATTTTAATGAATTAAATTATGAATTAGAATACAAAAACATTATAATCCTTTGAAGATTTTCTCTTTAAAACCCCTCTTTCTCATCTCATCTGTTGGATTGATTTTAAATTATATTTTTTTCACATTTTTGAGTGAAATTTGGTAAAATGAATTGCATATATGAGATAATCGTAATTCATATTACCTAATTAGTTCTTCATAATTTTTTACCAAAATGGGTAGTAAAAACATTAAAAATTATTTACTGTGGTTAAGGTAAAAACTAATTTATTGAGGGATTAAACTAAAACGGTTAAGGTAAAAATAACCTATAAACATCTATAAAATTTATATTTGGGATATATTTTGACCTTATCATTCCTATGTTTCTAATTTTGTTTATTTGGGACTTATATTTCATGTAAAAAACTTGGTTACACCTTTTTCTTTCAAAACAAATTACAAGTGTGCCACTCACCTCTCTTCTAAAAGACTAACCACACACGTCTCTTATAAACAAAATTAAACCCCAATTATTTAGAAAATACCAGTATAAATAACATCCCAAAATCCTTACTATAATCCTATAATCCATTATTTTTTTCACAAATCCAACCATTTGAAAGTTTTGGTGCAAACCTAAGGAGTTTACCAAAAGAAGAGGTAATGTTCATCAACGTTTTTTTTTCATTTATTTCATCCACAACCTCTTTAAATTATTATAATAAAATTAATTTATATTATCCATAGTATATTACATATTTTGGGTTAATTTTATGTTATTGTAAAGGCCTATAACCGTATCTACTTCCAGCAAATGGGTTAAGAATTCATCACTCATGTGTATGACGGACTACTGTCTTATGAACCAATGTGATTCGTTTATCCATTTCCACCTCTTGAGGCCATAAATAATGATGGATTTATTTTTTAAATTATATTTATGAAATTATTATTATAAAATAATTATCATTTCACACATACAATCATACATAACATTTTTTAGCATGTGATAATGTCGCTCGTATGTCTGGTGGACAACCGCCTTGAGAAGCGATGTGAATCATTCACACCTTACATGGAAGGTATTATAGAATGATTTTATAAAAATATTTGATATATATATCCAAAAATAATTATATAATGAAATTGTATATATATATATATAATTTACCTTTATTTCATTCAACCTGACGTGAAAATGGAAACAATGTTCATGCGTACATATGGCATGTCGTCTCCATAAATGGTGCATTTCATTTTCTATCACTAAAATTTATAAATTACTCAAATTTAAATATAATGAATATCTTTATTATATTTATAACATAGTTTAAAATATGTATATTATGAAACCATGATCTATGTAGAAGGACCAAAAATTGATATTCGAAGCATATATGGAAAACAAAGTTTTTATTACCTGAAACGTGACTTCAAAATGTAATTATTAATAAACAGGTAATAAAAGGTTATAATAAAATAATATAAGTTATTATATATAAATATATATGGTTATTTATTATATTTATAATAAAAAAATATTTTTTATTCAGTAGGACGGAACATGTACATAAAAATTCAAGACTTAAGGTAAGGGATTCTAGTCCACTTTTTACATAAATAAGACACATGTCATATTCAGTAATTCATTATTTTATGTGGTGTACATAATGAAAATCAATGTATATTACAATTATTCTCCTAAAAAATATTGAGGATTACATATGGGATTTAAGAAATCTCTTTCTTGGGGTTTATGGTTTAAAAGTTAACAATGTGGTAAGGTATTTTATCTCAAACTTCCTTCTTTCAGACATACGTTAGCTTATAAATATGTATTCTTTTATTACATGTATATATAGAGACATTGACATTCAATATCATGAGTTTTTTTAACCTCGTGATATTTTATGTTTCATTTAATGGTTTTCGTTCATGCTTTATATGCTTCAAAGATTCTGAAGTTGTAAAGATTTAATGTTTCAATATCATTGTTTATCCAAATTTTTAGTCCTTTTGTCTCTGATGAAAAAATATTATGATCTATATCGATATATAATAATTAATTTTCTTCTCATATGATTATTCATGATATTAATATTACGATTTTTCACACTTTTTTAGTTAAAATAATTGAGAACTTTTGTAAGAAAGACTGAATTTATTTCTCTATTCTATTGAAAATCCATTTTCAGACAAAATTATATTTTATAATAAATATTTTCAAAGGTTTTTTACTGTTTTTTTATAATTTTTATATGTCATTATTATCCTTGTTTTCCATTCTATAATATTTTTTATTGAATTATTCATGTCATTTTCTGAACAATGCACATTAGCTTTTACTAAAAATGTGAAAAGAATCATTGTTTTTAATATGAATGGCATTAAAAATATTTCTAGTTGTCATGAACATGAAATTATTTCCTGAAACCACTGTAATTTTACAAAAAAAAATTCAATAATTTTTTTTCAAAATTTTGTAAATTTTTTTATTTTAAATAAATAATTTCAATATTAAAATTAATTTTGATAATGTTTTAAAATGTTTTTTTGAAAGTGGAAAGGCTACACTCTACATGAAATTATTTTAATTATTTTAAATACATATTTAAAAGTTTAAATTTGTTGTTTAAAATAATATTGTTTTCATTATTTTTTGTGAATTTTTAGTATTAAAATGATCTTTTAAAAAATAATAAACTTCTTCATGAAAAAATCCACGTGATTTATCTTTCAAAATCATTCTCCATTTAAGATGACATCCTTTAATGCAACTCATACTTTTTCAGGGATATGAACCAAGACTACCATTCTTATTCCTCCGTTTAAAGGTTCATTTTTTTATGAAAATATGTTTATGAAACTTGTTTCTCTTCCAATGGTTATACTATGATAAAAGGTTTATAAACCAAGTTTCATTTCATGGGTTATGAAATGATGAAATTTCGACATTATTATTAAACCTGTCTCTTTTTGTAGTATATGATTTGATGAAATTTTTATGAAGAAAATTTCATTTCATTGGTTTGATATGTTGAATTTATTATGATATTGTGGAACAGATATGTAGGATTTTCATTATGTTATTATGGTTACATTATAACCTTCTATGGTGGTTATGTTATAACCTAGGATGGTGGTTATGTAATAACCAAAGACTGATGGGGCTTATATATCCCTTAAATTCATTGGGTAATGACTTATACCTCATGAGATATATAAGACTGGAATAGTGAGTGAACCCAGTTCAGTAAGGGAATTTTTCTACTATGATGGTATTGTGATTGAACAATGACTACTATGATGGTTTTGGTAGTGAAACCATTCCAATATGAGGAAAGGGATACCACTTGGGATAGTGGTGTGTCCCACCTAGTAGGGGTATCCACGCATGGAATTCCAGGATAATTCTTTTAAATGATTATTTTCTACTATGGAAAGCATTTTCTATGCTTATTTATATGTGACACTTCTATGAATTATGGTATGTTTATACTATCATAAATAATTATTTTTATTTATTTTTTATTTATTTCTTATAAAAATCAAAATATAAATTTCATGACTTTTTATTTTTATCATTAATATGAAGGGTATGGTTTTAATATTCTATTGTCACATACTTATGACCTTGTTCTCATTTTTCATTTATATTTTTTCCATTTTTTACCCTTACTGAGCATCTGATATATCCATATATTATTTTTTATTCCCTATGGTATGTAGAATGGTTCGATGTAAGGTATGCCTATAAAGAGAACTAAATGGTAAGATATTTACAGGAATCATTGAAGATATTTCAATAGATTGGAATATTTTGTTTAATTGTTTCTAAGGTACTAATATATTTAAGTACTAAGGAATTTTTCAGCATTTTTTTAATATTTATCTAAAAAGTTATGATATCCATGTTTTTGAATATTGGGACACTATATGCCAGTCTGTGAAAGATAATAATGTTTAAGCAAGAGCCACAACCAGAGATGAACTAATTATAAATATATTTTTTAAGATTAATCAGGTTACGACCAATAACTATGACCATATATCCCAACCTACTAATCCAAAACATGGTGTAAACATGTTAGAATGCTTCATTTTCCAGCAACCTGCATCATTTAATTTGATTCAAAATCCATTTTTAGCTAAGAAATGGATAAATTTCAAAGAACATATATATATATATATATCACTTTTTGAAGTAATGAATGAAAGATGTTTTTTGGGATATTTTTATTCTCATATGGTATATGGATTAATGGTCATAATTGATTCAAAATAATAAGGATATAATGAATAATAGAGCCATGAATGGATGTATTCTATGGAATTTTCATGGGAAAATATTTTCCTTGCAAAAAATAAGTAGATATGGAAAGATAATTGATGAGTTTCACACAAGAGGAAGAGGAAAATTTTGTAAAGTAAAAAAAACCTTACAAGGATAGTAATGAAAATATAAGATTATGTACATAATCAAAAGATAAATATTGATCATTTACTTAATGGTATTAATCCTATACAATTAAGGGATCTAGTATCTAAGAAATTTTCATCATATCATGATATATTATCTTCTGATTTCAATAAAAGAAATTATTATCCAAATATGTTGCATTTTTAGGAATGAAATATATGAAGAGAATATAATAGAAAAAAATGGACAAGGGGAAGAAGTGAAAGAACTATTTACCCACATATGAGAATTGTGAAAAAACCAACATGGTACTTGATTGAAGGGAAAGAGAGTTTTTTTAGTCTAGATATAAAATCCATATGGGAAGTAAAATTATAACATCACAACCCTTCTCATTGGCTTGAGAGGGCAGAGGAATGGTACATTGACTTTAGAAACATTCCCAAGGTACCAAAATTTGGAAATTAAATGTTGAGGGCTTTGAACATAAATTGGGGAATGATTATCCATTGAGATAATACCATCCAACCAAACAATCCACTACCAACAAACTACATGATGCATGTCGACAAAACAACAAAACCCATACATTACCAAAATACAACCAAACTAATCCATAACAATCTCACATTAAAAATACAACTAAGCCAAAATCAGAGTACCAAGTGTAAGACTACAACAATACTCCGGAAGAACTTGGACACCATCCATCACTCCAGAGAGAGCTACATGCTCCCATCCCCACAATATCACCAAATCATTATGCTGAACTGCTAGAAAAATGAATTTCTTTACTCTTACCTGTGTCCCGAAATACAAAATCTGAAAAATCACCAAAGTTCCAAAATATGGGGTGAGTAAAACTGTTTAGTAGGTTTTCCCCAAATTACTTCCCTACACACGCCACTAGGATAAAACAGATAGAAAATTTATATAAAACAGTCTATATAATTTATTCAATAGTGAAACATCTTCCAACATGCCAATCATACCCTTACCAAGCCATGAAAAACAAAGGAAATCATCCACTATGTCATAAGCCATATCTTCATACCACATTATCACAAAACAAATTCCATTTTCTATACCAACACACAACAACCAAACAACCATGGTGAAACTTCTTATCCATACCTATTTACATCATTACCAACTAGTGGTACTACCCACCCACCTATCCATTGATTGTGGCCCTTACATCCACTATACATCCCCTTTTTATAGTTATACATCCCACCGACTTCACCCACATAATTCACACAATCCATAACACTTAACAAACCAACAAGAAAAAATCACCCAGGCCACAAGATAAGCACATAACCAATTCCAACACATGCCAAATCATTTCAATAAATCACCCATTTATTAAAGAAACCCTTTTTCTTTTCCATGAAACATCTCATTCCAAAAAAACCACATCTTTATTGAAAAATATTTTCTCAACCCATTTTAAAAATCCAAACCGGGAACTAATTTTAAAATCATCATTTTAAAATCACACAACAAAACCCATCTCTCACCAATATCCCTCTTCTCCAAGAAATCCACAAATCTTCATAAACTATTTAAACCATGATTTAGAACATCATGTTCACAATTAATTTCAAGAAAAATAGTTATTTTCAAACAAAACCAATAGTTCAATCCAAGTGGAGTTGAGATAGAAGCCACCTACCTTAAGGGTTCCATTGAATTCGAACCACACCGAAACCGCACCCCAATCCTGGAGAATGCTCCACTAAAACTGCTCTATATCTCCTTCCCTATCATCCAAAACGCCTTAAACTCTACACCAATGGAAAAAACCTATATCTACACACAACATGTGTATATCTAAAAATATGAGACTGAGGGTAATATAGATATATATAATACCATAAAGAACTAAGTGAGGATACTTACTGGAGAAGAATCAGCGCAACCACAACAAAAAACCCTTAAATTTGCTTCCAAAACGAGTAGGAGATCACCCCTAACCATTGAGAAGAGGAAATAATGAGTGAGGGTCATGTGGGAAAGAGTTTGGTTGATTTTAGTACATTCATAAATAATCCCTGATTTTTAAAAACCCATTTTTACGAGCCACACGGTTATATTACACGATTAGAAAAATGGTGTGATAACCACGAAAATGTTACTACGTTAAAGGGGAACCGTGCAGATCCCACCCTATATGGTAAGAAAAACCTTGCATAAGATGTATGTAACCCACTGCCTATACAGTTCATCTCGGATGGTTTCTCCTAATCATGCTCTAACCATGAATCCTTAAAAAGGCCTCCATAGTTTTCCAAAACCATCACGAATTATCCCAAACTCATACAAAGAACCTTAAACACATAAAAATTTATTAATAAGGGATACATACCCCAAACTGGGAGGGTTCTAAATTCTCCCCACCATTGGAATTTATATCATCAGAAAGTAGATAATCACCACTTTTCTGAAAGATCTCATGCCATTACTTAGCCATCTCTTTCTCCTTCTCCCATGTCTCATCCTAAATCTGACCATGCTTCAATAAAACATGAAATAAATAGATGATTTTACCATGAAAGACTTTATCTTGCAAATCCACAATCCACACTAGCACGTACACCAACAAAGCATCTGATTCTAGCTCAAAATGATCCCAATGAATCCATTGGTCACGATCTGGCTGATACTTTTTCAACTGTGACACATGGAACACATTGTGCACCATACTAAATTGTGCTGGAAAATCCGAAAAATAAGAAACCTCTCCAATACGCTCAAGTATCTCAAAAAGGCCAATATACCTTAGATATAGCTTACCATGTTTACCAAACTGATTATGTCTCAACCAAGGAGAGATTCTCAAAAACACAAGATCACCCACTTGAAATGACAATGGTCGTCAATGATGGTATGCATATGATTTCTAACTACTTTGAGCCATATCTGTAACACCCCGAGATTTTATGAAAAATATTCTTTTTAATTTCATTAATGTCTTGTGTTATACGCTACACCAAAAGGAGCTTTCACAGCACACATCTCTGACCTGGCTTGAAATACACGCAATCGTGACCTTACACGATAATGTGTGTTGTACGCAACACCAAGTTTTGCTAAACAACGATATGCTATTAAGATATTATTAAAACTAGCCGTTATGAATAGTAATAACCACTTTTGAAATTTTGTAAATTTTATTTTTCAAAATGGACTTAATTTATGGATTCGGAGTATCGAATTTAGCCTAAGGTGAAATTTTGGTACTTTTCGCATAACTTTCATATTCTGATGAATAGTGAAAATTACTAAATTTTAATTAAAAACAACTTTTTTAATCGAAAAAATTAATAGTGATAAATTATTAATTTGAGTGGTTTTAAAGTATATTTAGAATATATTTTTACAATTTAATACAATGTTGGTCATTGGATGTAATTTCACATTTAAAGTAGTTATAAACAAGTGTCAATCTTTTGATAGTTATTATCTCTTAAAAACACGCTATTTGTTGTGACAGCAGAAATTAATTATAAAATTAATTAATGCAACTTATATGTTGGGAATTTTGTAAAATAGAAATCATTTTTGAATTCGGAATATCAATTATAGCTTAGGGTGAAATTTTGGCATTTTTCTGAAAAACTTCAATTTTTGATGAATAGTGAAACCACTAAGTGGTAGGTTAAAAACTGAATTTTGCATAAAACTTAATTTTACTGCTTCTGTGAATGGAATTATGAAAATCCGACAGACACGGTTGATATTAGTAAGTAAAATGTGGTTCAATGAGATAAAAATAATTTTTTGGTGAATAGTAACTTTTTATTTTTATTTTTACCGCGGTTAATAGTAAATAGGGTAACTAAGGGTAAATATGATATTACTATTACCCTAACACATGTCCTAATTCTATTGGATAAGTGTAATTCGACCAAAAAAAAGCTTAGGAATAAAATATTACCATTTAGGCCCACTTGGATTAGATTAGGACATTTATTATTATTTAATTCAAAGAAGAGTTAAAATAGTTAAAATCAAAGTTTATTTACTAAATAATTTTTAATATAGGGTTATAAATAAGATAAATTCTATTGTAAATATTCATTAGAAAGATAAAATGATTTCCTACATAATGGTATTTTATTTGTAATTTTTAGACATCAAATATGTTAATTTATTTATGACAGAAATATGATGCAGTAATTATCTTATTAATAAAATATTGACATTATTGATATTATAAATACCAAAATAAATGTAATTTAAGACTTTTTATGAATTAAAATAATTTTCTAGGTTACTTTGATATATTATTGTTGATTTAATCAACTTGGTTTGAACATATAATTCTGTTATGACTTTCACAAAAATCATATATCAAATAGTGTCAAAATTGACACAAAATAGTTTTTAAATCAAATATTATATTATTAATTGTTATTTTATTCCTAAAAATCTAAGGTTCGGCCAAATGACTTATATAAGGATATATATATTAATAATAAACAATTTGGGGTTCGTTTGGCATGTTATAGTAAGTGTATTAACCATATAGTGTAAGAAAACAAAAAGACACGGTAAAAGTTAAATTATTTAACTTAAAGTTAAATCTAATTGATAAGGTTAAAATAATAACCTAAACTTGTCTAAATCCTATTGGTTGATAGGATTTCGACCCATCCCCACTTTAGCTTCGAAATAAGACCCTTTGGAACCATTATAAACCGATTTTGACTTTAATATAAAATAATATTTTGAGATATTCCTAAGGTGCCCCTCTCCTCCCTTATAAAAGGACACCTCCTCCCCCTCCTCCTCACACCAATTTGAGCACTCAAGCTCGGCCAAAACCTGCCAAAATCTCTTCTCCACTTCTCTAGCAACATCTTAGAGGTTCTGGTCTTCCTCAAAGACCAATTTTAGTGCCCTAAGAGGAGGTCTCAAAGAGGCGCTTCAAAGAAGAGGTAATTACCGTTACCAATTCTTTCATCTTTATTTCTACTTCCACTTCTTCTTCTTAGGTTCTTTCATTTTGAAGTAATAACATAAGTATCACTCATATACTGATATGTTATTATAAGTATGAAACAACCCTATTTCACCATCTATCCATCCTACGGGAAAAGAAATCACCGCGCGTACGTACGTACGGAATATCGTCTCCACACCGTGGTGTAATCTATTTTCCACCACCACCTTACATGGATGGGTATAATGGTGTAAAGAATAACTATACATAGTTATTACAACATCATATTGATTCTGATATATTGTATAATCCACTCCAATTCAATTCAATATTTATGGAAATGATATCATCGCTCGTGCGTACGTACGGACTACCGTCTCCACGACGCGATGAGATTCATTCTCCATGTTAACCATTTAAGAATGATTATAAAGTATATATAAGAAATAATAATGAAATATATGACATTATAAATCTACTGGATTTATGTATATATATATGTATGTCATCTACTTACTTACATTAAAGACAATAAGGAAAGGAAAACAGCGTTCATGCGTACGTACGGACTACCGTCTCCATGAACGGTGTTTTTCATTTCATTTATCTATCTATTATATATATATATACTGAATATATATGATATATAAATCATATTTTATATTCTTGAAATAAGTAAATCATGATATAAGTAATAATAATGTCAAGAACAACAAGTCAAAACACCTACGTTAAATGAAATGATTTTACCTAAAACGCTTCTTTAACATGGAATTTACAAAAGAACGGGTAATATAATATCATAAGTGAACTATATATGATATCATAACAATGAATATTATTCTGTAATAAGTCAATGACATTATTTAAATCATTATACAAGAGTTTTGGACACATACGAAGCAAATCGGACCTAAGGTAAGGGAAAATACCACAATCTCATTTTTATCCGAGATTGTTTATTCGTAAGTATTTACTGGGGTGTATTTTATCATCCACATCCATGTTCACTCAATATGTAATATTGTTTCCATCCACTTACAATATATTAAATCCAATTTTACCCTTCGATGATTTTTTAGTAAATAATATGAAAGGAATCTTTTGTCGTTTTTTTCGTATGAGGTACTTTTTGACTTTTCCGACAAAAGTATGAAGAATGTTTTTTTTAACTTATATGGCATGAATGGATTTATAAAAAAATATTTCCAAGAAGCTTCATTTACAAGTATTCAAGTTTATTTTTAATCAACTTCTTTTAGTTTAAAATTGTATGACATGTTAAGAAAGGAAAATTGTTTTTGAAGTAGAAAGGATATTTTCCTCAAGAATGAAGTTCAAGTATTTTATCAAAATTATTTTCCATCTAAAATAATAAAAGGGTTCTGTTTTTATCCCTATTATTACATGGATTTGATTATGTTGTGATGGAAACATTTTTATGAATTCCTTTATCTTATATGAATTGTTTTATGATGTCATGTTGTTTAAGAATCCCATTTTTATTACATGGGTTATGCGATGATGTATGATTTATGATTATATGGCACACATAAGAAAGGATTCATTATGAGATGGGTGGGACCTATATCTCCCTCCAATGCATTGCGTAAAGATTTTATATCTCATGAGATAGACAGGGCTGGAACGGTAGGTTATACCGGTTCAGTGAAACAAGACTGAAACGAGGGTTACTCGATTCAGAAAGGGACTTTGTCCACTAAGATAGTATTGGCAATGAGTCTTGACTAACAAGAAATGATTCTCTATGATTATGTGTGAATGCCACAAAGTTTCATGTTTTAGGTTATGATTATTGTGATTACATTTCACTGCCATGATTTACCCCATGTTATGAAATTATGCTCTCTTTTGCAGGTTATGATTTCCAAAATGTTATGTTCTTATGAATACGATGTGATTGATATTTCTTTTGTTTACCCTTACTGAGAATTTGAGCTCACCCTTTTATGTTTTCTTTTCCCCAGGATATAAAGAAACGTTTTAGGTAAAAAAAAGGAAGATCTTTATAAGAGATGTTGAAGATCTTTCACCACGATTAGAAGATTACGTTCCGAGTTTCCAAAGACACTAAACTATTACGATCCTTGTGTGTGTGTGTTTGTTATGTACTAAGTATTCCGCAAATGTATTGTAATGTCAATGTACGTTAGGCTTCGGGTCTCTACAGTTGGTATCAAAGGAAAGGTTTAGTCAACCTTTGGAAACTAGGATGCGAGAACTTTAGTGAGATCCCTAGAGATATTTATAAGGTATGTCTAGGGATGTCCCTAAGGATAAGTATACGTATAGGATACAGTCCTAGAACTACGGTAACGATCATAGAATTTAACCTAAGGTATTGAGGATACTCCACCTTTATTATGTTGTTTTCCCTAGCATGATTTTTGCCTCTCACACTATTCTTTTTTAGGGTTTTAGAAAATGGCTGGAAACAAGATGATTCACGATAATGGAGAATATGATGGACAATGGAATGATATTCTTCATAATGAAATGGGATTTCGAAGTCCAAACATCATTATTATGCCGAATCAGCAATCTCATAATATGATCAATAAAGTAAAATTTGGTAAGTTTCCTGACTCGGCTAATAAGAGAAAGATGGAGTTTCATGATGATCCTAGAGGAAAGAAAGTTCAATTTCCCCTATGTAAATCATGTGGGAAGAGGCATCGAGGAGAATGTTTCAAAGGAACTGGAAGATGCTTTGGGTGTGGAAAAGAAGGACACAAAGCAAGTAAGTGCAAAGGAAAAGGTTCAGTTAACACCATGGATGAGGATAATGGTATTGCTACGACATCAACAATGGTTAATTGTTTTAAATGTGGAATGTACGGGCATTATGAAAACCAATGCCCTAAGGGAAAGTCTCATGAAGATAATCAGTATGGTCGTATGGGAATTATTTATGTTGATGATGATGAAGAGACTACAAATGATATGTGAGATGAAAGAATTGTTGAAGATCGGTAAATGGTTTAAGAATGTAGTGGAATGATTACATGTTTATCATGTGTAATATTGTATATGAAATATCATGGTACTATGGAATAAAGAGACATCTAAGGATTGTTACACTGTTGTCTTTCCTTGAGTTATGAAATTGTATGATTAATGGCACCACTATCCATGAAAGGTTATTCAGATATTTTTGGAATTTAGATGATATGTGCATAATGAAGGGATAAGGAGAAAATTAAATGTTTAACAGTATTCATGAGATCATGATTGATATAAGGACTAAGTGATATCATGGTTTGAGTATATAGAATTTTGAGGATTTTGGTATGTGGAAAGTGTTAACATTTAACTGCATTCATGTTTTCAATAAGGTTCAATGGGTATTCAAGAGAATACATGATTAAGGCCTTTGAATGTTTAGAATGTGACCAACAAGACATATCTTATGATATATGGGGATCAACAATGGTATTAAATCTCTGGTAATCGTTTTCACTATATTATGAGAGTGGACTGAAGTATTATGGATAAGCCTAAGGATTGTTGGACATAAGTTAGTATTGTTTAAGGATAGAGGTTTTTTCGATATTATTGATGGGATGTTATAGTAATATAGTTTTAGAAAAAGGACAACCTGCTGGACGAGCGACAGCCCATCACGTCAGACAAGGCTGTGGGAATCGAACCCACAATCGAAGTGCGACTGGCCTTTATCGCCTACCATTGGCCTACAGGAAGTCCTTGCTTAGTAGAAACTAGTTTTTATTATATTGATAAGTATGATATATGAAGTATAAGTTCATTTTAGGAACCATATATCATTAATCTCACTATAGATGGACTTATGTATTTTTTTTGATAACTTTCCTAACCTTTTGAGACAGATGGAATGACCCATCATTCTATCACATGATCTGCTAACACATCACGAATGAAAAATTCAACTTCATTTCTTTAGGAGATGAAGTAGAAATTGTCCAAAGAACGAAAAACAGTGAGACTATACCAAAATCACGAAAGTATTTCTTCTAATTCCAATTTCATCAACTTTAGGGAAATGATCTTGAAAACCAAAAATGTTGTCCTAGTGCTCTTATATCTGATTAATCAGATGGTACCTTAGATCGTCACAAATTTATGGATTTGTGATTGCTATCTTTTCCAGAGCCATGTTCTCTACCACTCTCCATCAGAACATGATGGTTAGATTTCTCTTCCATATCCATATTTTCACCTATGTGGAAACCCAGTGATTAGTTTATTTGGGTAACCGTTACGTTTCATACTTTTGTTTTTAAAGATTGGTTTTGGTATTCCTTTTTACGATGTGGGTTTCGATTAAAGAAAATTTCGAATAGTAAACCATTTATAACCCCGACGAATTTCGAGGGCGAAATTCATTTTAAGGGGGGTAGAATGTAACACCCCGAGATTTTATGAAAAAGATTCTTTTTAATTTCATTAATGTCTTGTGTTATACACTAAACCAAAAGGAGCTTTCACAACACACATATCTGACCTGGCTTGAAATACACGCAATCGTGACCTTACACGATAGCGTGTGTTGTACGCAACACCAAGTTTCGATAAACAACGATATGCTATTAAGATATTATTAAAACTAGCCGTTATGAATAGTAATAACCACTTTTGAAATTTTGTAAATTTTATTTTTCAAAATGGACTTAATTTATGGATTCGGAGTATCGAATTTAGCCTAAGGTGAAATTTTGGTACTTTTCGGATAACTTTCATATTCTGATGAATAGTGAAAATTACTAAATTTTAATTAAAAACAACTTTTTTAATCAAAAAAATTAATAGTGATAAATTACTAATTTGAGTGGTTTTAAAGTATATTTAGAATATATTTTTACAATTTAATACAATTTTTGTCATTGGATGTAATTTCACATTTAAAGCAGTTATAAACAAGTGTCAATCTTTTGATAGTTATTATCTCTTAAAAACACGCTATTTGTTGTGACAGCGGAAATTAATTATAAAATTAATTAATGCAACTTATATGTTGGGAATTTTGTAAAATAGAAATCATTTTTGAATTTGGAATATCAATTATAGATTAGGTTGAAATTTTGGCATTTTTCTGAAAAACTTCAATTTTTGATTAATAGTGAAACCACTAAGTGGTAGGTTAAAAACTGAATTTTGCATAAAACATAATTTTACTGCTTCTGTGAATGGAATTATGAAAATCCGACAGACATGGTTGATATCAGTAAGTAAAATGTGGTTCAATGAGATAAAAATAATTTTTTGGTGAATAGTAACTTTTTATTTTTTTTACCGCAGTTAATAGTAAATAGGGTAACTAAGGGTAAATATGATATTACTATTACCCTAACACATTTTCTAATTCTATTGGATAAGTGTAATTCGACCAAAAACAAGCTTAGGAATAAAATATTACCATTTAGGCCCACTTGGATTAGATTAGGACATTTATTATTATTTAATTAAAAGAAGAGTTAAAAGAGTTAAAATCAAAGTTTATTTACTAAAACATTTTTAATATAGGGTTATACATAAGATAAATTCTATTGTAAATATTCATTAGAAATCTAAAAAGATTTCCTACATAATGGTATTTTATTTGTAATTTTTAGACATCATATATGTTAATTTATTTATGACAGAAATATGATGCAGTAATTATCTTATTAATGAAATATTTACATAATTGATATTATAAATACCAAAATAAATGTAATTTAAGACTTTTTATGAATTACACTAATTTTATAGGTTACTTTGATATATTAGTGTTGATTTAATCAACTTGGATAGAACATATAATTCTGTTATGACTTTCACAAAAATCATATATCAAATAGTGTCAAAATTGACACAAAATAGTTTTTAAATCAAATATTATATTATTAACTGTTATTTTGTTCCTAAAAATCTAAGGTTCGGAAAAATGACTTATATAAGGATATATATATTAATAATAAACAATTTGGGGTTCATTTTGCATGTTATTGTATGTGTATTAACCATATAGTGTAAGAAAACAAAAAGACACGGTAAAAGTTAAATTATTTAACTTAAAGTTAAATCAAATTGATAAGGTTAAAATAATAACCTAAAATTATCTAAATCCTATTGGTTGATAGTATTTCGACCCATCCCCACTTTAGCTTCGAAATAAGACCCATTGGAACCATTATAAACCGATTTTGACTTTAATATAAAATAATATGTTGAGATATTCCTAAGGTGCCCCTCTCCTCCCTTATAAAAGGACACCTCCTCCCCCTCCTCCTCACACCAATTTGAGCACTAAAGCTCGGCAAAACCCCGCCTAAATCTCTTCTCCACTTACCTAGCAACATCTTAGTGGTTCTGGTCTTCCTCAAATACCAATTTTAGTGCCCTAAGAGGAGGTCTCAAAGAGGCGCTTCAAAGAAGAGGTAATTACCGTTACCAATTCTTTCATCTTTATTTCTTCTTCCACTTCTTCTTCTTAGGTTGTTTCATTTTGAAGTAATAACATCAGTATCACTCATATACTGATATGTTATTATAAGTATGAAACAACCCTATTTCACCATCTATCCATCCTACAGGAAAAGAAATCACCGCGCGTGCGTACGTACGGAATACCGTCTCCACGCCGTGGTGTAATCTATTTTCCACCACCACCTTACATGGATGGGTATAATGGTGTAAAGAATAACTATACATAGTGATTATGACATCATATTGATTCTGATATATTGTATAATCCACTCCAATTCAATTCAATATTTATGGAAATGATATCATTGCTCGTGCGTACGTACGGACTACCGTCTCCACGACGCGATGAGATTCATTCTCCATGTTAACCATTTAAGAATGATTATAAAGTATATATAAGAAATAATAATGAAATATATGAAATTATAAATCTACTGGATTTATGTATATATATATATATATATATATATGTATGTCATCTACTTACTTCCATTTAAGACAATAAGGAAAGGAAAACAGCGTTCATGCGTACGTACGGACTACCGTCTCCATGAACGGTGTTTTTCATTTCATTTATCTATCTATTATATATATATATATACTGAATATATATGATATATCAATCATATTTTATATTCTGGAAGTAAGTAAATCATGATATAAGTAATAATAATGTCAAGAACAACAAGTCAAAACACCTACGATAAATGAAACGATTTTACCCAAAACGCTTCTTTAACATGGAATTTACAAAAGAACGGGTAATATAATATCATAAGTGAACCATATATGATATAATAACAATGAATATGATTCTCTAATAAGTCAATGACATTATTTAAATCATTATACAGGAGGTTCGGACACATACGAAGCAAATCAGATCTAAGGTAAGGGAAAATACCACAATCTCATTTTTATCCGAGATTGTTTATTCGTAAGTATTTACTGGGGTGTATTTTATCATCCACATCCATGTTCCCTCAATATGTAATATTGTTTCCATCCACTTACAATAGTTTAAATCCAATTTTACCCTTCGATGAGTTTTTAGTAATGAATATGAAAGGAATCTTTTGTCGTTTTTTTCGTACGAGGTACTTTTTGACTTTTCTGACAAAAGTATGAAGAATGTTTTTTTTAACTTATACGGCATGAATGGATTTCTAAAAAATTATTTCCAAGAAACTTCCTTTACAAGTATTCATGTTTATTTTTAATCAACTTCTTTTAGTTTAATATTGTATGACATGTTAAGAAAGGAAAAGTGTTTTTGAAGTAGAAAGGATATTTTCCTCAAGAATGAAGTTCAAGTATTTTATCAAAATTATTTTCCATCCAAGATAATAAAAGGGTTCTGTTTTTATCCCTATTATTACATGGATTTGATTATGTTGTGATGGAAACATTTTTATGAATTCCTTTATCTTATATGAATTGTTTTATGATGTCATGTTGTTTATGAATCTCATTTTTATTACATGGGGTATGCGATGATGTATGATTTATGATTATGTGGCACACATAAGAAAGGATTAATTATGAGATGGGTGGGACCTATATCTCCCTCCAATGAATTGGGTAAAGATTTTATATCTCATGAGATAGACAGGGCTGGAACGGTAGGTTATACCGGTTCAGTGAAACAGGACTGAAACGAGGGTTACTCGATTCAGAAAGGGACTTTGTCCACTAAGATAGTCTTGGCAATGAGTCTTGACTAACAAGAAATGATTCTCTATGATTATGTGTGAATGCCACAAAGTTTCATGTTTTAGGTTATGATTATTGTGATTACATTTCACTGCCATGATTTACCCCATGTTATGAAATTATGCTCTCTTTTGCAGGTTATGATTTCCAAAATGTTATGTTCTTATGAATACGATGTGATTGATATTTCTTTTGTTTACCCTTACTGAGCATTTGAGCTCACCCTTTTATGTTTTCTTTTCCCCAGGATATAAAGAAAGGTTTTAGGTAAAAAAAAAAGGAAGATCTTTATAAGAGATGTTGAAGATCGTTCACCATGATTAGAAGATTACGTTCCGAGTTTCCAAAGACACTAAACTATTACGATCCTTGTGTGTGTGTTTTTGTTATGTACTAAGTATTCCGAAAACGTAATGTAATGTTAATGTACGTTAGGCTTCGAGTCTCTACAATATCTATATTCTTTTTTATCAGCTTGATCTTCACCATAGTCTCTAGGAAAAATCCATGTCCAATCATCTATTTCTCACCGATTTTTCACCCAATATAGTTGGAAATGACACGAACACCCATATAATTCCTCAATCATAGCCATATGTATTAAATCCTGATAACTATTATTATAGGATAACTCCACCGACGGTAAGTGATCTTCCCAATAACCACCAAATTCCATCACACAAGCCCTTTACCTATGCTCTAAGGTTTTTGTTGACCTCTCGGATTGGCCATCCATCTACATATGATAGGCCATGCTCATAGTCAACTGTGTTCAAAGGGCATGCTGGAAGGATTTCCAAAAATGAGATGTGAACCTTGGATATCAATCTGATAAAATCGAAACTGGGAAATCATGCCTCTTTACCATCTTTGGGATATAGATTTTGGACAGATCCTCCATTTTATGATATTCACGAATCAGGATGAAAAGGGCCGACTTTGTGAGTCAATTCACTATAATCCATATGACATTGTTCTTTCTGGCCATTCTTGGGAGAACCATGAAAAACTACATCGCTAATCGATTATATTTACACACTGGGATATGTATAGACTACAACATGCTTGATGACCACTGATGCTCTGCCTTGACTTCATGACAAGTCAATCATCTCGAGAAAAACCTAGCCACATCCCTTTTCATAATATCCCACCGAAATGGCACTTTCAATGCCTTGTACATTTTCTGAATTCCATTATGGAAATCCCACCTAGGAGGACAATATGACCTGAGTAGTTACTATGAACAACCCATGGGTACCACCCCATGATTCTAAAAACACAAGACTGAATTTTCATTCAGTTCTCATACCTCAATGGTCTCCCCACCATTGAACTCTGACCTCATCTCCACACATTAAGAATCAGATTCATGTGCCTCTTTACCCAACCATCCATGTTAGGAACCAATGAAACTATAAATAAGACCACTAATCCACCTTGTTCCTCACATTCCAACTACATGTCGGCTATGATCGACATCAACTTCCATTAATCTGATGCATGTTTCACTACTTGAGCATGTGATTTTATACTTAATGCATTCTCCACCGAATTCCCTTTAATCATTGTGTACGTTATGTTGAAATAAAACATTTGGAGATATTCCATCCATATCCTTTTTCTCATGTTAAAATATCTCTATGAGAAAATATGTTTTAAGATCTTATGGTCAGTAAACACTATAAATTTCTCACCAATGAGATAATGACGCCACAATTTTTAGGCATGAACCACTACAACCAACTGCAAATAATGTGCTAGGTTTTTCTTATCAAGAAACATCAACTATCGTGATCCATATTCAACCACATGACCCCCGTTTATGAGAACACACCCCAGCACTGATCCTGATGTGTCACAATACACCATGTACCATTTCCCTAGTTCAAGAAAAAAGAAGACTGGTGTTGATGTAATGAAACCCTCTAACTTTTCAAATCATTCCTGACACTGCTCATCCCATTTAAATGGGATATTATTCCTTATAAAAGCTATCATCGGGAAAGACAATTATGTGAAATCACAAAAAAACATAGATAATACCTAGCTAGACCAAATAAACTATGTATCTTGAAAATGTTATTTGGAAGTTTCCATAATATAACAACCTCTATACTTTCCAAATCAACTGAAACATCTTTCTCAGAAATAACATGTCCAATGAAACAAACCTCCTATATCCAAAAGGCACACTTTGAAAATTTTTCATACAACTGATGATTCCTGAAGATCCTAAACACTATCACCATGTTTTTCTCATGCTATAACCTTGTCATCAAATACACCAGTATATTATCCCCAAATACCACCACATAAGTATCCATGTATCTCTAAAATATCTGATTCATCAATTCCCTGAACACTACTAGTGCATTTGTTAAACCAAAGGGCCTAACCACATTCTCGTAATGTCCATTTATACATAGGGAAACTGTTTTTGGGATATCCTCCATCATTAACCAAAATTGATGACATACTAACCTCAATTAAATCTTATATAACCACTAATCTCCCATAAACTGGTTAAACAAATCATTAATGCATGGAGGTGGATGTCAGTTCTTTATCGTAACATAATTAATTCCACGATAACCAAAAAATAGTCATAAGGTTCCATCCAACTTTTTAACAAACATAACTGTTACTACACATGGAGATGTTCTAGGTCGTATGAAACATTTTATTTATAACTCTTCTAACTGTACCTTTATTTCCTGCAATTCTACCAGTACTATTCAGTAAGACATAAGTGATATAGGACTAGTCCCTGGAAAGAAATAAACAATAAACTCCACTTATATCATGGGTGGAAATCCTGATAATTATTTGGGAAATATATCCATAAACTAATCCACAAATTTTTGAAAAAACACTCTCTATAACACCATCAAGCGATGCCAATGACAAGGCCTCTAACTGATACGAGATCGAGTCAATAGCATGTTCCAACAAATCTGTTGCACCCATCTTTTAATTATTATCCCCTCTAAAGAGATGTCTAACACCATCATTCATCACAAAACTAACCATTTTCAAATATCAATCGATGTGAGCCTAAAACATATCCAACCAATCCTTTCCTAGGACTATGTCATAAGCATCCATCTCATGCACTGAGAAATCCCACATCAATTCAATATCATCCAAAACCATGAAACACCCTCTATAGAAGAATTATAAAAACTCCCTTTGACCCAGAAGAGTTTGTAGTTTCAAAACAGAAATAATCATTTCCACATATAAACCCAACAAATCCACAATTTGAGAAGCAGTAAAAGAATGTGATGCACTTGTATCAAACAAATATTGCATCAAAATTGAATTTAAAAGAACTATACCTTGTACCATGGATGGTCCCAACTGATCATCTATCACATCATGTTCATCACCATACAATTTCTTGATTTCCATGCTCTTCCCTTTATTATGTTGATGAGACATCATGGTATTTCTAGAATCACCATTACCAACTTTAATCTTCTGTCGAGGGGTATGTTTCTGTCCCTTCCTCATTGAGGCATACGACCCCTGTGACCCCTGAAGAGTGTCATGGACACCCAAACTCAGATCATTCTATAAATAATGTTTTAGATGCCCCATATACATAAAATTATGACATCATCAAGGTTCTACCATACAATCCCTCTTCTTATGGCTCGTAGAGCCACACTGAAAACATTGGAGCTTACTCTAAGTCATTGGAGGAAGATTCACAGATCCTGCCATCAGATTCTGAGTCATACTGCCACCCTAGAAATAAGTTTCCCTCTTCTTCTTGAACCCATCATTCATGTTCTCACTATTTCCCATTGGTACCAAAATACTTACCTTGTTTGTAGCCCCTAGAAGAACTCGCTCAGCCATTATAGCTCGATTCACCATTTCAATGTAGTCATCTATACACAACACTGCTTTCTTGGAAAAAAAATTGTGGTTTAACCCAGCTTTAAAAATCCATGCCTTCAATGATGTACTACCTTCCACCTCGGGTAAAAACGGCACTATGTTCATAAAATTATCTGCATATTTTTTCATCGCCATGTTACCTTTCTTCAAAATGAAGAAATCTGTTGTACACAAAATTTTGAAAATATGAGGGTATAAATGTTTATTAAACAATACATCAAACCCCTACCATGTCGCACTTTGGTCTATTGCATCTTGGACTACCATATCCCACCATTTATAGGGAAGATATTCCAAAAAATACGTTTCTAACTTCACTTTCAATTATACTGGTGTTCCCAAGAAGTCAAATACACTATTCATTCTATTTATCCATGCTTTCTCCCTTTCTAGATCTGAATCACCCCTATAAATGGGTGAATTCTAGTTTTTGAAACTGAACTATATGATCTGTATGCCTTTGACCATCCACTTTATTCAAACTTTCCAGAACTTTGAAAAAATTCACTATAATTTGCACTAGCTACTGGTTCACCTGGGGCTCAGGTGCAACCAAATTTTCAGCAACTTCCTCAGGTGGGTCTCTATGAAGCCTACCCGGTGCCATTTCTATCAACACAAAAAAAATCGTATGTCCCACTCCCTTAGTATTATAGGGTATACAATTTTTAAATTCAATTTCATCACAACTATCACAACCCGACTTTCCACAAGTTTATATTTCTCGTGTTACACTATTCTGAAAAATCCTCCATGTTTTAAAAAACAACCCATTTTCAAAATACCACAAGCTTCCATGTTTCAAATCATTCCATTTTGGAACCCAACAAATATTTTCAAAATATTCACATTCATATCTCACAATATATCATAATACCCCTACGAAATATGAATCCTAGTGGAAAGTAATTTCTACCTAGCATGTTGTGCTCATCTCATTGGCTACACCCATGATAATGATATTTCCAGTGCCTATATGTGTATCCAAACACTTATGTACCCATCTCCCTGGTAAGTTGAATTTTATCATAAATGGTTAGCTACATCCTTTTATATTATCCATTCCAAGTTCCTACAAACCAATTACTTGCTTCCATACTGACTCATGGAATATACCATGAACAAATGTCAACACCAAGACCAAAAATCAACGCCAAATGACTGAAAAAACTTACACCACTTGTAACATCTCGCCCCTTTTTCATTGTCTTGAGAAGGAAGAGGAATGCTACTTGTCCTTAAGAGACTTTCCCAAGGTGCCAAAGGATATCAATTAAATTATGGGGTCTTCAAAATTAAATTGTGGAATGATTTTACCTTGATATAGAACTAACCAACAAACCAATCCAATACCAACAAACTACATGATGAATGTAGACAAAACAACCAAACCCATGCATTACCAAAAGACAACCAAACTAATCAATATTAATACCACATTCCCAATAAAACTAAGCCAAAATTAGAGTACCAAAATGAAGACTATAACAAGTCTCTAGAAGAACTAGGACACCATCCATATATCCACACCAAGCTCCATGATCCAAGCCCCACAACACCACTAAATCATCTTGCCGAAATGCTATCAAAATGAGATGATTTTCTCTTACATGTGCACTGAAATACAACATACTCAAATGAATCAATTTTCCAAAGAAGGGGGGAGTACAAAAATTAAATATGTTTTCCCCAAAGGACATCCCTACACACACCAATATGATAAAACCGTTAGCACATTTATACCAAACAATTTATATAAAACATTTAATTGGGAAAAAACTTACAACATGCCAAACATACCCTTACCAAGCCATGACAAAAAATGGAAATCCACCACTTAGTCATATTCCATATAATCATCCAACATTACCACCACAAATTTCTATCTTTTATAGTAACACACAACAACCAAACAACCATGGTGGAACTTCTCATCCAAACTTTTTTACCACATTCCCAACAAGTGGTACTTCCCGCCCACCGATCATTTTATAGTGGCACTTCAATTCACTATTCATCCCCTTATATTAGTGGTAATTACCTCCCACTTCTACCACATAATTATAATAATCTGTAACACTTAATAAACCAACAAGCATAAGAAACTTGGACACATGATAAGCACACAACCACTTCCAATACATGCCAATTAACTTCAATAAATCACCCATTTATTGATGACACCATTTTTATATTTTTCATGCCACATCCCTTTCCAATAAATCCATATTCTATAGAAAACCATTTTCAAAAAACATTTTCAAAATCCAAACTGAGCAAAAATTTTAAAATTTACATTTTGAAATCACACAACAAAACCCCCCTCTCACCAATATCTCATTTCTCTCAGAAATCCAAAAATCTTCACTCAATGGTTTTCCACCATGATTTCAAAAATCATGTTCACAATTAATTTCAGGAAAAAAAATTAATTTCAACAAAAACCAGTAGTTCTAACCAAGTGGATTCTAGAGAGAATCCACCAACTTTAGAGTTTTAGAGAATTTGACCCACATGCAACTGCACCCCAATCCGGGAAAATGATCAACTAAAACCACTAAATATCTCCTTCCCTATCACTAAAAAATCCTTAGAATCAACACCCAAGGAAAAAAACCAATTATCTACACACAATTTTTGTAGATATAGAAAACCGATAGAGATGGAAAATTAGATCTAGAGAAAACCACAAATAACAAAATAGTGAGAATTATCGGAGAAGAATCGGCTCAACCACACCAATAAAACCCTTAAATTTGCTTCCAAAACGTGTGGGAGATCACCCATAACCCCCTGATAAGATTATATCTTGAGTGAGGCTCGATTAGTACAATGTTCGGGTGTTTTTAGTGCAATACTGACAAATTCTATATTTTTAAAAAGCCATTTTTACGAGCTACATGGTTAGATCACATGGACAGACAAACTCTGTGCTAACTGTATGCCTATTGCTGACTCAAAGGGGAACATCATATGTTCCTCCCTGAACAATTAAAAAATCGTGTGCAAGCCATGTGTACCCCACTGCCCACAAGGTTCATCTTGCACGGTTTCTCCAAACAATTATCAAACCGTGCAACCATAAAAAATCCTACAAATATTACCAAAACCTTCTCAAACTCATCCAAACTCATCCCAAGAACATTAAAAAGATAAAAATGGAATAATAGAGGACACATACCTCAAACCGGGTGTGTTATAGAAACAACTGGTAATAATAAAATCATTAATATTTACTATTTCAACTAATAGTATATAGGGCATTATGATAATGAGTTCCTTAAGTGTCATACGAATATTTCTCATATGAAGCAAAGGGATCAATGTTTTTATTATATTATTAATAAAACGAAACTAAATGATCAAATTGAATTCATATTTGGATTCAAAAATTATGTTGTAAAACTATTTTATAAATGATATTATTTTAATAATAATCATGAAACATATGATGAATATACTAAAATAGATATTATTTTAGGATTTGAAAGGATATATTAAATGGTACTGCAAACTAAGAAATTTGATTTAGTGGTATGGTGATACATTTTGGGAAAACATAAATAATGGAAATATAACCCTTAATATGCACCCAATGATGATTTATTTATGTTCATTTGGGATAAATAGAAAATTAAAATTGATGAAGTAAATGGGATAATATTGGTGCTCATGAAAATGGATAGTGAGTTGATGAATAATTAAATTATATTTTCTTTTATAGAGTTACAAAAAATTTAGATTTGTGTAAAATTTGATGTAGTCTATGAATTTGAATGATAATTGACGAAATAGTTCATTATTTGTAATCATGTATGTTTTTGTGGAGGGTTTTGGTATTTATGTTTATTACCATTCATCATGAGGATATAAGATGAAAATATTCATATATTTGGTATATGATAATTAAGTGAAACATTATGCTATTTTGGAGGATTAATGTTAATTTTATTTAGTGGCCTTCTTTCTACCTTTTTGTATTTTGAATTTTCTCAAATATATTTTTGATGGGTCCTAAAGTTAACAATTAATAGGATGAATTAATTTGAACTTTGTGTGTTTTTTTAGAGTTATTATAGATTAATGAAGTATTATATTGTATTATCTAACCATTCAGGGTTTTTTAAATATCTAAAAATATGATTAATTAATTATCATTACTTTATGGGTCTTATGATTCATTTAATGTGAATTTTAGTACTTCATTAATGAAAAATTGAACTTGAATTTTTATTTCTTCGAGTAAGTGATGAAGTGGAAATTGATCAAAGTGAAACCAAAGGATGTAATTATTCTAATAAAATGGAAATAAATAAAGTGCATCAATTGTCTTTATTAATTTATCATCACATAAAAATAATCCATGAACCATAGGGAATGAATCTTGGAAAAAAAATTATATGTTTACCTTCATTCTCATTTAATTTGTGGTCTCTTAACATCTAACTAATTTCAGATTTTTTGGTCATTAACATTCTCTTGACCATATTATTTTCCATTTTCCTGTACCCATTTCATGTTATTTGTCTCTTATATGTCAATATTTTATCTTCTAATAAATGTTATCCATATATGGGAACCCGAATATTTGATATTTTGGTTATCCTTTTTGTTTCTCCCTTTTCCTTTTTAAATAAAATTTTATTATCCATATTTAAAATGTATGTTTTTCATCAAAGGTTACATTTTTGATGAACAATATAAAATTGAGTGGGGAAATTTTATTTAAAATGGGTATAATGTAATATATTGATATTTTAAAATAATTCTTTATTCGATAGCGTATATGATACACAACACGTTGTTTAAATGAATCGATATATACTACAATAATATTATTATATAATGTAATATTTATCACCTAACAGTTGAATTGGTTGGAATGAGTAGTATTAATTGATTTATAAAAAAACATATAAATCACCTACAAATTAAAAATTAATATTTTTATTAATATAAAATATGTATTCAATTTTAAGTATAGTTATTTTATGTTTTATATATACATTTTAATCAAAAATGTCACAAACCGTCCTCGGGGCCTGAGCCATGACTACCCCAAGCCCACCTTCCATAGGCCAGGGGCTGGCTACTAGCACCAAAGGCGTAAATCCCGATAACTGGGAAGGAATTGCCTTTATAAAAGTAAACAAAACACCACATAGTACAAGAGAAAGTAATACACTAAGTACAAAAGAAAGTGTTGAAAAGTAAGTGGTCTAGTATACAAACCCAACTGAGTTACAGCTACAACTGAACGAAAGTACAACAGAAAAGACAAACAGGTGGAAGAAAAGAAGCAGCTCCTGGGTCTTCCACTTAGGATCCTACCTGAAGGGTAGGTACAGACAGTGTAGCTCTTGGTTCGTCCGCCACTGATCCTACCTGAAGGGTAGGTACAGATATCCTCCACAATTCTCTTGCCCATCAACCTTCTCCGAGTATCATCTCGTCGTGAAGTACACCTCCGGATACTGACTCGCTGTGAGGTCTACCTCCAGGTACCGTCCAGTCCTCGAACACTCGGCCTCCGTCAGCACTGCCCGTCGTCTGCAACCAATACAATGAGGTGCGGGCATAGCCCGTGCAGGGGTGAGTATAACGATACTCATTAGGGACCCTGAGACCCTCAAGGTCTCTCTAAATCCAACAAGGATAACCACAAAGAAGAAACACAACAGATAACCCTTACTTAGGTATAAGCCCATACTTATACTTAAGTTATCAGGTAACCCATCTCAATCATGAGGAAACACAAAGGTCATAGACTCAGCTCAAACCAGGATTTTCATTATCGAAACTGTAACTACTGAAGAGCCCCATCTCTGATGAGTATAGTGATCCTGTCATGACTCTGAAGTAATGCTCACTAACCTAAGACTGTTGAGGTACTCCTCCTATTGAGTACCGTGGGACAGCCACCCAAACATATTAGTGCTTCCCTCCAGGGTCTGCCACCAAAAAACAGTAGTGCACACCCCCTAATAGCCTACAGAGGTACTCCCCGGTCGAGTACCGCGGGTCTGCACCCAAACTCAGTAGTGCTCCATCCACCATGGGTCTGCACCCGAACAAAGTAGTGCTCCGTCCACTGGGCTAGTTGACTCACTCAAAGTCGAGTCGGTCAACCAGTCGTCTAATCTCAGCTGGCTACACAGTCTCCGTACTTTGCACGCTCGTCTCCGGGAGGATCCACTCCATGAGCTACAGGTCGGTACTCCAAGAATCATAAAGTCCCACAAAGATGTATCTCAAAGGACTGCCTCGTCATAGGGGTCTCAACGCAACAGATGGTGCGTCAATCAGATGCTCGGTCTGTGGGTTATTATCCTTTTCGTCCCAGGGGCCCGGTTGGTTTCGTGTACGAACCAACCTGACCATATATCAACTATACCCCGAACTCTCATAAGGTATACTCATAGGGACCATTTCTAAACGTGATCAACAACGCCGCTGACAGTTCGTCAAACGGACGTCCGGTCTGTAAGTTATCAGCTTTTCTGTTCTAGGGGCCCGGTTGGATTTCAGGTTTAATCCAACCCGGTCATACTCCAACGGCATCCAAAAATCGGGCGGAGGAAGCCAAAAGGGATGTCTTACCATGAGGAATCCAACAAAGTTGACGGCACGTCAATCGGACGTTCGGAGCTCAAGTTATAGGTGTTTCCGCTCCGAGGGCCCGAATGGTTTCTTGTTCGAACCAACCCATCCGTACACAAAGTTCTTCAAAACCTTGAGTGTAATATACCAAAACTACTGCCTCGATTGAAGGATCGCATCACAACTGACGGTGCATCGATCGGAGGTCCATAGCCCACGTTATGGGCGTTTGAACAAATTCTGCCTGAAAATAGGGGGATCGGGCCCGGTCCGACCCGGCCCAAGACCCCCTGGGTCGGCTCGAACCGGGTCGACCCGACCCGGGTCTGGGTCCGGCCCACTAGGGCGCGGTGCGGCCCAGCTTGCGCGGCTTGGCCCGGCCTGGGCGGGTGTGGCCCGTATGGACGGACAGCTCGGCTCGGCCGAGCTGTCGCGAGAAGGGGGGGGGGGGGGGGCGCTGCCCCCCTTATTGAAGTCGCGGCCCCCACACGTGGGGGCCACTCCCTTAACCGCTGGGGGTTACTACCCCCGGTCTCCCCTCTGGTTCCGCGCGGCCGCGGGACCGCCGCCTTCCGCCACGTCGGACCCTCCTGGCAACACGCCTGCAGGATCTTCCGCGTACCACCAAACGCGCTCCGGTGGTCCATTTTGCCTGCGGTCTTCGCCGACGGTCCTCTCGGGACTTTTTCTTCACTGTGAAGACTTCAAAACACCTCTACGGCCCGTTCAGTCATCTCCCGACTCTCCGCATGTCAAATAAACAATCTCTGGCCTCTTTGTGGTTTTCCGGCGCTGCGCGACGGCACCGCGCTTCCCCGCCCATTCTTTATTATTTCCGCGTGGTGCAACGGCACTGCGCTGCCTTGATCGTGCCGCAACAAAATCAAGCATCAACGGGGGAGGAGAGTCGGTCGTGTTCATGCTGTCCAACCTCCTCCTGTTATTGCGATAACAGGTGGCCCAATTTAGGAAATGATGAACGGTGACGAAAGTATCCACGAACAAAAAAAATAATCCCCTACCTCAAAAATGATGTCACACATCGTCGAGTCGCGGAAATAGAACGTCGTGGAAAAATGGTATCGATTCCATCGACATCATAAGAAGTAGAATAACGTTGTTGTTAGCATCATTCTCCACGGTCGGCATCTCCTTTCTTGTCACGGAAGAGGAAATTTTTCATTCTTCGATAAATAAGTGTCGTTCTTCGTTGAAGAGGCGTCGTTCTTCAACGAGGATAAATTTTCTCCTCTTCCTTCTTCTTCTTCTTTTCACAAGGCTCTCTCTCTCTCACTCTCCCCAAAATCCTCCACAGAAAGCTAAAACCCAAATAAAATAAGACACGTCTTATTTTATTACTCAAGCCAAGCATTTCAAAAATCCAAAATTCAAAATCTAACATACTTAAATAATTGATCATAAGATGTCAAATTAATTAGTGTTTATGTGGAATGAATTAATTTGGTAGGTGAGGAGGGGAGTAGTCACTTAATTAAAAAGGGGGTTAGAGGATTTAGTTAATTTGAAAAGGTGGGGGCTCATGTGGGCCCCACCTCACCCTTAATCCTCTCATGGGAATTTAACAACCGGTGGGTCCCAATCCAACTCCCACACCTAGGATCTAACACATAAAAAAGTGAAATTAAGTTTAGACACAACTTTATTTCACCTAAACCGCTTAGTGAAAAATAAAAATAAAACAATTATATTTTTATTCCCCACCTTTTTTTTAAATCAACACCTGAGCAAACGCACTTTCGGAAAAGGTGTTCCTATGCAATTACCGGTGCTGTGGTTTCATTGGTTCCCTTGGATTTCGATTCCGATCACCGGTTCAAATGTTAGGAAAACCTGCTCATATGTATACTGAACGTACCCGAGCTAAACTTCAGGAATTGATTCTGGGAACACCGGGCCTCGGAATCAGGTGCCGTAAGAAGCCGCAGTCTCGTAAAATTCCAAAGAAATTAATAAAAAATTTCCTTGAAATTTTCGGGTTTTTACATTACTCCCACCTCAGGGATTTATGTCCTGGTTAAGCTATAACACAACTAGGGAAACAAAAGTGGTACTTAGCACGCAACTGAGCCTCCCGCTCCCATTTTCTCTCCTGGAGGTTCCTGAGCTGCCAGTGAAAGTGCACCTGAGGAATCGACCATCCATGTAGGACCTTCTCCTGTTGATCCTCGTTATCCACTATAACCTCTGTGAATGTCGCCCGTCATCGACATCCAACTCATTGCGATCGATGATGTGTGAAGGGTCATGCACGTATCTCCTTAGCTGAGATACGAGGATGACATCGTGCACCCAGTGCAACTGAGGTGGAAAATTCAAGCAGTAAACCACCCTGCCTACCCTGCTGAGGACCTAAAAAGGTCTGTTGAACCTCGGAGATAACTCATCACCTCACCCACATATCCGTAAACCTCATCGAGGTGAGACCCGTATAAGGACGTGGTCGTCATCCTCGAACTCTAGAGGCCTCCTGTTAGCTTTGTGTAGTCTCATCTGTCGTGATCCATAGGCGATCACTACCCACTCCTACATCAGGACACACTTGAGTCTGGTCCCTAATGCATCGCAGTAAACTATGTAACCAACGCCCACGGGTTGGGCGCACCGGTCAACCCAGCTCCTGAAAGCACCGCTGGATGTGGTGCCGAAACTGTGGAGAATTCTGGCACAAAGGTAAGTTTGGACATCTCCTGAGTGATCGAATGCACCCTCTTATGCATGATTCAAACCTGTGCTACCTAGGTTTTCCTTTTCGCCGACCAAGGAAAACCCCATCCCAATGTTGTAGATAAACCAAAACCTTTTTTCCTAATACATTCAATCAGTGTATGGACTTTGGATCCAATCCATACTCAGACCAACATCGTAAGGCCTCGACACTACCACCAAGGGATTCCAACCGAAACTCTCGCCTCGTGGCTCAAATCAAATTATCGGCGCAAGTGTGATTATCGAGTCTCCTTCCAAGGTATCTCTAGACGTGAGGGTCAAGTCTATGGCTTACAGGAAACTCTAGGTCTGGGACAAGATTCGTGGAAGGAATGATCTGTATCAAAGTCTGCTGTTATGGAAGCTAGTAATGGACATAGACTGTCCCTTGAATCATTCTTAGAGCCCTTTCAGTCGCACTCCTTGACCGCATGTAGCTACTCCTTCCCCTGCCCTCCAGCTCCCTGAGCCTAGCGGGGATTACAAAGGCGGGTGGGTGCAACATGTCAAAATGTTCACCACCCCATGCAGCTCTCCTAGCTGACTTCCACATCTGCTGCCCTGCAGATTCATCTGTACTTTTCACTTCTTCTACTTGAAACATTCTCATGCCCAAGTCACTGAGATTGGATCCAGTTTCCTGTTTCTTACATCATTATGCAGTCTTCATCCGCTCTTGGATGATCTGCACCTTCTTTTCCTACGATCTGTAAGAGCTTCTAAGATTTGTGTTTTGCTGAAAAGAGAAACCCGGTCTCATCCCCTTGATGAACCATGCCCATTGCCTAATACAGTCAATCCTGACATGAATGATGCATTCATGCCCTGGATGATGTCGTAAGGCCTCAACATTACTACCAAGAGATCCAACCTTCACTCTCGCCTCCAAGGGTCGAGTCACACTGTCGGCATCAGTGTGAGGTCATTGGGTCTCCACCAGTAGAAATCTCAAAAGTGAGGGTCAAGTCAACAGTTTTATCCGGAACCTCTCAGTATCAACCAAACAAAAGGACAAGAAAGTGAACATCATGAAGATAAGTGTCTTTTTATTATTGGAGATCATAGTACAAGAGAAAAATACAACAGCAACATGGAACTAGAAATACCAAGAACAAAAGTAATCCACTAGTTCCGCTCCTATCCATCTGCTCCCAGAGCTCTACTGCTTTGGTGGCTCCTACAATGCTTGCAGATCAACTATGCGGGGGGGTTGGACAGTCACGTGCCATATGACCTTTCCTGCTGCATTCAGAACACTTCCTGCTCCTCGTATAGCTGGCTATGTTCCACTTAGACCCCTGCATCATCTGTCTACTGCCCACAGATGACTCGGCTACTGATCAAAAATCATGCGGCAAAGGCAGCAGCTCCTGAACTAGCTTGGGGTGTAGAGTCACTGGTATGAACTCCACCCTAAAGAAGGTCTCAAAGTCTTCCCAAGTGAGGTCATCCCGTCGCAAAACTAGAACAAGTGGCTCCACCACCTGCCTCCTGCTCCCTAAAGGAGGATGGAAGCAAAGATCACCATGAAGTCTACTGGTGTCCCCACTAGCCTGAAGAATCTCACCATAGCCTCAAGCCAATCCTCAGCCACCTGTGGGTCCGTCTCTCCCCAGAACCCAGGTGGCCTCTAGCGCTGGAACACGTGTAGCGCTCTCAAGCGCCGTGCATCGCCTACTACTGGGGATGGTGGCATCGGTGTTCCAACATATGGTAGTTCCGCTGGTGCCTCCGCTAGTGCCTCAACTGCAAGAGGGCCATGTACCGAAGCCTTGTCACATAGTAGGCTGTTAGTACATACATCTCTCGTGTCTTTAGCTGATCGTCCATGGAAAGGCATCCTGAAAGAAACAATGTGACAGGGTTAAAAGATTATACCTGGTGATCTGACCTGGTTTGATCTGTTTAATGGGGAAAACTATTGAGAACACACACGCAATCAGTGTTTTCATGAACAAAGTTGGAAATCAGTTTTTAGGGGCCTGGTGTATGGATACGTCGGCCGCCGCACCAACACTGGACTCCCTGAACTTAAGACCACACTCAGTACCCTTAACACTATTGCTCCACAGAAAAGAATGATCAGAGTCCTAAGTTCTGCAGTAGAACCGACTCCTTTGAGACCAATTTGTCATGACCCGTCCTCGGGGCCCATGCCGTGACTACCCCAAGCCCACCTTCCATAGGCCAGGGGCTGGAGACTAGCACCAAAGGCGTAAATCCCGATAACTAGGAAGATATTTCCTTTATAAAAGTAAACAAAACACCACATAGTACAAGCGTAAGTAATACACTAAGTACAAAAGAATGTACTGAAAAGTAAGTGGTCCAGTATACAAACCCAACTGAAAGTACAGCTATAACTAAACGAAAGTACAACAGAAAAAAAACAACTGGAAGAAAAGAAGCAGCTCCTAAGTGGTCCACCTCGGATCCTACCTCAAGGGTAGGTATAGATAGCACAACTCCTGGTTCGTCTGCCACGGATCCTACCTGAAGGATAGGTTGAGATAGCCTCCACAACCCTCTTGCCCGTCAACCTCCTCCGAGTATCGACTCGTCGTAAAGTCCACCTCCAGATAATGACCCGTCGTGAGGTCCACCTCCGGGTACTGTCCAGTCCTTGAATAATCAGCCTCCGTCAGCACTGCCTGTTGTCTGCAACCAACACAACAAGGTGCGGGCATATCCCATACAGGGGTGAGTATAACGATACTCAGTAGAGACCTTGAGACCCTCAAGGTCTCTCTAAATCCAACAAGGATAACCACAAAGAAGAAACACAATAGATAACCCTTACTTAGGTATAAGCCCATACTTATAACTAAGTTATCAAGTAACCCATCTCAATCATGAGGAAACACAAAGGTCATAGACTCAGCTCAAACCAGGATTTTCATTATCAAAACTGTAACTGCTGAAGAGCCCCGTCTCTGATGAGTATAGTGATCCTCTCACGACTCCGAGGTAATACTCACTAACCTAAGACTGCTGAGGTACTACTCCTGTCGAGTACCGCGGGTCATCCACCCAAACACAATAGTGCTTCCCGCCGGGGTCTGCCACCCAAACACATTAGTGCACACCCCCTAATAGCCCGCATAGGTACTCTCCGATTGAGTACCATGGGTCTGCACCCAAACTCAGTAGTGCTCCGTCCGCCATGGGTATGCACCCAAACAAAGTATTTCTCCATCCACTGGGCTAGTCGACTCACTCCAAGTCGAGTCGGTCAAGCAATCGTCAGGTCTCAGCTAGCTACACGGTCTCCGTACTCCGTACGCTCGACTCGGGGAGGATCCGCTCCATGAGCTGTAGGTAGATACTCCAAGTATTAAAAAGTCCCACAAAGAAGTATCTCAAAGGACCGCCTCATCATAGGGGTCTCAACGCAACAGACGGGGCGTCAATCGGACGCCCGGTCTGTGAGTTATTAGGCTTTTCGTCCCAGGGGCCCGGTTGGTTTCGTGTACGAACCAACCTGACCGTTTCACAACTATACCATGAACTCTGATAGAGTATACTCATAGGGACCATTTCTCAACGTGATCACCAACACCGCTGACGGTTGGTCAAACAGACGTCTGGTCTGTAAGTTATCAACTTTTCCGTTCCAGGGGCCCGGTTGGATTTCAGGTTCAATCCAACCCGGCCATACTCCAACTACATCCAAACCTCAGGCGGAGTAAACCAAAAGGTCTGTCTCACCATGAGTAATCTGACAAAGTCGACGGCATGTCAATCGGACGTCCGGAGCTCAAGTTATAGGTGTTTCCGCTCTGTGGGCCCGGTTGGTTTCATGTTCGAACCAACCCAGCCGTACTCAATGTTTTTCGAAACCATGAGTGTAATATATCGAAACGACCATCTCGATCGATGGATCGAATCACAACTGATGGTACGTCGATCGATGGTCTGTAGCCCAAGTTATCGGTGTTTGAACAAAAACTCCCCGAAAATAGGGGGTTCGGGCCCGGTCCGACCAGGCCAGAGACACCCTGGGTCGGCCCGAACCGGGTCGACCCGACCCGGGTCTGGGTCTGGCCCACTATTGTGCAGCCTGGCCCGGCCTACGCGGCCTACCCTGGCCTGGGTTGGTGTGGCCCGCGTGGCCAGACAGCTCGGCTCGACCGAGCTCTCCCGAGAAGGGGGGCGCGCTGCCCCCCTGATTGAAGCCGCAGCCCCCCCCCCCCCCACATGGGGGCTGCTCCCTTGACCGACAGGGGTCACAACCCCCGGTCTCCCCTTTAGTCCCACGCGGTCGCGGGACCGACGCCTGCCGCCGTGACTACAGCCACAGCGGACCCTCCTGGCGGCGCACCGGGCGCCGCCGCCTCCTGGCGGCCGGCCGCTGCCTCCGGCCGTCGGCGCCGCCGTGCCGGCGTGGCACGTCGGCAGGATCTTCCATAGACCACCGGACACGCTCCGGTGGTCCGTTTTGCATGAGGTCATCGCTGACGGTCCACTCGGGACCGGTTCTTCACTGCGAAGACTTCAAAACTCCTCTACGGGCCGTTTTGTCATCTCCCGATGATCCGCACGTCAAATAAACAATTTGCGGCCTCTACGTGGTTTTCTGGCGCGGCTCGAAGGCACCGCTATTCTCTGCCCATTCTTTATTATTTCCGCGTGGTGCAACGGCACCGCGCTGCCTTGCTCGTGCCGCAAAAAAAATCAAGTATCAAGGGGGGGGGAGAGTCGGTCGTGTTCGTGCGCTCCGCCCTCCTCTCGTTATTGCGATAACAGTCGGCCAAATTTAGGAAACGATGAACGGCGACGAAAGTATTCACGAACAAAACAAATAATCCCCTACCTCGAAAATGACGTCGCACATTGTTGAGTCTTGGAAATCGAACATCGCAGAAGAACGGTATCGATTCCGTCGATGTCGGAAGAAGTAGAAGAACGTTGTTGTTGGCATCGGTCTCCACGGTCGGCATCTCATTTCATGTCGTGGAAGAGGAAAGTTGTCGTTCTTTGATAAGGAAGCATTGTTCTTCGTTGAAGAGGCGTCATTCTTCAACGAGGTGAAATTATCTCCTCCTCCTCCTTCTTCTTCTTCTCACAAGGCTCTCTCTCTCTCACTCTCCCCAAAATCCTCCACACAAAGCTAAAACCCAAATAAAATAAGACACCTCTTATTTTATTACTCAAGCCAAGAATTTCAAAAATCCAAAATTCAAAATCTAACATACTTAATTAATTGATCTTAAGTTGTCAAATTAATTAGTGTTTAGGTGGAATGAATTAATGTGGGAGGTGAGGAGGGGAGTCACTTAATTAAAAAGTGTTTTAGAGGAGTTAGGTAATTTGAAAAGGTGGGGGCTCGTGTGGGTCCCACCTCACCCAGAATCCTCTCATGGGAAGTTAACAACCACTAGGTCCCACTCCAACTCCCACACCTAGGATCTAACACTTAGAAAATAGAAATTAAGTTGAGACACAACTTTATTTCACTTAAACCGCTTAGTGAAAAATAAAAATAAAACAATTATATTTTTATTACCCACCTTTTTTTTACATCAACACCCAAGAAAACGCACCCTCAGAAATGGTGTTCCTAAGAAATTATCGGTGATGCGGTTTCATCGGTGACCTCAGATTTCTATTCCGAGCACCGGTTCAAAAGTTAGGAAAACCCACTCATATGTTTACTGAACGTACCCGAGCTAAACTTCAGGAATTGATTCGAGGCACACCGGGCCTCGGAATCAGGTGCCGTCAGAAGCCGCAGTCTCGTAAAATTCCAAAGAAATTAGGAAAACATTTTCCTTGAAATTTCCGTGTAACACCCCAGGAAAATAAAGAATATAAAATTTTCATATTTATCCATATTTGTAAATAAAATATTAATATGACTTTAAAGGGGACGCTATGCTCGATGGCGTACCCAACACGCAACAACGAGTTTCTTGGAAATCTTACGTTGCACTCTAATAATAAAATAATATTATTTTAAATGCTAGTTAACATGTAGCTGTTGTATTGGCGGGAATGGATAGAAATAACTAAAATATGATTATATATGTTTAAATGTTTTTAAATTTATCCAATAAAAGATAAAGGTATAAAATACGAAAAGAATTCAATTTTTGGCGTATATGCCCTAGTTTTCACTAAAGGTTCACTTATCGCCTTTTGATGGACAACCGTCATTAAATATAGTTTTGTTCACTCTTATACATCCTTTGGGACCAAATAAATCTCTTCTTAAGAATTGGGATATCAAAATTTACTTTGTGTACATTTTTGTTATCTTTCTGATAAAGTTTATTTTTAATGAATAGTGTAAAATGTTGTATTTTAATTCAAAACCACTTATTAATATAATTTATTTATATGATTATATTGTCTTTTGAATTGGTTTTAAAGTGCAATTAGAATATAATTTTACCATTAAATCCAATAGTGGTCAATGGAATTAATTTCACGTTGAAATCAGACTTATACTAGTGTCAATCTTTTGATACTTATTGTTCTATAAAAACACGCTATTTGCTCTGACAGCGGAAATTAATTATTAAATTAACTAATGTGACTTATATGATTTGAATTTTGTAAAATAGACTTCATTTTTGAATTCGGAATATCAAATATAGCTTAGGGTGAATTTTTTGGATTTTTCCGAAAAACTTCAATTTTTGATGAATAGTGAAACCATTAAGTGGTACTTATAAAAACTGATTTTTCCGTTTAAATGAAATTTATCCATCTTTGTGTTTTGAATTTCAAAAATCCGACATACATGGTTTTCATTAAGATGTAAAATGTGGTTCAATGGGATAAAAATAATTTTTGGTGAATAGTAACTTATTAAGTTTTTAATCGCGATTAGAGGTAATTAGTGTAGTTTAAGGTAAAAATAATGTTTTAATAATATGAAATGAACTTGACACATATCCTAACCTCATTATATGTGTCATGGCCGACCAAGAAATCCCATGGGTCAACTTGGGGACCCCATGAAGCCACTTTGGTTGGAAAATGACATTAATATCTTTTTATTTAAAGTTAAAGTAAAAAATGAGACAAACATGAAATGTTTTACTAAAACAATTTTTACATGGGGTTATACAAATCCTATTTTTGACTATAAGTTTTCATTGGAAATATAAAACTATTTCCTAAATCATTGTATTTGTTTTATAATTTCTAGACATTAAATAAATTAAATTATTTATGACATCATGATGATGCATCGATGACCTCATTATTTAACGATTTAAATAAAATTGAAAGATAATGTAATATCTAAGAACTAAACATGTCCAAAACCTATTGGATGAGTTGATATAGAACCCTTATCACCTTATACTCGAAACAAATCAATGTGGGACCTCTTAAATCCGAATACCATTTTAAAATAATGTGACATTGCTTTACCTTCCAAAGGTGCCCCTCCTCTCCTCTTATAAAAGGCCCCCACCTCTACCTCCTTACCCACAATCCCAAAGCCTTTGGCTCGGCCAACCGCTTCCCATTTTGTCTCTCCACTTCCCTCTATTACTCCTTGAAGCCTCACTTTGGGCAGAAGTCTTCCCAAGGAAGCCTTTGAGCTCAAACCAATGGGAGTTACCCGATTTTAAGGTAATGTCTTCACTTGAGTCCTTTTGTTTTATTTTGCTTCTCCAACCCCCTAAACTCTTTTTATTCATTTCTTTTCTAACAACTACAGTATCTTCAATATACTAGGATGTTGTTATAAGAAGTATTCTAGCTACACTTTCACATTCCTACATCTAATGGTTAAAGAACATACTGTTTCCGTGGATGGCGAATTTCGGCCTCCCGAAACGATGATTGTTCAACATTCTTTTAACACCTTCAAAGGTAGACATTAAAATGACACTATATTTATATACGATATATAATATGTTTATATTTTCCTTATGCTTATGTATTTTTCATTTTGGGCATACCTTTATGGATTCCATTATTGGTAAATGCGATATCTTCATTTAAGGAAGTGCGGACTACCGCCCCCTCAAAGTGATGTGATTTGTTAATGCCATATGTGGGATGTATAAAGGATGTATTTAAAGTTATTATATATTATTTTATACTGGAATTATAATATACCTCTATATCATTATTATTCCATTCCATAAAAATACGAAATAGAAATGAAAGTAGCGTTCATGCGTACGTACGGCTTACCGTCTCCATTAATGGTGCATTTCATTTCTTATCCCCAAATGTAATGTACTATTATATGTACATGTATATAATGGATATATATGATGAATGATACATCTAAATGATGAATATAATTCTGGAATTAAAATACACATACCTCTCATTTAGTTTTAATTCCATTAATATGACATAGAAATGAAAGTAGTGTTCATGTGTACGTACGGCTTACCGTCTCCATGAACGATGCATTTCACTTCTTACCTCTAAATGATTATGTAATATTATAAATACATGTACATTCTGGATATATATTATATATATGATATCCAAATCATGAATATAATTCTGCATAAAATGAACATTTGACCACACGAACAACATGTAATTGTAAGAAGTCCACTTTCGACATAAGAACCAAATATCGACAAAACAAACATTATTAACTTAAATGATTACATAATATTTATAACATGGCAATAAGTGATCTAAAATGAATAATGAAATAGAAAAATCTTCTTAATAAAGTGGAAATTAACTCATGTTTATTATTCAGGACATTAAAGAACAATCGAGTCAAGTCGGACCCGAGGTAAGGGATCTTACTCCTCTCTTTCTTTTTAAGTGCACTCTTTTATGTCATTCCTATTAGAGCTCATCTTTCTTGTTATTGGGATGTTATTTTATATTACTCTTACTGTAATTTTTATGTTCATATGATGAGAGACCCTATTCTTTCTCATCAATCCATTTTGGAAGTTTTTAGTGGCGCCGTTAGGCTGCCGAGTTTTCATAAGGGATTTTCTTCTCACTTTTATTCCCGTGAGATTTATGCTAAATTTTCCACAATTTCCTGTGAGTGGTGTATGTACTGACCATTATTTTACTCATTGTGTAATATTCTTTCATTTATGATTATTTACATCAATTTTTTATTGTCCTTCTTTCACGGGGCGTATGTTTCGAAAGATACCCATGTCGGTAAGGGAACATTTCACCCTCCTCTTTTTAAAAGACTTATTTTGTTATGTCTTTTAATTCACATAATATTATTTTGGGATATGTTCTTATATATCCTTATTGATGTAAATTTTATGTCCAAGTGATGAGATACCCTTTTTATCTCTCATCAACTCTTTTTCTGAATTTTGAAGTGACGCTGTTAGGCTGTCTAATTATTGCAAGGGAACTTCTTATTCCAATTTCGATTCTTTGGGATAAACTTGTACACCTTGAATACGTCGTTATATGATTATGTTTGAATATACTCTGATTGTTTTACACTTAATACCCACATATATTTCATGTATTCTTTTGTCACACATAGTTATGTAACTGATTTATCCATAATCCAAGGATACCGTCCTTTTATGAGACTTCGTCTCAATCTCCTTTCATTGAGGCATATTTTGTTTTATACACAACCTTATTTTATACAGTGTATAAACCCTGTTGACTTTTACGTTTATTAAAAGGAGAATCTTATTTATACGAAGCATTTACTAAATGACAAAAGGGAATGTTTTTGTCCTAAGTATGCGGCGACAACGAATTCTCCGCCGCCGTGACCATTATTTGAGTTTCGGCTTCCTCTACAAGCCATACCATCTTTTTAAAAGAAAAATAAATACCATGTTTCACTTTTATTTTATTTTGGTATTGAAATGGATTTCATAATGTATTTATATCAATGTGTTGTATTGATATCTTGTTATTAAAAGGTGGAAATGTTATGTTTCCTTTATGCATGTTTTATGTGATAAGATTATGTTATGGTTCTTGGGCATTGTTATGAAGACGGGTGGTTTCGTGATAAACTAAGGGCGGGTGAGCCCGATATAGCTCTCCAATGCATTGGGTAATGTGAAGGAGTGAAACGTTAAGGTTTCTCCGAAGAGATTTAGGGAATATACTGTGATGGGTATTCCAAATGTAACCAAGAGGGTTACTCCCTACGTAAGAATGTTATGAATGCCTCAAGTTACCTTTATGTCTTACGATTTCTATGATTTATTCATGTTTTGATGAGGTATATTAAAGTTACTATATTTTATGGGTAAAGTATGATTTCATTATTATGTATATATGAACTCATATTTCCTTTCCATATTTTTATAACCCTTACTGAGCTTTTTATGCTCATCCCAAGTTTTTGAAATGTTTTTCACAGGTCAAGGGAAAGGTACATGATTTGATGATAGTGTCAAGGATGTGTTAAGAAAGAATCCGTGTTTTATTTTAAATATGTTTCTGTTGATGGGAAGAATGAATATTGTCTTTTATGTATCCACTTTGTTTAAATGTGGAATGTAATGAAAGTTTCATGATCTAATTCTCTAAAACTCTAAACCTTAAAAAATCCTCAATGTGTAATCTTGTAATAACTCAAGATTAAGTATGTTTTAAGGCTGGGTCCTTATAGTTGGTATCAAAGGTCGGTTTAGATAACTTTAGTGGTTAGGGTATTCTTTAAGCATAAGTGACATTACAATAATGGTTAGGATTTCAGAATGAGTCCTAGTTTTAGATAAAGTGAATGAGTAAGTATATCTTAGTGTTTATCTTCCTCATTAGTAGATGATGGTTTTTTTGATATACTCACACTGACGTTTCTGTTTTTAGTGAATGGATGGATCTAGCAGGCACCAAAGAGACAACAGGTTTGAAGGAAACTGTGGTGGATCTCTGTTTAAGATATTAGATAAAATGGCAGATTCAATGAGGAAACTCATGGTTGTTCTAAACCAAATATCAAGGAGTCATGATCAACCACTTGAACCTTGGTATGTTCTGTAATGACCAATCGATGTGGAAGTTCAGGTAATAATTATAAAGGTAACCATTAGAGTTTATATGATCCTTACTTTTTAGGTAATTATGGGTTATTATATGATATGCTGGAAAATGAAAGGCATGAGATAATCTTGAGGTTAGAATATGTTATGATCATTTTTGATGATTTTATCTCTTTTTGGGGAATTATTTAAGAATTATATAGTTTTGGAAAAAGTACAACATGCAGACCGTGTGACAACCCATCGCGTAGGACAAAGCTGCGGGAATCGAACCCACAACCAAAGTGCGACTGGTATTTATCGCCTACCATTGGACTACATGAAGTCCCTGGTTAGTTTGACTGATTCTTTTTAGTTATATGATTTTATGAATTAAGAGTAAGTTGATTTTGGGTCATTTATGAAAATGATTAACCTATCATGGAGGATATGTGATTAGGTTAATTACTTTTCAATACGAGACTTTAGGAGCAACTGATGTTGTTTGGAGATAAATGTTACGATTTAACTTGGAAGACTATGTGACTAAATCCTTCAAATATTTGGGTTTCAATCTTAGATTGGTTTACTTTGAAGAACATTATGGACAAATTGTTTATCGGATGGTCCTCGTTGAACTTCGGGTTTTGTTGGACACATTTTGGAGATTAAGCATAGATTTTTTAAAGGGTTATCCTTTTCTGAATTATCTGACCTTGTACTAACCTTTTAGTTTTGGTTTTGGTTAAAACCTAAAGAAATGGGAAGTATATAGTTCTCTTTGGTGGATTAGGTGATTCTCCAGAAGTTGATTATAGTACTCTTAATGCGAACAAGTCTCCCTAAATACTCGTCTTTTGGAAAGAAATATGAGTTTGATTAAGGAATCTAGTAAAAGTTGAAAGTAAACATGATAAGTGATTATGTTTCCTTATGAATAAATTCCTCAATAAAAAGTAACTTAAAACAAAAATGTTGTCTATTAACTTTTCCTACTGGGGAATCGAATACCGTTTAACCCATCACAAGTTTGTGATTTTCTTATGGTTAACTTTCTCCTAGACATGTTTACTATCACTCTCCCTCAAGAACATGACCCTTCGCTTTTTCTTCCATGTCCATGTTTTTCTACATATGGGTTAACTCGGGTGACCTCTGTACTTATCTTCCTTTATTTTAATGTGATTGTTTTACTGACTCTTGTTCCGATGTGGGTCTTTCAAGGATGTTTCCAAGCTCAATTTTAAAAATTGCGAGGACGCAATTCCCAAATGGGGGGAAGGATGTAACACAACAGGTAAATAAAGAATATGACATTTTCATATTTATCCATATTTGTGAGTAAAATATTAATATTACTTTAAAGGGGATGCTATGCTCGATGGCGTACCCAACATGCAACAACGAGTTTCTTAGAAATCTTACGTTGCACTCCAATAATAAAATAATATTATTTTAAATGGTAGTTAACATGTAGCTGTTGTATTGGCGGGAATGGATAGAAATAACTAAAATATGATTATATATGTCTTTAAATGTTTTTACATTTATCCAATAAAAGATAAAGGCATAAAATATGGAAAGAATTCAATTTTAGGCATATATGCCCCAGTTTTCACTAAAGGTTCACTTATCGCCTTTTGATGGACAACCATCATTAAATATAGTTTTTTTCACTCTTATACATCCTTTGGGACCAAATAAAACTCTTCTTAATAATTGGGACATCAAAATTTACTTTGTGTAAATTTTTGGTATCTTTCTGATAAAGTTCATTTTTTAATGAATAGTGTAAAATGTTGTATTTTAATTCAAAACCACTTTTTAATCTAATTTATTTATATTATTAGATTATCTTTTGAATTTGTTTTAAAGTGAAATTAGAATATATTTTTACCATTGAATCCAATAGTGGTCGGTGGAATTAATTTCACGTTGAAATCAGACTTAAACTAGTGTCAATCTTTTGATACTTATTGTTTCATAAAAACACGCTATTTGCTCTGACAGCAGAAATTAATTATTAAATTAATTAATGTGAATTATACGTTTTGAATTTTGTAAAATAGAATTCATTTTTCAATTCAGAATATCAAATATATCTTAGGGTGAATTTTTGGGATTTTTCCGAAAAACTTCAATTTTTGATGAATAGTGAAACCACTAAGTGGTACTTATAAAAACTGATTTTTCCGTTTAAATGAAATTTTGCCATATTTGTGTTTTGAATTTAAAAAATATGAAATACATGGTTGTCATTAAGAATTAAAATGTGGTTCAATGGGATAAAAAGTAATTTTTGGTGAATAGTAACTTATTAAGTTTTTAATTGCGATTAGAGGTAATTAGTGTAGTTTAAGGTAAAAATAATGTTTTAATAATATGAAATGAACTTGAAACATGTCCTAACCTCATTGGAAGTGTCATGGCCGACCAAGAAAACCCATGGGTCAACTTGGGGACCCCATGAAGCCACTTAGGTTGGAAAATGACATTAATATCTTTTTATTTAATGTTAAAGTAAAAATGAGACAAACATGAAATGTTTTACTAAAACAATTTTTACCTAGGGTTATACAAATCCGATTTTTGACTATAAATATTCATTAAAAAGCTAAAACGATTTCCTACATCATAGTATTTTTTTATAATTTTTAAACATTAAATAAATTAAATTATTTATGACATCATGATGATGCAGCGATGACCTCATTATTTAACGATTTAAATAAAATGGATAGATAATGTAATATCTAAGACCTTCACATGTACAAAACCTATTGGATGAGTGTATTTCGAACCCTTATCACCTTATACTCGAAACACATGAATGTGGGACCTCTTAAATCCGAATACCATTTTAAAATAAAGTGACTTTTCTTTACCTTCCAAGAGTGCCCCTCCTCTCCTCTTATAAAAGGCCCCCACCTCTACCTCCTTACCCACACTCCCAAAGCCTTTGGTTTGGCCAAACTCTGCCCATTTTGTCTCTCCACTTCCCTATCTTACTCCTTCAAGCCTCACTTTGGGCATAAGTCTTCCCAAGGAAGCCTTTGAGCTCAAACTAAAGGGAGTTACCCGATTTAAAGGTAATGTCTTCACTTGAGTCCTTTTGTTTTATTTTGCTTCTCCAACCCCCTAAACTCTTTTTATTCATTTATTTTGTAAAAACTACAGTATATTCAATATACTATGATTTGTTTATAAGAAGGATTCTAGCTACACTTTCACACGCCTACATCTAATGGTTAAAGAACATAACGTTTCCGTGGATGGCGAATTTCGGCCTCCCGAAACGATGATTGTTCAACATTCTTTTAACACCTTCAAAGGTGGCCATTAAAATGACACTATATTTTAATATGATATATAATATGTTTATTGTTTCCTTAATCTTCTGTATTTTTCATTTTGGGAATACCTTTATGGATTCCATTATGGGTAAACGCGATATCTTCAATTAAGGAAGTGTGGACTACCGCCCCCTCAAAGTGATGTGATTCGTTAATGCCATATGTGGGACGTATAAAGGATGGATTTAAAGTTATTATATATGATGTTATACTGGAATTATAATATAACTCTATATAATTATTATTCCATTCCATAAAAATACGAAATAGAAATGAAAGTTGCGTTCATGCGTACGTACGGCTTACCGTCTCCATGAACGGTGCATTTCATTTCTTATCCCCAAATGTAATGTACAATTATAAGTACATGTGTATAATGGATATATATGATGAATGATACATCCAAATGATGAATATAATTCTGTAATTAAAATAAACATACCTCTCATTTAGTTTTAATTCCATTAATATGACTTAGAAATGAAAGTAGCGTTCATTCGTACGTACGACTTACCGTCTCCATGAATGGTGTATTTCACTTATTACCTATAAATGATTATTTAATATTATAAATACATGTATATTCAGGATATATATGATATATATGATATCCAAATCATGAATATAATTCTGGATATAATGATCATTTGACCACACAAACAACATGTAATTGTAAGAAGTCCACTTTCGACATAAGAACCAAATATCGACAAAACAAACATTATTAACTTAAATGATTACATTATGTTTATAACATGGAAATAAGTGATCTAAAAAAAATAATGAACTAGAAAAAGGTTCTTAATAAATTGGAAATTAACTCAAGTTTATTATTCTGGATGTTAAAGAACGATCGAGTCAAGTCGGACCCGAGGTAAGGGATCTTACTCCTCTCTTTCTTTTTAAGTGCACTCTTTTATGTCATTCCTATTAAAGCTCATCTTTATTGTTATTGGGATGTTCTTTTATATTACTCTTACTGTAATTTTTATGTTCATTTGATTAGAGACCCTATTCTCTCTCATCAATCCATTTTGGAAGTTTTTAGTGGCGCTGTTAGGCTACCGAGTTTTCGTAAGGGATTTTTCATCTCACTTTTATTCCCGTGAGATTTACGCTACATTTGCCACAATTTCCTTTGAGTGGTGTATGTACTGACCATTATTTTACTCATTGTGTAATATTTTTTCATTTATGAGTATTTACATCAATTTTTTATTGTCCTTCTTTCACGGGGCGTATGTTTCGAAAGATACCCATGTCGGTAAGGGAACATTTCACCCTCCTCTTTTTAAAAAGACTTATTTTGTTATGTATTTTAATTCACATAATATTATTTTGGGATATGTTCTTATATATCCTTATTGATGTAAATTTTATGTCCAAGTGATGAGATACCCTTTTTATCTCTCATCAACTCTTTTTCTGAATTTTGAAGTGACGCCGTTAGGCTGTCTAATTATTGCAAGGGAACTTCTTAAGCCAATTTTGATTCATTGAGATAAACTTGTACACCTTGAATATTTCATTCTATGATTATGTGTGAATGTAATCGGATTGTTTTACACTTAATACCCACTTATATTTCGTGTATTCTTTTGTCACACATAGTTATGTAACTGATTTATCCTTAATCCAAGGATACCGTCTTTGTATGGGACTTCATCTCAATCTCCTTTCATTGAGGCATATTTTGTTTTATACACAACCTTATTTTATACAGTGTATAAATCCGTTGAATTTTACATTTATTAAAAAGAGAAACTTTTTTAAACAAAGCGTTTACGAAACGACAAAAGGGAATGTTTTTGTCGTAAGTATGTGGCGACAACAACTTCCCCGCCGCCGTGACCATTATTTGAGTTTCGGCTTCCTCTACAAGCCATACCTTATTTTTAAAAGAAAAATAAATACCATGTTTTACGTTTCTTTTATTTTGGTATTGAAAATGGTTTTCATAATGTATTTATATAAATGTGTTGTATTGATATATTGTTATTGAAAGGTGGAAATGTTATGTTTCCTTTATGCATATTTTATGTGATAAGATTATGTTATGGTTCTTGGGCATTGTTATGAAGACGGGTGGTTTCATGATAAACTAAGGGCGGGTGAGCCTGATATAGCTCTCCAATGCATTGGGTAACGCGAAGGAGTGAAACGTTAAGGTTTCTCCGAAGAGATTTCGGGAATATACTGTGATGGGTATTACAAACGTAACCAAGAGGGTTACTCCCTACGTAAGAATGTTATGAATGCATCAAGTTACCTTTATGTCTTATGATTTCTATGATTTATTCATGGTTTGATGAGGTATATTAAAGTGCCTATGTTTTATGGGTAAATTATGATTTCATTCTTATGTATATATGAACTCATGTTTCCTTTCCATATTTGTATAACCCTTACTGAGCTTTTTATGCTCATCCCAAGTTTTTGAAATGTTTTTCATAGGTCAAGGGAAAGGTACATGATGTGATGATAGTGTCAAGGATGTGTCAAGAAAGAATCCGTGTTTTATTTTAAATATGTTTCTGTTGATGGGAAGAATGATTATTGTCTTTTATGTAACCACATAGTTTAAATGTGGAATGTAACGCAAGTTTAATGATCTAATTCTCTAAAACTCTAAACCTCAAAAGATCCTCAATGTGTAATCTTGTAATAACTCAAGATTAAGTAAGTTTTAAGGCTGGGGCCTTATATTCCGGGTCTTTACAAAAAAACATTTTTTTTACTTTTAATGAAAATAAAGTATAATTAATTTCTAGAAATTATAAAAAATTTATTTTAAAAAGATAATATCATTTTTAAAATAAGCATATTAAAATTTTCTTATGGTATAATAAATAAATTTTTCTAAAATGGATTACTTTCCAATTAATAGTGAAAATATTATTTTTTATTGAAATCTATATTTTTTTCATAGATTTTGAAAAGATTAATTTTCTTTTCAAATTATTTAAAAGTAATATTAGTTATTATATATTATTAATAATCCAATTATGTGCATTGGACTCAATTTAATTATTTAATTTAGAATAAAAAAAATTTTAAACATGAAAAGGCATTTTTATAAAAAAAACTATTTTTCTTTGTATTTTCTATTTTGATTTAAATCAATTTCATGCAATTACTAAAATTTAATATTTCAAAAGATATTAAATATTTTTAATTATTAGTTCCATCTTTTTAAAACTATTCTTTTATTTTTTGCGTTATTAGTAGTAACCATAATAAATAATTGCAATTATGATAAGGGTAAATCTAGTAATTAAGGTTAAAAATATTATTATACGTACTATAAAATGACACAAAACCTTTACATACATTCATTTAATAAATTTATTTCATTTAAAATCAATATATATTCTAATATATGAGTTCTTGTTTCTATTTTGACATGATTTTTACCTTTATTTTCTTTATTTCAATGAAAATTCAAAAAATGGAATTCATTTCGTTTTATTATCATAAATTCTTTACTGAAGGAAAAAATAGAGGTTATGTTTTGTTATAAATATTTATATTAAATATTAATAATTTCTTATCATGTTAATTTATTTATATAATTTTTAGTGAATAATTAATTACCCTAAATTCTTTGGCAACACCGATATAATATTTATGCAATTAATAAAAAATCAAATAAATGGTTTCTAAAATACTAAAAATTATACAGTTTCAATTAATTAGTGTTTCCCAATCTTGTTTATATATAATTATGAAATTTTAGGGAATCCTGTAATTATTAAATTCAAATCCACCCTTTTTCTCAGTGTATTCAATGTCAAATTAAATAAATCGTGTCAAAAATTACAAAAATAATATTTTTATGAAAATAATAGTTAATGAAATTATATAAAAATAATTAAAATATTTATAGAGGAAAAATGAGATAAATATGTTCTAAAATTTCATCACTTATCTACTTGGGGTATAATTATCACCATATATGTAAATGAAAAACCCCTTAAGTGTGAAAAAAGATGTTAATATAGTTATGGTTAAAATTGGTTAAGTTAGGGGTAAAACCAAAAGATAATTTTTAGAATACAACTTAAATATATCCAATTATTAATTTTTTTGATTATATTTCCACATTATACTACATTATATATAAATCTATTTCCATTTGGAATCATTTCTCCTTATAATTACTTCTTATATTTTAGTTCATTTAATATTTACATGTGTGTCCTTTCCCTCCATTACAAAATAACACCCTTTACTTTATTTCATTAAAACACATTAAGAAACCTATATAAAAAAAACTAAATTTTTTTTTTATAAATATATATATATAATTTTTATATAGGTGATAGTCTATCAATAATTACTTCCCTAATTTCCATAAGAAAGGATCCAAAGGAGGTCGCTCAAGGAAATAATAATTGTATTACTCGACCTCTTTCAAATTGTATCTTATTTTACCTTTGATAAATGCGTGGTATAGATGATCAAATAAATAATTCATAATAATCAATATAATTAAATTTTATTTTTAAATTTAACCCACAATTATACCCCTATTTTAAATCAAATGGAAAGTGAATGTATCACTTCTGCATACGTAAAACCTGTAGTTCCCACTTAGTGATGCCATCCATTTTTCATCACCATATTTTATGGATGGTTATTATGATGAGATATATCCTATTATATAATCATTATTAAATAATTATTCTAATGTGATTATAGTATCACATATAACTTCTTACCTATCAATCCATTGTAAAATGATAATGACACTCATGTGCACGTGTAGTCTACCACACCCACAAAGCGATGTGATTCGTTTTTCATTTCCATTTTCAATGGATGGTTATATATATATAATGAAAATTCATTTTTTATATCTTATAATAATGATACTATAAATGTGACTTGTTGTTTACCTTTATTTAATTCCATCCATTGGAAAGTGAAGATAACATTCATGAATACGTACGACCTACCATTTCCAAAAATGGTATACTTCATTTTTCAATATCATTATTTTATAGATGAAAATAAATAAATAAATAAATAATGAATATATATGATATTTATATCATGTTTATGATTATTTATATGATCTATCCATGATAAATGTAAATGTAATGAAATTACCATACCAAAACATACCTTAAAAATGAATCAGTTATTATCTAGAACAGTGATTTTAACATTGAATTGTTAATAAATGGTTGATAAAAGTTTATATATAAATATTATATTATTATATATATATGATTAGGTTTTCGTAATAGATTTAAAAAATTTATATTTATTGTACAGTAGTTTTGAACATATATGATGAAATTTGATCCTAAGGTAATGGCTTAATTCACAATCTCATAACTATTTAGTATTGTTTATGTTTAAGTATCTCTTTTGGGAATTAATTTATTTGCCTATACTAAACCCAATATATTGTTTTCTCCCATTGTTATTTGTAAAAATTATAGTTTTTTACTTTCTGTTTCCTCTCTATATAAACTCAATATACCAAAAATATTTCCATTAAGGAAACCCAACATAGTTTTCATCACATTGTCAATAATCTTTATCATCCATGCCAATATTTCACTCAAAATATCAAAAATGATGTCTTTTAAAATTATCCAATGATTTATTAAAAAACATTTACCCATGTTTTTATTTTTTTTAAAAATATTCAATTGAATATTGTTATTGTTTTTCATATTATTTATGGTATCACTTTTAATAAAAGTGAGAAAGGAACATTTTAATTACTTACACATCATCAATGGAATTTCCTACCACCAATACTAATCACTTATTTAAATAATTCATCAAAATTTTATAATATTAGGTTCAAATGAATTTTTTTCCAAAATATTTTTTATTTTTTTTTATTTTAAATAAATATTTATAAAGTGGAAAAGGGTGTTTTCCTCATGAAATATTCCAGTGATCTTTTAATATTATTTTCATCTATATAGACAATATTTGTTGAATTTTATTATTTATTGAGGTTATACTCTTATTTTACCCCCAATATATTTACCTGGATGGTTTATGATCATATTGGCTGGTTAAAGTATTGAAATTATGTAGTCTAGCTCTTCTATTAGGGATAAATAATGATTTTTAAGGCATGTGATTATGTTATAGTGTATATTCATATGTTGAATGCATTGAAATTATTATGTGACTGTGAGGATTAGAATTATAAATCCTCTCAATGCATTAGTGGGTATCATTAGATAAACAAGGTTACATATTTTTCCAAGGACATACATCATATATATGTATGTATATATATATATATATATATCTTATCATGAGGCCTTGATAGTATTTTTAGATATCTTCGAAAAAGATCATGACTATATGTTTCAGATGTTCAAAATTATGCATTCCAAAACTAAAAACTCATTATTTGACTAACTTGAATTATTTAAATATTTTTTATACCCATTTATTATTTTCAGACCAATGTGATTATTTATTTATATTATTTGATTATTATATAATCCTTCCACAATATTCATGCCTTATTTAGCTTATACTGTATGTGTTCCCTTACTGAACATTTAAGCTCACCCCTTTTTCAGGATTCCATTCCATAGGATTCCAAGAAAAGTTTTAGTATTAATATAGAGGGATATAATTCGGGGAATAAAGATGATCCCAAAGAAAATAGTATGTTTTATTTTATGTTTTCAGAAGTAATTTGGGATTCACGTATGTATCTAGTTTACCATGTTTTCAATACTATTCAATCTATTGGTATTTGATTACTTATATTTAGGACCATTGTAAAAAAAATAACCACCAAATATAGGATACTAGGGTCATGGTAACTACAATAGCTAGTTTTGATGTGGATAAGAATTATTTTTTGGATAGATAGCTTTTTTTCTGGGAACAGAATTATACCTTATAGTGTAAATAGTGTTCCAGTTTATTATGATAATACTACAACATTGGTAGAATCCAATTATCCCACATGACACCAAAATATAGATAATATACTTTTTATGTTTATAATATTAATGGAATTTTACTTGAAAAGAATAATTCACATTTAACAGATTAGGCCCAATGGATGCAGAGACTGAAATAACTCATACATTGTTGTTACATCCTATAGGAGAATATTTATTACATAACATAAATATCCATGTAATAATTTTTTTAGGTCTGATGCCTTTTTAAGAATTGATACATAGAGAACTAGTTCATAAGTTAACTACATAATAGGCCACTAAGTTCTTAAGAAATATATTCCATTTTAGAATATTATATATAATTTATTTCATAATAACCTTGGAAAAGGAATCATAAGAAAGGGTGAGCTTAGATTCTCATTAAGGGTAAGTAAGGGGGATATCAACATAATGTGAGAATAAGGGTATGATATAACGAAAATAAAATTGGAAAAATATTCCCTTCATAGTATAAGACATAAAAATGAGTCATCATATAAATACATTCAATTCATAGGACATGAATAATAAATTAAGCAAAGAAAATAATCCATGGGAGTATAACATTAGAATATGACATGTAATTTTAGAAAACACATAATAATATAAAATAATTTCCATCTTAAGTATGGCTCATTGAAAAGTCTATAAAAGTTGAATGGGTTCACTTAAAAAACAATCATAATAGTCAAGGGTTACTCCCAAGACTTATAGTGTATAAATTTCATTACTAAAATATGTTTACTCCTCATTCAAGACCTATTTATCTCATTAGATATTAATATTGAGTCAATGCATTGGTGGGAGATATAGGTCTCTCCCATCACGTAATCCAATTTTTTTTTCCAAAATATCATAAAAATTGTATCATATAATAACCCATGGAAAATAAAATGGGTTTTATAAACATTTGATCATAGCATAACCCATGAAAAGGAAACAGTAATAAAAAAAATTCAACAGTTCATCATATCATAACTCATAGAAATGGAACATATTTCATAAGAATATTTTAATCATAATGAAAAACATAAACCATTAAAATAATGAATAATTTTTGTATCATTGGATTAGTTCCCAATTAATTCGAATTTAACATCAACAAGTTTCATCTTAGATGGAAAATGGTTTTGAAAGATCACTTGAAATATGTTTTAATGAGAATAACCTTTCCCCTTTTAAAATATTTATTTAAAATCTAAAAAACTACTAAACTTTAAAGAAAAAAATCTTTTAAAATAAAATTGAAAAAATATGGAAATATTTAAATCATTTATAGTTCATAATGGTAGAAAATATCATTCATTTTATACATGTTGAAATGAATATTATTTTCACATTATTAATAAAAAGTAAAAAAGTTCATTTTTTAGAAGATGACGAGCAGACTACTTTAAAAAACTGAAAATTAAAAAATTATTAGAAATATATTTAAATAATATTTTATAATCGTAAAATTTTCTTTGAGACTTTTTTTATAACATGGAAATGGAAGTAAAATGGATTTTGATAGAAGAGAGAAATAAATTTAGTTTTCCCTTAAAAATGTTTTTTGGATTTAGGTGTATATAAAGATATAAAAATAAAGTAAAACATCTATTTTAATAAAATAAACATAATATAAAAAATTTATGATTTTATTGATAGAAAGATCATAATATATCTTCATCATAAAATTAATCATAAAGAATCCTAATAAATAATGACATTGTAACATAAAACCTTTTACAACATTCATATCTTTTGAATTATAATCCCCATGAATGAATGAAATTTATATGGATATTTATATCCCATAATTTATTGTTCACAATAATTGAATTAATTTAATGGTAGTAAATACACCAGAAAAGGGAAGTAAGTGGCGTATAAAGCATGTGTCCCACATAAAAAAAGTGGGATGAAAATACTTTACCTTAGGTCTCAACTTCATTTCTGATCATTCAATCCTACGAGAAAAAAATATATAAAAATTTTATACATATATTAATGATTAATAATCATATATATCATATGATATATTATTCAATTATGACTTCTTATTGCCATTTTATTTACAATTCAATGAAAAATTCACGCTTCAGGCAATAACTGCCTTATTTTTCATCAATGTTTTGGTTTGGAATTTTCACCCCTTTTATTGTTATCATGGTTAAATAATATAATAAATATTAAACATGAAATAAATTTCATATATATTCATTCTATATTTCTTTATTGTAACCATTAAAAGTTGTATATAGAAAATCAAATACATAATTAATGGAGATGCTAGGTTGTACATGCGCAAGAACGTTGTTTCCATTTTCTCAATGGATGGAATGAAATAAAGTTAAATAATATATAAACTATATATATTAATAATTATATAATATATAAAACATATTTTCATTATATTTTTCATTATTACCTTCCATTTAGATCATAAGTGAAAAACGTATCACATCGCTTTGTGAGGTGGTAGTTTACAATACCCTCTAGCGACGTTCTCATATTCCCATGGAATATAGTGTCAGGAGTTATATGTTATATTAAATTTATATAAGTATAAATAAATCATCAATAACATATAGAAACCTTAAATCCATCTTTATCACTAGCCGTGAGAGGTAGTGATGGAAGGAAAATTACATCTGTTCGCGTGGTGGTAGTCTATCGTACTGACGATCAAGGGTTTCATTTACCACTTGATGGAAGAGGATATATATGTATACCATTCCATTTACATAATAATATGTTAGTATATTTTTGAAAATAATGTGATTATGTAATTAAGTAATTTGTTTAGATAGGCATTTAAAAAAACAATTTTTCACTGATAAGAGGAGAGGATATGTGTGACCTTTTTTAAGTGGGAGAGGACCCACACAGATTTTTTGAAAAGAATAATGTGTACCCAGATTTTTCACATTACACAAGGTACCAAAATGGACAATTCAAAATTATCAAATGAAATAAGCTATATATATGGAAAAATGGTATTTGGATAAGTTTTTAATTCATTTTACCCCTTAACATTTTAATTTAGCCCAATGATAACCCCATTTTATCCTTACCCATAATAATAATTTTTTTATTGTTTAAGATATTAATTTTGAAAAACAATTAACTTGATGTTATTATTAAATAATAATTTATTTTATTCCAAAAATATAATACATTTTTATACATTCTATTTATAGAAGAGTAAAATGTTAATTTAAGATTAACCCTATAAACACAATGCAAAAGTGATTTTCCAAAGGTAAAAGTTTCAAAAGTGTGGAATGTTTTAATATTAAAATAAAGTATGAAATTACTTCCAGTGACCAAAAATAGATTAAAAATATTTAATTTAGCTAAATTTTATTTCTAAAACTATATTGAAATAAAAAGGAGCTGTAAAATTTTTTAAATGAAAATGAAGTTCTGAATAAAAATTAGTCTTTTTAACTGTCTATAAAAACATTAATCTTTGTAAATAAATCCTAAAATTTCACTAAATTATAATTATGATAGATATATTTAGATAATGAATTTTATTGTTTAAAATTTAATTTTATATATGTCTCAAAATATTATCTTATTATTTTTTCATAAAATAAAATTATAAAGATCTTTTGATAAAAACGATTTCCTCATAATATAATGATTTTACGAAAAAAAAATACTAATTTATAAATATATTTTATTTATATAAAAATCATTTTAAATATTTTTAAAAATATGGTTATTCCTATTTATAATTACATTTTTAATGGACATGTTGTAATGATAATGTAAAAATAAGAATATTAATATCATATCATGGTTTGTTAAAACATAGTGCATCATTTAATGTATGTTATCAAAAAAATTAAATTTTTTGAAAGAAAATATTTCATAAAAAAATAGGGTTTTAAATTATACCCCCATAAAATGAATTTAACCATAAAAATTAATCACTCTCATAAAATATATGAGGATACTTCTTCTTCATAATATCCTCATGTTCCCATATAGCTTCTTTAAATTTGTGTGTTTACTAAAAAAATTGAAGAGATAAGTGGTCAGGTTTCATAGAACATTCTATGAATGAAATATAATATCAACAATTTTATCCTCATTAGAAAGATATTTCTCTAGTGGTGTGACATATTATTTCAATACATGTAATGGTCAGTTAATTAGTTCCTCCGGAGAGATATATGGAACACCTCGTAAAGGTGAGAGAGGTTTGGTAGAAGCACCAAGTCATAAGAAATCATCCATACTAATTCAAAAATATTGAAGGGGATAAAATAAATAGCACTCAAAATTCTTTTATTCTCAAATATTATAACGTTATTCCATTGAGAAATTAATATAAAAACATTCTCCCTAACATCAAACTCCAAATTACACTGATGATTGTCAGAATAATTTTTTCCACTCTATGATTCCTTAATGTGTTGTTGAATTTCTCTACCTTTCTCTACGATTTCCTAAGCTATCATAGGTCATAATTAATTTCTTCCTATAACTTTATCTCAGTACAATGAAGTTTTATACATCTTTCCAAAGAGGTATTAATAAGGATCTATATGATTTCTTGAGTGAAATTTATTGTTACAAAAAACTCAACCAAGAAATTAAATAATAAGTATATAACTATTGGATCATGCCCTAGTATAGAATGAGTAAAATAAAACATACATCATATTATATTAAAAATTATTTTGATAGATCACTTAGAAACTATCTTGATGAAAATAACCATTCCACTTTGAAAATAATTATTTATAACATAAAAATTTCACAAACATTCATAAAAAATAACATGAAAATAATAAATGAATCTTTATAACATTTAGAGATAAATAAAGACGAAAATATTGTCCTTTTCATACATGTTAAAATGAATATTTCAATTACAATTTTCGGTAAAAATTCAAAAGAAATTTGTTTAGAAAATGAAAAGAAGAGTAATTTCAAAACATTTTGTGAAAATTAAAACATAAGTATAAATTTTTTTAAAAAATATTTATATAATATTCAAAAATTATTCAATAAATTTTTAGAAAATATAGTCGTGGAAGAATATAGGTTTTCAACCGAAGAGTGAAATAAATTTCATTTTCCTTAGAAAATTATTTTCTTATCTTGAGTACATAAAGACAGAAAAATCGAATTAAAACATTTATTTTAATGAAATAAATAGAGGGTATTAAAATAAATGAGTCTCTTGAGATATTTATTTTAAATTTCATCATCTGGAACATAACGAAAAACAATCCTAATAAATAATGTGACTGTAACATAAAACTTATTTCCACTTTGGTATCTGTTTAATAGTAGGACTCATCAAAAAATACATTATATAGTTATGAATGTTCTATAATTTTATGATAATAATAAAAAATAAAACTAATGGTAAGTTTATACACCAAACAATGAAACAATTTTTCTATTAGGCATCTGTCTCAAAGAAATAAAATTGAGGTGATAATCCATTACCATAGGTCTTGACTTCCTTTGTGATCATTATAACCACCTGTAAAATAAATATATGTTATATATATATATTATAGAACCATAATAACTTATATAATTTAATATATTATTTACTTATGACCTTTTATTACAAGTTTATACATAAATCTTTGTTAAAATCACGCTTCTAGTAGTAACAGCTTCATATTTCGTGAATGTATTGGTTTGGTATTATCATTCCTCTTATTTTGATCATGGTTCCATAAAATTTGGAATTTTAAAATGATATAAATATAATATAGATTCCTTATATATTTATTTATATTACTTCATAAGAGATAGATATAGAAAATGAATTACACCGTTTAGGAAGATAATATGTGGTATATATACAAGAACATTGTTTATGTTTTCTTGATCGATGGAATTAATGGATGTTAAATAATATATCACAGTCATAGATTCATTATTTTTTCATATATAACACATATATTATTTATATTTATCATTACTACCCTACATTTAATGAATAAGTGAAAAACAAATAACATCTCTTCGTGAGGTGTTTGTGCTAGGTACAAATAAGTGACATTATCATATTCTATAGGAATGGAAAGTAAGAGTTTATATGTTATAAAATAATTAAAAATAATAATAACTACATAAATATCATATATAAACATTAAATACTTCATTAACTCCATCTATTAGAAGATTTTATGGAAAAAAATTACATCAATTCACAGGGTGGTAATTCGTCGTACACATGATTGGCGATTCATTCCCTGCTTAAAGGAAGAAGAGACAGATGCAGGTAATGAAATTAAAATAATAATATCTCATTATATGGTAGATAATTATGTTATTATATAATAATATTTTATGGATATTTTAATTATTTATAGGAATAAATAAAATGAAAATTCATAGATATCGATGATACCTCTTCATCAAAGATCTCATTTAGGTTTACACCAAAGTAATTCCTAATAGGGTTCCTTAATGGTATTAAAGAATTTAGGATGTAATTAGGTAAGTAAGTAATGTATTTGGGTAGTTATGTTTTTGAACCCAATTGGTTTTTGAAGTGTGAAGAGGAGTGTAGAAGAGGGTATTATTTTATAAGTGGGACATGGGACACAGATGAATGTTTTTACAAGAATAAAGTGTACCCATGTTCTTCACATTAAAAAGGGACCTAAAATATATAATTATCAATGCTTAGATTATAAAAGGTCATAATATGTAAATTATAATTGTATCTGGACAACTTTCCAGGTTATTATAGCCCATATATGTTTAATTTAACTCCTTAGTAAACCTGGTTTAACCATAACTACAGTAACAAATTGTTTTCTATTTTAACAATTTATTTTGAAGAAAATTAGTTTATATTATTATATAATATTAATTATTCTTATTAAAAAATTTTAATACATTTTTACAAATTTAATTCATAGAATTAAAGAATTTATATATAAAATTAATCCAGAAGACACAACCAAAAAGCTGTTTTCTAATGAGAAAATTTTTATAAGTATAGAAAGTTTTATTATAAATAATAAATATGAATTTTTTTCAAATTAACTAAATTATATTAATAAACATATAATTTATCTCATATTACTTTCAATCTAAATTAAAATAAAATTAAAGATGTAAATTATTCAAATGAAAAGGTAGTTTTTAATAAAAATATTTATTTTTTTACTATTCATGAAAAAAATAATCATTACAGTAAATGATAAAAATTTTACTCAAAAATAAATTTTACTTAATGATTTAAAAAATGAAGAATATTTTTTCAAATAAATTTTTTTAAACCTGAATAATGTATATTTATTATTATTTTTATTAATGTAAGAAATAAATTTTTTGGAACAAACAATTTTAAAAATGTATAAATAATTTAATAAATATTAAGTACATATTTATAAATATATTTTTTTATTTGAAAAAATTATAAAAAATTATAAAATTTTGTTTATTCCTCTTCATATAGAAAATTTTAATAACTATCTTATAGTAATAACATTTAAATAGAAATATTAATAACATATTTTGGTTTATTAAAACTCGGTGTTTCATGTAACACATGCTATCAATGACTAATAATTAATTTGAAAAAAATTATTTCAAAAACAAACTCTGGGTGTTACAAAGGATAATGTTGAAGACCACATAACTAAATTCATATATCATTAGAAGTCATATTCTCATGTGAGAACTAGCGGTTTCAGAGTTATTAATAGTTTTCTCTAGTACCAATGGTAGTGTGTGAGTGGGTTCCTTAGAACAACCTCCTTTATGTAGATTTATTACCATTACATGTATACATATATATATATATATATTGAAATATGTGTTTATTTTATAATCATATAAAAATTTATTCTTTATTTTATATTTTTATAGATTTTTCTATATATTATATATTGTTTTAAAAGGATATTAATGTTCTTATTTATACTAATAACCATGAGGTAATATGAAATTAATATTAAACACATGTACTTTGGTCTTGATACATCTTATGAATAGGGAAAAATGATGACTGATAACCATGTTTTGGATGCTCTTAATCATTGATACTTCTTTCAATGAAGTTCTCACATTGTGATCTCAATTAATGGAGATCATGAAGAATACCCCTCCAATAGAACCACCACTTGTTTTAGGTGTAATTGGTTGTTCTAATCTATGATCATGTGTATTGTTTTTCTACTTAAAATCATTATGAATTTTTACCATCTGATCAAATAATTTGATACAATATGAAAACCAATGAATTGAATATATGGTTAGATAGCTTGTGTTGGTAGTGCCATTAGTCATATGAAATTTGTTGAAGATCAATACAATACTTTTTACTTCCTAAAGAAAGAGATATCTCAATTTTAGCTAATTAGTATGGTAATATCTTTATTAAATATATGGACATTGTGATTGACGGTAAGCACGTAAAGTATGTTCAATGAATAAATAAAAAAATAATGGATGATGACATGTAATGTGAATCATGCTTAATGAAAAATCAAGATAAAAGGATATTCTCTTACATGGATGATGTTTAGAGAATTTTCTCATAACTATGGAATTTATATATCCATATATCTATGATTTATTTCTAGACTCCACTCTGTGTGTGTGAGTTACACCTAGAACTTTTGATATAAAGTCTTAGAGGGTTACAGACTAAGTGTAACCACAAGTTTTACCTATTTATATGAATAGTATTTTGTGACAAAGTGGGTTAAATCTTAAGAATCCATGGAACATCTGATAGAGAACAACTATAAGTAAAATAATTTAATTATATTATTAATGTTTACAATAATAGTTATTTAATTGTTTCCCATGGTATTCATAAAATATTTATTTATAAAATTTAATTTGACAAAATATAATTTTTTAAAGGATTATAACACATTTAATGGTTTATTAAATTAATAAGAGATCTTAATAACTAATTAAATAGTTTGAATTTTATCATGTGACATGATTATATTTTAATAATATTGTGCTAAAATATTTAAAATTATTATGATGAGTTAAATAAATCATGAGTGTGTGTTTTGGGAATATTTAAAGGTTATGCTTTCATAGGGCCACAATGAAATATATAGATACTGAAACTATATTTTATAAATTTGTTTTATATTTAAAATGGGGTTTTTATCCTTATTGAATGATTTTTTATGTAACCCTATCCCCCACTTTAAAAAATTTTAAAGAGATAATCCGAATCATGAACAAGTCTTTATCGATTCCCCCTCATTAATTTATCACACATTCTTCACATGATCTAAGGGTCATTATAAAGGACTTCAATTAACCAAGATAATACCCAATAATTTATTAATGATGACCTAAAATCGTTGTTGAACATGTCTATAATCTAGAGGATTTCAATTTTTGTGCCTTCACGCAACAACACACTCTCGGTGATTAAACTATATTGGATTCTTCAAATGAAGAAGGTACAATTTACAGTTTAATTTAATTTTTTTATTGGGAATCGATTATATTTAACATGATCCCTGAAATATATGTGAAATGGGTATTTATTATTCATTTTTTAACATTAATATGAGTCCAATTATTTAAAAATACTAATTTTTCACATTTTTAAAAAGCCACTGGTTCTTATAGAGAGTTTCTGCTATGCAGTAACATCTCATGGGTTGGGTTTCCAATCAATTGACTAGTGGTTGTTATTTTTGAAGTTGATTTCCTGATTTTTGATGATATCATAGTGGTTTTTAGTGGATATAATAAAATTAATCAAATTTCAATTTCAATTCAATTTAACTAGTAAGGAGATATCACTGGATGATAGGGTTGTGTTTAGGGTTTATTCAGAGTAGCAAAAACACCCACTAAAAGAAGACTAATCGGAAGGGGGTATCCAAATGGTCATATGTGTAGATTAGTGGTGTTTTAGTTTATCATAACTATATATGATTCACTTAAACAATTTATATCTGAGTAGGTTAATGTGGAAAATCATGGAGAAAATATTGTAAGATCGTGTATTTTTCTAGGTACATCCCACTTTGATTTTTTAATTTGAGACTTCATGGTCATGTCTTGTTCCGAGATAAATATCATTTTTTGGGATAATAAATTAAAATTTTTGGATGTTTATTTTATTTAATAATTATGGTCTTGGAATTCAAGGAAACCGGAGAAAACTTTAGATAATCCGCGTGTGGAGTCATTTAGGATTTCTATTTGAATTAATGGAATCATGGTATAAATGGGATGAGTTTTATCATATGTTCATGGTCTATTGAGAGGCCTTAAAGGAGTTACATGTTTTTAAAGAAACAGGGATGAAAATTTTCTATAAATCAGTTACACTTTGTGTATTTTTAATACATGTCGTGTAATTGCTTCCAGACACATGTTTTGAATGATTATAGGTTGTGAACTTATTTACAACATGAACATAGTACATATCAAGTAATTATTTTACAGATCATGTATATAATGACCCACAATATTATCAATGGAAATTATCTTCCAATAATTAGACCACATAGAATACATCACATAAAATCACATAGATAAAAAAATAAAAACATTGTAGATAAATAACTAATGTAATAATTTGTATTTCTAGAAGTTAACGATCCAATACCAATGGAATAGTATCTTGAAGTTTGGAATAGTTCTGTGACCATAAGGAATAATAATCTAGATATTATAATAGTAACTAGATATATGAATTTATAAATAAAATTTAGGAATCTTATACATGATACAATGATATAATTATATCATATTATAAGAAATTAAATGTTTCAAAAATTATTAATTAAGTGTTGGTTTTTTTATAAAACACAAATTTTTATTTTGAATTTTATAATTCATATAATGATTTAATAGAAATTTATTTATATAAAATATATTCATAAAATAATATTTTTTGTCATATTATTAAAATATAATTTTATTAGACCTTAATTAAAATTTTCAAGGTGATTTTAAATTAGTTATAATTTTAAAATTTTAATTTTTTTTTGTAAATAATTATTTTAACTAAAAAATAATTTTCCCACATATAGATATTTATTTTCATAACATTTATTTGTTTTTTTAATTATAAACATAAATAAATTCATAGTGTGACTTTTTGAAAATTTTATAATATACATGAATTTTTAGTGAATAGTAAAATACGATAGTTTACGATAAAAGCTAAATACAAGAATTTTGTAGTCATTGTTGATATAAGGATGATGTAAGATGAAAATATTGAACTATAATCCATTATTTTAATATATTTAGTGGAAATTCTCAAAATATTAATAGTCTTAATAGAAAACAATAAAATAATGAATAAAATAATGAGAAAACACCCCTCTTTTCTCCTATAAATACCACCCCACACCACCTCTTCTCCTCACAACTCCAAATCCATGAATATTTTCCAATTTATACAAATTAATATTCCAAATACCCAACCCCGTATCTAGTATCCCTTGGTATAATCAAAATATCAAGCCCTTTTCCTTATGGAGGTTCTCATGGAAGAGAATTCAAGAGGTAAAATCTACATTCCTTTCTTTTAATTTCTTTACAATTTCTTTTCTTTTATTATTACTTTCTCATATCCCCATATACATGTTATGTGATAACATCAATATATTAAATATAATGTAATATTATTATTTTCATGTAATAATCCATCATTTTACCCCCTCTCCACCACCTTTTATTCTAAAATGAAAACATCATCTCTAATGTGTCGATTTACCACCATCGTGGACGATGCACTTTCATTTTACTATGACACCTTCAAAGATGGTATTAAAACCATTTTAATGGTTTATTATTATAACGACCTGGAATTTTGAATAAATTTTGTTTCCTAATTTTGTGTGTTATTTTATTTTATAATCAACAGAACTATTTCATTTAATTAAATGTGTATAATTAAAATGATTCTGTTGGGTTTCGACTGTTGTATGATCGTTGGTCAATATGACCGTTAGAAACTAAATGTTGCGATTATTGTCTATAAATACAAGTGATATTGGTTATTTAATATAGAAATAATATTCAATGACAACATCCAGTAGTATCGGGCTGATCAAAGCCCATGTGATAGAACTTGGGAAGGAGGTAGCACCACTAGGCTTTGATCTGGACCAAACCCAAGCCAAACTTCATTGTGTGAAACTGGAACAGAATCGCCTTCGTTAGAAGTCCAAGCTGATAGAAATCACCACTTGGGAAATGTTGGCTGATTTACCCCAAGATTCCATCACCGTAGCACACCTTATAGTTAGATCCAATGCTTGTGTTATATGGGGATATGTAACAAGACCTTAGCTGCCTTATTTAATCCTTTGATAAATAAAAAAATGGGATTTCTTATTATGGTGAAGTTTGTGAATTTTAAAATGTCCAGATAAATTTAGGATGTGTATTATTGATGATTCTTGGAAAAATGATATTTTAAAATTTTTATCTAAACCTTAAATAATTAATCATTTGCAAAGATTTTCAAAAAATGGTATTCTACAAATGTGTTCATCAAGAAATTTAGAGTCTAATAAGATCAACATAATTTTTGGTGAATAGTAATATATGAATAGTGATTTTATGCTTAGGATTAGTAATGTGACCAAATGTATTAGTAATTTCACATAAAAAAGTATTTATATAATATAGGCACCTTGATTAAGTAATGTTATTCAATAAAATAGGTAAATAACTGTTTCAGAAATTATTAGTAAAGTATATGTTTTTTTGGATGAATAGTGTTTTTTATTTAAAAATTAAATTAAAAATATTTAGAAAATTATTAATATGAAATGGATATCATTTTTGAATTCAGATCATCGATATTATGTTAAGGTAATTTTTTGGGATTTTTCTGAAAAAGTTGAATTTTCGGTGAGTACTGAATTTTCAGTTTAGAGTTTCTAGTGTTTAATGACATCATTAAGGATGTAATAATTATGTAATCATTATGGTATACTTATGAATAGTAAAATAAGTTATTAGGTGTCCCATGTTTCCAATAGCATGGGAAAATACCTTGGGAAAGCCCATGGTTTTTCTAATACCACCGATGAGGTGTCCCTTTGCCATTATTGACTTGTCCCCTCACTTCTCCTATAAATACCAAGCCTTTACCTCATTTATTTCATTTAAAAAACCTACTAAACGAAGATCTGGTCTCATTTACCTCCCAAGGATTCTTTACAAAGTTCCCCCAATCCCTCAAGGTCCCGACCTTCGAGTTCTTAGAGTTATGTTTTATGTTAAGGGGTCATACCTCTCTCTTTCTTTTCAAGTACACTCTCTTATGTCATTTATTTTATGCTCCATATTCTTATGTTGGAGGATGTTATTTTATATTCACCTTAATGTAATTTTTATTTTCATATAATTAGATACTCCCTTTTACTCTCATCATTTCATTTTCTGAATTTTTAAGTGGCGCTGTTAGACTGCCAAATTTTCGTAAGGGATTCTTTCACCCTTCTAATATTCAAAGTTCTATTTTCATGTCAAGTATTTCAAGATCCTTTTACTTATGTTGGGGTATGATATTTATATCCATAATTCTGTAATTTTATGTTCATATGATGAGTTAGCCTATTTTATCTCATTAATTCATTTTTTAGAAGTTTTAGGTGACATCGTTAGGCTGCCGAATTTTCATAAGAGAAATTTTATTTTTGTCTTCTTTTCATGTTTTTCATTTCATACGGTATGTCATTAAAATTTCATTACCATGTTCTTATATTCTTTATATTATGTCCCTATACTGTTTTATGGATCATTTATGAATGGGTGACCATGACCCCTCTCTTTTCAAAGTTTTCTAAAACCCTGAAACATAACCGTTATGCTGCCGAATTTTCGTTCAAAATGTCTCTCTCTTTTTATCAAAATATTTTATTTTCATAAGGGGATACTAAAATATCTTTATTTTACCGGGGTATTAAAATATATCAAAATTTTATATTATAAATTCGGGGATTTACATACATGAAACCCGCTTTCATTTTCTGTGGGTTTAAAGTGACATAAAGATCATGTCTTAAAAGCAGTTTTTAAAACATTATGATTATGAAATGAAACCCATTTATTTTATGCTATATGTATTATTTATGAAATTTTTGATGATGATATATGTGGATCAAATGATAATAAAGACAAATTAAGGGTGCACCCTGATAGAGCTTCAATGCATTGGGTTAAGACATAATCTCTTGAGATTTCCATTTTAACGATACCTTGGTGAATAACCTTGGTAATATTTTTTAATGAAACTTTGGGGATGGACCTTGGTGAAATGGAAATGATTGTCTAAGTTAAATTTTGTAGCCACATATTCAAGTTACAAAACATGTTATTTTTATTATGACACGCCACATGATTTCTTTCTCATTCCTTAAAGTAATTTATCATGACTTTATTGATGTATCTCACGTTCACATGTAAAAATTTTCCGTTGTTTCCCTTACTGGGCCTTCTACTCACCCATTCCTTTTATGTATGTTCCTAGGTTTTGAGATGTAGTAATGAACTTAGGATGAACAAATGAAGAGGCCTTTCAAGTGTTTGAGAAGAATCTTTTTTATTTTGTCATGTTCTATGTTCCTAGTTTCCAAGACACTAAACTTTAAAGGTCCTCATTTTTGTATATTGTAATGAATGTTTATGTGATAAAAATGATGGATTTTATAGTTGGTATCAAAGGATGTTTTAGTTATTTGTGGAAATTAGGATTTTAAAACTTTACAAGGGTTTTTAATAAAAATATTAAATATAGGAAAACATCCTGGTATTTTGGTGAAGTATTGAGTAAGTGGTTTCCACACAAATAAATCTTTTTCTAGATACGAACAAGTAGAGGTGAATCTGTAACAAATGTACCTAGGGGTGAAAACTCTGACAAGGTGTATTGAGCTTGACACAGGGTAACCTGGTTCATGACAACGGACCTGGCTGCACTCTTGGTTTGACACTGTCAAGGGATATGCTTTGGTAATTTCATAAGCTTAGTATGAACCATTATTAAAGGAATAAAGATAAAATAAAATAAAGATTCACATAAGAATATATGATCATGGATAACCTAGATTGGAACCTAGGGGATCACAATTTAGGATATAATTTTCTTCTATAAGTTTATCCTTCTATACTTAAAGATTATTTTTCATGATTATTGGATAAGTATTTAAGCCCCATAATTATAATTTTTTTATTTAATGCCGAGAAATATAAGAAGATGTACCAAAAACAAATGTGATAGCATATGTGATGATTGCCCTATTAATATGACAGAGATGACGAGAGATCATGTTGAACATATTGTGATTTTTCCAAACTAGCTATCAAAAAATCACAATTAATAATTGGTACCTAGTTGAATTCCCAAATTCTTCTAGGAAGAGGAAGATGAAGTCTCAAGGATGTTCATCTGATGAAGTTGATAAGTGAAAGAAGACCTAATTTCCTTTGTTAAAACAGTGTCGAAAGAGTCACCAAGGAAAATGTCACAATGAAACCAGGGGATGTTTTATGTGTGGTATGATAGGGCATAAATTAGCCAATTACTTTAAAAAATGGTTAATATAAAGAATGGAGATAAGGTTCAATCTAATGTACCTTATACTATTCATTATCATAAATGTAGATATGTTGGACATTATCCAAGGAAATGCTCTCTTGGAAGGGAAGAGAAGCATGATTAGCATCAACAATATTCAAGGACAAGGGAACAATGCAAGTCCTATACTGAGATGCATCATGATGACTAAAGTACATGTAACTTATTCTCAATAATTGTCTATGTCATGTTGTATTTTAGTTCGTGCTCTATGATCATATCTTTAATTTTTTTTAAGAACATCGAGTCACTACCTAATATGGTTTTATATCATTAAGGAAAACATCTATTTTTATGTATCACATGTTGATGTTGTGAATTTGTTCTTCTAGAAAAAAATTATAAGGGGATTAAAAGATAAATATTATTTTGGAAGAAGTTAAATAATTTTGGAACCCTATATGATCAAGGTAAATAGATTACTATAATATTTTCTTTGATAAGTAAAGGTTCACTTATATTTTTAAGAATTAATGAATTTAAGGTGAACTAATGTTAATTTAGGTTACTTATGGAAATGATTAACCTACCTTGGGGAAAATGTGATTAGGTTAACTACACTTAGTATGAGACTTTAATAGTATTCGATGTTATTTGGAGATCAATTCTAGGATTTATTGTGGAAGACTATGTGATTAAATCCTTCTAAGTTTTGTGTTACAATCTTAGTTTGGATTCTTATGAATAATCTTAAGGAAGATTGTGTATTGAATGGTCTTTTTGGAACTTTGGGTACTTTTTGTTGAATTTTGTAGATTAATAGTTTTTTCCATTTGTAAATGATTTTCTTTTTTTGGGTATTATATGATCTCGTAGTAACCATTTTAGTTATAGTTGATGAATAAATACAAGGGAAACATATAGTTTTTCTTTTATGGATTATGTGATTCCCTAGTAGATTATTCTTGTGCTTTTGATGAGACCAATTGTTTTTGAATGATCATTGTTTGGAAAAAAGATTACTCTTGGTAGAAACTTATTAAAGGATGAAACTCTACATTAAGGTAAGTATATTTCCTTGTGTTTTAATTATATTTTGTGAATGAATTCTTCAAAATTATGAAAATTAATGTAAAACAAAAATGTTGTTGGTTTACGTTTCTTACTGGGTAATTAAAGACCATTTTACATAGCATAAGTTTGTGATCTTCTTGTGGTTAATTTTCTCCTAATCATGTTTTCTATCACTCTCCATCAGAACATGACCAATTGTTTTCTCATCCATATCCATGTTTTAAAGCATGGAATCCTAGTATGGGTTAACTTGAGTGACCTTTGTACTTACTTTATTTCTTTTAAATTAATTGTTTTACTGACTCTTTTTCTGATGTGGGACTTTCAAAGAAATTTCAATGGCCAATTTTAAAAATTGTGAGGACGCAATTTCTTAAGGGGGAAGAATGTAACGACCCAAAATTTTGAATAAATTTTGTTACCTAATTTTGTGTGGTATTTTATTTTATACTCAACAAAACTATTTCATTTAATAAAATTAGTATAATTAAAATGAGACCGTTGGGTTTCAACTGTTGTATGACCGTTGGTCAATATGATAGTTGGAAACTAAATGTTGCAATTATTGTCTATAAATACAAGTGATCTTGGTTAATTAATATGGAAAGAAAATTAAATGGCTTCATCAAATTGTATCGGGCTGATCGAAGCCCATATAACAGAACATGGGAAGAAGGTAGCACCACTGGGCTTTGCTCTGGACTAAACCCAAGACAAACTTCATCGTGTGAAACTGGAACAGAATCGCCTTTGTGAGAAGTTCAAGCTTATAGAAATCACCACTCGGGCAATATTGGACGATCCGCCCCAAGATTCTATAATCTTAGCACACCTTACACTTATATCCTATGCTGGTGTTATAAGGGGCTACGTAACGAGACATTAGCTGCCTTATGTAATCCTTTGATAAATAAAAAATTGTGATTTTTTCCTATGGTGATGTTTGTGAATTTTCAAATGTCTTGATAAATTTAAGATGTATATTATTGATGAATTTTGGAAAATTTATATTTTAAAATATTTATTTAAACCTTTAATAATTAATGATGTGTAAAGATTTTCAAAAAATGGTCTTGTACAAATGTGTTCAGTAAGAAATATAGAGTCTAATAAGATCAACATAATTTTTGGTGAATAGTAATTTATGAATAGTGATTTTAATCTTAGGATTAGTAATGTGACCAAATTGATTAGTAATTTAACTTAAATAAAGTATTAATATATTATAGGCAACTTGATTAAGTAATGTGATTCAATAAAATAGGTAAATAACTGTTTCAGAAATTATTAGTCAAGTATTAGTTTATTCTGGTGAATGGTGTTTTGTATTTAAAAATTAAATTAAAAATATTAAAAATATTATTTTTATAAAATGGAGTTAAGTTATTAAATTAAGATAATTGATATTATGTTAAGGGGATTTTTTGAAATTTTTCTGAAAAAGTTGAATTTTCGGAAAATACTATTGTCAAGCCCATGGTTTCTCCAATACCACCGATGAGGTGTCCCTTGGCCATTAATGACTTGTCCCCTCCCTTCTCTTATAAATACCAAGACTTTACCTCATTCATTTCATTTCCAAAACCCCCTCAACGAATATATTGTCTAATTTACCTCCTAATTAGTCCTCCAAAGGTTCCCCCAAGCCCTCAAGGTCCTGACCTTCGAGTTTTAAGAGTTATATTTTAAGGTAAGGGATCCTACCTCTCTCTTTCTTTTCAAGTACTCTATATTATGTCATTTCTTTTATTCTCCATTTTATTATGTTGGAGGATGTTCTTTTATATTAACCTTACTGTAATTTTTATGTTAATATAAGGAGAGAATCCATTTTACTCTCATAATTTCATTTTCTGAATTTTTAAGTGGCGTTGTTAGGCTGCCGAATTTTCGTAAGGGATTCTCTCACCCTTCTCATTTTCAAAGTTCTATTTTCACATCAAGACTTTCAAGTTCCTATTTATTATGTCGGGGAAAGATATTTATATCCATAATACTTTAATTTTATGCTAATATTATGAGATAACCTATTTTATCTCACTAATTCATTTTTTAGAAGTTTTAAGTGACGTCGTTAGGCTGCCGAATTTTCATAAGAGAAATCTAATTTTTGTCTTCTTTTAAAGTTTTTAATTTCATTTGGTATACCATTAAAATTCCATTACCAGGTTCTTATATCCTTTATATTATGTACCTATAATTTTTTATGGATCATTTATGAATGGGTGACCATGAACCCTCTCTTTTCAATGTTATCTAAAACCCTACAACATAGCTGTTATGCTGCCGAATTTTCTTCTCAAAATGTCTCTCTCTTTTTATCAAATTATTTTATTTTATCAAGTGGATACTGAAATATATTTATTCTACATGGTTATTCACATATATATAAATGTTCTATTTTAAATTTTTGGATTTACATACATGAAACCCGCTTTCCTTTTCCATGGGTTTAAAGTGACATAAAGATCATGTCTTAAAAGCATTTTTTAAAACGTTGTGATTATGAAATAAAACCCATTTATTTTATGCTATATGGGTTATTTATGAAATTTTTTACCGTGATATATGTGGCTCAAATGATAATGAAGACAAATTAAGGGTGCGCCCTGATAGCACTCCAATTCATTGGGTAAAGACTTAATCTTTAGAGATGACCATTTTAATGAAACATTAGTGAATAACCTTGGTAATTTTTTTAAAAACACCTTGGGGATGGACTTAGGTGAAATGGAAATTATTGCCTAAGTTAAATGTTTTATCCACATCTTCAAGTTATGAAACACGTTATTTTTATTATGATATGCCTCATTATTTCTTTCTCTTGCCTTAAAGTTATTTATCATAACTTTATAGATGTATCTCAAGTTCACATGTAAAATGTTTCCCCTGTTTCCCTTAATGGGCATTATGCTCACCCTTTCCTTTGATGTATGTTCCCAGGTTATGAGATGTAGTAATGAACTTAGGATGAAAAAATGAAAAACCTTTCACGTGTTTAAGAAGAATGTTTTTTATATTGTCATGTTCTAAGTTCCGAGATTCCAAGACTTTAAACCATAAAGGTCCTCGGTTTGGTATAATGTAATGAAATTTTATGTGATAAAAAGGTAGGATGTTATAAGTAATTTTAAAAATTTATTTTATAACATTTTTATGTTATGTAACATACTTATATATATAATAATAAATAATAAAACAATATTAGTTCACAATGATCGCAAACCACCAAATTAATCTAAATGATTATGATAAACATTTTATCTAATGAATCATCCTCATATCTAAAAAAATGATACGTAATACTATTTATTATTAAATAAGTTCATTAATAACATATAATCTCAATTTTAAAAAATTATCCTCATTTTACCTGAACATCCATACATGTATACAAGTGAACCGATTAAGAAAACAAAGAAAATGAACACTCCAAAACAATGGAATTAAACACTATAACTCATCACATTGTCCATAAATAATCTAAATGAATTTTTAATGAATCAAATCCATGTATAATAGTTTCTATATTTATTAATTAAATAATCTAATTTTATTATCTAGGTTATTGAAGTGAAGAAAGAGCTCAGACCTAAGGTATGGTGATTCTCAAACCCAATTTCCTTTCATTGGATCATTCTTATTTCATGAAAAATTTCTATTTTGGTGTTCTTCTAATATTCCTATAATATAATTTTTTTTGTTCCTAACTTTTCATTTCTAGGATATATATGATTCAATCTGATTTTTTTGAAAATGAAAATATTTTTTCAAAAGAACTATTCTTTCTAAAAAATACATCTTTTAGTTCTCTTGAGATTGTTTTTTATTCACTCATGATTGAAGATTATTATAAATAGTATGTTATTCCATTTTTAGTTTCATAACCAAAATGTTTTTCCATGAATATATACTTTTGAAATTCTCATGAAATCCATTTCCTTTCCAGTGGGTTAATTTATTTCTATGATTTATTTACATTATATGTTTCATGCATGATAATGTAAATGTTATGATGTGACGGGTCTGCCTAGAATTATATAGAACTACAATTCATTACATAAAGTGATGTATCAGATAATGTACAATATGTATAAAAATTATTCTATATTTTTCATAGTGATGATGTAATAATGATGCACATATATTATGTTTGAACATGATGCCATCTTTGTTCACAACAATGTGTGGTAGTTGACCACTAAGACATGATGTTTGATTTTTATGGATTTCCACCTTCCATACCTTTACCAAATTCTTCCTATCAGGATTATGATAATCATAATATTCTTATGTTATGATTATGAATATTATTCTCATCCATGTTATATTGATTCATGTATTTATATATCCTTTTATTGGTCTTTTAGATCACCCCTTTATTTTATGTATATCCCTTGGTGATTATTTGTACTACGGAGAAAACGGGGGCCACTAAGAATATTGAGAAGAAGAAATTAAATAAATTTTATGTTTTATTATGTAAAAGTTATGTATGGTCTTAATTTTATCAATATACTAAACCTTTGGATCTAGGTTTTATAACACTATTATATTTGTTTTATTTAAAATGATATAATAGACATGTAAGAAAAATAATGGTCATTATATTCGGTATAAGGGAATGGTTTAGTTAATTTTGGAATTATGATTAGATAACCTTAGTAAAAACCATTAGTAAGAGACTAAGTAAAATTAAGCACCCAAGAGGCTTTGTTTTATAAAAAATGTTAAACCTAGGGATCCCATATGATATGCCTCTAAAGTTAATTGAACAATGAAATAATTTATATATTCATGAATTGTTGAATTTCGATTTTTTAAAACCTTTTATATTTTAAAAAACTGTGGGAATTAGGAGAAACCATACAAAAAATTCATGTAAGGGATAATGAATTGAATGATCAAACAACTTCCCCAATGCCTTGGGTGGTGGAGTTCAAATTTTCATGGTGATTATTACCCATCTGTCTTGGGATAAGAGCAATAAATTGAAAAATGTGAAATGTCCTCATTCTCCTAGGAGGAATATACTATCTATATATAATTTTATGTGGAAATTAACTCTAGTTTTTAGTAAATCTTTTATTCCACTAGTCATGAAATAGCGGGTCAAATTAATAGAGAATAAAGTTTATGCGGTTCAAAATTTTGAGACAGAGAATGTGACTCTTTCGATTTATTTTTTAGATGAATAGGCTAATCAATGTTGGGATTTGATTAAGATAACTAAGCCTATGTATGAAATTGAATATATGGAGTGGTAATACTTTAATAAAATATTTCATAAGATGTATTTCCCATGAACTGTTTGGAAAAATATCAAGATGGAATTATTAAAGCTGAAGAAAAAGAAAGGTGAATCTATAATGGTATATAGAGAAAATTTCAAAATTATTGAAAGGAATGTAATAAGATTTGTTATTTACAATGATAGAAAAATATAAATATTCTTTATTGTTTTAAAACCACCCCTTTTAAAGGATCTATAAATTCAAAACTTTCAGAATAATGATGAAGTTGTTCGATTTTATCCCAATGTAGATATATATATTGGAGAGTGTTCTTATTTATATGGTGATAATAAATTAAATATGGAGTTCAAATTTGGGGGATATAATGAAAAAAATGTTTAAATAAAACTCAAAAAAATTCACATGTCAAAAATAAGGGAAGAAGCATTAGGGGAATTGTCTCAAAGGGATGGAGATATATTTTATGAGTGGCAGGGAAGTCCAACAAGCTCATGAATGTTGGTGATACATGAGGAAGATGGATAATGAATATGATGAATGGGTAGAACCACCAACTGTTCATTGCTTAAACTATAGGGAGATAGAGAACTATGAAAGATAGTACACTAAACCATGAGTCCATGAGGGTAATCATTGTCAGCAGCCACCAAATCCAAAGGACCAAATGAAACCTTATTATATCACTACTACTGAGGCGGTGCCTGAAAATTATGTGGTGGAAGGTAAAATGATTATTCATTCATGAATAAAAAACAAACTATTTGATTTGGGTTCTATACATTCTTTCACATCATGTATGTTTATTAGAACTATTAAAACACCATTGAAAAATATGGAGGATGGGTTATCCTTGTGAATAGAATATGGGGAAATTAATGCATCTAATGTATATAACTCATCCCATGTTATGTTTTGTGGACTGAACCTCCCATAAAATCTAGTCTAACTTCCTTTGGTGGAGTTTGATGATATATTGAGCATAGATTGAATATATTTATACAAATAAAACATCAACTGTTGGGAATGGGAGATAACATTTCACATCATGAGGCATCTATCAGTTATGTTTAGGTCTAAGGAGTTGGATTCATCTCCTTTAAAATAAGAATCTCAAGTGTCGATATTATTTTATTATGAGAAATAATATTTAGTTCATATGATCAGATAAAGGAAAGAATCATGATCGAAGACATTCCTATTATAGGGGACTACACTAATGTGTTCCCTAAAGAATATTTTGGTTTTCCTCCTAACCAAGAGGTTTAGTTTTTAATTAAACATATTCATATATATCTTCTAATATCAATGAAACCGTATATTATTTCCACCATTGATTTTTATGAATAGAAGAAGTAGTTATAATAGAATCCGGACAAGGGTTTTATATGCCTGAGTACCTCACCATGGGGTGAAGCAGTCCTCATCATCAAGAATAAGGATAGATAAATGTGCCTCTACATTGATTATCATGATCTCAACAAAATAAAAATAAATAAAAAGTATCCCCTTCCATGGATTGATGACTTCTTTGATCAACTGTATGGGGACAAGTACTTTTCTAAGGTTGAAGTTCAGTTAGGATATCATAAAATAAAGTTTAGGAAGGAAGATATTATGAAGGATACCTTTAAAATGTATTATGGAAACTATGAGTTCATAGTGATTCTTTTAAGAATCAATAATAATATAGAAATATCCATGTACTAACTGAGTATAGTATTTAGAGATTATCTCAAAAAAATTATGGTATTATTTCTTGATGATATTATGATATACTCAAAGTTAAATAGAGAACATGAGGAGAATTTGAATACAATGATAAAGACTTTTTGAAGGTATAAAAATTATGAAAAGTAATGCAAATATGTGTTATGGATGGAGGATCTATCATTCTTGGGGAATGTTATCATGAGTACATGAATATTTGTGGAGCCTTCTAAGACCATGAAAATAGACAAGTGTCATATGCCAACATCTGTAACATAGATCTATAGTTTCCTTGGGATACATGGGTATTACCAGTGATTTGTGAAGAAATTATCACAATTTCAAAACACAGTAACAAAGTTACTCAGAAGGGGTAAACAAATTTATGGACCATTGAATGTGAATTTTAATTGAAATAGTTAAGATAAAGGGTTATAATCATGCTAATACTAACACTTCTGACAAGTGGGGAGATATTTTTGATATTTAGTGATTCTACAACGAAGGAATTAGGCTGTGTACTAATTTAGAATGATAATGTGATAGACTAATACTCATGGATGTTTAAAATGAATGAGTAAAATTATATTACACATGATATAGATTGGGAAGCATTTATCTTCCCATTGAAAATCTAGTAGCATTATATCTATGGTGAGAAGTGTGAAATATATACTAATCATAAAAGGCTTAAATATATATTCACATATAAAGAGATTAATTTTCACTAGAGAACATGTCTATATCTCATAATGGATTAAGATTGATCAAAACATTACCATCTTGTAAACGAAAATAAGGCAGAATATTCTCTACATAGAAAGGACCCTACATATTTATCAGTGTTGAGAATTGAAAAGGATCAAATCTTCATATAAATTCAAAGTATGGAAAGGATAATAAAACAGGATAGAACATAATCAATACTTTTTTAAATTATATATCAACAATATATTTTGGAGGAAATGAATTATGTAGAAAAAATATTGGGAAAACTCAGAAAAATGTGGAAGCTATAAAAAAGGGGAACCCTCAGAGTTCAAAATTGATGAGGTTGAAGCCTTATGATTTGGTTCACGATTATGTGTAGAATACAGTCCATAGTTAAATAAGGTTCTTCTAAATTAAACACATAGCTCAACATTTTCTATCCACCCATGGAGAAAAAATATGTATCACGATCTCCAAGATCACTATTGGTGGGAAAATATAAAGCATGAGATCGATGAATATACATCAATATGCCTGGTATGTTAGAATGTTAAGGTTGAAAGGAAAATGTATTTTTGTTTGATTAAAAAATTACCTATACTAATATAGAAATATGAAAAAATCACCATGGACTGAAAATTCACAATTTCTTTGGATTTTCAAAATGACCACTTTGTGGGTGAGTGGTAACCAAAACAACAAACATCACGTGGGAAAAAAATTACATGATAGATTACAAAATAAAATTTCAAAAACACATCAAAACATAAAAACTGATGAAGTATCAACCCACGAGGCCCGTGTAACTAAACAATTACCATCATCTTGAATTGTGCATGTCATTGAGTTAACCGAACCCACCATTATCACAAAAATTCATCATCGCACCAATTTTCCCGAGAAACTCACCATTGGAGTTGAATGATGCTGATAAATTCCCACACAACATCACCAAAGGATTTTTTAACACAAATCCAAAGACATCCATAAAAAATAATGCTATATTTTTTTTGTATCATATCATAAACAAAACTCACTTTATCACTATTCAATAGGATATATCATGGGATAAACATGCACGAATATATATCAGAGTAGTGGTAAGGCTTTATGGAATAAAATTATCTATTGTATCTGATCAATATTTGATATTAACCTATATGTTCTTGAAAAGTATCCAACCTACTCTAAACAATGAGCTGAGATTTTTCACAACCTATCATCCTCAATCTGACTGCCAATTTGTGTGGACTATTCAAACACTAAAACCCATGTTGAGGGAATATTATATGGAATTAAAAGGAAGATGGGATCAAAATATTCCTCTAGATGAGTTCTCTTACAATAAAAATTTCCACTCAAGTATCAAAATGGATCCATATGAAACCATTTATAGGATACGATATAGAACACCAACTTGCTGGGATGAAGTTGTTGAATGTAATCTTCTAGGACATGAAATGGTCAAGAAATATTTTATAAGGTGAAAAATATTCTGAAATATATAAAGATATCCTAATGTGTATAGAAGATCTAGGCATAAAATCATCAATGAGATCTAGAGTGTGAAGTTGAAGACATCGTATTCCTCCGTGTGTCCCCATGGAAGAGGCTCATGAGATTTGGGATGAATGGAAAGAGGAGTCATATGTACATCACCCACTTCAATATTCTTGATCATGTCATAGTTATGGCCTATCGACTAGAATTTACACATATAATTTCTCAAATACATGACATATTCCATCTATCCATCCTAAGTAAGTACATACTAGATCCCACACGTTGACGAAATATAGAGGTGGTATTGTTAGAAAATGATCTACCTTATGTGGAGAATTTATTGAAGATCATGGAAAATTGGGAAATGATCTACCTTGTATTCTGGCCACTTGGCCTTGGGCCTTCGGGCTATGTAATAGGTCACCCTCTACCCAGTCTAAAGAGGTCTTTGCTTTAAATAATAAATTGAGGCTTCGACCCCAACCTTAAAAAAACGTGTCAATGTACTATGGTAGAACCATAAGTAAAAATGGGAAATAAGGGTTTTTGAGAAAATTATGAAGGATAAATACCAATAACTTTTTATATAAAATAAAATTTCGAGGTTTAAATTTCATAAGGGGGAAGAATGTAATGATCTAAATATTTATCAATGGAAATTCTCTTCTTATATTTTTCCACATACTATAAATCGCATAAAATCACATAGATAAAACAATAAAAAAATTTATAAATTAATAATGATTGGAAAAAAGAGGTATTTCTAAAATATTATGATCCTCTATCAATGGAATAGTAAATTCACCTTTCGAATAGTAATGTGACGATTTGGAATAGTAATCTGGCCAATAAAATAGTAAACTCACTTATGAAATTACAAATAAAATATAGGAATCTTATAAATGATAAAATAATATAATTATAACATAGTATAAGTACCTAAATATTTTATAAATTATTAATTATTTGTAGGTATTTTTATAAGGCACGTTACACCTGATTCTTTTTATGAAATATTTTGTTTAAATAATTTTTATTCTGTAGTAGCTTGTGTTTCATGAAATCGTGACTTTAAATGAACCTTCAGACGCCATTAGTATAAAATTACCATTATACCCTATAAATTAGGTTAGTGTGAATAAGTATAAGTTACTAAATGAATTGTGAATTCATTGGCTATCAATTATTTATGAAAAATATAAATCAATTAGATATTTTTATTATTGAGTGAATTATATATTTTAATGAAATTAATGATATATATATATATTTATAAATTTTATATACTAAATAAAATATTTATGATATTAATCTACTTGATATTTTAGTCATAGTGTATGAATAAACCCTATTTGATATGTAAAAACCTATTTTTTTAATGGTAATTTTACCGATTTGAATGGAGAACCCCTTTAAAATTAATATTTTAACACATTAATAATTTTTATATGAAAATATAAATATATTATTTTGAAGCGGGATATAAATATTCTCTTTGGATGAATTGTTTATATTTTTATGATAACTTTCATGTTTTGATGAATAGTAATAATACAATAAATTTTAAGAGAAAAATTCTTTTTTCATAAAAATAATATATATAGTTTAATTATAATATTTAATGGTTATAAATTATAAATAGAATATATTTATATCATTCAATATTATTTATGTCATTATCATTAGTTTTACATGGAATTCATATTTAAAAATATGTCAATCTTTGGAAATGTTTTCACTTTTGCAAACTCGTTCTATCATTCCGATAGCGGGATAGATTTTAAGTTAATTACTCCAACTTTTACGTTTTGAATTTTTAAAAATGGACTCCCTATTTTGAATCATTATGTCCAAATTATACTAATGTGCCAATTTTAATTTTTTTGTATTATGAATTGTAACATTTGTAATTATTTATTTACCCTGGTTGAAGGTAAATCAGGTAATTAAAGGTAAAAATATTATTATAAAGTTAACATAACACCTTCTAAAATTCTATTGGATAACTAAACTCGACCCTTATCATCTATTTTTATAAACTAAATTACTTAATGGAGGTTTTCTCGTGAATATGACATTAATTTTATTAAAATCAATGAATGTCACCAAATGTCACAATTTCTTTTTATATATGTATATTAATTTTATATGTGATTAAACACGAGATAATATCAACTATATATAGTACATAGAAATATAAAATAATTACCTACATCATAAAAATTTATTTATAATTTTTAGAAATTAAATAATCACTATTAAGAATGACACAATAGTGACGTAGATATTATTTTATTAATAGAAATATCAAATAAATGATTTTAAAAATAGGAATGAAAATATAATTTTAATTAATTAATGTTATCCATGAATTTTATAGGTTATTGAGACATATTTTGAGTATATTAATAAAATTAAAATTTATATTTTTTGTGGATTTTATTTAAAATCAATGAAATGAATAGTGTCAAAATTGGCACAATAGATATTTTATAAAAATAACATTTTATTAAATTATTTGAAAATCATAAAAATTATTTAAAAATTAGAAAAATATAATTATATTGTCTAAAATTTTAAAAAATATGCATTTATGGTCAATTAACATCATATAAGTAAATATTTATGACAATTAAATATTTAGAACTTATTACCACAATTAACATGAAACAGATTAAATAAGGATAAATCAAAATTAAAAGGCTTAAAATAAAATCAAAACATGTATAAATTTTATTTTTAGATAGGATTGAGAACCATCCTCATACAATCTTTTAAATAATACACTTTGGATGCATTTTAATCTAAAAATTAATTAATATTAAGTTAATAGTTCTGGTATTTTCGAAGGTAACCCTCCCCTCTAATATAAAAGAGAACCTCTCCATCTATTTTAGTCACACCTCTAAAGCTCTATTTATTGGCCAAATACTTACCATTTTCTATCCCAACATACCTCACTTCATCCTAAAGGCCACACATTGGGCATAAAATAGTCATAAGGAGGACTGTTTTGAAAATCAAAAGGTGATACTCGAAGGAGGTAATTATTTTATCACCTCTTTTAAAATTATTTTCCTATTATACTACCTATTATTATGTTGTTTCTATATAAAAGTAATAAATAAAGTATCTTATACATGTTGATATGTTACTATAGTTATGGGAAAACCTTATACCTCATTTTATCCACCCTACAAATAACACTATCATCATGCGTGCGAACGTACGACTTACCGTCTCCACTTCCTGGTGTAATCAGTTATTCAAAAATACGTTATTTGGATTAGTATAATTATCATTATAATGGATTTAAAAAATTAATATAAAATTATTATTATCATTATAATTACTATACCATCCATTTCCATACCATTTAACCAAAAAAGGAAATGATATCGTCGCTTATGTGTATGTATGACCTACCATCTCCACGACGCAGTGAGATTAATTTTCCACGTTAACAATTAAAGAATTACTATAAAATTTATATGATTAATAAATATAGTAATTATTAACTTATTTTCATTCTGTAATTGAATAAAATACATCCTAATAATAAAAAACATGACATACATGGAAAAAAAGGAATGGGAAAACGAAGCACTTAACATAAAAAATAATGGAAATATTGAAACACTACTGGAAAAATGATATAATAGGATAATATAATAAATAATAAATATTAATATGGTTGTGTAATAATTTAATAATTTACATTAAAAATTATACAGTTTTTTCAGATACATACAAAGGATATCACACCTAAGGTAAGGGAAAATTTCGCAATCTCATTATTTTCCGAGATTGTTTATATGTAAGTATTTACTGGGGTCTATTTATCATCCAAATCCATGTTTTGTAATTATATAATATTATTTCTATCCTTATACTATTTTTTAAAGTCAATTTACTCTTTGGTGAATTTTTAATAAATGGTATATAAGGAATCTTTCTTTCATTTTCCATACGAGTTGCTTTTTGAATTTTCCGGAAAGTGTATGAGAAGAATGTTTTTTAACTTATACGACATGAATGGATTTTTACATCTTCATAATGCTTTATTCACATGAATATTACACTATAAGATTTAAATTTTATTTTAAAATAAATTTTTTTCATTTATAATTTCATGGAATTTTGATAATAGAAACCATTTTTAAAGAAAAAAATGATATTTTCCTGATAAATTATGCATTATATTTTATCAAAATTATTTTCCATCTATGATTTCAAAGGGTTATTTTTATATCTCTATTATTAATTTTATTTTATTGTGTTAATTATGAACTTGTTTCTATGAAATTTTTTTATCTTATATGGATTATATTATGATGAAATGATGTTTTAGAAACTCATTTATTGTTCATTGGGTTACACAATGCTGAATGGTTTCTGTTTTTGTGGAATGTGTAAGAATGATATCATTATTATATGTATGGGACCTTAATCTCCCTAAAATAAATTGGGTAAATATTTATATCTCATCAGACAGACATGACTTGAATGGAATTCAAATCAGGTTCATCAATTCAGGGCTGGAATAGAAAGTAAACCTAACTCAGTAGTAGACTTTTTCCACTTTGATGGTCTTGGATATGAGCCTTGGATAATATAGAAATGAATTTCTAAGATTATTTGTATTCCAAAAAACAAAACGTATTATGTTATGACTTTTAGGATTATGTCCATTAATTCTTATGAACTTTTACCCCATGACATGATATCATGACATTTTGTATACAAGATAAGATTTTAAAATATTATGTTCTTTTGTTTTATGATTATGATATGATTGATATTTCTCTTGTATACCCTTGTTGAGAATTTGAGATCACTCATTCATATATTTCTTTCCCCTATGTCATGAATATGTGTATTAAGTAAGCTATGTCCGAAATCAGACTGGTTTTTAAGAAATAAGTGGAAGAAAATATAGATATTTTATGAACCAATTTTTTATGTTTCCCTGTTTCTAATGTCACTAGACATATATGGTCATCTAATGGATTTATTATATGTTGTAATTAATGTACTTAAATTTTTACATAACAGAAATGTATGAAAATTATGGGTTGTTATATTTGGTATCAAAGAAAAGGTATAATTAACCTTTATAAACTAGGATGAGAAAACCATAGTTAGAACCCTAAGGATATGTCTAAATATAGGTTACAATCCTAGTGTTTATTAAATGATCATAAATAACCTAGGATAAAACATATTGTGTCCTAAATTAAAATTTTATTCTTGATTATGTGGTTTTCCCATTATGATTAGTTTTTCTCACACTATGATTCTTGGTTTTAGTCAATGTATGGAACCTGAAGGAACTGTGTTAATGCTTAATGTGACAAGGAATGAAATTATTGTCCCCTAGAGAAACCAAATGTTATGGGAGATGGAATTAAAAATCTTATATCCATTTTCCCACAACTCTATCAAGCTATGAATCCTATAGGACTTCTAAAAGATAAAATAAGGGAGCAACATTATGTTAAGTCATTCATGAGGAAGCATACACCTTCATTCAGTGGGTAGTCTACTTCATTAGAGGATGAACAATGGATCAGTACCACTAAAAATATAAATTCTGTTATACAATTTTCTGAATGTGATAAAGTAGTCTTAATAGTCTATTGTTTCAGAGGTGAATTTTATCAATGGTGGAATCTTAACAAGAATACGAGGCAAAGAGATGAAATTGACTCTATGGGATGGGATGAGTTCAAGAACTTATTTTTCAGAAATTACATTCCTCGTATTCTTCGAACAAACATAGTGGAGGAGTTCATTGAACATAAGAAAAGGGATGATGAATCTTTTGGTACCTATGTAGTGAATTTTACAAGGATTTCAAGGTATTATTATGGAATTATAATCCAACATGAGGGTAAAATTTATTTATTCTTTAGTGGATTTAAACCAAGTATCTGAATTACATTATTCAAAAGGTACTTTCATTGCTACGAGGAAATATTTTGTGTGCTCTCATGTTTGAGATGGTTATTAGAGTAACCCATTAGTCCTATGGATTTTATTAGAAGATAGAAATTGAATTCAAAGGAAAATCTAAATCCCACATTGGAAAGAATATGAGTTTTCCCTTATGCTCAAAGTGTTGAAAGAAACATGGCGAAAATTTTATTAAAGGCACTACTAAATTTTTTTCGTGTTGAAACGAATGTCATTGGGCAGTTGAATGTAAATGTGATGGAAAAAATATGTCTAATGTTGTGAAAAAATAAAAGGCTACAAATAATGCACCTCCTACACCTCAATTCTATAAGTGTGAGGAAATGGGGAACTATGACAATCAATGACCTAATCTATGGGTAATCGATTATGATCGATGTCAAAAAACTCTTAAAGCCAAAGAAAAAGTAAAGTCACATACAATCACTATCTTTGATGTGGAGTCTGATAATGATGTGGTGAAATGTACATTTAATATCTACTCTAAAGTATCAAATGTTTTATTTTATTTTGGAACCACCCACTCTTTAATTTTTAAACAATTTTCTAAGGGTTTCATTATATTTCCTCAACAATTTGTTGTTGGGTTAGTTTTGAATAATCTTAATGGAACAACAGTCACACCAATGGTTTATAATTCTTCTTCGGTTTCATTTTGTGGGAAATTTCTTCCTGTAAATCTTATGATCCTTACTATACTGGAATTTGATGTGATTATTGGCAAGAATTGGATTTCTCTATATGGATGTAAGATCAATTTACATTGAAGGGAAGTAAAATTTCATATTCCATATCAATCTATGATCATCTATTGATGAAAGGATGGATATAACCTTCTAATAGAAATTTCTTACATATTATGAGTTTTGATTCATATAAATGAAGGCTATTTGTCTCAATTGGTTGGAGAGAAACTCAATATTAAGAATACTCCCGTTGTACAGGAGTTTGATGATGTATTTCCAGACATATTTCTAGAACTTCCACCAAATTGTGGTTTAGAGTTTTCAATAGAACACATACTGGGAACTATGCCTATTTTGAAGACACCTTATAGAATGGACCCAATTAAGTTTCAGGAACTGAAGAAGCAACTCCAATATAATCTTGTTAAGGGATTCATACTCCCTAGTGTGTCTCCTTAGAAAGCACATGTTCTATTTTTTATGAAAAATTATGGATCAATGAGACTTGGCATTGATTATCAAGAACCTATCAAGGTCACTATAATGAAAAAATATTCTCTTCCCCGTGTTGATGACTTATTTAACCAACTACGTAGATATCAATACTTTTCCAAAATTTATCTTCATTCAAGATATCATCAATTAAGGGTCATGAAGGAGGATATACTGAATACTACATTCCGTAAAAGGTATGGACACTATGAATTTATAGTGTTTCCTATTGGTCTTACTAATTCTCTCGTTATATTCATGGTTCTAGTGAATAGATTCCTTAGAGACTATCTCTATCAGTTTTTGGTAGTCTTTATAGATGATATTCTTTTCTATTTCAAAAGAACGTAAGAATAAGAATACTGCTTGAGAATTGTATTAAAGGCCCTGAGAAAATAGAAGATTTATGAAAACATTTCCATGTGTGAATTTTGTCTTCGAAAAGATTCATTTTTGGGTCACATAATCTCAACATATGGCATTTTTTTGGATCTATAAAAAATAGAAGTTGTTGAATGTTTTACCGAAAAAAAATGGTGACTAAGATTCGATGTTTTCTTGGATTTGATAAATATTTTTTTGACGTTTTGTGAATTATTTTTCACGATTATATAATCCACTAACCAAGTTAACTTAAAAAAGAGTTTTGTTTCTACGGACAAAAGAATGTGAAGAGAATTTCAAAGAGACCAAAAAAGGTTACCCATTACACCTGTGCCGACACTACCTTGTATTGGAGAAAGGTTTGTGATCTACAGTGATATATCTAATAATAGGCTGGGATATGTTCTCATGAAAAATTATATGGTGATATTTTATGCCTCGTGATAGTTGATACTCCTTGATCAAAATTACCCAACTCAAGATTTGAAGTTAGCTGCAATATTCATTTTACTAATGACATGGATGGATTACCATTATGGTGAAAGGTGTGATATTTATACTGATCATACAAGATTAAAATATATTCTCACACAAAAAGAGATTAATATGTTCCGAAGAAGATGGTTAGAGTTGATTAAAGTTTATAAGGGCTCAATACATTACCACCCTAGGAAAGTGAATATGGTGGGCGATGCTTTGAGTTGACAAGACCATGCTAGCCTATCCATGATAAGGATCACAAAACATCAAATGTTTATTTATTTGAAAAGGATTGATATTGGAATTTTAAAGGAAGAGGGGAAATATTATCTTTCACAAATGAATTTTTAACCATCCATACAAGTGAATATTAAGGAGGTATAGAAGAAATGTTTAAAGTTAAAAAAGAAGGTAATAAATGTTACTGAATTCAACCTTGATTGTGCTGAAATAATAAGGTTCAAGAACATGTTTTTATTCCTAACATACTAGAATTTAAGAAGGTTTATTTTATGAGGCTCATAGTTATTCATTCTGTATTCACCTTGGAAGAACAAAGATGTACAGAGACCTGAAAGAGTATTTGTGGTGGGATGGTGTGAAAAGTGATGTCGCTGAATATGTCCCTCAATGCTTGGTTTGTCAGCAGTTTAAGGATGAGATACATAAGTCTATGAGGATTTCACTACAATTACACATACCAAAATGAAAATGGGGATACATAACTATGAACTTTGTCATTCGAATTCCCAAATAATCCAAAGGAATTAATGCTATTTGGGTTATATTTTGTCATCTTACAAAGTTGAAACACTTCATTGCTATTATAGAGGACTTCTCTCATGATCAAATTTCCAGGTTATATGTAAAGGATGTGGTAAGATTTCATGGAGTACCACATTAAATTATATCTTATTGGGATATGAGGTTTAACTCGAAGTTCTGGAAAAAAATTTAGCATGATCTGGACAAAGAGTTAAGATTTAAAACTTCATATCATCCACCGACAGATGGTCAGTCTGATAGAACAATTCAAACTTTTGAAGGCTTGTTGGGAGCTTTCTCTATGGATTTCAATGGTGGTTGGGATCAACAACTACCTTCCGTGGAATTTTATTACAACAATAGCTTTCACTCTAGAATTCAGATGGCTCATTATAAATCACTCTATAGAAAGAAGTCCAGAACAATAACTTGCTGTGATTAATTTGGTAAAAGAAATACATTAAGACTTGATCTTATTGATAAAATGGTAGAAATGGTTAGATCTATTCAAAAAAAAAATAAGAGCAGCTCTGAGTCAACAAAAAATTTATATATTCAAAGGAATAAAATACCTGGGGTTTGATATGGGTCATAGGTTTTTTTCAAAAAATATATCCATCGAAGAGTGTAATGAGATTTTGAAAGAAGGGAAAGATGAGTCCTAGGAATATCGGTCCTTATGAAATTATGGATCATGTTCGTAAGATATCTTACTGATTGGTGCATTCAATGAATCTCTCCCAAGTTCATGATGTGTTTCATGTATATATCCTGATAAAGTATAGTCCTGGTCCTTTACATGTATTAAACTCATAGTCCATACTGCTGGAGAAAGATCATTCTTATGAATAATAACTTATAGAGATTCTGGATCGTAGCCAAAAAGTTCAATGAAATAAGACCACTAACATGGTAAAAGTTTTTTTTGGAACAACCACAAATTTTAAGAAGATACATTAGAACATGATGATATGATAAGGCTATGTTTTCCTCATCTGTTTATTTCCATGGGATGAATTTAGAGGGTGAAATTCAGTTTAAGGGGGTGAAATGTTACACCCATATGTTTTTCTGAAATATTTTCTTTAAATAATTTTTATTCATCAGTGGCTTATGTTTCATGAAATCATGAGTTTAAATAACCCATGAGATGATGTTAGTATTAAATTACCATTATATCATAGTCTTTATGTTAACAAGAATAAATATAACTTACTTATGAAAATACATTGTGAATTCAATGGCTATCAATTATTTATGAAAAATATAAATCAATTAGAAATTATTTTATTGAGTGAATTACTTTTGGTAATTAAATTGATGATATATATATGCATATATTTAATAAATTTTTTATATATTCATCCAATGGATATTTTAGTCATAGGGTATGAATAAACCCTATTTGATATATAATAACCTGTTTTTTAAAAGGGTAATTTTACACCTTTGAATGGAGAACCCCTTTAAAATTCATATTTTGACACATTAAAATTTTTTATATGACATCATAAACATGTTATTTTGAATCGTTATATAAAAATTTTCTTTGGATAAATTTCTGATATTTTCCTGATTACTTTCAAATTTTGATGAATAGTAAAAATATAGTAACTTTTAAGAGAAAAAAAATTTTCATCAAAATAATTTATATTGTTAAACTTTTATATTGAATGGTTGTAATTTTTAAATAGAATAAATTTGTATCATTCAATATAATTTCTGCTATTAGAATAAATTTTACATTGAATTCATAAGTAAAAATATTTCAATCTTTTGTAATATTTTAACTTTTAAAAATTTATTATCTCATTCCAACAATGGGATTTTTTTAAATTAATTACTACAACTTCTATGTTTTTAATTTTTAAAAATGTACTCCATATTAGGAATCATTATTTCCAAATTATTCTAATAGGTTACTTTTATTTTTTGGGCATTATGAGTAGTAACATTGGTAATTATTTTTATTACTATTATTCATGGTAAATCTGGTAATTAAAGGGAAAAATAATATTATAAAATTACTTTAAACACTATGAAAATCCTATTGTATGACTAAATTCGACCGATATCATCTATGTTTTAAAATTAAATCACTTAATGTCCACTTTCCCATGAATATGACATTAATTTTATTAAAATCAATGAATGGGACAAAATGTCACACTTTATTTTTATATAAGTCTATTAATATTAATATATAGATTAAAAAGAGATTATATAGAATATAAATAGTATCTGGAAATCTAAATTAATTGAATACCTCATAAAAATTTATTTTTATTTTTAAAAATTAAATAATTACCATTAAGGATGACACAATAGTGATGTAGAAATTATTTTATTAATAGATATATCAAATAAATGGTTTTATAAATATTAAATAAAATAATATTTGAATTAATTAAGGTTATCCATGAACATTATAGTTTATTATGGCCTGTATAGACTATATGATTTTTTTGGAAGTTATATTCAGTGTGTATTTTATTTAAAATAAAAAAATGAATAGTTTCAAAATTGATAGTATTGATATTTTATAAAAATTAAATTTTAATAAATTATTTAAAAATATTTAAAAATTAAAAATTGATAATTATAAGGTATAAAGTTTCATAAAATATCCATTTATGGTCAATTAACATAATATATGTAAATATTTATGACTATTAAATATTTTGAATATATTACCACAATTAAAATTAAGTCTATTAAATAATGATAAATCAAAATGATAAGGTTCAAAATAAACTCAAAACAGGTCTATATTTTACAATTTGATAGGATTTATACCCATACTCATCTAATATTATAAATAATCTACAATAGTGGCATTTAAATCTAAAAAATAATTTATATTAATTTAATAGTTTTGGTACATCCAAAGGTGCCCCTCCCCTCTCTTATAAAACAACACATCTCCTTATCTTTAAGTCACATATCTAAATCTCTTTTTATTAGACAAAACATTCCCATTTCCTCTCCCAACATACCTCACTTTATCTTAGAGGCCACATGTTTTTCAGAAATCCATCTTAAGAAGTCCCTTTGTGCAAATAAAAAGGTGATACTCGAAAAAAGAGGTAATTGTTTTATCACATCTTACATAATTATTTTCTTCTTATACTTCCTCTTCTTATATAGGATGAATAAAAATTAATAAATCCCATATATTATACATTATTTTATGTTTATATAGTTATGGTACAACTTTATACCTCCTTTTATCCATCCTACAAATAACAATATCACCATGCATGCGTACGTACGGCTTACCGTCTCCACAATGTGGTGTAATATATTATTCAATAATAATTTATTTGGATGGGTATAATGATGGATGTAATGGATTTAAATAATAAATATAACATGGTGATGATTCCTTATAATTAATTTACCATCCAATTCCTTAAAATTTAACCATCAAAGGGAACGATATCATCGCTCGTACGTAGGGCATACTGTCTCCACAACGCAGTGAGATTAATTATCCATGTTAACATTTCATGAATTAATATTAAATTTATATTATGAGTAAAAATAATAATTATGACCTTAATTTCATTCTGGAAATTAATATATACATCTAAATAATAAAAAACATAACTTAACTGGAAAAATAGGAATGGGAAAATGAAGCAGTTAACACCCAAAATATTGGAAATATTGAAACTCTATTAACAAAATGATATAATAGGATCTTATATGGTATAATAAATATGAATATGGTTCTGGTATAATTTAATAACATATATTAACCATTATATAGGAGGTTTGGATACATATGAAGGACATCGGACCAAAGGTAAGGGATAATTTCGCAATCTCATTATTTTCTGATATTTTTTATATGTAAGTATTTACTGGGGTATATTTATCATCCACATCCATGTTTCCTAAATATATAATATTATTTCTATCCTTATAATATTTTTAACCTAAATTTTATCCATTTATTAATTTTTATTATGGTATGTAATAAATCTTTCTTTCATTTTTTATACGATGTACTTTTTGACTTTTTTGGCAATAGTAAAAGAATAATTCTTTTTTTAACTTATACAGCATGAAATGATTTTTACATCTTCATAATTATTTGTCTCCATGTATCTTAATATAAAAAATTTCAAGTTTATTTTCATCTAAATCCTTTTCTTTTAAAACTGTACGTCATTTTGAGAATAGAAAACATTTTTTAAGAAGAACAGATCATTTCCTTAAAAATTAAACTAAAGTGTTTTATCAACATTATTTAAAATCTATATTGACATAGGGATATTTTTATATCACTATTATTACTTTCATTTGATTGTTTTTATAATAAAATTATTTTTATGAAATCCATTTATCTTATATAGATAATTTTTTGAAGGAATGTTGTTTAAGAAACCCATTTTTTGTTCCTTGGGTTATGCTATGGTGAATGGTTTATGTTTTGGTGGGTCATGTAAGAATGATTTAATTATGAGATGGGTAGGACCTATATTTCAATCCATTACATTAGGAAATGATTTATATCTCATTAGATAGACATGAATATAAGGGTATGTAAATCAGGTTCCATAATACAGGACGGGAACAACAAGTAAACCTGGTTTAGTAATTGACTTTTTCTGCTATGATGTACTTGGTTATGAGCCTCGGTTAATATGGAAATTATTTTTTATGATTATGTGTGTTCTACAAAACTACATGTCTTATGATATTAATTTTTGTATTATGTACATTAATTCTTATGGAATTTTATCCCATTACATGATATCATGATATTTCATATGTAGGATAAGATTTTAAAATGTTATGTTCTTATGTCTTATGATTATGATCTAATTGATAATTAGCTTGTATACCCTTACTGGTAATTTGATCTCACCCTTTGAAATGTTTCTTTTCCCCATGTCATGAAAAAGGGTATTATGTAAGCTATGTCATAAAGGATTCTGGTTATGAAGAAATAAGTGTAAGACAATATAGATCATTCATGAATGAGTTGTTTATGCATCCTGTTTTCTAAAGAAATTATACATATATTATCCTATCATGGCTTTATTATATTTTCTAATGAATTTAATTCAATTTTGATATAAAATCAATGTGTATAATGTCTGGTTCATTATAATACATAACTATTTATTTTCAATTTTATAGTTCATATAATGACTTAAAATAATGCTTATTTTCATAAAATAGATTCATAAAATAAATTTTTTTCTTATGATTATAATATAATTTTATGAGACCTCAATTAATTTTTCAAAGTGTTATAAAATCAGTTATAATTTTAAAAACATTATTTTACAACTAACTTATGATTTTAATTAAAAATTAAATTTATCATATTTTGAAAATCTTTATCATAAAATGGATTTTAATTTCAATTCTAGACATTAAAAAATGGAATGTTTAATTTTTTCTATTTTTATAAAAACTTTATTTTTTTGTGAAAAGAATAATACTATATTTTTTGATAAAATATAAATACATGAATTTTTTAGTCATTGTTGATGTAAAGATGATGTGAGCCCAAAATCTCAATATATCATTATTTATTTTAATATATTTAGATATAAGGATAAAACTATTCAAATTCATGATCCAAAATAATAAACTATATAATAAAATAATGACAAAACACCCCTCTCCTCCCCTATAAATACCACCGCTCACCACCTCTTCTCCTCACCACTCCAAAGCCTTGAATTTTTTCTAAATTCTTTTAAATACTATTCCCAAGACCCTAATCCACGTCCATTATCCCTTGGTCTCATATAAATACCAAACAATGTTCCTTAATGATGTTCTCATGGAGGATAATTGAAGAGGTAAAATCATATTTCTTTTCACTTAATTTATTTTAAATTTATTTTTTATTATTCTCTCATTGTATCCCCTTATACGAGTTGCATGAAAACTCTAGTATCTTAAATATACTATAATAATATTATTTTAATGTAATAATCACTCATCAAATCCCTTCTCTACCTTTTATTATAAAATGGAAACATCATCTGTGATGTGTTGATTTACCACTATCATGGATGATGCGCTTTAATTTTCCAACACTGCATCGATGTATAGTCATAATACCATTATAATGGTTAAAAAAGATAGTAAAATGTATGTTATAACCTTTTTTATTTTATGTAACTAACTATTATACATTACACTAAATAATATAACAAAACTAGTTCACAATGATCGAAAAACAACCACATTAATCTAAATGAATATCTTTAACATTTTATCTAATTAATCAATTTCATATCTAGAAAAAAATAATATATAATACCAATTTAACTTCTAAATTTTCATTAATAACATATAATCTAAATTATATAAAATTATATTCATTTTACATGAACTTCAAGACATATACTGAAGTGAACCGATCACCGAAACCAAGAAAATGAACACTCCCAAACAATGAAATTAAAAACTATATCCAATATAAAATAACCATAAATGAACATAATTAAATTATAATGAATCAAATACAAGTATAATAGGTTTTTTTATTTATTAATTGATGAATATAATTTTTTTATCTATGATATTACAGTGAATAAGTCATTCAGAAATAACTTAATGGGATTCTCAAACCCAATTTCCTTTCTTTGGGTTATTTCTATTTCATGCCAAATTTCAGTTTGGATGTTCTTTAATATTCCTAAAATATAATTTCATTGTTCTAACAGTTTATTTTTTTGGAAATACATGTTTCTAGTTTTATTTTTTACAAATTAAAATATGTTTCTAAAAAATATACTTTCTAAAATAACACATATTTTACTTCTCTTGATATTATTTCTTCTTCACTAAGGATTGATTATTATTATAATAATTTTGTTATTAAATTTTAATTTTTTAAACCCAAAATATTATTCATGAATGTATTCTTATGAAATTATCAAGAAATAAAATTCCCTTTCATTGGTTATTTTGTTTATAATATAGTTATACATTCAATGTGGCATACATTATTATATAAATGTTATGATGTGACAGGTGCGCCTAGAATTATATAACAATCCAATGAATTGGGTAAAGTGATTTTTCTCATGAGATAATGTGAAATATGTGTGAAAATGAAACTATCTTTATTCAAAAGTATGATTTTATTATAATTAAAATATATTATGTGTGAAAATGATGTTATCTTTCTTCACAAATATGTGTGGTACTTGACCTCTAAGACAGGACGTTTCATTTTTATACATTTCCTCATTCCATGAATTTATATAATGCTTCCTATCATGATTATGGTGATGAAACTATGACTGTGTTATGATGATGATTATTATACCCACCCATATTTTATTTATTCATGTTCTTATTTATCCTCTTACCAGTCTTTTAGCTCACCCCTTTCATTGAGGTATATCCTTTGGTGATTACTGGCACTAAGGAGAAAATGAGGGCCACTAAGATGCTAGAGAATAATTAATTAAATAAAATTTATGTTTTATTATGTATGATTTATGTATGGTTCAAATTTTCCTAGGACACTAATCCATTAGATCATTGTTTTGTAACACTATTATATTTTTAATCATTAAAATTATGTGATAATAATGTATGAAAAAGCAGGGTTGATATAGTGTAAAGATCAATCAGAATAAATAATAATCTAAGGCAATGGGATTTGGGGAATATCCCCCTAAAAATAATTACATGATGTGTTACTATATTATATGTCATGTAATTCCTTGACAGGTATACATTATGTGTGCCATAAAGTTATTTTTTTATTTGAAACTCACGTGCAACTTCTTCCTCTCGACCTAGGGTGACCTTCCTAGTGATTTTGTAAGCTTTCCATCGCTTCTAGACATCCTGATCATGAATATAATCCCTATAAAGTGATTTTTCATTATATTTTTTCTTCTCTTCCTCATTCTCCGATCATTGCATTGTCATCTCTTTACTGTGTGCGTTTTGGGTTTTGATCTTGATTGGTTATGATCATTGAACCTTTTTGTGGTCATATGTTCCTTTATTATTTTTGGAGAATCCTATGGGAAGAAATGTTTTATAATCATTTAAAGGTAGGGTGTCTAAGCCTCAACCATATGGTTTTATAATTCACAATTATATCTTATATCACAACTACACAAACATATGTGTGCCTCATTTTATTGAATGATGAATTGGTTTTTTGCTTGGATTCTCTTTTCATCCTAATGGTTATTGATCTAGATTATGGATACCATTTAATTAACAGATCCTTTTATTAAATGAATTTACTGATGGGTTAAAATATATTGACCAGGATGTGGATTTTGGGTTATTTCCTAATTTAGATTCACCTTAGCATGCCTTCTTTATTGAGATAACTAGAATGTTATTGGTGATGATGAATTGGTATATGAAATGTGTAATTTAAATATATATGGTAATATTTATAATTAACCATTGATCAAGATGATGTTATATTGTTATGTCCTTATTATTATGACAGGTGTTGTGATAAATGTTGTAATGTTGATATGGGGTGTTGTACTAGTTGTTAAATGTTAAAATTATTATATAGAAGGCTATGTCTAGTGACACATGATGAAAAGATTATATACTAGGCTATCCCCTATAACATGTTGAAATGACTATATATCAGGATCTTCCCATAGAAACATGATGAAATGATAATATATTGGTCTTGTCCCTAAATTTATTTTTAAATATGTGTATACCAGGAACATCCCTTATTTATTGATGAAATGTTTTCATAGTGTATTTTGACCCATATGTTTTTTATTTATAACTTGGTTATAAGGTTATAGTTGGCATTCTTTTGAGACATGCTAGAAGACATTCTAACCTGGCACCGAGGAGGTTTATGTGTTACCATTGTCATATGGTTATGTTTAGCATGGTTTTGAGACATGCTAAGAGACGTTCAGGCTTGGTTCCAAAATTGGTTGATCGGTTCTTAATTTAATTATTAAACTAATTAATACACAATTTTATTGAATTATTTCATACACATTTTATCAAAATGATTATATATCTCCATTATAGTGTCAACCTACTGAATTTTACTCACACAATATTCAGTTGAAATTTTGGTACTATAGTATATTATATGGATTCAAGTGTGTAAAAAGGAAAGGGACCTTGCTGTTGATTGTGTTTGTTGGATGGGCTAGAGTATGGAGATAAGCCTGACATGGGGTTTAGGAATAGGGAAATTTGATTATATTTTGGTCTTTTAGTCTTTTATTTTTTTAATTCTTCTATTATTGAATTTAGTTACATTACATCACATCATTATATTATTATATTATTATTTATTGGATTATTAAGATATTTTATTGTTGTTATTCCACTGTATTATTTTTCTTCCATTGATCTTGTATTATGATATTTATTTATTATTATTGATATAGGATTGTTTTTTGTGTTGTAAGTATATAAACATGCGTATAGTCTCCCCACTATACTTATCACCCCCACCTCACTATTATCTGGTAGCCTATGGTGTATTGGGAGGCACTCTTTATGTATCATAACCAACCGGTTTTGTCCACATGAAAGAGTGTCAGACCAGAGGATACTAAAAATTGGTATCAAGGCTATAGGTTTCTTTTTTGTTTCTTTACTATATGGGAATGTTTAAAAAGGGACTTGGATGTGTCCGGACTAGGAAATGATATTTTGGATGGGAGTATCTAGCCCAGGTTGGGGGGAAATCTGAGTGCCTAAGGGTGAATTTCTATTTAAATTGTGTGTTGTTTTAGGGTTGCTTTTATTTCCCCATGAATTATTCACATGTTGTATGAGGTTATGGGGTTTTGATGTTATTGGTTTTTTAGATTTATACTTGTGGCCTGGTATTGAACATGATGAGTATGAATGCATCATAATAGGTATATATGGATATATATTGACGTGCATTTTTCATGATATGGACTTATTTATTTGCATGTCATATATATTGTCCCACTGAATTGTGAAATGAGATATGTGTTATACATTACAAGTGAAATAAATGAACTATTATGTCATGATAAAATACTTGTAATCCATATTTAGAGAGACTAAGAGTTAATGGTTCAATGATTTTTTCACCTATTTCGGTTGACACTATTGTTATATATAGTTTTATGTGGAGTTTGATTGTCTTCTAGTGAAATTGAATCCTATTCATCATTGAGTCGAGTGGTAGGAGAGTGGAAATCAACACACTACTAAAAATGTTGAAGAAAATCTTCACGTAGTTCTAGAGGATCAAATGGATATTCATCTTCGTGATATCATCTGGAGGGTCATGAGATCCATGGAACCATGTCTTTGATATCTGATCTAATGAGAGAGTTTTCACTACATCACCCACATGTGATTACTAAAGTGGGAGGCCCCTAAGAAGATGAGTTCTATATTAGGTCAGCCTTATGATATTTAATCATATGAAGACACATATAGATATATGGGTGATTCTTTCTACGTATATGCTTCATGAACCAGTAAAGTCTTGGTGGGACATTCTAGTGCAGGCAGGGTAATAGGAGGAGTTATCATGGAAGGACATCGAGATGAATTTTCTAGTTCATTTCTATCCTGACACATTGATGAATGAGAATGATCATGATTTCAAGCATCTGGAATAGGAGGGAATTTCAATGATGGACTACGTTGAATGTTTCATCGACCTACATTACTTGTAACCATATTTGGAACCTGATGAGATCTAAAGGGTGAGACATTTTTAGGATTTTCATTGCTATGAGATTATTTCATATGCGAACATGTTCCTTCTGAGTAGTTTCATAGATGTGACGGATCAAGAACTCACCATTAAGGGGGATCTAAGAGAGTCCCCAAGAATCATATAGGGTGTTTCAGTAGGGAAAGCTGTGAAAACTTCTTCTAGTAGAAAGAAGTGTCACTCTAATAGTTTTTCTAGGGAAACAATTATCTTATCAATTAGGGTAGTGGGAAGCCATCTTAGGACTATGTTACATTAGAGAGTTATCAGTTCATCAATATGGGATATAAAATCCAAAATTTCTATACCATGCATTGGAGTTTCATTATTTAGGAATACTAGGAAACCTATATAGGTTTTGTAGGGGCATAAAATAGAAAATAGGTGGTAGATAATCAGGATAGGTACCCGATTCTACTAAAGACTCGTCTACACCTTATTAGATAGGTAGTTTTATTTTCACAATATGTTTTGGTCGAGGTAGGGGACATGGTACTCTACTAACCCAATGGAAATACTAGTAAGAGTGGTTAGATAAGAGGAGTCATATTATAGCTTGGGGCACAGGGGCTAGTCAACTTCATGTTATACAAACTACTCAAGGTGGTGATGAAGTAAGCATCTCTACTCTTAGAGGTATTATTCTTGCATCATCTACCCATGCTTGTATTTTTTTTATATAGGATCATCACATTATTTTTTATATTCTATTTTTTAAAATTGATTGGGCTTGGATGTGGAAATATGTGATGGGGTTCTTACAACTAGCACACCATTGGGAGTGCGATGAGAATATTAAACATTGAAAGTCATGTTCTCTAGAGATTTTTTATTACCATTCTTTTTTATAACCAAACATGATGGAGATTATAAGATTTATTTTTTATTCTTGGTATTGATTATTTAGTTCTATATCAGTCTCATATTTATTGTTACCAGAGGATATTTACCCTTATTTCTCCAAAAGAGGTAGTTATTCTCACCAAGGAAAGTGGGATATTTAGGATGGTTATGCAAGACCAATTTTGTTCCGATTGGATTGTCTCGTGGCTCAAATATCTTGTTTTTATTTTGATGAGAGATAAATGTGGTGGTATTATTTTTCTATAATGGTAGACCTTTTCCATGATAATTTTATTGATGAGTTGAATGCCATACCACTCAAGCAAGAGATCATGTTTACAATAAAATAAATGTCGAGATTAGAGACATTTTCTATCCCGCTTTACATAATATAAATAGTACTGTTTTGGGAGTTGAAATTCTAGTTGAAAGATATAGAAGCTAAAGGTTTCATACATATAAGTACATCTTTTTGGGGTCCTCCTGTTCTCTTGGCTAATCATGATGATGGGAATTTATGTTTATGAGTGGATTATTGGATATTGAATCAGATGATTGTTTAGAAACGGTATCCTTTTACACACATCGATGATCATTCCAATCAGATAAGAGGTGATAATATCTTTTCGAAGATATATTTGAGATCATGATACTGTCAATTTTAGTATAATACCATTAAAAATACCCATAACTACATTCAGAAGAAGGTATGGCTTGTATGAGTTTGTAGTGCTGTTTCTTAGGTTGACTAATGCACCGACGTTATTCATGTCCTTGATGAATTAGACCATTCATTCTTTTTGGATTTTTTTGTCATGTATTTTTTGGATGACATATTAGTGTAATATATGTTAGTAATAAATCATACCAAACGTCTTTACATTGTCTTCAATACATTAACAGAGTGTTGACTTTTCTCTAAGATAAAAAAAATTATGGGTTGATAAAGAGATTTCATTGGCCTATGTAATATTAGAGGCAGGAGATTTAGTGGACCCATAGAAATTTGAAACTATGATATCATGGGAGAATCCCAATAATGGCTGCAATATTCTGAGTGTTCTGGTTATAACAGTTATTTATCAGTGGTTAATCTAGGCCATTTACCATTTGGCATCACCGATGTCATGGTTAACCAAGAAAGGGGCGACGTTTTTTTGGTAAAATACTTGAATAGAGAATTTCAGGAGATGAAAAGAATTCTTACCTAAATAATTATCCTCACATTACTTATTCCGAGTAAAGAAAATGATATTACTGTGATTCATCTTGAGTTGGATTCAGAGTACTTCTGATGTCAGAGGATTTACTGGTTTCATATGGATCCAGAAAGCTGGGACCGCATGAGATTAATTGTCCAAATAATATTTTGGAGTTATTAGTAGTGGTACGTGCCCCGATAAACATGATAAATTATCTCTTGGGTTTGATGATTGTGATATACACAGACCAAAATAACTTATGGTACATCTTTTCCTAGTGGGACCTAAATAATTGGTAGAGAAGGTGTTTTTAGTATCATTTATCTTTATAATTTAATTTTTCTTAAACTCAAAGAAAGGGAATCATAATTGCCTATTCATTGAGTCAAAAGATGTAGAAAGATGAAATAAAAGAGTCTTGTGATGAGTGGTGGATTATGGTACTGTTTTCACACATACACAAAGATGTTTAGGATTCTCAGGGGTGATTATTTTTTCCTAATACATATGTTATACAAGTTCTTTTTGACTGGATAAATAATGAGAAGTTATTTAATCCATATGGATTAGTTTTTAGAGAAATATTATATGATGAGGGGACACTATTAGGATGGTCTCCTGGTAGTTCCAATTATCTTATTTTTTGTGGATGCTTAAGGGTTCTATGGGTTTGTGTGTAGAGTTAATGAAAACGTTTCAAGCTTCTATATGGGTGGTACATCCTGGTTTTACGAAGATGTATCTTGATATCCATAAATTTTACTAGTTTTTAAGAATGAAAAATGAATTGGATGGCTTTGTAAATATACCATTCACTTGTTAGTGGGTTAATAAAGAACACTAGAGTCCAACTAGGAATTTTAGGCCTTTTCCCATTCATGAGTGGAAATGGGATGGTGTCACTGTGAATTTTTTATAGGATTACATAGGAAAACATGTAAGAATGGTGTTTTATGGGTGATTTTGGATCAACTTATGAAGGTACTACACTTCGTTCATAGTAGGGAGACCCCCACAGACAATGATATGTGTGGTATATATATTTTTGAGGTATCTTAGTTGCACAGTTTTCTAAGGTGTGTAATTTTAGATAGATTTCCTCATTTCACGTCACATTTCTGGATGGGTCCGTATAAGAAACTAGGATTGGAGGTTCTTCTGGGTATGGCCAGTCATCATCATATATAATGTCAATCTGAGAAGACTATCCATGTTCTATATGATATGTTATGGGCATATGTTCTGAATTTCAGTTGTACATAAGAGTAGAATATGGAACTTATTGATTTTCATATAATAGAAATGTCGAGGAATCAATCCATATGGAAGATTTTTAGGTTTTTTATGGGAATAGATGTTGTTTTCATTGATTTTGTTTGGAGTTAGATGAGATAGAACTTGTTAGGCCTAGTCTTGTGAAGAAGATGTCTGAGGAATTTTAGTTAGTTAGGATTTTTTTGGTGACATTGCAGAGTAAGAAGAAATCATATATTGGCCATCATAGATAACCTCTGGAATTTAGGGTTTTCCATCGTATTTTCATTCGGGTTTCTCATAGGTTGGGTAAATATCGTATCATAAAATAAAAAATCTATCTACAATGTTTTTTTGGCCATTTTAGGCAGTGGTTAAATTCATTCTAGTGGAGTGATGATTATCCCTTCTGTAGAGCTATAAAGTCACACACTATGAGTTTTACTTGTTACAGCTTCCAAGATATTATTTAGAACCTTCTCACAAGATAGACATAACAGACGTTGGTCTTAGTGTTGTTGTGTCCATTGAGTATCATATGATAAGGATTGTGGAATGGAGTGAGAAGTATCTCTGGGGTAGAGAGATTCATTTGGTTCTTGGTGAGTTCAGGATGAGACATGAAATAAGAAGTCTCATATACGAACATAGGGGCTAGACTAGTTTTCCAATACCCCATAGTGATACATAGAGTAGCTTAGGGATGATCTGTTATATGATGTAGAGGTTTTATGATCCTATATTTTTCTAGGTACATGCATCTTTGAGTTTTTTTAGCTTTAATGGTCATTTCTTGTTTTGAGATGAAGAGCCTTAGTTGGGAAAATGGATTTTTTTGGGGATGTTGGTTTCTTTGTATAAATGTAGGCTTGTATTGCGATGAAAATTGAGAAAACATGAGAGGATCCACATAGGGATCTATTTGGTATTTTTGTTTGAATTAATGGATTTTGGGTGTAAATGGGATGGGTGTAACTATAGGTTCTTGGTATATTGAGGAACCTTAAACAGGTTTTCATTTTAATAATGGAATCAGGATAAAACTATATATGGAATTGTTATATATTTTGTAACTATAATTCACACCATGTAAATGTTTCCAAACACATTTCATGGATGCTTGCTGGTCATCAACTGATTTATGATATGAAGGGAGAACACATCATGTAATTATTTTACACATTGTTTAATCTTCGATAAGACTAAATATTATTCCCAGGAAATGGTTTTTTAGCTTTTCCCTTGAAAACTAATTTCACGACATGTAACTATATTAAATGCCATATGATTACCTGACCTGCATATTTAAAGTGTGTTGTGTTGTGGTTTTTTATTTGAAACCCCCATGTAGATTCTTCATATGAACCTAGGGTGACCTTCCATGAGAATTAGGAAGCAGTCCCTCATGTTGGGACGCCACTATCATGCATTTAATCCATGGTATGTGGGGTTTATTTAGTTTTCCTCCTCTATTATATCATTCTATGATCATTATAGTGTAATATATTTATGGTGTGTGTTGTTGTTTTTGATCTTGATTGGTTGTGATCTAGGAAACTTCATTCGATCATCTTCTCCTTCATTCTTGTTGTAGAATCCTATTGGATGTGTTTGTTGATCATCAGTTAAAAGTAGTAAATCTAAACACTAACCCAATTTTTTGATAATTTTTTACTATGTGAAATTTCAAAATTTCACCAAATTATACACACCTCAATGGATTAAATGATTAATTGAATTATTCCATGGGGTACCTTTGGTCCAAATGGTTATTTATCTATGTTTTCGCTAACATTTAGGTGATCGAACGAATGATTAAATGAAATGAATAATGTCTTAATGTGTGTTTAGCAAGAATTTTTTTTTGTGATTTCTTGATATAGATTCTCCATTGCTTGTCTTTTTTATTAATATAACTAGAATGTTATTATTTATGATCAATTGATATTAGAAAAGTGTAATGGAAACATAAATGTTAATTTTCATAATTAACCACAGATCCTAATAATTTGATGTTATGAAATCCCTATTTTTATGATATGTGTTGGGATAAATGTTATAATGGTGATATGACAGGTTTTCCTCGTTGATAAATGTTGAAATGATTATATAGAATGCTATAGGTAGTGTCACATTCATAAATGATGATATATCGAGCTATACCCCATGACATGCTAAAATTCTTATATAGTGGGAATTCTCAAAGACACATGCTAAAATGATTATATATTGGGATTGACCCTGATAAATACTAAAATGATTATATAACTGGATCATTCGTTATTGCTTTTTGAAAATATTATATAGAGGTTTTTGACCCCTTTTTATATAATTTATACACTTTTTTATATGTTTATGGTTCGTATGATTGTGAGACATGCACGGAGACATTCTCCCATGACATTGAGGTAGGTTCTATTTTACCATGGATACATGGTCAGAGTTGTCATGATTATGAGAAATGATAAGATACATTCTAGTATGGTGCCAAAGCAGGTTGATGTGGTATTAATTTATTTATTTAATTAATTAATACATCTATTTATTTCATTTTTTCATACACTTTTTATCATATTGGTTATGTTTAGACATGGTTGTTCAGACCTACTGAGTTTTTCTCACATCCTATTCTGGAAACGATTTTATACCTAATAATATTTTATATATATATTGTTTTACACAAAGGAAATGGACATTTATATTGATTATCATAGTGGGATGGAATTGAGAATAGATATATGACCGACTTGTGGTTCGGGATTGGGGACATTTGAGTCATTTCTTTATTTTTATAGTCATTTATTTTTTTTACTTATACAATGACATTTAGTTACATTAAAGAAGGTCATTACATTATTATTCTATTATTTATTTGATTATACAGTTGGATTTTTTATTGGTATTTTATTTTCTTGTTTTGTTTCCATTGATTTTCACTCTGGTATTTTATTATTAAAATTATTGGTATTGGATTTTTACATTGTCTTTCAACTCTGTATCTAGGGATATAGTCTAAACACTATACTTATCAAACCCCCATTGCTAGTCATAAGCCTCTTCCATATGGGAGGTAGTCTTGAGTTCTCATAACCAATCAATTTTAACCACAAGATAGTTTTCATGATCGGGGGATTTTACATGATAGGACTTCTACTAATTTACCAGAAGTGATAACTAGGTCGAGGAAATTTAGGGTATCATTAGTGGATTTTGGATAATGGATGAAATCATGAAAAAGATAGTGTCCATTGCTGCTGGTTGACCAATTTACCTACTGGTCAATTGAAACCATTTATAATGATGGGTTATGACCACTAGACATAGGGAGTATTTTTATTAAAGGTTTTAATATATGGGTAATTATTGATTGAGACTTTATTTCATTTTACCTTCTGAGGAATGAAAATATTGGTAGAATTATCATATAGATGTTGTTCATAATTTTCAAACAACTTAAAACCTTATTTTCTTATTTATTTCTTGTTTTATTAAATTCTAAAATTTTGTATGGTTTATATGATTTTATGGAGTGTGTGTCATGTTTTTAATTAGTGTGGTGAATAGGTTTCAATGGCTACCTAGTATTAGGAAAACACTACTCAATTGGGATAATACCATTTCAAGATGAACAGTTTCTACTACATCTTGTATTCCCTGATGAAGTAACTTTTTTAATAGGAATATAGTTTTGTTTTTATTATGGGCTCATAGATATCCTTCCCCAAAATTGGTATCAAATCTTGTGGTTGCTTATCACTCATAGAATGTTCAACATAAATCTCAAATATCCCGACATTTTTTTTTAACATTATTTTATTTTCACTAGTAATTTACTATTAGTGGATGGTATGATGTATGATTAAGTTATGGTATGGTCTGATAAGTATGACATGAAATGCTATGGATTTTGAATGATACATAGGGAAGATTATATCTTCTAAAAAAACCTATATCACAAGTTGGTTAGGTTAAAATTATAAGTTATGAAGGAGGATAAATTAGAATCGTTCTACATAAAGTCACTTGGTTTTGTGAAGAATTCTTTGATATAAAATTTTATCCTTTAACATCCGGTGGAAGAAAAATGCAACATCATTGATAGAAACCCTAGTGGATATGTATGATAAACTGATAATAATATATATATATATTTATTTAGTTGTAGTTCATCATAATGGTATAAAATGGTAGGCCAGTGGTAGATCATATAAGAAACCTCCATGTAACCCATAGCCAGCTCAAATACATAAAGGTAAATTTCATGCATGATTGTTGAGAAATTCTAATATTTTTTCCACCGCAAGAATAATGGGATGGAATGTTAAAGGATACTATAAATTCATACAAGAAGACCAAATTGATATTTAAGTATATTCTAAATCATTATTCTTATAAAATATCCCCAAAGAATGAACATCTATGAACCTTATAGTAATTTTATAAATGATAAAGGGAGAGAATTATCACCACATAGTAGTGGTTGGATAAAGAAATCAAATGATATAACTCGAGAAATAAGTTGAGGAAAGTTTAATGGACCTACTCCTAATTCTTATCATTATAGGAAATGTGTGAGTCTAAAGAAAGAGTATAGGAGTCACAAAGAAGTTAGTGGAAGGAAATATTTTAATAACACAAATTGTTTTAGAAAACCTAATGAAATTTGTAATCTTATAATAGATGCGAATGTTCTTTTGGAATTAGGGTTTATTGATTCTCTGTAATTATTCCATTCAACAGTAGAAAATTGATGTGTGGTTACTTTTATATATGAATGATTCCACATGGAATATATGGTGGATGATTAAGGTATAAAAATAAAAGAAAAAATATATGTCAATATCAAAATATATTATTGTGGATTCATAAAACTCAATGAAGTTAGGAACATCACTAGAATATGTAAAAACCTAATTTTATTGGTCATCTCAATGAGTCAGGATATCATAAAATCTTTCTGATGGATTTTTGTATGTTTCCATATGATCAATGGTGGCGGCATACTGAGTAAAATATATTACTCTTTATTTGATATGATGCTCATATAATGATACAATTTCTTGAATTAAAACATTCAATGATCATAATTTATAGCAATGTAGGCTTGAAAATCATAGTAAGAAAAATATAAAATTTATACTAGTGAAAGTTATGATAATGATTTATCATAGTAACATCAGAAGTTATAAGAGAAGAGTTATTATGAAACATAGTAGGGTGTTATTCAATTTGAGTAGCTGGAATCATAGGAATCAAAATTTAGATATAGTTCACTATGATGTATCAGGTCCTAATCCATTTCAGTCCCATGGAGGTTCACTCTACATCATTACATTCCTTGGTGACGATACAAAAAAAAGTTTGAGTTCACTATATTAAGAAAAAATATGTGTTTTATTTTCCATTTTTGTTTAAATCCATGGTAGAAGTATATTCTAGTCAGAAATAAAATTGTTTAGGATACAACAACAAAAATGAGTACATAAATAAGAAATTCTAGTAATTTTGTTACAATATAAGCAAGAAAGTTCTTAAAAAAGAATATAAAAATGGTGTAGTAGAAAGGATGAAAAAATCATAACAATTAAATAATATATAATAAAATTTCACTCACTTATACCAATGTAAATATGGACTAGGAAAATGAAAACAACATATCATCTTATCAGTTTATTCCATTATCATTAGATAGGAATGAACATAAAAAAACTATTTCCCAGTAAGATACCATATGGTTTTTACCTAAAATTATCTGATGGTTTTTCTTATTCTCATGTTTATGTGAATGATATAGAGAAGGTAAAGGAAATATAAAAATCTTTCTTATTTATGTTCTATGGAATGAAGAATTTAGATTTTTGTTGTGGGATTATAAAAAGTGGAAATTCATTAAGATTCATGATATTTACCCAATTGAGAAAGTAATGTGAAAGGACAGAAACATTGAAGAATCATAAATTTAATGAATGTTCAAGTTGATATTAAATGGTACACTAGAGGAAAAAAATTTATAGTTAGTTCATGTGTCATTATAAACTATATAGAGGATAAACCAGTAGAATACAAGACATAATGATCATGATTTTTTTTAACATGGATGAAAATATTCAAAAGTTTAAGAATTAGATATTACATATCCAAAAGTTAATGCACCAAAAAAAATTCATCACTGTAATGTTTAGAGAGATAGGTTCTTTTGAAGAGATCTGATAGAGTTTGGAATCTAAAGATTTAGTATATACATGAATTTATTAATTTTAATACATGGAGTGGAACCTAACTGAAAAATGATGTGGAAACCCTCATTGTCTCAGAAAAGTGGGAGTTGATGATAAAAGAATAAATGGATTTCATATGGATCAAAAAAACATGGAAACTGGTAGAACTAACATAGGGTAAAATGTTACATGAGAACAAATGGGTATTTTATTTGAAATAAGTAATTGATGAAAAGACTAAGCATAAGGTATTGCTAGTGATAGAGGATTTCCAAAATAAATAGGAAATATTAATATTGAATATTTTATCATAGTTAGTTAAGAATGCGTCCATCTCGATAGTATAATGAATAGTTTCTTTCATGGATATGCATCTTCCATACATATATATAACAACAATATTTTATTAGCAGGACCTAGAAGAAGAGATTTACATTTTGAAATGGTTATTTTTTGAGGAGAATCATAATGATGTTCATGTGTATATACTTAAGTGGATCCATTATTTTTTTAAGAAAGATCCACATCAGTGGAACCATAATTTTTATGGCTCCATGGATGAAGAAGGATTAACATGGATAAATATATAAAAATATTCCTACCTAGAGGCATGTGATAAAGGAAGTTACATCATAATATTTCCTTTATATGTTGATGGAATGCTACTTATTGTTCCATAAATAAAAAGGATTCTAGAGATAAAGTGTGAAATTTTTGGAAGGGTCAAGATAAAATGTCTTATATATGTTAAAACACCCACATGTTACTATAGACTATTCTTTTTTATTAAATTATCTTTCACCTAACTAACATGAGTCCTCAAGAGTTTCAGGCAAATATTTCAAAATTTAAAAGGTTTTTTTGGGTGGGTTATTGTTTTTAGAATGATTAGGTGTAACTATGTGACACTCATGTGTAAGGTATATACAATTTTATATCGAGGTTTTTCATTTTTTGAGCATAGTTTTTCTAATCATGTGGCCTTCTCTAGGAATTGGGAAACCTATTTTTTCCCATAGGGGTGACTTGTATGTTTTCAAATGGTATTGGAAACAGTAATATAATAATTTTTTCTTCCAATGCATTCCACATGGTTGTATCATTGTTTGGTAATCATTGAAAAAAAATTATGAGCACTAACATGGTATTAAAAATTATTTAAATTATTCTACTACCCCTCTTTAATTTTAAACCTCACTCATCTTTCCTCCCTCCCACTCATGGGTTGAAAATTCTTGGGCTCTAAAGAGTTCTCAAACCTATATATCCCATTGATTTATCTTCTTTCACTCTACATTATTGGATATTTTCAATGTATTTCACCCAATTTTCTCTCTTTTTCTCCTATTCTCACTTCCCTTCCATTTTCCGTTCTCTCTCTCTCTCTTTTATAAGAACCCTAATCATAATTTAAGATAGAGTTAAAGAAATGTGTTGGTAAATAATTGGATTTTGATCCACTAGGGCCTGTAGAGGATCATTTCTAGCTTGGAACATGCTTTATGAATGAAGGAAATCAGTTTCCATGTATTTTGAGTTATGTGTTTCATATGAATTACATTATATTATAAGTTGTAGGGAACTTGATTACTCCAAAGGGGTCACCTTCTATATTATACCAATATGAATGTTCCATGAGGGTCCAAAGATGATTTTATAGGCTTTAAACACTTAGTATATAATGGGATTATGTGCCAAGTGTTTGTACGAATTCAAAGGTTGCAATTAATGTTGGAAAATGATTTTAGAAATGATAGTGAACACTGGTTTGAGGGTTTAAATGGGTATGGTATTTCATTTTAACTCATCATTCCACTATAGATTTTATTATATTAAGAAATTTATTGTGTAATTTAAATTTTTGAAAATTTTTTTATTTGAGTTTTATTTTCTAAAATTTATTCTTCTACACATGGTTTGGGGTTCACTATTTAATATTAATCATGTTTCTATCCTTCAAAAAAGAATTTTACTGTTTTTTTTTACAATTTTTGGTTTAACCTACATGGGCAGCACATGGTTGGGGTGAATCATAGTAGTAAACATGCATCTCTTAAATTCATTGATCTTTCCTAGCATGTGGCTTATGCATGGTTAGGAAAAACATCTCAAAAGTGTACAATATGGATCTATGGTCACACGATGTTGTTTGGAATACTTGTAAGATGGGTATAGGAACCACACAATTCCCCTAGGTGAATCCATGCATTGGTGGTTTTTCCTTCTAGTGGCTACAACATATTTTCCACATGGTTTTCCAAAACAAGAAGTAAAACCACGAAAAGTGACCAAGTGTTAAATTTTTCTAGTTTTCTAGTTTTTTATCAACACAAAATTAATGGCACTTAGGCCATTGTCTCTATAAGGAACCAACCAAAAAACATTACATGATCTTGAGTTATAAATCAATATTTCATTTTCATTCATTCCTATTTACCTTTTAGGTTTAACGTTTCCAGAAATTAGGTTATAACTGTTATCAAAAAACTTATACATTATAGTGGAGGTATATCTACTCTATATTAATTTTTATCACAATATTAATATTTTAAAATTAAATATGTTTTTTAATTTCTAATATTTATTACATTGAATAAGAATTTTTCTTTTTTCTTATTCATCCTCAAGCCTTGTGAAAAACAATTGAAAATGAATGATAACCACAAAACAAAAATTAAGGAATATACAAAAATATGTCTGTTAGTCTTGTAAAAAAACATGAAATCCCCTAAAATTTATACCTTTTCACATTATTACTTGAGCATAAAAAATAAATAATATCCATATGTGTAAAATTATTTTACCTCCATGGAAATATTTAAAAAGCATAGAAAAAAAATTATGAACCCTTGTATGAATCTAAAAGAACTATATTCATAACCTTTTTCCATTAACGTTTGAAATAATTGGATAATAGATAAATCTGTATAAAAAACCTCCCTAGTTAACTTCCACCTTCAAAAATTTGAAGAGAAATAACATTACCCAATGCATTGTAGAGCTATAACGATTTCATTTATTAAATAATATAAATTTGAGTCTCCCATAATATATCTTGTATAGGGCACAACCATAAAAATCTATAATGATAATGTTTCATATCATGAAAAAAAAATTGTACCAATTTATTATAAATCCCTTGAAAATCTATTTTTAACACATATGAAAACAGATTTTATATATCGAAATACCCATTCCTTTTTTAAACTAGTCTTTCGAAAAAAAATAACATAACAAAAGGAAAATAATTTTCTTGGAAAACCCCATGGAATATCATAAATGAATTAAAATAATTAATACTTTCCATGATATTAGGAAAATAAGGTGAATTTTTATTCTTTGAAATGAAACATTATATTTTATATTTTTTAAATAATTTCAAAAAATTCCTTATAAAATATATTAAAATATTAATTTTTAAAAACATTGAATGTAAGTAAAAAGTGACATAAATACTTTTTTTAGAATTTATTAATTTAAATATAATTACATTTATATAAGAATTTTAAGAATATGGAAATAGAGGAAAATAATTTAGAAATTAATTATTTAAATCATTTAAAATGAGGTTTTAAGGAAAATGTTTACAACATAGAGATATTAGTCCATACGTACACATGAATAACATTTACATTTTTCATAAAATCTGAGGGAAATAAGGAAAGTGTTATTTTAACATTCAATAATAGTCAATATATTCTTAATTTCATGTAATTTAACTAAATAAACCAATATATACTATCATTTTTAGGTGATGATAAAAAATAAAAATACATCGATTTGCATGCCAGAAGTTCGTACGTACATAAGAGTGGTACTTTTTATTTTTCATTGAAATGTAATGAAATATATATTATATTTATTTATCATTTAAGAATGAAATTTATATCTTATATGTCATAAGATTTCATTTTTATACATTATTATGACCATTAATAAGATTCGGTTAGGAAAAATTATATACATCATCTTTTTGAGGCGATAGTTCACATGTAAACCTGAAAGATGTTTTAATTTTAGATTAGACTGATAAATGTGTAAAAAATGTGTTATTCCATAAAAAATATAGAACATTTCCATATATGGGATTTAATATTTTTATTATATTTTAATGGTTAGTAAAATCTTGAAAGAGGTAAATGAATAAATAAAAATAAAGCACTCAGTTAGGAAATATACCTCTTCCTCAGAAAACGCCCTTAGTTGTGTAAATAAATCCTTCATAGGATGGTATTCTAATAAAACCATCACCTATAAGAAATGTTAAGGGTTTTGGGAAGGTATTTTAATAGTATTTTATGATATAAAAATCTCTTTATGTATGGAGAGGATAAGAGAGGTGGGTTCCATTTATAAGAGTGGGTTATGACACACATGGAAAATTTTCAAAGGATTAAAATATGGTAGTGTCTTACTCAAGAAAAAGGGAACCAAAATATATCATATATAATAAAATGATTTTTTAGGGTCTAAATAGTACTATAAATTGAGATTTAGAATTTCTTTTGGGTCATTTTAACCCTAATCATTAAATTTTAACCCTTTTTATTCATTTTAACGCTTACAATGATAAATTCTTTTATCATAGTTACTATTCATGCTGAAAAAAATAAAATTGAAATCATTAAAGAAAATAAAATAATTATTCAAAATATAGAATCCATTTTTTCATATCAAATTTATATAAGTGGAAGATAGTAATTTAAATGAAATCCAGCAAAACATGAGGAAAAATAGTCTTCCAGAAAAATGTTTTTTTATGTATAATAATATTTTAATTAAAAATTAAAGTTTAATATTGATTCCAATGAAATTTTAAGGATTATATTTGATAATAACTAATTAATGAAATTTTTAAACTAACATAACATAGAATGTGGCTTTTTAAATAGATGAAAATAAAGGAAAACTGTCTTAGAAATCAATAGTTTCAATTATTCAATAAAAAATTAACCATTTTAAAAAAACCCCAAAAAATAACTCTAAGATTATTTTGATATTATGATTTCAAAAATGATACATTTTTTCAAATTAAAATTATTAAATTATTAAATAAAAAAGTTAATAAATGAAACAATTTTTATTAAGAATAATACTATTTTCTTTTTTACATATATATTACCGAATATTCTTAAAATGAATATGAAATTAAGAAATATAACTAAATAATGTTAATAAGAATTGAAATTAATCTATTATTATGTTGTACGTAATATTATTACCCCTTTTTAAAATTTCGACCTGAATTTGTTTTACAAATTACAGAAAAAAGTTGTAATATTTTTCCTTCATCGCAGTTTCTGATTTATGTGTTGCTTCTTCAACTCTATGGTTTTGTCATAAAAACATAACATTATAAATTGTATTATTCCACAACATCTACACTCTTGGATCATGAATTTCAATATTTTTATTCTTTTATAACGTATTCTCATTCAACTGTACTACATTGGGACTCAAATCAAGAGATGCAACATGAACATATTTTCTTTCTAACAAATCATGAAAGACATCATGTACCTAATATAAAATCAAAGGAAAGGCTAATTGATTTGAAACTGATCTACCATTCTGTATAAGTTCATATTATCTAATGAACCATGTACTTAAATTTTTATTATTTCCAAAATTCACAACTCTTTTTAATAGAGATACTTTAAGTAAAACAAGATAACCTACCTTGAATGAAATATCATTCCTCTAGTTACATGCATAACTCTTTTTCAAACTATGGGATACTCTCATGTAGTGTTAAATCATCATTAAATATTCAACCATATCCTCTATCAACTATGGTCTTAACAACTTCCTTTCACCTACTTTATGCCAACAAGCTAGAGTTCGGTATGACATTCAATATAATGCCTCAAAACACTTCATAGATATACTATAATGAAAACTTATATATGAAAACTCGACTAATGAAAAATATTTAACCCAAATTTCTTAGTGGTATATTGAAAAAAATATAAGTATTTCTTCCAATGTATAAAGCATTCACTATAATTTTCCATCATATTGAGGATGAAATTTGAACTTAAATTTAACTCACTATGTAATAACTTTTGAAGGACACTCTAAAAATTATATGTAAACATAAAATTATAGTCAGATATAGTAGACAGAGAAATTCCATTTAAGTTGAATTAAACCTGGATATATAGTTGATCATGTTGATATAATGATATTATATCTTGAATATGATGTAAATATGAATATTTAGTCAAAAAATAATTAATAAATCACATCACATTATTACCTTTAGATATATTTATAAATACCACTATGAAATCTATAGATAAACTTACCTATTGTAAATCAGGCACTACAAAAGGTTGAATCATTTCCTTTTTTTGTTTTCATTCATCATTAACCTATTGAAATGAAAAAAACCATGGTAAAATCTATGATAACATTCTTTATTCCATCCTACATGTAATACTCTAAAATGTCTCGATACATGTTAGTAATGTTGGGATAAGCATACAAGAGAGAGATATGATATTCACTAATTAATTCCATTTTCATATAGGACATGGATGGTAAATACAACATTTTTAAAAATATTAATACATCATCCTTTTAAATGTTTAATTCATACATCATAACTTTCATTACAAGTTATAACTTTTATTAAAACTCACAGTCTTCCATCTATGCTTACTTAATTCTATCTATCAATTATGGCTGCACTAATACCTTAGATAAAATAGGGGATGTTCTTACATGTACTTTTATTCATCCATTATTAGTTAAATAATTAACTAAAGTACCCCATTCCAATAAACGTGGGAATATAAGCCGTGAAAATAGGACTATACCAACAGTTCTACGAGAACTGTTGGTATATGTGTAAAAATAGAAGGTATACCAACAGTTTGATAAAAACCATTGGCATATGTGTGTTAAGTATAATATATTCTAATGGTTTGTAAAACCGTTGGTATATGCTTGTTACACTTATAACAACAGTTTACAACTCTTGGTATATAGGGGATATATAAAGCCATATGGCTATACCAATGGTTCTATTATAACTGTTGGTATAGATTTATACCAATGGTTATAAAAAAACTGCTGGTATAGTTATATTATAGAATATATACCAATGGTTTTAAAACTGTTGGTATTCATTTTCTCAAATCGAAATCAGTGGGCCCCTCTCCCCCCTCTCCAAACCTACAAAAAAATAGCTCCATAGAAACACACCTCCCCCTCTCCATACTTGCAACAACACCAATACAAAATCCCCATCCAAAGTATTCAAAATTTAGGATTCATTCGAAAATATAGAAATTTAAAAATTTAGAAATTAAAATGCAATAAATTGTTCCTAATGTGTTAGTAGGAAAGATTGGCCAATCTTGACATATGAGATGGGTTACCAGAATAGCCTGCATGTTTTTCATAGACTTTTCAATTAGAATAAGGGGGTATGTGGCTAATTGTAATTTTCTCTTCTGGATGTGATGTGAGATGAATCCCCATCATGGGTAGTGTGTATTAATATTTAATTATGTCTTTGGTATTGGGTTCCCAAAGGGACTTTGGTTTGGTCCTACAACCCACTTTTTGAGGATGGGATTGAGGTGATCCATGGGGCTATGGTGTCACCATATGTGTTCCTCACCATTGGGGTGTTTTTATGAGACATTGAAACTCATTTTTCAAGAATCTAGGTTTAGACTTGTTGCCCAATTTGTTATATGGTATGCTTGAGTGTTCATAGGTATCATATGAAATCACTATATGATATTAATTTGTTGTATGTTATTGTATAGAATGAACGACCCATGATTGAGAATTCGAACATGAGTGTTGGTACATGTTCATGATGGGATGTCAAGACTCATTCCTAATATAATTCATGTTTTTATATATATACTATTACCCATTGTGCTTTAATATATGCATTGTGAATATTTTATTCTAATAACGTATGACTAATAGACTATATTTTATTTTTTATCTATTAATTTCAAGAATCCATGTGTAGCCTTGTGATGATTTTCCGTATGCGAGTTGTTGTTTTCACTTAAAATGTTGTCCATTTCTAACAAATGTGAGACACTTTGAGTGATACTGGTCACACCGTGCCTCGGATTGAGGAGGGATTTACTATTACCTGCCAAAAATGATTCATGGATCGTTGTGCTAAAATATCAACACAATCCAAATGCGTTTGGTCGGTTTTCTGTTTGCCAATTGTTGTTTTCACTTACAATCCTGTCCATTTCACGAAAAAGTGAGACACTTTGAGTGGTACCCATCATAATTTGCCTTGGATTGAGGCAGGGTTTACTCTTACATGTCAAAAATAAAACATGGATCATTTTTCTAAAGTATCAACAAAATCCATATGTGTTTGATCAGTTTTCCGTATGCCAATTTTTCAATTCACTTAAAATGATGTCCATTTCAAATAAAAGAGAGACACATTGAGTGATACCAGTTACCCCGTGACTCATATTGAGGCGTTGTTGAATTTTGGACATCACAAATGACCCATGAATCGTTTTGCTAAAGTATCAACACAATTCGAATAAGTTTGTTCAGTTTTCCGTATGTCAGTTGTTTTGACTTAAAATGTTTTCCATTTTAAACAAAAGTGACACATTTTGAGTGGAACCAGCCACACCTTGCCTTGGATTGAGGCGAAGCTGACTCGTACATATCAAAAATGACCCTTGCACCGTTTTCATAATGTATCAACACAATCCGAATTCATTTGGTCGTTTTTCTGTATGTCATTTGTGGTTTTCACTTAAAATGTTGTCCATTTCAAACAAAAGTGAGACCGTTTGACTGATACCGGTCACAACTTTCCTCAGATTGAGACGAGGTTGACTCATACCCTTGAAAATGATCCATGTATCGTTTTGATAAAGTATCAACACAATCCGAATGTGTTTGGAGGGTTTTCCATATGGCATTTGTTGTTTTCACTTAAAATATCGTCCATTTCAAATAAATGTGAGACACTTTGAGTGATATCGGCCACACTGTGCCTCAGATTGAGGCACTGTTGACTCATAAAAGTCAAAAATGTCCCATGGATTGTTTTCCTAATGTATCAACACAATACGAGTCTTTTTTATTAGTTTTTCCGTATGTCAGTTGTTGATTTCACTTAAAATGTTGTCCATTTGAAATAAAAGAGAGACACTTTGAGTGATACCGGTCACACCATGCCTCAGATTGAGCCAAGGTTGACTCTTACACGTCAAAAATGACTCATGTATAGTTTTCCTAAAGTATCATCACAATTCGAATACGTTTGGTTTGTTTTCCATATGTCAGTAGTTTTGACTTAAAATGTTGTCCATTTTAAAAAAAAGTGAGACATTTTGAGTGGTACCAGCCACATGTTGTCTCAGAATGAGGCAGAGTTGACTCGTTTATATCATAAAAGACCCTTGGATTGTTTTTCAGAAGTATCAACACAATCCGAATGTGTTTGGTCAGTTTTCCATATGTCATTTGTGGTTTTCACTTAAAATGTTGACCATTTCAAACAAAAGTGAGACACTTTGAGTGATACCAGTCACACCATGCCTCAGGTTGAGGTAGAGTTGACTCGTACCATTCAAAAATGATCCATGTATTGTTTTGATAATGTATCAACACAATCTGAATGTGTTTGGTCGGTTTTTCGTATGTCAATTGTTGTTTTCACTTAAAACCCCAGCCATTTCAAATAATTGTGAGACACTTTGAGTGGTATCGGCCACACCATGCCTTGGATTGAGGTGGGGTTGACTCATACATGTCAAAAATGACCCATGGATTATTTTCCTAATGTATCAACACAATCCGAATGCGTTTGAAAAGTTTTTTTGTATGTAAGTTGTTGATTTCACTTGAAATGTTGTCTATTTCAAATAAAAGAGACACATTGAGTTATACTGGTCCCACAGTGCCTCAGATTGAGGTGAGGTTGACTCATACATGTCACAAATAACTCATGTATTGTTGTGCTATAGTATCAACATAATTCGAATATTTTTGGTCGGTTTTCCGTATGTCAGTTGTTTTGACATAAAATGTTGTCCATTTTTAACAAAATAGAAACAGTAAGAGTGATACCGGCCACACCGTGCCTTAGATTGAGGCGAGGTTGACTCTAACAAGTCAAAAATGACCTGTGGATCATTTTACTAAAGTATTAATACAATCTGAAAGCATTTGGTTATTTTTTTGTATGCAAGTTATTGTTTTCAGTTAAAATCATTTCCATTTCAAATAAAAGTGAGACATTTTGAGTGGTACCGGCCACACTGTGTCTCGATATGCTTCACTAACTACATAAAAGGAGTGGCTATGATGAATTCAAATCAATTTGATTCATATAATCATGACAATTGAATTGTATAATGAAAATAGAAAACAAATCCAACTGCAATAATTGGGTATGTCATGCCACACACAGCACCACCAGGTTCAAGCGTGTCAATCCCCTAAAAAACACATATTTGTTCGTGCCATGCAAACCGTGATTCTGAATGATGTGTTTTCTTTTTTTACACCTCAAAAATAATAATTATCTTATTTTCATGTGATTTTAAGTCATTCCAAATTCGTCAGGTATGTATTTGACCAAAAAACACATGTTTTTGGCATTTACGAAACATAGAGTGCATTTTCGGCCACCACAGTCACACGACACCTACGATTGACGTCCCGTATGGCTGAAAATTTCACAATTCACCCACCATTTGTTGTCTTCTGATTACATGGCATTCTTAGGTCATTCGGCTGGTTTTGACCACCCCACGTGCACTTTTCAAGTGCGCCAAACACCTAAAAAACACATATTTAGTCATGCCGCACAAACCGCGCGTCCGAATGATTTGTCTTCTCTTCGTACACCTCAAGAATAAGAATTATGGCGTTTTTGTGCGATTTCAAGTCATTATGATGTCGTTCAACATGAATTTGACCGTTAAACTCATGTTTTTGCCATTTACGACAAGTGAAGTTCATTTTTGGCCACCGCGGTCACACGACACCTTCGATTGATGTGATCTCTAGCCGGTAATTTCACAATTCACACACCCTTTTTTTTCCGATTTCATTGCATTCCAAGGTCATTCGTCTAGTTTTGACCACCCCACGCACGCTTTCAAAGCGCGCCAAACACCTAAAAACACATATTCAGTCGTTCCGCACAAACCGTGCTTCCTAATGACATGTCGTCTCCTCGTACACCTCACTAATAATAATTATGGTGTTTTCGTGTGATTTCAAGTCATTCTAATTCTATTCGGCATGCATTTGACCGTTAAATGCATGTTTTGGCCATTTACGACAAGCGATGTGCGTTTTCAGCCACTGCGGTCTCACGACCCCTCCGATTAACTTGTCGTCTGGATAAACACTTCACAATTCACACACCCTTTGTTGTCGTCTTATTTCAGGACATTCTGAGATCGTTTGGATAGTTTTGGCCACCCCATGCACGCTTTTCAAGCGTGCCAAACACCTAAAAAACACATATCCAGCTGTGACGCACAAACCGCACATCCGAATGACGTTTCGTCTCCTCGTACACCTCAAAAATAATAATTATGGTGTTTTAGTATGATTTAATGTCATTATGATGTTGTTTGGAATGCATTTGACCGTTAAATACAGGTATGGTCCATTTACGACACGCGAAGTGCGTTTTCAGCCACCGCGGTCACACGACACATCTGACTGACGTGTCGTCTAGCCGAACACTTCACAATTCACCCACCATTTGTTGTCATCTGATTTCATGGAATTTTGAGGTCGTTCGGCCAGTTTTGACCACACCACGCATGCTTTTCAAGCGCACCAAACACCTAAAAACACATATTCAGTCGTGTCGTGAAAACCATGCGTCCGAATGATGTTTTGTATCCTAGTAAACCTCAAAAATAATAATTAGGGTGTTTTAGTGTGATTTCAAGTCATTGTGATGTCGTTCGGCATACTTTTGATTGATAAACGCATGTTTTGGCCATTTACAACAGGCTGAGTGCATTTTCAGCCACCGCGGTCACACGACACCTCTAATTGATGTGATGTCTGGGTGACCACTTCCCAATTCACCCAACCTTTGTTTTCGTCCGATTTCATGGCATTCTGTGGTCATTTGTCCAGTTTTGACGCCCCCCCCCCCCCCCCCCGCACGCTTTTCAAGAACTCCAAACACCTAAAAACACATATTTGGATGGGCCACACAAACTGAGTGTCCGAAGGACGTAACGTATTCCCATACACCTCAAGAATAATAATTATGGTGATTTTGTGTGATTTAAAGTCATTTGGATGTCGTTCGGCATGTATTTGACTGTTAAACACATGTATTGCCCATTTACGACACGCAGAGTGCGTTTTCATCCACCGCGGTCACACGACACGTCCAATTGATGTGATGTCTTATCGACCATTTCGCAATTCACCCTCCCTTTGTTGTCGTCCGATTTCATGGCATTACGATGTCATTCAGATGGTTTTGACCACCCCACACACGCTTTTAAAGCGCGCCAAACACCTAAAAACATATATTCAGTCTTGTCGCGCAAACCACGCATCTGAATGATGTGCCATCTTTTCGTACACCTCACGAATAATAATTAGGGTGTTTTTGTGTGATTTAAAGTCATTCTGATGTCATTGGGTATGTATTTGACCGTAAAACACATGTTTTGGACATTTACGACACGAGAAGTGCATTTTCGGCCACCACAGTCACACAACACCTCCGATTGACGTGTCGTCTGGCTGACCATTTCACAATTCACCCACCCTTTGTTTTCATCCGATTTCATAGCATTCTAAGGTCGTTTGGCCAGTTTTGATCTCACCATGCATGCTTTTCAAGCGCGCCAAACACCTAAAAACCCATATTTAGTCGTGCTATGAAAACTGCCAATTCGAATGAAGTGTTTTATCCTCTTACACCTCAAAAATAATAATTACGGTGTTTTAGAGTGATTTTAAGTCATTCTGATGTCGTTCGGCACACATTTGACCATTAAACGCATGTTTTGGCCACTTACGACACGCAGAGTGTGGTTTTCAGCCACCGCGGTCACACGACACCTCCGATTGATATGACCTCTAGCCAACCACTTCACAATTCACTCACACTTTGTTTTTGTCCAATTTCATGCCATTCTGAGGTCGTTCATCCGGTTTTTACCACCCCCACGCACGCTTTTCAAGCACTCCAAACACCTAATAAACACATATTCGGTTGTGCCGCACAAACCGTGCGTCTGAATGACGTTCCATCTCCTCGTACACCTCAAGAATAATAATTAAGGTGTTTTCTTGTGATTTCAAGTCATTCTGATGTCATTCGGCATGCATTTGACCATTAAACGCATGTTTTGTCCATTTACGACACGCAGAATGCGTTTTAGACTACCACAGTCACATGCCACCTCTGACTGATTTTCCGTCTAGCTGACCTTTTCAAAATTCACCCACCCTTTGTCGTCGTCTAATTTCATGGAATTATGAGGTCGTTCGACTGGTTTTTACCACCCATGCATACTTTTCAAGCGCACAAAACACCTAAAAACACACATTCAGCTGTGACACACAAACTGTGCGTCCGAATGGCGTTATGTCTCCTCTTACACCTCCCGAACAATAATTATGGTGTATCCGTGTGATTTCAAGTCATTATGATGTCGTTCGGCATGCATTTGACTGTTAAACGCATGTTTTGGCCATTTACGACACGCAGAGTGTGTTTTCGACAACTCCCATCACACAACACATCTGATTGACGTGACGTCTAGCTGAACATTTCACAATTCACCCACCCTTTGTTGTAGTCCAGTATCATGGCATTCTGAGGTTGTTTGGCTGGTTTTGACCACCTCACGCATGCTTTTAAAGCATGCCAAACACCTAAAACCCCATATTCAGTCGTGCTGCGCAAACTGCGCATCAGGTCGTCTTTTCGTACACCTCATGATTAATAATTAGAGTGTTTTCATGTGATTTCAAGTCATTATGATGTCGTCCGTCATGCATTTGACTGTTAAACAAAATAGATACATTTAGAGTGATACCGGCCACACCGTGCCTCGGATAGATAAACCCCCATTGATTGATTTCAAATACAAATTTTATATAGTAGTTCCTCGAAAACATTGATTTTGGTATATATCCAAGTTACTTATCAGTGAGAGAGGTTCTTAATTGTTGTATAAATCTTTATTGGTAAAAATATTTCACTAGCCATTATAAATGGTGAACCAAATTAAATTAGATGAATGACTAGTCCGATGGTTATAATAAAAAACACAACAATAATAGAATCTAAAGCACCATCAGAAAATAAATAAAATTATTGAAATCCAATTTGATATCTTGAATAAATCTAAAAAACCACAGAGTCATAATTAAAACTATCTGTCTTCATGTTTTTATCAAATAAGAATCGAAGTTATATAAACCATGAATACATTATTGTGTGGTGAAAATTATTAGTTTAAGGGATAATTTCATTGTAACCATGCATATTTGAACTATTAGAATTTCTCTTAGAAGATAGAATCATATTCTTGTAGTCTATAATGAAGCATTGTTGTTCGATATGGCCACCACATAATATTTTTTCCAATAAAAGGAGGATGAAGATATTGATCATTCAGAAGTGTTAAACAATATATTAGAACTTCGTAGGAAATGAGAGGGTTTATAGTTCATGGTAAAATATGGGCATCAACCCGTACAAGCCCCCCCACCCCCACCCCGGACAACCCCCCTCACCCGAGAAAGACCCCCCAACCCCCGGAAAGCCCGCCCCCACTTTCCGGACAGCCCCACCCCCTGAAAGCCCCCCGCACCACCCAGACAGCACCCCCCCCCCCCGCACCACCCAGACAACCCAAACACCCCCGGACATCCCACCTAACCCGGACAGCCCCCCACCCCCGGACAGCCCCCACCCATGGACCCCCCCCCCCCGACCCCCTGGACAGCCCCCCCCCCCCCCTCGGACACCCCCCAACCCTGGACAACCCCCAACATCCGAAAATCCCCCCACCCCCCGGACCCGCACCACCCCGACATCCCCACCTCACCACCCGGATAGCCCAACCACCCCCGGACTCCCCCCCCCCCCCTCAATTCAAACATCCCCCAACCCCTGGAACCCCCCCCCCCAACCCCCCCGACCCCACGGACAACCCCCCTCCCCCCGGATATCCCCCCTCACCCCGGAAATCCCCCCACCCCCCGGACATCACCCACCCCACCCGGACACCCCCCCTCGGATAGCCCCCACCCCCGGAAATCCTCCCACCCCCGTAAATCCCCCCACACCACCCAGATAGTCGCCCACACCACCCAGATAGCCCCCCCTCACCCCGGACAGCCCCCCCCCCCCCACCCCCGGCCGGACAGCTCCCTCGACCCCCCTGATATCCCCTCACCCGGTACATTCCCCCAAAACCCCGAATGACCGCCCACCCCTGTCCGGACAGCTCCCCCACCCCCTGACAGCCCCCACCCCCTGAAAATCCCCCCTGCCCCACCCAGAAAATCCCCCCAACCCCTCGATATCCCCCCCGGATAGCCCCCACCCATCCGTATAGCCACCCACACCACCCGGACAACCCGCCACCCCCGGAAACCCCCCTCACCCCGGACAACCCCCCCTCACCTCCGATAAAGGGTTAAATTTTTAATTAATTAAATGGATTTGATGGGATGGAGAAAATCTAGTTTAAACCAAAACAGAAAAAAAACATACACATCCAAATCAAAACAAAAAACTAAAATATTATATGAATAAAAATAATAGTAAGGTAACACGTAAAGATTTTAAGTGTATAAAGAAGAAAATATCTGATTTGAGATGGATCTGATGGAGATTTAGTAGTTCGGATGATTGAAGTCGAGCGAGGTTGTCCTACCTCTGCAGCACATTCAGTTCTTTTCACGAATGATGAGGGGCTGGTAATTGGGGAAAACTTTTCCCAAAGGGTTTTAAAAACTGTTGGGAAAGAGTGCCTATCCCAATAGTTTATATAGAACCGTTGTTAAAATCCCCTAAAAACAGGTTTTACCAAATGGTTATGTATAACCGTTGGTAAAGACTCCTACAAACGAGCCTTTCCCAACAGTTCTCTAGAACTGTTGGTAATGGCTCCTACAAACAGGCCTATACAAACAGTTTTGTTAAACCATTGGTATTGCCTCCCTTTCCAAATGGTTTTTTTTAAACCATTGGGATAAAAGATTTGGGAAAACACCCATTTCCAATAGTGTGGTCAATTGAAACCATTTATAATGACAGGTTAGGACCACTAGACATAAGGTGTATTTTTATTAAAGGTTTTAATATATCGATAATTATTGATTGGGACTGTATTTCATTTTAAATTCTGAGTAATGAAAGTAGTGGTAGAATTATCCTACATATGTAGTTAATCATTTTCAAACCACATAAAACCTTATTTTCTTATTTATTTATAGTTTTCTTACAATCTATAATTTTTTATTTTTTCTATGTTTGTATGGAGTGTGTGTCGTGTTTTTAATTAGTGTGGTGAATAGGTTTCAATGGCTACCTAATATTAGGAAAACACTACTCAATTGGGATAAGACCATTTCAAGAGGATCAGCTTCTGCTACATCTTTTATTCCCAGATGAAGTAACTTTTGATAATGGAATATAGTTTTGTTTTTATTGTGGGCTCATAGATATCCTTCCCCCAAAATTGGAATCAAATATTTTGGTTATTGATCACTCATAGAATGTTCAACGTCAATCTCAAATATCCCGGAATTTTTTCTTTAACATTATTTCACTTTCATTGGTTATTTACTATTAGTGGATGGTATGATGTTTGAATAAGTTATGGTTTGGTTTGATAAGTATGACATGAAATGCTATGTATTTTGAATTATACATAGGGAAGATTCTATCTTCTGAAAAATCCTTCACATTAATTGGTTAGGTTAAAATTATAAGTTATGAAGAAGGCTAAATTAGAATGGTTGTACATAAAGTCACTTGATTTTGTGATGAATTATTTGATCTAAAATTTTAGCCTTTAACATCTGGTGGAAGAAAAATACAACATCATTGATAGAAACCCTAGTAGATATGTATGATAAAATGATAAAAATATATATATATATTTATTTAGTTTTAGTTCATCATAAGGGTATAAAATGGTAGGCCAATGGTAGATCATATAAGAAACATCAATGTAAACCATAGCCAGCTTAAATACATAAAGGTAAATTTCATGGATGATTGTTGATAAATTATAATATTTTTTCCACCGTAAGAATAATGGGATAGAATATTAAAAGATACTAAAAATTCATAAAAGAAGACCAAATTGATATTTAAGTATATTCTAAATCATTATTCTCAATAAATATCCTCAATGAATGAACGTCCATGAACCTTCCAAAAATTATCTAAATGATAAAGGGAGGGAATTCTCACCACATAGTAGTGTTAGGATGAAGCAATCAAATGATATAACTTGAGAAATAAGTTGAGTAAAGTTTAATGGACATATTCCTACTTCTTATCATTATAGTAAATGTGGGAGTCTAATGAAAGAGTACATGAGTCGCAGGGATGTTAGTGGAAGGATATATTCTAATAACAAAAATTGTTTTAGAAAACTTAATGGAATTTGTAATCTTATACTAGGTGTCAATGTTCTTGTGGAATTAGGGTTTATTGGTTCATTGTAATTATTCCATTCAACAGTAGAGAAATGATGTGTGGCTACTTTTATATATGAATGATTCCACATGGAATATATGGTGGATGATTAAGGTATAAAAATAGTGGAAATATATGTCAATACCAAAATATATCATTATGGATTCATAAAACTCAATGCAGTTAAGAAAAATCACTAGAATTTGAAAAAACTTAATTTTATTGGTCATCTCAATGAGTCAAAATCTCATATAATCTTTCTGATGGATTTTTTTTACGTTTCCATATGATCAATGGTGGTGGTATATTGAGTAAAATATGGGACTCTTTATTTCATAGGATGCTCATATAAAGGTATAATTTCTTGAAGTAAAAAAATTAATGATCTAATGATGTAGAAATATAGGCTTAAAAATCTTTGAATGAAAAATATAAAGTCTTATACTAGTTAAAGTTATGATAATTATTGATCATAATAACATCAGAAGTTTTGAGAGAAGAGTTATTAGGAAACAAAATAGGGTTTCATTCAATTTGAGTAGCTGGAATTATATTAATCAAAATTTATATATAGTTCACTATGATTTAACTAGTCGTACTCCAGTTCAATCCCATGGAGGTTCAATCTACTTCATTACTTTCATTGGAGACGATACAAAAAAAGGTTTGAGTTCTCTATATTAAGAAAAAATATATGTTTTATTTTCAAATTTTTTTGGAAAGCCATGGTATAAGGATATTATAGTGAGAAATAAAATTTTTTAGGATACAACAATAAAAATGAATACATAAATAAGAAATTAGAGTAATTGTGTTAGAATATATGCAAGAAATTTCCAAAAAAAAGTATATAAAAATGTTGTAGTATAAAGGATGAAAAAAAACATAACAATGATATTATATAGAATATAATTTCACTCACTGATACCAAAGTAAATATGGACTCAGAAAATGAAAATAACATCTCATCTCATCAGCTGAATTCCTTTATCATTAGATAGGAATAAAAATAAAAAACTATTTCCCCGTAAGATACCATATAGTTTTTACCTAAAATTCTCTGATTGTATTTCTCATCCTCATGTTTATGTGAATAATATAGAGAAGATTAAGGGAATATAAAAATCATACTTATTTATGGTTTCTGGAAATGAAGAATTTTTATTTTTATTGTGGGATGATAAAAAGTCAAAATTCATTAAGATTCATGATATTTACCCAATTGAGAAGGTAATGTGGAAGGAATGAAACATTGAAGAATCAGAAATTTAATGAATGTTCAAGTAGATTTTAAATGGTACACTAGACGACAACAAGTTCTAGTTAGTTCATGTGTCATTATAAACTATCTAGAGGATAAACCAGTAGAAGACATGACATAATGATCATGATTTTTTTAACATGGATGAAAATATTCAAAAGTTTAATAATTAGATATTATAGATCCAAAAGTTAATGCACCAAAAAAATGCATCATTATAAAGGTTAGAGAGATAGGTTCTGTTGAGGAGAAATAATAGAGTTTGGAATCTAAGGATTTAGTATTGACATGAATCTATTACTTTTAATATAAGGAGGGGAACCTAACTGAAAAAATGAAGTGGAAACCCTCATTGTATTAGAGAAGTTGGAGTTGATGATAAAAGAAGAAATGGATTTCTTTTAGATCAAAAAAACATAGAAACTGATAGAGCTAACATAGGGTAAAATGGTACATGAGAAAAAATAGGTCTTCTATTTAAAGGAAGTAACTGATGAAAGGAATAAGCATAAGGTATGGCTAGTGATATAGGATTTCCAAAATAAAGATGATATATACATATTTAATATTTTATCATAGTTAGTTTAGAATGCTTCCATCTCGATAGTACAATGCATAGTTTCTTTCAATTATCTTCATCTTTGATACATATATATAAAAACAGTCTTTTATTAGCGGGACCTAGAATAAGAGATTTACATTATGGAATGGAATTTTTTAGGAGCATCATAATAATGTTCATGTGTATATACTTAAGTAGATCTATTATTTTTTTTAATAAATAACCTCATTAGTGGGACCATAATTTTTAAGGGTCCATGGATGAAGAATGATTAACATGGAGAAATATATACAACTATTCTTACCTAGAGGCATGTGATAAAGGATGTTATATCATAATATTTCCTTTATATGTAGATGGAATACTACTTATTGGTCCAGAAATAACAAGTATTCTAGAGATAAAGTGTGACAGTCATAGAAGGGTCTAGATAAAATGTCTTAGATAGGTTATAACACCCTCATGTTATTATAGAATATTTTTTTATTAAATTATCTTTCACTTACCTAACATGAGTCTTCAAGGGTTTTGGGAAAAAATCTCAAAATTTAAGAGGTTTTTTTGGGAGGGTTATTATTTTTTAGAATGATTAGGTGTAACTTTGTGACACTAGTGTGTAAGGTCTATAAAATTTTATATTGAGGTTTTTCATTTTTTTGAGCATAGTTTTTCTAATCATGTGGCCTTCTCTAGGAATCTTGAAACCTATTTTTTCCCTTGGGGTGACTTTTATGTTTTCACATTGTATGGGAAACTCTAATATAATCATTTTTTCTTCCAATGTGTGCCAGATGGTTGGATCATTGTTTGGTAAACATTGAAATAAAATTATGAGCACTAACATGGTTTTAAAAATTATTAAAATTATTATACTACACCTCTTTAATTTTAAACATCACTAATTTTTCCTCTCTCCCACTCATAGGTTAAATAATTTGAGGCTCTAAAGAGTGCTCCAACCTACATATCCCATTGATTTCTCCTCTTTCACTCTACATTCTTGGATATTTTCAATGTATTTCACCCAATTTTCTCTCTTTTTCTCTTATTCTCACTTCCATTCCCTTTTCCCTTCTCTATCTCTCTTTTATAATAACCCTAATCATAATTGAAGATAGAGTTAGGGATTGTGCTGTAAAATAATGGTATTTTTATAGGATCATTTCTATCTTGGAACATGCTTCATCATGGAAGGAAATCAGTTTCCATGTATTTTGAGTTATGTGTTTCATTTGAATTGCATTATATTATAGGTTTTCAGGAACATGATTACTCCAAATGGGTCTCCTTACATATTATACCAATATTAATGTTTCATGAGGGGCCAAAGTTGATTTTATGTGCTTTAAACCCATGGAATAGAATGGGATTACATGCCAAGTGTTTGTAAAAATTTTTAAGTGGCTATTAATGTTCAAAAATGATTTCAGAAATGACAGTTAACACTGGTTTGAGTATTTAAATGGGTATGGAATTTTAATTTAACATCTCGTTTCACTATAAATTTTATTATATTAATAATTTTTTGTGTAATTTAATTTTTTTAAAAAAATTTTATTTGAGTTTTATTTTCTAAAAGTTATTCTTCAACACATGGTTTGGGGTTCACCATTTAATATTAACCATGTTGGTATCCTTCTAAGGAGATTTTTTTTTGTTTTTTACAATTCGTGGTTTAACCTACATGGAAATCACATGGTTAGGGTGAATCATAGTAGTAACGATGCATATCTTACATTCATTGAGCTTTCTTAACATGTGGCTTGTGCACGGTTAGGAAAACCATGTCACAAGTGTAAAATATGGATCTATGGTCTGCCAATGTTATTTGGAATAGTTGTTAGATGTATACATGAACCACACAATTCCCCTAGGTGAATCCATTCATTTGTGGTTTTTTCCTTCTAGTGGCTATAACATATTTTCCACATGGTTTACCAAAACAACAAGTAAAACCATGAAAAGTGACCAAGTGTTAAATTTTTCTAGTTTTCTAGTTTCTTATCTAATCAAAATTAATGGCTCTTAGGCTATTGTCTCTATAATGAACCAACCGAAAAAAATTACATGATCTAGAGTTATAAATCAATATTTCATTTTCTTTCATTCCTAATGACCTTTTAGGTTTAATGTTTCCAGAAATTAGGTTATAACTCTTCTCTAAAAGACTATAAATTTTAATGGAGGTACATATACTCTATATTCATTTTTATCAAAATATTAGTATTTTAAAATTAAATATGTTTTTTAATTACTAATATTTATTACATTCAACATGAATTTTTCTTTCGTTCTTATTCATCCTCAATCCTTGTGAAAAACATTTGAAAATGAATGATGACCACAAAAAGAAAATTAAGGGATAAAAAAATCTTTTAGTCTTTTGAAAAACATGAAATCCCATAAAATGTATACCTTTTCACATTATTACTTGAGCATAAAAAATAAATAATATTCACATGAGTAAAATTATTTTCCCTCCATGGAAATCATTAAAACCCATAGAAAAAATTATAAACCCTTGTATGAATCTAAAATAACAATATTCATAACCTGTGTTCATTAATGACAGAAATAATTGGATACTAGTAAAATCCAAATGAAAAACCTCCCCAGTTAACTTCCACCTTCAATAATTTGACGACAAAGAACATTACCCAATGCATTGTAGAGCTATAATGATTTAATCCACCAAATAATTTAAATCCGAGTCTCCCATAATATATCTTGTATTGGGCACAACCATCAAAATCTATAATGATAAAGTTCCATATCATGAAAAAAAATATTGCACCTATTTATTATAAATCCCTTTAAAAACTCTTTTTAACACATATGAAAACCGATTTTTTATATTGAAATACCCATTACTTTTTAAACTAGTCTTTTGAAAAAAAATAGAACAAAGGGAAAAGAATATTCTTGGAAAAACCCATGGAATATTTTTAATGAATTAAAATAATGAATAATTTCCATGATATTAGGAAAATAAGGTGATTTTTTATTCTTTTAAATGAAAAATTGTTTTTTCTATTTTGTAAATAATATCAAAAAAAATTATAAAATATTTTAAAAGATTTATTTTTAAAACCATTGAATGTAAGTAAAAAGTGTCATAAATTTATTTTTAGAATTTATTTATTTCAATATAATTACATCTACATAAAAATTTTATGAATATGGAAATAGAGGATAATAATTTATAAATTAACTATTTAAATCATTTAAAATGAGGTTTTAAAGAAAATGTTTTCAACATAGAGATAGTCATCCATACATACACATGAATAACAATTTCATTTTTCATCAAATGTGAGGGAAATAAGGAAAGTATTATTTTGACATTCAAAAATGGTAAATATATTATTAATTTCATGTGATTTCATTAAATAAACAAATATATATTATCCTTTTTAGGTGATGATAAAAACAAAAAATACATCGATTTGCATGTCAATAGTTTGCACGTATATAGAAGTGATACTTTTTATTTTTCATTGAAATGTAATGAAATATATATTATATTTATTTATAATTTAAGAATGAAATTTATATCATATATGTCAGAATATTTCATTTTTATACATTATTATGAGCATTAATAAGATTCAGTTAGGAAAAATTAAATACATCATATTTTTGAGGTGATAGTTCACATGTACACATTAAGGATGATTAAATTTTAGATTAGACTGATAAATGAGTAAAAATGTGTTATACCATAAAAAATATTAAACATTTCTATATATGGGATTTTATTTTTATTATATTTTAATGGTCAGTAGAATTTTGAAAGAGGTAAATGAATAAATAAAAATAAAGCACTCGGTTAAGAAATATACCTTGTGTTCAGAAAACATCCTCAGTTGTATATATATATCCTTCATAGGATTGTATTATAATAAAATCATCACCTATAAGAAATTTTAAGGGTTTTGGGATGGTATTTTAATATTATTTTCTAATATAAAAATCTCTTTATGTATGGATAGGATAAGAGAGGTGGGTTCCAATTATAAGAGTGGGTTATGACACACATGGAAATTTTCAAAGGATTAAAATATAATTGTGTCTTACTCAAGAAAAAGGTAACCCAAATATATCATATACAATAAAATGATTTTTTAGTGTCTAAATAGTACTATAAATTGAGATTTAGAATTTTTTTTGGGTCATTTTAACCATAATCAATAAATTTTAACCCTTTTTTACTCATTTTAACGCTTACCATGAAAACTTGTTTGTTATCATAGTTACTATTCATATAGAAAAAAATAAAAGTGGAATCATTAAAAGAAATAATAATATTTATTCAAAATATGGAGTCCATTTTTTCATATTAAATTTCTATAAGCGGAAAAATTAATTTTAATAAAATCTAGCAAAACATGATCCAAAATAGTCTTCTAGAAAAATGGGTTTTTAAGTATAAAACTATTTTAATAAAAAAATAAAGTTTAATATTGATTCCAATGAAATTTAATAGATTATGTTTTATAATAACTAATTAATGAAATTTTTTAAACTAACATAACATTGAATGTGGCTTTGTAAATAGATGAAAATAATGTAAAATTGTCTTAGAAATAAATAGTTTAAATTATTCGATAAAAAATTAACCATTTTAAAAAAAACCAAAAAATAACTCTAAGATAATTTTGATATTATGATTTAAAAAATGATACATTTTTTCAAATTAAAATTATAAAATTATTAAATAAAAAACTTAATAAATGAAACCATTTTTATTAAGAATTAATCTATTTTCTTTTTTACATAGATATTATCGAATATTCTTAAAATGAATATGAAATTATGAAATCTAACTCATGAATGCTAATAAGAAATGAAATTAATCTATTATTATGTTGTGCATAATATTATTACCCCTTTTTTTAAATTTCTTCTTCATAGTTTTTTACAAATTACATAAAAAAGTTGTAATATTTTTACTTCATAACATTTTTTGATTTATGTATTTCTTCTTAAACTGTATGGTTTTGTCACAAAAAACATAAAATTATAAATAATATTATTCTAAAACACATTCAATCTTGTATCATGAATATCAATATTCCTTTCCTTATATGAAGTATTCTTATCCAACTTTACTACATTGGTACACAAATCAAGAGATGCTACTGGCACATATTTCCTTTCTAGAAAATCATGAAAGGAATCAGGAACCTAATATAAACTCAAAGTCAAGGCTAGTTGAATTGAAACTGATCTAGCATTATGTATAAGTTAATATTATCTAATGAACCATGTACTTAATTTTTTATTTTTACCCAAATTCACAACTCTTTACAACGAAGATACTTTAAGTAAAACAAGATAACCTACCTTGAATGAAATATCATTCCTCTAGTTACATGCATAACTCTTTTTAAAACTATGGGATACTCTCATGTAGTGTTAAATCATCATTATCTTTTCAACCATATCCTCTATCAACTATGGTCTTAACAAATTCCTTTCACCTACTTTATGCCAACAAGCTAGAGTTCGGTATCACATTCAATATAATGTCTCAAAACATTTAATAACTATACTATAATGAAAACTTCTATATGAAAACTCGAATTATGAAAAATATTTAACCAAACTTCCATAGTGGTATATTGAACAACAAATAAGTATGTCTTCCAATTTATAAATCATTCACTATAATTTTTCATCATTTTGACGATGAAATTTGAATATAAATTTAACTCACTACGCAACAACTTTTGAAGGACATTCTAAAAATTACATGTAAACATAAGATTATATTCAGATATAATGGATAGAGAAATTCCATTTAAGTTGAATTAAACCTGGATATAGAGTTGATAATGATGATATAATGATATTATATCTTGAATATTATGTAAATATGAATATTTGGTCAAAAATTAAACAATAAATCACATAACATTATTACCTCAAGATTTATTTAGAAATACCACTATGAAATCTATAGATAAATTTACCTATTTTCAATCAAGCACTACAAAAGGATTAATCATTTCCTTTTTTTGTTTTCATTCAGCATTAACCTATTGAAATGAAAACAACCATGGTAAAATCCACAATAACTTTCTTTATTCCATCCCACATATAATACTCTAAAATGTATATATATATGATAGTAATTTTGGGATAAACATAAAAGAGATAGATATTAGATTCACTCAATAATTCCATTTTCAAATAGGAAATGGTGGGCACATAAAATATTTTTAATAATATTAAAACATAATCCTTTTAAATTTTTAATTCACACATATTAACTTTCATTATAAGTTATACCTTTTATTAAAACTCATACTCTTCCTTCTAAGCTTACTTAATTCTATCTATTAATTATAGATTTACTAATACCTAAGATAAAATAGGGGAGGTTCTTACATGAAATTTTCTTCATCCATCATAAATTAAATAATTAACTAAAATATCACATTCTGAACATATCATATTTAATGATGAATTAATTTATTTATCTTAAGGAATCTGATACTTTGTTTTATTTTCCAATATGGTATGGAATCATGTAATCATAATACATTATAAGTTTTATCCATATTCTTTAACATAGGTTTAACTCATTATGATTGGATACATACTTAAAACTATTATAATATATATATATTTCACATTTTTTTCCATATAAAAAGTGTCTCCATATGTTTAGAGGACAATACCCACAAAATACTGTTCAAGATAATGTGTTTTATAATATACCTCACGAGGATTCAATTCAAGTGAGGCATAAGAAATTAATTTACCACTATGTATTCAAATACAATTATGTACCTTCATATAAAAATCTCTATGGATAAAAAATTCACCATTTCTAGATGATAGGGCCAAAATTGATGCATTAAAAAATATTTTTTTAGTTCCTATAAAAATTATTCAAACTATCTCATCTAAATGAATTTAACTCATTTTTTATTTTACTTAGTGGGATAGAAAATCAAGAAATGTTTAAAAAAATACTGGTAATAACCCTTTAATCCAAGAAAAACATGATCCTATATGAACATTGTAGGTATTTTTATTTCCTTAATCACTTTAGTTTTTACAGGGATAACAATTTTTTGATGTTTAGAAATATTATTCCCAAGGAATAAAATTTTCTTCAACCAATATTCAAATTGAATAAATTTTGAATATATCTTATTTTCCTTAGTGGTTTGAAAAATAATCCCTATGTGGCTTTTCTAATCTTCTAGAATTTTACATTCTACCAAAATGTCATCAATAAACACAAACACCAATTATTCCTAATATTAATAGAAAACTTTATTCGTATGATCGATAAATATAGTTCATAGATTAGACAACCCAAATAGTATTACAAAAAAAAATAATGGATATATCTATTCTGAAATGAACTCTTTGTATGTTCTTCCAAATTCACCTTCCACACATTGTATCCCGACCTATAATCAATATATAAAGAAAAATACTATAATATCCTGATATTTTTAAAATAAAATTATGATCTATAGATAACAAAATACACAACATTGAGCGTAAAAGAACAATGAAATATTATTATATAAATGTTACTAATTTAAAATTTCCCTTAAATTGGTGGGTATTAAAAGGATTAAATAATATTTCAATTATATTTAATGGTTTTAATCGATACAAATTTATTGAATAGTTCTTATTAAATAAGCAGTCAATTTTTCTTAAAGACATTTCATTCTTAAAAAATATTTTTTTCTTTAAAAATGATGATTATTATTATTATGACAAAATAATATACATAATTATTTAATATATATATTTTTTATTTGATAAAATTTATTTCATTTTTTAAATTATAATATGAAAAATATCCTCAGATGGAATTTATATAATTCTCTATAAATGTTAATTAATCAAAGAATAGTGAAATATAGTTATTTTCATTGAAAATTGCATTTTATTTTTATTATTTTTAAAGACAATTTTTATTATGGATTATATTTAATATTGAATTAGTTATTTTTTATCCAATTATGGTTTCTAAAATCAACCATATAGTTAAATTTATTATAAAAATGTCTTATAATTTAAAAGATGCATTTCTCTGAAATGTCATTTTTCATCAAGTATTTTCATTTTAATTTAAATTAAATTTTGAAATTTTATTATTTTTAGTTTTTGAAAAATAGATTCTATATGTATATTATATGGTTCATACATTGGTAAATTTTCTCCTTTTATTTTTAGTCAATATAAATTGAAACCATGATAATTTTTCATACCATGGTAAAGGGAATATTATGTAATTAAGGGTTAAAATAATATGTTAAGGACTGTAAAAATACAATAAAACATTAGATAATTATATGTTATAATTACATATAATCCATACAAATAAAATATTTTTTTATATATTAATTTCTTTCCACTGAGTTTGATTATGACCTTTATACTAGTTTATGTAATGAAAAGTAAAAAATATCGCACTCTTGTATTTAATAACAATAAAAATTATAACATGGGGGTAAACTGAAGATATATGTATTTATAAAAATTAATTTTTAAATATAAATGATTTATATTCATAATTATAGTTTATTTCTAATTTTTAGAGAATAATTAATTTCTTTAATTTCATACACGAAGCCGATGTGGTAGTTATTCAATTAAACAAAAAATTATTGATATAAAAAATATATAATGTAATTTAGTTTGATATAACTAATTTGATACATTAATTTAATAAATTAGTATAACTGGTTATGTATGTGATGCAATATTGTTTTCTAATGTCATTTTTTTCTCGTTGTTATTAACAGAAAATTAATTAATAGTTTATAAAATTGACATTAATGATATTTAATAACAAATAATAACTTTTTAAATGATATAAATTTACTAAAAGAATTATATTCATCCAATTTATTATGATATTTTTAATAATACCATCCACGTTACTTTTATTGGACATTTTTTTTGATATATAGTAACTATCTTGACCCTCAAAGAGTAAAAAACATGGTTGTTGTGATAAGTGTGAAAGGGGTTAACAAAGAGTTAAAACCAGAATCTAAGGGTAAAAATATATTCAAAAATTTTATACTTTTTTAGGAGATTATGTATCCCAATAATAATCTTATATTATAAATATATCTTTTTTTGAGCCATTCGGAATTGAAAATTAATTTATCTTAATTTAATATTTTTTTAAATTCAAAGATATCACGTCCCCTCTCTTATAAAATGAAATATCTTATTATATTTACAACATGCTTAAAACCCCATTTGGATACACCAAGATCTATCCAAATCCATTTTAACATCCCTCCCTGCATTTTAAAGTCTTTATTCAGGCATAATTCCAATATTATAGGACTTAATGTGTTACTAAAATGAGATTTCCAAAAGAATGTGTATAGTTTTAAACACACGTTTTAGTTTTATTTTTTCTTCCACATCACTAAAATGATCATAAACCCTAAAAAAATAATAAAACCGTTATCCCTTATATAATTATATTTTTTTTATTCTAATGGAATAAATTATATCCATCTTCTTTTATTTAAAATGGAAAATGAAACCATCATTTGGGTGTACAGTAGACTATCTCCTCGCTAGCTGATGTAATTCATTTTATAACATCATTTATCATAGTAGTATTATAATGTTGGAATTTATTTTTAAATGTTATACTTAGTAAAAATTTATAATTCTTAATTTATAATATATAATTTACCTTATTACATCTCTATTTAATGAAAACTGATAATATCGTTTGTATATAAATGTGTACTACCACCACCAAGAAGTTATGTGATTTTATTATTCATCTCCACATCAGATGAATGATATATGTAAGTATATTTTAAAAATTAATATTATATTTACAATATAATAATAATTATGGAAATATAAAATTATACATTCTTCCTTTCCAAAGTCATCATTGAAAAATGTAAACATTACTCACGCATACATATCACCTGCTATCTCCATGATTGTGACTTAGTTCATTTTCTGTAACCATATTTAATGTTTTTATTTTCAAGTATAATTTATGTATATAAATGATATTTGTGCCATCATTATTATTCAGGATATTATTAAATAATTACCTCTTCGACCATATTCAATGTACCAACGTCATTTGGGACTTATGAACTAAATATATTAAAAACATATAATATGAAATTAAATGATTGTCTAATTGATAGAACATTGTAATAAATGATATAAAAGGAATCATCAACATATAAAATGATTCCAATCAATTAAATAATTATCATAAGTTTATTATTATGGAAAATAAATAAGGTGTGTGATTATTTCGACTCAAGGTAAGGGACATTCTTTTGAAAATTGTATTTTAAATATTCCATTAAATATCTCTTTATCTTCCATGTACATATTGTAAAAAAAACTCCAAATGTATTTATATGTAATTAAATGATTTTTAAATGACATTTTATCTTTCTTTTTTCATTATTTCAAATGTTTTAAAGAGGTATAATTTTACATAACGTTTTGATGTTATTTATAAAAAGGAAAGTATAAATGTTTTATTTTATTTTATACAACGATAAACAATTTTCCTACCACCATAACCATTATTTAATTTTTTTCATTTCCTTATAATATATTAGGTTTTGTTAAATTAAATTACCTCCTACACCATGTTATGGTTATTTTAAAAAGGATTTATAAAATTTAATAGATATAAAAATATATATAAAGAATTTTATGTGTGAAAAGAACATTTTTATGATGCATGATTTTATATATTTTCTACCTTTATTGGGAATTATTTAGGAGTATCGGTGGTTCATAATAACCGTGGTTGGGGTAACCTTTTAAAGTCCTCAAATTGATAGTTTATAGTGATGAATTTAACCAGTTATATTTATCCTATGAGATTATGGAAATATATTGTGACAATTATTTCAATTTAACTATGATGGTTATTTTATGTGTAACCATGATGGTTTTTCTATGTATATCCATGATTATGATTCCATATATAAGGGTGATATGAAAATTATTACCCATGTTAACTATATGTTTTATCTATTAACTCATTGGGTTTTTATGGAAATCTTATGTTTTCTAAAGGTAAGATAATGATATCATTTTTAAAGGAAAGTATATTTTTATATTTAAGGATCAAAATTATAACTTTTGTAAAATAAGTTATTTGGATATTTTCATGATTCCATGAAACATTATGAGTATTATTTTGAGTTTGAGATTTCTTAAGAAATTTTTTCTGAAAATATTTGCGAAGAGATGGTTATTTCATTGTAATTTTTTTTGAGCTATAAATTTATTTCTAGAAAGGAAATTTATTATAATTATTCAAAGACTAAATATTTTATTATTTAATTTTATATCCCTTATTGAGCTTTATATACTCATCCCATAATCCAAAATTTTTTATAAGAGTATTTGAGAAAATTATGGAGTCAATATTAATATGGTGAAGTTGTTTCATTAAAATAAGACATGTTTATTTTTAAATGTTTTGATTGGTGGGGAAAATGAATACTGAATAGATGTATCCACTTTATAATATGTGGGTTTTTCATTTCAGAGTAATGATCTAACTATCTAAGAATATAAACCAATTTAATATTTGGAAACATTAGAAGGTTAATTCTATTATAAAGTCACTGTAATATTTAATGTTTAATTTTGGGCCATTACAATTGTTAGTAGAGAATGGTTTATAAATATTTATAGATTAGGATGTCTTCATATGAGTTTTTCTTACGAGTTATGGGTATCATCATGGATTTACAATTTAAAGCATTATTAAATGATTAATTTCCTAAAAACCCTTATTTTAATTAACTAATGTATTTTGAGGGGATTAATGCTATTTTTGGATATTGGATATAGAAGGGTAATTTAATTGGGTATAAATTATTTTAATGTTAAAGTATAATAGAATTTCTGTGGGTATTAACTTTTCAAAGACTATATTCATTTTGACTTTCAATAATTCATTTCATGTTTGAATAGTCTTAATTTATACAAAGTAAGGATCTTTTATCCATATGGATGTAATGTCATCATTCAAAAACTTATTATCCCTTATTGATTATATAATTGTCACTATTACTACAAGATCATGTTCAAATGGTTTTGACAACATCTGGAGTACTTAAATCACCTAAAATAAATAGTTTGACCTATCTATTTCCTTTTCATTTCTCAAAAATTTCTATCGATCATGGGTTTTCTTTTATTTGATTTCAAAAATCATAATATATCTATCTCATTTGTAAAGGAAAATGCCATTGAGGAGTTCACTATTTCTCTTCTAGAGATATGGACTTCGTGCTTGAAGATGATGGTGATATTAATCACATAAAACAAGACCCTAATATGTGGATTTAAGGTATGAAATATTTTGATGTGTTATAAGTGTAATGGCCCAGGCTTCCATGGTACGTTTCCTTTTGAATAATGCAATAGCTTGCGTTGTACGCAACTTCGATATTCTAACACAATGCGACCAATCAAACAAGCCATTGTGAACAGTAATACCCACATTTTGAAATTTTATAAATTTTATTTTTCAAAATGGAATTCATTTTTGAATTTGAAATATTGAAATTAGCTTAGGGTTATTTTTTTTTATTTTTCTAAAAACTATAAATTTTTTATGAATAGTGAAAAACATTAAGTTATTGTTTAAAACAGAATTTTTATTTAAATAATTATTTATTTTATTTAAATTTATTTTATTTAAGAATACATACATAATACCTATATAAGATCAATTTAATTCATTGAAGTCAGTTTATAATAATTTTAAATATATAAAAATTTTATTGAACTTTTTACCGTCTTTTACCCACCTCATAAGAGCATTTGAAAATTTACATAAAACTTAATTTTACCACTTTTGTGAGTTGAATATAGAAAATCCTAGAGACACAGTTAATATTAATAAGTAAAATAAGGTTCACTAAGATGAAAATAATTTTTTGATGAATAGTATCTTTTGACTTTTATTTACCACGGTTAAAAGTAAATAGGGTAATTAAAGGTAAAAATGATATTATTATTACCCAAACATAGGTCCTAATTCTATTGTATAAATGTAATTAGACCAAAAACAACCTTAGGAATAAAATATGATCCTTTAGGTCCAATTGGATTAGATTAGGACATATATTATTATTTAATTCAAAGAAGAGTTGAAAGTGTTAAATTCAAAGTTTAATAACTAACCCATTTTTAATATGGGGTTACACATAAGATAAATTCTACTAGAAATATTCATTACAAAGATAAAAATATTTTATACATAATGGTATTTTATTTATAATTTTTATCCATTAAATAATTTAATTTATTTATTACACGATGATTATGCGGTAATTACCTTATTAATGAAATATTAAAATCATTGATATTATAAATATCCAAATAAATGTAATTTGATAATTTTTATGAATTAAATTAATTTTATAGGTTAATATGACATGTCAGGGTTGATTTAATAAATTCTTTTCGAAGTAATACTTCTATTATAAATTTATCAAAAACAAAATAACAAATAGTGTCAAAATTGACATAAAAGAGTTTTTAAAAAAATATTATATTATTAATTGATATTCTATTCCTAAAAAACTATGGTTTGTCCAAAATATTGATAAAATGATAGGTGTGTCATTAATGAAACACTTGGGTTTATCTTTGAAGTTTATAGTATGTTTATTGACCATATAATATAAAATACAAAGAGACATGGTAAATTTCAAACTATTTAACAAAGAGTAAAATCTAGATGATAAGGTTAATATGATGTCCCAAACCTATCTAAATCCGATTGGTTGAGAGGTTTTAGAACCATCCCCACATTATGATTGAAAATGATCATTTTTGATCTGTTAGAAATTAAAAATGATTTTATTATAAAATAATATTTCAATCTTTTAGTAAGGTGCCCCTCACTCCTCTTATAAAATGGAACTCCCCCTTCTCTCAAATTCACACCTTCAAAGCCATTTTTCTCGGACAAACCTTTCCCAAATATCATCTCAACTGTCCTCCATTCATCCTAAAGTCCTTACTTTAGTCATAAAACCAACCTAAGTAGCCCTTTTGATCAAACCAAAAGAAAGAACCCGAAGAAGCGGTAAATATTTCACCACCTCTTTCAAGTTCATTTCTTCTTCCACATCCTCTTTCTTTGTTGTTTCCATACTAAAATAATTACTCCAGTATATTATATATACTGTGATTTTATTATTAAAATGGTACAACCCTATTCTTTATTCTACTCATCCTATAAATGACAAAGTCACCATACGTGTGTACGGACGGATTACGGTCTCTACGTCGTGGTGTAGTTTGTTATTCAAACACTTCATCATTTGCATGGGTATAATAATGATTATAAATGATGAAAATAATAAATATAACATAATAATTATTCTTTTTATATGATATACCATCCAATTATATATTAATTTAATATCAAAATAATGATATTGCCGCTTGTGCGTACGTACAGATTACTATCTCCATGAATGAGATGAGATTCATTTCCCACCGTATCCATTCAAGACTAATTTTCATTTTATGATTGAAAATAATGATTAAATAAATTAATATAGTTCTGGATATGAATCAAATACATCCTATCCATAACAAACATGACTTATGTAACAAAAAATATAAAGGAAAATGAATCAGTTAACACCTGAAACGACGATAATACTAAAATATTATTAACAAAGATATATAAGAAGATCTTATATGATATCATATATATGTATATGTTTATTTTATAATTTTATAACAATGATTTCACCATTATATAGGAATTTAAACTACCCTTGACCACAGAAAAGTACAAGGTAAGGGTTAATTTCACATTCTCTTTATTATCCGAGGTTTTTTTATGTGAGTATGTACTGGGACCTCTTTATCATCCACATGCATGTTTCTTAAAAAAGGGTATTTTAAAACATTTTCACAATTTACTAGACAATGGGTCAAAGTAATTTATACCCATATTTGACCTTATATGTTTTTAAAGGAAACTTTCCGTCGTTTTTCAAACAATGTAGTATATTACCTTTTCGAAAAAATTAAGGTAAGAATGTTTTTTAACTTATACGGTGGGTGTGGCTATTTTCGGTCATTATAACATCATTGAAGCTTCCCTTACAATATTATAAGAATATTTTCAAAATAAATGTTTTATTTTATAATAATATGAATTTTAAATGATTTCATAATAGAAAGAGATATTTCTCTAAAAAAGTTTTTGATTTAATCTATATCACCATCCTTTGATGGAATTTAAGCTTATTTGAAGTTGATTTATTATGATACAAAACTTCCATATTGTATTTTAGTTTTTGTGATATTTTTGATCATGGATTTGTTATTTTTACACCATTCAGGGTTTATGGATAAAGTATTGACATTTCTTATGCTAGTTTTAATAAGAATGTTTATGTTATGTTTAATCCTTTTCATATGGGGAATGTGTTGGACTTAGTAAGTTACAGGTGGACCCCGCTATATCTCCTTGATGCATCAGTAGGTCTCATGAGACAAATAGTGCCTTGGCACAAGGCCTTGAAAAAATCTTTTTTGTAGTCTTGGCATATGGCCTTGACAATATGGTTATGAAGTCTGTCATTATGCATTCCATCATTATGAATGTGGCTATTGATATTTCATGTTATTATTCAACTAGTAGAATATCTATGTGAGTATGTAAATGGAATTATTTTATTTTATCTTTTATTTTTTATGCTGAATTTAATGTTTAAATGTGTTTTGTTTTATTCTTATACATTTCCTTAAATGTTTATGCTTATTTATGAATGTTTCTGCTATATTGTTATCCTTACTGAGCATCTAATTTCACCCATTTCTATGTTTTATTTTTCCCAGGATGTGAAGAAGTATTTTATAAATGACCTACAGTGATACTATAAGGGGATATGAGTGTGGTTTATGGAAACAAATTTGTCGTAGTATTTCATTTTATAATGTAATGTAAAACTTATGAATGTATCTAGTACTTCCAAGGATACTAAATTGATCGGTCTTTCGGTACATGATTTCCTTGTATCACGCCAATGTTATGTAATAAGTCACTGACATTGGGTAACTTGGGTCAAGGAATTACAGTTGGTATCATAGGAAGTTTAGTACAAGCCTTGGAATCTATATTTAGGAAATCTCTGATTAGAACACATTACCCTGAGATAGACTGTGAGGATTAGTGTAGAATAACTTCCTATAATTTTGGTACTATAGATATTTTCTGAGTTTTCCTAAAATACATCCCTGTGTAGATATGAGAAGGTAGTGGTGGCTCTGGAACATATGTTCTTATGGGTAAAACCCAAAAACACTACTTTGAGCTAGACTCGAACAGGAACTGGTGCACGACAACGGGCCTTGCTACACTCTTGGTTACGACACTCCCGAGGGATACGCTTAGGACAATTACCATTTTTATTACAAACCATTATGAATGGTTTTTTGATTATTTACTTTCTCAAAGAAAACAATTTTATGATTATGGATTATATCCATAAATTGTTCAGTTTATGTTAAGTGTTTTACAAGTTTGGAATTATGTATTTCGATATATAAACTAATCTAGTTTATGAAATTGTTTAGAAATAGAGCCTAATAGAATGAATGGGAACAATATAAATGCACGTTATCCATATAGGGATTTCCCTCTAACTCAAGATAATTATAGTGGAGCTGGTGATGAAACTGGTGCTGATCAGCTTATCACTATACTGGGAAAACTCACTCATGTTATGAATTATAACCTTACCCGTATGGAGCACCCTGATTCACATCATAGAGGATAAATGTTAGATATCTTAATGAGGAAACAAACACCTTCATTAAATGGGAGTACAAATCCATTGGTAGGTGAGATATGGATAAGTTCCTTAGAGAAAATATTTCATGCTTTGGAGAGTGGCGAAAGCGAAAAAGTTGTCAAGGAAATTTATCACCTCACGAGAGATGCTGATCAATGGTGGTCATTAATTCAAAATATAAAGGAATATGAAGAAGTATCAAATATGGAATGGAGGGAGTTTAAAGATATTTTCGTACAAAAATAGTTTCCTCATGACCATCGAGTGGATATGGAAAGACAATTTCTATGTCTGAGGAAAAAGGAGGATGAGAATGTCGCAAAGTATGAAGATAACTTTACAAGGTTAGAAAGGCATGCTATATATTATATACTTAACCCAATAAGTAATATTGATCATTTCTTTGATGGTTTAAAACCATTTCTCCGACGATCATTTGTCTCAAAATCCTTCCCGTTGTATGAATATATTGTCTCATGTGATATCATGATAGAAAAATAATTCTCTGAGTCTTACGAATTTAAAAGAAAAGAAAGAGAAGAAGAGATCTACTAAACACAATGGAAATTTAAATAAGGGAAATAAGGGAAAAGTTTAATATCCATCCTGCAATAAATGTGGGAATAAACACCCTAGTAATTTCCTGAAGGGAATGGGAGTCTGTTACAATTGTGGTAAAAAACCCACCAAGCTCGTGATTGAAAGTGGAAGAAAGTGGCTGTTAATGTTGAATGCTAAAAATGTAGAGAAAGGGGGAAATATGAAAATAAATTTCCTAAGCGCTAAACAACTTACCTCATAAAAGTCCATGGGATCAAGTCCAATCATATGATATCACTACTGCTGAGTTTGAAGCTCAGAAAGATGTGGTGGCAGGTAGTTTAATGGTTTCCTCAAGTTGAGAAAATGGTTTATTTGATTCTAGATCATCGCATTATTTCATATCTTCCAAGTTTTCTATGAAAATTTCATATTTCCAATTTGATTTAACAAGGGAGTTTTCAGTCATAACTCTTAAGGGAAGTATCATTGCAACAAGGTTTTGTGAATCAGTTCCCATTAAAGCACATAAATGTTATTTATCTCCTGATCTCATCATCCTACCCATGATTAAATTTTATATAATACTTGGTATGGATTGGATTTCGGACCATGATGAAAAAATTTATTGTAAGAAGAAGGAGGTTACAATTTTTGATGAAGGTGATAAATAAGACCTTATCATTAGAGCAGAATCATCACCACCTGATTATTATCCAGATCCACCCCAAGTAGCTCAACTAAATTCAATTATTTGGGAGGAATAGAATGAAATAACTGCGGGTGAGGAAAATAATGATCAAATAGAGGATGTACCTATTGTGACAAAATATTTTTATGTGTTTTCAGATGATTTACCTGGACATCCTCTAGAACGAGAAATTTAGTTTTCCATTTATTTAGTTCCCTGTTCAAGACCCATATCGAAGACCCCTTATAGAATAGCCACTGTGGAACTATTGGAACTAAAGAAACACCTAAAGGAATTGAGTAATAAGGGAATTATTCTCCCTAGTGTTTCTCCATGGGGATCCCCTGTCATTTTTGTTAAGAAGAAAGATGGATCTATGAGGTTGTGAATTGACTACAGGGAGATCAATGCTATAACAATAAAGAACAAGTATCCCCTACCTCACATTGATGATTTATTTGAAAAACTTCATGGAACTCAATATTTTTCAAATATTGAACTTTGATATGAATATCATCATTTGTTCATGAAGAAGGAATACATTCCAAAGACAGCATTTCGAACCATGTACGAGCATTACGAGTTTATAGTAATGCCTTTTGGGATGACTAAGGAACCCTCTGTTTTCATGGATCTAATGAATAGATTTTTCAAGGAATATATTGATGAATTAGTAGTGGTATTTATTGATGATATATTGGTATACTCAAAAATCTACGAATATCATGAAAATCACTTGCGCATTATCCTGAATACTCTTAGAAGAAATGAATTATATGGGATGTTTAACAAGTGTGAATTATAGAATCTAGAGATTTATTTTCTTGTTCATATTGTCTCTAATGATGGAATCTATGTTGATCCTTCAAAGACAAAGTAAATATAGGAATGTCCAGCACCAACGAGTATAACTGAGGTACGTAGTTTTATTTTTTTAGCAGGTTATTATCGAAGTTTAGTCCATAATTTTGCCCGATTGGATAACCCATTAAACAATCTCACACGTAAAGTGGTTAAATTTTTTTGGACAAAAGAGTTTGAAGAATGTTTTGAATAACTAAAGAGAAGATTAGTCAGTGATCCTATATAGAATCTACCATCGGGGAATGATGGGTTTGTTTTTTATAGTGATTATTCAAAAGAAGGACTTGGTTGTGTCCTTATGCAGAATGAAAGGGTTATTTCTTATGCATCATGACAGCTAAAAATTCACGAGAAAAACTATCCAACTAACAATCTTGTGTTAGTACCAGTAATCTTTACTTTGAAGATATAGAGATAGTATCTCTATGGTGAAAAATGTAAGATATATACCAACATAAGATTTTAAGAATTTTCTCACAAAAAGAACTCAATATGAGGTAAAGGAAATGGCTTGAACTACTCAAGGATTATTATTTCACTATTCAATACCACCTTGAGAAGGAAAATAAGTTGGCAGATTCCTTGAGTAGAAATAATCATGGATTTTTGAACAAGATGAGAGTTTAAAGGGATCTCATTTTCATGGATCTAGTGAAAATGGATATGGGAATAATCATGTAAGCTGAAACATCAATACGTTTTCAAATGGTTACTAAACAATATTTAATAAAAAGGATAAATAGTTCCCAAACTGATGATGAGGAGTTTCTAAATAATATTAAATCTTTGAATGATGGGATATTGAGTGACTTCATAAATGAAGATGGAATTTAAAAATTTGTGAAGGGACTTTGTGTTCCCGATATACCAGATCTAAAAAGAGAATTGGTGGATGATGCTCACAGCTCCAATTTCTCTATACACTATGGGAGCACCAAATTGTATTGAGATTTGAAGGAACATTTTTGGGGGGACAACATGAAGAGGGAGATTTCTAATTTTGTGTCAAGATGTATGGTTTTTCAACAAGTGAAAGCTGGAAGGCAACAACCTGGAGTAGTCATGCAACTTCTTCCCATACCTGAGTGGAAATGGGATAATATTTTGATGGAATTTTTCATGGGACTACCAAAGACTCCTAGAAAGAACAATTAAATATGGGTCATTGTTGATCGTATTACCAAGTGAGCCCATTTTGTTGCTATAATGGAAGATTTACCACATGAACGTTTAGAAAGACTGTATATTAATGAAGTTGTAAGACTTCATGGAGTACCCCTATCGATTGTTTCTGATCGTGATCCCAGTTTTACATCATAATTATGGAAAATTATTCAGAAATCCCTGGATACTGAACTTTGTTTGAGCACTGTGTACCACCCTCAAACTGATGGACAATCAAAACAGTCTATTCAAACCTTAGAGGACATGTGGAGATATTTCTCACGTGACATTCAAGTTATGTGGGATCAATATTTACTTTGGGTATAATTTTCTTATAACAATAGCTTCCATTCAAGTATTCAGATGGCACCATATGAAGAGTTATACAGAAAGAGATGTCTCACACCAACTTGTTGGGATGATGTTGTTTAAAGAAAACTCATAGGCCTAGAACATGTTGAGGAAACGATGGAAAAGGTGAAGGTAATCCAAACCCACATTAAATCAGATCAAAGTATGTAGAAGATATATTCCAATAACTGAAGGAAGAATTCGGAATTTCATGTAGGAGATAATGTTTTCTTGAAGGTATCTCCATGGAAGGGTGTTATACGTTTCAGTAAGAAGGGTAAATTGAGTCCCAGGTACATTGGACATTTCTAAATTCTAGAACAAATTGGGGTATTAGCTTACTGTTTTGAAATTCCACCAAGTCTCTTAAATGTTCATGATGTGTTCCACATATCACTGTTGAGATAATACATGCCTAACCCAATGAATGTACTCACCTATGAGGAATTAGAACTGAAACCTAATCTGTCTTATTGCGAAAATTCTGTCAAGGTTCTTGATACAGGAGAACAAGTGTTGAGAAACAAGACGACTCATCTGGTAAATGTTCTCTGGAGAAAAAATTAGATGGAAGAGGCAACGTGGGAACCCGAGGAACTTATGATGAAGAACCACCTGAATCTTTTTATGCAGTAATATTCTAGAAATTTCGAGGAAAAAATTATTTGAAGTATTGGAGAATGTAACACCCCAAGCTTCCACGGTATGTTTCCCTTTGAATAATGAAATAACTTGCATTGTACGCAACTTCGAGATTCTAACACACTACAACCAATCAAACTAGCCACTGTGAATAGTAATACCCAATTTATTGAAATATTATAAATTTTACTTTTCAAAATTTACTTCATTTTAGAATTTTTAATATCGTAATTATCTTAGGGTGAATTTTTGGTATTTTTCTGAAAACATTCAATTTTTGATGAATAGTGAAAACACTAAGTTATTGTTTAAAATTGACTTTTTATTTAAATAATTATTTATTTTATTTATATTTTTTATTTCAAAATAGATACATAATACCTATATAAGTTAAATGTAATTCATTGGAGTCAGTTTATAATAATTGTAGATATATAAAAAATTTATTGAACTTTACATCGTCTTTTACCCATCTCCTAGGAGCATTTGAAAATTTACATAAAACATAATTTTACTGCTTCAGTGAGTTGAATTTCGAAAATATGAGAGACACAATTAATATCCAGAAGTATTATTTGGTTCAATACGATGAAAATAATTTTTTGTGAATAGTAAATTTTGACTTTTATTTACCACGGTTAAATGTAAATAGGGTAATTAAAGGTAAAAATGATATTATAATTACCCTAACACATTTCCTAATTCTATTGGATAAATTTATTTCGACCAAAAACAACCTTAGGAATAAATATGATCCTTTAGGTCCACATGTATTAGATTAGAACATTTATTATAATTTAATTCAAAGAAGATTTAAAAGTGTTAAATTCAACGTTTAATAACTAAACTAGTTTTAATATAGCGTTACACATAAGATAAATAGGAATATAAATATTCATTAGATATATAAAATTATGTCCTACATAATTATATTTTATTTATATTTTTTAGACATTAAATAATTTAATTTATTTATGACACAATGACGATGTAATAATTACCTTATTAATGAAATATTAAAATAATTGATATTATAAATATCCAAATAAATGTAATTTGAATATTTTTACAAATTCCACTAATCTTATAGGTTAATATGAAATGTTAGGGTTGATTAAATGAATTTTTTTCGAAGTAATAATTCTGTTATGAATTAAAAAAACAAAATTGCAAATAGTGTCAAAATTGAGATAAAAGAGTTTTCAAAACAAATATTATATTATTAATTTAAATTCTATTCCTAAAAACATAAGGATTGGAAAAAGTCCTTATATAATGATATTTGTATCATTAAGTAACCACTTGAGGTTCTCTTGGAATTTTATGGTATGTTTATTAACCATATAATATAAAATACAAAGAGACATGGTAAATGTCAAACTATTTAACAAATAGTTAAATCTAAATGATAAGGTTAATATGATGACCCAAACATGTATAAAACATATTGGTTTAGATGTTTTAGACCCATAATCACATTATCTTAGAAATAAATCATTTAGGAGCCATTATAAACCGAAAATTATTTAATTATAAAATAATATTTCAGTCATTTACTAACATGCCCCTCACTCCTCTTAAAAAAGGGCACTCCCCCTTACCTCAAATTCACACCTTAAAAGCCATTTGGCTCGGCCAAACCCTTCCAAAATATGCTTTCAATTCTCCTACCTTCATCCTAGAGGCATTATTTTAGTCATAAATCCATCCTAAGGATCCCTTTTGATCAAATCAAAAGGAAGAACCCAAATAAGGGGTAAATATTTCATCACCTCTTTCAAGTTCTTTTCTTCTTCCACTTCCTATTTATTTTTTGTTTCCATTATAAAATAATAACTCCAGTATCTTCTATATACTGTTATGTTATTATTAAAATGGTACAACCCCATTCATTATTATATCCATCCTATAAATGAAAAATTCACCATACGTGCATACGTACGGATTACCGTCTCCACGTCGTGGTGTAGTTTTTTATTCAAACACTTCATCATTTGAATGGGTATAATAATGAGTATTAATGATGAAAATAATAAATATAACGTGATAATGATTCTGTATATATGATATTCTATCCAATTAGATATTATTTTAATATCAAAAGAAAGATATTATCGCTCATGCGTACGTACAGATTACCATCTCCACGAATACGATGAGATTCATTCCCCATCGTATCCATTCAAGACTAATTTTCATTTGATGATTAAAAGTAATATTTAGAAAAATTAATATCATTATGGATATAAATCAAATACATCCTATCCATAACAATCATGACTTACATAACAAAACATATAAAGGAAAATGAATCAGTTAACACCCGAAACGACGATAATACTAAAATATTATTAACAAAGCAATATTAGAAGATCCTATATTATATCATATTTATGTATATGGTTATTTTATAATTTAATAACAATAATTTCACCATTATATAGGAGATTAGACTACCCTAGACCATGTAAAAGTACAAGGTAAGGGTTAATTTCAAAATCTCTTTATTATCTGAGGTTGTTTTTACGTGAGTATCTACTGAGACCTCTTTAGCGTCCACATCCATGTTTTAAAAAAAATTATTTGAAAACATTTTTTATATTTAATATAAAATGGGTTAAATTAATTTATACTCTTATTTGAACTTATATGTTTTCAAAGTAATATTTCCTTTATTTTCCAAACAATGTACTTTATAACATTTTCGACAAAATTAAGGTAAGAATGTTTTTTTGAATTATATGGCGGTTGTGGCTAGTTTCTACCGTTATAACATAGTCGAATCATCCCTTAAAATCTTATAATAATATTTTTGAAATAAATATTTTCTTTTAAAATTATATTAATTTTAAATTATTTAAAAATAGAAAGAGATATTTATCTAAAAAGGTTCTGATTTCATCTATGTCAACATCCGTTTATGGATTTTAAGCTTATTTGAAGTTGATTTATTACGATACAAAACTTCCTTATTGTATTGAATGTTTTGTGATATTTTTTACTGTGGATGTGTTATTTTTACACCATTCATGGTTTATGGATAATGTATTGACATTTCATATGCCAGTTTTAATACGAATGTTTATGTTATGTTTAAACCTTTTCATAAGAAGAATGAAATGGACTTAGTAAGTGACGGGAGGAGCCCGAAATAGCTCCTTGATGCATCAATATGTCTCATGAGACAAACTAGTGTCTTGGAACAAGGCCTTGAAAAAAATATTATTTGTAGTATTGGCACAAGGCCTTGACTATGTGGTTATGAAGTATGGAGTTCTTCATTCCATCATTATGAAAGTGGCTATTGATATTGCATGTAATTATTCGACTAGTATAATATCCATGTGAATAAGTAAATGGAATTATTTGATTTAATATTTTCCATATTATGCTGAAGTTCTAGTTTAAAATGCTTTTGTTTTAGTCTTATACATTGACATAAATGTTTACACTTATTTATCAATGATTCCGCTATATTGTTATCCTTAATGAGCATCTGAGATCACCCCTTTCTATGTTTTATTTTTCCCAAGATGTGAAGAATTGTTTTATGACTATCCTGCAGGGATAGTTTGATGGGATATGAGTGTGGTTTATGGAAATAATGTTGTTTTAGTTTTTCATTTCATAATGTAATGTCAAAATTATGAATGTATCTAGTATTTCCAAGGCTACTAAACAGATCGGTCTTTCAGGACATGATTTCCTTGTATCATTCCAACGTTATGTAATAATGAACCAACTCTGGGTAACTTGGGTCGGGGCATTACAACAAGTATGAAACCTGGTTGAGTTTATATTGAAAAATCATAAGTAAATAATTCATCTCTGGTTTATACTAATAACGTATTAGTGGATAAGACAAGTAAGAATGGTTAATTTTTTAAATATGTGTTTTTTCATAGAGTTTATAGAATTATTATATTATAGGATTTTATAAATATTATGGAAATCAAGAAACAACAATGGATTTTTCTATAGTAAGTTATTTTCAAAATTTGGAAACATATTTTAGATGGATTGATACCATTGGAAGATGGAATAGTAAAAATTTGATAATATTTGGGATAGATTTGTGGAGTTTTGAATATGTTTTACAGAATATGTATCCTTTATGTTTAACGTATGAAAAATTTTATTTGAGGAATAGTTACTTTACTTCTGTGGACATACGTTTAAATGAAATTTTAGCCTTTAGGGTTTATATGATCTTTGATTTTGAGGCAATTATGGGTTATTATAATTTGGTAACTTATGATTTATTGAATAGATAACTGTGGGATTAGAAATTCATTTGGTGATTAAGTGGTTATGTTTATTTTGGAAGAAGATAACTATAATTTTAGGAACCATATTTGAATAAAGAAAACATAATATTATTGGATTTTATTTTATAAATAATGGTTGGTTTTTTTAAGAATATATGGTTTTATTGTGGATTTATGTAGATTTACGTTATTTATGGGAGTTATTAACATATTTTAGAGATTATAGGATTAAGGCATATACATTATCATATGATACATTAAGAGTGGCAGATATTATTTGTGATAAATATTTAATTTATATTTGAAAATTATGTAATCAATTATTTTATTGAAAAATTATTCTGGAATATTTTCAATAATTTTAAATATATTTATTTATCAAATTATATAAGTTTGTGTTTTTGTATTATTGTGTAATTTTGGAGAATACTTTTTTTTTCTTTGATTTTTTTTTCATTTTTTCAATTATCTTATCTTATGCTAACCATTTTATTTTTTGATAAAATATATGGTTATTAGGAATATCTTTTTTGTCTTATGGATTATGTGATTCATGAAGAGTTGATTTTAGTGCTTCAAGCTTAAAAATATAATCTTGAATACTCATCATTTGGAGTGAAAGATAAGTTTGAGGTGGAAGTCGATTAAAGGATCAAATTTTAATTTTCATGAATATATATATCTATTTATTCTTCATCTAGATGATAAATAAACTCCTAAACTTTATGAAAAGTAGCTTGAACCAAAAATATATCTTATTACATTCTTTTCGGGGAATGTATGGCTTTTTTCACTCTTCATCAGGCTGTAGTTTTTTGGTCATTAACTATCTCAATATCATTCACTTTTTTTGTGATCAATGATCTCTATCACTCTACATCATAATATTGACGTTATATTATTCTTCCATGCCCATATTTTCAAATCTTGTTAAAATAATCCAATTTGGAAACCTACTATGTGTTACCAAAAATGACTTTTTTACTTCCCTTTATCTCTTTTCAAGAGGATATGTTATTAACCCTATTTATGATGTGGGATTTTAAATAATTTATTTTAAAATTCCATCCTTTGAATGCTGATATAGAATTAAAATTTTAATGATGAAATTTTTTGAAGGGTGGCAGTATTAAATATCCATATATTTTTTCAAACAATACTATGTTCGATATTATATAAAATAGAAAACACTGAGCTTTAACAATTTACAAAATATTATTATTTAAATGTGACTATTATAAACTAACAATTAAATTGATGGTTATGAATATGATTAAACTATTTATGAAATATATATATATATATATATATTCTAATCAATAAATATATAATGATCAATTGTTAGGAAATAAGATCAAAATTTTTAGTAACGTTCATTTATTCTTTAAAAATGGATTTCTTTAAAAATGATTATTATTTATTTTTATGAGAAAATATTATACATAGTTTTTGAAATATATAGAAAATTAAATTCTTAAAATGAACTTAATTTTTGAAATTAGTTTTTCAATATAATATTACAGTGAAATATTTAAATTTTTCTAAAAATATTGTTTTTTTAATGAATTATGTAAAATACTAATTTCTGTTGAATATTTTATTTTTCAAATTATTTACAAATTAAAATTCTATTTTTCATTAGTTTTAAAATTTTAACATTTCATTTTTAATCAATTAATTTTTTAATTGAAAATTAAACTTTTATTTAGTATAAAAACATTTTATACTTAGAATATCTATTTTCCGAAAAAAATTATTATTCACGACATTTTTTCAGTTTAATTTTAAATCATATTTATCCACTTCTGTATTTTGAATATTTAAAAATTTATTCCACATTCTAAATCAATGGGTCTAAATTTTTTAATTATTTCTAATTTATTTTTAGTCAATATGAATAGTAACCATAGTAATTCTTGTTACTATGGCAAAAGATAAATCTACAAATTAAGAGTAAAAAATAATCTTCTAAATACTATAAATTTTACCTAAAACTTGAATTAACTTTATTTTAATTCTCCATATCATCCTAAGTAATCCTAGATTTTTTAATATGTCATTTTTCCATTTGGGTGTGATTATGACATCTATAATATTTTATGTAATGAAACGTCAAAATTCTCACTCTTATTTTTGAGGACCACAATATTTTTTACATTGGGATAAATAGAATATATGTTCATTTATAAAAATTATTTTTAAATATAAATTATTTATCTTTATCTTGATAATTTATTTTTAATTTTTTATTAATAAATAATTATCTTAAATTCTTACACAATGCTGATGTAGTAACTACTCAATTAATGGGGAAATAAAATAAATGATATTAAAAATATTAGAGGTATTAAAATTTTGGATAATTAATGTGATAGATAAATTTTATAGATGAATATTATAGTTCAATTATGAAATAAAAAAATCGTATTTAATTTTTTTCATAATGTTATTAGAATAAAATTAAATAATTGTTATAAAAATTTAAAATAATAAAATTTTATAATAAATAAAATTTAATTAAATAATATAAAATATATAAAAAACATATATTTTCCCATATAACTAGGGTAAGATAAATAATATCAACCATGCTCCATTTCTGGGATGTTTTTCCATTTATAGAAACTATCTTTCCCCTCAAAGTGTAAAAACACTTATTGTCACAGTATGTGTGAAAGGGGTTAATGAGGGGATTAAACACAAAAAAAGTTAAAAACATAATAAAAACCTTACTAACATTTAATTTATGGGATTATTTAGATAAGAACTCATAATATATTGTAAATTCATATGTTTGGATCCATTTTTAATTGAAAATTAATTTATATTAATATAATATTTTGAAACATTTGATGAGTTCCCCCCCTATCTTATAAAAGGGAATCTCTTCTTATATTTACATCAAATTTATAAAATCCATTAAAGAAAAATATCTTCCTAAATCACATCCTAAAATCCATCTCCTTGGTCTATTGGCTGTATTTCTTGTATAATAACAATCTTATCGGTCTTAATGGTTTATGTATTGGATAATTTTGGATGAATATTCCTAGTTTTAAGCTGATGTTTTAGTATTATTTCTCAATCTAACTACTTAAAATATTATTAAACCATTATAAAATATTAAAACCATTATCATACATATAATTATATATTATTTTTTAATTTAAAAACCAATACCCATCTCATCTTCTATCAAATTAATAATGAAACCATTTTTGGTGTGTACGAAAGACTACCGTCTCGCAAACCGATGTAATTAATTTTCCAAAAGTGTCTCCCATAGTAGGTTTATATTTGTTGAATTAATGATTATATATGATATTTCTTACATGCGTATCATTATAAAATTACAATATTTCATATAATATATTCCCTTTATGTTCAATGAAAAATGATAACGTTATTCGAGCATATATGTAGACTACCACCTCCTCGAAGCGATGCGATTTTTTTCATCTCCACATCACATAGGTGATATATATAAGTATATTTATATAATTAATATGATATTAATTATATTTTTATCATTGTGTAATTAGAAAATAATACTTACCTTCTTTCCCTAATGATCATTGAAAAACAGAAAATGTTACCCATCCGTATGTACCGCCTACTGTCTATATGATTGTAACATAGTTCATTTTTCATACCAATATTTAATGTTTTCATTTAAAATTATATTTTTTTGTATATAAATAAAAATTATGAAATTATTATTATTATATAGATTATGGAATAATTGAAAATTTGACCATATTCAACCTACTGAAATCATTTTGGACCTACAAACCAAATATCATCAAAACATCTGATGTGATCATAAATGATTATGTAATTGTTATTACATGATAATAAATGAGATAAAATAAAATATATAAATAAATATTATTATAATGAAAGTAATTAATTATGTTAACTATATTACTCATAAAGATGAAGAACACATGTGCCGATTCAAGCTCAAGATAAGGGATTTTTTTCAAGATCTTATTTTTATGTTTCCATTGATACTCTATTTTTATTCCATTATCTCATTTTTTAAATTATTTTATAGATGTATTTATATGGATTTAAAAAATTTATAACAAAATATTTATGTTAATTTTGAATTTAATTAAATGGTTTTCAAAAGCAATATTTTTTTTAGAATTTTTTAACATTATTTTCAAAACTACAAAAGTAATATTCTATTTTAATGTATATGGATAAAATTAATTTTCCCACACCCATAACCATTGTTTTTATTTTTTTTCTCTATTTAAATTTTTTCATTATTTATTAAACTAAAACCCCTCCTACACTGTGTTTATTTTATATTCCAAAATGTTTTTAAAATTAAATCTATAAGTAAATATCTAAAAATGTTTTCTAATGGTTGAGAAGAACATTTTTATGATGCAAGATTTTATATATTATATTTTAGTTCTAATGAATTTTCTATGAGGATAGTTGGTTATATTATAAAACATTGTAAGTTGTTCCCATTATAACTCTCCAATTAATTGGTTAAATGAACCTAGTTATCTAATTAGGTTACACCAAAGAGATTATAGTATTATACTATGATGATTATTCCAACTATAATCTGGATTGGTATTTTATATGTAACCATGATGGTTTCTGTTTTATAATTGTGATGGTAATTCCAAACATAAGAGTAATATAAAAGTCATTCCCTAATTAACCCACATGTTTTACTTAGGTTTTACATTTTTTTCTTGTGAATCTTTTCATTTCTCAGGGAAAGATTATGATCTTATTTTAAAATAAAAGTATATGCTACTTTTTATGGGTTAACATTATAACATTTTTAAAAAATTATTATGAATGTTTCATGATTTCAATAAAACTTATAAGTACTATTTTTTCCTCTATGATTAATTTTAAAAAATTTATAAAAAGATATGTGCTGAGAAGATGATTTCATGGGTAAGAAAATATATTTTACCCTAAATTTTATTGTGGAAAAAGGAAAAAAATTATATGTCTTCATAGAATAACTATTTCATTTATTTTATTTTATGATTATTTAAAATATTTATATGCTAACCTCACATTCTAAAAAAATTCATAAGATGAATAGTTCAAATTATCTGGTCAAGATGAATATTGTGAAGATGTTTCATAAAAAAAACATTTTTATTTTTAAAAGTTTTGTTTAGTGGGAAACATGGATATTGAAAAGAAGTGTAATATTTTTAATATATGGTTTTGTTATATAATATTTTTTACCTAACTCTCTGAAAAACTAAACCTAAAAGTTCTTTTTGAATATAATAAATTGAATTCTAAGTTAAATTGACATGAATATGTAATGTTTATAGTCAGATCCTTAAAGTTTGTATCATAGTAGTGTTTCAAAAATTGGAGATTAGGGTATTTTAATATCATGATTTATTAAGATTTATGTATACCATCATGGGTATAAATGTTTAATTTTTTTAATATGATCAAAGTCTTAGACACCCTTTTTTGGTTTTAAGTGATGGATTGTAAAGTGACTAATGATATTTTTAGTGTTTTTTTAAAGAATAATAGACTTATTTATAAATGATATTAAGGTTAAACTATTAAATAATTCATAAGGTTATTGTCTTTACAAAGAAAATTTTTAGTTTAACATTAAATAATTCCTCTTAGGTATTAATGTTGTCCTATTATACAGATTAAGGATATTTTATCTAGAAGGAAATAAAATTGATCTTTCACAACCTTTTTATCACAATCGGATGAGTTGATTATAACTATTATTGAAAAATCCTAACAAAATTATTTTTGAAATATTCTTGAGTAGTCAAATCACCAATAAGAAACTTTTCAATCTATCAAGATCCTCTTAATTAACTCAAAATTTCTATAGATCTTGGATTCACTTTTATCATATTTCAAAATTGTAATTTATCTGTGTCACACCCCACTCCATCTGTTATTTTATATTATAATTTTCTTTGACTTTTTAAAAAAATTGGTGTTCAGGTAGAGTCTCGAATGAAAAACTTTTTGATTCATGTTAAAAAGTGCGCATTTTTCAGTTGACATTGCTGAGCGCTCGGGCAGAGCGCGTTTTGAGTTGACGTTGTTGAGCGCCCAGGAAGAGCGCATTTTGGATACCTGTGCGGCGCCGCTTAGACATCGGCAAGATCCCCATGCCATCGAAAATTCTAAAACGAGTGATGTTTGTGATTTATTGTGTTGTTTATCATTTTCATTGTTGGTAATATTTTTAAAATTATTATTAATGATTAAATGATAAATATTATTACTATTATTATTATTATCATTTTTATTATTTTTATGTGTGTTAATTTTATTTTGGGGTAATGTTTATTTATTTTTCATTTATTTGTTTTATTACCCTAACCCTAAGGCATCCGCTAATCCTCGGCTTCCCCTATCCCCGCACGCTGCCACCCCCCCTCCCCCCTTCTCTTCTTCTCCTCACACAACACTTTTTGCACAGAAACCACCTGGAACTCCTCCGGCTCGAACTACAGCGTGCCTCCTGCCCTACTCGGCTCTCCCACAACGCCTCCTCATCAGTCGCGCCAACTTCCTGTTTTAGCCCGAGCCAGCACCCCGGCCACCCACATGCCTCCTGCACCGCACCCCTTCTTTCGTTGTGCATCATCATCGCATGACCGTCTACCCTACCATGTAGAGGCTATCTGACCATCCTCCTACGCATGCCGCCTCCCGTGCCTCTAACATGACTCCCCCAGTCGGTCCATCCTCAACCGGCTCCCTCTTCCAACAACTCTGTAGTGCGCCTCCCCCTTGCCTAGTTCTTCCGCACTTTATTCCCCTCTTCCCTTGGCTCAAGCATGCCCTCGGCCTCCCTCCTTCTGCACACAACCAGCTACCACCACCCCTCTCTCTTTCTTCTTGCTAGCCTGCTTCGTAGCCGACGTCCGAGAGTCCTTGCGGCCCCACTTCTGCCCTCACCACCCAGCCGTCGAACCCCCTTTGAGGAGGCCACCTCCACCCTCCTCCATTAACCCCACAACACACATGCTGCTAGCCGACTCAACCTCTTTCCGGTAGCCACTCTCCAATCGGTTCTGTCCGGCCTGTGCAACAACCACCCTTTTCCTTCTCTGAATGTCCAGCAGCAGCACAACCCCCAGGAACATCCGACCAGCAGTGGAACGACACCTCGAATCCCCTTCCTGCTTTCCGACTGACTCCCCCTTGAACCTTGAAACTCTGGTGCACCCCCGCTTCGCACCCACTGTTCGACCAACCCCCACAGGTGCACGTCGCTGCTTTCAAACAGTCGCGCGACCCCTTTGTTTCTCTTTGATGATCGAGTGACACATCGCTAACCCCCAGCTACTTTGACCAGGTTTTCCGTCATCCAGGATAGTCTTCACATCACCTTTGAAGATGTTGGTGACCTTTCATGCGCACTACAACACCACGCTGTTCGTTTTCACTGTCGTGCGTGCACACTGGCCGAGCGCGTCTCTGCATCGAGGTGAGGTTTCCACAGTTTCTTGCTTGAATATTTGATAGTTGGTTTAATTTATGATGTGTTTAATTAAAATTGGTGTGAACATATTTTTTAAAATAATTGAGTTTGTTTAATTAGTTCAGTGAGAAGTTTATTTTTTAAATGAGTTTAGTTTGCGTTTTATATCTTATCGCATACTCATGTCGATTAAGATGCATTTTTATGAAAGCCAATCTTTTGTTGTTTAATCAATTTTTATAAATTGTGGAATTAGTTTATTTAACTATGATTTCGGTGTGTATTCTTCTCAGTAGGGCGTGGGTATGAATTTGATAAAAAAAATTGGTCATTGAATCAGTTTTGATTATGTGAAGTTGTGGGTGTCTCTTTTGAATTTCTTTATAATTTTTTTAAAGTGGTGTAGAAAATTATGTGGATGGTGCGAGTTGTGTTTTGAAAAAAAAATATGGGGTAGTTATTTTTTGTTTTTTATTCAGTTGGGTTGTTTTATGTTCGTGTTTATGTATTTTGGTTATTGTGCGTTTGTTGCAGTGCATTGACGAGGTAATTCCGCGAAATTGCGGTCGTCAACCTGTGCGTGCTTGGGCGCCCGCTCAAGGCGTTTCACGTCATCGTGTTTCAAATGTGAGTCGAGGTAGGTCCCCCACTGCACTAACCTTTAAATTTAGAAATTATTAATTGCTTGATGTTTTATTAATTTTAATGAATGATAAATAATATAAGATAATTAATTTTTAAATGATTATTTGGTGTGAAAAGAGCTGTTTATTTTATACCGAACACTTGAAACATATTATTGAGGAGGGGACACCCAGTATTGAAAGAATTCACATTTGGCCTATAAACATAATTCACAGAATTTCAAATGTAGTTCTAGTTTTAAAGATAAATTATTTCTTTTGAATAATTTTTTTGGGTTTTCTTGTGAAATTACGTCTTTCTTTAAAATTGGTGAAGGCCCATTTGGAACTTTAATAAAATAGATTATTTTGGAAAACCAACTCGGGGGGGGGGGGGTGATCTTTGGTATTCATTGATTGTGTGAGCTGTATGTGATGTTTTGGAATCGTGACTGATTAATTTACAATGTGGACGCACCCCCTTTTTATTGCTTGTGTTGACATGGGAATCTAGCATAGTATGACAATCTTCTGAGAACGATTATCGCACTAGTTTAGATTATGCATTGGATAGTGTCCCCATTGTAGGGGAATACTGAGTTATTGCTACTATGGGGATTGGGCCCCTCGGTTTGGCCATTTTGGGCTATACCGGGCGTTAGGGCGTTATGACGTCATTGAGTTAGAGCATGCTTTCAGGATGAGTCACATGTATGGGATGTTCTGTATTGTTCACGATCTCCTAGGTTCGACACATGTTCTATTTATAGTGTTTATTTGTATGTGGCGGATGATTGAGAGGTTGAGTTCGGTTTCTGGCCCTTGTGTTCCACCTTTTCCATAGCCCTTAGTGTGTGTTTTGTGTTGTGTGTGATTTTCCTTTTGACTAACAACTAATGTTTGGATATCTAAATTGATTACAAAAAATGTTTTAAAATTCAATGCACCTTTTCATATAAACATTAAACTTGTTCGAAATTAAAAAAGGGCAATGGACTGTTAATTTTCTTAAAAATGAAAGTGTGTGTGGAAACCATATTTTATATAATTTAGTACAAACCTAGAATTAAAAAATCTCTCTATTTAATGGTATTTTCATTGGGAATATAATTAGTCGGGCCTACCTACTGAGTTTTAATACTCACGCCGATAGTGTTTTCCTTTTTTAGTTTCTGTTGCAGGCTGACTTGAGCTTGTTCGTCGTGGGAGAGACATGGTTGTGGTGTTGGGAGTGACTCTCGAGGTCATGAGGTGGTTTAGTCGTGGTCAGGTTAGTTCGTTGTTGTTGGTCATTTTTTTGTGTTGTTTATTTACTTTTTGTTGTTCTATTTTATTTCTACTGCTTTATTTATTTTATCAAGAGAAATCATTCGCTTTTTCTCTCTTTTGATGCTCTGGTGCTTGTCGCCAGCCCAGGAGGATCGAGAACTCCTCTTGGTCCATGTCGCGGGCTGGCTCGGGTGACCGGTTCAGGGTCGACCCAGGTTGGTTCGTGAAAAAATGGTATCAGAGCGAGGTTGGCTTCTGAAAGGACCTTTTTTTTCAGAGTACCCATTGATATTTGGGGTTTTCATGGTAGAAGGAGTAGAATATTCGGTACTCGAGGCATACAGATGAGAAGGAAGTCATGAACCCTTGCTCGTTTTGAAACTCAGGTAACCATGGGATGTTCGGGTTGTTTGTGTCTTTTGGTTCTTTTGAATTGTTTTATGTTGGGAAATGAAATGGGAGCTAGGAAAGTGACCTCTGTGTGCTCGCATGGTTTGGAAAGCCATGTGGAGCCAGGTACATTAACCTAGAGTGCTCTTTGTGATGATGATGTGACTGGCGTACGGCAGCCAACCATACTTCTGAGTCACCAATTTCCACTATCTTCTCCTTGCAGTTTGTCTGGGTCTGATTTACTTTTAAGAATTTTTTTGTGAAGTTTTATTATGGAAATTGTGAAAATTTGAAATTGAAATGGAAATGACCATGTTTTGATTATGTTATTTGTTTCCTTGTTCCTTAGTGTTCAACCCCACTACGGTTTGATGGATGCCCAAGGTGCAGCTTCTGTTGGTGCGCCCCTAGCGAATCCTTCAGTTGATCATCCCATAGAATATGTTCTGGAGTTCCATAAGTTGAACCCTCCTCTCTTTTATGGACAAGAAGAGCCTCTTGAGGCAGAGGAGTGGTTGCAGATGATTGAGAGGAGGTTCAGTTTCATTGGGCTGCTTGATTCATTAAAGGTGATGTTGGCTACCTTTATGCTTGAAGGCCCAACTTGGAAATGGTGGAAGTCTGTGTCTCGAAACAATCCCCAGGAAGCTCTAACATGGGATTTTTTCAAGTCATCGTTCATCCAAAAATACTTCTCCGAGTTGACGAAGCTGAGGAAGAGGATGGAGTTGTTTTGTCTTCAGTAGGGCGTTGAATCCGTCATGAAATTCTATCGATGTTTCAGAGACCAAGATCCATACGACCAATGGTTTGTTGCAAATGATCTCGGGAGGGCTCGAAAATTTGAGCCTGGACTCCGACCTGAGCTGTGATCGAAATTGGAAGAGCTCAACCTAACCACCTTCTCGGATGTTATGGGGAAATCCTTTTTAGATGATGTTGGGTTAGCAAGAGGACTTGAGGTGGAAAATCCTCCAGCTTTGGGAAGCAGTGCAGATGACGGTGATAAGAAGAATGAGAAGAGACCTAATGCTAGAGGTGCTGGTAGAGGAATCATGAGACCTTCAGAACATCAGTCATGTTCCTCATAGTGCAATGCCTTGATCTATCACCAGTGCGGTAAGCAGGGGCACAAGAGGTCGATGTGCCCGAATGCTCTGAAATCCTGTCGCACCTGTGGATGTCTGGGTCACATACAGCGATTCTACCAAGGTGTTTCCAATAAGTTCTCTGAAGCCAGACCTGGTTCGTCGAAGGTCACCTCGGCCCATCAGCGGGAGTAGGGAGATGTTTGGGGATCAGTTCGAGGTTTCCTCTTTGTATTGTTTATTGGGAGTGGTAATCGTCTTTTATAGCATTTTGCAGTGTTTCTTTTTCTTCAGTTGTAAGAATGGATGTGGATGAACCTTTTTAAAACTTTTATTTTATTGGAATGTGTTTGGTGAAGTTTTGGTTTTTGTGTTATGTTTGGGGATTTCTGAAGCCTGACTCCAAGGCAGGAGTTTCTTCAATCATCGGTGCTCCAGCTATAGGCCTGGGAGTGAAGCTGGCGCGTAGTCAGGAGAACCCCAGTAGTGAAGAAGGGCATTAGTTTAATCTCATTCCATAGTGTGGAATGGTATGTGTGTTTCTGAGGGTGTGACGTTATTGATGGGTATATGACAATAGTTTTGATTCTTTATCAGTTAGGCCCTTCCCTTCTTCCCCCCTCAGGGTGGGGGTTTCTGGTCCGTGTGGAATGTTGGTAAGGTTGTTTAATATCATCAGTTCTTATGGTGGGGAGACCCACAGTGGGTCTCGCAGAGTTACACCGAAATTAATTTAGGGTTAGCCCGATCCTTATGGTGGGGAGTCCATTCGGGCCTCCCCGTGTCAGTATCAGAGTTTCATTTCATGTATCGTTTGGTGGTAGGTGGTCTCGCGTGGCACAACCTAATCTTGAGTTCGTCCTCTTGAGTAAACGTTGATATTGGTGTACAACCAACAATTTTGTTGGACAAAGATTATAGGGATAAGTCTTGAAGGTGATTTAAGTTCATTCATTCTTTGGTTGAAACAGATGGTTTGGGTTCTTCTTGGTGACGATTAAGGTGATCTTGTTTTAAGGATGAGTAGTGTGACATGGGTTTTCAGTGTCTGTTTGGATCGATCAACTGGAGGTGCTTAAACTTTTGGGGGTGAGTGACACTTAAAGAGTTTCATCTTTGGGACTTGATATTGTTTTAAGGGTGAGTTGTGTGACAGGGGTTTTCAGTGTCTATTTGGATCGATCAACTGAAGGTGCTTAAACATTTGGGGGTGAGTAACACTTAAAGAGTTTCATCTTTGGGTCTTGATCTTGTTTTGGCTTTCTAAGGGAGAAAATCATTATGGTGTGGAGAATTTTCACACCCCCCTTCATCTTTTATTTTATTTTATAATTTTATTTTACTTTTTAAAATTTTGTTGGGGTTCGGGTTGAGTCCAGGATGAAAAAATTTTGAGTCATGGTAAAAAGTGCGTATTTTTCAGATGACATCATTGAGCACCCAGGCAGAGCGCATTTTGAGTTGACGTTGCTGAATGCCCGAGCATAGCACATTTTGGATACCCCGCGCGACGCCGCTTAGAAATTGGCATGATCCGCCTACCTTGGGAAATTTTAAAATGATTGATGTTTGTGATTTATTGTGTTGTTTAACATTTTTATTGTCGGTTAAAATTTTATAATTATTATTAAAGATTAAATGATAAATATTATTACTATTATTAATATTTTTATCATTTTTATTATCTTTATGTGTATTAATTTTATTTTGGGTTAATGTTTATTTATTTTTCATTTTTTAACCCTAACCCTAAGGCATCTGCTCATCCTCGGCTTCCCCTCCCCCTGCGCACCGCCACCCCCTTCTCTTCTTCTCCTTGCACAACACTTCTTGCACAGAAACCACCTGTCACTCCTCCTACTCGAACTGTAGCGTGCCTCGTGCCCTACTTGGCTCTCCCACAATGCCTCCTCCTCAGTCGTACCTCCTCCTCAGCTTCGCCAGCTCCCTGTTTCACCCCTAGCCAGCACCTTGGCTGCCCGCAGGCCTCTTGCACCACACCCCTCCTTCAGTTTTGAAGCAGTGTCGCATGAACTTCTCCCCTACCTTGTAGAGGCTATATGACTAGCATCTTACGCAGGCCACCTCCTATGCCTCCGACTTGACTCCCCCGACCAGTTCGTCCTCAACCAGCTCCCTCTTCCAGAAACTTTGTAGCGCGCCTCCACCTTTCTCGGTTCTGTCACGCCTTCTTCCCCTCTTCCCACGGCTCAAGTATTACCTTGGCCTCTCTCCTCCTACGCACAACCAGCTACTGCCATCCCTCTCTCTTTCTTCTTGCTATCCTGCTTCATAGCCGACGTCCGACAGTCCTCGCAGCACCACTTCTGCCCGCGCCACCCAGTCGGCGAACCCCCTTTGAGCAGGCCGCCTCCACCCTCCTCCATTAACCCTACAATGAAACTATTTCTAGCCGACTCAACCTCCTTCCGGCAACTACTCTCTGGTCGGTTCTGCCCAGACGGCGCAACAACCCCCCCTTTCCTGCTCTGACTAGCCAGCAGCCACACAACCCCAAGGGACATCCGGCCAGCAGTGGAACGACACCTCGAATCTCCTTCCCACTGTCCGGATGACTCCCCCTTGAATCTGCAGCCTCTGGTGCACCCCCTCTTCTCACCCACTATTCGACCAACCCCCACAGGTTCACGTCACTGCTTTCCAACTGTCACGTGATCCCTTTGTCATTCCTCAATCATCGCACGACACATCGCAAACCCCAGCTACTTTGACCAGGTCTTCCGTCTGCCACGCTAGTCTTCACGTCTCCTTTGAAGATGTTGGTGACCTTTCTTGTGTACCGCAGCACCACGCTGGTCATTTTCGCTATCATGTGACCACACTGGCCGAGTGCGTCTCCACATCAAGGTGAGTTTTGCACAGTTTCTTGCTTGAATATTTTATAATTTGTTTAATATATGATGTGTTTAATTAAAATTAGTGAGAACGTAGTTTTTAAAATAATTGAGTTTTTTTAATTAGTTCTGTGCGAAGTTTAGTTTTAAAATAATTTTAGTTTGCGTTTTATATCTTAAAGAATACTCATGTGGATTAAGACGTGTTTTATGAAATCCAATCCTAGGTTGTTTAATCACATTTTATAAATTGTGGAATTAGTTTATTTAACTATGAAATCGGTGTGTATTCTGTTCAGTAGGGAATTGGTGTAAATTTGATAAAAAAAGGTGGTCGTTGAATCATTTTTGTTTATGGGAAGTTGTGGGTGTCTCTTTGGAATTTTTTTATAATTTTTTTTAGAGTGGTTTAGTAAATTATGTGGATGGTGCGAGCTGTGTTTTGAAAAAAATTCCGGGGTATTTATTTTGTGTTGTTTATTTGGTTGGGTTGTTTTAAGTTTGTGTTTATGTATTTTGGTTGTTGTGTATTTGTTGCAGCGCATTGTCGAGGTAATTCCGCAAAATTGAGGTCGTCACCCTATGTGTGCTTGTGCGCCAGCTCGAGGCGTGTCACGTCATCATGTTTCGACTGCGAGTCGAGGTAGGTCCCCCACTACACTCACCTTCAAATTTAGAAATTATTAATTGATTGATGTTTTATTAATTTTAATGAATGATAAATAATATAATATAATTAATTTTTAAATGATTATTTGGTGTGAAAAGAGCTGTTTATTTTATACTGAACACTTGAAACATTTTTTTGATGAGCGGACACCCAGTATTGAAAGAATGCCCGTTTTGACTTTAAACATAATTCACAGAATTTCAAATGTAGTTCTAATTTTAAAGATAAATGATTTCTTTTGAACATGTGTTTTTGGTTTTTTCGAGAAATGTGGTCTTTCTTTAAAATTAATGAAGGCATGTTTGGCACTTTAATAAAATACATTATTTCGGAAAACCCTCTCGGGGGTGATCTTTGGTGTGCGTTGATTGTGTGAGATGTATGTGATGTTTTTGCATCGTGACTGGTTAATTTACATTGTGTACGCACCCTCTTTTTATTTCTTGTGTTGACATGGGAATCTGGCATAGTGAGTGAATATTCGGAGAATGATTGCCGCACTAGTTTAGATTATGTACTAGCTAATGGCCCCATAACAGGGGAATACTGAGTTATTGCTGTTATGGGGATTGGGCCCCTCGGTTAGGCCATGTAGGGCTATACTGGGCATTAGGGCATTATGACATCATCAAGTAAGAGCATTCTTTCAGGATGAGTCACATGTATGGTATGTTTTGGATTTTTCATGATCTTTTAGGTTCGAACCATGTTATTTATTAGTGTTTATTTGTATGTGGCAGATGATTGAGAGGTCGAGTTCAGTTTCTGGCCCCTGTGTACCACTTTTTCCATTTCCCTTAGTGTGTGTTGTGTGTGATTTTCCTTTTGACTAACAACAAACGTTTGGATTTCAAAATTGTTCACAAAAAATGTTTTAAAATGCAATGCACATGGTTCTTTCAACATTAAACTTGTTCGAAATTAAAAAGGGCAATTGACTGTTACTTGTTTTAAAAATGAAAGTGTCTGTGGAAACCATATTTTATATAATTTACTGCAAACCTGGAATTATAAAATATCTTTATTTAATGGTATGTTCATTGGGAATAGAATTAATCATGCCTACCTGCTGAGTTTTAATACTCACACCTATAGTGTTTTCATGTTTTTAGTTTTTGTTGCAGGTTGACTTGAGCTTCTTCGTCGTGGGTGAGACTTGGTTGTGGTGTGGGGAGTGACTCTTGAGTTCACGAGGATTTTTGGTCATGTTCAGGTTAGTTTGTTGTTGTTGGTCATTTTTTTGTGTTGTTTATTTACTTTGCATTGTTCTATTTTCTTTCCACTACTTTATTTATTTTATCGGGCGAAATCATTCCCCCTTTCTCTCTTTTGATGCTCTGGTGCTTGTCGCCAGCCCGGGAGGATCGAGAACGCCTCTCGGGCCATGTCGCGGGCTGTCTCGGGTGATCGGTTCAGGGTCGACCCAGGTTGGTTCATAATAATACATCTCATTTAGAAAGGTAAATAAAATTAAGTACTTGACTATTTACTTAGTTGAGATATAGACTTCATGTTAGAAGAGAAATGGGATATCAATAGCATAAATGAAGACCTTGATTTCTGGATTTATTGTATGAATTATTTTCTTAATTCATTTTTAGGGAATGTGATTGTGTTTTTCATGAAATATCATAAGAACATAGTTCATATAATTTGTTTGTATGAAAAAATTACTAATGAATAAGGAAAATAAGAATGGTTAATGGTTTAATGATGTTTTTATGTACAGAGTTTTCATAATTAAAATATTGTGGAATTTAATCAATATTATGTGAATCGTGAAACACCTCAGGTACATTCAATAGCAGATTTTGGTTTCAAAAATTTGAAACATATATTAAATGGAATCGATACCTTTTCAAAATAGCATATTGAAAAAGTGATATTTTTTTGGATACAATTGTTGATTTATGATAAATGTATGAAGAATATTTAACCTTTATATTTACCATGTGAGAAAAGTTATTTGAGTAAGAATTCCTTTAATTTTTTTGGACATAAGTTTAATTGTATTATAGGCCTTTACGATTTATATGATCTATGATTTTTTTGTAATTAGGTGTTATTAAAATTTGGTAACATATTTTTTATCATATATAAATCCATGTGATTAGAAATTGATTTGGTGGTTTAGATATTAATGTTATTTTTTAAGAATATCACTATAATCTTTGGAACCTCATATGATTATGGAAAATATAATATTAACTAATTTTAGTTAAGGAATAATTTTGGAATTGTATTTCAGAAGAATATATTATTTTATTATGGATGTTTAGTTATTGAGGTTATTTATTTAAATTAATAACATTTTTTATAGATTATATTATTAAGGAATATATATTTTTGGTATGATACTTTAATAGTGATTGATGTTATTTTGAGATAAATGTTAAATTTATCTTGGAAGAATATGTTATCAATTTTTGGGTCCAAATATTAGTCTCTAATGTTTTTATTAATTTTAATAATAGTCATTTATTGAATGATATTCAGTGATATTAGGGAAATTATATTGAATTTTATATATTAAAGTAGTTTTTCTTTATTTGATTTTTCCCATTTTAGGAATGATCATATCTTGTGATAACCATTATGGTTTTAGATAAAATGTGAGGACATGTGGAATATATATATTATTTTTCTTTTGGAATATGTAATTTTTAAGGATTTTATTTTAGTGATTGAGGCATGGAAATTTCACTTTTAATACTCATCCTCTAGAGAAAAAGATGATTTTTAGTGGAAGTTGAATAAAATGTGAAGTTTAAATTTTCAAGTAAAAATATTTCATTAAGTTCATAGTATAGATGGTCAAAAAATTCCTAAACTTTAAAAAAATTATCATTAACCAAAACTTTTATGTTATTACCTTATTTTATGATGAATATATGGTTGTTTTAACACCTCATCGAGATGTAGTTTTGTTTTAGTTAACTTTATCATGGTAATTCACATTCTTATGATCAATATAGCCTATCACTATACATTATCGTTTGGACATTACATTCTCCTTCCATGTTTATATTTTCACTTAATAATAATTTTCTACTACATATAAACTTACTTTATGTTATCACAGATGAACTTTGAACATCCCTTTCCCTCTTTTCAAAAGAATTTTTTATTAAACCTTTTGACAATGTGGGAATTCAGGAAAGGAATCTTAATATTTTAACGATTTATTACATAGATCATGTTAAAATTTTCAAGATGATATTTATTATGTGGTGTATAATGTAAAAAATTGGTATTTTTTAAAAGAATATTATTTTTGATATTTTACAAAATATGCAACACTGAGGGTAAACGAGCTGTGAAATATTATAATTTAATTGTGACAGTTATAACTTAGCCATTAAATTGTATTGCATTAATATTATTAATTACCTTGTATAGATATTTTTAAATGTTATGATCAATAAATATTTATTAGGTAATTCTTATGAAATAAACACTTTATTTTTAGTAAATTTGTATTATTCTTTAAAAATATATTTTCTTCAAAAATTAATTTTATTGATTTTTAGGATACAACATTACACTTGATTTTCGAAATATTTATAAAATATATTTGATAAAATGAACTTATTTTTTGAAATATTCATATCCAAATTATCTTATGTTGAAATTTTAAAAAATTTATGAAGAGATTTATTTTCCATTGAATGGAGAAAAATACAAAATTTTATAGCAAATTGAATTTTCTTTTAAATTAATTACAAAGTAAAATTATATTTTTTTATTAATTTTAAATTATTTTTAATTTCCTTTTATCTAATTACGGTTTTTAAGTATAATTTCTACTTTAATTTATCATAAAACATTATAATAAAATTACGCATTTTTCTAGAAACCCATTTTAATCACATTTTGTGAGATTAATTTTAAAGTAAATTCTTCCAAAAATTTATTTCGAATTATTAAAAATTATTATTATAATTGGAATTTGTGTGTCCTAATTTGATAAACATTACTCAATTATTTTTAATCAATAAGAATACTGGCCATACTAATTTTGTTACCATAATAAATAGAAAATCACTAAATTAAGGGTGACAATTAATATGATAAAGATAATACAATTAAACAAACACAATAATTAAATTTATTCAATGAGTCTATATTATCTTTAATCGTCTATGATTAAGTTTTATAGCCTTTTTCCATATGGGTGTGATTATGACTATCATAATAATTTTTTTAATGAAAATTAAAAATTGTCTCACTATTTTTTTAATAAACATAATATTTTTAACATGGGGATAAAAAGAATTTATTGTCAGTTATAAATATTAATATATAACATAAATTATGTATCTCCATCATGGTAATTTATTTTTTATTTTTAGTGAAGAAATAATTACCATAAATCTTACACAAATATGATGCAAAAATTATTAAATTAATGGAAAAATCCAAAAATCTATATTGGAAATATTAAAAGAAACATATTTTGAGATAATTAAAGGGATCCATGTATTTTTTAGATTAATATAAAATGTTAAATATTTAATAAAATATTTTTTTTTCTAATTTCATTTGTTTTCTTGATGTTATTAATTTTAAAGTAATAAATTTTCCAAAAATTGACATTAATCATATTTTATAATAAATTATATTTTATAAAATGATTTTAAATTACTAAAAATATTATATTCTGAAAAATGGATATTATATATTTTATAATTTCAAAAATTTTCCATTTATAGTCTATTTTTTCATTTATAGATACTATCTTGACCCTCAAAGTGTTAATATCCTTTTTGTCATGGAATGTGTGAATAGGGTTAATGAGGGGTTAAAACCCAAATATGGGGGAAAATTAAAACAAGTGTAATATTTATTTAATTATATTTTTTCGACCCATACACATTCAATCATATAAATAAATCATTTTGGATTCAGTGTGTACCTAGAAAATCTTGTAACACCCCAATCTTTCATGGTACTCTTCTCTTTGAATAATACAGTAGCATGTGTTGTACGCAACTTCGAGATTCTAACACGCCGCGACCAATCAAAGTACCCATTATGAATAGTAATACCAACTTTTTGAAATTTTATATGTTTTATCTTTTAAAATGGATTTCATTTTTGGATTCATAATATCAAAATTAGCCTAGGGTGAAATTTTGGTACTTTTCGGATAACCTTCATATTTTGATGAATAGTGAAAATTACTAAATTTTTATTAAAAACAACTTTTTTAATCAAAATAATTAATATTGATAAATCATGAATTTGAGTGGTTTTAAAGTATATTTATTATATATTTTTACCATTTAATACAATGTTGGTAATTATACATAATTTCATATTTAAACCGGACATAAACAAGTTTTAATCTTTTGATAGTTATTATCTCTTAAAACACGCTTTTTGTTTTGACAACGGAAATTAATTTTAAATTAATTTCTGCCACTTCTATGTTTTTAATTTGGAAAACTGGACTCCATATTTGGAATCAGGATTTCCATATTGTGTAAATAGGTAACTTTTATTTTTAGACATTTTGGATAATTACTTCGGTAAATATTTTATTTACCATGGTTAAAGTGTAAATTCGGTAAATAAGGATTAACAAATAATGTTATAATAATAATAAATTACTTTAAAACATGTCCTAACCTTATTGGTGGATAACGTTCTGACCATGAGCATATTTTGGTAGATTTTGGGACCCCATGGAGACACTTTTAGGTGATAGGGACACTTTATATTAATAAAGTTAAAGTGAATTCAAAAATGACAAAAGCTTATATTTTTTAGAAAAACAATTATTACATAAGGTTATATATGTTATATTTTCGATTATAAATATTACTTAGAAAGATAAAACTATTTCATACATAATGGTATTTTATTTATAATTTTTAGACATTAAATAACATAATTTAGTTATGACACAATGATGATGCAGTAATTACCATATAAGTGAAAAATTAAAATAATTGATATTATAAACACCCAAATAAATATAATTGGAGACTTTTTATGAATTAAACTAATTTTATAGGTCACTATTCCATGTTATTATATATTTAATTAACTTTTTTCGAAGTTATAATTCTTTTATGATTTTTACAAAAATCAATTATTGAATAGTGTCAAAATTGACATAAAAGATTTTTTAAAACAAATATTATATTATTAATTGATATTAAATTCCTAAAAATATAAGGTTCGGCAAGAGAATTATATCATGATATTTGTAGCATTGATGGACCACTTGAGGGTCTCTTGGAGGTGTATATTAATTTTATTAACTATATAATTTAAAAATACAAAGTGACATGGTAAGTGTCAAACTAATTAACAAAGAGTTAAAACTAAAAGATAAGGTTAATATAATTACCCAAACCAGTATAAATTCTATTGGTTGAGTGTTTTTCGACCCATGCCCACCTTAAAATTTAAATAATACACTTTGGATCCATTAGAAACCGAATATAAATTTATTATAAAATAATATTTCTAGATATTCCTAAAGAGCCCCTCCTCCCCCTTATAAAAGGACACAATTCTAACCAATTCCTCACACCTCTAAAGCCTTTTGGCTCATCCAAAATCTGCCCAATTAATCTCTCTACATCCCTCTCCTCCTCTTAGAAGCCTTACCATAGGCAGAATGCATTTCAAGAGTCTTTTTTGGTTCAAACCAAAGGGAGTTACCCAAATTAAAGGCAACAATTTCTCTTGGATTCTTTTCTTTTATTTTACTCCTCCAACACCTAAACTCTTCTTATTCTTTTATTTTGTAACAAAAACAGTATAAAAACTATACTTGGTTATTTTTATGAGAAGTATTCGAACTATACTTACACACAAATCCATCTAATGGGTGAAGAACATAATGTTTCTGTGGATGGAAACCAAAAACGCCTCACGAAACGATGATTGTTCAATTATCTCCTACCGCCTCTCATGGTGGTCATTATGGTTGAAATATAATTAAATATGATATTAATTATATTTATTTTATATATAATCTTATTTAGTTACATTTTATATCATGCCATTATTCGTTTCATGTTGTATATATATACGATAATTTCATTTGAGGAAGTGCGGACTACCGCCCCCTCAAAGTGATATGACTTATTTATACCACACATGGATCATATAAATGATGGTATTAATGAACTTAAGTAACAAATATATGATATTATATTATACGGGAATAAAAATATACCTATTTATTATTTGGTTTTTTTCCTTTTAAAATGAAAAATGAAATGGAAGTTGCGTTCGTGCGTACGTACGGACTACCGTCTCCACGAACCCGATGAGATTCATTACCCATCATATCCATTAGAGACTAACTATCATTTGATGATTGAAATTAATGTTTAAGGACTTGATATCATTCTGTATTTGTATAAGATACATCCTATCCATAACAAACACGGCCTACGTAACGAATCATATAAAGGAAAACGAATCGGTTAACACCCGAAATGACGATAATACTAAAATATTATTAACAAAGAAATATTAAAATATCATATATGATATCATATTTATGTATATGATTATTGTATAATTTAATAACAATGATTTCACTATTATACAAGAGGTTAACCTACACTCTATCAGGTAAAGGTACAAGGTAAAGGGTTTTCATCTCACTCTTTATTCCCATGCGATTCATGCCATATTGCCACTATTACCTTTTTTGTGGTGTATGTAAATCCCATAATTGTAATATTTGTGTAATACACATTAATTTATGTGTAGTTACATATTAATTTTATTATACCTCTTTCAAGGGGTGTATGCTTCATAAGATACCAAATTGGTAAGGTTTAATTTCACAATCTCTTTATTATCCGAGTTTGTTTTTACGTAAGTATCTAATAGGACCTCTTTATCATCCACATCCATGTTTTTAAAAATTTCTTCAAAAACATTTTTACTATTTAATAGAAAATATGTAAAAGTCATTTATACCCTTATTTGACTTTATATGTTTTTAAAGGAATCTTTCCATCGTTTTCGAAACAAGTTACTTTTTAACATTTTTGACAAAATTAAGGTAAGAATGCTTTTTTAACTTATACGGAGGGTGCTGTTATTCTCTGTCGTCATTACTCCATCAAAGATTCCTTCAAAATCTTATAAATATATTTTTAAAATAATGGTTTTCTCTATAATTATGTAACTTTTAAATGATTTCAAAAAAGAGATATTTCTCTCAAATAGTTTTGATTTCATCTATGTCAACATCCTTCGATAAATTTTACACTTTTTTGAAGTTGATTTATTATGATAAAATTCATCCATTTGTATTTAAGGTTTTGTGATATGTTTGACTATGAATGAGTTATTTTTATTCCATTAATGGTTTAAGATTAATGTTTTTTAATTTCATATGCTAGTTTTAATATGAATGTTTATGTTATATTTAATCCTATTATTAAGATGAATGTGTTGGACTAGTATGTTCTGGGTTGGGGACAGGAAAAAGTAAGCCATCCGGGTTGGGTTCCGGTTACAGCAGAACCTCCGGGTTGGTGTCCGGTTATTAGAGGCACTCTGGGTTGGTGTCCGGTTATTAGAGGCACTCCGGGTTGGTTTCTTATTATTAGAGGCACTCTGGGTTGTTGTCCAGTTATTAGAGGCACTCTGGGTTGGAGTCGGGTTAAAAAGGCTCTTCGGGATGGTGTTCGGCTACACAGGATCTCCAGGTTGGGTTCTGGTTACAGTTATCCCTTAGGTCTTGGCACGAGGCCTTGACACCGAAATTAAAGTTCGACATTATGCATTTCCTTCACTATGAAAGTGGTTATTGATATTGCATGCGATTATTCAATTAGTAGAATATCCATGTGATTAAGTAAATGGAATTATTTCGTTTTATTTATGCCATATTATGCTGAAGTTCAAGTTTAAAAGGCTTTTGTTTTATTTATTCATTGCCTTAAATTTTTATGTTTATTTATGAATGTTTCCTCTATATTGTTATCCTTACTGAGCATCTGAACTCACCCCTTTTTATGTTTTATTTTTCCCAGGATTCAAAGAAGTGTATTATGATTGATATTTACGGTTAAGCCATGGGAATAATGGCGTTCATAAAAGATTATTAATGTTGTTTTGTATGTTATAAAGTGTAATGTAACATTTATGTATGTAATCTATTTTCCAAGACTGCTAAACTGATCGGTCCTTCGGGACGTGATTCCTTGTGAACATGACAATGTATTAAAATAATGCACCTACTCAAGATAACTAGGTTCGGGGCATTACAATTGGTATTAGAGAAGTTTATCAATAACCTTGGAAGCTAGATTTAGATAAACTCTGATTAGAGAACATATCCCTAAGATAGACTTTGAGGATTAGTAGAGAAGAACTTCTGAGAATTTTGATATTGTAGAGATTTTGTGAGTTTTCCGAGAAATACATCCCTGTCTGGATACGAGCAGGTAGAGGCGGCTCTGGCATAGATATACCATGGGATAAAACCCGAAAACACCGATTTCAGCTAGACTCGAACGAGAACTGGTGCACGACAACAGGCCTTGCTTCACTCTTGGTATTGACACTCCCGGGGGATATGCTTAGGATAATTCTCATTTTCTTTAAAAACCATTTTGAAGGGTTTATGAGTATATACTTCTTCAAAGAAGACATTTTTATGATTATGGATTATATCCATAAACTGTTTAATTTATGTTAAGTGTTTTACAAGTTTGGTATTAGGTACTGTTATTCATAAACTAATCTAGTGTATGCCATTGTTTAGAAATGACTCCTAGTAGAAGGAATGAGAACTCCAGCAATACGAATGATCCAAAGAGTAAGAAATATCACATATTTCATGGTCTTAATCCAGAATTTATAAAGGGAAATAGTCTCCCACATATTATCATCATATGAAGAAATAGTATCATGTGTTTATATGATAAGTAAAGAATTCTCGGAGTGCTATGGCTTTGTAAGGAATCCAGATAAGGAAAGGATGGTAGAGAGAAGGACAGATAAAGGGAATAAGGTAAAGAAGGATTTTCCCATATGTGATAACTGTAGAAAGAATCACCTTGGAAAATTCTTGAAGGGAATGGGAGTATGTTATAAGTGTGGAAAAAAGGACACCAAGTACGTCACTACAAGTGTAAGAAAAAGGTTTTAAATGTAAAATGCTTCATCTTCAAAGAGTTTGGACACTACGCAAACCAATGTCCCAGTCATAAGACTATGCCACAAATGATTCTATTGGATAATAATCAAGTTATGATACTACCACATATGAAGAGGAATGACTAGTGTTCTTATGTTGTTATTTTGGAATTATTTCATTGAAGTGTTGTATCAATGATGTTATGGAAATAAATAAGGATTGTACTACAATACTATCTCATTGAGGATTTGAGATTTTATAATACTAAGAAAAGTGACTCTACAGCGAGTTAAACTTTTTGGAAATTATATAGAAAAAATGATCTTAAATGTGTTTAATTTCCTTATAAATTTTGGACTCTCAGTTTGGATAGCAGTATTTTGGATAAGTCTATAGGTTGGAATGGATTAAGTTTGAAAGTGTATTTTTGGATTTTTATAAAAGGACAACCTGCAGACCATGTGACAACACGTCGCGTTGGACAAAGTTGCGGGAATTAAACCCACAACTATAGTGCGATTGAGATTTATCACCTACCACTGGACTATGTGAATTCCCTGGATTGTATAATGTAGTTTCTTTTTTTAATGGGTCTGATATGTAAATCATAAATTCATTATATTTGGAACCCTATACGATTAGGATAAATAGAGTAATTTTGAGTTGTATTATGTTTTGGGGTGAAAGATGAGATTGTGGTAGAAGTTTGTTAATGGATAAAAATCTAATTATAAAGTAGGTATATATCCTTATTATCTTATCCAATCTCATAAATAAATTCCTCAAAATTAAGAAAAGGAACTTAGAACAAAAATTTTGTCCTAGATGGTACCTTAGATAATCACAAATTTATGGCATTGGGATTGTTGGACTTTTCATAACCATGTTCTCTTCCAATCTCCATCAGATATAAATGGTTATATTTCTCTTCCATATCCATATTTTCCTACATGTAACATTAGTATTTGTTATTTTCAGTATCCTCTATACTTACCACTCTTTATTTTAAATAGAGGCCTCATTAATCCATTTTTCTGATGTGGGATTTCAACTAAGATATTTTGAAATATCAACCCCAAGTTTATGATACCAAGAATTAATTGCGAGGACCCAATTTATTTAAGGAGGGGAGAAGGTAACACCCCATGCTTCCATGGTACTATTCTCTTTGAATAACAAAGTAGCGTGTGTTGTACGCAACTTCGAGATTCTAACACGCCGCGACCAATCAAAGTACCCGTTATGAATAGAAATACCAACTTTCTGAAATTTTATACATTTTATCTTTTAAAATGGACTTCATTTTTGGATTCATAATATCGAAATTAGCCTAGGGTGAAATTTTGGTACTTTTAGGATAACTTTCATATTTTGATGAATAGTGAAAATTACTAAATGCACTACCACAAAACTGGGCAAGGCATGAACCTGCCTTTATCAGCACTAACGGAAAAGCCCTGATAAAGGTCCTCCCCTTTATTAGCGCTTTTGTTAGCGCTGTTAAAGGTTGTATTTATCAGCGCTTTTCATTTTAGCACTGATAAATACACCCTTTATCAACGCTTTTTACTAGTGCTGATAAAGGGTCCCGTGGATTTGTTAAAAACCTGCGGGTCCTCTTCCTCCTCCCCGCACACAATCAAGCTCTCGCAGAAGCCCTCGTCTGCGCCGCTGCCGCCTCCTCCTCCTCCGCCGCCGCGGTCGCCGCCTCCTCCTCTGCTTCTGGTCCTCCTCCTCCTCCACCACCGGCCTCACCCTCCTCCTCCTCTGGTGCATCCGCTGCCTTTGCCCTGCCTCAGCCCTGCCTCCACGCCGCTGCCGCCGGTGCCTCCTCCTCCACCGCGGCCTCCTCCTCCTCCGCCGGTTCCTCCTCCTCCTCCACCGGTGCCTCCTCCTCCACCGCGGCCTCCTCCTCCACCGCAGCCTCCTCCTCCTCTGCTGGTGCCTCCGTGGCCTCCTCCTCCTACATTGTGCGGTATGCTATGCCCAATAATTGTAATTTGCATTATTTTTTGTTTTTGTTCTATATTTCAACTATCATGATTTGTGTGATTCAATTTTATTTGAAGTGGGGGGGGGGGTGCAGGTGTTGCGGGGGTGTAGTGGGTGGGGGGGTGTGCAGGTGGGGGTGTTTAGGTGGGGGAGATGTGCAGTGGGTGAACATGTGTATGTGGGGAATATAATGGGGGGTCTATTGGGTGTGAGGTGGGGGTGTGTACAGGTTGTGGGTGGGGGTGGGGGTGGGTTGTGCATGTGGGGGTGGGTGGGATATGCAAGTGGGAGGGGGGGGGGGTTGTTGAAGTGGGTGGTGGGGAAGAGAGTGTTCTAGTTGGGGGGGGGGTCTAGGTAGGTGGGAGTCTGTTCGTGGGTGAGGTTGGGGGTGTACAAGTGGGGGGTGTGAAGGTAGGGGTGGGGGAGGGGGTTGTGCAAGTGGGGGGGGGGGTGTTGTGGGTGGATGGGAGGGGGGATGTGCAGGAGTCTGCTGGGGGAGATATGGGGAGGGGGGATGTGCATTTGGGAAGTCGACACTTCCATAGTTTTCCAATAAGCACTGGGAAGTCATCACTTCTAAAGATTTGGATAGGCCTGAGGCCTCATAGGTTTTGGTTCTTGTCTATTTATCTTGATGAGTAAGGAATCATATGATCTAAAAGTGACATCAACTATATATGATTAGTTCTTTCTCCCACAAAACAATTTTCTAGAAATAATATATCTTTGGAAGGTGAGTGAGCCTTTTCGAATTCTTTCATATAGAGACCAGTCAAGGAAAGTATCCATATATATCCACCTAGAGTAGGGACCTCTGCGGCCGCCGCCTCCTCCTCCTCTGTCGCGGCCGCCTCCTCCTCCTCTACTCCTGCTCCTCCTCCTCCTCCTCCACCGGCCTCATCCTCCTCCTCCTCCGCTGCCTCCGCCAATGCCTCCTCCTCCTCCGCCGGTGCCGCCGGTGCCTCCGTGGCCTCCTCCTCCGTCGCCGGTGCCGTCGGTGCCTCTGGGGCCTCCTCCTCCTCCGCCGTCACACCGCGGTCAAGCCGTAGTCATGCCGCGGTCACGTCGGTGCCTCCGCGGCCGCCGTCGCCTCCTCTGCTCCTGCTACTCCTCCTCCTCCTCCACCGGCCTCATCCTCCTCCTCCTCTACTGCCTCCGCTGCCTCCACCCTGCCTCCGCCCTGCCTCTGCACTGCCGCCGGTGCCTCCTCCTCCACCGCGGCCTCCTCCTCCTCCACTGCGGCCTCCTCCTCTGCCTCCGCTGCCACCGCTGCCTCCTCCTCCTCCGCCGCGGCCACCGCCTCCTCCCCTCCACTGTCCTCATCCTCCTCCTCCTCTGCTTCCTTCGCTGCCTCCACCCTGCCTCCGCGCTGCCGTCGGTGCCTCCTCCTCCACCGCGGCCTCCTCCTCCTCCGCTGATGCCTCCTCCTCCGCCGGTGCCACCAGTGCATCCACGTCTCCTCCTCCTCCACCATCATGCTGCGGTCACACCGCGGTCACGCCGTGGTCACGCCGCGGTCACACCGCGGTCATTCCGCGGTCAAGCCGCGGTCACGCCGCGGTCACGCCGTGGTCACGCCGCGGTCACGCCGCGGTCACGTCGCGGTCACGCCGCGGTCACGCCGGTGCCTACACGGCCGCCGCCTCCTCCTACTCCACCGCGGCTGCCTCCTCATCCTCTGCTCCTGCTCCTCCTCCTCCTCCTCCTCCACCGGCCTCATCCTCCTCCTCCTCCGATGCCTCCGCTTCCTCCACTGCCTCCGCTGCCTCCGCCCGGCCTCCGCCCAGCCTTTGCGCTTCCGTTGGTGCCTCCTCCTCCACTGCGGCCTCCTCCTCCACTGCCGATGCCTCCTCCTCCTCCGCCGGTGCCGCTGGTGCCTCCGCGGCCGCCTCCTCCTCCGCGGTCACGCCGGTGCCTCTGAGGCCGCCTCCTCCTCCTCCTCCTCTGCGGCCTCCTCCTCCTCCTCTGCTCTTACTCCTCCTCCTCCTCCTCCACCGGCCTCATCCTCCTCCTCCTTCGCTGACTCCGCTGCCTCCGCCCTGCCTCCGCCCTGCCTCTGCGCTACCGTCGGTGCCTCCTCCTCCACCGCGGCCTCCTCCTCCTCCACCGCTGTCTCCTCCTCCTCCTCCGCTGCCTCCTCCTCCTCCGCCGCGGTCACCGCCTCCTCCTCTGATCCTCCTCTTCATCCCCTCCACCGGCCTCATCCTCCTCCTCCTCCGCTGCCTTCGCTGCCTCCGCCTCCTCCTCCTCCTATGCTCTTCCTCCTCCTCCTTCTCCTCCACCGCAGCCTCATCCTCCTCCTCCTCCACTAGCGCTTCCTCCTCCTCCTCCTAGTCCGCTGCCTCATCATCCTCCTCCACCGGCGCCTCCTCCTCCTCCTCTTCCTACTCTGCTTCCTCCTCCTCCACCGCGGTTTGAGAGGTGCCTCAAGTACTCAGGTGAGTCTCACAAGCTTTATTTTAGTTTTATACGATGTTTTTTTGGAGATTTTTCAAATGGAACATGGTTTTCTGTTCATATTTTTTGAGAAACAATGTAGAACCTTGAGCATGAGGAGGTTTTCAGTCCTCTTTCTAAATCACATAGTTGACTTTCATGGTTAGTGAAGGTTAACCATGGGATATCTTAGAGGAAACCATGTGAGGTGGATTTTATTTAGGGATTAAGATACCATTTTTTCATGATTTCATACAAAACATGTGAAATTTTATAGACTGAGGTAGTTCCAATTTACATAATTAATGCATAGTTTGGTAAACTATGTTGACCAAATATTTGAAGGGGTTTTCTTGTACAGTTCCACCACATTATTAATATATGGTTTGGAAAATTGTGTAGAACATTAAAATTATATTTTCATCTTTTTCCCTCTAAAATTCCAATAGGGGAAGCCCCCATTTCTCATCCTCCCTCTTATACAATGCCGAATTGTCCCACCCCCTTATTCCTCTTTGATTCTCCTTTCCATGGGGAGTTTTTTAATGGATTTATTCAACAATTCTAAGTGATTTCACCATCTTCCTTACCATTTTATTCTTTATATTTAGTTTCTATTGATTTTTGATTTATCTAGATTAGGTTTTATGGGTGATTCAACTGGAGCACGGTGGTATCATATTGATTTGATGGGGGTGTTTTCCTACCTCATGTATAAGAGGAATCATAATGGTATCTGCAAGTCACCAATCATTATAAAGGATTTGTGTTTCCTTTTGTAGATTTCATGGATATTGGATCAAATTATATAATGTTTTCTATGGATTTGGTTTGGTTGGGTATTTTTCCTAAGATGGCACTAAGATCCCACTTCAGATCTTATATGGATTTTTGGTCTTGGTTCTAACATGAAAAGTCCCCAAGATGAGTTTCTAGTGAATATAACAAGTTTAAATTGATTTGGATAATTAATTATAAATGTTATAATTTAATAATTTTGGTTTTTTGGAGAGAGGAAGGAGCTATATTGATGATTTGATCTTGGGGTAGACAAATGGACGAGGCTTAGCGAGCCTAGGAAAAGTTTTCAACTTGAAATTAAAATAGTAGAAACATATAAAATAGGTATGTGGTCCCCATGGATAGTAAAACCCCTTTTGGAGATCATGGAATAGTTGATAATAGGTTGTTTGGATCATTCATTGCTTCTAGATATTTGTCCATATTTTCCTTGGTGTTTTTGGTTTATACTTCTCTCAATCCCTATTGGTGTAAGTTATTTTTACCTTGTGTTTGTACTTATACTCTTTTTTTTAATTGAGTCCTTTGGGGCATGAATTAGGTGACCAATTCATGTCACCAATTTTATTAAAAAAATGACCATGAGGTGGTATTTCATTGAAATGGAAAAAATTACATAGTAGTGAGGTCTATGATACTACTAATAGGGACATTGATTTTGATTAGTGATTATATTTGTTATGAAAAGTGGATAGGTGAGAGATTTCAGTCCTTATTGTGTATTTGGCCTGTTTGGTTGAGTGTCCTGCACTACTAGGTTTTAGAGATCTAGATGATTTGAGGCTTGGGGATTGTAGTGGTTCCCAATATATTTTTTATTTTGGTATTTATTTATTCATTTATTTCCTTGAAGTATCTTGTTTTTTATCTAAATTATACTCATATTCCTTCTCCTTTAACCTATATACTTATCCTATGGATTTTAAATAGGTTGAATATAAATAAATAATGGATGAATGCCAATCGTTTGACAAAAGTGTATGAAGAAGGCGTGAAAGAATTTATCAAGTTTGCAATAGATCATGCATGTGACTCTTCTCAAATCCTTTGTCCGTGTTTACGCTGTTGTTATTCAAAACAAATTAGTCCAGATGAGTTGGAAGAACACTTGATCTGTCACGGAATAGATCAAAGTTATACATGTTGGAATAAACACGCGGAAACAACGAATGTAGGTAGTGACTGGGGTGACACTGCGTTTTATGGATCATCTGATATGATTACAAACATGAACAGTGAAGATGAACGTATGGAGGATGTGATTATAGATGTGAATGATGATGAAGATCATATTGAGAAAATGACGAGGATCTTAAGATTGTTTTGATACTTTAGTACAATGATCCATGAGTCATTTGTGACGTGTACGAATCGACTGCACCTCAATCCGACGCACAGTGTGACCGGTATGGAAAAAATTGTCTTCTATTAGTTTGAAAATGACATAAACTTTGGAAAACAACACCAATGACATACTTCAAACTGATAAAACGCCATCGGATTGTTTTTATACTTTAGGAAAACGATCCACGAGTCATTTGTGATGTGTACGAATCGACCTCACCTCAATCCGACGCACGGTGTGACCAGTATGGCTAAAAGTGTCTGATATCAGTTTCAAATTGAGATAAATTCTGGAAAACAACACCAATGACATACGCCAAACCGAGAAAACACCTTCGGATTGTTTTGATACTTTTGGACAACGATCCACGAGTCATTTGTGACATGTACGAATCGACCGCACCTCAATCCGACGCACGGTGTGACCGGTATGGCTAAAATTGTCTGATATCAGTTTGAAAATGACATAAAATTTGGAAAACAACACCAATGACATACGCCAAACCGAGCAAACGCCATCGGATTGTTTTGATACTTTAGGAAAACAATCCACGAGTCATTTGTGATGTGTGCGAATCGACCGCACCTCAATTCGACGCACGGTGTGACCGGTATGGCTAAAATTGTCTGATATCAGTTTGAAAATGACATAAACTTTGGAAAACAACACCAATGACATACGCCAAACCGAGCAAACGAGTTTGGATTGGTTTGATACTTTAGGACAACGATCCAAGAGTCATTTTTGACCTGTACGAATCGATCTCACCTCAATCTGACGCACGGTGTGACTGGTATAGCTAAAATTGTCTGATATCAGTTTGAAAATGACATAAACTTTGGAAAACAACACCAATGACATACGCCAAACCGAGAAAATGCCTTCGGATTGTTTTGATACTTTAGAAAAACGATCCACGAGTCATTTGTGATGTGTAAAAATCGACCGCACCTCAATCTGACGCATGGTGTGACCGGTATGGCTAAAATTGTCTGATATCAGTTTGAAAATGACATAAACTTTGGAAAACAACACCAATGACATACGCAAACCAAGCAAACGCCTTCGTATTGTTTTGATACTTTAGGAAAACGATCCACAAGTCATTTGTGATGTGTAAGAATTGACCGCACCTCAATCCGACGCACGGTGTGACCGGTATGGCTAAAAGTGTCTGATATCAGTTTCAAATTGAGATAAATTTTGGAAAACAACACCAATTAGATACACCAAACCGAGCAAACTCCTTCATATTGTTTTGATACATTAAGACAATGATCCACGAGTTATTTTGGACGTGTATGAATTGACCGCACCTCAATCTGACGCACGGTGTGACCGGTATGGCTAAAATTGTCTGATATCAGTTTGAAAATGACATAAACTTTGGAAAACAACACCAATGACATACGCCAAACCGAGAAAATGCCTTTGGATTGTTTTGAAACTTTAGGAAAATGATCCACGAGTCATTTGTGATGTTTACGAATCGACCGCACCTTAATCTGACGCACGGTGTGACCGATATGGCTAACATTGTCTGATATCAGTTTGAAAATGACATAATCTTTGGAAAACAACACCAATGACATACACCAAACTGAGAAAGCGCCTTCGTATTGTTTTGATACTTTAGGAAAAAGATCCACGAGTCATTTGTGATGTGTACGAATTGACCGCACCTCAATCCGACGCACGGTGTGACCGGTATGGCTAAAATTGTCTGATATCAGTTTGAAAATGACATAAACATTGGAAAACAACACCAATGACATACGGAAAACCGAGAAAACGCCTTCGGATTGTTTTGATACTTTAGGAAAACGATCCAAGATTCATTTTTGACGTGTATGAATCGACCGCACCTCAATCCGACGCACGGTGTGACCGGTATGGCTAAAATTGTCTGATATCAGTTTGAAAATGACATAAACTTTGGAAGACAACACCAATGACATACGTCAAACCGAACAAACGCCTTCGGATTGTTTTGATACTTTATTACAACGATCCACGAGTCATTTCTGACGTGTAAGAATCGACCGCACCTCAATTTGATGCACGGTGTGACCGGTATGGCCAAAATTGTCTGATATCAGTTTGAAAATCACATAAACTTTGGAAAACAACAACAATGACATACGCCAAACCGAGAAAACGCCATCGGATTGTTTTGATACATTAGGACAACGATCCACGAGTCATTGTTGACGCATACGAATCGACCGCACCTCAATCCGACGCACGGTGTGACCGGTATGGATAAAAGTGTCTGATATATGTTTCAAATTGAGATAAACTTTGGAAAACAACACCAATGACATACGCCAAACCAAGAAAATGCGTTCAGATTGTTTTGATACTTTAGGAAAACGATCCAAGAGTCATTTTTGATGTGTACAAATCGACCGCACCTCAATCCGACGCACGATGTGACCCGTATGGAAAAAATTGTCTGATATCAGTTTGAAAATGACATAAACTTCGGAAAACAACACCAATGACATATGCCAACCCCAGAAAACGCCTTCGGATTGTTTTGATACTGTAGAAAAACGATCCATGATTCATTTGTGACGTGTATGAATCGACCACACCTCAATCCGATGCACGGTGTGACCGGTATGGCTAAAATTGTCTGATATCAGTTTGAAAATGACATAAACTTTGGAAAACGACACCAATGACATACGCCAAACCAAGAAAACGCCTTCAGATTGTTTTGATACTTTAGGAAAACGATCCACGAGTCATTTGTGACGTGTACGAATCGACCGCACCTCAATCCGACGCACGGTGTGACCGGTAATGCTTTTCATTAGATAAAGAATCCGTATTTATTAAATGAGATAAATCAATCAAAAACATTTTGATTTTACATTATTCCCTTTCATTGTTATGAAAATGAAAACATTTGAGTTTAAAATTTAATATTTTAGTTTCACATTTCCCTATTAATGTATTCTTTCATATTACTGTTTTAATTTCTTTCATTATTGCATTACTAACATAATATTTGTTTTCTTATATAGATGAATTTTTTTCCTTTAGTTCGGATGCTTTGTTCGGCAACAAATACCATCGAGATCGGATCACGGATATCCAAGGATGAAACATGAATGTTTATAACTGTTGTTGAATAATTGTAAATGTAACCATGTAAAACAATGTTTGAAATGTATATAGCAATGCGTTTTTTTTGTATTCATGATGTTAAGTAAATGTATATACCGTTGTCAGTCAAAATATTGGGTGCGGGTGTTATGGTGTGCAGGTGTGAATGTGCTACTTTGTGCAGGTATTCTGGTGTGCAGGTGTGCAGGTACTATTTTTTAGGTGCAGGCGCTGGGGCCTTTATCAGCGCTTTTTTAGCGCTGATAAAGGAGACCTTTAACCGCGCTAGAGGAGTGCTGATAAAGGGACCCTGTATCAGCGCTCCGAGAAGCACTGATATACTTGACCTTTATCAGTGCTCCACCACGCACTGATAAAGGACACCTTTATCAGCGAGAAGCGCTGATATAGGGGACCCCCCTTTATCTACTCCGGAATTAACAGCGCTTTTCTAGCGCTGTTAATGCTGGTTTTTAGCGCTGATAAAGGGGAAGGTTGTAGTAGTGATGTTTATTAAAAACAACTTTTTTAATCGAAATAATTAATAGTGATAAATTATTAATTTGAGTGGTTTTAAAGTATATTTAGAATATATTTTTACAATTTAATATAATTTTTATCATTGTAAATAATTTCATATTTAAACCAGACATAAACAAGTGTCAATCTTTTGATATTTATTATATCTTAAAAACACACTTTTTGTTTTGACGGCGGGAATAAATTTTAAATTAATTTCTGCCACTTCTATGTTTTGAATTTGGAAAAATGGACTCCATATTTGGAATCATGATTTCCAAATTGTTTAAATAGGTAACTATTATTTTTAGACATGTTGGATAATTACTTTGGTAAATATTTTATTTACCATGGTTAAAGGGTAAATTCGGTAAATAAGGGTTAAAAAATAATATAATAATAATAATAAATTACCCTAAAACATGTCCTAACATTATTGCTGGATACATGTCCGGCCATGGGAATCTTTGAGTCTATTTTGGGATCCCATGGAGCCACTTGTAGGTGATAGTGACACTTTATATTAATTAAGTTAAAGTGAATACAAAAATGATAAAAGATTATATCTTTAGAAAAACAATTTTTACATAGGGTTATATATGTTATATTTTCAATTATAAATATTCATTAGAAAGATAAAAATATTTTCTACATAATGGTATTTCATTTATAATTTTTATACATTAAATAATATAATTTAGTTATGACACAATGATGATGCAGTAATTACCATAATAGTGAAACATTAAAGTAATTGATATTATAAACACCCAAATAAATATAATTTGAGACTTTTTATGAATTACACTAATTTTATAGGTTACTATGACATGTTATAATTTATTTAATGAATGTTTTTCGAAGTAATCATTCTGTTATGATTTTTACAAAAATCAACTATTGAATAGTGTCAAAATTGACAAAAATGAGTTTTTAAAACAAATATTATATTATTAATTGATATTAAATTCCTAAAAATCTTTGGTTTGGCCAAAAGTCTTATATAATGATAGGTGTATCATTAATGGACCACTTTGGTGTCTCTTGTAGGTATATAGTAAGTTTATTAACTATATAATATAAAAATAAAAAGTGACATGGTAAGTGTCAAACTAATTAACTAAGAGTTAAAACTAAAAGATAAGGTTAATATAATGACCCAAACATGTCTAAATTCATTTGGTTGAGTGTTTTTTGATCCATACCCACCTTAAAATTTAAATAATCTACTTTTGAGCCATTATAAACTGAATATTAATTTATTATAAAATAATATTTCTAGATATTCCTAATGAGCCCCTCCTCCCCCTTATAAAAGGTCACCACTTCTAACCAATTCCTCACACCTCACAAGCCTTTTGGCTCATCTAACCTCTACCAAATTAATCTAACTACATCTATATTCTTCTCTTATAAGCATTACATTAGGAAGAAGGCATTTTAAGAGTTCTTTTTTGCTTCAAACCAAAGGGAGTTACCCAAAATAAAGGTAACGATTTCTCTTAGCTTCCTTTCTTTTATTTTACTTCTCCAACCCATAAACTCTTCTTATTCGTTTATTTTGTAACAAAACCAGTATCCTAAATATACTAGGATATTCTTATGAGAAATATTCGAACTAAACTTACACACAACTCCATCTAATGGGTGAAGAACATAATGTTTCTGTGGATGACAACCAAAAACACCTCACAAAACGATGATTGTTCAATTATCTTCTACCACCTCTCATGGTGGAAATTATGATGGAACTATAATTAAATATGATATTAATTATATTTATTTTATATATAAGCTTCTGTAATTCCATTTTATATCATACCATTATTCGTTTCATGTTGTATATATATACGATAATTTCATTTGAGAAAGTGCGGACTACCGCCCCCTCAAAGTGATATGACTCGTTTATAACATACATGAAACATATAAAGGATGGTATTAATGAACTTAAGTAACAAATATAAGATATTACATTATACTGGAATAATAATATACCTATGTATTATTTGGTTTTGTTTCCTTTTAAAATAAAAAATGAAATGGAAGTTGCGTTCGTGCGTACGTACGGACTACCGTCTCCACGAACGCGATGAGATTCATTCCCCATCGTAACCATTCAAGACTAATTATCATTTGATGATTAAAATTAATGTTTAAGGACTTGATATCATTCTGGATTTGAATAAGATACAACCTATCAATAACAAACACGACTTACATAACGAAGCATATAAAGGAAAATGAACCGGTTAACACCTGAAACGATGATAATACTAAAATATTATTAACAAAGCAATATTAAAAGATCATATATGATATCATATTTATGTAAATTATTATTTTATAATTTAATAAAAATGATTTAACTATTATACAGAAGGTTAACCTACACTCTATCAGGGAAAAGTACAAGGTAAGGGGTTTTCATCTCACTCTTTATTCCCGTGAGATTCATGTCATATTGCCACTATTACCTTTTGTGTGGTGTATGTACTGCCCATAATTGTATTATTTGTGTAATAAAAATTAATTTATGTGTATTTACATATTAATTGTATGATAACTCTTTCAAGGGGTGTATGTTTCGTAAGTTACCAAATTGGTAAGGTTTAATTTCACAATCTCTTTATTATCCAAGGTTGTTTTTACGTAAGTATCTACTAGGACCTCTTTATCATCTACATCCTTGTTTTTAAAAATGACTTTAAAAACATTTTTCCTATTTAATAGACAATGGGTTAAATTCATTTATACCCTTATTTTACTATATATGTTTTGAAAGGAATCTTTCCATCGTTTTCGAAACAAGTTACTTTTTAACGTTTTTGACAAAATTAAGGTAAGAATGTTTTTTTAAATTATACGGCGGGTGCGGTTATTCTCTACCGTTATTACACATTTGAAGCTTCCTTCACATGCTTATAAAGATATTTTCAAAATAAAAGTTTTCTCTATAATTATGTGACTTTTAAATGATTTCAAAAAAAAGATATTTCTCTCAAATAGTTTTGATTTCTTCTATGTCAACATCTTTTGATAAATTTTACACTTTTTTGAAGTTGATTTATTATGATACAAATCTTCCATATAGTATTTATGGTTTCGTGATATGTTTGACTATGAATGAGTTATTTTTATGCCATTAATGGTTTATGATTAATGATTTGTCATTTGGTATGCTAGTTTTAATACGATTGTTTATGTTATATTTCATCCTCTTCTAAAGATGAATGTGTTGGACTAGTATGTTCCGGGTTGGGGACCGGTAAAAGTAAGCCCTCCAGGTTGGGTTATGGTTACAGCAGACCCAATGGGTTGGTGTCCGGTTATTAGAGGCACTCCGGGTTGGTGTCCGGTTATTAGAGGCACTCCGGGGTGGAGTCTGGTTACAGAGGCTCTCCGGGGTGGAGTCCGGTTACAAAGGCTCTCCTGGTTGGGTTCTTGTTACAGTTTTCCCTTAGGTCTTGGCATGAGGCCTTGAAACCGAAATTAAAGTTCGACATTATGCATTTCCTTCACTATGAAAGTGGTTATTGATATTGCATGTGATTATTAAATTAGTAGAATATCCATTTGAATAAGTAAACAGAATTATTTCATTTTATTTATGCCATATTATACTGAAGTTCAAGTTTAAAAGGATTTTGTTTTATTTATACATTGCCTTAAATTTTTATGTTTATTTATGAATGTTTCCTCTATATTTTTATCCTTACTGAGCATCTGAGCTCACCCCTTTCTATGTTTTATTTTTCCCAGGATTCCAAGAAGTGTATTGTGATTGATATGCAGGGTTAAGCCAAGGGAATAATGGCGTTCATAAAGGATTATTTATGTTGTTTTGTATGTTATAAAGTGTAATGTAACATTTATGTATGAAATCTATTTTCCAAGACTGCTAAACTGATCGGTCATTCAAGAGGTGATTCCTTTGTAATCATGCCAATGTATTAAAATAATGCACCGACTCTAGGTAACTAGGGTCGGGGCGTTACAATCTAGTGATGTTTTCTTCATATGTCGCTATTAAATCCTCTTCAATTTCCCTCATTTATAGGAATTTCTTATTCATTATAATTTTAATAAACTTATGGAAATATTTATCAAGGAAAATACTATTAAAAGTTTCTTATTACATGGTATCAGTATATTATCTATCTCTAGTATTCTTAGATAATGAACACCATCAATCAACTTCACCTTAAAAAATATAAATGGAATGAGTTTCCTTTTGATGTTATGAATATCCCATGACTTCAATATCCTTTCCAAAATATTTATCCATACACATTATATGACTGTATCTAATGTTCCACTATTATTATTAGGGTGTTCTCTAATAAAATTATTAATAAATGACTTGTCCCTTTGTGGTTAATTTATTTTACAACAAAAATGTATTCTAACACTATTTAAAACCCATGTCAAATAAGTAATCACTGTAAAAAAACTACTCATTCTAAATTACAACTAATTTGGGATATGTATCTGGAATGATATTTTCTTCATGACACCTTCCTACTTCCATTCCCCTATTTTCTCTATAAAACCCATTTTGAGCAGATGTAGATTAGATGAAGCCACATGGTAATCTTAAAATGTGATATGAATACAACTTAATAAAAAATTAGAATCTCTTGAGTGTGTTCTATTAGTATTATCCTAACCTATAAAGTAATGTAAACCATTTTTATTATACCAACAATATAGAACTTTCCTTAAAGAATTGTATAGTCTTCAGTTCTCTGCTAAGAATTAATTTTCTTGAATTCCCAAACACCATTGTGATTTAGATTTTTAGATAATTAGGGAATAACTATTTCATAGAAAACCCATCCATTAAAAAGTGTACCATTAAACTTATTTTAAATTTTTCCCAGAATATAAAATTCTTAAAATGTAATGGAATTTTTACACAAAAAATCCAAGACTTTCAACATCACCTATTATTTGTTACTATTAATCCATAAAACCTATGAAAACCATTTGAAAACATGGGATGAGAAAAAAATATCATTAAGGGATATTATAGAAATAAATCTATTTGTCCAATGAAAAATAGAAAACCCAAAAAATAGTTACCTTTTCAATTATTCTTTTAGCATATAAAATTATTAATATCCGCATTTCAAATTAAATATATTATTAAATAAAATATTTAAATCCCATAATATGTAAATATATACCCTTATAGACATCTTTGTCAAATATATTCACAAACTGTGTTTACTCGTGTAAGATATAACTAGATCTCAGTTACATCCATAGGAGAAACCTCCCTAGTTTACTCATTCTTTACTTCCATTGAAGGTAATAAACATTACCCCATGCAATGGAGAGAGATATCTTGTTCACCCTGAAGGAACCTGGGTAATTTTTATGTTTGAAAAAAATATATTTTAATCTTTTTGGGTCTCTATTTATGTCAAAACATAAAATATGATATACCCCAACTTTGATTCTTTTAGTGATCATGTCAATATTAATTAAGCATGAAGAAGAAAAATGTAAATTAAAAAAAGAACATACCACATAATATTTTAATTGGAAAAATATTTCACTCATCATCGATAGTAATCACTCAAAAGAAAAAAAAACTCAGAACCATCTATATTTTCCATACACGTTCATTAATCTTGGTGATCGTTATTATTTTTTCAAGTAATATAACTGAGAGAGTCTCTTAAATTTGTTTTGCAGAAGATATATTGGATCAGGGTGTTCCAAAACACACTTTCTCCCTCCAAAACAAGAGAGAGATATAGGATAATCATTTAAATTAAAGGGAATGAATATTACCTATAATTTATGATTATTTTTATATTTATTATTTGGTTTAAGCTTTTTTAAATTTCACTTGAGACCTTGAATAAATTAACCCGTCATTAAACATCACAATGAATACTTATAGCCTCAAAAAATTATCAAAATGATCATAAGTAAATTATCACTTGTAAAAAAATGTGTTATTGGATAATATTAGACTTATTAACTTGAATCATATCCCTGTTAATATTTAATGAACCCTGGTTATTAATTATTTAATATTCATTCAAAACATATTTTTATTATATTTAGTAATTAACATGGCATTATAATAATTAAATAAACTCATTTTTCATTATTCAAAACTCAAAAAAATATTGAATTTTATTTATTTCCTTGATGATCATATGAACTTGGATAATACCCAAACACTATTGTGGGTCCCACCATGTTTTAATCATTAATTCTCTAGAATTGGTAGAGCTTCTTAATACACTTTGTGTCTGCCCCTCTATGATTAATTCTAGATATAAGTGATTAATACTGAAACTCCAAGAATGGATTTTAAAAACCCATCAAGGCATATAATGATACAAGGATTATTTATAGAAATAACAACCTCCTGTGAATACACATTGTTTATTATTATCTCATTGTATCATGATATCTCATAAAGTAGAGTTCACACATTATGTCGTCATCCTTTCTTAATTTATTTATATATGTATTTAGTTTATATAATTACCGTAAATAACAATATCCTTGGACTAAATAAAGTTAATTCCATCATAGAAAAATGGGACTATGTAATCTCTTTCTATCAAAATTGAAAAAACATTTCTTGATCATTCATCCATTTCCATACCATTAATGACACACCTAATTACAGATACATCACCACAACATTAATTACATGTCTTTCATCTTGAATCAATGTAGGTTATCAAATGATACATATATTAAATGATCTCAAATCAAGATAAAAATAAACATTTTATTGATATGAACAACCAATGATAACTGAAATATGTTATGTTCCTATTAGAAAACTAGTCATCATGATCTCCTTTACTCGAGATTAACAAGTGAGATATTCATGATAAGATATACCAATTCATATTATCCCATAAAACGTGATATTTATACATCATATATGTTAAGTCAGTATAATGTATCTAAGAATAATTTAATAGTATCTTTAGGTTACCATTGTAGTTCATAACTAATATTACATATTAATTCAATAATTAAAATAAGTTAATTTCAATATAAATAGGGGATTAATATGTTTTCACACTACTATGTTAATTATAAATCATGAATAACTCCCAATATACATGATTTTCTAAACAAAAAGTGTTTTTTAAGATGGTTCTATATCACCCACTTTTACAAAACTCCAAATTTCACTAGATCCAACTTGATAATGATCTAACTATTAGCGATCACATGATAAGATCATGATTCAATTGATTTATTACTTTATTTATTTGGCTTACCGCATTTTCCTACATGGATTTTATGTTCTCTGTGACTTCACCACCTTAAGTAAGACTACATAAGAGATTATATCCCTTAGTATATTCTTTTTATCCTCTATATAAACATGAAATCTTATAAAGAACCATTATTTTAATAATCTAATAATTTATATTATGATAATTATTTTATTAATAAGTGTGATTAGAAAATGGAAAAAAAATAATTGTGAATTTGACACTACTTCTTCATCTGTATAAGAAGACACAACATGCTTTTTATTTATAGATATGACTACCACTAGCTTGAATGAGCTTCTATTTATCATTACCTTGTCCTAAATGTGATATTAGATTATATCGATCTATAAGAAGACTATTTTATGTCCACTTATAACTAGTATCACTTCCTCTCTAAGTACGAGGTATATATTCCATGTACCTTCTAAAGGATAATTTCATAGTTCTGACAATTTCCCATGAAGTTCTCCAAGATTCAACTGATATTTTTCTACTATAAATTATATGTTGTAAATATCTATTACATATCATATCATTTTTCTTATATCCATCATATATGTATATTTAATTATACTAACTATTATAATCAATGGATATGTCTCACCCATATATTATTGGTGATATTTATACCATGGGACATTTGGAACAATTCACACTCAAATTATTTCAATATGTTACTAGTATATGAAAATTTACTTGGTCCAAGTGACCCATAGATATTCCATAGTAAATATAACCCAAAAACATGGGTTTCTACTTTAATTCAGTATTTGGAGAGTTTCATTCAACCTTGTCCTTACTAACTATAATAATAATAACAAAAATTTCATATATTATCAACAAATTTTACTTGTAAATTGTGGTAATCCCACTAAACATTTATATAAACCTAGAATACATTAGTTCCAAATTATTATTCTATGAAAACAATAATTAAATTCTTCCATAAATGAAACTTTATTACTTAAGTTTCTTATTAGAATTATTTTGTGTCATCAACCCTTTCTGGCTGTGTCGTATAGATACCTTCTAAGAAAGGTGGTTATGAAATATAATTCACAATATAATAATCATATTAATTTTTTATAACAAGTTGAAATCAAATGGATTTAGGTACAAAATTCTGGTATAAGTGATCAAGCCTTATTAGTATCCCTCGGATACCACCCATGTTGGGTTTCTCCAGAGATCCCACTAATGAAATTACATCAATTAGTGAAGATACCAAAATTAAAACTTGATTTTGGTACATGCTATCAATTTTCTGAATTCATATAAACATTTCAATGATAGTTTATTTCTACTTATTGATTCATTGCTGAACTTAATTCATTATTCTACTTGAATAATATATCACTATGACTTAGTGATAATAAAACCATATCACTTTAGATTTATCTTTCTAGTACAGTATTTTACCATGGAATATTACATTCCATTAATTTATTTATATAAATTATTCTTACATAAATTAATTTTGAATCTCAATCCTTATCCTAACCCATGTCAATGATTCTGCCACACTATCTAATAGACATGATCACCCTTTTATATAAATATGTCTTATTTAGATACTAATACTTTTCTATCTTATAGATTTATGTAATATCAAAAACCAATATTTGATAATTATTCATGATGTAATTTTTTTTATTTCATGATCTGGTTTTGTTTACTAATTTATCCTTAAAAATCATTACATAAAGAAGACTTGATTTATGGAATATTAGAGTTCATTTATGTTCAAACTCATTTGAAATCTATTTTTCATTATAGTTATCATTTAGTTATGGGTCAAAACCTCTATATGTAAAACATCTATCCAAAATATAATAGAAACTTTTTCACATTAGATTCATCATCAAAACTCCTTTTACTAGCATCATGGATCTGATGTGTATAATGAAATGTGAGTTTCATAATTACTCTACTCTATATTTTCATGATCAATGAATGATCGTTCAATATATTCTTTTGGTCATGGTCTATAAGTTACTCAGATCTTCTAAACATTCATGTTTATTACTTCACATTCACATTCCATAAAACTCTTAATCTAATATCATGATGTATATGAATTTACCCCTAGTTTATACATGTAATGGTTCATATTTTCTAGTTGAAATAATTTTTAAATCATTATGGTTTATCCTTATCTATTCAGGTTTATATGTCAAAACATGATAAGTAATTTGTTTGATAATACTTAAGGTTATTTAGCTCCAAATATTCTAAAGAAAATTCTTGGTATATCCTTGAAAAATACTATTAGTTATACTAGAAAAAAATCATCCTTCCAAAATTGTGTATTAATTTCTTATATTTTTTATTCATCATATATTTATAATGATTCAATTATTACTGATCTATTAGATGACTACGAGACACTACAAAAAACATTCAATACAATAATGGAACATTGTCTTCTTCTTTACAATGGACATATGAGATACTTGTTTTTTAATTATTAATAAAATTCTATTTATAATCAATAAACTTTGAAATTAGAGGTCATGTAATTTTCAAAACTGACTTAGGAACCACAATTTATCAGTTTCTTTGAGAATTCACCAAACATATCATAATATTTTCATACATACTTGGTTACAATGTTTGGATATGTGTAACACAAATTTAGTATCTAATACACCAAAGGTAAAATAAAATCATCATATAGAATGATGACTATGAACTATATCGAAGCCTCTAGTATATCATACTTTAATTCATTGTATTATATATTAAATAGACTTATATCAGGACATGTGAAGTAAATAGCCTTCTGTATGATTAATTTCCTCTATTCATTGAAGGTTTTTCTGAAGGTTTCTTTTCGATCACAATTTCTGTTAGTCTTTTCTCCTTGTCTTTAAACTTTCTCACTATAATAAATAAGGATTAATCTTTCTTTAAATACATATCTACTTAAAATAACATACCTAAAAGGTAGTGATGTATTTAATCCAAATTTTTTAGTTTTTATAATCCTATAATAAACAAGTGTAATTGGGTGATAATTATTTTAGATAGGGTTGTACTAAAATATTTTGATACATCATTCAATTTACACATGTTCAGTGTAATTATAATCTCATCCATTTCTTACTTCACATTCTCTTTATATAATTCTCAAAGATGACACAACATATGAAACCATCCATGTACAAATTTTTTTTTATAAAACATTGAACATTAATGATCGAGTTATTATGTAAATATCAAATAGATCAATCATGTTTCTATTGTAATCTTCCTCGTGTGGTTCAATAGGTATTGGGGTCTCCAACACATTAAATTTACTTTCACATATCAGTACCTTGTGTAAGAACCTATACTATATTAGTAAATTCATATTGGTTAGGAAATAATATTTTCCCTAAAATGATCAAAGTGAAATCATGGAATTAATATCCATTTTTTATAAAAAATAAAACATAAAAAATTAGTACTTTTATCTTAATTTACTATTATTATACTTTATATATTTTATTATACTAAATGTCTCCCTCTATTTTATTGAATTCCAATTACCCTCAACTTCGATATCTGGAAAAATCTATCACCTGAGTATTATAGTAGAAAATATCCTTATTGACTATCCTCATAGTCTACATTATGGCTATTCAACTACTCATAGAGTCTCAATGTAGGATTTCATCTATCTAACCACATTAACATGGGGATCCTTTATCAGTTGAGTAGAATCTCATCATCTGAAAAGAATCAGTTTCCAATTCCCATCACATTGCCTCAAAATTTATATCACGCATGATATGGATACATCATTATATTAAAAATTAGTAAAACTGGCCAAAAAATCTCATATGAACTCCAAAATATAAGGATGCTCCGTCAACTAGGGATAACAGTCACCTTGTATTATTGGTTTTGTTAAAAATTATGTTATTAAAGTTATTATGGATTAATGGTTCATGGAGGGTTTTCAATATTCTCGATAAAAGTAATCATTTTTTATCAAAATTATTTTTTTATGTAACCTTCATCATATATTTAAAATTCTATAAATATTAAAATAACACCATGCATTTTTATTTTGTCCCCACATACTTAATTATTATATTATGTGATCACACATAAAAACTATACATTTATAAAATAATAAAATATACATAAATAAAATTAAACAATATGACCATGAGAAATTTTCTATTATTGATCCATTTAGATATTAATGGATAAAGATAGACCCTTGGGGTAAATTGTTGAGTAAAAACATATGCTAATCAAGTTTCGTAACTCAGACATCCAATGCCTCAATGTCTAGTTCGACATATCACTAAGTCTTGGAATGAAAAGCATCACATTTCATCTCTTTAATTTTACAATAATATTCCAACATAGGCAAGGGGATATCTGGAATGTGAGATATAGATAAATAATTTTAAATATGTATATGAGGGCCCTTATACAAATTTTTATGAACACAGTGAGGTGTGGATCACCATTTATTCAATAAATATTAAAAACAAATACATTTAAATAAATAAATAATAAAATACATGCATCAGTTAGTCGATGATCATGATCAGTCGGTACACATTAAAATCATGTAAATAAATTAATTTTTTCATTAATTAATCTTGGGAGTATTTTTCATGAATATATATATATATATATAATTTAATTTTTATTCACAAAACACTTATCATATGGTTCCAAAAATAATTAAATAAAATAAAAACTATGTTATAATTATATTATGGAATTTTATCTACATTTATTCAAACTCTTTTAATTATTTTTAACCCCCACCTATAGGGGTCAATGAGCTTGGTGAAATACCTATAATGTAATAACTTGTCAAATAGTACCCAACCTAACCTACCATGTGTCAATGAAACCCAATAGGTTTGCCGGTTTGTGGCACATGAAAACCTAGAATCATTATTGGCAAGAATGGAGGAAGGATCCCCTCATGGGGACCCACTAATATATATATATATATATATATTGAACATGTATTTCCCCTTTGGGTACTTCTATATAAAACCCCCATATTTTTCGTGGACTTAATCCAATCTATGTAGGGTGGAAGAGCTGCACCCATATAAAAACCAATTTATTTTTATAAAAGGACCACTTTAGGGGCCCCTATCCCCCCCCCCCAAAGGGGGGGGGGGGATTATTCCATTCCTATAGATCCCATGGCTCCCCATATATCCATTATTAAAAAACATCCAAAATACTATGTCTTTAGTCTATAAAAAAATTAATGGTATTTTTAAGAGGTTTCTTCTCCCCCTTTAACCTTTATATATATAATTTTTGTTGTATATTATTATATGTATGTATGTATATATTTTAGGGTCCATTGAAATTTAATTTTTATTAAATATTCAGTAAAATTTATTTTTTCAGCATTGTTGCATGGAAAAATAGACCTCGAATATGTAGGGTTCTTAATATATCTTCTAACCCAAAGTTATTTATCATTGATGATATAAATCCTCACTAGATAATTATATGTAAATTTATATTTTTTCTTCTTTTTAAGATCAAAAAATTAAACTTTCAATATTTGGATAACAATACCTCGGTCATCCAATCTCTAAATGATGCATCATTTGTCGAAGTGAGATAAATATTAAACCATCTTCCCAAATAAATAAAAATTTATTTATTAGTTTGAATTAATTAAATTTAAACTAGCTCTAAAAATAATTGGAGTAACTATGGATTTTGAGGTGTATAAAATTTTACTTTAAAATTTCCATTTTTGAATTAATGTCAACACATCAAGTCTAGTATACAAAGGCTTGGAATCATCCATGTATTTTGTAAAAAATAATTTAGTATGTAGAATAAAAATAAAAAATTAATTCAAAATAATACCACAACTGATTTTAACTAGAATCATGTTTTTATCATCTTGGAAAATCATCAGACGAAGGAACCAATCCCAGAACCCTATAGATCATCCTCAAAAATTCATTAATATTATTAATCATCGATATTCATTCTCTAGGTGCTATAATGGAGTAATGTGGTTCTATTTAACATCACAATGATTATGATATCATCGTATACTCGATCCGGGGAAGTGATCTTGGATCGGGTTGTTCTGAAACTCCCTTTTCCCCCTCTAGAACTTAAGAGAGAAGTAGAGAGTCTCAAATTTGAGTAAATGAATAGTTACTATAATTTGGGATTATTTTGGCATTATATTTGGGTTTAAAGTCATTAAAAGTTCACTCATGCCCTTTAATAATTTTACCCATTATTTGATGACCAAAATAGGAATCCTAGACTCAAAGACATGTCATAATGATCATTGGTACTTTAACACATGTAATAGTAAAATAATGAATCATGATAAATTCTAAGTCATTAACTCAAATTTTCTCCCCATGAATATTTAATGAACCCCAAATATTAAATATTAAATATTTTATTGATACTTATTTTTCATTACATTCACTGGATAATTTATAAATATAATATGTAAATAAATCTGGAGGATATTATTATAAAAATATATAATATTAAATATATTTATTTAATTTTTTATTCAATAAGCTTGGACATTACCCATCGATCAATGTGGGTCCCACTATGTCAAGTTCATAAATTAAATATAATTGGTCAAGCTTTAGAATATGATTTTTGTGTTATCCTCTAATAACTTATATCGATAAAAATTTGTAATACTTATTAACTAGGTGTAGTACCTTGAAACTCGTCAAGGACCCTAAGGAGATAAGGTTTAGTCATATTAATTACATCCTCCATCAATTATAGACTTTGTATTATACTCTCTTTTCCTAAAGATATCTCATATAGAAGGATGTCTGCTTCTTGTCATCATACTATATTAATTTATTTATCTATGAACATATAGGATATAGTTACCATCAATCACCATAGACATTGATTTTATAATGGTACTATCATCATGTTCAATTCGGCCTAAGATATCTCTTCATTTTAGAAGAAAAAATTCATTTCATGATAATTAAAATAATGAAAAAAACCAATGAAAACCCCAATACAGGATACATCACCACAACATCAATGTCGCATGTTTCATCATTCATCAATGTCTGTGATCTAATGGCATAAATTGATAATGCTTTCAATTTGAGTTAGAAAATACACATACTTTTATATAGTAACAACTAATGACTCACAATAATTATGTGTTTATATTAGTGAATCAGTCATCATGATATAATCTACAAGAGATAACTATGTGAGAACCTTATCAGATTAACTCTCAAATCTTATGATCCCATAACACCTGATAGTACTTGATAATTTTTTATTATCAATATGGTTTATCAAGAAAATACCACATTTGTTTTAGATTAATTTCAATATATCGCGAGGTTCCAATTATAGAAAATATGTTATATAAATTTTTGATATAAAAAATAATATAAGGGAATTTTCTTATAAATAGTGGTTACAAAAGTGTTGAATCTGTTATGGTGTGTATACATCTTGAATTACTCTCTTTATACATGATTTTGTAACCAAAAGATACTTTTCATATTGGGTCTATGGTACCCACTTTTACAACATATATATTATATATGATCTATGGAGCTCAACCATCGTATAAGTTGTATTGCAGTCATTCGTCATTATATATAGTGATAAAGAAACATATCAGGAAGAAAAGATTTTAAACCATTCTCTGTTTCTTTATAAAACCCCTCAAACCTATTTTGAACCCATATGAAAAATAGTTTCGAATATCGAAATACCCTTTCCTTTTAAAAAAACTTTTTGAAAAAAAAATCATTGAAAAAATGGAAAAGTGTTTTATTAAAAAAAATAAAGAAATCTTGAAAAGGAATATAAATATTTTATAATGGTTATGATGGTGGGAAATTCTGGTAAATCTATGTAATTTAAAGTAGTATATTATTTTTGTATTTTGTAAAGAATGTCAAAACATTCCTTATAAAATATGTAAAAAGATTACATATGAATAACATTGAAATAATATAGAAAGTTTCTTAAAATATCCTTTATAATATATTTAATCCAATATAAATATATAAATAAAATTATTTTAAGAATATGGATATGGAGGAAAAATATTTTAAAAATAAATCATTAAAATTTTTAAAATTAGGTTTCAAGGTAAATTGTCCCTTACCAAGAGGTTGACACATCATGCACACTCCCTGACATCCTAAATAATAAATTGATATAAATTATTTTATTTATCAATAAAAAATTTCAATTTTATTATTCCCTTCATTTCACTTTTACCCATATCATATTTAATTACATAATTTATTAAGTTCATATCATACATTTTTAGAATATTTGTTTCTTAAGTCTAAAATGACTTAGAAGGGTTGACATAGACAAATAGATAAAAATTAAATAATTTATAAAATTTTAATCACCTAAAAATATTAATTTTTATATATTAATTTTTTTTAAAAAAATATGTAACATACTTATGAAAAATTAATTATGTTACAACATGGAGATGTTAAATCATACATACGCATGTGTGAAGTTTCCATTTTTTTCAATGAACAAGGGGGAAATAAGGAATGTATTATTTTAAAAATATATAATTATTATTATTCCATAAATATAATATAATTTCATTAAATACACCTGTATATATAATCTTTTTCATACTGTGATGAAAAATAAAGTTCATCATTTCACGAGGCAATAGTCTTCACGAATGCACAAGCATTGTTCAAATTTTTTGATGAATGGTAAAGAATGAATTGAAATATATTTTTTACATTTAATAATAATATTTATATCATAAATATTATAATATGTCATTTTAATTAATTATTATAACCAACCATAAGATTTGGTGACGAAAAATGAAATACATCTTTTTTTTGAGGTGGTAGTCCACACATAAACCAAAAAAAAGATGTTTTAATTTTATATTAGATGAAAAATAGAAGAAAAAAGATTATAACATGAACCTAATAAAATTTCGTTACATTTAATATTTATTTATTTTATCTGAATGGTTAGGAGAGGTTTAAATGAGGTAAAATAATAAATAAAAAAGAAAACACCCGGTTAAGAACTATACCACTTCTTCGATGATCCTCCGTAGGTTTATACCTAAATCCTTATGAGAAAGGTATCGTGATCATATAGAGACCTCTAGAACATGTTAATATTTTTTAGGAAGTTTTTTTCTTAGTCTTGGATAATATAAAAAGATATTGATGTGTTTATAAGAGAGGAGTGGTTGGATACCATGGGATAAAAAACCCTTCGAATATATCAAAATATATAAATAAATTAATGTCGTACTCAATAAAAATAGATAAAAACTGATTCATAATCAAATATGAGATCATATATAATAAAAATATGAATAGATAATAGAATTTTTACAAGTTTAAAATTCATTATAATACATATCATTTTTTTTAACCCTTTTAACTCGTTATGACTCTTACGATGGAAACTAGCATTATTTATTAAAGTTACTATTCATAATGTTAAAAAATAAAAGTAGATTAATTAAAAAATTCTTATATATTGATTCAGAATATTGATTTTGTTTTATGAAATTATTTTTTTATAAGTGGTAGGAATTAATTTAAAAACAAACAGAGAAAATGCGAATAAAAAATGTTTTCCAAAAAAATGAAATTTTAATATAATAATGATTCCGAAAAAATTAATAATTAAAATTGATAAAAATTTCATTGACTGGATTATTTTTAATAAAATTTAAATAATAAAATTATAAATCCAACATAATTTATAATGAGAAGTTGTAAATACTTGAAAAAAATAGTTTTCTTAAAAAACATGCATATTCTATGATTCACTAAATAATCATCCTTCTCATAAAATCCCCCAAACAACTCAAAGATATTTTCTGATTTGTGGATTCCGAAATTGAATATTATTTCAAATTCAAATACAAAAATTTATAAATTAATATTTTTAATAAAACATTATAATGCATGAAACACAATTTATATAGGATAAAACTACAATCTTTTATAGTAAGAAATTACCTAATATTTTTATAATGAATATGACTCAAGTAAATAAAATTCATGAATATTAATAAATATTGAAGTTGATTTTTTTTATCTGGGTTTTAAAACTCTATCCCTCTCATTATAAAAAGCCTAAGCACACAAATATGAGGCCACCTCTGTCGTTTCATTTTATTTAAATCCTTCCTAATATACATTCTTATAGATTCATTCAAGGGGATACCTCCATTACTTTAAATTCTACCCCCACCTTCTCATGTGATTTCCTTATGAATCTCAAAACCTAAGGTTTGTTGAGTTTTATTTTAGTGTTTGGGATGTTTGTTTCATGAGGTTTTTTTTGGGTCTAAATAAATGTCTAATGAAGCTTTTTGGGAGGATTAAAATCGTATTCAATGAATTTCAACATCAATTTCATTGAAACGACGTGGCTTTTTTAAGATTTTTCTTAAATTTAAGTACCACTAATTTCATTATAGATTAAAATTACCTATTTTTTAAACTGAATCCATGTGTTATGGATTAGTTGGATTTTTAATGGTGTTTAAGGTGTTTTTCACTTAGAATAAGTGTTTTACATTTAATTTCATGTGATTATTGTTGTTCAATGAGTGGTTAACGTTTTATAGAATTGGTTTTAAATAAAATTTGGATTTTATTGATATTTGACCCATTTTGTTTTGTTAAATGAATTGGGATGTGTTGTTTTGTTCTTTAGGAGGTTTTTTCTTTGTAATTCAATTAGAGATTTAAAATATAATGTGTTTTTAATTTTTTTAATGGAGAATTTTAAATATATTGTGATAATTAAAAAAAATTGGGATATTTTTGACTTGATGTGAATTTAATTTTTTTTACACAAATAGAGATTTTAATGTAGAATGTTTTAATTCATAAAATAGTTGTTCAAACCATTTTTCGGTGAGTTAACTTGGATGATTTTTTAAAAATGTATTTCAATATTTTGACTTTAAAAATGGTTTGTAATGGGACTTCAAAACCTTGATAGGTGACTTTTCATTCATATTCGTTTGATAATGTACCATTTGGAACATTACGTGATTTTAATATGCTGGGGTTGATTTTGAGACCATCTTGACACCTTTTTTTTGACCCCAAGGGGTATATCGTATATTTAGAAATATTATTTGTGGACATATTGGAATGTTTTATATTCTATGCATTATGAATGAAATGTGATGGGACTATTGATTGAATGGTTTTAGAAGGTGGTGTATAATTTCTATCATTGATATATTGATGCATTTGATTGATTATGTCCATTTTATATATTTAATGGGAGTCCTGGTGGACTAATTAAAGGTTATGATGAGTAAAATCCTTCATTTGGACTATTTTCTTACTAGGGATGGTGGCCCACTAGACTGGGTGAGATAGTGTAATTTATTTTGGAATACTATACTGAGGCATCTAGTAAAACTATGTTATGGATTGTCGTAGAATTTTTCACCCAAAATATTTGTATCAGTGTAATTTTTCCAAACTTATAAACATATGGATGATTTAGTAGTATGGGACAAGGGATCATGTCTCTAGTATAGACCACTATAATTATGTTCTATCTGGTTACAATGAGGATTATATACTTTGTAGGATTACATAGAGAATTATGGCTTTTATTACTTATGTATTCCACCTATCATTGATTAGATCATGAAACCTTTATTATTTTTTTCTTCATTGGATTTTTTGTTTTATTGTTAGTACCATGGATAATTACTCTTGTTTTAGAAGGGATTTTATTCACATTCAAATTGGATTGTTTTTTTCTTGAAAGTTCATTTGAAAAGAAAATTTTCTAACTTTTAAAAATATATATTTGAGAAATTTATTAAAAAAGGAAAATGGGTTTTACCTTATTTTATGGATTCTTTAAAAATGTATAATTTTGGAGTTTTATATGTGTTAGTTGGAAGGTTTGGAGTTTCTCCTTACATTATTTATTGGGAACAGGGAGTATTTTAGTTTAATGGGGTTTAAAGCATGAAATTTTATTTCAAGAGATTCTTATAATTTAATAAAAATAAATTCATACTTTAGAAAATATGTTACCATGATTTGGATTTATATAGTTATATATAAGAAATAAAAATTCAATTGTATTTTAAAACTTCTATAAAATAGATTGTATTTGGTAATAATTTCACAAAATATGTGGTTCTTTCATAATATGTTTAGTTTGACTCACAACGTGCATGAAATACTTGGTTTATTAATTTTTTATGATCTTATTTAAGGTTCCTTCTCCTTTTATCAACCATTAATTAGGGAGCAGGTTATCCAATGTTTTTTCTATAGATTAATTAGAGTGACCATGGGTCACAAAAAGATCTTGGGTATCAAATCTACTTGATTTTAACTTTTTGATTTATATATTTATCAGCCTCTATTTTGAAATTGGTATTATGTTGAGTTTTTTATTCATTTAAATAATATAATTTTTTATGGATAGTACCTTTATTATTTTTTATTCTCTAATTTCATTCTTTTAGGTATGCTTATTACTCTATCGTGGGAGTTATTTTGTTGGTATATATTTTTTATGAAAGGTTTAATTGTTCCTAATGATCATTCTAAGAGAATAGAACTTTTATCCAAATCAAGGACACTATAAATTTCCATCAAATATATCTCAAAACAAATATGGTTTCTAATGTATATACAACATGGGTTGGTATGTGATAAAATGGCACCATTCCATGTCCTCTTTTTTGGGTATGTTGAGTATTTTAGGGACTCAGATCATCATGGGGTCCTAAGTGTAGTGTATAGTAATGTTATTGGTCAGCTAGTGGTCACACTTACCCAAACTTTATCAGGGGTTTGTGGGATTTTGTCCTCATTTTCAATTCATTTTTTGGATATCATTGATGGATTTTGATATGTTTAGATAATTTATTGATCATCGTTGAGTTTATTAGTGAATTTGGGGGTCGGTATTATTATTTTTAAATAAAGTAGTGAATGAAAAAGTTCTTCATAGTTAGCACATATAGTCTCATAATCTATGCGATGTCCATATGGAATGAGTCTAGAACTATAAAAGTCCTTCCATCATGGTTGGTGCAAGGATCACAAGCTCGTGTGACCAAACCATCGACCATGAAATTTCTCATATGGGTTTTTTTACCTCCCCTACATCAAAGATTCATTCTAATTGACTATTTCATTGGTGTTATGTTATATATGGTATATTTATTATGGTTTTTTTCAATTGATGTGGTCAAATGTGGTTTGATTTCTAAATTATGTCGGTGTTCCTAGTTTTATCCCATAGGGACATTATATTATGTGGTGGGAAATGATTTTTTTTGGAATTAAAGAGATAATTCTAATAGGTGTTTTTTTCGAAACCATTTTATAATTGTTGTGCAAATGGTTTTAAATTTTATTTATTAAAAATAAAGTAGTGTATTCTAATGTTTCAATACGTGAAAAAAGTTGTGTGAAAAAATTACTTATTCTTTAAAGGTGGAATTTTGTGAAATCATTAATTTATAAAAATGGTATGTTTTATGTTTTGGTTAATGAAAGTATTTAAAAAAAGGTGATTGAATTAAAAATGGACTTTTAAAATTTTATTTGGAGTGTAAAATAGTTTTTATGCCTAAATATTGTTTTGGTATATTTTGAAACCCATGGAATATTTTAATGATTTTAGGTTTTCAAATGGATCAAGAACTATTTTGGAATAGAGTTTGATCTTTCCTTTTTGAGAAAAATTGTGATTTGATTTCATAAAACATGGGTTTTGACCCTCGGTTTAAATTATATTGAAACAGATGGGCCTTTTTAATGGTTTATGATATTTAATAAGGGGTTATTTGGAAAACTTTTGGGTTTCCAGATGATATTCTAAAATCTACATGAAAATTTGTTTTGAAAAATACATTTCTAAATGGGGATTCCATTGTTGGTTTGAAATGGGTGCATTTGATTTTTTCCCTTGGTTATCAGACTACTGTTTTTTTATTTACCCACATGTATCATTTTGGTTGTTATCTACCACCCAAAAATGTCTTAAATAATGTTATGGGGTTTTTCACGTGAGTTTTCAATGTATGAATACTTCTATTTTCCATATTTGATTGTTTTAACTCATGACTATTCCAAGACTCCAAGTGAAGGGATGGTGATTCAGGACATCCTTTACACCCTATTACATCATGGGATTAGTACCCATTCCTATTTTATGAGGTATTTGATATAATGGTTGGGAGTTCCCCATTAGTGAGTCCCTGTTGGGAGTGATGATTTGTGGAAAATATATTGTGGTTGTTATTTCTGGATCATGATTTAATTTCCTTGAATGGTTTTTTACATCAGGGAACATCATTCGATATAAACCAAGAGTGCCCGATTTGTTATCTTATTGATGGAAATAAATTTTCTATTAATATGCAGACATTTTGGATTGTGTCAATGCATTTGGGTTTTCAAATTTTCAAGAGAGACATATTTTTTCAGTCTCCTTATTTTGTGTATTTTGGGTTTTTATTCTATTATGAACATATTGAGGTTAGTTTCATAAAATATTTAACATAAGTAGAATTTGGGTTCGTTCTTGTAAGATTAGTATGGATATTTCCTTTGAGAAGTTAAGCACTTGGTGGTTCTGAATTTTTGTCATTCATCATGGGAAGGTATTTTGAGGTTCATATCCTAATTTACACACTGAGTAAGGTGACCCGAGTTGGGAGACCATGTAATTTCTTATTATTTATATTTCTTATTTTACCATCATTGATGAGATTATGGTTACGCTTAGTGTTGTCATTGGAAAATAAATGTTGAGTTCATTAAGGTTTGTTTTCCTTTGAATAAGTGAGAATTAGTTCCTTAGATGGTTATTAGGTGTTCCATATAATTCTTCGAGATGTGTTCTGATAATTTATGATTCTATTTTGGGGGGTTTTGTCCTTTATATACAGCATTTAATAAATTTAAAAATGGTTTAGAGAAATATCCATAGTCCCTATCTCATTTAAATATTATACTCGTGATCATGGGTTTGTTTCTATTGGAAGTATCTAGTGGTTGTGTGGACTTTTTTTATGAGGAATCATTGGATTTTGAGATTTTATTTTATTAATAATCTCTATTCATGGTCATCCAACTCACTTCATTCCATGGTATTTTATTGTGACTCGTAATAGTTACATTGGCTTAAAATATAGACTTTTGGGGGGTGAAATTCGAATGGTGGAGATATTGGAACATCCTATGTCACTTTAGATTTTACTATAAAAATATGTTTTCAGAGTAATTTAAATTTTCAAAATATTTTTCATTAATTTTTATCTTATATATATATTGGTTTTCACATGGTTTATGGCACATGGTTTAGGAGTAACCATGAATGTACCATTACATTTTAATTTTTCTACATTATTTTTATCATGTGTGGTTTAACATACATGGGTAGCACTCGATTGGAGTGAATATTAGTAGTAATAGTGTGTCTCTTCCCTTCCTTGAGTTTTCTTAGTTAACAACTTGTCCATTGTAAAGAAAACCATGTCAAAATCATGTTATATTATATGTGGTTGGACATTATAACTCGACATTGTTATTGTATGAGTATAGGAATAGTGAAAGGCCCTGAAGATAATTCATGTGTCAGTAGTTTTTTCATTATTTGAAAGTACATTTTTTCTACAAAGTTTACTAAACCATATAGTTAAAACTTGTGAAGTTATTGGGTGTTAAATTTTTAGGGTTTTCCTCCAGTTTAAAATAAAGGGGCCCTATCCCTTCTCTCTAACTCTCAGTCAACTAAGGTAGGCCACACTGTGGGAGGTCTCACCCTCCCTTTCCTTTTGATTTTTTACCATCTCTAACCACATTTCCTACATATTACTTTGAGGTAATCCCTTTATTACCCTTAATTATCATCCCCTTACCTTATCTTATGGGTTTACTCTTTCCTAAAAACAATAAGGGATTCTAAGATAGATATTGGGGTTTAGTTTATTTGTTTTATAGTGGTTTTTCTTATTAGGGTTTACTTTAGGTCACTTGATTCTTGTTAGAGTTCTCAATATCATAGGTGATGACTTATTACTTTATTGATGTTGAATAATTGTAGTTGTTTTGTGATTTTTCTTAAATTCACATTATATTTAGTTATATATAGTTTAAAATATATATATTTACTTAATTATATCCATGTATTATGTATTGGTTAGTTTTTGAATGGTTTTATGGATATTTTAAACATGGTTGAAACATTTTCCATGAAATTTCTTATTGTTATCAAAATGAAAAAGTTTTTAAATTTTAAGAGAATTTATATTAAATAATTTGTGTTTTTATGATTATTTGATCCTACATGGGTGATGAAATGAAATGGGGAGTCTTTTTTTAGATTATATAGGTTTTAACTTGGAAATTCAAGTTGCTATTCAAAATTTAATGTTTTCGAAATTTATTGGGTGAATCTTATTAAATAGAATGGGATGTTTTGAAATTACTTGAACTTATTTTAGTCATGTTGTGAATTAAAAAGTGGTTTTTGAATCATTTGGGAATTTTAAAGGAATTTTTTTAAGTCATAAAATGGCTATTTCAAATGGTTTTGAGTGGGATAATTTGTAAGATGTTTTTTAAATTGATTTCAGGAGATCAATTTTAATGAATAGATTATAGTGGTATTTCAATAAATTGAGAAAAAATATAATTACATGTCTTTTGATTAAGTAATTTTTGAAATGGTAGTTTATTTGAATATTGTTTTAGTGAGTGTGGGAACCTTCTCATCTACTTATTGTATTATGACACTGAAGGGGAAATTACTAATTATTTGATGGGATTTGATGATCAAACAACATGTTGTAAATTTCATTCATTATGAAGGAAATGTGATTGGACTGTTGATTTTCAAGGTATGGGAGATCATGTTTTATTTATTGAATTGAAATATTTATGCATGTAATTTTTCAACTCCATTTGATATATGTCATGGGAGTCTTAGTAGACTATCCGGAGGTCTGGATAAGTACATGTCTTAGTTTTTATTTTGTTCTAACTAAGGATGGTGACCTTCTAGACCGAGTGAGAAAAAGAAATTTATAATGGCCTTCTAGACTAAGGTAACTGGTGGAAATATATTTTTGGCTAATGGTTGTATTGTTCAGCTACTATGTTTATGACTTAATATTTTGATGAGAATTTTGGAGATGTGAAATATTTATTAGTTTCAACCTAGGGATTCTGTCACTAGTATAGACCAATATACTTGAGTCCTAAGAGGCTTCCCATGATTTTAAAATCCATTATAGTATGAATCAGTGGATTCCTCTCTTTTTTCATTGTTTCTATCCCCTTTTTTATTGTATTATTGTACTTTTAATATATTTAGATTCTTAAGTATGTTTATTTAATTCTAGGTACCAATATTTCTTACTCTTATATAAATAATGATTCTATCAACGTTAAAAATTGTTTTTAAATGTTTTTTTGAAATATAATTTTAAAGTAATATTTTTTTTTGAAATTAGTATTTTATAATAACATTGAAACAGTAAAATAGGTTTTTACATTTTTAGCTTCTAGAAAATTGGTTTTTTGACCGTTTTAAAAGTATTTGGGGAAAGATTTTGTGTTCCTCTCATTTTATTTTACTAAGACGAGGGTGTTTTATTAAAAAGGTGGTTAAGGACCAAAAGTGGTTTTCAGGTGATCTTTTCTATTTAATCTAAATAAAATAATTTTTTAATGATATTTGTGTGGGGTTTTTTGTTTTTTATACTAGTTGATTAGAACCCATTTTTCAATTATATTTCCAAATCTTCATAAAATGAAATGAATGTTGAACCTGTTTCACAAAATCTATGGGTATTACCTTCTAGAAATGGTTTTTCCCACAAAATACATTCACCTCTTTATGTAAATAAAATTTATTATCTTCTTATAGGTATCTTGTACTTTGGTGTCCCTTTAGTTGGGATATGGTAGATCTGGGATGTTTGGAATGGGATTATTTGAGTTACTATGTGTCACATAGATATCATGGGTAGTGGTTCTTTAATATTTGGTCTTTTGGTGTTGTATTTATATCATCCTCTATTTTTTCATTCGGATTATAGGGAGTTGATGTTTATTCATTTATCTATCATGTTAGTTTTTATGGATACAACCTTTACTATTATTTGGTTTCTAATTTCTTCCTTTTATTTATTTTTATTACTATGATGTGGATTCATTATTATTTATTTGGGTTTATAATCAAGGGTTAAATCATTCCAAATTATTTTTTTGAGACCATTCCACTGGTATCCAGATGATTTGATCAAAAACATTCCATAGGTATGTCCTAAACTAGATCAGGTTTCTAATGATTACATGAATCTGGTTGGTTTGTGACATTCAATTTTCAATATTAGTTATTTCATTATAAATTCTATGTTCTCCCATGATAGTTGTATTTTAAAACATTGGGAGTGATTTGTAAATTAAAAATGTGGGTTTTCAAAAAATGTTGAATTTTAAAACGATTTCAAGAAAATCCATTATAATTTTAGTTTTAAGTTTTTTTTTGAAATTGTTTGAGTTCACATGGAATCCAAAGATTATTTAAGAAAGGATCGTTTTAAAAATTATGATAAATTTTTTTTATGGAATTTTTGTGAAATTTATTAAGTGCCTTATGATTTTATTTATCATTAATTATGGGTGGTATTTCTTGTTTCTAGAGATTGAGTGATGTATTTAAGGGGATTTTTTTATGTGAGGGTGTTGGAAGTATGAAAATGAATTGATTGGAAGTTGTTAAATATTTATTATTGAATAATGTTTCATAAAATTGTATATTAGCCTCCTAGAAGATGAAAATGGATTCCTAAGAGACTAGGAAAAGATCCAGATAAGTGTAATCCATAGTATAGATAGTGTATCACCTATGGAGGGTGTCTTGCTTGGTTGAGTGAGCTAATAGAAATGATTGTGGAAATCTATAATGAGTGAGCTAGTGTAATTAATTACGGTACATGGTATTAAAGTTCTTTTAGTAGTTATATCTCTATATATTATGATGGGAATAGAGGGACATGAGAAGATCACTAATGTTATTCTAGGTTCAATTTCATGTTACTTGTGTTATATGAAGATGAATGTGACACTAGGATCCAATCTAAGATCTCATAGAGGATCACATCTCTTGCTTACTTGTAACCCCTATCCATCTTATGGCTTCATGGTTCCTATTTTATGGTGACTTTTTCTTTCACTTATCATTGATCCATTGGTGCCTACATTTTATTTTTTCCCACTACAGTTTTTGTTTGGTATATTTCAAAAATGATAATAAATGGGGTTTGAAAGTTTTAATTATTTTAAAGTTAAGTGGTATTTTCCAAATGGTTGTTTGAATGGTATTTATTTTATAAGTCCAATGTTTGTTTGTTTTTAAGTAATTATTATTGGAAAATGTGCATGATTTTTGGGTAAATTTAATTCCATGATGTTTTAAAGAAAACCATTTGAAACTTCTAACCTTTATTTGGGGTTTTAAAAATTTATTCTAAAAGGACAGTGATCATATGTAATTCAAAAACTCCAGTAACCATAATTAGGTAGTTATCTTACTAAATTTGAACCAGACACAAGAAAATATATTTAATTGTATTGAATATTTCACTAGTCTTGGGGTACTAGATACATACAAGATTTTAGTATTACATTTCAAAACATGAATTAAAAAGTATAATTCTAGTTGAAAATTTTTTATTTATTATAGTATATCCCTAAACTAATTAATAAATCCCTTATTGGTATCATGGGGAAATGAAAACATAATGAAGGGTGATATTAGATGATTAGTAAGAAAATCTGTAAAAAAAATATATCATAGAATAAATAAATATTTAATAATATGGTAGTGATAAACAACAATAAAATATGATATATATCTATTATCACAAAAGGGGAATATAAAAATGGATGACTGATAGAGATAATATTTTCAATATTTATTAAATTTAATCCAATGAATATATCCCCATATATTTTTTTCCATTTTATGAAAAAAATTTCCTTTTTTGAATTTTGAAGTGTTCTAAGCTAAATTGATAAAATGCCGTAATTCTGGAATTTTAAATTTTTTTATCACTTTGGTATTTTTGGCATAAACTTATTAATACTGATCCAATTATCAAAATTATTTTTATGGATTACCAAATTCATGGGATTTATCGTTTAAGACTGGACCATGTGGTGAATCGACTATATGGTGTCCAAAAAATCTTTCAAATCAGAAAATTAATTTTAGGGAAACCTTGATACCCCTTCAATAAATGAGGTATAAATCAGAACATAGATGTGAAAATGTGGTGATTCATCCTCAAAAGAATATAGTATTCTATGTATAATATCTCTAATAAATATCAAATAGAAATGAATTCATTAGGATAGTCAAGTTTCTAATGATATTGGATGAATTTGTAGAGACACTTCGACTAGATAATTGTTTTATGTAAATTAGATACAACATTTCCACCACATATCAAAAGAAAGTAAAATTTTGTTATTGGAAATATAAAACCTATGAAATAAATATTTATGAAGATAAATACGCATTATTTATATTTAGGGAGGTACCAATTTTAGTAGACTTTCAGGATATAGATTCTGGAACAATCATTTTCCAAACCTATTTTCCTTTATATTCTCATCTTCACTATCATTTCATGAATGTTTAGAAGGATTAATATTTATATGATGTGTAAGATGTTCTATAGAATGGTATTATCACATTTATGGATCAATAAATAATGTTATAAGATCCAATAGGGGCTGCACAGGGATGATATGAATTCCTTTCCCATTTGAGTGTGTGCTTTCCATAGTAAACTTGTTTCATTTGTATTGCCGTGGAAATTTTTTTATTGAATGAAATAGGATTATTTCTTTCTATTTTTCAATTAATTATGTTTTATTATAGATTTATTATAACTTTATGACAGTAAAATGACCATCTTGTTTTTAAAATTTCTTTGGGATAGGTCTCACTATTGATCACAACAAGATCAATTAGTTTTGGTTACTCAGTGGACTTTGGGTAATGTAATCACTTACATAAGAGAATAAACACCAATATTTGAGGTATTTATATGGTTTTTTTAAATATATTCTTATACCTTGAGGTCTAAATATATAAATTGGATAATTTAATTAGAATAAATTTATTTAAAGTGATAAAGTCAATGTCTAAGGATCCAAGCTTGCGCATTTTTGCTACCTTTAACTAGTATTTTTTAGGCTCAGTTTGCATCTAATTTATAATAACTGACATAGAATTATAATTAAAATATAATTTTTTGTAATTTGACACATTTTATCACATTTAAAACCCCCATTCATAATTCTAACATTTAAAAAATAAATTAACAAAGTGACAGTTTGATAACATAGCCTGCAACCTCCTCATGGGACAAACTCAAGGTTACCACTGTGATAGATTTAAAGGGGAAAGTTATTGAATGGGGTAATGTGACTAAAACCCCACCTTCATTTTTTTGAAACAAGGAGTTTTCTCATGTTTTTTTAATTTCTTGAATTTTAAACACATATTTAGAGTCTTAAAAAATACAATATTTTTATAGTTACCACTCCTTCGTGTTTCTTGATTACAAAAATTATGTGGAGCCTAGTCATGAAGAATTTTAAAAATTTAAACTCAATATAAAAACATTTCAAAAGTGATAAAATGCTATGGTGATTCAATTAAAATAATCCAAGATTCAAGAAGTAATAAAACAAGTGAGAATTAATTATAATTATTTAAAAATATTGAGTGAATTGAAAGATCAAAAAGGTTATAAAGAAATGAAAAATAACATATCACACACTTTTGATGTTAGATAACCTTTTTTGATGAATTAACAACTAATTTTGAACCACCTTTTTCAAATTTAAAGGAATAAATTATCAATAATTAAATAATGGATTTGCATTTTGGAAATCAATGTTATTTGGAAAATAATTGGGCTAAATTTTATGAAAATGAAATTTCATGTGATTCCCCACTTTTTAAAATTTGAAATTTTGAATCCATATATGAATCTTTGTCCAATAGGAGGAGAAACTTAAGTCATTCATTTTTAAGAACATTTTGATGAACCTGAGCTGCTACCTTCTATCATCTATTCCAAAATAGTGTTGGAACCTAAGGTTTCTCATATAGATATCCAAAATTTATAACCATGTTTTATCAATTATTTTGATATTAAATTGTTAACTACTTCTCCCTATACCTATTTAGTGCCCATTTAATTTTAATGGAATTATTTTTAAGATGAATAGGATGTCAAGGATTAAATTTAAGAAATAATGGTTTGTGCATTTTAATAAATTTGATTGCATGAGGATGGTGGTATCAAGATGATTTGAAAATAATAAATCATTTTTTAATATTCACTTGATGATGGACCATATCCTAAAATTACAATTCTGCAACCACTACAAGTTTTTTTAGGATAAATTCTTAGTATGTTTCCTTTAAATTTGATTCCCACTTCCACTACATCAATTTAAAATAAAATTCATGGAGGGGAACCTGAACAAATATATTTTTTGGATATTATAAAATTTTTGTGAGATTAATAATATTGGAGATTTTTTTTCTGGTTTAGGGAAGAAGAAACTACACCCACCTTTAGATTTCGGATGATCATCTAGTACTACCTGACTAGGGGAATTGAAATCCTAGAACCCGCTTGGGGGTTCATAACAAGATTCTTTTCTATTATAGTTTTTTATTTCCATGATTTAAATTAACAATTTATGGTTTTTTTTCTATAGGTTTCTAAGTTACATATTTTAGGTTGATATCTCAAGGCTATTATTGATCAATAAATATCAGGTTTTGTCTTTCGTTATCACTTATTTTTTTCATATATTATCTTCTTGATTTTATTTTATCATATAAATTATGCCCAATATAGAAATTTTAAAAAATAAACGTGTTTAGAAACATGTGGGGTATATTAGGATTTTGTGTGTTTTTTATTCAATTTTGGTGTGTTTTATTTGAAATTAAATGTTGAAAAAATTATTGATCATCAATGTAATATCATTTGTGACTTAAAAACTATTTTTTAGAAAACTAACCATCCAAATTCATGGAACGGAACATAAATTAATTTTGAAATGTGATTTATTGTTGATTTTAATTGTTGAAATTCATTAAAACATGATTTAGTATTGGATTTAATGCCATGAATCCAGTCTAATATTGAAAATCTCTTTCCTATGATGATTTTGATCAATTTTTTTGAATCTTAATCACATTCACTCCCCTTCTTTAGTGAACCAAAATAATTTTTATTTTTATCAAAACTTTTCTTTTTTTATATAAAAACTCATAAACATAAAATAATTTTTGTCCAAAATTGTAGTACCTAGACCCCCATTACCTAGAGTCTGTGCATTATTAAATAGAATTGACAAGATCACAAGGAAATCACGTCTCGAAAGACCAATCCGTTCAGTAGCCTTGAAAATATTAGATACTTTCTTATGTTTTACATTACATTATAAAATGAAAAAATAAAAAAACATTGTCTCCATAGACCACACTCATCTCCCCCTCAGACAATCTCTAGAGGTCGGTCATAAAATTATTCTACACATCCTAGGAAAAATAAAACATAGAAAGGGGTGAGCTCAAATTCTCAATAAGGGTATATAATAAAGCAGATTATAAAATTAATATTAAGCATGGTGAATAATTGAAAACACATTCCTTTAAAAATAATAAACATAAACACTTTTATGAAATGAATATGAGATGAGTAAATAATGCCATAATAAAATATAATCATGAGTATTCTACTAGTCGAATGGCCATATGAACCATCAATATTATTTTCATAATGAGGGAATGTATAATGTTGGGCATTCTGTAACATTTTGTCAAGGCCTCGGCCAAGATGTCTTAAAATGATTTAGGCCTTGGCCAAAACCATATATCAAATTTGGAAAGTCCTCGACCAATTCCTCGTCTAGTTGTCTCTTGAGACCTACTGATGCATCGAGGAGCTATAGCGGGCTCCACCTGTCACTTACTAAGTCCAATACATTCTTCATATAAAAAGGATTAAATATAACATAAACATTCGTATGAAAACTAGCATATGAAATGTCAATACTTTAACCATAATCCATGAATGGTATAAAAATAATACATCCACAGTCAAACATATCACAAAAACTTCAATATAATATGGTTGATTTTTATTATAATGAATCATCTTCAAAAAGTACAAAATCTATCAAAGGATACTGACATGGATGAAATCAAAACTATTTGAGAGAACTATCTCTTTCTTTTTTTTGAAATATTTTGAAGTCAACTAATTATAAATCAAAATATTTAATTAGAATATATTCTTATAAGCTAGTAATGTATGCTTCGACAATGTTATAATGGTGGAAAATAGTTCCACCCACTGTATAAGTTAAAAAACCTTCTAACCTAAAATTTGTCGAAAAGGTTATAAAGTACCTTGTTTCGAAAATGACAGAAAGATTTTTTTTCAAAACATTTAAGGTCAAATAAGGTTATAAATGACTTTAACCCATTTTCTAGTAAATATTAAAAAAAATATTTGAAATACATTTTATGAAACATGGATTTGCATGATAAATAGATCCCAGTAGATAATTACGTATAAACAACCATGGATAATGAAGAGATTGTGAAATTAACCCTTAACTTGTACTTTTCCTTGGTAGAGGGTAGGTTAACCTCCTGTATAATGGTTAAATAATTGTTATTAAATTATACAATAATCATATACATTAATATGATATCATATATGATCTTTTAAAATTTCTTTGTTAATAATATCTTAGTTTTATCGTCATTTTGGGTGTTAACTGATCTGTTTTCCTTTATATGATTTGTTACGTAGTTCATATATGATATGTATGGGATGTATGTTATTCATATACATAATTATATCATGTCTTTAAACATTATTTTTTATCATCTAATGAAAATTAGTCTTGAATGGATACGATGGGGAATGAATCTCATCGCGTTCGTGGAGACGGTAATCCGTACATACGCACGAGAAATAATATCATTATTTTGATAATAAAATAACATAAAATTGGATGGTATATCATATATAAATAATCATTATAATATTATATTTATTTTTTACATCAATTACACATCATTATTCTACCCATCCAAATAAAAATGTATTGAATAACAATTACACCACAACGCGAAGACGGTAAGTCGTACGTCCGCACGTACGGTGACATGCCATTCGAAGGATGGATATAATAATGAATATGGTTGCACAATATTTATAATAACATCATAGTATATATAAGATATTGGAGTTATAATTTTATAATAGAAACAACAAACAAATAAGAAGTGAAAGAAGAAAAGAACATGAAAGAGGTGATGAAGTATTTACCTCTTATTCGGGTTCTTCCTTTTGATTTGACCAAAAGGGCTCCTTAGGATGGATTTATGACTAAAGGAAGACATATAGGATTAAGGTAGAATATTTTATAGGTTATTTGGGTAGGTTTTATCTGATCTAAAAGGCTTTGAAAGTGTGAATTAGAGAGAAGGTGGAGTTCCCTTTTATAAGAGGGGTGAGGGGCACCTTAGGAAAAACATGAAGTATTATTTTATAATAAATTCATATTCGGTTTATAATGGACCCAAATTGATTTATTTAGAGGATAAGGTGGGTATGGGTAGAAATAATTTCAACCAATTGGTTTTAGACAGGTTTGGGTCACTATATTAACCTTATCATTTAGATTTAACTATTAGTTAATTAGTTTGACATTTACCGTGTCTCTTTGTATTTTTATATTATTTGGTTAATAAACTTAATATAAACTTACAAGAGAACCACAAGTGGTTCATTAATGATAAAAATATCATGATATAATTATTTTTTCCATACCATATAATTTTAGTAATAGAATATCAATTAATAAAATAAATATTTTTAAAAAAGTCTTTTTTGTCAATTTTAAGAGTATTTAAGAATTGATTCTTGATAAAGTCCTAAAAACATTATTAATTCTAAATAAATTCATTTAATCAATCCTAACATGTCATATAAAAATATAAAATTCTTGGATGTCATCAAAACATTCAAATTATATTTATTTTAACATTTATAATAACATGTATTTGATTCTTTCATTAATAAGAAAAATACTCCATCATCATTGTGTCATAAATACCTTCTGTTATTCAATGTATAAAAATAATAAATAAAATACCATTATGTATGAAATATTTATATATTTCAAAATAATAATTATAGTCTAACTGATGACATATATAACCCTATGTAAAAATTGTTATACTAAAAGATATATGCTTATGTTATTTTTTTATTTACATTAAATTAATTAATATTAATTGTCAATATCACTTACAAGTGGATCTATGGGGTCCTAAAATAGATCCAAGGATTCTCATGGTCGAACATGTATTATCAAATATGGTTAGGACACGTGTTAGGGTAGTTATAATATTATTTATTACCCTTTAGTTACCCTTTAACCATGGTAAATATAATATTTACCTAAGTAATTATTCAAAATGTCTAAAAATAAAAGTTACATATTTACAAAATTTGGACCTCATGATTCCAAATATGGAATCCATTTTTCCCAATTAAAAACATATAAGTGGCATAAATTAATTTAAAATTAATTCCTGATGTCAAAACAAAAAACCTGTTTATAATAAATATTAACTATCAAAAGATTGACACTTGTTTTTGTCCAGTTTAAATTTGAAATTATATCTAATGACCAAAATTATATTAAATGGTAAAATTTTAATCAAATAAAATATTAGAACCACTGAAATGTATAATTTAACAATATACATTATTTCTATTAAAAAAGTTGTTTTTAATTAAAATTTCATATTTTTCACTATTCATCAAATTATGAAAGTTACCAGAAAATTACCAAAAAATCACCGTAAGCTAATTTTGATATTACAAATCCAAAAAGGAAGTCCAATTTGAATAATAAAATTTAAAAAATTTCAAAAAGTGGGTATTACTATTTATAACGGCTACTTTGATTGGTTGCGGTGTGTTAGAATCTCAATGTTCTCCACAATGCATGATATTGCATTTTTCAAAGGGAAACGTACCATGGAAGCTTGGGTTGTTACAAAACATTTTGAGGCAATTTTTTGTGATTGAAAGAAACCTTTTTAATGAGAATAATTTTAATTCTTAAAGATCCTATACATTTGACCTTTTTAATCCCTTATTATGCATTTACATCCTATTAGATAACCATATTATAATCTAGATTCCCTATCCAGCCCTCTATTGAAGTAATTTGCATGATTTAGGTAAAGATAAAGTGTGGGGGGACATAACATGTGGTGTACATTATAATTTGGTGCTGCATTGCATGAAAATACATATTCTAAAGAGAAGTTTTTTATGATGAAATTACTTTACTAAAAAAATACCATTAGTAACTTTCAACTAAAATTTAGTTGTTCCATTTTGGAGATTTCAATGAAGAAAAATAAAGATGTGAATTTTTTTAGAAAAAAAAGAAAAAAAATGTGAAATAATGAGAATAAAATGTGGTGGTATATCTATTAATTTGGATAAGTTTTTTATATTCAGTAAAGAGACATTACTAATATTTTATAGCTGATTTTATGGCAAGAAGAAAGAGAATAAGACCATGATTAAGTAAAAAACATGAATCTTTCCATTTTGCTTCAATAAAGAACCAATATATCTCTTTCTTCATCAAAATGTTAAACATTTCAAAACTACTAACCTTAATAATTAATAAAAACTCTTTATAAGTCCCCATGATTCAAAAAATAAAATAAATCAATTGGGTGTATATTTAAAAAATTTCAACCATGTGGAGACCCATGCATTTATTTGAATGAGAAGAACATTGTTCAAGATCAAAATAATGTTTTGTGGGGGGGAAGGGAGGTAGGTGTACTTATACATGGAGTAATGAAAAAAAATTGAAATGTAATAACCAAACATAACAAAGAATTTTTAATTTCATATGTTGAAGAGGCATGAATAATATTCGAACATTTGTTTTGAGATTTGTGGAATTCAATAACTTGTGTTTTAGAATTTTCATTGGAAGTTAATTTTGGTTGTTCACTTGTCTGGGAGTTTTGGTGTTACATGTGGGGAATTTATGGAGATGATATTTTTGATATTTATTGAATGTATTTCAATGAATTTATCTCCATAAATATTTCATTTTATGTGAAATTTCATCATTTTTGTAATTTGGAAGTGTTTTGATCTAAATTGCAAAAATTCCATACTTTTGGAATTTTTATAGTTTTTTATCACTTTTCAATTTTGGGAATAACATTATTAATACTAATAAAATTATTGAAATTCCTATTTTTATTTTCTTAAATTCCTGTAATACATATTTTTCAATGGGACCATGTTCTTAATTGACCATATGAAGGCCTAAAAAATCACCCAATTTGGAAAATTAGTTTTGAGAGAGAATTGATACCACTTCAATAAATGAGGTATAAATCCACCCAAATATATCTAGATGAGGTGAATCAAACCAAAAAATATATATGACTTAATTTTAATCCCACCATTAAATATTGGTTTTAAATAAAATCATTAGTATGATCAAGTTTCATATGAAATTGGATGAATTTAAAGAGTCCCTTCATCTAAAAAATATGATTTTAGTAAATATGATATAATGTTTCCACCACATGTCAAAAATATATAAAATTGTTTTATTTTAAATATAAGTCTCATGAGAAAAAAGTTTATGAATACAAATAATCATTATTCATCCATGTGGAGATCCGAATTAGATCACACATTTTGGATACCAATTCTAGATAGAAAATTTTCCACACCCTTTTCCATTATTTTCTCAACTCCAGTTTCATTTAAATGATTGTTGGAAGGATAAAACTTGGTTTTAAAGAAAATATATGTATTATAAGATCATTATTCAATTAATTTATTAATCCATGAAGGTTTATTATCCAAGTGGTTGTCGAAATAAAATATCTGAATGAATTTACCTTATGAGTTTTTCCCCATTGAAAACTTTTTATTTTTAAATGTTTCCAGAATATGTTTTCATGAATGAAGGGGGTTTATTAATTTATGAATTTCAAATTTTCTATTTTTTTCTGAATTTTATTTTATTCATATTAGTAATATAAAATTATTTTCCTATTTTTTAAACTTCATTGGGTGTGGTCTCCCCAGTGAGTAAAACAAGGTCAATTAGATTTGATTTCATAGAGGTCTTCGGGTAATCTAATCACTTTAATAAGTGGATAAATACCCTTATTTGAGGTCTTGATATAGTTTATGTTAAATATAGGTGTATAACTTGAGTTATCAAGGTATAAATTAGATAATTTGATCATAAGAAATTTTTAAACAATGATTACGGGAGTGTTCTAATATCAATGTTATTTCATTACTACTACCTTTAGCCTGTCTTTTTTATAGTCTGGTTTGTTTCCAATTTCAAATCACTAATATATATTTATTATTAAAATATTATTTTCTATAATATAACATAGTAAAACTCATTTCAAACCCCCATTTATAATTATAACATTTAACATAAACAAATTAACAATGTGATAGTCTGATAACATAGCATGCAACCTCCTTGTGAGACAACCATATGGTCACCATTGTTCTACATTTAAAGGGGAAAATTATTGGTTGGGGTAATGTGATTGAAAACCCTAGAATCAATGAAATAAAAATATATATAATCCCATGGATAATAATAAATTATTTCATAATGATGTAATGAATAATGTCTGAAATTAAAATCATATCATCAATGCCTTCATAAATATTTGGAATTACATACACCAAATACTCATGCTTGTGTTTTAATTAAAACCTACTCTAAAACCCTGACAGAAACCACAAAGTCCAAATCATAGTTCCATATGACCACATGTCTTCCTCTTCATATTCAAGATCCTTCAGACTAGTACGATGGGTCTAATTCCATCAGTGGATTGAAAATACCCTTAATATCATGTCAGAGCCCTGGTAATAAATAAATAAAGATTTTAAATAATAAATTTAATGTCATGTGGAAATTTAAAGATTTTATTCAGGAAATATAAAAAATATAAACAGTCTACCATGGTGGAAATCCAATCTAGATTATATGTAATAGGTAAATAAATAAACAAACATTGGAGAGTCCACTAATGTCGTTCTTGGTCCTCCACCAGCTCCATGAACCTCTACTCAGCCATCATCTACCGGTCCCTTTTCCTTAATCGCATTCCTTTAAATAAGTTTTCCATGCACATTGAAATGCTTGTGATGGGTGTGACTTCTAAAACCCAGTAGGACACTGCAAATACATCCTTACCAATTGTTCACTTTTATTAAAAATGTATTCCATGATAATAATAAAAACATTATATAGGAATATCAAACATACAATCATTTAATGAGTGGTCATGCACTAACCAAGCCACCACAAACCCCCAGTCATACCTAAATTGGCTCTAGGCCAGATAGATGCCAATGAGATGTGAGAAGTAACCAAAATAAGCCATAGTTTTAGTGATTGTTTTTCTCAAAAACCACATGGAGTTATTCATACATGAAACTTGTAATCCTCATGCATCACATATGGAATGTTTATAAAAATTCACTAGGAAATGAGTGCCACTCAAAAATCACAAAGAATCGAGAAAAACTGTCTTGGAATCCATTAGTTATCAAGTGCATCCACTATAAAGAATTCATTGAATCATCATATCTCCAACATGTTATCTGATCCATAATCATCATTGGAACAAGTCATTCACACTCCCCCTATAAGGCACATACATGTCACAACAGTCCACCTATTATGAGTAATAAGAGAAATACCTCTGAAGGTAGTGTAACATACATAACATGGTTGTGAATACAATTAAATCATGTCAATGTAAGGAAAAAAATGAGCAACCTATATACATGTGATCTTTAAGAAATAGGTATTTACATACTCCAACAATAATCATAAAAACAATAATCATAAAAAGGTATTGTGGGTTACACAGACCAACATAAAATCACAATCAAGCATGTCTATCTTGTTATTAAAATACCAATAATTGTACAAAGGGAAAATGTGATTACCAGATCCCAAAGTGTGAAATAATTTCCTACCTTAGGGTTATCAATTCCACAACCAAGGTTCACCCATTAATCATCACCCAAATCCCATATGTATGTTCATCATTCTCAACCACTCAATAAGGATTCTGGGAGACAAACCCTTCCAAGACTAACACCCAGGAGGAGGAAAGAGGAATGTTCTTCTAGGCCTAGAAATCTGAAGAATATCAAGGATTGTTTGAACAATGAATTACTGATCACACACAATGAAAATATGAGGCTAATCGGACTCAAGATGGTAACCCAAAATGAATTCATAATAGTTTATATAGATTTTAGACAAATGAAACTGTACATGTCTTCAATAATGAATAGCCCATTTTAAATTATCATTTTATTAATTATTCACATGGATCTTGAAGGTAAAGATTTTTATTCCATTAAAATATTATTTATTAACCTTAACAATTCAATTGAATTAATTACAAGGATTTATATCATCAAAGGTTTAATAAGGGGTTTTAGGCACATTTATAGGTTGATGAATAGGGATAACATAACAAACTAGGTAAAAACATTACCTTTATATAGCAACATATTTTACTATATTCAGTGTGTGAGTATGTGGTATTACACATACATAATGAATTAATCTATTTCAAAATGCCTATGTTGATAATTTGGAAATAAAAAATAATTCGACTACATGAATTTGGGTATGTGGACGAATTTAAAACATGGATCGACTACATGACCATTCAGATAATTGAAATGGTAATGTGGCTAAATCGGATACATGAATTGTTTAGGTGACCATTGGACTATGTGAATAAGATACATGACTATTCATCTATTTGAATCAACTTTGTGTAAATTTGGCTACGTGAATTGGTACATATCCATTTGGATACATGAATCGACTAAGTGGCCATTTATCTATGTGATTCGGCTACGAGGCTATTACAGTACATAAATTAGCTACATGGCTATTCATATTTAAGAATCGTCTACATAGAAATTTATCTACGTGGGCATTTGGCTATGTGAATACACTTGACATCTTGAAACAAAATTAATTTTAAGAGAATTTAAATCTTGATTACATTACAATTCTCCCCCAATAATAACTTCTCATCCTTATAAAGTGTCTCTACTAGTCGCGCTTGAAAAAATCATCCCACTGAGCATAAGCATCACACTCCTTCTCTCACATATTCTGCAAGATACTTCTATATTACCATATAATCTTAAAAAATCGTATTTTTTTATCTTGAAGGAATTTATCACTCTGGTCTACAATACCCTGCAGAAGACCCTCACAAGATTAATCTAACTCCAACTGAACATCCTCACTGTCTAAAACATCCATAGGATAGGGAACATACCTCATAAGTTGTGGCACCTGAAATAGGTCATGTATACCTCGCTAGGAAGAAGGAATATCTTCATGGAGTTTTATTTTACAAATGAAATTCGTGATATGGAAGGGTTTAACCTAACAAATTGATATCTTTCCATGTTTCATCAGACGCCAATGAACTAATCGAAGAGTCACACACAAGAACGTCTGAAAGCCCATAGTGAACTCCAATGGTCTCCTCTAATGGTATATATATGATATCTTCTTATTCTAATAAAATATCAACCTATTCTAAATCAGTTTCAATCTCATGGTGTTATCCTAAGTAACACTAGGCCCTTCAACCACCACTTCACCTTCCTCATGCCAATAGAGTGGTAACCAAATTTTCCACTTGTAAATAGCCTATTAATATTCCATCTAAATTTTATTATAGAAAATGATTGTGTATATTAACAAAAACAATGATAGATGATATTATCAAGCTCCATAAAAATCTACAACACATGCTTGGATAATATACTCTACTATTAAAATTGTTCACACTGACAATCTATCTATCTAAGGATGGAATATTGTGTTCAACCTTTGATGAGTCCCTGGGGAATTATAAAATCCCTACCAAACCAGTGACATGAAACATGAATCTCTATAACATATGATTCTAAAGGGAACTTAATTTATAAATATGATCTCATAGATAAATAACCTTCTTGGCTTGTCCTTTTATTGAGTCTCTTGTATCGGTAACAAGTGAGAAGCCTTCATTAGCTGGTAAAAAATCACCCAGAAACAACAAGACTTTTTTGGGTCATAGGTATACCCATAAAAAATTCCATAATGAATTCTCCACACTTCCTCAAGGTAATTGAAAGTTTCTATAAAAAAATAAATACATAGGTACTTTTTCTTTACCCTTAGGAAGGTAGGGCATTGGGAAACAAATACAACGTTGTCTCATTTCATTCCCATCCAACAAAACAATAGTATGTATTTTTGGTACATCATTTTAACACTCAAATTTACCTCCAATAAAGAGGTATATAGGATCCTCATAAAATCATATATGATATATATAGGTACTAAAACTCTCCCATGTGTAAGGATCACACCATCATCAACCATCAACCATCGGGGTATCTTGTCACTTCCAGCATTATGTTCTTATTTCAGAGAAATCTCAGGGTCAGACTCCTAACCATAATTCCATTTTCCTAAAAGAGTTTATGTGATCACTAAATGGGTACAATTCATCAATACCTAACTATCATAACCTTTCATTATCTAAATAGAGATAAATCTCATTAGGCACCACTCCTCATCATAAGGATTTTAACCAAGCTGCTGAGCTACCTGCATCTTTTAGCAAAAAGTTCATGCACTAATGTTAACTTTTTGAGGTGAATATGTGAATTCAATTTCAAAAATATGTAGATACACCACTATAACATATAACTAATGTTTACGAAATACTTTCTAAAGATGTAATAGGGTATTATGAGGTTATAGTAAACAACATTCCTCTCACTTGATTGGTTGTGTCTCCAACACTTCTGAGAATGGTCTATGGTCACATGATCCACATCATGAGTGGGGTAATTCTCCTCATGGTCTCATATATATCATGACCCATAATGCACTACATTTTATCTCTACCTCACTATTTATCCCAAACCAATGTCTAATGAATCTTTGTATACTGAACATCCAATCCATGTCTTTGAATGTATTAGTACTAAAACTATACTCTACATTCAATTGATATCAAGAAACACCTCCTCCCCCACTCATAAAATGTTTCCCATTAGTAGAAATATTAATGGTGGAGTTATATTGGGTATTCATCAGTTTATTCACCATCCCCATTCCTCCTTTTATCACTATCTCCTCCACTCTTGTCCTTTTTCTTTCGATTCTCCTTATTTTAGTGATCTCTCTCAAATTTATTTATTAGTTCTTTGTGTTTGGGGTCATTATATTATTTATGATGGTGTCATTATTCTTGGAAAAATCAAAACAGTGATGTTTCAAGAGTTCAAATAATATTCTATTAAAATCACTGGCTTCTTAAACCCTGTCCTGACCTCAAGTCCCTCCACACCTCTCCAAGTCAGATCTATAGTGGGGGTAACAATGTGGTTTTGGGTTTTGTGGTTTGGTGGTCAACATTTTTTCTCCCATGTCATCTTGTTATTTATTTTGGATACTGGTTTTTGTGATTTCATCATCCAAAACCCCTGGCCATTCAAATCCCTACTCTGACCCGAAGTTCCACTGCTCTTCTCCCAATCATATTTGGGGTGGTGGTAACTAAGTGGTTTTTTTGTTGTGGGTTTGGCATCTTTCGGTGCTCCTTGAGTGATTGGATTAAATTTTCACCTATGAAGAAATTTTTTTTATCTTCCTATTCATTTATGGTATATTTCAAAGGTGGAAATGATAATAAAATTGAATATGTTATAAGTAATGGTCTTTGTTTTGTTTTCATTGGTGATGGTTTGTTTGTTCATTTCATCGAGCGTTTGATCTGTTCATCCATTTTTCAGTTATGTTCTTGACTTGGAGTTTCATTGATGTCGTTATTTAGTTTTTTAAGTTCTATTATAATTAATTTATGATGGAACAGATGGTTTTTTAGGGGGTGACATGATTGATAGTGAAGTTTTTATTGATGATGAGGCTGATAGTTGAAGATTTCTTTTATATTTTGATTACTCTGGTCAGCAGCCTTAATGATGATGGGAGGATGATGATGATGGTATAATGACTCTAATTAGGGTAGAAGGTAGGAATCATGAAACCGATTTATATGGTGTCCCACGGATCCAGGCCTTGGGTTTGGTGTTTGTGTTTTTTATTTTAAATTTTTTTATTTGGATTTTTGTACTTTGGAATCCAATTATGGTTATTACTCAACCTCAAATTGGATTTTTGAAAATAAAAAAAATTGAATTTTCATTAATATCAAGAAACATATCTTCACACAGGTTGGATCATGGTATCATTACCACCTTATTTGTTATTGTAGTCATCAGCACTGACAGATAGGAAAATTTTGGGATAAAATGTCAGTAATATCTTATTAAGCCCAAAAATATCCAAATCTCGAACATGTTTTGGAGATGGGACTAGCACATCATTGCCTCCAATTTCTATGGGTATATAAATAAACCTATATTAGGGACCACATTCCCCAATTAAATTCATCTTCTAAATCCAGAATTTAGACTTACATTTCCTAGGACAAAGGTGATGTGATCAAATCATACTCATGATTATCTCAAGATATCTACAATGCTACTATATTATTGATGAGAATAAGATGATATCATAGATGAACACCATGATGAATGAGTATAAGTACAAATAAATGATCACATTCTTGAGATCCATGAACAATTTTGGAACATTGGTAAAATCAAATGAAATCATAATATACTTGTACATTTCATACCTTCTCTAAAACACCATCTTTAGGATTTCCTTCTCTCTAACCCACAACTAGTGATATCCTGATCAAAGATCAATCTTGAAGATCCATTAGACACACAACTGGTTAAAATGATCCACTACTAGAAAATGGACCTATCCCCATAGTTTTGGAAAAAACCGTGGGGATAGACCCCCCCCCCCTATACCCACGGTTTTGAAAAACCGTGGGTATATGTGTCTATTGAAGACCTATACCCACGGTTTTCCAAAACCGTGGGTATAGGGGGCTCTATCCCCATGGTTTTCCCAAACCGTGGGGATAGGTCGTCAAAAGTGACCTATACCCATGGTTTCCCAAAACCGTGGGTATAGGGGTACCTATCCCCACAGTTTTGGGGAAAATCGTGGGGATAGGTCTGGGCCAAAATTCGTATACCCACGGTTATGAAAAACGGTGGGTATAGGTCACTTTTGTGTTTGCGGGGGAAAAAAATATCCGCGGGAAAGAAATTTTTTTGGCGGGAATCCTATACCCATGGTTCTTCCCTCTATACCCACGGTTTTTGTAAATATATTCAACTAAATATATATATATATATATATATATATATATAGGTGATGTTAGGGTAGTGGTTAGACACTGTGTTTGCAGTGGAGAGGTCGCGAGATTGAAACTCTGTGCCTGCATTATTTTAGGACCTATACCCACGGTTTTGAAACCGTGGGTAAAAGCCGTTGACACCATGACAATTGGATATGTTTCGGGGACATGGTGGAAGGACACCTATACCCACGGTTTTGGAAAACCGTGGGTATAGGCTGGGGACCTATCCCGACGTCGTTCCAGCCCACGGTTCCCAAAACCGTGGGTATAGGCTATACCCACAGTTTTGGGGGCTATACCCACGGTTTTGAATTGTGGGTATAGGCTGTTTTTCCAGTAGTGATCATATATTCTAGGTAAAGGATATCTACTTCTCACTTTCATTTGGTTCAGTTTCTAGTAATAAAAATAGAATTTTATACTTCCATCTACCTTCTTGATAAACAGCACAGGTTCACCCCACTATGAGGTACTCATCCTGGTATATCCCTTATACTCTAAGTCAAAATAATTTATCTTTATCTCATTCATCTCAGGTATATCCATATGATACAAAGGTGTCGAAATGGTCCATTCACCCTACAACAGCTATATCTCAAATTCAACCACTATATCAGGAGGATATCCTTTAAAATATTCCAAAAACCCATCCTAATAGAGAATTATTACATGATTAAAATTCAAGGGGGTTATCACTAATCAAGTTGAAATATAAAATTATTCCATTTATATCTTGATCATCCTAATTAGAGTCATGTCTAGACCAACACTATTTTCTCTTGATTCCCACTCATTGGAAATCATGAACTTATCCCAATTTAGTAAAGTAAATAACACATATATATGGTTTAAATAAATGTTATATTGTGTCATAAACCATCCTGGTTACCTTAGGACACTGATACTCAATCCTTCCATGACATATCCTGAAGGGAATTCCCGATCCACATAGGTTAGGGACTAGCGCCTAGAATCATATCAACAATCAAATGGAATGATTTTTTCAAAATAAAAAAACATTGACATAGATAAGTGGATGTAAAAAATAATAAATTTTCTATATTCCAAACACTCCACAATAAAAAATGTACCAAAATTATCCCAATAAACACCACAGGGGAAAACATAATCTGAAATACAATGAAGCATCCATCAGGTTATAATCTCCCAAACCCTATGAAAAAAGTGGAACATATCTCCACCAATCGCTATCATGAATCTAATTTCTAACAGATCAAGACCACCAACCACCTATGAGTGGTTTTTTACCTTTCCATGTACCTAGAAAAACAATATATACAAATTACCTAAGGGAAAAGTATGTTCTGAGATAAACATATTAGTAGGGTCTCACCGAGTGTTCTATAATAAATTCAATAATAATTAAACAATTTATTCATTCAATTTAAATTGAATAAGAAATATATTTTTTATATTTTCAATAAAACCATTATTTGAAATCAATTATATGGAAAGTATATCAAAAAATTAGTAAATGAACATTTTAAATAAAACATTTCTATAAAATAGGTGGAATGAATAAAATAGTTCTATAAACAATTGAATGTATAATCTAGTGAAAGAAAATAAAATATGCATGGTCATATTCCCGGAGTTACATTAGTTTTAGAATCTCTGATCCTCTCACTACTCAATAATATTCCATGGATCATGTATGTATGATCATGTCCCTAAATATGATTCCAATAACACTAATCAATCAACATCCCATCAGGTAAAACCATGTTGATCTTGTCTTACTTATAGTTGTCATCATTAATCCATTATTAGGGGGGTCAAATTCCTAGTGTGATTGTTATAATCACCAAATAACTACATAGGATCACACATGATTCAATGAATCAATTATAAATATATGTGAAAGTTTAATCATTTCAAATCAATTTATCAATCATAGTTCAAGAGCCCAATTTCATGTTTAAACATTCCATTTAAATTTAAAAACCAAATCATTGGTTTTCATCAATTTCATTCCTTTCAAATAATCCATAATTTAAACAGAATATTTATAAAGATACCACTTCAAATGATCTCATCAAATCATTTATTATTCCAATCCATAATTTTTTACTAAATCTACCCAATAATTTCAATTCCATTTAAATTAGAGTGTTTTCACAATTTCAATTCCCTTTTTAAAACAAATGTGAAATTAACTCAAATTAAGATATTAGAAATCAATTCAAAACTTATTTCTATTTAATAAGGAAAATTCAAGGTTTCAATTTTAGTGTAACGATTTAGAGAACCACCTACCTTTAATCACATGATCAAATCTACACTTGCGGTGAGAAATGATAATGAGGAACGAATTATAAGGATATCAAGGAATAAATCATAGAATCGAGATCCAATATAAACAAGATCTATTCAATCAAAAACTAGAGGATTCACAAATCCCAGAAGGGAGAGAAATTAGAGGAGATAAACCCCAATTTAAGGGAAAAAATACAAATCGGATAGGGATTGAGATATTCCTTTAACACTTCAATTAACAATGTTAGAGGTTAAATGATATAAGAAATTATATAAAGAGCCTCTAAATTCTATTGAATTTGATTAGGTTCGAATGGGGGATAATTAGAGGATGAAACGGGGATCCATGAATTTTAATTAAAAAAATTACAGAGTAGAAACCCATATTCATGGTTTCCTGTTTGGTTGGAACATTTAGTAGTAACCATGTTCCCTTATTAATATTTTCGAAAGGGTGAAAGATTTGACTGAACGGTTATTGTAACCATAATCTGACCAAGAAAACCCCCTCTATCATCAAACACATAGTTTGGGGGAGGTGGCATAGTTTAAACTAAATATGTTCCACCATCTATTATCACCAAATGGGGTGCATGGTTTTCTAGTCCAAACTCCACGATTTACCCAAACAATGATTCAACTGTACATAACCCCAAAACACCCAAAATTTTTCAAAATCTAGAAATACCTCCTTAAAACAATTTCAAATAAAACTAAAATGAGAAAATAAAAAAACAAAAATCAAGTAACTTGATGTCACAATCTCCCCATAAAAAAATTTATCACTAGAAAACTTGTCAAGGAGACTCCATGTCAGAGAGATGATGCCACTAATCTCTCATCAGTGCCTCATGATCCCATGTATGAAGTGAATTAGAAAGGTTTTTCAGTAAAAATCACTCAAGCTAATGTCTTTGTGCTTTTTGGTTGATTGTGTTTGTGAAAAAAGTAGGTTTCCATGTTCCTTTGTAAACTTATATCCTGATTGTTGAAAATGACTATTGAAAAATATAAAAGAAAAAGTAATGGATTCTATAGAAGTTATATATTAATAATTTTGTACAAGGTGGTGTCATTTCCAAGTGTTTCCCAAATTATTAGGGTCCACAATTTGGAGGATGACATAAGCTTCATTAATTTTGGATTTATAGGGATGCCTTATAAAACTAAAGGAAATGAAATATTATTCATCAAAGATGGTTTTCTCTGGAAAGAATGGTGATTCATAAAATTCTGGTGTTTCATGAAGGCAAGTAAGATCATGAATTATAGATGACCATGAAAGAAGATGGAATGTTCCTTGATTACAATAATATTTATGAATGGAAAATTTACAAGAATTTTTTGGGAAGGAAGGGAGAATTTTGAAAAGGATTTAAGAGATTCACAAAAAGGCCTTAATGATGTTTAAAGCACTGTGAAGGGGAGGGTTCTTCTGTAAATAAGAGGCTAACCCTAATTTGAAAGGAATAAATCCTTAAAAAATCCAAAGTATCCATATATGTAAAGGTGGTTCAAGAATGATTTTTCTTATGTGAGGGTTTTAATAAGGTCATATGTTTCATTAAGAAAGGGGTTTCATGAAACCTATATATTATTCAAAAAAGTTATGACATTCGTGAAATCTTTTAACATCATATAAATTTTGAACATCATGAAGACTAAGTGTGCTTCATGAAAGAAGTGAGCTTTGTGAATACTAAGTGAGCATTGTGAAAGGAGTGATATTTATAAAGGCTCCATGATATTTTTAAAAGTAGTGACATTCATATAAATTGGTAGAATTATGAAATAAGAATATTCTTGTGAATATTTTTTTTATTTTGTGAAGGTTGTAAAGAGGTTTTTTGAAAAATTAAATCTCATGCGAATAGGAATATATTACTGAGTAAATCTACTATAAAGTGGAACTCATCAATTGGTTAAAATTATAACCTAATAATGCATAAAAATATGTGTAAAATTTATTTAAGTTATAAAAAGTAGTTTCTTATTAATGAGAAGTTAATACACATTAGTTGATAAATTAGTGATCATTAAATTTTTCAATGGTAGTGAACCAAGAGGGATAGTGATTACACTCTAAAACATGCATTTGTAGTGAGGTTTATTGGATTTGATAAATTAGTATGTTGTCAATGTATACTCCTTAGACATGTCCTAGTGAGGGTGAACCACGTAAAATATATGTGTCCTTATTGTTTCTTTCTTTCCTTACATTATATGCATCATCATCAAATAAAGTTATAAAGGATAATATCAATATAAATTCAGAATAGAAAAAAATATAACACTTATAATAAATATGTCAAGATCCTATGGGTTAGGGTGAATTTTTGATGAATATATATACCCTGATTACCCCCTCCTCATATTTGGGTATCTTAGCCCATTTTATGCCTAAAAATTTGTATTAGAGACTAGGTTGATTAATTTGGATGAGTTTTCTCATAGTGGTTTATAAATATATTCAAATTGATGTTACAGTTTGATATTATCTTAGTGTGCCATGTAAAAGTGTAGAACATTAAATAAGTACTAGAATTCTTGTGGTATTATTTGGTGTGGAGGTTTCTATGGAAAGAGTGTGACTTGGTTGATGGAAACCAACAATGCCCTAATTAACGGTTTGGATGAGTCAAATAAGGAAAAAATTTTCTCATTCAATGATGTTTCAAGAATTAGTGAAAAACATAATATTTCAAGTGATGATGGAACTACGTGTAATGACGAAATTCCAAGAATGTAAATAAGTTGAATTTGTCCATGAATCAAGGGACATTCATTATAAATTGGATGAAGAGAGTAAGTATACAGAGATACAGATAAAATTCAAGGAAATTAAAGTCAAAAAGATAAAAGGTTTCAATAAAATAATTTTGGAAGTGTCCATATTTCTAATGGAGAATAATGATTCTTAAGATAAGGAAAACAAAAAAAATATGGTTATAAGGTAAAGGACATAGAAATTAAAGAAATTTAGAATTTGTAATACAAAATTTATAATCTTAATACACACCAAACAAAACTAGTACATGGTAATAAAAGGTTACCACAAGAGAATGGTTTCATTAATGACTTTTTTCTTAGATTAATTTCTAAATAATGGGAAAAAGTAATACGGTTCATAAACCATCACGTGAATTGGGAGATGAGATAACTAGTGGTAAGAAAATCAATAGAGAACCTAATTTTCAAAATTAATTTAGGGGAAATAATATTCAACAATTGGGAAAAGAGATATAGTCATCGTAGAATGAATTTTATAAATCTGATAGGAATGAAAATCTCAAATTAAATGATTAGTTGATTTTATTATATTATAATCCTTTGTAAAGTACCAATGAAATGTCAAGGAAATATTATATTTTAGAGGAAAATAATGAAATCATTTTCTCATCACAAAGTCCTTGTAGTTTTGGACAATTTTCTATTGGCTATGATAAACCCTCTCCCATGTCTAAGAGGAACATATCCATGAATAGTTTTAGAAATAAATAATATCCTAGAGGTCCTCAAAACAAACCTACTAAAAAATATATAAAAATATATGAAAACATCTTCTATTTATGTTGGATGCATGGTCATATTTCATTTATTGTTTATGATTTGGAATATATTAAGTGATGGGAAGACTTAAATACTTCTAAATCAGAGAATAAGCAGAATCATCTATATAAATATAAAATAAGGTATCCCAAAATAATGTATCAATCAAATTCTACTATTGTGCAAGATTGGGACACACCATGAGTATTTATTAAGAGTTTTAGGGGGCTCAATAACAAAATAATAACTCTAGATGAATCATTTTATCATCCAAGAAATAATGATGCAACGTATGTTTATAATGTGATATGTTATATATTTGATAATAATGGGAATTTGGAAAGATATTACAGCTATAAGAAACTAGGAAAATTAATTGAACTGGAAAGTATATCCCCCAATCTAGTGTTGGATAATGAAAAATCCTATATTTTAAGGCAACATGATAAGTTAAATAATAGGGTTAATGTCTCGGAGGAAATATAGGGAGCTCGGAGAATGATATGCCAAGAACTTCCTCTACTATACTCACAACATTTATCTTGTAAATAATTTTAAAAATCTTAGAATAAAAATGGAGGAGATACTTCAGTTTTATGTAAATATAATGTATATTTAGTGGATGTCACACTCACAATAATAACTACTAAGTTGAATTGAATAATTGATAAAATAAATATAGATAAATATTTCCTTGATAAATTTGTGTATAATTCAATAAGGTGATAAGTGAATGATATAGTCATATCACTCCATTGTATGATGATGAAAGAGTATATGACTAGTGTAAATATTTCTACACAGAGTTAGAATTGTGAAAAAAGTCATATTGGAGGGGCATGAAAGAAGTAATTTATTTCTAGTGGGTCTAAACCAAAAAACGTGAAAAATAAATCCTACAAAATTTTCATATTTGAATAATATTGAGCATGTGGGTAAATAATATCTTATTATATAGATATAATAGTTGATTTTGGATGAGAGTTTGAACAATTAGAAATGGAGTATAGTATTTTTCAAGAAACTTTTTAAGTTTTGTTCCATCAAGATCAACCAAAATACTATTATTTAGGACTCTAAAGGAAATACTCACCATTTGTGTTAAATGATTCTGTTATATTCAAGAAGTTTTTCATGAATAGGGGTGAAATACAATCAATGGGGTGTGTGTGTGTGCTAAAAGGGAATGAACGTATAAATTTAATATATATACATATGACAAGAGATGTACAAGTCACATTGAATACTAAATTTTATTTATCATGCCTCATTTCAAGATTTATTTATCCGCTGAGAGACGATTTTTTGGGGGAGATGAATCAAAATTCATATATATCATGATTATCTATTTTTTCTCAAATTGTGGGGTCGAATGATTGTTTTCAGGTTATCAAAAATCTAGAGGTTTTCAAGGAGACATGGTGATTATAACTCAAGACTATGTTTCCTCATCTAAAGATAGGGTCCACTGAATATTTTATTAAAGTTAAGATGTAAAAATCCATGGAAGTAGGTTACTGATATGAACATCATTGGTTTTTATTGACTAAAAATATGGTTTCCTATAAATAGTTCTTACTCATAGGCCTTAGAGTATCTATGAAAAAATCAATGAAAAGTGGTAATTTGAAATGATGAAAAACAATAATTATTGTGTAGATACAGTGTTGAATATCACTTTGATATTTAAAAGTGAAAAAATTATCAATGTTCCAATTCAATTTTGATAAATACAGTCTAGTTAAAATTGATATGAAAAATAACATTGGTGTCAAATGACGTAGGAATCCTCTGATTCATATATAAATCACTGAGGGGAGAGGAGTTATATGTGATCAAGCTATGAAAAAGGATATTGACTAAATTGAGAGGAACTGGAAATGGGGAATTATTCTGAGACTGGTACATAATAATTTTATCAGGACTAAATGGGTCTTTTGGAAAAAACTAAATAAATATGGATTGTTAATTTAGAACAATGAACAATTAGTGTACAAGGGATAATTTCAGATTGAGGTAATAAAAATTTATGGGACATTTTCAAATATTTCATGGATTGAGAAATTTATCTTACTCTTGGACACATTAGTGAAAATTAATTTCAATGTTTTATAGATAGATGTAAAGTCCGTAGTTTTTAATGGGGTTCTAGAAAAAAGAGTATATCAAGATTCCATATGGTTTCCCCATTCATGAATATGAGAATAGAGTTTTTTTGTATAGGAAGTCACTATATGGGTTGAAGAAAGAACTAAGAGAATTTTTGTAATGACCCAAATGTTGAGGTACATGGACATTACATTACTTTTGAGGAAAACTTAATACATAACAAAAACCAACACTCAACGACCGTAATAGTTTAGTGTCTCTGGAAACATGGAATATAAACTTCTAATCATGTTGAAAGATCTTCAACATCTCCAATAACGATCTTCCCATTTTTGTTTCCTTACCTAAAACCTTTCTTTTAATCATGGGTGAAAATAAAACTTAAAAAGGGTGAGATCAAATGCTCAGTAAGTGTAAGAATGGAGAAAATAAAACAAACCATATACATTTGAACTTAAAAACATGAACATAATGTTTAAACATCAAGATCTTGAGAAATGACATAAAACATGGCAGTACGTAAGGCATAGATCATAATGGAACATAAATCATGATAAAATAGCATGGGAATAAAACTTGTAATTATGGAAAAACATTAAGCACATGATATAATTTCCATAGTAGCCAAGGCATTGCTGCCAATACCATCTTAGTGGACAAAGTCCCTTATTGAACTGAGTTCACTCCTCATCCCAGTCTTGTAACACTGAACCGGATTAACATACCGTTCCAGCCATGTCTATCTCATGTGATATAAATCTTTACCCAATGCATTGGAGCGAGATATAGGTCTCACCCATCTAATATTTAAATCATTCTTACTTGTGCCACAACATGAACATAAATCATTCATCATTTCCCAGTGTATAAAATCGGTTTCATATACATCATCCCATCATAACATAATCCATAAAAAATGGATATCATTTCATCATAAGAAAATTGAAACCATATAAATCATAGAGACATTATACTTGAAACATACACATATAAAATAATTCCCTCTTATAAGGAAAATGGTTTTGATAAAACACTGGAAATTAATTCTTGAGGAAAATATCCTTTCTTCTTTAAAATAATTTCCTTTTCCCAAAATGATATACAATTTTAAAAGGAAATGATTTTGTTAAAAATAATATTGAAATCTTGTAGAGTAATTTTCATGAAAATAAGGCGTTATGAAACCATAAAAATTTGTTCATTCCGTATAAGTTAAAAAAACATTTTTCTCATACTTTTGCCGGAAAGTCAAAAAAAGTATCTCGTACGACAAAAGATTCCTTACATGCCATGTAGTAAAAGTAAAAATGGATGAAAATGACTTTAAATATAGATGAAAAAATTTCTAGAAAACATGGACATTGATGATAATAATAACCCTAGTAAATACTTACGAATAAACAATCTCAGATAAAAACGAGATTGGAAAAGTTGTCCCTTACCTTATGTCTCATATGCTTTGTATGTATCCTAACCTCCTATATAATGATTTAAATAATTTCATTGACTTATTAAAAAATCATATTCATTGTTATGATATCATATATGGTTCAGTTATGACTTTATATTACTCGTTCTTTTGTAAATTCCATGCTAAAGCATCGTTTTGGGTAAAATCATTTCATTTATTGTACGTGTTTTGACTTGTTGTTCTTGATATTATTACTTATATCCTGATTTACTTAATTAGAGAATATAAAACATGATTTATATATAATATGTATTCAGAATATACATATATATGATATATCAATGAATGGAATGAAATACATCGTTCATGGAGACGGTAGGTCGTACGTACGCATTAACGCTCTTTTCGTTTCCTTCTTGAATTGAATGGAATTAAGTAGATGAAATATATATATACATAAATACAGTAGCATTTTTATGTCATATATTTAATTATTATTCATTATATATACTTTATAATCATTCATGAATGGTTATCATGAAGAATGAATCTCATCGCGTTCGTGGAGATGGTAGTCCGTACGTACGCACGAGCGATGATATTGTTCCAATAATTATTGAATAGAATTGGAGTGGATGGTATAATATCCTAGAATCATTATGATGTTATAATAATCATATATAGTTATTCTTTACACCATTATACCCATCCAAGTAAGGTGGTGGTGGAAAAACTGATTACACCACGGCGTGGAGACGGTATTCCGTAAGTACGCACGCCCGGAGATTTCATTTTCCGTAGGATGTATAGAAGGTGAAATGGGGTTTTTTCATATTTATAATAACATATAAGTATATGAGTGATACTTATTTTACTACTTCATAATGAAACAACTAAATAATAGTAAGTAGAAGAAGAAAGAAACTTGAATGAATCGGGAGAAGAGATTACCTCTTCTTTGACGCACCTCATTTATGTTTCCTCTTAAGGGACTAGAGTTGGTCTTTTGAGAAGAACAGAACATCAATAATGTTGATAGGAAAGTGGAGAAGAGAAATGGGCAAGGGTTGTCCGAGCTTCAAGGCTCAAAAGGGTGTGAAGAGAAGAGGGAAGGGGTACCCTTTTTATAAGGGAGGAGAGGGGCACCTTTGGAAACATAAGAAATATTAATTTATAATAAATTCAAACCCCACTTAAAACCTCCAAAAATGACTCATATTATAATATTAGATGAGATAGGGTTTTAATCTCATCAAACAATAAAATTTATACTTGTTGAGATTTTATTTTAAACAATATCAACTTGATTTATCCTTATTTAATCTATTTAACATTATTTGTGGTAATAAGATTCTAAATTTTAAATTGTTATAAATAAATAATTATGTATTGTTAATTGTCCATAATTGGATATTTTTTGAAATTTTAGATCATATAAATTTAAATTTATAGTTTTTAAATATTTTTTAAATTTTTAAACAATTTTATATTATGCTATTTTTATAAAATAACAATTCTGTCGATTTTGACACTATTCATTTACTTGAATTTAAATAAAATCGACACAGAAGATATGTTCGAACTAAAATATTTAATAGCTTCATAAAATGTCATATTTATCTAGAAAATTCAAGTATAACATTAAATAATTCATATAATATTTATATTAATATTTTTAAAACCATTTATTTGATATCTCAATCTATAAAATAATTTCAACATCACTATTGTGTCACCTTTAATGATACATATTTAATCCCTAAAAATTCCAAAGAAATTCACATGATGTAGATAATTTTACTAGATTTCTGGAGACTATTCAGGTTCTAAATTTCATGAATTTTATCACTATATTAAAATTATTATACTTATAAGATTTAAGAGAGTGACATATTGTCACTTTCTTTAGTTTTATTAATAATTATGTAATTTTCATGGTCAAAAGTCCATGAAAATTATCTATTCATACCCTTAAGTGATATGGGTAGACTTTTATTCATCCAATAGAGTTTTTCATGTGTTATTTTAATTTTATTATATTATATTTACCCTTAATTACCTGATTTTCCTTTAACTATGGTAAATAAAATTTACAGTAGTTACTATTCATAATTCCCAAATATATAAAGTATCCTATTAACATAATTTGGACCCACTGATTCCAAATATTTAATCCAGTTTTTTCAAATTCAATACACAGATGTTTCAGAAATTAAATTAAAATTAATCCTGTTGTCAAAAGAAAACGAGTTGTTGTTTAAAACATTGCAAAAGATTGAATTGATTTAACCTATGAATTCAATGTAAAATCAATGCTAATGACATAAATTATGTTAAATGGTAAAAATATATTCTATTTATACTTTAACACCATTAAATATTATAATTTACCCATATAAATTATGACAATGAAAAAAGTTGTTTTTAATTAAAATATAGCTTGTTTTAACTATTCATTAAAATATGAAAGTTATCAGAAAAATATCAAACCTTTATCCAATGTAAATTTTTATATAATGATTCAAAAGAAGAAGTTTATTTTGTAAAATTTTACTTATAAACTTTTCAAAAATTATATTTAAAATGGGTGTGCCATCAAAAGGCGGCAAAACTGCATTTTTTGAAAAATACTTATTTTACCCGAAAAATTTATTTTGTTTTCATACCATGTTCTAGAAAATGTGTAAGATGAATAATAATGTTATAAATTTCAAAATTCATTTAATACTATTCATAATGGCTAGTGTATAATAATATTATAACCATATATCATTGTTTAGTGAAACCCGGTATTGCGTACAACACACGCTATCGAAGAAGGTCGTGATTGCGTGTAATGCAAGCCAAGTTAGGGTTGCATGTAGTGCAAGACTCATTTGTTGTCTCGTATAACAGAATCCAAAAATATTTCATTTATACATTTAATAAATATATATATATATATATATATATATATATATACACAAACTCAATGTTGCGTAGAATAACTACTATTGAACGAACTTGAAATTATGTGTAACACGATCCAAGAATAGTGTTGTGTATACTGAAAGCTAATACGATGTTGTGTATAGTACAAGATAATTTTGGTGTAGCATACAACACAAGACATCAACGAAATTAAAAGAATATTTTTCATAAAATCTCAGGGTGTTACATTCTACCCCCTTAAAATGAATTTCGTCCTCAAAATTCATCGAGGATACAAATGGTTCACTACTTGAAAGTTTCATAAATAGAAACCCACATCATAAAAAAGAATAAAAATAATTATATTTAAAAAGTAAAGTATGAAACGTAGCAGTTACCCAGATTAACTAATCACTGGGTTTCCCCATAGGAGAACATAGGTGAAATTATGGATATGAAAGATAAATCTAACCATCAATTTCTGGTGGAGAGTGGTAGAGAACATGGCTATGAAAAAGCCAACAATCACAAATCTATAATTTTGTGATGATCTAAGGTGCCATCAAATTAAACGGATATGAGGACACTAGAACGACATTTTGGGTTTTCAAGATCATTTCCCAAATGTTGATGAATTAAAAGAAATACTTACATGATTTTGGAACAATCTCACTGTTGTTCATGTCTTCAACAATTTCCACTTCATCTCTTAAAGAAATGAAGTTGAATTTGTTATTCGTGAAGTGTTTGCAGATCATGCGATAGAATGATAGGTCATTCCATCTGTCTCAAACATAAGGATAGAAAAGTTATATACAAAAGTCCATATTATGATGAGATTAATTGTATATGGTTCCAAAAATGGACATATACTTCATCTATCATACCACTTAATAAAATAAAACTAGTTTCTACAAACCAGGGACTTCCTGTAAGCCAGTGGTAGGTGATAAAGGTCTATCGCACTTTGGTTGTGGGTTCGATTCCCAGAGCCTTGTCCGACGTGACGGGTTGTCGCCCGTCCTGCAGGTTTCCCTTTTTCTAAAACTACATAATTATAAAATTCCATCAATAATATAGAAAATAGTTCTAGCCTTAAACAATACTAACTTATGTCCAACATAATCCTATTCGAATATTTAGGCTTATAAAAAATACTTTTGTCCAATCTTATAGTATAAAGAAAACAATTACTAGAAATTTCATCTACCGAGCATGTGAATATCATCATTTATCCCCGATATACCTTGTTGATTATATTCCAATCATGTGAATACCTTAATCATGTATTCTCTTGAAAAATGAATACCCATTGAACCTTAGTGAAAATGTGAATTCTGTTAAAAGTAAACTCTTTCCACATACCAAAATCCCAAAACTTCTATATACTCAAACCATGATATCACTTCGTCCTTATATTAGTCATGAGCTCATGATTACTATCCTACATATTATTTTCTCCATATCCCTTCACTATGTGCATTACATCTGATTTCCGAAAGTATTTCAATCACTTTTCATGGTTATCAGTACCATAAAATTTTTAAAAACCACAATGATCCAATACATTGATATTCCAATATTCCACGATACTTTAAATGAGATTCCACAACATTATCTCGGAATCCGATTACATAAACACTTATTCATTCCACAACATTGTTTTCATACTCAACATCACAAATTGTGATTGCATGTGACCTCCCTTTATCCTTTTCCTTAAGAGGTTGCTCACGTCTATCGTCATTAACCCTTGGATTAGGGAATTGATTATTATAATTCCCCATTTCCTTTCACTTGAACCATTGAAGTGTTGGTGGAGCATTCTTGGTAGTATTTTCTCTATTCATTTCATTAGAATCCTTTTTCCCATTACTTCGGCACTCAACTGCTCGATGACCTTATTTTCCACACTTGAAACATTTTTAGTACCTTTTAGACAATCTCCATCATGCTTCTTTCCACACTTTGAGCATAAAGAAACATTCATCTTCTTTTCACCATTGTTCTGAGATTTCTAATTGAACTCTGTCTTTCATTTCTTGTCAAACCCATGAGATGGATATGTAACACCAACTTCCAGTTCTACCTTGAGAGCACAACACACAATTTCTTCATATCTACTGAAGTCTCTTATATCGAATTCCCTTCGCATACTGGGATTTAAGCCACTAAAGAATCGATCATCTTTACTTTCAAGTTGAATGATAAAGCCAGATGCATACCTTGAATGCCTTGTAAAATTCGCTGCGTATATACCAACAGATTCATCATCGTTTTTCTTAAGCTCAAGTAACACCTTTTCCATCTTTTTTCGAATAATACGAGGGAAGTACTTATTGAAAGATAAGTTCTTGAACTCATCCCATTCCATGGATTCAATTTCATCTCAGGGCCTCGTATTCTTAACTAGAGTCCACCATTGATCTGCTTCACCTATTAAACGGTAAACATATAGAATGAATTTTTCATGTTCTGAACAATGAAATATGTAAAATATCTTTTCAATGGTACTGATCCATTGTTCAGCAACAAGTGGATTAGAAGACCCGCTGAAAGAAGGTGGACCTTTCTTCATGAACGACTTAATAGAATATTTTTCCCTTATCTGGTCATTTGGATGTCCATAATGATTCATAGCTTGCGTAAGAACATCAATAAAATTTTGTACTCCATCTCCCATAGCATTGGTTTGTTCAGTAGGAAAATCATTGCATTTTCCGTTACATTGATCAACACGGTTCCTTCGGGTTCCATCCATCGTTTAAAACCCAAAAAGAATAGTGTAAGAGGAAAAAATCATGCTAGGAAAACAACATAATAATGGGGAATTACTTTCAATATCTAACATCCTTGGGTTAATTGTATGATCGTTACCTTAATCATAGGACTATAACCTATACTTATACTTAACCTTAGGGACATCCCTTGACATACCTTAGAAATATCTCTAGGGATCTCACTATGGTTTTCGCATCCTAGTTTCCAAAGGTTTACTAAACCTTTACTCTGATACCTACTATAATGACTCAAATCTTGACGTACATGGGAATTACATTACTTTTTGGGAATACTTAATACATAACAAAAACCAACACTCAAGGAACGTAATAGTTTAGTGTCTTTGGAAACTTGGAATATAAACTTCAAATCATGTTGAAAGATCTTCAACATCTCCCATAACGATCTTCCCCTTTTTGTTTCCTTACATAAAACCTTTATTTTAATCCTGGGGGAAATGAAAACATAAAAAGGGTGAGCTCAAATTCTCATTAAGGGTAATCATGGAGAAAATAAAACAAACCATATACATTTGAACTTAAAAACATGAACATAATGTTTAAACATCAAGATCTTGAGCAATGATAGAAAACATGGCAGTAAGTAAGGCATATATCATAATAGAACATCAATCATGATAAAATAGCATGGGAATAAAACTTGTAATTGTGGAAAAACATTAATCACGTGATATGATTTCCATAGTAGCCAATGCATTGCTTCCAAGAGCATCTTAGTAGACAAGGTCCCTTACTGAACCAAGTTCACTTCTCGTCCCAGTCCTGTAACACTGAACCGGATTAACTTACCGTTCCCGCATTGTCTATCATATGAGATATAAATCTTCACCCAATGCATTTGAGTGAGATATAGTTCTCACCCATCTCATAATTAAATCATTCTTACTTGTGCCACAACATGAACATAAATCATTCATCATTTCCCAAAGTATAAAATGGGTTTCATAATCATCATCCCATCATAACAGAATCTATACAAAAAAATGGATATCATTTCATCATAATAAAAGTGAAACCATGTAAATCATAGATACATTATACTTGAAACATACACATATGAAATAATTCTATCTTATATGGAAAATGGTTTTGATAAAACACTTAAAATGAATTCTTGAGGAAAATATCCTTTCTTCTTTAAAATCATTTTCTTTTCTCAAAATGATATAAAATTTTAAAAGAAAATGATTTTGTTAAAAATAATCTTGAAATCTTGTTGAGTAAGTTTCATGAAAATAAGGCGTTATGAAACCGTAAAAATTCGTTCATTCCCTATAAGTTAAAAAACATTCTTCTCGTACTTTTGCCGGAAAGTCAAAAAAAGTATCTCGTACGACAAAAGATTCCTTACATACCATGTAGTAAAAGTCAAAATTTATGAAAAGGACTTTAGACATACATGAAAACATTTCTATAAAACATGGACATGGATTATAACAATAACCCCAGTAAATACTTACGAATAAACAATCTCAGATAAAAATGAGATTGGAAAAGTTATCCCTTACCTTATGTCCGATATGATTAGTATGTATCTGAAACTCTTTTATAATGATTTAAATAATGTCATTGACTTATTAAAGAATAATATTCACTGTTATGATATCATATATGGTTCACTTATGAATTTATATTACCTGTTCTTTTGTTAATTCCATGCTAAAGCATCGTTTTGGGTAAAATCGTTTCATTTATCGTACGTGTTTCAACTTGTTGTTCTTGATATTATTACTTATATCCTGATTTACTTAATTCCATAATATAAAACATGATTTTTATATAATATTTATTCAGAATATGCATATATATGATAGATCTATGAATGGAATGAAATACATCATTCATGGAGACGGTAGGTCGTACATACGAATGAACGTTGTTTTCGTTTCCTTCTTGAATTGAATGGAATTAAGTAGATGACATATATATATACATAAATCCAGAAGAATTTTTATGTCATATATTTCATTATTATTCATTATATATAATTTATAATCATTCATGAATGGTTATCATGAAGAATGAATCTCATCGCGTTCGTGGAGACGGTAGTCCGTACGTACGCAGGAGCAATGATATCGTTCCCATTATTATTGAATAGAATTGGAGTGGATGGTATAATAACTTAGAATCAATATGATGTTATAATAATCATATATAGTTATTATTTACACCATTATACCCATCCAACTAAGGTAGTGGTGGAAAAACTGATTACACCACGGCGTGGAGACGGTATTCCGTAAGTACGCACGCCCAGAGATTTCATTTTCCGTAGGATGGATAGAAGGTGAAATGGGGTTTTTTCATATTTAAAATAACATATAATTATATGAGTGATACTTATGTTATTACTTCATAATGAAACAACTAAATAATAGTAAGTAGAAGAAGAAAGAAACTTGAAAGAATTGGTAGAAGAGATTACCTCTTCTTTGACGCACCTCCTTTATGTTTCCTCTTAAGGGAGTAGAGTTGGTCTTTTGAGAAGAACAGAACATCAAGAATGTTGATAGGAAAGTGGAGAAAATAAATGGATAGGGGTTTTCCGAGCTTCAAGGCTCAAAAGGGTGTGAAGAGAAGAGGGAAGGGGTACCCTTTTTATAAGGGAGGAGAGGGGCACCTTTGGAAACATAAGAAATATTAATTTATAATAAATTAAAACCCCAATTAAAAACCACCAAATATGACTCATATTATAATATTACATGATATAGGGTTTTAATCTCATCAACCAATAAAATTTAGACTTGTTGAGATTTTATTTTCAACATTATCAACTTGATTTATCCTTATTTAATCTATTTAACATTATTTGTGGTAATAAGATTCTAAATTTTAAATTGTTATAAATCATTACTTATGTATTTTTAATTGTCCATAATTGGATAATTTTTTAAATTTTAGACCATATAAATTTTAATTTAATTTCTTAAAATATTTTTAAAATTTTTAAACAATTTTATATTATGTTATTTTTATAAAATAACAATTCTGTCAATTTTAACACTATTCATTTACTTGAATTTAAATAAAATCGACACAGAAGATATGTTCGAACTAAAATATTTAATAGCTTCATAAAATTTCATATTTATCTATAAAATTCATTGAGAACATTAAATAATTCATATAATATTTATTTTAATATTTTTAAAACCATTTATTTGATATTTCAATCAATAAAATAATTTCAACATCACTATTGTGCCACCTTTAATGATAATTATTTAATCCCTAAAAATTCCAAAGAAATTCACATGATGTAGATAATTTTATTAGATTTCTGGAGACTTCAGGTTTGATATTTCCTGAATTTTATCACTATATTAAAATTATTGTACTTATAAGATTTAAGAGAGTGACATATTGTCACTTTCTTTGGTTTTATTAATAATTATGTCATTTTCATGGTGAAAAGTCCATTAAATTAATCTATTACGACCCTTAGGTGATATGGGTCGACTTTTATTCATCCAATAGAGTTTTGGAAGGTGTTAGGGTAATTTTATAATATTATATTTACCCTTAATTACCCGATTTACCTTTAACTATGATAAATAAAATTTACCGTAGTTACTATTCCTAATTCCCAAAAATAAAAAAGTAGTCTATTAACATAATTTGGACCCACTGATTCCAAATATGGAATCCATTTTTTCAAACTCAATACATAGAAGTTGCAGAAATTAAATTAAAATTAATCTTGTTGCCAAAAGAAAATGGATTTTTGTTTAAAACATTGCCAAATATTGAATTGATTTAACCTACGAATTCAATGTAAAATCAATGCTAATGACATAAATTATATTAAATGGTAAAAATATATTCTATTTATACTTTAAAACCATTAAATATTATAATTTAACCATATAAATTATTACGATGAAAAAAGTTGTTTTTAATTAAAATATAGCATGTTTTTACTATTCAATAAAATATGAATGTTATTAGAAAAATATAAAAACATTATATAATGTAAATTTTTATATCCTGATTTAAAATAAGAAGTTTATTTTGTAAAATTTAACTTATAAAATTTTAAAAAATTATATTTAAAATGGGTTCGCCATCAAAAGGAGGCAAAACTACATTTTCTGAAAAGTACTTATTTTACCCGAAACATTTATTTTGTTCTCATAACATGTTCTAGAAAATGTGTAAGATGATTAATAATGTTATAAAATTAAAAATTTTGTTAATAGTATTAATAAAGTCTAGTTTATAATAATATAATAACCATATATCGTTGTTTAGTGAAACCCGATATTTGGTACAAGACACGCTATGGATGAAGTCCGTGATTGCGTGTAATGCAAGCCAAGTCAGGGTAGCGTGTAGTTAAAGAATACTTTGTTCTATCTTATAACAGAATCCAACCATATTTTATTTATATATTTAATATATATATATATATACTCAATGTTGCATAGAATAACTACAATTAAACGAACTAGAAATTATGTGTAACATGATCCAAGAATAGTGTTGCGTATACTGCAAGCTAATACAGTGTTGTGTATAGTACAAGCTTATTTAGGTGTAGTGTACAACACAAGACATCAATGGACTTAAAAGAATATTTTTCATAAAATCTCTGGGTTTTACAGTTGTATTCAAGCCTTCATCAATTTTTGAAGAAGCTCGATTTTAAGCATGGTGAAGTTGATTGTCATCTCTATTTAAACAATAGAAGTCGTCAAAGGATGAAAGTGCTGATGTATATACACGATATAATATTTAGTGTATAATTTTAAGAATAATGAAAACAGTTCATGGAATTCACAAAAAGTGAGTTCGAAATGTCGATCATTGGGGAACTGACCTTCTTCTGTTGTTTGGAGGTGACACAAGTAATAAATGGCACATTTATTTCTCAATAAAAATATTCCAACGAGGTTTTTAGAAGATTTGGAATCGATAATTCCAATGAAATGTCAAGTATTATGGCGACCTAAAATAAAATCTCATGAGATGTTGAAGGCAAAATGGTTAATGTCACCGAATATAGGAAAATTATTGGTAGTTTTTTGTACTTAATAACGAAACAACCGAATATTTTTTATTCAATTTTCAAAGAGGCATGGTATCAATGGAATACTGATGAAACCCAATTAATTTCAGCAAAAAAAATAATATGGTATATTAAGTCTATGGTGGATTTCAGTTTTTTTAATAAAGACAAATCATATAAAGAGTTATTGGGAAATACATTTGTAAATTGTGCTGGTTATATGGGTGATAGAAAATCAATTCTATGTGGTTTATTCTATTTTTTAAGATTGTTTATTTTATGGATAATAAATAAATTTCATTTCATTTCATTGAGTTCCTTATAATTTGAATATATTGAGGCTACTCAAGATTTAAGACAGTTATTGTGTATGATGTAGCAACATAATGATTTGGGATTTGAACTGATTTCTTCGATCATAATACATTGTGATAATTAACGTTATATTAATCATAGAAAAAATATAGTCTATAACTCATATGATAATCACAATGAAATGAAGAATCATTGTATCATGGAGAAGGTGGAGCATGGGCTCCTGATGTTGGATTATGTGCCTAAAGAACTATAAGTTGTGGACATTTTGATAAAGGCCTTACCCAAATATATGTATTATCATCATCAATTGGATCATGGAGTCCAATAAACTTTCAATACATGAAAAATTACAGATTGAGGACCCCCCATCCTCTCCCCAAGGTATTGTATTTTTTTCCCAATTTGTTGATATGTGTTCATTATAATGTTTCATCCAAAATGGACCGCCCTTTGGGTTCATTGAAAAATGGGAAGGAAATATCTTCATCAAGATAAGGGAGAAGCTACTATGGGATAGAAAAGTATATAATTTTAAATGTGATGATTCTAAATATGTTCAATAAAATTTTGTATATCACTACAGATGGTGTTCATGGTGAAATTAGTTTACTATTTCTTAAATGAAGTGACTCATTGATGCACTTTTCATGATTCTCTTTTTTTCTCACACCAAGAACGGAACATGTGGTCTTAGAGTGTATTTTGGGTCACTATTTTATCTATATCTAGAATATCAAGAAGTGAATGTTGGTTCCAGATAGAAGAATATTTAAACTGGTATCAAAGATGGAAGTGTTTTAAATAATCCAAAAGGGGGATATTTTTGGGAAAAATCTCATAAGGTAACTTGGTTATGTTGTGGGGTTGAGTTTTTTGTTGAAACCGTAGGTTTATAAGGACAATTTTGGTGTTCCAAATTGATTTTTGACAAGGAATATTGAAACATATCCACACAAAAAAGAGTGGATACTGTATAAGTATTATAAAAAATGCTTGTACAAAGTGGGTTGGTTTCATAGTGTTTGATAAATTTTTTCTCTCAAAATTTTAGAGGATGACTCAAGCTTCACGAAAGATAGATTTTCAAGGATTCCTCTTAACACTATAGAAAATGAATTATGTTTTGTGCAGTATTTTATTTTCATAAATGATAGGTTCTTCGTGAATGTTAGTTTTTTTGGGAATGATTGGAGGTTTGTGAAGGGTGGATAAGAACGAAGGAAATATGATATGTTCCACGATTAAAAGAATCTTCATGAATGGAAAATTTCTGTGAATGGTTCCCTAAAGTATAAATCTTCATAGAAAAGTTTTAAGAGCTTCATTAAATGTTTTTAGTGTAATTGAAAGCTTCTTTAATGAGGGTATGTGTTTATAAATAAGAGGTTTCACCTAAATCGAAATGAAAGTATCCTTAATGAATATCCAAAGGATCTAAATATAAAAATGTGGTTTGGTAAGTATTTATATTGTGTGAAGGTTTTCATGTGAACATATTAATCTAGGATAAAGGTTTTTCGTAATGTCTACTTATGCTTCATGAAATCCGTGAGCATTAGAGAAGCTATGAGCATCGTGAAAGCTATGATCTTCATGAAGGCTATGTGAGATTTGTGAAATGACTGAACTTCATAATGGGTAAATGAGATTCCATAAATGAGTGAGATTCATTAAGGTTATATGAGCTTTACAAAATTAGTTATCTTGAAAAATTTTAGGAAAATCATGAAAGAAGGATATTCTGGTGAATAATTGGGTAGTTTCTTAAAGGATAGAAATAGGGTTTTCACAAATTTAAATCTCTTATAAACCAAAATAAATTGGATAGTAAATATGTGGGAAATTGGAATTCATTATGTGGATGAAAATAGAAATTAATAATGAACCAAATGACATGTAAATAATATTGAATCAAGTGCGAAAGAAAAATTATTCTGAAGGAGAAGTGAGCACAATTCATATGGGAGAGGAGTGAGATTTCAAATTATAAATGGTAGTGAACTCGGAGTAAATGTTAGTCCACTCTGATGTTTGTATTAGCAGTGAGATTTAGTGAATTTAGTACATTGGTCTAATGTGATTGTATAATCCTTTTCCGTATCCCAGTTAATGTGAACCAAGTAAATATATGTGTATACTTTTTCTTGATTTCTTGTTTTAATTTCTGTGCATCATCATCAGATAATGTTGGAAAGGATAAGATCAACAAAAACACTTATAAGAAAGCATAGTAACCCTTATAAAAAAGGACAAGATCTAGTGGGGTGGGAAAATTTTTCCAGAGAATATCCATACACTAAATCACACCCCCCCCCTCATGGTATCTAATCCTTTTGTGTCCCGAACATTGTGTTACCAATGCTTGTAGACCCAAGGTAAATACTTCCCTTGAAGAACCTTTGTCTTATAATCAAAAATCTGGAATAGATTCTCAGTCATTGAAAAATTAGGTTCCACTTCAAGGTATTCACATCTCAATACATGAAATGGTTCAGAAATATTCTTCATGAGATACAAAAAATGAAACATGTTGAGGATTAAAATCAATTTCATTGTCAAGGATAAATGATAGGACACATTCATAACCCAAAAAAACAATCCCAAAAGGACCCAAAAACCTCATTTCCAACTTCCCTTTCTTCCAAAGTCATTAGTGACACAACTAATGTGAAACTCTTAAAAACACATGGTCACCAATAGAAAACTCCAAAGGTGTTTGTCAAAGATCATTGAAGGATTTATACATGATTTGTTTCATCACTATTACATGATGAATTATCTAAATATTTGATTTTTATCATGGACCTTGCTATGTCCCACCAAGGTGGCTTCAAAAATATTTGACCAACAGTGCATATATTTACATTGGAATCCATAAATGGCCGCAAAGTATTCCATATGAATAGATGAATTGTAACTATTGTTAAAGGCAAATGCAACCAGTACTGAGTGGCTATCCCAATATTTACCAAAGTGAAGTATATAACCACAAATAATTTCATCCAATATCTCTATAGATAATTCTTTATGGACATATGTCTATAGAATAAAAGTCATGCTCAAACTCAAATAGGATCCTAATTCCTCTTGGAGGCCTCTCCAAAAATGATAAGTTAATTAGGGATCTCTATCAGAAACTATACTAGATGAAACTCCATTAAATCAGATAATATCATGCATGTATCTGATTCTAAATTACTCAAAATAAATTGTGTCTTGAATGAGTATAAAGTGATAAAATTTGGTCAAATAATTGACCACTTACTATATATAATTATTTTTTAGGGGGTTATGAATAATACCTACCATGAAATATATATATCTCATCCCACTTCCAATTCATCACTAGAAGGGATGAAGTACACCAGAAGGATTATAGTGCTCATACATAACCATCTGATAGGTATAATAATGATAAATGAAATCATAAATGTATCATTTAATATATAAAAACTATAATAGTACCACATATTATAGAACATATTCATGGTTTTAAGGTTCAATGCCCACCAGAAATTTTAGAAATTCCCCATCATGGAATTCCTCATGGGTATAAGCAAAACCTACCAGTTTTGGAAACATATACCACAGTAAGAGGAAGGAAACCACCAAATAATAGACTATTGACCAAAAATAGAGTCTATAATTTCACAGAATTCATCATCAATATGATTTTTCTGAAGAATCATCTTGTGAATAGAAGAGTTTATATGAATGTTTTTTATAAAACTCTCGATCACCACCTCTCAGACTCCAAGATGAAACTGAGAAAAGGGAGACATAAAATTACACTCTTATGGTGATTCTTTTATGGATTGGTTCAGAATTTTCCTACTCAAAGCTTCAGAAATGACATTCCCCTAACAAAGGGTATAGTTAATTCTGAAATCAATGGACTTTATGTACTCTACCCAATGATTCTGACGAATGATAAAATATTTTTGGAAGAAGATGTAATTATATAATATTTGTCATAAGAAATTGTGATTCTTTCTCTAAAAAGGTAAAGTATCCAAAAATTGTGAACATGTATCACATTTGAAAGTTTGATATGATGTGTTGGATAGTTATTCTCATGTGACCTAATATATCTTTAATCATAGTCTACCACATGACCACCCTGTATTAGAACGCATCTCAAACCCAAACCATATGCTTCACAAAAGAATGTGTTTCGCAACTCTAACTTGAGAAGAGTCAATACTGGAACATAAGACATATGTCATTTAAAATCATCAAAATAATTCTAAAATTTTGATTCATAAATAATCATTATTAGTTTCCAAGTCATATTGGTCATTGTAGAATAAAATTTTGATATTTATTAAATGATTCATCAGTAATACCCCACTATATCCAAGAATATCTAATTATTTAAAATGATATGTGGTTCTCCCATGTAATAACAACCCTAACCTTCACATGATCAACTAAAATATCAGGTATTGAGACCACATGACCCAATAACATCACTTCTTGGATCAACAATTCACATTTCATCATATTCATGTAAATTCTGTTATTTATCAAAATTTCTAGAACTACTCACAGATAAAGCACATAATCCTCCTTGTTTTTTGGAATAAACCAAGATTTCATCCACAATGGATAACATGAAGGAGTTTAGTTACTCATGGAATATCCTATTAATCAGTGACATAAAGAATTTAGGATAATTGGATATACCAAAAGGCATAACTAGGTACACCTAAAGGTTATACCAGCACTAGAAGGCAGTTTTTATAATTTCAGACTCTTTATTTCTCAACTTGTGTTAACTGGACTGGAGAAAAAACTTTGATAACCAGTTTTAACCATTAAATTATAAAATAAGTCATTAATCCATGGATATTGATACATTTTCTTTACTATAACTTGACTGAGTATTTTATAATCAAACCAATTTCAAAGGCACTCATCATATTTCTTTTCAAGGATAATGGTCACCACCCAAGTCACACACTCAAGAGTACAAATACATTATCAAATATAGCATTTTTGAGAGTATGAATGTGTTCCATTCACTTTTATATAGAACTCATGATGTTATCCCAACATAGAAATCAAATGTTGAGTTTGAGAAGAATTGAATATTTATGGAAGAAGAAGGTGAAGATTGGATTTTCATGTGTCACAACCCAAAACATCGTAGGCCCAACACAAAAAGTCTATTGTGTTACTCTCTTCTATTCATTGGTCTTAGTGAAAGAAGTGAAGGGACCTATTCGAAGTGTCGGGACCGTAGCCCCAATGGTATGGAGTAGTGGAATCGCTAAGGAACCTGCGTACACCACCTACTCACACCACCTATGCTCACTAGCTATACATAAAATAAGGCACAACCACTCATACATGAGGCACTTTTCCACACCACATGCATTCTACTGAAAGGAATTCCATCCCTACATAGGGGATGCACATTGGGAACCTGCACCCATGGAATTGTGAGAGAAACCTCCTTTGACCAGGGTAACCTATTTGCCTATAAATATAATCCTTGGGATCCTCATTTGATTAAATATAAAATTATAAAATGACCCCAAACTCTGGATGCAAAACACCTTCCCCCGGTTATCCAAACATTCCTCTATTAGTGCTTTAAAACCCGATAGAAGAGTTAATTAATTTGGATAATTGATATAAAATTCACTTCAAGGTCATAAATGAAAGACACCGGCGTGATGAAAATTTCTCCCCTAAGTGAATAACCACCTAAATGATGCCCCTTTCCTAATCAGGTACCTATGAGAGCCACATCCATGGACACATTATGAGACCCATGGTTCCTAGGATAAATCATTTCCCAAGCCCGTTTTCCTAGTTTGTCTCTTCCAAAGGCACACCCAACACATGAAGACTTATTCCACCTATGTGAATAACTTCTAGTTACTATCATTCCCTGCGTGAGACACATATTTCCCCTAAACCCAAACCTATGTGATCCCCACTATGAGTCTTTTTCCAAGACACCAATGGTAGGGAACCTCTTCCACTAGCTCACTTTTCTGAAAGGGAAAAACTTTAAACCTCCCCTAAAGCCTTAAAAATCAGAAAACCACAGGAAAATCCACATCATCATGTCTCCCATCTATATTTTCATTACTAAGGTTACAGGTTTCCCACAACTATCCCACCTAACAATTAGTTTCCTCGAGGTCCATATGGTGTTTCATTCCAACAGTCTCAAGGTCACCGACCCTGGTAATGGTTTAAGGGAGTTCCCAGTCTCAGATACTCGGGTTAGTAAAATATCATACCCTTTTCATATCTAAGATAAAAAGACTCCATTTCTTGGTGGTGAGAATGAGGATCACTCTTGAATTACCTTTTGACAATGAATGACATCCTCCTCTCCTACTACAGAACCAATTTTAGGGAATCCCTCCCAGAGTATGCCCCCATACCTTCTTATAAGAGGATTGCATATTTCTTATATTCCACTATTTTTTCATATATGGGTGGTTTTTTTAACATGGTGATCCTAGATATGATTATCCGAGAGGGGATGACCATTGGATCACTTACCATCTCTCATTTCCCCACATTCTTCCACCAATGGGGGAGAAGTTTGTGATTTTCTAGATCTTCTACTTCCACGTCATTCTCAAATTCATGCATGAGTAATCATTAGGCATGTGGGCATAGATTATAGCCATGATCACAACACCCAGATAGTCAAATGCATGTTTCATTGGATAAGATTCTTTTGGATATTCCTCTCAACTTCCTTTAGAGTTCCTCCCTAGGCATGAGTCCTCAAGGTCGTGCATCCAACCTCATGGAAGAGAATGGAAGAACCTAATCCCAATGGAGTTGGGTTAAGGATTGTTCTTATCTCACTAGAAAATTAAGTATTACATTAATTCTTCTAATTATCAGAAGGATGTACCAATAATGATGCATAATATCAATCCCTAATTTCATTCCTAGAACTGTAACACCCTGAGTTTTTTTGAAACTTTTTTCAAAATAAATTAATTTTTATTGATTTATATCATTTAACTAAGTCAAAAATTCATTCCATAGGAAATTAACAAGGCGTATGTACATGTAACACTGACTTGGAATACATTACATGCAACACTGACTTGGCTTACGTTACATGAAACACTATGTTTCTAAAAAGATGATTTTATTTATTATAATTATTTTAATTGTATAATTATAACCTAGACATTAAACTTCATAATATGAATATTCATAACAACTTTTAGAATATTTTTTATAATGGTTTTACATAAATAAAACATATTGATAATGAAAAATATAATTATGAACTACTTTTTATGTCCTTCAAAAAAATAAAAAAACTAATTTTAGACAAATTTTGAAATTGAATTTTGTAAAAAAAATTGATTTTATAATTTCAAATTTTCATAGGGTAATTCTTTTGTTTTTTTTTGAGAAACATCAGTTCTGGATGAATATTGAAAAATACTAAGTTTTAATTCAAAACTCCTTTTCACGTAATTTATTTATAATTTAAAATTATATTTTTATTTTTTTGGAAGTTTAATTAGATAAAAAAATTATTATTTAATCCAATTTATTTAATTGGATCCAAATTATCATTGAAATTGGATATAAAAACATAGAAAATTTTTGATCATTTTTACTTTAAAACCCTGCAATGTTATCCTGTCAATGAGATTCATTTCAAATTAATTTCTGTCACTTATGTGTTTGTTATTTGGAAAAATTGATTTAATATTTTGAATCATCATAATTTATAATCTATAATAAGGTAAACTTGTTTTTTTACAAAAAATATTAGTGAATGTGATTAAAATTAATTACAACGATTAAGAGAAAATTAGATTAACAATGGATTGATATTTCAACATAAGACCCAAAACTACGTATAAACATGTTCAAAAGCCATTTTTTTCCATGTTTAGACCCTATACTCCCTATTATATACTTTGTTCTACTATTGGATACACATTACATGGGAAAATGTGGGTGGAATTCCTTTTCCAAATAATTTCAAGAGTGTCACTCCTCCTCCACTATAAAAGGACTCATCTCCTCTCACATCTCTATACCACTAAAACCAAATAGGTTTGAAAAATATCTAATAAAATATTCTACAAAAAAAACTCCCTTCCTATTATAATCCTCCCTTTGGCATAAATTCTTCCATGTAATCCCTTTGGTTAAAACCAAAATGAGTTACCCAATGAAGAGGCAACATCCTTTCTCGAACTCCTTTCTTTTATTTTCTCTCTCCAACACCTAAACTATAAGGAAACAGCCTTAAATCTTACTTAATATTGAAATAAATGAATAATTCACATTGAGGATCTTTTCAGGTTTATAGTTTTAGAGAATTAGGACATAACTATTACATCTCAAAATATTACAAAGTAGACACTTCTACTAAGTTTGCATAAAATAAAAACTCTTAAAAAGAAACATGTCTAGTACTATGTTTTATATAATATGTCTTTCCTTGATCCCATACTTGACCCTATTCACCTTTAAGTCCTGTGGAAAACATTTCAAAAACATGGGATGAGCATAAAAATCCCAGTAAAGGATACACAATGAAGGAAAACTGTTAGTTTTTCAAAAAATCCAGTAAACCATGAATACTTTACCAAAGTAATACTTTTCACCTTTATGAAGTAGTAAAAACTCTTCACTGAATAAAAGACCATTACTTTCCCTTTTGTAACCAAAATATTACCATAAAACCCATATAGAGAACACATAACATATAAAGGTAACTTGGGACATAAACATACTTAAATGGAATAACCATACGGTCGACATCCACACATACTTAATGGAATAGCCATACGGTCGACTTCCATACTCAATGCATTGGAGGTTATAACGTAACCACTCGTCCTGGTATTCACGGAACCACCCGTCATATGGTTTATCATGTAACCACCCGTCAAATGTCCAATTAACATTATAAAATCATATGATATAAAGCAAATATAATGGAAAGAAAACATTTCCACACTTTGATCACAATATATCACTTAAATATATTTACATAACAAATAAATTATAAAAACAATTTTCAATACCAAAAGATATAAAATAGTATATGGTATTTATTTCATTTTAAAAACATTACGGCTTGCTGAGGAAGCCAAGGAACAAATAATACTCGCGGCGGCAGAAAAGTTCATTGTCACCGCATACGTTAAAAGAAACATTCCTTTTTTGTCGTTTAGTAAAACGCTTCATAGAAAAAGATTCCTTTTTTATAAAATTAAAATTCAAAGTGGTTTATACACCATATAAAAGAAAGCCTTGTATTAAAACAAAATATGCCTCAATGAAAGGAGATTGAGACGAAGTCCCTTACAAAGACGGTATCCTTGGATTAAGGATAAATCAATTACATAATTATGTGTGACAAATGAATACACCAAATATAAGTGGATATTAAGTGTTAAACAATCAGAGTTTATTTACACATATTCATAGAATTACATATTCAAGGAGTACAAGTTTATCCCAATGAATCAAAATTGGGTTAAGAGGTTCCCTTGCAAAAATTCAACAGCCTAACAGTGTTATTTCAAAATTCAGAAAATGAGTTAATGAGAGATAAAAAGGGTATCTCATCACTTGTACATTAAATTTATAGAAATAAGGATAAATAAGAATATATCCCAACATAATAATATGTAATTTAAAATACATAACAAAAGAAGTATTTTTAAAGAAGAGGAGGGCGAAAGGTCCCCTTACCGATTTGGGTAACTTTGGAAACGTACACCCCATTGAAGAAGGGTCATAAAATGAATATGTAAATACCCATAAATGAAATTATATTACTCAAAGAGTGTAGTAATGGGTAGTGCATACACCAATCAATGTAAATGGTGGCAAATGTAGCATAAATCTCACGAGAATAAAAGTGATATGAAAAATCCCTTACGAAAACTTGGCAGCCTAACGACGCCACTTAAAACATCCAAAAATGGATTGATGAGATAAAATAGGGTCTCTCATAATATTAAAATAAACTTTACAGAAAGATGAATATAAAATAACATCCCCCAACATAAAAATGAGGAGATTAAAAGAATTGACATAAAGGAGAGTACTTAAAAAGAAAGAGAGAGGTTGGATCTCTTATGAAAATTCGGGAGCCTAACGGCGCCACTCAAAACTTCCAAAATGGATTGATGAGAGAAAATAGGATCTCTCATAATATGAACATAAAAATTACAGTATGTGTAATATAAAATAACACCCCAATCATAAGAAATATTATCTTAAAAGGAATGACATAAAAGAGTGTACTTAAAAAGAAAGAGAGGGTTAGGATCCCTTACCTCAAGTCTGACTTGTCTTGTTCGGTTATTTATATTCTTGAATAATAAAAATTGGTCAATTTATAATTGCTTAAGGGCATATTTTAAAGATTATTATTCATTTCATATCACATATTATAATGTTATAATAATTGGTTAGTAATGTGAGTTCATATCAGACGTTTTTGTCGATGTTTGGTACATGAGTCAAAAATGAACTTGTTTGAAAATGATTGTCCATGTAGTTATAAGTAAATCATCTCCAGAATTGTATTAATGATTTAAATATCATATATATCCAGTAAATATTCATTTTATACTACTCCATAACATTTGTAGATAAAAATAAATGAAATGCACCGTTCATGGAGACGGTAGGCCGTACGTACGCATGAATGCTACTTTCATTTATTTTTCATATTAATGGAATTAAAAATAATTGATAGATATATATATTATAATTCCAGTATAATATATATATTATATAGGTAACATATGTTAATTAATTTCATTCTTTATACATTCCATGTATTGCATGAACGAGTCACATCACTTGAGGGGGCGGTAGTCCACACTTCATCGTATGAAATTATCGCATTTTCACAACATGAAAAGCATAAAGGAATGTTTTAAATATAAAATTCATAAGCATATAGAAAACATAAATACCATATATATCATATATAAAATATATTTAAATCATAATGGCCACCATGAAAGGTGTTAAGAGAAGATTGAATAATCATCGTTTCGTGAGGCAGAAATTCTCCATCCACAGAAACAGTATGTTCTTTAACCATTAGATGAAAGTGTGTGTAAGTGTAGCTAGAATACTTCACATAAAAACATCCTATTATATTTAAGATACTGTTTTTGTTACAAAATAAAGGAATAAAAAGAGTTTATAGGGTTGGAGAAGCAAAATAAAACAAAAGAACACAAGGGAAGACATTACCTTTAAATCAGGTAACTCTTTTTTATTTGAGCTCAAAGGCTTACTTGGAAAGGATTCTTCCCAAATGTGAGGCTTCAATGATGAAGAGAGTTATGTGGAGACATGAAATGGGCATGGTTGGGCCGATAAAAAGGATTGAGAGGTGTGGGTACGGTGGTAGAGGTGGGGGCCTTTTATAAGAGGAGAGGAGGGGTACTCTTGGAAAGTTATAACTTTACTTTATTATAAACTGCTTTTCGGATTTTAAAAGTCCCAAAAGGATATATTTCTAGGATAAGGTTATAGGAGTTCTAAATACACCCATACAATAGGTTTTTTACAAGTGTAGGTCTTAGATTTTACATTATCTTTTCATTTTATTTAAATCGTTAAATAATGAGGTAATCGCTACATCATCATGGTGTCATAAATAATTTAATTTATTTAGTGTCTAAAAATTATAAAAAAAAATATCATGATGTAGGAAATCTTTTTAGATTTATAATTAATTTTTATAGTAAAAAATATGACATGTATAACCAATGTAAAAATTGTTTTAGTAAAAAAACACATGTTTGTGACATTTTTATTTTAACTATAAATAAAAAGGTATTAATGTCATTTTCCTACCAAAGTGGCTCCATGGGGTCCCCAAGTTGACCCATGGATTTTCTTGGTCGGACATTACTCATCCAATAATGGTAGGACATGTGTCAAGGTCATTTCATATTATTAAAACATTATTTTTACCTTAAATTACACTAATTACCTCTAATCGCGATTAAAAACTTAAAAGTTACTATTCACCAAAAAATTATTTTAATCCCATTGAACCACATTTTACATCATAATGACAACCATTTATGTCGGATTTTTAAAAATCAAATCACATAAGTCATAAATTTTCATTTAAACGAAAAATCAGTTTCTTTAAACTACAACTTAGTGGTTTCACTATTCATCAAAAATTGAAGTTTTTCAGAAAAATAACAAAAACTCACCCTAAGATATATTTGATATTCCGAATTCAAAAATGATGTCTATTTTACAAAATTCAAAACATATATGTTGCATTAATTAATTTAATAATTAATTCCCTTTGTCAAAACAAATGGCGTGTTTTTAAGATACAATATCTATTAAAAGATTGACACTAGTTTAAGTCCAATTTCAAAGTGAAATTAATTTCAATGTCCACCATTAGATTATATGGTAAAAATATATTCTAAATAAACTTTAATCTTAATTAAAAATATAATCTATCCATATAAATAAATCAGATTAAAAGAAGGTTTTGAATTAAAATGCAACATTTTCACTAAAAATGATCTTTATCGGAATAATAACAAAAATTTACACAAAGTAAATTTTGATGTCCAGATTCCAAAAAAGGATTTTATTTTGTCAAATAAAAAATATAAAATTGTAAAAAGTATATTTAAAATGGTTTCTCCATCAAAAGGCGGTTCATCGACCTTTTAATGAATATTAGAAGATTTATGCTTAAAATTGGATTCATTTTCATTTTAAGCCTCTAACATTTATTGGATAAAAGTAAAAATATTTGAAAAACTTATATAATAATTTTGTAGTTAGTTCCGTTCATTCCTGCCATTACAACGGCTATCCGTTAACTACCATTTAAAATAATATTATTTTATTATTAGAGTGCAACGTAAGATTTCAAAGAAACTCGTTGTTGCGTATTGGGTACTCCATCGAGCATAGAGTTCCTTTTAAAGTAATATTAATATTTTATTCACAAATATGGATAAATATAAAAATGTCATATTCTTTATATACCTGGGGTGTTACATCCTTCCCCCCTTTTGGGAATTGCTTCCTCGCAATTTTAAAATTGGGCTTGGAAATTTCATTGAAAATCCCACATCGGAACAAGAGTCAGGAAAACTATAAATTTAAAATAAAGAAAGAGAAATAAAAAGGTCACCGGAGATAACCCATACTAGGATTCCATGTATGAAAACATGGACATAGAGGAGAAAACAAATGGTCATGTTCTGATGGAGAGTGATATAGAACATGCTTTGGAGAAATTTAACCACAAGAAAATCACAAACATGTGATGGGTTAAACGATATTTGATTCCCCAGTAGGAAATATTAACAGACAAATTTTTTGTTTTAAGTTGCTTTTCATTGAGGAATTTATTTATGATCTCAACTAAATCATAAGGAAACATACTTACTTGTTGTATTGACCTTCATCTCTTACTATATTTCTTACACAAACTCATATTTTCTCCAAAAGGCGAGTATTTAGGATGACTTGTTCACATTAAGAGCACTATAATCTACTTCTAGAGAATCACATAATCCAAAAAAGAGAACTATATAATTCCCAAGTCTCTAGACCTTAACCAAAACCAAAACCAAATATTTTAGTATGAGATCAGACAATACCCAAAAAGGATAATCCATTATAAAAAAATCTATTCTTAATCTCCAAAATTTGTCAAACAATACCCAAAGTTCATCAAAGACCATTCAATAAACATATATCCATAAAATTATTCAAAGTAAACCAAAATAAGATTGAAACCCAAATATTTGATGGATTTAATCACATAGTCTTCCAAGGTAAAAATTAACATTTATCTCCAAATAACATTAGTTTCTCTTAAAGTCTCATATTGAAAAATAATTAACCTAATCACAAATCCTCCATGATAGGTTAATCATTTCCATTGATAACCCAAAATAAACTTACTCTTGATTGATAAAATCGTCTAACTAAAATGAATTATTCAAACTAACCAGGGACTTCACGTAGTCCAGTGGTAGGTGATAAATACCAATCGCACTTTGGTTGTGGGTTCGATTCCCACAGCTTTGTCCGACGTGACGGGTTGTCACACGGTCTGCGTGTTGTCCTTTTTCCAAAACTATGTAATTCTTATAACATTCCCCAAAAAACGATATAATCTTCAAAAATAACCAGAACATAATTTAACCTCAAGTTTATCTCATGTCGTTCATATTCCATCATAACTTATAGTAACCCATAATTACCGCAAAAGTAAGGATCATATAAACCCTGATGGTTACCTTTATAATTATTACCTGAACTTCCACATCGAGTTGGTCATCTCGTACATGATGCATTAGAGAAATCACCAAGGTTCAAGTGGTTGATCATGACTCTTCGATAGTTGTTTTAGAACAACCACAAGATTTCTCATTAAATCCCCCATTTAATCCAGTCTCTTAATCAGAGAACCACCACAGTTTCCTTCAAACCCATTGTCACTTCGGTGCCTGCTAGATCCATCCATTTACTAAAAATAGAAAGCTCAGTGTGAGTCTATCAACAAAAACATCATGTACTAATGAGGAAGATAAACACTAAGATATACTTACTCATTCACTTTATCTAAAACTAGGACTCTTTCTGAAATCCTAGCCACTATGGTAATGTCACTTATGCTTAGAGAACACCCTAACTTATAAAGTTATCTAAACCGACCTTTGATACCGACTATAAGGACCCAGCCTTAAACCGTACTTAATATTGAATTAAATGAATAATTCACATTTAGGATCATTTCAGTTTTATAGTTTTAGAGAATTAGGACATAACTATTACATCTCAAAAGATTACAAAGTAGACACTTCTACTAAGTTTCCATAAAATAAAAACTCTTAAAAAGAAAAATGTATACTTCCATGTTTTAGATAGAATGTCATTCCATGATCCCATACTTTACCCTATTCACCTTTAAGTAATGTGGAAAACATTTCAAAAACATGGGATGAGCATAAAAATCCCAGTAAAGGACACGCAAAGAAGGAAAACTGTTAGTTTTTTAAAACATCAAGTAAACCATTAATATTATACCAAAGTAATACTTTTCACCTTTATGAATTATTAAAAACCTTTCACTGAATAAAAGACCATTACTTACCCTTTTGTAACCAAAATATTACCATAAACCCCATATAAAGATCACATAACATATAAAGGTAACTTGGGGCATAAACATACTTAAATTGAATAACCATACAGTCGACTTCCACACATACTTAATGGAATAGCCATACGGCTGACTTCCATACCCAATACATTAGAGGTTATAACATAACCACATGTCCTGGTATTCATGACACCACTCATCATATGGTTTATCATGTAACCACTCGTCAAATGTCCAAGTACCATTATAAAATCATAAGACATAAAACAAATATAATGGAAAGAAAACATTTCCACACTTTGATCACAATATATCAAATAAATATATTTACAAAACAAATCAATTATAAAAATCATTTTCAATACTAAAATACATAAAAGAGTATATGATATTTATTTCATTTTAAAAACATTAAGGCTTGTTGAGGAAGCCAAAGACCAAATAATACTCGCGGTGGCAGAAAAGGTTGTTGTCACCGCGTACGATAAAAGAAACATTCCTTTTTGTCTTTTAGTAAAACTCTTCGTAGAAAAAGATTAATTTTGTATAAAATTAAAATTCAAAGGGGTTTATACACCGTATAAAATAAAGCCTTTTATTAGAACAAAATATGCCTCAATGAAAGGAGATTGAGATGAAGTCCCTTACAAAGACGGTATCCTTGGATTTAGGATAAATCAATTACATAATTATGTGTGACAAACGAATACACCAAATATAAGTGTATATTAAGTGTAAAACAATCAGATCTTGTTCACAAATATTTATATAATGACATATTCAAGGAGTATAAGTTTATCCCAATGAATCCAAATTGGGTTAAGAAGTTCCCTTGCAAAAATTCGACATCCTAATGGCGTCATTTCAAAATTCATAAAATGAGTTGATGAGAGATAAAAAGGATATCTCATCACTTGTACATTAAATTTAAAGAAATAAGGATATATAATAACACATACCAATATAATAAGATGTAATTTAAAAGACATAACAAAAGAAGTCTTTTTAAATAAGAGGAGGGTGAAAGGTCCCCTTACGGATTTGGGTAACTTTCGAAATGTACACCCCATTAAAGAAGGGACATACAATGAATATATAAATACCCAGAAATAAAATTATATTACACAAAGATTATAATAATGGAAAGTAAATACACCACTCAAAGGAAATGGTGGCAGATGTAGCATAAATCTCATGGGAATAAAAGTGAGATGAAAAATTCCTTACGAAAACTCGGCAGCCTAACAACGCCACTTAAACCTTCCAAAAATGGATTAATGAGATAAAATAGGGTCTATCATCATATTAAAATAAAATTTACATAAAGAGGAATATAAAAGAACATCCCCCAATATAACAAGGAGGAGATTAAAAGAAGTGACATGAAGGATAGTACTTAAAAAGAAAGAGAGAAGTTGGATCTCTTATGAAAATTTGGTAGCCTAACGGCGCCACTCAAAACATCCAAAATGGATTGATGAGAGAAAATAGGGTCTCTCATCATATGAACATAAAAATTAAGGTAATAGTAATATAAAATAACATCCCAATAATATGAAAGATGAGCTTTAAAGTAATGACATAAAAGAGTGTACTTAAAAAGAAAGAGAGGGGTAGGATCCCTTACCTCAAGTCTGACTTGTCTTGTTCGTTTCTTTATATTACTGAATAATAATCTTTGGACAATTTATAATTTCATAAGGACATCTTTTTAAGATTATTATTCAGTTCATATCACATATTATAATTTTATAATAATTGGTTAATAATGTGAGCTCATATTAGACGTTTTTTTCGATGTTTGGTACATGAGTCAAAAATGAACTTGTTTGAAAATGATTGTCCATGTAGTTATAAGTAAATCATCTCCAGAATAGTATTAATGATTTAAATATAATATATATCCGGTACATATTCATTTTATACTACTCCATAACATTTTTAGATAAAAAGAAATGAAATTCACCGTTCATGGAGACGGTAGGCCGTACGTACGCATAAACGCTACTTTCATTTCTTTGTCATATTAATGGAATTAAAAATAATTTAGAGATATATATATTATAATTCCAGTATAATATATTCGTTATATAGGGCACATATGTTCATTAATTTAATTCATTATACATTCCATGTATTGCATGAACGAGTCACATCCCTTGAGGGGGCGGTAGTCCACACTTGCTCGTATGAAATTATCGCATTTTCACAACATGAAAAGCATAAAGGCGTGTTTTAAATATAAAATTAAGAAGAATATAAAAAACTTAAATACCATATATATCATATATAAAATATAGTGACATCATAATGGCCACCATTAAAGGTGTTAAGAGAAGATTGAACAATCATTGTTTCGTGAGGCAGAAATTTGCCATCCACAGAAACAGTATGTTCTTTAACCATTATACGAAGGTGTGTGTAAGTGTAGATCGAACCCTTCACATAACAACATCCTAGTATATTGACGATACTTGTGTTGTTACAAAATAAAATAATAAAAATAGTTTAGAGGGTTGGAGAAGCAAAATAAAACAAAAGAACACAAGGGAAGACATTACCTTTAAATCGGGTAACTCTTTTTGATATGAGCTCAAAGGCTTCCTTGGAAAATATTCTTCCCAAAGGTGAGGCTTCAATGATGAAGAGAGGGATGTGGAGAGACGAAATGGGCAGGGTTTGTCCGAGCCAAAGGCTTTAGAGGTGTGGGTACGGTGGTAGAGGTGGGGGCCTTTTATAAGAGGAGAGGAGGGGCACTCTTGGAAAGTTATAACTTTACTTTATTATAAAATGCTTTTCAGATTTTAAAGGTCCCAAAAGAATATATGTCGAGGATAATGTGATATGAGTTCTAAATCTACCCATACAATAGGTTTTTGACAAGTGTAGGTCTTAGATTTTACATTATCTTTTCATTTTATTTAAATCATTAAATAATGAGGTAATCGCTACATCATCATGGTATCATAAATAATTTAATTTATTTAGTGTCTAAAAATTATAAAAAAATATCATGATGTAGGAAATATTTTTACATTTATAATTAATATTTATAGTAATTAATATGACTTGTATAACCCCATGTAAAAATTGTTTTAGTTAAACAACACATGTTTGTGACATTTTTATTTTAACATTAAATAATAAGGTATTAATGTCATTTTCCTACCAAAGTGGCTCCATGGGGTCCCCAAGTTGACCCATGGATTTTAATGGTAGTAAATGACTCATAAAATAAGGGTAGTACATGTGTCAAGGTCATTTTATATTATTAAAACATTATTTTTACCTTAAATTACACTAATTACCTCTAATCGCGATTAAAAACATAAAAGTTATTATTCACCAAAAAATTATTTTAATCCTATTGAACCACATTTTACATCCTAATGACAACCATGTATGTCGTATTTTTGAAAATCAAATCACAGAAGTGGTAAATTTTCATTTAAACAAAAAATCAGTTTCTTTAAACTACCACTTAGTGGTTTCACTATTCATCAAAAATTGAAGTTTTTCAGAAAAATACCAAAAATTCACCCGAATCTATATTTGATATTTCGAATTAAAAAATGATGTCTATTTTAAAAAATTCAAAACATATAAGTTTCATTAATTAATTTAATAATTAATTCCCACTTTCAAAACAAATAGCGTGTTTTTAAGAAACAATATCTATTAAAAGATTGACACTAGTTTAAGTCCAATTTCAAAGTGAAATTAATTCCAATGACCACCATTCGATTAAATGGTAAAAATATATTCTAAATACACTTTAATATTAATTAAAAATATAATCTATCCATATAAAAAAATCATATTAAAATGTGGTTTTGAATTAAAATGCAACATTTACACTAAAAATGATCTTTATCGGAAAAATAACAAAAATTTGCAAAAAGTAAATTTTGATGTCCAGATTCTAAAAATGATTTTATTTTGTCAAATAAAACATATAAAATTGTCAAAAGTATATTTAAAAATGGTTCTCCATCAAAAGGCGTTTCATCGACCTTTTAAAGAATATTAGAAGATTTATGCTTAAAATTGGATTCATTTGCATTTTAAGCCTCTAAAATTTAATGGATAAAAGTAAAAATATTTGACAAACATATACAATCATTTTTTAGTTATTTCCCTTCATTCCTGCCATTACAATGGCTATGCGTTAACTACCATTTAAAATAATATTATTTTATTATTAGAGTGCAACGTGAGTTTTCAAAGAAACTCGTTGTTGTGTATTGGGTACGTCATCGAGCATAGAGTTCCTTTTAAAGTAATATTAATATTTTATTCACAAATTTGGATAAATATGAAAATGTCATATTATTTATTTACCTGGGGTGTTACATCCTCCCCCCTTTTGGGAATTGCGTCCTCGCAATTTTAAAATTGGGCTTGGAAATTTCATTGAAAATCCCACATCAGAACAAGAGTCAGCAAAACTATCACTTTAAAATAAAGAAAGAGAAGTACAAAGGACACCCGAGTGAACCCATACTAGGATTCCATGTAGGAAAATGTGGACATTGAGGAGAAAACAAAGGGTCATGTTCTGATGGAGAGTGATAAAGAACATGTTTAGGAGAAAGTTAACCACAATAAAATCACAAACTTGTGATGGGTTAAACGGTATTTGATTCCCCAGTAGGAAAAATTAACAGACAAAATTTTTCTTTTAAGTTACTTTTCATTGAGGAATTTATTTATGAGCTTAAATAAATCACAATGAAACATACTTACTTGTTGTTTTGACCTTCATCTCTTACTAGATTTCTTACACAAACTCATATTTTCTCCAAAAGGCGAGTATTTAGAATGACTTGTTCACATTAAGAGCGCTATAATCAAATTCAAGAGAATCGCCTAATCCACAAAAGAGAACTATATACTTCTCATGTCTTTAGACCTTAATCAAAAACAAAACCAAAAAGTTTAGTATGAGATCAGATAATACCCAAAAAGGATAATCCTTTATAAAAAAATCTATTCTTAATCTCCAAAATTTGTCAAACAATACCCAAAGTTCAACAAAGACCATTCAATAAACATCTATCCATAAAATTATTCAATGTAAACCAAAGTAAGATTGAAACCCAAATATTTGAAAGATTTAATAACATAGTCTTCCAAGGTAAAAATTAACATTTGTCTCCAAATAACATTAGTTTCTCTTAAAGTCTCATATTAAAAAGTAATTAACCTAATCACATATCCTCCATGATAGGTTAATCATTTCCATAGATATCCCAAAATAAACTTACTCTTGATTCCTAAAATCATATAACTAAAAAGAATTAGTCAAACTAACCAGGGAATTCACGTAGTCCAGTGGTAGATGATAAATAACAGTCGCACTTTGGTTGTGGGTTCGATTCCCATAGCTTTGTCCGACGTGACGGGTTGTCACACGGTCTGCGTGTTTTCCTTTTTCCAAAACTATATGATTCTTATAACATTCCCCAAAAATGATAAAATCTTAAAAATAACCAGAACATAATTTAACCTCGTGTTTATCTCATGTCGTTCATATTTCATCATAACCTATAGTAACCCATAATTACTTCAAAAGTAAGGATCATATAAACCCTGATGGTTACCTTTATAATTATTACATGAACTTCCGTATCGAGTTAGTCATCTCCTACATGACGCATTAGAGAACTCACCAAGGTTCAAGTGGTTGATCATGACTCCTTGATAGTTGGTTTAGAACAACCACGAGTTTTCTCATTGAATCCACCATTTCATCTAGTCTCTTAATCAGAGAACCACCACAGTTTCCTTCAAACCCATTGTCACTTTGGTGCCTGCTAGATCCATCCATTTACTAAAAACAGAAATTTCAGTGTGAGTATATCAACAAAACCATCATGTACTAATGTGGAAGATAAACACTAAGATATACTTACTCATTCACTTTATCTAAAACTAGGAATCTTTCTGAAATCCTAGCCACTACGGTAATGTCACTTATGCTTAGAGAATACCCTAACCTCTAAATTTATCTAAACCGACCTTTGATACCAACTATAAGGACCCAATCTTAAACCTTACTTAATATTGAATTGAATGAATAATTCACATTGAGGATCTTTTCAGGTTTAGAGTTTTAGAGACTTAGGACATAACTATTACATCTCAAAAGATTACAAATTAGATACTTCTACTATGCTTCCATAAAATAAAAACTCTTAAAAAGAAACATGTCTAGTTCCATGTTTTAGATAGAATGTATTTCCTTGATCCCTTCCTCGACCCTATTCACCTTTAAGTCCTGTGGAAAACATTTCAAAAACTTGGGATGAGCATAAAAATCCCAATAAAGGATACACTTGTCCTAGAAATCATTTTTTTCATTTTCTAAAGTCGGTTTAAGGGGTTTTCGGTACCCATACATTCCTTAAACCACTTCTCCACATCCTGATGAAAAAACACATTTCAAATTTCAAAATCAGGTCACCGCCAGCCACCTCGATCTTCAAACCCGTATCATCATCACGCACCCACGATCGTATCAAGCCTGTAAACTAATCTCGTGACAGCACTGACATACCTCGCGCCGCACACCGCACATCCATCCAACAGCCCGCATGCAAATCGAACCACCATCACATGCCACACATTCATCGGAACACCAGCGAGATGCACTGGCTCCCGTCATCGTCGTCACCGGCGACCATTGTGGTCGTCCTTAGAAAATTTCACCAAAAAATATCATGTCTCCAGCAAGAGAACTCGGCCATCTTCATCCATCAACATAGTCAAAAAACAACGGATCTACACCATTCAGACATCATCCCAACACCAGAACACCGGTGAGCTTCACTGGCACCCATCATCATGCAATCACCCGCGCCGGCGACGAGAAACAGCATCACCGCTGGTGGAACCCTTCACCGATTTCAACGAGGCAGAAACCCTCATCACTGGTATTAACGAGGTAGAAACCCTCAGTACAAAACCACCAGATCCAGCCACAAAACACAACACGGAACACAAAAACAAAGAAAACAACCAAGGAATGAAAGAACCCGCCGCAACCAGACAAACCAACCGCGTCAACCATAGGTAAATCCCAGCGAACTCACCTAGGAGGGGGAAGAAGAGCCGCTGACGCGTGAGAGCGGCCCTAAAACGTGAATAAAACCCCACTGGACAATAGACAGCGGCCGAGATCTGATCCATGGGTGCTCCAGAGATTATTTCATCACCAAGACCGGTCTTACACCCGTGGACCAGAACCAGCCACCACCGACGCCTGAGGGCATTTCACCTTTATGAAGTAGTAAAAACTCTTCACTAAATAAAAGACCATTACTTACCCTTTTGTTACCAAAATATTACCTTAAAACCCATATAAATGTCACATAACATATAAAGGTAACTTGGGACATAAACATACTTATATTGAATAACCATACAGTCGACTTCCACACATACTTAATGGAATATCCATACGGCCGACTTCCATACCCAATACATTGGAGGTTATAATGTAACCACACGTCCTGGTATTCATGGCACCACTTGTCATATGGTTTATCACGTAACCACCCGTCAAATGTCCAAGTACCATTATAAAATCATAAGACATAAAACAAATATAATGGAAAGAAAACATTTCCACACTTTGATCACAATATATCACTTAAATATATTGACATAACAAATCAATTATAAAAAACATTTTCAATACCAAAATACATAAAAGAGTATATGATATTTATTTCATTTTAAAAACATTACGGCTTGTTGAGGATGCCAAAGAACAAATAATACTCGCGGCGGCATAAAAGGTCATTGTCACCACATACGTTAAAAGAAACATTCCTTTTTGTCATTTAGTAAAAATATTTGTAGAAAAATATTCCTTTTGTATAAAATTAAAATTCAAAGGTGTTTATACACCGTATAAAATAAATCCTTGTATTAGAACAAAATATGCCTCAATGAAAGAAGATTGAGATGAAGTCCCTTACAAAGACGATATCCTTGTATTTAGGATAAATTAATTACATAATTATGTTTGACAAACTAATACACCAAATAAAAGTAGATATTAAGTGTAAAATAACCAGTGGTTATTCACACATATTCATAAAATGACATATTCAAGGAGTAAAAGTTTATCCCAATGAATCAAAATTGGGTTAATAAGTTCCCTTGCAAAAATTCGACAGCCTAACAGCGTCATTTCAAAATTCAGAAAATGAGTTGATGAGAGACTAAAAGGTTATCTCATCACTTGTACATCAAATTTATAGCAATATGGATATATAATAACTTATCCCAACATAATAAGATGTAATTTAAAAGACATAACAAAAGAAGTCTTTTTAAAGAAGAGGAGGGTGAAAGGTCCCCTTACATATTTGGGTAACTTTCAAAACGTACACCCCATTGAAGAAGGGTCATACAATGAGTATTTAAATACCCATAAATGAAATTATATTACACAAAGAGTATAATAATGGGAATTAAATACACCAATCAAAGTAAATGGTGGAAAATGTAGCATAAATCTCATGGGAATAAAAGTGAGATGAAAAATCCCTTACGAAAACTCGGCAGCCTAACGACGCCACTTAAAACTTCCAAAAATGGATTGATGAGGTAAAATAGGGTCTCTCATCATATTAAAAAAAATTATAGAAAGAGGAAGATAAAAGAACATCCCCCAACATAACAAGGAGGAGATTAAAATAGGTGACATAAAGGAGAGTACTTTAAAATAAAGAGAGAGGTTGGATCTCTTAAGAAAATTCGGCAGCATAACAGCGCCACTCAAAACTTCCGAAATGGATTGATGAGAGAAAATAGGGTCTCTCATAATATGAACATAAAAAGTAAAGTATGATTAATATAAAAGGACATCCCAATCATAAGAAACACTAGCTTAAATGGAATGACATAAAAGAGTGTACTTAAAAAGAAAGAGAGGGTTAGGATCCCTTACATCAAGTCTGACTTGTCTTGTTCATTTCATTATGTTCCTGAATAATAAGCTTTGGACAATTTATAATTTCTTAAGGACCTCTTTTAAATATTATTATTCAGTTCATATCACATATTATAATGTTATAATAATTGGTTAATAATGTGAGTTCATATAAGACGTTTTTGTCGATGTTTGGTACATGAGTCAAAAATGAACTTGTTTGAAAATGATTGTCCATGTAGTTATAAGTAAATCATCTCCAAAATAGTATTAATTATTTAAATATCATATATATCTGGTACATATTCATTTTATATTACTCCATAACATTTGGAGATAAAAAGAAATGAAATTCACCGTTCATGGAGACGGTAGGCCGTACGTAAGAATGAACGCTACTTTCATTTCTTTGTCATATTAATGGAATTAAAAATAATTGAGAGATATATATATTATAATTCCTGTATAATATATTTTTTATATAGGTCACATATGTTCATTAATTTCATTCATTATACATTCCATGTATTGCATGAATGAGTCACATCACTTGAGGGGGCGGTAGTCCACACTTCCTCGTATGAAATTATCGCATTTTCACAACATGAATAGCATAAAGGAATGATTTAAATATAAAATTCAGAAGAATATAGAAAACATAAATACCATATATATCATATATAAAATATAGTGACATAATAATGTCCACCATGAAAGGTGTTAAGAGAATATTGAACAATCATCGTTTCGTGAGGCAGAAATTCGCCATCCACGGAAACAGTATGTTCTTTAACCATTAGACGAAGGTGTATGTAAGTGTAGGTCGAATAATTCACATATAAACATCGTAGTATATTTAATATAATATTTTTGTTTCAAAAGAAAGGAATAAAAATAGTTTAGAGTGTTGGAGAAGAAAAATAAAACAAAAGAACACAAGGGAAGACATTACCTTTAAATCAGGTAACTCTTTTTGATTTGAGCTCAAAGGCTTCCTTAGAAAGAATTATTCCCAAAGTTGAGGCTTAAATGATGAAGAGATGGATGTGGAGAGATGAAATTGGAAGGGTTTGGCCGAGAAAAAGGTTTGAGAGGTGTTGGTAATGTGGTAGAGGTGGGGGCCTTTTATAAGAGGAGAGGAGGGGCACTAATGGAAAGTTATAACATTACTTTATTATAAAATGATTTTCGGATTTTAAAGGTCCCAAAAGGATATATGTATAGGATAATGTGATAGGAGTTCGAAATCCACCCATCCAATAGGTTTTTTACAAGTTTAGGTCTTATATTTGACATTATCTTTTCATTTTATTTAAATCGTTAAATAATGAGGTAATCGCTGCATCATCATGGTGTCATAAATAATTTAATTTATTTAGTGTCTAAAAATTATAAAAAATATATCATGATGTAGGAAATCTTTTTATATTTCTAATTAATATTTATAGTAAAAAATATGACTTTTATAACCCCATGTAAGAATTGTTTTAGTAAAACAACACATGTTTGTGACATTTTTATTTTAACTTTAAATAAAAAGGTATTAATGTCATTTTCCTACCAAAGTGGCTCCATGAGGTCCCCAACTTCACCCATTGATTTTCTTGGTCGTCCATGACTCATCCAATAAGGGTAGTACATGTTTCAAGGTCATTTCATATTATTAAAACATTATTTTTACCTTAAATTACACTAATTACCTCTAATTGCGATTAAAAACTTAAAAGTTACTATTCACCAAAAAAAATTATTTTAATCCCATTGAACCACATTTTACTTCTTAATGAAAACCATGTATATCTTATTTTTGAAAATAAAATCGCAGAAGTGGTAAATTTTCATTTAAACGAAAAATTAGTTTCTTTAAACTACCACTTAGTGGTTTCACTATTCATCAAAAATTGAAGTTTTTCAGAAAAATACCAAAAATTCACCCTAAACTATATTTGATATTCTGAATTAAAAAATGATGTCAATTTTACAAAATTCAAAACATATAATTTTCATTAATTAATTTAATAATTAATTCCCACTGTCAAAACAAATAGCGTGTTTTTAAGAAACAATGTCTATTAAAAGATTGACACTAGTTTAAGTCCAATTTCAAAGTGAAATTAATTCCAATGACCACCATTGGATTAAATGGTAATAATATATTCTAAATAAACTTTAATATTAATTAAAATTATAATCTATCCATATAAATAAATCATATTAAAATGATGTTTTGAATTAAAATGCAACATTTTCACTAAAAATGATCTTTATCGGAAAAATAACAAAAATATACACAAAGTAAATTGTGATGTCCAGATTCTAAAAAAGGATTTTATGTTATCAAATAAAAAATATAAAATTGTAAAAAATATATTTAAAAAGGGTTCTCCATCAAAAGGCGGTTCATCGACCTTTTAATGAATATTAGAAGATTTATGCTTCAAATTGGATTCATTTACATTTTAAGCCTCTAACATTTATTGGATAAAAGTAATAATCTTTAAAAAACATATATAATCGTTTTGTAGTTAGTTCTGTTCATTCCTTCCATTAAAATGACTAGGCATTAACTACCATTTAAAATAATATTATTTTATTATTAGAGTGCAACGTAAGATTTCAAATAAACTCGTTGTTGCGTATTGGGTACGCCATCAAGCATAGCGTTCCTTTTAAAGTAATATTAATATTTTATTTACAAATATGGATAAATATGAAAAGTTCATATTCTTTATTTACCTGGGGTGTTACATAAACTCTTATTATTACATGATTATTTAATAGAAACCATATAATAAATATACTAATATTTTTTATATTATGTTTTTTACCTACACTTACACGAACTTCCATCTAATCAGTAATGAACTTACCGTTCTTGTGTATGGAAAACTACCACTTCACGAAACGATGTTGTTCATTTTACCTTTACCACATTTCATGGTTGGTAATTATGATGAAAAAACTTTTTCTATATGATATATATAATATTTATTCTGTATTTATCCTTATTTAATTGTTTTTTAAGACGCGGATCTATACTTTTCAACCTATGTAAATTCCATAACATTGTTTGTGGATGTCTGGCCTACTCTCTCCTCAAAGTGATGTGATTCATTAACACTTTAAATAAAATATAATATAGATGATGTTACTGGAAATATATGATATATATATCATAAAAAATTTATTTAGTGTTATTATATAAATATATACATATATTTCTTTTATTTACTTTCCTTAAAAATGAAAACAAAACAAAAACAACATTCATGCATACGTAAGGCCTACCATCTCCATAAATGGTGTATTCTATTTCATATATCTATCACTTATAGATTATTATATATTATATTATAAGTAATATTTAAAATATATTATTCAATTTTTACGTTATATGTATAGTTAAATCATTATCTAATTAATATGATAAATAATAATAAGTCGAAACATGTACGGAGAACAAAGAGGATATTACCAGAAGTAGGGAATTGTGAATAAGAGGGTAATATAAAGTCATAATAAAATAATATGTGGTATAAGATAAAATAATATTGTTTTGTAAAATATTTATAATAAACATTAATTTATTTAATAGGAATATTTAATGATTATAAAGATAGTCAAGACATAAGGTAAGGGAATTTCATCCCACATTTTATATCTATGAGATACGTGCCATGTTCACCACCATTTTCTTTTGTGTGGTGTATATAATTACCATTAATTTAATATATGATTAATATTATTCAATTTTGGTTATCTAAATATCCATCATATCATCTTCCTTTCATGGGGTTTATGTTTTAAAAGTTACCAAATCGGTAAGATAGTTTTGTCTCAATTTTCCTTCTTTTAGGCACATTTTTCATTACACCCCTACCATATTTTTTGAGGTGTATTTCACATGTTATATCATGAATATTTTTATTTTTTATGATATTTTAAGATTAATTTAATTTAATTTTCTTACATGGATACTGAGACCCCAAGTTACCATGTGCTAAGAGTTTATTGAAACATTCTTATCATTTATTGGGATTATTTATGATTATTCTTCTATTAATGAAATAGTATGCTACATATCTCAAGAACACTCATGAGTTTATTATCCTCTATTTATTAAATATATATCCATGTATTATTACCATTTTCTCACTCTTTCATAGATATGATAATTAAGATTTTGTTAAGAAAAATCCAGTAGTATTTATCTCTTCTGTCAGATATTTGTTTTATTTCCAAAACCATGTTTTCAAAAAAATAATTTTTTTTAAAAGTATTGTTGAAGATAAATTTCAAGTAAAAATGATTTAATTTTTTTTATGTTTTTCAAAACTCCATTCAAAAATTTTCAAATCTATTTTCCCTGATTTTTTTTAAAAAAATGTTGTATGTTTTAAAATGTTTTTCAATGAAAAATGGATATTTTTATAAAGAAACACATTTAAAATAAATTTCAAAAAATATTTCCCATCTAAGATAACATCTTATGGTGTTAACCATGCCTTTCTAGGAAAAATATTCAATTGTTTCATTCGTATTCTTTATCTAAATTGTTTATGGAATGATTTTTATGAAACCCACTTCCCCTTTAAGGTTATATAACTTTGAAATCATCTTATTTTAATGGGTTATAATTTTGATGAAATGATTATGAAAATTATATATTTTCCCATAGGTTATTATATTATTAAATATGTATGATACCCATTTCATTTCATGGGTCATGATGTAATTTATAATGATTTTTTGTTATATGTATGTATGATTTCATTATGAGTTGGGTGAGACATATATATCCCTCCAGTGCATTGGTTAAAGATTTATATCTATTTTGATAGAATAAGATGGTCTTCGTACTAGAACTTGACTACTAAAATGTCCATGGGAGTGAACTATGATTACCTAGGACATATGGGTAGTGAACTCCTACTATTATGATGGATATGGGAGTGAATAATGACTTCTAAGATGTTATGGTAAGTGAACCCATACTACCAAGATGGCCTTTTAAGTGATGTCTTGACTGCTATGGAAATAATTTTATATGATTTTGTGGCTTCCAGACATCCATGTCAAATTATTATGTTATTATTTCATGTATTATTTACTTTAGTTCCTTATTATTCTTGTCTTATGAACTGCCAAACTTTATACCATGATTTATGTTTATGGTCTTTGATTTGTAGGGTATGATATTCTATTTTCATGATCATGTTCTCATACCATTATTCTCATGATCCTATTCATATATCTCCCTTGTTTACCCTTACTAATCCTTTTAGCTTACCCCTTTTTTATTTTTTCTTTCCCCAAGGTTATGAAGATATTTATTGTGTTATATGTGTCTTAGAATGGTTTTAGTTAAGAATAACCTAGTGGGAGATAATTTTGGTCACTTACGCTTTAGTGTTTATGTTTCCATGTTTCCAAAGGTACTAGACTAGTATAGTGTTTTGGAATCTATTTGTATAATTATTTATTTATTCCAAAAAATCATGTAATGTTAATGTTTGATAAGTGAGGATCACTATTGTTGGTATTAGAGAAATATTTTAGTTAAAAATTGTATCCTAGGATGAGAAAACCTTGGTGATTACCCTAAAGACATTTCTAAAGATAAGTCTAAGGATGAGAAAAATTATAGGAAATTGTTATAGAATTTTTTTACAGGATATAGTAAGTGGGTTCCTAGAAATACATCTCTCTATAGATTCTAAAAGTGAATTTGTCTCTGAAATAGATGTACCTAGGGATAAAAACACTTACAAGGAGCATCGGGTCTGAATTGGTGTAACTTGGAACATGATAACAGGCCTTACTGGTCACCTGGTTTCAAACTCTCAAATGGATATGCTTTGGTGATTCATAAACACTTCATGAACCATCATGAAAGATTTAAATATATGTTGGATATGAATAACCTAGTATAAACCTATGGTTTCATAGATTAAGTAAGGTTTAATAATTTATAAATCCCACAGGTAACCTTTCATGATTATGTAGATCCTTATTATGATAAAGGTTTTTGACTCTATAATTTTTAGTTTTAGTCAATTGTTGAAACTCAAAGGAACCGTGTTAATGGTGATTGCGATGGAAAATTATATTATTGGAATCCTGAGAAACATAATGTTATAAAATATAGAATGATAACCACAATGATATCATCACACATCTTTCTCAATCTATAATTAATGGTGGAAATACATATTAGCAATGGAGGGAAAAACATTTCATTGAGTCCTTCATGAGGTAATGTTTTCCTTAATTCATAGGGTCTTCTGATACGCTTATTTCTTAATAGTGGATCACTACAACTGAATAGATATTCTAAATTATATAGTGTTATAATCATGATAAATTCATTCTGGATGTTTATATATTAGAAGGAGAAGTTGGCCGATGGTGGAATCTAATCAAGAATACAAGGTAACAAGATGAAATCAAATCCATAGATTGGAATAATTTTAAGAACTAGTTTTTCAATAAGTACATTCCTCATAATACTTACAAAAATATGGATAAAGAGTTCCTTGAGTTGAATAAAAGGTATGATGAATCTTTTAGTACCTATAAGGATAATTTCACAAGGCTTGTGAGGTACACATCAGGAATTATCATCCAACCTGAAATTAAAGTTTATAGGTTTTTAGTGGCTTAAATCCAAGTCTCATGTGGGTGTAAGACATAAGATATATTAGTATCTATGAAAATTTTCTTCATTGTGAAATCAATGTTGAAATGGAGGTTGAGTTCACGTATCAATCTCACTATTTTTTCAAGAAATGGAGGATGGATTTTTAATGGAATATATAAAAAACATGAAGAAAAGAAGAAGATATTTCCTTTCTGACCTAAATTTGGGAAGAAACATGGAGGAAATTTCTATAAGGGTTATAATAAATTTTTTAACTATGGAAGTAAACTCCATCGGGCTTTTGAATGATGATGTGATGGGAAGTAGTTAGATAATGGTGTGAATGGATAAAAAGTTGTATAGAATACATATACTATGCTTAACTGATAAACATGTGATGAAAATAGGCATTATGCTAATTAGTTCCCAAGCCTAAGGGATAGTGATGATTATAGACATCAACATCCTTTAAAGATGATGGAAAAGGCTAAATCTCATGAATTAACTATTTCAAATGAGGGGTGTGATAATTTTGTTGCCAAATTTACACCTATTATACTCTCTAAAACTATTAATGTCTTATTTTATTCTAGATCTACCCACTAATCCATATCTAAATAATTTGTTAAGGGTGTTAAGATCCAACAAAAATGATTAGATTTGAAAGTTAATAGTGTGAACCCATAATGATATAAGTATTTCATCCAATGTATATGATTCATCTCAAATTTATATTTGTGGTAATTTTCTTCCTACAAATCTTATTATTATTTCTTTGGTTGAATTTTTTGTCATCTAAGTCATGGATTGGATTTATTTACTTAAATACCACATCAATATTCAAGGAAGGGAAGTTATTTTTATATTTAAAACCCTCCTATGATCATCCATAAATGTGGTGATAAGTATGAACATCTTGTGGATGTTACAAATATTGAATGGATCTTGATTCCTATTCAAAAGGGTTGTCTATATCAAATGGTTTGGGAGAAATTTGACATCAATTATTTTCCTATTGTTTGGGAATTTGTGGATTTCTTTACAAAAGAGTTATATAGACTTCCACAAAAGTGGGAAGTTAAGTTCTGAATAGAACTCACACCTAGTTCTACTCTAATTTCAAAGACTCCCTATATAACTTCCCTAATTGAGTTTAGGAATTAAAGAATAAACTCCAATAGTAGCATGACAATGGATTCATTCTAACAAGTGTTTCCCCTTGGGGTATAATGATTCTTTTTGTGAAAAAAATATATGGATCAATGTGACAATGCATTAATAATCCGGATTTGAAGAAGATCACAATCAAGAATAAGTATCATATTCCCTATATTGATGACATGATTGATCATCTACAAAGATCTAAATACATTTCTAAGATAGACCTTCATTTTGGATATCGTGAATTGCTGATTAAGAAAGAGGATATATCCCGAATGATATTAGGTACAAGGTATGAACACTATGAATATATAGTAAGTACTTTTATTCATAATAATTCCTCTAAAATATTCAAGGATTTGATGAATAGAGTCTTTGGATATTATCTCGATTAGTTTTTGGTTGTATATATTGATAATATTATTATCAATTCAAAGAGGAAGTAGTGTCATAAAAATCACTAGGGAATTTTACTAATGTCCATAAGGAAGGATAAAATATATTAATGATTTACAATGTGAGAATTTTTGATACAAAAGGTTTCATGTTTTGGTCACATAATCTCAAAAGATGGTATAGATGTACATCCATCAAATATGGAGGCTATTTAATGTTGGTCTACACCAACCACAGTGAATGAGATTCGTAGTTATCATCGTTTATCTTGATATTAATGATGGTTTTTATGGAATTTTTTCACGACTATATAATCTGCCAACCATGTTATCTGAGAAGGGTTCTAAGTTCTTTTGGATCAAATAATGTGAGGAAAATTCTGAGGAACGGAAGAGAAAGTTTTTCAGTGCCCCGGTGCTTATATTACCCTAGAGTGGATAAGGTTTTTAAATCTATAGTGATGCATATAGGAATCAATTGGGATGTTTCCTTATGTTGAATAACATGGTTATTTCTTATACCTCACAGTAGTTGAATATTCATGAGAAAAATTATCCAACTCATGATATAGAGTTAGCAGTAGTAATTTTTTCATTAAAGACATGGAGAAATTTTCATTATGGTGAAAAGTTTTATATATATACCGATAATAAAATTATGAAATATATATTCACACAGAAGTAGATGAACATGTGCCAGAGAATATGGTTAGATTTGATAAAATATTAGGAATGATCAATACATTACCACCCTGGGAAGGAGTACAAGGTGGTTAGTGCTTTGAGTTGAAAGGATCATGCGAGCATATCAGTAATGAGGATAAACAAATATCTAATATTTCTTGATTTCCAATGTATGGACATAGAAATCATGAAGGAATAGGTAAAATCATATATTTCTAAAATAAAATTTCAACCCTCTATCAATTTGATGATTAAGGAGGTGTAGAAGAAAAATATAGAGATGTAAAATAAAGGAAGAATTGTTTATGAGTTTAAACATGATCACGATGGAATGATAAGGTTATGTAACCATGCATGTGTTCATTCCATACCAAATTTGAAGAAGGAGATATTAGTCTAATCTCAAAGTTCTTCATTCTTTATTCATCATATAAGTATGAAGATGTATAAGGATTTGAAAGAATACTTCGGGTCGGATGGCATGAAGAGGGACATCGCCGAATATTTTATCTTGGTGCTTGATATTCCATCAAGTTAAGGATGAAAGAAAAATGTTTAAGGGGATGTTTCATCCATTACCCATACCAGAATATAAATGGGATAACTCCACTGTTCATTTTTTTTGTTGGACTACCCAAAATTTCTATAGGGTTTTATGATATATGGGTGGTAGTCGAATGCTCTACTATGTCAGTACAATTAATCACAATCAGAGAAGACTTGTATTTTTATTATCTTCTGAAGATATACATTAAAGAAGTGGTAAGGTATCATTGAGTTCCACATTCCATTATACTAGATGGTGATATGAGGCTTACCTCAATGTTCTATAAAGGTCTTTAGCAAGCACTTGATACATAATTGAGTAATAGCACTACTTATCATCCTTAGATAGATAGTTAGTCTTAATGAATAATTCAAACCCCAGAGTATATGTTGAGATCTTATTCTATTGATTTAAAAGGTGGTTGGGATCAAGACCTTCCTCTAGGTGAGTTTTCTTATAATAATTTCTTTCACTAAAGGATTCATATGAAACCTTACTAAACCAACTATGGGAAGAAATTTATAGCTCCAATTTTCTAGGATGAAGTTGAAGAATGAAATCTATTGGTACCTACGGTCATTCATTAAGTGGAATAGAAGGTTAAAGCTATTCAATGTCATATTGAGGTAGCTCAATGTCGGTAGACAAGTTTTGCTGAAAATTGTCTGCATGATCTAGAATATTATGATATTGAAAATGTTTTTTTTACAAATATCTACATGGAAGAAGGATACGAGATTTATGAAGAAAGGGAATCAAATACCTAGATATATCAATCACTTTGAAATTATTGATCATATGAGGGTCATATCTTATCGCTTGTAACTTCCTCCAAATATCTCTCAACTATATGATGTGTTCAAGTACCTCTCACGAGGAAGTACATACTTGACCCTTCACATGTGCTGAAATTAGAGTTCATACTATTGGAGCATGATCTTTCTTGCGAGGAACAACAATTTGAAATTATAGACCATAGAGAAAATGTTCTACAAAACAATACCACTAAACTAGTCAATGTTTTGTGGAAAAATCACCAGTTATAGGATGCTATTTGGAAACATGATGATATGATGAAGTAGAATTATCCTCATTTTTTTACTTGAATGGCGAATTTTGAGGGTGAAATTCATTTTAAGGGGGGTATAAGTAACACCCTGAGTTTTTCTGAACCATTTTTTTAAAATAAATTAATTTTCATTAATTTCTTTCATTTCACTATTTCATACATTTCTTTCACATGGCACCGACATGTTTTACATTACACGCAACACCGATTAAGCATATGTTACATGTAATACCAACTTGGCATACATTACAATAAACAATGAGTTTCTATGAAACATTTTTTTGTTATAATTATTTAAATGATATAATATAACCATTTCATTAAACATAGTAATGTTAATAGAAATAAATAATATTAAATTATTTTTTATAGCGGTTTTATATAAATAAAACATATTGATAACCAAAAATATAATTATGAACTTCTTTTCGTTTCCTTCTATGAAAAATAATAAAATAAATTTTAGACATACTTAGATATTTAATTTGATAAATTAAACATTACATTATAATTTTAAATATTAAATTACATTAGGGTTAATTTTTGGGATTATTTTGAAAAACAACATTTTGGATGAATAGTGAAAATACAGAATTTTAATTCAAAACTGATTTTTCATCTATTTTATTTATAATGATAAATTATATTTTAAATTTTTTATTATTTAATTATATTAAATTTATATCATTTAATTCAAATTAGTTCATTGGAAAATATTTCACGTTGAAATTGGATATACAAACATAGCAAACTTTTTATCATTTATTTTAAAACATGCAGTGTCATCATGTCTTTAGAATTATTTTTAAAATAATTTATTCCAATTATTTGTTTTTATTTTAGAAAATTGATTGAATATATTGATTCATAATAATTTATAGTTTCTAATAAGTTAAACTTATTTTTTACAAAAACTATTAGTGAAAGTGACAATAAATAATGACAACAATAAAGATGAAAATTAACTTAACAAGGGATAAAACCTTAATCTTAAAACCTAAAACGACCTAGAAACTTCTCAAAAATACATTTCATGGTCATATAAAGACCCTATATTACCATTTATATAATTTTTTACATTATTGGATCCACTTCACATGGGAAAAAGGTGGTTGGAATTCTTTTTCCAAAAATTTACAAGAGTGTCATTCCTCCTCCACTATAAAAATCCCTCATATACTCCCACTTTTTAACACATCTAAAACCTCTTAGGATAAAAAAATATTTGCTAAAATATCCGACCAATAACCCTACCATCAAAATTAATTCCCCCCTTGGGTAGAAATTAATCCAAGGAATCCCTTTTGTGTAAACCAAAAGTAGTTAACCAAAGAAGAGGTAACATCCTTCCTTAAGCTCTTTTCTATTATTTTCTTTCTCCAAAACCTCAACTATCCTTATTCCATGACTATATAATATGACCAGTATACTAAAAATATTGATATGTTTTTATATTATTTTTTTAACCTACACTTACACGCGCTTTCATCTAATTTGTAATGAACTTAACATTATAGTGTATGGAAAACTACTTCTTCACAAAACGTTGTAGTTCCTTTTATCTTTACCACCTTCCATGGTTGGGAATTATAATAGAAATTATGTTTATATGTGAATAATATAGTATTTATTATATCTTTATGAATATTTAATTTTTTTATAACACAATCCTCTAAACTTTTCATCTTATGTAAATATGATAACATCATTTGTGGAATTGTGGACTACCACCTCCTTAAAAATATGTGATTCATTCACACAATACATGGAGTTTATTAAAGATGGTTTTAGTGAACCTATATGTAATATATAACATAATAATTCTATATTAATGATATTATATAGATATATACATATATTTCATTTACTAACTTTCTTTCAATATGACACAAGATCATAAAAAACCTCCATGTGTACGTACAGTCTACGATCTCCATTAACGGTGTATTAAATATCATATATCTATCTTTTATAGAGTATTATAAATTATTATATGCTAAATATATATAATATATAATTAATTCTTCCTATTATTTATATCATTAAAACATGATCTATGTAAGATAATCAAGAATAATAAATGAAAACATGTACCATGAAAAAAGAAGATATTACCCGAAGCATGGAATTTCAAATAAGAGGGTAATATAAAGTCATAATAAAATAATATATGGTGTTAAATATAAGAATATTTTTCTTTAATTTTTTTTAATGAACTTAAATTTTCTATAAAGAAATATTTTACAAGTATGAAGAGAGTCAAGACATAAGGTAAGGGAATTTCATTTTACTTTTTATATCTGTTAGATAAATTCCCTGTTCACAACCCTTTTCTTTTGTGTGGTATATATACTTCCCACAAATGGATTATATGATTTTTATTATTTAATTTATTGGTATTTACATATCCATTCTATTGTATTTATTTCATGGGTTTTACGTTTCAAAGGTTACCAAATTGGTATGATAGTTTTGTCTCAATTTTCATTTTTTTTGACACATGTTTTGTTATGCACCTACATTATTTTTTTCAAGGTGTACTTGACATGTTATATCTTTAATATCTTTATTTTAATGATATTATAATATTCATTTGATTTCATTTTCTTACATAGAGATTATGATATCATGTTACCATGTGGTGAGAGTTTGTTGAAACAATCTCATTGTTTATTGGGATTATTTATGATTATGCTTATATTGATTAAATATAATGATCCATATCATAAGAACACGCATGATGTTTCATATAATCTATTTATTCAAGATATATATATATATATGTATTAGTACAATTTTTATACTCTCTGTTACATAAAATATATAAGAAAACTCTAAATTTATTTCACTCTTCATTCCGAAATTTGATTTATTTAAAAAAAATATTTCAAAAATATTTTAAAAATGTTTTCAAATTGTATTTGAAGATATTTTTTATGGAAAAGTATTTTGAATTGTTTTGTGGTTTTTGAAATATTAATTTACAAGTTTCCAAATCTATTTTCCAAGAAAAAACATTTCAAAATTTTATTGTGTTTTAAAAATCATTTTTATTTTCCGAAATAATATTTTCATCAAGAAATGTTTTTAAATTATCTTTCAAAATTATTTCCCATATAAGATGACATCCATTGGTGTTACTCATAAACATTGTGGGAAATTTTTTAATGTTTCTATTCATATTCTTTCTATGAATGGATTATGGCATGATTTTTATGAAACATGTTTCTCTTTCATGGGTAATGTTATTTTTAAATTCACTTATTTTTAAAGGTTATGATTTTGATGTAATGATTGTGAATCTTATAACATTATTTATATGATAGGATATGATTATATGTTTATTATACCCATTTAATTTCATGGATTATGATGTGATTATTTGTGATTTTCTGTCACATGTATATATTATTTCCTTATGATATGGGTGGGACCTATTCCTTCCTAATATTCATTGGGTAAAGATTTATATCTCATGAGATAGAATAATATGGTCTTTTGAGTAACGATTCGCTACTAAGATGGCCATGGGAGTGAACCATGACTAATAGGTTGGTATGTAGAATGAACTCATGCTATTAATATGGACATGGTAGTTAACCATTACTACCAAGATAGTATGGTAAGTGAGCCCATACAACCAAGATGGCCTTGACAGTGATGCCTTGACTACTAAAGAAATCATTTTATATGCTTATATGTGTACCTCAATTATATATATTATTCATATGTTATGATTTCAAGGCTTATGTTATTTATTTCCTTATGATTCATGTCACATTAACTTCTAAAATTAACACCATCATTATATTTTATAATATTTGATATGTTGGGTATGATCTTCTATTTTCATGATCATGTTATGATAACCTTGTGATCAAGATTATGTTCACATATCTCCCTTGGTCGCTTTTACTGAGAATCTGATCTCACCCCTTTTTATGTTTCCTTTCCCCCCAGGTTTTGAAGATATGTATTATGTTTGATGTTTCTAATAAGGGTGTTAGTCATGAAGAACATTTTAGAAGATAATGTATCTCACTTATGTTCTAGTTTTTAAGTTTCCATGCTTTTAAAGGCACTAGACTATTATGGCATTTTTTCGTTTGTTTGTATAATTTTTTAAGTATTACAAACAATTTATGTAACTTTAATGTATGAAAATTTAGGGTTTCTATATATAAATGGAACTCCAAACACTGATCGACCATCTGGTGGGGAGAGTTGAATCAAATTTGGTAATAAAACAAATCAAATCGGTTATTCCATCATAAGAAATGATCTAATCCACCTTCTTGACTATGTCCAAGGGTTAAAGCAGAGTTCCCCTCAAAACCAACATGGAATCACATAATGTAATCATATAATGCCTATGCATATGAATTGGAGAATTTTTTTTATAGCTCTATCAGATCCAAACCTGGATGAAACAATCATTATCATTTCCTATTGTTGGATGGTGTCACCTTTTGTTTAAGTCAGAATAGAGGAGATCAACAAGGTTAGTCCAATCCCTGAATTATATGGTCCTACCATGATATTGATGATTTCTATCATCTAATACCCATATGATGGAGTATTTTCATTGGATAGAGATGGGAAGGATAAAATCTAGTGATGAGTAGTCATTTTTTCTCTTTATGATGTCCTAATTCACCACAAAGTCCTCTATAAATGAGGATATGATGGAGTCCTTCTCATATTTCTCAACGGATAAGATACAATGGTTATTTTAGAAGACTTTTATGTGGGAAACATTGTTTACCATTTTTAAATGTATATTATTTCCAACCATATCCTATGTCAGGGATACGTTTAGCCTTTAATTAGGTAGGATTGCAAAAAAATCACCATGAAGTCACATTCCTACCTAGTGCATGACAACTTCATTCATTAACCCCAAGAATTTATATGTATAACCAAATAATCATATCCATTCACCATATGTTGAATAGATGTTGTGGGTCCAAACTGTCAAGATATGGGCTCCCATCTCAAATACATCATAAATTCTACTAATTTCATCTCCAAATGATTTGGGGGAATACCCTTCAATGAATTTGGGGCCAAAAGCACTATTAGTTTTATAAAAGATTACATTATTACAAGATTTGGTTTCCCTCATACAATATTGTCATACATCAACACCAATTTCTATTTCGCTGAGCTAGAAAAGATATATTCATAATAAGATATCAAATACATCAATTCATTCCAAAATAATGCAATATGTAATGCAATGATAGAGGAAATCAACACGACCTTGTTAAACATACTCCAGAAGATTGTGGACAAAGTAAAAAAATGTTTTGACCTAACAAGCTATTGCATTCCTTACAGTCGTTCCATACTAAAACCCATACTTCAATATAGGTAAACCCATACTCATTGGTATATGGAATATAATCATTCATACCCATTGAGGATTAATTTCCATCTCTTTGTATTTTAATATTTGACAAGCTATCTACAGATGAGAAATCCCAAAAAGGACTGAATGAAAAAATATAGTTTGAGAATTTAACAAGAAGATCTACCTTCACTTCTTCAGATAAGGAAAACTTGTTTTAGTCCTTAGAACTCCAATTATACCAGTAAAAATCCTTTATAACACCCCAATATTTCATATTTAATTGTTTTCTTTAAATTCAATAGCTTGTGCTACACGTAACACTGAGTTTTAGCGGACCACGACATACCAAACTAGTTGTTCAATAGAGGTTATGAATATTATTAACTAAATTTTGAATTTTAAATACTCTATAAAATTTTAGAATACATATTATGTGTTTATTTGACATAATATAAGAACAAATTCATTTTTTTCAGATAAAAGAAGAATTTTTCAAAAAAAATCCAATTTTACCACCTTTTAATGGAAAACACTTTTAAAAAAAATTATTTGACACTCTTACATATTAAATTTAATTTAATTAAATTATTATTTAGAATCAATACATAAAAATTTTTTGGGATTAATTTTTGGTACTTTTCTGGTATCTTTAACATTTTGATGAATACTAAAAAATACTAAATTTTAATTGAAAACAACTTTTTAAATCAAAATAATTAATAGTGTTAAATTATGTATTTTAATGGTTTGGAAGTATAATTAGAATATATTTTTATAATTTAATACATTTTTTTCATTATCAGTAATTTCACATTTAAATTTGACATAAACACAAGTCAAACTTTTGATAGTTTTTACTTTTTTCAAAAAAACCCGCTTTTCGGTTTTGAAAACAGGAATTAATTTTAAATTAATTAATGAAACTTCTATGTTTTGAATTTGGTAAAATAGAATTCATTTTTTAATTCAGAATATCAAAATTAGTTTAGGTTAAATTTTTGGTCTTTTTCTGAAAACTTTCAATTTTTGATGAATAGTGAAAAAACACTACGTTATTGGTTGAAATCAAATTTTTATTTAAATAATTAGTTATTTCAAATAAATTTATTTTAGATCAAAATATATACATAATATCAATATATTTTCAATATAATTCATTGGAGTCATTTTATAATAAGTTTATATATTTATAATTTTATCAATCTTTTTACCGTCTTTTACCAACCTCCAAGGAGCATTTTCAAATTTATATAAAACATAATTTTACCACTTCTGTGAGTTAAATTTCAAAAATCCGAGAGACATAGTTAATATAAGTATGTAAAATGTGGTTCAATAAGATGAAAATAATATTTGCTGAATAGTAACTTTTGATTTTTATTCACCACAGTTAAAAGTAAATAGTTTAATTAAAGGTAAAAATTATATCATAATTACCCTAACACATGTAATAATAATATTGGATAAGTATAATTCTACCAAAAAAACTTATGAATAATGTATGATCCTCTTTGTTCCACTTGGATTATATTAGGGCATTTATTATTATTTTATTTAAAGAATAGTTAAAATCAATGTTTAATAACTAAACCATTATTAATATAGGGTTATGCATAAGATAAATTCTACTATAAATATTCAGTAAAAAGATAAAAATATTTCATAAATAATGGTATTTTATTTATAAATTTTAGGCATTAAATAATTAAATTTATTTATGACACAATGATTATGCAATAATTACCTTATTAATGAATGTTTAAAATAATTGATATTATAAATATCCAAATAAATATAATTTGAGACCTTTCATGAATTAAACTAATTTTATACGTTAATATGACATGTTAGGGTTGATTAATTGATTTTTTTAGAAGTAATAATGCTGTTATGAATTTAACAAAAACAAAATACCAAATAGTGTCAAAATTGACATAAAAGAGTTTTTAAAATAAATATTATATTATTAATTGATATTCTATTCCTAAAAATCTTAGGTTCGGAAAAAAGACTTATATAATGATTGTTGTATCATTAATTAACCACTTGGGGTTCTCTTGAAAGTTTATAATATGTTTATTAACCATATAATATAAAAAATACAAAGAGACGTGATAAATGTTGAACTACTTAACTAAGAGTTAAATATAAAAGATAAGTTCAATATGGTTATCTAAACCTTTCTAAAACCTATTGGATGAGAGGTTTTATACCCATCCCCACTTTATACTCTAAATACATCATTTTGGATCCATTAGAAACCGAACAAGATTTTATTATAAAATAGTATTTCAAGCTTTTCATAAAGTGACCCTCACCTCTCTTTTAAAAGGGAACTTCCCCTTCTCTCAAATTCATACCTTCAAAGACATTTGACTTGGACAACCCCTACCCAAATATCTTCTCAACTATCCTCCCTTAATTATAGGGGATTTATTTTGTAATAGAGCCAACCTAAGGATCCCTTTTTATCAAATAAAAAGGAAGAACCCGAAGAAGAGGTAAATATTTCATCACCTCTTTCAAGTTCTTTTCTTCTTCCACTTCCTCTTTCTTTATTGATTCCATTATCAAATAATAACTACAATATATTATATATACTGTGATGTTATTATAAAAATTCCACAATCCTATTCATTATTCTATCCATCCTATAAATGACAAAGCCACCATACGTTTGTACGTACGGATTACCGTCTCCACGTCGTGGTGTAGTTCGTTATTCAAACAATTCATCATTTGGATGTTTATAATAATGAGTATGAATTATGTAAATAATAAATATAACATTATAATGATTGTTTATATATGATATACCATCCAATTATATATGATTTTAATATCAAAAAAAATGATATTGTGGCGCGTGCGTACGTACGGATTACCGTCTCCCTGAACGCGATGAGATTCATTCCCCATCATATCCATTCTAGACTAATTTTAATTTTATGATTAAAAATAATGTTTAAAGACATAATATAATTCTGAATATGAAGAATATATATCCTATCCATAACAAACATTACTTACGTAACAAAGCATATAAAGGAAAACGAATCAGTTAACACCTGAAACGATGATACTACTGAAATATCATTAACAAAGTAATATTAAAAGATCATATATGATATAATATTAATGTATATGGTTCTCGTATAATTTAATAACAATTTGTTCACCATTATATAGGAGTTTAACCTACCCTCAATCAAGGAAAATTACAAGGTAAGGGGTTTTCATCTCACTTCTTATTCCCTTGAGATTCATGCTATATTGCCACTATTTCATTTTGTGTGGTGTATGTGCTACCCATGATTTTATTTTTTGTCTAATATACTATAATTTATGGGTATTGAAATCTTAATTTTATTATACTTCTTTCATGGGGTGTATGTTTCATAAGTTACAAAATCAGTAAGATAATTTCAATTTTCAATTTTCACTCATTGGGCCTTACACATACTCCAATGATTATTTTACTCCATGATTATGTGTGGAATCAATATTTATTATTTTTGTAGTAATTTCCAATCCCCTTTCTGTGGATATACTTTTTATACACATAATCACTCCATTGATAATTTCTTAATTCATCGATATGAACTTGATAAGATTAATTTTAACTCAATCTCCATTCATTGAGTTAAACATCCAATTCATTGGTGTTATTTTTACAAGAATATGTGTGAATGTCCCCTAATTGATTTAAACTGAATATCCAATCATATTGAGTGTATTTATATTTTTCACACATAATTATGTAATTTATTTATCTTTAACCTAAGGATACGGCCATTATAAAGGATTTCATCTTTACTTACATTCCATTGAGTCATATTTGTTGTTATGCACCAACTAACTTTCGTTTGGTGTATATTTTGTACTTTGACATAGTATATCATGAATCCATTTATTCTCATGATATTATAAAGTTTTTATTACCTCAATTATTTTTATTAAAGTTTCTCTCATTTGGTTAGGAACTCTAACTAAAATATCATTTTAAATGTTTTAATAATTTATTATTCTAAATATTTCTCATTAATGTCCATGTTTTAAAAATGGTTTTAAGGATTTATTTATATGGACATGAATGTTTTAAAATGTTAATAACTTTCAAATGTTTCAAAGTGGTATGGTATATTTTGATTCCAAAATTTATTTTAAACAGCTTTTTGATAAATAGTGAGACTTCTAAATGTTTTCATGAAAAAGGGGGTCATTTCTCTCAAATACTTTTTATGATTATTTTCATATATGTCAATATCCCTCATTATTCTCGATTGGGGTTGATTTATTATAATAAAATCATCCATATTGTATTGAATTAGTTATGTTTGGCTTTGGATGTGCTATTTTTATTCCATTCTTGGTTTGTGGTCAAAATATTGACATTGTGTACGCTAGTTTTAATAAGAATGTTCAGATTATGTTTCAACCTTTTCATATGAGGAATGCATTGGACATAGTATTTGATGGGCGGATCCCGCTATAGCTCCTCGATACAATGGTAGGTCTCATTAAATAAACTAGTATCTTGGCATAAGGCCTTGACAAAATCTTATTTTTAGTCTTGGAACAAGGCCTCGACTACATGGTTATGAACTCTGGAATTAAGCATTCCATCATTATAAAAGTATCTATTGATATTGCATGTGATTATTCTACTAGTATAATATCCATGGGAATAAGAAAATGAGAATTATTTGATTTTATCATTTCCATATTATGTTGAAGTTTATGTTTGAAAGGATATTGTTTTAGTCTTATACATTTCCTTAAATGTTTATGGTTATTTATGAAAGATTATGCTATATTTTTATCCTTACTGAGAATCTGAGATCACCCCTTTATATGTTTTATTTTTCCTAGGATGTGAAGAAGTATTTAATGGATGACCGGTATGGATCATCTAAGGATATAACTGTGTTTAAAACGGGGAAAAAATTTTGTTCATGTTTTTATTTCATGATGTAATGTAAAACATTTGAGTGTATCTAGTACTCTCAAGGATACTAAACTGATTGGTCCTTCAGGATGTGATTCCTTGTATCATTCCAATGTTATGTAATAATGCACTGCCTCGGGGTAACTGGGTCGGGGCGTTACAGCCTTAAAATCTTGAACCAAAGTAAGATGGACCTTACTCCATAAACAATGTCTACTCTAACTGATCTTGTTTCTTAATGTAGATGGATATAGATATCATTATGACCTAAACCAATGAAATATTCCTCAAGAAATATTTGGTTCAATCACACAAACCCCATCTAAGCCACATGACATTAAACTATGTAGTTCTCCATTGTTGCATTATGATAAACTGCACAACATATGGTCCTAATTGTATGACCCAAAACTGTAAGAAACCATTTTTTTCCACCCCATGACATTAAACTACCTGATTAACATAACCTTAATTTTATGTTAAGAAACATAAAAATACCATATGTTTACACTTTTCATGGTCCCTCAAATATGGAACTCTATCTCAGGATTAATTCCCAATCACATCCCTCTAACCCCTCAACGGTTCGAGATTCCAACATAGACAGAACTGAGGAAGAAATAATTATAAAATCTCATGAATAATCACCACACACATAATCACCACCCCATAGTGTCACCTTTTTTATTTTATAGGTATAATCCCCAATATAATCACATCCTTAATTTTAGATGCTAAATATATGACCAACATCTTGGTTGTATTACGATAAATTGCACGGTCTTTCTATAACTAATTGTGGACTGATTCTCATTCCAATGAGGTATTTAGTGATACTCGGATCTCATATATTAGGTCTATAATTAATAAAAAAATATTTCCCTCTTTCCCCTGTGTATGAATCAGACCTGCACATGGAACCTTTTAAGAGCTATATGTGGATTGATTCTTTTTCTAGAAAGATAGGTAGTGACGCTCAGGTCCAATACCATGGTCCATCAGAAATAATACTTTTCATGTTGGGTGACCCACTTCATTACCACATTATGTTAAAATACATGGCCAATGTCCTCATTGCATGATGTTAATCTTTTTTTAAGTTAAAGAACTATTTGTGTCCTACTTATTTCTCCAACATGATATGTAGTGACACCAGGATCCCCAATATTAGTCCCAACCACACAAAAATATAAAAAAATACATTTTAATATTCATGTTCCAAACCTAGACTGGGATCCAGTCAATAAATATGTGTGTATTTATTCTCATTCCAAAATGATAAGTAGCGAAACCAGGATCATATCTCCAGCACTATCCACCACAAAAAAAATCAAATACCCCTATCATTCACTTTTGATTCCTTTGTGTTGTGGAAGAAACCATTGACACTCCTTTCCTCTCACAAATAGCATAGATCATTTAGGATTAAGCGTATTGGTAAAATAATTTACTATATAAGTCAGTCATATCAATTTACATTGGTGTTATCATGCTCCAGGTTTCATGTACTTAAAAGGCACGCAAAATCTCCTCATTGCAGGACAATAAATATCATGAATTAATTATAGAATATGTGTGTCTCTATTATCATTCTAATAAGATACATAGTGATGTGCATATTCCATACATGGTCCCATCCATAAAATTTCCCCTTTTCTACGATAGTTCATCTTCATTCTCACCACATTACATTAAATTGCATGGGTTTTCTAGAACTATGTGTGTCTGGATTCTCATTCCAAAGAGATACATAGTGATGACTGGGTCATCAATAATGGGACTAGCCAAAAAATAATTGGTAAATTCCCTCACTCTCCTATTTATGAGTCAAATCAGTATAATATAATTCAATATGGGTTCTTGCACAATTCATGATCTCGTACTAAAAACCCCTCCTTCCAACACCCTTGATTTAAATAAGTATGGGGAATATCTATTTTTATAAATATGTGGGGATAGATTATTGCTCAAAAAAATTCATAGAAATGATCACGTTATACACCTTGTTCCATCTACAATTAAATCATGTTACATTCAACCTTACCACATAAATTTTACCGATATGGCTAACGTTCTCACCACATGACGTTAGACTACAAGACTAATGTCTTGACTACATGATTTTGAACTACATGATACCTCGAGAACTAAGTGTGGAATGATTCTCATTCTAGATGTATACGTAGTAACACCTAGGTCTTGTGTCCTAGTCCCAGCAATGGTCTAATTAAAATCCCCCCCACTCTTTTTTACAAAAAACAATGTGCAGCAGCTCTTAATTTAGGTCCCCTTGTCAAGATTCCACTAATGAATGAATGATTCCCTCCATTAACATATGAGTCAGATCTCTGCAATGGAGTCTACACATAATTTCCAATATCATTCCAAATTCTCCCCTTATGCTCGTCGAAATCCTCTCCACATGTCATGCTCTTAATATTGGACACTAACAGATCTCCACAATCTTTCTCTGACTAACAAAAATAGAATGTTTAGTACCCAAAAACATATTTTCTTGAATATTTTTTAATATGTCTCAGTTGGTTTTTCATTAAATATCCCAAATATATGTTTTCAGAAAAATTATTCCACTATTGACTATGTTGTAATACTCCCCAATTGGAATTTTATAAAAAACCCAAAAAATAGGTTTTTCAATTAGTGGTAACTCCACCCTCATGAGAATCCTATTTTATCATCATAAGATTTGAAGAAAATTTGTTGGCACCCATGATTTGAAATAGTCTGTAGTCATCCCCCACATACATGTCAATATCCTTTCTCCCAATCTAAGAACCCCCATGACAATGTTTTACAATTTACTCCTTCATGTCCAGAGTATGCTGGAATAATATTGTTTGGATAGGCTACATACCACGTATTATTTCCATAATAAGATGGACCTAGTCATATAAACTAAAAACTATGGGCACTTCATTTCACATTCATGGATCAGACCGGAGTAGGTAACATTCTCCCCCAATTATTTGGTGATTTTTACTTGAAATACCCCCTTTCATGTTTAGGTATTTACTTTCCTCAAAACAAAAACTTATATATGGTGAAATCCCAATCTCCATAAACTTTTTCCATCAATGATAGAATTTATGAATTCCATAGAAATACTTTTCCTAACTATGTTGTAACATGCCCCTATTGTTTTGAATAATTAAACTGAAAAACAAGTTACACATCTAAATGATGAATCTATTTGACTATGTAAAAACATTCCCAATCTAGATTTTTATAAGGTACCTATAAAACAAGTTTTTAAAAAAGTGGTAACTTAGTCCATAAGAGAGACCTCCTCTATCACCATAATACATTTCCCTATACCACTCTTCAGATCTAGAAACCCACAAGTTATTGTTTGTGAAATTCTCTCTCTCAGAACTAAATATGATGGTCTATTCCCAGAATGATTATCCAGAATGGGAGAATCATAAACCTTTCAGTCAATTATAATGACCATAAATTATATCCCCAATAATTTTATTATTATACAAATTTAAACTACATATCATAATTTTATTATTGTACAACATTAAAATGAAAATCACAATATCCTCTCCATAAGATGTTAAAATGAACGTGTAATGTTCTGGTCACATAGAATTAAACTGCATGATTTTTTAACCTCTTCTAGAAATGGTAATTCACTCTAACATTTATCATTTAACAAAATATACCCTCCTCCACTCAAGATAAATTCATGTTGGATTTATTTACCATTCATTAACATTTCCAATATAGATTATTGTTTCCTTTTTAGACACCTTCCTTTGGAAAAATAATCCATAATAGTCTTGAGAAACCCAATTCTCCATAAAATAAATTTGGTAATTAACAATAGAAAATATTAAGTCCTAATAACTCCTTTACCAGATTATGTTGTGACACACCCTAGTTTTCTTTTCACTAAGTATCCCATAACACCGATTTTTCAGGTGAAGGATTCCACTATTAAATATGTAGTAACATGAACTAGTTAGAGTTTTATTAAGTATCTCACAAAATGTGGTTTTCAACCAATGGAAAACTCATCCTTAATAGATACCCCCTCTATTAGAGAATATCATGTTTTATATCTGAAAAAAATGAATTATGGATCATGATTTCCCATTTGGTATCTAAAGAATGTTGACCATTCTCAGTCTGTAAACATTATTTAGGTCATAATTTTAAAACAATTTGTCAAAGGTATTTGATATAAAAAAGTATCCTCACTAGTCTAGCATGTATGAATTTAAACTTTCCACAAAAAGAGATATAGTATTAACCATATTGAAAACCCATAAATCCCACTATGGAAAACCTAAAAGCTGAACCATGAACCATAAAACAACTTTCCCATACCCTAATGTCAAAATTTTAAATCCTAAACCTTAAAAAATAAACCCTACCATTGAAATCATACACCGGAACTGAGTCTCAACTCAATAGACCTACACACCATTTGGTTTAGTAAAACATCAAGAAATGAAAAGAAATAGGAAACAAATTTGTAAGGAGGAAAACTCAAAAAGGGAAGTCTAAGAAAAAGATATGTCTCATACACTAATTCTTCCTTATATTGTACTTAGGTAAAAATTAGTATGCTGAAAAAAACACAATGTTTATAGGGTTTTCTATATGATCCTATCAATAGAAATATTATTCTTTGTAGGGTCCATGGATTATGAAAAAATTAGATCATTCTACCACAATTGAGATGGATCTAAGTGCCACGAAATAATTTTGGAGTGCTTAAAAGTTTCATACATTTACATTATAACTATAATATTTTTCTTCCAAATGAATCTAATTCTAAGGGGGGGTTGACATTGTGAAATTTGTTCCAGAAAATTGTTCGTAGAATTCTAGATGTGATCCTCACTTAAATATAACATTTTAAGTTTGAGTATAAATGAATATTTATGCCAAAAAAATAAGTAGATTGGATTTCCATGTGTCAAGACCCAGAACATTGTAGACCTGACAAGAATATTTCATGATGAGACACAATTTTTCATGAGGGTTTATGATAAAAGAGAAGGGACCTGGTTGAAGGGTTGGTATTGCAGCACATCACTGATCCCAATCTGGGGTGAGGGGATCTAGTACCCTGTGGTATGGAGTAGAGGGTTTACCTAGGCACAATCTCACACCACATGCACACACCACATTTTCACACCAATTTTCTACACCACCTTTACAGTCTAGATGGTGCAACCACCCCTGCACGATGCACCTGCGCACACCACCTACATGACACTGAATTGTAGGCCACCCCAATGTGGGGGATATATATTTAGAACCTATTCCCAGGACAAATGCAAGAAACCATCTTTGACCTGGGTCCCCTATTTTCTTATAAATAGTTCCATTAGGATCCTCATTTGAACAACTGTAAAATCATAAAATGCCCCTATGCTCGGGTCTCACAACCCCTTTTCCAAGGTATCTAAAAATTTTATAGGTAGATCTCCAGAACCCAAGAAAAGAGTGAATTAAATGGGATAAGTGACATCAAAGTCCCTTGAGTGTCTGAAAGTAATGACATTTTCATAAGGACTCTTTCTCCCCTAAGTGAAGAACCACCTATGTGAGGCCACTTTACTAATCATGGACTAGTTCGAGCCCCATCTAGGGAGACCTAAGGAGACACATGGTGACGAGGATAAATCCTTTACCATGTTTCGATTCCTAAGTCGTATATTTATATAATAATATCCAGCTTGTTTAGGCATATACCACTTATTAGAACCCCTTTCACTTCCTCCAATTCCATGTGTGAGCAACATCTTCCCTCTAAACTAGGACTTATGTGAACCCCTATTTGTGTATTCTTCCAAGAAACCAATGGTAGGGCTCATCTTCATTTGGATCCCTTGTCTATAAGGGACCAATTTGAAACCTCCACTAAAGCCTACAAACACTCAAAATAATGGGAAAAGTATCATCAGCATGTCTCCCATTTTTATTTTCATTCCTATGGTTAGAGGTTTCCTGCACTTGTCCCACTAGACAGTTACGGTCCATGGGTTGCATGTGGATTTTAATTCCGGTGGTCATGAGGACCTAGACCTTGGGAACTATGTTAGGGAGTTCATGGTATTAGATACTAGGGTTATGACCATGTCCTACACTTGTTTTTTCTAAGACTCATAGACTTATGTTCCCTAAATAGAGGGTGAGGATCATACATTCATTTAATTTTGACATGGAATGATGCCCTCCTCTCCCTGTGTGGAACCAATTTTAGGGAAACCATCCTAGAGTATTATCCTACCCTTTCTTATTATAGGATTCAATCTTTCTCCCCTTTTACTCATAGGCCATATCCGGGTGGTTAGTATGACATAAATATCCTATATATGAAGATCAAAGTGGGGATATGAACCAGAACTCTTCCCATATCTCATTTCCCTGCCCTCTGCTAGAAGAGGAGGAGGAGAAGTTTGTGGTTTTCCAGATCATAAACTTCCTCTTGTTTCTCACATTCAAGAATGACTCATCATCACTCAAATGGGATTAGATTATTCCCATGATCACAACACCCACAGAGTCAAATGCATGTTTTAGTAGAATACCTTCATTCAGATATTCTTCTCACCTTCCTTCAAAGTGTCTCCCGAGGCATGATTCCTCAAGGACATGTATCAAAAGTCGGAGAAAATATATATTTTTTTGGTTCCTTAAAAAATTAAACATACTATTATTTCTCACTCTGACCATGACTCAAATTTCCTTATAGGATGATGGTGATCATGAAATCCACATGATCCCCGACCCAAAGGAAAATTTAGTGTGTAATCAATAATTATATTGAACTACCAGAACTCTAATTTATTCTAAAATTAAGATATATTGGATTCTGACCTAAGGCCCAAATCAATTGGAATAATTCTTATGAATAATCCCCAAATAGGTCTCCATATTACCATGAGTTAATATGTTCTTCATTCCACCTCTTTCAAAGGGCATCGTCTTCAGGAGTAATCCCCAACTTATTCCTCTCAAAGGGCCATAATCCCATATGGGAAAAACTTGAGGGCCACCATAGGTGTGTGTTATCATGAATGAACTATTTAAGATTTGATTCCATTCCAAATGGGATATATAGAATCCATCCCTGAGGTCAAACCAAATACCACAAAAAACCATATTCTCTCTGGGTCCACATTCCCAGTAAGGCCTTTTTCAACCTAGGAATCCATGTCCCTTCATGGTTATCTGATCTTCTTCGGTATATGTCCAACACCAATCTTTCACTTGGAACCTTCAAACTAGATTTCCTAGCAACATGACATTAAACATCATGGTTTGGTCCTTATTACATGACCCTAAAAGGTATGAAGTGTCCCATTATGTTTCTCCGAACTATGTTGGTTTTGATTCCCTTCACAGGGATATGTAGGAAGCCCTTCCATGGGTCTGATCCCAACATCAAAAAAACTCATGTATCATTGGATGACAATACACTCTAGAGTGCCCCATAGTGTGGATAGAAAAAATTCTTCATCATAATAATGTCCAATGAATCTATAATCGGTATATATGAGGATTCTATTGACGGAGAACCTCAGATATATACTAATTTCCACATTGATGGAGAACCTTAAGTTCATAGAGATTATTCTAAATTATTTTCATGCTAAAAATTGATTATTAATTCATGGTTGATCCAGATCATTATTAGTAATTAAATAAAGGTTTCATAAAAATATTTTAAATCTATAAGAGAGTCCCAGAGTAGAAAAAAATGTCCCCAAAAAGGGTATGATGAGCCAAACCTCCCATCCTTTCCACTAAGGTGAGCTCTTAATAATTGATAGAAAATTTTGCAATGCAAATTTTCCATTGGAAACCAGGTCTTTCATGGATATATAATCATTGGGTGTTGATGGTTCTATGAAAAACACCTTTGTAAATAATTTGGGAATATATAAACTAGTGTGACTAATTGTATGAAACTAAAACCCCTATCATAGACCATCAGGTGACTTTTTTTTGTCAGAAACAATCATCCAACATGATCTTCAACACTTTTTCTTATGGTTATTCCATAAGGTAAGGAGGAATAATGTTGTTTTGGGTACTCGATACTATATTAGTAGAGAATATTACTTCTCTTACCAGTATAAATCCAAAACATTTAGAGGGAAACTCATCATGAAACTCAATGAAAACTGGAAGGATATCACAATGTAATGATTCCCAATCTATATCAAAAGAATAAATTGATATCACCGATATGAAAATTAGAAACAGAGTTATATCTATACTCGACCTCAAGTCCCACTCTCTATTAAAACCACATCACATCTTATCAAGCATAGTAAAGGAGGACCATTAAGGATAAAAACATATATAGGCCTTATAAATAATCATCCAATCCACACCAAGAATAAAATCAATGTTTATTCATATTAATAACTAAAAAACACCATTTTATCTCAATCTACAATAGATTGAAAATTAAAGAGAAACATCAAATACCCTACTCTCCCTTTATTCCAAGCGGAATTGAAATATCAATCACAAAAACATAAAATCCATTACAAGATTTACCAGGTTCACCATATGTGTTAATATGAACATGTGAGATGAACCAAGATATAATAAAGTTGTTACTAAAGATGAATCTTTGGTGATGGTACGTCTCACTGTCACTAGACCCTCATAACTTACCTTTAAAGACTCTACCACTATGTGAAGAACATTTATTTTGGATTATTGTGCTTCTAACCATTAGCTCTTGAACCATCTAATCCCACTATAGTTCTACTCGGTGTTGAAGATCTTGTTAACTACACAGAATAGAAAATATGTGAAAGAACTTTTTTAGGTGACCCCTGTGACTGCATCAACCATAGATCTTGGATGTCTTCGTTCAAATCCACTTCAAATACCTAATATTTCCACATTGAAAGTATGTCAGTTTTTCTTATTTAGGAACTGTAGGAGGTCTAGATGAAACCTTATATAGATATCCACAACAAGACTCATCATTATTCCTCTTTCATTTAAAGTAACATAAAAAACATTCACTTAAAGAAAAAGGAACTCTTATCAACACTGAATTACAATCTAAGTCAAGCTCATCCATCAACTCTCTATTTAGAACATCCACATAAGAAGTGGGTTTAAACATGGAAAACCAATATCAAATGTCACGTCGAATACCCAACTCAATTATTCTAAAACTTAGATCCTCATTTTTCACTACCTCATGAGAAAAAGGAAAAAGTTCAACAAAGAGGATTTCATACTAAGTCATAATCATATCTCCCTGATAGAGGATGAGAAAATCCATGGACCTTTCCAACACCATAGATTAAAGATAGAACTACTCTATGAAAATCACTCTAAAACCTTTCTACTGTAATACCTCATGTTTCATAATTATCAACATTAAATTCCTCTATATACTGTCAGACCCTTAGATCTTAATAGCAACACACTTCACCTTTATAAATTCTGTAATTTTCATGAACTCAAAAAAAGGTCAATATTTTTAACCATTATTATTCTTACATAGGATAAAATGATCCATGGATATATGGTGGCTTCTAGAAAATGAACTCCTAGATATAATCTCTAACATCATCCCTTAATAGTTCCATTGTGGGAACTTGAATGGAATTGGGTGCAGTAACCTATCCGAGAGATTGGAAACCTAGAACCACAATCTCAACAAGAATTTATTCAAATGGTTGATTTTATTTTTGTGGTTTTCCAGTATCTTCCTCCCATGTCCTATTCAAACCGCTTCTTAGAAAATAGATTCTAAAAAAATCAAAAAGGAATCATTTAAAATATTATAAATGGTACTCTAATCATTAACTCAATTATGGGATACAGGGATAAAAATTCAATAAAAAGTGAATTCAAAATTATAGTGTTTTATAATAATCAAATAAAATAGGGAAGATTCTATAATTGATCAAACTATTCCTTATGGAAAATTTTCCCAATAAGTCATGGTTACTTTAGGATTTAAATTAGGTGATCTAGCCAAGAACTAACTTGGAAATACCTCATATGTTCCAAAAATCCTTCCACCAAACTACCAAGATATCCAAAAATTCACAGTGACATCAAGGAAAGAAGTTTAACCTGCCTCTCATACCATTTTTTCAGGAACCATCCTAGTTACCATGGTACACTAATACCTGAGCTAGAACTGACATAGACTGAAGTTAATTCCCAATCCCAATGGGTTGGTGACCAATACCTAACATCATATCAAAGATAAAATGGAATGAATTTTCCCTAATTAAAAAAAGATCAATATGGACCAGTGGAAGAAAAAAATACATAGACAATATACCAAAAAATCATAAATGAAAAAATTACCACACATAGTCAGATAAAAATCCCAAGGAACTCATCATCCAAAAAATAATACAAGAAACATAAATACATAGTCTCCCAAAACATATGAAACTAGAAGACCATATCTCCACCAATCAACATAATCACCCCAACATCCCATTTATCATACACAAAAACCACCTTAGATAGGCACTTTTCCTTTGTTTGGAAATAGAATAACAAGATCTAAAAATTCTAGAAGTAAAAAAGTAGGGTGTGAGCTAAACAACCTAATAGGGTATCACCATGTTTCCCATAATCAATTTCATAACAATTAAACCATTTATGATTTCAATTTAAATTTAAAGAGGCATACAATTTATATTTTTTCAATTAAAACAAGATTTAAAATCAAGTATAGATAAGGTATATCAATACATGATTAAATTAAAAATTTATATAAAACATTTATATAAAACATATAGTACGAATACAATAGTTCTATAAACAATTTCTTATATAATCAAGTCAAACAAAGAAAAGCACTAAGTCTATATTCCATGAGTTATGTTAGTTCCAGGATCTCTAATCCTTACACTACTCAATCAAGAATCATATATCATGTATGTAAGAATGCATCCCAAAGGCTCGGGCCAATAGGAAAAATAAAACAACATATCCTCAAGAAAATTAATTTTGAACACGATTTAGTTAGATTTATCATAAACAATCCATTTCTAGGGATTCATAGTCCTAGAATCCACTATGTAATTAGAAACACATGTGAACCAATCAATAATTCAGTAAAACATGGTCAAATTCAATCATTTCTAAAATAATCATCATTCAAAATTAAAGTTCCCAATTTCATGTTTCAAATTTCCATTTCAATTCAAAAACTAAATCAAAAGTTTTCATAAATTTTATTACATTTAAATCAATTTTCACTCAAAGAACATTTTTCTCAAGAATCATATTTAAGTCATTTCTCATTTAAATACTTCATTTTTCTCAAAATATACCCAAAAATTTAAATGTCTTTGAAATTGGGGGTGGGAATTCAAAACATCCACGACCTTTTTAAAACAAACAAACAATGTTATCAAATTATGTTTTTGTAAATCAATTAAAATTTCATTTCAATTAAATCTATAACATTCTGGTTTCAAGTTTAGGGTAAATAATTATAGAACAACCAACAAATAATCACCTGTTAAAATCATAAACCTAAATGGAAACAAACAAATAAGTATGAAGGTGGATGAGAACTAGGAATCAAACTTCATGTCAGGAACCAAAAAACAATGATTTAATTTTTCAACAACATGAGGATTCACCAAACTCAAAAGGGTGTGAAAGAGGAAGAGTGAAAATATAAATTAAGGGAGATAGAACATACTATATATTGATTGTGATATTCTAATAAAACTTCAATTTTATTTGTGAGAGGTTTGATAATCCATGAAATCCTCTAGAGAATCTCATAAATCCAAATAATTTTTAGAGGTTAAAATACAGGGTGATTAGAGGTTATACCATTGCTCCTATGATTTTAATTAAAAATATTAGTGTATTAAAAACCCACGTTCATCGTTTCTTAGTTGGGATGATGGGTTAATATTAACTATACACCCTTATCATCTTCCCTTACTAATATTCTACAAAGGTTTCACAATTCGGATGCATAGTGACAAAAATCATTTGTCACCCATGAAATACCCTTATGTATTAGACACTCAATTTAGAGGGGAGTTTGTATGGTTTGAACAACATATTTTACACCATCTATTGTATCAAAATGGGTTGAAAGGTTTTTTAGGAAAAACCACATGGTTTTTTTTGAATTATGCAGCAACCATAAAAAACCTCAAAAAATCCAAAATATTTCAAAATTCAACAAAAACACTCCAAAACAGGTTCCACTAAAAGTAAGATCAATGAAAAGGTGAAAAACATACCTCAAAGAAATTTACAAGATGTTATATCTTGGAAATTTTTCACCTATTACATTCCCTAAATCACATCTAAGCTTTCCATATCTAGTATCATAGAGTACCATAAATGTCTATAGCCATAAATAGATGCATAACACTATATGAATTTTAGAAGATAGTGTACTTTCATTCTAAGTAGTGTATCAAGGGAAAGTAACTCAAATAATAACATGTACAATAATTCAATTCAAGAAAATACTTGTGCATATATGAAATAATATTAAGCACCGATATTAAACAAGACCATAGATTATGTAGGGGTGATCATAAATATACCATGAATAATATATTGTCCCACACCATTATCATATGAAGTATGATCCACACTGTAGAAACATCCCAATATAAATATGTTACCTTTCCACAAATATTAATTACTATTGTAATTCATCCTTCTAATCTACTGTTAAGGTCCTCAAATATATCTCTAGTCAAAAGTTTGATTATGGGTTGCACCTCTATGGAACCTTGGTTTCAATTCTCTAGGTTATAACTTCTAGAGATTTCTTACCTTTTTTCATTTTAGGTACTGGATTTGAGGTTATATGAAGTCCCTACTATATTTTATTATCTTTCCATAGCAGAAACATTGTGGATCATCTATATAATATGATAAAGAAGCTAGACTGTACTCTTCCTAAAAATTGTCTCCCTGCTGCACATCCCTAATATTAAACTTTTTTCCACTGGAATTGGTACTCATGGAAGTAGTAAGAGGTCCACTTGACTGGGTACTAAAGGGTAGAGGATTGCCACTAACTTCACCATCTTATGATATCTTCTTAATGGACAATGCCTTCTATAGAAACTCTGAGTGTGATTCTAGGTCTAAGCTCCAGACCTTCTCTACGATGTCAAGACAAAGTCCAACTCAATCTTCCTAGAATGATGAGCCTCATTCCCATCTTGAATAGGTGAATAGTGAAGAATCTTAGTAAAATGAGAGGTCTATGTGGAAAATTACTTAGAACCTAGTTGTTGATCCATGAACTCCAACACTCAATCATGATTCATCGTATTAATAAATAAATCACTCAAGAACATATCAATGATGGTCTCGAAAGTTAATCCCTCATGTAGACCAACCTATCCCATGATTCCCACCAATATCTATTTGTTAATGGATGTATTAATTCTAAAATCATAAACATCCAATCATTGAATTCTTAATGAGTTTGAAGATAAAATAAATAATATCTACCAAGTCCTAGATATTATGTGGTCCTATATTTCCTAGAGGGGGTGGTTGAAAAAAGAGATGGAAATCCATGACATAGTTACCCATGGATATTTATGGCAGGAATCATGATAGGAGTGGGAATATTTCCTTTACCATTCTAGTATGTGTGTGAGAATGTTTATAATCACCCTCATATACAAAAATTTCTGGAACATGTGTATCGAAGGAACCCCTACCCATGTCATCTAAAGGTATCATCAGTCGTCTACCTAGAGGAATATTTAGTAATATGATGTTAAGACCTATTACATAAGTCATTATATCCTAACCAGTCTAAGGTATCAGAAAAATATTTCCCTAAGATTCTAACCATTACCCAAGATATAATCATCCTATTATAAAAAAAATCTCCATCCCTTTATGTTAGTCCCAGTCATTCATATAAAAACCAAACATAATAAAATCATTAGTTCAACTAATTAATTATGAAAAGATATATCACAATAGCATAGAATATCATGTAACAAAGTAACTGTACTAAAAAGATATTGAAATCATGGAATATAATTAAAGAACAATTATTCATCACAACAATAGGTATATATATAGAATGTTGAAAATCATAGTTATTAATGAAATATAGTAACACTCAATGGTTTAAAAAATCAATAATAATAATATTTTCTATGGTAACTCGGAGGTCTGTTACACAGGTTTCGGTCAGGCACATAGAAACTCCCTTTCCAAAGTCTTATTTATTTATATACATTCTACTTTTTCCTAGGTCATTTAAAAATGAAGAGTAAGAAAATTTTCTCTGGTAGAATTTTGTAATAGTCCAACCCAATCCTCCAGGTCTGAATTGGAGTTCCACATGACTTAATTTTTTTATCCTCATATGAAAGAGGATTCCGAATAGTAGTGTGTGGATAAATCTACCTATGGGGAGTCTATACCCTAATTATTATGTCATATTACAATTAATATATAATATAATATAATATAAATAATAATCATAGTAACATGTAGAAACTGATAGATGATATACATGTAATATAAAAAAAGATAAATGGATTCCTAATGTGTAAGGTCAATCTATAGTATATGTAATTGGTAAAAAAATAAATAAAAACTATAGAGTCATCCTATGTCGATCTAGGTATTCCACTAGATTCATGATCCTCTACTTAGTCAGTGGTTATGGGCCCCTTTCCATTACTTTGATGCCTATACATGAAGTTTTTACATGCATAAGAATACCCATGTAGGGTGTGTGTCATAAAACCTAGAAGGACACCACCAATGAATCCTTAACAAATTTTCACATGTATAAACAATTCAAGTAATAATAATAATAAATTTGTAAATATGAGTATAAAACAAAAAATCACATTCATTATGGTCATACGCTAACCCATCCTCCACAAACCCCTAGTTGTTACTTCATTTTCTCCATGCTCAAAGAAGAAAATGATATTTCAAAATTAAAAAAACAATACACAAGGTTAGTGAATAATTTTTCCAAAATCCTCATAGAATCATGTGTGTGCATGACTTGAATTCCCTATGAATTAAGTGTTTCATTCTTCTCAGAAATCTGTAGGCATTGAGTTCCACTCACGAATCATTAATCATCAAGCAACCAGGCACATGGAATCCACTACCCATTAACTACATCCTCTACACAACATCCATGATATCATCTTTTCTCCACCTTATTCTTAGGCCCATAATCACCACTAGCGTAATTCATGCACACTCCCCCATTATGGGACAAACATGTCATGATGGTCCACCAATTATGATCACTAATAAAGATACCTACAAATTCAAGGTAACATGAATAAAAAGGTAGATCACACATGGGAATCATTTTAATATAAGGAATCAGTGGCAACATATATACATTTGATCATCACCCATCTTTCCCAAACAAGATACAATAATACTAATGTAAATAATCATGATAAATAGGTCTTACATGCCACAAAAAAACCCACATGCAGTAAAAATCAAGCCTGATCATCAAGTTATGTCAATCAAAAGAATTATACATACAGCCTCAATTGGTAAGAAACATTCTTCCTGCAATTTATCAATTTCAATTTCAAGGTTCTTTAAGGAATCATCACCCAAACCTGGTCCATGTGTTTTTCAGTTTCAATCATTATCTATGCATTCCAAAAAATAAACCCTTCCAAGAATTGCACGTTAGAGGAGGAAAGAGGATGGTACCTATGTGCTTTTAAATCCACATAATTTCTTAGATTGATCAAAGGAAGATTTATGGATAATTATCTATGGAATTTTGAGGTTTCTCTAACTCAATAGGATAACCCAAATAAAGGTGGATGTATTTTGGTAAATTTAAGGAAATTTCATATAACATCATGTCTGAATTGACAACTAACATAGTAGCTGAACCGGTTTCCAGATGTCCTCAAGTGTGCCTCCTAATAAACTAGAGTCTTCCAAATAATAGTAAGGGTCTAATGTTGGTATGGTGGGGAGACTATACTCTCATTATTATACTATAATTGTAGTATTTTAAAATAAAACAATAGAATAAGTAGTATTAATAAAAGTCATAACAATATAAGATAAATGTAATAACAGAGTAAAATGGTTGAGTCCAAATATTCGATGAATAATGCATCTCAAATGATATTACATATATAATAAGTAAAATCACAATATGAAATATAATAAAATTCAATCAATGGATATAGAAAATAAAAATAAAAATCCTTCAAGGAGATCTCCAGGAGAATCCTGTATACTAGCTCAATCTTGTACTCCGATGCTCCCATGTACGATACAGAGAATATGAAATAAATAATTCCTTACGTAAATGATGATATTCTCGAGTAACTTAGTGAAATAGAAGCCAAATTAGGGTGTTATATGTACTTTGTAGGCCACCACCAACAATTTATAAAGAATAATCCAATCAGTTAATATAATGTAGGATTACGTGAAGGTATGTTTCAAGATAAAACCAAATAAAAAAATAAACAAAAGTTGGCCCAGGTTCCTCAAGAACACTTGGACGACCATACATTATTTTTCCTAAGCAATAATGTCTCTAAAATATGGTGAACATTAACAAAATATGATGTGATGTAATAATGATTTATCATAATTAAAGAAGTAAGGGAGGATTGAGCCTAGCCTAATGATTTATCCGAGTGCATGTATCCTTTATTTTAATTAATTACTATTTTTAATTTAATTAAATATGGAATCTACTATATTCAATAGAATGGAATCCTATGCCTTTCCATGTTAAACCTTATAATGGAACCTATGTGTCACACCAATAGCGTAATAGTCATCCAAAGTTGGAGGAATCTATGCACAATAATCCGTAAAAGGAATCCCATGTATCAATGTCTATATAAAGTAAAACTCATCCCCTTTGAGCCCAGAATTGGTATCTCACAATGGGTGTCTGAATATCACTCATGGCATAATGTAACCATCTTTCCACTAATCCCATCCATAGGTGCCCCCCCTGGGAACCAGTATCGCTCACATGGAGGCAAGTAACCAATGTGGGGAGCCCATACAAGATATATAATATATGACACTTGACATAAATTCTAAAAATCACATGAACCTATCCAAGTAATTCCATAAAAAAGTTAACAATGTATCGCTCAAGGTGTATTCATTTTTTTAATCACATAAAATTTTACTTTTACCAAGGGTTTGGTCCAAACCCATTAATAATACAAATTTAAATTCAATAAGGGTTATACCATAACCCTAACATATTATTTAATTCATTATGTAGTCATTTCAATTATTAAGTAAAATCAATCATTTAATCGATTCATTGGGCCAGGTGGATTTCCCATCACAGAAACAACATAAAAAAAGGGTTATAACCCATAATGAATTAACTTTTTTGTTCTATAAGATTCAATCAAAGACCACATAATAGATTTTTTGTTCACCATGGAATAACCCAAAGAGTTATTACATCCACAAAGTTTTAATTCATAAACTAATTATATTTAGAAGAAAATGCACCTCCTCGATAGGTTTTAATAGAAACCCATTAATTAATGGTATTAAAGGAATACATCCTTAAGGGTTGTTTAATCTTGAGGTTCATGATGTAAAACTAAATCAAATTAATATAAAATCTTTACTAGATGCAAGGATTTAGGTTTTAAAAATTTAATATCACAATTAAGTAGTTTCTCATAGAAAATACTGATGCACAGAGAAATTTTGGAATTTGAAAAAATGAAATTATGGTACATTCTATATACCACCTAAATATACCATGTATGACCCACATTTCCAATATTAAGGCACGATTTGGTCTGGTTTGAGAGTAATCGATGAAATGGTCGAACACCCTAAGAGTAGGGTGAATTAGATAGTAGCACGATAAGAGTTTTGATAGAGAAATAGACAAAGTAAGGAATTAATAGGAGTCATAAAATAAATGAAATATATTAAATTAAATAAATAATGATCAAATATAACACTATATGGAGTATATATCTCCATTTCTAAGATAGTGTAGGAGAGGAGGATCTTGAGTAGGAGCACCCCTTGTGTGTGAAAAGGAGAAAGAATGGAGGGGTCAAAAGGAAAAGAAGGCATGTCTATTTAATTAATTTACCACACCATTAATTATGTTCATGGTTTAGCCCCATGATTGGAAAAACTATTCACTAAACATGAAAGTGTCACTACCTATGAATGGTGGTCATAGGGTTCATGATCATTGTTTGGGAAATCATGTGTAATATATTTGTTTTTACATCTGTTCAAGACCTACAGAAAACTGCTTTTCCATGTGGCCTGGTGTGCATGGTTAGACTAAACTATGTGACACCCCCATCAACACTGAGCAAGCTACATTTCTTCTAAGGATGGGTCAAATGGTTTCCATTAAACTATGCACCCCTACCAACCTTCTACAAATTTTATATTTCTGATCCTACACTCCTAAAACTCAACTGAACATACAATGAACCTATCAGGTCCTTAACCAAGTCTAAAAAACACATCTAAGTTTTCCAGAACACATATTTACTTTAAAAATATCAATTTTATTAATTAACCATCCAATAAATTATAAAACTCAAATTCCTTTATAATTTCATCTAGTCCAAAAACACGGGATTCAACAATATCCCCACCTTAAAACTTCTCATCCCTAAAAAGCCTTAGGGAAAAAATGGAAACAACAGCCTAACTAATTTGGTCATGAGGTCCCATTCAAGAAGTCGCATTGAATTTAAAAATATCCAAAACACCTCTTATAAGCACATAAGCATATGGTACATAAGTCATAGATACTCGATCAAATGCACATACACATTATTGAAACATTGATATGGATCGTAACCAAGATCGTCTAACCCAAGATATGATCATGACATTGTAATTTTAACCATAAAACCAATGGAACTCCCACCATACTTTATAACATTTAAAACGTCCAATTCTGATTCATGATATCTCAACCATCTAAATTTTCTATTGAAGTGATCTTATTGTAATCTAATGATGCTCATGATAGGTTTCCTAGTTATTTTGAAGGTTTGATCCGAAATTGACCTCATTACCACATGCATGAGCTCAAAATTTCATGAAATTACGTGGTAAACATTTACATCATACCCACCTTAACCTAATAGCATGACTATAATGGAACTTTACCAACCACATTGAATAGATATCAAGAATAACTATTTGAGCCACTTCTGGTCAACCATTCACAAAATGCTCAGCATAGATAAACGATTTAGCACAACCTAAAACATAGTTCTTTCCTCTACATAACCTCACGGTTTCGTCGAGCACATCTATAGAAGTATGTAACCAACCTATGGTGATTTTTAAGCCCAAAATTCCATTATGTATTCGTTCCCTAGCACAAACATGGGTATAAAAACAATCTAGAACATTCAGATTGATATCCCTAAAACAAACCATCTGAGGATTAAAAAATATTGGAGAAACCTCAGAATCATTAACATAGATCTAGGGAGCTTATCCATGTTAGTTTATAATCTGAAATTTATATATGAGATGCTGGTACATATCAGAACTTTAACTCATCAAAACATTGATTGAGCCCAACAGTTGTCGAGAAAAGGGGGAAACAACTTAGGAATGTGATTCCATCCAAGGTATTCCGATGTAAGAACCCAAATGCCACTCTAGAAAACCATGATTCTATATTAACCATTCTCCCAATGAGAAACTTTGATAGAGTCCCCTAACTAAAACCTATGAGATTTAAAATAAAGAATGGTTTATAACAGTAGTTCTCCCAATGTACAAAAATTGGGTAATAATATGTACCAAGAAAACCTAGGAAACTATCACTGTGTAAAAACAATGTGCTCAGTACTAACTAAACCCATCGTATCCAACTACTAGAGTAAAAGCTATCAAACCATTACTGGGTGACTTCTTTTTGATGAAGCTCAACTTCACCTACCAATAATTCATCATTAATTGACCACAAAAGATTCAACACCCACAAAACCCCATGATCACTCCAATGAAATCATCAGATTCCATTCCCCCATAACAATGTCTTCACAGGTTTTGTACATAGCCAAACATGCCATTGTCATGCTACTTTACAAGAACCAATGTAAGAAACATTACCTTTGACAAGGGTATTTCAAACCAAACCGACCACTTCCAAATGGTATTTTCATAGTTTCAATCCATCTACTTGGAATACATGCAATAGAACTTTCGAAAGGATGCTCTAAACTTTAGGAGTGACCTTGTAATCATTTTCTCAAAAAATTATCTCTTCTCATATAAAACTCTCCATCAAACACTGACTGCAGATATTGGATGTGGCAGACATGCACCACAAGATTTAGGCTGATATAAAGGACCAAATAGGTGTTAAAATCATACTAGGATTAGATTCACTTTATACATATGTGTGACACTCATCCTAAAGTATTACGACACACACCATTTCATTAAGCATAAAATAAAAATTGCATGACTAGTATTGAAATCATCTAATCCTCACAGAACATCATCTAAAACATTAGGATCAGTTAAAATTTCCATTAGTAATCAGGTCACTCTACTCAAAATATATACTATCATCAAATATTAATATCACAAGGCTTTAACAATTAACACCGAACTCAAAAAATTCGATGTACCATTTTAACAACATGATGGGTAACGCATGTATCAACACATACTAGCCCAAGGTTTCATAGAAGAAATAGAACATCCTTAATAACCTCAATAGGTTTACCATACATATGCATCCCATTATTTGATGGATGATAAAAGAGTTATCACAGAGTCGTACTATCTCATATGACTAAAAATAAAACTGACGACATCCTGACTCATCCAACACTGAAAATGATGAATAGGTGCCACAATGCCTAATAGGTGGATGACAATGGCATAGGTATCTATAACCCACTATAACTAAGTATTACATTATAATCATTCCTTCTGAAAGGATTAAAACACCGAGATACCCCCATAAAGACATGGGGTCACTTTTAAATGATAAAATTCCTTTGAATGAAAATGACACCAAAAAAATACATCACATCTTGAATTAAACATAATCAAATAGAAAAGAATTTAGGGATATGAGGATGATACCTATAGTAATCCATCCCTTTAATATCACATAATTCATCAACCCAAAGTGAGTTTCTGCCTACAAAAGACAAATAGGCTTAAGGGAATATTATTCGGTTCGAAATATAAAATAACGGGCCTATGGGTAATAATCACATTATCATTTCATGTAAATCATCAATAAATATTAAAAATACACTCACTCAATGGTTGAAACTAAAAACACCCCTTAATTATTCATTTGGAGGCATTAAAACCAGATCCCAATTAATTTATTAAACATTTCTAGGATTAGTTTCAAATAAAATCTAATATCAGTCAGAAGTAAAATGTGTATGATACTTTATTTGTCTAAAAATTCAAGGAAAATTGAATATTTATATTATAGTTTAATATAAGCATTAATTATTTAACTGGAATCTTGTCATCATTGGGACACTAATTACGTAAACCCCCATTTTGAATCATCATACATTTATTTATAATATTTACCAATTGGAGTAGGTAAATAAGACGTCAATTGAAATATATAAATAGAAAAACTCGTTAGGTTGTAATTTGATTTTTAATTAACCAAGGAATATCATAAATACAAATTAACAAATTAAAATATCTTTTATTAATTTAAGATGTACGGTTCAAGTAATATGAAACCATATGCTTATATCAAAATACATATAAATGGATGTAGACATATTAAATGACCACCAATACATGGAATATGTATACCCTTAAGGGGTTTACTATTAATCATATCAAATTAATAAATACATGTAACGGTATCATTAAATTTATTCAGGCTTTATCAAGAAACAACTTCATTTTCTTATTTGATACATTAAGATTTTCAATACTCCATTATTGGGTTTATATGTTGAGCATAAAGAATCATGGTCAGCTAATAGGGTTGAGTTAGATATATCTCATAGAAACATGACCCAACTAACCTACATGGATATGGTTGTGAATTTATGAAACTGGTCATACGGATCTTCCTTCGAAATTGATATAATTACAAGCCATTATAAATGAAACCAATTTGTTTATGTAAACCTTTTAGTCAACATTCATATTTACAATATCTTAATTTTATTTTAAACATATATATAATTGTTCAATTATGTGGGTCACCAAATCCCAATTTATAAATCCACCATAAGAATTATGAATTGAAAATTAGCTCCCATGTTATCACAATCAATAATATTTTATCACATGTGAACATTGGCCCATGGATCAAACATCTTCAGATTGGTTAGTAAGGGTTTCGCCATCAATTAATGTGGGAAAATACTATTTAGATTGACATTGAAACTTTAATAAAAAAATTAAAAATTAAAATTATAACTATGTGTGCTAATATAGTGATAAATACTTGGAATATTGAAATTATCATAGATTCATGGCATAACTAGAAAGGAATGTATCATAACATAAGAAAATATATGATTTCAACCTACGTGGCATGGAATATGCATGGAATGTGAATCTATAATTTTTTATAATGATGCATGTAATGCTACTTACTTATTGTACTAGACCAAGGGTAAAATTCTTCAAATATCATATATAATTAAGAAACAAAAAGTACTCAAATTACTCTAGGTGATATCATAATAGACTGTAATATAAGCAGCATAAACAATAATCCCATCCCTTAACACTAGGAAATTTCCCCATATGTGGGTTGATCACTGCTATACATGGTTATTTAACAAGTTATGACACATTCTTAGTCTCTTCTAAAACAACCCAAATTAGAAAGAAAAGGGAAAAAAGAGCTCTGATAACACATTGTTACATCGCAGCCCGACTGACAACATACCCAATAGCCGAACCAGTCTCCACATCGACACAAGAACACCTCCCCATACCCCATAGGTTTTCAACTAGTAGCGAGGGTATAATTTTGGTATAGTGGGTAGACTATACCCTTCTATTTAGAGTGGTACATCAGTATATCATAATAAAACAACAGTGAATGTATAATTTTTAAAGGATAGATAAGTAAGAGATAAATATAATAACTGAGTAAAATGGCTAGATCCAAATATATAATGATGCATGAATTTCAGATGATATTAAATATATAACAATTAAAATTACAATAATAAATACAATACAATACAATACTTGGGTAATGAATATAATAAAAATACCTAAGGGTCATCTCCATGAGCATCCTAAGTGTTGGATTAGTCATGTTTTCAAAAGATCCCATGTACAATGAAAAACACAATAGAAAAATCATGTCCTTACAGACATGAAGATCTTCTCAGGTACCCCAATGAAATAGAAGCCTAATCAGTTTTTGAGATATACTTTGTAGGACACCTCTAATGATTTCAAAGAATAATCCAATCTGTGTATATAATATATACCAGTGTGTAGGTATGATTGAAGATATAACTAAATAAACAACAAAACATAACAAGTTGGATCATGTTCCTCAAGGACACATGGATGATCATACCTACTTGGCTAATGATGTAATGTGTCTAATCTTGGTTAAACCTGTACAAAATATTATGTGATGTAATAATGGATCATCATAATTGAAGCAGAAAGGGAGAAACAAGCCCTGGAATGTAATTTGTCCTAGAAGATGCATCCTTTAATTTAAATGATTATAAAATTTTAATTTAATTTAAAGGTTCAATTTTTTATTCAATTGAAGAAAATATTGGGCTCATCAAATGTGATCATTATAAAAGAACCCATGTATCATACCAAGATAATAACACTTATCCAAATATGAAGGAGTACATCCCTAGTAATCAATAAATGGAATCCCCAGTATCAATCTTGGTATAAAGTAAAATGTGCCTCCTATGTGCCTATCGATGGTATATTACAAAGGAGGTACGAGTGTCACTCATGTAATGGTGTAACCACCTTTCCACCAATCCCATCCATGGGTTCTCCCCTGAGAATCTTTATCACTCATATGGAGGTTAATACCCCCCATGGAGATCCCATCCAAGATTTAGCATGTATCACTCCCAGCATTATATCTCAACAACACATGATCATGTCCTTTTTGTTTCATAAAAATTAAATTGATCATTTCTCAAGGTTTATAAAATTTATTTAATCACATAAATATTAAACTTTTACCAAGGGTGAGGGACAAACCCATTAATCATTCCAATATAAAGAAATAAGGTTCTGGAACAAGTTATTCCATTATCCATTACATGTCATTTAATTAATTAAGTAGACATTTCCATTATTAAGGAATCTTGATCCTTTAATCAATACATAGTTCTATAGGGTCTTCCCATGGCAGAAATACCATACATGAAAGAGGTATAAAAAGGGAATACTAACATGAGAAAAATAATTAATTTCCATGTTCATTCTATAAGATTTTTTCCAAGACCACTTATGTAACATCCCAAGTAAGTAATGAATAATAAATATTTTTATCTACGTCTATTAATGATTAATATAGTGTTATAGAGGCTTAAAATGAAAATAAAAACAATCTTATGCATGGAATACACTAATATTCTTAAAAGATTGTTTTACTGCCTTTTGATGGCAAACCATTTTTGAATCTATATTTTGACAATTTTATAAACTATGTTTGTCAAAATAAACTTATCCTTTATGATTGGGACATCAAAATTTACCTTGTGTGAATTTTTGGTATTTTTCTGACAATGTTCATTTTTAAATGAATAGTGAAAAATACTGCATTTTACATCAAAACTACTTTTTAACCTAATTTATTTATATTATTAGATTATGTTTTGAATTGGTTTTGAAGTGAAAATAGAATATATTTTTACCATTTTATCCAATGGTGGTCATTGGAATCAATTTCACTTTGAAATTGGACTTAAACTGGTGTCAATCTTTTGATACTTATTGTTTCATAAAAACACGCTATTTGCTCTGACAGCGGGAATTAATTATTAAATTAATTAACGTGAACTATATGTTTTTAATTTTTTAAAATAGACGTCATTTTTGAATTCGGAATATCATATATATCTTAGGGTGAATTTTTGGTAATTTTCTGAAAAACTTCAATTTTTGATGAATAGTGAAACCACTAAGTGGTAATCAAGCAAACTGATTTTTCAATTAAATGAAAGTTTACCACTAATGTGTATTGAATTTTTAAAATCGGACATACATGGTTGTCATTAAGAAGTAAAATGTGGTTCAATGAGATTATAATAATTTTTTGGTGAATAGTAACTTATTAAGTTCTTAATCGCGATTAGTGGTAATTAGTGTAGTTTAAGGTATAAATAATGCTTTAATAAAATGAAATGACCTAGACACATGTCCCAACCTCATCGGTTGTGTCATGGCCGACCATGACATGCCATGGGTCAACTTGGGGACCCCATGGATCCACTTTTGTGGGGAAATGACATAAATTACTTTTTATTTAATGTTAAAGTGAAAATGACACAAACATAATATGTTTTACGAAAACAATTTTTAAGTGGGGTTATACAAGTACAAATTTTGATTATAAATAGTCATTGGAAATCTAAAAAGATTTAATATATCATAGTATTTTTTTATAATTTTTAGACGTTAAATAAATTTAATTATGTGTGACATAATAATGATGCAGCGATGACATCATTATTTGACGATTTAAATAAAATGGAAAGATAATGTAAAATATATGAACTACACAAGTCCAAAACTTATTGGATGAGTGGATTTCTAAGACTTATCACCTTATCCACTAAGTATATCAATTTGGGACCTTTTGAAACCGAAACACATTTTCAAATAAAGTAATATTTCTTTACTTTCCAAAAGTGCCCCTCCTCTCCTCTTATAAAATGCCCCCACCTCTACCTCATTTCACACACTCCTAAAGCCTTTGGCTCGGCCAACCCCTGCCCATTTACTCTCTCCACATCCCTCTCCTAATCCTGGAGGATTACCTTTGGGAAGAATCCTTTCAAAGGAAGCCTTTAGGCTCAACTCAAAAGGAGTTACACTTTTAAAGGTAATTCATTCTCTCATGTTCATTTGTTTTATTTTGCTTCTCCAACCCCCTAAACTCTTTTTATTTACTTCCTTTGTAACAACAACAGTATCTTCAATATACTAGAATGTTGTTATAAGATTTATTTTAGCTACACTCTCACACAACTACATCAAATGGTTAAAGAACATACGGTTTCCATGGATGGCGAAATTCTGCCTCCCGAAACGATGATTGTTCAACACTCATTTAACACCTTCAAAGGTGGACATTATGATGTAACTATTTTTATATATGATATATAATATGTTTATGTTTTCCTTAAGCTTCTGCTTTTTCATTTTGGGCATACCTTTATGGTTTCCATTATGGGTAAACACGATATCTTCATTTTAGGAAGTGCGGACTACCGCCCCCTAAAAGTGATTTGATTCGTTAATACCATATGTGGGATGTGTAAAGGATAAAGTTAATGATATTATATATGTTATTATACTGGAATTATAATATACTCTTATATAATTATGATTTCATTCCAGAAAATATGAAATAGAAATGGAAGTAGCGTTCATGCGTACGTACGGCTTACCGTCTCCATGAACGGTGCATTTCATTTCTCACCTCTAAATGTGATGTAATATTATAAATGCATGTATGTACTGGATATATATGACATATATGATATCTACATAATGACTACCATTCTGGATATAATGAAACTTTGACCAAATTAACAACATGTAAGTGTAAGAAGTCTATTTTTGACTTAAGAACCAAATACCGACAAAATAAACATTATTAACTTAACTGATTACATGATGTTCATAACATGGTATAAAAGGAATAATGAACATGAAAAAGATTCATAAGCAAGTATATATTAACTCAAGTTTATTATTCAGGAGATTAAAGAACGGTCGGGTCAAGTCGGATACGAGGTATGGGACTTCGTCTCAATCTCCTTTCATTGAGGCATATTTTATTTTATACACAACTTTCTTTCATACGGTGTATAAACCCCTTTGACTTTTACATTTATTCAAAAGGAATATTTTTTATACGAAGCGTTTACTAAACGACAAAAGGGAATGTTTTTGTCGTACGTATGCGGCGGCAACAACTTCTCCGCCGTCGTGACCGTTATTTGAGTTGCGGCTTCCTCTACAAGCCATACCTTTTTTAAAAAGAAAAATAAATACCATGTTTTACTTTTCTTTTCTTTTAGTATTGAAAATGGTTTTCATAATGTTTTTATATCAATGTGTTGTATTGATATCTCGTGATTGAAATGTTGAAATTTTATGTTTCCTTTATGCATGTTTTATGTGATATGATTTTGTTATGGTTCTTGGGCATTATTATGAAGACGGGTGGTTCCGTGATAAACTAAGGGCGGGTGAGCCCGTTATAGCTCTCCAATGCATTGGGTAACGCGAAGGAGTGAAACGTTAAGGTTTATCCGAAGAGATTTTTGGGAATATACTCTGATGGGTATTCTAAACGTAACCAAGAGGGTTACTCCCTACATAAGAATGTTATGAATGCCTCAAGTTACCTTTATGTCTTATGATTTCTATGATTTATTCATGATTTTATGAGGTATGTTAAAGTGCCTATGTTTTATGGGTAAAGTATGATTTCATTCTTATGTATATATGAACTCATGTTTCCTTTCCATGTTTTTTTTATAACCCATACTGAGTTTTTATGCTCATCCCAAGTTTTTGAAATGTTTTTCACAGGTCAAGGGAAAGGTACATGATAAGATGATAGAGTCAAGGATGTGTCAAGAAATAATCCATGTTTTATTTTAAATGTGTTTCCATTGATGGGAATGAAGAATACTATCTTTATGTAACCACTTTGTTTATATGTGGAATGTAATGCAAGTTTTATGATCTAATTCTCTAAAACTCTAAACCTGAAAAGATCCTCAACATGTAATCTTGTAATAACTCAAGATTAAGTATGGTTTAAGGCTGGGGCCTTATAACTTATGAGATGGTGTGGTTTCTAATCAATAACCCATAGTGTTACTACATCCACCACAATTGAATTAATCCACCTATGATATTTACAATAAAGTACACCTTGTTGAGGGGTTTTATTAGAAAATAATTAATTAAATGCATTTAAGGAAAAATCATTAATGGTTGTTCAATATCTAGGTTCATGACAAAAAACATCAAAATGATATACCAGAGCCACTATATACAAGGTGTACGGTTCTATAAATTTAATATCAAAATTAAGGAGTCTCGTATGGAAAATACCGGCACACAACAGAGTAGAAAATATTATAATACACTAAGATATTATAGTAAAATATATATAAAAAATAAAATATACCATGGATGACCCACATATCCAATATCAAGGAATTATTTGGTCCAGTTCGAGAGGAATAAAAAAATGACGAAATCACTAAAAATATGGTGAATTATATCACACCGCTATAAAATTTTTGAAGGAAAAACAAACAATGAATGAAGAGGATTTGTATTATCACTAAGAGCTATCCAAAGAACCTAACAACACTCGGATATGATACCGTATGGAGTAGATCTCTCCATCCATATGAGAGGAGAGGATAAAAGGATCTCGAGAAAAGTCCCCCCTAGTGTGATTGAAAGATAAATAAATTAGGAGAGAGGAAAGAAAATGGAGTTAGGGTAATTTAACTAATTTCCAAGCACATTAATGTGGTGCATATTTTTTCCACACAGTTATCCAAACCATGCATAAAATGTGACAGTTCTACTTCCCAAGAAGGGGTTTCATGTGGTTCATGTTCATAATTTTAGAAACCATGTGCAAACCATGATTTTTTCATCTGCTCGAGAATTGTAGTAAGATGCACTAATGTGTGGAATATTTATTATGGTTAGAACAAAATGTGTGACACTCTCAACCTCTATGAGTTGGCTGCATGGATTCTGCTGATGGGTCTCTTGGTTTCAGGAAAACTATACACCCATGTGATCGTTCCCCAGATTTTAGATTCTTGGTCTAGAACTCCTAAAACTCAATGAAATACCTCAAGAACCTGTTTTTCACTTAATAATGTCTAAATATAAAACATTTTAGCGTTTCAAAACACAAATTTACTTGTCGATGCTCATTTTTAAGAATGTATCATCCACCAAATGATAAAATTCAAATTCATTTATAATTTCTTCTGGTCCAAATAAAACAGGACAAAACAATTCATGTGAAGTGGTTTAGAACAATGAAGAAATAATTTTAAATTATCATTTATTCAATCTAAATGTGGATCTTGAAATTATAAATTTTAATTTCATTAATTATATATTTAAGAAGATTAATGAGTCAAAGTGGTTTCAAGTGTGGTTACTAGTTGAATTATTATAAAATTGGAAAAACTAGGTAAAATAATTACCCTTAAATAGTGGTTTATTTAACGTTATGTATCACAATAATACAATAATTTTCCTTTTGTGAAGTATTTAGGAAGTTGAAATGGGATATGTGAATCATTTGGATATGTAATAGCATTTATATATGTGAATTTGGTTACATGGTTGGATCAACTATGTGAATGAACTGCATTACCATTCGTTTATGTGAAATAGTTACATGGATTAATCAGTTATCTGAATCATCTACATGACCATTCAAATATGTGTCTAATCTACATGGCCATTCAACTAAGTGAATCAGCTATAATTCCATTCACTTATGTGAATCATCTGCATTTCCATTCAGCAACATTTAAATTCTGGACTTCATGAAACAAAAATAGTTTTAAGAACATTGGATTATTGATAATGTCACAACCTACTGTGGAATTTAAGAGATATAACATAACCGTCCTGTGACTTATTATTTCCAATGCATTTATCATATTAATGTTGTAAAAAATAAATACAATACATAATAAATATAAATATCTAAATTTGAAAACTTGCATACAAAATGTCAATATTTTCCTCAGTGAATAATAGATCATCGTGATCATAATCCATCAAGAGTGATATAGAAGTTAATATTAATATAGTATGGACCCATTAAAGCATAATATTCACTGAAGAATTTTCACATATATTAAAATAAAATTAAAATATCATTTTAATCATTCTTTGAAAATTTGAAAAAATATCATTTTCATTTGATAAAATTTTAAATAAAAATATAGAGAATATTGAGAAATCGCTTTCTTTAGAAATTTCCTTGGAAACTCATAAATGAATATTCAATGAAAAGGATATTCCATAAAAAGGTAAATTATGTTAATTTTATATATGTTAAAATGTAACATTCCTTTCAAACCTGTAAAAAGTCAAAATTCATTCGTGAAAAAAAAATATTTTAAAAAATTACTTTTAATAATTCGAAAATAAGGTAAAAAGTAGTTGAAAATAACCTTAAAAAATATTTTAAAAATAAATAATATAATTATTAAATCATTTTATGAACATCGATATGGAGAAGAAACAAATTTAAAGGAAGACCTTTAAAAAAAGGTTTTCATAGATAACCCCTTATAATTTTAATAACTTTTGAAACCGAAGGGTGTTAAAGAAGAGAACATAAAATAGATTTTTAATCCAATTTGATAAGTATATAAATTATAAAATACATCCATAGGGTGTTTATACACCACAAAAAATAAAACATATAGTGAAAATTCCATAATTCTTGATGAAAGGATTTTGGGATGATAAATATATTACCATAAGACCAACTTAATTTTTATGTTCTCAAACCTTCATTATAATAAATTTAAATTTAGTATAATTATATAATAGAAACGTATATATTATTATAATATCATATATTTTCCACTTATATCATTTAAACTAGTGTTTAATAACATTTATATATTAGCATCATCATTTTTTGTGTTAACTGCTTCATTTCTCATGTATGATTTCTTTTGGAAGTTATATTCCTTGTATCGTGGACATTGTTTCATCATATATAGAATGTAAATCATGACACATGTATCATATTATTACATAATATCATCATTATTCAATATTATTTCATCATTCATTTCAAAAATATTATAACAAAACTCATGTAGGTTATAAAACTGACATAAATTGGAGCGCGTTATAAAGATGGAATGGGTAAGAACATGTCAAGGTATAATCATAATATAACATTTAATGGAGTTTTTTAATGGAATAGGTATAATATATATTAATTATATATGATTTTAGGACTATATACAAATGGTGGATTTTGAAAATTAAATATATCTCTTACTGAGATAGTAGCCTTTACATACTCATTAACAATACATCCATTTTCGAATTGAGAAAAAAAAAATTAGATGAAATTTTATTATTAAAGTCTCATTATTAAATCATAAATATCATATATATTTCTTAAATATGTCATTATACCTTTCCATGATGGGTATTGAATGAAATAATTTCACATTGTAATGTGGAAGAGGTGGTAGACATGTACGAACGAGCGGATCTTTCATTTATAATTAGATTGTAATGAGATAGAAAACAGTTATCCCATTATAATAATAACATATAAATATATTTTTGATAAAATGTTTTTTATATTAGTAAGTATACAACATATTTATTTTATGTATAATAACAAATAATCTTTTAAAGTGTTGGTAAAGAGGATTACCTCTTCCTTGAGAGGTCTCATTTCACTTACACCATAATCATTCATAGTGTGGTTGTAGTGAAGGTGAGAAACTCAATAATTAAGTACTTTAAGCTCGTGAATGAATTTAAGTAATATGATATGGTAGTGTTTCATATCATGGATGAGATATAAGACTCAAACATAACTTTGTGAATAAGGGAGGAGAGGAGGTTCCCTTTTATATGTGATGGAAAGGAAAACATGGAATTATATAAAATATTTAAATATAATATATATCATAATCATATAATGTGGGTAGAAAACCCAAAATTAATATATAAGATGTGATATGGTATAAATAAACACAACCAATAACATTTTGATATGTTTTGGAGATATTTTAAGCCTCATCTCTTAGATAAAACCAATTTTAATCCAAATTTAACCTTAATAATGATAACATAACATTTTATCATGATAACATAATTATATGAAAAAATTAAAGGCTCATTATAAGAATGTCTGTACATTATGATTCAAAATTTTGAATCCATTTTATCATATTCAAAATTTATAGGGAGATTAAATTTTATTTAATATGAGTTTGAAATATTCCTGAAATATAGTTTTTAGGAAAGTACTATATTTAAGTGTAAAAATCAACTTGAAATCAATTCATAAGTTGATTTACAAGAATTTTTTCAGTTTAAAAATAAAAAATGTACATTTTTATACATTTTTTTCAATAAGAAACTAAAGGGATCCTTCAAACCATTCCATTAAATTCAAATTCACAAAAAAAAATTGGATAAAATATAATTTATGTTCATAAAGTTCATTCATGGGTTCCAAAATTAAAAATAATGATTTGAAATTAACTCTTTATTCATATATATGGTCTAAAAAACAAACCCAATAAGATAAAAACATGTGTTATTGATATTTTAAATCCTCAACCCAAATTTTAAACATTTTTTTACCTATTTTACCCTTACTAAGGTGAAAAATATTTACCAATGTTACTATTCATATTAATGAAAATAAAAATGACCTATTTAAAAAAATTAGATAAATAATTAAAAAAATGGAACCAATTTTTCAAGATTAAATTTATATTAGTGGTAGAGAAAAATATTAATATGAATGCACAAAACACAACGAAAAATAATTTTTAGAAGAATGGGTTTTTAATCCCAAAAATGAACTTATACCATAATAAAGTATAATGTTGACTAAAATGTATTTATTCATATTATATATAATAAAATGAGACATATTTCACCTTAATAATAAATTGAAAACATGATTATAATTTTATATTACATTGTTTAATGAAAAGAAATTATACTTATACAAAAATCTGTATTTTTCACCATTCACATACAAATAAATTTTTTTATAAAAATATTAAAAATTACCTCTAAGATAATATTTATATACTTATTTTAAAAATTATATTTAGTTATTCAAATAAAATTTATAACTATTTTAAAAATTATTTATAATATCCCAACTAAAATTCTATAAAAACTAGTTTTGATGAAAACAAATTTTTTAACCACAAAATAACATTTCTGAAAATTTATTACTTATTTATTATATATTAATCAATAAATTTTCAGTATATAAAAACATTATATATTGTTTATTATAATTTTTTATTCATATTTACACATCTTATTTAATAGGTAGGTTATAACTTGCTTGTTTATATAATAATATTTTATTGTTTATTACAGTACCTTTAAAGCTCGGTGTTTTACTTTAAGAAGGCAATAAGATTGTTATTCTGTTAAACTAAATTTTATAGTTGTTTCTTTATACCTCCCCACTAAATAAGTTTCATCTTCCCAAAAACATTCTATGGTAATCATGAATTTAATATTTCAAATTACCTTTCCTAAAACCCCACATTATACAAAGAACGAAATAAAACATCCTCTAAAAAAGCAATGCGGGAAATATAATGGATGACTAAAATGACACATAATTAGTTTCCTAGATAAGGATAAAATTAGAGATAAGTGAAAATATATACATATAACATAAATATAATTTCCCAAATAGTAATGCAGATTGATATGGGACTTGATCATGGGAAAGTTGACGAACAAAAAAACCATAAATCATTAAGGGATAAAGAAAACAGTGAATTCCTCAAAAATAAATATAAGAGGATAAAATTATTATTTCAAGATATCTTTCCTAGAGTTTAGGTACTCTTTTATTATCAATATAAATAACATGAGGATATATATTTTCTTGATTTAATTCACCTTTATATAAATTTTCCCTCTCATAGGCTATTTTACTCAGTTTCCAAATATAATTTTAACAGTGAATGACTAAAAGTATTTTTTTATAATTGAAGAATAAAAATAAACCTTTAATAGATTATTATATCCATAAAGAAGATAAATAATTTAGCACATATATATATATATATATTATTTGTACAAGTAAAAATAATACTTAATATGAAAAAACCTTTTTGGGAAGAAGTAATATGTTAATTCTTAAAACATCCATAATAACACCCAATGAAATTTTACACCACTTTAACCATTAAATTAGAATACTACTAGTTAAATGTAGATTATTTTAAGCTTCATATACTAATTATGAAATCATAAAAACGTATTAAACCCCAAAAATCATGATTATGTCACATCCAAACATTTTTATAGGAATAAAGTTTTTAAATAGGGTATGTATATGTGTTATAATGGGAAATAGATGACATATCATTATTACAATATAGTCTCCACTATGAGTGTTTATTAAAAAATACCTTCTTAAGGAACAATAAAAATATATATTTATTTGGAAAATATTTTCGATATACAGGTGTATAATGATATATTATCAAATGTTTTATTATCTAAATATTTTTCTATGTTGAAATTATAGGCTATCACAACAAAAGGTATTTCTATATTAGCTTTCTTAATTTCAAAATCATGGAATTAATCCATTAACATTTTCTAAGTTAAATTTTCTTGATTCTTGGGGAATTTTTCTTCATATTTCCTTATCTTCTTATAGTTGAAACAGTATAAATTAGAACCTTCTTTATTTCTTGTTCATTCACCTGCCTGATGGTCTTTTTTTATACACTTGAATCAAACTCACATTCTATTCAATAATTTAATAGGGTGTTTATTTCCAAAATTATCACATGTGGGATGATGTATATTTCCCTTATTTTATTTTTCCACATTTTGTTTACTAAGAACATATTCATCCTTTTATTTTCTTCATTTAATTTTAAAATATATGAAGTAGAGAACCACGTATCTATCTTGGTGTCACTTGATACCATTTTGTCACATGTCTAAAAAATTAGAAACTACTTTCATTTATAGGGTTGAGTTAATCCCATCAAAGAAATGATAAATATTACATTTCATATTATATGTTTATTATATAGAATGTATTGTTAATATTGTATTGGTTTATTCATACTGAACAATTTCCCATTTCTTCTATGTTATGTTAGATAGTTATCTTACCCTATCATCTCATTTCTCAAAAGGAATGTTTTTTTGAATAATATTTCCTTAAAATAAATTCATTTCATTCTTTTTATCTCCTCGTCCTCCTTTTTATCCTTAATCAATGAAAATAATTGATCATTATCTCACTTTTAACAATACAATGATATAATAATATATTACCTTTTATTACATATGAAAGATAGAAATATATTTTCAAAGTAATTTATACTCTATTAATCTATAAATAGATTACTAGTTCCATTAAATTATATAGGTACTTACATCATGAAGAAGTATAACATCAATGAATCATTATGTAAGTAAATATTCTATCCCATACGGGAAATGTTATTGGTCAAAACCTGATACAATAGTACTAATATAGTCATAATCTTCTCAAATCCAATACTTTCTCTCTTGAATGTCTCAGTATGGAAATTACTAAATTGATTAAAGGTGTTGTATGGTTTTTCATTTATTCCATTTTGAATCATTTTTAAACTATTGAATATACTATATTATCACATAACATTATGAATAATCGTGCATAATTCACAATCACATTCAATGCCGGACAACAATTGAAAATTTATATGTATATTCTTAGAATCATAAGTTTAGTATCTTTGTGAATATCTTTAAATCGTAAAAATATTTTCAAATCATTCATAATGGATCTCAAAGATCATCTTAATAAACTTAATCATATCCCTCTTGAGTGTTTATCTAGGTGGTAAGTATTTGTACCACTCGTCATGAAATGAGTGAATGTCATGTTGATACTCAATTAGTCTTTTTCATGGTTTTTACCACTATATGATTCTACACCATAGCCACATACACTTTATAGTGTCCATATAGGTACTTAATTTCTAATAATTTACAAAATATTTACATTAACAAAACATAAAGATGTTATCCTGTACTTAAACATATCTTTAGAATCTGTCATAGGGTTACGTTCGTTAATATAGTTTTTCTTAAATATAATTTTCAATGTCTATACTAGAATTAATCTAATACAGAATGTAACACCCAAACTCTAGTAACCATGTGATTTCCATTATCATACAATAATGAAATCGATACAAGTGATCATAACTAATGTAATTAAATAGTTTAGTAGTCTCTGGATATGAGATACATACATGATTCCCACATTACATTTTAAAAAAAGGTAATTCAAAAAAAATCTAGTAATATATTTTTTATTTATTCTATTATATTCTCAAAACCATTGATTCAACCCTTATTGGAATCTTAATTAAAGGATAACAAAATAAATAGTGAGCTTAATTTCTCGGTAATAGAAAGCATACAAAATAAGTTATCATATAATAAATAATGTGTGATCTATATGTCATAGTTAAAAAACAATAAAATATGTTATATAACTACTATCATAATAGGATAATATATATATGGAAAATGTTACTATAAAATTAATCACATGTATAACATTATCTAAAATTAATTATGGTGGAATTCATAATGACATATATCATAATCATGTCATCAATGTTTTGTTCCAAGACATCATAACAAATTGGGAATATATATGAAAAATAATCAATCTACATTGTCTCATAATACATAATGATAAATCTCGGGGATATAAAAGGCAAAAAAATAACTTACTAAGTATAATTAATTCATCATATGAAAGAGTTGTATTAATAAATTCAATACATAGTCAATATAAATATCCATATTTAATACTTGTATGTGTAATGTCAATATTTTTACCTGGTTAAAAACCCATTGGGCGCAGGTACTGTAGTAGTACTGTAACAGCGACGGAACTGTAGCAACGACGGGCACTGTAGCGGCGGCAGGTCACTATAGCGGCTGTAGAGTACTGTAGCAGTGGCGGGTATTGTGCAGTACTATAGCAACGCATGTACTATAGAAGTACTATTCACAAAATGGGCTTTGGGCTAAAAAATTGGGCATACGGGCCATGTAATGGAATAAATTCCCACTGGGCCTTTGGGCTATGTAATGGGTCTCCCTCTACCCAGTTAAAGAGGTCTTTGCTTTGATTATTTATAAAATGAGCCTTCAGCCCCAACCTTTAAAAAAAATATTTTTTCCTGGTTAAAAATACAACATCATGATAAAAATCCATATAAGGTGATATGGTTTATGTTTTCATTAAATTATATTCTCAGTAAATCAAAATATTAATCAAATTATTTCACCGTAATGAAATTACTCTTAAAAGAACATTTGGAAAATTCTTGGAGAACATGAGAAAAATATCATTTTCTTTTGATAATATTTTAAATAAATAATTCCCAAATTTTCAGAAAATTCATTAATTTTAAAATAAAAATGAAAAACTACAATGGAATATTCATTGAAAAAAATATCCATGATGGTGGTAAATTCTATTCATTTAGTATATGTTAAAATAAAACATTATTTTTAAAATTTTTCAAAAAGTCCAACGTGAGTCCTAAAGAAAACATCTTAAAATATTCATGTTAATCATTTGTTGAGAAGATAAAAGTTAATTAAAAATTATAATTAAAAATATTAAAATAATAAATATTAACATTATTGAATCATTTTAGTATTATATACATGGATAAGAAATAATTTAAAATTAGAATTTTAATACAATGTTTTAAAGGATAATAATTTCAGGATTTTGTATCTTTTTAAATAGAAGGATATTGAGGAAGAAAACATGGAATAGATTTTAAAAGCAAAATAATAATATTAATATGATGATAAAATACATAATAGGTCTATTAATACACAACACACAATAAAATATGTAGTGAAAATAACATAAGTTTTAATTAATTGAAATTGAGATGAGAAATCTCTTACGCCAAGTCTCCATTGGTTTATAAAAATGTTAAAATAATAGATAATGAATTTATAATTATTATATCTTTTAAAATAAACATATGAATATTATAATATCATATATAATCTATTTATTATATTTTAACACCCATTTAGTGTCAATTATTAGTTAACATTGTCATTTCAGGTTTTAACTGCTCTGCTTCTCTTAAATGTTTTATTTTGATAGTTGTATTCGTTGAATCATAGTCATGTTTTCACCATCTATAGAATGTTAATATTTTAATAAATATAATATTATTACATAAAATACTATTTATTAAGCATTGATAAATAATTCTATCCTTAAATATTATAATGACAATCATGTAGGTGGTAAAACAGCCAAAATAAGAGTGTGCTATAATGACCAAATGAGTGTGAAAATGCGACGTTATAATATTATTATGACAATTTCAGAATATTATTAATTCAATAAGTATTATATATACTTCTTATATATAATTTTATCACATTCCGAAAAAATTACATATTTGAAATGAAATATATCCCTCGTGGAGACTGTAGTTTATATGAACCCATGAATTGTACTTCAATTGTATAATGAGAAAAATGAAATGAAATTATTTAATATTTTATCAAGACAGAATAATTATTAAATCATAAATATCCTATATATTTATTAAATACATCATTATAACCATCCAAGATATGTGGTGACGAAAAATAAGTTGCATCACTATGTTGAGGTGGTAGTCCACATATATGAATGAGCTATTATTTCATGTCTCATTTAATGAAAATATGGTAGAAATTGGTTGTATCACAATCATTATAAAATATAAATATATTTATGATATTTTATTCGTTAATTAATTTTGGATAAAATATCTTTATAGGAACTATAAGATTAATTGAAGAATGAAACATTTGATTAAGATGATTGCCTCCTCTTTGAGAGACCTCATTTGGATTACACAATAAGCCCTCAATGGATGGTATTTGCAGAAGACCATAATCTTAAGAATTAAGGGAAGTAATATAGAAAGGTATTAGAGAAGATATTTTAGGGTATAGTAGGATTAATATTGTTGTATAACGGAGGAAAGTATAATCTGTTTTATATGTGAGGGAAAGGACACAGTTGGAATTACTTAAAATATTTAAATATAGTATATAGAATAATAGAATAATTTAGAACATAATAACCAAAAATGAATATAAAATATGTGATAGGGAATTAATAAACTCAATAAATAACAATTAGACATGTTTTAGAGATATTTTAATCCATATATCCATGTTAAATCCCCTTTTAAACCTAATTTAACCATAATCCGAGTAACTTAACTTTTTCCCATGATAACATTATTATATGAAAAAATGAAAGGTGAATAATAAAACAAATTACCTGATTATTCCATATTTTGGAATACATTTTATCAAATATGGAATCTATATGTGGAAAAAATTATAATTTATATATGTACAAAAAACAAATGAAAAACTGTTATTAGGAAAATATCGTATTTAAGCATAAAAATAATTTCACCTTGAAATAAATTAAGATGTTATTTTAAATTATTTATTCTTTTAAATAATAAAATTAAAGGTTTTTATATATTTTATCAATCCATAATATAATAATACCTTCAAAAAACACCATTCAATGTAAAGACACAAAAAAAATTCTTGATTTGGATAAAATATAATTTATGTTCATAAAAGATAAGAATTAATAAAAAATTAAAAAAATGGTTTCTGTTACATAATTTAAATCTCAAAAAATATTTATTCTAAAACTATTAACAAAATATGAATAATTCATGTGTTACATAAATTTAAAATACTTGCCTTGTGTTTTTAATCCTGTTTTCCCCAAACGTGGAGAAAAATCTATACCATGGTTATTATTCACAATGACCAAAATTAAAAGTGAATTACTTACCAAATTTAAACATCATTAATCCAAATATAGAATACATTTTTCAATTTTAAATTTATATATGTGTTAGAAATAATTTTAAACATAAAAGAAAAAAATTAAATGAAATCAATTTTTTAAAAATTAGTTTTTAGTCTAAAAAATTAACATACACCAAAATAAAATATAATTTTGATTCCATTATAATTTATTATATTATTTATAATTAAAAGAGGATGATATTTCTTTATTATTAAATTCCAAACATAATTATATTTTTAAGATACTTAATTTTAAAAAAAATAATGAAAGTTTTACAAAAGTATATATTTATTAGAAATAACTTAAAAATAAATATTTTCAAAAAATCTGGAAAATTACACTAGTATAATATTAACCAGATTATTTGAATAATAATATTCATTTAGTCAATTAAAATTTCTAAAAATGATAAAAAAAAATTAATTATTTATATATAATTTTCAAGGTTTTGCATCTTAAGATAGTTTTTATATTCGTATATAAACTGGTGTTTCAATTAAAGAAGTGTATGTCCAAGGAATTTCATTTTCCAAGTGAAAATTTTCATTTAATGAAAATAATAAAATTGTTGATTTGGAACTAAAATTAAGGGTTTTAAATTTATTTATATAAATCATTGTAAAAATAATGTTTACTTATAATGTATTTCAAAAAAAATTATATAGAATATGATATGGAATTAGTAGAATTTATTAGGTGGGTGGAAACCTAGTGAGATATTTCTTGGTTTTTTATGTTTGGTTGTTTACTTTGTGCCAGTGATTGTGTGTTGGGATTTGGTGTGTAGTTGTGGGTTTCATTTAGGTGTTATGGGGGTCTTGTTAGGGTTTTCTTATTTTGGGTTATTAATGTATTAGTCAATATAACCTTTATTTAATTTTTACATATCTTATTATGTTGCATCATGTTTTATATTTTTTATAATTTTATATTATTATTCATATGTGTTGGATCGCATGTATTGATTATGAATCATTTTTCTTATTAGTTTTTCCCCTCTTATGGATGTTTTTCATGGATGTTCAACATATAAGAGGTATATACTTTTATTTTAGTACATGATATGATGTTAGGATAGCTCTTATTTAAGGGAGAAATTATTCTCAAGGTTATTACTTTGATTCCTAAGAACTAGTTAAAAAACCATGTGGATTTGGAACTCCATTTGGAATTTATAGTGGACTAGTTTGGGCATAGGTTAAGGTAAAAGCCAAGGCTGGTTCATTACAAAATGGTATCATAACCTTGGATCTTAGTGGGACCTTAGTCCATTTATCTTTTGAAAATACCATTTTTTTTATATTTATTAAGAGTAATAAGATAAAACTATCCAAACACGGTAGGTAGTAGTATGTAGAGTCTCATGAGCTCTTTCTTGCTCTAAGACATGAGTTGAAATTGGTAGTCTAAGTTTTACCTTTTAATTATCATTTCTCTCACTGGATTGATATATTTTTTTGTGTTTTGATCCTCTATGTCGTGGTTAGAGTTTCCACAAGGGTCCTCCATTGGTTTTTGTTATGGAAAATAGAATTAATACTAGATAGGTATGGTTTTTTCATGTCTTGAAAAACCATATAATTTAAAAAAAATTATTCCTTAAACACTCTAGGAAATAATTAAAAATTGTCACTTAGTCGTTATCCATGTTGACAGGACGAGCATGCTTCTAAATCACATTTTAGTTTTTCTATTTAGATATCTTGATTATTGTATTTTCTCATGTTATCAAAGAAATAAGGACCATGATTGGTTCTGTGATATGTTTATATGGTCAGAAAAGTGTTAGTCTTTGTTGGTTTTGATTCTGGTTATGGATTTCAGCATGTGTGCTTTGTTATATTTTGGTGTTGATGAGAAAACAAATTTTATTGAAAAATTGTTTTTTATTAAAGTGAATCCTAAGGTATTCTTTTTAAATAATTTCGGTTTCATAAAATGTTTTTGGAAATGGTTGGTTTCATTTTCATATTTAGGATAATTTTGGTTTGAGGTGAAATTTTGGAAATTTTTTATAGAGTAGATGTGATGTGTAAAATATTTTTTTAGTTTTTGAATGAGGACTATGATGATTTTTGAGAATAAATGGGGTTTTTTTTATAAAAATGGTTTCTGGTTTAGAAAAAATACTTAAGTTATTTCTTCTAAAAGAGGATATGGATTTTATAAATCACTTTTTAGAAGATATTGAATTCATTTTGAAATCAAAGGATATTTTGTAAGTGAATAAGGATTTCATGGAAAGGGATATTTTTTATGATGAAATACATTTGGTGTTGTTTTTATTAAGGAAACACCGTTATATATGTATAAATATATTAAGGAAATACTTTTTCATGAGGTTTCCAAATGAAATGGAATATTAAAAAATAGTTGGACTATTTCAGAAATTTTGTTTTTGTTTGCATATAATGAAAGTGTGATGGGAAAATTTGATGCAATTAGTGAAACATGGATCGATAAATTTTATGTTTCATGATTTTAGGATATTCCTCCTAAAATGATTTATGATTATGGTTAGTTTCTTTATTATGGGTATTTCCTAATGTTCTTGAACCATTCTATTTTTAATGCATCCCATGCTTCATATAGAGTGGTGGATGTCCTTATCCCTTTATGGTAGTGAAATGTTTATCCTTGTCCTACATGAGGATAATGTGGATGGGTTTTCATATTTTGGGATAATTTATTTTTGGTTGAGTAGTCAGGTTTATGTGGGATGGTTTTCTTGGTATTTATTAGCTCTGTGTGAGAGGGTCTTTTGGGATGTTTCTTTTGCGTTTTATTCTTATGATTAATGTTTGTTTTGGGATGATTATGGTTTCACAGTTTCTTGTGATCAATTGTTCTTGTTCTAAGTTGGTAGAATATTTATCTTGATTATTTTTTGGAATATGGAATGATTATGAGGTTTTTTTATGATGGATCGATTTTGGAATAAACTTGTGTTTGTTTTTGGGTGACTAGGACCAATGGTGCATCAATTTAGATTACATAATGATTGGTGTTTCTAATTTGGTTTTGTTTTGTTAACCATGTTTTGGTGTTCCAAATGGATTTCTAAAGATACCTTTCTGTGTAGTGACCTAATTTTAGAGGCCATTTCATTCTATTGAGTGGGGTGGTTTCCTTGTTTTTTTAGTTTGGTTAAAAGTGACCTTGTGAATTTTCTAATGGAATTGAAAAATTCTATTTGTAGATTATAGTTTCATAGTGAATTTTGGTCCCTTTTGGGGGATTTATCGTTAATTTTCATGGTTTTATATGGTGTTTTTTGTGGATAAATCCAACTGTATATGGTTTTTTATGGTTTTTATTTCATGGTTTCTCTATTTATAAGAAAATTAAGTGGTGGGAAGATCCAGAATCAGATATCTTTTTCTCTTAAAACTATAATGCAATTGTTCTTGGTTTAATATTTTTTTAAGGAATCATTCTTCTTAATTTTTAGGATTTTAGATATATGGTTTTGGTTGTGGTTTATTTCTAGAGGTTCATTCCATTTCTTTTGATATCTATTATTTTTTCCTCCCCTCATTTATCATCTTCTTCTATAATCAAATACATTCCTAGGAAAAGGGATAATAGTGGAGATAATTATAATAACCTATTGTTACTAGAGTATTTTTTTTATATTATTTAATGTTTCAGTGAACCATCATGAGTTTCTAAGTGTTTTCAGATTTAGTTTTGTGATTTTAGAGGTTCTTTGGCGGAAACCCATTAGAAGTAACTGTGTGGAACTTATTCATGAGCGGTATGTATTTTTATAGTTCGGTTTTTCATGGTTTTATCCTAGTTTTTCAATTAATTCAACCTTTTCCAAAAACCAGGTGACATGTTTTTCCCTTAAGATAATGACTTGGTAGGTTCATGGTTAGTTAAACCATGTGTTATAACCGTGGGAATTTCCTAGTTTTAAAATTTTATTGAAATTATCCAACTTCACCTCTCAAATTTTAACCCTCTCTCACTCCTACTCATACACCAAAGCTTAGGGTATATATATATAGATATCCAAACTCCGTATCTATTTGATTTTAGATCTTCTACTCTAGATTCTTGGTGATTTTCTAGGAATTTCACCTCCTTTTCTCTCATTTCCTTATATCGTATCATCTCTTCCCTTTCATGTTCAATTTCTCACGTTCCATAGATGAATAGTCCATATTAAATATAAATTTAGGGTTTTGGTTCACTAATAAATGTTTTTATCCATTAGGTCTTGGAGATGATGATTTCTAGATTTTATTGGACTTCTTCATTAAAGGTGATTAGTTTACATATCATTAGAGGTAGGTGATTCTATGTCATTTCATTATATAAGGCGTTATAGGATTCTTAAGTAACCCAAATAGTTTTACATTCATATAATGCCTATATGTATGTCCTATGAGGGGAAAAAGTTGATTTCATGTTGTTTCAACACTTAGAATTAAATATTATTCCAAGCTAAGTGTTTGTCCAAATTTATTGGTATAATTTAATGCTTTTAAATAGGTTTAAATTTGATGGAAAACCTCATTTTAAGCTTTTAAGTGGGTATCCCACAACAAATAATTCATAATTTAGGTATTTAATGTTTCAAAATGATTTATTTTATTAATAATCGGAATGTTAACCCATTTTAATTGTATATTGAAACATTTTATTGGATTTAGAAATTCTAAAGTTAGATTTTAGGAAAATTTCGACATCCAAATACATTTTAATAAATGAATTTATATTTCTTTTTCAGGGTTGTTACAAATAAAATATATGGTGTGAGTTGTTTTTAAGTATCTTGACTGTTAGATAAATTCACATTTTACACAATATAATAAAGGGTTTTTATGGATGTTTGGTGACCATCCTTATTCACCCTATAAATTTCTTTCCATTTTTTAAAGGGCGGTGCATCATGTATTTGCAGATCAAGTGATGGATTTAATCTATTTTTTTATAAGGGTTTTGAGGGTGAGATGATGGACTATTAGAAAATTTTAAATATTTATTAATTATCTATTTTTAATTTTCATGTATGGTCAAATCTGTTATTGATATTAAGCGATTCATATGGGACTGGGTAGAGATCTAGATAAGTGAAATCCTTATTATAGATAGTGTGCTGACTAGGAAGGGTGTCACAATAGACAAAGTGAACTAGTGAAGTTGATTTTTCTCAGCAAGACTGATTTATATAGTGGAATTAATTTTGTAACATGGTAGCGATGTCTCCCCATGATATTTATCTACAAATATTTCGACTGGACTAGTGATTACATGACCAAATGATTAGTTTCAAAATAGGATTTTTTTTTCATTTAGATCATATAAATTTAGTCCTAAAGAGTTTCCTATGATTCTAGGTTCTTTTCCAAGATTACATAGGTAACTCTTTCTCTTTCTTTCTTGTATCCTTTAACCATTGTATGGTTTCATGGAACCTCTTTTTTGGTTTCCTTTTTTCTTTCCCTTCTAATTGATCCCTTGGTTCATATCTTTGATTTCAACTTAGAGATATTGTTTCATTAATTTTAAAATAAAACATTATAAATGAATTTTGGAAGGTGTAATTCTTTCAAGGAGAAGTACAGTTTTCCAAAGGGGTGTTTGAATGTTTTTTCTTTGAGAGATATAATGTGTGTGTTTTATTTTTAATTATGGTTTTATTCCAATGTTATTTATTTTTCGTTAAATTATTTTTCATGATGTTTCAAAGAAAATCATTTAAATTGGATGACCTATATTAGCGTGTTAAAAACATATTTTAAAAGGAATGTGATCATAATATGGTTTTCAAATTCGTACTTGAATAGGTGTTTCTGTAATGACACAAACATTTATAAATGAAATTCCATTTTAAATGAATAATTTGTTTATTTTGTAATATAGTTATAAAAATACATGCACTATATTTAATTTTTTGGACCACTATATATCATAGTTATTATTTTCTAAACAAATTAAATACTTTTTAACATCATAATAATTTATGATATATCGATTATATATTGATTATTAGTATTATTATATATTAAGGGTTATGAAAATATCTACCTAACATTAATGGAAGAATTTAGGGCCTTTACTAATAATAAAATAACCTATGAAGCTCATTTGTTAGATATTTCATGGGAGATAGAACCACTGGTCTTTTCCCTTGATGAAGCTTGGGTAAAGATTCAGTAAATAAAACCTAAGTGATATAATTTAGGGGATAAGTTCAAACTCATATATATTACTATCCAAACAATGTTCACCAAAACACCCCAAGAAAGTAAAATGATAAAAAAATCATACCATTAGGGTCTACACTGAATTAATAAGTGGTTACGTTTCAAAACCCTATCCATATAAATTTATATATTTTATTTATAATAAAATAATGATTATATTGATACATTTTCATTATTACATTATAAACATACATGATTATATGACGATATTGATAAAAATTATATTTTGATATGACAAAACCAAAGTTTTATTTTTTGGAAATATTTAGTTTTAATTTAAACACCCCTTTCAATAAATTCAATTATTTTAAAATAAAAATTATTTTAATAAAATAGTCTTATTAAATAGTATTTATTTAAATATAGATTATAATTTATGTTTATGAATCTGAGTGTGATTTTTATGAGTTTCATTAAGTTATTAGTTTCATAAAAAATAGTATTTTTAGTAAATAATGATTTTTATTTAAATTTTAAACTCTAATATTTAGAAAATTATTTTGTTAAGATAAAAAATATTTCTAAAGTAATCATGTTTAAATTACCCAATTTTGAATTTTATATTATTTTCTAAGATAGTAATATTTGTTGGTAAAAATTAAATAAGGTAGAAATATATAGTATGTATTATTAAAACATAAAATCCCAAACGTTTTGTAAGAAATACTACAAAATTCATCCATGAGAAAAAAAATCACTTTAATAATAATTTTTTGATGTTTTTTATAAATTTTAAAACCCTATAATGAATCCTCTATGACCTGTTTTATATTTTAAGGTTTTAAAAACAATTAATTGTTAACATGACTCACTTCTACATCATGAATGTTATTATTCTAATTATTTAGTTTCTTAACCAAATAAATTATTGGATACCACTACTATTTTGTAGAAACCATGGTAACATTTTTTGTTTCGATTTTTTTGTTACTTGGACTCTAAAACCAATGTTTTAAAATAATGATCTCTTATCAAATTTTTTATAAATACCTACCTAACCTCTCATTAATATTCAGTAAAAACAAATTGATCATGATCATACCCTATCTATACCTATCTAAATCCCTTCCAATGTGTTCCCAATATCTTAAGAAGATCCTCCCATGATTTCAGAAGTACCCTCTCAAGTAAGTGATTATCTTCCTCTTACTTTTTATTTAAGTAAATTTCTATGTATTAAGGCTTCTGATTTCAAATTTTTCATTTTGGAGTGTGTTTTTACATGAATATTATAAAAACCAAAACTTATCATACATAAATATTAAATCATGTTAAATTAATATTAAATACATTTCATAAGTACATGATTATTAACCATATATGTTTATTGTCATTGAAGACTATATTCATTGTCTTCTTATTTAATTAAAGATCTTCAATGTCTCCCATAAAAGATCATACCATTTATTACTCTCTATAGGCATACCCTACGTGAAACATGTATTTATAACCATGGGAAACTAAAACTAAGAAACAGTGATCTCGTCTGATGTGAAATGGTAAACTACATTGATTTCAATATAATATGACCATATGGGTATGAGAACGTGATAATAATATTTTAAAACCATACCTTGTATATCTTATATAATAAATGTGAGTCATGGAATAAATATGCATAGTTTATAAGACAAGAATCAAAATGAAATAAATGAATATTAGTTATGATATAATCAAATTTGAATAAGATATATATTTTTTTCATACACATAAGCATAAAAATCTCACGGATATCCACCAAGACATTTATAACATGTTAGGTTTTGGAAAACCATTTTTGTACCAGCTTCGGGCTTGGGATAACCTCCCATGTACCCTCTTTTGGTTTTGGGATGACCTCATGTGTATCCTATTTTGTAATTGAGATAACCTCCCATGTACCCTTTGAGTTCATATAACATTAATACTACCCAATGAATTTGAGGGAGATATTGGTCTTACCTATCATATAATTCATACATTTTTTCCGTAAGATCATAGATCAATAATCATATCAAAACCCATATAATCTAAATCATCCTTATAAACATTTCATTATAAAATAAATTATATAAATTAAATGGGTTGGATTATCATGTCATCAATTCATCCTAGAATTACCCATGTAAAATGAAAGTGTTTCATAAACATCTCTCTATTATATTCATAAAAAAAATCCATTGAATGTATACAGATGGTAGAATTGGATCACATCCCTAGTAAAGAATAAGTGACATTAAAAAATTTAAGTATATATAGAAAATGATTTTTAAATATCACTCGGAATATTTATTGAGTAAAATAGACATAACACAATGAAAAATAATTAAAACAATAAAACACTATAATATTCCTTTTATTTAAAAATAACATTTGAAACTTATAAATAAAGATTTAAAGATCATTTAAAAATTTATTGAGGAAAATAAAATTTTCAATTTTAAAAATAAATAAAATAAATAAATTTATTTCATTTAAAATTTCCTTGAAAAAATGTTAATAAATATTTAATGTAAATAATATACAAGATATTGGAATTTTTTCATGTTGAAAATTTTAAAAAAAAAATATCCATTTCATATATTTAGTAAAATTCAAATGGAACATATTCTTGAAAAACACATGAATACCCCTTTAAAAAATTCAAAAACAAATAAAGGGTCAATTTAATTTAAAAAATAATTGTGTGACAGTAATATATTTATTAAATCATTTTTAGAATAAATTTATGAGGAATAAAAACCCATTGTTACTAAAGATATAAAAAAATTAAGTTTTCTTTAAAAACAATATTTTGGAATCATGAGAGTATAGTGAGAATAAAATAAAGGGAAAACTTGTATTATCAATAAATTTCCATATTATAATAAATTTCATTATTGAATAGAGTGATAGTTTTTAATATTTCATCATCATAATCATAAACATAAACAATCTCGATAAATGCTGATATTTAATCATAAAACTCATATCACTTTGGTAACTCTGAATCATTCCCCCCATGATGGAATAAAATTAAATGAAACCTAAAAAATAATTAGGATAAATAAATTCACTATTTTACATGTAATTTTTTTTATATAAACCTCATAAAATATTATAGGTGTCTAACATTACTTATGTCCTAAAGAAGACAAATTGAGACAAAAATCCATTACCAAGTTATTAATTTTTGAATATTAAGACCCACAAAAAAATATATTAAATATAAACCATAAATATATTTAAAATAATTATATTCATTATTTAACATTTCAAATGGATATTATATTCACTAAAAAAAATAAACGAGTTGTGATTAAGGCATATCCCTCACTGAAATAAATGGGAGATGATAAATCCCTAACCATAAATATTGAATTCCTTCCAAGAAATTTGAAAATCCTATATAATAAATGTAATATTATAATATATTTTAAAAAACCATATTTATATATATCATACCATATATGATTTACTTATAATATTTTATCACCCGTTTATTAACAATTCATTGTTAAATCATGTTTTCTGAAATAACTACATTGTTTTTCATGTGTGTTTTGATTTTTGATTTTTTTCCTATCAATCATATCATGGTACCATAATATCCATATTTTTAGACATTATATATATCATATTTATTTATTATATATTTATTTATATTAATCCATAAATGTTAGAGATATAAAATTAAATACCTCATTCATAGAGACGGTAAGTCATTTGTACCCATGAACATTATTTCCATTTTATAGATGAATGAAATGAAAAAAATAGATAATATATTTAATTTATATAATAATTTTTATATAATATATTTATCACATTTATTTATTAAATTTATCCTATTTACCTTCTATGAAAAGAGTCAGTGAAAAACTAATTGCATCGCTTCGCAAGGCGGTAGTCCATCGTACACATGAACGACGTAATCATATCCCCCGCCAAATGGAAGTTAAAAAGTTATATTTGATATCATAACTATATAAATATAATTATGTTTAATATGTCATATATATATTCATTTAATATACCCTTATTTCCATCCTAGTAAAATATAAATGAAAAAACACATTATATAGATTCGTGAGGCGGTAGGCTTCCATACACATGATCGACGTTATTACATTCCAATTGGTTTTTAGGTAACATATTATATATAGTTTTATAAATAAATAAGTATAATAATATTATAAATATAATATGTAAACATTAAATACATCATTATTTCCACTCATTGGATATGGTGATGGAAAATGAATAACATCGGTACGCAAGGCAGTAGTTCTTCGTATGCACGATGGCCGGTTTGGTTTCCCATTTTATGGAATAATTTATGGATATATGTTATTTCATTAAAATAATAACTTAAAAATACATGGGAGATAATTTATATATCATATCATCATAATTGTAGCATATTTTATGGATTTTGAAGAATCAGAAAAACAAAAATGCATACTTCAAAACATTACCTTTTTATCTGAAAACCACTTTAGGTTTAATAGAAAGTCTTCCAATGATTGATTTTTTATCTCAATATAGACTATAATTTGTGAGTATGGGTTTATGGAATATATTTTAGTAGTGATTCATTGATGAAATATTTTTTTTATTTGGGAAGATGAGAGTTGGGGGTGGCCTTTTATAAGCGGTGGAGAGGACACATATAGAATTTTTGAAAAGAATAAAGAGTAACCACATTTTTTACATTCGAAAAAGATCCAAAATTGGAAATTTTAAATAACTTGAGGTTATAAGGTCAATATATGACCAAAATGGGTTTTTAAAAGGTTATATGTCATTTAACCCGAATCATTTTAGTTTAACACCCTGGTAATCCTGTTTTAATCTTAACCACAGAAATTAATATTTACTGTTTTTACTACACATTATTGACCAAATATTAATTTGAAATTATTATGTAATATATATTATTATTATTCAAAAATAATCAATCCATTTTTCTAAATTCTATTCACATATGTGGAAAAACATAATTTAAAATTAAACCTACAAATGTGTAGACAATGCAGTTTTCCAAAGAGAAAATGTTCAAATGTTTATAAAAAATGTATATCAAATTTAAATATTAAATTGATTAAACTTATTAAAATTGTATTAATAAATATATAATTTAACTAATAATACTTTTAAAAACATCATAAAAAAATTTTTATGTCTTTAAATTCTTTAATATAATTGATAGTTTTTAATAAAAACAAGTACTTTAACTATTCATTGAAAAATTTATCTTCTCATAAAAATATAAAAATTCCACCATAAGATAATTAAATGTAACGCCCCGACCCTAATTACCTAGAGTCGGTGCATTATTACATAACATTGGCATGATCATGAGAAATATCAAGTCTCGAAAGACCGATTAGTTTAGTAGCCTTGGAATAACTAGATACATTCATAAATTTTTACATTACATCATAAAAAAAACGTCTTGTCTTCATATCCCCTCATACTATCCCTGCAGGTCATTCATAAATTACTTCTTCATAATCCTGGGAAAAATAAAACATTGAAAGGGGTGAGCTCGGATGCTCAGTAAGGATAACATTATAGCAGAAGCTTTCATAAATAAGCATAAACACTTAAGGCAATTTATAACTAAAACAAAAGCCTTTTAAATTTAAACTTCAGCATAAAATGGCGAAGGTAAAATGAAATAATGCCATTTACTTACTCACATGGATATTCTACTAGTCGAATGATCACATTCAATATCAATAACCACTTTCATAATGATGGAATGCATAATGCCAGACTATCATAACCACATAGCCAAGGCCTCGTGCCAAGACTTCAAATAAGATTTTGCCAAGGCCTTGTGCCAAGACACTAGTTTGTCTCATGAGACCTACCGATGCATCGAGGAGCTATAACGGGCTCCACCCGTCACTTATTAAGTCCAATGCATTCCTCATATGAATAGGTTTAAGCATAAAATAAACATTCGTATTAAAACTAGCATACGAAATGTCAATACTTTAACCACAAACCATGAATGGTATAAAAATAGAACATCCACAGTCAAATATAACTCATTTGATACAATATGGAAGATTGTATTGTATCACATTAACCTCAATCATGAATAATGAAGGATGTTGACATAGATGAAAATAATCATCAAAACTATTTGAGAGAAATATCCCCCTTTTCATGAAATCATTTAAAAGTCACACTATTTGTCAAGAAGCCATTTAAAAATAGATTTTTGAATCAAAGTGTCCCATACCACTTTGAAACTTTTTAAAAGGATTTTTAATTTTAAAACTTTAATTTCCATATAAATAAATCCTTAAAACCATTTTTAAAATATGGACATTAATGAGCATGATTTAGAAGAATAATTCTTTAAAACATTTTAAAATGGTATTTTGGTTAGAGTTTCTAACCAAAAGAGAGACACTTGAATACAAATAATTGAGGTAATCAAAACATTGTAATATCATGAGAATAAAGGAATTCATGATATACTATGTCAAAGTACATTATATACACCACATAAAAGTGATTTGGTGTATATCATCAAAGAAGTCTCAATGGAATGTAAATTGAGATGAAATCTCTCATAAAGGTTGTATCCTTTGGTTAAGGATAAATCAACGACATAATTATGTGTGACAAATATAAATACACTAAATATGATTGGATATTCAGTGTAAATCAATCAAAGTATATTCACACATATTCTTGTAAAAACAATACCAACGAATTGGATGTTTAACTCAATAAATGGAGAATGAGTTAAAATTACTCTTATCAAATTCATATCAATGACTTGAGAATTATCAATGGAGTGATTATGTGTATCAAACTTATATCCACAGGAATGGGAGTGGAAATTATGACATAATCAAATGAATAGTGATTCCACACATAATCCTGGGGTAATATAATCAATGAAATATGCGTAAAGCCAAATGAGTGGAAATTGAAATCTCAAATTCCCTTATTGATTAGGTAACTTAAGAAACATACACCCATGAAAGAATTATCATACCATGATGATGTAAATACCCATAAATAAAAGTATATAACACAATGAATACAATCATGGGCATTACACATACACCACATGCAATAATTAAGTGGTGATCAATGGAATTCTCACGGAATTAAAAGTGAGATAAGAAAATCCCTTACCACGTTAATCAACTGAGTCGCATGGCAAAAAGTTAATAACCACAAAATGATTTACATAATAACATGAATATAAAGTGAATCATGATAATATATATCAAATGTAAGTACACAATACACCACTTTCAATAATTTAGTAGCGAACAATGGAAATCTCACGGAATTGAAAGTGAGATAAGAGAATCCCTTACCACGTTAATCAACTGAGTCGCATGGCCAAAAGTTAATAACCACCAAATGATTTACAGAATAACCTGAATATAAAGTGAATCATGATAATATATATCAAATGGAAGTACACAATACACCACTTTCAATAATTTAGTAGCGAACAATGGAAATCTCACGGAATTGAAAGTGAGATAAGAGAATCCCTTACTTTGTACTTTTTCCTTGGTAGATGGTAGGTTTACCTCCTGTATAATGGTTAAATAATTGTTATTGAATAATACAAGAATCATTTACTTTAATATGATATCATATATGATCTTTTAACATTGATTTGTTAATAATATCTTAGTATTAACGCCGTTTCGGGTGTTAACTTACTCATTTTCTTTTATATGTTTTGTTACATAAGTCATGTTTGTTGTATCTTATTCATATCCAGAATGATATCAAGTCCTTAAACATCATTTTTAAATCATTAAATGATAATTATACTTGAATGGATACGATGGATAATGAATCTCATCGCGTTCGTGGAGACGGTAGTCCGTACGTACGCACGAACGCTACTTCCATTTAATTTTTTTATTTTAAAAGAATCGAATCCAAATGATACATAGGTATATTACTATTCCAGTATAATATAATATTTTATATATGTTACTTAAGTTCATTAACACCATCCTTTATACGTTCCATGTGTGGTATGAACGAGTCATATCATTTTAAGGGGGCGGTAGTCCGCACTTCCTCAAATGAAATTATCGTATGTATATACGACATGAAACGAATAATGGTATGAAATAAAATGGAATTACAGAAGATTATATATAAAATATATATCATTAATATCATATTTAATTACAGTGCCATCATAATGGCCACCATGAGAGGTGGTAAGATGTTTTTGAACAATCATCGTTTCGTGAGGCGTTAGTTTGCCATCCACAGAAACATTATGTTCATCATCCATTAGATGGAGTTGTGTGTATGTGTAGTTTGAATACTTCTTATAACAACATCCTAGTATATTGAGGATACTGGTGTTGTTACAAAAGAAGGGAAATAAAAAGAGTTTGGGGGTTGAAGAAGCAAAATAAATGAAAATAATTTAAGAGAAATCGTTACCTTTAATTTAGGTAACTCACTTTGGTTGGGACCAAAGGACTTGTTGAAATGCTTTCTGCCTAAGGGGAAGCTTCAAGGATGAGGAGAGGGATGTGGGGAGCTTAGTTGGGCAGAGTTTGGACGAGCCAAGTGGCTTGATAGGTGTGAGGAAATGAGAAGGAGGAGTGCCCTTTTATAAGAGGGGTGAGGGGCACCTTTGGAAAAGCTAGAAATATTAATTTATAATAAATTCATATTCGGTTTCCAATGGCTCCAAAGTTGACTATTCAGAGGTTGAGGTGGGGATAGGTCGAAAACAACTCATCCAATAGAATTTAGACAGGTTTGGGTACTTATATTAACCTTATCTTTAGGTATTAACTCTAAGTTAATTAGTTTCACTTTTACAATGTCTCTTTGTATTTTTATATAATATGGTTAATAAACTTACTATATACATCCAAAAGACCGCCAAGTGGTCCATTAATGATTAACCTATAATAATATAAGTCTCTTGGCCGAACCTTAGATTTTTAGGAATTTAATATCAATTAATAATATAATATTTGTTTTAAGAACTCTTTTATGTCAATTTTGACACTATTCACTAGTTGATTTTTGTGAAACTCATAACAGATTGATTACTTAGAACAAAGTCAAATAAATCAATCATAATATATCATAGTATCCTAGAAAATTTGTTTAATTCATTAAAAGTTTCATATTATAATTATTTGGGTATTTATAATATCAATTATGTTAATTGTTTACTATTTTAGTAATTACTGCATCATCATTGTGTCATAAATAAAATAAATTATTTAATGTAAAAAAATTATAAATAAAATATAATTATGTAGGAAATCGTTTTATCTTTCTAATGAATATTTATAATCTAAAATCCAACTTATATAACCCTATGTAACAATTGTTTTCCTAAAAGATATATGCTTGTGTCATTTTTGTATTCATTTTAACTTAATTAATATAAAGTGCCATTATCACTTACAAGTGGATCCATGGGGTCCCAAAATTGACCCAAAGATGCCCATGGTCGACCATGTATCAACCAATAGGGTTAAGACACATTTTAGGGTAATTTATTATTATTATTATATTATTTTTTTAACCCTTATTTACCGGATTTACCCTTAACCATGGTAAATAAAATATTTACCGCAGTAATTATTCAAAATGTCTAAAAATAAAAGTTACCTATTTACACAATTTGGACATCCTGATTCCAAATATGGAATCCATTTTTCTAAATTCATAACACAGAAGTGGCAGAAATTAGTTTAAAATTAATTCCCGCTGTCAAAATAAAAAGCGTGTTTTTAAGAGATAATAACTATCAAAAGATTGACACTTGTTTATGTTCGGTTTAATTGTAAAATTATGTCCAATGACCAACATTATATTAAATGGTAAAAATATATTCTAAATATACTTTAAAACCACTCAAATTCAAAATTTATCACTATTAATTATTTTGATTAAAAAAGTTGTTTTTAATTAAAATTTAGTAATTTTCACTATTCATCAAAATATGAAAGTTATCCGAAAAGTACCAAAATTTCACCTTAGGCTAAATTCGATATTCCGAATCCAAAAATGAAGTCCATTTTGAAATATAAAATATATATAATTTCAAAAAGTAGGTATTACTATTCATAACGGCTAGTTTGATTGGTTGTGGTGTGTTAAAATCTCGAAGTTGCGTACAATGCACGTCATTGCATTATTCGAAAGGAAACATACCGAGGAAGCTTGGGGTGTTACATTCTCCCCTCCTTCAATAAATTGCGTCCTCTCAATTTTTAAAATTTTGCTTGGGAATATAATGGAAAGTCCCACATCGGAAAAAGAGTCAATAAAACTATCACTTTAAAAGAAAGAAAGAGAGGTATAAGGGTCATCCAAGATAACCCATACTAGGATTCCATGTAAGAAAACATGGATATGGATGATAAACTATGTGTCAAGTTCTGATGGAGAGGGATAGAAATCATGATCAGGAGAATGTTAACAATGAGAAAACCACAAACTTGTGTTGGGACAAACGACCATTAGTCTCTTAGTAGGAAAGTAAACGGACAACATTTTTTTTAAGTTACATTTCATAAGGAAGAGTAATTCATTTATGATATTGACTAAGAACATTATGAGATATACTTACATTTTAAGTAGATTTTCATTCTTTAATAAATTTCCACCACTAACTCATTTTTTTTAAACGATGAGTATTCAAGAAGACTTGGTCACACTGGAATAGATAGAATAAACTTCTATAGAATCACATGATCCATGAAGGATAAACCATATATTTACATTGTCTTTGAAGATTAATCAAAACCAAAATGGTCAATGAATGATCTAATGATCCCCCAAAAGCATATTCATTGAGATAAATATGCACTAATCTTAATTTCTAAAATTAAACCAACAATACCCCAAAGTTAAATAGATACCATTCAATAACCAATTGTCCTTAAAATCCTTTAATATAATCCAAACTAATATTGAAACCCAAAACATAGAAGAATTTGATTATGTAGTCTCCCATGTTAAATTGTATCTCCAAATGACATCAGATACTCTTAAAGTCACATACTCAAAATTAATTAACCTAATCACATATTCTCTATTATAGGTTAATCATTTCCATAAATAACCCAAATCACTATAAATCCACAATAAAAACGTAGATAAAAATCTATCATTACTCCACAAATGAAACCCCATAGTATTCTATTTTCCTTGGGCATATAGTGTTCCCAACAAAGCGAACATCTTCCAAAATAACATTTATCACTTAATCACCAAATCATTTTCCTATACCAAGGGTATTCTTTTGATATGAAATAAGAACCCAAATCAACTTATTATTGATCAATAAAATCATTTAACTAAAAAAAGTCACACTAACCAGGGACTTCACGTAGTCCAGTGGTAGGCGATAAATCCCAATCGCACTTTGGTTGTGGGTTCGATTCCCATAGCTTTGTCCGACGCGACGGGTTGTCACACGGTCTACGTGTTGTCCTTTTTCAAAAACTATATTTTATAATATTGCCAAAATGAGATAAATTCCTCAAAATACTATATCATAAATTTAACCACAAATGTTATATCATACCTTGAATCTTCATCCCAAATTAGAATAACTTATAATTCTCTCAAACCCCAATGATCATATAAATCCAAATGGTTATTTATACCCATATCCACAAGAGAAGAGACAATTCTTCCTTAAATATCATTCTCACATGGCAAACTGCGGGGTTACAAATACAAGAGAAAATTATTCCATAGTAAACCCATCAACAAGGAGTGCTAATACTTTTTAAACATTTCTCCAACCATTTATTCCCACATAGCTTCTTCTTTGACCAAGAAAATATCCTATAGAATAGGACATTCACTCGGGTAATGGTCAGGTCCCCTACATTTACGGCAAATGACTGTAAATGGACTCTTGGGACCATTTTTATCTTCTTCCATAGTACTCTTCATTTTTCTTCGGCAATTCTTTACTTTATGTCCTTCCTTCCCGCACGTAAAACATTTCGTTGTCCCATTGAGACACTTTCCTGGGTGTCTCTTTCCACATTTCCTGCATGATGAAAATTGAGGGTTCTTTTCTCCATGGTCTCCATTGCTGGAGCTCTTATCATTTATCACCTTTCTCTTCCTTGTTGAGTCTGGGAGTTGGTTAATATATATGTTGTTGATCATATTTTTGGAAAACTGATTTGGCATAAAGACGATATCTTTTACGCCTATCAACATTCCATTTTGTTGCTCATTGCCACCACCGTTCCCATCTTGTACATCATTCTCAAAGTCACTATGACTTCCTTGGAATCCAGCCATTGACTAAAACCATAAAGCATTGTGTGAGTAATAGTAGTCGTAAAATCATTTAGAGATTAAAATGTCACCATATTCTCAATTTGAAACATATTAGGATTAACCAAGGTCATTTACTCTCATCTTATATATATATTACTTAAATTGGTTTGTAAAGAAAATGTAAATTATCCTAAGCATATCCCCCGGGAGTGTCGTAACCAAGAGTGCAGCAAGGCCCGTTGTCGTGCACCAGTTCCCGTTCGAATCTAGCTCAAAGCGGTGTTTTCGGGTTTTACCCCTAGGTACATCTGTGCCAGAGCCGCCTCTACCTGCTCGTATCCAGACAGGGATGTATTGCTCGGAAAACTCACAAAATCTCTACAATACCAAAATTCTAGGAAGTTCTTTTATACTAATCCTCAAAGTTCATCTTAGGTCTACGTGCTCTAATCAGAGTTTATCTAAATCTAGCTACCAAGGTTTGTACTAAACTTCCTCTGATACCAACTGTAACGCCCCGACCCTAATTACCTAGAGTCGGTGCATTATTACATAACATTGGCATGATCATGAGAAAGATCAAGTCTCGAAAGACCGATTAGTTTAGTAGCCTTGGAATAACTAGATACATTCATAAATTTTTACATTACATCATAAAAAAAACATCTTGTCTTCATATCCCCTCATACTATCCCTGCAGGTCATTCATAAATTACTTCTTCATAATCCTGGGAAAAATAAAACATTGAAAGGGGTGAGCTCGGATGCTCAGTAAGGATAACATTATAGCAGAAGCTTTCATAAATAAGCATAAACACTTAAGGCAATTTATAACTAAAACAAAAGCCTTTTAAATTTAAACTTCAGCATAAAATGGCGAAGGTAAAATGAAATAATGCCATTTACTTACTCACATGGATATTCTACTAGTCGAATGATCACATGGAATATCAATAACCACTTTTATAATGATGGAATGCATAATGCCAGACTATCATAACCACATAGCCAAGGCCTCGTGCCAAGACTACAAATAAGATTTTGCCAAGGCCTTATGCCAAGACACTAGTTTGTCTCATGAGACCTACCGATGCATCGAGGAGCTATAGCGGGCTCCACCCGTCACTTATTAAGTCCAATGCATTCCTCATATGAATAGGTTTAAGCATAAAATAAACATTCGTATTAAAACTAGCATACGAAATGTCAATACTTTAACCACAAACCATGAATGGTATAAAAATAGAACATCCACAGTCAAATATAACTCATTTGATACAATATGGAAGATTGTATTGTATCACATTAACCTCAATCATGAATAATGAAGGATGTTGACATAGATGAAAATAATCATCAAAACTATTTGAGAGAAATATCCCCCTTTTCATGAAAACATTTAAAAGTCACACTATTTGTCAAGAAGCCATTTAAAAATAGATTTTTGAATCAAAGTGTCCCATACCACTTTGAAACTTTTTAAAAGGATTTTTAATTTTAAAACTTTAATGTCCATATAAATAAATCCTTAAAACCATTTTTAAAATATGGACATTAATGAGCATGATTTAGAAGAATAATTCTTTAAAACATTTTAAAATGGTATTTTGGTTAGAGTTTCTAACCAAAAGAGAGACACTTGAATACAAATAATTGAGGTAATCAAAACATTGTAATATCATGAGAATAAAGGAATTCATGATATACTATGTCAAAGTACATTATATACACCACATAAAAGTGATTTGGTGTATATCATCAAAGAAGTCTCAATGGAATGTAAATTGAGATGAAATCTCTCATAAAGGTTGTATCCTTTGGTTAAGGATAAATCAACGACATAATTATGTGTGACAAATATAAATACACTAAATATGATTGGATATTCAGTGTAAATCAATCAAAGTATATTCACACATATTCTTGTAAAAACAATACCAACGAATTGGATGTTTAACTCAATAAATGGAGAATGAGTTAAAATTACTCTTATCAAATTCATATCAATGACTTGAGAATTATCAATGGAGTGATTATGTGTATCAAACTTATATCCACAGGAATGGGAGTGGAAATTATGACATAATCAAATGAATAGTGATTCCACACATAATCTTGGGGTAATATAATCAATGAAATATGCGTAAAGCCAAATGAGTGGAAATTGAAATCTCAAATTCCCTTATTGATTAGGTAACTTAAGAAACATACACCCATGAAAGAATTATCATACCATGATGATGTAAATACCCATAAATAAAAGTATATAACACAATGAATACAATCATGGGCAGTACACATACACCACATGCAATAATTAAGTGGTGATCAATGGAATTATCACGGAATTAAAAGTGAGATAATAAAATCCCTTACCACGTTAATCAACTGAGTCGCATGGCCAAAAGTTAATAACCACAAAATGATTTACAGAATAACATGAATATTAAGTGAATCATGATAATATATATCAAATGTAAGTACACAATACACCACTTTCAATAATTTAGTAGCGAACAATGGAAATCTCACGGAATTGAAAGTGAGATAAGAGAATCCCTTACCACGTTAATCAACTGAGTCGCATGGCCAAAAGTTAATAACCACCAAATGATTTACAGAATAACATGAATATAAAGTGAATCATGATAATATATATCAAATGGAAGTACACAATACACCACTTTCAATAATTTAGTAGCGAACAATGGAAATCTCACGGAATTGAAAGTGAGATAAGAGAATCCCTTACTTTGTACTTTTTCCTTGGTCGATGGTAGGTTTACCTCCTGTATAATGGTGAAATAATTGTTATTGAATAATACAAGAATCATTTACTTTAATATGATATCATATATTATCTTTTAACATTGATTTGTTAATAATATCTTAGTATTAACGCCGTTTCGGGTGTTAACTTACTCATTTTCTTTTATATGTTTTGTTACATAAGTCATGTTTGTTGTATCTTATTCATATCCAGAATGATATCAAGTCCTTAAACATCATTTTTAAATCATTAAATGATAATTATACTTGAATGGATACGATGGATAATGAATCTCATCACGTTCGTGGAGACGGTAGTCCGTACGTACGCACGAACGCTACTTCCATTTAATTTTTTTATTTTAAAAGAATCGAATCCAAATGATACATAGGTATATTACTATTCCAGTATAATATAATATTTTATATATGTTACTTAAGTTCATTAACACCATCCTTTATACGTTCCATGTGTGGTATGAACGAGTCATATCATTTTAAGGGGGCGGTAGTCCGCACTTCCTCAAATGAAATTATCGTATGTATATACGACATGAAACGAATAATGGTATGAAATAAAATGGAATTACAGAAGATTATATATAAAATATATATCATTAATATCATATTTAATTACAGTGCCATCATAATGGCCACCATGAGAGGCGGTAAGATGTTTTTGAACAATCATCATTTCGTGAGGCGTTAGTTTGCCATCCACAGAAACATTATGTTCATCATCCATTAGATTGAGTTGTGTGTATGTGTAGTTTGAATACATCTTATAACAACATCCTAGTATATTGAGGATACTGGTGTTGTTACAAAAGAAGGGAAATAAAAAGAGTTTGGGGGTTGAAGAAGCAAAATAAATGAAAATAATTTAAGAGAAATCGTTACCTTTAATTTAGGTAACTCACTTTGGTTGGGACCAATGGACTTGTTGAAATGCTTTCTGCCTAAGGGGAAGCTTCAAGGAGGAGTAGAGGGATGTGGGGAGCTTAGTTGGGCAGAGTTTGGACGAGCCAAGTGGCTTGATAGGTGTGAGGAAATGAGAAGGAGGAGTGCCCTTTTATAAGAGGGGTGAGGGGCACCTTTGGAAAAGCTAGAAATATTAATTTATAATAAATTCATATTCGGTTTCCAATGGCTCCAAAGTTGACTATTCAAAGGTTGAGGTCGGGATAGGTGGAAAACAACTCATCCAATAGAATTTAGACAGGTTTTGGTACTTATATTAACCTTATCTTTAGGTATTAACTCTAAGTTAATTAGTTTCACTTTTACAATGTCTCTTTGTATTTTTATATAATATGGTTAATAAACTTACTATATACATCCAAAAGACCCCCAAGTGGTCCATTAATGATTAACCTATAATAATATAAGTCTCTTGGCCGAACCTTAGATTTTTAGGAATTTAATATCAATTAATAATATAATATTTGTTTTAAGAACTCTTTTATGTCAATTTTGACACTATTCACTAGTTGATTTTTGTGAAACTCATAACATATTGATTACTTCGAACAAAGTCCAATAAATCAATCCTAATATATCATATTATCCTAGAAAATTTGTTTAATTCATTAAAAGTTTCATATTATAATTATTTGGGTATTTATAATATCAATTATGTTAATTTTTTACTATTTTAGTAATTACTGCATCATCATTGTGTCATAAATAAAATAAATTATTTAATGTAAAACAATTATAAATAAAATATAATTATGTAGGAAATCTTTTTATCTTTCTAAAGAATATTTATAATCTAAAATCCAACATATATAACCCTATGTAACAATTGTTTTTCTAAAAGATATATGCTTGTGTCATTTTTGTATTCATTTTAACTTAATTAATATAAAGTGTCATTATCACTTACAAGTGGATCCATGGGGTCCCAAAATTGACCCAAAGATGCCCATGGTCGACCATGTATCAACCAATAGGGTTAAGACACATTTTAGGGTAATTTATTATTATTATAATATTATTTTTTTAACCCTTATTTACCGGATTTACCCTTAACCATGGTAAATAAAATATTTACCGCAGTAATTATTCAAAATGTCTAAAAATAAAAGTTACATATTTACACAATTTGGACATCCTGATTCCAAATATGGAATCCATTTTTCTAAATTCATAACACAGAAGTGGCAGAAATTAATTTAAAATTAATTCCCGCTGTCAAAACAAAAAGCGTGTTTTTAAGAGATAATAACTATCAAAAGATTGACACTTGTTTATGTTCGGTTTAATTGTAAAATTATGTCCAATGACCAACATTATATTAAATGGTAAAAATATATTCTAAATATACTTTAAAACCACTCAAATTCACAATTTATCACTATTAATTATTTTGATTAAAAAAGTTGTTTTTAATTAAAATTTAGTAATTTTCACTATTCATCAAAATATGAAAGTTATCCGAAAAGTACCAAAATTTCACCTTAGGATAAATTCGATATTCCGAATCCAAAAATGAAGTCCATTTTGAAATATAAAATATATATAATTTCAAAAAGTAGGTATTACTATTCATAACGGCTAGTTTGATTGGTTGTGGTGTGTTAAAATCTCGAAGTTGCGTACAATGCACGTCATTGCATTATTCGAAAGGAAACATACCGAGGAAGCTTGGGGTGTTACATTAAAACACGATGATTTAAAAAATTAATTTTATTTTGTCAAATACATATTCTAAAATATTTAAAAAAAATTTAAAATAGTTAAAAAATAATTAATAAAACTACTTTAGAAAAATGTAGTTTCATGCATAAAATTGCCTTAATTCTTACTTCATTCCAAGAGAAAAAATAATAATGGAAAATTTCTTTTGAATATATGAATTACATTAAAATAATTAAAAAAAATTATCTTATTTAATTTATTTAGATAAAATAATTTTTTGCGCAAAAAATAGTTTTTTTAAAAATGATTTCTTTTGTTTTCAAATGGTTTTTGTTTTCATTTATAATTAATTAGTAACCAAAGAATTCATTATATATATAGTTGTAAACCATATATTTTCATAATTTACTTAATCCTATTCATACCCCCCATTTTGAAATCTAGGAAATAACTATCATATTAAATAATAATATTTTAATAGTATTTCTCATTTCATTTAAACTAGATGTTTGTTTTAACACAAGGTAAACATGGTGTTTCATGTAATGCAAGATAAACTTTTTGTTACATGTAACGTATGGAAAATATAGTGAGTTATGTAATATAAGAGAATCTCAGTGATGCATGTAACTCAAAATGTTTAAATAATAAATTAATATGGAGAAAATTATTACAAAGAATCTATGTGTGTTAGATTCTAACCCCTTAAATAAATTGCATCCTAAAAAATCTGAACTTGTATATAGAATTCAAGAGATTATCATTTGAAAATTTATTTTTTAGATACATACATCATAAAAAGCTTTAATAAAACAATATCATGAAAATAGAAGAATGTATGTGAAAAGGCCTCCTAGAATAACACATAATTTGGTTTCCATGTTGTAGAACATTAGTGAGAAGTAAAAACATGACCATAGAAGAGAAAAATAATTCCCATATACTAGTACATAGTTATAGATCTTGTGGTCAGGACAAATTTAACAGATAAAAAATCCATAATTCATGATAGGTGAAAAGAACATTCTATCATCAGAAATGAAGGTGAAAGTATAATATTTTATTTAAATAACCATTTATTATTACTGAGTAATTTTCACAAGAAGGTATTATGACATTATTTTATTCAATTTCATAAGAACATTATCATCTTTTGTTTATTTCATTATCAATTTCCACTTCACCTCTTCCTCTAAGAGATTAATTTTTCATTCCTAAATCACTAACAGATAATAATATCAATCAAATAATTATAATTCATTAATTCTATCATTAGTTATTATCCAAAATGAAATGTTTATAATAGTCTTTCTAATATGAAAAAATATTCATATGGTTAAATAATAAATTAATCTCTAAAACCACATCTAAATTTCAACATAAATCATTCTATAAATGGTTAACCTTATAACCCTTCAAAAAATCATAATTTTAAAGAAGTTAACTAAATATCCTAAACATAATTTAACATTAATTACCCAAATATCATTAAGTGTCTCTTTTTGGTTACATGAAAAATATATTAATACCATGGTCATATATTCTCATAAAACATGGAAATAACCAAAATTACACTAAAATCAAGAAAAATTTTCATGCTTCCTCGTTCCTTAAATAAAAAAAACATATTACTGAATATATTCTTTAAATAAAAAAAAGTTGTAAACTCCATAAATTATAACTTAAACCATTGTGTAAAAAAATCATTAATCAGTTATATGGACATTAATATTATCAAATTTACTTTATCCATATCAGTCATCTCTTTATCTAAACTAAATACCATTTTTAAATAACAATAACATATTTAGGGTTGTCTTCCCATAATCACGTGTTTTTCATAAAATTTTACCTTTCCATTAAATCAATTTTATAGGTTCTCAATACCAATTGACATGTTATTTAAAATAAATAATGAAAAACTTATATAGAACAATCCATATATATTTCATTATTAATAGAACATAATTCTCTAATTGAAATACATAAATAATTCATTCATGCCACTTCATTCTCAAACCATTGACTAAGTTTAATTATCTAATTCCTTAATAAAATTTTCATATAATAAGAACTATGAATATTATCATAATATTAATCAACCTCAACTTAAAAATTATTATTATGTTTAACAGAAACTATACTCTTATAACCTCTCATTCATTTCATATGTCATTCAAGGTATCTTATTCATCAATAGTATAACCATTACTTGTACCACTGTAAGGACCCAAAATTTTGAATAAACTTTTTTATTAATTTTGTGTGTTATTTTATTTTATACTCAACAAAACTATTTCATTTAATAAAATATGTATAATTAAAATGAGACCGTTTGGTTTCGACTGTTGTATAAGCGTTTTTTCAATATGACTGTTGGAAACTAAATGTTGCAATTATTGTCTATAAATACAAGTGATCTTGGTTAATTAATGTAGAATGTAGATTAGATGGCCTCATCCAGTAGTCTCGGGCCGATCGAAACCCATCTGACAGAACTTTGGAAGGATGTAGCACCACTGGGCTTTGCTCTGGACCAAACAGAAGCTGAACTTCATCGTGTGAAACTGGAACGGAATCGCCTTCGCGAGAAGTTCAGGCTGATAGAAATCACCACTCGGGCAATGTTGGCTGGGCTGCCCCAAGATTCTATCAACTTAGCACACCTTACACTTAGATCCTATTCTGGTTTTATAAGGGGACAAGTAATGAGACCTTAGCTGCCTTGTGTAATTTTTTGATAAATAAAAAATTGTGATTTCTTCTTATGGTGAAGTTTGTGAATTTTCAAATGTCCGGATAAATTTAGGATGTATATTATTGATGAATTTTGGGAAAAGGATATTTTAAAATATTTATGTAAATGTTAAATAATTAATTATGTGTAAAATATTTTAAAAAATGGTCTTCTACAAATGTGTTCAGTAAGAAATTTAGAGTCTAAGAAGATCAACTAAATTTTTAGTGAATAGTAATTTATTAATAGTGATTTTATGCTTAGGATTAGTACTGTGACCTAATGGATTAATAATTTCACTTAAATAAAGTATTAATATATTATAGGCACCTTGATTAAGTAAAGTGATTAAATAAAATAGTTAAATAAATGTTTCAGAAATTATTAGTCAAGTGTTAGTTTTTTCGGGTGAATAGTGTTTTTTATTTAAAAATTAAATTAAAATTATTTAGAAAATTATTTCTATAAAATGGAGTTTATTTTTTAATTCAGATCATCAATATTAAGTTAGGGTAATTTTTTGGGATTTTTCTGAAACAATTGAATTTTTCGGGAATAGTGAATTTTCAGTTTAGAGTTTCGGGTATTTAATGACATCATTAAGGATGTAATAATAATGTAATCATTATTATAGACTTATGAATAGTACGATAAGGTATTATATGTCCCAATTGTCCAATACCATGGGAAAATACCATGGGAAATCCCATGGTTTTTCCAATACCACCGATGAGGTGTCCCTTGGCCCTTAATGACTTCTCCCCTCACATATCCTATAAATACCAAGCCTTTACCTCATTAATTTCATTTCCAAAACCCCCTAAACGAATCTATGGTCTCATTTACCTCCCAGGGAGTCCTCCCATGGTGCCCCCAAGCACTCAAGATCTCGACATTCATGTTTTAAGAGTTACATTTTAAGGTAAGGGATCCTACCTCTCTCGTTCTTTTCAAGTACTCTCTCTTATGCCATTTATTTTATGCTCAATGTTATTATGTTGGAGGATGTTATTTTAGATTCACCTTAACGTAATTTTTATGCTCATATAAGTAGAGACTCTATTTTACTCTCATCATTTCATTTTCTGAATTTTTAAGTGGCGTTGTTAGGCAGCCGAATTTTTGTAAGGGATTCTTTTACCCTTCTCATTTTCAAAGATCCATTTTCATGTCAAGTCTTTCAAGTTCCCTTTCCTTATTTTGGGGTATGATATTTATATCTATCATAATTTCCTTTTATTTTCATATGATTAGATACCCTATTTTATCACATCAATTCATTTTTTATAAGTTTTAAGTGACGTCGTTAGGCTACCGAATTTTCATAAGAGAAATCTTATTTTTGTCTTCTTTGCATGTTTTTCATTTCATAAGGCATTTCATTAAAATTTCATTACCATGTTCTTATATCCCATATATTATGTCCCTATACTGTTTTATGGATCATTTATTAATTGGTGACCATGACCCCTCTCTTTTCAATGTTTTCTAAAACCCTGCAACATAGCCGTTATGCTGCTGAATTTTCGTCTCCAAATGTCTCTCTAATTTTCTCAATTTTATTTTATTTTATTAAGTGGATACTCAAATCTCATTATTCTACTGGGGTATTCACATATATATCAAAATGTTAGATTTTAAATTCTGGGATTTATTTACATGAAACCCGATTTCATTTCCCATGGGTTTAAAGTGACATAAAGATCATGTCTTAAAAAATTTTTTAAAATGTTATGATTATGAAATGAAACCCATTTATTTTATGATATATGGGTTATTTATGAAATTTTTTATGATGATATATGTGGATCAAATAATAATAAATGCAAATTAAGGGTTCTCCTTGATATCTCTCCAATGCATTGGGTAAATACTTAATCTCTAGAGATGACCATTTTAACGATACCTTGGTGAATATCCTTGGTAATTTTTTAATGACACCTTGGGGATGGACCTTGGTGAAATGGAAATGATTGTCTAAGTTAAATTTTTTAGACACATCTTCATGTTATGAAACACAATATTTTTATTATGATATTCTGCATGATTTCTTTCACAAGCCTTAAAGATATATATCATGACTTTATTGATGTATCTCAAGATCCCATGTAAACTGTTACCCTTGTTTCCCTTACTGGGTCTTCTGCTCAAAATTTCCATTGATGTATGTTCCCAGGTTATGAGATGCAGCAATGAACTTAGTATGAACAAATGAATAATCCTTTCAAGTGTTTAAGACGAATGTTTTTTATGTTTTCATGTTCTATTTTCCTGGTTTCCAAGACACTAAACATTAAAGGTCCTCGGTTTTGTATAATGTAATGAATGTTTATGTGATAAAAAGGCAGGATGTTATAGTTGTTATCAAAGGATGTTTTAGTTATTTGTGTAAATTAGGATTTGAAAACATTACAAGGTTTCTTAATGAAAATATTAAATATAGGAAAACATCTTGGTATTTTGGTGAAGTATTGAGTAAGTGGTTTCCAGAAAAATAAATCCATTTCTGGATACGAACAAGTAGAGGTGGCTCTGGCATAGATGTACCTAGGTGTGAAAACTCTGACAAGGTGTTTCGGGCTTGACCCAGGGTAACTTGGTGTATGAAAAATTGCCTTGTCGCACTCTTGGTTTGACACTCCCGATGGATATGCTTTGGTAAATTTATAAGCTTAGTATGAACCATTATTAAAGGAACAATGATAAAATAAAATAAATATTCACATAATAATATATGATCTTGGATAACCTATATTAGAACTTAGGGGATCACAATTTAGGATATACTTTTCTTCTACATGTTTATCCTTCTATGCTTAATGTTTCCTTTTCATGATTATTGGCCAAGTATTTAATCCTCCTAATTATACTTTCTTTTTTTAGTTAATGGCGGGAAATAGAAGAACATGTCCCAACAACCAATGTTATAGTAAATGTGACGATTGCCCTATTAATATGACAGAGATGATGAGAGATCAAGTTGAACATATTGTGATTATGCCAAACCAGCTATCAAAAATCACAATTAATAATTGGTACCTAGATGAATGCCCAAATTCATCTTGGAAGAAGAAGATGAATTCTCAAGGATGTTCATCTGATAAAGTTGATAAGGGAAAGAAGACCCAATTTCTTTTTTGGAAAAAGTGTGGAAGGAGGCCCCAAGGAAAATGTCACAAAGGAACTAGGAGATTTTTTAAGTGTGGGATGATAGGGCATAAAGTATCCAATTGCTTTAAAAAATGGATAATATGATGAATGGATATAAGGTTCAATAAAATGTACCTTATACTATTCCTTATCGTAAATGTGGAGAAGTTGGACATTATCCAAGGAAATTATCTCTTGGAGGGGATGAGAAGCATGATGAGCATCAACAATCTTCACGGAAAATGGAACAATGCAAGTCCTATGCTGAGATGGATCATGATGACTGAAGTACATGTAACTTCTTTGCAATAATTGTCGATGTCATGTTGTATTTTAATTCGTTCTCTATGATCATATCTTTAATGTTTTCTAAGAACATTGAGCCACTACCTAAGATGGTTTTATATCATTAAGGAAAAGAACTATTGTTTTGTATCACATGTTGATGTTGGGAAGCTGTTCTTCTTGAAAAAAATGATTATGGGATTAAAAGATGAATATTATTTTGGAATATGTTCACTAATTTGGGAACCCTATATGATCAAGGTAAATATATTACTATGGTATTTTCTTTGATAGGTAATGTTTGACTTATATTTTGAATAATCGATGAATTTAAGGTGAACTTATGGTAATTTAGGTTACTTATGGAAATTATTAACCTATCTTGGGGAAAATTTGATTAGGTTAATTACACCTAGTATGAGACTTTAATAGTAGTCGATGTTATTTGGAGATAAATGTTATGATTTATTGTGGAAGAATATGTGATTAAATCCTTCTGAGTTTGGGGTTCCAATCTTAGTTTGGATTATTCTGAATAATTTTAAGGAAGATTGTGTATTGAATGGTCTTTCTGGAACTTTGGCTACTTTTTGTTGACTTTTGGAGATTAATTGTTTTTTATAAAGTATTATCCTTTTTTGGGATTATATGATATCTTACTAATCATTTTAGTTTTAGTTTATGACTAAATACAATGGAAATATATAGTTCTTCTTTTGTAGATTATGCGATTCTCTAGAAGATGATTCTTGTTCCTTTGATGAGACCCAGTGTTTTTGAATGCTCATTGTTTGGAGAAAAGATTAGTCTTGGTAGAAACTTATTAAAGGATGAAACTCTACTTGAAGGTAAGTATATTTCCTTGTGTTTTTATTCTTTGTAGTAAATGAATTCCTCAAAATTATGAAAAGGAATGTAAAACAAAAACACATAATAAGTTTGTGATCTTCTTGTGGTTAATTTTATCCTAATAATGTTTTCTATCACTCCCCCTCACAACTTGACTCATTTTTTTCTCTTCCATATCGATGTTTTCCTACATGTAATCCTATTATGGGTTAACTCGGGTGACCTTTGTACTTCCTTTATTTCTTTTAATGTAATAGTTTTACTGACTCTTTTTTCGATGTGGGACTTTCAATGAAATTTCCAAGCCCAATTTTAAAAATTGTGAGGATGCAATTTCTTAAGGGGGAAAGAATGTAACAACCCGAAATTTTGAATAAATTTTGTTTCCTAATTTTTTGTGTTATTTTATTTTACACTCAATAAAACTATTTCATTTGATAAAATGAGTATAATTAAAATGATACCATTGGGTTTTGACTGTGGTATGACCGTTGGTCAATATGACCCTATGAAACTAAATGACACGATTATTGTCTATAAATACAAGTGATCTTGGGTAATTAATATAGAAAGAATATTTTATGGCCTCATCCAGTAGTCTTGGGTCGATCCAAGCCCATCTAACAGAACATGGGAATGAGGTATCACCACTGGGCTTTGCTTTATACCAAACCCAAGCTGAAATTCATCGTGTGAAACTGGAACGGAATCGCATTTGTGAGAACTTCAAGCTGATAGAAATCACCACTCGGGCAATGTTGGCCGATCCTCCACAAGATTCTATCACCTTAGCACACCTTACACTTAGATCCTATGCTGGTGTTATAAGGGGATATGTAACGAGACCTTAGCCGCCTAATGTAATCCTTTGATAAATAAAAATTGTGATCTCTTCTTATGGTGAAGTTTGTGAATTTTCAAATGTCCGGATAAATTTAGAATGTATATTATTGATGAATATTGGAAAAATTATATTTTAAAATATTTATGAAAACCTTTAATAATTAATGATGTGTAAAGATTTTTAAAAAATGTTCTTCTACAAATGTGTTCAATAAGAAATTTAGTGTCTAATAAGATCAACTATAATTTTGGTGAATAGTAATTTATGAATAGTGATTTAACGTTAAGATTAGTAATTTGACCAAATAGATTATTAATTTCACTTAAATTAATTATTAATAAAATATAGTCACCTTGATGAAGTAATGTGATTCTATAAAATATGTAAATAACTGTTTCAGAAATTTTTAGTCAGGTACTAGTTTTTTCTGTTGAATAGTGTTTTTATTTAAAAATTAAATTAAAAATATTTAAAAAAATATTTTTATAAAATGGAATTCACTTTTTAATTCAAATCATCAATATTATGTTAGGGTAATTTTTTGGGATTTTTTTGAAAAAGTTAAATTTTTGGTGAATAGTGAATTTTCAGTTTAGAGTTTTGGGTGTTTAATGACATCATTAAGGATGTAATAGTTATGTAATAATTTTGGTCAACATATGAATAGTAATATAAGGTATGATTTGTCCTGAGTGGCCAATACCATGGGAAAATACCATGGTCAAGCCCATGGTTTTGCCAATACCACTGATGAGGTGTCTGTTGGCCAATAATGACTTGTCCCCTCACTTCTCCTATAAATACCATGCATTTCCCTCATTAATTTCATTTCCAAAACCCCCTCAATGATGATATGGTCTCATTTACCTCCTAAAAAGTCCTCCCAGGGTTCCCCCAAGCCCTCAAGGTCCTGACATTAGAGTTTTAAGAGTTACATTTTAAGGTAAGGGATTCTACCGCTCTCTTTCTTTTCAGGTACTCTCTCTTATGTCATTTATTTTATGCTCCATTTTCTTATGTTGTAAGATGTTCTTTTATATTCACATTACATTAATTTGTATGTTCATATAATTAGATACTCCCTTTTACTCTCAACATTTCATGTTCTGAATTTTTAAGTTGCGTCGTTAGGGTGCCGAATTTTCGTAAGGGATTCTTTCACCCTTCTCATTTTCAAAGTTATATTTTCATGTCTAGTCTTTCAAGTTCCTCTTTCTTATGTTAGGGTATGATATTTATATCAATAATACTGTCCTTTTATGTTCATATTATGAGATACCATATTTTATCTCATCAATTCATTTTTTAGAAGTTTTATGTGACGTCGTTAGGCTGCCGAATTTTCATAAGAGAAATCTCATTTTTGTCTTCTTTACAAGTTTTGTATTTCATATAGTATGTCATTAAAATTTCATTACCATGTTCTTATATACATTAGATTCTGTACCTATACTATTTTATTAAACTTTTATGAATGGGTGACCAAGACCCCTCTCTTTTCAATGTTTTTTAAAACCCTGCAACACAACCGTTGTGCTACCGAATTTTCGTCTCAAAATGTCTCTCTCTATTTCTAAAATTCTTTTATTTTATTAAGTGGATACTCCAAGCTTATTATTATAAAGGGTTATTTACATATATATATAAATTTTGTATTTTAAATTTTTGGATTTACATACGTGAAACCCTATTTCCTCTTCTGTGGGTTTAAAGTGACATAAAGATCATGTCTTAAAAGCAATTTTTAAAACATTATGATTATTAAATGAAACCCATTTCTTTTATACTATATGGGTTATTAATGAAATGTTTAATGATGATATATGTGGATCAAATTATAATAAAGGAAAATTAAGGGTGCTCCCTAATAGCGCTTCAATGCATTGGGTAAAGACTTAATCTCTAGAGATGACTATTTTAACGATACCTTGATGAATAACCTTGGTAATTTTTTTAATGACACCTTGGGGATGGACCTTGGTGAAACAGAAATGATTGTCTAAGTTAAATTTTTTATCCACATCTTCAAGTTATGAAACATTTTATTTTTATTATGATATTCCACATGATTTCTATCTCATGACTTAAAGTAATTTATCATGACTTTATTGATGTATCTCAAGTTCACATGTAAAATGTTTCCCTTATTTCCCTTGCTGGGCCTTCTTCTCACCCTTTGCTTTGATGTATGTTCCCAGGTTATGAGATGTAGTAATTAACATAGGATGAACAAATGAAGAATCCTTTCAATTTTTTAAGAAGAATTTTATTTATGTTGTCATGTTCTAAGTTCCTGGTTTCCAAGACACTAAACCTTAAAGGTCCTCGGTTTTGTATAATGTAATGAAAGTTTATGTGATAAAAAGGCGGGATGTTATAACCACCTTGCCGATTCTCTTCATGGTCATTCCCACATGGACATAAATTTTCAAAATTTACATACTTTCCACAATTAAAATATTCATCCATTGATAATACCTTTTTGATACCAATACTCGCTTCTATTACATTAACTTCACTTTTCACCTTTCCTTCAAAATTACATACTTTGTTCCCTTATTCTACACAAACAAAACACCTTTCCAATATTTTGAGAGATTACATATAGTTCTTTTTCCCACATTCTAAACATATTGGGAACTGAGTCTTCTTTATCTATGGTCTCCACCACCCAATCTCTAAGTGGAATCTATCCTTCTCTTCTTTAGTGAGTCTGAGAGTTGGTTGAGGTGAAATTTGTTAATTATATATCATGATAGTTGATTATAAATATTAACAATTTCCTTCACTCTAGTCATAACCCCATTTAGTTTCTTATCAACACATCTTATGTCATATTCAATGTTAACCCAATTTATTCTTGTTCCCTCCATTGACTAAAACAAAAACATATAGTGTAAGAAACACTAATCATAGTGGGAAACCACATTATCATAATAAATAATTTATATGATATCTAACTCATGACACCTTATTTTCAATATATGATAACTTAGGTTTAACATAGGTCATTCATGGTCATAATCTATTCAAATATTTCATGATGTTTTGGAAATGAAATGTGAATTAACCAAAGCATATCCATCAAGAGTATCAAACCAAATGTGATATAAGGCCCATTGTCATGTACTAGGTAATTCTTGAGTCAATCCCAGCATACTTTTTCAAAGTTACTACCCCTATAAAACATTATTCTATAAACACAACCACTTATATCCATAAAGGGAAGTATTTTTAGGTAAACCACATAACATCTTTATTTCCAAATCATTAAGATGTTATCTTATATTTAATCTCATCCTATGGGTTCTCACTAAATATTTCACAACCTTGTTTTCAATGGTTAATTAAACCATTCCTTCAATACCAACAATGAATATCCAAAAATCTCATACATAAGTATTACAACTCTCTGGATTAATATTCAATAAATTTTAAAAATACACATCATTGGGACATATAGGTTTAGTGACATTGGATATTTAATTAAGTACCATCTTATTTTATTAAATATCTTCAATGTCTCCCACAATGATCTTCCCATTTGGTACACTTAATAGACATGTCCTGCATAAAACCTTTCTTCATAACATGGGGAAAGGAAACATGAAAAATGGTGAACTCAGATTCTTATTGAGGTAAAAAAGGGGGATATCAATATAACATGAGAATATGGGTATAGTAATATGATAATAACATTTGAAAACCATACCCGGTATATCATAGATCATAAATGCGATCCATGGAAGAAATCCTGTCAGTTAATAAGACATGAATCATAATTAAATCAAATGAAATGATCCATAACATCATAAAATTATAATAATACATAGATTTTGGGCACAAACAAAAGCATATAAAATCTTATGTCAAGTATATCTACTAAGGTATTCAAAAAAAATTAGTCTTGGGATATCCACCCTTGTACCTACATTGATCTTGGTTTATCCTCATGTTTTCCCTCTTCTGGGCATGGGATTACCTCTTGTGTACTATTTTTTAGACTTTGGATAACTTTATATCTAACCTTTTAACTCATATAATATCAATCATTACCTAATTCAGTGGAGGGATATATAGTTCCCACCTATGACATAATCCATACATTTTTTCAACAAAAGATCATAATAATTTATCATCTCATGACCCATTAAAAGGAAATGAGTCTAATAGACATGTCATCATATCATATCCCATAGAAAGGAATTGGGTTTCATAATAATATCATCAAATAATTGGAGAACAACTTACAGAATTGGAATATGTTTCATAAAAATCTCATCATTATAATAAAAAACCATATTGAAGAATAATAAGGATGGTATAGTTTGATTATATCCCGATTAAATCCTAAATTTCTTCAAAGGATGTCATCGTAGATGAAAAATGATTTTTAACGATCATTGGGATCATATATTGATGAAAATACTCATACCACTTTAAAAAACTAAAATATAAAACATTTTCAAAATCCTTTTCTTTTAAAATAACCTTGTAAACTTATAAAGGAATATTTAGATATCATTTAAAACATTTCTTGATGGAAATAACCTTTTCATATTGAAATTTTATTTTTAAAAAATTAAACACATTTAAAATAATTTTATTTAAAAATAACCTTGAAATATTATAAATAAAACTTAAAAGAATATAATTTTTATGACAGTGAAAAATTCATTTCAAACCATACATGTTTAAAACAAAGATTCTTTTCACATTTTCAGTAAATGAAAAATGGTGATTGTTTTTGAAAAAATACGTGAACATAAATTTTGTAAAAAATTATATTCTAAAAAACCATAAAATATACATTAAAAAATCATATTGAAATATTAAATCATTAATGAAACATTTTTAGAAAACATGGATGTCGAAGAAAAAAGGTTTTCCAATTGAAGAAAAAATTAATGTCAATTTTTTTAAAAAAAAACTTATTTTTGAATCATGAGTTCTTAAAGAGAGGAAAACGAATAAAAAACACTTATTCTCGATAAATAAAGATTTTATGAAAAAATTAATGAGTTTAATGATATATATTTCAAAATATTTCATCATTAGATTCATAAACATAAACAATTCCTATAAAAGATGAGATTGTTTCATAAAAAATTTTGACGTTTGTAACATTGAATCATGAGCCCCATTAAGGGATTAAATTTAATTGATACCATATATATATTGAGAATAAATAAATTCATGTTATTAAATATAAACGGGGTTGCATATACCCCCCATAAAATATGATAGGTGTATAACATAACATACATCCCAAATATGTAAAATTGAGACAAAAATACCTTACCACATTAGTAATATTTTTGAATTATAATACCAAAAAATAATAAATAAAATTTAGCATTAAATATCATTAAAATAAGTATATTCATTATATAAATTGTCAAATTTTTAGTATATACACCACAAAAAAAATTAGTGGTGATTATGGCATATGCCTCCAATAAATAAAAGAGACTAGTGATCCCTTTCCTTAAGTCTAGACTTAAAATGTAAGCATTTGAAACTCATGTATTGTAAATATAATTTTATTATAAATATATAATAAAGACACAATTTTTTATATCATACCATTTATTATTTACTTATGATATTTTATTACATTTTTATTGAAAATTCCACGTTTAAAACATGTTTCCAGGAATAACTGCTTTGGTTTTCATGTATATTTTGATTTTTTTGTGCCATTACATTGATAATTGTTCAATAATCAACAAAATATTAAAATTTATATAAATATAATATATATTTATTATATATTTATTTATATTAATCTATAAAATTTATATATAGAAAATGAAATACATCATTCATAGAGATGATTTGCTATACGCACGCCTAAAAACTATTTACATTTTCTGGATGGATGAAATGAAAGAAATATAAATAATGTATCACATTTATAGAATAATTTTTATTTCATATATAAATCTCATATATTAATTAAATTTTATCTAATTTCCCTCCACGCAAATAATTATTTAAAAATTAATCACATCATTTCATATGGTGGTAAATCATTGTCAACACAAACGACATTATTTCATCCCCCACAGAATGATATGTAAGACGGTTTTTTGATATAATAATTAAATAAGAAAAAATATGTTAAAAATATAAAATCTATTAATTTATATTTATATTTATTACTATCCATATAAAATATAAATGGGAAACCCATCATATTATTTCGTAAGCCTTTACTCCTCCGTATACACGATCTATGTTATTATTTTCCAACTGGTTGGTAGGTAATAATGTATATGTGGAATTATAACTAAAAACATATAATAAATATAATAAATATAAAATATAAACATTAAATCCATAAGTATATATAGACATGAGAGGTGGTAATGGAAAAATAATAGTATCAGTCTGCAAGCTGGCAGTCCTCCATACACAAGATCTGCGATTTTGATTCCAAATTGATGATAGACAGAGATGGAAAAATGTTATGAAAATAAAATAATAAGATATAAATAAATTTTATATAATAGTATTAAAATATCATAATAATTTAATATTATTTTAAGGAATTATAAGAAGAAGTAAAACAAAATTTCTTTGTTTAAAACCTTATATCTTGTTAGGAAAACCTCTTTAGGTTTAACATAAAGTAGTACCTTATTGGATTTCTGAACTCAAACCGATGTATACGATATATGTATGGTTATATGGAATATATTTTAAATGTTTTTTTATGAAACAAAGGTTTTTATATGTGTTAAGTGGATATTAGAGGGGTGGAATTTTTTAAGTTGGGGAGAGGATACAAATGGAATATTTGAAAATAATGAAGTGTACCCATATTTCTTACATGAAACAAAGCTCCAAAATTAGATATTATAAAAAATAATATGTTATAAGTTATAAATATTCCCATTAAATGGGGTTTTTATATGTTTATAGATCAATTTACTCCATATATTATTATTTTAACCACTGATAAACTCATTTTAACAATAATCACGGTCATTAAGATTTATTATTTTTAATATTAATTTTGAAAAAAAATATATTGAACCTATTATTTAATAAAAAATAATTATATTACTAATAAGGAAATAATTGTTCCATATTCCATTCACAAAACTGGTAAAAATTAATTTAAAATTTGACTCGAAAACATGATGAGAAAGTAGTTTTCCAATTAGAAAATGTTCAAAGGTTGAAAAGTATTTACATAAATATTAAATTTTAAATTGATTAAAATCACCTTAATTAGATTAATAAATATATAATTGAAGTAATTTTAATTTTAAACCCATATTAACACAATTTTTTTATCTTTTTAATGCTTTAAAAAAAATTCAGTTCTTAATAAAAACTAATATTTTCACTATTTTTCAAAAAAAATTATCTTATCAAAAAATTATCAAAAATTCAACCTAAGATAATTTTACAATTTTAATTTAAAAAATACATTTATTTTTTTTAAATGAATTTTTTAAATATTCCAGAAATTAATTTTTAAAATTAGGGTGTAAAATGAGATAAAATTTTTTTTTAGAAAAAATGAATTTTTTTAGAAAAAAATCGGATTTATTATAATCTCATTCCTAGAAAACACGTAAGATGGATTTCAAAATATTAAATTAAATATAAAAATTTCTTTAAATTCATTCACCAAAAGTGATCTGTTAAACTTATTAAGATAAAACACATTTTTGTGCCAAACATGTTTTTCATAAAATTATTTCATTTATTTTAAAATGGTTTTTATTTTCATTTATAATTAACTCGTAACAAAATAATTAATTTTATATATAGTTCTAACCCATATATTTTCAAACATGAGTTAATGATATTCATACCCTCCATTCTAATGGCTAGGCAATAATTATCATATTAAATAATTATATTTTAATAGTATGTCATGTTTCCTTTAAATTCAGTGTTGTGTGTAACAAAATATACACTCAGTTTTGTGGTGTAATGAAAGGTAAAATTGGTGTTTCATTTAACACAATATAGAAATAGTGTTCCATGTAATACATGCAAAAGTCAGTGTTGTCTGTGGTGAAAATTATCATAAAAATTAAAATAATTTAGGATATAATATTATATAACATATCAGGATGTTACATATTATTACTCTAATTATGATTCCCATGTAATTATAGACCACCATTCACTCTCATTAAACCATTAGATGAAACAATATGTACACTAATTATGGCTCATGAATTTTCCTATTATTTTCCAAACATACCCTTTCTGTTGTGAATTCCCATCCGCATTTCCACTCAAGCATATACACTTAAATTTTTGTATCCTTCATTAATTTAAGAATTCTATGTATATAAAAAACACTCTTTAATATTGGGGTTAAATTTGATTAAAGGGGTTATTTTGTTGTATGATATATGCGGAAAACATACACATGTACATAAAATGAATGTGATAGGTGGGACTTGAATTATATATCCCTCCAATGCAATGGGTAATGTTTTTATATAATGAGATACCATGTATATTTCACATGTTGTTAGTGTATTGACACTATGTTATAATTTCTTAGATGTTAGACTTGACTTATGATTTTCAATTCATGTTTTATATTATTGATGCATCACTAGGATGTCTAATGTTATTATCTTATACCATGCTTCCATGTTTATAATTTTTATTCTCATCTTTCTATGTCACAATTTTATGCCTATTTAATCACATGTACTACTTTAATTTATAATATGGTTCGATTACTCCCTTTCTAGGATTTATAAATCACCACTTTCTTATGTACATCACCATTTTATTGCATGTATTTTTATAATATCAATGGAATTTTAAGGTAATGTTATAATGTTTTAAATAATTTCATTTATTCCTTGTTTCAAGTTATCTTCATATATATCTATTTACCCAAATACACTAGGACTCTTGATATTTTATGATTGTGTCATGTGTATCTTAAAGTAATAAATAATGAAATAATGTGTATAAAAGATATGTTATGTCATAGTTTCACTTAAATAAGTCTTTAATTAGAGAAAATTGTTTTCCAAGTTCATTTTTCATTTAATGAAAATAATAAAGAAGTTAATTTTTATATAATAATTAATGGTTATTTTTTTCCTTATTTAAATCATTTTTAAAATCATGTCTACTTCCAATTTATTTCAAAATAGAATATTTGTAATCTGATATAAAAGTAATTACTTGGATTATGTGGTGGAGATCTATTAGGTTGTTTACATCATGCCAATATATATTTTAAAGGTTCCTTTTTTCATTCAGTTTAGTTTTTTATTTTGGGTTTGTGATGGTGGGTTGAGATGTGGATCGTAGCATGGGCTTTGTGTCTGTTTTTCGAGTGGTCTAGTTTGTCTTTTCTTTTTTTATTCATACATCAACCAAAATGATTGTTATTAATTTTTTTCTTAATTTCTTTTATTTTAGAAATGTTTTTATCTACCATGAATGATATTTTATGCTTATTCAAATGAGATGGATCACAAGTACTGATTATGATTCATTTTTCTTATTAATCTTATGTCTATGATTCTGTATTTCTAGAATATATTTCCAAAGTTTGGTGGTCCATTCAAGACTTTCTATACATGATCCATTGTTGTCCTAACTTTAATATAAGGATGAAATGGTTCCTAAGGTGATTCCCTTGGCACATAAGAAGTAACTTTCTTCCCATGAGGATTGATACCACTATTTAGGATTTGAGGTTGATCGATTAAAGATTTAACTTAGGTGTTGACCTAGGTCGGTCCATTATAAAGGCCACAATTATATTGGGAATGAAAATTGATAGATATAGTTAGTCAAGAATTCCAGTGTCATCTTGGTGGGACCACATCCAAAAATTAATTAATATATTTGGGCTGACTGGATGTAAGACCATCTAAACTTCATTAGTATAGTATTTCATGTTTACTAAGGAACATGATTCATGCACGGAATATGATGTCCGATATATGGATAATATTCTATTTGTGTCAACTAAGGGGAGTTTGATGTAATTTATCATATGAACATTTTTAGATATTTTTTTTCAATGGGGGTGGTGAGTAATTTTATGTCAAATCTTGGAAGAAAACATTGGGTGGTTTTGAAATGAATCATTTGACACATAAAGGGATTGGAAGATATAACATTCTTCTTTGGGTAAAATGGTCCATTGTAGGTGTTCATTGATATATACTTTACAACATATTAAAATACGTAGAGGATCTGAACTAGTTTAGTTTTTATATATAGAGGGATATTGATTAGTTGGATGTATCAGCTACAAATTTTAGTTACTCTTTCTACCATGAAAGATAAATATATGGGAGCAACGAAAGTATAAAAAGAATTGATCTAGTTATTTTGATTATTGAAGGAGATTAAAATATTCCACGATGAGGGGTACTTTATTATGATAGTTAGAGTATTATTCACCAATAATAAAATCTAGTGTTTGTTGTAAGGAAAGAACACAATAATTTGAAATTATGTTTCATTCAGAATTTACTAGAAGTAAAAGTGTTAGAGGTTTTGAAGACAACCAGAAAAAAATCTGTCTGATATAATCACAAAGGTATTGGTCCAAAAAATCCTATGGAATAATTATGTCCTAGTGGTACTAGGGTGACAGAATTAGAATGACATTTCATTCTATGGAATAAAGGGAGTTGAAAATTTCTACTATTTTGGTGCTTGTTAAAAGGTTCCATGAAATAATATTTAAGTGGTATATTAATAATAGATGAATATAGTTTAAATTTCTATTTTGTTCAAATATTAAGGATGGAACACTAGAAAATAATTCAATGTTTATGGTTTGGATAAAAATAGTTAAAACATTAATAAAAATACTTCTGATCAAAAGGGGGTCTTTCGATGGTTGTATGATAACAACAGTGTTTGGCTAGTTCAATAAAAGGGTATATGTAGAACATATGTTTTTTAAATTCAATATATTTTTTAAAATAATGTATCAAGTGTAATACTTCTTCCACTCTTTTACTAAAAGTGACGGTTGATCCAAGGAAATCCATTGTGTATCGGTAGTTACTTATAGTAAATAGATGAACACCCACACAATTTGGAGATCAGTACTACTAGTTGACAATATTATCCCCTCTATAAAGATAGTGTGGGAAAACATATCATATTTAGTAAATATACTAAAAGTTCATTAATATTGGTTATTGCTGATTAAGTCTGTAATTCATTATATATTCCCATTAAAGAAGAGTTTGGAAATTCTCTCTCATAGAAATATGAATTAGTGTGTGAACTATGTACAACCTTAGGTGTCTCTTTCCATACATAATTTTTCTCTTGATTTAATATTGTGTGACTTGTAATATTATATATAATGTGTGTGTGGTTTAAAATTAGTGTGGTGATTAGGGTTTAAAGGATTCCTAACTTATAGAACACTAGTCTTGATAAGAAAAAGATCATTTACATAGGATCACCTTCAACTATATCTTGTATTCTCTAGTGAATAACATATATTAAATGAGATTGATATTGTCTTAATCACTACTTCTTGTATTTCCCTATCCTAAAAGTTTCATGGTGGTCAGAACATCAGGCAGAGGTCTTTGTGTTTGGATGATAAAGGAGTCTCATGATCATCTACCCTTTGAGTGCTTTTTTCATAGACATAGGGATACATCGGTCGTATTCAATCTGGTAGGGGACTTTTTTTGTAAGTATGTGATAATATATTCATTAAATTTATGACAATTTTAATTTATTCATAAATTTATATGAAGATATAAAATGAATTCTCTTACTTTCTAGGGACCAAGATTCAATTTTAGAAACTATAAGGTATGTATAAATATCATTTTACCCTCTTTAATAGTGTTCTTAAGAATTTATGTGAATTTTTTATTCTACTCTCCTCTCTCACTTGTTTTAGTGTGAGAAATTTAATGAATAATAAGGCAAAATTGATCCTTCTTTATCAATCGAGTTCATGTTCTTCACGTGATTGAAGGGATATTGTAAATAATTTAAATTTCCAATACCATAACCCAATAATTCATGATCTTTGAACTAGTATGCTTGGTGAATGTGTGGACTATCTAGGGGATTCTTATCATATCACCTTTTATCCACGACACACTAAATATAAGAGAATTAAATCAGTGATTTCAAATAAACAAGGTTCTATTTACAGCTTCATTAATTTTTTAACATCTTGATTAAATTTATTTCATCTAACCCATTAAGAAATCAAGTAAATTAGTTTTTTGGATTCTATGTTTCTAATATGAACCCAAATACAAAATTTTAAATTTCTTTTTTTTCATGCTTCTATTGTGCATTGGGTTCCTTCGGGTATGTACTTTGTGATGTACTTTTAAACATAAGACAATAGTTTTGGGAAATAATGGGTATCTTGTGAGGAAAAATATTGAAAAATATCACCATAATGAGCCATAAGATACCTTGAATAGTTGAGAAAAAGTGTATTTATGGAATTTACAAGAACTGATTCTGGGATATTACAAGACATTGATATGAGATTTATGTTCTCCTATTGAATACTGATTGATAAAGTTGATGATAATTAGTATCTTGAATAATGGTTCATTAATATATATTGATTTTTTATATTAGCATTACCCTTGTATGATTTTTAATTGGGTTTTAGGTAATATTTTTTATTGAACTATATCAAATGAACCATTTAGTTTCCCATAACCTATTTGAAGTAGTTGTGTGTGTAATCCAAGTTCTATTCCAAGGAGCCACACCAGTTATCATTTAGGAAGAATATATTATAACTTGAAGGTAGGATTTTAGAGATCATGACTAGGAGTTTCTTCATTATAAATCAATATCTTTCCATCAAACAAATAAACCTCAATATGCAGATGATGAGTTGGGAATGATTGATTAACTCTTTGAGTTTATAGAGATTCTAAATTACATTAAGTTGAATTGTGCCATATTCAAACATAATGATCCTAAGAGGATATGATAAGATTGTATATTTATAGGAGAGGATAATGAGTTATTTGATAAGTAAGACTTCATACCCCTTTTTATAGAGTAATCAAGACCAAATTTTATGGTATTTTCTAAGTACAAAGAGTTCTTTAACCATTAACAATGTGATCAGATATTGACTCAATATAACATTTTTTATACTGAAATATTCTAATTTTAACCTAAGGTGGTGTCTAATGAGAAGATAAAATATTAGAGGTTTGATAATTATTTTCAATTAAATATCACATCTCAATTATTTATGTTGAATCTTACCTCTTATTCTGATGTTGTGGACAGAGATCTAATATAGGAAATTGACCTAGTCTATAAGATATGGTTTATTGGAGTTCTTCCTACACCTATTGGTAATTTCATGGATTCGGTTAAAGTGAATAATAAAACAAATGAGTCTCATTGTGGAAATAGTGGTGGTCATCCTCAATAGAATATATCTTCTAAATCAACTTTAGTATGTGGTAAAGTCCCATTTCAATGTTTCTAATGTGGCAAGGTTTGAAACTTAAAATGTACCAAAATGTAATCATTGATGATTTGTAGATCCTGTGGACACTTAGGTCACTTACAGTGGATTTGCCATATTTTTCCACTTTTCATAGTGGTACAGTATCATTGGTAATGAGATGATATGATAAAAAGTCCTATATTTTAATAACAATGGGGTATCATCCACTAGCATTAGAATAATGAAACTTCACATAGTGAATGATTATCCTATTATAACTGATGTGAGTTCTATGATAGTGATAGTTATAATTTATATTTCTTCATATTTAGTGACTACTTTATTTTATATTGGTTACGCTCATTTTTTTTACAACCCAAACTATATAATTTGGGAGTTTTCTTATAAATATACTTCCTTATGTGATGGATATTACAAAACCTATCAGGACAAAGAGAGATAGGAGTCTTGGTTTCCCCTCTTATGATTTATATTTTTTAGAGATTGGGTTAATGTGGGATATTTTCTTTCTTAATATAAAACCTCCTAAATTAATTCTTGAGATATGTTGGATAATCACTCATAAAGATTGTATTGACTTTTATCTATGTCTGGTGTCCTTTAATACACCTAATGGGGAGTCTCATGTATTTTAAAGAGAATGTGACCTAAGGTACAGTCTATATAGACCTACTCTACTGAATCATGGATGAATGATATCTTTTTGTGTCATTGAATTGGAGCAGTATGTTTCTTATAGTGAAAAAACTCCAAAATCTGATGAGTTTCTTGAAGATTTTTCTTTACTATTTTTTGTTTTTCCACCAATTTAGGAGGTCAAGCTTTCTATCAACTAGTACCAAGTATGAATTCTATATCTATTCCCTCTTGTAATGTTTCACTAGTAGTAATGAATGAGTTGAAGACACAGTTATATTATTTTATTTCCAAGGGTTTCATTTGACCTAGTGTACGTCCTTGGGTAGTACTAGTTATTATTTCCAAGATGTATAATCGAACCCTATTATTTTGTGTTTATTATTGAAAACATAATCAATTTATGGTCAATAACAAGTATCGTTTTCCATAAATTGATTATTTGTTTGATAATTATAAATTTAAAAAGTGATTTTCTAAGATTTATCTTTGGTTTGGTTAATAATATCTTATGGTCAAGGACTCTTATATCAAAAATAATTCTTTTAGAATAATGTTTGGACACTATAAATATATTGTTATGCAATTTATTTTGATCAATTATCTATCTATTTCTATAGAACTTATGAACATTATTTTCCAATACTGTATCTACTCTTATGTACTATTATCCATTGATGGAATACTAGTTTGTTCTAAAACCAAGGAGGATCATGTTATTTATTTGAGAGTAATTCTAGACATCATGAGAAATAACTAACTTTATGAAAAAAAATCAAAGTTCCATTTCTAGATTCAGGAATTAATGTTCTAGGGAATTGTGATCTCAGAACATGGAAACTAAATTGATTCTAAAATGTTTAATATTATCATGTCTTGGGAAGAACAATGAAATTTCTTTGAGATTTAGAGATTCATAGGTTTGGTATGATATTACAACCATTTTGAAAAACATTAATCAATGTTTTATTCTTCATTGGCTACTCTCACTTGGAAGGGAGTGAATTTAACAAGGGATTATAACTGTTAGACTTCCTTTGGCGATTTGAAGTTTCATTTTAATTCAACTCTAGTGTTGAATCTTCTAGATTCTTGGAAAGTATACGTGGTATTTTATGATTTTTCATGTTCAGGTTTTGGATACGTTCTCATGAAATAATATCATGTAGTGTCTTATATTTTTTATAAGCTTATTCCTCATGAGAAGAAATACCCCATGCATGATCTATTACCCACATATATGATATAAGATCTTAAGAGTAAATGTCACTAAATTTACATATAAAGTATTACCATTTACTCTTATCACAAAATATTGATTTATATATTATTGAAAAATTATATTAATATCTATTAGAGTCAATGGGTGGAGTTCCAAAAATATTATAGCTTTTAATTTTACTACACCCCTGGGAATGAGAACATTGATGATAATTCCTAAACATGAAACTACCATCATGTTCCATGAAATAATATTCTAAGGAGTGTAATTTGAAAGGTATATTTTTTAGAATTCGTTTTGGAGTCCGATATGATGAGACCAATGTTTTTTTGGTGTGTCTTCAGTTGGAATCCCCTAGTCTCGATTTGATTATCTAGTAAAAACACCTTGATAGTGATTTTGAAGGCATTATGGATTCTTTATATGGTGGGGAGAACATTAGGGACTAGTATCTATCTTCATAAGGAATCATCTTCTTTGGGAACTATTATGTCATTCTTTCTTCTATGTGGAAACTTCTCTTGGGGGATTTTTATCATTTCTAGTGGTCAGTACAACCAGTCATGATAAATAATTTTTATGATATGAATATTCATTTCTATAGGTTGGATATAAAATGAGACATTTCTTTTTTCTTTTTTCATTGTTATAAGAGTGGTAAAATTATTTATGAGTATCAAAAGCCTTATATTCTACTTTACACCCATCATGTGATAACTAATAAGTGTAATGAGATATTTATGGATGTTGGTATTGTTTAGTTATGTCCTACTCAAAGAAAGAATGTGATTTTGGTAGTCATTCACTGATTGACCAAATATTCCCACTTTATTTCCACTCATGAATGGTACAGATTTGAGGAATTGGGAAACATGTATATACAAGATGTTTTAATATTTCATAGATCTCCATATTTCATTATTATAGAGAGGGATTTCCACTTCACATGTCGTATTTTTTTACAGGCCTCTAGGAGGCAATAGGATCCCTCGTAAAGTATATCTCAATATACCAACCTCAGATAGATGGGCATAGATAAAATATTACACAACTGACCAAATGTCTTAAATTAATTTTATTTATTATTTTTGAGAATCAACCTTTTAAGGGGTGAGGTGGAACCCTTATAAGGATTGAAGGCTTATAGACAGTTAAATGGCTCGTAGGTCATAGAGGAAATCACCCAGACAAGACAACTTAGAAATGCTCATCCCCATCACATGTCATGATATCAGCACTCCTCCTTCACAAGGTTGTTCAGCTAGATGTCCTATGAAGTGTTTCACAAGACCAATATAGACGGAAATTCCATACCCTCTCGTTATTCCAATTCCGGTTAGCTCTAATTTGGGGATTGTGCCTGCTCTGATCTTTATCTGGAGACTTGTTTCTTATAGTCTGACTGGTATATATGCATATTAATGGGGATCAAAGGCCTTGCGTGTCTTTAAGTCCTTAAGGTGGCCTGAAGGCCTTGAGATAAAACTATCCCAACGGTCTTGGGTGGCCCAAAATCCTTATAGGACCTGAGGACCAAACTAGTGGCCCAAAGGCCCATATAGATTAATAGTTTTGGCTTCTATAGTTCTGAACAGTGCCTTCTAGAGTGTATTATATAGTAAAATTGAACCCTTTTAGTCCTTATATATACAACATTGTAAATATCCACCTTGTTGGTCGAATTTTGATATAGATTCCCTTGAGATACCTAGTTTGTTCGAGGTGATGATGAAAAAAATCCAGACAATTCGATAGAAGATTTTAATGGAATAATACAATTATAAATCATATAAAAAGTTTCATCTATTTTCATTGGAATGATTAGTTTTTTATTAGGTGTTATTGAATTTATTTTATCAATTGGGTCACAAACATATTGGTAAATAAGTTAAGTTTTCACCAAGATACATGGAACCATTTGTGGTTGTCGATTAGATGGAGATATTTCCTTCTATTTTCATTTCCCACCTATTATGACTTCGATCCATGATAGGTTTTAAATGTCACATCTTAAGAGATATATTTTAGACCCGTATAATTTATTAAATTATTAGAAACATTATATGGAACCTAATATGACTATGACTGAGTAGCTGTTTTGGATTACCAATTTTCAGATAGAGTCTCTTCATGAGAATTATGTCCGTTTATTTTAGGTTTTTTAGATACATGGTTTTTATTTTCATGAGATATGTGAGAATGAGTATTTCATGAGAGTAGTACCCTTATATCAATTTTATGGACTCTTTTTGATGATATTTTTTGATTAGAATAAATCATTTATAGAGGGAAGAATTGTAACGTCCCGAAACATGCTTTCAAGTATAATTATTAGTTTTCTTTGACAGTTTTTATTTTCCATGTAGACATCTAGTTTTACATATTTCTTCTTGGTTGAGAATTTTTATTGGTCGACATTGAGTTTTTATTCTTGTTAGAGAGGTTAAGAGATGTATTATGGAGATGAATCGATGGTTTATATGATCCTATATTTGGAATATCTATGAGATATCGACTACCTAGCAAGAGGGGGCCATCGTATAATCAATGTAAGGTTGGTAGTAAATTATTCCAATAAAACTCCCACTAGCTACCAGTGGAGGTCTAGATGAATGGAGTCTCAATAGGAAATCCACCAGTGTGATCATAGGGTTCCCAACCCTAGAGGAAGTCTTTCTAGTGCCACTAACTAGTCGGTGGGTGCTAGCAGCTTTCTAATGACATCATTTAGGGTGAGGAAAGGATGGAATGTATCATATTTTTATTCCTTTTATTCTTTATTTTATTTATAAACACCTATCCCTACACCTAATTCTAAACATGTAATATAACAACTTGGTTCAACAAATAACATCTATCAAAATGGAACACCATAAGGACAAAAGTGTTTTTCTGATCTCCAGGGGATAGTAATAAGCACCTGGTTATCATCAAAAGGGTAGGGGAATTATTTCAAACTTAATATATATGTTTTAGGATAAAAAGAAATATAGATAATATAATATAACTATAATATATCATTTTTTTTAAAAAATACCATGGAGTTCACATCCAGCATCTAGAAATCATGTTCTCAATGAACAATATAATGACCATAAAAAATTTGGATCCCAAAACATCCCTTGGGTCTATCTCCAGGTGACCCATTTTCACCACATTCCCCACCCACTAGAAAGGAAACATAATCTATTATAGTCGTACTCTACATGAAACTATTCCCTTTATATGTATGCTTCAAAACCATGGATACCAAAAACCAATGTGTGGGTTGTGATCACTGAAGCTCATAAGGATACCAAAATTGAATCTATAAAATGTTTAACCATGTTTATCCATTAGTTCTTATTTAAAAATGATTTCTAAAACACTTTTAAAAGAAATAATTTTCCATATAAAAATCATCCTTTGGTTTTCTTTTTGAAAAAATGGAATTCCTTTAAAAATAATTCTATATTCAAACGAATAGAAAAATATGACAAATCGCATGTCTAATGGAATAAAAAATAAATAAAATAGTTTTCAAGGAAAAAATATCCATATCCTCTCAAGTGGGGATATAATCATATCAAAATATCCTGAATGTACTGTAATATCAATGTATATAAAGATGGAAATCTGTGACATGATGGTACACATAAGAAAACCACTACGACACAAAAACAAAATATATTTGGAATATATGCCTCTTAAAGTTAGAGAAACTCAATTCCATTGAAAAGCTAACCCTAGAATTGATGATATAAAGGGAACCTTCTCTAGTGATAACTTAATCCAGTATGGCTCACCTATGATTAGTTTTCCTTTAACATGGTTTTTTTATGTGTTATTACATCAACATTATGTTCGGGGAAAATAAAATAATATTTCATAAAACATTATCTATGAAAAAAATATATTTCAAATTCATGAACGCATTTTCATGAAACATTTTCTATAGTGATTTCACACTGGTTCCATTATTGAAAACCCATTTACATTTTTAAATCACCTATTAGTAAATTTAACAAACACATCATGTGTCTCAAAATGGTTTCTATAAAAAAATAACCATTTTTTTAAACATTTACATATCCCTTAAAGTTTATTTCCCCTCTCATGTGATACGTTCATTAATTTCTTATGTTAAACCAAATATAATTTTAGGAAAATAAGGAATGAAAGGGGTTATACAATATGATATAGACACCTACCTCATTATTGGGGAAAAAAATTCACCCTTAAGAAAAATAATGGGAGAGAAAGACATAGGATTCTCAAGAACCTATGTCCATTGAAAACGAAAATCATTCTTTAGATCTTTACTAGATCAAGTGATCTAGTCCCCTAATAAATTTAATTCATGTAGAAGAAGAGAATTAAATTGATTATAAAGGTTCTATCTAATCTATTTATACAAAACATAGATCTAAGATTCTAACTAGAACTAAGATTCTCCATTAGGGAGAGGAGGAGAGCCATGATGGTCTCCAAGAATCCTTTAAACCATGAAAATACAAATTAGGGATGTAAGGGTCAGATTAAGGGATTTTAAAAATAATTTTGGTATCTATGACATTATAAGAACTTTCTAAACCACATGTCCACAGGAACCACCAGTCAACCATTAGGAATCAGGTGGCTGATGGTACCTGTAGACCATTATATGTTCTTCTACCCCGCACTAGTTATCCAATACCCCCACTGGGAAGTAAATGGACTTTTTCTTCCATAAAATTCCCAAGAACCTTATCACACTTATTTAGGGATTACAATTAAAATGTACATAAAATATCTATGTACTTTATTTCATACATCGAGGTGTGAAAGTTCACCCAAACATAAAATCATTCTAAACACAAAAAGAAACAATGTCATGAACCTGAGGTGAGATAAGGTTGGTACTATACCATCTATTCAATAGACACCCATGTATCATCGTTATCCCTATCAAATTGTCAACTCAATTGAACCAATGAGATCATCTTTCCGTGAAGCGCCTTATCTTAATGGTAAACTATATGAATAGTCCTCTCAACTATAGAGGTTTTTCATTCAATCTCAATTTCCTCCCACTAAATAATGTGGGGTGATTCTAGATAAAACTTCTTCAAGAAGGACAAATTAGACACATCATGGATATAATTAAAATGTGTATGTAAGCACACATGATAATCCACATTCTCGAGTCACTCCACAATTTCAAATGTGCCAACATAAAGATTCTCTAACTTACACTTCTTTCCAAAATGTATATGTCCAAATTGAGGAGAAACTATGAGAAACATTGTATTGCCTACCTCAAAGTCTAACAGATGACAAAATAGATCAGCATAAGAGTTATGGTGACTTTGAACTCTCTTCAACCACTTTACTATGAATTAAATGATATATCTCATCTCCAAAATGATACTCTATCCAACCAAGGACCATTATCTATCCTTTTTCCAACAAATAGGAAGTCTTTAGGGACTCCTATAAAATTACTCATATGGAATTATTCTAATCAAATCCTTATAACTTTTATTATAATAAAAATATGATAAGTTTTGATGCTTCACCTGAGATCCACTAAAATCTAGAACATATACCCAAATTATGTCATTAATAATATGTATGTCTCTCTTATCACTATAAGGATGGTAAATCATGATCAACATTAGTAGTGAACCCATCCTAATCTATAATCTACTTTAGAACTAAAAAGTAAAGAAAGGATCCCAGTCAAAAATTATAGTCAATAAAACACCATGATGTTTGAAAATATCCCACACATATAGGTTCCCAAGGTCCTCCATTTTTGTCTACTCCTTTATAGGTAATAAATTATCCAATTTCATGATTAGATCAATAATCACCCATATTGCATCCTTACCACTAGGATTCTGAGGTAGCCTAATCACAAGTTATATGTCTATCTCATACCATTCCCATATAGAAATGGGTCAAGGTTTTATGAATATAGTAGTTAATTAGTTTTTCACCTTAATTTTATAACATGTGAGGAAGAAAGGCACAAAACCCACAATCGAACATCTCATTCCTAACCACCACTAGTAATGTCTCAAGTCATGGTATATCTTTGTAGCACCATGGTTTACTAACCAACTTGATTGGTATAAACTAACTAAAAACTCCTACTCAATTATATTGAAAAAATCAGCATGCATTGGAATCCCAAAATTCCATCAGGAGACTGATACCACTCACTTTAGGTATCCCTACCAAAATGATTCCTATAAAAAACATTAATAATATACATCTTAGCTTTTTCCAAGTTGATTATAATAATCCAAAAATTATCCTTCCTAATTAAAATCTATAAAAACCTTTCCTTCCACCTATCCCTTCATATAATAGAATATCAGTAAATAATTTCATCAAGCACCACTCTTCCATTGGTTACTTCATTACATGTGTCAGTGAATTCCTCCTCAAAGCATTTATGGACACATTATCATTTCTAGTGGTGTATTCAACATCAAAATAAATGTTCTAAAGATAATAAACAAAAAGAATCTATCTCGGGCTCAAATACCTATGGGGGGAGATATACTTTAGACTCTTATAGTCTAAATACACCATAAATTGATCCCAAAAGAGATAGTGATGCCATGAATTATGTGCCAGTATCATCACAACCAACTCCATATCATATGTGGCATAGATATTTTCATGGGTTCATAAGTGATAAAACTCATTAGCTACTACATATATCCCATACATTTAAACACAACCCAAACTTGAACTTGATGTGTCACAGTAAACATCATAGCCCAAACTCAACTCATAAAGAATAAAAACTATATATAAATTAAATATTACTTTCATGTCCTCAAAATGTCTTTATAATTAACAAATCCAAACAAATTTACACCCTTAAGGGTCAAATCTATCATAGGGGATGAATTATTGGATAATTACCAACAACACCTCCTATAATAAACAACTAATCCTAAAAAACACTAGATCTCAAATATATTTTTAGGCTTCTCCTAATACACCACTGCATAAAAGTTATTATGGCCAGCTAATAAAACCTTCTTAGAAATCACTTGGCCCATAAATTTTACCAATTATATCCAAAACTAATATTTGAAAAAAAATTAAATAAATATTATGTTCTCTTAGGATTCTAAGGAAGATATTGAAATGTATAGTACGATCCTTCTCTAGTCAATAATAAATAAGAATATAATTCACAAATACCACTATAAAACAACCAAAGAACAAAATGAAGAATCATTTCTTAAATTCTATAAATAGGATTGGAGAATTAGTAAGACAAAATTGAATAACCAAATACTTATAATGCTTAAAACACATCCTGAATGTTGTATTAGAAATATCTTCCTCTCACACACTCATCTAATGATACCTTGATATCAGATCATTTTTTGAAGACCATAAAGTCACATTGAGCTGATCAAAATGGAAATCAATCCTCAAAAGGGATATTTTTTCATCACTGTCACCTAGTTGAGTTTCTAATAATAAAAAAAGTCAAAGAATCCCATCCAACTTATTTTTAATGAGTAATGGTGATCCCAAGATTAAACACTGTGATGAATAAATCCCTTATTTTCAAGATCCTTAATATTAACCTTTAATTATTTCAATTTAGTGGGTAACATGTGATATGAAGTTAAGTAAATGGATCCCAACATTGGAATCATGTCATAGAGAACTCAAATTCCCTATGAGGAAGTAACCAAGAGATGTCATTTAGAAAAAAAATGAAATACTCAGACAACACTACATGAAAGAGCCCAATAATATGTGGATCTACAAAATCAACAAACAACTCTAACATATTGTAGGAGTTCATCTCACACTATGAGAAATAGAACCTACTCTCCCTGATCATGGATCCCATGCACATATAAAGACATGAGTGACTCAATCATATGAAATAAAATGTACTTGATAATGATAGAAATTGATTTTCTCCTTATAGATAATCATCAAATCCATGAAAATGATAATATTAAGGATATAAATATCGATAAATAAAAATACCCATATGGTTTCATGGTAAGTGATCACCACCCTAAACATGGGGCATTTAAATCCCTACACTGGATTCATTCCCAATGGAGTGGAAGGAATCATCAATAATGTCATGAGATTTGAATAGAAGCCCAACATATAGAAAAAATTAGATTATATAATGTAATTATATTCACCTATATCAAATAAAATCATTACAATATAATATGAAATAAACACAATACCTCTCATGATAGTCAATATTTCCTCTATTTCCTTTTATGTACACTCCACCATATGAATGCATCCAACCTAATTCTTCACTTTCCTCACCACTTGAGCATCACCCTTGGAATGAGGTTGAGATCCCACCCATTTTATTGTGTTAGGTCTAAACTGAGATCCATGTGTGAATCTGAATCTATATCTACTACCCCAAAATTATCTCTTGCATAAAAACTAAATATGACTATATTTTCCACATGTGTGACACACCCTGGGTGCTAAATTAAATCATCCTTGAGGTGTCCATTTTTCACACACTTGTAATAGACCACCTGACTCTGTCCTGGTATCTATTATGAACTTCTTCTACCACCTCTAATTAAAAATACTTATTTAGTGAAATTTTACAATAAATGATGCTACAAATATTCATTTCTTCCTAGATATATATGCCTCATCCATAACTTCTTTTTTACGCCACCTGCATTTAGGTGGTTAGGTACACCAAATTCATCAGAGACTGAATATCTACCCTTAGAGACATTTCAACCCTATAAAACATGACATAATATCTGAGCATAACATCTAGAGATAAGTGAAGTAACTCGATAAACCAAGTATCATACTCCCTGACAGAATAATCTCCCAACTCAAATGTAATAAAATCTAGTGACTTCACCACTCTCAATGTCTTGGGATAAAATTATCGGTTTTAGGATCTCTTGAAGGTTTTCCTAGCGAGTTATTCATGAAACATGTAATTCATAATAGATTACCACTTCTTCCTTCATGACCCTTTTATAATATATGTAGTGAATCCAATCTTGGAGTCCTCTGAAGTTTTAAAAAGGTAGAAAATCCTCTCAATAATTTTTTATATATTCTTCTATATATTATGGACCCTTGTCACTACAAAATATCAGTGCATGTTGCTTTTTTAATTTTGAATCATTGTCCACCTTTTGTTCTAGTTTAATGTTAGTGACTTTGCTCGTAAACTGGATCACATGGATGATATTTTCAACCACAACTGGGTAAACTATATGATTATCCTGTGAGGAATTTTCTATAGTTTCCTCTATATCATTATGATATTTTTAATGGAGTATTTATAAACTATAAAATAATAATACAAAACCATTTAGAATATAATTTGATTCTATTTTCATAAGAAAAATTTAATGAATGGGATCTAAAAGATAAAATGGAAAATATAAACACTGAAAACCCAATACATCACATGGTAACTCAATATTTGTCTTTCAATTGAGTTGTCAAGGCACAATCCCATAATACCTCCTGAGTTCTAATAGCCCTACCTCCATACTATCAATAACTCACATACATACGAGTGTGATACATGCACGATCATAGGATTTAATGCAACCTAAGGCTCTAATTCTAATTTGTAATATAATAACCGAGTTCGACAGATAACTTAACACAAAATGGTCCACCACAAAGTGCAAAGCGTATTCCTAATCACCACAGTATGGAAATAAGAACCTTGGGAACATACAAAATAGAAATAGGAAATATTTCACCCTCAACATACATACGATGAGATATAAAAAACATAGTATCATGGAATATAAAGAGAATATATCATTTTACCAAATAAAAAACTATAAAGATCGCATTAAACATAAATATAACTATGTATCAATGAACAATATAAATACCATCAATAACTATGAACATAAAATAGATCATTGGGCCATATCTATGTAAACATATGTAACCATCCTCACAACCCACCAGAAAGGCAACATGATACATGAGAGTCTTCTAATACAATATTCTCTTCACGTTACCTATATTCTAAAACGGGAAGGATAATAACCCCCAAAGTAAAAATTATTTTGTGAGGAATAAACCTCTGCAAGATACCCACAATGAATATAAACAATTTATATCCAAATGTATCCATTAGTTATTGATTAAAAATGATTTAAAAAATTAAAATAAATCAATTTATGCCTATAAAAAAACTTTTTTTCTTTTCAAAAACATGTAATTCCTTTTAAAATCATTCAATATTCATATAAATAAGGAAATATTACATATTAGATATCCAATAGAATAAAGAGGTAACTAAAATAGATTTCAAGGATCAATATCCAATTAATAATAAATTAGGAATATAAGAAAAAAAATATCATCCACATAATGTAATCACAAAGCATCCAAAGAGGGAAATCTCTGATGTGAAGGTGTCACAACAGACCACTAAGACATAAAAAGTAACACTAGATGACATATGTGACTTCTAAATTCCAAGACCCTAAATTCCACAGAAATGATAACCACTAGAATCCATGGGATCAACGGAACCTACCCTAGTGATAAGTTACTTCACTAGGGCTCCTTAATGTTTAGTTTTTTCTGATACCCCAAGGTCTACCATTTTGCTATTGAATCATCATTATTTTTAATGATAAGAAAATAATAATTTATAAAACATTTTCCAAGAACAAAATGAATTTCAAATTCTTGACCACATTTTTATAAAAAAAAATATTGTGATGTAATATATCTTTCATGCTAGAAAGAATATTTATTTTTAAAATTAATTTTTATGTAACTTAACAAACACATCATGTGACTCAAAATGGTTTCCATAAAAAACCCCTTTTTGAAAACATTTACATGGCCATAAAAGGCAAATTCACTGTAATGAAATTCAATTAATTGATTTTATATATTAAATCCAGATGAAATAATATGAATATAAGTCAATCCATGGGCCATACATTAGGATGGAAAAACCTACCTCAATGTTGATTAAAAAAACATCCCCTTTAAGAGTATTGATGTGAGAAGATGAGGTTGGATTCTCAAGAACTAAGAACCAAAATAATACAACATAAAATATCCAATATCATGCTAGATACAAAAATATATCACAATAAGACATCACATTAATGGATAAGAAGAGAATAAAATACATTAGAAAGGATATACTTAGTAGATTTAAAAATAAAACATACCCAATATTCCAACCGGAACTAATATCCACCACTTGCGAAAGGAAGGGAGTAACGAAGATTACTAAGGGGCCTATAAACCAATAAATATAAATTAAGGATGTAAGGGTTAGATTAGAGGAAATCAAACATAATTTTAGTGTAAATTCAATGTATCCCCTTATTAAAGTGTATGCCCATTATCATCACCACCCAACCACTATACCTAACTGATTGGAAAGTGGATATAGGAATAATGCCTACACCTATATGCCACCCACCCACTAGCTGGTGTGTGTATGTGGAATTAATGCCCTGATAGATCTTTCATTGACCGAAAAATGGATTCCCATGTGCTATATGGTAGTAAATACTAACCAAAATGTGTTCTAACAACTAGAACTATCTAACTGGTGGCATCATACTACATCAGAATACTCAAATAAATTCTCCCCACTTATGTATAACCCAAAATTCAAAATGATAAAAACAAAAAAGTGATTTTTTTCCCTCTTCCATAAATCATGGTGTGATGAGCCAAATAATATTGATGAATCTCTTAGGAAAATTGTGTACCTTAAACCCATTAATATTAATATATTGATGTTTTATTTAATGAGTTGAATCTATTTTGGTAAATGTAATATTAATTTGGTTCAAAATTACTCTTTACTCATCTCTATCCATCTTCAAGATTATTGTATACTTTCTTCTTTAATGGATATAGATATTTATTTGATGAATTGTGGTTCTATGATTCTTCCTTGATTAATTATAGATTTTCCACTCTCTGGTTTAGGATCATGTGTGGGTGTTTGATGAGACTAATTTATTTCTTAATAAAATAAAAGCATGAAAAGATTTATAGTTCAAAATGAGATAAATTATTTTAAAAGGAATGTTTTTTTATGAACAATATTTTATTACAGATTTTTGAAATGAAAGGGCATGTTATGAAACATGAATTTTGGGGATTATTGAACTTTTTTCTTGAGATGATTTTAGTTATTTTTTAAATGGATGATACCACCTAATATGATTGATTTCCTTGAATTATATGGGGGAATGGGTAATTTGGAGGAGGATATTAACTCTATGTATATTTATCTCTAACTAATACTATATTCAATATGAAAATGCAAACTAAAATTTATGATTGAAGTGATTTCATTTATTGTGTCTTCTATTATTCTTCCTAGTCCTGTGACCTTGGGAAGGGTGCACAAAACTAGAGTATATTTTAATAATATTGTGCAGGTGCTCGTGACCCGATCTAATTAACCATGGGGCTTATAGCCATGTTGATAAAATTGACAATTATATATACATGTAAATGACTATGAAATTATTTATTCATTCTTATTTTTACATAGATTCTTATTCATTACTCTGTTAATGGAAATGAACTTTTTTACATATTTAATACTAGACATTAAATGCTTAGAAAAGCATTTTTTGATATGAAATTTCAAAATATTTATATGGAATGATTTATTTTACATTGATCATATTTAGTTTATTTTATATAAATTTCTTATGAGGTTCTTAGTGAGATCCTATAGGGATATTATTGATCACATCCTAATTTTTCCTATAAGATTATATATTCTTCCTTATTCCATGTCAAAGAAAAGGGAAGACACCACTTGCAGGCGATGGGTGTTATTGATAGTAGGACTTTTGGGAGTTTGTGGTGACAAGTGGAATATGTGATCCATTTATTATGATTATATATTGGGATGATGTTGGTGTTAATTTTGTGATGTTTGTTTTTATAAACTTTTCAACCTTGTGGATTTTTTACTCTCATTTACTGTATTAGCATACCAAATATTGTGGTTTCTTTCTATTGTGTTTTGTTTACTTTTTAATATATGTCTTTCCCTCAGAATATTTTTTTATGTCCATAAATTAATCTTCAACCTATTGGGACCTATAATTCCCTTGAGAACATCTCATGATTGATCTAAGTACCACTTGGGTGGGTTATCTAGGTCAATTTTTTATAGTTACCTTTCTAACATGTATATGGTAAATGATTTTGTTAATTTTCTAGTGTCATTTTCCTACGAATGAATATTCCATCTAATTGGAAAATATCAAGGGATATTTAAAATCATTATGCATCTAAAAAACGATAAATTATAGATTTGGTTATAAAAACCTAAAAAAAATTGACTACTTTTTGTTGGATTTATATAAAAAACATGATCATACATTTTTTACTATACACATAATTGATGAAAATTAGATATTTCATATGAGAATTTTGAATTTTTAAAAAATTTATGACCATGAATGAAACAAAATTGGTAAAGTTATAGAGAGAATTCCGGGTTGAATGAAATAATAGTAATATTTTTGGTTTAACTATTGGTAATGAAACTGAAAACGATAGATATTTCAGTTAAATGATCTCTATAGTAAATTAATGTAATGAACATATTTTTAATTAATCAATGATGCATTTCAGTTTTCGTTCCCATATATTAAATTTTATTATCAGTTTTTTACTAAAAGATATTAATTTTTCATTATAATGGATTGGGTATTCTATGAAATATATTAAGTTATCTCTTCATATATTGTTGAGGGTAAGACAATATTTTGACTATGAGATATTTGATACTAAATCAATCCCTAAATTTTATGTCCAAAATAGATGGAATTATGTCTATAAGATATTATAGTATTAACATAAATTTCCAAGGTTCTTTGTGAAGTTAGTGTTTCATGATGCATATTTTTTAAAGACAACTTTTGTAATCCTAAGTTACAAATCCTAACAATTAGATTCGGATTGGAAATTTCGAAGAGTGTTTTTAAAATTTTGACAAGTGTTCTATGAAGTTAGTAATAGGATTTGGGGTTAAACATGTGTTAAATCATATTAATATTTTCATAATAATTTTCAAGTCAATGTTTTCTTGAATAAGTGGTTTAATCAAAGGGAGGGTTGTCATATTTAATTAATGGCTCAAAAAATTAAATCATGATACATATTAGGTAGATTCCAATAAAATCATTCATATTCATGTTTTAGGGTTTTTCTAAAACATGGGTATAAACTAAAGTTCATTTTAATGATTTTTAAAAATTTTGTTGAAAATAGGGTTACATAAAATTTTAGTACTCAGATGAATGATATAATGTATCAATTATAATATCATTATAAGTTTAATGAAAATACATCAGATGATTTTTATCTTCATAATAAAATTATTGAAAGATGGAGACATATTTTATTGTTATTGATGGTAAGTGATTTTTATTTTATACTCCATTAGTGAATGATATGAGTGAAAAATAGTCTATATATATATAAAATTATATCTAGATTTATTTTTCATATATTATTATGAATTTTTTTCTTCAAGTTTTAAAATTTTTATCCATGAATTTTTAAACTAGGGGATGTGTAATTAACCCTTATAGAAGATTACTACTTCTTAATAGAATTATACAAATTATTTAAACTATAAATTGGATTCATTAAAATAATGTATTAATGGTTGTGAGTAATTTTTTATATAATCTTGATAAGATTAAAATATCTAAAAAAAATTATGTTTTTCATGACTAAAATTTCATGGCCTCTATTTTAACATTTTTAATAAATCGTGTTCCAAGAAAAAATGTTCTCTATCAAAATTAATCAATTTTCATTGAATAATTTGAGTTGTATATTTAATTATAAAAAAACTTATTATTTTTTTATGAATATTAAAAAATGATTAAAGTTGTGAATATCATAACTCATCCCAATGGGCTCCATGTTATGACTCCCCAAACCCACCACCAATAGGCCATGGGTTATAGATTAGCACCGAGTAAGCATATCACTAACATGGGGTGCATTTTCTCTATTACATGCACACACACTCACACACACTCACAATTAAAATCCCTTACAATGATGAAATAAAAAAAATTGAACAACCATGAATGCATATATATAAATCACACAACCAGAGTATAGCAGGAAGTAAAGGAAAGTAAACATTACCCAATAGAAGCCCTCCACTAAGATTCTAAAAAAAATTCCAACCAGAACGTAATATTGGGTATTTCTATCAAGATACCCCAAGAACACATCTAAGTCTATCTGGTCTCACTAAGAATCATTCGGTCATGGTCTATATAAGACTCTATCAAAAGTTAACCATTTTTACAAGACACAACATGTGTGGGAAGAACCCATATAGGTGTGAGTATAAAAATACTCAGTATGACACCCCAAAACCACAAAGAATATAAAACAATAACATAGTCAACTCTATACAGGTATATTTCTATAGAATATAGAAAAAGAATATCTAGATATACTAAAAAAATTCACACAGTCTCAAAGATAAGTCACAACCATAATTCCATCCTAAGATTCCCGCTTGATGGTTACTCATAGCACTCATTCCATAGAACACACTCTTGTGTCTAAAAGTACTGATGATGTATTTCAAAGAGTTAAATTCTCATTGGGTTACACTATTACAAGTAAACTATAAATTTTTTAAGTGATACAATACATAGATGGGGATTACTGGTATACCAAAAAATCAATCTGGATTATCTCGCAAACTAGAGGATCAGCGCTTGCATAGTTTTGGTTAGGATGATACTAATTACTCCACATAAGACACAAATATGAATATATGATCTCACTCTGGGCCTCATGGAGGTATTTTAACAACTCTATCTTAGAATTCATGCTAAAGGGGTCATTTTAACATGTGTAGGCGGTTATTGTACACAAACCCTCAAGGAATGGATAGGGGTAATGTACCCTAATGAAACTTTTCAAAGATAATGTGGAAAAGTGTTTCAAGAAAACTTTTTAAGAGTGCATGGAATGTAGTTGGGTTAAAAATTGTTTTCCTTTGATCCTGAGTCCTACCTATGTAAACAGCCTATGTCAAGTGTCCCATGTTTGTGAAATAGTACACAGTGTGTTGACTGCACGTGTACCCTACCCGTGGACTAGTACCCAAGTATGCATGTGTACACCATCCCATATTGTGTCCATGTGGTGGTACAATATGTGATCGTTCCTATGTACTCCATCCCTAGTCTGCGTAACCTCTAAGTTACAATATTTTCTATAGGGGAGAAGCCACATGCTACATGAAAGTGTCACATGTCATGTGATAATTATCTCCTTCCCAAAATCCTAGCCACCACTGAGAGGGGCCCATACAGAATGTGGCTCTATGTTACACGTCATGTATTACATAAATTTCCAAAATCTCATGTCTTGGTTCCTCATTCATTTATGTGTCTTTGGTCATAAATCTGGCCATTTACCTCACCATAAAATCAAGGATTCACATCAGTCAAGCCATTCCATGGATGAAAAACACATTCCTACTATCAAAACTATTTGGAAAACACCATCGAAAGTTGTTCTTTGTTATACATTGATTAATGAAAAATTAAGTATCCAAAACCATCCAATCCTATACCACTTTTTTCGTCACACCACAATCTTGTTGTGTCGATCCTAGATCGATGATAACAAATCATTGTGCCACAAAATGGGTTCACAACAATCTATTTTTTGGTGGGTGTAGAACCACGAGCCAAAAAAATAATTCCCACATTGAACAAAAAAAGGGGAGAAATGAAAACTAGAAACACAAGGAATAAACCTTGTCCAATGTTTTGGTTGGCCTTGATCCAACAACTTGATAAGGAAAATGACGAATCAAATGTCATGAAGAAATTCCCCCAATAAAATCACCTCAATATACCCATCCATCACGACAACCGAACCATGGATCAATATATTTGGTGATTGATTCGTGTTAATAATATGAATTAAATGGTGAAATAAATCCAATAAAACAAATATTCTACCTCAATTGGATCAATCATTGATGAAGAACAGAGTTGATCATTTATCATTAGTAAGATCCTCTCAATTCACCTCTCATTAGTCATCGATCTCCAATTCAATCAACATTTTTAACAGAATATCATTTGAAGGATCTCTAGAGGTCCTCTAGATCTCTAGCTTTAAGAGACTAAACCTAGTAATTCTGCATAAAAATTTACTTATAGAATAATCTAGGTCATTTTTTCAAAAAAATAAAAATAATATAATTTATTTATATATTTTATTCATTTCACTCATGTAATGATTTTTCCAAAAAATACCAATGTCGACCAAGTTCATATCATTCCTAGGGTAAGACCTATTTTCTGAATTCAATGATTTCCTTATATTTTTTATCTGGTCCCCATTTTATAATTTATTTCACTTTTCTAGGAAAACTATGTGTGTTTGTGTTATCAAATATATTTAATATATTTTTTACATTTATTCTGGGTACACCAGGCATCAGAATCACACGTCGTTTCAAAACATGGTCTCAAAAAAATCCATACAATATCTGAGAATAATTAGAAAAATACGAGTCATTAAATTCTCCCATCCCTGGGGATTTACAACCCGAAAATCCAAAACAAGGGCTACATAGATATATGTGGGTACCAAGCTTGTATATGTGCCTCATGCTATGATGTGATCTCTTCGAGATTCATGTGTTTCTAGTAGAAAAATAGTAAATGAACCTATCTACCATGAATAATCCTTTAATATAAATCCTCAATCTTTATCAGGTACATAGAAAATTTATCTCTATCATCGATGTCCATCTCTCTGTAATCAAAAACATGCAATGAGTCTTGCATGTACCTCCTCAACTACGACACGTGGAAGATGTTGTGTACGTATTCTAACTATAGAGTTAGAGATAACAGGTATGAAACCTTTCTATATCTACAAAGTATCTGGAAAGAGACAATGAATATCAGATATATCTTTTTTCCCCATTCAAATCTTCATAGTATACATCGATGTGAAACCTTTAGGAACACATGATCTCCCTACTCGATCTCTAAAGGACTCCTTCTTCTATACTGATAAGAATTATGATTGGTTTTTGTAGTCTTTATCCATTCCTATATTATTTTCACCTTCTTAGTAGTTTCTCACACAAAATCTAGGCCCATATGTGTTGACTCTCTTAGGTCAGTAAATCGAAGTAGTAACCTATGCGGTCACCCATAAAAATCCTTGAATGGTGTTATACTAATTGTGGAATGGTAGTTTTTGTTATACAAAAACTATATATGTGGTAGATGACCGTCCCAAATAGAGTCAAAATAAATCATGCAAGATCACAACATGTCCTCTAAGACCTGAATGGTCCACTATTTCTAGTGATCGGTCTAGGGGTGGAACACTATACTCAAGAATAATTGGGTCCCAAATGCCTCAAATAATCCCTTCCACAAATGGGATGTAACGCGGGAAAGATGATCATAAATGATCACTGATGGATCATTATGGATTTGGACTATCTCATTCACATAGAGTCATCTGAAGCTCTCTACTAAGCACTTCTCTCAGATAGCTAATAAATGGTCTGACTTGGTGAGTTGTCCTACAATCACTCGGATGGAATCATATACCCAGGAAATATATGATAAAATAATCATGAATCCCATGGATATATCATTTAAATTCCACTCTATCACTTCAAGTGGATGATCTAAACCTACTAGAACATAGTTTTTATCCTTCACTTAATGAAAAGTTGGGAATCTAAAGACAAACTCTACAACTCCTTTATTTATACCTGGCCACAAAAACACATGTTGGAGGTCTAGGTGCTTATTTTCCACACCTGTATGTACCTCCAAAGGATATCTAGGAAACTATCTTAAAAAATCCTCTCACAAATTCACTGGAACAATCATGTATCCATTGAAAATAATGAAATTATATCTACCTTTATAAAATTCCTCAAGAGTGTGTCTTGTAAAAACCTGTGTACATAGGGTCTCACATTATGTATCATAAATTTGTGCCTCCCTGACTCATTGTAAGAGAGGAGGGGTTAAAACCATCGAATAGAGGTATGTTGTTCTATCTCCAACCAAAAAGGATAAATACAACGAGTAAAAATAATCCGATTCCTTGTTCAGAAACTACGATCAAGATTTCCTACTTTGAGCATCTTCCACCATGTTCTCCTTCAAGGAGTATAGAAAATCCCAAATTAATAAACCTAAAAGAACCCTAGACATCACCTCTGTCTCAAGATAAGATCCATCATATAGTAGATATACTTGAGACACTTGTGATCAGAGTAGATGATACACTACTCACCCATTTGGTAGTGTCTCCATATCTATAGTGAGAATAATATAGATTCTAACTCAAAATCATGGGCCACATAGTTATGCTCATCTAGTCTCAACTGATGTGAACCATAAGAAATCAATACCATCCTCTACAATAGAACATAACCAATCCTAATTCCTAATGCATTATTAAATAATTCTTACTCAACACACTCTCCTAGAAATATCATGATGTGATCACTCATCAATTTCTACCTCAACTACTGAAAATCTGGTTGGCACCTCTCTATCCACATGAAAGGTTTCCCCAATAGGGTCAAATATTTCATGGGTGTTGATGCCCTAGAGAATTCAGGTATGAATCTATGGTAACAGCCTTATAACCTGAGGAATATCTCCTCCTCTGTCACTCTCTTGGGTGGATACCATGAAAACACTTCCCTATCCTTGTCTAGGTCCACTACCACTCTATCTACTAAGATAACGTTTCCCAAAAAGTGGAACTCCAAAATTTAGAACTGGCACTTTGAGACATTTTTGTTGTGATGGTTCAATCATAGTACACTCAGAACCATCCTTAAGTGTCTCACGTGCTCCTACATGGATTCCACATAAAAAATGATATCATCAATGAATACTATCATGAACCGGTCTAATAAAGGATGAAGGATCTGATTCATTAGTTATATGAAATCTGTTGGGGAGTTCATCATGAAAAAAGGAATCACCAAGTACACATAGTGACATATGAATATCATATTTGGTATATCTGTGTCATGTTCTCTCAACTCGGGATAACATTTCCTGCAGTCAAACTTCGAGAAATATCATGCCCCTATGAACTGGTCAAAGAGTCCATCGATCCTTGGTAGTAGACACTTTTTCTTCATAGTCACATACATAAAGCATCGTTAGTTCACGAATAATGTAAAAATATTATATTCCTTCTTCACAAAAAACAATGGTTCTTCTCTGGGTGAAACATTGGGTCTAACAAAGCCATTCCATTACATATCCTCCAACTACACACTTTGTCCATAATGCTCTACATGAGCCAGTTGATATCATGGAACAAATATCAGTGTTGTTATGGGGTGTAGAGTAACGTAAAATTCTATCTTACAGTGGGGAGTTAATCATATAATATCCTTCGGAAAGACATCCTCATACCCGCCACCATTTTAGGGAACTAGAAACTCATAAAAATCCACTACAATAAGTTTTATTCTAGAAAACTGATGAGTAATTGGATGTAAACTCCAATGCATGATTCCATCCGGCACTACATTGGATTCCATTTCACCAAAAAAGGATAACCTATTTCCATCATTGTAGCACACTGTATTCTTAGACTAGAATAGTCAATATGGGCATGAAATATAGAGAACCAGTCAATACCTAATATGGCATCGTAAGGACCCATCACTGCTACAATAATACCAATAGAATATCTCACCTCCAAGAGTCAAGTCACACTATTGGCACAATTGTGTGATCACTAAGTCATCTCTAGTATAAGTCTCAATGAATAAGGGTTGAGTAAAGTTCTTAACTGGAATCTCTAAGTCTCAAACAAGATATGTATAAATAAAGGAATTTCTAACACCTATGTCTATAAATATTACAAATAAGGTGGAAAAGACATGGATTTTACCTCAAATCATACCCATATCCTCTGGGTCATAATATTAGAGAAACTATAGTTGTCCCTACCCCTATCCTTGAGCACCCTGAGTATGGACTTGACCACCTATCTATAGTGGTAGTAAAAATTCAAAGCAAATAACACCTCCTACCTCTCTCCCAACTACTATTCCATATCTTCTGCCCAGAAAACATGTCTTCTCCTACCACTAAATATGCCTGAGTGGCCCAAATATGGTCTCTTGATTATTCATATGGAGGGTTGAAAAATCTTGATAAATATGTACCCTTCTGCTACCTGACTAGCATTGCCTCTCTTCGTGCCAACTAGACCCATACTGAGGGCCATGAACCATAGAAACTCTTTCCAGAGACCTCCTCCTAAAATTTCTCACAAGCCCAGGTCCCTAGAACTATTTTTGGATCCCTTCTACTGAGGTATTTTTTCCTGATCTCCCAATACTGGCAATAACTAGCTCTTTCTGCTTCTCCAAGAACCTCTCAACCATGAAATCTTTCTCTAGAACCCCAAAATTTGTAGGAATGAATAACACTGGATCATTTATACCTACATAGTCCTTGCTGAAAGGTTTAATCCCTAATTAAATACTCATAAATAATATCCATCGAGTACTTAAACAAGTTGGTAGACTTTGATGAATACTCAAATATTATCATACTTCCATGATGGAGCTAAAGAATCTCTTGGATATGTATAGCGCACAACATATCTGGAGAGAAATAATCTCTTAATAGATGCTCAAAATCTTAGAATTTTAGAGTCACCTCATCATAATATTTGGTCACTAGCCCACACCATCATCTTACTGAGACACGGAGAAGGCTCGCCATCAGAACAACCATCTGACCAAATTTTTTCTGGAATAGATATAGAACTCAGGTCACCGCCTCAAGCTAGTACTCAGTTACTTGTGGTTGGGGCTCACCTTAGAACCTCAAGGGTCTTTTTCCCTATCACTTTGGATGTGCATTCAACCTACACACCTTATCTGATGGAACTGTGTGTTAAAAGTTCTACTCTACTGGTGGTTTTATAGATGGTGCACAACATGGAGGTATCATCTATTGAACTAGTCTTTCTATCAACACCTCATTGTGGATCGGGTCATATGTGTGATCATGATACTGAAACCTTATTTTAATACATTATAGAGGTATCCTAAAAATAAACATGATGTACCATGATCAATTAGTATATTTGGAGAGTTAACTCAATAAGTACTTGGAAACCAAAAAAAATGTATATATGATTCATGTACCATTCTTTCCCTATAACCATTGTTCTCATGTTCCAAGTTGAAAAGTATGTGATTAGAGTCATGTTTTATAGATACATCGGTTGTTACACATCCCTACCCAGAAATATGATCCCAAAACACTAAACATTTTTTCCAAAACCAATCTCATAGCCTCCATTCCTAAGCTAGAATTGACTCCTTTGATACTGCTTTTACATGACCCATCCCAATGTGGTCAGTGTCGTTAATCCCCAATCCTACCTCCAATAGGTTAGGGGTTGGCGACTAGTACCGAGTAGTAATATCACTAACATGGGAGGCCTTATACACAATACTTCTACACACTCACACATAACTAAGCTTCTACAGTGATCACATGTAAAAAAACTAAAAAACCATGCATGAATTCATCTAAATCCCACAACCAAAGTATGAAAGGTAGTAAATGAAAGTAAATAGGGACAAATACAATCCCACCCAAAATATTCTGAAACAAGGCTAACCTAAATGTAATAATAGGGACTGTTGTAAAGATACCGTAAAAACACACCTCGGTCTTTCCAGTCTCACTATGTATCGTCTAGTCCTACTCTATCTAGGACTTAGTCAAAAGTCTGATCATCTGCACAAGACATTAAAAGTGTTGAAAAATATTGTTAGGGGTGGGTATAATAATAATCGGTAGGAAACCCTGAAACCACAAAACATAAAATTAAATATTACAATAAGGTCTACATAGGTATATTTCTATATAACATATGATAAAAATATATAAATATAATAAAAAAAAGTCATACTCAAAGGTAAGTCACATTTGTATATCTAGCCTAGGAATAGATCTCGAAGGTTCTACACAGAACCTGTCTAAGGGATATCACTCCTATGTATGAAAGTTCTGACAACGTCTATCTGATAGTTAAATTATCATCAGTAATTTCCATTAGGAGTACACACTGAATGTTATAAGTGATAAGATACATAGATTATGTTCTCTCCCAAGGCCATGGGGTATACCAAGAACACAAACTGGATTAACCTGCTATATAGAGGATTGAAAACCATTTATTCTTGGTTGTGATGATACAAAGAACTCCACCTAGGTCATGAAGATGAATAGAGGATCTCACTCTAGGTCTCATGGAAGGATTCCAACAACTCTATTCAGGAGGTCATGTTGAATGTATCATTTTATTATGTGTTGGAGGTGATTCCATACTAATCCTCAGAGAATGGTTATGGGGAACACACCATTACAAATATTTTCCAATATATGATGGAAAAGGGTTTAAATCCAACTTATTAGGATTACATGGAGTGTAGTATGGTTACACACCATGTAAATTTGACCCCAGTTCATTCCCATGTAAACAGTTTCTGTCATGTGTCCCATGTTCATGTAACAGTATGAAGCATGTCGACTATCTGTGTACCCTTTTAGTGTACTAGGAAAATCCATCACTATGTGGGTGTACATGGAATGCCTATTCACATTTACTATATCATGTGCATGTGTACCCTCTGAGGTACACACCGAGCCACTGGTGAGAGGTCACATGCCGTGTGGCAGTCTCACCTGTTGTGTGATACTTATCTTCTTCATAAAACCCTCGCCACCATTGATAGTGGTCTATATGGAATGGTCCTCCACGTTAAATGATTTCTAGTGTGGAAATTTCTAGAATCACATATCTAGGTTCTGTGTTCATTTCAGTTCCTCTGGTTGGTCACCTCATCAGAAAATCAAGGATTCGCATCAACAACGTGTTACCGCCGATGAATAAAATGTTCCAGATATCAAATTCGTTAAGAATACACCATCTAATGTCCTTCATTGTTTCATATTGAAGAACATGAAATCAGTTTTTCAAAACTGTTCCAAACTCCACCACTTCCTTCATCACACCACCGTTGTTTCTTACAGATCCTAGATCTATGATATCAAATCATTGCACTAAGAAACATGTGTGAAATAATCTATTTCATAGTGGATGTCAAACCATGGTCCAAACAAAGAACACATGTGATGAACAAAAAAATAAGGATAAATAAACAATCAAAAACAAGATTAAGAACCCTGAAATAATTTTTGTGTTATCCTTGATACTTCACTATTATAATGACAATGAAGAATCAAATATCATAAATAAATTCTCCCAATAAAATCTCTAGAATAAACCAATACTGCAAGATGACCGAACCACATATCAATCTATTGGTTTATTGATTCACATTCATCGTAGTAATTAAGAATGGGGAAGTCAATCCAATCGAATAAAAATACAACCACGATTGGATCCATCACTGACAATGAATGGATCTTTTCTATGATTGTTGCTGAGATCCTCTGAATTCACCTCGCACTAGTCATCGATCTTCAATCCAGTCGTCATCCACCAATGGGATCTCTTTTGACAGATATTTAATGGTCCTATGGATCTCTAGGATTTACCATATAGACATAAGAATTCCTCATTACCATTTATTTATAAAATATTATAGGTCTCTACTTCAACAAAATAAAAAATAATAATTTTTTTTCATTTCACACCCATGATAACTTTTCCAAAAATGCCACTCACCTACCAAGGTTATGTCACGCCTAGGGTAAACCCCACATTATGAACAAAATGGTTCTCTCGTATTTCTAATCCAAGCCCCCATTTAGAATTTATTCCATATTTTTAGGAAAACTATTTGCGCAAGATATTTAATATATTTAATATATTTCAAAAATATATTCTGGGAACACAGGTCCTTGTAATCACATTCTTTCTCAGTGCCTAGTCATGATAAGAATCCATAAAATATCCAAAAACAATACATGGAAAATCTGATTCATTACAGAAAATTTCATTTATATATATGCGCTATGAATTTTATGTACTAAACTTTTTGATTTATTATAATTTTTTTCCTTCCCAAACCAACTCACCCTCTAAAATATATCAACCCATCTTGTTTGGTTTTTTAGAAATATAATTGTTTTAGTGTTAAAAGTGGGTTGAATGTTTTCCACCCACCTAAGATGTTTCATGGGATTTATTTTAAAGTCGCACCAAACAACCCCTTTACACATCCTTACATATACATATAAATGATGGTCACATATTTACACATTTTTTTATTTTTCATATAATTTATTCAAAATTCAATATTCAACTTGAATTTTTAAATGTAAGAAGATCCTTCTTGACCATGATTATTTATACCTAAAAATTTATTCCTAAAAAAGTTAAACTAAGGTCATAAAATGTTACTCATAAAATAAATTATCAACATTTTCTTGTTTTAATATTCTCAATCTCATCTAAATAATGTTCTATGCCCACTAATACTAGATTTTAATGAAGCTAATTCTTAGTGAAAATAATTTATTTGGTTGTAATAAATAGTAGTTTACTCCTATAAGGGTTGAGTACACAATTCTCTCCCCCTCAGTGTAGAAATTGTTTCCTAAAATTGAACTTTAAAAATGTAAATTGAAAAAATATCCTTATCCAAATTTCTTTAAATAGAATATTTAGATGAATTACTCTTCCACTAATTCAAAATGTCCGAAACAAAAGTGTCAGTATCTTGAAACTCAATCAAGTATCTATCTACTATGATTCTTAAAAAACATTTACACTCATCTAAACATTTAATTGAGTAGAAAAAATACACATCACCATAAACAACTATAAAAGTTGTATCATCATTCAAAGAAATACTATCAGGAGGAAAAAATAGAATCCTTTTTTTTTCATTGAACATGTAATGATCATATAATTGAGGAAATGAATTTATCACCTGAGTAGTAATTTTTTTCAACCTTATTCTAAAATAGCTTTTTATGGATATATATAATAAACTTAAATTTATACCTAGGGTCAATTAAAACAATCATAATATAAATATGATTGATTTTATCATCATATTCCAAATATTTTTTCATACTTCAATTTCATTTTTGAGCCTTAGAAAAAATGAAGACTCCCCCCCCCCACTTGGATTACACATCATATTCAAGTAAACAATGTCTTGAAACAAATTATGAAAATACCGATTTTTTGTAAAATATATTTAAAAAAACCTATTAGTAAATTAATAGAACACTTATAGAAATTTAAAAAAAATCTTAAAACATCCCAATAAAAATTTGAAGTAAGATTTTATAACATTCAATCTCATAAAAACTCTATAAAAAAGATGGATTAGAATCCTCCAAAATTGAAAAGGCCCTTTAAAATTTAATTACATATTCTAAAATTATATAAAAATAATTTAATTTAATTATAATTTCTAATTAAAGGAGAGCCTTTGTTTCATGTTTCAAATACTCAGGAAATAGTTAAAACCTCATAACTCTTTGAGGTTATGGATTAAAATATTTAAAATCATGCTTAATCCTTATAAAAGCAATATTAATACATTTTAGTCTATGTCCAACTATAATATTTGAAATATAGGAACAAAACCTAATATGCATCCTCAATCCATTAAAAATGACCAATTTCAATTATTTTTCCTATAAATTATATAAATAATTACTCTATCATTTATAGTTCCATTAATAATTTTTATTAAAAGAACATGACCAGTCTTTTAGTAAAGTGAGAATATGTAAATAGTTGTTCCAATTGTATCAACTTTATCATCATAAATTAGAAAAAAAAATTAAAAACACTTATTAAATTCTTAATATTAACCAATGAACTGTGTAGTAAGACACATATATGATGAATTATTCATATAAGTAAAGAAATCACTATTTAAAGAAACATATTGTTTATATTTTTAAAATCAAGTCCTCAATTTAGCCTTTTTTTAGTTTAAAAAAGTTATCAAATATCCATCTTGATTTCCTGATGAGATGGAACATTCATTATAGGAAACAATTTACTAAAATATAAACAAAATCCCTCCCTTTTTACATGTATGAATTGAAAATAATCCATTAAAATACACTTAAAATTGTATCTATAGCACATTACTCATTAAATTTTTCATTTTCCACATAATGAAAAAATTTATTTATAATAAGTCTCATCATTTTTAAAAGAGGAAAAAAATAATTTACTTCAATTACATCAAGGAGAAAAATGATTAAGAAACCTATTACACTAATTCTTAAGATGGTTTTTAAAAATTTATATTTCAGGTAGTTTTTTCATAAGTTTCATATATTGTTCCATAATGATTTAAAGAAAATATATTATTTGTTCTATTATTTCCTTTAACATGTATAAAATATTTTCTAACATTTAATGTTTTGACTATATTTCTTAACGTGGGAATTAAATCCAATTTCAACTTCTTATAACCACTAAATTCAAATTCCATCAATGCATCAGTATCCTCTCCTCTTAATTTAGAATCTATGGATATAACTAATGTAAATTTTAAATAAAGTGATATACCATGACATGGTGTCACAGACCTTGATATATTCTATCCTTATATTCACCACGGAAGAGTGAAAGACACTATGTTAAGAGGTTTCTCTTGTTATTATCAAATTATGAAATAATATGTGGAATGTGAAATTCCTCCTCCATACTATCATATACAATAAATTCATTATGATATGATCATATCCAGGAGTATGAAAATTAAAAATGAATAATTTAAACATTAAAAAACCCACTATGAGGATTGACAAGAGTTAAAATAGTTTTAAAAATAATATTCATTTTTGAAAAATCTCATGAATTCATGGACAAATGTTATAGTTCTTTAGGCCTATATGAAGGTGTTCTGATCCTTATATGTGTGTGTAACATTTAATTGTGTCAAAACACTATGAAGAACTCCACCAACCAATATTATCCATCTCTCATTTCTCTCAAAACATTAAAATTATTGTTTTAGTAAACTATGGTTTGAGGGAGATCCTTTATATGTGTCAAGGGATTCATATAGCTCATGAATACCCTTCAAGTTAGGAAAGTGTCAATTTCGTCTCAATGATTATACTAAAATCATGAAGGATAACATCAAATGAATAATATAAGGTAGATCATTCTTTATTAATTCTTATATTCAAACTAATACACATGGATTGTTTTGTGGTGTTAGCCCTTGGTTTGATTTATTTCTATAATGTTTGGATAAGTATTATCCCCTCTGAAACCCTTTGGTAGAATCATAGTCATTTCTTATGTTTGGATTGATCATTGAACGAGATTTATAAATTAGAAAATATTATTTTCCCATATCTATCATGATAGGAAGAGATTGTCTATGTAGTCACCAAATGATAGAACATGAGTTCACTAGTTTATCTCACACATCGAAATTCCTTCACAGTGGATATAAAACCAATATAATTTCACCACATCATAGAGAACTAGAATTATCAAAAAAATAACCCAAATAGCCAGAACTAATTCCCCATTTTCACACACTCTTATATGAAACTCGCACACAAAAATTTAAATAATTAAATAAAATTAAAAGTAAAAGGATCAAGAGAGATTACATGGTTTGAACATTCATCCTACACCCATTGTAGAACAATTTCAATTTCCCAATATTTATGGTGATATTATTTCTAGTTCCAAATATTCTAATGAACCAACTATAGATTGATCAACTTATGAATATTTTCCTTATGCTTCAGCAAACCTTGAGCATTCTATCACATAAAGTGCATTTCAAACTTCCAATGAACCTATACTGACATATTGTTTCATGAAAACTTATGATATTTCATTTATTACATCTAGGTAAACTTCATCCTCAGTTTTTATCTTCTTAATTTGATTTTTCATCCAACCTATTTATTCTACTTTTAATGGACCTTCTCATTAAAGGTGTTTCTTTTACTACAGATGACTTAGAACTTGTTATCATCTCATGGTCTAAAACCTATGTCATCATTCCCGTATCCAATATAGAAAAATACATTGGACCGGGAGTAAGTTTAATTCTATCCTTGGAAATAATGTGAATGTATTCCAAAATTATGAATACTTTAAGGTTCTCAAATTTTGATAACATAGAAGACCATATCACGTATGGAAAAATTTTAACCACTACAGAATCTGGACGTCTATTTATTACTCCTAATGGTCTTGGGAATTATGGAGTACATAGGAATAAATTTTTCATTTTTAGTCAATATCTGATTAATTCTCTTTGACACACTATTTTGTTGTGGGGTTTTTATTTTTTTGATCAGTGACTATTTCTTCAAGAAAAACGTTCTGGAATTTTTTATGGTTTTACTCAATACCATTGTCTGATCAGAGGTACATCAACGAACAACCACTTTCCCTCTCCACATGAAACAATTATTTTAAAACATCATAATAATACTTAAGTAAATACCCTCATACCATATTTATTTTAGAACTGATTAATTTAAAAGAGATAAGAGATCCACTATGAAATTAGACTTGGGATGGTCCCTATATATTCCATTGAATTAATTCCAGCTTCCATGATATGAGATTCAGACCAATCAAATAGGATGAAACCCTATTTTATTTCTCAAGAACAAAACTCTCATGAATTTTTAAACTTTTATGATTGATATTCAATACTCCTTTCCCTGCTACATAATTCATGTTCTTCCCAATAAGGTGACCAAGACACTAATTTCATGCCTCTTTATATTTTTATGTTTAAATTTTATCTATTTCACTTCCATCTAAATTTCTATTAAATTAATGTGTTTCATCATTTACTTCTATGGACACATCCATAGACCCTTGAGTTAATTTTTAGACACTATTAAAAAAGGTACTATAATTCCTAAAATAACCATATTCCCCAAAAAAATTTATTTTTATAGAGACCAAGATTTTGTCTCACTTATTTCAATTTTAGGACACATATATTCTACATCAGGATGTTTGAATCTTAGTTTATAAATATTTCTAAAGTTTCATCATCTACCAGATAAAAATTATGAATACTTCCTGATATATATTTTATCATGAACTTTTGATCATTCATTCAATGAAAGGATGAACCAAATTCAACCACCAATGACTCCACAAGAAAATTTATGTTGAGTAATATATTATGTCCTCCCTATATCATGTTAATTAAATTTTAGATCCTGGTAGTTTTTGTATTGGTGAATTCCTTATGATTTATATAATTTATCTAGAGATAACTATGCTTTACATAATTCCTACTTGTGGGTCCTTTAATAGTTGAATATATATTGGTTCTATCCATCGGAATATCTTTTATTCATTGATGATTTATCCTCTTACATGATCAACCCATTCCTTCAGTATCTAGTGTGTTACCAAAAGGTACCTAGACATCCATTATCTAGAGTTCCTCTTTAATGATAAAATTAAATATATACTAAAAAACTAAATCAATATTCATATAAGATTTATTTTCTATAGTTACCATTATATACCACGATTCTGGTAAATAATAAAGTAGAAGGATACCCCTAATATAATCTAGGAAAGTATCTTTCACTAATTCAAACTGACTCATGATCATGTTGAAATCGTTTAACTATCCATTCATTAGAAATACTTCTAATAAAATCTTGAAAAATAGTTTTCACATCATTAGAAATTTTTTATTACTATAGGTTTCTTGTACATGTCCATTAGGGCTACCATCATCTCAGTTGTAATCTTCTACTAGATGTTGAAAGCAATATTACATGTCAACAACTTCCTCGCCAATCTGAGTGATTTTACATCCAAATTTTATCATTCAAAATTATCCATTTTGTATGGATTTAATCCACCCAAAAGAATCTCTAAATCATTTTTAATCAAATAATATTTCATCTAAATTCTCTAAAAACTTAATTTTCTACCATCATACTTATCAATTTTATCTTTTTCTTCTTCTGATGTTATGTCTTTTGATGAAAATATCTCAACTGAAAATCAATATAACACAAAGAAGAGTATGAATGTTACGTAATATTTTGGGTATGTAAAACCATTATTTAAATCCAATTTTTGGGATAATACTTACCATGAAATAACTAAATGATAGAACATTATTTATTAATAATATCTCACACATTTGTGCTTCTATGTTGTAGAATTCACATAACAACTTCCCTACATCTTATAGAACCATAATAAATAATTATGATGCACACTAATCATCACCAAAAAGCCACACTTCTCATTAAATACTCTAATCAACTCAAAAAAAAATATCCAGACAAATAAAAATATGAAATGTAAAAGGATGAACAAAGATTATGTGGTTCATAATTTCATCATACATATATCTAAGAACTCTTCCAAAAATTCACACCACTAAAAAAACAAAGACTATAATAATTTTTAAAAAATAACCATTGAATTTACTTAGTCACCATTAGGTATCCTTAGAATATAAAAACTAGGGTGAAACAAAATATAGTTCCATGTATATTTTTTAAATTTTCATAGCAGTTTGAGTAACTTTTATCTCCATCCAAGATTCATTTCACCCCTCCATTATGTCTGTGTCGGGAATTCAACATCAGAGTAAAAGTATCAAAAATTAACATTTTTATCACTAAATAAAACATCATGAAATATTCTCTAGAGTATCATCTGGTAATCAACCTGTGGTTATTTTGTGATTTAATTAAGTAAAAAATCAAAATCATATTACATTTTACTTTAATTGAAAACTTGTTTCACTCATCTTCAGTGACTTTTTCTTGAAGGAAATGATGGTGAAACCCTCCCAATATTCCACCTAAAATTCATAATATTGATGTATCATCGATCATTAATTTCTAAGTGGTCATACAAATTACAAAATAATCATTTTCTGTTTTCATGATCACATGATTATTGGTTCTTCAATCTAGAGATGAGATCTTGGATTAGGGTGTTCCCTAACACTCTTCTATCTCTCTATAACCTGAGAAGTGAATAAATATGCACTAAATTATTCAAATTTGGGTATATTTTTTTATATATAGGTTAAACTTGTTGAAAATTTCACTTATTCCATTTGATAATTTTAACCATATAAACTTTCCACAAACTGACAAGAATTACATAGTACTCATGTAATAAAAAATTTATCACTAACTTGTGATATTGAAATAATGATATGTGATAAAATATGATTCATTAACTCAAATAAAATCTCTCTATTAAGATATATTTAATGAACCCTGAATAATAGGTATTCATTCAAAAAATATTTTCCATTATATTAATTGAATATCTTGTGAATGAATGAGTTAATAATTTCTAATCTTAATATTCTAAACTTGAATAATATTGAATTTGTTTTCATGGGATCTTTCAAAAATGAATAGTACATAACCCCTACAATGGGTCTAGCCATATCCAAAAATCCAATTCATTAGAATTGAGCATGCTTTTGAATACACCTTATGTGTAACCATCTAGGCCCATATCTCAATAGTAGTTAGTCATATCAAAGACCAAGAGAGGTAAATAGAATCACATCATGTACCCTAATAAGATAAGGTTTAGTAATAGAAATGACAACCACTTATAATAATGATTTGTGTAATATAATATATTTATATTATTATAACTCGTATAGAAGGATGTATACTTATGTCACTATCCTTACATAATTTATTAATTATTTTAATGGAAATTCCATATGCACATACCTTCTTCTACCATGACCATTGATTTAATAAAGGTACAAGCATCCTGTTCAATTGGGATTGATATATATCTTCCTCTTTTTGTAAGTGAAAACCCATGTCTTGATAATTCATCCAACTTCATGCCACCAATTATGCACTCAACATAAGATAACTCAGCAAAAATATAAATGTCATGGTTTTTTTCTTAGATTGAAGTACTTGACTAAATCATATGGCTTGAAAATGATCTAATTTAAAGAGACTATGTAACACCCTAAGATTTTGAAGATAATTTTAATATTGAATGCATGAAACTATGAGTATTTAAAAAACTCCAATTTTTTATAGCTTAGCTAGTAAACATGATTTTTCCACATCTATGATTTGAATTTTGAAAAACTGACATACACAGTTGCGTTTAGTAAGATATTTAGAGTCTGATAAGACAAACTCAATTTTTGGTGAATAATAACATAACCTTATGAATAGTAATATGAATAGTAATATGAACCTTGTGAATAGTAAATCATGTTATTATTTTATTGTCTTAAGTTTATAAGATAATGAGATCTTGATTAATTTGTCAATGTGATATAAAACTAAATATTGTTTTCAAATTGGTATTTTTCAAATAACATATTATTTTATTTAAAAATTAAATTAATCATTTTTAGAAAATTATTTTCAAAAAATGGAGTTCATTTTTGAATTTTACACATCAAAAAATGGTTAGGGTGAAGTTTTGGTATTTTTTTAAAACACACGAATATTTAATTAATAGTAAAATATGGTAATTTACCTTATATATACATTATCAGTTGGATTCACTATTCCTAGCATAGTGGATGATGTTATCACACTTTTTTATAAATCAAATGAAAATATTACTATTTTGGGTCACATTAATAGACACTATTGGTTTTCATGAGGGAAATAATAAAATAATGAATAAGATATTCACAAATCACCTCTCTTGTCCACTATAAAAAACCCCTCACTCCATCTTCTATTCACTATTATAAAACCATGTTTATTGTCTAAATTATGATCAAATATCCTCCAAATATTCTACCTCATGTCTATAAGCCCTTGGTATCATAAAAAGACTAAAACCACTCCCCTAAAGAGGCTCTCAAGGAAGATTAATTCAAGAGGTAAATTCCTCTTTTCATTTCTTTTATTTAAAGATACTTTATTTTCTTTTTCTTTCCTCACATCCTTTCATACAAGTGTTGTTATTACTCTATTTCCTTACATGTACTGTAATTTTTTTATTGTAAATTATTTGTTCTTCATCATCTCCCATTTCCACTTCTTTTATACTAGAAATGAAAACACCATCTGAGATGTGTAAATTTATCACATTCATGGATGATGGGTTTCCAACTTCTATTACCATATTCAACTCTGTTAATGAAAAACTTTTGATGGTTGAAACAGACTATAATATATGTATTATAACTTTTTTAAGGTTATATAGTCCTTTTGTACACATGATATTAATTTAATAGTCAAAATGAATACGTTGTGATCAAAAAACCTCCAATTAACCCAAAGAAATTCATTAAGGTTTTATATAATTCATCTTCACTCACAATAACCAAACGAGTTTTATAACCATGTAATATTACGGTTTTTCACTAATAATATACAACTACTATTCTAGAAAACCATTCTCTCTTTACATGGTTATCCATACATGAATATAAGTTAACTGATCATGAAAACCAAGGAAGAAAATTCCCCCAAATAAGGAAATTGAATTTCTTAACCCATAAAAAAGCCATGATTAATCCTAATAAGGTTATAATAAATAGATAAGAAGTATATGAGGTTTTTTAATCATTAATTTATGAACCTAAATTTTACTATTCAGGTCGTTAAGATCATGTGAGGAACACCTTCGGACTTAAGGTATGAGTTTTCCACTCAAACCTCCACTTTCATTCAGGTTACATTTATTATCTACATACCTCAGTTAAATTCTTATTCATTAATATTTACCTATAATAAGTTTGGTGTTAATTTTATATATATGTGTAACAACCATAATCATACCTTATTTTATGGGGAGTTATATATTTTAAAATTATCTTTCAAATATTCTTCCCAAAAAACAACCATGTTTCAAAGGAATTGCCTGAATTTTTACCTATTTTCAAGGGAAGTATATAATCTGATTTAAGCAACCATTATTTTTATAAAAAACACATTTTATTATAAAAAAAATATACATTTTAACTTCAGGTTTCATAAAAATATTTTTTCCAAAGTAACTCTTCCTTTCAAAGTAAAAGGGTATTTATCTCAAGAAATACTCGATGATTTTATAAGAGTATTTTCATTTGATCGGACACTCTTATTAATTATTTGGTATAAATGGGAATAATATTTTATGACATCATCTATCATATATTGGTGAATGGATTATGATTATATTGATTATGGATGTTATATCTTGAAACCATTCACCATATTACTCTAAATGGTTAGTGTTTTCATTTAACGATTGGGGAAAGATAGTTACATTTCATATTCTAGTTTAAATATGTATGTATATGTAGTTTACATGTATCTTTGTTCGTATAAGGAATGAATTAGACTTATTATGTAATATTAAGTGCCTTCTATAACCCATCAATGCATCGGTAGGTCTCATAAGATAAATAGATATGAACTTGGCTGAGGCCTTTCCCATTTTTAAATAGTGTTTTAGCCGAGGCCTTAATCATTTTTAGATGTTTAGGCCGAGGCCTTAATGGTATGTTTTAAAATGTTTGGAATATAAATTTTCATCATTATAAATCTATAAATCCATAGTTCAAGTAGTTATTCAACTAGTATAATGTCCATGATTATGTTTTATTATGGCAATAATTTCTCAACTCGTATTCCTGCCATAATGTGTTCAAGTTTATTATTTTTAAAGGAATGTGTTTTCAATTATTTACCATGACTAATATTTATGTTTATGATATATTATATTTTATTTCTTACCCTTACTAAGAATTTTTTCTCACCCCTTCTTATGTTTTATTTTTTCTAGGACATGAATAGGTATATTATGATTGAATTATAGGGATAATCTAAGAGTGGTGGATGTTCCCAATCAAACTTTTTGTTGTTTTTCTTTTCAAGATGTAATGTTTAACTTATTAATGTATCTATATTTCAAAATCTACTAAAATATTCATTCCTTTGGGATACCACTTTATTTTAATCATGCTAATGTAATGTAATAAGGCACCGGCTCTGGGAAACTATAGCTAGGTCTTTACAGTTTGTATCAAATGAAGTTTAGTATAAGAATTAGAAACAATATTTAGAAAATGAAGATTAGGGAATAGTATTCTAAGATATTATTTGAGGATAAAAATACAAGAAAATACTAGAATTTTGGTAAGGAATAGATTATATGGATATTTCTTGAAAATAAATCCCTTTCTAGATACTATAAGTAGATGCGGTTCTGGAACAGATTTACCTAGGAGTGAAAATTCTGATAAGAAATTTCGGGCTTGACCCAATGTCTCCCGGTACATGAAAACGTGCATTACTATTCACCTATTTTGACACCCTGAGGGATATTATTAGGATAATTCACATTTTATTTACAATCCATTATAAAGGATTTAATTGTTTGTTTTTTCCTCAAAGAAACCATGTTTATTATTATCGGATTAGCCATGCTTGAGATTTAAATTTATGTTATGTATTTTTTCTAAGTTGAGATAGTACATTATGATTAATAAAATAATATATTGTATTCCATCATTTAGAAATGGATCCTAGTGGAAGGAATCAAAACTTCATGATTGCACATAACCCGTGTAGGGATTTCACTCTTGTGCAAGATAAGAATGTTAACTCTAGAGCTGTGACTGGTGCGTAGAAACTTATAACTATAATATAAAAAATTACTTAGTTTGTGAACAATAACCTTACCGGTATGGAGCATCCAAATCCAAAATGTGGAGAAGCTATGTTAGATCACTTTATGAGACAACTGTCTCTATAATTTAATGGGTATACAAACCCATTCATAGAGGAGCAGTGGATAAGTTCCTTAGAAAATATATTTCTCAACATGGGAAGTAATGAAAGGGAGAAGGTTGTCATGGAATTTTACCATCTATAGGGAGATTATAATAAATGGTGGTCACTAATTCACAATAAAAATGAGGAGGATGATATAGAAAACATGTAATGGAGTGAATTTAAAGAAATTTTCTGAGAAAAATATTTTCCTTGTGAACAGAAAGCAGAGATGGAAAGGCAGTTTCTGAATTTGAGGCCAATGTAAGATAAGAATGTCACAAATTATGAAGCTAGCATCACAAGGATAGAAAGTAATGATTTAGACTATATAAGTAACCCAAGGATAAATATTGATAAAATATTATATGGCATAAATAAATTCATCTGATGGGTGCTGGTCTGCAAAACATTCTCATCATATGATGATATAGTCTCATGTGCTATAAATATAGAAAAAGATTTCCCTAAGTATTATGACTTCGAAGAAAGTATATATAATAATAGAGTTACTGAAAACTCTTGAAAATAAAATAAGGAAATGGGGAAGAATGGAATATTTTATTTTACAACCTGTGATAATTGTGGAAGGAAACAACCCGGTGCCTACTTAAAAGAAAAGGGGTTGTGCTACAAGTGTGTACAGAAAGGATATAATGCCTGTGTTTGAAAGGGGAATAAAGAATCTATTAATGTTCAATGATATAATTTTAGGGATATGGGACAATATGTTAATTATTTTCCCATACTTCTAGGAAACATTCCTCAGAAAAGGCCAAAGGTTAAGGGACAAGCAATTGTAATCACAAATCTGATATTGAAGTTCCAAATGACATGGTGGAATGAACTTTATTCATTTTTTAAAACATAGCCAATGCATTATTTGATTCTAGATCATCTCATTCTTTCATATCTTCCCTGTTTTCCAATAAAATTTTATATTTACAATTTTATTTAATAAGGGAGTTGTCAGCCAAAACTCCTAAGGGATGTATCATTGCCACAAAGTTGTGTTAGGAAGTCCCCATTATGGAATATAAATGTGGTTTATATGCATATTTAATTACCATACCCATGATTTACTTTGATATAATCCTTTATATTTATTGGATTTTAAACCATGATGAGAAAATTTATTGCAAGAAGAAGGAGGTTAACGGTTTTTATGATGATATGGAATCCCTTATCATTAGAGAAGAAACATATCCATATGATTCTCATCTAGATCCACCCCCATAATCTCTACTAAATTACATTATTGTAGAGTAAGTGAATGCAATAACTATGGGTTAGTAAGTAAATGTTCAAAGAGAGGATGTACCTATTGTGAAAGAATATGTTGATGTGTCTCCAGAGGATTTACCTAGACATCCTTCAGAGTGGGAAATTGAGTTTTCTATTGACTTAATTCATGATTAAACGCCCATATCAAATACCCCTTAAAAAATAGAAACTATGGAATTAGTGGAACATAAGAAAAAACTATAGAAATTTAGTGATAAAGGATTTATCCTCCATAGTGTTTCTCCATGGGGATCCCCTGTTCTTTTCATTAAGAAGAAAGATGAATCTATGAGGTTGTGATTTTACTCTAGGGAGATCAATTCTATAACAATAGAGAACAAGTATCCCCTACCTCTTATTGATGATTTATTTGATTAAATTCATGGAGCGCAATATTTTTTGAATTTTGACGTTAGATCTAGTTATCGTCATTTGCATGTGAGGAAGGAATATATTCCAAAGACAGCGTTTCGAAACAGTTATGGGCATTAGGGGTTTATAGTAATGACTTTTGGACTGACTAATGAACCCTCTATTTTCATGGATCTAATGAATTGAGTTTTCATGAAATATCTTGATTACATTATTCTGGTATTTATTGAGGATATATTTCTATACTCCAAAAGCTACAAACATCATGAAAATCAGTCGTGCACTATTCTGAATACTCTTAGAAGAAACAAATTGTATGGGAATTTTAGAAAGTTTGAATTTTGGCATCAATCAGTTTCCTTTCACGGACACATTTTCTCTAAGGATGGAATATCGATTGATCCTTCAAAGACAAAGGCTATGCAATAATGGAATAATCCAATAAACATAACTGAGGTATGTAGTTGTATTGTTTTAGAAGGTTATTATTGTTGTTTTTGTTCAGAACTCCACCCATTTATCCAACCCAATGACCAAACATACACATATAGGGGTAAAGTTTGTATGGAAAAAAGAATGTGAGGACTATTTCAAAGAATTGAAGAGGAGATTAGTAAATTCTCTAATCCTAACTCTACCATAGAGGAATGATGGGGTTTTAATCTATAGTGATGCATCAAATAAAGGATTCGGTTGGGTCCTTATGAAAAATGATAGAGTTATTTCACATAAATAAAGTTAGTTAAAAATTAATGAACAAAAGTATACAACTCATGATATTGAGTTATCATTTGTAATATTTTCTCTGAATATATGGATTCATTATCTCTATGGAGAAAATGTGAGATATATATAGATCATAAGAGTCCAAAATATATCTTCTCACCTAAAGAAATAAACATGAGGAAGAGGCGATGGATCAAACTACAGAAGGATTATTATTTTTCCATACAATACCACCTATGAAAGTAAAATAATGTATATGATTCATTAATCAGAAAGTATCATGGAGTTCTCAAAAAATGAGTATTCATAAGGATCCTTTTTACATGGATCTAGAGAATATAGATATGGTAATTATCAAAGAAAATGAAACATCGCTAATTTTTAAAATGTTTGCCTAACCATAATTATTAGAAATAATTAAATCTTCATAGTGTGATGACGAGAATTGTCAAAAGAAAATTAATTTTATAAAATATGGGAAGTTGTCTTACTTCATGTTTGAACATGGAATTCTGAAATTTGGGAAGACACTCTGTGTTCCCTCTATACCCAAGATGAAAAGGGGGTTATTAGATGATCCTCATAGCTCAAATTTCTCTATACACCCAGGTAGAACTAAAATTTATAGATATTTGAAAGAACATTTCTGATGGGATAACATGAAGAGGGAAATTTCTTATTAGGTATCAAGATATTTCGTCTGTCAAAAAGTTCAGGTCGAACAACAAAATCCTAGGGGATTAATGAAATGTATACCTATTATAACATGGAAATGGGATGACATCAACATGGGTTTAGTCACTTGATTACACAAAACTCTGAGAAATAATGACACGATATGGGTAATTATTGATCAACTTATGAAATATGCACAATTACCTGCTATAAGGGAGGATTTTACAGTGGAGTGCCTAAAAGGACTCTATATAAATGAAATTACGGGACTTCATGAAGTTCATATCTCAATTGTTTCTAATCGTGATCCATGATTTACATCAAAATTTTGGGAAATTATTAAGAAATATTTGGATACTGAGCATCTATTGAGTGATTCTTATCATCCAGAAACTGACAGGCAATCAGAAGGATGATCCAAACCTTACAGGACATGTTGAGATCATGTTATCATGACATTAAAGGTATGTGGGAACAATATTTACCTTTAGGGGAGTTCTAATACAATAATATTTTCCATTAAAGTGTTCAAATGGAACCATATTAAGCCTTGTACAAAAAGAGATAGTGTACGCCAACTTGTTTGGAAGACGTTGGAGAAATGAAGCTATTGGGTCCAGAGCTTGTGAAGGAAACAATATAGAAGGTAAATACGATTAAAGTCTATATCAAAGAAGCTAAAATCAGGAAAAAAATCTATGTTGATTATCTAAGAAAGGATTGGGAATTTCATGTGGGGTAACATGTTTTCATAAAAGTTTCTCCATGGAAGGGTGTTATAAGATTTGGGAAGAAATGGAAATTGATCCCTAGGAACATATGCCCTTTTGAAATTTTCAAGAGAATCAGATTTTTGGATTATCATTTGAATATGAAACGTAGACTATCTAAATTACACAATGTGTTACATGTCTCATTGCTGACAAAGTACATGTTAAACCCAACGCATGTCATCACTCCTGAAGGAATAGAATTGGAACCATACCAATCTTGCTTTGGAGAACCTATCCGTATTCTTGACACTAAAGAATAGGTTTTGAGAAATTAGATGAATCGACTGGTAAAGGTAGTTTGGAAAAATCATAAAATTAAAGAGGCAACATGGGAGCATAATGATCTTATGATGAATAACTACCCAAATATTTTTGTGAGGTATCATTGTGGAAATTCTGAGGAGGAAATTTTTATAAGGAGAGTATAATGTAAACCCTCATGTTTTTCAAATCAATTTAATATTCAATGCATGAAACACTGAGTCTCTAAAAACACCACTTTTTTATAACCTATCCTGTAAAAATATTTTTTCCACCATTGTGATTTGAATTTTGAAAAATGAACATACACAGTTGTGTTCAGTAAGATATTTAGAGTCTGATAAGAAAAACTAAATTTTTGGAGAATAATAAAATACCATTAGGAATAGTAATATAACCCTTATGAATAGTAAATCATATTATTATTTTATTGTATTAAGGTTATAAGATAATGATATCTTGACTAATTTTTCAAAGTGATATAAAATGAATTATTGTTTTAAACTTGTTATTTTTAAAATAAATTATGATTTTATTTAAAAATTAAATTAATCATATTTACGAAATTATTTTCAAAAAATGGAATTCATTTTTGAATTTTACATGTAGAAAATTGGTTAGGTAAATTTTTTGAGATTTTTCTTAAATACTCAAATCTTTTATGAATAGTTAAATATGGTAATTTACCATATATATAAATTATCAGTTAAATTCACTATTTCTAGAATTAAGGCTGATGTAAGCACAATTAGTTAGAACTCAAATTCACTTATTACTAATATGGGTCACATCAATCAACACAATTTTTTGTCCTGAGGGAAATAATAATATAATGAATAAGATATTCACAAATTACCCCTCTCCTCTGCTATAAAAACCCCCTCACGCCCTCTTCTATTCACTCTAGTAAATCCTTGTTAATTGTGTAAATTATTCAAAAATATCCTCCCAATATCCACCCCCACATCCAGAATTCCTTGATCTTATAAAAAGACAAAAACCTCTCCCATAAAGAGGCTCTCAAGGAATATTACATCAAGAGGTTAATTCGTCTTTTCATTTTATTTATTTCAAGTTCCTTACTTTTCTTTTTATTTCCTCACCTCATTTATATAAATGTTGTGACGACTCCAATACCTTACATGTAATAGAATATTATTATTATAAAGGAATAATTCATCATCATCTCTCATTTCCTCTTATTTTATTCTAGAAATGAAAACATCATCTGAGATGTGTTAATTTGTCACATTCATTGACGACGTGTTTTCAACTTATATTACCATCTTCAATTATAGTCATGAAACCATTTTTATTTTTGAAATAGAATATTATCTATGTATTATAACTTATTTGAGGTTATTTAATCCTTTTTTACACATTATATTAATTTATCAATAAAAACGAGTTTGTTGTGATCAAAAAACAACCAATTAACCCAAACAATTGTCATTAATGTTTTATATAATTCATCTTCACTCCCAATAACCAAAAGAATTATATAACCATGTAATATTTTGATTTTTCACTAATAACATATCACTTATATTCTATAAAACCATTCTCATTCTACTATTTTATCCGTAAATGAATATAATTAAACTAGTCATGAAAACCAAGGAAGAAAACGCTCCCAAACAAAGAAATTGAATCTCTTAATCCATAAAAAGGTCGTGAATGAACCTAATAAAGTTATAATAAATAAATTAAATGTAGATTAGGTTCTAGAATAATTAATTTATGAACCTAAATATGATTATTCTGGTCATTAAGATCGAGTTAGTAATACCTTTGGACTTAAGGTAAGGGTTTTCCACTCGACCCTCCATTTTCATTAGGATTACTTTTGTATTATACATACCAAAATTAAATTCTTATTCATTCATATTTATTCCTCATAATTTCTATGTGAATTTTATTTATAGTTTTAACATCCATAATAATACCATCATTTATGTGTTGTTATATATTATAAGAGGATCTTTCAAAAATTCTTCTCGAAATACAAGCCCGTTTCAATGGAATTTCTCTAATTTTTACCTATTTTCAAGGGTAGTCTATAATATATTTTAAGAAATGAATATTTTTCTAAAAACCTAATTTTATTATAAAAAACTATATTATTTCACTTCTGGTTTTGGACATTTATTATTCCAATGGTACTCTTCTTTTCAAAGTTAAAGAGCATTTGTCTCAAGAATTACTCAATGATTTTATAAGAGTATTTTAATTTGTTTCAACACTCTTATTGATTCTTATTTATAAATTAGAAAAAAAATTATGATATAATCTACCTTATTTTTTTAATGGTTTATGGTTTGTTTTACTATGGATGTACTATATTGAAACCATTCACCATATTACTCTGAATGGTTAGTGTTTTTGTTTAATGATTGGGGAGCATTAGTTAAATTTCACATGTTAGTTTCAATATGAATTTATATGTTTATTATGTGTATCCTAATTCATATGAGGAATGAATTAAACTTATTATGTGATGGTTGGGGCCTACTATAACCCCTTTATGCATCAGTAGGTCTCATGAGACAAATAGATATTAACTTGGTTGAGGCCTTTCCCATTTCTAGATATGGTTTTGGCCGAGGCCTTAATATTTTTTAGAATTCTAGGCCGAGGCCTTGAGAGTATGTTTTAGAATATCCGGAATACACATTTCCCTCATTATGAAGCTATAAATTCATATTTCATGTGGTTATTCAACTATTATATTACCCATGATTGTGTTTTATTATGGAAATAATTACTCATCTCAATTCTTGACATAATGTGATCAAGTTTTTTATTTTTAAATCCATGTGTCTTTAATTATTCACCATTCCTAATGTTTTTGTTTATGATATCTTTTTCTTTATTTCTTACCATTATTGATAATTTGATCTCACTACTTCTTATGTTTTATTTTTACTAGGACATGAAGATGTGTATTATGATTGACTTGCATAGATAATCTTAGAGTGGTGGATGTTCCCAATGGAATTTATTTGTTGTTTTTCTTTTAAAGTTGTAGTGTTGAAATTATATATGTATCTAGATTTTCAATTCTACAAAAAAATTGTTACTTCGGTATACGGCTTTCTTGTAATCATTCTAATGTAATGTAACAAGGCACTAGTTCCTGTAAACTCGGGTCGGGTCTTTACAGACTAATACTCATAAACATATATAGGAACATAAAATGAAATGCATAACATATGGTGTTCTTATTAGCAGGTTGATCTATAATATTTAATCTAATCAATATCACCAAGTGAAAACATCATGTGATGAATTCCCAATGCTTATGAGACTACAATTCCTAAAAGTTAGACATCATCTATCTTATTTAAATATAATGAATTTAGTTCCAAAGACATATGTTTTAGATTATTTTCATTATGTCATAAGGTTATCATTATAGTTGGGAAATGATCTAAAATTTTGAAGCAAAAAATAATCCAATGAAATTAACATGTAAATTGTTTATGAAAAATTCATTACACTATTATGGTAAGATAACATCATGCATAAATCTCTATATACATGACATGTTAATCAAAAAGTACTACTAAGTTTAGGTCTATATCACCTAACTTTACAAAACTACCTCTTTCTCTATATCCAACTTGCTAACTATCAACCTGTTAGACCTCACATGATCATATCATTCTTTTTCGATTTATGGATTTATTCATCGGGTCTATCCCATTTTCTTATCAGGTTACTTTGTTATGTATAGCTTTAACTATTTATGTAAAACACCCCAAATAGATGATATCCCTTATTATATCCCTCTTTTACTATATCATTACTTGAAATCTTGGTTAGTACCATTGTCATAAGATTATCATTATTATGATAGTACTATACTTTATAGCTTTGATTCCATGAACTGTAAAAAATAATTTCATGTATTAAACTATTTATTTAGCTACATCCGAAGATGGATCATACTTATTATTTGTAATAATGGCCACTATTATCTTCAATGATATTATCTTAGTCATTTTATAATCTTAAATAAGATATTAGATAAACATGATCTATATGAATACTATAAATATCCTCCTTAATAATTAATGGTTATCCCTCTCCAAGTACCAAGTATATATCCCTAGTACATTCTAAAATACCATTGGATAGTTCTTACCTCTACCTTTGTAGTTGTCCATGATTTATTTGATATCATCCTATAATAATGATGTGTTAGTGATATCATGTCTAATATATAGTATGGAATATGTGATATATTCATTGCTAAATCATATGGAGTGTTGTAAAAGTGGGTATTCTAAAACCAACTTGAGGAGTGAAATTCAATTACCAAATATTGTATATAGAGAGTTACTCATGATATATTCTTAACATAATAGTGTTAATACTTTTATGTTTACTATTAGATGGTAATGTCCTTTTATTAATTTTTATATCAAAATATTTTATTAGTTCCCAACTATATTTGGAATCTATAGATACCATGATTTTAATTTTAAACATAGTTCATATAACATAGATACATCATATTGAATGAACACAGATGATATATGAATATTATGTGTCAAGGGATCATAATAATAAATATTTTTCTTGTGAATTTCGCACTTGGTGATTTTGGGTACAGGATATCATAGTCTTACCCACTAATAGGAACACCACATGTTTCAAGTGTCATTGGTTTTTTCTATCTACAAGAATGTTTATTTGTCTCTTGACTTGATATTATAATAATTTTATATAATTTAATCATGTTATTTTATTCAAGATAGAAATTGTTACATTTATATTCATGGTGAGGCAACATCTATTGGGGGAATCATTGGTCGTATGAAATTGATTAAATGGCCATGATAGGATTTCTCACTTTCAAATTTATGAGATGTCTTAGACCCAGTTGACCAAGATGGTAGTACCTTCACTGAATACATATTAATGGTATAAGAAGTTAATTCTATCCAGTAGGGTCATGAATTAATAAAAAAAAGGAAGAATGATGAAATAATGTGTGTGTCCTACTTCATGAGATATTATTAGAAAAATAGATTATATTAGACAAATCATGTTTATAGAAGGTTTTCATTGCTATAAATAAACCTTATCTCATTAGGGTCTATGATAGGATTCTATATAATACTCTTGGAATTTGGATATGACTCATTTATAATGAGATAAGGGCCTTGATGTTGATAAAACATTCATATTTAAAAGATTGTCCAATTATAATAAATTAGATATTAGGAAATGGTAGTCCTCATGGTGGGGGTTGGGTAATGTTTGATCTTGAATGATTGACAGGATATAAATAAATTTAGTATTATTGATTCCTATAATAATAAGTTTTAAATTCATTTTCTCTAGTTATTAAATTTTTTTAACTAAATACAATAAAAATGATTTATGATTAAATATTTACTCAAGCATCATTTAATATTTTATCGGAGAGTTGAGTCGAGTTAATGACTCGTAAATTGTTCATGTAACAGAATCTTAATGTAACAAGTACATGATAAAATACTTATGATGTTTTCAACAAATTATCTAGGTTTTTTCTTTTTAGTGTAGTTTAATTAAGATGATATAATTCTTTTAAGGGATGAAGCGTAATTTTCTTTAATTTAACCTACCTATATAAATCAAATTCATCCGAATTATAGGGAACTATTCCTCCACTATAATTCTTTCACCTCCAAAAACATATCTCATGTTATAGAGAGAGGATATTTTTTTGATAACCCAAATCTAAGAACAAATTCCTAAATCGAAAAAAATTATCGCTACATGGTCATGAAAATGTCAAAGGCTTTGTTGATTCTCCAAACAAGCACCCATAAATCAGAGATCAATGTTTGAGTAAAATTTTTAAGCACATGTGGACATATGGAGGGTTCTAACTTTGGTTCCTACAAGAGATGATATTTGTAAGTATGAATAAAATATTTTTGATAAAAATACAATGATTTATTTATTTTATTTTTATTTTTCATTATTAATTAATTCACAAGAGATCTTAGGGGTGATAATCGGGTGATTTTTCACTAGCAATGACATTGTAAAATCGATAACAGCATGAAAATTTTAATTTTACCTTTTTTCTTCTTCTACATTCTTGGTGCCAATAGGTGGTATCAAATTGATCATGTGATATATTTTCTTAAATTAAATTAGAAGTATTTTTAATGGTTCCAACATCACTAATGAAACATAAATCTGAGGTTGGATAACTAATTTATGATCATTAGAAGGTCGAAAAAATGAATATTTCAGACTATGAATTCATTAAAATTTAATTTTGGGGAATATTTTCCCACAAGTGAATAGTGTCATAGATATTATTCATCTATGTGTGAATAGTACCATGGGGAAGGAAATTATACTTCCATGCATATGTTTTTTAAAAATTTATAAAAAATATATATGCATAAGGTATGCCCTTATGTAAAAAATTAAAAAAAAAATTGGTGGGTGTGGAATATTTCTCCCACTCTGTAGTTTTTCCCCCACCTTACACTTGTATTGGGGGGGTAGATTGTAGTTCTTATATAATACTATTTAAAAAAATTAACTCATTATTTAAATTTTATATAAAATGAAGTGGAATATAAGGTTCCATTAGACAAACTAAACCATATTACATGGTGTGTGTGCTTCCTAGGACCAATCCATCCAATTAGATTGGGCTCTTCCTAACAACCCTGGTCCAATAATGACCAATTTTGTGTCCAAATCCCTTTCAGGGGGTATAAAATATTGTGGGACCCCATAAAAATTTGAAAAAATCCTCAAATATGTAAAAATATTTAAAATATAATAAAATATTTTTATCACTCTATGACATAGTATTTTTAATATTAATTCTTAATTTTTTCCCTAAAGATTAATTATCTAAAATTTTAATTGTATTCTATAAAATATATTTCATGTCAAATGATCATGATCTTAGACTAACCAATGTATGTATGGAATTTTATTTATTTATTTTTTAGACGTAAAATTATTATAATAATTAATTAATAATAGTCTTCATATCATCCATCAACCTCATTACATGTATAAGTTAATGCACATCCATGAATGAATTTATTCATCTGTAACTTGATGATTGGAAGACTCATGTGCTTCCATTATTTTAAAAATCTCTACACACTTGGTATAGACTTCTTATAATTTGGAGTTTTGTTAAGTTATTTTTTGTATTACAAAATGTAAATCTGATAATAAAAAATTTCAAATTTTGATTATAAAAATGAAAATATAGAGAATATAATTCAACTCAAGATTGGATTTCAGTAAGTATACACACACTGTTGTGGTGAAATAATAACTTCATCAAAAATATTTAAAGAAATGTCGAGTTCATTTAAGGATAATGATGCAACTTCTAATATAGTTATTGCTGGTACTGGGGCATGTTGTGTAATAAAATGGGATGGTAATTTTACATTTTTCATCATAATATTGATTTAACAACATTATCGATGAAAACCCAGAAAAAAGTTCTAAATACCTCTCATGAAATAATTTTAGTGAAAAACTTTTATCGAACAATTACTTAATTTGATTTGAAGGCACATGTGACAACTGAACATCATAGATGACTTTTTATCGAAATAACCACAGTCAGATCCCTCTAGATCATCCACACGCACTTCAAAATTATGAGGAAGCTCTGATCATTGATGTGAAAGTGCTAACATAGCAATTCGATGAAGCCTTCAATGTCCTCACAATCACCACAACACTGATCCTTCGATCCATGAGGAAAAACATGGATAATGTGCTTCTCTCTCTAGTATGTGGGAGAGATGAGAGATAGGATCTCAAATTTGAGTAGTGAATAGTACCTCAAATTAGGGCATATTCTTACTTATATAGTAAGGTATCCAATACATTGAAATGGCTCCCTTACCCCTAAATATGCACTACGCACTTAATAAGTCTTAAACGATATGTTATGTCCAACTAACCTTGTCAGAAACATAATTTATACTTTTATCACTTAATTATACTATAATTAATATATTCTGTGATAAAATAACAGAAATAACATGACTCATTTTTTCAAAAAATATTAAATGAACCTTGACTATTAAAATAAGATTCATTAATTAAATATCTTCCCATGTATTCACATAAATATTAGTAAATAAATTAAATAAATTCAATCATTTCCAATTATTCTATACATGAATAATGATGAATTTATGTATTTATTAGAGAACGTTAAAAATCATACATCTCTCAGACCCTATAGTGAGATCCACCATGTGTTATACTCCTATTTACTAAAACAAGAAAAACATTTTAATATGTTTTGTGTATACCCCTCTAGGACCTTATCATGATAGCAGTAAATATTATTCACAAACCAGAAGTGAAGTATGGAAAACCATAATGGCCCTTAATGATATAATGATTAGTCATATAAACAGAAACATTTCTTATGAACACACATTATGTAATATATTCTATTTTTTATAAAATATCTTATAATGAAGGATGCACACTTGGTGTCCTAATTCATTACTTCCTTATTATTTGTTTACCTCAATGGAAGAACTTTACTTCTTCTACCATGGCCATAGATTTAGTGACGTTTCTGCAATATTTATCAATTGGGACTGAGATACCATTTATTTCAAGAGAAACAAATTCTATCTTAATTATTCAATCAATTTCACACCACTAATGGTGAACCCAAAGAAAGAAACCCCAATACGAAATTATTCCCATATTTTTCTTCTTACATCAATGTACATAATCAAATGTATACATGAATAATAATATCAATTCATGAGATCATTACACATGATTACATATTAAAGCTACCAATGACCCAGGAAACATGTGATGTTTCTATTGGTGGTTCATTCCTCACTATTTCAACTAATTGAGATCACCAAGTGCAAACTTTATGAGAAGAAGTCTCAATGATTATGAGAACCTACCACCTGATAGTCAAACATATCATATGTTATGTTTTGATGATGTTTCTATACCATAAGACAAGTGTTTATAAATATTATCATGGTATCTTCAAGTTATAATTATATCGTAGGATCTTATATAATATTTTTTTTGATAAAACAAGTATTCTAAGGACATTACAATTAATATAGTGAATAAATAAGTATCAACAGTATTATGGTAAGATAAAAACATATAATGGTAATCAAAGTAAATAAAGGATTTTGGTCAAGGTCACCCCCTCACAACACTCCCACATGAATATGATACAACATCTAATAATTTAAAACCATTATTGATACCGAAAATTGTATTCTAATCACATTTACATAGAATTCATGATGTGATCCTCGGTTAGACAACAAATTTCAAGTTTTAGTAAAAATTTGTCTCTTTTACAAAAGGATCACATTGTATTTCCATGTTCCTCAATAATTCTTACAAACCAAGGGATGGATATTCCTTAGAAATGTTTCTCAATCCAATGAAATAGTGGTGAGAACCTCCCTCAGAGAGTAGGCTGTGGATTTATAAAATATATGATAAAAATGTGTTGATGCCATAAGATTAATTTTTTATTATCTTTGGGGAACTTTTTGGTCTATAATCCATAATTAGGAGTGTATTTCTCTTCAGATGTTTCAATTTGACTGGTTGTGGAGCCCAAATGGCCTTACAGATCAAATTTAATGGTTGTTAGAAGTCAGGATACTTTTATAAATTTGTTTCACCGCATAGGTCGTTCATTCAAGGCCCTAGGGATATCTATTCACACAGACCCTTTTCCTAGTTCTACCAATGTTCTACAAATAGACCCTTCCACCTCTAGTTTGGGGAGGACATATGATCTACTGGACGATGAAGCTAGGTGGGAGCTATGGCCATGCAACTCCATCACCCAAGTATTTCATCCACACTTAGGTGATCTATTATTTCCTACCCTCTACGTGGATTAGGCCCCCACCATTTTAAAACACTTGGGAGAGCCTCCACTTGGGTTAGGTACTTATAATCCACCCCATTACTTCTTGGATGCAGTACTTCCAATCCACCCAATTACTATTTGGGTGAGGTACTTCCAATCCACCCAAGTAATACTTGGGAGACCCATACTTGGGTGAGCTTCAACCTTGGAGACCAATACTTGGTTGAACCACACCTGGTAAACCCATACTTTGGAGACCCACACTTGGGTGACCCGTTTCCCAAATCACATTACATATAAAATCCTTAGTTCCCAATGGTCCATACTGCAGAGGTGCATCACCCACACCCATGCTCGAGATCAACACCAGGATGTGGTCCTAGGCCATAGCCCTGGTTTCTTCACGACCATTATTGATTCCCCTCAAAATATAGAGTCACTCCATTATATTTTTTATCATGGTTGAGGATGTTTTGGTTTGAGACACATAAAATCACAACTCTCATTACAAATAACCATGAGTCGATATACTCCTCATAGTTACAAAAACATGGGCCTCCCCATGGTGTAATCCCTATCCAAACCAAATCACAATGAGTCAAGATACTCTTCTTGGATCTATAAACATGGGCCTAATCCTAGTTGTAAGACCCAACCAAACCAAATCACCATGACTTTATATCTTTCTCATGGTTATAGAGATAAGGAAATCCCTCCTAGAGTGAACCCCTAGCCTTTATTATGGGTTGTATCTAAATGGGTAGCCATATCTAACTACCCTAGTTATGAAAATATGGGAGGATCCAGGAACATCAAATATGTTTCTTATTCTCATATTTCCATGGCCTATTCCACCAGTTGATCAAGGATTTTGTAGTTTTTAGGATCTTCTTCTTCCTCATGCTTCTCACACAGACTATGAGTCTCATGGTCTAAGAGGCTAGTTGTGAACATGCAAACTGCTTCATCAGATGCATGTCTCGGTCGAGAATACTTTCCTGGATATTCTTCTTGGCTTCCTTTAGAGGGAATTCATAAGCATAGATCCTTAAATCTATGTATCCAACCACTGGGAATCCTCCTATAAGGTGTAATCCACAAACCATACTCACCCCATGGGCCTCCTATATGGTACAAGCCACAAATACATTTCCATCACTTCAAATTTCCAAATCCCATATGAGTCATACCTATATATAGTATCTATATTTATGAGTCCTCACAATTAAAACTATGTGGGATTTGATTCCCATCCAAATGGGATATATGTGATGCCTCCCTAAGGATCAAACTCAGCACCACAAATCAACCCTAGTGTGTTCTAGGCCACATCCCCAGTATGTTTCTATCCAACCTAGGGGCTCAAATCTCTTCTAGGTCTCCTAGGTCGCTTTGGCCTATGTCCCACACCAAACATTTGTCAAGAATATTTTTCTTGGATTTATTTTCTAGATTATGTTAAACTATAGGTTCTTGTCCTCATCACATGACCTTAAAATGTATTATAAGTCACATTAAGTGTAACTGAACTATGTGGGTTCTATTTCCTTTCACAAGGATATATAGGGATCCAATCTTATGGGCCCAATCCTGACATCAAAACAAATTTCGACTCCTTGTATGATGATAAATTTCATAGTGCCCCACTATGTGGCTTGAAACCAGGGTCTTAATGATAAACGGCCGAAGAATTTTTAATCTCCATACAAAGGGTATCATCAATATAGAACTTTGAATACATATAGATATCTAAGTCTATAAAGATCCTTGGATACATATAGGTGATTCTAATCTTAATGTATGAAAATAATTTACTACTGATTCAAGAGAAACTTGCATCTTACATGGGAATTAGTTAAGGATTCGTGAAAATGTCATAAATATTTAAGAGAGTCCCACAGTATGCAATAAATCCCTAAAAAAGGGTATGCTGAGCCTGACCTCACATCCTCTCAAACATTGTGATTACCTAAGCTTAATTAGATCCATTTACCAATGACAATATACCTTTGGAAGGTAGGTTCACGAAATATCTTGAATAATATAACCATTAGGTGTTTTTGGCTCCATAAAAAAACTTGATGGATGTTGTTCAAAAATTATGAACCCAATGTGAATGATTGTTCAACTATTCAAACCCCCATAATCAATCCGTCATGTTTAAAGAAATACCTATATAAATTTTCATCAGAAACAAACTCGTTATCTCTAACATGATAATCATGAATCTTATGAGATATGGATTTATTTAGGTGGTATTACACATTATCCTATGTGTAAACTATGCTAACTACGAGTTTACCTCTCTGAGTAAAATCCATCAAGAGATGATAATTCCAAATTATATTATTTTTCCTATTGTGTGACTTATCTCCATGGAAAGAACCATTGCTGCAGTATTATCACAATAAAATTGAATAGGATCTATATTTCTAGGGAAAAACACAATGTGTGTGAAAAATATACGTATCTATACTAACTTATTAGCTACATTACATGTATCTATATACTAAGATTCTACTCTAGAATCGACGACCATGGGTTTCTTCAAGAGTCTCCATCTCATCACACCACCATTCAAGAAAAATATATAGCATTTCTATCACTTCAAATCATTGTGACCTTTCTAGAAACTAGCAACATTGTATATCCTCACTATAAGTTCATCATATCTTCCCTAAAATAGGAACATATCCATTATATATCTCAAGTACTTAAAGATAGTATTTACTACTTCCCAATATATCTATCCTATATTAACTTGATATCTACCCATCATGCTTAAAGAAAAGGAATCATCAAACCTTGCATAGAGAATGGAATACATGATATATCCCACTGTTGATGCATAAGGGATTCTACTTATTCAGTTAATCTCTTCATGTGTTTTTTGGATCATTTTAAGGAAGATATTGATATAATGTGACATTGGAAACAACCCTCTCTTGGATTGTTCTATATTTTACCTTTGGAGCACCGTATAAATATCTATTCTTTGAATTCTCCCTTGAAACCTCTCTAATATATCTTGATATATCTTGATCCCTAGAATGTATTTATATTCTCCTAAGTATTATATAGACAACCATTCATTCAAACTAATCATAATTGACTATATTACATTCATTTCCCATAATTAATAAATCATCAACGTATAATACTAAGAAAATGATGGAATTATAACTAGCCTTATTATAATAACATGGGTCACTTTAATTATTAGGGAAACCAGATTCCCTTATGGCCTCATCAAAATGAACATTCTATGATCATGATTACCGATTCGACCCATAAATTTATCTCTGCCGATTTTATAATTTATTTTCAATCATGTCTTCATGAACCCTTCAGGATGAGTCATATAGACATATTCATCCAAATTCCCATTTAAAAAATAAGTTTTAACATATATTTTCAAAATTTCATAATTATGGAATGCTTATTTGCAAGTAATATTCTAATGTATTTCAACATCACTATTGATGACAAGGTTTCATCATAGTTTATACCATGATGTTTCCTGAAACTATTCACTACCAATAATTCCTTACAAGTATTTACTTTACAATACATGCCCAACTTTTTATTAAATAATAATTTATACCCATTCAATTTTACATCAACTAAAGAGTCTACATAAAAACAAAATTGGTGTAGGTAGATGGAATCCATATTAGAATGTATGAAATATTTCCATTTATTAGCATCATTTCATTCTTCTACTTTCTTATAGTTAGAGATTTATCATTATCTAAGAGTAATTTTTAACCTGACTCAGTGAAAAAGAATGCATATATATCTGGTTCACTAACCTCTCAAGTAGACCTATGTAGGACTTGTGTCTTAGGAACATATTCATACTCCACTATCTATTACAGAGATTATACTTGTACCTACTCTTATGCATTGTAACGCCCCGACCCCAGCTACCCAGAGTCGGTGCATTATTACATAACATTGGCATGATCACAAGAAAGATCAAATCTCGAAAGACCGATTGGTTTAGTAGCCTTGGAAACACTAGATATATTCATAAGTTTTACATTAAATCATAAAATGAAAAACTACTACAACAACATAATGTTTTCACAGTCCACACTATATCCCCTCATAATATCCATGCAGGTCATTCATAACTTACTTCTTCATATCCTGGGAAAAATAAAACATAGAAAAGGGGTGAGCTCAAATGCCCAGTAAGGATAACAATATAGCATAACATTCAAAATAAGCATAGACATTTAAGGCAATGCATTACTAAAACAAAATCCTTTTAAACTTGAACTTCAACATGGTATGGCATAAATAAAATGAAATAATGCCATTTACTTATTCACATGGATATTCTACTAATCGAATAATCACATGAAAAAATCAATAACCACTTTCATAATTAAGGAATGCATAATGTCAAACGTTATTTTCATTGTCTAGGCCTCATCCCAAGACCTAGGGGTTACTTCTAACCGGAACCCAACCCGGAGTGCCTCTAATAACCGGACACCAACCCGGAGTGCCTCTAATAACCGGACACCAACCCGGAGTACCTCTAATAACCGGAGACCAAACCGGAGGGCTTACTTTTACCAGTCCCTAACCTGGAGGGCTTAATTTAACCAGTCCCCAACTTGGAGGGCTTACTTTAACCAGTCCCCAACCTGGAGGGCTTACTTTTACCGGTCCCCAACCCGGAACATACTTGTTCAGCACATTCATCTGAAGAAAAGTTTGAAATATAACATAAACATTCGGATTAAAAATAACTTCTGAAATGTCAACACTTTAAACATAAACCATGAGTGATATAAAAATAGCACATCCACAGTCAAACATAACTCATTCGATACAATATGGAAGATTGTATTGTATCACATTGACCTCAATCAAGAATAATGAAGGATGTTGACATAGATGAAATCAAAATTCTTTTTAGAGAAATATCTCTTCCTATTTTTGAAATCATTTAAGAGCCATATAAAATAAAACATTTTCTTGAAAATATTCTTATAAGCTTGTAAGGGAAGCTTTGACGATTTTATAACGGCGGAAAATAACCGCACCCGCCGTATAAGTTAAAAAAACATTCTTATCTTAATTCTGTCGAAAAGGTTAAAAAGGACCTTGTTTTGAAAACGACAGAAAGATTCCTTTATAAACTTCTTACAAAAAGTCAAACAAGGATATAAATGAATTTAACCCATATTCTTGTAAATAATAAATATGTTTTGAAATAAATTACGAAGAAACATGGATGTGGATGATAAAGAAATCCCAGTAGATTATTACGTATAATCAACCTCGGATAATGAAGAGATTGTGAAATAACCCTTACCTTGTACTTTTCCTTGGTTGGGGTAGGTTAACCTCCTGTATAATGGTGAAATAATTGTTATTAAATTATACAAGAATCATATACATTAATATGATATCATATATGATCTTTTAATATTGATTTGATAATAATATCTTAGTATTATCGTTGTTTCGGGTGTGAACTTACTTGTTTGATTTTGTATGTTTTGTTACGTAAGACATGTTTGTAAAGGATAAGTTGTATATTATTCAAATCCAGAATGGTGTAAAGTCCTTAAACATCATTTTTAAATCATCAAATGATAATTATACTTGAATGGATACGATGGAGAATGAATCTCATCGCGTTCGTGGAGACGGTAGTCCGTACGTACGCACGAACGCTACTTCCATTTAATTTTTATTTTAAAAGAATCGAATACAAATGATACATAGGTATATTACTATTCCAGTATAATATAATATTTTATATATGTTACTTATGTTCATTAACACCATCCTTTATACGTTCCATGTGTGGTATGAACGAGTCATATCATTTTAAGGGGGCGGTAGTCCGCACTTCCTCAAATGAAATTATCGTATGTATATACAACATGAAACGAATAATGGTATGAAATAAAATGGAATTACAGAAGATTATATATAAAATATATATCATTAATATCATATTTAATTACAGTTCCATCATAATGACCTCCATGAGAGGCGGTAAGATGTATTTGAACAATCATCATTTCGTGAGGCGTTAGTTTGCCATCCACAGAAACATTATGTTCATCATCCATTAGATGGATTTGTGTGTATGTGTAGTTTGAATACTTCTTATAACAACATCCTAGTATATTGAGGATACTGGTGTTGTTACAAAAGAAAGGAAATAAAAAGAGTTTGGGGGTTGGAGAAGCAAAATAAATGAAAATAATTTAAGAGAAATCGTTACCTTTAATTTAGGTAACTCACTTTGGTTGGAACCAAAGGACTTCTTGAAATGCTTTCTGCCTAAGGGTAAGCTTCAAGGAGGAGGAGAGGGATGTGGGGAGCTTAGTTTGGCAGAGTTTGGACGAGCCAAGTGGCTTGAGAGGTGTGAGGAAAAGAGAAGGAGTGCCCTTTTATAAGAGGGGTGAGGGGCACTTTTGGAAAAGCTAGAAATATTAATTTATAATAAATTCATATTCGGTTTCCAAAGGCTCCAAAGTTTACTATTCAAAGGATGAGGTGGGTATAGGTCGAAAACAACTCATCCAATAGAATTTAGACAGGTTTGGGTACTTATATTAACCTTATCTTTAAGTATTAACTCTAAGTTAATTAGTTTCACTTTTACAATGTCTCTTTGTATTTTTATATAATATGGTTAATAAACTTACTATATACATCCAAAAGACCCCCAAGTGGTCCATTAATGATTAACCTATCATAATATAAGTCTCTTGGCCGAACCTTATATTTTTAGGAATTTAATATCAATTAATAATATAATATTTGTTTTAAGAACTCTTTTATGTCAATTTTGACACTATTCAATAGTTGATTTTTGTGAAACTCATAACAGATTGATTACTTCGAACAAAGTCATTTAAATCAATCCTAATATATCATATTATCCTAGAAAATTAGTGTAATTCATTAAAAGTTTCATATTATATTTATTTGGGTATTTATAATATCAATTATGTTAATTTTTTACTATTTTAGTAATTACTGCATCATCATTGTGTCATAAATAAAATATATTATATAATGTCTAAAAATTATAAATAAAACATCATTATGTAGGAAATCTTTTTAGCTTTCTAATGAATATTTATAATCGAAAAGCCAACATGTATAACCCTATGTAAAAATTGTTCTTCTAAAAGATGTAAGCTTATGCCATTTTTATTTTTATTTTAACTTTATTAATATAATGTGTCCCTACCACATACAAGTGGCTCCAAGGGGTCCCCAAACTGACCCAAGGATGCTCATGGTCGGGTATGTGTCCACCAATAAGGTTAGGACACGATTTAGGTTAATTTTTTATTATTATAATATTATTTTTTAACCCTTATTTACCGGATTTACCCTTAACCATGGTAAATAAAATATTTACCTCAGTAATTATTCAAAATGTCTAAAAATAAAAGTTACCTATTTACACAATTTGGACATCCTGATTCCAAATATGGAATCCATTTTTCAAAATTCAAAACACAGAAGTGGCAGAAATTAATTTAAAATTAATTCCCGCTGTCAAAACAAAAAGCGTGTTTTTAAGAGATAATAACTATCAAAAGATTGGCACTTGTTTATGTTCGGTTTAATTGTAAAATTATGTCCAATGACCAACATTATATTAAATGGTAAAAATATATTCTAAATATACTTTCAAACCAATCAAATTCATAATTTATAACTATTAATTATTTTGATTAAAAAAGTTGTTTTTAATTAAAATTTAGTAATTTTCACTATTCATCAAAATATGAAAGTTATCCGAAATGTACCAAAATTTCACCTTAGGCTAAATTCGATATTCTGAATCCAAAAATGAAGTCCATTTTTAAATATAAAATATATATAATTTCAAAAAGTAGGTATTACTATTCATAATGGCTAGTTTGATTAGTTATGGTGTGTTAGAACTCGGTGTTGCGTACAACACACGCTATCACATTATTCAAAGAGAAGCGTACCGTAGAAGCTTGGGGTGTTTCATTTTAAATTTTTGATGTCTCCATTTAGTCAAAAAGTTTAAAATATAGTATTTAAAAAGGGTTCACTATTAAATTTGATAAAAGTGCAATACTGAAAATGAATTTGTTCTTGCATTATATCTAAGAAACTCATAATATGGATTCTAAAATTATAAGGATTATATAAACATTAAAATTTATCTAATACTATTCATAACCTCTTTTGAACGGCTTGTTTGGTAAGTCATGGTGTGCTTGAACTTGGTGTTACATGTAGTGAATGTTATTGAATTATTTTGAAGAACTAACACACTATGAAATCTTGGGGTGTTACATTCTCCCCTCCTTCAATAAATTGCGTCCTCGCAATTTGAAATTGTTCTTCGAAAATAAAAGGTTGAAAATAGATAATATATTTGTGGGAAACCCCACATCGGAAATTGGGTTACTAAAATTTAGTCTTAATATGAGGAAAAGAGAAATGAAAGGGTCACCACCAAATTATGATCTTGATTAGGAGAACATTGGTGGCAATTAGAGACATATAATCGGAGGAAAAACGTAAATATTTATAGGTAGTGATTGAGGTCATCAATCACAAACAAGTGTATAAAATTGAGGTCCTTAAACTCATCAATCTATGATGATTTGAAGTACCATCGGTTCAACAAAATATAGGGTATTGGGATAACACATTTTTGACGTTTCAAAATATCTTAGTTGAAATCCCACATCGAAAAATGAATTAATGAGGCCTCTATTTAAAATAAAGAATGGAAAGTATGAAGATTACCGAAAATAACACATACTAGGGTTCCATGTAGGAAAATATGGATATGGAGGAGAAATCTAACCATCAATTATCTGATGGAGAGTGGTAGAGAACATGGCTATGAACAGGCCAAAAATCCCAAAGCCATAAATTAGTGATGATCTAAGGTACCATCTAGGACAACATTTTTGTTCTAAGTTCCTTTTCTTAACGTTGTGGAATTTATTTATGAGATTGGATAAGATCATAAGGAGGTATACATACTTTATAATTAGAGTTTTATCCATTAATAAATTTCTACCACAAACTCATCTTTCACTCTAAAACATAATAGAACGTAAAAAAAATTCTATTTACACTATTCGTATAGGGTTCCAAAATAATCGAATTTATAATTCATCTACAAGATCTTTTAATAAAAACTAAATTATTTAATCTGGGACATCTCGTGGGCCAGTGGTAGGTGATACACCCTTGTCGCCCTTCGGTTGCGGGTTCAAGTTTCGCAGCTTTGCCGGACGCGACGGGTTGCCGCCCGACCTCCGGGTTGTCCTTTTATGGCAGTCCAAAATTAATATCAAACTTAGAATTTATTCAAAATACTTCTGTCCAAACTCACAGTCCAACATTTATAAGGAAGGTAAACATAATGTAGATCCTTTTTACCCTGTAATAGAATATCAATACCTTCATCGTGTATTCTTTTAAAATACTGAAACATCCTGATTTACCATAATCCTTATTGATTACACTCATGCTCCCTTATTCCATATAGAATGATGGATATACTTCATCAATCCAAAAATGTTTTAAACCCCACAATGATGGAATATACAAATCATTAATCAGCTTCAAGGTAGTCAAGAATATCCAATATAATTTATCCAAATCAATCATGTATTATTCTAAAATCACTACTTCGGTATCAGAACCATATTATGGTTTATCTTTCTCTCAACCATATATTTTCCAAAAATTTAACCTTCTATTGAGTCACTTTTCTTTGTTCCACACAATCTCAAGTCCTTAATGAAATAGTACTGCAGTACAATCCTTATATACTCCATAATTATTATAACAAGTACATTGTTGATACAAAACTCAATTGACATAATCAACATAAGAACTCTAATCATTCCTCTTCATATGTGGTAGTATCATAACTTGATTATTATCCAATAGCATCATTTGCGGCATAGTCTGATGACTGGGACATAGGTTCGTGTAGTGTCCAAACTCCTTGCAAATGAAGCATTGTACATTTGAAACCATTTTCTTACCCTTACAGTCACGTACTTTGTGCCCTTTTCCTCCACACTTATAACAAACTCTCATTAATTTCAGGCAAGCTCCAGGGTGTTTCTTTCCACAGTTACCACATATGGGAAAATTCCTCTTTTCCCTCTTCCCTTTATCAATCTTTCTCTCTTCCATCATGTTCTTCTCTTGCTTCCCTTCAAGGCCATAGGACTCAGCAAACTCTTTACTTATCTTATCAACACATGATATTATATCTTCATATGATGATAATACATGGGAGACTATTTCTCTTATAAATTCTAGCTTAAGACCATGAAAGATATGATCCTTCCTTCTCTTTGGATCATGTGCATTTCTGGAGTTCTCATTCCTTCTACTGGGCGCCATTTCTAAACAATGGGATACACTAGATCAGTTTATGAATCAAAATACATAATCCCATACTTATAAAACACTTAACATAAATTGAACTAATTATGGATATAATCCATAATCATAAAAATGTTTTCTTTGAGGATGTATATTCTCATAAACCCTTCATAATAATTTGTAAAGAAAATGAGAGTTATCCTAAGCATATCCCCCGGGAGTGTCGTAACCAAGAGTGCAGCAAGGCCCGTTGTCGTGCACCAGTTCCCGTTTGAGTCTAGCTCAAAGCGGTGTTTTCGGGTTTTACCCCTAGGTACATCTGTGCCAGAGCCGCCTCTACCTTCTCGTATCCAGACAGGGATGTATTGCTCGGAAAACTCACAAAATCTCTACAATACCAAAATTCTAGGAAGTTCTTCTATACTAATCCTCAAAGTTCATCTTAGGTCTACATGCTCTAATCAGAGTTTATCTAATCTAGCTTCCAAGGTTTGTACTAAACTTCCTCTGATACCAACTGTAACGCCCCGACCCCAGCTACCCAGAGTCGGTGCATTATTACATAACATTGGCATGATCACAAGAAAGATCAAATCTCGAAAGACCGATTGGTTTAGTAGCCTTGGAAACACTAGATATATTCATAAGTTTTACATTAAATCATAAAATGAAAAACTACTACAACAACAGAATGTTTTCACAGTCCACACTATATCCCCTCATAATATCCCTGCAGGTCATTCATAACTTACTTCTTCATATCCTGGGAAAAATAAAACATAGAAAAGGGGTGAGCTCAAATGCCCAGTAAGGATAACAATATAGCATAACATTCAAAATAAGCATAGACATTTAAGGAAATGCATTACTAAAACAAAATCCTTTTAAACTTGAACTTCAACATGGTGTGGCATAAATAAAATGAAATAATGCCATTTACTTATTCACATGGATATTCTACTAATCGAATAATCACATGCAAAAATCAATAACCACTTTCATAATTAAGGAATGCATAATGTCAAACGTTAATTTCATTTTATAGGCCTCATCCCAAGACCTAGGGGTTACTTCTAACCGGAACCCAACCCGGAGTGCCTCTAATAACCGGACACCAACCCGGAGTGCCTCTAATAACCGGACACCAACCCGGAGTACCTCTAATAACCGGAGACCAAACCGGAGGGCTTACTTTTACCAGTCCCTAACCTGGAGGGCTTACTTTAACCAGTCCCCAACCTAGAGGGCTTACATTAACCAGTCCCCAACCTGGAGGGCTTACTTTTACCGGTCCCCAACCCGGAACATACTTGTTCAGCACATTCATCTGAAGAAAAGTTTGAAATATAACATAAACATTCGGATTAAAAATAACTTCTGAAATGTCAACACATTAAACATAAACCATGAGTGATATAAAAATAGCACATCCACAGTCAAACATAACTCATTCGATACAATATGGAAGATTGTATTGTATCACATTGACCTCAATCAAGAATAATGAAGTATGTTGACATAGATGAAATCAAAATTCTTTTTAGAGAAATATCTCTTCCTATTTTAGAAATCATTTAAGAGCCATATAAAATAAAACATTTTCTTGAAAATATTCTTATAAGCTTGTAAGGGAATCTTTGACGATTTTATAACGGCGGAAAATAACCGCACCCGCCGTATAAGTTAAAAAAACATTCTTATCTTAATTCTGTCGAAAAGGTTAAAAAGGACCTTGTTTTGAAAACGACGGAAAGATTCCTTTATAAACCTCTTACAAAAAGTCAAACAAGGATATAAATGAATTTAATTCATATTCTTGTAAATAATAAATATGTTTTGAAATACATTACGAAGAAACATGGATGTGGATGATAAAGAAATCCCAGTAGATTATTACGTATAATCAACCTCGGATAATGAAGAGATTGTGAAATAACCCTTACCTTGTACTTTTCCTTGGTTGGGGTAGGTTAACCTCCTGTATAATGGTGATATAATTGTTATTAAATAATACAAGAATCATATACATTAATATGATATCATATATGATCTTTTAATATTGATTTGATAATAATATCTTAGTATTATCGCTGTTTCGGGTGTGAACTTACTTGTTTGCTTTTGTATGTTTTGTTACGTAAGACATGTTTGTAAAGGATAAGTTGTATATTATTCAAATCCAGAATGGTGTCAAGTCCTTAAACATCATTTTTAAATCATCAAATGATAATTATACTTGAATGGATACGATGGAGAATGAATCTCATCGCGTTCGTGGAGACGGTAGTCCGTACGTACGCACGAACGCTACTTCCATTTAATTTTTATTTTAAAAGAATCGAATACAAATGATACATAGGTATATTACTATTCCAGTATAATATAATATTTTATATATGTTACTTATGTTCATTAACACCATCCTTTATACGTTCCATGTGTGGTATGAACGATTCATATCATTTTAAGGGGGCGGTAGTCCGCACTTCCTCAAATGAAATTATCGTATGTATATACAACATGAAACGAATAATGGTATGAAATAAAATGGAATTACAGAAGCTTATATATAAAATATATATCATTAATATCATATTTAATTACAGTGCCATCATAATGACCACCATGAGAGGCGGTAAGATGTATTTGAACAATCATCGTTTCGTGAGGCGTTAGTTTGCCATCCACAGAAACATTATGTTCATCATCCATTAGATGGAGTTGTGTGTATGTGTAGTTTGAATCCTTCTTATAACAACATCCTAGTATATTGAGGATACTGTTGTGGTTACAAAAGATAGGAAATAAAAAGAGTTTGGGGGTTGGAGAAGCAAAATAAATGAAAATAATTTAAGAGAAATCGTTACCTTTAATTTAGGTAACTCACTTTGGTTGGAACCAAAGGACTTCTTGAAATGCTTTCTGCCTAAGGGTAAGCTTCAAGGAGGAGGAGAGGGATTTGGGGAGCTTAGTTGGGCAGAGTTTGGACGAGCCAAGTGGCTTGAGAGGTGTGAGTAAAAGAGAAGGAGGAGTGCCCTTTTATAAGAGGGGTGAGGGGCACTTTTGGAAAAGCTAGAAATATTAATTTATAATAAATTCATATTCGGTTTCCAAAGGCTCCAAAGTTTACTATTCAAAGGATGAGGTGGGGATAGGTCGAAAACAACTCATCCAATAGAATTTAGACAGGTTTGGGTACTTATATTAACATTATCATTAAGTATTAACTCTAAGTTAATTAGTTTCACTTTTACAATGTCTCTTTGTATTTTTATATAATATGGTTAATAAACTTACTATATACATCCAAGCGACCCCCAAGTGGTCCATTAATGATTAACCTATCATAATATAAGTCTCTTGGACGAACCTTAGATTTTTAGGAATTTAATATCAATTAATAATATAATATTTGTTTTAAGAACTCTTTTGTGTCAATTTTGACACTATTCAATAGTTGATTTTTGTGAAACTCATAACAGATTGATTACTTCGAAAAAAGTCATTTAAATCAATCCTAATATATCATATTATCCTAGAAAATTAGTGTAATTCATTAAAAGTTTCATATTATATTTATTTGGGTATTTATAATAACAATTATGTTAATTTTTTACTATTTTAGTAATTATTGCATCATCATTGTGTCATAAATAAAATAAATTATTTAATGTCTAAAAATTATAAATAAAACATAATTATGTAGGAAATCGTTTTATCTTTCTAATGAATATTTATAATCGAAAATCCAACATGTATAAACCTATGTAAAAATTGTTCTTCTAAAAGATGTAAGCTTATGCCATTTTTATTTTTATTTTAACTTTATTAATATAATGTGTCCCTACCACATACAAGTGGCTCCAAGGGGTCCCCAAATTGACCCAAGGATGCTCATGGTCGGGTATGTGTCCACCAATAAGGTTAGGACACGTTTTAGGTTAATTTTGTATTATTATAATATTATTTTTTTACCCTTATTTACCGGATTTACCCTTAACCATGGTAAATAAAATATTTACCTCAGTAATTATTCAAAATGTCTAAAAATAAAAGTTACCTATTTACACAATTTGGACATCCTGATTCCAAATATGGAATCCATTTTTCTAAATTCAAAACACAGAAGTGGCAGAAATTAATTTAAAATTAATTCCCGCTGTCAAAACAAAAAGCGTGTTTTTAAGAGATAATAACTATCAAAAGATTGGCACTTGTTTATGTTCGGTTTAATTGTAAAATTATGTCCAATGACCAACATTATATTAAATGGTAAAAATATATTCTAAATATACTTTCAAACCAATAAAATTCATAATTTATCACTATTAATTATTTTGATTAAAAAAGTTGTTTTTAATTAAAATTTAGTAATTTTCACTATTCATCAAAATATGAAAGTTATCCGAAATGTACCAAAATTTCACCTTAGGCTAAATTCGATATTCCGAATCCAAAAATGAAGTCCATTTTCAAATATAAAATATATATAATTTCAAAAAGTATGTATTACTATTCATAACGGCTAGTTTGATTAGTTATGGTGTGTTAGAACTCGGCGTTGCGTACAACACACGCTATCACATTATTCAAAGAGAAGAGTACCGTAGAAGCTTGGGGTGTTTCATTTTAAATTTTTGATGTCTCCATTTAGTCAAAAAGTTTAAAATATAGTATTTAAAAAGGGTTCACTATTAAAGTTGATAAAAGTGCAATACTGAAAATGAATTTGTTCTTGCATTATATCTAAGAAACTCATAATATGGATTCTAAAATTATAAGGATTATATAAACATTAAAATTTATATAATACTATTCATAACCTCTTTTGAACGGCTTGTTTGGTAAGTCATGGTGTGCTTGAACTTGGTGTTGCATGTAGTGAAAGTTATTGAATTATTTTGAAGAACTAACACACTATGAAATCTTGGGGTGTTACATGCATCTAGAGTATTAAATTAATCAAATTCAATATTTCTTCAACCTTTTTTATTAGAAATATTTTCCCATTTTAAAATTTTTTCATATATTTCCACAATCACTTTTCTATGTGATGGTTTATATAGGTAATATCATTTAGTTTCTTTTGGATAACCTATAATGATTCACTTAATGATTTGATATTCTAATTGATCACTAAGTATAGTCTTAACAAAAATCCTCTTATCCCCATATAGGTGTGTGTGAAATAATAGTTTTCTTATCATAACACATATGAAATATCATTTATTTCTTTAGTTGGTACTCATTTTAGTGTATATAGTACTTTTTATAGTATATATACTCAAAAGGTTAATGGAATAGTTAACCAACTTATCATTTATTTAACCATATCATGTATGGTCCGATTCTTGTTTTCACTAACATTATTCCATTGACATGTATGAGGAGGAGTGATTTGGGATAATATCATACACTCCTTTAACTGATCAATGAAATATTGGGTGAGATTCTCTCTGAACTAATATGAGTGGGGTTCCTTAATCTTCTTACCATTCGAGTTTTCTACATCATATTGGTACTCCTTAAAAATATAAAATAAATCTTTATTATACCTCATTATGTATATATATTCATACCCAACATAGTAATTATAAAAAGTGACTAAGAATTAAATCCCACCACTTTACTCTACTGGAAATAGACTATACACATCAGTATGAAATAATTTCAATAGTTAAATGGACCTTACTCCTTTCCCAATGAAGGGTTATTTATTCATTTACCCTTGTAAACAATCATGACATACATTCATAGGTTTTAAATTAGTAGAGTCTAAATACCCTACTTGATGTAATTTATGAAAACTTATATCCTTTACATGACCAATCCTAATGTACCACAAGAAAGTGTTATATGAGGCATAATCACTGGTTTGTTATTGATTTTCAATAAAGGGTTTTCAATTTCAATTATACAAAAGGTATTCTTAATGTATTATATAAAATTGCATATTTTGTCCTTATAAAAGACACAACATTAATATAAACATGAAATATAATTCAATGGTGTTTAAAATCTACCATGAGATTATGTTTCATGGAACTAAAATAACATAATAACAATTGTATAATACATGAACCAAACAACAATTCAAGGTCATGTGATATTCTCTCACAACTGAGGCTGCTAGTCTCACACCATTTTCATTATGAAGATCAACCATACCAATTTCAATCTTATAAAATATACTTAGTTCCTATGTATAAATAAAAAATGTGTGAGTCACATGTTGTATCTAATACATAAATTATAGATAAATATATATTTCATTAAATGATGAAAATACCTATGATATAATTGTTTTCTTGATTTATTTTTTCATCCATGAAATTTCTATTCTTGTGGAATTTCTAGACAATTGAATAGATAATATCCTCTTAGTAACTTATCTGAATATATATCTTTGGATTCTTGGATGTAAAATGTATTGAGTTCTTTGGCTTGGGTTTAGCCTTAGACCCATTATCCTTGAGCTTCCTCCTCTTATTCACCACAGGAATGGAATATTTGGTATTATTCATATCATTTTATATTTTTAGAACTAAATAAAATATATTTGGGAAATAATTTTCCAAGTTATTCAAGTTATAATTAAAAATAAATGTTGAGAAGGTATATATTAAATATGAGAGAATGAGATCAGTTTCTAGATCTTGGTTTTTTAACCTAAGGGATTAAAGTATCACAATGTACCAAATCATCTTGAGTACATCAGGTATTACTTGATTCTATTATTCTATGTTACACTGATACCATAAGATACTATCTTTTTTTAGTTGCATCCCTCATTGATTTTTTTTATTTAAAAACTTTTATTTGGTTTTTCCTTTATCTTTGACCCTTGGTAGTCAAGTATCATTAGAGGAAAACAATATTTTATTGGATAAAATGACCTAATTTCATGGATGTATGTTTTTTTGAATTAATTGAGTCTTGGTATAAATGTGTTAAAGTGTATTATATGTGTTTCCCTTATGTTTGAATGCTTTGGATCTAAGTCAAGATCATCTAAAGAATCTTGGAAAAGAGCTGTCTGTAGAGAATTTATACGATGTGTATATGTATTTCATGATGTGTATCTATATTCAGTTAGATTCCATGAAATGGGTTCATGAAATTAAATGAATTCAAATCATGAATATGGTTCTAATCGAGTAATGTTTAAGTACGGTAATTTTAACCTAAGGTGATACATTTTTCAACATAACTCATAAAAAAATAATTGCATGTTGTCTAAATATTACATGTCATTTATTTCTCAGAATCGATGGTTTTAAAACCACAATGTGTATGTAATTTACTTCTTCATCAACTAAAACCATCCTCCCTCATACCCTTGGTGATTTCCAGGTGATTTTGGAGTCTCCCCTTCACTTTTGAACATTCCAATCAAATATTTAATCCCTACTCAGTCATAATTACTTGGTTTTCCCCTCTACGTCACTTTTTTTCTTCTAATCATGGTATAATATTTTTACTTCCATGGAAAATGGTGTTGATATTTATCTTGTGCGATCTAGTTATTCTTTATATCTTTTTCACCTTTGTTTTGGTTGGTGTTACCAGTTAGAAGCATTTTCTGGATCATTGTTCAAAGGTAGGTGGTCTAAAACATAACCACATGGTCTATTTAATAGTTTAAGTATGCAAAATATTGCGATTATGCTGAAAAAAATGTACATTAATTAATTGAATTGTGAATGATGATAAATCATGTTTGTTATTATTCTTTGGATCCCTTTTGTTTCAATGGTGATGCGGCATGGATTGCAGCTACCCATTGGTTGATCCTACCCATTGAATAATAATGTTTGAGATAATGTTTTAATGTTTGTTTAACATGACATAGGACCTTAGTTGATTTATTTTGATAGATTCACCTTGGTAAATGGTTAAATTTACTATTGAAATTTCTATACATTATATGATATGATTGGGTGAAAATAGCATGTTGATGGTTTTAGACCCTCTTGATAAATGAAATGTTTAATTGAAAGATAAATGGTAATTTTTAGAATTCAATATTGTGGATTATGATATGATATTCTGATATCATTTCTAATATGAATTTTGTTTTCTCTTATGATGTAATTATTATTTAGAGGGTTGTTCCAATTTCATTTTTTAATTCTTATATTGATATCATGGCCTTGTTTCATGTTATAATGCTTATATAGTAGGCTTATCCCAGTTTCATTAAATAATTATTAAATAGAGGGCTTGGACTAGTTTCTTGTTTTAATTATTATATAGTGGTACTCGTTAAGTTTCATGTTGTAACTCTAATATAGTGGGTTTTGATTAGTTTCATATTGTAATGCATATATAGTGTGATTGGACTTTTTTCATGTTTCAACACTTATTTATGGGGCTTAGGCTAGATGTTGAAATGATTATATAGAGGGCATGCTCCGGTATGCTGAAATGATTATACAGATAAATTTTCATCGTTATGTGACTATACTATATATTTATGTTTATGGTTGGAATGTTTGTGCTATATACTCAGAGATATTTTTTCATGGTGCTGAAGCAGGTTGTTTATTGTATTATATTATGTCGATTAATTAATGCACCTATTTATTTCATTAATTCATGAACTTATTATCATACTGATTTTGTTTATACATGGTAGTATTGGCCTACTAAGTTTTACTCTCACCATATATGGTCAACCATTTGGTACCTGAGAAGATTACATAGATGTTGTTTTGGCCATGATTAAGGGATCTTGTAGTTGATCATTACTTATTGGATAGTTAGATCATGGAGGTAGGAACAACATGGGGTTTGGGATTTGGGTTTTGTGTTGTTTATGTCAGTATGGTATTTTATTTTATTAATTTTAGTTTCATATTTAGATACATTTTTTCCTATCATTTCATGGTTCACTATTAATTGGTTTACTGATTCCTCCTTTTACTTTCTAGTTGTATGTTGCATTATTTCATATATTTTACAATTACCCTTACATTTCTTTTTATTTGTTTACTGTAACTCTATTAAAACTCTACACGAGGGGGTATATTCTACCCACTATATTCTTCCACCCATGTTGTTATTTGGCTGCCTCAGGTGTATGAGGAGGAATATTTGAGGTCTCGTAACTAACTAGATTTGTCCATGTGAGAGAGTGTTGGGTCATAGGATGTTACAATGTGGTATCAGATCCAGGTTTTTCTTCTCAGTTTCATTACTATTTGGTAAATTTATAAAGGATACTATGATGTTTCAGTTATTTATAATGATCTTGTTCATGGGAGTAGCTAACCCATGTATGGGGGGAACCGAGTACCCAGAGATGGGATTGTTGTTCATGGTTCTTTTATTATGGTTGATGTTATTTTACCTTGGTTGATTCAAATATTTTGTGATGTTATTATTTCTATATATTTTTACATGTTTCCCAATGTCAATATATAAGAGTATACATGCATCATGATAGGAACATATGGATATATCTTGACAAGAATTGTTCACAATTAGGAAAATTTTGTTGCATGTGATCTATACTTTCCTGTATGAACTGTGAAATAGGATACCTATTATATCTGATAAATTAAATGGAAGAACTATTATTCAATACTAAAAAACTTGTAATATATGTTCAGAGATACCACGAGTTAATGGTTCTCTGTTGTGTTCTCTTTTTAAGGTTGACCTTTTTGTTATCTACTCTTCTGAGCATTTTATTTTCCATGTACAGAAAATTTCTCGTTTTCACCTTCGAATTGAGTGATAGTAGAGTGGTAATTATCATTATCCATATTAATTTGAGCTAGATATTCCTATTTATTAAGAGGATCAATTAGTTTTTTATCTTCACAACAGCTTTCTAAGGGTCATGTGATCCATGGATAGGTAGAATGTTCACACCGTACCTTTGATGTATGAGCTAAATAGAGAGTTTCATCTATAGAATATGCCTATGTTAAATAAAGAGGGAGATCCTAGGAAGTTGAGTTCTGGATTGAGACAATCCAAAATATATTTAGGATCCTAAGTACACCCACATATATGATATTGAATATTATTATGTACATGCTCCATGGACCTTCCAAGCGTGGGAGGAATATTCTAGAGAAAACTGGGAAGCAAGAGGAGTTATCCTTGAAATAATTTGAGGTGAATATTATGATACACTTCTATCCATTAATTTTTAGGGATGATATGGATTATGAGTTCATGAACCTATCATAATAGGTCATTTCAGCAATAGACAATGTTGTACGTTTCAACAACTTGCATCACTTTTCATTATCTTTAGTTACTGATGAGATCTCTAGGTAAAGATCTTTATAGGATGGGAATTTCTATGAGATAGGATAATAGGTAAACAAATTTTTCATGAGTATGTTTTTGGATGTGATGAATTAAGAATTCTTTATGGATGGGAACCTAAGAGACACCCCAAGAAGTAGCAACGATATTACATTAGGGAGAACCGGGGCACTTCTTCTAAGTGAAACAAGCACTGCTTTGAAAATTTTCACTAAGGAAACAGTTGGTAGAGAAACCAGTGAAGATGGAATACATCACATGACCATTTTATTTTGTAGTGCTATCAGTGTGTAAAGTTGGTCCACAAGCATCCTTAGTGTCCATACCCTTCTTGGTATTCACATACTTGTAGTAGGATGGGTCACCTATAAAAGTATTGTAGGGAAACGTAGCAGTAGATCTATATTAGGGTATCATGACAAGTAGTTGTGTATGGTAAGGACTCAAATACACCTCAGCAGATAGGTATTTGGAGTTCCATGGGACGTTCAAGTTGAATCAGGGGACGAGGTATCAAAGTGTGGGAGCCGTAGTACCAGTTAGAGGGAATATATCAGGGGAGTAAAACTGGATCCCATGGTAGATGGGTGATTCAACTGCATGTTATGTAGACTACTCCGGAATGTGTGGATGTAATACCTTCTACCATCACAAGAATTATTTTAGTATCATATACCCTTTCTTTTGTTTTATTTGATATATGATCATCACATTCCTTTTTTATCTTCACTTTTCAAAAATGATTTGGGATTTTTTTTGTAAATTCATGGGTGGTCATAAAGTACCATTTTAGTGAAAATTGTATTTTCTCATGGATTAGATAACAATCCTTGTGATGTATGATGGATTAATGAGGTAGGATACTTTTCCTCCAATGGGAGAGCATTTTTTGGATGTATTCCCTAAAATTTTCTATAGATTACCGCATGAGTGGGAGATCGAGTTCACAATCGAGTTAGTACCAGGAGTAGAGGGAATTTTTATTCCACCTTACAGGATGGAACTGGTAGAGATTCAAGAGTTGAATGTTTAGTTGGATAGTCCTAAAGTTAATATTTTCAAATAGACTAGTACATCTCTTTGGGGTTATCTAGATATTTTCTCCAAGAAGTATAACAATAATTAGTGATTTTGTATGGTTAATTAGATATTGAACCATATTAAAATCAAGAACCATAATCCCCTTATGTGTATCGATGATATCTACAATCAGATGAGATGTGATAAGATCTTCTCCAAGATTTATTTAAGATCAAGATACCACAAGTTTATGGTGAGACCATTTAACATACCTCAGACTTCTTTTAAGAGGAGTTACATCTTTTATGATATTATAGTTATGTATTTTTGGTTTGACGAACACACTGATAGTATTCATGGCCTTGATGAATCATATCTTTAATCCTTCTTCGGATCAATTTATGGTGATTTTCATTGATGATATATTAGTGTAATCCAAATCAAAGGAAAATGATTCCCAACATCTTAACATCATATTGAGTACATTGAGAGAGAAATGGATTTAAACAAAGATAACCAAATAAAGTTTCTATAATGATAAAGTAAACTTATTCAGATATTTCATCTCATAAGAAAGAGTGTTATTGGGCCCAGGGAAATTTTTATCCATCATGTATTTGGAGTATTCTAAGAAAGTCTTAAATATTTAGATATTTCTGGGTTCTCAGGTTTTTATAAGTTCCTTCTTTATCACTTCTCCCATATAGTAGCATCGATGTCTGAGATGACTAATTATGTAGTGATGTTTCTTTTAGATGCTTTTGGGAGATATTTTTACGATCTGAAGAGTAAGAAAACATCATCAACTATCCTAGCATTACCTATGATGCATAAAAAATATTCTATGTACATTGACACATATGGAGTTAGACTCGATGTAGTTCATATGCTGGAAGATTGAGTGGTAATTTATGGATCCAGGTAGATGATACTACATGAGAGGAATCATCCTAATCCTGATCTAGAGTTAGCTATAGTGTAAAATTCCCTGAGATTCTAGAGAAATTATATTTTGGGTGAGTGTTTTTTGCGGTACATGGACCATTATATTCTCAGGTATATCATTTCTCAGTTGGACTAAAACCATTGGTAGAGGAGGTGGGTTGCCTATATATAATATTTTGAATATGATTTGGATTATAAACAAGGAAATTCCAAATTAATTTCTAATGCCTTGAGATATAAGACGCGGATAGTGGTAGTGTGGTAGTCTTTCCTTCCTATATTTCTTAAAGGCCATGATTTTTTATTTATTTTTGGACAATACCATTTTTAACTAGGTTGAGAGGGAACCCTTACATGACCGCTAGGCCTAGTGGAATAAGGAACAGTACATTATCTAAATTACTACAGTCACAATGCCCAATAATTGACTCAAAGGCCCAACAAAACTACAAAAGAACTACCCCTCCCCATCATATTCATCATTAAAGGTGCACAGCACCCCACCTCGCATTACTGATCAGCTAACATTTCCCCATGCATAGTTGCATGACACTTGGTAACGATCATGATTTCCATACCCTCTTTTGATTTTTGGAATGGATAATGATAGAGTATTTATGTAATATAAAGGGATTATTTTTTAGATACAACTTATATGGTGGGGATCCACCCATAGGATGGTCTCTTCGTGGTGTAAATTCTCTTATTTTTCATGACCAGGTATGGGTTTTTATGGGCTTGTTTGAGAAACTGATGAGATATTTTCATGCTTCCAGATGAGTGGAACATCCTATTTATAAAAATATATATCACGAAATATATAGATAGTACTAGTTTCTATGAATTAATAATGTGGTAGTTGGATTTGGAGGCAAGATGTTTCACCTGTAAATAATTGAAATCCAATCATTATAGGAATGATGGTTTGTTGCAGCCTCTACATATTCTGATGTGGAAATGGGATTATTTCACTATATATTTTTTGATCGGATTACCAAGGAAACATTATTAGAATGATGAATTATGGGTGATCTTGGATCGTTTAACAGATGTATCCCACTTCTTCCTATCTTGAGAGCTTCATTGTTGATGATTTGGGTAGTATTGACGTGCTCTAGATAGTTTGGTTTCATGGTTTTATAAGGTGTATAATTTCTAATAGAGATCCTTGTTCCACATATCAGTTATATAAGGGTCTTTAGAAGGCTCTAGGACTATAGGTTCTTCTATTTATGGCCTATCATCATCAAAATTATGGTCAATCTAAGTAGATGATACCAGTTCTAGAGGATATTTTATTCGCATGTGTTTTAGATGTTGGTGGTTTATGGGAGTAGCATATATAACTCATAGAGTTTGAATATAACATTAGATTACATACATCAATAAAAATTAAACCTTTTGAGGATCTTTATGGTAGGTTTTTTCATTCACCTCTTTCTTGGTTAGTGGTAGGTGGGCCATCATTTGTTGGACCCAGTCTCATGAATGAGACATTTGAGCTGGTTTAGCTAATCCGGAGTTGGTTAATGATTGTGTAGAGATGGAAAAAATATTATGCTGACCATCGAAGATTAAATATAGAGTTCTAGGGTAGTCACTGTGATTTCCTTTAGGTTTCATCCCATTTATGGTAAAACTGGGTTAATAAATAAGGAAATCTAGTACCTAGGTTTTCTAGTCAATTTGGGATAGTAGAAATTGTTAGTCTAATGGTGTACGGGTTATCTCTTTCGCATCGCTACAATTCCATACATTACTTGTTTCACATTTTAAAGCTTTAGAGATATCATCCAGGCCCTTCTTATATGTTAGATGTTGGGGATACCAATATTTTTCTATATTCATACTTCTAAGAGAATCAGATGCATATTATGGACCGTAGAGAGAAGTATCTTGAGGAAAAGATTGTACCTTTCGTTTGAGTGTATTGGTAGCATGGGACTCTTTAGGAGGGGACCTAAAAGAGGGGTTCTGATATGCAAGAATACGGGCCAATCATGTTCATCAATAACCCGTAGTCATTCTTAGAGTATATCAGGGATGATAAGTTATATGGTGGGAAAGTGGTATAATCCTATCATTTACCAGGTATGTCCCACTTTTTCATATTAAACCTCTCTTTTTTTGTTTTTCCCTTTGTCATTGAACCTTGGTGTTAGACACTTATTTGAATATAGAGATCATTTTTTTAGGAACATAACCTAAAGCTCAGGGATGTATGTTTTTTTGAATTAGTAGATTTTGGGAATAAACATGTTAAAGGGGCTTATAAGGGTTTCTCATGAGTTTGGAAGGCTTTATAGGTTGTTTAGGATCTTCGACAGAAGATAGACTTAAAGATTCTTATAGATAATTTACACATCGTGTATGTGTATTACGTGATGTGTATGTACCACTCAGAATATGTCTTGAAATGGGTTCATGGTGTGAAATGAATACACACTGTGAAAATGGTTTATGTCCTATAATGTTGGAGTAGGGTTATTTTAACCTGATGCTACGTGTTTTTTGGTTTAACTCATAAATCAAGAATTACACACCATGTAAATATTACATGCAATTTATTTATTAGTCTCAAAAGTTTTAATGAATTATTCACATTTAATTTAATTCTTCATCCACTGCATTCATCCTCCCTTAGAACCTAGGCGATATTCATGTGATTTTGGTGTATCCTCTACCCTTCTAGGAGTTATGATCAAGAGCCTGATCCTAGTGAGTCATTCTACATTGGTTTTCTCCTCCCCTAAACTTTTTTTCTTCTCATTATCACATTTTAAGATTTTGACCATCATTAAAACTGGTGTTGATCTTGATCTTTCGTGATAAACCTAACACTACAGTATGTTTAATTGTTTAAGTATGTGCAATATTATGATTGAGAAAAAATAACTAGTGAATAATTTAATTGAATTACGAATGATGATAAATCAGGTAATGGATTATATTTTGGATCCATTTGGGTTCAATGGTGATGCGACAGGGATTGCATAAACCCATAGGGTTAGCCTACCCTTGAAATAACAATGTTTTATCTACAAGTTTAAAGTGTGTTTAGCATGATGTGGGACCTCATGTCATTTCTTGTGATATATTCACCTTGTAAAATGTAAAATTGATAATTTAAATGGATATTTTTTATATTATATGATATTATTGGGTATAAACAAGAATGTTAACGGTTTAATACCCACTTTATAAATGAAATATGTAATTGAAATATAAATGGTAATTTCTAGAATTAATCATTAAGGATTTCGATATGATATTTTGATATCCTTGATGATGTGACTTGAGTTGTGTTTCATGTTATAATGATTATATATAAGGCTTGGCCCAGTTTCATGCTCTAATGATTATATAGCAGGCTTGGCCTAGTTTCATGTTTTAATGATTATATAGTGAGATTTTCCTAGTTTCATGTTGTAATGATTATATAGTAGGATTGACCCAGTTTGATTTTTTAATCCTTGTATACAGGTCTTTCCATAGTTTCATATTTTAATTAATATATAGGGGGATTTTTCCATATTCATGTTGCAATTTTTATGTAGCAGGCTAGGCCTAGTTTCTGTTCTTATATAAATGACTTGGACCAAATACTGAAATTATTATATAAACAGAATGGATTAGTATGCTAAAATTAGTATATAGATGTATTTTCTTCATTATGATATTATACCATGGATTTGTGGTTATGGTTGGCGTGGTTTTGTTTAATTCATAGAGATATTCTGACATGGTGTTAAAGTAGGTTGTATGTTGTATTATATTAAGTTGATTAATTATTACACATGTTTATCTCTTCATTGCATAAACATATTATCAAACTAGTTTTTTAGACATTGGTTTCAACCAACTGAGATTTAATCACACCCTATTTGGGCTACTATTTTGTACCCAAGAAGATTACATGGATGCTAGTTTGGACAATAGAAATGGACCTTGTAGCTGATTGTTTCTTATTGGATGGTTTAGAGCATGGAAGAAGGACTGATGTGGGGTTCAAGACCATGTTTTTGAGTTCTTTATGTGAGGATAGTCTTTAAATTTTATTAATTTTCATTTTAACTTTAGATACATTTCATATTTTCATTACATGGTTCACTATTAATTGTTTTATTGGTTCCTCATTTTACTTTCATGTTGTATGTTTCACTTTTTCCACTATTTTTATGTTACTCTGATATTTTTCATTATGTTTTTAATTTTGATGTATTGTAACTCTATAATAAAAGTATAATCTCCTCCAATACATTCTTCTACCCTTTCCACAAATTGGAAACCTTTGAAATACATGGAGGCATGCTTGAGGTCCTAAAACCAACCGGATTTGGATACATGAGAGATTTATGGATCTAGGGATGTTACATATACAATTCACATAATATATCATATCATTATTAAATTTCTGTATCTCTTTATATAACTCTTGGTGATGAGATAGCATCTTGTAGGCATCTTTGTCCCTATTCATTTTCTAATGTTGACCAGATATCGAGGAAAAATGATACACTATACATCTAGTGAATCATCTACTTTATTCTTATATTTGTATTTATTTTCCCTTCTTTCTCCCGGAGTAGACACTCTAGGAATTTGGGACTCCATCACATAAAAATTCTTCTCTTGTCATTGTACTATGTGAAAGAACCTATACCACTCTTGAAAGTTATGGACGATCAGGTTATTTTATTTATCCATTATAAATCATAGTGATAATGAAATTATGGTCAGGAATACCATATTGTCTATAATAAATAAACTTATATGTCATTACATTATCATGGTTATTGATTATACATTATCAATTAAATAAATCATTAAATGTTTCCAACTATTTCATCGAACCCTAATATCCCTCACCACTAGATTAGGAATACTCAGTTGATTGTGTATTCTAGTGAAAATGATTCTGGAAACCTCCACTCATAGTACATGCTATGACTACAACACTTCTCATAGGGTTTTAATGTAGGCTTTACACCAGCCAGTTATACTGACACATGGCTCCTTGAACTGTGGAGAAAATATTAACTTCTATGAATTGTAACCTTGATTCACTCAACTTTTCATCTCTAATGAGTAAAAAATCTATATATGGATTCTTCTTTGCTTTCATATTTAGTTAAATTGGCCCATCACTCTCATAAGAACTCCACAGTAGTAGAATACACCTTCAAATAGGGCTGATGAACACCTTTTCGACCTAGTTTTTTCAAATTTAAGTGATGGAAGGCATTTCAACATTATATTTCTTTTGGTTTCTATCATTACTTTATGGATGATTTCATTTTTTATTTAACATCCTCATATTATGTGATCACACTCATAATTTAACAATGCATTAAATATAAAACATTCATCATGTCTTAATTCCGTTTATCTATTCATTCTTAATTATTATTCTATGTGATTGTGTAAACATTCACATTCAAAAAATAATAATAAACCATTAATAAATATATATATATATATCATGATTGATCTTGAGAATTAACTAATAGATGAACTTTTAAGAATAAATTATTCAATGGTGACCCTATGTATGGATACTTTGTAACACCCCAAGCTTCTATGGTACGCTTCTCTTTGAATAATGTGATAGTGTGTGTTGTACGCAACATCGAGTTCTAACACACCACAACCGATCAAACTAGCCGTTATGAATAGTAATACCTACTTTTTGAAATTATATATATTTTATATTTCAAAATGGACTTCATTTTTGGATTCGGATTATCGAAATTATCCTAAGAATAATTTTTGGTATTTTCTGAGAACTTCCAATTTTTATGAATAGTGAAAAATACTTAAAAACAACTCTTTTAATGAAAATAATTTATAGTGATAAATTATATTATTTAGTGGTTTTAATGTATAATTATAATATATTTTTACCATTTTTTCCAATGGTGTTCATTAGAATTAATTTCACTTTGAAATTGGACCTAAACAATTGTCAATCTTTTGATATATATTATTTCTTAAAAACACGCTATTTATTGTGACAGCGGGAATTAATTATAAAATTAATTAATGAAACATATGTGTTTGGAATTTTTTAAAATAGACATAATTTTTGAATTCGGAATATCAATTATAGCTTAGGGTTAAATTTTGGCATTTTTCTGAAAAAGTTCATTTTTTGATGAATAGTGAAACTACTAAGTGGTAGTAAAAAAACTGAATTTTTCATAAAACATAATTTTACCGCTTTTGTGAATGGAATTTCAAAAATCTGAGAGACACAATTAATATCAAGAAGTAAAATGTGGTTCAATGAGATGAAAATAATTTTTGGTGAATAGTAACTTTTTACTTTTATTTATCACGGTTAAAAGTAAATAGGGTAATTAAGGGTAAAAATGATATTAATATTACCCTAACTCTTGTCCTAATTCTATTGGAAAATTGTATCTCGACCAAAAACAACCTTAGGAATAAAATATTATCATTTAGGTCCACTTGGATTAGATTAGGAAATTTATTATTATTTAATTCAAAGAGGTGTTAAATGAGTTAAAATCAAAGTTTATTTACTAAAACATTTCTAATATAGGGTTATACATAAGATAAATTCGATTGTAAATATTAATTAGAAATATAATAATATTTCGTACATTATGGTATTTTATTTATAATTTTTAGACATTAAATAATTTAATTTATTTATGACACAATGATGATGCAGTAATTACCATAATAGTGATAAATTAAAATAATTGATATTATAAATACCCAAATAAATATAATTTGAGACTTTTAATGAACTAAACTAATTTTCTAGGTTAATATGACATATTAGAATTGATTTAATTGACTTTTTTTGAAGTAATCATTCTGATATGAGTTTCACAAAAATCAATTATTGAATAGTGTCAAAATTGACAAAAAATAGTTTTTAAAACAAATATTATATTATTAATTGATATTAAATTACTAACAATCTACTGTTCGGCAAAGAGACTTATATCATGATAGGTGTGTCATTAATGGACCACTTGGGGGGTCTCTTGGATGTATTTAGTAAGTTTATTAACTATATAATATAAAAATACAAAGAGACATTATAAAAGTGAAACTTATTAACTAAGAGTTAATACTTAAATATAAGGTTAATATAATGACCCAAACATGTCTAAATTCTATTGGTTGAGTGGTTTTCGAACTATCCCCACCTTAACCTTCAAATAATATACATTGGAGCCATTATAAATCGAATATGAATTTATTATAAAATAATATATCTAGCTTTTCCAAAGGTGCCCCTCACCCCTCTTATAAAAGGGAACTCCTCCTTCTCATTAACTCACAACTTCAAAGCCTTTTGGTTCGGAAAAAATCTGCCCAAATACTCTCCCAACTTCTCTCAATAAATCCTAGAGGCCTTAGTTTGATCAGAATGCCAACCTAAGGAGCCCTTTTGATCAAATCAAAAGGAAGAACCCGAAGAAGAGGTAATGATTTCACCACCCTTTTTCAAGTTCTTTTCTTCTTCCACTTCTTCTTTCTTTGTTATTACCATTATAAAATAATAACTCCAGTATCATATATATACTTTGATGTTATTATAATTATGGTACGACCATATTCAGTATTCTATCCACCCTTTGAATAACATGTCACCATACATGCGTACGTACGACTTACCGTCTCCACGTCGTGGTGTAATTGTTATTCAATATATTATTATTTGGATGGGTATAATAATGATGTGTAACTCATGTAAATAATAAATATAACATGATAACTATTCTGTATATATGATATACTATCCAATTATATATTATTTTAATATCAAAATAATAATATTATCGCTCGTGCGTACGTACGGACTACCGTCTCCACGAACGCGATGAGATTCATTCTCTATCGTATCCATTCAAGTATAATTATCATTTGATGATTTAAAAATAATGTTTAAGAACTTGATATAATTATGGATATGAATAAGATACAACCCATGCCTTACAAACATGGCTTATGTAACAAAACATATAAAATAAAACGAGTAAGTTAACACCCGAAACGACGATAATACTAAGATATTATTAACAAAGCAATGTTAAAAGATCATATATGATATCATATTAATATATATGATTATTCTATAATTTAATAACAATTATTTCACCATTATAAAGGAGGTTAACCTACCCTCAACCAATGAAAAGTACAAGGTAAGGGTTTATTTCGCAATCTCTTCATTATCTGAGGTTGTTTATACGTAATAATCTACTGGGATTTCTTTATCATCCACATCCATGTTTCTTAAAAATGTATTTCAAAACATTTTTTACTATTTACAAGAATATGGGTTAAAGTCATTTATACCCTTGTTTGACTTTTTATTAGTGGTTTATAAAGTAATCTTTCCGTCGTTTTCCAAACAAGTTTCTTTTAACCTTTTGGACAGAATTAATGTAAGAATGTTTTTTTTAACTTATACGGCGGGTGTGGCTATTTTTCGCCGTTATAAAATCGTCGAAGCTTCCCTTACAAGCTTATAAGAATACTTTAAAAGAAAATGTTTCATTTTATATGACTCTTAAATGATTTCAAAATAAAATGAGATATTTTTCTAAAAAGAGTTTTGATTTCATCTATGTCAACATCCTTTGATGGATTTTAAGATTATTTGGAGATTATTTATTATGAAACAAAACTTCCATATTTTATTGAAGGTTTTGTGATATGTTTGAATATGGATATGTTATTTTCATGGTTTATGGATGAAGTATTTACATTTATTATGCTAGTTTTAATACGAATGTTTATGTTATGTTTAAACCTTTTCATATGGGAATGCATTGGACTTAATATGTGACGGGTGGAGCCCACTATAGCTCCTCGATGCATCGGTAGGTCTCATGAGACAAACTAGTGTCTTGGAACAAGGCCTTGGCAAAATCTTATTTTTAGTCTTGGCACGAGGCCTTGGCTATGTGGTTATGATAGTCTGGCATTATGCATTCCATCATTATGAAAGTGGTTGTTGATATTGCATGTGATTATTCGATTAGTAGAATATCCATGTGAATAAGTAAATGCCATTATTTCATTTTATTTTTTCCATACTATGTTGAAGTTTAAGTTTAAAAGGCTTTTTTTTAGTTATACATTGCCTTAAATTTTTATGCTTATTTATGAAAGTTTCGGCTATATTGTTATCCTTACTGGGCATTTGAGCTCACCCCTTTTCTATGTTTTATTTTTCCCAGGATGTGAAGAAGTAATTTATGAATGACCTATAGGGATAGTGTGAGGGGATAAGAGTGTGGACTATGGAGACTACGTTGTTGTAGTTTTCATTTTGTGATGTAATGTAAACCTTATGAATATATCTAGTGTTTCCAAGTCTACTAAACCAATCGGTCTTTCGAGATTTGATCTTTCTTGTGATCATACCAAGATTATGTAATAATGCACCAACTCTAGGTAACTGGGTTCGGGGCGTTACAGTTGGTATCAGAGGAAGTTTAGTACAAACCTTGGAAGCTAGATTTAGATAAACTCTGATTAGAGCACGTAGACCTAAGATGAACTTTGAGGATTAGTATAGAAGAACTTCCTAGAATTTTGGTATTGTAGAGATTTTGTGAGTTTTTCGAGCAATACATCCCTGTCTGGATACGAGCAGGTAGAGGCGGCTCTGGCACAGATGTACCTAGGGGTAAAACCCAAAAACACCGCTTTGAACTAGACTCGAACGGGAACTGGTGCACAACAATGGGCCTTGCTGCACTCTTTGTTACGACACTCATGGGGGATATGCTTAGGATAACTCTCATTTTCCTTACAAATCATTATGAAGGGTTTATGAGTATATACATCCTCAAAGAAAACATTCTTATGATTATGGATTATTTCCATAAATAGTTCACTTTATGTTAAGTGTTTTATACGTATGAAATTATGTATTTTGATTCATAAACTTATCTAGTTTATAACATTTTTTAGAAATGACACCTAGTTGAAGAAATGGAAACAGTATCAATGCACGCACTCCATGTAGGTATTTCCCTCCTGCTCAAGATAATTATAGTGGAGCTGGTGATGCAACTTGTGTCGATCAGCTAATCACCATACTGGGACAACTTACTCAGGTTATGAATAATAACCTTACCCGTATGGAGCACCCTGATCCATAGCATGGAGGATCAACGTTAGATCGCTTCATGAGGCAACAACCACCAATGTTAAATGGGAGTACAAATACCTTAGTAGTTGAGCAATGGATATTTTCCCTAGAGAAAATATTTCAGGCTTTGGGGAGTAGTGAAAGGGAAAAAGTTATCATGGAAGTTTACCGCCTCACTGGAGATGCTGATCAATGGTGGTCATTGATTCAAAATACGAAGTAAGATGATGAAGTATAAAATATGGGATGGTGGGAGTTCAAAGATCTGTTTTTAGAAAAATACTTTCCTCGCGACCATCGAGCAGATATGGAAAGGCAGTTTCTAAGTCTGAGACAAAATGAGGATGAGGATGTCACAAAGTATGAGGCTAACTTTACAAGGTTAGCAAGGTATGATAGAGATTATATATGTAACCCAAGAAGTAATATTGATCATTTCTTTGATGGGTTAAAACCATTTCTCCGTTGAGCATTAGTATCACAATCCTTCTCGTCGTACGAAGACATTGTCTCATGTGCTATCAAGACCGAAAAGGAATTCTCTAAGTCTTATGACTTTAAAGAAAAGCAAGAGAAGAAGAGATCTGCTGATCAATCTGGGAATGGAAATAAGCGGAAGAAGTGAAATGTTGAATATCCATCCTGTGGTAAATGTGGGAAGAAACACCCCGGTACTTTCTTGAAGGGAACGGGAGTCTGTTACAAGTGTGGTGAAAAAGGCCACCAAGATCATGAATGCAATGGGAAGAAGGAAGCCACCAATGTTCACTGCTATAATTGCAGGGAGATGGGGAATTATGCAAATAAATGTCCTAAGCGTTAGAGGAACTTACCTCAGAAAATGACAAGGGATCAAGGCCAAGCTTATGCTATCACTACTGCGGAGGTAGAAGCTCCGAAAGACGTGGTGGCAGGTAATTTAATGGTTTCCTCAAGTTTAGAAAATGCATTATTTGATTCTAGATCATCGCATTGTTTCATATATTCCCAGTTTTCTAAGAAAATTAGATATTTCCAATTTGATTTAACAAGAGAGTTGTCAGTTAAAACTCCTAAGGGAAGTATCATTACAACAAAGTTTTGTGAGTCAGTCCCCATTAGAGCACATAAATGTTCTTTATCTGCTGATCTCATCGTCATACCTATGATTGAGTTTGATATAATCCTCGGTATGGACTGGCTTTCGGACTGTGATGCGAATATTTATTGTAAGAAGAAAGAGGTTACGATTCTTGATGATGATGATAAGGAACACCTTATCTTTAGAGAAGAATCTTCACCGCCTAATTCTTATCTAGATCCACCCCCAATAGCTCAACTAAATTCAATTATTGAGGAGGAAGAGAATGAAATAACTGTGGGTGAGGAAAGGAATGTTCAAATAGAGGATGTACCTATTGTGAAAGAATTTGTAGATGTATTTCTGGAAGATTTACCTGGACATCCTCCAGAACGAGAAGTTGAGTTTTCCATTGATTTAATTCCTGGATCAAGGCCTATATCGAAGACCCCTTATAGAATGTCCACTGTAGAATTAGTTGAACTAAAGAAACAACTAGAGGAATTGAGTAATAAAGGATTTATTCACCCTAGTGTTTCTACATGGGGAGCCCCTATTCTTTTTGTTAAAAAAAAATATGGATCCATGAGGTTATGTATCGAGTATAGGGAGATCAATGCTATAACAATAAAGAACAAGTATACCCTACCTCGCATTAATGATTTATTTGACCAACTGCATGGAGCTCAATACATTTCAAAGATTGGACTTCGATCTGGATACCATCAGTTGTGTTTGAAGAAGGAAGACATTCCAAAGACAGCATTTCGAACCAGGTACGGGCATTATGAGTTTACAGTAATGCCTTTTAGATTGACTAATGCACCCTCTGTATTCATGGATCTGATGAATAGAGTTTTCAAGGAATATCTCGATGAATTTTTGGTGGTATTTATTGATTATATCTTGGTATACTCAAAAATCTACGAAGATCATGAAAATCACTTGCGTATTATCTTGAGGACTCTGAGAAGACATGAATTATATGGGAAGTTTAGAAAGGGTGAATTCTGGATTTAGGAGATTTCTTTTCTTGTCCATATTGTCTCTAAAGATGGAATCTCTGTTGATCCTTCTATGACCAAGGCAATCGAAGAATGGCCAGCACCTATGAATATAACTGAGGTACGTAGTTTTATTGGTTTAGGAGGTTATTATCGACGTTTCATCCAGAATTTTTCCCGATTGGCTAACCCATTAACGAAGCTCACACATAAAGGGGTTAAATTTGTTTGGAAAAAAGAGTGTAAAGAATGTTTTGAAGAACTGAAGAGAAGATTACTCAATGCTCCTATATTGACTCTACCATCGGGGAATTATGGGTTCATTATTTATAGTGATGCATCGAAGAAAGGTCTTGGTTGTGTCCTTATGCAGAATGATAAGGTTATTGCCTATGAATCATGACAGTTTAAAATACAGGAACAAAACTATCCTACTCATGATCTCGAGTTAGCAGTTGTGATCTTTGCTTTGAAGATATGGAGGCACTACCTCTATGGTGAAAAATGTGAGATTTATACTAATCACAAGAGTTTGAAGTATATTTTCTCACAAAAAGAACTCAACATGATGCAAAGGAGATGGCTTGAATTACTCAAGGATTATGATTGTACGATACACTACCACCTGGGGAAAGTAAACAAGGTGGCAGATGCTTTGAGTAGAAAAGACCATGGAGTTTTGAATGTGATAAGAATTGAAAGGGATCCAATTTTGATGGATCTAGTGAATATGGACATGGGAATAACTAGGGAAGGTGAAACATCAATGCTTTTTCAAATGGTTTCCAAACCATCTTTACTATAAAAGATTAAGAGTTCTCAGACCGATGATGAAGAATTTAAAAAGAAGATTAAAGCTGTGAATGATGGGAGATTGAGAGACTTTTTGTATGAATATAGAATTTTGAAATTTGGGAAGAGACTTTGTGTTCCTGATATACCTGATCTAAAAAGGTAATTGCTGGATGATGCTCATAGTTCCAATTTTTCTATACACCCTGGGAGCACCAAAATGTATAGAGATTTGAAGTAACATTTTTTGTGGGACAATATGAAGAGGGATATTGCTGATTTTTTGTCAAGATGTATGGTTTGTCAACAAGTGAAAGCTGTAAGGCAACACCCTGGAGGAGTCATGCAACCTCTTCCCATACCGGAGTGAAAATGGGACAATATTACGATGGACTTTGTCATGGGGATACCAAAGACTCCTAGAAGGAACGATGCAATATGGGTTGTTGTTGATCGTCTTACCAAGTCAGCACATTTTCTTGATATAAGAGATGATCTACCACTGGAACATCTAGAAAGACTATATATTAATGAAGTTGTGAGACTTCATGGAGTACCCCTATCGATTGTTTTTTATCGTGATCCCCGTTTTAGATCAAGATTCTGGGAAAGTCTTCAGAAATCCCTGGATACTGAACTTCATTTGAGCCCTGCCTACCACCCTCAGACAGACAGACAATCAGAATGGACTATTCAAACCTTAGAAGACATGTTGAGGTCTTTCTCACTTGACTTTCAGGGTATGTGGGATCAATATTTACCTTTGGTAGAATTTTCCTATAATAATAGCTTCCATTCAAGTATTCACATGGCACCATATGAAGCGTTATATGGAAAGAGATGTTGCACACCAACCTGTTGGGATGAAATTGGTGAAAGAAAACTTGTAGGTCCAAAACTGGTGGAGGAAACGGTGGAAAAGGTGAAGGTAATCCGAAATCACATCAAATCAGCTCAAAGTAGTCAAAATAGCTATGCCGATAATCGAAGGAAGGATTTGGAATTTCAAGTCGGTGATCATGTTTTCCTGAAGGTATCTCCATGGAAGGGAGTCATACGCTTCGGTAAGAAAGGTAAATTGAGTCCCAGTTACATCAAACCTTTCGAAATTCTAGAACGAATTGGGGTTGTAGCTTACCGATTGGTAATACCGCCAAGTCTCTCCAATGTTCACGATGTGTTCCACGTATCTCTATTGAGGAAATACATGCCTGACCCAACGCATGTACTCACCTATGAAAAATTAGAACTGGAACCCGATCTGTCTTATTGTGAAGAGCATGTCAGGATTCTTGATACGAGAGAACAAGTACTGAGAAACCGGACGACTCGTCTGGTAAAAGTCTTGTGGAGAAACCATAAGATGGAAGAGGCAACGTGGGAACCTGAGGAACTTATGATGAAGAACCACCAGATTCTTTTCATGCGGTAGTATTCTAGAAATTTCGAGGACGAAATTATTTGAAGGAGGGGAGAATGTAACACCCCAAGCTTCTACGGTACGCTTCTCTTTGAATAATGTGATAGCGTGTGTTGTACGCAACATCGAGTTCTAACACACCACAACCGATCAAACTAGCCGTTATGAATAGTAATACCGACTTTTTGAAATTATATATATTTTATATTACAAAATAGACTTCATTTTTGGATTCGGAATATCGAAATTATCCTAAGATGAATTTTTGGTATTTTTCTGAGAACTTCCAATTTTTATGAATAGTGAAAAATACTTAAAAACAACTCTTTTAATGAAAGTAATTTATAGTGATAAATTATATTATTTAGTGGTTTTAAATTATAATTAGAATATATTTTTACCATTTTATCCAATGGTGTTCATTAGAATTAATTTCACTTTGAAATTGGACCTAAACAATTGTCAATCTTTTGATATATATTGTTTCTTAAAAACACGCTATTTGTTGTGACAGAAGGAATTAATTATAAAATTAATTAATTAAACTTATATGTTTGGAATTTTGTAAAATAGACATCATTTTTGAATTCGGAATATCAATTATAGCTTAGGGTGAAATTTTGGCATTGTTCTGAAAAACATTAATTTTTGATGAATAGTGAAACTACTAAGTGGTAGTTAAAAAACTGAATTTTTTATAAAACATAATTTTACCGCTTCTATGAATAGAATTTCAAAAATCTGAGAGACACGGTTAATATCAAGAAGTAAAATGTGGTTCAATTAGATGAAAATAATTTTTGGTGAATAGTAACTCTTTATTTTTATTTACCACGGTTAAAAGTAAATAGGGTAATTAAGGGTAAAATTGATATTAATATTACCCTAACACATGTCCTAATTCTATTGTACAAGTGTATATCGACCAAAAACAACCTTAAGAATAAAATATTATCATTTAGGTCTACTTGGATTAGATTAGGACATTTATTATTATTTAATTCAAAGAGGAGTTAAAAGAGTTAAAATCAAAGTTTATTTACTAAAACATTTTTAATATATGGTCATACATAAGATAAATTCGATTGTAAATATTCATTAGAAATATAATAAGATATCCTAAATAATGGTATTTTATTTATAATTTTTATACATTAAATAATTTATGTTATTTATGACACAATGATGATGCAGTAATTACCATAATAGTGAAAAATTAAAATAATTGATATTATAAATACCCAAATAAATATAATTTGAGACTTTTAATGAATTAAATTAATTTCCTAGGTTACTATGACATATTATCATTGAATTAATTGAATTTTATAGAAGTAATCATTCTGAAATGAGTTTGAAAAAAATCAATTATTGAATAGTGTCAAAATTGACATAAAAGAGTTTATAAAACAAATATTATATTATTAATTGATATTAAATTCCTAAAAATCTAAGGTTCGGCCAAGAGACTTATATCATGATAGTTGTATCATTAATTGACCACTTGGGGGGTATCTTGGATGTATATAGTAAGTTTAATAACTATATAATATAAAAATACAAAGAGACATTGTAAAAGTGAAACTAATTATCTAAGAGTTAATACTTAAATATAAGGTTAATATAATGACCCAAACCTGTATAAATTCTATTGGTTGAGTGGTTTTAGACCAATCCCCACCTTAACCTTTAAATAATCCACTTTTGAGCCATTATAAACTGAATATGAATTTATCATAAAATAATATTTCTAGCTTTTCCAAAGGTTCCCCACACCCCTGTTATAAAAGGACACTCCTCCTTATCATTAACTCACACCTTCAAAGCCTTTTGGTTCGGCCAAAATCTGCCCAAATACTCTCCCAGATTCCCTAAATACAACCTAGATGCCTTATTTTGATCAGAAATCCAACCTAAGGAGCCCTTTTGATCAAATCAAAAGGAAGAACTCGAAAAAGAGGTAATGATTTCACCACCCTTTTTCAAGTTCTTTTCTTCTTCCACTTCCTCTTTCTTTGTTATTACCATTATAAAATAATAACTCCAGTATCTTATATATAATGTGATGTTATTAAAATTATGGTACAACCATATTCAGTATTCTATCCACCCTTTCAATAACATGTCCCCATACGTGTGTACGTACGACTTACCGTCTCCACGCTGTGGTGTAATTGTTATTCAATATATTATTATTTGGATGGGTATAATAATGATGTGTAACTCATATAAATAATAAATATAACATGATAATGATTATGTATATATGATATAATATCCAATTATATATTATTTTAATATCAAAAGAATGATATTGTCACTCGTACGTACGTACGGACTACCGTCTCCACGAATGCGATGAGATTCATTCTCCATCGTATCCATTCAAGTATAATTATCATTTGATGATTTAAAAATAATATTTAAGGACTTTATATCATTCTGGATATGAATAAGATACAACCTATCTAGGAAAAACATGTCTTACGTAACAAAACATATAAAAGAAAACGAGTAAGTTAACACCTGAAACGACGATAATACTAAGATATTATTAACAAAGCAATGTTAAAAGATCATATATGATATCATATATGATCTCATATTAATATATATGATTCTTGTATAATTTAATAACAATTATTTCACCATTATACAGGAGGTTAACCTACCCTCAACCAAGTAAAAGTACTAGGTAAGGGTTTATTTCACAATCTCTTCATTATCCGAGGTTGTTTATATTTAATAATCTACTGGGATTTCTTTATCATCCACATCCATGTTTCTTAAAAAATGTAATTCAAAACATTTTTACTATTTACAAGAATATAGGTTAAAGTCATTTATACCCTTTTTTGACTTTTTATTAGTGGTTTATAAAGGAATCTTTCCGTCATTTTCCAAACATGGTGCTTTTAACCTTTTCGACAGAATTAAGGTAAGAATGTTTTTTTAACTTATATGGTGGGTTCGACTATTTTCCGCCATTATAAAATCATTGAAGCTTCTCTTACAAGATTATAAGAATACTTTCAAAGAAAATGATTCATTTTATATGACTCTTAAATGATTTCAAAATAAAAAGAGATATTTCTCTAAAAAGAGTTTTGATTTCATCTATGTCAACATCCTTTGATGGATTTTAAGCTTATTTGGAGATGATTTATTATGAAACAAAACTTCAATATTGTACTGAAGGTTTTGTGATATGTTTGACTATGGATATGTTATTTTCATGGTTTATGGATGAAGTATTTACATTTCGTATGCTAGTTTTAATACGAATGTTTATGTTATGTTTAAACCTTTTCATATGGGAATGCATTGGACTTAATATGTGACGGGTGGAGCCCGCTATAGCTCCTCGATGAATCGGTAGGTCTCATGAGACAAACTAGTGTCTTGGCACAAGGCCTTGGAAAAATCTTATTTTTAGTCTTGGCACGAGGGCTTGGCTATGTGGTTATGATAGTCTGAAATTATGCATTCCATCATTATGAAAGTGGTTATTGATATTGCATGTGATTATTCGATTAGTAGAATATCCATGTGAATAAGTAAATGGAATTATTTCATTTTATTTTTTCCATACTATGTTAATGTTTAAGTTTAAAAGGCTTTTTTTAGTTATACATTGCCTTAAATGTTTATGCTTATTTATGAAAGTTTCTGCTATATTTTTATCCTTACTGGGCATTTCAGCTCACCCCTTTTCTATGTTTTATTTCTTTTAGGATGTGAAGAAGTAATTTATGAATGACCTGCAGGGATAGTGTTAGGGGATAAGAGTGTGTACTATGGAGACTACATTGTTTTAGTTTTCATTTTGTGATGTAATGTAAACCTTATGAATATATCTAGTGTTTCCAAGGCTACTAAACCAGTCGGTCTTTCAAGATTTGGTCTTTCTTGTGATCATGCCAATATTATGTAATAATGCACCGACTCTAGGTAACTGGGGTCGGGGCGTTACATACTTGATTCATGTCTGACTTGTATCGTAGTTCACCCACAACCCAATGTATCCACATCTCATCTGGAATGTCACAAAATCTCAGTACGGTTTGCATGTTACATCATCCTAATCATTATACATACACACTCAACAATTCAAAAAATACATGAATAATAATTCACATGGACATGTAGGCCCTTATATATATAATTTGGTATAGGGAAGATAAAAAACCCATCATTTACTAATTAAATATTCCAATCATTACACTCATTGAGATAATAATTTAAATAAATCTAAACCAAACATACCTTGGTCAATCAATGCTCAAGATCAGAATGAATGCAATTACTTTGTAGAAGAAAATTAAATTTACAAATAATTCAGCATGAGGAAATAAATTATGAATTAAAATAACTTTAGGTAATTTTAATTAATAAATACCAAGTCAATTGTTCCTAAAAAATATTATAATAAAATAAAAATATCATATAGATATTTTCAGAACTTTTCCTTGAATTTTTATTCATTCTTAGTTTTAAAAATACATGTGAAGGGATTCTATGTACTTTTACTTGTGGATGAACAGTAACCCATGGGTTCTATTCAAGTGAGTAGTAAATTGTGGGTGTTTGTATAGTGAATAATAATCAGGTTTCTATTCACATGGTTTAATATATATATATATAAATGTTTGAATTTTTATAAAACATTGTGGTTGACCTACCATGTAATCCAAACCCTTTCAAGTTACTATTCATATTAATAGTACCCATGGTACTATTCACTTGAATAGTAGTATGATTCTTTTTTTTGGTGACCTACATGTCCCCTCCCCTATTTAGATATTTTTTTGTTTTTAAAAATTCTAAAGTATAATCATAACCATTAAAATTTCTACATTTTTTGGAATAAATTCCCGTTTGATTTCACTATTCTGGCCATAGGATATTCGTCAGAACCTAATGAATCATCAACGGTAAATTTATACATGAATACATAAATATTTTTGTGGGTGGGTGGGTGTTTGGTGGGTGTGTTTCTGTGTGTGTGTGTTCTTTATTCTATAAAACTGCAAAATCAGTTTCAAACCAATTTATAAATTTGGACGGTCATAACTTAGCCATCCGAGATCGGATCAAAGCCCAGTTTGCTGCAATATGTCTATAAAAATTCGATCTATTTGCATTTAATGAAAATTAAATTTTCTAGACTTAAATAATCACATGATTCTTCTAATATCTATTGTTGGTACTCGGGCACACAAAATAAGTAGGTGTGCCATGAATTTTAAAATTTTCATTATCAGGTCAACGGAACAACATCAACTCTAGTTACATGAACCTTAGTAAAAGGAAAAAGGACTTCAATTCAAATAATTTAAGCTGAAAAATTTATTAGAATAGTTACCTCATTCTATTTTAAGGCATATTCTCCAACAACATGTCATCAGACACCATTTATCTATGTAACCAAGGTCTAATCCCTCTATATCATCCACACACACTTTGAAAGTATACAATAATGTTCATCATTTATGTACAGGTGCTAGCATAGAGATCTATCAAAGCCTTTGATATCCCAATGACCACCATAAAAATAATCATTCAATTCATGAAGAAGAACTTGGATTGATCATTTAGATCGGTTGATTCTCTATCTAGGAAGTGGGTGACATGATAGGGAGGGTCACAAATTCAAGTGGTGAATGGATCCTGAAATAAGAGTCTCATATTACTTATATATTATTGTATTAAATACCCAAAAATTGCGCCCCAGCCCCTAAATATGTATTACCCAATTAATAAGTCATAAAAGATCTATTATGGACAAATAACTATTTAATAAATGTTATTTATATTTTAATCACTTACTTGTAATGTAATAAATATATTACATCATAAAATAAAACCATTAACTCGATTTGTTATTCTCAAAAATATTAAACAAACCATGAATATAAAAATAATATTAGTTCATTATATATTTTCCCATGTATTCACATAAATAATAGTAAATTAATTAAATAAATAAATTCAATTCCAAATATTATATACTTGAATAATGATGGTTTTATTTATTCCATTTTTATCATTAATACTTGGACATATCTATGACCTTATGGTGGGACCAATAATGTCCTATAATTCTATTCATTAGAATAGTCCATTATTTTGAATACATAAGTGTGTGACCCTCTAGGCCCTTGTCTCGAAAGAAAAGAATATTATACATAGACCAGGAGTGGAGTTTAGAAACCCATAAAGTCCACTAAGGATATAAGGAATAGTGATAGTAATGATAAACTTTCCTAAGAACACATGTTGTGTAGTATAATCTCTGTGTTTTAAAATATATCATAAAATATGATGCACGTATTCTTTTATCATTCATTCGTTATTTATTATTTTTTAACCTCACTCAACGGACATACCTTCTTCTACCATAGACATGGATTTTTTGAAGGTTCTACCATTTTGATCATATGGTAGAGATATATCACTTATTTTATAAGCAACAAATTGTATATTGACTATTCAATCAATTCCACAATACTAATAGGGCTTCCAAAGTAAGATACCTCGCCACGATATAAATGGCATGTTTTTATCCTACATCAATGTACATAATCAAAAGTATTGACTAATAATAATCTCAAGTTAAGATACCTTTACATGTTTTCATGTATAGTAATTACCAATGAAACCTGAAACATGTGGTGTTCTTATTGGGGAAAATTCATCACGATATCAACTACTTGAGATAACCAAGTGTGGACTTATTGAGAATAATTCTCAATGATTATGATACCCAACACTTAATAGTCAATATATAACCTATATAATGTTATCATGAGGTGTATTGACCATAGGAAATGTGTTTAATAATATTTTCATGATATCTCTAGGTTCTCATTATAGCCTCGGATCTAGTATAACATTTTTGACATGACATGTAATATAATGAAGTTAGCATAAATATAGTGTAGATATAAGTATCAATACTATTATTTTAAGATAATAAATTATATATACATCAAACTATATAAATGTGATGGTAATCAAAGTATATAAAGGTTTTGGGTCTAGGGAACCCACTCAAAATAGTTAAAACTAAATCTAAAGAAAAAAAATATGCAACCATTAAAAGACTACTTATAAAAATATCATTGATTCCAGGATGAGAGGAAATATAAAATATGATTAATTGATCATTATAAATTTTTTTGATGAAATTCATGTTGTGAAACTAATTGTTTTTTGGAGTGATTTTGATTAGTGTAATTATTTTATTTCTGAGTTTTTTTATATTTCATACCATTGGGATGTTTTTTTGAAAATCTATTTACCATTTTCCTGTGTATTTTTTCAATCTATATGGCTAGGTAATCGAGGATTTTCATGGATTGGAAGGAATAACTATTATTTCTAATTTTGTAAGATCGAATATTTTTAGGGATAGTAAGGAAGATCTTGGTCTAATCCTCTAAAATCAATGGATTTTTTGGACTGAAATATTTCCCTTCTGATGGGTTTAAATCAAGGCCTTCAAGAATGACAGACCATTTGATGAATTGAAAGTTTTTGGAAGCATGGTTTTGGGTTAAATTACTTCCTTTCACTTTTGATAAAAAAAATAATAATATATTTTATAGAAGTATTTTTCTTTTGATATGATGATTTTAATTTTGTTATTTTCCACCATGTATACATTAAATTTTATTATACTTATTGAAATTTCATAAATCTGTAAAAAATTCAATTTCCACAATGATTACGGGTTTTTGAACATGTTTATATTTCTAATGGGTTTACACTGATTATTTCGATATGTAACAACACTAGTTTTATTGATTTATCCTTTTTAACTATTCAATAAATATATATCTATATTTTTCATGGATTTAGAACTGTTTTTTAGTTTTATATGACCCTGAAATTAATATATTAATAATATTAATAATATTAATATATATTAAGCCACTCAAAAGAAACATTTTGGTATAAATGTTTTTTCCATTATTTAGGACCTCATATGGGAAATTAGAGACCATGATTATTTCTAAAACATGGGTTTTCCCTAGGTGTGATGTAAAGTTGGTCAGCATCAATCGTTCATTTAAAGGAGACCATTGAAAGGTGTACAAAGTAAATAAAAAATTATTTGATTTAATTTTATTAATTTACCAAAAAACATATTCTTATATATATATATTTTATTGGAAAATCTCCAAGGGTATGCACATAACCCTAGAATATTATAGACAAATAAGAAGCATTATTCATTGGCCTTATCAATCCAAAAACATGGATATATGACCACAATTAAGGAGAATCATGAAGAAGATGGTGAATATGGTGGGATCAACACCTTTATCACTAGTGGACACATTATTTACCAATTATCGAACTATTATTGAGGTAAGGAATATATTTATTGTGATTTAGTCACCTAATTTAATTTATTAATAATTTATTCTGTATTTATTTATTGTTCTTGTGTTTTTTATACTTCATATGAGACTCGTTTTAAGTAATATTCTTGATCAGTATTATGTATAATTGTTTCACCCATTTCTCAACCTTTGATCTTTTTTATGTAATCATATATCATGTTCGAATAATATAACAATGGTTTTACCATGTTCATGTGTTTTCGCCACTATTATTTGTGTTCTTAATCGTCATCCCATGAATTTTTTGTTCATTATTTTTTTCCAAATTCTACCACCATCAAACACCTTGATTCCTAGTGAATGTTTTAACGAGTTGGAGAAGAACATTTTACAGATAGATCATAGAGTGTTGCTGGATGTGAGTTTTGGATTCAATTGTTAACACCTTGAGCACTATATTATGGAATAATAGATCCCCCATGGGTGAATGAGATTCTTATTTCCATCTACCATTGGTTGAGAGTCATGGACTAGAGGCCCATCATTCTATTTTGGATTATTTCTGTCAGTCAATTGGTGAGAAAGTTAGTTTAATTGGAGGATATTGAATCCTCGTGAAGGAACATTAATTTCTATAAAATCATGAAACACGACATGTACTATGGAGAAAACACACCGTGTAGTCCCCTGGCTATTGTGGATATGGTTTTAGTTGAATTTAAATATCACATTCTATGTATGAGTCGTACACACCATTTGACCCGGTTATGGGGGATCAAATGAATCCTAGGATTACATAGACATGGACACGACCAATAAAAAATTCATGAACAATGTACACAGTCATGATCATGGTACCTTAACATGGCCATGTACATGGTCATGTCAATAGTACACATGAAGGCACTAAAGTACATGGTTATAGGCCAAAATACATGGGTACACCTAGGGTATCCATGATATGCCATGTATAGCCAATACACATTGTTTACTTTTCTATGTGACTTTCAACGTATGTATCTCCTTATGTGGTACATAGATTTGGGCCCCTAGGAATCCTATCATGAGCCTCTTCCTATATATTATATAGTGAAAGCCTTTGTTTTGTCATTAGAAATACCAAATGATGTGTTCTGAGAGCGATGGTTCTTTCGTCGATTCTTAATATGTGGAAATTATTGGATGTGATCATCATAATATTACTAGGGTTGGTAACCCTCATGTCTCACCAAGGAATAGGTCCCCATACTCTTTACATAGGTATAGTTTTCAAACCATCATACTATGGAGGGTAGGTTTCATCTATCTATGAAGTGGAACCCCCATCTTTGACCTCCAGTGGGGACTGTCTCCTCCACTTGATATTGTCCCCCCTCAACTGTGGAGGTAAGTGGTGAGGAGTGAGCCCTCCAAGTGGTTTCTTATACAGTTTTACATATTTATAGGAATTAAAATGAACCTTTTGAGATTAAAGATGACTCATAATTCTTAGATGGGTTGTGGATTTTGAAATCCCCTTTCTCTCTTTCTTGTGTTTCTTTTTGAGAATATATGTGTTGTTTCATTTCCTTCTTTATTATAAGTTGGTCTAACTCTTGTATATTTCTATTTATCCATTATTGGTTTTCTAGGAGTTATACTGGGTATCTATATACTCACCCCTGTATGGTATTGGCCTTCACATGTAGTGTCTTATGCTTCTAGATCAGTGGTCATATTAGTGGACTATGTTTTAGAGGAGCATAGATATACCTAATGGAGTTGGATATGTTTGTAGGTTCTCCTTGGGGATTGTCAATCGTAATCTATTCATTCTCCCTTTTTCAGTTGTGTTTTTTTTGTGACCCCATTTCTGGTTGGGCATTTATTTTTTCCCTTTAATATTTTATACTACACTTTTTTACTTTTATTATTTCTTAGAGGTTTTTTTTGAATGGTTTACACTCATTATTTTTAGTATTTTATTACATTTATACACCGTTTCATTTATTTGTGCTTCGTGTTCATACATGTACTTAGGATAAAGACTCCCAATTTAGTATTTCCTAATTAGTGCTTCTTGGTATCTACAAGCCTATTGGAGGCGGGTTTAAGGTGACTTACATAGATTACCACCGCCATGTGTGTTCTGATGGTAGTTTTATTGATGTAGTGGTATTAGATTTGTTATCTCAAATGGGTTGGTTTTTTTAGTAAGAAATATTTTGAGGTCTGGTTTGGGAACTTAGGGAAATATTATCGGAGTTTATGATGTTTATCTCTTAGGCTAGGGAAACTAATTTTTGTGTGGTGGATGACATATCCATTCACCAGGATTCTAAAAACCTGTTTGTTAACTCATCATATTAGGGAATCGTTTACAGGCAAAAAATGTACATGCATCATTTAAGATTGATAATTTTTGAATTTCATGTTCTTCTTGAGTCATCTCACCATATATATCTGTCTTACTGTGGTATGTATTGATAACTTTTATGAGTACCCCATGACGACATCTAGTTATGATGCTGATACTAGATTTTGATGAGGATCAGTTGAGTGATGAGGCCCTAGTTTAGAGACCTATTCATGTGGTGTTTCCTATAGTGGTCCAGTATAAAGATTTACTTTGTGTGGGAAAATTGATTTCTTGGACAGAAAAAAATGATGACACACATAGTCATAGTGCATTTCACAAGTTCTGGTGATAGATAATGTTGAGTTTTATTAGTGATCGATACACATAGGCAGTGGATAATTTTATGGACATAGTGATTTGATTCTTTATGCTTGTTTGGACCCTAATTGATCAAATGGTTTCTCTTGAAATATGTCTTCTTCAGGGATAAGTAGTGTGTTAGGGGATTTTCATTACCTATACTCATTATGATAGGATTTTCAATGTTAATAATTCCAACACCTATTCTATGGAGATTATTTACCTTATTTCTTTCGCTCTATATGGATTCAGGATAGTCTCAAGATGTACTATAGAGATATTTTAGTTGTTGAGTATTCCATGAGGTTTAGATAACTTATGTGGTACTCTATCACTATGGTATGAGATGGATACTTTTGGGTGTGGATGTTTGAGTAGGGCCTTTGAAGAGACCTTTGTGATAGCATAGTCTCCTTATATATTCCTGGATATATTTGAGTGCTTGAGAGGACTCTAATTACTAAGAGATTTCTAGTATAGGGAAATCATATGGTGGGATCCAAAAATAGATATCATGGGGTTGTTAATCTATAGAATCAAGAAGGCATAAATAGTCAGGGTCTTGACACAGTGGACCTCCTCATGCCTGGACTCATACACATGAATCTTTCACATATAGTTCATGCATAGGATTCAGTTAGCAAGAAGAGGGGTGATTCTATGATTGTTATAGGTGAGGTCACATGGATCATGATTTCCTAACCTGATATGTTTATTAAGGTATAAAAGTAGTACATGTATCACCACAGCAGTGGTAGCATCATAATCATGGATCTTCTAAGTATAGTCAGGTTGGCACCCAGGGTGTGGTGTAGATACATGAGTAGGTGGCACTCAGAGGGAGGATATGTTAGTGGAGGATGACGCTACAATCAATTTCCACAAACACAACTAGGTGTCCCATGCTAGGTTCATAGTTCTTGTGGTCGAAAGTACGGGAAGTTACCAACTATGGAGGGATATGACCTAGATGCTCCTGAGATGATTCTTGGAATGATGTGTATCTTTTATACTCCTTCCTTAGAATTTATAGACATAGAGGCATGTCATTCCTTTATCTCTATATCCTCATGTAATAGTTAGAGCTTCCAATTGAGTCCTTATCCCAATAGTTATATATATATATGTTTCTATATGGAGTGATTCGTCTATATCACACATTTGTCGGTAGTGAGATTTGGCACTAAATAGATACATTTTCATATGGTACCTCTTGGTCATCGTAATGAAACCTTATGACTTCATCTAGGGTATGGAAAAAAAATTTAGTGCATTCAATATTATCATAAGAGGAGATTTAGATTCCTTTATATAGATTGGTCAATATTATCCATCATGGGAAAGAGGTATCTTATGGCTGAATTATTGGATATAATAAAAAAGAAATTGAAACCCATCACCCATCAGTTAGACTTTTTTCCCTCGGTTCTATAGGATATTTATGTATCTTGTTTCCAGTGGTAGTGGAGGACTTTTTGGACATCTTTCCCAAATATGTTCAAGGAAAACCTCCATGGTGGGTGATTTGCTTATATATCAACATTAACCTTATGACCACACTGATATATTCTATTGAATATCATATTTCCCCTATCAAGATTCGGTATCTGAGGGTGTTCTAAGAATATCTTCGAAATAAAGGTTTTATTAAACTAAATGTGTCCCCCTAGGAAGCTCTAGTTCTAATCATGAAAAGGGAGGATGGGTGTTTGAAGTCCTTTGGTGATTATTATGACATGAATTTGGTAGAAATAAATAAAAAACCCCTTTATAGGGGATTGATGACCTCTTCGACCAGTTGAAAGGTGTGAATTGGTTTTCAAATATATTTCTTAGGTCCAGATACCATTAGTTGAGGATATTTTATTATGATTTTATGAATATGTCATTCGGATGTCTCTACAAACACAATGAGTTCCTAGTGATTTCTTTCAATGTGAATAGTCCCCCCTTGATATTTTCACGGCTCTTATTAACTGTATCTCTCATCATACATAGACTAATTCATGGTTTTATTTATAAATGACATTCTAATTAATTAACATAATAAGATGATCATTTAGGGAATTTGAGGCTGGTCCTAGATTTGATCTGGGAGCACTTTATTTCTGGTAATCTCTCTAGGTGTCAGTTTTTATTCAATCATTTCACTTTATAGGGAATGTAATCTCTCCACACTATTTTTTATGGACCAAGTATATATTAATGCAATTATTTCTTGGGAACCACCAAATATTGTGTCGTAAGTGCATCATTTCCTTGGTTTGGAGGTGTGTTAGAGGAGGTTCATGGAATAATTTTCTAGGATTTCATCACCTTTCACTACCTTGATATAAAAAGGGTAAAAAATTTCCTGGTTTGAGAAATGCTAGGGAAACATCGTGGAACTGAGGAGGAGCTTGACCAATGCTCCTATTGTGAGACTATTGGAGGAGGTTGTTGAGTATTAGTTGTTTTGTGATTCATCTATAGTTAGGATTGATTAAGTATTAATTTAGAGGAAGGTGGTGATCACTTGTGTGTTGAGTAATATGATACCCAATGAGAATAATTATCTAACCCAATACATGGTGTTTTCATTGATAGTATTTTACATGGGGTTGTGGAAGCATTATCTTCTAGGATAATGTTTCACTGTTTACTCAAACCATCAAATTCTCAAGTATATCTTCACTCAAAGAGATATGATCCCGCAATAGAGGAAATAGTTAGAGTTATTTCAGAACTATGAATTCAAGATAGTATATAATCTAGGGTAGGTAAATGTTTTGGTACATTCCCTTAGTAATAAATCTCAATCTCTCATGTTGGAAGATGCATCTGAGCACTTCGATTCATTTTATTTTACCCTGTTTGAGAAGAGGAGTGCAACATATATTCATTCAATGGTGGTGAATATACCACTTATTTATCATGTGAGAAAGGCCTAGTTGGGATACATTGACTATAAGTTATTTTCTAACTATATATTCTTATAATAAGAACTATATAGTTTTTCTAATTTAGATAGCACATCATCATTTTCCAGGGATGGATGTTGTTTCTAGTCACGTTGCATGAGGAGGTTTTGAGGGAGTTTCACACTTATTTTCTATATATATGTCCCAGTGTGGGAAATTAATGCAATTAACTTTATAAGTGGTTTATTATGGCTAGAATGATGTGGGAAATTTTCAAGTTTTTCTCTCAGTGTCTCACATGTTAATAGGAAAAGGCCAGACATCATGTTCCAGTAGGTTTGGCTCAACCTCTTGAGATCTCAGAATATAAGGGAAATTGAATATCAATAGTTTTTTTGATGGTGATTACACATACAGTTATATTTCATTATCTTATATGCGATATATTTGATCGAATTACCAATTCATCACACTTTCTTTCCAACATGGAGTAGAGTTCGGTCAAGAGTTTCGAGTAGTTGTACATGTGGGAGATTTTCCAGCTTCACGGGGTACCCATGATGATTATATATAAACATAATTCTTGGTTTAAATAATGGTTGTAGAGATTTTTATAGGATCCCATTGTGACTCAATTATGGATGAGAATGTAACTTCATTCGCAGATGGATGGACACACTGAGAATACGATCCAGGTGTTCGAGGATATGCTGAGAGGCTATATGTTGACTTTGACTAGAGGTAGGAGGATCACTTTACAATTTTATATTTTTCTTTAAAAACAACTATCACTCCACTATCATCCTGACACCTTTTTAGGCCTTATATGGGAGACTCTATAGGTCGCCATTTTTATGGATAGATATTGGTAATACATCTCTTGTTAGGATAGATATGGTGTTGGAAATGACATAGAAGGTTTATGTGATCTGTGAGTATATGAGGGAATCCCAGAGCTGATAAAAATCTTATGCATATCGATGTCATAGGAATTTTGAGTTTGAGTAGGGAAAACGTGTTTTCTTGAGAGTATCTCCATTAGGAGGATTATAGAAATTTTTTTGGGAAGAAATATATCTATGTGGTTCATCACGTCATTCAAGATCTTACTGAGGGTTAGTGAGGATTATTACTACTTAGCCTTTTCCCCATAGTCGAATAGAGTGCATAAAATTTTCCATGTGATATATATGAGGGGATATATTCACATTATGATTATCTTTATTGACTGGGGAAATCTGGACATTGAGGTTGAATCCACATTCACGAAGCACTCGATGGCAATCAAGGACCAACAATGGAAGATCCAGTATAGATAAAATATCCCTTTGGTTTGAGTACTTTAGAAATATGGGAACATGCATAAGAGATTTTGAGAGTGTGATAGTCAAATGAGGACTCATTACCCCCACCATTATGGTGTATCTTGGGCATTTTTGGATTAAAATACTTAAAGGATGGGATAATGTAATGACTTCAGTCTTTTTTATTTTTTCTTTTAAATTTTTCTATACATATACATATATATATACTTGGATTTTTCCTCAAATTTGGCACTCTATTTGAGTGTCCTAGGACCCCAGAATTAATATAATATATATTTTAATATATATTAAATAACATGAATGCATATTTTTTTATAAATTTTTTCCCATTGTTTGGGTCCGTGGATTTGAAATCTAAGATTGTCGTTATGTCCAAAACCTAGGGTTTACCCAATGAATGGCATAAAGCTATTCAGCATTGGGAATTTGGTTGAAGGTGACTATTGTAAGGTGCATTAATTAATAAATTTATTTATTTATTAAATTTACATAATTTGAATAAAACCCAATTCTCTATATATGTAAGTTATTATAAAAAATATTCATTGTAAGCATCATAACACTGGGAAATTAGAGAGGAGTAAGAAGAATCCTTTATTATCATTGGAAAAATAGGAATTTTGATCGAGGGCCATGATCAAGAAGAATCATGAGGTAGGAAATGAACATTCTGAAATAATTTTATTCATCATTAGTGGAGACATTATTCCCAAATTATCAATCCATTCTTGAGGAAGGTTGTGTAATTTTTTTGATTTACACAATTGATTTTTATTTTAAAGAATCAATTCAATATATGGTTATTGTTTTGTGATTTCTATACTTATCATGATATATATTTTAAGAAATATCATCAATCCATATTTCTTTTAATTTTTTTTACCCATTCTTCACCCTTGGTTTTTCTTTATGTAATCATTGGTCAATATCACATCAGCCAACAATGGTTTCACTTTATTCATATTCTTTTTCCCCACTATTCGGTGTCTTCTTTTTTGTTAGTCCATGGGGTCACAGTTTAGAATTATGGGGTTGGATTGAATCATGATAGGATCCCCAAATTTTTATTGGATTAATGATTTAGTTGGATACCAAAATTTTACTAATATATTGTGGAGTGTTGTGGGATATGGTTGTTGGCTTCTATAATCAGCACGCCAAGTAGAAGTGAATGTCATGGAATCTCCCCCAAGGGAAAATATGTATCTTAATTCCATCCATCAAAGAATTAAAATCATTTATTAGAGGCCCTCCCTTCCATTTTAAAATATTTAAAGGAGAAAATTGGGGAGAAAGCTGTAGAGGCTGATAATCATGTTTCTGTATAAAGGAATTCTGGTTAATGGAAAACCCTAACAAACATGGAAAATACTATAGAGAACACACATTATTGATTCTTGTGGTTGTGGGAACTGGGGTTCGAGGTGAAGTTAAATATCACACACCATATATGACCCATATATGTTATGTAACCTAGTTTTGGTGGCTCTATATACACACCAAGACTACCTAAGAATTGACATACCCAGGCACATGGGCACATCCAGAGTACACGAGCATAGAAAATGTACATGAACATTTACAAGCACATAGGAAAAACCATAGTGCATGGGAATGGTCTAAAATAAATAATAATGGGTTAAATACATGGGTAGACCTAGGGTAGCCAATTCATGTAGTGTATATCGTTTACATGCCATGTAATTTTCTATGTGAATTCCACTTTGTGTTTATTTTTCTTCATGACTCAGATTCTGGCTCATGCATAGCCTATTTTGAGTTGGTTTCCATATAGGATTTGAATGAGGAAATTTTTTAATCATAGATATGATACATAGTTTTATGCTATGGATACATCTTTCTGTGACTCTTAGTTGATGAAAATGTTCAGGTCTGGTCATTTGAGAGTTGATGGGGTTGTTAACCCCATTATCTTTCCAAGGTATGGGTACCCCACACTTTTTAAAGAGGAAGAGTTGTAAAACCCACATATAATATAGGGAATAGATCCTCTATCTATGGAGTGGAACCCCACCCCCTCACATATTCTAGCTCTAGTTAGGAGAGGTTCCTCTGCAAGATATTGTGACCCCAAGGATATGGAGTAGAGTGGTGAGGTGTGGGACCTCCATATATTTTCTTGTAACGTTGTGTATGGTGATGGGAATCAAAGATGGGCCTCTTTATCTTAAGGATTACATGTCATTCTTAAAAAGGTTTTAGAGATGTAGATCCCCTTTCTCTCTCATTTGAGTTTCAATATGAGTATAGATGTTGGGTTTTTTTCCTCCTACTTATGGGTTGATCTAACTATTGTATCTTTCTATTTATACCTTAATAGTTTTTGGGGAATTATACTTGTTATGTATATACTATCCCCTAAACGGGCTTGGCCCGCACTTGTTGTATCTCATGAAAATAAAATGCATATTGGCCGTGATATTGGTGGACGTCATTTTAGAGGAGTATAACAATGCCTAGTGTAGATGACTGTGTTCGGTGATTGACCATGGGGATTGTGAACCAGGAACTTTTAAGTCTACTATTTTTCTAGTTATTGTTAGGTTGGGTCCCCATTTTAAAATGGGCATGTATTTTTACCCTTTATAATTTTATATTATGCTACTATACATTGATTTTTTTTCTATATGTCATTTAATGCATGGTTTATAATCAACATGTTCAGTCTTTTAGTATACCTATTCAATATTTCATGGATTTATGGTCTACCTGTGTAAAAGTACTTAATATACGGCCTTAAATTTTAGTATTTCATACTAATCCTTGCTGTTATATCCATGTTATTCTTGGAGAACCTCAATAAATTTATGATAATCTAAGTGGACCCTAATGGGACAGGACATGATATGATAAATGTATTATGTTTGTTTTACTCTGATTAATTTTTTTTATCAAAAGATCATAATACATTTATCATATCATGTCCCGTCCCATTAGGCCCCACTTAGATTATCATAAATTGAATGAGGTGATCCAAGAATAACTAGTAGATAACAGTAAGGATTAGTAAGAAATACTAAAATTTAAGGCCCTAGATTAAGTACTTTTACACATGAAGACTATAAATCCATGAAATAGTCAGTAGGTATACTAAAAGACTAAACATCTTGAGTATAAACTATGAAATAAATGACATATAGAAAAAATATCAATGTATAGTAGCGTAATATAAAATTATAAAGGGTAAAAATACATTCCCATTTTAAAATGGGGTCCCAACCTAAAAATAACTAGAAAAATAGTAGACTTAAAAGTTCTTGGTTCACAATCCCCATGGTCAATCACCGAACACAGTCATCTCCACTAGGCATTGTTATACTCCTCTAAAATGACTTCCACCAATATCACTGCCAATTTTTACACTTTTAGGTGATCAAACATTATAATTCACTATTTAGACTACAATTTACCCCCTCTTATAGGTTACCTTTTATTTCATTTCATGGGAAAAATTTGATATCAGCCCATTTCTCTACATTTGAGATTAATCTTGAGATTATCTTTATTTTTTCCATTGCTTTATTAGAATTTCATAAATTGGTTTCCTTACACCTAATTGTGTGGTGGATAAAATATTTTTTTGATTGTAGTAATACAAGTTTTTTTGATTGAAAATATTAATCTAAATTATCCTTTTATCTTTGATAGGAATGATTAGGAGAAATATTATGATCATATAAATATTTCATTAATTAATACTATAGTGGAAAACTACTTTATGATGAATATAAATTGTATGATTCCTGAGAGGGAAATTACAACATTTTCTAGGGATGGGAAGCTTGAATTTTAGGGTAATTATAAAGTTATGAATACTTAATTATGTTCGGTGATGCGAAATATCTATGGTCTAATATCTTTTTAATAAACTACTAATAGAATTTTCAAGAATATAGAGGTTACACATTTCGGAACTTCTAAATTTATTTAAACCAAGAGTGATATATTTTGTGTGTACTATCATGAGTTTGAATTCCTACCTGTAGAGTATATTAGCCAAATATGTAATGAACCATCCTAGTATTTCAATCTAAATGAGTCTTAAACAAGATTGACACTGGCTCAAAGGGTGTTCCTGATCCTCGTGAGCTATAAAATAGTTTATCAGCATCACAAGAACACACTTGGTAATGTTTTTTCCCAATAATCAAAGTAAAATTAACAATAGGAATAAAATAAAAATACAACATGACCCATTTTCATGTCATAAATCCATACTGGTGAAAATTTATAAAAATCAAAAACCCAATATCAATCTAGGAATGTCTTAAATAGAAGTGAGCAGAAAAATCCTCCCTCACCACTCTAATTTTCTTCTCTAGTAAGAAAAAAATTCCCAACAAAATTATTATCCTTGGCCACTAGAATATCACTACACCTCAAGTTTTAGAAAGAAATAAAATCTTAATTCGATAAGGTAAATCATTTAAAGGGAAAAATTATAGACATTTAATCAAAATTAAAGTAAAGTCCTTCCAAAAATGTAAGAGGAACACTGGACTAATGTGAAAAAATAAACGACTCACCTCGAATCCCCAGATAAATTAATGCCTAAAGAGAATTCCAAAGAAGATCCCAGAACCTGCAACTAAGATAATAATATTGTCATAATAAAATAATAACTTAGTAGGCCACCACAAGCCTCCACATATTTTTAAATCCCTTAGTAAAATATTTTATAAATCCCTCATTTGAACATAAAGTATAATGTAGGTTTTCATACTATTTATAAAACCAAATAAAAATTATACTTTCAAAAAAATATCATTTTTACAAAAAAAAGGTTATTTATTAATTTTAAATAAATCCTTTAAAATTAAGGGAAAACCAAAACACCTTTTCCCTTTTTCATCCTATCATTAAAATCCCATTTTCATAAAAAAAAATTCCCGGAAAAATAATTTCTTTAAAACTATTAAATAAATACTCCAAATCATTCCCACTTTTCAAATATTACATTCAAACAATTTATAAAAAAACAAATTTGAAATAAATAAAAAATACACATAATGGGGTTCCATATAATTCATAAGGAGAAACAATACCATAACATCGAAAGGCACATAAATTCAATGTTTAATCATAAAAGAAACAACATGTAAAAAACATGAATAACTTCATAAGTAAGAAACTAACATGCTCAACATATAATAAATAATGAATTTCATACAATACATATAATGAGGCAACACCGATGGTACTAATGGAAAGTTATAAGAAATGGATTGTGGAACAACAGCTAGTAGTTTAAAGATCACACATCCATTAATTGGATCACTCTAAACCCACTATAATAGGTGACCCTCCCACTAGCTATGTATTATGTACAACTATGATCGACTTTCTGGTGTGTAATATCAACTACCCTATAAATGTCTAATGTCTTCCCACTTAGTATCCTAGTGTTCCTCATGGAAACAATAAAGGTGGTGGGCCACATTCAAAAAACAATTCACCCCATGAGAATAAAAAATATCAAAGGCTAACACCACAATCACATCCTTCCCACCACTCTTCACTTAGAAAATTTGAACCCCTTAATAACATCATGAATCACATTATGAAAATCTATCACATGTATACACATTTTATTATCAACAACCCAAAGTGGCTAAAAAGGTAACAATCAAAAATCAATCAAACATCACTTAACAAAGTTCCAATAGGGACTTTCAATTATCACATAAAAAGTATTTACATTCTAAAATACCTTTCCAAAAATATATATAAAACAAATATAAGTCCAAGGGAAATCATAATTAACCCCAAAAAAATAAACATCCCAAAAAAATACCTAATTTATTTCAAAAAGGGGTCAAGTTACCCCCCCCCCCACCCACCCCACTTTTTATTAAATAATACTTTAAAAAACTTATACACCCATTTTAAAAATGGAATCAGTATCCCACATGCTTCCAAAATATTTAAATTTCTTTTTGAAAAGATAAACTTTCAGTAAAACCAACTTTTCATGTGACCTAATTACATTACTAGTCTTTAAAAATATTTTAAATCCATTATAAAACCAAAAAATATATTACTAATATTTCAAAATTAAATAAAATATTACAAACCACAATTAAAAATTTTGAAGGGACACACAGAAATTTACACAAGCTCTTAGCATGTGGCCTAATCCCATTCCAAGTTTTAAACATAATTTAATTCTACTACATCATATATAAAAAAATATAATTCCACAAAAATATTATAAAACACACTAATAAATAAATAAAATGTAATTCAAGGAGGTTCCTTATATACCCCCACCTCAAATCAATGATGGGAAGAAAAATACAGTCTAATAAACCTCAAATTTGATGGTAGATATCAAAACACACAAGGGGGTGGCCTAAGAGACCCGTTACACACCCTATTAAATAATAAATATAAATAATAAAAATGTTTCATCACTTTGACCTAGGGTTTTCTTGAATAATGAGGGGAAACATGAGATAGAAAATTGATGTAACAAGGGAGGAGGAGGGAAGTAGATACAATACCATGGTGATTTGACTATGAGTCTAGATGAAATTTGGTAGAAATATCAAGATGATAGGATGCCACAAGGGGGAAAGGTACACATGGTCATGATGCTCTAGGGGGTTGGTCATATAAAATAAGGGATAAGGGATAAGAGAAAGGGAGGAAAATGAAAAATAAAATACAAATGGAATAATTTTTTTTTAAAAAATATCAACATATAGGATGGTTTAGAAACACTAATAATGAATATATACATCAACCATGATGTCCCTACTAGGAAATCATGAGGTGCTTTCATGACTTCCCCTTCTAAGTCACATGGTTTAGCTAACTATTCTAATACCATGAAAAATAATACTTATAAGGATAAAAACCTCATGCACATTTAGCGTATAGTTACACCTAATCATGTGAAAACTATGTAAAGCACCAACTCCCTTAAAAAATATAAAATTCAACCCAAAACTTATGATAATCCACCAAATATTAAGGCTAATTCAATTTATTTCACCATGACACTATGAGTGTCGCAAACTCCCCACCACAATACCTTCTTCCCCCAAAAAGTCTCAAGTCTAAGTAGTAGTCAAAAAGGACAATAATAATAAACCAAGTCTTCTAAGAAATTGATAAATCCTAAAACAATCTATTAAATCTTAAAAAAATTGATTTTCAATATACTAATAAAACCATGTAGAGAATCTACAATGAGAACAAAGACTGAGAATCAGTCTCTACACTATTTAGAATTAATCTAAAATGGGGGAACACTCAACCACCTTTCTAAACAAAATAAGAGGACGCTGCCAAGAAATATTTTTACAAAAATTTACAAAGGGATTCTATAAACCCTACCAGCCAGAATCAGCCCATCCCATAACCACAAGTGATAACAACTCTATGAAACTTCCCAAGAAATAAAAAAATTGGATCATCAAATCCAAGGCATCAAAACACGAATATCAAAAACAGAAAAACAAAACATAAAAATAAATTGAAAGTATCTAACCTAAGGTCTACATCTCGAATATGAGGGTTTCTAGATCCAACACTTCATAATACCATCCCATGTTAATTCCAATACAAACATAACCCAATGAAATCCATAAACTAATCAAAAATAAAAATATATCCCATGTATCACTATATTAACCTTAGGCTCTTTCCCTATCCTAGAAAACAAGATCTATAATTTCAAGAACAAATCATCCCATGCTCTACCTCACATGAGGGAATCCACAAACATTAAGAAATGAGGTAAGAAAAAACATTCAAAGGGAAAACAGTATGTAATAGAAACCAACAAAGAACCTAATAAAACACTGGTATAAGGAGTCCTGAAGAACAAACTACTCTAAACTCAATAAGATAAATCTCAAAAACAATCTATCCCCAAACCAAATGAAAATACAACCAAATAGTCAATGAACACACTAAAGAATGGATACACAGCCATCAAGCCTCGAATGAGATATCACATGGGAGACTCCAAGAAGAGTTGGTCTTCACTGATCCATCGACCAACAAAAATTCATGGGTCTAAACCACTAGACCCAAAAATCTCTAAATTTATAACTAATTTAACACTACCTCATATCGATCAAAATCCGGACACTCTGATAAGTAATATACACCTTTCACTCAAATTAGATCATGTTAAGGGTTAAACAAAATGTGGAAGGACCCTTAAAACAAACATTATAATTTTCTACAGGATGTTTTAGGGGGAGGGGCTATATCAAACAATATTTGAGAAAGGAACATGCACATTCATGTCCCTAAAATCACACTAAAATGTCCCAAAGCACACAGGGCACAAAAAAACACAATTTTTGTTAAAACAAGCGATGTTTTACCAAAATAGAAATTTTAAAACAAAGTAACTATTAAAATTGGGTTTATTTCATTTAAAACGAAACAAAAACAATTTTAAAATTCAAATATCAAGCCCTTATGTGACTTAGTTAATATTAAAATATTTACAAAAATGTTTTAAAAAAACAGTAATTGTTTTAAAACTAAAATACAATTCTAGATTTCAAAATGAAACACACATTTTCCCCTTAAAAACATATAAAATCACTTACCCTATCAGAATACACTCACTAAAGGTAAAATCAAAATTTTTTAAAACACTAGTTTATATTTAAAGAGAAATAACATCCTTTAAAATAATAATAAATTTACTTAAATTAATCGAACAAACACAAAACAATTTCAAATTGAAAAATTAAATCAATAGTTTTATAAAACTTTAAGAAATCAATCTAAATTTAAAAATGATCCTTGAGGCCTTGTTTTAAAAATGAAAAAAAATTATTGTAAATCAATTTATAACCCACAGAAAATTAATTTCATATCATATTAATAATTGAAAAATCAAAGGCATAACACAGTCCTCAAAATAAATAAATAAATGCAAATATATCAAAATACCAACCATGACCCCTTTCTTGTTTCCCAAACAGACCGTGGAAAATAAAATGATCAAGAAGACTAGATAAAAAAAGAAACAAGGATGTGTAATCATGTACGACTTGGTGCCATGGTTGATGGAAACATTAAAATCATGTGTTTCTTCCTAAATACTTTCTAAAATCAAGAGTCTGGTTTTTTCATGGCGTGTCAAACCCAATGAACCAACCTCAGGTCGTCACATCCTTCTTTGTAAACATACCCAAATATCACATATAGTTTACAAATGAAACTCAAACCATTCCATTAAGGATCAAACACCACTAACATTAGAATCAAACTAAAATCCAAAAAAAATTATAGAACTAAAAATTCAAATACCACATCCCATAGAATCCTGAGTCTTGGGGAAGGAAAGAGCTTAATGAACCCTCCTTACACCTACCTCTCGAGTTCCAAGGACAAATTCTAAATCATTCTCACCTTGACACACGAAATAAAAAATGATATTTCAATGTCTTAGGCTCCTATGAAAAATAAGGACCCAAACCTATGCTACCAATTGTAATAAACCGGCCCATGATGTCTAGCTGAAGAACAACAGAATTGGAGACACATTGGCATGAAGGGTGTTCTTGATCCCCACAGGTTGGAAACTAGTGTCTGGGAATCATATGAACACACTTGATAATTGTTTCTTCTAATAATAATAGAAAAAGTGATATCAAGAACAAAATAGAAAATTGGCATGACTCGTCCGTACATCAAACATCCACACTAATGTAAAATAATCATAATCAAAAACCTAATATCAAACTAGAAAAGTCGTAAATAGTAGAAAGCACCAAAAACATTACCTCACCACCCCAGTCTCTCCTTCCTATAAGGAAATGATGCCCACCAAAATTCCTATCCATTATCAATAGAATATACTACACCTCAAACAATATAACGAACTAAAATCATAATTGACCAAGGTAAAAAATTTAAATATAACATTATTTAAATTCTATGAGAAGTAAATTCATGTCTTATCAAAACGTGTAATAGGTACAATGGCCAAATACGATAAAATAAATGACTCACATTGATTCCCCAAATAAATCAGCACACTATGAGTTGTCTGAATGAGAGGCAGTATATAAAACTGAGATAATAATATAGGAATGGGAACATAAGTATTTATTAAGACACCAAATCCAATAAAATATATGGAAATACCTTAGTAAAATTCTTTATAAATTAGTAGTTTGAAAATAAGGTATAAAGTGTGTTTTTTATTCTTTATAAAACCAAATAATAAGCATACGTTCAAAAAACTGCAATTTTTAGAAAATAGATCGAATATAATTATTCATTTAAAATGAAACACTTAGATGAGGGGGAAAACCAAAAAAAGGTTTCCCATCTTTTAACCTCTCAGGAAAATACCATTTTCATAAAATAATTAAGGAAAAACATTTCTTTAAAACTCTTAAATAAATAATCCAAAACATTCACCTTTCTCAAATATTACTTTCAACCCATTTATAAAATGAAAAATTTCAAAGTAATACAAAACACACACAAGTGGAAACCATCCAAATCATATATACCAATAATAAGATCACATGTAAAACTATATAAAGTATATTATCAATCATAAAAGAACGGACATGTTAACACATGCGAAGAATAATAAGTAAAAAACTCACATGATCAACATATAATAAAGAATTCATAACATACCATAGATATTGTGAAGAAAAAACTAGGGGACTAATGGATAGGTATAATATATGAAAGGTGGACCAACAACTGTTAGGTTGATGGTCACACATCCATCAACTGAATCACTCTACACATAGTCTCAATGGTGACCCTCCCATTAACTAGGTATTATATACAAGTATGGGAGACAATCTAATGCATAATCTCAAATTTCCTAGAAAAATCCAATGACATGACATTTAGTAACATCAGGATCCTCATGGAAATACTAAATGAGGTGGGCCACATTCCAAAAAATCATTCATTGTTAATAATAAATCCTAAAGGATAACACCACAATCATGTCATTCACACCTCACTTCACTTAGAGAGATCCCCAAACCATAATGACATCATGAAACACATCACAAAAATCCATCACATGGATAGAAAAAACATCATCAAGAACATAGAGGGGATCAATAAGGGAACAGTAACATCCCGGTTCCGGAATCCGCCTAGAGGTGCCCCATACCTGGTTGGTCACATGGATTCAAGAGAATATCTCCAAACACTACAGGATGTTGACTAGAAGCGAGGGCCTTGGGTGTGATAGTGGGGAGACTCTGCCCTTATTGGTAGAGTAACACAGTGGAAGTAAAATAGATAAAAAATGAGGAAGCAGTAATAATACCATACAATAGTTAACAGAGGAATACTAGAGGTAATAAAAACTAAGTACATATATATGATGCTTGATACATATGTCTAGGAAAGCATAAAAATAAATTATAGTGCTAGAATACAGTACTAAAATCAAGTACAAAATAAAAGGAAGTAAAAAACTCCACAGCATCGCAAGCCTCAGCTTGGTGCCATGATCTCCAACTCCAAATCAGTCAAGTACCTGATGTAGAAGGGTGTTTTCCATTATCTATACCTGTAAAAATTTAATCTGTTTGGGCCCAAAATCATGACCCAAATTGGGTCTTTGAGGGATCCTAGTAGGCAACCACCCAAATATTTGTGCCTAATAGTCAATGAATATATATGGAAGGAAATGAGTAAAATAAATCAGTAAACAATGATGTAATCAAAATTAACAATCATACATTTCAATTGAATTCAATTTCATATATAAATTGAGTAGATAATAAAAAAAGGTAACCCTCTGGGAAGTACTCACAGCCTAACCCCTCTGGTTCAACTAAAACAACACAAGCAACCCTTCGGGGAAGTACACATAGACTAACCCCTTTGGTTTAGCTTTAGAAAAGACTCCCTAAGGAAGTAGTCACCTTCAATTACCCATGTAGTCTCATATCCGTAACTAATAGGAAAATTGAGGAATAACTAAACGTCCAATTTCCCATATGGCCCGTATCGAGGGACTATAGACACTCTGAGAGAGCACTTACGTCCATCCCACCTATGGTATCACAACGTAAAAGTAAACTGACACTCTAGATAAGACCTCAATGTCAATTATCCCTATGTTCTATTGCACCAGGTTCCCACAGCCCATTGTAAGTCAATCATTCAAAAATGATAGATGGAATCTAAATTAAACCAAAATAACTACTTGTATAAACAATCTACAGTGTATCATATCATGTCAGGTAATAATCACTCCATCCTAACAATACAAGGCCTGGAAAGAAAAGCAGTCTAATAAGAAAACTATACCAAACGGTAAAAACATGTAAACATGGGGAAAACATCGATATCATAGAAAAGTTAACCCCATTTACAAACAGTTAACCTCTATTCAATCAAACAAGGCATTGAAGGGAAATGAAAGGGCTAAAACCATAAACACACTATACCTCGAAAATTTGTTTTGGGAACTTTTGCACATATAACTCAATGACTAACTAGGGAAAGGCACAAACCACCTACCTCAGCGTTGTTAGATTTATATACATTATTAGCAGGCCTAGAATCTCCCTAGAAGGCCATTGATCTAGAAAAACAATTAAAATTTTCATTTGAGGATAACTCATCAAAGAGGAGAAATCATGAGATAAGGTTTAAAAAGAATGGAGAAATCACTGATGTGATTCCAATGCAACCGACGGCAGTAGAATCAGAGAATAGATGGTGATTCGGGGTCTCAGAGAATATCTACAGCCCTGCGGTCACTCCTGGACAAGACTGATGAAGAAAAAAAGGGTTATGTTGATTAAACACGACCCTGATATGTTTAATGAAAAAAAAAATTACACAGCGTGTTCTTTTAAATTACACATCGAGTAATTTCATTTTTTGGCCTCTTATTTAGGCAGTCTCCAGGTCACCACACACGGATATGTACTCGGCTATACCCGGCCAGCACACGGTCACCCACAGAAACTGAGTACACGGCGTGTACTCCTGAATTTTCCAAAAAATACACTTTTTCCACATAAACAACCAAGAAAGAAAAACATACCTTAAAAGAAGATCTGGGTTCTTACAAATTTCCCCCGTTAAATAAATTAATCCCTGAATTTCCCTAGAAAGGTGGTGTAGAAGAAGAATCTACGAATAGCTCTGGCCACTGCGATTGTACATCAGCCTCCCTCTCCCAAGTCTCATCTTGTACTCACTCGTGCTTCCACAGCACTTGTACTAGAGGAATAGACTGGCCACAGAGAACCTTCGCTCTTGGATCAACAATCTGGATAAGACTGTCCTCAAACGAGGCATCCACCTCAACCTCAACCTTCTCGGGTTGGAAAACACGATATAGGTCTGAGAAGTAACGTCCAAGCTTCGAAACGTGGAAGACATCATGCATATCCAGGTACCTCTGAGGTAACTACAACTGATAGGCAACCGTACCAACTCTCTCCAAAACCTCAACTACCCTGGCATATCTCGGTGAAAGCATACACTGTCTCATAATCCTCTTGTGTCCCAACCTCAGTGTGACATGCAGGAAAATATGATCTCTGACCTCGAACTCTAGAGGTCTTCTCTGTCGATTAGCATAAGAATTCTATCATGACTATGTAGCAGCCATCCTCTTCTGAATCAACTCTTTCTACTACGTGGTCTCTTGGACAATTCGAGGTCCCAGCATAGCTGCCTCTCCTACCTCCAACCAGAATAAGGGTCAACGATATGACCTACCGTACAAGGTCTCATAAGGTTTCATCTAAATAGTTTCTTGAAAACTATTATTGTATGAAAACTACACAAAAGGTATGTGTTTCTCCCAAGAACCCCCAAAATCCCGGATTCATACTCGAAGAATGTCCTCAAGCACCTGAATCATACATTTAGATTGGACATCTATCTGGGGATGGTAAGTTGTACTCAGAAGTAACTGTGTACCCAAATCCCTCTAAAGTCCTTTCCAGTCCCAAGAAGTAAAACGGTCATCCCTATCTGAAACAATAGAGTATGGAACCCCATGTAGAGGTACAATCTCTCGGATGTACAACCTTCCCAACTAATCAACACTGAAGTTCTCTTTGATTGGAAAGAAGTGATCAAACTTTGTGAGTCTTTCAATGAAAACCCATACTGCATCATTCCCTTAAGGCATCCTCAGAAAACCTGTCACAAAGTCCAATGCGACATCATTCCATTTCCACTTTGTAATGGGTAACTGTTCTAAAAGACCTGCTGGTCACTAATGCTCTGTCTTCATCTACTGACAAGTGGAATACCTCATGAAAAAACCAGAAAAATCTCTCTTCATACCTGGACACCACTACTAACGGTGTATATCACGATACATCTTGGTGACGCCAGGATAAACTGACCAAAATAAGTAATTAATGTCCCACATCAGCTCCTCATGTATGTCTACTTCCACCCATGCATTCCAATAAAAATTCAATATCTCATCCTTGCATATGATCTATCCATGAATAGGGTTCTTTCCTAACACACTCTACCATGGGACTAGGCCTTCATAATCTGATAGCTACCTCATTCTCACTAGATCGAGTAGAGTAGAGGTAATAACTTCAGAATAAAGAAACCTCTACCCCTGTCTATTGTGCACCTCCAATTGCATCTCAGAGAACTGAGAAATAAAATTCCACTCATTGTTGGCCTCCCTAATTGCATGTATCTGAGTCCTCCTTCTCAATGCATCAGCTACTGCGTTGCCTTTCATAGGTGTATAGGCAAGTTCGAAGTCAAAGGAAAGAAGGTACTCGACCCACCTTCGCTGTATCAAATTCAGATCGCACTGAGTGAAGATATACTTGATAATTTTTTGGTTAGTGAAAAGAAAAAAAAAATCTCCCCCAGAAGATAATGTCTCCAACAGCAAAAAGCATGAACAACAACATCCAACTCGTGATCGTGCATCAAGTTCTTCCTCTCATGTGTCCTCAACTGTCGAGACCCGTATGGAGCGACTCTTTCCTCCTGTATAAGCACATCTCCTAGCCCGATACCTGATGCATCATAGTATACAGTATAGATCTTTCCCGACTCTAGAAAAACAAGTATCAGTGATGAATTAAACCTCCCTTTGAACTCATAAAAGGTTGAATCACAAGAATATAACCCCAAATACTCCGCACCCTTCTTAGTCAGACCTGTCTGTGGTGTTTCTAATCATGAAAGGTCCTGTATAAAATGTTTGTAGTATCCATCCAGCCCTAGAAAACTCTGCAACTCAAAGAAGTTCTTCGACTCCTCCTAGGAAACTATTTCCCTCACTTTATCTGGGTCTATCGATACTCCTTCCTCTGAGATAACATGACCCAAGAAGTGAATTTGGTCTATCCAAAAGATGAATTTTGAGAGCTTATCATATAAATGATTCTCTCTTAGTTTACTCAAAATGATCTCAATATGGGTGGCATGGTCATTTAGAGTGTGAGAGTACACCAAGATATCATCCAAAAAGGCCACCATGAAATAATCCAAGTATGGATGGAAAACTCGGTTCATCAGTTCCATGAAAACTACAGACGCGTTCATGAGACTGAAGAGCATAACAACATATTTTTATAGACCATACCTACTCTGGAAGGATGTAAGAGGTATATCATAGGGTCTAACACGCAACTGATGGTAACCATATCTTAAGTAAATCTTTGAGACACCTGGTCTCCTCAAATCTAATCAAATAGATTATCAATCCTCTTCTAGGGATATCGGTTCTTGACCGTCAACCGGTTCAGATTCCGATAATCCTCACAAAATCTGAGGGTACATCCCCCATTCTTCGCAAACAGGATATGTGAACCCCAAGAAGAAGTACTGGGTCAGATTATACCTTTTTCCTACAACTCCTCTAACTACTTCTTGATCTCCTGTAACTCTGGTGAAGACATCAAATAAGGAGGAATGGACACCAGTACCGCTCCTTGAACAAGCTCAATAGAAATTTCTACCACATGCTCCGGAGGGAAACCTGAAAATTCATCTGGAAAGACATCCCTGAAACGATACACCACTAGAGGAAATTCAATCTGTGAAGTCCCCTGGTCATCCAGATATTGACTATAAATCTTGGTTATAACTTCTCCCAACCCATGCTTCTTAGGTAGCGCTCTTCTCTCCTGGAATTATCATTTTCCCCTATGAAGAAACGATCCACCCTCTTGTGACGTGAAACTCACCCTATGGTAGTAGTAGTCAACAACAGCCTGGAAGGGAACTAACCAGTCCATTCTAAGAATGACATATTATCCTATCATATCTAAGATATTGAGGTCCCAAAAGAAGTGACACCCACCAACCTCTAGAGGGCACTCCTTGCACTAACGTACACTAGTCGTTCTAGTCCCCAATGGAGTTTCTAGTGTCAAGAGGTCAGTAGAAGAAATGATACAGAGACCAAGGCTCTCCACAAGGGAAAAATATATAAAGCTATGAGAAGCCCCTATAACAAAATGAGAAGAAGCTAAAACTGAGGCAACTAGAATGATACCTCAGACTGTAGAGCGTCCGGGATCCTGCTCATATTGGGTCTGTTCCACTACAAAAGGATGACCTGCACCACGACCTTGTGACCCTATCTGACCACTCTGACCTAATCCACCCTACTGTCATTAAATTCATAGAGACTAGCTACCATGACTACGACCTCCACCTCAACAAGAATGGCTAAAAGAACTCCATTTCCCTGACTTATGAGAAGATAGTGGTGCTTCTCCTGAACAAGAAGTCATAGAAGAACCCCTGTCACCAGCTTCCGGTGAGATAAACTATAAAAAATGCAGAAGGTGACCCATATTGCCACATGATCAGCACTCCAATGGGTCTCTCAAGAAATGTGGTCGTGTATGCCTAACCTTTCTGCACTGGTAGCACACCACTTGAATACTAGAAGAAGTGTCTCGTCTCCTAGGATCTCCATACAAAGACTCCCAGTGGCACTTCTTGCTGTCAGTGGGAGGGATACCCACTACGGATGTCAAGCCTCCCTAGCTCACAACTCCAGAATTCCTCAGATTTCACTCTGTGATCAGCACCTAGTTGACTATAAAAGTGATGGAAGTCAACCTGAAGATGTTCAATTGAGATTAGATGTCGTGCCTGAGACCATCCTCAATATTCCTTGACAGGAATAACTCATCACCTCATGGTATGGGCATGAAGTGATATAGCTCTGTGAAGTGAGAAGAATACTCCATAACAAAAAGAGTACCCTTCTCCAGACTCATAAACTCTTGGGCTCGATCGGCCCTCAAGGTCTCCGGGTAGAAGTAATTGTAGAAGGTATGCTGGAACTCATCCCAATCCATGGCTTGCTAGTGTCTATCTTGTGATATCACATCCCAACATCTCTTGCAGGAGTCTCGAATCATATACATAGTGAGATTCACCCTCCTCTCTAGAGGCGTCTCCAGATGCTCAAAGATAGAAATCATGGCTACTAACAATGACTCTCCAACCTGAGGTCCCCCTTACCCTGTGAAGGTGGGAGGATGCTTCTTCTGGAAAAACCATGTCAAATCTGCTAATGACAGGGTAGGATATGGTACTCCCTGGAAGGTCTGCGTAAACCACATAAAGCCCTCTCAGAACTATGCGTCAACACCTGTTTCCGGAATGATGGTTGGTGCCAAGACTAGAACTATAGGAGGATCTGCAAGTAGTCTTTGATCATCCATGCTTGGTGTTTGATCACTGCCCTGTAACTGTTAAAACCCCAAAAGAAGTCTTCATGGCATGAATCTTCAAGGTCAAGTGCACACCTTAGATCAAGATTAACAAGGACTTAAACTTAGAAGTGTAATAAGGGAACAAGATAACGAAAGCATTCATGTTTTATGAAACATGGATACATGGTGTGTATATTTCCTACACGGTGTGTTCCCTTAAGCCTTAACATGGGCATGTACTTCTACAAAAAACTGGTCATGTAACAGCCCTTACACACAGTGTGTTTTCCTAACACACAATATGTACTTGAATCCTCCTCCCCTACCCATGTTCTCTTACACAGCTAAGACACATGGTTTTCCTAGAACAAGACTGCACGGCGTGTTAGTTCCAGACACAGAGTGTACTAGACGAACTTCACTGACCTGTGTTTTTAGTTACACGACCGTTTACACGGCTCACCCTACACGGAATTTTCCAGATGGTCACGGCGTGTACTGCTTAGGTTTCAATTTCCCATGTTGTTAATCACATGGGTGAACACAGAGCTGACTATACACAGTGTGTTTATTCCAGACATGGCGTGTACAAGAAGGTTTCCACTGACCTGTGTATTTTGTTACACGGTCAGATACCTGGGTTACACTACAGGGTATGTTCAAACATGACATGGCATTTATAACTTATGTTTTATCCATTTGTGTTGTTATTCATATGGGTGGACACATGGTCCCCACAACACGATGTGTACATCTGGTACACGACATGTCCCACCAAAGAATTTCCAACGTCGTGTCTCTTCCCACATAGCCAGTGAAGGGTTAGAGACTACACAACATGTATATATAGTACACGGCGTGTACTTAAGAAAAATATTTCCTTCCCAAAGAGAAGGACACATTTTTTGTATTTATCAATACACGTCGTCCATTCTGTGTTTTTTCGGACATTAAGCCTCATAAACTACTCTGGAACCTAGAAAACACTGAGACGTACTTAAATGTACCAAATTCTGATCTGTGAGAGCCCATAATCCCTACAAATAAAATCATGTATTCTTATACATTTCATATAAAAGGAAAAAAGTCAATGATCCGTCAAATTCCGATTCATGAGGTCCAATAACACCTCGAGAACCAATGTTTGGTGTTAATTTAAATGAAACCTTACACAATTCAATACCTTATCAAAAAACATGTATTTTATCAAGGAATCTATTAAAAAATCATGAATATCTAACACAACATCGATCACAACAACATCAAATCTCTAATGCACCCTAAATGGAATGGAAAGAATGAAAGACCTGAGATCTCCATAAAGATTCTATATGATTCATGAGATGAAATACCCTCATATCATCAGGTTGTAATATAAATAAAACCTCAATAATATTTACAATAACCACACAAACATGTGAATCGCCTAATGGTTAAATCAAATCAACTGTAAAAGTGAAAAACCAGAAACATTGAAATAACATGGTAAATTGGCTTTTCCATGTACACGAGATAGCTACTCTTGGGAATTTATCATTACTAAGAACCTATTACCTTCATATCCCTGGCTATAGGATCCAAACAGTAAGTCAAGAAGAAAGAATTTCTTTGATACCACTTCGTAACATCCCAGTTCTGGAAGCCGTCCAGAGGTGCCATGTACCCAGTTGGGCACATGGCCTCAAGTGAATTTCCCTGAATGCTAGAGGCTGCCAAATAGTAGTAAGGGTCTTGGGTGTGATAGTGGGGAAATTATGCCCTCATTGGCAGAGTAACACAATGGAAGTAAAATAGTTAACAATAGCCGAAGTAGTAATAATACCATAAAATAGTAAATAGTGGAAGACTATAAGTAATAAAAACTGGGCACATATATATATGATGCATGATACATATGTCTAAGAAAGAATCCAAATAAATCACAATGATGGAATACAGTACTAAACTCCTGTACAAAATAAAATCAAGTAAAAAACTCCACAACATCGCAAGCCTCAGCTTGGTCTCATGCTCTCCATCTCCAAAGCAGTCATGTACCTGAAGTAGAAGGGTTATTGCACTTATCTAGACCTACAACAATATAATATGTTTGGTCCCAAAATCATGACCCAAATAGGGTGTGAGAAGAATATCAATAGGAAACCACTCAAAGATTTCTGCCTAACAGTCAGTGAATATATATGGCAAGAAATAAGCAAATGGAATCAGTAAATAAGGAAGTACTTAAAAGTAACAATTTTTCAGTTAAATTGCATTCAATTTCATATATCAAGTGAGAATATAATCACAAACAGGTAACCCTCTGCAATGTACTCACCACCTAACCCCTCTGTTTCAACCAAAACATCACAAGAAACCCTCTAGGAAGTACACACCATCTAACCCCTTTTGTTCATCTTTTGCAAAGTCTCTTTAATGAAGCACTCACCATCAATTCCCCCTATAGTATCATATTGGTAACTAATAGGCACTCTGAGGAAGCACTCATTGTCCAATTTTTTCTATGGCATGTATTGAGGAACTAAAGACACTCTGAGTGAGAACTTACATCCATCCCCCATATGGTATCACAACATAAAAGTAAACAGACACTCTCGAGAATCCCTCAACATCAATTCTCCCTATGGTCTACTACAACGGGTTCCCACACCCCTCTGTAAGTCAATCGTGCACAAACGATATATGGAAGCCAAAGTAATCCTCAAGAACTACTTGGATGAACAATCTACAGCATATCATAGCATGTAAAATAATAATCACTCCATCCTAACAATACTAGGTATGGAAAAAAAGAATCCTAAGAGAAAAACTTGACCAAACTGTCAAAACAAGAAAACATGGAAAAATATCCATAGCTTGGAAAAGTTAACCCCATTCACAAACAATTAACCTCTATCCAATCAAACAAGTCATTGCAGGGCAATGAAAGGGATAAAATCATAAACACACAATACTCCGAACATGGGTATTGGGAAATTCTACACATATAACTCAAATAATAACTATGGAAAGGCACAGACCACCTACCTCTATGTCGTGAGATCGATATATGTGAATTTCAGGCCTTGAATCACCCTAGAACATCTTATATCTACAAAAATCCTTAAAACATTCAACCGAGGATAACTTGTGAAAGAGGATAAATCAGGACATGAGGTTCAAGAAGAAAGGAGAACTCACAGATGGGAATCCAATGCAACCTACGATGGTCAAACCATAGAATGGATGGTGATTCGGGGGCTCAGAGAAGATCCAAAGTCTTACGGTCTCTCTTGGATGAGACGGAAGAAGAAGAAAACGTTTCTGTTGATTAGATGCGACCCTGGTCAATATAATTAAAAAAAAAGTAAACGACATGTTCTTTAAAAGTACATAGCGTGTACTTGTGTTTTCCAGCCTCCAATTTAGGTAGTCTCTAGGTTTCCATACACGGCCATGTACTCAATCGTTACCTGGCCATTACATGGTCACCCATGACAACTGAGTACATGGAGTGTACTTATGAGTACACAATGTGTACTCTAGAATTTTCCAGAAACTCCACTTTTTCCTCAAAAATAACTATGAAAGAAAAACATACCTAAAAATAATATTTTGGTTCTTACCGGAAAAATCAACAATAAATAAACCATCAATTCACAAATTTCCAACTAAGACTCTCAATTATTAAATAGAGTATTTAAATTTTTTGAATCTGTTTTAAAAAAATATCTAAAAATAAAATGTAAATCCAATGTAAATCACAATCAGCCCCAAGCACAAACAAATAAACCAAATAAATCCCCCATTTTATTCCAGAAATATATCAACCCCAGATTTTTACAGAACTAACTTTTAATGACATCATACACCCCTTAAAAATGGAACACGAATCATCAATTCATTCAATGTAATTAAATCCCTTTTACGGAGAAAAAAATACCACTAAAAACCCACTTTTCATGTGACCTGAGTCCCTGAAAATAATTTATAAATTGTTTAAATCCATTATAAAACCAACAAAACTTTTTCAAATAATTAAAACCAAATAAAACATTAAAAACACTTTAAACTTTTTTGAAGGTCCACATAGAAATTTTCAGAAACTCTTGGCATGAGGCCTATGCCCATGTCAAGATTTAAACATCACTTAAGACTACTACAACAAACAAAAATAATTATAATTTCAAAAAAAATAGACTAATTATTTTATAAAATATAATGTGAGGTGGTTTTATAGAGACATTTACATAAAATTGGTGGTGATAAAACAAAAATAGTCTAAAATTCATCTCCTTTAGTGCAGAATGCTAAAACAAGAAAGAATGAGTCCTGAGAGACCCATATGTCACCCTATCAAAGAATAAATCTGGAAAAAAATGGCTCAACCCTTTGACCTATGGTTAAACAAAACAAGGAGGGGTGAGAGGATAAAGAAAAACACCAGAAGAAGTGAGGAGGGAAGTAGAGACCTTCCCTTGGTGATTCTACCATGAATTCAGATAAAATATGGTGGAAATGGTGAGAGTAGAGAAGTTTGCAAGGGGGGAGAGGTATATGTGGCAGGGGGAAGGAGGGGGATAGTCATGCGACATGAGAGATAAGGGATAGAGGGGAAACAAATAAAAAATATAAGAAAAGGAAAAAAAGAAAATAAAAACCAAGTTTTCTTAAAAAATCTGGACATAGCACAAAATTTAAGTGAACGGTTAACCAAAAACATGAACCAACCTTGTTGTCCCTACTAAAAAATTATAAGTCACCTACATGGATAAACCTAGGCAAGTCACATGGTTGAGATAAAAATTATTAGACCCTGAGAAATGATACTACCAAGTATAGTCCCCTCATGCATAGTTGGTACATAGTTACTCCTAACCATGCACAAACCCTACGTAACACCTACTCCCTTGAAAATTTTAAAATTCATCCCAAAAATATCACCATAGCATAAAATTAATTTAATTAATTAATTACCACCATGACATAGTGGGTTAACAAAATGCATACAAATTTCATGATAATTATGAACAGTCTTTAGTTATGAGGTTAGAAGGAGTTGGATGAATACTGACTTATTAAAAAGTGATAGATATAAATTAAAAGGAGTTAGAGTATAACAATAGTGCTATTAATGACTTTAATCACTTGACTAAAATATGTACTGATGATTTGATTCATTAACAGACCCGCCGGATCTGAGCCATGTCTATCCCAAGACTGCCACCAATATGCTAGGGGCTGGCAACCATCGTCGAGTAGGAATGTCCCATAAATAAGAGGAACTATCCAAATGAACATGTACACATTCAAATGTATCTAATAATAAACAATGATGAAATGTAAAACAACTAAAACCAATGCATGAATACATCTATAATAAAACAATTAGAGTCTGAATGCATACTATTGAATGTGAAAAAGGCACCAAATACAAGCCCAGCCAAAAATTGTAAACATAATAACCTTCTCCAAGGGACAGAATTACAACTAAATAAAGGCTCCCAAAAAACTCCTTGATCTATCTACCTCAGGATACGCTCCACCTACTATGTGTCCTCTCATTACACTGTAACGAACTAATGTTTTATCAATGAAATTAATTTCTTATAATTATTTCTTATAATATAATCATATTTTATTACATATATAACATGATACAAACCTTATAAATGAGGAATCAGTAAAATAAAAGGTATCTCTAGAAGTTAAGGAACATATACCGATGAAATAGTAACTTGACCTTTGGAATAGTAATGTGACCCTTATAAACAATAAACCATAAAATTTAATAGTAACCTTGCTAATTAATGCATAAATAAAATATATCCATATTATAAGTGACAATATGATATAAATATAACATAGTATAAGAAAGTAAATATTATAAAAATTATTAATTAAGTGTTGGTATTTTAATAATTCATGTCTATTTAATTACAATTTAATGATTAATTTAATAATTTAATATAAAATTTATTCCTAAATAATTATTTTTAATACTTATGATTATAAAATAATTTTATGATATCATAGTTAATTTTTCAAAGAGTTAGAAAAGAAGTTCTAATTTCAAAATTTGTATTTTTCAAGTATATAATTATTTTAATTAAAAATTAATTTTATTATATTTAGAAAATTTATTTTCATAAAATGTAGTTACTATTTTAATTCAATATTTTAAAAAAAATTGGGGTGATGTTTTGGGATTTTCGTAAAATACTTTAATTTATGGTGAATAGTAATGTACTGTAATTTATGAAAAATGCTAAATAAATGAATTTTTGCAACATGATTGAGTCATGGATTAAGTGAATGGGAATTGTTTCTAACTAACATGATATATTTAATATTTTTGTTCATAATAATAAATAATATTCATAGTGTTGAAAAAAAATATTAAAGTAATTATTAAAATAATGGGAAAACCCTCCTCTTCTCCCCTATAAATACTACCCCTCTTTACCTCTTCTCTTCACTCCTCTAAAGCCTTTTTCCTTGTATAAATTCTAATAAAATATTATTCCAAGTTCTTCCCTACGTAATTCATCCCTTGGTCTCTTTTAAATACCAAAACCTATACCTTAAAAAGGCTCTTATGGAAGATATATTCAAGAGGAAAGTTCCTCTTTTTATTTCTTTTATTTTCTTTCTAGTTCATTTCTTTATTTCTCATTCACAACATCCTTTCATCCAAATGTTATGATGACTCAATTAAATTACATGTAATAATATTTTTTTTATTATAATGTAATAATTTATCATAATCTCTCATTTATCCTTATTTGATACTAGAAATGAAAACACCATCCAAAATGTGTTAATTTATAACATTCAAGGACGAAGAATTTTCAATTACTATTATCATCTTCAATTCTGGTCATAAACCCAATTTTATTTATGAAAAAGACTATAATATATGTATTATATATTATGTGAGGTTCTTAAATCTTTTTTACAAATGATATTAATTTATAAATAGAAAATGAGTTCGTTTTGAACCAAAACCGCCAATAATCCAAAACGGTCATCATTAAAGTTTATATATAATTATTCATCCTCACTCCAAATGAAAAAATGAGTTTTATAACCATGTTATCTTATGTATGTTCACTAATAACATAAAAAATAAATTCTATACAACCATTCTCAAATTACTTGTTTATCCTTCCTTGCATATAAGTAAACCAATCAAGAAAACCAAGGAAAGAAAGGCTCCCAAACAATGAAATTGAACCTCTTAACCCATAAAAAGGTCATGAATGAAAATAATAAGGTTATAATAAATCAATTAAATGTATAATAGGTTCTGGAATTATTAATTAATGAAATTAATTTTTTTATCTGTTACATTAATATCAAGTGGAGGACATGTTTGGACTTAAGGTAAGGGATTCTATCCGAACCTCCATTATTCCTTCGGGTTTCTCTGTCGTTCTTCTTAACTAAATGAATATATATGTTATTTTTATTTAAATGTTATAAATTATGTTTACATGATAAAAAATCATGTTCCAAGTCCCATTCATCAATCTATTTTTGGGATATACATGTTTTTAAGTGGTCCACTCCTCAATACTTCTCGAAAAACAAACCCGTTTTAAGAGAACTTCCCAAAATTTTCCCCAATCTCAAGTGCACTATATAATTTGTTTTAATCAACCATTGTTTTTATAAAATAATTAATTTTTTTATCAATACCTTCTTGGTTCAATTTTATTTTTATATGAAATATTATTCCATTTTTTATTTTAAACTCTCTTTTAATATTTTTCTTAAAACTACACCAAAATGTTTTAATGATAAAATTTCTTAAATACTCTCCTTAAATGTTATCACATAAAATTGAAATAACTTATCATGATATATTCATATTTTAACTTATCAATTTCCATTCATATCTTAATCACTTTATTTCATGGACACTTTTTCTCTATGCCCATTAATTATTCTTTATGACATGATCATGATACCAATTTATTTCCATGGGTACCCTTATGTTTATGTCTGATTGATTATTTATAACTATGTATGTGTAAGTAATATTAATTAACATGTTATGATGGTTGCGTCTAGATATTTCTCCAATGAAATGGGTAATTTTGAGTCTCGTTATATTTTATGTGCAACAGTCTTGGAGGTTAGCCTTGACTCATGCTACAATGTGCAACGATCATGGTGGTTAACCTTGACTTGTGATCCTATATGTGAAAAAAGATGTGAATCATGCTAAAGTCCTGTTTTATATTTATTCCACATTACTATGACTCCATGTTTATATGATCACATGTTTATATATTTTATGTTCCCATATGTTCCATGCTTTTTTATATCATTATGCCATGCCTTATAACCCATGTGTTAAAGATTTATTATTATTCTTATTCCCTTATTGGGATTTTAACTCATCCCTTTGTTCGTGTTATCCATATTTTATCCTTTGAATATGTATGATCATAATGGAAGTTAATAGCTTTTAATGAAGATAAAATTAATAAATGTTTTATTTAGTCCCATTTTCCAGTTTTATGTACCTAGTCTTCCAAGACACAAGACATTATGATCCTTGGATAGTAATATGATGTTTTATTTTACCTAAAATCATTTAATGATATGTTTAATATTCATGGTTCCCTATAGTTGACATTAGATGATGGCCTAGTAATTTTTGGAGATTATGAATAGATAACTTTAATAATAACCTTATGGATGAGACTAATTATAAGAAAACATATATAAATTTTATTAAGTATAGAGTAAGTGGTGTATCCAAGAAAAAACATCCTTGTTTGGATACGAACATGTAGATGTGGATCTGTCACGGATGTATCTAGAGGTAAAACTCAAAAAACCCCTTTGAGCTAGAATCTAATAGGAACTCGTTTGCACCAATGGTCCTTGCCACACTCTTGGTTTGACACACCCAGAAGATATGCTTTAGTAAATTTATAATATTATTATGATCTATTATTAAGGGACCTAAAAAAATAATAACATAAGAATAAATGTTAAGAAACAGGTCATTGATAACCTATATTGAAACCAAGGGAATCACAATTGAGGATATACTTTTCCATTAATAGTTTATCCTTTTATGTTTAATGTTTCCTTCTTATGCTTAATATATAAGTATTCAATACACCTAATTGTACTTTCTTTTTATTAGTTAATGGTGGGATATATAAGAACATATTCCAATAATCAATGTGATAGAAAATATGATGATTTCCCTAATGATATTCCTGATGTTGTGGGAATGGGTGCTCAAAAATTTACGATAGTACTTTCTCAGATGGATCATGTTATAAATAATAACTTGAATCATGTGGAACACCTTCCTCCTACAAGGAAAGTGAAATTTGTCCTCAAATACTTCATGCAGAAAAGGCCTCCCATGTTTAGTAGATCTTATGATCCCCCCCCCCCTCGTGGAACAGTGGACTAACTACATTGAAAATATATTATCTATCCTCCAATGCTCAATAGAAGAGAAAGTCATGTTCACGGTATATCATTTTGATGGGGAATCTGATCGGTGGTGGAAACAGATAAAAAATACGAAGTCTTGGGAGGAAATTGATTCCATGGATTGGTTGGAATTCATGAAAATTTCATTCAATAAGTTTTTTCCCAGAACACTCTATCTCAAGATGCAGAGAGATTTCCTCGAACGTAAGTAGAAGGAAGATCATTTCATTGGGGAGTATGAAGAAAACTTCACAAGGATTGAAAGATACACCTCTGTATTTTTTATGAACACCAAAATAAAGGTAGATCTCTTCTTTGTAGTACTAAATCTGAGTCTACAAAAAGTTTTTTTGATTCGAGACATCGATAGTTATAAAGATATTGTTTGTTGTTCCCTAAAGGTTGAAATGGAGATCAGAGACTCTGAATGGTATCATAGTCCTAGTGAAAAAAAGTATAAAATAGAGTCTAATATGGGTGGTTCCAAAAATTAATCCCATGATGAAAAAAAGACCGAACGTCCCACATGTCAATACTGTGGAGAAAAATCATCCTTGGAACTATCTAAAGAGAAGTGAGAATTGCTTAAAATGTAGAAGAATGGTACATCTGTCTAAAAATGCCTAAGGAATATAAATAATCCCACTAACCTGAAATAATAAAGAAATTTTCATATCAACACTCATCATGTAGTTTAATTTTACAACTCTAAGGAACATGGGAATTATTCGAACAATTACCCTAATCCAAGGGTTGTCGGAGGAAATAAAAAACAACCTCCATGGAAAAAACGAAGGTCTTATTCTATCACAACTATTGAGGTGGATTCAGAAAATTATGTGGTGATAGGTATAGTAATTATTCATTAAATAATAGTTAACGAACTATTTGATTCTCGTTCTATGCATTCTTTCAAATCTTTCTATTTAAGTAGAACTATTCAAACACCACCTCAAAATTTGGAGGTTGAGTTATCTGTGAGAAAAGAAAATGTGGAAATCATTGAATCCAATGTATATACCTCCTCCCTAGTTAATATTTTTGGAATAAATCTCCCACAAAATCTCATCATACATCCTTTAGTGGAGTTTGATGTTATCCTGGGCATGGATTGGCTATCTTTATACAAATCCAACATCAACTTTCCAGAAAGGGACTTCACTCTTAACATCCCGAAGCATCCTGTAATTCATTAAAAGTGTAAGGATTATGATGAATCTCCTTTAGAATCGTCGTATCAAGTGTGGATACTACTTCTTTTGATCAGGCATGTATATCTCAAGTGATTGAGATAAATGAGATAATACTACTTGAAGACATTCCCATCATGAGGGATTACACTGATGTATTCTCCAAAGAATTGTTTGCTCTTCCTCTTGATTGAGAGTTGAGTTATCAATTGAACATATTCCCGGATCCCTACCTATATCAAATAAACCTTATAGAATGACCTTCGTTCAGCTAGAAGAGATGAAGAAGCAGTTATCAGATAATCTAGAGAAGAGTTTTATATGCCCGAGTGCTTCACTATGGGGTGCACCAGTCCTGCTTGTCAACAACAAGGATGTATCAATGTGCCTATACATTAATTATTGTGAGCTCAATAAAAAAAATATAAAGAAAAATTATCCCTACATCATATAGATGACTTGTTCGATCAGCAACATGGGGCCAGTTATTTCACTAAGGTGGACCTTCATTTGGGATATCACCAATTAAAGGTGAGGAAAGAAGATATTCCCAAAACTGCATTCCAAATGATGTATGAACACTATGAGTTCATATTTACTCCCTTAAGACTCACTAGGTCCCAATAAATATTCATGTATTTTATGAATATAGTCTTTATAAATTACATTGATAAATTTGTGGTAGTATTTATCGATGGTATTCTAATTTACTTCAAGAGAAAGGGGGAACGTTTTGAGCATTTTAATATTGTGATAATGACTTCATGAAGGGAAAAACTTCATTAAAGGTATAGTAAATGTGATTTTTTGATGGAGTAATTATAATTATTGGGGCATTTAACCAACATAAAAGGAATATATGTAGACCCTTCCTAGAGAAAGGAAATTGAAGAATAGTAAAGGCCATCATTTGTAACAGAGATCTATTACTTCCTTGGTCTAGTAGGGTATTATCAATGATTTTTGAATAACTTATAATGATTTTCAATCCCAATGAACAAGATGAAACATGAGGTGGTGTTGTTTTTTAGACTCAATAATATGAGTAAATATTTAAGGAGATCAAAATAGCTTTATCACTATGCCAGTACTCACACTCCCAATAAGTGGAGAACTCTTTATGGTGTAAATTGATTCTTCAAATAATTTCTTCGGTTGTGTACTAATGAAAAATAATAAATTGATAGACTATGCCTCAAGGAAGCTGAAAATATATGGGAAAACTATCACATGCTTGATCTGGAGTTGGAGGTTGTGATCTTTGCGTTGAAAAAATGTCGGCATCATCTCTATGGAGAGAAGTGTGAGATATATACTAATCACAATAGCATTAAATATATATTACCACAAAAATTGATTAATATACTCCCATAAAGATGGATAGATCTCATCAAGGATTATGAATTCTCAATCCACTAATATCTTTGTAAGGAAAATAAGGTGGAAGATTCTCTAAGTAGAATGGATCCAACATCATTATCAAAGATGATACTTAAAAAGGATCCAATGTTCATATACTTGTAGAGGATTTACATTGGAATCATTAAGGTAGTAACATAATCAATCCTTTTTCAAATGGTTTCTCAACTATCCCTCATGGATAAAATAAAGGATTCTCAAATAAAATATGTTGAAATTATGAAATCGTTGGAATCCATTAGAAATGGGAAATCCTATGAGTTCAAGATTTATGAGGAAAGAGTTGTGAGATTTTGTTCACCATTATGTGTACCATACAATACATATATAATGAAGGATATTTTTAAAGATTCACATACCTCAACCTTATCTATTCCCCTAGGGAGAACAAATATGTATTCAAATCTCCAAGAGAACTTTTGGTGGGATGATATGAAGAAGGAGATTGATGAGTATACATCAAATTTATTGGTATGTCGGCAAGCGAAGGATTAAAGGAAAATATTATAAGAATAGGATGAAACCACTACCCATACCAACATGGAAGTGGGAGAAAATCAAAATTGACTTTTTCACTGGACTTCCAAGGACATTGAGAGGAAATAATTCTATATGGGTCATTGTGGATCTTCTTACAAAGATAGGTCATTTTATCGTAATTTGAGAGGAATTCTCATTGGATCGAATTGCATGGATATATATAAAATAGGTGGTAAGGATTCATGGAGTACCTATATATATTATATTTAATATAGATCCAAGATTCACCTCGAAGTTCTGGAAAAGTCTCCAGTATGCTCTAATCACTGAACTGAACTTTAGTATGGCCTATCATCCTGAAACTGATGTCCAATATGAGTAAACTATTAAGACACTAGAATACAGATTTAGAGTTTTTTAGGGACTTAAAAGGAGGATGGGACCAACATATTCCACTGGTCCAATTCTCCTATAATAATAGTTTCCACTCCCGTATATGAATGGCACCATATTAATCCCTTTATGGGAAAGGGTTTAGAACACCGTAATATTGGGATGAAGTTGGTGAGTGTATGTTTTTATGACCCGAAATGGTCAAAGAAATGGTTGATAAGGTGAAAATAATTCATCATCTCATAAAGGAATCCCAAATTCAATATAAGAGTTATGCAGACAATCGTCGACGAGGCCTTGAATTCAAAGTTAGAGATATCTTATTCCTACACATATCTATATAGAATAAAGTCATGAGGTTTGGGAAGAATGGAATGTTATATCCAATGTACATCAGGCCCTTTGAAATTATTTATTATTTTGGATTTGTGGTATATTGACTACCACTTCCACCAACCATGTATAAAGTACAAAATGTCTTACACATATTCTTCTTAAAGAAGTACATAACAGATCCTTCACATGTATTGTCTTTAGAGGTGGTGTAGTTCGAGAATGATCTTTCTTACGAGGAGTAGCCAGTGAAGATATTCGATCATAGAGATAAAGTTCTATATAAAAAGACTGCTCACTTGGTAAATGTACTATGGTGGAACCATAAGTATGAATAGGAAACATGGGAAAAGGAGGATGAAATGAAGGAAAAGTACCCACACCTGTTTACGGCTTAGAATTGAAAACAAAATTTCGAGGTTGAAATTTTATAAGGGGGGAAGAATGAAATGACCCAATGTTTTATCAATGAAATTACATTCTTATAATTATGACTTATATTATAATCATATAATATTACATATATATCATAATGAAAACCTTATAAATGAAGAATGAGTAAAATAAAAGGTATATCTAGAAGTTAGGGAACCTATATCGATGAAATAGTAACTTAAGCTTTGGAATTGTAATGTGAGCCATATAAATAGTAAACTAGCCAATTGAAAATTATACTCACTAATAAAATTATAAATAAAATTTATCCCTCTAATAAGTGACAATATGATATAAATATAACATAGTACAAGTAAGTAAATATTTTAAATGTTATTAATTATGTGTTGGTATTTTTGTAAGTCATGTATATTTAATTACATTTTTATGATTAGTTTAATAATTTAAATTTAAATTTATTTCCATAAAATGTATTCATAAATAATTATTTTGAACACTTATTATTATTAAATAATTTTAGGATACCTTAGTTAATTTTTTAAAGATTTAGAAAAGCATTTTTAATTTTAAATTTTTTATTTTTCATGTAAATTATGATTTTAATTAAAAATTAAAATTTTCATATTTATAATATTATTTTCATAAAATAGGGTTTATTTTTTAATTATCCGCATCAAAAAATGGATGGGGTGAATTTTTATTATTTTTCTAAAATACATCAATTTTTGGCGAATAGTAAAATAAGATAATTTATGATAAATGATAAATAAATGAATTTATGCATCACGCATGAGTCATGGACGGAGTAAATGACCATTGGTTCAAAATAAAAACCTCTCCTTACTATTTTTTGCCACAATAATCAAGACTATTTATATTCTTTATAAAAAATAATAAACTAATGATTAAAATAATGGGAAACCCCTCCTCTCCTCCACTATAAATACCACCCATATTTACTTCCTATCTTCACTCCTCTAAAGCCTTTTACCTTGTCTAAATTTAACTAAAATATCCTCCCCAACTCTTTCTTATGTCCAGAATTTTTTGGTATCTTCAAAAGACTATACCCCTCCCATAAAGAGGTTCTAAAGGAAGATATATTCTGGAGGTAAATTTCTCTTTTTATTTCATTTATTTTCTTTCAAGTTCCTTTATTCCTTTTTATTTCCTCACATCCTTTCATCCAAATGTTATGATAACTACATTACCTTATATAAATGAGATTTTGTTATGATAATTTAATAATTCATCATCATATCTCATTTCCCCTTCTTTTAAACTAGAAATGAAAACACCATCTGAGATGTGTTAATTTATCACATTCAAGGATGAATGGTTTCAATTTCTATTACCATCTTAAATTATGATCATGAAGCCAATTTTATTGATAAACCAGACTATAATATATTTATTATATCTTTTTTAATGTTTTTTAATCTTTTTCACACATGATATTATTTTATAAAGAAAAAATGATTTTGTTGTGATCAAAAACTACTAATTAACCAAAACGGTTCTCATTAAAGTTTTATATAATTATTCATCTTCACTCAAAGTAACCAAATGAATTATATAACCACGTGATATTTTGGATGTTCACTAATAACATAAAAATTAAATTCTGTACAAACATTCTCATCTTACATGTTTATCCTTATATGTATATAAGTAAACAAATCATGAAAACCAAGGAAACAAATGCTCCCATACAATGAAATTAAACAACTTAACCCATCAAAAATGTCATGAACGAGCTTAGTAAGGTTGTAATAAATAAATTACATGTATAATGGGTTTTGGAAATATTAATTAAAAAATGTAATTTGGTTATCCATAACATTATTTAAAGTGAAGGACACCTTCAGACTTAAGGTAATGGATTCTACCCGAATTTCTATTATTCCTTTGTGTTTCTCTGTCATTATTTTTACCCAAATTAAGTTTTCTATTATTTTTATGTAAAAATTATAATTATGTTTAAATGATCCAGAATCATGTATCAATATCCTTTCATAATTCTATTTTTGGGATATTCTTGTTTTTAAGTGGTTCCCTCATCAATACTTCTCGAAAAACAAACCTGTTTTAAGTGAACTTCCCAGACTCTTTACCAATTTCAAGTGTAATATATCATCTATTTTAATACACCGTTATTTTTATAAAATAAGTATTTTTATTATGAATACCTTCTTGGTTAACTTCTAGTTTTATATAAAATTTTATTCCTTTTTCTATTTTAAATTTTTTTTAGTGTTTTCCTTAAAACCACACTAAAATGTTTTAATGCTAAAATTTCATAAATACTCTCCTTACATGATATCACTTAAAATTAACATCACTTATCATGATATATGTCTATTATAACATATGAATTTCTTTGTATGTTATAATTCCTTTCTTTTATGAATTTTTTTTATACGCTCGTTAATTATTCTTTATGACATGATTATAATATCAATTTCTTTCCATGGGTACCATTATGTTTATGTATGATAGATTATGTATGATTCATTATGTGGAATGAATATTCATGGACATGTTATGATTAGTTCACCCATAGTGCTCCATTGCATTGGTTAAATATGAGTCTCATGAGATGTTATGTGCAATGGTCTTGGCGGTTAGCCTTGACTCGTACTAACATGTGAAACGGTCCCAGTGGTTAACCTTGACTTGTTATCCTCTATGTAAAACTAGACTTGAATCATGCTAAAGTCAAGTTTTATGTTTATTACACATTATTATGACTCCATATTTATATGATTTGATGTTTAAATGTTATTATTCCCTTTTTTCCATGGATTTTTTTATCGTTATGTCATGTGTTCTAACCCATGTGTTAAAGCTTTATTATTATGCTTATTCCCTTACTATGATTTTAGCCCATAACGTTTTTCATTTTATCCGCAAGTTATCATATGAATATATATGAGAATAATGGAAGTTATTATCTCTTTATTAATATTAAATAAAGAAACATTTTATTTAGTCCCATGTTTTCAGTTTTATGTAAATAGTCTTTGAAGACACTACACTTTACAATCCTTTTCTTGTAATATGATGTTTTATTATAGCTCAAATCATGTAATGATATGTGTAAATGGAATGGGTCACTATAGAAACCATAAAAAATTTCATCATCTCCAAAATACACAATATTTTTTGGCAGATCCCATGCAGGGATGAGTATAACAATACCGAGTAGGGTGGCCTAAAAACACAAAACATGAAGCATCAAGTATAGTCATCTCATTAAAAGGATATAAAAATAAATTGATAATATATTACATATATATATACTTAGATATTGAATCATGAAACTAGTATTTCGCAACCAACTACAATCCATAGGATTTTGGTCAAAGAAAAGCTCATTCTAGGAGAATACACTTCATGATCCATGCCATCACCGTAGACACTAATTCAAGAGGTAAAGATCATTGGGTCCCACCCAATAAAAATCACTAGTTTTATAAGACCGTGATACTCAAGTAGTGGGAATTCCTAGAACCATTGGGGAAACCAAAAACCCAATCTGGATCAACCCTCTATGTAAGGGATTGTTAACCAGCGATACCATGAATGCTACCAATATGACCTTCTAGATGGAGGGTCATTTCTCTACTCAAGATGTTACGTCGATTCCAAAAACCACACCCAAGGTAGAGAGATGATAAAGGATCTCACGCTAGTACCACATAGGTATGTCATGAATTATATTTGGGATTCAATTTCTAGAGGGGATAAATATATTAATATTTTTATGTAATAATACACTTTACCTATGAGGTAAATGACCAAGGGGAAAACCACTCAACTGAAACTGGTCTGAATTGAATAGATGAAGAGATCCATGATGTCTCTAAGGGAGTAAACTACGTGTAAGTAAGGTACATGGAGTGTATAACTCATCCTGGACTTGATCGAGTGGTTTTACTCCACATGACATGTAAACATCAACATACACGATGTGTGAGTGACACACACTACATTGAGAGGTGTCCAATCTCCCTGACTATGATTCCAAGTTATTCCCTTGGATATATTTACATGTTTTATACACCCGATCACGTTTTTGTCTAAGTACACAGCATTTCCAAGCCCTTTTACTCTTGACTAGGTCCATATACCATTGGTGGTAAACATTGATCCATAATATAAGGGTCACACAACATGTGATATTTAACTCTAGTTGAAATCCTAGTGTCACAACCAAGGGGTCCCTCATAGTGTGTAATCCTGAAATACACACCACATAAATTGGTATTTTTTAGATCTATCATGATCTTCTTCCACATCATCCTATGTGTCTCCAGATCCACCACCCTCACTGAAGATCATATATCTAGGGGAGACCAACCCATTTCATCATCACTATCTAGGATTCGGGTCTTTGATCTAATTATAAAACAATATATCTAGCCATATAACATTGTGATTCAAAATTAGAAAGAAGAAGAACTCCCAATCCAACTAATTTTCCACGGATTTCCCACCTCCTTCATCACATAATTGATTACAAACCACATCCATTGTATCAATCTTTTCTTCCAAAGAACGATCAAGAAACGAGTGAATATCATGTATTTTATCAATCCACGGGCCAAAGGAAATAATCGTGATGATCGTGTGATGAAATAGGGGGTGAAAACCATAATCCATAATATGTAAGGAATGAACCTTAGTATTTTTTTCATTCAGACTCAATATTGTTTCATAGATATAGAAAAAATAATATGAATAGATAAACAATGAACAATAATCCTTCAATTTAAATATAATGATGATGTGTCTATCAATTTTTTTTAGGGAATTGATATGTGTTCACCCATGATTAAATAATGTTATGGGAAACAAAAATATGAATCATACCTAGAGTTTGGATTAATCATTAATGAAGAACAATTATGCATTATTATCATTGGCAACATCCATAAACTCTATTGGTGCAACGATTATCGATCTAATCTTGATTTTTCATCTTTTTCTAAGAACGCCTCCTCTAATGGTCTCTAGGTCTTCAGGGTTTAATGGTAATACCTGAGAAAAAATCCATATTCATGTATTTAAAGAGAAATTTCGTCACTACATGGAATAAAATAAATAAAATAAATAAAATAAATAAAATAATTTATTTATCTTATTTTATGAGTTTTTTTCTCGTGATGATTTTTCACAAACACCTTGATCCGACTAAGGTTATGTCGAACATAAGGAAAAACTCACATTTTGACCTCAATAATAACCTCATATTTCTGATCTAGTCCCTTGTTTGAAATTTATTCCACTTTTTTAGGAAACTTATATGTGTGTGTTATTAATATATTTAATATATTTCAAAATTTTATCCTGGGAACACTGGGCCTTAGAATCATAGGTTTTCTCAGCGCTTGGTCTCGAAAATATTCTATTTAATATCTGAAAAAAATAAAAGGAAAATATAATTCATTTCATTATCCACACCTTAGATATTTTCTTCCTGAAAAGAGAAAAACCTAAAAAAAATAGATGACGGTGTTGGGATCGCATATGGGTCTTCCACTCTTAGGTGATATTCTGAAGATTCATGTTCTTCCACCGGGCATAGACTATGGTAATTGATCTCCCATGAAGAATCCTCTAATTCTGATCCTCTATCTCCATTGGTTACTTAGAAAAGGTATCTCCATCCTTTATATCCATATATCCATAGCCGATAACAAATGGAAGGTCAAACACGTATCTCCTTAGTTGCGATGTTTGGAAGACGTTCAATACCTGGTCCAACTATGGAAGTAGAGATAAGTGGTACACCACCTCACCAAATCTAAATAGTATCTAAAAATTGCTAATGAATCTTATAGATATATTCCCACCCTACCTAATCTCTACAATACATATCATTGTGAGACCCTTGGGAACACATGGTCTCCCACCTCAAACTCCATAGGTCTTCGTCATCAGTTCGGATAAGACCTTTAGCAGCTATTTGTTATCCTCAGCCACTCTTCGATGATTTTAAACTTCTCTATAGTATCTCTCACTAACTTTAGTCCCATTAATGCTGACTCACCTATATCAGTCCAACAAATTGGGGACTTGTAGGTTCGGCCGTACAAGTCCTTGAATGGTTCTATACCAATGGTGGAATAAAAGTTGTTTTTTGAAAACTCCACCAAGGGTAGATGCTCCTCCTAACTGTGGCCAAAGTCCAAAAATCAGGACCATATTATTTACTCCATGACATGAATGGTATGCTCAGTTTAGTAATCAATATAGGGTTAAATGATATGATGAATCATAATTGAGTCTTAGAGGCCTCAAAAAATCATCTCCATAATTATGACATGAAGAGAGATTCATAAACTGAAATGACTATTGAGGGAATTCGATGGAGTCATGCTATCTCTTACACTTAGAGGCATCCCAAGATCTCTAATAAACTCTACTCTAAAATATCTAGAAAGTGGGATAACTTGGTGAGTTGGTCTATTATCACCTAGATAGAACCAAGCCCCATGGATTTAGGTGATAACCCCTTCAAAAAGTACATGGATATCCCATCCAACATCAAACTTAGAACCTAAAGGGGTTGAGCTAAATCCACTAGAACTAGGTGCTCATCCTTCACATGATGAGAAATGAGGCGTCAAGAGACAAACCCTACCACTCCTTTCTTTATGCAAGGCCACCAAAACTGACGTTAGAGGTCCTGGTACAAATTTTCCACACATTTATTTACCACTAATGGGTTTGTATGAAACTCCTTCATCACCTCCTTCTGTAGCATCAATGTCACCATCATCTATCCTCAAAAAAGGATAACATGCTTCTCACCTTCCTAATATCATTCAAGATCATGTCCAGTGGATATCTAACTATATAAGGTATCACAGTCGGTATCTCCATGTTGAGTATCTCTGTCACACTATAAAATCGGTGGGGTAACAACCATAAACTATTAATACAAAGAACCATCCATGTCTACTAAGGACAAATATAATGAGGCTAACTGCTCTGATTCCTTGGTCAAAAACTGAGAACAAGATCACCTAGTGAGAGCATCTTACACCACATTACCCTTACTGAGAGTACATAAAATCATTAATACATGGTTCTGTAGGAACTTTATCCATCACCTATGTCTCAATTTAAGATCCTTCTAAGAAAATATATAATTGAGACTCTTGTGGTCAGTGTAAATGATAACATGCTCACCCATTAGGTATTGTTTCCACATCTTCAATGAAAATAACAGTGCTTCTAACTCATGATCAATTGTCAAATATTTCCACTCATGTAGTCTAAATAGACGTGAACCATAGGCAATCACTATTTTCATCTGCATCAAAGCACAAAAAATCCAGTCTTTGATGCAACACAAAACACTTCTTAATGGAAACCCTTCTTGGGAAATATCAATAGAGGAATTCCCATCAACCTCTATTTCAACTCTAAAAATCGTTTTTTTTTCACCTTTCCAACCACAAGAAAGTCTAACCCGATCAGTTTAAATATTTCAATAGTGTTTACACTCTAGGTAAATAGGGTAAAAACCTCTGATAGTACCATGCCAACCCAATTAAACCCTATAGCTCGAAAACACTCTTCGGTGGAACCTAAGAAAGCACTACCTCAACCTTCACTAGGTTCACTAAAACTCATACCTATATGATAATTTATCCTATAAAGTGGACCTCTAAAATCTAAAACTTACACTTTGAGATCTTCTCGTAAACCTGTTACTCTCGGGTTGTGTTCATGACCATCCTAAAATTTCTCATGTGCTCCACCTCGGATGTCGAGTACACTAGGATTTTATCAATGAAGACCTCCAAAAACCTATCTAAGAAATGCTAAAAGATCCATCTCATGAGTCCCATGAATGATAATTGGGAATTCATCGTGCCAAACAGCATCACCAAGTACTCATAGTGACCATAGGGAAATATGAATTCCATCTTCGTTATATCCTCATATCATACTTTCAGCTTGTGATAACATGATCTGAGGTTAATATTTGATAACCATCGTGCCCCTCCCAATGTATCAAATAGTTCTTTGATATGTGGTAGTGGAAAATTATTCTTTATAGTTACCCAGTTCAGGAACTGACAATTCACACATAACCTCAAGATCATGTCCACCTTCTTGGTGAACAACACTGGAGCTGCTCAAGGGAAACACTAGGTCTCATAAATCCCTTTACATGTATTCCCCCTAACTTCTCCCTCGACTCACAATGATCTACAAGATCCATTTTATATGATGGATCTGATATCAAGGTCATATAAGGGTGTAATTAAATGTAGAATTATATATCTTGGTGAGGCGGTAAGTCTAAAACATCCTCCAAAAACAAGTCCTCATACTCCTCCACCACTGTAGGGAACTTGTAGCATATAAAATCCACTCCTCCAAGAGTTATGTTATCTATCTTGTGAGTAGCCATCTATACTCTAACATTCATGATCATGTACTTATCTATAAATGTCTTCTTTTTACCCTCAAATGAAAACATCATCCCATCACTATGGACGCATAACATCTTCTACCTAAAACATTCAATCTGGGCATAAACTTTGGATAACCAGTCCATACCTAATACAAATTAATAAGGCCTCATCAGAGCTCCAAGGATATCACAAAAAAAACTCTCAACTCCAACCATCAAGTCGCATAGCTTGTATAAGTTCGAAATCACTAAGTCACCATATATTTGAGTCTCTAACATTAGGGGTTAAGCCAAAGGCTCAAACCGAATATCTATATCTTGAAAAAGTGAATTATAAGGAAAGAAATAACTCTCACATGTGTCTATCAATACTGAAACTAAATTATAAAATACATAGATCATCATTAATATCATCCTTGGAGCTTTAGGGTCAGATTCCTCTATAGACTACAACTGGCCTCTTCCCAAGCCACTAGCTCCCTAAGCCTAGATTGGACCACCAAGAGGTGGTGGAGGTAATAGATCAAACCTCCAACCACCTCCTACTAATCTATAATCCCCGATTACACATTATATTTCCTACAATACACCCTTCTATTTCCTCTATATATATATTGATGATCCCTCAACCATATCATAATAATATTTTATAAGGGTCAGAAAATCCCAATACAGATGTCCTCGATCATTGTAGAAGATACACCGCCTCTACCTCAGTCGATTTGATCCATCTTGAGATCCCTACACTACTAAACATGTGTCATGGGATCACTATCTAAAGCATCAGACATGCTTGGATCCCAACAAATGTTTTTGGCTAATTGTTTCTGTGTTCATAGCTCTAGATTTCCCACTACCAGCACCCACTGTCAGTTCCTACTCTACCAAGAATCTCTCCACCAACAAAGCCCTCTCAACAACTCCAAAATAGGTCTAAATGTAGAGGGATACTATGAAATCCATGATGTCCCAACATAATCCCTACTCAAAGGTCTATTCTCTAGTAAAATAATCTTGAATCATATCATTGGAGTATCGTGAGGGATCATTAAACCTCAATGAGTACTCCTTCATGGTCAACATTCCCTACTATATAGAAGCATAATATACTATATTTGAATTGATCATAATGTTTCCAGATAAAACTCCTCCAGAAAGAGATGTTTTAAGTATGAATTGGAGATATTTTTCTCTTCATGTGACTGAGTAACTAATCTCCACCATCTCCAAGTAGAGCCCTGATTAAGACTCACCATGAGGACCTCCATATAATATCCAAGAATCCTCACAAGGTGTAAAACATAAGTGACTACCTCTATCCAGTCCTCAAACACCTGGGGGTCTATCTCTCCCCAAAACATGGGAGGTCACTACCTTTGAATCTCATGCAGTGCACTAAGCCTACATGCATTCTCATTCGGCACTACAAGTGATAACTTTTGTTCAATGGGATAGTGGTATAGAAGGTAAACCACCCGAAGGTGTTATCTATAGTATAGGCCCATAAACTAATGCCTAGTCACTCTAAGTATCATCATCATGACGATGAAAATGAATCTTGACATGATATCTTCACGGAGGAATCCTGGAATAAAAATGATGTACCATGATCAAAGAGTATATCTATGGATCTGACCCATGAAGGACATGGAAAAACAACTCATTCCAATATGATGAATGTACCTATGTTTTCCTTGAAACCAATGTATACATGTATTTAGTTGAAAGGTATGTTATTAGAGTCCTGGTGTATGGATACATTGGTCGTTACAACAAAATTAGAGTCCCTCGCCTGAAATTTGAACTGAAATACTTAACACTATTTCCCAAAACCAATCTCACAAACTCCCATAATACGGTAGAATTGAATGCTATGATATTACTCTATTACATCTTGACCCACCTGGGTCTAACATATAACTACCCCAATCCCTACTACAATTGAACAGTGGATGGGGGCCCGTACCAAGTAGGCTTCTCCAACAAGTTTGAGGACTTAGCCTAAGGTACCTATACACATGCACACATCTCCAATACCAAAATTTGATGAATTGTAAAAAACAAAAACCAATGCTTGAATAAATCTATAATCCCACAACCAGAATATTACAGTAATGTAATCAAAGAAAAAAATGGTCCAACTACATGTACAAACAAAAATTGTAAAGAGACCAACCTTCTCCAAGGGTGAAGACAACAATCAAATGAAAGATATTGAAAAATGACTTTGTATTTATAATTCAATATATGCTTCATCTACTCTATGTCCTCCCAGGAGACCATCAAAAGGGTCATCATCTGCATAAGGAATGACGTGTGCGAGCAGATCCCGTGTAGGGGTGAGTATAAAAATACCATGTAGGACACCCCAAAAAAACTAAACACGACGCATCAAGTATATTTAGGTCAATACAATATTAGCCCAACTAGGTTAAATACCACAAAAGTGGTCAATTAGGGTATGAATTATTAAACAAAATTCCCCTTTGGATGTTATTTCATCATTAAACAAAACACTCTGCTATCCTTCTCTTATGGTAATGTATGAACAGAAATGAAATCATGCATGAGAGGCAGTGAATTTACTTGGTTCAACCATACTAGGCTACGTCCAATGTGAATAAAATGACGTTGTACTAATGTACCAAATCCACTAATACTCACTACCAAAATAAAAGTTCATCCTAGATCATTTTTATGCCCAGGATCATTACCTTTACAATGTTTTGGGTCAGCTCACTAATTTTCCAAGAGTCACCCCCCTGAGTCTCTTTCTCTGGATCACTACTAGTTGAAAGGATCAACTTCTTCCTCTTCCTTTTCTCACTCCTCTAGAAAGGATCCCCACACAATTTATGGAGTTACGGGTCCCTTCATTATCAATAATTATTACATCATCAGCTGAAGAAAGATGCACTATTGAAATTACACTTTCATAAAATTGATGATTACCACTTTACCATAGATTTACCGGTAAACTTATACCTTTCAAACAACATTAATACCCTACACACAACATTTAAATTTAGGTTCATAACTCCAAACTTCCATGCAATATCATGGAAAAAAAATTTGCACACAACTTTTATGATTTGTATGAAACTCTCTTTATGCACAACACCTTTTGTGTGTTACTCTTATGCGATTCAGAGCCATGAATTTCTATAAGGGTTGAACTATAGAATGAGGGGGTAGCCACTTATTTATATACCTGGCTGACCCTACGTGCATGTTTATTTCCTACTGACCTCCTCGCACACAACATTTTCCTAAGCATCACTACAACAAAACACACCTTTAACAGCGCTAGTATTTATCAGTGCTATACCAAAATGCTGATTAATGGAATATTTATCTGGGATAAAGAAAACTCTAATAAATTTAACTTTTTATTTGTGCTTCGTTTTTAGTTTTGATAAAAGAAAACCATTATCAGCTTTTTATTTTTAGCACTGATAAAGTTATTCCTTGTCAGTACTTTATTTTTAGCACTGATAAAGGGTATCATTTATCAACGCTTTATTTTTAACACTGATACAAAAAATCCTTTATCAACACTGTAATTTTAGTGCTAATAAAGGGTATCCTTTATCAGTTCATTATTTTATGTGCTGATTAATATTTATATAAATAAAATGAAATAATTAAATAATAAATAAATAAAAAATGTGTTTATTAAAAAAATATAAAAAATTTATTAATTAAATAATTATTGATAAAAATAAATAGATTTATTATACATTATTAAATATTAGGAATCTTATTAATTAGATAATTATAATTATTAATCTTATTGAATTGTATATATTAAATATATAGATATATATTAGCGTATATAAATATGATTTATATATTACAAAATATTCATATTATTTACATTGAATAGTCATATGTGTATTGACTAATGGTTTATAATTAATAATTAATATGAATTAAAAATATTAAATATAATTTCATAATACTTGACATATATTTAAATTTCGTTTGATTTTTTAATTTAGCATAGATCAAATGTGTGTTATATTGATTTTATATATACAAAATTAATGCATTTTTATATACAATTCACAGACACAAAAATTATCCATTTTTTCAATATTTTTAAAGTGTACTTATTCTTAATTTATTAAATTTCCCTCAATTCTAACATAGTTGCATGCACTTAAAATGAGATATTAATTAATTATGTTAAAAAATATTTGTAAAAAAATATTTATAAATAAAAATATTTATAAATGCACAGTCACTATATTAATAGAATTATATTTATAATTATAAAAAAAATAAATATTTTTTTAAAAGTATTTATATAATTATAAATAAATAATTATGTATATTTAAATAATAATTAAATATATAATAAATTAACTTAAATGATGAATATATTTACTATATGTATATTTAAATATATTTATTAAATATATATATATAATTATATAAATATATATAATGATAGAAATAATATTTTTTACAAAAATTTCAAAAATTAGAAAGAAGTATTTATAAAATTATAATAAAAATATTTAAAACGGAATATATTTACTATATTGATATTTATATATACTTATTTAGTATTTATAAATTATTACAACTTTTATATATATATTTATAATTATAAATCATTTAATAGAGCTTCAGTAATAAGCACTGATAAAATAAACTTTATCATCACTTTTTATGCACTGATAAAAATGAGGATTTATTTGCGCTAAATATAGTGCTGATAAAATAAAGATTTATCATTACTCCAATTTTAGCGCTGATAAATATTTGGTTTTATCAGTGCTATAAAAGTGATGATAAATAGACCTTTTATCAGCGCTTATGTTATAATCACTAATAAAATAGATATTTATCATTGCTTATTTGTAAGTGTAGATAAAAGTGTCCCAATCTATTTTAAAAACTCCAACCATTTGTGAACTCATTATGATATCAGAATATTTCCGCATAATCCACCCATTGTTGATGCTCCTCCTTAGTAAATCGATGCTCAAATCACACTGCTTTACTATTGTTAACGCTTCAGTTTCAGGAACATCTCATCTGACATCCATTTTTCCATTGCGGTTTTGATGTGTATTGGGTTTCACATCACTTTCTGAAAATTTATCTACCCATGATAGGTTTTTCCATAAGCTAACAAATTTATATAATTTAATTTTCTCGTTTGCTTAATTTTCACATGATCTATATTTTATTTTGGTGGTGAGAACATGTTTTCGAAATGATTTAACATGCATTTGTGTTGAAAATGAATTTTCTAAATAGAAAGTATTATGTTCTTATATAGGCCTTATTGTGAAAAAACAGTGCATGCGTTCAATTAACTGTTTGAGTAGTGATAAATGTGTTTTTGTGTGAGTTTAAGGTGCGTGTGTGTTGAAAAAGGATTTTTGATGGGAAATTGATCATTTTGGTCATGTTATTCTTATTGTTAGATTTTTAGTATGAGTTTTGAATTGTTTAAATAATGAATAATTTGTTTTAAAAAATGAAATTTGGGATGTGGAAGTGGAAGTGGTTTATTAAATGGTATGAGTGATGCCAAATGTGTTTTTAAAGGGTTTGGTGTGATTTGTGTTGGGTTTGGGTTTTGTAATGGAAAATGGCTATGTTTTGTGTGTGTGTGTGTGTGTTTTGGTGTGGTGTTCCATGGAAGAGTTTCATGGGTTTTTTGAAAGGTAAAAATAATTTTTTTCAAATGCGCATAAATGAAAATAGCTTTGGAAGTATGTTCTTAAAGTAAATTGACGTACTTTTCCATGTTGAACATGTTATACCTTTTTTTAATGTGAATTGTAAATTGTTTTAAAGGATGGAAGACATGTTTTGAAAATGATTTCAGGTCATGTAGAAATTTTTTTAAAAAAGAGATTTTCTATGGAATTTGTTGCGAATTGGTGTGAACTCTGGTTTTGTTAATTGAATGTTCTCTATAAATTAGTTAATATATTTATTAAATTATATAAGTTTTGTACATTTTTTTCACCCCAATTATGCGGTGTGTTTTATTTTAAAAGTATCATTTTCATATGAACTTGGGTGTGTTTTTTATGTAAAGACTTGCGTTGCCTCCCTGGGTTCCTTTAGAAAACTTTTTAAATGAATTATTTACATACACAATAGGCATGAGGCATGTTTGTGAAATAATTTGGAGTACGTATGTTTTCAAATGGGGGTTGGTTGGGCTAGTATTTTCACACTATGTATTCTTTGTTTGGAACGACGTGTGGGTATAAATGTGTTATGTTAGTGACATGGGAATGTGAAACTTGATTGAAAACAAATAAAATGGAATCCTAGGTAACTGGGAAACTTTATTGTGCTATGTTAGGGAATTTTGATGTTTTCACTATAAAATCATTGTACATAGAATTAATATACTATTTCATATTTATGTTTAATTCATTTCATTTTATTATTACTCATATAATAATTGTTTTCATATACTGGTGGATTTTTTTCAATTTGGGGTTATCTTCCCAACATTCATACTTTTTCTCCCTTAGAATCTTTTCACCCATGTAGTAGTGAATTTATCACTTTCATTCAAGTTACCTTCACTTCCATTGTAGGAAGAGAAACAATGCTTCTTTTTCTCAATAACAAAGTTAATCTTGATGTTTTCATAGTAAAATCATTGTCTATATAATTAAATTATTATTTCATATTTATGCTAAATTGATTTCTTTTTAGTATTACTCATATAATAATTGTTTTCTTATATATTTGTATTCTTTTGTTCAAGTTGGGGTTCTCTACAAAACTTTCATGCTCCTTCTCCCTTGAAATATTTTCCCCCATGCAGTGGTTCATTTATCACTTTCATTGAAGTTACCTCCATTACCATTACAAGAAGAGAAACGATGCTACATCTACTCAATAACAGATATAATCTTTATGTTTACATAGTAAAATCATTTTTCATAGAGTTAATGTATTTTTCCATATTTACATTTATATAATTTCATTTTAGTATTTCTCACATAATAATTATTTTCTTATATATGTTAATTCTTTTGTTCAATTTGGGGTGATCTGTCCAATATTCATGATTCTTCTACATTAAAATATTTTCACCCATGCAATGGTGAATTTATGACTTTCCTTCAAGTTACAACCACTTTTTTTGTAGGGAGTTCAAGACGATGTCTTTGCTCAATCAAAGAGGAAATATTGATGTTTGTACAGTAAAATTATTGTCCATATAAATAATTTATTATTCCATATTTATGTTTAATTTATTTCATCTTATTATTAATCACATAAAAACTTTTTTTTTTATTCAGGGGGATTACTTTGTTCAAGTTGATGTGGTTTTTTTGAAGCTTCTCATGTAGTGTTGGTAGTTCGACAAAGAAATCCAATGAAAATCATGGTAACATTGATAGTTTGGGTTGTTTTGAATGTATGTAACAATTTTTCTCATTGTAATTGTATAAAATAATGTTCGAAATGTCTATAATAATAATTTTTTTCTGTTATTTTTGTTTTAAATTTTATTTCATTTACATTTGGTATTTGTACTTGTTTCTGTTGATATATCTGATGTGTTTCTAGTGCTTCTGGTGTTGGGGTGTGCTATAACAGCACACTGTAGTGGTGTTGTAGTGTGCTGTTACAACATAATGTGGTATGGAAGTTTATCAGCGCTATTGAAAGCATTGATAATGAACATATATGTAATTTATTTTAAAATATCTGATAAAGACACATTTATCAGTGCTTCTAAAAGTTATGATAAAGGTCAACTTTATCAGGGATTCTATAGCGCTGATAAATAATTCTTTTAGCAGATCTTTATGAAGCACTGATAAATGTATTCTTTATAAGTGCTTTGTAAAAATTGATAAATTTCACATTAATTAGTCATTTTATTAGGGTTGATAAATTTTCTCTTTATTAGATCTCTTTCAGCATTGATAAAATTCATAGGATTTCAACATCGCTCACATTTTCAGCACTTTTCTTACACTGATAAAAGCCATTTCTTTCACAGTTGAAGGTCTATTTTGTATTAGTGTGTGGAAAAACAATTTTTTATTTCACATTTTTCATGTATGTCTCTTTAATTGTGATAACTTTATCCCTATTATGAAGGCATGCACAACTCTTCCTTTGGTGCACAAACTCATCTTTTATGAAAATTCAAATCTTTCACGTGCTTCTCTCTTTTCCCATATTTTGATACTGTGATTCCAAAACATGTCTTGACTGAAACTTTCCAAAAAACCTTTAAGATTTCATGAAACTTACATTTAAAAAATACCTTCTTTCTATCCTCCATATTTTGGACCCAAGAATTTGGGAAAAAGTGGGAAACAACATCACCTTGTGTGAACAATTTTCTATATTTCTTCCAGGGAATCCATTCATTTTTATTGGATATTTTTAAATGTACCATGTCAATAATATCTCTAAAACTCCAAAACATACCTTATAAAAATAATTTGTCACAAAAAAATCCACCCATAAATAATGCAATGTTACCTTGAAGGATTTTTTTCCAACATACAAGGATATGACAATCAATTGATAATGGAAAACATACATATATACTCATGAAGGAGATAGTGCCACTAGGCAGTCACAACCAACATCAAGCCATTGTATTCTTCTTGAATCGATTATCATTCCGAGAGAATCCACTCCAAAATCCATACCATCACCGAATACACTCATTCAAGAGGCCAAGATTACTAGGCCCCACCCAAGAAATCCCATTATTCTCAGAATACCTTGAAACTCAAATAAGTGGTCACTCCAAGAACTGTTGGGGGACACAAATAACCCAATTTAGATCAAACTAATGCATAGGGGATTTTACACCAATGATACCACGAACCATACTGATATGACCTTCTAGATTAAGGATCAATTCCCAACTCAAGGAGGTCACACCGATTCCAAAAAATGTCACCCAAGGTAGAAGGATGATTGAGGATCTTACTCCAGTCTCACGGAGGGATTCCACAAACACTATCTTGGATTCATTGTGTGGAGTGGATAAAAATCTTGAGATATGGATTTAATACCACACTATAATCTTAAGTGAAAGGATTTATGGGAAAACCACTCAACTGACACTGGTTTGAACTTAATATACGAAGAGCTCCAAGATTTATCTAAGGTATTACATGATGTGTATGCAAATTACACAACATGTATCACTCTACCTAGACCCACCTATGTGTTGATGCTCTAAATGGAATGTAAACCTCAAAATATATGGAATTTCAAAAAAAATGGCATGTAGAGGTTTTCTTGTTGTGACTGTGTACAGTTGGCCATATCTTGTGGACATGGTTGTGTCTATGTCTGAAAAAATGGTATGTCCATTCCTGTATACACCTAGTTGTGTCTGTCTACTCTCTGAGGTACATGTCGAGCCATCACGGAGGGTTCACATAGATTGTGACCATGTTACACAACTAGTTATTTTTAACTGCAATCAAACCCCTATCACTATATCCTAGGGGTCCCACATATCATGTAATCCTTAAATACATGTCATGTATAGCAAGATTTTTTGGATCCATCAGGATCATCCTCTGGGTTATCATGTGCATCACTGGATCCTCCTCCCTCATTCTAAATCACATTTCTCGGGTCATCCAACCCATTCCATCATCGATATTTGGGATTCGGGTCCTCAAACATGTTAGAAAACAATCCCTCAATCCATCTATCAATGTGTGTCAAAAACAATAAGAACATGAACCATAGATCCATCTAATCCACCTCTGATTTTCCACCCCCTTCGCCACACCTTGACAGCACCATCAATCTTGAACCACACCCACGATATCGATCTGTTTCTCCAAATAACGGTCGTGTAACGATCCAATACAAGGTATTTCATCAAACTATGGTCCAAAATAAATGATCATGATGGTCATATGATGTAACAGTGGGATAAAATTGTAACCCAGAATATTAAAGGAATGAACCTCGTCCGTTGTTCATTCATCCTCGATTCGTTATCATGGATTTACACGAATGAATAGGGATTATCAATAATGACCAATAATCCATCAATTTATATATTATGATGATTCATGTATTAATTTTGTTCATCGAATTGATCTGAATTCATCCAGGATTAAATAACAGCATGAAAAACACAAATAAACGCCCTAACATAAGTTTTGGAGAACCATTGATGATAAGTTCTACATTGTTACCTTTTATGATATCCATGAACTCTATTGGAACAATAATTCTTGATCTGATCCTGATATTTTTTTATTCTCTAATAATTCTATCCTTCAACGGTCTTTAGGCCTCCAGGTATTAGCGAAAAACCCAAAGATAAATGTAACGCCCCGACCCCAGCTACCCAGAGTCGGTGCATTATTACATAACATTGGCATGATCACAAGAAAGATCAAATCTCGAAAGACCGATTGGTTTAGTAGCCTTGGAAACACTAGATATATTCATAAGTTTTACATTAAATCATAAAATGAAAAACTACTACAACAACATAATGTTTTCACAGTCCACACTATATCCCCTCATAATATCCCTGCAGGTCATTCATAACTTACTTCTTCATATCCTGGGAAAAATAAAACATAGAAAAGGGGTGAGCTCAAATGCCCAGTAAGGATAAAAATATAGCATAACATTCAAAATAAGCATAGACATTTAAGGCAATGCATTACTAAAACAAAATCCTTTTAAACTTGAACTTCAACATGGTATGGCATAAATAAAATGAAATAATGCCATTTACTTATTCACATGGATATTCTACTAATCGAATAATCACATGCAAAAATCAATAACCACTTTCATAATTAAGGAATGCATAATGTCAAACGTTAATTTCATTGTCTAGTCCTCATCCCAAGACCTAGGGGTTACTTCTAACCGGAACCCAACCCGGAGTGCCTCTAATAACCGGACACCAACCCGGAGTGCCTCTAATAACCGGACACCAACCCGGAGTACCTCTAATAACCGGAGACCAAACCGGAGGGCTTACTTTTACCAGTCCCTAACCTGGAGGGCTTACTTTAACCAGTCCCCAACCTGGAGGGCTTACCTTAACCAGTCCCCAACCTGGAGGGCTTACTTTTACCGGTCCCCAACCCGGAACATACTTGTTCAGCACATTCATCTGAAGAAAAGTTTGAAATATAACATAAACATTCGGATTAAAAATAACTTCTGAAATGTCAACACTTTAAACATAAACCATGAGTGATATAAAAATAGCACATCCACAGTCAAACATAACTCATTCGATACAATATGGAAGATTGTATTGTATCACATTGACCTCAATCAAGAATAATGAAGGATGTTGACATAGATGAAATCAAAATTCTTTTTAGAGAAATATCTCTTCCTATTTTTGAAATCATTTAAGAGCCATATAAAATAAAACATTTTCTTGAAAATATTCTTATAAGCTTGTAAGGGAAGCTTTGACGATTTTATAACGGCGGAAAATAACCGCACCCGCCGTATAAGTTAAAAAAACATTCTTATCTTAATTCTGTCGAAAAGGTTAAAAAGGACCTTATTTTGAAAACGATGGAAAGATTCCTTTATAAACCTCTTACAAAAAGTCAAACAAGGATATAAATGAATTTAACCCATATTCTTGTAAATAATAAATATGTTTTGAAATAAATTACGAAGAAACATGGATGTGGATGATAAAGAAATCCCAGTAGATTATTACGTATAATCAACCTCGGATAATGAAGAGATTGTGAAATAACCCTTACCTTGTACTTTTCCTTGGTTGGGGTAGGTTAACCTCCTGTATAATGGTGAAATAATTGTTATTAAATTATACAAGAATCATATACATTAATATGATATCATATATGATCTTTTAATATTGATTTGATAATAATATCTTAGTATTATCGCTGTTTCGGGTGTGAACTTACTTGTTTGCTTTTGTATGTTTTGTTACGTAAGACATGTTTGTAAAGGATAAGTTGTATATTATTCAAATCCAGAATGGTGTCAAGTCCTTAAACATCATTTTTAAATCATCAAATGATAATTATACTTGAATGGATACGATGGAGAATGAATCTCATCGTGTTCGTGGAGACGGTAGTCCGTACGTACGCACGAACGCTACTTCCATTTAATTTTTATTTTAAAAGAATCGAATACAAATGATACATAGGTATATTACTATTCCAGTATAATATAATATTTTATATATGTTACTTATGTTCATTAACACCATCCTTTATTAGTTCCATGTGTGGTATGAACGAGTCATATCATTTTAAGGGGGTGGTAGTCCGCACTTCCTCAAATGAAATTATCGTATGTATATACAACATGAAACGAATAATGGTATGAAATAAAATGGAATTACAGAAGCTTATATATAAAATATATATCATTAATATCATATTTAATTACAGTGCCATCATAATGACCACCATGAGAGGCGGTAAGATGTATTTGAACAATCATCGTTTCGTGAGGCGTTAGTTTGCCATCCACAGAAACATTATGTTCATCATCCATTAGATGGAGTTGTGTGTATGTGTAGTTTGAATACTTCTTATAACAACATCCTAGTATATTGAGGATACTGGTGTTGTTACAAAAGAAAGGAAATAAAAAGAGTTTGGGGGTTGGAGAAGCAAAATAAATGAAAATAATTTAAGAGAAATCGTTACCTTTAATTTAGGTAACTCACTTTGGTTGGAACCAAAGGACTTCTTGAAATGCTTTCTGCCTAAGGTTAAGCATCAAGGAGGAGGAGTGGGATGTGGGGAGCTTAGTTGGGCAGAGTTTGGACGAGCCAAGTGGCTTGAGAGGTGTGAGGAAAAGAGAAGGAGGAGTGCCCTTTTATAAGAGGGGTGAGGGGCACTTTTGGAAAAGCTAGAAATATTAATTTATAATAAATTCATATTCGGTTTCCAAAGGCTCCAAAGTTTACTATTCAAAGGATGAGGTGGGGTTAGGTCTAAAACAACTCATCCAATATAATTTAGACAGGTTTGGGTACTTATATTAACCTTATCTTTAAGTATTAACTCTAAGTTAATTAGTTTCACTTTTACAATGTCTCTTTGTATTTTTATATAATATGGTTAATAAACTTACTATATACATCCAAGCGACCCCCAAGTGGTCCATTAATGATTAACCTATCATAATATAAGTCTCTTGACCGAACCTTATATTTTTAGGAATTTAATATCAATTAATAATATAATATTTGTTTTAAGAACTCTTTTATGTCAATTTTGACACTATTCAATAGTTTATTTTTGTGAAACTCATAACAGATTTATTACTTCGAACAAAGTCATTTAAATCAATCCTAATATATCATATTATCCTAGAAAATTAGTGTAATTCATTAAAAGTTTCATATTATATTTATTTGGGTATTTATAATATCAATTATGTTAATTTTTTACTATTTTAGTAATTACTGCATCATCATTGTGTCATAAATAAAATAAATTATTTAATGTCTAAAAAATATAAATAAAACATCATTATGTAGTAAATCGTTTTATCTTTCTAATGAATATTTATAATCGAAAATACAACATGTATAACCCTATGTAAAAATTGTTCTTCTAAAAGATGTAAGCTTATGCCATTTTTATTTTTATTTTAACTTTATTAATATAATGTGTCCCTACCACATACAAGTGGCTCCAAGGGGTCCCCAAATTGACCCAAGGATGCTCATGGTCGGGTATGTGTCCACCAATAAGGTTAGGACACGTTTTAGGTTAATTTTTTATTATTATAATATTATTTTTTAACCCTTATTTACCGGATTTACCCTTAACCATGGTAAATAAAATATTTACCTCAGTAATTATTCAAAATGTCTAAAAATAAAAGTTACCTATTTACACAATTTGGACATCCTGATTCCAAATATGGAATCCATTTTTCTAAATTCAAAACACAGAAGTGGCAGAAATTAATTTAAAATTAATTCCCGCTGTCAAAACAAAAAGCGTGTTTTTAAGAGATAATAACTATCAAAAGATTGGCACTTGTTTATGTTCGGTTTAATTGTAAAATTATGTCCAATGACAAACATTATATTAAATGGTAAAAATATATTCTAAATATACTTTCAAACCAATCAAATTCATAATTTATCACTATTAATTATTTTGATTAAAAAAGTTGTTTTTAATTAAAATTTAGTAATTTTCACTATTCATCAAAATATGAAAGTTATCCGAAATGTACCAAAATTTCACCTTAGGCTAAATTCGATATTCCGAATCCAAAAATGAAGTCCATTTTCAAATATAAAATATATATAATTTCAAAAAGTAGGTATTACTATTCATAACGGCTAGTTTGATTAGTTATGGTGTGTTAGAACTCGGTGTTGCGTACAACACACGCTATCACATTATTCAAAGAGAAGCATACCATAGAAGCTTGGGGTGTTTCATTTTAAATTTTTGATGTCTCCATTTAGTCAAAAAGTTTAAAATATAGTATTTAAAAAGGGTTCACTATTAAAGTTGATAAAAGTGCAATACTGAAAATGAATTTGTTCTTGCATTGTATCTAAGCAACTCATAATATGGATTCTAAAATTATAAGGATTATATAAACATTAAAATTTATCTAATACTATTCATAACCTCTTTTGAACGGCTTGTTTGGTAAGTCATGGTGTGCTTGAACTTGGTGTTGCATGTAGTGAAAGTTATTGAATTATTTTGAAGAACTAACACACTATGAAATCTTGGGGTGTTACATTCTCCCCTCCTTCAATAAATTGCGTCCTCGCAATTTGAAATTGTTCTTCGAAAATAAAAGGTTTAAAATAGATAATATATTTGTGGGAAACCCCACATCAGAAATTGGGTTACTAAAATTTAGTCTTAATATGAGGAAAAGAGAAATGAAAGGGTCACCACCAAATTATGATCTTGATTAGGAGAACATTGGTGGCAATTAGAGACATATAATCGGAGGAAAAACGTAAATATTTATAGGTAGTGATTGAGGTCATCAATCACAAACAAGTGTATAAAATTGAGGTCCTTAAACTCATCAATCTATGATGATTTGAAGTACCATCGGTTCAACAAAATATAGGGTATTGGGATAACACATTTTTGACGTTTCAAAATATCTTAGTTGAAATCCCACATCGAAAAATGAATTAATGAGGCCTCTATTTAAAATAAAGAATGGAAAGTATGAAGATTACCGAAAATAAAACATACTAGGGTTCCATGTAGGAAAATATGGATATGGAGGAGAAATCTAACCATCAATTATCTGATGGAGAGTGGTAGAGAACATGGCTATGAACAGGCCAACAATCCCAAAGCCATAAATTAGTGATGATCTAAGGTACCATCTAGGACAACATTTTTGTTCTAAGTTCATTTTCTTAACATTGTGGAATTTATTTATGAGATTGGATAAGATCATAAGGAGGTATACATACTTTATAATTAGAGTTTTATCCATTAATAAATTTCTACCACAAACTCATCTTTCACTCTAAAACATAATAGAACGTAAAAAAAATTCTATTTACACTATTCGTATAGGGTTCCAAAATAATCGAATTTATAATTCATCTACAAGATCTTTTAATAAAAACTAAATTATTTAATCCGGGACATCTCGTGGGCCAGTGGTAGGTGATACACCCTTGTCGCCCTTCGGTTGCGGGTTCAAGTTTCGCAGCTTTGCCGAACGCGACGGGTTGCCGCCCGACCTCCGGGTTGTCCTTTTATGGCAGTCTAAAATTAATATCAAACTTAGAATTTATTCAAAATACTTCTGTCCAAACTCACAGTCCAACATTTATAAGTAAGGTAAACATAATGTAGATCCTTTTTACCCTGTAATAGAATATTAATACCTTCATCGTGTATTCTTTTAAAATACTGAAACATCCTGATTTACCATAATCCTTATTGATTACACTCATGCTCCCTTATTCCATATAGAATGCTGGATATACTTCATCAATCCAAAAATGTTTTAAACCCCACAATGATGGAATATACAAATCATTAATCAGCTTCAAGGTAGTCAAGAATATCCAATATAATTTATCCAAATCAATCATGTATTATTCTAAAATCACTACTTCGGTATCAGAACCATATTATGGTTTATCTTTCTCTCAACCATATATTTTCCAAAAATTTAACCTTCTATTGAGTCACTTTTCTTTGTTCCACACAATCTCAAGTCCTTAATGAAATAGTACTGCAGTACAATCCTTATATACTCCATAATTATTATAACAAGTACATTGTTGATACAACACTCAATTGACATAATCAACATAAGAACTCTAATCATTACTCTTCATATGTGGTAGTATCATAACTTGATTATTATCCAATATCATCATTTGCGGCATAGTCTGATGACTGGGACATAGGTTCGCGTAGTGTCCAAACTCCTTGCAAATGAAGCATTGTACATTTGAAACCATTTTCTTACCCTTACAGTCACGTACTTTGTGCCCTTTTCCTCCACACTTATAAAAAACTCTCATTACTTTCAGGCAAGCTCCAAGGTGTTTCTTTCCACAGTTACCACATATGGGAAAATTCCTCTTTTCCCTCTTCCCTTTATCAATCTTTCTCTCTTCCATCATGTTCTTCTCTTGCTTCCCTTCAAGGCCATAGGACTCAGCAAACTCTTTACTTATCTTATCAACACATGATATTATATCTTCATATGATGATAATACATGGGAGACTATTTCTCTTATAAATTCTAGCTTAAGACCATGAAAGATATGATCCTTCCTTCTCTTTGGATCATGTGCATTTCTGGAGTTCTCATTCCTTATACTGGGCGCCATTTCTAAACAATGGGATACACTAGATCAGTTTATGAATCAAAATACATAATCCCATACTTATAAAACACTTAACATAAATTGAACTAATTATGGATATAATCCATAATCATAAAAATGTTTTCTTTGAGGACTTATATTCTCATAAACCCTTCATAATAATTTGTAAAGAAAATGAGTGTTATCCTAAGCATATCCCCCGGGAGTGTCGTAACCAAGAGTGCAGCAAGGCCCGTTGTTGTGCACCAGTTCTCGTTCGAGTCTAGCTCAAAGCGGTGTATTTGGGTTTTACCCCTAGGTACATCTGTGCCAGAGCCGCCTCTACCTGCTCGTATCCAGACAGGGATGTATTGCTTGGAAAACTCACAAAATCTCTACAATACCAAAATTCTAGGAAGTTCTTCTATACTAATCCTCAAAGTTCATCTTAGGTCTACGTGCTCTAATCAGAGTTTATCTAAATCTAGCTTCCAAGGTTTGTACTAAACTTCCTCTGATACCAACTGTAACGCCCCGACCCCAGCTACCCAGAGACGGTGCATTATTACATAACATTGGCATGATCACAAGAAAGATAAAATCTCGAAAGACCGATTGGTTTAGTAGCCTTGGAAACACTAGATATATTCATAAGTTTTACATTAAATCATAAAATGAAAAACTACTACAACAACATAATGTTTTCACAGTCCACACTATATCCCCTCATAATATCCCTGCAGGTCATTCATAACTTACTTCTTCATATCCTGGGAAAAATAAAACATAGAAAAGGGGTGAGCTCAAATGCCCAGTAAGGATAACAATATTGCATAACATTCAAAATAAGCATAGACATTTAAGGCAATGCATTACTAAAACAAAATCCTTTTAAACTTGAACTTCAACATGGTATGGCATAAATAAAATGAAATAATGTCATTTACTTATTCACATGGATATTCTACTAATCGAATAATCACATGCAAAAATCAATAACCACTTTCATAATTAAGGAATGCATAATGTCAAACGTTAATTTCATTGTCTAGGCCTCATCCCAAGACCTAGGGGTTACTTCTAACCGGAACCCAACCCAGAGTGCCTCTAATAACCGGACACCAACCCGGAGTGCCTCTAATAACCGGACACCAACCCGGAGTACCTCTAATAACCGGAGACCAAACCGGAGGGCTTACTTTTACCAGTCCCTAACCTGGAGGGCTTACTTTAACTAGTCCCCAACCTGGAGGGCTTACCTTAACCAGTCCCCAACCTGGAGGGCATACTTTTACCGGTCCCCAACCCGGAACATACTTGTTCAGCACATTCATCTGAAGAAAAGTTTGAAATATAACATAAACATTCGGATTAAAAAAAACTTCTGAAATGTCAACACTTTAAACATAAACCATGAGTGATATAAAAATAGCACATCCACAGTCAAACATAACTCATTCGATACAATATGGAAGATTGTATTGTATCACATTGACCTCAATCAAGAATAATGAAGGATGTTGACATAGATGAAATCAAAATTCTTTTTAGAGAAATATCTCTTCCTATTTTTGAAATCATTTAAGAGCCATATAAAATAAAACATTTTCTTGAAAATATTCTTATAAGCTTGTAAGGGAAGCTTTGACGATTTTATAACGGCGGAAAATAACCGCACCCGCCGTATAAGTTAAAAAAACACTCTTATCTTAATTCTGTCGAAAAGGTTAAAAAGGACCTTGTTTTGAAAACGACGGAAAGATTCCTTTATAAACATCTTACAAAAAGTAAAACAAGGATATAAATGAATTTAACCCATATTCTTGTAAATAATAAATATGTTTTGAAATACATTACGAAGAAACATGGATGTGGATGATAAATAAATCCCAGCAGATTATTACGTATAATCAACCTCGGATAATGAAGAGATTGTGAAATAACCCTTACCTTGTACTTTTCCTTGGTTGGGGTAGGTTAACCTCCTGTATAATGGTGAAATAATTGTTATTAAATTATACAAGAATCATATACATTAATATGATATCATATATGATCTTTTAATATTGATTTGATAATAATATCTTAGTATTATCGCTGTTTCGGGTGTGAACTTACTTGTTTGCTTTTGTATGTTTTTTTACGTAAGACATATTTGTAAAGGATAAGTTGTATATTATTCAAATCCAGAATGGTGTCAAGTCCTTAAACATCATTTTTAAATCATCAAATGATAATTATACTTGAATGGATACGATGGAGAATGAATCTCATCGCGTTCGTGGAGACGGTAGTCCGTACGTACGCACGAACGCTACTTCCATTTAATTTTTATTTTAAAAGAATCGAATACAAATGATACATAGGTATATTACTATTCCAGTATAATATAATATTTTATATGTGTTACTTATGTTCCTTAACACCATCCTTTATACGTTCCATGTGTGGTATGAACGAGTCATATCATTTTAAGGGGGCGGTAGTCCGCACTTCCTCAAATGAAATTATCGTATGTATATACAACATGAAACGAATAATGTTATGAAATAAAATGGAATTACAGAAGCTTATATATAAAATATATATCATTAATATCATATTTAATTACATTGCCATCATAATGACCACCATGAGAGGCGGTAAGATGTATTTGAACAATCATCGTTTCGTGAGGCGTTAGTTTGCCATCCACAGAAACATTATGTTCATCATCCATTAGATGGAGTTGTGTTTATGTGTAGTTTGAATCCTTCTTATAACAACATCCTAGTATATTGAGGATACTGGTGTTGTTACAAAAAAAAGGAAATAAAAAGATTTTGGGGGTTGGAGAAGCAAAATAAATGAAAATAATTTAAGAGAAATCGTTACCTTTAATTTAGGTAACTCACTTTGGTTGGAACCAAAGGACTTCTTGAAATGCTTTCTGCCTAAGGGTAAGCATCAAGGAGGAGGAGAGGGATGTGGGGAGCTTAGTTTGGCAGAGTTTGGACGAGCCAAGTGGCTTGAGAGGTGTGAGGAAAAGAGAAGTAGGAGTGCCCTTTTATAAGAGGGGTGAGGGGCACTTTTGGAAAAGCTAGAAATATTAATTTATAATAAATTCATATTCGGTTTCCAAAGGCTCCAAAGTTTACTATTCAAAGGATGAGGTGGGGATAGGTCGAAAACAACTCATCCAATAGAATTTAGACAGGTTTGGGTACTTATATTAACCTTATCTTTAAATATTAACTCTAAGTTAATTAGTTTCACTTTTACAATGTCTCTTTGTATTTTTATATAATATGGTTTATAAACTTACTATATACATCCAAGAGACCCCCAAGTGGTCCATTAATGATTAACCTATCATAATATAAGTCTCTTGGCCGAACCTTAGATTTTTAGGAATTTAATATCAATTAATAATATAATATTTGTTTTAAGAACTCTTTTATGTCAATTTTGACACTATTCAATAGTTTATTTTTGTGAAACTTATAACAGATTGATTACTTCGCAAAAAGTCATTTAAATCAATCCTAATATATCATAGTATCCTAGAAAATTAGTGTAATTCATTAAAAGTTTCATATTATATTTATTTGGGTATTTATAATATCAATTATGTTAATTTTTTACTATTTTAGTAATTACTGCATCATCATTGTGTCATAAATAAAATAAATTATTTAATGTCTAAAAATTATAAATAAAACATCATTATGTAGGAAATCGTTTTAGCGTTCTAATGAATATTTATAATCGAAAATCCAACATGTATAACCCTATGTAAAAATTGTTCTTCTAAAAGATGTAAGCTTATGCCATTTTTATTTTTATTTTAACTTTATTAATATAATGTGTCCCTACCACATACAAGTGGCTCCAAGGGGTCCCCAAATTGACCCAAGGATGCTCATGGTCGGGTATGTGTCCACCAATAAGGTTAGGATACGTTTTATGTTAATTTTGTATTATTATAATTTTATTTTTTAACCCTTATTTACCGGATTTACCCTTAACCATGGTAAATAAAATATTTACCTCAGTAATTATTCAAAATGTCTAAAAATAAAAGTTACCTATTTACACAATTTGGACATCCGGATTCCAAATATGGAATCCATTTTTCTAAATTCAAAACACAGAAGTGGCAGAAATTAATTTAAAATTAATTCCCGCTGTCAAAACAAAAAGCGTGTTTTTAAGAGATAATAACTATCAAAAGATTGGCACTTGTTTATGTTCGGTTTAATTGTAAAATTATGTCCAATGACCAAAATTATATTAAATGGTAAACATTTATTCTAAATATACTTTCAAACCAATAAAATTCATAATTTATCACTATTAATTATTTTGATTAAAAAAGTTGTTTTTAATTAAAATTTAGTAATTTTCACTATTCATCAAAATATGAAAGTTATCCGAAATGTACCAAAATTTCACCTTAGGCTAAATTCGATATTCCGAATCCAAAAATGAAGTCCATTTTCAAATATAAAATATATATAATTTCAAAAAGTAGGTATTACTATTCATAACGGCTAGTTTGATTAGTTATGGTGTGTTAGAACTCGGTGTTGCGTACAACACACGCTATCACATTATTCAAAGAGAAGCGTACCGTAGAAGCTTGGGGTGTTTCATTTTAAATTTTTGATGTCTCCATTTAGTCAAAAAGTTTAAAATATAGTATTTAAAAAGGGTTCACTATTAAAGTTGATAAAAGTGCAATACTGAAAATGAATTTGTTCTTGCATTATATCTAAGAAACTCATAATATGGATTCTAAAATTATAAGGATTATATAAACATTAAAATTTATCTAATACTATTCATAACCTCTTTTGAACGGCTTGTTTGGTAAGTCATGGTGTGCTTGAACTTGGTGTTGCATGTAGTGAAAGTTATTGAATTATTTTGAAGAACTAACACACTATGAAATCTTGGGGTGTTACAATAAACTCCATAGTCATGTATTTAAATATGAATATGTTTGTTATTAATTTCATGCCCACTAGGTCTTTTTCACAAACACTCTACACTGACTAAGTTTACATCACACCTAAGGTAAAACCTGAATTTTAACTCAATGGTTCTCTCATATTTTGGATCTTGGACCCCTTTAAGAAGTTATTCCACATTTTAAATAAAAAAATGTTTGTGTGTTATTAATATATTTCATATATTTTAAAAAATTTATCTCATGTACACCAGGCCTCAAAATCATATGTCATCTCATCAATTCATATCTAAAATATTATATATTATATCCAAATATAAAACATAGAAAATATAAATCATTATAATTTTATTATAAATCACATTAACTTTTCTAGTATATTGAAAAGAGGTATTTAGAATGAGAAGATGGACAATCGGTAGGGGTTGTCATCAAATTTTATTAATATTACATCAAGTGTTGTGAATCCTACATATAATTCTAAGAAGAATAAATATAGAAAATATTTGAATATTATAAATATTTGACATAATGAAGGTGAACCTACTCAGTTATCAAATATAATGAATCAAATTATCAGAAATAGAAAAATTTTAGGTGATTATATAAAATATAAGAGAGATACTAATTATAAGAGAGAATATCCAGATGTTATTTTCTATGAACAAAATATGAATATTCATATAACACCTGGTTTCCTAAGACTATAGAGTAAATATAGAAATTATAGAATGAATTCTAACAGTAGAGTAATATAAATGATAAAATCATTGGATACATGGATTGAAAGTGGAGGATATGTGACTTGTGATAGCTCATTAGAAAGCAGTAGTGATTATAATACGATTATTGGTTTCAATGCTAATATTTATAAATACAATAAATGGCTTATAGAAAAGGAAATTTATAAATCTTTTACTAATTCATCATTAAATTTTAATTTTTCTTTTACCCTAAAATATTATTATTAATCATTATCATAAGATGAACGCAAGTCACGAGAAGAAGAGAATTCATCAGATGATGAGGATTATTTTCCTACATAAAATTATATAGTGAGATGTGTAAATATTATTGAAAAATAAAATAAAATTTTCAACAATAAATAAGATAATTACAAATATAATGTTATTAAAATAATGATAGAAGTTCAATTATGATTAATAAAACTTCAAAAGATAAATTTTAGTTATAAGTTAAATATAGTTTGAGTTCAACTTCTGATGATCAGAAATTGGTTGTAAAACATAAATCTAAAATTGGTTATTTGAATAATATTTTTCCTAACTTTACTTCAAGTAGAGAAAATTAATAAAAAAGTTATAAAAAAATTAATCATCTAAAACATATAATTAATTTGAATATACATCTCATAAATGTCATTTTCAATGAAATTACTTTGTACCTAAAAATGAATTCTTTTATAGAAAACGTAAAAGTGGAGGTCATTATAGAAAATGTTGTTCTTCAATTAAATTTCATTCATTCAGTTTTCAAAAAGATTTTATTTCTAAAGAACTATCAATTTTTCATCTTAATATGGTTTTAAATTTGTGGTTTCCAAATATTTTTTTAATAACATTATCGGACCTAAGGAAATTCGGGTAACAAAACATAGTTTTTATATTTTTAGGAAAAGGGTTTGAGTACCAACCAAAGGAGTAGTAGTTTATCTCAACACAAGATGGGAGTCAAGTCCAACTTTTGAAGCTTGACAAAGATAAATGGTAGATGAGTGAATTTTTGAGACAATTCACATTGTGAAATCATCAAAATCGATAAAGTATACTTCCCTATAAAATCTTTAATTTCTAATGTTTCATAAGTTTTAAAACTTAAGGATGACCTTATTATCTTAATCCAACTATGAGATGAGAGTTACCTTGTGAAATTCATGAATGATATATGTATTATATAAAATTTAGAGGGTGATTTTATTTTATCTGTTGATATACATGAAAATATGTACACACTTGGCTTAGAAGATCTTAGAAATTATAATTTTCTTTACTTCAGTGTTGCTGAATATTTTTCATGGTTGTGGAGTAGTAGGTTTTTTCACTAACTTTTGGAATTTAGTTAAACTTTCTAGAAAGACTTAAAAGGGTTATACCAAAACATGAGTTTAACTCAACCTTATTTTATCATCCTTTTCTATTTAGAAAGAACCACAATTTTAGTTTTAAACTTAATAATGAAATATCTCTCAACTATTGAAGATTTATAGTTGGTACACAGAAATATTTTTGGTTCTGTAAAAATTTTAATTATTGGGGGAAGGAACTATTTGTATGTCCTTGTTGATGATTACACTTGTTATACTCGGAATTATTTTCTAACTAGAAAATATAAAAAATTGTTTTATTTTAAATATTTTCATAAATATATTAATAATGAAAAAAAATATCTTTAATCACTTTATATATTGATCATGATGGTGGGTTTGAGAATTATAATTATTAATTTTTTTTAGTAAAAATTTGTAACTCATAATTAACCCACCCCAAGAATGCCTAAAAAATGGATTAGTTGAACAAATAAATAGAACTCATCAAGAAATGAACTGAACATTATTAAGTGAGTATTTTGTTAATAACCACAATTGGTATGAGGCTGTTAATACTACCTTCTAAACTTTAAATAGATTATTACTATATCTATTTATTAATAAAACTCTGAATTATTTGTGGACTAGAAGAACAATGTCACCATACTTCAAAGTTTTTTAGTATAAATTATTTATCCTGAATAGTAAAATTAAAAAATTTGAAACATAATACCATGAAAGAAGTTTTCTTGGATATTATAATACTATTAAAGAAAATAGGGTTGTTAGGAAGAAAACTACTTTTATGAGGAATCAATTTATGTTAAGTTCCCTGAAACAAATCCTTGTGTTTTTGTAAAACCTCTAGAAATTATTTCTTCAGATGCTTTTTTTAAATAATTTTGTTCATTTACCAATATTTATTCCACAAACATCAGTACCAAATCCTCTAGAAATTTGTCTAATGGATTTTCAATACCCAAAATCCATTTCAACCAAAGATACACAACAAATAGTTGGGTGAAAAATTACCTTTTTACCCAGGAACCTGATGTTCTTATGGTATCATCCCACTAGAAATATTATTGGAGATGTAATTAAACTAGTTATAACTCACAATTCCTTATGAAATGAAGGTAAAAATATAGAATTTTTATCACATCTATATCCTAAAATGGTAGATTAAGACTTAGGTGATGAATTATAGATTGTTACTATGCATGATGAAGTTGATTAATGTGAATGTAACCAAGTTTGGATTTTGGTTGAATGACCTAATGAAATTCTAGAGATTCAATTTAAATTGGTTTTTAGAAAAAAAATGTGATGAAAATAAAATAATTGTAAGGTAATATCTCCTAATATTTAATTTTTTTTAAATAAAATTATTATTATTATTTGTAAAGTATCTCACATGTAATCCAGTATTCCCCCATGTCCATATATTTTTATTTTTTTATAAGCCTACATTGGTCTGATTTAAAAATATTTGATACTGTAAATTCATGGAAACTAAGGTTTCACAGCTACTATACCTATATGGCTACCTGCTATTGACATTGGATAAGGGTTCCCTAATGATAATATATATATATATATATATATATTCATTAAAAAAATAATTCTTGATTAAATATATTTTGATCTTTGACTGGTTATATCTCTATCATCCAACTTAGGATCAAAGTGTAATTCACAATGTTAGGATAATTGCAATCATCTCTAATAAAATTCATGAAAATTAAAATTTAATTCAACTTAACTAAACACAGAGTTGACCTGATACAAATTTTTGATAGTGGGCCCAAAGTGGAAGTATGAAAGCATAAGAATTGGAAAAAAAATATGTCGAGTTAAACATCATAAAGCTTTCCACAATATAACAGAAACCTCGTAACCACGCCCAAGGATCTTGTGTGATTGAATTAATCATAAAAAATAAATCAAAACTCTACGTCATGAATTTTCGAATGGAAATTTTTTTTAACATCATAGGCCCTCATTTATAAAATTAACTAATCTCAGAATACTTTAAATTAACCACACACATTCCAAAATTATTGTCGATCATTGATCTACATTCTTGATGTGCTATCATAGATATATGAAGAGGACTTTGACATCACCATGATAATGTGATAACCATTTCATCAATACTGAAGGGAAAATAAGGGTTGAGGTGATCAGATATCTCTCTATTCTCACTATAACATAACAGGGATTATGTTAGGAGAGATAACTTGGGTGGATGAATATTCCACTAGAATGTTTCTTAATATCTTATATATATAAGAAGATTTTATTTATTAAAATTTGATATTGTCAATTTAATAAATAAAACCTCCTAAAATAAACCAAATCTGACATTCCTGATATAGAGAACATGTCACAAACATCATAAATATTATATCATAGACTTTTAACATCTATGTTACATGATAAAACATGATTGATTAAATCTAATCTCTTCTCCCACAAATATTAAAAAAACATTAAATATAAAATATTAAATATTCATTCAAAAAATATTTTTAATTATATTGAATGAATAAATTTTAAAGATAATATGTAAATTAGTTCAATAGTTATTAATTGAAAACCTAATAATATTTAATATATTCAATTTTTTTGTTTAATATTAGACATTACCTAGACCCATCGTAGGGCCCACAATTTCCTAAAATCTGATTCAAAAAAATTATCTATGCTCCGAATTATGATTTGTGTGTGGCCCTCAAGGCCATTAACTAAATATAAGTGAGTCACACCCATAAAATAAAACGATATTCTATCAAATCATCAAGGACCCTAAGGAGATAAGGTTTAGTTATAGCGAAGATAGCCTCCTACGAACACATGATTTGTAATATAAAATCTTTGTCTCGTGATAACTCATAAATAAACATGAAAAATTAATTTCATCATGATTTAATGATTTATTTATTCATTAACTACCAATATTAACTTACCAGTGATCATTATAGACATGGATTTGGTAAAGGTATTATCATTATATTCAACTGGACCCAAGATATCTCTTCCTTTTAGAAGAGTAAAATTTAGTCTTCATTATTCAATCAATTTCATACCACCAATGACACACCCAAAAAAATCTACCACCCCACTAAATTAATGTTATTGTTTTATTTCATCAAATAACTCCATAAAATGATACACAATGATAATGGTATCAAGCAAAAATACTAATACACACGCTCATAGATAGGAACAATCAATGACACCTAAAACGTATGGTGATCCTGTCAGTGGTTTAGTCATCATGATCTTCTCTACTTTAGATCACTATATGAAAACTTCATGAGATGATCCTCAATTATTATGATCCCCCAACATCTGATAGTCAAACATAACTTCTGTACCATAAGTACAATGTATCTAGACCAAAGTAAATGTGTTTATGATTACTATAATAGTATATCAATGTTCATATTATATCTGGGAGTTATTATAACCTATCGATGTGAAAAATAATATAGGGAAATTTCCATGTAGATTATAGAAAAATATTATCAACACCATTATGATAATAATATATCATGAACAACTATCTTTATAAATTATATTGTAATTAAAAATTACTCCTCAATTATTGTCTAGGGAATCCAACTTCAAAACATAGAATGTTACTTATAGAAGAATCATGGATGATGAACGTGATGTTTACATCAAAATGATATCATTATTTCCTAGTGAGTTGTGAATGAAACATAAGGACATTGATTTTTATACCATTATGACTCATCTTCGAGAATTTTGTGGGGATACAGTGAAGTAATAAATGAATGAGTTTTATTTTACACTTAATAAATGTAAATTAAAAAATAAAATTTAGGATGGTCATCATGTAATAAAGATGATATAGTACACTAATAAAATCAATATCTTTTAATACCTCTCATTCTCACATTATTATCACCCAGTTACTCAATTTACACTAATAAATATAATAAAAATATAATTGATAAACCACTTTAATAACTTTGGGGTAAGTTTCACCAAGAAGACAAGAACTTAAAGAAAGATAAATCTAAAATCTTTATAGTGAAATAAATGAAAGAAAAGGTTGAAAATACATTGAATAATTTATAGTCTATTGTGTATTTGAAATGTAATTTTAGGGAACAAGATATTTAAAAAAGGGATACATTTTATATGAGTTAATTATCTTCGCATGTGGAATTATGGGACACTATACGAGAAATTGAAATGATTAGAGGATTAAGTAAGTAAAATCCACAACATCAGGTATATTTATAACTGAATATAATATTTCCATTTTACTTCTTTGTTATTAGATATTAGATGTTTATTACATGTCTGTATCCAAATACAGAAACTAACAAATATTTGAATCATCAAAACTCTTATAAGAAATAATTAGAATTCTCTAAGAGGTAGAAAAATGTTTATTCCTGCATCAGTGATGAGAATCACATGAATTCTGATTTCAAAATGCATTTATTCTAATAGAATTATTTTTTAGTATGGGTAAAACATTTATTTCATGTGTCCATTGAACATAATGAGACATTATTTCATTTTATAATGAATGTTTGTGGTGTTTCATACTCAATTCATAGTTTATTAATACATGAATAATCAATAATAAATAATGAACATAAAATATAATACTCAATAATACCTAGTAATGGAAGGATAATTCATTATAAAGTAAATTTAAAAGTATTTTTCAATAATATACTCATTATGATGTTTATACTCTTTAAAGAGAAAAACCTTAAGTATGATCAACATAATTGTAATGTTTTATAAAAATAAACACTTTTCAATAATGGTGAGCCAAAAATATTCCAAAGATAGTTAATCTTGACTCTATGGTATATTCTAAGGATAATATAGAGGTAAATGTTTCTACTTTATAGGATATTGATAAATTTTGAGGAATTTAAAAATGAAGAAATTAATATGCATGGTTAGAAGATATGAGTTTCTTAAGGCCCATAACATGAAGAATATTTTAACTCAGTATTAATTTATCATGAAATATTGGTTGATTTATTCTAAAAAACACAATTTCTTATGAACATTAGAGCCACAATGTTAGTAAATTAGGGATTGATAATAAGTCTTATGAGCATTCATCAACCATTAAACATATATTGTATTTATTTCTAAACATTCATTTTCTTATACACATCAATGACATGATGTAAGTAAAATATGTTTGTACCAGGGTGAGAATAGGATGCATCTAGGCCAAGGATTTAAAATTTTTATCATTTTATCAACATAACAACATTGTATCTAGAAAAAAAAACTCGGTTTCAAATCTAAGGATCTCACATGAAATAATTAAGTAAAAAAAATTGAACATATAACTCCGAAAATTTGAAGTTCTAATCGGAAATTATTATTCATCGGTAACCATTATATTAAGAAAACAATTTTGGATCCATCTATATCATCCATATATTCATAAAAAGTCTAAATGATTGAAAATTTTTGATATTATAGTGCTATCATAGAGATTTGATGAAGCTTTTGATATCTTGAAAATCACCATAATGTTTATCCTTCAATGTGTTAATGAGAACTAGGATCAAAATTTTGGATCAACTACTTATCTCTCTAGGATATGGGAGAGATAAGAGAAGAACTCTCAATTAATAATGGATGAATAATCCCTTGAAAAAGAGCTATATTTTTCTTCTATAGTAGGGATAAAACACCAGTAAAGGGATCCTCAACTATAGTATATGTAATTCCAAATCAATATTCCATAAATGACACATTATGACCAATAAACTATATCAAACATGTTATTTTTTCTTTTTATCACAAAATTATAATATACTAAATATATTACATGATAAAATTGATCCATTAACCTCAAATGTTATTTCCAAAAAAAATTAAGATACCGTGAATATTAAAATAATATTTTTTATTAAATATTTTTTCCATGTATTTAATATAATACTAGTAAACAGACTAAATAAATCAATTCAACTAAAATTATTATATATTATAATAATAATGAATTTATTTATTTCTTGAATATCGTTTATACTCAAACATCTCTTAGACACTGTGGTGGGCCTCACTATGTCTTAAACTCCTATTCATTAGAATAGGCCAGACAATTGAATTTTCTAAGTGTGTGACTATCTCGTCCACAATCTCAATATATATTATTTTGAATCCTAGAGTAAGAGTGGAGTCTAGCAACCCATTAATTCCTATATAGAGATAAGTTATTGTAAAATAAATGACAACATTTCCTATGAACACACACTATGTAATATAATATATTTGTCTCACAATATATCATAAATTTGGACACTATTGTTTTATCATCCTTTCTTGTTTTATAATTCATTAAACTTACTAGACAGACTTACCTTTTTCTACGAAGGTCATGGATTTAGTGAATGTACTACCATCTTGATATACTGTTTCTATGATATCACTTCTATTCAAAAGTGAAAAATTAATTCTTGATCAATTAATCAATATAATACCACCAATGGAACACCCACTACAAGCTACCACACCATGACATAATTATCATAGTTTTCATGTTTCAACAAAGGACATAATTAAATGGTAAACACTGATAATAATCTCAAGTGATGATACCATTACACGTGTTCATAGATATGAACTCCCAATTACACCTGAAACATGTGGTGTTCTTATTAGCGAGTAATACCTTATGATCTTAACTACTTGATATCATCATGTACAAACATAATGAGAATAAGTCTCAATGTTTATGATCCATGAACACCTAATAATCACATATCATCTTTATCCTATCAAAAATATGTATCAAAACCATTAGAAATAATTTTAATATTAATTTCCTGATATCTTTTGCTTCTCATTATAGCCTAGGAACTATTATAACTTTTTTATATGACATTTAATCTAAAGAAATTACCATAAATATAGTGGATGAAAAAGTAACAATACTATTATAGTAAGAAAAACACATGTATGTAACAAACTATATATATATATATATTGGAAATAAAATTATATAAAGGGTTTGGTTATAGGTAAACATTTACACCCCATGACTTTAAAAATAAAACAATGTTCAATAGTATACATGACACTCAACATAGAATCTAAATAAACCATGATTATTTAAAGATCACTGTTATAACCTAGCCATTAAATTGAAGGGTATGGATAGGATTAATTGATTTATGATATATATATATCCACAAATATACATAATACTCAATATTAATTTATTCATAATTTCTTAATAAATAAAAAATCAATTTCTAATAAATCCATTTTATTCTACAAAAAAATATGTTTCCTTCAAAAATGATTTTTCGTTTTTGTGGGAAAATATTATAATTAAATTTTGGAGATTTTAAAAATTTTATTTTTGAAAATTAACATCATTTTTTAAATCATCTATCTAAATTAAATTAGGGTGAAATTTTTGGATTTTTCTAGAATGATTTTTTAATGAATGTTGAAAATTATCGATTTTTCAAATAATATATCCTCTTTTAATTAAATAAAGTAATTTAAAAGACCCATTATATTTTTTATCTTATATAAAATTTAAATATAAATCATTTTATTTATAATAATATAGTTAATTTCATTTTAATTTAATATTTTCGTGATTTTGGTATAATTTTATTTTTATGTTTAAAAACACAGTTTTCAAAAAATTGTTTTTAAGTGAATAAATTTTATCCATTTAATTAATTAAAATAACCCCCAATAAATAATTATTTTAATGTAATTTATATATTATATATCTATTTATATGAATTTAAATTCATATAAAAATTATTTCTTGTCATATAGTTAATATAATATCATCTATTGCTTGAAAAATGCATATTCTTGAAAACGGCTTCTTATCACATTTTGCGGGTATAATTTTAAATTAAATTTATCCAATTATAAAAATTGATTTTTGAAAACTTTATTCCATATTTTGAATCATTAGGATAAAATTTTTAATATATTACCCCTTTTATTTTTTGTTCATTATGAATAGTAACCATAGTGAATAATTTCCACCATGGGAAAGTTAAATCTGGTAATTAAATAATATGATAAAGACTAAAAATTGACTCTAACACTTTACTTTATCCTATTTTAGGACTGTAAATAATCCATGTCCATCCAATTCTTTAATATATGTACATTTGGTTTTATATTTCATTATTTTTTACCTTTATAATATTTAAGTAAAAAATAAGGATAGAAATGTCACTTTCTTGCTTTAACTATCTATAATATTTTTTGATAAAGATAAAATCCACTAATGTTCAGTTCAAGATATTAATTTCAAATTTCAATGACTTTTTCATGTCAAGTAATTTCTAAATTTTAGTGATGAAATAATTACCTTAAATTATTATACAACACCGACATGACATTTATTTAATTTATATAAAAATAAAATAAATGATTTTATTAATATTAAACGAAAAATAATTTGAAAAAATTATTATGCTTAAAAAAATTAGATAAATATATCCGATTTTATTTTTTTGAAATAATTAAATTATAATTACTTTTTCCATGTTTTTTTCAATGTAAAAAAATAAATAGCTCAAAAAATGAAATAAATGTTATTTTATAATAAATAAAATTTTGTTAAAAGATTTAGATTTAAGAAAAATATATATTAGGACAAGTGACTTATATATGGTTAAAATATCAACCATTATCCATTTATGGTCCAATTTTCCAATTATAGTAACTATCTTGACCCTTAAAGAGTAAAAGATTTTGTTAAAACAGTCATCATCAAAAAGGGTTGACATTGGTCAAAACCAAATTATAAGGGTACAAACATCACATAAAATTGTCCAAATTTTATTTTAGGATGGTATTTTGACCAATAATATTCATATAATTTAATTAAATGTGATTTTATATTTCTTCCATGAATATTAATATATTCTAATTTAGTATTTTTTAAAATTCCAAAAGTTCCTCTCCCCTCACTTAAACCTCCTCCTCCTCTTCTCTTTACTTTAAACCTCAAAATAATTTTTTATAATACCTAAAAAAGAAATTATTTAATTCCATTTTCATTTCCTTTCATCCTTTGTTTTATTATAAAACCATCCTAGGAAGGTTTTTGGTGCAAACCAAAATAGTTTGTCTGAAGAAGATGTATCATTATTAACCGATCATTTTTATTTTATTTCATCTTCCACCTACTTAAAATATTATCAAAACATGATTATATAATAACATTATTATATACTATATAATGATATGTTATAATTTTATTTTCATAATTTATATCCATATTCTCTTCACTCAAATAGGAAATGAAACCATCATTCATTTGTACGGTGGACTATCACCTCGCAAACTGATGTAATTTGTTTTCCATTATCACCTTTCATAGATGTTTATTATGATGTATTTAATGTATATATATTATATTGATAGAATATTAATAATTATTTAAAATTAATATATTATATATTTTCTTTTTCTTTCCATTAATTGAAATATAATAATTTTACTTGTACGCACTAATGGATTGCCCCCTCTACGAAGAGATGTGATTTGTTTTTAATTAATACATCACATGGATGGTATATAAAATTATAATTAAAGAAATAATATGATATTTATGATATATTTATCATTATATAAAGATAAAATAAAACTTAACTACTCTCCATCAGGATCATTGAAAAATGGAAACATTACTCGTACGTACGTATAACCTACCATCTGCATGATTGTAACATAGTTCATTATTCATAAACATATTTCGTGGTTGGTCTTAAAGTATAATTTATATATAAAAATTATAATTATGTAATTATTTTTATTCTTTATATTATGAAATATAAATCTATGTCACCTTATTCATATAACCAAAGTGATTTTGTACATAAGATCTGAATATCATCAAAACATATGACACGAACCTCAATGACTATGTAGTTGAATGTAACGTAATAATAAATATAATAATAATAATAATAAAATTGTAAAATGTTATTAAGAAATTAAATAATTAAAATATGTTTATTATTTAATAATATAAATAACATATGCAACAATTTGGACTTAAGGTAACAAATCTCTCTCAAACCCACCCTTTTCTTCAGGTTATGAACATTATATTTCTAACTCACTTTGTATCTCTATTTAATGTTATTGAATAATTATATAGTATATATATGTCTCTTTAATATATAACTATCTTATTATTCCGTTCATTAATGGGTTAATACATTCATTAAATTCTTTTATCTGATGAAACTTATTTTCTTCCATGGGAAATTTTAATGTTTAGGACTTAGGATTGATTTCTTTTTTTGTCACTCATAAGCATGTACATGTTTTGATGGGTGAAACACTCCCATTAATTTGGTAATATTTGTGTCTCGTGATATTAAAATTATTGTATTGGGGAATAAACCTAATCCCTTGTGGGAGTTAATCTGTCATGCGATGTTGTCTTGGTAATTGGCCTTGACTTCTGTTTGTGTCATGTTAAATTTTGCTTCCACATTTCAAATATTGATAGGAACTCATGATAGATTTTTTTTAATGTGATTCTCCCTTATGATTACCCATGATCCTTATCTTTTATGATATCATCTTATACATTTGACTCACACATTATGTTTCCTTATAATGTTTATTCCCTCGCTGGGATTTTTATCTCACCCTTTTTGTCTATGTAATCCCCAGTTTATTCCATATAGTTATATGAGATCAAATGGATTTAGGAGATCATTATAGAGATAAAAATAAAGATTAATTATTTTCATGTTGATGTTTTACATACCTAGTATTCTAAAGACACTAATCATTTTTCATCATTGTTTAGTATTAATGGGTATTTTCATAAAAGGTAATGAAATAAAATGTATAAAAAGTATTGGGTAATTATAGTTGGTATCAAAGAAAGGCAGTATAATTTTTGGGTATTATGACTATAATACATTAGTGAGAACCCTAGGGACTCATCTATTCATATGAGAATATCCTATAATATTAGTGAAGTATAAGTAAAGTATTTTCTAAAAAAATACATCCCTTTATAGATACTGAAAGTATATGTGGTTAAATAAAAGTTGTACCTATGAATAATAACTCCAAAAAGATCGCATTCGACTTTGAAATAATTATTTACTTGTCCATAAAAATTTTCCTTACCAAAAACATGGTCTAACACTCTTAGGGGATATTCTTGGGAAAATTCACAAACTCTTTATGAACCATTATGAATGGCTTGAACAAATTTTTAGGTTATAAAAACTAATAGGAATCATTAAAGTTGATAAAAATATTGAAACATAGACACTCTAAAGTTAGGTTATACCTATAATTTATAAGTTATTCTTTATTAATTTGTAATTTTACCTTTTTTATGCTAATGTATTCGAATCATTGTTTTTATTATAATATGTTAATGGCAGTAAATAAGAAAAACAATACCAACAAACAACGTGATAAGAAATGTGATGATTACACCCAATGATATGAATATATATATTGGATTGCGATATGAGAACATCCGGGAAGTAATGGGTTAAAATTATAAAGTTATAAATAATAAATTGAATTATATGGAATACCCACCCTCTCATAAGAAAGTGAAAATCATTGTTGAGTATTTTATGAAATAAATTCCTCTTACATTTATCATATCTTATAATCCCCTCATTGTAGAATAATGGATTGTCTCTATTTAGAAGATTTAATTTTTCATTCACTGAATATAATAGGAGAAATTTGTGTTGTATATTTATTGCATGGGGTGGAAGTTGATCTGTGGTAGATGTTTATCAATAGCATGAAATCCAAATATTATATTGATTCTGTAGAGTACGAAGACATCAAGAGAATATTTTACAACAAATTTTTTCCCTCGACTATTCATCAAAAAATATATAGGGATTTCCACATACTGATGAAAAATTAATATAATTCTATTGAGAAAAATGAGAAAAACTTCACAAGGCTTTCACAATTCACCTTTGGATTTTTCATCAATGCTGAAAGTAGAGTGGGTCAATTAATTAGTGTATTAAATCCAATTCTATGAAAATAGTTTGTGATTTTATAATTTGATAGTTATGAAGAGATTGTATGTTGTGCCCTAAAGGTTGATATGCAGATTCAAGACTCTTCGTGGTCTTGTGAGACTAGATATAAAAAATATAAAATATTTTTTTTCCCTTAGGATGATAAATGGAAAAATCCAATAGATGAAATAAATCCCAACATTTTACTTGTAAAATTTTTCATAATATGTATCCTATAAATTGTCTAAATGGAATCGGTAGATGTTTAAAATGTCGAAATAAGGGGCATGAGGCTAATCACTATTGAAGGGAAATAAAAAATCCCACTAATTTAGAATAAAAAAAGAAGGTTCAGATCAACACATATCTTATGTTATAATTTTTCAACTACATGGAACATGGGAACTGTGCAATCCAATTCCCCAAGACAAGGGTTTATGGAGACAATAAATGATAACAAACTCCAAGACATAGAGAGTAAGAAAGGTTATATTTTTTCATTCCATTTGAGGTGGATCTTAAAAATGATGTGGTGAAAGGTATACCGGTTATTCATTTAATAATAGAGAATATACTTTTTATTCTAGTTCTACAGATTTTTTTCATATCTTACAAGTTTAGTAGAACTTTTTAAACACCCCCTATAAAAGGTTATTGAGCTATTTTTGAGAAAATAAAATGGATAAATTATTGAATCCCAAGTTTATAACTCCTCCCCAATCAACATTTATCTGCTAAATCTTCCAGAAAATCCCATCTTACTTATTTTAGTAGATTTTGATTCTATATTGGGCATGTATTTTTTGTCCTTATATAAATCCAAAATTTACTATTGAGAGAGGGAAATCAATCTTCATATCCCAACTCATCATATGATTCTATAAAAGCTTAGGAGGAGGTTGAATCTCCCATGGAATACTCTTTTCAAGTGTGTATATTATTTCAATATGAGCAAGAATATATGGCCCAAATTATAGTTATAAAGGATAGAATCATGATTAAATTCATACCCATTATAAGAAATTTTAAAGATGAACTCTCTCCAATGACACAACTTGAAATTTTGTATATTTTCATGGTTCAAAACTATGTAAATAAGGTCCAAAACTATGGTTGTATCCTATAGGAATATATTCAGAAACTGTGTATGTTTAGTCCATTGAAATAATTCTCCATAATACGACCATAATTTCAAATATTTTCCTTAGGTTTGTTATAGACGTAGTCTATGTTGATCATGTCTAAATTCTATACCAATGGGACTTATTTACATTGTTTACTAAAATGTGGTAATAGGCGGTTTATGGCCATGATAGATGTGGACTATGTCCATAGGGTTCAAATTATAAGCCTGCCAACATAGTTTTAAAAAACGTGGTGATATCCTTTAAAAAATAATATAGAACATCTATGTATTGATCTTGGGACCTCTTCTAGAGTACTCCTAACACTTTACCATTATGATACACTCTTTTATATGTATAAATATATATATAATTATATATATATATATATATAATTTTTAATTATAATTATATATAATTATTATTTTTAATAATTAAAAAAATTAAAAAATATATTTTTCCAAAAGGCATGTTATCACTGTTTTAAAAAATTGTGGTCCGAGACATTTCCATATATACTATTCCCACGGTTCATTAAAACTATTGAAATAGGTTACATGTATTTGAAAATTTTTCAAAACCATGGTTATAGGTTTTTGGTTGGAGGCATATATCCACTTTTCATTAAATTCATGGCAATAGGTGTCACGTATTGCGATGGTTTTTTGAAAACCATGGTTGTAGGTGATATCTATTATCATGATTCTACAAAATGAGGCAATAGACCTTTACCTCCAACTTACAGTATAATTTTGGAGGTTTCTGTGAACTTTTGGTGGTTCTCATGCCCACTTATCACCACAGTTATGTGAAATCATGGTTATAGGATGGCCTAGAAAGACATACGGCCATAGTTTTGTTAATTTGTAGCCATAGGATTTCTTATGTCACGTTTTAAAAAACCATGGATATAAATAATGGTCGTAGGTTTATTTTATAGTTTTTAGAGTATCTAAGTCTTACTTAAGACTAAGAGTTTGAGTTATCAATTTAAATTTTACCTAGATCTATCCCCTTATCAAATACTCCTTACAGAATAGACACCTTTGAGTTAAAAGATATAAAAAATAAATTACAAGAAAATATGGAAAAGGGTTTAATAAATCTAAGTGATTCACCATAGAGTTCACCATTCCTCTTCATCATGAATAAGGATGGGTCAATGAACCTATGAATTAATTATCAATAACATAAAATAAGTCATGATAAAACCAAGTATCATATATCACAGATATATGGATTTTTTTATTAATTATGTGAGGGAAATTATCTCAATAATTTAGACCTTCAATAAATATATCACCAAAAAAGGGTGAAAAAGAATATATTCCCAAAACTACCTTTCAAACAATGTATGGACACTATGAGTTCATAGTGATGACTTTCAGACTCACTAATACTCCAGAAATATTTATGGACATGGTGAATAAAATCATTACATATTACATAAATAAATTTATAGTGGTCTTTATATATAATATTTTGATAAACTTAAAAAGAAAGTAGGATCATAAGGAGTATTTAAATACTATTATGAAAAAATTAAGGATAATATATATTCAAAGTACAGTAAATTTGACTTCTGGATGAAGTAATTATCAACATTTGGGCATATTATCACAAGAAAAATGATATATTTTGACCCTTATAAGACAAAGGAAATTGAGGAGTAGCCTAGACCCACATTTGTAACATAGAATTGTAGTTTCCTTGGACTAACTATATATTATATAATATTATTTAGAAACTTATATTGATTTTAAAACCCACTAACCAAGATGATACATAAGGGGGTAAAGATTTTATGGACTAATGAATGCAAAGAATTATTTATGGTGTTTAAAAGTATGATTATCACTATACCAGTCCTCACACTTCCCTCAAGTGGGGAATTTTCTATGGAATACAGATATTGTTAAAATATGTTTTTGGGTTTTTTACTAATTAAAAATGATATAGTCATAGCCTATGAATCAAGGATTTTGAAAGTTTATGATCTGAACTATCCAACTCAAGATATTGAGTTAGCTATAGTTATCTTACCATTGAAAAACTATAGGTATTATCTCTATTGGAGGAATTGTGAAATATACACAGATCATAAGAGCCTCAAATATGAATTCACATAGAAGGATATTAATATGATCTAGTGAATATTTTTAGATATTATCAAGTACTATGACTACTTAATCCATTACCATACTGGGAAAGAAAAAAGTAGTATATGTTATAAGTAGAAATGATCTGGAAACCTCATCAATAAAGAGAATTGAGAAGTATCTAATCTTATTAGACATTAATAGTATGGAAATGGGATCTTAATGGAAGGAACATCATCCTTCATTTCTCAAATGATTTCTCAACCATCCCTTCTGGACAAGATAAGGGATTCATAATGATATTATGTGGATATTTCGAAGAAGATGGAAGATACAAGAAAATGGAAATCCTAGAATTTCAAAATTGATGAAGAAGTTGTTCTAAGATTTGGGGCATGACTATGTATACCATAAAATCCCGATATAAAGAAAGAACTATTGAATGATTCACAAAGCTCAATCTTTTCTATCCACTCAGGGAGCACAATGATACATCGAGATCTCCAAGATCACTATTGGTGGGATAATATAAATAAGGAGACTTTGGGATATACATCAAAGTGACTGGTATGTTATGGATTGAAAGATGAAAGTAAATATTTTAAGGTTATGATACAAATATTATCCAAAACTACATAGAAATGGGGAGACATCGCCATGGACTTTGTCACTGGTCTTCTAAAGACATCAAGAGGAAATAATGCCATATTGTTTGTGGTAGATCATCACACAAGTACTGCTCATTTCATTGTAATTAAATAGTACATCTCACTTCATCAACATGAAATTATATACCATGGAGAGGTGTTGAGGTTATATGGAATACCACTATCGATTGAATTTGACTATGATCCTGGATTTACCACCATGTTCTGGAAGAGCCTCCAACATTCTCAAAATACTAAGTTGAACTTTAGTATGGATTATCATGTATAAACAAATTTCCAAACCTAGAAAACTATTTATACATGATAGAACATATTGAGAGAATTATCTGTGGATTCAAAATGATAATGGTATGAATGTCTTCTTTTTGTTGAGTTATTGTGCAATAATAGATTTCACTCAAGCATACAATTGGATCCTCATAAATCCCTTTATATGAAGATATATATAACACCAATGTGTTGGTATAAACTTGGCGAAATCAAGATTTTGAGACCTAAAATGGTTGAGGAAACTCTAGAAAAGTTCTTGACCATTCAACAACACCACAAGGATACTCACAGTCGAAATATATCTTATGCTTATAATCGTCGATGAGACCTAGAGTTTGAAGTTGGGGACATTGTGTTTCTCTATATATATCTATATTATAGTCATAATATTTGGGAAGAAGGTAAAGTTAAGGCCATGGTACATCGAACTCTTTGTTATTATTGATTTCATCAAAGTTATGGCTTACTAACTAGCACTCCCTCCAACCCCTTCTCAAGTACATGGCATATTCTAGGTATCCATCCTGAAGAAGTACACACCATGTCCCTTGTGTGAAATAAATTCAATGGTGGTATAGTTAGAAATTTATCTCTTTTATGAGGAGTATCTGGTGAAGATATTAGACTATAAATATAATTTTCTACACAACATGACATCTCACTTAGTCAAAGTACTATAGTGTAACCATAAATATGAATAGGAAACCTACGATCTAGAGGAATCCATGAAGCAGAATTACCCTTACATGTTTTCACGTTTGTATATAAAATGAAATTTAAAGGGATAATTTTCTTAATGGGGGAAGAATTTATCACCCCTATATTTTAAAAATAAAACTATATTCGTCGGTGTATACGACATGAAACACTAGACAAACCATGATTATTTAAATATGACCAATATAACCTAACCATTAAATTATTGAGTATTAATAGGATATAATTATTTATAAAATATGTATATAAAGGTCCTAGTAAATATAAATTTACAAAAAAATACTTAATAATTAATAAGTTAGTTTTTAATAAAGGCATTTAATTCTTAAAAATGTATTTTTCCTTCAAAAATGAAATATATTGATTTTTTTAAAAAAATAACATAGTTAATTTCTTGAAATTTTAGAATTTTTATTTTAAAAAATGAAAATAATTATTTAAATCGTCATACCAAAATTAACTTTGGGTAAAATTTTTGTATTTTTCTAAAATGATTTATTTTTCAGGGAATAATGAAAATTACTGATTTTTTAAATACCGTCAATTATTTTCACTAAATAAAGTAATTTAAATGTTATATTATATTTTTTATTTGGTATTAAATTGACATATAAACCATTTTATTTATAATAATATAATTAATTTCATATGAATCTTCAATTTTCATTATTTTGGTAAAATTCAATTTCTATGCTAAAAAATAGTTTTATGAAAATAAAAATTAAGTTCATAAAGTGTATCCATATTAATTTGTTAAAACAAACCATATTTAAGAAAATTTTAAATTTAAACTATATATTATATATCTATTTATAGGAATTTATTTTCATATAATGATGATTGTTAGTCATATAGATAATATAATATCATTTATTGCTTGAAAAACACATTTTATGGAAAAACATATTTTCATAACGTTTTGTGGGTACAATTTTAAATTAATGTATAAAAATTATTGAAATTTAATTCTGGAAAATGGATTCTATATTTTTAAGAATAGTAACCACACTAAATAAGTTCCACCATGGTAAGGTTAAACCTAGTAATTAAGGTTAAAATAATATGATAAGGGAAAAATTGACCCTTACACGTGACTTTATCCTATTTGATGAGTGGAATTTGGTAATGTCCATTAAATTATCTAATATACTTCCACTTGGTTTCATATTTCTTTGATTTTTATATTTTTAGTATTGAAGTAAAATATAAAGACAAAAATGTCACTCTCTTGCTTTTAATAGCTATAATATTTTTTGACAAGGAGAAAAAACATTATATCAAGGTATAAATAGCCATTTAAAAGAAAAATGATTTTTTTTCATGGTAATTTTTTTTTAATTTTTTTATTAAATAATTACCTTAAATTCTTGTGCAACACCAACACAACATTTATTTAATTTTTAGAAAAAATAAATAAATGATTTTAATAATATTAATGGAAATATAATTTCAAAAATTAATGTGTTTCTTGAATTTAATATATGAAAATAACATAATATAGTTGTGTGAAATTAATATATTCTAATTCCTTTGTTTTTATATTGTTTTCAAAATCAAAATAGTTAAATATTTCTAAAAAGTACCTTAATGTTATTTTAAAATAAATATCATTTCATTAAATTATTTAAAATTCATAAAAATATTATCGTCATCCAACTTACTTGGATATGGTTTATAATATCATCCATCATTCATTTATGGTCCAATGTTCCTTTTATAGTAACAATCTTGACACGTAAATAGTAAAAAACTTTATTACACCGGTTAATGTCAAAAAGTGTTAACATTGGTTAAAACAAAAATGTAATTGCAAAATGACACCTAAAATAGTCCAAATTTAATTTTATTAGATTATTTAGACCTATATTTATCCTATATTTTAATTATATCAATTTTTTTTACCTTTTCAATGAAAACATATTTATATTAATTTAGTACTTTATGAAATTCCAAAGGCGTCCCTCCCCTCAATTATAAAAGGGAACCAATTATTCCATTTCTCACATTTAAAAATAATTGTTTTCAGAGAATATATTTAAAAAAATTATTCCATACTCCCTTTACTATTTTTTATAGGAATTTTTTATTATAAAACAGTCCTAGGAAGGATTTTTTTGAAAACATAAAGATATTTTCAAAAGAAGATTTATTATTATTAACCGAGTGTTTTTGTTTTATTTCTTCTTACAACTCCTTAAAATATTATTCAACCATTATGATATAATAATATAATTGTCTAACATATTATGATATTTTATTATGTTTATTTCATAACCTATATCAATTTACACGTCAATCAAATGGGGAAAGAAACCATCGTTCTTGTGTATGACAACTACCTCCTCGTGAACCGATGTAATTTGGTTTCCATCATCACCTATCAAGGATGTTTATGATGATGGACTTAATGTAGATATATGACAGTCATGACATATCACTCAGTCTGGAAAATTAATTTCTCATATATATTTGTTACATTTCTATTCATTAAAAGATGATAATGTCGCTCGCGCACACGTTTGGATTTCCACCTCCATGAAGTCATGTGATTCGTTTTTCATTACAAAATCACATGGATGGTATATATAAGTGTATTTAAAGAATTAATATGATAATTATAATATAATTATAATTACATAAATATAAAATAACACTTAACTTGTTTCTATCGTGATCATAGAAAACTGGAAACGTTACTCATGCGTACGTATGACCTACCATCTCCATGATTGTATCGTAGTTCATTTTTCATAACCACATTTCAGGGTTAGTTTTAAAGTAATAATTTAAATATAAAAATTATAATTATTTCATTATAATTATTTTTGATATGATAAAATAATAATATCTTTGATCTTAATCAACTTACCAAAGTGATTTGGGACATGTGAGCCAAATATCATCAAAACATCTGACATAAACCAAAAGATTAATTAATTGAATATAAAATGATAGTAAATAAAATGAAAGGAATAATAAACTTTAAAAGGGTTATTAATCAAGTAAAAAATTAATATAATTTTACAATTCAGTGAGATAAATAATGTATGTAATGACTCAAACTCAAGGTATGGGATCTCTCTCTAAACCACCATTTTCTTCAGGTTATGACCACTATCTCTAACTCACATTATATATCTATTTAATGATATAGAACTCTTCTAAATTATATATATATATATATGTCTCTCAAATATATTCCTAGATTATTATACCTTTATTTTAGGGGGTAATACATTCCATACCTTTTTTCTCATATACAACCAATTTCTTGCCAAGGATAACATATTTGTTCATTCCTCGTTATTTATTTCCTTTTGTGGCACATATAAACATGTACATGTTATGATGGGTGTTCCTAGATAGTTCTCCAATGCATTGGGTAATGTTTATATATCATTATTCATGATTTATGGTCTTATATAATAAACATAATCCATCATGGAACTCTTCCCACCAAGTGATGTTGTCTTGGTAGTTATCCTTAACTTATGTTTATGTCATGTTATATGTTGTTTTTGTTAGAGTTGTTGTTCTAAAAATAATTGGTTATACTTTGATTAAAATTTTATTCAAAAAAATAGTATTAATAAAACATATTATTATATACTGATCATTGTTCTATTTGACTTCAGTGTAATAATCTTCTTGGGTATCTATCGCATTGATAAGTTTATAAAATATCCCCGCAATGATGAGAACATTGAATTTTCATGATGATATTCTTAAGTATATTTATATGATCAGATAATTTACTATTATTGGGACTATAGTAAATATAATTTCTTGTGTGAGTAATCATAAGTGAATGAAACTTCTCCCCATGAAGTTTTTACTTTGTAATCTTAAATATGAGGGATTTTGAGAATAGACCCACCAGTAGGAATTTTGTATGTTTTGGTCTCATCAAATATTCCAATATGTGAGTTTATATAATGGTTATTATACTTTAATATTATCATAGATTCTTATCATGACTCATGAACTTGGATTTACTAACCAAAATTTTGATTCCATATCTTCATGGGAAGTAGGGTATGTTGGGTGTGTCATGGATGACATGTTATTAATGGATAATTAAATGAATAATTTTACCTTACATCATTTTGGAAGTTAAAATCTAATCCCTTTGATTGGAATAGAACTATCAAATTAAATTTTATGGTCATGATGTATCGACATGTTTATTTTAGATATTCAATGAAATACATATCGAGAACATAGGTTGTTGAAACAAATGTGCAACCCACTTGATGAGTTATTAAGAAAAATGGATTATATTACATAGTTATTATTCATATGTGGTTGTAGAAGTTTTGATATTAATTTATTTATCTTGGTTAATTATACCCATTACTAGACAATAATCTTGAACTTCAAAAAATACCACCTATTCCTAATAATAAAGAATCATATAGGGTAACAAACTAAGTGGTTCTACTGATATCAATTAAATTATATTTGAATTTATTTATTAGAATATATATTATTCTCAATACTGAGGAATAATTTTATCCATATTTTATCCATTAAAAATATTTATTGATGAATGTAATATTTAATTAAACATTTATTTCGGGATTCAATAAATTTCATGGAGGATGAACAAACCAAGACCACACCCATTCATAATATTAATTTTCTATATGCTAAAAATATATCTATCATTGAACAAGTTACCACATTCCAAAAAATATTAATATTAATATTATTATATGGAGTTGGTTTTGTTAAAGACATTATATTATTTAAGGACTGGTGTGTAATTAAATAATATTTTAACCTAACCCCTAGATCTATAAATAAATGGATATATCTATTGTGTGGCGCTAATTAAAAATTGAGAATTGAGAATTGTTGCACACAATATATCTCTATATCAAATTTTCCTCCTCTCCTCTTCTCAAGTTTAAGAATAATTTCTTCAAGACCAAAAGATATTATGGTGATCAAGATGAATAATTCATGAAAATTGATTAATTATACTATCACCCAAAAATCAATTGGTGTTGCTTATTGATCAAAGGAGCACATGTGGATCATCACTAGAGGGATTCTACACTTGAATCCTTATAGTGAGACAAATGTAATCTAAAAGGGTTTTATGATTATCAATAACATAAATGATGAAAGGATATTATTATAAGGTAATCATTTCATCCAATCATAAATAAATTAATTATAAATTACTAACGAAAGATCCTCTCTTTGAGTTTCAAGCATCTCTAAATATTAAATGAATTTTAAATATAATTACCACTAAAGGGTATTCTGTTTTACACAGAACTAGAAAGTGGTATTAGAGTAGTCACATTTCAAATTTAAAATTATTTATTTTATTATTGATCTATATATACAATTGGAATTAATCTTTCAGTTCAATAATTAATCATTTTTTAAACTAATTTTAATTAACATGTTTTCAACTTATTAACCATCATTGTTTAGTGTTTAATTTCATTAATGGACCTATAATAGATGAAGAATGATCGTAGATTCCATCAAGATGTTTCGAGGAATCTAGCCCAATAACATGAGATTATTTAGCGTGTATCCAAAGTACATGTTGTTTGCCCAAGTGTAATGCACCTAACAGTGTCATGGGATACATGATGGGAGAAGAAGCAACTATATGTGGTGCATTTATTTAACACAACATGTTTCATTAGAGGGATTGTAGATGGAATACACGTCATGTAGGCTACATGGTTTAACAGATAAATCCGTGAAAACTATGTGGTCAAATTCATGTTTAAAACCGTGTAAGATTGAAAACCCAGAGCATTAATGGAGTAAAAGATGTTTAGTTGGTGAACACAGCATGTATTCCATTAATTCATGTGTCTGAAATACACATCTAGTTACTTATAGAGTTATACAATCATAGGACATGCGAGATACATAACTTGTAGATGGATTGTATAGGTCATGTAATCCCACTTCTGATGAACATGTCAAACCTTCTATTGGTTTCACGAATGCACTTTATTTGGACCACACAACATGTATATTTTTATTACACATCATGTAATCTATTAGGATACATGATGAAGACCCGGGCATGTATCTTGGTTACACAAAAAGTGGAACACATAGTGTGTAACTGGTTACTATACACCATGTATTCCATTCGAGGAACATAATGAATCCTTGGGTGTGTGTCCTGGGTACACATAAATTGGGATACAAGGCATTTAACTCGAAAGTACATGTTGTGTAGTCTCCTAATAATGGAATAAATTAAATTTCATTAAATTAAAATTTTCATCATTCAAAACTTATTATATTGATTGGTACTTATTATGTTTTGAAAATTAATAATGGTTTTAAAGAATTATTAAATTATCAATTAATTTATTATAATAATATGTGATTATTAGTTATGCTATTTATTTTCCATGAATTCCTTTTATTATGGGTATCTCTGAGAGACTTCAAATAGTCATTCAGATTAAATTAAATTAATTAATTAATTAATTAATACATGAATGTTTGTCTTAATAATAATTAAAATATAATAAATGAATGTTAACCAGTATTAATTTTGTGTATTTGTTGAATGAGTATGACTATTTCATAGCTTGACCAAGAAATTATTATGTATTTTATTTATTTATTTTAATATATTTCATTTGTTTTCATTTATTAATTATTAAATGATAAAAATGGAATGCATGTTATTCATCCCTCCATTATTATGTAGAAAATTTGTGTCCATAGTTATTTATGCAATCCCCTTAACCAATAATTTGGTTCCCATCACCTACGTGTGACTTATAAATACTTATAATAAATGGAGTATCCCAAGGATCATGGAGGAAGTTCAATATGGAACCAATATGATGCCAACTCAAGTGATAAATAAGTGGATAGTTGGGATGGTGATACTCATTCCAAAATTGGAAGAATGAGTTATTTCTCCTAGGTCAAGGGTTGATTTATTTTTCTCCCAATAAATCAAAAATTATATAATCTCATGACCGGTTCAATTATTTATTTATTTATTTATGTATTATACATTATTTAATTTATAGATGCAATACCACTATGACCTAAATAAATGAATCAATTTTAAAATATAGAATATAATTAAATAGTATAGGGATAAATATTTTATCAAACTCATGTAATCACTTAAGTAAATTACACTTACAATGAACAAGTCATGTAAAAGATAAAATGTGGTAATTTTATTCATAATAAATTAAATCCCTCTAATAAATATAAATTCATATTTTTCATTCCATTCCTTGATTAAGAATGAAACTAATAGAACTAAGTTTTTCACCAACCCTTATTGGGAAACATACTTTTATAAGGGGAGTTCTTCTGAAATTTTTGGGTTGACATAACCATTGTACATCAATTGGAGTATACCTTTCTAGACTTGGTGTAATTTGGAGGTAAGTTCTAAGGAAATCCATTTCAGAATTTCTGGATTTGGAAATCTACTCAATGGATCAAGTAGTTTCAAGACCATAGTTTTAAAATAATTTCCTACCTAAATACATTCAAGTATCTTAACCTAGGATTTTTGGGGCTATATGCAGGGGAATATGTATCATTTCCACTTGTTTTTTCAAGAAACTAAAAATTCTATGTTCAATGGTGCGGGTCATTGGGACTTAATAAAATAGTTGTATATTTAATAAAAGTTTAATTATTTTTATTTCTCCCATAATGTGTAATCAATAAAAGTACTAATAATTCGATCTTCTAAATTATAGAATAAATAAAAAATTTATCATCCACACTATATATATGATGGTATATGGAGAAAGACCATCTCCTCTCTAACAGTAATGTCTAGGAGTGGTCAGATGCTTTTGGGTTTTGTTGTGCCATGAACAATAATTTTACATACTATGATCCTCAATTCCTGATCTAACTACCAAGGAGATGAGTGATGAAGAGTTAATTATCTATGAAAAACATATGACTGATTTGGTAGGCATTTATTGTTTTATGTTATAATCTATTTCTAGTGAACTCATCAAGTCTCATAAAAACATTTATGTTTATAGACTTTTTGAGTATCTCCATGGTCTTTACCAGGAAATAGAAATACTAAAACAGTTTTAGATTTTCAAAGAACTCTTTGAAAGTAATCTTACTGAGGTTTTTTCAGTTGGGCCTAGCGTATTCAAGCTCATTAGCTATATTGAGTGCCTAAATTTCCTAGGATTTAATCTCCTTAATAAAATGCACACCGATCTCATTCATACATCACTCCCACAAAGGTTCATCAGGTTTTTTGTAAATTGTGATACGAACAACATTGATAATTCACTCTCCAATCACCTCATTATTCATCACCAAGTAGATAAGGAGATGAAGTGTTAAAATCCTTTCATCCTCGTGATGAACAAATGGAAAGTGATAGTGAATATATCTAAGCCCAAATCTTATTCACACCCTTCCAAGAAGAGAAATCACAAGGTTAATTCAAAGGGGAAGTATTTTATTTGTTTTATTTGTATTAATAAGGGACATTGGAACAAAAATTACACCCAGAATAAGAATAAAGGGGAAGATTTGGGTGTGTTTTTTATCGATATTATTCTATCTATTTCTTAAAATTGGGTATTGGATATATCATGTGGTGCTCACATATGTATTCAAATACAATAACCAAGAATATTTAGAGTTTTTTTACTAGGTAGAGGTAGATCTATGAGAATCCAAAAGAGATAAACTTTATGTTTAAACTATCAGTGACTACCATCTCACGTTTCCAACTAGAATGATCTTGTTTTGGAATTCCAGTTAACATATTCCATAAGTTAATAAAACTGATATATTTATATCTATACTTAATACAGATGGATTTATTTTCAAATTTGGGAATATTTATTACTTATTTTATAAAGATATCATTTTTTTTAGTAAGGAACATTTAAATAACAGTTTTTATGTGATGGACTACACAACCTAAGTAATAAAAATCGATAATGAAAATAATTCACAGAAATCATACCACAACCAAATTTGGAATCATCGTCTAGGTCATGTAAATGAAAAACATTGAACTAAATTGCAATAATATGTATATTTAGATTCTTCTAAATTAAAACCACTTGGTTTATTCCATTCATGTTTATAAGGTAAAATGACAACAACTCCATTTATTGGTAAATGTGAAATATCCAAATAGATTCTTGAATTAGTTCATACCAATGTTTGTGGATCATTTATTATTAAAAATTTGGGTATATTATCATACTTTATAACATTTACTAATGATTTTAGTATATATGGATATGTATACTTAATGAGGAATAAGTCAGTTTCCTTTGAAAATTTCAAGGAATACAATAATGAAGTTTAGAACCATATTAGTACGAAGATTAAGAAATATTTCTTAGACTATGGTGGAGAGTATATTAATCAAGATTTAATTTATTAGATATGATAAATTGGTATTTTATCTCAACTAACTCATGTTTATACACCTAAATGAAATAGTGTAATTAAAACTAGGAACTACACCTTGTTAGACATGGTGAAATAAATGATGAGTCGTGTGAATAATCTATTATCCTTTTGAGGATACGTGTTACATACAGTAGTGAACATACTAAACAATGTACTAACTAAATCAACAATCAGTATTCTATAGAAAAATTGTAGTAAAGGAAAAGGCATATTTTATAGTTTTCATGTGGGGGTTAATGATGTGTTTATTAAGGCCTCTTCAGGTAACAAACAGGCACCATAAGGCACAAAAGTGCACCTTTATAGGATACCCCAAGGAAACAAGGGGATTTTACCTATAAAACCTCTTAGAAAAAAAAGGTAACTATGGTAAGACACACCTTGTTAATTGATAGGGAGGATATCAAAAAAATAGTGGGGTAAATATAGACTTCGATGAAGTCTAGGCTCAAGATACACAAGAGTTAGTACAAGAAAAAATTCCAAAAATCCCAGTGGAAAAAGAATCTGTTCCAGAGACACAAATTCTCCATAAGAGTACGAAAGAGGGAAGAGAACAAGATAGATATGGTTTTCTAGTCACCACATATGGTGAATAATTATTAGTTGATAATAATGATCCTATAACCTATAAAGAATTAGTAAATGGAATAGATGTTTCTAAGTGAAATGAAACCATGAATTCTAATATGGATTCCATATACCAAAAACAAGCCTATATTTTTTGTATATATTATCATGGATATAGAGACCATTGGTTATGAATGGTAATTAAAGAAGAAACTAGATATGGATGGAAAATTCAGTACCTAAAAGGAATGGTTGGTTACGAAAGGGTTTAAATAATGTCAAGACATTGACTATGAAAAATCCTTTTCACTAGTTACTTTGATGAAATCAATGAGAATTATACTACCCATGGTGGCCTTCCATAACTATGTGATTTGTAAAATGGGTTTAAAAGTATCATTCCTTAATAGGAACCTTTTGTAAGATGTATATATGACACAACTTGAAGGGTTCATGACTCCAAATGATGATAGCAAAGTTTGAAAATTGAAAATATAAATTTTTGGAATAAAGAAAGCACCCAGGTCATAGAATATTAATTTTTGTGAATATATAATGGAATTTTGATTCCAAAAAAAAATTTGAGCCTTGTTTCTATAAAAGTATCAATGGAAGTGTAGTTGTTATCATAATAGTTTATGTCGATAAGATATTACTTATTAGAAATGAGACACCAGTCTCACAAATTCTTAAAGTCTATTTGAATAGATTCTTCTCTATGAAGGACTTAGGAAAAGTATCATATATTATTTAGATCAAGATCCATCATGATATATCCAAGAGACCACTCTGCCTATGTTAAGGTATGTATATTGGCAAGATACTGAAGAAATTGAGTATGTAGAAATCTAATATTTTATTGTTTCTAATTTCACATGGCATTCATCTTTCCTAGAAAATGATTCCTCAAACACATGAGGAAATAAAAAATAATATGAAGGATTTCATACAGGTCGTAAATTCTTGCAGACATGTATGTTATACTATTTAAGAGTCTAGATGTTGCCTACGTCTCAAGTGTGAGGGGAAGTTATCAAGGTGACCTAACTGACCAAAATTATATGGAATTCATGACTATCCTCAAGTATCTAAGGTGAACTAAGGATATATTCCCGGTCTATGGAGGATATTCATGTGTTAGTTTCTAAATAGATCAAGATGATCTAAAATCAAAGATTTGATATATAATAACTTTTATGGAGGTGTTGTGTGCTGGAAGAGCTCAAAGTAGGCTATTTTCATAGATTCTATAGAAGATTCCTACTATTTTTCACCTTTTTAAGAATCTAAATAATTAGTATGGATACAAAAATTCATCTAATTGTTTTATGTGGTACATAATAGTAAATATTATATCATTCACTATTGTGATAATATTACAGTGATGGATCTTTCCAAGGGGAGAAGGTCACGTCAAGGGAAAAGGCATATAATTTGAAATTGTCATCTCTTGATGGATTTATCTTAGAGAGGTAAAAATTAAATGAGTAGAATTTCCATGGAAGAAAATATGGAATACACATTGACTAAAGCCTTAACTAAATATAAACATAATTATAAAGTGACTTATAATAGACTAAAAGTATTTTGTAGTTGGCACTATTCCAGCTAGGATTTTTTTATATTTGGTCTTATAGAACCAATTAATTTTACTTTTATTACATGTATTATTTGGAAAACAATCCCTCAAGGTAACATTACAGTGTTTTTGAGTTGATTGTATTTGTTTAAAAAGTAGGATTCCATGTTCATTTGTGGATTTCTAGATAGATTATTTACAAGGTATTGTTGAAAAAGGTCTGAGACAATGGAAAGGACACATTGTATGTGGCCAAAAAATATCGTATATAAGGTGATGTGACTTCCCAATGTTTTCCAAATTTTTTGGTCTAAAGTATAGAGGATGTAAATATGGTTTTTTGTAAAAGGAATTTTCATACAAGATCGAAAGTAAATATTATTGATGTGCACAAGACGATCTTCGAGATCATCACATAAAAATATGGTTAAATAATGTTTGAAGGTGTGTGAAAGGAAATTTTTTCAAGATAGAGGAATTGTTGTGCACATCTATGAAATAAAGATGAAGTGATTGGTGTGGATGAGAGTTATGTGCCAAATGTGATGTCAAATTTTTCCTTACTTTCTTGGAGAAATGTTGCACATAACTTGATTGGAGGGTGATAAACAGTCATGCAAGGTCGGATGGGTCTATAAATTGATTGTTAAGAACTCATTTCAGATTCTCAAACCTTAGAGAAATTGTGGGCTTTGAATCTCATAAGGGTTTCATTCAAAAATAGTTTCTCATAAAGATAGTTTTGAACAAAGAATAAATTTTTTGTTCAATAGGTTTTTCTGCAATCGTGCACAGAAATTGAGATTTCTACACCTAAACTCAAATGTTGCATGCAAAGTGTTAAATTTGTGCACAAGACATCCAAAGGTTGTGCAAAAGATATTAGATTCCCATTAATCCTGTTGTAAATGGGTATTTGTCAAGTGGATAAAAATGTAACTTAATTACACACTAAATAATCTATAAAACATATTGATTCAATGGATCAAATATAATTCTCTTGAAGGAGAAGTGATAATATTTCAGTTGAGAGAGCAGAGAGATTTCAAATTGTGATCGGTTGTTAAACAAGAGGGATAGTGAGTCTAATCCACACTTTGTAAATGTTGTGAGCCTAGGCATAGAAGTGATCTAGCCCGAATCTTTTTTTGGTAGTGAGTATTAGTGGATTTGGTTCATTGGCACATTTTCATTTTATTCTCCATAGACGTATACCAGTGAGTGTGAAACAAGTAAAATTAGTGTGTCTCCTGCTTGATTTAATTTCTATTCACACATTGCTATGGAAATAGAGAGAATAATGATTTTTTAACAACAAAAAAAGATGTGAAGGAGAATTTGAATTAATCTTTCATACCACAATTCACCCCCACTCCCCACTTAGGGTATTTGACCTAGTTAGGTTTACAATTGGTATCATAGAAAATGGTTAATATCAGTGTTTCTCTCTTAAGGGTTTCAATGGATGTTTTCAATCACAAAAGAATTATAATATTTTATTGAAATAATTTTAAATTATGGAATAATCGAATGTATCACTACTTAAGATTTTTAGGAATGGATGTCTATACAGTAGTGATGCATCTAATTTTAGCTAGTATCAACAAGGGTGCATTATTAGAAGTTGAACAAAGGGAATTGGATGTTGATGCTAAATGAATAAATGTTTTAGGGGGAGACTTATCTAATGAAATATATACATGGTGATGGAATGTAAATCATCACATGCTATGTGGGAAAATTTTCTTGATGATTATGGGGGTGACTAAAAATTCAAAGAATAAAATTTGTAGAATTTGTGGAACAAGTATAAGGATCTTAGAATACACCCTAATGAGTCTAATGATTCATTATTTCACTGGTTGAATATTGTTGTGGAATATGTGCATTTTCTTAAAAGATGTTATTGAAGATTTGAATGTTATTAATCTCATCTTGAGATGAATTCCACCTCAGTTTAATATGAATGTTTCTTTATTGGAGGATAAAGATCCAAATGAGATTACATTGGATAGCTTTTGCAGTACTCTTTTCCCATATGAGATGATAAATGAGGAAATTAAGTCTATGGAAAAAAGATAATTACAAATATGTGGAATTCAAGTCCATAAAGACACTCACCATTAAAGATTATCAAGAAGAAGAAGAGACAGATGTGGTGATATCATTTATTTCATCAAATCTAAAAATAGTAAAAGGTATGTTCAAAGGAAAACATCCATTATCATTATTTCTATGTAAAAAGTTTGGGAATATTTCTAAATGTTTCCATAATTTGTTTCAAGACAATGATGAAGATGAAGTTTAAGTTCCTATAAAGAAGTCAGAAGCAAATGTGAAATGTAAGAAAAAAGGTTAAGAGAAATTTATTCAAAAAGAAGAATCTTTTTTCACAAGAAAATAACAGATTAGATGAATACGAGGTTGAATAGGTGTGAAAATATAAATATAGTGGAGATAATTTTATGTTGGATGTTTTTGGTAAATCCCAGAAAAATTAAGAATGTCACATTGATAAATAATAGGTCGAAGGAATAGTTGATATACAGGCTGAATTGGAATCCGCTCTTAAATAGATACATGTTTTGAGAGACAACATGATGAAATCTAACAAATTTAATCCTGATGATAAACTTTATATGCAGTAGTAGTAAGAATAGAAGTATGAGATGAATGAATAAATTGAAAAGATAAAGTCTTCAATTCTAGAGAGCTTAGATAAGACTATTGAGTACAAACTCAAAATTTAAGAACATAAAAGAGAAATCAATATTTTGACTAACACTACAAAAGAAAAAATCAAACATATTGAAAAACATGAAGAGGAAGTAACCATCCTATAGTAAAGTGTTAAGTATCAGGAAAAACTTTGTACTCTCAGTGTGACATTGGGAAATAATATCATTCAGGCCCTAGAAAAGATGAAAGTGGAGAGTATAGGTCTAGCATAATAGAAAAAATAGTCAAATCCAAATGATAAGTTTGATATGGGGATTGATCGAAAACAGAAAGTAATAGTGGTTGATGTCAAAACACAAGAAACTACTCTAATATTTAAGATTTCTTTGGGTTCAAATATGAATCATAAAATTCAAAGAACCCAAGGGAAAACCATTGGTATAGAAGTGACACACATGAATGCACCCTGCCTCAGTTGTTATTTCTATGGAAAGATGGTAAACTAACAAAATTTGTGTTCCATAGACAAGATATACAAAAGGGAACAGGAAAAACATAGGTATCCATGTATATCTCAATACTCTATGATATATTTTGAGAGACATTTTTTTTGTGAAGAGGACTTAGAATCATGTCCAGATATTGTACATCAACCTGGCAGAAGAATGTGCAGAAGAAGAACCAAATTGGTCACAAGAAGCAACTCAAGGAATCATAAAGTGAGATGTAAATGGAAAATTTATCTACATATATGAAAGATGAAGCTATTCCATCATGATCAAAGAAAGATCATTATTTTCAATCTATACTGAGTATGAAGTCAAAAAAATGGATAAAAAAAGATATGAGAAGTCAGTGGTTGTGGAAATTTCCCATAAGGCATCAGATCATTCTGATGTATGGATCCCTGATAGTGAATTCACATCCCATATGAGAGGAAATAAGGATCTTGTTAAAGGAATAAAATATGAAAAAGATGGTATTGTGAAATTTGTAAATGATGAAGGCCTAAAGATTATTAGATTGGGAAAAGCCAAATTTTGGGGAAAAGAAATGAGACATGTTGATATCATAGTTGTTGAAGGTATTAGTCACAACTTGATTAGTTTTAGTCAACAATGTGACTCAGGGAATACTATAAAATTTACTAAGAATATGTGTTTCATCAAAGTAAGAGATGGTGTAGTTGTTCTATTGGTGAAAATAATAAAGGGGAATCTATGCCTTGTATGTAGAGAAGAAGATATGTGCTTTTTATCCAGAGAGGAATGAAACTGGTTGTTGTATAAATGACTTCCCATATATTCCAACCATCCCAGGAAGATCTGGTAAAATTGGATGTAGAATGAGACCTACTGAAGATATCAAATTATTTTACTTGTAAGTGTGATTCCTATAAATAGGGGAAGATCATTAGAAATACGTACAAGGGAAAAAACCAAATTTCAATCATAGTGCTTGAATTGGTGCATGCAGATGTATGTGGATTCATCTCACTATGATCTATTAATATAATTAGGTATTACATTCCTTTCATTGATGATTTTAGTAGAATGGCATGGGTATTTGTCATTTCCCAAAAATTTTATTTTTTTCATATACATAAAAAAAATATCAGAGGGAATCAGAAATGATTCTTTGATAAAATATTCTAATTTCTCTCACTGATAATGGAACAAAATTCAAAAATATCCTTGTGGAAGATTATCTTGGGAAACACATGATAAGGCTTCAAGTTTCAATAGTGATAACTCCTCAATAAAATAGAGTGGTTTATATGAAGAATATGATCATTAACAACAAGGGCATAACATTGCTTATTGAAAAGGACCTACTAGAGAAATTTTGGAAGGAAGTAGTATTAACATTATTCTATATATCCAAAAGGGATATATTATGTATGATGGAAGAAAATAATCCATATGAGATGTGGTATGGGAATAATACAACACTAAAATACTTTTGAATATTTATAATTAGGTTTTTTATTCTTAATGTGGAGAAAAAAATTCATTAACACAGAGATGAGGGGATATTCCTTGGCTACTCAGAAAAAATAAAATCATATAAATGATTTAACCAAAGCTTGAGACAATTAATTGAAAGCAATGATGTCACTATAGTTGATAATGAACAAAATATTCTACAACAAAATGAATAGATCCTTAATGAAAGTGATGAGAAGATAAACAACTCAAGGGGGGTATAATTTGAAGATTAGGATTTTGAAGAAGATACTGATGATGAACATAAGGAATTAAAATATATATCTGTGCCAAAACTGAAGAATCGAGTAGAAATTGATAGAAAAACATCATTGGTGATCAGGAAGCGCCAGTTCAAAAAAAAGGAATTATGTCATTGTTGCAAGCAAAATCCTATCTCATTTAGATCTAAAATGTTTTGATGAAGTAATTAGAGAAGATAAGTGGTTTTAGGATATGAATGAAGAGATTAACCATATTGAGAAGAAATAAACAAGGGATATTGTTTCAAGACCAACACATAAGAATTTCATGGGACAAAATGGTTATTTTTCAACAAGATGAATAAAGATGGCACATTGATTAGAAACAAAGCATGAATAATACAAAAAAAGAACTCCTGTATAGAGTTTGTCGATATTTATGAGATGTTTTCAACTATTTCAATTTTAGATACAATCAGATTATTCTTGTCTATAGCTATGCACAAAAAGTTCATTGTTTTATAAATGGATGTCAAGCCAAAATTTCTTAATGGGGTATTGGAAGAATAAGTGTATATTGAGAAACCAGACGTTATTCTCATTTATTATGATGATAACATAGCTTATCAGCTAAGAAAACAACTATATGAGTTGAAGCAAGCACCAAGGGAATGATATTCAAGGATCGTTCAATTTTTAAATAAACTTGGTTTTAGCATGGTGGTTTTTATTACAATATTTATGTCAACAATGATTGTAATCAAAGAATTATGGTGTTGGTGTTTGTCGAAAACATAATATTTGGTGGATTAGATTAATATTAGTACAAAAAGTTTTCATAATTCATAAAAATTTAATTTGAAATGTCAATGATTGGTGAACTAATGTTTTCCTTGGTTTATAGGTGACATAAGGAAATAATGGAACATTTATTCTTAAAATAAATATGTGGTTGAGGTTTTGAGAAGATTTGAAATGGATAATTACAAGTAGAAGATGACTCTGGTGGATACAAGGATGAAACTGACATGGGATGATGAAGGCAAAGAAGTTAATGCCACAGAATACATGCAGATCATAGGATGTTTGTTGGACATAACAGTGTCACGACTAGATGTTCTGTTTTCTATATACCAAAAAGTTTGATATAAATTTAATACCAAGGAAATCCACTTTCCTATAGTAAAAAAATACTTTGGTATATCAATGGAATGGTGGAATTCATATTTTTGTACAACAACTCTCAACAAGAGTTATTGGGATATATAGATGTCGATTGTGCCAGATTAACAGATGATAGAAAACCAATGTCAGTTGGTGCATTATATCTTGCAGGATTGTGTAATTATTAGCTAATTAATAACCAATATTTCATCTCATTGGGAACCAAAAAATCTGAATATATTGTGTCCACTAAAACATTCATGTAGTTTTTTGGATGAAGGAGCAGCTTGAAGATATGGGAGTTCAAGTGAATCCTCCGACCTAAATCCATTATGATAATCAAGTGCTATAAATAATAGAAAAATTACACTACATCATTCAATTAAAATTAAAATTTAAATAAAGAATCATTTTTATCAAGTAGAATGTAGAGCATGGGCTTGTGCAGTTGGAGTATGTGCCTAAAAAACTATAGGTTTCAGACATTCAGACAATGGCCTTACCCAATGAAGCATTTGAATAGAATTGACTGGCTCTATTAGTTCAGTCTAATCCATACACCTGAAATGTTTGAATGTGGGACCCCCTCTCCCCATGTTATGGTTTGTTTTTCCCTAGTGTATGGATCAGTGTTATTTACTCTATTGAAAACAATAATGAGGTGACTTTAGGGTTTGTTGACACAAGGGGATAAATTGTGGCTATTGAAGGGGATAACATGTCTTAATCAAGATAGGGGAGAAGCTGATATGAGGATCTATGGTGTAGGGGGTTAAAATCTGATGATTCTAAAGGTAATCGATCAAATCATATATATCATGAAATATGGAGTTCTGGATCAAAAAATTTCCTTTTTTAGGAATGAAGTGTTTCAGTCGTGATATTTTCATGATACTCATGTTTCTCAAGATGAGCATGGATCATATGGGCTTAGAGTATGTGTTGAGTAATTATATGATTGCAATATGAATCACAATAAGTGAATGGTGGTAGGATATTTAAGAATCATTAACATGGCATCCAAATGTGAAGAGTTTTCAACAAACCCAAGGGGGAGATTGTTGAGAAAAAATACCTCTAGGTAACATTATAGTATTTTTCGGTTGATTTTGTTTGTTAACAAATAGGTTCACATGGTCAATTGTGGATTTCCAAATAGATTTTTGAAAAGGTATTGTTGAAAAATTTACAATACAAATGAATGGACTCTTCGGAGGAGGTACAAAAAGATCGTATACATGGTGGTGTTGTTTCCCAGTGTTTTCCAAATTTTTTGGTCCAAATTCTGTAGGATGGAAAAAATGTGTTTTTGGAAAATGATGTTTTTTGAAATATTGAAGGTTAATATTAATGTTGTTTGAATGAAGATTTTAGATATACTTACATAAAAATATGTATTAGGAAAATTTTAAGATGTTTAAAAGTCATATTGGCGCGATAGAGGAAGAGTTGTGTGCATATGTGAAATAATGATAAAGTGATCGACACGAAAGTGAGTTACACACCAAATGAAATGTCAAATGTGGCCTTCCACACTTGGAGAAATGTTTTTTTCAATGTGATTGGATTATGAGAGACTTGCGTGAAAAATCTTCCATTTCTATAAATTTACAGCTACCCCCTCATTTCCGAATATTATCCCATAGAAAAATCTATGGCTCAGAATCATGTAAGAGTTTCATGAAAAAGGAGTTGTGCATAAAGAGAGTTATGTGAAAATAAAAAAAAAGTTTTTCACAAGAGTTTGTTCTAAAATAGGACTCTTAAGTTGGGATTCTTTCACCTAAACTTAGATTTCGTATGCAATGTGTTAAAGATGTAGGCAATATATCCAAAGGTTGTGTGAAATATAGAAATTTCTGAATAATTATGTGGTAAAGGGGTATTCATCGAGTGGACGAAAGTGGAACTTAATGATAAACTAAATGAGGTGTCAAACATATTGATTCAAGATATCAATGTGAATTTTTCTAAAGGAGTAGTGATCACACTTCGGTTGAGAGTGAAGTGAGATTTCAAATTTTGATTGGTTGTAAACCAGTAGGGACAATGAGTCTGCTTCAAACATTATAAAGGTAGTGAGCCTAGGCATAGAAGTGATCTGGCCTGAACCTTAATTTTGGTAGTGATCCTTAGTGGATTTTTTACATCGTTGCACTGTTGTTGTATGATCCTTAGACATAGCCTAATGAGGGTGAACAAAGTAAAATTGTTTTGTCTCATGCATGATTTTATTTATGTTCATACATTGTTGTGGGAAAGGGAGAGAAGATCATTTTGTTTAATAGTAAAACGAGATCTAAAGGGGTAGTTGATTTAATCTGTCATTCCTTGATTCACCCCTAACCACCCTCTTTGGGTATTTAACCTAGTTGGTTTACCAAGTATATTAAAAAATTCAATATTAATAAAGTATATTATTATATATTGATCATTTTTCTACATGAATTCAATATAATAATTTCATATGGTATCTATCACATTAATAAGGTCAAAGATGTTCCCTGCTATGATGATAACCTTGAAGTGTCATTATGATATTCATAAGCATATATTTTAGGTCAAATAACGTACTATATTACAAAACATAGTATATATAGTTTTAGGTACATTTACTCATTTGTGTATAAGGCTTCTTCTCATGATGTTTTCACTTGTTAATCTCTGGGATGAGAGATAATGATAAAAGATTTGCCAGTATGAATTATGCATGTTTTGGTTTCATCTGATATTCCTATATAAATGATTGTGTAATTGTCTTATACTTTAATATTATCATTGATGTATTTCATGACTTTCGCACTTAGATTTATTGACCTAACCATGATTTTATATGTTCACATGAATTCGGGTACATTGGGTGTGTCATGACTAAAATGTTATTAGTGGATAATTTAAGGAAGAATTTATCCCTTCCAACATTATGGAATTTGATATCTTATCTCGTTGATTTGAATAGAACTATCATAGTAAATCCTATGGACATTGTGTATCGACATGTTTATTTCAGATAGTCAAAGAATGAAATATCTAGAACATAGGTTGATGAAACATTTTCACAACCTATTTGGTGAGATATGGAGACAAAGGGATTATATTACACGATGAGAATTTTTATGTGGTTTTTAACATTGCACCATTAAGTTATTTCTATTCGGTGCCTTTCCCATTTCTAGATAGTAATCCTAGACTTTAGGCAAGCCCAGCTAATGTTAATAAGGAAAAAAACATATAGTTTCACATCATAAGTCTTTTTTTTATCTCAATTAAATTATATTTTAATTTCATTATTATAACAAATATTATTCTCAAGATCTATGAATAATTTTATTCAATTTTTATCAATCAAAAATATTTATTGATGAATGAAATATTTAATTAAATTTTTATTTGGGTATTCAATAAATTCAAAGAAGGTTAAATAGAGTAAGACAATATCATTTTATAAATACTAATTTTCCAGCTGGTTGAAATATATTTGTCATTGTGCAAGTTACCGCACACCATAAAATAATAACATTATTATAATTATATGGAATTGGGTTTGATAAATATTATTATACTATTAAAAGACTAGTAATCATTTAAATAATATTTTAACCTAAACCCCATCACTATATATAGATGGTTATGTCTAATTTTTAGGTCTAATTGACTGTTGAGAATTGATAATTTTTGTGCACAATGGACTTCTTTATTGAATATTCATCCTCTCCTCTTCTCAAAAACGAAAATATTTCCTTTAAGCCCGAAGGATATTAGAGAGATAAATATGAACAATTAAAGACAATTAATTCATCACGATAGCACTCAAAAATCAATTTTCATTGCTTAGAGATCAAAGAAATACATGTGGATCACCTCTAGATGGATTCGACACATGAATCCTTATAGCACAATGAAGGTAATTCACCATGTCACTGTGTTTTTTTTTTGAATTATTTTATTTTTACCTAATTTTTTTAGCTTCAATTGGTTATGGGTATGGAATTTGAGATTTTATAGTCTCTTTCGAGAGGATCACTATTAGATCATACAGTTATAACTAACCATGCAATGCTTATGAGGGTTCTATAGTGTGTTTGTGGTGTGGAATACAACTTCTAAATAGTTTGTTAAGCTGTGCAGCAAGAATTTAGTTGGCTATGAATTTTTTATAGAACCATTTAGAATAAATTCCATATAGTTTTTGAAATTTTGTGAACCTCCACGAAATCCGTATGGGTCTTTGGGAGTGTTTGGGGTGAGGTGCATGGTTTTCCTAAATTCTATGGCACCGAAAGAGAAACCATGCAAGGGTTTCCTATACTAGGCAGTGTCCGGAGCAAGATTTTCACATGGTTTGTAAAACTGTGTGGACAAAAAAAGTGACATGTCCATGTATTTAAAATTTTGGGTATTTCCCATTTTACCTATTTTGAACATAAGGGTTTTCACACCCATTTATTCACATATACATTGTACAACCCCTTGGGATCCAAGTTGGAGGTCCACTACCTTCCACTTCTTAATTATTTCCTTTAATTTTATGATTTCAAAAATATTTGAGGTGAGTTATTCCTCTCCCCCTTAATCATTCCATCCTCTATATCTTCACTCTTGGTTTTATCTTCCCCCATGGACCTTAGATATCATGTATATGATTTTAGGAATCTTGGTAGATATAATTTTTGTTTTTTTGGTGTTTAAGGTTTTTAAACACTGTTACTATATATGTGGGTGTGATCACAAATGAAGGTGGCATGTTATGAATCATTTTAGCTTGATTCTCAACTCTTTTAGGTAGGTGTTTTTATGAAATTGATTCATTTTGAATTGAAAGTGTTATTATGATTTATAAATTATTTTTTATTAAAATTATGAATATATATTTTATATCCTTGTGATGTTTTGGAACCATTTCTTGGTGTTTTGATATTTTCATAAATGGTTTCTCAAAATAATTCCATGTTTTCATGGATGAAGTGTAATTTTTGGAGGTTCTAAGTTTTTATGTAATTCCAGTATGGATTTTTGAAATGGTTTTCATGTTTTTCAATGGATGTTTAACAAGTTTTTACTTTTAAAGATTGAAAACTATTATTTAGTGGGAAATTTAGTTTTTAAATGAGGTGTTTCCCTATAAATTATTTGTGAAACAGATTTTTATTTGGATTTTAAATGGTGATTTGAAAAGTTTTTGTGGTTTACCCCATGTTAGTAATTCCCTACTGTATTTTGGAAACATTTTGAAGTATATAGATGGCCTTTGGTAATATTTTTATTTTCAAAGAGGAGAACCCTTGTTAAAGGGTATCTTTGAAATGTTTTAATTGACTGTTTGGTTTAACTAATCCTCTCAAAATGTTTTAAATTTTTATTTTATGAAATGGGAAAGGCATTGGAATTGTTATTTGTGTTTTGGTGTTAATGTATTGATTGGAACTTTGGTTTTAAAAATTTTGAATGTGTGACACCCCTTGGTATCCTCTATTGTATAACCATTTTGTGGGTTTATTATCACTGTGTGATTCTCATTTTCTTACCATTTTGTTGGAATGTTCTTGTTATGTCGTGGGTTCACTTTATGTATGGGGATTTCCATCATTTGGTGTTATAGTTGTGGGTAGTTATAGTTATTCTCTGTGTGTTATAATTTTCTCATTAGTTCTTACACCTCATTTACTTTATTGGTCATGGGAAACCAGGTACTAAAAAGAATATATATCTTGTTCTTCTATTTGGTTCACATGCAGCTAGTTTCACACAAGTCATGCTAAGCCCAAGGTCTAGGTGAGGTTTGGTCATTATAATGATGCATGTGTGGGATAATTGGATGATCTGTTTTGAACTTCATCACATGCCTATAGATATTTCAAGGTGGTTATACCCATATATAGTTATATTCTTGAAATGTTAGGGATCTAGTGATTGTGGGGAGTTTGATATATTCATGGTGGTATCATTCCCTCTTCTTTCATTGTTATGACACATTATTTTGGTTATTTTTGGTTTATTCCTTGTATACATGGTTTGTTATTTTTTATGATTAACCGGAGTGATTTTATTAGGTCATTTTATTTGGAAATTTATTTTTTAAAATATGATTCAAAAACATGTTTTGAACATAGAGTCTCTTCTATGAGTTCTAGTTTTGGTTTTCAAAGTATTGTTTCAATTTTGAAATAGCTTTATCTGGTAAGATATATTAATGTGATTGTTTCATTTAAATAGAAAATGGTTTTTCAGATAAATTTTAATGGTGTGCATGGTTTGAAAATATCTTAGTATATTGGAGTTATTTTCAAAAATGCATGAGTTTTCTTTGGAAAACAAACATAAATTTTTTGAAAGTGGATCATGGATTTCTTTATTTCTATTAACTTATAGGTTTTTAAATCTTAATTTATAGTTTATTTTCAAAATAGAATTTATAAATTGCCTTATAAAAAATATTTTATAGATTTGGTGGATTGTCATGAACTAATAGTCTCTTTAGATCACACATATATATTTTAGGTTCCATGTCCTCAATTAGACCTATCATTGGTTTTGTTTGTCATGGTCAGTGTGGGGTGATTTGGGTGGTGGGGATAAACGACATGTTCCATGAAGGTGTTTTGATCTCTACTCAAAGTGTTTTGTAGTTTTTTTCTTTCTAGATAGTATTTTTTTATATCTTCTTTATTGTATCTTTGGATTTTGTATTTTTTTCGTATATGAAAATGAGTTGGATAATTGTAGTTGGTTATGACTTTTTTGGTATAGTTAATTATTTTTTACTCTTGTATTTTTTGAATCAATTATATTTTATCTATGATTTGGGGAAAATAATTACCAATGTTATAATTTTTATTCACAAAAACTATTTATGAGAATATGGGGATTGAGAACACCCTTCAGGCCTTATGGAAGATCGGGTCAGGTGCTAGGTCAAATGGAATCCTAAGTCGATTCATTACAAAATAGAATCAGAGCACTGGGTTTTCCTTCAGTAGAATCATAATCCCTTTTTGTGTAGAATTTTTTATTTTTGGATGTCATTGTTGAAAGGAGAATTAGGTTGTTGGAGCTTGATAGATAAGGGTGGGGAGATTCCAGTAAGCTCTTTCTCATCCCAAGCCTCAGTCCTCTATGGGGAGTTAGGTTTTAAATCATAGACTCAAGTTGTATTAGTTTATTTTGATGGATTTTAATGTGATATAAAGCTTTCATCCCCTTTTATTATTCATGTGATTGTGAGTCTTATTACATGGTATTGAGGTGGAAAAGTATAATAGTTTGAGCTGCATGGTTGGCACATATAGATTGGGAAACCATGAGGTACCCATTTGGTTCATTCTTTATCCTTTGTAGGCAATGTTTTATGATTGGAAAAACGTTTCCCAGCCATGTGTACCAAATATAACCAACACTATTTATTCCCCGATTTCCTTGTTTTCACTTATATTGATTCTAAATTTCTCTACAAGTTATTTCACTCATTGGGGGTGGAATAAGAAGTGTGTTAATTTCTCCTCTTTGGGATGCATTTCCTATGACATTTTTTTATGTTTTTATAGTTATCTGTTTGTGATTTTTTTAAAAAAAAATTTAAAAATAAATATATTTCTGGAAAAATGATTATTTTCAAACTTGGTTTTAAGGATTTTTTTACAAAAGTGTTGTTTCCCTTGTGTATGGTGTTTTCAAAAGGAAAAATTAGTTTTTATGAGAATTCATTAGATTATTGGTTTTCAAAGTGAAGTGTGATTTTGAAGGTAAATCTAGTAATGTTCCGTAGTTTTCCATTTTTTGTCTTCCATCGAGGTTGTTTTATTTCCAATTTGTGTTGGATGGGTTTTTGAACAATACCTTGGTGAATGGTAATTTTAAAATTCATTGGTGAAAATGATAATTTCAAAAGAAAATATTGTTTTCATGGTGTTATTGATGTGTTCCTTATTAGAGGGATTATTATTTTATCCTTCATTCCTACCAAAGAGCTCAATCAGAGGAAATCCACTGACCATTTATTGAAAATAAAAGAAAAGTACATCAAGCAGGCACAACAAGTTGAGAAAGAAAGTTATATATCATAAAAATCAGACCCATCTTCACATCCCTGATATACTACTTCCTCCCCGGTAGCTGATTCCCACTTCAAACTTTCATAGTGTTTCAGAATCATGGCATACTTATTTCTAAGATTGAGCTTCTTGAAAGAAATGAGCCCCTTAGAAGATTGTGTAATCCATCTAGCCTTCCCAATAGAAGATCTGGTTGCTATAGGCATTGGCAAGTGAGAATAGTCTTTCTGCGGCCTTCTTCGTGGTGGGTCAGTCTTCACTTTCTCCTCCACATACACTTTCTTCTTGCAACCCTGAACCATATCACTATAGGATGGCTGAACCATACCACCATCATTTTCCTTATCACTATCATAACAATTCCCCCACTTACCAAAAATGTGCACCACTAGATAACCTTCCCTCACACCCTGATCCTGTTGAGATTGACTATTAACATCTATCATATCAAGGTAGGGGGAATGGTCCACAAAATCACATCCACCATGCAAGTCCTTCTTCAAAATACAATCTCCAACTATATTATCCAGAAAGGAACCACTATCCACATTTATTTCTGAGCCCTCCTCAGCATTAGAGGGCTTCACAGTCTCTAATTCATGTTCACAATTGACAAAAAAACTGCCCTTGACTCAACACGAGCACCTAAAGATGCAGAATTTTGATTCTCATGAGTCCTTTCAGTAGCCCTCTCATGATCCAAAACCAAGTCATCATTCACCGGGCCTGAAAACTGGTTACCGAGCTCAATATTGGTCACCTTCCACCCAGAAAGTGCCTACATCCCAGCTGAACTCCGCATTGAATCACCACTGTCATCTGCAGTTTCCTTCACAAGGATCAATCGTTTCCCAGCCTTCTTCACAAACCCATGCTCCATGTGATGAGGATGTATGTCGATCCCATATTGAGCTGGAGAAAGGGGACCTTCTTCAATGGCTTGTTCACCATGGACTGCATCAATTGTTGCAGATGCACTCACAGGGTCCTGGAAGAGAGAGGCTGCATCACCAGTTTATAGTTGTCCCCTAGAATTGTTGAAAAAATTATTTAATTCTACTTCCGGCATAGACTTTGATTAAATGGGAAGTAATGGAACTCTTTGTATGTGAGATCCATTTAGAGTTTTCATGTTTTTTATCCATGTTCATTGGGAATCTATGGTTTTACCTATGCTATATGAGGGTTTTTCTTGGTCTTCTTTCTAGTGGAATTTTTATAGTGGTTCTTCCTAGATTATGTAAAAGGGAAGAAATTAATTTAGATTGTGATCTTTCATTTGGGTGATCAATGAGTAAAGGGGTTAATCGATCACTTTACAAAATTGGACATCTTTTCTAAAAATATGGTCATCGATGCTTCCTCAGAGGTAGTCTTCACCTAGATTTTGGTTTAGTTTTAATGGTGTTTTGTCTAACATGTTTTTCAATGATTTATAATGAGTCCATTCAAGTTGAAGCATACCAATATTGGCAACATGTGAAAGGTTATTACATATTTTCATCAAGTGTGAAATGGTAGAATGGTGGGAGTAAGGATAACCCAATGGGTAAGTAGAGAAATTAGGATGATCCAAATCTTGGAGAAAATGGTCTTTCTCACTAGGAGATAAAATCTCTCATATGCTTCCAATATGGGCCTCTAGGGTATGCTAATACCTCCTGTCTTAAAAATCCTCGTTTACCTCCATTGTGTCGATTTGAGTAAACTTCACATACTTTTATGTTTTTTTTTGGAACTGGTCTTTGTTTTTATCCTTATAGATGTTTTTCTTATGGGGACCTTTACTTTGTTGGTTATAATCTTGGTTTCAATAGCTTCATTTGTTATTGTTGTTTTGATTTTTTAGATTATTACATTTTGGGATGTTTTGATGGATGATTTAAATATTGTTTTATGGAATACCTTGGGTTTTTCTTTAATGATCCCCACCACATGGGTGGATTATAATGTTGTTCTTGTTGGTATCATTCATTATGGATGGTTGTGAGTTCCATTTTTGGAGCCTCATTGTTTGGATGAACCATCTTGAGAGTTATGGTTGCACCTGTTATTTGTTTATTCTATGAGGTGATAATTTCTTGGACATGATATGAGCCTTGGGTGCATAATTGGGTAACTTGGGTATGTGATCCTGTAGCTTAGTTTGGTATACTAACTAGTTTCTGGTTTTGAACGTCTGGATGAACCATGTGAGGCTGGTAAATATTTTGACCCTAGGTTATTTGTATGTGATGTTACTTGAGGTGAGGTATCATGTTGTTCTTTTGATGATTCTTGTAATTATATCCTTCCTTTGGGTTTGGAAGTTCTTGTGGTTGAGAGTGAGTCTATCTCATGGTTTTTCATTTGACTGAGGATGTGTTTCTTGGAAGTTTTTATTTTGTTCCACCATGTTATATGAACTCGAAATAGTAGGTATAAAATGTTAAAGGAACTCTAAAAGGTGGAGATATGAAGTTAGGACTCCCATTATTATTATTAATTACTTCTATAGTATTTTTTATAGTTTTTCTCAGAGGTGTTTGGGAATATTTTTTGATAATTGGATTGATCACTTTGATAATCTTGGTTTTTGGATTGATTTTTTTAGTAGTTCTTTTAAGTTAAGTCCTTTGTTGACATTACAACTATTTCTTCCCCTTATTTTTTACAATTTACATTCATGATTAAAAAAATTTCATGGTGGGGAGTTTGTGACACCCCATATTTCATGATTTTGTTCATTTTGTGTTATTTTACCTCTACTTGTGTGGTATTAAGTTTTGGTCTATTACAGGCCTAAAATTTATGTTTTCAAGGATTTTTGAGAGAATCACTGTTATATCACATTGTTAATAATAATTGTGTGATTCTAGTTAAAGTTTCCTTGGGTGTCTATGGTTTGTCTCATGACTTGCGTATGATTTTTTGAATCGTGTGGAAAGAGTATGGTTTTCTCTTCATTTATTGAAGAACCATTTAGAACAGCTTCTACATGGTTCTTAAAACTATTTAGAGATATCAAGATTCTATTAGAGGATTTGGGAGTTTAAGGTGTGAGGCTCACGGTCTTCCCAAATTGTACGACACCTAATGATTAACTGTGCAAGGGGTGCCTAGCATAGGCAGTGTCCAATGCATAGTTTTGAAAACCATGTATCCAAACAATTCAACTTATCCATGTGTTTAAAATTTGGTGTATTTTCCATTTTACCCATTTATAAAATAATTGGTTTCACCCCCCCCCCCCCCATTTCAATCTCTATATGTCAACTGAACCCTTAAGATTTGAGGAGGGGATCCACTGCCTTCATCCTCTTGATTATTGTATTTCCTTTGATAATTTCCAAGATATTTGAGGTGATTTCATCCTCTCATTCTATCTTCATCTCTCCACCATATATTCTCTCTTGGTTTTAGCTTCCTGTATGAACCCTACATTTCATATATATGATTTTATGGTTCTAGGTAGATTTATTGCTGGGGTTTACAGTTTCTAGGGTTTTAAACACCATTAGTATATTTTTTGGTGTGGTCACCATTAAATATGACACATTCTAAAGTGTTTAGACTTGATTCTTAACCCTTTGAGTCAGGATTTTCTACGAAATTGCTTCATTTTGGAATTAAAAGTGTTCTTGTAATTTATAAATTCATTTTTAGTGATGTTATTGATATGTGTGATATTTGTGGGTTTTTTTGGAACCATTTCTTATTACTTGAAATTTGTGTTTGTTTTACCCCTTATGAGGAATTCCCTGTTGGATTTTTGAAATGTTTTGAATAAAATGGTTCACATTTGGCCTTGTTTTGGTTTTAAAAGAGGAGTAACATTGTGTAAGGGTAGCTCTAAAATGGTTTAATGGAGTGGGTGGTCTAATTAAACCACTAGAAATTTTTTGAGGAAAAGTTTTATGAAATGGGTAAGGGCTTGGAATTATGAGCCTTGTTTGTTTGTTGAAGGCTCGGTTAGAACTTTCGATTTTAAATGGTGAATGTGAGAACCCACTTTATTACCCCTTTTTATATAACCCTTATGTGGTATTATCATCACTATGTGATGTTTTTTTCTTCCCCTTGAGAAATAATGTTCTTTCTTATTCCTTGGGTTCACCTTATGTATGGGGATTCTCATCATTGGGTGTTAGGGGTGAGGGTAGTTGTGTTTATTATTTTAATGTTATACTTGGATCATTAGTTCCTACACATAATGTCCCTTATTACTCATGGGAAACTAGTTACTAATTTAAATATCTAGATTTATCCTCTTGTCTGTTCACACACCGCTTGTTTCCCACTAATTGTGCTAGGTACAAGAGCTGAGTGGGGGTTTTTTGTTACAATGATGCTTGTGTTGGATAATTGGATGACTGGTTTTGAACTCTAGTTCATGATGGTAGCAAGTTCATAGTGGTTATACCCATAATTGGTTATATTCTTGGCATGTTAAAAATCCTATTGGAGATACTATGATAAATTTGATTTCTTAGAGAGTTATTGATTGAGGGGAGATTGATCTAGTTCTTTTTTAACATTTCTCATATTTTCATTGTTATAGAACTTTCTTTTATTAATATTTGTTTTATGCCTTATTTGCATGGTGCCTTATTTTTTATGCTTGACCTGAGAGAGTGTGTTGGGTAATTTTCATTGTAAAATGAGTTTTTCAAAGATGATTTCAAAACCAATTTTGAAATTAAATATTCTTATGTGAGTTCTTGTTGAAGTTTTCAAAATCGGTGTTTCAATTTTGAAATGGATATAGCCGATTAAATGTTTTAAAGTGAAATTTTCATTTAAATAAAACAAATGGGTTGTTTTAAAAAAAAATTAATGGTTTTAATGTTTTGGAAAACAGATTATCCAAGTGGATTTTTTTTCAAAATGCATGGGTTTTGTTTGGAAAACAAATAGAAATGTTTTGAATGCGTATTATAGAATTATATTGATTCCAAGAAATTTATATGTGTGTAAAACTTAGTTTGTTTTAAAACTAGAATTTATGAATTTTTTTATGAAACATATTCCATATATTCTATGGTTTTTGGTGACCTACTAGTATTTTTACCTCATATCTTTGTATTTTAGGTTCCAGGTTCTGAGTTGACCCCATCTTTACTTTTGGTTTTCACAGTTGACATGGGGTGATTTGGGTGGTGGGGAGAAACCATAGGTTTCATGTAGATGGTTTTGGGATTGGATCAAATGGTTTTTTAGTTTTTTTCTTTCTGGTTAGTTTTCTTCACATCTTTCTTGCTGTAACGTTTGATTTTGTATGTTTTCTATATATATGAAAATTGTTTGGATCATTTAATTTTGTTATGACATATTTTTAATGGTTAATTATTTTTGGATCTATTATTTATTTATTTCCACTATATTTATCTCTTATTTAGGAGAAATATTTCCCAAAGGGATTCTTGTTATTCCAAATAACTAGTTTTTATCATGTGTGGATCTAGAATTCCCTTCAGGCCTTGTGGTAGAATGAGTCGGGTTCCAGGTCGGATGGAAACCTATGCTGGATCATTATAAAAAATGTCATCAAATAAATGATCCTAAGATGAGGTAATCATTTATTATTTTCATAAAAAAATGAATTATAAATTTCATTTGAAAGATCATATCTTTGGGTTTTGGTCATATCTATATATAGAAATTAATATTAATATAACCCCTACCAAAGGTGCTTCTACGGAGCCCAAAACTAGTAGCTGTAACATTTCCCATATTTTAATTATATTTTGATATCATGTTCTTTATATTATTATCCAATGTAATTAATCGTGATCATTATCTTTTATTATTTCAATTTGTACCTTTTAGTCACATGTTATGTTTACTTAGCATGTTTATTCCCTTACTATGATATTTATCTTTTCCCTATTGTCTATACATTACCTAGGTTATCCCATGTATTTATATAAGATCAAAGGCATTTAAGAGCTCATTATGGAGATTAAAAGTAAGAATCTTTATTTTCTTTTTAATGTTTTACATACCTATTATTCTAAATACACAATTAATTTTCGATCCTTTTCTTGTATTAATGGATATATATGTTAAAAAACATGCAATAAAATGTGTAAAAAGTCTTGGATCTCTATATAATCCACTCAAAACACACCTAAATTTATTGGATCCCACTGCTAATGATCCTCCCCCTCTAGATCACACATGATAATAATTATTCTACTGAGATATAGATTTATTCAAGGGGTTCAATCATGTTATCCTCTATGGATAATCTATTGACTACGAGTTTCATTCTCGGAGAAAAATCCCTCAATATATGAAACTTCTAATGTATATGATTTTTCCTCTAGTGTGACCTGGGATCCTTGGAAATGAACACTACTTCAACATTGTCATAATAAAATGGAACATTATCTCCACTTCTAATCATAGCACCAATATCTAAGACAAAGGTGTGTATCCAGAATATCTTATTAATATCATCAAAGGCTTATATATACTTGGATTCTACTATATAATCAATTTCCATTGGTTGCATATAGAGTCTCTCACTCACTTTACCAGCCTTTAAGAAACTGATATAGTATGAATGTGATTTTTTTTGTTATAATATCTCTAGAAACATGTATCATTGTGTATACTCACTAATATTTTCTCATCTCCTCCATACACTAGGTACATATCTTTTTATGTCTCAAGTTATTCAAGATTTTTTTATTATTTTCTAATACATCTCTCCTAGATTAGGTTGATATCTTCCCACCATGATTAATTTATATGCAATATAAAACCCAATACCTTACATGTAAAACATGATTGATACCATTACATAAGAATAAGGGATTCTACTCATTCTTTCAATCTACTCATGTGTTTATGGACACATTTTCTTGGAGAGATTGATACTATGTGACATGAGAAACAACACTATATTGTATTTTTCTATATTGTACCTTTTGAGTACCTTATCAATATATATACTTTTACTAGACCCAATAAACCTCTAAGATCTATCTAAATAGATCTTGATCCTTATGATATAGTTTTATTCACTTGATTCTTTCATGGAGAAGTGTTTTTTAACAAAGTCATAATTGACTGTAAGACTTGAAATTTATTTCCTACAATTAATATATCATCAACATATAATATAAGTAAAATGTTTTCATTCTCTCTAACCTTATTATAGAAACATGGATAACTTTTATTCTTAACAAAACCAAATTATCTTTTAGCCTCATCAAAAAAAACAATCCATAATCATGATACCTACTTCAACCCATAAGTGGATCTCAAAATTTTTCATAATTTTTTGGCACTCTTAGAATTTATGAAACATTTGCGTTGATTCATATAGACATCTTCAACCAACACCTTATTTAGAAAATATATCTTGGAATCCATTGTACAAATTTCATAATCACAAAAGGTTGATATTGTAAGTAATATTATGATGGAATTCATCAATGCTATAGGTGATAAGGTGTCATCATAGTTTATACACTAACATTATCTAAAACCAGTCATCATCATTCATTCATTGTATTTATATAATATAAAATCTATGTAAATTTTTTTCATGAATACCCATTTACTCCCAATGGGTTTTATACCAGCTGGAGGGTATACCAAAATCCAATCATGATTTTTTTACATGGATTTCATCTTAAAAATCCAAATCACTATAGAATGATTATACTTTACATCTAATAATTCCTCATAGGTTATAGATTCATCATTATATATGATTAATGTGTCACCTAACTCGGGGATAAGAAAACCATATCTCCCTGATTATCTAACCTATCAAGTAGACCAATCAAATACTTGTGTCTTAGGACCATCTTTATCTCCTACTATATCTTATAGAGATTACCCCCGTACTAAATCTTGTTCATCTAGAGCATCAAATTCATTGAAGATAATATTTATCCCATAATTTCCAATCAAAATGTGTTCAATTTCTAGAAATATTGAATTTATTTACATAATTTTTCATCTAAAGGGATATATAGGTAATACTCCTTAGTTTCTTTAGGAAAACCCATAAAGTTTCACTTCATGATTTGGGATACTAATTTTTAACTAGATATAGTCTTGAAAAAATCCTCACATCCCCACACATGTATCTATAACATATTAGGTTTCATTTAATATTGTATCTCATGTGTAATCTCATATATTTATTTAGTTGGTATTCGGATAAGGATATATACCATTGTCTGCAATTTGTATCCCCAAAGTAATAATATAAGAGTTACATAAAACATCATTTATCTAACCATGTAAGTCAAGGTCCGGATCCTCTTTTCACTAGCACCATTCCATGGAGGTGTATAAGGATGACTGATTTGGGAAAACATTACACACTCCTTTATGTGATCAATGAATTATTTGTTTAAATACTCTCTAACATGATTTGACTGGAGTGCCATAATCTTCTAACCATGATGTTTTTCTACTTCATGCTAGTATTTAGTAAATATCTAAAAATAATCTAACTTATACATCAATAAGTATATGTATCAATACCTACTGTAGTCGTCAGTAAATGTAATGAAGTAAAAAATACCACCCCTTACCTCTACTGGAAATAGACAACATACAATATTACTAATCAAATCAACTAGTTCATTATCCCTTACTCCTTTCCCAGTGAAGGGTTATTTTCCATTCTCCCTTATAAACAATTGTGACATACAAAAAAGGGTTTTACCATAATATAATCTAAATTCCCTACTTGATGTATTTTTTGTAAAAACATATCATTTACATGAATAAGACTAATGTTCCATGGTCTGATATTATATAAGTCATCCTCACTGGTTTTTTTATTAATTGTAATTACTTGGTTTTTGGGTTCAAGTATATTAAATCCATTATTAAGATGTGACATACTATAATATATTTTTTACATATAAATGATACAATATTATTTTCCAAACATGATGTTGATATAATGTTTTTTTTACTAAAGGTACATAATAACAGCTGTTTAATACAAGAACCAAACCACTGTCTAATATTAGATAATAATATATCACTAGAAGGGCTACTAGCCTCGCACCAATTGTGGATAGAAGATCCACCTCCCCCTTTGAAATCTACTTAGTTTATATATATGAATAAAAATATTTGAGACACATTTTATATCCATTACTCAATATATAGACAAATATATATTTCATTCAATGAAAAAAATACCTGAGGTAGAAGCATTGCCTTGCTTATTTTTCCAAACTATGAAATTCTTTTTCTTGTGTCCTTTCTTACCACATGAAAAAAATACCGCCTTCTACTCATTTTCCTCCCTCTATATCTTTGTATTCTTGTAAGTATGGTGTGTTAGTGTCTTCATCTTCTGTTTATCCTTATACCCCTTAGTCTTTCCCTTCCTCCTCTTTTCACCATAAGGAAGGATGATTTGGAATTCTTCGTATCCTTTTCACCTTGGAGAACTAAATCCAATAGGTCCAACAGTGAATTTTTAATGTTATTCATGTTGTAATTAACAATATAATTCAAGAAGATGGGTAGTAAAGAGGAAAATATGAGATCAATTACTATTTCTTGGTTTATTTTAAACTCAAGGGATTCATGTCTATTGATGCACCCAATCATCCTAAGTACGTGAGTTACTTCTTGATTATATTTTTCTACCTTTCACTGATATAGTACACTTGATATATTATATCTTTATTCCCTTAATCTCTCCTAATATAACTCTTATAGATGAGATATCAACTTATAGGAATCTTAATTCTTATGTATTTTCTAAAGAATATTGGACATGAATAAAAATATAATAAACTGTATATCTATTGAATCATATATATGATTATTATATTTATCTTTATACACCTTTCTTTCTCCCTAAGGAGGATCAATATGAAGGTGGGAATCTTGAAAATAAATGTTTATCTCTTGATTTAGTACTATGAAAAAATTCCGATACCACTCTTATATGTTATGGCCAGTCAGGATACTCACTTTATCAAGTATATATCACAATGATATTGAACTGATGGTGGTGTTTTCAATTTTATCTATAAAAATAAACATAATAGTTATTATTTTATCTTGATTATCTGCTAGAAGTTACTCTAAAAGCCCGATGGCCTTATATTTTTATTTATTATTGGATCATACCCCTTTTAAGGGTTGAGGGTGGACCCTTATAAGACTCATAGGCCCATATTAATGAGGCCCATATATGACCCAAAGTCCCAGAGAATCCCTCACTACCGGGTGTGGAATACATAGTCACTTGATTATTCTTGTTAAAAGGATCCTTGAAACCCATCAGTGTAGTCCAAGATATTACTATTTCACTACTTGAAAAGTTTCAAGGTAAGATTTATACTGGACAACTACATTGACTCATGGTTCCTTGAACTATTCATTAAATTCTCACCTTCTATGAATCTTAACCGTTATTTACTCAATACTTCACCTCTAAAGTGGAAACAAGGTATATATGTCCACTTATTTGTTACCGAATTTCATTAATTCAACAAATAAATATCATAAGAACTCCACGGTAGTAGGAGGTACACTCAACTAGGTCTTATGAGCACATAGTACACCCGATTGTGTTCAAATGTAAGCGATGGAAGGTGTTAAGAATTGATATTTCTTTTAGGTTATTTATTATTAATTAATTAATTAATTAATTTTCTAGTTGATATGATCATACTATGTGATCATGATCACAATTAAAAATACATTAAATGGAAAATATTTATTGTGTATATATTTATTTACCTCAATGTATTTTATTTATTATTAATGTGATCGTGTAAACATGCATATTAAAAATAGTAATAAATCGTGAATAAATTAAATAAACTACCCAACTCATATTTATTATTTACTCTCGGTTTAACAATTGATTGTAAATGGATCAACCATGACCCAGGGGGTTGAATACCTATGTCGTGTCTAACTCATATTACATCTTGCACACTTATAGAAACTATTAGTATCTTATCTGGAATATTACCTTCTCTCGACATGGTCTGTGTCTTATAAAATCCTTGGAATTATATATTTAGACTTCAGAATGCGCAAAATACATGAAAAAAAATAAACATATATGTGAAATACCATTGACTCATAAATAGTGGTAATATGATGTACAAACTGTCAAAAATAAATTAATTATTATAATTATCACACACAATTGCAATAATAAATTAAGTTCCAGAAATAAATTGGTTGCTCAATGATCCAGATCAATGTATACTCAAAATAAATGTCTACTAAATTTAAATATATAATAATTTTATCTTTAGGGTATTTTAAATAAATTAAAATAATTTTATCTAGCTTTAATTCAGAAAATAATAATTACATGGTCACTGAAAAAAATTAAATCATTATAAAAAAATTATTTCCAATTCCCCTGGAGGCTCAAAAACCCTTAAAATCATTTTTGAGTTATTTATGAGCTTGTAACGGGTCAGGAAGTCCATACAGGGCTTGAAATGGCTGGGCTCGAGCCGGCCAATGGTGGTGCCCCACATAGGTTGTGCACAGGGAGGCATGGTGGAGGGAGAAAGGGGTGGCTATGTCATCCCATCACATGTATAAAACACACACACACACACAGATATATATATATATATATATATATATATTACATGTGATAGTGTGTCATGGGTTATATATAGTTGCATCCCCTTTTGTAGGGTGACTCAACTTTTTCAAAAAGGGGGTTAATAGAATTCTCCTCCACCACTTTTTTTTGTCACTGGTCCAAATACCCTCTTTAAGTTTTGTTTTTTATTTCTCATTGGGTAGGCCATGTGACCATAACCCCTCCACCAATATTTTATTATTATTGTTTTCTTTTGTTGTTTTTTATTTTTATTATTATTATTATTATTTTTATACAATATTTGTAAAGGTTAAAATTAGAATTTTAAATTTTCCACAAATTGTTTGAAATTTGGCCCAGCTGAAAACACAATTTCAGCCACCAGAATCTTACCAAAAAATATAGATTCACCAAAAACCACCACCAAATTTATTATAACACACACACACATATATATATATATATACTTTATTCAAAATTTTAATCCTACAAATTCAGTTTTGATCTAATTTAAAACATCTAAAAGATGTAACTTTGTCAATTGGGATGGGATCAAAGATGGTTTTGGTGTGATGGGACCAAAAAGACTCCCTCTGTATGAATTTAATGAAAAATTAATTTTTTATTGTCTTAAACAACCATGTTAACACTCTAATACCATTTTTTGTTACAGGTGCATGTAATAGAACAAAATGGGTTGGTGATTCAATATTTTATCACGGGATCAATTTAACAACATTTTCTCTATTGAAACATAGACCGATAATAAAGATGAGGATATCATGTGAAATAATTAAGCATTAAAATTAATCAAACATATAGCTCATTCAATTTTAAGGTGTATTTAATAAATGCATGTCATCAGTGACCGTTGATGTATGGAAGTAATGCCGGATCCCTGTAGGTCATCCACATGTGCTTAGAAAGTCTGTAGGAATGATGATCATAGATATTTAGGTGATAACATGGAGACTTTAAAAAGCATTCAACATCCAAAGGATCGCCTCAATGATAATCATTCGATACATGAATGATAACTTGGATGTAAATCTTGTATAGTCTTCTTCTCTCTCAAATTCTAGTGAATGAATAGTCCCAAGAAAAGGAGATCCTTCTTTGTTAAATAGTGGAGATAAAACACTGTAAAAGGGATCCCCGACCACCGTATATTTAATTCCAACTAAATAATCCATGAATGAAATTTTATATCCCACTAAAAGTTTCATAAATGAAATTTATATTTTTTATCACTTATATTTAACATAATAAATATAATATATGATAAAAAAATCATTAAATTAACTCGTTATTCCCAAAAATATTAAATGAACCTCAAATATTTAAATAATATTCAATAGTTAAATTTTTTACCTCTATTTACTTTAATTAAAGTAAATAAATTAACTAAATAAATTCGACAACAATTATTCTTTACTAGAATAATAATGAATTTGTTTTTTTCTTAGTGGTTGTTTATACTCAAACATCTCTCGGACCCCAAAGTGGGGATTACTATGTTCTATACTCCTATAAAATATAATAGGTTAGACAATTGAAACTTTTATGTGTGTGACCCTTTATGTGAATCCCAATATTTTAAAAATAATGTCTATAGTGTACACAATATCCAAAAAGAATCTTAAACGAACAAATAAATATTCTTAATTAAATATGGCCATTATAACCTAAATATTAAATTAACAGGTATAAATAAAATTAAATTATTTATGAAATAAATATAAAAGTCTAAATCAATATAAATTTATTGAAAATTTATTATAAAATAATCACATAATTTTTAGTAAATTCATTTTATTCTTCAAAAAATATGTTTTCTTCAAAAATAAATTTTCTTCCTTTTTATGAGTGAGTATTATAATTAATTTATACAATTTATAGAAAATTTATTTTCAAAATTTAATTTTTATTTCAATTTAATCATTTTAAAATTATCTTAAAATTAATATTTGATACTTTTCTAAAAATATTGATTTTTCAATGAATAGTGAAAAAAACTGATTCTTATTGAAAGTTATATTTTTATTTTAAAATATTTAGAAAGTAAAATTATATTTTTCATTATTATTAAAAAATTATTAGTTTATTTTGATTTAAAATAATTAAATTATAGGTTTTTAAATGGATTTTATAGATGAATTTAGTATAAAAACATTTTTTATTTTAAAAGGATCATTTTTATGAAAAACTATTTTTCATCGCATGTTTTTAGATTCATTTTAATTTAGTTTTTTGCACTTATGAGTTTTGAATTTTTAAAAATTTATTTTATATTTTGAATCATGAGTTAAAAATTTAGTAACTATTTCCCTTTTATTATAGGTCAATATGATTAGTAACCCTAGTAAGTTCTGTTACCATGGTCAGTTAGGTAATTAAAGTTAAATATAAAATGATAAGAATTATAAAATGAACCCAAAACTTAAATTGATTTTATTTTATAATTAAATTTCATCAATATCTGTCTAATATTCATTTATATGGAATTTTATAGCCATTTGGATAAGATTATGACATTTGTGGTATTTTATTTTAAGAAAAGCAAACATGGCACACTCTTGTTTTTAATAACTATAATATTTTTAAAATATAGTTATCCATAGTATATGTTCGAATATAATTAGTATTTTCAAATATAAATGGTTATTATTCATCATGGAAATTTATTTTTAATTTTTTTTGATGAAATAATTACCTTAATTGCTTTCACAACGATGACGCAATAATTATTCAATTAATGGAAAAATCAAATAAATGATATTAAAAATATTATAAGTAATAAAAATTTAGATAATTATTGTAATGCATAAATTAAATTGAAATTTTAGGGATTTATTAAAATGTTTTTTTTATAATTATAATTTTTATCTCGATATTATTAAATTCAGAGTAATGATTCTAAATATTGGCGTTAGTGTTATTTTAAAATAAATAATATTTTATTAAATGATATAAAATTACTAAAACTCATATATTCATCCAATTTAATAGGATATGGTTTATAATATAATACAAGGTAAATTTATTTTTTTCATTTATAGTTAATTTAATGACTCTCAAAGTGTAAAAAATATTGTTGTCGTCGTTGGTTTAAAAATGGTTAATGAGGGGTTAAAACCAAAATATAAGGATAAAAACATATTCAAAACTTATCTAATTTTTATTGGATTTTATTATTTAGACCCATACTAATTTTATATTATAAATAAGTGAATTTTTATCCATTTTTAATTGAATATTAATATATATTAATTTAATATTTTTAGATATTTCAAGAGTTCTCCACCCCTCCCGTATAAATGGTCACATATTCTTATCATTCCTTAACAATTAAAAACCAATTTTTTAGACAACACCTATAAAAATACCTTAAAATAATCCCTACCCTCAATATAGATACCTTAATTTGGGAATAATACTAATCTTAGAGGTATTAAGGTGTTAAGAAAATGAGGTTTTCCAAAGGAGAGATATAGTTTTCAACTGCATGATTTAGTTTTGTTTCTTATTCCACCTCTTTAAATATTTTTCAACCATGATAAATAATAAAATATTTATTATAAATATAATTATATGTTATTATTTTAATGTAATAAACTATATTTATCTCCAACATCCATCAAATGGGAAATGAATTCATCGTTCCTGTGTACAACAAACTACCACCTCCCGAACCGATGTTATTCACTTTCCATCACCAACTCTCATGTGTGGATTGCAATGATTTAATTCATGTTTATATATGATATTAATTATTTTTATAATTATTAAATTGTAATATATCATTTACCTTCTTACCTTTACATACATTGAAAAATGATATTGTCTTCCATGCGTACATCTCGACAACCACCTCCACAAAATGATGTGATGTATTTTTCTTCACCGCATCACAAGGATGACATATATAAGTGTATTTCAATAATTATTATGATATATATTATATTATTATAATTATATTAATATAAAACAATACTTACCTTCTTTCCATAATGATCACTGAAAAATGTAATTGTGTCTCTTGCGTACGTATGACCTATCGTCTCTATGATTGTAACATAGTTAATTTTTCTAAAAAATACTTCAGTATAATTAATTTATAAAAATTATAATTTTGTAATTATTTTTATTATATAAATTATGTAATTCTTATTTTTTTTAACGTAGTCAACTTACAGAAGCCATTTTGTACTTATAAAGATAATATCATCAAAACATCCAATGTGAATTTAGGTAATTAAAAAATTGAATATTGAATGGTGAGAGGCAAAATAAATGAAATAATAAACATTAAAAAATTTCTTAATTAAGTAAATAATAAACCAATGTTTAATATTTAGTAATATAAGGAACGTACATGACAATTTAGACTCAATTTTGGGATTTTTTATCTCAATTTTTTTATTGTGACATATTTGATGTGACGCACCTATTTTTGTTTATGATGTGTATATACAGAATATTTGAATTATTAAATCATGAATATAGTTTTTTATCATGAAATTTAGTGTTTCATTTTATTATATTCTTTCATGTGAATTACGATTCAAATTTAACCAATGTGGTAAGGTTTTGTTTCATAATATCACAATTATTCAGGATTTTCTATGTTTAAGTATTTGTTGGGAAATATTTCCCTTCCATGTATATTTTTTCTAACAAAATAAAAAATTATTTTAATATTATCTTAAAAATTTTAAAATCATTTTAACCCATGTTTAAATTTCTAAAAAATGGTTTTAAAGGATCCATTTTTTCATTTTCAAAATGATGTATTTTGTGAATTTTCCGAAAAAAATATGGAAGGAATTTTTTTTAACTTTTAAAAAATTAGAATCTTTTACTTACATCATGATACCACAATTATTTGAAGATTAATTATAATTTTAAAAGTTAATTTTAAAATAAAATGTTTTCATTTATAATTGTGAAGATTTTTAAAAAGGTAATTCTTTTTAAAATATAAATGTTATATTCCTCAATAATTATTTAAAGTGAACTTTCAAAATAATTTTCCATCTAATATGGAACCTATTATAATAATTAATATTTACTAGGGATATGATCCAAGTATACCATCCCTAGTATTAAATTTTATGGTTTATGTTTATGAATAAAAGATGAAATTATTATAAAAGAAATTTCTTTTAAATGGGTTATGCTATGATGAAATGTTTATGAAAACCATTTCATTAATTTTTTATGATATAATGAATGATTTTTTATCTTGTGGAATACATATATATTATTTTCCTTATGTGATGTATGGGACATATACCTTCCTCCAAATAATTAGGTAATGTATTATAACTCATGAGATAGTTATGGGAAACAATTCAAAGTGTTTGATCTATTATGGGAATCAAGTCGAAGTGCTTGATCCGTTTTGGAAAACAATTTAATGTGCTTGATCCACTAGGGGAAAAACCTTTGATTCCTGATATGATGACCTTGGTATTTAACATTTATATATGAAATGTTTTCTATAATTATGACGGTTCCACACTAATTTATTACCTGAACTTATGGTTCATGATTGAGTAATGATGATTTCCCATTCTTATGACTTGAGTATTTTAAAATTATAATGTTCTATAGAATAACTCACATTTATGATATTTTCCAAATTGGGTATAATTTTTTTGTTTTATTTTCATGATCATATAGCGTTATTCTAATATTAAGATTTCATACGGTTATCGATTGATATGTACTATGATTACCCTTATTGAGTATTTGAGTTCACAATTTCTTATGTTTATTTTTCCTAGGTTATGAATATTAATGCTAAATGATTTTTTTTATAATGGTTTCATATATGAAAAATTTTATGGGAGATTTTGAAGACTTAACATGTAATATAAAAATATGTGTATAGTGGGAGGTTATGTTGATTTTTATGAACTAGTTATTTATGAACCCAAGTTGTTAAGATTGTCTCCTAATTCTATAAAACTATAAATTGAAAAGTTACTTGAGTATGTAAGTGATACAAATATTTCCTTCTGAAATTTTATGTTTTTATGGGAATAATTGAGTCACAATTATTAGTGTCAAAGTTAGAAATGTAAATTTTATGTTTTTAGTACCAGGTCGGGGATTGTGGGTTTTGAGCTGTTATAGTTGGTATCTTAGAAAGGTTTAGACAACTTTAGATATTAGTATTTTTTTCATGATAAGTTATTTTAATAGTTAGGGATACCATCATGGCTATATAATTTTGAGGTTTACAATAAGTTTTTAGTCTTAGACACCACTTTTGAGGCTTTAAGTGATGTAAATTTAAGGATGGTGATGATATTTTGGGATGAGTATAGGTAACCTTAAAGCATAATATGTGAAAATTTTATTTGAGGAAGAATTATATTTTAATTTTATACAGTATATTTTAATTATATTTATAAAATTTAGGGTTTATAATATCATTGATTTTGAGGTAATTATGGGTTATTATGTTTTAGATATGAAAAGTGAAAAGTATGAACCTTTTAGGTTAAAACATTACATTAATGTTGAGTATGTTAAGGTTATTTTTAACCATGTTTGTGAAATTTCAGGAAATTTTATAATAATTATAATAATATAGTTTTTGAAAAATTATATCTCATAAGTTGGGTGACAACCCATCGCATTTGGAAAGTCCATGAGGCTTGAACCCACAATCGAAGGGTGAAAATGGGAGATCACCTACCATTGGACCATGTGACGTCCTGGTTAGTATGTCATCATTTTTATTTATATAAACTATCCGACAAATAAAATTTACGTTCATTTCAGGAACATATATTTTATCGTATATATAATCACGATATTAGAAATTGATTTCGTGTTAAGTGATCAATATTATTTCAAAAGACGTTCATTATTTTGGGAACCCTATATGACTAAGGTAAACAAAATATTATGGAATTGTATTTGAGTAATAAAGGATAAATTTTATTTTGGAGGAATATAGGATTTTATTGTGGATTTATGTGACTCATTTTATTTATGGAAACTGTTACTATATCTTAGAGATTATATGTTTTGGGGATTTATATTTTAAGAGATAAATACTCAATTTATCTTGGAATACTATGTGATCACATCCTTCTATTTTTTTAATCTTAGTATAAAATATTTTGACGAGTTTTAATGATATTTATTAATTTAATGTTCTATATTTAACTTTGTGTGCTATTGTTTAATTTTTGAGATTAATATCATTTTCTTCAATTAATGGTTTATTCTTCTTTAGAATAATCTTATAATGTTATCATCATTTTGGTTTTTATTAATTCCTAAAGGAAAGAGGAATATATTTTTATTATTTTTTGGATTATTATATACATTAGAAGCTGTTTTTAATGCTTCATGCATGAAAAAATCATCTTAAATACTCATCATTTGGAATAAAAGATGAGATTGTGGACGAAATTAACTAAAGTCTGAAACTCGACTTTTCAAGTAATTATATTTCCTTATATTATTTAACGAGTAAGTAAATTAATTCCTAAACTCTAGGAAAAGGATATTGAAATAAAAATGTAATTTGTTTACTTTTTTTACTGAAAAATCCTTGGCCTTCTAACCAATCACTTATTTACAATATTGTGATGGTTATGTTTTTCATGGCCATGTTCTCTATAATTTTCTATTAGTAATTATGTGGTTTTTTTCTCTTATATATCCATGTTTTTACTTTCCACCATTTTTTACCTACATGGAAACCTAGTATGTGTTTCTCAATATGACTTTCTTACTTCATTTCTTTTTTTTAAGTGGAATTTTAATTGACCCTTTTTACGATGTAGGATTTCAAAAATGGTATTTCGAAAAGTCTAGACACAATAATTGAGGCCAACTTAAAATTTCAAGGATGAAATTTTTTAATGGGGGGATAATTTAATATCCCGTGATTTTAAAAATAAATTCTATAACAAACAAGATACGTAACATCGAGATTAAATGATCAATCAAATGTTATTATTTAAATATGACTGTTATAACCTAGCTGTTAAATTGGAACGTTTGAATAGGATTATATAATTTATTAACAAATATTAGGTTCTAAATCAATATAAATTTATTTAAAATTCTTATAAAATAATAACACATTTTTTAATATTGTCATTTTATTCTACAAAAAATATGTTTTCTTCAAAAAATGAGTTTTATTCCTTCTTAAGAGTGAATATTATAACTAATTTATATAACTTATATAAAATTTAATTGAAAAAAATAATTTCAAATTTTAATTTATTATGTAAAAAATATATTAAAAAATATATTTTTTAATTTTCTAAAAATATTGTTTTTTCAACGAATAGTAAAAAAATACTGATATTTATTGAAATATATTTCTTTTAAAGTATTTAAAAAGTAGGGTTAGTATTAAAATTTAATTACTTATTTTTTGTTATAAAATATTTGAATTATGGTTTTTAAATTTATTTTATACTTTAATTTATCATTAAAATATTTAATATTTCAAAAGTGAATTTTTCTAAAAACGGGTTTTCATCATGTTTTGCCCGTTTAATTTTAAATTAAATTCTATCAATTTTTTTTTTATTTTTAAAAATGGATTCCATATTTTTAATAATGAGGTACAAATTTAAAAAATAGTTCTCTTTTATTTTTTGTCAATATGAATAGTAACCTTATTTATTTTCATCAAGATAGTAAAGGGTAAATCAGATAATTAAAGCTAAAAATAAAATTATATGGATTATAAAATGACCCAGAAACTTTACTTAAATTTATTTTATGACTCTATTTAATCTATAGTCATCCCATATTATGTTATATGGAATTAGATGGCCATTTTGATGAGATTATGACATTTATAGTATTTCATTTCAAGAAAAGTCATAAATGTCACACTCTTGTTTTTGATAAATATGATATTTTTAAAAGGCATGTATATAAGGAATATGTTTGACTATAAATATTATTTACAAATTTAAAATCTTTATCTTCATATTGGTGATTTATTTTAATTTTTTTGTGAATAAATAATCACATTAAATGCGTACACAATGCTGATACAGTAATTATTCAATTAATAGAAAAATAAAATAAATGATATTAAAATATTAAAATTAATATAATTTTATATAATTAATGTAATAAATGAAATTTATATATTTTCCTGAATTATATGTATTTATTAAAAAAATCTAATTTTAAGTGTTATATTGATATTATTAATGTCAAAGAAATGCATAATTCTAAGAATTGACATTTGTGATATTATAAAATAAATAATATTTTATCAAATGATATCAAATTACAAAAAAATATATTCAGAAAATCGATTATTATATATTTTATAATATCATCCTTGTCCCATTTATGGTCTTTTTATGCATTTATAGTAACTATATTGACCCTCAAAGAGTAAAAAACCTTATTGTCATGGTAAGTTTAAAAGGGGTTAATAAGGGGTTAAAACAAAAATATAAGGATAAAAACATATTAAGAACTTATCTATTTTTAATTTTATGAAATTATTTATACCCATAATCATATTATTTTCTAAATAAATTGGTTTTTATCCATTTTAAATGTAATATTAATTGATATTAATTTAAAATTAAGAGAAATTCTAAGAATTCCCTTCCCCTCTTATAAAATGTCACATCTTCTTCTCATTCCTCCACACTTAAAAACCCATTTGGGTTAGCCAATACCTAACCAAATACCTTAACATAATACCTAACCTTATTATATAGATCTTATTTTTAGAATAACAACAATATTATATGTCTTAAGTTGATAATAAAAGGAGGTTTTCCAAAGTAGAAGTATAGTTTTTAATTGGATGTTCTAGTTTTGTTTATTCTTCCACCTTGTTTAAATCTTATTAAACCATGATAAAATAATAAAAAAAGTGTATTATATATAATTATTTGTAATTATTTTAATTTAATAACCTATATCCATCTAAAATATCCATCAAATGGGAAATTAATTCATTGTTTTTGTGTATGGAGGACTACCGTCGTGTGAACCGATGTAATTCATTTTCCATCACCATATATCCCTGATGGATTATAATGATGTAATTAATGATTATATATGGTATTAATAAAATATTTATCATTTTTAAAAGATAATATATCATTTACCTTCTTACAATTCAAAACACTTGAAAATGATAATGTCATTCATGCGTACGTGTGGACCACCGCCTCCACAAAGCCATGTGATTCTTTTTTCAACACCACATCAGATAGATGATATTTATATGTATATTTAAATATTTAATATTGTATATATTATATTATTATAATTCTATAATGATAAAATTATATATACCTTTTTTCCATAATGATTATTGAAAAATGGAAATGACTCATGCGTACATATGACATACAGTCTCCTTGATTGTAACGTAATTCATTTTTCAGAACAATATTTAATTATTGAATTTAAAAGTATAATTGATATATAAAAATTATAATTATTTTATTATAATTATTTTTTATTTTATGAAATGATGAACTTTTTTTCCATAGTCAGCTTACCGAAGCCATTTTGGACTTATGAAGATAATTTCATTGAAATATCGAAGATGAATTTAATTAATTCAATAGTTAAATATAAATAAGGTTACTATTTAGGAATATGGATAATTTATGTGATGAGTCAGACTCAAGGTAGGTGTTCTTCGTCTCAATTTTTTTCTTTGAGACATATTTGTTGTTATGCGCCAATTTTGTTTATGAGGTGTATATATTGAATATTTGAAATATTAAATAACTATTATCATTTTTTCATGATATTTAATGTTTTTTCTTATTTTATTATTTCATTAATATTATTATTCAAAATTTTCCAAATTAGTAAGGGTTTATTTCACAATCTCATCATTATTGGGGATTAGTTATATTTAAGTATTTATTGAGGAATATTAATATTACATGTCTATGTATTCTTAAAAAAATTATTATTATTTTACTATTATCAAAAAAAATTAAAATAAATTTTACCCATATTTTACTTTTTTAAAAATGGTTTGAAAGGAGTATTTTTATCATTTTCCAAAGGAGGTACTTTGTGACTTTCCTGAAAAAAACATGGAAGTGATGTTTTTCTATCTTAAATGGAATTAAAGGATTTAGCATACTTCATAAAGACTCAAATATTTAAATATTACTTTAAGATTTTAAAATTTTACATTCAAGGAAATTTGTTTCATTTATAAGTTCCTACCTTTTAAAAAATAGATGTGCTTTGAAAATAGAAATGTTTTTTTCTTCAAGAATTAGTCTAAGTGATATTTCAAAATAATTTTCCATATAATATGAAATCCTTTTATGATACATAATATTTAGTAGAGATATCATCCAAGGATTCCATCCTTATTCTTTTTCTTGATGGTTTATATTTATGATGAAAAGATAATATTTTTATGAAACTCATTTCTTTTCCATGGGTTATGCTATGATGAAATGTTTATGAAACTCATTTCTTTCATACATTCTAGTATTAAGAATGATTTATGATCTTGTGGAACACATGTATATGTTTTTAACTATGTTATGGGATGTACCTATATCCCCCTATAATTCATGGGTTAAAGTATTATGTCTCATAAGATATTTATGGGAAAAAAGTCGAAGTGTTTTATCTGTTATGGGAAACAATTCAAAGTGATAGATCTGTTATGGGAAACAAGTCGATGTACTTGATCCAGTGGGGGAAAAGGGTTATGATGACTAATTAAATGATATTGTTAGTTAAAGTTGATATATTCAATAGTTTCTATACTTATGATTGTTCCACACATATTTATGACATTAGCATATGGTTTATGATTGTGTCGTGATGATTTATCATTTTTATGATTCATACCTATTGAAGTGATATTTGTTTACTCTGTAAATCATGTTTATGATATTTTTTTGGATTTTTATGAACTTTTTAAGTTATTTTCATGATATTATACCCTTATAATTAACTTCTTATTTCATATCATTATTGATTGAAATCTATCATGCTTACCCTTACTAAGCACCTGATCTCACCCTGTCTTATGTTTCCTTTTCCTAGGTTATGAAGAATTGTGCTAAATGATTTTTGTTTAGAAAAGTTACATATGTGAGGAATTTTATAAGATATATTGAATAAATAACAAGGAATATGAAAACCTGAGTATAGTGGGATATAATGTTGATATTTATGAACAACTTTTTTATGAACCCAAGATGTTAAGAGCTTTTCCGAATTGTATAAAACTCTTAACCTAAAAGGTCCTTGGGTATGTAAGTTATCCCAATGTTTCCTTTTAACGTTTAAAATTTTTTAGGGTAATAATTCCATCACATTTTCAGTATAAAATTCGTAAATTTAAAGTTTATGTTTTTAACAGTGAATATGGGAGTACAAGTCTCAGGATATTACACTCTAGGACCATATCTCGATAGTAGTGAGTACTAATCACAGACTAAGAGTATATTTTAGCATCCAATCAAGGGACCTAATGATATATGGTATAGTAAAATTAGTGAAAAAATTTCCTACATACATATGCCATGTAATATAATCAATTTGTCTCATGATAAAAAAATAAATCAGTATGCACACATGATGTATTAATCCTTTCATGATTTATTATTCATTGACTTTAATGGATGGATATACCATATTTTAACATGGAAATGGATTTGGAATAGGTAATATCATCTTAATCTATTGGTCTGGAGATATCACTTCATTTTGAAAGTGAAAAATTATATTTTGATCATTCAATCAATGTAATACCACCAATAGAGAACCCAACACTTTTTACCTCACCACAATATGAATTCCATGGGTTTTATCTTGCATCAATCCATTTATTCATATGGTATACACTGATAATAATATAAATTCAGGTGACCATTACATGTGTTTACAATAATAAACTACCAACGACACCTGAAACATGTGGTGTTCCTATTAGTGGGTCAGTCATCACAATCTCATCTACACAAGATCACCAAATGAAAACTTTAGGATCAGAAGTCTCAATTCTTATGATCCCCAATACCTGATAGTCACAAATCATCTATATCCCTTTAGTATAATGTATCTGGATAATATAGAATAATTTTATTATTTCTTTCATGGTATCTATAGGTTCTTTTTATATCCTAGGAATGGCTATAACCTTTTTATATTACATGTAATCTAAGGACCTTTCCATAAATATACTATAAAGAGAATATTCAATAATATTTTGGTAAGATAAAAACAGTTATATATAAAAATGCATACATTTCATAGTAATCAAAATAAATAAATGAGTTTGATCTAGGGAACCCACTCAAAACATAACAAGGATCAAGGATGACGCTTACATGTCTTGAAAATTATTCCATTATTTAATCATGACATGTTTCATAAATAATGGTGTTGATACATAACAATGTTCCAACTATAATGAAAAATTGATATCATATAAATTATAATATGAAATAAATCCATTATGGCACAAAACACGTGTTTAGATGCAAATATTTTGTTAATTATTTGTCAATAAACATACTTATATCAATAAAAACACAAATTATTTCATAGTAGTTTATCAAAAAGGATTGTAGGGATACTACATAAATTCCAAATATAGAAAAGTTATAGTCATGTCAAAGACTATAATTATATAAGAGGATTAACATCTCTATTTGAGATAGTGAGAGAAAAATATACTTGGATAAATTCAAGGTCCGGGATGCACAAGTAGTTTTCTTAGGAACAAATTTTATAAGAGATCATAGAGGATGTGTTGTTCTAAAGACACATAATTCATAGGATTATTAGAACCAAAAAAAGTTTAGTTTTATATTAATTGATTTGGGAGATATTTGATTCATTAAGAATAATGAATCTTATAAGGAAATAGTGAATGTAAACATGCTATGAATGAAAAGTTCAAACGAATTAAAATATGGATTACATGAATGAAAATCCAAGTTTGTATTTAGATTATTTTCTTTTGATGATATAAATATATTTAATCGTAACAAAATTCTATGATCATTATATTGGGCATTAGATGCAAAGACCAAATTTCTTAGAATATGATTATAGGATACAACCAGAAAGGTTTAATGACACCATAGAATGATAATAAAGAATTTAAGTTATAGAAATCTAGTTATGGATTAATTAAAGTATCATGGTAATATAATATTCATATGGAATGAAATGTCTCTATATTTTTAAATGAGTTCAGTAGGAGCACCACAGATTTCCAAATAAAATATGTTATAAGCATATGGAAAATAGTTATTATTATTATAGTTAGTTAAGACTAATATGAAAGTAAATATTTAAATATTTACTTAGTATTTCATTCTATGTTCTATGAAATAAGATGTATAGATTTAAATATAAAGGTTTATTAGATTATTTAAAAGTACATATACTGAAAAGGTATTTAAAAATGCAAGTTGGAACAGTTACAGAGAAAATTTCTGTCAATGTCACATGGTGTAAATATCTCTAACAATACTTGTATAAAACATAGTAGGATATTGAAATGGTGACAAAAACTCTATACACATTGGATATGGATCTATCACATATTTCATGTTATATACTGGAAATAATATTTTTATCACATACATTATAGTAAGAAAATATCAAATAAATCCCTGAGAACTACACTAGTTGTGTTAGATCTATCTGATTTTACTTGAGTAATTAAAAGAGATATGTATGTGGTACATGGAGAGGAAGGAACATTAGTTTTCAAAGGGGGAAAATAGTTTTCCGATAGATCATTTCAATAAATTATTGAAGTTAGGATAAATATTCTGCAATATATGCTCATTGAAAAAAGTGTTATCCATGTCTATAAATACCAAGTATGTTTTGGATTCTGATATAGATAAAAATTTAGTTTGAAATATTAAAATATTTTATACATTTCTTGGAATCAAAGTTAGAAAGTAAAGTATTATCATAAAATAAATTATAATAAATTTATAATAAAGGTATTATCCAAGATTCCAAGGTTATAATAGATTAAAAAATAAATATACTCATTGATATCATCTCTTTAGGGAGTTTTATATAATGAAGTAAAGTCATAGATATAAGGGAAGACATATAATAAAAATGTGTCATTCCCAATGACTAAATTCATTACTCTGTGGAATCCTGATCTTTTTATGTGAGAGCTAACAAGTTGATTTTCTAAAAATTTGAATCTTGTTCAAATGGGGGTGTTTTGAAAGTGGGGTCCTTATAACCAACTTGAGTAGTACTTTTTGATTACCATATCATGTATATAGAGATTTATGAATTATATATTCTTACTATAACATTATTAATACTTTAGTGTTCACTATTTACATGGTAATGACATTATATTATTTTCATATCAAAAATTTATATAATTTATTATCTATAATGAGAACCTTGTGATACAATTATAGTACTCTTAAACATATGTCATTTGGTTTAGATACATTATACCTATAGATAATATATGTAGTATGATTTTTTTTAGGGGATCATAATTACAAAGACTTTTTCTCATGAAATTTTCACTTACTGATCTCATGTAGAAGAGATTGTAATGATTTGTTTCATTACAAGTAACAAATTTGTGAGAGGATTTGAATTTTTTATTTAGTGCATGGTTTGTTTTAAAATTGGGGATCAGTTTGGGTTATTAAGAATTTTAACTCCTCTAATATGTGTTTTAGATGTTTTCATAGGATCAATTGGTGTCCCAAGTTTTTTGGAGGTCATAGGGGTAGAAATAGAGTGTTTGGGAAACTGTAATTACCAGCAACTGACCATTCATGGTCTGGACACAATGGTCACACCTTGAAAGGGTTGACCATATGGTTTATTCCTATACCTGGAGGCGATTCATAGTGTGAACCTATGTTCATTCTCTGAAACATGTGTGTATCCCTCATTTTTTGGATTATTCATAAAAAAATCAGTTTTATTTTGGACCCCCCCCCCTTTGGTTCCTTTGATTTTTGGTATCCAATAGAGAGGAGGATCCACCCTTGTTTCTTCATAGGCGTGCCTTTGATCATGTTCATTTGATTCTTTTTCATCATATCAATTCTATTTTAATTATATCCTTTATTCATTATTTCTATTATCTTCCAATTTATATTATTTTGGAAAGGGTTTTGGGAGAAAAATTTCAGAAAGATATGGAAATATCATTTCACGTGACGGGGCTTTGATTTTCAAATCATACAAATCATCCTAAGTGGGTATATTAAATCCATCATTAACTATTTTCTAAAGTTATGTTGCATGGTATATTTTTTATGATTTTGGGTGATTTTAGGTAAAAAAAAATATTGTCAATTTGGATATCAAGTTTGGTAATTTTGTGTTGCATGTGTTCATGGGTGCGTTGAGAGTGGATTGTACCATGTTTCTCCTAATTTTTGAATCATTACATTGTTCAGTGAGTTCAAAGGATATTATCAAAATTTAGTGAAATTTGTTTTAAATTTTTATTTAATTAATTTAATGGTATTTATGGGTGATTCAGATGCTCATAGACTTGGTGGAGGTTAGTATTATCCTTAGAAAATTATTGGAACACAGTTTTTGGTATGGGACTTGGATTTATCTAATTATCTAGGTTACATGATGATTTTATCTTTGTGTTCTCTCAGTAGTATGTATGTATATATATTTCATGTTTTGTGTGAGTTATCATATGTTTTGGACAGTCTCATGAAAACCTAATAGTCAACATGGACCATATAGCTTTCTAAATGATATGATGGTGGAGATAAAGTCAAATTAATGTCAATGGCCTCATTTATGTTTTTACAGGGTGGTGTGAATTTAATTTCAAAAGGTAAAATGGTTTCTTTTTAAAATTTTATTTTCAAAAGAATATTTTATTGTGATAGAAATTTCAGTTAAAATTGGTGTTTTTGAAATGAGTTTTCAAATGGTATTTTAAAATGAGCAAGGTATTTTTTAGTGAGTTTTGATGGGATTTTAACCTTGGGACTCGAATGAGTAAAATAGGTTGAGATTCATTTTAAAATTATTTTAAAATATTATTTGACATGTTTTTTAAAGTAAATCCTGAGACAATTGATTGAGATATTTTTAGTCTCCTTTACCTCATGAGAGAGATTCTCTATTTTCCGAATATTGTGTGTTTATTGTGCTTTTCATTTGTGATTTCTTATGGATATTATATGCATATTCCTGATGATGCATGTTGTGTGTGTATCCCAGTGAGAAATTTTTTTACTTGATAATTTATTTTTTGTATGTAGCCTTATGATAATTGTTTTGCATGAAGATGTTTGTTGTATGTGTATCCATGTGAGAACCATGTTTTTGTGTCAAATTGATGGATTGGTTTGGGTGAATGGGATAAAATACATATGGTTTTGTGATGAGTTTTAGTATTTTTTAGGGGTTAGAGACTAAGTCAAGAGGGACTAGTTCCCTAGTGTTGAGTTATTGAGTTGTGATATGTGTTTCATTTACTATTTTTTATTATTTTTAGGTGTTATCAATATGCTTATTGGACCTTGCCTTTAGAGGCATGTGTCTATGTGATTGATGTGACCTCCCTTGTATGACAACCCAGATCTTATATAAAACTTATTCTATTATATATTACATAATACAAATTCCAAAATATTGAGAGGCCCAGTGTCTTAGGGTAATTACATATATATCACAATAACTTGAAACAGGGATAAAATTATATTCTATAAAAATTCTTTAGTATACCATTAAATTATTTTGATCTTCTAATAATGAACGAGATATGTTGGGGACGTACATAATAAATGGATGAGATATAAATCCAGATAAGGGAATAATAAAATAATAGAATGAAGTAAAGCGGTACAAGTGATTCAATGGAATAACATGGTGATATAAAAAGGTGAGAATAATAATCATGAACATTAAAGAATGATATAACATGATAATATCAAGGAATCATAGGAATATGGAATCAAAATAAAATATGACATCATAAGCATAAGTCCTATATAACTATTGATACATCATAACATAGTTATGTTAGGTTAACTACCCATACACCATATATGGTATATCTCATGAGATAAAAACATTAGTCAATGACTTAGATGGATATAAAATTTCAGTCCCACCTATCACATTCAAATAATGTACATGAATATTTGTGACACATAGATCATAGAACATAAGAACATATTTAATCACTTTTAAATCCCATGATTAAGGAGTATGGGTTATTAATATGTAATTTTACAATTAGTTAAGTTTAATTATATCAAGGTGAATACCCTTGTGTGGAAATGGGGATGAGTATTTTTAATATAGAATTTTGGCCGCAAAATCATGGGTAATTTCAGAAGCATAATAGATGTACATAAAGAATCATGAAATATATTAATGAGATTTAAAGGTGGTCTATCATTACTTGGTCATCATAAGTAATGTAAATATGTGTGTAAAAACACATTAAAACATGAACAATTGCAAATAAAAAAGGATTAATAAAAATTAATTACTTAAAAGAAGAGGAGGAGTAAGTGAATCCCATACCTTGAGATGTTTCTTATAAAATCATGGGAGGAGCTTCTTAAGAGCATGATAACATATTGGGAGGTATATAGAGGGGGAGGGAAAGGCAATTATTCCTAAATGGGTTTTTTAGTGAATATGAATAGGAGGTTTTGCGAGTATTTATAGAAAATGGGTGGGGAATTATTTATTAGTTTCTAAACTTTGGTTTTGGACTCTATATAATATAATAATAATAAACACAAAATTTCTCATGGTTGTTTCTAACAGTTTCTTCTAAATAGTAGTGGTTTCTAATATTTTATTAGGTTAACAACTAAACTCTTTAAAATAATATCATTCATGATGTGAAAGTTAGATATGTTCTTAAAGAATTGTTTTTAAACCTAAAAAATATAATATGGGTTTTGGATAATTAGTTATATGTTTTTAAAATTAATCAAAATAAATTGAAAACACATTATATTAAAATTAGAACCCATTTTCGGTCATGTATTACTGTTATAGTATTTATTACATCACTTTTGTGCTATTATAATGTTATAATATATACCATATATTTATAACATATTTAATTTTTACCCAAAAAAACTGATTATCTGAGGAGTTTGTGAAAAATTAACCATTAGATAATTTCAACCTACTGATTTCCAAAATAATTTTTATCTTGAAAAAATGATTTTATAAATATGGTATTCTCCACTTTTATATAAAAATCCATATTTATTGAAAAATATTGATTTTTACGACACAATAAACTTCCTGACCCTTCTAAAAATTATACGGGATTTAATTGAATTATATAAAAATTTATATTTCATTAAATATTTTTTAATAATACTTTTTCATGAAATTATAATTTATTTCAAATGATATTGAATTTTTCAAAAAAATATTTTTAATTTAAACTATATATTTCCCAAAAATAAAATTTTTATTTAATGATATAAAAAATAATTTTTATTAAACTCATTCAATAATCATGTGTATATATAAAGTAATAATGAAAATGGATAAATATAATCATTATTTTATTAAAAAAAATTTAAAAAGTCATACTACTATTTTCTAGATATGTAACTTATTATTAAACTAGCATGAATCCTAAGGATAAGGTGTGCGATAGTAGTACTTTCTTGGGGTGGTTGTGTGAACATAGTTTGGGCAGTAATATCTATGATCTTAAATTTTTCTATGGATGGTTTCACTTGTTTTTCATTTATTGAATCTTGGACTGGGATTGGTTAAGGTAAAATCCTAGTGATTTCATCTCCCTCATAATCTATGATAAATTTATATTCATGGGGTAGGATCCTACTAGTCGAGGTCATCAATTATTCCTTATATGTAAATTAAATATTATCATAAACCTTAATATATAGTAATCTAATAGTCACAATAGAATGGTCATATTATCAATGGTTATGATGGTTAATGGTAGTTTAATCCCATCAGACAGTAATGGTAATATTTTATAATGGTATGAAATAAAAATTGAAATATAGTGTACATTTTTTCTATAACATCATTACCTAATAAGTAATTTATTCATTCAAAAGGTAAATTAATTTATAAAATGTTGGGTCATTACATTCTTCCCCACTTCAAAAATTTCACCCTTGAAATTTTATTTCTTACACTAAAACTGATGAGGGTACCCCTATTTCATCACCTCTTCTAGTTACCATATTTCCTCCTAAAAATTTTGGTTCTTCCATAGTACTTTGACTGGATGAGTTTTCTTATTTCATATAACTCTATCTCTATGATCAAAGATATTCATTGGTTTCTCCTTGTAAGAAATATAATTCTCCAAAGGTACCACCTTTGGATTCAGTACATGTGAGGGGTTTAGTGTGTATTTTCTTAATAGGGATACATGAAACACGTTATGTACTAAGATAGTTTAGGGGTGAGTGCTAGTAGATAGTTCATAGATTCAATGTGATCAAGGATCGCAAAGGCGTGATGTGTCTAGGAATAATCTTTCCCTTCTTCCCAAACCTCACGAATTTATTCCACAATGATATATAAAGGAACACCTTATCACCAACCTCAAACTCTAGGGAATGTTAATGATTTTATGTGTAGGTGTTCTATTTAATTTTCATAGATTTCATAGGATACTGAATTATTTGAACCTTCTCTATCATTTCTTGGATAAGATCATGTATCATCAGCTTATTCTCTCAAACCCAATCCTATAATGTTGGAGTCTGAAACCCCTTCACATACATAGCCTCATAATGTGTCTTTTGAATGATATAATAGAAAATATTTTTATATGATAACTCCACTATAGGTGGTTTTGATCCCGATATCCTTGGAAAACCATTGAATAAGATAACAGAATCTCCTCTAGATTTTGAATGGTTTTATCTGACTGAACATCTTTCTAAAGGTGATAATAATGACTGAAACTCATATCTGTATCCAAAATTTGTTGAAGTCTTCTCTTGAATCTTGAGGTAAACCACATATCTATGTCAGATATAATGGATAGTGGTACTGAAACGAACCATCCCAGGTTGACCTGACCCATCACTTGATATGTCTCATCACAAGTACTCAAGAATACCTCCCTAAATTCCACAGGTTGGAGTCTAGTGGAGAGGGTTTAAAATATATAGTGGGGAGACTATACCCTCTATTCAGAGTAAAATAATAGTGTAAATAACCAATACAGCCACAAGGATAACCATTAGAGTATCAATAATAAGCAACTAAAATAGAGGCATGCTATAATAACTGAAATATTGCATACAGTTATATATTATCCCAAGAATGAAAAATATACAATAGTTTTTCACCTTGTGGGGTGACCACATATCCAAAATAAAAAAAAATTGAAAAAAACTACAATAAGAAATAGTTCCAACACCAATCCCAGCAACATACCTGGTCTCCACAATGCTCAACCATCACTGGCCTGATACCAAGACTCTACATGAGCATCTCTACTTGATCAAGAGACACTGGGCCCTGGACCTATCTTTTATGAAACCAATGATCCAACTTGAAATCATAAATCTGGTCTACACACACACCACCATACACATATAGGGGGAGAAAAATAAATCTCATTAGGGCACCCACAATAGTGGAACTATAATTTTTTATCATGAAAATTTTAGGCACACATGATATTCTCGTCCCAAGTGAAGATGAATAACAACTATAACAAAAAAAACACATAAAACAATGGGGTAAAATAAAAATAATGAAAAAATATTACTATGGTTTCTATATTGGCACTTTTGGTAAATCTACTCCCACTCTAGAACCCATCAGAGGGTTTAAAAAACATGGTTCTCCCAACCACTCAATAATTGGTACATACTCAAAATAAAAAAAGTATCTTAAGACATATAAATGAAAATGTCCTGAATTCTGGACCCTTGGTTTAAACCATAGTCATCCACAACTGAAAAACTCATTTAACGGGATCTAAGACTCTAATGTCAGGATCCAAACTAGTGAAATAATCTCACATTAACACGTCATTGATCTATCCTGTCCCAGAAGTCCAATATAATAACTTGAGATCCACCTTGGACCCATCAAATACACTTCCCTATGGGATCCTTCCACATAGACCTGATGGATTCACAACACAATGTCCCTATACACAACACCCGGAGCACAACAACATTCTCAAAAAATAAAACAACCCCTATCCACAGTGCACACTCAATATAGGGGTATTTCCATCATCCATATCATCCATTTTCTCCGTATTATTTTCTAACAATATCCATCCAACATAGGAGAGAACAAGATAAAAAATCAGGACTAACACAAGATCCAAAATATCTTAAGGGTATCATCCTTAAAACATATTCTTGATTATAAAATATCTCAAACATCATGTCCAAAGGCCAATCGAACATGAGATGATCTAACCTCAAACCCAACATCCCAATAAATGTAAATAAAAACGTTTATCATCTCTCATACAATAATAAAAGGTCTCTCGCTATCAACTAGATCTCAACATCCAGAAAAAATCCAACACAGGCTCTCAACTCCCACCTTAGGGACAAACCAAAACTCAGTGCTCCTACAGTCCTCAAGGCCATAGTTTAAGGTGATGTTCACAACAGGATTAAACCGTTGCGCCCATGCTCTTAATTCACACCTAAATAAGCATCATCAAATGGTCTAGATTCAATAAAAAGAGTATGAAACCCTACAAGGGGTTCCTCTAGCTCATCCAAAATCAGGGAACAAATCCAATGTAGAAACAACCAAAATAGCCCTCAGCAGCTTCTAACTAATCCCTAATCAACAACACACCTAATGGAAAATAAAAAAGAAAAATCATGCCAACAAGGGTATTAAAAATGATTCTCATGACCTACTTAAAAGTAGTACCCTCAAAAGTGGATCCTTGGTAAAAGAAAAACCTCAGTGAAAAGCCCAGACAAGAAACCCACAGCCAGACTACCTAGAAAAAAACCCTTCTATGCATACCATATCCACCACCAAGGCATCCAAGCCATGATATTCAACACATTAATTCTCAATAGTCAACCCAGGAATCCACTACTCACACAATCAATAACTATATCACTAGTTCATCATCAATAGTCCCTCTAACTTATCCCAATAAATTAATAGAACTTGTCCATAACTTCCATCCCATATAATCTACACATTATTGAGTCTCCAATATCTCTAATCCCCAAAAACAAGTGTGGAATATTAACTTCTCTATTCTCAAGTATTTGGTCTCGTCATGAAGAGACAAACCAATGTCTCCTTAGATATACTCCTTGATCCCATCTTCTAAAATCTATCCAAATAACCTCAAATAGATCTCCATGGAATGCTAGAGTCTGGCTGATCACTGAGATTACAACACTCATTTAGGCCTCACTGCTTATAACCCAATGCCCAAGAGGATTATAAAACCAAACTTCAATGAAATCATCCTTTTTAACTTGTTCATTCTAAAACACCATACATAAAACCTCTAAATTTGTAAAGTATTCCACCAACATGATCTACATGGAAAAATGCATATAATGGACTACCCACAATTTTAATTCTATCTTCATGGAAAAAATAGGTAAACCAGGTCAAGGAAGGAAAATTATATGGTTTGTACTTGGGTGTACATGATTTAAAACTCAAAAGGTCCTCCCTAGTCAGGTTCCTATGTCTACTCCATGTGTCCTTTTCCAGAGTACATGGTATGGTCCTCTTGGTACATGGAGTGTAATCCCATATGGATACTGGATCATGTTACTCAGACCCACTCAGCATCTACACCACTAAAATACATGGAGGGTACTACCCCGTACATGGTGTGTACCCCACACTGGGTCCCTAGTTGTGTACCTGGACATATACACCCACATAGGATCTAGCCAAGCATAGTACTTGGCCACTGGTCATCTAACTCATACAATATTTGGTTGTTTAGCCTACACGGCCATGTTCCCTCAACGCACCCTGACCCACCACTATATGGATTGTACCCCAAATAAATGGAATATAGTCCCAAAAAATTCATCTTCTCCAAATAGGAAGAACACACCATGTGTGTTCTTTAATTACATGTCATTCATATGGGTTTTACTGAATGGAAAACCCTTTAATCACCCCAAAACCCACAATTTCAACACAAAAGCCACATATCGACCCTTACATGGTCCCCAATAACCAATTAATGGAATTTATACATAGAAACATTTAAAATATAGGTATTTCATTGTAAACATAAAAATATTCCAACCTTCAACTGGAACGCACTGACACTTTGCACCAAATCCACAGCCAGTAGCCATCGCACTCTGAACTGGGCCTCAGGAAGATCTCGTGTGGTGCCTCCCACCTCTCAATATTCTCTCCCTCTCTCATCCATGTGACACAAAATTCCCTAAGGGGAATCCCCATGGGTGTACATGACATGAAAAATGAGAGAAAATAAAATAAAAATTAAAAAAGAAAAGGGGATAAAAAAAAGAAAAAGAAAAGGAAAGAAAATGGTTCTAGCCCCAGCCTCAGTGCTCAACACTATGTTGTACCTCACCTAAGATAAACCTCTCGATATAGACTCAACCATTGAAACGAAATCTCAATATGATGATCTGTTTGAATTATATGACCAAAAGAACATGTATGAATAAATTAATACTAAATTCATTAAATATTATATACTTTTTAAAAAAAATGATGGCTTAGATTTCCAAAAAACTTCAGTCATAGGGTAAAAATCCTATTTTGGGGATAATTGAGTAGTTAAAAAAATATTTGAGATAATTTTACAAGATAATTTTCTATTTTACACTAAACACTCTTGAGAACAAAAATTTTTAAAGTTCCATTGATTTTTCACAACCCACGGCGATGCGGGTCATCAAAAACTCCCCACCAAAAATTATTTTCACCCCTAAGAATCCTCAATAGAAAAAGAGAATCCATGGTCTCCCCAAATCCTTGGCACAGTCGACACTATATTGATCATCTAATGATCGGTATTACAACATCACCAACTCTCTCATGAAATGAGAGATGTTCAACCATGACATATATGACGCTCCCCACCATAAGAGTATCCTTATCATCACCCCCACTACCCCAACAGAAAACAAAAAAACTCATGCTATGAACATCAGTGAACACAATACATATACAAGGCTAATCTAATCACACCTGAGAACCAATAAAAACCATGTAACCTTATGCTCAATAAACCACTTAAACAAGACTAATGTCCTCCAAAAACCTTGGGTGCACTACCCACCACAATGATTTCCTTAAAATGCTCTCAAATGTGAAACTAGACTCTTGTTCGCATTGGAAAAGTCCTAATGAAACAAGGATAATTCACCTAGATCCACTAAAATTTTTCCTCACATAGGTTAGTTCTATCAAACTGGATCACCCAAAGCACTCCTCTCCAATGTTATGGAATCTCTCTAATTCCAATAACAACCACACGACCACCCTCCACTCATGAATCTATATAGAGACACAATAATCTAACCATGATTATACTAATCTACCCAAATCCCAATAAAAAATGTGTAGGTTCAATGGTTCAATGAAAACTACCCTCTCAAACTAGTCATAAGATAGGGATCAATCCTTGCACTCCACTTATCAAACACTATTCGTCCCCAAACCAAACCACATACTGGTGATAGGTACATCAATATCCCCAGTGAGGAATAATATACATGCCCACCCAAGCCATTGGGGATAGCAATAACATGGTCCCTACCTCAAGAACCAACAAACTACATAGGGAAAAACAGCTTCCCCCTCCCAAATAAACACAAACCTGGGGATTCATGGGAACTACCACCTCAATGTAACACAAGCGTAATAAAAATATCACTTAGGAATCTTTTACCTCATTGAACTATAAATAGGTTACTTGAAGCCCATTACCAATCCACAAGGGTCTCCATGTACCCCTCGACAAGGGGATTGAATCTTTACCACTAGGGAACATCTCACCACATGATCCCCATGACCTATCATCAAAATAAAATATGAAACACCATAGGTTTTCTTATGTCATGTAAATACTACATCCTTAAAATGATGCATGAACATTATCCTCTTACCCATGGGACAAGAGAGAAAAAAAATAGAATAAACCATATATCCAAAACCCTAAGTACATCACACTAGGTGAAATCTCATAGCAGTGAAAAAATAAACCAATATAAGAAATCCCAAGCCCTAGAAACTTGGACATTCTATCCATAATGGTGTTCATGACACACCGTTATGATATCAATCACAAGTTATAATACATTTCTAGAACACCTATCTACCAACTCCCCAAATTATAAAACCAAAAAACCTATGTTTCAATTTTATAATGAACTATCCTAGGTTGACCTAATCCATTACTTTATCTTGAATTCCACAGGTCCTCAAGAACACCTCCAAAAATTCAAAAGGCTTCTAACTAGTGTTGAGTGACCAAAAAATAATGTGGGTATACCATACCCTCTGGTCAGAGTGAAATAATAGAATAAAATAACCAAAACATTTAAAATGATAGCCATTAAATTATACATAATAAATAACTGAAACAAAAGTGTTTTATAATAAATGAAATTCAACATATAGTCATACAGACTCTCAAACATGATAAGTATACTATAGTCAGTTACCCACTAGGCTGACCACATATACAAAATAAGAAAAAATATAATATCCTCTACTTATAGAACTGAGCCCAGCCATATACCTATTCTTCATGACCAATGAGCTACACTAGCCTAATCCCAAGACTCCACAGGAGTGGATCCACTTGATAAAGACACACTAGGCCTCCACCCCATTAATCACACAACTTGTGTTCAAACTTGAATGCATACATTAGGTCTTCACACACACTGAGGTTAACATACATGGGGTGAGAAATAAATCTCATTATGCCTCCCCCAATGGTGGACCTATAATATATTGTTATAACAAGTGCATTAAATTATTATATTTCTATCCTAACTGAAGACTATTAATTTCTATCATAAAATAAGAACTACATAAAAAATTGGGGGAAATAGAAATGAATAAAACATCCAACGATGGGTTATAGATTGAAACTAGAGGAAAATCTAACCCTGTTATGACCCCCTCTAGATAATTTATAGCATTTTCATAAACAGGCCACACAAAACCAAATGTGTCTGCTGAATCTAAGTAGGATCTCTAAGTTTTTTAAATGTAAGAAGTATGAATGTTTGGCCCCAAGGAAAAACATAGGCCTTAACGACCAAAAAATGCCTCTACTGAGATCTACGACTCTAATGGAACAATCCAAACATTAGATAGAGTCTCCCCTCTAATATTTTGGGAACTATCATGTCTTTGAAGTCCTATAGAATGACTCGGGTTTGACCATGGATCCCTAAAATACACCACCTTATGGGATCCATCAACATAGACATGATGGATGCACTAAACAAGGGATGCATACACAACCCCAAGAGCACAATAGATTATCTATAAAAAACCACCCCTAGATTAGGTTCACACTCAATCTAGGGGTATTTACCTTATCCAAATCATCCATTATCTCTCTAATCTTTTCAATCCACATCCAATAAAAATTGGACAGAACTAGATTAAATCTTAGGGCCAATGCCTGATCCAAAATATCTCAAGGGTCCCCTCCTCAAACCAAAGTCCTAAGAAGAAACTACCACAAATTTCATAGCCAAAGGCCAACCAAAAATTTGATGACCGAACCTCAAACCCACCATCTCAACAGCTAAACTAGCAATTTCGATCCACTATCAGCCAACTAGAATATTATAACACCATAATATTTTATGGTATGTATCATCTTAAATAAATTTAATTCATTAAATAGCTTATATTGCACCAAAAATTATTTCATATATTATAAATTATATAAAACACATAGAGAGCACAAAACAAACTCTCCAAATGAAGAATGAATGAAATAAGAGCCTTTTTTAGAAATTAAGGAACATATACCAATAAAATAGTTACTTGACCTATGGAATAGTAATATGACCATTAGGAATAAAAATTAAGCCAACAGAATAGTTACATCTCCTATGAAAGTATAAATAAAATTTAGGGATCTTATAAATAAAAATATGATATAATTATATCATAGTATAATTAAATAAATATTTTGAAAATGATAAATTAAGTGTTGGCAATTTTATAAAACATAAATGTTTATTTAAAATTTCATAATTAATATAATAATTAAAAAGAAAATTTATTTTCCTAAAATATAATTATAAATTAATATTTTTGTGCCTTTTTATTATAATATAATTTTATAAGACCTAATTTATTTTTTCAAAGTGTTATAAATTTAGTTAAAATTTAAAGATTGGTATTTTTAGAGTAAATGATAATTTTATTTAAAAAATAAATTTATCTTATATAGAAAATTATTTTCATAAAATAGAGATTATTTTTTAATTATATACATAGAAAAATAGTTTGGGTTAATTTTTTCATTTTTCTAAAATAGTTGATTTTTTTTTGAATACTGAAATATGGTAATTTACGGTTTAATCTAAATAAATGAATTATTGAGTCATAAATGATGTATTGATGATGTAACACCATTGGTTATAAATAAAATGTAGTAGTTACTATATTTATTCATATTAATCATCACTTGTTCTTGTCTTGAGCCAAAATAATAAAATAATTCATAGAATAATAAAAAACGCCCCTCTCCACCTCTTTAAATACCACCCCTCACCACATATTCTCCTCACACCACCAAAGCATTGAATATTTAAAAATTTACAACTAATAATCTTTAAAAGTATGTCATCCATGTCTAGGATCCTTTTGTCTCAATAAAATACTAATCCTAAGTCCCTTAAAGAGGTTCTCAGGGATAAGAATTCAACAAGTAAAACCCTTAATCCTTCCCTTTCATTTTCTTTTATTTTTATTTTCTAAAACTTCCCACACCTCCTATGTAAAAAAATGAATGATAAACCCATTATTTTATATATAATGTGATTTTATTATTACAATGTAAAATCCACCATCATGTCTCATCCTCTCCCTTTTATTCTAAAAATGAAAACATTGTCATTGTTGTGCCAATTTACCGCCATCATGGATGATGAGGTTTCATTTTCCATTACCGCCTTCAAGTATGGTCATAAAAACATTATTATAGATAAATAATATTTTATTATACATATTATAAGTTATATAATGTTCTAAAACTATTTTATATACATAATATTAATTAATTAAAGCAAAAATACTTTGCAATTATAAAAAAAAAACCAAAATAATCTAAATGGTTACCACTAACATTTTATCTAATGATTCATCCTCATGATATATAAATGAAAGAAATAAATAACAATTTAATATTATTTAATTTCATTAATAACATATAATTTGAATTCTGGGTAACTATTCTCATTTTAAAAAAATTTACATACATGTATACAAGTAAATTGATCATTGAAACCAAGGAAATGAATACTCCTGAATGATAAAATAGTATCTCATAACTCATAAAAAGGCCATAAATGAACTTAATAAAATAATTATAAATAAAATAAATGTTTAAAATGTTCTAAATTAATTAATTAATGGATTTAATCTGATTTTCCAGGACATTAAAATCAAGTGAAAAACTCATTCGGGAATAAGGTAAGGGTTTTCTCATCTCACTTTTATTTCTATGAGATATGAATTACTCACCACTATTTCTTATGTGTGGTGTATGTATACTACCCATTTATGTATAACATCATGAATATATTTATCCTCATGGCATTCACTAATTATTTTTTTATTACTAATTTTTTCCATATGATTTGATTGATTACAAAGTGGTAAGGGACACTCTCCGAACGTCAATTTTTTCCTTTGGGTTACTCTTTCACTCTCTTAACTATGATGTAATTCTTAATTATTCTTATGTAATCTCCCTAAATTATGATTTTATATTCAAAATATATTTACCTATCTCAATTATTCTTTATTTAATGGTTAATACATGTTTTTTAAAGATTCATTTTCAATTCCACTAGATAAGCAAGCCCGATTAAAGAGAACTTCCCAATTTCATACACATTTTCAAGTATACAACATAATATATTTTAAGTGACCATTATTTTTATAAAATCACTCATTTCATCGTGAAAAGATAACTTATTTAATTTTTTGTTTTATGAAATCAATTATTCATCTTCCTCTTTAAATACTCTTTTATATTTTTTCCTTAAACTACACCAAAGTGCCTAATTTCTAAAGTTTCTTAAACACTCTTTGTACATGTTTTCACTTCAGTTTCCAAATTTTAGTATGAATATTATTTTAATATTCCTAAAATTTAATTTCATTTTCCTTCACTTTTTTCTAGTTTATACATGTTTACAATATTATTTTATAAAAAATATATATTATTTTCTAAAAGAACCCTTCTTTTCAATGTAAAAAAGGGTATTTATTTCAAGAATTTCACAATGATTTTATTAGAGTATTTTCATCTATTTCAAAACCCTCTATTGAATCTTATACTTAATATCTTATGTTACCATACACCATGTTTTATTTAATGTTTTATGATTGTTTTGACTGGGTATGTACTATCTTGATACCATTCTCCATATTACTCTTGATAGTTTTTTGATTAACTGGGAAAATATTGATAAATGTGTATATTTTATTTAATACAGATATATGATTATAAATAATATTATTTATTAATTATTTGATACATAATGAATACTTTAGACTAGTATTTTATGGGTTGGGGACCTATTAATTCAATCCCTATGGGTTGGGAACTGGCTAATACATTCCCTATAGGTGGGGCCTGATTATAGATAGCCCCTCGATGAATTAGAAGTATCATGAGTTTATAATAGTTGGAAAAAAGACCTTATTTTCTATTTCTAAGAATAATATAAAGGGTTTCTACAAACCTAATTAAATTGTCTTGATGGTATAGTGGTTCAAGTTTCAGATACATGACATCCAATATTTATTTATTCACTTCATTCAATATTTTGTTATTACTTTCCAGGAGATTTTCCCTCTAAAAATTGTATGGATGCATTTTTCATTCTTAGTTTCTTGATGGAATGTTTTTTTCAGTTATTTATGTTTCCATTATGCATTATTTACTTTGTTTCACTTATTATTTATTCAAAAAACCATTAATTTGTGTTTGGGCTCACCTCTTTCATTTGTTTTCCATCCCTAGGCTCTGAAGATGAAATCTTTGAATATGTTTTGTGGAAGAATTTTATTTTCCTTTTTTATGTTCTATGTTTAATTACCAATTTAATAAGGGTACCATGTATCTTTCTAGTTTCTTTAAGACTACTAAACTTATCAATCCTTGGTAATGTGATCTCTTGTATCTATGTCATTGTAATAAAACAACCATCGACTCTAGGCTATTGGGGTGGGGGTTGTTACGTTTGGTATTAGAGGAAGTTTAGTAGAAACTTTGGGAACTAGATTTAGAAAAAATAGTTAACATAACCCTAATATAGACTTTGAGGATATTCATAGAATCGAATCCTATAATTTTGTTAAGGTAGAGATTACGTGGGTATTCCTAGAAATAAATCACTATCTGGATACTACTATTGGATGTGGTTCTATCACATATGTACCTATGGGTAGTAACTCTGAAAATTTGCATCGGGCATAATTCAACATAACCTAGTACATGACAACGGGCCTTACTGTGCACCTGGTTTGACACTCCTAGTTTATATGCTTATGATAATTCACATTCTCTTTACAAACCAATATGAAGGATTTAAAAGTAAATATTCCCCCCCAAGAAACCATGTTTATGATTATGAGATTAGTTATGTATAAATTTTCAATTTATGTTAAGTGTTTTAGAGTTCGAAATTATACATTATGATTCATGATTTTATGAGATAATCTATTATATTCTATTATTTAGAAATGGTGCCCGAAATGGATGTTGGTTAAGAATATATTAAATTTTCTAAGTATATTATTTTAGTAAAACATTAATTCCTTAAAAAAATTAGTTGAGAAACATCCTCAAAATTGAAGGAGAAAGATCACGAACAACTCTTCCCTCCCTTCTACAGGATTTAATTTCAAGGATAATCCTAAAATCATTCTCAGATGATTTTGAAACCTTTATCAACATCATTGCTACCAGTAACAAACTATATGAGTCATCTCACACCTCTAATATTCCCAATTTATTCTTAGTATCATGGATTGGATACAAAAAAAATGTATTCTCATTTTGCCTACTATTCTAATCATGGAGGGTATTATCAGGTTATTTTTGAATTCTTCACCCTAACTAAACCATTCGAGTCTCTCATCAATCACAAAGGAGCGGAAAAATAGGGTGGCCTCTTAGCATCTTATATGTATCAAATTTTAAATTTTTAAATCTTTGGAATTAGTAAGGATAATTTTGAGACATTTGGGGACAACACAATAAGATTAGTTTTTAAAGGTCAGCTTCATGGAGATGTTCAAAAAATTTATATTGAAAATAAAAAATTTCTAAATATTTATCAATGTCCTCATCATGTCCATAAAAAATATACAAGTTGAATTTTTAAATAGGAGTAGATTATTTATAGGATTCCCTAAACTACAACTAGCATTTCGATCCCCATTATCTCCATGATAAACGCTGACATTAAATACCTAGACGAATGTATGTGTTGATTTTGACTAAATGTTTTTTGGGTTTAGTGATATTAATAAATTTATTTTGTAAATTAAGAACTTCCATGTTTGGAGCATGGAAATCAAAACTTACAGTTTTAAGGGGCATAAATCATGTCCAATTTGGGAAAAAACTCAAAATCATCAACTACTATGTGAGATAAAAATAGCATACATGGGTCGTAGAGGTTTTTTTCTATGGATCACTCTTATCTGATATTAAAAAATGAATTCAATATCTCTCAATAATTTGATATTATCACAAAACCTTTTTCGACAAATTATTATTTTGAGTGGGAGAAAAACATTAATTCCACATTCAAAATGACAAAAAAAATTAGGTAATGATTGAAATATTTAGAATAAATAGTCAATATTTTTTGAAATTTCATATTGGAGATATCATGAGGTAAAACATAAAAATGATTTAATGTATTTGAAGAAGATTATATGTGACATTTTTATTGTAACATTGTTAGATATTAAAGGAATGACTAAATATGGGTTGAATGCAAAATTAGACTTACTCTCAATGGGAATAAAATTGGAGTTATCTCCCACTTCTAATGGAATATGAATATTCCTCTCTATAAATTTTCATATATTATACAAAGGGTTAAAAATTATCTTTTTTAAATGCCTCCATGGAATCAAAGTGTTTTAGGGTTATTCTTAAAATGTAAAAAATATCATGTCACTAAAATATCTGAATTTGGTAGGTATTAAATATCATAAATGTCATGTAATGATGCAAAAAATCCTTCCAATTTTATTTTGTGGAATATTTATCATCTTTGTTATAATGTATATCTTGAAGGTGTCTCATTTTTTCAATTCAATTTGTAACAAAGTGATTAATTTCAATTCATTAAACAATTTCAATAATGATGCAATTTCTATAGTTTTCCAAATAGAATTGTATTTTCCTCCATCTGTTTTATATCATGGTTCATTTAATGGTTTATTTTGTGTAAGAAATAAATATTTTTAGGACTATATATATTTTTTGGATGTATCCTTTTATGTGACATCCCAACTCGGGTGCCAAATGTAGGTGCCCTGAGCCAGATCATTACATGACCTCAGGTGTGCCTCCCCATACGCTAGAGGTTTCCGACTAGCACTGAGGGTCAAATATGTAACATGGGGAGACTATAAAATCTTTATAAAAGCAACACAATATCATAAATCAATAAACAATATCCAAATGGTAATACATAATAAGCAAGATAATTCCATAATCAAATAATCATCTAACATCACATGGTGTGTCAAAAATAAGAAAATATAACCATAAACCAAAGTAGTAGATATGAAATGCGATATAAGGGTTATGTTTCAAATGAAAAATCAAAATAAATATACTCTTATAACTCCCAAATGGGTCCTGAAATCATATCTGGTTCCCTCATCCATGCTTTATCTCGTATCCCAACTCATCCATCTAACATAGGGCTCATTCCATTATCATGTCCTGGAAACATGAAGTCTATTTTGGTACTGATTTGGTAGCCTGAGTAGGGTGTGATTAAAACTTAGTATTCCACCACCAAGGAATATAAATAAATATTTAGTCTATAACATTGTATATAGTTGTATAACGAATAAATTACAATTGATAAAGTAAACAATTTTCACATTTAATATTCTTTAATTAACCAGATAGACTGCTCGGGTTCATAGTGACACCTGAAATTTGACTATCTATTTCATACCATGAAATATTCTTAATCATACACCATAGGAATATCATAATAAATTATCTCATGGAATTTAATTATTTATTTAATTCCAATTTTTCATTCATAAACCGAGCGCGTAAAGTAGTAGTATGGAACATCGTGGGAATTTGGAGCAGCAGGAACTATCCCACAACCGAGTGATCATATTCAATATATATATATTGGGGTCCTATATTAGTAGTTTGGAAACACAGGAGTATTTGGAGAAACTTTACCTATCCCAAAACTTAGTCAAAAATATCACATCTCGTGGTTTCACATTCATACCCCATTTATCAAACATTCCTATAATTCATTATTCAACCAATTTCATAATTCCATTTATAAACCATTTATAAAGTTTTAAATTCAATTCCACACACCCATTATTTCCCTTTTTAAATTTCATAATTATCATTCAATGATATTTCGCACACCCCATGGGTTTGCTTCAAGTCGGTCTTGTCATCTCCAACGGGTCTAACATGATCCCTAAAGGGTCTCATAATCAAATGGTCTATCAATTGATTAATTCAATTTAAAATGTAATTTCCTAACATGAAAATTTAAATTTCACAATTACTTACACCCATTTATAATCAATACTATGTTAATTGAAAATTATACCACCAACCTCATGTTTGTTGATGAACATTCACCAAACCAAAACCCTCAATTTGACGTAGAATGGTCGAAATAAAGATGGAGGAGGAGATATAGGATCAAAACTAGGTTCAAGATCCAAAAAAACAAGATAAAAAAAACCAATGATCTAAACTAATATCTAATGCAGTAAAATTCATCCCTCCCTATAGGGTAAGAATACTGGAGAGAAATGAATCTTAAATGAAGAAAAAAACACTTACCAAGGAGGATTTTATCCTTCAATTATATCTATTATTCACTAGAAAATTATTTAAAGGAGCCTCGTAATCCTCCTAGAAGATTCTTAAATAATTATAAGTAGATTTATGCTATAATAGAGTGTTTAGGGATAAAAACTAGGGGTTCAAGAATTTTAAAATCAAATTTCAAGGCTTTAATTTTTTGTGTGCATGGTTTCTTGGGTGGAGGTACATGGTTAAATTTGTTCCCATACTCATGGGGTGCATGGTTTCTCTTAAGTGGAACATGGTTTGAAAAATAGTGTTCCAACCATGAAAATACCCTCTATTTTAGGGATCATGGTTTAGGGAGGGAGGTCGCACGGTTCATCCAAACTGTGCACCACCTCTTGTAGTTCCAAAAATGGGCACATGGTTTCCTAGGGAAAACTGCATGGTTTTACCTAACTATGTGCCAACTATGCACAACCCCATGGGCTTCCAAATTTCTCCAAATTAAATTGAAACAGCCCTAAAGAAAAACACATCCAAGGTATAATCAAAATAATATTAAATGAAAACCTGAAAATGAGAACAATATAACTTCATAAAGGTCAGGATATTACAGTCTCCCCACCTTATAAAATCCCATCCTCGAGCTGTACTCCCAATAATATCTAAGATTTTGAGGTAAAAAGGTCAGTCCACTGAGCTCACATATTTACTTCACACTCCCTTGTTTCCTCCTAAATATGACCATGCTTCCACAACACTCTGACTAATGGCATGTTATTTCCCGGAAACACTTTCTCACTACTATCCATAAGACGAATCGGATTCTCCTCAAAGGATACATCAGTCTCAAGCTCAACATAATCATCATAAGTCACATGGTAAGGGTTAGGGTGATACTGCTGAAGTTGTAAAAAATGGAAAATATCATGCATATCACTATACCTCTATGGAATATCCAATCAATACACCACCAGTTTGATTCCCTCCACGATCTTATATTTTCCCACAAAACTGGGCACTAACTTTCCCATCTCCCAAATATTACAGTGAACCAATCTCATAAAAATTCAAAGGAACACATGATCAACCACTATAAACTCAACAGGATTATGGTTTAGATCATCATACAACTTCTTTCTACTCTGATTCAAAGTCATACATTTTGAAATCAACTAAACCTACTCTAATATCTCCTAAATGAGACTCAGTCCAAACAATTATGACTAAATTTCCCCCATCCAACATAGAGGTGATCTGCAAAGACTACCATAAAAAACCTTATACGGTTCCTTCTGAATTTTCTCCTGATAACTTTTTTTATAAGAAAAACCAATGAGTTCGAAGTTCCTCTCCCAAGTTCCACCAAAATCAAGGACACATGATCTTGTCTTTTCCTCCATCACTTGTACAACTCTAATTTACCATCTGTCTATGGATAATAATACATATTTAGAAACACCTACATACCTATAAAATTCTACAATCCTTTCCATAAGTTCAAAGTAAAATACAAGTTGTGATATGAAACTATGCTTCATGGAACTCTATGTAAATGGACTATCTATTAAACATACAATTCAACAAACTAATTAATGGTAAAATTATCCCATAAAAGTAAGAAATGGGATAACTTTGTCAACTAGTCAAAAATTACCAAAATTTCACTATTCTTCTTAGGGATCCTCCGAAGACCCGCCAAAATGTCCACGATAACATTATTCCAATTCCATTACACAATATAAAATAGATGAAATAAACCACCAGGTCATTGATTCTCAACCTTTAACTAATGAAAGGTGTAGTATAATGTCACAAAAACAAAAATCTTATTTTTCCTGCTCGGATACCAATACTATCAATATAGTTCATGAAACATTTTGGTCAAACCAGGATTCACCACCAACTTTGAGGCATAAAAATCATTCATAATCTCCTCACACATACACGTATGAAAAACAACATGGTTCTAGACATAGATGATCTCATCCCCATCTATAGTCCAATAGGAATTTGACTCCCAACCTTCAATGATTTCCCTCAAGTCCAAACACTCTGGGTCATCATACTACCTCTCCCGGACATGGATGAGAAGTTTAGACTCCACTGATACAGATACCAAAGTCATCTACTCCTGAATCTTCTAAATATTAATATGTATCTCAACCATCATGTTCATCATCTTCCACTCAGAACTGGAATCCTGAACTACCTGATTATATGTCATCCAGCTCAAAGCGTCAGCAACACTATTACCCTTTCCTATAGTATAGGCTAAATAAATATCAAAAAACTGCATATACTCAACCCATATTCACTATAAAATTTTCAAATATCACTATGAAAATATATACTTTATGGTTTTGTGGTTGGTATACATAATAATCTTTTCTCCCCACATGTAATGATTCCAACACTTCGAAGCATAAACAATTGTGACTAACTTGAGATCATGAGTAGAGTAATTCCATTCATTCATCCCTAAAAATCATGACCCATATTACACAACTTGATACCCTTACATTAACATTACTCCATGTCCAATAACATATGTATCAAAAAACAATATTTAATTCTCACCTGGACTGAGTAAAATCATAATTGGTGTAGTAGTCAAATGCCTCTTCAACTCCTTGAAATAATTCTCACTTGATCTAGACCATTAAAAATTGACACGCTTCTTTGTAAATCCCAAAATTGGTGCTTGTGCATGGGAAAATTTCTAGATAAACTTTTGATAATAATCCACTGACCTTAGAATTCTTCAAATATAAAAAACATTTTTGGGATACACTCAAGAAACCACTGGTTGAACCTTATCCGGTTCCACTAACACACCTTCATCAAAGATTATGTGATCCAATAAATGTAACCTATTAATCCAAAATTGACACTTATATAGCATGTAATATAGTTTATTATCTCTCAGTGTACTCAAGATGATGTCAATATGTTGGGCAGGATTGTCATGGGTCATGGATTACACCAAAATGTCATGCAAAAAAAACAACCACAAACTGATCCAAGTATGGATGAAAGATTTATTTCATCAAGGGCTTAAACATATCCAATGTATTAGTTAGCCTAAACAGCAACACAATGAACACGTATAGTCCATACCTACGTTTGAAAGAAATTAGTGGTATATCAAAAGGTATAACTCCCAACTAATGATACTCTGATCTCAATTCAATCTTGGATAAAACACAATATCCTATCAACTACTCAAAGTGATCATTGATATCTGGAAGAGGATATTCATTCTTCACTATCATCTAGTTCAAATTTCCATAATAAACACATAAATAAAACTTTCTATCATCTTTATTAGCAATAAAAACTAGAGAAACCCATGGAAACATACTCATATAGATTAATCCCTTATATATAAATTCTTCCAGATGAGTCTTAAGAGCTTGAATCTCTATTGGTTCCTTCTTGTAAGGTGCAATAGAATCGGGTTCATCTCTATGAATTAGCTCAATTGTAAACCCAACATCTCCCTTAGGTGGAAAACCTATGATATACTCAAGAAACACATCTTAAAACTGGTCCACTGCAGCTGGAAAGGCACAAGGTTTCATAACCCTATCATCCAACAAAATACTTGAAACTTGGGAGGTGAGCTCCCCCAATTGTTGATAAACTATCCCTACAATACCTTCCTATATATCACACTCTCCATGATGAGTAAAAATGTTACCCCCACGAGACATAAAATTTACTCTCTTATGGTAACAATTAATGGGGGCTCGGTATGATACCAACCACACCATACCTAAAATAAATTCAAAACATATCATGTTAATTATGTAATAATCCAAACAAAAATGATACTCCCCAAACATGAGATAAAACCACTTACATAAACATATATTCCTTGAATGTACTCCTAATGGGGTGTGGATCTTCATAACCCCACTCACATACTCCATTATCAAACTCAAAACATTCTCAAGTAGAGAAGATAAAAAATAATGTGAGTCTCCTATATCAAATAAAGAACTATCTTGTGTATAAACTACAAAAATAGTACCTCTGACTGTCAATGGCCCAGCATCGCTGTCCATAAGTGCATGATCAATGGTATGAAATTTTCTTGTCTCTCTTCCCTATATTATAGTCTAAGTCCCCTGAGCTACACCACTCTGCTGATACAGGTTATCTTAACCTAAAGTACCACATCCACTTCCTCAAACACCATGTCCAGAATAACTCCACCTTCTCAACTAATATGGGAGAAAATACACCCTTCTAGTACTCTAATTTGGATTATCTACTCTGTCATTTCACAACAGTAAAGGTTTTCTATAATGCATCTATAATTGTCTGATCCTGACACAGGCTCGTCACTCCACTGGTGGTCCTAGACGCTGAGTAAGAATGTGACCCGACCGACCAAAATTATGACATTATACTCGATTACTACTCTGAGTGAATAATACTTCTCCCTAGCAACTTTGTTTTCCATTTCCTTATTGTAGGTTCACATAGTGAGGATTATTTTTCTCAAAATATTTACTCCCAGACATCATGAAGAAACCACTTACATTTCATTGGAATTCTCCAATAGGTACCCCTAAGAAATGAGAGCCTAATTCACCACCTCATCAAAACATCTTATGTCAAAATATGTTCACATGGGACTTAATCTCACATTTATGTCCATCCTAAAAACATTTTTCCATGGTAGCCTCATCACCATCCAACAATAGAATAAAGATCTGAAAATCGATGAATCGACCAGCTAGTCCATCACAGACATACTCCCTTGGGTCCAATGTATAAACTCAGCTACCCTCTCCATCCTGATCATATCTAGGTAAAAGTGTTCTATGAACTTCTCTTGAAATTCATTCCATACCATGTTCACTAGCTTTTTATCTCATGTTTGAGTATCCCACTAGTGCTTCGCTGATCTGCACAATATATAGGCATCCAATTTGACGCTCCTCTCAACAAGAGTCTCTAAATAGTCAAGAATTGTCTAGATACACTCAATATAGAACTTGTATGCCTCAGGTCCATCATTTATAATTAAGTTAGAAGGGTATTGAAACTAGAACTCCCTTGTCAAATCATACATATTCCACACAACCCACCTTGGGTCTCTTTCCATAAACTACATAAAGTGATAAAAGTTCATATGGATCTCTTCTCTCACTCCTTAACCCAAAACAATTTGATCCTCTTTCTAACTACTAGTGAATCATTTCCATCAATTTCTACCAATCATCCTAACATCAAATGTTATCACGTATGAATATCCTCACAATTACAAGAACAATTATTAGGTCACATAACACATCATTAACACATTTTAAAAATATGGATTTACATAAATCCATAAAAAATCATCCCACATATACTTCCACATGGTCAAAACCTTGGTACCATCATTACCATAAACTATCACTCACCTAGGTCAAGGCTAACATAAGGTAACACTCATCCATATTTCAAATTTTACCATTAAAAACCGATTTTAATAATTTCAAATTACCACTTTTAAAATCATTTACAATTATCAATTTCATATTAGACACCATTTGATTTTTAAATACTCAAGTAATGAAAATCAATTTCACTCCAACACCTCACCCAAAACCTTATTTTCCATGTGTTCCTAAAATGACGGATGTCACATAAAATCATGAGTTATTATAATGATTAATTTATACTCAATGTGAAATAACATTAAACTGTAATAGAAAACATCAAGAACATCAGTCTGACCCTAGGTACATTGGTTTTCCCCCACACACGGGTTCACTAATCTCATGCATGAGATCATGAGCAAGGCCTGAATCATCCTGGTATCCACTCTACCTTTCTAAAATAGTAAGAAAAAATAAAAATAAAAGAAATCCTAACTTTGATACCACTTTTTGAAATCCAAAATCGGTTTCGACATGTCGGTGACTTGAGCCAGATTATTATGTGACTTTACATACACCTCCCCATATTCCAGTGTCAACCAACTAACAGCGAGGGTCTAATATGTAAGGTTAGGATACTATAACCTTTTTATAAAAGAATAAAAATATATTAAATCAATAAAAAATATCCAAAATGGAAATACAGAACAACCAAGATAATACCATAACCAAATAATCATCCAGCATCACATTATGAGTCTAAAATAGGAAAATATGACTATAAACCAAAGTAGTATATATTCTATTTAATATATGTGAAATGTTTAAAATGAAAACACAAAATAAATACAATATAAAAAATCCAAAATGGGTCCCAACATAATTTCTAGTTCCTTCATCCATGTTCTATCCTGTATCCTAACTCAACCATCTAACATATGGCTCTTTCCCTTATCTTGTCCAGAAACCAAGAAGTTTATTTGGGTACCAATAAGGAAGCCCTTCTACGGAGTAATTAAAAATCAGTAGTCCACCACCAATGGAATCTATATAAATATCCAGTCTACAATAGTGTATGAAATTGTATAAAGAATAAATTAAAAATGATAAAGTAAACAGTTTTCACATTTAATATTCTTTAATTTACCACATAGACCCTTGGGTTAACGGTGACACTCGAACCACACATACCTACTTTGACCTATTTTGGAGTCTAAACCATACAATATAGTAATATCACAATCCATTCTCTCATTGTATTTTATTTTTCATTTAATTTTAATTTCACATTCACACACTAGTTTCCTAGAGCAGTAGTCTGGAACCCTGTGGGTATTTGGAGCATCATTCCTTATCCCATAAATCAATCATCACATACAATATATATATATATATATATATATATTGAAGTCCTAGAGAAGTAGTATAGAACCCGATCAGTATTTAGAAAATTATTCCCTAGCATAGAACTCAATCACAAATATCACATCTCATGGTTCCACATTCATAACCCATTTATCAACTATTTCTATGATCCATTATTCAACCAAATTCATAATTACATTTATCAACCATGTATCATGGATTAAATTAAATTCTACACACACATTATTTCCCTTTTCACATGTCATGATTATTATACAATGATATTTGGTGCACCCCATGGGTTGCTTTTAAGTGAGTCACATCATCTCCAATTGGTCAAACGGGATCCATGAAGGATCTCATAATCAAATGGGATATCAATTAATTATTTCAATTTAAAATGAAATTTCCTATTATGTAAATTGTAATTATTCAATTAAACACACCCAATTATAATCAAGACTATGTGATTTGACAATTAAACCATCTACCTACAGTTTTTTTATGAACACTCACCAACCTGAAACCCTTAATTTGATGTAGAATGGTCGAGATCACAACAGCATAGGGTATCAAGGATCAAAAACTAGGATCAAGATACAAAGAAACAAGATCCATAAAAAACTATATTTAAACTAATTTAAAATGAATGAAAATCTATTCCTCTTCATTGGGGTAGAATATGGGAGAGAGATGAATCTTAAATGATGAAGAAAACACTCACCGAGGGGGATTAGATCCTTCAACTAGATATTTGATTCTTGAATAAAGGAAATTTAGTATCCTTATAATCCTACCAGGAGCCTCAAAATTCATTATAAATAGATTGAGTCCATAATAGTTTGTTTAGGGATAAAAATAGAGGGTTTGATAATTTTAAAATAAAATTTTGGGGATTTTATTTTTCATGCGCACGATTTCCTATAAAGAGGTTTACAGTTTGGAAGACTATGCACCATAACCATGCACCCCTAATCATGGGGTACTTGGTTTATCCTAAGTGGGATGGGGTTTCAAAAACTGTGTCCCAACCATGAAAATAAATTCTATTTTGGGGTGCACAGTTTGGGGAGGGAGACCACATGATTTGGAAAAATTGTGTACCACCTCCTGTGGCTACAAAAAGGGGTGCACAGTTTCTTGGGGAAAACCGCATGATTTTACCTAACCATACTCCATCCATTCCCAACCACATGGGCTTAAAAATTTCTAAAACATCACCTAAAACAACCCCAATGAAACTCCAATCAAGGTATAATCAAAACAATGGTAAAAGAATACCTTAAAATTATTACAATACAACTCTATAAAGGTCAAGATATTACATTTTAAAAGGTATGTGAAGATATTAAATGGATATTTTAAGAATATATATCTACTTGAATCCCCCATTATTGATAAGTATATTTATGATGAGGTTTCAAAGATTTTTGAAATTTTATTATCATTATGGGAGAACATCGGTTTTCCCACATATCTCCCGGTGTGAGTCAATTATGGGGGAAATGGGGTATGTGGCTTGAAAGTGAAATCATTAACACGTGAACAGATAATGAAAATACATTTTTTCATCTTGAATAAAATATATTATTCTCATCCATATATAAAATGGTATATTAATATGTTGAAATAATGTTATCAAAAGAATAAATATATGTGGATTTTGAATGATCATAACAAAAAAAATCATGGTTTAAGGATATTGTGCATGGTATATTAGATGCATTAAAAATAGTGGGATGGTTAGTGGGCGGTGAAATTTTAAATTTAATAACATGGTTAGGGTATGAAATTAATGGCTATACATTTCATATGAAAGATCATCATAATAAGAAGTTTAGTTTAGAATAGTAGTGTATTTTTGTTCATAGAAGTGTTTAATTTTTAGAGTGATAAAGACAAAAACACAATCATCACATCAAGTGCATATTACAGAGTCATTAGAGAAATATGAGAGTTTGATTACATTAAATTTTAAATTCCATTTAACTAAAAATGATTTATCAGTAATAACAGTAGCATACATTATGAATATAATATGAAACTAGTTAATATGATTGTATTATAGTTCACAAATGATCATTTTCTCAATTAAACACAAGAAAAAAATGTCTATGTTATTGGTCCATCCAATATATAGTGGTGTATCATTTTACAATGAAAAAAATTGTTTGTGGGTGAAAAAAAACTCGACAAAGATACTGATTTATATGATATTCCCATATCCACAGAAATATTAATAGATAATATTGATGAGCATGTTGTATACATGGTTTGTTCCCTATAGAGAGACCATGAAGAAGAAATTGGGTAAAAAAACCACTAGTAATTTCCTAATATTACAGGTAACACATATTTATTTCTTATTTACTTTTAAAATTTTCATAAAATTTAATAGATATTAGTTTTATTTTTTTATTAAAACACATATTATAACTAATAAGTTAAATTTTTTGTCTAATTTTTTTAGTTTTATTTAGTTTATCCTTACTTAACTTACTTTCACCCTTACATAAGTTTTTTATTTTTTATTTTATGGAAAATAAATTCATTCCAATTTAATATATTAAATAAAAATAAAAAATTCTAAAAGAGTATATTCAAAGAATATTATTTTTAGTGTAAAAATAGTGTAATACATTAGAGCAATTTTAGTATTCACATACCCTTTTAGAGTAACTCTACTCCAAAATAGTGTATTTCATTGAATTTTATCTAATGAATATGATAAATAGTGGTTTTTAGTATTTTTTGTTTGTATCATTCTAAAAAAAATTAAAATTTTTTATATAATAGTTTGATTTATTTTTCATCTATTTATGTGATTTCATCTATCATTAATTTTTTGATAATTTTAGTTAACTAATTTAACAAATATGAATAAAAGTGTGTTCAGTTTAGTTTTATTTTTGTTTGATCATCTTTCATTTTTCATTTTTTTTAAATTTTATATGTAATAGTTGAATTTTTATATTTCTATATTAATTTTTTTTATTTAATTTTTAGGATAATGGTAGATCAAACCTCTCATTTATTGTGAGCTTCTAGGGAGAATTTTATACATACTTCTATGGAGGACTGTACACATACTTCTTCTAAGGATCCTCATTATCCTTCTGTACTGGATCCATATTCTTCTATAGGGAAAGAAAAGACTTCAAGGGTTGGTAAACCTAGAAATACACATTTACAAAAATTATCAGTTTCCAATTGCCGAGACAAGAGGATACCAGTTGAGTTTTATAATAACGATATTCTTGGGGGAAAAATTAAAAACAATTGAAGACTTTTATTATAGTTAAAGCTTGAGGAAAAGTTAGTATTTTGATTTTGTATTGGAGAAGTGTTTAAAAAGTGAAAATATCTCAATTATGAAGGATAATTTTTTTAATATCATTTGTTATTATTTTATTTATAATATTTGTTTTACTAATATAGTTGTATCCCCTTCTTATTAGATGACATGTGATATGTCTGATATTGGTGGAGTCAAGAAGAAATTTTTAGCTTTTGGTGCTATGAGGTGGAGGGATTTTAATTCATCCCTCATATAAGATTTCATTTTTGGGGATAGAAAACATTAAAATCCATGGGATATATATCCATTTCTAGATGAAGGTACATGGAAGTGACAAGAATCACTTTTCATTGGTGAAAATTTATATTTTAGAAGTTTGTTATATTAATGATCATATTAATTTTTTTATTGTAAATTTATAGAAAATGGGGATATCTCATTAAGATATCATGGAGGGTATACATTATTGGAAGAAAAAATTATAGTTGAAAATTTTTAAAAACTGAGAACTGAGTCTTTTGGATCATTATAGGATGACCCTCCCTTCTCGCTAGACATGAAAAATAGATGAGGTATTGAGTAATTAAAAATGAACAGTATCTTATGGAAAAGATGAGGGTTTTAGTTGAGAGGATTGTAATAAGTTATCTAATTATTTATGTTATTAAAGTTAAATAAAATATGTATATATTGTGATTCACTAATGAGTTTTTCAAATATTATTTATAAGAATCACTTAAGTAGATGAGAACACTGCAGAGCTTTATAGATGAGGGTAGGAAAGATACTTTATCTACTGCATTGGGAAATTCCAGACATCATTGTCGTGTATATGGATACCTAGAAGTTGTATCATAAAATAATATTCATCATTTTGATTCTTATTCAATGGAGGATGTATATAAAATTAAATTACAAGATTTAAAAACTAAATTTAAGGATATAGATGATATGATAGAGGATATGATCAAATATTTGATACAATTTATCTTTGCAGATATGAAAAGACGGTTTTAGATCACTTCCCCCACTCCACCACATCTACCTATATATCCTAGTCCTCCATCTCCTCTAAATTATCAAACTCTTACACCTCCTCCTCCACATATTCCCATTTATTTTGAGTTATATGTTTTGGATCCCCAGTATCATATTATTCCATATGAGATTATATATTATATATGGGAAATCATTCATCATCAATTGATAGAGATAAAGAATATTAGGGTCACTTTACATGATATTATAGATAGATCATCAAGAATACCATCTCCAACATATGGGGTCACTACAATTGGAAAAACCAACTTCCATTTTTTAGTTTCGAAATCTAGACATGTTTAAGAGATTTCCATTTAGGTGTGTGTATATTATACCCTTTATTTAATTTTAGTGATAAAAAAATTAGAAATTAAAATTTTATATATTTATCAATTTTTATAGGAATAATTTTAAAGTAAGTACATATTATATAGACAACAAAAACTAAAAACTGGTATGAAATTATATACAAATTATTCTGTACTTGATAGAATATCAATATATTCATCTTTATTGTTAGATATTTATAAACTTATAATGGATTATGAAATTTGTGGGCATAAAATCAATGTGATGATTTTAAATAAATATATCATGCAGCTTGTTATTATATATTAGTTGGGAATCAACATGATTCAAGACTTTTAAATGTAATCCAATTATCATATATCTTTCAATTATTTTAATTTATTGAAACTTAATACTTATGTTTGTTTGGTATTAGGTACCTTTATAAACATTGTATTCAACATGATACAACATCAATATATGGATTTATAAACTCAAAAAAAATTTCACCTATAGAAAAGACAATTATAGATACATAAATAATGGTTTATAATTATGAAAGATTTAAAAATAATGAAATTCATGTGTTGGATGCTTCCTTATCTTCAAGAGTACGAAAAATATATTTCATAAATTGTTCTCTATCTTAACTGAATAATCACTCACAATTGTTTTTATTAGTGGCCATTGGATTTTGTATTTTTTTTGTTCGGGAGAGAATATTATTACTGGACATGATCTATACATGGCGATGAGAAAGATAATTTTAAGAAATTATTGAATATTTATGTTTTATTATTTCAATACTTATATATTTTATAATGAAATTTTAATTTCTTTCAAACATAATATTTTCAAACCAGGAATTGGATTACTTTAGATATAAAATATGAAAAAAGAGTGAAGATATAAAACATGTAAAAAAAATGTAACTTCTCATTTATAATTTTTACATTTTCACTACAATTACTTAATATTTTATTTTAAATTGAAAAATTATTTTTACATATAATTTTCATATTTAAGGAGTAAAGGAATGTGGATAATATGTTCTAAGATTTAGGTTTGAAATAATTTCAATCGGGATAGTTAAAAAAATCTAGAAGGTTAGATTTTGGTATAACCTTTACTTTAATTTTTCATTAATTATATTTAAAATACTTGTTAAATAATTTATTTTTAATTTGTAACTTGTTTTATGACACGTTTCCTTATACTGGATAAGATCTAAGACACCTACAAAGATAATAGATTGATTAATTCCTTGGTATAATTATATTGTAGATTATTTTTAATATATATTGTAAAGATTAAATTTAAAATTATAAAATTAAATTTCCTTGATTTTGTGATCCTTTTTTTGTTGTTCTATTATTATTTTTTAGTTTATGGTATTATATTGTACTAATAGGTTGGTCATCTATATTTATTTTAATTAATATATATGTATATATATCTATATATCATGTCAGTTATTTTAAAACCAGTTTGAAAATTTTAAAAATATGACTTACCACATTAGTTATGTAAAAATCTATGAGATCAATACATTATCACATTGGGTTTTTAAAAAACTATGTGATAAATTTTTTCCCACATTGGTTTTGATATAATCGACATGGAAAACAGCCTCTAAATATTTATTTTTAGGCTAGTTTCTATTAATTTTTTTTTGGAAAAAAAATGTGAAAAAATATTTATAACCCTATTATAATATTTATTATATATAAACCAATGTGATAATGTATTTATCATGTATTTTTTTTAAACCTGATGTGATAATGTATTTATCATGTCGGTTTTGGAAAAACTGTGTGTGAATACCACCTCCAAATATAAATAAAATTTATAACATTGGTTAATGATAACCAATGTGAAAAACATCTTTATACCATCTAATTTAAAAACTTCATGATGTAAACAATATTAAAAATAAAAAACCAAATTGAATAAACCTTTTTTCACTAGTGTTTATCATTTACACAATGACACAACCCAATACTTTTGTGTACGCAACATTTTAGATCATAGATCCTTCACCACTTGTGGGTAATGTGATCATAGGTGCGATAATTATCCTCTTCTATAACTCTTTAAATATATCCTCAGATTCATCAATATATGAAAACTTCATTCCCTTCAAATTTATCCTGGTTAGTGGGATTGAAAATTTTGAGAAGTTTCTCACGAATCAATGATAGTACCCTACTAATCCAAGGAAACTATGGATCTCTATCATATATGTTTGTATACACTATCTTTCAATTTCATCCATATTTGAAGGATAAATATATGTCCCTTTTTTGGGGATAACATTCCCTATGAATGTTACTTGCTCCATCAAAAACTCATATTTACTATGTTTCACATATAACTTTTCCTTTCACAAGGTCTTTAGTACATAATTCAAATTCTCCTCATGTTCCTCATTTATTTGGTATTAGATAAGATTATTACCTAAAAATACAACCAAATATTTATCAATAAAATCCCTAAATAAACTATTAATTAAGTACATGAAAATATTTGGAGCATTAGAGAGCCCAAATGGAATCACTATGAACTCGTAGTTCCCATGCCTTATAAGAAAATAAGCCTTGGGGATATCCTATTTTATAAGATTTACAAGAAAATAACCAAACTGAAGATACACCTTGGAGAAGTAATGGGCTCCACATATTTGATTGAAAAAGATATTAATTCATGGAAAATGATATTTTTTCTTTATCATGATCTTATTGAGTTCATGATAATTGATTTTGAGGCACATTGAATCATCCATATTCTTGATGAAAAGGAACAATTCAACCCAAAGTGAAGCACTTAACAATATAAACCCTTTATCCAAATTCCATTTTAGTAGTTTCTTCGACTCTTCAAGTTAAATAGTGTTCATTATATATGAATTCTTAGATATTTTTAAAGATCTATGTATAAGTTTGATTGAGAAATAAACCTATCAGCTAAGAGGATGAGTAGGAAATTCTTCATAGAACACATAAAAATAATATCATATAATATAAATTTCCTCAAGGATGATCCTTTCCTTGGTCTCAATAATTTGAGATAGATATTATTAAAAATAAGGAAATAATATTAATGCTTGATGTGATGATTCCAAATGATAACCATCCTTATATTTATACTTACATATAATCATAGGGAAATTCACAATATGGGGAGTGATTTCCTTATCCTGAAAATTTATATTGGCTCTATATAATTAAATCCAACCCATACCTAGGATAGCATTGAATTCTAATAAATGGATTATCATAGGGTTCACTAAAAAATTTATCCTGTAAATATTGATAGGGGATAAGTTATATAACCAGGATGAATTAATCACCCCATTTTCTATTTCGTTGATAAATTGGATTCTATGTTTTGAGGTGGTGTTCAGATAGTTCTATTCAACTTGTTCCATATGAAAGAATGCATAGATCTAGAATCGAATAATATGTTTTCTATTCTTTAATAAATAACTATTGTACCTATCACTACTTCGTTTTTGGTGGTACACCTTAGTGATTATAAAGGAATATGATCATAATTTCTCTCTAGGCCTTTAATGTTGTTGTCACTGGTTATCTTTGAAAACCATTAGATTAGTTCATTAGTTCTCATAGTTTCTTTATTCCTTGTGGTATAAACATTGTATAATTGATTTAGGGTTGACTATAACTTTACATTATTCCATAACATGTTGATTTCTATCATCGACATTCACTAGATAAGGGCCCCTCCTTCCCAAACCTAAAGTGTTTCCTTGTCCCCTTCAAAAATATTCTATGATTAATCTTCTCAAACTTTTGAGAAGTGGGATGTTGGACTTTCATTCCATCATTATATTTATCCATCACTCCCTCAAAATAAAATACTATTCTATACGTCCAATCTCTAGACCCATGAGACCCTTATGATTCATCGATCTTTACTTCACCAATGAGGGAACATCATACAATTTCTTTATAGCTAACAAATTCTCAAATGGATATGTATTTTCATATATTTTGATTTATCCCATTAAATAAGTGTTTGAATTTACTTTTAGGGTCAATAAAAAATTTAGAGGTATAACATGTAATTTTGGTGAATTTTTCCTTGTATGCCCTGATGGATTCATCCTCCTTTAACTTTAGTCCAAGTAACTCCCTCCCCATTTTAAGTTGGAGTGTGTTAGGAAAATATTTATCAAAAAATATTTTCCAATATTGTTTCCATCCCATTATTTTAATCTCTTCCTTAGGCTTTGTATTCTTGATCAACATTCACCATTGATCAGCTCCTCCCTCCATGTGATAAAAAGTCATCAAAACATTCTATTTCTCAGATAATTTAAGTACCTATAAGATATTCTCAATGGAGTTAATATATTGTTTGAAAATTAAGGGATCTAAAGATCCACTAAATTCTAAGGACTTTGTTACATAAGAGTCTCAATTACAACTTTCTCTTTCTTAGTGGAAAATTACTATTCCTCCTAATTCATGTTTTTTTCAAAAGTTGAGTTAATTGAATAAGTAAATTCATGAAGTTATTGAATATTTATCCCATTAATTTGGGAATATCATTTGGGTATCCATCAAATTTCCAATAATATTGGTTGTTGACTTAGTTACTCCTCTTTCTATCCATTAACTAAAATAAATGGAAAATTAAGGGTAATAATTTTCAATATATTGACACATAAAATGGAAACTATTAATATTTATGGGAAAATAATAAATGACTTACTTTCCTTAACCTATAAATTTATGGGTTTTAATATAAGTTATCCAGGGTCTATTTCCTAACATTAAATATCATAGGAATTTTTTCCCTTTATAAAGGTTTATAAATAACTTGTAAATTTTCCAAATAATATCCCTTAGTAGTGTCAAACCAGGTGTGGATTAAGGCCTCTTTTTCATGAATTGGGTACAGGTCAATTTAATACCCAATGATTTTGAGGTTACTATCCCTAGGTACATCTGTTACAAAGCCACATCGACTCATTGTATCTAGAAATGGATTTTCTTACTTGGAAACCACTCACTCTATATTTACCAAACATTAGGGATGTTTTACTATGATTAGTACTATCCCAATGGTTTTCACTATAGTTTTAAAATCATAATCATCAAAAATAACGAGACCTTTTTGAGATACTAACTATGAGAACTCTTATATTTTGTACACTTTATTTTATAATCTATTACATAGAAAAAATCCCAAAAGATTGATAGGTCTACTGTCTTTGTGTAATTAGATACATATCATATTAACTTGAAATAGGGACACAAAAATATTATTTAAAAACTCCTTAACATTTCCTTAAAATATTTTGATCTTCTAATACTTAATTGGATAACCTATGGACATACATAAGAAAGGGGTGAGATATAAATCCCACTAATAGAATAATCAAAGAATATAATGAAGTAAAGTAGTACATGTGAGTTGAGGGAATAAGATGGTGATATAAAAATGGGACAATCATAATCATGAAAATTGAATCATTTAATGAGATGATAACATCAATGAATCATAGGAATATGGAAATAATATAAAACCAGACATCATAATCATAAGTCAAGGAAAACCACCAAGACATAATAACATAGTGTGATTATTCGAACTAATCATGTTCTATACATAATATATTAGGAGATACAATCATTCCATAATGTATTGGTGGGTAATATGATTTTTTTAATCAAACTCATTAATATCATTTACATTATAATGATCCATCCTAATTCGACTTAACACATCACATGATCTGACTCACTATAAAGCCTCAAGCAAACCTCCCTGAATTCTAGAGGCTATCGAGTAGCATTGAGGGTCTAAAAGATGCAATGGGGAGACTATACCATCTTATCAAAGTGCAATAATAGTGGGAAATAACAAAACTCATACACCAAGATAAAAATCAGAGTATGTATAATAAATAAACTAAAAAAGGGAATGTTATAGTAAATTAAATTCAATATAAAATAATACATACATGAGTGGATAAAAGTAAAGAAATTGAAAATATAACATTTGGTCTCCCATAGGGATGAAAAACATAAAAAAATTGGTCTCCCATAGGGCCGACCATATATAAAAGTAAATAAATTTAAAATATATATAATTGGATTTGTTACCAACACTACACTAAACCACATACCTAATATCCATGATGCTTCAGTTGCACCAACCAAATACTAAGACTCCATGAGAGTGGATCCTTTAAAAAAAGAAACACTAGTCCTCCTCCCCATCCATCATGTGAATTATGCTCCAACCATAAATAAAACATTAGGTCTATACACACACCAAGGTGCATTAATATGGGGTGACAAATAAATCTTAGTAGGCCACCCCCAATGGTGGACCTGTAATCTATTATCATAACAAGTTCATATCCATGTGATATTCTTAGCTTAGTCAAAACTAAAAATATTTAGCATAAAAGAATAACTGCATAAGATATGGGACTAAAAAACTAGGCAAATAGCTACCTAAAATTTCTAGCCTAACACTCGAGGTAAATTTTCCCCCACTATGGCCCCCGAAAGTGGATTTATGGCACATGGATCTCCCAGCTGTCTAGAAACTGGTGCATATAATAGATCTACATAGGATCTCCCAGATGTATAAATGAAGAGGCATGAATTCCATACCCTAAGGTGTAACCATAGGTATCCACATGACAAATCGCATCTACTGGGCTCTATGACTCCAATAGAACAATCTGAACTAGTGACAAGAACATATAGGTTGACACAATTACATAACCTGTCAATCCTAAAGGTCCTACAGAATGAAACTGGAACCAACTATAGACCTAAATATATGAGGTATCTATATATAAACTTGGGAGCATACAACATCCATGGACCAAAGAGTATTTAGCATCTATGATATAAAAAACACTTTGTGAGTTCCTCATCACCTCATGATCCTGAATCCACTCTATCTAGGGTTCACACTCAACTAAAGGGTAGTTTCACTCAACCAAATTTTCTATTAGCTCCCTAAGACTACCTAACCATAGACATCTAGTAGATGAGTTGACTAGATCAAAACTTTGGGCTAATACGTTATCCAATATATCATAAGGGTCTTCTCCTAAACAAAATTCTTGAGTATAAATTACCTCAAACATCATGTCCATTGGCTAACCGATCAATGGATGATCAAACCTCAAACCCACTATCCAAAATGATGAACTAGAAAATTTGATCCACTCTTATCCAAAAAAAACATAGGATCCATCCAATATCCCCTAGATCACCGCATGCTACAAAATAGTTTCCACATGCTCTCAATGACCCACCTCAAGGATAAAAAAACATAAGGCACACATGGTTTCCAGGGTCACATCATAAAGTAATTTCCTACTAGGACCCTTCTGAACCCAATCTATCGGTCTATGCATGTCAACAGATCCTTAAATGGATCTAATGTCACAGAAAGAGTAGTGAACCCTACAAGCGGTTCATATAGATCATCTAAATCATGGTACAAGCCTAGTACAACAAGCATCCCAAATGGACCTCAGTTTCCTCCAACGAATCCTTGATCCACAAAGCATCCAATGGGAATCCAAAATAAAATAATGCCAACCAGGGAATTCACAATGATCCTCATGACCACCTCAAAAGAAGGTCCCTATAAGGGAACCTTGACATAAGACAAACTTCAGGGAAACTCCCACACAAGAAATAACTCACTCTAACATCTCGAAAAATAACCCTTCATTAGGTAGCAACTCACCCATAAGGAAATCCAAAGAAACACCAACCACATAGGATTTATTGAGTACTAACTACGGCACCCATAAATCACTTGATTAGAAATATTCCCATAATGGAATCCTCAAGATTACCTCAGAATCATATCAATATCATAATGAAACATAGTTGTAACCACCATCCCATGACTTCAACCCATACTGAAGGCTCCAACACCTCTAAACTCAAACAATGCGTCCAGCGAGTAGGGAAAAAACAAGATATACTTTGAGATACTACTCGATACCATATTTTAGAATCCATTCAAATAACCTAAAACATATTTCCATGGAACACTTCATATAGGCCAATAACCATTATCACAATCCTCACCTGATCATCGTAGCTGACAACCCTGCCCCTAGGAGGATTTTGAATACAAACCTCAAATAAATCTTACTATTGAACACTCATAATATAAAACAACATCCAAAAAAGAGTATTCTACTATAGTAATCTGTAAGTAAAATTGATCAGAATGGAATACTGACAAGTCCAATTCCTACTCCATGGTGAAAAACATTAAAAATGGACAAATATAAGAAAAATTACATAGTGTACTTAGGGTACACAAAGTGAACTTAGGGTACACAGAGTGTACCCCCAATGTTACTACTTTGACATGTTCATATGTCCACTTGACATGTAATTTTATAAAGTACCTAGAAAGTATTCCTTATGCACATCACGTACCCCCACATGGGTACCTGCTCGTGTACCCCACCCCTAACTCAGCAAGTGAAACACCTAAGTACATGGCCTACACCACCCTGTGCACAACATGTAACCCCACATGGGGTACCTACCCATATACATACACCACCTGGGTGTGTATTCCTGCATGGTTTTTACCCCACATAAGTATTGGTTATGTATACTACATGGATAAGTACCCCCACATGAGCCTTTAGTCGAGTACTCCGCCAAACCCCAAACCCACTACATATCATCAACTCCCAAATACAGGGTGTGTAGAACTAAAAACCTCATATTCCCAAATTATGAATAACCCACGGTGTTTTTTCTCTGAACTAAATACCATGTACAAGGGTTTCTCCAAACAAAAATCCCCTGAAATAGCTCTAAACCCCCAATTTCACCCAAAAATAAACAGATCGACAACCATGGGGTCCCCATAAACCCATATAAAGAATTAAGAACATAAAAAACTATTCTATGGGGATTTTGGCAAAAAATAAAAAAAACATACTTACCTATAGGTAGAAACCATTGATTATTCACATAGAATCTTCCACCCAAAGTCACTACACTTCAATCTGGGCCTCAGAAAAAAAAACCCAACGACTCCTCATATATCTCCTTATCATTATTATCTCCCTATCAAAATATTTAATATGCAACCCCAAATCCCGAATTGGTTTTTATTGGAAGACAATGTGGATAATGTCTAAAATAAAAGGAAAAAAATAAAAATGGAAGACAAATGAAAAAGAAAATGAGTTGAGGACCAACACAGGACACAAATTTATTCCTCACCTAGAAAAAATACCCCATTATATATCAACTTCAAAGATGAATTATCAATATAATGATCTATTCAAAATATATAAATGAATAAACATGAAGGAATAAAATAATATTTAACTAATTAAATATATAATATTTTGTGAAAAAATCAATAGTTTTTATTTCCACCAAACTCATATCCTAATGTAAACAACCTATTTAAGGACCAGTAGAGTGTTTGGAAATATAATATGACATCAAATTATAGGAGAATATTACATTTTCCCCTAAAAAATACAAGGAACAAAAAGGTTTAAATTTCCCCTAATTCTCAAAACCTATAATGAAACATATCATCACAGACACCCCAATAGAAATATTTCTCACCCCTGATAAGCCTTTCTGGACAACTAACAGCCAAGATCTCCCCCCCAAATACTAGTGTAGATAATTCTATCTTGACCATCCTTGACCTATCTTATAACATCCACAACTATATCCTAATACAAGATACATTAAATTATGATAGATTTGATGCACCCACCATAATATTATCCTTATCATAATCCCAATTACAAAATTGAAAACCACATACCACACACTATGTCCATCATCGAATGCAATGAATAGTCATGGACAAACCACTCACACATTTTCACAAAAAAAAATCAGCAACCTCCATGCTCAATAAACAACTTAAAATTAGTTTAAAAACCTCTAAGATCCCATGGTGTTCTCCCCACCATAAGTATTTCCTTAAACCACTCTAAAAATCTCAACATGACTCGTTCTAAAATGGGATAGATCCTAAGAAACTAGGATAACATGCCTCAAACTACTTATCATCCTCCACACGTAGTTCAGTTACAATAACCTAGATCACCCTCAACACTCCTATTTAACATAGAGGCATCTCCCTAATGTAAATATATACCATATAAACACCCTTTACACAGGTATCAGTCCAAATACACAAGTTTCCAACTATTCTTTCACTACGTTACCTAAAGAGAAACCAAATTAAGCAGGGATAAGGGTCCAACCAAACCAACCCTCTCAAGCTATCATTGAGATAGGGATAACTCCTAGTGCTCCAATTCTCAAACACCAAGAATACACATGCTCAATAAAATCACATAGAAGAATACCTCAGGGGTACCATAGTGGAAGAACAACCACACCCACCCAAACCATCGGTGATAGTAAGAATGTGGGCCCCTCTACAAGTCCTAATAAAAAAAATTGGTAGGAGTAGTTCCCTCCCAAGTAACACAAACCTGGTACTTTAGTGTAACCACCACATTAAGGATACTCGATCTCGATCTAAATATCTTTCAAGTATCCTTAACATCATTAATCCAAAAACATGGAACTTAGAACACATTACCAACCCACAAGGGTCTCTATGCATCCCTCGATGAAGGGAAAACATCTCCATCACTAAAAAACATCTCAAAAAAAGATCCACATGACCTATCATCAAAATAATATATGTGTGTGTGTGTTTGTGTGTGTGTGTGTGTGTCTTTGTGTGTGGTTTAGTTGAGTATAATTCCACCAGGTACTTATATGTGAAAACACCATATGATTAGTTTATGATACTTTAAATAATTGAACCTCCATCATTAGTAAACACCACATACATACGTATGTCATGTGAATCCTATAGGTATATAATGGTTAATAAACACTAACCTATTTACAATGTTCTAAGATCCAAAAAACAAAATAAAACCTATATCCAAAAACTCAAGTGCATCACACTGGGTGAAATCACACAACCCTAAAAATGGAATCAAAGAAAAGCAATCCCATGCCTTGGAAAATTATACTTATTATCAGTAAATGTGTTCATGGAACACTATTATAATATCAATCATATGTTCTAATACATTCATAGGACACCTATCTACAAACTCCAAAAAAATGGGAAAACACTTTGATACAGTTTTTTAACGAACCATCCTTGGTCTATCTAACACGTTACCAGATTTGGATCACCACAAGGCCTCAAATGAACCTCCCCAAATACCTGAGGTTGTTGACTAGTAGTAATGGTCTAAAAGATATGGTGGGGAAACTATACTCTATTTATCATAGTGTTTCATTTGTTTTCAATAATGTGTCTATATGTGTATGGAAAGGTAATGATTAAAGTTGTTATGATGATTGACGTGGTGATGCATAATGTAATGTTATTGACTCAGTGAAAATCCCACTTTTATTATGAATTGTATTAGTTGACAAGCACTGTCAATAATTGTTGGATGGAAATGGTGATCAATGAGATGGAAATATCTCATTGATATCAATCTAATGATGTTGTCACAAAGCTAACAATTCCTATAGAATTATAATGTATTCATATCCTTGTATTTCATGCTTCGTCAATTCTATATGTTGTTAATTTTGATGATTGATTGAACTGATCCTAAGCTCCAAGGCATGTTTCAATGAATGACACTTTATTACACTATTTGGATAAGGCCATGTAATAATTGATTGAATGGTGAATTTGGGAGATCCATCCACTAGTTTCTAAGTGGATGAAGTATTTGAGAAGATTGATCTAATATTAAATGATTAAGAGGTGTTCCAAAAAGAATAGAAGAAGAAGATGGCTGATGGATAAGGATGAAGATTATTTGAATTTTATTTATGGTTAATTCCATGTCAAATTGTTTATATGTATACTTTGGTTACTAAACAAGTGTTTATATGGGGTTTATATAAAAAACATCAGACTTTGGTTAGCCACCAACCAGCTAAAAGTCTCAACAAAAGGCACATGCGGGACAGGGTCAACCACACCTAAGGGAGGACATCAAGGCCAGATATGAAGCAGTAGGAGAGTATGGGGAAAGGACCATTTGTACATGAGAACATCCATAGGGGTGCCTGGGAGAACTATGAGAATGCTACTGTGTGTGGAGGTAAGACAGGAGGGAGTAGAGGGTGGGTGAAGAGTGCGCCCATAGAATATGGTGTGGGGCGGTACCGGTGTAGGGAGAAGATATATTATTCAGACCCATTTGATGAAGTGAATATTATACAACCTTGAGAATATATGATAAGTTTTCATGTTGGATGACATTTTAAAAATAATGAAGAAATCTCGATCGTCTATCAGATCTCACGACTAATCTGAGCCACTCATCTCATCTGCGCTTATCCATCTAATCAATGTCATCTATCTATCCTATGCCACATCTATTTGAACTAGGACCGTTCGATGACCCTCCACACCATGTCATATTCAACCTCCGATAACTTGACTCCTCTGTATGCTGGAGATGAAGTCGATCCACCTTGATCGAACTTCAGCCACCTTTGTTGATCCAAACTCATGTATAAGGATCATATGGATATCACAAACAAATGAATGCAATTACATTTTCATACATTCTAATGAAACACAAAGAACCTATGTCGTTCGAGGAAAATGTAGTTGTGAGGCCACGTCATGGACATAGTGCATTATTAGTTTAGTGTTTCATGTGTTCTTAATGCATGAACATGAGGAGGATTACACTGTGATATCAGGATCCCGCATTGAACAAAACAAAAGTGAGAGATTCGGTGTATCTATTATCCTGTGTTTAAAATACTTGAAGCCGAAGATCCGGGGAATTCAAATATTTAAACCCCACAGCATATCATAGGGGATTTGAATGTAGAGATATGTTGTGATCCGCACCTATAAAAGTAGAATTCCCTCAACCGATTTTAGTGTTGAAAAATTTGAGGACCCTCATTTCTCCGAATAAGAAGAGTGTTGTGCACAGACAAGATCCGTGAAACTTCTTCTTGCATGAGGTGAAAAGTACTCCTATTGAAAATCCTAGATATAGAAGAAGGCCCCTGTAAATGATCGGCAAGTTCTTTTCACTCTTGAGTTGTTATGCGAAGGTCTGGTTCGTGAAGCCTTACAGGAACAGTGCTTTTCACCTTCCCTATTTCTGCAACACATCTATAGCCAAAAATCCATCATGGTATCTGTGTTTTCATGAGATAACTCAAAACTGAAGAATAAGTAACCCAAGGGAAGAACCTATGAATTATTGTTTTTTCTCATGAGGCAGAAGGTTTGAGAAATTACAACATAGTGTACAAATACACAATCTCTTAAGAATAAGAACTCACTCACACCTTCTACCCATTTGGGTTTGTGAACAAGAAACAGTAGGTCATTCACCTACATGATCCTCCCTTGAATTGTGCATAATCACATACACGTGTGATAAGGCTTTTAGATACCAAATACAAGAGGTATTTAATGCTAAGAAACCCCTGCATGAAGTGACTGAGAATTGAAACTGAAGTTGGGTAGAGTTAAAGAAGATCTTATAACTGAGTTGATAGAGATGGAGTATTCAAGATAGATAGGGTTGATATAGTGAAAGATCATTCTTGAATATTTTATTCTTGATGAATTTGTGTGCACCATTTTAGCCTTATTAGTGAGGTATATTCTTTATCATAAGAAGAAATAATTCCCCGAGAATTGTTACACTAAGGACTGATCAGGAAAGGTGATCATAATTATTGAGCAAGGACAACAGACCATACCAATGGATTTTGATGATTATTGAAGAGATACACATGAAAGTGTGATTCATAAATCCCATGGATAAAGTGCATCATGTCATCTACAGTGAATCAAAATTGAACAAAGAAGGAAGTATCTCAAGTGACTCGAGAGCTAGAAGAACCATGTGTGATTTGGGGAGGAGATAAAGTCTTCAGTGGGACTCTGAAGCAGGCCAGTGGACTATGGTAACACTGTGGGGTGTAGTATAAAGGACATACTGTGAGACTCATGAGAGATATAGTGGGAATATTTATCCACCATTTTAATTGATAATATGATTATATTATAGAATCTGTGTTGGGGAGAATAACCAACACAGTAAGGAGTTGGTCTTTGAACTGAACCTTGTAAATCTGTGTGTTCAGTGCCTTTATATTTACAACATAATTTGAGGTGTTTTTGAGAGACACAAGAAGAGTGGATCAAGTATTTAACTATCCACAGAGGTTTAATTGAAAATAATCAATTTGTAAAAGGTTTAAAGGCTACCTGATTCACCCTTCCCCCTCTTAGTGATTCACAATGATCTGGGAACATAAACTGGTATCAATGGGTAAGGTCACCTCTAAAAGATCCAAGTGAGTCTTTATTAAGGGAAGATTTTAGGAAATGAGTGACCAAACTCAAATGGATATATCTTACAAGACTCTGAAGAATAAGAAAAATAAACATGAAAGGAATCTAAAGAAGAATCTTACTATTAATGGGGAAACACCTTCTAATGAAGTTAATATAGAAGGTATACCATGTAATAATTCGTTTTATTATGAATCATATAATGAAGCATGGTCAAGATGTGATGATGATAGATCAATTAGTGATCTTCATTCTACACTCAAATAACATCTGAAGAATATTACTTGATAATTGTCAAGACATGTTGCTACATGTATCAAAGTTAATTAAGATAAAAAAAAATAGAGCTGGAAGAATAATATTATTCCATGGAAGAGGCATTTTCTAAAAGAGTTGGCATGTCTTACACTCCCATAAAACTTTTCAAAGAAAAGGAAGAAAGAATTTCTCTTTGTAATGAAATATTTTCTAATGCTTCTGAATAATTGAAAGTAAGTATTTGTGACAAATATTTCATTGATATTTTATTTATATAAGCTTTACATGCATTTAAAAAATTTCCCAATGTTTCTTGGGTTCTCAAAGCTACTCAACTAGAAGACAAAGATAACATGGTAAAGGATCTTGAAATTTCATTGCAAGAATTAAGAAATTTTCATGAATAAAAAATGATAAAGATGAATGATAATTGTTAAAGTAATTTGAGATCAGTTGATGATGAAAATAACTCTCTCAGCATGAAGTGTTTAGAGATTGAGGTGAAATTTATAAATTAGCAATCACCCCAAGCTGGAACCTCCCAAACAACTGGAAGAAGATATGTTGCCACTAAATTTTTCATTGAGAACTATGATTCCAAAAGGAGAATTTCATCATATTATAATCCAATGGAAACATCCTCCAAGAAGAAGGTATCCCATAACCTGGTTATTTCTATTTCTACTAATGTAGTTTCATCTGTAAGTACGGGTTCAAATTTAAAAGATGGTAAGATATGGATTGATAAAAATTTTGATACATCCATCAAAGCTTCATGGATGGATAATAGTATGATTAAGAATAATAATTGTCAAATTGATTCTACAAATAAATAAAGACAATTCTAGAAACAAAAATTCACTAAATCTACCTAGACTAATTCTATAAGAAAAATAATGAGATCTATTGGCTACTGTTGGAGTTGTTGGAAGTTTAGGGATCATTCCAATGACTGCTGGAATAATCTTCCTACAAATGAAAATTATGGAATTCCTCCATTTATGGAAAGAAGATGTGGAGAGATAAAGCAACCATAAAAGAAAATATATAATACACATATGAAGATGACTCTTTCTATTAAGAATATATTTAAATATCTTGAAGGCTTCTGTGATAATTGCAACAGAAGTGGTCACAGTTATGTTGAATGTTGGTTTAGTCTAACCTTCGATCATTCATATGTTGATAATAATAAAAGGCCATAAAAATAATAATAAAGGAACAATATTTGAAAAATATTCCATTGGGAATATGAAAAAGAATAAAGTCAATAAAATTGTAAAAGAAACTATTCCCAAGAAGAAGTTTGTACTAGACTCCGAGAATTTCATTTCAACCCAGCAAAGATGATCCTACAATGGAAATAATGTTCATACCATAGATCACTACAAAAAATCAATGTAAATTATTGGAATCAATATTAAATTAAAAAAGTATCAATCTAGGAGAAGTTGGGATTGATTGAAAACATTCCTGAAGATAACTTTGATAAGTTTCATAAGAAAGGTAACATCAAAACATTGAAGAATCCATGTGGAAGCCCCAAACCAGAATATATTAAGAAGGATCGTTTAGTTATCTAGAATAATCAATCGAAAATTTCTAGATAACTACAAAAAAACTAAAGAGGACGCACAAGATAAAGCAAAGAAAAAGGAGAAACATATTATTCCACATGAAGATGAGTTCTAGTTTCATAATAGGTTGTTATCACATGACAACCCAAGTGTCTCACAAGTACTACATGGACAGTGAAATCAGGATTCACATCATGAAAACAAATGTATAACTGTTTTAGTAGGTCAAGTGGGGATGTTGAAAATTGAAAAACATGCACCAGTGGAAGCTACTTCACTACTAGAATAAGTAAGGATAAACAATCCCCACAAGTTGAAGGTGAATAGAATTAAAGGGTTAATGCTGACAATGAAATATCATAATGTAAAATGGAGAAAATACACTAGTATGAAGAGTACTAGACAGATTATATCTATAAGTAAATGAGTTCTTGGGTTTAGAGGAAATTATTATCCATATTGCTTCTATTAGGAAGCTCACATGTGTTCCATCTTATTCCCTTATATTTTTTTGTATATGTGTGCTTATATTGCAGGAAATGAAAGGTTAAGGTCATTATCAAGATGATAATTGGATTAATAAAGTAGAGAAAAAAAAGTTGGAATCATTATTCATGATTTGATCCTTACTTGAAGTGTTACACAGTTGAAGATTAGAAAAGTCAATATATTGAAGATTGTCTGATGATATTTTCCACCATGATGAATCAAAGGGATTACACCCCTTAAGGGGTAGAAAATATGAAGGAGATGATATCAAGTATTATTTCATGAATAATCTTGAAATTCACACAATCTCAAGAATCTTAAACCTGAGGTATTACAATCAAACTTTAATCCCTTGTTCTTAATTGTATTTATCATATCAATTAAGGGGTAGTTCTTGATTGATGACAACATGGGATGAAAGGGGGAGATTTATTTTTACACTTGAACTTTTTAATATGTTTGGTGATGTATGTGTAGGATTCATCATTTTATTGATAAATATGACTATCTATAATCCCTTGGTAAATAATTGATACACTCTGAGCATGATTTCACATGTATGGATGTATATGGATAGCATTTAATACTTTGGTCATATCTCTCTTGTTTTCTACATCGGGTTATCCCAAGTTGATTTAAATTTGATTAACTAAAGTCTCCTTGATAATTTAACCATGCGACATCATCCCTATCTCATAAATATTCAAGAAGATATTCTTTAATGGGAGGAGAAAATGTTTTTAAATAGACCCCACTAAACCTTTGCATTTGGTTTCCAATAAGGAGGAGAAAATATTGGCACACGTATTGAATCTTACAAAGTGTGATTAGGTGATATTGACAACAAAATACAAAGTGGGATATTGTTGAGAATAGTGTTTCATTTGTTTTCAATATTGTATTAATGTGTGTATAGAATGGTAATGATTAATGTGGTGATGATAATTGAAGTGGCTATGCTTATAGTAATGTTATTGACTCAGTGAAAAGACCACTTTGATTATGAATTTTATTAGTTTACAAGAATTTTAAATAATTGTTGGTTGGTAATGGTGATCAATGAGATGGGAATATCTCATTGCTATCAATATAATGGATTTTTTACAAAGATAATGATGCCTGAATAATTGTTATGGGTTCATAGCATTGGATGACACACCTGTGAAATTCTCCATGTTGTAAATTTAGACGATTGATTGAACTGATCCTAATTTCAATGGCATGTGTCAATGAATAACAATTTGTTACACCATTCAAATAAGTAAATGAAATACTTTATTTCATGATGCATTTGGTAGATCCATCCATTGGTTTCTAAGTGGATGAAGTGTTTGAGAACACTGAGATAATAATAAATTTTTAAGAGTTGTTCCAAAAATAATATAAGAAGAAGAGGGTTAATGGATAAGGATGAAGATGATTTTAATTATATGTATAGTTCCTTTCATGTTGAATTCCTTATATTTATACTTTGGTTTCTAACCAAGTGTTTATATGGGGTTTATGAAAAAAATATGGGACTTCAGCCAGCCACCAACCAACCAATAACCTCAACACTAGGCATATGCGGGACAGGGGAAACCGTGCCTAAGGGAGGCCATCACGGTCATCCAGGAAGCGGAAGGAGAGCATGGAGAAAAGATCATGTGCACAAGAGCATGCCCATAAGGGCACATGGGAGATCCAGTGAGAACACCACCATGCGGGGGTGGAAGGGTGATAGGGAGTAGAGGTTGGGCATATAGAGTGCCCGCAGAATCCGGTATGGGGTTGTACCGGTGGGTGGAGAAGATAAATTATTGAGACCCAGTTGCTATAGTGAATATTATAAAGCATTGATAATCTGTGACGTATTTCAATATGGGGAAACATTTTTTAAATTTGGATGTAATCTTGATCTTCTATCAGATCTCTCATCTAATCTGAGCCACTCATCTCATTCGCACTTCCCCATCTAATCAGGGTCTTCCATCTATCCTGCACCATATCTGTTTGAACCAGGACCATTTGATGAGCCTCCAACCCACATCGTCTTTAAAATAGGGTCACCCGACTCCACTATATGCTGGAGATGAATCCAAGCCTCCTTGATTGAACTCCACCCACCTTTTTTGATCTAAACTAATGCATAAGGATCATCTGGAAGCCATGAACACTTGAATTCAATTAAAATTTTCCTGCATCCCAATTAAACATGAAGAACCCCTGAAGGCCAAATAAAACGTAGTTGTGAGGCCACCTCATGGACCTCATGTGTTCATGATTCAGTGTTCTGTGCATTCCTAATGCATGCACGTGAGTAGGATTACACCGTGATATATGGATCCTATATTGAACATAAACAAAGCGATTGATTTGGAGTATCTCTTATCCCTCATTTAAAATATTTGAAATTGAAGATCTCGGGAATTCAAAGATTTTAACCCAATATAATATCATGAGGTATTTGAACATGAAGCAACACTGTGATTTACACCTATAAAAGTAGGATTCCCTTGACCGATTCTAATGTTAAAAACATCAAGAGCACTCGTTTCTTTAAAGAAGCAGAGTACCTTGCACAGAGAAGATCTGTGCAGCTTCAGCTTCTGTGAGGAAAGAATTCCTCCTCATGAAAATCCTACACTAAGGATAAGGACCCCAAAAATGATCAACAAGTTCTTTTAACTCTTGAATTGTTATGCAAAGATTTGGTTTGTGAAGCCTTACAGGAACAGTGTGTTGCACCTTCCCTATTTTTGTGACACATCCATAACCACAAAACCATCCTGGTTTGTGTGTTTTCTTGAGATAACTCAAAACTAAATAATAAGGAACCAAAGGGAAGAACCTATGCATTCAGATTTGTTCACTTGATTTAGAAGGTTTTAGAAACCACGAAACAGTGTACACATACACGATCTCTTGAGAAGAAGAATTCATTCATAAATTCTACCAATTTGGGTTTGTCCAAAAGAAACGGTAGGTCATTAACCTACGTGATCCTCCCTTGAATCATGCATAATCACATGCATGTGTGAGAATGATTTTATATACCCAATACAAGAGGTATTGAATGCCATGGAACCCATGCATGAAGTAAATGAGAATTGAGACTGAAGCTGGGAAAAGTTAAAAAAGATCTTATAACCGAGTTGATAGTGATTGAGTATTCAAGACAGGCAGAGCTGATATTGTGCATGATCATACTTTCAAATTATATTCTTGAAGAAGTTGTATATACCATTTTCACAAATATTAGTGAGGTCGAGTCTTCATTATAAGAATAAATAATTGCTCGAGAATTGTTACACTAAGGACTGATCATAAAAGGTGATCAAAATTATTGGTCAAGGCCAACAAACCTTACCCAAGGCTATTTAAGATTCTTGAAGAGATAAATAGGGAAGTGTGATTCATCAATACCATGGGGAAAGAGAATCAGATCATCTATAGTGAATCAAAAGTGAATAAAGAAGGAAGATGCTCATGTGACTCAAAATTTAGAATAACCCGGTGTGATTTAGGGAGGAGAAGATGTCTTCAATGGGACTCTGAAGTAGGACAGTAGACTCTGGTAACACTATGGGATGCAGTATAAAGACCCTCATGTGGGACTCAATAGAGATACAGTGGGAATCTATATTGACCATTATAATTGATAATAAGATTATTTTGTAGAATCTATGTTAGGGAGAATAACCAACACTGCAAGGAGTTGGTCTTTGAACAGAACCTTGTAAATCCTTTTGTTCAGTGCCTTTATATTTAAAATGTCATTCGAGGTAAGTATGAGAGACACAAGAATATTGGATCAAGTATTTAACAATAAAAAGAGGTTTAATTGAAAATAATCAATTTTTAAAAAGTTTAAAGGATCACTGATTTACCCCATCCCCCTCTCAGTGGTTCACACTGATCTGGGAACTTCATGCCCTCTTGTCAGAGTGAAAAAATAGTGTAAAATAACTAAACTCATACACATGGATAAACATTAGAGTATGAAAAATAAATAATCTAAAACAAGTCCATGCTATAATAAATTAAATTCATCATACAATCATATAAACACAAAGTATGAAAAACATAAAAAAGTTGTACACCCACTAGGCTGAACACATATACAAAATAAATAAAAAAATAATAATAAAATAGGATCTACGACCAAAATTGATCCCAAAAACATATCTAATCTCCATGTTGCTTAAGCTGCACCAACCTGATCCTGAGTCTCCACATGTAAATCTCTACTCAATCAAGGAACACTATGCCTCTACCCCATCCATAACACAACCAGTTCTCTAACCAAAAATCAAAATTTAGGTTTTCATGCATGATGAGGTGCATCTACAAGGGGTGAGAAATAAATATCAGTAGGACACCCTTAATAGTGGACCTATAATATGTTTTCATAACTAGTTCATGCACATGTGATATGCCTAGCCAAGTCAAAACCAATAATATATGGAATAAAATAAAAACATCATAAAAAAGAGGGATAAAAAACCTAGAATATATCCAATCATGGGTTCTAGTCCAACACTTGAGGTAAATCTACCTCCACTCTATCCTCCACCAGAGGATTTACAAAAAGTGGATATCTTATCTGCACAATGATCAGTGTAACCTCCAGATCTACATAGGATCTCCAAGATGTCTAAAAATAGAGGCATGAAAGTCAGACCTCAGGACCTAACCATAGGCATCCACTAGAAAAAGTTAATCTACCAAGATCTAGGACTTTAATAGAAAAATCTGAACTAATGACAAGAATATATTGGTTGACACAACTAGAGAAACTATAAATCCTGAAGGCCTTACAGAATGAATTAAACAACTACTAAAGACCCAATTGGTGTGATCCATAGATAAACCTATGAGCATATAGAATCCACGGCCCTGTGAACGCTTAGCATCCACATTATACAAAACCAACATTGTGAGTACCTTGGCACCTCATAAGCTCTAATCCACTCTAGCTAGGGTGCACACTCAACTATAGTGGGGTTTCACACATCCAGATCATCCATTGGTTCCCTGATCCCATCTAACCATATCCAACAATTGTAGGAGATAACCAAATAAAAACTCAAGGAAAATAACTGATCCATGATATAACAAAGGTATCCCCCTTAATTTCTTGAGCAAAAACCACCTCAAACATCATGATTAATATCAAACCAAACATTGGATGAAACAAACTCAAACCCACCATCTAAATAACTAAACTAGCAGTATCAATCCACTATCATCTAAAAAATAATGGGGCACCTCTATGGTCCCTTGGATCTCTTCATCCAACAAAAAACTACCACGGACTCTCAATAACCCACCTCAGGGCCATCCAAAAATAAAGTCTCCCACAATCCCCAAGGTCACAATATAAAGTGATGTCTTATTAGGGACTCCCCTACAACACCCAAGATTTGAATACATGAATGTTAATAGATCCTAAATTGGCCCCAAGGCCACAAAAAGAAAATGAAACCCTATGATGGGTTCCTCTACATCATCCAAATCATGTTACATTCCTAATGTGGAAAACATCCCAAATGGAACTCAGTGTCCACCAATTGATCTTAGATAAATAACATGCCTAATGGAAATCCAAAAGAAAAGCACTATAATGAGAGAATTAGAAATAACCTTTATAACCACCTAAAATTCAAGGCCCTATAAGGGCTCCTCAGTACATGAAAAATTTCATGTAAATTCCCATGTAAGAACAAACCTAAACCAACCTTCCTGAAAAACAACCCATCCTCGTGTACTAACTCACCCAAAAGGGAATCCAAAGAAACACTAAGCCACATAGGATTTATCAATTAAAAATTATAGCACCCACTGACTATTTGATCAAAAAAAATCCTACGAAGGGATACTCAAGAGTCCCTGAGACTCATCTTAATATCTCAATGAAACCCATCCATAACCATTGTCCCACAACATCAACCCATCCTGATGGCTCCCACAACTCTAAACATGAGAAACCATTCCCAACACATAGGGACAAACCAATATCACCTCAGAGATACTAATTGATACCATATTCTAGAATCCATGTAATCAATATCAAATAGATCATTATGGAACACACTATTAGAATCGGGAACTGATCTCACAACCCTCATCTAGGCCTCACAGATCACAACCTAACCCTCAAGAGGATTTTGATTCCAAACCTAAAATATATCCTCCAACTAAACTCTCTATGTCTAAAACACCACCAAAATATCCTTTAAACGTTGAAAGGATTCCACCATCATGATCTACAAAGAAAAATTCTCAGAATAGACTACTCACAATTCTAATTTCTACTCTAAGGAAAAAATAGGCAAAACATGTTAAGGCAGGAAAAAGTATATGACGTGTACATCAGGTACATGGAGTGTACCCCCAAAGTTCCTCCTTATATGTGTGTCTTAAGCCACTATTCATGAAATTTTCCAATTTACATGGTGTGTATGGCATATACATGGCTTGTACCCCTACATGGGTAGCTACCCTCGTACCTCATCCATCCCTTGACATGTAAAATGGCCAATTACATGGCAAGTGTCACCCTGTGCATAGTGTGTAACCCCACATGGGGTAACTTCCCATGTACATAGACAAATACACCACCTAGGAATGTAATCCTACACGGTTTTCACCCACATGGGGACTATCCATGTACCCGACACAGGCAAGTACCCCACACGAGGTGTTTATCCAAGTACTCGGCCACACCCACAAACCCACAACATGAGATGTACTCTCAAATACATGACATGTAGTCCAAAAAAACCTTATTTTCATGAAAAAAAAAGAACACATGGAATGTTTTCTCTAAACTACACACTGTGTACATAGGTTTCCCTGTACTGAAAGCCTATGAAATATCTCAAACCACCAAATTTATCCTGGAAATCCATATATCGACCCCCATAGTGTCCCCGAAAACCCATATAAGGCCTTAAAAATTAAAACAAACTCATATATAGGTATTTTTGGAAAAAATAAAAAATAGGACTACCTCAAGATGGAATCTAATGAATGTTTGCATCGAATCTTCCACCTGCAGTCACCATACTCTAATCTGGGCTTCGGATAAACTCCCTACGGTTCCCCCTCCCTCGCCCTCTTTTTAGTATCCCCTATATCTCTCCTGGACATTAAACAAAAAATCCCCAATGGTCATGCACAATAATATAAATGGGATAAAGGGGGAAAGGAAACAAAGAAAGGATGAAAAAATAAAAGGAAAAAAGAAAAGGGAGGGGGTCTGATTCCGGTGCCCGAAGTAAATTTATGCCTCACCAAGTGAAAATCCCTGATTTAGAACTCAACCAAAAATATAGAATCTCAATATGAAACTCCATTCAAAATATATGACCAAATGAACATATGTGAATAAAGTAATATTTAATTAACTAAATATTTAATATTCTATGGAAATTTAAATATCTCGAATTTCCACTGAACTCATGTATTAGGGTTAACACCCTATTTTGAAACAAACAGAGTGGTAATAAAAATTATCCAAGGTCATCATATATTAGATTTTACCATTTTTTCTCTGAACACTCCCTATAATTAAGTGGTTCATGTTTTCCCTAATTCCACAACAAATTACTATGTGGATCTTCATATACAAGAATTTGTCTTCCACATGGACCATAAAAAAAAAGAACATATTTAATAACTTTTAATCCCATGATTAAGTAGTGTGGTGCACATACATGGAGTTCCCAAACCAATTAATGATATCCACAACTAGGAGAACATCCTTGAGTGGAAATAAGTATGGGTATTAAAAATAAAAAAGTTTTTCATGGAAAATCATGAGATAATTTCAGCATCATAACAGTTGTGTATAAAGGTTCATTGTAACCACTATAGTTTCCATAGTTTGATCCTTTTATTATTTCTACTTATATATATGGATTTTTTTTCTTAGATTTGGAACCATGTTTTCAGTATCTCAGGACCCTATAATTAATATATTAAAAATAATAATTTAAATTAATGTTTACATATACATATTCTCAGAATAAATGGTTTTAACATTAATTGGTACCTAAGATAGAAAATATAAGAACTGAATTGTTTCTGGGACACTATATTTACCATTTTTGTGGTTTAAGGTTGGTAAAAAATGGTGTTTATTGGAATATGGATGATGTATGTTTCATTAATTACATGAAATAAATGATCAATTTAATTTATTAAATGGACAAAAATCTAATTTACACCCTATATCTATGTCACTATGATGAATATATATAGTTATCCACATAACCCTAGGTGATTAGAGACGATGAAGGGAGATATTTATTGATGGTTAAAACATTATAATGTGTATCAATGAAAAATGATCTAGGGGGTCCATTATATGAAAGATGAACATGGCGGGATATTCATCATCATCTCTAGTAGGTATGTTCTTCACCAACGATTAATAATTTTTTTAGGAAGGGATTATTATTTCACATATTTATCCCCTTTAGATTTAATTGTTGTTCATGGATTATCTATCTTTGTAGTTTCTCAGAAACCTATAATTTATTTCCTCTATCTTTAAGTTAGTGTTGGGATCCTGATTATTTATTTATGTTTCACATATGTTTCTCCCCCTTTAATTAATAAAACTATAATCATTGTTCGGGATCACATAGTCCAATGATTGTATCACTTTTTTATTATACTTTTATCACCTCTATTATTTTGTACCTCTCGTACCCCTCGTGGTTTGATTTTCATGATCACAATCACTTTTCTTTTTATCTAATCCTCTTTCAAGTGTTTTTGGATGATAGGAATCATTTCAGGTTACCAAGGAATTGGGCCAAGCAAGCTGAAGCCAAGAAAGGAGCCAAGTGCACTGTTTTCATGTGCACCGGCCAACCGGTGGATCAGCACCGGCCAGCCGATGGACCATTGACAGAAAGGCTCTCCACTGTCCAGATCACCGGCCAAACCGGTGGCCTCAGCACCGGCCAGCCGGTAGAGCCCATACCGAGAGTCCAGCCACGGCCTCCACACCGGCCAACCGGTGGCCTCAGCACCGGCCAGCCGGTGGCACCCATCCAGCACAGTGTTTGCTACTGCCTCAGCACCGGCCAACCGGTGGCCTCAGCACCGGCCAGCCGGTGGAGCCTGAGCCCGAGCCCTCCTCCATTTTGCACACACCGGCCAACCGGTGGCCTAGCACCGGTCAGCCGGTGGAGCCAGTCAAACTAGCCGTTGGGATTTTGACCAGCCTGTCCACTTGGCCTCCAACGGCTCCGAAAGCCTCTCCAACGGCTCCAAAGGCCTCTAACGGCCATATTAGGGTTCCCCCTCTATAAATAAAGGACTAGGAACCCCCGAAAGCCTAAGGAACATAACCGGAACTATTGTGAAGCCAACGGACACATTTTCCATCATTTGGCGAACCTCCGGCGGATTCCTCCAAGGAACCCCAACTGCTCCAATCCAATTCCACATCCAAGGAGCATCACCAAAGAAGCTTGGGAGTGCATGTTTTCAGCTCCAATCATCCATTGGCGCCCAAGGCTTCTCCATATACGGTTTTTATTGTTTTATTCATTTTGAGCTTTAAATTGAGTTTGTGCCTACAAACTCCCATTTCTCTCATCCTCCATTCTTTTGGATTTTCACATCACCTTTAAGGTTTGAAGAGGTTAGTCAAGCCTTCCCTTTTAAAAGGCTTGAGTCATAGGTGAGCTAGCCTTCACCTGTAAGAAGGCTAGTGGGTTCTTGCTCAACCATTGAAAGAAAGTGGGTTCTTGCATAACCATATAAAAGCAAGCTGTAATAGGTTCTAGACTACCTGTAAAGTCTAGTGGGTTTCTTGCTAGAACCATTGAAAAGCAAGCGGTAGAATCTCTCAACGGTTGAGTTGGGAGCGAAGACGTAGGCCGGGTTTTAGGCCGAACTCCGTTATCAATTCTTGTGTCTTGCCTCTTTATTTCCGCTGCACTTTTAACTTTGATTTTAAATTGTTAATCTTTTTTAAAAGGCAATTCACCCCCCCCCCCCTCTTTCCATCACTCCTTTCTTTCTCCGCCCAACAATTGGTATCAGAGGAAAATTTGAGTAATACCCTAACCGGTTTCAAATTCAAGATCCATTGTGATGGCTTCAACTTCTATCGCCCCCGAAGGATTTTCTTTGGGTCGTGCTCCATTTTTTGATGGAACCGACTATTCTTTTTGGAAAACCCGCATGACTACATTTCTTAAAAGCATTGGTTATCCTATTTTTAAAATTTTCATGCATGGTTATTCACTTTCTTCTCCCGATGAATCCAAATGGACCCCCGAAGACATTGCAAATTTCGAGCTTGATGGCAAAGCCATGAATTCTCTTCATTGTGGGTTAGACCGTAATGAATTTAATCGTATTTATACTTGCTCATATTCTTATGAAATTTGGAATCTTTTAGAAGTAACCCATGAAGGTACTAAAGGCGATGACAAGCCCGATTGTCCACTCAAAAAGAAAAAGGCCAAGAAAAAGGAAAAGAAGAAGGCTTTCAAAGCCACATGGAGTGATAGCTCCACATCCTCCTCCTCCTCCTCGAGTGACAACGGTAAAAAATGCCTAATGGCATTTCATGAGGTAACCTCTTCCGACTCCTCTTCCTCTAGTTCCTCAAATTCTTTTAATCATTTATCATATGAGGATCTCCAACATGCTAGAGATCAATTGGAGGAAGGTTTTCACGAACTTTCTTCCAAATTTGTTGCTTTAAAAAATAATTTCAAAAACCTCTCTTCCGAAAAAGAACAACTTCTCAAAGAGAAGGAAGAGTTGACCCTCAAAATCCAAAATCTTCCCGATATTGATTCCATGGAATCAACTATCAAATATTTAAGGGAATCCCTAGCCAAGTTCACCCAAGGGGAATAAAATCTGACCAAACTACTAGGTTCTCAACGTGTATCTAGAACCACCCAAGGGCTTGGCTATTCCAAGTAAGATTCCTCTTCCCATGCACCCCCTATTTTTGTAAGGGGGAGCTCCCAATTTAAATTCTGCAATTATTGTAAAAAAGCTGGGCACATGATTTATGAGTGCAATTGTAAAAATGCCCGGTATGGCCGCCCCAAAAGTATTTTCTTTAATGATGAATTTTTTTAGGAGAAGACCCGCCACTAGACAAGTATGGATTGAAAAATCCCTTCTAGCGAGTCTCTCCGGGCCAAAATTTGTCTTGGTTTGATAATCCTCTCCCCGGAGTTTTGTTTTTTTTTATTTAGGGGGAGTTAGGATCGTTTAAGCCCTTTTGATTTCAATTTCAAAATTTTCGTTTCAAACTTTCAATTTCAACACTTGGTGTCAAATTTTTCAATTCAAACTGTTATTCAATTTTTCACTCAAAACTTTCAATTCAAACTGTTATTCAATTTTTCACTCAAAACTTTCAATTCAAACTGTTATTCAATTTTTCATTCAAAAACTTTCAATTCAAATTTCAAAAATTTCAAATGGTTTAAAATCTATTTTTCCCTCAATCAAGTTTTATGCCCCGTGCTATTTTGATAATCACAAAGGGGGAGAAATTCTTGGTTGATTGGGGGAGAAATCTTTCTCTAATGCATTGCTTGTTTTCAATTTATCTTTTAAAGCTTGCCTTTCATTTCATTTTTACATTGATTGTTTTGGTGATTGTGATCATCAAAATAGGGGGAGATTGGTGTACCTCTCGTACCCCTCATGGTTTGATTTTCATGATCACAATCACTTTTATTTTTATCTAATCCTCTTTCAAGTGTTTTTGGATGATAGGAATCATTTCAGGTTACCAAGGAATTGGGCCAAGCAAGCTGAAGCCAAGAAAGGAGCCAAGTGCACTGTTTTCATGTGCACCGGCCAACCGGTGGATCAGCACCGGCCAGCCGATGGACCATTGACAGAAAGGCTCTCCACTGTCCAGATCACTGGCCAACCGGTGGCCTCAGCACCGGCCAGCCGGTAGAGCCCAGACCGAGAGTCCAGCCACTGCCTCCACACCGGCCAACCGGTGGCCTCAGCACCGGCCAGTCGGTGGCACCCAGCCAGCACAGTGTTTGCTACTGCCTCAGCACCGGCCAACCAGTGGCCTCAGCACCGGCCAGCCGGTGGAGCCTGAGCCCGAGCCCTCCTCCATTTTGCACACACCGGCCAACCGGTGGCCTAGCACCGGTCAGCCGGTGGAGCCAGTCAAACTAGCCGTTGGGCTTTTGACCAGCCTGTCCACTTGGCCTCCAACGGCTCCGAAAGCCTCTCCAATAGCTCCAAAGGCCTCTAACGGCCATATGAGGGTTCCCCCTCTATAAATAAAGGACTAGGAACCCCCGGAAGCCTAAGTAACGAAACCAGAACTATTGTGAAGCCAACAGACACATTTTCCATCATTTGGCGAACCTCCGGCGGATTCCTCCAAGGAACCCCAACTGCTCCAATCCAATTCCACATCCAAGGAGCATCACCAAAGAAGCTTGGGAGTGCACGTTTTCAGCTCCAATCATCCATTGGCGCCCAAGGATTCTCCAAATATGGTTTTTATTGTTTTATTCATTTTGAGCTTTAAATTGAGTTTGTGCCTACAAACTCCCATTTCTCTCATCCTCCATTCTTTTGGGTTTTCACATCACCTTTAAGGTGTGAAGAGGTTAGTCAAGCCTTCCCTTTTAAAAGGCTTGAGTCATAGGTGAGCTAGCCTTCACCTGTAAGAAGGCTAGTGGGTTCTTGCTCAACCATTGAAAGCAAGTGGGTTCTTGCATAACCATATAAAAGCAAGATGTAATAGGTTCTAGACTACCTGTAAAGTCTAGTGGGTTTCTTGCTAAAACCATTGAAAAGAAAGCGGTAGAATCTCTCAACGGTTGAGTTGGGAGCGGAGACGTAGGCCGGGTTTTAGGCCGAACTCCGTTATCAATTCTTGTGTCTTGCCTCTTTATTTCCGCTGCACTTTTAACTTTGATTTTAAATTGTTAATATTTTTTAAAAGGCAATTCACCCCCCCTCTTGCCATCACTCCTTTCTTTCTCCGCCCAACATATTCTTCATGTTCTTAATCATTGGTCCATCGGGTCGGCAATTTGAAATTACCGGCCAGTTCAAGTGTGATCAAACCCCCAAAATCATGAAGAATTCATGAATGACCTTGGGATAGATGGGTTGCAGATGGTTTGAGGTGGATTTTTGAAAAAAAATAGTTTTATTCATAGATAGATACCCCCAAATAGTGATGGTAGGTGTATCAGTTACCACTCAACTAACCGAAATCCCATTTTCCAACAAACGGAGGCAAAAAAATAATGATTATAGATGATCGCATTCAGTTTTGGTTTATTTGGGTGTGTAAAATGGTATGAATGGAGGTGGTAATCAAGAATATTATTTAAATGTGGAGACCATTCAATATTGTCTATGTAAAACCCTATAACACATCATGTAATGTAGAGGAACACATGTTGTGTATATCAGATTATCATGGCGGTTAGGGTTTTGGATAAGTTATGTATCACATGAAAAGTGGTCAAGAAAACGTAATATGTGACACTACTCGGGTATCCAATCCATGTTCTATGAGCACACGCCCAGGATCCCAGGTGAATAGACATGTTCTGTCCCTATATAGACATGTTGTGTGGAGCTACATAGTTGGTTGAACCATGTATCAAGGGAAAATACTCGGGACCCTATGTGAAATTAAAATTCATTTTCCTATAATTACATTCCATGTTGAGAGACATGGATACCTAATCTATGTCCATGTAAGGATACACCTGGTCCAACAATTGATGTCACATGTCATGTGACCCTATGTACACACCATGTACTTTTTCCCAGAAACTCAATGTTGTGTATCTCTTACATTGAGACATGGATTTAGGCCCATGAGTATCATATCCTGAGTATTTTTTTACATATGATGTGATGATAATATTTTTTTTAATTAGATTTATGATTTGAGGAGTTACAAGTGAGATTATTCTTCTATAAATTCTTAACCAATGTAAGTGATTGGGTTTGATCATTAGAGAGATGTCTGGGTCAGTACTCCCCTTTCACACCAGTTCATGGATTCTACATATTCTTTATAGAGTTAGATTATGTACTCCCCCACACTAAAGAGTATGTTAGTACTCTATATATAGAGTGGTACTCCCCCATAATTTATCTCTAGTGGGGAGTGAGTTCTCCACTGAAGATAGTGGTGCTTCTACTATGGATCACAATAGAGAATAATAGTCCCACCACTCTGATTCTTATAAGCTTGTGTATAGTTCTTAGAATCGGGGAGAGGACCACTAGGATCTACATTTAGACTCTTCATTCATATCTAGTTGTGAAGATGAAGATCCTATTTATCTCTTTATTTTGGATTCTTTAGGAGAATATCTAATGTTTGTTTTATTTACCCTCTTTCCTTAAAGGTTGATCTGACTATTTTATTACTTTTATTCACCCTTGGTTTTAAAGGCATACTACTGGGTATGTTTATAATCACACCTACATGGTCTATAACCACATGTGTTAGGTCTTATGCAGATTATGGACAGATCAGTGGTGACTTTGGTGAATCATGTTTCGGTGGAACATAGATGCACTTGGAGATGTTTAATGTGTTCAGTGGTTAGTCTTGACGATTGTGATTTGGTATCTCTTTAGTTTCAATTTTTTTAGTTGTTTTCATGTTGGGACCTCATTTGTAGTTGGGTCTGTATTTTTTCCCTTACACTTATATATTACCTTGATGGACTGTATTTACTTCCTATAGGTTTTTTCATGCATCTTTTAATTTCAGGATGTTCCATCTTTATACGTGTAACTCTACACTATTGTATGGAGTTGGGTGTGTATGAGAATAGATATATTAGGATAAGGCCTCCTGTTATAGTAATGTGCATTATCGATGCTTTTCTTATGCCCATGGTCTATTGGAGGAAAGCTGGGAGTGTCACCCTTAGCTTATTGTCGGTGCGGGTAGGTCCCACGTAGGATGATTCATGAAAAATTTGTATCATAATAGGTTTTTCTAGGGGTTGGTATTTGGAGTTGGAAATGTCATGGGTATTGGTTTAGGAACTTGGGGAAATTATGTAAAATTTTCTTGAGTTCATATCTCATGCTAGAGAACCCAAAAATGGTGTGGCAGTTGATGTATACACACACCAGGACTCTAACTACCTAATTGTTGACTTGGAATACCAAGGCATCAGTTGTAAGGAAACAAATGGTACATTAGTCATATAGGATTGATAATTTTTATGTAAATTTCCTTGAGTCTACTACTCAAATACTCTCTTCAAACCAAGGTATGTATTATTAACATTCAGGATGCCTCTTCAATGACATCTAGCTGGGATACCACAATAGGGTCATAATAATGACTAGTTGAGTGATGATACCTTAATACACTGACCTATTAATGAGTTTTTTCATTTACATGACCATATAGTAGTTATTTAAACCATTGGGTAGCGTGTGGATCCACCTTCAATGTTCAAGTGGGTGATCGAATGTATATTGGGAAACCAATAGCTCTAATAGATCAGAAAAATGATGCATGTAGGCTTAGAACATTATAGGAGTTCCAATGATAGATGCCACTGAGGTTTTAAGGATATTCATACCCTTATGTGGTGGAATATTGGATCAAGGTGGTCCCTAAGTTTTATGGATTTTTTAGACCCCTCCTGATCATATGGTTTAACATTAAACCAATCTTCTCCATAAAGAAGCAAGTTGATATTGGGGTATGATAATTTAAACCCATGATGATATGATTCTATCATGGATAGACTTTCAAAAATTGATTTACAATGAGTATTATTCTTCGATCTTGCGGTCTATGTATATCTAAGATCTTCTAAAGTTATAATAAGGTGATTTCTCTATTTCTAAGTACACATAAATGTTTACCAAACTTACATTTTATTCTCTTGATATGGTGTTGTAAGGATACTTATGAGAATGAAAGTTTATGCAGGTTATTATTAGGTACATCCAAGATAAAGTGGTATTCTTATTAATTCCCACTTATGTTAGAGTATTGGAATAGTAATTGGTTATAGATAAATTTCTAAAAGAATTATGTCTAGCAGTTGGATCCAGAAATGGGAAACATGGGGATGATTTATCTTTATCAGCAAGTAGGAACCCATCATTGGTGTCTCGTCACAGGAGTCACACTAATTCCTCTAACTCAAACAAATGAATCTATATATTTTTGTTCACATAGAGGTTCTAGTCATCCTAGTGAGGTACTATACTATTCTTTTAATAGTTTAGGTTAGAAAAATTGTTATTTCACAGCTCATCATGATACTGATGGTGGTCAAGAAATGGATGGACCAATTTGGTAGAAGTAGTTTCCTGATCAGGGGTCTCCTAGATGGCCCTGAAGGAGGCATTATGGATAGAGGAGCTGGTGGATCCCCATATAAAGGATTTATATGTGGAGGATGATGTTATGAATTAATCCCAACAATGCCTCTAAGAGAAACACTCCAAGATCAGAGGTTTGTAGTTTGAGGGTTTAGTTAGATTAAATATATGGAGGGTTATGACCAAGCTTCTCATGACTTGATTAGAGGTATGATCTATATCTTATTTACGTTATCTATAATAGTTTTAGACATAGGTGTGAGTTATTCCCTCATATAAAAATCCCCTGTGGGGGAGATGAAGATTATAGTATAGTATTTGGACTGTAATCTATGGCTATAGGTTCCTATAGGTATAAATTCTTCTATATTGCACATCTACTAGAAGTGTGAGTTGGAACTTAGTGGGGATAGTTTCACATGGGAACTCTTTTTCAATCCAATGAATACTTATAATGTAATCATGGGTATGGATTGGTTTTCCATGGTTCATTACTATATAAACTAACCTCATAGGATGGTTAAATACCTTCACATAGATGGGACAAGACCCACCTTCATGGGTGAGAGGGATCATATAGTTGAGAGAGTGGGTCTTGTGAGTAAGAAGCTCCAACCTATCACCCATATTTTCGGTTGTTGGTCCTTGGTGCAGTAGGCACATTAGACATTTGTCTTCCAATAGTAGTGTAGGATTTTATATATGTATTTCTTGAAGATGATCCATAATAAAATCTAAGTTGGATTATTGACTTTTGCATTTATTTTACCCTAGGACCGAAATGATATCTTAAAAATCATGTTATATGTATCTTAAAAAGTTCCTCAAGATGAGGGTTTAGTTGTAATAACTTTTAGATAAAGGATTTATTGAATAATGTGCATCCCACAGAGAAGCTCTATTGTTGTTCGTGAAAAAATTTGATGAGATTTTGAGGCCTTTCATTGATTACCATCACCTGAACAAGGTGAATATCAATAATAGGTACCCCTTACCATGGATTGAAGACCTTTTTACTATTTGAAGAGTGTGAGATGGTTTTTGAAGATTTATCTCGGGTCCATCTTCCATATGTTGAGGGTTCACAATTATTATATTATGAATATTCAATTATGATGTTTCTATGCACATTATGAGTTCCAAGTGATTCCTTTAAGTATGAATAATTTCTCCATTATGTTCATGGAAATTATGAACCGAATATTCTATGCATACTTGAACTGATTCACATTGGTCTTTATCGATGACATTCTCATATAATTTTTATATGAGAAGGATCATACAGATAATTTGAGGGTGGAATTAGGCTTAATTTGGTAGAAACAACTATACATTAATCTCTTAAAGTGTTAATTTTGGATTCTAGGGGTTCACTTTCTAGGGAATGTCATCTTTGATCATGGTATAGTTTTGTAACTGGTAATTATTGATGTGTTACTTTCTTGGGAACAACCCAATAGCATGTCGGAAATACAAAGCTTCCTCGGTTTGGTGGGGTAATATTGGAGTTTTTTGGGAAACAATTACTGGAATGTATCCTATTTTATAACATTGATGTGTAAAGGGAAACAATTTACCTATACTAAGAAGTGTTAGAGAGCCTTCGAGGAGTTGAGGTATAGGTTGACTATTGGTTCTGTGTTGATGCTACAGAATGAAGTTTTCGAGTATGCATTGTTTTGAAATGCCTCTAGAGCTGATCTTGAGTGTGTTTTTTTTGTAGAGGTAAGCAGTGAGTGATTATGGATCAATGTAGTTGATACCCTGTGAGAAAAACTATATCAATCACATCTTGGAGTTGGTAGCAGTAGTCTTTTCCTTGAATATGTGGAAGCATTGTCTTTTGGGTGAGCATTTTGATGTCTAATCAAACCATCAGAGTCTTAGGTACATCTTTACCTGTAGATATCTCAACCTAAGATAGAGGTATTGGTTAGAGTACCTCTAGGACTACAAAATGGAGATATTCAACACTATAGGGAAGGTCAATGTTTTAGAGGATGCCCTTAGTAGTAAATGCCATTGTTTCTTAATATAGGAGACATCCGAGAATTTTCCTTCATTGAATTTGACCCTAGTGGAAGAGAGGGGTGAAGTTTACCTTTAGTTGATGAGGGTAAAGCCACCAATTATTTTTCATGTCAGATAATCTTAGTCAGTAGATATTGATTGGAAAGTTTTATATGACCAAATATCCTCAAGATATTCACTAGAAGGGTTTTATGATGGTGAGGAAAACATCGTCCTTTTATAGGGATGGATGGTGGTTTTGCTCATATTATGTGAGAAGGTGTTTACGAAGTTTCATACATTCACCTTAGATGTATATTCAGATATGGAAAATATATACAAGGATCCCCCGAAATTAGTTTTGGTTGTCCTGCATGAGGAAAAGTGTTGTTGATTTTTTTGATACCTCACATGTCAACAGGTAATGGCTGAACATTAGGTTCCAATAGGTTTAACTCAACCTATTTAGATCCCATAATGTAAGTGGGATTCCATATCAATAGAATTTGTTATGGGTATTCCATAGATAGTAAAGGTCTGTGATTTTATCTAGGTGATTATCAACTGGCTTACCATGTCTGAAAATTGTTTTTTCATCTAGAAGAAAAGTTTTTTCAATATTTTGGGTGGTCGTGCGTGCATAAGACCTTTCAGATTCATGGGGTACCCATGAAAATTGTCTCTGGCCATGATGATCAATTCACATCATAGTTATGGAGAGGTTTGCAGGAGTCTTTTGGGACCCAATTATGGATGATCATAGTGGTTCACACTTCGAAAGATGTTCAGACCAAGTGGACCATCTAGGTTTGGGAGGATATGTTGAGGTCCTTTTTATTATACTTTTGTTGGAGCTATAAGGATCACTTACTGTTGTTTTAGTTTTCCTATAATAACATATATTACTCAAAAATTGATATGGGACCTTCTAAAGGAACTATACGGGAGACCTTGTAAGTCACCCTTGTGTTGGACTGGGATTAGAAATATATCTCTTGTTTGGATAGAACTGATGAAGGCAGTGATAGAGAAGGTTCAGGTGATCCATGAGTGTATTAGGATGAATTAGAGTCAATAAAATTATTATGTAGACTAGCATCATAGGCATTTTGAGTTAGATATGGGAGACCATGTTTTCTTAAGAGCGATGAAGAGTATGGATATTTGGATAGGGAAGAAATCAATAATCAAGTTTCGTTATGATTTTTTAGATCCTACAAAGGTTTGGAAAGGTTTCATACTTATTTTACTTACCCTTGAAGTTGGATCGAGTGCCTAAAATCTTACAGGTATTGCAGATGGGGAGATACATGAATGAATCATCACATGTTATTGACTAGGTTAAGATGAAAATCGAGGATGGGGCCACCTTCTGAAAGTACCTAGTGATGACCGAGGATTTTTAGGACAAGATCTTATGTGTATAGACCATTCCTCTGGTTTGAGTGCTTTGGCGGCATGGGATCATGTATGAGAGCTTTTGATACCATTATATCAAAATGCAGGCTCAGTACCCATAACTTTTTTTTTGTATATTTTTTTTCTGGGAAAATCCTTGAAGTATGGTAGAATATATTCTATAGTTTGATCCTTAAAATATTTTTACTTATAACTTAATATTGTTCTATGGAGATGGAACTATGTTTTGGGTGTTCCAAGACCCTAAATTAATATATTAAAAATATTTATATATATTAAAGAATGTATGCTCATATTTTTAGAATAAATAGTGTTCCCATTGATCAAGAACTAGGATGGAAAATTTGGGACCATGGTTTTTATGGAATGTGAGGTTTTCCCTAGGCACGACATAAGGTTGGTTGATGTCATCTGTTCCATGGAAGGAATATGTTTCCTGGTAAATTAAGTAAATTAAATAATGATTAATTTATCTTATTAAATGTCCAAAAAACTATTTAAACCTTATATATGCATCATTATGATGAATCTATAGGGTTATCTACATAAACCTAAGATATTGGATATGAGGGAGTCAAAGCTTATTCAGTGTTGACAACTTGGGGACATAAATCGATGATGAATAGTCAAGGGGATTCATGAGACAAAGGGGTAAATTAGAAGGATATTCATCATCATGACTAGTGGATGTGTTCTTAACCATTAATTTAACCTTTATAGAGGTGGGATCGTTATTTCATATATTTATTCTCTTTTGATTTAATTTTGGAGCATGAATTATATATCTACTTAATTTCCTAGAATCCCTATATTTTCTTGATTCATCTTTATGTCATCATTGGGATAATAATTATTATTTTATGTTTTTCCTACATTTTGTTCCCTTGGATTTCCACAATTATTATCATTGGTTAGTATTGCATCATAAAACTATGATCTCAATTCATTCTTTTGCTTTACATAAAACCATTCTCTGTTATCTTAATCATTGGCCCATGGGTTCAGGGATTCGATGTTGTCGGACCAGTTCAAGCGTGATCTAACCCATGGAATCAAGATGGATTCATAAAAGTCCATGGAGTAAATGGTTTATGGATGGTTCAAGGAGTATATGTGGAATGTGAGTGTTAGATTCATGGATCTGAACCCCAAACAGTGATGGGAGGCGTGGTGATTACCACTCAGGTAATCAGAATCATTTTTTCGACCACCAAAGTCTATGAAACAAAGATCGAAGATGACCTACTTAGATTTTGGTAGATTAAAGAGGGTGAAATAATGTAAAGGGGGTAGGAATCCTAGATCTGGAATCTACATGAAGAATATAATTCACCATTTATATAAAACCTGACTATACATCATGTAATCCATCGGGAAAACACACCATGTATATCAGATTCTCGCGGTGGTTAGGGTTTTTGATAACTTAAGTATCACACACCATGTGTCTAGGAACACACGTCATGTTAAAATACTTGGGTATCTAACCCATGTGTCAAGGGAACACACCCAGGACCCCAAGTTAATAGACACAACATGTCCCCATAGGGTCATTACTTGTGGAGAAATATGTTTGGTCAATACATACATTGAGGGTACATGCCCAAGATCCTGGGTGAACATACATGTCATGCTATCATGGGTACATTCCATTTTGAGAGAGAATAATACCTAATCCATTTAGAGGGAATGAAATGTATGGGTATAAATTTGATGACACACATCATGTTACCCTATATGTACGCATCATGTATTTTTCTTATAAACTCCACCATGCATATCTCCTCATTCGAGAGTCAGATTTTGGACCATGCGTAGCCAATTTTGAGTATTTTTTCACAAATGAAAAAATGATAAAATTCATTTTTTCATTAGAGTTGTAACACAATAAGTTATGAGTAAGACACTTCTTCAGTGATGCTTGGCTGATGACAGTGCTTGGGTTTGATCATCATGAAAGATTTTAGGGTTAGTAATCTCCTATCACATCATAGAATGGGTCCCTCATACTATTTATACATGTATATTTTGTACTCCCCCACACAATAGAGGGTATGAGTCCTTTGTATAGAGAGTGGTACTACCCCATCAATGAGCTCTGGAGGTGAGCAGGTCCTTCATGGAGATAGTTCTCCCTCTGTTCTGGAACATAGTAGCAATGAGTGCGCCCTCCACTATGCCATCCAAGTCAAAAAAATTATTCAAAGAAAGAAGGCACCAAGGCAACCTCAGGATTAAGGAGGTTTAAAATATTGAAGACCAAGGGAATCCCCCTTGATCAAATTGACACCTTCTAGTTCCAAATAGTTAATGGATATAAGGCTAATGTTGATGGAGCTTTGACGGCTAAAGATGCTATGTAATCCATGACCTTATTACCCTCGTGCCATGTGTGAGTCACTTGGATGTTTTGTTGAAGGGGAGATCAATATTTACTAACTGCATAAGATATAGACCAAGGAATATAGCTTTTACCATGCATAGAATCATGAAGGATCAGGGATTCAGTCTCCACTGGGATATAGCTAAGTTCTCCTGAATGCAGAGAGAGAGCCTAGAGAGCACAGCCTTGGCCTCGGCCAAGAGGGGAGTACCAGAACCGTATAATGAAGTAAAGTCCAACACCACATTGCCCCCGACACCTCAAACCACACCTCCTCCCTTTATCAAACCCAACGAGTAGGACCCATCTGTGTTCAAATTGTAGCCGGTGATGGTAGGATTCCAACCCACCCATTTACCATGTAAACTGACTGGGGGAGGGTGTGTCAAGGATGCACTGCCCCGCAAGAAATTGAACACTGGAGTCTCCACTCTGTTTCTTGAGAGGATGTGCATGGTTATTGGAATCAGAAGTTAGAAAATTGGGAGATATAGGTGGGCTCATCATTATTAGCTGGCTATGAAGTTGGAGATCCATTTTCTCTCTTTATTTTGGTTTCTTTATTAGTATATCTAATGTTGGGTTTTTCCCCTCTTATCTTACGGGTTGAACTAGTTGTTTTATTATTTTTCTTTTCTATTGGTTTTTGGGGAATCCTATTGGGTATGTTTATCCTCAACCCTACATATTCTATTGTAACACATTACATGCCATATGAATATTATTGGTATATCAGTTGTGACCTTGGTGGACCAGGTTTTGATGGAGGATAGTGGTACTTGGAGGTGCTAACTATGTTCGGTGGTCAATCTCAAAGATTATGAGATGGGATCTATTCATTTTCCCTTTTTACAATTTTATTTAGGTTGCAACCTAATTTTTGGTTTGTTGTGAATATTTCCCCTTATACTTATGTATTACTTTATTGCACTTGATTTACTTTCTAGAGGTTATTGCATGCATGGTTTACTCTTGGGATGTTCCAGTTTTTCTCTTATACCTCTTCGCTATTTCATGGAGTGAGGTGTGTGTGTGTGTGTGTGTGTGTGATTATAGGTAAATTAAGATAAATTCTCCCATTAAATTGATATTCCATCTTAATTTTTTTCTTCACCCATTAACCTATTAGACATGGGCTTGGGTGTCACCCTAGGCTTACTGTTGGTCCAGGAGGGGCCCCGATGGGTCAGGTCAAGACATTCATAGAAGGGTTTAATGATAGTGAAATGTTGTATATCATTAATTAAGAATTATAATTACATTTAAGGGGTTTAAAACACATTAAAATATGAACACATTAAAATTAAATTCCTTAATAAAAATAAAATACTTGAATAAATAGGAAGAGGAAGAGAATCTCTTTCTTTGAGAGGTTTATTCTAAAAGATTGGGAGGAAACTTTAAATAGATTGAGAACACCTTGGAAGGGATTTAGAGAGAAATATTGATAGCACATTCATACTCATTGGGTTTTACGTAAAGAGGAATGGGAGGTTGGGTGGGTATTTATAAAAAGAGAAAGAGGAATTCTTTATTAATTTCCAAACTTAGGTTTTGGACTCTATATAAAAAATAATCAAAAACAAAAAAACATCTCATATGTTATTCACGGTAATTATTCCAAATAGGAGTAGTTTCTAATATTTTATTAGTTTATGAACCTAAATTCATAAAATAATACCATTCATGAGGTGGAAGTAAGTCATGTTGATAAATAATTATTTTAAAAACCATAAAATATAATATAGGTTTTGGAGGATTCATTATAGGTTTGTAAAATTAATCAAATAACATAAAAACAACATTATTTTAAATTAAAAACCTATTTTTGGTCATGGATTCGTTTTATATTATTTATTATATCACTTTTGATCTATTATTGTGTCATAATGCATACCATGTATTTATACCATTTTTAGTTTTTAACCAAAAGTTCAACTACCTTATAAAATTACCAAAAAATATCCATTGTCGAATTTCATCACTCTAATATCAAAAATAATATTTATTATTGTAAAAAAAATTAAATATATATATTGAAACTTTTATATAAAAAACTTTATTTATAGAAAAATAATATTTTTTATGACACAAATAATTTTCTGACACTTATAAAAAATATGTGAGAATTTATTAAATTAAATTTTAATTTATATTCAAATAAATATTATTTAATTAGTCTATTTCATGAAAATAAAATTTATTTAATTTTTTTAATTTATCAAAAATAGTTTTTTAATTGAAACTATATATTTCCTAAAAATACTATTTTTATTTCTTCATATCAAAATCTAATTTTTATAAAACTCATTCTATAATCATTTATATACATAGAGTAATAAAAAAGGGGGAAATGTAATGATTATTTTATTAAAAGTAAAATATAAAAAGTCATATAGTTTGGGTGTAGATATGTGACCCCTTATTACATCAGTGTACACCCTAGGGGTAAGGTGTGTGATAGTAGTACATTCCTAGGATGCTTTGAGGAATATTATTTGGGTAGTGATCTATTTGAGATTGAAATTATCCCATGAATGGTTTCACTAATGTTTTATTTGTTGAATCTAAACTTTGTATTGGTTGGGGGAAAATCTTTGTAGTGTTATCTCCCTTGGAATCTTTGATAAATGGGATTTATAAGGTATGATCCTACTAGTTGAGGTCATCACTACTTCCTTCTGTGTTAATTAAATCTTATCATAACCATTAATATATACTAATCTTAACAATCACTATAAAATGACTATATTATCAATGGATACGATTCTTAATGGTATTTTAATCCTGTTAGAAAATTATTTCTATATTTTATAATAGTCCAAAATAAAAAATTAAATATAGTACATGTGTTTTATATAACTAGATTACTTAATAAGAAATTTATTCATTTGGAAGAGAATTTAATTTATAAAAGTTTGGTTTGATACACCTTGAGTGTGTGGGGTGGGTCTCTGTGCTTGATGTGAACTCCCTTGAGTACACAGAGATGGGACATTATGGTTGATGTGACCTCCCTTGAGTGTGCTGGGATAGGTCAGTGTTCCCGATGTGGCCTCTCTTGAGTGTGTGGGGATGAGTTGAGGTGCTTGATTTGACCTCCCTTGAGTATGTGGGGATGGTTTAATGTGATTGATATGATCTAACTTAAGTGTATGAATATGAATCGGTGTGATCAATGGAACTCCCTCAAGTGAGAAAGGATGGGTTTAGGCTAATGGGCGTATAAAACTTCCATGTTCCTTTAGGTAGTGGGTCAAGGTTTTGATGAAACCCCACCCTGATTCTTCATATATAGGATAAACATCATTTTAGTTGGCACACAACATTGCATTTTCATGTATATGTCATATTATGGTATGTGTGATAGTATTCCTTCCAACGTGGAGCCAAATCATGTATGGTTTGGTGTCAAAGTGTCCTAGTTAGAACAAAATGACCTAAATTGCATGATTGTATATTGTTTGCATTTAATATTTCCGTATGGATGTGTTTTATAGAAATTAACACACCTTATTATATGTATTTCATGGACATACACTTGATCATAACAACAATCAATATCATTGATGAATTTGAGGTTCCTACTCGGTCATTGGACTCACCCTCTACCTGTATACACGACATATCTTTCAATGTACTTGGTATATCTTCATGATTTCTCTCAAGAAATAGGTTTCACATGGAGCTGAACACATGGATCAATCATAAAGTCTTGACGGACATGGATATATAAGGATGATAGATGATTTGGGCCAAAGGATAGTGTATTTAATTTATTATTATGGTTCAGCATGTACCATCCAGTGTTCCATTTATTTATATATAATTATTTTTGTGGAACTGTTATCTTATTTTGATATGTTATATTTTTATATATCCTATAGACTAATTTATTTCATTAAATTATGGAATTTTGGGGCCCATGGGATCCTCATTTTATATCTATAATTATTTGGGATGTTCATCATATGGACGATTCAGGTTAAATTTTTAGTAGATTCAAGCATGACCCTTAGATTTTTTTTAAGAGGGAATAGTCTCTCCCCAACTATTTTGTTCCTTATCTTCTAGTCAGCTATCTCTACAATATAAGGATGTGTTCTTAACATCATGTAGCGACCCCCACTCAGGTTTCATTTTGGATGGCCTCGACTGAGGCATTACAAAATGGTATTAAGAATGTTTGGTGATAGGGTAGGGTAGTTAGAGATGGAATTATTATGTCGAGAATCGTGAGGTAGATTGAGAACATATCTAGACAATATGAAATTAGTTGAAACACAAGTTATCCTGGGATGTCCAATTTCAGTATTAACCACTCTAGGATGAGTGAGGTGTTAGTTTGAATAGGGGATCCCAATGTGGGATGGATGATACTATGGATGAGTCATAGGACTTAGCTGGGATCAAGTGATTTTGTTGTGCATCATGGTAGTGGAATCCTAGAGGAATGATATAATGGTTCTGGGGAGTAGTAGAATCATGTTGGTTTATTCCCAAAAAATGTTTTCCATAAACTTCTTTGGATTTATTCTCAAAACATGTTAAAAATGTGTTCTATAAATCCATGAAGAGAGGATCATTTCACCTATAATTTATAATTACTTTATTTAATTAAATAATTACCTTTTATTGAATTCTTTAGTTTCCAATGAATAGGTAGACTACTTTTATCATACCATCATTTTTTCATAGGAATTGAGGGTAGATTCCTTCTAGAGGTGATCCACATATACTTTTTTAACCTCTAATCATCATCGTAGGATTTATTGAGTGCTTGAACAGATGAATCTAATTATTGTGATGATCACCATTGATCATAACTTAAACCTTAAAGGGAGAAGTAATTTTCTATGGTAGAGTAGGATAATTGATTTGAATTCGTTATAGTGTTCTAGGGACGGAATTCTATATGGATTTAGAGGATTATCTCTAGAACATGATGTGTGTAGTGATGAAATGAATATTGTGAATCCAAAAAATGTCATAACTCAGTTTATATAGTTATAGGGTTTGAAAATAAATAATTACAGAAGGCCCTTTATAATTTTCATAATCCTCAGATAACCTCATGTCTATTAATAATAGAATAGTTATTATTTACTTGACATGTGCTAAAATCATGAATAAATCAATGTTATTTTACTTGAATAAATAAATTCATATTCATTAAAATAATATTTAATATGAAATTTCTTTCCAGACTACTAAAATTGGTCTTTAAATACTCTTCAATATCTATCATGCCTTGAATCATGATTATTTATTCATTAAATAAATATCACAGTATTATTCACAAATAAATAAATAAATGTTATATTCATTGAAATAGTGAATAAATAATTATTAAATATTCATGTAACTAAATAAATAATTATTTTTTTAGCCTGTGAATAAACCATAGTAAATAAATTTTTTATATTCACATAATTAATTAAATAATTACCTGGTGAATAAATAATTATTAAATATTAAACTCACGTGTATATTCTCTCGAATAACCTGGTGATCAAATATCTATGATCTAACAAACATAAATAATTATTAAACCACATATGAGCATAATATTTATCCAACATGTTAAATTTATATGGAATTTAATCATTGTAACACCCCAAGATTTCATAGTAAGTTATTTTCTTTAAATTCAATAGCTTGTGCTACACGCAACACCGAGTTCGAGTGCACCACGACTTACCAAACTAGTCATTAAAAAGTTGTTATGAATAGTATTAACGGAATTTTGAATTTTATATACTCCATATAATTTTAGAATCCATATTATGTGTTTATTAGACATAATATAAGAACAAATTCATTTTTTTAGACAAAAGAAGTATTTCTCAAAAAATGAAATTTTACCACCTTTTAATGGAAAACCCTTTTTAAAACCAATATTTGAAACTTTTATATATTAAATTTAATTATATTAAATTATTATTTATAATCAGGACATAAAAATTTATTTTGTATTAATTTTTGGTACTTTTCTGATAACTTTCATATTTTGATGAATACTGAAAAATACTAAATTTTAATTGAAAACAACTTTTTTAATCAAAATAATTTATAGTGTTAAATTATGCATTTGAATGGTTTAGAAGTATAATTAGATTATATTTTTATAATTTAATACAATTTATGTAATTATAAGTAATTTCACATTTAAATTTGACATAAATACATTTCAATATTTTGATAGTTTTTACTTTTTTTTTAAACCTGATTTTTAGTTTTGACAATGGGAATTGATTTTAAATTAATTAATGAAACTTTTATGTTTTTAATTTGGTAAAATCAAATTCATTTTTTAATTCATAATATCAAAATTATCTTAGGTTAAATTTTTGGTATTTTTCTGACAAATTTCAATTTTTGACGAATAGTGAAAAACACTACGTTATTCGTTAAAATCGAATTTTTATTTAAACAATTAAATATTTTATTTTAATTATTTTAGGTCAAAATAGATACATAATACCTATATATGTTCAACATAATTCATTGGAGTCATTTTATAATACGTTTAGATATATAAAATTTTATCGAACTTTTTACCGTCTTTTACCCACCTCCTAGGAGCATTTGAAAATTTATATAAAACATAATTTTACCACCTCTGTGATATTAATTTCAAAAATCTGAGAGACACAATTAATATCGGTAATTAAAATGTGGTTGAATAAGTTGAAAATAATTTTTGGTGAATAGTAACTATGACTTTTATTTACCACGATTAAAAGTAAATAGGTTATTTAAGGGTAAAAATGATATCATAATTACCCTAACACATGTCCTAATCCTATTGTATAAGTATAATTATACTAAAAAAACTTAGGAATACAATATGATCCTCTTTGTTCCACTTGGATTAGATTAGGGCATTTATTATTATTTTATTTAAATAAGAGTTAAAAGAGTTAAAATCAAAGTTTAATAACTAAACCATTTTTAATATAGGGTTATACATAAGATAAATTAGACTATAAATATTCATTAGAAATATAAAAATATTTCCTATATAATGGTATTTTATTTATAATTTTTATACATTAAATAATTAAATTTATTTATGACACAATGATGATGCATTAATTACCTTATTAATGAAATTTTAAAATAATTGATATTATAAATATCCAAATAAATATTATTTGAGACTTTTAATGAATTAAACAAATTTTATAGGTTAATATGACATGTTATGGTTGATTAAATGAATTTTTTTCTAAGTAATAATGTTTTTATAAATTTAAAAAAAAACAAAATACCAAATAGTTTCAAAATTGACAAAAAATAGTTTTTAAATAAATATTATATTACTAATTGATATTCTATTTCTAAAAATATAAGGTTCGACCAAAAGACTTATATAATTATTGGTGTGTCATTAATGAACCACTTGGGGTTCTCTTTGAAGTTTATATTAAGTTCATTAACCATATAATATAAAAATACAAAGAGACATGGTAAATGTCAAACTATTTGACTAATAGTTAAATCTAAAATATAAGGTTAATATAGTGACCTAAACCTATATAAAACATATTGGTTGAGAGTTTTTAGACCCATAACCACCTTATATTCTAAATAAATAATTTTTGATCCAATATAAACCGAAAAATATTTTATTATAAAATAATATTTCAAGCTTTATCTAAAGTGACCCTCACCTATCTTATAAAAGAGCACTTCCCCTAATCTCAAATTCACACCTTCAAAGCCATTTGGCTTGGCCAAAACCTGGAAAAATATTCTCTAAATTGTCCTACCTTAATATCATCGGCCTTACTTTAGTAATAAAGTCAACCTAAAGAGCCCTTTTTGTCAAATCAAAAGGAAGAACCTGAAGAAGATGTAAATATTTCATCACCTTTTTCAAGTTCTTTTCTTCTTCCACTTCCTATTTATTTATTGTTTTCATTATAAAATAATAACTCTATTATCTTCTATATACTGCGATGTTATTATAAAAATGGTACAACCCTATTAATTATTATATCCATCCTATAAATGACAAAGTCATCATACGTGTGTACATACGAATTATCGTCTCCACATCGTGGTGTAGTTCTTTATTTAAACACTTCATCATTTGTATGGGTATAATAATGAGTATAAATTATGTAAATAATAAATATAATATGATAATGATTCTGTATAAATGATATACCATCCAATTATATACGATTTTAATATCAAAATAATGATATTTTCGCTTGAGTGTACGTATGGATTACCGTCTCCACGAACGCAATGAGATTAATTCCTCATCGTATCCATTCAAGACTAATTTTCATTTTATGATTAAAAATAATGTTTAAATAATTAATATAATTATTAATATGAATAAGATACATCCTATCCATAACAAACATTACTTACATAATAAATCATATAAGGGAAAACAAATCAGTTAACACCCGAAACGATGATACTACTGAAATATCATTAACAAAGAAATATTAGAATATCCTATATGATATCATATTAATTTATATGGTTCATGTATAATTTAATAACAATTATTTCACCATTATACAAGATTTTAACCTACCCTTGACCAAGGAAAAGTACAAGGTAAGGGGTTTTCTTATCTCACTATCAATTCCGTGAGATTTCCATTGTCCGCCACTTATTTATTTCATGTGGTTTATTTTGTACTGACATTTGATGTATATTATCATGATTCAATTTATATTCATGGTATTCTATGATTAATTTGGTGGTTTTTAGCTTTTTGTCTTGCGAATCGATTGATTACAACGTGGTAATGGGGTTTTCATCTCAGTTTTATTCCTATGAGATTCATGATATATTTGCTACTATTTCCTTTTGTGTGGTATATGAACTTCCCATGATTGTATTCTTTGTGTAATATACTTTAAATTATGGGTATTTACATATTCATTGTGTGATACTTATTTCATGGTGTGTATGTTTCGTAAGTTACCAAATCGTTAAGGGGATTTCATATTTCAATTTCCACTCATTAGGATTTATGCATACATCATTGATTATTTTACTCCATGATTATGTGTGGAATCACTATTTATTATTTTTGTAGTAATTTACACTCCCCTTTCTATGGATATACTTTTGAAATGTATAATCACTCCATTGATAAATTCTCAAGTCATTGATATGAACTTGATAAGAGTAATTTTAACTCAATCTCCATTCATTGAGCTAAACATCAAATTCATTGGTGTTGTTTTTACAAGAATATTTGTGAATGTCCTCTAATTTATTTACACTGAATATCCAATAATATTGAGTGTATTTAAATTTTTCACACATAATTATGTCTTTGATTTATCCTTAACCTAAGGATACGTTCTTTATAAGGGATTTCATCTCATCTTACATTCCATTGAGTCTTCTTTGTTGTTTTGCGCCAACTCACTTTTTTAGTGTATATACTGTACGTTGACATAGTATATCATGAATTCCTTAATTATAATGATATTATGAAGTTTTTTTACCTCAATTATTTGTATTAAAGTGTCTCTCTTTTGGTTAGGAACTCTAACTAAAATATCATTTTAAATGTTTTAAAGATTTATTCTTCTAAATATTTCTCATAAATTTCCATGTTTTTAAAATGGTTTTAAGGATTTATTTATATGGACATTAATGTTTTAAAATTAAAATTCCTTTTAAAAGTTTCAAAGTGTTATGGGACACTTTGATTCGAAAATCTATTTTAAACAGCTTCTTAATAAATATTGAGACTTTTAAATGTTTTCAAGAAAAGGGGGGATATTTCTCTCAAATATTTTTGATGATTATTTTCATCTATTTAAATATCCTTCATTATTCTCAATTGAGGATAATTTATTATAATAAAATCTTCTATATTGTATCGAATGAGTTATGTTTGACTGTGGATGTGCTATTTTTATATCATTCATGGTTTATGATTAGTGTATTAACATTTTGTATACTATATTTAATATGAATGTTTATATTATATATCAACCTTTTAATATGAGGAATGTATTGGACTTAGTATGTGACGGTTGGAGCCCGCTATAGCTCCTTGGTTCATCAGTAGGTCTCATGAGACAAGCTAGTGTCTTGGCAGAAGGACTTGACAAAATATTATTTGTAGTCTTGGCGCAAGGCCTTGACTATATGGTTATGAAGTCTGGCATTATGCATTCCATCATTATGAAAGTAGTTATTGATGTTTCATGTGATTATTCGACTAGTATAATATCCATGTGAATAAGTAAATGGAATTATTTGATTTTATATTTTCCATATTATGCTGAAAATTAATTTTAAAAGGCTTTTGTTTTAGTCTTATACATTTACTTAAATGGTTATGCTTATTTATGAAAGTTTCTGCTATATTTTTATCCTTACTGAGCATCTGAGCTCACCCCTTTCTATGTTTTATTTTTCCTAGGATGTGAAGAAGTGTTTTATGGTTGACCTTCAGGGATAGGATAAGGATATAACTTTGTTTAAAAGGGGGTAAAATGTTGTTGATGTTTTTATTTCATGATGTAATGTAAAACTTATTAGTGTATCTAGTACATCCAAGGCTACTAAATTGATTGGTATTTCCGGACATGATTCCTTATATCATTTCAATGTTATGTAATAATGCACCGACTCTAGGTAAATCGGTTCGGGGTATTATAGTTGGTATGAGAGGAAGTTTAGTACAAACCTTGGAAAGTAGATTTAGAAAAACTATGTTTAGAAAATACGACCCTAAGATTGACATTGAGGAATAGTATAGAAGAACATCCAAAAAATTTGGAAATGTAAATATTATGTGGGTATTCCAAGTAATACATCCATGTCTAGATACGAGTAGGTATAGGCCGCTCTGGAACATATGTACCTAGGATTGAAAACTCTGACAAGGATTTTTGGGCTTGACCCAGGGTATCTTGGTACACGACAATGGGCCTTGCTGCACTCCTGGTTATGACACTCCTAGGAGATATGCTTAGGATAATTCACATTTTCATTACAAAATGAATTGAAGGATTTTAATATAAGATGATAATAAATAACTTTGGTTATTCCGAAGGTGTTTTAGATTGAAAATAAGGTGATATAATATTCTCTAAATGATTTTATGACTCACACTATGATTTCTTGTGTTAGTCAATGGCTGGATTCCAAGGAAGTCATAGTAACATTGAACATGATGTACAATGTGGGAACGAAGGTGGAAATGAGAAACGAGATGGAATGTTTATAGGTGTAAAAGATATTATATTCATTCCAAATCATTTTTCCAAAAATATGATCAAAAACATTTATATTAACCAACTCCCTGACTCAACAAAGAAGATAAAGGCGGTGAATGATAAGAGCTCCGGCAGTGGAGACCATGGAGAAAAGAAAGCTGAATTTCCATTATGCAGGAAATGTGGAAGGAAACACCTAGGGAAGTGCCTTAATCGAACAAATAAATGCTTTATGTGTGGGAAAGAATGAAATGAAGTAAATAATTTCCAAGGAAAAATTATTAGTACTATGGAAGAAAATAAAAATGATCCCAAGAATTCATATATAGTCATTTTCTGTAAATGTAGGGGACCTGAGCATTACACAAGTGAATTACATATTCTATAGGATAACCTATTGTTCAGGGAAGAACCTATTTGGAAATAAATTAATGGTGAAATGTTTAAAATTTTTAGTGCTCTTTGTTGATGGGATTACTTTGGAATACTTTTCTCTTGTATGTGTAACCCTACAGTTTGTTATGCGAAAATGCTATTTTGGGAAGAATTGTCTTTTATATTGTTGATATAGTTATAAATAACCATTTTGGGTTTATATGATCCTTGAATTTGAGGCAATTACAAGTTATTAAAGCAAGATATGAGATAACATTTTTGGTGAAATTATGTTATAGTTATTTTGAGGAATTTATCTCATTTTGGGAATGTTATAAAATATATTTTTTGAAAAAGGAAAAAACGAAGACCGTGTGATAACCCTTCGCATCGGACAAATCTACAGGAATCTAACCCACAACTATAGTGCGATTAGGATTTATCGCCTACCACTGGAATACGTGAAGTCTCTAGTCAGTGCAACTAATTCATTTTAATTAAATTATTTATTGATCAATAATAAGTTGATTTGGGACGTTATGTCTTATCAAATGGATATCCTTAGTATAGGAAAATGATTTGGTAATTAAGTGATAAATGTTATTTTGGAATACGTTCGCTCTATTAGGAATATTATATGCCTAAGAAAAATAGAATACTATGGGATTTCATTTAAAGAGTAATGGTGGATTATTATCTATGTTTTTATTGTGTATTTATAGCAATTTGGTTTATTTATGGAAATGATTAACCTATCATATAGAATATTTTATTAGGTTAATTACTTTTAAGTATGTTACTTTAAGAGTAGTCAGTGTTATTTAGAGATACAATTTAACGTGGAATACTGCGTAATAAAATTCTTCTAAGTTTTGGTTTTCATTATTAGTTTGGATTATATTGAAGGATTTTAAGGACAATTTTTTATTGAATGGTATTTATTGAACTTTGGGTATTGTTGGTATAATTTTAGAAATTAAGATTAGTATTTATTTCTCTAAAGGATTAACCTTTTTGGAGATCATCTGATCTTGTACTAACCATTTTGGTTTTGGTTAATCTCTAAAGACAAGGTAAATATATATAGTTTATCCTTTGTAGATTATATGATTCTCTAGAAGTTGATTCTAGGGCTTTAGGTGTGACCTAGTCATATTGAATAATCATCATTTGAAAAAAAAAGATGATTTAGTGGTAGAAATTTATTAAAGGATGAAACTCTACATAAAAATTAAGTATATCTCTTTATGTTCTTAGTCAATCTCATAAATAAATTCCTCAACTTTATGAAATGAAACATAAAACAAAAAACGTTATCTTTTTTACTTTTCCTACTAGGAAACTATTGACCGTTTATCCCATCACAAGTTTGTGGTTTTCTTGTTGATAACTTTCTCCTGATCTTGTTTTCTATCACTCTCCACTAGAACCTAACACTTTTTTTTAAATGTTGGGGCCGAAGCCTCATTTTTATTATTAAATCAAAGAAAAGTCCTCTTTTAACTAGGTAGAGGGAACCCCATTACATAGCCCGAAGGCCCAGTGGCCTTGTAGCCCATTACATAGCCCGTAGGCCCAAATTCGAAAGCCAATTCACATTCTGTGAATAGTAACCTGCTGCTGCAGTACCGCACAGTATCGTCGCCGCTATAATGCCTTGTCATCGCTACAGTGCCCTGTCACCGCTACAGTACCCGCTGATGAACAGTATCGCTGCTGCAACAGTTCCTCTACAGTACTGGTACAGTACCTACGCCCCATGGGTTTTGAACCCCCATTTTCCATGTAGCCTTACGGGGTGATTACCACTAAGCCAAACCCCAACTACACTAGAACCTAACACTTATTTTATCTTCCATATCCATGTTTTCCTACATGGAATCCTATTATGGGTTATCTCAGGTGACCTTTGTACTTCTCTTTCTTTCTATTAAAGAGATAGTTTTATTGACTCTTTTTCTAATGTGGGACTTTCAATAAAGTTTCCAAGCCCAATTTTAAAATTGAGAGGATGAAATTTCTAGAATGGGGGAAGAATGTAACACCCCAATATTTCATAGTAAGTTATTTTCTTTAAATTCAATAGCTTGCGCCACATGCAACACCGAGTTCGAGCGCACCATGACTTATCAAACAAGTCGTTAAAAAGAAGTTATGAATAGTATTAACTGAATTTTGAATTCTATATACTCTATATAATTTTATAATCCATATTATGTGTTTATTAGACATAATATAAGAACAAATTCATTTTTTCAGATAAAAGAAGTATTTTTCAAAAAATGTAATTTTACCACCTTTTAATGGAAAACCCTTTTTAAAACCAATATTCGACACTTTTATATTTTCAATTTAATTAAATTAAATTATTCTTTATAATCGGGACATAAAAATTTATTTTGGATTAATTTTTGGTACTTTTCTAAAAACTTTCATATTTTGATGAATACTGAAAAATACTAAATATTAATTGAAAACAAATTTTTTAATTAAAATAATTTATAGTGTCAAATTATATATTTGAATGGTTTGGAAGTATAATTAGATTATATTTTTATCATTTAATACAATTTAGTTCATTATAACTAATTTCACATTTAAATTTGACATAAACACATGTCAATATTTTGATAGTTTTTTCTTTTTTTTAACCCCACTTTTCAGTTTTGACAACATGAATTAATTTTAAATTAATTAACGAAACTTATATGTTTTGAATTTGGTAAAATAAAATTTATTTTTTAATTCAAAACATAAAAATTATCTTAGGTTAATTTTTTGGTATTTTTCTAAAAACTTTCAATTTTTGATGAATAGTAAAAAAAACATTGCATTATTGGTTAAAATAAAATTTGTATTCAAATAATTAGTTATTTTATTTTCATTTATCTTAGGTCCAAATAGATACATAATACCTATATATGTTCAACTTAATTCGTTGAAGTAATTTTATAATAAGTTTAGATATATAAAACTTTATCGAACTTTTTTACCGTCTTTTAACCATCTCCTAGGAGCATTTGCAAATTTTCATAAAAAATAATTTTACCGCTTCTATGAGTTGAATTTCAAAAATCAGAGAAACATAGTTAATATTATTAAGTAAAATTTGGTTCAATAAGATGAAAATATTTTTTGATGAATAGTAACATTTGACTTTTATTTACCACAATTAAAAGTAAATAGCGTAATTAAAGGAAACAATGATATCATAATTACCCTAACACATGTATTAATTATATTGGATAAGTATAATTCTACCAAAAAACCTTAGTAATAAAATATGATCTTCTTTGTTCCACTTGGATTAGATTAGGGCATTTATTATTATTTTATTTAAAGAAGAGTTAAAAGAGTTAAAATCAAAGTTTAATAAGGAAACCATTTTTAATATAGGGTTATACATAAGATAAATTAGACTATAAATATTAATTGGAAAGATAAAAATATTTAATACATAATGGTATTTTATTTATAATTTTTAGACATTAAATAATTAAATTTATTTATGACACAATGATGATGCAGTAATTACCTTATTAATGAAAGATTCAAATAATATATATTATAAATATCCAAATAAATCTAATTTCAGACTTTAAATGAATTAAATAATTTTATAGTTTAATATGACATGTTATGGTTGATTAAATGATTTTTTTTAGAAGTAATAATGATTTTATCAATTTAACAAAAACAAAATACCAAATAGTGTCAAAATTGACATAAAAGAGTTTTTAAAAACAATATTATATTATTAATTGATATTATATTCCTAAAAATATAAGTTTCATCCAAAAGACTTATATAATGATCAGTGTATCATTAATGAACCACTTGGGGTTCTCTTGGATGTTTATAGTAAGTTTATTAACCATATAATATAAAAATACAAAGAGACATGGTAAATGTCAAACTATTTAACTAAGAGTCAAATTTAAAAGATAAGGTTAATATGGTGACCTAAACCTATCTAAAACCTATTGGTTGAGAGTTTTTCGACCCATCCCCACCTTAACCTCTAAATAAATCATTTTTTACTCATTATAAACCGAAAATTATTTTATTATAAAATAATATTTCAAGCTTTTCCTAAAGTGACCCTCACCTCTCTTATAAAAGGGCACTTCCCATTCTCTCAAATTCACTCCTTCAGAGCCATTTTTATTGGAAAACCACTACACAAATATCCTCGAAATTTTACTACCTTAATCCTAGAGGCCTTACTTTTGTCATAAATACAACCTAAGGATCCCTTTTGATCAAATCAAAAGGAAGAACCCGAAGAAGAGGTAAATATTTCATCACCTCTTTCAAGTTATTTTCTTCTTCCACTTCCTCTTTATTTATTATTTCCATTTTAAAATAATAACTCCAGTATCTTCTATATAAATTAATGTTATTATAAAAATGGTACAACCCAATTCATTATTCTATCGATCCTATAAATGACAAAGTCACCATATGTGCGTACGTACAGATTACCGTCTCCACATCGTGGTGTAGTTCATTATTCAAACACTTCATCATTTAGATTGGTATAATAATGATTATAAATTATGTAAATAATAAATATAACATGATAAAAATTCTTTATATATGATATACCATCCAATTATATACTATTTTAATATCAAAATAATGATATTGTCGCTAGTGCATACGTACGGATTACCGTCTCCACGAACGCGATGAGATTCATTACCAATCATATCCATTCAAGACAAATTTGAATTTGATTATTAAAAATAATGTTTAAAGACTTAATATAATTCTGAATATGAATAATATACATCCTATCCATAACAAACATTACTTACGTAACAAATCATATAAAGGAAAACGAATCAGTTAACACCTGAAACGATGACACTACTGAAATATCATTAACAAAGAAATATTATAAGATCATATATGATATCATATTAATGTATATGGTTCTTTTATAATTTAATGACAATTATTTCACCATTATACCAGAGTTTAACATACCCTCGACCAAGGAAAAATACAAGGTAATTGGTTTTCGTATCTCACTTATAATTCTGTGAGATCTCCATTGTTCACCACTTATTTATTTCATGTGGTTTATTGTGAACTACCATTTGATGTATATTATCATGATTAAATTAATATTCATGGTACTTTTTGATTCATTTGGTTGTTTTTAACTTTTTTTCTTATGAATCGATTGATTACCACGTGGTAATGGGGTTTTCATCTCACTTTTATTCCCGTGTGATTTATGCTATATTTGACACTATTTCCATTTGTGTAGTGTATGTACTACCCATGATTGATTATTTGTGTAATATACTTTAATTTATGGGTATTTACATCCTCATCGTCTAATACTTCTTTCATGGGATTTTTGTTTCGTAAGTTACCAAAACTGTAAGGTAAGTTCAAATTTCAATTTCCACTCATTGGGATTTATGCATACATCATTGATTTTCTTACTCCATGATTATGTGTGAAATCACAATTTATTATTTGGGTAGTAATTTCCACTCCCCTTTATGTGGATATACTTTTGAGACACATAATAACTCAATTTATAAATTCTCAAGTCATCGATATGAACTTGATAAGAGTGATTTTAACTCAATCTCCATTCATTGAGTTAAACATCCAATTCATTGGTGTTGTTTTTACAGGAATATGTGTGAATGTACTATTATTTATTTACACTGAATATACAATAATATTTAGTGTATTTATATTTTTCACACATAATTATGTCATTTATTTATCCTTAAGCTAAGGATATGGTCTTTATAAGAGATTTCATCTCGACTTACATTCCATTGAGTCTTCTTTGTTGTTATGCGCCAACTCACTTTTGTTTGGTGTATATACTGTACTTTGACATAGTATATCATGAATAAATTTATTCTCATGATATTATGAAGTTTTTATTACTTTAGTTATTTTTATTCAAGTGTCTCTCTTTTGGTTAGGAACTCTAACTAAAATATCATTTTAAATGTTTTAAAGATTTATTCTTCTAAATATTTCTCATTAATGTCCATGTTTTAAAAATGGTTTTAAGGATTTATTTATATGGAAATTAATCTTTTAAAATTAAAATTCCTTTTAAAATTTTCAAATTGGTATTGGACAATTTCATTCAAAAATCTATTTTAAATGGCTTATTAATAAATAATGATACTTTTAAATGTTTTCAAGAAAAAAGGGGATATTTACCTCAAATAATTTTGATGATTATTCTAATCTATTTCAATATCCTTCATTATTCTCGATTGAGGATAATTTATTATAATAAATCTTCCATATTGTATTAATGATTTCTGTTTGACTATGGATGTCCGATTTTTATACCATTCAAGGTTTATGATTAATGTATTAAAATTTCATATGATAGATTTAATATGAATGTTTATGTTATGTTTCAACCTTTCCAAATGAGAAATGTATTGGAATTAGTATGTGATGGGTGGAGCCCACTATAGCTCCTCGATGCATCGGTAGGTCTAATGAGACAAACTAGTGTCTTGGAACAAGGCCTTAACAAAATCTTATTTGTATTCTTGACACAAGTCCTTGATTATGTGGTTATAAAGTCTGGAATTATTCATTCCATCATTATGAAAGTAGTTATTGATAGTGATTGTGATTATTCAACTAGTATAATATATACGTTAATAAGTAAATGGAATTATTTGATTTTATCTTTTCCATATTATACTAAAGTTTAAGCTTAAAATGCTTTTGTTTTAGTCTTATACGTTGCATTAAATGTTTATGCTTATTTATGAACGTTTCCAATATATTGTTATCCTTAATGAGCATCTGATCTCACCCCTTTCTATGTTTTATTTTTTACAAGATGTGAAGAATTATTTTATGGTTTACCTGCAGGGATTGGATAAGGATATAACTATTTTTAAAAAGGGGACAAAATTTTGTTGATGTTTTTATTTCATGATGGAATGTAAAACTTATGAGTGTATCTAGTACATCCAAGGATACTAAACTGATCGGTCTTTCGGGACATGATTCCTTGTATCATGACAATGTTATGAAATAATTAACCAACTCTTGGTAACTGGGGTCGGGTCGTTACAATCATGGATCACAATACACTTAGCGTGTGACCCTATAGTCCCCCTACACTACATAAAGTCTAAGGTTAGACTCTAGAAACATGTTAAGGATCCAATAGATAAAGAAGTTGATTTAACAATAAAATTTAAACTCCTACAAATTTACATTAAAAAATATAATCCATTTCTCACAATTTATCTAATCAAACAGCTTGTATACTTGTGTCATCAACTAATATACCCAGTGCCTCTTTCTTTGAATTTCTAGAAATGAACTTGGTGATAAAATCACCATGGTCGTGGACTTAATCAGGCTTTTTTATTCCCATAAAAGGTCTATATATATCAAATTTCAATAAAGAATAATAAAGATAAATTAATTTTCACATTATTCATCAATAAAATGTCACTTGTGGCACACTCAATGTATCCTACCGCATCATGAGCATATACCATCATAGTTTTCATCAATAAATAAAAGTATAATATTCATGTTGTGTATTTTTAATAATATTAAAGTATAAGGATAATTTTTCACATTCACATATAGTAATATCCAATGACACATATAAATGTATATTTCCTAATAATGGGTCATGTTCTAATAATCTATCGTACTGAAGATTACCAAGGGAGTACACCGTGAGAAAGTGCCTCAACATCCTTTGAGTCTCTACCCGTGATGGACCATATCATTTTTGTCTCATTAAATTATATCATTTTCTTATATAACTTTTATTTAGGAATAATTTTGTGCACTTCTAAGTTCACATAATAATGAGGAACTGCTATGAAATTTCAATGAAATCAGTACACTTATGACATTATCACTTACTCTATCATGTAGAATAAAAATAATGATGTGATAAGATATTTTATTAAAATTGAAATACATGAATATAGGTAATCATAAATTACTTAGAATCCATTCTAGTTCACCAACTTCTATAGAATTGCACTTACACAATATTCAGTTTCTAACAACTTTTAGTTTGTTAGTTCTCAAATGATGTTCATGGTTCTACTAAGATAAGGCTTTTGTCAAGGGTTCCTCCATCTTTTCTTCCGTGGAAAATCTATTCACAGTGACTTCATCCCTTTAAAAAATCCATCAATATGTGATATTTTTGAAGTACGTGTTTTATCTATTAATGAAAAATTGGATCCTTTATGATATCCATCACTATAGTATTATCATAATATAATGTTCTATGATATCTACTTCTAGGTACCACATCATGATCATGGAAAGGGTTATGAATTAAAATAGATTATTTGGATGCATCATAAGCCTCTATATACTTGGACACTACTATAAAAACACTGACAATTTGCTACTTTTAACTCTTCGAGAACACAAATCCTCTGTTTAGACTAAAGAAATATCTCAACTATGAATTTACATTATTTTTATCTATTTTAAAACTAGAATCAGTATAACCCATGATGATTATCTCCTCTTTCATTCCATGTACTATTAACGTATACTAGTATGACTTGTATACTTAAGGATATCCTTAATAGTAGACCAATGTTTTTCACCTAGATCATATTGACATTTGTCTTCCATTATTAAGGTATAGGAAATATCAATACTAGTACATAACATGGCATACATGATTGATCCTATAGAAGATGTGTGTGGGATATTACTCATTATTTTTCTCTCCTATTGTGTCTTTGGACACATTTTCTTGGATAAATTCATAAAATGTGACACTAGAACCAATTTCTTCTTATATTGTTCCGTACTAAGTCACTTTAGTATTTGATCAATGTATATACCTTGACATAGTCTAAGAAGCATCTTGGATCTATCACAAATGATCTTAATCCCTATAATATATCCTATTTTACCTAAGTAATTCATGGATAAGAACTTGTTAAACAATTACTTAACTGACTATAATATTGGTACATCATTTCAAAAAAGTAATATGTCATCAACATATGCAATTAGGATAAAAACTACACTCTCACTAAAACTTTTGTAAATAAATGGCTCACATTCATTCTTAAGGAGAAGAAATTATTTTATAAATTCATCAAATCGAATGTTACTTGACCTAAATGATTTCACTAATCCATAAATAGAACTATGTAACTTTAAGACCTTTTTGGATTTATTTTGGGTCACTGACACTTTTGGTTGTGACATACAGACATCTTATTGAATTTTCCTGTTAAGTAAAGTTGTTTTAATATCTATATGCCAATTTTCATGGTCATGGTAATATTCTATAGAAAGTAGAATTATGGTTTATGTAAACATGGAAACTAGAGAAAAAATTTCATCATAATCAATGACTTTATTATGTTTGAACCCTTTAGCCACTAATCATGATTTTTATATATTTATTTTCCCTTATATTACCAGTTTTCTATTAAATATCCATTTAAACCCAACAATATTTATATTAGTTGGTGGGTCAAAAAATCCAAACAGGGTTCTAATACATGTAGTCCATTTCATAAATAATGGATTCTTTCTATATTTTAGTATCTGGGGTCTATACAGCATTTTGTAGGAGAGATGTCACTTATTTTCAATAAATAATGGGTCTCCCTCTTCAATGATGATAAAACCAAATATATTTTGTTGTCTTTCCTCTCAGTTCTCTTCTGTAATACTAATACTTTAGGAATGACTTCTTCCATGAAAATATGTTCTGATACTAACTTATGTATATATTAGTCATTAACTTCATTGAAGTATCATTCTTGGGGTTTTCATATCTCTCAAGAAAAATGGTTTATCTTATGATGGACACCTTCTTATATGAGAGGTTTTATGTATATTAACCATTTGTTTCCCTGGGATACACTATAAATATACACTTTGTGTCTCAACATGTTATTTTGTTTAAAAATGTGACCATAACAAATTCCTCATATCCCCATACACATGTATGTTATAAAATAGATCCCTTTCCACTCTATAACGCTAATGTAATATCATTTTTCTCTTTATTTGGTACTTAGTTTAGTGTGTATCTCATAGTTTATAATTCAAATCCCAAAAATAAAAATATAAGATTTGCATGACTCATCGTCAACATAACCATTTCCAAAAGGGTCTAGTTCCTACTTTCAATAACATCATTCCACTATAGTGTATAATGTGGAGTTATTAGTGATAAAATCTAAATCTACCATACAAATTTGATAAATTTTGGTAAATATATTCACCACCTAGATCAAGAAAAATCTTCATTATCCTCTTACCGCATCAATTAGGTATATCCATATCTACTAAATTCATCAATAAAAGTAATAAAGATATAATATCCACCACTAGTTTCTACTAGAAAAGGTCCGCACACATCATTGTAAACCAATCTTAGAAGCTTTTTCACCCTTTCACTTTATACACTAAATAGTGGTTTGGTCATTTTTCCTTGTAAACTAGCAATACATTATTCAAATAGTTTCAACTCAAAATAGTCTAAGTCACCATAATTATAGATATTTTTCAAAAACTTCTTGTTTACATCGACAAGATGGTGATTCCACAAATGGGTGTAATATGAGTCATGCGAACATGATATTTTTATCTATTTTTAATACTATATTTTCATAATTTAATACATAAATTCCATAATTTAGCTATTTTATACCATAAAAAGAAATTATTTATAAAATATGAATTATTTATTTCCCAAAAAACTATATCCAACCATATCAAGGTAAGAAATAATGATGATTGTTTTAGTAAAATTTGGCAAAAAAACAATATTTTTTCAAAACAAAAAACATTTTAGTTTGTAATGGAAGAATGTAGTGTCATATATCCAAAATATAAATTCGTGCTCCAATGGGTGCTCAAAGATCCACCTCTCCTTATGAAACATTTAAAAATTTAATCACTTACTTATTTGGATATATATGTGAGTACCACAAGTTGTATCTGATAACAAATTTGTAAATATAGAAATATTTCATTAATAACAAATGAACCATTAGATTTCTCTTTCTTCTAGGTGAATTTCTTCTTCCAGTGGCCTACCATTACACATGTAAAACATATTGTATTCTTTTCCTTTTAATTCCTTTGAATATTCTTCTTCTTATATGGATAGTTCCCAAGATCCTTATACTTGTAATGTGCCTTGGGCCCTTTTTCCTTGTTTTCTATGGTTTTTCAGCATAATAACTATAGGTTTTTTAAACCCCATGTCCTTGAAAACTTATTGAATTAGATTAATAAGTTATAAAATAGTCTTATAATTATTTATCATGATATAATTAACAATAAAAAGATATAAATATTTAGGTAGTAAAGATAGAATGATATCTGCGGGCAGCTCATCTAGAAATTTAAGGACCATGATTTATAAGTTCTTTATATATACAATCATATTAACTACATGAGGTATAGTGCGCAAATAATATCTATTCTTACTTGTGAAAAATGCGTTTGAAATCTCATATCTATCTTGTCCTGCCTTCTCTTAATAGAGATCCTGAAGGTGTGACATAACTCTATATGCATCCATACAACATGTTCATTTGAAGAACATTTAATATGGATAAAATCAGGAAATGTAGGAAACTTTTTGAGTCATACAAATGTTTCACATGTAGAGATAGTTATTTCTAACTATCCACTTGGCCAGATAATTCAGTAATGAGGATCTTTGGCACATAAAATTTTCTTTCATGGCATAGAATAACGCATGAACACCTTTTCCATTCTTAGAAATTATTATATATAATAAGGTTATAATTATAAAGTATGGATCATAATGATATAGTGGTAGTAATATGGGTTGTCATTCCATAAATTAAGAGTATCCTAATTTTAATACTTTATTAAATTTATAAAATTAGATTATAAATATTAAATTTATTAGTCATCCATTATTTTATCGAAACTCAATATCCCTCACCGTTTTTTTTATAATATTCTATTTAATGGATTATTCTAGTATTAAGGACCCATAATCACCTTATTGTAGCCTATACATTGGTTTTAACAGTTATTTAATGGATTTAGGTAGGTATAGTTTTTTCAACTGCATTAACTCACAACACCTTGATATATCTACCCACATTTTTATTTCATAAAACTTTTATTACATAGTACAACATTTAACAATATAGAGGATCTTTTGAGGTTTAGTGTCTTTGAAACTAGGATCATAATACATAAATAAAACATTATTCTAATCTAATTTAATGTATTATTTCTAGGTTCATCCAAAGTTACTTTTAATCTATCACATATCCTAGAGACATACATTAAAGAAAGGGGTGAGCATAAATCTTAATTTGGGAATAAAAAAAGGAGATACTTAGAATGTGACCATAAGACATATCAATAATTCATGATCAAATGAACATAAGGCATGTAATAATAAAAATAACATTAATCATAACATGTAAATATGTCTACAATATAAAAAATATTAATTTAGAAGGATGTCACCAAGGTTTTTCACCAGGGTATCATAAATCATAATTACCAAGGTTATTCACCAAGGTATAATAAAACTTGTCATCACTAGGGATAAATTATTTTCCCAATGTATTGGAGAACTAGTAAGAAACAACCTTTATATGTATTAATTAATGTGAGATATATTGATCATAATAAATCATTTTACCACTAACCCAAGGAGAATAAATAATTAGTTTCATATAAAATCATTAAGTGCATAAGTTCTTAAAAATAAGAAAATCACTTCATTTTTAACCCATGAGAAGTTAATGTGGGTTTAATACATGAAAATACATAATAAATAAGTTATATTTACCTCTATTTTAATACCCACTTAAAAGTAAGTGTTTTGGGTATTCAAAATATTGTAATTTCTCATATAAAGGAGATAAATTAAATAAATTAATTCAGTATCATAATGATATGCAATATGGATTAAAGGGAGGGAATAATGAGAGGGAAAAAGGTATCATATTGGTAAAACACTATTTTTTAAGTAAATGGATGATCAAATAGTTTTTTTAAATATAGTAATTTAATATTAAGATACATATGAAAAATGTGGTACTTGAATGAAAAGGGATAAGTGGAGAATTCCCTTACCTTGAAGATTTTTTTTCTAAAACTTGAGAATGGAACCCTGAGACCTTGAGGGAACCATAAAGGTACTATTTTTGAGGTAAAATTACTATAAATTCATGTATTATGTATTTATATTGTGTAAAGACCCGTAAAAATTCAAGGGAAATTTTTTCATAATTTTCTTTAGAATTTTACAAGAGCGCGGTTTCAGACGGCACCTGATTCCGAGGCCCGGAGTGCCCGGAATCATTTTCCGAAGTTTGGCTCGGGTACGTTCAGTGAACGAACGAGCGGGAATTCCTAATTTTTGATCCGGTGCTCGGAATTGAAATCTGAGGGCACCGATGAACTCGCAGCGCCGATATTCGCTTAAAAAGACCTTTTCGGAAGTTGCGTTTGTTGCGGGTTGAAAGTTAGTTTTTGGGTTTTTAGTTTAAGTTAAATAAAATTTGTGAAGAACAAATTTTATTTTAACTTGACAAATCCTACCAAAGGGGGTTGGAAGTGGGACCCACATCCACTTAACCTCCCTTGGGAGGATTAAGTGTGGTGGGGCCCACACGAAGCTCCCAACCTTTCATCTTCTCCCAACTCCCTTAACCCCTCTTTAATGACTTGAGTTATTTAATTTTGGAGTTAATTTTTGAATTTCAAACCTTTGAAATTATTTTGTTAGGTTTGTAAATAAAATAAGCTCTTATTTTATTTTGTTGGGTTAGAACACTTTGGCCATCTTGAGAGCTTTTGGGAGTTTTTCTTCTTCTTCTTCAACTCTGACGAAGAACACGAAGAACCTTCGAACTTGACGAAGAACGCTCAAGCTCCGACGAAGAACGCCGCTCCTCTCTTCTTCGTCTTCCGTGTCAACGAGAGGGAACGCCGCTTCCTCCTCGGACTCCCTTCGTTGACATAAGTAGATTCGCCAACGACGTATCTCTTCGGGCGTAACTCTTTGTCATCGGATTTGACGAACGACGACCGCGACGCCCGACCTCCGCGACGTTGTCTTCCGCGGAACGTTGTCAAATCTACGAACCTATACCTGAGGTAGGGGTTGTTGATTATTGTTTAATTATTTTTATCCTTGCTCGTGGTTCATGTATGATTAACTAAGGATTTTAAGTTGTGTTTAACGTGAGGGGGCCGGACCGCATGAACACGGCCGAACCCCCTCCATCGTTCTTGTTGAATTGATTTATGGGTGGAAACAAGGTGGAGTGGTGTCGTCGCACCACGCGGTTAATCGTGCGTTTATTTTACGCAACGCCATCGCGCGCGCACCATGGAAGAAACATCAAGGACGCGACGCCGTCGCGCCGCGTTGAAAGAAATCGAGGTGCGGCGGAGGGGCGCGGTGTCGTCGCACCGCGCCGGATGACGAACACCGCGGCCGGTTCCGGGCCGCGGCGAATTGAGAAGACCGGCGGCCGGGCCGCCGGCGTCGGAAGCCGAAGAGGGGACCGAATTTTTCTGGTCCCGTTGGAGAAAACCGGCCGGCCAGCTGGCCGGCCGGATGGAATTAATCCGGGGGAAATTAATCCCCCGGCCAGCACACAAAACCCCCCTCATTATGAGGGGGGCGGTTTCCATGAAGGGGGGGGGGCAGCAGCCCCCCGGTTTTTCTCCAAGCCGGCCCCCACGTGGGGGCCGTTTTTTTTCTGCAGAGGGCGCGGCTATGCCGCGCCGCCCCTTCCAATCAGCGGGGGCTTTGCCCCCCGCGTGCAGCCACCGTACGGCGTCAGGCCGCCGCGGACCCCACGCCTCCGCGCCACCGCGCCGCCGGCCGGCCGGCCGGGCCGGGTCGGGCCGGGTCGCCCCGGACCCGGACCCCCCTTTTCGAAGCAGTTTCGGTCTTTTGGCCATAACATGAGCCTCGGACCTACGATTGACGAACCGTCTACGGCAACGCGATCCTTGGATCGAGACGGTCGTTTCGGTATATCGCACTCAAGGTTTCGGATTACTTTGAGTTCGGCCGGGTTGGTTCGTTCACGAAACCAACCGGGCCTTCGGAGCGGAAACGCTCATATCTTGAGCTACGACGTCCGATTGACGTGCCGCCAGCTGTGTTGTGTTCCTCTTAGTGAGACGGATCTTTTGGCATACTCCGCCCGAGGTTTGGACGCAGGTGGAGTATGGTCGGGTTGGTTTTTCCTTAAAAACCAACCGGGCCCCGGGGACGAAAATGCCAATAACTCTCAGACCGGGCGTCCGATCGATGCGCCGTCTGTTGCGTTGAGTTCCTGTTGACGATACGGAACTTTTGGATACATCAACTCTGGACTTTGTGACAGTTGATGTATCAGCCTCTCGGCTCGTGGAGCGGACCCTCCGAACGAGCTTGCTGTGTGCGGGAACCCTAGTGCTGGCTGCGACTGCTACTACTGCTACTACTGCTACTACAGCTACTGTGACTGCGATGACGACAGTACAGAGATCCTGTGTGGATTCGACGACGACGACTACAGCACTCAGCGATCCTACGTGGGTCAGTGCTACAGGTCCTGTGTGGGCCCGATCCTGTGTGGGTCCGATCCTGTGTGGGTCCTTGCGCTCAGCGGTCCTATGTGAACCAGCGCCTACAGGTCCTGTGTGGGCCCGATCCTGTGTGGGTCTTTGCGGGGGTTAGTTACCTATCGATCCTTCATGGGTCCGACGACTTAGATGGATCAGAGATCATCTTTATCGTCCTTTGAAGAAGTATACCTGTGTGAGCTGAATCCTGTTGCTTTCCTGTGTGGATTGTGTAGTGCAATCCTGTGTGGATTACGTTTTTCTTTCCTGTGTGGAATACGTTTACTTTCCTGTGTGGACTGAGTTGTACTTGTGCTCGGAGGTTGGAGCGTATTTGAATTTGATGACTTAGGTATATGTATGGTCATATACCTAAGCAGTGTCGGTTGTTACTTCGTGATTGTACCTTTCTTCGTGGTTTATCCTTTGTGGATTTGAGAGACCTTCAGGGGTCTCGGGGTCCCTACTGAGTAGTTTATACTCACCCCTGCACGGGCTTTGCCCGCACTACGTTGTGTTGGTTGCAGACGACGGACAGCGTTGACCTTAGCTGAGGCTTGCAGAGCGGGACGGTACCCGGAGGTGGACCACTGGGCGGGACGTGCTCGGAGCGGACGGCGGGACCCGTGGAGCAGAGGAGCTATCTATACCCACCCTTCAGGTGGGATTTCCAGTGGACAGCTCGGTGTAGCGGCTTTTACTTTTCAGTTGTTGTTTTCCCTTTCGAGTTGTACTTTACTTTCAGTTTGGGTTTGTATACTGGCCCATTTACTTTTCCTCACTTTCAGTTGTACTCTGCTTTTGTTTAGTGTTTACTTTCCGCTTTCTTACTCTGTGGTGTTTGTTTACTTTACAAAGGCAATGCCTTCCCTTTTTACCGGGATTTACACCTTGGTGCTAGTCTCCAGCCCCTGGTCTAAGGAAGGCGGGCTTGGGGTAGTCACGGCACGGACCCCGAGGGCGGGTCGTGACATATTGGATATTAAAGTGTAATGGGTGGTATTTATATTTGAGGAGGGGTGGTTTTTTAAAGGATTAAATATTCGATATTTTATTATATAACAGAACCAATTTTTAGTTAAATGAATTAAATCCAATTTTATAGACTATTAAAAATTTAGAGGGTGTGTTTGGAAGCTAATGTCGTTATAAAACCGAAACTGACCTCCACACAACCCATTTACTTCACACAAACCAAAAATTAAATTGTATTTCAAAAATATAATTTTTGGTTCAAAAAAATAATATATAAATTTATAAATTAAAATTAATATTTGTAAATTCAATTTGAAAATTATTAATAGAAATTTTTATTGAATAAAATATTTCATAACATTTTTAAACTTGCTGACATAATAATGATGTCATAAAATCACAGTACTCGTAAAGTGGAAATTTTCACTTTTTCACCTAAAAAAACTTTGTCTGAAAATTCCCAAAAAACACTAAAAGATAATTTTGATGTGATGAGTAAAATAATAAAATTAATCTAACCAAAATAACACTCTAAATATGAGAATTGTAAATTCTAAATATATACAATTATATAATAAAAATTAACAATTTTTATAAAATAATAAACATTCCAACCATTATAAAAATTACTTAAGACTTTGTTAAAATATATTATCATTTAAAAACTATTGAACAATATTATTTTATGAAAAAAATATTTAAAACATATCTATTTGTCATAAAATATAATTTTAGTAAAATATATTTATAGTCTCCAAAAATAATAAAATTTTAATTATATCATTAAAAATTCCGAAGATCACTAAAATGCCTCTATTTAACCAACAATAATAATGACCAACTATTTTATTAACTAATTGTCAAAATACCAATAAACTGTATTATTTGAAAAACATAAATGTAGTTTATTTTATTTCTTCATAAATACAACATCATTCTTACACTTTATAATTCACTTTGAGTCTATCAAGGTTCAATATCATTTCCAAAATGTATATTGTATTACTAACTCTGTATTCCTTTATTATAATTATGTTCGTGGGTGAAATGATTCTTTGGGATCAAGGTAACATAAATTTTTATATTTCAGTTTATTTATCCTCAATTTTTTCTATTTTAATATTCAGTATGATATTGTGTGTTGTTTTAAACTAAATATAACATTTTTAAATGATGAAATAAAGTGTTTTTGGTTTCCAGTATTTTACTACAACTTCACTACTTTAATTATAAATATTCTGTACACATATTATGATAGTGCATATCATTTCATTAATAGTAATTATGGAAAGTAAAAATATTTTTATTTCCTTATATTATAAAACATAATAAAAATAGTTAAGTGGAAATAGTTAATTTTTTTAAGAAAAATATTTTTCTAGTCATTACAATTGATCTATTGAGTATACTCCCCAATCCAAAAATTTTAAATTAGGATTTAATTAAACTTTTCCTATTAGTAACACCAAGATATACTTTTTTAGTCAACCCTTGATGTGAACTAAGTTAAGTTGACCCAAAAATCAAGTAATAATTCTCAAATAATTGAAAGCACCCCAACTGTTTCCAATCAATCACTTTGAACTATGGTTTGATTTGAACCTAAGTAGTGTAAGGCTACACCGACTTAATATATATAATTTAGGTATTTTTATCTTTATGCATAAATTTATCATTTAATCTTTATTTCATTATTATTAATATTAAGTGGATATACTTAATTTAATAACCATGGTTATATAAATTTTATATATGATCTAATTTATTTTAGTTATTTATTTCATGATTATTAATTCATTAATTTATGTGATCATGAAAAAAACTAAATGAAATTAATCATGAAAATTAATAGAAATAATATAATAATAGGTGGTATGTTTATGACCCTTTCCTAATGGTTTTTTTATTTAGTAGGTGATAAATTAACCTTCTACCTAGGGGAAAAACCTTAAACTATAAATTAGTTCATTTTTTTGCTTTGCACCACCCCCCCCCCCATGTATCCACTAAATGTTTTTAATATTAGCTTTAAACATTAAGGTCCTCCACTCTCCTAGGAGCTTCATCCATTACATAAGCTTTTAATTCTATGTAGGTCAGGGAAACAAAAGGATTCATTAAGGGGGTTTTCATAAATGAAACTAAGGGAGTGTAGGCCCTTATATAATGAGAAGATAAAAATGACTTGAAGACCATTATTTAATTTAATAAATTATTAAAAACCATGTAATAAGAATAAATTAAATAAACCAATAACATACACAGGCTAGTATAAACTCATGGTAATCCACCTAGCATGCAACAAATATAAAATAATACTCTATCCGGCATTCACTTAATTTATTGTTTATTATTAAGATAAACATGCTTGAATTAATTGAATTAATTTATTTATTTATTTATTTTATTTTAATGTCCATCTAAAGTCTGTTCAAGATACTCATCATAAATAAAACATGGTGAATAAATAGTTTAACTGGTAATTATAGATAATTGTATGGAATTAATTTAGCATTTATTAACTCAACAAACATTTATTACATAGATAGAACATCGTATATCAATAGGGTAATTAGGTTTTTAATTTTGTAATTAATTATAATATATGAAATTTAATTCTGTAATTTATTGGGTGACTATATGATGTATACTAATGAGTTACACATCATGTTTATCACTTTTTATGTATTTAGGATTAAAACCTTGGGAATCGGCATGTATCTCGACCAAGTTACAGTGCATGTAATGTTACACTTGTTATTTTTTATTGTATTGTGTCCACATAACTCACCTATGGACTTATTGTGTTCTTTGGATGTGGGAATTATTAAGTCAAACTGTTTATATGCCAACTAATCTCTAATTATCTCATTAATGATAATGTGTGTTAGTCTCACATGGTATTATGTCATGTATTTTACCACACTATTAGCATGAATTTCATTGATAAATAAGGATGAATATGTGGTGTGTATTACAGTTACACGTCGCATGGTCTGAAAACCATGTTCCAAGATGGATTGGTATGTACACAGTGTGCATTAAATTCTCTACTTTTACTAACATTACATTCCATGTATCCATGTCTACCGAAAAGAATAATCAGAACCTCTTAATAAAATTTATGATTGTTATTCATCTTTTCCTAATCTGTTTAAGATGATATGAAATGTAAACGAAGATAGGTAATATGTCTAAAACATGGTAATTAAACTCTGGATTAAAGAGAGGATAAACTAAAAGAAAAACAACCAACAATTTCATATAATCGATAAATAGATAATAAATAATTATAAATTATTATGTGACCCCTTTGATACCACTTGAAGGTTCTTGGTGTAGTGGAGGTACTAGTATGGCCTTCCCAACTCGGTTTTCATTGTGGTAATCAATGATTATTCTGAGATATACCTGATGTATAATTTTAGAGATAACAAAATTAATTCAAGGATTAATTGATGAAATAATGTTGGAAACAAAATGTAGGATCGTCACATAATGATTTATAATTAATTTAAGTAGCTAAATAATTACCTTTTATTGAATTATTTCTCCATCGATGAATCGGTAGACCACTCATGTCATACTGTCAATGCATCATAGGAACCAAGGGTATATTCTCTCTTATAGTTTTCCACACATGCTTTAAGAAACAACAATTATCACTATTGAATTTTCTGGGTGCTAATGTGGATAAATATAATGCTTTTGATGATCACTATTGATAACAGTTGAATCATTTAAGGGATAATGGATTTTCACCAGTGGAGGAGGATAATTGATCTGCATTCTTTATAGTGTTCTAAGGAGGTATCTTTCTAGTTCTTGAGAGGGTTCTCTCTAGAACTCATTGTTCACAATGATAGAATGAGTATTTTCAATCCATAAATATCAAAATCATGTTTATATAGTACTAAGGTTAGAAAATAAATATTTTTTCAAGGTCTATTATTATTTTCTTAATCCCTGGAAAACCTCATGTCTAATAATTATAGAATTATTATTACTTACTTGACATGATCTAGACTTATAGATAAAATAAATATTAATTTTCTTGAATAAAAAAATAAATATTTATTCAAATAAAATTTAATATTACATTTCTCACCAAACCAATAAAATCGGATCGCCAATCCTCCTCAATATTTATCAAACCTTGAATAATGAATATTTATTCCTAAAATAAATGTCACAACATTATTTATCAATAAATATATAAATATTATATTCACCAAAATAAGAATAAATATTTATTAAATATTCACATAAGTATATAAATAAATATATTGTTACCTTGTGAATGAACCATAATAATTAATTTTTTTAAATTCATGTAATTAAATAAATGTTTGCATAGTGACTAAAAATTTATTAAATATTAAACTCACATATATATTCTCTTGAATAATTGGTTATTGAATATTTATGATCAAACTAGCATAAATAATTTTTAAACAATGTACAAGAATAATATTTATCCATCATCTTAAACTTGTATGGAATTTAATTGAGGTACTGAATACACATATTTTGTGGCACTCTAGGGACCTTTCTTAGTGTAATTAGGCTACACTATGTAAATTCCAGGGTAAGTATCTAAAAACATATCAATTCTCCCATATAGAATTAAGTTAATTCTAAAATGAAAAGTAACCTCCTATGAACATACACTATCTAATATTATCCATTTTTCCTTATATATCTAATCAAGTAGGTTTCATACTGGTGTCATCAACCTATATGTTTGATTTTACTTTCTTTGAATTTATGAAAATGAACTTTCCAACAACACCTTATGGTAAATGACTTAATCAAACAATTATATTCTCATAAAAGGGCATGGGATATCAACTTCTATTAAATAACATAGTGGATAAATCCTTTGTCAAATTTTTTATTAATACAACATTACTTATGGTCCACCCAATGTATCTCACATCATCATTAGAATATGTCATCAATATTTTTATCAAGACATTGAAGTATAAAACCCATGGAATGTATTAGTAATAATATTAATGTTTAAGGATCATTATAAACATTTGTAGATAAGAATATTCAATGACACATATAAATGTGTATTTACTATTAGCGAGTCATGTTTCCATAATCTCCTATACAAAATATTACCAATGGTGTAAATTGTGAAAATAAAAGTGTCTCAAATTACTATGAGCCTCCACCCCTAACAACATGTATCATTTTTGTTTCATAAAATAATATCATCTATCTATAGAACTTATGATAAGAGAGAACTTATGTGACTTTTTAGTGCAACAAGTATACTTAGGACATTATCATGTACTATGTCATGCAGAAAAACAATCATGATGTTATAAGATATTTTATTAAAATACAAATATATTAATATATATAATAATAACATACTTAGAAATTGGTTCTAGGGAACCTACTCCAACACGATACATGCACCTATGGGTGATGTTATTTGACATGATGCCTCATTATAATCTATATTAACAGAAGAAACTTATAATATAAATGATTTTTTATCATATATATTATAAGGGGTTAATATATTAATTTGTAAATGAGGGGATTCATTTTTGTTTTTTATTGTGCTTGTTTGGTCATCATAGGTAAATGGTTTTGGGGATGGTTGGAATTTTGAGGAAAACCCAATTTTGAAAATAAAAACTCATTCAATGGAACAAGGTGTGCAAGAAGTGGTTTTATAAATTTTTGTTGTTTGAAATGGCTATTAGCTCCAATGATATTTAAATTAATGGTAATTTCAGTTTTTTGAAAAAATATAAGGAAATAGAAAATGATATTGGATTTCAAAATATTTTTTTAAAGGGTTCTATTTTCAAAAAAGTAGCCAGCTGTGCTGTGGGGATTTGGTTATTTTGTTTTTAGATAAAACTTATGGATTATAAGGGGTTTTTATGAAATCATGGGTTTGTTTTATCATGTATTAAATTTTTTGGAATTTGTTTTAAAATCAGTAGTGATTTAATGTGTAAATCATTTAGCTTAGATTTTTCATTTTGGGAAGGAGTGACCGAGATACGTGAATTGTGTACTAATCTTTTATATCAAGTTTTTTTGGAACCAACACATGATATTGGATGGTATGGACCTTCTTTGGTCAGATTATGGAAAAAAGGAAATCACTCAAAATGTAGACTAGGTTGCTTTGTTTTTTGTGACAGACTGAGATGATCTTGAGTATTTTCTTGTGTTTTTAGTAGGTGTACCATATGTTTTTTAATATAACTTCATGTGGTGGTCTCATGGATGAATGTTTAATGTTGGGATCGAGTAGATGAATGTGATCTTGGGGTGTTCATAGATTAATATCAGATGTGATTTGGATGATTTTATGGTTATAAACACTTAGTATGTGTTTTTTGAAGGAAATTTTATGGCGGGGAACACCATAATCCTTGATGTGGATCAATATTTAGTGTTTTTGTGTTTTGGGGTCAGTGGACATGATTCAGAATCATCTCAGTGTTTGGTGGTGATGATAAGTGGTATGCTTGTGAGTTAGTTATCATGTTTGAGAGTAGTTGGGGTTGGAAAGACAATAGTAAGGATGCTACAATGGTGGGAAGCATCATATCAATCACGAGATAATGACCCTCAAGTTATAAGGTTCATTTTATAGTGAACCAAACTTTTCAAACATATATATTACATCTTATTATATGAATATTAATTACATAACATAACATTTCACACCAGTATCTTATAGATCTAGTATATTTGGAAACGTGGATACATAAAAAATTGTTTCATAGGTTAAATACATCATATCCTACTAATTTATTTATAAATAGAACCCTTCTTAGACATATCATAAATAATACCTTTCATCATAATCTTGGGAAAAGAAACATAAAAAATGGTCTACTCGGATCCTCAATAAGGGTAAATAAGGGAGATATCAATGATCACTTAAATATAACATGATCATAAGGGTGTAATAACATGATCATAACATTTCAAAAACATACCCTATATATCATAGATCATAATATTGAATGATCACATAAATCTTGGTAGTTCATAAGAGATAAATCATAATGGAATCAAAGAACATGGTCCATGATAATATAACACTAGCATAATACATAGATTTTTTTCATACACATAAGAATAGAAAATATTATTCCATGGATACCCACTAATAAATTCATAACATGTTATTCTTGGGATAGAAACCCATGAACCTTCTTTGGGATTCGGATAACCTCATGTATTCCCTCTTTTAGGCATGGGATTACATCCCATTTACCCTCTTCTATGATTGGGATAACCTCTCGTGTACCCTCTTTGAGCTCATAGAACATTAATCATTACCTATGCATTGGAGGGATATATAATCGTATACCCACCTATCACATAATGAAAATAATTTATATTTATATATATATATATATTCCATAAAATCATTCATCTTATCATAACCCATGAAAATAAAATGGGTTTCTTAAAAAATTCATCATATCATAACACGTGGGAAAAAAACGAGTTTTATAAATAATTTTCAATATAATAACAAATCATCCAGATAAAGGATAAGGATGGTATAATTAGATTAAATCCATAGTAAATCATAAGAAATATCAACTATTATTATCATTAATGAATATAAATTCCATAAAAATTTCATTAAAATGTTCTTAAGGAAAATATCCTTTCCATTTTGAGATAAATTATTTAAAATATAAAAAATTACCAAATATTAAGATATAAATTTCATTGAAAATAAATTTTTAAACTTTTAAAGGAACTTTTAAACCATTTAATTATCTTTATAGTGAAAATATCATTCAAGCTGTACATTTTAAGGCAAATATTCATTTCACATTATCATTAAAAAGTCAAAAGTACTCATTTGGAAAACAACAAGAAGATTCCTTTGAAAAGTTTTTTTAAAAATTAAAACATTGGTAAAAAAGTATTTAAATTTATTTGTATAATAGTCAAACCATTATTTCAGACTTATTTTGAAAACATTTACATGGAAGAGAAAGGATTTTTGACCGAAGAGAGAGATAAATTTAGTTTTCCTTAAAAAAATGTTTTTAGTCTATTGAGTAATTAAGGGGAAGAAAATCAAAGGAAAATATTGAACATTAGGAATTAATTTTAGGATAATAAAATTCATTATTTTATTGAGATATATTTCATAATATTTTATCATTATAAGCCTTATCATAAACAACCCCGATAAACAATGAGATTGTAACATAAAACCCTTATCACTTTGGTAATATTCAAATTGTAATATCCATGAAAGAAATAACATTATATTGATATTTATATCCCACAAATTTTTTGATAATAATCATAAAAATACATTCATGGGTACTATATACACCACATAAAATAAATAAGTTGTGAATATAGCATGTGTCTCATCGAAATAAAAGTGAGATAAAAATCCTGCACCTCAAGTCTCAACTTTCTTCAAATATGTTCGAACATACTTTATAATAAATATAGGTTTATTATAAAAATATTACAAAACTATACACATATATATCATACCATTTATTATTTACGTATAAACATTTACCACCCATTTATTAATAATTCTTTATTAAAATCACTATTTTAGGGGAAAACTGTTTTGTTTTTCATTTATATTTTTGTTCAGTAGTTTTGATCTTTATACTTTGTTTGTGGTTCCATAATATTCAAAATTTTAATCATGATATAAATACCATATTTATTTATTTTATACATATTTATTTTCATCCATAAAATTAGATATAAAAAATTGAATTACACTATTCATGGGGACGGTAGGATGTATGTATGTATAAACGTGGTTTGCATTTTTTGACGGATAAAACGAAAGAAAGGTAAATAAAAATTAACTTCTATAGAATCTTTTTTATATTATATTTATCATATATATTCATTAAATATTTCATTATTACCATCCATCTCAAAATAAAATGAATACTTTATCATATCTTTTCGCGGAGGCAGTAGTCCACATGTACACACGAGCAGTGTTATCATTTTTCAATGGATGGGAAGGTAATTGTTTAATGTGATATTATAACTCTATAAGTATAATTATGTAATAAATATAAAATATATATATATATACTTTAAATCTATAATTATATATTTATGTGAGAGGAGGTGATGGAAAAAAATTACATTGGTTCGCTAGGTGGTAGTCCTCTATACATATGATCGATGGTTTAATTTCCCATTTGATGAAAGAGGATATGGATGTAGGTTATTATATTAACATAATAACATATAATTATACAGTATATAATTATTCTTATTATATCATCATGGCTGAATTATATTTTAAGAAGGTGTAAGAAGAAATAAAATAAAAATTCTTGGTTAAGAACAATACATCTTCTTCATACAATCTCTATAGGATTGAACTAAAAGAATTCTAGGGAGGGTTTTCTACACAAAAAAGGCCTCTAGGATATGTTAAGTAAATTAGTTAAGGTAATTGGGTATGTATTTTTTGAAATAAAAGGCTTTTTAATTATGAAGAGGATATGATAGGGGATTCCCTTTTATAATTCAGGTGAGTGGCACACTTATAATTTTTCAAAGTTGTATAATAACACCATGTTCCTTTATCTAAAAAAAAGATCAAAAAGGATAATTATAGAACCTCAAACAATATAATGTCAAAATATGTCCATAAAATATGTATTGTATATGTTTTTAGGTCATTTTAATCCTTATATATTTAGTTTCCCCCCCCACACCCTCGGTAAACATGTTTTCACCTTAACCACAGTAACTAATTATTAATATTTTTTCTATTAATTATGACCAAAAATTAAGTTGTATCAATTAAATAATATTAATTATTATTATTAAAAAAAATTAATCCAATTTACCAAATTAAATTCATATAATTTGTACAATTTAATTTAAAATTAAACCCACATACACGACGAAAAAGCAGTTTTCCAATGAAGAGTTTTTTATATACAAATACAACATAAAATTAATTATAATGAACTTAACTGTATTAATAATAATATTATTGAACTAATATTACTATTAAAAAAAATTTAAAACAAAATTTAACCTTCTAAATTATTCAAACAAAAATATTTGTGTTAACAAAAAATGGTAATTTTAACTATTCATCAAAAAATTAATCTTTTCAAAAAAGTATCAAAATTCACTGATAGTTAATTTTGAATTTTTTAAAAAAAATATATGTTTTTTTCAAATAATATTTTTAATAGTGGAAAATATATTTTCAAAATAATTCTGGAAAATGTGATGAAACCACTTTTAAAAAAAATACTATTTTCAAGTATAAAACTGGATTTATTCTTATCTGATGCCAAGAAAGGAAATGTTAGATGAATGATAAAACATTTTATTGAATATATAATCTATAAATTTCATTTAAATAATTAAAAAATATTTATTAATTTAATTTATTAAGATAAAAAACACATTACATGCAAAAATATAGTTTTAGGACAACATTTATTTTACTTTCAAATGATGTTTTTCATTTCTAATAAATTGGTAACCAATAAATTTATTTTAGTCATTTTTAAACCATATTATATTTTTAATTTATTTACTCTTTTCTATACCCACCAATTTAATAGTTATTTTATATCTATCACATTAAATAATAATATTTTAATAGTATATCGTATTTTGTTTAAACTGAGTGTTTGTGTGTAATGCAAGCTATCAAAGAAATAAAATTTATTTAAAAATATTAAGTGTCATAGAATCTCAGGTAGTTACATTATACTCCCCTTAAAATTAATTTCAACCTTGTAATTCCATCACTAGGATACAAACAACTTAGGATACTTCAACCTCATTGTATCCTCAAGTTCCCATGTAGCTTATAAAAATTGGTGGTTTCACAAAAAAACTTTGACCACATGAGTGGTCTTGTTTTCTAGAACTTTCTATCTATGATCTATAATATCCAAAATTTTATCCGAAAAATACACATCATTCTGTAGTGGTGCATCCTTTGAGTTCATTACATGTGAACGGTTGGGTATGTACTTTATCCGGATAGATACATAGAATACATAGTGAACTTGGGACAAGTTCAGTGGGAGTGCCAAGTGATAAGCTACCATTCCTACTCAATCCAGAATCTATATAGGGAAAATATACCTAGAGATTAGATATCCATTATTTCAAAATCTTATAAACTTCTTCCATATAGAAATTCATAGAAACATATTTCCACTATCTTTAAAACTACAGATCTCATCAATAATTTTCATCATAACATTTATATTGTCTTTGTGCATCCATTATGTATTGCTTAATGGATAAAAAATTTTCTACCATTTAGTTAGATATATATGGTCCTAATAGATTTATTTCTCTAAATTCATCCCAACACATTTGATTTATATATTTGTTTCTCTAGAGGGCTTCATAAGGATCCATCTTAATGCTTGAGTGAAATGTATTGTTGTAAGAAAACAAAACTAGATGATTCTGTTGATCCTAATCACCTTTAAAATTCATATTTAAATATCTCAACATATCCTCTAGGTTTTTAATGGTTCTCTCAATGTGAACATCTATTTTGGTACGACACACAGTCTTGAAACTCAACTATGTATAAATAGATTATGGAATAATCCACCAGAAGTTCTAGGTAAACCTCACATCCTAATAAGAAATAATAAAATTTGGTACTACATGAAACCTTACCACTTACTTAATGTATATCCTGGGAATCTGATCTAGATATAATTCTTCTATAATAGAAATTAATTGTCCTGACTTTGTATGGTGATCGACTACAACCCAAATAGCATTATGACCTTTAGACATTTTTGGGGAGTCCAAAGAAAAAATCAATAGTGATGTTTTCCCATTTCCATTCTAGTATAGGTAATGGTTGTTATATCCCCTTATAATTTTGTCTCTCAAACTTAAATTTCCAACATACCAATCAATGATATACATACTCAGAAATATCTATTTTTATGGTGTCCCTCCATAAATATTCATTCAAATATCTATACATCTTCGTACTTCTAGGATTAATAAAGAATGAAAACTTATGATCCTCATCCAATAGATCCTTTTTTAAATCTGGTATGGATGAAACACATACATGGTTTTTAGACCTTATAATTCCATCATAATCAAGGTTAAACTCAGGAACATTTTTAAACTTCTTCTACAGCTTTACATCTTCCTTTTGAGCCTCTTTTTTCTAGACTTGGATAGATGGTTGGACAATAATTTGAGAAAGATAATATGTTCACCTTTCCTTCATGATTTCGAGATCCATCCATTAAAAATCCAAAAATATTGGATCCTTTGTGATCCTCATCATGGATAAGCTAGAATAATCCTTTCGACTCTATAAGATCCTAACATTTTTTAAGATGTATCGTGCTCATTTTCATGTACTCTTGTATCGTTATTTTGATCATAACTTGGTTGGGTTTTATTTGTGGGTGTTTTGGGTGAAACAAAATAATTTTTAAAGTTTTTTTAGGGTGGTTGGGTAGTGCACGGTTGGCGCATGGTTTTCCCAAACTGTGTGCCAAGCCTAGAATACTATGAAAACCCAAACAGAGGGGATTCACACAGTTGGTGAAGATTTTGTCAAATTGTGTGCCCTATTAGTATAAATTTTTTACCCCTAAAGAGAGGTGCATGGTTTGTAAAACCATGTGCTCCAGCCTAAGAAATTATGCGTGTAGTTTTTAATTCCCAAAAAAATATTTTAAAAGTCATGAACCCTCGATATCAACCCCAATTCGACATAGCTTATACCTAATGTTATTCCATCATTTTTGGGAGCTCCAAAATTGATTACTAGGCCTTTTAAACTCCATTCATGATGAATTGAAGATATTATTGATGGATTTGTTCCTCTTTTGGTATGTAATCTCTTCTCATGTGGTTTACTCTCTCACTAGTCACTTTTCCGAATAAAGATGAGTGTTTTAAATTTATTTTTTTGATGGTTTTAGATAAAGGTTTTTACATCTCTTAATTTGTTTGATCTTGATCTAGGTTTTGGTTCTATATCTTGTTATTCATTGTGAAATTGATAATTCCTTTTCATTTTGATGAATTATACTTTGATGAACATTCATCAATGATCATGAGGTAGGTAGTATAAATGTCAATTACCATATTATTGATTTTAATTATGTATTTGTCATTATAAAATTAGAATTTCTACTTTTAGGAATCAATTCTTTAATTGGATTAATTGATTGGTTAAATATTTAATGGAATCATGTAAATTATGGAATGATGTGATTCTGAAATTGGTTGAAATTTTGATTATGAAATTGGTGAGTAATGGGATATTGAATTGATTTATTTATGGGTATTATGATTTAATGTTGATAAATGGTTTAATGGTGGTTTTTTCATATTATTTCAATTGATTAAATAGAAGAACCATGATTAAAATTATAAATGAAATGGGAAAATTTGTTGAGAATGTTTTATAAATATATTAACGAAGCTTAACCTTGATGTATATTAAATATTTGATATATGTGATATATTTTATATATTTTATAACGTGTGTGGAACAATGATTGATGATTCAAAATACCATATGTGATAACTATGAGTATGGTACATTTACTTATTCCTTAAAATCCCATACATGATAATAATAATGTGTGAAATCGAGACTGATGCTCTAAATACTCATGGGGTTCTAGTCATGACTTCCTATACCCAAAATGTTGGAATTTGACTATGGTTCCAAGTAGATATGATATGTATTGAAATTAAATGCATAATGGAATCCCATATTATAGTGAATTTTAATTTCCTATGTGATATGGTTCAGATTCCGACATTGGAAGAAGAAGGTATTGATGGCTTGGGTGTCATAGTGAACCCAGGTAATATATGTGGATAACTAAAGAATAATTAAATGTGATAACTGTTTACTTTATTATACTTTATTATTTATACAACTACATATACTATTTTAGAATGAATACTTTTTTAGATGTTTTTTGTGGTGTCCTAATGAGTTTTACTCACACCATATTCAGGCTTCCTAATCAGTACCTGAATAGACTTCATATTTACAGGACAAAATAAGGGAAAGAGCCCTATGTTTGATTGCTTAGTTGGGATGGATCATGCATGAGGGAACTAGATGTGATGTTGAGACCCACTTGGGTATTTGTGAGTCAGTTTTTTTTTCATATTGACACTTAACACGTATATATAATGACATATCTACTATTTTGGTTTGGATATTGTATTCATGTTTTGGTCATCATGTGATACTAGTATTGTTCAAGTTATGGTCATTAAAATTTGGTTATTGTTTATTTATTTATATTGTTTTTTTCTATGATAAAGAGGTTATAGTTTACACCTATTATATATTAGACCCTTTTTGTTTGTCCTTAGCCTCTATCATATGGAGAGGTGTTCCTTAGGTCACGTAGCAAACTGACTCGGGGCACCAGCATGTGGCACCTGGGTCGAGACATCACAAAGTGGTATAAAATGATGGTTTTCTTTTTTTTTTGTACTAATATATGGGAAAGGTATATAGATAATTATGAGTATTTGGCCCTTATTCATGAGCTCGTTTATGGGATCAGTTAACCCATGTATGTAGGAAAAACCAAGCACCTAGGGTGGGATTAATGTTATTGATGTTTGATGTTATATTTGAATGTTATTTCACCTCGAGTGATGTACTTATTGTGTGATGTTATTATTATTTTTATATTTTTTCATCATGGTCCGGAATAGCATGAGTCTTTTGAAATCATTTATCATTTTCAGCATTTAGGACTTATTGTGAAATGCATATTTTTAGGAATGCATGAAAAAGAAGTTTTTTGGGTAAATTGTTTAACTGAAAATGCTTTTCTTTCTAGTGTAGTTTAAATAAAAATTGTGCCTAATATGAAATTTAGAAATTGTAAATGATACTAAATATGGTAAAGAAAATGTATAAAATGGGTTTATAATGATAAACTTGAATTATAAATATGTTTACCTTATACGATCCCTGCCCTATACGAGGGATGATTGAGGGTAGTGATAGTGCCTTAATTTGGATTGTGTGTTGGGGTATGGGGGAATAAATAATTATGGATTTATGTGAATACCTCTTGTTAAATGTGATAATGTTTTCTTATGGGTCTTAGGACTTGTGTTTGTAATTGTAGAAATAATCCTCCATGATAATTCTTTTGATAGGATGATAGGAGGATATAGATAGAAATGATCCTCTATTAGTGTAACCAGAGGATCCAATAATTCTAAGTGAGGTATTTCGGGAGTAGTTTAGTGAGAACTTTTCTCACTTTATATAGTTCATGGAAAGATACCTAAGGATATTTGTGAAATGTATGCGTGACTTGACATGGGAGTTCTAGTTGTGGCACCCTCTAAAATTCCCTGGAGAGTATGGACCTGAGGTAGCTGAGTTTTAGATTGAGTCTATCTAGATGGTTCTTGACCACTTAGAGACTCCTATAAAGAAGATATTAAAATTGGATGATTATATGTTATGGGTTTAATAAAATACTTGGTAGGACATTTAGACTCAGGATGGAAAGTTGGAGAATATGTTATGGAAGGACTTTCAATAGAGTTTCTTAGAGCACTTTTTCCCTAAGATGCTCAGGTAGGAGAGGGAAGCTGAGTTTATGAGGTTAACTCAGGGGAACATGTCTATGAGGGGCTATACAGGATGATTTACTAATTTTTATTTCTTTATTCCATCTTTTTTAGAAAATTAGGCTACAACAATGAAGCGTTTTTAAGATGGCCTTGAATGTAAAATTAAGTCCCAAGTTAACATCTTTAAGATGAAGAATCTTTCAGAAGTGTAGAATTAGGCTCTCATATGTGAGGTTAACCAAAAGGAGGATTCTAGTAGAGTATAACTGGATTCTACTGGATGGCTATGAGGTACGTCTTCTAAGATTAGGTTTCATCTCTTCAAGAATTTTAACCCGGGAGAAAGAAATCAGAGTGGCTAGGGGGAAGGATCAATTATGTAGGATGTCACTCAAGTGATCTGCAACTAATGTGGGAGGTCAAGCCACATTTTTTTGATAGTGACCCTAACCACCGATATAGTTTTGAGCTTGTATCAAGATAAGGCATCTATAATGGTTCTACTGGAACCCATGAAAAATGGATAATAATGGAGGATCTAGGTAGAATCATAGTGTTGGAAGGGTGTTTTCCACCACATATTATTCTGGAAGTTGGAGTTCCACTGGTCTTGGTGGTTGAGGTAGTGGACGTGGTACTTCTAGTCAAGAGCACCCATATCATTAGAGAGGTATATATTAGGGGACTCAGACTCTATCACCGGAAAAGGGGATGTACAGTTTCATGCAGTTCATCCTACACTTGTGGATAGTGAGGATGGACCAATTACAATTATAGGTAAAATTATTGTAGCTTCTACACTTTCTAGTAAATTATTTGATATTGGTCCCTCTCATTCATTTATATCTACAAAAATTGTGAAAAAATTTATTTTGATGGTGGAGTTCATGAGTAGAGTTATGACGATTGATATACCTTTGGGGGTATGGTCGAGGAACATTAATTTTTTCAAGGGGTGTTCTATTGAGTTTTGGGAGTATCGTTTCCTATGGGATCTCTATATTATTGATATGTTAGTCTTTGACTTGATTCTGGGTATATAATGTTTAGTACCATACCGATCCCACATTGATAGTTACCATAGAAGAGTGACATTTACATATCCTAAGGGTGATGGTTATGTATATCATGGAGAGTGGGATATTCAAGAAGGCTGGGTAGGGAGAGTTTATTAGCAACTGGGGGAGATCACTACCTAGGTTACAAGTCTTTTGTTGGATGATGGGGCTATAAATCATGATGCCTTTCCAATTATAGTATACTGGTTCAAAGATATGTTTCTTAAGGACTTCTCAGGGCTGCCACCTGAGAGAGATGTTGATTTTATGATTGAGCTCATTCCTAGAACTGAGCTGGTTTCGATTCCACCATATATAATGGAAACAATAGAGATTTATGATCTTAATAATCAACCGTAAGAGTTTATGGAAAAGGTTTTTATCCCTATGATTACATCACCTTGGGGTTTTCCAGCCTTATTTTTAAATAAAGTAGATGGGACTTTTCACTTATTTGTTGATTACAAAAAGTTTAACTGAATGATAGTGAAGAACTGCTATCCTATTCCATGTATTGACGATCTATTTTACCAGTTGGTAGGAGCTTCTATTTTATAAAAAATTAAATTGAGGTCAGTGTATCATCAGTTGAGAGTTAGACCTTCAAATATAAAATATATTTCTTTTAGAAATAGGTATAGTATTTAAGATTTCATTATACTATCATTCGGGATAATGAACACACTAGAAATGTTTATGTCCTTGATGAACCAAATCTTCCACCCATACCTAGATCACTTTTTGGTAGTTTTGGTATATGAAATCTTGGTGTACTCAAAGACTCTTGAAAATAATGGCTAACATACTTACATCATCTTGAGTACACTGATAGAGCATTGACTATACATCAAGGAATCTAAGTGTCAATTATGGGTCGATCAAGTACATTTCTTGGGTAACGTCATCTCAGTGGAAGATGTATAAGTGGACCTAGAGAAGGTTTGGGTGATTGTTTCTTTGGAGAGGACCAATAATGTTTTTAAAATTAGTAGATTTTTGGGGTTGGTGGGATATTATCAAAGGTTCATCCATGACTTTTCCCACTCGGAATAACCACTTTCAAGCTTGACCAATAAGAGAGTTAAGTTTGAATGGTCTAAAGCATGTGAGAATTATTTTCAGGAGTTGAAGAATTATTTGAATACCTCTAGGAGGAGTACACGGTGTTTTGTGATGCATCTAGGATTGGTCTTGGAGTAGTGGTAATGTAGGAGGTCGAGTTGTGGTGTATGGGCCATGGAAGTTGAGGCCACCTAAATAGAATTACCCTATTAAAAAACCAGAGTTAGCTACAGTGGTTTATGTTATGAAGTGTTGTCAACATTGTATTTTGAGTGAAAATATTACTACGTATACTGATCATAAGCTCTAAAAGTACATATTTTCGCAATGAGACTTGAATCATCGGTAGTGTATATAGGCTAAGTATATACTGTCATTTTATTTTGAGCTATCTTATATAACTGGGAAGGGAAATAGTGTTTTGATGCTTTAATTAGGAAAACTATACTCATGCAGTTTAGGAGTCTAGTTCTAAGTAGAAGATGGTGATTTTCTAGTTGATATGCATGTTGTGGTTCAGAAGGTCCAACAACAGACAGCCCTTGTATTAGTATCAATGGAATCTACACTTTTGAGCCGGATCAAGAAAAGATAGTATGATGATCTTGAGAGTATAGCCTTGAGGGAAATCCTTGAATGTGGGGAGTCAATTTCTGATTAGGCTAAAGATGAGGATGGGGTCATTTAGTTTTTGGGTCATATTTTTGTGCCTATGTGTATAAGATAGGAGCTTATGCATGAATTTCATGCCTCAATGTGGGTGGTGCATCCTAGTTTGACCAAAATGTACTGAGACCTACGTCGATAGTATTGGTGGTCGAGCATGAAAAAATATATTGCAGGTTTCATCAAATAATTCTACACAAATCAATAGGTGAAGGTAAGGCATTAATAACCTAGTGTTTTACTACAATTGTTTCCCATTCTGAAATGGAAGTGGGATAACGCTGCCATGGATTTTGTGGTGGGTCTCCTGAGGGGACCTAAGAGGAATAAAGATATTTGGGTGATATTAGATTGACTGGAGTATCTCATTTATTTAATATATAGGAGACTTTATCAATGGATCAGTTGAGAGACTTGTATAGTTGATATATATTCTATTTACATAGGGTTCCATGGAGTAGAGTTTTATACCATGACTCGTGTTTCACTTTGAATTTCTATAGAGTCTTGTAGAAAGTTCTTGGTACCCATGTATTACTAAGTAAGGCTTACCACCCATAGACATATGGGAAGTTAGAACTTACTATATAGTTTTTGGAGGACATGTTATATGTGTGTGTGTCCTAGAATTTGGTTGGTCTTGGGAGAATCACTTGGAGCTCGTGGATATTTCCTATAATAAAAGTTATCAAGTAACTATTAACATGTCCCCATATGAGTCTCTTTATGGTAGGATATGTAGATCACCTATATTTTGGATAGGGTCAAGTAAGTTAGAGCTTTTGGGATCGAGCTTTATATATGAGACGTTAGAGTAGGTTTAGCTCATTCAGAAACTTATGGCTATGGCTCTGAGTAGGAAGTATTAATATGTTGATAGATGTCAATGACCCCTTGAGTTTATAGTGGGTGGTTGTGTTTTCCTTCAGGTGTCACCTATATTAGGTCACTATATGATTCAAATACAAAGAAAATTAGTGCCCGTGTTTTTTGTACCTTTTTAGGTAGTTAAGTGAATCATTCGGTGGAATACCTATTATCTCTTCCACATAGGTATAGTGTTATGAACGATGTTTTTCCTATGTCACAAATTCGGAAATATCAACCCAAACCTTCTCATGTGATCAATGTGGATGATTTTCATATTGATATCGATAAATCCTTTGAATAGAATTTGATATGTGTTAAGGATCACAGTGAGAAATTAATTAGGAGAAAGACTATGTTGATAGTTTGATTTTTGCAGCAGCATGGATGTGTTCAGGAGGAAACATGGGAGAGATAAGCAGATATGCGGACTTTGTGGTACAATATTTTTACCTCGGAATCTTAGATATTCTTAGGAGTACATCTTGAGGATAAGCTATTATAATGTGGGGAGATTGTAAGATCTCAACCTTTCTAGAGATGTCTCATGCTCATTTTTTAGGTACTCTTTTATGATTTTCTTGACCATAACTTGGTTGGGGTTTACTTTGGGGATGTTTCAGGTGAAACAATATAATTTTAGAATTATTTTGAGGTTGTTTAGGTAGTGCATAGTTGGCGCAATATTTTCCCAAATTGTGTAATGCCAAACATATGGGATTTCCATAGTCGACGCATGGTTTATCATACCATGCACCCCTAAGTATAAGTGAACGGTTTGGTAAACCATGAACACAATCCCAAGAAACTGTGCATATTCTTTTTTAATCCATGAAAAATTATTTTTAAAATCCCAAAACCCTCAGTATCAACCCCAATTCAACCCATCTCAAACCTAACATTTTTACTTCAATTTTTGGAGTTCCTCGACTGATTCTTAGGCCTATAAGACTCCTTTATTAATGAATCTAAAATCCAAATGAAGGATATTATCCTCTTATCATATGTAATTTCTTCCTATTTTCTTTCCTCTCTCTCTCTTTTCTCTTTTCTTGATGAATAGTAGTGTTTTTATCCTCCTTTGGTGATGGGTTTAGATCTAGGTTTTGATATATCTTAATCTATTTGATCTTGAACTAGGTTTTGGTTCTACATATTTTCCTTCATTTTGAAATCAATCATTCCATTTCAATTTGGGGAATTCTTCTTTGGTCAATACTCATCAACAATCTTGAGGTAGATAGTGTAAAAGTCAATTCCCATGGTCTTGAATTTAATTATGTGTATATAATTGTGAAATTGGAATTTCCATGTCTAGTAATCACATCATGAATTGTATTAATTAATTGGTTAATTAATTATTGGAATCATGTAATTGATGGAATTAGGTGATTATGAAATTGGTTGAAATTGTTATTATGTAATTGGTGAATAATGGGATTTGGAATAGATTTATTTATAGGTATTATGATTTAATGTTCATAAATTGTTTAATAGTGAATTGTTTATATTATTTCATATGATTAATGTAAAGAACCATTATTAAATTGATAATTTAAACGATACATTTGTTGAAAATGTTTGATAATAATTTTAATGAATATTAACCTTGTTTTATATGAAATATGTGATATATATGATGTTTTTGATATATGTGATAACATGTGTGGGATAAGGATTGATGAATCAAAAGTCCACATGTGATAACTATGAGTGCGGGGAATGGAATGATGCTTCCAAAGCCCATATGTGATAATAATGAGGTGTGAGATAGGGACTGATGCTCCAAATACTCACAGGGTTCTAGAAATGATGTTCTTGGCACAAAATGTTGGAATCAGACTATGGTTCCAATTATCGATGATTGGAATTTTAATTAAATGGATAATAGAAGCCTATATTATAATGAATAGTAATTCCCTATGTGATATGGTCCAGACTCCAACACAGGCCGAAGTAGGTTTTCATGGTTTTGGTGTCATCGTGAACCTAGGTGATTTATGTGGTCAATTAATGAATAATGAAATGTGATAACTGTTTACTTTATTTATCTTAATTCTTTATACAATTTCATAAACTATTGTATATTTTATATTGTTTTAGATGTCGTTGGTGGTGGCCTAGTGAGTTGTACTCACACCCTACTTGGTCTACATGTTCGGTGCCCAAATAGACTTCATGTTTGTTATATAGGATAAGGTAAATATCCCTATGTTTAATAGTTGAGTTGGGATGGAGCATGGGTGAGGAAACTGAACATGGTTCTAGGACCCACTTGGCATGTTATTAATGTGTATTTATTTTCAGTTTTTCATATTCAGACTTGACATGTATATGGAATGACATATCTACTATTTTGGTTGGGATATTGTATTCATGTTTTGGTCATCATGTGACAATGGTATTATTCATGTTGTGGTTTTATCATTTAGTTATTGTTTATTTATTTACACTATTATGTTACTTTGATAAAGTGGGTATAGTATCCCCATGTTATATATTAAACTCTCACTTATATTCGGTAGCCTTTCAGATACTGGGAGGTGCACCTGCGGTCACATAAAAACCAAATCTAGAAAATGGAATGTTTCACCAAATTCGGGATGTCATAGACTCAAATAATTATCCACTATGTTCACATTCCTAAGGTGTTAATGTATTGATAAGTCATAACCCTTAATCAGTTTCAACCATATTCTCTAACACATATTAAAATCCTTCTATATGAATATGTACTTTAAACTTTTATGATCAGTAAATATATTATATATTTATCTATAAAGATAATGCCTCATAAACCTTCAATTGTCATAAGTCATAATCTATAACCATATCATTCTACATGAGAAGGCATCCCAATCCCTTCTTTGATGCATCACTATATATTTAAAACCCTTCTCCCTATAGTGTAATATAATAATAGGTTTACTAACTAACCTTTTCTTTAGTTCCATGAAATTTTCTTCACATTCATTTTTCTAAATGAACTTGTATCCCTTCTGAGGTAACTTGGAGAGTATATTGGAAGTCCATGAGAAATTTTCCATAAAGCATCGATAATATCCATCCAAACCAAGAAAATTTGGATCTCATTAATAGTGGTTCATCTAGTCTAACATTCAATAGCCATTTCCTTTGGTGGATCTACTGATATACCCTCTATTTAGATTATATGAGCCAAAAATGAAACCTTTTTTTTACAAAATTTTCATTTGGTAATTTTTTTTACAAATTATCCTTCCTCAGTGACTTTTATAGAATTCTCTTATGATCTTCCGGCTCTTCCTTTCTATTTTAATATATAAGAATATTGTTTATAAATACTACCAAAAACTTTTCAAGGTAATATCTAAAGACTCTATTCATTAAATAAATGAAGATAGAAGGGTTGTTAGTAAGACCAAATAGAATCAATATATATTCATATTGCCCATACCTTGTACAGAATGACGTCTTGGGTATAATCTCGTTCTTTACCCTTAATTAATGATATCTAGAATGATTTTCGATCTTGGAAAATTATTTATCTCCACATAGTTGGTCAAAAAAGTCATTGATATGGGGTAGAGGTTACTTTTTCTTGATAGTGAACTTATTAATATCTTAATAATCAATGAAGAGTCGTATCGATCCATCTTTACTCTTAACAAAAAGAATAGGTTCTCTTTTAGGTGACACAAATATCCAAATGAATCCATTTTCAAAATTCTCCAAGAGTTTCTTCTTCAATTACTATAATTTAATTAGGTCTATTCTATATGGATTCTTTGAAATATGTATAACACCAAGTCTGGTTTTATTGAGAACTTAACTTTACAATTCGGTGAAATACTAGGAAACTATTCAAGAAAAACATAAAAAACTCCCAAAAAATAGAAATATCATCGATTTTGAGTTTCTACCCAACCATCTAAGATACACATCCCTTTTAAAAATGAATAAATACCCACATAATGGATTCAATTTCCATTATAATTATATATTTATCATCACACTAATATATGGTCATGGGTTGGTTCATAATATCAAATGTGACTTCACTTCCTCAAAAATTGATGTCGGGTTTATGTAGATAAATCCAATCCATGCCTAATATAACATCAAATTCAACAGGATGGAGAATAAAAAGATTTTTAGGAATCACATTCCCATAAACTTGAACCATAGAAGAATATTAGATTTGAGATGTGATCATCGTACCATTAGGTTATTTCACTGCTAATTAAACAATAATTATTGAGGATAGGAATTAACATTTCAATAGAATTGTCATGATTCATATAAATAATCTAAAATATGGTACTTAAATACTTGAGATTACCTATTACCACCTCAATATCATAATTATATCATCAATTCCTTATTAAAACCAAAATGTTTTCCATGACCATAAAGAACCATTATTAAGAGTGATTAACCATGAAAATTCATTCAGAGGATGTCTAAATATTAACTACTTAAATGTATGAAACCTTCGTTTTAACCTAGTTAATTCATGGTCATAATCTATTCAAATCATTCATGGTGGTTTATAAAGAGTTTTTTAATTTCCAAAACATATCCCTTATGATTATCCATCATGATATGTATCAAGGCCCATTTTCATGCACCACGTGAGGATCGAGTCAAATCCTAATGCACCCTTTTTGGAGTTATTACCCTTAGGTAAAACTATTTCAAATCCAAAAACACTTTTAGTATCTATATAGGGATTTAATTTCTTGAAAACCACTTTATCTATCCTTCACCAACATTCCATGAAATTTTCCTATACATTAAATTATCCCTAATGTTTTCACTATATTTTTCTAATCCAAGTTTCCAAAGTTTAACTAAAAATTATATGATACTAATTACAGTGACCCACACTTTTCATACATAGATATTACATATTATTGGATTAATATTCATTAAATAACATAACTATCCACACTATAATCATATAGGTCTAATATATTTGGAAAATTGGATACATAAACAACTGGTTAATATGTGAACTACATAATATCTCACTAAGTTATTCATAAATATCAGCCTTATTATAAATATAATACATAATACCTTACTTTTTAACCAGGATAAATGAAACATAAGAAAGGGGGAGCTTAGATGCTCAGTAAGGGTAAAAAGGGATATATAAATTATCACTGAAACATAACATGAGTATAATGGTATGATAACATTATAATGACATTTTAAAACCATAACCTGTATATCATAGATCATAATCTTGATTCATGTCATAAATATTGGTAGTTCATAAGACATTAATCATAAAGTAATCAAAGAACATAATCCATGATAACATAACATTATCATAACACATAGATTTATGGAATACCAATAAGAATAAAAAATATTATGTCAAGGATACCCACCAAAAAAATAATAACATGTTAGGTTAGGGATAACCACTCATTTACCTACTTTAATCTTGGTATAACCTCTCATGTACCCACTTTTTGGAATTGGTATAACTACCCATGTACCCTCTTTACGGCTTGGGATAACCTCCTGTGTACCCTATTTGATCTCATAGAACATTAATCATTACCCAATGCATTGGAGGACTGTATAATCCTAGTCCCAACCATAAAATAATGAAAAACATAAATATGTGTTCCACAAAATCATTCATCATATCATAACCCTCAAAAAGGAAGTTGGTTTTAAAAATAATTCATGATAACATTTCCCATGGGAAAGAAGCATATTTTATAAAAAATCAACATAATCCTAAACCATAAAGAGAAAGGATAATGACGATTTCATTAGATAATATACCCAGTAAATCATAAGAAATATCAGAGTTTATTGTCATTAATGAATATAAATACCATAAAAATATCATTAAGAAATTCTTGTGGAAAATAACTCTTCCATTTTGAAATCACTTCTTTAAAATCTAAAAATTTAGCAAATATTAAAGAAAATTTTTTCTTTGAAAATAAAATTGGAAACATTTAAATTAAGTTTTAAATATTTTATCAGTCATGATAGGGTAAAATACTATACATTTAGTTCATGTTAAAATAAAGGTTCCTTTCACATTTTCAGTAAAAAGTCAAAAGTACTCATTCAAAAAATGACAAGAAGATTAATTTTACACCATTTTATAAAAAATAATACATGGTTAAAAATGAATTTAAAAAAAATTGGAATATAAAAAACAATCGTGAGAATATTTTTATAAAACATAGACATTTACTAGAAATTATTTTCGACCAAAGAGAGAGATAAATTTGGTTTTCCATAAATACCATATTTTCAGTATCTTGAGTACTTGAGGGGAGTAAAATGAAATGAAACATGAATAATAAATAAATAAACATAGGATACAAAAAATTATGATTTTCTTGAGATATTTATCATAGTATTTCATCATCAGAATCATAATCTTAAATTTTCCCGATAGACAATGAAATTGTAACATAAAATTCTGACCACTTTGGTATCTTTTGAATTGTAAGTCCCATGAAATAAATAAAATTACAAGGATATTTATATCCCATAATTTTTATGATAAAGTTAATAAAATACGATCATGTGTAGTATATATACTATATAAAAGAAACAAGTGGTTAATATGGTATGTGTCTCATGGAAATAAAAGTGAGATGAAAATATTTTACCTCAAGTCTCAACTTTCTTCATACACCACAGAACCTCATGTATAATAAATATAGGTTTATTATATATATATTAAAGAACAATAATTATATATATATAATACAATATATGGTTTACTTATAACCTTCTTCCATCCATTTATTAAAAATTCTTTATTAAAATCATTATTCTATGTGATTACTGCATCATTTTTCATGTATGTTTTGGTTTAGTATTTCTGTTCCATGTACTTTGATTATGGTTTCATCATCTCCATAATTTTAATCATGATATAAATATCATATAAATTCATTATACATATATATATATATATATATATTCATCCATGAAATTATATATAAAAAAATTAATTACACCGCTCATGGAAATAGTAGGTTGTAGGTATGTATGAACGTTGTTTCTATTTTTTAATAGATGGAATAAAAGAAAGGTAAATAGTAATTCACATTATATAATAATTATTATATAATAAATTTCATATATAATCATTAAATATATCCTCATTACCATCAACTTCAAAATTAAATGAAGATCGTATCACATCACTTTGTGGAGCCAGTAGTCTTCATGTACACATGAGCGACGTTATCATTTTTCAACGGATTGAAAGATAAGAAGGTAGATGTGATTTTATAATCCCAATAGTATAATTATGTAATAAATATAATATATATAATTAAAATACATAATTAAATATATCTATGAGATATGGTGATGGAAAACGAATAACATTGGTTCGCAACGCAGTATTTCGCCATACACACGATCGAGAATTTTGTTTCCCATTTGATGGAAGAGGATATGAATGTAGGTTATTTAATTAACATAATTACATATAATTATATGGTATATATTTTTTACTTTATATCATTGTTGTTGAATAATATTTCAAGGAATTTTAATAAGAAATAAAATAAAAATGATCGGTTAAGAACTATACCTCTTTTTTCAAACAACCTCTTTAGGTTTTCACCAAAAGCATTCCTATGATGGTTTTCTAATGAACACAAGGACTATAGGATTTGGAAATGGAAGGAAATGATTTGGTTAGGTGTTTTACAATGAAAAATTCTTTATAATTTTGAATAGGGGAGGATAGGTGTGCCATTTTATAATTGAGGAGAGTGGCATACATGTAATTTTTTAAAGTTTTACAAACAGGGCTCCAAAATGGATCATTATAGATCCTTATATGATATAAGATTTAAATATTTCCATAAAATGGGAATTATAAAAAATTTTAGTTTATTTTAACCTTTATCTTTTTAGTTTAACCCCTTGTAAATCTGTTTAAACCTTAACCACGTTAACTATTTTTTCTTTTTTTACTATTCATTGTGACCAAAAATTAAATTGAACTTATTACCTAATATTAATTATGATGATTAAAAATATTTTATCCATTTTACCAAATTCAATTAAAATTAGTGATAGAATTGAATTTAAAATTTAACCCAAAGACGTGATGAAAAAATAGTTTCCAAAGAAAAATTTTCCATAAGTATAAAAAATATTTCCATAAAAATTAAACAAAAAATTATTTAAAATTACATAAATTGGATTAATACTAACATAATTATACTAATTTTTCATTTAAAATGATTTTAAAAAAATTTAACTTTTAAATTCTTCAAACATAAAGCCAATTTTTAATAAATATTAGTAATTTTTCACTATTCATTAAAAAAATATTTTCAAAAACTTCTCAAAAAGATCAATCAAAGTTAAATTTTTAATTTTGATTTCAAAAATAAAGTTAATTATTTCAAATAATTTTTATATAATTAGAAAAAAAAAATTTAAAATAAGTTTTCAAATTGCAATGAAACCGTTTTTCTAGAAAAATAATTTTTTTAAGCATAAAACTAGATTTATTCTTATCTCATGGAAATAAAAAAAATATTAGATGAATGGTAAAAAAATTATTTAATATATAATATATAAATTTCATTAAAATAATTCCCTAATATTAATATATTTAGTTTATTAAGATAAAAATACATTGCACACATAAAAATAGTTTTTTAGCAAAAAGATTCTTTTAGTTTCAATGGATTTTTATTTTCATTTATAATAAATTTATAACCAATTAATAAATTTTATTCATGTTTAAAAAATATACTTTTCATAATTTAATTAGTCTTATTCATATCCATCAATTTAATATCTAGTTTATAACGATCACATTAAGAAATGATATTTCAATAGTATATCATGGTTTATTTAAACTCGGCGTTGCATGTAATACAAGCTATCGAATAAATTAAATTCATTTTAAAAATATATATTTTATAAAATATCATGTTGTTACATTATATACCCCTTAAAATTAATTTCACCCTTAAATTTATTTCACTCTGATACAAATAATTGATGATACTTTTGTCTCATCATACCCTCTAGTTCCCATATATCTTCCTCACATTGGTGGTTTCGCCACAAAACTTAGACCAGGTGAGTAGTATTTTTTCAGAGAACTTTCTATATAGGATACAGAATGTCCACAAATTTTTTCTCATAATATAGATCATTCTTTAGTGTTATGACCTCAGAGTTCAATACATGTGAAGGATCAGGTGTGTACTTCCTCTAGAGAGATACATAGAACACATCACGAACTTGAGAGAGGTTCGGTGGGAGGGCCATGTGATAAGAGACAGTACCTACTCAATCAAGAATTTTGAAAGGTACATTATACCTAGATCTCAAATTTCATTTCTTTTCAAATCCCATAACTTTTTTCTAAGTAAAAATTCATTAAAACGCATTTTCACCAACTTTGAACTCCAGAACTTGCTGACGATTGTTAGTATATCTTTTCTATTAACTTTTTGATGACCTTATGTGTTACTGAATAGCTATAATTTTCTATACCATTTATTCAGAATTCTTAGGTCCCAGTATCTTTTTTTTCCAACTTCATCCCATCACATTGGATTTCTACTCATATTTTAATATAGAGGTTCATTAAAATTCATCTAAATACTTGAGATAAAGTTATTATTGTAAGAAAACTAAAATAAAAGAAGATGTTGTTCCCAACCACCTTTAAAATACATAGAATAAAAATTAGCATATACTCTAGGGTTTTAATGGTTCTCTCAGATTGAACATCTATTAGAGGCTGATATGCAGTGTTGAAACTCTACTCTATGTCAAGATATTGTAGAAAACTTCACCAAAACATCTAGTTAAACCTTATATCTCATTGAGATATAATAGAATGTGGTACTTCATACAACCTTAACACTTTTTTAAGGTATATCATGGAAAGGTGATATTGAGAGAAGTATTATCTAATATAAATTAATTGTGTTGACTTTGTAAGGTGACTGACTACAAGACAAATAGAATTTTTTCCTTTATAAAACATCCCAATCTGAACCACTAGGTATGATCCAAAAGGTCACATGATCTCATGCCCACCTCCCCATACATAAAAGGCTACCAACTACTAGTGAGGGTCTGAGTATGTCATTGGGGAGACTATACCCTAAGTGTAATGTCATAGGATCAATAACAAACAATAAATAATAAATATAATAAATAATCAGATTAAACATGTGGAAACTAAATAAATGGAATACATATAATATAAATAAAACGTCTCTACATGTGGAAATACCATATAATGTAAATAATATGGAAATAAATAAATAAAATAACACTATAAAGGGGTCCTCTAGATTCTTCCCTTGTCCACCACCTTCTATGTGCTCCTCTGCTCAGCCATCCTTCATGGGGCCTTTTCCCTTTGTTGAATCCCTCATGAAATCTAAAAGTTCACCAAAATGTCTGAGTAGGGTGGGAGTAAAATACTCGGTAGGACACCACTAATGTATCCTTAAACTAATGCTATCTAATATAAAAAGTCTATAACATAATGAAAATAAGTTCCTATGAGCTTAAACATACAATCCAAAATCGAGCGGTCACGTGCTAACCAAGCTTCTACTAACCACTAGTTGTACCAACTTCAACTCCATGTCAGAATATTATTAATGGTATTTCATAATATGTATGGACTAATACTAATATTGACATCCATATCTCAGTAATTGTAAGTCATTAAGTCATATTATACCCCAAGGCCCTCGTATCCTGACTCCATCATGATTCAGGCCCCAAGTTCATCATGCCCCTCAGGTCACGTACCTAGGTTGTCACACCCCATCGATGTATAGGGTTTGGACCCAAGGTCATCATACCCCTCGGTTTAGGACCCCAGGCCATCATTGCCCTAAAATGATACCCTGTTTCAAACCCCAATTCCTTCATTCCATGTACCATGTGCTCATGTCCATTTTCTTCATCATCTAAAGATGTACACACTCTCCCTCTAAGGGATCCACATCACATTATGGACCACCTATCTCAAGAAAATAATATAACTTCCAAGGAAATGGTGTCACGGATCATAGGGTATGAAAACAAGTAAGTCATATTATATCATCATGAGAAATAAAGTAGCAATACATAACAACATGTTATCATAATCTAACATGGAAACAATATACTCTAGAAATACTCATAGAATAAAAAAATCATATAGGTCTTGTGATCTTCAAACACACCCACATGCAGTCACAATAAAGAATGGTCATCAACTATGACAACATAATAATCATATAATATAAACAAGTGTAAACAATATCATAAGAGAGTAAGGAACTTCCTACCTCAAATCCACCAATTTCAATAGAAAGGACAAACCACCCTGTGTGGTTCAAAAGCAGGTGTGAAAACCTTGATAGTTAGTAACACATGATCTTATACCATATTATCATATTCATTGACACATAAACACTCAAGGTTATTCAAGGGTTCCTAGAACCAAAAGTAGTTATTTTATTTCAAAAATAAATAAAATATCACATGTGATGATACTCTCTCTATCCTGGATAATTTTTGAATTATCATTTTTGGTCAATGAACGAATTCAAAATGTTTTCCTTAGAATAAATTTAAAACCAAAATCATATAATATAATCTATCGAAAATAAATATAAAACACATGTGGTAGTCTTTTATAATTATTCTTTGATCTTCTAAATAATTATCCTTTGATAAATTGCATAAATTATCCTTTTACAATTATCTTATGATAATTTCTTACAAGTTTTCCTTCGATAAATTGTGTGATTATATTTTGATAATTTTTATATAAATTATATTTGATAACAAATAAAAATCCTAGGAACATGGGAAAGTAAATGAGTTATCCACTAGGAATCACATGCTAGAGAGATCGCCAGAGGTTCCTTTGTTGTAACAAACATGTACCAAGAGGAACTGCAACACTGAAAGACCACTACAGAGGCCACAAAGGTTTATCTCACTTCCCATAAGCACACACTTAGGGGAACCTTCAAGAAAAACCACACACCATCCAACTACCACCAGGTTAACATCATGTTATAGGAAACACATGTTTCCTCAGTTGTGACAGGTGGAAAACACCCAAATATTACCACACGATTACGAGAGAGCCTAGAGACACAACCCCACACCAACTCACACCATCAATGAAAGAGAGTGTTTATAAACCTCAAAGATAGCATGTTTCCATAGCTAACACTCTGAACCCCCGATGATATCCAACCGCACACAAGACCTCATCATCGAACACTCGAGGGAATCTTCGTCAGTCTAGAACTACCTTGAAAGAGCCCAACATACCTTAACCAGCTCTGAATAGTCTATTCCAACACTAATATGATTTCAAGGGAAATAGACCACCTCATCACCCTATCTCATCATGTGACTAGTGTCAATTCCAAACAACATAAGTTTGAAACACTCCCTGCCTTAAGGAAAATCAATCAAGAACAAGCCCACTAGATATCCCGTTACGTGAGACCTCGCAAAAAACCCTAACACCTTATGAAAAACAACTCTGCCACATAGAGAACAAACAGGGTTTACTAACTGTTCACATTGGGTCTTACTAGCCCTTACAGAACTAATTCCAACACATGAGACGAAGCTCGAACTCATAAGTTGAAGGAACTCATGAACCACACCTTGATAATATCCGCTTTTGGTGGAACCGACTCACCCACATAGTTTTTGATCATGTCTCAAGGATGCATCTTAGTAGGGGAATCATTCATCCTTCCTACAAATTCAAATCCATGTTGAGCCACACCAAAACCTCCTCAAGTGTCTCACATAAAAACAGAATTCATGAACGTGGGGGTACTAACAAACAACAAAGGCCTACCTAGATGCTCACATTGGGTCTTACCGATCCCTTTCCATACCAATAGGACTCATAAAAATGATCTGAGCCCACAAGTAAAAGGGAATCATCCACCACACCTCGATATTGTTTACTTTTGGAAGCACCGACTCACCTATATGGTTTTCATCACACCACAAAAATGAATTTCAGTGGGGGAAGGATCCCTCATCCTAGTGAATTCGAAGTGAAAAAATGAAAAACTGACATAGGGAACCTCCAAAACCCTACATCTTCCCAATCAAAGCCCAAAATAAATCAACATTAAGGAAATATAACCTCCCAACAGTGTCTATCTATCCTAATATAGAAAGTAGAAAGGAAATAGAGCATACCTTTATTCATCTGGATCCTCTGGGTCAACACCATCCAGCTACTATAACCACCCAATTCCCTATCCACAAACTCCCTAAGTTTGTCTTGGACCACTTGGGGGTGGTGGTGGTGGTGGAAATATATCAAAGCACTGACAAACTCATAACACTCCGACTCCAATTTCCCATCCACTTCTCAGTGAACCTCACTGAAACTACATCCAATACCAAGTTGTCTCATCGACCAACCCTCCCTCAGCAGTATGGTGGGTCATAAAATCTCTCATAAGATGTCCTTGACAATCACAAGCATAGAAGAATCTATCACACTGCTAAACAGAACCATGGCATGGCGCCTACATGAAAAACCTATGTGCCTATGACTAGTCATGGGTATGCCTCTGAAAATTATGGTTCCACTTAGATTGAATGTGCGCTAACTATGGGTGATTCTCAACATAGACCCCAGGAGAACTCTATCTCTGAATATTTCGGTATGCGTGTGGCCCTAGAACAACATCGTCCAACAACAAAAAATTCATTCCTGGCTCATTTTGAAGGGCTACATCCACCTAAACTCTCATTGGTGGGTTAATTCACTTCTCGAGGGGTGGTGGCTCCACCAACTTTACAACCATATAAGAACCATGCTCATGAATTGGTCCCTATAAGGCGACCTCGTCACTAATTGGTTCATACTCCAAACTCATTTATGGAAACTTATAAGCTTTCCATCGTGGAATTATTCTAAAACAAATTCAAGGTGTACTATAGTCAAAGAGTATATCTGGGTATCTGACTCAATAAGGATAGGAAAAAACCCAAAACCTAGTCGTATATGATGCATGAACCATTATTTCCCTATGACCAATGTCCTAACGTACTAAGTCAAAATTAGGGTTATGAGAGTCACAGTGAATGGATACGTCAGCCGCCCGTACCAACACTAGATTCCCTGGCCTAAAACCAGAACATTAAATTTCATAAAACTATCCCTATGAAACCCAAACCAAGTGAACAACTACAGTACCAAAGTGGAACCAACCACCGTTGATACCACTATGTCAGGACTCGACCCAACGAAGCTTGAGCCGCAACTCCCCAAGCCTACCTCTAATAGGCCAGGGGTTAGCGACTAGCACCAAGTAGGCAATCACACACATGGGAGGCCTTATCCTGAGTTACCTATATACATGCACCCACATACACCTCCATGAAAATATATATATATATAAACTGAAAACTAAAATTTATGCATATATCTATCCCAAACCAGAGTACAGAAGAAGTACAAAAAGGGAAAAATACACACCCACTAAAAAAACTACAGAATTTTCCAACCTGATCAGATGGAGGGGATGGTAATAAAACTCTCATTCGTAATCTATATGGTATGGATCTAGTAAAAACCTTGATCAGTCCAGCTACTATGCTCTCAGCCTGATTCGAGTCCTATAGGGACTCCATCGAATGGAATATGGTATGTACATGACACAACATGTGTGGGAAAATCCCATGAATATGTGAGTATAAAAATACTCAGTATGCACCCCAAAACCCAAAAAAAGGATAAAATTATAGGCATCAGTTAACTCGATCCATCCAGAGGGAACTCAAACAAGTGAGAAACTCCATCTCAAGACCATCCTTCGATAAACACGACTAGTTATCTTGAAGTCCCTGGCATTTAAATGAAATAACACATACCACGGGTACTCACATAACATTCCCAGATATACTCATCTCTGAATCTAAGTCTCATTACCATGTAATGCTCTCCAGAACCGACTCGAATTTCCAATGTAACACTCGCAATAGTCTCATGAGTTTCTAACCTCATATACATCAGTAGGTTTCTACTCAAGGAATGAAGGTAGAATCCTTCCTTGGATCACATGAACTAAGATCCTATCCATCCCTAATGGCACCAAAAATTATAGGGGACAAACATTGAAAACTCTTAGTCGATGATTCAACCTCACCATACCTAAAGGCACTCAACTAAGAGATGACACTCTATCAGGAAAGAGAACAAATAGAACAACCCAGTCAAAACTCATGAAACCTATCTGTGAGGGCCCGCACAACAGATGGAACAATATAATAAGTCACCCAGTGACTAAACCAACTCCAAATCCTCAGGTGTGGGATACCACCCATGGTCCACTTGGAGACACTACAAACCCCAGCTAGAATAATGTATAAAAACAGCTCACCTAGCAGATGATCAATGCCAGTGTAGAGTTGGTCACACTGATTCCAAGAAATTCCCCAAGAGAAAATTTTATGTTAGATTACATAAGGAAGAAGTGTATCATGATACAAAGATAGAGGTTATGTGCCCAGGGCTCATTGGGGGATCCGTCCCCTACTATAAAAACATCCTGGGTAGAGGATCAATGGCCGAGTAAATATTGGTCACACCGATTCCAAGAACTCTACTCGGGAAATGAAAGGACATGAGGATCATGTCGCACCTCTTGGGGTGACACATGGTCTAAATCTCTGGAGTCTGCTATCAAAGTAGATTGAGACAACTCACTACAGAATGTGGGAAATTCCCATGCTTCGTGTATGCAAAGCAATTGAAGAGGGGTCATAGTCTGGTGAAGAGGTATTGATTCTGAAAACCCTCATAGAGAAATAACCATAGGGACACACTCAACCCTACCAATAAAAATTTCACTAATAGAGACTAGGGGGACCCACTCAACCCTTCCAGTCTAAACATCACTAACGAGGACCAGGGTGACCCACTCAACCCATCCAATCAAGTCGTCGTTAACCCAAATAACCTAACACAACAAAGACTATACATCACAACTTATATTCTCAAATTGTGTCCATCATCACATTCTATGAAGAAAACTACTCAGGATATGCTACTCACATGCCCAAATCCGAGCTATGAAGGAGGAGTTATGGGAGTCAGAATATCTCAAGAAGATCCTCAAGGAATACACGATCTGTAAAGGGGTACACATGGTATGCCAACCACCCGAACACCTGGTCGTGTATCCTTTCTACGTGGTTTTCTAACCCATAGCCAACCCATGTAGGAATATACAGTGTTTAATGGTAGTACATGTCGCGTCCCGCTTCACCCGTCCCCTCGTTGTGTTTTTCCTTGACACGACCCGACCATCTGTGTCCCTTACACATTGTGCATCTCATACTACACAACATGTTTGGGTTATACGACCTCCTATACATGTGTTTTACCTAATCCTATGTACTAGACCCCATTTCTATGTACTTTGGTTATGCTCTTTTTCATGGACATGTATTATTATACGGCTATACGGGTTGTTTCCCTCAGCCACATGATGAGGATCACTACACTACATGTAAACCTCGATACATGGAATGTAGACCTTGAAACTTCATCTTCCCCAAAAGGTAACAATACACTACATGTAGGACTGGTTTACATGCTATATAGATGGGAAAATCTGACAAGATTACTCTACAAACAGTCTGGATCCCCCCCACTATTCACCCCAAACTCACAGATCGATCCACGAGGAGTCTCTAGCAGTTTTCTAAGGGCTATAAAACCTTAAGAAGATGCGTAAAAGGGGTAATTGGGACAAAACTGGAAAAACAAATTACCTTGAGGGAGAAACACCGATGATTCAGTTGCATAATGATGCCTGAGACGTGCTGATTCTCGATTTGGCGATGATCGGCATTAAGAACAGGACCTGGCAGAACCTCCTCACCTTTGTTCATCCATCAGTTAAAAGGAGAAGAAGAGGGAGAGAGGGGGATTTGGATCCCTTCATTCACACCAAAGGGATAATATGGAGAGGGGTATTTGTTTTAATTTTATTAAAACAAATATCCACTTAACATCGCGGCCCGACTCACCTCCGACCTGACACCTAGTGTCGACAATGTTTATGTTGCATCTAGGGTAAGTATGATGTTCGTAACTCAACTACAATCTCCTAAATTCGATCTTAGACTTTTCTAAGGATTTATTCATGTTTCAAGGGAAACTATGCATGAGTGATAAAATATATTTAATATTTTTAATATCACCATACTGAGGCTCGCCTACCCTCAGATTTCTATTCCGACTCAATGCCTATATTCGAAAATATTCTTAGTAATATTCCAAAGTCTTACAGGTCAAAACTCGGGTCGCTTCCTCTCTAGCATATATACCACCAACATTTATATCTTGTGTAAACTGATCCATCACTGTAAAAAAAACTATTCTATTCTAATTCTAACCATCTTAGGATTTTGATTAGGAAGTATATTTTCCACTTTGTGTCTTTCCAATATATATTTCATGTTTCCTATGTGGAAATTCATTCTAAAAACATATTTTAGATAAAGAAACATGGTAATCTTAAAATTATATATCATTCCAACTTAACCATAAAGTAAAATCTTCCAAGGTCATGAAATTAACACTACATTAACCTATAAATTTTTCTAAACCTTCATTTGATACAATTTATAAGTACCTTACCATAAACATTACATAATCTAGAGTTTTATGTCAATAATTCATTCTCTTATATTTTTGGATATTTTTAGGTTTATAGTTTTAGATAATTAGTTCATAAATCATATTTAACAAAACCATGAAATACAAATTATATACTTCTGATTAGCATCCATTTTTCTCATAATATAAAACTTTTAAAATAAATCATCATTTATTTTCATGTAAATCTATGTGACATTCATCTTGACTTCTTCATTTCCCTTACCCATCCCTAAACCTTAAGAAAACCTTTTTAAAAAATTAGGATGAGCACAAAATCTCAGTAAGGTATATAAAAAAGAAAGGAAACTGTTAGTTCAGTAAAAACCTATGAACCCATGAAATATTTTTCTTTACATAAATGTTATTTTAGAGAAAAAAATAAAAAAATTATAAGAAAACATGTACACATTTTTCTCAAAGAAATCCTTTAATGACTATAGAAAGAAATTAAAACTCCTTTTTAATGACTTAGAGCATCATATTCATAAAACCCTTTCAAAACCCTTTCAAAACCCTTTTAATTGGAATAACCATATATATGACTTCCAATATAATAATTACCCAATGCATTAGAGAGTTATAATGGGTCTCACTTGTGAGTTGTAATGTGGCTCAATCCTTCATATAAGTTATATCGAGATCACCCTTTTTCCATGATCTATAATGGGTATCAATCCTTCTTATAAGATATATTGAGCTCACATGTGAGCTATAATGGGGATTAAACATTCATATAAGTTCTATTAGGCACACTTGTTTCATATAATTTTAAATTACCATAGCACTAATAAAACAATGTCATCATAAAATCCTTTTAAAACTCTTTTAAACTCATTTGAAAAACAATTTTGGATAAAAATTGAATTTTCTTTTGAAAACCCATTTTCAATACCAAAATACCCAAATTAAATGAAAAATTATTTTTCATTTAAGTAAAAATGGAAGCAATAAAATTAATCTAGGTATTATATAATGATAATAGTAGTGGACAAGTCATTGTCACCATATACGTTAAGAATAGAACATGTCTTTTTTTGTTTTTCAAAACATTATGTATAAAGCATATAAACAGATACCTTTGGAAAACCTTTGAAATAAAGTAAAACAAGACATAAAATGTAATTTATAAATTTTTTATTTCTATATAAAAACTTTTATAAAATCATTTTAAAAACATGGACATGGAAGAGAAAGGGAGTTTGAAGGAAAACTCTAAAAGATGATTTTTTTTAAAGAAATGACATTTATCACTTGGGAAACAATTGAATAATAAACCCCATTGAAAAATAACATTAAGAAACACATTAAATATAATGATAATATATAAATTCATTATATAAAATTTCAAATTGGTTTTATATACACCTTATAAAATAATAAATGTGCATAACATCAAAATATACCTCAACGAAAGGAAATTGATACGAAGTCCCATAGCTTGAATCTAATTTGTCATGTGTGTCTTTATATTCCTAAATAATAAAATTCTGTTAATTATTTTATTTCTTGAGAAACATTTTCAATTTTATTATTACTTTTATTTCATTTATTGCAATGGTGTATACAATTATTTAATCAATTAAGTTTACGTTGGATGTTTTGACCATGTTTCTCTTGTGTGTCAAAAATGACTTAGGTGGGTTGAATATGGTCAAAGAGGTTATTATATAAACATATAAAGGATGATAATATTTAAATAATTATCATATTTATACAACAATTATACTTTTAAAACCAATCATTAAATATGGTTATGAAAAATGAACTAATGTTGCGATCATGGAGACAGTAGGTCATATGTACGCATGTATAATGATTACACTCTTCAATGATCATTATGGAAATAAGTTAAATAGTATTTTAGATTTTTAAAATGTTAATTATATTATAAATAATATATTATTTAATCATATATACTTATATATATCATTATTGTGAAGTGGTGGTGAAAAAATTAATCACATCACTTCGAGGTGGTGGTAGTCCACACGTCCACGAGTGACGTTATTATTTTTTCCAGTGAGTGAAAATGTAAAAAGAAAATTGATATATTATATTTCTATAATGATAAATATTTCATTATTATCATAAATATTTCATTTATATCACATATATTTATTATAATTACCATTATTACCTTCCATGTAATGCGTTAGTGAAAAACGAATCACATCGCTTCGGGAGGTGGCAGTCCACCGTAATCACAAGCAACGCTATCGTATCCCTTACAGAATGGATTTTAAAATGTTATATATTATATAATTAATAAATAGGTATAATTTTTTATAAATATAATATATAAAATTTAGATTTATCATCATACCCTACCATGAGAGGTGGTAATGGAAAAAAGAATGACATCATTTCCTGAGGTGGTAGTCTGTTGTGCACACGAATAATGATTTTGTAACCCATTTGATGGAAGTTTATATATTTTTATATATAACCCTTATAATAAAAAATCTCATTATATTTAAGATACTTATGATATTATATTATCATTGTATAATAATAATTTAAGGGTTGGAGAAAGAAATAAAACAAGAACACTCATTCATGAATATTACCTCTTCTTCAGGTAATTTCTTTTGGTTTGCACCAAAGGCCATCATTGGTTGTATTTATTCCAAAATTAAGAATTATAGGATGAGATTAGTGAAGTTTAAAAGTGATTTTTTTAGGGTTTTTGGGATCAAAATTTCTTGATAGGTATGATGAAGTGAGGGGAATGAATTCCATTTCAAAATATAGGAGTGGTATTCTTGTAAATACCCAAATGTATTCACTATTTGGATGTATCCCTTAACTCATGTGCTTCCAAAAATTTTAAAATAATGTATTACAGATAAATAATGTTTGATCCCCACTTATAACAACTAATAAATTATAATTTTGTTCCTTAGCCAATAAGTTTACTCAATTTTACCCTTTTTATTTTTACCACAGTAACTAGTTTTCTAACCTAGGTAATATATATTTAGATACTAAATTAAAGTTATAATAATTAAAAAATGTATACCCACTTATTATAAATATGATATCTAATTTATAAAATAAAAATCCCTTATGTTTTGGAAATTAATTTTAATAGAAGCGCATGTAACGTACAAAAAGACTGATTTAACCATAACTGTGCTAACAAAGTTTTTACTATTTAGTGGTCAATATGTTTATTATAAAAGATAAATTGGTAAATTAATGGAACATATTTTATATATATTAAAATTTAAAAATATCTTGGAAAAATATATGATTTTTAGTAATTTTAATTCTTTTAATAAAATATCATTTGACATTAACGTTGATTTTGACATTATTTATTTATTTTGAATTTAAAAAAATATCAAGACAAAGATGTAGTTTGAATATATTAAGTTTACACATGTGTAACATGATATATTCATATAAAAATTTAATGTAAGATAATAATTCATTCAATATACCTCACTTTTAATATTTTTAGTATCATTTATTTTAGTTAATTATTAAATAAATAATTATTATGTTGGAATTTCTTAAGCAATTTAAGTAACTAATTCATATATAAAAATTAAATATAAATTATTATGATAACAAAATCTCATTTTTTTAAAAATAATATGTATAAATGAACCAATTTTTTTTGTTCCTACCCAAATCATTATAGATATTAAAGGCAAGGAAGGTTCCTTTTTGTATTTTACATCACTTAATTTGTTATATAGGTCCCTTTCATGGAATAGAATCCGAATAACTCATAATAATAGATCATAAGTTGATAAGGGTATATATATATGTATATTTAATGTGTTTTATAAAGGTTTTTGGTCATTATTATACCTTATATTCTAATTTTTATCACTAAGTAATCTTGTTTTTACCTTAGTAACTATAATTAATTTTCAACCATTTCACTAATCATTACGATAAAAAATTAATTTTAAATTATTAAATAATATAAATTATGAATATTAAAAATATCTAATCCATTTGGATAAATTAAACTAACATATTTAGCATAATTTAATTTAAAATTAATCTCAGAGACACGATGAGAAAGTAGGTTTTTATAGTGAAAATGTTCAAAAGTTTACAATGTTTTTATATCAAATTAAATATAAAAAAAAGATTCCAATCACCTAAATTTTATTAAACAATGTAAAATTTAACTAATTTTAGTTTAAAATAAAATAAAAATATAATTTAACATTTTAAATAATTTAAACAAAAAGACAGTTTTCAATTAAAATCTAGTATTTTTCACTATTCATCAAAAAATCAAATTTCTCAGAAAAATACCTAAAATTCACCCCTAGATAATTTTGGTATTCTGATTTAAAACATAAATTTTATTTTTTAAAATTTAATTTCCTAAAATTAGTAAAATTTAAGTATTAATTATGTGCGCCAAATAAGATTAAACCATCATTTAGAAAAAACATACCATTTTTCAGAAAACATTTTTTTATTTTAGAAGATTATTATTTTATTTCTGATAAATAGATTAAAAAAATGTGTAATATATATTTTCATAGGTTAATTAATACAATTAATACACATCATTCTAATGTCTAGGTGATAACTATCATAATAATATTTTAATAATATTTTACATTTTGTTTAAACTTAGCGTTGCATGTAAAGCAAGATAAACTGAGTTTTTCATGTAAAAAAAGAGAAAATAAATGTTTTGTGTCACATAATATTTCAAAAATAATTTACATATTTTAAAATAAATGGGTTTTATATTAATAATTCCAAAATCCTTCTTAGAAAAAAACAGTTGTACTACACGGTTAAATACTAGGTCTAATAAAACCATTCCTCTCAATGTCGTTTAATTGTACCTTGAGATCCTTCATCTTAGTTGGAACCATATTATACAGGGTTATAAAAATGGGGTTCTCACTTAGTATGATCTCTAACTCAAATAAAATTCCTTATTTAAGAGGGAGTCACATGAAGTCATCTGGAAAGATTCCTTGATAAAGATCCACAATTGGAAAAAAAATATGAGGGGGATTCCACGGATCCTACTGAAAGAGACAATCTGACCATCTATGTTGTGATCATCCTGAGATGACTCAAGTCTGTTCCAACTCTACATACTCTAATTTCCTACTCTTTAGTCATCGTAAAATTATCTCCCTTTGTCGAAGGGAATGAAACACGTCTCTGATAGTATTCTATGTGATATCGAAATCTAGTCAGCCAGTCTTGGATGAGAATCACATTAAAGGTCATCATCACCAGTATCATAAACTCCCATAGATTTCCATAACCATTGATAACTATTGGTAACTCTGGGAATCATTGGATACGGTCCACTTTTGTACCCAATAGTGTATCAAGGGTGAATAAATCATAGGACAGCTTGACCGGTGGGTCAAGTCCATCAACTAATTGTGCAGTTATAAAGGAATAGGATACCCAAGTATAGAAAAAAGATTTAGAAAAAGTGGATGTGATCAATACCATTCCTTGAACCATATATGTACCCTCTTCATCATCTAATGGGATCTGATCCACCACATAGACACATCCTGCATCAACTCTATAACCCTATCCTGGATTCACTGTCATCTAAGAAGTATGTATCCTCTACTAGGAACCCTGAATAGATCCATGGGTTATAGACCACGACCATCCTATACCACTACGAAGACCTAATCTTAGGGATCTATGGAAAAACTACTGGACATGGACCATATTTCCAAACTATCAGTACTTTCTCTTGGGAACTAGGCATACCTAACTATAGAGTTCGAACTTCCCATAGTTGAAGAATTTTTTTGTCACCTCAGGATGGATCTAAAGAAATGGTTCTTTGATTCAAATTCATGTCAATTATATACTAATGTCCCTATACTTTATCTTCCTACCATTGGGAGAGTCACTCACAATGGTAATAGGATGTCCACTCACTTGATTAGTGAAGGGTAGAAAGAGACCATCTATTTTTCCATCCTCTAAAATCCTCTAAATGTTCAAGGCATTCCTCAAAATCTCTAATTACGAAGTTAGGTAAAAGATCTAGACCTTATATAAAAGGTCAAGTTGAAGTCTGATTTCAAACGTCCTATCCTTCTATGCCTCTTTACCAACCATAATTTGTGTGAAACAGATGTGCTTGATAAATTGTGTGGATTGTACTAATGCTGTCATGGAACCCAAGTACAATTACATCAATTATTATGATTGATAGATCTTTAGTTTTTTAGGGAAAATATCCAGAAAAAAATTCCTTGAAGGCTTCCTAGGTGATACCCTCACATCATCCATCCTATCCTATAAATCCCCACCAATTCATGGTGGGTCCCTATAACATTAAGGTTTATAGATTCACCTTCCTGTTTGATGGTGCTTCAATGATTTAAATTATTCCCTCTATGATATCCAATCAATCCTAAGAATCCTTTGGTATTCTAGTTACATGGAATGTTGAACAATGTTGGTGATAGAAAACCTTGGCATAGCCAACCAAGGATCTCAATGGTGGCTGGTAAGTAACCCCTGCCTACACTAATAGAGATAGTGCAGGGACATACTCTGGAGCATCCTGATCAACAGGCAGTCCCACCAAATGTCTATGAGGTAGAATATTCTATAATATAATGAATATTATGAACATATAAATTCATAAATATTCTATGGTTTTACACAAGTTTATCCTATAAGTCTACCCATAACCCAAGTTATACCCCTCCAGGCACAAACCTTGGTCTCTATCTCTACACGTTAGTCACGGACATTATATATATATATATATATATATATAATAACATAATACCATGATCATTTTAAATAATAAATTCTAGTAGTGATATATCAAATAATATAGAAAAACAAAAATACATCACACAGTTAAGAAGATATCTCGAACAGATAGAAAAAATCAAGGAATTTTATCAAAGAAAAAATATACAGAACAACAACTAGTATATATATATGTGTGTGTGTGGGATGTGAATATACATTCCTAGTCATGATGTATGAATGTACTCTAAATCTAATAAATCACATATCAATATCATTTGAACCACTCATGATGAATTAATTGACTGTAACATCAAAACATAATTTTCTCCCACTTTATGGAAACCCATAATTCCATTATACAGTGTTGTCTAGTAACAATCATACTTCCCCTGCCTAAGTCTCCAAAGTCATATCATATTTCTAACCAGTCCCAAAATTAAGGAAAATTGAAGAAACAATTTATTAATCCCTGATGCTCTGATACCATTATGTATCATCTCGTCCCGAACCACCGGGTCTGAGACAGAAGGTCACATAACCACATCTTTCCTCTTGATATGTAAGAGGTTGTTGACTAGCAATGAGGTTCTAAGTACATTATATGGAGACTATACCCTCGGTATCATGTCATGGGGTCAATAATAAACAATAAAAAAATATAATAAATAATCATAGTAAACATGATGAAACTAAATAAATGGAATACATATCATATAAATAAAACATGTCCCAATGTGTAGATCTTGTCTAGTGTAAAGTAGTAGAAATTAAATAAATAAAAATTACTATAGGGGGTCCTCTGGAGTCCATCCCAGTTTGCCTCCTGCTCCACACAACTATTCTCAACCATACACCATAGGGCATTTTCTCTTTGTCGGATCCCTCTTGAAATCTATAAGTGCACTGAAATTCCTGAGTATGGTGTGAGTACAAGACTCAATATGAAATCACCAATGTGTCCTTAAACTCTTATGCTCAATTATAAAAAGTGTATTACATAATTAAAGAAAATGTGTATGATCATAGATATACAATCTAAAACCAAGTGGTCATGAGCTAACAAAGCTTCCACTGACCCTAGGATGTACCTACTTTAGCCCCATTCCAGAAGGTTAGTCATGGTATATTGTAATAGGCATAGAATGGTACTAAGATCAAAATATATCTATTAGAAATTGTAAGGTATTTATTTTAATTAGGCCTTAAGGTCATTGTATCTTGAATCTATCATGGTTCAGGTCACAAGGTTATCATGCCCCTTGGGTTAGGCCCCTAGAATATGCCACCCCTTCGATGCCTCGGGTTAGGACCCAAGGACATCATGCCCCTCTGGTCAGGCCCTCAACCCATCATGCCTCAAACATGTTACCTTGGCTCATACCCCAAGTTTGTTATACCACCTATCATGTGCTCAGTTCCATCATCATCATCATTTCAAGTCGTGCACGCTCCCCCTCTAAGGGATGATCATCACACAAATTTACACCTATCTCAAGTAAAAAATATAACATCCAAGGAAATTTTTTCCCACATCATAGAGTATGAATACAATCCTGATATAATATATCATCATGAGAGATAAAGTATCAATAAATAACAACATGTTATTGAAATTTAACATGGAAATAAGCTACTCTAACGTTACTCATGGAACAAAAAATCATAGTAGGTTTTTCAGTTTACACACACACCCACATGTGGTCACAATAAAGCATGGTCATCAGTTATGCCAACACAATAATAATATAATGTAAACATGTGTAAAATATATCCCAAGAGATTAAATAACTTCTTACCTCAAAGTCAGTGACATCAATGGAAAGGATAAACCACCCTATGTGGTTTGAAAGCTGGAGTGGAAACCTTGACAGTCAAGAACAAGAACTCTTAGGCCTTATTATCATGGTCGTTGACACATCAACCCTCATGTTTCATCATGGGTACCTAAAACCAAAACTAGATTTTTTATTTCAAAAATAAATAAAATATCACATTTAATGATACTTTCTATCTCCAAGATAATTTCTAAATTATCATTTTAGGTTAACACATTCTCTCGCAATATTTTACCCAGAATAATTATAAAACTACATTAAAATAACATAATCTCTCTAAGTTAAATCAAGAACACATGTGGTAGTCACTTATAATTTTTTTTTTATTTTCTAAATAATTATACTTCAATAAATTTCATAAGTTATCCTTTTATAATTATCTTGTGATAACTTCTTAAAAATTATCCTTTGATAATGGTACGGTTATCTAGTGATAATCTTTATATAAATTATCCTTTTATAATTTAGTGAAATAATATATTGATAATTCTTGGTAATTATTTTTTGATAAATCACATAATTATCCTTTGATAATTTCGATAATCATTTTCACAAGAAAATTTATTTATAATTATCATTTCATAATTTTTATAAAATTATCTTCAATTATCTCACGCAATTATCCTTTTATAATTCATTTTAATTTTTTATTGATAATTATTTACAATTATAATTTGATAACTCTTCATTATTATCATCTGATAATCTTTCGCAATCATAATTTGATAATTTATTTAGTAATTATCAATGATAATCCAAAATAATTACAGTTTTATAATTTTAATAAATTATCCTTGAAAATTTGATTTGATTATCATTTCATAAAACAAAAATTATCTTTTGATAATTTCTTATGAATTATTCCTATATAATTAGTGTTTATAAAATTATTTAAATCCTATCATTCTTTCCCATAATTGATAAGCGGTGAAAAATAAAATATATAAATAAATAAAATAAAACAAATCTTCAAGGGGAGATGAACACAGGGGTATAGTGGAGGAACTAGATCCATTCTTGGAATAGAGAAAATTCTAGGATCAATCAATAGAGGTTCCCCAAATGCCTACAAAAGAATATCAGATCACTTGGAATCAACCAAATCAACCCATCAAATAGTTTGTCTATTTAGAACCAAATATGCCAGCCTGTTTGGAATTTCAAAACTAAAAATTAAATACCTCAATTTAATATGTGTTTTTACTAAAAATTAATGGATGGGGTTTAATTCATCCCATTTAGGCATTTATAATTTAAGTGGTCAAAAAGAAGTTGAAATATTAGGTTTTGAATCAAGTCATGCGTGAAAATGGGGGTTTATGCATGAGGAAGAAAATTAAAAACCAAATTTATTAATTAAAATTAATAATCATATAATAAAAAGGGTAAAATACTTACTCTCGCATACGATGTTACCAAACACCCTATATGTACAAAGGTTTTGCCATGCTTAGAGTAAAACTTGCATTCCAGACCTAACGATTGTATCGTATTTCCCATCTAAGGCACCATTTAGGTGCTATTTAATTATCTTGAACAAAATCACACATAAATGACATAATATATTTAATATTTTTATTTTATCAACACTGAAGCACTAAGGGTCTTGGAATATCATGTTAAATCATCACCTAACACTGAAAATATTACATAGAATATCCCAATGTGTTAACATGATTTTGACCCTTATTAAAAGCCTTTAAAACATTTATTAAGTGATTTTTATTGAAAAATTAGATTTTCACATAAAAATAATCATTAATTATTATCAAATAGGCATTTTATTATCATAAAATAAATTAGAATATTACACTTTAGATATTTTTCGGAGTCTAATGAAAAAATTCATGGTGATGTTTTCCCATTTCCATTGCGATATGGGTAATGGATATAACATCCCCTTAGACTTTTGTCTCTAAACCTTAACTTGATTATATAACAAGCATAAAGATACATAATCAGAAATATATCTCTTCATTTTTTCCCTCCACAAATATTCTTTCAGATCTATATACATATTCATTCTTCTTGGATAAATAGATGATGAAGAATTATGACCCTCATAAAAAAGATCCTTCATTAAATCTAGTACGTATGGAACACATACACATTTCTTAAACCTTATCATTATATCATAATCAATGATAAACTAAATAACATTTATAAAATTATTCTACATCTCTACATATTCCTTTTGAGACTCTTTAATTTTAAATTGGATAGATGGTTGACCACTCATTTGATAAAGATAATATTTTCCCACTTACTTTAGGATTTTGAGATCCATCCTTTGAAAATACAGCAATATTGGATTTTTTTTGTGATCCTAATCATGGATAATCTATAATGATTCATTAAACTCATAGTATAATCTACCTTGTTCACTTTCCTAGTATGGTAATGTATTGATCTATTATAATCATTAATCAGTTCCAATCATCTTCTATGGCACATATTCAACTCCTTTTATCTGAATATGTACTTTAAACTCTCTTGATCAGTATATATATCACACCATTATCTATACAGATAATTTCACTATATATTTAATTCCAAAAATACCATAACTAACTCCAAATCATGAGTTGGGTAATTTTTCTCATGAACCATCAACTTTCATGAGGCAGAATATATAACCATATCATTTTTTTGAGAATGAATCTCATTCCCTTCTTCAATACATCACTAAATATTACAAACCCTTAGCCACTGTAGTGTAATTTAATCATAGGTATGTTGACTAACCTTATTTTATTTCCTTTAAATTTTATTCACATTTATTTTTCTAAAGGAACTTGGATCTCATCTAAGTTAACTTGTTGAGTGGTTTGGAATACCATGACAAATTTTTCAAAAAGCATTAATAATATCCACAAAACAATAAAACTTTAGATCTCATTCACAATGGTTCGTCTAATCCAATTTTCAATATCCTCCATATTTGATGGATCTATCGATATACCCTTTATTAAAATTATATGACCCAAAAAAGAAACCTTTTGTAGAAAAAATTCACACCTGTAAAATTTTTCAAACAACTTATCCATCCTCAGGACCTTCAGAAAAATTCTAAAATGATATTCATACTCTTCCTTACCCTTTGAATATATAATAATATTATCTATAAATACTAAAAAAACTAATCAATGTAATCTATAAAGACTATATTCATTAAATCTATGAAGATAATGGGGGAATTAGTAAGACCAAATGTAATCACTATATATTCATAGTGTCCATACTTTGTACAGTATTGTGTATTAGGTATATCCTATTTTTTGACCCTCAATTGATTATATACATAACAAAGGTTCATATTGAAAAATAATTGATCTTTGTGAAGTTGATCCAAAAATCCATCAATATAGGGTAAAGGGTACTTTTCTTGATATTGATATTTTTAGGCTTCTGATAATCAATGAAGATTCTCATAGATCAATCTTTCTTCTTAAAAAAGAATATATTCACCAGAAGGTGACACACATGGCTCAGTGAATCCATTATCAAGATTATCATGGAGTTTATTCTTCAATTCCTTCAAATTAATTGGGTATATTCTATATGGAGCCTTTTAAATAGGTTTAACACCATGTATAAGTTCTATTGAGAACTTAAATTCGTGATTGGGTGTAATAATATGAAACTTTTTTAGAAAAAACATCAATAAACTCCTACATAATAGTCATATCATCTATGTTGAGTTTCTCCCTAACCATATAATATAAACACCCCTTTTGAAAATCAATCAAGACCCTCACAATGGATGAAATTTCCATTTAATGTTAATATTTATCATCACACTGATATATGATCATAGGTTAGTTTAGAATATCAAATTTTACTTCCCTTCATTGGATATTGATGTGGGGTTTATATAGATAAATTCAATCCATGCCTAAGATAACATCAAATTCAAATAGAGGTGGAATAATAAGGTTTTTTGTAATCACATTCCCACCAAATTTAATAAGATAAGATTCATAAACTTGATATGTGATCATCGTACCATTATGGGTTTTCATTTCTAATTCAACATTTAATCATTAAATATGGGAATTAACATTCTTAGATAATTTTCATAATTCATATATATAATCTAAAATAGGGTACTTTAATACTTTATAGTATCCAAATAGGGAAGTAATTACTTGGAAACCACTCTCTCTATCCTTCTCCAGCACTTCAAGACATTTTAATATAATTTGAATTATCCCTAGGGTTTTCACTAAAGTTTTCTAATCCTAGTTTCTAAAGGTTAAATAAACCTCTCTATGATACCAACTATAGTGACCCACAATTTTAATACATATATATTATATCTTATTATATTAATATTCATAACGTAATATAATGATCCACATCAGAATCGTATAGGTCTATTATCTTGGGAAACTTGGATATATAAACAACTGGTTCATATGTGAAGTATATCGTATTCTAATAATTTATTCATAACTATAAACCTTCTTAGACATATCATACATAATACCTTTCTTCATAACCTAGGGAAAGAAAACATAATAAAGGGTGAGCTTAGATGCTCAGTAAGGGTAAATAAGAAATATATCAATGATCACTTCATAACATGATCATAAAGATACGAGGACATGATAATAACATTTCAAAACTATAAATTGCATATAGGACCTGCTCCTATCAATCCTTGATCTCCACTGGGACATCCACAAAATTCGCCCCGTCATCGATTCTCGGCTCCCCATGGTCGATGATATGCGTCGGGTCTTGCACATATCTCCTCAACTGAGATACGTGAAAGACGTCGTGCACCAAGTGCAGCTGAGGTGGATGGGCCAGATGGTAAGACACCTCGCCTACCCTACTGAGGACCTGGAAAGGTCCGATGAAGCACGGAGATAACTTTCTGCCCCGGCCAAATCTCCGTTATCCACGCCGAGGTGAGACCCGTAAGAAAACGTGGTCACTATCCTCGAACTCTAGTGGTCTCCGCCTCCTGTCAGCATAGGACTTATGTCGGCTCTGATTAGTCCTCATCTACTCCTGGATGATCTGTACATTCTCCATTGTGGCCTGGACCATCTCTGGTACAACAAGTGCTGACTCCCCAGGGTCTGTCCAGCACAGAGGTGATCTACAAGGTCGGTCGTATAAGGCCTCGTAAGGTGTCATCCAGATGGTGGAGTGGTATCTGTTGTTGTACACAAACTCCACCAAGGGTAGGTGATCCTCCCAGCTGTGACCAAATTCAAGTACACATGCATGGAGCATGTCCTCGAGGGTCTGAATGGTCATCTCCGTCTGGCTATCCGTTTGTGGGTGAAAGGCAGTGCTTGGACGTAGCTGCATCCCAAAGGCCTCCTACAACCCCTTCCAAAGCCGAGAAGTAAAGAAATCATCTCTATCGGAGACGATAGATGATGGCACACCATGAATTCGTACGATCTCCTTAACATAGAGGCGTCCCAAGCTCTCTACTGAGCTCTGCTCTCTGATCGGTAGGAAGTGGGGTGACTTGGTAAGTCGGTCTACGATCACCCAGATAGTGTCGTGTCCTCTGGAAGTACATGGAAGCCCCTTCACGAAATCCATGTATATCTCGTCCCACTTCCACTCCGGGACCTCTAAGGGTTGTACCAAGCCTGCAGGTGCCTGGTGTTATGCCTTCACTTGCTGACAAGTAAGGCACCAAGAAATGAACTCTTCCACAGTCTTCTTCATACCCGGCCACCAGTACTGTCGTCTGAGGTCCTGGTACATCTTCACTACCCCAGGATGTACCTCTAGAGGAGAAGTGTGGAACACCCTCAGTACCTCCTCCTGTAGTGTAACTGGTACCATGGTACGTCCCCAGAAGAGGATGGCGTGCTCCCCTTATTTTGAAAATCCATCGGGTGCTAGCCCTGAGGATATCCATGCACGTCGTGCCTCATAGTCAACGTCTCCATGCTGCACCTCTCTGATCTATTGAAGTAGTGGAGGAGTGAGTGTGAGGGACTAAAGATAGGCTGCCCCATCACTATCCAATAAGGATATTTGTAAAGTGGATAACTGCTCTATCACCTCTCCAAGTATCTGAATGTATGATCTTCTGTTGAGAGCATCATCCACAATGTTCCCCTTCCTAGGACTATAGACAATCTCAGAGTCATAATCCTTGAGGAACTCGAGCCATCGCCGTTGTCTCGGGTTGAGGTCCTTCTGCGAGAAAAAACACCTGAGACTAAAGAGTTGGAGAGAACCGCAAACCGTTCTCTCAACGAACAATGGTTGAGACTAGCCGATTGTAAGAACTCATCTCCACCCTTCTTCGTCTACGTTCCACCAAAGAGCTGCTGAGATTTCTCCTCTGCCGAAAAGAGAAATATGGTCTCATCCCCTGGATGAACCACGTTCTTTGCCTAATATAGTCAATCCTGACATGAACGGTACTATTTCATGCCATGGACGACGTCGTAAGGCCTCGACGCTACTACCAAGAGATCCAATCGTTACTCTCGCCTCCAAGGGTCGAGTCACACTATCGGCAGCAGTGTGTGGTCACTAGGTCTCCTCATGTAAGTTTCTCAAAAGTGAGGATCAAGTCAACAGTTCTAAATCAGAACCTCTCAGTATCAATCGTACAAGTGGACAGGAAAGTAAATATCACAAAGATAAGTGTCTTTTATTACTGCAGCTCGTAGTATAAAGACACAAGGCAAACACAACAGTGACTACATGGAAACTAAAACACGATGAACAAAGGCCTCCATGCCTAGTCTCACTCCGGTCCACCTGCTTCCAGAGCTCCGCAATCTTATGCTTCAGCATCCTGAAGCTGAGCTCTCCCAAGTCCATCCATTCCCTGCGGTCGAGGTGGTCCTCTTGGTGGTGGTGGTGGTAGGGCCTCGAAACGTCGTCCACCATTTACTGCTTGGCCAGCCCCTCTTCCATGTCTGCCTGCTCTCGGCGGACCACCATGGTTGAACCTCTACCTGAGTGTTCCCTCTACCACCTGCTTCTCATCTATAGGGCGGGTCGGGTAGTCTCGAGCCATGTGACCATGCTCGCCGCAAGCATAACACTGCACGCTCCTCATATGGCTAGCTCTGTGCCGCGTTCCCCGCACTGCCGAACCTGAATCCTGAGGTCTCCCACCTATCGGCCTGGTCTGCTTGGACCCCTGCGTCATCTGTCGACTTCCAACTGCAGAAGACTCCGCTCTGTGTCGTCCTGTGGTGGGTCTCACTGCTGACGGCTGCTCGGCGGGAAAGCTCTTCACTAGTAGGGCTCGCTCCAGCACCCCCTCCTGGGTCGGGATGTTGAGTGGAATCATCAAAGATCCAATCTCATGCCTCAGCCCCTGCTCAAAGGTATGGGCCCGGAAGAATGGGTCTCGCACCATGTATGTGGAGTAGTGTGAGAGGTCGGTAAATCTCACCGAGTACTGGGCTACTGACATGATGCCCTGCCGCAGCTGCAGTAACTCTTGGATGCGCCCGCATGGAGGGTGGATGGAACAAAATCTGAGCGGAAGAGGCTCTCGAAGTCCGTCCAAAGAAGATATTCCTCATCGTGCACCTGGAGCATCAAGCCCCACCGTCTAACTGTTGCTGCGTGCATGAGACTCGTGGTAAGGATAACCATGAGGTCTGCTGGTGTCCCTACCAACCTGAAAACTCTGATGACAGCCTCCAGCCAATCCTCGGCTGCCTGAGGATCCGTCTCTCTGCAGAACCTGGGCGGCCTCTGCCTCTGAAACTCATGCAACGTGCTCAGGCGGCGTACACTCTCCACCGCTGGGGCTGGTAGCATCGGTGTCTCAGCGGGTAGAGGTACCGCCGGTGCCTCTGCTGTAATGGGGCTCTACACTGAGGCCTCATCGCTCGGTGGGCTGTTGTCTCACACAAAACTCGGAAGCCTAGCTGGCTGCCATCGTGGGGTCATCCTAAAAAGAAACAGGTGCTCCACGGTTAATACAGTATACCTGGTGAGATGACACAAAGTAATCACAATGAAAACTTTTGAAACACACATGCAATCAATGCTTTTTTGAACTGAGTCGAAAATCAGAAGTCGGGGTCCTGGTGTATGGATACGTCAGCCGCCGCACCAACACTGGACTCCCTGGACTGATAAACACACTCAATAACCTTAACACTATTTCTCCACAGAGAAGAAATTATCAGAGTCCTGAGTTCTATGGTAGAACCGACTCCTCTGATACCAATTTGTCACGACCCGTCCTCGGGGCCCGTGTCGTGACTACCCCAAGCCCGCCTTCCATAGGCCAGGGGCTGGTAACTAGCACCAAAGGCGTAAAACCCAAAAGAAGGGAAGTCATTTCCTTTAAAGAGTAAATAAACACCATAGAGTACGCAAGTGAAGTAAACACTATGTAAAACTGGGTACAAGGTAAGTGCTAAAAGAAAAATGGGCTAGTATACAAATCCAACTGAAATTACAGTACAACTGAAAGGAAAGTACAACAATAAAAAGTAAAACAGAAACACTGAGTCATCCTCTGGAAATCCCACTTGAAGGGTGGGTACAGATATTCTCCTCAGCTCCTCGGCCCGACCGTCCGCTCCGTGTACGTCCCGTCATGTGGTCCACCTCCGGGTACCATCCAGCTCTACAAGCCTCCACCTCGATCAGTGTTGTCCATCGTCTGTATCCAACACAATGTAGTGCGGGCATAGCCCGTGTAGGGGTGAGTATACGATACTCAGTAGGGACCCTGAGACCCCCGAAGGTCTCTCAGAATCCACGAAGTATAAACCACAAAGGAAAGACACAATCAAGAAGTATCAATAACACTACTTAGGTATATTCCCATACATATACCTAAGTCATCAGTTGCAGTTTGGATCCGTCTCCTGATCCCAAGAACAACCCAGTCCACATAGGAAATCACAACCCAGTCCACACAGGAAATCACAACTCAATCCACATAGGAAAGCAAGTCAACCACATCAATGATAATGATTGAGAATCAAGACTTATCTCACACAGGTATACGCTTCGTATGGCGATAGAGATGATCAGATGTATTCACTGATTCATCTAAGCTTTCGGACCCACATAGGATACAAGACCAGCTAAGATGTTGGACCCACAAAGGATACAAGACCAGCTACTTTACCGGACCCACATGGGATACAAGTACAGAGTCAAATACTGTCGGACCCACATAGGATACAAGAACAGTAGTCATTGCCGTCGAACCCATAGAGGATTTCAGTATGTTCGTCATCCCTTCCGAATCCACGGAGGATCCAAGTACAGTCATCGTCGCTACCGAACCCACGGAGGATTCAAGTGCAGTCATCATCGTTGCAGTCGCAGTCACAGCCAACTCTAGGGTTCCCGCACACAACATGCTCAATTCCAGGAGGGTCCGATCTTCGAGTAAGAGAGAGAGAGAGAGACGATACATCAACTGTCACGAAGTCCAGATGTGATGTATCCTAAAGTTTTGTCTTGTCAAAAGAAACCTGACGTGACAGACGGTGCGTCAATTGGATGCCCGGTCTGAGAGTTATTGGCTTTTCCGTTCCAGGGGCCCGGTTGGTTTTTAAGCTAAAAGAAACCCGACCATACTCCAGCTGCGTCCAAACCTCAAGCGGAGTATGAAAAAATTACTGTCTCAACAAAAGGATCCCAACGCAATTGATGGCTCGTCAATCGGATGTCTGATCCTTAAGATATAAGTGTTTCAGCTCCAAAGGCCAGGTTGGTTTCGAGTCCGAACCAACCCGGTCATACCCAAACTTTTTCAAATCCTCATGTGTAATATACTGAAACGACCTTATCAATCCAAGGATTCATACGCAACTGACGGTGCATCAATTGGAGGTCTGTAGCTCAACTTACGGGCAAAAGACCGAAAGTGCTCCGAAATGGTGGGTCTTGGCCCGGTCCGACCCGGCCCAACCCCCCCTGGGTCGGCCCGAACCGGGTCGACCCGACCCGGGTCTGGGTCCGGCCCGGGGGGGCGTGGACCGGCTAGGCTGGACGCGGCCTGGCCAGGCTGGACGCGGCCCGGCCCGGCTGAACGTGGCCCGGCCCGGTCCGCGCGACCCGCCCCGGCCCGGCCGGGGGGTGCGCTGGCTTGGCCAGCGGCCGAGCAGGGGGGGACGCGGTCCCCCCTCCCTTTGCGCTTCGTGGACGCGGTGGGAACTGCGTCTCCTCCGGATCCCATATGGCCGCGGGATCTGGTCCCCCGCCGTCGCGGCTTCAGCCACGGTGGCTCCTTCTGGCAGCGCGCCGGGGCACCGCCGGAGATGTCCGCGGGCCACCGGTGTTATTCCGGTGGTCCTTTCTTGCTCTCGTCTATGCATGAAGTCGTCTCAGGACCCACTCTTCACTACGACGGCCTTCAAATGCCGTTTTGGTCCCGTTTCATCGTCGCCCAACATTCCGCACATCAAGAACAGAAAAACTGTGGGTTCGGACTTGTTCGTTGGTCCGCACCCACTGCGTTAGTGGTTTGAAACAACTCCCAACAATTATTTGACATGTCGAGGGTATAATCCACATAAAGTAAAATAAAACAAAACCCCTACCTCATTAAGGAAGATGATCGTCGGTGTCGTGGTACACTGCGTCACGGAGAAGGGGATCGTAGGCGTCGTGGTACACGACGTCGCGGAGAAGGGGATCGTAGGCGTCGTGGTACACGGTGTCGCAGAGAAGAGGATCATAGGCGTCGTGGTACACGGCGTCGCGGAGAAGGGGATTTGGCGGCGCATCGTCGATCTCTGAAGAACCAGCATTCTTCATCGTTCTTCGTCGGAGGCCACTATTTCTTTTTTCCAAAGCTCAAAAGCTCTCCCACGTTCTTTCCTTCGCCAACGAAGCTCTTCCCTTCATAAAATAATTGTTTCCCCCAGTTATTTTATTATACACAAAGAAACTCTCCCACAATTTAATTCACCACACTAATTAAAAGTGTTGACATTTAATTAAAGGAGGGAGAGAGAAGGTTCCCCATAATTAAATGCGCTGGCAGTTTAAATTAAAAAAGGGGGAAAAGAAGGTTCCTCATTAATCAATACGAGGAGTTACCCAATAATTGATTAAGGGATATTAAATGGTGGGGATCGTGTGGGCCCCACCTCTCTTAAATCCGCGCTTTGGTAGTTAAGTGGTTGTGGGACCCACCCTTAACTACCCATGGGAGGAAAAACCTCTTCATTAAATAAAAAAATTATACCGACAATTTTTTTTATTTATTTCTTAAACAATCCCCCAAAATTTATCTTCTCCTCTTTTGCGAATGCATTTGCAGTAAGTGTCCCTTTAAGAAATTACTGGCGCTGTGAGTTCATCGGTGCCCTCGGATTTCGATTCCGAGCACCGGTTCGAAAGTTAGAAAAACCTGCTCGTTCGTTCACTAAACGTACCCGAGCTAAACTTCGAAAATTGATTCTGGTCACACCGGGCCTCGGAATCAAGTGCTGTCAGAGTCCACAGACTCATAAAATTCCAAAGTATTTAGAAAAAATATTACTTGAAATTTACGGGTCTTCACAAAAATTAATTATTATATATATATATATATATATATTATAATATTTAATCACCGTAAACATAATCAGAAACTATCATGATAAACTATGAGATTGTAATATAAAACCTTTACCACTTTGGTAACTTTTGAATTTTAATCCCCATGAAAGAATAAAAATTAGATGTAAATGTATATCCCAGAATGTTTTTTAGAATAATCATAAAATAAATTTGTGGGTAACATATACACCACATAAAATAAACATGTAGCGAATATGGAATGTGTCTCACAGAAATAAAAGTGTGACCAAAAATATGTTACCTCAAGTCTCGAATTTCTTCATATGTGTTAGAACATCATGTATAATAAATATATGTTTATTATAAATCTATTAAAAATAATATTCATATATATAATACCATATAAGATTTAATTATAACATTTTACCACCTATTTATTAATAATTCTTTATTAAAATCACTTTTTCAGGTGATAACTACTTCGTTTTTTCAGATATATGTTGTTTTAGTAGTTTTGGTCTCTGTGATTTGATTATGGTTAAATAATATGTATAATGTTAATAATTATATAAATATAATATAAATTCATTATATAAATATTTATCATCATCCAAAAAATATATACATAGAAAAATGAATTACATCATTCATGGGAAAAGCAGGTTGTATGTGCATATAGACGTTGTTTCCATTTTTCAAAAAATGGATTAAAAGAAAGGTAAATAAAAATTCACCTTGAAAGAATAATTTATATATAATATATATCACATATATTCATTAAATATATCTTATTACTATCCATTTCAAAATAAAATGAAGACAGTATAGATATCATATATATTCATTAGTCCACATGCATGCACGAGCGACATTATCATTTTTCAATAGATTGGAACGTAAGAAGGTATAAGAGATAATATAATTAAAGAAGTATAATTATTTCATAAATATAATATATATATATATATATATATACTTTAAATCTGTAATTATATCAATCCTTGAGAGAAAGTTATGGAAAATGAACTACATCAGCTCACGAGGCGGTAGTCCACTATACACATGATCGACGGTTTTGTTTCCCATTTGATAGAAGTTGAGACAGATGTAGTTTATTAAATTAAAATAATACCATATCATTATATGGGAGATAATAATTTTTTTATAAGTATTTCTGAATAAAATTTTAATGAGGTGGAATAAGAAATAAGATAAAAACACACGATTAATAACTATACCTATTCTTCAGACAACCAATTTAGGTTTGCACAGGAATCCTTCCTAGAAGAGTTCTTTGCTAAAACCAAGGCCTCTTATAAGGGGTAATGGAAGTAAGGAAGAAATTTGGGTAGTTATTTTTTGAAAAAGAAGGCTTTTAAGTTTTAATAGGAGATGTTGGAGGTATCCTTTTATAATTGCGGTGAGTGGCACACTTGTAATTTTTCAAATTTTTACAATAATGTCATGTCTCTTTATTAGATAAAAGGATCAAAAATATATCATTATTAAACCTTATATGATATGAGGTAAAATTATGGTCATTAAATAGGAATTAAATAAGTTTTTAGATCATTTTAACCCTTATCTTTTTATTTTAACACCCCTGGATAAACTTGTTTAACCCTAACCGCGGTAATTAATTTTTATTATATTTTCTAATCATTATGAACAAAAAATAAATTAGAATTATTTATTAATATTAATTATTTTTATTAAAAATATGGAACAAATTTTACCAAATTCAATTCACAAAATTTGAAAATTTTAAATTAAAATTAAACCTGTAAACGTGATGAAAAAGAGTTTTTCCAAGGAAAAAGTTTTCATGAGTATAAAAATAATTATATCAAAATTCAACATAAAATTGATTCAAATTACATAAATTGGATTAGTAATAATATAATTTAACTAATTTAACTTTTATAACAATTTTAAAACAAAATATAACTTTTTAAATTCTTTAAACAATAAATACAATTTTTAATAAAAATTTGTAATTTTTCACTATTCATCAAAAAAATAATATTTTCATAAAATTATAAAAAAATAACTCGAAGATAATTTCTTCATGTTGATTTCAAAAATTAAGTTCAATTTTTCAAAAAAAAATTCAAAAAGTGGAAAATTTTAATTTCAAAATAATTTTTCAAAAACCCAATGAAACCGATTTTTTGAATAATTCAATTTTTAAGCATAAAACTAGATTTATTATTATCCCATGACAAGAAAAAATATTAAATGAATAATAAAATATTTTATTGAATATATAGTATATAAATTTTATTAAAATAATTTACTAATAGTGATTCATTTAATTTATTAAGATAAAAACACATTTCACATATAAACACAGTTTTTCAAAAAAACATTTCGTTTTCTTTAAAATGATTTTTATTTTCATTTATATTAAATTGATAACTAATTAATTTATTTTATTCATGTTTAAACCTTATAATTTTGATAATTTATTTATTCATATTCATACATACTAATTTAATGACTATTTTTTATCTCACATTAAATAATAATATTTTAATAGTATAACTTGGTTCGTTTAAACTTAGTTTTTCATATAAAACAAGATATCAAAGAAATTAAATTTATTTTAAGAAAAATATTTCATAAAATCTCTGGGTGTTATATGGGTGGTTGTGAAATCTATTATAGGATGGTTGAAATGATAGTGGGATTCTAGTTAATAGAGAAACCTAACTTGTGGACTTGATTGTAGTGTTGGATAAAGTTTGTTTGTACTGATAGACTTGGGATTAGTGGTTAGAGTCAATGCATTGGTGTCAGGATAAAATTTTAATGGTATGTTAACTAAGGGTGAGTTGGATCAGATAAACATTGGTTCTTGTGGTTTAATATAGTGGTGGGTGTGGTATTTTGAGGAACAAATCGATAATTTCACTAAATGTCAAGGACAAAGTTCGGTGTGGGTGATTAGATGATGTGGTGATGCTGCTTGAAGTAAGTCATAATGTTCGAGTATTATGGTGATGTTTTGGTGTTTAAGGCTGAGCACTTTCAGGGAAATTTGTTCAGGTACAGACTGACTAGTTTTATAATGTAGAAATGGATGCATTGAGATGGAAATTACATTGAGAGCATCATTCAAGATGTGGTTGACCTGGTTCGAGGTTCAAACCTAGTTTTTTTGAATAAATTTGGTATGTTTGTATTAGTATTTGATGTTTTGTAATGGAAGTGTGTTAGGTGTTTGAATATAGAGTGTGTTCTAATGATAAGTAATTATTGTCCAAGGTAGGTCAAGGTTTATGGATGGAGGACTACCATGGTTTCTCAGATAAATAGGAATCATGTTGGGGAGTTTTTAATGAATCGTTTAGTTACTTGTTAAAAATTCTTGAGAATATTTGAGTTTTTATTTTTCTGGAGGGTACATTTTGAGAATTGGAGTTTGGTTCAGGTTCTAAATAATTTAAATGTCTCTTATAGGTGTTTTTAGAATTTTTTTGAGGCTTGGGTGGTTTCTTGAGTGTTTGGGATGGATTCGAGGAAATTCTTAGTGATTGGATGGATGGGATTACTAGTAACAAACCATTCACAGCATAACCATGTGGGTCACCACATGAAAAGTTCGATCATAAGGGTTTCCCTCTTCCAATAGTTGTTTTAGGGTGTGAACCTATGTTCGCATCATGAAACAAGTGGGAAAACCTCCTTTTTAAACCTATTTGGTAATTTTGGGTTGGGGTTATATTTTGGGACCCCCCCCCCCCCCACCTCAAGGTTCCTGTGATTTGGGTCATCCAATGAAGTGGGAGAGCATACCTTGGATCCTCCCATATTTTAACACCCCAATATTTCATAGTAAGTTATTTTCTTTAAATTCAATAGCTTGCGCTACATGCAACACCGAGTTCGAGTGCACCACGACTTACCAAACTAGTCGTTCAAAAGCGGTTATGAATAGTATTAACTGAATTTTGAATTTTATACACACCATATAATTTTAGAATCCATATTATGTGGTTATTAGACATAATATAGGAACAAATTTATTTATTTTAGATAAAAGAAGTATTTTTCAAAAAATAAAATTTTACTACCTTTTATTGGAAAACTCTTTTTCAAACCAATATTTTTCACGTTTATATATTAAATTTAATTAAATTAAATTTTTATTTAGAATCGGGACATAAAAATTTATTTTGGATTAATTTTTGATACTTTTCTGATAACTTTCATATTTTGATGAATACTGAAAAATACTAAATTTTAATTGAAAATAACTTTTTTTAATCGAAATAATTTATAGTATTAAATTATGTATTTGAATGGTTTGGAAGTATAATTAGATTATATTTTTATCATTTAATACAATTTAGGTCATTATAAGTAATTTCACATTTAAATTTGACATAAACACATGCCAATATTTTGATAGTTTTTACTTCTTTTTAAAAAAACTGTTTTTCGGTTTTGACAACGGGAATTAATTTTATAACAATTAATTAAATTTATATGTTTTGAATTTGGTAAAATAGAATTAATTTTTGAATTCATAATGTCTAAATTATCTTAGGTTAATTTTTTGGTATTTTTCTGAAAACTTTCAATTTTTGATGAATAGTGAAAAAACATTACGTTTTTGGTTAAAATTGAATTTTTATTTAAATAATTAGTAATTTTAATTTAATTTATTTTAGGTCAAAATAGATACATAATACCTATATATTTTCAATTTAATTCATTGGAGTCATTTTATAATAGGTTTAGATGTCTAAAATTTTATCAAACTTTTTACCGTATTTTACCCAGCTCCTAGGAGCATTTGCAAATTTATATAAAACTTAAATTTAATGCTTTTGTGAGTTGAATTTTAAAAACCCAAGAGACACAGTTAATATCAGTAAGTAAATTTTGGTTCAATAAGATGAAAATAATTATTTTTTAAAAGTAACTTTTGACTTTTATTTACCACAGTTAAAAGTAAATAGGGTAATTAAGGGTAAAATGATGTCATAATTACCCTAAAACGGGTACTAATTCTATTGGATAAGTATAATTATACCAAAAAAGTCTTAGAAATAAAATAAGATCCTCTTTTTTCCACTTGAATTAGATTAGGGCATTTATTATTATTTTATTTAAAGAAGAGTTAAAAGAGTTAAAATCAAAGTTTAATAACTAAACCATTTTTAATATAGGGTTATAAATAATATAAATTATACTATAAATATTAATTATAAAGCTAAAAATATTTCCTGAATAATGGTATTTTATTTATAATTTTTATACATTAAATAATTAAATTTATTTATGACACAATGATGATGCAGTAATTACCTTATTAATAAAATATTAAAATAATTGATATTACAAATATCCAAATAAATCTAATTTAAGACTTTTAATGAATTAAACTAATTTTCATGGTTACTATGACATGTTATTGTTGATTAAATTAATTTTTTGAAGTAATAATGATGTTATGAATTTAACAAAAACAAAATATCAAATAGTGTCAAAATTGACATAAAAGAGTTTTTAAAACAAATATTATATTATTAATTGATATTCTATTCCTAAAAATCTACAGTTTGTCCAAAATACTAATATAATGATATTTGTATCATTAATGAACCACTTGGATTTCTCTTGGAATTTTATAGTAAGTTTATTAACCATATAATATAAAAATACAAAGAGACATGGTAAATGTCAAACTATTTAACTAAGAGTTAAATCTAGAAGATAAGGTTAATATGGTGACATAAACCAATATAAAACCTATTGGTTGATAGTTTTTTGACCCATCCCCACCTTATTCTATAAATAAATCATTTTGGATCCATTATAAACCGAAAATGATTTTATTATAAAATAATATTTCAAGCTTTTCCTAAAGTGACCCTCACCTCTCTTATAAAATGGCACTTCCCCTTCTCTAAAATTCACACCTTCAAAGCCATTTTTCTTAGACAAACCCTACCCAAATATCCTCTCAACATTCCTCCATTAATCCTAGAGTCCTTACTTTGTCAGAAATCCAACCTAAGGAGCCCTTTTGATCAAATCAAAAGGAAGAACCTGAAGAAGAGATAAATATTTCATCACCTCTTTCAAGTTATTTTCTTCTTCCACTTCCTCTTTATTTATTGTTTCCATTCTAAAATAATTACTCCATTATCTTATATATTCTGTGATGTTATTATAAAAATGGTACAATCCTATTCATTATTCTATCCATCCAATAAATGACAAAGTCACCATACGTGCGTACGTACGGATTACCGTCTCCATGTCGTGGTGTAGTTCGTTATTCAAACACTTCATTATTTGGATGGGTATAATAATGAGTATAAATTATGTAAATAATAAATATAACATGATAATTATTCTTTATATATTATATACCATCCAATTATATACTATTTTAATATCAAAAGAATGATATTGTCGCTCGTGCATATGTACGGATTACCGTATCCATGAACGCGATGAGATTCATTCCTCATCGTATCCATTCAAGACTAATTTTAATTTGATGATTAAAAATAATTTTTAAATACTTAATATAAATCTGAATATGAATAATATACATCCTATACATAACAAAAATTACTTACATAAAAAAATATATAAAGGAAAATTAACCAGTTAACACCCAAAACGATGATACAACTGAAATATCATTAACAAAGCAATATTAGAAGATCATATATGATATCATATTAATGTATATGGTTATTTTATAATTTAATAACAATTATTTCACCATTATACATGATTTTAACCTACCCTCTAACAATTAAAAGTAAAAGGTAAGGGATTTTCATCTCACTTCTTATTCCCATGAGATTCATGCTATATTTCCACTATTTCCTTTTGTGTGGTGTATGTAATACCCATGATTGTATTATTTGTATAATATACTTTAATTTATGGGTATTTAAATCTTCATTTTATGATACTTATTTCTTGGGGGGTGTGTTTCATTAGTTACCAAATCGGTAAGGGAATTTAAAATTTTAATTTCCACTCATTGGGCTTTACGCATACTTCATTGATTATTTTACTCCATGATTATGTGTGGAATCAATATTTATTATTTTTGTAGTAATTTTCACTCCCATTTATATGGATATACTTTTGATACACATAATCACGACATTTATAAATTCTCAAGTCATCGATATGAACTTGATAAGAGTAATTTTAACTCAATCTCCATTCATTGAGATGAACATCCAATTCATTGGTGTTGTTTTTAAAAGAATATGTGTGAATGTACTCTTATTTATTTACACTGAATATCCAATCATATTGATTTTATTTATATTTTTTCACACATAATTATGTCATTGATTTATCCTTAACTTAAGGATATGGTCTTTATAAGTGATTTCATCTCAACTTATATTCCATTGAGTCTTATTTTTTGTTATGTTCCAACTCACTTTTGTTTGGTGTATATACTGTACTTTGACATAGTATATCATGAATCCATTTATTATCATGATATTATAAAGTTTTGATTACCTCAATTATTTTTATTCAACCATCTCTCATTTGGTTTGGAACTCTAACTAAAATATCATTTTAAATGTTTTAAAACTTTATTCTTCTAAATATTTCCCATTAATGTCCATGTTTTAAAAATAGTTTTAAGGATTTATTTATATTGACATGAATGTTTTAAAATTTTAATTACTTTCAAAAGTTTCAAAGTGGTATGAGAAACTTTGATTCCAAAATCTATTTTAAACTGCTTTTTGACAAATAGTGATACTTTTAAATGTTTTCAAGAAAAAGGGGGATATTTCTCTCAAATAGTTTTGATTATTGTTTTAATATATGTCAATATCCTTCATTATTCTTGATTGAGGTTGATTTATTATAATAAAATCATCCATATTGTATTTAATGAGTTATGTTTGACTGTGGATGTGCTATTTTTTTGTCATTCATGGTTTGTGGTTAAAATATTGACATTTCGTATGCTAGTTTTAATACGAATGTTTAGATTATGTTTCAAATTTTTTATATGAGGAATGCATTGGACTTAGTAAGTGATGAGTGGAGCCCTCTATATCTCCTCAATTCATTACTATGTCTCATGAGACAAACTAGTGTCTTGGCATAAGGCTTTGACAAAATCTTATTTGTGGTCTTTGCACAAGGCCTTGACTATGTGGTTATGAAGTCTCGCATTATGCATTCCATCATTGTGAAATTATCTATAGATATTGAATGTAATTATTCAACTAGTAGAATATCCATTTGAATAAGTAAATTTAATTATTTGAATTTATCTATTCCATATTATGCTAAACTTAAAGTTTAAAAGTCTTTTGTTTTAGTCATATACATTGCCTTAAATGTTTATGCTTATTTATGAAATTTTTCACTATATTTTTATCCTTACTGATCATCTGAGATCACCCATTTCTATGTTTTATTTTTTCCAGGATGTGAAGAAGTATTTTATAGTTGACCTGTAGGGATCGGCTAAGGATATAACTGTGTTTGAAAGGGGGGAAAATGTTGTTGATGTTTTTATTTCATGATGTAATGTAAAACTTATGAGTGTATCTAGTAAATCCAAGGCTATTAAACTAGTCGGTATTTTAGGACATGGTTCCTTTTATTGTTCCAATATTATGTAATAATGCACCAACTCTGGGTAACTAGGGTTAGGGCGTTACATATATTCCTCCTTCGTGTGCCATCAATATTATCCATTTGAGGGTGTTATGTGGGGATGATTCCTAGTAAAATCCTCCCTTGGTTATTTCCTTTTGTACTTCACTGATTTTTGTTTATTTAGATAGGGTTAGGGAGAAAAATTTCACAAGAGTGTAGAAAAATGATTGTGTGTGATGGGGAATTCATATGTATCTTGTAGACGACGTCCCATGAGGGACTATTCAATTCATCAGTCTCCATTTTTTGAAATGTATGGTTCCTAGTGTGTTTATTTAGGTTTTATAGTGATTTTGGATAAAATTAGTCATTTATCTAAGTATTAATTTTAGGGGTTTTTTTCTTCCTAGGTTTGGGGAGTTTCAATAGTGAAATTCACCTCATTGCTCATTATTTCAGCATTGGTATGCCACCTGGTGAGTTTGGAACCTATTATTCAAATTTGGGAATATTTTTTAAAATGTTTAATTAATTAATTTAATGGTGTTTATGGGTTAGAGAGGTTCTCGTGGACTTAGTGGTCATCAGTACAAGCCTCATACAATTATCAGAACATCAATTTAAGTATGGGGACATGGATTTATCTCAGTCTCTTAATTATTTGTTGATTTTATGTTTTTGTGACCTCATTAGTATATCTTCTTTTATGATGCATGTTTTTTGTAAATTTCTATAAGTATTGGATGGTCTCATGTTGACCTAATTGTCAACATGGACCATATAGCTTTCTAAACAGTATAATGGTGGATCTATTGTTGAATGAGTGTAGGTGGAACTCTATATGTTTTTTATTAGTTTCTTGTGTTCAATTTCAAAAGGGGAAATGGTTTATTTTTAAAATCTTATTTTAAAAATAGGATTTAATTGAGATGGAAATTTCAAATTAAATTGGTGGTTTTAGAAATGAGTTTTTAAATTGTATTTAAAAATGGTCAAGGATTTTTTTATTTTGTTTATAGTATTTTTTACAAGGTTCATGAATGATTAAGATGGAATGAGATGCATTTTAAATGATTTTAAAATATCATATGACTTGGTTTCCAAAGGTAAGATAAAGAGGCTTTATTGAGATTATTTTTATCCATTTGACCTCATAAGGGTGGTGCCTTTATTTCCAAATCTTTAATGTGTATTATGCTTCTCATTTGTGATGTATTATGGACTGTTTATGTAGATTCATGATGATATATGTTGTGTGTGTAGCCCCATGAGAGATTGTTTTTCATTATTATGTGTGTTGTGTGAGTACCCCTGTGAGAACCTTTTTTTGGGGTTAAAGTGATGGATTGGTTCAGGTGAATGAGATTAAACCCTTATAGGGTTGAGATGAGTTTTGGGGAATTTTTTTGATGTGGGACTATTTCTTGAGGGACTAGTTCCCTTATGGTGAGTTAATAAGTTGTGAGACGGATCATGTGCCCTATTTGGTATTTTCTGGGTGTACTAACTATATGCTTGTTAAATCGTTTCTTCAGAGTCTTTGGTTGGTGTGTTTTATGTGACCTCCATTTAGTATGTGGGGATGGGTTGGTTTGCTTAATTTGGACTCCCTTGAGTGTGTGGGGAAGCATCAGTTTTCTTGATTTGACTTCCATTGAGTGTGAAGTAATGGGTTGATGTGCTTGATATGACCTTCCTTGAGTTTATAAGGATGGGTCGATGTGCTTGATATGACCTCCCTTGAGTGTAAGGGGGGATGGGATAGTGTTCTTGATATAAACTCCCTTGAGTGTCTAGGGATGGATTGATGTGATCGATGGACCTCGCTTTACTGAGAATGGATGGTTCGATGCTTTTGGATGTATCACCATTCCATGTTCCTTCAGATATTGGGTTGAGGTTTAGATGATTCCCCACCCATGGTATTTAGGTGAATTTTGGGAATCATTTAGTTTGGGACCCAATCTTTTAACTTTGGGTATGGGTTATATTATGCTACGTCTAATTTTATTTTTTCAAAATTAAGCCAAAGCTGGTATGATTAAGTGTCGTGGGGACCTGGTTAGCAAAAAATGACCTAACTTTCATGATTATATGTGCATTGTATGTTATATTTTTTAGTGGTTATATTTCACTTACTTCACTAAAATTTATTATATATATTGTATGAACATATATTTGATCACAGTATCACTCAGTACTGTTGAGGCGTTGGGGGTTTCAACTGGGTCATTGGACTCACCCCTACTCATGTACACGATATATGTTTTCATATACATGGGTGGATATTATTATTTTCTCTCATGAAATTATTATTTCTTAGAGTTGGACACATGGTACAGTTATTAGGTCTTAGGGTTTTTGGATATGGAAGGATGGTATGTGAGTTAGGCTAGAGGCCAATGTATTTATTTTTCAGTTATGGTTCATCATATACTAGCCAGTGTGCCATTTATTTATATATAATTCTTGTTATTAAATTTTCACCTATTGTTTCTCTGTTATGTTTTGATGCATCACATTGAATTTTATTTATTTTAATTCTAGAAAACAAGTTCCCATGGGCTCTCTGTTTTATGTCGATAGGTTTTTGGGATATCCATCTTACGGACTGGTCATGTCGAATTTTTAGTAGATTGAGGTATGACCCTCAGGATTTATTTTAGAGGATATAGTCCCCAAGACCTACTATGTTAGTCCCTTAAAACTATTCATCATCCTATGTTGTCTAGGGAGGCATGTCTGAGCTCATGTAGTGACCCCCACCTGAGTATTGTTTAAGAATTTCAGACCAAGGCATTACTGAGATAATGAGGACTAACCAACCAATTGAAACACCACATTTTTCAGGTTTCATTGGTTGTTCCTATCTATGAGTATGTGTATTGGTATCTTAACTTAATATCATTATTAGTAGGTTTCATTTGATCTCATACCTTGATTCAAGATGAAAATCAGGACATTTATGTTTATTGTGAGGTAGCTTATGTCGGATGTGTTATTAATGGTATGGAATTGATTGAATGATCAAAGACATGATCTATTTCTTTTGAATGGAAGAGATATCTAGACCATAGTTGATAAGTATAGTAGAACCTATGATAAATCCATGGTTATCGTATAAGAAGGTAAGTCCATCTAGTAAGGTCGTGATATAATAAAGAAAGGGATAATGTTAATATAAAGTTTGAGTCTTGCTTTATGAGATATCATGATAAAAAATATATATTACGTAGTCTATGTTTATGATAATTTTTTATTGTTATAACTAAAGTGTATCTCCTTAGGGTTCATGACGTGGTGGTATATAAATCTCTTAGTATGTGGGTATAACTCGTTGTTATCGAGATAAGGTCCTAGAGGATCACACACAAACCATATTTAGAAACTTTACCAATTCTAATGAATTAGATTTTATAACATGGTGTTTAAAGAACTAAGATATTAATTATTATTTTCATTTAATAATTATTATTTTTAGTATCATATATTACATGAAATAATGGACTAAAAAAACTGCAAAACTTTAATAAAATTAAATTATTCAATAAGATCGTTATAGTCATCAAAATAATGGGAAAGATAGTAGTAACTAAATTTTGAATTCATATATTTATAATTCATTTATAATTTTAATTTTACAAATTTAACTTCATTTTTTTATTTAGTATATCAAAATTATCTTAAGATTAATTTTTAGTTATTTAAAAAAATAATTGTTTTTTAGGTGAATATACAAAATAATAATTTTGATAAAATTTATAATTTTTATAATAAAATAATGGATTAAAGGTTTAATAAACCATTTTTATATAAAAATTTAGATTTAATTAGTATTTAAAAACACTGTATTGAATTTATAAATCACTTTTTAAACATTTTAAAACTCAAGTAATATTTCACACTAAAAACTGTTTTTACGTGCTTATAATAAAAATTAGAATTCATCACTTTTAGAAATTAAATATAAAAAAATGCATTTACTATTTTAGTTAAACATTTATATTTTATAAAATAATTTCATTTTCATTTTTTATGCATAAAGATAATATTAGTAAGATTTTTGTTAATTGGAATAATAATAGGAAAACAAAAAAAATTTAAAATTGTTTTACTAATATCATGTAGATTTATTTAATTGATAAAATTGATCTAATTTAAGTTATAACTAAAATATTTTATTTAATCCTATATATCATTATATTAACACCCATTAAATTGGTAATAAATACTAAATAATATTAAATAACATATAATGGTTAAAATTCATTTTTCTAAAAAACTATTTTTTATGTATTATATATTTTAATTTAAAATATCATTTTATAATATTTATAAATTAAATTACATTAAATGGATATTAAATTTTGTTTTAAAACATCAAAATATGGTATTATGGGTTAACTTATAATTCTAAAAAAATATAAATTACTTTGTTAAAAACTAGTTACCAAGGTTAAAATCAAAATGTAAAAATGTAAAAACCTATGGCAAAAGAAATAAAAAATGTTTAAAACATATTTTTAAAGTATTTTATGAGGCTTTATTTACAAAATATTACCTAAAACTCTATTATTAAAAACTTTTTGATTCATAGACCAAGGAATACTGTGATGTTATCGTGGAAGTGTAAAGTGTATTCCCAAAAGTTTCATTTTCTTCACTTATAAAAGGGGATCCCTTCCACCCCACAATGGTTACACTTATAATTATAATTTAAAATGAAAATATACCAAAAATAACTCTTATATAATTTCTCTTCTCATCCTTGACACCATTATCTCTAGAATTCAGCTTAATGCATTCACTTCTAGTGAAAACTCTAAGAGAACATCAAGTCTCCAACATAAGTATTACCTTCTTCGTAACTTTTTCTCCTTAATATTTATCTTAAAAATATCTTGTATATATAAAAATATAATTAAATAAGTATCACTATTATACTAATATGTTATTATATTAATGTAATAACCATTATTTATTCATCTTCATTCGCTAAAATGGTGTTTAGTGGATTGTGTAGACTACAACTTCCACAAAGTGATGTATTTAGTTTTTCATCACTACCATTCATTGATGATCAAAAGGGTGTAATGAATGAATAAATATGATATATATAATTTTAATATTATTATAAAATATTAAATTATCATACACTTTATTTCTCTCTTGTTTTTTGAGAAATGGAAACATTGATCGTGTGTGCTTGTGAATTATAACCTCCACAAGAAATGAGTTTCATTTTTCATCACCAAACATTATGTTTTGATTTTAAAATATATTTAATATATGAAAATTATTTCCATAATATTATTTATATTATTTATATTATGAAACTATTTTAAAATCCCATCTATCAGGGTCAGCATACATAAGGAGTTATGAAAAATTGACCAAAAAACATTAAGTAACCAGTGTAGGCAAGAAAAATATATTATATATAAATAGAATGTGATAGTTAATGACTTTCTAATATGAAATATTAATGGATAAATTTAGTAATTAAATATTAAATAAAATTAATTTTGTTATTTATGAAGTTAATCATGGGCGCAAAAATGAATATGGAACCCGCTGTAAGAGATATTTCGTACCACTTTTAGGGAATTTCAATTACATTTTCTCTTTATCTTTCTCCATTTTATAAAATATTATTACCATGTAACACTTGTATTTATTTATATATTTATCTTAAATATATACTTTTTTAAATATAACTTTCATTGTTTTAGTTATATTTTTTTATTTCTATTCAAAATTCTTGCTTTTATGTGATCCCGGTTTAAGGGAACTTTCATATTTCTTGACTAATGTTGAGCATCACCCACAGAAAAATATTTTAAACCATGAAAAAATTAAAAAACCAATAATTATTTTATGTATAACCTTATTTTTTTAATTTAATTTTTATAGAAAAAAGGTCATTTCTTCTTTAAAATAATATTTTTTTTATTTCATAAAGCTTCACCCAAGTGGTACATTTTTTTTCTTTCTTCTAATAGAACCTTCTCATAAAATCTCTATATTAGAACTCAATGATCAAGAACAAAGTTTTATTTTAAAATATTAGCATCTAAATGATTTAATTCCTTATTCTCTTTGTTATTCTAATGATTTATCCTTCTATTGTACCTTGAATTAGAATTATGAAACTCAATTCCTTCTCATGGGTTTGATCATACTTATAATTTATATAAGGATTATTTTACTCATGTGGAACACATTTTTATGATTTTCAATTATTTTATGGGTGGGTTACAAATTATATAACATTTTATATAATTAGATTTTATGTATGGGATTAGGGAGTGAACCTAAATCCTCCATGGGACTTTTTCTACTTAATGATGATGTTCTTCAGAGTGGTCCTTGACTTATGTTTATTATATCATGTTTTATGTTGTTGAAACATATTTATGATATTATGACATAATTTCTTTATTTCATGTATCCATTATTATTATCATACTATTTATTGTATCATTTTATTTCTCTTTACTCTCATGTTATGCTTTATTTACTTGTTTATTCCCTTACTGGTTTTTCCAGCTCACTATTTTCTGTATGTATTTTACCCAGGATATCCAATGAAATTTTTTAAGATCCATGGATGTTTGGATCACTATGTGGATTTTTAAATAAAAATAATTTTTTTATTTATATGTTGATATATTTTTATGTATAATATTCCAAAGATGCTAGACCTATCAATCCTTGGGGTGTATTTTTTGGGAAATAATGTTAAAAATTATAAAATTTTATGTGTTTAAGATTTCAGTATCCATAATTGGTATCAAAGTAAGTTCTAATTATTTTTAGATATTATGATAAAAATACCATAGTCAAAACCCTATGGAGAATTCTAAGGGATAAATCTAGTTATATGTGAAGATACTAAAATTTTAGTAAAGTGAAGATTATGTGGTTTTCCAATTTATACATCCATGTCAGTATAATATATGTGGATGCGATTTTGTCATATATTAATCTAGGGGTAATAATCCTAAAAATAGTTGGTTTAGTATATCTTATTCATCATTATGGTTTATGATGAATAGGCCCCTACTGTGCATCTGGTTTAACACTCTCGGGGGTTATTCTGTGGTTAATTCACATTTTTTCTAAAACCCATTATAGAGGATTGGAACATATTTTTTATGGAAATTAATTTTTTTAGAGAACCTAATTTTAATATTACCATGTATTAAAAATATTGAAACTTTTTAATTTATAATTTAGGTTATTTACATTAGGTATGAGTTATTTATTTTAATTTTATGGTTTACTATTTATACATGTATTAATCAAAGTATTATCATCCCTAACTATAATTTATTTTAGAAAATGTATGGATGTATGAGGAGTCATGTTAAATATATATTCAATGCGTAATGTGATGACTAACCTAATAAAATTCCTAACATGATGGGAGTAGGATCTGATAACATTATGGTAATAGTACCACAACTGGATCAACTTATCAATAATAACTTGAATCGTGTGCAAATTCCTCTAAGATAGAAAGTTGATGTTGAGTATTTTATATGTCATAGATCTCCAAAATTTATTATATATTATGATCTGCTAATCATTTATAAATGGATTAACTCAATTGAGAAGATATTTTTTGTCCTTCAATGCACTAAGAAAGAGAATTCCATACTGGTTGTTTACCACCTTGAGGTAGAAGCTGATCAGTAGTGTACAATGATTAGGAATACAAATACCATGGAATATATAGAATATATAGAGTGGGATGGATTAAAGAGTTTATTTATCAATAAATATTTCCCTCACACTCTCCATCATAAAATATATATGATATTCCTTTCACTCAAGAAAAATAGAGATGAATATATCTGATCTTATGAGGAAAACTTCATAAGCCTTTCACAAGACACCTTTGATTTTATCATTAACACTAAAAGTAAAATAGACCACTTATTTAGTCATCTATTCCTAGGTCTATTATGAGATTTGGAAATTGTCGACTTTAACATATTTGAATAAGTTCCATGATGTGACCTTAAAGTTTAGTTGGAAATGGGTGATTATTAATGGTCTCATGGAATTTGAGGTATGAAGTGTAGAATATAGGTTAAAACTGGGATGTCACTAGATAAAACTCATGGTGGTAAGAAAATCAAACATCTCAAATGTCAAAAGTTTGGAAAGAATCATCCTAGAAACTATCACAAGGGGACCAGTAAATGTTTCGAGTGTGGAAAAGAGGGACACCAATATAATGCATGTAAAATTTAGATGAATAATCCCACTAATTTGATCAAATAAAAAGGGTCTATATAAATTCTCAACCTACTATACAATTTTTCAACTATAATTAATGTGGATACTATGAAAACCAATGTATTATTCTAAGGGATGTCGAAGATAACCAATGACAACAACCCCCAAGTCCAAGAGATCAAGGGAAGAATTATGTTTTCACTACTACAGAGGTGGATCAAGGTAATTATTTTATGATAGGTATACTAGTTATTAATTCAATAATAATAAAAATATAATTTATTCCAGTTATGTTCACTTTTAATTTCATGCAAGTTTAGTATGACTATTCAAACACCACTGCAAAACATGATGGTTAAGTTATCATTGAAAACTACTAATTGAGTGATTATTGTATATCAAGTATATAAATCTTCCCCAATTGATATATATGGGATGAATCTATCATTTAAACTTTTCTTAATCTCTTTAATTTAATTTGATATTATTCTCAGAAAGGATCATGTGTCTCTATATAGAGCCCGCATCAACTGTCAGGAGAAGGAAATCACCTTCTATATCCCAAATTACCCTCTAATTATATTCAAGTGTAAATATGAGGATGAATACTCTTTGGAATATTATTCATAAGAATGGATATTATTTACTTATCATCAAGAATATCTATCACAGATTTTTTGGATCAAAGGAGTGGAACACTCTTGAGGATATTCCCATTATAAGGGATTATACTGATGTATTCCCCAAAGAATGGTTTGATCTTCCTCCGGACTGAGTGGTTGATTTATCAATTGAACTTATACCTAGATATATTACAATATCCAATAATCCATATAAAATATCTCCCATTTAATTATAATGAACTAAAGAATCAATTATAATAACATAAGTATAGGGGATTCAAATACCCAAGTACATTAACATCAGGTGCATCGGTCCTCTTTTTCAAGAAGGACAAGTATATGTGTCACTGTATTGATTATCATTGACTCAAAAATATCATTATAAATAAAAAGTCTCCTCTTCTATGTATTTATGAATTTTTAAATCAGTTATACATATCTCAATACTTCTCTAAAGTGGACCTTCGATCAGGATATCATCGATTAAAGGTTAATGAGGAGGACATTCCCATGATCTTGTTTTTTTAGAGGTATGAGCACTATGAGTTCATAATTATTAAATTTTTACTCATGGATTATACATTGATATTTATATAATTAATTAATAAAGTTTCTATATATTTCCTTGATAATTTTGTGGTAGTATTTATAGATGATATTATTAATTTCTCCAAAATAAAAGAGAAACATGGTGATATTTCAATTTTTTTAAGACTTTGAGGAAGGATAGATTGTGTTAAAATTATAGTAAATTTCAGTTTTGTACAGATAAATTAGAATTATTGGGTCATGTTTTCACATGTAAGGGGGTATCTGTAAACCCTTTGAAGACTAAGGTGAATGAGGATTGGCCTAGAAGAACATTTGTGATGGAGATCCATAGTTTCCATATATTGTCTAGGTACTATTAGTGATTTGTGAGAAACTTATAAAGATTTTCAAACCTAGTAACCAAGTTTACTCATAAGGGAGTGAAGTACGTATTGACAGATGAGTGTGAAGAGAGCTTCAAAGATCTGAATAAGAGGTTAAACACCACAAATATTCTAACCATATCCATGATTGGTGAAGGATTTATAATCAATAGTGACTCTCAAAATAATGGATTGGATTGTTTACTCATGAATAATGAGAAAGTGATAGCCTATGGCCTGATATAATTGAAGGTGTGTGAACATAATTATCTAACGCATGATAATGGGTTGTTTTTAGAATCTTTGCATTGACATTTTGGAGGCGTTATCTCTACAATGAGAAGTGAAATATATATATATATATGTGTGTGTGTGTGTGTGTGTGTAATACAAGATCCTAAAATATATATTCACATGGAAGTACATCAACATGTAGAAATAAAGATAGTTAGATATGATCAAGGATTATGGTTTCTCAATTCAATACCATCCAGGGAAGGCAAAAAAATTGGTTGATAATCTAATTAGAAATAATCATGAAACTTTATCTATGATGATGGTTAATAAGGATAAAATATTATTGGACATAAAAAGGATGTACATGGAAATCATGAAGAAAGAAACATCATCCTACCTTTCACAAATTATTCCTCATCTTTTACTACTTAATAAGATTAAGAAAGATCAAATGAATAATGTAGATAAATGGAATAAGGTGGATTATGTGAGGAATTTAAACCCTCTAATTTCAAGGTTTATGATTAAGAAGTTGTGAGATTTTGGAAATGAAATTGTTTTCCATGATATCTAGATATAAATAAAGAACTGCTAAATGATGCTCAAAGATCGTCATTCTCCATTCACCTTGGAAACACAAAAATATATAGAGATATATAATAACACTCTCAGTGGGACAATATGAAGAATAATATTGTGGAATACATATAAAAGTTTATGGTGTTCTGACAAGTGAAGGTTGGGAGGAGAAATTCCAAATGGATGATGTAACCATTTCCCATGCCTATATGGAAATGGGAAAAAATAACTATGGATTTTGTCACAAGTCTTAAAAATGACCTAGAAAGGGGATAAGGTTGTATGGGTTTTGGTGGACAATCTTACAAAGACTTCTCACTTAATTTCCATTAAATATGACTTCACACTCAATCACCTTGAAAATATATACATTAAATAATTGGTGAAGCTGCATCGATCATATCTAATTGAGATATGAGGTTCAAATCAAACTTCTAGGATGTTATTCAGTATAATATAAATATAGAGTTGAACTTTAGTATAGACTATCATCCCCATACTAATTCCTAATTTGAATAGATTATTAAAACACTTGAGTATATGTTGAGAGATTTTTTTATGTACATTAAGGGATATTAGGACCAACGTCTTCCTCTAGTCGAGTTCTCTTACAATAATAGTTTCCACTAAAGAATCCAAGTGGCCCCATAATAATCCCTATATGGGAAGAGATGTAGAATACATGTTTGTTGGGATAAATTAGGTCAAAAAAAGTTACTGGGACATAATATGGTCAAATAAATGATAGAAAATTTCAATACCATTAAACATCACATCAAAGAGTGCAGAGTCGATAGAAGAGTTGTGTTGATAAATTTTGATAAGACCTAGAGTTTGAGGTTGGTGATAAACATTAATTAATATATATATTTGGAATAGATTCAAGATATTTTGGAGTAAGGGGAAGTTAAGTTTGATATATATTTTCCCCTTTGATATTCTTGATCACGTCAGAATTTTGATGTATCAACTAGATATAACTCCACTAAAAAATGAGACTTAAAAGATTAAAAATTACTAATCATGTCAACAAGGTACACTAAAAGTTTTAAAAGTATGCCAAATTATAAATCTATAATTAATAGAAGAATCTAATGTAGTATTGTTAGCATGGGTGACCTCTTGGTAAGTTTCCACAGGTGTGTGTGAGTGAGGAAAATTAACACTAAAAGAACATGTGTTGCCATGTGGGAATAGTCAATATTCTGATAAGTTACCCTATTTGGTAATAGAATATAGAGTGGTGGAAAGAAAATAAAGGTATTATAGGAGACTCATGGGGTCATATAATCAGGTTCATTTCCCAACAAGGTCGAGTCATGAAAAATGCTATTAGAGACAATACGTAGTTTGAAGTGATGAGGCATATCCTGGGTTTGAGTTGTGGGGTCCACAATGAGGGGATTTTACTTTAAAGGGGGAGAGTGTAAAACCCTTAGAAAAGTGATACTTAAAAGACTAAATGTTACTACCCATGTCAATAATGTGCACCATTATTTTTGGGATCAACCTAATTAAAACTCCATAGTTAACCGGGGATTGGAAAAGAGTAGTGTTCGGATGGGTGATCTCCTAGGAAGTTTGTCTTGTTGTGCGGGAGTGAGGAAAAGTCACACTAAAAAATTGTCCTATGAGGATATTCATTAGTCTAATAATTAACCCTAATAGTTAATATCATGTGGAGTGTCGGAAAGGAAACAAAGGTAATATTAGATACCCATGGGGAGATATGATCAGGTTCATGGATTGAGGAGGTCAGGTTGTGACACTAGTGTTCCCACAAAACTGGTCCAAAGTACATGATGTATTCTATGTATTTCTATTGAGGAAGTATATACCCGATCCCTCACATATACTAAATTTATAGGTGTTGTAGATGGAGAATGATCTCTCTTTTGAGGAGTATCTGGTGAAGATCTAAGACCATAGATACAAAGTTATAGATAGTAAAAAAACTCACATTTTCAAAGTAATTTGGAGAAACCGTATGTATAAAGAGGCAATATGGGACCTGAAGAGACCATGAAACAAAATTACCCTCACTTTTCTTCATCTTAATGTATTAAATCAAATTTTGTCAGTAAAATATATTAATGGGGGAATAATGTAATGACCAAATATATTAATGACTATTTCCCCTTAATAATTATTATTTTGAGTATCTTATGTTACATGTAATAATGTACTAAACAAAAAATCATGAAACTTTAATAAAAGTAAATTATTCAAAATGATTATTGTTTCCCTTAAACTAATGAGAATAAATAGTGGAAACAAAATTCAAATTTCAATAATTACAGTACATTAATAATTTGAATTTAACCAAATTAACTTCATTTTTTGATTTAGCTTATCAATATTATCTTAAAATGAGTTTTTTTCTAAAATAATTGATTTTTGGGTGAAAAGTAAAAAATACAGATTTTGATAAAAACAACCACTTTTATAATACAAGAATAAATTAAAGGTTTGAGAAACCATTATTATATAAAAATTATATATTTTGTAAGCATTTAAAAATAATATATTGAATTTATAAATCACATGTTTAACATTTTTTAGATTCAAGTAATATTTCACACTAAAAAACTGTTTTTATTTTCTTATAATAAAAACTAGACTTTATCGCTTTTATAAATTAAATATTAAAAAATACTATTTTATTTCAACAAGTAAATATTAGTAAAAAAGTTTAATTTAATTTTTTAGGCACAATTATAAACTTAGTAAGATTATTTTTAATTACCATGATAATTGCAAAACATTTCTTTTAAAAATAATTTTTTATTTATATCATGTAATTCTTATTTAATCTATATAATTGATATAATATAATTTATGAATAAAATAATATTTTTAAAACTACATATAAATATATTAACACTCATTAAATTGGTAATAAATACTAAATATGATTAAATAACACATAATTCTTAAAAGTAATTTTTCTACAAAAACTGTTTTTTATATATTATAAATTTTAATTTAAAAGTTGATTTTATCATATTTATAAATTCAATTAGATTAACTAGAGATTAATTTTAGGTTAAAAATATAAAAAAATTAATAGGGGTTTCCTTATATTTTTAAATAAAATATAATTACTTATCTAGAAACTATTTACCAAGGTAAAAAATCAAAATTTTATAATGTAAAAACCAATGTAAAAAAAGAATTAAAACATATTTAAAAATTTTCTAGAAAGTCATGGATGAGGATTGGCCAACCCAAGATCACCTAAAACTAAATTATTATGTAATTTTGGAGTTATTTACCAATTAATAGTTTGATGTTATCTTATAAGTGTAAAGTCTATTCCCAAATGTGTTCTTTTATTCACTAATAAAAGGGGGTCACTTCCACCCCTTAATGGTTACACTTTCCATATTAATTTCCATTAAACCTCTTCCCAAAATACCACTCCTAGAATAAATTATCTTATACTTAAGCCTCTTTTCTCTAAAAATATCTTAATTCCTAGAATTATTTTTCTAATCCTTAATCTCTTGGTCTCTATAATCTATCTTAAGGAATTCACTTCCAAATAAATCTCTAAGAGGAGATTAATTCTCCAATATAGGTATTAACTTATTAGAAAATTTTTCTCTTTAATATTTCACTTAATAATATTATATATATATATATATAATGGAATCAGTGTAATTATTATACTAATACGTTATTATATTAATGGAATATCTAATATTTATTCCTCTCCATCAACTAAGAAAAACAAAAGTGTCGTTACTGCGTTGTGCGGAATATCACCTCCAAAAAGCGAGTCCTTTCATTTTCCATCACCATAATTCATGGATGATAAAAATAATTTCATGGATGAATAAATAAGATATCTATAATGTAAATATGATTCTGAAATGTTAAATTATAACACAATTTCTTTCTTTCTCATATTTTGAGAAATGGGAACATTAATCAAAAGTATATGAAAATTATTGCCTCCACAAAAAATGGGTTTCATTTTCCATTGTCACATACCATGGTTAAATTTAAAAATATATTTAATATATAAAAAATTCATCCACAACATAATTAATATTATATATATTATAAAACTATTTTACAATTATTTTTTCTATGGTCAACAAACATAAGGAGTTATGAAAAATTGATGGAAAAACCTCTGTAACTGATGTGGGCATGAAAAATATATTATAAATAAAAAACATATTATAGTTAAAGAAATATGGAATAATAAATATAGTTGTATATAGTTATTAACTAAATATTTAATAAATAGAATTTGTTCATTTAGGAAGTTAATCATGTGTGCACAATGAATCTGAAACCAGGGGTAAGGGATCTTTCATACCTCCTTCATAACTTGTCTGTTACAAGTTCCTTTTATTTTTATCCCTTTATAAAATATTATTCTAAATTAAATATTATATTTTTTATATTTTCCCTTTAAATATATACCTATTTAAATATCCCTTTAATCATTGGGGCTATATATATTTTTAGTTCCCTTTGAAATTTTAACTTTTAAGTAACCTCAGTTTAATGGAAATTTCTTATTTCTTGAATCATGTTGAGAATCACCCACATAAAATTATTTTAAACCATTAATATATTCTAAACCCCCTCTTTATTTTATGGATAAACCGCTTTTTTATTTTTTTTATGAAAAACTACAAGGATTTCCCTTCTTTAAAAATATCATGTTCTTATTTCATAAAGCTTCACCTAAGTGGGAAGTTTTTATTCATTATTCTCCTGAATACTTCACATAAAATATCTATATTGGAACTCAATGATCAATACCTATGTTTCATTTTCAAATATGAACATCTAAATTATTTAATTAATTATTATATTGTAAATACTTATGATTTAGTATTTGATTATGACTTTAATTAGAAATATGAAACCGACTTCATTCTCATGGGTTTGATCATGCTTATGATTTATGTAAGGTTTATTTTCCTCATGTGGCATGAATAGGTATGATTTTAATTTATTTTATTGGTGTTACTAGAATTATATAGTCATAAAATTCATTGGTTAAAAATTTATATCTCATGAGATGTTATGTAAGGGACTAGGGAGTGAACCTAAATCTACTATGGTACTTTGTACAGTTTATGATGATGGTATTGGGAGTGACATTTGACTTATGTTTTGATATCATGTTTTATGTTATTTATATATGTTTATGATCTTATTTCATCACTTCCTTATGTCATTTATCTATTCTTATGATCATCATCATTATGATATCATGTTATAACTCTTGTCTCTCATGTTATATTTTATTTGCATGTTTGTTCCATTATCAGAATTTCTAGATCACCCTTTTCTTTATATTTTTCCTCAATAAATCCTATAAATTTTTAGAATATATATGGATGTTAGGAGAACTAAATTTATTTTAAATAAATTATTATTTTTATTATGTTTAAGTTGATGTATTTTCATGATTATTCTTCCAAAGACACTAGAACTATCAATCTTAAATGGGTATGTATTGGAAAAAATGTAAATAACTATGAAATATTATGTGTTTAAGGATTATGTTACCATATAGTAGGTCTCGTAGTAGAGGTCGGGTGATGTCCATGTTTTAAAAATTTACAAGATATAAATAAGTTCAATATTATTTAAGATTCGAATAAGAAGTGTTAAATTTATTTACTCTAGGTATTCCAAAGTTTTGTGTGAATATAAGAAAATAATTATGAATGAATATTTATTCAAGGTTCATTAAATATTTTATGAAAGAGTAAAATAATTTAAATAACATAAAAATTTATTATGTAACATTATTTTAATGTTACAAGTATGTGATATATTATTTATGACATTTTCAACACATTCACTAGGTCATAAGTGTTGAATATGGTTTAAATTATTGAAGGAACAAAGTGAAATTTTCATAAATTAAACCTTCCTATATAAATAAAATTTTATAGAACTATTCCTACACTCAAATTCTCTACCCTATCAATCTCTCTGTAAATTTATAGAGAGATAAGAGAGTTTTGGGGACACACCGATCCAAGAACAGCTTCTTAGATCGAAGAAATGATGCTCCAAAAAATTTGGGGGCTTTAAAGGCTACATCAATTATTTTCAATAGCACCTAGAAATTGACAAATTAAGTTTATGAAAGCATTTAAAGTGTGTATAGAAGATCTAGAGAGTTTAGTTTTTCTTCCTCTAAGAGAAGATCCATGGAAATGAGTAGGACAAATTTTCAATCAAAATAAAATGAGATAAGTTTTCAATTTTTATTTTTATACTTATTTAATTCACATGAGATATATATAGTGATAATAGAGTGGTGATTCACTAACGATTACTATATGACATCGATCATAGTGTAAAAATTTTAGTGTCCCATGTTTTCCACTTCTGCTATAACGACCCTGAATTCTATCAATGGAAATTCACTTATTATAATTATTTCATATACTATAATAACATAAAATAAAATTAAGAACACAATAAACACTTTATAAATTATGAAATAATGAAATAAAATTTATTTCTAGAAATTAAGGAACACGTACCAAAGGAATAGTAACTTGATCTTTGGAATAGTAACATGACCATTATGAATAGTAAACAAGAAAATTGAATAATAACCTCACCTATGAAAGTATAAATAAAATTTATCCATCTTATAAGTGACAATATGATATAATTATATCATAGTATAAGTAAATAAATATTTTAAAAATCATTAATTAACTGTTGGTATTTTTGTAATTATAAAATATTTAATTAAAATTCATTAAATAATTTAATAATTTAATTGAAAATTTATTTTCATAAAATTAATATTTTGTTGTATTATTATTATAAGATAATTTTATGAGACATTAGTAAATTTTTCAAAAGTGCTATAAAATCTGCTATAATTTTAAAATCTGTATTTTTCAATTAAATTATGATTTTAATAAAAAAACTAAATTTCTAATATTTAGAAAATTATTTTCATAAAATGGAGTTTATTTTTTGATTCTACACATGAAAAATGGTTAGGGTTAATTTTCGGAATTTTTTTAAAATACTGGAATTTTTTGTGAATAGTTAAATACGATAATTTACAATAAAATCTAAATACATGAATTATGGAGTCATATAAAATGTATGGATTATTTAAGCACCATTGGTTCGAAATCACATGATATAGATATTGTATTTAGTCTCAATAATCAACAATATTTCTTGTATTGAGAAAAATAATAAACTAATGAATTAAATAATGAGAAAACATCCATGTCCTCCACTATAAATACCACCCCTCACCACCTCTTCTCCTCACATATATCAAGCCTTGAGACTTGTAAAAAATCTTCTCAAATATATTCCCAATCCCCTACCCAATGTCCAAAAGTTTTTGGTCTCAACAAAAGACCAAAACCAATCCCCTAAAGAGGCTCTCCAGAAGAAGGAATCAAGAGGTAAAACCTTATACCTTATCTTTTAATATCTTTTCAAGTTCCTTTATTTTATTTTTCTCTCCTCACCTACCCTCATAAAAATGGTATGATAACTCTAGTTCATTACATATACCATAATTTCTTTATTCTAATGGAATAATTCATCATCATCTCTATTTTACACTCCTTTTATACTAAAAAAGAAAACATCGTCTGTGATGTGTTAATTTGTCACATTCAAGGATGATGAAGTTTTTTATTTCCATTACTGTCTTCAAAGATGGTAAAGAAACCATTTTTATGGTTTAAATAGATTATAATATATATATTATATCTTATTTAATGTTCTGGAATCATTTTTTACACATGATATTAATTTATCAAACAAAATTAGTTTGTTGTGATCTAAAACTGACAAAATAAACCCAAACAATTATCATTAACTATTTATCTAATGATTCATAATCATGACATAAAAATGATATATAAGATCAATATAATCTCTATAATATCATTAATAACATATAAGTTCAATTCTAGATAATTACCCCCCCCCCCCCACACACACACTTTATATTACCTTTTGTACATGTATACAAGTAAAATGGTCATGAAAACCATGGAAGCCAACACTCCTAAATGATGGAATTGAACCTCTTCAACCATTAAAAAAGGAAATAAATTAACTTAATAAAATTATAATAAATCAATTAAATTAATAAAATGTTATATAATTATTAATTAATGAATTTAATTGGATTATCTAGGACATTATGATCAAGTGTATAATCATTTTGGACATGGTGTAGAGGATTCTACCCGAACCTTCATTATTCCTCTAGGTTATTCTTTATATCTTTTTAACCACATTAAATTCACTTTTAATTTTTATTTACATCTTCTAGATTCGGTTTATATATTCAAAACTCATGTTTCAATATCCATTCATCCTTATTTTTTGGGTATATACATGTTTTTAAAATGTTCCCTACTCAATTCTTCCCATTAAGAAAGCTCAATTTAAGGAAACTTCTCGAATTATTACCCAATTTCATGTTCACTATATAATATATTTTAATCCACCATTATTTTTCTAAAATCACTCATTTCATTATGAAAAATTTCTTGTTTCACTTCTTGTTTTATATAAAATATTATTCCCTTTTCTGATTTAAATGCTCTTCAATATTTTCCTTAAACCGCACTAAAATGTTTTAATTCTAAAGTCTCTTAAATACTCTTTTTTAATGTTATCACTTAATTTTGACATCACTAATAATTATATATTCCTATTTTCATTTATTAATGTCCATGTATGATTCAATTCCTTTCTTTCATGGACACTTTTATGATACACCCATTTATTATTCTTTATGACATGATTCTGATACCAAATTACTTCCATGGGTATCCCTTATGTTTATGATTGATTGATTATGTAAGATTATTCTTGTGGAAAACATATTCATTAACATGTTATTATGGGTGTTCCTAGATATATCTCAATTTCATTAGGTAATTTTTAGTCTCATGAGATGTTATGTGCAATGTTCTTGGTGGTTACCCTTGACTCATGCTCCATGTGTGACGGTCTTAGTGGTTATCCTTGACTCGTGCTCCTCTTTGTGCAATGAGCCTTGACTCATGATAAAGTCATGTTTTATGTTGCTTCCACATTACTATGAATCCATGATTATATGTCCTATGTAATTATTCCCTATGTTTAATCATGTTCCATGACTTTTTATATCATCATGTTATGACTTATAATCCATGTGCTAAGATTTATTTTTATGTTTATTCCATTACTGGTATTTTATCTCATCCTTTTGTTCATATTATCCCCATGTTATCTTATTCCTATGTAAAGGCTCAAAGTAAGTAAGGATATCTTTATGAAGATTAAATAAAATATGTTCTTATTTTGGAATCATGATATTTAATTATGTGTCTAATCTCTGAGACACTAGACTTTACAATAATTGGATTGTAATTTGATGTTTAATTATGCTTAAAATAATGTAATGATATGTGTAAATACTAGCATTTATATAGTTGGTATCAAAGGATGATCTAGTTATTTTTTGAGATTTGGAATAGAGCACTTTAGTAAGAACCTGAGGGATAATACTAAGTCTAATAAAACATCCTTAAATTTGGGTAGGTATAGAGTAAGTGGTTTATTAATAAAATACATCTCTATCTAGATAATACAAGTTTACATGGTTTGGAAATAGATGTACCTAGGAGTAACAACTCTGACAAAGTGTTCTGAGCCTAACTCGGGGTAACCTTGTACATGCCAACAGGGCTTACTATGAACATAGTTTGACACTCCTAGGGTATAATATTTGGTAAATTCATAAGCTCGTTATAAGCCATTATTACGGGAACGAAAAAAATTCCTGTAAAAATATATGTTAGGAAACAGATCATGGATAACCTAGATTGAAACCTAGGGAATCACAAGTTAGGATATACTTTTCCTTTAAGAGTTTATCCATTTATGTCTAAAGTTTTCTTTTTATTCTTATTATCAATGGATTTAATCCCCTTAATTTTTCTTTATTTTTCTTAGTTAATGGAGGAAAATAGAAGAATATATTCCAACAATCATTGTGATGGGTGATGTGATTATTTACCTAATTACATGCCAAATATGATGAGAATAGGTGCTCCAAACATTATAACAATACTTGCTCAGTTGTCTCAAGTTATGAATGATAACTTAAATCATATGGAATTACATCCTTCTACAAGGAAATAGAAAGTTTTCATTAAATCATGCATGCAGAAAAGGCCTCCCACATTTAGTGGATCTTCGAATCCCCTCCTCGTAGAATAGTGGACTAACTCCATTGAAAATATATTCTATATCCTCCAATGTTCATAAGAAAAGAATTTTGTGGTGTCGGTATATAATTTTGATGGGGAAGCTGATCAGTGGTGTAAACTGATCAAAAATATGAATTCCAAGGAGGAAATTGATTCCATGTATTGGGAGGAATTCAAAAAAATGTTTTTTATAAATATTTTCCCCAAACCCACCATCTCAAGATGGAAAGAGAGTTCTCCGGACTTATGCAGAATGAAGATGAGTCTATCGTGGCATATAAAGAAAACTTTATAAGGATTCCAAGATACACCTCTAGATTTGTCATGAAAACTAAAATCATGGTTCATTTCTTCTTTATCGGAGTAAAGTACAGTCTAAGAAAATAATTGGTGATTCAGAACATAGATAGTTATGAGGATGTTATCCGTTGTGACCTCAAGGATGATATAGAGATCGAAGAAACTCAATGGTCTCATGGGACTAGTGAGAACAAGGGGAAAATGGAGTCTAATATGGGTGTATCAGAAAATAAATCCCATGATTTAAAGAAGACAGAATATCCCACGTGTCAAAATTGTGGGAATAAGAATACTGGGAACTATATAATGGGATCCAAGAAATGATTCAAATGTAAAAGAATGGGGAATCTGTAAAATAATTTCTGAAGGGACAAGAATAATCCCACTAATATTGAAGAAGAAAGGATGGTTTATATCAACACTAATCTAGTAGTGTGGTGTTTAAAATTCCAGGAACATGGGCATTTTTAAAACCAATTCCCTAATCCTGGGGTTTTCATAGGAAATAAAAAACAACCTACAAGGAAACAAGAAAGGGCTTATACTATAACTATTACTGAGGTGGAGTCGGAAAAAATATGTGGTGATAGGTATGATAGCTATTCATTCAAGAATAGTGAACACACTATTTGATTTTGGTTCTATACATTATTTCATATCTTTCAATTTTAGTAGAACTATTCAAACACCACCTCAAAATTTGGAGGTTGACCTATCCGTGAGAATATAAAATGGGGATACTATTGCATAAAAAGTATATAACTCATCCCCAGTTAATTATTATGGACTAAACCTCCTAGAAAATCTCATTATACTTATTTTGGTGGAGTTCCATGCTATGTTGGGAATTGATTGGATATATTTATATAATTCCAACATCAACTATCGTGAAAGGGATATCATTATTCACATCTTGAAGCATCCTCCAATTTTGTACAAGTCTAAGGATGAGGATTAACCTCCTTTATAATTATTTTATTAAGTGTGGATATTAATACCTTATGAGAAACTAAATCTATATAAAATTATTGATACAAATGATAGAATCATGCATGAAGACAAGCTCATTGTGATGGATTACACAGATGTATTCCCTGGATAATTTCCTAGTCTTCCGCCTGATTGAGAGGTTCAGTTTTCAATTGAAATTATTCCTGGATCTCTACCTATATCAAAGACACATTATAGAATGTCCAACGTTGATCTGTAAGAACAAAAGAATAAATTACATGAGAATCTAGACAATGGTTTTATACACCTGAGTGATTCACCATGGGGTGCATTATTCCTCTTCATCAAGAAGAATGATGGATCAATGTTCCTTTTAATTGATTATCGTGAGCTCAATAGAATCATGATAAAGAAAAAGTATCCCCTAACATGGATATAGGACATGTTCAATCATCTATGTGTGGATACTTATTTCTCTAAGGTGGACCTTCATTCATTATATCACCTAATATCTTTCAAATGATGTATGGAAACTGTGAGTTAATAGTGATTCCCTTCAGACACAATAATGCTCCAGCAATTTTCATGGATTTATTGAATAGAGTCTTTAGATATTACCTTTACCAATTTTTTGTATTCTTTATTGATGATATTCAGATATACTCCAAGAGAAAGGAGGAACATTATGAGAATTTGAATATTGTGCTAAAAACTTTGTGAAGGGAAAAATTTTATGCAAAGTAAAATAAATGTGAGTTCTGAATGAAAGAAGTATCATTATTGGGGTATGTTATCACTATAAAAGGGATATTTTTGGAACCTTATAAGAAAATGTCAATTGAAGAGTGGACCAGGCCAACATATTTAATGGAGATATGTAGTTTCCTTGGCCTATATGGGTATTACCAATGATTTTTGAAGAACTTATCATGATTTTCAAACCTAATAACCAAGAAGACATAGAAGGGAGTGAAGTTTTTCTGGACTAAAGATTGTGAGGAAATCTTTAAGGAGCTCAAAAGGAGGTTTATCACTGTTTCAGTACTCACACTCCTAAGAAGTTGAGAACTCTTTGTTGTGTATAGCGATGCTTCAACGAAATTATTTGGTTGTGTACTAATGAAAAATGATAAATTGATAGCTTATGCCTTAAGGAAGTTTAAAACTCATGAAAAAAACTATCCTACATTTGATCTAGAGTTGGAATCTCTAATCTTTACATTGAAAATATGTCGGCATTATCTCTATGGGGAGAAGTGTGAGATCTATACAGATCACAAGATTCTCAAATATATATTCACACAAAAGGAGATTAATATGTGCCAAATAATATGGTTAGATATTATCAAGGATTATGACTGCTCAATACACTACCATCTTGGTAAGGTAAATAAGGTGGTGGATTCTCTAAATAGAAATGATCCCACATATTTATCAATGATGAGAATTGATAAGTGTCTAATATTCATATACTTAAAAAAGATGGATATGGGAATCATTAAGGGGGGAAATTCATTAATCCTTTCTCAACTTATTTCTCAACCATCCCTCTTGGAGAAAATAAAGGACACACAATGAAATGATGTGGAAATTTAGAAAAAGGTGGAAGCTATCAAGAATGAGAAATCCTATGAGTTCAAGATCAATGAGGATGGAGTAATAAGATTTGGGTCATGAATATGTGTACCAAAAAATCTAGATATAAATAAAAAGATTCTAAATGATGCACATAGATCAACCTTCTCTATTCACCCAGAGAGAATAAATATGCATCGAGATCTTTATGAGAACTTTTTGTGGGACAATATGATGAAGGAGATCACAGAATATAAATCAATGTACTTGGTATATCCTCAAGTGAAGGATGAAAGAAAAAATCCTAAAGTGATGATGCAAATATTACCCATACCAAAATGGAAATGGGAAAACATCACCATGGACTTCTTCACTAGACATCTAAAGACATCCAGATGAAACAATGCGATATGGGTTATTATGGATCATTTTACAAAGACATATCACATTATCACAATTTGAGAGTGCTTGTCATTAGATAAACTTGCACAGATATATATCAAAGAGGTGTTAAGGTTTTATGGATTACCACTATCAATTGTATCTGATCGAGATCTAAGATTCACTTCAAAGTTTTGGAAAAGTTTGCAACATGCTTTAAGAACTGAGCTAAACTTCATTATGGCCTATCATTATCAAACTGATGGACAATATGAGTGAACTATTTATACACTAGAATCTATATTGAGATTTTGTTCTATGAACATAAAAAGAGGATGGGACCAACATATGCCTCTGGTCAAATTATCCTACAACAACAATTTCTACTCAAACATACAAATGGCTTCATATGATGCCCGTTATGGGAAAAGGTGAAGAACCCAGTCAAGAGGGGATAAAGTTGGTGAATGTAAGCCGTTAGGACCTGAAATGGTCTAACAAATGGTGGAGAAGGTTAAAACCATTTAGAAGCACATCAAGGCACCCCAAAGTCGATAGAAGTGTTATGCAGACAATCATTGATGGGACCTTGATTTTAAGGTCAGACACATGGTATTCCTTTACATATATCTATAGAATAGTATCATGATATTTGGTAAGAAATAAAGGCTAATTCCCAGGTACATTGTTCCCTTTAAGATTCTTGATCATGTTAGATATGTGGCCTATTGTCTATCAATTCCACCTATTATATCTAAAGTACATGTTGTATTATGTGTATCCCTCTTAAGGAATTACATCCCATATCCTTCACATGTATTGACTTTAGAGGTGGTATAGTTGGATAATGATATTTCTTATAAGGAGTAGCCAATGAAGATCTCGGATCATAGAGATAAAGTTATATGCAACAAGACTACTCACCTGGTAAAAGTCCTATAGAGGAACCACAATTACGAAGTGTCCACATGGGAACTGGACGAAATAATGAAAGAAAATTACCCACACCTTTTTTCAGCTTATAATGTAAAATGAAATTTCAAGGGATAAATTTCATAAGGGGGGAAGAATATAACAACCCTGAATTTTATCAATGGAAATTACCTTATTATAATTATGACATCTAGTATAATAACATAAAATAAAATTAAGAAAACAATAAAAACTTTATAAATTATGAATGAATAAAATAAAAGGTATTTTTAAAAGTTAAGAAACATATACCAAAGTAATAGTAACTTGACCTTTAGAATAGTTACATAACACTTATGAATAGTAAACAAAAAAATGAATAGCATCCTCACCAATGAAAGTATAAAAAAATTTATCCATCTTATAAGTGCAAATATGATATAATTATATCATAGTATAAGTAAATATGACTCAGGGCCTCCTAGAATGGGCTTTCGGTCCATGAAATGGGCTTCATTACCACTGAGCCTATGGTCCATATATTAAATAAATAAGGCTTGATGGGTGCGATATCCCCTTTAAGGGATAGGGTATGCTTTTCCAGACTATATGTGTGGTGTGTTTGTGTGTGTGTTTTTTAATGTAATTTTACCCCCAATAACATAATATATATAAATTAATAAATATTTTCAAAGTTATTAATTACCTGTTGGTATTTTTTTCAATCGTAAATATTTAATTAAAATTTTATGATTAATTTAAAATTTCAAATGAAAATATATTTTCATAAAATTAGTTTTTTTTTGTATTATTGTTATAATATAATTTTATGAGACCTTAATTACTTTTTTAAAGTGATATAAAATCAGTTATAATTTAAAAATCTGTATTTTTATGTAAATTATGATTTTAATAAAAAAAATTATCATATTTGAAAATTATTTTCATAAAAATTGAGTTCATTTTTGAATTATAGATGTGGAAAAATGGTTAGGGTGATTTTTTGGTATTTTTCTAAAATAATTTATTTTTTGGTGAATAGAAAAATATAGTAATTTACAATAAAATCAAAATACATGAGTTATGGAGTCGTAGATAATGTATGGATAATTTAAGCACCATTGGTTAGAAATAAATTGATATAATTACTTTATTTATTCTCAATAATCAATATTATTTATTGTATCGTGAAAAATAATAAACTGATGAATTAAATAACAATAAAACACCCCTCTCCTCCACTATAAATATCACCCATCGCCACATCTTCTCCTCACACCTCTCAAGCCTTGAGAATTGTCCAAATTATGGTCAAATATCTTACTAATACCCTCCCACATGTCTAGGATATTTTGTCCTTAATAAAATACCAAATATTTTCCTCTAATGAGGCTCTTTAGAACAATTAATCAACAGGTAAAACCCTCTTCCTTTTCTTTTAATTTATTTTCATATTCCCTTGTTTTCTTTTTATATCCTCACCTACCATCATCAAAATGGTATGATAACTCCATTAACTTATATATACTAGAATTTTTTATTATAATGTAATAATTCATCATCATCCCTCTTTTTCCCTTCATTTATATTAAAAAAGAAAACACCATCTCTGATGTATTAATTTATCAGATTCAAGGACAATGAAGTTTTTTATTTCCATTACTGTCTTCAAAGTTGGTCATGAAACCATTTTTATTTTTTAACCAGATTATAATATATATATATATATATTATAAAGTTTTGGAATCATTTTTTACACATGATATTAATTTATAAAACAAAATGAGTTCTTTGTGATCGAAAACCGCCAAAATAAACCCAATTGATTATCATTTACTATTTATCTAAAGATTAATCCTAATTAGATAAATAAAAATGATATATAAGAACAATATAACCTATTTAATATCATTAATAACATATAATTTCAATTATAGATAATTTTCCCCACTTTATACGACCTTTCGTATATGTATACAGCTAAATCGGTCATGAAAACCAAGGAAGCCAACACTCCTAAACGATGGAATTGAACCTCTTGACCCATTAAGAAATCCATTAATAAAAAAAATAAAATTATACTAAATCAATTAAATAAATAAAATTTTCTATAATTATTAATTAATTAATCTAATTTTATTATCTAGGACATTAAGATCAAGTGCAGAATTGTTTCAGACATAAGGTAAGGGATTCTACCCGAACCTCCATTATTCCTTTGAGATATTCTTTCTCTCTTTTTACCCAAATGAAATTATATTTTATTTTTATATAAATATTATAAATTATGTTTATATGTTCCAAAATCATGTTTCATGATCAATTCATCCTTCTTTTTCGAGGATATACATGTTTTTAAAATGTTCCCTACTCAATTTTTCCCATTAAGCAAGCCCGGTTTAAGGGAACTTCCCAAATTCTTACCCAAATTTAAGTTCAAACTATAATCTATTTTAATATTAAATTGTTTTTATAAAATCACTAATTTTATTATAAAAAATTCTTGGTTCGTTTTTGTTTTTATATAAAATATTATTCCCTTTTATGATTTAAATTATCTTTAATATTTTCTTTCAATCGCACTAATATGTTTTAATTCTAAAGATTCTTAAATACTATTTTTACATGTTATCACTTCAGTTTGAAATCACTAATCATGATATATACCTAATTTACTTTATTAATGTCCATGTATGATTCAATTCCTTTCTTTCATGGACACTTTTATGATACGCCCATTTATTATGCTTTATGACATGATTATGATACCCAATTATTTCCAGGGGTAACCCTTATATTTACAATTGATTCCTTAGGTATGATTATTCATGTAGAAAACATATTCATGAACATATTATTATGGGTTCTACCAAATAATTCTCCAATGAATTGGGTAATTTTTAGTCTCATGAGACGTTATGTGCAATGGTCTTGTTGGTTATCCTTGAGTCATGATCCATGTGCAACGATCTTGGTGCTTAGCCTTGACTCATGCTCTTCTATTTGAAATGATCCTTGACTAGTGCTAAATTCATGTTTTATATTTCTACAAAATTACTATGAATCCATGATTATATGATCCCATATTATGATTCCCTATATTTAATCATGTTTCATGCCTTTTTATATCATCATGTTATGACTTTTAACCCATGTGCTAATATTTATTCTTATATTTATTCCATTACTATTATTTTATCTCATCCCTTTATTCATATTATCCTTAGGATATCATATGCTGATGTAAGGGCCCAAATTAATTTAGGATTTATTTATGAATATTAAATAAAAGGAGGTATTATTTTGGAATCATGATGTTTAATTATGTACCTAATCTCCAAGAAACTAGACTTTATGTAACATCCCAAGTAAGTAATGAATAATATATATTTTTATCTATGTCTATTAATGATTAATATAGTGTTATAGAGACTTAAAATGAAAATAAATACAATCTTATGCATGGAATAAACTAATATTCTTAAAAGATTGTTTTAGTGCCTTTTGATGGCAAACCATTTTTGAATCTATATTTTGACAATTTTATAAACTATGTTTGTCAAAATAAACTTATACTTTATGATTGGGACATCAAAATTTACCTTGTGTGAATTTTTGGTATTTTTCTGACAATGTTCATTTTTTAATGAATAGTGAAAAATACTGCATTTTACATTAAAACTGCTTTTTAATCTAATTTATTTATATGATTAGATTATGTTTTGAATTGGTTTTGAAGTGAAATTAGAATATATTTTTACCATTTTATCCAATGGTGGTCATTGGAATCAATTTCACTTTGAAATTAGACTTAAACCGGTGTCAATCTTTTGATACTTATTGTTTTGTAAAAACACACTATTTTCTCTGGAAGCGGGAATTAATTATTAAATTAATTAATGTGACTTGTATGATTTTAATTTTTTAAAATAGACTTCATTTTTGAATTCGGAATATCAAATATAGCTTAGGGTGAATTTTTGGTAATTTTCTGAAAAACTTCAATTTTGATGAATAGTGAAACCACTAAGTGGTAATCAAGCAAACTGATTTTTCAGTTAAATGAAAGTTTACCACTAATGTGTATTGAATTTTGAAAATCCGACATACATGGTTGTCATTATGAAGTAAAATGTGGTTCAATGAGATTAAAATAATTTTTTGGTGAATAGTAACTTATTAAGTTTTTAATCGCGATTAGTGGTAATTAGTGTAGTTTAAGGTATAAATAATGCTTTAATAATATGAAATGACCTAGACACATGTACCAACATTATTGGTTGTGTCATTTCCGACCAAGACAAGCCATGGGTCAACTTGGGGACCCCATGGAGACACATTGGTTTGGAAATGACATAAATAACTTTTTATTAAATGTTAAAGTGAAAATGACACAAACATAATATGTTTTACGAAAACAATTTTTAAGTGGGGTTATACAAGTCCAAATTTTGATTATAAATAGTAATTGGAAAGATAAAAATATTTCCTACATCATAGTATTTTTTTTATAATTTTTAGACATTAAATAAATTAAATTATATATGACATAATAATGATGCAGCGATGACATCATTATTTGATGATTTAAATAAAATGGAATGATAATGAAAAATCTAAAACCTACACATGGCCAAAACCAATTGGAAGAGTGGATTTCTAACCCTTATCACCTTATCCACGAATTATATCAATGTGGGACCTTTTAAAACCGAAAAACATTTTCAAATAAAGTAATGTTTCTTTACTTTCCAAAAGTGCCCCTCCTCTCCTCTTATAAAAGGCCCCCACCTCTACCTCATTTCACACACTCTTCAAGCCTTTGGCTCGGACAACCCCTGTCCATTTTCTCTATCCACATCCCTCTCCTCATCCTAGAGGATTCCCTTTGGGCAGAATCCTTTCAAAGGAAGCCTTTAGGCTCAAATCAAAAGGAGTTACACTTTTTAAGGTAATTTGTTCTCTCACGTTCATTTGTTTTATTTTGCTTCTCCAACCCCATAAACTCTTTTTATTTACTTCTTTACCAGTATATTAAATATAATAGGATGTTGTTATATGATTTATTTGAGCTACACTCTCACAAAACTACATCAAATGGTTAAAGAACATACGGTTTCCGTGGATGGCGAAATTCTGCCTCCCGAAACGATGATTGTTCAACACTCATTTAACACCTTCAAAGGTGGCCATTATGATGTCACTATTTTTATAGATGATATATAATATGTTTATGTTTTCCTTAATCTTCTGTTTTTTTAATTTTGGGCATACCTTTATGGTTTCCATTATGGGTAAACACGATATCTTCATTTTAGGAAGTGCGGACTACCGCCCCCTAAAAGTGATTTGATTCGTTAATACCATATGTGGGATGTGTAAAGGATAAAGTTAATGATATTATATATGTTATTATACTGGAATTATAATATACTCTTATATCATTATGATTCCATTCCATAAAATATGAAATAGAAATGGAAGTTGCGTTCATGCGTACGTACGGCTTACCGTCTCCATGAACGGTGCATTTCATTTCTTACCTCTAAATGATTATGTAATATTATAAATGCATGTATGTACTGGATATATATGACATATATGATATCTACATCATGAATACCATTCTGTATATAATGAACCTTTGACCAAATTAACAACATGTAAGTGTAATAAGTCTATTTTTGACTTAAGAACCAAATACCGACAAAATGAACATTATTAACTTAACTGATTACATGATGTTCACAACATGGTATAAAAGGAATAATGAACTTGAAAAGATTCATAAGAAAGTAGAGATTCACTCAAGTTTATTATTCAGGAGATTAAAGAACAGTCGGGTCAAGTCGGATACGAGGTATGGGACTTCATCTCAATCTCCTTTCATTGAGGCATATTTTATTTTATACACAACTTTCTTTTATACGGTGTATAAACCCCTTTGACTTTTACGTTTATTCAAAATGAATCTTTTTTATACGAAGCGTTTACTAAATGACAAAAAGGGAATGTTTTTGTCATACGTATGCGGCGACAATGACTTCTCCGCCGTCGTAACCGTTATTTGAGTTTCGGCTTCCTCTACAAGCCATACCTTCTTTTTAAAAGAAAAATAAATACCATGTTTTACTTTTCTTTTATTTTGGTATTGAAAATGATTTTCACAATGTTTTTGTGTTGTATTGATATCTTGTGATTTAAATGTGGAAATTTTATGTTTCCTTTATGCATGTTTTATATGATACGATTATGTTATGGTTCTTGGGCATTATTATGAAGACGGGTGGTTCCGTGATAAACTAAGGGCGGGTGAGCCCGTTATAGCTCTCCAATGCATTGGGTAACGCGAAGGAGTGAAACGTTAAGGTTTCTCTGAAGATATTTTAGGGAATATACTGTGATGGGTATTCCAAACGTAACCAAGAGGGTTACTCCCTACGTAAGAATGTTATGAATGCCTCAAGTTACCTTTATGTCTTATGATTTCTATGATTTATTCATGATTTGATGAGGTATGTTAAAGTGATTATGTTTTATGGGTAAAGTATGATTTCATTCTTATGTATATATGAACTCATGTTTCCTTTCCATGTTTTTTTTATAACCCATACTGAGTTTTTATGCTCATCCCAAGTTTTTCGAAATGTTTTTCACAGGTCAAGGGAAAGGTACATGATAAGATGATAGAGTCAAGGATGTGTCAAGAATTAATCCATGTTTTATTTTAAACGTGTTTCCATTGATGGGAATGAAGAATACTATCTTTCTGTAACCACTTTGTTTATATGTGGAATGTAATTCAAGTTTTATGATCTAATTCTCTAAAACTCTAAACCTGAAAATATCCTCAACGTGTAATCTTGTAATAACTCAAGATTAAGTATGGTTTAAGGCTGGGGCCTTATAGTTGGTATCAGAGGTCGGTTTAGATAACTTTAGGAGTTAGAATTATATTAAATTATTATCCAAAAATGTATTTTTTTGAAATGATATAGCATTTACGGATTACCATGTTGCTTCATCTAAGACATGTTTATTCAGAATGGTTTTCTGCAGAGGAAACAAAGCAGCTATGTTGGGACGACATCAGGAAGAAGATAACCATCCAAATCAGCAACCTGAGATGGTCGGAATCGGAACTGAACAGTTTGTTGCAGTGATGGCACAGTTGACTCAGGCTATAAATGGTGGTGGTATCCATGCACGAGATCAGCCAGATCAACCGCAGAGGAACATGTCAGTGGTGGAACATTTCATGAGGCAACATCCCCCATCATTCAGAGGATCATATGACCCTGTGCAAGCTAAAGGGTGGATTAAAGAACTGGAGAAGATTTTTGATGTCATGGGGTGTTCAGAACATCAAAAGGTTAGTCTTGCTGTTTACCGTTTTGAAGGTGAAGCTGGTCAGTGGTGGTCGATGGTGAAAAATATAAGGGATAGTGATGAGATTGAGGATCTTCACTGGGACGAATTCAAAGGTATGTTTCTTGAGAAATATTTTCCTAAGGTGGTTTGTCTTAGGATGGAAAAACAGTTCCTAGAATTGAGGCAGGAGGATGATTCAGTGGCTGCTTATGAAGAAACGTTCACTCGATTGGCAAGGTATGCTCCAAACTTCATACGAGATCTTAATAGTAAAATAAACCATTTTTACTCAGGGTTAAAGCCAAAGTTTCGAAGGGATTTAGCTTCTCGTGAGTTCAAAAGTTATGAAAAACTTGTTCGATGTGCGGAGAAGGTGGAAATGGAGTTTACCGATGATCAGGTGTTCTATGACAAACAACAGAATAAGAGGTCTAGTTGGCAGGCAAAGGGGAAGAATTCATCAAAGAAGCAAGGAGGTAAGAAAACCAAATATCCATCCTGTGAGAAGTGTGGTAAAATGCATCCTAGAGAATGTTTATCCAAGTCTGGTAAGTGCTTTCGGTGTGGTAAGTCTGGTCATATTGCTCGTAACTGTAAGGAAGATGATCAAGCAGGAAATGAAAAGCCAACGGTAAGATGTTTTAAGTGTAATGAAATGGGTCATTATGAAAATGAGTGTCCAACGAAGAACTCAACTGGGGGAATGCAGCTATACTACAAGCAGAAAGGGGTGGTAAAATCATTTGCAACAACTTCAGCAGATGTTGGGCCATCGAATGAAGTGGTATCATCTCCAGGGAGCTCAGTATTTTTCGAAGATTGACTTGAGGTCGGGGTACCATCAGCTGAAGGTTAAGGAGGCAGATATTCCGAAGACCGCGTTCCGTACGAGATATGGCCATTATGAATTTGTAGTTATTCCTTTTGGGTTAACCAATGCACCTGCTGTATTCATGGACCTTATGAATAAAATTTTCCATGAGTTCTTGGATAAGTTTGTGTTTGTGTTTTGAGGTTTGGGAAGAGGTTGTGTGTGCCTTGTGATTCACAGTTGAAGAATGAGTTGTTATGTGAGGCTCATAGTTCCCTGTTTTTAGTTTATCCTGGCAGTACTAAGATGTACAGAGATCTTCGGGAGTATTACTGGTGGGATGGAATGAAAAGAGATATTGCTGATTTTACTGTGAAGTGTTTGACATGTCAACAAGTTAAAGTAGAGCGGCAGTTACCGAAAGGGATGCTTCAGCCTTTACCAGTGCCAGAGTGGAAATGGGAGAATATATCCATGGACTTTGTTGTTGGATTACCGAAGACATCTCGAGGTAATAATGCAATCTGGGTTATTGTTGATCGCTTGACCAAATATGCTCGTTTCCTTGCTATACGAGATACTTTCTCTCTTGATCAAATTTCTCGTTTGTATCTTAAAGAGATAGTCAGGTTACATGGAGTTCCTCTCTCCATTGTATCGGATCGTGATCCCAGGTTTACTTCTAACTTTTGGAAAGGCCTTCAGAAGTCGTTGGGTACTGAATTAAATTTTAGTACAGCTTTTCATCCTCAATCAGATGGGCAGTCTAAACAAACAATCCAGACATTGGAGGATATGCTACGAGCTTGTTCTATGGATTATCAGGGAATTTGGGACCAACATCTTTCTTTGGTTGAGTTTTCTTATAATAACAGTTTTCATTCCAGTATACAGATGGCACCATTTTAGGCATTATATGGGAAGCTGTGTCGAACTCCAGCTTTCTAGGATGAAGTTGGTGAAAGGAAGTTGATGGGACCAGAATTGGTAGAAGAGATGGCAGAAAAAGGTTCAGTTGATTCAGATAACACATGAGAACAGCTCAGAGCAGGCAGAGGAGTTATGTGGATAACTGGAGGAAGGATCTATATTTCGAGGTAGGTTGTCATGTTTTTCTCAAGGTTTCTCATTGGAAAAGTGTGATGAGATTTGGTAAGAAAGGAAAGCTGAGTCAAAGGTTTATTGGACCATATGAAATTCTGGAGAGAGTTGGATCAGTTGCATACCGGGTGGCTTTACCTCCGAGTTTATCTCAGGTACACAATGTTTTTCACGTTTCGATGTTGAGAAAGTATATGCCAGATCCATCTCATGTTTTGAGTCCAGAGGTAGTTTAGCTGGAAGAGAACATATCTTATGAGGAACAACCGGTCCAGATTCTTGACCATAGGGATCAAGTGTTACAGAATAAGGTGATTCATCAGGTAAGGTTTTGTGGAAAAACCATGTGATTGAAGAGGCAACATGGGAATCTGAAAATGCTATGAGGGATAAATACCCCCACTTATTTCGATAAGTAAATAAATTGCGGGGACACAATTTTCTAAAGGGGGGAAGGATGTAACATCACAAGTAAGTAATGAATAATATATATTTTTATCTATGTCTATTAATGATTAATATAGTGTTATAGAGACTTAAAATGAAAATAAATACAATCTTATGCATGGAATACACTAATATTCTTAAAAGATTGTTTTAGTGCCTTTTGATGGAAAACCATTTTTGAATCTATATTTTGACAATTTTATAAACTATGTTTGTCAAAATAAACTTATCCTTTATGATTGGGACATCAAAATTTACCTTGTGTGAATTTTTGGTATTTTTCTGACAATGTTCATTTTTTTATGAATAGTGAAAAATACTGCATTTTACATTAAAATTGCTTTTTAATCTAATTTATTTATATGATTAGATTATGTTTTGAATTGGTTTTTAAGTGAAATTAGAATATATTTTTACCATTTTATCCAATGGTGGTCATTGGAATCAAATTCACTTTGAAATTAGACTTAAACTGGTGTCAATCTTTTGATACTTATTGTTTTGTAAAAACACACTATTTTCTCTGGAAGCGGGAATTAATTATTAAATTAATTAATGTGACTTGTATGATTTGAATTTTGTAAAATAGACTTCATTTTTGAATTCGGAATATCAAATATAGCTTAGGGTGAATTTTTGGTAATTTTCTGAAAAACTTCAATTTTTGATGAATAGTGAAACCACTAAGTGGTAATCAAGCAAACTGATTTTTCAGTTAAATGAAAGTTTACCACTAATGTGTATTGAATTTTGAAAATCCGACATACATGGTTGTCATTATGAAGTAAAATGTAGTTCAATGAGATTAAAATAATTTTTTGGTGAATAGTAACTTATTAAGTTTTTAATCGCGATTAGTGGTAATTAGTGTAGTTTAAGGTATAAATAATGCTTTAATAATATGAAATGACCTAGACACATGTCCCAACCTTATTGGTTGTGTCATGGCCGACCAAGAAAAGCCATGAGTCAACTTGGGGACCCCATGGAGACACTTTGGTTTGGAAATGACATAAATAACTTTTTATTAAATGTTAAAGTGAAAATGACACAAACATAATATGTTTTACGAAAACAATTTTTAAGTGGGGTTATACAAGTCCAAATTTTGATTATAAATAGTAATTGGAAAGATAAAAAGATTTCCTACATCATAGTATTTTTTTTATAATTTTTAGACATTAAATAAATTAAATTATATATGACATAATAATGATGCAACGATGACATCATTATTTGATGATTTAAATAAAATGGAATGATAATGAAAAATCTAAAACCTACACATGGCCAAAACCAATTGGAAGAGCGTATTGCGAACCTTTATCACCTTAGCCACTAATTATATCAATGTGGGACCTTTTAAAACCGAAACACATTTTCAAATAAAGTAATGTTTCTTTACTTTCCAAAAGTGCCCCTCCTCTCCTCTTATAAAAGGCCCCCACCTCTACCTCATTTCACACACTCTTCAAGCCTTTGGCTCGGCCAACCCCTGCCCATTTGCTCTATCCACATCCCTCTCCTCATCCTAGAGGATTATCTTTGGGCAGAATCCTTTCAAAGGAAGCCTTTAGGCTCAAATCAAAAGGAGTTACACTTTTTAAGGTAATTCGTTCTCTCACGTTCATTTGTTTTATTTTGCTTCTCCAACCCCCTAAACTCTTTTTATTTACTTCTTTTGTAACAACACCAGTATCTTCAATATACTAGGATGTTGTTATATGATTTATTTGAGCTACACTCTCACACAACTACATCAAATGGTTAAAGAACATACGGTTTCCGTGGATGGCGAAATTCTGCCTCCCGAAACGATGATTGTTCAACACTCATTTAACACCTTCAAAGGTGGCCATTATGATGTCACTATTTTTATATATGATATATAATATGTTTATGTTTTCCTTAAGCTTCTGTTTTTTTCATTTTGGGCATACCTTTATGGTTTCCATTATGGGTAAACACGATATCTTCATTTTAGGAAGTGCGGACTACCGCCCCCTAAAAGTGATTTGATTCGTTAATACCATATGTGGGATTTGTAAAGGATAAAGTTAATGATATTATATATGTTATTATACTGTAATTATAATATACTCTTATATCATTATGATTCCATTCCAGAAAATATGAAATAGAAATGGAAGTAGCGTTCATGCGTACGTACGGCTTACCGTCTCCATGAACGGTGCATTTCATTTCTTACCTCTAAATGATTATGTAATATTATAAATGCATGTATGTACTGGATATATATGACATATATGATATCTACATCATGAATACCATTCTGGAGATAATGAAACTTTGACCAAATTAATAACATGTAAGTGTAATTAGTCTATTTTTGACTTAAGAACCAAATACCGACAAAATGAACATTATTAACTTAACTGATTACATGATGTTCACAACATGGTATAAAAGGAATAATGAACTTGAAAAGATTCATAAGAAAGTAGAGATTAACTCAAGTTTATTATTCAGGAGATTAAAGAACGGTCGGGTCATGTCAGATACGAGGTATGGGACTTCGTCTCAATCTCCTTTCATTGAGGCATATTTTATTTTATACACAACTTTCTTTTATACGGTGTATAAACCCCTTTGACTTTTAAGTTTATTCAAAAGGAATATTTTTTATACGAAGCGTTTACTAAATGACAAAAAGGGAATGTTTTTGTCGTACGTATGCGGCGACAATGACTTCTCCGCCGTCGTAACCATTATTTGAGTTTCGGTTTCCTCTACAAGCCATACCTTCTTTTTAAAAGAAAAATAAATACCATGTTTTACTTTTCTTTTATTTTGGTATTGAAAATGATTTTCACAATGTTTTTGTGTTGTATTGATATCTTGTGATTTAAATGTGGAAATTTTATGTTTCCTTTATGCATGTTTTATGTGATACGATTATGTTATGGTTCTTGGGAATTATTATGAAGACGGGTGGTTCCGTGATAAACTAAGGGCGGGTGAGCCCGTTATAGCTCTCCAATGCATTGGGTAACGCGAAGGAGTGAAACGTTAAGGTTTCTCCGAAGATATTTTAGGGAATATACTGTGATGGGTATTCCAAACATAACCAAGAGGGTTACTCCCTACGTAAGAATGTTATGAATGCCTCAAGTTACCTTTATGTCTTATGATTTCTATGATTTATTCATGATTTGATGAGGTATGTTAAAGTGATTATGTTTTATGGGTAAAGTATGATTTCATTCTTATGTATATATGAACTCATGTTTCCTTTCCATGTTTTTTTTATAACCCATACTGAGTTTTTATGCTCATCCCAAGTTTTTGAAATGTTTTTCACAGGTCAAGGGAAAGGTACATGATAAGATGATAGAGTCAAGGATGTGTCAAGAATTAATCCATGTTTTATTTTAAACGTGTTTCCATTGATGGGAATGAAGAATACTATATTTATGTAACCACTTTGTTTATATGTGGAATGTAGTGCAAGTTTTATGATCTAATTCTCTAAAACTCTAAACCTAAAAAGATCCTCAACGTGTAATCTTGTAATAACTCAAGATTAAGTATGGTTTAAGGCTGTGGCCTTATACTTTATGACCCTTGTCTTGTAATTTTATAATTAATTATTCTTAAAATCATGTAATGATATGTGTAAAGGTTGGGATTACTATATCCACTACTAACCCGGTACCAGTATAAAATTTTAGTCACTATTTTAATCTCCTCATATGAATCATACATGTCTCCTTGGGGAGACATATATCATGTGATATTGGAAAAAAAATCTCTCAAATTGTTACAACTAGTATTTTTAATACAAGATCTGTATATGTACTTTGACTTAGTCTAAGAAACCCTTTAATCTACCTAATTAGATATTGTTCCCTAGATATTGGATCACTATTTTAAGATAATCTTTAGAGAGTTTATTTTAATATATTATTAACTAACTATAAGGATAATAACTATTTTTTATATTTTATCAAAATATTTTACTTGGAAAACTATGGTTCTCTCACTAACCTATTACAGACACCTAGAAACCATTTTTTCTAATTGAATATTCTTTGATAGTTATTCTTATTTTCACCCATAAATATATCCTTGAAACTTTCATCATTTATTGACTTTATTTGTTGTCACAAACTCTTTAATTATGCATTATGAACATCCCCATAAGGTGCCCTTCAAGAAAGGTGTCCTTCACATTAGAAACCTAGTGTATCTATCATAAATGCTTTCTATAATAGGTAGAATCATAATGGATTTAATAATGATGACTTATTTAACCAATTTATCCTTATTAGAACCATTATTTTACTAATCATTTATATTTTTTTTGGAATACTCACCAAATACTTTGAATCAAATAGAAAAATATATAATAAATTTTGATGCATGGAATCCATATTTGAATTTGTATGAAATTTTCGGTCATAGCTAGTCGCAAATTATTACTCCATATAGGAATATTTAATTTCTAAGGAATAATATATTACCTACTACAGTGAATGTAAAACCACCAGTGTGTTTTTAACTTTCCTACATAGTATCTGTCTCTGGAGAATTCCATTTCCACGAGCTCTTTTGGAACTTATTCTTTTACCAACTACTTGTTCATATCATACCTTGAATTTAACCAAGTAAATATAGATTACAATATTACAAAACAAATATGTGCACCATTTTATAGAAATATATTCAATCACTTTACTATAAATTTTATATCTTAGGGATTTATGTAACATCCTATATAAACTTTAGGATAATTGGAGAAATTAACTCTATATTTTTCTTATTGAAAGTTTGTTTATTAACTTAGTATTAACTAAATATTTGTATCTAAACACATTTTTGGGGACATAATGGATTTATTTCATACTATAACATGTTTTATATCCACTTTCCATTATAGTTTTTATGTATTTATGTTTTTAAACATTTATTTGTGAAACATTTATTGAAAAGATAATGGAAGACTTTGTATGGCTTATTAGTCTCATCATTGATCCTTCTTGTACTTACATAAGGGTTATTATGTGTATAAGTAAATGTGAGTTTAGGAATAAAATCACTCAGAATTTTAATTTTCAATGAATACATTTAAGACTCATCATCGATCCTTCCCTTAATTCATGGTTAAGATATTTTTTTATCACCATCATAATGTTTCTCTTAAATTCTCACCAATAATATTACTTTATTCTCATTTACATTCCTTAAATTTATTAAATTAATCTCTTCAAGAACAAAAATCTAAGTTTGTCTTTTACTTGAGATAGTTCATACATAACTTGTTGAACTACTTCTAGAAGATTTTTTGAAAGATTATTGGTAGTTATACCATATAATAAATCATGTGTAATATATAAGAGTTTCAACTCATGAATAATCTAAACACCCTTTTTGGTATTTACTTGAAATTTGGTTTTAGATTTACTTTACCTAGTTTTATTTTTCCATAACTAGTTATTATTAAGTATTAAATTTTATATTCATCATTTATTGTCAATGATTCAAGTATTACAAAAGTATTAATTGAGTATGAGATGCAATAAGAAACATTTATTCCAAAATGAAATAATTTCTTGATATTTCCAATGGACACATGAGATAATTGTTTTGGTTGTACTCAAAAAAAAATAATAGTTCAATAAGAGTAAATAAACTTGTAAAAAAGAAGCTATGTTCTTCTCACTACTGACATAAGAATCACCCTTCCTTGGATACTTATAAAATTCACATTGCTTCTTGTAATGTTTCTTAATTTACCTAGTTATTGTATTTTGATAAAAGTGTGTGACATGCATATAGTGTCTAATACCAATTAATTAAGATAGAAATATCACATAAAATAATGAATATACATGAAGTTTAAGCCTCTGCTTACTTTTTCTTCATTTTATTGCAGTCTCTCTTCTATTAATCTTTCAAACCACATGTGAAAAAAATAATAACTTATTCTATGTGATACCACTTTGCCTTTGGTTTCTTATAATGATGTTATAAAATCTTTATTGAATTATAAATTGTCATGGTTTTTTCAACTTTTTTTTCAAATTTTTCTCCATAATAACTAAATATTTAACTTTATTTAAGTCTTTATTTTCTTGGAGGAACTTACCCAAAAGATATTGAATCGGTTTACCAAACTGTTCATTTTAAAAAAAATTAATGAAATTTGAGTAACTGGGTGATAAGGATGTATGAATGATATGTACTAAAAGATCATGATTCGATCAATGTACTCTATCAACATGAGTATATGAGGAGCATCCTGAATTTTTTCCTTTCAATTTACATGTATTAGGTGTAATATAAAACTCATTCAATACTTACTCCACTTTATCCCCATAAAATTCTCAAAGATGGGACAACATAGTAAAACCATCCTTATCCTTTTGTTTCTTTAGCAAATCAACAGAAAATGATGATATAATTATAATGTAAACATAAAATATGTCGTCCATGAGTCCCTTGTAAACTTTATTATCACCGATGCTTACTTCCTATGGTGGCTCGTCAAGTAGTGGGGACTCCATCATAGGTAATTTTCTTTCATATCATAGCATTATGTGAAAGTGTCTAAAAAAATCATGGAAATTAGTGTCATTTAGGGAATGTTATTTTTTCAAAATTTATCACAGTATTTATCTAGTATAACATAACATTTTTATACACTAAAACATAAGAATATTAGTACTTTTATCTTTATTACTAATTATTATAAATTACAGTTATTTTATCATATCCAAGTATCCATAAACTACTAAATTCAGAATACTCAGTTTCTAGGATATTATAGTGTCTTGAATAATTAAAATCTCTTACCATAGTCAAAGTTATAGAAACGCCACTACACAGAGAGTTTCAAGTTATAATTTTGGCTGGACAACCATATAAACTCATGGATCTTTGATCTATTGAGTGAAGTCTAAGCTTATATAAATAGTAACCTTTCATTACTCAATGCCATCCTATTAAATTGTATCAATCTAGATATTATTATTTATTTTATTTTAATTTTATTTAATTAAATCCATAGTTATTAATATCACACCATAATGCACACCATAGATTTTTGTGCCTCACCGTGACTTTGGTGTGGCATAAATGGAATGGTGCATGCCATTCACACTATATGTATCCATTGCAGATGAAAATGGTGAGTATCTTCATGTGACTTTTTCTTTTCCTTATCTTTTCTTCTTCTTTTTAGCCCAACCCAACCTCAAAAACCTCAATACCCTTTCCCATTTATTTCATTCCCCTTCACTTTCTCATAATACTACCACCTTATCGATGATGACACAATCCCCCTTCATCTTGTTTTCTTACTTCTCCATCTCTATCCCTCAATTTTTCTACCTTGTCAAGGAAAAAACCCTCTACACCATGCATGTTTCTGATGATTTATGAGGAGTCAAATCGGTTGTTCAGACACCTACAGATCCTTTTATTATTTTTATATCTTATTTTTTGTCTTATTTTTTTTATCTCCATCCCCTAGATCTACTCCACCATTATCCCACCCTTGTTTTATTTTATTTTTTTATGTATGATTATATATTAAGTTTAAGTTAAAATTTATATTCTGTATGGTCATTTTAGTTTTATTTATTTTTATTATTTTTTATGTGTTATTCTTTTATTTTTTATTTTATTTATCATATTTATAAATTATTATTTTTATATTTTATATTAGTGGTGTAAATAAAATTTCCACATGCAACACTGTGCACAATTCACCATAGTGTCAAGGGTCCTCATCACCATTTTGCACCATGTTCCATAAACAACTATGAGCCAACCCAAAACTCCTATAAAACCCCTTAATAGGAGAACACACTCTCAACTATGGCTGATAAGTACCTCATACTATAATTTTGTCCTATCTTAATTTATGGAAGGTGCTAATTAATTGACATTTTCTTTAAGGGTTTAAAAAGGTTTACACGACAAATTAAATCATTTATCAATTTAAGATGTATGTTTATTGTGATCTCACTCACAAATTTACCATAATTTAAATATAAAACATTCACCGTGTATTAATATGATATTATTTATGTATGCTCGTTTTTATTCAATGTGATCATGTAAACATAACACATTCACAAAATAATAAATCATGCATAAATAAATAAATATGGAATGATCATGAGATTTGTTCTAGTAGTTGGTGTACTAAATAGAAATGGATCAACCTAGACCCTAGGGGTCACACCTAAGTCATTATAGACTCTCAAGTTGCAGCACCCACCCCATCCAATGTATCTATGTCTCATTTGGACCTTTGCAAAGTTTCAGTGCAGTTTTATTCTCTTTTCATCTTCATCATTATACCTAAATACTCACACATAGGTAGGGGTCTTGAAAATATAAGATATAAATAATATAATTACTCATGGATACATAGACCCTTATACATATAATGAGGGGTGAATAACAATATGTAGAACATCGTTTATTAAATAATTATTTCATATCATCCCACATGTAATAATTAAATAAATAAATAAAATATCAGACATATATTGGTCAATCTCTCTCATGATCAATTTTCAGGAAAAAAATTATAGAATAAAACAAAATTTTCTAATAATTCTACCTAAGGGAATAAATTATGAATTGAAATAATTTCATCTAATTTTATTCATGACTACATTGTTATACTTTCTTTAAAATTAATTTATATAATTTTAAATATTTTAAAAAATATATGGAATTTTTTTATATTTTTTGGGCTTCATGAACCTTTTAGATCTCCCTTTAAGGGGTTTAGAGCCCTTACTAGGCACTTACTAGATCGAGTGGGTCAGGTAGAGCCATCCCGACTTGGCCTGAGTTATAGGCTAGAAACGCATATCTCACCACCATATTAAAAAATATATATATATAATGTTTAGTGCCCACACAGGCACTTCCAACTGGCCCCCCAATTAATGGAGAGGATATTGAACACCCATGGGTGGAAAATTTTTCACCCACTATATTATTATTGTTGTTATTGTTGTTTTTTTGTTTTTTCCTCCTTTTATAAAGGGTATACTCTAGCCTTCAGAATTTTTTTAAAATAATTCTTAGTTGACTAGGAAGTCTCCCCACCCTATGGAGCACTATTCATCCATGAATTAATAGTAACTATGATACAATTCATCTTAATTATTATATATGTTACATTAATTTTAATGTATTTTTAGATAGAAAATTTCATTATTTGATCTTCATATGACCAAAACTCAATAATACGACCTCATATCAAAGCATCGTCAATTGAATTGGGATCATTATAATTCCTTATACTTGAATTAATGCAAATTTAATTTTAATTTCATCTTAATCAATCACACAATAATTTTGATACCACTTTTTGGTACCGGTCATGCAGTAGGAGCATAAAAGCATGGGGAATTAAAAAAAATATCTCTAGATTGAATGTCATGACTTCCTCTCCAATGAAGCATCACTTGGTGATAATTAGATGGTTCTCATATTAATTAATTAGACATGAAAAATTAAATTTAAATTGTAAATCATTAAATTTTAATTGAATACATTTTCTTCTCATCTTTGGTGATCATTACTTGATGGAACTGAAGTCAGAACCCTCTAGATCATCCATATGCACTTTGAAAAAATTTTATCATCAATCATTGATTTTATGTGCTAAATTGGATAGGCAAAGAATCCTTAAAAGTCATCACAATCGCGGGAACACTGTTTCTTCAATCTAGATGGAAGATCTCTGATCATGGTTCCCCAAAACACTCTCTCTAAAACTTGATATATGGGATAGAGTAGCTCTCAAATTTGAAGGAATGAATGGTCCCTCTAATTTTGGTGTATTTTTTATTATATATGTATGTTAAACTTATTAAAAAAATCAATTGATCCCTTTAATAAGTTTAACCTTCTAAATATGCCTCAAAATGAAAATAATGTCCTATTACTCATGTCATAAATGTCATAAATAATTTTTAACTAACTTATAACATTAAAATAATGTAACGCGATAAATTATAAGTCACTAACTCATCTCAAATATCTCCCATAAGAAATATTTAACAAAACTTGAATAAATAATATTTGTTTATAAAATATTTTTCTTTCTATTCACTAAATAACTTACAAATAAAATGCGTTAAGAATTTAACATTTATTATTATAAATTTGAATAATATTGAATTAACAATTTTTCTTGGGATTGTTAAAACTTAGACATTATTTAACACCTATTGTAGGTCCCTCCATGTTCTCAACTATAATTTATTAGAATTGGTAAATCTTATGAATACTCTTTGTGAGATAACCTAGGACATTATCTTGATAGTAGTGAGTCCAACTCATAAAATAAGAGCGGTATATAACAACACATCATGGAACCTAAGAATATAAGGTTTAATGATAGAAATGAAAACCCCTTATAATCACACTCTCTGTAGTATAATCTCTTTATATCATGATATATCATAAAGTATGATGTGTACTTGTGTCACCCTCCTTGCTTTATTTATTCTCTTAATGTCCATACCAGATGGACTTAGCTTCTTCAACCATATCTGTGTATTTAGTGAAGGTGATACCATCCTGATCAATTGGGTCTGGGATATCTCTCTCTTTACATAGAAGAAACAAAACTTGTTTTGATCGTCCAACTAATTTCATACCGCCAATAATTTACCTAATGCAAGCTACCTCACTACAAACATAAATTTTATGGTTTTCATCTTGAATCAAAGTATGTGATCAAATAATACATGTAACATCCTAGCCTAGCTCACTTTGGATGGTAGTTGTACTGGTGGAACCACATGACCTGAGGAGCACCTCCCCATACGTCAGGGGCTTTCGACTAGAATTTGGGGTCTAAAGAGGTACCATTGTGAGACTATACCCCTTGTATTAGAGTATTCAATCAAAATAAAATCACTAAGAATCATCATAACATTAACATCCATCTGAGTACGTAGAAATAAATAAAAAAACCAACCAATGATAATAAATGATACATAAACATAAATCATACTAACATATAATAATAATCATCCACTAAACTAATCAAATTTACATAATTAACAAAATAATATAAAATAAAAGGTCTCCACTTAAACTCTAAGCCATACCTTATACCATGTTCAATGTACATGTTCGAGATATTATGCTTGATCAACCCACAACTCATCCCAACATGTGTCTATAACCAAGTGAGAGTTTTCTTGGGTACCCAAGTGCAATGGCAGCCTGAGTAGGGTGTGATTATGAAAATCAGTAGGGCACCACCAACACATTTTCATATATACTGAAAATGCAATGATATGTGCATGTTATATTCTCTTTAGATATAAATATATGATATAAATAAATAAACCAAAATAAACCACTATATATCCATGGGTTTGAGGCCCCAATCAACCATACCTACTTTGATTAGTTCTACGGTGTCTCTGAGCACATCTCAATGAACGTTTCAACCATAATAACAACTCAGGTTTCCCTAGTATATAGGTAAAAACCTGGGGGCCACATAAACTATGGTATTCAGTGATCATGACTTGGGGGGGGTAAACTTTCCCTGGTATACTGGGGAGAACTTCATCCTGGTATCACAACCTAGGGTCTACTCCATCCTAATATGCATTGGTTCCCACAGTTGATCCACAACAGTGTAGAAGACTCAACCACATCCACCAAGTACCCCACAGTCTACAAGAACTCACCAATGGTAGGATCTATCCTCTTCCTGAAACAAATAAAATATTTAATACAACTATATGGAATCCCCACTAGTAGTATCACAAACCTCCCCTATAGTATTTTCCATTATTCATCATGGACCACCCTACATAGAGAGTTTTCTCCAGTAACACAGACCTCCCCCTTGGGGAGTTTTCTTTTACTATCATAGACTACCATAAGTGAGGATTTTTCTTCAGTATCACAACACTCCCCCTTGATGATTTTTCTTTATAAGTCATCATGGAACTCCTTATGTGGGGGGGGGTCTTTTCAATTAAACAACCACTTCCCCAGTGGTGTTTTCTATTTCAAATGATAATAACATCACCTCGATTGTGTATATAATGTATCATCATAAATAAAAATAAAAAAAACTTAGTAAAATTCCTAAACCCAACATCACTATCCACTTATCATAATACTCACTCAGGGTAAATCTATCATTGGGGCACCTATAGCAGTCCCCCGTGTCATGTCATAAAGTTAGCACCATACATGGAGTCTTAAATCCAATACATAAGCCTCATGCCAATTCCCTTCATGTGGGGTGGAACATTCCAAAAAATTTCATATATGAACGAACTCATAATCCTCATAGGTTAAACCATACCATCGATAACCTAGAGAGGTGACTGAGGGCCCATATCTAAGTCTCTAGGGTCTAGTTATGTTGGTCTGCAGACCCGAACCAATTCCATCATGCTTATAGTCCATCCACTAAGGCTAGAGATATATCAAGAGAAATGGTCACTTTCCCCATACCCCGTACATTTATCTTAATGGCTATAATGTGTCGTAAGGTTCATCTAATATCCCACCAAGGCTAATCAACATCGAGAACATCTAAACAAGGTGAAGGTCCCATACATAGCAAAAGTGTCGGTAGGGAATACCTAACTTCACTTTTTTCATAATCAATGATTAATATGAGATGTACATTGATGATAAACACCATGAATAGTATAATTGAATAAAATATTAATTGAAATGAGAATGCTAAAACCAAATATAGGATCATCACATAATGTTTTATAATTACTTTAAGCAGTTAAATAATTATCTTGTGATGAATTATTTCTTCATTGATGACTCTAACAATTTCTCTACATCATACCATCTTAGAATCATATAAATCAATTTTGGTTTCACTCTAGTGGTGATCCACACATGTACCATGAACCTCAGATAATTATCATAGGAATATCTGAGTTTTGGAATGGTAGATCCTGATTCTAGCATCGTTCATCCTTAATCACCATGAGAATCACTTCCAAGAAATATTCTTCCTAGTCTCTCTAGAATAGAGAGGGGTAGTGGATGAGGATTTATATTTTTCTTGAAATCTTCTTAGGATAGAATATCTCTAGGGCTTGAGAGGATTATCTGAAGTCATTGTGCATAACCAACACAATGTCTAGCATTAGGGTTATAAATAATATAATTGGATTTAAAAAGTTCTAGGGTTAGAAAGTAATAATTGCACATTCACCTTTATTATTTATTTAATACCCATGGAACCTCATGTCTATAATAATATTATTATTAATAATATTATTTCTTAACATGAAAAAAACTAGTGAATTAATTAAATATTATTTCTTGAAAATATAATTTAATATTTATTCAAATAATATTTATTTTATATTATTTCTCAACATACTGTCAAACTCAATCCATCATTACTTCACAATATTTATTGAGACTCGAATAATGATTATTTATTTAATAAATAAATATCAATGTATAAATCATCAATAAATAAATAAATATTATATTCACTAAATAGAAAATAAATACTTATTAAATATCCTGCACACAAAATATTATCTCGAATAACTAGTGACTGAATATATATGGTTAAGCTAATCACAAATAATTATTAAATCACATATAGGAATAATATTTATTAAACATGTTAAATAATAAATTATATTTAATATTAAATTGAATTTTTGGATATGTATAGTGTGTGACCCTGTGGATAACTTTCTTAGTGGAATAGAGCGAAGCCACCCAAAGTCTAAGGTTAGCATCCAACAACACATCAAGGCACCCAGAGAGAAAAAATATAATGTCACAGCGATATACAACCTTATATGAACACTTAATATGTGATATAATCTCTTTATCAGGCTATCTCTAACCAAGTGGGTTGTATGTTGGTGTCATAAACCTATGTGTTTGATGTCTCTTTGTTTGACTTTTTTGAACAGAACTTTCTCACAGAACATTATTTACATGGATTTATTTAGACTGTTATATTCTCATAAAAGGGCCTAAGATATCAAATTCCATTAAATAAAAAATTGGAAAAATAATTTCTTTAATTATTCATTAATGAAATATTACTCATGACACACCCAATGTATCATATCTCATCGTGAAAACATTTCATCACGAATTTCATCAATACATCAAAGTACATGACTAATAAAATCCATTAATGAAATTATTAAAATTTAAGGATCAATACACACATCTGTAGATAGGAATATCTAATGAAACATAAAATGTGTATTCCCTACTGGAGGTTCATGTTATCATAATATCCAATGCTAGAAATTACCAAGGGCATACACCATGAGAAATTTTCTCAAAGTCCTATGAGTATCCACCCCAGATAGCCTATAAAATTTTTGTCTCGTCAAATGATACCATCCATCAATAGAACATATATTTAAGAATAATATCTTGGCACTTCTTGGTTCTCATCATAATGGAGAATTGCTATGACATTTTAGTGTTAAACTAACTCTTACGATATTATCACATTATATATCACACATAAGAACAATCATGATATGATAAGAAGTTTATTAATATTCAAAAAAATTAATATAAGTAATCATAAAGTATATAGAATTTTTTTCTAGGGTAACAACTCCAACAAACTCCAACTTACACTAAATAAAATAACTAAAAACCTTCAGTATTCTATCTCTAACATGATACTCATTCTTATTTTGAGATAAATTTTTATCCAAGATTCCTCCATGTTTTATTTTATAGAAACTCTACTTACTTCAACTTTACCCCTCTAAGAAAAATCCCTCAAGAGGTGATACTTTTGGAGTATGTTATTTTTTTTGTTGATGTGACCATAGATCTTTTGCGAGAGCCACCACTTCATTAATAATTTAAGTAATTAGTAATAATCATAAAATAATTTATAATATTTAATAATTAATTAGTAAATATTATTAATAAATAGTAAATATTAGTTTTAATGACAAAATATTATACATAATTTAAAATTTTGAGGAAATAATGCAATTTGTAATAAGTTATAAAATAAAAAATATGAAATACTAGTAATTTCTAAAAATTAATAATATTTATTATAAATTCAGTTATAATTCATAAATAATTATTATTTCTTAATAAATAATTTTATCAATTAGAAAAAATTAAAAAAAAATGTGATAAATAATAAAAATTTTGTTATGCCTTCAAAAAAATATTAAAAATAATAACAACTATTATAAATTCATAATAATTTGTATAAATAATTTGTTAATTGAAATAATTCATATAAATAATTCATATAAATTTTGTATTGTATATATAATATGAATAGGATATTAAAAAGGTTACTCTCACATGAGATGTTACCAAACACCCAACGCGCGCATATTTTATATCACACCTAGGGTAAAACCCGCATAATTGACCTAACGGTGGTCTCATATTTATTATAAAATACACCATTATAGAGATACTTCAATTTTTTTATAAACAAATATAACAAAATTATTAAATGAATTATCAGAATGTGTGATGTTACCAAACTTCCAATGCGCAAAAATATTATGTTGTTTCTAGGTTAAATATTATATCCTGGAAATAATGGTGGTCTATTTTGTTTCATACGATACACAATTTGGGAGATACTTAAATTTTTTATAAAAAATTATAAAATAAATATTAAATTAATTACCATCATGTGAAATATAACCAAACACCCGACGCGTGCAAATATTGTGTCGCACCTAAACCCCATATCCCAAACCTAACAGTGGACTCAAATTTACCATATGATACACCATTCAATATATATTCTATTATTTTTAGAAAATATAATGTGTGCGATATAATATAATTAATATTTTTATTCTATCTGCATTTAGATTCTATGGAACCTAAAATATAGTTTTAACCCATCACCTCAATCCAATCATATTTTATAGAATATTCCAAGGTGTTAAAATATAATAATAATTTTAAATTAGTCATAATGAGTAATAATTATTCTTATTTCTATTTTTTAGATAAATATGGACTCAGGAAACAGACACCAGTTTCTATTAAGCAATCATAATTGGATAAATCATCAAAAAAATATCAATGTATCTGGTAAATATCATGTCTACATTGAGGGTGTTAAAAAATTTATATCGTTTCCATCATCAAATTCAGAATTTTTTTCTGAAGGAAAAAAATTAAATTCCCATGTAAGAAATGTGATCTTATGAGATTTGAAAGATTTGAAAATGTTGGAATTCATATAATACATTTTTTTTGAAAAGATTTTATTTATTTGTATCAAAATTGTGAAAATAATTCAGCAAATAATTCAAATTTTTTAGTTCCAGATCCATCATTTCAAAATTTAGTACATGAGGTAACTGGTTCATCTATTAAGGAAACAACAACTCATAATGATAGTCCAAATTATGAATCAAAACCTTCTTAGTTTTATAATTTTTTGAAATCTTATAAGGATCCCTTATATTTGGGGTGCCATGTGAGAAAACTTGAAGCTATGACAAAATTTATGGCTATTAAATCAGATTTTGAAATGTAAAATATTTTTTGTAATTATATTTTATCTTTGGTTAAATTGTTTTTGTCTAAAAACATATTACCTGTAATTTTATATAAAAGTAGGAGGTTGGTCTATAATTTGGGTCTTAGTTATCTTGAAAATTCACACATGTTTAAATGACTAAATATTATATTATTGTGATTCTGAATCATTAGTTAATTTTCCAACATGTAGAGAATCAAGGTATTAAGAGACACAATAAGTAAATTATACAATTCCTATGAAACAGTTGATTTATTTTTTGATTACATCCCATTTAAAACATTTATTTATGTCTCACTACACATATTCATTGATGGCATGGAATAAATCAGATATTTCCATTAGTAAAAGATTAAATTATCTATGTTATCGTGATTCATTGAAATAATTTGATCATATGCATCCTTGTTTTTCTGTAGAACCTCCTAACATATGGTTGGGTCTTTCTACTTATGGTTTTTTCCCATTTGGTGCTTACATCAGCCAATATTCATGTTGGACTATTTTCATTACTATGTAAAACATACCTATTTGGATGTTGATGAAGGAACTATATATATATTTGACATTATTAATTCTAGGAAATTCAAAGAAGAATATCAATGTTTATTGGAATCCACTAATTTATGAGTTAATTTCATTATGGAACATCAATTTCACTACATTTGATATAGTTTCATATCATAATTTTATATTGAAAGATGTACTAATGTGGAAAATTAGTGAATTTCCAGTGTATGGTATGTTATTTAGATGGATTACACATGGTTTAAAATCATTTTTGTACTACATGGTTAAGGGAAAATCATTTTTTCTTGAAAATGTGAGAAATAATAGTTATTTTGATTGTCATTGGAGATTTCAACCTACAGATCACACTTTTCAAAGGAATAAAAAAATTACAAAAGGTATAATTGAAAGAGATGAACCTCCAGCGGTTCTCTCAAGTATTCTAGTAAAATATATCATCTCTACATTAACTTTTGTTAGTTTTGGAAAAACTATAAAATAATAAAAAATAATTGGTTTTGGGGTAAATCATAATTGTAAAAAGTGGAGTATTGTTTGGGACCTTCCATATTTGTATGATTTTTTGGTTCGTCACATTTTAGATTTAATGAATATTGGGAAGAATTTTTTTTGATAACATATTTAATACCATTTAGGACACATATAGAAAGACCAAATATATGTAAAGGCAATGTTATATCTTTCTTAGATTTGCAGACATCCTAAACTTGAATTATTTGAAGATGAAAGATACCATAATTTAATGAATACAAAATCATCATGTACAATTTCTAAAGAAATTCATTTATTATTCTGTCAATGGATTAGATATTTTATATTACCATATGTTTATGCTTCTAATTTATCTTATTCCATTATAAATGGGCATATTACCGAGTTAAAAAGTCCTGAATTCCATGTCATAATGGAAGTATTACTTTCTGTTATTCTTAGAGGGTTGTTAAATTCTTCAATATGTGATGTGTTGAACAAAATATTATATTACTTCTACAAAATTTGTGCGGAAATATCATATTATAATTAATTGAGTATGATACAAAAAGATATTGCTTTAATTTTATGTAAATTGGTGAATATATTATCATCAGGATTCTTTGACTTAATAGAACATTTAATATTGAATTTAACATATGAAGCTAAATGTGGAGGGTCGGTATAATTATGATGGATGTATCAATTTGAGAGATTTATGAAAAAATTAAAGAATATAGTATGTAACAAATCATCAGTTTAAGGGTAAATTATTGAAGTTTAATTACAAGATGAAATTTCAAATTTCTACTCTTATTATTTTCAATCAAAATATCCTTCAAAACATAATTGCATGGGTCACAATGAGACAAATGTTGATGATTTCATAGACCCTCACTTGTCAGTTTTTAATCAACTCAAGCCTAGTTTTAGTGGTTATAATGATCCATGGATTTTATATGAAGAACTGTACATAGATCATACATATGTTTTTCTAAATTATGAATAAATAACCTGATTTTTTCAATAAATATGACTTACTATTTTTTTTAAATTTCATAATAGATACTTTTTTTGTAGACAGTATGATGACCATATCAAAAAAAATTATACAAATTATATATGCTACTCTTGAATAATGTCACTGACAAAAAATTTCATATTGGTTTCAAATATTATTAAGTTAAGCTATTTTAGATGGAACATTAAATAAATTTTCTAATGATATCTATTATTAATAATTTTTATTATTTTCAGGAAACAAAACATGAAATTAAAATTTATAGTAAGTTATGTGTGCTCAAAATCCCTCCATAAAAATTGGTAGAATCTTATAATGGGTATGTGGTTAATGTATTTTGATACCATACATACATATATGGAAAATTAAAGAAATAAATGAATTGTGGTTTTTATTTTAAATGATATAATCATAAAGAAAGTGAATTTGACTTTCATGGCATGCTAAATGAAATAATTGTGTTATGTTATCTTGTATAAAATTATGTACCAGTGTTCAAATGTCATTGGTTTGATACTGATCGAGGGTTGTGAGTTCAACCATGACATATAGTCGTTGACATTAAATTTAAAAATATTCTTGCATCCAATGAACCATTTATATTCTCACATCAAGCATATCAAGTTTATTATGAAAATTACAAGGATGTTTTAAGAGATTTGAATGACTGGTGGAGTGTAATAAAAATTAAATCTCATCGAAATAGGTTTCTTGAAAATAAAAATGGTTCTGTGGAAGTGTAAAATATTGAAAATTTTCAAGAAACATTCCTAAATATATCTCTTACCCAACAGGATATAAATATCGATGATTACCCCCCCCCCCCCCAGTTAAGGGTTGATGATATTGATAAAGTTGATAATGTAATAAGGGATAATGAAACTAAAATTCGTATGGAAATTTATGATGCAGAACATGAATATGAATACGTTTTTCTTGATAAATATGAGGAATAATATGATGAATGATGTATTATATTCAGGTATTTATTAGTTTTTCATATTGTATATTTGTGTTAATAATTACTTTATTTAAGATTTTTTGTTTCAAATGGATGGACCCGATAATCTATTATGTTCCTTCACTGATGCCAGTAATTATTAGTTTTTTTATATTTGATATATAAAATAAAAATTATTAAAAATTAAGAATATTATATTCTACATGATATTTTCTCATGAACCATCCCATATACCCGGATATCCTAATAACTAAGTCGACACTAACATAGCCCAAAGGGCGTTCCTAATCCCCACAGCTTGGTGACTAGAACCTGGAATCATACAAGATAAAGGTACAAATGGTTTTTTCAACATAAACAGTGTAAGAAATATAAACAATTAGGTATACTCAAAATAAAACTCTTAATAGAGACTGTCCAATAATTCAAATAGGTATAAAAATATAAATAGTACAACCACAAAAAACTATAAAGAAAATAGGTAAATAACCCAAGTCCCAAAGGAAACATATCTCTAAGTCTAGGAGATCAATAACCATCACCTCCAAGTTCCACTTTTCCCATGATCAACCTTCGAAAAATGAAATCTACAAACACCTAAAGAAAAAGTTAGGGTGTGAGATAAGTGCCTAGTAGGGTCTCACTAAGTGTTCCATAATAAGATTCTACATTAATTAACCAAATAAAGCATTCAATTTTAAATAAAATAGACATGGAAGTACAAGAGTGTATTTAAAATAAATCATTCTTTTCATTTAAACTAATGGAAACATTTCAAAAAATGTCTTAATAAACATTTTATATAAAACAGTTTATATAAATTCACAAGGAATATGTAAAGAAGTTTTACAAATAATGTCATATATATCAAAATAATTTACCAACAAAAAACATGGTCATCTTACAAGAGGTATGGTAGTTCTAGGTTATGGTATCCTCACATACTAATATAGTGATAATGGAAATGTCCACACATGTCCCTCAAACACTAGTCAGAGAGGACTCATCAACATCCTACAAAGGATAAGGTCTGTCGAGGTACATGTTTTTGAGTTGTAAAGCATCAATAGATTTATAAGTAATTATAATCCTATTATTTTTGTCCCTAATAACTCACTAACTACCTAGGCTTATATGTGCTCAAATAAAAATCAATAAGGGGAAAATTATTTCAAAACTGTTTAAAATAAAATTTCCCTATTTCCAATTTCAATATGGTAATTTTTCTTTAAAAACCAAAACATTGGTTTTTAATCAATTGATGCATTTTTATAGATAAAAACAACCATGGTTATTATTAGAAAAATTAATCCATTTTTCTCAAATAAAAAAATCAAATCAATTCCATAAATTTCACAATTTCCTTTAAATTCAAAATCACACCACAAATCTCCAATTCCATTGGAATTGGGGTCTTCCCCAAAATATCATGCCAAATCAATTTCAAATACCAATTCACACCAAACTAGTTTTTCATAATTTAATTGAAATAAATATAAACAGTCAATCAATTCAATGTTAAATAAATTGGCCAAACATATATGGATCCACCTACCTGAGATCACAGGATCACATATCACAATGCCCGCAAGGGGAAACTCCAACAAATAACATCTGCAACGGAGATCTAGGAATCAAACCTAGATTAAATATCTAAAACAAAAAAAATTAGATCTCTCAACAATAATAATATCTATCAAACCCTAAGTAAGAGAGAATAATAGAGTAGAAGATAGATAATAATAGAATAACCCTTATCAGAGATGAATCGAACAAAATTTTCATATCTTTGATCCGCCTTTGAAGGGGTTTAGAGGATCCAAAATGGATTCTTGAGAGCTTCAAAGACCTAGGAAATAAATACAAGAGGATTTGGGGCTGAGAGGGAGGTAAAATGGGGTTTAGAAAAATTTTAATATTTTTTTATAATTAAAAATCACCATCTGCACGGTTAGCTGGGCAGGGCTACCCGGTTAGACAAACAGTGCTCCCTAACCATGCACCCCTCTGATGGGGTGCATGGTTTCTAATAGGTGGGAGAATGGTTTTTCAAACTTCTCTCAAATAATGTAAACCCCCACTATTTGGTTTTTTATGATTTCCAGTGGGTGGGAACATAGTTTGGGCAAACCACACCCAAACCATGCACTGCCCATAAAATTTATTAATTTTCAAATTTCTTCCTAAAATCACCCGAGACAAACCCCAATTAAAGAATGATCAAAATGTAGAGTCGAGGAGTACATGAAAATAGTAATGGGATGTTACAATCTCCCCACTATAGAAACTTTCTATCTCCAAATATCCTATCAAGAAGTATCCATGTCAAAAGGATGAGGTCACTAGTCTCCCATCAGTGCCTCTCTCTCCCACGTATCATGAGTATCATAAGTATGCTTCCATAGCACTCAAACCAAAGTTATATTCCTCCAAAAATGTACCTTTGATTCAGAATCAACTATCCTTAATAGATACTCAGTCATGGATAAATCAGGCTCAATGTCAAGATCACTCCAACTCAGAACATGAGATATATCAGAGACATACTTCCATATTTGCAATACATGGAAAAAATTATGATTTAATGTCAGTTGAGGAAAAAATTTAAAATGGTAAGACACTTTTACCACCTTCTAAACAACCTAAAAATGTATCATAAAATTAGGAGCAAGCTTCTCTTTCCTCCCAATTCGTTGATGACCCATACGAGGTGATACTTTCAATAACTCTTGATCACCAACTAAAAATTACAACGTTCTATGATGATGATGATCATAAGACTTATGCCAGATTTGTTCCCTCAATATTATATGACAAGTCAATTGGATCTTTATTGTCTTGTCTTGAACCAAGATCAGTCCAACCAAGGAACTTTCACTAACCTCTAACCAACACAGTGTAGATTTGCAAGGATGCCCATACAAGGTCACAAAAGGAGCCATTCTGATCGCGGATGGGTAAGTTTTTTTATAATAAAACTCAAACATCACCAACTAGTCATCCCAATGTCCACCAAAATCATGAACATAAGCATAAAACATATCCTCAAGAATCTACCTATCCATCCGACTATAGATGGTATTTCATACTCAAAAAAAAATGGGATCTTTGTGCCTCCTAAAGGCCTCTCCAAAAGGTAGATGTAAAATGGGGATATATATCAGAGACTAACATATGGAGCTTCATGAAAATGAAAAATCTCTTTCACATATATATTTTCCATCTCTTTAACTTTTTTTGTATCATGAATGGGTATAAAGTGAGTTGATTTGGTCAACATATAGATCACAACCCATATCACAATTTTCTTTATCAAGGTACATGGAAAACAAACCAAAAAGTTCATTGAGATATCATCCCACTTCTAAGTCAGTACTAGAAGTGGATGAAGCAAAACCAAAGGTCTCTGATGCTCTACCTTGATCTACTAGAACCTATAAAAAAATATACAAAATAAACAATACCCCATCTAATACCTGGACATCAGAATTGGCACTGAATATTATAGAACATATTCATGGTTCTTGGGTGAACTACCCATTGGGAATTATGGAAATCACACATAATAGCTTTCCTTACTGGTAATGTTACAACACAAAAATTGTGAAAACATAGAATACCCTTCATTGAGAATGACCAGTAAATAATGGTATTCCTACCATAAAGAGAGTCAATAATTTTACAGAACTCATCCTCAATATATTATTCCTGAAGAATCATCTCAAGAAGTTTGGAGGTAAACTGAACCCTAGCTAAAACAACATCGGACCCTGTTTCCCAAACTCCAATATGAAACTGTGAAAAAAGAACCATTAGGTTCCACTCTTTCAATGATTCTTTCACAGACTGGGTCAGAAGTTTCCTCCTCAAAGCATCTTCCATGAAATTGACTTTCCTCGAGATATAAGTGATATAAAAGTAAAAAATAATGCAGGTATTCTATATAATGTCTCTGGAAGAGATTCAAATCCTTTTTAGAGAATATATAACTCAATCTCTTATGGTCATAATACACGGTAAACTTTTATACAAGGTAATTCTGCTAACTCTTAAGCTCATGAATCACATATTCTAGTTCAAGTTCATGGGTCAGGTGATTCTTCTCATGTGGACTAAGCTACAGAGAGCCTTAAGCAATGATTTGATCACCATGTATAATAAATTTTCCCAAACTTTAACATGATGTGTCATAGAAGACCACATAGCCTTGCCCAACCTCTGGAAGAGTCAATACTGATGTAGTATTCAAAAAATATTTAAGATGAAAAAAATAACTCTGATGTTTATCATCCCAAGAAAACTTCACCCTATTCTAAGAAATAGTGGTCATCCGAGAATCCATTTTTGAGAAGACTATTACAAACTAATAGTAATGCCCAGCTAAACCCAAGAATCTATGAATCTTGAAAACATTATGTGGTTTCTCTCACGTCATAATAGCTCTCACCTTCTCAAGATCAACTGATATACCATTTTCTGACATCATGTGTCCAAAGAAATTCACTTCCTGAATATAGAAATCACATTTTGATAGCTTGGTATAAAGTTAATGATTTCACAACAATTCCAGAACTTCTCTCAAATAATACACATGATCCTCCTCAAACATAGAGTAAACAAGGATGTCATACACAAAGACCACCACAAAAGTATCAAGATACTCATGGAATATATTTTTCATTAAATCTATAAATACTATAGGAGCATTGGTTAGAACATATGGCAAGACATGGTACTCATAATAAACATACCTTCCCTTGAAGGTGGTTTTCTAAATGTAAAATTATTTTATTCTCATTTGGTGATAACCAGATCAAAGATCAATCTTCAAAAAACATGTGACCCCTTTCAACTAATCAAAAATAACATCAATCAGTGGAAATGGGTACTTATTCTTTACCGTAACTCAATTGAGTCTCGGGTAATCAACACAAAGGCGAAGTGACCCATCATCTTTCTTAGCAAAGAAAACAAGAACTACCCTAGGTGACACAGTTGGGTGTATAAATCCTTTATCTAAAATATCATTCAGCTGAGTCATCAAAACTTTAATTTCATATGGTTCCATGCAGTAGGAATGAATAGATATCAACTGAGTACTAGGAACTAAATCAATATAAAACTCTAACTCCCTTACGGGTTGAAAACAAAATAATTCAGAAGGAAAAACATCAGGAAACTCGATGAAAACTGGAGGGATATCATCACTCAAAGATTCTATCTATAGATCAAAAGTAAATATTGATATCACTTTCCCCAACTCTATATAAAAAGGTTCGACTCTAATCAACCTTGGGTCCCATTCTCCCTGAAAGATATGGAACACCCCATCAGGTGAAATAAAGGAGACCCATTAAATATAATAATAAATTTAAAATTTATTAGAAATGAGCCAATACATCCCAAAAATGACATCAAGATTATTCATGTCGAGAATCATAAAATCCCAATTAAGATCAATCTCTGATAAAGAGAACACACAAGAATAATAATAGAGACCATTCTCTCTCTTCGTTCCTAGGGTTGTAGTAATATCCATCACATAAGATAAAATATCCATAGGAATATGTAGAATATTCACAATATGAGTCAAAATGAGAAAATGAGATGCACCAATATTAAATAAAGTAGTCACTAAAGATGATGTTATAGTGATGGTACATCTCATGGTCATTGGACCCGTATCGACCCGTATCTACTTCCTCTATAGACTCTTTCACTGAGTGAATAAGATTCTTTTTGGATTCATGTCGTTAGAACCCATTTATTTGTGAAGCATCTGATTGCATTGTATTACTTTTAGGAATTGATGATCTTATACCACTATGTGGAGCATCATAGATATGATAGAACTTCTGAAAGTGACCATATTATCTGCAGTAGCCACATATATTAGGTTCCTTAGTGAAAACCCATTTAGAATTCCTAGGATTGACACAGTGGTATAAAATCAAAGGGCCTCTTCCAAGCACTACATAAGGTATAGAAGAACCATGTTATCGAGAACCACCGCAAAAATCATCACACTTTATCTTTCCTTGTAAGTAACTCAGAGAACTACCACTATGAGAAAAAGGAACTCTCGTCAAACCTGACTTAATATCTAATTCCATCTCAACTATCAATGATCTATCCATCACATCATCATAATAATGGAGCTTAAATAATAAAAAATGAGAATAAATATTAGATCAATGTCCCATAATGAACTACAGAGTCTTCATCTTCTCATTTGATACAATCTCAAGTGAAAGCTGCACAAGATTAGCAAAGTGATTTGCATATTCTTTCATTATCATATCAGCTTACATGAGTTTTAAAAACTCTATATAAATTTTCTAAAACTATGAAATATAGATATTATTGTTCAGGGAAAATAAATTTAATGTTATTCCACTCTAATCCCTCATTATTCTTCATCATAACCATCATGTCCCATAATCTTCTACTAAGTACCTCTAACTTAAATGTTGCAATTTCACCTTGATATAATTAGGCATTTCTAATAACTCAAAAAAATTTCAACAATCCTCAATCAATACTCAACATCTTGAGGATTGTCTGATCCTTGGAATTTCGGTATCTTCTGTCGAAGGAATACATAAGCATGAATCCTGAATTTATCCCTCTGATGTTCCATAGCTGGAGCTCGAATGGGAACGAGTGCAGGTGCCTATCCCAGAGCCTGGAAAGCATGCATAGTTACCTGAAATAGATTATGGTCCATGGTAGGATTACTCATTATAGTTCATCAACAACTTCCTCGTTTGTCTGATTTACACATCTTCTTAGAGGCATGATGCTATACAACATCAACAAACAATATTAAAGACGTCAGGATATTACCCATAAAAACACTTAAACAAGATCAATGAGGAAATTAATCTCATCATATAGGTAAGAAATATTTGGATTTCAACCTATCCAAATCAAAATCAGGGAAAATACTAGAACCAAACCTAAAGATGTATTTCCCAAACCATCCATGGTGACTTAAGGCTCATTACAGTGATAAATTTCCAAGAGCTTATTCATAACTACCTGTTAAGTCCCAACAAAAATACTCAAACTGCATACTAACATCAAGGAAATATGCTTAACCTGCATTATTGATACCACTTTTTCATGAACCATCTCAGATACATTGGAACTTTGATAACCAATTTGGCAATGATATATCATGTGGGTTATTCTTGATCCCCATGGTTTGGTGACTAGAACCTACTGTCATACAAGATAAAGGTGGGAACTGTTTCCATATAAAAAGTGGAATAAACATAAACAAATCTCAAAATAAAATCCCAAATTTGATTGTACCAAAAGTCAAAAAAGTATAAAAACACAAACAACACAACCAAAAATAACCATAAATAAAGTATTTGAACAACCCAAGTCTCAAAGGACACATCTCTCCAGTTCCAAAAGATCAAAATCCACCACCTCAAAGTGTTGATTTTACCTTGATCGAACCTGGTAAAAGGAAATTTACAACCACCTGATGGAAAAGGTAGGGTATGATCTAAAAGGACAATAGGATCTCACCAAGTGTTACATAATAATATTTTACATTAATTAATAAAATAAATCTTTAAATCTTAAATAAAATAGGTATAGCAATACAAGAACGTATTTAAAAAAATCAAGATTTTCATTTCAATTTATGGAAACATTTAAAATACTGGATTAATAAAACTTTTATATAAAATATTTTATATCAATTTGTAGGGAATATGTAAATCCGTTTTATAAATAATGGAATATATATTAAAATAAGTCAAAAATGAGCAACATGCTCATCTACCAAGAGGTACAATAGTGCCAGTTTATGGTATCCTCACACATTCATATAGTTATAATAGAAATGTTCACACACATCCCTCAAACACTGTTCATAGAGGACTCGTCAACATCCTACTGGAGATAAGATATGTCGAGGTGCGTTTTTGTTATAGTTTTAAAGCATCAATCTATTGTTAGGTAATTATCATCCTAGTGTTTTTTTCCATAATTACTCGATAACTACCCAGGATATCATGTTCTCAAACAAAAATCAATAATGGGAAAATTGTTTCAAAGTTTTATAAAATACAATTTCCCCATTTCAAATTTAAATATGCCAATTTATCTTTAAAAACCAAAACATCAGTTTTTAATCAATTAATGCCATTTTTCAGATAGAAAAATCCAAGGATCTTATCAAAATAATTTAATCTTTTTTTCTCAAATAAAAATTTTAAATCAATTATATAAATTTCAAAATTTCCATCAAATTCCAAATCACACCCCAAATTTCCAATTCCATTGGAATTAGAGGTTTTCCCCAAAATTTCATGCCAAATAAATTTCAAATCCTAATTCACACTAAATTGGTTCTTCACAATTTAATTAAAATAAATATAAAAAATCAATAAATTCATGGTTAAATTAAATGCTCAAACTTAAATAGAACAACCTACCTTAGATCACAGGATCACATATCACAACACCCATAATGGGAAACACTAAAGAATAACGTTAGTAACAGATATCCGAGAATCAAACCAAGATTAAATATCTAAAATAGTTTATTTTAGATCTCTCAACAACAATTAGATATATTAAACCTTAAGTAAGAGAGAATAAGAGAGTGGAAGATAGAAAACAAGAGAAAAAACCTTATTGGAGAGGAATTGGACGATGTTCGTCAAGCTTCGATCCACCTTGAAAGGGGTTTGGAGGATCCAAAATGTGTCCTTGAGATCTTCCCAGATCTAGGAAAATGATCCAAGAGGATTTGGGGATAAGTGGGAGGTAAAAAGAAGGTTGATTAAATTTTTAATTATTTTTCAGAATTAAAAATCATCATCTTCACATTTAACTGGGTAGGGTCGTATGGTTAGATAAATCGTGTGCCCTAACTGTGCTCCCCTCTAATGGGGTGAAAAGTTTCTACTAGGTGGGTTCATGGTTTTTAAAACCATTCCCCAACCATTAAAACCCCCCTCTATTTAATTTTTCATGGTTTCCACTAGGTAGACGCACGGTGGGAAAAATGTGCGCCCAATGTGCACTGCCTATAAAATTTTAAAAATTTCAAATTTATTCCTGAAACCACCCAATAAAAATCCCAAATAAATCATGATAAAAAAAGAGGGACCTGGATTATTTGAAAATAGTAATAAGATGTTACATATTTATTATTTTTTTTATATTTTATATCTATATTAACAAATAATTAAAGGTTATATTATTATGTTCTTGTATTTTCTAATAGGTCATTATTATATTATGCTATTTATTAGTTTTTTATATTTTATATCTATATTAATAATTTATTACAGGTAAAATTATTATGTTAAGGTATTTATTTGTTTTTTATATTTGATATTTGTATTAACAATTCTCACATATAAGATTATTCATTTCAGATGGCTAGAGATTCTTCTATTGATCTATTTCATTCTCTCACTAATGTTAGACGTCCTATGGATGAGCCTGATTCATCTGATATATAGGATGTTGTGCATATTTGGAGGGGCATGTTCTTACTCGATTGATGATTCAAGACCCTATTCCAAAGATATGTTCATCTCTTAATTTTGATCCTCATTTACAGAGGTATGTTTAACTATTTAAAATATTTATTTTATATTAAGTTTTTGTATTAATTTTGGTAATAATATTTTGATTATAAGTTTTTATTTTCACATTTTTTCTCATTTATCTATTGGGAGAGTAAGTGTAATTCTAAGAAAATATTTTTCTGATCCATGGGTGTCATGGTACAATGTTCCCAAAACCGTTCTTCAGTAAATATTTGACCAATGGATTGTAATTTATTAAATAATATATATTTTTAAAAAAATTATTTAATTATTGATATGTTTTTTTTAATTATCTTGCAGAATTTATGGTCTCTAATTGCTAATATCTAGAGAGATCCTATCTAGGAGTTATGGAATATTTGTATACATGAATTTTTTCATCTGTTTTTATACAACCTCATAAAGCAATCTATAGATAGAGCTTTTCCTATTTTTTTCAACAAATCTTTCATCGCCTATCGACCTAACTATATCTCATATTAGGTATGGTATGTGTTGTCATCTTAATATCTTGGAGATACATTTAGAAGGAGTTTATCATCTAAAAATCAGAGATGGTGGAGTCATGTAACACCCCAACCCTAGTTACCCAGATTCGGTGTGTTATTACAAAACATTGGCATGATCACAAGATATCAAGTCTCGAAAGACCGATTATTTTAGTATCTTTGGAAGTACTAGATACAAACATAAGTTTTACATTACATCATGAAATAAAAAAACATTATGTCCCCTTTTAACACACTCATATCCTTTGGTCTATCCCTACAGGTTAATCATAATATACTTCTTCACGTCCTGGGAAAAAGAAAATAAAATAAAGGGGTGAGCTCAGATGCTCAGTGAGGATAACCATATAGCGGAAACTATTATAAATAAGCATAAACATTTAATGCAATGTATAAGAATAAAACAAAATCCTTTTAAACTTAAAATTCAGAATAAAATGGAAAAGATAAATCAAATAATTCCATTTACTTATTCAAATGGATATTCTACTAGTCGAATAATCACATATAATATCAACATCCAATTTCGTAATGATGGAATGCATAATGCCGGACATCATAACCACATAGTCAAGGCCTCATGCCAAGACTAAAAATAATATTTTGTCAAGACCTTGTTCCAAGACACTAGTTTGTCTCATGAGACCTACCGATGCATCGAGGAGCTATAGCAGGATCCACCTGTCACTTACTAAGTCCAATGCATTCGTCATATAAAAAGGTTGAAACATAACATAAACATTCATATTAAAACTAGCATATGAAATGTTAATAATTTAACCATAAACCATGAATGGTATAAAAATAACACATCTATAGTAAAACATGTCACAAAACCTTCAATACAATATGGAATATTGTATCATAATAAATCAAAATCAAACAAGTGTAAAATCCATCAAAGGATGTTGACATAGCTGAAATCAAAACTATTTGAGAGAAATATCACTTTCTATTTTGAAATAATTTAAAATTCACATAATTATAAAAGAAACATTTATTTTGAAAATATTCTTATAAGCTTATAAGGGAATATTCGATGGTGTTATAACGGGATAAAATAGTTTCACCCGTTGTATAATTTAAAAAGAACATTCTTACCTTAATTTGTTGAAAAGGTCGTAAAGTACCTTGTTTGGAAAACAACGGAAAGATTACTTTCAAAAAAAATTATTAAAATTCAAAAAAAAAGGTATAAATGACTTTAACCCATATTCTAAGAAATAGTAAAAATGTTTTGAAATAAATTTTTAGGAAATGTGGATGTGGATGATAAAGAAGTCCCAATAGATACTTTCATAAAAACAACCTCGGATAATAAAGAGATTGTCAAATTAACCCTTACCTTGTACTTTTACTTGGTTGAGGGTAAGTTAACCTCCTATATAATATTTAATTAATTTTTATTAAATTATAAAAGAATCATATACATAAATATGATATCATATATTATCTTATAATTTTTCTTTGTTAATAATATTTAATATTTCAGTAGTATCATTGTTTTGGGTGTTAACTGACTCATTTTCTTTTATATGTTTTGTTAAGCAATTCGTGTTTTTTATGGATAGGAAGTACTTTATTCATATTCAGAATTATATTAAGTTCTTAAAAATTATTTTAAATCATATAATGAAAATTATTCTTGAATTCTTATGATGGGAATGAATCTCATTGCGTTCGTGGAGATGGCAATATGTACGTACGCACGAGCGATAATATCATTATATTGATGGTAAAATAATATGTAATTGGATGTTATATCATATATACAGAATAATTAACATGTTATAATTATCATTTAAATCAATTATACTCATTATTTTATACATCTAAATAATGAAGTGTTGAATAAAAAACTACACCACGACATGGAGACGGTAAGTCGTACGTACGCACATATGGTGACTTTGTCATTCATAGGATGGATAGAATAATGAATACGGTTCTAAAATATTTATAATAATTTAATAGTATGTAGAAGGTTCTGGATTTATTATTTTGTTATGGAAACAACAAATAAATAGGAAGTGGAAGAAGAAAAGAACTTTGAAAGAGGTGATAAAATTATTACCTCTTCTTCGGGTGCTTCCTTTTGATTTGATCAAAAGGGATCCTTAGGAAAAAATTATGATAAAATTAATGCCTCTAGGTTAAAGTTGGGGTATTTTTTAGGACATTTGAGTAGGTTTTGTCCGATCCAAATGGATTTGGAGGTGTGATTTTAAGATATGGGTAAGTACCCTTTTATAAGAGAGGTGGGGGTCACTTTAGGAAAAGCTTGAAATATTATTTTATTATAAAATAATTTTCAGTTTCTAATGGCTAAAAAGGTATTTACTTAGAGTATAATGAAGATATGGGTCTAAAATATCTCAACCAATAGGTTTTATACAGGTTTAGGTAACCATATTAACCTTATCTTTTAGATTTAACTCTTAGTTAAATAGCCTAACTTTTACCATGTATTCTTGTATTATTATAATAAATGGTTAATAAACGTACTATAAAAATCCAAGAGAACACCAAGTGGTTAATTATTAACATATCTAACCTTATCTAAGTCTTTTTGTTGAACCTTATATTTTTAGGAATATTATATCTTTTAATAATATTATATTTTTTTTAAAAACTCATTTATGTCAATTTTGACACTATTTGGTATTTTGTTTTTTTGAAAGTCATAAAAACTTTATCACTTAAAAAAAATTATTTAATCAACCCTAATATTTCATATTAACCTAAAAAATTATTGTAATTCATCAAAAGTCTCAACTTACATTTATTTGGATATTTATAATATCTATTATTTTAATCCTTCATTAATAAGGTAATTACTACATCATCATTGTGTCATGAATAAATTTAATTATTTAATGCCTAAAAATTATAAATGAAATAAAATTTTGTAGGAAATATATTTAAATTTATAGTGAATATTTATAGTTTAATTTATATTATGTATAACCCTATATTAAAAAAATTGTTATTAAAATTTGAATTAAACACTTTTAACTCTTCTTTAAATAAAATAATAATAAATGTACTAATCTAATACAAGTGGATAAAAAAGGATCATATTCTATTCCTAATGTTCATTTTGGTCTAAATAAACTTAACTAATAGAATTAATACATGTGTTACAGTAATTATAATATCACTTTTACCTTTAATTGTTATATTTACTTTTAATCGTGGTAAATAAAATTCAAAAGTTACTATTCACCAAAAATTATTTTCATCCTATTGAACAAATATTTAATTACTGATGTAAACCTTGTCTCTCAGATATTTGAAATTCAATTCACAAAAGAGGTAAAATTACATTTTATGCAAATTTGCAAATGTGCCTAGAAGGTGGGTAAAAGACGTTAAAAAATTCGATAAAATTTTATATATCTAATCTTATTATAAAATGACTCCATTTAATTACATTGGAATAATATAGGTATTATGTATATATTTTTACTTTAAAATAAATTTAAATAAAAATAATTATTATTTAAACAAAAAGTCTGTTTTTATGTACTATGCAGTATTTTTCATTATTCATCAAAAATTGGAAGTTTTCAGAAAAATACCAAAAATTCACCATAAGATAATTTTGATATTAAGAATATAAAAATGAATTATATTTTACCAAATTAAATTTTTAGGAGTGTCTATATTAATTTTATTATTTTTCAAAAAATGACATAAAAAGTAGTTATTTTAAGAAAATAGTTTTTCTAAATATTTAACTATTATAACAAAACATATACATTTCATTATAAATATGTTTTATTTATGTGAAAACATTATAAATAACAATAAAAATTTATTTGTTACAATTAATATCACAATATTTAATTGATAAATAAATATATTGTTTAAATAATTATAATACTAATGTGTTGTTTCGCAGAAACTCAATCTTGTGTATAACGCAAGCCAAGTCGGTGTTGCGTGCAGTATAATCTATTGAATTAATTTAAATATAAAATTAATATGAAATATTGGGGTGTTACATTCTCCCCTCCTTCAATAAATTTCATCCTCACAATTTTGAAAATTGTATTTGAAAATAAAAGGTTAAAAATAGAAAATACCTTTGTGGAAAACCAACATTGTAAATAGGGTTAATAAAATTTAATCTTAATAAGAGGGAAAGGGAAATGAAAAAGTCACCACAAAAGAGGATTTAGAATAGGGGAAAATTTTTGGAAATTTGAGACACATAATTGGAGGAAAACGTAAATATTTATAGGGAGTGATTAAGGTCATCAATCATAAACAAGTTAACAATAAATATAAAATTGAGGGCCTCAAATACATAAATCTATGATGACTTAAAATATCATTGGTTCATCAAAACAAAAGGTATTAGTCTAACACATTTTTGGTTTTAGTATCCTTTCCCTAATGTTTAAGAATTTATTTCTTTATAGAATAAAAAATACTTGAGAAGTAGAGTTCCATCCTTTAACTAATTTCTACCACAAACTCATCTTTCACTCTAAAAGATAATAGAACTAAAAAATATTATATTTATCATAATAATATAGGGTTTTAAAAAAGGAATTTTATAATTCATCTATCAGATCAATTAAAAAAACTACATTATACAAACTAAGACATCACGTAGGCCACAGGTAGGTGATGCACCCTTGTCGCCTTTCGGTTGCGGGTTCAAGTCTTGAAGCCTTGCCTGACATGACGGGTTGTTGTCCGCCCTTCGGGTTTTTCTTTTTATAAAAAATCCAAAAATAATATTAAGAAATGTTTTAAAATTAAATCATAGTATAATATGTCTAACTTAATCCATTCCAATCTTTAGACTTATCCAAAATACTTGTGTCCAAACTCATAGTCCAAAAATTTATAAGGAAGGTCAACATAAAATAATGAAGATCTATTTTTTCCACATAATAACATGTGAGTACCTTCATCATGTATTCTCTTAAAACATGGTAACACCCTAAATTACCATAAAACCTTATTTATTACATTCATTATCCCTTATTCCTTGTATAATACTAGATATATTCCTTATATCCAAAAATTTTGAATACTCCAGCAATAATGGAATTAACAAACCATTAATCAGTTCCATGGTAGTCAATAATATCCAATATAATTTATCCAAATCAACCATCTCTTATTAAAAAATCACTACCTTGGTATCATGACCATATTAAGGTTTATCTTTCCTTCAACAATGTATTTTCCAAAAAAATTAACTTCCTGTTGAGTCACTTTTCTTAGTTCCACATAATCTTAAATCCTCAATCAAATAGTACTGTAGTACAATCCTTATTTATTTCCATAATTAATATAACAAGTACAGCGTTGATACAACACTCAAATGACATAATTAATTAATAAAAATATATGAACACTAATTATTCCTCTTCCTATGCAGTAGAATCATAACTTGATTATTATCCAATAGCAACATTTGGGGTATACTCAGATGATTGGTACATTGATTCGCGTAGTGTCCCAACTCCTTGCAGATGAAGCATTTTACATTTAAAATCTTTTTATTATCCGTGCAATCACATACTTGGTGTCCTTTTTCTCTACACTTATAACAAACTCTCATTCCCTTCAAGAATTTACCAAGGTGATTCTTTCCACAATTATCACATATGGGAAAATCCTTCCTCCCCTTATTCCATTTATCCATCTTTCTCTCTACCATACTTTTCTTATCTGGCTTCCCTTCAAATCCATAGGACTCAGAGAATTATTTACTTATCTTATTAAAACATGATACTATTTATTTTTATGATGATAATATATGGGAGACTATTTCCCTTATAAATTTTATCTTAAGACCATGAAAGATATGATCCTTCTTAATCTTTGGATCATTAATATTATTGGAGTTCTCATTCCTTCTATTGTAAACCATTTCTAAACACTGGAAAACATTAGGTTAGTTTATGAATCACAATGCATAATTCCAAACTTGTAAAATACCTAACATAAATTGACCAGTTTATGAATATAATCCATAATCATAAAAAAATGTTTTCTTTGAGGAAGTATTTACTCATAAATCCTTCATAATGGTTTGTAAAGAAAATGTTAATTATCCTAATCATATCCCCAGGGAGTGTCGTAACCAAGAATGCAGTAAGGCCCATTGTTTTGCACCAAGATACCCCAGGTCAAGCCCAAAACTCCTTGTCAGAGTTTTCACTCCTAGGTACATATGTGCCAGAGCTTCCTCTACCTTCTCGTATCCAAACAGGGATGTATTTCTTGGAAAACCCACAAAAATCTCTATATTACCAAAATTATAGGAAGTTTTTCTATACTGATCCTCAAATATTATCTTTGTGTAATGTTCTCTAATTATAGTTTTCTAAATATAGTTTCCAAGGTTTTTACTAAACTTCCTCTGATATAAACTGTAACACCCCGACCCTAGTTACCCAGAGTTGGTGAATTATTATGTAACATTATCATGATCACAAGAGATCAAGTCTCAAAAAACCGATTAGTTTAGTAGCCTTGTAAGTACTGGATACATTTATAAGTTTTTCATTACATCATGAAATAAAAAAACATTGTGTCCCCTTTTAACACACTCTTATCATTTGTCCTATCCCTATAGGATAATCATAATATACTTCATCACATCCTGGGAAAAATAAAACATAATAAAGGTGTGAGCTCAGATACTCAGTAAGGATAACAATATAGCGGAAACTATCATAAATAAGCATAAACATTTTAGGCAATGTATAAGAATAAAACAGAATACTTTTAAACTTAAACTTTTGAATAATATGGTAGAGATAAATCAAATAATTCCATTTACTTATTCACATGGATATTCTACTAGTCAAATAATCACATGTAATATCAATATCCAATTTCATAATGATGGAATTCATAATGTTGGACATCATAACCACATAGTCAAGGCCTTGTGCCAAGACTAAAAAAAAGATTTTGTCAAAGATTTATGCCAAGACACTAATTTTTCTCATGATACCTACTGATGAATCGAGGAGATATATCGGGCTCCACCCATCACTTACTAGGTCTAATGCATTCCTCGTATGAAAAGTTTAAACATAACATAAACATTCGTATTAAAACTAGCATACAAAATGTTAATACTTTAACCATAAACCATGAATGGTATAAAAATAACACATCCACATTCAAACATATCACAAAACCTTCAATACAATATATAAGATTGTATCATAATGAATCAACTTCAAACATGTGTAAAATCCAACAAAGTATGTTGACATATATGAAATCAAAACTATTTGAGAGAAATATATCTTTCTATTTTGAAATCATTTAAAAGTAACATAATTATAAAATAAAACATTTATTTTTAAAATATTCTTATAATATTTTAATGGAATCTTCGAAGATGTTATAACATCAGAAAATAGTCACACCCACCTTATAAGTTAAAAATAACATTCTTACCTTAATTTGTCGAAAAGGTCATAAAGTACCTTGTTTGAAAAATGACGGAATGATTCCTTTCAAACCATTTAATAAAAGGTAAAAAAGGGTATAATTAACTTTAACCCATATTCTAGGAAATAGTAAAAATGTTTTGAAATACATTTTTTAAGAAATACGAATGTGGATGATAAAGAAGTCCTAGTATATACTTTCGTAAAAACAACCTCGGATAATAAAGAGATTGTAAAATTAACCCTTACCTTGTACCTTTAATTGGTATAGGGTATGTTAAGATCATTTATAATAATTAAATCATTGTTTTTAAATTATAAAAGAACCACATACATAAATATGATATCATATATAATCTTATAATATTTCTTTGTTAATTATATTTAATATTTCAGTAGTATCATTGTTTTGGGTGTTAACTAGCTCATTTTCCTTTACATGGTTTGTTATGTAATTCATATTTGTTATGGATAGTATACAATTTATTCATATCTAGATTTATATTAAGGTATTAAACATTATTTTAAATCATAAAATAAAAATTATTCTTGAATGGTTACGATGGTAATGAATCTCATCGTGTTCGTGGAGACGATAATCTGTACGTACGCACGAGCGACAATATCATTCTATTGATGGTAAAATCATATTTAATTGGATGTTATATCATATATACAGAATAATTAAAATTTTATATTTATTATTTTAATCAATTATACTCATTATTATACCCATTCAAATAATTAAGTGTTGAATAACAAACTACACCACGACGTGGAGACGGTAAGTCGTACGTACGCACATATGGTGACTTTGTCATTCATTGGATGGATAGAATAATGAATATGGTTGTACCATATTTATAATAAAATCAAAGTATATATTAGGTGTTGGATTTATTATTCTGTTATGGAAACAACAATGAAAGAAGAAGTGGGAGAAGAAAAGAACTTTGAAAGAGGTGATGAAATTATTACCTCTTCTTTGGGTGATTCCTTTTGATTTGATCAAAAGGTCTCCTTAGGTTGGCTTTATGATCAAATTAATGCCTATAGGTTTAAGTTAGGGTAGTTGGGAGGATATTTTAGTAGTTTTTGGGCGAAACAAATGGATTTGGAGGTGTGATTTTGAGAGAAGGGGAAGTACCCTTTTATAAGAGAGGTGTGGGTCACTTTAGGAAAAGCTTGAAATATTATTTTATTATAAAATAATTTTTATTTTATAATGGCTCAAAAAGGATTTATTTCGTGGATAAGGTGTATATGGTTCTAAAACCTCTCAATCAATAGGTTTTAGATAGGTTTAGGTCACAATATTAACCTTAACTTTTAGATTTAACTCTTAGTTAAATAGTTTAACTTTTACCTTGTATTCTTGTATTATTATAATATATGATTAATAAACTTACTATAAAAAGACAAGAGAACCCAAAGTGGTTAATTATTGACATATATATACTTTTATAAATCCTTTTTACTAACCTTATATGTTTTGTAATATTATATCATTTAATAATATTTTATTTGTTTTAAAAACTCATTTAGGTCAATTTTGAAACTATTTGGTATTTTTTTTTGTGAAAGTCATAACAACTTTATCACTTAGAAAAATGTTATTTAATAAACCCTAACATGTCATATTAACATATAAAATTCGTGTAATTCATCAAAAGTCTCAATTTACATTTATTTGGATATTTATAATATCAATTATTTTAATCTTTCGTTAATAAGGTATTTACTGCATCATCATTGCATCATAAATAAATTTAATTATTTAATGTATAAAAATTATAAATAGAATAACATTGTGTAAGAAATATTTTTATATTTCTAATTAATATTTATAGTTGAATTTATTTTATGTATGACCCTATATTAATAATGTTTTAGTTATTAAAATTTGAATTTAAAAATTTTAACTATTATTTAAATAAAATAATAATAAATGTACTAATCTAATAAAAGTGGATAAATGAGGATCATATTATATTACTAAGGTTTATTTTGTTCTAAATAAACTTATCCAATAGAATTAGAACATGTTTTAGGGTAATTATAATATCATTTTTACGTTTAATTTCCCTATTTTCTTTTAACCACGGTAAATAAAATTCAAATGTTTCTATTCACCAAAAATTATTTTCATCCTATTGAACCACATTTTAATTAATAATGTCAATTGTGTCTCTTAGATTTTTGAAATTCAATTCACAGAAGTGGTAAAATTATGTTTTATGAAAATTTTCAAATGTGCCTATAAGGTGCGTAAAAGACGTTAAAAATTCGATAAAATTTTATATATCTAATCTTATTATAAAATGACTCCAATGAATTAAATTGTACTAATATATGTATTGTGTATCTATTTTTACTTTAAAATAAATTTAAATAAAAATAATAATTATTTAAATAAAAAGTTGGTTTTTATGTACTATGCAGTATTTTTCACTATTCATCAAAAATTGAAAGTTTTCAGAAAAATACAAAAAATTTACCCTAAGATGAATTTGATATTCCAAATCTAAAAATGAAGTCTATTTTACCAAATTAAATTTTTAGGAGTGTATAATATTGATTTTATTATTGTTCACAAAGGGATATAAAAAGTAGTTCTTTTAGGAAAATAGTTTTTCTAAATATTTAACTATTTTAAGAAAACATATACATTCCACTATAAATATGTTTTATTTATGTGAAAACATTATAAATAACAATAAAAATTTATTTTTTACTATTCATATCACAATATTTAATTGATAAATACATGTATCAATTAAATAATTATAATGCTAATGTGTTGTTTCATAGAAACTCAATCTTGCATATAACGTAAGCCAAGTCAGTGTTGTGTGCAGTATAAGCTATTTAATTACATTAAATATATAAATTACTATGAAATATCGGGGTGTTATAAGGAAGGTGGTCATGCATAAGGCTGAAATTCATATATTTGACATACATTGATGACATATGGTAAGTAATATTATTTATTAGTGTATATATACTTTAAATGTAAAATGTTTGTTATATTATACAGGTCACTATTGAATCGTCTATGATGGAGTTTTAATTTTATAAAAAGATTCACACTGATCTCCATATAGGAAAACTTTTAGGAGACTGACAATGCCATATTTTGGTTTGTAATTTTTTGAAAAAAAACTCTAATATTAATTTTATTTTTATTATAATTTCAAATTATATTTGAAGGAAACATATGAGGTTGTCAATTATCATTCATGAGAGAGTCAAGGTAAGAGCAAATCAGATTCCACTAGTGAGTGATCGTGTTGTCGAGCATGTCAAATTAAATGTTTAGTTTTTACTAGAATTTCTGTAGTGTAGATGGAACCCTAGGTCATTTCTCGACAGATCCTTAGATCATTAATCTAAAAAGAAATATTTTATTAAGAAAAAGGTTAATGAGATTATATTAAATTTGAGTTTTTTTATTTAAGATGAAATAATATAAAAGAAAGTGGTATGAGAAAGTATAAATTGACAGATTTGATTAAGCGTGATCAACCTGTGGAAATTTCATGATTCCCATCCTTCATCGCTTTAAGAGATAGGGTTATGATCTTCTAATACTTGGTTCATAACACCTAGAACCATAATTTTATTGATTTTAAACTATGATACTCCTAGGGTTTAGTCTAAAACACATAATGATTCATCAGGTACCATCGATGACTGGGTTATTTGTGTTTGAATTCATAACTAAAACTCACCAAAAAAACACATGAAGACCTCGATGCACTATGTAAGTTTTTATGTTATTGATTTTTTATACCATGAAATAAATTTCCATATCCTTTACATTGTTTATAATAGTTCAATTCACCAATATTAACCAAACAAACACCACAATTGAAAGGGGAAGAAAACTAGATGAATGGTGTGTGAAACATCACATGAAAAGGTACCCCCCAAACATGATCATATGAGTTTGAGCATGATATACCAGTACATAAATCAATTAAATAATAATATAGGATTAATAAAAACAAAATATAACCTGGAATTAAAAATATCATTCAAAATAATACAAACATGATGCTTGAGATTGGGTAATGTTCCTCCATGGGTGATCCCAAGGAGTTTAGAACCCCATGGAATGGGAGGAAGCCATAGATGATAAAGTATAAATTCCCATAGCCTCTAGAACTAATATTAATGATGATATGATTACTTTAAAACTTCAAAATGGAAACAAATTTCCTCCTGTTCTAACTCCAAAATGTGGTTCCTAAGGTATGATTTTATAAGAAAAGTGAAAGGTGGTTTTGGGCACATATATTGTGTAAAACCACTTAGCCCATTCTTTACGGCCTCCAAATAGTATTATCTTTATTTGGAGAAAAAAAATTATAGCCCCACCTGTTTAATATATCTACTGAAAATTTGGTACTAGTTATACAACTACAGCTCGAGATATTTACAAAATACAGAACATCACTTTTGACTTTTTGCAGATTTGATTCCCTAGATAGATGAGTTCATATGGGCCTCATAGAGGCTCAATGGGTCTTGTGTTCCTTCAAATGAAATGTATCCCATTAAATTTTGGATCATTCCACAATATTTCATCCAATTTTTATGCACGGTTTAGTATTAGTATGTTGTTTATTCCACTAGTTTCCTTGGATCCTACATAACTTGACCCATTTTTCTTGGATTTCATCATAGGCCCTCCAAATCACCTCCACCTATAATGTAATTATCATAACAAGTAACATTTCCCTTTCTAACAGTGTTAAAAACAAAATAATTTAATCAAAAATGAAGTGAAATTTTTTATTATACTTATAATTTTAAATACAAATCCATTTTAATACATTAGTATAAGGGTGAAATAAAATAGTGAATCGTGGTACGATCACACCCCCACACCTAAACATTTGTAAACCTAGAAAAATTATTATATACTAATCAATTATCATTCTTAAATTAAAGGTGAGAAAACTTCCAAGATTGTTTTTAAATGAAATTAATCATGTCTCATTTATAAAATCAATTTCCCAATTATTTTTCTTCTCTCACATTTGAATTTGTTCAACATTATTTGTTCACACATGAAACATGTTGAAACCTACCTCACATAGAAATTTTCCATATTTACTCAAGAAACATATGAAAGTAGAGTTATGCTCTTTTCCTGGAGTTCATGTGATCTTAACATATTCTTAAAAATATTATACATTATCTATCAGTATAAACTATTGTGCTACTCAAGAGGACTTCTATCTGATTGTTCTGAGGTTAAAGGGTTGGTAGGATTTATTTTATAAAAAATTGAGACATAAGAGAAGTTTTTTAATCTCTTTATTATGAAAAATGTCAAAATTTATCAAGTGTTCAGAATGAATTTACACACTAAACCCATCACAATGTGTGTCACTTACAAATCACTATCCCCGTTTTCTATTTGTGTGGCTCATAGTCGATCAGTGAATAATAATGAATAAACTTCCTATTTTCTCCATTTTCTTTTCCTTTTTGTTCTGTTTTTTTTTTCAATGTACAGTACTATATTTTTTTTAATTTTAATTGGAGATAAATATGGAAACATGTGTAAAACAATGATACAGTATGGATTGTAAACCCACTACCCAAGGAAAATGTAGGCACCCATTATATAAACCCATAACAATAATTCTTCCCCAATAATTCCCATAAAAACACCCTCACCCTCACACTTTCTGAAAGTAAAACAAGAATGTACACAAGAGATGGGTATGTAGGGATAAATTAGCTTGTAATGTGGCTACATAACAGGCATTTCAGGGTCTCTAAGGCTTAATAATGGTTAAATTTCAAGGTCGCCAAAAATAGAGGTCAATTGTACCAATGGATTTTTAATGAATGATGACCTATATCATGAATCTAGCACACTTGAATCTTATGAATTCAAACAGAATCAAGGAAATTTATAGTTTTTCTACATTACCTATCACTCTCAAGAAAGTGATTAAAAGGAAGAATATACGGTAAAGGGATTATAATGTCTCTCAGGTAAGGAATTAAAATATTGGTTAGTACTAATGAGGCATGGGTTTCAAAAATCAATTAAACACCTAATAATTATTTAAAAATACAAATTATAGAAAAAATTTACATATCAAAATTCATTTAAAAAAACCAAAAAATGTAATTTTACGCACAATTGACTCAAGCATGAAAAAACTATTTTTGGATATTCTTTTTATGATTAATTTTTTTATAAAAACACAAAATAAAGGGAAAACGGAAAACACTTTTTTTGTTTTTTTTAATCCTAACTATGACATGTCACCCTCCCCCACACCTAAAAATTACATTGTCCTCAGTGTAAGTATTTTAAATAAATATAAAAGTAGATAAAATTAGGGATAACGGAAAACCTACTAAGTGGTGTCATATATGGTTTCCATCAGTTTATTTCCTCCATAAGATTCTTTGGAAAATCCTCAGAGAGGTGTTTGGGCCTTTTACCATTGACATTAAACCTCTACCCACTCTTCTCATGAAAATCATGCATATACCAAAAGGGTAAACACCAGTAACAGTATAAGGAACGATCCATCAGTAATGAAGCTTACCTGGGTGGAGCTTTATCCTAGAATTATACATGAGGACCTTCTCACTAATATGAAACTTCCGTTGATAAATCATCTCATAATGTATTTCCTTTTTTTTCTCTGTATAGATTCATGATTTCTCATATATATGATGCCAAATTTCTTCCAACCTCAAAATCTTCAACTTCATAAGCTCACCTAAAACTGATAGATTAATATTACATTTTTTCACAACCCAATATGCATAGTAATCTACCTCCACTGGGAGGTTACTAGCCTTTCCAAGAAAAATCATATATAGTGACATTCTGATCGGGGTTTTCAAATATTTACAGTATTCCCAAAGTGCATCATCCAAGTGAAAACTCCAATATTTTCTATTGGGTTGTATGATTTTTTCCAAGATTCTATTAACTTCAGGATTTTATATTTCTTCTTGTCTGTTAATTGACTAGTGATATTCAGTGGATACTTTATGAACAACCCCATACTTACGAAGTAATTTTTTCACGTTACAATTGAAAAAATGTGAACCCTATTCACTAATGATGAATCTTGGAAAAACTAACCTACTAAAAATTTAATACCCCAAAAAATAAACAACAAATCCAGATTCATCAGTCCTAGTGACATTTTCTTCTACCCATTTAGATACATAGTCAACATCCAATAATATGTACACAAAGAGAAATGAATTTGGAAAAGTCCACATGAAGTCAATTCCCTATGCATCAAAGATCTCACAAAATAACATGGGATTTTGGGGCATTTCAATCCTGTTAAATATATTCCCTATGAATTGACATCGAGTACATGACTTAAAAAACTGATGGGCATCCCTATACAATTTTTTCCAATAAATACCTTATTCAAAGACTTTCTGAGCTTTATGTTGAGATCCAAAGTGTCCCCCACAATCCAAAGTGTGACAGAAGGTCAAAATAGATGTGAAATCATGGTTAGAGACACACTGAAGAACAACTTGGTCACTAAAAATTCTCCACAATTAAGGGTCGTCCCAAATGTACCATCTTAAATCATGCTTAATCCTATAGTATTTTGAAGTGCTTAAATCAATGGGGACCCTGTATGTCGCTAGAAAATTCACAATGTCCACATACCATGGGGTAAGTTCTACAACATCACAAAGTTTCTCAGGAAGGAATAATTATACAATGGGGAGGGTGAGTCAATATGGTGGCCTAGTGGTGAGGAAATCATACTAATTTAGTCATCTACCACATTTTACACTCCTCTCTTATCTCTAATATCAAGGTCAAACTCTTGAAGGAGGAGCATCCACTAAATGAGGTAGGGCATTGCTTTAGTTTTATTTAGGAGAAAATTAAGGGTAGCATGATCAGAAAAGACAATGATTTTTGACCCAATAAGATATTAATGGAATTTTTCCAAGTCAAAAACAATATAAAGAAGTTATTTTCAGTGGTTTTTTATTTTTCCTAGGTAGGGTCAAGGGTATGTGAGGTATATGCAATGACATGATGATCTTTCTCAACCCTTTGTGATAAAACTGCCCCAACTGTAAAGTTAGATGAATCACACATAAGCTCAAAGGGGAGATCCCATATTGGTGGTTGGATTATGGTAGGTGATTTGAGACTCCTCTTTAGTTAATTGAAAACATCCTCGCAATTTTAATCAAACAAAAACTCAGAATATTTTTGTAATAACTGAGATAAGGGAAGTGTGATCTTACTAAAGTCTTTAATGAATCAGCAGTAAAAACCAGCATGACCTAAAAAATGTCACACCTCGTGAACACATTTTGGATATGTAATGGTTGAAATTAAATCATTTTTTTATTTATCCAATTGAATTCCATCATTTGAAATAATATTCTCATGAATTATCCCCCGCTCAACCATGAAATGGAATTTCTCATAATTTAATACAAGATATTTTTCTATGAAATGATGGAGGATAGAACCTAGGTGTGACAAATATTCATCAAATAAAGTTCCATAAACTGTGAAATCATCCATAAAAACTTCCATGAAATTCTCAAGTTACTCTAAAAATTTACTCAATATACAATGCTGAAAAGTACCATGAGCATTACAAAGACAAAAAGGCATCCTTATGTATGAAAATGTTCCAAATAGATTGGTAAATGTTGTCTTTTCTTGATCCTTAGGGGCTATATGGGTTTATAAATAACCCTAATGGCCATCAAAGAAACAATAATGGAACTTACCATCCAATCATTCTACCATTTGGTCAATGAGTAGTATAGGAAAATGGTCCTTTTGTGTCGATTGATTCAGTCTACAATAGTCAATACAGACTCTCCAACTGTTTTTCACATGTGTTGGTACCAATTCATCCCTTTCATTTGAAACTACTGTTATTCTATTTTTTTAGGTATAATTTGTATTGGGCTAACCCATTTACTATCAAATATAGGATAAATGATCCCAGTAGCATGAAATTTACTAACTTCCAATTTTACCACTTTAAGTATAGTGGGATTTAACCAAAATTGAGATTGTCTTATGGTCTTATCCTCATCATCCAAAAGTATATCATGCATACAAATAGATGGTTTAATCCCAGGAATATCATCCAATGTCAATCCTATCACCTTTTTACACTCTATTAAAAGATCAAGTAGTTTTGATTCCTACTATTGAGAGAGGTTATTGGAAATAATGATGGGCAATTAGTCAATTCCCTCAAGATAGGAATATTTTAAATTAAATGGAATTGGTTTTAATTCCAACATTGGTGGTTTTTGGATTGAGGGAGGTGATTTAGGGGGAGTGAGGTCCACGAAACTCTCTATCTGCTCATTTTTATTCTCTAAGGATAGAGAATCTATTGAAATGAGATTTTCAAAATCATCGACGGTCATGGGTGCCTCATAATTAACACACTCATCAATTAAATCACAAAATATACACTTTTTAGAACCCACACAACACTCAAAACATGAATCAAAACTCCAATAATCCAAGGGTGAAGAAGACGAAAATTAATCGAAGTATGGGTCGAGGAGAGAATTGTGTGTGTGTTCATTGTTTGAGATCACTTCCATTGAATATATAGTAAGAGTGGAGTTCTCTTCAATGGGGTGTTCTATAGCCTCAGGGATGTTAAAACATACCTTTTATCCACCGAAATCCATGAACAGCGTACCATTGTGAACATTGATAATCGTATTTTCTGTTTTCAGGAATGGTCTTCCAAGTATGATAGGGGCATGTCCTTGGGTTTGGGTATCCTCTATATCAATAATGTAGAAGTTGGTGGGGAATATGAGATTCTTCACTTTTATGAGGATGTCATAGACCACTCATGATGGGTGTGTTGTGCTCCAGTTAGAAAGTTATACTATGATTCTTTTTGATTGAATCTCTCAAACCTGTAGAGAAGTGTACATAGAGTAAGGAATTACATTAATTGAAGCACCTAAATCTATCATAGCTTCTGAAAATAATTTCTCCCCTAGGGTTCAAGGTATCGTCACTACTGGAAATAATGGCATTTGTGACGGGGCATTTGCGTCGGGATCCCGTCGCTAATAGGCTTTTGCGACGGGGACCCGTCGCAAATAGCCCGTCGCGGAAAATGGCGTCGCAACAACAATTATTTGCGATAGGCCCGTCGCGAAAGGTATTATTTGCGACGGTGATCCTTCCTGTCGCAAATATCAGTCCGTATATTTGTGAAAACTTTTTAAAATCGTATTTGCGACGGGTCCGTCGCAAATACTAATTACGACGGGCCCGTCGCAAATACCAATTGCGACGCGCCCGTCGTAATTAGTATTTTTTAAAAAAAATTTAAAAAATATTAATAAATTATTTTAATGAATATAATAATAATACTATTTGTGACGGGCATAGTATCCCGTCGCAAATACTATAAAAAATAAAAAAATATATTAATACATTATTTTAATTAATATAATAATAATCCAATTATAATTCAAAAATAAAAAAATATTAATAAATGATTTTAATTAATATAATAATAGAATTATAATTCACAAATAAAAATAATAAATTATTAATAAATTATTTTAATTAATATAATAATAATAGAATTATAATTCAAAAATAAAAAATAATAAAATATTAATAAATGATTTTAATTAATATAATAATAGATTTATAATTCACAAATAAAAATAATAAATTATTAATAAATTATTTTAATTAATATAATAATAATAGAATTATAATTCAAAAATAAAAAATAATAAGATATTAATAAATTATTTTAATTAATATAATAATATTAGAATTATAATTCATAAATAAAAAAATATTAATAAGTTATTTTAATTAATATAAAAATAATAGAATTATTTTACATTCAAATATTAAAATAATTCAAATATTACAAAAAAATATAATTAAATTATAATATTATAAAATTTTAATATATATATATAATTTAATATTATAAAATATAAATAATATTATTATTCATATTAATATTCTTATTTCAAAATATAATATTATTAATATTTTATAATGAGACAGAAACTACGAATAGAAAAAAAAATCATATTTTGATTTAACAAACTTTATAATAAAAAAACAAACTCTAATCTGAAGGAGGGGGGGAGGGGATCTGCAGATACTGGTGGAGGAAACTCTATCCCTAAAGCATGAGTGAGTCGGCGCATGTACTCCATCTGCTCCTGATGCTGCTGCTGCTGCCACCGACTCATCTGCTCCTCGTACAGCTGCTGCTGGCGTCGACGCTCCTCCTCATGTTGCTACTGCTGCTGACGCATATAATAAAATATACTAATAATGTAATAATGTTATTATTCCTAATTATTGGTAATTATTCCTAATTATTGGTAATTATTCCTAATTATTGGTAATTATTCCTAATTATTGGTAATTATTCCTAATTATTGGTAATTATTCCTAATTATTGGTAATTATTCCTAATTATTGGTAATTATTCCTAATTATTGGTAATTGTTGGTAATTATTACTAATTATTGGTAATTATTGGTAATTATTGGTAATTATTGGTAATTATTACTAATTATTGGAAATTATTACTAATTATTGACAATTATTACTAATTATTAGTAATTATTGGTAATTATTGGTAATTATTACTAATTATTACTAATTATTGGTAATTATTACTAATTATTGATAATTATTACTAATTATTACTAATTATTGGTAATTATTACTAATTATTGGTAATTATTACTAATTATTGGTAATTATTACTAATTATTGGTAATTATTACTAATTATTACTAATTATTGGTAATTATTTCTAATTATTACTAATTATTGGTAATTATTACTAATTATTGTTAATTATTACTAATTATTGGCAATTATTACTAATTATTAGTAATTATTGGGAATTATTGACAATTCTTACTAATTATTAGTAATTATTGGTAATTATTACTAATTATTGCTAATTATTACTAATTATTGATAATTATTACTAATTATTGGTAATTATTGGTAATTATTGGTAATTATTGGTAATTATTATTAATTATTACAAATTATTGGTAATTATTATTAATTATTACAAATTATTGGTAATTATTATTAATTATTACGAATTATTGATAATTATTACTAATTATTACTAATTATTGGTAATTAAGACTAATTATTACTAATTATTGGTAATTATTGGTAATTATTACTAATTATTGGTAATTATTTCTAATTATTAATAATTATTGGTAATTATTACTAATTATTGGTAATTAGTGATAATTATTACTAATTATTAATAATTATTACTAATTATTGGTAATTATTCCTAATTATTACTATTTATTACTAATTATTGGAACTTATTGGTAATTATTGAAATTATTACTAATTATTGGTAATTATTGGTAATTATTACTAATTATTGGTAATCATTACGAATCATTACTAATTATTGGTAATTATTCCTAATTATTGTTAATTATTCCTAATTATTGGTAATTATTCCTAATTATTGGTAATTATTCCTAATTAGTGGTAATTATTCCTAATTAGTGGTAATTATTCCTAATTATTGGTAAATATTGACAATTATTTGCAATTATTGGTAAATATTGGTAATTATTGGAAAACATATTGACAAATATTAACAATTATTGAATATTGGGAATTATTATTAATTATTACTAATTATTAGTAATTATTACTAATTATTGGTAATTATTATAAATTATTACTAATTAATGTTAATTATTTCTAATAATTATTAATTAATTCAAAGTAATTTTAATTTTTCATAATTACTACTAATTAATTATAATTACAGCTAACTATTTTAAATTAATTAGTGTTTAATTTTCTCTAATTACTATTAATTATTAATACTTATTCATAATTATTTCTAATTAGAAATCAAAAAAAAAATCAAAAAATTTAAACTAAATAAATATAATAAATAAAATAAATATGAAATTAAAATTCAGATAAAAACCTTAAACTTGATCTCAATGTCGAGTCGTTGTAATTGTAGAACACCACCAACTGAATCCTCAAAGTCGGAAAAAAAAAATTTACAACTGAAAGTCGTAAAAAATTCAGAGTGAAAAAATGGAAACGATTGAGAGTTGAGAGTGAAGTAAGGAAATTGTAATGGTTGGCAGTATTTATAGGTTGGCGTAATTGCGACGGGCGTTGTTGCGACGGGTTTGCCGTCGCAAATAACGCTTTTTGCGACAGGGCCCGTCCCAAATAACCCTGACCGCATTTAATTATTGGTGGCATTAAAACGGTTATTTGCGACGGGGCCCGTTGCAAATATCCCCTACCGCCGGGGTATTTGCGACGGGCCTGCAGGCCCTTCGCAAATAGTCTTTAACCCTGACCGCATTTAATTATGGGCGGCATGAAAACAGTTATTTGCGACGGGTCCAATCGCAAATAATTCCTGCCGTCGGGGTATTGGCGACGGGACTGCAGTCCCGTCGCCAATAGTCTTTAACCGCTGCCGGTTATTTGCGACGGGGTTCTATCTCCGTCACAAATAAACGTCGCACGGTTTGGCGTGCATTTCACGCCAAACTATTTGCGACGGGTTTTTTTACCCGTCGCAAATACACCTTTGCGAAAGGTATTTGCGACGGGAATAATTCTCGTCGCAAATACCCCGTCGCTATTACCCATTTTTCCCGTAGTGCGTGAAAGTTCTCAAATACTTGAACTTTGTTTTAATTATTGGTTGAATCAAGGTTGAGATATTCCTTCCCAGGTTGACTCTCTCATTACCCTTCATCCTTTTTCTATGGTTGAAAAGTTATGCTAGAAATTTAGAATAATGTGGAATTTTCTTGATTGCATCCAATAATGGAATATTAACTTGAAATTTTTTAAATGTATCCAATATTTCATTATCAATCTCATTATCATAATTTTTCTTAGGTTTAGAGAGTCTTTGGGGGAAAGGAAGAGGAATAGATTGTTCATGGTAATCCTTAATGATAATTTTTTTACCATTTTTTTCTTTATTAGAATATTTTATGGGTGGAGAAAGAGTGTTTTCAAGAGGTAGGAATACCTATTGGGTAGAATCATTAGATGAAGAAACTTCTTTACCACTATGGAGTGTGATTTAACAAAAATTGCCTTTTTCTTTTGGATTATCAATAGGTTGGGAAGGTAGGTATTCAGAACCTTGCATCTTTATCTCACTGATGGTGTTTTCAGAGTTGTCCCAGGTTAGTTTATAGGACTTGAATAGCTGATTGTGTGTTCTGTAAGAACTTGAGGTTTTGGGTTTCCATTTTATTTAACATGTTTTCAAGACTTAGTTTATATTTTGTAGGAGGATGATTGTTTTGATATGTTGATAGATAATAATGTCGTATAAATTTTCCTTGTTGATACCAGTTCTTCTTGGGGTAGTTTGATTTTCCTCCTTATTGGTATTGTGGTTGTTATTGCCACTCGGGGTTTGGATTTAGCCTAAATGGTTCTTTCTTAAAGTGATCTACTTTTTGTAATGGATTCCCAGGGAATAATGTTGCAAAAGACTTATTTGAATCTTGAAGTTGTGGGCACTGGTCAAGAAAATTGAGTGTTATCATAATAAATACCAAAATGTAATGGAATAGGAGGAGATTTTGAGTTACCTTATGCTTGAGGTAATTGCCTTATAAGGGTATGAATCACATAAATATTGTTATCTACCTTTTTTTCTAGAGATTAATTACTTACATCATGAACTCATCAGGTGGGTGTAATAACTTGTGTACCAAATTGTTGTGAATTTTGAGCCATGTTGGCTATTAATTCATGAGAGGAAGAATGAATTTTATCAACTAGGGAACCACCTGTTGTAGCATCAATCATTCCACAATAAATGGGGATAATTCCCTCATAGAAGTATTAGATTAAAATTCATTCACTAATCTGGTGGTGGGTATAGCTTGAGAAAAGTATTTTGAATCTCTCCGAGTATTCATGAAGGGTCTTTCCTTGTGATTTCCTAATGCCACAGATTTGTTTCCTAATTGATACAGTTCAGGAGGAAGGGAAAAAGTTCTCTAAAAATAGTATTTTCATGTAATTCAAGCCCCCAATTGTGGTATGAAGATAGTATAGTCAGTCTTTTTCTACACCATCAAGGGAGAAAGGGAATTCCTTAAACATAATTAGGTCCTAAGATACATTTTGGGGATTCATGGTGGAGCACACTATGTGAAACTTTTTGTGATGTTTTTGAGGGTCCTAACTGGGAAGAACATGGAATTTGGGAAGGAGATGGATGAGAATTGATCTCAACTTGAAGTTGGATCCTTTATCAGGATATTGGATTTATGCAGGTTGGTACTCCACATCTGGGGTGGTCAGTTCTTTTAAGGCTTGATTATTTGTAGCCATGATTTATGGGGTTTGATTTAGTTCAATTTTTGATTGGTTTTTTAAAACTTGAGGTTCCACAAGCGGTTCCTTAATGTTACTTGATTATCCTACTCTATAAGAAATAATTTTTGTGTGAAGTGACTTTTTAATTTCAGGTTCATATTCAAGTAGTGTTTCTTTTCCAAACCGGGTCATGAAAATAAGTTGTGATGTTTGTTTGTTTTTTTTTATGATGGAGTATGGATAAAATTAAATAACATAAAAATGGTGATATTATAAAATAAAAGATAATTTTATAAAAAATAATTAGAGAGATAGAGAGAGAGAGAGAAAGAACACAGAAAAATAAAAAAAATAAAAAAAACTAAAACAATAAAATGGGGGGATATTGAAAGGAGTAATAATTAAGAATAAAAATAAATAAATAATAATAAAAATTAAATAATAATAAAAAGTACTTTGTTCCCTATAAACAGTTCCAAAATTTGATCGTGTTGTTGAGAGAATCAAATTAAATGTTTAGTTTTTACTATAATTCTTGCAGTATAGCAGGAACCCTAGGTCATTTCTCGATAGAGGCTTAGATCATTAATTTAAAAAGAAATAATTTATTTATAAAAAGGGGAATGTGATTGTATGAATTTTTTTTATTTAATATGAAATCTTATAAAAGAATGCGATATAAGAAAGCAAAATTTGACAGATTCGATTAAGCGTGATCAACCAGTGGAAATATCATGATGCTCATCCTTCATCACTTAAATAGATAGGGTTATGATCATTTAATAAATGGTTTGAAACACCTATAACCATAATTTTATTGGGTTTAAACTAGGATAAATCATAGGGTTAATTCAAAAACACACAATGATTCATCAGGTATCGTCGATGATTGGGTGATTTCTGTTCGAATTCATAACCAAAACTCACCAAGGAAACACACAAAGAACATGATGTATTATCCAGGTTTTTATTTTATTTATTTTTTTATACCATTAAATAAATATTCATGGCCTTTAAATTGTTTATTATAATTAAATTGACCAATATGAACCACACAAACACTGTAATTGAAAGGGGGAAGAAAAAGTGATGAACGGTGTGTGAAACATCACATGAGAGGGTAACCCCAAACATGATCATATGAGTTTGAGCATGACATACCAGTACATAACTCAATTAAATAATAATATAGGATTAATAAAAACAACATAAAACCTATAATTAAAAATATCATTCAAAATAATACAAACATGAAGTTCGTGATTACAACATGTTCCTCCTTGGGAGATCATAAGGAATTTAGAACCCCATGGAAAGGTAGGAAGCCATATATGATGAAGTAGAACTTCCCATAGCCTCCATAACTACTAATAATGATGAGAATAATCATTTGGGACTCCAAAATGGCATCACCTTTACTCCGAATCAAACTCCCAAATGAGGTGCACAAGGTATCATTTTATAGGCAAAGTGAAATGTGGTTTTGGGAACAAAAATTGTGTAAAACCACTTGGCCCATTGTTTTCAACTTTCATAATGTCTTATATCTCTTTGTAGAAAACTAAAAAGTTGTATATCCACTTTTTTTCTATATCCACGGAAAATTTGGCATCATTTGGAAAAATATAGATTGATATATTGACAAAATAAATAACACCTCCTTTGACTTTGTATAGATTTGATTCCCTAGACATATAAGTTCCGATGGGCCTTGTAGAGGCCGAATGGAGGTTTGGTTCCTTCAAATTAAATTTATACCATTAAATTTAGGACTATAATGCAAAATTTTATCCCATTTGGATGAATGTTCTAATATAAGTATTCATTTTAGTTCACTGGTGTGCTTGGATCCTGCACAGTTTGGCCATTTTTCTTGGACATCATCATGGGCCATCCAAAACACTTCCACCTACAATGTAATTATCAAAAAAAATATCATTACCCTTTTAAAAGTCTTAAAAACAAAATATTTTAATCAAAAATTAAGTTCAATTTTTTATTATACTTGTAACTTTCAATACAAAACAAGTTTAATACATTGTTATAAGGGTGAAATAAAACAGTAAATCGTGGTATGATTAGTGAGTCAAGTTTCAATGAGGGGGTATAGATACAAGTGACTATTCATGGTGTTGAGAAAGGATGATTAATTAGTATTGGTTATTGAATGAATTATATGAGTTATTATGGTACTTATGTGATTTCATCGGTGTGATTTAGAGGAGCTCGTGGAGATTCATCATCGTCATCCACTACACAATATGAGGAGATGTTGAACACATAACATGGAATATGAAAATCTGGGTATAGTGGGATATGATGTTTATCTTTATAAACCAGTTGTTTATGAACTCAAGTTGTTAACAGTTTTTCATAATTCTCTAAAACTCTAAAACTAAAAGGTCCTTATGTATGTAAGTGATCTAATATTTCCTTTTGATGTTGTGCATTTTGAATGGAAAAAATTGGGTCACATTTATCGGTATCAAAGCCAAAAATGTAAAGTTTATGTTTTTATCACCATAATTTGAAGTGAAGATTCTGGGTAGTTATAGATGTTATATGAGTCATGTTCACTAGTTTTATCTTTTATTTTCATTATAGGGTCTTCAAGTTCAATTATATACAATACATTGTTAAGATGTATTATACCATAACATATATTATCTTTACAAAAGAGACAACATTTATTTCTAAACTTGAAATAAAATCTCATGGTTTCAAAACTTGAAACTTAGATTATGTTTTTGGTAACCGATGAAACATAATAAAAATTATTTAATACAGTAACCAAACCACTAGGAAAAGTTATATGATAATCCCCCATTTACATGGTTGTTATACTCACACCATTTGTGGTCTGTAGATCCACCTCACCTATTACAATCTTATTGAATCTACTTGGTTCCTATATATGAATAAAATTTTTTGATCTATATATTATATCCAATACCAAAATTTTGGATAAATATAGATTTCATTCAATGATAAGAATACCTAAAGTGGAAGTGTCTCCTTGCTTATTTTTCCAATATATGCAATTATTCTTCCAATGGGATTTCTTTCCACAAGAAATAAAGATACCCAAGCCTTTTACACATATTATTTCACGATTTTAAGAAAAATTAAACATGAAATTAAAACCAAGGATTGAAAAGTCTAGTGTCTTTGTAAGAATAGGTACATAATTAGAAAATGGGAAACTAGAATAAAAACAACTTTTTATTAATATCCATAATGAGATCCTACAACTACATAGGATAACCTGGGGAATACATAGACAAAAGGGATGAGATAAAAATCCTAGTAAAGGAATAAACATGGGATTGAATCATAGAACATGAGTTATAAGAAATAACATGATAAAATAAAAATTATGGATCATGAATAAACATATGGAATCATAACATAAAGAACATCTAATCATATTATTATGGAAACATAGAAAAGTGTAAAAAACATATAACATGACATAAACATGATTCAAGTCTAATAACCAATACTATAAAACATGGTGGAAAAATCCCATGATGTATTATGTTTACTCCATAATCCCATACATAACATCCCATAAGACTAAAACATTACCCAATGCATTGGAGTGCTATTTTGGAACACCCAACATAACATGTTCATGAATATGTGTTCCACATAAAGAATCGCACTTAAAGAATTAACATAAGTGTTACCTGTGGAAAGAAATGGGTATCATAAGCCTATCATAAGGCATAATCAAAGAGATTATAATAATGGTATCCATAAAATAAGGAATTTAAATCATTTTTGGTCATTCATAAAGGAAAAATAAGAATAGATCAAGAATAATGATGTCTAACTGAATTGAAAATATGAAAAAGAGTGGTTTGGTAACATTAGAAATGTGCCACTTAAGTTTGTTTTTAGGGAAAATAATAATGAGTCTTTAAATTTTATAAATGTATAATTATTTTCATAAAACCATAGATGAACTAAAATAATTTTTTTGTGAGAAGTTGGGTGATTTTAGAAAACAATTGGAGGATTAATTCATTTTATAGTGTGTACTTGAAAATAGGTAAGAAATGAAGAACTTACATTTAATCGAGTTTTATTTTCAAGATGAATTGAGAATGGAATATTTTAAAACATATATTTCCCAATAAAATAAAGACGAATTGAGCTGGATAAATATGGGTGGTTCATATGCATAGAAAATAGGATAAGTATATAAGAGAGATCCCTTACATTGCGCTTTCCATTAGTTGTATGTTCATTAAGATCATGTATAATGGTTTAAAGTATGTTATTAATTTATACCATAACCATATTCATATTTATTATATAAAATATAATCTTTATATAACCTCTTACCACCCGATCGTTTATAATATTCCATTATTACCATTGTTTCAGGTGTTAACTGCTTCATTTTTTCATGCATGTTTTGTCATGTAAGCTCTGGTTCATGTGCATGGGATATAGATTCATAATATGAAAATGTTATTAATGATATAATTATAATATTTAATGATTTAATATATTTTTATAACCATTATAGTATGTTGGATATGGAAAATGAGTCTCATCACTTCATGGAGACGGTATGTTGTACATACACACGAGCAACGGTATCATTGCCTTAATGGCCAATGGTAGATAAATGGATGATATATTAATTTTAAATAATAAATATCATGTCATAAGTATCATGTATAAACCTATTATTTCCATAATTATAACCATCCATGTAATGTGGTGATGAAAAAATAATTACACTGCTACGTGAAGGTGGTAAGCCGATGGTAATTTGTACGTACACGCGTATGATGATTTTGTTTTTCATAGGATGGATAAAAAGTGGAATATGGTTGTATCATAATCATAATAACATCCTATTATATATATTTTATTTTATTTATTATTTTATTATGGTTATAACATATTAATATCTAAAAGAATAGATAAATTTGAAAGAGTTGGTAAAGATGATTACCTCTTCTATGAAGGAGCTCCTTTATAACTTCTCTTAACAGACCTAGGGTAGGTATTTTAGAAGGTAAAATAAGGTTTTTTAGAAGATAAATGGTAGTATTTTTTCAATATATATGACTCAAAGTGGTGTAAAGAAGTGAAGGAAGAGGTGCCCTTTTATAATTGAGATGAGGGGAACTTTTGGAATTTCTCAAAATATTATAATATAATAAAACTATTCTCAAGGAAAATTCTTAAAAATAGACCATAAATACATAGGTATATACATATTCAAATATATATTATCCCCATTTTCCTTATTTAATATTTTATGATAAAATATTAATCCCATAAAATATCATTATTGTCAGTTTTGATACTATTCATTACTACGACTTCAAAAACATCAAGACAATAATTCAAGTTTGAACCAACTATTTTATTATATCCTATACATGTCATGGTAATAAATAAAATTCATGTAATTCCTTAAATATCACAAATTATATTTATTTTAATATTTTTAATATCATTTATTTTATTTTATTCATTAATTTCACAATTACTGCATTATTGTTGTGTAAGAATTTAAGGTAATTATTTATTCCCTGAAAAGTAAAAATAAATTACCATGATGAATATAAATCATTTATATTTCAAAATAATATTTATATTAAAACATATCCTCTAGATAACTTCATTTTAAAAATATTATATTTATTAAAAACATAAGTGTGACATGTTTGAATTTTCTTTAAATAAAATACTATAAATGTCATAATCTTATCCAAGTGGTCTAAAATGGCCATAAATTTAACCTTTGGATGATTATTGTCGAAAATTATCATACAATAAAATTGGTTCAAGTGTTATGGTAATTTTATAGTCTTTATCATATTATTTTTATTCCTAATTACTTGATTTACCATATACTATGGTAACAAAAATTACTAAGGTTTTTATTCATATTAACCAAAAATAAAAGATGTATATTTAATAAATTTAGATCTCCATATTCCAAATATGGAATCCATTTTTCAAAATTAAAAACAAAAAATTAGAAATTTTTAATTTAATATTAAACTGGAAAAACCCAACGGAAAACAATTTTTCAGAAAAATGACCTTTTAAGTATAAAATGTTTTTATACTAAATTCATGAATAAAATTCATTTAAAAGTAAAAAAAATAGATTATTTATAATAAAAAATAACAATTTAAATTTTAAAAATAATCTAAAATATAATTTTACTTTGTTAATGTTTTAAAATAAAATACATCTTTTAATGTAAATCGGTATTTTTCACTATTCATTAAAATTTCAAAAAAATTATAAAATTATAAAAAATTAATCTTAAGATAATTTTGAAATTATAAATTAAAAAAATAAATTTATTTTTTCAAATATATTTTCTAAAAGTTTCAAAATTAATTATATTTATTTTCTTATAGAAAATAATAAAATTATTTTTTGAAGAAAAAACATATTTTTGAAGAATAAAATGACTTTACTAAAAATTATGTGTTTATTTCCTAAGAATTAAAAAATAAATATCATAATATGGTTATTCATATTCATACTCTATAATTCAAAGGATAGGTTATAATTGTCATTTTAAAATAATAATATTTTTATAGTATATTGTGGTATATTTAAACTTGGTGTTGTGTGCAACACAAGCTATTGAAGAAATAAAAATATTTTATAAAAGTATCAGGGTGTTACATTCTTCCCCCTAATGAAATTTCACCCTTGAAATTTTATTTTACATAATAAGGTGAAAATAGGTGACGGCACTTCTCCGTCATTTCTTCCTTTAGTTCCCATGTCACCTCTTCATATTTATGGTTCCTCCATAGTACTTTAACTAGCTGAGTGGTCTTGTTGCATATAAATTTATCAATACATTCTAATATCATCATTGGTTTCTCCTTATAAGAGATATAATTTTCTATTTATAACACCTATGAATTTAGTAAATGTTATGGATCTAGTATGTACTTCCTTAGGAGGGATGCGTGGAATACATTATGTACTTAAGACATGGTGGAAGTTCTAGTCGATATGCCACAGCTATGATGTGATCAAGAATCTAAAAGGGTCAATATACCTAGGACTTAGTTTTCCCTTCTTTTCAAATCTCGTGACTCACTTCTATGGAAATATATGGAAGAATACCATATATCCAACCTCAAACTATAAGTCTCTCTAACGATTGTCTATATAACTCTTCTATCGAATTTGGGCAGCCCTAATGTGTTGTTGAATGGCCTCCTCATTTTCTACCATTTCTTCAATCATTTTAGGTCCTAGTAGCTTACTTTCACTAACTTCATCCCAGCATGTCGGTGTTCTACATCCCTTCCCATAAAGGGCTTCATATAGATCCATTTGGATACTTGAATAGAAACTATTATTGTAATAGAAGTTGACCAGTGGAAGATATTAATCAAATACTCCTTAAATTTCATTGATAATGCTCCCAGTATGTCTTCTAGTGTCTAAATGGTCCACCTATACTATCTATCAGTTTGAGGGTGATAAGTCGTACAGAATTTCAAATAGGTTTTTATAGAATATTGGTTACTTTTCTAGAAATTTGAGGTAAATATTGGATATTAGTCAGATATAGTTGATAATGGTACTTCATGCAGCCTCACCACTTCTATGATGTATATATATTCAATTTGATCGAGGTATAATTCCTCTAAAATTTCAATAAATTGAGTTTTATTTATAGGATGATCCATAATAAACCATATAGCATTATTTCCTATGGATGTATTTAGAAGAAAAATGACAAAGTCCATGGTGATGTTTTCCCATGTCCATGTAGGTATAGGTAATGGTAGCATTATCCCCTTATAATTTTTCCTTTTATCCTTCACCTACTGACATACCATGCACTTTGATATATATTCAGTGATCTTCTTATTCATATTGTCCCACCAATAATGATCTTAGATATCTCGATACATCTTTGTGCTCCCTATGTGGATGGAGAAGATCGAGCTATGTGTATCATTCAAAATCTCCCCCCTTTATCTTTTGATTTAATGGTACACATATTCATGACCCAAATCTTTTGAATCCTTCCTCATCAATTTTTAACTCTTAGGATTTCCCATTTCTAATATATTCCACCTTCTTCTCGATTTCCACATCATTTCTTTGAGCATGTTTTATATTCTCCATAAGGGGTGTTTGAGAAATTATTTGAGAAAAATAATGATGATGTTCCTTCCCTTAGGATTCTCATTTCTATCCTTTTTAAGTCTAATAATATCATATCTTTTTCAATTCTCATCATTGATAAAGTTTCAAGATACTTTCTACTTAGATCATCTTTCACTTTATTTTTTTTATTGGGGTGGTAGTGGATTGATCAGTCATAATCCTTGATGTTCTCTAACCATGTTTGTTGGTGCATATTAATCTCCTTTTGTGTGAATATATATTTTAGACTCTTATGATCAATATATATCGCACACTTCTCCCCATAGATATAATGGTTCTATATTTTCATCACAAAGATCACAATTGCAAACTCCAAATCATGTGTGGGGTAGTTTTTATCATTAAATTTTAGCTTCCTTAAGGCATCGGATAATACTTTATCATTTTTCATCAATACACATCCTAATACCTTCTTTGATTCATTTATATATACCAAAAAAATTTCCCCACTTTTGGGTAGTGTAAGTACTGGTGCAGTGATAATCCTATTTTTCAACTCTTTGAAGTAGTCTTCACATTCACTAGTCTAGAAAAAAATTATTCCCTTCCAAGTTAAATTGGTTATTGATTTTTATAATCATGATAATTTCATCAAAAATCATCTTTAATTCCTAGATAGACCAATAAAATTTTGTATCTTTGTTATAGATACTATCTTGGGCCACTCCTCTGCTTTTATCTTAGAAAGGTCCACAAATATCCCTTTGATGGTGATAACATGCCCCAAGAATGATACTTCATCCATCCAAAACTCACACTTACTATACTTTTCATATATTTTCTCCCTTCACAAAGTCCTTAGCATAGTATTCAAATAATTCTCATGATCCTCCTTGCTCTTAGAGTACATTAGAATATCATCTATAAATACTACCACAAATTTTTTGAGGTAATCTCTAAAGACTCTATTCATTAAGTCCATGAATATTTCTAGAGCATTAGTGAGTCTGAAGGGAATCACTATGAACTCATAGTGTCCATACCTCATTTAAAATGTAGTCTTGGAAAATATTCCATCTTCACCTTTAATTGGTAATATCCTACCAAAGTTCCTCCTTAGATAAATACTTATCCCCATGCATTTGATCGAACAATTCATCTATCCATGGTAGGGGATACATTTTCTTTATCATGATTTTGTTAATCCCATGATATTAAATGCATAGGTGAATTGATCTATCCTTCTTGACAAAGAGGACAGCAGTACCACACTCACTCTAAAACCCTTTTTTCAGTTTCAAAATAAACCACTTTTTGGGTTAGTGGGAACCGCACAAACAAACACACGCAAAATTTAAAGCAAACTCATCCCAAACCAAAATTAAAACCTCAATGGAGGAACCAATACATTTTTAAAATTGGAATTCAAGATGGATTCGAAACTCAGAATACAAACCACCAAATCTAGACTGAAACCCGAGGATATATTGATCAGCACGTCAGAGAAAGCCATGTCTCAACCTTCTTGATTACCAAAAAACATCGTCATCACCATAACACCACCAGAGACTAATTTCAAATAAGGTTTTACAAGAATTAGAACCACACCATTGATGTATCCATCCAAGATCCCAACTATAAAAGATGAACACCATCACAAAAAAACTAAAACAAACCATGGTAGATGATGAAGATCGCCTGCCTTGACACTGCATCTTTGACACACTAAATCCTCCATAGATAGTAAAATCCAGATATCAAATAGAAACAGAGACCATCCAAAAACATATCCAAATAAGGAACCAAATATATAATGAGATCGCCACACCATAACCATAGGGACGGACACGCAAATCCCCATCTCACTGAATAATGTACAAAGAAACCCACGAACCATCACTAAACTCCAAGCAGAATAGAAACTTAGACTTACCACAGACTAAGGATACGCTTCTGGAACTCCAATGACCTCCAAACCCACATCCCAAAACCTTGGCATCACCCTGCTCCCGCTCCGCCTCAGAGTGGAGTAGATAGACATGAGGCCAGAGCAGGGAATAGAGAGAACGAGAAACCCAAACAACGCCATGACGATGGGACAGAAAACTAGAATCAAAGAAAAGCTAATGTCCGAGATCCTTGAGAACCAATAACCACCAAACCACAAAAACCCAAAACCTCTTAGAAACCACACTTCAGATCTGACCTGGAAAGCCTCAAGGATACCAGAGGTTAGATTAGGGGAGCGGCCAAGGGCTCCAAAACATACACCAATGTCATGCCTCCAAACAGGGAAGGATGAAGGATAAATAGGGAAAAAGAGTGGAAGAGGGGTCGGGGAAGAAGGAGAAGCACTACGCCGCCAAGACCGCATTGTAACAGCCCAAGATTTTATGAAAAATATTCTTTTTAATTTCAATAATGTCTTTTGTTATACGCTACACCAAAAGGAGCTTGCACAACACGCATCCTTGACTTGCCTTGCATTACACGCAATCGCAACCTTCCTCGATAGCGTGTGTGGTACGTAATCCTGAGTTTCACAAAACAATGATATGCTATTAAAATATTATTAAAACTAGCCGTTATGAATAGTAATAACCACTTTTTAAATTTTAGAAATTTTAACTCTCAAAATGGACTTCATTCTTGGATTCGGAGTATCGAATTTAGCCTAAGGTGAAATTTTGGTACTTTTCGGATAACTTTCATATTCTGATGAATAGTGAAAATTACTAAATTATAATTAAAAACAACTTTTTTAATCGAAATAATTAATAGTGATAAATTATTAATTTGAGTGGTTTTAAAGTATATTTAGAATATATTTTTACAATTTAATACAATGTTGGTCATTGGTTGTAATTTCACATTTAAACCAGACATAATCAAGTGTCAATCTTTTGATATATATTGTTTCCTAAAAACACGCTATTTATTTTAACAGTAGGATTTAATTATAAAATTAATTAATGCAACTTCTATGCTATGAATTTGGTAAAATAGATTTCATTTTTGAATTCGGAATATGAAATATAGCTTATGATGAAATTTTGGCATTGTTCTGAAAAACATCAATTTTTGATGAATAGTGAAACTACTAAGTGGTAGTTAAAAAAAACTGAATTTTTCTTAAAACTTAATTTTGCCGCTTCTTTGAATGGAATTCCGAAAATTCGAGAGACACGGTTAATATCAAGGACTAAAATGTGGTTCAATGAGATGAAAATAATTTTTTGGTGAATAGTAACTTTTTACTTTTTTTACCGCGGTTAATAGTAAATAGGGTAACTAAGGGTAAATATGATATTACTATTACCCTAACACATGTCCTAATTCTATTGGACAAGTGTAATTCGACCAAAAACAAACTTAGGAATAAAATATGACCATTTAGGCCCACTTGGATTAGATTAGGACATTTATTATTTAAAGAAGGGTTAAAATAGTTAAAATCAAAGTTTAATAAGTAAATCATTTTTAATATGGGGTTATACATAAGATAAATTCGATTGTAAATATTCATTAGAAAGATAAAAAGATTTCCTACATGATGGTATTTTATTTTTAATTTTTAGACATCAAATAATATAATTTATTTATGACACAAAGATGATGCAGTAATTATCTTGTTAATGAAATATTAACATAATTGATGTTATAAACACCAAAATAAATGTAATTTGAGACTTTTTATGAATTCCACTAATTGTCTAGGTTACTATGATATAATAGTGTTGATTTAATCAACTTGGTTCGAACATATAATTCTGTTATGACTTTCACAAAAATCATATATCAAATAGTGTCAAAATTGACACAAAATAGTTTTTAAATCAAATATTATATTATTAATTGTTATTTTATTCCTAAAAATCTAAGTATCGGCCAAATGACTTAGATAAGGATATATGTATTAATAATATACAATTTGGGGTTCTTTTGGCATGTTATAGTAAGTGTATTAACCATATAGTGAAAGAAAACAAAAAGACACGGTAAAAGTTAAATTATTTAACTTAGAGTTAAATCTAATTGATAAGGTTTAAAATAAGATCTAAACATGTCTAAATTTGATTGGTTGATTAGATTACAACCCTATCTCATCTAAGATTCTAATATGAGTCATTTTTGGAGGTTTTTAAGTGGGGTTATATTTATTATAAATTAATATTTTTAAGAATTCCTAAGGTGCCCCTCTCCTCCCTTATAAAAGGGCACCTCCTCCCCCTTCCTCCTCACACCAATTTGAGCATTCAAGCTCGGCCAACCCCTGCCATTTTCACCTCTCCACTTCCCTAGAAACATCCTAGAGGTTCTGGTCTTCCTCAAAGACCAATTTTAGTGCCCTAAGAGGAGGTCTCAAAGAGGCGCTTCAAAGAAGAGGTAATTACCGTTACCAATTCTTTCATCTTTATTTCTTCTTCCACTTCTTCTTATTAGGTTGTTTCATTATGAAGTAATAACATCAGTATCACTCATATACTGATATGTTATTATAAGTATGAAACAACCCTATTTCACCATCTATCCATCCTACGGAAAAAGAAATCACCGCGCGTGCGTACGTACGGAATACCGTCTCCACGCCGTGGTGTAATCTATTTTCCGCCACCACCTTAATTGGATGGGTATAATGGTGTAATGAGTAACTATATATGATTATTATAAAGTGATATTGATACATAAATAGTATACAAACACTTCAACATAATTCCACGACCATGGGAACGATATCATCGCTCGTGCTTACGTACGGACTACCGTCTCCACGACGCGATGAGATTCATTCTCAATGATTATCCATTCATGAATGATTATAAAGTATATATAATAAGTACTAATGAAATATATGACATAATAATGATACTGGATTTATGTATATTTATATGTATGTCATCTAATTCCATTCAATTCAATAAGGAAACGGAAACAGCGTTCATGCGTACGTACGGACTACCGTCTCCATGAACGGTGTATTTCATTCCATTATCAATATATTATATATATATATATGTATATTCTGAATATATATTATATATAAATCATGTTTTACATTCTGGATATAAGTAATCATGATCCAAGTAATCATATTAACAATTACAAGTTAAAAAGACGAACGACAAATAAGACGATTTTACCCAAAATGCTACTTTAACATGAATTTACAAAAGACCGGGTAATATAAAGCCATAAGAGAACCATATATGATATCATAACAATGAATATGATTCTGTAATAAGTCAATAACATTATGTAAATCATTATACAGGAGGTTCGGACACGTACAAAGCAAGTCGGACCTAAGGTAAAGGAAAAATCACAATCTCATTTTTATCCGAGATTGTTTATTCGTAAGTATTTACTGGGTTGTATTTTATCATCCACATCCATGTTTCATCAATATGTAATATTATTTCCATCCACCTACAATTTTTTAAATCCATTTTTACCCTTCGGTGAGTTTTTAGTAATATCTATGAAAGGAATCTTTTGTCATACGAGGTACTTTTTGACTTTTCCGACAAAAGTACGAAGAATGTTTTTTTTAACTTATACGGCTTGAATGGATTTTTAAAACATTATTTCCAAGAAGCTTCCTTTACAAGTTTTCAAGTTTATTTTTAATCAACTTCTTTTATTTTAAAGTTGTATGACATGTTATGAAAGGAAAAAATGTTTTTGAAGAAGAAAGGATATTTTCCTCAAGAATGGAGTTCAAGTGTTATATCAAAATTATTTTCCATCTAAGATAATAAAGGGTTCTATTTTTATCCCTATTATTACATTGATTTGACCATGTTATGATGGAATTATTTTTATGAATTCCTTTATCTTATATGAATTGATTTATGATGTCATGATGTTTCAAGAATCCCATTTTTGTTACATGGGTTATGTTATGATGTATGGTTTATGATTATGTGGCACACATAAGAAAGGATTCATTAAGAGATGGGTGGGACCTATATCTCCCTCCAATGCATTGGGTAAAGATTTTATATCTCATGAGATAGACAGGGCTGGAACGGTAGGTTATACCGGTTCAGTGAAACAGGACTGAAACGAGGGTTACTCGATTCAGAAAGGGACTTTGTCCACTAAGATAGTCTTGGCAATGAGTCTTGACTAACAAGAAATGATTTTACATGATTATGTGTGCATGCCACAAAGTTTCAAGTTTCATGTTATGATTATGGGGATCTCATTTTCACTTCTATGATTTATTCCATGATAAGATATTATGATCTCTTTTGCAGGTTTTGATTTTCAAAAAGATATGATATGATTTTTATTTCCTTTATTTGCCCTTGCTGAGCATTTGAGCTCACCCTTTTATGTTTTCTTTTCCCCAGGATATAAAGAAAGGTTTTAGGTAAAAAAAAGGAAGATCATTATAGGAGATGTTGAAGATCTTTCACCACGATTAGAAGATTACGTTCCGAGTTTCCAAAGACACTAAACTATTACGATCCTTGTGTGTGTGTTTTTGTTATGTACTAAGTATTCCACAAATGTAATGTAATGTCCATGTAAGTCAGGATACGGGTCTCTACAGTTGGTATCAGAGGAAAGGTTTAGTCAACCTTTGGAAACTAGGATGCGAAAACGTTAGTGAGATACCTAGAGATATTTCTAAGGTATGTCTAGGGATGTCCTTAAGGATAAGTATACATATAGGATATAGTTCTAGAACTATGGTAACGATATTAGATTAAACCAAAGATGATAGATATTTAAGTTACTCCCCCTTTATTACGATTTTTGCATCTAACACTATTCTGTTTGGGTTTTAGAAAATGGCTGGAAACAAGATGATTCACAATAATGGAGGATATGATGGACAATGGAATGATATTCTTCATGAGCAACCAAATGAAATGGGATTTGGATGTCCAAACATCATTATTATGGCGAATCAACAATCTCACAACATGATCAATAAAGTAAAATTTGGTAAGTTTCCTGACTCGACTAATAAGAGAAAGATGGAGTTCCATGATGATCATAGAGGAAAGAAAGTTCAATTTCCCCTATGTAAATCATGTGGGAAGAGGCATCAAGGAGAATGTTTCAAGGGAACTGGAAGATGCTTTGGGTGTGGAAAAGAAGGACACAAAGCAAGTAAGTGCAAAGGAAAAGGGTCGGTTAACACCATGGATGAGGATAATGGTATTGCTACGACATCAAAAATGGTGAAGTGTTTTAAATGTGGAATGTATGGGCATTATGCAAACAAATGCCCTAAGGGAAAGACTAATGAAGAGAATCAGTATGGTCATATGGGTAGTATTTATGTGGATGATGATGAAGAGACTACAAATGATATGTGAGATGAAAGAATTTTTGAAGCTCGGTCAATGGTTTGAGAATGTAGTGGCATGATTACATGTTTATCATGTGTAATTTTGTAATAAAGAGACATCTATGGATTGTTACACTGTTGTCTTTCCTTGTGTTTTGAAAGTATATGATTAATGTTACCAGTATCCATGAAGGTTATTCAGATATTTTTGGAATGTAGATGATATGCGCATAATGAAGGGATAAGGAGAAAATTAAATGTTTGATAGTATTCATGAGCTCATGATTGATATAAGGACTAAGTGATATCATGGTTTGAGTATATAGAATTTTGAGGATTTTGGTATGTGGAAAGTGTTAACTTTTAACTGCATTCATGTTTTCACTAAGGTATTCAAGAGAATACATGATTAAGGACTTTGAATGTTTGGAATGTGACCAACAAAATATATCTTATGATATATGGGGATCAACGATGGTATTAAATCTCTGGTAATCGTTTTCACTATGTTATGAGAGTGGACTGCAGTATTATGGATAAGCCTAAAGATTGGAATGGATTATGTTGGACATAAGTTAGTATTGTTTAAGGATAGAAGTTTTCTCGATATTATTGATGGGATGTTATAGTAATATAGTTTTGGAAAAAGGACAACCTACAGGACGGGCGACAGCCCATCGCTTCGGACAAGGCTGTAGGAATCGAACCCACAACCGAAGTGCGACTGGCCTTTATCGCCTACCACTGGCCTACAGGAAGTCCCTGTTTAGTAGAAACTAGTTTTATTATATTAAGCAGTATGATATATGAAGTATAAGTCCATTTTAGGAACCATATATGATTAATCTCACTATAGATCGATTTATGCATATAATTTTTGCTAACCTTTTGTTTGAGACAGATGGAATGACCCGTCATTCTATCACATGATCTACTAACACTTCACGAATAACAAATTCAACTTCATTTATTTAAGAGATGAAGTGGAAATTGTTCAAGGCACGAACAACAGTGAGATTGTACCAAAATAAAGTAAGTATTTATTAAAATTCAAATTTTCAACTTTAGGGGAAATGATCTTGAAAACCAAAAATGTTGTCCTAGTGATCTTATACCTGATGAATCAGATGGTACCTTATATCATCACAAATCTATGGATTTGTGATTACTGGCTTTTCCATAGCCATGTTCTCTACCACTCTCCATCAGAACATGATGGTTAGATTTCTCTTCCATATCCATATTTTCACCTATGTGGAAACCCAATGATTAGTTTATTTGGGTAATCGTTACATTTCATACTTTAGTTTTTAAAGCCAAGTTTTGGTATTCCCTTTTACGATGTGGGTTTCTATTAAAGAAACATTCGAATAGTAAACCATTTATAACCCCGACGAATTTCGAGGGCGAAATTCATTTTAAGGGGGGTAGAATGTAACAGCCCAAGATTTTATGAAAAATATTCTTTTTAATTTCAATAATGTCTTTTGTTATACGCTACACCAAAAGGAGCTTGCACAACACGCATCCTTGACTTGCCTTGCATTACACGCAATCGCAACCTTCCTCGATAGCGTGTGTGGTACGTAATCCTGAGTTTCACAAAACAATGATATGCTATTAAAATATTATTAAAACTAGTCGTTATGAATAGTAATAACCACTTTTTAAATTTTAGAAATTTTAACTCTCAAAATGGACTTCATTCTTGGATTCGGAGTATCGAATTTAGCCTAAGGTGAAATTTTGGTACTTTTCGGATAACTTTCATATTCTGATGAATAGTGAAAATTACTAAATTATAATTAAAAACAACTTTTTTAATCGAAATAATTAATAGTGATAAATTATTAATTTGAGTGGTTTTAAAGTATATTTAGAATATATTTTTACAATTTAATACAATGTTGGTCATTGGTTGTAATTTCACATTTAAACCAGACATAATCAAGTGTCAATCTTTTGATATATATTGTTTCCTAAAAACACGCTATTTATTTTAACAGTAGGATTTAATTATAAAATTAATTAATGCAACTTCTATGCTATGAATTTGGTAAAATAGATTTCATTTTTGAATTCGGAATATGAAATATAGCTTATGATGAAATTTTGGCATTGTTCTGAAAAACATCAATTTTTGATGAATAGTGAAACTACTAAGTGGTAGTTAAAAAAAAACTGAATTTTTCTTAAAACTTAATTTTGCCGCTTCTGTGAATGGAATTCCGAAAATCCGAGAGACACGGTTAATATCAAGGACTAAAATGTGGTTCAATGAGATGAAAATAATTTTTTGGTGAATAGTAACTTTTTACTTTTTTTACCGCGGTTAATAGTAAATAGGGTAACTAAGGGTAAATATGATATTACTATTACCCTAACACATGTCCTAATTCTATTGGACAAGTGTAATTCGACCAAAAACAAACTTAGGAATAAAATATGACCATTTAGGCCCACTTGGATTAGATTAGGACATTTATTATTTAAAGAAGGGTTAAAATAGTTAAAATCAAAGTTTAATAAGTAAATCATTTTTAATATGGGGTTATACATAAGATAAATTCGATTGTAAATATTCATTAGAAAGATAAAAAGATTTCCTACATGATGGTATTTTATTTTTAATTTTTAGACATCAAATAATATAATTTATTTATGACACAAAGATGATGCAGTAATTATCTTGTTAATGAAATATTAACATAATTGATGTTATAAACACCAAAATAAATGTAATTTGAGACTTTTTATGAATTACACTAATTGTCTAGGTTACTATGATATAATAGTGTTGATTTAATCAACTTGGTTCGAACATATAATTCTGTTATGACTTTCACAAAAATCATATATCAAATAGTGTCAAAATTGACACAAAATAGTTTTTAAATCAAATATTATATTATTAATTGTTATTTTATTCCTAAAAATCTAAGTATCGGCCAAATGACTTAGATAAGGATATATGTATTAATAATATACAATTTGGGGTTCTTTTGGCATGTTATAGTAAGTGTATTAACCATATAGTGAAAGAAAACAAAAAGACACGGTAAAAGTTAAATTATTTAACTTAGAGTTAAATCTAATTGATAAGGTTTAAAATAAGATCTAAACATGTCTAAATTTGATTGGTTGATGAGATTACAACCCTATCTCATCTAAGCTTCGAATATGAGTCATTTTTGGAGGTTTTTAAGTGGGGTTATATTTATTATAAATTAATATGTTTAAGAATTCCTAAGGTGCCCCTCTCCTCCCTTATAAAAGGGCACCTCCTCCCCCTTCCTCCTCACACCAATTTGAGCATTCAAGCTCGGCCAACCCCTGCCATTTTCACCTCTCCACTTCCCTAGCAACATCCTAGAGGTTCTGGTCTTCCTCAAAGACCAATTTTAGTGCCCTAAGAGGAGGTCTCAAAGAGGCGCTTCAAAGAAGAGGTAATTACCGTTACCAATTCTTTCATCTTTATTTCTTCTTCCACTTCTTCTTATTAGGTTGTTTCATTATGAAGTAATAACATCAGTATCACTCATATACTGATATGTTATTATAAGTATGAAACAACCCTATTTCACCATCTATCCATCCTACGGAAAAAGAAATCACCGCGCGTGCGTACGTACGGAATACCGTCTCCACGCCGTGGTGTAATCTATTTTCCGCCACCACCTTAATTGGATGGGTATAATGGTGTAATGAGTAACTATATATGATTATTATAAATTGATATTGATACATAAATAGTATACAAACACTTCAACATAATTCCACGACCATGGGAACGATATCATCGCTCGTGCTTACGTACGGACTACCGTCTCCACGACGCGATGAGATTCATTCTCAATGATTATCCATTCATGAATGATTATAAAGTATATATAATAAGTACTAATGAAATATATGACATAATAATGATACTGGATTTATGTATATTTATATGTATGTCATCTAATTCCATTCAATTCAATAAGGAAACGGAAACAGCGTTCATGCGTACGTACGGACTACCGTCTCCATGAACGGTGTATTTCATTCCATTATCAATATATTATATATATATGTATATTCTGAATATATATTATATATAAATCATGTTTTACATTCTGGATATAAGTAATCATGATCCAAGTAATCATATTAACAATTACAAGTTAAAAAGACGAACGACAAATAAGACGATTTTACCCAAAATGCTACTTTAACATGAATTTACAAAAGACCGGGTAATATAAAGCCATAAGAGAACCATATATGATATCATAACAATGAATATGATTCTGTAATAAGTCAATAACATTATGTAAATCATTATACAGGAGGTTCGGACACGTACAAAGCAAGTCGGACCTAAGGTAAAGGAAAAATCACAATCTCATTTTTATCCGAGATTGTTTATTCGTAAGTATTTACTGGGTTGTATTTTATCATCCACATCCATGTTTCATCAATATGTAATATTATTTCCATCCACCTACAATTTTTTAAATCCATTTTTACCCTTCGGTGAGTTTTTAGTAATATCTATGAAAGGAATCTTTTGTCATACGAGGTACTTTTTGACTTTTCCGACAAAAGTACGAAGAATGTTTTTTTTAACTTATACGGCTTGAATGGATTTTTAAAACATTATTTCCAAGAAGCTTCCTTTACAAGTTTTCAAGTTTATTTTTAATCAACTTCTTTTATTTTAAAGTTGTATGACATGTTATGAAAGGAAAAAATGTTTTTGAAGAAGAAAGGATATTTTCCTCAAGAATGGAGTTCAAGTGTTATATCAAAATTATTTTCCATCTAAGATAATAAAGGGTTCTGTTTTTATCCCTATTATTACATTGATTTGACCATGTTATGATGGAATTATTTTTATGAATTCCTTTATCTTATATGAATTGATTTATGATGTCATGATGTTTCAAGAATCCCATTTTTGTTACATGGGTTATGTTATGATGTATGGTTTATGATTATGTGGCACACATAAGAAAGGATTCATTAAGAGATGGGTGGGACCTATATCTCCCTCCAATGCATTGGGTAAAGATTTTATATCTCATGAGATAGACAGGGCTGGAACGGTAGGTTATACCGGTTCAGTGAAACAGGACTGAAATGAGGGTTACTCGATTCAGAAAGGGACTTTGTCCACTAAGATAGTCTTGGCAATGAGTCTTGACTAACAAGAAATGATTTTACATGATTATGTGTGCATGCCACAAAGTTTCAAGTTTCATGTTATGATTATGGGGATCTCATTTTCACTTCTATGATTTATTCCATGATAAGATATTATGATCTCTTTTGCAGGTTTTGATTTTCAAAAAGATATGATATGATTTTTATTTCCTTTATTTGCCCTTGCTGAGCATTTGAGCTCACCCTTTTATGTTTTCTTTTCCCCAGGATATAAAGAAAGGTTTTAGGTAAAAAAAAGGAAGATCATTATAGGAGATGTTGAAGATCTTTCACCACGATTAGAAGATTACGTTCCGAGTTTCCAAAGACACTAAACTATTACGATCCTTGTGTGTGTGTTTTTGTTATGTACTAAGTATTCCGCAAATGTAATGTAATGTCCATGTAAGTCAGGATACGGGTCTCTACACGCATCATAGAGTTTTAGGAGGAAACCCTAGGTGGGGTAGAGAGGGAGAGAGGAGAGCTGGGAGAGAAATCTCTCATGTTGGGTAAAGATAATTAGTTTTCGAATTTTTACCGGAGCACCCCACAGTGAAATACTCAGGTGCATAAAACCCTTGTTCATATTATCTTGTAACTTCTTATTCAGTTCTTTCAACTCAATAGTATTTATCCTTTAAGGAGTCTTTGATATGGTTAGAGATCCCATTATAAGTTCAATTGATAACTCAACCTATTGGTTAGGAGAAAGATTAGGAAATTCTTCAGGGAACACACCAGTGCGGTCCCTCACAATGGGAATGTCTTCAATCATGATCCTCTCCTTTGTCTCAATTATTTGAGTTGGATATGATTTATTATAAGGAAATAATATTAAAACATTATTTGATGATTTTGAAGGAGATTCATCCTCCTCCTTACACTTGTGCAGAATTGGAGGATGCCTCAAGATGTGAATAGTGATCTCCCTCTCCCGACAGTTGATATTGGATTTGTATAAATATATCCAATCCATGCCCATTATATCATCAAACTACACGAGAGGATGTAAGAAGATATTTTCTGGGAGGTACATTCCACAAATATTGACTAGGGAGGAGTTATATACTTTATATTCAATAATTCCCCCATTTTCTATTCTCATAAATTACTCAACCTCCATATTTTAAGTTGGTGTTTAAATAGCTATACTAAACTTGAAAGATATAAAAGAACACATAGAACTAGAATCAAATAGTATGTTCACTATTCAATAATGAACAACCAACATACCTATCACCACATCATTTTTGGGATCCAAATCAGTAGCAATGATAGCATATGATCTTCCTTACTTTATAGGATGTTGTTTTCATTGATTGTATCTAAATACCCTTATATTAAGGAATTATCTCACAAAATTATCATTTTCCTTGTAGGTGGAACACCATAATGTAGGTTGAGTGTTAATATGAACCTTATAATGAACCTTGATTTCATTTTTTGTCAATAAGTCAAATGTGTTGGTGGATGAAGTGAAGATTCCTGGAGAATTATTATGGATTCATCTGATGGTTTTGGATTTTATGCTTGTGGAATTATCCTTGGATAAATGTGATTATTGTTGAACTTATATTAAATTTAAAGGAATTTTTTCAATAGTGACACATTTTTTTCAACATGGAAAATTATTTAAGGTTGTGAAAATATTCATTTTCATGTGGATTTTATTTGAAGGACATATAATAAACCTATGTTTTGCATGAGGTAATGAAAATGGGTTTTCATGCTGAATGATTGTGTGAAAATTTATGTTCCAAGTGGGATCATACAAATCTCAATGGAATTATGAAAATAAAATACTTATGGATTTCCACAAACTATAAGAATAGTTTTTGAAGTTGAGTCTGCGAACGAGGCTTCCATGCAAATGAGGTTTTACGGTTTGCTGATAAAAAAGAAATAGTTCACAAAGAATAAAACATTTGTAACAATGGTATTATTTAATAAATATATTCTATGTTATATTTATGTGATGTGCATAGAATAAATTTAGCATAATATTTGAGGTACATTCAGTGGAAAAGAAAAACAGGTTCATAAAACACAATTGAGAAGCCCATTCACAGTACATTAAACATTAATAAAGTGAATCCATTATAAACTATTTGAAATATATGATATTTTATATTCATGTTATGTGCATATAAATAATTTAGAATACTATTTGAGGTACATTTAGTGGAAAAGAAAAGCAGGTTCAAAGAACACAATTGAGAATCACATGCATAGTATGCTAAACGTCAATAAAGTGAAGCCACTGTATGCTATTTGACATATGTGATATGCTATATTCATGTGATGTGCATTGAAAAAATTTATCATACTATATGTACAATATATAGTTGAGAATAATAATATATGCGAATTTTATTCAACAAATTCTATGGAAAAAAAAGAGAACATGTAGTTTTTTTCATGCAAAAATGCCATGTCAAATTTTGAGGAAGTAGTATGAAAAATTTTGCATAATAGTAAGGGGATTTTGTAATAATTACATTTGGTACATGTATTATTATAAGGATAAGTCATTTTAAGAGAGATACAAAGTATTTTTTGGCATCTCAAACAATTGAATGGTTAACTATATTTTACGGGGTTATCATGTGTTAACTGCTTATTTATTTCCTGTAAATACAAGGATAAATCTCACTAATTGGAATCAAGGATTTTGGGAAAAGTTTTTCATTGACAGTGTATGATCATACTTTTATCAATTTTAGTTCTTCAATGCATATTGTGATTTTATAAAATTATAAAATTACATGATGAGAATTGTTATGCTAAGTGAATTTCTATGCTAAGTGTCATTTTATACAAAGTGTTGTGCTAAAGTGCTATGATAAGATGATTGTTATGCTCTGTGAAGTGTTATGATAAAGTGTTATGCTAAGATAATTCTTATGTTATGTGAATTTCTATACAAAAGTTCCCTGCTAAGAGAATTTCTATGCTATGAGAAGTGATATGCTAAAGTTCTATTCTAATATAATTGAAATTATATGTAAATTTCTATGCTAAAGTTTTATGTTATGCAAGCCTCATTTTTATAAGCATCGTGAAAGTTAACCAACAGTACACGACTTATCATATATGTTATGTTATGATCATTTTATGTACATAGGAATAATTTAGCATACTATTTGAAGTATATTCAATGGGGAAGGAAATAAAGTCCATAAAAAATTATTGAGAAGTATATGAAATACACATGATTGCATTAGGTATTTGAGTTTAGATTCAGAAGAAGGATTGTTCTAAGATTTGTAAGTTTAATCTTTCCAAAAATAATAATAAAGAAATTATGTGCATCACTTGCACACATTAATTGAATTAGATACTTCATCTAAAGAATGAAGAATTATTTCTTGATCATTTTACTGAGGAATATTTTTTCATTCACTGACGATTATAAACTAAAGAGACTGAATATTGAATATACTTATAGGATAATAAAATAAGGTCTGAGAATTCAGTAATCAAAGAAGAATCAGTTCATTAAAGATCGGGTGTGAACAAGATTCAAGACCATTAGGATTACTTCAATAAGCTATTAAAGATATTGAAGTTGTATACAAGTGAAATTGGTCCATTACACTCATAGAGAAATATCTATTTCAAGTGTTGAGGAAGAAAACAAATATCTTGCTATTTTTTGATCAATAACATTGAGAAGAAGGATCTTGTGACTGAAATGTCTAAATATTTTCTAAAGAGGCTTGAGGTTTTGGTATCTAACCAGTCTAGAATATGGAGAAGAGAAGATGGTTGTGGTGTCTAACCAACCAAGGAAGAAGAGTTGGTTTATGGGATATAGAACCAGGATCTACTAGAGGGTCGACCAATGGAGAGTATAACCTATTTTTTCCTTGTTCATTGTAATATACTTCTTATACAGTAGAGATTCCATGTTGGGGGGATTAACCAATATGCCAAGGAGTAGGTATTTGTACTAAACCTTGTAAATACTATATATTGTTCTCTCCCTTATTATTTCTTCATACTAAGTGAGACTGTGATATATAATTTAGTGGATTTAGAACCTTAATAATTTCAAGAGTTTGATTTCAAAGGAAAACATTTTTTAAAAATTAAACCAATTCAACCCTCCTATCAATGACCAATTTGACTCAGGGAACTACAATTTGTATCATAGGGAAGGTCACCTCTAAATATATAAGAGAGTTTTTTATGAAGTGAGTGTTTCAGGAAATTAGTGATCTTCCTTGAATAGAGAAAAAATAATTTATTCGTAAGGATACTAATCTAGAAATTTATACCAAGACTCGAAATAATAGAAGGAAGATACATGCAAGGAAGTTAAAGATTAATCTTGCGGTGCAGATAAAGATACCTTTAAGTTAAGGTAATAAAAATGGTATATGTTGTAGTGATTATTTTGATTATTATTCCTCTAATAAATAATTATCAATATGTGATTATGATGGATCACTTAGTGATATATTTTTTTAATTCAAATAACATCTGAAGAAAATTCCTAAAGAATTTGTAAATAATATTGTTGATGATGTCAAGAGTCTTCAGGATGAAAATTTACAACTAGAATAAGAGGTTAATTCTATGGAATATTCATTGGATAAAAGGGTTAGGATATCTGACACTCTCAAAAAAATTGTGAAGGAAATGGAAGAAATAATTTTAATTTTCAATGAAAGATATGATGAAACCATTGAATAATTTCAAGGAAGTTTTTGAGAGAAATAATTCTTTGAGATTATATTTTTAGAATCTTTCCATGAATTTGAAAAATTGACCAAAGTTTCTATGGTTGTCAAAATTTCTCAACTGGAGGATAAATATAAAAAGTTAAAGGAGCTTGATAATTATTTTCAAGAATCAAGTAGCATGAATTAGGAAAAAATGAAGAAGCTAAAAGAGGATTGTAAATATAAGATGATATCAATTGAGTATTAGAATAACTCCCTCAACATTAAGTGTTTAGAGCTAGAGGTGAGACAGAAACATCAAGAATCGTCACAAGATTTAACTTCCCAAATAACTGAAATAAGAGATGTTTCCACCCACGTTTTTATTGAGAATCATGATTCCAAAAAGAATATGAGATATTATTCTAATCAAATTTCACCATCCTCTAAGGAAAAGGTATCCCATAACCCAGAAACTATTTTACATAATAATTATGTTTCAAGTACTAGTATAGAGTTTAAACCAAACTCTGGGAAAGTATGGACGGGGGGAAATAATGTTAAATCCATCACATCAAGAGTGAATGTTAAAATTATCATGAAAAACATTTCCCAAAAAAATGTATTAAATAGTGGTGGTTCTACTCAAAAGAAGCAAGGTTTACAATCTGTGAAAACTAAATATATTACACCACAAAAATAAGATAATGAGGTTCATTCGATATTGTTAGTGTTGCTGAAATTTTAGGAATTAACCTTTGGAATGTTGTTATAATATGAAAATTCATGTAAATAATAAAAGTCCTACATTCAGGGGGAGAAAAGATGAAGAAAAGATAACACCTGCATCAAAGATGAAAAATTCATAGAAAATGAATCTTTCTACAAATAATATATTTGAATACTTTAAATATTTATGTGAATACTACGATAAAATTTTTCACTATTATGATGAGTTTTGGTATGTACCTATAATAGATAAACAAATGATGATGTGAATATAATACCACAACAAAAGGGAAGGTGGGTAAGAAAATAGGGTGACAAGTTTGTATTGTGATATGAACAAAACAAGAAGACTCTTAAACCAACTATCACCAAAAAAAGAACAATTAGATATCATCCCCTATGTCAAAGAGAGAAAGAAATGGGTTAATAAAATAACTACCCTCTAGGAAAAATATGGCTCATTTTGAAGAAGTACAACAACAATAGGAGTCTAGACATAATACAGATAAATGTTTAAGATCTAGGTTCAGTGGTTTTTATTGGTGTTGTGAAACATATGGGCACAAAGCCTGCTCTTGATAGTATAACATGTCATTTCCAAAAAAAATGAATGAATCAAGGGGGAGTAATGGTGAAAAAATGAGAATATACTCTTAGATAAATAATTATTTGACCATAAATTCATCCAAGATGCCAAGACAAAACATATATGGAGGCTTAAAAGAAGTTGGTGTAAAATGTAAACATAAGGGTCACAAAGTTGATAAATGCATGACAATACTACCAATATATATTCCTTACGCTGAGAAAGTGAAAATTCTACAATAGAAAAATAGCGGTGAGTCATGTGAAGATTATGATAAGATATATAATTTCAAGAAAGAGTGCCTAGTTATCTAGAAAAATGAATTGAAACTGAATAAACAATTGGAGAAAGATAAAAAACTTATTGAAGCTAAAGGAAAGAAAATTAATGTATAAATTGAGGTGGAAAATCAAATTCCATGCAAAGATGGTGAATTTTGTGTAAGGTGTGCTAAATATGTACATGTTTCACACAATTGTATGAATATTCTACCTAATTAGTGGGATCTGTTTAATATTAAAATAAAATAAATGGAGACCTCATGTACTCAATTTATTACAATAGAAAAAGAGACTTCACACAAATGAAAGACTTGGATTGAGAGAAACAAATGGACAAGGTTGAGAGAAAACTATCACGACCCGTCCCCAAGGACCCATGTCATGACTACCCCAAGCCCACCTTACATAGGCCAGGGGTTAGAGACTAGCACCAAAGGCGTAATTCCTTAAAATTGGGAAGGCATTGCCTTTATAAACTGTAAACACACACAACAGAGTACGAGCTGGAAGTAAAACACTAAGTAAAGTTGTATACAAAAGAAGTGCTGAAAAGTAAAAGGGGCCTAAAATACAAGCTATATAAAAAAGAACAAGTACAATTGAAGAAAAGTAAAACAGTCGCTGGATCATCCTCCAAGAAATCCTACCTGAAGGGTAGGTACAAATAGCCTCCTCAGTGCTCCACATCTGTCTAGATCCTCCGTATACTGTCTCATCGTAAGGTCCACCTCCGGGTACCGTCCAGTCATACTACTCTCATCCTCAGTCAGTGATATTCATCTTCTGCAACCAACACAACGAGGTGCGGTCATAGCCCATTCAGGGGGTGAGTATAACTATACTCAGTGTTGGCTCGGTGAAGGATTCTTTGGGATCTTGTCTCGGAGGCGGTGAATCGGCAGTGTCTTCAACGTAGTTCTGGTGCGGCTCTGGCTGGATCCGGATCTCTTGGCTTGCCAATGGCATGACCTGGCGATGACACTGGTGGTTAGATCTCGGCACGGCGACGGTGTGTCCGATAGGCTCCGGTGGTTTGGTCTCGGTGTCTGCTTCCGGTGGCTGTTTTTATTTGGTTTGGAGACGACGCGACTCGACGGCTTCTGGTGGCTTGGTTTCGGATTTACAGCTTGGCGTCGGCTTCTGGTATCTATATCTAGCTGTTGTCTGGATTTGGGCGCATTCTGGTAGGGCTCGGTGTCTTCTCTGAAGCGTCTTGTAGGATGGAGGTTTGGTATTGGTTTCTCATCCTTGATTTCAATGCCCTGTTGATGTTCTTTCTATGGTGTCTTCATTGGAGGTGTCTCTATTCTTCCTGCTGGTCCTTTCCGCTTTTTGTGTTTTTTCTGATTTGGAATCTGGATTGGGTTCTTCTGCGGCTTCATTCTAATCGGATCCAGCCCATAGTAGTGTTGTCGTCTTGAACGTGCTTGGTTCCCCACTTCGGTGATGCTCTATGGATATGGTGTTGGTTCTTCCAATCCTGGGTGGTGAAGATTTGGCTCCATTCTCCTTGGTTTGTCCTCATTTTCGGATTGCTGCGGATGTGTTTGAAGGGTGCCTTGTGGTCACGACAGGGTTCTTCTGGTTTCGGTTCTCATGGTGATTGTTGTGGGAGAGTTTGACTTGGCTCTACCCTTTTTCTTTTTTTCCTAACTCTGCAGGTGATTTGGTTCTCTTAAGGCTTTTGATGTGCTCAGTGAAGTTGTTTTTGATTGGTTTAAACCTGGAGGTGGAGAGCTGTGAAGCTGGACTTGATCACTTGGAATTGACCCAGAGGAGGATTCAGAGCTGGTGGTTCACCTTTGCAGTGCTTTTCGGATTCGTTTGTTTGAGAGGGTATGGCGTCAGCCGTCGGATCGGGCCTGTGCTTTGACACGGGACACTTGCTATCCGATTTTCCTTGCATTGTTGGAGTGCTTCATTTTGTTTTTATGATAGGAAGGGGTTGCTCTGGTTTTCACTCTTTTGTCTTTTGGGTATGATTGTCCTATGTCCCTGAAGTCCTTGGGTTTCCTCCTTCTTTCCTTAAAAGGGGGACTCATCAATAATAAAAATATTTCAAGGCCTTCGGGTCGTTGGATTATTAGATGTAGCCACTAAATCATATATTTTGTCGAACCCACACAGGATCTAGGAACAGAAATCAGAACTGTCGAACCCACACAGGATCCAGGAATAGTAGTCAGAGCTGTCGAACCCACACAGGATCCAGGAATAGTAGTCAGAGCTTTCGAACCCACACGGGGTCCAGGAACAACTATTCTGTCAAACCCATATAGGATCCAGGAACAAAAGTCAGAACTGTCGAACCCACACAGGATCCAGGAATAGTATTTAGAGCTGTCAAACCCACACAGGATCCAGGAACAGTCGTCAGAGTGCAGCCGGCCACAGGGTTCCGCACAAAACATGCTTGATTCCGGGAGAGTCTTCTCCTCAAGCCAAGTGTCAATACTTCAACTGTCATGAATTCCCACGTAGAAGTATCTCAAATATCTGTCATGTCATTGGGAGAAAATCCAAGAAATATGTGTCCAAGACATAGAGACGAGATGACCAAGTAATTTTCCAAAAATTACACGGCGTGTTGGTATGGTTACACATTGTGTCTTCAGACCCTGGGTACTGCCCATGTACAATGGCCCATGTCGAAAGGTTTGTCGTGTGGAAAAGGAAGTACACGGCGTGTTTTATGGTTACACGCCATGTCCAATCATCTAGGGTCGGCTCCGTGTATGTTGGTCATGTGCCTGTACACGGCCTCAACCCATGTTCGCCAACCCGTGTAACTGGTACACGGGGTAGCCCGTGCCACTGGCCATGTATGGTCGTGTGGTGGAGTACATGCACGTGTACTCCACCTCGTTTCCTTGTATCCCTGGGATACACACCGAGTCTCACAAATCCACTTCTTCCATTCTGCGTAGAGAGTACACGTCGTGCCTCTTGGCCGTGTAATTCTACCCCTATTCGTGTATTTCCCAGAATACATGCCAAGCCTCGCGAATCCACTTCTGTCATTCCACGCGGAGAATACACGTTGTGTGACTGGGGTTACACGTCGTGTGTTACTTGTCCAATGTTCAAAAATCAAGCCGCAGAACGCCCATACTACACGGCGTGTTCGTTATAAGTACACGCCGTGTATTCTGGAATTTTCCAGAAATGGTGCCTCTGGCCAGCGCGCCTCCCGTGAAGTCTTTTCTTTGTTCTTACAGTCTTTTCATCATGAAACTTCATACTCTAGTTCTCCCAGATGTCTCGTAGTCGTCTCCGATGGTTCCGGGCCTCCGATATGCTCCAAAACATGATTTGATCCACCCGCTCGAAGAACGTTCAAGGAACGGTCCTTCCCGTTCCGGTTTGATACATTACCCGCTATCATCATCGCACCTCCGCTAGGTCGTCGTGATGTTCTGTCTTCAATTTGGGATCTTTGCATCACACAACGAACTCGCAACGATCCGTTGTTTGTCACCCATGAAGAACGCGAAGAACACACCAAACATTCACAAGAACGGCGGAGGGATCAGGCTATGTTTGTTTGGCCCGGTCCTTCCACGTTAGTTTGGTAGCAAGCGGGTCAAGAGAAACAATCATGGAAGGAAGAATCAACGTTTCTCAAATCAAAACACGCCCTACCTCGGATTCATTGTCGTCGGAAAGGAATATGAAGAAGTCGAGGATGACTTCGTCGGCGTTCTTCAAGGACTGCGCTTACTACCTTATTCCAATAGGAGATCAAAGAATAAGATGTCTATCGTTGGTAGATGAAGCGTTCTTCTCTCTTTTATGGTCGTTCTTCGTTGGGAGGAGCGTTTTTTGTTGGAATCTTTCTCCGAATAATCCTTCTCTCAAAACACCAAAGTGAATAGACATTCCAAATAATAGATTATATTATCTATTATTTTGTTGGAAAGAAATTCAAAAATAATTCCTAAACACTTGGTTAGCACAATTAAAGTGAAGGTTGGTGGCACCATTAAGTGGGGAGATCAAGAGGTTATAAACTTGGGTGGTCCCCACAAAATTTAACATGAAGAGAGGGTTAAGTTCGGGTGGGCCCCACCACCATAACCTCTCATGGGAGGTTAAGGTTTGGTGGTCCCACTTCCAACTTCCATGTGGAGGTTATAGTCCCAGTGGTTCCTACCTCCTAACACCCACATGGCGGCTCAATAAAAAAAATAATGTGAATCTCACTTTATTTTATTATTTTCCATAAAAACCCAAAAACTAACTTCTATTCTCGAATCACTTCCGTCGAAGTGAAAGTCTCCTTAAGTGAATACCAACGCTGTTAGTTCAATGGTACCCTCGAATTTCAATTCCGAGCACCGGTTCAAAATTTATAAAAAAACCCGCTCATATGTTTACTGAACTTACCCGAAAAAAACTTTAGAAAATGATTCCAGGAACACCAGGCCTCAGAATCATGTGCCTTCAGTTTTCACAGACTCGTAAAATTCCCATGTATTTAAGATAAAAAATTCCATAGAATTTCCAGGTCTTTAAATTCTCCCAACCTTAGGGATTTACATCCCCGTAAGCTACAACTCGAACTAAGGGAATAAGTGGGGGTACTGAACACGCATCTAAGCCTCCTGCTCCCATGTGCTCTCCTGGAGGTTCCCATGCTTCCAGCGAATGCACACCATAGGTATCGACCGTCCACGTAGGACTCTCTCCTATCGATCCTAAATCTCCACTGGAACCTCCATAAAAGTCGCTCCATTTTCGATGTCTAACTCTCCAAAGTCAATGATGTGAGAAGGGTCGTGCACATATCTCCTCAGCTGGGATATGTGGATGATGTCGTGCACCCGGTGCAACTGAGGTGGAAGAGCTAAGTAATAATCCACCTTTCCAACTCTGCTAAGGACCTGAAAAGGTCTGATGAATCTCTAAGATAACTTTCCACCTCGGCCAAATCTAAGTAAACCTCATCGAGGTGATACCCTTAGAAAGATGTGGTCTCTATCCTCGAACTCCAGAGGTCTCGGTCTCCGATCAGCATATGACTTTTGTCTGCTCTGTGCAGTATTCATCCACTTCTGGATGATCTGCACCTTCTTTGTGGTAGCTCGTACTATCTCTGGTCCTACCATTGTTGACTCCCCTGGGTCTGTCCAGCACAAGGGTGATCTGTAAGGTTGCTCGTATAACACCTCAAAGGGTGTCATCACTATGGTGGAGTGATAGCTGTTATTTTACGCAAACTCCACCAATGTAAATTGATCCTCCCATTTGCAACCGAAGTCAAGGACACAAGCACGTAGCATGTCTTCGATTGTCTAAATGGTCTGCTCAGTCTGACCATCCGTCTGAGGATGGAAGGCGGTGCTCAAACGAAGCTGTGTTCTGAAAGCCTCCTGCAACCCCTTTCATAACTGGGAAGTAAAACGTGCATCACGACCGGAGACAATAGAAGTAGATACTCCATGTATCCGCACAATCTCTTGTACATAGAGGCATCCAAATCTCTCTACTAAACCCTTCTCTCTGATCAGTAGGAAGTGGGCCTACTTGGTGAGTCGGTCAACGATCACCCAAATCGAGTTGTGACCCCTGGATGTACGTGGAAGCCCCATCACGAAGTACATGGATATCCCATCCCACTTCCACTCTGGGACCTCTAAAGCTTGAACCAAGCCTTCTAGTACCTGGTGCTCCACCTTCACTTGCTAACAAGTGAGTCATCAAGAGACAAACTTCGATACTGCCTTCTTCATACCTGGCCACCAGTGTTGTCGTCGAAGGTCCTGGTACATCTTCGCCACTCGTGGATGTACCGCTAGAGGAGATGTGTGGAACTCCCTTAACACTTCCTCCTGAAGTGAAACTGGTACCATAGTACTTCCTCTGAAAATAATTACATGCTCCCCACCTTCAGAGAATCCATCAAGTGCTTGTCCTGTGGACATCTGAGCACATCGTGTCTCGCAGTCAGCGTCCCCATGTTGTGCTTCCCTGACTCGCTGAAGAAGTAGGGGAGTGACTGTAAGAGACTGTAGAAATGCTTCTCTATTCCTATCAACAAAGGATATCTGTAAGGCAGCCAGCTGCTCTATCGCCTTACCTAGTAGCTGTATACCAGATCTCCTACTGAGTGAATCTGCTACAACATTCCCCTTCCCATGAGTATAGACTATCTCGAAGACATAGTCCTGGAGGAACTCAAGATATCGCCACTATCTCAGGTTGATGTCCTTCTGAGAGAAGATATACCTAAGACTCTTGTGATCAGAGTACACAGTAAAACGCTCACCCATCAGATAGTGTCATCGCATCTTCAAGGCGAAGACCGCTGCTTCTAACTCCAAGTCATGGGTAGCGTAGTTCTGCTCATGTTGTCTCAGCTGCCAAGAACCATATGTGATCATTGCTCACTCCTGCATCAGGACACATCCAAGTCTAGTCCCTGATGCATCGCAGTAGACTATGTACCCTATGCCTTCCTCTGGAAGACTCAAGATGGGGGAACCATTCAGCATCTGCCTCAGCTCCTGAAAGATCTTATGGCATCTCTCCGACCACACGAAGGGTTTCCCATTATTCCTCAATGCTGATAGTGGTGTTGCAACTATGGATAAGTCTAGAACGAATATATGGTAATATCCAGCCAATCATAGGAAACTTCATACCTCTGTCACACTCTTGGGTGGCTCCCAAGCAAGTACTGCCTCAATCTTCACTGGATCTACTGTAACTCCAGCCTCTGAGATGACATGTCCCAAAAAGTGAACCTCTCAGATCTAGAACTAGAACTTCGAGATTTTACCATAAAGCCGGTGCTCTCAGAGTGTGTCCAGTACTACCTACAAATGGTAGGCATGCTCCTCCTCAGTAGTCAAGTAAATCAGAATGTCATCGATGAATACTATGACAAAGTGGTCGAGGTATGGTTGGAATATCTTGTTAATGAGTCCCATGAACACTGTTGGATCGTTGGTTATGCTGAATGGAATAACCAAGAACTCATAGTGGTCATACCGACATCTAAAGGTCGTCTTCTGGACATCCTCATCTTGAACTCTGAGATGGTGATAGCCCGATCTGAGGTCTAACTTTGAGAACCATCGTGCTCCCTTTAGATGATCAAAGAGGTCTTCAACCCTCAGTATTGGTTACTTGTTCCTCACATTCACCTGGTTCAGGGGACGGTAATTGACACAAAGCCTCAAGCTCCCATCTGCCTTCTTGGAAAACAGAATCAGGGCTGCCCAGGGAGAAACACTGGCCCGGATGAATCCCTTTCCCTGCAAGTCCTCAAGCTGTACCTGCAGCTCACGAAGCTCCATGGGAGCCATCCGATATTATGGTGTAGATATCGGTGCAGTCTTAGGGTAAAAGTCAATATATAACTCCACCTATCTATGAGTAGTAGACCTGGAAATTCATCAGGGAAAATATCTGCATACTAGTCCATCACGACAGGATAAGTCGGACTCTCCACATTAACTGCTTTGAGGGTAAGGCAATCCAACTGATGAGTGATCGGTTGCACCCTCCTTCGAGTAAGGTTGTCCTGTGCTGCAAAGGCTCCCTTCTCACCAGTGAAGGTGAACCTGGTCCCATCCATGTAGACACACCGCACTTTGCACCTAATGCAGTCGATCAAAGCATGGACTATAGATAGCCAGTCCATACCCAATATGAAGTCGTAAGGCCTTGACGCCGCTATGAGGAGATCCTAGCAGAAGATCTCACCTCCTTGAGTAATCTCACACTGCCAGAACCAGTGTTTAATTGTCTAGTATGCTCCCATAGGAGTCTCTGGTCATAAGGATCAAGCCAACGGCTCCGTCAGAATCTCCAAACTCCGAACTAGGGCAGTGGCAATGAAAGAGTGACTAGAACCTATGTCTATAAGAACTGCATCTATGGTGGAGTAGACATAGATTTTACCTTGAATAATCTCCATAGCACCATGGTTGTATACCTCAGCTGCCTGGAGCTGAGCTCTCCCCTATCCACCAACTCCCTGCGGACGGGGTGGACCTCCTAGTGGTGGTGGTGGTGGTAACACCTCATAACGTCGCCCACCGCCAGCTGCTCAAACAACTCTTCTTCCACATCCGTCTGCGCCCTATGGATCACCTTGATCGAACCTCTGCCTCTGTCTGGATGGTCCCTCAACTGTCTGTTGATCATTCAAATAGTGGGTCGGACAGTCACGAGCCATGTGACCCTACCCACCGCATTGGAAACACTGCATGTTCCTTGAATGACTGGCTCTGTCTCATGTGCCTCGCACAACTGAACATGTGTCCTAAGGTCGTCCACTGGATGGTCTAGTCCACTTGGACCTCTGTGACATCTGTCTACTGTCAGCTATAGAAGACTTTGTTGTATGTCAACTAGTGGTGGGTCTTTCTTCTAGAGACTTCTCAGCAAGGAAACTCTTCACTAGGAGGGCTCTCTTTAACACCCCAATCTATGTCAGGATTCTAAGGGAGATCATCGAAGCTCTGATCTCTCACCTGATCCCCTGCTCGATGGTCCGAGCCATGAAGAATGGGTCATGCACCATATCTGTGGAGTAGCGCAAGAGGTCAGTGAACCTCGCTAAGTATTGTGCTACCGTCATGATACCCTGCTGTAGATGAAGTAGCTCTTGTATTCTCACCGCACGTAGGGTGGCTGGGAAAAACTCCACTTGAAAAAGGCTCTCGAAGTCCGCTTAGAGTAGATTCTCCTCATCATGCACCTAGAGCATCAGGCTCCACCATCTGCCTACTTCTACATGAAGGAGTCTCGCAGAAAGGATCATCATAAGATCAGTTGGTTTCCCTACCAGTCTGAAGACTCTCACCACAGCCTCCAGCCAATCCTCAGTTGGCTGCGGCTCCATCTCACCCCTGAACTTGGGTGGCCTCTGGCACTGGAACTCGTGCAACGTGCTCAAACGGCGTTCACCATATGCTTTTGGGGCTGGTGGCATCGGTGGCCCAACGGGTATTGGTACCGCTGGTGCCTCTGCTATAATAGGTCCTTGCACCGAGGCCTCGTCGCTCGGTGGGCTGCCATCTCATACAAATCTTGGAACCCTGGCTGGTTGTCTGCGTGGAACCATCCTGTAAAGAAACAGGTGAACCACAGTTAATAAGTTATACCTGGTGAGATAACTCTAAAGAGATCACAAAGAAAACTCTTAAAAAAACATTCAATCAATGTTTTCATGCACTAAGTCAGAAGTCAGTAGCCAGGGTCCTGTTGTATGGATACGTCGATCGCCACACCAACACTAGACTCCCTGTACAGAAAACTACACTCACTACACTTAACACTATTTCTTCACAGAAAATAAAGATCAGAATCTTAAGTTCTGCGGTAGAACTAACTCCTCTGATACTAATTTTTCATGAACTATCCCCTGGGACTCGTGTCGTGACTACCCCAAGCCCGCCTTCCATATGCCAGGGGCTGGCGACTAGCACAAAAGGAGTAATTCCCTAGAACTGGTAAGGAATTTTTTTTATAAACTGTAAAAACACTCAACAGAGTATGAGCTAGAAGTAAAACAATAAATAAACTTGTCTACAAAATAAGTTCTGAAAAGTAAAAGCGGTCGGAAATACAAGCTCTACAGAAAAGCACAAGTACAAATGAAGAAAACGTACAACTGAAGAAAAGTAAAATAGCTGATGGATCATCCTCCAAGAAATCCTACCTAAAGGTTAGGTACAGATAACCTCCTCAGCACTCCACCTCTTTCTTTCTCCTCTGTGTACTGTCTCATCGTAATGTCCACCTCTGGGTATCGTCCAGTCTTGCTACTCTCATCCTTAGTCAGCGATGTCCATCATCTACAACCAACACAATGAGGTGCGGGCATAGCCCATGCAAGGGGTGAGTATAACAATACTTAGTAGGGACCCTGAGACCCTCAAGGTCTCACTAAATCCAACAAGGATAAATCAAAAAGTACGAGATCAACCGATAACCACACTTAGGTATATGCCAACACATATACCTAAGTTATCAAGTAACCCATCTCAATCATGAGGTAAACACAAAAGTTACTGACTCAGATCACATAGGTTTACAACTCACGTAGAGTATTTAAGGATGTTTAGATGTAGCCACTAAATCATCTATTCTGTCGAACCCACACAGGTTCCAGGAACAGAAATCAGAACTATCGAACCCACACAGGATCTAGGAACAGTAGTCAGATCTGTCGAACCCACATAGGATTCAGGAATAGTAGTTAGAGCTTTCGAACCCACATGGGGTCCAAGAACAGCTATTCTGTCGAACCCACACAGGATCTAGGAACAGAATTCAAAACTGTCGAACCCACACAGATTCCAGGAACAGTAGTCGGAGCTATCGAACTCACACAAGATCCAGGAACAGCCGTCAGAGCGCAACTAGTAATAGGATTCCGCACAAAGCATGCTTGATTCTGGGAGAGTCTGCTCCTCAAGCCAAGTGTCGATACTTCAACTACCATGAAGTCCCATGTAGAAGTATCTCAAAGATCTGTCATGTCATTAGGGGAAAATCCAAGCAATACGTGTCCAAGACACAGAGATGAGATGACCAATCCATTTTCCAAAAAGTACACGGCGTGTTGGTATGGTTACACGCCGTGTCTTCAGACCCCGGGTACTACCCATGTACAACGGCCCATGTCGAAAGGTTGGTCGTGTGGAAAAAGAAGTGCACGGTGTGTTGTATGGTTACACGTCGTGTCCAAGCATCTGGGGTCAGCTCCGTGTACGTTGGTCATGTGCCCGTACATGGCCTCAATCCGTGTTTGTCGACCTGTGTAACAGGTACACGGGGTAACCCGTTCCACTGGCCATGTCTGATCGTGTGGTGGAGTACATTCCTGTGTACTCCACTCCATGTCCGTGTATCCCCGGGATACACGCCGAGTCTCTTGAAGCTGCTTCTTCCATTCTGCGTAGAGGGTACATGTCGTGCCTCCTGGCCGTGTAATTCTTTCTGTGTCTGTGTATTTCCTAGAATACACGCCAAGCCTCACAAAGCCACTTCTACCATTCCACACATAGAATACACGTCGTTTGAACGGGGTCACATGATGTGTGTTACTTGTACAACGTCTAAAACTCAAGCCGCAGAACACCTGTACTACACGGCGTGTTCTTCAGAAGTACACGTCGTGTATTCTGGAATTTTCGAGAAATGGTGCCTCTGGCCAGCGCGCCTCCCGTGAAGTCCATTATTCATTCTTACAGTTCGTTCGTCACAAAACTTCTGACACTAGGTCGCCCTGATGTCCCATAGTTGTCTCTGGTGGTTTCGGGCCTCTGATCGGCTCTGAAAACATGATTTGATTCACCCGCTCGAAGAACGATCAAGGAACGGTCCTTCCCATTCTGGTTCGATCTGTCTCCTGCTATCATCTTTGCACCTCCACTAGGTCATCATGATTTTGGGTCTTAAATTTGGGATCGTTTCGTTGCACAATAAACTCTCAATGATCCGTTGTTTTTCACCCATGAAGAACGCGAAGAACACACCAAACATTCACAAGAATGGCAGAGAGATCGGGCTGTGTTCGTTTGGCCTGGTCCTTCCACGTTAGTTTGGTAGCAAGTGGGTCAAGAGAAACAATCATGGAAGGAATAATTAACGTTTCTCAAATCAAGACACACCCCTACCTCAGATTCATTGTCGTCGGAAAGGAAGATGAAAAAGTCGAGGACGTCGTCGTCGGCGTTCTTCAAGGACGACGCTTCCTCCCTTGTTCCAGTTGGAGATCAAAGAAGAAGATGTCTGTCGTTGGCGGATGAAGCATTATTCGTTCTTCGATGGTCGTTCTTCATTGGGAGGAGTGTTCTTCGTTGGAAGCTTTCTCCCCTTAATTATCCTCTCAAAACACCAAAGTGAATAGACGTTCCAAATAATAGATTATACTATCTATTATTTCATTAGAAAGAAATTCAAAAAGAATCCCTAAACACTTGGTTGGCACAATTAATGTGAAGGGTGGTGGAACTATTAAGTGGGGAGCTCAAGAGGTTATAACCTCGGGTGGTCCCCACCAAATTTAACATGAAGAGGGGGTTAGGTTTGGGTGGGCCCCACCACCATAACCTCTCATGGGAGGTTAAGGTGTGGTGGTCCCACATCCAACTTCCATGTGGAGGTTATAGTCCTAGTGGGGCCTACCTTCCAACACCCACATTGCGGATCAATAAAAAAAATAAAGTGTAGCGCACTTTATTTTATTATTTTCCATAAAAACCCAAAAACTAACTTCTATTCTCGACTCACTGTCATCGAAGTGAAAGTCTCCATAAGCGAATACTGACACTATGAGTTCAATAGTGCCCTCAGATTTTAATTATGAGAACCGGTTAAAAAGTTATAAAAAAACCCACTCGTATGTTTACTAAACGTACCCGAAAAAAACTTCAGAAAATGGTTCCGGGCACACCAGGCCTCAAAATCATGCACCGTCAGTTTTCTCAGACTTGTAAAATTACCATGTATTGAAGAAAACAATTCCATGGAATTTCCGGGTCTTTACAAAAACTCTCATCCTAAATGTTAATTTTGATAAAAAAGAAGGTCCCTCCTTATTTACTTATATATATAAATGGTTTTGTACTAACATGCAGGGAATTGAAGGAGATAGATGCATCCCTTAAGGGGGATAATTGATAAGATGAATCTATTAAATCTTCACTACCTAGTGAATGTGGAACTTCTAAATAAATTAATAAATTTGAAAGATAAATTATGACAATCATAGTTTCATCACTTGTTATTAATTTTATTAATCATGTCAAGTATAGGGGAGTGCTTGATTGATGTTAAGATAAGAGAAAGTGAGAGCTATATATTTTTCACTTGAACTTTCTAATGTTTTGTGGAAGTGTGTGAGGGATTTAGTATTTTATTGATGAATCTGATTATTTCAAATCCCTTTAATAAGAATTGATAATTTTTAAGAATGGTTTAACATGCATGGTATTTATGGATTGCCTAGAAATCTTTTGTTGTATCTATCTTGTTTTCTATAACAGTTTAGACCACATAGACTTATAGTTGATTGACTAAAGGCAATTTTCTAAGAGACCATGTGAGATCATTTATCTCTTATAAGTGATATTGAAATTTTCATACAAGGGTGATGATCATTCTTTTGATAATAAATATGAGTTGAGAAGACCCCATTTACTGTAACATCCTGAAATTTTATGAAATATATTCTTTCAAATTAATTTAAATTATTTAATAGATTATGCTACACATAATAAATAGTTTAGTTTGCATCATACATAAAACCAAGTTTATGTTGGACTTGTGACGCTCCTGAAATGGACCATGATACTCCCCAACCCCTACACTTGGGTTACTGGGATCTTGACTGGGCTACAAAACTGGGTCTAGTATCATGGATATCTCCCATAGACAGCTGGGGATTTTTTTCCCCTCCCCAGAGAATCCAATCCCGGGCTGACGGATATTTAACCAACTGAGGAGCTTCTCTAATACCACTACACGTTGTGGTACCAGAGAAGCTCCCCATTTGGTTAAATCTCAGTCATCCCTCGGTTGGATTCTTTGGGGAGGGGAAATAAATCCCCAGCTGGCTAGGGGATATGTCCATAATACTTGGTCTAGTTGAGTGGCCCACTCAAGAGCCTGGTAACCCAAGTGTAGGGGATGGGGGGTATCTTGGTCCATTTCAGGAGAATCATGGGTACAACAAAAAGGAAATTTTTTAAAAAAACCTACACCACAATTGTGTCTTAGTCTGGCCACGCCTCGTTCCCTCTATTATAGTGGACCAGACTAGACCAGGGTTATTTCCCATGTGGAATGTATTATCCCCAGGTCCTACTGGGATTTAATATGCCTCCCCTACAATTCTAACCTAGGAACTTAGGCTTAACAGCTGCCATGGAGAATCACGAGTAAGACTACACCATATAGAGTAATGGTACTAAAGAAGATATTTGATTGGTTAAATTCTAATCAATCCCATTTTGATTCTCTAGGGAGGTGAAATAAACCCACAGCGGGCTAGGGGAGATATCCACGATACTCATCCCAATTGAGTGGCCCAGACAAGAGCCTGGTAACTTGGGTGTAGGGGATGGGGAGTATCTTGATCCTTTTTTGGGAGTGTCATGGGTCCAATATTTTATCTTTCATTCCACACAACATTGATTATCTTTGATAACGTGTATTACACACAAGATCTAGTTTTAAAAAACAATAATATAATATTAATATTTTATATGATAGTTATCACCTAGCCATTGGAATAGAGGGAATGAATGATATTAACTAAATTATGAAATTATAGTTTAAAAATTATTATAAAATAATCCATTGGTTACTGATTCATTACAAATTAAAATAAAGACAAATTGAATATAAAGGATGTGTTTTTATGAAAAAATTATTTTTATACCCAGAATGGTGTTGTATCTTAATAAAATAAATTAATAAATATTATTGAATGATCTTAATGAAATTTATAGGTCATATATTTAACAAAAAAAATTTGAAATACATCCAATAATTTTTATAGGATTAATATAAGAATAAATCTAATTTTGAGCATAAAAAAGTTGTATATTATTAAAATGAAATTTTACTGCCTTTTAATGGCAGAATTATTTTAAAACTAAATTTTGATTCTTTTATAATTTTTATATGACAAAATAAACTTAATTTTTTATTTAGAAAAATCAAAATTTAATTGGGTGAATTTTTGGTATTTTTCTGAGAAGTTCCATTTTTTATGAATAGTAAAAAAATACTGGATTTTAATTGAAAAATAATTTTATTCTAAATAATTTATAGTGTTAAATTATATTTTTAAATGGTTTTAAAGTTTTATTACATAAATTTTATATAATTTAATCCAATTTAGGTCATTGGAATCATTTTCATATTTATTTTAAATATAAAAACTTAGTAAACTTTTGGACTATTTCACTTTAAAAACCTACTTTCCCATCCTATCTAGGGGTTTAATTTTAAATTAATTTATGACACTTATGTGATTGGAATTTGAAAAATTTTATCAAATTTTTTTATTCATAATAATTTATAATTTCTAATAATTTCATCTTAGTTTTTGACTAAAAATATTTGTGAATGTAATTAAAATTAATTAACGTAATCAAGGTAAAAATGAGTTTACTTAGTGGTTAAACTTTAAAATTAAGAGAGAAAATGACCTATCTATAAGTATAAAAACAATTATCTGAAAATTATTCTAACATATACACTTTTTTATATAATTTCTATCATTATTGGAGGCACATTATGTAAGGGAGACCTCCCAATAGTTTTTACCATTTGTATTTACAAGAATGTCACTCCCCCTCCGCTATAAAAAAGCACTCACCCTCATCACTTATCCACACCTATAAATACATTCATATAATCCAAACCCTAAAAAAATAAGCTTCCAAAATCCATCCTATAATCCTATAAGGATCTATTTTTTCAGAAATCAAACCAATAAATTCCTTTGCTACAAACCAAAAGGAGTTACCCGAAGAAGAGGTAACATTCTTCAACGAGAACTTTTCTTTTACTTATTTCTTCAAACATTAAATTATTATTATTATATTATTATATAATAACATAAGTATCCTAAATATTCTTATATGTCTTTATATTAATTTTTAAAACTACACATACACACACTTCTATCAAATGGATAACGAAATCATTGTCCGTGTGTACGGTGGACTACCGCCTTGTGAAATAATATTGTTCCTTCTCCCTTTACCACCACCCTTCATGGTTGGGAATTATGATGGAAATAATTTTTTTATATGTTATATATGATATTTATGATTTATTTATGTTTTTTTAATTATTATATAACTCATACATTCATGATTTCTATTTTGTGTGAATACGATAACATCGTTTGTGGACAAGTGGACTACTGCCACCTCAAAGCAATTTGATTCATTAAAGATTTACATGAAATGTATTAAGGATGGGTTTAAAAAATATATATGATATAAATGAAATATTTATGATAATAATGACATAATTATCTGTCTCTATATATAATATATCATTTTATTCTTTCTATTTCATACACTGAAAAGTGATAACATTGTTCGTGGAAGTGTGGACCACTGCCTCCTCGAAGCGATGTGATTATTCCTTTTTCATCACCACATAACAAGAATGATATATATATATATATATATGATTAAATAATATATTATTTATGATATAATGGTAATTTTTTAAAGATAAGTTTTATTTACCTACTTTCCATAACGATCATTGAAAAATGGGAACGTTACTCATGTGTACGTACGGCCTACCATCTCCATGATCATAACACTGGTTCATTTTTCATAACCATATTTACTGATTATTTTTAAAAGTATAATTGATATAAAAATATGATAATTATTTCATGATTATTATTCTTGATATGTTAAAATAATGAACTCATTGACCTTATTCAACCTATCAAAGTCATTTTTGACACATAAACTGAATATGTTCAAAACATCCGACTTAAACTTAATTGATTAAGTGATTTTATATAACTTGGTGAAATAAAATTAATAATAAAATTTTAAAATGTTATCAAGAAATTAATAATTAATATAAATTTATTATTTATGAATATAGATGACAATCATGACGAATCGGACTCAAGGTAAGGCATTTTCATATCATTATTTACATATGTGAGATAAATGTCATATTAACTGATTACTTTTTTTTGTGGGGTATCTACTAACCATTTTGATATATTATCATAAATTATTTTTTATTCATGGTATTTAAATTTTTTATTTGACTAATATTACATTTGGGGTTTCCAATTCATATGTTACCACAGCTGTAAGGGGTTTCATCTCAATTTACATTCCATTGATACTTATTTGTTATTATGTGATTAATTACTTTTATATGGTATATATACTTCCCTACGGCATGTAATATCATGAATTTATTTTAATTAATGATATTAAATGTTTCAATTTATGTTATTCTATCACGGGTCTCGTGATTCAAAAGTTACCGAAGTAGTAAGGGTTTTTCTCATCTCACTTTTATTTTTGTGATATTTATTCCATATTCACCACTTATTTTTGTTTTTTAGTGTATAATTAATCCATGAATTTATTTTATGATTATTATCCTTAAATTTATTGGGTTTTACATATACTTTTTTTGATATCTCTTTCATGGTGTTTGCGATTTCAATGTTACCAAAGTGGTAATGGATTTTTGTCACGATTTTCCTTCTTTGAGATATTGGTTATGTTATGAACCTATCTTATTTTATGATGTGTATATACTTCTCCTTTGATATTACATATCATGAATATAATTATTTTAATGATATTATAAGTCTCATTTAATGTTATTCCTTCATGGGGATTATGATTCAAATGTTTCAAAGTGGTATAGGACACTACACTTTAGAATGTTTAAAGGTTATTTTCCTCATGAATATTTTTAATGATCTTTTAATGGTATTTAAATTCATCAATGTCAAAAAACCTTGTTGTTACATATCCTTCATTGGGGATATTTTTATTTATACCATCCTCATTATTTTATGTATGGATTAATATTTTTTCAATGAGATTATTATGGAACTCGTTACTTTTCCACGGGCTAAGCATGTTTCAAAGATACTGTTATAGAACCCATTTATTTTCCGTGGTTTAATCATGTTTCAATTTGATTATTTTGGAACCCATTTCTTTTACACCGGTTAATCATGTTATAAAGATATTTTTATTAACCCCATTTCTTTTCCATGGGTTATTCTTGTTTCAATGATATTTTTATGGAACCCATTTCTTTTTCATGGGTTAATCATGTTTCAGTGAGATTTTTATGTAACTCATTTCTTTTCCATGGGATAACCATGTTTTAAATGGAACTAATATCTTTTCTATGGGTTTATCATGTTTTGAAGATATTATTATATAACTTATTTCTTTTCCATGGGTTAAAAAAGTTATAAAATGGATAATGGTTGTTCCTATGAGTTTATAATGAAATGAATGTTTTTATGTTTTCTGATTATGTAATGGTACTTGGAAATTTGACGGGTGGTTATGTGATAAACCAATGATGGGTGGTTTAGTGATAAACCAATGATGGGTGGTTCCATGATAAACTAAGGGTGTGTGGGTCCTTAATATCCCTCCAATGCATTGGGTATGTAAGTCGACAATGTGGTTATTCAATTTTTAAGAGTGATTATAAGAGTGAAGTGAAAATGATTTCCCAAGTACATACATGCTTTCTTTATGCTTGATATGGGTTTATAATGTTTCTAATGATCGATATAGATATCACATGGCACATGTTTATTGATTCTGACGACTCTTTCCTTTTCCATGTTTTCATATTTTATGATCCAGATATTTATGGGTATGAGTTCTTTTATGATATGCTCATGCACTTTGATTATGTCATCATACCCTTATGTACTCTTATGCTCATTTATAAGATTAAATTTTTAATGATTATTTTTACCCTTATTGAGAATTTTAGCTCACCCTTCTTATGTTTCATTTTCCCCATGTTTTAAAGAATGATGTTGAATGATTTATTTCTTTAAAGGATTTCACGAGGATGATGTTGATGACACAATGTGAAATAAGAAAATCTGTGTTAATAGGAGAAATTATCATTTAAAGTCATGGTAGTTGTTTATGTAGTATTTTTTCCTAATTATCTAAAACTCTAAACCTAAAATATCCTCCTATATGTAAGTTATCCAAGTTTTCTTTTTGATTTTGTACAGTTTGGATGAAAATTTTGGGTTAAAATTTCCATCATTAAAGACATGAATGTAAAGTTGTGGATTTAAAAATAGGATACATAAGTGTAGGTTATATGATGTTATAGTTGGTATAAAATGGAGGCTTAAATAACATTGGAGATTATTATTTTTTAATGTGAGTTAATATTAAGAGTTATGGATAACATCATAGATCTATAATATTATGGATGATCATGAGTTCAAAGTCTTATACACCCCTTTTAGGTTTTAAATAATGATATATTAGAGTGATTAATGGAATTTTTTGATTTTTTTGATATGGTATCTTTAACCCCTAGGATAAACATTAAGTGTTTTTTGGGAGTATTTATTTTATAGGATTAAAGAAATGGGAAATCCATATTCTGGGTGATGACTCGTCGTATCCAGCAAGGCCGTAGGGGGATTGAACCCATAAATGAAGGGTGATAAGGGTGTAGCATCTACCACTGGACTAAATGATGTCATAGTTAGTATAAAAAAAATTATAGGTTAAGATTAAGTTTATTTTTTAAATAATTGATATTTTATTTGAGGAATAACGGTTGATTTATCTGGGAAGAATATATGATCAAATACTTATGATCCTTGGGTTTCAAACTTAGTCTGGAAATGTATGAAGAATTTTAAGGATAGTTATTTATGAAATAATTGAGTTTCAACCATTTGTATTACTTTTTAAGATTAATGTATCATATTAAGGTTTACTCATTGTGGGAATTATCATACCATGTTCTAACCATTTTGGTTTTGGTTAATGTCTAAAGATATGTGGAATAGATTTATTATCCCTTTTATAGGTATTTTGTCTTTAAAATTTGATTTTTTTACTTTGGGTATAAAAAAATCATCGTAAATACTCATAATTTGGAGAAAAAGATGATATTTTTTTGGAAATTGGTTAAATTATAAAATTTATATGTTGAGTAAGTTTATTTATTTATTTTTTCATTCTAGATGGTGAAAAAAATCCTTCAACTTTAGGAAAAGGATCTTGAAATAAAATTTTATCATATTACCATCTTTTATGATGATATCAATGACCTTTTCCACATCTATTTGTTTTATGGTTTTGTTTTCATTAACTTCCTCTTGACTTCATTCTCTATCAAACTCTATTAGTCTATGGGAATGATTTCTTACTTCCAAATGAACCTTTTAATTTCTCACCAATTTTCCCCCTATGTGGAAACATAGTTATGCATAACTTTAGGTAAACTTTATTTTTCCCACTTTAAATTTTTAAGTTATGATTTATTTATTTCATTTTTATTATGTGGGTTTCAATAAAAAAATTATAAAAATCTTTTTATAACCAAGATGAATTTTGAGGATGAATTTTTTTTAATGTGTTAGGATTTAACATCCCGAGATTTTATGAAATATATTATTTAAAATTAATTTAAATTTTTTAATAGATTGTGTTACACACAAAATATAGTTTATCATAGATCATACATAACACTGAGTTTATCTTTCATTTCACACAACATAGAGTCTCCTTGATAATGTTTGTTACACGCAAGAATGAGTTTTACTCTGAAAACCCGAAGGCCTTAGTTTTTTTATTGATTTTTGGATGATCCTTCTTTTAAGAGTTGAGGGGGGAACCTTACATGACCCGTAGGCCAAAGGAACAAGGCCTATAAATAACCCAAATTCCCATATTAAAAAGGACCATTACATGACATTTTAATGCCCAAGACCTGACACACTTGAGATAGTCCCTCCACGAAATCTGCATCTTGAAGGCGCCTAACTCCCCACATCGCATGGCTGATCGAATATGCTAGTTATCACCTAGTCATTGGAATGGAGGGAATGAATGAGATTAACTAAATTATAAAATAATAGTTTAAATATTTTTATAAATTAATTAGTTGGTAACCAATTAATTAGAAATTAAAATAAAGATTAATTGATTATAAAGGATGTGTTTTTATGAAAAACTATTTTTATGAAAAGAATAGTGTTTATCTTAATAAATTAAATTAATCACTATTAGTGAAAGATATTAATAAAATTTATATGTTATATATTTAATAAAATGTTTTTAAATACATACAATAATTTTGATAGGCATAAGATAAGAATAAATCCAATTTTAAACATAAAAAACTGTATATTTTTTAAGGGCAGTTTTACTGCCTTTTAATAGAAGACTTGTTTTAAAACTAAATTTTGGTTATTTTATAAATTTTAAATGAAAAAATAAAATTCATTTTTTAAATATAAAAAATCAAAATTTACTTTCGTTTAATTTTTGGTATTTTTCTGAGAAGTTTCATTTTTTTGATGAATAGTGTAAAATACTGAATTTTAATTCAAAACTGTTTTTTCATATAAATAATTTGTAGTGTTAAATTATATTTTTAATTGATTTTTAAGTTTAATTAAATACATTATATATTATTTAATCCAATTTAGGTCACTGGAATCATTTTCATATTGATTTTATATATATAAAAACTTAGTAAATTTTTGGACTTTTCACTTTAAAATCTCGTTTTCCAATCCCATATGTGGGATTAATTTTAAATTAATTTATGCCACTTGTGTGACCATAATTTGGGAAAATGGAATCCATATTTGGAATTATTATAATTTATAATTTCTAATAATTTCAAAAAAAATTAATAAAAATATTAGTGAATGCAATTAAAATTAATTGAAGGGATTGAGGAAAAAATGGGTTTACTTAGTGGTTAAAATTTAATCTTAAGGGGTCATATAACCTAGAAACATGTACAAAACCGATTTTTTTACCTGATTCAACCATATTCTATCTTTTATCAAATTTTATCATTATTGGAGGCACATTATGTAAGGGAGACCTCCCAATAGTATTAACCTTTTTGTATTTACAAGAATATCACTCCCCCTCCACTATAAAAAGGGATTCACCATCATCACTTATTCACACCTCTAAAGACCTTTGGAATACCCAAAACCTTACCAAATAATCTCACTAAATCCATCTTCTCATCCTATAAACCTAACTTTTGGTATAAACCAAACCAAGGAAGTTCTTTGGTGAAAACCAAAAGGAGTTATCCAAAGAATATGAAACATTCTTCAACAAGAACTTTTGTTTTACTTCTTTATCCATCTATTAAATTCTTATTATTGTTGTATTTGGTGACCAAGAACCAACTTATATATACTTTATGATATAATTTATTCATTATTTTTAATATTAATAAACTACTTATCATGTCATGATTGTTCTTATGTGTGACATAGTATGTGATAATTTCCCTAGAGTAGTTGTCGCACTAAAAGGTCATAACAGTTTCCCACTATGATGAGAACCCAAAAGTGATATGACACTATTCCTGAATATATGTTCTATATTTATATGATATCATTTTAGGGACACAAATGAAATAGGATATCAGGGGTGGAGACTCATCAGAATTTAAGGCACTTTCTCATGGTGTACGCTCTTGGTAATATCCAGTAGGATATTATGAGAATGAGATCCGCCACTAAGAAATACACATTTATATGTGTAATTGTATGTTCCTATATATTGATGTGTGTATTGAACCTTATACTTTAATATTTTTATTAATGAGTATTATGATTCATGCACTTATATATATTGATGTAAACAATGAAGACAGATGTTTGAGGCGAGGTAGGATATGTTGGGTGCATCACATGTAATATTGAATTAATGAATAATGTGATAAAGGATTTGTACCTTCTATTTATTAATATAAGTTGATATATCATTCCCTTTTATGTAAATGATATATCCTAAATAAATCCATGTCCATGGTGTTCTATCGGTAAGTTCTATTTTCAAGAAGTCAAAGAAAGATGCATCGATCACAGAGGTTGATGGCACCAACATGAAACCTTCTTGATTAGAGATATTGAAATAAAGGGATTATATTACATAGTAGGCATCCCTATGAGGTAACATGTCATTTCAGAATTAAATTATTTCTCTATGGGTGCCTTGGCGTGCTGTTAGACGCTAACCTTGGACTTAAGGTTTCTTCGCCTAATGCCACTGAGAAAGTGGCCTAGAGGGTCACACACTAAGTGTTTCCAGAATCTCATTTAAATAATATATTATTATTTATTATTTAACAAGTTGAATAAATATTATTTATACACATGGTTTAATAATTATTCATGTATGTTTGATCTCATATATCTCGTCACCAGTTATTCGATAGAATATAATGTGAGCAGAATATTTAATAAATATTTATTTGACCATGTAACTCAGAGTTAACATGTTGTGTAGTCCATGATGAATTCCATATACTCTAATTTTACACGGTATGATTTAAATGCCAAGTCTCTAGGCGTGTACCTCAGATAGACGGTAAGGGATGTACACATCGTGTAGCTCGTATATACACGTTGTGTGCTTATACCAAATTACACAGATTTAAATTTTATTTGTTTATGTAAACCTTGACACATGTACTTGCGTGTGGTCATAAAGATAGGACATTCCATGTGATAGGTTTTAATATACATAAATATTTAAATATGTAATTAATATCTATGTAATGTTCAAATTTTCATATCATGTATGAGTCATATAACAGTTGTTACTCTACGTGAATTGAAGCATAACACATGACTGAAAAATCATGTAATTCATGTAATCATTAAGTTTATACTACACATAATTAAAGTATGTGATAAATAATGTATTCAATATATCCCAAAAGGTAAAACTATATACGAGTATAACACATGTTGGGTAGAATCAGAAGGGTAGTCACTGTGTTGCCTCCAAGGTATATTTATGTACACAGTTAATTTTAAACGAATTTATTTAATTTGTTTAAAATTATAATGTATGAGAATATCAAGGAAATTTTGTTAATAATTAATATAAAATAACTAATTAATTAAATATAATAATTAATTGAATCAAGCATGATTTATCTTAAATAAGAATGATTAAAAATTGTATTCTATATTTATTAAATGCATAATTTGTTACACGCATATGGATGATCATGAGCTAGACTAGACCTTTGTATGTGATTGGTTTCATTTAATTTCATTTATTATTTAATTAAATTGCTGTCTTATGTTCCTTCTCTGCTCTTATTGTGTAAGGTATGTGTGTCCATGGTTTATTTTATGTAAACCCCTTTTCCCCTCACTTTTGTGTGAGTTAAAAGGAATATGTAAAGGATAGAGCTCCCAATCTAGTGGAGGTAGTTCAAGTTTTAATCCTAGGTGAAATAAATCCAATGATATATATATGTGGATAGGTGGAAAACTACAACACAAATCTTAATAGGTTCAAGATGTTTTTCCCCTAGGTCTATGGTTAGTTTATCAACCGCTGGATAAACTAACCATTAATATAAGCTCTTGATCATACCACTTTGTTATTTTATTTATTTTAATTTGCGTGGTAATTTCATTATGAATGTTTTTCCATGATCACATAATTTATGAATTAATGAGAATACAAGATAGAACTTAAATAAATTGGATTATGCGTAAATATTATCTAAAACATGGTTAATCACTTAAGTAAATCCACTTAATATTAACAATCATGTAATAAAGATAATAATTGTAAATTTATGCATAAAGGATGAAAATACCTCAATTATATATTAATTCTATATATAATTCTACAAATTTAGTTAAAATTGAACTATAGTTTAAAGTGCGTAACCATCCCAAGTTGAGGTGCTTTCAGTTATTACGTAATTCTAACTTGAAGTTTTGGGTTGACTTAACTCAGTTCACATCAAGGGTTGAATTCTAAAGTAGGACTTGGTGTAACTGAGAGGTAAAGGTTGAGGAAATCCAATTAATGGTTTCAGGATTCGGGAGTCCACTCAACAGATCAAGGAAATGTGAGTTAATACATTTGGAATTTGGAATGCCTACCTAAAACCATTCAAGTTGTTTGACCAACCAAAGTTGGGGTAATGAGAAGGGAAATATGAATCCTTTCAACTATAATGTCCAAGAAACAGGATATTCTGAAGCTAATGGTGAGGGATATTGGGTTTCAATAAAATAATGGGTGACTAATAAATATAATATTTATTTATTTGTCTAAATTTTATCAGATAAAGTACTAAAATTGTACTTATCTTAATTTGTAGAAATAGAATTAAAATTTCATCAAACATATCATTGTTATCCATGATTTAGAAGTAAAACCTTCTCACTAGGACAATTTTCCACGAGTGACAAAGGTACATACATGTCATCATTCACTGTGAAAAGAAATTATATGTGCTGGAAGAACCTTTTCCAATTGATATTGGTAATGAGGCATGTGATGAAGAGTTATCTATCTATCATAAACATCTAAATGATGCTACATATGTTCAATTATTTATGTTATCATCCATTTACAATGATATTTTGATGAAACATAAGGATATTTATTCCTATAGCATGATGTCTCACCTTCAGGATATCTATCAAGAGAAGGATAGATAAGAGAGTTATGAGATCTCCAATTATTTGTTCACAACTAAGCTTGGAGACTCTGTGCCAGCTGGGCCTCATATAGTCAATATTATTGGTATATTGAATTCATGGACATATTAGGGATTAAATTCATGGATGAGTTGTGTACAGATCTCATACTTTCATCACTTCCCAAGATCTTCTCTAGTTTTATTATTAATTACAATATGATCAATAATGAGAAGAGTCTTTTGGAACTTATTACTTTAATTTTCCAAGGGGATAAGGGCATGGGGAATGACAAACCCATAGTAATTATGGTGAATAAGAAAATTAAGAACAAGGAAAAGTGTCCCAAGACTTATAAATAGTCTAAAAATCTCAAGCACCATCCTTTTAAGAAGAAAAAGATCTATAGGTAGGTAAAGGAAAAAAGAGGCAGTATGTTTTTCATGTGCCAACTTAGGCCACTGGAAGAGGAATTGCACCCAATAAGTGGAAGCTAAATTTGGGTTTTTTATCTAGTATAATCTTTCAATATCTACAAATTGGGTATTATATACATATTGTGGGGCTCACATCTGTATCAAAATATAGGAACCAATTAGAATTCGAAATATTACTAAAGGATAGGTGGATCTAGGATCTGTTAATGGTGTAAGATTTGATGCTATGGCCATTGGTGACTACAACCTTTCATTTCCAACAAGAATGATTTTTGGTTTTTAAATATTGTTATTATTTACCTAAAATTACCAAAAACATAATTTTTCTATCATTCCTTGATTTAGATGGGTTTATTTTCAATTTTGGAAATAAAAGTTGTTTCTTTTATAAGGAAAACATATGTTATGGTACAGAACATTTAAATAATAGTCTTTATGTATTAATTTAAAAAACCAAGTATTGTCAATTGATAAAGAATTATGCTCACACTACTCATATAACACCCAACTTTGGCATCATCATATTGGTCATGTAAACAAGAAGTGTTTGACAAAGATCTATCAAGATGGTTATTTAGACTCATCTGAGCACAAACCACTTGATAGATTTCATGCTTGTTTACAAGGAAAATGACCAAACCACCATTTGGTGGATCAAGTGAAAATGTCACAGATATTCTAGGATTGGTACACACTGATGTATGTAGACCATTTCTAGTGGAATCTAGAGTTGTATATTCTTACTTCATAACTTTTACTGATGACTTGAGTAGATATGGTTATGTCTACTTGATGAGGTATAAGTCTGATTCCTTTGAGAAATTCATAGAATTAAATAATGAATTAGAGAATCAACTTGGTAAGAAGATAAAGATGCTTTGATTGGATATAGGTGGTGAATATATTAACCAAGAGTTTATCAACTTTCTACAGGAGTTTAGGATTATATCTCAACCTGCTCCACCTTATACACCATAGTGGAATTTTTTTAGTGAAAGGAGGAATCATACCTTGTTAGACATGATAAGGTCGATGATGATTCATGTAGTTCTTCCAATATCCTTTTGGGGATATTCATTACAAACTAGGGAATACACATTAAATAGAGTTCCAACTAAAGTGAAAAATAAAATTCCCTTTGAGTTATGGAGTGGAAAGAAACATGTTTTTTCATATACATGTGTATGGGGTTGTGAGGAATTTTTTAATTAATTCTCGATAAACATACTAACACCATGGGGCATGAAGTGTATATTTATAGGGTATCCCAAGGAAACAAGGGGATAATACCAATACAACCCCTCAGATAAGAAATTAATTGTCACCAAACAATCTATCTTTCTTGAGAAGGAGTGCATCCTCAAAAAGGATAGTGGCGGAAAGATTGACTTCGATAAGGTTGATGCTTAAGATACACAAGAGTTTGTAAAGGAACATATTACATAGGTCACCATGGAATAATTGGTTCCTGAAACACAAGTACTACATAGGAGAATAAGAGAGGTAAGAGAACCAGAGAGATATATTCTTATAGTCACTGAAGATGGTGACTCGTTATTAGTTGAAAATAATGAACCTCTCTCTTGTAAGGAGGAAGTAGAGAGATCGGAAGCTACGTGATGACAAGAATATATGAATTATGAAATGAATTCCATGTATCAAAACCAATTTTTGGTTCTGGTCGATGCACTAGTTGATGTAAATCCTATTGGGTGAAAATGGGTATTCACGAGGAAATTGGATATGGAAGGTAAATTAAATACCTATAAATCAAGGCTAGTGGATAAAGGGTTTAAAAAACATCAATGAATTGACTATGATGAAGTCTTTTTTCTAGTTTCCATGTTTAAATACATCATAATTATACTTTATATAGTAGGTTACCATGACTATGAGACTTGGAATATGGATTTAAAAACAGCATTTCTTATTGGGAATCTTTAAGAAGAAGTCTATATGACACAACCAGAAGGTTTTTTAACTCCAGGTGATGCCAAAAATATTTTTAATTTGCATAGATCTGTTTGTGGATTGAATAAATCATACAGGTCTTGGAACATTCAATTTGATGAATTTATAAAATAAATTGGTTTCATTAAGAACCAATGTGATCTATGTGTTTACAAGAGGTTTAGTGTAAACGTGTTTGTTATCCTAGTAGTATATGATGATGACATATTACTTATTGGAAACAAATTACCAGTCTTACAGTTAGTTAAAAATTGGATAAACAAGTATTTCTCCATGAAGGACTTGGGTGAAGTAGTCTATTTTCTAGGGATCAAGATCATTTGTGATAGATCCAAGAGGCTTCTTAGACTAAGTCAAAGTACATATTTTGACCAGATACTAAAGTGATTCATTATGGAATAATTCAAGAGGGTATTGGTTTCAGTGTCACATGTTTTACATATTTCTAATAAAATGTGTCCTCATACACAACAATAGAAAGAGATAATGAGTAAGATCCCATACTCATCAATGATAGGATCAATCATGTATGTCATGTTATGTACTAGACTTTGTGTTTTCTATGAATTGAGCATGGTAGGAAAATATAAAGCAAATCCAGGAGAATAGCATTGGACTATTGTTAAGGATATCCTTAAGTATCTGAGAATAACTAAGGATATGTTCCTGGTGTATGGAGGAAACAAGGAGTTGGTCATCAGGGGTTATACTAATTCTAGTTTTCATACTGATCTTAATGATCTAAAGTTAAAATCATGACATGTTTTCTGTCTCAATGAAAGAGCTATGAACTGTAAGAGTTCAAAGAAACCAGTTTTCACTGATTCTATAGTGGAGTCTGAGTATATAAGGGATTCTGATGTAGCTAAGTAATCCATTTAGATTCAGAACTTTGTCTAATATCTTGATTTGGTACCAAGAAATAAAGACCCTATCACATCAAATTGTGACAATAATATAGTGGTGGTTACTATAAAGGATCCAAGTGCACACCAACAGACAAAATTACATACTCTGAAAGTATCACCTCTTGAGGGATTTTCATCATAGGGGTGAAGTTTCAATAAGCAGTGTACTCATGGAAGAGAACATGACAGACCCCTTGACTAAAGGCCTATCTCAAAAGAAGCATAAATATCATGTGAGAGATAGAATACTGAAGGTTGTTAGTAGTTAGATCTAGTGCAAGTGGGATTCTGTTGGAATTGGATCCCTATAAATAAATTTTATATACTTTATGATAACATGTATTCATTGTTTTGAATATTAATAAACTACTTATCACATCATGATTGTTCTTATGAATTACATAGTATGTGATAATGTCCTAAGAGTAGCTGTCGCACTAAAAGGTCATATCAGTTCCTCGTTATAATGAAAACCCAAAAGTGTTACGATAATATTCTTGAATATATGTTCTATAGAAATATGATATCATTAGGGACACAAATGATATAGGCTATTAGGGGTAGAGACTCATTGGACCTTGAGGCACTTTCTCATGGTGTACACCCTTGGTAATATCAAGTAGGATATTATGAGAATGGGACCCTCCAGTAGGAAATCCACATTTATATGTGTCATTGGATGTTTCTATATGAAGACGTGTGTATTGGTCCTTAGACTTTAATATTATTATTAATGAGTATTATGAGTTGTGAACTTTTATGTATTGATGAAACCTGTGACGGAAGATGTTCGCAGTCTGAGCTCTAAGGCATTAAACTAAGATCTCTGGTCTGATCTCTAAGACCTTAAACTAATATCTCTCTACGTCCTTTCTACAAGGTGTAAAGACAGCACTCTCAGAAATACTTTTGGCTTGATTCCCATCCTCATGGGATACGTAGGAATGCTCGGACATTACGTCTTCGGGTCCATCCCCAGGAATCTTAAATCCTTCCACCCCCTCTTCTTCGGCCCCTTAGCCTGAACTCTTTCAGGAACATGTGGTGTGGCGAGTGCCTCTTGGGGGTCTCATTCACGTCAAGATATGTTTCATGCCACGCGTTCCCATTTTGGGTAAACACGTAACTGCAGCTCTACCCTAATCAAGTTCAGGATGCCCTGTAATAATTATGGGATGCGCCAGTTTCCTAGCTAGAGAGGATTCCCTTTACCAGCATTGGTCTTTGACCACGCCATGCTTTAAGAACTTTGTTTGGCTTGATTATCATTAGCATGGGACATGTAGCGACGTCTGGGCCTTTCTCCTTAGGCCCAACCCCAGGGTCATTAGTACTTCTAGCCCCTCATCCCAAACCTCATTTTAGGTGGTATAACCTTAAAACTATGTGCAACATCCGGGTCAAGTGACATTAAACTATTCCATTCATCATCCACATCTATATGATTTGTTCCAGATTCCCACCAAATATGTCATGTATGGAAGTAGGTATGATCCCTGGTTAGATCGATGCATCCACCTAATGTGTTTCCACCATAGTGTCATAATTTCAAGAGTGTTGGATTCCATTCGAGCAACCAATCACTCCACCCTCCATGCTTTACGTGCCATTTATTTGGACCCTCATCCTCTTTCACATCTAAAAGAACCCACTATAGTATGGATGCTCATCCTATGGATTGCCTACTATACTGGACCAACATTCTGGAAGACTAATGGATAACACTTTGAGTTAGTCCCCCTGTTTCGAACATGGTTCGGCCCTTGTTTGTTATCCCCATATCAGGCTAACTCAATAGGGATGTTGTGTTTTGAACACGGTCAATAGTTATCCTTAATTTTCATGTCATACCTACAGTGTTCTGAATTTTGGGTATCATAATTCACACCTTCCACTCCCATCTCTTCAGATTGATTCTAACTTCCTTGGCATTACCCCGCTCTTGTACTAGAGCACATTTATAGATGCATGTTGGTTGTTCTGAGAACTTTATTCTCCATTCAGGCCTCCCTTTTTCTTCCTGGAAACCGAGATGGGTCATTTACACCCCGGAGATCCAGAGATTAGTTGGCACTCACACATTTAAACGAAGTAACGACATGACCATCCCTGGTTTCTCACATCAGGCACGACCCACGTGAGCTTAGGGATGGATTTATAATTATTTCATGATTTTTTTCAGAATGAATTAAAATAAACAAGTAAGTAGTTCATCCATGCACGCAGTTTTTAATAAAAAATAGATAGGTTTATGTGTTCGGCCAAAACAGGGCCCTTAAGGATCAGTGTCTTTGATGTACTACTCTATTTTTTCCACCTTTTGGCCTATGGCCTCCAAGATTGCTTCCTGCTCCCTGGGATCCTTCCCTTCATCAGCGGCTGTAGAGCGTAACTCATTGTCCCTAGCCTATGCTCGTGCTTGTTCGGACTGAAGCTCAATCATTTGGCGACCCGCCTGCACTACCTTCCCCTGGGTGTCTGCCAGCTAGGCCCTCAACTAGTCAATTAAGTCAGAGTGGGTTGCGATGAATTCCCTCCTTTCGTTGGCGTGGTCTTTGAGGCATCAGACTTCTTGCTCAGCTCTAAAAAATTCCTAGGTATTTACTTACTCCTTTTGGCACCGGGAAATGTCGGAGCATTGGATATTCTCTCGTATTTTCTCATACATGTAATTATGGATCATTATATTAAGACGGTAAGTGTCCACCCCCCCCCCCCCAGTGCAGAGAAACCATTTCCATGTGCTAAGTGAGTCCATATGGCTTATCCATTCTACCTGTGACTGGCTAAGAAAACGTTTGATGCACTTCCACACCTTGTGTCACGTCATGTCGCTCTCCTCAGCCACGTCTAGGTAAGAATCATCTATCTTCTCAGGGTTTGTGGGTCTATACTCCAGAAAGGAAACCAAGAGTTCATTGGTCGGGTCCCCTTCTGGAATTCCTTCTTCTTCAGAAGCTTCACCCTCATCATCCTGGAACTCCACCCCGGTATCATTATCGCCCATGACTGTAGCCTCTAGCTCTGTGATCACTATGGTGGGGTTAGCTGGAATGTTTGGCTCTATAGGAACTAATGTAATCACTAGAATGTCTCTGGAAGATGTTCTCGAGTCAATGGCCTATCTAGCCTCCAACCTTGCAATTACTGCAATGGGAATTGACATCTTAGTCAGCTGAGCTTCCTGATAAAAGTTGATAGCCGGCAAGAATAAAGACTTACAAGAGCCAAGCGCAGTAGCATCCAGTGCATGTGTCATGGTAGGAGACGAACCTACAAGAGATCCCTTGGCATTTTTAATCTTAATCACTGGCACCGGTACTTCTTGAATGGTGGGAACGGAAGGGAACTCGGAGGCTGAAATTTCACCCCTTTCTTCTGGCTCATCGTCTCATACTCCAACCATAGTCGGTTCCCCAACTTGCTCGGTTTCAAGGACAGGTTCCTGAGGAGGTCCTATTACCTCTATGGGAATGTATTCACTCCATACGGAGAAGACTTCTAGGATTCCATCATCCATATGTTCCTAAATAGGATGAAATTTGGTTGATAAGTTAAGATCATGAGAAGGGATAGGCTAGTGGAGACAAGGGTTAAACTCACCTCGAGCTGCTCGGCCAGTTCTGTGTCAGATCCTGCAACCTCACCACTCTCACGGGGGCTTCTCTAGAAAGAAATCGTTCCTGAAGGTCCTTCACCACTGAGGCCTTCAACCTCTTCCTCCTCTTCATATTCTTCACCTACTTCTTCTTCATCTTCTTCCTCCCCTTCCCCTCTCTATTTTTCTTCCTCTGTATTGTCATCTTCATATGGAATCTTTTCTCGGTCATGTTCAGGGCCGAGCATCACTTTCACCAGGAGGTGTGTCTCTTCATATCTCTCTCGTTGGCATGTGTACATATCCATGGATGTTAGGTATGCATGTCGATGATGAAATTTTACCTTATCCAACACCTGAATTCACCCTATGTCTAGAAGGTCAAGCCCGGTATGCGCCAGCCTCTGCCACAGCTCTTTGGTGGACATAGATTGTTGCAGAATCCTCTAGGAAAACCAGTTAGATGGGAAGATAGCATCAGAGTTTGAATTTAGGAGGCTCCTGAGATGCTTCCTACGAAGTTCCCTAGTTGGCCCATGATCTCTCCTACAATACCAGCCCTCCTCGGCAGGTGGAGGCACGTTCTCGGCTTGTGATGCTCTTTCCAATGAAGTGCCATCATGTGCCATGCTATCCACCCGGCCCATTTTTTGTCTCTCCACTCATGTGGCACTTCTTCTACCTCCCAGAACTTCGGGCTATGCACTAGCTGCCTTGATTTTCTTGATGCGTTTCTAAAGAATTTCCTCAAGATACGTTTTTGTTCAGTGCTCGGCATACTCTATTGACAGGCCTTCACTGACATCGATAGGGGGAGAATTGTGACTTCACCTAGGCCCGCATTCGTGAACATAAGCCTCATTTGGCGCAGGATGCAAGGATGTCTCTCTTCCTGAACCTCTGTATAAACTTTCTTTGGAATTCATTGCATGCACCTGAACTGCTTGGCGAACCTTGTCAGCACGTACGGTTCGTAAAATATTTTACCATCGATTTGGGATACTAGCACACCACCCCTGATGCTTTGCAGGTATTCCCTATTCTCCAATGGGCCCCTCCCTTCATCTACCATCTGACTGACCAGGGTCCAGAATGGGTGAAAGTCAAAATGGGTATGGTTGTTGATCTTGGCTTGATCCCTTCCTCTATGAGTGTTAGTGGGCGGATTCTAGCAATGTTCAAGAGGGATGGATTCATACCGTCACTTGGAGGGAGAATGGTGTTCAGAAATTCATATCCACTGTAGTGGGTTGCGACCCAGCTGTGAACTATTTGGAATGGTCTGCATATCCTTCTAGGCATACTTCCCCTCAAAATACGCCCCTGAATACTGTACATCTTAACCAACATAAGCACCCCCATTTTAACCTTGTTCTTCGCCGCCATGATCTCATCCATCACTAGTGTCCCTGGGCAGACCCCTATCCTTGTGTCCCTCACTGGAAACAACCACCCGCTCAAGAATGCAGCAAGTAACCTGGTATATCATACATTCGGGTCCCGACTTTCATTTATCCTAAATCCCCATGATTGGTTCTCTCCTATCTCCAGGACCATCCAATATGATCCCACCTTTCCCCTCTAAGACATGTTCGAGCATTACTTCCCTTGGCTTAGAATCTTCACAACCTTGTCTTGCATTAGAAAAAGACTGAACCATCCTGGATAAGATATGTCCTTCAGAAAATATTTTATCTTCAACTTCTCCTTGGCCAATTCCATTAGATTCCATGTTAGGATGGGGGTGCGCGTCCTATCCCCTATACATTATCTATTGGGAGGAACTCATCATACTGGTACCCCTATAATGGAATTCCCCCAATACAATGGATGTCACGAAAACTAATACCTACCTCCCCGTGGTGGAGGTGGAAGGTGTTGGTGTCGGGAGACCAGTGACTGAATAACTCTGGTACCAGTTCCTGTTGTTGGTAGAAGTAAAACTGGGGTGTCTAAACAGCTTCAAAAATCTCAATAGACCGCAGCTCCAGCCCAAACTCCTCACATTTTTGTCATACCCAATATTATCAGGCCCATTCACTTGTGAAGTTACCTATGGAAATGAAGTCCCATTCCTTCATACCCTTTGTCTCATCAGTAATACTGCTTCTGAAAGTGCTCGTGTAAAGAGCGGGAGATTCCTCTGGAGCAGGATCACTCCCTACAACAGACCTAGTCTTCATATTTAGTATGTATATGGTTTTGTTCTACATTTCCCTAGAATAATTTCTGTTATTAATGATATTGAATTTCAGAAGGCTTTCCTCGCATGTCACCCATGACTGAGGTGTATCTGTTTCGAAGCCAAGTATCAACACCTCCTCCAGAATGTTGAAGTTCCATAACAGCAAGCTGTTGCTCAGGACATAATCTTTTTGAGCTTTCATAAGAATGCCAAAAAGCATCTAATTATCAGACACAACCCTCCTCGCATAAATAATCTGGGGGTTCATGATCATATGATTCCTCTTTGCAGCTCCAATGGCCTCCCTCTCGGGATCGGTCTATTGGGTAGCTATTTTTGTCAAGCTTTTAGAAATCCTAATGTCTTTGCGTGAAAGAATGAAAATCAGGGTGAAAAAATAGTTGGGTGTGCGTAAGAATCTCACTAGAATTGAGTGGCATGAAACAAAGGGAGGTAGCACGCAAGTGATCGGCACATGCGCATAGCACGGGATTAGCCTCAGAAACTTGTGCGCGGATCAGGAACTTTTTCACACATGAGAGAAAAGCGCATGTCGTACAAAAAAAGTCAAATTAGGGACCTAGGGAGGTTACTCAACATATTTATAGGTGCGTATCGTATCTTCTGCACGCACAAAAGAGGTTTGCACACCCAAACGCCATTTTTGCGCGTACCGTGTGGGCGCTTCCTTACTTTTTGGAGTGACCCTCAGAATCCAACCGTTGGGTCCCCCTTCAGCTCTAATTCTGTGTGGGGCATTTGTTGATGCAAAATTTTGGATAGTTCTAGTATTGGGATGATAATTAACAATAAAGGAATTTGGAGGGTGAGTAGAAGATTTTGTGCCCTCGAGAAGCCCTATCATAAGGGGAAGAAACCCAAATGCGCCAGTGTTCTAGTGTCCAGACACGCCAATGATGTCTAATGTGACTACTCCCCTGACCGGAGGTTGCTTCCCTGACCAGACCCCTTAGAATTTCCTAACAGAAGTAGCGTGATAAACTATCGTCCATGAAGACATGGTACCAGGAATGAGATTCACAAACCACGACTCAAATCTATGAGGGAGACTCGGTCTAGGTAACGAGTTCCAAGGAGGAGTCCACGGAAGGAGGAACCGAAATCCCGTCATCGCATTTATATCAAGGAGAAAACGTCCCTAAATAAAGAATAAATGTCTCCCGCCTTTGGAAAGCGGGAATGCGGGGCAACTAACAGCGTTTCCTCCCACAGACGGATGTGTGCCCTGGAAAAAGCATCAGAAACAAAAGTGATATGTTATGTGAGAATCAGTTTGTTGAGCATCAAGCAAGGGTACCAACAGTACATGACTTATCATATATATTATTCTATGATCATTTGATATGAATAGGAATAATTTATTATACTATTTGAAGTATATTCAATGGATAAGAAAAGAAAATCCACATAAAATGATTGAGAAGTCTATGCAATACTCATAATTACATGAAGTATTTGAGTTAAGATTCATAAGAAGGATTATTATGAGATTTGGAGGTTTAATCTTGCATAAAATAATATTGAAGATATTGTGTTCATCACTTGAACACATTAATTGAATTCGGAACTTCATCTGAATAAGGAATAATTATTTCCCGAGCATTTGAAAGAGGAATATTTGATCATTCACTAAAGATCATAAATTAAAGAGACTAAATCCAGAATATATTTGCAGGAGAAGACAGTAAGGTCTGAGAATTCAGTAATCAGAGAAGAACCATATCATTCAAGATCGGGTGTGAACAAGTTTCAAGACAAATAGGATTACTTAAATAAGTTGTTGAAGATATTCAAGTTTTACACAAGTGAAACAAATCTAGTACACTCATGGAATAAGATCTTTTTCAAGTGTTGCATTAGAAACTAGAAGCAAATAGGGATCTTGTTATTTTTGAATCAAAAACATTGAGAAGAAGGATCTTGGAACTGGGGTGTCTATCTAGTTTCTAAAGAGGCTTGAAGATAGGGTGTATAACCAGTCTAGAAGAATTAAATGAGAATATGGTTGGGGTTTCTAACTAACCAAGGTGTAGAAGAGTTGATTACTAGGGTGTGGAACCAAGATTAACTGGAGGATCAACTACAAGGGTGTATAACCAATTTCTTTCTTATTAATTTTAATCACCTTGTTATATAGAGTTGAATCTATATTGGGGGGATTAACTAACACTACAAGGAGTAGGTATCTATACTGAACCTTTTAAATATCATGTGTTGTGTTTTGTCTTATTATTTATGTATATGAAGTGAGACTGTGAGATATCACTAAGTGGGTATAGAACCTTAATAAGTTAAAAAGTTTAAATTCAAAAGAAATAATTTGTAAAAAGTAAACCACTAATTCACCCCCCCACACACACTCTCAGGACTACGGAACTACACCTTCCATTATTATTCCACATTAATTGGATTCTTCAAATCCATTTAGCAATGATTATCCTGATTCCCCTCTCTTCCATATTTAAAGCTACTCCCATTTCCCTTTTGATAGTTCTTAAGATGCTTCTTCCCATACTTTTGACATGCGGGATGTTAGGATTTCTTTCCTCTATGGGATTTATCTATTGATCCTTCCATATTAAACTTTATCTTCCTCTTTTTATCATTAATCCCATGAGAGAACTGAGATTCTCCAACATCCATCTCAACCTTAAGGGCACAATAGACAATTTCCTCATAGATTTAAAAGACTTAAATTTCCAAATATTTTCATATAATAGAATTTAATACACTAAATAAGTTATCCACCTTTGTTTTGATGTTCGTGACAAATTCAAAGGCATATCATGAAATCCTTGTAATGTTTGTCTCATACACTCTGATAGACTCATCTTCCTTTTGATTCAATTTGAGTAAATACCTATCCATCTTAAGAGGGGGAGTTTGGGGAAAATATTTATTGAAAAATATTTTCTTGAATCCTTCCAATCCATAGAATAAATTTTCTCTTTAGAATTAGTTTTATTGATCAGTGTCCACCACTGATCAGCTTCCCCCATCAAAATAATAGACCGTCATCATGACTTTCTCTTCTTATAAGAAATAGATGAATGAGAATATATTCTCAATGGATTTAATCCATTATTCCATGATGATGGGATCAAAAGATACACTAAAGATAAGATGTATTTATCACATAAAGTATTCGACCACAACTTGGTCTTTCTTAGGATAAGGATGAAATTCCATATGATTCAAGTTATTATTCGTAAATTGATCCAGTTGATCCAGTACAATTATGAAGTTCTGAGCTCCCGTTACCATAAGGTTTGGCATCTCATTAGGGAAATAATCACATTGTATATCACATTGGTTGTTAGCATGGGTTCTCTTATTTCTCAACATTAACTAGAAAAGAAAAATAAAATTATGGGACTTGAATACTTAGTTAATGAGCATATAAAAAAGAAAAATATGAACATATAAGGAATAACTTATAAATGAAAAGTATATCCTAACTTATTATCCTTTATGTTTCAAACTAGGTTATCTAGGGTGATATAATTATCCTTAGGGTTATTACTAAATTTTTCTAGTCATAATCCCAAAAAAAAATTAGACCACCATTTGATAACAACTATAGAGACTCATGATTTTTACACATATTATTACATGGTTTTAAGAATAATTTTCCATGAAATAAAAACCAATGATAACAAATTCTAATGTATTTGGAATACTAGGTAATTAATTAGAAAACAAAAAACTAGAATAAAACATTTTTTTTTATTAATTGACATAATGAGACCCTAACTTCCTTTGAGCTATTACAACTGCATAGGATAACCTAGGAAATACATAGATAAAAGGGATGAGATAAAAATCCCAATAAGAGAATAAACATGGGGTTGAACATAGCACATGGGTTATAAGGAATAACATGATAACATAAAAGTCATGGCTCATGAATAAAAATATGGAATCATAACATATAGAAAATGGAATCATATGATCATGGTAATATAGGAAAGTTACAGCAATATATAACATGAAATAAAAATGAGTTAAGGTTAACTACCAAGACTATATCACATGGTGTACAGAGTCCCGTAATGGATTAGGTTTAATCTCTAATCACATACATAACATCTCATGAAACTAAGAAATTACCCAATGAATTGGAGCTCTATATAGGTGAACCCTTCATAAAATGTTCATGAATATGTGTGCCACATGAATAATCAAACATAAATAATAAATATAAGGGTTGCCCACGTAAATAAATGGGTATCGTAATCATGTCATAAGGTATAAGTAGAGGGCATATAACAATGGTATCCATGAAAGAATAGATTTAAATAATTATTATTCATTAATAAAGTAAAAGAATAAGAATATATCAAGAATAATTATTTAAAACTAAATTTAAAACATGAAAAAAATTGGTAAGGTAACATTAGAAATGTGATACTTAATGCGGTTTTAGGGAAAGGAATAAAAAGTTTTTCAAGAGGATAAAGGAATAATTGTTTTCATAAAACCAAAAATGAACTAAAATAGTTTTTCATGATAATTTGGGTGATTTTAGAGAAATATTGTAGGATTAAATAATTTAATGGAGAGTACATGAAAATGGGTAACAAATAAATAAATTCTCTTTAATCGAGTTTGTTTATCGAGAGGAATTGAAAAGAGAATCTTTAAAAACATGAATTTCCTAATAAAAGAAAGATAAATTGAGCTGGATGAATATTTTTGGTATATAAAAATATAATATAAGAGACATATATAATAATAATTAAGAGATAAATTGAGTCAAAGAGAGAAAAAGTGTAACCCAAAGGAAATATAGAGGTTTAGAGTGATCTCTTACATTGTGATTTCCTTTATTTGAACGTGCTTTAACATCCTGTATAATGGTATAAAGTATGTTATTAATTTATAAAAAAACCATATTCATATTTATTATATCATATATAATCCTTATATAACCTATAACTGCCTGATTGTTAATAATATTTCATTGTTTTCCTTGTTTCATCTGTTAACTACTTCATTTTTTCATGCATATTTTGTCATGTAAACTTCGATTTATGTGTATGGGATATAGATTCATCATCTAAAAAATGTTATTAATGATATAATTATCATATATAATGATTTAATACATTTTTATAACCACTATTGGATATGTAAAATGAGTTGTATCGCTTTATGAAGATGGTAGGTTGTACGTACACACAAGCGATAGTATCATTACCTTAATGGTGAATGGGTAGAGAAATAGATGATATCTTAATTTTCAAGAATCCAAATCATGTCATAGGTATCATATATATATATATATATATATACTTATTATTTCCAAAACTATAACCATCCTATTAAAGTGGTGATGAAAAACAAATTACACCACTGCGTGGAGACGGTAAGTCGTATGTACGCACACGCAGTGCTTTTGTTTTTCATAAGATGGATAAAATGTGAAATATAGTTGTGTAGTAATCATAATAACATCTCAATATATAAATAATATTAGATTTATTATTTTATTATGGGTATAACATATTTAGAGGAGGTAGAAGAAGAAATAAATTTGAAAGAGTCGGTGAAGAGGATTACCTCATCTATGAAGGATCACCTATATAACTTCTCTTAAGGGACCTAGGGTAGGTATTTTGGAAGTTCAAAAACCACAATAACTTAAATAAGGATGTTTATATGATAAATAGGCAAATATTGGTTGAGATATATGGATCAAGGTGGTGTAAATAAGTGAAGGAATGGGTTCTCTTTTATAATTGAGCTGAGGGGCACTTTTGGAATTTCTCAAAATATTAAATTATAATAAAATTATTAGAGTCAAATGATTCCAAATTTCCCATAAATTAATATGGAATGAAATTTTTAACCATATAATACCACCTTTGTCCCTATTTAATATTTTTATGATAAAATATTAATCCCATAAAATATCATTATTATCAATTTTCATACTATTCATTACTATGACTTTAAAAACATTAAAAAACAATTAAAGTTTGAACCAACTATTTTATTATGTTTTAAATATGTCATTATCATCAAGATAATTCATGTATCACTTTAAATATATCAAATTATATTTATTTTAATATTTTTAATATCATTTATTTAATTTTTTCATTAAATGAATAATTATTGTATCATCGTTATGTAAGCATTTAAGGTAATATTTATTCACTAAAACTTATAAATAAATTATCATTATGAATATAAATCTTTTAGATTTAAAAATACTATTTATAACCAAACATATATGTAAGAACTCGGATCTTTCTTTTAGGTATGTTTTTCCTTTTCTGGTCATTTTTGAGAAAAAGAGGAAATTCTGGAAATTTTTGAAGTACACATCATGTACTTCCTTGCTGCAGGAGACCATGTGTTGGTAATGTCCTAGCCACACACATGGTTGTGTGGGGTGACATGGAGGCCACCTAAAGAGGAGTACAGAAAAGGTGAGTACACGTTGTGTACTTCAAAATTACACTGCGTGTATTTTCTTTTTTTTCATTAAACAGACCGGGGTCACGTCTAACCCCCAGAAACGTCTTCTTATTGGTCAAGTTCGTCTGAGAGAAACCATACGATGCCAAAACTTCTCTGATCCCCCGAGCCTCCGTATGTTCTCCGAATCGACCATCGTCGATTGCATTGGAACCACAGCGGCAAGATATTCTTTCTTCTTGAGTTTCATTCCATGAATTCTATTCTTTCTGAAGTTATCATGGGTTGATTATTTTAGACGTTTTTGTAGATATTCGAAGTTCCAAGGATATTCAAGCTTCGAGGTTCACTTATAGCGATCTCCTAATGCCAAGGTTGGTGGTTTGTGCCTTTCTGTAGGAATTCTTTGAATATCGTGTGCAAACTCGCCCAATACCTGTGAACGGGGTATTGCATGTTTACCATTTTACCCATGTTGTTTGTCTTCCATGATAGTATGCTTGTGTAGAGGATGAATGGATGTCAATAGGGTTGTTTTGATATGCTTTGGATGTTTTGCCCATGCTTTGTTCTGTTTACGACCATTGGTCCTGTTTAGCATGTTGGTCGTTTACCTGTTTTCGATGCCTTGTGGTTGTAGGATGGAGTGTTGTTTTTTGGAATGATTGATATGTCGTAGATTGGTTATCAAATTATCCCTATAGGTTTAATTTGTCCATATAGCATTACTATGCATTGACCTACACGGGGCCGTGAGAACCTGGTGTAGTAGACTATAATGGGATAGACTGAGTGAGCTTCCTCAGAGAGTCTTTGAGAATTATAGACTATAAGGGGATAGACTGAGTGAGATTATTGAGAGAGTCTTTGAGAATTATAGACTATAGGGGGATATACTGAGTGTGCTTCCTTAGATAGTCTTTGGGAATTATGGACTATAAGGGGATAGACTTAGTGAGCCTCCTCGGAGAGTCTTTGTTTTACTTTGAATTACCTTGAACCATCCTAGACTATAGGAGGAATTGACAGAGTGAGATTCCTCAGAGAGTCTTTGTACGACTTGGGATATAAGAGTAATTGACTGAGTGAGCTTCCTCAGAGAGTCTCTTGACCTTGGGGATATAAGGGGAATTGACCTTGTGTGCTTCCTCAGAGAGTCCTTGACTACCTTAGACTATAAGAGGAATTGACCGTGAGTGCTTCCTCATAGAGTCTTTATGAATTATTATGACATAACCAGAGCGGTTAGGCTGAGTGTATTGCCCATAGGGTTACTTTTACTTGTTAGGTAGGACCAGAGGGGATGGTAGAGAGTACTTCCCAGAGGGTTACCTATTTTTGTTTAGCTGTTGTTTGATACTGATACTGTGGATTGTTTACTACTGAGTACTTTCCTGTTTACTGTTTTATGCACTTTTACCTGCCATATAATCATTGACTATTAGGAACAGATCTTCAGGTGGTTGCCTGTTGGGATTTAGTCTCACACTGTATTTGGGCCATGATTTTGGGCCCAAATAGATTATATTGTTGTAGGTATAGATAAGGGAAAGCGCCCTTCCACTTTATGTACTTGATTTGCTAAGGAAATAGAGAGAATGGGACCAATATTTGGCTTGAGATGTTGAGGAGCTATTATCTGTTTATTTTTTACTTTGGTTTAGTACTATTTTTATTCAGCATTGTGACTTGTTTGTCTATTTTCCTAGACATATGTATCATGCATCATTATGTATATGTTCCAGCTGTTTATTTCTTCTAGTCTTCTATTGTTTAATTTTGTATGGTTTATTACTTCTAACTCTATTGATTTTTTCTTCTTCTGCTGTGTAATCTGCCAATGAGATCATAGTTTCCCCACTATCTCACCCAAGGCCCTCATTGCTAGTCAGAAGCCTCTGGAATTCAGGGAAATGCGCTTGAGGCCATGTGACCAACTGGGTACGGGGTGCCTCTGGGTGGCTTCCGGAACCAGGACGTTACAAAGTGGTATCAGAGGGTATTCATTTCTCTTGACTTATAGTTTAGATCCTATAGTCAGGGATAGGACAGAATAGGTACTTGGTAATAAGTTGTGCCCGGGAGTAGCTAACTCGTGTACAGGGAAAATCCAATCTACCTCGTTATTGCAATTTTATGATTTTTCAATTTTACAGTTGATTTGATTTTCACTGTTGGGTGACTCACTTGCTTTGAGCTATTAATGTTGACGTTATTGGGGTTCTATCTCTATCTCAACCTGATTAGATGAGGGTATTCCATCTCATGCATCATATAGGCACTTCCTAGAAATCACATGTCATGCATTCTTTCCATTCCATCTAGGATGCATTAGAAATTGCATGTTTTTGTGATAGATGTTGTGTAGAATATGCATGTTGTTGTGATCGATGCCTTGATAAAAATACCTATTGTTTTATAAAGTATTTTTTGTGTAAGTATTTTTTTGGATGAATGTCAAACTTTGGTTCTTGAGGTGTTATGGGCCCTCATGGACCGGAATTTGGTGGATCATCACCTTGTTGTCTTGTTTATAACATGTATAAGATGCTGAGATTTGATTTGCGGGGAGTATGGGCCCTCACGGATCAGGATTTGGCACCTTAACGCTCGTTTTCTATGTTCTCTAGGATTTGGAGTAGTTTCTGAGGCTACTGTCTGGAAAAACCCAAAATACATGGCATTTACTTTATGAATACACGCCGTGTAGTCTATAATTGTGTCACTGACTATGTGGGTAGGGATACGGGGTTGTGAAAATCTTACAGGAACACGCCGTGTACAGTACGTACACGTCATGTTGTAGTGATTGTGTGTCTACCCATGTGACTAATGACACATATGAGGAAAACTTGAGATATGCATGTCGTGTCGGGATTGAACACGTCGTGTCGTATAACCTAAGTATCTGGCCGTGTAATGAACAACATGGATGGATAAACCTTAATCCTACACATGTCGTGTCGACTTTGAACATGCCGTGTAGTCTGACCTAGGTACCCGGCCGTGTCACGAACAACATGGGTCATTGTTATCCATTATTGTACATGTCGTGTCCACCTGAAGTACATGTCGTGTAGAGTGAGTCGTTTAACCGGCCGTGTGACTAAAAACACGGTTTGTTGAAACTTTTCTGGTACACGTCGTGTCTGTCATGAAAACACCGTGTGGTCTAGGATTAAGAGGACCATGTGGGTTAGCCGTGTAGAAGGACTCGGGTAGGGAAGGAGGATTCAATTACATTCTGTGTGTTAGTACAACACGCCATGTGTTTGGGTGTTACACAACTAGTTTAGGTAGGATTACACTCCCATGTGAATTACTTAAGGGAACACGCCGTGTAGGAATTGTACACGTCGTGTAGTCATATTTTTTAGCTTGAATTATTTATTTATCCTATTTAATTCTTATGCTACGAGTTTTCAGTACTTGATAATATTGATCTAAGGTGTGCGCTTGACCTTGCAGAGTCATGCCACTGAGACATCCTTCGGTTGTACGCCAATTTCCAGATGGTGATCAGACACCGGATATGGCGGATCAAGGACTTCCAGCAGATCCTCCCATTGTGCCAGCCTTGGCACCAGCCGTTATACCTGACGCAGGTGCTGATGCACAGTTTAGGGAAGGCTTTCTGAGGATGATGCAGAATTTTAAGGGAAAGTCATCTCCTTTCCTGTCGATGGAGGAACTGATGTGGTTTTTTCAGCAGAAGCATCCTCCTACTTTCTCATGGGATAGAGGACCCCAGGCTGCAGAGTCATAGCTAGAGGCCACACTGAAAATTTTTGAGCATCTGGAGATACCTCCAGAGAAGAGGGTGAAGCTCGCTACATATATTCTCTGATACTCCCCCAAGAGGTGGTTGGAGGTGATCTCACAATCAGGACACCAGCAGAGTATTAATTGAGATGAGTTTCGGCACATCTTCTACAATTACTTCTACTCGGAGACCTTGAGGTACGATCGAGCCTGTGAGTTTATGAGTCTGGAGCAGGGTACTCTTTCTGTTATGGAGTACTCATATCTCTTTATGGAGCTACAGCGTTTCATGCCTATTACAGGAAGTGATGAGTTATTCCGCACATGAAAGTTTGAGGATGGTCTGAGGCATGACATCTGATCATAGGTGAACATCTTCAGGTTGAATTTGATATCCTATATCGCCAACCAGACGCTGATCACTGAGCACAATATAAGGGATTCTAGAGTAGTGATCCAGGGCGGTTCGACATCTAGAGTTAGTGTTCCTCCTACTGATAGCAGGAAGCACCACAAGAAGTCTGCTCAAGGAGATCAGAGTAGGCGGGATGTATCTTCAGGCATCCATGTAGTATGATACCAGTGCGGGAGGAGCGGGCATACTAGGCCCCAGTGCCAGAGAGACCTGATAGAGTGTCGATATTTCAGCAAGATGGGCCATGTTAAGCGTTTCTGTCAGATCTTCTCACCTGCAACTGGTGGCTGGGGTTCTTCTATGACTCTGTGTTCAGGAGCATCATCGCCAGTTTCTCACCAGTCTGGGAACTGGAGTTCTTCCGGTCGTTCGGGTTGAGGTGGAGGTTGTGGTCGTGGTGGTCAGTCACCAGGTTATCAGCGACAGCAGAGTGGATCAGCTCAAAGTGGTCAGGCAGGGTCGTAGGGTTGTGGAGTAGGCTAGACTTTTGTATTGGAGCAGGCCCAGAAGGAGCAGGATCCAGGACCTTCTACAGTTTGAGGTACGATCTTAGTAGCCTCAGTTTTATCTTCATCTCTTTTAGATATAGGGGCTTCCCATAGATTTATATCTATCACTATTGTGGAGAGTCTTGGTCTCTGCATCTATTCTTCTGCTGACATCTTGACACTATACACACCGTTGGGGACTAGGACGACTAGTGTACGTCAGTACAAGGAGTTCCCTCTTGAGGTTGTTGGATGTCACTTTCTAAGGGACCTATATGTCCTAGAGATGATAGGTTATGATGTCATTCTTGATATGGACTGGTTAGTTCCCTTCCAGGCATTTTTCGATTGCTATCGTTGCAGGGTGAGGTTCATATCACCATAGGGTGGATCTTTTCTTCATAAGGGAGAGTGGGTTGTCCAGGTAAGTAGAGCGGGTCCAGAGCATCTTTGGTTAGGAGGAGTTACATCCTAGATTTCTAGTCTATATCTGGATGACCAGGGGACTTCTCAGCTATAATTTACTCTAGTGGTGGAACGTTTCAGGGATGTCTTTCTAGAGGACTTTTCAGGTTTGCCTCTAGAGCGTGAGGTAGACTTTTTGATTGAGCTCGTGCCAGGAGTAGCACCAGTGTCCATTTATACTTATTGGATGGCTACACCTGAGTTGCAGGAGCTCAAGAAGTAGTTGGAGGAGTTTAAAGAAAAGTGTTTCATCTGACCCATTACTTCTCCCTGGGGTTCGCCTGTCCTTTTTGCGAAGAAGGCAGAAAATACTCTCAGGCTTTACATGGATTATAGGAAGCTGAACCAGTTGATGGTCAAGAACCGATATCCCTTACCGAGGATTGATGATCTCTTCGATCAGCTTTGAGGAGCCCGGGTGTTCTCGAAGATTGACTTGAGGTCTGGTTACCATCAGTTGTGCGTTAGACCATCATATATACCTCTTACAGCCTTCTAGAGCGGGTACGGTCTATACAAGTATGTAGTTATGTCGTTTGGTCTCACGAACGCGCCTACAGTTTTCATGGAACTGATGAACTGAGTGTTCCATCCATAATCGGATTCCTTCGTGGTTGACTTTGTAGACGATATCTTGGTGTACTCTCACACTCGACACGAACATGCCACACATCTTGATATCATTCTAAGTACACTGAGAGAGCATCAGTTATATGATAATCTCTCAAAATGACACTTTTGGATGGATCAGATTCACTTATTGGGTTACATTATCTTAGAGACGGGAGTATCAGTAGACCCAGAGAAAGTGAAGGAAGTAGTTTCCTGGGAGAAGACAAAGAACGTCTTTGATGTGTGGAGTTTTTTAGGGCTTGCTGAAAACTATAGACTCTTTATTCAGGATTTTTCATGCTTAGAAGCACCGTTGACCGGTCTAACTAAGAAGGGTGCAAAGTTCATGTGGTCAGATTCTTGTGAGTCAGCCTTTCAGAAACTAAAATAGAGGTTGAATTCAGATAAGATAATAGTCTTTCCAGAGCTAGGCAAGCATTATACTATTTATTGTGATGCTTTGGGTATCGGGCTGGGATTTTTTCTTATGCAGGGATAGGGAGTTGTTTCATACGGGTCTCGTCAGTTGAGGCCACACGAGAGGAACTACCCAACGCATGATCTAGAGTTGGTAGTTGTTTTTTATTCCCTACATTGTTGGAGACATTATCTTTTGGGAAATCATTTTGTGGTTTTCACCGACCAAAAAAGTATCAAGTACATTTTCACTCAGTGTGAATTGAATTTAAGGTAGAGAAGGTGGGTTGAGTACCTACAGTCCTTAGACTTTGATCATGCCTACATGCCTGGGAAAGGCAATGCAGTGGATGATGCACTGAACAAGAGGACTCGGATATAGGCAGTTCAGGAGGCCATCTGTGAGTGGCATCTTATGGATCTATTCTCTAGGATGCATTTGGAGGTGCATGATAGTTTATGGCAGACGTTCCTATCTTCTGTAGTTGTTACCTCTACCCTTATTGATTGAGTTTGAATGAGGCAGCTATCAGATTCTGAAGGCCTAGTCCTACGGGAGAGTGTGTCAGGGGATGAACCTATTCTTGGATGGACCATAGGTGGGTATGAGATCTTGCGTTTCCAGGGTCACGTATGGGTGCCAGCAGACATACGCAAAGAGATAATGCGAGACTTTTATTCCTCTATTTGGGAAGTTCATCCTGGTGTCACCAAGATGTACCGTGATCTACACTACCAATATTGGTTTCCAGGTATGAAGAAAGATATTTCAGGTTTCTTCTTGAGGTGTTCCACCTGTCAGCAGGTGAAGGTAGAGCATCAGCGACCAGCAGGGCATCTACAGCAGTAATCCATTTCTGAGTGGAAGTTGAATGATGTCACGATGGACTTTGTGACCGGTTTTCCGAGGACACTGCGAGAGAATGATGCGGTATGGGTTGTCATTGACAGACTCACGAAGGTTTCTCACTTCTTTCCGATCAAGGAGACCTTCAGTGTTGATGATCTGGGACATTTTTACATCCGAGAGATTTTACGTCTACATGGGGTTCCCCACTCCATTTTCTCGGATAGGGATGCACATTTTACTTCTCGGTTCTGGAAGGGGATTCATAAGTCTTTGGGTACACATGTACTTTTGAGTAAATCATACCATCCCTGGACTGATGGCCAGTCCGAGCATATGATTCAGGTGCTTGAGGACATGCTCTGAGCATTCATTCTGGATTTTAGAGGTTCTTGGGAGAAGCATATACCTATAGTGGAGTTTTCTTACAACAATATTTTTCAAGAAACTATTCAGATGGAACCTTATGAGGATTTTTACCATAGGCCATGCCGATCACCCTCATGTTGGCTGGAGGCAGGAGAGGCAGCTTTGCTGGGACCTCTTCTTGTTCAGGAGACCACATAGTAGATAGAGTTGATTCAGAAGAGAATGGATAATAAGCAGTCTCATCAGAAGTCTTATGCTGATCAGCGAAGATGACCTCTGGAGTTTGAGGTCAGGTATTAGGTTTTCCTACATGTCGTACCAAGGTTGGGACACAGGAGGATTAGGAGATAGGGAAAGCTTTCACCAATATACGTCGGGCCATTTGAGGTGTTGGAGATAGTTGGGCCGGTTTCCTATCGGTTGCAGTTACCTCAGAGGTACTGGTCTATTCATGATGTCTTCCACATTTCTCAACTCTGATGTTACTTTTCAGACCCATCTCATGTCTTTCAACTTGAGAAGGTTGAGCTCGAAGCGGATGCATCGTTTGAGGAGCATCCTCACCGGATTTTCGATCGCAGTACAAAGGTTCTCCGTGGTTGGTTTGTTCCTCTAGTACGGGTGCTATGGAATTATGGGTAGGTACAGGACAAGACTTGGGAGAGGGAGGTCGATATACGAGCACAATGGCCGGAGATATTTAAGTTTTCTTCCTCTATGGCATGCTAGGGAAATTCGGGGATGAATTTCTTTAAGGGGGGAAGTTTGTAAGAACCCAGATCTTCCTTTCAGGTATGTTTTTCCTTTGCTGGTTGTTTTTGAGAAAAAGAGGAAATTCTGGAAATTTTTGAAGTACATTCCATGTGCTTTATGAGTACATGTCGTGTACTTCCTTTTTGCAGGAGACCGTGTGTTGGCCCTGTCCTAGCCACACACATGGCCGTGTAGGGGTGACATGGTGGCCACCTAAAGCGGAGTACGGAAAAGGCGAGTACATGTTGTGTACTTCAAAAGTACATGGAATTTATTTTCTTTTTTTCATTAAACAGACCGGGGTCTCTTCTAACCCCCAGAAGCATCTTCTTCTAGGTCTCGTTTGGCCGAGAGAAACCATATGGCACCAAAACTTCTCCGAGCCCCCAAGCATCAGTCTGTTCTCCATATCGACCACTGTCGATTGCATTGGAACTACAGTGGTAAGATCTTCCTTCTTCTTGAGTTTCATTCCATGATTTCTCTTCTTTCTCAAGTTATTGTGGGTTGATAATTTTAGACATTTTTGTAGATATTCGACGTTCCAAGGAGATTCAAGCTTTGAGGTTCACATATAGCGATCTCCTAACACCAAGGAAGGTGGTTTTTGCCTTTCCGTAGGAAGTCTTTGAACATCGTGTGCAAAATCGCCCAATACCCATGAACGGGGTATTATGTGTTTACCATTTTACCCCTGTTGTTTGCTTTCCATGCTAGTATGATTTTTTAGAGGATGATTGGATATAAATAGGTTTGTTTTTCTATGCTTTGGATTTTTTCCCATACTTTGTTCTATTTACGATCGTTGGTCATGTTTAGACTGTTGGTCATTTACCTGTTTTCCATGCCTTGTGGTTGTAGGATGAACTGTTATTTTATAGCATGCTTGATATGGCATATATTGGTTAGCCAAGTAGCCCTATAGGTTTACTTTCTCTATATAGCATTACTATGCGTTGACCTACAAGGGGTCATGAGAACCTGGTGTAGTATTCTATATGGGGATAGACCGAGTGAGCTTCCTCAGAGAGTCTTTGAGCATTATATACTATAAGGGGATAGACCAAGTGAGCTTACTCAGAGAGTCTTTGAGAATTATAGACTATAGGGGGATAGACTGAGTGTGCTTCCTCAAAGAGTCTTTGGGAATTATGGACTATAAGGGGATAGACTGAGTGAGCTTCCTCAGAGAGTCTTTGTTTTACTTTGAATTACCTTGAACCATCATATACTATAGGAGGAATTAAATGAGTGAGCTTCCTCAGAGAGTCTTTGTACGACTTGGGATATAAGAGGAATTGACCAACTGATATTCCTCACAGAGTCTCTTGACCTTGGGGCTATAAGGGTAATTGACCTTGTGTGCTTCCTTAGAGAGTCCTTGACTACCTTAGAATATAAGGGGAATTGACCGTGAGTGCTTCCTTAGAGAGTATTTATGAATTATTATGAAAAAACCAGAGGGGTTAGGTTGAGTGTACTGCCTAGAGGGTTACTTGTACTTGTTAGGTATGACCATAGGGGATGACTGTGAGTACTTCCCATAGGGTTACCTGTTTGTGTTTAGTTGTTGCTTGATACTGATAATGTGGATCGTTTACAACAGAGTACTTTCCGGTTTATTTCTTTCTTTACTTTTACCTACCATATATTCACTGACTATTAGGTACAGATCTTTGGGTGGTTGCCTATTGGGATTTAGTCTCACACCTTGTTTGGGTCATGCTTTTAGGCCCAAACAAATTATATTGTTGCAGGTATAGATAAGGGAAAGTGTCCTTCCACTTCAGGTACTTGATTTGCTGAGGAACTAGAGATCATGGGACCAATATTTGGGTTGCGATGCTGAGGAGTTGTTATCTGTTTCTTTTGTACTTTGGTTTATTACTGTTTATATTCAGCATTGTGACTTGTTTGGTTGTTTTCCTAGACATATGTATCATGCATCATTATGTATATGTTCCAACTGTTTATTTATTCTACTCTTCCGCTGTTTACTTTTGTATGGTTTATTACTACTACTTTTATTGCCTTTGTCTTCTTCCACTGTGTACTCTGCCAATGAGGGCATAGTTTCACCACTATCACACCTGATGCCCTCGCTGCTAGTCGGCAAGCTCTGGCATTCGGGGAAATGTGCTTGAGGCAATGTGACCAACTGGGTACGGGGCGCCTCTAGGTGGCTTCCGGAACCAGGACATTACAATATCCTCTCAATAACACTACATTAAAAATATTATACTTATTAAAAATATAAGTGTGACATGTTTGAATTTTCTTTAAATAAAATACTATAAATGTCATAATCTTATCCAAGTGGCATCAAATGGTCATAAATTAGACCCTTGGACGATTATAGTAAAAAATTACTCATCCAATAAAATTTCTCCAAGTTTTAGATTAATTTTATAGTCCTTATCATATTATTTTTACTCTTAATTACTTAATTTACCATTTCTCGTAGTAACAAAAATCACTAAGGTTGTTATTCATATTTACCAAAAATAAAAGGGATATATTTACTAAATTTGGAATTCCTGATTCAAAATATAAAATCAATTTTTCAAAATTCAAAACACAAAAGTGGAAGAATTTAATTTATTATTAAACCAAAAAAACGCAATGAAAAACAATTTTTCCGAAAAATGCCTTTTTAAGTACAAAATGTTTTTACACTAAATTAATATATAAAATTAATTTAAAATAACAAAATTAGATTATTTATAATCAAAAGAAACTAATTATATTTTAAAACTAATCCAAAATATAATTTTACTTTTTCAATGATTTAAATAAAAATACAGTTTTCAGTGTAAATCAGTATTTTCACTATTCATTAAAATTTCAAACTTTTTAGAAAATTCTCAAAAATTAATAATAAGATAATTTTTACATGATGATTTCAAAAATTAATTTTATTTTTTAAAATAAATTTTCTAAAATTTTCAAAATTAATTATATTTATTTTCTCATTGAAAGTAATAAAAAAAATTTTAAGAAAATTTATTTTTGAAGAATAAAATGACTTTACTAAAAATTAAGTGTTTATTTTATAATAATTAATAAATATATTTCATAATATGGTTATTCATATTCATAACTTTCAATTCAACATCTAGGTTATAAGGGTCATATTAAAATAATAATTTTTTAATAGTATATCACGGTTTGTTTAAACTCAGTGTTGCGTGCAGCACAAGCTACCCAAAAAATCAAAATATTTCATAAAAATATCAGGGTGTTACATGAAAATCAGATAGCCTCCTGCTCATTTCCCTCCCTCTATATCTTTGGAATTTTTGAAGGATGGTGCATTGGTGTATTCAACTTGGAATTACCCTTAGACCCCTTAGTCTTTCCCTTCCTCTTTTCACCATAAGGACTGAAGAATTGGTATTATTCATATCCTTATCAGTTTGAAAAACTAAAGTAGATAGATCTCGGAGAGACTTTGTCATATTATTCATGTTGTAATTGACAATAAAAGTCATAAATATTGGTGGTAAAGAGATAATAATGAGATCAGTCATTAGTTCTTGGTTCAGCTTGAACCTAAGGGCTTAAAGTCTCTCAATGTACATGATCGTCTTGAGTACATGAGGTAATGATTAATTCCCTTCTACTAGCCTACACCTATATAGTGCACTGGATATTTCATAAATTTTTTATCTAACTCTAATTATTGAATATGATTTAGCATCTTGTAGGAATATTTATCTTCATGCATTTTCTACAGTTGACTGGACATAGATTACAACGTGATACATTGTACATCTAGAGCATCATCTACATGATTATTTCATTTGTATTTATCCATATTACTTGCTCCCTAAGGAGGATCGGTTGAAAGTGAGGACTCTATCATATAAAGCTTCCTCTCTTGGTGTAGTACTATATGCAAGTGTATGTACCACTCCTAAAAGTTATGGCCAGTCAAGATATTTTTTTTATCCAGAATAGACCATAGTGATAATGTTCCAGTGGTGTTCGTGATTGTCATTTTTATCTACAATAAAATATTTAGCAGTTATAACTTTATCTTGATTACCGATTTAGACATTATTGATTAATTAATTAAATCATTAAATATCTCTCACTATTTTATTGAACCCTAGTAGTCCTCATTTCTAGATTTGGAATGATCAGTTTTTTGAGTATTAAAGTGGCAAGGATCCTTGAAACCTCCCCACATAGTCAACAAGTTATGTCTAAGATGCTACTTGGGGAGTTCCAAAGTAGGAATTGGTCAGGACAACCATATTAAATTGTGGTTCCTTGAACTATTGAGTGAAGTCTCAACTTCTTGGAATTGTAACTTTGATTCCCTCAATGTTTTTCCTATAAAGTGGTAGCAAGCTAGATATGGCTATTTATTTGCAACCAACTTTAGTTAAGTCAACCTATCATTTACAAAGGAACTTCCCTGTAGTATAATACACCCTTAACTAGGGCCTATGATCACCCCTTACATCTGGTTCTGTTCAAATTTAAACAATGGAAGACGTTTGGGACTTAATATTTCTTTGAGGGTTTTTAATATTTCTAGAAAAAATTAATAATTTACTGTTAAATATATTAATATTATGTAGTTGTTATCAAAAATAAATATTCATTAATAAAATACATTCATTGCATCTTTATGAATTTTTCTATTTATTATTTTATGTGTTTCTCACAGACATGAAAATGTATAAAATAATAAACAATTCATAAAGGAAATAAATTACCCAACCAGTCTTGAGCATCTGATATTGGTTGATCCATTTCAACTTAATGGATCAACTATGATCTAGGGGTATAATACCTGAGTTGAATCTTGACTCATATCGCAATTCTCCTCAGTCTAGTGTTTTCACTTCTCGTCTAGGATATCGCCTCGTCTTGGCATGGTACACATCTTAAATCATCATCGTTAATAGTAAAAATGTACTCGCATGTAGGTGAGGGGGTCTCAAGAATCTCTATGTACATATAGAAATAAAACTAATGGACGTGAAGGACCTTATACATATTAAGGGTAAAAAGATTATGTTCATACTATCTCAAAAACTAATTAAATATTGCAAGAATCGTGCACAGTTATAATAATTAATTAAATAAAATTAACTCATACAGACAAAGGGATGGTCATTGCTCAAGGTCAGTTGGTAAGAAAATTAAAAGTGTGATAAAAAATTAAAATGTTATAAATTTAAGATGAGGAAATTTTAATAAATTAAATGAATCACTTTAAATTCAAATAATTTAAGTTAGTTTGGTCCCATATTTAATATAATTTTTAATTCCAAAATTAAATTAATAATTTTATTTAATTTTAGACCAAAATTATTTTTTTGGAATATTAAAATTATTATTTTTAAATTCAAAAAAATAATTAATTAATTTCATGGATTTTTAAAACTTTCATAGGCTCTAGAACCCCACCCAAGCCCATTTCAGGTCGGACCGAACTCGGGTAGGCCCATTCCAAGTCAAGAAGACCCATGCAAGGCGGTTCCAGGTCGGGTAGACCCGCCCTGAATCGTTCTGAGTCAAACAGACCCAGTTTAGTCTTGATTCACCTGATATGGACAAGGGGGTTCACCGATGACTGGAATGCATTGGCTGATGGAAACGCGGTGGGACTCAGTTGAGGTACACATCTGTTGCGGTGGTGGCTTGGTGGTCGATTGTGGGAGAGGAGGTTGTATTGTCGGTTGGGTCAGTCAAAGAATGTGACAACCATGAGTGGGGTTTGGACACCGTGGTTGACCAATGGAGAACTAGATCAGCGCGTCTAGGGACACTGACCAGGGATGACAACTAAAGGTTCTCATTTAAAGGCGGTAGTGGTCACAGATGGCCAAGTGGGGAAACGATCGATGTGGACCATTCCCGAGCAGGGAGGAGGGGTCGGGAGCTGACAGGTGGGCAGCCAGATGTGACGGCACTGGATGGTGTGGTGGTCGTAGGTTACCACGTAGAGAAGTCTGATGGGGTGCGACGGGGGTGGTGGCATAAAGAGGAGGACAGATACGAGCAGGGAAACGTCCATCAATCGGGAAGAGGGTAACACATGCAGGCTGGTTAGGGAGGGGGTGCCACAAGGAAGACCCCTTGTGAGTTTTTAAAATTCTTTTTTATATAACCTTAGCTTTTACAAGATGTTATTGCCCCCTGTTTACCTTGAAGAAGTTCTTCCCCCTCCCCTTCATTTTTGGCCATATGAAAATTTTCTTAAATCCAAAACATATGCACTTTAAGAAAATATTTTTTAAAAATAGTGATTGATCATTTCCACAATGTTTTTAGAATATTTCCTTTTAGAAATATTGTTCTAGGTGGAAGATGGCCGGAACTGGTTGCTAGAAATGCTTGGAAAACATAATATATATATGTGGGGGGGTCTTTAAATTTTTAATACTTGAAAATCACAAATGATTTATGTCAAAAAAAATTTGGATTGTCTTAACTTGGTTATCTAGGATCAGATCTGTGCACGGTCAAATCCATTGGGACCAAATTAAATATATCTACTTAAATTTAAGGTAATTTTAATTTTCTTGGCTCAAAAAATTCAAGTGATCTCTTCGATATCAATTTTTGGTAGCGGGACATGCAACGAAAGACGATGGGATGGGGATTTAAAATTTTCATCACCGGAGTGGAAAAACTTTATCATCTCTAATTATCCAAGCCCCTGTAGAGGTATGAGGATCTAAATTTAATTAATTAAGTACAAAATTTAAACGAATTATTTCCTAGTTTTTATCGAAGACGTGCTTGACTGTCACTCTTCATCGGCGACCATTACTTGAAGGATCAGAGGGACCCCTCTGGATTATCCACATGCTTCAAGAGTCCATAGGAACACTACTTTTTTGAATTTAGGTTCTAGCATAGAGGTCTGACGACACTTTGACATTGTAACGATCAACACAACTCCCTTCCTATGATTTGCAAAGGTGTTCTTGGATCGATTGCTTGGGTGGATCATTTCTCTCTCTAGGATGTGGGAAGGATTAGAGAGGACCTCTCAAAATCGTGGGTATGAATAGTCCTCAGTAAATGATCCATCTCCTTCTTGTATAGTGATATCTAATTACCTAGAAAGGGTTATTGACCCCTATATAGCTAACACTCACTAAATAAGCAATAAATGACCCATTATGATGAACTAATTGCATCATAAATGTCATTTATATTTTATCACCTACTTGTGATATATAATAAATATATTACATGATAAAACTGAGTCATTAACTCGACTCATAATTCCTGAAATGTTAAATGAACCTTGAATATTAACATAATATTCGTTCATATAATATTTTTCCATGTATTCACTTAATGTCTTGTGAATAATTCAAATAAATAAGTTCAAATATAATTATTATATTCTCAAATAATAATGAATTTATTTATTTCTCAGCGGTCATTTAATACTTGGACATATGGTGGATCTTACTATTAAATAGGCTAAATGAGTTTTTATACCTAGGTTATACTTTCCATAATTGTACTTTGGTCCCTAGAAAGTAATAACCTTCATTTTACACCTTTGCGCACACTTGTGACTTAATAAACTTACCATAAATGTCACAAATATTTTATAACTCACTTGTAACACTTTAACATGTTACATGATAAAATATGAACCATTAACTCAGCCTGTAACCTCCATAAATAATTTAACAAACCTTGAATGTGTTATGTTCATTCGAAAAATTATATTTTCTCATATTCACTTTTATGATCAAAAAACTTGTGAATACCTTGAGAAATAAATTTAATCACCATTATTCTAAACTTTCATAATATAATTTAATTATTTTTACTTGTGATCGATCACACTCTAATGTTCACTGGCCCCCACACGTACGGCCCACTTCGTCCTAAACTTTTATTCAACCCAATAGGTGGAATTTTTGGATACACTTAGTGTGTCACCCTCTAAGTCTTTATCTTGATAGAAGTGAGTCCAACTCACATACCAAGAGCGGAGTCTTACAACCCATCATGTCCCCTAAGGAGATAAGTAATTTCATAACTATGACTAACTCTAACAAACACATTATGTGTGATTTATTCTATTTTACCCATGATATCTCATAAAGTAGGATACACACTTATATAATCATCCTTTTGATGATTTATATATTTCATGGCCTTTCTGGATGAACTTGGATTCTTGTACCATGGTCATGGATTTAATGAAGGTAATACCATCTTGGTCAACCTGGGCCAATGAGATATCTCTTCTTCAACTCAGAAGCGACAAATTTCATCTTGATCATTCAACCAATGTCATACCACTAATGACGCACCTAACACAATCTACCTCGCCACAACTTCAATTTCATTGTTTTTACCTTGAATCAAAGTATGTGATCAAATGGTACACATTGATAATGATATCAATACAGGATACAAATACACATGTTCATAGATAATAACAATCAATGACACTTGAAACAAGTGGTGTTCCTATTAGCATATTATTCCTCATGATATCATCTACTTGAGGTCACCAAGTGTGAACTTCATGAAAAGAAGTCTCAATGCTTATGATCCCTCAACACCTGATAATTATCCATCATCTATATCTCATCAGTATGATGTATCTAGACCATAAGACATATAATTAACATTACTATAATAGTATTTTGAGGTTTTTATTATAGTTGGGAACTATTATAACCTTTTGATGTGACATGTAACCTAAGGACGTTACCATGTAAATAGTGGATTCATAAGTATCAACACTATTAAGGTAAGAATAAAACTATGCATATATCAAATCGTATATAGGTAATGGTAATCAAAGTATATAAAGGAGTTGGGTCTAGGGTACCCACTCACAACACTCCCACTTTCACTAGAGCCAACTGCTAACAATTATCAACCCACTAGCTCTCACATGAGTATCATGGTTCTATTGAGATATGGATTTAGTTAGGGGGGCTATCATGTTATCCTTTGTGGATACTCTTCTAACTGCTAATTCACATATCTAAGTAAAAATATTTAAGATATGAAACTTATAAAGTATATGTTTTGTCCTCTGTTGTGATTTGGGATCTTTATAAAGCACCATTGCCGCAGTATTATCACAACATACTATAATAGGGTCTGCACTGCTAGGTATAATTACAAGATTAAAAAAATTGTATCCATAGTTCTTTCTTAGCTACATTTTAAGTCTCTGTATACTTATATTCTTTTATATAATTAACAACCACTAACTTATTTGAGCTCTTCCAGCTCACTACACCACCATTCATGCAAAAGACATATCCTAACTCTGATTTTAGATCATTTTGATCTGTCTAGAATCTAAAATCAGTGTATCCTCTCATGAGTAGCTCCTCATATCCTTCATACACTAGAAATAAGTCCTTTGTATGTCTCAAATAATTTAGGATAGTTTTTACAGTTGTCTGGTGTAGCACTCCTGGATTGGCTTGATATCTACCCACTATGGTTATAGAAAAGGCAATATCAAACCTAGTATATAGAATAGCATACATGATAGATCTCGGTGCCAAAACATAATGGATTCTACTCATTTTTTCAATATCCTCATGTGTCTTTGTACACTTCTTCTTGTAGAGATTAATGTCACATGACACTAGCAAGAATCATCTCTTAGATTGTTTCATATTGTACCTTTTGAGTACCCTATCAATATATGTACTTTGACATAGAATAATCAGTATCTAAGGTCTATCTCAATATATTTTTATCCCTAGAATATAGTTTGTTTCAGATAAGTCTTTCATAGAGAATAATTCATTTAACCAAGTCTTCACTGACTATAATACTTGCACTATATTTTCCATTAATAATATGTTGTCAGCATATAATACTATGAAAACGATGGTACTCCAATTAAGCTTCTTATAGACACATGGATCATTTTCATTATTAATGAAACCAAATTATCTTATAGCCTTGTCAAAATGAACATCCCATGATCGTTATGTCTACTTCAATCCATAAATAGATTTGTTCAGTTTTCATACTTAATTGGCGCTCTTTGAAATAATGAACCCTTTGGGTTATGTCATATAGATGTATTCAACTAACTTCCTATTTAGAAAAGAAATTTTGACATCCATTTTCCAAATTTTATAATCATAGAAGGATACTATTTCAAGTAACATTTTAATGTATTTTAGCATAGCAACTGGTGAGAAGGTTTCATCATAGTCTATGTCTTGACATTGCCTAAAACCCTTCACTGCTAGTCATACTTTATAGGTGTTCACCTGACCATTAATGTCCATTTTTTCTTTAATACCCTTTTACACCCAAAAGTTTTTACATCAGTTGGTGGGTCTACCAAAATCCAAACTTGATTTTGGTATATGAACTCCATTTTAGAATTCATGTCTTATTTCTATTTAGCAGCATCCTTTTCATCTACTTTTCTTGTAGGTTGGAGGTTTATCATTATCTAAGAGTAATGTGACACCTAAATAAGTGGTAAGAAAACTATATCTCTCTGGATCACTAACCTCTCTAGTAGACCTATATAGTACTTATGTTCTAATAACATCTTCATCTCCCACTGTCTCTTGTAGATATTATTCTCGTACCAACTCATGTGAATCTATAACATCAACTTCATCAAAATCAATCTTTCTCCCACTATTTCCATTATAAATGTGTTCAGTTTCTATAAATATAGCATGTATTCATACAATCGTATTTCTATTTGAAGGGGTATATCGGTAATATCCTTTAGTCTCCTTAGGATATCCTATAAAGATGCACTTCGTGTTCCAAGATGTTAATTTTTCACTATGTAGGGTCTTGATAAAAACCTTGAATCCTCATACACGTATGTGCATGAGATTGGGTTTCTTTCCATACCACAATCTCATATGTTGCTTTAGTTGGTACACGATTTAGTGTATATTCTATAGTCTGTAGTGCATACCTTCATGTCAAGTAGGGTTTGATTCATCCTTTTACTGACATCATTCCACTAAGTTGTATACGGAGGAGTGAGTTGGAAAACTATATCACACTACTTTAGATGATCGATGAAATCTTGGTTAAGATATTCTCCACCATGATTTGAGTGGTGTTTCTTGATCTTTTTACCAAGTTGATTCTAAACTTCATTCTAATATTCCTTAAACATGTTAAAGTAATATGACTTATACCACATTAATTAGATATATTCATATCTACTATAGTCATTAGTAAAAGTAATTAAGTAAGAAAAAACACCCCTAGTCTCTTCTAGAAATGGACCACATACATCAGTATAAACCAATTCCAATGGTTATTTGGATCTTTCTCCTTTCCCACTGAAATATTCTTTGGTCATTATACCTTATAAACAAGCATGTCATACATTCAATGGTTTTAACACAATGGAGCCTCAATACCCTTCTTAATATAGTTTTCTTAAATGCTTCTCATTTACATGACCTATCCTAAAGTGTCATAGCTGGGTAGGATATGAGTCATTCTTGCTAGATTTGTCATCATTTTCCAAAACTATATTTTCTGGTTCAATTATATATAACCCATTGTTAAGATTTTTCATACCATAAAATATGTTATCCTTATACATAATAAAACATTTATTTCCAAACTTTAAATAAAATCTCATATTATCTAAACTCAACACTGAGATTGTGTTTCTGGTAATAAATGATATATAATAACAATTATTTAATACAAGAACCATTCCATTGGGCAAAGTAATATGATAACCTATCACTGCCAATATTGCTAGTCTTGCACCATTTTCAACTTTGAGATCTACTTCACCTTTTTAAATTCTCTTGAATTTACTTAGTTCATGTATTTGAATGCAAATGTATTATCCACATGCAGTATCCAATACTCGACTTGTAGAAATAGGCATATTGCATTCAATGACAAATATACCCGAAGCAGAATCATCAACTTGATTTTTCTTCCAAGTTGTGCATTTATTTTTCTAGTGGTCTTTATCTCCACATTCAAAATAGATTTTCTCTTGCTCATTTCTCTCCCTATGTATCTTTGGATTCTTGAAATAGAAATGCATTGGTGTCTTTGACTAGGTTTTAGCCTTTAACACTTTTTCCTTGCCTTTATTCTTCTTCTTCACCATAAGGATAAAAGATTTAGAATTATTCATATCCTTATCTTCTTGTAAAACTAAAGCCAAAAAATCTGGTAGTGACTTTTTCATTCTATTAATATTATAATTAAAAATGAAAGTCGAGAAGTTATGCGGTGAAGAAGAAAGAATGAGATTGGTTTCTAGTTCTTGGTTCAGTATGAACCCAAGGGAATCAAGTCTCTCAATATACCTGATCATCTTAAGTACATTAGGTCCTTCCTGATTCCATTATTCTAGCCCACATCTATAAAAATCACTTGATATCTCATATCTTTCTTTCCAATCTCTCTCCTAGTATAACTCTTAGATATAGGACGTCATTTGGAAAGTATATTTTTCCTCATGAACTTTCTGTAACTCACTAGACAGGGATGAAAACATGAGGCACTGAACATATAGCGCATTATCCATATACTTATTGTATTCAACTTTATTTACCTTGTTCACTCCCTGGGGGAGATCAGTAATAAGTGAATATTACAATACATAAAGCTTCCTTTCTTGACGTAGTACTATGCGTAATCACTTATACTACTCTTGGAAGTTATGGCCGGTCAGGATATTTTCTTTATCCAGTATTGATTGCGGTGAAATTGAATTAGTGCTGGTTTTCATTTGATCTAAAATAAATAATTTTAGGATATTATTACTTCATCGGGATTACCAGTAGACATTTTAAAATTATTAATTTTAAATTTCTCCCACTATTTTTTCAAATCCTAGTATCCCTCAACTACTAGATTCAGAATACTTGGTTGCTTGAGTATTATAGTGGAAAAGATGCTTAAACCTCTCTTCATTGCTAGAGCTATGTCATCACCACTACTTTGAGAATATAAATTAGGATTCTAAATGGTCAACAGCATTAACTCGTGATTTCTTGATTTGTTGAGTGGAGTATCATCTCCTACAAATAATTATTTTGAATTACTCAATGTTTTCCCTCTAAAGTTGGAATAAGATAACTATGAAAACTATTTTTCTGTTAACTTTATTTAAGTTGACCTACCACTCTCATAAGAACTCCCTGGTAGTAAGAGAAACCCTCAACTAGGGTTGATGGGCCCCCCAAATAATCATTTGTGTACAAATTCAAGCGATGGAAGGAATTTAATGACTTAATATTTTCTTTGATAGATTTGAAAATTTAATATCAAATAATGAAATCATTTTCTATTTAACATGCTTATTCTATGTGATCACACTCACAAATTAATGATTCTTTAAATAAAAAAATCACTGAACATGCTCATTTTATCTATACATGTCTGTTTATTATTATACTATGCGATCATGCATAATAAAGATACATTCACAAAATAAACTATGCACATGATAAAATAAATAAATAATGATGTGAGAATGAGATTTTAACTATTGGTTAATCCATCAATCGAATAATGTATTAACTGAACACCTAGGGGAATTTCTTAAGTCAATACCTTACTTGAATTGTAGTGCTTGAAACTCCTATGCACTTCACTTTTTTGGTTTACGCCAACTCTCAACTCGAGATACTTTTTCACGAACTCCTTTGATCATTACATTGTATACTCACATGTAGGTGAGGGGAACTCTGGGCACAAAAAAAAATTATCACTTAAATGTGGACACACAGACCCTTATTCAAATTAAAGATGAAGGGATGATAGGAATATCATCAAAATAAAATAATTATTGTATTTTAAACAACTCAAATGCAATAATTAAATTAAATAAATGATAAACCAAACATGCAAGGGTCAATCTTGGCTCATGATTAGTCAATAAGAAATTATATTGCATTATAAAAATTAAATTTTCTAAAATTTAACTCGATGGTATTTTTAATGATTTAACTTGAATTAACATAATTTTAATTAATTATCAATAGGTCCCACAGCATCTAAAATAATTTTATTAAATTTCATAAAATTAAATTAAATTTATAGATTTTTTTTCATAATTTTTCAGGTTCATTTCGACCTAAAGAAGATCCCAGAAAATTTATTTTAGGACTTGTGATGGGCTTAAGGGGTTGGGCTGGTCGGACTTAGACTATACTGGTCCAGTCCAAGTCTAATTTGGGCATCCGTTTAAGGTAACATATATATATACATATGTGTGTGTGTGTGTACAAACGATATATATATATATAATGATATAATATATAGATTATCTAATATATATTATATTATATTATATATACATATAAACAAGTCGAACATGTCACCATCCCCTAAACAAAATAAAGTGGCATGGAAAGTTTTTTTTATAAACTTCCACTGGAAGCTTTGTGTCCCCTTTTTTATTTTTTTAGAAATTAAATTAAGCTTGCACAACAAGCTTGTATTGTAAACAGACTATAACAATCAGATTTTGGTATATCCAACTAACATATAACATAATCGCGTCACACTTAGGCTAAAATTTAGTCACACCAGTAGCCATTAAAGTAAATAAACAAATTAAAGCTTCAATTTTCATCACAATTTTACGTAAAACCCATTGATTTTCAATCAGTCATGTCTTGGCGATACAAAATTGGATCAACGTGTCATCTGTTGTGTTGGGACTTTATCAAAAACTTATTTCTAAATCATAGTATATTTAATTGAAATTTTAAATTTTTCGACTTAAATAATTGCACGTTCACTCTGGTACCAATTGAAGGAACTAGGCGCGTAGTCGAAACATGGAAAATGTGCAGATTTACAAATTTTGATTCAGATTAATGTAAAAAACATTGAATCCGCAAAAACTCTTTCTCTAATTTCTTAAAGGATCACATAAAATTAAATTTATGGATGAAATATAAAATCAAACAAAAGAGAAAATGGTAGTCATTTGAAATTACTAGTTTGATTCACCCACCGTCAGTGTGTTGTGGATTAAAGGCATCAAGCTCGACATCCTCTAGATCATACACATGTACACCATAACTCTTGGATCATTGATCTATGGTTCTCAGGTTCTAGTGCGGTAAATCAAAGATATTACGGCATCCTTTCAATCGCATGAAGAATGAAAACTCGATCGAGAAGATGAGATTGATCTGACCTTGTTCTTTCTTCAGATTCTCTCTCTAATATCTTAAGAGGATAGGAGATATTATCTCACTAAATTCATCCATATGGTGGATATTAGTATTCAAGATGTTAAAATGAGTTTTTATACCTAGGTTATACTTTCCAAAATTGCACATTAGTCCCTAGAGAGTAATAACCATCATTTTAGACCTTTACACGCACTTATGAATTAATAAACTTGTCATAAATTTCATGAATATTTTATTACTCACTTGTAACACTTTAACATGTTACGTGATAAAATACAAACCATTAACTCTTCCTGTAAAATCCCTAAATAATTTAATGTACCTTGAACGTGTTATGTTCATTTAAAAAATTATATTTTCTCGTATTTACTTTTGTGATCAAACAACTTGTGAATACCTTGAGAAATAAATTCAATCATAATTATTCTAAACATGAATAATATAATTGATTTATTTTTACTTGTGATTGATCACACTCAAAAATTCACCGGTGCCCGCACATGGGGACCACTTCATCCTAAGCTCCTATTCAACTGAATAGGTAGAATGTGTGGATACACTTAGTGTGTGACCCTCTAAGTCCTTATCTTGGTATAAGTGAGTTCAACACACAAATAAAGAGAAGAGTGTACCAATCCATCATGGACTCTAAGGAGATAAGGAATTTCATGGCTACAACTTCCTCCTACAAAAACATTCTGTGTAATATAATCTATTTGTCTCATGATATCTCATAAAACAGGTTTCAAACTTGTGTCATCATCCTTTTGATGATTTATATATTTCATGACCTTATTACCATGGTCAGGTATTTAATGAAGTTACTACCATCCTACTCAATCTGTGCCCACAATATATTTCTTCCTCAACATGAAAGTGAAAAATTCTAGCTTGATCATTCAATTAATGTCATACCACCAATGATGCAACCAACACAAGCTACCTCATCATGACTTCAATGTCATTTTTTTTTCTTTGCATCAAAGTACATGATCAAATGGTATAAATTGATAATGATCTCAAGTCAAGATATCAATACATATGTTTATAGATAGGAACAACCAATGACACTTGAAACATGTGGTGTTCCTGTTAGTGGGTCAGTCCTTGCGATCTCATCTACTCGAGATCACCAAGTGCGAACTTCATGAGAAAGAGTCTCAATGATTATGAGACCCCAGCACCTGATAGTTATACATCATATGTGTCTCTTTATTATAATGTATCTATACCATATGAAATATATTTAATATTATTATCATATTATCTCGAGGTTCTCATTATAGCTGAAAACATATTTAACATTTTGATACAACACATAACCTAAGGACATTACCATGTAAATAGTGGATGTAAAAGTAAATAAACACATGCATATATCAAACTGTATACATATAATCATAATTAATTTATATAAAGGAGTTGGGTCTAGGGAACCCACTCACAATAGGTCCCACCTTGTTTTATATTCCTATTCAACATAATTGGGAAGACTCTTGAAAACACTATTGTGTGTGAACATCTAGTCCCTTATCTCGATAGTAGTAAATACTATTCATAGACCACGATCGGATTCTAGAAACTCATAAAGTCCCCTAAAGAGATAAGGAATTTCCATAACAATGACAACCTTCCTATGAACACACGGCCTGTAATATAATCTTTTTGTCTCATGATATCTCATCATCCATTCTTGATTTATTATTTGTTGATATGATTGGATAGACTTACCTTCTTCTACCATGACCATGGATTTAGTAAAGTTACTATCATCCTGATCAATTAGGCATGTGATATCACTTTTTGAACTTGGAAGAAAATGTTTTATCTTGACCAGTCAACTAATTTCATACCACCAAAGATGCACCCAACACAAGATACCTTGACACAACTTCAATTTCATGGTTTTTTACTTACATCAGAGTATGTGATTAAATTGTATACATTGATAATGATCTCAATTTAGGAGACCAATACACATGTTCATAGATATAAACAATCAATGACACCTGAAACATGTGGTGTTCCTATTGGAAAGTTTATCCCCATGATCTCGCCTACTAAATATCAACAAGTGTGAACTTCATGAGAAGAAGTCTCAATAATTATGAGCATCCAGCACCTGATGGTCACACATCATCTGTGTCCTTTCCATATGATGTATATGGACTTTAGATCATATGTTTAAGATTATTTTCATGGTATCTCTAGGTTCTCATTAAATTATGGGAACTATTATAACCATTTGATATGACATGTAATCTAAGGACATTACCATAAATATAGTGGACGCAAAAGTATCAACACTATTATGGTAAGATAAACACACACACACACACACACACACACACATATATATATATATATATATCAAACTATATACATTCAATGATAATAAAAGTACATAAAGGAGTTGGGTCTAGGGAACCCACTCATAACAGTGTTTGGAATACTAAATGTGTATTGTTTTATATTCCATATTTTTATCATGTTTTGTGGAAAAATTGTTCTCTTTAGTCTTTTATATGATGTCGGGTGCTAGTCATCAAATCATAGGGATCAAAAACGCCCTTCAGGCCATGTTAGGATTGATTTGAGTACCAATGTACCAATGTATTCAAGTTGGTTTCTAATATACTCAATTTTATTGAGTATGGTAATGACTTAGAGAGACTGAGTGTTTCTATTAAGGCTCTAACTATGGAATTCATTCTAGAAAATTAGAAAATTTTTGAAAAAATGAATGAGTTCAAAAAAAATTTACCCTATATCTTCAAAGTATTGATAATGGATAAGTAAGATATAGGATTTCTATACTTTTTTGTTATGTTAATAGTACAAATGGGTAAAAATTTAATCCAAATGAAGAATATTGGATGGTCCAATAATAAATCTTGGTCATTGAAACCTGATGGAGGTGTTAGGAAGGAGGATTAATTATTTTATATGAGATTTAATTATCTAAAATACCTAAACAAGTTTATGAAACATTATGGAGAGCTAATAATATGTATTGACGTCATAAAAATCAATTCTTTGATTTTTAAGGGTATATGATACTAAATGTATATTTTACAACTGTTGTAAATAAATAAGTGTTTGAGATCAAGGTAAAGACCAGTGTAGTTTACATTTTGTATTTAAATGATGAAACAAGGCGTTTCTACATCAAATTATTGAATAAAAATGATTATTTTAATGCTCAAATGAATCTAAATAAAGGATGTTCATTTTCATCTTATATATATTATTTGATAAGGGAAGTTTTTTGTTAATAAAAAGTTGTTATGAATAATATGATATAATGGTTTTAATACACATGGTTTATGATTCATCAGATTCTGTGTTTTAAAGGAAGAATAAAAAAAGTTTTATCGAGGATTAAAGTAATTTAACCAAGTTATTTCTAAAAATATGAAAAAAAGAGTTCTCACCGCCCAATAGTGTCATATGTTAAATAATAATGTATTATTTTAAGAATAATGTGTCAAACACATAGAATATCATATAATATGTGATTTTTAATAGTTTATTTTTTAAATATTCTCATCAAATGAAATAATTTTTATTCCTGACACAAAATATTTTGTGTATCATAGCCTGAAATTTTAAAGAGAATATAGTTTTTAAAAGGCTCATGGGAATATAGTTGGACTTGAAAAATGTCAAGTACAAAAAATAAAATATTATGTCAGTCAAAAGTCAAAGTGAATGTCACTTAATATCCTAAAATATTTTAGGGTATTTATATAAATAAAAATGTAAAGAGTTGTATTTAGTTACCATAATGGAGTGTATGTCACTTTATATCCTAAAATGGTTTAGGGCGTGTTGGTAAAAAATGATATCAACATAAATAATTTCATTAGTTAGCAAATTATCTCAAAGGAAAATTTTGAATATAAATGTTTCAAAATGATTATGATGAAATTACAAACAATTCTAAGTAGATAACATAAGTCATTAACAACATAACATTTGATGTTGTGAAGTAAAGGAGCTTAGATATTATGTTCAAAGAGTTCAACATTAGGAATATGATTCCTAAATCTCATCACTATTTAGAATATCTTTCATCATAGATGTTACTCACTAAAAGAGTTTATTATGAGGATTTTATTAGATAGTCACATAAATATGTGGAAAAATTACATAGAGATGTAATGAGTATCAAAACCCTAAAATGTAGCAAATATGAGGCCTTTATAGTGGTCTATCATATGGGATATGATTTGAAGGACATGTATGTATGGTTTTTTAGTATTCTTAAAAGATTTTAAGAATATAAAAATGTGTCATATTGTACAAAAGTCAATCTCCACTTCATCATGAATCCACATTGAGTGCTTATATTTTGTGAAGTGAGATGATAATTGAACTCTCAAAGTATGACTTTGAATTATCCCTAATTGATGTTCTTCATGAATTATTACAAGGTGTGATAAAATGTTAAGGTTATCATGGATAAGATTCTATATGAATATATGAAATATGTTCATAAGACACAAAATGAGTTTTTTGTGTTGTATGACCGGTCAAGTATATCACATAGACTGTAATTCACTATGTCTAGTGTGTTAGGGGTAAATTTTTCATATTGAATCTCGTATTTGAGGTTTGAAAGATACCTAACATTAGAACCTTCATACTTCGATATCTTTCTTAAACAAGCCTTGATACTAAGCTAATCAGAGGAATAATGGATGTATTATTGATCATGACGTTGGTTGAGGCATAACCAAAAAGAGATGTGTCGTCTCATATGATGAGTATGAAATCTGGGACCTCAATTAAGATAGATTAAAAAGATGCATGGATGTACTTAGATAAGATACATGTAATCTACTTATCTACCTAGGTGGGAAGCATGTGATATTCTCATCTGATTAGATTAATGACATGTGATTTATTTATCAACATGGTCTGTCTACACCTAGGGAACTAATAATGTCCAAGTAAGTTATACAATATTGACATACTCCATGTCTCATGGTTACTTGATGTCTTGGACAAAGATATTATATTATTGTGAATACTTGTATATGATATAGCCGGTAGACATGGATATGGATATACATGTGTTTGATAAATATGACATTAGATCCCTTTATAGCTTAAGTAACATTGATGTTTTTCTAGAGGTCACTATTTGGTTACATTTATGGATTTGGGAATCCATAATTGTTGTCAAATACAAGAAGTCTTATGGAGTCACATGTTGTAATTGTGTGAATGGGGAACAAGTTTATGAAACTTTGAGAGCCGCCTCAAAAGTGTTTTAGAGGATATCTATAAGAGGTTATGGATGTATTTTTCAAGAGTTATTGTATGTGATGTAGCATAAGGTGAAAATTTATGATAGTTTTTTTATAAGTAGTTTTGGATATGATTTCATGATTTGTTTCATATTATGTGACATGAGGTGAAAGTGTGTTAAGCCTATGATACTTTAGTGTAAATGGGAGATTGATGGAAATGTTCACTAAAGTTCCAGACCATGGCATTTTAGCTTAGACCATGTCATATTCTATCCTTGTATGCACCATGGTATAGTGTAATACATTATGTCATGGGTGTTATTCATGTTATAATGGAATGACCAATTTCTCCTTATTCGTGTTATCATAATCGATTGGTTCATCATGATATGATGGATTTAAGGAGTTAGAGTGTTGTGAATGAATTGTTTAAACATCAAACAATTCATTCTGATGATTAAGAAAGTGTTGCAATGGTTTTAATGCTGATATGTTTATGAAATGTATCATGAAATCATAGAAGAACGTTTTAGTTCTTGTAGGTAGTCTGGTCCACATATGTGTGTGTGTGTGTGTGAAACATTCCATTGTGTTGAGACACTGTGAATAAATCCAAAAACCAAGATTATCAAGTGCTCATTTCTCTCAAAACATTAAAATTAAGGTTCTAGAAAATTGTGGTTTGAGATAGATATTTCATGAGAATCGAGATATTCTTACAACCCATAGACACTCTAGGAGGGAGGAACCCATTTTTTTCTCCTTGGTGATCTACATAAAACTTGTAAAAATGAGACCCGGTCCACTAGTGTAAGGTATGTTGTTCTTTCTTCAGTCTTATATTCAATTCAATACATCAAATATTTTATGGTTTTATTCTTTTATTTGATGTATTTCCACACCATTTTGATAAGTGTTATCCTACCCTCCATTGAAACCCTTCAACAACATTACTATCAAGAAACAAGATCAATTAATCAAGTTCTTGGGGGTTCATTAGAAACCAACTTCTGTTTACAGTTATTTCTTATTGTGATGCTATGTGGGATGATTATTGTTGTGGAATGATGTGGTTAGGGAAACTCCTTGGATGCAGTAGATTTCATGCTATGGGGTTGATATCAAGGTGCGGTGTGTGATGCCTTGTGGATTCCAAGTGTTACCCGATGCCTTATTGATTCCGGGTAGGCTACAGATACTCAATGCCTTGTGGATTTCGAGCATTACCTGATGCCTTGTGGATTCTAGGTAGGTTGTTTTAACTTGATGCCTTTTGGATTTAGAGTGACTCGCCAACATCCTTGTGGCTTGTATGGATACTTATTGACATATAGTATATTTTTGACATGGATTCGAAGTAGGTACAATTGGGGTTTTGTGGAGGCTTGGTTAGTGCATGACCGCTTGGTTTTGAATTGTGTGATCTATGCTTGTTATGAATTTATTATTATTATGGAATAAACTTATATAGTTAATCACATCAGGTTAATGAAGCATTGGTGGTGCCCTACTGAGTCTTGTATTCACACCCTACTCAAGGATTTCGGTGTGCTTGTAGATTTCATGGGGAATCTAATGAAGGGAAAAGGCCCTGTGGTAGACTACTGAGCGTGTTGAGTCAAAATTTATGCTTCTTACTTTTCAATTCCTTTAGTTTTGGAAATCACAAACACTTTATTAAAAAACATTTTTTACTAACTTTTTATGTCCAAAGTGTTTTAGAAGTTTTTTGTAGAAAAAATATTCTTTTACCATATTTAGAATAAGTTCTAAAGTATTCATGAATATAAACTAACATTATTAATTATGATTATTGTAATGAGTATGTGTATGAAATATATCAAATTCATCTTTATAAGATTAGGTGTTAGGCCTATCTATCATACTGAAAATGTCTTGAACATCAAATTGATTTTGATACCAACAAACATCAGACTGATACTCATAAAGGTTATCATAATGAATATTGTAAGGAAGTCTATCAGACTGGCTAAGTTTATAATATGAATAAAAAATACTTATTTCTAATGTAAGGAAAACTTTTTACACTATAATAGTGTAAACCAATATAACGTCAGACAATTAGTTACAATAGAGTCATTGAAGTTATGGGTGTCTAAGTCATTACAAAAAACTCAAAGAAATATGACTATTAGGAATAGAAATATGATGTTGGTAATATTCCTATAAATATCAGGTCATTTGAAGAGTTTAGAGTGGTTGATTATTTATACTTCAGTGATTTCATTTTCAATTTCTCGTTGTGTGAGAGCTCTGAATATTTCCTAGCATGAAATTATTGTTCCTAGTCTTTGTAATAATTTTAGAGTTTTTCAATTCTAAGGAAAACTTTTTAGGTTGTCTCCTTACGAACTCTTTCATTATAATCTGCATCCGATCTTTGGTTACGATCAAGGGCTTCTGGGGATAGGAATAAAAACAATCTGATCCATCAGATCGAGGGCTACCAGGGAAATATGGACAGAGAATTTGATCATTGTATCGAGGACTTCTGGGTATAGGAAGACAAATAAATTTTGATCTTTGTATCGAGGGTTTCCCTGGTAAGGGAAGAAAAACTTTATTTTAAGTATAAAATAAGGGATGCCTTTATTATGGGTTATAGACTACCTTTCTGTTAAGGATAAAAGAGTTTTATTCTTTTAATAACTGATAATTCATTCTTATATTTGATAACTATTCTATTGCTTGTTTTTATAAGTGTTTAATTTTGCTTCATTTATAATATAAAGTGAAACATCGTATTTACCTTTCTTTTTTTTATATGTACTTATTTAATTATGATAAACAAACTCTATTTAATTGTATCCATCATGCTTAAAATTTATATAATTTGATAAATCAGATTCATAGTAATTCTAATAATTCATTTTGATTTAATCAGACTATAGCCAAGTTCTGATTCTGTGACTTAATTCATCATACTTAGGACCAAGTCTGATACACCTACTTAAAGAGGCTTAGGGTTTATTAATTTTAGTTATTTTAAACTATTTTTTAAAAACTGCAATTCACCCCCCCCCCTTATCTAGTAAGTTAGTCAACTAAGCATATTTTTACGATCCTAATCAGTATATATTTCTATATACTGATCCAATAATTGATATCACAACAAATTTTTACTACTCAAATACATTTTGAGATTTTACTTCTTTTAATATTTAAAATTTCGTTAAGTTTTGAAATAAACTTTTTTTTTATAAAACTTTTGTTACACTAATGTGTTTTTTGGAAAAAATATATTTTATTTTCTTTAAAGATGGCGGGAATGAATGTTGTTTTAATTGAAAAACTAAATCTGAATAGACCACCAATATTCGACGGTGGTTACTATGAGTAATAGAGAGATAAGATGAATACTTTTGTTATCAATACTAGGGTTGATAACTTTTTCATGTTGACTGAAGATCATAAAATTTCTGATAAGGAAGTTGCAGCTTTTACTCATCAAGATAAATAGTAATATCAACTAAACTATAGAGTTAGAAATACTTTGTTATGTTCAATGACAAGAAGAATATATAGTCAAATTTCTTCTTGTGAAGCTTCTAATCGTATCTGAAAAAAACTTGAAGTTACATATTTAAGTACTTCAAAAGTTTTTGAGACTCAGAGAGCTATGTTAAGAGCAGATTATCAAGCTTTCGATTTTATTTTGGGTGAATTAGTTGATAAGATGCATTAGAGATTCATGACTATCATTAATAGTTTACAAGCAATGGTGAGAAAGGTTTAGATGATGGGAACCCTTTGGAGAAGATAATAGATATCATGGTCAATGAATAGTAATCAAAGAGAACAGCATATGATGATACAAGGAATATAAGTAGTATTACTTTAGATGATATCATTGAAACTATTATGAATCATGAAGGTATACTAAAAAGAGATGCTGAAAAAAAAACAAAAAAGAAAAATGGTGGTGTTTTCTTTTCTACAACATCTACCTTACCTCCTAAAGATAAATCTGTAGAGAAATTTTAAAATCTTAAGGAAGAATAAAGTAGTTGTTCAATACAATTAAAGTACTTATGAGCATTCAGTAAATGAGTTATAAAACTTCACCAGAAGGATGAAAAAGATCATTGGAAAGAAGTATTTTAAATATCATTACAAAAAAGGAAAAAATGATAGAAGTGATAAGAAAGATGAAGTTACCTTCTATGAATGTAAGAAATCTAGACACATCAGACCAGATTATCCTAAGATAAAGAGGAAAGATAGAAAAGAGAATAATCCAGAAAGGAATTCCAAGAGATATTGTAAATCTAATGGAAATAAATTTTTAAAGGTTGTTAACACTTGGAGTGTCAGTGGAGATGACTCTTCAGAAATTTCTACTGAGAATGAAAGTTCTGGATATAGGAACTTCGGTATTTTTTAAAATGTATCCCTTATAAATAATTTTTTAAAGGATAAGGTATAAATTTCTGAAAACCTAACCAATATGTCTTTAAATTCTAATTATCCTGATGAGAAGGGTTCTACATATTCTGATGAAGAATCTTCCTCTGCAAAAGATAATACTCTTCCTTCATATGATGAAGTTTTTCAATTTTATAAATTGCTTGAAAATGATATTGATGAGTCTATTTATGAAAATTAAATTACTTCTAAATATGTTGAAAAATTAGTTTCACAGAAAAATTCTTTACAAAATAGTTTTGACAAACTTAATTCCAAGACTAATACTAGTGAGGATAAAAAATTTAGTTATTAAACTAAAATCTAAAATATCTTCTCTGAAGAAACTTTTCTCAAACTTTACCACTGGTAAAGAAAATTTTGATAAAATGTATAAAAAAATTTATCCCCATAGTACTAGTTCCATAATGGTGTTTCTTATAAAAAACTAGTTTTTAGTAACAATTACTTTGTTCCAAAAAATTAACCTTTTTTCACCAAATTCCAAAGTGGTGGGAATTGGAAAAATAATTGTTATCTAACTAAAGTTAAATCTCTAAATTTTCACAAAAGACTATTTTTATAAAAAAAATATGGATTCCTAAAGTTTTATTTTTTGACATTACCGGACCCAAGAATGTTTGGGTATCGAAAGTCTAATTATTTTTCTTTCAAGAAAACAAAGAAAGTACCAGAAACAAGAATAAATGGTATATGGATAGTGGATGTTCCATATAAATTACTGGTAATAATAGATTTTTTGAAAATATCATCAAGATGAAATGTAAAAAAGTTACTTTCAAAGGTAATGCTCAAGATGCAAACCAGACAACCTACAAGGAACAAGATTCCAAAGGAGGATGAGAAAGGAGCTTTCACCATAGAAGAAGCTAAACAGATTGTAATAATGAGAGGGTATGGAACCTTATATCGGGACAAGCCTGTGTATGCATAGTAAAGCCTAGCCGAACAGTCATGCGAAGGTGCAGAGCTGATTTCACGATGAAGATGTTGGGGAGGAGCAGTTCCAAGTAGTTAGTTTGGGTTGTATGTAATGTTTGAAGCCTATAGGAAATGAATTCCTCTAAGGCCTATGGTCTATGTAATACTTATGCCTATGGGCCTTGTAAGGGTTCCACCTCACCCCTTGAAATGTGGATTATAAAAATCAATAAAAATTGAAGGCCTTCGGGCCATTGGAGGAGATTATCAGTATAGGTAATATAGTTCTTCTTGGTAAAGCTTTAATTTCAAATTTTTTGTTTGTTAAAGTTCTTAAGAAAAACCTTATAAGTATAAGTCAATTACATACTATTTAACCATTAATAGAATGATATTTTCACTCGTGCGTATGTACGGATTACCATCTCCATGAACGCCATGAAATTCATTCCCCATCATAACCATTCAATAATAATTTTCATTTTATGATTAAAAATAATGTTTAAGAACTTAATATCATTCTGGATATGAATCAAATACATCCTATCCATAACAAACATGGCTTACGTAACTAGGCATATAAAGGAAAATGAATCATTTAACACCCGAAACAATGATACTACTGAAATATTATTAACAAAGAAATATTAGAAGATCATATATGATATCATATTTATGTAATGCCCCGACCCCAGTTACCCAGAGTCATTGCATTATTACATAACATTGGCATGATCACAAAAGATCACGTCTCGAAAGACCGATCAGTTTAGTATCCTTTGAAGTACTAGATACATACATAAGTTCAACATTACAACTTGAAAAGAAATACAACACTAATTTATTCCATTAGAAACATCCAAGCCTCCTAGATTATGCCTCAAAGTCACTCATAACTAACTTCTTCATATCCTGGGAAAATGAAACACAAGAAAGGGGTGAGATCAAACGCTCAGTAAGAGTAAGCAATATAGCGTAAGATAACATAAACATTATGCATGGTGAATAATTGAAAAAACATGCCTTTACAAATAATAAACATGAACAGTTTATGGAAGGAATATGAGATGAGTAAATAATGACATAATAAAACATATTCATGGGTATTCTACTAGTCGAATAACCTCATGAACCATCAATATTATTTTAATAATGAGTGAATGTATAATGTGGGACATTCTGAAACATTTTGTTAAGGCCTCGGCCAAGACGTCTAAAAATGATTAAGGTCTCGACCAAAACCATATATCAAATTGGAAAAGTCCTCATCTAATTCCATGTATAATTTTCTCATGAGACCTACCGATGAACTGAAGACCTATAGCGGGCTCCACCCATCACTTACTAATTCCAATACATTCCTCATATGAAAAGGTTGAAACATAACATAAATATTCGTATTAAAACTGGCATACAAAATGTTAATACTTTAACCATAAACCATGAATGGTATAAAAATAACACCTCCACATTCAAACATATCACAAAACCTTAAAAACAATATGGAAGATTTGTATCATAATAAAGAAACTTCAAACAAGTGTAAAATTTATCAAAGGATGTTGACATAGATGAAATAAAAACTATTGGAGAGAAATATCTCTTTCTATTTTGAAATAATTTAAAAGTCACATAATTATAAAATAAAACATTTATTTTGAAAATATTTTTATAATATTTGTAAGGGAATATTTGAAGGTGTTATAACAGCAGAAAATATCTGCACCCACCGTATAAGTTAAAAATAACATTCTTACCTTAATTTTTCGAAAAGGTCATAAAGTACCTTGTTTGGAAAACGACGGAATGATTCCTTTCAAAACATATAAGGTCAAATAAGGGTATAAATTACTTTTACTCATATTATAGTAAATATTAAAAAAATTGAAATACATTTTTAAGAAAACACGGATGTGGATGATAAAGAGGTCTCAGTTGATACTCATGTAAAAACAACCTCGGATAATAAAGAGATTGTGAAATTAACCCTTACCTTGTACTTTTCCTTGGTCGAGGGTACATTAAACTCATGTATAATATTTAAATATTTTTTATTAAATTATAAAATAACTGAATACATAAATATGATGTCATATATGATCTTCTAATATTGCTTTGTTAATAATATTTTAGTAGTATCATTGATTTGGGTGTTAACTGATTCGTTTTCCTTTATATGTTTTGTTATGTAAGTCATGTTTGTTATGGATATAATGTATTTGATTCATATACAGAATGATATTATGTTCTTAAATATTATTTTTAATAATGAAATTAAAATTATTCTTGAATGGTTACGATGGGGAATTAATCTCATCGCGTTCGTGGAGACGGTAATCTGTACGTACGCACGAGCGCTACTTCCATTTTTTTAATTTTAAAAGAAAAGAAAAACAAATTATACATAGGTATATTATTATTAAAGTATAATATAATATTTTATATATGTTATGTAAGTTCATTAACACCATCCTTTATACATTCCATGTATGTTATGAATGAGTCATATCACTTTGAGGAGGCGGTAGTCCGCACTTCCTCAAATAAAATTATCGTATATATACAACATGAAAAGAATAAAGGTATTCTATAAAAGAGAATTAAATAAGATTATAGATAAAATAAATATTATATATAATTAGAATTCTATAATAATGGCTACTATAATAGGTGGTAGTAGAATATTGAACAATCATCATTTCATGAGGCAGTAGTTCGCCATCCATAGAAATATTATGTTTTATACCCATTAGATGGAGGTGTGTGTAAGTGTAGTTCAAATAATTCTCATAAAAACAACCTATTATATTTAGGATACTATTTTTGTTATAAAATAAATGAATAAAGAGATTTTAGGGGGTTGGAGAAGTAAAATAAAAGAAAATAACTTAAGAGGAGATGTTACCTTTAAATCGGGTAACTCCATTTGGTTTGAACCAAAAGGCTTCCTTGAAGTGCCTTCTGCCTAAGGTAAGGATTATAAGAGAAACATAGAGATGTAGGGAGATTAATTGGGTAGAGTTTGGATGATCCAAGGGTCTTGAGAGGTGTGGGAAATGGGTTAGAGGTGAGGGATTTTTATAAGGAGAGGAGGGGCTCTTTAGGAATGATTGAAAATATTATTTTATTATATAATTATTTTTGGTTTATAAAGGTCCAAAACTCATTAAAGTCTAAGATAAGATGACTCATGTTCGAAATCAAATCATCCAATAATAATTGGACAGGTTTTGGATATTTTTTTAATTTTTATAATCTTATTTATTTAAATCATTTATTAATGAGGTAAACACTGCATCATTATTGTGTCTTAAATAATTTTATTTATTTGATGTTTAAAAATTATAAAAAAAAAAATTTGATGTAGGAAACATTTTAATATTTCAAATTAATATTTATAGTCGAATATATAACTTATATAACCCCATGTAAAAATTATTTTACTAAATGATATATGTTTATGTCATTTTTGTCTTTACTTTAAATTAATTAATATAAAGTGTCATTATCACTCTCAAGTGGCTCCATGGGGTCCCAAAATCTACCCAATGATGTCCATGGTCGTAAATGTATCAACCAATAGAAATAGAACACATGTTAGGGTAATTTAATATTATTATAATATTATTTTTTACCCTTATTTACCGTATTTACCCCTTTAACCATGGTAAATAAAATATTTACTGAAGTAAATATTCATAATGTCTAAAAATAAAAGTTACCTATTTATACAATTTGGACCTCTTGATTCAAAATATGAAATTTATTTTTTCAAATTCAAAACACATAAGTGGCATAAATTAATTTAAATTTAATTCTCGTTCTCAAAATAAAAAAAGCGTGTTTTTAAGAAATAATAATTATCAAAAGATTGACACTTGTTTATGTCCAGTTTAAATGTGAAATTACATCCAATGACCTAAATTATATTAAATGAAAAAAAATCTAATGATACTTAAAAACCATTCAAATTTATAATTTAGCACTATAAATTATTTTGATTAAAAAAGTTGTTTTTAATTAAAATTTGATATTTTTCACTATTCATTAAAAAATGAAAGTTTTCAGAAAAGTACCAAAAATTTATCCAAACTAAATTTTTATGTCCCAATTCTAAATAATAATTTAATTTCATTAAATTTAACATATAAAAGTGTAAAATATTTTTTTTAAAAAGGGTTCGCCATTAAAAGGCGGTAAAATTGCATTATTTGAAAAATACTTCTTTTATCTAAAAAATGAATTTGTTCTTATATTATGCCTAATAAATAAATAATATTGATTCTAAAATTATATGGAGTATATAAAATTCAAAATTCAGTAAATAATATTCATAACCGCTTTTTAAACGGCTATTTTGGTAAGTCGTGGTGCACTCGAACTCAGTGTTGCGTGTAGCGCAAGCTATTGAATTACTTTAAAAAGATAATGTACTATGAAATATTGGGGTGTTACAATTTATATATGTGGTTCTTGTGTAATTTAATAACAATAATTTAACTATTATATAGGAGTTTAACGTACTCTTGATCAAGGAAAATTACAAGGTAAGGGTTAATTCTACAATCTCTTCATTATCTGAGGTTGTTTATACGTGAGTATCTACTAGGACCTCTTTATCATCCACTTTCGTGTTTCTTAAAAATGTATTTCAAGAAATTTTTACTATTTCCTAGACTATGGGTTAAAGTCATTTATACCCTTGTTTTAATTTTTATAAAAATTTTATAAAGGAATATTTCCGTCGTTTTCCAAATAAGGTCATTTACGACCTTTTCAACAAAATTAAGGAAAGAATCTTTTTTTTAATTATACGGTGAGTGTGGCTATTTTATGCCATTATAACACCTTCAAAGCTTCTTTTACAAGATTATAATAATATTTTCAAAATAAATGTTTTATTTTATAATTATGTGACTTTTAAATGATTTCAAAATAGAAAGAGATATTTCTCTCAAATAGTTTTGATTTCATATATGTCAACATCCTTTGATAGATTTTACACTTGTTTGAAGTTTATTTTTTTGGATACAATATTCCATATTTTATTTAAGGTTTTGTGATATGTTTGACTATGGATGTGTTATTTTTATACCATTCATGGTTTATGATTAATGTATTAACATTTTGTATGCTAGTTTTAATACGAATGTTTATGTTATATTTCAACCTTTTCATATGAGGAATACATTGGACTTAGTAAGTGATGGGTGGATCCTGCTATAGCTTCTCAATGCATCAGTAGGTCTCATGAGACAAACTAGTGTCTTGGAACAAGGTCTTGACAAAATCTTATTTTTAGTCTTGGCATGAGGCCTTGACTATGTGGTTATGATGTCCGACATTATGCATTCCATCATTATAAAATTAGCTATTGATATTAGATGTGATTATTCGACTAGTAGAATATCCATGTGAATAAGTAAATGGAATTATTTAATTTATCTTTTCCATATTATGCTGAATTTTAAGTTTAAAAGGCTTGTATTTTAGTCTTATACATTGCCTTAAATTTTTATGCTTATTTATGATAGTTTCTGCTATATTTTTATCCTTACTGAGAATCTGAGCTCACCCATTTCTTATGTTTTATTTTTCCTAGGATGCGAAGAAATATATTACGATTAACCTACAAGAATAGGTTAAGGGGTATAAGAGTGTTCAAAGGGGACACAATGTTGTTTTTTTATTTTGTGATGTAATTTAAAACTTATGTATGTATCTAGTACTTCCAAGGATACTAAACTAATTGGTCTTTCGAGACAATATTCCTGGTATCATGCCAATGTTATTTAATAATGCACTGACTCTCGGTAACTGGGGTTAGGGCATTACAACGGTCCCCACTAAATGATACAACCCTTGGGACTCTTTCCCAATAAGCATCACTGCATCACCATGTGAGACTTCCATCACTCCACCTGCTATGGAAATCTTGAACCCTTTCACATAAATCCTACTTAATGATAACTAGTTTTGTCTCATCCTCAGAAAAAAATTTACATCATCCAGTTTTCGTATTGCTCCATCAGGTGTCTTCAATTTCTCCGTCTCGATTCCTCAAACCTCGCATATTGACCCATCACTAAGTCTCACTGAATCTATCACCTACAGAAAAGTATGAAATGCACTTTTTTCATACACATGTGTACTAAGCTCCCCAAATCCAGAACTCATCTATCTTCCTTTGGATTTTGAGCCCGCTCATTCTTCCTTTTTAAAAAACAATATTCCTGCTTCATGTGCCCATATTTTTTGCATTAATGACATTTCACTTATCCCCATTCAATTATCCCATATGAATGCGAGATTCATGTTGTCATCTAGGCATCATAATCTCCCAATGATTCTATGGTGTTAAAAACCTTCTCTTCATCTTGGCATTTCCTAGCAACGTACTGTTTGTGCTTTACACAATCACTTTTATAGTGACCCTTTTTCTCACACCAGAAACACGTGATTTTGTTAGGATCACGTACCCTCGATTTTGATCTCCATTATTTACCTCCTGACTTCCAATGGCGTCTCCTCCCACATTGATCATCTCGCATCACCATGATTTTATCACCTGGATGCATCATGGGTCTTTAGAATGCCTCTGAATCTTGAAGTTATGACATCACCTAACCCAGCTTCAATGTTTCCTTCCTCACATTTAATGTAGTCACAAGTCCATAAAATGAACTTGGTAGAGATGAAAAAAGTAAAAGTGTTTTGTTTTCCTTTTAAAATTTCACACCGAGCCCCAATAATTGTGTCAGAATTTTGTTGAATTCATTGGTGTGATCCAAAAAATTTGTTCCCTCTTCCATGAAAAACTAGTATAATTTATTCTTTAAGAATAATTTGTTAGTGAGAAACTATCATATATCATTGCTCCAACTTCTTATAGATCTTCTTTAGTGAGGTCTCATCTAACACCAAGTACTTCATGTCATTTTCCAGACATTATTGAATTGTGCTGATGACCCGCATCTCGAGCTCTTTCAAATCATCGTTACTGGTTCTCTCGGGCTTTTCTCTAATCAACGGTCTGATCATTCCCTACTACATTAGAATATATTTCACTATTATTTTCCATAGGTCGAATCTGTCTTGACCATTGAACTTATCAATATCAAATTTTGGTAGTGCTCCGCCAACATCCATCTTCATTGTCACGAAACACGATCACCACCATTGATGGAACACCCCTTTGAAACCTCTTGATGGAGTGTGAATTTTGAAAATATAACCATATAGATGCTTCTGGAACGGTTGAAATAGGTGGAATCAACTCTTATATTGCTGAAAATGGGGTCCGGTTGTTTGAGATTATCCAAAACAATTTCAACGGTCTAGATCTACCTCTTATGTGGTGATGATGTGGCTCACTGGAAAAGTAGCTGTAAAACTCACCAGAAAAGTCACCGTCGGTATGAACAGTGACATCTTCTCCAACACGGGGGTACTGTAGCACCCATCGTTTGACTAGAATTTTTACCGGATCTACAGTCTTCATTTCATCTCCATTTTTTACACCACTTATGCCATTAGAATCGTCTCGTCGTACTCTTCACATATTTGGGCTCAAAAAAATTTCAAGTAACTTTAATTTTCCGGTCACCAGAAATCTTGTTGTCGGTTTTCTGTTTCAAACTCCCTACCTCTGAAACCACTTGTAAGGGGTGGTGAAGCATTTTGGCAACGATAAGCACACAAGAATGAAGAGAACAACTAAGAAGGAATATCTTTTACATGGTTTGGATTTATGTTTATGTCCACAGGAGAAACGGGATGGGGGCCAATTTTTATTTCTATCTCCAGATCTCATCAGATAATTACAACACACTTATTCCAATTACAGGAGAGTTTCTTCTATTTTTATAGATGATTAAACTCAACATTCACGGGTGGTTCATCTGCCCTTGACAACCATCGTCGGCTTCTCATCTATGTTTGTTGCATCCATTGTGGTTGGTTGCCTACTAAAGGAGAAATCGCCCATAGCTTCCTGGGTTGATTTCTACCTGATGAGGACGGTTTTCAACAGACAAAGACACCCGTGAAAAAATATCTCTATCAATCACTCTCAAATTGGGAGTGGACCCCACAAAAATCTCATGTATAAACTCTGTTAGAATTTGTCTCACTGGCTGGTAGATAAATATTTGGTTGTGGGTGATGGCCACAACGTGTTTGAAAAATTGTTTAAATGGTTTTCCTAAAACAAAGAAAGGTTTTGAATGTGGACTTGGCATAGTGTGGTTCTGGCGTTTGTTCATGTGCATATGGATTAGACCATGGACAAAAGTAACCTAGTTTGGGGCTCTTCAGGGGCCAAAACAAAGTTCACCAAGGCACGGCTTCATCAAGGATGACACAACTCTTGCGAGTATAGGGAGGTCACCAAAAAGATTTAATCAACTTTGGTTATTGCTTTAAAAGAACTATATTCTGGAAAAACTAATTTTGTGAACTTGTGGCTAATTTTTATATTCCTTATCTATTTTTTATAAATTGTGAGTTGACACGATTCATGTTTTTATTGGCGTGTGGGGAAAATCTTGGGGTTTGTCTACTAGGTATGATTACTCACCCCCTGCATATACACTTTGGTGCGTATGCAAACACTATTTTTCATACAGGAAAGGGGATGATTTTGTATTTCTATAGTGGAGCTTCTTGAGGCTGAATTCATGGATATCTGGATTTGGGGCTTTGGTGTTTGTCAGGTCTTCAAGTCTAGAGTAGTGTCACCTTGGTGCCTATGAATTATTTTATTTCTCAAAGTATTAGTTGTTTTGTTTTTGTTTATTTCCTTTGTCACTCTGATAATGTTGGTTATCGGTGTTCTTGGGTTGTGTTGTTTTCATTCATCATATAGTTTTGATTTGGTTGTTCTTATTAGGTTGTGTACGTTTCAAGGATAAAACAATACCCCTTGTTTCTTGTTAAACCCTCGACATTTAGTGTCAAACTTTGGTGTCCAGGGAATGTCACCCAATGTCAGTGGAACTTCGGCTTTTTTCAAGCTTGTGGATGAGATCGGATTGTTACAAATGGTATCAGTTTGATCGGTTCATCGGTCGGGATAGTATCAAGGAGATAAGATTCCTTGAGACTTAAAATATACAGCATAAAAAGACGTAGCTAATGTTGAACTTCAAATTACCATGGTGGCCCAAGTACAAAAGGCATCCTAAAACACTTCTAGGCATGTTGTTATCTCACTATTGTGGGTTTAGCTGATTAGTGTTGGGTATCATACATCGATAAAGAGACTTCTCACTAGGACTGCATTATTACATGATTATTTGATTTTGGTATTGTGCTATTATGATTTTCAATGTTTTGATATGATATGTGTTACAACCCTGAATAAAGAAACATAATAATTAATTGAAAATTGTTTCTATGGTTATAGAACGGAAATGTCACCAGTGAGGAGAACGAGAAACCAGCAAGAGGGTGCAGCATAGAATGTGGTTCTGCATGACCACAGGTGAATTGGAAACTAGTTCAGAGTGTTGTGTAATCATTCCAGGTTGTCGATAAGAGACCTCGAGATGAGGAACCTCATCACGTGAATCACTCGAAATACCAAAAACAAAATCTAATATTTCAGGGAAATTCAAGACCCGAGCAAGCAGAAGTATGGCTAGGTATGATGAACGGGATATTTTACTTCCTCAAAACTCCATCTGAGAAGAAGGTCAAGCTAGCAACATGCATGCTTGAAGAGTAGGATCACCAATGCAACCGTGTGAAACAAGTTGCGGGCTAGGCGAGTTTGGAGCGGGGTGGGTTTATTAAAAAACCGTATTTGAAATAGGATTATATGGACAAGTTGCATGGGGTGACGAATCTTGTAGGTTTAACAACCGTATTTAAAATAGGATTATATGGATAGGCTGCATGGGGTGATGAATCTTGTGGGTTTACCCACATGGATATGGGTTGGCCGGCTGGCCATTATTAAAAATAAATCATCACCCATCATGCATGCTCTCTTATTTGTCCCTCTCCTATTTAATTTATGGTGTCATGGAATGAAAACACCCCTCCCCTCCAAATCTCTTATTCCCAAGAACTTTCATTAATTTTTTTTAAACTTATACTTCACTGCTCGCTCACTTCTACCTATACCCTCCCTCCCTGTACATGCACACAAACCAGACACACTCATCTTCTCTACGCTACTAATCGGCTTAACCCCATTTTACAAATGCAATGCAAGTTTGTTCGTGTACCCACTTGCGTCCAACTCCTTCGCCTCCCACCCAGGCCAAGTTGACATCCTCAGTCTGTCTTCTCCAAGCCCTCGTTGACGTCCTCGCTTCTCTGATGTTGGAAGACAATGTCCTTCGTCCCGTTGCCCCCTCCTTCCAACTCTCCAAAATGGATTTTTTTTAAATATGTTTTAATAAAAAATATTTTATAAAAACCAGTTAGGTTACAAAAATTAAAAATAAGCTCTAAAGGTGGTAGAGTAGTTGCTGCCTTTAGGCTTCGGGCGAAAGCAGCAGCAGCGCTGCCGCCTTTCCACTAAAACCCAAAAAAAATTAAAAAATATTTTTATTTATATATATATATATAACAAAACAAAAATAAAAATAAAATTTTTAGTAGAATTTATCCTCTATTTAAAATCCAACAGTACTGCCATTATAGCAGTCTGGATTCTGACAGAAGCTCTCACCCATAGCTCCCTTTTATAAGAGATCTTACCCTAGAAATCATTCTACATTTTTTATGTGGGATTCTGGTTCACCCTTTCCTGCGTAGAACATTCTGCATTTCTGATGTAAGATTTTGTTTCAAGTATGTGACTTTGAAAGACTATAAAATATAAACTATAAGACCAATATAAATGAAACTTAAAAAATAAATTAAACATTTAAATAATAGTTGAAAAAAAAAATTTCATAAAAAATGATGATAAAAAATAATTTATAAGCTTTAAAATCCACCTACTTGAAACTTAAAAAGTTTCAAGTACGTGACTTTGAAAGCTTATAAAATATAAACTACAATACCAATATAAATGAAACATAATACATGGATTAAACATATAACAAATAGTTGAAAATAAAAATAATTTCATAAAAAATGTTGATGGAAAATAATTTATAAGTTTTCAAAAACACCTACATGAAACTTAAAAATGTTTCAAGCACGTGACTTTAAAAGCCTATAAAATATAAACTATAAGACCGATATAAATGAAACTTAAAAAATAGATTAAACATATAAAAAATAGTTGAAAATAAAAAGAATTTTGTAAACAATGTTCATGAAAAATAATTTATAAGCTGTCAAAACCACCTACTTGAAACTTAAAAATGATTCAAGTATGTGGCTTTGAAAGACTATAAAATATAAACTATAATACCGATATAATTTAAAGTTAAAACATGGATTAAACATATAATAAATTATTAAATTATTAAATTAATATTACTAATACTTAATTATATAATAATTAATTAGTTATTTAGTAATTATTAATAATTAATTATATAATAATTAACCAACTAATTAGTAATTTAATTATTCAGTATATAATAGTTAATTAGTTAATTAGTAATATAGTTATTAATTATTTAATAATTAATTATTTATATAGTAATATAATTATTAATTATATAAAAATTAATTAGTTAATTAGTAATATAATTATTAATTATATAATTTTAATTAGTTAATTAATAATTATTAATAATTAAATATAGTAACTAATTAGTTAATTAGTAATATAATAATTAATTATATAATATATAATTAGCTAATTTTTTGAGAAAGATAGAGCTGATGCCCATTTTATAATTACTTAACTAGTAATATAATTATAAATTATAATTATTCGTTATAATTATTAATTAGTATTTATTAAAAATTATTATATAATAATTAATTAGTTAATTAGAAATAAAATTATTAATTATATAATAGTTAATTAGTTAATTAGTAATATCATTATTCATTAAAATTATTAATTAGTAATTATTAAAAATTATTATATAATAATTAATTAGTTAATTAGTAATATAATTATTCATTATAATTATTCATTATAATTATTCATTATAATTTTTAATTTTTAATTTTTAATTACTAATATAATTACTAGTTATATAATTATTAAGTATATAATAATTGGTTAGTTAATTAGTAATTATTAGTAATTAATTATATAATAATTAATTTGTTAATTAGTAATATAATTAGTTAATTAATAATATAATTAGTTAATTAGTAATATAATTATTAATTATTTAATAATTAATTAGTTGCTTAGTAATATAATTATTAATTATATAATAATTAATTAGTTAGTTAGTAATATAATTATTAATTATATAATTTGTAATTAGTTAATTAGTAATTATTAGTCATTAATTATATAGTAACTAATTAGTTAATTAGTAATATAATTATTAATTATATAATAGTTAATTAGTTATTTTTTTAAGAAAGATCTAGTTGAGACCCTTTTTATAATTAGTTAATTAGTAATATAATTATAAATTATAATTATTCATTATAATAATTAATTAGTATTTATTAAAAATTATTATATAATAATTAATTAGTTAATTGGTAACATAATTATTAATTATATAGTAATTAATTAGGTAATTAGTAATATAATTATTCATTATAATTATTAATTAGTAATTATTAAAAATTATTGTATAATAATTAATTAGTTAATTAGTAATATAATTATTCTTTATGATTATTCAATATAATTATTCGTTATAATTATTCATTATAATTATTAATTATTAATTATTAATTATTAATTATTAATTAGTTTATTAATAATATAATTATCAATTATAAAACTATTAATTATATAATAATTATTTAGTTAATTAGTAATTATTAATAATTAATTATATTATAATTAATTAGTTAATTAGTAATATAATTAGTTAATTAGTAATAGAATTGTTAATTATTTAATAATTAATTAATTACTTAGTAATATATTTATTAATTATATAAAAATTAATTAGTTAATTAGTAATATAATTATTAATTATTTAATTTGTAGTTAGTTAATTTTTAATTATTAATCATTAATTATATAATAATTTATTAGTTAATTAGTAATATAATTATTAAATATATAATATTTAATTAGTTATTTTTTTAGAAATATATAGCCAAGGACTTTTTTATAATTAGTTAATTAGTAATATAATTATAAATTATAATTATTCATTATAATTATTAATTAGTATTTATTAAAAAATATTATATAATAATTAATTTGTTAATTATTAATATAATTATTAATAATATAATAGTTTATTAGTTAATTAGTAATATAGTTATAAATTATAATTTTTCATTGTAATTATTAAATTGTAATTATTAAAAGTCATTATATTACTAATTAATTGGTTAATTATTATATAATTAATTATTAATAATTACTAATTAACTAATTAATTATTATATAATTAATTATTAGTAATATTAAGTTAATAATTTAATAATTTATTATATGTTCAATTCATGTTTTAACTTTAAATTATATCGGTCTTATAGTTTATATTTTATAGTCTTTCAAAGCCACATACTTGAATCATTTTTAAGTTTCAAGTAGGTGGTCTTGAAAACTTATAAATTATTTTTCATGAATATTGTTTAAGAATTTTTTTTTTATTTTAAACTATTTGTTATATGTTTAATCCATGTTTTAAGTTTCATTTATATCGATCTTATAGTTTATATTTTATAGGCTTTCAAAGTCACGTGCTTTAAACATTTTTAAGTTTCATGTAGGTGTTTTTGAAAACTTATAAATTATTTTCCATTAACATTTTTTACAAAATTCTTTTTATTTTAAACTATTTGTTATATGTTTAATTTATGTATTAAGTTTCATTTATATTGGTCTTGTAGTTTATATTTTATAAGCTTTCAAACTCACATACTTGAAACTTTTTAAGTTTCAAGTAGGTGGTTTGGAAAGCTTATAAATTATTTTTTGTCATCATTTTTTATGAAATTATTTTTGTTTTAATCTATTTTTTATATGTTTAATTTATTTTTTAAGTTTCATTTATATTGGTCTTATAGTTTATATTTTATAGTCTTTCAAAGTCACGTACTTAAAACAGAATCCCACATCGGAAATGCAGAATGATTTCCAGGGTAAGCTCTCTTATAAAAGGGAGCTTTGGGTAATAGCTTCTATCAGAATCCATACTGATGTGCACTTGCCGACTTCTCCTTTCCTTTCCTACTTTGTCCACGTCCTATCGCCCCCTCTATTTGTTGTGGTGTCATATTCATAATATTTTTAACATACGATTTTAAAAATTTAGACTTTATATTAATCATGTGTATCCCATCATTATTTTTTATTATTTTTTATGTTTTTAACCTTACATGCTAAATCTTTCATGCTTTGCAACCATAAATTCATTTATTTTAAATGTGGGTTTTTGAAGTCCTACAAAAAATTATAAAATTATAAAAACAATAATAAATGCGGGTTGTCTGCGGGCTGCTCTGTATCTATTGTGGGGTGGGGAGAACTTGAAAAATCCACCTGTTTTTAATGTGTAATTTTGCGGGTTCAAGACCACATGATATTAGACCCCCCCCCCCCCCCCCCCCGTTAGATTGGTGTAGCCCGGTTCATTCTGGATGATGATTGGGTCGATACACACTAGGCCACAACTCAGTGGATTGAGTTCCACTATGAACTCTTTCGGGGTTGAGGAGGCAACGCGCCCCTACTCTGGGGACCCGGGGACCGAAGGCTCTGGCCTAAATTTTGGGGTTACTATAGCAACTCTAACCACAGTAGCAGAGCTGACCGACCGACACGGATAAGGTGCTATAGAAGGTTGGACTTTGAAGTCAACAGTACTACATCGACGCGGACTTCCAGTCGTCAGGCACTGTATCACTTTAGACTTGACTGGTCATGACACTGTAGCGATGCATATTTCCAGCCACCTTTTATTGTATCACAGTGGACTTTCTATTCAGTTGGTGGAATAGTGTTTCTTTCTCCTTATTAGATCATTTCGGGATAGGGTTTATGTGTGTTAGAAACACTGATTCTCTCCTTGTAATTGTGCTCCCGACATATAATGAAACTTCTACCTCACTGTGGACATAGGGAAAATTTACAGAACCATGTAAATCTCTGTGTCCAAGATCTTATTCTATTGTTTTTTTCCTTTTACACTACTGGGAATCATTTTTCGCTTCGTTTCTCCTAGCATTTCCATACCCCCCCCCCCCACACACACACTTGCGTCACATTACTACTACAATGGTGAGACTTAACTATTGAAGAAAAGCTAGACTAGGTTCTTACTTGGGAGGGGTTCAAGGATTTGTTCAATAAAAAAATTTATCTGCATACTTTCTGGGTAGAAAAACATTGGAATTCTTCCAGTTGAAGCAAGTATGTCTGTGGATGAATATGCTTCCCAGTTCACACACCCAGTTCTCTTTGCACCAGAGGCAGCAGCTGACTAAAGGCTAAAGGTTTGAATATTCAATGGAGTTCTACGACCTGATATTTTCCCTAAATTGGTCATGTTAAGTATTATGGATTATACAGAGATGGTGAATAACACATTGGTGGGAGAGATAGATCTTGCAAGGAATCTTAGTGAAGGGTGATGGAGGATCAATGGTAGCAGAAGTATACGCAAATCACTGGAGGTGATCTTGAAAAATTCACAGGAATAAAATAGCAGCAAGAACATGGTTTTTTATTTATTCTCTCTTCCAATAAAATACAAAACACACTACATACATATTTATAGTACTACAAACCACACACCAAACCAAACAAAAAAACAAAGATAATTAAAAGTCAGCGGAGTAGATGTCGTCTAAACCACTAGAACAACACACGTCAAGAATACTTCATCCTACCTCCATTTCAACAGTGAGGTAGGCACAGACCAAGGAAAACATGTTTATTATCCAACATCCCCCCTTAAACATGTTTTCCTTGCGACCCATGATTTTGCATCATATTCGGGTGGCTGACCAACCAGTGAAATGACTTCACCAAAGTCATAGCCTTCCTTTTTCTTATAACCATTGGTGGCGTTGATGGAATGAATTTACATATTTATCACTTTCTTTCATATGTCACTGATTTTACCGTCCTTAAATCTAACTAGATTGGAAATAACATAGAGATAATACAAATTAATATACTCTTCCATTGGTTCTATTCTCTCGTATATATCTTTAAGTCTTTGAACATTTTAATGACCTATATGAGAAATTTCTCATTTGATTTCTTTAGATATATGAGTGTGTGGTGATGAATTTAGTGGTTCTTCAATTCCTTATTCCACCATTGGTACTTCTTCAACGATTTCTTTATCTTTTAGAGTCAGTCATACCTCTCTTGAATTATCATCTTGATTCCACTTCCATGTCTCTTTTTCATCAAAGATGACATCTTTACTGAATATAATCTTCTTGGTGATGATATTATATAAAAAATATCCCATTTCTCGGTCTCCATGTCCCATAAGGACACACTTCACTCCTTTTTCCTCAATCTTTGTTTGTTTTTCCTTCAGGATCCTGACATAAGCAATAGAACCAAAAAATCTAAGATGACTCATACATGGATTGTGAGTACTCTAGGCTTCATATGGAGTATTTTCTTTAAGATTTTTAGTTTGGTATCTATTGAGTAGATACACCACACATGAGGCCACTTCATCCCAGAAAGTCATGGGCACTCCTTTGTCTTTCAATATGCTACTTTCCAAGTTCAGAATGGTGTGATTCTTCCTTTTAGCTACTCCATTGAGTTGGGGTGTGTAAGACGGCGTCAGCTGGTGCTGAATTCCATGCTTCTTGAGGTACTCTTGAAAAATATTAGAGGTGTACCCTCTACCTCAATCATATTGAAAATTTTGTATGTGATTCTTTCTTTGATTTCCCACTAGCGCCTTGAATTCTTTGAAGATGCCAAATACTTCTGAAATTATTTTGAGAAAATATATCCATGATTTCTTACTATAATCATCAATAAATGTCAAAAAAACACCTCCTTTGTCCATATGATTTTGGATTTAATGGACCACACACATCAGTGTGAACTAGCTTCAATGGGGATGCATCTTTCCAGTTAGCCTTTGTTTCAAAGTTGTTTCTATTTTGTTTTCTTAGAACACATCTTTCATAAATTTGATTCGGGCATCGAATGATAGAAAGATCATTCACCATCTTCTTGCTTCCTAATAATCTTAAACATTCAAAGTTTAAATTCCCAAACCTAAGACTCCATAGATAGTATTTATCATCACATACGGTCGTCAAATATCGTGGTACGTCGGGTTGGATCATGAGAGGAAACATGTGATTCTTCACCATCGGTACTTTTGTGATCAGTCTTCCTTTGTCATCAACAATCACCACTTTTTTATTTTGTAAATTTATGTGAAATCCTTTTTCCATCAACTACCTGACACTTAAGATGTTGATCTTCATGTAGAGTACATAGTAGACTTTGGAGATGAAATCATGATTGTTGTATTTTTGTTTGATCATAATATCTCTTCTTCCGTAAAAAAATATTATTGAGAGATTACCAAATGAAATCTCTCCTTGAACCCTCTCATCCAGGTTCGTAAATAAGTTTTCGTGCCCTGTCATGTGGTTTTTAGCTCTAGAGTCAAGATACCACATACCTTGATTTTGCGATGATGTTTGTACCATCAACACATGGGACTTGTGAAAAGGATCTTCTGCTTTGACGATATGTTCCTCCTCAGTGCCATTCTCTATGGGTTGCTTGTACCAATATTCATTGTTAAAATGTTCATATTTTTTAAGATTATAACATTGAATGTTTCTTTTTTCTGGTTGGTGATTATTGAATCCTCCCCTTATTCCTCGTCCACATTCTCATGGTGTATAGGTTTGATATTCATGGCCTCCTCAAGTTTCACTTCTTCCACCACATCCTCCTCGTCCTCCTCTCCTTAGATCAAATTTTTGTCCACGGAATCCCCTGCCTCGGTTTCTTCGATATGTCCCCCCTTTATCCTTTTCAAAGTTTTTGAGATACAACTTTGAATGAAGGACATGTTCCACTCCATTATTATTGGTCTGACGGTTCACCTTCAATTCATGGGCTTGAAGAGACCCCATGAGTTATTTGATAGAGATCATCTCAAGGTACTTTGTTTCTTCCAAGGAAACAAATATGTAATCAAATTTTAGATCAAGGGATCGCAAAATTTTCTCACATACCCACATGTCAGCAATATCTTCTCTATTTCTTCGTAGTTGGTTCCACACAACCATTAAACATGTATGATACTCGGTAACAGTTTTAGAAGTTTTCATAAATAGGGATTGAAACTCACCTCACAAAGATTAAAGTCGAATCTGCTTCACTTTGTCAGTGCCTTGGAATGCTTTGCGAAGATTATCCTAGATCTCCTTTGATGATTTTGACGAAACGATTATTTTGAAAGTCACTTCATAAAGGCCTTGATAAATATAGGATTTCACCTTGTAGTCCTTTTGTTCCACACGAAGAGTGACCTTTTAAACATTCAGTAGAGCAACATCCAATACTTTGGATTCTGGTTTTGTGTATTTATCCTCCATTATGTCAATAAAATATTGGGTTCCAAGGATTGCGTGCATTTGGATACACAAATTTTCATAATTGTTTTTCATCAGTTTCGGGATCACAGCTTGTGAAAATGCATTCATCATGGAGTCAAACTATTTTTTTTTTTGAGAAACTGAAAAGTGTCGATATACAGAAGTACAAACTAATTTTTATAGGGATGAAGACTGCATTTTTTTCAATTGAACGTGACAATTTTTTTTTAAATGTGGACTGCAAAAATATTGTGTTGATTTGAATACTTCAATTTTTTCGGAACACAAATGAATATGGAGAATTTTGTTTATATATGATGAGGTAAAATGGTGCGGAGGGAGTCAAAGGATATGGAGGTTTTTTTATGATAATGGATGAGGTGTGATGAGTGGGAGGAGATAGGGTAAGACACTACCCTAACATGGGTAGACGTGGGGAAAAAACATTTAGACAACCCTTTTTGAAAAATGTAAAAAGAAAAATATTACTTTTGATAAATGATTTAAAATGTGGTGGACTTTGGATCCCCACTATAGATCTTATTATTCCCCCCGCTTCAATTAATGGGTTTTAGATCTCACCTTAAACCAACGTATTCTGCCACTGTAGGATAGCACCAATGACTTAAGGCTCGCACACAAGCATAAATACCTTCAACCTGCCTTTGATACCACTGATGGAGGATCAAGGGCAGTGGAAGCATACGCAGATCACTGGAGGTGATCATGATAAATTCACGAGAATAAAATAGCAGCAAGAGCATGGTTTTTTATTTATTCTCTCTTCCAATAAAATAAAACACACACGACATATGTATTTATAGAACTACAAACCACAAACCAAACCAAACAGAAAAACAAAGATAAGTAAAATTCAGGAGAGTAGATTTCATCCAAGCCACCAGAACAACACATGTCAATAAGACTTCATCCTACCTCCATTCCAATAGTGAAGTAGGCACATACCAAGGAAAACCTGTTTATTATCCAATAGAGGGGAAACTTTAAAGACCTATCCCCAGTTGCCCAGAGCTGGTACTTTATTAATTACGTTATAATGATTACAAGAAATCTGTATCCCGGAGGAACGAACAGTTTAGTAGATTTTTAAATACATATACATACATAAGTTCAACATTACAACTTAAAATTAAAAACAACAAATAATTTCTATTGGGAACATCCACCACTATAATATTATCCCTACAAGTCAATCATAATATACCTCATCATGTCCTAGGAAAAATGAAACATAAAAAGGGGTGATCTAAAATTCTCATTAAGGGTAAACAGTATAATGAAATATATTATAAATATAAACATTAGGCATAGTAAATAATTGAAAACACATACCCAAAAAAATTAAATTCAACATAATATGGAAATAATATGAGTTGAGTAAATATTACCATAATAAAAAATAATTATGGGTATTATACTAGTCGAATAACCACATAAACTATGAATTTATTGCTTCATAATGAGGTAAATTCATATGTCAGACATTTTAAAACATATCTTCAAGGCCTCATCCAAGACATCTAAAACAAATTAAGTCCTCGAGCAAACCCATATCTAAAAATGGGAAAGGCCTCAGCGATGTCCATATCTATTTGTCTAATGTGACCTACCGATGCATCGAGGGGATATATCATACCCTAACCATAACATAATAAGTCTAATGAATTCCTCATGTGAATGGGTGTACACATAAACCTCATATACATTTATATTGAAACTCACATATGAAATGTAATTAACTTTCCCTAATCATTAAACATAAACACTAACCATTCAGTGTAATATGGTGAATAATTTAAAGATAGCACATCCATAGTTAAACTAATCATAAACCATTCAAAAAAATGTGGTAGATGATATCATAAAATATTATTCTCATGTATACATAATAATAAATAATAGTTTTGAAACAAATGAAAATACTCTTATAAAATCATCAAGTAATTCTTGAGATAAATACTCTTTTACTTTCAAAAGAAGAGTTATTTTGGAAAAATCTTTATCTAAAACAAGAATTGAAATAATATAGTTTTTTCATAATAAAATTATTTTTTTAGAAAAATAATGGTTTCTTAAAATATATTATAGATTTCCCTTAAAATAGGTAAGAGTTTGGAAAATTCCTCAGAAACGGGCTTGTATTTCGGGAAGAATTTTTGAAAGATCCTTTTAAAACATATAAATCCCCATAAATGAAGGTATGATTATGATTGGTACATATATATAGAACATTAAAACATAAATTATGAGGATTAAATATGAATTAATAATAATTTAATTGAGGTAAGTAGATAATAAAAGTAACCCGAATGAAAATGGGGGTTCTAGTGGAAAACTCTTACCTTAAGTTCGAAGGTGTTCCTAACTTGATCTTTATGACATGAATAATCAAATTTAGGTTCATAAATTAATGATTAAAAACCCTAATCTAAATTTAATTGATTTATTATAACCTTATTAGGTTCATTCACGGCCTTTTATGGGTTAATATATTCAATTTCATTGTTTGGAAGTGTTTTCTTCCTTGGTTTTCCTGGTCGATTTACTTATATTCATGTTAGGATAAACATGTAGAATGAGAATGGTTGTTCAGAATAGAAGTAATATGTTATTACTGAAAAATTATAATATTACATGGTTATAAAATTCATTTTTCTATTGGTAGCAAATATGAATCATTATATAAAACTTTAATGATAATTGTTTGGGTTGATTGGCAGTTTTTGATCACAACAAACTCATTTTGATTAATAAATCAATATCATGAATAAAAAAGGATTCCATAACCTTAAATAAGTTATAATACATATATTATATTCTTTTTCAACCATTAAAATTATTTTATGACTATAATTGAAGATGATAATAGAAATTTAAAACTCGTCGCCCTTGAATGTGATAAATTAACACATCTCGGATGGTGTTCTCATTTCTAGTATAAAAGAAGGGGAAAGGAGAGATGATGATGAATTATTCCTTTATCATAACAATATTTCATTTCATGTAAGGTACTGTATTAATCATAACATTCGGATTAAAGGATGTGAGGAAAGAAAAATAAAAGAAAGGAACTTGAAATAAAAGAAAAGAAAAGAGGAATTTACCTCTTGAATTAATCTTCCTTGAGAGCCTCTTTAGGGGAGAGGTTTTGGTATTTTTATGAGACCAAGGGCTTCTGGACATGGGGGAGGAGTTTGGGAAGATATTTTAGAAGAATGTAGAAAATTAAAAATCCTTGAGAGGAGTGAAGTGAAGTGGGATTGAGGGGGGTTTTATAGTGGAGAAGATGAGGGTTTTCCCATTATTTTACTTGTTATTTTATTATTGTGCTGAAGACTACCAATAATGTTGATTATTGTGACCAAAAATAGTAATAAGTGCATGTGAGTTCGAAACAATGGTCATTTACATCATACATTACTCAAGCATGATGCAAAAATTCACTTATTTAGCATATTTTGTAAATTATCAAATTTCACTATTCACCAAAAATTCAAGTATTTCAAACAAATATAAAAAATTCACCCTACCATTTTTCGACATGTAGAATTCAAAAATGAATTCCATTTTATCAAAATAATTTTCTAAATAATACAAATTTAATTTTTAAATAAAATAATTATTTACTTGAAAAATACAGATTTTAAATTTAAAACTGATTTTATAATACGTTCAAAAACTAAATGAGGTCTCATAAAATTATCCTAAAATCATAGAAAAACAAAATATTTATTTAGGAATAATTTTTATGAAAAATAAATTTATTAATTTATTAATTTGAAATTGTAATTAAATATTTTCTACTCACAAAAATACCAACACATAATTATTAATTTCTAAAATATTATATTTCATTTATAAGGCATCTAAGTTTTATTTATACATTCATGGGTTTGGTTACTATTCATAAGGCTCATATGACTATTCATAAGGGTATGTTACTATTCATAAGGGTCAAGTTACTATTTACCAAAAATGTAAGTTGATCTTATCAGACTCTGAATATCTTAATAAACGCAACCGTATATGTCAGTTTTTCGAAATTCAAAGCATAGAGGTGGTAAAATTATGTTTACTGACTAAGTTATAACAAAGTGGTGTTTTGTAGAGACTTATTGTTTCATGTATTCAATATTAAATTTATTTGAAAAATGTTGGGGTGTTACAGACACCTTTGTCCATCCATATGCAAGCGGAAACTCCAGTGTAGGGAAGTGAAAAAGGGAGAGCCTATTCTTAGGGAAGTAGGGAAACAGGGCACTGGAGAATCGATCTACGAGGTTAGTCACTTGTACAACACATCATAGTAATGTATCGAGTTTCTTTCAATGTGGATCTCTTCATCATAGAAATGACTGTATTTCACCATCGTGAGATTGTCACAATTACGGCAGAAGATGACACCTAAAGAAACATTATCTTAAAACTCAAAATTCAAAAGGATGAGATGGTTCAAACCACACTCATGTCTCTCATGCTCAATCATAATGATCTTATCAGAATATTTCTCTCCCTAAGAATCGGGTGAACTAGGATGACTCCAGGAACACATCGATTTTCCAGACAACACTATGGAAAGGGAGAAAGGACTATTTTATGGGAGCTGATTGATAGTTATATGGAGCTGAGCAGACTATTGACTGAGTAACCAGTTACCTTGACTATGTGAGGTATCATTCTTTTGAACTTGACCTCTAGTGGTGTCTTGTTTGATATCGATGGATCGAATTCTTTTCTTTCTTCTCATGTTTTTAAACAATGATTCTTTCTAGTAAAAATGATGTCTCGTGTCATGAGCATCAAGACACCTCTCATTCATCAATATTGTAGATGATTCAAGTGCCCATGTTGTACCATTACTGTTAAATGGAATCAATACCCAAGATGACTCTTAAGAGAGGCCTTGGAGTTTATTTATAGGGAAATATAAAGATGAAAAAACACTCAAGTCTGATATGGGACGCACACTCTAACACTCTCCCTCAAGATATGTCTACCTATATTGGACACGTAATTAAAGAAACCAAATAAAAGAAAAGAAAGCAATCAACAAATACCGCTAACACTCCCCTTCAAGATGGACATACCCACCTTGATTACAAAATAAGATGAAACAAAAATAAATCATTCATGATTTCATCTCCACCTTGAGATGAAAATTATGGATGAAATAAGATGTAATTGAAAAATACGTGTCAAACCTAGACCAATGCCCATCATTTGAAACCAGCAAGAATAGAGGGAAAAAGGATGCACCAACATAAATAGTTGAATCATGCATCAGTAGGAATAGCTGGGTGAAGAGAATCTAAGTATGAAGGAACAACATGCTACCAAACCATGATCATATGTTAGAATGGAATAGCTGGATTACATCAATAGTGCGGTGAGGAATAATGGGAGGAGGATAGGGTTGAAAAAAGTAAAATATTTTGAAAAAACCTGCAGCAAGGGATAGGTGATGTTGGAAATAGGGGTAGCGCCACATTCGTTCATCAACGGTGAGCCGCTCTGGAGGTTTCATCTGGTAGCACACGTCACAGGAGGATAATCGTTCCTAGGATGTTCCAAATATGGGCATCGGTCATAGAGGTTTGCGCATAAATAGTTATAGCATATGGGAGGGAGATGTGGGGGAGGGGAGTTGTGTCCAGAGGTGTTGTCAGGCCCGATAGAGGGGTGGCGAGTTCACTACCTGGGTGTGCGTCTGGTGAGGCTCCATCTGTGGAAGTGGGTTCATGACTACTATAAGTTGAATGAAGAGAGATGTTGGTTGTCTCTTTAGGAGGGGCGATGTGTAGAGGTACGTCGCAAGGATGTGTCATGGGTGGGGGTGGTAGGTGAAATTTCCCAGAAACTCTAAATCTACCTCGTTATGTGGCGAAGCTCCGCTTGTGATATAAAAGGCGGTGACAGTGGTGGAGGATTCACTAGGGATGATTATAATCTTCACATATAACCTCCCAAACAATTATTTCTAGATTTCGATGTCAAAACTAGAGCATCAGTCTAGGTTCAACACCATGAGGGTCCTGTCGCTATAAATGTTCATTCATGAACCTCCTGACACCAATCTGATGTCAATGATGAATTATTTGGCCTTCATTGCAATGAGGAAGCATGATGAGGCAACTACATGGGCGGACCAAGCCGTTCCATAGGACTTATGGGGTTGTCGTGTCCACCAGATATGGGTTGTTGTTGCGTAGGATATTCCGCGTAGGCTGGAAGGGGTGATGGGAATCGAGCCATCCTAAGGAGGCCTTACAAAGGAAAGTGGTGGGTCGGAGGTGTGATAGGAGGGGTAGCACTGGGAGTGGCAAGGGGAGGTGTTTTCGTGACGGTGGCCAATGGCCTGGGGCCACCGCCCCGAATAGGGTAAATACATAGGTGTCCGCCAATAAAAAAAGAGAAAGATATGGGAGGGTGGTATAGGGTTGGAGAACCTCCTTTGATACCATGTAAGAATGGAATAGATTAGACCCAATACCCAAGATGTATCTTAAGAGATGCCTTGGATTTTATTTATAGGGAAATATAAAGATGACAAAACACTTAAGTCTTATGTGGGACGCATGCTCCAACACCATTGATACAATATAGTTTATCTGGCAGATTGGGACCCTTAATGGTAGTTGATGGAAACTTTTCTAGTCAGCTGGCAGCAATGGCTTTGGGCACTACAAATTAAATTGGAAATAGGACTCTTCTTTCAATAGGGGACCAATTCCCAGATGTCTTTCCGAATGATTTCTCTAAGCTACCCCCTGAATGGAAAATTGACTTCTCTATCAATATACTCTCAAGAACAAGTCCTATTTCACTTATTTCATATAAAATAGCTCCAAAAATGTAACAACCCGCGACCCACAGTCCCGGATACTATGTTGAAATCGTAAACTTTATATTTCCAGCTATGATGCTGATAATTTTGACCCAATTTTTTTCCATAAAAAAATTACAATATCAAAAGGAATACTTGGATCACTTGCATTGTCTAGGACCTTTTAGGTTTAGAGGTTTATAGAATTAGGAAAAACTCCTACATAAACAATTCAAAAGTCATCAGATGAACATTTCTCACATTTAACTCAGCTTTTCTTATTTCAAAATAGTTCATCAACATCATCCTTAAGAAATCCTTTATAGACATAAATCATTAAACCTCATTATTTATAACTTGGGTAAAATGGAAACATAAGAAGGGTGAGATCAAATGCTCGATAAGGAAAAATTTATGCATTAACAAATGAATATCATATGTGAATATAAGAAGAGAATAAGGTTATGATGACATAATCAAAATGCATGAGTATAACATATGAATATTCATACACATCAATATCTAAATCATCAACATGAAAACATGGAAAAGGAAAGAGTTGTTAGAATCAATAATCATGAGTCATGTTATATCAATCTCAGTCTTGAGAAACATTATAAACCTCAACCATAGATAAAACACATGGGTATCTTGAAACATCATCTCATACACATGGGTATCTTGAAACCTCATATCATAGAACCTTTGAAGAACCCTTAAAAATTAAAATAACCATATGGAAAACTTCCAATATAATTATTCATATAACATAATCATTACCCAATGCATTGGAGAGTTATCTAGGAGCACCCATCATATAAGCTATAATGGGACCACCTGGCACTATCTGTATACACCCATCATTTATAATGTAATGTCTCATATTTTCTATGTATTATTTTTAGATATTATATGGATTATTTTCAAGACCAGATGCTGAGACGGAATGCGATTCTGAGCCCGATGTGTCCATAATAAATGGTTGAAATATATTAAATATATTAACTAGAATTCACGCATATTTTTCCTTTAAAAGTGACTTAACTATTGAACGGTGTCCTGAATCTAAAATTTGAGGGTGCTATTGAGTTTAGAGCGTAGGTTTTACCCTAGGTGCAACATAAACTTGGTTGGCATGGGCCATCCATGAAAAAGTCATTGTAGACGTAAATGAATGAAATAAATTAAATAATTAATCTATTTTGTTTATTTTGACATAGATACCTACTTTATCCTTTAATTATATGGTTATATACATTCCTCAGGGTTGGCCACTCAAACCTTAGAGATTTCAGACAACCGTTGGAGAGCTTTCTTAGCGAACAACAACAGATCGGGTTTAGATTGTGGATTGTTGCACCAATGGAGTCTATGGATCTTTTCAATGATGGAAATGCAACTATTCTTCATCAACGATTGATCTAAACTCTTGTTAGGATGTTTTTCTTTGTGATTTCCATCCCATTTCTTAATCCTATAATAACATGGATCAATTCCATGAACATAATTGATATGTGCATTGTTGGTGGAATTAATTTGATGGAATTGTTTTGTTTGTTTTGATTATACCCTCTTCTTTCGTCTTCTACTACGAAAAAAGATCGAGGAAAAATGAAAAAAGGTTGATATTCTTAGGCAAAATGGATCAAAACCATGGGTATGGAATGCGATGGTGTTTTTGGTTTGAGTAACGACGATGATAGTGGTTAGATTGTGGGAGAACGAGATCAGATTAAGGGTTCTTATTCCTTCTAGATGGTGCATGACATTTCAATGTCGGAGGTGGTTTTACCAACATGGTTCAAGTGCCAAATTCCAGAGAGAAAGCGATGTAAGGGCTTGGTAGACCTAGATCTCATATCTATAACGTGATTTCCAACAGAAATCGAGGAGGAAGTGGCGCGTGAGGAAGAACGAAGAAGAAACTCTAGATCTAAAAAATCCAGAGAAACATGGTGTGTAAATCGAGATTACATGCCATGTAGGGCCCATTAAAAGGAATCTAGGGTTTTGAGATGAAGATCGGAATCACACAGCATGTGACCCCTATCACACGGCATGTGGCCCTCCCTGGATGGCTTGGTGTGTACTTCAGGAAATACACAGACATAGGAAAAAGTACACAGACAAAGGGAACATCGTGTATTTTTACACAGACATGGCTTGGTGTACATTGGCCGGTACATGGACACTAATATCATACACGGACATGAATAGGTGACATGGGCAGGGTAGCATTTGTCTCTACATGCCATGTATACTGAGACTTACATGTCATGTGAATCACTTCCACATGAGCAGGCATAGAGATAGTTGCACACGCCATGTACCCCTGATACACATTGTGTACCCCTCTCCAAGAGTGTTTTTATCACTTAGTTTCATTAGTTTGGACCAGTATATGTTTATTTTTTCCCTTGGTCATTTCCCTTGAGGGTATAGTGCAACATTACATCCACATCACATGATCGATCCCCTCTAGAGGTCAAGTCTCAGATAGAGTTGTGGTGTTTCTCCGTGAGACTGGAGTGAAATCATCTATAATCCTTTGTTCCTTAGGTGGGGTTTGTGGAATCGTCGTGGACTACCTGAGTAGGGGTTTGATCTTCCATCTAGCATTTCATATCGATTGGGTTTTTGGTAACGTTGACATATGATCCCCTACGTAGAGGGTTGATCCAAATGGGGTGTGTGGTGTCCCCCAGCAGTTCTGGGTGTGACCCACTATCTATGTATCAGGGTCTTCTTAGACCAGTGAGCTTTATTGGGTGGGGCCCAATGATCTAGACCTATTCATTAAGTGTCTTCAATGGTGGCTTAGCTCGTGGAGTGAACTCTCCTAGAATGAGTGTTGCTTTGAGAAGAATCTAGTGAATGGCAGTTGGTTATGACCGCCTGGAGGCATGGTATCTTTCTCGAGTATATCTGGGTGTTTCTATTGTGCATTAATGGTTATATCTTATATTAATCTGACTAAACTTGGTGTTTTGTGTTTAGTGTTTTCTAAGTGTCCTACTGTGTATTTTTATACTCACCCCTGCATGGGTTATGGTCGCACGTGTCGTTTCTTATGCAGATGACGGACCATTTGACAGTGTGATGAAAAGATAGAGAGTGGGTGGAGCATAACAGGATCTTTTCAGACCGAGGTGTTTACCAGGATCTTGAATTTGGCATGGCCATCGCCCTTAGAGCGGTTTGGAATCTTTACAATTTTGGTTGAACTTATATTTGACCCCCTTTTCCATTTTCAGTACTTTATTATTATACTCTTTTATATGATTATAAATATATGTATGAATTTTTTCAGTTGTTTTACATTCCATCATTGTGCAAGATTGTAGGTGTGTGTGTGTTTGTGCAGATATTTTAGGCTAATGCCACCCATTTCTGGGATATTCCTACTTGGTGCTGGTCGTCAGCCCCTGGCCTATTGGAGGCGGGCTTGGAGTAGTCATGGGTCGGTCCTTGGTAGGTTGTGTTGTAACAGAGTGGTGCCAGAGCTAGTCGATTCTACCTTAGAACCAGAGTTGGTGAGATTTGTTTGGGGCAACAGTGTTTAGTGTTTCAAGTTCAGATTTCAGGTGAAGGACTCCAGTGTTGGTGTGGCACACGACATATTCATACACCAGAACTCTGAACACCTATCTTTCAACTCAATAAATGTAAACACTGGTTGTAGGGAAAATTTATGGTGCATGAATTATATGAATGGTTGTGTTTTCCATGTCCTTATTGAGTAAGATCCTCAGTTATACTCATTTGAATGTGGTGTATCTTATTTTATTTTAGGATGACTTCATGAAGACAGTCAACCAGGATTCCACTGCATGATCAAGAGAATGATCTGCCTAGTGACGAGACATCAGCACAAGGTCTTATGCCATAGATAGCACCTCCGGTGGTTTAATAGCTATACCACCACCCGTTGAGTAGTATATAGAGCTAGCAGTACCAGATGAGGATGCACGTAGGCTGAGTGTGTTTTAAAAGTTTTAGAGGTAGAAATCTTCCAGGTTTTATGGTGAGTTAGACACCTAGGTGACTGAGGACTGACGAGAGGTAGTCACTCATGTTTTCTACCTTGTAAATATTACTTTAGATCAAATGGTGGTCCTCGCGGTGAGTCTTCTTTAGATCTCTACTGGGCGATGGTGGAGTTTAGTGACTCGGTCACACGACGATACAACTCTCACCTGGCCATACTTTGATCATCTCTTTAGGGAAGAGTTATATCTAGATACGTTGGGATCGGTATGCATACAAGAACTTCTACATCTGTATCAAGGTAGTATGATAGTGGTAGAATACTCAGTGAGGTTTATTGATATCTCATGTTACTCCTTGAATACATTTTGAGATCAATTCTTCAGATCTCAAACTATTGATCAGGGCTTGCGTCAGGACATCAGGGCTTCAATGGTATCCCTTTTCATTCCTACCTATGTTGGGGTGTTTGAGTGAGCCTTGTTGGTGGAAATATTTCTAGCATAGAAGACACCGGTATTAAGAGATAGTAGTGGTCACCGAATTGTTGAAAACTTGGAAGCAGGTAGTCAACGATAGCCATAGGGATCCAAGCATGTCAGATTCTTCAGGAGGCGATCCCAGGACTCATGGATAGTGATTTTGGGCTCTCAAGGTGACTTGAATCAGCTGAGGATAGGCGGTGTTTCTCTAGTGACGGTTGGGTACATATGGCTTGGGATTGTCTAACCTGTCGTACAGATGATCGTGAGATGGTTGAGGACCGTTGAGGCAGAGACAGAGGTAGTAACTATCATATCCATGATTTCATTTTGATTTATTTTTCTATTTATTTTTGTCCTAACAATTTCCCTTTGGGTTTCCTTTGATTTTTTGTAGAAAAATGGGAAATTTTGGGTAAACAGCATGGTGTGCACGGTTGGCACACAATTTTCTAAATCATTCCCCTTGTACAGGTAACCTTACGGCATGTGGTTTTTAATGGGAAGTGGTCAATCGCATGGTAGCTGCACGATTTGTAAAACTTTTTGGTCTAACCATGTGGCCTATCCAGGACACTAAAAATTGAATTTTTTAGTTTTCTATCTCCCTGATTTTTAACCTTAAACCCCCAAAATTCTCCCACTTCAGGATTCTTCACCCTAGGCACCTCCCCCAGCCATCTTCCTTCCTTGGAACTCCATTTTCTTAGAGGATTTAGTGTGGTTTCTCCACGATTCTTCAAGTAAGTCCCCTTCTATCATGGTTTCTTCCTCTTTTCTAGGTTCTTCTTCTTCTTTCTTTGGGTTTCACTTATCCAACGATATGGGTGCACTTTTTACAGTTGGATATTTATTTTTGGGGTTCGATCTTGATGTTTAAGGTTTGAAATTTCCTCTATAGGGTTCTCTTGGTGTGCGGTTGTGGGTTTCCACCGAATTCTGGAAATTTCTACACTTAAGGTAGGTGGTTTTGTGCTTAAACATTATTTGATCAATTAAATATTCTTTTATGAGTGTTTAAATGTTTTATATGATTTATGTGTGGTAATAAATGTGTTTTTGAAGTGTTTTGATACGTTTATGGCTTGAAAGTGTCCTTTCTAAAAGAAATTGGTTGTTTTTCAAGTGTGAACCCTTGTTATGAATTTTGAATGTGCTTTATAAATTATGAAACATGTTTAATAAATTGTGAAAGTGGTGGAGAATATTTATTAGAATTGTTTTTGTGTGAATTGGATTTAAAATTGGTTTTTGTTGTGAAGGTAGTGATTTATCAATCATGTTTATATTTTTTGGAATATGTTTATGTAAAAGTGATTTTGCATGTGACATTTGAAATAGAATTTGAGCACAAAGGGAAACCTGGGAATCATGGTGGGAATACAAGATTAGTACGCTAGTTGACTCGGAAGTGGATCATTCCAGATTCATCTAGAAGTATTAATGATACAATAATAACTAAATGATAATGATTATTGGAGACCACTAGGCACATGGGATGTTCCCTACTAGTGGCTCGTACATGAGAACGTTGTTGGTCATGGTTTTTATACCACTTTTCACTAAGATAATATGTACCTAGTATCCTGTCACTAGCTAGTTCCTATAGGGTTTTTCCTGTGACTTAGTACTCCTTTGTGATATTTCTCCTACCGTCAGTATACAGTGCTTTTTTATCAGTTATTTCAAAAGAAATCATGTTTTAGTTTAAAATTTTTTCCATGTAAATGTTTCTAGATTTTATTTTATAAAACTTTCATGTTAATTTCTATTATAATGTTTAGAGCATGGAACCTCTTTATTGGGTGGAATACTATTGGGATTTGGATCAAACCCTACATACACCCAATGGTGTAAGTAGACTTGGTTATGTTTCATACAGGTAGAGGAAAGTTGTTTGGAGATGGTGGTTCGGGATGATAGTGGTCTTCCCTTGTAGGTGATTTGGTGGTGGATTGAGGATGATACTTCTCTTATTGCATGGTGTTTTTTGAGATAGTTTGGTTGTTCCCTTTTTATTGTAGCCCATTTTCATTTTTTATTTAAAGATGTAAACTTTGAATGTGAAAATTTTTATTCCGTGTTTGGTTGTGATTATTCAGTTTTGGTTTATTTAATATAGTTAGTTGTTATGATTAGTTACATGGGTTAAATCATTATCAAGTTGTATTGTTGATACCTGAGCACTTGTTTTCATCCCATGGGGATCGGGAATGCCCTTCAGGCCATGCCACGGGCCGGGTCAGGGGTCAGGTTGAATGGAACCCTGGCTTAGTTCATGAAAAAATGGTATCAGAGAAGATTATGCTCTTTTGGGACATGATATTTGGTATGATTTTGGATAGACTAAAGCTAGGATTTTTAGGGCTTGAGGTTCTAGTTTCAAGTAGGGTTCCTGGCCAGCACACCTCATGAAAGATATTGAATCTCCATGAGATGTTGGTATTTTTTTGACTTCTCTCTCAGGTGAGATGTACAAGCTACAGACTGTATGCGAACATGGGTGGGGGTGGGGTGTTTTGGTTGTTTTTCTTATTATTGAGATATATTTGGTTATGTTTTGGCCGCATAAGTGTTTGAAATTTGTTTTCATTGCTAAAAATTTTAAAAATGGTGGTATTAATGGTTTTTCTTGTGGTTGTTGTTTCTTATAGCAAAATGCCTTCCCGGAGAATTCTTGGTCAGCCATGGGAAGAGGCCAGATAGAGTTCTCCCCCACCAATTGATCAGAGATTAGTGGAATTTGTGGTTTGGGTTGTCCAAAATTTGGGACAGGGAGTGGGTTCTGGTCCTACTCTAGTTAGAGAACCAGGTCCTATAAAGGAAAAAACTCAGAAGTTTCTCAAGAACAAGCCTCATTCTTTCTAGGGAAATGCTAAACCTCGAGAAGCAAAGGAGTGGCTTGAGAATATAGAATGTATGTTCGAGTTCCTTGATAATTCTGAGGATTTCATAGTGAAGTGAGATTTATTCTTTCTAGATGGCTCCATTCATAGGTGGTGGGACTAAATAGTCCAAACTAGAAAGCACGAGCAGATGAACTATAAGGAATGTTTTCAATGATTAGTATTGTCCTAGGGTCTTTTCTTATGCCAGATCCCAGAAATTTATGGATCTTATTCAGGGGGACCAGTCTTTGATGGAGTATGCCAACCGCTTTGCTGGTCTAGTTCAGTACACACCTGAAATCATATCCAATGATCATATGAAGGCTCAAAGGTTTGAGAGGGGATTGCGGTAAGATATCTATTCTCAGATCTTTATGTTTAAGATGAATACCTATGTTAAAGTGGTTTACCATGCTTTTATGGTGGATATTGACCATAAGAAAAGATCTGGTTCCTTTGGGACTATGTCAACAATGGGTAGTGACAGTTCATCTGAGAAAAAGAACAATTAGGATGAGTAGAGGAAGAAGAGAGGTGGTAGTTTAGGCCATCCTTCTCGGCAGCCTTCGTCTGTGGCTTCTGATGCTGGGTTAGTTGTGTTTCATCAATGTGGAAAGGAAGGTCTCATACAACCGATGTGTGCATCTCCTCCCAAACCTTTTCATTGGTGTGGAGTCATGGGGCACTTATATTTATTTTGAAAACTGGCATGTCCTTATCAGAGTGGTGCTAGATCAGTGGCTTCTAGGGGGATGTTAGCCCAATAATAGCCATCTAGAATAGTGGTATCTTAGTTCGAAGGATGTAGCGGTATGGCTGGATCATCTTCTGGGAAGATTCAGTTCAGAGTAGAGTCGTGGGCTAATGTTCATTCTCAGGCTCAATCTGAGACGAGGCATATTCAAGTTGTGGACCAAGAACCAGCGGGGTTAGATAAGGGACATGTGACAGCCTGAGGTACTTTTTTTATTGAATCATCATTTATTATTGTTTTGTTTGATACTGGTGTTTCTGTTTCATTTATATCTATCCACCTTGTGAACTTGTTGGGTTTGAGAATCGAACTCATGTCATATGTGATGGAGTTAGTAATGCATCTTGGTAAGAAGCGAAAGCAGGGTCTCAGGTGTCCATCTTGTGCACTCACCATGTCAGGGGTTGAACTGGAATGGGATTTCCTAGTATTGGATATGGACCTATTTGATGTAATCCTCGGCATGTATTAGATGGTGTGATTTCATACATATGTCGATTTCTATAGGCGGCGGGTGATTTCGTGGCACCTGATGGGAGCACCCAGGTTTTTCATGGAGAGTGGGATCCTCGGTTAGGTTGTTCTTGACCTCCTCTCCTAGAATTAGATAATATCATTTTTCAGTTATCATCACTCTCATTGGAGGGTGGTGGTGGTTCTCCCAAGGGTGGGTTACCTCCTATGGTGGATGAATTCTTAGAGGTTTTCCCAAAATATTTTTTGGGTTTTCCTCTGGAGAAGGATGTGGAGTTCTTGATTGATTTGATGTTGGGAATGCAACCAATATCTCTTCCCTCATATCATATGGCCCCCACTGAGTTGAGGTAATTAAAGGTATAGCTAGATGATTTGGAATCCAAAGTATTTATTCACCTGAGCGTCTCTCCTTGGGTTGTCCCGTTTTTATTTTCAAAAAAGGATGATGGATCTCTTCGGTTATGTATTGATTACTGGAATCTAAACAAGGTGACTATCAAGAATAAGCACCCCTTGCTATGTATTGATGGCCTATTTGATCATCTTAAAAGATAAATGTAGTTCTCTAATATTTACTTGTGTTCTGGTTACCACCAAGTCATAGTTAGAGAGGCGGATGTCCAGAAAATAGCTTTCCTAAGAAGGTATGACCATTTTGAGTATTTGGTCATGCCTTTTGAGTTGATGAATGTTCCAACAGTCTTCATGGTTCATATGAACAGGGTGTTCCACCAATATCTCGATACTTTTTCGTGGTATTCGTGGACACCATAGTAGTTTATTCTAGATCTGAGAAGGATCATGAGAGGAATTTGAGGATCGTGTTGGGCACTCTTTGGAATCATCGCCTCTATGCAAAGTTTTTTAAATACACTTTCTAGATCAGAAAAGTTAAGTTCCCAAGTCACATAATCTCAGAACAAGGAGTTTTAGTGGACCCTGAGAAGATCAGTGCAGTCATATCATGGGGAAATTCAAAGAATTTTTTTGAGATCAAAATTTTTATAGGCCTAGACGGATATTACAGGTGATTCATTCAAGATTTCTCTCAGCTTGATTTTTTCATGATGACACTCACCCGAAAAGGGGTGGAGTTTTAATGGGGTCTAGAGTGTCAGGCATACTTAGAGGAGCTAAAGTGGAGGTTGAATTCATCCCCTGTTTTGATCTTGATAGAATCAGGAAAGGTCTATATGGTTTATTTTGATGCCTCAGTTATGGGTCTTGGGTGTGTGCTTATGCAGAATGATCATGTAGTGGCGTATGGTTCCCACCAACTTTGACCGCATGAGAATAATTAATCCACCCATGACTTGGAGTTAGAAGTAGTAATGAATGCTTTGAAGACATGGTTCCTCTACCTTTTTGGGGAAAATTTTTTGTTTTACTCAGATCATAAGAGCTTAGCCTAAATTTTCTATCAGAAGGACGTGAATTTAAGGCAACATTGTTGGGTTGAGTACCTCTGGGGTTTTGATTTTGATATTGTGTATACCCCTAGCATGGGTACTGTGGAGTCATATTTTTTAACCAGAAAAGTGACAGTGCAAGCATTTAAATAGTCTAGTGATGAGTGGGCTTTGATGGGGATCTTTTCTCAAATACACTTAGAGACCAAGGAGCACAGTGGAGGTGAGTTTTTGACCAGTGTTCAGCTGAATCCTTCTCTTCCAGAATTGATTCAGTAGGATCAGCCTGGTGATGATCTTACCAACAGTCTATGTAGTTTCTTTATGGTGGGGAGATGCTTTGTGATTGATCATTGTCTCCCAAGGGAATCTTGTGCTTTAAGGGCCGCCTTGTGGTTCCATTTTCATTGAGAAAGGTGGTGATATAGAATAGCCACCATTATCAATGGTTCATTAATCCTAATGATAATAAGATGTATTATGATGTTAATCAGTAGTTCTGGTGGCTAGGCATGAGGTGGGACATAGCCGACTTCGTATCATAGTGTTATAAATGTTAGCAGGTGAAATCAGAGCACCAAAGGCCCTCCAGTTTGCTAAAGTCACTACCCATTCCTACATGGAAGTGGGACGAGATCCCCATGGACTTCATTATCAACTTGCCTCATACACCTTGGGGAAATAATTCTATTTGGGTAGTGATTGATCATCTGACCAAGCCATTCCACTTCATTCTAATCAAAGATTCAGAAAAGGTGGATGAGTTGGGGCATATATATGTTCAGGAGGTTGTGAGGTTTCATGGTGTGCTGTCGACAATCATTTCTAACAGGTACCCTCATCTTACCATGCGTTTCTGGGAAGGTATTCAAAATTTGATGGGGTTGCAGGTTAAGTTGAGCATGGCATACCAACCTCAAACGGATGGTCATATAGAACGAGAAAATTAGATATTGGAAGACATGTTCCAGGAATGTGTTTTGGATTTCGTTGGATTATGGGATATCCATTTGGGATTGGTCAAGTTTTCATATAATAACTTTTGAATCCAGTTAATTGTATTTTCGGTTAAAGGGTATTTTTGAGTCCCACATCGGATTAATCCAACTTGTAATTCTTTTCATCTATCTATAAAAAAATCTCTCCACCTCTCATTGAGGTAGGGGCCTGTACATTTATACATTGTATTAGAACATAACTCCTGATAATTCATTTTTCCCTCCCATATGTTGTGCTCCTTCCACCCTATGGAACCCTCTAGGCGGAACCCTCTCGCATCCTCCCTCTACAGATTCCCAGCCCGCCTCCCTCCACCACTTCATGGCCCGCCTCCTACTACGACTTCCCAACCTCGTCTCCCATTACAGCTATCCTAACCCCACTTCCTTATGGTCCTCCCTACGCTGCACCCCCACCCCCACCCATCGCCCCCGCTAAGTGGATCATCCCTACGCATAGCTCATCCCTACGCCAAAATGCCGGTACAACCCACCTGTGTGACGACACCCTCTTACAAAGATCCCAACCTCGCTTCCCTCCCTCTCAGTATGCTCCTCCTTGCGCATGACTCCCACATGGAAGAACCATTCCTGCGTACTCCTCCCTGCATGCAGGTCCTGTAATGGTCTATATTTTTTCGTGTATTATTTTTGAATATTATATGGATTAATTTTGAGATCAGGAGTTGAGATAGAGTGTGATTCCAAGACCCAGTGTTCCCGGAACAATTTCTTGAAAAATATTAAAATATTAAATAGAATACACACACAGTTTTCTTGAAAAGTGAAATAATTTCTAAATAGGTGCTCTGATCAGAAATTTGAGGACACTGTTGCATTCAGATCAGCGGTTTTACCCAAGGTGAGGCCTAGAATTGGTCGGCGCGGGTTGGCTGTGAAAAGTAGTTTTCAGACATTTTAATAAATAAAATAAATTTGAGGATTTATTTTATTTCTTTCTATTTCATCGATGCAGCAATTCAGTGATGGTTTATTTTAAATAAACCAAAAGGAAATGATCCAAGGTTAATCTCAAAACCCATAATTTCCTAGAGGCTCTCGAGAGAAAACTTGGAGAGTTATCTCAGCGGCGACAATGGGAATTTGGATCGGAGATCGACGGATGTCGTTCTTGAAGGATATTTCCAACGGTGATGATGAGACAAAAGATATTCTTCTGCGAGTGATCCAAATCAAAGGTAGGGTGAATTATTTTGGATTTCCTTCCCTGTTATTGGATTCAATGATGACCATGAACCAACCAAATAATAGTTTGATTCGTGGATTGATTGTTCTTGTGGGATGAGCTTTAATGGAGGGGTTTTATCGGGGTTTGTTGATTGAGAATTGATTTTGATTTCTTGATCATTCTTAAAGGAATAGATCGAGGCTATAATTAACAACAGATGAGGTTCGTTCCTTGGGTTTTTCATTGTGCCTTTTCTCCCACAATGTTTTTCTTCATGTTCTTTGTTCTTCATTCTCCGTGGGTTATGAACGATTGATCATTTCACCTTCATTTATTGGGGATATGATCCAAAACATAAGATATAACATTGGGAAAACCTAGAGGATGTAAGATGGTGATGGAGACGGATGAATCAAAGTGATTCAAGAATACCCATTCTTCATATGATTTACGAGTGGATGGGTAGACTTGGTTTTTGGAGCCGATTAAAGGCCCAAAACTCACTGATTCAGTGTTGCAATGGTGAGAAGACCCTAGATATAGATTTTTGAGGATATTGGACTGATATATAGAGATTTGTTAGATCAATCTATGCACGTGGAGGAAGAATAGAAGATTATGGAAAATCATGAAGGACACGGCGTGTAACCCGAGGTTACACGGTGTGTAGCCTCCTCTGAGTAATGGCTAGGGTTTTGGGAGTTGGTTGAATTCTATATGGAGTGTGACCCTATTACATGATGTGTAGGTCCTTATCAGATAATCATTGTGTATCTCAAAAGATACACAGACATGGGGTGGAGTACATGGGTTGCCTACACAGTGTGTACCCGACCACACAGCTTAGCCCTAACCGGATACATAGGTTACCCTGTGTACTAGTACACGAGCAGGTGGACATGAGTTGACAGTGTATAATTTCACATGACCAGAGTACATGGGTGGACCCTGAATAGAAGGATGTGGCATGTGAACCTTCTACATGGCATGTACCCATCTTCTACATGACATTTTCTAAAGACACGGACTGTTGTACATGGGTAGTACATGGGGTCAAGAGAAATGACATGTGACCCTACTACATGCTATATACCCCTTCCTATATGGATTAAATATCTTTCCCACCATATCTTGGACAAGTTTCATTAGGTGTTGTTCCCTTGATAATTTACCTAAAGGTTTATGTGCATAATTTCCAACTCATAAGAGAATGATCCCTTCAGCAGGACTTCCTGGATAGAGTTATTGGAATCTCCCCCCCCCCCCTGAGAGGCCTAGAGTAGGATCCTCTATTAATTTTCTTTATACCCCAGGTATAGTCCTTGGTATTGACATGAACAACTTCACTGAGTATTGATCCTCTACTTAGTAGGTTAATTCATATGGAGTTGTTGGTATCACCCCATGGCCCTAGATGTGATCCTCATCTGTTGTATCGTATCTTCCTATTTAGATCTATCAATGTATCTCCCTCATGATGGTTCCTGATGAACAATACTTCTCGAATGGACATCATCAGTGATATCAGACTCATTAGTGTGTTCTCCCATATGAATACTTCGTGGAATCTTTGTATTGAATCCCTAGTGTTCGTATATAGTGTTTGTGACTTACCTCTAGACCGTATGTCTTGGTTTGAGTATATCTGGATATTCTTATTATATGTGTTGTAGACATATACATGTGTAGAGATGACTGCATATCTCATTTGTGTATTTATTTGTGGTTTTAGGGTGTTATACTAAGTATTGTTATACTCACCCTAGAACGGGCTTTTCCCACACGTGTCATATCTTATGCATACAAGTGACATTTTGACAGATTCCGAGGCAAATCGGGACCGAACCGAGCTTTGTGAGTTCAAACAAGCCAATGTGTGTTCTTACAACTATAGATAGTAGTCTCAATACCTTTGTTTATATGTTTGAATTTGTGTTTTACAGACTCTTTTTGTTGGTCTTGTACTCTGACTCAGTTTACTTTATTGCATTTTATTTTCTTGATGTACTCTGGTTGGGATATAGTGGTATGAATGCATTTGGTTCTTAGTTGTTTTTACATTTCAGAATTTTGTGGATTTGGAAATGTGTGCATGTGTATAGGTACATAAAAAATGCCTCACATGTTAGTGATATTCCTACTTGGTGGTAGTCACCAGCCCCTAGATTATTGGAGGTGGGGTTGGGGTGTCTCGGCACGGGCCCCACTAAGACGGGTCGCGACAGCTCCCACCTAGTGGAACCCTCTATGTGACATTTTTTCCTACACACAGCTTCCTCCTAGGAAGCATCGTCCCCTCTCCTCCTGAGTGTAATCCCAAGAATCCCTATGCCCTCATACGGTTTGTCTCTAGTCGTCACCACCTCTCCTGCGGACAGTCGGCCACCAGTCAACAATGGGCCTCCAACAGCCCTAAATTCCTACACACCATGGCATGTTGCGGCCTTTCCTTCTGTCACTCCTCTATGGTGAATCCATATCTGATTCCTCCAACGCCAAAACCCTTCATGCAGTCCCTTATTGGATTCCCAATGAATTGGCATCAAAATACCCACATTGTCCCCCTGCCCCATCACTGGCCCGCTTGTGCAGTTATCCTGGCATCCAGACAACCAGCATGTCTGTGCATTTATCCCGGCACCTCGACGACCAACACTGTTGCATGGCCCCACCATTCCCCTATCACCAAAACACTTGCATGGCTCTCTCAGGCCCCTTTCAATAGCACGCTCGTGCGGTCCCCCCTACACCTCCAGTTGTTGACTCTTCTATGAGGACCCCCCACCCCAGTTTTCGGCCTTCCCACATGGTAGCCTCATGGTCCATCATCGCGACTAGGCGCCCACTTGCGCGGTTTTCCCATACTCCATCACTAGTTCTTTGGAAAGGCACCCCCCCTCCCTGGAACACTTTGCATACTTAAACATTCCTTTCTCCTCACCACCATCCAGTATCCATCCCAAACTGAAACTCTCAAAAGAGGAGATTTCATTTATACAATCCTATCGGGATGATTTTCCACCTTCCTCTTTTCCAGACACCATTGCATAGACTGTTATTCCTACCATATGTATCTATCATCAACCAAAAACTTAGATGTTTGACTTTGGTTCATCTGAACATATCACAGTAGATCCAGGTATACTTACTACCTATCATCCATATACTAGTTCCTCTCTAATTACTATTACTGATGGATATACAATCCCTATTACGGGATTTGGCGTATTCGCATTGACTTTATATATTCACCTGACCTCAGTAGATCATGTTCCTCAAAATCCTTTTAATCTTATCTCCATAAGTAAACTCACAAAATACTTAAAATATGTTGCTACTTTTACATCTTCTGGTGTCGTTTTTTAGGAGCGGTCGATGAATCGGGAACTTAGTAGAGGTCATATTCTTGATGGGATGTACATCTTCGATACCACACCATCCCTTGATTTTTCATACACCTCTTCTCATACCCTCGACCTACATTTTCTCTTTGGTCATCCACAATCTTCTGTCTTACATAATATTTTCCCCCAATTCAATCCACACCTTTCCTTCCATTGTGAATCTAACAAGTTTTCTAAACATCATCTGATGACGTATGTTCCTCGATTGGAAACATGTGCATCAAATCCTTTATACCTTTTTCATTCCTATGTATGGGGTACTTGCAGGGTTCCCAGCCAATCAGGGTAAAATTATTTTATATCCTTTATTGATGACTACTCTCAGATGACACAGCTATATCTCATTCATGATCGTTCTGAGGTCTGTGATATTTTAAAAAACTTTTAACATGAAATTCACACTCAATTATCAAAACCTATTAATTTTATCCATTCAAAAAATGGCCAAAAATATTTATCCACTTCCCTTCAGTAGTTTCTCAAGGATAACAACATCATTCCTCAGAAATCCTGCCCTGATACACCCCAGCAGAATGGAGTGGTCGAGCTTAAACATCATCATATTCTAGAGACTTATCATGCCCTCTTATTCCACATGTAGGTGGCTCTTCATTTTTGGGGGGATATTAATTTTACTGCTACCTGCCTTATAAATAGTCTTCCTTCTTCTATACTTCATGAGGAGACTCCTTTTCGGTCTCTGTTATCCTCTCTCCCTCCTCACCCACTTCCACTCCATGTGTTTGGGTGTCTTTTTTGTATCTGTGAAACTTGCCCAAACCTCTCAAAGTTTTCTCACAAATCCCTCTGTTTCATCTTCCTCATATACTCCTGCACTCAGCACAGCTACCGATATTTCTCTCTAGACTTACAACATTATATCATCTCTAAAAATGTATCTTTTTTCAAGATATATCCTTTCTCTCCTCCCTCTTTCTATCCAAACACCATTATCGATGATTTTATTCCTCTAATCATTCACCCACCTTTTCCTCAGGTGTCCCAATATACTGATCCCTAGTTTATCACTGTCTACTCTCGTCGTCCATTGAATTTGTCACATGTCTAGGACAAGGATACCATCTCCCCAGCTTTTTCTGACGCTCATGCTCCGGCAACAGATGACTTTCCCATTACATTTCGAAAAGGTACTTGTTCTTACAAGTGTACTCCTCTTTACATATCCTTATACATAGGTGTTTCTGCTCTGGAGATGATATCTATTCCTCACATGTTTGGAGACTCCAAATCACACCCTAGGTGGCTTCAAGCAATGCAGGATGAATTTTAGGCTCTTGATGACAATCATACTTGAGATCTAGTCCCCCTTCCAGTAAGTAAATAGGTGGTCGACATCAAATGGATTTATAAAATATTCATAAATTTAGATTGCACTCTTCATCACCTTAAATCCAAACTTGTGGCATAAGTCTTTCCTCATACATATGGTGTTGAATATTTTGATACTTCTTCACTGGTTGCAAAGATGACATTTATCTGATTATCCATCTCTCTTGCTGCTCATCATCATTGGTTTATTCATGAACTTGATGTCAAAAAAATTATTTCTACATGATTTTCATGAAGAATAGGTATATCTGTAAAAACCTCTTGGATTTCATGCCTCAGGAGCCGATTCTCATGTCTATCGACTTTATCTCTCTCTTTATGGACTCAAGAAGTCTCCTCGTGCATGGTTTGGAAGATTTTGCACAATCTTCACTACATTTATCCTACATCAAAGTATAAAGGACCATACTATCTTCTACTGAATGACGTCATCTGACTATATCCTACTAGTTTTCTATGTTGATGGTATCATTATAACTGGAAATGAATCAAATGGAATCACCCATTTAAAGTGGAATATTCAACACCACTTTCAAACCAAATATTTGGGTCTTCTGACATATTTCCTTGCCATTGAGGTCTCCCATTCTCTGAAAATTATCCTTCTTTGTCAATGGAAATATGCTTTGGATATTTTTCAAAATGCTGTTTTGACTTAGGAAATTGTCATTGACACTAATCTTGAGCCCGGTGAACAGTCTCTATGACAACACAAAACCATATTATCACCCATATAGGTATTGTCGTCTTGTAACAAAACTCAATTATCTCACCATGACTTCTTCAGATATTTATTATGTCTTCAGTAAGGTTAACAAATCATGGAACATACAACGAAGTATCAATGAGATGTTGTCCTTCGAATTTTCAAATACATCAAGAAAGACCCTACCTTTGGTCTTCAGTATTCACATAACGGTCCTATGAATATTGTGGCATTTTGTGATGTTGACTATGATGATTTCTTGGCTACCCAGAAGTCTACTTATGAGTTTGTTGTTTTCCTAGAAATTAACCTTATCTCATAGAAAATCAAGAAATAGACAGTCATCTCTAGATCCAGTGTTGAGTCTGAATATCGTACGATGGCCACGATCACTACTGAGATCATTTGCCTTCGTGATCTCCTCTATGAGATTGGTTTCCTACCACATAAGTCTACTCATATTTGGTGTGATAATCAGGAATCCATGAAGATTGATTCCAATCCAGTCTTCCATGAATGCACGAAACATATCTAGATAGAATATTACTTCCTTACCCATCACTTCAAGGAACACCATGTCAGTTTTAGCCACATACCAATGGCATATCAGATTATCGACATCTTCACCAAAGGCCTCTTAGAAGATCGAATGGAATCTCTTTATACCATGCTGGGAATCCACAGTATCAGTGACCCAACTTGAAGGGGAGTGTGTATGATTTGTTTGGTGTCTTATTTCTTTTTTGTGGGACTCTTGTTCCAAGTTATTATGTACTATATTGAGGGGGAGTGTTGAACCTCGTTAATTTCATTTCTAGGTAAAGGGTATTTCCAAGTCCCATGTCGAATTAATCCAACTTGTAATTCTTTTAATCTATCTATAAAAGAATATCTCTACCTCTCATTGAGGTAGAGACTTGTATATTTCTACAATAATAGTTATCAATCCTCAATTCAAATGGATTATTTTGAATCAATCTATGGTCGCTCATGTAGGTTTCCCTTATGTTGGGCTGATGTGGGTGAGACCTCACTGTTGGAACCAAGCTTAGTGCAATAGACATCTAAGAAGGTCAAGCTAATTAGGCAGTGGATTTTGATAGCTCATATTTGTCACAAATCTTATTTTGATCAGAGATGTCAAGATATTAAGTTTTCCATGGGTGATCATATGTTCTTGAAAGTGGCACCTCATTTGGGTCATCACTGTTTGGGAAAGCAAGGGAAGATACCGCCGAGGTATGTCAGACCTTTCAAAATTACTGAGCGGGTTGGTAAGGTGGTATACAGGTTGGATTTTCCTTCACAGTTGATGTCAATTCATGACGTGTTTCATGTGTCTCAGTTGAAAAAGTACAACCCAGATCCATCTCATGTGTTAAATTGGGAAGAGTTGGAGTTGGATCCTGACTTATCTGTGTTTGAACGGTCAGTACAGATTATAGATTCCCAAGAGAATGTGTTTCAAGGGAAATATATTCCATTGGTCCATTTTTTTTGGAAACAAGGAAATTATGATCATGATACTTGGGAGTGGAAGTCATGGATTGAGAAAAAGTAACCATTTTTATTTTATGATCAAGATATGGGTTGACTTTCTAGGGACGGAAATTTTTCATAGTGGGGAGAATTGTCACACCCGTGATTTTATTTTGAGATAAGTTTCTTTTTATTTTCAGCCTAGATTTTTCCCTTTGGGTTTCCTTTTAGTTTTTAGAGAAAAATTAGAAATTTTGGGTAAACACTATGGTGTGCATGGTTAGCGCATGATTTTCCAAATCGTGTGCCTTTTCCCATGTAACTATGCGGCCTATGGATTTTTGTCAACAGTGGGAAACTGCATAGTTTCCACACAGTTTTTGTCAAACCATGTGGGTGACTGTGTAGAATGTCCTTATTGGATAGTGGCAATCGCATGGTTACCGTATGGTTTGTAAAACCGTGTGGGCTAACCGTACGGTCTATCCATATCATTAAAAATTAGATTTTTAAGTTTTCTCTCTTCCTAATTTTTAACTCTAAACCCACAAAATCCCCCCCCCCCTTCAGGATTCTTCACCCATGGTGCCTACCCCCAACCCTCTTCCTCCATTAGATATCCATTTTCTTGGCATATTTGGTGTGGTTTCTCCATGATTATTCAAGTAAGTCCCGTTCTCTCATGGTTTCTTCCTCTTTTATAGGTTTTTATTCTTCTTTATTTGGGGTTTCACTTCTCCAGTGGGTTGGGTACCCTTTTTAGGGTTGGATATTGATTTTTGGGGTTCAGTCTTGATTTTTAATTTTTGATCTTGCCTCTATAGGGTTCTCTTAAGGTGCGGTTGTTGGTTTCCACCAGATTTCAGAAATTTCTACACTTTAGGTAGGTGGTTCCATGCTTAAATATTATTTTATGAATTTTCTATGATTTATTGAGTGTTTAAATTTGTTCTATGATTTATGTGTGTGATGCGAAAGGTATTTTTGAAGGATCCTAATATGAGTATGGATTGAAAGTGTCCTTTATAAAGTAAATTGGGTGTTTTTCAAGTGTAAACCCTTGTTATGAATTTTGAATATGCTTTAAAAATTATACAACATGTTTAATAAATTGTGAAAGTGGTGCAGAACATGTTTTAAAATGGTTTTGGTGTGCATTAGATTTAAAAGTGGTTTTGGTTGTGAAGGTATGGATTTATCAATCATGTTTATATTTTTTGGCTTATGTTTATGTGGAAGTGATGTTGCACATGACATGTGAAATGGAAGTTGAGCACAAAAGAAAACCTGGGTATCTAGGTGAGTGGACTAGGACCAGTATGTCAGTTGACTCGGAAGTGGATTATCCTAAATTCATCAAGCAGGATTGACGATACAACACTAACTAAATTATAATGATTATTGGAGACCACTAGGATCATGGGATGTTACCTCCTAGTGTCTCTTTCACAAGAACGTTGCTGGTTGTAGTTGTTATACCACTTTTCACCAAGATACGATATACCTAGTGTCCCATAGATAGTTAGTGCCTATAGGGTTTTTCCTATGACTTAGTGCTCTTTTGTGATATTTCTCCTACTATCAACATACAGTGATTTTTTCAGTTATTTTAAAAGCAAGCGTGTTTTTCTTTAAAAAAATTTCCATAGAAATTTTTCTAGATTTTCTTTTATAAAAATTACATGTTAATTTCTATTATAATGTTTATAGCATGGAACCTCTTTATTGGGTGGCATCCTACTGAGCTTTGGCTCACACCCTATATACACCCTTGCGTGTAAGTAGACATTGTTATGTTTGATATAGGTAAAGGAAATATGTTTGGAGATGGTGGTTCGGGATGTTAGTGGTCTTCCCTTGCAGGTGTTGTGATGGTGGCTTGAGGATGATGCTCCTCTTGTTGCACGGTGGTTTTTGAGATAGTTTGGTTGTTCTCTTTTTGTTGTAGCCCCATTTGGTTTTTGTTTAAAGATAAAAACATTGAATCTGAACATTGTTATTCCATGTTTGGTTGTGATTAATCAGTTTTTTTTTATTTATTATAGTTGGTTTTTATGATTATTTAAATGGGTGAAATCATTCCCAAGTTGTATTTTTGATACTCGGGCACTTATTTACAACCCGTGGGGATCATGAACACCCTTCAGGTCATGCCATGACCCATGTCGGGTGTCAGGTTGAATGACACCATGGATTGGTTCATGACAGGAGCAGGGTGGTCCGTAGGGTGGCGGACATGGAATAGGGGATGATAGGGCAACCATAGGTGGTTAGAGTTTTGACCTATTACCACCACCACCCCCAGGCGGTCTGCGCCAGGCTCAGGGAGCTGGTCAATAGGGATGAGGCAATCGACTAACTATGGAGGCATATGACCCCAAGGCTTTAGGAATGATATGAGGTATGATTTGTGTCTTTTCTACTATAGTTTCAGTATTGATAGACACATGTGTGATTCAATCCTTCCTTTCTACATCTCTGGTTCAAGACTTAGTGATTCTGATTGAGTTATTGTCTCGACCCTTGCGATTAGAGACTCTGATGGGTAGTAACTCATCAATTGTGCACTTGTACCGAAAGTGGGATCTGACTCTTGGAGGTGATAGTTTTGTATGAGATCTCTTCATTGCAACAATGAGGCCTTATGATTTCATCTTAGGTATGAACTGGTTATCCACAATTCATATAAGAACTCAGCCTTAAACATTACATAATCTTGAGTTAAGTCAATAATTAACATTCATTCACATTGAGGATCTTTTCAGGTTTAGAGTTTTAGAGAATTACGTCATAACTATTACATAACATCTCAAATATTACAAAGTAGACAATTCTACATTATATTCATTTTTTCATAATCTAAAACATTTTAAAATAAAACAAGAATTCTTTTTATTGATAAAATGTTTCATAACATTCATATTATCTTCTTCCTTTCTCTTAACCATCTTTATACACTGTGGAAAACATTTCAAAAACTTGGGATGAGCACAAAAATCTTAGTAAGGAATATAAATAAGGAATAAAACCATTAGTTTATAAATATTTTAAACTCGTGAAAACATTTTCACAAAATCATACATTTCACCCATAAAACATAAATTTTTAAAAAATACCTCATGAAGTCATAATATTCCTAAAAAACTTTTTAGAAATCATAAATCATAAAGGTAACTTGTGGAATCCATATCATACTTACATTATAGCTTTCACAACTACATAGGGAGTAACTTTCATGGTTACATTTGGAATACTCATCACATTATATTCTCTAAATCTCTTATTAGAAACCTTATCGTTTAACTCTGCCTCATTACCCAATGCATTGGAGAACTATCATGGGCTCACCCACCCTTGTTTTATCACGGAACCACCCATATAAATAAGAAATTCCCAAGAACTATAACATAATTATAACACATTAACAAGTATAAAGGGAAAATAACATTTCTAAATTGCAATCACAAGATATCATTTCAAGATATTGACATAATAAATCCCACCTAAAAACCATTTTCAACACCAAAATATATGAAAAAGGAATATGGTATTTAGTTTCCTTTTAAAAACATTAAGGCTTATAGAGGAAGCCAAATGTCAAATAATGGTCACGGTGGCGGAAAAGTCTTTGTCGCCGCGTACGTTAAAAAAACATTATTTTTGTCGTTTAGTAAAACAATTCATAGAAAAATATTACTTTGAATGAAATTAAAAGTAAAAGGGGTTATTTATACATTGTATATAAAATAAGATGGTGTATAACATCAAAATAAGGCTCAATTAAAGGAGATTGAGATGAAGTCCCTTACCTCGAGTCTGAATTCTCTCGTACGTTCTTTATATTCCTGAATAATAAACATAGGTTACTTTATACTTGATTGAGAAGATTTTTCAAGTTTATTATTCCTTATATATCACTTATTTATAATTTTATAACAATTAAATAATTATTTAAGTTCATGTTAGATGTTTTGTCAATATTCAGTACTTGATTTCAAAAATGAACTTGGTATGATGTAAATTGTCCATGTGGTAATAATTCCATCATATCTAGAATAATACTCATGACATAATGATCATTGTTTACATTAATTATAATTTTGAATCAAACAATTAATTATGGTTAAGAAAAATGAACATTGTTATAATCATGGAGATGGTAGGTCGTACGTACGCATGAGTAACGTTTTCATTTTTCATTGATCATTATGGAAATAAGGTAATTATTATTTTATATTTCCAAAATGATCATAACATCATTAATATAATATTAATAATTTAAATATACTTATATATATCATACAAGTAATGTAGTGAATAAAAATTAATCACATCACTTTGTGGAAGTTATAGTCCACACGTACGCATGAACAATGATATCATTTATATATGCAAGGAAAGTAAGAATATAATTGATATATTATTATCTTATAATTATTAATATGTCATGAATATAATATATGAATATTAATTCCATTATTATAACCATTCATGATATATTTTTATGGAAAACAAATTATATCGGTTCGTGGAGGTGACAGTTCACACGTACGCACGAATGATTAATTATTTTCTCATTTGATGAAAGTGGAGATGGATTTGGGTGATGATATTAAAATAATAACATATTAGTATATTGAATCTACTGTATTTATTATATCATCATGGTTGGAGGATATTTTAAGGAAGTGGAACAAGAAATAAAATAGAAACACTTAAATAAAAACATTATCTTTTCTTCGAATGATCACCTTTCTTAACATCTTAACACCTCTAAGAAGGGCGTTATGCCTAATCTCAAGCCTCAATAATGTGGGGGTGGATTATATTAAGGGGGTTGGGAAAATCTTGTCTTAACAAAATGGTTTTTGAAGTGTGATTAATGGAGATTAATGGGTATCTTTTTATAAGGGAGGGGAGGGGGACCCTTGAAATTATTAAAAGTATTAAATTAATATAAATTCAATTTTGATTCCAAATGGGTCCAAGTTTATTTAGTTATAATATAGTATGAGTAATAGTCTAAATATAATCATCCAATAATAATTAGAAAAGTTTTGAATAATTTTTAATTCTTACCATTTTGTTTTGACCTTTTTAACTCTTACCATTTATCAAGTAATTTACACTTTGAGAGTTAAAATAATTACCAAATCATGCCAAATGACCAATGAAGGAGTAATTATTGACATTTTTATATTTATCTCAACTTTTTGGTTGAAAATTGTATTTTTATAAATTTTATATCATTTAATTAGATATTTTATAATTTAAGTTACGAATTATGTCAATTTTGACACTATTTATTACATGACTTTTTTAAAAAATTATGACTTGATTCCATCAAAAAAACTAAATTAACTCAATCCTAACATGTCATAGTCATCCAAAAAATTATTTTATGGCATAAAATATCTCAAATTGTATTTATTTTAATATTATTAAAATCATTTATTTGATTTTTTATTTAATAAATCAATTACTACATCATTATTGTGTCACTATTTAATTTAATTATCTATTTCCTAAAAATTATAAATAAATTAACATGATGTAGGTAATCTCTTCATATTTATAAGGAATATTCATAGTCTAATATATCATTTATATAACCTCGTATTAAAAAAAATTAGTAAGAAAATACATATTTATGACATATTTGCCTTTACTTTAAATTAAATGTCATAAATGCCATAATCACACTCAGTTGGTTTCCAAAGGTCAAAATTTCGGCCAAAGGATGGTCATGGTTGATAATAACTCATCCAATAATATTAGGACAAGTTTTATGGTAGTTTTATATTATTATAATATTAATTTTACCTTTAATTAACTGATTTACCCAATAAATAAAATATTAAAGTTTCTATTCACCAAAAATTATTTTGATATTATTAAACTACATTTTTCATACTGATTAAAACCATGTATGTCCATTTTTTAAAAATTAAATTCACAGAAGTGGTTAAATTAATTTAAAGTTAATCCCATTGAGAGATCGAGAAAACGAGTTTTTGAAGTTCAAAAGTTCACAAAGTTTTTTATATCCAATTTCAATGTGAAATTGATTCCAATGACCTAAATCATATTAAGTGATAAAAAATTATTTAATTATACTTTAAAACTAATTAAAATGATAAAAAACTATATAAATAATTTAGATGAAAAATCATTTTTGAATTAGAATGCAATATTTTTCATTATTCGTTAAAAAATGAATATTATTAGAGAAATACCAAAAATTCAAAAAAAAATTAAATTTTGAGGTCTAGCTTCCAAAAAAACTTTAATTTTTCGTATAAAATTTATAAAACTGTCAAAATTTAGAATTAAAAAGGGTTCGCTATCAATAGGCGGTAAAACTAACTTTTAAAAATATTAAAGTTTTTTATGCTTAAAATTGGATTTACTCTTATTTTAAGCATATAAAATTTATTAGAAGAAAGTAAAATCATTTAATAAACATGTGTAAACTTAATATAGTTAGTTCTGTTCATTCTCACCAATATAACTGCTAAGTGATAACTACAATTTAAAATAATAATATTAATAACAAATAATTTTTCGGTATAACTCAGTCTTGTGTGCAACATAAAATTTCAGAGAAAATCATTGGTGTGTGTCGGATACACTATCAGACATAGAATCCCCTTTAAAGTAAAATTAATATCTAATTCATAAATATTAATAGATATGAAAAATTATTATTCTATAATTACCTGGGATGTTACATCCTTCCCCCCTTTTAGAAATTTCATCCTCACAATTTCATTTACTTATCAAATAAGTGGGGGTATTTCTCCCTCATAGAATTTTTAGATTCCCCTGTTACCTATTCAACCATATTGTTTTTCCACAAAACCTTAACTTGATAAATCACCTTATTCTACAACACTTTCTCTCTACGGTCAAGAATTTGTACTCATTATTTCTCATAAGAAAGATTCTCTTCCAACTAAACTACGTATGGACTCAAAACATGACATGGATCTGGCATAAACTTTCATAACATTGAAACATGAAAAACATTGTGTTCCTGGGATAAATTCATAGGCAAAGCTACTCACTAGGCAACTGAATCAACTTTCTCTAGGATTTCATAAGGTCTAATTAACCAAGGACTCAGCTCCCCCTTCTTACCAAAATGCATCACACTTTTACATGGAGAAAATTTGAGAAAGACATGATCACCTACCTCAAACAAAAGATCATTCCGACGTTTATCCACAAAACTTTTCCGCCTACTCTGAGCTATCCTCATGTCTCTCTTAATCAACTAAACTTTTTCTATCATCTCTTTTACAAACTCTGGTCCCATCAGCTTCCTTCTCTGATATCATCCCAACTGGATTTCTGCACCTCTTTCTATTAATTTCGCAAATGGTGTCATCTATATACTAAAATGAAAATTGTTATTATAAGAAAACTCAACCAAAGAAAGAGGTTGATCTCAAATTCTCTGGTAATCCATTGAACAAGCACATAGTATATCTTCTAAGGTTTGAATTTTTTGTTATGTCTGCCCGTCTGATTGGGGATAAAAAAAATAAATAGGAATTTAATTTAGTACCCAACAAATTATGAACACCTTTCCAAAACATAGAAATGAACCTTGGATCATGTCATATACAATGAAGAGATAAAATCCATATAACCTGACAATCTCTTTAAGATACAACCTAGAAAGTTTATCTAGAGACAGTGTATATCAAATTTGAAGTAAATGAGCATATTTAGTCAATCTATCAACAATAACCCAAATCGCATTGTTACCTCAAAAAGTCTTTAGTAATCCCACTACGATATCAATAGATATATTTTTTGGTTCTGAGAACAGCGAAATCATGTGTTGGTGGGTGATATATTAAAATTTATTTTAATAATCATTGCCCTAAACCAAGAGTGATGGTCATGCACATCAAATTTATAATTAATTTAGTTAATATCTAAATAAATAAATATATACGCTTAGGAACTTTGTTTGTTGGTGATTTTTGATTGTCTGAAAATGACCTTTCGGATTTCCTTTATTGTGTATGTGAGGATCCAAGGGTATAATCCCTCTAGTGCTGATCCACACATTCTTCAATGGTCTCTGATCAATGACACTTGTTTTTCGAGTGATAGCATGGAGAATGAAATGTCTTGCATTGTTTGTTCTTGATCGCTCATTTTTCAGTTTTGAAGAAATTATCTCTTGGGTTTCTCATTCATAATAGGGAGAGATGAGAAGGATTTGAAAGAGAATTCATTGTGTGCAATAATTCACTATTCCCAAACTTGGAATTGGTTCAAATGAATTACACAATAGATGTAACCGTCTATTTATAGAGCTGGGATTTCGGTTAAAAAATTTAATTTCATAACAGCCATTAAATATAATTATAACCATTAATTGAATTCCATGCCACATAATAATAATAACAATATTATTATTTTTTGGTGTGCTAACTTGCATAAAATGGATAAATAATTTTTACCAAATTCTAAATAATTATTTTATCATCGAACACAGCCTTGGTCTGTTCGAACTCCTCTTGTATTTATAAAACACTTGAATAAATATTTTATTCTCTTAAATAAATATTGTATTCACAAACTAGTAAATAAATATTTATTAAATATTCAATAAAATAAATAATTATATTTTATTCACAATCTGGTGAATAAATATTTATTTAATTTATGTGATCATTATAATTTAAACAAAATAATTCCTCAGTCTTGAGAATAATATTTATTCCATTAATTAAAATCAAATAGAATTTTGTCGAGACCACCATAAACACATAGTGTGTGACCCTCTAGGATACTTTCTCATTAAAATTAGGTGGTCTTGCATAAAATCCAAGATTAATGTCTATCAACGGGTAAAGTTATCCAAGAGAAAGAACTTAAAGTCATAATGAAGAAAACCACATACGAACGCTCACTATGTAATATAATCCCTTTTTCACATAATCTTATCAAGCAGGTTGTATAACGGTGTCATCAACCTATATGATTGATACATCATTCTTTGATTATTTGAAATAAACTCGTTGTTACACCATGGACATAGAATTTTGGGAGACGGTTCTATTTCAATCAAAAGGATGAGATATCAACTTCCATAAATATAGAAGGGACAAATCCTTTATTGACTTATCCATTCATAACATGTCATTCGTGATGCACCCAACATACCCAACTTCCCGCCAACAAATGGTGTGACGGTTTTCGTCATAAAATCTAAGTACGTGATTCATGGCATGCATAATGATAATCTTAAAATCTAAGGAACATTACACACGCTCATAGATAGAAATATCTCATGACACTAAAACATGTGGAATTCCTACTGGTGAGTTTGTTCTCATAATCTCTTGTCTTGGAGATTACCAAGTGCGAACTTCATGAGAAGAAGTCTCATCATCTTACAAGTACTCACACCTAAAAATGTATATACTATGTGTCTAATAATAGTATATTATCCAACCGCAGAACTATATTAAGAATATTATCATAGTACTTCAATGTTCTCATCATAGCGGGGAACTACTGTGACCTTATCAATGTGACAAATACTCTTTGACATTATTACATTATGTTCATGAAGAAAAATCAACAATATATAATAAGATGTTTAATTTAATATTTAATACATCAAATATTCATATAATCAAAGTACAAACAGTTGGTTCTTGGACACTAACTCTAACAATATTTTTTCATTTCCACTCTAGTACTATAAAAGGATGAAGCATCCCCTTTAACAATTGTCGCTCAGCTTTAACCTACTGACAAGTCAAACACTTCATAGTAAAATCGTCAATATCTCTTTTCATTCCATCCCACCGGTATTACTCTTGAAGGTCTCTATAGATTTTAGTACTACCATGATGAACTGAAAATAGAGAACTATAAGATTTACATAATAATTATTTCTTCAACAGTGAATCATAATACACACATAATCTCTTCCCAAATCTCAAAATAAAATCATTATCAATGTTAAATTCAGGAAACTTACCCTTTTGAACCAATTATACCCTTTTTTGCAATTCAATGTCTTCCTTCTGTGTTTTCTTAATTCTATCTAATAGAGATGATTGCACTAAAATATAAAACAAAACAGAGGAATTTTATGCACCAACAACTTCTAAGACAAAGTTCATCAAATCATTAACCAAAGGATCATGTTCTAAACATAACATGGTTAATGTAGCATTACTTTTCCGACTCAAATCATCATCCACCTTATTTTCTTTTCTAGGATGGTAATGAATCATGCAATCATAATCCTTGATTAGTTCCAACCATCATATCTGTCTCATGTTCATTTCTTTTTGAATGAATATATACTTTAAACTTTTGTGGTCAGTATATATTTCACATTTTACTCCATATAGATGATGCCTCCAAATTTTTAAAACAAAAATAATAGCAGTTAATTCCAAATCATGTGCATGGTAATTTTACTCATGAGGTTTCAACTGACGTGAAGCATAAGAAATTACCTGATCATTCTTCATTAGTACACAACCAAATCCTTTCAAAGAAGCATAACTATAGATAGAAAATTCACCATTTCTGGAAGGCAGGGCCAGAACTGGAGCATTTTCCAATCTTCTTTTCAATTCCTGAAAACAATCACATTCTTTTTTCTAGATGAACCTAACACCTTTTCAAGTTAACTTATTTAGTGGGATAGATAATCATGAAAAAAATTCAAAAAATCTCTGATAATAGCCTGTTAAACCCAAAAAACTAAGAATCTCAGTTATATTTGTGGGTCTTGCCCATTCTTCAACAACTTTCATTTTAGAATGATCAACAGTTATGTCATATTTAGAAACAATGTTACCAAGGAAATAAATTTTTTGCAACCAAAATTTACTCTTACTAAATTTCTCATGCAATTTATTTTCTTTTAAGGTTTTCAAAATAACTCTTATATGAATTTTATGCTTCTCTTTACTTTTAGAATATACCAAAATGTCATCAAAAATCACAAACTTATACAAGAACTCATGGAATATTCTATTCATAAGACCCAAGAATATAGTAGGTGCATTAGTTAATCCAAATGGAATAAATACATATTAATAATGGTTATATCTAGTACGAAATTCATTTTTCAAAATGTATGATTTCTTTACTTTTAACTGTCGGTACCCCGACCTCAATTCAACCTTCGAAAAATATTGTGCTCTCTGGAGCTGATCAAACAAGTCATCGATATGAGGCAATGGATACTTGTTATTAATAGTGATATTATTAAAGGATCTATAATCAATGAAAAGTATCATTGAACCATATTTCTTTTTAACAAACAAGACAGAAGCACCCCATGGTGATGTACTAGGTCGAATGAAACTTTTATCTAATAACTCCTGCAATTTCTTTTTAAACTCTAAAAGAAATATTTTATCCATTTGATAAGGGGGTTTTGAAATTGGATTATCATTATGAACTAAGTCAACAGTAAATTCAACTTATCAATCAGGTATAATACCAATAAACTCATCAGAAAAAACATCAAGATACTCATTTACCACTAACACATCATTAATTTGAAATGTTTCTTTGTTTTCAACAATATGTGAAAGGTAACATTCATTTTCATCTTTTAATAATTTCTTAGCTTCCTGATATGTTATCAATGGTAAGGGTTCATTATTGTACACAAATTTAAAGTCTTTCTAAAAAGAAACATCTTTAGCTCTACAATCAATCTTATCATGGTAAAAATAAATCCAATCCATACCTAGAATAACATCAAACTCTACTAGAGGAAAAACAACAGGGTTTGTAGGTAAATTATTTCCACAAATAAGGACAGGAATATTCTTATAATTTATTTTTGGCTCAACATTCCCCCTGGGTGTTTTTACCATAAGTTCTGGATTCATTTCTTAAGGTGGAATTTCTAATTTACTAGAAAATTTCTCAGAAATAAAAGAATGTGTAGACCTTGAATCAAACAAAAAATTGGCATAATCTGAATAAACAAACAATGTATCTAATAGCAATTAATTTTATAGCCCAACATCTGTTGAAGTAGTTGTAAAGGATTTCACCACACCTTTCTGTTTTTAGTCTAACTGTTTCCCATCATTTGAGTTCTTCATCGGATACTCGTTTGCATAATGACGCATCTCATTGCACTTAAAACATTTTACTGACTATAAATCAGGTTTTTTATTACTACTACCTTGATCCTTTTTAGTGCATTTACAAGCCTTATGCCCCATTTACCACATCAGAAACACTTACCAGAATTCAAAAGGCGTTACTTAGTGTGCTTTTTACCACAATTTTTACAAACTGTAAACTTAATTTTCTTACCATCAGACTTTTTTGAAGAATTCTTCCCTTTCTCTTTCCACCTCAACTCCTTATTCTACTATTTTTCAAAGAACACATGATCATCGGTAAACTCCATTTCCACCTTCTCCGCACACCGAATAAGTTTTTCATAACTTTTTAACTCATGAAATGAAAATTCCCTTAAATAATTTCGATTTAATCCTAAGTAAAAAATTGTTGATTTTACTATCAAAATCCTGGATGAAATTTGAAGCATACCTTGTTAGTCGAGTGAATTTTTCTTCACATGAATCCACCAAATCCTCATCTTACCTCAATTCCAAGAATTGTTTTTCTATCATAAATCGAACCTCCTTAAGAAAATATTTCTTAAGAAACATATTTTTGAATTTATTCGACTCAAAAATATTATGAACCATCGACCACCACTGATCGGCTTCACCCTCAAAATGGTAAACAGCAAGACTAACCTTTTTATTGTTTTAACAACTCATGTCATCGAAAATATTTTCTAGGGATTTAATCCACCCTTCAGCTACCATGGGGTTAGATGATCCTTCGAATGATGGGGGTGTTACCTCATGAAATGATCCAGTACCGATATGTTCCTATATGGTTGATCTAAGTGATCTCATGGATGGATACCACCACCATTTATAGTCTTATTCAACTATGTAATCACCGCAAAAAACTATTAAATTCTGATTCCAACCATATTAGGTTGCTGATTTGGAAGGTTATTTTCGTCTGGATGTCGTCTCAGCACAACTGCTCTGTTTCCTCTGCAAAAACTCATTCTGAACAAACATAACTTAGACGAAGCAATATGGAAATATTAAAATGTTATATCATTTCAATTTTAACATAAAGTAAAAAAACATTTATGGATATTCTATTAACAATATCTTAACCCCTAAAGTTATCTAAACCGACCTCTGATACCAACTATAGGGATCCAGCATTAAACATTACATAATCTTGAGTTAAGTTAAGAATTTATATTCATTCACATTGAGGATATTTTCAGTATTATAGTTTTATAGAATTAATCCATAATTATTACATAACATATCAAATATTACAAAGTAGACATGTTTACACGCTATCTATTATTTCATAATCTAAAAAAATTAAAATAAAACATGAATTCCTTTAATTGATAAAATTATTTATAACATTCATCTTTCCTTATTCCTTTCTCTTAAAGATCCTTATAACCTGTGGAAAACATTTCAAAAACTTGGGATGAACATAAAAAACTTGATAAGGGATATAAATAAGGAATGAAATAGTTAGTCCATGAATATTTTAAACTCATGAAAACATTTTCACAAAAAAATCATATTTTTCACCCATAAAACATAAGTTATTAAACATACCTCATGAAATCATAAGATCCCTGAAAAACTTATTATCAATCATAAATCATAAAAGTAACTTGTGGCATCCATATCATACTTACATTGTAGCTTTCAAAACTATATAGGGAGTAACCTTCATGGTTACGTTTGGAATACTCATCACAGTACATTCTATAAATATCTTAAAAGAAACCTCACCTTCCCTCGGTTTATCATGGAACCACCCGTATACATAAGCAATTCTCAATAACCATAACATAATCATAACACATTAACAAGCTTAAAGGAAAAATAGCATTTCCACATTGCAATCACAATATATCATTTCAAGATATTGACATAATAGATCTCTCCTCAAAACCATTTTCAATACCAAAATACATGAAAAATGAATATGGTATTTATTTTTCTTTTAAAAACATTAAGTCTTATAGATAATCCAAATATCAAATAATGGTTACAGCGGCGGAAAAGTCATTATTGTCGCGTACGTTAAAAAATATTCTTTTTTTCATTTAGTAAAATGCTTCGTAGAAAAATATTCCATTAAATCAAATTAAAATTAAAGGATTTATTTATATACCATATAAAATAAGGTGGTGTATAACATCAAAATATACCTTAATGAAAGAATATTGGGACGAAGTCCCTCACCTCGAGTCCGACTTGTCTCGTACGTTATTTATATTCCAAAATAATAAACATAGGTTAATTTATACTTGCTTGAGAACCCTTTTCAAGTTTATTATTCTCTTTATATCACTTATTTATAATTTTATAACAATTACTTAATTATTTAAGTTCATGTCACACATTTTGTCAATATTCGGTACTTGAGTTCAAAAATAAACTTGTTATAATGTAAATTGATACTGTGGTCATAAGTCCATCATCTCCAGAATAATATTCATGAAATAATGATCACTTTAGTAAATTAAATATACTTTTGAATCAAACCATTAATTATGGTTAAGAAAAATTAACAACATTATAATCATGGAGATGGTAGGTCGTACATACGCATGAGTAACGTTTTCATTTTTCATTGATCATTATGGAAATAAGGTAATTATTATTTTATCTTTAAAAAATGATCATAACATAATTAATGACATATTAATCATTTAAATTTACTTATATATATCATAAAAATGATGAAGTGAATAAAAATGAATCACATCACTTCGTGGTGGTCATAGTTCACACGTACGCACGAACGATGTTATCATTTTTATGTGCATGGAAAGTATGAACATAATTGATATATTATTATCTTATAATGATTAATATGTCATTAATATAACATATAAACATTAATTCCATTATTATAACCAATCATGATAGACGATTATAGAAAACGAATTATATCAGTCTGTGGAGGTGATAATTCACACGTACGCAGGAACGATTAATTCTTTTCCCATTTGATAGAAGTGGAGATAGATTTGGGTGATGATATTAGCATAATAACATATCAGTATATTTAGGATTATTTAATTATTATCTCATAAGGGTTGGAGGAGATTTTAAGTAAGTGGAAGAAGAAATAAAATAGAAACACTTAAATAAAAACATTACCTTCCCTTCGGTTGATCACCATTCTTAACACTTTAACACCTCTAAGAAGGGTGTCATGCCTAAACTAAGGCCTCAATAATGTGGGTAGGGATTCTAGGAAGGTTATTTGGTAGAAATTGGCCAAACCAAATGGTTTTTTAAGTGTGAGTAATAGAGAAGAATGAGTGTCTTTTATAGGAGAGAGGAGAGGCACCCTTGGAATTATTTAAATTATTAAATTAATATAAATTCAATTTTGATTCCAAGTGGATCCAAGTTGATTTGGTTCAAATATAAGATGAGTAGGGTTAAAATGTAATCATCCAATGAGAATTAGACAAGTTTTGAATCATTTTTAATCCTTATCTTTTTGTTTTAACATTTTTAACTCTTTCTGTTTTATCAAGTAATTTACACTTTGAGAGTTAAAATAATTACCAAATCATGCCAAACGACCAATGAATGAGTCATTAATGACATTTTTAGAGTTATATCAACTTTTTGGTCAAATCTTGGTTTTTTATAAATTTTTGATCATTTAATTATATATTTTATAATTTAAGTTATGAATTATGTCAATTTTGACACTATTCATTACATGACTTTTAAAAAATCATAACTTGATTCCTTCGAAAAAACTACATTAACTCAATACTAACATTTCATATTCATCCATAAAATTAATGGATGGCATCAAATATTTCAAATTATATTTATTTTATATTATTAATATCATTTATTTGAATCTTTCTTTAATAAATCAATTATTACATCATCATTGTGTCTCTATTTAATTTAATTATTTTTTTCTAAAAATTATAAATAAATTACCATGATGTATATAGTATTTTTAGATTTATAAGGACTATTCATAGTTGAAGATATCATTTATATAATCTCATATTAAAAAAATTAGTAAGGAGAGACATATTTATGACATATTTGTCTTTACTTTAAATTAAATGTTATAAATGTCATAATCACACCCAAGTGGCTTCCAAAAGTCACAATTTAGGCCAAATAATGTTCATGGCTGATAATAACTCATCCAATAATATTACGACAAGTGTTATGGTAGTTTTATATTATTCTAATATTAATTTTACCTTTAATTGCCCTATTTACCTTTAAGTGTGGTAAATAAAATACTAAAGTTACTATTCACCAAAAATATTTTGATCCTATTAGACCAAATTTTTTATAATAATTACAACCATGTATTTATATTTTTGAAAATTCAATGCACATAAGTGGTTAAATTAATTTTAAGTTAATCTCATTCACGGATCGAGAAAACGGGTTTTTGAAGTAAAAACGTTCAAAAGTTCACAAAGTTTTTTTATTCAATTTCAATGTGAAATTGATTCCAATGACCTAAATTGGATTAAATGATAAAAAAATATATTTAATTATACTTTAAAATCAATTAAAAGGATAGTATAACTACATAAATAATTTAGACGAAAAAGCAGTTTTGAATTAAAATGCAGTATTCTCTAGAATTAATTAAAAAATGAATATTATCAAAAAATTACCAAAAAATAAACCAAAGTAAATTTTGGTGTCCCACTTCCAAAGAAGAAGTTTAATTTTTCATATAAAATTAATAAAATTGTAAAAATTTATAATTAAAAAAGGGTTCTCTATCAATAGGTGGAAAAACTACCTTTTAAAAATATTAGAAATTTTTATGCTTAAAATTGGATTTATTCTTATTTTAAGCACATAAAATTTATTGGAAGTAAAAAAATTTAATAAAAATGTTCAAACATAATTTAGTTAGTTCTGTTCATTCTTGCTAATACAACAACTAGACAATAACTACCATTTAAAATAATAATATTTATAATGTATTATTTTTCGGTATAACTCAGTCTTGTGTGTAATATAAGATTTTGGAGAAACCAATTGTTTCATGTCATATAAGCTATCAGACATAGAATCCCATTTAAAGTGAAATTAATATATAATTCATAAATATTAATATATATGAAAAAGTCTTATTCTATAATTACCTAAGATGTTACATCTTTCCCCCCTTTTCAAAATTGGGTCCTTGCAATTTTATTTACTTATGAAATAAGTGGGAGTATTTATCCCTCATAACATTTTCATATTCTCATGTTGTCTCTTCAACCATATGAGTTTTCCACAAAAACCTTAACCTGATGAATCAACTTATTCTGCAACACTTTCTCTCTATGGTTAAAAATATGGACTAACTGTTCCTTATAAGAAATATTCTCTTCCAACTGAACTACTTTTAGACTCAAAACATGAGATGGATCCGGCATATACTTTATTAACATTGAAACATGAAAAAAATTGTGTACTTAGGATAAATTTGGAGGTAAAGCCACTCGATAGGCAACTGATCCAACTTTCTTTAGGATTTCATAGGGCCCAATGAACCGTGGACTCGGCTTCCCCTTCTTACCAAAACACATCACACTTTTTCATGGAGAAACTTTGAGAAAGACATGATCACCTACCTCAAACTAAAGATCCTTCCTCCGGTTATCTACATAACTTTTATATCTATTCTGAGTTATCTTCATGTGTCTCTGAATCAACTGAACTTTTGTTGTCATCTCTTCTACCAACTCTGGTCCCATCATTTTCCTTTCTCCGACATCATCCCAAAAAGCTGGATTTATTCACCTATTTCCATATAATTCCTCAAATGGTGTCATCTGTATACTGGAATGAAAACTATTATTATAAGAAAACTCAACCAAAGAAAGATATTGATCTCAACTTCCCTGGTAATCCATTGAACAAGCACAAAGCATATCCTCCAAGGTTTTAATTGTTCGTTCTTTCTTCCCATTTGATTGTGGATAAAAAGTTGTACTGAAATTTAATTTAGTACCCAATGACTTCTGAAGGCATTTCCAAAAGTTAGAAGTGAAACTGGGATCACGATCAGATACAATGGAGAGAGGAACTCCATGTAACATGGAAATATCTTTAAGATACAACCGATAAAGTTGATCTAGAGACAGTGTATCTCAAATTGGAATAAAATGAGTACATTTAGTCAATCTATCAACAATAACCCAAATCGCATTGTTAACTCAAGAATTTTTTGGTAATACCACAACAAAATACATGGATATATGTGTTGGTTCCGATCGAATCAGAAGCATACGTTGGTGGCTGATATATTAAAATTTATTTTAAAAATAGTTTCCCGAAACCAAGAGCGAGGATATTGCACATCAAATTTATAATTAATTTATTTAATATCTGAAGAAATAAATACCTAGGTTTAGCAACTTTCTTCGTTGATGATTTTTGATCATCTGAAAAGGACCTTGCAGATTTCCTTCATTGCGCTTGTGATGATCCAAGGGAAGAATCTCTCTAGCGGTGATTTACACATGCTTCAATGGTCTCTAATCAATGACACTCGTTCTCTGAGTGCTAGCACAACTAATCGAATGTCTTGCATTATTCTTTCTTGATCATTAATTCTTTGGTATTGTTGAAATTCTCTCTTGGGTTTCTTCTTCTTGAGAGGGAGAGAGGAGGAGTCGAGAAAAAATTCATCGTGCACTATAATTCTCTATTCCCAAACTTGGAATCATCTTTGAATGAATTACACAATAAATTTAGCCATATATTTATAGAGCTGGGATTTCGGTTACAAAATTTAATTGAATAATATTCATTAAATATAATTATAACTATTAATAAAATCTCATGCCACATAATAATAATAACGGTATTATTAATTTGTGGTACGCCAACTTGCGTAAAATGGATAAATAATTTTTACTAACTCGTAAATAATTATTTTATCATCAGACACAATCTTGGTCTGTTCGAACTCCTCTTGTCTTTATTGAACACACGAATAAATATTTTATTCTCTTAAATTAATATTTTGTTCACAAACTAGTAATCAAATATTTATTAAATATTCAATGAAACAAATAAATATATTTTATTTACAATCCAGTGAATAAATATTTATTTAATTTATGTGATCATTATAACTTAAGTAAAATTATTCTCCAGTCTTAAGAATAATATTTATTCCATTAATTAAATTAAAATAGAATTTAATCGAGACCACCAGAAACACTTAGTGTGTGACCCTTTAGGATTCTTTCTCGTTGGAATTAGGAGGGTTTTCCTAAAGTCCAAGATTACTATCTAGCAATGGGTCAAGGTACCCAAGAAAAAGAATTTAAAGTCACAATGACGACAACCACATAAGAATGATCCCTGTGTAATATAATCTCTTTTTCACATAATCTCATCAAGAAGGTTGCATGACGGTGTCATCAACCTATATGCTTGATACATCATTCTTTGACTATATCAAATAAACTCGTTGTTACACCATGGCAATGGAATTTAGGGAAACGGAACTATTTCCATCAAAGGGCCGAGATATCAACTTTCATAAATATGGAAAGGAAAAATCCTTTCTTGACTTATCCATTAATAACATGTCATTCGTGACGCATCCAACATACCCTCCTTCTCGCCAACATATAGCATGCCGGTTTTAATCAAAAAATATAAGTGTGTGAGTTTTGACATGCATTAATTATAATCTTAAAGTCTAAGTATCATTACACATGCTCATAGATAGGAATATCCGATGACACTAAAACATGCGGAATTCCTACTTGCGAGTCTGTTCTCATAATCTTCCTTCTTGGAGATTACCAAGTAAAATTTTCATGAGAAGAAGTCTCATCTGCTTACGAGTACTCGCACCTAACATTCTATATACTATGGGTCTCATCATAGTATGTTATCCAATTTCATAACTATATTAAGAATATTGTCATAGTACTTCAAGGTTCTCATCATAGTGGGGAACTACTATGACCTTATCAATGCGACAAATACTCTAGGATATTATTACATTATGGTCATGCAGAATAATGAAAAATATATAATAAGATGTTCAATTTAATATTTAATACATCAAATATTCATTTAATCAAAGTATAAAGAGTTTTTTCTAGGACACCAACTCTAACAAACTCTCACTTGGACTAGAGTCAACTGCCTTCGACTTTCAGTATGCTAGACCTCACATGATAATCATGTTTCTACTGAGTCAAGACTTTAGTCAAGGGGTCCACCACATTTTCTTTTGTGGAAATATTGTTCACTATAACTTCACCTCTCTGAGAAAAATATCTCAAGATATGATACATCTAAAGTATGTGCTTTGTCCGCTGATGTGAACTTGTCTTTTTTCTGAGAGACACTGTTGTAGTATTATCACAATAGAATTTGATGAGGTCTTTACTACTAGGTACCACATCAAGATATTGGATGAAATTAAATATCCAAACCATTTATTTAGATACCTCAAAAGATGCAATATACTCGGACTCTGCTATAGAATTTTCGAACAGAGCCTGCTTTGAGCTCTTCCAGCTCACAACACCTCCATTCAAAGTGAAGATGTATCTTGTTTGTGACTTCATGTCATCTTGAACAGTCTGGAAACTAGAATCTAGAAATCCTATGATGAATAGTTCTTCATCTCCTCCATAAATGAGGAACGTATCCTTAGTATGCCTCAGATACTTAAGAATAGTCTTGACTTACATACAATGGTGGTTACCTAGATCAGTTTGATATCTTCCTACCGTAATTAATGTGTAGGATACATCTAGCCTAGTACATAGCATAGCATACATGACTAACCCGATAGCTGATACGTATGGAATCCTTTCCATTATATTTCTTTCCCCATGGGTTTGAGGACACATTTTCTTGGAAATATGAATGTCATGTGACACTAGAAACAATCCCCTCTTGGTTTTTTCTATACTGAATATTTTTAGTATCTTTTCAATGTATGTACTTTGACTTAGGCTGAGAAACCTATTGGATCTATCATGATAGATCTTGATCTCAATAATATATGATGCCTCGCTAAGTATTTCATGGAAAAAAATTTATTCAATTGTTCCTTAATAGACTGTAAGACAGGTATTTCATTTCAAATAAGTAATATTTCATCAACATATACTATTAAAAAAGTGACGGCACTCCCACTAAACTATTTGTATACACAAGGCCCACATTCGTTCTTAATAAAACCAAATTCCATTATGGATTCATCAAAATGAATGTTTCATGACCTGGATTCTTGTTTTAATCCATAAATGAATTTTTTCAACTTGCATGTCTTATTGGAATCCTTCAGAATCACAAACCCTTCAGGTTGTGTCATGTAGACATCTTCCTAAAGTTTCCCGTTAAGGAAGGATATTTTGACATCCATTTTCCAAATCTCATAGTCATGGTAAGCCGTAATGGAAAGTAGAATTATAATGGATTTCAGCATTTAAACTAGTGAAAAGGTTTCATCGTAGTCAATACCTTAATGTTGTTTAAACCCTTTTGCAACCAATCACTCCTTATAAGAACTAACTTGTCCTTACATGTACAGTTTCTTCTTGAATACCCATTTTAAACCAATAAACTTTACATCCACTGGAGGATCTACCAGAATTTAGACTTGGTTTTGGTACATAGAATCTATTTCAGAATTCATGACTTCTTTCCACTTGGAAACATCTGTGCCACTTACTGCTTTTTTGTAGATTAGAGGATCATTATTATCAACTAATAATGAGTCACCATTCTCGATAAATATAAAATCATATTGTTCTGGTTCTCTAACCTCTCTTGTACTCCTACACAGCTCTTGTGTCTCTGGAATAGTTTCTTATTCCACAGGGCTTTGTGGAATCAGATCTTGTACCAATTTTTGTGTGCCTTGAACCTCAACTTCATCAAAATTTATCTTGATCCTACTATATTTTTTGGAGATGTGATCCCTATCAAGGAATATGGCATGCCCTTCCACTATAACCATTTTGTCTGAGGGTTCATATAGGTAATATCCCTTTGTTTCCTTGGGGTATCCTATAAAGGTACACTTTATGCCTTGGGGTGAACGTTTGTTACCTAAAAATGCCTTAACAAACGCTTTGCTTCCCAACACAAGTAAATTAAATAACATGGTTTTTCTTCTACTCCAAAATTCTTACAGAATACCATTTATCGATTTAGTTGATACTTGGTTTAGTATGTGTGCCGCTGTTTGTAACACATATTCCCAAAAGGATAATGGAAGACTTGCAGGACTAATCATTGATCTCACCATGTCCAACAATGTGTAGTTCCTCCTTTAGCTTACTCCATTCCACTAAGGTGTGTAAGGAGTGAGTTGATATAGGATCTCAAAATCCTATAAGTAATCAATGAAGTCTTGATTAAGATATTCATAACCTCAGTCTGAGCAGAGTTTCTTAATCTTCTTACCAAACTAGTTATCAAATTCATTCTTGTATTCCTTGAATTTATCAAAAGAATCCGACTTATACCACATTATGTAAATACACCCATATCTACTAAAACAATCAGTAAAAGTTATTAAGTATCAGTACCCACTCCTTTCTTCAACGGGAAATGGTCCACACACATCAGTATGAACTAATTCAAGAATCTATTTATCCCTTTCACCTTTACCATTAAATTGGGGTTTTGGTCATTTTACCTTGTAAACATGTGTAACATATGCCAAGTGGTTTTAGTTCGAAAGAATATAAATATCCATCTTGATGTGATTTTATCAAGCATTTTTCATTTACATGACCTAGCCGGTGATGCCAAATTTGATTGTGGTATGAATCATGTGAAGTAACTTTGTTATCGATTTCCATTACTCGGTTCATGTAATCTAACATGTAAAGACCGTTATATAAATGCGTCTTACCATAAAAAATTCTATCTTTATAAAAGAAGAAAAATTTATTTCCAAATTTGAAAATAAATCCATCTGTATCTAGTCTGGATACAGAAATAATGTTTTTGATAATTGAAGGCACATAATAACAACCCTTTAAAACCAAGATCATTCTGATCAGCAATATGAGATGGTAGTTCCCGATAGCTACAATAGTAAATTTAACACGGTTGGTTGTTCGTAGATCTTCCTTCCCCTTGGTCAATTTTTATGAATCTACTTGGTTCATATATTTGAATACATATGTGAGCACCACAAGTTGTATCTAATACACAATTTGTATAAATAAATAAATTGCACTCGATAAAAAAATCCACCTAAAGATTTCTCTTGCTTCTTTAGTTGGTTGCAGTTTTTCTTCCAGTGGCCCTTCTTGCCACATGCGAAACAGGCAACATCTTGTTCCCTTGCTTCCCCTTTGATCTTATTCTTCTTATTGGAAGGGTGTAAATAAGCTTTGGTCTTAAATATCTTCATTTCCCCTCTTTGTTCACCATAAGAAAATAAGAATTTCCACACTTCATATATTTAACTACTTGACGGAGGATAAGAAGATCTGGCAGAGACTTCTCAATGTTGTTCATATTAAAATTCACAACAAAACTGAAGAATCTCTGAGGGAGTGATGCCAGAATGAGATTGGTGTCCAATTATTCATGGAGTTTAAAACCTAGAACCTCTAGGAACTCAATTTAACCAATGAGCTTGACTACGTGAGACCCAACTGGGGAACCCTCTCCAAGATTACTCTCAAAGAGAACCTTGGAAATCTCAAATTGTTCATGTATAGCTCTCTCTTAGTAAAGACCATGGAGGTTCTCAAGCATGCTATACGCGTCCATGTTTTCGTGAGACTTCATGAGTTCACTAGAAATAGATAAAAACATCAAACATTGAATGCTGACCGCATCGTTAATATGTTTTTCATAGACTAGGAACTCTTTATCACTCACCTCTTAAGTAGGCGGATCAGGCATTGAGGATTCTAGCACGTAAGATTTCCATTCATGGTGTAGAACAATCCAGATGTATCTAAACCACTCATGGAATTTACTTCCAGTGGGGAGATTTTATTTATCCAATATTGATTATAGGGATAGTAAGATTATCATTTTATTCTACAATTAAAAGAGCTGATTATTAGTACTTTTCTTGATTATAGATTTTGTAAAAAAATAATTAATTTATTTTATTAAATCTCCCACTATTTTGTCAAGTCTCAATAGACCTAATCATTGAACTTGGAATATCTAGTTTCTAGGACATTATAGTGGAAAAGATCCATATTCCCCTTCACATAACCCCAACAAGGGTTGATCAAGCTATTTCGAAGGTATTTAGGTAGGCAAGTCTTTGCCAACTACGGGCTTGCAGCTCCTTGATCCATTGAGTGACTCCCCAATCCAGAAATCCTAACTTGGATTTTCTCAATACTTACCTCAAAATTACACCAAGTTTGGAAAGGGATACTCCTCTTTATGTAAAATGGTTAAGTCAACCAAAAACTTTCATAAAAACTCCCCTTATAAAAAGAAAGTGTCCCAACAAGGGTTGGTCAAACACATCGTTCTATTGAGTTTTGTTCCTAATCAATTAGCGGAAGGCTTAGTCTAACTTAATATTAGATTGAGAGATTTTATTTTATTATGCATAAATTTTTATCTTGTTTTATCTTTTACATGTATTGTTAATACTTAAGTGGATGTTAACTTAATTAATTAACCATGTTTGGATAAAACATTTATGCATAATCAATTTTATTTAAATTATATCTTTGAATATTAATTCATTCATTTATGTGGTCGCGGTCTTGCATCAATAAATATAATTTGAATGCATTAGACAAAAAATAAATAATTAATTAAATAACCTGATCATGAGATTATCTAATGGTTGATTTAATGAACGGACATTAAATCAACCTATGACCTAGGGGAAATAACTCCTTATGTTAGACTTGGCATGAACTACAACATTACATGTGTCCACCTATATATCACTGAGTTAGCGTCATTATGGTTTCGTCTTGAACTGTCCCCACGCGCCATGGGATGCTCCATTAATTACAAATATTTATTACTCACACACAGGTGAGGGGAACCAAAGAATTGGTTAAAGGGAATTAAATAAATATCTTTGGACATGCATGTCCTGCATAATAATGGAGGGAGGGGTGAATCACAGACCATCTTTTAATTTAATATTAAATAATTACAAAATTGTGAAATAAATTTAATTAAATAAATTCCAACACATACATAGGTCTTGATCAATCTCATGAACGGTCACACATGTAACAAATACACAAAAGTAAATGGCTATCATTCATTTATTCATTCTTTTATTATTTAAGTTAAACGTGATTGAATTAATTAATTAATTAATTAATTAATTCTCATGCATCTTAATGATAATCCGATCCTATTTGGATATACTCAACATTAATGGAATTCATGGAAAATAAACGACAGAACCAAGACATATTAATTACAATAAATTAATTGAGAATTTTAAAATTATTTAAAACGATTATTAAATTATAAAACACACAACTGTGTGCTAATTAATAAAATAAATTTTTAATGCTGCAATTTCAAATTTAATGTCATTTTAATTTTGTCCAGTAATGGGATACTACACTGTGTGTACATTCAGTTACATGCAATGTACCTCGGTTGTTTTATATCCAAGTCACACGCCTGGGGCTTCGGTGTGTGGACTCGACCAGACTATATGGTGTGTGCATTCCAATTACACACCATGTATCTGATTTTCATGTGCCAGGTTGGCCTGATCAACACGCAGTGTGCAATAAAATCACCGTGTGTAATTAATTACTCAGTGCATCTAGATACATTACGCATGGGTATACAGTGTGTGATTCATCCGCACATTGTATAACCCAATTTTACCAGACAATGATTTGGCACTTCTTGATAACATCTCTGATCGTTCTTCATTTGTTCTTAAACCTTTAAGAAAATGAAATACTAAACGGACATGATTAATATATCAATAACATGTTAATTCAAATCGAATTAAATAATGAATAAAATGAAATAAAATCTAACCACAATTGTGTATAGATCAACAATAAAATAAATAATTATAATTCAAATGTGACCATTCTGATACCACTTGTTACTTACGAGCGCAATGGAAGCGTGCGTTAGTGGGTGATATATTAAAATTTCTTTTAATAATCATTGTCTGAAACCAAGAGAGAGGATCTTGCACATCAAATTTATAATTAATTCATTTGATATCTAAAGAAATAAATATTAGCGTTTAGGAACTTTCTTTGTTGATGATTGTTGATCATCTAAAGAGGAACTTCCGAATTACCTTCGTTGCATTTGCAAGGATCCAATTGTAGAATCCATCTAGCAGTGATCCACACGTGCTTTAATGATCTCCAAGCAACGTCACTCGTTCTTCGGGTGCTAATGTGGAGAATCAAATGTATTGCATTGTTCATTATTGATCGCTCATTCTTCGGTCTTGAGGAAATTCTCTATTGGGTTTCTCATTCTTGATAGGGATAGAGGAGGAGGATTCAAAAGTGAATTTGTTGTGCGCAAAAATTCTCAATTCCCAAACTCGGAATTAGTTTTGAATGAATTACACAGTAGATGTAGCTGTCTATTTATAGAGATGTGATTTCAGTTACAAAAAATTAATTGCATAACAGCCATTAAATATAATTATAACCATTAATTAAATCTCATGCCACATAATAATAATAATACCAATATTTTTATTTTGTGGTGTGCCAACTTGCACAAAATAGATAAATAATTTTTACCAACTTGTAAATAATTATTTTATCACCAGACATGGTCTTGGTTCGTTCGAACTCCTCTTGTATTTACTGAACACCTGAATAAATATTTTATTCTCTTAAAAAAATATTTTATTCACAAACTAGTAAATAAATATTTATTATATATTCAATAAAATAAATAAATCTATTTTATTCACAATCCGGTGAATAAATATTTATTTAATTTATGAAATCATTATAACTTAAATAAAATTATTCCTTGGTCTTGAGAATAATATTTATTCCATTAATTAAATTCAAATATAATTTAATGGAGAACACTAGAAACACTTAGTGTATGACCCTATAGGATTCTTTCTCGTTAGCATTAAGCGGACTTGTCTAAAGTCCAAGATTACTGTCTAATAGTGGGTCAAGGCACCCAAGAGAAAGAACTTAAATTTTCAATGACGATAACCATATGCGAACGCCCACTGTGTAATATAATCCCTTTTTCACATAATCTCATCAAGTAGGTTACAGGACGGTGTCATCAACCTATATGCTTGATACATCATTCTTTGACTATCTGAAATAAACTTGTCGTTACACCATGGTCATGGAATTTAGGGCGACTTTTCTATTTCAATTAAAGGGATGAGATATCAACTTCCATAAATATGGAAGGGATAAATCCTTTATTGAATTATCCATTAATAACATGTCCTTCATGATGCACCCAACATACCCTACTTCCCGCCAACATATGGTGTGGTGGTTTTCATTAACAAATCTAAGTGTGTAGGTCGTTAAATTTATTAATGATAATATTAAAGTCTAAGGACCATTACACACACTCATAGATAGGAATATTCGATGACGCCAAAACATGCATAATTCTTACTGGCATGTTTGTTCACAAAATCTCTTGTCTTGGAGATTACCAAGTGCGAACTTTATGAGAAGAAGTATCATCTTCTTACGTGTACTCACACCTGACAATCTATATATTATGTGTCACATCATAGTATGTTATCCAACCATAAAAATATATTAAAAATATTGTCATATCACTTCAAGGTTCTCATCATAGCGGGGAACTACTATGACTTTGTCAATGCAACAAATACTTTAGAACATTATTAAATTATTATCATGCAGAAAAATGAACAATATGTAATAATATATTTAATTTAATATTTAATACATAAAATATTCATGTAATCAAAGTACAAATAGTTGGTTCTAGGATGCCAACTCTAACAATATTTTCTTATTTCCACTATGGTACTGAAAAAGGATGAATCATCCCCTTTGGCAAATATTGCTCGGCTTTAACCTACTAAAAAATCAAACACTTCACAATAAAATCAGAAATATCTTTTTCATTTCATCCCACCAATAATACTCTCGAAAGTATTTGCACATCTTAGTACTGCCAGGATGAACTGGAAATGTAGAACTATGAACTTCACATAACAACTCTTTCTTCAATTGTGAATCACAAGACATATATAATCTCTTCCCAAATCTCAAAACAAAATCTTTATCAATGTTAAATTCAGGAAAATTATCCTTTTGAACCAATTCTACCTTTTTCTACAATTCATTATCTTCCTTCTTTGCTTGCTTAATTCTGTCTGATAGAGACGATTGCACTAAAACCTAAAACAAAACAAAGGAATTTTCTGATCCAACAACTTTCAAGCCAAAGTTCATCAAATCATTAACCAAAGGATTATGTTCCAAATGTAATATTGTTAATGTAGCATTACTTTTTCAAATCAAAAAATCAACCAACTTATTTACTTTTCCAGGATGGTAATGAATCGTGCAATAATAATCCTTGATTAGTTTCAACCATCGTCTCTGCCTCATGTTCAATTCTTTCTAAGTGAATATATACTTCAAACTTTTTTTTCAGTATATATTTCATATTTTACTCCATACAGATGATGCTTTCAAATTTTTAAAACAAAAAAATCTGATTCCAAATCATGTATAGGGTAATTTAACTCATGAGGTTTCAACTGATTTGAACCATAAACAATCACCTGATCATTATATATTAGGACACAACCAAGTCCTTTCAAATAAGTATCACTATAGATAAAAAATTCACCATTTTTGGAAGGTGAGGTTAGAACTGGAGTATTCACCAATCTTCTTTTAAATTACTAAAAACAATCATCATATTATTTTGTCAAGATAAAGTTAAAACATTTTTAAGTTAACTTAGTAGGCTAGATAACGGTGCAAAATTTTCAAAAAACTGTCGGTAATAGCCTGCTAAACCCAAAAAACAAAAAATATCAGTTATATTTTTGGGTCTTGACCATTCTTCAACAACTTTCATTTTAGAAAGATCAAAAGTTATGTCATCTTTAGAAACAATGTGACCAAAAAAATTAATTTTTTGCAACCAAAATTCACTCTTGTTGAATTTCCCATACAATTTATTTTCTTTTAAGGTTTGAAAAATAACCCGTAGATGAATTCCATGCTCCTTTTTGCTTTTAGAATATACCAAAATGTCATCAATAACCACAAACTTATCCAAGAACTCATTGAATATTCTATTGATAAGATCTATGAATATATCAGGTGCATTAGTTAATCCAAATGGCATGACTACAAATTCATAATGGTCATATCTAGTATGAAACACAGTCTTTGGAATATCTGTTTCCTTTTCTTTCAATTGATGGTACCCCGACCTCAAGTCAACCTTCAAAAAATATTATGCTCCCCAGAGCTGATCAAAAAAATCATCGATATGAGGCAATGAATACATTTTCTTAATAGTGATGTTATTCAAGACTCTATAATCAATGCAAAGTTTCATTGAACCATCTTTCTTTTTAACAAACAAGACAGGAACACCTCATAGTGATGTACTAGGTCAAATGAAACCTTAATCTAATAACTCCTTCAATTAATTCTTCAACTCTAAAAGTTAAATTTTATCCATTCGATAAGGGTAATTTCAAATTGGATTAGGATCAGGAACTAATTCAATAGTAATTCAACTTCTCAATCAGGTATAATACCAGGAAACTCATCAGGAAAAACATCAAGATACTCATTTACCACTGACACGTTATTAATATGAACTGTTCCTTTGTTTTCAACAATATGTGCAAGGTAACATTCATTTCTATCTTTTAATAATTTCTTAGCTTTCTGATATGTTATCAATGGTAAGGGTTTATTCTTGTATACAAACTGAAATTATTTCTGAAAAGCAACCTCTTTAGCTCTACAATCAATCTTAACATGGTAAACATAAATCCAATCCATACCCAAAATAAAATCAAACTCTACTAAAGGAAAAAACAAGGTTTGCAGGTAAATTATTTTCACATATAAGGACAGGAATGTAACTTCCCAACCCCAGTTACCCAGAGTCAGTGCATTATTACATAACATTGGCATGATATAAGGAAATCATGTCCCAAAATACAGATCAGTTTAGTAGCCTTAGAAATACTAGATACATTCATAAGTTTTACATTACATTATAAAATGAAAAACTACAACAACATTGTTTCCATAGACCACACTCATATCCCCTCTGATTATCCCTGTAAGTCAGTCATAAAATACTTCTTCACATCCTGGGAAAAATAAAACATAGAAAGAGGTGATCTTAGATGCTCAGTAAGGATAAAAATATAGCGGAAACTTTCATAAATAAATATAAACATTTAATGCAATGTATAAGACTAGAATAAAAGCCTTTTAAACTTGAACTTCAGAATAATATGGCAAAGATAAAATCAAATAATTTCATTTACTTATTCACATGGATATTCTACTAGTCGAATAATCGCATTCAATATCAATAGCCACTTTCATAATGATGGAATTCATAATGCCAGACTTCATAATCACATAGTCAAGGCCTTGTGTCAAGACTACAAATAAGATTTTGTCAAGACCTTGTGTCAAGACACTAGTTTGTCTCATGAGACCTACCGATGCATCGAGGAGCTATAGCGGGCTCCACCTTTCATTTACTAAGTCCAATGCATTCCTCATATGAAAAGGTTTAAACATAACATAAATATTCCTATTAAAACTAGCATACGAAATATCAATACTTTATCCATAAAACATGAATGGTGTAAAAATAACACATCCACAGTCAAATATATCACAAAACCTTCAATACAATATGTAAGTTTTGTATCATAATAAGTTAACTTCAAACAAGCTTAAAATCCATAAAATGATGTTGACATAGATGAAATCAAAACTTTTTTAGAGAAATATCTCTTTCTATTTTGAAATCATTTAATAGTCATGTAATTATAAAAGAAAACATTTATTTTTGAAAATATTCTTATAATCTTGTAAGGGAAGCTTCGATGATGTTATAACGGTGGAAAATAGTTTCACCCGCCATATAAGTTAAAAAAATTCTTACCTTAATTTTGTCCAAAAGGTCATAAAGTACCTTGTTTGGAAAACGATGGAAAGATTCCTTTCAAAACATATAATGTCAAATAAGGGTATAAATGACTATAACCCATTGTCTAGTCAATAGTAAAATTGTTTTGAAATGCATTTTTAAGAATCATGGATATGAATGATAAAGAGGTCCCAGTAGATAATTACATATAAACAACCTCGGATAATGAAGAGATTGTGAAATTAATCCTTACCCTGTACTTTTCCTTGGTTGAGGGTAGGTTAACCTCATGTATAATGGTGAAATCATTGTTATTAAATTATAAAAGAACCATATACATAAATATGATATCATATAGGATCTTCTAATATTGCTTTGTTAATAATATTTTAGTATTATCATCGTTTCGGGTGTTAACTGATTCGTTTTCCTTTATATATTTTGTTACGTAAGTCATGTTTGTTATGGATAGGATGTATTTGATTCATATCCAGAATTATATTAAGTTCCTTAAACATTATTTTTAATCATCAAATGAAAATTCGTCTTGAATGGATACGATAGGGAATGAATCTCATCGCATTCATGGAGATGGTAATCTGCACGTACGCACGAGCAACAATATCATTCTTTTGATATTAAAATCATATATAATTGGATGGAATATAATATATACAGAATCATTATCATGTTATATTTATTATTTTCATCATTTGTACTCATTATTATACTCATCCAAATGATGAAGTGTTTGAATACCAAACTACACCACGACGTGGAGATGGTAATCCATACGTACGCATGTATGGTGAATTTGTCATTTATACGATGGATAGAATAAAGAATAGGGTTGTACCATTTTAATAATAACATCAAAGTATATAGAATATACTAGAGTTATTATTTTAGAATGGAAACAACAAATAAAGATAAAGTGGAAGAAGAAAAGAACTTGAAAGAGGTGATGAAATATTTACCGCTTCTTCGGGTTCTTCCTTTTGATTTGATCAAAATGGCTCCTTAGGTTGGCTTTATGACTAAAGTAAGGAATCTAGGATGAAGGGAGGATAGTGTAGAGGATATTTGGGCAAGGGTTGGATGAGAAAAATGGCTTTGAAGGTGTGAATTTGAGATAAGGGGGAGTGCCTTTTTATAAGAGGAGTGAGGGACACCTTAGGAAAAGATTGAAATATTATTTTATAATAAAATAATTTTTGGTTTCTAATGGCTCCAAAATGATTTATTTCGGGGATAAGGTAAGGATGGGTCTAAAACCTCTCAACCAATAGGTTTTAGATAGGTTTGGTTCATCATATTAACTTTATCTTTTAGATTTAACTCTTTGTTAAATAGTTTGACATTTATCATGTCTCTTTGTATTTTTATATTATATGGTTAATAAACTTACTATAAACTTCCAAGAAACCCCTAAGTGGTTCATTAATGATACACCTATCATTATATAAGTCTTTTGGCCAAACTTTATATTTTTAGGAATAGAATATCAATTAATAATATAATATTTGTTTTAAAAACTCTTTTATGTCAATTTTGACACTATTTGCTATTTTGTTTTTGTTAAATTCATAACATCATTATTACTTCGAAAAAAATTCATTTAATCAACCCTAACATTTCATATTAACCTAAAAAATTAATGGAATTCATAAAAAGTCTCAAATTACATTTATTTGGATATTTATAATATCAATTATTTTAATATTTCATTAATAAGGTAATTACTGCATCATCATTGTGTCATAAATAAATTAAATTATTTAATGTCTAAAAATTATAAATAAAATACCATTCTGTAGGAAATATTTTTATATTTCTAATGAATATTTATAGTTGAATTTATTTTATGTGTAACCCTATATTAAAAATGGTTTAGTTATTAAACTTTGAATTTAACACTTTAAACTCTTCTTTGAATTAAATAATAATAAATATTCTAATCTAATCCAAGTGGACCTAAAGGATCATATTTTATTCCTAAGGTTGTTTTTGGTCTAATTTCATTTATCCAATATAATTAGGACATGTCTTAGGGTAATATTATTATTATTATTACCTTTAATTATCCTATTTACTTTTAACCATGGTAAATAAAAGTCAAAAGTTACTATTTATCAAAAATTATTCTCATCTTATTGAACCAAATTTTACTTCTTGATATTAACCGTGTCTCTCAGATTTTTGAAATTCATCTCACAGAAGCGGTAAAATTAAGTTTTATGTAAATTTGCAAGTGCTCCTAGGAGGTGGGTAAAAGACGGTAAAAAGTTCAATAAAATTTTTATATAGCTAAAATTATTATAAACTGACTCCAATGAATTAAATTAAATTTATATAGGTATTATGTATCTATTTTTACATAAAATAAATTTAAATAAAATAAATAATTATTTAAATAAAAAGTCGGTTTTAAACAATAACTCAGTGTTTTTCACTATTCATCAAAAATTGAAAGTTTTTAGAAAAATACCAAAAATTCTCCCTACGCTAATTTCGATATTCCGAATTCAAAAATGAAGTCCACTTTGAAAAATAAAATTTATAAAATTTCAAAAAGTGGGTATTACTATTCATAACAGCTAGTTTGATTGGTCGTGGTGTGTTAGAATCTCGAAGTTGCGTGCAACGCAAGCTATTGCGTTATTCAAAGGGAAACGTATCATGTAAGCTTGGGGTGTTACATGAAAGATTCTTATAATTTCTTTTTACCTCAAAATTTCCCCCAGTTGTTTTTACCATAAGTTATGGATTCATTTCTTGAGGTGGAATTTCCAATTTACCAGAAAATTTCATAGAAATGAAAGAATGTGAAGACCCTGAATCAAACAACACGTTCGCGTAATATGAATAAACAAACAATGTACCTGATACCACTTCATTTTATGACCCAACATCTGCTAAAGTACTTTCAAAGGATTTAACCACACCTTTCGGCATTTAGTTTGGATGCTTCTCATCATTCGAGTTCTTTATCGGATATTCGTTTGCATAATGACACATCTCATTGCACTTAAAATATTTTACTGACTGTAAATCAGATTTTGTCTTACCAATACCTTGATCTTTTTCAGTGTAGAGTATCATGCCCCATTTTACCACATCAGAAGCACTTACCCGAATTCAAAATGCATTCCTCAGTGTGCTTTTTACCATAATTTTCACAAACTATAAACTTAATTTTCTTACCATCATACTTTTTTAAAGAATTCTTCCATTTGCTTTCCACCTCAACCTCTTATTCTTTTTTTTTTCAAAGAACACATGATCATCGGTAAACTTCATTTCCACCTTCTCCTCACATCGAATAATTTTTTCATAAATTTTGAACTCACAAGAAGTCAATGCCCTTCAATAATTTGACTTTAATCCTGAGTAAAAATGATTTATTTTACTATCAACGTCCTGAATGAAATTTTGAGCGTACATTTCTAGTCGAGTGAATTTTGCTTCGTATGCAGCCACTGAATCCTCATCTGGCCTCAATTTTAAGAATTGTCTTTCCATCATAAATCAAACTGCCTTAGGAAAATATTTTTCAAGAAACATATTTTTGAATTCATCCCACTCAAGAGAATCAATCTTCTCACTCTCCTAGATATTCTTCATCATCGACTACAATTGATCAGCTTTACCCTCAAAATGGTAAACAGCAAGACTAACCTTTTGATTGTTTGAACACCCCATGACATCAAAAATCTTTTCTAGAGATTTAATCCACCCTTCAACTAGCAGGGGATCAGATGATCCTCTGAATGATGGAGGGTATTGTCTCATGAAATGTTCCACTACCGACATGTTCCTCTGTGGTTGATCTGGCTGATCTCGTGGATAGATACCACCACCATTTATAGCCCGAGTCAACTGCATCAACAATGTAACAAACTGTTCAATTTTGATTCCGACCATCTCAGGTTGCTGATTTGGAAGGTTGTTTTCCTCTGGATGTCGTCCCAACATAGCTTCTCTGTTTTCTCCGGGGAAAACATTCTGAACAAACATATCTTAGACGAAGCAAAATGAAAATCTTCAAATACCATATTATTTCAATTTGACCATAAAGTAAAAATCATTTATGGATATTCTATTAACAATATCCTAACCCCTAAAGTTATTTAAACCAATATATGATACCAATTATAAGTCCCCAACCTTAAATATTACGTAATCTTGATTTAAGTTAAGAATTTATATTAATTCACATTGAAGATCATTTTAGGTTTAGAATTTTAGATAATTAGGTCATAACTATTACATAATATCTCAAATATTACAAAGTAAACAAGTCTACACACTATCTATTTTTTCATAATCTAAAACATTTTAAAATAAAACATGAATTCTTTTTCTTGATAAAATTCTCTGTAACATTCATCTTGTCTTCTTCCTTTCTCTTAACCATCCTTATACCCTGTGGAAAACATTTCAAAAACTTGAGATGAGCACAAAAATCTCAGTAAGGGACATAAATAAGGAATGAAACCGTTAGTCCATGAATATTTTAAACTTGTGAAAACATTTTCACAAAATCATATTTGTCACCCATAAAACATAAGTTCTTAAACATACCTCATGAAATCATAAGATTCCTGAAAACTTCTTAGTAATCATAAATCATAAAGGTAACTTATGACATTCATATCATACTTACATTGTAGCTTTCACAACTACATAGGGAGTAACCTTCATGGTAATGTTTGGAATACTTATTACAGTATATTTCCTAAATCTCTTAGGAGAAACCATATCGTGAAACTCCATCTCATTACCCAATGCATTAGAGAGCTATCACGGGCTCATCTGCCCTCAGTTTATCACGGAACCACCCGTATACATAAGCAATGTCCAAGAACCATAACATAATCATAACACATTAATAAGTATAAAGGAAAAATAGCATTTTCACATTGCAACCACAAGATATCATTTCAAGATGTTGACATAATCAATACCTCCTCAAAATCATTTTCAATACCAAAATACATTGAAATTGAATATGGTATTTATTTTCCTTTTAAAAACATTAAGGCTTATAGAGGAAGACAAATATCAAATAATGGTCACGGCGGTGGAAAAGTTGTTGTCGCTTCGTAGAAAATATTCCTTTGAATTAAATTAAAATTCAAACGAATTATTTACACATTGTATAAAAAGGTGATTTATAACATCAAAATACGTCTCAATGAAAGGAGATTGAGACAAAGTCTCATACCTCGAGTCTGACTTGTCTTGTACGTTCTTTATATTCCTGAATAATAAACATAGGTTAATTTCTCTTTGCTTGAGAACTTTTTTCAAATTTATTATTCCCTTTATATCACTTATTTATAATTTAATAACAATTACTTAATTATTTAAGTTCACGTTGGACGTTTTGTCAATATTCGGTACTTGAGTTCAAAAATGAACTTTGTATGATGTAAATTGTCCATGTGATCATAAGTCTATCATCTCCAGAATAATATTCACGATTACATTAATTATACTTTTGAATCAAACCATTAATTATGGCTAAGAAAAAAATGAACAATGTTATAATCATGGAGACAGTAGGTCGTACGTACGCATGCGTAACGTTTTCATTTTTCATTGATCATTATAGAAATAAGGTAATTATTATTTTATATTTCTAAAATTATCATAACATCATTAATATTATATTAATCATTTAAATATACTTATATATATCATACAAGTGATGTAGTGAATAAAAACGAATCACATCACTTCGTGGACGTCATAGTTCACACGTACGCACGAACGATGTTATCATTTTTATGTGCATGGAAAGTATGAACATAATTAATATATTATTATCTTATAATGATTAATATACCATGAATATCACATATGAACATTAATTCCATTATTATAACCAGTCATGAGAGACGGTTATGGAAAACAAATTATATTGGTATGTGGAGGTGATAGTTTACACGTACGCACGAACGATTAATTCATTTCACATTTGATGGAAATAGAGATGGATTTGAGTGATGATATAAACATAATAACATCTCAATATATTGAGGATACTGGAGTTATTATCTCATCATGGTTGGAAGAGATTTGAAGGAAGTGGAAGAAGAAATAAAATAGAAACACTTAAAAAAATACCTTTCCTTCAGATGATCATCTTTCTTAACACCTTAACACCACTAAGAAGGGTGTTTTGCCAAAACTGAGACCTCAAGAATGTGGGAAGGGATTCTAGAAAGGGGTTTGGGCAAATCTTGACCAAACCAAATGGTTTTTGACATGTGAGTAACAAAGAGGAATGTGTTCCTTTTTATAGGAGAGAGGAGGGGCACCCTTGAAATTATTAAAAGTATTAAAATTAATATAAATTCAATTTCAATTCCAAATGGGTCCAAGTTGATTTAGTTCGAAGATAGGATGGGAAGGGTCGAAATATAATCATCCAATGAGAATTAGACAAATTTTGAATAATTTTTAATCTTTATCTTTTTATTTTAACTTTTTTAACTCTTACAGTTTTATCAAGTAATGTACACTTTGAGAGTTAAAATAATTACCAAATTATGTCAAACGACTAATGATTGAGTCATTAATGACATTTGAAGATTTATATCAACTTGTTGGTCAATGCTTGAACTTTTAAAAAATTTATATCATTTAATTAGATATTTTATAATTTAAGTTATGAATTCTGTCAATTTTGATACTATTCATTACATGACTTTTTAAAAAAAATCATAACCTGATTCCTTCGAATAAACTACATTAACTCAATCCTAACATGTCATAATCATCTAGAAAATTCGTATATGACATCAAATATTTCAAATTATATTTATTTTAATATTATTAATATCATTTATTTTATTCTTTTTTTAATAAATCAATTATTGCATCATCATTGGGTCACTATTTAATTTAATTATTTATTTCTCTAAAAAATTATAAATAAATTACCATGATGTAGGTAATATTTTTAACTTTCTAAGAACTATTCATAGTCGAATATATCATTTATATAACTCCATATTAAAATTTTTTTAGTAATGAGAGACATATTTATGACATATTTGCCTTTACTTTAAATTAAATGTTATAAATGTCATAATTACACCTAAGTGGCTTCCAAATGTCACAATTTCGACCAATGGATGGTCATGGTCGATAATAACTTATCCAATAAGATCAGGACAAGTGTTAGGGTAGTTTTATATTATTATAATATTAATTTTACTTTTAATTACCCTATTTAGCTTTAACCGTGGTAAAAAAATACTAAAGTTATTATTTACCAAAAAATGTTTTGATCATATTAGACCACATTTTTCATACTGATTACAACCATGTATGTCCATTTTTTGAAAATTCAATTCACATAAATGGTTAAATTAATTTAAAGTTAATCCCGTTAACGGATCGAGAAAACGGGGTTTTGAAGTAAAAACATTCAAAAGTTCACAAAATTTTTTATACCCAATTTCAATGTGAAATTGATTCCAATAACCTATATTGGATTAAATGATAAAAAAATTATTTAATTATACTTTAAAACCAATTAAAGGGATAATCTAACTATATAAATAATTTAGACAAAAAAGCAGTTTTGAATTAAAATGCAATATTTTTCACTATTAATTAAAAAATGAATATTATCAGAAAAATACCAAAAATTCAACCAAAGTGAATTTTGATGTCTCGTTTTCAAATAAGAAATTTAATTTTTCATATAAAATTTATAAAACTGTCAAAATTTAGAATTAAAAAGGGTTCGCTATCAATAGGCGGTAAAACTACCTTTTAAAAATATTAGAGTTTTTTATGCTTAAAATTGGATTTATTCTTATTTTATGCCCATAAAATTTATTGGAAGAAAGTAAAGACGTTTAATAAAAATGTGTAAATATAATATAGTCAGTTTTGTTCATTCCCTCCAATACAATGACTAGGCGATAACTACCATTTAAAATAATAATATTAATAATATATTATTTTTCGGTATAACTCAGTCTTGTGTGAAACATAAGATTTTAGAGAAACTCATTATTGTGTGTTGGGTGCTCTATCGGACATAGCATCCTCTTTAAAGTAAAATTGATATCTAATTCATAAATATTAATAGATATGAAAGACTTATTCTATAATTACTTGGGATGTTACAGTTCATGCCCAGATTGACTATTTTAGGTGGAGGATGTGATGATTCTGCAATGACGGAACAAGGTCTTCCTTTGTGGATGAGAAGGAAACCTTGGCGGAGCGGGATGAGCTCAAGTATAGGAGAGTGCAACCGATTATCGCCAGTTGGATAGCATGACTCTTGGAGCAGTGGATGCTTTAGGCTATCAGTTTCCTACGATGGTGGCAGAGTATGAGGACGTATTTCCTGAGGACGTACGAAGTTTACCTCCCCACTGAGAGCTACACTTCTGCATTGACTTGTATCTCAGGAAGACACTGATATTTGCACCTGCATATCGGACGGCCCCCGCAGAGCTTTGAAAGTTGAGGGTGCAGTTGGCGGACTTCAGGAGAATGGCTTTGTGAGATTCAGTGTTTCCCTCTGGGCAGCCCTAGTGCTATTCGCCAAGAAGGCGGGCACAAGTTTGAGGTTGTGTGTCAATTACCGATACTTGAATCGGGTGACCAAAGATGATATTATGATGTCATTATGGTCACTATGAGTACTTGGTGATGTTGTTTGGCATAATGAACACTCCAGCAGTGTTCATGGGACTCATGAACTGGATCTTGCAGTCTTTCTTAGACCGGTTTGTGGTAGTTTTCATCGATGAAATCCTAGTGTATTCGGCGTTTGAGGAGGACCACGTGAGACATTTGAGGATGGTTATGGACACACTCTGAGAGCATGAACTTTACAGAAAGTTCTAAGTGTCAGTTTCAAGAGTTCCACTTCCTGGGACACGTCATCTCAGAGGCTGAAGTAGCAGTGGATCCAACAAAGGTTGAGGTAGTGCTTTCTTGGGAGCCACCCAAGATTGTTACTGAGGTGTGGAGTTTTCTTGGGTTGGCAGGGTACTATCAGAGGTTTGTACCTGATTTCTCCAGAGTGGCAGCTCCCTTAACACTTTTTGACTCGAAATGGGTAGCCTTTCGTGTGGATGGAAAGATGCCAGAAGTGTTTTCAGGAGCTGAGGAAGAGGTTGAAAAGCACTCCCATCTTGAGATTGTCAAAGGAGGGTGTCGAGTACATAGTGTTTTGCGATGCATCAAGGGTCGGACTTGGTTGTGTTCTGATGCAGAGGCAGACGGTTGTTGTCTATGGTTCACGCCAATTGAGCCCACATGAACAGAACTATGCGACCCATGATCTTGAGTTAGCAGTGGTATTCTTTGCACTAAAGATGTGGAAACACTACCTAATGGACGAGCGGTTTATCATTTACTCTAACCACAATAGTCTCAAGTATATCTTCTCACAAAAGGATCTTAACTTGAGGCAGAGGCGATGACTAAAGTTCCTCCAGGACTATGACTTTGAAATTGTCTATACTCATTAGAAGGGGAACGTGGTGGTAGATGCTCTCAGCATAAGATCGTGTTATCGGTTGTTGGCTAAGGCGCCGGAGTAGTTATCCTCATTTCAATTGTCCTTCGTGGACAAGGATAGTGTTTCATATCTTCAGTCGACAGTTGTTACCCCATCGCTTTTGGTGTCATGTCAGGGATGCTCAGCAAGGAGATAACGACTGTGAGACCTTACGTACTTAGATATCCACTGGACATGCTCCTAATGAATATTCTGAAGGTGGGGAGAATGCTATCATTTTCAGAGGATGAATGATGGTACCTTTGACGTTGCGGGAGGAGGTGTTGCGGGAGTTTCATACATCCCTTTTGGCAGTACATCCAGGTGTGGAAAATATGCACCAAGACTTATGACATCGGTTTTGGTGGTCATGCATGAAGAAAAGAGTTTTAGAGTTTTTCACTCGATGCCTCACTTGTTAGCAGGTGAAGGCAGAGCATCAAGTTCCAACAGGTTTGACCCAACCCCTTGAGGTGCCAAAGTGGAAGTGGGATGGAATATCCATGGACTTTGTGATGGGATTACCACGTACGTCTAAGGGACACGATGTCATTTGGATGATCCTAGACTGACTCACCAAGTCGGCCCACTTCCTAGTCATTCGAGAGCGGAGTTCAATAGAGAGTTTGGGATGTCTCTACGTGCAGGAGATAGTCTGACTCTATGGAGTTCCCTCGGCGATCATCTCTAACTGTGATGCTCGCTTCACATCCCGATTGTGGAGAGGAATACAAGAAGCCTTCGAGACTTAGTTACGCTTGAGCACGACATTTCACCCCAAGACTGGCAGTCAGACAGAGCGGATCATTCAGATCTTGGAGGACATGCTAAGGGCTTGCATGTTGGACTTTGGTCGTAGTTGGGAGGATCACCTACTCTTGGTGGAGTTTGCATACAACAACAGTTATCATTCCACCATTGGTATAGCATCATTCGAGGCTTTGTACGGGCAACCTTGTAGGTCACCACTTCGTTGGACTGATTCAGACGGTTCAACGCTCATGGGGCCGAAGTTGGTGTGAGCTACTACAGAGAAAGTGCAAATCATATAGAAGCGAATGAGGGCTGCACAGAGCCGTCAGAAGTCTTATGCGGACCGACGAAAGAGACCTTTGGAGTTCGAGGAGGGAGACCATATGTTCTTGAGGGTCCCAGCTCGATGTGGATTGAGGAGATTTGGTCGTAGTGTAAAGCTATCTCTGAGATTCATTGGTCCGTTCTAGGTACTACGTAGAGTTGGCGAGGTAGCTTACTGCTTGGATCTACCACCATAGTTTGACCAGGTACACGGCGTCTTTCATGTGTCGCAACTGAGGAGATACGTGCACTACCCATCGCATCTTATCGATTGTGGCGAGTTGGACATCGAGGATGGAGCTACCTTTGCAGACTACCTGATGGAGATCGAGGATCGGCAGGAGAGGATCCTTCATGGGCATTTGATTCCCCTTGTGTGTGTATGATGGTAGTACGGGAATCTTCATGAGAGCACCTGGGTGCGGGAGACCCAGATGCGAGCCCAGTACCCTCATCTTTTTATGTATGTTCTTCTCTTTTCGGAGAGAATGTAATGTCTCGAATTTTCCGAGTATTATTTTTGGATAATATATAGATTATTTTTTAGACCAGGGCAGAGACGACGCGCGATTCTGATACCCGGTGTGTCTAGAATAAATGGTTGAAGTATATTATATATATTAACTAGTACACACAAGCAGTTTTCCTGAAAAAATGGAATAAATCCCGAAAGGGGGGCTAAATCAGAAATATGAGGGCACTGTTGAGTTCGGAGCAAGAGTTTTATCCTATGCGTGATATAACCTTAGTCGGTGCGGGTCATTTGTAAAAAAGTCAACACGGGCGTAAATGAATGAAATGAATTAAATAATTAATTTATTGTGTTTGTTTTGATGCAACGACCTGATTTCTCCTTTACATATATGGTTATAGACATTCCTCAGGGTTGGCCGCTCAAACACTGAAGATTTCAGACAACCATTGAAGAGCTTTCATGGTGAACAACAATGGAATAGGTTCAGATCGTGGATCGTTGCGCCAACAGAGTTTGTGGATCTCATCAACGACGGCAACACAATTGTTCTTCATCAATGGTCGATCTAAATTCCAGGTATGATGTTTTGCTTTGTAATTTTCATCATGTTTCTTAATGTCGGACGAATGTGGATCAATTCCATGAACATAGTTAACATGCGCATCAGCGGTGGAATTAATTTGATGGAATTGTTTTGTTTGTTTTGATTATACTCTCTTCATTTGTCTTCTACTACGATAATGGATTGAGGCCAAACACACAACAGTCGAGGTTCGTTCCTCACATTTTATGGTTTATGGATTTCTCCCCAATTTCTTTGTGCGATCATCATTGATATTCCTTTTGACGGTTCGACGAATACAAAGTTTGTGATCATTGTGCGATTGTTCTTCGGCACAACAGATCGAAACCACAGGTACGGAATGCGATGGCGATTGCGGTTTGAGGATCGACGACAATGGTGGTTAGATTGGGGGAGAACGAGACTAGATCGAGGGTTCTTCTTCCTTCTGGGTGGCGCACAGCATTTTGACGTCGAAGGTGGTTTTCCCCAAGCGGTTCAAGGGCCAGATTTGGACGAGTAAGCGGCGGCAGAGCTCGGTCGACCTAAATTCAAGATCTCTGGCGTGATTTCCGGCGGAAATTGAAGCAGAAGCGGCGCACGAGGAAGAACGGAGAAGAAACTCCAGATCTGGAAAATTATGAGCAACATGGCGTGTAAATTAGGATTACACGTCGTGTAGGGACCGTTCAGCGGTGACTGGGTTTCAGGATAAAGATAAGGATCACACCGCATGTGGCCCCTGTCACACAGCGTGTGGCCCTCCCCAGATCGCTCAGTGTGTACTTTACCACAAACCATTTTTTTATTTTATTTAAAACCCACTTTGAGGGTAAGTGGAAACCTACAAAACATCCTCCATAAACAAGTCACATCCATACAAAAACACACATCACATAGTTCAAAGTTCAAAACATAAAACATAGCCCTTCACTGCGCCACGCCCGCCTGTTCCAAAATTCAAAAGACACTTCATCATAGCGAATCCCATATTTCCGCTTCGGACTGCACCTCCATAGAAACCAACCATTGAAACTTCAAAATTCAAAAGGAACTTCTCGGACAATGAGCCAACCTGCGTCACACATGCACCATCAATCGCATCCCTTCAAACCATCATCATCATCATTGAAACCGGATATGAACTCATCCTCACCCTCATGGAACGAATCAAAACACACTGACCGTCATCGCCAGAACAACAATGCCATTTTTTCAGATAAAAACCACATATCCGGCCTGGAGACCATGAACCAGGGCAACGAAAACCAGAAAAATCCTGAACAAACCAAACCTTGGAAACAACCTCCTAGAGTAGCCCGATGATGAGACCATCAACACCAGCCCCAAGCCATGGAACCTTCAGCGAACGGATTCACCGAGACCCTCCAACAATGTGAAACGGATCTCCCAAAATGGAAGAACCCACATTCCACAAAAAAAACCAAAGCTATCAAAGAAGCCAAATCGAGGAATAACCTACCCAGACTCCATCCTGTTGACGCTCACCTTTGTCGATGTCATCCTTGTCCCAACACAAGCTCCGCCTAAAGCCATCACCATATCACCATATAACTCCAACGTCGAACCGGAAATAGAAGAACAGAACAGACCACCTACTAAAACCCCTCAGTAGAAGACAACCCAAAACCACCAAGAGCGATAAATAAGAAATGGGATTGGACCCTAGTATAAACCAGGGAAAGGAACTTAAAATGAAAATTGATGAGAGGGTATGAATCCCTTGAAAGAGATCGGACGATAAAACCCTAGAAGAAGAAGAGTTGAGACGCCGAGAGGACCCTCAATCGCCAACCCACTATCCCAAAGCCTCGGTGTTCCCATCACTCCATATCCGACCTGGAGAAGAGTGGTGGAGCTTGAGGCCAGAGCGTAGAAAGACGGCTGAAAAGGTCTTCACGGATCTGGGGAAGGGGAAACAGGGAGAGAAGATCAGAACCGTGAGAGAGAAATAGAAGTGGGCCTGGAGAGAATGAAGCCTGGCAAACCAAACAGAGAGAAGAGAGAACCAGGGAAATCGGAGTAGGAGGCAACGCCGCCGGGGAGAGGAAACCCTAGAAAAGAAGTCGAGCTGAGACGAGAGCCCGAGAGCACCCCGGAGAGTGAGGCGCCATTCTCCTTAATGATTCGAGCTTTCAGTGTGTACTTTGGGAAGTACACAAACACGGGAAAAAGTACACAGACATAGGGAACTCCATGTATTTGTACACAGACACGGATGGGTGTACACGAGTCGGTACACGACCACCGTACGTAGAGACTTTAGGTTCCGGGTGCAGCGGAAGCGCGTTGGTGGGTGTACCCAAATTTAATTTTAGCGTTAACAATGATCAATCCGAGATCCGTCACGATAATAAAACGTCAGATCTTCGGAATAGAACGAAGAACGAAAAAAAAAAGAGGGGAGTCCTGGAACCATAAATAGGATCATCATATGTTGGTTATAATTAATTTAATTAATTGACAAGAATTACCTTGAAAGAATTCTCTCTTCGTTGATGTTTCAGGTCATGATCTGATGTGATCCTTGGTCACGTTGTTGAATCCAAATGTAGGATTCCTCTAGAGGTGATCCACACGTGCTCCACGTATCTCTGGACGTCGCCGAAGGGATCTACGGGTGCTAGTGTGGAAGAGCATTTGCTTGCGATGTCCGCCTTCGATCGCCTTGATCCGGTGGAGGTGGATCTCTCTCTCTCATAGCTTGAGAGCGTTCTTGGTGGAAAAGGAATTCTCTCTTGGCTTGAGAGATTTTCCAAATCCGTTGTGCACAACCACCCAAAAATGGCTAGGCTAATGAGAAATATATAATTGGAATTTTTAATTACATAGAATAATAAAATGAATTAATTACCTGAAATCATTTATTCATTTCATTTAATTCTTAGTAATACCTCATGTCTAATAATAACAGTTGACTATTATTATTCCTCCAAATCATTTTTTTTTTAAATTTTCATAAAACCACTTTTAGGGTTAGTGGGCACCCGCACATCATCACACAGAATTCAACATAACACAGCGGGAAAATTCAAAATTCAAAATCCTACCAAGAATTCAAATTGCAAGTTATAAATCACTTCAACTAGAACACCACGAATCTCGTGATACCTGCATTTGCGCGCCAAAGAAAACGTTTGAAATTCAAACCATGCTTTAAGACTCCTCGATTCCGGTAACACCAAATCAGGCCACTCCACCGCGTGGAACGAAGCCTGACATGACGGGTTACAACATGTCAACATCTCGGCACCATCATCGCATCTCGGCTCAATCAACACATCCCGTCGCCATCGCCATCATCTCGGCGCCATCATCCACATCACCGTTTTCCTCTACTCCAAGCAGCGCCGTCGTCTCAGCGCCGTCGTCGGCCAGAGTAAACATCGGACAGCATCGGAACATTGAGAAAAAAATGATTCAACACCGCCATCAAAACCGAATGAAAAACAACCAACCATCAACACGCTTAAAAACACCTTGAACACCGGTTGAACACCCTGCCATCGTAAAAAGCATCAAAGCAGATCAAGACATCAAAACTTTCGTCGAGAAAGAACATCAAATGCCAGTCTCCCGCACGGAGACCACAGTCTGCTCGAACAACACCTCCCAGAACCTCTGTCAAGACCATTGCACCCGACCGACTGGGAAGGGAGCGCTGGACCGGGACGCCAGAGCAGAGTTGATCGGAGGAGGCCTCGGTTGGGGACCACGCCGGAGATCACACCATCGACACAGGGGAGACACAACAGCATACCGCCATCAACCATCGAACTGAAAGCAGACAACAATAAGAACCATCAACATAAAACATGCTCCAAGAGAAAGAACGAGCTCGTCAAAACTCCAATCCGACCACAAACCACAGCTAAGAGCAACCAAACCCAAAAAGTCCAAAAGACTGACGAAGAACACGAGCTGAGAGCGTTGTCGGCCCCCCTCCAGCACAATCCCAAGTAGGCCCAGATCCCGCATCGAGCCCGACCAAATGGAGTCGAAACAGGATGGGATGGCCAGCAAGGGCAGTGGAGAAGAGAGACATCGAACGCCGCCACCGACGCCGACCCAAACCATCTAAAATGCCAACACACAAACCCAGAGTGGAGGTCTGATGCGTCGGGTTAGATAGAAAGAGGGGCGGTGATCGACATGCGATATCCCACCGGCAAGCTGAATCAGACGAGAAGGAGGGAAGGAGAGAGCAAGAGAAGGAACCCGAAAGTGGATTCGGGAAAAAAGAAGGATGAGACTCCAAAAGTGGATTTGGGAATGAAACCCTAGGGATAAACTTGAATGAAAGGAACTCAGATAAAGAACCTTAATAAGAAAAAACCAGAACATGAAAAGGTAAACCGAGACAAAACCCGAATGAGATCAAGGGACTGAAACCCTAGAAAGAAGGGCCAACTTCGGTAACTCCTGGAAACTTGATGTCCGCCAAAATGCTAGTCCAAAACCTCAGTGTCTCCCGTGCTCCAAATTTGTCCTAGAGAGGAGCTAAGGAACGCAAGGTCAGAGCTCAAAGAGGCGGTCGAAGAGAAAACCAGAGCGCCATATGGGAGTCGAGCAAGAGGGAAAGAGAAAATGAGAGAGAGAGAGCGCCATCCAGGAGCCGAGCAAAAGGGATGGAGAAATCGAGAAAGAGCGCAGCCCAGAGCAAGAGAGAGAGAAGATAGAACAGGAGAGGAGCAGCGTAGAGGAATCGCCGCCAGGGAATGCCGAAACCCTAGGAGACCGAGAGCTCGGAGCGGCCGGGCGAGTGCGGCGCCATAGTTGAATATTATTATTACTTGACATGCGCCCAGCGAATTACACCTAATATTATTTAATTAAATAAATAATATTATTTCTCATAAATTCCCAGAAAAAAAAATACACAGCATGTATATTTAATATACACGGAGTGTACTTTTATTTTTTTCATTTTTCTTTTTTTCCTCCACCACATTTATTAAACTTTGAATAATGGATATTTATTTCTAAAATAAATATCACTGCATTACTCACTAATAAATATATTATTTCGCCCACAATATATTCTCTCGAATAACTAGTGTTGAAATAAATGTGATCAGGCATCCTTAAATAATTATTAAACCACAATTGAGAATAATCTTTATTTAACTTGTTAAATTAATATTTAACCGATATACTTAGACACACTTAGTGTGTGACCCTCTAGGTTTTTTTCTCAATGACATTAAGTGGAGCCTGCCTAAAGTCTGAGGTTAGCGTCTAACAACACGCCAAGCCACCCAAAGAGAAAGTAATTAACGCCGCAATGACGTGTCACCTCCTACGAACGCTTACCGTGTAATATAATCCCTTTGTCTCGATATCTCGAATCAAGCAGATTGCATGCTAGTGTCATCAACTCATGTTCTCGATTATTCTTTCTTTGACTTTCCAGAATTGAACTTCCTCATTCCTCACCATGGCCATGGATTTATTTAGGATATATTAATTCCATCAAAGGGCCTGAGATATCTACTTCCGTTATGGAACAGAATGGACAAATCTTTTCTCGCATTATCTATTAATGTAGTATCACTCGTGACGCACCCAACGTATCCTACCTCGCTACGAACAGTGTGTCGTCACAATTTTCATCAATACATCTAAGTGCACGAGTTGTAATACCTGTTAATAATAATCTTAAAGTCTAAGGACTAATACACACATCCGCAGATAGGAACATCCAATGACACTATGAAATGTGGATTTCTTACTGGTGGGTCTCGTTTTCATAATATCCTCCTAGATATTACCAAGGGCGTGCACCATGAGATGGTGCCTCAAAGTTTTATGAGTCCTCACCCCTAATGGCTAGTATTATTTGTGTCCCTCAAATAACATCATCCGGTCATAGAACATATATTCAAGAACAGTATTATGGAACTTCTGGGTTCTCATCATGGTAGGGATCCACTATGACCCTTTAATGCAACAGTTATCCTTAGGAAATTATCACATGCATTGTCACGCAGAAGAACAATCAAGATGTGATAAGGTATTTATTAATGAATAAAGTACAAAGTAGTTGGTTCTAGGCCACCAACTTCAACAGACTCCCACTTGGACTAGAGTCAACTGCTAACAACCTTTAACCTGCTAGCTCTCACGTGATATGCATACTTCTGCTGAGATAAGCCTTTAGTCATGGGGTCTGTCACGTTCTCTTCTGTGGAAACTCTGTTCACTGCAACTTCACCCCTTTGATAGAAATTCCTCAAGAGGTGATACTTCCGGAGTATGTGCTTTGTCTGTTGATGCGACCTTGGTTCTTTTGCAAGAGTCACCACTGTAGTATTATCACAATACAACGTGATAGGATCCTTACTGCTAGGCACCACATCAAGATCCTGGACCAAGTTCCGAATCCAGACAGCTTCCTTGGCTGCATCAGAAGCCGCTATATATTTGGATTCCGTTGTAAAATCGGCGACAACTGGCTGCTTTGAACTCTTCCAGCTCACAGCTTCTCTATTGAGACAGAAAACATATCCAGATTGCGACTTCAGATCATTATGATCTATCTGAAAACCAGCATCAACATACCCTCTGATGACAAGCTCCTCGTCTCCTCCATACACCAGGAACATATCCTTAGTTCTTCTTAGATACTTAAGGATAGTCTTAACAGTAGTCCAATGTTGTTCTCCTGGATCTGCTTGATATCTGTCTACCATGCTCAGTGCATAGGCAACATCAAGCCTGGTACATAACATGGAATACATGATGAATGTTATAGCCGAAGCGTATGGGATCTTACTCATTTTATATTCCTCTTATTGTGTCTGAGGACACATTTTATTAGAAAGATGTAGGTCATGTGACACTGGAACCAATCCCCTCTTGGATTGTTCCATACTAAATCTCTTTAGTATCTGGTCAATGTATGTACCCTGACTTAGTCCAAGAAGCCTCTTGGATTTATCACGAATGATCTTGATCCCTAGAATGTAGGTTGCTTCACCCAAGTCCTTCATAGAGAAACACTTGTTCAACCAGTCCTTAACTGACTGTAAGACCGGTACATCATTTCCAATAAGCAATATGTCGTCAACATATACTACTAGGATAACAATCGCATTCCCATTAAACCGCTTATAAACACATGGCTCACATTCGTTCTTAGTGAAACCAAATTCATTTATGGCTTCATCAAATCGAATGTTCCATGACCTGGATGCTTTCTTTAATCCATAAATGGATTTCTGCAACTTGCAAACCTGTTTGGCTTCACCTGGTGTCACAAACCCTTCTAGTTGTGTCATATAGACATCTTCCTACTAGTTTCCATTAAAAAAATGTTGTTTTGACATCCATTTGTCAAATCTCGTAGTCATGGTAAGCTACTATGACAAGTATGATTCTTATGGATTTAAACATGGCAACTGGCGAGAAGGTTTCATCATAGTCAATTCCTTGACGTTGTCTGAATCCTTTAGCCACTATCCTTGCTTTATAGGTGCTAACTTGACCTTCTATGTCCAGTTTTCTCTTGAATACCCATTTGCATCCAACAGGCTTTACATCAACTGGTTCATCGACCAGAACCTAGACTTGGTTCTGATACATGGAATTCATCTCAGAATTCATAGCTTCTAGTCATCTTGCAGCTTCTGAGATTTCTACTGCTTCTTTGTAGGAGAGAGGTTCATCATTGTCCAACAATAATGATTCACCATCCTCAGTGACTAGGAAACCAAATCTCTCTGGTTCTCTTACCTCTCTTGAGCTCCTACGCAGTACTTGTGTTTCTGGAACCTCTTCCACGGGGACCTGTGAAACTTGTTCATGTACCAACTCCTATGTATCTTGAGCATCAACTTCGTCGAAGTCAATCTTGCTTCCACTATCCTTTTTGAGAATGTGCTCCTTCTCAAGAAAGACGGCATGTCTGGCGACAGTCACTTTGTTGTCTGAAGGGTTATATAGGTAATATCCTTTTGTTTCCTTAGGATATCCTATAAAGATACACCTCGTGCCCCGGGGTGCTAGTTTGTTGCCTGAGAAGGCCTTAACAAATATCTCGCATCCTCATACACGTGTGTGCGACAAAATGAGTTTCTTTCCATTCCATAACTCAGAGGGAATTCTATTTGCTGCCTTAGTTGGTACTCAGTTTAATGTGCATGTTGCAGTTTGTAATGCATATCCCCAAAATGATAATGGAATATCTACATGACTCATCATCGACCTCACCATGTACAACAAGGTGTGGTTCCTCCTTTCACTAACACCATTCCATTGTGGTGTATAAGGAGGAGTGAGCTGAGATAGAATCTCAGATTCCTATAGAAGATCGATGAACTCTTGGTTCGGATATTCTCCACCTCGATCCGATCGAAGCTTCTTTATCTTCTTACCAAGCTGATTCTCTACTTCATTCTTGAATTCCTTAAATTTCTCTAAGGACTCTGACTTATACCTAATTAAGTAGATATAGTCATATCTACTCAAATCATCAGTAAAAGTAATGAAGTAAGAATATCCACCTCTAGCTTCTACTGGGAATGGTCCTCACACATCCGTGTGCACCAATCCTAAAAACACTATGGCCCTTTCACCCTATCCACTGAAAGGCGGCTTGGTCATTTTTCCTTTTAAACAAGCATGACATCTATTAAGTGGTTTTAGCTCAGTAGAGTCTAAATAGTCATCTAGGTAGAGCTTTTTCAAGCGCTTCTCGTTTACATGACCGAGACGGTGATGCCACAACTGGGTGGTGTATGAGTCATGTGAGTTTGTTTCGTTATCGATTGTCAACACTTGGTTTTCATAATTTAATACATACAAACCATTATTTAAATATGTCATACCATAACATACGTTGTTCTTATAAAAGAGACAACCCTTATTTCAAAACTTGAAAATAAATCCATCCATATCCAAACAAGATACAGAAATTATGTTCTTGGTAACACTAGGCACATAATAACAGTTATGTAAAACCAAAATCATCCAAGTTGTCAATGAGAGGTGGTAATCGTTAATGGCTAATGCAGCCAGCCTCGCGCCATTGGCAGCTCGAAGATCCACCTCTCCTCTGGAAATCTTTCTAAATCTACTTGGTTCCTGCATTTGAATACAGATGTGAGCCCCACAAGCTGTATCTAATACCCAATGTGTAGAAATTGAAAGATTACACTCGATAACGAACACACCTTTAGCGTCCCCACGCTTCTGGGTGCAATTCCTCTTCCAGTGGTCTTACTTGCCACATGCAAAACATATTGCCTCTCATTCCTTACTCTGCCTCTGGATCTTCCCCTTCTTGGAGGAGCGGTGCTCGGGGGCTTCAGACCGTTTATAATTCTTTGGCCCCTTTGCCTTGTCCTTTTCTTATTCACCATAAGGACTGCAGGTTTGTCACACCCCATGTCCTTATCTAGCTGGAGAATTAAGGTTAGAAGTTCTGATAGACTCTTCTCATTGTTTCTCATGTTGTAGTTGACAATAAAGCTAGAGAAGGTCTTGGGCGGTGATGATAGGATGAGATATGTACGCAATTCATCTGAGAATTTAATCCCTAAGATGTCCAGACCTTCAATGTAGCCAGTAAGCTTGACTACATGAGGCTCAGTTGGCACAGACTCTCCAAGATTAGTTGTAAACAAAGCGTTGGAGATCTCATATCTCTCATGTCTCGCCTTCTCTTGGTAGAGATCCTTAAAGTGAGACATCATGCTATACGCTTTCATGTTTTCATGTTGCTTCAAGAGCTCATTAGACATGGCTGATATCATTAAACATTGGACATCTGTGGAATCATCCATATGTTTCATATAGAGAGATAGTTCCTCATCACTGACCTCTTTCCCAGGCGCAATGGGAATAGGCTCTTCCAGCACATACAATTTCCTCTCGTGGCGAAGGATGATGCGTAAACGCCTCTACCACTCTTGGAAATTGGTGTCAATGAAAAGGTTTTCCTTCTTGAGTATAGTTCGCAATGGTATGTTTGAAGTCGTTTTTCTTGTCATTTCTACAAATTAAGATGAACAAAGGTTTAGTACTTTATCATGATAAAACTAAGACAAATAAATAATTTAATACTTATTAGTCTCTCACTATTTTATCAAAATCCAATAGCCCTCACCATTGACTTCGGAATATTCTATTGCCTGAACATTCTAGTGGCAAAGATCCATATTGCCCTTCGTATTACCCCAACTAGGGTTGGTCAAGCAACTTGAAGGGTTTTAGGTAGGCATTCCAAATGCCAACTGCATTAACTCGCGGCTCCTTGATCCGCTGAGTGGACTCCTCAATCCTGAAATTCTTTTATTTTGAATTTCCTCAACCTTTGTCTCTTGGTCACACCAAGTCCTGCTGTGGCAGTCAACCCTTGATGCGAACCAAGTCAAGTCAACCCAAAACCTTGAATTAGAATTCCCCGATAATTGAAATCACTCCAACTATGGTTGGTCAAACACTTTGAACTATGGTTCGATTCTAACTAAGATTATGAAAGGCTATACCGACTTAATATTTTCTTTGAGGGATTTTATCCTTATACGTAAATTTCCATTTTATTATATTTGATTACATGCTTGTAAATATTAAGTGGAATATACTTAAGTGATTAACCATGTCTAAGATAATATTTACGCATAAGTCAGTCTTATTTTAGTTTCATGTTGCATGCTTGTTTAATTTATTAATTGTGTAATCGTGACAACACACTCACAATAAATAAACCATGCAACTGACAGGAATAAAATAAATGGTATGATCATGAGTTTGTTCTATTGGTTAGTTTATCTAGCGGTTGATAAACTAACTCAAGGCCTCGGGAAGAAACACCTTGAACTTTTCGGGTTTGTGTTTACAGCTTTCCACCTGTCCACATTTGTATCTCCTTAGATTGGTTTCACCTTGGCTCTTGACTTGATCCACCTCCACTAACTTGGGAGCTTCATCCATTACATATGCATTTATCTCACATGCAGGTGAGGGGTAAAAAGGGGATTTTTACATAAAAGAAACCTTGGGCGCGTAGGCCCTACATATTAATGAGGAGAAGGCTTGCAGGCCAACAAATTTAATAAATAAATTAAAAGAAACCATTCACATACAAAGGTCTTGGTCTAGTTCATGATCATCCATACATGCAACGATATTTACGCATAAATAAAAATAGCATTCAATTCTTTAATCGTTCTTGTTTAAGATAAATCGCGCTCGAATCAATTAATTATCTTTAATTAATCAATTCTTTTATCTTAAACTCTTTTTTGAATTTCCTTGAGATTATCATCCATCATAATTTTAAACAAATAAATTCATTTAAAAATATTTTTATACGTAACTTGTACCTTAGAGGCAACCCGGTGAATTCTCGTTCATAACTACCCAATGAGTGGAAATGAACATTATGCAGATGTTAAATTAAACACATATATATAAAACATCTATCACGTGTTGTGCCTTAGCTTTACGCCTGCACTATGGTACACGTCTCGAGGGTTTATATAATATAATAATAAATTTTAATAAATCTGTGTAATTTGGATGAGTACACGGCGTGTAGTTCCGACTACGCGGCGTGTACTTTTGTTCATCGTCCATCCGAAGTACATGCCCGGGGACATGATGTGTAGATGTACTTCAGAAATTTTCGAAGTACATGGCGTGTTTAGTGGGACACACGCCATGTAGTATCCGCGTTACATGGTTTCCAGTTGGGCAAGCCGTGTACGGGGTACACGGTCCAACCCTAGCCCGAAGGGACTACACGCCGTGTTCAGTGGACCACACGGCGTGTAATCCAAAAACCGTGTGTCATCTATTCCTAGTCAACACACGGTGTCATTTATGACTTAGAAATACTCCAACACACGGCCTGACTTGGGGAAACGGTCTGATGCATTGAACCTAGACTACACGGCGTGTACTTCCGAATACACGCCGTGTATTCTGGTGTTGTACGGTCAGGAATGTTTTTCACCTCCGGATGATATCCTCTATTTTATTTTAATCAAGATTAAAAGAAAAATTTATTTCTGTAAGGTGAACAAGAAACGTGAGAGGAGGAATAGATCTCGAGATTCAGATTTAAAGAACGGTTAACTTGAATTGAAACAACTAAATTATTAAATGCGTAAATCATCAACGAAAAAACTAAATAATTATAATCAATGATATAACCTCTCTGATACCACTTGTAGGTTCCGGGCGCAGCGAAAGCGCGTTGGTGGGTGTACCCACCTTTAATTTTAGCGTTAATAACGATCAATCTGAGATCTGTCACAATAATAAAACGTCGGATCTTCGGAATAGAACGAAGAACGAAAAAGAAAGAGGGGAGTCTCAGAACCATAAATAGGATCATCATATGTTGGTTATAATTAATTTAATTAATTGACAAGAATTACCTTGAAAGATTTCTCTCTCCATTGATGTTTCTAGTCATGATCTGATGTGATCCGTCGTCGCGTCGTAGAATCCAAGTGTAGGATTCCTCTAGCGGTGATCCACACGTGCTCCACGTATCTCTGGACGTCGCCGAAGGGATCTCCAGGTGCTAGCACGGAAGAGTCTTCGCTTCGATCGCCTTGATCCGGTGGAGGTGGATCTCTCTCTCTCTCTCTCTCTCTCTCTCTCTCTCTCTCTCTCTCTCTCTCTCTCTCTCTCTCTCTCTCTCTCTCTCTCTCTCGTAGCTTAAGAGCATTCTTGGTGGAAAAGGAATTATCTCTTGGCTTGAGAGCTTTTCCAAATCCGTTGTGCAAAACCACCCAAAAAATGGTTAGGCTAATGAGAAATATATAATTGGGATTTTTAATTACATAGAATAATAAAATAAATTAATTACCCGAAAGTATTTATTCATTTCATTTAATTCTTAGTAATACATCATGTCTAATAATAACAGTTGACTATTATTATTACTTAACATGAGTCCAGCGAATTACACCTAATATTATTTAATTAAATAAATAGTATTATTTCTCATAAATTCCCAGAAAAAAAAATACACGGCGTTTATATTTAATATACACGGCGTGTACTTTTATTTTTTCCATTTTTCTTTGTTTCCTCCACCACATTTATTAGACCTTGAATAATGGATATTTATTTCAAAAATAAATATCACTGCATTACTCGCTAATAAATATATTATTTCACCCACAATATATTCTCTCGAATAACTAGTGTTGAAATAAATGCGATCAGTAATCCTTAAATAATTATTAAACCACAATCAGGAATAATCTTTATTTAACTTGTTAAATTAATATTTAACCGAGATACTTGGACACACTTAGTGTGTGACCCTCTAGGCCTCTTTCTCAGTGGCATTAGGCGGAGCCTGCCTAAAGTCCAAGGTTAGCATCTAGCAACACGTCAAGGCACCCATAGAGAAAGAAGTTAACACCGCAATGACGTATCACCTCCTACGAACACTTACCGTGTAATATAATCTCTTTATCTCGATATCTCGAATCAAGCGGGTTGTGTGCTAGTGTCATCAACTCATGTGCTCGATTATTCTTTCTTTGACTTTCCAGAATTGAACTTGCTCACTCATCACCATGGTCATGGATTTATTTAGGCTATATCAATTCCATCAAAGGATCTGAGATATCTACTTCAGTTATGGAACAAAAGGGACAAATCCTTTGTCGCATTATCTATTAATGTAGTATCACTCGTGACGCACCCAACGTATCCTACCTCCCTGTGAACAATGTGTCGTCATATTTTTCGTCAATACATCTAAGTGCGCAAGTTGTAATACCCATTAATAATAATCTTAAAGTCTAAGGACCAATACACACGTCTGCGGATAGGAACATTCAATGACACTATGAAATTTGGATTTTTTACTGGTGGGTCTCGTTCTCATAATATCCTCCTGGATATTACCAAGGGCGCACACCATGAGAAGGTGCCTCAAAGTTTTATGAGTCCTCACCCCTAATGGCCTGTATTATTTGTGTCCCTCAAATAACATCATTCGGTCATATAACATATATTCAAGAATAGTGTTATGACACTTCCAGGTTCTCATCATAGTAGGGATCTGCTATGACCCTTTAATGCAACAACTATCCTTAGGACATTATCACATGCATTGTCACGCAGAAGAACAATCAAGATATAATAAGGTATTTATTAATGAATAAAGTACAAAGTAGTTGGTTCTAGGCCACCAACTCCAACAGACACAACCATGTGACACGGGCAGGGTACCATTGTCTCTACATGTCGTGTATAGTGAGACTTACATGTTGTGTGAGGCTCTTCCACACGAGTGTGCATGGGGATAGCTGGACACGCCATGTACCCCCTGATACACATTGTGTACCCCTCTTCAAGAGTGTTTGTAGCTCTTCGTTTCCTTAGTTTGGACCAGTATGGGTTTAGTGCGCTCTCTTGGTCCTTTCCCTCGAGGGTACAGTGCGTCATTACATCCGCATCACAGGATCGTGATCCTCTCTAGAGGTCGAGTCTCAGATAGAGCTGTGGTGTCCCTCTGTGAGACTGGAGTGCGATCTTATATCATCCTTTGTTCCTTAGGTGGGATTTGTGGAATCGGCGTGACCTCCCTGATCAGGACATTGATCCTCCACCTAGCATGTCGTATTGATAGGGTTTGTGTTATCGTTGACATACGATCCCCTACGTAGTGGGCTGATCCAGATGGGGTCGGTGGTGTCCCCCAGCGGTTCTGGGCGTGACCCCCCCTATTTTTGTATCAGGGACTTCTTAGACTAGTGATCTTTCTTTGTCGAGTGTCTCCAATGGTGGCTTAGCTCATGGAGTGGACTCTCCTGGAACAAGTGTTGCTTCGAGCAGAATCAATTGGTTAACAGTTGGTTATAACCGTCTGGCGGTATGGTATCTTTCCCGAGTATATCTGGGTGTTTTTATTATACATTGATTGTTATATCTTGTATTGAGATGACTATACTTGGTGTTTCGTGTTTAGCATTTTTGAGTGTTCTGCTGAGTATTATTATACTCACCACTGCATGGGTTTTGTCTGCAGGTGTCATGTCTTATGCAGACGACGACCCATTTGACGGTGTCCTGGAAGGACAGGGAGTATGTGGAGCGTAATTGGAGGTTGTCAGACCGAGGTGTTTTACCGAAAGCTTACATTTGACTTAGTCTTCTCCCTTGGAGCAGGTTGGACTCTTTGCAGTTCTGGTTGGGCTTGTATTTGGCCCCCTTTTTCTGTTTTCAGTACTTTACCGCCGTACTCTATTGTGGGATCTTAGATGTATGCATGCATTGTTTCAGTTGTTTTGCATTCCATCATTATGTGAGCTTAGAGATGTGTGTGTGTGTGTGCAGGTAATTTAAGTTAATGTCTCTCATTTGTGGGATATGTCTACTCAACATTGGTCGTCAACTTCTGGCATATTGGAGACGAGCTTGGGGTAGCCACGGGTCGGACCTCAGCAGGTCAGATCATGACATATAATGTCCAAGAACCGAATAATGAATAAAGCACATAGAGAATTCATTTTATCATAACTCATTGAAACAACCTTTATTCTTTTTAGAACATGATTAACCCATGGAAAGTAAACGAGTTTCACAACAATCTCTTTAAAACATGGTTAACCCGTGCAAAAGAAACGAATTCCATAACAATCTCTTTGAAACATGATTAACTCGTGGAAAAGAAATGGGTTCAATAACAATATCTTGGAAAAATGATTAACTCATGAAAAAGAAATGGGTTTCATAACAATCTTTTTGAAACATGATTAACACATGAAAAAAAATGGGTTCCATAACAATCTCTTTGTAACATGATTAACCCATGAAAAAGAAATGGGTTCCATAACAATATCTTAGAAAAATGATTAACTTGTGAAAAAAGAAATGTGTTCCATAACAATCTCTTTGAAACGTGATTTACTCATGAAAAAGAAATGGGTTCCAGAACAATATCTTGAAAAAATGATTAACTCATGAAAAACAAATGGGTTCCATAACAATCTCTTTGAAATGTGATTAACCCATGAAAAAGAAATGGGTTCCATAACAATCTCTTTGAAACATGATTAACTCATGAAAGAGTAACATCAAATGAAAGTTATCATGAAAATAAGAAGATTCATGATATAACATGTCAAATGGGCGGTATACACCTCATAAAAGGAGATAGGTGTATAACACAACCAACAATCTCTTTGAAACATGATTAACTCATGAAAAAGAAATGGGTTCCATAATAATATCTTGAAAAAATGATTAACTCGTGGAAAAAAATAGGTTCCATAACAATCTTTTTGAAACATGATTGACCCATGAAAAACAAATGAGTTTCATAACAATCTATTTGAAACATGATTAATTCATGAAAGAGTAACATTAAATGAAACTTAAAATATCATGAAAATGAAAAGATTCATGATATAACATGTCAAATGGGTAGTATATACACCTCATGAAAGGAGATAGGTATATAACACAACCAACATCTCAAAGAAGGCAAATTGTGACAAAAATCAATTACCGCTTTGGTAACTTTGAAACTGTGAACCCCATGAAAGATAAATCCTCAAATGGATATGTAAAACCCCATAAATTTAAGTATAAGAATCATACAATACATTCATGGACAATATATACACCACACAACAAAATAAGTGGTGAATAGAAATAAAAGTGAGACTAGAAAAACTTACTACTTAACCTTTGAATCATAAAATCCATGAAAGAATAACATTAATTGAAACTTTTAATATCATGAAATAAATGAAATTCATGATATAACATGTCATAGAGTAGTATATACACCACACAAAAGAAAAGAGTGTTGAATATGGTAGAAGTCTCACAAAAATAAAAGTGAGACTAGAAATCCCCTTACTACTAGTAACTTTTCACTCATGATATCTGTGAAAGAATAACATCAATTGAAACTTTGAATATCATGAAATAGATAAAATTCAAGATATAGCATGTCATAGGGTAGTATATACACCATACAAAAGAAACGAGTGGTGAATATGGCATAAGTCTCACATAAATAAAAGTGAGACTAGAAATCTCCTAACCTTGAGTCTGACTTGTCACGCATGTTCTTTATCTTCCTGAATAATAAACTTATGTTAATTATTTACATGTTTGATAACCTTTTTCAAATTTATTTTTACTTTTATTTCACTTATTACCATGTTATATACAATTACTTAATTGATTAAGTTTACATCGGGTGCTTTGACTATATTCGGCTTATGTGTCAAAAACGATTTTGGTAGGTCAACTTGATCAAAGGGTTCATTATTTAAACATCACCAGAATAATAATCATGACATAATCATCATATTTATATATCAATTATTCTTTTATAACCAATCATGGAAGATGGTTATGAAAAATGAATCAACGTTACAATCATGGAGACGGTAGGTCATGCGTATCCATGAGTAACGTTCTCATTTTTCAATGATCATTATGGAAAGAAGACAAGTAACATTTATTTTTCTAGAATGATCATTATATCATAAATACCAAAATATTTAATTATATATACTTATATATATCATTCTTGTGATGTGGTGATGATAAAAGAAGAATCACATTGCTTCGAGGATGTGGTAGTTCACACATCCACGAACGACGTTATCACTTTTTTAGTGTGAAATGGAAAAAAGAAAATGATATATAATATTTTCAAAAAGATAATTATGTCATGAATATCATAATGATGTCATTTATATTATATATAATCATTATAATTACCTTTATTACCTTCCATGTACCACGTTCGTGAAAACGTTTCACATCGCTTCGCGGGGCGGTAATCCGCCGTACACACAAGCGACGTTATCATGTCCCGTGTGATATGAAATGTAAAAAGGGCATATATGATATAATGAATCCATAGATATAAGTATGTTATAAATATCATAAATACCATATATAAACAGTATGTTCATCATTATTCTCAACCTTGAGAGGTGGTAATGGAAGAACGAATGACATCAGTTCGCGATGTGGTAGTCTCCCGTACACACGAACAATGATTGCGTATCTCATTTGATGGAAGTGTGTGAAGTTGCAGGTCGTACCCTTAACATAACAACATCTCAGTATATTAAAGATGGTGAGGTTATTATATAAGCATTATATAAGAAGAATTGAAGGGGTTTAAGAAAGAAAACAAAAGTGATCTTTGATGAACGTTACCTCTTCTTCAGGTAACTCCTTTTGGTTTGCACCAAAAGACATCTTTGGATTGTTTTATGCCCAAAGTGAGACTTCTAGGACGAGAGTAGAGATGTTGGGGGAAGTCATTTGGTCAGAGATTGGACAAGCCAAAAGGCTTGAAAGGTATAAAAAAGTGAGGAGAGTAAATGCTCTTTTATAGTGGAAGAGAAGTGACATTTTTTGTAAATACAAAAGGTAAACATTATTGGGAGGTCTCCCTAACATCATGTGCCTCCAATAATGAACCAAATTCAAGGTAAGAGGGGATATGGTCAAAATATGTCCAGCCAATGGGTTTTGAACAAGTGTCCAGATCATTTGATCCCTTAAGAATAAAGTTTAACCACTAAATAAACTCATTTTTACTTTAATCGTTGTAATTAATTTTAATTACTTTCACTAATCCTTTTGGACAAAAACTAAATTAATCTTACTAGATATTATAAATTATGTTGATTCCAAATATGGAATTCATTTTGCCAAATTCAATTCACAAAAATGACAGAAATTATTTTAAAATTAATCATGCAGAGGGGATGAGACAACGAATTTTTAAAGTAAAAATGTTCAAAAGTTTGAATGTTTTTATATTCAATTTCAATGTGAAATTGAATTCAATGACGATTGATGTGTAATAGAACTAATTATACTTTAAAACAATTTAAAATATAATTTAACTAAATCAAACGAAAATGCAATTTTCAATTAAAATTCAGTGTTTTTCACTATTAATCAAAAAATGAAATTTCTCAGAAAAATATCAAAAATCCATTGTAGACTAATTTTGACATTCCGCTTTCAAAGAATAGGCTTATTTTGTCAAATAAAAATTATAAGCGTCAAAATTTAGTTTTAAAACAAGTCTATCATTAAAAGCCGACAAAACTGACTTAGAAAAATACAGTTTTTTCATACTTAAAATTGGGTTTGTTCTTATTTTATACTTATAAAACTTATTGGATGAATTTCAAAACATTTGATTGAATATATAACATATTAATTTCATTAAGATCATTCATTAATAGTGATTAATTTAATTTATTATGATAAACACCTTTGTGGGTATAAAAATATTTTTTTATAAAAACACATCCTTCGTAATCAATTAGTTTTTATTTTCATTTCTAATTAATTGGTCACCAAAAAATTTATTATATAAACATGTGTAAACCATATTTTCATAATTTATTTAATTTATTCATTCTCGTCATTCAAAATGCTAGTTGATAACTATCATGTTAAATATTAATATTAATAGTATATTGATGTCCGATAAGACTCGATCTTGCATGTAACACAAGTTATCGAAGAAACTTGATATTATGTGCAACGTAAGATAAAATTGGTGGTGCGTATAACGCAAGCTAAACTGTGCATTACGTGTAATGCAAGCTATCGAAGAATTTAAATTAATTTAAAAGATATTTCATAAAATCTCAGGATGTTACAAACAGAGTTAAGAGAATTAAAGGTCCAGCTAGAAGAATTGGAGAGTAAGGGCTTCATCAGACCAAGTACATCGACTTGGACTGCTTCGATTCTGTCATCAAAAAGACAGACAGTTCGCTTCGATTGTGTGTCGACTATCGTAAACTGAATCAAGTAACGATCAAAAATCGGTATCAACTTCCTCAAATCAACGATCTATTTAATCAATTGAAAGGAGCCAAGTGATTCTCTAAGATTGATCTATGATCGTAATATCATCAACTCAAAGTCGGGAAAGAGGATATTTTGAAGACAACATTTTGTAGTCAATACGGCCATTACGAAGCCATTATCATGCCCTTCGGTCTGACAAATGCACCTGCAGTTTTCATGGGCTTAATGAATTGTATCTTCCATGGGTATCCTGATTCTTTTTTCATGGTATTTATTGATGATATTTTGGTTTACTCTCAAAGCAAAAATGACCATGAGGAGCACTTAGAGATTGTATTGAGCGCATTGTGTGATCACCTCCTTTATAATAAATTTTCTAGGTGCGCCTTCTGGATACAAGAAGTTTGTTTCCTCAAGCATGTCATTTATGAACAAGGCATATCAGTTGACCTTGGGAAGATTGAAGTAGTCGTTTATTGGCAGTCACTCAATGTTTTTGAGATACGTAGTTTTATGGGATTAGCATGGTATTATCGGCGATTTGTCCGAGATTTCTCGAGACTCGCTTCTCATATGACTACTCTGACAAGGAAAGGTATTTCATTTAAATGAAATGATGATTGAAAAAATCCTTTCAGGAGCTCAAAACTCGACTCACTTCGACACTTATCCTTGTCTTGTCAGAACCACGACAATGCTATATTGTCTATTTTAATGCATCTGAATCAGGACTTGGTTGTGTTCTTATGCAGGGAGATCATATTATGGCTTATGGCTCAAGGCAGATGAGAACACGTGAAAAAAATTATCTGACGCACGACCTAGAATTAGCTGTAGTGGTTCAAGCCTTAAAGACATGGTGTCACTATCTCTTTAAGGAAAAGCTCACAGTTTTCAATGATCATAAAAGCTTGAAATATATCTTCTCTCAAAGAGAACAGAACTTGAGGCAGCGACGTTGGATGGAGTATCTCGAGATGTTTAACTTCAACATGGTGTATAGACCCGGGAAAGGGAACTTGGTAGCTGATGCTTTGAGTCAAAAGTCTTGTAATGAAATTGTCAAAGAAGCTCATGGCCAATGACAATTGATGGGTGTTATTACTGACAAGCATCTGGACTATGCCGAACAGAATAAAAAGGCGGTTTTCTATCAGGAATCAAATTCTTTCAACGTATCACCATTTGAAGTGGGCTATTCGCCCGAGTACTCAGAAAATGTATAAGGAAATGAAAGCTCGTTTCTGATGGTCATGTATGAAAAGAGAGATCGCGACTTATATGTCTCATCTGACAATAGGTTAAGGTTGAGCATCAACAACCAGCCGGTATGCTACGATCTATGTCGAAACCTACTTGGAAAAGGGAGCAGATCGTCATGGACTTTGTCACAGGTCTACCGCAGGCGCTTTGGAAGCAGGATGTTATTTGGGTCATTGTGGATCGACTCACAAAATCGGCAAATTTTCTCTCAATTTGAGAGTCCAACACAGTAGAGGATCTATCAAAGTTGCATATTCAGAAAGTAGTTCTATCGCATGGAATACCGGCATCTATTCTCTCTAACATAGATCCTAGATTTACTTCTCAGTTTTGGCACTCTTTACAACAGGCTTCTAGAAGACAGTTGACCATTAGCACGGCATATCATCCCCAAACAAATGGGCAATCAAAATGTATGATTCAGACGTTGGAAGATATACTTGTGTCATGGACTTAGGCAGCTCATGGGAAGATCATATGTCTTTAGTGGGGTTCTCATATAACAAGAGTTTTTAGGCAACAATGCATATAACTCTGTTCAAGGCATTGTATGATCATCCTTATCACTCTCCACTTTGTTAGGAGGAAATAGTAGAGACATCACAAATTGGACATAGTCTTGTCCAGCAGACTACATAAAAGATTCAGATGATTAGGAAGCGAATGGCTCCAACCCAAAGCTAACATAAGTCATATGTCAATCATCGTTGTTACCCATTATCTTTTGTCGTAGGTGACCATGTCTTTCTGAAAGTGTCATCGCGGTTGGATCAAAACAGGATAGACTTCACAAATTGGACCTAGTCTTATTCAGGAGACTACATAAAAGATTCAGATGATCAAGAGGTGAATGGCTACAGCCAAGAGCTGACAAAAGTCATATGTCGATCACCGTTTTCACCCATTATCTTTTGTTATAAGTGACCATATCTTTCCAAAAGTGTCACCGTAGTTAGTTGAGTCATCGCTAGCTGGGCAAGCAGAGCTCCGCGATATGTGGGACCTTTTGAGATTTTGGAACGAATCGATGACACATATTGATGCTTTGCCGCCAATATTTAGCGTTGTCCATAATGTTTTTCATGTCTCTCAATTGAAGAAGTACCAACCGGATCCTAGTCATGTAATTAGTTCAGATCATGTTACTTTTGAGCTTGATGCGACGTTCATCCATAAACCAATTCAAATTCTAGATAGACAAGAAAGGACCTTGCGAGAGAGATCTATAATCTTGGTACGAGTATTATGACAACATGGTCATATCTAAGAAGAAACTTGAGAAAGAGAGAAGTTTATGCTGGAGCAATGGCCTGAGATTTTCAAGGACGCCGTAGACCTCCAGCTTTCCGATGGTGAAACACCCAATAGTGAGGAGAATGTAGCGTCATCGGTTTGAGGTACTTCCTTGTTTTATATTGTTTCTTTTATGTTTAAAGTGGTTGGGTTGTATTGTTGGGGGTATTCATAGGAAGAAACAGAAGGAAAGCTGGAATCTAGCTATAGGAACCGGTTCACGCCGTGACGTGAATTGTTTCCGAGTAGATGCCATAAATTTCATTCAGGGCGTGAATGGTCTTCTGGGCGGATTCGTCAGGATGTTGTTTGAGGTCGTTCACGATGTGAAATGTTATTCACAATGTGAATGAGTTTACGGGATTTTAAGCTGAGGCAACATGAATTTTGGTGTATGTGGCATCTAGAAGATTCACGACGTGAAACTCTATCATACTATGAATAGTGTCAGATCAAACCAATTTTATAATTTCAACACTCCTTTCGGTTCTCATTATCTATCTTCTCTTCCCCTCAATTTCCAGGGTTCATCTAGGCGGTTTTCACCAATCTTCGACTTTCGAACTCCGTCTTCAACGAATCTTTGAGTGTGGGATCTTGGAAGCAAAAGGTAAGGGCTCCGTTATTCCTAACTAATCTAAATTCGCTCCTTTCCTCTTGAATGAAACTCTAGATCGGGTTTGTTATGGCCGAATCTGTGGGATTGAACAAGTTTTGATTGAACCTTCTTGTGATTCATTAGAGAAACGAAAGGAATAGGCCAAACCCATGAGATCGTGTGGAGATTCTTTGTGTCGAACGTATTTGAGGTGGGTGGTTTTTCCCTCATTCCACTTTTTCTAGAATGCAAAGGCTCTTTGGTTTTCCAAATATTTTCCTCATGCTTTTGGTTGAAAATCTCTTGCTTGAACTCTGCTAGAATTTCTCTCATTGGTTGGTTGCTAAAGATTGGGTTGTGGGTGACGCTCACAGCATTTTTGACAGATTGTTTAAATGGTTTTCCTAAAACAAAGAAAGGTTTTGAATGTGGGCTTAGGAATAGTGTGATCGTGGCATGTGTTCATGTGCATATGTAATGGACCATGAGCAAAAGTAACCCGGTCCAAGGTTCGGGGGCCAAAAACAAAGGTCACCAAGCGATGGTTTGGTGAAGGACGACTCGCCACTCAATATAGGAGAACTATATTCTGGAAAAACTGCTTGTGCAAACCTGTGGCTGATTTTTATATATAAATCGTGACAACAATTTTGCTTTTGATATTCCTCATATGTTCTCTATAAATTGTGATTCTTGTTTTAGTGGCATGTGGGAAAAGTCTATTGGGATTTACCTACTGGGTATGATTACTCACCCCCCTACAAATGCACTTTGATACGTATGCAGAAGTGGTTTTTCATGATACAAGGAAAAGATTTCATATTTTTCTAGTAGAGCATCTTGAGGATGCATTCACAGATATTGGAGTTGGAGCTTTGGTGTTTGTCGGGAAGTCTAGAGCAGTGCCACCTTGGTACGCAAGTCTTGTTTTATTTCTTTAGTTGTTCTGTTTTTTCAGTTGTTACTAATGTCCGTTGTTGGTATTCTTGTTGTGTTGTTTGCATCATTCATCATATAATTCTAGTTTGATTCGTATTATTTTTTTAGGAGGTGGTGGACGCCTCAAGGGCAAAATGTTCCTCCTTTCTTATTAAACCCTCTGCATTTATTGTCAACCTTTGATGTCCAGAGAATGTCACTTAGGTTAGTGCCGCCTCTACTCTTTCCAAGCCAATGAACGGGGGTTGTTACACATTCTCACAGTTCATTAATAAGAACAACATTAGCACATGAGTGGTCCTTTGAATCAAATCTTCATATCTGTTAGCCTTTTTCCACTTAAAAACTGAAGCAAAAAAGCCACTCTCACAGATCATTAATAAGAAAAGTGTTTACCATGGCAACAGCGTTTCTTCTGCAGAAGGTCGGGCCAAGAGCGCTTAAATTCGGGTCACCTTTGTGCTGGTCCCAGGCTGCTTCGAATTGCAAACCTTTGCATCTGGACATTTGGAAACGCCAATTAGATAAAAAAGAAAGAACCGAGACATGAGACAAACAAGATTGCCATGGGAAACCCCTCAATTCAAAACCGTAATGATTATCCTTACTGCTGAAGCGATATCAGTATCTGAAGAACAAGTGGCCTGATTTTCCCACGAGCCTCTCTCAATGCCGCCTCCTTGTAGATAACAGCAAGTTCATCCACCAATCTGCGGCCAAGAGATGAAGCCAACAGTTCCACTGAAGAACATTAAGGCCAGTAACTAGATAAACAGTATTTCACTACTCAGGAATGAAAAACGTGAGATGAAGGTATTATAACAATAGGGGACAAGAAGAGGTGGTGGAAATAATGATTAATCAGTTCACCTTTCAACATATGGTGTGTTCCTTATCCATGTTAGGTTTATCACTGTAAGGATTTGTTTGAGAACCTGCCGGGGAAAAAATCAAAAGAAAAACAATAGTAATTTATACGCTGCTATATCTAAAAACTGAACGTATTTCCCAGAAATAAACCAGCCTGAAGGCCATTTTGATGGCATGCTGGGTAAGGGAGCTGAATGGATTTCAAAAAAGAAACACTAGCTTTAATTAAAATACCATACCTATCATCACTATCACACAAATTTAAAACGGCTTAAGCATGGAAATGGCCTTCCCTACCCTTAATAATCATTAGCGAGAAATGAGAATGAAATCAAACAGAGCCTAAGGGATTCCCCTTTTTTTTTTTTTTAGTTACCGAGTACGAGTCTGAGAAAGATCTACCTCATCAACTTGTACTCAGTTGGTCTATAAGAACCTTGCATCGGTAAAAAAATATCTGAAAAAAAAATAGAAAATAGACCTATTCTTACCAGTACTGTTATTTGATCATCATCAACATGCAGCCACAAAAAGAAAAGTGGAAAAATACGGCTGAAATGAGCAAGTAACACAAGGCCGACACCATGGAAAAGTGGTTCAATATGTTCAAGCCAAGCAGCACAGCGCTCGGTGTTTCTTGGTTGGCGTTCCAAGTGGCCTAGCATCTCATTAAGAATCTTCTCAAACCTGTGAGAATGTTGAACATTGAGAATTGCTTTCACGCATGCAATATAAGGAGAATGAAACACCCGGCAGCCAGCAAAAAGAACGCAAATCCCACAAGAACATGTTAAATACTCTTAAGTCTGTAATCAATAATTTCACAAATTCAATTCACTTGCCAATCATCTTCAATTTCAACTGAATTTAAAGATTGTTACACTAATCACAGCATAAAAGTAGAGCTTCATTTTTATTTTTACATTAGTATGGGTCATTTAAAGTCAACACAATTTTCAGAACTCGGGCCCGGATAACCAACAATGGGAGTAGTCCCTCAATGTCCTATGCTCCTAAAGAAAACAACAGCAAACTACAGTACACCCCTGTTATCATTTTCATTCCACATCAAGTCCATAAACTGAATTTCAATCCTGTAAACATCAATTAAATTCAAGCCAGAATCAATAACAAAACTTTAATGATACTCGCCGCCACCACATCAGCACAGCATCATAACTTGGTTAAAAATTTAGCAAAACATTGGATGGAAAACATAAGTTCACCATGGGCTGCGGGGATTATTTTGTTGAGTACAAGTCACCAGCAGCACAGACATCTCAACCGCGAGATGCCATATGTCATCACTACAGGCAATATTCTGGCAACATGCATCAAGCATTGCATCTTCATAACAACAAAGCTCAGCAGCCACCACATTCTTGGTAAGATGTATGATGCTGATCATTCCTTGCCCCTGTATCGATAAAATAAAAGATGACTTGATGCAAATAGATGCAAGAAATTTACTGTAGTATTGTACATTAATTAAAAATTAGTAACTTTAGGAGTGCTCCTCTATTCATATTACAAACTACTTTCATGTATCGCAGTATCAAAGTCCAAGTAGAGTGGCGTCTCCTTTCATTCTTTGTTTCAAAATTTGCATTGGAGAATAATTTACCATGTGCCCCCAGGGTGCAGCTCAGTTGGTAGTTGCTCCTGTGAGTCTCAGCGAGGTCTCGAGTTCGAGTCTCGCCGAGTTCATCCCTGTACTGTCTGTTGCATTATTTTCTTTGTACTATAGCCCCTTCTCCGAATAAACTGAGGCTTCGGCCTCGACTTTAATAATTTACCATGAACACTTATAATGAGGGGGGGCTTTGTGAACCTAAAAGGCAAGTGTGAAGGTGGCGGTGGTTTTTATTTTTGTTATTTCGTGGTTGGAGGATGAATCAGTGTATTTGTGTAACAGAATATTTGATTGCAACTAAATTACCATATCGATTAAGTTCAGAACATCACCTCGCTTCTAATCAACAGCAGAAGATTAAGTTTAGGATATATAAGGGAAACTTACTTTGACTTCCGGGGACCAATGATCAAGAGCTGTCAATCCACAAGGGATCACCAAAGAGACCAACTTTCCCAAATGGGGGCACTCGATCTGGGAAGAAAAAAACGCCAAATTAAAAGGAATGACGACAACAATGTACTTGACAACAGGGTTGCAAATAAAACTTCAGTATCGAGCACAGAGAGACAACCTTTGTAATGAGCCATCTAAATTGATAAGCAGCCAAAATTGCGTACGCTACCGGAACCCTTGCGGACGCAGCGGAGACTTCGTCGTCCACCTCCGTAGCATCAATTGAACTCTCCTTGATACTCGCCTTCAGTGAAGGGAACGCCTCGAGCATCAGTCCCGCCACCAATTTCTTATCGTCAGACATCAAACTGTAATCCAGACCTAATCCACCCATCCCCGTCGATTTTTTCTCTTCAAAGTAGGTGGAGAAACATTCGGCGACCCCTCGGAAAGTTGATGCAGCCATTTCCGTGAGTTGTCTCGGAATCCATGAGAAGAGGGCGTGTGTTGTGCCTTCCATAGACGCCAAGGCGGCGCAGCACAAAGATAAATTCTTGACCTCACTGCGAAATTGTTTTTCTTCGGAGGTGTCGTGGTTCGAAGGATCGAGGAAGGACTCCAGCCAAGACTTGATGGAGACATTTGGGACTTCTGGTTGAGTGTACTGCGTTTGGGATAGGCGTTCTCGGACAGGTTCAGAAAACCTAAAATAATAGAAACTCTCAAGATGGCGGAGAATGGAGGGGAAATATAGAAGATGGGGAGGCAGGCATACCGGCGGAGATCATGGCGGAGGGATGAAAACGATGCCGACATTTCGGACTCAGCTCGGTTGCTGAGTACTTGGAAGCAGTATCGGGCTCCACGTAGACCCAGAAAATGCACGCCGTCCGTGTATTTCAAAATATACAAAATGGGTGGCCGAGTGGCAGGGTCACTCATTTGGCCTCTTTAGGCCGGGGATTTGATTCCTGCTCATAGCCCGGCGGATCATAATTACGTTATGTGCGACTTCATCCTCCTCTCCGTTGGGCCCCAAGGATGAAGGCAGTTCTACCAAGTTTAACTCCACTGTCAAGGCGAAACCGGGGGGTTCAGGTGAAGAAATGGGGACTACTCAATTGAAAACCAAGACGTGTAATGGAAGGTCGGGGTTTATATATATTTATATTTATATAAATAATCTTTGTATTATTATTCTTCGAAATTTAAAGTGAGAATCCATGAGGAATAATAGTGTAACCGGGTGAATTAATGATTATTAAATTTTAGAAGATTTATTTTTCAGAGATCAACTCAACTTGAAATTTTTATTAAATATCCTGTTTCTTTGTGATGATATCAATCCTGTGTGATGTAGTATCCCCGATCCGGATCACCCGAACAACACCCATGTCAGAGACCCACTGATCCTAGGCACATCTCCCTACATACCCAAAGGTGTTGACTAGCAACAAGAGTCGTGGTGATGGTGGGGTGGCTATACCCTCTTAAAATACTACCATAAACAATGGAAATAACAACAGACACCAAAAATTAGATAACACAACCACCCAAAACATAACATAGTATACAAAAACAATATCTACAAGGTCATGCATGTCATACAAAGGCTAACAGGATTGCTCATAGGTCGATCACACACAAACATAATCAAAAAAGCCAAAAAACAACCTCAACTTCACACTAGGGAACCACCTGATCCAGGACCCAAAAAAACCCACAGACAATCTGCTCGTGCAACAGTTGCACCTCCAACCACTAAGCTCTAGAAATTGGCCCCATGCCCCTTCCTATATCACAAACCATAAAGTCTTCACACTTCATGGAGGTCTTGTGCAGGGCACGAGTATGAAGTAGGGCACCCCCAATGATGTTCCTATATAATATTCATACGTATATGAGTGTATGCAAAGTGCAATAAACAACCACCAAACTGCTCCACTCTATGCTTGACCAACCATGAGTGAGATCCTCTACTTATTTCAACCAATGCTAGAGTGGGATGATGTACCCACGGTATGTCACATCAGAAGCACCCTAGGCTTCACACCACACAAACATCACAAGACGTCGCATGGCCCACAAAGCCACTTTAAGCCATTAGTATAATGCCTCACAACGTGATCGTCTCAATCACACGACTTAAAACAAATATTGCATTACCTACATTCCCCAAAACCTTTTAGGTTTAGGGGTTTAGAGAGTTTAGACAAAACATCAACTAACAAAACCCATGACTTTTTCGACTAACAAACATTTTTCTCACTATATAAGACACTGCTTAATCCATAACAAGTCTTCAACATCTCCCCCAAATTCTCCATGCGTGGTACTCCTATAGACACATCACACGTATCACTTTTCTTTGTAATTTGGGGGAAATTGAAACATATGAAAGAGGTGAGCTCATATGACCAGTAAAGGGTAAACAATGAAACTAGAACATAACATGTGTAAGACTTGGGGCATAACATAAGAATACGAACATGAGAACATACAGATTAGCACACGAGGTATAACATGATCACAGGTACATGAAGTATAAGTTGGAAATGTGACTACAATATAAACATGAGACACTCATAAGCACATCACTAAAGTTTTTCATTAAAGTGTCGTAAAAGCATATTACCATGGTTCCAAGGTATCATAAAACATTACCAAGGCATGCAACTAAGATATCGTGAACACATCATCTCTAGAGATTAAATTTTTACCCAATACATCAAAGTTCTATTAGGATGCATCCTTCATATGTTTAACATTACATGTGTCACAAAAGGAAATCATACATGATTCCATCTATGCATAATTAACCCAAGAAGGAAATGGGTTACATGATAATACATAACATAAGCATAGGTCATTTTGAGAAAGAAGATGGATGACATCATAAGATAATTTTTGGGCGGAGAAGAAAAGGAAGTGATAGCAAGAGGGGGGGTGAATTGCCTTTTAAAAATTAATTAACAATTTAAAATCAAAGTGAAAGTGCAGCGGAAATAAAAGAGGCAAGACACATAATTGATAACGGAGTTCGGCTTAAACCCAAGCCTACGTCTCCGCTCCCAACTCAACCATTGAGAGATTTACTACCGCTTGCTTTTTAATGGTTTTAGCAAGAAACCCACTAGACTTTAAGGTTAGTCTAGAACCTATTACAGCTTGCTTTTAATGGTTATGCAAGAACCCACTTGCTTTCAATGGTTGAGCAAGAACCCACTAGCCTTCTTACAGGTGAAGGCTAGCTCACCTTTATCTCAAGCCTTTTAAAGGAAAGACTTGACCAACCTCTTCACACCTTGAAGGTGGTGTGAGAACCCAAAAGAGAGGATGGGAGAAAGAGTTGGGGGTTTGTAGGCACAAACCCAATTTGATGCTCAAAATAAATAAAGAAATAAAAACCGTAATGGGAGAAGCCTTGGGCGCCAATGGATTGATGGAGCTGATGAAGGGCGCTCCCAAACTTCTTTGGTGGTGCTCCTTGGATGTGGAAGTGTGTTGGAGCAAGTGGGGTTCCCTTGGAGGAATGCGCCGGAGGTTCGCCAAATGATCAAAAATATGTCCCGTGAGCTTCCTTGGCTTGGTTAAGTTTCCGGGGGTTCCTAGTCCTTTATTTATAGAGGGGGAACCCTCAAATGGCCTTTGGGAGGCTTCGGAGCCGTTGGAGAGGTCTTCGGAGCCGTTGGGAGGCAAGTGGACAGGTCTGGTCAAAGCCCAACGGCTAGTTTGACTGGCTCCACCGGCTGACCGGTACAGTGCCACCGATTGGCCGGTGCTTGCAAAAAGGAGGAGGGATTCTGTCCAGGCGCCACCGGCTGGCCGGTGAGGAGGCCACCGGTTGGCCGGTGCTGAGGCAGTAGGTATCACTGTTCTGGCTGGGTTCCACCGGTTGGCCGGTGAGAAGGCAGTGGGTGTCCCTTTTGCCCAGGGTCCATCGGCTGGCCGGTGGTGAAGCCACCGGTTGGCCGGTGGACTGAAAGACAGTCCACTGTTCTTCTTTTTCCACTTCTTGCTCCTGAAATCATGCCTATTAACAAAAACACTTGAAAACAAGATTAGATAAAAAGGAAAGTGATTGTGATCATGAAAATTAAACCACGAGGGGTACGAGAGGTACAACAATCTCCCCCTATTTTGATGATCACAATCACCAAAACAAACAATGTAAAAATGAAATGAAAGGCATGCTTTTAAAGTATAAATTGAAAAGTAAATCAAAGCATGAGAAAAAGATTTCTCCCCCAATCAATCAAGAATTTCTCCCCCTTTGTGATTATCAAAATAGCACGGGGCATAAAACTTGATTGAGGGAAATTTGAATTGAAAGTTTTGAATTGAAAGTTTTGAATGGAAATTTTGAAATGAAAGTTTTGAAATAAAAAATTGAATTGAAAGTTTTGAATCGAAAATTTTGAATTGAGAATTTTGAATTGAAAAATTTTGAAATGAAAGTTTTGAATTAAAAAACGTAAAAAAGCTTAAACAATCCTAACTCCCCCTAAATAAAAACAACAAATCACCGGGGAGAGGATTTTGGAACAGTGACAAATTTTGGTCCGGTGAGACTCGCTAAAAGGGATTTTTCAATCCACACTTGTCTAGTGGCGGGTCTTCTCCTATAAAATTCATCATTAAGGAAAATGGTTTTGGGCCTACCATACCGGGCATTTTTGCAATCGCACTCATAAATTAAGTGCCCGGGTTTTTTGAAATAATTACAAAATTTAAATTGGGAGCTCCCCCTTACAAAAATAGTTGGAGCATGGGAAGAGGAAGCTTGCTTGGAATAGCCAAGCCCTTCGGTGGTTCTAGATATGCGTTGGGAACCTAGGAGTTTGGTCAAATTTTGTTCACCTTGGGTGAACTTGGCAAGAGATTCCCTTAAATCTTTGATTGTTGATTCCATAGAATCAACATCGAGAAGGTTTTGGACTTTGAGGGACAACTCCTCCTTTTCTTTGAGAAGTTGTTCCTTTTCGGAAGAAAGTTTTTTGAAATTCTTTTTTAAAGCAACAAATTTGGAAGAAAGTTCGTGAAAACCTTCCTCCAATTGATCTCTTGCATATTGGAGATCCTCATATGATAAATGATTAAAAGAATTGGAAGAACTAGAGGAAGAGGAGTCGGAAGATGTTACCTCATGAAATGCCATTAAGCATTTGTTACCGTTGTCACTTGAGGAGGAGGAGGAGGATGTGGAGCTATCACTCCATGTGGCCTTAAAAGCCTTCTTTTTTTCCTTGTGCTTGGCCTTTTTCTTGTTGAGTGGGCAATCGGGCTTGTAATGGCCTTTCTCGCCACACCCATAGCATGTTACCTTGGGCTCGGATTTTTCGTTGGGTTGAGCCTTGCGGGATTTCTTCTTTTTGTGCTTTTTCATGAACTTGTGCATCTTGCGGGCAAGGTTCTCCATTTCGGAATCGCCGCTTGAAGAGGAAGACGATGATGAGGAGGAGCTTTCTTCTTTTTGAGCTTTGAAGGCGATGTTCTTTGGAGTTTTGATCGGTTTGCCTTCTTTTTCAGCTTGCCTCCTCATGGTGATCTCATAGGTCATGAGGGATCCGATGAGCTCTTCGACCGGCATATTCTTGATGTCTTTTGCTTCTTGGATTGCCGTGACTTTTGGTGCCCATGTGCTTGGTAGGATCCAAAGGATCTTCTTGACCATCGTTTCTGCGGACACATCATCACCAAGAGATTTTCTACCATTGCAAACGTCAGTAAAGCGTGTAAACATTTCAGTAATATTTTCATGTGGGTGCATGGTAAAAGACTCAAAATCTTGACGGAACATATCCAATCGAGTATCCTTAACTTTGTTGGTCCCCTCATGGGTAACCTCCAAAAGTTTCCAGATTTCATGTGATGAGGTGCATGTGGAAACTCGATTGAATTCATTACGATCAAGGCCGCAATGAAGAGCGTTCATGGCTTTGCCATCAAGCTCAAAATTTCTAATATCGGCTTGGGTCCATTTGGATTCATCGGGAGAAGAAAGAGAATAACCGTGCATGACAATTTTATAAATGGGATAACCTATACTTCTAAGAAAAGTGGTCATGCGGGTTTTCCAATAGTTATAGTCGGTTCCATCAAAAAATGGAGCACGACCCAAAGAATAGCCTTCGGGGGAGAAAGAGGTTGATGCCATCACAATGGATCTTAAATTTGAAACCGGTGAAGGTATTACTCAAACCTCCCTTTGATACCAATTGTTGGGCGGAGAAGAAAAGGAAGTGATGGCAAGAGGGGGGGGTGAATTGCCTTTTAAAAATTAATTAACAATTTAAAATCAAAGTGAAAGTGCAGCGGAAATAAAAGAGGCAAGACACACAATTGATAACGGAGTTCGGCTTAAACCCAAGCCTACGTCTCCGCTCCCAACTCAACTGTTGAGAGATTTACTACCGCTTTCTTTTTAATGGTTTTAGCAAGAAACCCACTAGACTTTAAGGTTAGTCTAGAACCTATTACAGCTTGCTTTTAATGGTTATGCAAGAACCCACTTGCTTTCAATGGTTGAGCAAGAACCCACTAGCCTTCTTACAGGTGAAGGCTAGCTCACCTTTATCTCAAGCCTTTTAAAGGAAAGGCTTGACCAACCTCTTCACACCTTGAAGGTGGTGTGAGAACCCAAAAGAGAGGATGAGAGAAAGAGTTGGGGGTTTGTAGGCACAAACCCAATTTGATGCTCAAAATAAATAAAGCAATAAAAACCATAATGGGAGAAGCCTTGGGTGCCAATGGATTGATGGAGCTGATGAAGGGCGCTCCCAAGCTTCTTTGGTGGTGCTCCTTGGATGTGGAAGTGTGTTGGAGCAAGTGGGGTTCCCTTGGAGGAATGCGCCGGAGGTTCGCCAAATGATCAAAAATATGTCCCGTGAGCTTCCTTGGCTTGGTTAGGTTTCCGGGGGTTCCTAGTCCTTTATTTATAGAGGGGGAACCCTCAAATGGCCTTTGGGAGGCTTTGGAGCCGTTGGAGAGGTCTTCGGAGCCGTTGGGAGGCAAGTGGACAGGTCTGGTCAAAGCCCAACGGCTAGTTTGACTGGCTCCACCGGCTGACCGGTACAGTGCCACCGGTTGACCGGTGCTTGCAAAAAGGAGGAGGGCTTCTGTCCAGGCGCCACCGGCTGGCCGGTGAGGAGGCCACCGGTTGGCCGGTGCTGAGGCAGTAGGTATCACTGTTCTAGCTGGGTTCCACCGGTTGGCCGGTGAGAAGGCAGTGGGTGTCCCTTCTGCCCAGGGTCCATCGGCTGGCCGGTGGTGAAGCCACCGGTTGGCCGGTGGACTGAAAGACAGCCCACTGTTCTTCTTTTGCCACTTCTTGCTCCTGAAATCATGCCTATTAACAAAAACACTTGAAAACAAGATTAGATAAAAAGGAAAGTGATTGTGATCATGAAAATTAAACCACGAGGGGTACGAGAGGTACAACAATCTCCCCCTATTTTGATGATCACAATCACCAAAACAAACAATGTAAAAATGAAATGAAAGGCATGCTTTTAAAGTATAAATTGAAAAGTAAATCAAAGCATGAGAAAAAGATTTCTCCCCCAATCAATCAAGAATTTCTCCCCCTTTGTGATTATCAAAATAGCACGGGGCATAAAACTTGATTGAGGGAAATTTGAATTGAAAGTTTTGAATTGAAAGTTTTGAATGAAAATTTTGAAATGAAAGTTTTGAAATAAAAAATTGAATTGAAAGTTTTGAATCGAAAATTTTGAATTGAGAATTTTGAATTGAAAAATTTTGAAATGAAAGTTTTGAATTAAAAAACGTAAAAAAGCTTAAACAATCCTAACTCCCCTAAATAAAAACAACAAATCACCGGGGAGAGGATTTTGGAACCGAGACAAATTTTGGTCCGGTGAGACTCGCTAAAAGGGATTTTTCAATCCACACTTGTCTAGTGGCGGGTCTTCTCCTATAAAATTCATCGTTAAGGAAAATGGTTTTGGGCCTACCATACCGGGCATTTTTGCAATCGCACTCATAAATTAAGTGCCCGAGTTTTTTGCAATAATTACAAAATTTAAATTGGGAGCTCCCCCTTACAAAAATAGTTGGAGCATGGGAAGAGGAAGCTTGCTTGGAATAGCCAAGCCCTTCGGTGGTTCTAGATATGCGTTGGGAACCTAGGAGTTTGGTCAAATTTTGTTCACCTTGGGTGAACTTGGCAAGAGATTCCCTTAAATCTTTGATTGTTGATTCCATAGAATCAACATCGAGAAGGTTTTGGACTTTGAGGGACAACTCCTCCTTTTCTTTGAGAAGTTGTTCCTTTTCGGAAGAAAGTTTTTTGAAATTCTTTTTTAAAGCAACAAATTTGGAAGAAAGTTCGTGAAAACCTTCCTCCAATTGATCTCTTGCATATTGGAGATCCTCATATGATAAATGATTAAAAGAATTGGAAGAACTAGAGGAAGAGGAGTCGGAAGATGTTACCTCATGAAATGCCATTAGGCATTTGTTACCGTTGTCACTTGAGGAGGAGGAGGAGGATGTGGAGCTATCACTCCATGTGGCCTTGAAAGCCTTCTTCTTTTCCTTGTGCTTTGCCTTTTTCTTGTTGAGTGGGCAATTGGGCTTGTAATGGCCTTTCTCGCCACACCCATAGCATGCTACCTTGGGCTCGGATTTTTCGTTGGGTTGAGCCTTGCAGGATTTCTTCTTTTTGTGCTTCTTCATGAACTTGTGCATCTTGCGGGCAAGGTTCTCCATTTCAGAATCGCCGCTTGAAGAGGAAGACGATGATGAGGAGGAGCTTTCTTCTTTTTGAGCTTTGAAGGCGATGTTCTTTGGAGTTTTGATCGGTTTGCCTTCTTTTTTAGCTTGCCTCCTCATGGTGATCTCATAGGTCATGAGGGATCTGATGAGCTCTTCGACCGGCATATTCTTGATGTCTTTTGCTTCTTGGATTTCCGTGACTTTTGGTGCCCATGTGCTTGGTAGGATCCAAAGGATCTTCTTGACCATCGTTTCTGCGGACACATCATCACCAAGAGATTTTCTACCATTGCAAACCTCAGTAAAGAGTGTAAACATTTCAGTAATATTTTCATGTGGGTGCATGGTAAAAGACTCAAAATCTTGACAGAACATATCCAATCGAGTATCCTTAACTTTGTTGGTCCCCTCATGGGTAACCTCCAAAAGTTTCCAGATTTCATGTGATGAGGTGCATGTGGAAACTCGATTGAATTCATTACGATCAAGGCCGCAATGAAGAGCGTTCATGGCTTTGCCATCAAGCTCGAAATTTCTAATATCGGCTTGGGTCCATTTGGATTCATCGGGAGAAGAAAGAGAATAACCGTGCATGACAATTTTATAAATGGGATAACCTATACTTCTAAGAAAAGTGGTCATGCGGGTTTTCCAATAGTTATAGTCGGTTCCATCAAAAAATGGAGCACGACCCAAAGAATAGCCTTCTGGGGAGAAAGAGGTTGATTCCATCACAATGGATCTTAAATTTGAAACCGGTGAAGGTATTACTCAAACCTCCCTTTGATACCAATTGTTGGGCGGAGAAGAAAAGGAAGTGATGGCAAGAGGGGGGGGGGGTGAATTGCCTTTTAAAAATTAATTAACAATTTAAAATCAAAGTGAAAGTGCAGCGGAAATAAAAGAGGCAAGACACACAATTGATAACGGAGTTCGTCTTAAACCCAAGCCTACGTCTCCGCTCCCAACTCAACCGTTGAGAGATTTACTACCGCTTGCTTTTTAATGGTTTTAGCAAGAAACCCACTAGACTTTAAGGTTAGTCTAGAACCTATTACAGCTTGCTTTTAATGGTTATGCAAGAACCCACTTGCTTTCAATGGTTGAGCAAGAACCCACTAGCCTTCTTACAGGTGAAGGCTAGCTCACCTTTATCTCAAGCCTTTTAAAGGAAAGGCTTGACCAACCTCTTCACACCTTGAAGGTGGTGTGAGAACCCAAAAGAGAGGATGAGAGAAAGAGTTGGGGGTTTGTAGGCACAAACCCAATTTGATGCTCAAAATAAATAAAGAAATAAAAACCGTAATGGGAGAAGCCTTGGGCGCCAATGGATTGATGGAGCTGATGAAGGGCGCTCCCAAGCTTCTTTGGTGGTGCTCCTTGGATGTGGAAGTGTGTTGGAGCAAGTGGGGTTCCCTTGGAGGAATGCGCCGGAGGTTCGCCAAATGATCAAAAATATGTCCCGTGAGCTTCCTTGGCTTGGTTAGGTTTCCGGGGGTTCCTAGTCCTTTATTTATAGAGGGGGAACCCTAAAATGGCCTTTGGGAGGCTTCGGAGCCGTTGGAGAGGTCTTCGGAGCCGTTGGGAGGCAAGTGGACAGGTCTGGTCAAAGCCCAACGGCTAGTTTGACTGGCTCCACCGGCTGACCAGTACAGTGCCACCGGTTGGCCGGTGCTTGCAAAAAGGAGGAGGGCTTCTGTCCAGGCGCCACCGGCTGGCCGGTGAGGAGGCCACCGGTTGGCCGGTGCTGAGGCAGTAGGTATCACTGTTCTGGCTGGGTTCCACCGGCTGGCTGGTGAGGAGGTCACCGGTTGGCCGGTGAGAAGGCAGTGGGTGTCCCTTCTGCCCAGGGTCCATCGGCTGGCCGGTGGTGAAGCCACCGGTTGGCCGGTGGACTGAAAGACAGTCCACTGTTCTTCTTTTGCCACTTCTTGCTCCTGAAATCATGCCTATTAACAAAAACACTTGAAAACAAGATTAGATAAAAAGGAAAGTGATTGTGATCATGAAAATTAAACCACGAGGGGTACGAGAGGTACAACAATAATATCATAGGAATGAATAGAGGGTGTTGACATAGATGGAAAATACAATTTTTTAGGATCATTAAGAAAATCACTTTGGAAATAAGAAATATCATTGACCATTTGGAGACATTTGTTTATAAAACCAGGAGAGTAAGAATTTCTTTGTGAAATCATGAAGGCATAGAAAGGAAGTTTCATAGAAAAAGATAAAGATGGCGGAAAGATGCATTCACACAGAAGATAAACTTAAAAAGAGATTTTTGGAATCATTGTTAACATTATCATTAAAAATGAAATTACAAATCACTTTCAAAAGTTAATTTCAAAAAGGTGAAGTGAAGAATTTTAAAAACATTTACTTGGAAAAAACCTTCAACAATAGAGCCTTGAAAAAGAGCTAAAGAGTATTCTAAATAAATGAGGAGTGGAAGATAAAATAAATGATCAGGGAAGGAAAACTATTTTATTATTTTAAAATATATTTGTTGAAATCCCACATCATAAAAAAGTAATAAAACTTTATTTTGAAAATAGAATAAGGAAAATATGAAGATCACATGAGATAATACATAATTGGGTTTCCAAATATAAAGTATAACATTAATAGGAAGGAAAATATGGAAAAGGAGGGGAAACCATCATTAAAGAGGATGTGAATTATTCTCAATAATGATATGATTTTTTTGGAAGGGAATTTTATCAAGGTAAAAGATTTGAATAAAAATGGAATTATCCCTGGAGGTGAAGATAAGATACCATGGAATAATATCTTAGTGTGGAAGAAACTAATATTGGAAAAAATATAAGTTCAAGAAGAAGAATTATAACTCAGTGAAGGGAGCTGAGTTAACAAAAACGCTTTCAATTTCGACATCTTTTGATTTGAAAGACATTTGAAAACAGAACATGATATGGATATTTAAACCCCATGAATTAAATGAATATTGTAAAAGACATTCATTAGGGAATAATCACACCATATTAAAAATATCATGATGTACAATAAGAAATATGTCTCAAGAAATTAAATTTGAGACAAAGTACCTCTTACCTTATTTTCTGATTTCCACTAAAGCACCTGAATATCCTGTATAACAAAAAAATATCTTAATAAATTATTTTAGAACCTTTTTAATATCTACAAAATTTTATAAAATTCATTTATACTTATTCTCGACATGTATATTAGTTAGTTATCATCTATTTTCAATATCGGGTATGATTAATCTTGATCATTTTGAATTAGTTTTGTAATAGTTGTATTGTTCTTCATTATTCTCCTAAATTTCATCATTACCATATTATATAAGGTACTAAAAATTATGTTTTATAATTATTTATAAATTTATAATTTCATTTTATAAGTATTTTTGTTATTATCTGTGATGATGAAGTCAATAACAAGCTTATTTTGGAAAATTTACAACGAACGAAATTTCCTTAATCAACGAGTTAAATATTTATATTAACAAACCAAAAAAATAATTATTTACTTAGTAATATAAAATATTAATTTTCTAAATCCATTCTTGATTAAAATAAATAATAGCATTGTGCATGTAGGTGGTTAAACCAACCAAACATGAACATGTTGTTGTCTATGTGTGAGTATGACTATGGAAGAGATTATTTTGTTATAATTTCACCATAATAAAAGTATAATGAAATTAAGGTGATGAATCATAATTTTTAAGAGTTATAATAATGATATAAATTAAAAATAATTTTTTTCTTATAAATAAATTGTTTTTTCTCTTGGTATGTTCGTTTTAGGCAGTTAGTTTTACAATGATCTCTTATTGCTAATATTAATTATAGAATGACAAATTTATATTTAAAACATATAAATAATGACATAAATAACATATTTATTCACTAAACCCATTTATAGAACTACCCTTTAAATGTGGTGATGAAAAATGAAATGTGTCGTTCATGAAGGCGGTAGTCCGCACATGCGCATGATCAACGTTTTCATTTTTTTGATTGAATGAGTGGGGAATGGATAATGGTTATACCATCAATATAATAAAATTTCAGTATATTATTTTTACTTATATTTTTATATACATATGTTTAGAATGAGTTTGGAGGAGGGTGGATGAGAAGGATAAAGAAATGAAGTCAAAGGGTGAGTAATACTTACGTTGATAGTTTTGATCTTCTCTTGAAGCATCCTTTGGAAATGAATGAGTTGAGGAACTTTGTTGAGGATATAGGCCATTAGATGTGTGGAGGGGATCTAGAATAAGTAAATTGGGTATATTTTCATAGAAATTTAAAACTAGGGGTGTGTCTTGAAATGAGTGGAGGTGAGATCCTTTTATAGGTGAAAGGGGGAGATAAATCTTTGGAAAAGAATGTTAGGTAAGTGTAAGAACAGAATTGCATGAGAGTTAGGTGACTTAGGTGATGAAATATTGGTAAAACATGTAGGCATGAATAGATATCCTAAAAATGTATTTTATAATATCTAAGTTTCAAAATGATTTAGTAAAATTTGATCTATATTAGATTATCCATTTTAACACTTATTAATATTGATTAAATATTAATCTTGATCATTATTTTGTCACTAAAAATATAAGATTGACCTTCTTACCAAATATAAACATGATAAATACAAATTTGGGATCCATTTAACCTAATTAAATTTATAAATATGAGGTAATCAAATTTTAAATTAAAACACATAACATCTAGAAAAAGTTATTTTTATCAAAAATTACGTTTTAATCATTAAGCATTCTTAATATCATTTAACATTAATTTATAATGATTGTTTATTTTAATGTAATTTTAAACATAATATTAGTGTCACCGTTTAAAATAGATCAATTTAAATTATTTTATAAAAATATACAATTTTTTTAAAAAAACAATTTAAATATACACATGCATAACACAATTTTAAGAAAAACGATTATTATAAGAATAGAATAAATTCATTATTTGACTAGTAAAAAAAATTAAATGGATGTTAACTTATTTTATTTTATATTTATTATTTTTCTATTAAAATAATTATTTAATCATAATATATAAAATTTGTAACATATAAAAAGCAATTTTTTAGGAAAATATATTTTATGCATAAAATGATTTACTATTCATTTATCTATTCCAATTGAATTTTATTAATACATTACCATTATTCTTATTTATATATAAATTCAATAAAATGGTTACCCTTATTTACACCCACCAATCCTATGGCTACTTTACAACGATTATATTAATTTTAGTAAATGGTGTTGTGGTCCATTCTCATTCAGTGATGCATGTGGAAAAATCTATCGAAAACATAAGATTTATTTAAAGGTAATATATATATAGTAAAATATTAGGACCTTAAACCCCCCTTAAATAAATTACATCCACTTAATTTTAATTATCACTCACTTATAAAATTATTTAAGGGCATCTAAAAGATAGGCATGACTTAGGATATATTTTTAAATGAGGTGTCTACTTTAATATCTTAGGTATGATTAGGAAACAAATTGATTTTTTTTACTTAGAAACTTGTTTCTCTATTCCCTAATTTTACTCACACAGAGCATCTTCTAGTTCAGTTGAGACAATCCCCCAGGTGTTTCTCCCCATATTCCCAACATAAAGGAAATTGAATATTTTTTTCTTCATCATCTTTGTTACCTGAACTTTCCTGAGAGTCTAGTTTTTTCTTCTTTGGTTTGTTTATAAAATCAACCAAGTTTACATTGTTGATCATAATTCATGATAGATTATTAAGAAAAATAACAAGGTTTCTCACTTTAGTTCTTATCATGTTAGGTTTCTCATTGGGACAATCTCTACAATGTCCATGATATCCATCATTAACTTGATTCCTTTAGGTTTCATCCCTAATAAAACCAAAAGGAGTTGATCATGAGTGATAAACACCATAAGATAATTATTGTAAGATAATTTCATGAAAAATTGAACCTCAAAATGTCTTATTCTTCAAAATTATTACATTAGCTTTTAGTTCAACCCCAGTTCAAGCTAGGTTTCTTTAGGTTGGGTTCTATCATATCTATTAAACCAACATAATAAATCCTTTATAATGGCTTGTAAAGAGAATGTGATTAACCAAAACATATTCATTATGAGTGTCTAGAAAGGTTTATAGTCTTAGTCCCACTCATCATGCACTATAGTGAAGATTGAGTTAATACTCAACCAAACTTTTTAGGGTGATTTCCCATAGGTGAATCTATGCCATAACCACATCCATTCGCTAGTATCCAGACATGGATACAATTTCTAATAAAACCAAAAAATCCCTACTTAATTAAAACTTTAGGATGTTATCCTATACTTAGACTTATCCTTTAGACTTACTCCTATGGTTTTCACTAAATATTTCTTATCCTAATCCCTAAAATATTCAATATTACATTAACTAAACTAGAGTATTATCTATACCTTAGAAATTATGAGTAACCTTAACCCATATACAGTTAAATTATTCTCAACTAGAATCCAAAACTCTAACATACCGATTCCCACTTTCAGGTACTTAAATTCCTTTGCTTTGATCATTTTTTGTTTAGGCAATATAATGGGTTGTTTTTGGTGACTTTTGAAAGTTTTAGAGGTTTTTGGGCCTATGCACGACTGGTGTATGGTTAGAGAAAACCATGCAGGTAAGCCTAGTAAACCATGCACCTTGTGTTTGAGTCCCATATAAGGGAACATGGTTAAACACATGATGACTTCTAACCATGTGGCTTACCCCACAAATCAGGTGGCTTGAGATAGTGGGGTCATGCATAGTTGGAACTCGGTTTGTCAAACTCTGCGACCAAACTGTGCAACTCTTCCAATGGCCTAGAATGGGATGCACAATTGGTGCAAAATTTTTCAAACCTTATAATCAAATCATGCGACATGAATTAATTATTAATAATTTTAATTTTAAGACCTGATACTCACCCAAATTGCCTCATTCTTATCCCTGTAGAATAGGATCTCAACTAAGGAGACTCCTCTTAGAGATTCTGGAGATTCTTTATCTCTTGGTGATCATTCTAAATGGATCTAAAGATATTGGATATAGCTTTTTGAAGGTATGATCTCATTTCTTGTTGTTTTTATTTATTCTTCTAGATACACCCTTCTCTTCTTAAATGAAATATTATATTAGGGACATTGATTCTAGATCTGGGGTTTTTGAAATGGTTTAATTGGGTTTTTATAGATCATTGATGGTTTTAGGATTCATTGTTCAGATCTCTATTAGTTTTTGTGTGATATTAGAGAATCATTGAGGAATGTGTTCACTCTCTATATCTCTATCTTGTTATTCTAAAGATAATAAATCATATATTATTATTTGATATTTGTGGTTCTAGGATCCTCCCTTGATCTTTCTACCCCTTCCTCCAATTATGGATCCCTTGTTGTGTGTTTATGAGATTGTTATTTGAGGTAGGTGGTTTCATAAGGCAATTTATATCAATTGAAACCATTGATTCTTGTTTTTTAATTGTATTTCTAAATGATTTCTAAATATTGATTTGATTTTCTTCGATAATGTTTTATAAAAGGCATGGTGTGTGTGCATTGAACCTATTGGGTATGGATTTTCAAATAAAGTGTTGATTTCTAGAAAATGAATTTTAATTGAAATGAATGATTTGAAGAGTGACATAATGATGATTCCTTGAGGAAATAATCCATGAAATAATTCATAAATTTGAAATGAAATTAGTTGTTTTGAAAGGTATGAGTTTTGATGAAAACCATTTAATGTTGGTTTTTGAAAAGAAATGGCATGTTTTGAAATGTTAATTGGGGTTGATTGAAATGATTGGTTGAAAAGATTTTATATTTCTTGAAATTAAAGATAACCCCTTGTATATTTGATTTCCTTGAAGTACATAAGAGTCTGGGTAGTTAGGTTAGAATAACACACATCAGGCATGTATTAGCTCTACATGAAAACAAATGGACACTGACAATGGTAACTAAACTATGATGAGGTTTGAGAGTTAATTATTTGGGGTGTTGTCCTATCCCCCCATAGGCTTGATATTTAGGGATGTGTATACACCTGGAGCTATATTTCACTGAGACGTGTGAGAATACCTGTACTAACCTAACCCCGAGACTCTTAACCATGGTTCTATGATTTTAAATTATTTATATATTCTAGGGTTTTGATAGAAAAGATTATTCATACCTATTTTGAAAAATATGCTTATATATGACTGTTTTCATGGAAATTAACTTTTGTACCTATTTAATACTCACCTTCAAATTTATTTGAAAATCATGTTTTATTATGAATTTTGAAAATATTACCATGATGTGTTTTATTTAAAATTGAGAATATTTGGTTTATTTTATATGGAAATGATTATAGAATTATTTATGGAATCCTACTGGGGATTTTTGATTACACCATATGTGAGATCCCATATTTTTCTAGGTATGTATCTCTCTAAGTTTTTCATTAATATTTTCTTTCAGATGTGTATCCATCGTGGAATCTGTCATTTGAATAAATGAATTATTGGGTTGTGAGGAAAATTAAGGAAACCGAAGAGGATCTACATAGAGGTCTTGTTGGGGAAAATGACCTAAAGTTTGGGGATGTATGCTTGTTTGAATTAATGGAGTCTTAGTATAAATGAGTTAAGTGTTAACATGGGTTCTTGGTAAGTTGAGAAGCTTTAAAGTAGGTTCGGGTTGTTTAAAGGGAAAATGGGATGAAAAACCATCTACAGAACATTTACATTCCATGAAAATGGATTACACATTGTGTAATTGTTTGGGTGTTTTAATAAAATAAATCCGATGTGGTGGGTTTTTTGGCGTATTCCATTAAAAATATTTACACGACGTGTAACAACATTACACGCCATGTAATTCTATGAAATACTATTTTAAATTATGTTGTGTGGATTAATTTCATTCTAATTCATTGCAGTTCTTATCCTCTCGACCTAAGAAAACCCTCCAGGTGATTTTGGAGTGCCAACTTCTCTTTCAGACACCCCCTTTGTGTGAGAAATCCCTAGTAAGTGGTCTTGGTCATGTTTTCTCTTATCTCCCTTGGTTCTATAACCATTTTGATGAAATTACTTGACCAAATACATTGTTGGTTTTGATCTTGATCAGTTTTGATCAAGGTTCCTCTTTACAACCATCCACACCTTCTTCCTCATAGGCTTTTTCCATTGGAAGCGTTATTGGATCATCAATTTAAGGTAGGGGGTCTAAATCTTAACCCTATAGTTTGATAAATTCCAAGTTTATGCAATATTGGGATTTCACCAATGTAGTGTGCATTAAAATAAATTAAATAAATGAAATGGATTGTTCTTTGAAGTCCTTTGTTTTCAATTGGATTTTGACCAAGCTTATGGTTACTCGTGGGATGAGCGAATCATGAATATAATTGAATTGGATAATGGTTTAAAGTGTGTTTAGCATGACATGAGACCTTAGGTGATTGCTTGATATAGAATCCATAAGTTTTATCTTATTGCTTATTGATATAAATATTAATCAATTGTGATTTAAATTGAAAGTGGTATATGAAAGAAATGGTAATTCACATAATTATCCATTGAGATATATGATGTGATATTATGATATCCATATAGTATGACATGACTTGTGTTACATGATGGAATTCTTATATATCAGTCTTTTCCCTAACATGTGCACACTTATATGTTGTAATGATGATATTGAGTGGGATTGACCCAGTCCCATGCTGTAATTCTTATAGAGAGTGGGCTCTACACAGTCCTATGATGCAATGCTTATAGGAATTTGACCCAGATGTTGTAATGTTTATAATGACCCTACTCTTTATTTCATATTTAAACATGATTTATTACATAAAATTTCACTTAATAAAACTCATAATATTGAGAGTTATAGTGTATTTGGGGCTCAGGAACATTACATAACAACTTAAAACATGAAATACACATCTTTATTGAAAACTTCTTTTACATGACCACAACATTCCTTTGTACTTAGCATTGTATGGGATAACCTGAGGACATAAGAAAATGGTGATCTATAAAGCTTAGTAAGGGAGTAAAAAAGGTATAACATGAAGAATAAAATACATGTTAGGAAATAGATATATCAATGGATCATAAGAGAAACATGAATATAAAGTCATGATATAACATGATTATCTTAATATGGAAATGTGGCAACAACTTAAAACATTACATCATTAACATAAAGGAATAAGGTAAACCCCTGTACTAACATGGTGGACAAAATAACTATAAAGGAATCATGTATACCCATATCCGAAAATGATATATCACGATACTAAACATTACCCAATGCATTGGAGCACTATTAGGGTGCACCCTTCATAAAAATTTCAATCTCATGCTTAAGTGTGCCACATAGATCATATAACATGAATTTATTCAACATAATCATTTATTCCATGATTGAAGAATGTGGAATACATATATGTAAGTCCCAAATCAATAAGTATATGTTTATAAAGGTGAATACCCTCGATAGAGGAATGGGTATGGTATTTACTACATGATGATTTTGGCACGGAAAATCGTGGTGCAATTTTGACAGCATAACAACGTCACGTGGAAATTCATAAAATGGGTAGATGAGAGAGAAATGGGTCTCTCATAATTTATACAAAAAATTTATAGTGAGGGGATTATGGAACATAATATCCCAACATATTAAATGGAATTTAAGATGCATAATATAAATAAAGTGCTTGAAATGGAAATGAGAAGAGAGAAATCCCTTACGGGATTTCGGCATAGTAACGGCGTATGTAAGGGTATAAATGGGGGAGGATAAATGACACCTCATTAAAATAACATCATATTTAAATTAGATAACTGATTATAAAAGGATTAAAATATAACCAATTTAAATTAAAAAGACTAATTTCAAAAAAGGTTCTTGAATTTAAAGTAAGAGAGAATGGTGAGGATCCTTTACCTAGATGTGTGATCTCAAAGGCTTGGGAGAGGCTTCTTGTGACCTTAAAGTATCCTTGGGAGGAATATATGGAGTAGGGGGAAGAGGGTGGTCTAGCTTAAAATATCTTTAGTGAATGATAATGGGTTCTTGGGTGGGTTTATATAGGAAAGGTGGGGGAATTCTTTATTATTTTGGTTTTGGACCCTACACACTAAAATATTCAAAACCAAAAACCATAACATGGTTTTTTCCCATGGTTTCTAGAAAAGGGGAGTGGTATAAATTATTTTAAAATGATAAGGTCTGAAGGTATTAATATATTTCCCTTGTTTATGCGAAGGTCAATCACACTTTCAAGGAAATGATTTTAAAATTTTAAAATATTTTATATGTCTTGGAGGATTCACTAAGGCTTTATAAAATTAATAAAATAAACCTAAAATTAAATTATTTTAAATAAAAACATATATTTTTTCAAATATACCATTTATAGTATTTTATTACATCACTATTGGGTCATTATGATGTCATAAAACACATTATATATTTATACGGCATTTAATTTTTACCCAAAAATTCGACCGTCTCAAAAAATTATGAAAAATTAACCATTGGAAAATTTAGAAATCCTTATTCAAAAAATAATATTCATTTTATCTAAATAATTTTTTAAATATTTGAATTTTAATTTTTAAAATAAAACTCGATATTTATTGAAAATGACGGGTTTTGACAAAAACCGTTTTCAAACCTTAATAAAAATTACATTTGACATCATAAAAATTATATGATAATTTATATTTAATAAAATTAATTTAATAATAATATTTTATTAAAATATTATTTAATTCAAAAATCCATTAATTCATCAAAAATATTTTTTTGATTGAATTTGAATATAAACCAAAAATACTATTTGTGCCTTAAAAATCATTTACAAAGTAATAATAAAATGAAAGTATATTCATTATTATATACAAAAATAATTCACATAATCATAATGATAGGGTCTTGTTACATGTCCCTTTATTACACCATCATACTCCCTAAGAGTAATGTGTGCGATGGTGGAGCTTTCATGGGGTCGTTCGGTGAACATGGTTTGGGTTGTGATCTTGATGAGTTTGAACTTCTCCCACAAATAGTTTCACTCATGCTTAAGTTGTTGGATATTGGCTTGGGATTGGTCTAGGGTAAATCCTATAAATTCTATCTCTCTCGGAAGCACTAATAAATGATCTTTATAGGGTACAATCCTACTGGTTGAGACCATCACTTCCTTTGTCTCTACAAAAAGGATTTGTTAAAACCCTATATTTATACTAGTCATGTGATCACTGTTCAATGGATACATTATCAATGATAATAATACTTAATAGTCATTTAAATCCAATTTAATATAATAAAACAAATGGAGTGCATGTGTTTTCTATATCCATAAGACATTAAAATAAAGAGAATTTTATTCATAAATGTTCAGGTCATTACAACCTCCCCCCTTAAGAAATTTCTCCCTCAAAATTTCCTTTTCACACATTAAAATATATGATGGTAACTTTTCTTCATCACTTCCTATGGTTACCACATTTCTTCTTCAAACTTGTGATTTCTCCACAAAACCTTTATAAGGGGCATCTTCTTATTTCGTGGAACTTTTTCTCTATGATCTAAGATCTTCATTAGTTTCTCTTCACAGGAGAGGTCATTCTCCAATAGTACCACCTCTAGATTGAGTACATGTGATGGGTCTAGTATGTACTTCCTCAAGAGTGATACATGGAATACATCATGTACTTAAGACAAGTTCGGTGGGAGTGCTAGTTGATAGGCCACTACCCTGATGCGATCAAGGATCTCAAAAGGGATGATGTACCTTGGACTAATCTTTCACTTCTTCCCAAATCTCATAACTCTCTTCCATGGAGATATACAAATGAATACCATGTATCCAACATCAAACTCTAGGTCTAGTCAATGATTTTTATCATAGCTCTTTTGTCAACTTTGAGCAGCTTTGATGTGATGTTGGATGGTCTTAACCTTCTCCGCTATTTATTAGACCATTTTTGGACCTAGAAGTTTTTCCCCCAACTTTATCCCAATATTCCAGTGTTCTGCACCTCTTCCCATAAAGGGCTTCATAAGGATCCATTTGGATGCTTGAGTGGAAACTATTTTTTTAAGAGAACTTCACGAAAGGAAGATGTTGGTCTCATCCGACTTTGAAGTCCATTGAGAAAGATCTTAACATGTACTCAAGTGTTTGGATAGTCCAATCATATTTACCATCTGTTTGAGGGTGATAATCCATATTGAAGTTCAGCTTAGTGTTCAGAGCGTATTGAAGACTCTTCCAGAACTTAGAGGCGAATCTTGCATCTTGATCAAACACAATCAATAGTGGTACTTCATGTGTCCTTACCACTTCTATGATGTATATCTCTTCCAGTTGATCTAGTGATAAATACTATCGAATTGTAATAAAGTGTGAAGTCTTTATAAGATGATCCACAACAACCAAGATAGCATTGTTTCCTTTAGATGTTTTCAAAAGTCTGGTTACAAAGTCTATAGTGATGTTTTCCCATTTTCATATTGGTATGGGTAATGGTTTTATTATCCCCTTATACTTTTTCCTCTCAACCTTCACATGCTGACATACTAGGAACTTTGATGTATATTTAGTGATCTCCTTCTTCATGTTATCCAACCAATAGTGATCCTGGAGATCTCAATACATCTTCATGTTTCCTGGGTGAATGGAGAAATTTGAACTATGAACATCATCCAAAAGTTCTTTCTTTAACTCTGGATTTGATGGAACACATATTCTTGACCCAAATATCAAAATTCCTTCTTCATTAACATTGAACTCCAAGGATTTCCCCTTTTGATAGTTTCTACTTTCTTATTAATTCCCACATCATCTTTTTGAGCATCCTTTAACATTTACAAAGGAGGCATTTGAACAATCATTTGTGAAAGGATTGATGATGTTCCCTTATTTATTATTTCTATGCCCATCTTCATCAAATATAAGAAGATTGGATCCATTTAAATTCTTATCAATGATAGAATTTTTGGGTCCTTTCCACTTAGAGCATCTTTCACCTTGTTCGCTTTCCCAGGGTGGTAATGGATTGAGCAGTCGTAATCCTTGATGAGCTCTAACCATATTCATTGGTGTATATTCAGCTCTTTCCATGTGGATATATATTTGAGACTTTTGTGATTCATATATATTTCACACTTCTCCCCAAAGAGATAATGTCACTAGATTTTCAATGCAATGATCACCACTTCCAACTCTAGATCATTGTGGGATAGTTTTTCTCATGAAATTTCAACTGCCTTGAGTCATAGGCAATGACTTTGTCATTATGAATCAACAAATAGACCAAGATCTTCATCGAGGTATGGATAAAGATTGCAAAAATCTCCCCACTTATGGGTAGTGTGAGAACAGGGGAAATGATAAGCCTCTTCTTCAAATCCATGAAGCTTTCTTCACATTCATTATTCTAAGAAAAATTGAATCCATTCCAAGTTATCTTGGTAATATGGTTTGACAATAATGAGAAATTTCTCACAAATAAGTGATAATATCTAGCTAACCCCAGGAAGCTATGGATATACATCAAAGATGTTGGCCTCAGCCATCCCTCAATTGATTTTGTTTTGGAAGGATCCACAAATATCCCATTACTTATGATGATATTCCCCAATAATGAGACTTCCTTCAACTATAACTCACACTTGTTGTAATTTTCATAGAGCTTCTCCTTTCATAAGGTCTCTAGTACAATGCTTAGATTATCCTCATGCTCCTCCTTGGTTTTTGAGTATATTAGCATATCATCTATAAATACTATCAAAATTTTTTCAAGGTAATATCTAAAGACTCTATTCATCAAGTCCATGAAGATTTTTAGAGCATTAGTGAGTCTAAAAGGCATTACTATGAATTTATAGTGCCTGTACCTTATACAAAAATAAGTCTTGGGGATATCCTCCTTCTTCACCCTTACTTGGTAATATCCCAACCATAAATACACCTTGGAGAAGTATTGTGATCTACATATTTGATCAAACAAGTCATCAATTCATGTAAAAGGATAATTTTTCTTTATCATGATTTTTTTGGCCTCATGATAATCAATGAAAAGATGCATTAACCCATCCTTCTTCTTGATTAAGAGGACCAGTGCACCCCATGGTAAAGAATTTGAACATATAAAACCTTTATCCAAATTATCCTATAGTTTTTTATTTATCTCCTCAAGCTCCACAAAAACCATTCTATATAGAGTCTTGGATATTGGAAATGCCCTAGGTAAAAGATCAATCAATAATTCAACATTTCTTCTTGGAGGAAGACCATCCAATTCCTCAAGAAACACAATAACAAATTCCCTCACAATAAGTATGTCTTTGAGGATGGTTCCTTCCTTAGACTCAATCATTTGAGAAAGATATGTGTGCTCATAGGGAAGTAATATCCATGCTTGAGATGATGGTGCTAAAGAAGATTCATCCTCCTCCTTACACTCGTATAGAATTGGGGATTTATTCACTATATGGAGAGTGATTTTTCTCTTGTGACAATTTATGTTGACTCTATATAGGGAAATCCAATCCATGCTAAGAATTATATCAAATTCCACCAAGGGAAGTATGATGAGGTTCACCAGGAAGTTCAATCCACAAATTGTGAGAAGGGAGGAGTTTTATTCATGAGATGTAATAATTTCCCCATTTACTGTTTTCACTGACATCTATACTTCCATTATTTTTTGGTGATGTTTGGATTGTTCTACTAAACTTTAAAGATATAAAAGAATTCATAGAACCAGAATAAAAAAGTACATTCACTATTCTTGAAAGAATAACCAGTGTACTTGTCACCAATTCATTGTTAGGATTCACTTCAACAGTAGTGATGGAAAAAGCTTTCCCTTTCCACCTTGGAGGTTGTTGGTTTCCTCCAAAATCCCTTGTCTTAGGTAACTAGTTTGCAAAGTGCTCTGGTTCTTTGTAGTTTTAGTAATGAACAATGAGTTGAGGATCGAATGAAGTATTCCTTTCCTCTATCACAGTAGCAGGTTTTTCTTACCGAAAATTTCTGGCTAGGTGACCTTCCTTATCACACCTAAAGAATTTCCTTTTCCCCTTCAAGAAATTTCCAGGGTTCTTCTTTCCGCACTTTTGACAAGTGGGGTGCTGTAATTTTTTAGCACCATTGGATTTATCCATCGAACTTCCAGAACCAGATTCCAATTTCTGCTTCTTATCCCCATGATACCCTTGAGATTCACTGATATCCATATCGACTTTGAGGGCACATCAGACAATCTCCTCATAGCTATCAAAGTCACAGATCACCAGGGATTTCCGTAGGTTAGGTTTTAGCCCACCAAAGAAGCGTTCAACCTTAAATTTGGGGGTAACAACAAAACCAAAGGCATATCATGCAATTCTGGTGAAGTTTGTATCATATTCCCCAATAGATTCATCATCCTTTTTCTTAAGTTCAAGGAGATATATTTCCATCTTAATATGGAGAGTGTGGGGAAAATATTTATCAAAAAACATTTTCTAGAAATCCTTCCATCCCATCACCTCGATCTCTTCCCCAGGCTTCATATTTTTAATCAATGTACACCATTGATCAGATTCACCCTCCAAAAAATAAGCACCCAGAAGAACCTTCTCTTGTTCTAAACATTGAATGATAGAGAAGATCTTCTCAATGGATTTGATCCTTTATTTGACAATTGAGGGATCAAATGATCCATTGAAAGTATGAGTCATTTGTCTCATGAAGCTCTTGATTTCAACTTGTTCTTTCTTATGGGGGGTTAGATGTTCCTCTTGATTTAGGTTTCTATTCAAAACTTGAGTTAACCGAGATATTATCATGAAAAAGTTTGTGATTCCCTCTCCCATCAAATTGGGCATATCATTAGAGAATTCATCACATTAATCTTCGCATTAGTCATTAGCCTGATTCCACATATTATCATCCATTGGATAGAATAAAAGAAAAAATTAGGGGTAAATATTTTAAACTATTAAACACATAAAGTGGAATCCAATGAAAAAAAGGGATAACTTATAAATTACATTTATCTCCTTAACTTATGAATTTCTAATCTTCTATCTAAGTTATCCATGATCTACTTCCTAACATATATTATTAGGGTCACTTTTTATTCCCTTAATAATGGTTCATACTAAGCTTATGAATTTACCAAACCATATCCCCTGGGAGTGTAAAACCAAGAGTGCAGCAAGACCCATTGTCATGCACCAGTTATCATTCGAGTCTAGCTCAAAGCGGTGTTTTCAAGTTTTACCCCTAGATACATCTGTGCTAGAGCCACCTCTACTTGTTCATATCTAGACAGAGATTTATTTGATTGATAAACCACTTACTATATAATCACCAAAATTTAGGGATTATTTTATTATACTTAGTCTTATCCCTAAGGCTTTCACTAGAGTTTTCTAATACTAATCTCAAAAATAACTAAACATATCCTATAATACCAACTATAACAACCCTGATCTTTATTTCATATTTAAAGATGATTTATTACATAAAATTGAACTTAATAAAACTCAAAAGATTGATATTTATAGTGTATTTGGGTCTTATTAACATTACATAACAACTTAAAATATTAAATACACATCTTTATTGAAAACTTCGTTTACATGGCCACAACATCCCTTCATACTTAGCATTGCATGGGATAACCTGAGGACATAAGAAAAGGGTGAGCTATAAAGCCCAGTAAGGGAGTAAACAAGGTATAACATGAATAATACAATACATGTTAGGTAATATATATATCAATGGATCATAAGAGAATCATTAACATAAAGGCATGACATAACATGATTATCTTAACATGGAAATGTGGTAACAACTTAAAACATTGCATCATTAACATAAAGGAATCAGGTAAACCCATATCCCAACATGGTTGGAAAAATTCCTATAAAGGAATAAGGTAAACACCTATCCTAAAATTATGTATCATTATACTAAACATTACCTAATTCATTGGAGCGCTATCAGGGCACACCTTTTATAAACATTTCAATCTCATGCTTAAGTGTGCCATATAGATCATATAACATGGATTCATTTAACACCATCATTTATTCCAATATAGAAGAATGTGGAGTACATATATGTAAGTCACCAATAAATAAGTATATGTTCATAAAATTTAATAACCTTGATAGAGGAATGGGTATGGTATTCACTACATGATGATTTTGGCATGGAAAATCATGGTACAATTTTGACAGCATAACGACGTCATGTGGAAATTCATAAAATAGGTAGATGAGAGAGAAAGGGTAATCTCATAATTTATACATGAAATTTATAGTTAGGGGATTATTTAACATAATATCCTAACATATGAAATGTAATTTAAGATGCATAATACAAATAAAGTGCTTGAAATGGAATTAAGAAGAGAGAAATCCCTTACGGAATTTCAGTATAGTAACGACATCGGTAAGGGTATAAATGGGGGAGGATAAGTGATCCCTCATTGAAATAACATCAAATGGATAGTAATGAATTGATTATAAAATTATGAAAATATAACCAATTGAAATTAAAAAGACTAATTTTAAACAAAGTTCTTGAATTGAAAGGAATAGAGAAAAGTAAGGATCCCTTACTTGGATGTGTGATCCCAAAGGATTGGGAGACGCTTCTTGGGAGATTAGGGGTTCCTTGGGAGGACTCTATAGAATAGGGGAAATATGTTGGTTTAGCTTCAAAGATCTTTTGTGAAGAGGAATTGGTTCTTGGGTGGGTTTATATAGGAAAGGTGGGGGAATTCTTTATTATTTTGGTTTTGGACCCTACACACTAAAATATTCCAAACCACAAACCATACCATGATTTATTCCATGGTTTCTGGAAAATGGTAGTGGTATAAATTATTTTAAAAGGATAAGGGCTGAAGGTATTAAAATATTTCCCTTACTTATGTGGTGGCGAGTCACACTTTCAAGGAAACAATTTTAAAATTTTAAAATATTTTATATGTCTTGGAGGATTCACTAAGGCTTTATAAAATAAATAAAATAAACCTAAAATTACACTATTTTAAAGGAAAAAATATATTTGTCTGAATATACCCTTTATAGTATTTTATTACATCACTATTGGGTCATTATGATGTCATAAAACACATTATATATTTATACGATATTTAATTTTTACCCAAAAATTTGACTGTCTCAAAAAATTATAAAACATTCACCATTGGATAATTTATACATCTTGATTCCAAAAATAATATTAATTTTATCTAAATAATTTTCTAAATATGTGAATTTTCATTTTTAAAATCAAAACTGACATTTATTGAAAATTGACGGGTTTTGATAAAACAGTTTTCAAACCTTAATAAAAATTACATTTGACTTCATAAAAAATATAAAATAATTTATATTTAATAAAATTAATTTAATAATAATATTTTATTAAAATAATATTTAATTCAAAAATCCATTAATTCATCAAAATATATTTCTTGATTGAATTTGAATATTAACCAAAAATACTATTTGTGCTTTAAAAATCATTTACAAAGTAATAATAAAATGAAATTATATTCATTATTTTGAACATAATTATAATGATAGAGTCTTGTTACATATACCTTTATTACACCAGCATATGCCCTAAGAGTAAGGTGTACGATGGTGGGGCTTTCATGGGGCCGTTCGATGAACATGGTTTGGGTCGTGATCCCGATAAGCTTAAACTTCTCCCATAAACGGTTTCAATCATACTTAAGTTGTTGGATCTCAGATTAGGATTTGTCTAGGGAAAAGCCCATAAATTATATCTCCCTTAGAATCTCCGATAAATGGGCTTCATTGGGTATGATCCTACTAGTTAAGACCATCACTTCCTTTGTCTATTCCAAAAGGATTTGTTAAAACCCTATATTTATACTTGTCATGTGATCACTGTTCAATGGATATATTGTCAATAGTAATGATACTTAACAGTAATTTAAAACCAGTTGGATATAATAAAAAAAATGAGTTCATGTGTTTTCTATATCCAGAAGGCATTAAAAGAAAGGGAATTTTATTCATAAATCTTCGGGTCATTACAATGCTTATAGGGATTTGACCAAGATTGTTGTGAGTATACCATGGCTATATGGTTGTGGTTATCATGGTCATGAGACGTGCTTAGATATATTCCATCATGGGGCCAAAGAAGGTTATTTTACCTTGGTTATATGGCCATGGTTAACATGGTCGCAAGACATGCTTAGAGATATTTTGGCATGGTGCCGAAGCAGGTCATTTTACCTTGGTTATATGATTATGGTTGGAATGGTCATAAAACATCCTCTAAGATATTTCAACATGAATATAAAATATGTTGTTGTGGTATTTTATTAATTGTTGATATAATTAATATATCTGTTTATCGCTTTATTGCATATACTTCTTATCAGACTAGTTAGTTTATACATGGTGGTATCGACTTACTGAGTTATACTCACACCCTATTTGGTCCACCATTTGGTACCTGAGTAGATTATTTGGATGTAGGTTTGGATAAGGGAAAAAGACCTTGTTGTTGATTTCTTGTTTTCTAGATGTGATGAAGTTTGGAGTTGGGACCAAAGTGGGGTTCGAGGCCGGAGACTTTTGAGTCTTCATTTGAGTTTGCTGGTCTTTTACTTGTATTTTTTCTAGCATGGAATTTAATTACATTCCCACACATCATTACATTATTCCTTTATTATTTATTGTATTATTTAGTTGGATTTTATTGTTGTCTTCCTTTATGTCTACACTTTTATTAATTTTGTTTATATGTTTTATTTTCTACTGATATGACACTTCATATTAGTGGGTATAGTCTATCCACTATATATTTCATACCCCGATGCTAGTAAGTAGCCTATGGAATATGAGAAGATGTGCTTGAGGTCTCATAACCAACCCTTTTTGGTCACGTGAGAGAGTGTCAGATTGGGGGACATTACAAAGTGGTATCAAAGGAGTAGGTTTTCTTTTCTTCTACTTTACTATGTTGGAAAGGTAGAAAATATACTAGGATGCATTAAGACTTGGTAATGAGATTGTGAATGGGGGTAACTAACTCATGTATGGGGGAAATCCGAGTTCCCATGGATGGGATTGTTGTTTGTGTTGTGTGCTTATTAAAGTTGATGTCATTTCAGCTTGGGTAATTCACATGTTGTGTGAGGTTATTGTTTTATGATGTTACTGTTTCTTGAGATTTGTACTTGTGGCCCAGTATGGTGTGAGATGAGAATACATGAATCATAATAGGAACATTGGGATATATTGACATGCATTTTTCATGATATGGGCACATATATTTTTTTTCATGTAATATATATACTTAACTATAGGACTGTGATATGAGATATCTATTTCACTAGATAATTGAAATGAGTTGATGTTTTATGCTAAAATACTTGTAAGACATTTTTGAGAGACCAAGAGTTAGTGGTTCTCTGTTGTAGTCACCTGTTGAGGTTTTCCTTGTTGTTATAAAATTCTCTAAGTTGTACATTTTTCTTGTAGGGAAAATGCCTCCTCGTCGTCTTCAACTTGAGAGTTGAGAGTGGAAAGCAGTACACTCCTAACACAGATGAACCAAAGATTTATGTAGTTCCAAAGGAGTAGATGGATGTTAAACTTCACAAAATATTCCTGAAGGTTATGAGATTAATGGAAATAGAGTTTGCTTGTACTATTCCTTTGATGTCTAATTTGAAAAAAGAGTTCCAACTACAGCATCCACCAATGTTTACTGGGGAAGGAGAACCCTAGGAAGCCAATTTCTGGATCAAGTCAGTCCAGAAAATCTTCAAGCACCTCGATACACCCACAAATAGAAGGGTTAATCTTATTGCATATATACTTCATGGACCTACCAACTGTTGGTGGGATATTCTGGAGGAAGATAGGTAACATGATAAGCTATCTTAGAATGACTTTGAGATGAATTTTCTAAGTCATTTCTACCTTGAAATGTTGAGGGATGAGAAAGATCATGAGTTTATGCATCTGACGCATGAGAGCATGTCAGTGATGGATTCTATACATTTCACTAACCTATAACATTTTGTGCCATCTTTGGTAGCTGATGAGATCTACAGGGTGATATGTTTTCATGATGGTCTTTGATATGAGATCGGGTCACATGTAAAGATTTTCCTTTTAAGAAACTTTGAGTATGTGATAAACCAGACACTCATCACATAAGAGAATCCGAGAGAGGCCTTGAGCAACAACCATTCTATTTTTGCAGGGTGATCAGAGATATCTTCTTTGAGTGGTAAGAAGTACCACTATAACTATTTTTTCCAAGGTAGTAATGGTAAGAGTAGTCAGGGAAGTGGAAAACCACATCAAGATTTTGTTTTGTTCTAGTGATATCAATGTGGAAAATTTGGCCACAAGTTCCCACAGGGTCTACCCCACAGTCGAGTGTCATATATGTGGTAGACCAGGTCATCTTTAGAGTTTTTGTACAAAATTTCCACAATAGACTAGTGGTAGGGGATCAGGACATGCACCTGAGTCAGGAAGGGGCACATCTACCCCCCAGTAGGCCGGTAGCTGGATTTCCACTGGCTTTTCATGCTGAGGTAGGGTACATGGTACCTGTAACAATCTGTGCCTTCCCAGTCCATTACTTTGCTAGTTTTGGTTGTTAGAGGTGTTCAGTGGTGTCTCAGAGGAAGTTTTTAGGAGTTCAAGTGCCGAGAATTGGGAGGAGGGGACTTTCATGATGTGAAAGTTGGTTTCATGATGTGAAAGTTGGTTTCAAAACTTTTAATGAATCAGGGTTATAAAAATAAAATAAAATGAAGAGATAATTAATTTTTTTGAAGGAAACTGAACCCCTGGGATTACATGACCTAAAAGAGGATTACACATCATGTAATTTCCCAATTCATTGTATATTTAAAATTATTTTCGGCCAAATTATCATTCATTTATCCATGGTTTCTTCTTCCTCTCATTTTGGGTGAAACCTAGGGGCCCTGAGGTATTCTTAAATCCCTTTTCATCCCTCCTTGATCCATTTATTCTGGTGGATGTTCATCGTTAATTCGTGGTTGATTCATGGTGAGTTCTCCTCCCTTTCTTGGATGATTTTCTCTCGTTCTTCTCCTAGGGATTCACTAAAGTGGTATTTCTTTGGTTTGGGGCTGCTTTTGGGTTTCATTTTAATAGATCCTTAGTACAATATAGCTTTATTTTTAGTTATCATGGTGTGGATGTGGTTTACTGGTGTTCTTCTTTTCCCTACAATGCGCAAAAAGTTGGAAAGATTCTCTGAGGTAGGGATTCCCTTGTTTCTCTTTAATTGTGCATCATGCAGGAGGGGTTTTAATTTTTTTATCTATGGATTATGGTCATGTCATCTTAATAAAAGATAAATAATTGGATAATGGAAATTGAAATGGGTAAATGGGTTTGATCTGAATGTTTTTATAGATTTATTTTTATTATGATATTGTGGATTGTTCGGACTTGATGCCCTGCTAAAAATTGTGTTCGTTGGGGGATTTTTTGCATGGGATATATCTATTTTTTTTTCTTTGGTTTTGATTGATATGATATCACCCTAAATGGTAATTGGTTAATTACTTATATACTTTTATAATATAATTGGTTTCCCTAGGATTATGATTTTTACACCCCTAAAATAAAGTGGAATGTGATAAAATCCCCTTTGTAAATCTATAAAAATGATCTTATTGCGATGTGATGTGTGGTCGTGCTTTGGGGGTGTGGGGTGATATGTGGTTGTGTGGTTGTGCTTGTGGGACAACGATGCGTGTTTGGGTCATGTGGGGCTGATAATTGGTTTGTCCATGCTTTTGGTGTGGTGAGGTGATGATATGTTGAGTTGTTTGTGGAATGTGGCCATGTTGTGTAAGATTCCTTAGTAGTGATGGAATAAATAATTATTTAATAATGTTTGGAATGACTTGGTTTGGTTTGGTTATTTGGATGAGAATTGTTAATAAATAACTTAATGATGGGTCATGTGATAAAAGGCGATTTATGCTAAATAATGAAATTAATGAGTGTTAAACGTAGAGGAAATGTGAAGACGTATTTGTTTATCAGGGCTCTTCACCTTCTGAAATGACTATTGTAGATATTAATAAATGCATTTAGAGGTGAAAGTAAAATTAATGGTGTTGTGATTTGGTTTATTTTTTTGTGAACCCAAAGGTTGGGATTGAGTGTTTGATACTATATATATATATATATATATATATATATTCTTGTGATTTCTATATGCACCCCACCCATGTTGAGAACTATGTGTCAAACACCTATATCGTCACACGTGGGTGTTTTTCCCAACATTTGGTGAGAAGTACGGATGGCTGAGTACCTATTCTTCTCTTCTATTTCTTATAGGTAAGGTAGGCATTTCACATACTATGATGGTTGGATGTATTTTAGTGCATTAGATGGTGGTTGTGATTTGGTATCCCAGGTGTATTTGGGATGAGTTGCAATGACATGTGCTTTTGCAGGTGTCTTCAGGATGAGATATGACGTGGTTTCCCAGGTGTCTTTGGGATGAGATGTGATATGTTGTGAGGCCTAGGTGTTTGCAGGCAGGATGTGCTGTGAGGGCTAGGTGTTTATGAGCAGGATGTTTTTTGAGGCTTGGATGTGTGTGGACAAGATGTGATGTGTCATACAAAAAAGATGAGAGCGTCAGGATGTACGACATTGGGTGAGAGCGGCATACCAGTGGGAAAGTGGTGTGGGGTACCCTATTATAGATGTTCTTTACTTTATATTATATTACTTGGATTAGGTTATTTGGTGAGTGTGTCTTGATGATGTTGAGATAGTTAGTATGCCTATTTAGGCACTATTTGGTTCTGCTATTTTCTCACATGTGCATTAGTATGCTTCTTTCACATGTTCACGAGAGAGTTTGGCTTTCCTACTGAGTATAATTGTATGCTCACCCTACATATATAAAATTTCTTCTAGGTTTCTAGGAGGATTTTGTGGACTGTGCAGAACCATACTAGCTCAGATCCTTGACAATTGATGTGTCGCTTCTTTAGCTTTACTTTTGGGTATTTACTTTAGATAATTTATTATATATGTATCAGTTTATTTTATACATGCATGTGGGATGTTTTGGGTTCTCTTTTATATTATGTCTTAGAGTTGTTGTGGATGATTCATTATATCTCCCAATCTTGTTCTTATAAAGGGTAACACCTCCCATATTTTGAGATTTGTACACACTTGGTGCTAGTCTCCAACCCAAGGCCTAATGGAGGTGGGAATTAGAGGTTATTATCTCTCTTTATTCATTGCTATCCCAGGAGTAGTATCTTTGGAGGGAGGGGGTCATGAAAAAGTGGTATCATAGGTGATGGTTGAAAGATATTATGGAGTTTGAAGTTAGTAAAAGAGAGGACTGCATGGGGTGGTATAGAAACAATTCCAGTTATACTTGGTGCATGACATAGGCCATGGAGACTATCTAAGACATGGGATTTTAAGGCCCCTTTGATCTAGTGCATAGACTTTGATCTTATTGAAAAACTAAGTAATAGGGACCTGCTTTCAGGGTAGAGACCTAGGAAACATACACACATCATAATTAATTTTATTCTTATTTGAATTGGATTGTTTTGGGAAGGTTAAAATGAAAAAAATTAATGAAATGAATTAAAATAAATTTTAATAAAATTCTATACTACTTGGGCTTATGAAATCCTTGTTTTCCTTTCAGCTATGGCTCTTGGTCGTCATCAGTGTGTGACTCAGGTAGTGGAAGTTCAACATGATGATCTGGTTGATCACCATAGGGTTGATCCAGTTGAGGAGGATGATTAGTGGGAAAGGGCATTGTTCACTTTCTAGTAGAAGGATTTGGGAAAGTATAAGGGTAGTGTTTCAGACGTGGAGATAGAGAGTTGGTTGGAGGAGCTTGAGATCTATTTTAGTTTGATTTGGGCCTTGAGGGAGTACTGGGTACCTTTGGTAGTTAGTCAGATGTGGGGAGATGTGTGTAAGTGGTGAACACTATATCTAGGGGAGAAAATAGAGGCAAATGTTTTGTGGGTTGACTTCCAGAAGGAGTTCCAAGCAGATTTTCTTTTATCAACCATAAAGGTAGTAAAGAGGCAGGAGATTCTTTCTCTTCACTAGGGAGCATGTCAGTGTTAGAGATGAGAATCAAGTTCAAGGACCTTCTGTGTTTTTCCATAGATCTTTTTTCAGATGAGGAGTCTCATGTGAGATATCTTGAGTAGGTACTTCGTCTTTTTTATCTAGTATACAGTTACTCCTTTTATGTTGTTGACATATCTGGAGGTTTAGAAGAAGGCAAAGGTGATTGAGTGGATACACTTATGAGGAGGTTTAATGTGAGAGGGGAGTCAGTGGAGTTCTTCAAGGGGTAGAGTTTTTAGTTTCAGGTCTCATGCACTAGGACATTTTGAGGTTTTGACTGAAAGGTATTTGACCTTAGTAGCTTCCTTTCTGAACTTCTAGTGCTAGTGATTTCCATGATTTTCTTGGGAGCTTTGTTCCAGTGTGATTTGGTTGTGGGGTTCGTGGTCATCACCAAAGCCAGTTCTCAGTATTTCCCCAAGCACATTTTGGTGGAGGTGGACAAGTTCAGTGTCAGCCTCAACAAAATTTTCTAGTGAGAGAATTTCAATAGTAGGTTCAGTAGGCTTTTTCTCCACTGAGGGGAGATGGAGTAGGTATATACCAACCTCAGGATGTTCCTTATGTCCAGGGACCATGACCTGAGTATATTATTGGAGGTGGTATTCATCAGAGTGGTAGAGGAGTTGGGTGTGTTCAGTTTCACACAGTAGAGGCAACCATTCTAGAGGGTCCAAAGATCATCATATGTATAATTAGTTTGTTTAGTATCATTGTTTGTGCCTTGTTTGTTTTGGGATATTCAAAATCCTTTGTTGCACTCACTCTAGCCCATGATCTATGTCTAGACATAGAGAGTCTTCTCATACCCCTGGTGTTAACTATGCCAGTCGAAGGCCAGACTAACTTTTTTTATGTGTGATGGGAGTGTAGACTAATGATGGGGACACATTAGTCCCATGGGGATCTTTTATTTCTACAGATGAATCCATATGATGTCATCCTAAACATCAACTACTTGTATTCTGTACGTGCTGTTGTTGACTAATTCCATGGGAGTTTTGTGTTTTCATATGTGGATGGCCAATGAGTGGTTTTCATTAGAGAGTAGAGTTTTCAGGTGGGTAGTTGGCATGTGGATCCCCTTATTTCTTTGTTGGATGAGTTTTCAATGGAATAAGTAGACACTAAGATGGTGGAGGTTTCTAGGGTCATTGGGGAGTTCTTGGATGTTTTCCCTGAGGAGGTTGTGACGCTACCCCCCTTGACATAATGATGAGTTCAAGATAGGATTGTGGCCCGATGCTTCTCCGATTTCAATAGATCCTTATCAGATAAAACCCTATGAGTTATGGGAGTTGAGGATTAAGATTGATGATATGATTCATAAGGGTTTTATCCATCCTAGTGTGTCTCCATGGGGTGCTCCAGTGTTGTTCATAAAGAAGGAGGATAGTGGTATGAGGTTGTGTATAGAATACCAGAGGTTGAACTAGGTGATGTTAAACAACCATTTCCCTATTTTGAGGATAAAAAATCTTTTTGACCAGTTGAGATGGGTGAGTTGGTTTTCAAAGATCAACCTGCGGTCTGGATATCATCAGTTGAGGGTGAAAGAGGGTGATATTCTGAAGACTGCCTTTAGATGAAGGTATGGGCACTTCAAGTTTGTATTCATGTCATTCGGTGTTACAAACTCACCAACCGTGTTCATGGGGATTATGAACTTTGTGTTCCATGAGTTCCTGGATTAGTTCGTCATCCTATTAATCGATGATATCTTGATCTACTCAAAGGTAGAGTAGGAGCATGCCGAGCATCTCAGAACTATCTTCCATGCTCTTTGATACCACAATCTCTACATAAAGTTGTCCAAGTGTAAGTTTTGGACATTAGAGGTGCATTTCCTCGGGCATGTGGTGTCTCAGCAGAGTATGATAGTAGATCCATTGAAGGTTGATGCATTTTTTTCTTGGTAATCACCCAATAACATGGCAGAGGTTCGCAGTTTCCTTAGTCTCGCAAGATATTATTGGAGGTTTTTACCCAATTTCTATTAAGTTGAAGCCCTGTTGAAAGCTCTTACTAGGAAGGATCACGATTTTTAATGGTGTGATCAGTTCCAGACAATGTTTAGTTACCTATAGGGGAAGTTGGTTAGTGCTCCAGTGCTCCGATTTCCTGAGGAAGGGGTGATGTTTGAGGTGTTTTTGTAATGCTTCTCATCTAGGACTGGGATGTGTGTTGATACAGAAACAAATAGTGATATCTTATGGGTCTATACAGTTACATACCCATGAGTGTAACTACGCCACCCACGATATGGATCTAGAAATGATTGTTTTTTCACTGAAGTTGTGGTGGAATTACCTTACTGGGAAGAACTTTGTGGTCTTCACAGATCACAAGAATTTGAGGTATATCTTTTCCCAGTGCAATTTAAACTTGTGAAAGTAGATGTGGATAGAGTTTTTTTAGGAATATAATTTTGAGATCTCCTATACCTTAGGAAAGGGGATTTTCATGGCTAATTCTTTGAGCAGAAAGTCACATAAGGATGTTGTTTAGGAATCTGTGGATGCTTGGAGAGTGATGGAGGATTTGGAAACCTTACACTTGGATGCAAGAATGGATGGTGGTAAAGGATGTTTGTTTCAAATGAAGGTGCAGTATTTTTTGATGTAGCTGGTGGAGGAGTCTCAGTGGGGATGTCATGACCCGACCCTACCCAGGCTCGAGCCGCAACTACCCCAAGCCCGCCTCCATAGGCCAGGGGCTGGCGACCAGCGCCGAAGGCACAACAACTTGGGGAGGCCTTTGCCTAAGCACCTGTACACACCCACACGCAGCACACTCAATGCAAAAGTAAAGGGCAACTACTATAAATAAACTACAAGAGTGCATCGACCTCTAAACAGTACAGGGTACAAGCTGAAAAGAAAAGGGGCAAAACACAAGCCCAACCAAAAAGTGCCACAACCCGGAAATATGTAAACCAAAAGGAACAACTGAAGGGTCTCCCACCTAGAACCCGGCCACGACCACCGCACGCGGTCCAAGCTCCCAAGATCCTACGCTCCACGGAAGCCACGCTCCACCTGTCCGCCGTCTGCAAGGGAACACCAAGTGCGGGCAAAGCCCAAGCAGGGGTGAGTATAAAAATACTCAGTAGGATACCCCGAAGGCTCGAGGGAGTAACAAAGGAGGTACCTAAGGGTGAGTAGTAGAGTGAACAGGAAAAGTAGCAGAGTACAACTGAGAGTGCAGTAAAGAGTAACAGCTCAACCCAACAAGAGAAAGGTAGAAGACTCGTCCTAACACAAGGAGCTAGAAACGGTGAGAAGATGAACTTCTTGTTGAGTATTCGCTACCTATAGTAGGAGAGTAGACTCGTCCAACCACGAGAATCTAGACACGGAAAGAACGTGACATACCCCGCGCGTCTTCGACTCTCCTGGAAGGAGAGTGACCAAACCCAAGAAGTGGGTACTGGAACAAGGTATATACATATCCTTATGCTCAGCAAGAAGTCCGAACAACATCGTAAGGGGATCTCCGTCCCGTAGCTCAGCCCAAGAAAAGAGTAGCCAACAATCCTAGAAGTAACACCATCGATGCCCAACATCCCGCACGTCTGCCCCGAACCACAAGCCGAGGGGCTCAAACCACCACACCTCGACACTATCCGCTTTGGGTGGCACTGACTCGCCCGCACGGTTTTAGGTCGCGTCACAAGGATGCGTCTCGGTGGGGGAAAGCGCCCCTCGTACTTGAGAGTTCTAGGGAAAGTCATATTGTTTATGAATTGAATTGATCATTAAATATATAAGAAATGAATTTGAAATTTAGAGATGGGTGATAATTGGTTATAGATAGCCCCTTAATGCATTAATAGGTCTTATGAGAAAAACCAGTTGCCTAATCTTATTTAAATGAGTTTTTGGTGTACGCCTACCCATAGTTTAAACTATCTTGGTGAAATACCTTGATGGTAGAGATATAAAAATGTCTGATATCATGACATCCAATAGTATACATTTCCTTCATTGATATTTTAGTTATTATTATCCATGAAATTATTGCATTTGATATTTTCTATGGATGCATTTTTTGTTACAATTATTAATTAAACGACATGTGTTTTCAGTTATATAACATTACATATTGATTATGCCTTATTGATTCATGATAGCTTCTACTATACATAACTCTTACTGAGTATCTGATCACACCCTTTATTTAATTTCTTTTCCCTAAGATATAAATAAGGTTATTATGAATAATATAAATGATGAAAGAAAGTTTTTATGATATGTATTTTATATTTACAATATAATATGGGAATAATGTATGTATCTGGTTTTTCAATACTACTAAATAGACTAGTCCTTCAGGATGTGATCCTTTGTATCTTATGACAATTTAATAAATTAGACACTGACTCTAGGTTATTAGATTTGGGTTTATTATATATTTATTGAAATCCCATGTCATAAAAAGAGTAATAAAAAATCCTTTTGAAAAGTGGAGAATAAAAATATGAAGGACACATGAGATAACACATAATTTAGTTTTCAAATATAATGGATAATAATTGAGGTAAGGAAAATATAGATAAGGAGGGGGAACCATCATTAAAGAGGATGAAAATTATCCAGAAGAATGATATGATTTTTGGGAATGAAATTTTATCAATGTAAAAGATTTGAATTAAAAAATAATTATCTAAATATAGGAATAGAAAATACCATGAAATAAAATCATATGGTAGAAGAAACTAATCTTATAAAAAAAATTTCAAGAAGAAGAATTATAGCTCAATGAAGGGAGTTAAGTTAACAAAAACACTTTCAAATTTGGTATCTTTTGAATCAAAATCCATTTGGAGAAAGGAAATGATATTTATATTCAAAAACCATGAATTCAATGAACATGGTAAAATATAATCATTAGGAAGTAATCACATCATATTAAAAATATCACGGTGCACAATAAAAAATATGTCTCAAGAAATAAAATTTGAGGTAAAGAACCCCTTACCTTATTTCCTGATTTCTATTAAAGTGATTTAATATCCTATATAAACTAAATAAATATCTTAATAACCTATATCAAAATATTTTTAATATCCATAAAAAATTATAAACTTCATTTATAATTATTCTCTAGAATTATATTAGTTATTTATTACCAATTTTCAATATTAGTTGTGAGTAATCATGATCATTTTGAACTAATTTCATAATAATGATGTTGTTATTAATTATTATCTTATATTTCATCATTCCTAGATCATAAAAGGTAGTGTAATTTATTTCTTATAATTAATTATAATTTTATAATTTTATTTCTTAAGTATCTTAGTTATTATATGTGATGATGAAGTCGGTGATGATCTTGTTTTGGTAATTTTTAACGAATGAATGATGTTGTCTTAATTAATGAGTTAAAATTTTATATTAAAAAAACAGTAAAAAAATAATTATTTTATTATTAATATACAATATTAAGTTTCCAAATACATCCTTGATAGAAATTTATAGCATTCTTCATGTAGGTGGTTAAACCGACCCAACAAAAACATGTTACAATCTATGTGTGAGCATGGCTATGGAAAAGATTGTTTTGCTATGATATCACTATCATAAAAGTATAATGAAATTATTTAAATTTTATTAAGGCAATGGATCATAATTAAGAATAGTTATAATAATAAGGTAAATGAAAATGATGTTTTTACTTATAAATAAATCTCTTTTCCTCTTGGTATTTTCCTTTTAGATGGTTAGTTTTACAATGATCGCTTATTGCTAATATCACTTATAGAATACATAATTTATATTTATATAATATAAATCATTGAATAAATGACATATATATTCACTAAACACATTTTTAAAACTATCATTGAAATGTGGTGATGAAAAATGAAATGTGTCGTTCATGGAGGTCGTAGTTTGCACACACACATGAGCAACATTTTCATTTTTTCAATTGAATGAGCGGGGAATAAATAATGGTTATACCATCACTATAATAACATTTAATTATATTATTTATGCTTATTTAATTATATAAATATGATTATAATGGTTTTGGATGAGGGTGGATGATAAGTATGAATAAAGGAAGTTAAAGGGTAAGTGATACTTACATTGAGATTTTTGATCCTCTCTTGAAGTATCCTTTGGAAATGAAAGAATTGATTAAATTTGTTGAGGATAGAGGATTAAAAACATTTATAGGGTCACTAGAAGAATTAAATTGGGTATAGTTTCATGGGAATCTATAACTAGGTATGTGTCTTGAAATGGGTAGAAGTGAGTTCCTTTTATAGGTGAAAAAGAGGGACAAATCCTTGGAAAAGAATGTTAGATACGGGGTAAGAATGGAATTACCAAAGCGTTAGGTGAGTTAGGTGGGTAAATGTTGGATAAACATGTAGGTATGAATTTATGAACTAAAAAAAGTAATTCTATAATTTCCATGTGTCAAATTCCTTTAGTAAAATTTGAGCCACATTAGATTACCCATTTTAACACTTATTAATCATGATTAAATATTAATTGTGGTAATTATTTTATCACTAAAAATATAAGATGAACCTTATTAGAAAATTTTGAAGTTATGAATCTAAATTTTGTCTTCATTTAACCTAATTCAATTTTTAAATATGATAAATTAAATTTTTCATTAAAACATATAACATGTAGAAAAACTGTTTTTGTAAAAAATGACATATTAATCATTAACCGTTATTAATATTATTTAACATTAATTTCATAATATTTTTTATTTGAAAGTAATTTTATACATAATATTAGTTTCATCATTTAAAATATGTCAATTTAAATTATTTTATAAAAATTATACACTATTTTTTCAAAATAATTTTAATATAAATGCACATAAAACGATTTTAAGAAAAACGAATCCTCTAATCATAAAATAAATTTATTACTTTCCTTGTAAAGACTATTTTATGAATGTTAAATATTTTATTCTATATATTATTAAATATTTTCATTAAAATTAGTATTTAATCATAATATAACAAAATTTATAGCATATAAAAAAATTAGGAAAATATATTTTATGCATAAAATGATTCATTAGTAACTTAGCTATACCAATTGAATTTTATTAATTAATTACCATTATTTTTTATCTATATAAATTTTATTTAATGGTTAACCTTATTTATAACCACCAATACTATGACTAATTTTAAAATAGTTATATTAATTTTAATAATATGTGTCATGGTTCATTTTTGTTTGGTGATGCCTATGAAGAAATCTATCAATAAAAATAGATTTATATATATATTATAAAAAACACCTTGGATACATGTACACATACCATATCCCATGTCCCATGGTCTACCAAATTCCCAAGCACAACGAGCGCCCACTCTCATTTAGTGATCTCAATAACCACCCATATCTCATTGCCACTTTTGACATATCCTTCATCTGAATAAATGGTTGATTGACATCATCACTCTAATCTGGTCAACTATAGAGGATACCACCAAATAACTAGTAGTAAATACCACCTCATGGGCCTTGTTCTTCTTGCACACAACCCCAATGAACTCATCCCCATGGTAGGTAACAATCACCAACAACTTATGACCACAACACATACAATGAGTTTGGATCACCTACCATGAAAATGGTCTTCACCACCCATGTCACATTGATGAATCCATGTTATATAATAGCCTCACAAGACACACCAATCATGTTCCCAAGGAACCACATAAAATCTCACAACCTAAGGATCACCACATCCATCACGTGATGACTTTTCCAGCAATCCCTAATCCATAAATCAAGAACCTATCACACACATGAAAAACACCAATCATTATCCTCATAATACTATCCCCAAACATCTCACAAGAACAATCGATACTACAAGTGGTTCATTCCCAATCTCACACACAACCCTACCCACTTCCAAATACTATATAATGTATAAACACATATACAACTCTAAAAGAATCAAGGAACCATTTAACACCCCATAACTCACCCATTGGATTGGGAAGAGATGACAATGTCAATAAACTTAGGTGACATAACCAAGACACCAAAGAACTATAATAAATGTAAAGGGATTAACATAAAGTTGGGGTATTATTTTCCCTAAAGAAATAATCCAATAATAAAGAAAAAATACAAACAACCAAACCAACTACATGATGCATGAGTAATAAAATTACAAATCAAAGGAAATGGAATAAATATAAACATTAGAGTGTTGGAACCAAGGATGTTATTTGATGGAAATGGAGTATGGTTTGTGATTGTTTTTAATACTGACATGGAAGATCTAGGATTTGGAAAGGAAAAGGATCATGCAATTCAAGTAGACAACAATATTGAAGGTGGCATCATTTCCTAGTGTTTGCCAAATTTTTTGTTCCAAAAATTGGAGAATGGAGAAAAGTGTTTTTGGAAAATAGAGTTGCGTTCACGATTGAAGGTGTTTTGGAAACTTTCATGCAAGATATGTTTTGGGATTATCTCATCAAAATATGGAAAAGGTTAAAAGCGCATGAAATATTTAATGTACGCAAAAGAAGAGGTTGCACAAAAGAGACTTATGCGCCCAATGTGATGAAAAAAGGGGTTTTTCTCCTTGAAGATAATCTTATGAATAGGGTCTTCGAGACCTATAAATAGGTGGCTACCCCCACTCAAGACTTAGAAAATTTCCAATTAAGATCAGGTTTCTATGTCACATGAAATAGTTTCACACGAAAGAGTTTTAGAAAGTAAATCTTGCATGCAAAGTGTTCCTTTAGTCCAAAAAGACCAAGTGAAACTTATGGTGTAGCTACACAAAAGATAAGGGTTGTGCGAAAAATAAGGATTGCACAAAAGTTATCTTAAATTACAATCCCAAATCTTGTGTGCAAGTGTAGGTGCTACATGCAAGTGCCAATGTGTGATTCTAGAAAGTTATGAGCATTAAGTTTGTTTGATTAGTGCTTTCAAGTGAATCAATTCATGGATTCGATGCAAGTAGAGTCTTGTTATAGATATATACGAAGTCTTCAATGAAAATCTATTGAAGCAATGTTCAAGTTGATAAACTGAGTTAGACTTATCTCAAAGCAGTGAGCTAGGGGGAGTCGATGGAATTGTTCTGAGGGATGTAGTGTGCCATCCCGAAAATCTTGTAAAGGTAGTGTGCCTGGAACATAGTGACTATTTTTGAACTTTTGTATTTGAAATCTAGTAAAAAATAGTGGATTTAGGTATGACCAATACACTATCGGCATATGATCCTTGGACTATCCCTTAGTGTAAAACCAAGAAAAATTACCATGTTGTCTTGATCCTTGTGAATGTTTTAATTTTTTTACATTACCATCAGATAGGTTTAATAAGTTCCTACCAATTTAGGAATAAGATCTATCACTTGAAAATAAAAATTTAACACCATGATTCACCCCTCCTCTCTCAAGGTGTTCTGGGGTTCTTCACAGAGTAGTAGTGATAAGTGTTATAACATGACACCAATAAACTAAAATATAATAAAATTTAGTGATAAAAATGTGGCCTCACTCCAACAACACCAAGAGAGGACTCCAAGATCTAAAAGCCAAACCGAGGAGGAATTCATAAAGATTCACCACTATAGAAATGAAACACTTTGGTTTTATTGTATCTTAGAATATGATATCTGCAGATTAACCAAAAGTTCTCAAGAAGGGGGTGATTATAAACTCATATGGCATTCCCCAAAGACTTCCCAATACATTCAACTAGGATAAGGATATGTTATCACATTTTATATAAAATATAAGAGAATTAGATAAATAGTTTTTTGAAAAGAAATAAATAAGTTTCAACAATGAAAAAAATTAAACAAAGTTTTGTAACCATTTCTTATCACTTAGAATAATCATCCCATGTCCGCTCCCACCCACCCCCACACACATATGCATGAAACCATGGACCTCCCTATACTCACAAGTGGTGAGTCATCCTTTCCCCAAGTCATTGTTTGGTGAACCAATTTGATATTGATACTTCACATCATTACTCTGTCCCACTTTGAAAGTGGTACTTCGCAAAACTATCCATCCCAAATGCACATGAACACATGCTACCATATATGCCAAGTTCTCATATCAAATCATTCCACATAAAACATTTTTTTTTTCAAAAATCACTTTCTTTCAAGCATTTTAAAAAACACCTTATGAGAATCATTACAAACTAAGGATTTAGGTATCAAGACCAATAGAGTTTTACAAAAAAATCATATAGAAAGTAATTTAAACAAAAAGCCTTCAAGTTTTAGAATGAGTAGAATGAGAGAGAAACCACCTACCTCACTAAGGTTAAAGAAATCAAGGAATAACACATGAAGTCTCTAGATTTGGACTTGAATCTTCTTCCCTTTAATAGATCCAATAAGATCTTATAAGGATACACAAAATATAACATATATTTAATCACATAATAATATATATAATGATTAGGGTGAGAGAAGATGAGAGGATCTAAAGACAAAGATAGGAAACAAGGACTTACTGTTGATTCTGGATCTCCAACACACTTTGATTCACTAAAATTTGATTCCAAATCAAAGGCAATCACCAAGGGATCCTGGGAGATGAGAGAAGTTCAAGAGACAAAAAAAATAAAAAATGAGGGTTATGGGGACTTAATCTGAATTAAAACTTAATTTTCAGAGCATTAACTGCATGTCACATGGTTAGGATGCATGGTTTTTCAAACCATGTCCAAATTGTGCACATGTTAGTTGAAATTTACTAGGTTTCCACATGGTTAGGACACCCGGCTTTTTAAATTGTGTTTTAATTGTGCTATGATACTATCTCAAGGTCAACCCCTCACATAGTTGACTTGCACGGTTTGATAAACCATGCACCAATCATGTTTTACTCATTGTTTCCATTTACACAGTTTATCCTAGGCACCCAAACATGTCACACCCTAAGTTTTATTTATTAATTTATTCAATATTATTTAATATTATTTTGTGGTGTTGAGAGATTTTGGGAGTTTCAGGCTAGAAAATTTTAATTTTTAAAGGTTTTAAAGGGGAACATGGATAGCCAACACATTTAACTAAATCATGTGGAAAATAAAACTGGTTATATCTTAGGATGGTTCTATTTGGAATGGTTATCAAATTACTTTTTAAATCACGCGGTCTCCTAGGAGTAACCGTGTTAGGTGTTTTGAGTGCATAGTGTAGGATGCACAGTTTTTGTATGTTTTATTAAATCATGTCAGTAAACCATGTGTTGAACAAAATTTTAAATTTTAATTTTAATTTTAATTTTAATTTTATTATTTCCTCACCTTTGTATACCCCCCCTAAATTTTCTTCTCTTAACATGGCTCCCCTACTCCCTTATGTGGCCTCCCTAGCCATGAGTTCCTCTCCCCTATGGTGACCTCTCCCTCATAGACCCCCATAGCTAAGCCCTACTCCTTTGTACTCTCCTATACTTGTGTACTTCACCCCCCGATCGAAGTCCCTTCCTCACGTGTGGTATCGTCCCTCTCAATACCTCCTTCCCATGGTGTTTTCACCTTTATTTAGTTGAAATTTAGGGTTAGATCTCCCAGGTATGATCTATGAACCCCCTTATTCCTTGTTCCTTAAATTTACCCTCCCCCCATAATTATTTTTGGTTTGGAAGAATGATAGAGTTTTATAGTTGGATGATTTTGATGTTCTTTTTTAGGGTTTTGGAAATCTCTTTTCCCTTGACTGCTTTTCCACCATCAAAGGAGGCACATTTTAGCTCACATGCCATTGATTTTAAGGAAGGTGTTCCTTGTTTTAGGCCTTTAAATTTAGTAACATTTTTTTGATTTTTTAATTTCTTATTTTGGTATAAATTGATATTATTTAATATATCCAATTTTTTTTGAAAATAAAATCATTCTTCAAATGATTTCCATTCCAATTTGATTTTTTTCCATTAACTTCTCTCAGTTAGTTTTGAATAAAGCCTGAATATCCCTTGTAAATGTATTATGTTGTTTTATTAAAATTTTATTGGAACTTTAATGTGAGATTTGAATTATTCTTTTTGTTAAACATGGTATTTAATTCTTGAAAATACAAGTATCAATAGATTATTTCAAAACTAGTTTTTAATTAAGTGTTGAAGCTTGTGAATGTTTTGTGACCCGCAGAATGGTTATACCCATATACATGAGTATTTATATATATAAATGTTTATATACAAATTCATATGTGAAAATATGAATTTTGTAATGGACATCATATGTATATATATAAGTGTATATAAGTTTAACAGTGAAAGTGTAACTTTGTAGATTTAAATGGAAAAAAATACTTGGTTTCAAATTGGTATTAAGTATATTTCTTTCTTTATTTTAAATAAAATTAAAAGGTCTATTTGACACCTTGAAAAAAATATTTGATTATTTCCTTTTATTTAGATTTTTTTTGAAAAAAATATATTTTACCTATAATTTTTTTATGAATCTGAAAGGTTAAGTCCCAATTATTACCTTCAAATTGTTTTCTCAAAAGTTCACACCACTATGTAAGTCCTTTAGTTTATAGATGGTCTTGACATGGATGGTGTTGGGAGGAGGTATTATCATGTTTGATGGTTTATATTGATTAAGTTTTGATAGATTATATTTATTTTCGCTTCCTCACCTCCCCTTTACTATTATCATGGGATCCTAGGTGTCATAGTGGGAGTCGAGGGACAATTTCTAGTCTTGATTAGATGGACTAGATCCCTATGGTAGGGAAAATCCATGTGGGTTGTGTCATAGGTGAGGCTAGTTGATAACATCTGGGTTGGTTATTGACTATGGATCATATCGATATGTCAACATATGGTTATAAACCGAGTACATCTAGGGTCTCCTCTATTGATGTTTAGGATCTTCACATGATTACATACTCTGTATTTTATTATTCTTGATGGAATGTGTTTTCATTGACCATAACATCATTATTTTTATACCATGTTCTTCCTTTTTAGTAAATAGTTACCTTAAAGTGTATTGAAAGTTGTGATTTTAAAGAATGTTTAAAAATATAGTTTTAAATTTTTTATTTTGACAAAAAGGGGCTTTGGGAAAAAATGTTTTCTTAGTGATTATTTTAATTTAAATAAAAGAAAATTTTTATAAATATTTATGATGTGTGATTCTCCTTAACTAAATGAAAACCTATTTTGGTTATTTTATTTCAAAATAGAATATTAAGGATCCTCTATATAAAGTATTTTACTTGGGGAGTGGTTACTGGGGATGCCTACTGAGATTATTGCTCACACCTATATCTTTATCAATTTTTATATTTTTAGGCTCTTATCCAAATTTTGTCTATGATTGAGAGCATTTATTTATCTATGGTTAGTATTTATTTTTCTTCATTCAACCAATTTTTCTTATTACTTGGTTTTGTTAAGACCTATTTTTGTTTTTCTTAGAATGACCGAAAATTTTTCCTTTAAATAATTTACTCCATCCAATTAGGATTTTACTACTTTCTATGGTTGGAGGTGTAGTGATATTATTATTAATGAGGATAGGCACCGGGAAGACCTTTTTATAAGAGAGGGATACTAGGGTGTGAGGGTGGTTTTTGGTGTGCATTATGTTTACTTTTTTTAATTTTTTTTGGTTATTCTTTCCTATTTTTTCTTTTGGTGTGGCTTGATAGACGAACTGGTCATACCAAAATTTTGTTTACTTTCTGCTGTTTTTTTTCTTAGCTATTTATTGGGAAAAACCATTCTCAAGTGGTGATTCCTTGATGCCCAAGAACTTGTGCCAATCGGTGGGGATTGGGAACACCCTTCAAGTCCTATAATGGGCTGACTTAGGAATCCTATGGATTGGCGACTCAGGTTGGTTCATGAAAAAACGGTATCAGAGGAGTCAAGTTATTTTCTCTATAGGAACCTTGGATAACTTGTGAGTATCCCTTGTGTTATTTTGGATTTCATGGTAGGATAAAGTTAGGATTGGTTGTCTATACTTGGAGATTGGTTGTGAATATGTTCTTGATCACCACATACTAAGATGACTCTTGAATCACCATGGGTGGATGGGATTTGAAATTTGAGTTAGAAATTTTATTTTGTATTATTGATAATTTATTGATCCTCATCGACATAATTGAGTTTCTTTGAGGATTAGATTGGAATTTGGGATATAAATGGAAGATGGGTTGGTAGAATAAGGTTTGTTTTCACAACTTAAGAAACTTAAAAAAACCAAACAATCAATCTTGAGATGTCCTTTACTAAAAAGTAGTCCTTTAACAGTGATATAAATGGCCTTTATCAGTGCTAGAGAAGTTCTGACTAATCAAGAAAGATTAAAATCCCTAGTCTTTTATCAGTGCAAAAAAAAAATGTTGACAAAGGGGTCATTTATCAACACTTTTAAAAGCACCGATAAAGGAAAACATTTATCACCACTTTTATTGAGCGCCAATAAAGGGGACCTTTATCGACTCTTATAGAAGTAATTATAAATGGTATATTTATAAATGATTTTTAAAATTGAAAATAAAGGGATATACAATAGTGTGCTACAACAGTACATTGCAACACCAATGAAATTTGCTATAACAACACACTCCTTCAAGGAACTGTATTTTGAATTTGGTCTTGGGTGATGTTTTTGATTTTGGAAATGTCTGGTTACCACTATGCCTTAAATTGGCCTTTAGAAAATATAAAATAATGGATTTGGAGTAAGTAACAATAAAAAATTTAAATGAAATGAAATTTATGACACAAATAAAAGAAAAAAAACACTATATTATAGACATTTGAAACATTGGTTTATACAATTACATAAGTACAAATTATTACATACATTCAAAAACATCAATGTTCCTTTATCTTTTGATCCAAACCATGAATCATGCTATTTATAAACAAATCAACCCTTCTACAAAAAACAAGCACACATTTATAAGAAAAAAATTCTTATGTTAGTAATAATATAATGAAACAAATTAATAGAAAGTGTTAATTTTATGAAAATTGATGTCAATTTTAGATAAAAGGATGCACTTGGAGTCATACCAGTCACACTATGTATCAGATTGAGGTGTGGTTGATTCCAACACATATCAAATGACTTTTGGATCATTTTTTTAAAGTATCAAAACATTTTGAATTTGTTTTATTGGTTTTTAGTATGTCACATATATTTTTTACTAAAATGTGATTTTAAATTGGAAACACGCACTTTGACTCATACCAGTCACATTGTTTCTCAGTTTGATGTAAGACTGATTCTTATATGTCAAAAATGATTTATGAATCAATTTCATAAAATATCAATACAATATGAGTGTGTTTTCTTGGTTTTCATTGAGTGATACTTTTTGAACTAAAATATCAATTTTAAATTGATAACAGACATATTGAGTCATACCAGCCACATCATGTATCAAAATGAGGTGAATCTAATTCCTACATTTCAAAAATGAATTATGGATCATTTTTCTAAAGTATCAAAATAATCTAAATGTGTTTGCTCAATTTTTAGTTGGTAAGTTGTATTTTTACTAGAATTGATGTCAATTTTAAATAAAAAGATGCACTTGGAGTCATAAAGATCACACCATGTGTCAGATTGAGGTGAGGTTGATTCCTACACATCTAAAATGACTTATGGATCATTTTAATAAAGTATAAAAACAATCCAAATGGGTTTTATAAGTTTTGAGTATGCCACTTTTGTGTTTTTTTACAAAAATATCATTTTAAATTGGAAACACGCACTTTGAGTCATACGGTCATATAGTGTGTGGGTTTGATTTGAGAATGATTTCTACACATTAAAAATGTATTATTAATAATTTTCCTAAATTATCGAGAAATTATGAGTGTGTTTGCTCAATTTTTAGTAAGTGACACTTTTTAAACTAAAATGTCAATTTTGAACTGATAATGGAAACTTTGAGTCATATCAGGAACATCGTGTATTAGATTGAGATGAGGCTAATCCCTAAAAGTGTAAAATTACATATGGATAATTTTACTAAAGTATCAAAATAATATGAATTCTTTTTCTTGGTTTTGAGTAGTTAAGTTGTTATTTTTACTAAAATTGATGTCAATTTTAAATAAAGATGCACTTAGAGTCATACCGGTCACACTGTTTGTCATATTGAGGTGTGGATGATTCCTACATGTCCTAAATGAATCATTAATCATTTTACTAAATTATCAAAACAATATGAATGTGTTTTCTCATTTTTAAGCACATCACTTATCTTTTTTACTAAAATGTCATTTTAAACTTGAAACGCACACTTTGACTCATACCGATCACATCATGTATCAGTTTGATGTGAGACTAATTCATACATGTCATAAATGATTTATGAATTTATTTCCTAAATTATCAAAAACTCAAAGTGAGTTTTCTTAGTTTTCAGTGAGTGACACTTTTTGAACTAAAATGTCTATTTTAAATTGATAACAGATACAATGATCTATATTGGACACATCATGTATCAGACTGAGGTTCCCCTAATTTCTATATATCAAAAATGACTTATGGATCGTTTTCCTAATGTATATAAACAATATGAATGCGTTTTATTAGTTTTGAGTTTTTTAGTTGTCCATTTTACTACAATTTATGTCAATTTTAAATAAAAATATGCAATTGAAGACATATCGGTCACACCGTGCATCATATTGAGGCACAGATGATTCCTACACATCTTAAATGACTTATGAATTGTTTTCCTAAATTATCAAAACAATATGAATATTTTTCTCAGTTTTGTGTAGGCCAATTATCTTTTTTACTAAAATTGATGTCAATTTTAAATAAAGATGAACTTGGAGACATATTGGTCACACTGTGCATCAGATTGAGCTACAAATGATTCCTAAACATCAAAAATGACTTATGGATAATTTTTATAAAGTATTAGAATAATTCAAATGTGTTTTATCAGTTTTGAGTACGTCACTTATCTTTTTTACTAAAATGTCATTTTAAAATTGGAAAATTCACTTTGAATCATACCAATCACATCGTGCATTGGTTTGACATCAGAAAAATTCCTACATTACAAAAATTATATATGAATCGATGTCCTAAATTATTAAGAAAATTTGTATGCATTTTCTCAGTTTTCAATGAGTGACACTTTTTGAAGTAAAATGTCAATTTTAAACTAATAATGGACACTTTGAGTCATACTAGGAACATTGTGTATCTGATTGAGGCATGGATGATTCCTACATGTCAAAAAATGACATATGGATTATTTTATTAAATAATAAAAATAATATGAATATTGTTTCTCAGTTTTGAGTATGTCAATTGTATTTTTTTACTAAAATTAATGTCAATTTTAAATAAAAAGAAGTACTTGGAGTCATATAGGTCACATTGTGTATCGAATTAAGGTGTATATGATTCCTAAACGTCCCAAAGTCTTAAAAAAATCCTAAATTTTAATTTTACCATTATTTATATTAACTTTCTTTGTTAAACTGCCAACACTGCATATTGATTTGATGTTCTTAGTTGAAAAACCTTTCTCATTATTAAAATACAGAAGAGTAGAGGAAGATAAAGTTCCTATTATATCACGAGAAGTCACCACAATGGGAACATTACATCCCTCTACTCTTAAGGATTTCAACAAGAAATTTTTTTCAGCTAAGAACATAGACTCAAATTTTTAGTGTCGGTAGGTCAATAAAGAAAGAAAGTGGAAAGCATGAAAAATTTTGCAGAAAAGAAAATTTTATCTCTTTTGTGGCCTGTTGCAGATAGTTGAAAGAAAAATATGACTTCCTAAAAGTTATGTGTAAAAAAATAAATAAGTATTAGATAAAAATTATTAGGAAATTAACTTACAAATAGTAGATAAAATGATGAAAAAATTAATTAAATAAGTAGTATGAATTCACCTTTTCACGATAATTGTATGCATTCTTGACGTATTTACTTGTTTTCATTATCTTAGTTGTAGGATCAAATTCCAATATCTCATGTGCATGAGAAGCTTCGAAGAAACCACCCCAACACAAACAAAATAATCCACTTATATAAGAAAATAATTATTATATGAGTTGTACTAAAAAGAAATAAATTAAAAATAAATATGAAATAACACATTAATTCAATGGAAAATGATTTTACTGTGGAAACATCAAGATTACCTATGTGATTGAGAAGTGGAGGGAACTTGAAGGAAAGTGATAAATGACAACATTGCTAGGGTGAAACGGTTTTGAGGGAGAAGATGTTTGTGGAAGTTTTTGGTGTAGAAAGACATGAAAGATGGAAAAAAACCCCAATTAAAACAAAATAATTCACCTTTATAAGAAAATAGTTCTTATGTGAATAATACTAAAAAGAAATAAATTAAACATAAATATGAAATAATACATCAATTATATGGAAAATGATTATACAGTAAAACATAAATATTACCTATATGATTGAGTAGAGGCTGCGTCGTTGCTCTTCCTACAAAGGTAGAGGAGGGAACTTTAAAGAAAGTGATAAATACTAACACTATAAGGGTGAAATGGTTTTTTGGTAGAAGAATTATATGGAAGTTTTTGGTGTAGAAAGGAATGAAATATGGATATAAATATTATAAAATAAATAAACTCTTCAAGGAATAATGAAAATTAAATCAACATTTCATTATATAATTTTTTGATAAAATATTGAAATTATATATTAACATTACCTTTAAATATTCCCAAATGGTTTCCTTTATTATAGTTTGTTCTTATGAGGGATTGAAAACATCATCATGTGTAGAAGAAATTGTTTGCATGGGTAGTCAAACCTTTAATTAGTCATTTTGAGGTAGAATGAAATGGAAAGAAACATGAATCAAATATTACATCAAAACATTAAAATCATCTGATTTTAGTCCTTATAACTTCATATTAGTCATTGAAACGACATTCTTGATATTCCATGAATACACCTATTAAAATTTTAAACTATTAAGGAAAAGAAAAAATTGAAATTTTTTCTATCTGGATAGAGTGTAAGCTGCTGGAGGAATAAAAGTCCACCCTTTATGCTTCACTAGTTTCAACTCTTCCCTTATCCCCATGTAAATCATGTATAACCTAGCCTTGATTCCATATTTCATTTTTCCAGGAACATTTAGTAACATGCCAATAACACTATCAAATACATTTTTTTCTATATGCACAACATTAAGAAAATGTATGATATACAAAAAAAATCCAATATGATAGGTGTTATCATCTAAATTCATTCAATGGTGAAAGTTATAGACAAATATCATCCTCATCAACTCATATCCCAAACATTTATCATTGCATTTTGTTTCTTGACACACATCCTCCATCTCTTGTGGACATGTACCTATGTTTCTTGAAATACTCTAAGCAGTAGTCATTCATGGGACGAATAATGCTCAGAGAAGTACAAGAAACATAAAGAGATGGGGGATGAGAATAAAGCAAAAAATTGTAATAATAACTATTCGTGAGATGAATTTTATGAGGATGAAAGTTATACCGGAAGAAATACAAGCAAGTCGGAAATCAATGAATAAAATGTCATTGGTGATTGGATAGTTGTAGTGAAAAATCAGAGGAATAAGACTCTACAAAAAACCTCATTTTTTCCCAAGTAGATCCTAAATCATTCAGAGAGGCTTATAAGGATGATAATTGTATCAAATCTATGTATGAGGATCTTGATGCGGATAAGAACAATGTGACATGGGAAATTTTTCCAAGGATAGAAGACATAAATGTTATCAGAACCAAGTGGGTGTTCTATAATAAACTCATTAAATATGGAAAAGTGTCTCAAAATAAATAACGGATAGCATGTAAGGGGAATTCCTAGATCAAATGCATTTATATTTATGATAAAGTTACTCCCATATCCTGGTTGGGAACTATTTGAATTTTCTTGGATATTTCAGTGCAAAGGTAGTTAAAAGTATACCAAATGGATGTCAAATATATGTTCCTAAAAGGAGTTCTTAACGGGGGAGTATACGTTGAGAAAGTAGATGGGTTTATTATTAATGAAAATGAGAGAAAGGTGTTCCTGTTAAATAATTCTTTATATAAGATAAATAAATCACTGAGTACCTGGTATTTATGGATGGATCAATACCAAAGAAAGCTTTTATTTTTAGTGAGGTAGAGTTGATCAAAGCCTCCATATCAAGGCAGATAATGATCAAAAGATGTTGGCACTCATATATGTCGAAGAAATAATATTTGAGGATTGGACAAAGAACAATGATTTTGTGTGTGTGGATCATAAGAATTATGATATCAAGATGTATATGATTGGAAAGTTAAACATTTTCTTTAGTTTATAGGTGAGTCAAATAAATCCTAGCACTTTAATTTCTCAATAAAAATATTAAAAAGAGGTTACCAAGTGATTTATAATAGAATATTCCAAACCAATGACAACACCGACTGCTATATGGATAATTTTTTCAAAATTTGACTATTGCAAAGAGGTAGATGTCATGGAATATAGGCATTGAAAGCTTATTATACCTCACAACAACATGACCCAACATTGGGTTTGATATATTTCAAGTCGCACAGTACCAATGTTGTCCTAAGGAGAGACACCTGCTATCAGGGGAGACAATAATTCAATATATATAAAAAATAATGAATTTTGGGTTGTTTTATTATATGATAGTGCAACTGGAGTTTTTGGGATACACGAATGTGGGCTAGGAAGGATTAGTGGATAACTGAGGGAAAGTAGAGATATTGAAAAACCTATATTTCATTTAACCCTTGGTTTCATTCGACCCTTGAATCATTTGAGCCTTGGATTCAAGCATGGGAATAGTTGGAGCCTTGATTCTAGCTTAAATTCGAGTTTGGATTTGAAAATGAGGAGCATTGGTAGTAGGTGGCTTCTATGGAGAGCTTTAGATATCTCGATCCGGTTTGCGATGGTTAGAGTTATTAAAATAGATTGTCGTAATTTTATCAACACTTCCAAAAAAACATCGATAAATATACGTTTTATCAGCGCTAAGTTAATAAGCACTGATAAAAGGAATCTTTATCAACGATTTTTTAGTGTTGATAAAGGATTTATAAATCTAATAATAAATATTCTTTTTAAATATATTTATATATTTATATATATATATTTAATAAATAAATAAATAGATATAAATATATAAATATAGTAAATATATTCTTTATTTAAATATAATTATTATAATTTTATAATTATTGAAATATATAATTATTTATTTATAATTATATAAATACTTTTCAAAAAAATAATATGAAAAACATTATATATATTTATATAATTATATATACAATAAATAAATAAATAAATAAATAAATAAAATAAATATATATAAATATAATTATATAAATATATTCATTATTTAAATAAACTTATTATAATTTTATAATTATTTAATATATATATATTTTTTATAATTATATAAATATTTTTAAAAAAAATATTTATTTATTTATAATAATAAATGTATAAATATAGTAAATATACATTTATAAATATATTTATTTATAAATATTTTTTTACAAATATTTTATTTTAAATTATTAATGAATATTTAATCTTAAGTTCATGCATGTTAAAAATAAGTGAAATTGAATAATTAAAAATGAGTAAACTTTAACAATATTGAAAAAATGGATAAGTTCTTTTAATTAAATATAAATTATTAAAAAAATATGGATATATATTGAAATTATGATGAATAAATATTGAAAATATTAAAACATAGTAAGTAAATTTATATAAAATAAATAATAAAAATTGATTAAATTCCCAAAAAAAATAAAAAATAAAAAATAAAAAATAAAACATATTAAAAATGAATAAATAATACCCAAATTTAATAATAATAGTAATAAATAAATAAAATTTACTGATTCAAAACATAATATATTAAATGTGTCTTGTTATAATGAAATTCTAAAATGAATACAAAAATTTGAATAAATTATATAAATATTAGATATAAGTGTTTATATATAACATTTCATTAACTGTGTAAATATTTTTGTGTATGAATTGTATATAAAATTCATTAATTATATATATATATATATATGAGAAACAAATATAACACACATTTGAACTATGTTAAAATGAAAAATCAAAGTACATTTAATTATGTACATTACTCAATGTAATTAGTCAGTATTTTTAATTTATATTAATTTTTAATTATAAAAAATTATTCACTAAATAGATTTACTATTTAATGCAAAACATAAATATTATGTATTATATAAATCATATTTATATACATTTATATATATATATCTATATATTTAATATATATTATTTATTAACATTATCAATAATTATTTTATTAATTAAATATTTAATATTTTTCTCAATTTACTTATTTTTAATTCTTATATGTTTGATTTTCATTTTACATATGTCTATATATTAAATATATACTATTTATTATTATTTATAATTTATATATAGTATAATTAGTTTATTCATTTTTGTCAATAATTCTTTATTTAATAAAAAATTTAATATTTTTTTAATAAACTAATTATTATTATTTTTATTTAATTATTTCATTTTTTGGACCCTTATCAGTGCTGAAAAAGTGTTGATAAAGAATCCCTTTATGGGTGCTAAAAAAAATGCTGATAATGTTACCCTTTATCAGCGCTAAAAATAAAGCATTGATAAAGGGTACCCTTTATCAACACTAGAAAAAGTGCTGATAAAGGGTACCATTTATCTACATTAAAAAATCATTGATAAAATATTCCATTTATCCTCTCTTGTTTTAGTGCTGATAAAGGCCACCTTTATCATCGTTTTTTTCTAGCGGTGATAAATGCCAGTGCTATTAAAGATCTCTTTGTATTAGTGGTCTTAATAATTATTACATAGTTGGCTTGTGGTCCCTCAAACCATGTGGTTTGATCAATAATGGTTTCACATTATGTTTGGTTTTGATATTTAGGATTCTCTCTATAACGACCCATACTTTACATACATGGTTATTACTTCAAAATTAAATCATACTTATTACAACATATAACAAAACAATGAAAGGACCGTATAGGTATAGTGTCTTTAGAAACTGAGAAACATAAACAACTGGTTCATAAAGCATCTACATTGTCTCCCATTTATTTCATCATATCTATAGTCCCTTTTGGCATATCTTACTTAATATTCTTCTTCCTGACCTGGGGAAAGAAAACATACAAAAGGGTGAGCTCAAATGCTCAGTAAGGGTAAACAAAAGAAATATCAATTACATCATATTCATAAGAACATAAGATTTTGGAAATCTTAACCTGCAAAAGAAATCATAATTTCATAACATGGGATAAATCATAGTAGTGATATGTAATCCCAATAATCATAACTTAAAACATGAAGCTTTTTGGCATACACACATAATCATATAGAATCATTTCTTATTAGTCAAGACTCATTTCCAAGACTATCTTAGCGGACAAAGTCCATTTCTGAACTGAGTTCACTCCTCATTTCAGTCCTATTTCACTGAACCGGTTTAACCTTCCGTTCCAGCCATATCTATCTCATGAGATATAAATCTTTACCCAATGCATTGTAGGGATATATAGGTCCCACCCATCTCATAATGATACCATTCTTATGTGTGCCATAAAATCAAAAATCATACATCATTGCATAACCCATGTAATAAAATGGGATTCTTAAACATCGTGACATCATAAAACAATTCATATAAGATAAAGGAATTCATAAAAATAATTCCATCACAACATAATCAAATCAATGTTTTGATAGGGATATAAACAGAACCCTATATTCTCTTAGATGGAAAATAATTTTGATAAAACACTTGAACTCCATTCTTGAGGAAAATATCATTTCTACTTCAAAAACATTTTTTCCTTTCTTAACATGTCATACTATTTTAAACTAAAAAAAGTTGATTAAAAATAAACATGAAAACTTGTAAAGGAATATTCTTGGAAATAATTTTTTAAAAATTCATTCATGCCGTATAAGTTAAAAAAACATTCTTCTCGTACTTTTGTCAGAAAAAGTCAAAAAGTACCTCGTATGAAAAACGACAAAAGATTCCTTTCCTATATTTTACTAAAAACTCACTGAAGGGTAAAATTGGATTTAAATAATTGTAGGTGGATGGAAATAATATTACATATTGAGGAAACATGGATGTGGATGATAAAATACACCCCAGTAAATACCAAAGTATAAACAATCTCGGATAAAAATGAGATTGTGATATTTTCCCTTACCTTAGGTCCGATTTGCTTCGTAAGTGTCCGAACCTCCTATATAATGATTTAAATAATGTTATTTACTTATTCCAGAATCATAATTATTTTTATGATATCATATATGGTCATATTCTTAGCTTCTTATTAGTAATATTTCATTGTTACTTGTTATTCGTGTGTTTATTGCTTTTTGTTCTTATGCGTGTTTTGTCAAATAAATTCTTATTATTCTTTTTAGGTTATAGATACCTAATTTACATAATGGTATTAGTGTAATATATATCATATTCATTCATTAAATTAATTTATATAATCATTATTCAATGAAGATCATGTAGAACGAGTCGCATCACATCGTGGAGACGGTATTCCGTACGTACGCACGAGCGACGACATCGTTCCCATGATCGTGTAATTGTATTGTAGTGTATGTATAATATTTAATAATCAATAACACTTTACAATAATCATATATAGTTATTTATTTTCACCATTATACCCATCCAAGTAAGGTGGTGGTGGAAAATAGATTACACCACGGCGTGGAGACGGTATTCCGTACGTACGCACACGCGGTGATTTCGTTTTTCATAGGATGGATAGATGGTGAAATAGGGTTGTTTCATACTTATAATAACATATAATTATATGAGTGATACTGATGTTATTACTTCATAATGAAAAAACTAAATAAGAATAAGTGGAAGAAGAAATAAAGTTGAAAGAATCGGTAACGGATATTACCTCTTCTTTGAAGCGCCTCTTTGAGACCTCCTTTTAGGGAACTAAAATTGGTCTTTGAAGAATACCAATACCTCTAGGATGTTTCTAGGGAAGTGTAGAGGATAAATTTTCATAGTTTGGACGAGCTTGAAGGCTCAAAGTAGTGTGAGGAAGAGAGGGAGGAGGTGCCCTTTTATAAGGGAGGAGAGGGGCACCTTTGGAAAAACCAAAAATATTATTTTATTATAAAGTAATATTCGGTTTTTAATAGCTCCAAATTGATTTATTTATAATATAAGGTGGGGATGGGTCGAAATCCTCTCATCCAATAGAATTTAGACAAGTTTAGGTTACTATTTTAACCTTATCATTTAGATTCAACTTTAAGTTAGATAATTTAACTTTTACCGTGTCTTCTTGTTTTCTTACACTATAAGGTTAATAAACTTACCATAACAAGCCAAAAGAACCCCAAGTTGTTTATTATTAATATATATAACCTTATCTAAGTCATTTGGCCAAAAATTATATTTTTAGGAATAAAATAAAAATTAATAATATAATATTTGTTTTAAAAACTATTTTATGTCAATTTTGACACTATTTTGTAATTGATTTTTGTGAAAATAATAACAGAAATATTAGTTAGAAAAAAGTTACTGAAATCAATAATAACATGTCATATTAACATAGAAAATTATTTTAATTCATAAAAAGTCTCAAATTACATTTATTTGAGTATTTATAACATCCATTATGTCAATATTTCATTAATAAGATAATTACTGCATCATCATTGTGTCATAAATAAATTAAATTATTTATTGTCTAAAAATTACAAATAAACTACCATTATGTAGGAAATAGTTTTATCTTTCTAATGATTATTTATAGTCGAATTTATCTTATGTATAACCCTATATTAAAAATTATTTACTTATTAAACTTTGATTTTAATTATTTTAACCTTTCTTTAAATAAATTAATATTAAATGTCCTAATCTAATCCAAGTGGGCCTAAATGGTCATATTTTATTCCTAAGGTTGTTTTTGGTCGAATTACACTTATCCAATAGAATTAGGACATGTGTTAGGATAATAATAATATCATTTTTACCCGTAATTACCCTATTTACTTTTAACCGTGGTAAAAAAAAGTAAAAAGTTACTATTCACCAAAAATTATTTTCATCTCATTGAACCACATTTTACTTACTGACATCAACTGTGTCTCTCGGATTTTTGAAATTCCATTCACAAAAGTGGTAAAATTAAGTTTTATGTAAATTTGCAAATTCTCCTAGGAGGTGGGTAAAAGACGGTCAAAAGTTAAATAAAATTTTTATATATCTAAAATTATTATAAAATGACTCCAATGAATTACTTTGAACTTATAAAGGTATTATGTATCAATTTTGACCTAATATAAATTTAAATAAAATAAATAATTATTTAAATAAAAAGTCAGTTTTTAAATAGTAACCCAGTGTTTTCACTATTCATCCAAAATTGAAAGTTTTCAGAAAAATACCAAAATTTCACCCTAGGCTAATTTCGATATTCCGAATCTAAAAATGAAGTCCATTTTGAAAGATGAAATTTACAAAATTTCAAAAAGTGGTTATTACTATTAATAATGGCTAGTTTTAATAATATTTTAATAGCATATCGTTGTTTAGTGAAACTCGATATTGCGTACGACACAAGATATCGAGGAAGGTCGCGATTGCGTGTAAAGCAAGCCAAGATAGTGTTGTGTGTAGTGAATAATACCTTTGATGATTTATATAACATAAAAACAAAATATTTTTCATAAAATTCTCAGGTGTTACACTCTCAAATAATTTCCTGTAATGGTAGGTGAATCAAGTGAGCCTTATGATATCTTGACTTGTGATTTAGATTTTTGGTGTGCCTTTTCTTGATTGTTTTTTTTGTGAATTTTTTTTATAGGAAAAAAGGGATTTTATAAAATATTGGTTTTTAGAATGGTTTTAAGAGAATGTTAAAAAAGGGGCATTTGAGAAGATTTTTTGTAAAATGAGAAATTTAAAAGGGAATTTTAAGAGAAATTCTTTAAAAAATATCTATTCCATTTGAAAACTTTGAATGTGTTTTATTTTTGAAATTGTATTTAGAAATGTTTTGAATGGTAAATGATTTTAAAATATATTTTTTAAAAGTAGAGGATTTTTAAAATGGGGGTTTGTTTTCTTTTCATAGCTTATAAAATGAATGGTTTTAAGGAAAAAACAAGGGGAATTGAAATTGTTTTGAAAATAGAAGTTAATTTTCTATTTTAAAAATAAGTATTTGAGATTTTGAAATATGAATTTTCTAGAAAACAGGGCACTTGAATGGGGTTTTGGGAAGCAATGTGTTTTTTTCTATATGGATTTGTCCCTTGTTCGGTGGGATTTTTTTGTTTGAGAGTTTTAGGCATAAAATAAATGAGTTCATGTTTCATTTTATTTGAGGTCTACCTCCTAGAATTTTCATACAAAGGATGGATTGTCTATTTCAAGGGATGAAACTCTAGGTGATTCTATTTCTCGTAGGTGTAGTTCCTCTTGTTGGTGGCCCTACCCTGACTCATAATATTATGGCAAGGATAGATTATTTCTTGCTCTTGGATTTGGATCTAGGTTTCTAGAAGTGTACCCTTATTTTTTCATAGTGACCTAGGTTTTTCATAGGCATCAGTGGATATTTTCTTCTTAGTATGATTCTTGGTTTTAGGTTTTAGTGGTCTTTTTGATGGTTTGGAATTAGTGAAAGCCTTTGAGATATTTTGATCCGGTTGTTCTTTGGATGATTCTATGTGGATTCATATGGGAAATTGGTTGTTATTGTGGTGCTTATGATTGGATTATTATCATGTTTCTTGTGGTTTTTGTTTTGGGAGTTTTTCATTTGGATGGGTTGGACATGGGTGATTTCAGGTCAGTGCTTGGGTAACTAGGATGGGTGGCCTTTGGGCAGTTGATCACTTGGGAGTGCTAATTATTTTATGGTTATCCATGAGATGGTTTTCTACATTTGATGTTCTATTTTACCCATTTGAGTATAGTGGCCCAGGTTTAAGGCCTATTTTGGTTTTTGAATCGAGAGTTATTAGAGTTTCTACTCCTTTGGGTTGGCATTTTTGATAGAGGTTCTTTGCTTTCTTTGGGTGTTCAGAGGAAGTGTTCTTTTTTGGTTGCAGTATCTCTTATAGAGTGGGTGTTGTTGATCGACTGATTTATATGAATAATAAATTGGGGGTGGGGGACCCTAATAGGTCTCGATATTTGTTAGGCCTTGTATCCCTCCTTGTTTCTTGGGTTTTACTTGGAGATGTTGGGTGTTGTTTGAGGATGAACTCCATTGTTTTTTAGGAATCTTTTTAGTTAGTGTTTGCTGTTCATATTCCATATTTTATTAATGGATTTTTGGGGGTATAAATATTTATTATGGTGATAATTATCAAACCCTAAGTTTTATAAATTAATTTATCCAGTATTATTTAATATTATTTTGTGGTATTGATAGTTTTCATAAGTTTCAGGCTATAAAATTTTAAATTTCAGAGGTTTTAAAGGGGTGAATGATTATCTAAATTATGTGAAAACTGTGAAATTGGTCCTGTCTTTAGAAAATATATTTTTCCATGGTTAGTTCATAGATTTTTAAACAATCCAGGATCATAGGACTGACCATGCGAGGTGTTTTGAGTGCCTAGTGTAGGTGGCATGGTTTCCACACAGTTTATTAAACTGTTCAGGAAAACCTTGCACTGAACCTTTTTTTTTAATTTTTTGGTTTTATTCTTTTTTACCCTTTTTATTTCCCACTCACTTTTCCTCTCCTTATGTGGCTCCCCTCCTCCCTTATATGGCCACCCTCATTGCTATCTCTCCTCCTCTCTGATGAATTCTCTCCTGTAGACCCCCCATAGCCTAAACCTCCTCCTCTGGCCTCTCCTCTGTTCACGTGAAACACCCCCACAACTGAATCCCCCTTCTCATGCACGATATCCTCCCTCTCTTAACCTACTTCCCATAATGTTTTCTCCATGTTTTCTTGGTGATTTAGGGTCAACACTTCTAGGTATGGTCTCCATGCCCCCCTTCTTCCTTATTCTTATGATTTTCCCTTCCCCTATCCCGATTTTGAGTTTAGATGAACCCTAGAGGTTTTAGGTTGTCCAATTTTGATGTTATTTTTATTTATAGGGTTTTTGGAAGTCTCTTTTCCCCTGATTGGGTGTCCTCTATAAAAGGTGGAACATTTCGGCTCGTGTGCCATTGATTTTAAGCTACGTACCCCTTGTTTTAGAGCTTTTAAATTTAGAAACCTCATGTTTCTTTTGTTTTAATTTATTTTTTTGGTATAAATTTATATTTTTAAATTTATCCATTTTTTTAAAAAATTAAATCACAATTCACATGATTTCCATTCCAATTGGATTATTTTTCCTCTAACTACTCTTGGTTAGATTTCAATAAATCCTGAATATCTGTTGTAAATGTCTTATGTTGTTTTCTTAAAATTTTATAGGTAATTAAAAGTGAGATTTAGATTAAACTTTTTATTAAAAATGGTATTTAATTCTTTAAAATCTAAGTATCAATGGATTATTTCAAAGCTAATTCTCAATTAAGGTTTAAAGCTTATAAATGTTTTATGACCTGTTAAATGGTAATACCCATATACATAGGTATATATATACACATGTGTATGTAAAAATTCATATGTGAAAATATGAATTTGTGGAATGGAAAACATATGTATATATATACAAGTGTATATGAGTTTAATGGTGAAAGTGGAACTTTGTAGATTTAAATGGGAAACTCAAACTTGATTTCAAATTGGTATTAAATAGATTTATTTTTTTTTAAAATAAAATGATAAGGCCCATTTGACACCTCGAAAACATGGTTAGATGATTTCCTCAGATTTGGAATTGGTGTTTGAAATAAAAATATTTTCCCTAGAATTTTTTTATGAATTTTAAAGGTGAAGACCTTATTGGTACTTTAAAATTATTTTCACAAAAAGTGCACACCTCCATAGAATTCCTCTAGTTTAGGGAGGGTCTTCGCATTGATGGTGCTGGGAGGTGGTCTTAGCATGTGTGATGGATTATATTTATTCATGTTTGAGATGCTATATTTTCTCTTTCTTCCTCACCCCCTTTAGTATTATCATGGGATCCTTCACATTATAGTGGGAGTTAAGAGACAATTTCTATTTATCCCTAACCATATATACTAGATCCCCATGGTAGGGAAATACCGCGTGGGTTGTACCACTAGTGAGGCTAGTTGAGAGTATCTTGTTTGGTTATTGACTATATATCACATTGATATATTGGAAAATGGTTCCAAACTAAGTATGTTTAGGTTCTTCTCACTTGATGTTTATGATCTACCCATGATTACAAACTCTATATTTTCTTATACTTGATGGAATATGTTTTCATTGACTATACCATCATTATTTTTATACCATGTACTTCCTTCTTAGAAAATGGTTATCTTAATGTGTATTGAAAAAAATTCTTTTAAAGAAGTTTTAAAATTTATTTTAATTTATTTTAATTTTGGTAAAAAGGGGAATTATCCCAAAAAATATTTTTTTAGTGATTGTTTTCATTTAAAGAAAAGAAAATGTTTATAAATATTAATTATGATTCATTTTACTTAAATAAATGAAAGCCTATTTTGGTTATTTTATTTCAAACTATCCTAATAAGTATCCTCTATCTAAAGTCTTTTACTTAGAGAGTGGTTACCTGACATGCCCACTAATATTATTTCTTATGCCTATATCTTTATCATTTTTTTAGTTTTGGGATCTTATCCAGATTTTGGGAACTCTTGAGAATATTGATTTATCTAAGGTTAGTCTTTATTTTTCTACATTCATTCAGTTATTCCTATTACTTAGTTTTGGTAGGACCTGTTTTTATTTTTCCTAGAATGCCTAGAAAGTTTCCCTTTAAATGATTTACTTTAAACAATTAGGATTTTAATAATTTCTATGGTTGAAGGTGTAGTGATATTACGATAGCTGAGGATAGGAATTGGGATGAACTTTTTATAGGAGAGTGTGACCAAAGTGTGAGAGAGGTTTTTTGTGATCATATTTTTTACCAGTTTTATATTCAGTTTGTTTATTCTTTTCTGCCTTTTTATTTTGGCGTGGATGTTTGATGTATAGATGGGTCATGAAAATTTTTTATTTACATTACACTTCTTGTTTTCTTAGTTATCTATTGGGTTAAACCATTCTCAAGTGGTAATTCCTTGATTCCCAATAAATTATTCTAGCCTATAGAGATTGGGAATTCCCTTTGGGCCCTTTCACAGACCATCTCAGGCATTCGATAGATGGGTAGCTTGGGTAGGTTCATTACATCATGATTTTTCCAAACTATGCACTAACTATGTGCCTTCCCAATGACTCCCAAAATATCCTACATGATTTACTAGAGATAATTCATGGTTTCCCCTAACCATTATGAAATCGTGAACCCTTTAAAACACTTCCAAAACATTCCCAAACCACCCAAAAACTCTTGAAACATAACCCAAGCATTATATAACATGAAAATGAACAATACAAGATTAAATTACTTGAAATTGGGGGTGTTATATTCTCACTACCATTGGTCTTTACATCCTCATAAAGTGGGAGTCTGATATTGTGTTGGAAGAGCTTGGGCCATTACTCTAACATTTCCTTTTCATGTTCCCATGCCTCTTTCTAAATCTGACCATGATACTATAAAACCCATACCAAACCAATGATTTTATTACATAAGAGCATCTATTACCTATAAAAAATTCATATTGGAACATGTATCAATATAGAATCTAGTTCAAGATCAATATGGTCCCATCAAATCACATGTCCAGGATTAGGGTGACACTTCATCAGTTGAGACACATGAAACATATTGTGTACAAAACCGAACCTTGGCAGTAAAGATATTCAACATGCCACATCACCAAGCTATTCAAGTATCTCAAAAGGTCCAATTTATTGAGGAGAACACTTTAATTGATTAAAAAAATGAAATCTACCTAGACTTAGATAGTTTCTTAAGAAAACATGATCACCCACATCAAATGATAATGGTTATTGATGATGATCCACATATGATTTATGATGAACATGATCCACCACCATCATCTTTATGATCATTTGAATATTCTCCATCATCTCTTGCATAATGCTTGGTCCAAAAAGTAAAGTCTCACCTATTTCTACCCAATAAAGTGGATAATGATAAGGATGATCATACCATGATTCAAAAGGATCCATATATATTGAGACTTGAAAACTATTATTGTATGAGAAATCAAAAACTGGTATATAGTCCTCCCATATACCACCAATATCAATCACATAATATCTATTCATGTATTCTAATGTTTGGATTATCTATTTGGGTTTTTATCTATTTGAGGATGATAAATTGTGCTCATGGTCATCTGGGTTCCAAGGGATTATTGCAAGGACTTACAAAACCAAGATGTAAACATGGGGTCCCAGTCAGATATAATTAAAACTGGAATGCTATATGTCTTTAAAACTTTCTGAATATTTATTTTTGATAATTCTTACATCATATTAGATTCATGAATGGGGATGAAGTGAGGTGAATTTGTGAGATGATCCACAATCACCCATATGGCACAGTGTTTCCTAACTATTATCAAAAGATGTAGGTTTTGAGTGTAGTAAAAGCTTGGGAGGGATGATTCCCAACTTTTAATTTTACCATATTTAATGAAAAACCTGAGATCTATTTGATGATGAACACCATAATCCAAGGAATTGAATCAATTAAATAGGAAAAAGGAATAGAAAAACCAGAACCAAGAGAGTGGATCAACATATTTTTTTTATAATTAGTTTAATTAAATAAGAATTAACTCCAAGGGGATTCTTTCTTCGTTGATGTATTCAGCCACATATCTGTAAGTGTATTGTCATTTCATTGTAGAGATCAAGGGTATATCTCCTCTATCAGTGATCCACACGTGTCCCATGTATCTCCAGACGTCACCGAATGAGTCTCCGTGTGCTAGCACAGAAGATCCTTGCACTTGTGATGTCCGCCTTCGATCGCCTTGAGAATCCCTTCCAAAGCATTCTCCTTGATCCGGTGGAGGAGGATCTCTCTCGTTCTAGAGAGCGTTTTTGAAGAGGTATGAACTCTCTAGGCTTGAGATATTTTTTGTAACTATTTGTGTAGAACCTAATAGGTGTCCCTTGGCATGCCCTTGGCTAATGAGATAATAATATTACCAGACATTTATTTCACTAGGGTAATAATAAATAATTTGTACAAGTTCCTTTAATTATTTCATTAATCCTAGCAAAACCTCCATGTCAAATAATAAAAAAACATTATTATTTCCTGATATGTGATTAACTTACAAGTTATAATTAAATATTATTTAATCAAATAATATTAAATATTATTATTTCTCACTAGACCATTAAACTAGTTCCACCAATCCTTTTCAATATTTATTAATTATTTTACTCACAGTATATTCTCTCAAATAACTAGTGATAGAATAAACGCGATCAAGCATACATGAATAATTATTAAACCACAACTAGGAATAATATTTATTCAATTTGTTAAATAATAAATTTTTTAACTAAGATACTGGATACACTTAGCATGTGACCCTCTAGGCCTCTTTCTTAGTGACATTAGGCAAACCTGCCTAAAGTCCAAGGCTAGAGTCTAGTAACACACTAAGGCACCCATATAGAAAGAAGTTAATGCTGCAACAACATTTCACCTTATATGAATTTTTACTATGTAATATAATCCCTTTATCACAATATCTCTAATCGAGAAGGTTGCATACCAGTTTCATCAACCTATATGCTCGATATCTCTTTCTTTGACTTTCTAGAAATAGAACTTTCCTATTGATCACCATGGACAAGGATTTATTTAGGCTATATCATTTTCATCAAAGAGACTAAGATATTATCTTTTTTTTAAAAATAGAAGGGATAAATCCTTTATCACATTATTAATTAATGTAATATTACTCATGATGCACCCAACATATCCTACCTCACCATGAATATCTATCATCATGGTTTTTGTCAATACATTTAAGCCTGTAAATCATAATATTCATTAATAATAATCATAAATTATAAAGATCAATACAAACATCCACAAATAGGAACATCCAATGACACTTATAAATGTGGATTTCCTAATGTCGGGTCTCGTTCTCATAATATCCTACTGAATATCACTGAGGGTGTACACTATGAGAAGGTTCCTCAAAGTCCTATGAGTCTCCACCCCTAATAGCCTATATCATTTTTGTCCCTAAAATGATATCATCCATCTATAGAACATATATTCAAGAATAGTGTCATAACACTTCTGGGTTCTCATCATAACAGAGATATGCTATGAACTTTTAGTGAAATAGTTTATCTTAGGACATTATCACATATAATGTTATGTAGAAGAAAAATCATGATGTGATAAGAAATTTATTAATATTCAAAACCATGAATATAAGTTATCATAAAGTACAAAATAATTTGGTTCTAGGGAACCAACTCCAAAAGACTCCCACTTTCACTAGAGCCAACTACTAACTACCTTCAGTCTGCTCACTCTCACATGATACTCATGATTCTACTGAGATAAAACTTTAGTCAAGGGGTACACCATGTTCTCTTTCATAGATACTCTGCTCACTATAACTTCACCCCTTTGATAAAAATACCTCAAGAGGTGATACTTACATAGTATGTGCTTTTTTAGTTGGCATGACCTTGGATATTTTGCCAGAGCCACTACTGTAGTATTATTACAATAAAATGTGATAGGGTATTTGCTGCAAGGTACCACATCAATCTCTTGGACAAAGTTTTGAATCTAGATGGATTATTTGGATACATCGGAAGCTACTATGTACTTGAAATCTGCTATAGAATCAGCTAAAACTGGTTACTTTAAACTCTTCCATCTCACAGATCCTCTATTGATACAAAAAACATATCCTAATTGAAAATTTAGATCATTCTGATCTTTATGAAAAATAGCATCAACATACCCTCTAATGACAAGCTCCTCATCTTCTCCATTCATCGGTAACATACCCTTATTTCTTCTTAGATACTTAAGGATAGTCTTAAAAATAGTCCAATGTTGTTCTCCTAGATTTACTTGATATATACCTACCATGATTAATGCATAGGTAACATCAAGTCTAGTACATAACATGGAATACATGATCGATCCTATCGTAGAAGCCTATGTGATCTTACTAATTCTATCTTTCTCCTGTTGTCTCTGGGGACACATTTTCTTAGAAATATTTAAACCATGTGACATTGGAATGAATATACTCTTAGATTGTTCCATATTAAATCTCTTTACTATCTGGTCAATATATGTACATTGTCTTAGTCTAATAAGCCTATTGGATATATCATGAATAATCTTGATCCCTAGAATGTAGGATGCTTTGCCTAAGTCATTCACAGAGAAGCACTTATTCAACCAGTCCTTAACAGATTGTAAGACTGGTATGACATTTCCAATAAGTAATATGTCATCAACATATACTACTAGGATAATTACCACATTCCCACTAAAACTTTTGTAAACACACAGATCACATTAGTTTTTAACGAAACAAAATTCATTTATGGATTCATCAAATTGAATTTTCCATGACCTAGATGCTTTCTTCAATCCATAAATGGATATATACAACTTGAAAATCCTTTTGAAATCACCTGGGGTCACAAAACCTTTTGGTTGTGTCATATATACATCTTCCTGAAGGTTCCTATTAAGGAATGCAGTTTTGATATACATCTACCAAATCTCATAGTCATGGTAAGATGATATGGGAAATATGATTCTTTTGGATTTAAATATGGACACTCATGAAAAGGTTTCATTATATTCAATTCCTTGATGCTGTTTAAACCCTTTAGCCACTATCCTTACTTTATAAGTACTTATTTTATCTTACATGTCTAGTTTCCTCTTGAATACCCATTTACACCCAATAGTATTTACATCAACTAGCACATTGACCAAAACCCAAACTTGGTTCTAATACATAGAATCCATCTCAGAATTTATAACTTCGAGCTATCTTGTAGCTTATGGGAAATATAATACCTCATTGTAGGAGAGAAATTCATCATTGTCCAACAATAATGAGTCACCATCCTCGGTGACTAGAAAACCATATCTCTTTGGTTCTCTTATCTCTCATACACTCATACACAATACTTGTGTTTTAGGAACTAATTATTCCATGGGGACCTATGGAACTTGTTCCTGTACCAATTCATGTGAATCTTGAGCCTCAAATTCATCGAATTCAATCTTTCTCCCACTATCATTTTTTTAGGATGTGCCCCCTCTCAAGAAATATGTATTGTCTAGAAATAGTCACTTTCTTTTCTAATAGGTTGTATAAGTAGTATCCATTTATTTCCTTAGGATAACCTATAAATACACACTTCGTGCCCTGGGGTTCTAGTTTTTTTCTTGATAAATCCTTAAAAAATGCCTCACATCCCCATACACGTGTGTGCAAAAAAATGGGTTTCGTTCCACTCCATAGATCAAAGGTAATTTCATTTTCCTCTTTAATTGGTACTCATTTTAATGTGTATACCTTAGTTTGTAATGCATATTCCCGAAAGAATAATAGAAGATCTGTATGACTCATCATCGACCTTACCATGTCCAATAAGGTACGATTCCTCATTTCACTAACACCATTCCACTATGGTGTATAAGGTGGAGTGAGTTGAGATAGAATCCCAAACTCCTGTAAAAAGTCTATGAACTCTTGGTTAAGATATTCTCCACCTTAATCCAATAAAATCTTCTTTATCTTCCTACTAAGATGATTATATAATTAATTATTGAATTCCTTTAATTTCTCAAAGGACTCATACTTATACCTCATCAAGTAAATACATCCATATCTACTCAAGTCATCAATAAAAGTTATGAAGTAATAATATCCACCTCTAGACTCTATTAGAAATGGTACACACACATCAGTGTGTACTAATCATAGAAGCTCAGTGTCCCTTTCACCCTATCCACCAAATGATGGTTTGGTCATTTTATTTTTTAAACAAACAAGACATCTATCAAGTTGTTTTAGCTCAGAAGAGTATAAATAGACATCTTGATACAACTTTATCAAATGATTCTCATTTACATGGCCAATTTAGTGATGCCACAACTGGGTGTTTTATGATTCATGTGAACCTGATTCATTATCAATTTCTAACACTTGGTTTTCATAATTTAATACATACAAACCATTATTTAAATGTGACACACCATAAAATATTTTTTCCTTATAAAAGAAACCAATTTTATTTCTAAACATGAAAATAAACCCATCTATATCTAAACTTGATACAAAAATTATGTTCTTGGTAATAGTTGGTACATAACAATAGTAACATAAAACCAAAATCATCTTGGTTGGAAATGAAAGGTGTTAGTCACCAATGGAAAGGGAAACCAACCTCACACTATTGGAAGCTCACAGATCCACCTCTCCTCTGATAATTTTCCGAAATATATTTAGTTCCTACATTTGGATACAGATGTGAGAACCACAAGCTACATCTAATACCTAATGTTTAGAAATGGAAAGTTTTCATTGGATAAAGAACACACCTTTGGCTTCCCATTTTCTCTAGGTATAGTTACTCTTATAGTGGCCTAACTTGACACATGAAAAACACAATGCCTCCTTTTCCTTTACATACCTTTGTATCTTATTCTTCTTAGTTGAATAATGCTCAGGTGATTTAGACTATTTACAGGTCTTAGGCCCCCTTTCCTTGTATTTTCTCTTCCTATTCACTATAAGGACTATAGGTTTCTCATGCCCCATTTCCTCTTGCACTTGGCGAATTAGGGTCATAAGTTTCAATAGGCTCTTATCATCACTACTCATATTATAATTCACAATAAAACTAGAGAAGTCCTTGGGAAGTGATTAAAGTATGAGATCTGTATGCAACTCATCTGGGAATTTAATCCCTAAGATGTGTAGATTCTCAATGTAGTTGATAATCTTGACTACATGAGGCCCAACTGGTGCAGAATCTCTAATCTTATTTGTGAACAAAGCATTGGAGATCTCATACCTCTCTTTTCTCTCCTTTTCTTGATAGAGATCCCAAAGACGATACATCATGCTATAAGAATCCATTTCCTCATGTTTCTTCAAGATTTCATTAGACATGGATTATAGAATGAAGCACCAAACATCTATAACATTGTTTAGATGTTCTTGTATAGATAGATATCTTCACCACTTGCCTCATTTCCAGGCGCAACTAGTGAAGGCTCTTCCAAAAATGTACAATTTCCTTTCATGGAGAAGGATGACCCGTAAGTTCCTTTTCAACTCTTGGAAATTTTTTTCATTCACAAGTATGGATTGAAATGATATATTTGATTTCATTTTTGATGATGTTTTTACAAATAAGTTGATTGCAATTTTAGTATTTTATCTGATAAAATTTAGAAAAATAAATAAATTTTATATTTATTAGTCTTCCACTATTTTATTGAAACCCAATATCCCTCACCATTGGCATCAGAATATCCTATTTCTTGGATATTTTAGTGGAAAGGATCCATATTCTATTCTCATTACCCCAACTTTGGCTTGTCAAGCAACTAAAATGATTTTAGATAGATATTCCAAATGCCAACTACATTAACTCATAGTTCCTTGATATGTTGAGTGGACTCCCCCATCCTGAAATCATTAATTTATATTTCCTTAACCTTTACCTCTCAATTGCAGCAAGTCTTGCTTGGGAGGTTAGCCCTTGTTGTCAACCAAGGTAAGTCAACCTAAAACTTCAAATTATAATTCCTTGATAATTGAAAGCACCCCAACTTTGGCTGGTCAATCACTTTTAATTAAGGTTTGATTATAACTGAAGTAATGAAATGCTATACCGACTTAATATTTTATTGATGGATTTTATCCTTTATGTGTAAATTTACATTTATTATCATTATTACATTCTTATTAATATTATGTGGGATTACTTAAGTGATTAACAATGTCTTTAGATAATATTTACGCATAAGCCAATTTATTTTAGTTCCATCCTTGAATTCTTGTCAATTAATTAATTATGTGATCAAGAAAAAACATCCATAATGAAATAACCATGAAAATGATAGAATTAAAATAAAGGGTATGATCATGATCTTGTTTTAATGGTTAGTTTATCTAGCGGTTGATAAAATAACTGATGAACTAGGGGAGAAACACCTTGAACCATTTAAGGTTTGTGTTTATATCTTTCCACCTGTCCACTTTTGTATCTTCTTGGATTGGTTTCAACTCAGCTCCTAACTTGAACCGCCTCCACTAGCTAGGGAGCTCCATCCATTACATATGCTTTTACTCACACAAAGGCTAGGGGTAAAAGGGGGTTTACATAAAAGAAACCATGGGAATATAGACCCTACATATTAATGAGGAGATAAGGCACATAAACCAAAATTTTAATTTAATAATAAATTAAAAGAAAACCAATCACATACAAAGGTATGGTCTATCTCATAATCATCCACATGCATGCAACGATTTACACATTTAATAAGATGAAAATTCAATTATTTAATCATTCTTTTTTAAGAAAAATCACTCTTGAATCAATTAATTATTATCTTTACTTAATCAATACTATTTATCTTAAACCTTTTTCTGAATTTCTTGAGATTCTCATCCATTATAATTTTAAAAAAATTAATAAATTTATTTAAAATTAATTGTGTACATAACTTTTACCTTGGAGGTAACCCAGTGAATACCCATCCAAAACTACCCAACATGTATTATACTTGTGTACACTTTATTATTTGTGACATATAGCATGAACATAGAATATTAACTGTAATACAACTCATACATGACGTGCAGATCTTGAATATTACACAGATGTTAATAAAACACACACACACACACACACACACACACACACACACACACACACATATATATATATCAAATCCTATCACATGGCATGTCCTAGCTTTATTCCCACACACAAGTATATGTATCAAGGGTTACATAATATAATAAATTTTAAATTTTTGTAACTGGTAAAAGTACATGGTGTGTAGATCCAATCTACATGGCATGTATATTATACACCGTGTATCCAAAGTACACGCCTAGGGACTCGACATGTGAGGTGTACTTAGAAAATATTTGGAGTAGACGGTGTGTCCAGTGGGCCACATTCCATGTTGACTCCTTGTTACATGGTCACCAATCAGGTATACCGTGTATATAATACACAGCCCGTCTCTGACCTAAAAGGGACTACACACTATTTCTAGTGGTCCACACAGTGTGTAGTCTAGATGACCATGAGCCAGTATATCCCAGTCAACACAGAGTGTAAGAATTAACTACATCACGTGTCATTAATGAACATAGATTGATTAATTTTCAAAATACTCTTGTTGCATTGAACACAAATACATGGTGTGTAATTCCGATTGCATGGTGTGTACTGATATGATACCTAGATAGAATCCTTGGAACCTCAGGATGTGATCATCAATATAATTTTAATCATAAAATTAATTGTTTCTATTAGATATGTGAGAAATTATAGAGAAAGAAACCGATATCATTATTCAAATTAAAAATAATGATTAAACTTGAATTAAAAAACTAAATTATAAATGTGAGAATCAAAAAAATATATTAAATAATTAAAAATAATAATATGTCTGATCTGATACCACTTATAGGTTCTAGGCGCGGTGGAAGTGTGGGAGGTATGATGCCTAACTTTTAATTTTTTCCATATTCAATGAACAACCTGGGATCTATGCAATGATGAATGCTGTGATCCATAGAATTGAATCAAAGAAATAGGAAAAAGGAATATAAAACCCAAAACCAAGATAGAGTATCAACATAATTTGTTTAGAATTAACTTAATTAAATAAGAATTACCTCTAATGTTATTATTTCTTCGTTTATGTGTTCGACCACATATATGCAGGTGTACCATCATTGTGTTGTAGAGATGAAGGGTAGATCTCCACTAGCAGTGATCCACATGTGTTCCAAGTATCTATAAACGTCACCAAAGGAGTCTCCAGGTACGAGCACGAAAGATCCTTGCACTTACGATGTCCGCCTTCGATCACCTTGAGAATCAATTCCAAAGCATTCCCCTTGATCCATTGGAGGAGGATCTCTCTTTTTCTTGAGAGTGTTCTTGGAGAGAGATGAATTATCTAGGCTTGAGATATTTTCTCCAATTCATTGTGTATAACCCAATAGGCATCCCTTGGATTTCCCTTAGCTAATGAGAGAATAATATTACTAGGAATTTATTTCACTAGGGTAATAATAAATAATTTACACAAGTGCCTTTAATTATTTCATTAATCCTAGAGAAACTCCCATGTCAAATAATAACAACAACATTATTATTTCCTAACATGTTTTTAACTTATGAGTTATAATTAAATATTATTTAATAAAATAATATTCAATATTATTATTTCTCACTGGACCATTAATCTCAGTCTGCCAATCCTCCTCAATATTTATTAATTATTCTACTCATAATATATTCTCTCAAATACCCAGTGAAAAAAATAAATGTGACCAGGAATGCATGAATAATTATTAAACCACGACTAGGAATAAAATTTATTCAACTTGTTAAATAATAAATTATTTAACTGATATACTAGATACACTTAGTGCGTGACCCTTTAGGACTCTTTCTTAGTGGAATTAGGTGAACTTGCCTAAAGTACAAAGTTAGCATCTAGCAACACGCCAAGGCACCCATAAAGAATGAAGTTAATACTGTAATGACATGTCACCTCATACAAATTCTCACCATGTAATATAACCCCTTTATCACAATATCTCTAATTGAGCATGTTTCATGCTAGTTCCATCAACCTATATGCTTGATATATCTTTATTTGACTTTATTGAAATATAACTTGCCTATTAATCACCATGGCCATGGATTTATTTAGGCTATATCATTTCCATAAAAGGAATTGATATATTATCTTCTGTTAAAGAATATAAGGGTTAAATTCTTTCTCGCATTATTCATTAATGCAATATTACTCGTGACACACCCAATATATCCTACCTCATCATGAACATCTATTGTCATAGTTTTCATCAATACATCTAAGTACGTGATTAATAAAATTCATTAATAATAATATTAAAGTTAAAGGACCAATACACATGTCCTCAGATAGGAACATCCACGACACTTATAAATGTGGATTTTCTACTGTTAGGTCTCATTCTCATAATATCCTACTGGATATCACCAAGGGCGTACACCATGAGAAGGTGCTTCAAATCCCTATGAGTCTCCACCACTGATAGATTGTATCATTTTTGTCCCTCAAATGATATCACCCAGATATAGAACATATATTCAAGAATAGTATCATATAACTTCTGAGTTCTCATCAGAGTAGGGATCCACTATGACCTTTTAGTGCAACAATTACTCTTAAGACATTATCACATATAATGTTACACATAAGAACAATCATGATGTGATAAATAATTTATTAATATTAAAAACCATGAATATATGTTGTTATAAAGTACAAAAGAAGTTGGTTATAGGGAACCAACTCCAACAGAAGACTCATAAAAAAATTGATAACTATTTACACCCATTTACACACAAGAATAGGTGAATAATGCAACATACCAGTTAGTCATTGGTGATCCACCTAGACTTGCTAATAAGTGAGGAATATCAATACAAACTTCACCACTCTCCACTTAATGATAGCCCAATTTTTTTTTTCTATCAGTGCTTTATTCATCTTATGGATACTAGTATGAATAACCCATCATGAATGGTGGTAGGTAGGAATAATATATTAATGATAAGTAGGAGTAACCACAATACAATCTATAAAATATAGCACATAGTTACCATCTAGTGTCCATCCCTCAATGGTCTCCCCACTTTTGAGTTTTTAAATCATGGTTAAACATTCAGGGTTGGATGTCTAAGAATACTTAACCTACTCAGAAAAAATAGTAATAAAAGAAAATGTAAAGAAAACATCAATTTCACCTTGATTAGAACAATATATATGCCTATTAGCTATGATCGATATTAGCTGACACCAATCTAAAGCCTCTTTAACCAACTGATTGTAAGAATTCATACTCATTGCATCTACCACTAAATTTCCTTTTCCCAATGTATACATCAAGTTAAAGTCAAACCTTTATAGATATTTCATCCATATTCATTAACTTAGATTCTAATCCCTTGTGAGAAAATGTGTTTCAATCTCTTATGATCCGTGAACACTATGAATTTTTCACCAAAAAGGTAATGATGCCAAGTTTTCAAGTCTTAGACTACAATTGAAAATTCCAAATCATGTATTGAGTAATTATTCTCATGAAACCTCAACTTTCATGATCCATAACCTACAACATGATCTCCCTACATGAGAACACATCCCAACTCAGAACCAATTGCATTACAATAGACAACATAGCCTTGTCCTAACTTCAGTAATGTAAGGATAAGTGCTGATGTAAGACAAACCTTAATCTCTTGGAAACATTTCTAGAAATCATCACTATATTGGAAAGCAACACCATTAATTATCAAAGCTATCATAAGTGAGGAAATTCATGAAAAATCACGAATCAAGTGTTAATAATATCCCACCAATCCAAGGAAACTGCGTATCTCAAAAATATTCATTGGTGGTTTTCAAGAGATAACAACTTCTACTTTTTCATGATCCACTGAGCCTCCTCTTTTAGAAATGACATGGCCAATGAAATGTACCTCTTTTATATAGAAGTAAAACTTTTAAATCTTGTAATAAAGGTAATTTTCTCAAAAGATATCCAACACTATAGCTAAGTGTTGTTCATGATCGATATTTGTCCTAGAATACAGTAGAATATCATCTATGAAAACCACCATAAAGTAGTAAAGATAACTTTGTAAAATTTTATTTTTAAATTATATAAAAACCAATGGTTCATTCATAAGATCAAAGGGAATATCCATGTATTCATAGTGACCATAAAAAATCTTGAAGGACGTCTTTGGAATGTCCTCTCTCTAAAACAGAAGTTGGTGATACCATGTTTATAAGTCAATTATATAGAAATAAGAGGATACCCTAAATTGATAAAACAGATCATCAATTCATGGAATAATATATAGATTTTTTAACATAACTTGTTTAAACTTATGATAATCCACACAAATATGAAGAGTTCCATTTATTTTCTTAACAAAAAAAACTAGTGTGACTCATGGAGATGTACTAGGTCAAATGGACACTTTTCTTTCTAATTTTTCCAACTGGAATTTAAATTACCTTAATTACATTGGTTATATCCTATAATATGGAAGTGAAATTGGAATTTTCCATGGTATGAGATCAATTGTAAACTCCACTTATCTTTCAGGTAGAAACCAAAAGAAATTATCAAGAAAAACATCAGAAAATTGGTCAATGATGGTTGGAAAATATCTATGTTTCATTACATTAATAGATGCTAGAGTAACCACTACATAATGATAAGAGATATTCCAAACCACTAGTACTAAAGGTCCTGATATTATTATATTCATATAACAATATCCTTTTAAATATATCCTTAAAAACTTTGAAATATGTGAAACTTACCTATCAGGAATAACAATCATCAGGGGACTTGAAGGAAGTCAACTAATCCATTCCCAAAATTAGGTTATAGATATCCATATCAAGAATAATGAAATACAAAACCAATTAAACCCCATATATAATTATAGAACTCACTGTACTCTTAGAGTCTCAACACTCTCATTGGCCTAGAAGTGTTTGAAGTTTCAAGATAGAAGGCATCATGTCAACATGTAAACCAATATGATCAACAACATAAGAAGTAATGAAAGAGTGGGATGTGCCTATATAAAATAAGTATTTTATAAGGGTATAATTTAAGATAATCATACCTTGAACCATTAAATGACCAGATTTATCTTTTATAATCACCTTATTAGTTCTATACAAGTGTTTACTCTCACTCCCTTGATCCTTACTTACTTGTTGAGATTGTATTGCCTGAGGATTCATGGTGTTCCTAGAATCACTCTAGCTCACTTAGTTTTGTGTATGAGAGTTAACTTGGAAAGTTTATCTAGTCAAAGCATAATACGTTTGAGATACATGAGATACCTCTCAAACACTAGAATTTGGAGAGCTATGACAATAATAATGTATATGTCCTATTCGATTACAATAGTGATAAACTTGAGGTGGTGTCATGTAATCTCACTTCATATGAGTGAAAGAACCATACTAGAAATAGCCAGGATTGCTATTGGATATTAAAGGAGGGTTTAACAATTTAGTAGTCAGAGCCCGATCTACAATACCTCCTTGAGAATAGGTGTCCCCATTATGCTTATTCCCAACATTAGAGTTCCCACTTGTTATCATAGGGACAAACATACTTCCTCCCACAGGATCCTAGATAAGATCCCTTTATACCATAATCAATCTATTAAACATCTCTGTATAATCTATAATACATAGGATGGTTATTTTAGAATGGATCTCTATTTGAAAACTCCATTTAAATACGTGTGACTTCAAGGATTCACTAGCTTCTACCTCAAGAGAAAAATAAACTATGTTCATAAACATATCTTTATACTCTGTTAACAATAAGTTCCCTTACTTTAGGCTAAAGAAATCCATTATTCAGGATATATTGATTATGTGATGATATAATTGTTTGTTGAACAATTATTCAAAGTCCTCCCATGTAATATGTTGTCCAAGTCTAGCTAAGATAGATAAGTCCCACAATTGTTGTGAAATATCCTCTAGTATATATACTAGTATCTTGACCTTTTAGCTCATTCGATGTACCAAGGAAATAAAAGATTTCATTCATTCCATTCAGAATTTTTTTTCTCTTTTAGGCTTAGAATCTCCCTAAAATATGGGTGAATTTTGTTTATGAAACCGTATAGAGTGATCCACTTGTTAGGGTTCATCATTCTGATTTCCTCTACCAATGGACCGAAAATCCCAAATGATCCTCTGGACTAGTTATTGGTTCACCTGTGTCTCAGATAAAAACCACATTTTTTGCAACAAATCCTTTATAATTTATATGATATCTACCTAGTAACATTCTATAAACTCGAGAAAAACTACATTTAGTCTCCACTCACTAGAAATTGAAGGATTAGAAAATTCCAAATCACTATAAGCATCAAGCATTACAACCAATATTTCAAAAGATCTACCATTTTAACCATTTTTATAAATCATTAAACACAATATAAAAAATTTATTCATAGTGGGGAGTCTCAATATCAATGCATGATATGTAATACTCATATTCTAAACCCATGATAATGCGATAAAACACACCTAAAAGTGTTGTAGAACACTTTTTTTGTAACTAGACTACCCTGTAAACTTGAAGTTCTATATAAAAGGTCAGATACGTCTTTTTATGATATAAATTTCATGTTTTAAAATTGCTAACTCCTTGCTACCATCCCAAGAGATAGAAACACTATACAAAAATGATATCATTTGTAACATCCTTCCCCTCATCCATTGGCTAGAGAAGAGGAGGAGGTGCCACTAACCTTTGGTGACATCCCCAATATACCAAAGGCTGAAAAAAATGTCAAGGGATTAATGGAAATTTGGGGGATTATTTTTCCTAAATAACCAAAACAACTGTAGATATATAATACAAACAACCAAACTAACTATATGATGCATGAGTAATAATAATACAACTCAAAAGAAACCAGATAAAAAAACATCAGGGTATCGGCGAAAAGAAGTAAAACATGATACAAAGAAAACAAAAGACAATCAAACACAGAAACACCAATGTGTCCTCACACCAATGACACCAATAGATTACTACAAGATCCAAACACCAAACAAAGGAGTAATGCATTAGGATTCACTAATAAAAAAATGAGACACATTTTCTTTACTTGAATATCAGAATATTACATCTATACTGACATCAAATTTCCCAAGTAGGGGGTGAGTATAAACTCAATAGGTATCCCCAAAATAATTCCCAACACATCCCACTTGGATAATAACTTGTTATAAAATTTTATATGAAATATAAGAAAAGTAGATAAATAGTTTGTTGTCAATCTATAAATAAGTTCCATATAAAGAAAACATTAACAAAAATTATAAACATTTATTACCACTTGGAATAATCAATACATGTCTACCCCCATACAAATGTATGCATGAAACCATGGACCTCCCTATACTCATGATTGGTAGGTAATACTTTCACCAAGACATCATTTGGTGAACCTATTTGATGATGGAACTTCATTCCATTAATCTGTACCACTTTGAGGGTGATAAATCACACCATTATCTAACCCAAATGAACCTAAACACATGCCACCATGTATTCCATTCTCTCATATCAAATCATTAAACATAAAAAAATTCTTTTGAAAACAACTTTATTTCAAGAATTTAAGCAAACACCATATAAAAATCATTCCAAACCAAGGATTTAGGTGCTAAACCAAGAGAGTTTTCCAAAAAAATCGGAGAGAAAATAATTTAAACACCAAGACTTCAAGTTCTAGATTGATAATAATGAGCGAGAATCCACCAACCTCATGATAGTTAAATAAATCAAAAAAATGACACATGAAATCTCTAGATCCATCCTTGAATATTATTCCATTCAATAGATCAAACAATATCTAATCAAGATTTATAACATAAAACATAGATCTATTCATGATAGAATATATATAATGATATGGGTGAAAGAAGATGAGAGGATATAAAGTAAACAAGAGTAAATAAGGACTTACCATTGATTCTGAATCTATAACATGCTTTAATTATCCAAAAGTTTCTTCCCAATAAAATGGAATAATAAAGGGAGACTAAGAGAGGATAAGAGTTTTAGATATAAAGAGAAAATTAGAAAAATTAGGGTTATTAGGACTTAATCCGAATTAAAACTCGATTTTAGATAATTAACTAAACATCTCATAATTAGGCCGCATAGTTTTTCAAAACATGCACCAACCGTGCAAATGATATTAGAAATCACCCAAGTATCAACATGGTTAGGACAAATGGTTTGTCAAACTATACACTAACTATGTAGTTATATTTTCTCAAGGTCAAACCCTCACACTGTTGACTCAAATAGTTTGATAAATTATGTGCTAATAATGTTTTCCCAACTATTTCCACTTGCGCAGTTTCTCCTGGGCACCTATATGGTTTGGGAAAATTGTATTCCAACTATGTACTTGTGCATTAACTCCCAAAATATTATTCATGGTTACCTAAAGATAGTATATGGTTTCCCTTAACCATTCTCAAATCATATACCCTTTAAAACACTTACAAAACATTCCAAAATCATCCAAAAACTCTTAAAAATTAACCCAAGCATTATATAAATTTAAAATACACAATACAGGGGTAAAATAAATGAAACTAGGGGTTTTATACACCACTTACCTAGATTTAACAAGACTACACTCATTAATAATCATCATTAGATTCAATACTGATTAGAAGAAATCAAAAATCCTGGAAACCCCATAATTTAGGGTACATTCGATGAAGAATAGAGAGATGATGGAAAAAATATAAAACAAACACACAAGGATAGTTATGCTTAACCACAATGACTCCCATTGATAAATTTCATAAATAATGAACCAAAAATGATAAATACACCACTTAATATGAAGAATACTAAAGGTTGGAGCATATAGAGAGTTCCCATTTATTTCTGATCGAAATAAGGAAAATTATTTATTTAGGAAACCACTCATACTTTTTAAATTAATTCACCTAAAAACATAAAAAAACTACACATGGGGTGGGTTTTAGTGTGACCTCTATATTCATAATGCAATTCCATTCTCTAGGGAAGATCTAGAATCCTGAACTTGATGATCTCATAGTAAAACGTCCACCCATCATGGTGCAATGCCTTCCCTCAACCACCATCCATGACACCATTACCTAACCATGATGCAACACTACCCTACTTAATAACTTTCCTGGTGTGATTATATTGGTTGTGATGTAACCCACTATTTTCCTCAAAATTTAGTCTAATGTAAAATCTTTTTAATGTCACACAACCACCTTCCACACCACAATGCCTTGATCATGGTGTGACCCTTGACTAGCCCCAAAATTGACTCTTATACAACTATTAGTTATTCTCATACAACACTAGTCATTACACAACCCTTCTATATTGAAGAGTTACTATTGAACCACACTGAAAATTTAATATGACATAGCCCTCACAAAGCTGTAATGCCCCTACATTATGATGTGGTTTTCTGTGTAGGTTTTGTGTGCATAAGAAGCTAGTTGATTCTATACCCAATGATGGTTTTTCATCATATATGATGAATTAACTATAATAAAATTATGAAAAATGATATGTATAATGATTATATCTAAAGAAACATGATGAAATAATCCCAAAACAAGATAGAGTATCTTTTATATTAAATTTATAATTAATTTAATAATATGAAAAATACCTTGATCTTGAGATCTTTCTCTGATGATGATGTTGATCATTTGAATGTTGTTTTTTTATCATCATTACGTTAATAGGATCCAAAATAGAATCCCTCTAGTGGTGATCCAAAAGTGATCCATAATTTCTAACCACCACCAACGAATCTCTGGGTGCTAACTCAGAGGTACCAATTGCCTTACATCATTCGTGTTGATCATGTTTAGTGATACTTCAATCATGAAGATCACAGCTATTGATATCAATATCTTGAGAGGTATGAGGATGATGGACACCTTACCTCATTCTAGAGAGAAATCTAGAGATGTTCTTGAGAGAATCTCTAGAAAGAAATGTTGTGCACAATAATTCATCCTTATTTCTTAAATGATATAAGTTGGGAATTACAGAGATAGGATTTAATATTTGATAATTAAATATATTCCCTCCATCAAATAATAAAACTAACATATTCCACATGCCATTAATAATAATAATAATAATAATAATAATAATAATATCTAATGGAATAGATGGACATGCACACAATTATATATCATTTTATAAATAATTTAAATAATATTTAATGGTTATATCATTCTCATCATCAGGTGATTGAATCATCCCATATACCTTCCTTTTCATTTATCAAAACTTAAATAATAAATATTATTTATTCGATAAATAAATAAATATTATATTCATAGTCTTGTGAATAAATATTTATTTTAATATTCACATAATAAAAATAAATATTTATTTAATAATAAATATTATTTATTATCCAGTGAATAAAATAAGATATAAATAAATATAATATTCATTGGTATTACAAATAAATATTTATTTAATATTCAACTAAATATATACGATCATAGAATCTTGGATAATAATTATTTATTAGTCTAAAAAATAACATTTATTCCCAAAATTCAAATAAAATTTAATTAAGATCAATGGATAAACTATATATGTGACTCGCTAGGTCTATTCCTCCATAGCATTAGACTGTTATAACGTCCTGATTCTTGGTACTGCCCAAAGGTGCCCCGTACTTGGTTGGTCACATGGTCTCAAGTGAATTTTCTAGAACGCCATAGGTTGCCAACTAGTAGTGAGGGCTTTGGGTGTGGTAGTGGGGAAACTATGCCCTCATTGGCAGAGTAACACAACAGAATAACAATAACATACAACAATGGAATCATTAATACCATATAATAAGGAAACAAAAGAAGACTGAAGGTAAATAATCAGATGGAGCACATATATAAATAATTCAGGTCACAAATGTCTAGGAAAATAGCCAAACAAGTCAAAATACTGGAAAATACAGTACTAAACCAAAGTAAAAAAGGAAAAAAGTAAACTCCAACAACATCTTAAGCCTCAGCTTGGTCCCATGCTCTCCAGCTCCACAACAATTAAGTACCTGAAGTAGAAGGGCGCTTACCTTTATCTATACCTGCAAAAATATAATTTGTTTGGGTCTAAAAGCATGACCCAAATAGGGCGTGAGACGAATCCAAATAGGCAACCACCACAAGATCTGTGCCTAATTGTCAATGAGTATATATAGCAGGTAAAAATGGAATTGCAGAAAAGAAACTAGGGGTAAAAAAAAGTATCCAAACCTACAGTTTCCATTTACATTCATTAAAATTTAATATTAAATATTTAATCAAGAAAGTATCACAAATAGGTATCTCAGAATAATACCTAACTAGACTGAATCCAAGCTTGTGCTTTGGCTTGGAAGACTCATCGCAAACATTCAATACTTATACTAACCCTCTAGTTAGCTCAAAAAGTTTAACCCCTCTGATCAAATAAATCAAAAAAAGTTAAAGACACTCTGAGGAAGCACTCACAATCAATTCCACCTATGGTCTTTCCATAATAAATATAGACTCTTTGGGGGAATCACTCAACGTCAATTCACCCTTGTAGTCTTGTAACATGTCTATAGACACTTTGAGGGAGACCTCATAGTCAATCCCCTCTGTGGTATCATAGAGAAAATTATATCAGACACTCTGAGGGAGCACTCAGAGTCAATCTACCTTGTGGTCTCATAACGTAAATTACATCAAACACTTTGAGGGATTATTCGTAGTCAATCCCCCATATAGTATAACTACACTAGGTTCCCATATCCATGTGTAATTCAATCATGCATACACGATAACAATAATCCCAAAGTAATCTCAAATACTATATGTCTAAACAAAAACAATTCATATCACAAGCATTTAACAAGCAGTAAGGAGACAAGGTCTGTCTCATAGGAAAACTGGACCAAATGACCCTAAACAGTCAAACAAGGAAACAAACCCATGGGGTGTTTATTTAACATGAAATTTCACATAATATCTCTTCAAAAAAGCCTTAATCTAACAATCAATCTAAGGTAGATAAAATAGGGTTCAAACCCTATAACCTGAAATACCCAAAACATGGGTAATCAGTACTTTGGTATATAAACTCAAAGACAAATCACAAAAGGCAACAAACCACCTACCTCAATGTTATATGATCAATATAGTTGAACCCCAAACTTTGAATCAACCTATAACATCGTAGATCTACCAAAATGTCCAAAATGATTAACCTCAAATATCTCATGAAAGAAGAGAAATTAGGAGGAGAGGTTCTAGAAGAAGGAAGAGCTCACCGTGGTGATTCCAAAGAAATTGATAGTGTTTGATTCAGAAAACAGATCATCAAAAGGGGTCTCAAAGAAGAATCGACGATATCCCTTACTCCTAGACGAGATGAGTTTTGAAGAAGTCATTTCTGTAAACAAGACGTGGTACCAGTTCGATATATCAATTAAAAATAAAAATACATGGTGTGTTATTTAAGGATACACGATGTGTATATGCCTTTTTTAGGTCCTGCTTTAGGCAGTCTCTAGGTCACCCCACATGGCCATGTACTCGACCATTACACATCCAGTACACAGCTACCTGTGACAACCAGGTACATGGTGTGTACTCCTAAGTACACGACATGTACTCCTTAAATCTCCCAAAACTCTTCTTTTTCTCAAAAACACCTGAAAAGAAGTTCCATACCTGAAAAGTAGATCCGAGGTTCTTACAAACTTTCCCCATTAAAGAAAAATTTCCCTAAATTTCCCTAATGAGGAGGTGTAGAAGAATAATCATCAAACAACTCTGGCCACTACGATCGCACATCGGCCTCCCTCTCCCAAGTCTCGTCTTGTACTCACCCTTGCTGCTAAAACACCCATACCAGAGAAATAGACTGGCCACAGAGAACCTTCACGCTACAATCAACAATCTGAATAGGATTCTCCTCGAATGATGAATCCACCTCCAACTCAAACTCCTCTGGTTAAAAAACATGAGACGGGTCTGAGAAGTAACTTCGTAGATGAGAAACATGGATGACGTCGTGCATAGATTGGTACCTCTGAGGTAACTGCAATCAATAGGAAACCAACATGACTCTCTCCAAAACCTCAAATGGCCTGACGTATCTCAGTGAAAACATTCCCTTTCTCCTAATCCTCCTCTGTCCTAACCTTGGTGTGACATGTAGGAAAACCTAATCTCTGACCTCAAACTCTAGAGGTCATCTCCGTCAATCAACATAAAACTTCTTCTGTGACTATGCAGTAACCATCCTCTTACAAATCAAATCCACCTACTCTGTGGTCTCCTGGATAAGACGAGGTCCCAACATAGCTTCCTCTCCTACCTCCAGCCAACATTGGGGTGATTGGCATGGCCTACCATACAAAGCCTCATAAGGTTCCATCTTAATAGTTTCCTGAAAACTATTATTATAGGAAAACTACACTAGAGGTATGTGATTCTCCTAAAAACCTCCAAAGTCTAGGATGCATGCTCGAAGAATGTCCTCCAAAACCTGAATCCTACGCTCAGACTAGCCATCTGTCTGGGAATGGTAAGTTGTACTCAAAAGTACCTATGTACCCAAAACCCTCTGTAGTCCCAGCCAGACCTGAGAAGTAAAACGGGCTTCCCTTTCAGAAATGATGGAGTGTGGAACCCCATGAAAATGTATAATCTATTGAATATACAACCTTCCCATCTCATCAACACTTAAGGTCTCCTTGATCGGCATGAAGTGTGAAACCTTCATGAGTATATCAATGAAAACCCAAACTACATCATTCCCATGAGGCGACCTCGGTAACCCTATCATGAAGTCCATCACAACATCATTCAACTTCCACTCAAGAATGGGTAACTGCTACAAAATCTCTGCTTGTCACTGATGCTCCACCTTCACTTGCTGATAGGTGGAACACCTCATCACAAAACTAGAAACCTATCTCTTCATGACTGACCACCAATACTGAAGGTGTAGATCTTTATACGTCTTGGTGACACCAGGATGAAATTCCCAAACTGAAGAATGAAAATCCCGCATCGTATTTTCACGTACGTCTTCTGACACCCATATGAACACATGAAAATGAAAGATCTCACCCTCGCCTATTGTCCATCCAGGAATAAGGTCCTCTCTTGACACACTCTCCCATAGAACTAGGACTTCCGCATCTAATAGTTGCCTCATTCGCACTCGATCAAGTAGAGTAGAGGTAACAACTATAGAAGAAAGAAACGTCTACCCCTTTCTATCATGAACCTCTAAATTCATCTCAGAGAATAGATCTATAAGCTTCCACTCACTACTGGTCTCCTGAACTACCTGTATCTGAGTCCTCCTTCTCAACACATCATCCACTGTGTTGGCTTTCCCAGGCGTGTAGGCAAGATTAAAATCAAAGGAATGAAGGTATTCAACCCACATTCACTGTCTCAAATTTAGGTCATGCTGGGTAAATATATCCTTGAGACTTTTTTGGTCAGTGTACACCACAAAATTCTCCCCCATAAGGTAATGTCTCCAATAGCACAAGGCATGAACAGCTGCTGCCAATTCAAGATTGTGTGTCAGGTAATTCTTCTCATGTGGCCTCAACTTCTGAGACCCATACATAACGATGCCTTCCACCCTACACAAGCACTGCTCCCAACCCGATACCTGATGCATCACAGTAAAGAGTATAAATTTTGCTCGAATCTAGAAAAACTAGTATTGGTGTTGAATTCAATCTCCATTTTAGCTTCTGAAAGGATGAATTGTAGGAATCTTTCCACAAGTACTTCACACCCTTCTTAGTCAGGCCCGTTAGTGGCATTGATAAGTGTGAAAAGTCTTGTATAAACATTTATAGTAACCGTCCAACCTTAGAAAACTCCGTACCTCAAAGAAGTTTTTCGGATACTCCCAGGAAACTAATTCTCTTACTTTCTCTGGGTCTACTGATACTCCTATCTCTGAGATAACATGACCCAAGAAGTGAATCTGGTCCATCCAAAAGTAGAATTTTGAGATCCTTGAATATAACTGATGCCCCCTCAGTGTACTCAAAACGATCTCAAGATGGGTAGTATGGTCGTGTTGAATGTGATAGTACACCAAGATATTATCCACGAAGACTACCACAAAATAATACAAGTATAGATATAACACTCAGTTAATCAGTGCTATAAAAAACTACAAGCGCGTTCATGAGACCGAACGACATAACCACATACTCATATATACCATACCTACTCTGAAATGCTATAATGGGTATATCTGATGGTCTAACGTGCAATTGATGATAAAAAGATCTCAATTCAATATTCGAGAACACCCAGGCTCCTCAAAGCTGATCAAAGAGATCATCAATCCTCAGCAAGGGATATTGGTTCTTGACAGTCAACTAGTTCAGCTTCTGATAATCCATACAAAATATGAGGGTCCATTCGCTTCTTCGCCAATAGGACAAGCAAACCCCAAGGAGAAGTACTGGTTTAGATGAAACCCTTTTCCTGTAACTCCTCTAATTGCTTCTTGAGATCCTATAACTCTGGTGTACCCATCTTATAATGAGTAATAGATATCGGTGCCACTCCTGGCACAATCTCAATAGAAAAGTCTACCTCTCTCTCTAGAGGAAAGCCTGAAAATTCCTCTAAAAAGACATCCCTAAAACGATCCACCACTAGAGGAAAGTCCATATGTGAAGTCCCCTAGTCATCCAGATACAAACTAGAAATTTGGGCTGTAACTCCCCCTAACCCATAATGATTGGGTCTTTCTCTGCTCACCTAGACATCCCATTCGCCCTTATGTAGATACAAACCACCCTATGGTGACGTGAACCTCACCCTACGATGATTACAGTCGAAAACATCCTAGAATGGAACCAACCATTCCATTCCAAGAATGAAGTAATATCCCATAATATATAAGACATAAAGGTCCCATAGGAAGTGACACCCACTAACCTCAAGAGGTCAATCCTTGAACTGACGCACATTAGCCGTTCTACTCCCCAACAGAGTGTCCAACGTCAAGATATCAACAGAAGTAAAGAAACAGAGCCCAAGGCTCTCCACAATAGGCACAAATATGAAACTATGGGAATCCCCTGTATTGAAAAGAGAAGAAGCTAAAATTGAGGTAACCAAAATCGTACCTCTAATCGTAGAGGGTATGGGATCCTACTTCTTCTGGGTATGCTCCAGTGCAAAAGTCTGACCTACGCCATAGCCCTGCGGAGCTATCTGTGATCCCTGAGCTGATCCACCCTATGACCGACAAAAACCCTATGTCTGACCACTATGTCCAAAACCCCCACCTCGACCTGAAAAACCAGATGAACTTCAGTTACTAGACTGATGAGAAACTAGTGGTCTTGTTCTAGAATATGGATTTATAGTAGAACCCCTATCAACAGCTGCTGGTGATAAAAACTGATAGAAATGATGAAGATGTCCCATCTTGCCACAAGATCGACACTCAACTGGGTCCCTCAGGCACTGAGGTTCCTAATGTCTACTCTTCCGGCACTTTTATCACATCACCTGGCTGCCTGAAGGAAAATACCACCTACTTAGATCTCCATGCATATACTCCCTATGACGCTTCCTTCTATCAGTCAGAGAACTACCAACTCTGGATGCCGAACCACTATGGCTCACAACTCCATAATCCCTCAGGCTACACTCGGTGATCAACACCTGGTTGACTATAGAAGATATGGAAGTCAACCTGAAGATGTTCACTTGAGATCATATGTCATGACTGAGACCATACTCAAACTTTCTCGCCAGAAATAACTCGTCACCCCCAGAATGGGTGTGAAGTGCTACATCTCTATGAAATGAGAGGAATAATCTAGGACTGAGAGAGTACCTTGCTCCAAAATTCTGAACTCTTGGGCTCGGTTGGCCCTCAAAGTCTCTAGGTAAAAATATTCATAGAAGGTCTACTGGAAATCATCCCAAGCCATAACATACTGGAGTCCTACCTATGATATCACGTCTCACCATCTCTTAGAGGAATCCCGAAGCATATATGTAGTGAGATTCACCCTCCTCTCCTAAGGAATCTCTAGATGCTCGAAGATAGAAAACATAGCTTCTAACCATGACTTTTCATCCTGAGGTCCTCCATCCCTAGAGAAAGTGGGAGTTTTCTACTACTGAAAAACCCACGTCAACTCTGCCATAGAGAGGGCAGGATGCGGTGCTCCCTGGAAGGTCTGCATAAACCTCATGAAGCCTTCTTGGAACTATGCATTGGGACTTGTATCTGGAATGAAAGCTGGTGCTAAGACAAGCACGGTGGGAGGATCTGCTGGTAGTCCCTGATCTACCATGTATGGTGTCTAATCATTTCCCTGCATCTGGCATACAACTGGGGGACGTCTCGGTGGCATGAATCTTCAAAGTCAAGCTCACACCTTAGTTCAAGATTATCAAGGAATGAAACTTATAATTTAAGGAAAGGAACAGGAGAAAGAAAAAATTCAAGTTTTTTAAAACGTGGTTACATGATGTGTATGACCACTACACAATGTGTTCCCTTGATCATTCACATGGGTATGTACTTCTACCAACCTTGGTCGTGTAACAACCCAAAACACACAACATGTTCTCTTAAGGACACAACAGGTACTTGAATAATTTCCCCCTACCCGAGTTCCTCTACATGGCTAATCCGCATGGTTCTCTTAAAACAAAACTATATGGTGTGTTCATGATAGAAATGGTGTGTACTAGAAGGATTTTACAAACCCATTTCGTTATCCACACAACTGAATACATGGTCTTTACAACATGGTGTGTACTCCATAGACACGGCATGTACCAAAAAATATTTCCCAACCCCTTGCCTCTACCCACACAGCCAGTAACACGATTAAGGACTACATAATGTGTACATATAGTACACGGTGTGTACTTAAGAAAAAAATTGTTCCTTTCTGAACAGAAGGATAAATGGCATGTATTAATCACTACATACCATGTATTCTGTGTTTTTATTGAAAGTAAGCCTCATAAACTACTCCAGAACCCCATAAAAACACTGAAACAAACATTAAAGTTCCAAATTTCGATCAGTGGGGGGCCATACTCTCCGAGAATCAAATCTTGGAATCATATTCATGTATATCACAAGTATAATAGTGAAATCAATCACATGATCCACAAAATTACGATACATGAGGGCCCATAACACCTCAGGGACCAAATTTTGGCGTCAACCCAATGAAACTTTACATATCAATAACACTTTATCAAATAACAAGTATTATATCATGGCATCTATCACAACAGTAGGTATATCTAGCACAATTTCTATCATAATAACATGAAATCGGTAATGCACCCTACATGGCATGATAAGAATTCATGACATGTGATCTCTAGCAAGTGCCTATATGATGCATGAGATGGCATAACCTCATCTCATCGGGTTGAAATAGAAATAGAACCTCAATAATATCAATGATAACAAAACAAAACATGTGAATCACTCAATGGTTAAATCAAATCAACTGTAACAATTGAAAAACCAGAAAATTGCAATAATCAAGGCATACTGTATTCTCCCTATACATGGGTTAGAAACTCTTGGGCACAACTTATTCCTAAATACATATTCCTTCCTACCTCTATCTATAGGCTCCAAACATTAAGTCAAAGAAGAAAAGAACACCCTTTGATACCACTCTGTAACATCCCAATTTCGGGTGCTTCCCAAAGGTGCCCCATACCCGGTTGTTCACATAGCCTCAAGCGCATTTCCCCAAATGCCAGAGGCTTCCAACTAGCAGCGAGGGCCTTGGGTGTGGTAGTGGGGAAACTATAACCTCATTGGCAGAGTAAGACAATGTAACAACAATAACATACAACATCGGAAGCAGTAATACCATACAATAAGGAAACAATGGAAGATTGAAAGTAAATAATCAACTGGAGCACATATATAAATAATACATTTCACATATGTCTCGGAAAACAGCCAAAAAAGTCACAATGATAGAAAATACTGTATTAAACCAAAGTACAAAAGAAAACAAGTAAACTCCAGAAGCATCGCAAGCCTCAGCTTGGTCCCATGATCTCTAGCTCCATAGCAATAAAGTACCTCAAGTAAAAGGGGTCTTACCCTTATCTATACCTTCAACAATATAATCTGTTTGGGTCCAAAAGCATGACCCAAAAAGGGTGTGAGATGAATACTAGTAGGCAACCACCACAAGATCTATGCCTAACTATCAGTGGGTATATATAACAGGTAAAAATGGAATTGCAGAAAAGAAACTAGGGGTACACAAAAGTAACCAAACCTAAAGTTTATATTTACATTCATTAACATTTAATATTAAACATTTAATCACGAAAGTATCACAAACAGGTATCTCAGAAGACTACTTAACTGGACTGAATCCAAGCTTGTTCTTTGGCTTGGAAGACACGTTGCAAAAATTCAATACTTATACTAACCCTATGGGTAGCTCACACAGTCTAACCCCTTTGATCAAATAAATAGAAAAAGGTAAAGACACTCTGAGGAATCTCTCATAGTCAATTTACCCTATGGTCTTTCCACAATAACTACAAACTCTCTGGGGAAGCACTCAATGTCAATTCAACCTAGTAGCCTCACAACATATCTATAGAAACTCTAAGGGAGCCCTTGTATTCAATACCCCCCTATGTTCTCGTAGTGAAACTTATATCAAACACTCTGAGGGAGAACTCATAGTCAATCCCCCCTGTGGTCTCGTAATGTAAATTACATCAGACACTCTGAGGGAGCACTCACAGTCAATCCCCCCTATGTTCTAAATACACTAGGTTCCCAAAGACCTGTGTAATTAAATCATATATAAATGATAACAAGAAGCCCAAATTAATATCAAATACTATATGGCTAAACAAAAACAATGAATATCACAATCATTTAACAAGAAGCAAGGAGATAAGGTCTTCCTCATAGGCAATCTGGATCAAACAACCCTAAACAGTCAAACAAGGAAACACACCCATGGGGTGTTCATTTAACATGTAATTTCACATAATATCTCTTCAACAAAGCCTTAATCTAAAAATCAATATAAGGAAAATAAAACAAGTTTCAAAATCTTTAACTCAAAATACCCAAAACATGGGTAATCAACACTTTGGAATATAAACTCAAAGACAAATCATGAAAGGAAAAAAACCACCTACCTCAACATTGTACAATCAATATAGTTGAACCTCATCCCTTGAATCTACCTAGAACTTCATAGATCAAATTTTTTTTTCAAAAACTCTCAACCTCAAATATCTCACAAAAGAAGATAAATTAGGAGGAGAGGATATAGAAGAAGGAAGAACTCACCATGGCGATTCCAACGTAATCGATAGTGTTTGATTTGAAGAACGAACGAACAAAAAAGGGCTCAGAGAATAATTGGTGATATCCATCGCTCCTAGATGAGACAAGTTCTGAAGAATTTATTTCTGTAAACAAGACATGGTCCCTGTCTGATATATAAATTAAAAATAAAAATACACAGAGTGTTATTTAAGGATACACAATGTGTATATGCATTTGTCGAGCCCCACTTTTGGAAGTCTCTAGGTCACTCCACATGACCATGTACTCAGCCATTATACGACTAGTACATGGCTACCCACGACAACTGGGTACACGACGTATACTCCTAAGTACATGGCGTGTACTCCTTAAATCTCTAAAAACTATTTTTTTCTCAAAAACACCTGAAAACAAGTTCCGTACCTGAAAAAGAGATCTGGGTTCTTATAACAATCTTTCCTAAATTCCAAGATCAACATTTAAAAACATGTCAAATAATCCATATAGTAAGATGTTAATATTACAATGAAAATAATAACATACAAATGATCTCTATGTTATATAATCACTTGTCTTGATATCTCATTAAGTAGGTTTCAAACTCTTTCCATTAACCCATAATCTCAATATAAATTTCTTTGAATTATTGAAATAAACACTTCAATCACCATGGAAATGGATTTTAGTTTGATAAATCATTTTTAATCAAAGAGACTATGATATCAAATTCCTTAAATATAAGAGAAAAATTATATATCAACTTATTCATTAATTCAATATCCCTCATGATGCACCCAACATATTCTACTTTTTTATAGGCATATATCATCACTATTTTGGGAAATACATCAAGAATGTGGCTTATGATACATATTAATAATAATCTCAAGTCTAAGAATCATTACACATCTTCTCATATAGGATTATAAAATGACATGTAAACATGTGGAATTCCTATTGGTGAGTTTTTCCTCATAATCTCATGTCTTATAGATTACTAAGTGTGAACTTCATGAGACGAAGTCCTTTATACTTATAAGTTTTAAGCAACCAACAGTCAACATACTATGTGTCCTTTAATAGAATGTTATCTTTAATATAAGACTATATTTAGTAAAATTTCATAACACTTTAAGGATCTCATCATAGCAAGGAACTGTTATCCCCCCTTGATGTGAAAAATATGCCAAGAACATTACCACATTAATGTAAAGTAGAAAAATAATCATCATGTGATAAGATATTTAATTAATATTAATGAATTTTAATATATAAAGGTAATATAAAGTATAAATTAGTTGGTTCTAGACCATAAACTCCATTATAATTCAACTTTCACTAGAGCCAACTACTACTGACCTTCAGTCCACTAGCTCTCACATGATAGTCATGCCTCTACTGAGATAAGGATTTAGTCAATGGTTCAAACATGTTTACCTATATAGGAACAATGTTTACTAGTAATTTACCTCTCTAAGAAAAATACCTCAAGAGATGATACTTGTAATGTATGTACTTCATTTGTTGATGTGAACTTGGATCCTTGGATAGAACCACCACCATAGGATTATCACAATATAGTGTGATATGATCTTTATTGGTAGGATTCACATAATTCTCCTGGATGAAGTTTCCTATCCATATTAGTTCTTTAGATGCATCAGAAGGAATGATTTACTTGAAAGTTTCTATAGAATAGATGAACAAGACTTGCTTTGATATCTTCCAGATCATAGCTTCTTTATTGTGGGTGGAGACATATCCCAATTGGGATTTCAAATCATCATAATCTATTTTAAAACTAGGATATTTATATAACTTTATGACTAACTCATCACCTCCTTCATAAAATAGTAATATAACCTTATCACAACTCATATAAATTAGGATAGTCTTGATTACCATCCAATGTAAGTCTCATGGGTTTACCTAACATATTACAACCATGATCAAGTCATATACAATGTGAATCCTAGTGAATAGAAAGGTATACATGATCAATCCTATTACCGATGTGTATAAAATATCAATCATACAATGTGTCTCCTCTTATGTCTTAGGGAACTTTTCTTAGAGACATGTATGCCATGTGACAATAGTAATAACCCCCTATTGAATTATTCCATACCAAATGTTTTTATTACCTTATCAATATATGTACCTTACTTAGTAAAAGTAGTTTCTTGGATATATCACAAAGGATATTGATCCCAAGAATTAATACTGCTTTACCTAGGTCGTTCATGGAAAATCATGTGTTCAACTACATCTTAATAGATTGTAAGACTGGTATCTCATTTCTAATTAATAATATGCCATCAATATATAATACTAGGACAATGATTTTACTCCCACTAAATCAATTGTGGACAAAAGTATCACATTAATTATTTATGAAACTAGATTCCCTTATGGATTCATCAAAGTTAATGTTCCATGACTTGGATTCTTGCTTTAATCTATAAATAGATCTTTACAACTTGTATACCTTATTGAAATCTTTTAGAGTCACAAAACCTTTTTGCTGTGTCATATAGACATCTTCCATAGGGTTCCCATTAAAGAAGGTTGTTTTGAAATCCAATTTCAAATATCATAATAATGATAAGATTCTATGGAAAGTATAATTATGATATATTTTAGTATAGAAATTAGTGAAAATATTTTATCATAGTCAATGCCTTTATGTTTTTTAAACCTCTTTACAACTAGTCTAGCCTTTTAGGTACCGACTCTACCTTCCATGTCCAGTTTCTTCTTTAATAACCATTTGAAAACAATAAGCTTTATATCCATCGGAGGATCTACTAAAATCCAGACATAGTTTTGTCACATAAAATCCATTTCAAAAGTCATGGATTATTTACATATAGTAGCTTCAAACCCACTTATGTCTTATTAATAGGACAAATGTTCATTATTATTAATTAATAATGAGTCTCTATCCTTGGTGACAATAAAACTATATCACTATAGTTCTATAACCTCTCTTATAATCCCACACAATAATTATGTCTCTATAACGTCCTCTTCCATAAGGCTTTGTGGAATCTGTTCTTATGCCAACTCTTGTGTATCTTGATCCACAACTTCATCAATGTATATCTTTCTACCACCATCACTTTTAGATATGTGATCCCTCTCAAGTAATATGGATTTTATATCCACTATTACCTTCTTATATAAAGTTTTTTTATAGGTAATACCCTTTATTTTCCTTGGTATATCTTATAAATATAGACTTGGTGCCTTAGAGTGAATGTTTGTTACCTAAAGAGCTCTTAAAAATGATTCACATCCCCAAGTACATATATGTACCAAAATAAGTTTCTTTCCACTCCATAATTTGAATGGAACTTTTCTTTACACTTTATTTGGAACTCAGTTTAGAATGTATGATATTTTCTGTAATGAATATCCCCAAAAGTATAATTGAAGACATGCATGAATCATCATTGATTTCCCCATGTATAAAAAGGTGTAGTTATTTCTTTCACTTACACTATTCCATTATAGCGTATAAGGAAGAGTGAGTTGAGATAGAATCCAAAACTCCAATAAATAATCAATGAACCCTTTGTTAAGATTTTATCTGCCAAAATCCAAGTGAAGTTTATTTATCTTCTCACCAAGATAATTATATAATTCATTATTATATTCCTTGAATTTATTAAAGGAGTATAACATATACCTCATTAATTAGACATCCATATCTACTAAATTCATCAATCAATGTTATGAAGTATGAGTGTCCACCCCTTTCTTCTTTAGTAAATGTTCTATAAACATCTCTATAAACCGATTCAAGAATATTTTTTTGACCTTTTACCCTATATATTAAATAAATATTTGATTATTTTTACTTGTAAACAAGTGTGACATATACCAAGTGGTTTTAGTACAAAAGAATCTAAATACCCAACTTGATATAATTTTTTCAAGAACCTTTTGTTTACATGACAGAGTTATTGATTCCACAATTGGGTGTGATATGAGTTATGTGAACTAGATTTTTTATTGATTGAAAACACTTGTATTTCATATTACAATATATAAATACCATCCTTTAGACGCATCATACCATAACCTACACTATATTTTTAAAATTAGTAATTTTTATTCCCAAATCTGAAAATAAAATCATTCATATCAAGACTGGATATAGAAATAATGTTTATGGTAATGATTTACACATAATAATAGTTCTTTAAAACCAGTATCGATCTTGTTGAAAATGTGAGGTGGTAGTCTCCAATAGGAACTATAAAAAGTCTTTCTTTGTTGGAATCTTGTAGATCCACCTCACCTTGTTCAACTCTTTTTAATATACTATTTCCTATAATTGGATACAAATATGAGCACCAAAAGCTGTATCTAATACCCGATTTATAGAAAAAAATATTTCACTTGATAACAAACACACCTAAATCCTCCCCTTACTTATTTATGGTTTCATGGTTCTTCTTCCAGTGGCCCTTATTTCCACATATAATAGCATCTTTCTCCCTTTCTTTCCCCCTTAATCTACCTCCTCTTGGTTGAGCATTGTCAAGAAACCTTAGACTTGGAGTTAGTCTTAGGGTATTTCACCTTACCCTTTCTATTGTATACTATAAGAACATATGGATTCTCATTCTTCATGTCCTTATATACCAAGTGAATAAAATTAAGGAGTTATGGGAGATAATTATAAATTTTGATTATGTTAAAATTCAAAAAAAGCTAGAGAATCCCTGACTGAGTATGTAAAGTATGATATATTTTCAAGATTTATCAGGTAGATTAAACCCAATAATATTTAGATACTCAATATAACCAATCATATTGAATATGTGATTCCCATTTTACACAATCTCTTTAAGTTTTCATGTAATGAGTGCTTTAGAAATATCACACCATTAATATCTCTCTATCTTTTATAATAAATATCACATAATGGGAGAGTATAATATATGTATCTATGTTTTTATGTGACTTATGAAGTTCATTATAGATGGATGAAAATATAAAAAACTATAAATCTATTTCACTATCCAAGTGTTCTAAGTATAAAATTATCTCTTCATCACTTGTCTCCTTAGCAGGCAGATCAGGAATTGAGGCTTCCAACATAAAGATCTTTCATTCTTTATATAGAAAAAATTCATAAGTGCCTGTACCACTCATAAAATTCACTAACAGTCATAAGGTTATATTTATGTAGTATAGACCAAAAGGATATTGAAGTATATGACATTGAAATTTTCTACAAAAATATGAAAGTAATTTTTTAGTACTTTATCTTGATTACCAAAATATGTGAGAAAAAATAATTTTAATTATTATATTAGTCTCCTTCTATTTTATCAAGTATCAATAGATTTCACCATTAGAATAAGAATGTACTATAAAGTGTAAATTCTAGTGGAAAGGATCCATATATCCCTTCTCATAATACAAACTTTAGTCTGACAAATTATTCGTAGGTATTTAGGTAGGCAGTCTTTCCAAATTCCAACTCATAGCTCCTTGATCTATTTAGTAGACTCCCTAATCTATAAATCCTAACTCAAATTTTCTTAATAATTGCCTCTAAGTTTCACTAAATCCTACTTTGTAAGTAAACCCTTTATGATAATTTAGTCAAGTTGACCCGAAACCTTAGTTAGAACTCCCTGGTAATTGAAAGCACCCAAAATTTAGACAAATAAGCACTTTTAACTATGTTTCCATTCATAACTTAAATAATAAAAGGTGTTTGACTTAATATTTACATGAGAGATTTTTTATGCATAAATTTCCTTATTTTATCATTTATATGTCTTCTTAATATTATGTAAATTTTATATAATAAATTAACCACATATTTTAAAATATAATTTACACATAATCCAGTTATTTTACTTTATCTTGCAAGTCTTGTTATTTTATTTTATGTTATTAGTTTAACATTATATAAAAATACATTTCATAAAATATAAACATACACTTTGAAAAAATGAAATAAATAATGTTAATTAATCATGATATTTTTAATGGTTGATTTATCAAGTGAATGATAAATCAACCTATAAAATTAGGGAAAAAACTCTATGAGCCTGGCTTGGATTGATTTGCAACATCCGACCATCAAACTTAGTATTTTCCTGGATAGTTTCACCTTAGCTCAGGTTCCAAACCGCCTACCCTCTTTATAAATTTATCCGTTTACATGTTTTACTCACATGTAGTTGATGTGAACTAGGGGTATGAGATACATAAATCAAATTATGGAAACACAGGTCATACATTGTATAGGTAGGAGGGATGACTCACAGGCCATCATATTTAATTTAATAAAATTTTATCACATATAAAAATACATGAAATAAATTTAAATTAAATATAAAACCAACACTTAAATTGGCCTATAAGGCTCATTATTAGTCACATACATGCATCAAAATCACATTCATCATGTTGATATTCATTTATAATCTCCCTTTTAATTAAAATAAATTTATCTTGAATTAATAATCAATGGTATTAATTAATTAATTAATTAATTATTTCTCTAAATTATTAATCCACAAAATCCTAAAGATATATAATATTCAAATCTATTATAATTTCAAAAAAATTAAATAAATTAATTTTATCTAAAATTAATTAAGTATATGGAGTGTAATGATGGAAACATGACATGTACCCCTCCAACCTACCTGATATCTTGTACAGTCCTTGTCATGTACTATGTACTTACATGACATGTAGTGTACATAGAGTGTCATGATATTACAAAAAAATCAGTTCCATGTGTCAATGAAAGTAGATAGATTAGAATTTATGACACATAGAACATGTTAATATATATAGTGTATAACACTTTTAATGCCCATGTAGAGTACATAATATGAACAATGTCAATACATGATATATAGATCTGAAATTTATATGGTAAATAATTAACAATTTAATATTTTTTAAATCTATATCACAAGGTGAGTATGCTAACTAACAAACCATGTAGTTTGGTTTAATGTCGTAATTAATTTATACAGTGTACATCCTAGATCGATGTGTACTTTGTAAAAATTATTATGAGTTACATGGTGTGTACACTATCTTCAAAATGTGTAACTCCTTTATAGATATCCTACATTACACACCCATGGGATCGACATGTAATTCATGTGGGATAATACTATATTATATGGTATGTGCACCAGTTACATGTCATGTGGACATAGATGGACAACATTTCCTGGATGTTAGTCAATATATGATGTGTTTATTAATTAAAAATTTCATTTTTTAACTACAAAACCATCGATTCATGTAGATTTACACAACATATATATTAGTTACACTTCATGTAACCCTACAAACTGTGTGCCACCCCGATAGTCAATACACAATGTAATTAATTTTCAATTACATGTTATGTAATGATCTCCCACATGACCAACTATGATTAGTGAAACTGTGTTGGTGTGTGGTTGAATGAGACTTCATAATGTTTAATTAGGTTACACAATGTGTAGTTTGGTTGTGCATCCAAAATGTTCAGAACCTTTAAATGAAATCCCCATGGGTTATTTGCCTATTATTGGCATTTTCTTAGTCATATGATTGTGGAAAAACTAATTATATCAACTTTATAAATTAATAATAAAAAATAAAACCAAATCTAACATAATCATCCTGATATATATCAAAAAATTAGATAATTATAAATTTAAACATGACTACTTTTATACCACTTTTATGTTATAAGCATAGAAAAATCTAGTTAGGTTCATGCCTAACAATGTTTTTTCATCATATCTAAAAAATAAACCATAAAAACATGATGGATAATAACATTAATCATTATTATATATGAAGAAACATGATGAAATAATCCCATAACAACAGAGAGTATCTTTCACATTAAATTTATAATTAATTTAATAATAACAAAAATACCGTAATCATGAGATCTTTCTCTGATGAAGATGTTGGTTGTTCAAACACTGTTCGAGTTGTATCATCATTTCACTAAGATGATCCAAAATATAATCCATGTAGTATTGATCCAAACATGCTCCAAAATCTCTAAACATTTCCAATGGATATCTAGGTGCTTGTATAATGGTACTGATTTTCTTGCATCATTCATGTTGATGACTTCTAGTGATCCCTTGGTCTTGAAGATCATGTTTCTTGATCTCTCTATCTTAAGAAGGATGAAGAGGATAAATGCCTCCTACTGTTCTTCAAATAGACCTCAATATATTCTCAAAAAATATATAGAAATAAATGTTGTGAAAAACTATTCATCTATATTTATAAAATGTTACAATTTGGGAATATATAGATTTAGTGTTTAATATTTTATAATTTGACATTGTCCCTTCATAAAATAATTAATCTAACACATTACCCATGATAATAATAATAATAATTATAGAATATAAAGGAATGCGATGAATTTCACATAATTATATATCATTTTAATAAATAATTTAATTGATCTTTAATACTTATATCTTTCTCATCATCAATCACTTGAATTGGTCCATCCACCTTCCTCAACATTTAACATACCTCTAATAATAAATATTATTCGTTAGATAAATAAAAAATATTATTTATTACCCAACAAATAAAATAAGAGATAAATAAATATACTATTTATTAGTCTTTCAAATAAATATTTATTTAATATTCAACTAAATATATTTATCATAAAATCCTAAATAATTATCATTTATCAGTCTTGAAAATAACATGTATTCCAATAGTTACATTTAAATAGAATTTAACTAATATAATTGGATACACTAAGTGTGTGATCTATTGGGCCCCTTTCTCAGTGGAATTAGGTGAGATTTCTTAAAGCCTTAGATCAAAATATTGAAACACATCAAATCATCTATAGATAAAAAAGTTAATATCATAATGAAAACAATAACATAATAACACTCATTATCTAATATAATCTATTTGTCTCAATATCTCATCAAGCAGGTTGCACACTCGTGTAATCAATATATAAGCTCAATATATATTTCTTTGATTTTTTGAAATAAATAGGTCAGTCATAATAGACTTTAATTTTAGTTCAATGGATCTACTTCAATCAAAGGGTCTAAGGTATTAACTTCCTTAAATGGAAGGTAAAAATCATATATCGACTTATTCATTAACTTCATATCACTCATGACACACCCAATGTATCTTACTTTACTGCAAGCATATATCATAAATATTTAGGCAATATATCAAAGTACATGACTCTTTATATTAATTAATGATAATATATAGTCTAAGGATCATTACACATGTTCACATAAACATATAGAATTCTTACTAGTGGATTTGTCCTCATAATATCATATCTTGAAGATTTCAAAGTGATAACTTCATGTGATGAAGTCTCATCCACTTATGAGTATCAATAACCTAACAATTAATATAATATATGTCTCATCATAGAATGTTATCTTGATTGTGGGACTATATTTAGGAATATGTCATAGCACTTCAAGGATCCCATCATAGCGGGGAGATGTTATGCCCTATCTAAGTGAAAAATACCCCAAATACATTATCATATTAATGTAAAATAGAAGAAAAAACATCATGGGATATGATATTTCATTAATATTAATGTCTTTGAATATATATAGGTTTTCTAAAGTATATAGTAGTTAGTTCTTGGGAACCAACTCCTACATTCTTCATGTGATGCGATTTCAACCTCAAGCTTGAGGCAACTCCCTAAAACTTGATTCCTGACCTACGAGAACACCTAAATAACCTAAAACACACCAAAACACAGATAATTAGGATACTATTAGACCCTAATTACCTAACCCAAATACCTATATCATTACATGTAACCCCCCTGACCTGATCCAACCAAAAAATTCCAAAACCAAAGTATCAAGTAACCGTAGGAATGCCTCCCCATATGCCAAACGTTATCAACTAGTGATGATATCTTAAACCAATCAGGTATAGATTGTGATTTCAAAATAAAATATAAAGGTTCATATCTAAATCTACTAAAAATTTGGAATGAATAATCCATACATAATACATACCCATAACCTATGGAAACATAACTGAGAGATTGAATGAATCCCAAAATCCAGTATATAAAAGTAAAATAATTTAAATGCTGTGAATAATCTATACACACAACAATACAATGTATATGTATAAAATTAATTATAAAATAATATATAGTTTATCACCTTAGTCACCTTAGATGCAGTAAAAATAAAGAAATAAAATATGACAACCTCTATTACAACTCACAACAATACCTCTTACTATATCATAAACCTCCACGACACCACTAATCTAAATTCATTCCTCTATCTCTAAGTTGATAATTGTACTTAAAATAAAACATAAGATCTACCCACATACTTTAAAACTCCTACCATGTGTATAGGTTGGTGGTGGGTCCTGAAGGGGTTTTAGAGGGATGACACTCATCCTAAACATAGAAGAAGAAAACTACAAAACCTGATAAACCTATAATCTATGTTTAAAATTGGATTGAATAATAAAATAAATAAAGGATTGAAATAACTTGAACAAGTTGATCTTATCTCATATAAACGAGTTTGATGATGATTAACAAGTAGAAATTGACGAGTTCCTCCCTCTAAGGGTGTCCATAGATCACACAAATCACTCTATACTCGAGAAGGATATATCTCAATCCGTGGTCTACTAAAACCTTGAGTTTCAAGGTAGGATATAATTTAGAGAAAATAATAATCTTATTTTGATGAGTTTTAATGGGATAAATGAATCTAATACTAGATGCACTCTCTATGATGACCAAACCAGGATTGTATAGGCCTCTAAGAACCTAAATGATCAACCTATATTTATGAGACATTTCATAAATGTATCTCAATATTAAAACTATTATAATTATTTCTCAATAATCATAATTAATTTTTTAACATTTAAAAAATTTATGAAAAATGTTCTAACTCCTCCAAATAGTTATCTCATGATGAATAATCAAGTGTTACAGCATTTTGGATGGATAAATAAAGGTAGAAATATGTTATAACATAATGTGATAATCACTATGCATGAGTAACATGATAAGTTGACTTTAAATCTATATTTTGAGTGCCCCCATATACCAAGACATCCACTATAATGTGGCCTATGTGATTTTAGTTCATGCATATATCAATATCCCACTTTCACTAAAATCATATAGACTTAGTGATCTTTTACCTTATGTCACATCATATGTAACAACTTGTGAATCCATATCAAAAACTAATTTTGAATATCTTCAAAAACTAATTTTTAAAATCTATCATACATTTCACAACATGCTACAAAATATATAATGACTTGTGAAAATTCATCCAAAACATCTTATGGGTATCCTATAAAACACTTTTTGGGTATCTCTGAAGGTATCATAAACTTGAACCTCATTCACACAACCAAAAAGTGTGACCCGAGAATCCTTTATAAAATTGAAACAATTATGAATTCCCGAATCCATAAATTTAATCAAATATTGTACTTCATAAAATCATAAATTCTATTCAAGAAACATAGAAATCCGGCATGATCTTTATCAAACACATGTATCTCTATACCTGTGTCCACCATTTGTATCATACACATGTATTTATAAAAATATAATCCCTATATCCAATACATTGAGTGGATATGGGATATATATCATGTCAATCCCATATATCGTACTCATATTTTCATGATTCTTGAAGTATAGACTAACCAGGTTTATGAATACAACACATGCTATTTATATAAGTGGACCACATGATGCTCATTCAGATAGATAATCACATCACATATACCTTTTATAGGCATGAACATACACTTCATCAGTCTATGTGATAAACCATGTAATATTAATAATATATTAATTTCATTCCATATTAATATCCATAAATTATATTTCATAGATCCATATTCATTATAATAATAATATGTAATTTATTAGTCAAAAAGAAAATAGTTTTATTCTAACTAAATTGATTTTCATGTATCATATAGTTTTATTAAAAAGTTTAATTTAATGTTTTAGAATTTTAAATTTAAAAAATAAACTTAATTTTTTTAATCATCAATCCAAAATTATCTTAGAGTAATTGTTTTAGAATTTTCTAAAAAAGTTGATTTTTAGGTGAATAGTAGAAAATACAGATTTTTAAGAAATTTTTTGTTTTATATTTTTTTATTGGTTTTAAAATTTATTTATTTAATTTTGATTAAAAATAATCCAATATATTTCATTTTAATAAACATTAAAATTTATTTTGGTATAAAAAATTTTATACTTAAAATGCATTTTCTAGAAAATCATTTTTCATTGCATTATGTGTTCTGATTTTAAAAGTAATTTTTCCACCTTTATAGATTTAATATTTAAAAATGGATTTAATATTTTTAATATTGAGGTTAAATTTTGGTAAATAGTTTAACCTCATTTTTGGTCAATATGAATAGTAACTTCGGTTAAAAAAATCAGTCACCACGGTAGGAGTTAAAATGGGTTAAAAGGGTTAAAACTAAAGTGATAAGTGTTAAAATTACCTAAAAAATGTTCAAAGTCCTATTGGATGGTAATATTTCAACCCTATATTATTTATTATTTAAAAATGAGTCTTTTTGTATCCACATGTATTGATTATGACATTAGTATATTTTAATCTTTTGAAAAATTCTAAGTGTAACCTCTCCCTCACTTATAAAAGGATACCCCTATCCTCTTTTCTATACACTTAAATAGCCTCTTTTCTTGTCCAATAACTACCCAAATCCTTTCCAAAAACCCCTCAACATGTCTTATATGTCTTGGTTTTATTATAATTCCATCCTAATAAATATTTAGGTATAAATCTAAGGAGGTTGTTCGAAGAAGAGGTATAGTTCTTAACCAAGTGTTTTCTTTTTTATTTCTTCTTTTACCTCATTAAAACCTATCCTAAACATTGTGATATAATAAAATCAGTATATAACATATAATAAAATTTTATTATGTTTATGTTATAACCCCTTTTCATTTACTTATCAATCTAATGGAATGAAAACATCTTTCATGCGTATGTACAGACTACCGACTCACAAACCAATGTATTTTATTTTTCAGCACCACCTCACATGGATGATATATATAAGTGGATTTAAATAAATAATATGATATTTATGACATAATAATAAATCTAAAAATATAAAAGTATACCTACTATAGTGACCTCGACCCTATTAACCTGAAGTCGGTGTTAACTTTATTACATTGGCATAAGATATAAGGAATCACATCATAAAGGATAGAATAGTTTAGTAGTATTGATAAACTTGATACATATTCGAAATTATTATTACAATTGAAAATATAAAATAAATAAAGTATTTTATTTGATAATTCCATGAATCCTCATATATTATCCCTGCATATCAATCAAAAAACACTTCCTGGTATCCTAGGGAAAATAAAACATAATAAAGGGTGAGATCAGATTTTTAGTAAGGGTAAGCGTATAATAGAAGCTATGAATAAATAATGCATAATCAATATGGAAAATTAAATAATTGAAACACATTCTATTTAATCAGTAAATTGATCATAATATGGTATTAATAAATTATTATCAAATAATACCATATAAATAATCACATGAGATTGAAAACTTAACCACGGATATTCTAATTAATTAAATAATCATATGTAATATCAATAACTAAATTCATAATTATGGAATTCATAATACTAGACATATAAAACATACCATTGAGGTCTTGTTCTAATACATCTAAATAAATGGGCATGGTCTCGAATAAAACCCAATCTAGTTTGTCTCATGTGACCTACCGATGCATTGAGGGGCTATAGCGGGCCCTACCCTTCAATTAATAAGACAAATGAATTCCTCATATGAAATGGTTAAAACAAAATCACCACAAATATTCATATTGAAAAACTAACATATAAAATTTCAATACTTACCCTAATAAATAAACATAATCATAAACTATCCAGAGTAAAATGGTGAATTTTAATAAATTGTACATCCCCAATCAAACTAATCATAAACCATCCAGAGAAATAAAAAGGATGGTATCAATGAAAATTATCCTCAGTGTATGATAAGTAAAATAGAGGTTTGATGTTATTTATGAATAGAAATACCATGAAAATATCCTTAAAACATTTTTGAGAAAAATAACCATTGCATTTTGAAAATCACCTTTTAAAAAAAAAGTTCAAAAAACATTATAAAAATAATTTTCATTTGAAATAGCCTTTTAATTTTTTTAAAATAATCATTAAAACATTTATTGTTCATGATGGTGGAAAATTCTGTTCATACTTTACATGTTAAAATAATCATTCCTTTTATATTTTCAATAAAATCCAAATGTGAATTGTTTAGAAAATGACATGAATATTAATTTTAATTTTTTAAATATAAAAATTGGTAAAAATTTATCAAATAAATCATTTTAAAAGTTTAAAAACATTTTCAAAACATTTTTATAAAATATGGGTTTTGATAAAAAAGGATTTCTGAACAAAGATAGAAATAAAGTTAGATTAAAAAAACATTTTCTCAATCATTTTAATACCAAAGAGTATAAAAATGGTATTATTACTTGATAAATTTCATCAATAAACATAAGAGAAGAAAATAGATTGATTTTAAGATATAAATATCAAATAATTCCCCTAAGGGAGACATAAAGATAAATAATCCTAAATAATGATGAGATCCTGAAATAAACCCTTACCACTTTGGTAACTTCTAAATCGTAAGCACCATAAAAGAAATGGAATAAAATGAAAAATTAAATACCATTAATATAAATAGATTAATGATATATAATATCAAAGTATCTGTATATACACCACACAAAATAAATAAGTGGTGAATATGACATATGTCTCACGTAAGTAAAAGTGAGAGGAGAAACCCTTACATCCAACCTGATTTTATTTATACTTGTTAATACCTACAATATAATGGTTTTAATAATGTTATTAATTTATAATATATCCATAAAAATATTTATAATATCGTATATAATCCAATTATAACAATTTACCACATGTTTGTTAATAATATTTCATTATTTTCATTGTTTTGGGTGTTAATTGTCTTATTTTCTCATGCGTGTTTTGTCATGAAAGCTCTGATTCTTATGAATAGGATACAAACACACACACAAACAAACATAAATATCATATAAAAAATTATAATAATGTAATAAATATAATACATACTTATTAGATATGTTTTTAGAACCATTTATGAAATTTGGACATAGAAAATGAATCACATCACTTCGCGGAGACGATAGACCGTACGTACGCACGAGCGATGATATCATTGCCTTAATGAGTAAAAGGTTAAGAAAGTGGGTGATATAATAATTTTATGTAATAAAAATCATCTCATATATATCACATATATTCATTAATTTTACCCTTATTACATTCCATGTAACGCATAAGTGAAAAATGAATCACATTGCTTCGTGAGGATGTAGTTTGTCGTACACATGAGAGATGTTATCATATTTGAAATAGAATAGAATTTAAAAAGGTATAGGTGATATTAAAATTAAATAAGTATAATAATTTCATAAATATCATATAAATTTAATAAATACATCATTATATACTTCCTTGAAAGGTGGTTATGGAAAATGAACTATATCAGTTCACGAGGTTGTAGTCCACCGTACACACGATCGATGATTTTGTTTCTCATTTGATGAAAGTGGAGATGGATAAATATTATAAAATAAAAATAATAACATTTCAATATGTGGGATATAATTTTGTTATTAAATTTTAAGTGTTTAGACATAATTGAAGGTGGAAAAAAGAAGAAATAAAATGAAAGATCTTTGTTAATATAATTACCTTGTCTAAGAGAAACCTCCTTTAGATCTCCTCTTAAGGACCATAGGGAAGGTATTTTGGGAGTAAAATTAGCTCTAGAACATGTTTAAGTATTTTGGGGAGATATTTTGATAGTTTTTGGTTGAGAAAAATGTATTTAGGGTTGTGAATAATTGAGGGGAAGCTGTGCTATTTTCTATGTGGGGAAAAGGGACCCTCTTGGAAATTACTTGGAAATTTCCCAAAAGAATCCAAAATGATAAAGTTATTCACATGCCAAAAGATTTAAAATAACATCAATTGTGAAATTTGGGACAGTATTAGGAGGAAATATATCCATAAAATAATATTTTTACAAGTTGGTAGGTCATTTTAACCATTATATTCTTAGTTTACCCCCTTTGTAAACCCATTTTTACCTTAACCACTTTAATTAATTTTTAATATTTTCACTATTCATTTTGGTGAAAAATCAAGTTAAAATTATTATATAATATAAATTATTCTTATTCCAAATATGGAGTCTATTTTTTCAAATTCAATACAAAGAAGTGTCATATTTAAATTTAAATTATACCTGCAAACGTGATGAAAAAGCGGGTTTTCAAAGAGAAAATTCTTATAAGTACTAAAGGTTTTAAATTTTAAAATTAAATATTAAATTGATTATAATGAATTAAATTATTTAAATTTTAATATAATTCAACTAGTTTTACTCTAAAACCAATTTAAAATATAATTTAACCGTATAAATAATTTAAATGAAAATACATTTTTTAGTAAAAATTAGTATATTTTACTATTTATCGAAAAATGAAACATTTTAGAAAAATATAAAAAATTTCCCTAAAATAAATTTTATATAATAATTTTAAAAATAAAGTTTATTTTTTTAAATACAATTTCTAAAAGTGAAAAAAATTAATTATAAATTATGTGTGCAAAGCGCGACTAAATCGCCTTTTAGAAAAATATAGTTTTCTGAAAATATTTATTTTTCTTTAAAATGATTCTTATTTTATTTCTAATAAATATATAACTGTTGAATTTATTTTATACATGTGTCAACCATAAAATTTTCATAATCTATTTATTAAAATTCATACCCACTAACTTAATGTCTAGATTATAATGGTCATGTTTAAATAATAACATTTTAATAGAGCGTCATGTTTCATTTAAACTTAGTTTTGTATGCATCACAAGCTATTGACGAGATTTAATTTATTTAAAAATAAATGTATGATAAATTCTCAGGGTGTTATATTTTCTAATAATCTTTTTTTGTGCATGATACACACTAGCGAACATGATATTTCTATTTTAAAATCTTGGGGTTTTACATTCTACCCCCTTAAATTTTTTTTGTCCTCACAATTTAATCTTGATCTCAATAATCAAGGGCTTGACATTTGAAAATACCTTCATTAAAAAACTACATTCTAAAAAGGTTTAATAAATAATCATTTTAATAAGAGATAAAGGGAAGTAAAAATGTCATATAGAATAACACATAAATAGGGTTTTAAGTGGGAGAACATTGGTTGAAAGTGAAGATATAAACATGGAAGAAAAGAGTAAATAATTATAGAGAGTGATAGAGGTCATTGATCACAAAAGATAGAATAATCAATGTAAAGTTAAGGACCTAAAAAAATAAATATGTGATGATTTAAAATACCATTAGTTTAATATAAGTTAAGGTATTATGATAAAATTTTATTTCAATATCCTTTTACTATAGTTGAGGAATTACTTTAGCATCTAGATTTAGAATATATGAAAATATACTTGTTATATATATATTTCATAGGCACAATTTCAATTTTTGGTTATGATAAAATCATTTTTCACTTCATTTATTACTACAAGAAATGAATATCCAAGATTAATTTTTTATTCCTAAATCACTAAAATTAAATTTTAATATATTATAAGATATATTAAAGAGTGAGAAGACTTTAAAAATATTTATCAATATTTTCCAAATACAATATAGTTATCAAAATTTATCCAATATAATACATTAATTTCTAAACCTCAATAGTAACACCACTAATTCCACATTAATATTTATCTATCAAATCATTTAACTAAAAATAATGACATATTAACACTAACATCACATTGAATAGTGGTAAGAACTAAACCCTTATCATCATTAGTTATGGGTTCAAGCTTGGAGGCCTTGCCGGATGCGATAGATTGTCACCTGATATGCGAGTTGTCCTTTTTATAAAACCATATTAATATAATTCATATAATGTCATCAAATTGTAATATCCTATAATTACCTAAACATAAAATATTAGATAAAACTTAAAGGTTACTAATATCTTCCTAAAAACATCTTTATAATTATTATCTCAACATTAAGAACATATTAAGTGTTATCATTTTTCAATCATGTGTTTTATAATAATTTCAACTTTCCACTAAATCAATTTTCTTGGTACCATTCAACACATGATTTAAAATCATTAATGAAATACAAATCTAGTATAATACTTATACATTTTATAATTCTTATAACTAGAATATCATTGATTAAAATACTCTTATAAAATAATTCTTGAATCCAGACACAAGCACATTATTCATTCCACTTCATCTGTAGTAATAACATACGATTGAACTTGATCCCTTAGCTTATTTTGAGGTATATTTCCTTGAGGATTGGGACATTCATTTTGGTAGTGCCTCACCTCCTTACTATAGAGGCATTACACATTATTAGATTCTTTCTTACCCTTGAAATCATGTGCAAGGTGGTATTTTATTTACACTTTAAGAAAACTCCTTTTCATTTTAAGAATTTACCAATGTGTTTCTTTACATAAGTATCACATGTTGGAAAATCATTCTTTCCCTTCTTCCCATTATCCATATTTTTCTATGCCATAATATTCTTCTCTTACTTCCCTTCAAAGTCATAAGACTTGGAGAATTCCTTATCTTCTTGATAGCACATGATTCTATATCCTCGTATGATAATTTTTTTTGGAGACTAGTTCCCTTTGAAGTATTGTATTTATCCCATAAAATAAATAATCATTCTTACTATTTGGATTACGTGAATTTTTTTTCTATTCCTTCCACTAGGATCCATTTATAAAATATAGAATACACTATATTAGATCATAAAATTATGAAACATAATGTATAATCCTAAAACTAGTGAAACACTTAACATAAATTGAAAATTTATGCATATTCAATCTCATAATCATAAAAATAGTTTCTTTGGGGATATTTTTTTAAATAATTCATAATGGTTTGTAAATAAAATTCATTTCATCCTAAAATATCCGTTGGGAGTGTCAAACTAGGTGCATAGTAAGGCCTATTTTCATGCACCAAGTGATGATTTGGTCAAGTCCAATGCACCCTTTTGGAGTTATTACCCCTAGGCATATCTGTGCTATAACCACATCTACTTATAGTATCAAGAAATGGATAAATTTTATAAGAAAAAACAAAAAATATCTTTATTAAAAAACATTAGTATTTTCTTATATTAATATCCTCAAAGTCCATCATAGGTTTATGTTCCCCAATATATGTTTTTCTAAATATAGCTCCTAAGGTTTCTACTAAACTTATTCTGATGCCAACTGCAGTGACCCCAACCCTAGTAACTCAGATCCACTATCTACTTTATTACATTGTCATAGGATACAAGAAATCCCATCCTGAAGGACAAAATAGATTAGTTATCTTAGTAAACATGATACATGATTTAAATTATTATAATAATTTAAAACATAAAATACACAAAGTATTTTATTTTAGAACACCATTAATCCTTATAATGTATCCCTGCATATCAATCACAAAACACTTACTAGTATCCTGGGGAAAATAAAACATAAGAAAGGGTGAAATCAGATGCTCAGTAGGGGTAATCATATAGTGGAAACTATGAACAAAAAGGGGATAATAAACATGGTAAGGTAAAAAACTGAAACACATGTCATTTAATCTATAACTTGATCATAATATTTTAGGAATAAATAATGATCAAATAATTCCATATAAATAATCACATGAGATTGAAAAATTAACCATGGATATTATAAAAAAAATCAAATAATCACATGTAATATCAATAAATGAATTCATAATGTTGGAATTCAGAATTCCAGACATCTAAAATATATCATTGAGGCCTTGTTTCAAGATATCTAAATAAATAGGTAATGCCTCATCCAAAACCCAATCTAATTTGTCTCATGAGACCTACCAATGCATTGAGGAGATTTACTGGGACCCACCCATCACTTACTAAGTCTAATGTATTCATTATATTAAAGGGGTGAAATATAATCAATATAAATGTTTTTATTTAAAATATAACATACTAAATGTTAATAATTAACGTAATAAATAAACATAATCATAAACTGTACTGATTAAAATGATGAATGATAATAAAATTTCACATTCCCAGTCAAACTAATCATAAAAAATATGGATAAATAATAAGGATAGTATAAATAAAACATATCCTTAGTGCATCACAAGTAAAATAGAGGGTTGATTTCATTGATTAATAGAAATACCATGAATAGATCCTTAAAAACATTTTTGAGAAAAATAACCTTTACATTTTGAAATTCACCTTAAAAAAAGTTCATAAAAAATTTTGAAAATAACTTTCATTAAAAATAATATTTTAAAACTTATAAAATAATCATTAAATCATTTATTGGCCGTGATGGTGGAAAATTCCATTCATTCCATACATTTTAAAATAAAGATTCCTTTCACATTTTTGGTAATAACCAAACATGCATTATTTTGAAAATGAAATAACTATTCCATTCAAAAAAAAAAAATTGGTAAAAAATATTTAATAAATCATTTTAAAAATTTTAAAATTTTTTTTTATAACATTTTTAGAAATAATGTGTTTTGATGAAAAAGGATTTCCGACTGGAGAGATAAATAAATTTAGATTTTCTTAAAAATATTTACTCGATCATTTTAAGTAACAAAGAGTGTAAAAATGGTAATTTTAATTGAAAAAGTTCATGAATAACTATAGGTGAATAAAATAAATTTATTTTCATATAGAAATATCAAATAATTTCTCATGGGATATTTAAACATCAACTATCCTAAATAATTATGAGATTGTAAAATAAACCCTTACCACTTTGGTAACTTTTGAATCGTAATCCCTATAAAATAAATAAAATAAATTAAAACATTAAATACCATAAATAAAAGTATATTAATTATATAAAATATCAAAGGGATAGTATATATATCACATAAGGAAAATAAGTGGTGAATATGACATATGTCTCACGAAAGTAAAAGTGAGATGAGAAACCCTTACCTCAGGTCTGATTTCCTTTGTATGTATTTATACCTCCTATATAATTATTTTAATCATGCCATTAATTTTTAAAAAAACCATATTCATATTTATAATATCATATATGATCCTCTTAAAACATTTTACCACCTGTTTGTTAATAATATTTTATTATTTTCATTGTTTCAGGTGTTAATTATCTTGTTTTCTCATGCATGTTTTGTCATGAAAGTTCTGGTTATTATGAATAGGATATATATATATATATCATATTCATAGTTATAATAATATTATAAATATCATATTTACTTAGTAGTTACATTTTTAGAACCATTTAAGAAAGTTGGACATGGAAAATTAATTTCATCGCTTTGTGGAGACGGTAGGCTATACATATGAATGAGCGATGATTTCATTCCCTTAATGAGTGAAAGGGTAAGGAAGTGGGTGATTTATTAATTTTATATAATAAATATAATCTAATAAATATATATACCACATATATTCATTAATTTTATCCTAATTACATGCCTTGTAAACCATAAGTGAAAAACAAATCACATCATTTTGTGAGGCGGTAGTCCACCGTATACACGAGCGATGTTATCATATTTGAAATGAAATGAAAATTAAAAAGGTATATGTGATATTAAAATTAATAAGTATAATAATATCATAAATATCAAATAAATTTGGTTAATCCATCATTATATCCATCCTTGAAAGTTGGTTATGGAAAACAAACTACATCGGTTTGCGAGGCGGTAGTCTACTATACACACGATCAATGATTTCATTTCCCATTTTATGGAAGTGGAGATGGATAAATATTCAGAAATAAACATAATAACATGTAATTATATTTTATATATTGGTTTCATTATATTATATGTGTTAATATATAATTTAAGGTGTAAAAATAATAAATAAAATCGAAGATCTTTGTTAAGATAATTACCTTCTCTAAGAGAAATCTTCTTTAGATCTCTTCTTAAGAACCCTAGGGATGGTATTTTTGGAGGAAAAGTAACTCTATAATATGCCTAAGGATTTTGGGTAGAAATTTTTATAGGTTTTAGTCTATGAAAATGGATTTAAGTGTTTTAATAAGTGAGGGGAGGGAGCGCCCTTTTATAAGCGGGGAAAGGGAACCCTCTTGAAAATTACTTGAAAATTTCCCATGAAAACCCAAAATGATAAAATAAGTGACATAAAAAAGCTTCCAAATAACCATATTTTATAATTTGGGATAGTATAAGGTGTAAATATTTAAATAAAATAATATTTTGATAAGTTTTTAGGTCATTTTAACACTTATCTTCTTAGTTTAACCCCATGGTAAACTCATTTATACCTCAACTGCCATAATTAATTTTTATTGTTTTTATAATTCATTTTAGTCAAAAATTAATTTGTCCATATTAGATAATATAAATTATTCTGATTCTAAATATGGAATTAATTTTTCCAAATTCAATTCATAGAAGTTACAAAATTCAATTTATAATTATACCCGTAGAAGTGACAAAGAAGTGAGTTTTTAAAGAGAAAATTCTCATAAGTATTGAAGGTTTTTAATTTCAAAATTCAATTTGAAATTTATTATAATGACCTAAATTAGTTAAATTTTAATATATTTTAACTAGTTTTACTCTAAATCTAATTTAATATATAAATTTATTGTGTAAATAATTTAAATGAAAAGAAAATGTTTAGTAAAAATTAGTATTTTCCATTATTCATCAAAAAATGAAACATTTTAGAAAAATACCAAAAAATAACCCTAAGATAATTTTGATATGATGATTTTAAAAATAAATTTTCTAAAATTGGTAAAAAATAATTATAAATTATGTGTTTAAAGTGTGACTAAATTTCCTTTTAGAAAAATACTGTTTTTCATAAAACATTTATTTTACATTAAAATGATGAATATTTTATTTATAATAAATACATAACCATTTAATTTATTTTATAAATTTATAAACCATAAAATTTTTATAATTTATTTATTATTATTTATACCCACCAACTTAATGGATTGATTATAATGGTAATGTTTAAATAATAATATTTTAATAAAGTATCATGTTTCTTTTAAACCCAATGTTGCATGCATCATAAGCTATTGAAGAGATTAAATTTATTTAAAAAGAAATATATCATAAAATCTCAAGGTGTTATATTTTCTTTTAATATTGGTGTTTCATGTTATACATGTTATTGAACATGATGTTCCTATTTTAAAATCTCATGGAGTTACACTTACCTTTTTCCCCTCACATTCAATGAAAAATGGAAATGTTACTCATGTGTATGTATAGACCACCATCTCCAGGATGTAATGTAATTCATTTTTCATAACAAACTTACATGGTTGGTTATAAAATTATAATTAATGTATGAAAATTAAAATTATTAGATTATTATGATTTTGGAATTGATATTATCATGATCCATTTGACCATAGAAAACCTATCAAACTCATTTTGGACTTATGAACCAAACATCCTCAAATGTATGAAGTAAACTTAATCAATTAAGTAATTAAGTATGAAATGGTAATAATTGAAATAAAAGTAATGATAAAAATATAATTAAGTTTAAAAATATACTTATTCAAGTAAATAATTAATGTAAATTTATTATTTAGTAATATAAAAAATTTATGTGATAAGTCAAACTTAAGGTAAGACATTTCTAGTTTCAATTACCTTTCTTTGAGACTTCATCTATTTTCACTATGTGGTTTCTATAAAATGACTTACAGATTTATTTTATCATTATTCTATAATAAATAATTTTTTTATAAATCCATTCAAAGTTATTTCCTTCAATGTGTCATTGGATCAAAAGTTAACAAATCATAAGGGATTTTAATTTAAAACCTTATTTTATAAGTTTAAAAGTTTTCCTTCTATTTTACCTCTATACCATTATTCCTTAAAATATTTCAAGTATATTATTAATATTATAAAATGTATGTTCAATTTTATTTTTAACCATTTTTACTTTCTTTATGAAGGTTTTAGAAGAAATCTTTTAAATGTTTTCTGAATATGTTATTTTTGACATTTTTACAAAAGCATGGAATAAATCTTTTTTAATGTATACATCATGAGAAGAATTTCCTACCATCATAACTATTATTATTTAAGAATATTACTCTTAAATTTCTAATTATTTTTTAAAATAATATCCCATTTTATCTTCTTCTATGATTTTTTGTTTAAATATTTTTCAAATATAAAGGATTTTTATCCTTATCTTAACTTGAATCCTGAAAGTGTTTCTAAAAATGTGTTAAATGGAATATTATATGATATTTTATGATGGAAATGAAAACTTATATGTGTTTTATGTATGTTTTGATCATTAAACATTTTTTATGATGATGGGTGAGCTCGATATAACTCTCCAATTATTTGGGTAATTATTATGATCTCTGGAGAATTATGTTGGAATTAACCAAGTAGGTTATTAAATTTGTAAGGTTTATTATAAGGTTTCTATGGTGATGATTCCCCAATTCACATAAATGACTTTTATATTATTTTAAATTAATTTTCTTGAAAGTATTTTGATTTCCTAAGGTAATCTAAATATCTTTTATTTAAAGGAATTATTATTCCCTTTAAGGGTAAAAGGTATGTTTTTAAGAATTTTTTTTCACGAATTCTCATGTTTTTTAAGAAATACTCATGGTTATGATTTTGAATTTATGTTTTATTATAACTTTTTTTAGGAAAAACATTGGGTATTGAAGATTATTTGTTATAAAGTTAAATTATTATTTGATCTCAATGTTTATAATGTTAAAGTAAATCTCTATTATATGATCTCATGGTTTTGAAATGAAGTAATTGGTTTATTTTATCCTTTATCAATGTCCATTATTGATATTTTTATCCTAATCCAATGTTTTAAAATGTTTTTAATGTAGTTCAAGGATGATTAGGAATAAAGATGAAGTAAATATGAAAATCATGAGGATTTTTCATAAAAATAAAATGTATTTCATTTTAAAAGTATTTTATTGTAAAAAATAGACACTGGGTTGAAGTGTTTGCTTTATAATGAATGGTTTTGTTAAGTAAGAAGTTATCAGTTAATTATTTAAAATTATAAACCAAAAAATATCTTCAAGATCACATGAAAATTACTTCTTTTTTAAAAATTAAATTATGGGTTGAATAAGGATTGAGTTCTTATAGTCTATCTCAATCAAGGGTCCAAATGTCACACTCATCATATGAGAGGAAAAATACTATCTTGGTTAAGCCTTAATATATAAATGAAAATAAATATAGATAACTACACCTAATTAGATAATATTCTAGGATTTTATAAGAAATATATCAAAGTATAAAGTCTCTCATGATATGTATCTTTCCAACATCAGGTAAATGGATTCAATATAAAACATGCACCACTGGTATACCAAATACATGGTGTTTGAAACTCCATGAGGTATAATTTATAGGTCATCCAGTGTACAAAAACACTTTTATAACTCATTTTTATATTTTTTATCTTTATAAGAAATCCTATCCATGCTAACCTTAACATTTCATCACAAACTATAATACTCCCTAATGAACTTCAGTTAGGGATAACTCAAAGTTGTACATTAAAAGGTTAATTATCATTACACATATTGAAATATATGCAACCATTGTGAAAGAATGATATGATAATTTTATGAGGATTGATAAAAACTTAATCAATGTAAAATAATAAATAAGAAACCTAATTCCCAAGATCTATCATGGATGCAACATGAAACCATTCATAACTAAAATTAAGATCTATGTGTGAACTTGGATCTATTGATGGTCAAGCCTTTATATTCAAACACATTATTAATAAGTATCACACACATGAAGGAATTATAATCCCTTATCTATGCTATATCCATGGGTTGGAAAAATCACCCAATGCTTGAGTGAGACTCTCGTTCTCTCCATGGAATTCTAGTGCCTTCCAGGGTATTATAGGAAGAAGGATTGGGCTTCAATGGGAATATATACCCAACCAAGGATTGGGAATGATCACATAACCATCCACATGATTAATACCTCCTTTTATAATACTAAATTATCCATAATGAAATTACTCCTTATGTTTCATAATGTAATAGTAAATGTTTTGACTGATTATGTATTCATCAGATGAATGCATTCAAATGATCCTCCTTACAATTTCATCTTATAAAACCTTTATTAATGCTATAAAAGTTAAGATATACCCAAATGATAATGCTTACCATTCTTCCACCCAAGGGATCATAGGATATATATCAAATCATACATTATGATTCATAGAAAATTATATCACTAGGAAAATTACATAGGATATCACTATATCATAATAAACACTGTACCTAATGTCTTGTAATAATTCATTTTCATCAAGACTTTTGTACTCTATGAAACCCATATCATATCATATGATATGTGCCAAATATATTATATATATAGGTATTTAAGTACACATATTATTCAATATCCCACATGAACATAATCTTTATAGAATTTGTGTTATTTAGACTTATATCATATCATATATAATTACATTTTGAAACTATAACTAAAAATCTATTAGATATGTTCTAAAATAATTTTGGAAAGCTATACTTAACTTCACCTTATATCACATCATATGAAATACCATTTCAATACCCATCCATAAATCATTTTTAATAAAATATAAAATACTTTTATAGTATCTTTCTAAGTAAAACTTAATCCCAATTCAGTCAACTGAAGAGTTTGAATCAACAATCTTTTATAGCATTGATATAAAATATTAATTCTTGAATTCATAAATGTAATCAAAGAGAAACCTCTAGAAAATCGTCAATCATACTCAATCTATAAATGTATATGATGTGATCTCAATCAAACATATGTATCACTTTGTCTATGTCCACCAAATGCATCATATATAGGCATGCATTCTCATATGAACCCTTTATTCAAGATATTAAGTGACCATGGGATACAAAGTATGTCGGTCCCACATAGCTTCCTCATACATTCTTTATTCTCTGAGTATAGAGTAACTAGGTTAATGAATATATCACATGCCATTCAAAATTTATAGATGACCACATCACATTCCCATCATTTGATATATAATCACATCACATTGTTGTTCAAGATTTTTAATTATAAAAAGGGGGGAGAATGATGAGTGACTCCTTACACTATATTTATTTATTTATTTTTATAATTTCTTATCAATAAATTTTTTTTATTGTTTTATTATTATTATTTTTATTTATTGTTTTATTATTCTCATATTTTATGTTTAAATATTACACTTCATATTTAATAAAAGATCAATGTTGATTTTATATTGAATAAATTCAGTAAAGTCTAAAATATTACATTTTAGAAAAATTATCTTATGTTTGGACAATGATGATATTTTGGAAAAGTATATTATCCTATGCATGGAATAAATCCTTATATATTTGAATCTTAGTAATTTTACTAAGTGAAAATCCTTATGTTCTCTTATTCTTTATTATTATATTTATAATCTTTACTCATTATAACTTTATTGTTAATGGTTAATTTTTTTTAATATTTTTATCGACTATATTACACATGATTGTTTAAAATAATATGATATTTTTAAGATTATAAATTCACCCCTCCCCTTGTCCCTTTGAATCTCATTTGGGAATTTATAATTGGCATCAAATATAACCCTTTGGATTTTATGATTATATAGATTCTTTAATGAATTTATTGTTTATATATTTTTACTGATATAATAATTTTATCTAAACTATAAAAAATATTGGGTGATATTTTGTTTTTGATGGATGGATAGAAAAAAAAATATTCTAGGAAAGTCATCATAATAAATTATTTTCATTTTAAAGAAATTTTATTTTTTGAACGCTAAAAACTTAGATACTTGAGGCATTATTGTCCTATTAGGAAGGGAAATATGATAAATTTTATAAGTAATAAATAAAAATTCTTTGAATATTCTAGTTAATATTTTTAAAGGAATAAATATTCTAGTAATATATTCTTCCTAGATAAATATATTGAAGTAACATATTCATCTTCTAACCCATGAAATTATTCTAGTTATGTTAAGTTGAATTTTGAATAATTAAGTGAGTTGTGTGATCGAAAAAAACAAGAAATAGATAAAATGACTACTATACACTTGTCACTCAAGATGAAATATAAGAAAGTTATTGAAGAGAAGAAGAATCTATGATTTGAGGTTGGAAATTTAAAGAATACTAATTCTGAAGTGTTAATCCTTAAAGAGGAAAATGAGAATCATAAGAAAGATAATGAGAAGATGAAGAATATTTCTTCTAGCTCTAATAGAATGTTTTCAAGGACTTATAGGTAGTTCAAAAAGAAAATAGTAAGCTGAAATATGAAGTAGAAATCCTACTGGAAAACCTAAATTTTTTTTGTTCAAGTAAGATAGATTTATGATAAGATGGTTTCAATAAACAAGATAAACATAAAAAATAATCTTTTTTATAATGTCCTCCTACCTCAGATATACAAAAATTATTTTATGAAAGGTAAAAGTCAAGGTATTTGTTCTATTAATTATTTTAAATGTGGAACATTTGATCATTATGTATCTAATTTTTCTTTATGTTTTTTTAAATATATTTTTTATAAGGAATATTTTTTACCAAAATATACTTTTAATATTAAATTTTATAACCCTTCAATAGAATGGGTTCCTAAAGGTTCTTATTCAAACCTGATTAGACCTAAACTGGTCTACATGCCTTGGTAAAATTATTTTTTATTGGAATCATGCAGACCATTTATATTTTTAATATCTAGTATATAGGAATAAGGATATTTTTGAGTAGTTTCATTTAGATAGTGAACATGTATTTTATGTTTTCATATTTTTTTTACTAGAATGCAATAACTATTGGTTACTTTTTAATTATTTTTATATCTTTTATAATTCATTAAATATATCCAACTGTTCTTTGTCTCCTTATAGTTGGTTCACAAGTGTAGAAAAGGTTTTTTTAACATTGATTTTATTGGTTTTTAACATTGGTTACCTCATGGTGTGATTTTAGGTGATGTTCAAAATATGTTTTTCACATTGTTTAATAAAAACGGACATAATAAACACATTTTCGCATTAGTTTCTAGAAAAACAACATATAAACTACCTTAAATCTATATCAATTGATTTATTCTTCATGATATTTTTGGTATAACTGATGTGAAAAACCATTTATCACATTGGTTATTTGAAATAACCAACTTTATAAAGTAGTTTTTACATCGGTTATACCAAAACCGACGTGAAAAACTAACTTTTAGAAAATTTTCAAGTTGTTTATTTTATAATACATAATAATTTTTAATTTAAATGTTAAATAAAAACCCAATATAACAATAACATAACCAAGAACAAAAAAATAACAAAAAAACAACCAGAAAACAATGATATAATCAAATCAAATTTAACTTTAAAATTTTAAATTTAAACTTTATAATATATATTAAAAATAAACTAAAACCCAATAAAACTTGTGAAATATTATTCTCATTATCTTTGTAAGTAATTTAGATATTATGAATTATAAGTTAAAGTATCATAAAAAAGATACAAATTAAAAAGAAATAATTTAACATGTATACTCAATATAATTATAAGATAAATTAAATGATTTTTTATAACAAAATCCGATCTTATAGAATTTTGTAACTATTATAGTTGAAACTATTTGAAATATAAATCTTAAAAAATAATATCCACATTTCTTTATTCCTCATTGATGATGAAAGTTTTATTTTAAAATAATTTTTCAATTAAATATAACACTTAAAGTACTTTTACCCAAAAATGTAGTAATTATAAATGAGAAGTCACCTTTACTTTTACATATTTGATCTTTTTTACTCCTCTTTCCTATTATCTCTCTAAAGTAATCCAATGACCTATTTGAAAATTATATATATGAAATAAAATTAAAATTCATTATTATATATAAGTATTCAAATAATTAAACTTATATATTTAATACTTTGATAAAATTTCTTCACATGTCACCATGTATAGAACACAACCTTTTAGTTATCTTCATTGTTGGAAAAAAACACTCAACATCCAATGGTTACTAATATATAAAAATAATAATGTGAGTAGTTTTTTTATTAAGATAAATAACACTTTAAGAAATATATTATTAATACCCTTTAAGATAAGGAATCATCCAACACTAGATTGCACTCCTTTTAAATATTTCAGTAATATATGTTGTTCTTTCTTTATATGTCATTATAATTGTTATTGGTAAAATACATTGTGGGTCCAAAAAACCAAATATTTATGTAGCATCATTTTGAATAAAAATTGTATAAATATACCTAATAAAACACAAACATAATTATTAAGTTGTAATAAATTAAAATAATTTTAAGATATATGATAATTGACTTATATGGAAAATATTTACATCACTTTGCTGCCCAAAAAATCTACAGTTACAGGCTTCATGATATCTCTATTTAAAATCATCCCAATTAGTTGGTGACCACAAATGTTAACATCCATTGTAATATTATAAAATTCCAATAAAAAAATATGAATATGTTGATAATCTATCAAGTGCCGAAGAAGCAGTATCTAAAGTCATAGAATCCTATACTTGTTGTTGTCTATACAATATGTCTTTATCTTTAAATTATTCCTATAAAAACATATAAATGTATAAATTTTAAAATGTTAAATTTTTTTAACACCATAATTAAATAAAGGGTATAATCTAAACATACCTCAATGATAAATTTTCATACAAGTCTTGATGGAAAAACTAAAAAAATGGTCGATACTTTATCCAATTATAGTGACCTCATCTGTTAGAAATAATACTCTTGTAGACCTATCTATAATATCATGTGAAATGACCCTAATCTTCTATATATCTATATGATACTGATGAAAAATATCCCCAACATAATAAAAAATCTTATATGCAATAATATAATATTTAGGATACTCAACATATAACTCACAATAAATGGGAAGCTATTGACGTAGAGGTGTAGGAGTTGTATAAGTAGGAGGAGGTAGAGGAGTCAGATATGTAAGCAAAGGTGGGGGAGTGGGATCTATAGACTTAGGTTTAGAAGTGAAATATATATCCTAAAACCATTTTTTCATGCTGGAAAACATTGGATTTTCTAAAGCTTTGATCTTATCCTCTATCATGTCACCCATATCTTGAACTTTATCTTCAAAAAATTCTATTTTCCTTTTATATACATAATCCTTTGAAGATTCTATAGAACGAACGAACACTTTTTTTATCAACATACTTGTTACGTATCCACATACATGACCCAAGTGTTCAGGATTTCCCAATACAACAGCTAAAATATCCTTCCCACCCTTAGGTATGAAGGTCACCTATGTGCTATACTCCTCAAGGGATTCATGTATAGAATATTTGAAAAATTCATTAGTTAATCAAAATATATTAAGATTCAAATTAAATTAAATAACATAAATTAATTAATTAACTTCTCTCAACTACATCCCTTGAATATCACATATGATATTGACCCTTTTTTATCATTCAACCCCTTCCATTTTCCATGTCTATATGGGGGTAAGAAGGTCCAACATCTATAGAGCTATAAGACTCAACTATTATTTTCTTAAAATTTTTTTCCACCATTTTTTCTTCTAATAATGCATACCTTTTATAAGATATGGTATGAGGGTATACATTTTTTTTATTTTATTTGATAATGAGATCTCCTCATGAGCTATAAATTAAGAATAAAAAAAAATCATTATTAAGATCATTAATATAAAACAAACTTCTAAAAGATAACATTGCACCAACCAAAAATGATTCTTCCTCTCTACTTTTAACAAACTACTTCCATGTATCTTCATCTAGATAAGGATATATATCAAATGGTTTTTTATTTTTTCTTTTGCCAAAAAATGAAATCTCTTGTGAGGTTTGATTTAAAATCCCTCTCTCTCGTAGAATCTAAAGCTAAAAATTTCTTCATAACTTATTTAGTGTTAGTTATATCATATGTTATCTGATAAGAAGTGAAAAAAAAATATTATTATAAAAATTTCATGATAAGTAAAATTATAAAAAACGTGCTTACTAAAATTATATCCCATAATTGAGAGATTTTCACCTTTTTTACACTTTTCAAATTACAAATCAAAATACTAACTTAGTACCGAGATTTCATTGAAAAAGAAGTCTTAAATTATTTTGAATTTGGACCCCTAGGAATATCATTATCATCAAATTAAACTAATATCCTATATTCTTGGCTACAAGCAACTAATAGTTTTGATAAATGTGTGCAACCATGTTTACAAACCCTAGAAGTCTTATCTACCCCTATACATATAGATATATCATACACAGAAAGATGTGAAGGTTCCTCAGAATTATGTGTATAATCCTCCCTAGAAGCTCAAGGTGACTTAGATGTTTGATCTAACATTATCCTATAAATAAAAGTAATAAAAAATTAGTACATAAATATAAAAATCCAACTATTAAATATAAATTTTAATAAAAAAATAAAAATAATCCAATAAAAAGTAAACTAAACTAAACATATTTTTATTAATATTTGTTAAAGAAGTTAACAAAAATGTTAACAATATTAATTAGAGGTGGGTGAAATGGCATATATAAAGGAAAAAAATTCAATTGTTATATAAACATTTGATTAACATTTTTAAAAAGAAAAAAACAAAACAAAACAATAATAAACAATTGAAATAAATATTAAGTAAAAATTAATAAAAATCTATTAGTTACATATAAAGTTGAATAATTGAAAAATGAAATAAACAAAACTAAACAAATCTAAACAAAAAATTTAACATATTAGTTATAATATGTGTTTTAAGTAAAAAATAAAACTAATATATCTAAAATTTTATAAAACCTATAAAATTAAACAAAAAATAAATATATGTTACCTATAGTATTAAAAAATCACTAAAGGATTGTTTTCCCATATTCCTTCCTCTTAATTCGTTCCATATAGCACAAATCATGTCTACAATATGCTCATTAATATTCTCTATTAACATTTATATAGAAGTAGGGATATCATATAAATCAACATCATTATCAAGTTTATCATCACCAAAATACTATTTATCCTTGTAAAATGATAGACCATTGTATATTTTATGGATTCGGAACATAGAAAATTTGTTTTTCATGTGTTTCCATGATAAAAGGGTCATCTATGTATTTAAATATATTCAAAGTAACTAGTTTAACATTTAATTAATCGTGTATGAATCTATTATTACTGATAATCCATTTGTAGTTGAAAACTAGAATTTGAAATTCAATATGACCGACCTCCCATATTTCTTCAATGACTTCATGATATACCCTTAATGCTGAGATTGGTTTTTTTTCTTTGTCACTCGAAAAATGAACTGCTTCTATGAAAACCAATACACAAATATTTTTAACTACACTTTTTTGTCCTAATATTTGATATGAAATGTATAACCATTAATGTCATACCCAGTCCATGCTATAAAATTTAAATATATTCCTCTCATAAACCATCTCAATGTTTTAGATACATCTGATCTACCATGCATGATCTCTTTAAACCATGAAAACAAGTTTTTTTATGCTTATTCCAAATCCATATATCTTTATACTTTGGATAACATTGTTTTAACACACTAATATGCAATGCTATATATGGATGAGAATCATCCATGTTATTAAATATGTATAAATGTACCTACTTTATCTGTTCACCATTCAAATATTTTACTTTCAATCCCCAGATCCCCTTTCCTCCATAATTGAATCATTAACAAAGAGATGTAGGAAAATAGATATGATCTATTGGAGATAAGTAACTTGTACAATACTATAAAATCTCCTCATAAATATACTTCTCAATAATGGAGTATTCAAGTCGATACTGATTATTAGTATATCCCTTCAATATATTCATATAACTTTTAAAAAATACACTCAACAAAGATATATAGGTCTGAAAAGATTTATTTATCACACTAAATAAACTATTAAATGAACCATGATATCAAAAAAAGATAAGGTAAAATGCATTTCTTTTTCACAAAGTAGAGAAACTACACCATTCTCCAAAATATTCAACAAATTCAGATGAATCACTTTATTACCAATTAAATTAAAAATAATAACACACCTTGTTGATAATCATTCTGTAATGGATGAACAATATTCCACACAATGAAACTGGTAGAAGTTATTACTTCATGACATGCTAATCATGATATTTCATTCCTTTCAACTTCAAATATTTTAATGAAATAATTTTTTTACATTTTAAGAATAACCATGTGACACTTTGATACCATTGACTCACTGAAAAAAATAATTTTCTCTCTCTTGGATAATGTATGAAAAGATGGAGGTAGGTATGTTCATCTTTCATTAGGGGTGGAAGATAACTCCAAACATATTCCAATTGAGAATAAATTTAATCTTAAATTCAAACCATATTTAGTCTTTCCATTAATATATAACAATGTTCCAATAAAACTATGATATATATTATTCTTCATATGCATTAAATCAATGTTGTGTTTTACCTCATGATGTCTCCAATATGTAAGATCAAAAAATATTGATAATTTCTTCCAAATTTATATATCATTTACATTTTTTTGTCTTCCTGAATGTGATATCAATGTTTTTCACCCTCTCAAAATATTGATTAGTGGAAAAAGGTTTTGGTGTAATATTAAATTCTTTTGATCTATTGAATTCATTTTTTAATTTTAATAAGAGTGACCCATAGAAAAAAACCTCTAATGACCCATGTATACTATTATTCTCCCATGTTTTAGTTAATAATTTAATTTTTTTTGTTAAAAAATTGGAAAATATTTATGCCCCTTAACATTATATCTAGAAAAAATTCCATATACGAGGAATTCATTTATAGTGATTATAATCATTTCATGCGGTTGAAGATTTTTCATTTTTTAAGAATTATACACAATAATACCTTCATCCCATATAAGTTTCAAATCATCAATTAATAGAGACAAGAAAAAATCAATATCATTTCTAGTATGTTCTGGTATAAGAATCATTAAACTCAACATGATATATTTCCACTTCATACAAAATTCAGGTGATAAGTTGTAAATTACCAACAAAACAAGCCATGAAATATTTTTTCTACTATGTTTTTGATACAGATCCATTCCATCTATGCATAGTAAAAGTTTGAGATTTCTAACTTCATTTCCAAATATAGGAAATTGTTGATAAATTTTCTTCCAATTTGGAAAATTAGTTGGTTGATATAATTTTCCTTAATATATCTTCTCATATATATTCCATCTTAACCTTTTTTAAATAAACTTTTAAAATGAGAAATTGTAAAAAATTACCAAATTTTATTAGAAGGAGTCTCTATAACTACTAAATCAGCCTATGATTTTTATTTAAAATTATATCATGATGTTTCACATTTAGGACACTTTGATAGAACTTTATATTCCTTCCTATATTGAACACATTCGTTCATGTAAGCTTTTATGTTATTATACCCTCAACCCATTGAGCATAATATTTTCTTCACATTATAATGTGAATTTGGAAGATCATTTTCCTAAGGAAGTATGTATTTCACATACTGTAGAAAATCTATAAAAATTTTGTAACTCCATTTATTATTTTCATTAAAGTTAATCAATATTAACAACATTGATAAAACTGTAAATTCCATATATCTAGGATACTATGGTTTTTCAACACCACTATATAAATGCACAATTATCAGTTCTTTCTATTTTTTAATTCAATATCATGAATAATTTCTTCAATTTGATTAGACTTATCATCTTGAAAATCATCATCATAAATAGAACTTTAATCCTGACTAGTTTTACCATTTCAAATTTAAGGGTTTTAACTCGGATTAAAACCATGAAAAATTAATGATCTTTGATTTCTATACCTTTTAAGTTAATCATATTTAAACATTTGAAGCATGGATAAAAATCATTTAGATTGTTTTGTTTATAAAATTACCAAAAAATATCAGCACCTTCCTCATATTCAACACTTGTTCATAGTGTAGTAATCTAAATTTGACTCATTATTTACTATAATAAATATTAATAATTGAAAATAATTTATGATATTTTAAAATATAATTCAAAATTTACTTTTATAAATAATAATAAAATAATACCATAAAATATTTCATAAATAAAATAAATACAACATATTTTATAAACAAAATTACCACTTTAAACATATTTAATTATCATTATTTAATTAAAATATCAAAAAATATCTTGTAATCAACATGATCATCTAAACACCCATTCAAAATGAATACAAAAAACATACCTTAATCACATATTAATCAGTAAACTAATATTATTCATAACACAAATTCATCAAATTATCATTTAATCAAACCTTAATCTAAAAAAATCACTCATCAATTCAAAAATACCTTATATATGCGAATAATAAAAACTAAAAATGGAAATAGTGATAATAAAGTAACATAAACCAAAAATTAGAACTAAAAATAAAAAAGAAAATACATTAGATATAAGGAAATTCGAAACAATAAACACAAAACATAAATAGATATTAAAAGGGGGAGATTGAGAAGTACACACTAATGGGAATAAGGCTCAGAGACACCGAAAGTAACGACTAATGACGAGTGATGATGGAATAAGGTGGTGGATTCCAATATAAAGACATTCAAGGAAACTAGATTGAAGAATGAAGAGATTTGAGGCCACCAGATTGAAGATAGAAGGGTTGGGGTTCACCATGTGAGAGAAAACTAAAGGCTGTCATGTAAAATAATGAAAATAAAAATACTGGTCCCTTCATTTAATTAAAATTTTAAAGGTTTTTTAGGAAAATTATTCTGACATGAAAAAATGATTCTCCACATCTGTTATTAAATAACCAACATGAATAAGGTCCAAATTTTATTTTTCACATTGGTTATAGATAACCTATGTGAAAAACATGCAGGCATAAATAAATTTTTTACTAGTGTTATCTTTATACATGAGGAGTTTGATGATGAGAATTCACTATAACATCATTTCAATAAAATAAGTGAGCTTGCATGTAACGACCCAAACTTTTTAAATAGTATAATAACTTAATCTTAACGATTTAATAGAGATGTTAACGGTTAATGCAGAAAGAGGAGTCGATGACTTCATCTAGTAGACTCGAACCTTATGAAGCCCACTTATCAGAGCTTGGGAAGGAGGTGGCATCTTTGGGCTTCGCTTTGGACCAAGCCCAAGCTGAACTCCAGCGTGTCAAGCTTGAACGGAAACGCCTACGGGAGAAGTTCAAGTTAGTAGAGATTACTACTAGGGCAATGTTATCTGAGCCTCCCTCAGATTCTCTCACCATAGCACACCTTACACTTAGGTCTTATGCCGGTGTTAAAAGTGGCTATGTGACGAGACCCTAGCTTCCTTGTGTAATCCTTTGGGATGAATAAATTGAGATTTCTTCCTTTAGTGATGTTTGTGAAATTTCAAATGTACAGATAATTTTAGGATGTATTTTATTGATGAATTTTGAAAAAAAGATATTTTAAAATATTTTTGTAAACCCTAAATAATTAATGATGTGTAATGATTTTCAAAAAATGGTCTTCTACAAAAGTGTTCAATAAGGAATTTGGAGTCTAATAAGATCAACTTAATTTTTGATGAATAGTAAATTATGAATAGTGATTTTACACTTAGGATTAGTAATGTGACCAAACGGATTATTAATCTCACTTAAAGAAAGTTTTAAAATAATCTAGACACCTTGATTAAGTAATGTGATTCAATAAAATGGTTAAATAACGGTTTCATAAATCATTATTCAAGTATTAATTTTTTTGGGTGAATAGTGTTTTTAATTAAAAAATTAAATTAAAAATATTTAGAAAATTATTTTTATAAAATGGACTTTATTTTTGAACTCAGAGAATCTATATTATGTTAAGTTAATTTTTGGGATTTTTCTGAGAAAGATGAATTTTCAGTGAATAGTAAAAAAAAAAGCAGTTTTAGGGTTTCGGTTTGTCTAATGACATCATAGTTGTGTCATGGTGATGTCATGAGATATTTTAAGGGTTGTCCGACCTTAGGTGATGAATTATTGTGTTGGGGGACCCATGTGGCCTAACTTTATGGGACATATCATGAGAGAGCACATGGGTTTGAGAAAAGCACTTGTGAGGTGTCCCTTGGCCATTAATGCCTTGTCCCCTCACTTTCCCTATAAATACCAAGACCTCCTCTCATCATTTCGACTCAAAAACCATCCTCAACGAATTTCTGGTCTCCTTACCTCCCAAGGAGTCCTCCCAAGGTTTCCCCAAGCCCTCAAGGTCCAAACCTTTGAGTTTCAAGAGTCACGTTTTAAGGTAAGGGATCCGACCTCTCTCTTTCTTTTCATGTAATCTCTTTTATGTCATTCATTTTATGCTCCATGTTCTTATGTGGGAGGATGTTCTTTTATATTCCTATTACTGTCCTTTTCATGTTTATATGATGATAGTTTCTCTCTTACTCTCATCATTTCGTTTTATAAAAGTTTAAGTGACGCCGTTAGGATGCCGAAAGTTTAAGGGGATTCTTTCACCCTTCTCATTCTTTTCAAAGTTCTACTTCCATGTCAAGTCTTTCAAGTTACTTTTTAATTATGTTGGGGTATTATCTCTATATCTATCATACTGAACTCTTATGTTCATATGATGAGGGACCCTATTTGAACTTTTCAATTCATTTTTGTTGAAGTTTAAGTGACGCCGTTAGGTTGTTGAATTTTCATAAGAGAAATCTAATTTTTGTCTTCCTTCCATGTTTTTCATTTCAAATGGTATGTCCTTCAAATTTCATTACCATGTTCATATATCCTTATTATTCTTTCAATCTACTGTTTTATGGGTCATTTAAGAATTTTTTACCCATGTACCCTCTCTTTTCAATGTTTTCTAAAATCCCAAAACATAGCCGTTATGCTGTAGAATTTTCGTCTCAAAATGCCTCTCTCTCTTTTATCAAAATTAATTTTTTTTATAAAGTGAATACTCAAAGCTCTTATTTCTACAGGGGTATTCACATATATATCAAAATGTTCTATTTTAAATTCTGGGATTTACATACATGAAACCTGCTTTCCCTTTCCGTGGGTTTAAAGTGACATAAAGATCATGTCTTTAAAGCAGTTTTTAAAACGTTATGATTACAAAATGAAACCCATTTCTTTTATTCTATATGGGTTGTTTATGAAATTATTGATGATGATATATTTGGCTCACATGATAATAAATACATGTCAATGGTGCACCCAGATAGTGCTCCAATGCATTGGGTAAAGTCTTAATCTCTAGAGATGACTTTTTAGACTGATACCTTGGTGAATAACCTTGGTAATTTTTAATTACACCTTGGGGATGGACCTTGGTGAAACTAAATGATTGTCAATATTAAATGTTGCATCCACATCTTCAAGTTATGAAAAATTTTATTTTTATTATGATGTATCTCATGATTCCATTCTCATGCCTTGAAGTTCTTTTCATGTCCTTATTGAAGTATCTCAAGTTCACATGTAAAATGTTTCTCTTATTTCCCTTACTGGGCCTTCTGCTCACCCTTTCTTTTGATGTATGTCCCTAGGTTATGAGATGCAGTAATGAACCTAGGATGAACTTAAGGAGAAGCCTTTCAAGTGTTTAAGAAGAATGTTTTATGTTGTTTTCATGTATTATGTTCCTTGTTTCCAAGACACTAAACCTTAAAGATCCTCAGTTCCGTGTAATGAAATGAAAGTTTATGTTATAAAAATATGGGATGCTATAGTTGGTATCAAAGGATGGTTTAGTTATTTGTGGAAATTAGGATATAAAAACTTTATAAATAACCCTATATAAAAGTTTAAATATAGGAAAACTTCCTAGTATTTTGGTAAGTATTGAGTAAGTGGTTTATCAAACAAATACATCCATGTCTGGATACGAGCAGGTAGAGGCGGCTCTGGCAAAGATGTACATAGGGGTAAAACCTAAAAACACCGCTTTGAGCTAGACTCGAACGGGAACTGGTGTACGATAACGGTCCTTGCTTCACTCTTAGTTACGACACTCCTGGGGGATATGTTTGGTTAATCACAAGCTTTTTATGAATCATTATGAAGGAATTATAAAGAAGAGTAATTTTCTAAGAATGAAGTCTTAGTTAAAATATTCATAAATGAAATAAGTTTCTTACTAAGGTTTTATTCTTTTAGAAAATGGTGGGCAATAGGAGGAACCGTGCCGATGGGGACCGCAATGCACCGTGTGCTGACGGCCCTCCGATGGAAGCCGGAATGGAAACATTCATACGAATGATGAACCAACTGACTCAAGTTATGAGTAATAACTTGAATCAAGCTGAGAGGCCGATCTCACCATGAAGGGAACAACACTATGTTGAGTCCTTCATGCGTCAACGACCACCATCATTCATTGGATCTACTGACCCTTTGGTTGCGGAACAATGGATAAGCTCTATTGAAAAGATCTTTTCTGTACTCCTTTGTTCAGAACAAGAAAAAGTCACCCTTGCTGTTTATCGCCTAGAGGGAGAAGCTGATCAGTGGTGGTCACTGGTCAAAAACACGAAGCCTAGAGGAGATATGGAAGCTATGGAGTGGGAAGAATTCCGGGGAATATTCTTTAACAAGTACTTCCCTCGTTCCATGAGGACGAGAATGGAGAAAGAGTTTCTCGAGCTGAAGCAGAAGGAGAACGAATCTGTCGGAAGCTATGAGATAAACTTCACCCTACTTTCACGATATACCTCTAGCTTTGTCATGGATCCAAGTGGGAAGGTTGATAGATTTTTCGGTGGACTGAGACCTCATCTTTGGAAGAATTTAGCCAACCGGGACTACGATAGCTACGAGGAGATCGTGCGGAGTGCAATGAAAATCGAGATAGAGTTTGGTGAGACACAGTGGTCTCATAAATCCAATGAAAAGAAGAGATCGTTGGAGCCCAGTTTAGGGAAGACTTTTGATCAGGGAAGAGGTGGAAAGCAAATGAAACTTACCACATGCAATAGATGTGGGAAGAAGCATCCGGGGAACTGCTTGGTCAGAAGTGGCAAGTGCTACAAGTGTGGAAAAGGAGGCCATATTGCTCGGAATTGTCGTAGTGAGGTGAAGCCTCAACTCCCCAACACTAACGACAGAGGAAAGATGGTTCTGGCATTACCCAAAGTCCATTGCTTCAAATGTGGATAGCTTGGTCACTATGCTAATCTCTGTCCAAATCCAAGGGCAGTGGAGGGGAATCACCATCAACCTCAGCAAAGGTCAGGGGAGCAAGGTCATGCTTTTTCTATCACAAAAACTGAAGTTGAAGCTCCGAATGACGTGGTAACAGGTACTCTTGTTGTCCTCTCAAAACTAGAAACTACTTTGTTTGATTCTGGTTCTACGCATTCCTTTATTTCTTCCAAGTTTGCAAAGAATATAGAATCAATCCCAGAATTACTTGAGGTAGAGTTGTCAGCCAAGACTCCAAGTGGGATTATCCATGCATCAACAGTGTTTAGAGACTCTAGTGTTTACTTTATTGAGCACAACCTTATCGCAAATCTAGTAGTCATTCCCATGTTGGAATTCGACGTTATACTAGGGATGGACTGGCTCTCAAAGTATAATGCTAAGATCAAATGCAGAAGTAAGGAAATATCAGTAGTCTTGAATAAACAACCTACAGTTATCTTCCAAGGAGAGATATCCCGAACTGATCCCAATCTCGAAGCACCTCCTATAGCTTTCTTTATGGAGTTAATCGGTGATGATGAAGAAGGAAAAGGGAGAATACAAATAGATGATGTTCCAATTGTTCAGGAATACATGGATGTATTTCCTGAGGAGTTACCTGGACCTCCCCCAGAAAGAGAGGTAGAGTTATCCATTGAACTCGTACCTGGGTCTCAACCAATATCAAAGACTCCGTATAGAATGGAAAATGTGGAGATAGAAGAGTTAAAGAAACAACTCCAAGACTTGTTGGAGAAGGGCTTTATCCGTCCGAGTGTGTCTCCTTGGGGAGCACCAGTTCTCTTTGTGAAGAAGAAGGATGGATCAATGAGGATATGCATTGATTATAGAGAACGGAAGGGGATCACAATCAAGAACAGATATCCTCTTCCAAGAACTGATGATTTATTTGACCAACTTTGTGGGGCTCAATTCTTCTCTAAGATTGACCTTCGATCTGGTTATCATCAACTGAGGGTGAAGAAGGAAGATATTCCAAAGACTGCCTTCCGATCAAGATATGGGCATTATGAGTTTACTGTTATGCCCTTCGGCTTGACTAATGCTCCTGCAATTTTCATGGATTTGATGAATAGAGTCTTTAAGGACTACCTTGATAACTTTTTGGTAGTTTTTATTGATGATATTTTGATATATTCAAAAAGTCGTGAGGAGCATGAAGATCATCTGAGGGTTATTTTGAAAACTCTGCGGGAGGAGAGGCTCTTTGGAAAGTTCAGCAAGTGTGAGTTTTGGTTACAACAAGTGGCTTTCTTGGGGCACATCGTAACCAATGAAGGAATCTCGGTTGACCCTGCAAAGACAATGGTTGTGGAGGAGTGGCCTCAACCCACAACAGTAACTGAGATTCGTAGTTTCCTTGGTTTAGCGGGATATTATAGGAGGTTTGTGAAAAACTTTTCATGACTTTCTAATCCACTAACCAAGTTAACTTGAAAAGGGGTTAAGTTCATCTGGACAAAGGAATGCGAGGAAAGTTTCCAAGAGCTGAAGAAAAGATTGGTTACTCCACCTGTGTTAACACTACCCTCTATCGGAGAAGGATTCGTTATTTTTAGCGATGCATCTCTGGAAGGTCTTGGGTGCGTCCTCATGAAAAATGACAAGGTAATTGATTATGCATCTCGACAGTTGAAGATTCATGAGCAGAATTATCCTACGCATGATCTAGAGTTAGAGGCAATTGTTTTTGCTCTAAAGATATGGAGGCACTATCTTTATGGGGAGAAATGTGATATATACACTGACCACCAAATTCTAAAGTATATTTTCACACAGAAAGAATTGAACATGAGACAAAGGAGATGGTTGGAGCTTATTAAAGACTATGATTGTTCAATTTATTATCACCCTGGAAGAGCAAATAAAGTTGCGGATGCGTTAAGCAGGAAAGACCCTGTTGTTCTGGCAATAATGAGGATCCTAGGAGATCCCTTGATTAAAGATCTAGTAAAACTGGACATGGGAATTATAAGTAAAGGGACATCATCAACCCTATCCCAAATGATTTCTCAACCTTCATTACTAGAGATGATCAAGAAGGCTCAAAAAGAAGATCCTTTGCTGCAGGAGAAGTTTGAGGCTGTAAAGGATGGGAAGTTCCCTGACTTCAATATTGATCAAGAAGGTGTATTGAAATTTCGTACAAGACTATGTGTTCCATCTATTCTGGAGATAAAGAAAGAAATTATGGATAAAGCTCATTGATCTACTTTATCTATACACCCGGTAAGCACTAAAATGTATAGAGACCTTCGTGATCATTATTGGTGGGATAACATGAAGAGGGAGATTGCTGATTACACTACAAGGTGCCTAGTGTGTCAGCAAGTAAAGGCAGAAAGACAACTTCCTAAGGGGGTATTACAACCGCTACCCATACCAGTATGGAAGTGGGATAATATCACTATGGACTTTGTAACTGGTCTCCCAAAAACATCCAAAGGAAAAAATGCGATATGGGTTATTGTGGACCGTCTCACCAAGACAACCCATTTTATCTCTATTCGGGAAGATTTCTCTCTGGATCATCTTTCCAAGATATACGTAAAGGAAGTGGTGAGGCTGAATGGGGTACCACTATCCATCGTGTCTGATCGTGATCCAAGATTCACATCAAAATTCTGGAGAAGTCTTCAACATGCTCTGAATACTGAATTGAATTTTAGTACGGCCTATCATCCTCAAACTGATGGCCAATCTGAAAGGACTATTCAGACACTCGATGAAATGCTGAGATTATGATCAATGGAATTTAAAGGTGGATGGGATCAACACCTCCCATTAGTTGAGTTCTCCTATAACAACAACTTCCATGCGAGTATTCAGATGGAACCCTATGAAGATCTGTATGGAAAGCGATGTAGAACTCCTACTTGTTGGGATGAAACTGGTGAGAGGAATCTTCTTGGGCCTGATCTCGTGCAAGAGATGACGAAACAAGTTCATGCCATCCAACAACACATAAAGGCTGCTCAGAGTCGACAGAAGAGCTATGCTAACAATCGTCTAAGGGACTTGGAGTTTGGTGTTAGTGACAAAGTCTTCTTTCGAATTTCTCCATGGAAGAGAGTCATGCGGTTTGGGAAGAAAGGGAAGCTCAACCCTCGGTACATTGGCCCCTATGAAATCCTTGATCGCATAGGAGCAGTGGCCTATCGTCTAGAACTTCCACTGAACCTAGCTCAAGTTCACAATGTCTTCCATGTATCTCTCTTGTGGAAGTACATACCCGACCCTTCGCATGTACTGAACCCAGAGGTGGTACAACTGGAACATGACCTCTCTTATGAGGAGCAACCAGTGGAGATCTTGAACCGTAGAGACAAGGTTCTAAGAAACAAGACTACCAACCTTGTGAAAGTGTTGTGGAGGAATCATAAATATGAAGAAGCGACTTGGGAGCCTGAGGAAACAATGAAGCAAAAGTACCATCACCTTTTCGACTAGGCCTCAAGTATAAATTTCGAGGACGAAATTTCTTAAGGGGGGAAGAATGTAACGACCCAAACTTTTTAAATAGTATAATAATTTACTCTTAATGATTTAATAGAGATGTTAATGGTTAATGCAGAAAGAGGAGTCGATGGCTTCATCCAGTAGACTCGAACCTTATGAAGCCCACTTATCAGAGCTTGGGAAGGAGGTGGCATCTTTGGGCTTTGCTTTGGACCAAGCCCAAGCCGAACTCCAGCGTGTCAAGCTTGAACGGAAACGCCTACGGGAGAAGTTCAAGTTAGTAGAGATTACTACTAGGGCAATGTTATCTGAGCCTCCCTCAGATTCTCTCACCATAGCACACCTTACACTTAGGTCTTATGCCGGTGTTATAAGGGGCTATGTGATGAGACCCTAGCTTCCTTGTGTAATCCTTTGGGATGAATAAATTGAGATTTCTTCCTTTAGTGATGTTTGTGAAATTTCAAATGTCCGGATAATTTTAGGATGTATTTTATTGATGAATTTTGAAAAAAAGATATTTTAAAATATTTTTATAAACCCTAAATAATTAATGATGTGTAATGATTTTCAAAAAATGGTCTTCTGCAAAAGTGTTCAGTAAGGAATTTGGAGTTTAATAAGATCAACTTAATTTTTGATCAATAGTAAATTATGAATAGTGATTTTACACTTAGGATTAGTAATGTGACCAAATGGATTAGTAATCTCACTTAAAGAAAGTTTTAAAATAATCTAGACACCTTGATTAAGTAATGTGATTCAATAAAATGGTTAAATAACGGTTTCATAAATTATTATTCAAGTATTAATTTTTTTGGGTGAATAGTGTTTTTAATTAAAAAATTAAATTAAAAATATTTAGAAAATTATTTTTATAAAATGGACTTTATTTTTGAACTCAGAGAATCGATATTATGTTAAGGTAATTTTTGGGATTTTTCTGAGAAAGATGAATTTTCAGTGAATAGTAAAAAAAAAGCAGTTTTAGGGTTTCGGTATGTCTAATGACATCATAGTTGTGTCATGGTGATTTCATGGGATATTTTAAAGGTTTTCCGACCTTATGTGATGAATTATTTTGTTGGGGGCCCCATGTGGCCTAACTTTATGGGAAATATCATGAGAGAGCACATGGGTTTGAGAAAAGCACTTGTGAGGTGTCCCTTGGCCATTAATGCCTTGTCCCCTCACTTTCCCTATAAATACCAAGCCCTCCTCTCATAATTTAGACTCAAAAACCATCCTCAACGAAGTTCTGGTCTCCTTACCTCCCAAGGAGTCCTCCCAAGGTTTCCCCAAGCCCTCAAGGTCCAAACCTTTGAGTTTCAAGAGTCACGTTTTAAGGTAAGGGATCCGACATCTCTCTTTCTTTTCATCTAATCTCTTTTATGTCATTCCTTTTATGCTCAATGTTCTTATGTGGGAGGATGTTATTTTATATTCCTCTTACTGTCCTTTTCATGTTTATATGATGAGAGATTCCCTCTTACTCTCATCATTTCGTTTTATGAAAGTTTAAGTGACGCCGTTAGGCTGCCGAAATTTTAAGGGGATTCTTTCACCCTTCTCATTCTTTTCAAAGTTCTACTTTCATGTCAAGTCTTTCAAGTTACTTTTTAATTATGTTGGGGTATGATCTCTATATCTATCATACTGAACTCTTATGTTCATATGATTAGGGAACCTATTTGAACTTTTCAATTCATTTTTGTTGAAGTTTAAGTGACGCCGTTAGGCTGCCGAATTTTCATAAGAGAAATCTAATTTTTGTCTTCCTTCCATGTTTTTCATTTCAAATGGTATGTCCTTCAAAGTTCATTACCATGTTCATATATCCTTATTATTCTTTCAATCTACTGTTTTATGGGTCATTTAAGAATTTTTTACCCATGTACCCTCTCTTTTCAATGTTTTCTAAAATCCCAAAACATAGCCGTTATGCTGTAGAATTTTCGTCTCAAAATGCCTCTCTCTCTTTTATCAAAATTAATTTTTTTTATAAAGTGAATACTCAAAACTCTTATTTCTACAGGGGTATTCACATATATATCAAAATGTTCTATTTTAAATTCTGGGATTTACATACATGAAACCTGCTTTCCCTTTCCGTGGGTTTAAAGTGACATAAAGATCATGTCTTTAAAGCAGTTTTTAAAACGTTATGATTACAAAATGAAACCCATTTCTTTTATTCTATATGGGTTGTTTATGAAATTATTGATGATGATATATGTGGATCACATGATAATAAAGAAATGTCAAGGGTGCACCCAGATAGTGCTCCAATGCATTGGGTAAAGGCTTAATCTCTAGAGATGACTTTTTAGACTGATACCTTGGTGAATAACCTTGGTAATTTTTAATGACACCTTGGGGATAGACCTTGGTGAAACTAAATGATTGTAAATATTAAATGTTGCATCCACATCTTCAAGTTATGAAAAATTTTATTTTTATTATGATGTATCTCATGATTCCATTCTCATGCCTTGAAGTTCTTTTCATGTCCTTATTAAAGTATCTCAAGTTCACATGTAAAATGTTTCTCTTGTTTCCCTTACTGGGCCTTCTGCTCACCCTTTCTTTTGATGTATGTCCCCAGGTTATGAGATGCAGTAATGAACCTAGGGTGAACTTAAGGAGAATCCTTTCAAGTGTTTAAGAAGAACGTTTTATGTTGTTTTCATGTATTATGTTCCTTGTTTCCAAGACACTAAACCTTAAAGATCCATAGTTCCATGTAATGAAATGAAAGTTTATGTTATAAAAAGATGGGATGCTATATTGCATTAGGGGGAATTTTTTATTATTTTCAATATTTATTTATTTATTTATAGTTGATATATATTTTTATTAAGCAACACTGTAGCGGGGTACTGTAGCAGCGGTGGAATTGTAGCAGTGGTGACACTGTAGCGGCAGAGGGATTGTAGTAGGAACTATAGTGGTGAAGGCACTGTAGCAGGAACTGTAGAAGTGAGGGTACTGTAGCAGTACTATTCACCAAGGGGTCCTTTGAAAAAAAAATAAATGGGCTTTCAAGCCTTGTATTCAGGCCACTTGGCCTTGGGCCTTCGAGCTATGTAATGGGTCACCCTCTACCTAGTATAAAGAATACTTTTCTTTAAATAATAAATTGAGGCTTCTTCCCCAACCTTTTAAAAAAGGGGGAGGAATTATATTAACTATTGGTTGAGCATACTATGCATTCTTTATTAATATTTCTTTCTATATGAACATGATTTGTTTCTCTTGAACCTTTATTATTTTTCATGATTAATTTATTTTTATAAGGGGTGATTCTTATTCATTATTTTACATTCACTTAATGGGGTAATATTATAATGGCTCATATTTTATTTCGTGATTCTTATACATTAGTCCATGAAAAACTATTACATAAATAACTATGTAGGACCTTTTTAAGTTTAGTGTCTAGGAAACTAGGTATATTGTAAAAGACATACATTGTATACAAAATAAAACATAAAAAAATATAAAATCCTCTTGGAAGGATTATTATCTCATTATAGAACATCTCACTATATAATATTTCTTAGGGAAATTTATAAAATTAAAGGTGTGATCATAAATCCTAGTAAGGGAAACAAAATGAAAGAGAACCGTATTAGAAAAACATGACTCATAATATAAGAACACACACATAAGAAATTGAGGCATAGCTTATGTACATGAACATATGAAATGACTCATAAAATAGAAATGTGGATACAACATTAACACAAAACATTCATAAAAATATTATGAAAGATCATCAATAAGGTATCCTAAAGCATATTATCGAGGATTTTGACCAAGTTATCATAAAAAATTACCAAGGCATGTTATAATGGTATCATGAACATGTCATATCTAGAGATTATGTAACACTAACTCATTTGATACATGTTATAATTTTATACATTTTTTTTTGAATTTTAAATCATTAAAATACTTTGATAGAATATTTCAAGGGAATAAAGAGGTGATAGTCTGGAAATGGGATTTTGGAAATCTATAAGAATTATTTAAATCATAAATCATGGATTTATAAGGTTAATGTTGCATTATAGATATTTTTACTGGGGTAGTATATGATGTAAAATAAATTTACATCATAAATATATTTTATAGGATTTATTTTATAGGTGACATGTTTTTAGGTATAATTTACCCTTCGAGGAATTTAAGACATAAATACTTAACTTACACCATAAATTCTTCTGGGCGCTACGGGTTTTTACCCAACAGTTGGTTGTAACTCCTAATTCTATTCCTATTATTTCTTCTCAACTTCCATGGATTCCCTATGAAATTTCCAGTGAACTTCAAAATCTAAACTCTGATTCCAATGAAACATTTTGCATTCAATTGTAAAAATCAAAGGTTAGGGTCTCGTTCTTCGTTCTTGTCTTAGATATCCTTGGTTTGTGTCATATAGAATCATAAATTGGTGTTATAATACTCAAATCTATGGGTTTAGATTTTTCTTTATGAGATATTATGGTATTTTTATAGAGTAATGGATAGAATAGTTTTGGCCAGTGGAATCATCTTTGATCTATCATGCTAATTGACTCGAGGTAGGTAGTTTTACCCTATTTCTAATTTTATTAAAACTAGAAGGATTTTAGGTTTCTAAGAGAAAATATTTTCTTTTTTCTTATGATTCCTATATGATAAAACTATACTGATAATTCTTTTACTATTTATAATGAAATTGGATTGTGGGTGTCTTCACAATGGACTTGTTAAATTGGAAAAAGGGTTTCTTGTATAAATGATGTTTTGACACATGTTCTTGGAATAATGGCTTATGAGTTCCATATTGGAAGTCACATGTTGGTGTTTATTCTTTATTTCATTATATGAGTCCTAGTTAAAATAGACTTGGTGTTCAGTACTGACTGGAAATGCATAAGGATGAAATTTTCACCAAGTGACGGCTTAGTGGAGGATGTACCATCGCTCATGAGCATATGGGTGCCATTGAACATGCATGGGTGTGTGTGTGATAACATGGGTGATAATGAAAAATTTTAAATTATGATCTACCTATTATATTTGAAAGATAAAAACTTTTTACGACTTAAACTATTTTTAGAAAACCTATAAATTTGGTATATTGTAAAAATTTGTTTACTATTTGATATTCTTCCTTTCTATTTTATATCCTATGAGCTAACTAGATTTTGGTTTTAGTGGCATGTGGAAAAAATATTGAGGGTTTCATACCAGGTTTGAATACTCAATCCTTATATATTCACTTTGGAATGTATGTAGATGTTGTTTCCTATGAAAAAGGAAAGGGACCAATTTCTTACTTTTATAGAAGTGCTCCTTGATGTCTTTATCATAATTGGAAGAGTTGGAGCTTGGATTTTGTTCATGTCTTGTATAGGAGTGGTGCCACCTCGGTACCTGGGTATTTTTCTTCTTTGGATTTGTACTTACCATCTCTTAATTTCCAATGTTACTTTGATATTTTCACCTATTTTATTGTTCATTGTTGGATTGGTCACTTCTTTTATGGCTGGGTTTTAGTGCATGCATCATTTATATAGATGTACTTGGATTTAAATTTCCCATATCTTGTTATGTGTTTGTTTCTAAAAGGGTAAACCATTCTCCCTTGTCTCTTATGTTTAAACCCGGAGCCTTTATTTGTAGCATTTAATGTTTGTGGAATGTCATCTAAGGCTAGTAGCACCTCTACCTCTTCTGAAGCCAATGAGTTGGGGATGGATGTTAAAAATGGTATCAATCTTGTTTGTTCCTTGAGAGTTGGGTTGGTATTTAAGAGATAATAATTTCAGAACTTGAAATGTACATCTTAAAAAGATGTGTATAACCTTTTTATGCTAAAATTAAACTTACCAGGTTGGTCTAGGTACAAAGGTATTCTTAAACACCGCTAGGCAAGTTTTCAACCCATTATCATGGTCTTAGCCGATGAGTGTAAAATATAATTCATTAGTAAAGATATTTTTACCACTAGGTATGAATTTAAACATGTTTATTTTATTTTGATTCTTTGATATTAGAATTATGTTGTTGATATATAAAATATAACCATGAAAATATGAATAGAAAAAAGTGATAAATTGATGTTTTTTTGAAATGGGTTGTAGAAAAAATGCCACTAGTATAGAGAATAATAAATTAGTGGAAGGGATTATCTAAGAATATTGTTTCACTAGGAAAAAAATTAAACCAATATTTGGTTCATAGTATAGTGTAATATTTTCATGTTTTTGATAAAGGACCTAACCTCATCAAGTGAATCAATAAACATACTTTTTAAAGAAGAATCCACTTATGTTTCATGGTTATTATAGAAATGAGAAAGTAGAGTGTGGATGAGTAGTATAAACATGATTTTTTACATTTTGGGGACACCTAATGAGATAAAGATCAAGATAGAAATGTATATGCTTGAGGACTCAGTGCTAGCATGGTGGGATTTATCTGTTCAGGGTAAGTTTGATCAATACCTCACTTAGAAAGGATTTTTTAAAATTTTCAATAAAAAATTATTTTATAAAACCTTTCATATATCCATTAAAGAAGTTTTATTTGAAGTAGAACAAGGAATTATGTTAATAAATAAATATGTAGCTAAATTCACTCACCTTGTTCGCTTCTCCCTAAATGTAGTATCTAGTGAAATACTAGAATCTTGGACGTATTATTGAATTATTTATATAAGTTACCACCCAAAAGGGAAATTATATTTTCTATAAATATACACCTAGGAACAAGTCCTATTTTTCTACTATCTTATAGAATGGATCCAATTATGTTGAGAGAATTAAAGATTCAATTAGAATACTTGGAAAGTAAATGTTTGATCATACCTAGTACATCACCTTGGGATGCATTGATTTTATTCGTAAAGAAGGTATATGGTACTCTCTTTCTATATGTTGATTATCATAGATTTAATTAAGTTACAATAAAAAATAGACACCCTCTTCCTTTAATCAATGACCCGTGTTGTCAATTAAATTGATCCAAATGGTTCTCCAAGATTGATCTATGATCATGATATCATCAACTTAGATCTAGAAGAGAAGATATTATGAGGTCAACATTCCAAAATAGATATGGACATTATAAATATGTCATCATGACTTTTGGTCTAATGAATACACTTATGGATTTCATGGCCCTACTGAATCATATCTTCCATAGGTACCTTGACTCCTTCATTGTTATATTTATTGATGTTATTCTAGTTTACTCTTGAATCCTGAATGACCATTAAGATTCCTTGGAGATTGTACTCAATACATTATGGGATCATTGTTTTTATTATTTGTTTTATATGATTTAATTTCATATTTGAGAATTTTATTTCCCCAGGAACATCATTTTTGATAAAGGAATATCAATTAATGTAGGAAAAATAGAAGCAGTGGCCTCTTGGAATCCAGCAAAGAATGTTTTGGAGATAATTTTTTTTCTAGAATTATTAGGCTATTATTGTCACTTTTTTGTAATTTCTATAGACTTTATTCTCCAATTAATTATTTGAAAATAAAGGATGTTCCATGCATATGGAATAATATCTATCAGAAAATATTTATAGAGCTTAAAAAGTGTCTCACCTTTACACCCATACTAATTTTTCCAAAACTGATTAGGAACTATGTGGTATATTGTGATGCATAAAGATAAGGTCTTGGTTGTGTTCTCTTTCAGGGAGATCATGTTGTGTCCTATGGTTTGAAGTAGTTGTAATCACATGAGAAAAATTATCCTATGCATGACTTGTAATTAGTTTCTGTTGTCCATGCCTTAAAGACATGAAGACATTACCAATTTAGGGAAAGGTTTACAGTTTTTACTGACCATAAGATCAAGAAATATATCTTTTATTAGTGAAACTTGGACTTCATGAGATGAATATGAATAGAGTACCTATGGGTGTTTGATTTCAACTTCATATACACACTCGTTAGATGGAATTCCCTGGAAGATGTGTTGAGTCAGAAATCATATAGCAAAGTGGACCAAGAATCTTTTGACCAATGGTAGTTAATGAGCATGATTAGTTACATGAATATGGATTCCACCACATAGGGTGAGTATGATTTTTTTCCAATTAATCCAGTTCCTAAATTATTATATTTGGTAAAAGTGATGCATAAATCAAATCCTAATTGTGTCACCATTAGGTCAAATCAAACTATTGGGGAGACTTCCAATAGTTATAAATAGGATCTAACTCTTTGTTACAATTTTAGAATCATGTTATAGTCCCTCAATCATATTAAGAACAACTTATATCTACCCATCACCATTAAAAATGGTCCCTCCAAGTGGGAATTTAGAAAATGTACAAGGCAATGAAATCAAATTTCCGGTGGTTAGGTATGAGACATAATATTGCAGAATATATAATGAAATGAATAAATTACCAATGGGTAAAAGTAGAGCATCAAAGACTGGATGATATGTTACAATCTATGCCTATATCTGTATAGAAGTGGGACCAGATTACAATGTATTTTTTATAGGTATACCAAGTAAACTATAGAAACATGATGTTATTTGGTTAATAGTGGATCAACTCAACAAGTCGGCAAAATTTACCCCTATTAGAGAATCCAACATTGTTGAGGACTTGTAAAAGTTTCATATCCTATAAGTAGTCAGGTTACGTGGAGTTTTATTTTTGATAATTCAAATAGTGGTCCTCAATTCACTTCATGATTTTGACTGTCGTTATAATAGGATCTTTTGATTCAGTTGACCATGATCATGACATACTATCCAAATATGGATGGGTAGTCAGAGAACACAATTCAAACATTGGAATATATGTTCAAAGCATATATCATGGAATTTGGAAGATCATGGGAGGATTATATTCCTTTTATTGAATTATCCTATAATAACAGCTATCAAGAAATGATAAAGATAACCCTATTTTTGGATTTATATGGCCATACATTTCATTCTCCATTATTTTGGGTTGAAATAGGATATACATAATTTATTGATCCTAGTATTATTCATGAGACTATGGAGAAAATTTAGATGATCCGTAAGTGGATGGATACAAATTAGAGCTAACAGAAATAATATGCTAACAATCTTCAATGGCTCTTATTCTTTAATTTGAGCAAACAAATATTCTTTAATGTGACACATAAAATTATTCATCAATGATTTAGGAAACAAGGGAAGTTATCCCCATAGTATATGGGACTATTTTAAGTATCAGAACATATTAACATAGTTTCATATCATTTAAACTTACTAGTAATGTTCAATTCCATTCATAATGTATCCCACATTTCACAATTTAAGAATAATCACTCATATCTTCAACATGTGATCAATTGGGATAATGTTAATCTTGATCCATATGTGACATTTACCCAACACAAGTTTGGGTTCTAGACATATAGGAAAAGACCCTACATGGGAGATCTATTTCCTTAGTTTGAGTTTTATGGCAATATGGCCAGGTTCAAGAGGAAAATGGGAATGGGAGAAGTTTTCATGGGATTAATGACTTTATTTATTCAAAGGAAACATTATTATCTATATTCCTAAGGATATAAATCCCAATTTTAGAGATACTTTAACAGCCTATATTTGAGGTATTTCATGATTTTATTCCTTTTTTTACATTTTAAATCATTTGAAAACCTTACAAGAAGAGTTGTGAAGAATAAAGAGGAGATAGTCTAAAAACAAGATTCTATAAATCTACAAGAATAATTTACATCATAAATTATGGTTTTATGAAGTAAATGTTATGGGGAAGATGTTTCAGATGAGGTAGTTTATGACATAAAATAAATTTATGTCATAAAACAAGTTTCAAAGATTTATTTGATAAGTGAAATGTTTTTTAGTGGATGTCACCCCTATAGGTATTTATGATGTAAATCCATGATTTATACAATAAATTCACTCAGTCCCAACCAATTTTTATCCAAAAACCGGTTATAACTTCTCATTATGTTCTTATTATTTCATCTCAACTTCTAGGTCCATCCTAGGTGATTTCAAGTTCCCTTTGATGTCTAGACTCTGATTCTAATGATTAATTGAGCATTAAATTGTGGATACCAAAGGTTACGATATTTTTCTTCTTTTTTTCTTAGATATTACAAGCCTCTCTCATATAGAACCATAGAACAGTGTTATAATACCTAGATCTATGGGTTTAGATTCATGTTGTTGAGATATTATGGGGTTTTGATAGAGGAATTAAAGGAAAAGGTCTTACCGATGGAATTGTCTTTGATCTCTCATGCTAATTGACTTGCAGTAGGTGGTTTTTACCTCTTTCCAATTTTATTGGAACTCAAATGATTTTAGATTTCTAAAATAATTTATTTTAATTTTTTTCAATGGTTCCTACTTAGTAAAACTCCACTAACTATTCTCTTACTGGTTAAATTAAAATAGGGTTGTGGGTGCCTCCATAATAGACTTGTTAAATTGATAAAAATTGTTTTCTTGAGTAAATGATGTTTTAACACATGTTCCTAGAATAATGGGTGAGTGAATTCTATAAATTAATAGGTTGATGTGTGTTCATGATTGCATTATATGATTCTTAGTTTAAATAGACTTGGTGCTCAGTGCCAAATGGAAAGGTATAAGGAGAAAATTTACACCAAGTGATGAATTTTTAGAGGATGTACCATTGCACATGAGCATAGGTATTTCATTCATCATACATGGGAATGTGTGTATGTGAATCGGGATGATAATTCCAAATCAGAAATTATGAACTATTTCTTCTTTTTGAAAGAGAAGTACTATTTATGATTTAAAATAATTTTATAAAACCTTTTCATATAGTATATTTTATATTATGATTTTTTTACTGCTTTAATATTATTTCTACCTATTTTATATTCTATGTGATAACCTAATTTTGTTCTTAGTGGCAAGGGGTAAAAATATTGGGGGTTTTCTACTAGGTATGATTACTCAACCCCTACATAAGTACTTTAGTGTGTATGAAAATTTTGTTTTCTATTACAGAAAAAGGGACCAGTTTCTTACTTTTCTATTAGTACTCCTTGATGTCACTGTCATAGTTGGTGGAGTTGGGTCTTGAGTTTGGTTCATGTTTTGGTCAGGAGTAGTGCCACTTTGGTACCCATTAATTATTCTGCTTTGGAATTTTAGTTTCTCTCTCTTACTTTATACTATTTCTCTGATATTTGTCCCTATTTTTTTTCTATATTAGATTGATCACTTTTATTATGGTTGGGTTTGGGTTCATGCATAATTATGTATATGTATTTCGTTTTACATTATCCTTATCCTATTATGTGTGTGTTTCTCAAAGGGTAAACTGTTCTCCCATGTATCTTATATTTTAACCCTTGGAATTTATTTCCAAACTTTAGTGTTTGGGGAATGTAACCTAAGGTTAGTATCAGATACACCTCTTCTCAAAATAATATCTAGGGTGGGATGTTATAAATTACTTCTTCACTTAATGTATTTTATCACTGTCACAACACACTCTTCACGTGTCTAGCATTATGTGCGCAACATCTACCAAGAATACACATCATTTCTAACCCAAGAGTAGGGAATGTGGGGTTTCTAAAATAATGTCCCCAATATATAGTTAAACAATTCATCTAAATTAATACCATTTAATGAAAATATTGTTGTTTATTCATGACATGAAAATATTGCATGAGAAATCAAGGGTTGATTTTGATAGCTTAACAACTATGAAAAAGGGATCCTGAAATAGGTTTAGTGAGAGTGAAAGGAAGTATCTAATTATTAATACATCATAATCACAACACTGGGGTTTTTTTTATAAAAACTTAACAACATAATAGATTTAGAATCAAAAAGATTATATAAAATAATAACTTGAATTGAAAAAGTGGATTAAGGGAACCCATACTTTGGGAGGATGATTCTTAGGGCTAGAGAGAGACTCCCTAAAAACATAGATCCAACATGGAGAAACTCATTAGATGTATATTGAGAGTGGATTAATGATCAATGAATTTTTTGTGGATAATTAGAGGGAATGGGTGGGTATTTATACATGAGGAGGAGTGGTTTTAAGGGATAAAATATTGATTATTTTATTATTAAGGCTAACCAATTTTGGGTGGAATTAATTTAAACTAATTTGGTTGCTAATAAATGTTGAATTTTTTATTAAGGATTATAAATACCTCAAACAACCATTTAATTTTTTCATTTTTATTTTTATTATGAATTTACCTTTTAATCTTAACTCTTTACATTATTTTACTTATATCGTGGTAACCCTTTTTTTACCATGGTAACTTTTTGTTCCTAAAAATGAAGATAACCTTATTACCCGATTTTAAACTTATAACCCCTAATATTCAATCCATTTTAATTAATTAAATTCATAGTAGTGATAAAAATTAATTCTAATGTGATACACGTATAACTCATAAAAACAATTTTTAGAAAAGATAAAGTCATGGTTTTCAAAATGATAACCATGTGTTTCAAAATGTAACATAATATATATTATGGTTTTCATTAAATAAATTTTTATCAGTATTAATAATTAATAAATTTAAAATTATTATCATATCATGGTTATATCATAAGAGTTATGGTATTTCGTAAAAAAATGGTATTTTCACTATTTACCCCAAAAATCTATTTATTTAGAAAATTACCATAAATTAATACTAAGATAATTTTGATGGGATGAATCCAAAAATGAAATTTATTTCATAGATATAATTATATAAACATGATAATTTTAACTTTGAAATAAAAAAATTTATTTATTGAAAGAAAACAATTTTTATGGCATTAAAAACTTTCTAACCATTATAAAACTACTTTAGAATTTGTTAATTTATATTACAATTTAAAAAGTGTTCTATAAGATTATTTCATGAATATAAAATTTATTTAAATATTCTATGTTTATTATAAAATACACTTTTAATATAATTTTAATATATTTATAGTTTCAAAAAATACAATTTTTTTCTTCATAATCCCAACATACAGTTTGTTATATCTTTATAACCAATAATAATAATGAAAAATTGAATTATTGATTAATGGTCACAATTTCCATAGGCCATATTGTATAATATTCATAATAATTAATGACCATATTTTCTTTTAAACATGATATCATTCTCACTTCACCATCTAGTACTTATAAAGGTTCTTACATGTACTTTCATAATTTCTATTGTTTTACCAATGCTTCTATTTATTTTCATAATCATTATGGTTGGAGAAATATTTATGGGGGAATTCAAGTCTTTGTAATTTTATTTAGTGAATGTGCTATTTTTTAAGATTAATATCCCTTTATTGTTTCTATTTTTAGTAGTTTATATTAATTCATGATGTGTAACATTTTCATTAAATATAATTGTCTTTTTATGAATGACTATTGTAAAACAAAATAAAAAATTTTATTGAGAGGAAAGAATTTTTTTATTTAGAGAATAATATTTTTTGGGAAGTTTCATTCCCTCACTTAATAAATTTATCCTTTGAAATTTTACTCTTTCCTTAAAATAAGTGAAGTTTTTCAATCATCACTTCTTCAAGTTCCCAAGTTACTTATTAAATCATTTGATTTATCCACAGGACTTTCACAAGTCATGATGTCTTATTTCTCAACACCTATTCCCATATATCAAAAATATGGATCAGTTCCATTTGAAATGAAAATTTAGGATCCAATTCTATACTATTAATATCAAGTATATGTGTTGGGTCATATATATACTTTCTCAATAAGGACACATGAAAGATATCATGGACTTTGGAAATATTTAGAGGTAGTGCTAATCAATAGGAAAATTCTACAACAAGATCCAAAATCTCAAATCATCTAATATAACTTGGACTCAGTTTCCTATTTTTTCCAAATATCACAACTCTTTTCAACGATGATATCTTGAGAAATACATGATACCCAACATGAAATTCTAATTAATTTCTTCGATTGTTTGCATAAATATTCTATCAAATTTGAGTGGCCCTAATTTATTTTTAAATCACTTGTATATTTTTTGTAGTCTCTTTCAAAATGTATGGTCTCAACAATTTCCCTTCTCTAACTTCATCCCAACATGTTGGAGTTATACAAATTTTTCCATAGAGAGATTCAAATGGTACCATTTGAATACTTGGGTGGAAACTATTGTTATAATAAAATTTAAAAAGTTTAATATTTTACTCCCAAATCCCTAAAAATAAAGTGATCTAACCATTATTATTTCTTATAATGTTTGAATTATCCTTTTAGTTTTCCCATTAGTTTGAGTATGGTTGTGTTCAAGTTTACTTATATATTCATATCCTTTTGAAGAATCCTCTAGAAATTAGAAGTAAATCTTGGATCTCAGCCAGAAAAAATTGAAAATGGTACTCCATAGAGTCTCACTAATTCTTTAATATATAGGTGAGATAGGTTCTCAAGGGAAAAATCCACTCTTATGTCAATGAAATGGCCAAAAAATTTCAACCTACCAATGACCACCCACATAACATTGTTTCCCTTGGATGTCCTAGGCATGATAGTGTCAAAGTACCTAGTGATGTTGTCCCACTTACTTACAGGTATGGTTAGTGGTTGTAATACCTCTTTGGGTGGTTATCAGTCCACCTTCACTTATTGACACACTACACACCTTGCGATGTAATTGAAAATATCCCTTTCCATATTATTCCATCAAGAATGATAATGCAGGTCCCTATAAATTTTAGTAGTTTCAGGATTTATAGATAATTTATATCTATGAGATTTATACATTATCTCCTTCTTTACATATATATTATATGGGATACACATCCTTGTACCAAATCTCACTACTCATTCTTGATCAATATTCAATTAAGGAAACATCCCATTTTTCATAGCCTCTATCTTCTTTTTCTTCAAAGGATCATCTCTTTGATATTTCTTGATATTCTCTAGTAATTATGGTTGGGAATTTATTTGGGATAGGATTAATGATGTATATTCCATTATGATTCCCCTGTCTAATCTTAACATGTCTTTTATTAATGGATCTTATCTAATTCTAATTATTACAAGAACACCAGGATCTTTTCTACTCAATGCATATATAATTTTTTTTCTCTTCTGAGGTGATAATAAATTGAACAATCATAGACTTTAAGAATTTACAACCTTCTCCCATATCTCATGTTTATTTATTTTTGTGTGAATATATAATTTAAAATTTGGTAGTCTGTTTATATATCACATTTTTGACATAAAAATAGTTCCAATAAATCTTTAAAGTGAAAACAACATCAGATAACTCTAATTAATGAGTTAGATAATTATGCTCATGAGGATATAACTATCATAATGTATAGTTACTAACCTTTTCATTTTTCATGAGAAAAAATCCAATCCATGTCATAGATGCATCACTATAGATAAAAAATCCTACTCTAATAGAGGGTAAAGTTAGCATGGGTGCACTAACTAACCTATTCTTTAGTTCTTGTAGCTTTATTCTCATTCCTTTATCTAATCAACTTAACCCCTTTTAGAGTTATCTTATTTAATGGATTTGAAATCCCTGAATTTTCTTTACAAGCCTTCTATAGTACCTAGATAAACCAAGGAAACTAAAAATCATGGTTACTGTTGTTAGACAAGGCCATCATCTAGTGCCTTAATCTCTATTGGATCTATACAGATTCCTTTCCAAGATATAATGTTTCCCAATAATTCCACTTGTTCAAACAATAACTCACATTTACTGAATTTCGAAAAAAAAACTATTTCTTTAGTGTTTTTAATATAACACTTCGGTGTTCTTCATGTTCTACATGAATTTTTGAATATATTAGAATATCATCAATAATGACTACTATAATTTTTTTGAGGTAGTAACTAAGATTATATTAATCAAATCCATAAATATCTTGGAAGAATTATTCAGATAGAAGAGCATAAAAATGAACTCATAATGTCCATACCTTTTTTGAAAAGTTTTCTTTGGTATATCTTCTTTACTCACCCTTAGTTTATGATACCTTGATTGGAAATAAATATTATAAAATAATTGAGCTCCATGAAGCTGATTGAATAAATCATCTATTTTAAAAAGATGAAATTTTTTCTTTATTATGATCCCATTAAGTTCTCTATAGTAAATTTATAGTAACATTTATTCATATTTATTCTTCACAATAAAGATCTATCATTCCTCAAGGAGACACACTTGGATGGATAAAACCACTCTCCAAGAGATCTCGTAGTTTGTTCTTTAATTATTCAAGATTCCTGAATTCCACTCTATATGGGGTCTTAGATATAAGCTTGAATCCTGGTATAAGTTCAATGGATAATTATACCTCTCTTTTTGGGTTATATCCATATAATTATTTAAGAAATACATCAATGTATTCCTAAATAATGGGTATATATTATTTCTTTTTTTACATTCACTTTCTTCCACTTCTTTGCTAATAATTTACATAAAGAAGGCGGTAGGAGGTAGTTCTTAACAAAACTTATACCGGGATATCTCTACTTTGAAAATGATTTTAGGTTTTACCCCTAAGAAAAATAAAATTTACTTACTTCTTAAATTTATATTGGAATTATAATTTGAGATCCAATATATCCCTATTATTACATCTAATCCCACCATTAGAATGACTGCTATATTTTCAATGATATTTTTCTCACCAAAGTTAATAGGGCAATACCTATATAATATTTTGGGTTGAATATATACCCCAAGAGTTTTAATTGAAAAAATGTAGTTCTGAAAGCTTTATGTTTGATCTGATGTTCTTTTACAGCTTAAAAGAAATAGAGGAATGCATTGAACCGGAATCAAACTGTGTACTAGAAAGGTTGGAGTAAACAAGAAGTTTACCTACTACCACATCATTTATAGCCTCAAGTTCAGATATCATGATATTAAATGAATGAAATTGATCCCTGAGACTCTTCTAGGGTTTATTGAGGTTTCCCTCCACTATAATATATTTTTGGAATTGGTTGGCCAAGCGGCAAAGCTTTTCACACTTGAAGCGTTGCACCGCATACTACACATGTATGACAACCCATATTTTATTACACCTTAATTCATGTTTTATTACATAAATATACACTTAATAGAACCATATATAGTTTTTAATCCTAGTGTATTTGAGAAATTAGGTACATAGAATATTAATTTGAAACATGTGTACACTATCATTACTTAAAAATTATTAAACATGCCCTTATATTCCTTGGATATTCTAATATTGTATGAGATAACCTGGAGACAAAAATAAGAAATAGGTGCGCTATAAAGCCTAGTAATGGAAAAAAATATAGCATATGCTAAAACATTACATGTTATCCAAGAGGCATGTCAAGGGAATGCAAGAGGGGGTGGGAATCATAATCTTGAACAATGAGTCATGATATAACATGATAACATAAAGGAAAAATAGGAACATGGAAACAATATAAAACATGAAATCATAAAATCAAGTCAAGGATAAATTACAAGGTAACATAGCATAGTATTCTTAGGATAACCTCCTATGAACTATTCATTGAATCTCATGATATAAAAACATTACCCAATTCATTGGAAAAGTATATAATTATGATCCCACCTGTCACTTTCATATCAGGTACATGCATAAGTGTGCCACATAGATCATAGAATATAAGGATGTATTTCATCAATTTTATAACCATGATTAAGGAGTTCTAGTTACGTAAATATAATTTCCAAATAAATTTTTTATAACTAAAATTAGGTGAATACCCTTGACTGGAAACAGATATGTGTATTCATTACACAAATGTTTGTCAAGGAAAATTGCAGGATAATTTTGACAACATAATGGGTGTACATAAAGGTTTATAGAAGGGGTGAATGAGAGTGGAATGGGTATATAATTACTTGTTAATCATATTAAATTAATAGGGATGTGTAAAAATATATCCCAACTCAAAAAATTATAAATCAAAAGGCATGACATAATGAAGGTGCATGAATAAAGAGGAGAAGGAGAGGATCCCAAACCTTGAGTGGGAACTTCTAAAAGATTTGGAGGAGCTTATTAAGAGAATGAGGGAATATTGGGAGGGATATAGAGAGGTAAATTTAGAGTAAGTTCCTGATCCAAGAGTTTTTAGTGAAGAATAATGGGAGGTTGGGTGGGTTTATATAACAAAAGAGAGGATAATTCTTTATTAATTTCCAAACTTAGGTTTTGGAATCTATATGATAAAGTGTAATAAAAACCAAAAATAATCACATTGTTTTTACCCATGGTTTTGACCAAAGAGGATTGTTTTTCATTATTTTATAAGCGTAATAACATAATACTTTAAAATAATTCCCCTAGTGATGTGTAAGATAGTCATGTTTATAAATAATTGATTTTAAAACCATAAAATATAATATAGGTTTTGGAGAATTCATTAAAGATTTATAAAATTAATAAAATAACTTAAAAAAATTATTTTAAAGGTGAAACATAATTTTGGTCATGGATAATATTTATAGTATTTATTACATCACTTTTGGGATTTTTTGATGTCATAGTACATACTGTATAATTATACCGTAATTAATTATTACCTGAAAATTCGACTCTATTAAAAAATTATGAAAAATTACCTATTGGAAAATTTAGATATTTTTATTTAAAAAATAATATTTATTTTATCAAAATAATTTTCTAAATATGATAATTTACACTTTTAAATAAAAAATTCACATTTATTGAATAATACTGGGTTTTTTGACAATAAAAGTTTTCTAAACCTTATAAAAGTTAAATTTAACTTTATAAAATTATATTATCATTTATATTTATTAAATATTATTTAATATTAATATTTTATTATAATATAATTTATTTAAAAAATTATTAAATTCATAAAAAAATTTATTGATTGAAACTATATATTTCTCAAAAATACAATATGCGTTTCATTACATCAAAATATAATTTTTGTCAAACTGATTATTTAATAATTTAAAATTAATATTAAAAAAAGATAAATATAATCATTTTTTATTAAAAATAAAATATTTAAATTCTTACTATTAGGTTCGTGATACATATCCATTTATTATATCAGAGAATTCCCTAAGGGTAAGGTGTGTGCTAGTGAGATTTTCATTGGGTGGTTTGGCGAACATGGTTTGGACGATGATCTTAATGTGCTTGAACTTCTCCCATAATTTTTTTTCTCACACTTCAGTTGTTGAATCTCGACTTGGGATTGCAGAAGGGAAAATCCCACTGATACTATCTACCTTGGAGGCTCTGATAAATGGGATTTATATGGTATGCTCCTAATGGTTGAGGCCATTGGTTCATTTATCTAAGATAAATTGACTTTATCATAACCATTAATATACTAATATTAATGGTTAGTGTAAACCAACAATATTATCATTGGTTATGATGCTTAATTTTTTTAAAATTCTATAGACCATATAATAGTCTAGAATAAACAAAACAGTGCATGTGTTTTTAATAACATCATTTCTTAATAAAGCATTTACTCATTTAAAAAAATAATTTCATTTATAAATGTTTGAGTCATTAAATTATTCCCACCTTTAGAAATATTACCCTCAAAACATTCATTTCAATCACTAAAACAGATGATGGTACTTTTGTTTTGTCACCTCTTCTGGTTCCCATGTCTCTTCCTCAAACTTATGGTTCCTCCACAATACTTTGACCATATGAGTTGTCTTGTTTCGTATAACTTTGTCTCTATGATCTAAGATCTTCACCCATTAATCCTCATATGAAAGATCATTCTCTAATGGTACTAACTCTATATTCATTAGATGTGAGGGGTCTAGTATTTACTTCCTCAAGAGGTATATACAAAACACATCATGTACTTGAGATAGGTTATGTGGGAGTGTTAGTCAACAAGCCACCACTCTGATGATATCAATGAACTCAAAGGGGATGATGTATTTATAACTAAGAATTCCATTCTTTACAAAACTTATTAATTTCTTCCACAATAATATATCAAGTAAAAATTTATCTCTAACTTCAAAATCCAGGTTCCATTGATGATTTTCTACAAATATTTTATGTCAATTTTGTGCAGATATCAAATAACACTAAATGGTTTGAACATTATCTATAATTTCTTAGATAAGACCAAGTACCATTAGCTTCTGCTCTTAAACTTCATCACAATATGTCGAATTATGAAACCTATTCCCATAAATATCCTCATAAGGTTCTATTTGAATGATATAATGGAAATTATTATTATATGAGAACTCCACCAGGAGAAGGTGCTAATACCAACATCCTTAGAAATCAATCGAACTTGATCTCAATATATACTCTAAAGTTTTAATGGTACTTTGGGACTAAAAATACTTATGAGAGTGATAAATAGTGTTTAAGCTAAGTTCTATATCCAACACTTTATAAAATCTTCTCTAAAACCATGAAGTAAACCTTAGATCTTGATTAGATACAATAGAGAGTAGATCTCCATGAGGTCTTACCACTTACCTTATGTATATATTAGAGAGTTGGTCAAGAGAGAAATATTTTTTGATAGTAATGAAATGAGATAAATTTTAAGGACATCAAATACCACCCATATAGTGTTATTGCATTTAGTTTTCCTAGGATTCTTACATTGAAATCCATGGTTATGTTTTTCCATTTTCATACTGGTATGGGAAATGAATGTATCATACCCTTGAACTTATATCTTTCAACCTTGACTTGTTGGTATACTAAGCATAGAGATAAAAAATCTGAAATATATCTCTTCATATTATCCCACTAGAAGTTTTTCTTCAAACCTCTATACATTTTAGTGATTCCTTGATGAATAGAGAAGGATGAGATACGGAAATCATCTAAAAGTTCCCTCTTCAATTTTGGTTTTGATGGGAAACATTTTGGGTTACAAAACTCATAACTCCATCTCCAATAAAGTTAAACCCCAAAATATTCACTAACTTCTTTTATAGAAACTAAAAAAAATTGGGTTTACTTGATCATCTCAAGAATAGATGGTTAAGAAGTTATTTGAGAAAGGTAAGACGATTCTTTTTTAATTATTACCATGTCTATCCTTTGCATGTCCAAGAATATTGTATCTATTTCAATATCCATCATGGATGGGGTTGTGGGATCCTTTCTACTCAAAGAATCAACCACTTTTTTTTCTTTCATAGGATAATAATAGATTTAATAATCATAATCCTTGATCAGCTCCAACCACCTCTATTGGCACATATTAAGTTCATTTTATGTAAATATATACTTGAGGATTTTATGATCTGGATATATGTCACAAATTTCTCTATAGAGATAATGTCTCTAAATATTCAATGTGAAGATCACTACTTCCAATTATAGATCATGTGTTGGGTATTTCTGCTCATGGATCATTAATCGGTAGGTGAAATAAGCTATTACTTTGTCATCTTTCATGAGTACACAACCCAAGATTTTTTTGGATGCATCACTATAGATCACAAATCCATTCCCACTAGTGGTTAATGTGAACATAGGTGCAGTGATTAGCTTATTCTTTATCTCTTTAAATATTTCTTTGAAATTATGAGTCTAGAAAAACTTTCCTTCCTTCCGAGTAATCTTGGTTAGTGGTTTTGACAATGGTGAGAAGTTTCCCATAAATTAATGATATTACCTAGCTAATCTAAGGAAACTATGGATTTCTGTCATAGAGATTGGTCCGACACACCCTTCGATTGCCTTTATTTTTGATAAATACACATATATCCCTGTAATGGTGATAACATGCCCCAGGGCGGTTAATTTCTTCATCCCAAACTCACATTTACTGTACTTTAATTTTTTTCCTTTTGCAAAGTCTCCAGTATAACATTCAAATGATACTCACATTCCTCCTTGATTTTAGAGTAGATTAGAATATGATCTATAATTAATACCAATTTTTTAAGGAAACCCCTAAATAATATATTCATCAAATCCATGAAGATTTATGGATAATTATTAACTCCAAACAGCATAACCATGAACTCTGTAACATCCCCTGATCCAGAACTCTCTCACATGACCAAAAAGGGTTGGTTACGAGACATCAAGCATGATTCCCCATACAACAAAGGCTTCTGACTAGAAGCATGGGTGTGAAATGTATAGTTAGAAAATTCAACCCTTGGAATGAAGTGTCATAGTAGTGGAAATAAACCATACAAACAAAAGAAATCAAAGTATAAACATAGAAAAAACCAACAATAAAAGCCAAATGAATAATTTAATAAATAATAAAGGAATAATTTAATGACATGATGGAATATAACCAAATTACATACTAGAAATAGTACAAGTAAAATAATTTTAAACTTAACAAAAGACTCAATAGAACCCAGTTTGAAACCCCATGTCAATCCTTCCTCCAAACTCCATCCCATCCAACAAGAAAAAAATGAACAATAAGGTCCTTTTCCCTTGTCCAAACCTGCATCCACATTATCTTCTCAGGTACCAAATGATAGATCAAATAAGGTGTGAGTATAAATCGGTAGGTCAACACCACCATGTCTAAACTAACAAGCATGATAAGAATTGTATGAAATAAATCAAAAAATAGGTGCATTAATTAATTCAAAAATTAATAAAATACAACAACAACCTTCTTCGACTCTATTTCAGAATATCTATGAGAACGTCTTACAAACATTCCTACCACAAACATAAAACCATGGTAAAATAACCTTCTTCAGTGCCATGACATAATATCTTGGAGAATGTCTTATGAACATGCCAACCACAACCCTATAACCACGGTATAGTCATGAAAATCTGGGTCAAAGCCTTATAAACATTAAAATATTCAGGTCAAATCCCTATAAGCATTACAATATGGGATTGGGTAGATCCCACTCTCTATAAGCATTACAGAATGGGACTAGCCCGATCCTAGTCAATATCATCATTACATCATATATGTGTGCATGTTACAGGGACAAGACCGATATATAAGAATATAATAATAGAATAGAAGTCCTGTAATACAACATGGACATCACAATATCACATCATAAATATCATTGGTTAATTATTCAATATATCATTTTTCTTTCATATAACACTTTCAATTATATCACAATTGATTAATAGTTAGAACTATAAGAAATAATCCACAACTTAGGAATTACATAATAAGAAATCACCTAAAGTCTCATATCATGATACACACACATTAATTCATTATTCGATTCAATTATATTCATGGTTCGCTCACCCAATGGGTATCCATAAGCTATGTCAGAATCTAATTAAAACCAAAGGACTCAAATGAATAATCCCATTCATTTTTTAATCGATTCAGGTGTACATTATGTTGGCGTAATCAAAATATTTCATAAACATGGAAATTATCAAACCATAGGGTTAAGGTTTAGACCCTCTACCTTTAACTGATGATTCAATAATACTTCCAACAGAAAACTCCCAAGTGGAAGAAGGTTTACATGATCACAAAGAGGTTCCTAGATCAAAACCGATCAAGATGAAAAACAAAAATGCAAACTATTAAAGGATTTCACTGTAACAGTTGGTGAACCAAGGGAGATAAGGGAGAAACTATACCAAAACCACTTACTAGGGATCAGAGTTATTATCAGGATGTCTGAAATGAAGTTTGGAACTAAAAAATAGTTGTAATGTTCCCTTGGTTGAGAGGAGAAGGTTGCAGTGAATTGGAATGAAAACTCAAATGCACAACATACTTTAAAATATAAGGTTGGGGAATTACATGATGTTTAATGTAGTTACATGTTTTGTTAATATTTTTAATGGGATATGCTGAAAAATCACCACCATAGATTATTTTATTAAAAACACACGAAAATTAAATGATGTATAATCCATTTACATAACATTTAAATGTTACATAGATGGTATTTAAGCTCATTTTCCTTTTAAATAACTCAAAACCCCTTTAAAGCTTCTCAAATTTACATGAAACTATGAAGCACTTAACCCATTATACCCGGAATCCACTAATTCATATACAAATACATCTCTAGACTTTCAGTCATTTTCCTTAATAAAACTCTCCACATGGATCCTCTCTGGTTTACTAAAGTTTCCTCACAATCGAAGTCCATGTTTCTTCAAACGACAAGGATACATGAAAAAAACACAACCACCAAGGTTTAATGTTGAGGGAAAACTCAAGAGAAAGAATATTTAATGAAAAAACATATAGAGAGACATACCTAAAAAAAGACACGATTTTACAACATCACCACCAAATAATATTTTAACCTAAAGCTACTCCAAGCATCACTATGAGGTCTTAGTGAAAATTTTTGGACACTATGTTCACATATCAGACTCCCTCTCCCAGTTCTACTCTAGAACTCTCCCATACTACCACTGCACTCGAACCAATGATATAGTCCTACCCCAAATATATTTATCCCTATGATCCACAACCTGTATTAGATGCTCTTCAAAGGACACACCAACATAAAGCTTGAAGTTTTCAACGTCTGTCATATGGGAAGGGTCTAGATGATATCTCTATAGCTAAAACATGTGGAACACATCGTTTGTGTCATTGTATCACTGTATAAGGTTTAAACAGTATTCCACTAGACTGACCCTTGCTACTATTTCTAACAACCAAAAAAACTTGGGCGTAAGATTTCCCTATTTTATGATACGGTGTTGCCCCATTATAGGTGAAAACAAAAGGAAAACATTATGACCAAAATTGAATTCCATAGGTTACCTCCGATGGTCAACATATAATTTATTCCTTCTCTGTGCGGTCACCAACTATTGTATGATCAACTAAACCTACTTAGATGTCTCCTATATGAGACTAGGCCCACACTACTGGAAAAATACCATATACCAACGGTTCCAAACCATTGGTATAGGTCCCCAAACCGTTGGTATAGGCTATACCAACGGTTTGGGGGACCGTTGGCAAGTAAGCCGTGACAATAGGTCTATACAAATGGTTTTGGGAAAACCGTTGGTATAGACTCTATACCAACGGTTTTGAAAACCGTTGGTATAAGTAATTAGAAAATCTATACCAACGGTTCTCAAAACTGTTGGTATATGTATTTCAAAAAAGAAACACCCGGTGGGATTTGATCCCAGGACCTCTAGTTTATAACTGAAAGACTTAACCACTAACCTAACATGACTTTTGTTAACATAATTCCATAAAAATATATATGTATTGTTCTAATTATTTTAAATTTTGATATATATAATGTTCTCTGTAGGTTGATTCCAAAAAAATCACTAGACTTTTCCCAACGGTTCTCAAAACCATTGGGAAAGGCCTTTCCCAATGGTTTTTGAGAACCGTTGGGAAAAGTCTAGATTTTTTGTTTGGGATGTTTGGCCAGAGGTTGAATTTTGGAGGCCCTTTTCCAACTGTTTTGGCAAACCGTTTGGAAAGGGTAGCCTATCCCAACGGTTTGCCCAAACCGTTGGCAAAGGGCCTCCAAAATTCAACCTTTCCCAACGGTTTGGCCAAACCGTTGGGAAAGGTGGCCAAAATATGGGCTTTCCCAACGGTTTGGCCAAACCGTTGGAAAAGTTGGATAAAATATGGCCTTTCCCAATGGTTTGGCCGAACCGTTGGGAAAGGGTACCTATACCAGCGGTTTGACAAACCGTTGGTATAGAAGCGTTGGGAAAAATAATTTTTCTAGTAGTGCCAAAAGTGATAACTCATCTACCTTTATCCAACAAAGAGGTGAATGACACAACTTTCCATACAAGACCTCAAGAGGTTCCATTAGATTAATTATTATAAGCTATTATAATAATCAAACTCCATGAGTTCCATACATTTCTCTCATGAACTACCAAAATCCAAAACACAGGCTCATAACCTATCCTATAGAACCTGAATAGTCCACTCATATTGACAATCAGTCTGTGGATGATAGGAAATGCTCAAAAGAACTTGTGATCCTAGAGACTTTCTAAGACCATGGTTATAAATACCCTTTCTTTTTCATACATTAACATTACATAAATTTTGTGGAATACTTAAAATATTATACAAACAAATTACCATAGACCATACTAGTTTAGTGAATTTGGAAACATGGAAACATAATCACTGGTACATAAATGAGCTACATCATCTCTCACTAGGTTCTTCTTGACTAGAACCATTATTAGATACTTCAAAAATAATATATATATTTATAATATGGGGGAAGAAAACATAAAAAGGGGTGAGATCAGATGCTCAGTAAGGTTAAAAGAGGTAGATACATAAGCATAACCATGAGCATTAGGGTATGAGAACATCATCATGAAAATAGAATATCATACCCCGCATATCAAAGATCATAAAAATGAATCACAACATAAAGTTTTATAGTTAATAATAAATTAATCATAATGAAATAAAGAACATAAACCATGGAAGCATAACATAGGAATAAAATGTGAAAGTATGGAAGAAACATAAGCATATATAATGATTTTTGTAGGATTCAAGGCATTATTTTCAAATCCATCTTAGTGGAAAAATCCTTTTACTTAACTGGGTTCACACCCCATTCCAACCCCATATTGTTGAACCGAGTTCACTCCTTATTCTAGCCTTGCAATACTGAACCGAGTTCATTTCTCATTCCAACCCCATAATACTGAACCAATTTCATTTCTCATTCTATCCATGTATATCTCATGAGATATAAATCTTTACCCAATGCATTAGAGGGAGATATAGGTCCCAACAATCTCATAATGAAATCATACATACATCTTCCAAAAATTCATAAACAATCATGTCATAACCCATGAAATGAAATGAGTATTATAAACATGTAATCATATCATAACCTATGAAAAAATATAGGTTTCATAATCATTTCATCATAAACATAACCTGTGAAAAGAAGCGGGTTTCAAATGCCTATAACTCGAGAAAGAGAAACGGGTTTCATGAACATCATTCCATAGAAACACAATCCATTCAAAGAAATAATATGAAAGGAAACATTGAATAATTTCCCTAGAAAGTCATGATTAACACCAAAAATTTTTACCTTATATGGTAAATATTTTTTAAGGATCTATTAAAAACATTTATTAATGAAAATACCCTTTATTCTTTGAAAATTCTTTTTTAAAATATAAATAATTTTGAAAAAGTTTTTATTTGAAAATTGATTTGAAAACTTATAAAGGAATCTTATAAAACAAGAAAAAAAATTAAAATCCTTTTTACTTAAAAATTATCTCCAAGGATCATTTTAAAACATTTTTTTTAAAAACATGGTTTTTGAAATAAAATAGGTTTTCGACTGAAGAGAGAGATACGATCATTTTTTCACAATTTTTTTCTTAATTATCTTAAGTAACAAATAGTGAAATAATGGTACTAATAAATGGATATATCTTGAATAAATATAGTATAAGGAAACTCATGAGTGTTATTGAGAGATGGATCATAATATTTCATCAAAGGAAGCATAAATATAAATAATCTTGAAAAGCGATGAGATTGTTTCAACAAACTCTTATCACTTGGTAACTTGGGATCATACTCTCCATGTAAGAAAAGGAAATTACATGAATCTTGAAATATCATGAAAATAAGGGTATTAATTATATAACATTTAAAGTGTAGTGTATACGCCTCATAAAAATATATATGTGTATAACATGACATGTGTCTCAAAGAAGGAAAATTAAGACAAAATTACTTTACCGATTTGGAAAAATTTGAAACATATATACCAGGATAGAAATATCATAAAATGGATATGTAAATACCCATAATTTTAATTATAAGAATCATATAAAACATCCATGGTCAGTATACACACCACACAAAATTAATGGGTGGTGAATAAAGCATGATCCCACGAAAATAAAAAGTGAGATGAAATTACCTTACCTTGCATATTGAATCTCTTCGTACTCATACAATCTTCCTGTATAATAAATTTGAGTTTATTATAAATATTTTAAAGAAGAATATTATTATATCTAACACCATATATGGTTTTATTATGACTTTATATTACCTTCTTTTCAACAATTCTATGTTAAGGTTTCACTTTGAGTAATATCACTTTGTTTTTTTCATGTGTCTTAATTTTTTATATCTTTGGTCCTTATACTTATATGATAATTTAAAGAATATAAAACATGGTATAAATATCATATATATTAATTATATTTTTATTATAATATTTTATATAATATATAATTTTTAAATGGAATACACCATGTATGGAGACGGTAAGTCATATGTATGAATGAATGTCTTTTCTATTTTTATTATTGTATTAACAGAAATAATGAAAATGAAATATATGTATATATATATTTTCATTTAAGTAGAATTATTATTTAATATATATCATATAATTTCACTAAACACATCCTTAATACATTCCATGTAGTGTGTGAAAAAATCACATCACTTTTAGGGGGTGGTAGTCCACACTTCCCCAAACGAAATTATTGTATTTACACAAAGTAAAAGGTATAAAGATAATTATTGTAAAAGGATTAAGAAAAGATTAAGTACATAATAAATATAATATATAACATATATAAATATATTTTTCATCATAAATTCTACCATGAGAGGCGATAAAGGAAAAATGAACAATCATCGTTTCGTGAGGCCGTAGTTCACTGTACACATAAACAGTATGTTCATTACCCATTAGATGGAGTTGTGTGTAAGTGTAGGTAAAAAAATAGAATAAAAAATACTAGTATATTTAGGATATTTTTTTGTTATAAAATCATGGTATAAAGATATTGGAGGGGTGGATAAAGAAAATAAAAGAAAGCAGTTTGAGTGAAGGCGTTACCTCTTAATTGAGTAACTCCTTTTGGTTTGTACCATAAGGATTCCTTGAAATATTTTCTGCCAAAATGAAGTCTTAAAGGAGGAAGGGATGATTTTTGGGATGATACTTGAGTATATCATGGATGAACCTAAGTTTTATGACATGTGTAAAGAAGTAAAGGAGAGTAGGCCTTTTTATAGTGGAGGAGGAGTGACACTCTTGTAAATTTTTAGAAAAGGAATTCCACTCACGTTTTTCCATGGAAAGAGGCTCCCATAAGAGGTCAAAGTTGAGAAAAGGTAGTATAGGGTTTATATATTTCCATAAAATGGCTCTTGGATAGGTTTCTTGGTCGTTTTGGGTCCTAAATTTAAGGTTTAGTCTTTATTTAACTTTAATTTTACCTTAATCAATATAATTAATTTTAATTACATTCACTAATAATTTTGGAAAAAAACTAAGTTGAAATTATTATAAATTATAATTTATGATTAATATAAATATGTAATATATTTATTCAAATTAAAAATAGATAATCGGTAGAAATTAATTTAAAACTAATATCACAGTTGGATCGACAATGCAGGTTTTTAAAGTAAAAACATTCAAAAGTTTGCTAATTTTTTATACCTAAGTTCAAAATTAAATTGATCTCAATGACCTAAATTTTATTAATTTATAAAAATATTATCAAATTAAAATTTTAAAATATTTTAAAATAAAATTTAATCTTAGAAATAAATTTTACGAGAAAGATGTTTTTAATTAAAATTCTGTATTTTTCACTATTCATCCAAAAATGATGTTTCTCAGAAAAATCGCAAAAAATCTTACTAAGATAATTTAAACTCTATAAATTCAAAAATAAAGTTTATTTTATCAAATTAAATTTATAAATGTTTCTAAAATCAATTCTATTTTTTTTCATAGAAGGACAAGAAAATAAGTTTATTCGAGAAAATAGTATTTTTAAACATATAAAGACCTTACAAAAAAATATATTTTTCATTATCAATATTTTCTATTTACATAAAAAAATTATAAAAAATATTTGAAAATAATTTATTATTATCCATATTACTATTTTTAATGGATATGTTATGATTATCTCATTTAAATAATTATAACAATAAAATGATGTTTCATAGAAACTCAGTGTTGTGTGTAACGTACACCAAGTTAGTGTTGCATGTATTGTACACCAAGTCGGTGTTGTGTGTAACATATGCCAAGTTAGTGTTGTGTGAAAGGAATGTTTGACTTAATTCATTTAAAGACATAAATGAAAATTTAATTTATTCAAGAAAAAATGGCCCTTAAAAACTTAGGGTGTTATGTTACTAGAAACACGATGTGAAATGAGTATCCATATCTGAAACGATAATATTCAGAACACCATGAAATCGAACCACTTCACACACATAAAGACTATCCAGATCATCAACTGTAATGGTCTCCCGGATAGGTTAAAAGTGGGATACCTTTATCTTTTGATCCACAATCACCCATATAGCATCATTCTTATGGGTTTTCTTGGGTAATACTGTCACAAAATCCATTGTGAAATCATCCCATTTTCACTCAGGGATGGGAAAAGTCTAAAAAGCACAAATGGTCTCTAAATATTGAATTTCACCTATTGATAAGTGAAGTATCAAGCCACTAATCTTTCCACCTCCTTCTTCATTCCTAACCACCAGTACTGTATATAGAGATCATGATATATATTTTTCAAACCAGGATGCACTACCCATATAGAAGCATGAAGCTCCCTCATCAGCTCCTCACATAAGCCCATACAAACCTACATTTAACTACCGAAAAGAATATAATTGTCACTTCTAGGAGATCATCCTGATAGTTTACCCCACCATATAATTTTTCTCTTAAAACTGAGCTCTTCGGATTAGATATCTTCTCAGTATTAATCCATTCTAAAATCATGGGTATAACAGATATTGAAGTTAGAGATACTTAGCCTTTAGACTTATGGACATCTAGATGCATGTATGCAAAGAGGGCCATTGTACTATACTCTTCGTAAGACTCATATACTACCTCTATCTGTGTATTTAGGTTTAAAGCATCAATAATGATGTTTCCCTTTCATAGTGTATAATAAAATTTGAATTCAAAATACTTTAGATACTCAACCCACCTCCTCTGCCGAAGGTTAAGGTCTCACTGAGAAAACATGTACTTGAGGCTCTTGTGGTTCATGTATACCATAAACCTCTCACCCATGAGATAGTTTCTCTAACATATCAGGTCATGTACCACTGCTGATAACTCCAGATCAGGATCATGGTAATTCCTGTCACACTTGGGTTTTATTTCTACCTTGGTTCCAGCTTGGGTGAGGGTTTGGGGGAGTCCTTGTTTAAATTTTTGAATTTTTATCAGGGTTTTGGGCTTAGTAGCATTAGGTGCATGGGAAGGGCATGGTTTGGATACTGTGTGGCCTACCCATTTTTCCAAATAAATTAAATATTTAAAAGAGTTATAAAATGAAGTTTAAATGGGTGCTAAAAAAATAATAAAAAAGTAAAATGGAAGTAAAGGTTAATCACATTACTAAAGTGATTATTATTATTATTATTATTATTATCATTATGATTTTATTTTTACTTTTTTTAAGAATTCTATTAACTATTAATTATTATTATTATTTAGGCTGGTGCACAGGCACCGCATGACTAGCGTAAGTCACGCGGTCAGCCTCGGTACCTGCACGATTGCGGTTTTAAATATATAAAATGAAATTAAAACTAAGGAAATTCTTAAACTACAATAATAATAATAATAATATTATTATTATTATTATTGAGGATAATAATAATAATATTATTCAATATGGTTATAATTGTTATTATTATTATTATTACCATTATTATTATTAAAATTATTGTTAATATAATTTACCTCTAAATAAAGTGAAGGGTTTTATTAATTTAACATTATGTGATTATTATTATCATTGTTATTATAATTATTATGGATATATTAATATTAATATAGATACAAGTATTGTTTTTTTCTTTAGTTTGTTAGGGTTGTGCGCAACACCCCACCCCCTCATCTCTCCCCCACGCGATTCCATCCTCGCCTCCTACTAGTTTGGTCTGACCTCCCCCTGAACCATCACACTACTCACTTGACCTCTCTTGGCCAGTATAACCCCCCTCTTCCCTTCTAGTGCAGGCTTCCACCCTCACCTACTTGCCTCTAGCCCACTCATGACCCTTCGATGCCTCTAGTTCTGGTGCGCACTGCACAACCGCACTCCTCCATACCCGATGTTATCCCCCTCCGACCAGCTCTTCTCACTAGCGCTGCTTCCCCCTTCAACGACCTCCTTCTCATATGGTACTCACTTTTTTTCTTCTCCTCTTGGTTTAGGATTCTACCATCGATATGGATTTTATTTAAGGGTCAGTTTCCTAAATTTTGAGTTTGAATTTTGTGATTTGGGTTTGTTTTTTACACTTAAAGGTGTGGTTGCAATGCGAATGAGGTTTCACGCCAGTTTTGGGAAGTCCTACAATGATTGAGGTATGATCCATTTGCATTTTTATCCTTTAGGTTTCAAAATACATTGATTGCTTGCGTTTTTCATTTCTTGAATTTTAGAAAATTAGTTTAGCATGCATTGTGATTAATTATATTGGTGTGTATTTAGTTTTTAAAATAATTTAGTTTGTGTTTGATAATTTGTACCATGTTTATGTGAAATAAGGTGTGTTTTGATGGAAACAAATTTTTTTATTTTTAATATATTTTCACAAAATTGTGCAATTAGTATATTTGACTGTGCAAGTTGTGCATATTCTATTCTGGTATGTTGAGGTTGTTAGGTTGATCATAAAAGAGGTTTTTGAAGGGTTTTAGGTGTGTAAAGCCATGAGTTACTCTTTGAATTTTTTTTTATAAATTTTAAAGTGGTTTAGTAAATAACATAGATGGTGCGATTTATGTTTTGAAAACATGTCAAAGTGGAATTTTCTCTATTTTTTAGTTTGGATTTTTTTAAAACAATGTTTATGTGATTTTAGTTATTTTTTCGGTTGTTTAAGAACATTGAAAAGGTAAATTCCATGACACCGTATCCATCGGGTCGCAGGTACCTATGCATGAGTGCAAGGTGTGTCATGTTGTGATAGAGCTGCAAGTTGAGGTAGGTTCCCCACTACACTCGCCTTTAAATTTAGAATTTATTAATTACTTGTTATTTCATTGATTTTATATAAATGGGAGATAATATTAAATAACTATTTTTTAGAATAATTGTTGTTGTAAATGAAGTCGTTTGTTTTTATGCATATCACTAAAATTATTTTTTTGAGGAATTATCGCACAATGGTGATAAAATGCTTGTTTGGCCTTTTAAACTTAACTCATAATATTTCAAGTATGGTTATGGTTTTATGATAAATGTTTTATTTTTATGCGTGAACAAATGTATGGGTTTCTTTGAAAAATAATGTATTTCTAAAAGTTATATAAGGCATGTTTGGATCTTGACGAAAGTAAGTTGCTTTGAAAACCCTCAAGGTATTAATCCTTGGGGTATCTTGGGGGTGATTCGTTGTGTGAGTTGTTGTGTGTTATGATTGTGTTTGAGATTGGTTACTTGTTTGGTATTGGTGGTCACCCCACTTAGTACTCGCCATGGGAACCAAGTATAATAATTGAATTTTCTACGAACGATTGTTGCACATGTTTAGACCATGCACTAGATAATGGACCATAGTAGGGGATGTTCTATTATTATTACTATGGGATTGGGCCCCTCAACTAGGCCAGGTAGGGCGATGGTCGGGCATTAGGGTGTTATGACTTCATTGGGTAAGGCATGCCTTCTGGATGAGTCACATGTATAGTACATTCTGGATTGTTCACAAGCTCCTAGGTTCGACCCATGTTTCCTTCAGCGCTCATTTGTATGTGGTGGATGATTGAGGTTCCTAGCTCAGTTTTTGGTCCTTGTGTGCTACATTTCCATTTCCTTTTTTGTGTGTTGTGTTCTGTGTGTGTTTTTTCTCTTGGCTAACAACTAGATTTGGATTTTAAATTGGATGTGAAAGTGTTTTAAAAATTTATGCACCTCTTCCTTCAAACATTAAACTTGTTTTTCTTAAATTAAAGAGGGAAATGGAATTTTAATTGTTTTATAAATGAAAAGTGTGTGTGAGCCCATATTTTTATATAATGTAGTTCAAACTTGAAATTAGTAAACTCTTTATTTAAAGGTAGTGTTTTGGGAATATTTTTTTGGGCACACCAACTGATTTTTAATATTCAAGCCTATATCTTGTTTCTTGTTTATATCCATGGGGTAGGTTTTTATTGGATCAGTTCACCTTGGGCGATATTTTCTTATGATATCGAAGAGTGACCCACAGAGCCACATGAAGTTTGGGTTGTGGTTAGTTTAGTCATGATATTGTTCGTCCTTTATTTTTTCCTTTAATTTATTCATTTTACATTGTTATATTTATTTTTACTACTTATTTTATTTTCATTGGACGAAATTGTTCCCATTTGTACTCTATTTATTCCTTGGAACTTTTCGAAAACCTAGGAGGATCGCAAATGCCTCTCGGGCCTTGTCGTGGATCGGCTTGGGCGATCGGTTTAGGGTTGACTTGGGTTGGTTCATGAAAAAAATGGCATCAAATCTTGGTTGACTCTTGAGTGGACTTTTACTTTTCGAGAACCCATAATTATTTGGGGTTGTCACGGTAGGATTAGTATTTTCAGGGCTTGAGGTGTGGAAAGCCATGTGGAGTTGGGGAAATTTTCCTAGTTTTCTCTCTAGGACAGTGGCGTGACTTGCATATGGATGCCAACCATGTGTCTGAGTCACCCACTGACACTAGTTTCCCCCTTGTGGATCATTTGAGTTTTCCTAAATTTCTAAAGTTGCCTTGAAAAGTCCTATTTTGAAATTATGAAAAATTGAATTTAAAATGGTAATGACTATTTTTTGACCCAACTCTTTGTTTTCTTATTCCTTAGTTTTCACCCCCACGAAGGATTGATGGATCCCAAAGGTGCAGCTTCAGGTGGTGGATATTTGGAAAACACTCCAGTTGATCAACCTATAGATTATGTCCTCATGTTTTGGAAGTTGAAACCTACCCTCTATTATGATCAAGAAAATATTCTTGAGGTGGAGGAGTGGTTGTGGAAGATTGAGAGGGACTTTAATTTCTTCATGCTACCTGAGACATTAAAAGTAAAGTTAGTTACCTTTATACTCAAAGGTCTATCCTGGACATGGTGGAAGTCGATGACTCAAAGCAAGCCCCAAGGGATCTTACCTGGGAGTTCTTTAAGTATTCGTTCATCCAACAGTATTTCTCTGAGATGATGAAGCAAAGAAAGAGGATGAAGTTGTGTGGTCTTCAACAGAGTGTTGGATTAGTGCTGGAATTATAATGATGTTTCTTGGACCTAGTCCCATATGAACCACAATATGTAGAAAATGATCCCATGAAGGCTCATCATTTTGAGTTTGGGCTCCATCCTAGATTGTAGTCGAAGGTGGCAAAACACAACCTGACTACCTTCTCCGACATGGTGAGGCAAGTATTTCTTGGAGAATCTGAGTTAGCAGGAGGAATTGGGATGGTGAATACTTCTTTAGACTTGTAAATCAGTGAAGAGGATTGTGATAGGAAGAATGATAAGCAGCCTGATATTGGTGGTACTGGTAGGGGAATTAAGAGGCCTTCGTAACTCTAGTCAACTTCTTCAGAGCACAATGTCTCGATCTTTCATTAGTGTGGAAAGAAGGGTCACAAAAAGCTGACGTGCTTGAGTGCTCCAAAAACCTACCACACCTATGGATTCTTGGGTCACCTATGAAGGTTTTGTTATGGTGTTTCTAAGAAACACCATGAAGCTGGACCCAACTCTTTAAATTCCACCTTAGCCCATCCACAAGAGTAGGGAGATGCTTGAGATCTTTTTGGGGTTTTCTTTTTGTAATGTTTCTTGGATGCAATAGCTGTGTATGGTGACATTTGTGATGTTTCCTCTTTTCCTTCATAATAATGGTTATTATCAAACCCTTTGAATATTTTTTTTAATGAAAGTATTTTTTATGAAATTTCGGTTTATGTGTTATGTATATGGATTTATAATGATTGACTATGAGGTGGGAGATGCTTCAAACATCAGAGCTCCAACCATAGGTTTGGAGTAAAGCTGCTGCATAGTCATGAGAACCCTAGTGGTGAAAAATGGAATTGGATTAATTTCTATCCTCAATGTGGCATGTTTTGGGTTCTTTTGGGGGTGTGGAGTTGTTAGTATAGGGATGGAGGAAGTTTTGATGCTCTATCAGTTGGACCCTTCCCTCCCCTCCCCTTGTGGTAGGGTTTTTTGGTCTGTGTGGAAAGTCTTTGAGTATAGTTAATCTCGTCAGTTCTTATGGTGGGGAGACCAATCACGGGCCTCACCTAATTTGGTGTGAGCCTGTTTCATATGGTGGGGAGTCCGTTCTGGCCACCCCATGTCAATATCTCAATTTTTTACTTGGTATTGGTTTGGTGGTGGTCGGTTTTGTGTGGAAATACCTAATGCTAAGTTCTCCCTTGAGTAAATGTAGAGATGCGAGTTTTCTTATGGTTTGGATAGTTTTTGTTCTACTTGGTGATGGTTAGGATTTCCATGTTTCAAGGTAGGATTTGGGTTTGTGAAAATCCTATTTTTTTGGACTGATCAACTAGGGGGTGTTTGAGCTTTTGGGGGCGAGTGAAACTAAGTGGGAATTTCATTTTGGGTCTGCAAGTTTGATTTTTAAGTATCTTCCTTCATTGATATTGTTCCATCCTTTTATTGTTTTTCATTCATTAGGAATACCCTTGGAATATAAAGGGGGTATCATTTTCTACATTGGGGTCAAGCCTTGTTATGGATTTCTAGGGGAAGAAAACATTATGATGGGGAGAATTATCACACCCGGGTTTTATTTCAGCCTTAGTTCCGGCTCGGGTTGGGGTTTGGGGGAGTCATTGTTTAAATTTTTGAATTTTTATCAGTGTTTTGGGCTTAGCGACATCAAGCGTATGGGCATGGCATGGTTCATAGTCCATTTGACCAACCCGGTTTTCAAAATAAATTAAATATTTAAAAGATTTATGAAACTAAGTTTAAATGAGTGTTAAAATAAAATAATAAAAAAATTAAAATGGAAGTAAAGGTTAATCATATTATTAATGAGATTATTATTATTATTATTATTTTTATCATTATGTTATTATTATTATTATTGTTAGGAATGATATTAATTATTATTATTATTATTATTATTATTATTATTTAGGTCGGTACATGGGCACCACACGACTAGTGAAAGTCGTGTGGTCAACCTGGGTACTCGCGCGGTTGTGATTTTTAAATCAATAAAATTATATTAAAACTAAGATAGTTTTTAAAACATAATACTAATATTGTTATTAATATTATCGTGGATAATAATATTATTATTCTTAAAAATGGTTATTATTGTTATTATTTTTATTATTATCACCATTATTATTATTAAAATTATTGTTAATATAATTTCTCTCTAAATAAAGTGAAGGGTTTTATTAATTTAACATTATGTGATTATTATTATTATCATTATTATTATAATTATTATGGATATATTATTATTAATATGGATACAAGTATTGTTTTTATTTTATTATTTGTTTCCCTTAGTTTGTAAGGGTTGTGCACATCACCCCACCCCCCTCATCTCTCCCCCACACCATTCCCTCCTCCCCTTAGGCGGGTTCGGCGTGACCTCCTCCTCGATCGGTGCACTACTCCTCTTCCCTCTCTTGGCCTGCATAACCCTCCTCTTCCTTCTCCAGTGCAAGCTGTGGACTTCACATTCTCACCTTTGTCCAACCCGTGACCCTCCGACGCCTCCAGTTCTAGTGCACGCCACACAACTGCACTCCTCCCTACCCAGTGTTCCCCCTCTCACCAGCTCTTCTCATTGGTGCCACATCCCCTTTCAATGGCCCCCTTCCCCTATGATACTCGCCATTTCCTTCTCCTCTTAGTTTATAATTCTACCATTGATAGGGTTTTGATTTAAGGTTTAGATTCCAAAATTTTGAGTTGGAATTTTGTGATTAGGGTTTGTTTTTGACCCTCAAAGGTGCAGTTGCGGTGGAAATGAGGTTTCACACCAGATTCGGGAAGTCCTCCAATGATTGAGGTGTCACAAACCAACACGGGTACCCTTGTAACCTGATAACCAAGCCAACCCTAACATATCCCAAAGGGCGTTCCCAATCCCCACGTGTCGATGACTAGCACTAGACCTCATTCAACATACAAGTGAGAACGGTTTTTCCACAAGAATATGGAAGCAAAAGAAAACAAAGCAGTATGCATAAAAAAACTCCAATGGGAGTGAGGTACAAGAATACAAAAAGGAATAAAAATCCCAAATCACTATAACCCAAGTATGAAAACAGGTAAACACAACCCAAGTCCCATATAACACAGCTCACCAATATTGAGGGTCAACATCAGGATCCACCTCCAAGTGATCTTTTCCCCTTTCTCAAACCTGGAAGAAGGAAGTCTACAAACACCTGAAGGAAAAATTAGGGTGTGAGCTAAAAATCCCAATAGGGTCTCACCATGAATTCCATTACAGCTTCAAACATTTGATTAACTAAAGTAATGCTTTCAATATTAAAGATAAATAGGTTTGTCATTTTAAATCATAATTAAACAAATCATGTTATATAGTTCAAATGATGGAAAAATACTTTAAGAAAATACCTTACAAAAATAATGGATTAAATAAAACATTTGTATAAAATAGTATATATAAATTCAGCAGGCATGTAAAGCAGTTCAAAAACATTGGCATACATTTATATCTCAAATATAAATAAACAAGTGAGCAACAAGGTCATATGACAAAAGGTACGATAGTATTAAACAACTATAGGATTCCACACTCTCTATGTGAACTCAGCAAAATGTGTATACACACATCCCTATGACACTAGCCAATGAAGAATCATCACCAACCCATCAGGTATGTGACCCACCACAAGTATGTTTTAGAATGTTGTCGTAGCATAGAGTGTATCCAAATAACTCACTAACTACCTAAGGATTTCATGATCTATTACATGATGGGTGAACTATTTTAACACTACTTAAAAATATAATCAATCCCATTCTTCCATTCTAAAAATGTCAATTTCTTTCCATTTAAAACCAAAATAGATTTTATTCAAAAACTTTCCCTTTTCACATGATAAAACCACTGGGTTTCTATCAAATATTTTTAAGCCATTTTTTATAGTTTGATGTCCATTCAAAAAAAATTCCATCATTTCACAATTAATTTCCACAATTAAATTCAACAATTTAATTGAAAACGTTTCCATCAAAACTTCAATTTAAATTCAACAATTTAAATCATCCAATTTCTATAGACACACACTTCAATTCAATAGAATTTGGGGTTTTCTAGATTCTCATGCTAAAACCAATTCAAATATCCCAATTAAAAGGAAATTGATTTTATTACATCAATTTAAATTAAGTTAAGTAATTGAATTTAAATCATCAATTGAAATAAATCAAACAATACAAGGATAATCAATTTGGCTAATCAAAACCGAACCACCTACCTTAAGGTTGTCGATGTCCGCGACAATGAAAAACTACCCTGTGTGGTTAAATACACACCCTCACAATGTTATTATCATAAGCATCGACACACCAATATTGGATTCTCATCAAGGGTTCCTAGAACCAAAACATCTATTTTATTTCACAATGAAGTAAAATATGACATGTGATTACATTTTCTCTCTCCTGGACAATCTATGGATTATCATTTTAAATTATCAAATGTAATGAAAATTTATCTCACCAGGACAAGTTTATATATATATATATATATTATCACATGTGATAATATTTATATTTCATGGAAAATTTTCAGTTTATCATTATATTAACACACGTGCCTGCGATTATCCATCAGAATAATTATCTTTTATAAACTCACAATTATCGATGTAATTATCATCAGATAATTATTTATAATTATCTCAGATAATTATTCACATATTTCGCAACAATTTAATGAAACTAAAATTTGATAATAATTATTTGATATTTCAGATAGTTATTCATTCGTAATTTGAGTTTTATCATAATGTAATTTAATAATTTTTTTTGTAAGTATCATTGAAGAATTTAAGTAATTATCCTTTGATAATTTTTTTTAATAATTAATAATTTTTTTGATAGTTGTGGAATAATCCCTTCACAATTTGATATAATTAAAATCTAATAATTATTTAAACAACAACTAATAATTCATGTAACAATACTTTGATAAATCCATTTAAGAATTATTCCTTAACAATTCATGTTTCATTATTTAATTTAAATTCCACCAATTATTTCCATAATTTTAGAGTTTTGGAAAAGATGAAATAAATTATATAAAATAAATAAATAAATAAATCATGAAGATCACTACAACAAAGGAGAATATTCAGTGATCATGCAACTAGAAGAGGGATAATCAAACCCAAAGCAGAATGCAAATTTGACTTCAATTGTTGGAACACAAGGGAGATTAGGGAAAAAAACTATCATAAAAACCAAAGGATCAGGTATTTTAAACTAACCATGCATCATTCTAGCAATCACATTTGAAACCCCCTATTTAATCCATCATTTCAGATGAATCTTGATGATGGAGTGATTTATTTCATCCATTAATGTCGCTGATGTTTGAAATGGATTAAAACGGATGGAAAACAATGGTTTTGAAAACCTTTATCATTAAAAATGGAGTATAGTGTAATCCAATGTGTTTGTAGGGGTGATTGAACAATGTTAATTTTTTTAATAATTAATTTAATTTAATTTAATTAAGTATTTAATGTATTTAGTAAAAATTTCAATTAATTAATGATGTGAGAAAACACTCATTGGTGATGAATGTTATGCTCCACCTAGGGTAAAAACCCTATTCTAAACCCAATGGTAGTCTCATATTTCTCATAGTATGCACCGTTTGAATGATATTAATTATTTAATAATTAAAATTGGAATAGATAAATAATTTAAAAAATGTGTTGTTTTTGCGAGTGAGGCATCCAAACGCATGACACTAACAAATGTTATACCCCACATAGGGTAAACACATCATTTCGGAACCATCAGAGGTCTCAGATTTCCTATACGATGCATTGTTTGGGAGAAATTTAATTATTTTTAATAAATAATATATTAATAATAAATAATATATTATTTTTAATAATATATTATCTATTATTTAATAACTTTATCTCATAAGTGATACATCCAAATGTCTGGCGCCTTTGAATGTTATACCCCTCCTAGGGTAAACACCATATTTCAGATATAATAATGGTATCAAATTTCTCATACGACAGACTATTTTGGAGTTCTTCAATTATTTTGAATAAATTGCCCATGCTTAAAATAATATATTTAATATTTTCATTCTGTACTTCCTGAGAATTTAAAGACCTCGAAAACTCATACTTATCCAGTGTTTAAATCAGAAAAAAATTAATTAAATTTCTAAAGTATTAATTGTACATTTTTCCATTCCACGACCTATTTAACAAAAAACGTAACTTTTCATTGATAAACAATTTTTTCCATTTAATGTAATAAATTAATAATTTAACACAAGTGGATTTAAGAATACCCAAAAATAGTAATGAGATGTTACAAACTCCACACCATAGGAACTTTCTATCCCCAAAAATTCTTTGAAGAAGCCTCTACATCAAAAAGATGAGGCCACTACTTTTCATCGGTTTCTCTCTCTCCCACATCTCTTGGGAATCAAAACCATGCAGCCATAGGACATAGACTGGAGATATAATTGTCCCAAGAAGTACCTGGGTCTCAGAATCAACAACTCTGACTAGTCGTTCAGTCATAGATAAATCAATTTCTACTTCAATATCACGCCAACTCATAACATGAGATAGGCGAGATAAATGATTTCAAAGATGAGATACATGAAACACATTATGTATCGACATCAGTTGTAGTGGTAGTGCTAAATGATAAACAACTTTCCCCACCTAATCAACAACCTCAAAAGATCCCACAAAACATGGAGCAAGCTTCCCTTGCCTCCCAAGTCACCGATGACCCAACCGGGGTGAAACCTTTAAGAATACATGGTCACCAAAACTAATGTTTCAAGTCGTAGAATGTCTTAGTTCTTTATAGGTGCACAACCCATTGGAAATTATGGAAATACTCCATTATAGACTTCCTTGTCGCTAATGGTTCAACATAACAGTTCCAATAACATAAAACACCCCCTTTGAAGAACAACCACTGGGAATCAGTCTCCCAACCATAAAGAGAGTCTCTAATGCTTACAGAATTCATCAATAACCTTATGTTCCTGAAGAATCATATCTAGAATAGAAGATTTTAGAGAACCATCAGCTTTCATGGAGTATAGAACCAGTGCCACCCAAGGTTACACACTAGGTGAATAAAGGTTTTCTCAAGAAGATCATCCAATTGCAACATTATTTCTTTCAATTAGTTGGAGCCATTTTTTAAGAGGGAAAAAACTAGTTGAGTATTGACATGAAGTCAATGGAAAACAAAACCTCTATTACCAGTGGTAAACTAGAAAAATTATAAGGAAACATGATGGGAAACTATAAAGACCTGGAAATTCCATGTATTACTTTTAATTATATGGGAATTTTACAAGTCCGTGAAAATTGACGGCATGTGATTCTGAGGCCCGGTGTTCCAGAAATGATTTTCTGAAATTTTTTCATGTATGTTCAGTAAACGTGTGAGTGTGTTTTTGTAACTTTTGAACTGGTGATCGGAATTAAAATCCGAGGACACCGTTGAACTCGCAGTGCCGATATTCGGTTAAGGAGACCTTTACCTCGACCACAGTAGGTTGAGGATGAAAGATAGTTTTTCACTTTTTTGTGGGAAAATAAAAATAAAATTATTTAACTTTTTTTTATTCTTGAAACCTCTCTACATGGGTTATAGAGGTCAGGACCACCCGAACTAAAACCCCCAATTTGAATTCAATGGTGGGGACCACCCGACTATTGAACTTCCTCTTTAATGAGGGGGGTGACCCTAGGTTTCCTCTAAATTAATTATACCAACTCCCTATTTAATTGTTAGATCCAACTAAAAATTAATTAAATGTGTCAACATTTTAATTGTGCCAATATAATTAATCTTATTAATTTAAATTATATTGGCACCTCATTGTTTGGGTGGGAAAAGGAGAAGGGAAGAGATTTTGGGAGGATTATGCTTCTCTAATGAAGAACACCTACCAATGAAAAACTTCTTCAATGAAGAATGTGCCACCTCCAACGTGGGACATCTTCAACAACGAAGAACCAATGTCCGCCCATCTCTCCTCACTGATGTCAACAAACCTTTGAGGTAGGTATTTTGTTATTCTTAATGTTTTACATCTAATTAATCATCTTGATCTGCCTGATACCGAACTAATACAGAGGGAGCATGCGAAACGAACACATCCCAATCCCTCCGCCATCCTTCATGGATGGTGTGTTCATCGGGATAGAGGAGGATGAAAACCGACACTGGAGGGGAACGAGAACGGTGGATGACCCCATGTCTATCCACGAAGAAGGCAGAAGCGCGTGACTGCATGCCAGAAAGAAGAGAACCACGACCTTGTGCTACGGTGGGGAGGGAAGGATGGCCGACTCGCTGTCGGCCGCCGATAAGGCATGGTGCGTGACCACGTCGCGCAGAGAGGATGGATGGCCATCCTTCCATCCATGACAGACCGCCGCACCGCGACCTCATCGCCGCACCATGGCGCCCCCCGCACCGTGGCCGCCCCGCCACCTCGTGGCTGCCCCACTACACCACGACCGCCCCATTTCATCGCCGCACCACGACCGCCCCACCGCACCGCAGGCCACCCTGCAACTGCCTTGCCCCACCGCGGGCCACCCAGTGTGGGCCAGGTCGCTCACCATGGGCCAGTCCAGACCCATCGGGTCAGGCTAGGCGACCCAAACTGGGTCGGTTCAGAGGGTTGGGCTGGGTTGGTTCTACCGGGTAAGACCGGACCCAGACCAATTTCAACCCATTCCATACTTTTGGCCATAAATTTGGCACCATGCACCCATTTGATGAACTATATACAGAGCTAGAACCATTGGAGCGATACAATCCCTTTGGTATACCCCACTGAAGTTTTGGATAATGTTTGGGTATGGTCGGGTTGGATCGAGCACGAATCCAACTGGGCCCTTGGGACTAAAAGGCTAATAACTTACAGACCGGGCGTCCGATTGGCGCACCGTCTATTGCGTTGAGACCCCTATGATGTGGCAGTCCTTTGAGATACTATTTTGTGGGACTTCATGATAGTTTAATTATTGAACAATGGCTTGAGAAGAAGACCCTCCTGGAGACAAGCGAGCTTAGTGTGGGAACCCTGTAGATAGTTGTGACGATGTACTAGGATCTTGTATGGGCCTGACGATGTAATGACGATGTACTAGGATCCTGTGTGGGTATGACGACGTAATGACGACGTACTAGGATCCTGTTTGGGTCAGACAATGTACTGATGATGTACTAGGATCCTGTGTGGGTCTGACGACGTACTGACAATGTACTAGGATCCTTTGTGGGTCTGACAAGGTTCTAGGATCCTGTGTGGGTCTTACAATGTACTGAGATCCTATGTGGGTTTGACGAGATACTAGGATCCTGTGTGGGTCTGATGATGTACCATGGTCCTCTATGGTTTTGATGATGATTTGGGGTCCTTCGTGGGTCTACCTCTTAACAGAGTAAGATGAATTAGAAGTTACATCTAATCATCTCTAATATTGTACCTAAGTTATACCTGGTGTGAAATGAGTCTGTACCTGTGTGGTACTTTCCATTGTGGTAATACCTTGGTGGTATTCTTTTGTGTGGCGTACCTGTGTGGTACTTTCTTTCATGGTATTTTTTACTTTGTGGAATAGTTGAGCTTTGGGCTCTTAAGTTGGACCTTGTGTTTCCTCATGATGGAGATGGGTATACTTGATAACTTAGGTATATGTATAGTCATATACCTAAGTAGGGTTGTCAGTTGAATTTCATTCTTTTTGGATTATCCTTTGTAGATTTTGTGAGACGTTGAGAATCTTATGGTCCCTATTGAGTATCATTATACTCACCCCTACACAGGCTATACCCAAACCTTATTGTGTTTGGTGTAGACGACAGACATCAATGAGTGAGGATGAGGGTACCAGGACTAGAGGTAGCTCGTAGGTGGACATTAGATGAGGAGTACTACAAAGACGAGCATTCGAGAGATGTACCTACCCTTCAGGTAGGATCCTTGTTAGGTGTTCATAGGAGCTATTCCAGTTTACTTGTACTTTTTAGTTTTCCTGTACTTTCCAGTTGGGCTTGTATTATGGCTCCTTTTTCTTACTGTAATCACACTTTTACTATACTATTTACTCATGTTCGTAATTAGCTATGTTCTTAGTTGCGTCTATTTACATGATATAAAGAAAATGCCTTCCCAATTTTAGGGAATATGCCTTCAGTGCTAGTTTCCAGCCCCTGGCCTATGGAAGACGGGCTTGGGGTAGTCATGACATGGGCCCTATGGAACGGGTCATGAAAAAAACTCGATGAAAACTGGAGGGAGATCACCACCCAAAGAATCTCACTTGAGATAAAAAGTAAACACTGATATCACTTTCCCCAACTCCAGATAAAAAGGTCCAAATCTGCTTGACCTTAGGTCTCATTCTCCTTAGAAGACAAGAGGCACACCACTGTGTGTAGTAAGGTATACCCATCGAAGATAACAATAAATCTGAGAATTATTGGAAATTATCCAATCCATCCTGAATATTACATCAAGAAATTCCATGTCGAGAAGCAAAAAACTCCAAGAAAGATCAACATCAGATAGAGAGAAGACATGAGTGTGACTGTGAAGACCCTTCTCTCTCTTTATACCAAGGGGTATAGTAATATTCATTGTACAAGATAAAATATCCATAGGAAGATTAAGAAGATTAACAATACAGGTTGAAATAAATGAGTGAGATGCACTCGTATCAAATAGAGCAGTCACTAAAGATAAATCTATAATAATGATACCTATCACAATCACTGGACCTATATCATATTCCTCTAGAGACTCTTCCACTGCATGAAGAATCTTCATTCCAGATGCCTATGGATGGAACCCTTTTGTATGTGAAGCCTTTGATTTCCCCATAGTTTTTTTAAGGTTCTCATGATCTTGTGCCACTACATGGAGTGGAAAATTTGTGGCATAACTTCTTCAAGTTCCCCAAACATATGTAGGAGCCACAGTTCTTTCATGCTACTCAGGCTTGAAAAAATACACAACTTTGGCCAACTCCATTGACTCTGGATAGAAGTAATTGGTGAAAATAACCTTGAAGTCATTCCAATCTAAGATCTCATGTTTTTTTTCATCACTATCACATCCAACCATCTCCTTCTTGGTCCCTCCAACAAAAATATGGCACACTTCACCTTGATCTCATCCAGTGTTAACAATAACTCAAAAAAAAGTTCTATCCTGCCCAACCATTCCTAAGAATGTTGAGGATTAGTGGAACCTTTAAAAAATGGGGGTTTCTGGTGAAAGAACTCAAGAGAAAAATTTCAAAGAGCACCCTTAGGTTCTATAGATGGAGCCTGAATGGGGACTAGATGTGGTGTTTATCCCAGAGCTTGGACATTGTGCACAATCACCTCAACTAGGCTCATATCCACTGGAGTATTTTCTCATTGAGGTTCAGCAGTAGCCCCTTACTAGATATGATTCACACATCTTCTCAAATGCATGATGTTACACAACATCATCAGACAACAAGGAAGATATTATATTAACACTTAGACAGAGTAAGGAGAGAAAATATTCTCAATAGAATGAACAAAAAAGATTTGGATTTCACTCTATCCAAATCACAATAGGGAAAAGACTAGAATTATACCACAAGATATCTTTCCCTAACCACCCATGGCGACTTAAGGTTTATTGTGGTGAGAGCTGGATCAACACTCAATTGAAACTTCCTCCTAAGTCCCAATAAGAGTACTTAGATGCATATTGTCATCAAGGCAAGATGATTAACCTCCCTCTCATACCACTTTTTCACGAACTAGCTCGGGTACCCTCATAATACAATAACCAAGACGACCCTGACATAGCCTGAAGGGTGTTCCCGATCCACATGGGTTGGTGACTAGCACCTATAATCATACAACATACAAGTGGGAACGATTTTTCCACAAGAATGTGATAGAAAAAGAAAACAAGGAAGTATGAATAATAAAAGAAACTCCACGGGAGTGAAGTACCAAAATACAACAAGGCATAAAAATCCTAAAGCATTAAAACCCAAGTGAAAAAATAAGGTAACACAACCCAAGCCCTAGAGGACACAACTCACTAAGACGGAGGGTCAACAGCTGGGTCGACCTCCAATCGATCCTTTCCCCTTGCTCGAACCTGGAAGAAGAAAGTCTATAAACACCTGAAGGAAAAAGTAGGGTGTGATCTATAAAGTGCAGTATGGTCTCACCATGGATTCTATAATAGTTTCCAACAATTGATTTACCAAATGAATTATTTCAATATTAAATATAAACAGGTTTGACATTTTAAAGTATAATTAAAAAAATCATGTTATACAGTTCAAATGACGGAAAAATACTTTAAAAAAAACATTACAAAATGATATAATATTTATAAAACAATGGCTTAAATAAAAAATTTATATAAAATAGCTTATATAAATTAAGCAGGCATGTAAAGCAGTTCAAAAACATTGGCATGCATTTATATCTCAAATATAAATAAACAAGCAGGCAACATGGTCATCTTCCAAAAGGTAGGATAGTATTAACAAGCTATAGGATTCTTCACTCTCTATGTGAACTTAGAAAAATGTGTATACACACATCCCTATGACACTGGACAACGGAGAATCATCACCAACCCATCAGGGATGTGACCTGCCACAAATATGTTTTAGAATGTTGTCATAGCATAGAGTGTGTCCAAATAACTCAATAACTACCTAAGGCTTGCATGCGTTCTTACATGATGGTAAAACTATTTTAAGACTGATTAAAAATATGATCAATCCCATTATTCCATTTTAAAAATTTCAATTCATTTACATTTAAAACCAAAATAGGTTTTATTCAAAAACATGCCTTTTTTACATGATAAAACTACTGGGTTTCTATCAAATCATTTTATGCCATTTTTTATAGTTTAAAGTCCATTAAAAAAAATTCCATCATTTCACAATTCATTTCCATAATTAAATTCAAAAATTTAAGTGAAAACGTTCCATCAAAACACCAATTTAAATTCTACAATTTAAATCATCCAATTTACATAAACACACACCTCAATTCAATGGAATGGGGGGTTTTATAGATTCTCATGCCAAAACCAATTAAAATCTCTCAATTCAAAGGAATTTTATTTTATTACATCAATTGAAAGAAAGTTAATTAATTGAATTTAAATAAGCACTTGAAATAAATCAATCAATACAAGGATAATAAATTTCGCTAATCGGAATGGAGCCACCTACCTTAAGGTTGTCGGTGTCAGTGAGAATGATAAACCACTTTGTGTGGTTAAATACACCTCCTCACATCCTTATTATCATAAGAGTTTACACACCAATGCTTTATGCTCATCAAGTTTTCCTAGAACCAAAACATATATTTTATTTCACAAGGAAGTAAAATATTACATGTGATTACATTTTCTCTCTTCTGGATAATCTCTAGATTATCATTTTAAACTAGTAATCCACCCGTACAATGCAAGACACTATAAAATAATTCTTATTATTAACTATAGATTACTATTTATAAAAAATAATAGTTTATATTAATATTGAATATATCTTAATCACAATTTAGTGGTGCATAAAATTGGAATAGAAGTGAATAAAATATGAAAACACTATTTAAATAGTTGAAAAAGATGGGATAAATTTAATGTAATTGAATTTCTAATTTTTGAGGACGGAAATTTAAAATCAATTTAAATTGCATTTGAGAAACATTATTTTGTATGAAATCATTATTGGATATAATGAAATACATAGTGAAAGAGACAAAGGGGGATATTGGCACAATTACGTTGGAGGTTAAAGTGTAAAGGATATTGTTTGAAGAATCAATGCAGAGGGAGTGACATGGTATGTAGAACCATAAATATGTATAAAAAAATATGTTAAAACAAAATGAATGAGAATTTGGGAAACACTTCAGTAAGAATTCCAAAAATATTTATTAACTAATAGGGAAGTAGTTACACATAAAAAATCTGGAATTAGTTATGTTTTAACATCTTGTAAGGAATTATATAGGTTACAGTGTCATCTAAATGTAGGTGCAACGAAATGGGGGAAATAGAAATTATATAAATCCGTAGTTAATATATAAGATAACCAAAATGAAAACAAAAATACCAAGTGCGGCCTACAATACAAACCACACATTGAACACTATAACAAAACAAACATATATTATAAAAAACCAAGTAGTGGACATCAGGTTCCTGCCAGTAAAACACAGGTATTTAGACTCACCCAATCCTTCCATTATGATGAGTAGAAGGAATTAAGAGAAGTTACTACACCATGAATGAATCACGGTTACTCCCGATGTCGACAAAACCCCACTGTTGTGCTTCTTAAATACACCTCTGTACCTCACAAGACTGGATTTGGATGCTCCCATATTCAAGAGTTGGTCCAGTGCTAGTGCAGTCTCGGGAAAAATGTTTGATGACTTCCCCAAATCATTATTCATTATATTTTTTGTATATCATGGACTACAACTCTATTACAGAAATTTTCTTGATCTCTTCATGTGAAGGTTGAGTGACCTGCAACATATAAATAAAAATAATCAATATTCATCTTCAAAAATAAAATTTTATTTTTAAAATGAACAAATAAAACCCACCCATTTAAGCAATACTAAAGTATAAGAAATTAAAAACAAAAAACATATAAAAGGACTTCAAATATGTTAAAATAATAAATATAAATTAACAATAATTTATATATTAAAATATCAATTTATTGATTAGTCTCATTAAATATTGGATAGAACTCACAATATACTCAATATAGTTTAATTCAAGTTGGTTTATTTATTTGGTATCTCGATCTTAGGTTCAACTCAACAACGATGGAGACCTCATTTAAATACCTCTCCTAATTTCATTATCAACTGCATTTATGAAAAAAAATACTTCATATAGTGAAACACATGGTTAAAGAGATATTACTTAAAGAAAAACTCACAAGATGATCCTCATCCTTTGCATAGTTGCAATGCAATACAAGAATCGACTGTTGATATAGACATTCATGACATAGAAACTATTTTAGTACCTAATGGAAATTGAAAATTGAGAAAATAATATGTAACATTTGATTGTCTAGTTAAGTGGGAACACAAATAATGTTTAGAACACACAACTTCTATTCTAGAACATCCATGCAAAATTAAAACCATACCAAAAAATTCCAAAGAAAATCCCTCACCTATATACCATCCCTAAAAAAGTTGAAAGGAGTAGAATATATGCACTAATAATGTAGTGAATGTTACCATGAAATATATTATTTTAATACCTCATTGAAAATAAAATTATATACTTACAGTTACGGATCTTTAGGGGCGATTCCATCTAGCTTTCCAAATCCTAACACAGTTGCTACCTTTAAACGATATTAGGATACTAAAATGACTGACATATAGATTTTTACCTATAAGTAATCAAAAAATAAAAACTTATAAGCATCTAATCAATAATTTTATGCATAAAAATTGAAATTTGGAGGGACAATACCTAGAGGTGGGTAGTTCATGCAAAAGCTACCGCTTAAACATCACATGAAATTTCTCATGGGTCACCGCTGAAGGAGACATGGAAGCCATAATTCCCTCAGCTACATAACATCCCTGAAAAAGTTTAAAGGAGTAGAATATATGTACTAATAATTTAGTGAATGTTACCATGAAATACATAATTTTAATACCTCATTTAATATCAAATGATATACTTACAGTTAAGGATCTTTTGGGGTGATTCCAGCCAGCTTTCCAAATCCTAACACAGTTGCTACCTTTTACCGATGTTGGGCTACTAAAATGACTATCCTACAGATTTGTACCTAAATGTAATCACAAAAGAAAAACATATGAGAATATAATTAATCATTTTATGCATAAAAATTGGAATTTGGAGGGACAATACCTAGAGTTGGGTAGTTCATGCAAAAGCTACTGCTTAAACATCACATGAAATTCCTCATGGGTCACCACTAAAAGGGAAATGGAAGTCGTAATGCCCTAATGTTGGGATAGTAGGGAATCTGATGAGATTAGCATGTCCAATATCCATGGGATATTCATATCAGAACTCTCAAACCATAGGATCAAACATTGTGCTGATACATGGTTTGTACCTATATCCGGTTTGATCTAGAAATAGAAACTGAATAAAATATGATAAAAAATTATTTATAACATGATATGTTTCTTCTTTCCACTGTTATTTGAAACTAAAAAGTGGAAATTTTTATAAAACCAGACACATCACAATATATTATAAACAAATCTTTATAACATCCTATAACATAATGATTCCTCGTCCAAGTAGTCAAGGCTGATCATCAATTCTTACCTCGCTTAATAATGTCAGGAAGGCCAAAATCTTTGAGCTTCATATCATCTTATACATTTATAGATGTGAGAAGGAATTTCTGTTCAACAAAAAAGACAACAGTTACAATAATGTCAGGAAGGCCAAAATCTATGAGCCTCATACCAGCTTCTCTAGAGCAAGCATCAACACTTTGTCAGTCTACTGTTGCTGAATCAACAATGTTTTCTCAACAGTAAGTACCTACACCATTCTCATGAGTAGACATGATGCATCCTATTTTCCTAATTCTTTATTTTCATCTACTTTTTCTGGGAGGTTCTTGAATTTTTCCTCTAGCACAGATAGCTATCCTACCTTTTCTACTGAGATTGGAAGAGGGGGCATGACTTCAACTTCCAGAGTAAGGCGTTCTAGCCCATACCTGACTCTTATATCAAGAATCTGATCAGAAGAATATTTAAGAACCTGATATAGAGAGTATAAGAAGAGAATAGTTTCAATGTACTATTGATTCATACTAATAAAAAATGTGGGAAAATAAGGTATGCAACTAGATATTGAAATATCACATACTGTTGACTAAAATGTGGAAGGTATTTTTGAAACTGGATTTGAATGTAATTGAACCAAAATAGTATAATATGAAGGTGATGTACTAATCCAATAAATTCATTAAATATTTAAATGTTTAATGTGACTTTACATTAAATCTATTAAAAAATGTATGAATCTTTATACGAAAAAATTAATATATTTTCCCACATTAGTGATGCACATGACATTAATTGCTTAACCTAAGATGCGACTTCAAGTAAACATTATTTCCATAGCTAAACATAATAGTACAAACACAACATATTAAAAATGAACTAACTAAAATTAAATACTATATTCTTAAAGTGATTAGAAATAGAGTTATAGTAGAATTATTTTTTAGTAAATGAAACATATTAATAGTGGACAAAACATATCATTACATCCATGAAAAATTAGTGAACATAACATACTAACTTTAAACACATCTACAATGGATTCACTGAATGAGGGAAACTAAATATAGGCCGACTAACCCCTACTAAAATCATTAACTGATACCATAGTAAATTCATGAAGTAAATAGTTTACACTACTAAAAAACCTGTGTTGAAGAAAACTGAAGCACACCCTGGATGCATCTTATTAAGAGAGATGTCCCTGGGAGACACAATATACCCAGAAAAATAAGTAGACATGGATAGGTTTAAAGAAGATGGATATCCCACCTCTGATAAAGATTCATAAAAAATAAGTTATTGGTGCCACCCAGAGGTTTGAGATGGATCCATAAGATATCTGGAGAGAGTTCCTTTCTGAGATTTTCCTTCTACAAACCAAAAAACACTATCCACAAATCAATTCAGGGGTATACGCCTGTACGCACATAAAAAAACATATAAAAATAGAATCAGATTAGTAGAATCAGATCAGTGGAATATATAAAAACTTTTGACCAATCAGGGGTGGAATATGGTGAGTTACTTTCAGGTTCGAAGGTAGATTTGGAGGGTTTGGGTGACGTGGTAACATAGGAAGGTGACACGTAAGCCAAAAAAATTCCAACATTAGTAAATATATAGATATAGATAAGAAATATATAAAATAATGACAATATTATATTATGGTATCACAAAGCTGGAAAACATCATTCAAAACATTTCAAAATAAACAATTTGAGTTTTTTTGTGTTAGTTTGAAAATGTCTAAATTCGTATAATTCACAAATCACAATGGTGTTTATTTTATTAATCAATGGTGTTTATTACATTTTATATTACCTATAGCAGTAGTTTATAATGCACAAATCACATGAGTTTCATGATTTTATAGTAAACAGTGTTGCTATACTGAAATCTTGATACAATAATAGAAATATATCAACATACTACTACAAAACAGTGCTGCTATAGTAAATAATATTTCTATACCAAAATATTGATGTGCCTTTTCCTTTCCCAAAAATATTATCATATTTAATATTAGTTAAATGAATATGATTTTTTATTTTTCACCAATAATCTATTTTAGTCGGTATGCCTATTCAGACTACTCTTTTATAGAGTTTTGTAAATTGAAAATATCTTCCAATGAAGGCATAACACCCAACAGTTAATCAACACAATGGATACTTACTTGTATAGGAACCCGTCTTTGAGCATAACCCATCAATAATTTCAAATAATTTGTAGTTTCATGATCAATTTTCTGTTGAATAATAGGATGCAAGTTCCGGCAAAATTTATGCTTCAATAAAAATTCCAGCAACAAAGTATGTTATTGAAGAATAACATAATTAAAGATTATAATTAATCTTACCCAAGATCACTTGAAGTAATTAATTTAGGAACTGTTTTCACATAGTTACTGACTAAGATAATAGTTTTATCAAAACAGTCCTGTATTTGGAAATTTAAAAGTAGAAAATGTCAATGCATGGAGAAATACCTCTTATAATAACCCAATGGGTAATTTAGGTACTGAATAATAATTTAATTCATTCTGATAGCTTTGATTCATGAAGATCACCAAAGAAAATGAGTTTTTTAAAATGATAAAATCTCATAACCCAATGGGTAATGCAGGTACTGAATTCTAGAATCTTCAAAGATAGTAGCAGCTGTCTGAAAACTTAGGTACTCAAAGCTGGAATCTGCAGAGACAGTAACAGCTTTCTGGAAACTCAAATCACATAGTTACTGATTAAGATAACAGTTTAATCAAAACAGTCCTGTAATTGGAAATTTTAAATTTGAAAACCACAATGAAGGGAGAGTACCATTTAAATTAATCACAAATTAATAGGTGAGTGTGAATTCTGATAATAGAGTATGTTTGAATTCATGCATCATGAGAAGTTTGAGATCTAGGCACATGAAATCCACCGTCAATGAGTTACAGAAGCTCAAACTATAAACTTATTCTTTGATAAACAAAACATTAATGCACTGGTATTGTAATTAAATGAAATATTCTGGTATTTTATAGTATCCAGAACATGACATGAAACATCTCATCATCCATATAAAGAATGAATAGTGCTTAAATCAGTTGGGTATTTAAATTGAAGGACACACTTTCTGCATGATGAGATGTTGCATGATGAATAATTAAATGCATACTGCTAGCTTTGAGGCACAAATATCACCAAAGAAAAATGGGTTTTTAAAAATGAGAAAATCTAATAACCCAATAGATCATTGCAAGAACTTATGACCTATTTAATTATTTCACAGTGTAAAAAATATTTACCATAGGAACATGGAATTTCATTTTAAATGACTATTCTAGTATTGTCCATAATTCCAAACATAACATTGCAGGTTACTTGTGACCTATTTCATCACTGCACAACATAACAAACAGTTAACATTTAAACATAGAGTTTAAATAAAATGGAAAATTATGGGACTGAAAAGTATATAGAAACATGAAATGTAATAATAAGAGGTAGAAAACTGGAAATGTAAATTTATCAGTTATTTGATACGAAAATACATGTCTGCTCTATAAACATGTATGTGAAACACCTAAATTATGACCAGAATACAATTTCAAATAAGGTATGCATACTCTGCATGATGTAATAAAAAATTTTATACATACAGGAATTCATAAAATAGATATAAAAACAAAGTAAAAGGTCAGCATGTTTTAATACCATACATGTATTAACAGGTGAGTGTGAATTCCACCCTTGTCAAGTGCAATGGGTCGCGTAGGTCATGGAAGCAGTAATCCGCAGAGATAGTTATGTAATGTAGGTTGGAACATTTGTTTGAAAGTAATAAGAATGTTACTAGTACGGTTAGCTGACCTTATGCCAATATCTACCAGAACTGAGATGCAAATGCTGGGAGGAAACTCGCGTAGTTTATAGCACTGATTGAGCATGGGAAATCCCGAGTGGTGGAGGCTGTGAAGGAAATGGAAATCCAGCACGGATCTAATGGTAATCCCAAGAGACATAGGTGATACTGCGACAGAATCCCTAGAGAAGTGGAGACGATCTTGAGGATGGAGTGAGATACCGACCGGGGAATGCGGGAACCCTGTCTCGAATAGAGGTGAGAGTGGTTGGAGAAACATAGTAAATTAAATATGTTTTGTCAATGTGCAGGAAATATGGAGCCACAAATTGAGCGAAACAAAACCAGGAATGGATGGAAATAGCGGGGGTTGATTAAAAGGAGGGGTGGAGGGGAACTGGGATTTGGTTGAACAGGACTACTAGGATCATCGGGAAGCATAGGTCAATAGGGCATGTTGTGTGAGTGGGAGGAGAAACTGAGGAAACTGAATCTGGAAGAGGGAAGGAGGGGTACAAAGGGTTTCAGGCGATAGAACATGACGACTTTCATGTGATGGAACCCTATATCAAGAGGAGAGGATACACGAACAGGACGTGAACCCAATGGAAAACGCGAGTGGTCGAAGATGGAGGAGGTTCAGGTGGATCACGCGGAGGCGGAGGTGTAGAGGCGCAGCCGCGGAGGTGGAGTCGCAGCTGCAGCGGGGATTCAAAGATGGGATCAAGAGAGGGGATTCGGGGAGGGGGGATTCAGGGGGAGCTGGAACCCTAGGAAGAGTCGTTGAGTGGGATAATCTTTGGAGGGGGGACGTGATCTTTTGGGGGTATAATGGGACTGGAATTAGTGAAATGGGGGACATGGAGGCTTGAAGAGGTGACACATCAGCTAGGAAGAACCCATCTTTAGTATATATAGTGGATTATCACATGCGATGATAATTTATCTCACCAGGATAAGTTTCAAAAAATATATATATTATCACATGCGATAATATTTATCTTTCATGGAAAATTTTTAGTTTATCGTTATATCTATGCACATGCTTACAATTATCCATCAAAATAATTATCTTTGATAAAATCAAAATTATTGATGTAATTATTGTCGGATAATTATTTATAATTATCTCAGATAATTATTCACATATTTCTCAATAATTTTTCAAAACCAAATTTCAATAATAATAATTTGATATTTTACAGAGTTATTCATTCTTAATTTGAGTTTCATCATAATGTTATTCAACCAATTATTTGGTAAGTATCATTGGATAATTTGGGTAATTATACTTTAATAATTTTTTGAATAATAATTTTTTTTATAATTACCATGGAATAATCCATTCACAATTTTATATAATTATCATCTAATAATTATTAAACCAACAACTGATAATTCATGTAACAATACTTTGGTAAATATTTTTAAGAATTATTCCTTGAAGATTCATGTTTCATTATTTAATTTAAATTCCACCAATTATTTCCAAAATTTTAGAGTTTAAGAAAAGATAGAATAAATTAGATTAAATAAATAAATAAATAAATCATGAAGATCACCTGGGAGCTGCAACAAAGGAGAAGACGCAGTGATAATGCAATTGGAAGAGGGATAATCAAACCCAAAGCAGAAGGAAAATTTGACTTCGATTGTCAAAAAAAGGGAGATTTAGAAATAAAACTATCATAAAAACCAAAGGATCGAATATTTTAAACTACCCATGCAGCATTCCAGTGATCAGATTTGAAACCCCCTATTTAATCCATTGTTTCAAATGAATCTTTATCATGGAGTGATTTATTTGATCCATTAATGTCATTGATGTTTGAAATGGTTTAAAACAGATTGAAAATTAAGGTTTTGAAAACCTTCATCATTAAAAATGGAGTCCATCATGATCAAATGTGCTTGTAGGGGTGATTGAATAGTGTTGCATTTTTTACTAATTAATTTAATTTAATATAATTAAATATTTAATGTTATTATTAAAAACTTAAATTAATTAAAGACGTGACCAAATGCTCATTGGTGATGAATGTTATGATCCACCTAGGGTAAAAAACCCATTCTGGACCCAATAGTAGTCTGAAATTTCTTATAGGACACATCGTTCGAAATATATTAATGTTTTATTAATTAAAAACCAGAATAATAATTAAAAAATGGGTTGTTTTTGTGAGAGATGCATCCAAATTCCCGACATTAACAAATTTTATACCCCGTCTAGGGTAAACCCTTCATTTGGGACCCATCGGTGGTCTTAGATTTTCCATACGACACACCGTTTGGCCGATATTGAATTATTTTTAATAAATAATATATTAAATATTTTTAATTACTCTATTTCACAAGTGAGACATCCAAATGTCCGAAGCCTTCGAATGTTATACCCCTCCTAGGGTTAACACCATATTTTAGATATAAAAGTGGTCTCAAATTTCTCATATGACAGACCATTTTGGAGTTATACAATTATTTTGAATAAATTTCCTGTGCTTAAATTAATATATTTAATATTTTCATTCCTTCCTACCTAAGACTTTTCAGACCTCAAAAACTCATACTTACTCAGTGTTTAACTCAGAATTTTTTTATTGAATATTCTAGAGTACTAATTGGGCATTTTACCTTTCCACGATGTGTTTAACAAAAACACAACTTTTCACTAATTAACCATTTTTTTCCCATTTAACATAATAAATTAATAATTTAAAAAAAGAGGATTTAGGAATACCCAAAAACAATAAGGAGATGTTACAACCTCCCCACCATAGGAACTTTATGTCCCCAGAAAGCCTATGAAGAAGCCTCCACATCAGAAAGATGAGGACACTTCTCTCTCATCGGTGCTTCTCTCTCCCACATCTCTTGAGAATCAAAACCATGTTGCCATAGCACATAGACCAGAGATATAATTGTCCTCAAAGTACCTTTTTCTCAGAATCAACAACTCTGAATGATCATTCAGTCATAGATAAATTAGGTTCTAATTCAAGATCATGCCAACTCATAACATGAGATGGGTCAGATAAATTATTTCGAAGCTGAGATACATGAAACACATTATGTATCGACACCAGTTGTGGTGGTAGTTATAAATGGTAAAAAACTTTCCCCACCTAATCAACTACCTCAAAAGATCCCACAAAACAAGGAGCATGCTTCCCTTTCCTTTCAAGTCATCGATGACCCAACTAGGGCGAAACCTTCAAGAATACACTGTCACTAAAACTATTGATTTAAGCCATTTAATGTCTTAGTGATTCCTCGGTGCACAACCCATTGGAAATTATGGAAATCCCCCATTATATCCTTCCTTGTCACTAACGGTGCAGTATAACTGTTCCAATAACACAAAACACCCTCTTTGAAGAACAACCACTGGGCATCAATCTAACCACCATAAAGAGAGTCTCTAATGCATACAAAATTAATCGAAAACCTTTTGTTCCTGAAGAATCATCTCTATAAGAGAATATTTTAGAGAACCATCAACTTTCATGGCAGATAGAACCGGCGCTACCCAAGGTGACACACATGGGTGAATAAAGGATTTATCAAAAAGATCTTCTAACTAGAACATTAGTTCTTTCAGTTCAGTTGGAGCCTTTTTTTAGAGGGAAAAGAAATTAGTCGAGTATAGACATCAAGTCAATGGAAAACTCAACCTCTCTTACTGTTGGTAAACTAGAAAAATCAGAAGGAAACACGATGGGAAACTCAATGAAAACTAGAGGGAGATAACCACCCAAAGAATCTTACTCAAGATTAAAAGTAAACCCTGATATCACTTTCCCCAAATCCTAACTCTGCTTGATCATATGTATCATTATCCTTAAAAGACAAGAGGCACACCACTTGGTGTAGTAAGGTAGAACCATCGAAGATAACAATCAATCTGGGCCTTATTGGTAATTATACAATCCATCCCAAATATGACATCCTGATATTACATGTCGAGAACTAGAAAACTCCAAGACAACTTGACATCTGATAGAGAGAAGACATGAGCGGGACTGCGAAGACCCTTCTCTCTCTTTATACCAAGGGGTATAATAATATTCATTGCACAAGATAAAATATATATAGGAAGATTAAGAAGATTAATGATACGTGTTGAAATAAATGAGTGAGATGCACCAATATCAAATAGAGTAGTCACTAAAGACAAATCTATAATAATGATACCTAGCATGGTCGTTGGATCTATATCCGATTCCTCTGGAGACTCTTCTACTATGTGAAGAAACTTTATTCATAATGCCTTTGGCTGTAACCCTTTTGTACATGAAGAATTTGATTTCCCTATAGTTTTTGAAGGTTATGATGATCTCATACTACTATGTGGAGTGGAAAAGTTGTGGAAAAACTTCTGCAAGTTCCCCAAATGTCTATAGGAGCTACAGTTCTTTCAGCCTACTTAGGCTTGAAAAACTCCACTACTTTAGCAAACACCATTGACTCTGGATATAAGTATTTTGTTAAAAGAAACATGAATTAATTCCAATCTAAGCCCTCATATTTCTTTGCTGTCACTATCATTTCCCACCATCTCCTTCTTGGTCCCTCCAACACAAAGGTGGAACACTTCACCATGGTCTTGTCCAGTGTATATAAGAACTCAAATAGAAGTTCTATACGGCCAAACTATTCCTCACCATATTGAGGATTAGTGGAGCCTTTGAAAACTGGTGGTTTTTGGTGAAAGAACTCTTGAGAAAATTTTCAAAGAGAACCCCCAGGTTCCATATCTAGAGCCTGAATGGGGACTAGAGGTGGTGCCTATCCTAGTGATTGGACAATGTGTACAATCACCTAAACTAGGCGCAGGTTAACTGGAGGATTCACTCGCTGAGGTTCAGTAGTATCCCCTTCATGGATCCGATTCACACATCTTCTCAAAGGCATGATGTTACACAACATCATTAGACAACAAGGAATATATTATATTAACACTCAGATAGAGCAACGAGAGAAAATATTCTCAACCGAAGGCACAAACAAGATTTGGATTTCACTCTATACAAATCACAATAGGGAAAAGACTGTAACTATACCACAAGATGTCTTTCCCTAACCACCCATGGTGAATTAAGGTTCATTGTAGTGAGATCTGGCCAGGCACTCAATCACAACTACCTCCTAAGTCCTGACAAGAATACTCAAATGCATATTGTCATCAAGGAAAGATGCTTAAATTTTCTCTGATACCACTTTGTCATGAACCATCCCAAGTACCCTCATAACCAGATAACCCATCCGACCCTGACATAGCCCGAATGGTGTTCCCGATCCCCATAGTTCAGTGACTAGCACCTGACATCATACAACAAACAAGTGGGAATGATTTTTCCACAAGAATGCAGATGTAAAAGAAAAAAAGGTAGTATGAATAACAAAAGAAACTCCACTGGGAGTGAAGTACCAGAATAAAATAAGGCATAAAAATCCCAAAGCATTACAACCCAATTACGAAAATAGGGAAACCAAACCCAAGTCCTATAAGAAAAAACTCACCAAGACCAAGGTTCACTAGCTAGATCCACCTCTAAGGGATCATTTACCCTTACTCGAACCTAGAAGAAGGAAGTATAAAAACACCCAAAGACAAAAGTAGGGTGTAAGATTAAAATCTTAGTAGGGTCTCACCATGGATTCCATAATAGTTTCCAATAATTGATTAACCAAAAAAATTCTTTCAATATTAAAGATAAACAGGTTTTACATGTTAAATCATAATTAAACAAATCATGTTACACAATTCAAATGATGGAAAAATACATTAAGCAAAGCCTTTACAAAATGATGGAATATTTCCAAAACAATGGATTAAATAAAACATTTATATAGAACAATTTATATAAATTCAGCAGACATGTAATGGAATTCAAAAACATTGGCATGAATTTATATCTTGAATATAAATAAACAAGCGAGCAACATGGTCATCTGAAAAAAGGTATGATAGTATTAACTAGCTATAGGATTTTGTACTCTCTATGTGAACTTAGAAAAATGTGTATACACACGTCCCTATAACAATGGAAAAAAGAGGCTCGTTACCAACCCATCATGGATGTGACCCACTGCAAGTATGTTTTAGAACATTGTCGTAGCATATAGTGTATCCAAATAACTCACTAACTTCCCAAGGATTTCATGTGCTCTTAGATGATGGACAGACTATTTTAAGACTTCTTACAAATATGATCAATCCCATTCCTTCATTTTAAAAATGTTGATTTCTTTCCATTTAAAACCAAAAATAGGTTTTATTCAAAAACATGACTTTTTCACATGATAAAACCACTGAGTTTCTATCAAATCATTTTAAGACATTTTTTAGAGTTTTATGTCCATTAAAAACCAACTACATCATTTTACAATTCATTTCCACAAGTAAATTCAACAATTTAATTGAAAAAATTTCCATCAAAACTAAAATTAAAATTCAATAATTTAAATCATCCAATTTCCATAAACACACACCTCAATTCAATGGAATTGGGGGTTTTCTAGATTCTTATGCCAAAACCAATTCAAATCTCCCAATTCAAAGGAATTGTATTTTATTACATCAATTGAAATCAAGTTAATTAATTGAATTTAAATTAGCAGTTGAAATAAATCAAGCAATACAAGGAAAATCAATTTGGCTAATCGGAACTGAACCACATACCTTAAGGTTGTCGATGTTACTGGAAATGATAAACCACCATGTGTGGTTAAATACACCTCCTCACTGCCTTATTATCATAAGTTTTGACACACCAATGCTCAACGCTCATTAAGGGTTCCTAGAACCAAAACATCTATTTTATTTCCCAAGGAAGTAAAATATTACATGTGATTACATTTTCTCTCTCCTGGATAATCTATGGATTATCGTTTTAAATTATCACATGTGATGATAATTTATCTCACCAAAATATGTTTAAAAAAATATATACATTATCACATGCGAAAATATTTATCTTTCATGGAAAATTTTAAGTTTATTGTTATATCAATGCACGCACTTGCAATTGTCCATCAGAATAATTATCTTTGATAAAGTCACAATTATAAATGTAATTATCATTTGATAATTATTTATAATTATCTTAGATAATTATTCACATATTTCTCAGCAATTTTGTGAAACCAATTTTTGATAAAAATTATTTGATATTTCACATAGTTATTCATTCATAATTTGAGTTTTATCATAATGTTATTTGAACATTTTTAAGTATCATTGGATAATTTGGTTAATTATTCTTTAATAACTTTTTGAATAATTATTATTATTATTGATAGTTTTGGAATAATCCATTAACAATTTGATATAATTATCATCTGATAATTATTTTACCAACAACTGATAATTCATGTAGCAATACTTTGATAAATTTGTTTAAGAATTATTCCTTGACGATTCATGTTTCATTATTTAATTTAAATTCCAAGAATTATTTCTATAATTTTAGAGTTTAGTAAAAGATGGAATAAATTAGATAAAATAAATAAATAAATAAATAAATAAATTGTGAAGATCACCTAGGAACTACAACAAAGGACAATACATAGTGATCATGAAAATAGAAGAAGGATAATCAAACCCAAATCATAACGCAAATTAGACTTCGATCTTTGGAATGTACGGAAGATTCAGAAACAAAAATATCATAAAAACCAAAGGATTGGGTATTTTAAACTACACATGCAGCCTTCCAGCAATCATATTTGAAACCCCCTATTTAATCCATTATTTCAGATGAATCTTGATGATAGTGTGATTTATTTCATCCATTAATATCGTTGATGTTTGAAATGGTTTAAAATGAATGGAAAATGATGTTTTTAAAAACCTAAATAATTAAAAATGGAGTCCAGTGTGACCCAATGTGTTTTTAGGTGTGATTGAATAGTGTTCCATTTTTTTATAATTAAATTTAATTAATTTAATTAAGTATTTAATGTAATTTTTAAAAACTTTAATTAATTAACGACATGAAAAAACACTCATTGGTGATGAATGTTATGCTCCACCTAGGATGAAAACCCCATTCCAGACCCAATGGTAGTCTCACATTTTTCATAGGATGCACCGTTTGAAATATATTAATGATTTATTACATAAAAAATGTAATAGATAAATAATTAAAAAAAATGTGTTGTTTTTGCGAGCGAGGCGTCCAAATGCCCGACGCTAATAAATTTTATACCCCGTCTATGGTAAACAGACCATTTCAGAACCATTAGTGGCCTCAAATTTCCCATACGATGTACCGTTTGAGAGATATTTAATTATTTTTAATAAATAATATATTAAATATTATTTAACAACTTTATCTCATGAGTGAGACATCCAAATGTCTGACACCTTCGAATGTTATAACCCTCCTAGGATAAACACCATATTTTGGAAATAAAAGTGGTATAAAATTTCCCATACAATGGACCGTTTTGGAGTTATTCAATTATTTTGAATAAATTTCCCATGCTTAAAATAATATATTTAATATTTTCATTCCGTCCTTATTGAGGCTTTGCAGACCTCTAAAACTCATACTTACTTAGTGTTTAACTCAGAAAAAAATTTAATTGAATATTCTCAAGTATTAATTGGGAATTTTACAATTCCACAACATGTTTAACAAAAATAAAACTTTTCATTGATAAACCATTTTTTTTCCATTTAACGTAATAAATTAATAATTTAACATAAGAGGATTTAGGAATACCCAAAAATAGTAACAGAATGTTACATGAGGTATGAAACCTTTTTATTTTTCCCCTTTAAGTTCCAAAATACATTTATTACTTACATCTTTCATTTCTTGAATATTATATAATTAGTTTAGCATGCTTTGCGATTAATTATATTGGTGCGAATTTAGTTTTTAAAAGAATTTAGTTTGTGTTTGATACTTTGTACCATGTTTATATGGAATAAGGTATGTTTTGATGGAAATAAAATATGTTCTTTTTAATATCTTTTTATAAAATTTTACAATTAATTTATTCAATTATGAAAGTCATTTGTATTCTATTCTGGTATGTTGTGTTTTTTCAGTTGACAATAAAAGTTGTTTTTGAAGGGGATTTGGGTGGGTAAATCCATGAGTTACTCTCTGAAAATTGTTTTATAAATTTTAATGTGGTTTAGTAAATAATATAGGTAATGCGAGTTATGTTTTGAAAACATGTCGAAGTGGTATTTTCATTTTTAATTCATTAGTATTATTTTAAAATAATTTTTCTTTTCTTTTAGTTATTTTTGTTGTTGTTGTAGTGAGTTGACGAGGTGAATTCTACAACACCATAGTCATCGGGTCACAAGTACCTATGCATGAGTGCAATTCATGTCGTGTTGTTGTGATAGAGCTGTGAGTTGAGGTAGTTTTCCCCGTAAACTCACCTTTGAATTTAGAATTTATTAATTAATTGTTATTTCATTTATTTTTGATAAATTAGAGTTAATATTAAAAAACTATTTTTAGAATAATTGTTGCTGTAAATGAAGCTGTTTGTTTTTATGAATTGCATTGAAATTATTTTTCTTGAGGAATTGTCGCACAATGTTGATAAAATACCCATTTTGCCTTTTAAACTTAACTCATAAATTTTCAAGTATGGTTCTAGTTTGATGAGAAATGTTTTTTCTGATGCGTGAACAAATATATGGGTTTCTTTGAGAAATTATGTCTTTTTAAAAGTTACATAAGGCACTTTTGGCTCTTTACGAAAGTAAGATGCTTTGAAAACCCTCATGGGATTGATACTTGGGGTGTCTTGGGGTGATTTGTTATCTGGGTTGTTGTGTGTGATGCTTGTGCTTGATATTGGTTGCTTGTTTGATATCAGTGGTCACCCCACTTATTACTCACCCTAAGAACCTAGCATAGTAAGTGGATTTTCTACGCATGGTTGCTGCACAAGTTTAGACCACACACTGGCTAGTGGAACATAGCAGGGGATGTTCTATTATTATTTCTATGGGATTATGCCCCTTGACCAGGCCTGGTAGGAAAATGGTTGGGTTTTAGGGCATTATGACATCATTGGGTATGGAATGCCTTCCGAATGAGCCACATGTATAGTATGTTTGGGATTGTTCATGAGCTCCTAAGTTTGACCCATGTTTCCTTCAGTGTTCATTTGTCTCTGGCAGATGATTGAGGTTCCTAGCTCAGTTTTTAGTCCTTGTGTGCTACTTTTCCATTTCCCTTTTTGTCTGTTGTGTGTCGTGTTTGGTTTTTCTATTGGATAACAACTATATTTTGATTTTAAATTGGTTGTGAAAATGTTTTACAAATGTATGCACCTATTACTTCAAACATTAAAATGTTTTTTAAATTAAAGAGGGAAACGGATGACTACTTGTTTTAGAAATGAAAAGTGTGTGCGAATCCCATATTTTTATATATTTTAGTTCAAACTTGAAATTAATAAACTCTTTATTTAAAGGCAGTGTTTGGGTAATAGTTTTTTGGGAACGCCTACTGAGTTTTAATACTCACGCCTATATATTGTTTCTTATTTATAGCCTTGGTGTATGTTTTAGTTTGGCTTGGTTCACCTGGGTGAAATTTTCTTACGGTATTAGGGAGTGACCCATAGTGATATGTGGAGTTTGGTTCATGGTCTGGTTAGTTTTGATTTTGTTCATATTTTCTTTTTTCTACCATTTACTCATTTTGTGTTGTTCTATTTATTTTTGCTTCTTCGTTTATAATCATTGGTCGAAATAATTCCCGTTTGTACTCTATTGATGCCCTGGAACTTGTTGCCAGCCCAGGAGGATTAAGAACTCCTCTCAGGCCTTACTACGGATCATATCGGGCAGCCGGTTTAGGGTCGACCTGGGTTGGTTCATGACAATTCCTCTCATTTTTCCTTATCTACCTAGATCCATAAGAAACCACACGATTCTACTACATTATCACTACTTTGAATCCAACTCTAGATGAATCACAAGATGTGGTATATACTTTAATCGACACAGTTAAAGTGATGATAGACACTAAAGTCATCCTTCCCTTCAGCTCCTAAAAATCTCTCTCGCAAGCATCATGTAACATCCCCCCTTCTCCTCATTGGATTGAAAAGGTGGGAGGATGCTACAAGGCCTTAAGCGATATCCTCAAGATTCTAAAAGATGGAAATAAATGTTTAAGTGTTTCAATACATTTATGCGATGATTTAGCCTTTAAGAATAAAACAACTAATCCAATAAAACCAAACTAGAAAAACTACTATATGATGCATCATAAAAAGAACAACACATCAACCAATTCCTTTATATCAAAACCCACCAAAGTGTACTACATCTGAAGCCAAACTAACATCAAATTAAATAGTGGAATATTTTTAAGAAAACTCCAAGATTACCACAAGACTCCATGCTCTACAAGATCCATTCTCCAAATTCACCAAACATCCCAAGTATCACAAATTAGTGCTAAATATGTGTGATACATTACCTTTTCCCATGTCCTAATAGATGACATCTGTAAAACCACCAAAGTTCCAAAGAAGGGGTGTGTACTAAAACTCAATAGGTTTTTCCCAATGAATTCCCTACTCACTCCACTAGGATAGAAAAATTAGCAACATTTATATAAAACAATTTATATGGACAATTCCAAAAACAATTTATAGAAAAATATAAACAACTTCTATGAACAGTTTATAACTAAAAATAAAAAAGTACCATGTCACCCAATTTTATAGAAAAATATATTTTTTCATGAATACAAAAAACCAATAATTTAAATCCATTTCTCAATATCCATTTTTTCATAACCATTATATTCCACCTATCCACAAATCTAACCATGAATCTAACATGGACCTCCCTATACTCATGAGTGGTGAGTTATCCTTTAACTAATTCATCACCTAGTGAACCATTTTGAAAGGGGAGATCCCCAAACCTTATCCATACCACTAATCATTAGGGAGACTCCCTACCCTTTTCCATCTAGTATGTACATGAACACACACCACCATTATGCCAAAACAACCATTTAAATAAAACTGTTATTTTATTTAAAACCTTCTAAAAGACCAATTAAAGTAAAAAATACTCATTTCATTTCAATAAAACCATCCCTTTTATTGAATTTTTTTGATTAATCCATTTACCACAATTCCATAAAATCTAAATTTTAAAATCAACATTTTAAAACCAACCAAAGAACTTTTGTAAGAACACCAAATTCCCATGTTTCCAAATACCATCACTCAAGAGGGTTTTCAAAAATAATTAAACAACCAATTAATAATCAATTTCATACAAAATAATTATTTTTAAATCAAGAAAATCAGTTTTAGAAAGAGGATTCGAGAGTGAATCCACCTACATTGAGAGTTTTGGAGAAAATGATAGATGGACAAATATTTCCAACAAAACCAAGATAAATCTTCACAAAACTACCTTAGATATATTCCCCTATCAAAACCAAGACCAAATATAAACTTAATCAGAATCAAAAATATTTTATCTACCCACAATGGGTGTTGATATAAGAAACTAAGAATAGGGTAAAGGTAGATCAAAGAAAAAAATCAAGAACGATGAAGAATGAACACTTACTGTGAGGAATCAGCTTCTAATAACCAAGTGAAGCCTTCAGATCACCTCCAGATTGACAGGATAGACTTCCTTTATCTTTAGGGAAGAAAACTTCTGATTTAGGGATGCATATAAGGGAAAATAAGACACTTAAATCCAAAAATTCATTAGATCCACTTTTTAGTATCTAACTTTTACCCAGTGCACGGTTTAGTTGCATGATTAGGAAAACCATGCACTAACCATGTGTTATCCCCGACCTTAAGTATGAACCTTGCATAGTCAACATTCATGGTATCTATAACCATGAAACAACCATGCAAAATACACTTCCTCAAAAGACCCAAATCCATTTTCAAAGCACACAGTTTCTCTTAGGTTGTCGCACGATTTGGACTAACTGTGCGCAACCCATGAACCTTACATTTATCCCCAAAAACTCATTTAAAGTTATCCAAACTCTTCAAAAATTAACCCATATATTTTCTATACTTAAAAAAATAAATAAAGGGTTACTTACCAAAAATTTTGAGTGCTAAATTATCCCCACCATTGGTCTTTTAGTCCCCAAAAAGTAGAAAACCACCATTGCCCTGAAAGAGTTCCAACCATAACTCTTTCATTTCCTTCTTACATTCTCTATTCTATCCCTACAATTGACCATGTTTCCACAAAACCCACACTAGAATGATTATTTTTCCATGAAATAATTTCTTTTTCTTATCCATAATCCACACCGGGATATGTACCAATGAAACATCCGACTCTAAGTTAAAGTGATCTCATCTGATCACATTGTTAGGGTAAGGTTGATACTTTTTCAACTGAGATACGTGGAACACATTATGAACCATATTGAACCATGGTGGAAATTACAAACTATATGGTACCTCTCTAACCCAATCCAGTATCTCAAAAGGGCTTATGTATATAGGAGATAACTTTCCTTGGTTCCTAAAATGTCAATGTCCAAGCCTTGGAGGGATCATTAAGAACACATGATCACTCATGGAAAATGAAAATCACAATTGATGAAGATCCACATAGGACTTCTGATGATTCTAATCCATCTCCATTATCTTTTTGATCAACTGAATCTTCTCTGTTGTTTCCAAAACAAGGCTCATCCCAATTAGTGAATTCTCACCTATTTCCACCCAACACAATGGAGAACGTCAAGGACTCCCATAAAATGCTTCAAAAGGATCAATATGTATTGTGGCTTTATAGCTATTGTTATATGATAACTCCACCAATGGAACATGATCACCCCATGAGCCACCAAAATCTATTACACAATCCCACAACATTCCTTACAACATTTTTATCATCTTTTTGGATTTCCCATCTCCCTAATTATAATTCACCATACTCATAGTCAACTGAGTCCCAAGAGCTTTCTGTAAGTATTTCCAAAAACAAGAAGTGAACCTCAGATCCCTATCTAATATGATTGAGACTAGTATTCCATGTCTCTTTACCACTTTTCAGATATATATTTTAGATAGGTCCTCCACCATGTGATTTTTGTGAATAGGGATGAAATGATCTAACTTGGTAAGTCGGTCCACTATAACCCATATGGCATCATGTTTCCTAACCATTCTCGAGATACCTATAACAAAATACATAGTTATATGCTCCCATTTTCACACTGGAATAGTTAAGGACTGCAACAGACCTGCTGTTCGCTGATACTATGCCTTAACATTCTAACAAGTTAAGGATCTTGAAACAAACTCAGCCACTTTCTGTTTCTTACCATTCCATCAGAACTGTGTTTTCAAAGCCTTATACATTTTTTTTATTCTTGGATGAAAAAACCATCTTGAATGATTATAATCACTGAGAATTTGTTCCAAAAACGTTATAGGTACAACCATCCGATCTTGAAACCACAACATTAAACTCCCATCCAGCCTATAGCCTTTAATGGTCTCCCAACAATTGAGTTTTGACCTCATTTCCATGAATTATTTATTGAATATCTATTATTCTTTAACCATATTTACTAAATCAGTAACTATGGAAAATAAAAAGAAAATCTCAAAATTTCCTCGGTCTTCACATTCCACATGCATGTCGGCTAGGACTGGCATTAGATACCACTCATATGAAGATTATTTTTTCAACTAAGAATATGAATTTATATTTAATTTATCAACCACTAAATCTATTTTTCCCGATGTATACATCAAGTCAAAGTCAAACATCTAGAGATATTCCATCCATATTATCTTATTTAGATTCAAATCCCTTTTTGAGAAAATATGTTTCAAGATCTTATGATATGTGAACACAATAAATTTCTCACCAATGAGGTAATGAGGCCAAGTATTCAGGGCATGGATAACTATAGCTGATTCCAAATCCCATGTTGGGTAATTCTTCTCATTAATTCTCAAATTCCGTGATCCATAAGCAACAACATGTATCCTTTCATGAGAATGCATCCCAACTTATATATTGAATCATCATAATAAACCACATACCCCTATCCTGATTCTAACAATATCAAGACAGGTGATGATGTAAAAAGAAAATTTCAGCTCTTGTAAAAACTTTTGTCATTCCCCAATCCATTTTAATGGAACGTTATTCTTTGTCAAAGTTGTCATTGGAGAGGCTAGATATGAAAATTCATGAACAAAGCATCAACAATAACCAGCTATACCAAGAAAGATCAGTATATCAAAGGAATTATTTGGAAGTTTCCAAGAGATAACAACTTTTATCTTCTTTGGATCCACTGAAACACCTATTTCAAAAATTAAATGGACATGAAAGAATAACTCTTGTATCCAAAAATCAGGCTTTGATAATTTTTCATAAAAATGATGGTCTCTCATGATTTCCAACACTATCACTAATTATTTCTCATGCTCATACCTTGTCCTTGAGTACAACAATATGTCATCCACAAACACCACAAAAAAGAATCTAGATATCTATAAAATATACGATTCATAAATTCCATAATACTACTGATGTATTCATAAGACCGAAATTCATTACCACATAGTCATAATGTCCATATCATCTTCTGAAAGATTTTTTTTCCAGAATATCCTTCTTTCTAACTCATAATTGGTGATATCCTGGTCACAAGTCAATTTTAGAGAACCAATTACCTCCCCTAAATTGATCAAAAAAATCATAAATTCATGGAAGTGAATACCTATTCTTTATCGTATATTGGTCAAGATTATGATAATCCACACAAAACCTTAGAGTTTCATCATCTTTATTCACAAACAAGACTGGTGATGCCCACAAAGATGTTCTCGGATGAATGAAATCCTTGATTTACACTCTTAAAACTTCACTTTCATCTCCCTTAATTCTATTGGTGCCATCCTATAAGATGGAAGAAAAATAGGACTGGTCCACCGAAGGAGATCAATCATAAACTCCACTTCTATTATAGGTGGTAACCCTTGGAAGTTATTGAGAAAAACATATAGAAATTGGTTTATGACTGCTGTATAACTATTAAACTCAATCTATTACTTTGATGAAAAATTTAACACCGCAAAATTATAATAGATCATTCCCACTACTGGTGCCAAAAAACCTGTTGCACATGTCTTCACAACCCTTTCTCCTTTGAAGAGATTATCGATGCCATCCTCAGTTGCGAAACTAACTGTTATGATATAATAGTCGATGTGAGCCTTGAATATTGTCAACCAATCCATACATAGGATTACATCATAAAAATATATCTCTAATATAGATAAATCCCATTTCTACTTATCTCGATCAATAGTTATATAACATTATCTATACACAAAGGCTTTAAATTATCTTTGACCAAGAGGAGTTTGATGTTTTGGCATAGATGGAATCATATCAAGTTTTTAACGTAGGAAATCAACAACATAAGAATAAATGAAGGAATGTGATGCACCATTATCAAAAATCACTTGCATAAGGGTAGAATTAAAAATAATTGTACCTATCACCATAGATGGTCCAACCCGATCATCTACAATCATCTGCTCAGCTCCATATAATTGCTTTGTCACTGCACTATGATCCTTGTTTCCTTGTTCAATATTTTCTTGATGAGGAGTCATGGTATTCCTAGAATCACCATGGATTTCTCTGTTCTACTGATGATATTGATTCTGGTGCCCTCAACCCATCAAATCATATGATGCTTGTGACACCTAAGAAGTGTCCTGAGCACCTGACCTTGGATAATTACAACAATATCACTAAAGATGCTACATCTAGTTTCATTTATGACATGTTATACATGGCGATGTACACTGTCAATTCATGTAGTCAAATGAATCACATTGAAAACATCCGGTTAGATCTTTGGTTTTAGAGGAAGATTTACTAATCCAACCATTTGATTCTGATTCCTGCTCCCACCTTGGAAGTAAGTGACCCTCTTCCACTTGCTTCTAGAATTAGAGTTCCCACCAGTTCTTGTGGGTATCATCATACTTCATCCTCCCATAGATCCTGAGATTTCTCTTTAAACCACTATTTCTCCATTCACCATCTCTTTATAATCCGTAATACAGAGCACAAAAATCTTTGAGCAAATATCCATCCTTAATACCGATTCAAATATGTGTGCTTTTAAGGCCGCACTAGATACAACCTCTTGTGAAAAGCACACTAAAGTCATGGATTTAGATACATACTCTATGACATATATATTTTCCTTCTTCATGCTGAAAAAGTCTATTTTTCTATGAATCTTGAATGTATGAGGATAGAATTGTTTGTTGAATAATTCCTCAAAATCCTCCCAACTAAGGCCTTGATCAACTTTATCCTGTACTGATAGATCCCACCACCGGCATGCAAGATCCTCTAGCATATACATCACTAGATTAAATATCTACTTTGATGGTGTACTGATGAAATAAAAGATACAATTCACCATGTTCATCCACACCTCTACCTTTTCTGGTTCTAAATCACCCCAGAAAATAGGTGAATTCTATTTCTAGAACTGGATGGAATGATCCACTTGTCTTAGATCATTCCTTCGGTTCCCTGTGTCCGAAGCCTAAAACACTTAGATGATACTCTAAATTAGTTGTTGGTTCACCTATTACTTAGGTGCAACATTATTTTCCATAGCTTCTTCCAGTTGGTTTCTATGATGCCTACCTAGTTCCATTTTATAAAAAAACAACAAACACCATAAGTCTCAATCTCTAGCAACAAAATTATTAGAATTTAAAATTATATCACATCGGCTATCACAATATGATTTTCTAAAATCATATTTTCCACATTCAACTATATTTGAAAAAAAATTCTACTCACTTTTGAAAGTCAAGGCATTTTTAAAATATACAATGTATGCTCTTTTCAAAATCTTTAATTTGAAATAAAATGTAACATTTTTCAAAAAATCAACACCGTGAATCAAATAATATATCATTACTCAAAATGAAATATTAAATCCTAGTGTTAAGTCATTCCTCTAATACATTTCATGCTCGTCTCATTGGATAAACCCATGATAATGAGGTTCCATTATCCTAAAGTGTCTGGAAAAAACATATGTACACAACTCCTTATAAAATTGAAGTTTAGCATAAAAAGGTTAGCTATATCTTTTTATACTCTACATTTAATGTCCCAACAATCCTACTTCGTTATATGATCCCAAATCAAATAATATAAAAGAATGAATTCAACAATAAAGCCAAGAAAATTGATGACTAGTTATTCCACAAGGAAGGACCAAGCAGATACCACTTGTCTCTGTAAAGATCCGTAAAATTCAAGGGAAATTTTTTCTTAATTTTCTTTGTAATTTTACAAGAACGCAGTTTCTGACGGCGCCTGATTCCGAGGCCCGGTGTGCCCGGAATTAATTTCCGAAGTTTGGCTCGGGTATGTTTAGTGAACGAACGAGCGGGAATTTCTAACTTTTGATCCGGTGCTCGGAATTGAAATCTGAGGACACCGATGAACTCGCAGTGCCGATATTCGCTTAAGGAGACCTTTTACGAAGTTGCGTTTATTGCGGGACAAAAGTTAGTTTTTGGGAGATTTATAAGAAGTTAAATAAAAATTTGGACCACTGGGCGGGACGTGTTCGGAGCGGACGACGGGACCCGTGGAGCAGTGGAGCTATCTATACCCACCCTTCAGGTGGGATCTCCAGTAGACAGCTTGGTGTAGCAGCTTTTACTTACAGTTGTTGTTTTCCCTTTTTGAGTTGTACTTTACTTTCAGTTTGGGTTTGTATACTGGCCCATTTACTTTTCCGCACTTTCAGTTGTACTCTGTTTTTACTTAGTGTTTACTTTCCGCTTGCTTACTCTGTAGTGTTTGTTTACTTTACAAAGGCAATGCCTTCCCTTTTTACCGAGATTTACACCTTGGTGCTAGTCGCCAGCCCCTGGCCTATGGAAGGCGGGCTTGGGGTAGTCACGGCACGGACCCAGAGGGCGGGTCGTGACAAATTGGTATTAGAGGAGTTCGGTTCTACCGCGAACTCTGATCTTTTCTATGTGAAGCAATAATGTTTAGCGTATTGAGTGTGGTTCTCAGTCAAGGGAGTCCAGTGTTGGTGCGGCGGCCGACGTATCCGTACACCAGGACCCTGACTTCTGATTTCCGACTTAATGCACGAAAACATTGATTGCGTGTGTGTTTCAAAGTTTTCTTTGTGATTACTTATATATCAGCTCACCAGGTATACTGTTCTGACCGTGGCGCACCTGTTTCCTATTCAGGATGGCCCCACGACGGCAGCCAGCTAGGGTTCTGAGAGTCGAGTGTGACGACAGCCCACCGAGTGACGAGGCCTCGGTGCAGGGCCCTTTGTCAGCAGTGGCACCAGCGGTAGCTCTACCCGTCGAGCCACCGATGCTTCCAGCACCAGCCGCTGACGATGCACGTCGCCTCAGCGCACTGCATAAGTTTCAGCGCCAGCGACCACCCAGGTTTCGCGGGGAGACGGATCCCCAGGCAGCCGAGGACTGGTTGGAGGCAGTGGTACGTGTGTTTAGGCTAGTGAGGACACCAGCAGACCTCATGGTGATCCTCGCTGCGAGCCTAGTACACGCAGCAGCAGGACGATGGTGGAGCTTGATGCTCCAGGTGCATGATGAGGCATCTCTTCTTTGGACGGACTTTGAGAGCATCTTCCGCTCGGAGTTCGTCCCAGCCACCCTTCGTGTGGTGCGTATCCAGGAGCTTCTTCAGCTGCGGCAGGGCAGTATGACGGTCGCTCAGTACTCGGCGAGATTTACTGATCTCTCGCGCTACTCGACCGACATGGTACGAGACCCATTCTTCCGGGCCCGGACCTTCGAGCAGGGTTTGAGACACGAGATCAGGGCATCGCTGATCTCCCTCAGCATACCGACTCAGACAGGAGTACTGGAGCGAGCCCTTCTGATCGAGAGCTTCCTTGCTGAGTCTACACCAGCGCCGAGACCCACCGCAGGGCGGCACGTGGCAGAGTCATCTGCAGCAGGTAGTCAACGGATGACTCAGGGGTCCAGACAGACCAGACCCTCAGGTAGACGACCTCAGGACACTGGCTCAGCAGTGCGGGGCACACAGCGCGGAGCCAGTCTTTCGAGTGGAAGACAGTGTTATGCATGCGGCGGGCAAGGCCACATGGCTCGTGACTGCCCGACCCGCCATGCGGAGGAGCATCAGACGTTTGAGGAACCACCTAGGCAGAGGCAGAGGTTCGACCGTGGCGGTCCGCAGGGAGCAGGAGGACGAGGCAGAGAAGCTGGCCGAGTAGCAGGCAGTGGGCGACGTTTTGAGGCTCTACCACCACCACCACCAGGAGGTCCACCCCGACCTCAGGGGAGAGCACAGCTTCAGGAAGCTGAAGCTTACGATCATGGAGCTCCGGAAGCGGGTGGACCAGTGCGGGACTAGCTCCAGGCATAGAGGCCTTTGCCCATAATGCCTCTAGCTTCGTAGTTTGTGTTACCTTGTGTCCTTGTACTTTAAGTTGAAGTAATAAAAGATACTTGCCTTGGTGACTTTTGTTTTCTTGTCTTTTTTTTGTTTTTACTAAGAGGTGCCGGTTAAAAACTGTTGACTTGACCCTCACTTGCGAGATTCTTACTGGAGGAAACCCAGTGACCACACACTGATGCCGACAGTGTGACTCAACCCTTGGAGGCGAGAGTAACGGTTGGATATCTTTGTAGTAGCGTCGAGGCCTTACAACATCATCCTTGGTATGTGTTAGAATCATCCATGTCGGGATTGACAGTATTAGGCAAAGAACGTGGTTCATCTAGGGAATGAGACCAGATTTCTCTTATCGGCAAGGAAGAAATCATAGCATCTTTTGTGGGACCAGAGGTGGTCTAGGCCACGACAGAGAAGGTCCAGGTCATCCAGGAGCGGATGAGGACAGTTCAGAGCCGGCAGAAGTCATATGCTGACAGGAGGCGGAAGCCACTAGAGTTCGAGGATGGCGACCACGTCTTCTTGCGGGTCTCACCTCGACGTGGTTTGAGGAGTTTTGGCTGAGGCGGCAAGTTGTCTCCGCGCTTCATCGGACCCTTCCAGGTCCTCAGCAGGGTCGGCGAGGTGGCTTATCGCCTGGTTATACCACCTCAGTTGCACCGGGTGCACGATGTCTTCCACGTATCCCAGCTGAGGAGATACGTGCACGACCCGACGCACATCTTTGACCATGGGGAGCTTGACGTTGACGATGGGGCGACTTTTACGGAGGTCCCGGTGGAGATAGAGGATTGACAGGAACAGGTCCTACGTGGGCGATCAATTCCTCTTGTGCACATCAGATGGCAGCACGGGAACCTCCAGGAGAGCACATGGGAGCGGGAGGCTCAGATGCGTGCTCAGTACCCTCATTTGTTCTCCTAGTTTTTGTTGTATCTTTACGGGGACGTAAAGCCCTGAGGTGGGAGTAATGTAAAGACCCGTAAAATTCAAGGGAAATTTTTTCTTAATTTTCTTTGTAATTTTACAAGAACGCAGTTTCTGACGGCGCCTGATTCCGAGTCCCGGTGTGCCCGGAATTAATTTCTGAAGTTTGGCTCGGGTACGTTCAGTGAACGAACGAGCGGGAATTTCTAACTTTTGATCCGGTGCTCGGAATTGAAATCCGAGGACACCGATGAACTTGCAGTGCCGATATTCGCTTAAGGAGACCTTTTCCAAAGTTGCGTTTATTGCGGGACGAAAGTTAGTTTTTGGGAGATTTATAAGAAGTTAAATAAAAATTTGTACACTTTTTATTTTTCTTACTTGTTGGTTAACTCCTCTCAAAGGAAGTTAAAGGTGGGACCCACATCCACTTAACCTCCCTTAAGAGGATTAAGTGTGGTGAGGCCCACACGAAACCCAACCTTCCATCTCCTCTCAAAACTCCTTTAACCCCTCTTTAAATGACATGAAAACTTGTTATTTAATTTTGGAGTTATTTTTTTATTTTGAATTTCAAACCTTTGAAATTCAATTTGTTAAGTTTGTGAATAAAATAAGACTCTATCTTATTTTGTTGGGTTAGAACTCTATAGCCTTCTTGAGAGGATTTTGGGTTCTTCTCCTTCTTCTTCAAACTTTGACGAAGAACGCTCAAGCTTTGACAAAGAACGCTCAAGCTCCGACGAATAACGCCGCTCCTCTCTTCTTCGTAGCCGATTGTATCCGAAGATCGACGACGCCTTCCGTGTCAATGAAAAGGGAACGCCACTTCCTCCTCGGACTTCCTTCGTCGGCATACGAAGATTCTCCAACGACGTACCTCTTCGGACGTACCTCTTCGTCATCGGATTTGACGAACGATTACCGCGACGCCCGACCTCCGCGACGTTGTCTTCCGCAGGTCGTTGACGATCTTCGAACTTGAACCCAAGGTAGGGGTTGTTGTTGATTATTTATTTATTTATTTATTCTATTTCGTGGTTCTAGCATGAAAAACGTGAGGATATTTAAATATGTGTTATTGTTTAACGTGAGGAGGCCGGACCGCATGAACACGGCCGAACCCCCTCCTTTGTTCTTTTTGATTTATCTTACGGATGAAACAAGATGGCGTGGTGCCGTCGCACCACGCGGAAATTCGCACCGTGGAAGAATCATCATGAACGCGACGCCGTCGCACCGCGTCGAAGGGAATCGAAGGCGCCGCGGCCAGAGCGGGGCCGCGGCAGAGGGGCGCGGTGCCGTCGCACCGCGCCGGACGACGAACACCGCGGCCGGTTCCGGGCCGCGGCGAGACAGGAAGACCGGCGGCTCACCGGGCCGCCGGTGTCGGAAGTCGGAAGGGGACCGGCTTTGCCGGTCCCGTTGGAGAAAAACCGGCCGGCCAGGTGGCCGGCCGGAAGGTCAAAGACCGGGGGAATTTAATTCCCCCGGTCAGCTCTAAAGCCCCCCCCCATTTATGAGGGGGGGGGGGTTTCCTTGAGGGGGGCAGGCGGCCCCCCGGTTCTCTTCAAAGCAGGCCCCCACGAGGGGGGGCCGGTTCCCAAAGGCGCGGCTAAAAGCCGCGCCACCAGTCTGATGAAGCGGGGGGCTTTGCCCCCCGCGCGTGGCAACAAGCGGCGCCAGGACGCGCCGCCGCACCGGACCGCGCTGCCGCGCCGGTCCGCGCCGCCGCGTCGGACCGCTGCCGGCCGGGCCGGGTCGGACCCGGGCCGGGTCGGACCCGGGTCGGGTCGACCCGGTTCGGGCCGACCCAGGGGGGGGGGGGGGGGGGGGTCGGGCCGGGTCGGCCCGGACCGAGACCCCCCATTTTCGTGTCATCCTCGGTATTTTGGCCATAACATGAGCCACGGACCTCCGATTGATTAACCGTCAGCGGCTACGCAATCCTTGGATCGAGACGGTCGATTCGGTATATCGCACTCAAAGTTTCGGAATAATTTGTGTTCGGCCGGGTTGGTTCGTTCACGAAACCAACCGGGCCTTCGGAGCGGAAACGCTCGTATCTTGAGCTACGGACGTCTGATTGACGTGCCGTCAGATTTGTTGTGTTCCTCTTAGTGAGACAGATCTTTTGGCATACTCCGCCCGAGGTTTGGACGCAGGTGGAGTACGGTCGGGTTGGTTAACCTTAAAAACCAACCGGGCCCCTGGGACGGAAAAGCCAATAACTCTCAGACCGGGCGTCCGATCGACGCGCCGTCTGTTGCGTTGAGTTCCTGTTGACGATACAAAACTTTTGGATACATCAACTATGGACTTTGTGACAGTTGATGTATCAGCCTCTCGGCTCGTGGAGCGGATCCTCCTGTACGAGCTTGCTGTGTGAAGGAACCCTAGTGCTGGCTGCGACTGTGACTACTACTACTACTGCTACTGCTACTGTGACTGCGACGACTGACAGCGTTGATAGTGGTTGAGGCTTGCAGAGCAGGACGGTCCTTTGAGATTCTTCTTCGCGGGACTTTGAGATACTTGGAGTATCGACCAGTAGCTCGTGGAGCGGACCCTCCCGGAGACGAGCGTGCGGAGTACGGAGACCGGGTAGCTGACTGAGACCCGACGACAGCTGATCGGACGACCCGGTGTGTCACAGGGGTGCGCTTGGTTGTAGCGGAAGACCCACGACAGAGGTGCGCTTGGTTGTAGCGGCACATGAGAGCGCTTGGTTGTAGCGGCAGACCCACGACAGAGGTGCGCTTGGTTGTAGCGGCACATGGGAGCGCTTGGTTATAGCGGCAAACCCACGACAGAGGTGCGCTTGGTTGTAGCGGCACATGGGAGCGCTTGGTTGTAGCGACAGACTCGCGACAGAGGTGCGCTTGGTTGTAGCGGCACATGGGAGCGCTTGGTTGTAGCGGCAGACCCACGACAGAGGTGCGCTTGGTTGTAGCGGCACATGAGAGCGCTTGGTTGTAGCAGCTGGCCCGCGGTACTCGTCAGGAGGAGCACCTCAGCAGTCTTAGGTTAGTGAGCAGTACCTCGGAGTTGTGACAGAACCACTGTACACTCTAGAGACGGAGCTCTTCAACAGTTACGGTTTCGATAATGAAAATCCTGGTTTGAGCTGAGACTTTTGACCTTTGTGTTTACCTCATGATTGAGATGGGTCACTTGATAACTTAGGTATATGTATGGGAATATACCTGAGTAGTAGTTATCCGTTGATTTCATGACCTTTGTGTTTACCTCATGATTGAGATGGGTCACTTGATAACTTAGGTATATGTATGGGCATATTCCTAAGTAGAGGTTATCTATTGAGATCTTCTTTGTGGTTATCCTTGTTGGTTTAGTGAGACCTTGAGGGTCTCGGGATCCCTACTGAGTATCGTTATACTCACCCCTGCACGGGCTATGCCCGCACCTCATTGTGTTGGTTGCAGACGACGGGCAATGTTGACAGAGGCCGAGTGCTCGAGGACTGGACAGTACCCTGAGGTGGACGTGACGACGAGGCGGTAACCGGAGGTGGACCACTGGGCGGGACATACTCAGAGCGAACGACGGGACCCGAGGAGCAGAGGAGCTATCTGTAACCACCCTTCAGGTGGGATTTCCAGTGGACAGCTCAGCGTTTCATCTTTACTTTTCAGTTTTTGTTTTCCCTTTCGAGTTGTACTTTACAGTTGGGCTTGTATTTCTGGCCCCTTTTTACTTTCCGCACTTACTGTTGTATTCAGTGTTTACTTTTCCGCTTGCTTACTCTGTGGTGGTTGTTTACTTTACAAAGGCAATGCCTTCCCTTTTTACCGGGATTTACGCCTTGGTGCTAGTCGCCAGCCCCTGGCCTATGGAAGGCGGGCTTGGGGTAGTCACGGCACGGACCCCGAGGGCGGGTTGTGACAGTCTCAAACTGACTTTGGACTAAGCTAAATTGATACCATATATGTTAGAAATTATTTTGGACTGAAAAAATTGGATACCATTTGTAACATCCCTCCTTATCCTCATTGTATTGAGAAGGTGGGAGGATTCTACTAGGCCTTAAGCAACATCCCCATGATGCCAAAGGCTGGAAATAAATACCAAAGAGTTTCAGTATATTTGGGGATGATTTACCCTTTAAGAATAAAACAAATAATCTAATAAAACTGAACCAAAAAAACCACTATATGATGCATGATAAAAATAATGATGACTCAAACAATTATTTTATATCAAAACCCATTAAATTATACTACATTGGAAGCCAAAATAACATCAAAGTAAATATCATAAGATGAATAAAAAATCTACAAGATGACCACAAGACTTCATGCTCTACACACTCCATGTTCCAAAATCACCAAACATCCCAAGTATCACAAAGTAGTGCTAAAGACGTGTGATACTTTACCTTTTCCCATTACTTGGTAGATTACATCTTCAAAAACACCAAAGTGATAAAGCATGGGTGAGTACTAAAACTCAGTAGGTTTTCCCCAATGAATCCCCTACTCACTCCACTAGGATAGAAACATTAACAACATTTATATAAAACAATTTATATGAAAAATTCCCAAAATAATTTTTAGAAAAATATAAACAAATTCAAAGAATATTTTATAACTAAATATAAACAAGTGAAAAGTCACCCAATTTTCAAGAAAGATATATTTTTTAGGAAGACAACCAACCAATTCTTTAAATACATTTCCCAATATCCATTTTTGAATAACCATTCCATTCCACCTATCCACACATCCAACCATGCATGTAACATGGATCTCCCTATACTCGTGAGTGGTGAGTCATCATTTAACTAAGCAGTCACCTAGTGAACCATTTTGATTGGGGAGATCCCAAACCCTTATCCATCCCACTAATGATGGGGGAGACTCCTTACTATTTTCCACCTTATATTCACATGAACACACACAACCATTATGCCAAAACAATGCCAAAAAAACAATTTCATCCATTTCATTAAAACTGTACTTTTATTGAAAACCTTCCAACAAACTAATTTAAATAAACCATCCTCATTTAATTTCAAAAAATTAATCCCTTTTATTAAAACCATTTTTATTAATCCATTTACCATAATTCTAGAAAATCAACATTTTAAAACCAACCAATGCACTTTTTTAAGAACACCCAATTCCCATGTTTCCACAAACCGTCACTCAAGAGGGTTTTAAAAAATCATTAAAAAGACAATTAAAAATAAATTTGACAAAAAATAATCAATTTAAAATCAATCCAATCAGTTCTTGCAAGAGGAGTCGAGAGTGAAGTCACCTACCTAGAGAGTTTTGGCAAAAATAATAGACGGATAAAGAATTCTAATGAAACTGGGTTAAATATTCACAAACCCAACTTAGATATCTTCCCCTATCACAAATGAACAAATATAAACTTAGTAAGCATAAAAAATCTTATATCTACCCATAACATTAATATAACTAAGAAACTGAGAAGAGGGGAAAAGTAGATTTAAGAAAAATGTTAAGAACGATAAAAAATTAACACTTACTGTGAGGAATCAGCTTCTAATCACCAAGTGAAGCCTTCAGATTGCCTTTGAATCAATGGGAGAACCTTACTTGACCTTTGGGGAAGAAAAATAAAGGGTTAGGGCCACATATTAGGGAAAAATGGACACTTAAAGGCAAAAACATGTTAGATCAACTTTTTTAGGATCTAACTTTGACCCTACGCACGATTTGGTTGCACTGTTAGGAAAACCAAGCGTTAGCCATTAACTTAAGGATTACCCTCACATGGTCTCCTTAATTTTCCAACAACCATGATAAATAAACTACCTCAAAATACCCAAAGACATTTTCAAAGCGCATGATTCTCCTAGGTTGTAACTAGGTTTGGATAAACCATGTGCAACCCATGCGTCTTCAATTTAGCACCAAAAACACATTTAAAGTTCTCAAATATTCTTCCAAAATTCACCCATATACTTTATATACTTAAAATAATAAATAAATAGTTACTTAATAGAAAATTTGGGTGCTACACATTAGACCAAACAAACTTCCCACATTTCTTGGTCAGCCCATAAATTGGTCCTTCAAAATTGTTGAAATCCTAGATAAAGCACTGATAATAACTTGATAAACCTAGAAAGATCTAAATATAAAATAAAGTATTGTGATATTCTTAAGATACCATGGCTGAAACTTTATCTAATTCCACTAACACTTCTATCTCTGTGAAGAAATGAACAAAGAAGTGCACTTTATTAATCCAAAAACTATATTTAGTCAGTTTGGTGTAAAGCTGAAGCTTTCTAAATGTACTCAGGATGATGTCAACATGTTTGTCCTGATCATCTAATAACTGATAGTACACTAAGATATATTAAAAAAAACACCATAAACTGGTCTATAAAAGGATGAAAGATCTTATCCATCAAGGCCATGAATACCGCTGGTGTGTTAGTCAACCCAAATAACATCACTACAAATTCATACAAGCCATACCTGAATCTAAAAGAAACATGAGGTATATCCATTGGTCTCAACCTTAAATGGTGGTAACATAATCTAAAATCAATATTTTAGAAGATATTATCACCTATAATCTAATTGAAAATATCATCAATACATGGAAGAGGATACTAGTTCCTGACCATCATATTATTCAACCTCTGATAATCCACACATAAGCACAAATACCCATCAGCCATCTTGACAAAGAGAACTAGAGAACCCTAAGGAGATGTATTAGGTCATATGAATCCTTTTAAATTATATATCTTCCAACTGAAATTTAAACTCTTGAATCTCTATTGGTTATATTCTATAAGGTGGGATAGAATCTATCTCTACTCCTATCACTAACTAGATCATGAACTTGATCTTTCACTTGGGTAATAAGGCATAGAACTCATCCGAGAAAACATCATGAAAATGGTTTAACACTAGAGGAAAAGTATACTGCTGTGTCACACTATTATCCAAAGAAATACTGGCTACCTAATCCATGAGAAAATCCAATATGCACTGAATTAGCCTTGCATGACCAGCCTAAATATCCCACTCACCTTGGTGAGAATAATTATCTCCTACCAGAGATAAAAAATTAAACATCCTCATGTAATAGTTGATATGATCATAGTATAGAACTAACCAATCCAAACCAAGAATCACATTAAAGACTATACTTTCCATCACGAATGGTTCCCAAATGAAATGGTAACAACCAATCTCTAGAGAACATGACTTGAAATGTTTGATATTTTCTCACCACACTTTCAATGATGTGTCGATGATAAAAGAACCATCCCAGCTTTACACATACAATCTAGAACTATTTTCAAAATTATTATATAGAAAATAATGATATGCTACTGTATCAAACAAAATGTAATCTAAGGTAGATGATACAAGAATTTTACCTGTGATGGTAGGCATTCCTGCATCCACGTTAGCTGGAGTAGTCTACACAACATGCAACTAACTTTTCCCTTTGACTTGGGCTCTAGTATGACTACCCTAAGATATTTACCCTACCTAGTACTATTTCTCATGCACTGGGGTACCATGTACCCTACCTCAGCCTAAATAGATAGTGGAAATCTAGCTACCATCCTGATGAGGGGTAGTTGAGCCCCATCCTTACTCAAGTGACTGTCCTAATCCCCTATCACTGGTCAACTATAGAATGATTGTACAAAACCTCTAAATATGACCCAATATTCAACAATATGACATTAAACTATGGGGTGAGGACACTATGGGAACCTGTTTCCAAAATTTCCTCACTGATAGAACTAGAACAGAACTTGGTTCTGAGATGGTTGTCCACTTAACTGACTTCTTTTACCACTATCAACTTAGTAGAAACTATCATAGTGACACTTCTTATTCCTAAAAGAAGATATCTTAGTTATCAATACTGGAATAGAATTTCCACTAATAAGGGTCTCTATCATATTCCATTCCATGATGGGTGCCTAGTTTATCATGTCCTCTAAGCTTCTCAAGAAAAAAATCACCTATGACATAATCTCATAGAGAAGATGATCCTGAAAATGTCTCATCTTGGAGATCTCATCATTCTCAAAAGATAGTGCACAACACTGCAGGTTTGTGAAACATCCACCATAGCTCATCACTAACATACCCTCCTATGTCATATGCATGAATTTATGAAAATTTTCACCCATGAACATCTTGAGATAGAAGTGGATTAGGAAATTCATCTCTAAGTCCTTCCAAGATATCTCATCCAACTATCCATATTCCTCTAGAATATCCCACCAACTCTTGGAAGGTTCATGATGTATATATATATAGAAAGCTTCACCCTCTTATCTGTGGGTGTGTCAAGATTTTTTAATATTATCTGTACTAACTCAATAAAGAACTCCTCTACCTGGGGTCCTCCTTCCCCAGTAAATGTTGGTGGATGCTACAGCTGGAACTCTCTTATCAACTCAGGAATCAAAGGCACCATATGACTATTATCCCTTTCCATGGATTTCATGACCCTTATAAAGATTTCAAGAAGTTTAACATCCATATGATCCTTAATAACTACAAGAAGATATAGTTTAGATACATTTGAAGCATGCTGATTTCCACTCTCCTGATGCTCAAGTTAAAGATGATGAGTAGGAATTTTTTCTACAAGAAAAATTCACACCTTAGAGAACTGTCTAAAAACAAGGTCTGCCTCAATAGGTGAATTCCATTGAGAACAAATGAATCTTGATCTCTCAAAACATGGATTAAAAATGTTTTACTATGAAACATCATTTCATTTTTTTCAATTTATCTAGTGAAAATATATCTTATATCATAGTTTAATAAGAAAGTATATATCACATTCAAAAATAGATATTCCCCTATCATGAACAATGCATGTCAATATATCCTTACATTCCTATTATGATGTATATATCCTTATATAATTCCATACTAAGCCATGCGTACATATCTGTATAATCATTAAAATCATAGAACAATAACCTCACACAACATGTGAACCAACTAAGGTGAAATAACATCAAATATAACAAGAAAACAACAAAAACAACTATCCCATCCCCAGGAACTCAGATTTACACCATAAATAGGTTATCTACACTCATGAACAATCTTAATACCAAGAACTAATACATCCTAGTATCCTTTTAAGATTTACCAAATAGTAAAGTAGAAGAAAAGAAAACCTACCTCTGATGCCACTTTTTAATGTCCCCAGTCTGGCACTCTCTCACATGGCCAAAAGGGTTGGTTATGAGACCTCAAGCATACCTCCTTGTATACCAGAGGCTACTAACTAGAATCAAGGGTGAGGAATGTATATTATAGAGACTATAAACCCTAGTATGAAGTGTCATAGTAGTATAAATAAACCATATAAATGAAATAAATCAATGTATATACATAGAAGAAACGAATAATAAAATCCAACTTAATATTCCATTAAATAATAAAGGAATAATTTAATGACGTGCTGGAATGTAACTAAATGTCATGATAGAAACAATAAAAGTAAAAGACTAGTATACTCAAATAAATAATCTATAGTACCTGGTCCTGAAACCCATATCGATCTCACCTCCAAACTCCAGTCCATCCAACTTGAAAACAATCAATTGTAAGGTTCTTTTCCCTTATCCAAACTTGCATCTGCATAATCTTATTAGGTACTAAATAGATACGTGAATAGGTTATGAGTATAACTTATTAGGTCAACAAAACTATGTATAAAATAACTATTATGATTAGAAGTGTATGCATTAAAGTGATACCAAGGTGTATTAATTATTTCAATAGTTAATAAAATACAATAACTACATACTTCAGCTGTAACACCCCAAGAATTCATAATGTGTTATTTCTTCAAAATAATTCAATAACTTGCACTGCACGCAACACCGAGTTCAATCACACCATTAAAAGAGGTCATGAATAGTATTAACTACATTTTGAACTTTATATAATCCTTATAATTTTAGAATCTCTATTATGAGTTTCTTAGTCATAATGCAAGAACAGATTCATTTTCAGTATTTCACTTTTATCAACTTCTAATAGTGAAACCTTTTTAAATACAATATTTTAATCTTTTTGACTAAATGGGGACATTAAAAATTTAAAATGAAACACCCCAATCTTCCACGGTACGTTTCCCTTCGAATAATGCGATAGCGTGTGTTGTACGCAACCTCGAGTTCTAACACACACCACAACTAATTAAACTAGCCGTTGTGAATAGTAATACCTACTTTTTGAAATCATATATATTCTATATTTCAAAATGGACTTCATTTTTGGATTCGGAATATCAAAATTAGCCTAGGATGAAATTTTGGTACATTTCGGATAACTTTCATATTTTGATGAATAGTGAAAATTTCTAAATTTTAATTAAAAACAACTTTTTTAATCAAAATAATTAATAGTGATAAATTATGAATTTGAGTGGTTTTAAAGTATATTTAGAATATATTTTTACCATTCAATTTAATGTTTATCATTGGACATAATTTTACAATTAAACCGAACATAAACAAGTGTCAATCTTTTGATAGTTATTATCTCTTAAAAACACGCTTTTTGTTTTGACAGCGGGAATTAATTTTAAATTAATTTCTGCCACTTCTGTGTTTTGAATTTAGAAAAATGGATTCCATATTTGGAATCAGTATGTTCAAATTGTGTAAATAGGTAACTTTTATTTTTAGACATTTTGAATAATTACTGCGGTAAATATTTTATTTACCATGGTTAAGGGTAAATCCGGTAAATAAGGGTTAAAAAATAATATTATAATAATATTAATTACCCTAAAACGTGTCTTAACCCTATTGGTTGATACATGGTCGACCATGGGCATCTTTGGGTCTATTTTGGGACCCCATGGATCCACTTGTAAGTGATAATGACACATTATATTAATAAAGCTAAAATAAAAATAAAAATGGCATAAGCTTACATCTTTTAGAAGAACAATTTTTACATAGGGTTATAGATGTTGGATTTTAGATTATAAATATTCATTAGAAAGATAAAAAGATTTCCTACATAATCATATTTTATTTATAATTTTTAGACATTAAATAATTTATTTTATTTATGACACAATGATGATGCAGTAATTACTATAATAGTGAAAAATTAAAATAATTGATATTATAAATACCCAAATAAATATAATATGAAACTTTTAATGAATTAAACTAATTTTCTAGGATAATATGATATATTAGGATTGATTTAATGGACTTTTTTCGAAGTAATCAATCTGTTATGAGTTTCACAAAAATCAACTATTGAATAGTGTCAAAATTGACATAAAAGAGTTCTTAAAACAAATATTATATTATTAATTGATATTAAATTCCTAAAAATCTAAGGTTAGGCCAAGAGACTTATATTATGATAGGTTAATCATTAATGGACCACTTGGGGGTCGCTTGGATGTATATAGTAAGTTTATTAACCATATTATATAAAAATACAAAGAGACATTGTAAAAGTGAAACTAATTAACTTAGAGTTAATACTTAAAGATAAGGTTAATATAAGTACCCAAACCTGTCTAAATTCTATTGGATGAGTTGTTTTCGACCTATCCCCACCTCATCCTTTGAATAGTCAATTTTGGAGCCATTAGAAACCGAATATGAATTTATTATAAATTAATATTTCTAGCTTTTCCAAAGGTGCCCCTCACCCCTCTTATAAAAGGGCACTCCTCCTTCTCATTTCTTCACACCTCTCAAGCCACTTGGCTCGTCCAAACTCTGCCCAACTAAGCTCCCCACATCCCTATCCTCCTCCTTGAAGCTTCCCCTTAGGCAGAAAGCATTTCAAGAAGTCCTTTGGTTCCAACCAAAGTGAGTTACCTAAATTAAAGGTAACGATTTCTCTTAAATTATTTTCATTTATTTTGCTTCTCCAACCCCCAAACTCTTTTTATTTCATTTCTTTTGTAACAACACCAGTATCCTCAATATACTAGGATGTTGTTATAAGAAGGATTAAAACTACACATACACACAACTCCATCTAATGGATGATGAACATAATGTTTCTGTGGATGGCAAACTAACGCCTCACGAAACGATGATTGTTCAAATACATCTTACCACCTCTCATGGTGGCCATTATGATGGCACTGTAATTAAATATGATAATAATGATATATATTTTATATATAAGATTCTGTAATTCCATTTTATTTCATACCATTATCCGTTTCATGTTGTATATACATACGATAATTTCATTTGAGGAAGTGCGGACTACCGCCCCCTTAAAATGATATGACTCGTTCATACCACACATGGAACGTATAAAGGATGGTGTTAATGAACTTAAGTAACATATATAAAATATTATATTATACTGGAATAGTAATATACCTATGTATCATTTGGATTCGATTCTTTTAAAATAAAAATTAAATGGAAGTAGCGTTCGTGCGTACGTACGGACTACCGTCTCCACGAACGCGATGAGATTCATTCTCCATCATAACCATTAAAGTATAATTATCATTTGATGATTTAAAAATGATGTTTAAGGACTTGATATCATTCTGGATATGAATAATATACAACCTATCCTTTACAAACATGTCTTACGTAACAAAACATATGAAAGAAAACAAGTAAGTTAACACCCGAAACAACGATAATACTAAGATATCAATATTAAAAGATAATATATGATATCATATTAATGTAAATGATTCTTGTATAATTTAATAACAATTATTTCACCATTATACAGGAGGTTAACCTACCCCAACAAAGGAAAAGTACAAGGTAAGGGGTTTTCATCTCACTCTTTATTCCCGTGAGATTCATGCCATATTGCCACCATCACCTTTTGTGTGGTGTATGTACTGCCCATAATTATATTATTTGTGTAATACACTCTAATTTATGTGTATTTACATATTCATTGTATGATACCTCTTTTATGGGTTGTATGTTTCATAAGTTACCAAATTGGTAAGAGTTATTTCACAATCTCTTCATTATCCGAGGTTGTATTATACGTAATAATCTACTGGGATCTCTTTATCATCCACATCCATGTTTCTTCGAAATGTATTTCAAAACATTTTTACTATTTACAAGAATATGGGTTAAAGTCATTTATACCCTTGTTTGACTTTTTATAAGAGGTTTATAAAGGAATCTTTTCGTCGTTTTCAAAACAAGGTCCTCTTTAACCTTTTCGACAGAATTGAGATAAGAATGTTTTTTTTACTTATACGGCGGGTGCCGTTATTTTCTGCCGTTATAAAATCGTCAAAGCTTTCCTTACAATCTTACAAGAATATTTTCAAGAAAATGTTTTATTTTATATGGCTCTTAAATGATTTCAAAAATAGAAAGAGATATTTCTCTAAAAAGTGTTTTGATTTCATCTATGTCAACATCCTTTAATGGATTTTACGCTTATTTGAAGTTGATTTATTATAATACAAAACTTCTATATTGTATTGAAGGTTTTGTGATATGTTTGACTGTGGATGTGCTATTTTATACCATTCATAGTTTATGGTGAAACTATTGACATTTCGTATGCTAGTTTTAATCCGAATGTTTATGTTATATTTCAAACTTTTCTTCAGATGAATGTGCTAAACAAGTATGTTCCGGGTTGGGGACCGGTAAAAGTAAGCCCTCCAGGTTGGGGACTGGTAAAAGTAAGCCCTCCAGGTTGGGGACTGGTTAAAGTAAGCCCTCCAGGTTAGGGACTGGTAAAAGTATGCCCTCCGGGTTGGTGTCCGGTTATTAGAGGCACTCCGGGTTGGTGTCCGGTTATTAGAGGCACTCCGGGTTGGTGTCCGGTTATTAGAGGCACTCCGGGTTGGGTTCCGGTTAGAAGTAACCCCTAGGTCTTGGGATGAGGCCTAGACAATGAAATTAACATTTGACATTATGCATTCCATAATTATGAAAGTGGTTATTGATTTTTGCATGTGATTATTCGATTAGTAGAATATCCATGTGAATAAGTAAATGGCATTATTTCATTTTACTTTTGCCATACCATGTTGAAGTTCAATTTTAAAAGGCTTTTGTTTTAGTAATGCATTGCCTTAAATGTTTATTCTTATTTATGAAAGTTTCCGCTTTATTGTTATCCTTACTGGGCATTTGAGCTCACCCCTTTTCTATGTTTTATTTTTTCCCCAGGATGTGAAGAAGTAAATTATGAATGACCTGCAGGGATATTATGAGGGGATAGTAGTGTGGATTATGGAGACATTATGTTGTTGTAGTCGTTTTTCATTTTATGATGTAATGTAAAACTTATGAATATATCTAGTGTATCCAAGGCTACTAAACCAATCGGTCTTTCGAGATTTGATCTTTCTTGTGATCATGCCAATGTTATGTAATAATGCACCGACTCTGGGTAACTGGGGTCGGGGCGTTACAGTTGGTATCAGAGGAAGTTTAGTACAAACCTTGGAAACTAGATTTAGATAAACTCTGATTAGAGCACGTAGACCTAAGATGAACTTTGAGGATTAGTATAGAAGAACTTCCTAGAATTTTGGTATTGTAGATATTTTGTGAGTTTTCCGAGCAATACATCCCTGTCTGGATACGAGCAGGTAGAGGCGGCTCTGGCACAGATGTACCTAGGGGTAAAACCCGAAAACACCGCTTTGAGCTAGACTCGAACGGGAACTAGTGCACGACAACGGGCCTTGCTGCACTCTTGGTTACGACACTCCCGGGGGATATGCTTAGGATAACTCTCATTATCTTTACAAATCATTATGAAGGGTTTATGAGTATATACTTCCTCAAAGAAAACATTTTTATGATTATGGATTATATCCATAAATAGTTCAATTTATGTTAAGTGTTTTATAAGTATGGGATTATGTATTTTGATTCATAAACTGATCTAGTGTATGCCATTGTTTAGAAATGGCGCCCGGTAGAAGGAATGAGAACTCCAGAAATGCACATGATCCAAAGAGAAGGAAGGATCATATCTTTCATGGTCTTAAGCTAGAATTTATAAGAGAAATAGTCTCCCACGTATTATCATCATATGAAGAAATAATATCATGTGTTGATAAGATAAGTAAAGAGTTTAATAAGTCCTATGGCTTTGAAGGGAATCAAGAGAAGAAAAAGATGGAAGAGAGAAAGATGGATAAAGGGAAAAGGGAAAAGAAGAATTTTCCCATATGTGTTAACTGTGGAAAGAAACACCCTGGAACTTGCCTGAAAGGAATGGGAGTTTGTTATAAGTGTGGAGGAAAAGGGCACAAAGTACGTGACTGCAAGGGTAAGAAAATGGTTTTAAATGTACAATGCTTCATTTGCAAGGAGTTTGGACACTACGCGAACCTATGTCCCAGTCATCAGACTATGCCGCAAATGATGTTATTGGATAATAATCAAGTTATGATACTACCACAGATGAAGAGGAATGATTAGAGTTCTTATGTTGATTATGTCAATTGAGTGTTGTATCAACAATGTACTTGTTATAATAATTATGGAGTATATAAGGATTGTACTGCAGTACTATTTCATTAAGGACTTGAGATTATGTGGAACAAAGAAAAGTGACTCAATAGCAGGATAAATTTTTGGAAAATATATGGTTGAGAGAATGATAAACCATAATATAGTTCTGATACCGAAATAGTGATTTTGGAATAATACATGATTGCTTTGGATAAATTATATTGGATATTATTGACTACCTTCGAACTGATTAATGATTTGTATAAAACATTTTTGGATTGATGAAGTATATCCAGCATTCTATATGGAATAGGGGAGCATGAATGTAATCAATAAGGAATATGGTAATTCAAGATGTTTCAGTTTATTAAAAGAATACAAGATGAAGGTATTCATATGCTATTACGGGGTAAAAAGGATCTATATTATGTTTACCTTCCTTATAAATGTTGGACTGTGAGTTTGGATAGAAGTATTTTGGATAGTTCTAGTTTGGATTATTTTGGATTTCCATAAAAGGACAACCCAGAGGTCGGACGGCAACCCGTCGCGTCCGGCAAGGCTGCGAAACTTGAACCCGCAACCGAAGGGCGACAAGGGTGTATCACCTACCACTGGCCCAAGAGATGTCCTGGATTAAATAATGTAGTTTTTTTAAAAGATCTGGTAGATGAATTATAAATTCGTTTATTTTGGAACCCTCTATGAATAGTATAAATAGAATTTTTTTTACGAGTGAATGATGAGTTTTGGTAGAAATTTATTAATGGATAAAACTCTAATTATAAACTAAGTATATCTCCTTATTATCTTATCCAATCTCATAAATAAATTCCTCAACATTAATAATAGAAACTTAGAACAAAAATGTTGTCCTAGATGGTACCTTAAATCATCACAAATTTATGGCTTTGGGATTGTTGGCCTTTTCATAGCCATGTTCTCTACCACTCTCCATCAGATAATTGATGGTTGGATTTCTCTTCCATATCCATATTTTCCTACATGGAACCCTAGTATGTGTTATTTTCGGTAATCTTCATACTTTCCACTCTTTATTTTAAATAGAGACCTCATTAATTCATTTTTCGATGTGGGATTTCAACTAAGATATTTTGAAACGTCAAAATGTGTTATCCTAATACCCTATGTTTTGTTGAACCGATGGTATTTCAAATCATCATAGATTGATGAGTTTAAGTACCTCAATTTTATACTTGTTTGTGATTGATGACCTCAATCACTACCTATAAATATTTACGTTTTTCCTCCAATTATATGTCTCTAATTGCCACCAATGTTCTCCTAATCGAGATCATAATTTAGTGGTGACCCTTTCATTTCTCTTTTCCTCATATTAAGACTAAATTTTAGTAACCCAATTTCCAATGTGGGTTTTCCCACAAATATATTTTCTACTTTCAACCTTTTATTTTTGAAGAAAAATTTCAAATTGCGAGGACGCAATTTATTGAAGGAGGGGAGAATGTAACACCCCAAGAATTCATAATGTGTTATTTCTTCAAAATAATTCAATAACTTGCACTGCACGCAACACCGAGTTCAATCACACCATTAAAAGAGGTCATGAATAGTATTAACTACATTTTGAACTTTATATAATCCTTATAATTTTAGAATCTCTATTATGAGTTTCTTAGTCATAATGCAAGAACAGATTCATTTTCAGTATTTCACTTTTATCAACTTCTAATAGTGAAACCTTTTTAAATACAATATTTTAATCTTTTTGACTAAATGGGGACATTAAAAATTTAAAATGAAACACCCCAAGCTTCCACGGTACGTTTCCCTTCGAATAATGCGATAGCGTGTGTTGTACGCAACCTCGAGTTCTAACACACACCACAACTAATTAAACTAGCCGTTGTGAATAGTAATACCTACTTTTTGAAATCATATATATTCTATATTTCAAAATGGACTTCATTTTTGGATTCGGAATATCAAAATTAGCCTAGGATGAAATTTTGGTACATTTCGGATAACTTTCATATTTTGATGAATAGTGAAAATTTCTAAATTTTAATTAAAAACAACTTTTTTAATCAAAATAATTAATAGTGATAAATTATGAATTTGAGTGGTTTTAAAGTATATTTAGAATATATTTTTACCATTCAATTTAATGTTTATCATTGGACATAATTTTACAATTAAACCGAACATAAACAAGTGTCAATCTTTTGATAGTTATTATCTCTTAAAAACACGCTTTTTGTTTTGACAGCGGGAATTAATTTTAAATTAATTTCTGACACTTCTGTGTTTTGAATTTAGAAAAATGGATTCCATATTTGGAATCAGTATGTTCAAATTGTGTAAATAGGTAACTTTTATTTTTAGACATTTTGAATAATTACTGCGGTAAATATTTTATTTACCATGGTTAAGGGTAAATCCGGTAAATAAGGGTTAAAAAATAATATTATAATAATACTAAATTACCCTAAAACGTGTCTTAACCCTATTGGTTGATACATGGTCGACCATGGGCATCTTTGGGTCTATTTTGGGACCCCATGGATCCACTTGTAAGTGATAATGACACATTATATTAATAAAGCTAAAATAAAAATAAAAATGGCATAAGCTTACATCTTTTAGAAGAACAATTTTTACATAGGGTTATAGATGTTGGATTTTAGATTATAAATATTAATTAGAAAGATAAAAAGATTTCCTACATAATGATATTTTATTTATAATTTTTAGACATTAAATAATTTATTTTATTTATGACACAATGATGATGCAGTAATTAATATAATAGTGAAAAATTAAAATAATTGATATTATAAATACCCAAATAAATATAATATGAAACTTTTAATGAATTAAACTAATTTTCTAGGATAATATGATATATTAGGATTGATTTAATGGACTTTGTTCGAAGTAATCAATCTGTTATGAGTTTCACAAAAATCAACTATTGAATAGTGTCAAAATTGACATAAAAGAGTTCTTAAAACAAATATTATATTATTAATTGATATTAAATTCCTAAAAATCTAAGGTTCGGCCAAGAGACTTATATTATGATAGGTTAATCATTAATGGACCACTTGGGGGTCGCTTGGATGTATATAGTAAGTTTATTAACCATATTATATAAAAATACAAAGAGACATTGTAAAAGTGAAACTAATTAACTTAGAGTTAATACTTAAAGATAAGGTTAATATAAGTACCCAAACCTGTCTAAATTCTATTGGATGAGTTGTTTTCGACCTATCCCCACCTCATCCTTTGAATAGTCAATTTTGGAGCCATTATAAACCGAATATGAATTTATTATAAATTAATATTTCTAGCTTTTCCAAAGGTGCCCCTCACCCCTCTTATAAAAGGGCACTTTTCCTTCTCATTTCTTCACACCTCTCAAGCCACTTGGCTCGTCCAAACTCTGCCCAACTAAGCTCCCCACATCCCTCTCCTCCTCCTTGAAGCTTCCCCTTAGGCAGAAAGCATTTCAAGAAGTCCTTTGGTTCCAACCAAAGTGAGTTACCTAAATTAAAGGTAACGATTTCTCTTAAATTATTTTCATTTATTTTGCTTCTCCAACCCCCAAACTCTTTTTATTTCCTTTCTTTTGTAACAACACCAGTATCCTCAATATACTAGGATGTTGTTATAAGAAGGATTAAAACTACACATACACACAACTCCATCTAATGGATGATGAACATAATGTTTCTGTGGATGGCAAACTAACGCCTCACGAAACGATGATTGTTCAAATACATATTACCACCTCTCATGGTGGCCATTATGATGGCACTGTAATTAAATATGATAATAATGATATATATTTTATATATAATATTCTGTAATTCCATTTTATTTCATACCATTATCCGTTTCATGTTGTATATACATACGATAATTTCATTTGAGGAAGTGCGGACTACCGCCCCCTTAAAATGATATGACTCGTTCATACCACACATGGAACGTATAAAGGATGGTGTTAATGAACTTAAGTAACATATATAAAATATTATATTATACTGGAATAGTAATATACCTATGTATCATTTGGATTCGATTCTTTTAAAATAAAAATTAAATGGAAGTAGCGTTCGTGCGTACGTACGGACTACCGTCTCCACGAACGCGATGAGATTCATTCTCCATCATAACCATTAAAGTATAATTATCATTTGATGATTTAAAAATGATGTTTAAGGACTTGATATCATTCTGGATATGAATAATATACAACCTATCCTTTACAAACATGTCTTACGTAACAAAACATATGAAAGAAAACAAGTAAGTTAACACCCGAAACAACGATAATACTAAGATATCAATATTAAAAGATAATATATGATATCATATTAATGTAAATGATTCTTGTATAATTTAATAACAATTATTTCACCATTATACAGGAGGTTAACCTACCCCAACAAAGGAAAAGTACAAGGTAAGGGGTTTTCATCTCACTCTTTATTCCCGTGAGATTCATGCCATATTGCCACCATCACCTTTTGTGTGGTGTATGTACTGCCCATAATTATATTATTTGTGTAATACACTCTAATTTATGTGTATTTACATATTCATTGTATGATACCTCTTTTATGGGTTGTATGTTTCATAAGTTACCAAATTGGTAAGAGTTATTTCACAATCTCTTCATTATCCGAGGTTGTATTATACGTAATAATCTACTGGGATCTCTTTATCATCCACATCCATGTTTCTTCGAAATGTATTTCAAAACATTTTTACTATTTACAAGAATATGGGTTAAAGTCATTTATACCCTTGTTTGACTTTTTATAAGAGGTTTATAAAGGAATCTTTCCGTCGTTTTCAAAACAAGGTCCTCTTTAACCTTTTCGACAGAATTGAGATAAGAATGTTTTTTTTACTTATACGGCGGGTGCCGTTATTTTCTGCCGTTATAAAATCGTCAAAGCTTTCCTTACAAGCTTACAAGAATATTTTCAAGAAAATGTTTTATTTTATATGGCTCTTAAATGATTTCAAAAATAGAAAGAGATATTTCTCTAAAAAGTGTTTTGATTTCATCTATGTCAACATCCTTTAATGGATTTTACGCTTATTTGAAGTTGATTTATTATAATACAAAACTTCTATATTGTATTGAAGGTTTTGTGATATGTTTGACTGTGGATGTGCTATTTTATACCATTCATAGTTTATGGTGAAACTATTGACATTTCGTATGCTAGTTTTAATCCGAATGTTTATGTTATATTTCAAACTTTTCTTCAGATGAATGTGCTAAACAAGTATGTTCCGGGTTGGGGACCGGTAAAAGTAAGCCCTCCAGGTTGGGGACTGGTAAAAGTAAGCCCTCCAGGTTGGGGACTGGTTAAAGTAAGCCCTCCAGGTTAGGGACTGGTAAAAGTATGCCCTCCGGGTTGGTGTCCGGTTATTAGAGGCACTCCGGGTTGGTGTCCGGTTATTAGAGGCACTCCGGGTTGGTGTCCGGTTATTAGAGGCACTCCAGGTTGGGTTCCGGTTAGAAGTAACCCCTAGGTCTTGGGATGAGGCCTAGACAATGAAATTAACGTTTGACATTATGCATTCCATAATTATGAAAGTGGTTATTGATTTTTGCATGTGATTATTCGATTAGTAGAATATCCATGTGAATAAGTAAATGGCATTATTTCATTTTACTTTTGCCATACCATGTTGAAGTTCAATTTTAAAAGGCTTTTGTTTTAGTAATGCATTGCCTTAAATGTTTATTCTTATTTATGAAAGTTTCCGCTTTATTGTTATCCTTACTGGGCATTTGAGCTCACCCCTTTTCTATGTTTTATTTTTTCCCCAGGATGTGAAGAAGTAAATTATGAATGACCTGCAGGGATATTATGAGGGGATAGTAGTGTGGATTATGGAGACATTATGTTGTTGTAGTAGTTTTTCATTTTATGATGTAATGTAAAACTTATGAATATATCTAGTGTTTCCAAGGCTACTAAACCAATCGGTCTTTCGAGATTTGATCTTTCTTGTGATCATGCCAATGTTATGTAATAATGCACCGACTCTGGGTAACTGGGGTCGGGGCGTTACATCAGCTCCATGCCAGAATATTTATGATCATGTCTTAAAACCATACCAACCACAACCATATAACCATGGTAAAATAACCTTCTTCTTCACCATTATAGAATATTTTGGAGCATGTCTTATGACCATGCCAACCAAAACTATATAACCATGGAATATTCAAAATAATCTGAGTCAAATCCCTTCAAACATTAGAACATTCAGGTAAAAGCCCTATAAGCATTACATCATGGGGCTGGGTAGAGACTAATCCCTATAATCATTACAACATGGGACTATGCCAAGCCCATTCAATATCAATATTAAAACATAAGTGTTTATGTTCCATGAATAAGCCTAATATATAATAATCTTAGCATGAAAGACAAGTCATGTCATATAACATGGATATCCCAATATCACATCATAAATCTTAATGGTTAGTTATCATGATAATCAGACTTTAATCCATTATCCAATTAAATTATACTCATTGTTCTCTCACCCAACGGGTATAAATAAGCTAAGTATGAATCTATTTGAAAACAAATGACACCACAGAATAATCCTATTCATTATTTAATTGATTTAGTCACACATTACATTGGCACAATCATGATATTATATAAACTTAGAGATTATCATAGCATAGGGTTAAGGTTTAGACCCCTACCTTTAATTGACGATCAAAAAATGCTTCCAATAAAAAACACCCAAGAGTAAGAGGGTGTAGATGATTGAAAATCAGTTCCTAGATAAAACAAATCAATATCAAAACCGATCAATATTAAAACCAACAATGCACACGGTCAAATGATTTCACCACAACATTTGGAGAACCAAGGGAGTTAAGGGAAAAACTGGACTAAAACCACTTAATAGGGATCAAAGGCATTATTGGGATATCTGGAAGGAATGTTGGCACTCTAAAATCACCCAAAAGGTTCCCTAGGGTTGAGAGGAGAAGGTTTCAGAAAATTAGAATGAAAACTCAACCGCCCAACATACTTTAAAATAGAAGGTTGGGAAATTTCATGTAATATAATGTAGTTACACACTGTGTAAATATTTTTAATTGGATACACTAAAAAACCCATCACCTTAGATTATTTTGTTAAAAAATACCAGATATTAAATGGCGTGTAAATGTTCTACATATGTTTTTTCATCCCATTTTTTCATTAAACAACTCAAACGCCCTTTAATGCTTCTGAACTTACTAAGAACCCATGAAGCATTTAACCTATCATACCTAGACTTCATTAATTTAGATAAACATGATTTTATGGACTTTAATTCATTTCACCCAAAAAAAATATCTATATATATTCTCTTTGGTTTTCTAAAGTTTTCTCAGAACCTAAGACTATGTTTATTCAAACAACAGGCATCCGTGGAGAAAGAAAAACACCAAGGTTTAAAGATGGGGAAAAAATCAAATGAAATAAGAGTTAATGAAAAACTCATAGTGAGACATACCTAAAAAAATATAGGATATTACAAACTTATAGTGTCCATACCTTTTATGAAAATCATTTTTGGGGTAATCCTACCTTTTTACCTTTAATTAATAATATCTTGGATACATATACACCATAGATCTGTGATGGGATCAAAATAACTAATCAAATAAGTTATAAATCCATGGTATAGGATTATTTTTCTTTATTGTGATCTTATTAATCTCACGATAATCAATGAAGAGGTTCATTGACCCATCCTTATGCTTGAAAAAGAGGACCAGTGCACCCCATGGTGTGGCACTTGAGTGTATGAACCCTTTATCTAGATTCCCATATAATTGTTTATTCATTTATTCAACTTCAAAAATGAACAATCTATATGGATTCTTAGATATCATAAATGTTCTGGGTATGAGATCAATTGTTAACTCAACCTCATGGCTAGCAGGAAGACCGGTGAATTATATGTGAAACACCTTAGTGAATCTCCTTTCAATGGGCATGTCATCAAGGATGATCTTTTATTTAGTATCAATCATTTTGGATATATATTATTACTCACAAGGAAATAATACCCATGTTTGATTAGTTGGTACTAAATAAGATCCATCCTCCTCTTTTCTATTATATAGAATCAGAGGGAGATTTACAATATAAAGGGTGATTTGATCCTCTCATAAATTTATATTATCTCTATACAAGGGAATCAAATACAAGCTTAGAATGGATTTGAATTCTATTAAGTGTAGTATAAAAAGGTTTTATATGAAATTAATCCCAATAAATTTGGATAGGAGATGATTTATATGCTTGGGATGTAATAATTGACCCATTTTTCATCTTCACTAATAACTCGACTTCCATGTTTTGATGTGGTTTTTAAATAGTTATACTAAACTTGCGTGATATGAAAGAATATATAGAACCATAATCAAATAATATTTTCATTATCCTTGAATTAATAATGATGTTATCTCCCTCACAAGATTTGATATGTGCTCTTCAAATGGTATAGTCCTATTTGTCAAGGCCATCACTTCTTGTATGATTCAAATGGACTTTATCATAACCATTAATATACCAATATTAATGGTCACTATAAAATGGCTATATCATCAATGGTTATGGTGATTAATGGTATTTTAAATTTTATAGACCATATAACTATCCAAGATAACCAAAGTAGTGTATATATTTTCTATAACTTCATTTCTTTATAAAGAATTTACCTATTAAAAAAATAATTTCATTTATAAATGTTAAAATCAATATAACTTGATCTGTATTACCCTTATCATTATCTTTGGGATTTTGAGGTTTATATATAGACTACAATTTTTATTATTTTGGCAAGATTTCCCATATTTATAACACTTCCCACTTCATTAAAGATAGATCCTTGAGTGCCTTTTTCCCATAGTTATCACATAGGGGAAGTTATAGTTTCTTCCCCTCCTTATCTTGGTTAGGATTCTTCCCAAGGTTTTGTTACATAATCATATTTTTATTATGAGACCATTGTCAATCCCCAAATTCCATATCCACCTTGAGGGTGCATCATACTATTTCTTCGTAATTACCAAAATCCTTGGTTGATAAGGCTTTACATAGATGAGGTCTTAGCCCACTAAATAATTGATTAATCTCTCCATCAGAATCGATAAAAAATCTTGAAGTGTAACGTGAAATCCCTGTAAAGTTCATCTTATAACTTTTGATAGATTCACCTTACTTTTTATTTATATCAAGGAATTCCATTTACATCTTTGTTTGTAGTGTGCAAGGAAAATACATATTGAAAAAATTATTTTTGAAATATTTCCACTTAATAACATCAATTTCTTCCCTGGGATTTTTGTTTTTGATCAATTAACACCATTGATAAAATTAACCTATAAACAATACATAACCAAAGTGAACATATATTTCTCAATAAAATGTAGTACAAAAAATATTTTTTTGATAGTATTGATCTACTATTCTTCCATAAAAGGGATATAGGGTCTATAAAAGGATGGTGGTCATTGAAACAAGAAGGATTCAATGAATAGTTGTTCCCTCCCATGTGAATCCAGATATTATACTTGATTCATAAAATGGGATACCATCATCATGAAATTTTATACTTCTACTTCCATTATATTAGTAATTCTATTGTTTCCTTTTCCTTTGATTTATTTGTTCACACAAGTCATTATATTTCTAGCCATTCTCTAAAAATAAAAGATCAAACAATGAAAAGGGTACTTTTAAGAATCACTAAGTTAATAAATTCCAAAGGTGAGTTTAATACAATTTTTTTTCTAACATTGGGTGTATAATATCATATACTTTAATCATTTTTATCTTTAATAAGAAAAAGTTACACTTTCTATACATACTTTCATATTGGTTCATAAAAATACTATGATAACTAAATCATATCCCTCAGGAGTGTAAAAATAGATATGCAGTAATGCCTCTTTATCATGCACTAGGTGATTATTGAGTTAATTCCCAATTCACCCTTTTTAGGGTTATTACCCCTAGGTATAACTGTGTCAGAGCCACATAAACTTGTAGTACCCAGTCACATATTTTATTTCTTGGAAATCACTCAATTTATACTTCACCCAAATTTCAAGAAGTTTTTCTAAATTTAGAATTATCTATAGGGATTCTACTAATAATTTTCTAGTATTAATTATATCAAATTACTAAACCATCCTTTGATACCAAGTATAGTGACTCAACTTTTATTTCATGATTTTTAAACATTATTACTTAAAAAATATTACATAAATAACCCCAAATGAATATTTTAGGTTTAGTGTCATGGAAAACATATACATATTAAAAGATATACATGGTCCATAAAAGAAAATATAATTTTTTTTAAAATCACCCTGAATGGATTTCTTATTAACCCATCCAAGATCCTATCACTATATAATATTTCCTAGGGAAATTTATAAAATGAAAAGGGTGATCATAAAGCCTAGTAAGGGATAAAAAATGTAAGATAACATCATAGGTGAAACATGAAGAATAACATAAGGATATGTACTATAAGGCCCTGACCTTAAACATTACTTATTATTGAATTAAATGAATAATTAACATAGAGGATCTTTTCAGGTTTATAGTTTTAGATAATTAGGACATAACTATTACATCTCAAAAGATTACAAAGTAGACACTTCTACCAAGTTTCCATAAGATAAAAAACTCTTAAAAATAAACTTGTCTAGTTCCATGTTTTAGGTAGCATGACGTTTCCTTGTTCCCATCCTTGAACCTATTCCACATTAAGTCCTATGAAAAACATTTCGAAAAAAACTGGGGGTGAGCATAAAAAGATCAGTAAGGGATACACAAAGAAGGAAAACCGTTAGTTATTCAAAATAACATGTAAACCATAAATACTTTACCAAAGTAATACTTTTCACCTTTATGAAGTAGTAAAAACTATTCCCTGAATAAAAGACCATTACTTACCCTTTTGTAACTAAAAGATTACCATAAAACCCATATAAAGAACACATAAGATATATTGGTAACTTGGGACATAAACATACTTAAATGGAATAACCATACGGTCGACTTCCACACATACTTAATGGAATAGCCATACGACCGACTTCCATACCCAATACATTAGAAGTTATAACGTAACCACCCGTCCTGGTATTCACGGCACCACCCGTCATATGGTTTATCACGTAACCACCCGTAAAATGTCCAAGTAACATCATTACAGATAAAATATTGAAAATATAAACATTTCAATAACAACATTTCATTTGCAATCACAATAAGTAATTCCAAGATATTGAATTAATCAATCCATTTTCAAAAACCATTTAAAAGAGATTTTGGAATCAAAGTGTCCCATAAAACTTTGAATATTTTAAGGTAATTATAACATTAATGTCCATATAAATAAATACTGAAAACCATTTTGAAAACATGGGCATTAAAGATAAAGATTTAGAATAATGAATCTTTAAAACATTTAAAATGATATTTTTGTTAAAGAGTTTTTAACAAAATGAGAGACTCTTGAATACAAATAATTTCGGAATAACATTTAATTAAAACTTTATAATATCATGAGAATAAAGTGATTCATGATATAATATGTCAAAGGACAGTATACACACCATATAAGAGTGAATTGGTGCATAACAACAATAAAGTCTCAATGGAAATGTAAATTGAGATGAAATCCATTATAAAGATCGTATCCTTAAATTAAGGATAAATCTATCACATAATTATGTGTGAGAAATATAAATAAACCCAATATAAGTGGATATTAAGTGTGAAACAATAATAGGTCATTCACACATAATCTTTGAAAAAAAAACCAATGACATAGATATTTAACTCAATGAAATGAGATTGAGTTATGATTTCCTATACAAGTTCGTAAGAATTTATCAATGAGATGATTATGTGTAGAAATAGTATATCTACACAAAGGTTTTTGTAAATTACAATATAGATATTCCACACATAATCTTAGAATAATAAAATCAAGAAGTAGAGGTTTAACCCAAAGAATTGAAAGTGGGTTAAGAAGTTCCCTTACAGAAATCCAACAGCCTAACAACGTCACTTTAAAATTCAGAAAAATGAGTTGATGAGAGAGAAAATGGTATCTCATCACTTGATAATAAAATTTAAATAAATAAGAATATATAAGAACATATCCCAACGTAATATTATGTGAATTAAAATACATAACAAAAGAAGTCTTTTTAAAAAAGAGGAGGGTGAAAGGTCCCCTTACCAAGTTGGGTAACTTTCGAAACGTACACCCCATGGAAGAAGGGTCATACAATAAAGATTTAAATACCCATAAATGAAATTATACTAAAAAAAGTTTATAATAATGGGAATTACATACAACACTCAAAGGAAGTAGTTGAAAATGTAGCATAAATGTCATGGGAATAAAAGTGAGATGAAAAAATCCCTTACGAAAACTTAGCAGCCTAACGACGCCACTTAAAACTTACAAAAATGGATTTTTGAGATCAAATAGGGTATCTAATAATATTAAAATAAAAATTAAAGTATGAGGAATATAAAATAACATCCCCAAACATAAGAAAGATGAGCTTAAAAGAAATGATATAAAAGAGAGTACTTAAAAAGAAAGAGAGAGGTTGGATCTCTTACCTCAAGTCTGACTTGTCTTGTTCGTTTCTTTATATTACTGAATAATAAACTTTGGTCAATTTTTAATTTCTTAAGGACCTATTTTAAATATTATTATTCAGTTAATTTCACATATTATAATGTTATAATAATTGGTTAATAATGTGAGTTCATATCAGACGTTTTTGTCAATGTTTGGTACATGAGTCAAAAATGAACTTGTTTGAAAATGATTATCCATGTAGTTATAAGTAAATATTCTCAGGAATAGTATTAATGATTTAAATATAATATATATCCAGTAAATATTCATTTTATACTACTCCATAACATTTGGAGATAAAAATAAATGAAATGCACCGTTCATAGAGACAGTAGGCCGTACGTACGCATGAACACTACTTTCATTTCTTTGTCATGTTAATGGAATTAAAAATAATTGAGAGATATATATATTATAATTCCAGTATAATATATATGTTATATAGGTCACATATTTTCATTAATTTAATTCTTTATACATTCCATGTATTACATGAACGAGTCACATCACTTGAGGGGGCGGTAGTCCACACTTCCTCGTATAAAATTATCGCATTTGCACAACATGAAAAGCATAAAGTCATGTTTTAAATATAAAATTCAGAAGCATAAAGAAAACATAAATACCATATATATAATATATAAAATATAGTGACATCATAGTGGCCACCATGAAAGGTGTTAAGAGAAGATTGAACAATCATCGCTTCGTGAGGCAGAAATTCGCCATCCACAGAAACAATATGTTCTTTAACCATTAGAAAAAGGTGTGTGTTATTGTAGCTAGAATTCTCCTCATAAAAACATCCTATTATATTGAATATAATGGTTTAGTTACAAAATAAATAAATTAAAAGAGTTTAGGGGGTTGGAGAAGCAAAATAAAACAAAAGAACACTAGGGAAGACATTACCTTTAAAACGGGTAACTCTTTTTGATTTGAGCTCAAAGGCTTCCTTGGGAAGACTTATGCCCAATGTGAGGATTTGAGGAGTAAGATAGGGATGTGTATAGACAAAATGGGCCAGGTTTGGCCGAGCCAAAGGCTTGATATGTGTGGGTAAGGTGGTAGAGGTGGGGGCCTTTTATAAGAGGAGAGGAGGGACACTCTTGGAAAGTTATAAAAGGTTACTTTATTATAAAATGATTTTTGGATTTTAAAGGTACCAAAATTATATATTTCGAGGATAAGGTGATAAGAGTTCGAAATCCCCCCATAAAAAAGGTTTTTGACATGTGTAGGTCTTAGATTTTACATTATCTTTTCATTTTATTTAAATCGTTAAATAATGAGGTAATCGCTGCATCATCATGGTGTCATAAATAATTTAAATTATTTAATGTCTAAAAATTATAAAAAAAATATCATGATGTAGGAAATATTTTTATCTTTCTAATTAATATTTATAGTCAAAAATATGACTTGTATAACCCCATTTAATTTTTGTTTAGTAAAACAACTTCTGTTTGTGACATTTTTATTTTAACTTTAAATAAAAAGTTATTTATGTCATTTTCCTACCAAAGTGGCTCCATGGGGTCCCCAAGTTGACCCATGGATTTTATTGGTCGGCCATTACACATACAATGAGGTTAGGACATGTGTCTAGGTCATTTCATATTATTAAAACATTATTTTTACCTTAAATTATACTAATTACCTCTAATCGCGATTAAAAACTTAAAAGTTACTATTCATAGAAAAATTATTTTAATCCCATTGAACCACATTTTACTTCCTAATGACAACCATGTATGTCAGATTTTTGAAATTCAAAACACAGAGGTGGTAAAACTTCATTTAAACAAAAAATCAGTTTTTTAAGTACCGCTTAGTGGTTTCACTATTCATCAAAAATTGAAGTTTTTCAGAAAAATACCAAAAATTCACCCTAAGATATATTTGATATTCCGAATTCAAAAATGATGTATATTTTATAAAATTCAAAACATATACGTTTCATTAATTAATTTAATAATTAATTCCCGCTGTCAAAACAAATAGCGTGTTTTTATGAAACAAAAAGTATCAAAAGATTGACACTAGTTTAAGTCCAATTTCAAAGTGAAATTAATTCCAATGACCACTATTGGATTAACTGGTAAAAATATATTCTAATTTAAATTTAAAACCAATTAAAAAGATAATATAATCATATAAAAAAATTAGATTAAAAAGAGGTTTTGAATTAAAATACAACATTTTCACTATTCATTAAAAAATGAACTTTATCAGAAAAATACCAAAAATTTACACAAAGTAAATTTTAATGTCCATATTCTAAAGAAGGATTTTCTTTTTTCAAATAGAATATATTGAATTGTAAAAATTTTATTTAAAAAGGGTTCTCCATCAAAAGACGGTTAATCGACCTTTTAAAGAATATTAGAAGATTTATGCTTAAAATTGGATTAATTTGCATTTTATTCCTCTAACATTTATTTGATAAAAGTAAAAACATTTGAAAAACATATATAATAATTTTTTAGTTAGTTCCATTCTTTCCCGCCATTACAATGGCTAGGCGTTGACTACCACTTAAAATAATATTATTTTATTACTAGTGTGCAACGTAAGATTTCAAAGAAACTCTTTGTTGCGTATCAGGTATGCTATCGAACATAGAAACCCCTTTAAAGTAAAATCAACATTTTATTCACAAATAGGGATAAATATTAAAAATTTCATATTCTTTATTTACCTGGGGTGTTACATCCTTCCCCCCTTTTGGGAATTGCTTCCTCTCAATTTTAAAATTGGGCCTAGAAACTTCATTGAAAGCCCCACATCGGAAAAGGGGTAAATTAAACTATCACTTTAAAATAAAGAAAGGGAAGTACAAAGGTCACCCGAGTTAACCCATAATAGGATTCCAAGTAGGAAAATATAGATATGGAAGAAAAAAAAGGGTCATGTTATGAGGTAGAGTGATAGAAAACATGTTTTGGAGAAAGTTAACCACAAGAAAACCACAAACTTGTGATGGGTTAAACGGTATTCGATTACCCAGTAAGAAAAGTTAACAGACAACATTTTTGTTTTAAGTTACTCTTAATTGAGGAATTTATTTTTGAGCTTAACTAAATCATAATGAAACATACTTACTTGTCACGTAGACTTTCAACTTTTACTAGATTCCTTAACCAAACTCATATTTTCTCCAAAAGACGAGTATTTAGGAAGACTTGTTCGCATTAAGAGTACTATAATCAACTTCTTGAGAATAACCTAATCCATAAAAGAGAACTATATATTTCCCATGTCTTTAGATATCAACAAAAAACAAACCAAAAATTTAGTACGAGATCAGATAATACCGAAAAAGGATATTTTTTTTTACAAAAAGAAAAACTACTTCTAATGTCCAAAATTTTTCAAACAAAACCCAAAGTTCAACAAATACCATTCAATAAACATCTATCCATAAAATTCATCAAAGTAAACCCAAATAATATTGTAACCCAAATATTTGAAGGATTTAATCACATAGTCTCCCAAGGTACAAATTAACATTTATCTCCAAGTAACATAAGCTTCTCTTAAAGTCTCATACTGAAAAGTAATTAACCTAATCACATATCCTCCATGATAGGTTAATAATTTCCATAGATAACCCAAAATCAACTTACTATTGAACCATAAAATCATCTAACTAATTTTTTTTTCAAACTAACCAGGGACTTCACGTAGTCCAGTGGTAGGGGATAAATACCAGTCGCACTTTGGTTGCGGGTTCGATTCCCGCAGCATTTTCCGACACTACGGGTTGTCACAGGGTCTGCGTGTTGTCCTTTTTCCAAAAATATATAATTCTCAAATCATTCCCCAAAAAAATAGATAAAATCATAAAAAATAACCATAAAATAATTTAACCTTAATTTTATCTCATGCCTTTCACTTTCCATCATGACATATAGTAACCCATAATTACCTCAAGATTAAGGATCATATGAACCCAAATGGTTCTTTATAACTATGTCCACAAAAGAACAGATAACTATTCCTTGAATAAAATTTCCATATATCAAACATCGGGGTGACACATACTATAAAAAGTCTTCTAATGTAACCCCATCATCAAAAGAGACTTAACACTCTTAAGAATTTCACCATAACTCTTGAATCCCTTATATGTAGACTTCTGACTCATTCAATGTTCTTCTTGATCCATTAGCTATGCATTTCCACCTTATTTCTTAATACCCAATTCCTGTAGATCGAATATCCTCATTATTTATAAATATCAATCCAAAGATGCTTCATTCTTTAAGGATATGAAAAATAAATCATACCTTGAATCTAGATATCGTGATCTTCAGGATGTTCTCTTTCTCTTTCGGCATGTTGTCATACTTTCAAAAAGTAAACGTTCACTCCACTTCTGTAATTTCACTTTTCGATAGAATTGGAAAATTTGATATCTTGAAATCATATAAAAAAGATACCATGACCCATAAAATTGTTTTAGAAAAGAGTAGGTGTTGGATAGCTCAAACAATTTCTTGCAGGTGATTTGAATACTCAAGAAGCTATCAAAATCATTTGAACAGGCTTTTCCCATAATGGGGATGATCAAATCATTAGGGAGGGATAAGAATGTTGTACAAGATATCTTTCCTTCCATCTTGAAAATTGATCCTTAATCTGTCGAAAAGAATCAATATGTAAACATGATACGAAAATAATAATAATAATAAAAATAATAATCCTTTATAGATAACATAACAACTTTTTTATTACTCTAATCCATCAACCTCCTTACATATCCATTGTTCAGGTTTTTTATCAAATTGACTTATTTTACAATAACCCTCCAGATGTTTCCACATATTAATATACCTCTTTGTTATATGGGATCCCTTACCTACACCCAGATAACACCCTAACCTCTAAAGTTATCTAAACCGACCTTTGATACCAACTATAAGGCCCCAGCCTTAAACATTACTTATTATTGAATTAAATGAATAATTAAAATAGAGTATCTTTTCAAGTTTATAGTTTTAGAGAATTAGGATGTAACTATAACATCTCAAAATATTACAAAGTAGACACTTCTACCAAGTTTCCATAAACTAAAAAACTTTTAAAAAGAAACTTGTCTAGTTCCATGTTTTAGGTAGCATGACGTTTCCTTGTTCCCATCCTTGACCCTATTCCACATTAAGTCCTGTGAAAAACATTTCAAAAAAAACTTGGGGTGAGCATAAAAAGTTCAGTAAGGGATACACAAAGAAGGAAACCCGTTAGTTTTTCAAAACAACATGTAAACCATGAATACTTTACCAAAGTAATACTTTTCACCTTTATAAAGTAGTAAAAACTATTCACTGAATAAAAGACCATTACTTACCCTTTTGTAACCAAAAGATTACCATAAAACCCATATAAAGAACACATAACATATAAAGGTAACTTGGGACATAAACATACTTAAATGTAATAACCATACGGTCGACTTCCACACATACTTAATGGAATAGCCATACGACTGACTTCCATACCCAATGCATTGGATGTTATAACGTAACCACCCGTCCTGGTATTCACATCACCACCCGTCATATGGTTTATCATGTAACCACCCGTAAAATGTCCAAGTACCATCATTACAGATAAAATATTAATAATATAAACATTTCAATAACAACATTTCATTTGCAATCACAATAAGTAATTCCAAGATATTGAATTAATCAATCCATTTTCAAAAACCATTTAAAAGAGATTTTTGAATCAAAGTGTCCCATACCACTTTGAAGCTTTTAATGGAATTATAAAATTAATTTCCATATAAATAAATACTGAAAAACATTTTGAAAACATGGACATTAAAGATAAAGATTTAGAATAATGAATCTTTAAAACATTTAAAACGATATTTTTGTTAAAGAGTTTTTAACAAAATGAGAGACTCTTGAATACAAATAATTGCAGAATAACATTTAATTTGAACTTTATAATATCATGAGAATAAAGGGATTCATGATATAATATGTCAAAGGACATTATACACACCATATAAGAATGAATTGGTGCATAACAATATTGAAGTCTCAATAGAAATGTAAATTGAGATGAAATCAATTATAAAGATGGTATCCTTAAATTAAAGATAAATCTATCACATAATTATGTGTGAAAAATATAAATACACCCAATATAAGTGGATATTAAGTGTGAAACAATAATAGTTCATTCACACATAATCTTGGAAAAATAAAACCAATGATATAGATATTTAACTCAATGAAATGAGATTGAGTTATGATTTCCCATACAAGTTCGTAAGAATTTATCAATGAGATGATTATGTGTAGAAATAGTATATATAAAAAACGGTTTGTGGAAATTAAAACATATATATTCCACACATAATCTTGGAATAATAAAATCAAGAAGTAGAGGTTTAACCCAAATAATTGAAAGTGGGTTAAGAAGTTCCCTTACAGAAATCCAACAACATAACAACATCACTTTAAAATTCAGAAAAATGAGTTGATGAGAGAGAAAATGGTATCTCATCACTTGGACATAAAATTTACATAAATAAGGATATAGAATAACATATCCAAACATAATAGTATGTGAATTAAAATCCATAACAAAATAAGTATTTTTAAAAAAGAGGAGGGTGAAAGGTCCCCTTACCGAGTTGGATAACTTTTGAAACGTACACCCCATGAAAGAAGGGTCATATAATGAAGATGTAAATAACCATAAATGAAATTATACTACACAAAGTGTATAATAATGGTAAGTAAATACACCACTCAAAGGAAATAGTGGAAAACATAGCATAAATGTCACGGGAATAAAAGTGAGATGAAAAAATCCCTTACGAAAACTCGGTAGCCTAACGGCGCCACTTAAAACTTTTAAAAATAGATTTTTGAGATAAAATAGGATCTCTAATAATATGAACATAAAAATTACAGTGTGAGGAATATAAAATTACATCCCCAAGCATAAGAAATATGAGCTTAAAAGAAATGACATAAAAGAGAGTACTTAAAAAGAAAGAGAGTGGTTGGATCCCTTACCTCAAGTCTGACTTGTCCTGTTCGTTTCTTTATATTCCTGAATAATAAACATTGGTCAATTTATAATTGCTTAAGGAACTCTTTTAAATATTATTATTCAGTTCATGTCACATATTATAAAGTTATAATAATTGGTTAATAATGTGAGTTCATATCAGACGTTTTTGTCGATGTTTGGTACATGAGTCAAAAATGAACTTGTTTGAAAATGATTGTCCATGTAGTTATAAGTAAATCTTCTCCAAAATAGTATTAATGATTTAAATATCATATATATCCAGTAAATATTCATTTTATACTACTCCATAACATTTGGAGATAAAAATAAATGAAATGCACCGTTCATGGAGACGGTAGTCCGCACATACTCATGAATGCTACTTTCATTTCTTTGTCATGTTAATGGAATTAAAAATAATTGATAGATATATATATTATAATTACAGTATAATATATATTTTATATAGGTCACATATTTTTATTAATTTCATTCTTTATACATTCCATGTATTGCATGAACGAGTCACATCACTTGAGGGGGCGGTAGTCCACACTTCCTCGTATGAAATTATCGCATTTTCACAACATGAAAAGCATAAAGGAATGTTTTAAATATAAAATTCAGAAGCATAAAGAAAAAATAAATACCATATATATCATATATAAAATATAGTGACATCATAATGGGAACCATGAAAGGTGTTAAGAGAAGATTGACCAATCATCACTTCGTGAGGAAGAAATTCGCCATCCATAGAAACAGTATGTTCTTTAACCATTAGACGAAGGTGTGTGTTATTGTAGCTCAAATACTCCTCATAAAAACATCCTAGTATATTGAAGATACTGGTTTTGTTACAAAAGAAATAAATAAAAAGAGTTTAGGGGGTTTGAGAAGCAAAATAAAAAAAAGAACACTAGGGAAGACATTACCTTTAAAACGGGTAACTCTTTTTGATTTGATCTCAAAGGCTTCCTTGGGAAGACTTATGCCCAATGTGAGACTTCGAGGAGTAAGAGAGGGATGTGGAGAGACAAAATGGGTAGGGGTTGGCCGAGTGAAAGGATTGAGAGGTCTGGGTAAGGTGGTAGAGGTGGGGGCCTTTTATAAGAGGAGAGGAGGGGTAATCTTGGAAAGTTATAAAAGGTTACTTTATTATAAAATTATTTTCGGATTTTAAAGGTCCCAAAATTATATATTTCGAGGATAAGGTGATAAGAGTTTGAAATCCCCACATCCAAAAGGTTTTTGACATGTCTAGGTCTTACATTTTACATTATCTTTTGATTTTATTTAAATCGTTAAATAATGAGGTAATCGCTGCATCATCATGGTGTCATAAATAATTTAATTTATTTAATGTCTAAAAATTATAAAAAAATATCATGATGTAGGAAATATTTTTATCTTTCTAATGAATATTTATAGTAAAAAAGATGACCTGTCTAACCCTATTTAAAAATTATTTTATTAAAACAATTCATGTTTGTGACATTTTTATTTTAACTTTAAATAAAAAGTTATTTATGTAATTTTCCTACCAAAGTGGCTCCATGGGGTCCCCAAGTTGACTCATGGATTTTATTGGTCGGCCATGACACATTCAATGATGGTAGGACATGTGTCTAGGTCATTTCATATTATTAAAATATTATTTTTACATTAAATTACACTAATTACCTCTAATCGCGATTAAAAACTTAAAAGTTACTATTCACCAAAAAAATTATATTTGTAACACCCCAATCTTCCACGGTACATTTCCCTTCGAATAATGCGATAACATGTGTTGTACGCAACATCGAGTTCTAACACACCACAACCAATCCAACTAGCCGTTATGAATAGTAATACATACTTTTTGAAATTATATATATTTTATATTTCAAAATGGACTTCATTTTTGGATTCGGAATATCGAAATTATCCTAAGTTGAATTTTTGGTATTTTTCTGAGAACTTCCAATTTTTATGAATAGTGAAAAATACTTAAAAACAACCTTTTTAATCAAAATAATTTATAGTGATAAATTATATTGTTTAGTGGTTTTAAAGTATAATTAGAATATATTTTTACCATTTTATCCAATGGTGTTCATTAGAATTAATTTCACTTTGAAATTGGACATAAACAATTATCAATCTTTTGATATATATTATTTCTTAAAAACACGCTATTTGTTGTGACAGCGGGAATTAATTATAAAATTAATTAATTCAACTTATATGTTTGGAATTTTGTAAAATAGACATCATTTTTGAGTTCAGAATATCAATTATAGCTTAGGGTGAAATTTTGGCATTATTCTAAAAAACTTCAATTTTTGATGAATAGTGAAACTACTAAGTGGTAGTTAAAAAAACAGTACTGAATTTTTCATAAAACTTAATTTTACCGCTTCTGTGAATGGAATTTCGAAAATCCGAGAGACACAGTTAATATCAAGAAGTAAAATTTGGTTCAATGAGATGAAAATAATTTTTGGTGAATAGTAACTTTTTACTTTTATTTACCACGGTTAAAAGTAAATAGGGTAATTAAAGGTAAAAATGATATTAATATTACCCTAACACATGTACTAATTCTATTGGACAAGTGTATCTCGACCAAAACAGCCTTAGTAATAAAATATTATCATTTAGGTCCACTTGGATTAGATTAGGACATTTATTATTATTTAATTCAAAGAAGAGTTAAAAGAGTTAAAATCAAAGTTTATTTTCTAAAACATTATTAATATAGGGTTATACATAAGATAAATTCTATTGTAAATATTCATCAGAAAGATAAAAAGATTTCCTACATAATGGTATTTTATTTATAATTTTTAGACATTAAATAATTTAATTTATTTATGACACAATGATGATGGAGTAATTACCATAATAGTGAAAAATTAAAATAATTGATATTATAAATACCCAAATAAATATAATTTGAGACTTTTAATGAATTAAACTAATTTTCTAGGTTAATATGACATGTTAGGATTGATTCAATTAGCTTTGTTTGAAGTAATAATTCTGTTATGATGTTTACAAAAATCAATTATTGAATAGTGTCAAAATTGACATAAAAGAGTTTTTAAAACAAATATTATATTATTAATTGATATTAAATTCCTAAAAATCTAAGGTTCGGCCAAGAGACTTATATCATGATAGGTTAATCATTAATGGACCAATTGTGGGTCGCTTGGATGTATATAGTAAGTTTATTAACTATATAATATAAAAATACAAAGTGACATGGTAAATGTCAAACTAATTAACTAAGAGTTAAAACTAAAAGATAAGTTTAATATAGTGACCCAAACCTATCTAAATTCTATTGGATGAATGGTGTTCGACCTATCCCCACTTTAAACTTTTAATAATAAAATTTTGAGCCATTAGAAACCGAATATGAATTTATTATAAATTAATATTTCTAGCTTTTCCCAAGGTGCCCCTCACCCCTCTTATAAAAGGGAACTCCTCATTCTCATTTCTTCACACCTTCAAAGCCTTTTGGTTCGGCCAAACCCTGCTCAAATACTCTCTAAAATTCCCTAACTACAACCTAGAGACCTTAGTTTGATCATAAATCCAACCTAAGTAGCCCTTTTGATCAAATAAAAAGGAAGAACTCGAAGAAGAGGTAATGTTTTCACCACCCCTTTTCAAGTTCTTTTCTTCTTCCACTTCTTCTTTCTTTGTTATTACCATTATAAAATAATAACTCCAGTATCATATATATACTGTGATGTTATTATAAATATGGTACAACCATATTCAGTATTCTATCCATCCTTTGAATAACATGTCACCATACGTGCGTACGTACGGCTTACCGTCTCCACGTCGTGGTGTAATTGTTATTCAATATATTATTATTTGGGTGGGTATAATAATGATGTGTAACTCATTTAAATAATAAATATAACATGATAATGATTCTGTATATATGATATAACATCCAATTATATATTATTTTAATATCAAAATAATGATATTGTCGCTCGTGCGTACGTACGGACTACCGTCTCCACGAACGCGATGAGATTCATTCTCCATCATATCCATTCAAGTATAATTATAATTTGATGATTTAAAAATAGTATCTAAGGACTTAATATCATTCTGGATATGAATAATATACATCCCATTAAAAACGAATATGGCTTACATAACAAAGAATATAAAGTAAAATGAACCCGTTAACACCCGAAATGACGATAATTCTAAGATATTATTAACAAATCAATGTTAAAAGATCATATATGATATCATATTAAAGTAAATGATTATTGTATGATTCAATAACAATTATTTCACCATTATACAGGAGGTTAACCTACCGTCGACCAAGGAAAAAGTACAAAGTAAGGGATTTTCTTATCTCACTCTTAATTTCGTGAGAATTCCATTGTTCACCACTTATTTATTGCATGTGGTGTTTGTGTACTACCCATGATTGTATTCATTGTGTAATATACTTTAATTTATGGGTATTTACATCATCATTGTATGATCCTTCTTTCATGGGTTCATGTTTCATAAGTTACCAAATCGATAAGGGAATTTGAGATTTTAATTTCCACTCATTCGGCTTTACGCATATTACATTGATTATATTACTCCAAGATTATGTGTGGAATCACTATTCATTTGATTATGTCATAATTTCCACTCCCCTTCCTGTGGATATACTTTTGATACACATAATAACTCCATTTATAATTTCTCAAGTCATCGATATGAATTTGATAAGAGTAATTTTAACTCATTCTCCATTTGTTGAGTTAAACATCCAATTCATTGGTGTTGTTTTTACAAGATTATGTGTGAATGTCCTTTGATTGTTTTACACTAAATATCCAATAATATTTAGTGTATTTAAATTTTTCACACATAACTATGTTGTTGATTTATCCTTAACCTAAGGATACGGCCTTTATGAGAGATTTCGTCTCAACTTAAATTCCATTGAGACTTTTTTGTTGTTATACACCAAATCACATTTATGTGGTGTATATAATGTACTTTGACAAAGTATATCATGAATCCCTTTATTCTCATGATATTACATAGTTTTTATTACCTCAATTATTTGTATTCAATTGTCTCTCTTTTGGTTAGAATCTCTAACTAAAATACCATTTTTAAATGTTTTAAAGACTTATTCATCTAAATCTTTCTCATTAATGTCCATGTTTTAAAAATGGTTTTGAGGATTTATTTATATGGACATTAAAGTTTTCAAATCAAAACTCTTTTTAAAATTTTCAAAGTGGTATGAGACACTTTGATTCTAAAATCTATTTTAAATGTATTCTTGACAAATAGTGTGACTTTTATATGATTTCAAGAAAAAGGGGGATATTTCACTCTAATTGTTATGATGATTATTCTCATCTATGTCAATATCCTTAATTATTCTCGATTTAGGTTAATATGATACAATAAAATCTTCCATATTGTATCAAATGAGTTATGTTTGACTGTGGATGTGCTATTTTTATACCATTCATGGTTTTTTGATAAAGTATTGACATTTCGTATGCTAGTTTTAATACGAATGTTTATGATATGTTTAAACATTTTCATATGGGAATGCATTGGACTTAGTAAGTGACGGGTGGAGCCCTCTATAGCTCCTCGATGCATCGGTAGGTCTCATGAGACAAACTAGTGTCTTGGCACAAGGCCTTGGCAAAATCTTATTTGTAGTCTTGGCACGAGGCCTTGGCTATGTGGTTATGATAGTCTGGCATTATGCATTCCATCATTATAAAAGTGGTTATTGATATTGCATGTTATCATTAGACTAGTAGAATATCCATGTGAATAAGTAAATGGCATTATTTTATTTTATCTTTGCCATTTTATGCTGAAGTTCAAGTTTAAAAGGCTTTTGTTTTAGTTATAAACTGTCTTAAGTGTTTATGCTTATCTATGAAAGCTTCTGCTATAATGTTATCCTTACTGAGCATCTGAGCTCACCCCTTTCAATGTTTTATTTTTCCCAGGATTATGAAGAAGTAATTTATGAATGACCTGCAGGGATAGTATGAGGGGATATGAAGACAAGATGTTGTTGTAGTTTTTTTACCTTATGATGTAATGTAAGACTTATGAATATATCTAGTGTTTCCAAGACTATTAAACTAATCGGTCTTTCGAGACTTGATCCCTTGTGATCATGCCAATGTTATGTAATAATGCACTGACTCTGGGTATCTAGGGTCGGGGCGTTACAGTTGGTATCATAGGAAGTTTAGTACAAACCTTTGAAGCTGGATTTAGATAAACTCTGATTAGAGAACGTAGACCTAAGATGAACTTTGAGGATTAGTATAGAAGAACTTCCTAGAATTTTGGTATTGTAGAGATTTTGTGAGTTTTCTGAGCAATAAATCCCTGTCTGGATACGAGTAGGTAGAGGTGGCTCTGGCACAGATGTACCTAGGGGTAAAACCCGGAAACACCGCTTTGAGCTAGACTCGAACGGGAACTGGTGCACGGCAACGGGCCTTGCTGCAATCTTGGTTACGACACTCCCGGGGGATATGCTTAGGATAATTTACATTTTCTTTACAAACCTATTTAAAGTATTATATATATATAAGATGAGAGTAAATGACCTTGGTTAATCCTAATGTGTTTCAAATTGAGAATATGGTGACATGTTAATCTCTAAATGATTTTATGACTACTATTACTCACACAATGCTTTCTGGTTTTAGTCAATGGCTGGATTCCAAGGAAGTCATAGTGACTTTGAGAATGATGTACAAGGTGGGAACGATGGTGGCAATGAGCAACAAAATGGAATGTTGATAGGCGTAAAAGATATCGTCTTTATGCCAAATCAATTTTCCAAAAATATGATCAACAATATATATATTAACCGATTACCAGACTCAACAAAGAAGATAAAGGTGATGAATGATAAGAGCTCCAGTAGTGGAGACCATGGAGAAAGAAATCATCAATTTCCATCATGCAGGAAATGTGGAAGGAGACACCCAGGAAAGTGTCTCAATGAGACAAATAAATGCTCTACATGCGGGAATAAAGTACATAAAGTGAATAATTGCCGAAGAAAAATGAAGAGTACTATGGAAGAAGATAAAAATGGTCCCAAGAGTCCATTTACAGTCATTTTCCGTAAATGTAAGGGACCTGGACATTACCTGAGTGAATGCCCTATTCTATAGGATATTTTCTTTGTCAAAGAAGAAGCAATGTGGAAATAAATGGTTGGATAAATGTTTAAAAAGTATTAGTGCTCCTTGTTGATGGGTTTACTTTGGAATAATTTTCTCTTGTATTTGTAACCCCACAGTTTGCCATGTTAGAATGATATTTGAGGAATAATTATCTTTTCTCTTGTGGTTATAGTTATGAATAACCATTTGTTTTTATATGATCATTGGGTTTGAGGCAATTATAAGTTATTTGGGATGAAAATGAAAGGTATGACATAACATTTGGGGTTAAATTATGTTATGGTTATTTTGAGGAATTTATCTCATTTTGATAATGTTATAAAATATAGTTTTTGAAAAGGGACAACACACAGACCGTGTGACAACCCGTCGCGTCGGACAAAGCTGTGGGAATCGAACCCACAACCAAAGTGTGATTGGGATTTATCACCTACCACTAGACTACGTGAAGTCCCTGGTTAGTGTGACTATTATTTTTAGTTAAATGATTTTATTGATCAATAATAACTTGATTTGGGATCTTATGTCTTATCAAATGAATACCCTTAGTATAGGAAAATGATTTGGTGATTAAGTGATAAATGTTATTTTGGAAGTTGTTCGCTTTGGTGTGAACACTATATGCCCAAGGAAAATAGAATAGTATGGGATTTCATTTGAGGAATAATGGTGGATTTTTATCTATGTTTTTATTGTGGATTTATAATGATTTGGGTTATTTATGGAAATGATTAGGTTAATTACTTTTAAGTATGTGACTTTAGGAGTAATTAATGTCATTTGGAGATACAATTTAACTTGGAAGACTACATTCTTAATAAGTTTTGTTTTTCAATATTATTTTTGATTATATTAAAGGATTTTAAGGACAATTGGTTATTGAATGGTATTTATTTAACTTTGGGGTATTGTTGGTTTAATTTTGGAAATTAAGATTAGTGTTTATTTCTCTCAAGGAATATCCTTTTGGGGGATCCTTAGATCTTGTACTAACCATTTTGGTTTTGATTAATCTCTAAAGACAATGTAAATATATAGTTCATCCTACATGGATAATGTGATTCTATAGAAACTCTTCCAGTGTGACCAAGTCTTCTTGAATACTCATCGTTTAAAAAAAATGAGTTAGTGGTGGAAATTTATTAAAGAATGAAACTCTACTTAAAATGTAAGTATATATCTTTATATTCTTAGTCAATATCATAAATGAATTCCTCATCCTTATGTAATGTAACTTAAAACAAAAAAATGTTGTCAGTTTACTTTCCTATTAGGAGAATAATGGCCGTTTTTCCCAACATAAGTTTGTGGTTTTCTTATTGTTAACTTTCTCCTGATCATGATTTCTATCCCTCTCCATCAGAACTTGACACTTAGTTTATCATCCATATCCATGTTTTCTTACATGGAATCCGAGTATGGGTTATCTTGGTTGACCTTTATACCTCTCTTTCTTCCCTTTAAAGTGATAGTTTTATTGACTCTTTTTCCGATGTGGGACTTTCCATTATATTCCCAAGCACAATTTTAAAAATTGCGAGGACGTAATTTATTGAATGAGGGGAGAATGTAACACCCCAAGATTCCACAGTACGTTTCCCTTCGAATAATGCGATAGCATGTGTTGTACGCAACATCGAGTTCTAACACACCACAACCAATCAAACTAGCCATTATGAATAGTAATACATACTTTTTGAAATTATATATATTTTATATTTCAAAATGAACTTCATTTTTGGATTCGAAATATCGAAATTATCCTAAGTTGAATTTTTGGTATTTTTCTGAGAACTTCCAATTTTTATGAATAGTGAAAAATACTTAAAAACAACCTTTTAATCAAAATAATTTATAGTGATAAATTATATTATTGAGTGGTTTTAAAGTATAATTAGAATATATTTTTACCATTTTATCCAATGGTGTTCATTATAATTAATTTCACTTTGAAATTTGACATAAACAATTATCAATCTTTTGATATATATTGTTTCTTAAAAACACGCTATTTGTTGTGACAGCGGGAATTAATTATAAAATTAATTAATGCAACTTATATGTTTGGAATTTTGTAAAATATACATCATTTTTGAGTTCGGAATATCAATTATAGCTTAGGGTGAAATTTTGGCATTATTCTAAAAAACTTCAATTTTTGATGAATAGTGAAACTACTAAGTGGTAGTTAAAAAAACTGAATTTTTCATAAAACTTAATTTTACCGCTTCTGTGAATGGAATTTCGAAAATCTGAGAGACACGGTTAATATCAATAAGTAAAATGTGGTTCAATGAGATGAAAATAATTTTTGGTGAATAGTAACTTTTTACTTTTATTTACCACGGTTAAAAGTAAATAGGGTAATTAAAGGTAAAAATGATATTAATATTATCCTAACACATGTCCTAATTCTATTGGACAAGTGTATCTCGACCAAAACAGCCTTGGTAATAAAATATTATCATTTAGGTCCACTTGGATTAGATTAGGACATTTATTATTATTTAATTCAAAGAAGAGTTAAAAGAGTTAAAATCAAAGTTTATTTGCTAAAACATTCTTAATATAGGGTTATACATAAGATAAATTATATTGTAAATATTCATTAGAAAGATAAAATGATTTCATACATAATGGTATTTTATTTATAATTTTTAGACATTAAATAAGTTAATTTATTTATGACACAATGATGATGCAGTAATTACCATAATAGTGAAAAATTAAAATAATTGATATTATAAATACCCAAATAAATATAATTTGAGACTTTTATTGAATTAAACTAATTTTATAGGTTAATATGACATGTTAGGATTGATTCAATTAACTTTTTTTGAAGTAATAATTCTGTTATGATGTTTACAAAAATCAATTATTGAATAGTTTCAAAACTGACATAAAATAGTTTTTAAAACAAATATTATATTATTAATTGATATTAAATTCCTAAAAATCTAAGGTTCGTCCAAGAGACTTATATCATGATAGGTTCATCATTAATGGACCACTTGTGGGTCGCTTGGATGTATATAGTAAGTTTATTAACTATATAATATAAAAATACAAAGTGACATGGTAAATGTCAAACTAATTAACTAAGAGTTAAAACTAAAAGATAAGTTTAATATAGTGACCCAAACCTATCTAAATTCTATTGGATGAATGTTTTTCGACCTATCCCCACCCTAACCTTTGAATAATCAACTTTGAAGCCATTAGAAACCTAATATGAATTTATTATAAATTAATATTTCTAGCTTTTCCCAAGGTGCCCCTCACCCCTCTTATAAAAGGGAACTCCTAATTCTCATTTCTTCACACCTTCAAAGCCTTTTGGTTCGGCCAAACCCTTCCCAAATACTCTCTCAACTTCCCTAAATACAACCTAGAGACCTTAGTTTGATCAGAAAGCCAAACTAAGGAGCCCTTTTGATCAAATCAAAAGGAAGAACCCGAAGAAGAGGTAATGTTTTCACCACCCCTTTTCAAGTTCCTTTCTTCTTCCACTTCTTCTTTATTTGTTATTACCATTATAAAATAATAACTCCAGTATCATATATATACTGTGATGTTATTATAAATATGGTACAACCATATTCAGTATTCTATCCATCCTTTGAATAACATGTCACCATACGTGCGTACGTACGGCTTACCATCTCCACGTTGTGGTGTAATTGTTATTCAATATATTATTATTTGGGTGGGTATAATAATGATGTGTAACTCATGTAAATAATAAATATAACATGATAATGATTCTGTATATATGATATACCATCCAATTATATATTATTTTAATATGAAAAGAATGATATTGTCGCTCGTGCGTACGTACGGACTACCGTCTCCACGAACGCGATGAGATTCATTCTCCATCATATCCATTCAAGTATAATTATAATTTGATGATTTAAAAATAGTATCTAAGGACTTTATATCATTCTGGATATGAATAATATACATCCCATTAATAACGAATATGGCTCACATAACAAATAATATAAAGTAAAATGAACTCGTTAACACCCGAAATGATGATAATTCTAAGATATTATTAACAAATAAATGTTAAAAGATCATATATGATATAATATTAAAGTAAATGATTCTTGTACAATTCAATAATAATTATTTCACCATTATACAGGAGGTTAACCTACCGTCGACCAAGGAAAAAGTACAAAGTAAGAGATTTTCTTATCTCACTCTTAATTTCGTGAGAATTCCATTATTCACCACTTATTTATTGCATGTGGTGTATGTGTACTGACCATGATTGTATTCATTGTGTAATATACTTTAATTTATGGGTATTTACATCATCATTGTATGATCCTTCTTTCATGGTTGCATGTTCCATAAGTTACCAAATCGGTAAGGGAATTTGAGATTTAACTTTCCACTCATTCGGCTTTACGCATATTACATTGATTATATTACTCCAAGATTATGTGTGGAATCACTATTAATTTGATTATGTCATAATTTACACTCCGCTTCCTGTGGATATACTATTGATACACATAATAACACCATTGATAATTTCTCAAGTCATCGATATGAATTTGATAAGAGTAATTTTAACTCATTCTCCATTTGTTGAGTTAAACATCCAATTCATTGGTGTTGTTTTTACAAGATTATGTGTGAATGTAATTTGATTGTTTTACACTAAATATCCAATCATATTTAGTTTATTTATATTTTTCACACATAACTATGTTGTTGATTTATCCTTAACCTAAGGATACGACCTTTATGAGAGATTTCATCTCAACTTAAATTCCATTGAGACTTCTTTGTTGTTATACACCAAATCACATTTATGTGGTGTATATAATGTACTTTGACAAAGTATATCATGAATCCCTTTATTCTCATGATATTACGAAGTTTTTATTACCTCAATTATTTTTATTCAAGTGTCTCTCTTTTGGTTAGAATCTCTAACTAAAATACCATTTTTAAATGTTTTAAAGACTTATTCATCTAAATATTTCTCATTAATGTCCATGTTTTAAAAATGTTTTTAAGGATTTATTTATATGGACATTAAAGTTTTCAAATCAAAACTCTTTTTAAAATTTTCAAAGTGGTATGGGACACTTTGATTTTAAAATCTGTTTTAAATGTATTCTTGACAAATAGTGTGACTTTTATATGATTTCAAGAAAAAGGGGGATATTTCACTCTAATTGTTATGATGATTATTCTCATCTATGTAAATATCCTTAATTATTCTTGATTGAGATTAATATGATACAATACAATCTTCCATATTGTATCAAATGAGTTATGTTTGACTGTGGATGTTCTATTTTTATACCATTCATGGTTTGTTGATAAAGTATTGACATTTCGTATGCTAGTTTTAATACGAATGTTTATGATATGTTTAAACCTTTTCATATGGGAATGCATTGGACTTAGTAAGTGATGGGTGGAGCCCTCTATAGCTCCTCGATGCATCGGTAGGTCTCATGAGACAAACTAGTATCTTGGCACAAGCCCTTGGAAAAATCTTATTTGTAGTCTTGGCACGAGGCCTTGACTATGTGGTTATGATAGTATGGCATTATGCATTCCATCATTATGAAAGTGGTTGTTGATATTGCATGTGATCATTCGACTAGTAGAATATCCATGTGAATAAGTAAATGACATTATTTTATTTTATCTTTTCCATTTTATGCTGAAGTTCAAGTTTAAAAGGATTTTGTTTTAGTTATAAACTACCTTAAGTGTTTATGCTTATCTATGAAAGCTTCTGCTAAAATGTTATCCTTACTGAGCATCTGAGCTCACCCCTTTCAATGTTTTATTTTTCCCAGGATTATGAAGAAGTAATTTATGAATGACCTGCAGGGATAGTATGAGGGGATATGAAGACAATATGTTGTTGTAGTTTTTTTACCTTATGATGTAATGTAAGACTTATGAATATATCTAGTGTTTCCAAGACTACTAAACTAATCGGTCTTTCGAGACTTGATCCCTTGTGATCATGCCAATGTTATGTAATAATGCACTGACTCTGGGTATCTAGGGTCGGGGCGTTACAATTTTAATCTCATTGAACCAAATTTTACTTCCTAATGACAACCATGTATGTCGGATTTTTGAAATTCAAAACACAGAGGTGGTAAAATTTCATTTAGATGAAAAATCAGTTTTTTTAAGTACCACTTAGTGGTTTCACTATTCATCAAAAAATTGAAGTTTTTCAGAAAAATACCAAAAATTCACCCTAATCTATATTTGATATTCCGAATTCAAAAATGATTTATATTTTAAAAAATTCAAAACATATAAGTTTCATTAATTAATTTAATAATTAATTCCCGCTGTCAAAACAAATGGCGTGTTTTTATGAAACAAAAAGTATCAAAAGATTGACACTAGTTTAAGTCCAATTTCAAAGTGAAATTAATTCCAATTTCCACTATTGGATTAAATGGTAAAAATATATTCTAATTTCACTTTAAAACCAATTAAAAATATAATATAATCATATAAAATAATTAGATTAAAAAGAGGTTTTGAATTAAAATACAACATTTTCACTATTCATTAAAAAATGAACTTTATCGGAAAAATACCAAAAATTTACACAAAGTAAATTTTGATGTCCAGATTCTAAAGAAGGATTTTATTTTTTCAAATAGAACATATAAAATTTTCAAAAGTATATTTAAAAAGGGTTCTCTATCAAAAGGCGTTTAATCGACCTTTTAAAGAATATTAGAAGATTTATGCTTAAAATTGGATTCATTTGCATTTTACGCCTCTAACATTTATTGGATAAAAGTAAAAATATTTGAAAAACATATATAATCATTTTATAGTTAGTTCCATTCTTTCCTGCCATTACAATGGCTAGGCATTGACTACCATTTAAAATAATATTATTTTATTACTAGTGTGCAACGTAAGATTTCAAAGAAACTCTTTGTTGCGTATCGGGTTCGCTATCAAACATAGCAACCCATTTAAAGTAAAATCAAAATTTTATTCACAAATAGGGATAAATATAAAAAATTTCATATTCTTTATTTACCTGGGGTGTTAAATTTACATAAGAACATGAAGCATAATATAAGTATATGAACATATAAAAATAGGCATAAGATGGAAATGTGGCTACATCATAAACATGATACTTATGTAAACATATCACCAAATATCAGTGAGGTGTATTAAAGAATATTACAAAGTATTTTGACCAATTTAATCATAAAATACTACCATTTAATGCTTAAAAGTTATCATGAACATTTAATCTATAGATATTACTCCTTTATGCAATGCATTATAGTTCTATTTGGTCACACCCTTCATATGTCTAACATTATGCGTGCCACATCGATTAAGAATAATGAGTAAAGATCATTTATAAACCATTATTAGGGAATGTGGGTTTTATAAAAGTATTTCACCAATAAATATTTAAATAATACATCTAAATTAATATCCTTGAATGAAAATAGTTATGGCTATTCATTATATGAAAATATAGCATGGGAAATCAAGTGTTTTTTAGAGTAGCATAACAAGTATAAAAAAAGGATCTTGAAACAAGTTTAATGAGAGTGAAATTAATTCTCTCATTATCAATACATAATGATCACAATAATTATAGTGTTTATAAATACTTTAAAACATAATAAATTTAGAATCAAAATGTTTATACAAAAGAAGAACTTGAATTGAAAACGTGGAGGAAGAGAACCTTTACCTTGTGATGATTATTCTTATAGTTAGAGAGAGAATTTTTAGAACATTAGAACCACATTGGAGAGAATCTTTAGAGGGATTTTAAGTGAGGATTTTTTTTCAATGGATTTGGTGTGGATAGTGAGGGGGGAATGAGTGGGTATTTATACTTGAGGAGGGGTGGGTTTAAGGGATAAAATAAAGATAATTTTATTATTAAGGATAACCACTTTTGGGTAACATTAATTTCAAATAATTTGGTTGATAATTTTTTTTAAACTTTGGTTGAGTATAATAAATACATAAACCAAAAATTTAAAGTTTTTATTTTTTATTTTCTTATGTCTTTACAATTTAATTTTAACCCTTTACATTATTTTACATATACCACAATAACACTTTTTTTACCATGGTAACCTTTTTCTCCTAAAAAATAAATTTTCCTTATTTAAAAATTTACACCTTATAATTTTTAATATCTAATAAATTTTAATTTATTCAATTTATAAAAGTGATAAAAATTAATTATAATATTATATGCACAAAACTCATAAAAATATTTTTTTAGAACAGTTAAAATCATGATATTTAAAATGATAAACATGTGTTTCCAAATATAACTCATTATGTATTATTTTATTTAATAAATAAATTTTTATCAATAAAAATTATTAATAAATTTTAAATCAATATCTTATCATGGTTATATCTTAAGAGTTATGGTATTTCGTTAAAAACGATATTTTCACTTTTTACCCCCAAAATTAACTTCTTAAAAAATTATCATAAATACATGCTAAGATAATTTTAATGTTCCAATTATAAAATTTATATTTATTTTATAAATACAATTATCTAAATATGAGAATTTTAAATTCTAGATAAAAATATTTAGTTATCTAAATATAATAGTTTTTATGACATAAAAAAGTTTTTGACCATTATAAAATTACTTTGGATTTTGTAAATTTATATTATCATTTAGAAAATGTTTTGTAAGTTTATTTAATTAAAATAAAATTTATTTAAAACTTATAAATTTATCATAAAACATAATTTTAATATAATTTAAATATATTTATTGTTTTTAAAAATATAATTTGGGATTCTTCCTTCATAACTCCAATGGGCACTTTATTGAATCCTCATAAATAATACTAATAATGACCAACTATATTCTTGATTAATGGATATAATTTACATCAACCATACTATATAATGTTCATAATTATGAATGACCATATTTCCTTATAAATATGCTATCAGACTCACTTCACTATTCACTACTCACAAAGGTTCTTACACAACCTTTCATAATGTCCTCTGTTTTCCTAATGCTTTTCTTTCATTTTACTGCCATTATAGAAGGAGAAATCTTTATGGGGGAATTTGAGCCTATATATTTTCTTTTAGGGAATGTACTATTATTTTATTTTTATATACCTTTACTTTTCCAAGTTGTTGTATTTCATATCAATGCATGATGTGTAATGTTCTTATCAAATGTAATAGTCGTTCTATGAGTGACTATTATAAAACATAATAAAAAACATTGTTGAGAGGAATGAGTTATTTTATTAAGAGAAGAATATTTTTTGGGTACTTATAGATATATTTTATATTTATGGTTATATTTTATACCCTTCCATATTTTCTATTAGCTGTAAGTTTTATTTTTATTAGAACTATTTGATATTTTCTTATCTTTTTTATTATTAATAAAATAGGAATATGTTTTTATGGTTTTTTTTATTATCAATAAGGAGGATAATAATGAGTGGATCCTTTCCATTTATTTCTTTATTTTTTTTATAATTACTTATCCCTATATTTATTAATTATTTATTAATTATTTATTATTCTTTTATTCTCATATTTTATGTTTAAAGCTTGGACTGCTTATAGAAGAAAATAATGGCATTGAATCTATATTAAAGAAAATTGGTAAATTATAAAATATTATATTTCATAAGAATTTTATTATGTTTGGACAATGATTATTTTTTTGCAAATTATATTATCTTATACATGAATGAAATCATCATGTATTGGAAGATTGATAATTCTATTAAGTGAAAATAATTATGCACCGAGAAGAAGATATTACATATATTTATAAGTTATAGAAATATATTACATATTTATAGTTTCAAAAAGGAAAATATATTATTATTTGGAGTTAAGGATATTACATATGAATTTTAAAATTTCACTAATTTCAATATATTATACATTTCAGAGAAGTAGTTGAAAATATTTTATGTACTGAGTAATTTCTTACATTTTTAGAATTCAGTAAAGGAAAGTATATTATATATATAGTGGAGTTTGAAGAAATATATTGCACATTATATAAAAATAAGAAAATCTATAGGAATATTTCTAAGTCAAATATATTACGTATGTAGATTTTATTATATATGAAGTTCAACATCTTTTAGATTATAATTTTGGTTATGGAAAGTTTCTTATGTATGTTGTGTTAATGATTTTTCTTAAATTTTAGAATCATCTTAAAAGATATCAGAGTTGGAAATATATTATATATTGGATGGAATATATTATTCATTGAGGTTTCAAGAGTTAAATATTCAAAAGCTATCTACCATTTTTTATAAAAGAATTATCAATCATATACTATGATTTATAATTCAGAAAACTATTTGGAATTTAGAATAAATATTTTTAAAGTAATTATTCAGAGAATAAAAGGCTAATTATTATATACAATTTGATTAATATTTAAATTGAAATTATTAATATGATTCAAATGAATATTTTTATATAGAAATTGAGAATTGTTACTAAGGATCTATGATTGATTATTGGTAATGGTATTATTTATTTATTTGAATTATTATTGTAGTAGTAATATTTTATAGGTTGTTTCCACATGAAGATTATCATTGATTATTAAAGAATGATCATGGAGTTAGTTAATGTTTTATCATTCTATTTAAGAGGAATGGAGATACATGTAGTGATATATATAAGAGACACAATATACACTTTTTGATTCTAAAGTGTTAAAACATTGATATATTTCCTTTTCTAGATTTCCCAAGATTCATAATTTTATTTATATTGTAGGTTCTAAGATTAATATTTATATACCAAACAAAAAATTTGAAATATTTTAGTGGTTTCATTATTTTATCTTTCCATTATATTGAATTTTTTTCACTATAATGTTTTTTTCATGTGTCCCACAAACTAATTATACCTTCATATATAGTATCTATCTAGTCATGATAACCTGAAAAAAGCATGACATAGGTTCTAATTATACCAAAAAATTTAAAGTTTTTTTTTATTCCTACAATTTAAAAAGAAAGATATATGTTTAGGTCCACTTCTAAAAATTCAGGTTGGGTCTTCTCCCGTCAAAAGGCTAGGATTCTCTCTATTCCTATAATAGGTAAAGGTTTTGTGCAGAGTTGTCAATATCCTTTAAAAGTGAAGTTTTTATACTATATACCATACCAATCAAAGAGTATAGGGTTATAATGAGTGTATGTAAGATCATTTGGATCTATACTACTTTGAAAAATCCTTGTGTTCTCATATACTTTATTATTATTCTTACACTCTTCACTCATCACTGATTTATTGTTTACAGTTGAATTATTTAATATTTTTCTCCACTACATTTCATATGATTATTTAAAGTAATCTGATATTTTTAAGATTGATAATTCACCCACTTGTATATTTACATCCTGGTTGGGACATTACACATACACACACACACCTCATTTTTTTATTCCCATACACTTACTTGATCTATCTAAATCAAGGTCCCAACTACCATACTCATCATAGAAGAGGAAAAATACCAAATTGGTTAAGCTTTAACTGATGACATGATCACTAACATACAAAAAAACCCTCTAATTAACATAACCTCAAGATTTGTATAAGATAAGTATCAAATCATGAAGGTTCTCATGCAAGGTATATCATTAACCTCAAGTATGTATAAATCCAAAAATGAACCATGCACCTCTAGTATACCAAAGATATAGTGTATAACACTATGTCGTGTACTTCATGGTTCATTTAATGCATAAAACCCCATTTGTGGCTCATGAACATGTTCAATATCTTGATACTAGAATCTTACTCATTATAATATTAATATTTAATCATAACTTATAAAAATACATGATGATTAATAGTCAAGGATAACTTAAAATCATACCTTGAAAGATAAATTGTCACAAACCAAGCTGGGATTCCATCCAACCTGACACCCGACCCAACCCATGACCTGACCTGAAGGATTTTATCTATCCCCATGGGCTGAAAACTAGTTCTTGGTCATAAAACAACACACTTTGGGAATTAATTTTCACATATAATTAACCATGAACAATCAACAAGAATAAAAAATCATCACATAACCATTAACCACATGGCATGTAATTATTACAAGCTAAACATTTTACAACTTTAAATAGAAAACCAAAATACAAAAAAGGGAAGGGGAACCAACTATACAACCCAACCTCCATGCTACAAGAGGGCCATCACCATCATGCCACATCCACAAAAACATGCAAAATGTGGAATCTCTAGAAACCAGATCCACTGCAACCACTATAGAACACCTTACCTTTAACTAGGTCAAACATACCTAGATCTATGTACAAATGATGAAGTATTTATGGTGTGAGACAATACTTAGTATGATATCACCTCAAATAGATCCCATTATATAACTTCATAAGACAAATATACATTCAAGTTTTTTATAAAAACAAAGGAAAATTTTCAAGGAAACTCATTAATAAAACATTACTGAGAAAAATTTCAAGGAAAACATGCTTTTAAATTTAAATGAAAAGTAGTGACCACCATATGATGATGATAAGAATAAAATTATATGAGCACTATGGGAAACCACTAAGGCACTAGTGTAAATGGGACCCTAGGAACCTCCTACCTTGGTGAAATGGTATAGAAACCATAAACCTCAATGTCTTCATGCATGATACACTAGTGAGGAATCCATCCAAAGTTCTAATGGTTTCCAGTAATCATCATAATTTAGTTAGTGTTGTAGAGTCATTCCTGCTAGAGGGAACTGAGCTTTAACCCTGCTAATATGACTTGCGTACTAGTCCAAGTCCTCCCATTTAGTTACTATGGATTTGATTTTTTTCTTAATTTCCACCTCTCATGTCACAAGAATCACCAATTACACAAACACACTTCCAACATTAAAATTACCAATCCAAATAACCATTTTCAAAACCCATTACAAAACACACACATGTCCAATGTTAGAAACATCCATGAAAACCAACCATTTTAATTTGGGAAGTCATATTTCAACCCATAAGAACACCAAAATCCTTTGGAAACGTGATTCAAAACAACCAAAAAATCCATATAACACATTTAGAAAGAAAATAAAGCATACCAAAGTCATCCAATAATGTTTAAAGAATTTAATCACCTACCTCAAGCTTTGAAACTTCTAGAATTCAGTGGAAAACTACAACCTCACAACAAGGGGACCCTATAAAGGTAATATCATTCCATAAACATAAATATTAAACCCAAGAAACCATGATTATACCCACTTTAGGTCACCCAATCCACTGGAGAAGAGATAATTCAATAAAAATGGAAGGAGAACCAAAGAGGAAAGAAAAAACAAGAAGAGGAAGAAATTACTTGATGATATATTGAAGATTAAACACCAAATATACCAAATTAATGAGGTCCAAGGGAGACAAGAGGGAGGGGGAGAGGTTTTTAGGGTTTTGAAACACGAATGGGGAAACAAATGGTGGATTTTAGGTTAAATTTGAAGGGGTAAAAAGTTTAAATTCAACATTTTTAATGATTTGGATTGGATACATAGTCTGGCCATACTCTCTACCAAACCACAAAGAAACCATGAGATAACTCTATCCATAAGGAAGAGAGTCCACATAGTTATCCTAGGGAGGCCATATGCTCGTACGGTCAATTGTGAGCCTGAAATAGAACCACTGTTTGGGTGTAAAATCTATTCTAGGTTGGGAAATAATTTCTACTAACCGTTCACCAACTGTGTTCCACCTGATTTCAGGTAAAAAAAACTCAATTTTCCACTAGAAACGTATAATAAATCCAAGAGACCAAGATAATGATGAAAATAAAAGGTAAAATACCATAAAATAAATTATAGATGTGACATAAATTATTATTTCATTTCATGAGTATATGTAGACAACGTAAAAAAATGACAAATTGGAGATCACCTTTTGTATAACATGATAGTTTTATATTCTTAAAATCATTTAATAATTAATAAAACCATACATAAGTTTTTTTCTTATCATATCATATATGACAGACTGCTAGATTAGCCTTATGCTTGTTGCACCTTTAATCTTTTATTAAAATTATTACATCCAAATGTAATTATAACCACATATCTACATAAAAATCTAATAAAACCATCTTATTAAACTCTTTTAGTGAGTAAAATATATGAAGAAATATGGTTTGAAGAATGGTGAGACATATGAATCATATTCTTAAAGTTAAACTCCTTGATCTAGTATTTAAATGCCTTTACTCTACAACAACTAATATTATGATGTTAATAATTTTTTTATACTCATATCTCTTTCTAAGTTCATATTCATCATCATTATTGAAACCCTTACCATCAAATATTTCCCTTGAAACCTTTTGGTAACTAATGATACTCATTACATTAATCTGTTACCAACATCCCCTAAACCCCTTTAGGATATAAAGTGACATTCAATTTGTGCTTTGACTAGAATAATCTTGTATTTGTTAACTTTTAACTTTTATAATTCTAAAAATACCCCCACTAGCCTCTTATAAATTATATTCTTTTCAAACTATCATGTTAAGATACAAAAAAATTCTTTGTGTTATGAAATAACACTCATTTCCTTTAGTGAAATATTTAACCAATAAGCTATTATAGCCAAATATTATATGATATTCTATATATTTAGATCCTTATTTAAAATATGACACTAATGGTGGGATAAAATCCCTCATATTTTTAAAAACATATAGATAAACAGTTTATTCAGGATAAAACATTTTTATCCTTTTTATTATTCTCAAGTATGATATCTAATTTTATGAATAAAAAACTACGTGTACTAAAACCATCATAATTTAAATTTTAATACAAATAATTTTTTATAAACAAACTCTTGTTTACAAACATCTTCTCTTATCATATAATAGAAATAATATGAAAATACATGTAATGGACCGACCTGAGATACCGTCACAAACTAGTACTCAACTTGATCCACTACATTCTCGAAGGTCATTACCGATCCCCATGGGAAGGATACTAGAAACCAGACATAAAAAACCTTGAGAGAATTTTCTTTCACAATCCGAAGAAGATGAAATGGAATATGTGTATACATAGATAAATAATATCAAAATAAAAATAGGGAATAATATATACGATAACTGAATAAACACTAGAAGTGATACAACTCAAGTAGTCAGAAACAAACCTCAAAGTACAAGTCCAAAAACAAAGGAAAACTAAATCAAAGGAAACTAATCAATGTGATAATGTGGGAAATGTATTGTTATCTCACCACCAACAACCCATACCTAGATGACATAAATCCCAACACCTCACTATGGTATCTTTCCTTTTCTCATATACACTGCTTAAGGGGTGTGTAGGATGTGAGCTAAACATGATCAGTAGGATCCCACCACGGTGTTCCATATCAAGTATCTATACAAATAATCCTGATATTCATATTTTAAAGAAAACATGTCATGATGAATGATAAATTAGTTTATATCAAAATCATGGTAAATATTTCCATTTTTCTATATTTCCAAAACAAGATAATATTTTTTAAGAAACATAATTTTCATAAACATTTATCAAATTCAAATAATTTATATCAAATAAAAAATAATAAAAATCCAAACAACACTGGTAAATATGCCAAGGATCACAACAGGTCAAGCTAACAGACTACTCGTACCATAATCAATGACTAGTGCACACTCAATACCCTAGAACAATAGTTATAGGGAGCATAGGAATACCCCATGAGTGAAACACATAAAAATGTCAATATGAAGTCCCTAGAACAACATACCATGGGAGTAGAGGAACATCCCATTAGTGAACCCCCCGATAGTAAAATAGATGATGGACCTAAGCTACACCTTCCACCTAGGTACCCAAGGCTTCCCATGTGATTCATTTCCCAAATCACTTAAAAACGTATTTTCACAATCAATTTCAAACATTTTCTTTTATCAATCCTTCTTTTAAAACCCATTTTGCAACCCATTTCGCAATACTTTGAAAACACCATTTTACTTTTCCCAAAATGAAGGGAAAAACCATATATTATAGAAAATCCATTTACACACAAAAATAAATCATGCCAATTTATTTAATAATAAATTTATAAAATAGTAGGAATCAAAGTTCATTCAATAAAGGAAAAAAACCACCTAACTCAAATCAAGTTAGACACCGCCCTCAGGGGGATCCAACAACACTATAAGGAATGTAAAGAAAATGAAAAAGTCTCTAACAATGATCCCCAAATCTTATAATCAAAATCCATAACAAACTAGGTCCAATAGAGATATTAAATCACATATACCTCGATAAACACACCCTTGACACCACAACCAACATAAGGACCAACCACAAGGAGTAGACCACACAATGAATCTTGAAAGGATCAAATAAATATCACCATAAGGAAATAAAATAAAAAATTCAATGAGATGATTTTACTATGACTAATGAAAATATAGAAGTAGAAAGGAATATTATTGAGAGAGACACAATGTAAATTCTATGGAGACAAAGCACCGAACGAAGTGGTCCAGAAGGAGCAGTGACACCAAAAATATCCTAGAATTTTCTAGGGTTTGAGGTAGGGATTATCAAGATATAATGAATTATGATTCATTCTTTGATCATGATTAAAACCTACAGTTCAGGAATGATTCACATCATGAATACCCGATTCAAAGAGTGAATCCTTCAAGTTGCATGTATGCTGAAAAAGGTATTGCCTCAGCTTAAAAAAACAAGACTAACCATTTCATTACATGAACATGTTTCATGTCCTGAACCAATTTTACACTCTAATAATAATTTTTGGCAGCTCCCTAGAGACATATTCACATCGCGAATAAATTTCATGACATGCATATTCCCTGCAAGTAGTACCCAATCCTATTTTTGTTGAAAATTTATAAAATGATTCATGATTCCCTCTAAACATGAAAACATAGTCTTAAACATAAAAATATCACACCTTAAAATATAATATGTTACAGTACATATCCTTTAAAAATTCATACAAGCTTCATATATTTTAATTTTTCATGTATTCCATGATTCAAAAACTCTTTTCTTTATCAAATAGATGAAAAATATAATCAATTTCAATTATTTACTTAATTTTGAAATCCTATATATTTATAACACTTGTAAAACATACAGTTAGTATCATATAACCTTCAAAACCAATGAATTATTTCTATAACACCTATACTTAATATGGATTATCTATGATCTAAAACTATTTTATTTTATTTTAAATAAACCACTTTTTTGTTTGAGTGTGATCCTTACAAATTATTAGATATTTAATTACAAAACTACACTAAAAACCACTAAAAATAAAATAACTACAAATTTAAAATTCTAAAATTCAAACACCACAAATTTGAATGGATAAATTAAAAAAACCAACCATGTGATGCCTAGAGTCATGCACCCTGACATTCCATCACATCATTGATGTCACCAAGCACCTTTGAGAGTAGATCAATAAAAAATAATATGAGCATCTACATTGAAATAATGAAGCCTCACCCCAGTACAACATTGTCTCAATGTTCATCATCAGAATTAACTTTTCCTATTGGAAGACATTTTCAGAGAAAACCCCTAACACACCAAGTTAGAAACCACCAATAAAGCATCAAAATCTCCTCTACACCAAAGAAAAGTTCTGAAAATAAAAATACCACCATATAATTTCACCTTGTATCCTATAAAAACACCTATATCACATATAATCACTCCTTAGAAGGTCATAAAAGTATCAAAATGAAGAATATCTAGAGAAACTCCCATGATTGAATCTGATTTATAACTACCCTAAAAGTATACCATAATTCCAAAACCAAGGAACATTATGGGGGAAACCCAAAATAGTATAACATCGATCTATATAGGGAAGAATATACTATGGAAACCATAAAAGAAGAGGGGAACAAACCCTAAAAATGAACCTAAAAATTCTAAAGGAAACACACCAAATGAAAGGCCCACACCCACACTCCATAGTGTTTCTCAAATCCATTTAGATATCCTAGATTATTACATTATATGGATATAATTTCCTTCCATCCTGAATTTACATTTAGGTTTTAATAATCAAGACTGGATACTTAAAGAAACATCATTGTACTCTTAAAATAACTTTTATTCTTCCAATTTGAATCTATCCTTAGCACTTTATTAATATTGGGTAAAATTTTGTTAAAACTCATTAACATTATTATAAAATTTCAAATGATGATTCCAAAATAAATTTCATAACCAAAATAAGCCTTAAAGAAACCCTCAATATTACCAAGTCATTAATATACCCAATAATAGTATGTGAGTAGATACTAAAATTCCTATGGTCATGTTGCATATAATTCCTTTGAAACACTAATTTGAATTATTTTATGCTTTTTATATCAATATTTTTCTTTATAAAGGATTTATCTTAAGGTAATGTTTGATAATTATTCTATTTATCTATAACATAATATTTTATTATATGAGTATCATGTTTCACATACATTTAATAATGATGAAATCTTTTAAAATACATCATATCCATTAGTGGGTTAAGTTAGATATTTCATAATGGATTATTTTAGTTAATCATGTAAATAATTCTTGACTATATCTACTAGAAACTTATATCAATCATATTAAATATGATTATCTAAAGTTTTTTTCCAATGTAATATTAATGGTTAGGGTTTCAAAACTATGTGTAGCCTAAATTATATGAAAAAAATAAGGCACCTAACTATTAGGGAAACCTCATTGCACAATTTCATCACATAAGATAAAATAGAGGCACACATATTTGGTATGGCCTACCCAGTGGGATGATCATGGTCTTGAAAAGTGTCACTTTGAACAGAATATAACACTCAATATTTTAAGTGGAATTTAATCTTACCATCTTATCTCATCTATTTTCTTTATATAATTTCATGATTATAATGATTTAGTTTGTAATCCTATTCTTTACATCAAATCAATATGTTAAAACCAAATTGATGTGAAACCCTTTACATTACCCATAACTTGTGTTACTGACTCAAAATAAAAGACAACTATATTTTTACACAACCAAATGAATATCATGAATAAGGTACATGAAATAATTTCATGTAAAGGTTAATAGTGATTTTGTTCTAGAGATCCTAATTCCAGCCAGCATTTGTGCCTGTAATTGTGTGGATGTGGTGATGAGAGGGGTGTTCTGGTTTGTGGCTCGAGGCTCATGTTGCTCACATAGTTTGAGATGTTTTTCTTACCGAGGTGGTATGATAGTGATCTATTTGAAAGTTGTTTGAAATTTTCATTTTTAATTTTTAATCTTGAATGATGGTTCTTGGTTTGGAGATTTTTAATTGGTTTTGAGGTGGGATTGAGGTGACTGCACAATGCCTATCCCCTTTATCTTCATTTCTTTCAACTTAGTAATTTTTTATTAACTTTTTAATCTACCTTTGCACTGGTTATAGTATATCTAAATTTTATTTTGAGGATCCCACTTCACCACAAATTAGTTTGTCCATAAAATTGGAAAAAATGAATTGGAGTGATTTATATGAAATCAATAATCCCCATAAGGGTAATCTTGAAAAAATAGATAGCCAAACCCCACTTTTCTTGACAAGCAAAAGCCTCTGAGTTAGTGACCCAAAGTTCCTTTATCCAAAGATACTTTACTTGAGAGAGACCTCAACTACATCATAATTCTAACAAATAATATGTATAAACTATAAATAATCTTTAAATTCATGATCAAAACCTAGTATAATCTAAATTTAAGACAAAAGAAAATTAAATTAATTGTCATACCTAACATGTAACTCCTTAAATGCATGTATGAAAATTTATATAAGAAATTTAACTCTTTAAACTAAATCATAAAACATTTTGTAGTATAAATAATTTATAACTATGAATTATATAGGGAATATACTAAATAAATGAACAATTAGTAAATTTAAACATGACAAAAATAATTTATGAAAAATTTATAATTCAATCCGTTATAACTTCTTTATAACTTGGCCATGAAATATTACATAACTAAAAAAATATAATCACTTCATATTTATTTATAATATGAACTCCTTAATATTATTCTTTTATATCTAATTTAATTTGAATATATTATATCTAGAGTGTGATATATATATATATATTTATTTATTTATGAACTATTCATATATTATGTAATATTTAGAATATCTCATATTTAAGATTTAAATATTGATTATAAAAATTATCAAAACTCCTTTTGATATGGTTTAAATGATTCCTCAAATAAGGCCTTTTAATTTAAAAAATTAAAATTAAAATTTATGAACAATTCAAAATATTAAATATAATATTCATTATATTTTGCCTTATTTTTTAAATTATGAAAACATGATAAATTGCAATTTTAATTTCTATATGAACCATTTATATCCAAATTATAAGTCAATCCATATAATTTTGGAAAAAGGTATTTTTAATATTAACATTTAATATTTATGAAAAATTTATTTATCAAATGTTTCATAAACATTTAATAATTATTTATAAACCTTTTATGATTAATTAATTTATAAAAAAATTATAAATTTAATAATTATACCAAAAATACCTCATCTACAATTTAAAAACATTTTATAAATTATACAATTCAATTCATAATTGAAAAAAATAAAAAATAAAAAATTTATTGGTATATCGTATTTGATGACATCCCTACATCGTAATCCATTTTGTAATTTTATTATCTTTTATACTCTATGATATATAATCTTGACCGTGAAATCATTTGGCTATCACCACTTACAATATCCACTCATGTCATATTAATCCAGTGAAACCTAGGATATCCCTACTTATGATACATTGCAATATCACCTCAGTGATACAAGCCTATGTTTTGAGCACTCATGTCGATGTTATCGCATGACATGATAAATATATGGCCATAGACTTAAATGTTGCATAATATTGAGTTAAGTCAATAATTCACATTGAGGATCTTTTCAGGTTTATAGTTTTAGATAATTAGTTCGTGACAATTACATTATATTGGAAAAATTACAAAGTAGACACTTCTACTCTATCCATTTTTTTCAAAATAATAAAACTCCATAAATAAAAAAAGAGTTATTTTCTTGATATAAATCTTCTTGAATACTTACTTTCTTTTACCCTTACTTATACCCTGTGAATGTTTTTTAGAAACTTGGGATGAGAAAAAAAAAGCTCAGTAAGGGTTATAAAATAAGGAAAGAGAACATTAGTCCATTAATACATAAAAATCAATGAAATCATACTTCTCAATCATAAAACATAATATCTTTAACATACCTCATGAAATCATAAGATTTATGAATAACACATAAAATTAATAAATCATAAATGTAACTTGAGGCATACATAACATACTTACATTGAAGCTTTCACAGTTACACAGGGAGTTACGTTTGGAATAACCATCATAGTATATTCCTTAAATCTCTTAGGAGAAACATTAACGTTTACCTCCTTTAAATTACCCAATTAATTGGAGAGCTATCTCAGGTTCACCCACCCTTGGTTTATTATGAAACCACCCTTATTTGGTTTATCATGTAACCACCCATCAAATGTCTAAGTACCATTACATAATCAAAACACATAAAAGATTTAAATTTTCAACATTTCACTCATCAACCACAATGAATCGATTCAAGAATATTTAAATATTCAGTCCATTTCCAAAACCATTTAAAAAATTCAATAAAGACATTTTTAAAACAATGTTTCCCATACCACTTTGATACTTTTAAAGGAATATCATTTTAAAACTTTAATGTACATATAAATAAATCCTTAAACCCATTTAAAAAACATGGAAATTAAAGAGAAAAATTTATAAAAATAAATATTTAAAACATTTAAAATGATGGTTTAGTAAATGAGTCTCGTAACACTAGAAAAATACTTGAATAAAAATAATTAAATAATAACATATAAAACATTAAATATCATGATAATATATAAATTTGTGATATAAAATGTCAAAAGGTTTGTATATAAACATTTAAATTTGCACAATATCAAGATATTTATTAATGAAAGGAGATTGAGACATAGTCCTTTACAAAGATTGTATCAATGATGTAAGAATTTATCAATGGGGTGATTATGTGTAACAATAGTGTATCCACAAAAAAATAAGTGGAAATTACAACATAAATAAACAAAAAGTGATTCCACACATAATATTGTCATAATATAATCAAAAAAGTATGCATAAAACCTAATGAGAGGAAATTGAGTTAAGGAATTCCCATACCAAAATTCGGGAGCCTAACAGTGTCATGTAAAAATTCAGAAAATGAGTTGATTAAAGAAAAAGGGTATCTTATAAAATGGATTTTTTTACATAAATAAGAATATATAAGAACATATTCCAACATAAGAAAATGGAAATTAAAATACATAACAGAAAATAAGTCTTTGACTAAAAGATTAGGATGAAAGGTTCCCTTACCTTGAGTCCGACTCATCACATATGTTCCTTATTATTCCTAAATAATAAACTTAAGTTAATTTATACTTTCTTAAGAAACTATTTCAAGTTTATTATTACTTTTATATCACTTATTACCTTTCTATAACAATCATATAATTATTCAAGTTCATATTGGTCATTTTGTTGATGTTCGGTACTTGAGTAAAAAATGAACTTGTTATAATTTCAAATTGTCCATGTGGTCAAAATTCCATATCTAAAAAATTCTATTAATGATTTAAATATCATATATATACAGTATATATGTATTTATATAGAGTATATTTGTATTTATAATATTCCATAACATTTGGATATAAGAAATGAAATGCACCGTTCATGGAGATGGTAAGCCGTACGTACGCATGAACACTACTTTCATTTCTTTTTCATATTTAAAGGAATGAAAAATAAATGATACATGTGTATATTATAATTCCAGTTTAATATATATGTTACATAAGTTCATGAATTCTATCCTTTATATGTTCCATGTATAGCATGAACAAGTCATATCAGTTTGAGGGGGCAGTAGTCCGTACTTCCTCAAATGAAATTATCGTATTTATGTGTTATGGAAAGCATAAAGGTATGCTGTAAATGAAAAATAAATAAAAATAAAAATAATAAAAATATAATAAATATAATATATAAATATAGTTCCATCCTAATGACCACCATGAGAGGTGGTAGGAGATAATTAAACAATCATCATTTCGTGGGGTAGTAGTTCACCATCCACAAAAACAGTATGTTCTAAATCCATTAGATGGTGTTTTGTGTGAGTGTAGGTAGAATAATTCTCAAAAAAACATCATATTATACTGAATATACTAGTTTAGTTATAAAATAATGTAAAAAGAGAGTTTAGTGGGTTGGATAAGGAAAATAAATGGAAGAGGCTTGAGAGAAGACATTACCTCAAGTCGAGTAAATCCTTTTGATTTAAGATAAAAGGAATTCTTAAATTGCCTTGTTCCCAAGGTAAGTATTATAGGAGGAATATATTGGTTTATGGAGCTTATTTGGGAAGATTTTTATGAAACAATGGGGCTTGAGATGTGTGAGCAATGCTTATATGTGGTGGACTTTTATAAGAGGGACGAGGGGTACTTTAGGAAAGTTTGAAAGATTATTTTATTATAAACTGAATTTCTATTTTAAAAAGGTCCAAAACTTATCTAATTCGAAGATAATATTATAATTGTTCTAAATACTATCAACCAATAGTTTTTAGACAATTTTTTTTCAAATTTTACCTTATCATTTATCTTTAACCCTTAGTTAACTTATCTAACTCTTACCATGTCTTCTTGTATATTCATGCTATATGGTTAATATAGTTACTATAAAATGCCAATAGAACCTCAAGTGGTTAATTAATGACATTTTTAAAATTATATAAGTCATTTGTATTAATATTAGATATTTAGGACTATAATATAATTTAATAAAATAGTATTTGTTTTAAAAACTCATTTATGTCAATTTATATACTATTTGTATCATGACTTTTAAAAAATCCATAACAACTTGATTTTTTCAAAAAAACTTCATTAATTAAAATATTACAAGTAATAATTATCCCTAAAATTATTTAATGTAATAAAAAGTTTCATATTAATTTTTTTTTAATTTTTATAACCTCATTTATTTAAAACATTCATTAATAAGGTAATCACTACCTCATCATTGTATCATAAATAAATTTATTTATTTTATTTCTAAAAATTATAAATAAAATAAAATGATGTATGACATCTTTTTATCTTTATAATTACTATTTATAGTCTAATATATCACTTATATAACCACATATAATTTTTTTTAATAAAAGATATATGTTTATGTTATATTTTCCGTAACGTTAAATTAAAAGTAATTAAATGTCATTTTCAAATAAAAGTGGCTCCATGGAGTCCTAAAATAGACCCAAGGATTCCCAGGATCATAAATATATCATCCAATATGATTAGGATACGTTTTAGGGTAATTTAATATTATTTTAATATTATTGTTTACCCTTATTTACCAGATTTATCCTTTAACCATGGTAAATAAAATATTTACTGAAGTTACTATTTATAATGTATAAAAATAAAATTTACCTATTTACACAATTTTAAACTCTTGATTATAAATATTTAATACATTTTTCATAATTCAAAACACTAAATTTGCAGTAATTATTATAAAATTAATTCCAATTGTCAAAACCGAAGAGAGTATTTTTAAGAAGTAAAAACTTCCAAAAGATTAACATGTGTTTATGTCAAATTTCAAAATTAAATTACTTACAATGACAAAAATTGGATTAATTGATAAAAATTTAATGAAATTAAACTTTAAAACCAATTAAAATTATAATCTAACTATATAAATAAATTAGATTAAAAGACAGTTTTGAATTAAAATGCAGTATTTTTCATTATTCATAAAAAATGAAATTTATCAGAAAAATACCAAAATTTCATCCAAAGTAAATTTTGATGTCCCAATTCTAGAGAATAATTTTATTTTGTCAAATATAACATATAAGATTTACCAAAATTAGATTTAAAAATGGTTCTCCATCAAAAGGTGGTAAATTGAACTTTTAAAGAATATTAAAGTATTTCATGCTTAAAATAAGATTCATCTTATTTTAAGCCTCTAAAATTTATTGGATAAATGTAAAAAAAATTTAAAAAACATGTGTAATCATAATGTAGTTAGTTATTTTCATTCCCTGCAATACAATGGCTATGTGTTAACTATCATTTAAAATAATATTTGAATTATTTTATTTTTCGGTATAACTCAAAGTTGTGTGTAACGTAAGATTTCAAGGAAACCCGATGTTGCATGTTGAGTATGCTATCAAAAAAAGTGTCCTATTTAACATAAAATTAATATATTATTCATAAATATTAATAGAAATGAAAAATTGTATTATTATATAAATACCTGGGTCATTACATCTTTCCCCCCTTTTGGAAATTGTGTCCTTATAATTTTAAAATTGGTCTCATAAACTTCATTGAAAGTACCATATCGAAAAAAGAGTCAATAAAACTATCACTTTAAAATAAATAAGGAGAAGTACAATGGTCACCCAAGATAAACCATACTAGGGTTCCATATAGGAAAACATGGATATGGAAGAGAAAACAAACTATCAAGTTCTGATGAAGAGTGATAGAAAACATGATGAGGAGAAAGTTAACTACCAAAAAACCATAAAATTATGATGGGTTAAACGATATTTGATTACCCAGTAGGAAGAGTAAACAAAAAATGTTTTTTTATATTCCTTTTCATAATTTTATGGAATTTATTTGTTAGATTGAATAAGAACATAAGGATATATACTTACTTTTCAAGTAGTGTTTCACCCTTTAAAAAATTTCTACCACATACTCATATTCTCTCTAAATGATGAGTATTCAAGATGACTTGGTCACACCTGAAGTGATATAATCAACTTCTAGAGAATAACATAATCCAAAAAGATGAAATATATAATTCCCTTGTCTCTAGAAATTAACCAAAACCAAAATGGTTAGTATAAGATCAGATGATCCCCAAAATTGATAATCCTTTATGGAAAGAAATACTACTCTTAATCTCCAAAATTAAACAAACAATACCCAAAGTTCAACAAAGACCATTCAATAAAAAAAATTTCTTAAAATGATTCAAAATAATCCAAACTAAGTTTGAATCCCAAAATTTAGAAGGATTTGATCATATAGTCTTCCATGATAAATCTTAACATTTATCTCCAAATAACATCAACTACTCTTAAAGTCACATACTTAAAAGTAATTAACCAAATGAAATTTTCTCTATGATAGGTAAATCATTTCCATAAATAAATAAAATCTCTATAAGTCCAAAATAAGTACATAGATTATTCCAAAATAAAATTCAACCATTACTCCTAAAATGAAATACCAGAGTATTCTATTTTACTTAGGCATGTAGTGTTCCCAAAAGAGTAATTGTCTTCTAAAAGAACATTTATCACTTAATCACCAAATCATTTTCCTATACAAAGGATATCCATATGATAAATCATAATTTCCCAAAATAAATATATTCTTGATCCGTAAAATCATTTAACTAAAAGAATTAAGCATACTAACCAGTGACATCATGTAGTCTAGTTGTAGGCGATAAATCCCAGTCACACTTTGGTTATGGGTTCGATTCCCACAGCTTTGTCCGACGGGATGGGTTGTCACACGGTCTGTGTGTTGTCATTTTTCAAAAACCATATAATTATAATAACATTAAAAAATTGAGATAAAATCCTTAAAAATATCCATAACATGTTTTAACCTAAAATGTTATTTCATACCTCACATTTTACATCCCAAAAACTAATAACCCATAATTGCCAAAAATTTAGGGATCATATAAACCCTAATGGTTCTTTATAACTATATCCACAAAATAAAAGACAATTCTTACTCAATTAACATTTTTATATAAAATAATTAAGGGTTAAGAATACAACAAGTCTTCTAAAGTAACCCCTTCATTAATACATTTAAACATATCATCATCCATAGATCCAACATAACTCATCAATTCCTAAAATGTAGACATATTAATCATCAAACATTATTCACGATCCTTTATCCATGTTTTTCCATCTTATTATTTTATAATACTTTCCAACAAACAAAATATTGTCCTAAGATTTCAGTAATGTCAAAACATGAGCTAAGAAATAATCCATACCTTTCATATGTCATTTTTAGTTTTCTCATGTTTAATTGGAATTAAATTAGGAATTGGTAAACATATATTTGTACGATCCTATAGATCTCATTACTAAAACTTTTTCGTAGGAAATCTATTTGTGTAATGACCATGAACACCACATATAAAACATTTAATTGATCCCTTAGAAAAAAATTCTTTCCCTTTCATAGTGTCAACTGAACGCTTCCTTTTTTCAGGATAGGGTATTTCTTTACGATCTTCATTACCACATATATAAAATCTTTCCATCCTTTTGAATCATTTTCCTAGGTGTTTCTTTCCAAATCCTTGACAAATAGTTTTTTTAATATAATTAACTTTATGATTATTACCTGAACTTCCATAGGGATTCATTTTGCTCATATATGATGCCTTGGAAAAATCACCGAGGTTCAAGTGGTCAATCAGGACTCTAGATAGTTGGTTAAGAATTACCATAAGAGTTCTCATTACAGCTCCCATTTCATTTGGTTGCTCATTTATAATGGTTTCTCATTTAGAAAACTATCATAGTTTTATTCACATTCATTGTTACTTTGGTTCCTGCTAGATCCATCCATTTACTAAAACCAAAACATTTAGTGTGAGAATATCAGTAAAAGCACCATATATTATCTTATGAAGAGGTTAAACACTAAGATATAGTTATTCAAGTTATCTTAAACTCATTAAATTTATCAAAAATATCTACGACCCTTTTTAATTTTCTAACCATTATGGTTATGTCACTTATGATTAAATAACACCCTAACCTCTAAAGTTATCTAAACTAACCTATGATACCAACTATAAGTCCCTAGCCTTAAACATTACCTTATCTTTAGTTAAGTCAAGAATTCACATTAACAATCTTTTCAGGTTTAGAGTTTTAGAGAATTATTCCGTAACTATTACATTACATCTAAAAAATTACAAATTTGAAACTTATACTCTATCCAAATTTTTTCACCACAATAAAACTACTTAAATAAAGAAATACATATGAATCAATGAAATCATACTTCTCAATCATAAAACATAATCTCTTTATCATACCTCAGGAAATCATAAGATTTATGAATAACACATAGAAATCATAAATCATAAAGGCAACTTGTGGTATCCATAACATACGTACATTGTAGCTTTCATATCTACATAGGGAGTTGCGTTTGGAATACCCATCACAGTATATTCCTTAAATACTTTAGGATAAACATTATTTTTTACCTCCATCATGTTACCCAATGCATTGGAGAGCTATCTAGGGCTCACCCACCCTAGGTTTATCATAGAACCACCTATATTTGGTTTATCAGGTAACCATCCGTCGGATGTCCAAGTACCATTACATAATAATAACACATAAAAGATTGAAATTTTTAACATTTAACTCATCAACCATAATGAATAAATTCAATAATATTGAAATATTCAATCCATTTCCAAAACCATTTAAAACATTTAATAAAGACATTTTTGAATCAAAGTGTCCCATACCAATTTGATACTTTTAAAGGAATATCATTTAAAACTTTAATGTCCATATAAATAAATCTTTAAAACCATTTTAAAAACTTAAACATTAATGAGAAAGATTTAGAAAAATAAATCTTTAAAACATTTAAAATGATGTTTTAGTGAAAGAGTCTCGTAACACTTGAGAAACACTAGAATAAAAATAATTAATGAATAGCATCAAACAAAACATTAAATATCATAAGAATATAGAAATTCAAGATATAAAATGTCAAAAGGTTTGTATATACACAATTAAAGGTGCACAATATCACTATATGTCTCCTTGGAATGAGATCTAGATGTAGTCCTTTATATAGATTGTATCAATAGTGTAAAAATTTATCAATGGGGTGATTATGTGTAGCAATAGTATATACCCACAAACGGAAGTGGGAATTACTACATAAATAAACAAAAAGTTAATCTACATATAATATTGGGATAATATAATCAATGAAGTATGCATGAAACCCAATGAGAGGAAATTTATTTTAGGAATTCCCTTACAAAAATTTGACAGCCTAACGACATCACGTAAAAAATCAGAAAATGAGTTGATGAGAGAAAAAACAGTCTCTCATCAAATGGACATATAATTTACCAAAATAAAGATATATAAGAACATATTACAACATAATAAAATGGAAATTAAAATACATAACATAAAATAATTCTTTTACTAAAAGCTGAGGGTAAAAGGTTCCTTTACATTGAGTCTAACTCATTAGGTATGTTTCTTATTCTTACTGAATAATAAACATAAGTTAATTTATAATTTATTAAAACCATTTTTTAATTTTATTATTCCTTTTATATAAATTTTTACTTTTCTATAACAATAATATAATTATTCAAGTTCATATTGGTCATTTTGTTGATGTTCGGTACTTGAGTCAAAAATGAACTTGTTATAATTACAAATTGTCCATGTGGTCAAAAGTCCATTATCCCCAGAATTGTATTCATGATTTAAATATGATATATATCCAGTATATATGTATTTATATAAAGTATATATGTATTTATAATATTCCATAACATTTGGTTGTAAGAAATGAAATGCATCGTTCTTGGAGATGGTAAGTCGTACGTCCGCATGAACGTTACTTTCATTTCCTTTTCATATTTAAAGGAATGAAAAGTAAATGATAAATATGCATGTTATAATTATAGTATAATATATATTTTATATCTATTACATAATTTCATTAATTACATTCTTTATACGTTCCATGTATAGAATGAACGAGTCATATCACTTTGAGGGGGCGGTAGTCCGCACTTCCTCAAATGAAATTATCATATTTACGCGTTATGGAAAGAATAAAGGTATGATTAAATGAAAAATAACAAAGAATAGAGACAATATAAATATAATATATATCATATATAAATATAGTTACATCATAATGGCCACCATGAGAGGCGATAGGATATAATTGAATAATAATCATTTTGTGGGGCAGTAGTTCGCCGTCCACAAAAACAGTATGTTCTAAATCCATTAGATGGTGTTGTGTGTGAGTGTAGGTCTAATAATTATAATAACAAAATCCTAGTATAATTAGGATATGGGTGTTGTTATAAAATAATGGAAAAAATGAGTTTAGGGGGTTGGATAAGAAAAATAAATGGAAGTAGCCTGAGAGGAGACATTACCTCAAATCGGGTAACTCCTTTTGATTTAAGCCAAAAGGCCTTCTTAAATTGCATTATGACCAATTTAAGGCTTATAGGAGAAAGATAGGTATTTTAAGAGTCTATTTGGGTAGATTTTGTATGATCTAATAGGGATTGAGAGGTGTGAGTAAGGGTTATAGGTGTTGGCCTTTTATAAGAGGGAGGAGGAGTACATTTGGAAAGTTTGAAAGATTATTTTATTATGAACTGAATTTCGATTTACAAAAGGTCCAAAACTCATTTAATTAGAATATAAGATACATATTGCTTTAAATCCTATCAAATAATAGTTTTTAGACATGTTTTGGTTTCAATTTTAACCTTATCATTTAACTTTAACCCTTAGTTAACTTATTTGACTCTTACCATGTCTTCTTGTACATTCATACTATATGATTAATATAGTTACTATAAAATTCCAATGGAACCTAAAGTGATTAATTAATGAAATTTGGAACATTATCTAATTCATTTGGCCAAATATTATATTTCTAATACTATTATATCATTTAATAAAATAGTATTTGTTTTAAAAACTCATTTTTGTCAGTTTATATACTATTCATATCATGACTTTTAAAAAATCCATAACAACTTGATTATTTCAAAAAAACTCCATTAATTCAAACATAACAAGTCATAATTATCCCTCAAATTTTTGGATGTCATAAAAAGTTTCAAATTAGATTTATTTTAATTTTTATAATCTCATTTATTTAAAATATTCATTAATAAGGTAATCACTACCTCATCATTGTGTCATAAATAAATTTATTTATTTTATGCCTAAAAATTATAAATAAAATACCATGATGTAGAAAATAGTTTTTTATTTATAATTACTATTTATAGTCGAATATATCACTTATATAACTACATATAAAATTTGTTTTATTAATAGATATATGTTTATGTTATATTTTCCTTAACTTTAAATTAAAAGTAGTTAAATGTCATTTTCACACACAAGTTGCTCCATGAGGTCCTAAAATAGACCCAAGGATTCCCATGGTCAAAAATATCTCAACCAATATGATTAAGACAAATTTTAGGGTAAATTAATATTATTATAATATTATTGTTTACCCTTACTAGATTTACCCTTTAACCATGGTAAATAAAATATTTACTGAAGTTACTATTCATACTGTCTAAAAATAAAAGTTACCTATTTACACAACTTGGTACTCCTTATTAAAAATATGGAATCCATTTTTCTAAATTCAAAACCCAAAAGTTTTAGAAATTAATTTAAAATTAATTCCCATTGCCAATACCAAAAAGTGTATTTTTAAGAAGTAAAAACTACCAAAAGATTGACATGAGTTTATGTCCAATTTCAAAGTGAAATTACTTAAAATGACCAAAATTGGATTAAATGATAAAAATAAAATATAATTAAAATTTAAAACCAATTAAAAGTTAAATATAAATATACGAATAAATTAGATTAAAAGGTAGTTTTGAATTAAAATGTAGTATTTTTCACTATTCATTAAAAAATGAACTTTATCATAAAAATACCAATATTTTATCCAAAGTAAATTTTTATGTCTTTATTCTAAATAAGAATTTTATTTTTTAAAATATAACATATAAAAGTGACAAAAATTAGATTTAAAATGGGTTCGCCATCAAAAGGCAGTAAATCGACCTTTTAATGAATAATAAATTACATCATGCTTAAAATCAGATTCCTTCTTATTTTAAGCCTCTAGAATTTATTAGTTAAATGTAAAAACATTTAAAAAACATGTGTAATCATAATTTATTTAGTTATTTTCATTCCCAGTAATACTATGTCTATGCGTTAACTACCATTTAAAATAATAATATTTTTATTTTATTTTTCAGTATAACTCAAAGTTGTGTGCAACGTAAGATTTCAAGGAAACCCGATGTTGCGTGTTGAGTATTCTATCAGAAAACGTTTCATATTTAACATAGAATCAATATATTATTCATAAATATTAGTATAAATGAAAAGGTATTATTATATAAATACCTGGGTTGTTACAATAACCCATACCATACATGATGATATGATGAAAATCAAAGAAATTCTGTTGTGTTTCCACCCACAATATCCCATATTTTATGATGCATCACCAATACATCTTATGTTATCTCATAACATAAGGTCAACCATAGTTCATAATTCTAGTAGTTTCTTATAATATACAATACACCATCCAAACAATATTTTTTTCTTCACTTTTTAATGTGATTTTGAAAACCACATAACATGGAATTGCTCAGATACCACTGATGGGTTTCTAAGTATTAATTAACACTTAATAAATGTAATATAAGTAATAATAAGCCTCATTCCCATGATCTACCATAGATAAAATCTGAAACCATATATTAATAAAATGCAGAACTATGTGATTACTTGGAAACATAGATTGAAAGACCTTCATCTTTAAGCACATAGATGATAAATATCACTTAAAGGTAGCCATCATACCCCCTTCTCTATAGTGTATCCATGGATTAAATGAATCTCTTGATGCTCAAGAAATAATCTCCTTCACTCTATGAAATGCTAGTGCTTTTCAGGGAAAATGAGTAAAAATAATAGAGCTTTAATGGGAGGAGAGATTTGACTAAGTATTAATAAATATATTATACCTATACTCATGTGTATTACCTCATTTTATATTCCTCAACAATCCATCATGATTTTTCTCCTTAAATTACATAATATAAGACTAATTTTTTTTTCTAATTATGCATTCATTACACGATTTCATTCAAATGATCCTCCCTAACATTTAAGATTATATAATGTTTATTAATGATTGACACCTTAGGATATTCAAAAATTATAAATATTATCATCTAACTACCCAAGGATTCATTGGAAATATAGTGAATCATAGATTAATATTAATGAAAAAATGATATAACCAAGGAAGTACCATACAATATCATCATATCATAATAAAAAACATACCGATTATATTCTAACAATCCATTTAAAGCCTATAATATGATACAAAAACCATATCTTACCATACTATATGTTCCAAATAAATCACATATATAAAAGTATTTAAGGTAATATATTCACCATGATAAAGTGAAGAATACATTTTTTATAACATGATACATTTTATATTATTAAAATATTTTTAGAATACTAAAAAACCATAAATAAGAACCCATATAATCATATCACATATGATATACCATCGAAAAGGCCTTATTTTTATGCACTTTTGGGGATTTTACAAACTCATTACATATCTAAGTAATTACTAAAACATATTAATGTGAATATATGATAAAAGTCTCCTACTAAACTAATTAGGTGAGTAAAATTTATGGAGAAAACTAGTTTGAATAATGGAATGAATTAGGAATCACACTCCTAATGTTAAACTCTTCGAACATCATATTCAATCTTATTTACTTCACAAAATCATATGTTATGATGTTAATAACTTTGGTTATCATCTTTGAAACATTTCTAAGTTCATGATAATCATTATCACCATCTTGGTACCTTTCCACTAAAACTTTTCTTTTGTGATCATTTTGTAAATAAATGTTACTCCTTAAATTAACATAATTTAATAACACATCCTAAACTCTTTTAGGATATAAAGTGACATTCAATTTATTTTTTAAGTAATTTAACTCTTTTATTTATCAAAATTCCTTAAACTATGTTAGGATATTAAGTTAAATTTAAATGGAATTTTATAGGCTTAACCTTTAATTTATAATACATTAAACTTCTTTAATTCCAAATGTACCCCCACTAGACTCTTAAAAACAAAATTAACTTTATAATATATTTTTAATATTGAAATGATACATTATGATATGAAATAACACTTATTTCCTTTGTGGAAACATTTTTAACAAATAAAAAATTGTATCCATATCTTATGTAGTCTTCTATGCGTTTAGTATATTTTTTTATAAAGAATATTTTATTAATTAAAATATGCCACTAAAAGTAGTCAAAACAATTTCCCTCATATTTTAATAAATATATCAAATAAGACCTTTTATCCCAAATAAATATTCTTTTATCATTATATTTTTTTTAAATCATGCTATATAATTTAATGAATCATAAACAATGTGTATTAATACCATGATATCATATTTTTTATATAAAATATTTATTTATTAACAACATCACTTATTAAATAAGAGAAATAAGATGAAAATAAAAATCTTTATTTAGATCTATATGAGTTTGAAACTTTTATTTGCATCCAAATCCATGATTAAGTAACCCATTAATTCATCACTTGAAAGAAAACATAAAGATTCATTAATTATTACCTTGATTTTAGAACTCTTTTATACTTATAAAATTTGTAAAATATTCATTCATTATCATATTCCCTTCAAAATCAAAGAACTGATTTTTATAATATAAATAATTAACATATATTATCCATGGATTTTTAGACACCCCTTAATTTTTTTGGACAACTATATCACCTATGGAACCATTAATCCTCCTTCTATACACCCCTTTAGGTTTGTATGAACTTGGATTAAAATTAGACAGTCGAATATTCTTTATCTGGATCAAAATATTTACCTTTTTTTACTATAAAAAAACACTAGACACATGATATCACATTCCATGATCACCAATCCTCTACAACTGTATAAAATTGGGTAAATTTTAATTTAAATCATTCACATTATTGGGGAATTTCTAATTATTATTAATAAAAAAATTACATAGATAAAACAATCATTAAGGAAACCTCTAATCTCTCCAATTCATTTACATACTAAATCATATTGTGTATATGGGTGGAGACTAATGTTCCTTCAATCACTTCATATACAATGCCATTAAAACCTTATGTGAATCATTTTATGCTTATTATAGTTATCTATATTTAATTGTTAAACAAATTCAACCTTTGTTGGCTCAAAAAGGTATTACTCTGAGATATTTTTTGTTTCTTGTTTAATAATGATTTTAATGTTTTCAAAAAAGTATAAGAAATTTATTCTAATAAGATATTCTTAATCAAGGATTGATCTCAAGGTTATGTTTGATGATAATGAAACCATTTTATCTATAACATAAGTTTTTATCATATGAGTTTAAGTTTTACATTCATTTAATAAATAATTTTATTAAAAATATAAGCATAATAATTTTTATAGTAGTGTGAATCATAGTGATACTATGTTTTCTCTATACTTCTCTTTATCCCTAAGATAAATGAAACCATCTAAAATACTAACTTTTGATAGAGAGTCACAACCTTATTACAACTGAATTTTCTAGTGGATTCACAACTAACACAACCTAGATTTTAATATATAGTTAAAACACAATAAAATATTTACTTTTTCACTTAGAGTGACAACCCAAAGAAACTACCTTTTTAAACTGATAGAACAACCCACATACCTTTTTATGGGTAGTATAAACCAATAGTAATTATTTTGGAATTAGAATTCATAAATTGAATTTAATGCACATAGAAAATATTAGAATAATATAGCACCATATACATCAGTATAGACACAAAAGTTTTGAATGTCAAGAAAGGGGACACATTGTTCTACTTATTAGTGCATACTTTCATGATTAATTTTATCCAAAATAACTGTATTATAGGAGTACTAAGTTCACATGTATAACAATTGACATTCATCTAGGCGTTTTTAACTAGTTTTTCTAATAAAATTTTATAATATTTTATATATGCTCAATAATTTTAGAAAATAATATCCACATACATAACCATTATAGTTTTTCTTTTCAAAAACATCAATCAAAATTTTCTCTCTTAATGATTACAGACTACTTTAGAGATGGAAGCAACTTTGATAATTTGTAAAACAAAAATAGCTGTACAAATAAAATCATTAGAATAATAAATAAACCAATAATTAATTATAGAAATAAATAGTCCCTTTAATTATGGATTAATAAATTCTAATCATTATTAAATAATTTTTATAGTTCCTTGATAATCCCGATAAATGAATTGATAAAAATATAAGGAAATTTTGAATTTTTAATTTACTATTATAAATATATTACATAAGTATTTAATCATTCTTCTTCCCTCATGATTGTAATTTAATTTTTCCCAAACACTTACAATACACTTTACATACTAAGGAAATAATTAATTATTAATTATAGAAGAAATAAATGAAGAAAAAAATAGACACGAATATAAAGTGAATTGAAACACAATAAAAGAAAAAAAATACAAATAGAGTATATTTGAATTTTAAATAAATAAATTATTGAATCATATTATTCATGTAAGACTTTTGAAATTTCCTAAGAAATAGTTTTTCATAAGAAACACAATGATTTTATAAGATATAAATTTTTATAATATATATTTATTTCATGAGATATTAAAATTTTTATAAGATAACTTTTTTATAATATATTTTAAATCACATAAGACTTTTAGAGATCTCATAAAATAATTAATCTCATACAAATTTAATATCTTGTTAGACTTGTTGTCTCATAAAACCTTATTTTTCATAATACATAAATTTTGTTAAGACTTACAACTTCATAAGACTGGATTTTTAAGACTCTATATCTCATAAGACATTGAAAACTGCATAGTACTTTTTATTTTTACTAAAAAACCATTTCGTAAGAATTTTCAAAAATATGCGTGTCTTTCAGACTCAGTGTTTAATGATTTTTCATCTATGTATGAATTTATATTTTGTGAAAATTATGAAAAATTTAAATTTTAAGACTTTAAAGTAGATCAGAAGACCTAGAAATTTTTTCATGACTTTGTAAATTTCATTAGAATTATGACTTAGAATAATTTTAGTCAATTCCTCTATTATATGAGCCATTCCTCAACATATACAGATATGGATTTTTCTACAAAATTAGTTCATAAGAAAAATGAAAAATACAAAGTATTATCAAATAAAATCCATTTAATACATAAACAAAAAAATAAAATCAATTCAACATCATTCTTTTATTCTATAAGAAGTGAAAGCTTCAAATAAGGAAAATACTTTGTTTATTTTAAATTAATTTTAGAAGGAATAAATATTAATAAGAAGTTTTTAACTATGAAAACATTAATAAAGTGGAAAGGATCCACTAAAAAATCTCCCCCTTTTTGATAATTACAAAACCATAAATTTTTTTCCAATTTTCAAAAAATAAAAAAGATTAAAATAATAAATTTTTAGAATACTCTCCATTTTTATAAAAATTATGAAACTTAGACAAATATTATGACATGCTTATAAATGAAGATAAATTAAAATTTATTTTAAAAACTATATTTGAAGATTTTAATGGATCACCCTAAATTTATGCATTCTAAAAATAGATACCAACTAATGAATAAAATAAAAATAGTAAAGGAGATAAATAAGAAAACTAGTAAGTCTCCCTTTTAATTTTAGGTTTCCTTACTCCTTTTTTTAAATTACCATCTATAAAATAATATATGAATATTTAATAAACTATTGTATAAAATAGTGATGAATCCTCCTAAAAATGAATTTAAAAGAAACAAGCATCCATGAAATAAGTTTAAAATATACATGGATTTATATAATAACCAACCATCAATACAAGAGTGAGTATATAGGATTATAAATAGATTTGACTTGTTAACTAGCCATAAAAAATAGAAACCAAAAAATAAAAAATTTATTTCATAATTACATCATACCATGTTCATACTTGATTTTCATAAACATAACTGAGTCCATAATTTTAGTAAAAATGTATGATAATTGATCATTTTTTAAAACATATTTTAAAAAAAATAATTTTTTTCACATGAACACTAATAAAGTGATATCTCACTTAAATATGTTTAGTTCTAGATTTTTTTAATGTATTCTTAGAAATAAAACTGGTAGATGGATTATTAAAAAAATATGGAACTTATTAAAATAAAAATCAAAAATCAGTTATAGTATGCAAAATCAATAAATATTGAGCACAAAAACTTATTAAAACTATACATTATACTTCATCTAAAGATAAATAAATAAAAATTATTTTTTTGAACTCCAAGAAACCAATATTTTACCTAAAAAGAGACACATACCACTAGTAATTTTCAATCAATTTCACAACCTCTAATGTTAGAACTACGATATATTTTCCATTTAAAATATGTTCTTCTATGATAAAATAAACCTTGATTTATATAAATTTCAACATAATTAATGATTCTTTTAACAATTTTCAACTGAACCTCCTTAGGGTCAACTTGAAATCTAATAAATATACAGTAAACTTAAGATTTAGTCTAGAAGTATTTAAATAAAGTAAACCACCAATTATTCCTTTAGAGACTTTAATATCAATTGATTTTCTATAAATAACAATATCCAAACTACAAATAGTACTCATAGGGGTTTTTTAACTTTTAATAGAATCATGTATGAATCTATTAACTAATTCTTTAGCATATTTTGACTGATTAAGAAAAATTATATTATTCCGTTGAAATGTTTATATTCCTTAAAATAATTTAAACTCTTAAATATGCCTCTTTTCAAGTTCATAAACCATTAAATCCAAAAATTATTTACAAATCACTTTGTACAAGGATCTAAAAATAATATCATCAATACATATTTGAAAAATCAAAATATCTTTTGAGAAAATATTAATAAATAATGTGGGATATAATTTTTATTTTTTAAAAACATTTTTTAAAGTAAATTGAGAAAATATTTCATACCATGCTTAGGATATTGTTTAAGTCCACGAAGAGATTTTGAAAGTTTTAAAATATAACCATGTTTCTTTTCATTCTCAAAATCGGAAGTCTATTTTAAAATTTTCATCTTCAAATATAAAACCATTAAGAAAATAATTTTTACATCCATTTGAAAATGTTTAAATCTATGATAATCTATATAAGCTAATAAAATCCAAATATATTCTTATCTATTAATCAGTTAAAAATTGTAAATATAATCAATACCTTATTCTTGATAATAAAATTGTGATAAAAATATATAGTTATTTATGATAATTTATTCATATTGATCATGTTTATTCCAAAATTTATATTTAGTACAAATAATTTGTTGATCTTTAGGTGGTTTAAAAAAACTATAAACATTATTTCCATAAAAATTATTTATTTCTTATTGTTTATCTAAAATCTTGTTAGGATCATTCAATGTTTCATAAATATATTTTGGAACAAAATTATAAATAAAATAATTTTGAGCATAAAAGTTTGTTAAAGAATTTTTGGTTTGAACTATAGTTTAATAATTTCAATTAAAAATTTAGAAAGGATGCACTTTATTTGTTTTCCAATAATTTTTATGAGGATTTTTCTCCCCTTAAATAGGTTAATTAAATTATTTATTTTTACCTTCTCTAAAATTAAAATAGTTAAAATCTTATTTAATCTAATTTTCCTTAATTGATTTATATTTTAAATCATTTGCATCCAACTTAATATGAATAAAATTTTCAATAACTATGGTTATTTTATTATAGAATCTATTGGATTTACAAAAAATTGAATATATTAAGAATATTATTTCATTATATTTAGAATCAAATTTATGTAAAGTATATTAAATATTATTAATAAAATTTTTAAATCAAAATACTAAAAAATAACTAACTTTAGTCTTTATTTATTTCCAAAATTCAAAATAGGTTTTCTGTATGATTATCCTTAAAAATAATAATATTATAAACATAGAAATATGTATTCATACCATCATTCTAAAATTCTTTAGGTGTTTTAAATTAATTTAACATGGTTCTATCCATTTATTTTATATATTTTTTTCATTAAACTACTCTATTTTGTTTGGGTGTTTTAGGAGAAGAAAAGTTATGAAAATATCCATTTTCTTAAAAAAATAATGTTAAATTTTTTTAAATTATATGCCTCTATCAATTTTAATTTATAAAATTATATAACCATTAAAATTTTGAACTAATGTACAATAAGTAATAAAATTATATTTTTTTTCACTTTTATGTGTAATTAAATATAACCATATAAATGTACTAAAATCATTTATAATAACCCAAATATATTTATTACCACCCATACATGCAATTTTTATAACTCCAAATAATTCAAGATAAATAAGTTGATGATATCTTACAATTATAACTTCTTTTATAGATATGAAACTTTATTTATGTTGTTTAACTTTTATATAAGATTCAAAAACATGATTTCTATCCATTTTTAGCTTAGGAATCTACCTAATTTTTTGTGCTTTTATAGATTATGTAGCATCCTAAAATTTTCTTGACTGGGCATCCTATTACATATAATATTAAATAACTATGAAATATTTAAATTCTAAATATTTTTATATATTATTTCTACAAAATTAATGAAAAATGTTGTTTTTTTGGATAGCATGAAACAAAATAGATTCATATTTATAAATAATTAATTTTACATTTTGAAATTTAATAAACACAACATCATAACATAAGTTTGAAATACTAATTAGATTATTTTTTAAACCTTCAACATATATAAAATTTGATATAATAATATAATTTTAAATTCCCACTTATCTAAATCCTCAAAATTTTCCTTTTAAGTTGTCTCTGAAAGTTACATTACCCTATAAAATCTATTTTATGATATGAAATTTGATTGATATCTAGTCATGTGTCCATAATAATTATTTTCCATATACCAGTTCTCCTTTTTTTCAGTTTTAAGGTATATTTCCTATAAAAATAAATTTAATATATTTTTTATACCCCTAAAAGTTTTGGTCAAATAGAGTTAGAAAAAGAATTTTTGGAAACCCAAATAGATTTTAAACACGTATTCCTAGGTAATATCAAAGATAAATATTTATGAATAAAATATTTCATGTGACTAGTTGATTGTGTAAATATTAAATAACATTTATTGAATAATTAACTTTCATCATAAATCTTAAATATATATTAGTATATACACATCCTTTATAAATTTTTACAAAGAATATATTGTATATTTTAGTTAATTGATTTTAATTTCCATGTTTAGCCTTACTTTTATTAAATTTTTTAATTGATACTATTTTATAACAACTTTTTCTTCCTATAATAAATATGGATAAATTCATTATTAAACATTAAATTTCTATTTTTATCTTTTAATTTTTATTTTGAGAAGAATCAAAGCCATCAAATAATTATTTGACCGAATGGCTCGAAGACCTTCATTTTTATTGATTTCAGATAACCCCCCTTTCAAAGGATGATGGGGAACCCTTAAAAGCCCCGTAAGCTCAGAGATTACATCTCCTGTAGACTTAAAAGATTACATGACCTGAAGGTCTTCGAAAATTCAACCAAACTATCTACAAGGAACTTCCCCTCACCAACATCTGCATTCAAATAAGTATTTGAACTTATTTACATAATCTTTATTGTTTTTAGAATCAAAATATTTATATCTATCATTTTATTCTTTAATTTTCTTATTTTATTTAACATTACTTTTATTATTCCCTTCAAGTTACTTATAAAACATTATTAATAATATCATTCTGTAAAATTTTTATTTATTTATATCACTCATAAACTATAGGTTCTTTGGAATCAGATTTATTAAAATCATAATAATAACCACTAATATAATTTAATGAATCAATGAGACATAAGTTTGTCGATTATTTTTCTATTATAGATTCATCATTGGAGTTTGAATCTTTTTTATAACTCCATCCAGCTACTAAGTATCTCTTATATTTATTATTTAGTGTATTTTTATTTATGTTTAGCTTTAGGAATTAAGGTTTGATATGGAATTTTCTTCCACATTCATAATATATTACAATTATTATAAGGTTCCAGCCTTAAACATTACTTAATCTTGAGTTATTACAAGATTACACATTGAGGATCTTTTCAGGTTTAGAGTTTTAGAGAATTAGATCATAAAACTTGCATTACATTCCACATTTTAACAAAGTGGTTACATAAAAGATAGTATTCATTTTTACCATCAACAGAAACATATTAAAAATAAAACATGGATTCTTTCTTTACACTTCCTTGACACTATCATCAGATCATGTACCATTCTCTTGACCTGTGAAAAACATTTCAAAAACATGGGATGAGCATAAAAAATCTCAGTAAGGGTTATAAAAATATGGAAAGGAAACATGAGTTCATATATAAATAAGAATGAAATCATAATTTACCCATAAAACATAAGAACTTTAACATACCTCATAAAATCAATAATAAATCATAGAAATCATAAGACATAAAGGTAACTTGAGGCATTCATAACATTCTTACGTAGGGAGTAACCCTCTTGGTTATATTTGGAATACTCATCACAGTATATTCCCTAAATCTCTTCGGATAAACCTTAACGTTTAACTCCTTCGCTCTACCCAATTCATTGGAGAGATATATCGGGCTCACCCACCCATAGTTTATCACGGAACCACCCGTCTTCATAACAATGCCCAAGAACCATAACATAATCGTATCACATAAAACATGCATAAAGGAAACATAACATTTCCACCTTTCTATCACAAGATATAAATACAACACATTGATATAAAAAAATTATGAAAACCATTTTCAATACCAAAGTAAAACATGGTATTTATTTTTCATTCAAAAAAATTTATGGCTTGTAGAGGAAGCCGAAACTCAAATAATGGTCACGGTGGCAGAGAAGTTGTTGTCGCCGCATACGTACGACCAAAAAAAACATTCCTTATTTTCATTTAGTAAATGCTTCGTATAAAAATATTCCTTTTGAATAATCATAAAAGTCAAAGGGGTTTATACACCGTATAAAAGAAAGTTGTGTATAAAACAAAATATGCCTCAATGAAAGGAGATTGAGACGGATTCCCTTACCTCGTGTCTGACTTGACTCGATCGTTATTTAACCTCCTGAATAATAAACTTGAGTAAATTTATACTTTAATAAGAACCTTTTTATAGTTCATTGTTACTTTTATATCACTTATTACCATGTCATGAACACTATGTAATTATTTAGGATAATAATGGTCGTTTTGTCGACCCTGGGCACTTGAGTCAAAAATAAAATTCTTGTAATTACAAGTTGTTCATGGGGTAAAATATCCATTATATCCAGAATTATATTAATTATGTAGATATCATATATATCATAAATATCTATTATATACATGCATTTATAATATTACATAACATTTAGAGGTAAGAAATGAAATGCACTGTTCATGGAGACGGTAAGCCGTAGGTACACATGAACGCTACTTTCATTTCTATTTCATATTTAATGGAATTAAAACATAATGATACATAATATTATTATAATTACAGTATGGTATCATATATAATATCATTATATATATCCTTTATACGTACCACATATGGTATTAACTAATCAAATCACTTTGAGGGGGCGGTAGTCCGCACTTTCTAAAATGAAGATATCGCGTTTACCCATTATGGAAACCATAAAGGTATGCCATAAATGAAAAATACAGAAGATTAAGGAAAACATAAAGATATTATATATTATATATAAATATACTGACATCTTAATGTCCAGCTTTGAAGGTGTTAAAAGAATATTGAACAATCATAGTTTCGTGAGGCAAAAATTCACCATCCACAGAAAGAGTATGTTCTTTAATCATTAGATGTAGGTGTGTGTAAGTGTATCTTGAATAATTCTTATAACAACATCCTAGTATATTTAATATATTGGAGTTTTTACATAATAAATTAATAAAAAGAATTTTGGGGGTTGGAGAAGGAAAATAAAACATAAGAACACAAGAAAAGACACTACCTTTAAAACGGGTAACTCTTTTTGATTTGAGCTCAAAGGCTTCCATGGAAAGACTTTTGCCCAAAGTGAGGCTTCTAGGAGTAAAAGAATGATGTGGAGAGAAAAAATGGGCAGGGTTTTTCTGATCCAAAGTCTTGAGAGGTGTGGGTAAGGAGGTAGAGGTGGGGGCCTTTTATAAGAGTAGAGGAGGGGCACTCTTGGAAAGGTATAAAATGTTACTTTATTTTCAAATGAGTTTCATATTTTAAAGGTACCACATTGATGTATTTTGAGGATAAGGTGATAAGGGTTTGAAATATACTCATAAAATAGGTTTTTGACATGTGTAGATCTTAGATTTTACATTATCTTTTCATTTTATTTAAATCGTTAAATAATGAGGTAATCGCTGCATCATCATGATGTCATAAATAATTTAATTTATTTAATGTATAAAAATTATAAAAAAATTGTATGATGTAGGAAATATTTTTATATTTCCAATGACTATTTATAGTAAAAAATTATACTTGTATAACCCAATGAAAAAATTGTTTTAGTAAAACAATACATGTTTGTGTCATTTTTACTTTTACTTTACATAAAAGACATTAATGTTATTATCTTACCCAAGTGGCCCCATGGGGTCCCAAAAATCTACCCATGGGTTTCCTTGGTCGGACATGACACATCCAATAATGGTAGGACATGTGTCAAGGTCATTTCATATTATTAAAACATTATTTTTACCTTAAACTACACTAATTACCTCTAATCGCGATTAAAAACTTAAAAGTTACTATTCACCAAAAAATTATTCTAATCCCATTGAACCACATTTTACTTTCTAATGAAAACCATGTATGTCAGATTTTTGAAATTCAAAACACAGAGGTGGTAAAATTTCATTTAAACGAAAAATCAGTTTTTTAAGTACCACTTAGTGGTTTCACTATTCATCAAAAATTGAAGTTTTTCAGAAAAATACCAAAACTTCACCCTAAGCTATATTTGAGATTCCTAATTCAAAAATGATTTCTATTTTAAAATATTAAAAACATATAAGTTACAATAATTAATTTAATAATTAATTCCCGCTGTCAGAATAAATAGCATGTTTTTATGAAACAATATATATCAAAAGATTGACACTAGTTTAAGTCCAATTTCAAAGTGAAATTAATTCCAACAACCACCATTGGATTAAATGGTAAAAATATATTCTAATTTAACTTTAAAACCAATTAAAAAGATAATCTAATCATACAAATAAATTAGATTAAAAAGAGGTTTTGAAGTAAAATACAACATTTTCACTATTCATTAAAAAAAGCACTTTATCTGAAAAATACCAAAAATTTACACAAAGTAAATTTTGATGTCCCAATTATAAAGAGGAATTTTATTTGGTCCAATAGAATGTATAAAAGTGACCAAAACTATATTTAAAGAAGGTTCGCCATCAAAAGGGGATAATTCGACCTTTTAGTAAAAATTAGAGTATATATGCATAAAATTGAATTGTTTTTGTATTTTAAGTCGTTATCATTTATTGGATAAATGTAAGAACATTTAACAAACATATATAATCATATTTTAGTTATTTCTATTCATTCCCGCCAATACAATGACTACATGTTAACCACAATTTAAAATAATATTACTTTATTACTAGTGTGCAACGTAAGATTTCAAAGAAAATCTTTGTTGCGTATCGAGTACGTTATCGAACATTGAAACCCCTTTAAAGTAAAATTAATATTTAATTCATAAATATTAATAAATATGAGAATGTATTATTCTTTATTTACCTGGGATGTTACATCCTTCCCCCCTTTTGGGAATTGCGTCCTTGCAATTTTATTTACTTATCAAAATAAGTGGGGGTATTTATCCCTCATAGCATTTTTAGATTCCCACGTTGCCACTTCAACCATATGGTTTTCCTAAAAAAACCTTTACCTAGTGAATTACCTTATTTCGCAACACTTGCTCTCTTCGGTCGAGAATCTGGACTGGTTGTTCTTCATAAGAGAGATTCTCTTCCATCTGAACTACCTCTGGGCTCAAAACATGAGATAGATCTGGAATATACTTTCTCAACATCGAAACATGAAAAACATTGTGTACCTAAGATAAACTCGGTAAAGCTACCCGGTAAGAAACTGATCCAACTTTCTCCAGAATTTCATATGGTCCAATGAACCTTGGACTCAGCTTTCTTTTCTTACCAAATTGCAGCACACTTTTCTATGGTGAAACTTTGAGAAAAACATGATCACCTACCTCGAAAGATAGATCCTTCCTCCAGTTATCCGCATAACTCTTCTGCCTACTCTGAGCTGTTCTCATGTGTTTCTGAATCAACTGAACTTTTTCTGCCATCTCTTCTACCAATTCTGGTCCCATCAGCTTCCTTTCACCCACTTCATCCCAGAAAGTTTGAGTTCAACATTGATTCCCATATAACGCCTCAAATGGGGCCATCTTTATACTGGAATGAAAACTGTTATTATAAGAATAATCAACCAAAGAAAGATGTTGGTCCCAACTTCCATGATAATCCATCGAACAATCACATATCATATCTTCCAAAACCTGAATTGTTCGTTATGACTACCCATCTTATTGAGGATGAAAAGCTGTACTAAAATTTAATTCAGTACCCAAAAACTTCTGAAGGCCTTTCCAAAAGTTAGAAGTAAACCTGGGATCACAATCAGATACAATGGAGAGGGGAACTTTATATAACCTGACTATCTCTTTAAGATACAAACGAGAAAGTTGATCTAGGGAAAAAGTATCTCGTATAGCAAGGAAATGAGTAGATTTATTCAAGAAATCAACAATAACCCAAATTGCATTATTACCTCGAGGTGTCTTCGACAATCCCACAATGAAGTCCATCGATATATTTTCCCATTTCCACTTTGGCACTGGTAAAGGCTGAAGCATCCCTTTCGGTAACTGCCACTCTGCTTTAACCTGTTGACATGTCAAACACTTCACAGTAAAATCAGCAATATCCCTTTTCATTCCGTCCCACCAGTAATACTTCCGAAGATCTCTATACATCTTAGTACTTCCTGGATGAACTGAAAACGGAGAACTATGAGCTTCACATAACAACTCTCTCTTCAACTGTGAATCACAAGGCACACACAATCTCTTCCCAAATCTCAAAACACAATCATTATCAATGTTGAATTCAGGAAACTTACCCTTATGAACCATCTCTACCTTTTTCTACAACTCGCTGTCTTGCTTCTGTGCTTGCTTAATTCTGTCTGATAGAGATGATCTCACTGATAACCGAAACAAAACAGAAGAACTTCCTGCACTAAAAACTTCTATTCCAAAGTTCATCAAATCCTTAACCAAAGGATCACGTTCCAAATGCAACATTGTTAATGAAGTATTACTTTTTTGACTCAAAGAATCAACCACTTTATTTGCTTTTCCAGGATGGCAATGAATTGTACAATCATAATTCTTTATTAATTCTAGCCATCTCCTCTGTCTCATGTTCAATTATTTCTGAGTGAATATATACTTTAAAATTTTGTGATCGGTATATATTTCACACTTAACTCCATACAAATAATGCCTCCAAATTGTTAAAGTGAAAACAACAGAAGCGAATTCCAAATCATGTGTAGGGTAATTTACCTCATGAGTTTTCAACTGACCTGAAACATAAGCAATTACCTGATCATTCTGCATTAGGACACAACCAAGTCCTTTCAATGAAGCATCACTGTAGATAACAAACTCACCATTCCTAGAAGGTAGTTCCAAAACTGGAGCATTCACCAATTTTCTTTTCAATTCCTGAAAACAATCATCACATTCTTTTGTCCAGATAAACTTAACACCCATCCGACTTAGCTTAGTCATTGGACTAGATAACCGTGAAAAATTTCTAACAAATCTTCGGTAATAGCCTGCCAAAACAAGGAAGCTATGAATCTCAGTTACATTTGTGTGTCTTGGCCATTCTTTAACAACCTTTGTTTTTACAGGATCAACAGTTATCCCATCTTTAGAAACAATGTGACCAAGGAAAGAAATTTGTTGCAACCAAAACTCACACTTGCTGAATTTCCCATACAATTTCTTTTCTTTCAAGGTTTTCAAAATAACCCTTAAATGACTTTCATTCTCCTCTTTACTTTTAGAAAACACCAAAATATCATCAATAAAAACAACCAACATTTTTCACCTGAGTCAACTGAGCCATCACTACAACAAACTATTTAGTTCTGATTCTAAACATCTCAGGATACTGATTTGAAAGGTCATTTCCCTCTGTATGCCTTCCCAGAAAATCTGTTATGTTTCCTCTATGAAAAACCATTCTTAACACAGAAATATCTTAGGTGAAGTAACATGGTAATATTTAAATTCTATATCATTTCAATTTTACCATTAAAAAATATTGTTGGATAATCATTTAATATAATTCTAACTCCTAAAGTTATCTAAACCGACCTCTGATACCAACTATAAGGCCCCAACCTTAAACATTACTTAATCTTGAGTTATTACAAGATTACACATTGAGGATCTTTTCAGGTTTAGAGTTTTAGATAATTAGATCATAAAACTTTCATTACATTCCACATTTTAACAAAGTGGTTACATAAAAGATAGTATTAATTTTTCCTATCAACGGAAACATATTTAAAATAAAACATAGATTCTTTCTTGAAACTTTCTTTACACTATCATCATATCATGTACCATTCCCTTGAACTGTGAAAAAATATTTCAAAAACTTGGGATGAGCATAAAAAGCTCAGTAAGGGTAATAAAAATATGGAAAGGAAACATGAGTTCATATATACATAAGAATGAAATCATACTTTACCCATAAAACATAAGCACTTTAACATAACTCATAAAATCATGAATAAATCATAGAAATCATAAGACATAAAGGTAACTTGAGGCATTCATAACATTATTACGTAGGGAGTAACCCTCTTGGTTACGTTTGGAATACCCATCACAGTATATTCCCTAAATCTCTTTGGAGAAACCTTAACGTTTAACTCCTTCACGTTACCTAATGCATTGTAGAGCTATATCGGTCTCACTCGCCCTTAGTTTATCATGTAACCATCCATCTTCATAACAATTCCAAAGAACCATAACATAATCGTATCACATAAAACATGCAAAAAGGAAACATAACATTTCCACCTTTCAATCACAAGATATCAATACAACACATTGATATAAAAAAATTATGAAAACCATTTTCAATATCAAAGTAAAACATGGTTTTTATTTTTCATTCAAAAAAAGTTATGGCTTGTAGAGGAAGCTGAAACTCAAATAATGGTCACGGCGGCGGAGAAGTCGTTGTTGCCACATACATACGACAAAAAAAACATTCCATTTTTTCGTTTAGTAAATTCTTCGTATAAAAATATTCCTTTTGAATAATCATAAAAGTCAAAGGGGTTTATACACCTTATAAAATAAAGTTGTGTATAAAACAAAATATGCCTCAATGAAAGGAGATTGAGACGGATTCCCTTACCTCGTGTCCGACTTGACTCGATCATTCTTTAACCTCCTGAATAATAAACTTGAGTTAATTTATACTTGCTTAAGAACCTTTTTCAATTTCATTATTCCTTTTATTTCACTTATTACCATGTCATGAACACTATGTAATTACTTAGGATAATAATGGTCGTTTTGTCGACCCTGGGCACTTGAGTCATAAATAAACTTCTTGTGATTACAAGTTGTTAATGGGGTAAAATATCCATTATATCCAGAATTATATTCATTATGTAGATATCATATATATCATATATATAAATTATATACATGCATTTATAATATTACATAACATTTAGAGGTAAGAAATGAAATGCACCGTTCATGGAGACGGTAAGCTGTACGTACACATGAACGCTACTTCCATTTCTATTTCATATTTAATGGAATTAAAACATAATGATACATAATAGTATTATAATTACAGTATGGTATCATATATAATATCATTAAATACATCCTTTATACATACCACATATGGTATTAACGAATCAAATCACTTTGAGGGGGCGGTAGTCCGCACTTCCTAAAATGAAGATATCACATTTACCCATAATGGAAACCATAAAGGTATGCAATAAATGAATAATACAGAAGATTAAGGAAACAATAAACATATTATATATCATATATAAATATATTTACATATTAATGGACACCTTTGAAGGTGTTAAAAGAATATTGAACAATCATCATTTCGTGAGTCAGAAATTCACCATCCACAGAAACAGTATGTTCTTTAACCATTAGATGTAGGTGTGTGTAAGTGTATCTAGAATCCTCCTTATAACAGAATCCTAGTATATTTAAGATACCAGAGTTGTTACAAAATAAATTAATAAAAATATTTTAGGGGGTTGGAGAAGCAAAATAAAACATAAGAACACAAGAGAAGACACTACCTTTAAAACGGGTAACTCTTTTTGATTTGAGCTCAAAGGATTCCTTGGAAATACTTCTGCCCAATGTGAGGCTTCTAGGATTAAGAGATGGATGTGGATAGACAAAATGGTCAGGGGATGGACGAGCCAAAGGCTTGAGAGGTGTGGGTAAGGAGGTAGAGGTGGGGGCCTTTTATAAGAGGAGAGGAGGGGCAATCTTGGAAAGGTATAAAATGTTACTTTATTTTCAAATGAGTTTCGGATTTTAAAGGTCCCACATTGATTTATTTTGAGTATAAGGTGATAAGGGTTCGAAATATACTCATCCAATAGGTTTTTGACATGTTTAGGTCTTAGATTTTACATTATCTTTTCATTTTATTTAAATCGTTAAATAATGACTTAATCGCTGCATCATCATGATGTCATAAATAATTTAATTTATTTAATGTATAAAAATTATAAAAAAATACAATAATGTATGAAATCTTTTTATCTTTCCAATGACCATTTATAGTAAAAAATATGAGTTGTATAACTCCATGAAAAAATTGTTTTAGTAAAACAATACATGTTTGTCTCATTTTTACTTTTACTTTAAATAAAAGGCATTAATGTCTTTATATTACCCATGTTGCCCCATAGGGTACCAAAAATCGACCCATGGGTTGTCTTGGTCGGTCATGATGCATCCAATAAGTGTAGGACATGTGTCAAGGTCATTTCATATTATTAAAACATTATTTTTACCTTAAACTACACTAATTACCTCTAATCGCGATTAAAAACTTAAAAGTTACTATTCACCAAAAAATTATTTTAATCCCATTGAACCAAATTTTACTTCCTAATGACAACCATGTATGTCGGATTTTTGAAATTCAAAACACAGAGGTGGTAAAATTTCATTTAAACGAAAAATCAGTTTTTTAAGTACCACTTAGTGGTTTCACTATTCATCAAAAATTGAAGTTTTTCAGAAAAATACCAAAACTTCACCCTAAGCTATATTTCATATTCCGAATTCAAAAATTATGTATATTTTACAAAATTCAAAACATATAAGTTACAATAATTAATTTAATAATTAATTCCCGCTGTCAGAACAAATAGCGTGTTTTTATGAAACAATATATATCAAAAGATTGACACTAGTTTAAGTCCAATTTCAAAGTGAAATTAATTCCAACAACCACCATTGGATTAAATGGTAAAAATATATTCTAATTTCACTTTAAAACCAATTCAAAAGATAATATAATCATACAAATAAATTAGATTAAAAAGTGGTTTTGAATTAAAATACAACATTTTTCACTATTCATTAAAAATAGAACTTTATCGGAAAAATACCAAAAATTTACACAAAGTAAATTTTTATGTCCTAATTCTAAAGAGGAATTTTATTTGGTCCAATAGAATCTATAAGAGTGACCAAAACTATATTTAAAGAGGTTTCTCCATCAAAAGGGGATAGTTCGACCTTTTAGTGAAAATTAGAGTATATATGCATAAAATTGAATTCTTTTCATATTTTAAGCTTTTATCCTTTATTGGATAAATGTATAAACATTTAACAAACATATATAATCATATTTTAGTTATTTCTATTCATTACCGCCAATACAACAGCTACGTGTTAACTACAATTTAAAATAATATTACTTTATTACTAGTGTGCAATGTAAGATTTCAAAGAAACTCTTTGTTGCGTATCCGGTACGCTATCGAACATAGCAACCCCTTTAAAGTAAAATTAATATTTAATTCGTAAATATCAATAAATATGAGAATGTATTATTCTTTATTTACCTGGGATGTTACAATTATAGTATCATTAAAAGTAATATTACATTTCCCACTTCCTTCATGATCATCTATAGAATAATCTCTTCTATGAGTTCTAGAGTAATGATTATTTATTTTATACATTCCTTTTGATATATGATAAAAAAATAGATTCCCTTAACCTTAACTTATAATTAAATGAGTAATTAGTAATATCCATATTTTATTCAAAGAAAAACCTTTTTTCTTTGTAATTTCTTTACCAATAATATTTTTAAGTTCCAATTAACATTTCAATAATGTGCCAATGATTTCATCAAAATTTTATTCTTTCATATTTTTTACTTTCATCAATAATATCCTATTTATCATGTTATTGTTTTGGTAAAGACCTCAAGACTCTTTCAATAAGTAAATATTATCCAAGTCTTATCCTAAAACACTCATACCATTTACAATACTAGTTAAGTAATGAAAATTTTGATTAATAGTTTCTTCTTAACCCATTTTAAAATTTTAATATTCATACATAACCATCCCAATTTTAATTCTTTTTAATTTATCTATTCTATAGTGTGTGACTTGAAATTTTTTCATAATTTGAAAGTTTTTACTATAATGGTCCAATTATCAATGCTATGTTGTTTTATGAAATATTCCATCTTGTCTTTCCAATATATATAGCCAGTTCCATTGAATCATGGTGTAAATCGATGAATCCAACTATCACTAGAACTTATACCCACTATCTCAAATTATTATTTTTTCAATTAAACAATTAAGTCTAGGAATCAATTATCAATATATATATATATGTATGTATGTATGTATTTATATCAGATAAAGGGTCACACTATAGTTCTAAATTTTTTCCTAGCGAGTCAGATGGATGAATAGTCAAGAGGGGGGGAGGTGAATTGACCTATTTATAAAATTTTAAAGATTATTTCAGAGTTAATTAATTAAGTATAAGAAAAATAAATATAAACATAAATAATTTTTATAACATTTTGGATCAAAGTGATCCCTTATCTACTCTTCACTTCTCTCTATTCCCAAGATAAATGTACCCCACTAAAATATTGAATTTTTATGGGGAGTCCCAACCCTATTAAAACTAGATTTTATAGTGTAGGGACAACCAATAAAACATGACTTTTAATAGTGATTCACAACCCATTACAATAATAACCATTTTACCTATATTCACAACTCAAAGAACCATCCTTTTTCAACATAGTGGCATAACCAATGTACCTTTTGATGGATAACATAACCCAATAGTCTTACTTTTCAAATTCAAAAGCATAAATCGAATTTGACTCACATAGAAAAATAGGAAGAATACAAAACCATAGAAACTAGTTTAGATAATGAATTCCAGACATCAAGGAATTGTAACCTTTGATCCCTTAATTAGTGTGGAATTTCATGAATGAGTTCAACCAAAATAATCACATTGAAGGAGAATTAATTTCACATGTACAATACTCGATGTTCATCTAAGTTTGTTTCACTGGTTTAATCAAACTCTTTTTATATATTTTTATTTATTTATAACAACTTTCGAAAAGTATAACAGCTTGCATAGTCATTATAATTTTTCTTTTCCAAAACATTAACCACAATTTTCTCTCTCAATGGTTTAGAACTACTTCAAAGTTAGAAGAAAATTTGATAATATTTAAAACTAATAAAACTATATAGATAAAATATTTATAATAACAAATGAACCAAAAATTAATTATAGTAATAAATACTCCTTTTAATTGCGAATTAATTAGTTTTAATCATCCTAAAATTCTTTTTATAGTTCCAATATAATCATGTTCAATATATTGATAAAAATACCAACCTAATTTATAATTTTAATTTAATGATTTAAATAAATAGAAAAAATATTTCAACATACTTATTCTATTATGATTGAAATTTATTTTTTCCTAAAACACTTATAAACTAATTTTCATAGTAATGAAATAATTATTAAGTAATTATAAAACAAAAAAATCAATAAATAAATAATATGAATATATAGTGTATTGAAATACAAAAAAGTGATAGGATATTTTAAGTTTTTTAAGAAAAAACTATTTATTTATATGATTTTCATATAAATTTTGAAATCTTATAAGATACAATTGGTTTAAGAATGAAAAATATTTCATAAGATGTATATTTTTATAAGATATACTGATTTTTAAAGATACTAAATTTTTATAAGGTTTCATTTTTGTAAGATATTTCAAATAGTGTAAGACTTTTAGAAATCCCACAAGACATTGAATATCATATGAATTTTATATCTGATAAAACTTATTTCCTCATAAAAATTTATTTCTTGTAATACTTAACATTTCATAGGTCTAACTAATTTATAAGACTAGATTTATAAGACTCTAAATATTTCATGACATTTAAACCTATGTAATACGTTTTTCTTTTACTAAAAAACCATTTAATAAATCTTTTTAAAAATGTGAAATACTTTCTATTACCATGTATTACTTTTAGAATCGGTGTGTATGAATTTACTATCTATGTATGAATTTATACATGGGTAAAATTGTGAAAAATAAAAAAAATAAAACTTTAAATAATAGTACAAGACTTTTAAATTTTCATATTTTTTTATAAATTTTATAAGACATCAAACTTAGAAAAATTTCAGTCAATCCCTTTAGTGTACATGTTATTCCTTAAATCATACTGATATAGATTTTTCTCCAAAATCAGTTCACAAAAAACATGAAAACCCCAATGAATAATAAATGAACAATTTATCAATAAATAAAAAAGAACAAAATAACCATAAATTCAACACTATTATTTTATTCTACAAGCATTTCATGCTTTTAACAAGGAATATCCTTTTCTTATTTTTAAAACTCATGTTAGTGAAAATAAATAATAATGAGAATTTTGTAGTTATGAAAATATAAATAAAGTAGCAATGAGCCACTCAATAAGGGTTTACCAACTAATTATTACCTAAATATAATACTATAAATGAGGAACATAAATATTAGGGTCACTTTATTACTTGATTTAGTAACAAAAGATAATCTAAAGGTACTCTAATTTGATAAGTACTCCCCGATTGAATGATTGAGGTCTTCATAATTTTTTTATTTAGATAGAATATGATACTTAATATTTTTTAATGGGATTTAACCACACCATTGAATCTCATATATTCCCTTTACATATATGAATATTTATAATTATTTAGTTTTGAATCTCTATTCCTCCCACAAGATTCATATATTCAAACCTTATTAATGTGTAAATGTTTACATGACTCATAGATAACCTAATTTAAAATACTAATTATATTTAAACATATCAAAATTCATCTCATGCATAAAGTATATGAAACAATTTTATGTAAATACTTAGATTTATATGAAATCAATAATCTCTATATGAGTAATTTTGGATCAATAGTTAACAAACCCCCACTTTTCTAAATAAGGAATAGGATTTTGGAATAGTGATAAGTCTGAAACAAAGTTTCTCTACCCATGGTTCTTTACTCAAGAGATATTTCAATTCCATCATAATTATAACACCTAATATGCATAAATTATAATAAAATTATTAATTTAAACCCATAACCCAATACAATTCAAATTCATGGTATAAGAAGACTAAATCAATTAACATAACTAGCATGTAACTTTTTAAATGCATATACAATAATATAAAGAAGTAGCTTAAATATTTTTACACCAAAGATTAATTATACTCATAATATAAAAAATTTATATCTATGAATAATAAATCAGAACTAAAACTAAATTAATGAATAATTCATAAATTTATAAATGAGATAAACATTTATGAACAATTTATAAATAAATTATAAACTCTTTATAATTTAGGTAGAGATGAACTTGAATAATTCATTTTTATCCAATATAAACATTTTATATTATCATTTACATGGTTTTAAAATATAATCCTTGATATTCCAAATTGTAATAAATTTATATAAAAAAATTATTTTCGAATAATAAAATTTTCATATTTTATGTAAATAATTTTCATAATTAAAATATCTCATATTTTATATTACTAAAATCATTAATCATGTCATCAAATTATTTTTGGAATGTATTAAATAAAATCTAGATAAGGCCTTAATATAAAAATTTTATTTTTACATTTATGAACTATTTATAAATATGTATAAAAACTTACATATTTTACCATATTTTATAATTTATAAAAACGTTATGAAGTATTCAACCATATAAAACCACTTTTGACCTAAATTACACCTGCTAAAATGTTTCTAGTTTGGTCACGTCAACGAATGTTTTTGATAATTTTAACAAAAACAAATTTCCTTTAAAATTATACTCAAAATGGATTGTATCACAACATGGGTGCAGTCATTTTGGTCTTTTGAGTATACCACACTCCGAGAAAATTTTGGAATCCATTTTAAATAAACAATGGTATTTTAATATTTATGGTTATACTACAACGAGCATTTTGGGAAGGCATTTTAGGCTAGCAAAGCCATTTTGATCACGGTGCACTGAATTCCAAAGTGGAAACCCTTGCCACAAGATACACTATGACCATTTTTCTTTAGGCATATAGTTATGAAATGAAATAATTTCACTTGGCCAAGGAATATAGATCAAGCCATTTTCCCCAATAAATTTTCTGAAATGGCCTATTGACCTCCACCATAGTGAGGTTTATCACTATAGTGACCGTGAAAATGACAAAAATATCTACTATCCATGTCATTGTGGTGTTTATTACATGATGTGTGTTTCATATATTTTATTTATTTTTCCATAATGGTCTGTTCACATATTCTTTGTCATGGTATTATAACATTTATAAGCACCACACCAATTTTCATTAGATTATTCTATGGTCAAGAAAAATCAACAACTGAAACACTCATTTTACATGGTCTATGTTATGGAAATTGGAAAATCATATCTTTTAGTTTATTTATTTATTTAAAGATCAATTCAAATTTTGATAGAAACTTCTTTTATACCATTGAAGGAGCTTTAGAGAGAATTACAGTCATCTTAAACACAACAGAAGAAAACTCCAAAACCTGATAAACCCAAAATATTTCTATAAACTTGAATAAAATAATAAAACAACGAAAATAATTACTTACCATGCACTAGTTTATCTTATATTTGATATAAAAGTTTTATGTATACCACTAAATAGAAACCCATGTGTTACTCCTTCCTAGGGGGTCCATAGACCGCATGAATCCACCAACACCGAGGAAGGATCTATCTGAAGCCACAGTCTACTAAAACATTACGTTTAAATAAAATAGATAATATATATCTAAGATTAATCTCAATATTAAGGACTTATTATAATAGAAATGATTCTCATACATGTATAACTCTCTATGTGGATCAAAATAAGTTTATATAGGACTCTATGAACCAAAAAAACTATCCTACATTCATAAGGCATTTCATAAATATCTATCAACATTATGAATAGTATAATTATTTTCCAATCCTGATAATGAATTGTTTAAAATTTAATAAAAATTATGTAAAAAATTATAACTCCTAAAAATCAATATCTCATGATGAATAATTGAGTCGGATAGTATTTTAGATAGATAAACAAAGGATATAATGTGTAGTCGCATAATGTGATAATCACGATGCATGAGAACCAATACATAGTGGTATAAAATATGTATTGGATCTCCCCTAAATAGTTTAAAACATATATTATGTTAGGTAATAAGTGAGTTTAGTGTATATATTTATCAATTCCAATGATCCGATAAGATTTACCCACTTGAATTGAATCACTGAGTGTTGGTGATCAAGTAAATTCATGAAAAAAATATGTGGTGAGTGTTTCTTAATCCACAAAGAAAGATTAACCCTCAATAAACATAAAATATATTATACTCAAGTTTTATCATGGTGAAAAATACACATACTCTCTGAGGATGTATATTGGTATCACCCCACCAGGACTAGTCCCATATGATTATAATCAAGGACACATATACCTAATCCAACACATTTTTCCATATTTTTTTTACTGTAATTCATTGATAATACCCTTTTTAAAATCATAATACACGAGAATTTACTATATACTTAGATGTTTAGGATATTTAGGACCTTAATGTGAAAATATCCTAAAACATTATTTTTAATTATTAATTTGTCATTATGTGATTAAGTGCCATAGATACTTTGGAATTATGTTTTTTATTTCATTTTCTATGGTATGTGCTTGATATTTTGAGATTATATGTCCTTCCTTAATGATTTATGGAAACTATTATGATTCAATTCTTATTTTAATCGTATATTTCTCCCCTACTCATGTTTTCCCACATTATTATGATCTAATGTTTGTATGATGCATTATTATGTTTTCCCATAATACGAGTTTAATAATTATCCTTTTGTTTCCCATTTTCCCATAGAATTATAAATAGGATTATGTTTAGAAGGAATTATTGTGAAGATAAATTTATAGTATATTTTGAAATAATAATGTGTAATAATATATTTATATAGCTAATATCTAAAGACACTAAACCTTTATGTTCTAGGAGTGTGTGTAAATTTGTGAGATGTAATGTTTAAATTATAAAGATGATGTAAAACATGTATTTTATAATTGGGTTATATAACTTAGTATCAAATAATATATGAAATTTTTGTATTTTTTGTACCAGACCCAGGTGTGTGGGAATAAGGAATCTCAGCTGGTATCATAGTAGCGTTTCATTTTTTTGGGTGCTTAGGGTAAGAAGTATTATATAACATAACTTAAAACAACTTATGATGATCCAAAAGTGATTTTGGATGAGCCTAAAATGTCATATGTGATATTATTCATAACATCATATGATTTATTTCCCTTATCATATGATCAATTACTCTGATCATTGTTTCTTAATACCCACAAAAACTATTTTGGTGTAAGTGCATAGTGGGAACCAGGAGGAATCAAATTAACAATGAGTGTGTTGAGAAATAAATTGATTATCTTAATGACCAACCAAATGGGATGGATAAAATAAAATTCAACTTTACATGTGTGAAAAATGTGAGAAGATGAACTTATTAATTTTATTAAAAGGAATAAGATAATGTTTCAAGTGTGGAAATATTGGATATCAAGCTTGATATTTTCTGGAGGAGAAAAGGTGTCATGAAAATAAAATGGATGATAAGAAGGATTCAACTAATGCACCACCCAGAGTTAAATGCTTCAAATATAATGAGTTTTATCATTATGTAATTCAATTTATTAATCTAAGTGCTAATGAGGATAATATACACTTGCAACCTCACCATAAAAAAGAAGAAAGGGAGGTATCATGAAATCACAACTGTGGAAGAGGTTTATGAAAATGAAGTGGTGTAAGATATAATCACTAACCACTCAAGAAATAATAATTTCCTACTTGATTCTAGTGCTTCCCACTCCTTTATATCTAGAAATTTTTATAATAACATGAATTATTAGTTATCAAAAATTCTTAGTGGAACAATAATTTCATCCCAAGTCTTTAACTCATCTTCAATACAAGTTTATTGGAGTATGTTTTGTGAAAATCAAATTATTCACTATTTAGTTAAATTTGATTTGATTTTGGGCATGCATTGGTTATCATAACATAAAGGCCAAATTAATTTTCATAATAGGGAAATCACATTTTATATCCTATATCAACCCATGAGCATCTAATGATGCAAGGATAATTATGAACTTTATATGGAAATTACTTCCATTATATAGGAATAAATACCCAATCTTGAGGGGTATTTTTTTTGGAAAGGTTGGGAAAATATGAGTTTACTAGTCCTATCTATGATAGTAAGGTAGATTTCTCATAAAGAATTATATCTTCAGTTATAATTTATAAATAACTTTATCTATATTCATTATTTAGATATAATAAAAATGATAAGGATGTAATTTATTTATGGGTGGGAGAATATAACACCGCATGATTTTATTCTGAATTTTCCTTTAAATAATTACTATATTGAATAATTTGTTTCACATGTAACATTGAACTAAAATGAACGAAAATAATTTTTTTGAGATAAAAAAATTACAATATAAGATAAACATCAATAGAATATAAGAATGAAATATGAAACAAAATTATGAAAATTAAAAGTATAATAAATTAGAAAGAAAATAAAAATACCACAAGCATAAAATCTCTATCCTCACAGTTTTTAGTGAAGATCTTTACTCTAATTTCAACTGTAAATGTATAATGAATAATAATAAATATAATATACATTTTTATAGAGAATAAAACAAAAATAATGAATGGTTTTAATAATGAATAAATGTTTATATATATAGGAATGAATCTGACAATTATATATATAGTCGTTGGAAATATGGTTTTTAGATATATGGTCAATGAGTATGCATGTATAAAATAAGAATTTTGAAGTTGTGTAATTTTTATTAACAAATTTAAATAAATATAATTCACAATTCTTGAATGAAATAATAATTAATTAAGATATTTTATTATAAAAATATACTTTTATGTGTTACATAATATTATTATTAAGGAATAATTTAATTAAAGTAAATATTCTAATACTAATTTATCAAGTCTTATTAATCAAGTAATAAATATTAAATAAAATTATTTAATGAAAAAAAAAACATTTTCAATGAATTATTATTTTTTATATTTGTTTTTTATTTTTATCTTAAGTAAATTGGTCAGTACTGAATAATGATATTGATGAAATATAATTAAAAAAATATATACATAAATTAATATTCATCTAAATATTTTTACTTAGAAGGAAATAAAAAATAAATTCTTTTTAGAATTAAAAAAATATTTTTTTTCTAAAATATGTTTTTTATACGTTCTATGTTTTTATATTTAATTTTAATAAATTTTTAAAATTGAATCCAATAAAATTAATTTCAAATTTATAACTAGTATACTCAAATTATGTAATAACTAAAACTTCATTTTTTTCATTAAAATAAGTTGCTGAGGTAAAAGTTAGCTACCATAATAAATTTAAAAAGGCTATTTTCAAAGAATTGTTTTTATGCATTGTGTATTGTTTATACATAAATAAAATTAACCTATTTAAAATTATGACTATTATTAAATGTTTATATATAAAAAAATATATTAACACTCATTTAAAGTAGTAATTGATAGGAAATAAGAATAACAACACTTAATGTTTAAATAATCATTTTTCTACAAAACAACTTCATTCTATACAACTTAAGTTTTAATTAGAAGGTTAATTTTAACATTTTTATAAATTTAATAGGATTAAATAGAGTCTAAATATGAAATAATCATGCCAAAATTGGATAATAATTATTACATTATATTTTTAGTAAAAAAATAATCATCGTGGTAAATAATTAAATAAGGTAAAAAGGCATAACTTGAAGTGGCTAATTTTTTTGAAAATTAAAATAATATAAAATATTTATAGAAGTATTTTTTATGTTTGGGAGATAAAAATAAATGTTTTACATACATTTAATTACCTAAATAACCTAACTTCCACATGATCCATCTTTTCCCTTTGGCTAACTCAAGTTTCCAAGGAAATATTCCTCATTTTAACCTATAAAGGGATATATCCTATACCCTTACCAAACCAATCTATTAATTCAAATAAATCTTGTATACCTACCCATTTTTACTCTAATATAGTGTTATCCAACTTTTGGAAGCCTATGATCACTATAAGGGGTCTTAATTTTTTTCCTGAGGGAAGTCATTGTGAGATGGAGTGATTTCAACAATCTAAGTAACAAGTTATTTTTCTTTACTTTTAATTTACATAATCACCTACACTATTCTTAAAAATTATTCAAAAATCTAATGATTTTATATTAAAATCATTTTGATTCCTTGAAAATTATTTTATCATAATATAACTCTACTTTCTTACTCATTCATTTGTTATAAAATGTTCTTTTTTAGGTTGGTTTTACCACTAACATGAATGACGTTATAATTGTTATACCATTAATGATTATGATAACTTAAAAACTGGTAAAATAATGTAATAACGATTAATTTAATATTTTTTATTAATTATTTTATGGTAATATTAATATTTAACTCACTATTAATAAACCACCTTTTATCTATTAAAAAATACCGAAACAAGTTCATTATTGATTTCATCTTGGAGAATTGTAATAAAAAATCCCGTGGAATGAAGCTAGAAATTAATAAATAATTATAAATAATATATTCAAGAACATTTAATAGTATATAGATAATAAAATCATGAATATTTAATTATAACTGAAACCATTATACCGAATATTGACAATGAACGATTGAAACTACTAACAACAGATGACCAATATTAACTAAAAATAAGTAATAACTATAAAATAAATTAAAATAAAGGATTTATAAAAAAGGAAATAAATATGAGTAAGTTTATTAAGTAGGTTATTAATGGGTATTATTTTATTATATAGGAGGTTATAATGCCTCCAACTAAGCAGGAATCTATGATAAGAGTTTTTCATCTCAGATTTCTTCCTTGGAGACATGTTTATTATTATGTGCCTATTTTTTTATATGTTTAATATAATAACTCTTTAGAATATATTATTATGATTATATTTTTATTCATTTTATTTAATGTTCCATTTCATGTTATATATTTTAAATTATTTTGATTTAGTTATTACCAAAGCAGCAAGGGGTTTTGTAAACTCAATTTTATTTAATTGAGTTATAATATTTCTTATTGAACCCCATTCTTCTAAGATTGATTTATTATGTCCTATAAATTATTTATATTGTATTTAATATTTATTTTTTATGTATTTTTCATTTTTTACAACAAACTCTTTTTCTTTTATGGATTTATTTGTTCACAAAAATATGACATTTTTAAGAATAATTCCTATCATTTCTTATGGATCTTTATCCAAAATTTCCACACTATTTATTTCCAAAAATGTTTTAATCTCTTTTTTTTAATGATAAATGCATATCACCTTCTTTACTATTTATATTTATCATTATATACTTTTTAAATGATGTTTTATAACTCTTGCATCAATATGGGATTTTCCTTAAAAATACCTAAAAACATAAAAAGTAATTTCATTTAACTTTCATAAATTTTAGTATCTTCCACATAAAATTTAACAATGTGAAATTTATTTATTTTTAAGGTTATATTCTTATACAATTAAAAAAAATGTTTTCAAAAGTCATATTCACACCTTCTCAAAAAGGATCTTTGAACGTGATTCTCAACTTCACCTTTTTACAATAATGTAAAAAAATGTTTTAGGAAATCTATTTTTATGATTTATCTTCCATTTTACTCTATATACCCAAAATAACTATCAATTATAGGCAATTTTCATGATCACTCACTTAATTTTTTTATGGTATACTTCTTTTGGGAGATTTAATTTTTGGTATCAACTGATCTAATTCTTGATGTCATCTTATGCAATACCATTTGAAAAATTTATATAACCCATTTTAATTATTTGAGATTTTATAACAAGATGTATAAACAATATTATATAGAAAACATATGTATCTATTATCATTATGTGATGGGTGTGGTCCTATATATCACTTCAATTATATGGGTAAAGTGTTATATGTTAAAGGATAAAGATATTGTGTGTATAAATGATTGATGTTTAGCTATATTCAAAAAACCTTGTGCATGAAAATGTTTGCAGTTTAGATATATTCACAACCTTGTTCATGATCATGATTATTGTTTATGTAACATCCCAATTTTTTCTTCCAGGTACTTTATTTGGTTTACCATGTTTTCTTTAAATCCTTAAGTTGTTTTTTTGGTTTTAGAAGTTTTTTGTAGTGAACAATAGCTAATTTTTTTGGTTTTTATTATTTTTTTAGAAAAAAAGAAGTCCAATGGCCATGGTGGAGGCTTTGGTATCCCTTAGACCCTCTTATGTGAAATAGCCAGATCCACTATGACCAGTGTTGAGCGTGGCCTCCATCATGGTGCACAAGGAGTATTTTTGTGTACCAAGACTTATATAGACACCCCTACGACATGGTGTAAGGAGTGGTGGGACAAAACAACTTGGGTTTAAAAACCAAGGTGTGGTTAAACCCCATTTTATGTCTTCTATATGAGTCCACCATGCTATGGAGGGAAACACCAAGGCATTGTGGTAGTGGTTTTAGCTTTTTGAAACATCTGTTTATCTCCTGATCATTCGAGGGTGGTTATTCCAGCCGCATGCCAATTTAATGAAGTGTCTTGAGGAATTTATTAATTCATTTCCATTTATTAAGCCAAGTTCACTACTATATTTGGCTCATATTTCAGTTTAAAGGTGTTTCAATAAGTGGTTTTTTCATTTTATGATTATCAATGACATTGGGTGACTCCCCTATCTTATTGAATTTCTCATTAAAGATATTGGTTCATGAGGACCAGATCTCTTCATCTACCACCATCAATCTTGGATAAAATGGGGACTTATTTGTTCCTAAGGTAGGTGGTCTTGTAAGGTAATTCCTATCAATTGAAAAAATTATTTCAGGCTTGATTTGAAATATATTTATAATTTATATCTAGAGAAGGAATTGAATTTTTTAGAAACATTTAAAAATGGAATGGTGTGTGCTATAAAATATTTGGAAATGTGTTTTGAAATAAAGTGTTGATTTTTAGAAAATGGATTAAAATTTAAATAAATGATTTGAAGAATGACTTTTATGGTGATTCATGATAAATGAAGGCCTAAAATGTTTTATGGATTTTAAAAGAAATGAATGATTTTGAAAGGAATGAATTTTTATGAAAACCAATGGATGTTGGTTTATGAAATGAATTGTAATATTTGATAATACAATTTGGGATAACTTGAATGATGATTGATGAAAATGATTTTAGATTAATGATTTTCCCCTTAATTGATTGATTGATTTATTTAATGCACAATGGATCCTGGGTAGTTAGGTGGAGATACTAGACATGTAATAGCTCTACCTAGTGATGTATTGATGATAAAATGGTAATTAAACTTGTTGAGGGCTAGGAGTTAATTCATTAGGGTTGATAACTATTCCCCTTAGGCTTGATATCGAGGGAAGTTTACAAACTAGGATCCATATTTCACCAAGAATGTGTGGAACCTCATGACTTGATCTAACTAACCGTGAGGCTTCTAATCATGGTGCTATGATTGAAAATGATTTATTCATGAAAATGTTTATGAAATGATTTATTCTTTCCTATTTGATAGAAATATTTTTCATGGATATTTTGATGGAAATTATTATTCATACATATTCTATACTTTTCACTAAAAATATTTCAGGAGTATGTTTTATTATAAATTGTGAAAATTTTAACATTCTATGTTTTTTTTAAAATATATCATATTTGGTTTATTTTATATGGACTTATTTTAAAATAACTTTGTGAGATTATATTAGTATAGTGTTTATCACACCCTATATATTCTTCTAGGCATATATAGACTTTCTTTTTTTAGGACCAGGAAAAGGGAAAACACCACTTAGAAGTGGTGGGTGTTCTTGATAGTGGTACCCTAAGAGTTAGGGGTTACTGGCGAGGTGTGTGATACCCTCATTATGAGTATTTTTTTGGTGTTGATGTATTCATTGGTTAATGTGATGACTTTGGATTTTTTTCAATTTTATATTATGTACTTCTCTATATTGTGGTACTTTTATCTTGTTTACTCTTTTGGCATACTGACTATTGAGGGATCTTATCCTCTACCATGTATTGTATGGTTATTCTTATAGTTAAATAATTCCTATTGATTATTCTTGATACCTAGGTGCTACTCATCAGCTTGTGGGGATCGGTAATTCCCTTCAGACCATATCATGATCGATTTAGGTATTGTTTTAGTAGGTTATCTGGATTGGTTTGTGAAAAATTGGTATCAAAAGAGGTTTCATATCTACTTAGATGTAAATATGCAATTTGGGATATCTTAGTACAAAAAAGATAGTATATTTAGGAGTTTAAGGGGTGGGGGTGGGTTTATGAGTGAGTTCCAGACCAGATATTATATAAAAATACTTAAGTTACCATGGGTGATTCAGAGAAAGTGTTATTATGGAATAAATTGATATAATCCTAGACTTTTCCCAAATCTTGGTATGAGATTTGTATTCCCAAGTTGCGTATTGACTAATAGATTTGATGTTCCTATGTATCTTGACTAATGTTTTCCTATTGTCTATTGATTTCATATAGTACCATTCCACTAATAAGATGTCTGAATATGATTTAGGGAGAATATTTCGATGAACGAAAAAAATAGAACCCTCTAGTTAGACAGAAAATCATAGGAGAATTAGTGTGTGTGGTCCAATATCTGGACCAATGGGTCGCACCATCTCCCATTTAGGATGTAGAGGTGTAATCTTAAAGTAGATATAATAGAGACCACTCCCATTAGTTTCCTTTTTAGAAACCACTATCTTTCCTGGGAAATAATGATATCAGTAGGTAGATGATTAGTTAGGAAATATTGAGTGACTCATCAATTACTTTAAGATTCCATATTTCCTTAAGGTGAAGTTTGGTATCTTTAAGCTTTAGGGTAACAGTAGAATATGGTTGGATTCTATATTTATAGAAAATAAGAATGAGAACTTGTAGTGGAAAGACTTTAAGACTCTTTTTACAGAGAAATTGTATCCATAGTTGATGGTATTGGCAAAGTCCATGGAGTTTCTTAACCATCAGCAGGGTGATTGAACAATGATTTATTACACCAATCATTTTAAAAAACATTATCATTTTTCAACTGAGGTGGTATTTAATGAAAATATAAAGGCTTGGAGGTTTTATATGGGTATTTTATTAGATATTTGATCCTAGATATTTATATTGAATCTTACCTCATATATTGATTTTATGCAATGAGATTTGATGGAGGGAATTGACTTCGAAGGTAATTCATAATTGAATAGATTTCCTCATACTCCTAGTTATAACTTTAGTGGTTCATATAAGTGGAATATAAAAATAATGATCCTTATAGTGGAAATATTTGTGGGGGTCCCCAGCAGTAGACTTCCTCCAGATTTACTGTAGTGTTTTGTAAATTCCTATTGACTTATTTCTAGTGTGTTAAGGTTGAGAAATCAATTTGTGTTTACATAGAAGTACCAAATATTTGTAGCTCATACTAATTATCAATTCACTTTCAGAGGTTTTACCATATTTTTTTTCACTCAATGTAGTGGCATGGGCTTTTCAGTATTGAGAGGATCTACATTGGAATCATATTTCTCAAGATCAATGGGGTTTCAACCATTAGAATCATGAAGAAATTGACTTCTTACAGTGGATGAGTATATAATTGGAACTGATGTATTTCCTGTGATAGTGAGAGGAACCATTAATATTATTTCATCTTTAATGACTAATTTATTTGAAACAAGAACCTCCCATTCTTTAAAATCAACCTGCATTGTGGACCTATTAAATATTCCAAGTGAGATCATGACTTATGTGATGTAAATTGCAATCCCTATCGAGATAAAGAGAGAGAGGGTCCTATAATACCCCTATTTTGATTTCCCTTTATCATAGATCGATCTTGTCTAAGACATTTGGGTTATTGAAATGAAAATATTGAATTTCATTCTTATAATGGAAAGATTGGTGGATCAAAAATATTAGATTTCTTCTTTTCATCAGTAGGAATCCTTTGCTACCCCTGATAGAGATTTTTGTGTTTTATAGGGTGAGTGGGACCTGAGGTCCAGTTGATTTGAATCTTATATTATTAATCTAGGTAAGATTATATCCTTATGTGTTGCTGAACTGAAGAAATAAGCTTAATGTTGTGATATTACTCCAGTATCTATTGAGTTTTTAGATGTGTTTCCATGAGAATTTTCAGTCTACCAATGAAGTGGGAGGTGAAATTTTCTATTTATTTGGTGTTGGGAACTTATCTATTATTTATTACATCCCACTAAATGAAACTAGATAAACTAAAGGACTTAAAGAATCAGTTGGATTATTTGATGTCCAAAGGCTTCATTCGATGAATTGTGTCACCTTGGAAAACACTAGTTCTCTTTTCCAAAAATTCCAATGGAACCTTTTTTTTTTGTGATTATTAAAAAAATCTCAATAAGGTTATGTTTAATAAAAAGTGCTCATTTCCCTATATTGATGATTTGTTTGATTAGCTAAAAGGGGTAAAGTGGTTCTCTATGATTGATGTTTGGTCTAGTTACCACCAGATCAGTGTTAAAGAGTTTGATATTCCAAAGATTGTGTTTAGGACATGGTATGAACATTATGAGAATATTTTTATTCCATTTCCCCCATCTAATACTCCAACTATGTTTATAGAACTAATGAATAGGATTTTACACCAGTATCTTGACTCTTTTTTTGTGGTGTTCATAGATGAAATATATTTTTTAATATCAAGGAGGGTTGTGTGCCTCATTTGAGAGTCATTATGGAAATATTGAGAAATAATCATATTTAATCCAATATATAAAAGTTCCAATTATATATTTTGGAGGTGAAGTTCTTGGGGATTTTGATCTCAAAACACGGTATTTTAGTTGATCTTAAAAACATGAAATCTATCATGTAAGGGATGGAATAGTATAATATCTTTGATATCTAAATCTTTTTGGGTTTAGTATGCTATTATTACTGGTTCATGAAATATTTCCCTATGTTTTCTTCTATGCTAATTTATCTCACTCAAAAAAGAGTAAAGCTTATTTGGGGCTCGAAATATCAGGAATATTTTGATGAGTTAAACCACCAGTTGACTTTAACCACATTTTTTACTCGTTTAAAGCCTGAGAAAGGATATGTGGTCATTTTTAATGATATAATTTTAGGTTTGGTTTGAGTTATCCTGAAGGGTGATTACATAGTGGCTTATGGTTCTCTTCATCTTCAACTACATGAGAAGAACTATCCCACACAAGATTTAAAAATCAACATTATGATTAAAACTTTTAAAATTTGGTGGAATTACGTTTTCAAGGAAATATTTACTATTTAATTTGATCACAAGATCTTGAGTTATATCTTTCCATTAAATATTTAAATATCTGATAGAGAAGATGAGTGGATTACTTATAATCTTCTGACTTTGATGTCACCTATACCCTTGGAAAGGGGAACATTTTTTCTAATTCCACAAGAAGGATGCTACCATCCTAGACTCTGAAAGATCAATTACAGGAGTGGAATATCATGGTACAATTTGATCACATGAAATTAGAGTTGAGAGGTTGAGACCAAGTTTATTTTGTTAAGTGTTCACATGAAATCCTCACTTCTCTAGACGATCCTTTAGGAAAATCACCTTGATTATGAATTATATGGTATCAAAAATTATTTATATAGTGGGGAGATTATCAATTAATGGTACCAATCTACATAGGGAATTATTTCCTTTGGGAATCATTATATCATTCCATATACTATGTGGAATATTGTGATGGGGAATTTTCATCATTATTAGTAGAAGGATCACCCAGAATGTAGAAGATGTTTTATGATATAAGGTGTAATTTTTGGTGTCCAGGTGTAAAATAAGACATTAATAATTTTTTTTCCAATTATTATATATGTTAATAGATCAAAGCTATGTATCAGAAGCCTCTGGGTTTTCGTTAACCCCTTTATGTGATGACTTGTAAGTGGGATGATATATTGTTGAATTTTGTTATTATGTTTCCATATAATCCTCAAGTAAAGAATGTGATTTTGGCAGTGATTGATGGATTGAAAAAATTAGATCACTTTATTCATATCCATGATACCACAAAAGTTAAGGAATTTGGAAATATATACATGAAGGATGTTTTTAGTTTGTACAGATTTCAATATGATAAAAATTTTATAGAGATACTTGGTTTGCATCTCAATTTTTTAGAGGCCTCTAGGAGTTTATGGGAACCCAAGTCAGATTGAGCACAACATACAATCCTTAGATAAGTGTTAAAATAGAACAAGCTATAAATATTCTACAATACATGCTTTGTGCTTATGTGTTTGACCTTAGACGAGCATAGGATTTTCATTTGGGAATGTTTGAGTTTTCCAACAATAATATGAACCATCTATCCATTAAAATGGATACCTTTGAGGATATGTATGGATAACCATGTAAATATCAACTTTATTGATCAGAGATTGGTGAAACCTACCTAATGGGACCCATATTAGTCTAGAAGATGAAGAAAAGGATCCAGATGATTCATCATAGGTTGGTAAAGGCTTAGAGCTAGTATAATTTTTATACCTATCATTTTTGACATCCTTTGGAGTTCTGAGTTGGTGACCAAGTTTTCTTGAGAGTATCGCCTCGGCCGGGTCACCAAAAACTTGAAATATAAGGGAAGTTAGTACTGAGATACATGGTAACTTTTTAGGTTGTTTAGAATATTAATAAGGTGGATTACCATTTGTCCTTTCCACCTCAGATTATTTCAACCCATAACATATTTCATATATCACAACTAAATAACTTTATTTTGGAACTGTATCATGATTTGAGTTTAGAGGACCTTAATGAACAACCTAATATGTTCATGACTGAGGAACCATTTTATATTATTGATTCTTAGATAAAGGTTCTCCATGAGAATTACATACATTTGGTTTGGGTTCTATGGTAGTACTGTTTAGAAGCTCATGATTTTTGGGATTTTGAGATAATGATAAAAGATCAGTGGCCTCATCTCTTTGTAGAATAGAATTACTAATGAGGATTTCTAGGGGAAGAATTGATTTTTGGTGGGGGGAATTGTAACAACCCAAATTTGTATTTCAGGTACGTTATTTTGTTTACCATGTTTTATTTTGATCATTAAGTTGGTTATTTTTTGGTTTTAGAATTTTTTGAGCTAACTAATGGATTAATTTTTTGTTTTTGGTTTTTTTGGTAGAAAATAGGTGTCACCACAATCCCGGTGGAGGACATGGTGTCCCTTAAACCCTATTGTGTGAAACATCTAGAGCCACCGCACTCAATGTTGGGAATGGTCTTTAGAATGTTGAGCCAGGTGTCCTGTTGTGAACCATGGATTGTATGAACACCAACACCACATAGTGGAAGTTATGGGGGGGGGGCAAAAAATTCTAGGATTTTACACCAAGGAATGGCCAGACCCCTTGTTTGGTCTCTTACATGAGGACACTATGCCTTGGTGGGTAGAACCATGGCATGGTGGTGGTGGTTTCAGCTTTTTGAAATGTTTATTTATCACCTAATCATTTTATGGAGGCTAATATGTCCATATGTGACTTTAATGAGGGTTATTAATACATATATTAATATTTTTTTCCTCTATTAAATCAAATTCCATCTTCCATTTGTATTGAATTTCATTTTTAAGGTGTTCTATGAAGTGGTTTGGGTGGTTTTTGATGAGCAACCACTTTGGGTCATTCCCATATATTCTTGGATTTTTCTTTGAAGATATTGGTTCATGATGACCAAATATATTCCTCTCCCATCAATGATATTGAAGGAAATGAGGACTTATTTGTTCTTGAGGTAGTTTTTTTTCTAATGAAATTACAATCAATTGAATCCATTATTCCTTTCTTAATTTGAAATATATTTTTAACTGATTTCTAAAGTAGGAATTGATATATTTAAGAAAGTTTTCAAAATATAATGGTATGTGTTCTGAATTATTTGGAAATATCTTTTGAAGTAAAGTGTTTATTTTTGAAAAATGGATTTAAATTGAAGTGTGTGATTTTAAGAGTGACTTTGATGATTATTCTTGAGAAACAAAGGTATGAAATATTTTATAGAATTTTAATGAAATTAATTGTTTTAAAAAACATGAGTTTTGATGAAACCCATTTTATTTTAGTTTATTAATTGAAATAATATTTTTGAAAATGTGATTTAGGAATAATTGAAAGATTATTGATGAAACAAATTTGAGATGAATTATTTTCTCCTTAATTTATTGATTGATTTCTTTGAAGTACATGAGATCTTGGGTGGTTAGGTGGAGGATATGCACACTTGGCATGCATTTTCTCCACCTATAAATGGATTTATGATGACAATGATATCCAAATTTGATAAGGGTGGGGAGTTTATTTAGTGGGGGTGGACTCATAATTCACTTAGGCTTGAGATCTAGGGGAGTGTATACACTAGGATCCGTATTTAATCAAGAATGTATGGAACCTCATGACTTGATCAAACTAACCCCAAGGCATGTGACCATGGTGGTACGATTGAAAATTATATACACATTCCATTTCTTATGAAATGATTTATTTAGGATTTTTTATGGAAATGCCTATTCATTTTTATTTTGATGGAAATTATTATTCATAGCTACTTTATACTTTCAATGGATGTAACACCCTGGAATTCTAAAGTAATAACATTATATTCAATAGTGTGTATAACATGCAACACCAAATGAGTAAGGTAAAATAATATCTTAGGACTTTATAATAATTTTAATATTTTAAATAAATTAAATCTATGATATAACTTAAAATTCAAACAACACTGGGTTATCTTGAGTTATACACAATAATGACTTTCTTTTATATCTTGTGCTACATGCAAGACCAAGTCTTATCGAATACTATTAATAATATTATTTAAAATGAAAATTATACCATAGAAGTTAAATTGGTGGTTATGAATAGGATTAAATAACTTATGAAAATATATAGTTGAATTCATTGGTTACAAATTAATTATAAAGGAATATATAAACCAAATAAATATAATCAATTTTTTTTATAAATTTTTTTTTATGCTCCAAAGGTGTTTTATCTTAATAAATTAAATCAATTACTATTATTTGATATTATTAATTATATATATATATATATATATATTACATTCAATAAAATATTTTTTATATTTTTCCAATATATTTGATAGGAATATGATAAGAACAATTCCAATTTTACACATAAAAAAGATAATTTTTTCTAAAGGAAGTTTTGCTGACTTTTAATAGAAAACCAATTTTAAATAATTTTTTTTTTAAATTTTATAAAAAATATTTTTCAAAATAAAATTAATTTTTGAAATTAAAATGTAAAAATAAGCTTAGGGTGAATTATTTGTATTTTTATGAAATATTTCATTTTTGATGAATAGTGGAAAATATCGAATTTTAATTGAAAACGGTATTTTTTTTAATTTATTTATTAGGTTAAACTATATTTTTTTATTTGTTTTAATTTTTAATTAGATAAATTTTACATATATAAATCCAATTTAGGTAATTGGAATCAATTTCACATTGATATTGTAAATAAAAACATTTCAATCATTTGAACATTTTTACTTCAAAAACCCGCTTTCTCATCCTGTATCTGGGATAAATTATAAATTAATTTCTTCCACTTCTGTTATTGGAATTTGGAAAAATGGATTCCATTTTATTTAATAAGAATAATATATAGTTTCAATTAATTTAAAATTAGTTTTTGACAAAAAATATTAGTTTAAGTAATTACAATTAATTACAACAATTAAGAGAAAAATTAACTTAACAATGGACTAAACCATAAACTTAAGAGAAAAAATGACCTATAAACATGTAAAAAATAATTTTACATACATATTTATACCATAAAATTCTTTTTATATAATATTTTCCTTATTTTAGGTGCATGATGTAAGGGTTATCTCTCAATAGTGTTTATCATTTTATATTTACAAGAATTCCACTCCTCCACTATAAAAAGACTCTCACCCTCCCACTTATACACACCTATAAATCCATTTTTATCATCCAAACCATACCAAAAAAAGCTCTAAAATTCCCTACCCTTATCCTATAATCCTCAATATTTGAATAAATCTAACCAAGGATGTCTTTTGGTATAAACCAAAAGGAATTACCTGAAAAAGATGCAACATTCTTCAATGAGAACTTTTGTTTTATTTCTTTCTCTACCTATTAAATTATTATTATATCTTGTTTATATAATAAAATCAGTATCATAAATATATTAAATTTATTTATTTCAAAGTTATGAACTATAATCACACACACTTCCATCAAATGGGATACACAATCATTGTTCGTGTGTACGGTGGACTCCTGCCTCACGAACCGATGTCGTTTGTTATTCCATTACCACCTTTCATGGTAGAGAATAATGATGGATTTATAGTTTTTATATTATATATATTATTTTTATAATGTCTTTATTTTTTTAGAATTTTTATATAACACATACCTTCATGATTTCTATTTTGTGGGAATATGATAATATTGTTTGTGTACATGTGGATTATCACATCCACGAAGTGATGTGATTCATTCAAACATTACATGGAATGTATAAGAAAGATTTTAATAAAAATATGTGATATATATAATATAAATATGATAATTGGATTATAATATATGTATATATATATATATCATTTAATTATTTTTTTAAAATACAACAAGTAAATAGTTGTAGCGTTGATGCCTATGTACAACCTATCATCTCCATGAATGATACATTTCATTTAATATATCCAAATTTTATGGATTATTATAAATAAATATATACAGAATATATATGATATTTATGTCATGGTTTACATCCTTGAGATGATTAAATCCTGATCTACAAAAGGAGAAAAAAATAACAAGTCAAAACATAATCGAAAAACTATGCAATTAACTCCCAAAGTAGTGAAAATAATGAATAATTATAGAAAAAAGGGTAATAATATACTGTAATAAGATCATATATGATATTATAAACATGATTAGGGTTTTTTTGTAAGTTATTTACATGATTAAAACTATTATATAGGAGTTTAAATGATGTTAACCCAAAATGAAATGCAAGGTATGGGTTTTCATCTCAAATTTATTTCATTGAGGCTTATTGTATTATTATGCACCTAATTTATTTTATATGGAGTATACACTGACCATTTGACAAGTAATTTCATTAGTAATTCATTACTAAAGGTAATTTAAGTTTTAATTTGAATTATTTAATCTAAGGGGATATTAATTAAGAGTTACTAAGTGGAAAATAGTTTCATAACCAAATTAATTGGTTTATATCACTTCCTCATTGTCATTAATTTTATATTATTATTTTTATAATAAATTTTAATATAGTTTTTAAATTTAAAATTTTTTATGTGGATTTATATTTGATAAATATAATATATTCATTTATTGTTTCTCACTTCAACACTATAGACTTTTAGGGTTTTATTTAGTAATCTCATTCTAACCGGGAATGTTTATTCTTAAATTTAAATTAAAGGAAATTATTTGATCTTTTTATAATAAACCCAAACATTTTCTTATCTTATAGTTATTCATGGTATTTTTTAGATAATATTACTATTTTCCCACTCTTTGGTAATTATAATGTTTTATAATTTTTTTTAGGAAGGCTCGACATCATTTATCTCTTCAGTCTAAAATATATTTTCTCTCAAAACCATGATTTATAAAAATGTTTTAAAAATGTTTTGAAACTTTAAAAAATAATTTATTAAATAAATGTTTACCCCTTTTGTCTTTTCAATTTTTTTTAAAAGGAATCTTCTTCTCTATTTCTGAACAATACACTTTTCTAACCTTTTACCATGTAAAAGGAATATTCTTTTTACCTTGTATGACATATATGGAATTACCCACCGCCATTTCATTAAATCTTCCTTTGAAGTATTTTCAAATATATTTTAATGGAAAGTTTTTTTAAAAGTTATTTTAAAAGAAAAGATATTTTCAAAATGTTTGTCAAAATGAAAAGAATATTTACATCAATAATGTTTTACAGATATTTGAACTGTATTTATATTCACCAATGACTACAACCCTTTATCCTTACTCCACTTGGGATATGTTGTATTGATACCATACTTATTATTACTTTGGATGGTATATGATTTAATTGACCAAGGATAGTATTGATATTCACTACATTGATTTATTTTTTAGTCCCCTTGAAATATTTAATTCCTTATGATCATTAAACATTAAATTTCCCCTAAAGATCCATATTATTTATCATAGATATTTTTATTGCTTAAATCATATCCCATTTCTATGTACGATGTTTACTTTGAATACTATTTGATTAACTAGAGAAATATTGATTGATTTTCATCTTTTACTCAATAAGGATATTTGATAAGGCACATTGTTTTTGAATTAAATCAATTATTCGATATATGAGGAATGCTTTGGACATACAAGACATGAGTTGGGGAATAGTTAATGCAAGCCCCTCGATGCATAAGTAGTCTCATGAGACAAATAAATTTTCTAAAATAAAATAATGTGTTTTCACCCAGTATGTTTTAAAACATATAAATGAAACCTCTTTACATAAATGTATCATGTTAATGGGAAACATAAAGTCAAATAATTAATCATTTCCTTTGTTGATAATTCAATTATTATTATTATCAATGAGTGTTTTATTTAAAATTATTTATGGATACATTTTAATTCTTAGATTATTGATTTAATGGAATGTGTGTTCATTTATTTACAATTATATATTAATTATGCCATATCAAGTTATTTTAAATGGAATGTGTGTTCATTTATTTACCTTTACATATTTTTTAGGCACTCCCTCTCAATTTATTGATTACCTGTCATGTGTGTCCAGTTATTTAACTTACCACATTGATTATTCTCATTTATTCATTATTGTTCCCACTACACTTTACCCTTACCAATCATTCTATATCATCCTTATTTTGTTTCCTTTCCCCAATAATCCAAGAATTGTATAAACAAAGATATGAAAGGATATGCTAAGTGAGAATACAGTCATCCTTGAAAAAAATAGGTTGTAATTAGTGTATTCATTTGTAATACAAGACTCATGTATGTATTTGGTTTACTAAGATTACTAAACTAATCAGTACTTGAAGATGAATTTCCTTGTAATCATTCCATTATAATGGTAGTAGAAACTAGCTCCAGGATTACTAGGGTTGGGTCACTACATTTGGTATCAAGGAATGTTTAGTAGAAAAATTGGGAACTAGATTTAAGAAAAAATATATTAAAGAACATAAACTTAAGATATAATTTGAGGATAAGTATATAAGAACATACTAAAGTTTTGGTTAGATAAATATTATGTGGTTTTTCTAGTGTTACATCCCTATATGGATAATAAAAGTGGACGCGGTTCTAGAATAGAAGTACCTAGAGGTGATAACTCTGAAAAGTTTTATCGAGCCTGACTCGAGTGTAACCTGGTAAATGAAAACAGGCCTTACTATAAACCTAGTTTGACACTCTTGAGGGATATGCTTACGATAATTCATGTTTTCTTTAAAAACCATTATGAATTTTTTTAATAAATAATGAAAATGAATGAAATAGGTTAAACCTAAGGTTTATCTGATTAAAAATAATTTGTCAATATTTAGACATCCTAAAAATGATTATATGGTTTTGAAATTATGAAAATTGTCTCTCACACTATTCTTTTTGGTTTTAGTCAATGGATGGAACCCGAAGAATCATGTTAACATTGAACATAAAGGAAAAGGTGGTGAAAATGAGAAATCAAATGGGATGTTGATAAGAGTAGAAGATATAATTATCATTCCTAATCAGTTTTCCAAAAAAATGATTGACAACATATACCTATACTAACTCCCACACTCACCAAAGAAGATAAGGATAGAGTTTTATAAAATCTTGAGTGGTGGAGACCATAGAGGAAAATAGGAATGATTTCTATAATGTATGAAACATGGAGGAGACACCCAGAAAAGTGTCCCAAAGGAATGAGGAAATACTTTATCTATGGGAAATAGGGTTATACGGAAAATAATTTCTAATGAAAAATAAAGAATATGATGGAAAGAAATAAATATCATCCTAAAGATCCATTTATAGTTCATTTCCTTAAATGTGTAGAACCTAGGAATTACCCAAGTATGTGCCCTTTTCTATAGGATAAACTCTAGACCAAAGAAGTACCTATGTGGAAATAAATGGAGAATGTATTTATGTATTGGGGACATATTAAAAAACTTAGTTAAAAAGATATTTAATTATTAAATTTCAAGGATGTCCATCATATTTATTTTTTAAATTATATTAATATATTTTTATAAAAAGGTCAACCAGTATGATGGGTGACAACCTATCAAATCCTGTAAGGTTATGGGGCTTGAACCCATGGATAAAGGACAATAATGGTTTCATGCCTACCACTAGCCTGCATGATTTCCTAGTTAAGGTGTAATTATTTTTAGTTAAAAAATTGATGAATAAATATTAATGATGAAAAAGTGGTATCACTTTTATGGTTGAGAGATTAATGTATTAACCATACTAATTTTTTGAAATAGTAAGAGATAAATGAAAAGACTTATTTTATAGATCTTATTATCTGTAAAAAGTAAATTTTAGTGTTTAGGAATAAAAAAAGTTCATTTTTAGATATCTATTTCTTGAAGTAATGGATGATTTAGAAATTGATATAATCATAACAAAAGGGTAAAATTGTGTATATTTACTTATATTCTTGGTCAAAAAAATAATTCTTCCATATTATAAAAAGGATCTCAAAACAAAATGATTATCTTAATGCCTTAAATTTTGTTGATCCAGTGGTCTTTTAAATCGTCATATATTTATGGATTTGAGGCCCTCAAATTTCCCTTGATCATTCAATTATTTGTGATCAGTGAAATAAATCACTCCCTATAATTATTTACACTTTTCCTTCAAGTCTATATTTTCACTTTTCACTAATGTTCTCCTATGTAGAAACCTAGTTATATAATATTCCATGTGACCATTGTAATTCTCATTCTCTCTTATTATGAGGATATTTTATAAAATATTTTATGATGTGGGATTTTTTTCAACAAGGTAATTTTTAAATATAGAACCCTAGATTACTGAGATCAAGTTTAAATTGAGAGGACACAATTTAATTAAGATGGGGAGAATGTTATGCCCTGAGATTTTAAAGTAAGAACATTGTATTCAATAGCGTGTATGACACACAACACTAAGTGCATAAGGGAATAAAATATCTTGAGACTTAAAAATATATATAATATTTTAAATAAATTAAATATATGATATAGCTTGAAATTCATGAAACACAGAGTTAGCTTGTGTTATACGCAACAATGTTTTTCATTAATATATTGCATCACACACAAGACCAAGTCTTACTGAATACTATTAATATTATTATTTAAAATGAAATTTATCTCATAGCCATTAAATTGGTGGTTATGAATAGTCTTAAATAACATAATAAAATATATAATTTAATTCACTGATTATAAATTAATTAGAAATGAATACAGAAACCAAATGAATATGAAGGAAATGTTTTTATAAAAAAATATATTTATGCTCTAAAAGAGTTTTATTTTAATAAATTAAATAAATTAATATTAGTGGGAGAGTTTAATTATATATATATATATATATTTTATTTAATAAAATAGTTTCAATATTTTTGTAATATATTGGATATACATATGATAATAAGAAGTCTAATTTTATGTATAAAAACATTTTTAAGACAGTTTTTCTACATTTTAATGTAGAACCAATTTTAAATAAAATTTTTGACACTTTTATAAAATTTAATTATAAAAATAAACTTCATTTTTTAAATAATAATTTCAATATTATATTAGGATTAATTTTTGTTATTTTTTTGAAATATTTCATTTTTTTATGAATAGTGAAAAATACTAAATTTTAATTGAAAACTGCTTTTTCATCTAATTTATTTATAAGGTTAAAATATATTTTTATTAGTTTTAAAGTTTAATTATATAAATATTACATATATTAATCCAATTTAGGTTATTTTAATCAATAATACATTGATATTGGATATAAAAATATTTCAAACTTTTGAACATTTTTACTTTTAAAAACCACTTTCTCATCCCATCTGCAAAATTAATTTTAAATTAATTTCTACCACTTATATGATTGAAATTTAGAAAAATCTATTAAATATTTTTAATAATAATAATTTATAACTTTTAGTAATTTAAACTTATGTATTGAATAATTTTTTTGAAAGTAATTAAAATTAATTACAGTGATAAAGAGGAAAACTAGCTTGACAAAGGAATAAACCTTAAACTTGAGGAAAAAGGGACGTATACACATGTAAGGAAACTAATTTTATAGCTATATTTAGACCATATATTACATTTTATAAAATATTTTTAATTATTTTAGGCACATGATGTAAGGGAGACCTCTCAATAGTGTTTACCTTTTATATTTAAAAGAATTCCACTCCTCAACTATAAAAAAGAACTCATCCCTCCCACTTATTCACAACTCTAAATCCCTTTGTCTCATCCAAAGACTAACCAAATAATCTCCCAAAATCCCTAACCTAATTCTATAAGCATCACTTTGGGCAGAAATACAACCAATTAAGTCTTTTGTTATAAACCAAAAGGAGTTACCCAAAATAGAGGTGACGTTCTTCAACAAGCAGTTTTGTTTTATTTATTTCTATACCTATTTAATTATTATTATATCTTGTTTCTATAATATCATAAGTATCCTAAATATAATATATTTTTTTATGTCAAGTTTAAGACCTAAACTCACACACAATTCCATCAAATGGGATACGCAATCATTATTTGTGTATACAGCGGACTTCCACCTCGCGAAGCGATGTCTTTCGTTCTTCTATTACCACATTTCAAGGTTGGGAATAATAATGTATTTATAGTTTTTATATGATATATATAATTTTTATAAGGTATTTATTCTTATTTAAGTTTTATATAACACAAAATTTCATGCTTTCCAGTTTTTGGGAATATGATGACATCCTTTGTGGATGCGTGGACTACCTCCCCTCAAAGCGATGTGATTCATTCACACTTTAAATTGAATGTATTAAGGATGATTTTTCAAAAAATATGTGATATATATAACATAAATGTTATAAATTAATTATAATATTTATATATATAATTTTATTTTATTTATTTTAACTACAATAAAGAAAATGGAAGTAGCGTCCATGCATATGTACGACCTACCATTTCCACGAACAGTCCATTTCATTTACTATATCCAAATTTTATGGATTATTAAAAATACATATATAATGAATATATATGACATTTAAATGGTGTTTTACATCCTTTATAATATTAAATCGAACTCCATTTAAGAAGCACAAGAATAAAAAGTGAAAACATACTAAAAAACAAGGCAATTAACACTCAAAATAGTAAAAATAGTGAAAGATTATTAACAAATGGGTAATAATATATTATAAAAAGGTAATATATGATATTATAAATATAATTATGTTTATTTTATAAGTTACTAAAATTATTATTCCCATTACATTGGAGTCTAAAATATTTTTATCCAAAAGGAAATGCAAGGTAAAAGTTTTCATCTCAATTCTATTTCATAGAGGCATATTGAATTATTATAAACCTAATTTATTTTATATGGTGTATGCACTGAGAATTTAAAATTTAATATCATGAATAATTCTTTATTCAGGGTATTTTAAGATTAAATTTTAATTCTTTTATATAATTGTATTTTAATTAATATTTACCAAGCAGAAAATAATTTCATAACCCAATTTCCTTTCATTGGGTTATATTACTTCCTCATTATCATAAATATTCTAAGATTATGTGTGTAATAAATTTTTACTATATATTGTTGAATTTAAAATATTTTTATTTGTATTTAAAGTTTATAATCATAATCCATTCTTTTATTGATTCTCACTTCAATGTTATGGCCTTTAAGGGTTTCTTTCAAAATCTCATTCGAATCGAGATTGTTTGTTCTTAAATTTACATTTAAGGAAATTATTTAATATTTTTATAATAAACTATTCTATTTTATTATATTACAATTATTCATTATATTTTTCATGTAAAAGTTCCATTTTTACACAATTTTTCACTTATAATGTTTTAGAATATTTTTTAAGATAACCTGACTTCATTTCTCTCTTCATTCAAAAATATGTTTGCTCTCAAAACCATGTTTAATAAAAATGTTTTCAAAAATCTGTTTAATCTTTTATAAAAAAAATTATCAAAGAATTTTTTAGCCATTTTTTCTTTTACACATGTTTTTAAAGTAATATTCTTTTTTTTAAAAAAATCACCTTTTTAACATTTTTACCGTGAAAAATGAAAGTTCTTTTTACCTTATACGACAGGTATGAAATTACCAACCATCATTTCTTTGAAGATTCCCTTGATAAATTTTCAGATTTATTTTTAATGCAAATATTCTTAAAAGTTATTTTAAATAAAATTTATTTTTAATTTTTTTTTCAAAATGAAAATGGGTATTTTACCCAAGAATGTTTTAAATATCATTATTTGGTATTTCTATTCATCGATGACAAAAACCCATTATCCTTACTCTAATTGGGATATGTTATATTAATACCATCCTTATTATTTATCTGGATGGTTTATGATTACTCTAACCATGGATAGTATTAAAATTAACCAAATTGATACATTTTTTAGTCCCTTTGATATATTTAATTTCCTATGATCATTATACATTAAATTTTCCCTTAATATCCATATTATTTATCATGGATATATTTATTTCCTAAAATATATACCATTTCAACGTACAATATTTAATTTGAATGTTATTTGATTAATAAGGAAAATATTGATAGATCTATATCCTTAATCAATATGGATATTTGATAACACATATTATTTTTGAATTAATTTTATTATTTGATATATGAGGAATACTTTGGATATGCAAGACACAGGTTGGGGACTAATTAATGAAATCCCCTTGATGCATTAGTAGTCTCATGAGACGAATCAAGTGGATAATCTAAGCTAATGGGTTTTCACCTAGTATTTTTTAAACCCTGTAGAGGATATATCTTTACGGTAAAGGTATCTTGTTCCTAGGAAACATAACTTCTAATAATTAAGAATTTTCTTTATTTAGAATTTAGTTATTATTACTATCCATGTGATTTTTTCTTTTAAATTATCTATAGATGCATTTTCATTCTTAGTTTATTGATTTAAGGGCATGTGTTTTCAGTTATGTATCATAATATATTAATTATTCCTCATTAAGTTATTTAAAATTGTATGTGTGTTAAATTATTTACCTTTACATATTTTTTTCACACACCCTCTTTGTTTATTGATTATATGGCATGTGTGTTTAGTAATTTTCTTTAATATATTTATTATTCTCATTAATTCATTATTGTTTACACTATAATTAACCCTTAATAAACATTTTATCTCACCCTTATTTTATTTCCTTTCTATAGTAATCCAAGAAGAGTACTAAGATATTATAAAATATTCTAAGTTGGAATAAATTTATCGTTGAAAAAAAATTATATTATAATAAGTGAATTAATTTGTAATAAAAGACTCAAATATATATATGTTTTACTGAGACTACTAAACTCATTAGGCCTTTGCAATACATTACCTTGTAATCATGCCATTTTAATGGTAGTAGACACTAGATCCAGGCATACTGATGTTGGGTCACTATAATGGAAATTATTTGAAGAGTACATTTTATTATAAATTATAAAAATATTTCCATGCAATTTTTTCTTTATAATTGAGAATATTTGGTTTATTTGACATGGAATTATTATGAAATGTCTTGGTGGGATACTATTGGACTAGTGTTTCTCACAACCTACATGTGCCTTTGGGCATATGTAGACTTTCTTTTTATAGGACAAGGAAAAGGGAAATCATTACTTGGAGGTGGTGGGGGTTCTTGATAGTGGGACCTTTGGAGATGGTGGTGATTGGTGGGGTGTGTGATCCACCAATATATGATGAGTTTTTGGAAATAATGTCATCATTGGTTTATGTAATGACTTGGGATGTTGTTCCATTTCAGATTATGTACTTGTTTATATTGTGGTACTTTTCTATTATTGACTCTTTTTACATACTGGTTGTTTATCAACTACCTGTAATTATTTAGTTATTTTTATGATTAAATCATTCCCCTTGATTGTCCTTGATTTTTAGGTGCTAGAAACCAATCTATGGGGATCAAGAACTCCCTTCAGTCCAGGTTAAGACTAATTTAGGTATTAATGTAGTGGGTTATCTAGATTTTTTTGTGATAGTTCATCTATGTTCACAACTTTGTGTGTGGAAATTATTGTTATTTATCCATGTTTATAACTTTTTCATTAACATGATTGTTTTTTATCCATGTTTATATATTTTTTATGGATATGATTTTTTTCATCTTTGTTCATAATATTACGATTTCATATGATTATGCTTGGACCATATTTTTATATTATACCACTTCTCATACTCCATGGATTAGAATATTGTCTCATGTATTTTATTTATTATTCCACGGTATATATTTTATCTTTTTATGTTATATGTTCTTCTTTAATACTTTATGGAAAAATCTTATGATTATATGTTTATTTTAATCATATATTTCTCCCTTTCTCATGTTTTCTCACATGCTTATGATCAAATATATTTATGAATCATTGATAACTTTTCCATTAATATTCATTTGATATCACTACTTCTTTTTTTCCCATTCACCATAGGGAATTACATATAGGATTATTTTTATATGGAAGTCCTGTGTAGATATTTTTATAGAGATGTTGAAGAAATAAAGTGTAATATGAAATTTATATAATTATTATCCAAATACATTAAGCCTCTATGTTATGGGAATGTATGTAAATTAATGATATATAATGTTTAAATTATAAAGATAATATAAAATATAGGTTTGTTATACTCAGGACATCTCACTTGGTAAAAAATCATATGCGTAAAGTTTTTATTTTTATCATCGTACCCAAGAGTGTGGGTTTAGGGAATCTCAGGAGGCATTATGTCTAACCTGCATCACAACCATCTTGGGAGGCAACACATATAACCTGAATCACACCCACATTTGGAGGAATCATGTCCAACCAACATTATAAGTATCCCCTAGGTTTTCATTATGACCAAACACATGATAAATAATTCCCCAATATGAAATTACACCCTACTACATGATAAAAAAATTCCCTAGATTGGAATTACACCAAACCACGTGATAAAAAAATCTCATAGGATAACATTTCTCCCAAATTCATGACAAAAAATTACCCTAATTGTCATTATACCCCAAAAAAATAAAAAAATGGTTAGGTTGTAATTACACCCAACCATATACCAAACATAACCCCAACCATCATTACACCAAACCATATATCAAATATAACCCCTGGTTAGCATTACACCCAACTACATATCAAACATAACACCGAATTGAATTTAAACCAAATTGAATACCAAACATAACCTTCAGTTGTAATTACATTCTACTATATATCAAGCATAACCCCTTATTGGCATTACACCAAACCGTATCATCCTATATGATCATATAATTCCAAGCACAATTTTCTTATCATATCAAAGAATTTTATAATGAAATATTCATATATTATTCATTATAGAAATATAACTTGGTTATCATTTTGTACAACCCCACAATATACATACACTGGGTTTTTTATCTACAAACCTAACTCACAAAACCTCCAAACATAACCATATCCATGGTAAATGGATTACCACCCTAGGTATTTGTTTATCTAAACCCATTACACACACTACGCTACCCACACCCAAGGTGTTTCACACATAGAACACGCATTTTGAGCTTAAACATCCTTATTATAGCTTTAGATCACATACTTTAACACCTAAATATTTTTAAAAAACAATAGTATATTTGATATCGTATACGACATGCAACACTGAGTCTAAATAAATCATCAAATATTATTATTTAAATATGATCATTATAACCTAGCATTTAAATTAGTGGGTATGAATATGTTTAAATAAATTATTAATTAGATATATAGTTTCTAATCAATATAAATGTATTGATAAATTTTTATTAAATTATCACTCAATTTTTATTAAAGTTAGTTTATTCATTAATATTACATTTTCTTCAAAAATAGATTTTATTGATTTTCATGAATAAATATTATAATTAATTTTTTAAATTTTATAAACTTTATTTTATAAAAATTATTTAATTTTTGAAATTATAATATCAAAATTATCCTAGGGTGAAATTTTGGAACTTTTCGAAAAAAGAGTTATTTTTCAAAGAATGGTGAAAAATACCATTTTTTATAAAACTATCATTTCTTTTCACTAAATTAAGTAATTTAAATGTCCCATTATGATTTTAATTTAATTTCAAGTTAGAATAAATATTATTTAGTTATATTTAATCTAATTAATTGAATTTGATTCCTATTTATACCATATTTTTGTATAAGTTAATTTTTGGACTTAAAAGACATTTTTTTTTCGAAAAACCGTTTTTCGTCTCGTCTCACAGGTTTAATTTTAAATTAAAATTTTCCTATTATATGTATATAATATTGAAAAATGGATTCAATATTTGTAATCATGAGGACCAATTTTTTAAAATTGGGACCTTTTATTTTAGTCATTATGAATAGTAACCATAATAAATAATTATCACTTCGGTAAGAGTAAATTTGGTAATTAAGGTTAACAATATTTTGATAAGAACTGAAAAATTTAACCTATAACTTATCATTATCATATTTTACAAGTCTATTTTTGATATTTCCATCTAATTCTCGAATATATGGCCACACAGTTCCATATTTCATTGATTTTGTCTGTTATAAAAGTAAAAGATATAGACAAAAATGTTACTTTCTAACTTTTAATAACTATAATAATTTTTGAAAGGGGTAAAAACAAACTTATGTTCTATTAAAAATATTCATTTGAAATATAAATGATTTTTTATCATGATAAATTATTTCTAATTTTTATTAATGAAATATCCACCTTAAATATTTACGTAATGCTGATGTAATATTTATTTAATTAATTGAAAAAAATAAATGATTATAAAAATATTAAGAGTAATATAATTTGAATTATTTATTATGTTCCATAAATTTTGTATATAAATAAAAAATATTTGTGATGTTTTAATGGGTATATTCTAATTATTTTTTGGTCATGTTGTTTTCAAAATCAAATTAAATGAAAAGTTCCAAAATTGATATTAATATTATTTTAGAATAAGTAATAATTTGTTGAATTATTTAATTTTCCTAAAAATACTATCTTCATTAAAGTTATTTTTATATGGTTTAAAATATCATCCATAATCCAATTATTGTCCAATTTTCATTTTATAGTAACTATCTTGACCCCCAAATAGTAAAAACTTTGTTTAAATGGTACTTGTCAAAATTGGTTGACATGGGTTAAAACCAAAATATAAGTGTGAAAAAATCACCTAACTTGTAAAATTTTTATTTTATAAGATTATTTTGACCCATAATCATCTTATATTCTAAATATATCATGTTGGATCCATTTTTCCTGGAGAAATAATTTATATTAATTTAATATTTTTAAAAAAATTCAAAAGTGCCTCTCCCCTCACGGATATTAGGCACCCCATATCCTATTTTATTAACACATAAACATAATTTTAGTTCAGATAATCCCTCCCATAATCCATTTATTACTTCCATTAAAACTTCATAGGGTCCTTGTTTTGATTAGAAAACCCCCCTAAGAAGGCTTTTGGTGTAAACCTAAAGAGGTTGTCCAAAGAAGATGTATCATTCTTAACCGAGCATTTTTTTATTATTGCACATCATTAAAATATTATTAATCCAAGATGATATAATAGTATGATTATCTATCATATAATAATATGTCATTATATTAATGTAATAACCTATATCCATCTCCTCTTACATCAAATGGGAAACGAAACCATTGTTTGCGTGTACGACTGACTAGTGCCTCACAAATTGATGTAATTAGTTTTCCACCATTTCCTCTAATGAATATTTATGATTATGAATTTAATTTATATATTTTATATTCATGAAATATTTATCATTATGTAAAATTAATATATCATATATTTTCTTACATTTCCAGTCATTGAAATATTATAACGTGGTTCGTGCGTACGTGTGGATTACTACCTCTATGTACTGATATGATTAATTTTTATTACTACATCACATTGATGGTATATATAGTTATATTTAAAAAAAATATTATATTTATGATATAATTATTATTCTAGAAATATAAAATAACAATTACCTTATACTCATCATAATCTTTAAAAAATCGAAACATTACTTATGTGTACGTATGAACTACCATCTCCATGATTGTAACATAGTTCATTTTTCATAATAATATTTCATGGTTGGTTTTAAAATTATAATATATGTATAAAAATGATAATTATTTCATGATTATTATTCTAGATATGATGAAATAATAAACTCATTGACCATATTCTACTTGCTGAAGTCATTTCCACTTAGGAGATGGATATCATCAAAATGTTGACATGAACATAAATGATTAAGTAATTAGAAAGAAACTGATAATAAATAAAATAAATTGAATAATAAAATTGAAAAATTTTCTTAATAAAATAATCAATTAAAATAATTTTACTATTATGGAAGATAAATAACATACATGTTGATTCAGACTCAAGGTAAGGGACTTTCTTCTACAAACCCTATTTTAAAGATTCCCTTCCAACTCCTTTTCTTCCAAGTCCATTTTCTTGTAAATGTTTCAAGAAAATTATAATGTATAATTTATTAGATTATAAAGGTAAAATATGACCATATTTTACCTTCTTCATAATGTTTTTATAAAGAAATATTTTTAAGGTTTTACAAAAGAGTCACTTTACTTTAAAAACCACATTTTAAATGTTTTAAAGATTTATTTTCTAAATATTTCTTTTCCATTTACATATTCTTAAAATAATTTTATTTATTTTTCTACATGGACATAAATTATTTATATAGAAAATATTATATCACTCATTACTTTCTTAAAAATGTTTTAAAAAAGAATCTATGTATGTATTTTATACGGAATATTTTTATCTTTCTTTATAAAATACAAAAATATTGTTCAATTTTAATGTATATGGAATTAATGGGTTTTTCTTACACCATAACTATTATTTGATGATTTTTTTATAAGTTACCATGTTTTATTTAAAGAAAAAACCCTCATTCCACTTTCTCTATTTATTTTCAAAAAATGTTTTAAATGGAAAAGATATTTTGATATTTGGAAATGTTTTTCTTATGAGTGTAAGGGATCTTTTTGGACCACCCTTTTTTGATTTAGGTCATGTTCTCTATCTCTATAACTCATTTTCTATCTCAATTTAATGTTATATAATTCTTATAAATTCTGTATATATATATATCGCACATATATACCTAGCTTATTCTACCTTCCTTTGATGGGGTGATACATTCCATATGTTCATTTCTTAAATGAATTATTTATGAAATAAACTTTGATTATAATTTAAGGAAAGATTATGAAATCCATTTATTTACATAGATAAATCTTATTAGTATTCATTATGATTGATTTCATTTTATATAACACATAATCATGAACATGTTATGATGGGTGCACTTAGATAGCACTCCAATGCATTGGGTAAAGATTTTGTCTCATGATATGTTATGTATGAGATTGGGGGGTAAAGATAATCCTATATGGGAATATATCCACTATGTGATGTTGTCTTGGAAGTTATCCTTGAATTATTATTATTTCATGTTGTATGTTTTTATAATATTTCACATGTTTTAATGATCTTATGAAACCATGTTCTTTATGTTATGATCCTATGTGATTAATCATGAGAATATGTTTAATGGAAAGTATATGTCACTTCATAAGTTTGATATATATAACTTTTTTTTTGAAAAAAAAATTCATATGATTTTCAGGAATTAAAAGTAACCATTATGGGTTTTATTTTTCCTTTAATATTTATTATGAAATGTTTTATGAAAAGTTTTAATATGATAAGTTTATATCTTGGGTAATAAAATAATTATTTTAAGACCAAAGTTTAAATTTCAAAAGTTAAATATTATATAAGTATTCATGATCTAACATGTTTCTTTATTTAATTTTATATGTACCTTACATATCTTTTTGTTCTCATACCATTTTTTTTAAAAAAATATTAAGTTTTTAAGGATGGGTATAAAAGTTAATAAAGTCCAAGTTCTAGATATGAATGTTACCTTATTTGAAGCATACATTAATTTTAAGGAACCTATTTTGTGGTAAAATGGACACTATTTGGAAATGTCCCCTTTGAAAGTGTTTATCCTAATTATATAAAAATCTAATCTTAAAATATATTTAGGATATAAAAAATGAATTATTGACTTAAAACTGAAGATTATATAATGGTTAAGGCTGGGTACTTATAGTTTAGGTCAAAAAAAAGGTTTAGATAACTTTGAAGATTATGATGTTTTCATGTGAGGTTATCTTAATATTTATGGATAACATTATGGGTTTAAAATTTTAAGGTTGATAATAAGTTCAAAGGCTCATACAAACCTTTTTTAGGTTTTAGGAGATAGTTGTTTAAGATGGTTAATTGCATGTTGAGAGATATTTATGGAAATACAACCGTTGTCTTTAATATGTGTTTTAGTGAAAAAGTTATTTGAGTAATAATGATTTATATTCTATGGAAATAAGTTGAAAGGTCTTGATATACTTTAAGGTTTATATGATCTTTTGATTTGAGATAATTTTAAGTTATTAAAATTTTGGAACATATGTTTTATCATATAGATAACCATGGGATTGAAAATTGATTTGGTGATTAATGTTATTTTAGAAGAATTTTACTATTTTGGGAACCATATATGAATAAGGTAAATTGAATATTATAATATAAGATGGTATTTTATTTGATAATTAAATATTGAATTATATTTTGGAATTATATATGATTTTAATGAAGATTTATGGTGATTCAGGTTATTTAAGGAAATAACTAGTATATTTTAGATATTATTTGGTTTGGGCATATAAATTTTTGAGTAAATGAATTTATGAGGGACTAATGTTAATTAAAGATAAATATAATATTTATCTCAGAATAAATTTTTATCAAAATCATTATAATATTTGATTTTAAATCTTATTCTATAATATTTTAAATAATTTTAAGTTTATTTATTTATCAAATGATATAAGTTGAACTTTGGGCGTTATTATTGAGGCTTTAGAGATTAATGTTGTATTTTATCATATAAAGGTTTATTCATTTTGAAAATTATCATACAGAGTGCTAACCATTTTTTGGTTAATTTATAAATATAGGTGGAATATATTGATATACTTTTATATATTATGTGTTCTATTAGAATTTTATTTTAGTGGTTCATTAATAAAAAATTCATATTGAATACTCATCATTTGAAGTAAAAGAAGATAATATATTAGAAATTGATTAAAGGATGAAATTATAGTTATCAAATAAGTATATTTCCATATGTTCACTTCTAGAATTTCATCTATATGCAACATGCTATTTGCGATGGGATCTCGTCGCAAAAGATATTTTGCGACAGGGTCCCATCACAAATAGCATGTTGTAGAAAACGAAATCATAATTAGTATTTTTTGCGACGGGCCTGTCATAAAACAATACTATTTGCGGCGGGACGACTTCCCATCGCAAATAGATCTATGATTAAATACATTATATATATAAAAACCTATTGGGGTGGGACCATTGCAAGAAGTAGTTTTGACAAGCCTGTCATCCTGTCCTAAATAGTTCTCCATTTATATATGTTATATATGCCTAAACCTTTTGCGATGGGCCCATCGCAAAAACTTATTTGCGATGGGTTCTTTGCCGTCGTAAATAAGTTTTAAAAAATATATAGAGAATCTATTTGAAACAAGACCCCATCACAAAAGGTCCCATCACAAATACGGAATAAAATAAATAAAATAAATAAAATTATGATTAATGAAAAAATAATATTAATAATATTAAAATAATAAAAAATTAAAAAAATTAAAATTCTCAATATTCAGAAAAATATATAAAAAAATCATAAATTATTATTATTACTATTATTAGTAAAATAAAAAAAATTAAAAAAATATAATACCAATAATAAATAATAAAATAATAAAATATATAAAAAATTAAATTTTGCAATATTCGCACCAATATAAAAGAAAAAAATTGTAAATAGTTCATATTACAACAAATGTTGAATTCAAATGTTTTTAACATAACAAAAAAATCACTAGGGGTAGTCTTCTGGAGGAGCTGGAGGAGCTAGAGGAGATGGTGGAGGAAAATCCATCCCTAAACTATGAGTCAGACGACGCATGTACTCCATCTGCTCATACTGCTACTGTTTCCATCGACACATATCCTCCTCATGTTACGGCTACTACTACTACTGCGGACATCGATGCATATTCTCTTCATATTTTTGTTGCTTCTGCTGCTACTACTAACGCATCTCTTCCTATTGTTGCTGCTACTGCTAATGCGTCTCTTCCTACTGCTTCTGCAAACTCTCTATAAGCCCAGTCTAAGCTCGCAACTACTCCTTATAATATAATCCATAAGTTGATTCCTCTCCACGATCTCCTCTCGAGCTAGATGTTGACATCGTAGAAGTACCATAATAAGTCCCAAGAGTCAAATAATAGCTGATACCAACTACTTGGCCCTTCTCGATGGCTTACTTGGTCGTCTATATCCATGTCACCTCATCGAATTGGTGGGAACTAGTCCGATCAGCCATATCAGCCTAACTCTTAGCCCATGTCTGAGAGGTCGAGACCCCATATGAGTGCTTCAATTCCAATTTGAAATTAAAATAGTGAAAATATTATTAGTATTTAATTTAAAAATTGAAAAAGAAATAATACTGACTACAATATGACGCTAGCAATCACCTCTAATCTCTCCAATGGCTAGATCACTATACATCCTCCGATAAACATCATACTCTTTAATATTGGGATTCTCTACTACCTATATGAATATAAAATAAACTATTCATATTTAATTTTATATAAAATATTTAAAAAATATACTTACCAGATGGTCTCTATGCGTACTGAATATACAATTACCATCTCGATTTGTCACCTCCTATTTCTCCTATTTCTTCCGGCTCAATAAAGATCTTCTTTGAAATCCACCACTCAACCAGTGTGAACATAATCTATCCAAAACCTGATATGAAATGTACTCTGGTCGGTGGACTCAACAAGACTCATCAAATACTATCACTCCTACTTTCTTAATGGTCGTCCTTATCAATTTGTGCAAAAACTGATGGAAACGCTCACACATAGATAACTCCCATGTCTCTTGGATAACGTCATGCATCTTATCATCGATGGGATACCATAAAACCTACAAATAATTTATAATATCATGTTATTAATTAAATAAATTTTAAAATAAATATTATTTATTTACTTACCATCCAATGATTGAACATTCTGATTTGCACATCAACGAGAATTTGTACCCATGTGATCCAGAGCTGAGAAAAATAATCGCACAAGATCACGATCCCCTGTCCAACAGATACATGCGTAAAAATATGAAAAAAGAATAAATGATCAAACAATTAGTATATATATAAATTAATTAAAGCTAACTAAAATAAAAAGGTTACCATATCTCTACATGCATGGATCAAATCTAAGATGTGGACGTTGTTTATGGATAGGTCTGGGAATCATTAGTTGCCCAAGACCGTGCCCCCTCTGCATATCCCCTAAACCACCATTAGGATGAGGGTTAGATGATCCCAAGTCCTCCTCATCCCAAGGTAGCTTTGCCTCCTGGAACTCATGAAATGGATCAGGGTCCATCTGAAACACAAAATGATTTTTGTGAGCAGATATTTAAAAATAACTATTACATATAGATATATATTAGTTATGATTATAACCATAATTTAACTATGTCAATGTTCACCTTCATCATCGTCTTCATATCTGACGATTTCAATGTCTTCATATTCATCATCAGCATCATCAATATCCATATGAGTTTTAGTTTCATCATCTCTTTCCATTTCAAATTCATTTGTAACATCATTAACATCATTGTTACCATCGAACCTTAATTTCGGGGTGTCATAATCGATATTCATATCTCTTTGTGAAAAAGATGGATTTTGGGTAGTCTCTTGAAAATTTTCAATTTGTTGTACTTCATCAGAACCACATTCAGTTTGAGTAAACTGATTTTCTCAAGATTTCATTTTTATTATGCTCCACTAATCACTCAGGTCTCTTAAAGTAGCATAATACTTTGCGTAATAAATTTTATGTGCCTTTTGATCTAGTAAAAATGGTTCATTTACTGTAAGAAGACTTTTATATTTAATATCGAAGATTCCATGAATCGAATGAACACACATGCCTCTCTAAGTATCAAACCACTAACATTTAAACATCATTATGTAATTTTTTCCTAGATAACATAGTTCAATAATTTCATCTAGCTTGTCGTAAAAGTCAAATTCAGTTTTCTTTGATGCGATCCTCTCAAGGAAACTCCATTGTTCATTGTTTTTTTTGATTCCCCATATGCAGTTGTATAAAATCGAAAACAATTCACTACATATGCATTATAGGATTTAACCATTTTGGATGGTGGGTTACTCAATATACATAGTCGCTTATCAATTTTATCAGCATGTTAAGACACCTGAAAATCTATAAAACAATTATCAATATAATAAAAAATAAACCAAATTGATTTGTTAAATCATAAATAGTTTTTGTTAACAGTTTTTGAAACCATTGAGAAATGTTTTTCCGGTTTTCTTCAAGAGAAGCTGCTGTAATTTATGGAATATTTTCCATGATATTATTATCATATAACCTAAAAATAAAATAATTTTACTTACTATAACATAAATTATAGAATAATTGATAGAATCACTCACAGTAAAAATGATGTCATTTTTTCATAGTTGAGGAGAACATATGTATGAACTCTATGATTTTCATCATCTGAAAGCCATCATTCGTGAAATCCATTAAAACCAAGCTCTGGATGATTAAAAAATGATAATTTATTTTCTATTTCATCATCAAAATTCCCCTCATTCCATCCCATGCAGTTGTGTTTTGAGGGATATTCAGATTCAAAATAATGAGAGTAAGAAAAAGAAATTTCCTCTTACAAATAAGCTTCAGAAATTGAGCCTTCAACTGATTCTTTGTTGAGTACTTTTTTCTTCAATTTATGCATGCATATCTCAAATGGGTACATCCATTGAAACTGTACTGGATCTCCATATTTAGCTTCATGTGGAAAATGTAATATCAGATGTTCCATTGAGTCAAAGAAAGTCGATGGGATGATTTTTCCCAGTTTACATATAAATAAAACAACATCTTCCTCTAGTTTTCTTATTGCATCGTAGTTTATTTTCGCCGCACAAATGTCTCAAAATATATTTTGTATGTCTGTTATCGAATCCCAAATCATAGAATTCAACAAACCTCTGAATCCAATTGGCACAAGTCTTTCCATTATAACATGACAATCATGACCTTTTAATCCGATAATATAACCATTCTTAACACATCTTCCCAAATTAGAATCATAGCCATTTGGAAGTCTCAAATCTGCAATCCACTAACAAAATAATACACGAATCTCTTTGGAAAATGTATAAGATGGTTTTGGATTCATTAACCTCCCTAATCTGACATTTTTAAATAGTTCAAGTTCCAGTTGTCTACAAAATTGGTTAAGATCTAAACATGCATTTACATTATTTTTGGTCTTACCTAGTGTATCCATGAATATATGAAATAAATTATCAAAACAGTTCTTCTAAATATGCATGACATCCAACATGTGGTGAACTAAAAAATCATACCAATATGGAAGATCAAAAAAAATTATCTGTTTTATCCAATTATGTTCTTTCCCAAATCTATGAATTTTTTGGTGGATTACTATTGGTCCGAATGTGATTGGAGGTAATGAAAATACAATTGATTTTAACTCTGTACCTAAGATCATTTTTGGAGTTTAATTCCTTTCAATTGTGACTTTTCTGAAATAATATTTTTTCCTCCAAAAAAGATGATCGGTTGGAAGAATTCTATGATGATAGTCAAAATATCAAGGTTTTTTCCATTGACGAGCATAAAGGCTTTATTTTCTTTCATACAGTAAGGATATGATTTCGGACCATGTGTACTCTATCCAGATAATATTCCATATATCAGAAATTTACTAATTGTCCACATCAATGCAGCTTTTAATATGAAATTTTATTTCAAAACAACATCATATGTATTAAAACCATTACTCCATAATGAATTTAACTCATCATTCAATGGTTTCAAATAAACATCAATATTCTTTTTCAGATTTCTTGGGATTAATAAGGTCAAAAATATATAGGGATCCTTCATCAACATCCATGGAGGTAAATTGTACGGAGTTATAAATACAAGACAATATGAATAATGACTATGATACGAACCAAACAAACCTAAACCATTAGTAAAAATACCCAATCACATGTTCTGGGATTCTAAATCAAAATTGAAATGCATTCGGTCAAAATGTTTCCATGAATCACCATCAGTTGGATGATTCAAGATTTTACCGATTGAAATCTTGGTTTTGTGCCATGACATCATTGATGTTGTGTTCTAAGACATAAATAAATGTTGAAACATGGCTGTAAGGGGGAAATATGTCAAATTTTTTACAGGAATCGATCTGAACTTCCTCAGTTGAGCTTCTTTATACCTCTATTTTCCACATTTGGGACAACTATCGAACGATTCATTTTCACCAAAATATAATATGGAATCATTTTAAAATGCATGAATCTTTCAATAACTAAGGCCTAGATTCTGAACTATCCTCTTTCTCTCATAGTAATTTGTAGGAAACACATTTTCTTCAGGTAATAGTGTTTTAACCAAAAAAATATCTGATCAAAACAATTGTTAGACATTTTATTATATGATTTAATATCCATAAATTGTTTAACCACTTCTAATTTTCTTATCTTCCAACCAAGATATAATACATCCTCAGCATACCTCAAAAACTCATAAAATTCAGATGGTGCTAACTTAGGAGTTAAATCAATATCATCTTGAGTTTTAGTTTTTTGAACAGATGGACCTGCAACATCATGTACTAAATTTTAAAACTGTGATGGATTCAGAATCAAGTTATTAATATCTTCTCTAGAAATGTTTTCACCATATTGATACCAAAAACATAATCTAATTGAAAACCACACTGCAAAGGATGTCCCCCAACCTTGTCAAATGTGTCAAACATTCTCAGAGAACATTTTTTTCAAGGACACTTAATTTTTCCTTTTGAAACAAATTTTGGTTTTGATGATGCAAATGATAAGAAAGCTTCAACAACCTCAATATATATAGGATTTAAACCAGAACCATTTAGATTTATGTGATGATTTATCCAAGCATAATCATCTAATAATGACTGTTGTTGACTTCTTTGTTCTATATATTTCTAAAAAATATAAAATCATTACTATTTTTGAATAATTTGAAATTAGAAAAACACTATCCCAGAAAATAAGATAAATAATTAAAACTACTTCTTAATAATTACAATTAATTATAGGCAACACAATTTCCAGTGGATTGACGACTACTCTTTTGTCTGATGCCTCATTTAATTACAACTTTCTCAAACTGAAATCATAATGAAGAATATTCTCAGAGGTACACATATCCATTCCCATGCATACGAGAATGTATAAGCGTATCTTGGAGCAGATTCTTCATTGTGATTTCTGTGTGAGAAAGATGCAAGTAAATGAGCTGTCAAATAAAAGAGCCCCATTTTCATTGATGAATCATCTTCTTGCAATTGTCACTACTTGAAAACATTATAAAAAATGTGGTCCTACAAATGAATATTCAAATTCATGCATACAATATTGGATATGAATACATAGAAGCATACTTTTAATAATGTTTTGAGTGAGTAGGAGTTAAAAGGAGAATATTCATCGAACAAAAGGAGTGATGCCAATCCACTAGAAATTTTTCCAAATTAGTACAATTTATTACAATTGATTTTATTCCTAATTATTCCTAATTATTCCTAATTATTTCTAATTATTTCTAATTATTACTAATTATTACTAATTATTACTAATCATTACTAATTATTCCTAATTATTACTAATTAATCCTAATTATTCCTAATTATTCCTAATTAATCCTAATTAATCCTAATTAATCCTAATTAATCCTTCTTATTCCTAATTATTCCAAATTATTCCTAATTATTCCTAATTATTATTAATTATTCCAAATTATTGCTAATTATTACTAATTATTGCTAATTATTGATAATTATTCCTAATTATTTCTAATTATTCCTAATCATTGCTAATTATTCCTAATTATTCCTAATTATTGTTAATTAATCCTAATTAATCCTAATTAATCCTAATTATTACTAATTATTTCTAATAAATATTAATTAATCCTAATTAATCCTAATTAATCCTAATTATTCCTAATTATTCTTAATTATTCCTAATTAATCATAATTATTCCTAATTATTTCTAATTATTTCTAATTATTCCTAATTATTCCTAATTATTCATATGTATGCCTAATTATTCGTAATTATTGCTAATTATTGCTAATTATTCATAATTATTCATAATTATTTCAAATTATTTATAATTATTACTAATTATTGATAATTATTGTTAATTATTCCTAATTATTCCAAATTATTACTAATTGTTTCTATTTATTGCTAATTATTGCTATTTGTTACTCATTTTTACTATTTATTACTAATTATTGCTATTTATTACTATTTATTACTAATCATTACTATTTATTACTAATTATTACCATTTATTACTAATTATTACTATTTATTAGTAATTATTACTAGTTATTACTAGTTATTAGTAGTTATTACTAATTATTAGTATTTATTACTAATTATTAGTATTTATTACTAATTATTACTAATTATTACTAATTATTAATATTTATTACCATTTTTTATTATTTATTACTATTTACTACTAATTATTACTATTTATTACTAATTATTACTATTTATTACCATTTATTTCTAATTATTACTAATTCTTAGTATTTATTAGTATTTATTACTAATTATTACTAATTATTGCTATTTATTACTATTTATTACTATTTATTATTATTTAATACTATTTATTATTATTTATTACTATTTATTAGTAATTATTACTATTTATTACCAAGTATTACTATTTATTACTAATTATTACTTATTATTACTAATTATTATTTTTTAATACTAATTATTAGTATTTATATTTAATTATTAGTATTTATTACTAATTATTAGTATTTATTACTAATTATTAGTATTTATTACTAATTGTAAATATTTGTTACTATTTTTTATAATTATTACTATTTTTTCCTAATTATTACTAATTAGCTTTAATAACTGCAAAATACAGCTACTAATTACAAATTACTGCAAATTATTTATATACATTACTAATTATCATTAATAATTATTAATTATTACTAATTACTAAGAATTAGTACTAATAATTTCATTTTATTATTACAAATAAATACTGATGACAAAACACTTTAAATCTAACTTAATTACAACTAATCATCAATAATTAAAATTAATATAAAAAATGAAATAAATACTAAATTAAATAAAACATAAATACCTTTAAACTTGATCTCTTATAATTGTAGACCGCTTCACAACTTCTTCGTAAAAAAAACTAACTCTGAAAAATTTTCACTCTAAAATTAAAGTTTAGAGAAGTAGAGAATGTAGAAATTGAGGGGGAGGAAGGAAAAAATGAATTGTGGTTTATATAGGTTAGATTAGTTGCGATGGGAGTATTTGTGATGAGATTCCCATCGCCAATAGTACCTTTTTGCGATGGGACCCTTCACAAATACCTTCGACCACATTAATTACTATCGCCAGTTAAAAGGTTATTTGCAATGGGTCCCGTCGCAAAAGGTAACCCACCGACACACTATTTGCGATGGGACAACATCCCGTCGCAAATAACCTGTCGCAAAAATTAGTTTTCCCCATAGTGGTTCTTCCTCTATATGGTAAGAAAATTCCTAAAAATCTTGGAAAGGGATCTTGAAGAAAAAATGTTATCCTATTACCTTTACTTACATTTAATTGATAGTCCTTTTCACACCTCTTGAGTTTATGATTTTGTGGTTGTTAAATCTATCTGGATCATTCACTTTCTTTTTATCAATGATGTCTATCACTCTCTATAATTATCTGAACATTAATTTTTCCTCCATTTTCATATTTCTACTTCCCACTAATATTCTCATATTTTGAAACCTAGTTATGCAATAACATTCTTATTTTCTTTTCCCTCTTTTCAAGAAGAATTTTTATTAACCCTTTTTATGATGTGGGATTTCAAAAAAGGAATTTTCATATGTAAATCCCCTATTTACTGATCCTGAGTTCAAATTGAGAGGTTGTAATTTTTAAAGGGTAATAATGTAATAACCAAATATTTTAAAAAGGAAAACTATGTTCAATATCATGTATGACATGAAACACCAAGCCAAAATGAACCATGAAATATTTTTTATTTATGTATGACTATTATAACCTAGCAATAAAATTGGTGAGTATTAATAAGATTAACTTATCTATGAAATATATATAAATTTTCTACTTGATATTAATTTATTGATAAAATCTTAATAAATAATCACTCAATTTTTAGTAGAGATAGTTTATTCTTTTAAATTATGTTTTCTTCGAAAATGGTTTTTTTCTTTTTGTGAGAAAAAAATATAATTAACTTTTTGAAATTTTAGTAATTTTATTTGATAAAAATGATATAATTTTTGAAATCATCATATAAAAATTATCTTATGGTGAAATTTATGTAATTTTTCTGATAGGAGTGATTTTTCAGTGAATAGTTAAAAATATTTTTTTTATAATACTGACATTTTTTTCAAAAAATTAATAAATTTGAAATTCCAATTATGCTTTTAATTTGATTTCGAAGTAATATAATTATTATTTAGTTATTTTTAATATAATTTATTATATTTTAATCATATTTATACCATATTTTGTTATATGTTCTTTTTTAGATTTAAAAAGGCATTTTTTGGAAAAGTTGTTTTTCATCGTGTCTCAGATGTATAATTTTAAATTAATTTTTGCTGGTTATGTGAATTGAATATGGATTTTTTTTCATATTTGGGATCAGTATATCCAAATTTGGTAAATATACCCTTTTATTTTTAGTAATTGTGAATACTAACTACAGTAAATAAATATCACCATGGTAAGGGTAAATCAGATAATTAAGGTTCAAGATAGTATCACAAGGACTAAAAAATGACCCTAAAACCTGCCTCTATCCTATTAGATGAGCTAAGTTCAGCCATTTCCATCCTATTTTTAATATATGCCCACTAGGTGTCATATTTATTTTATATTTACCTTTATAATATTTAAGTAAAACATAAAGATGAAAATTTCTCTTTATTAATTTTAATAAATACAATATTTTATAAAAGGGTTAAAAACAAATTATATTCAATTATAAATATTAATTTTAAATATAAATAATTTTTTATTATTTTAATTTAATTTTAATTTTTATTAATAAAATAATTACATTAAATGCTTATACAACACTGAAAAATTATTTATTTAATTAATAGAAAAATAAAATTAATGATTCTAAAAATATTAAAAATAATATAATTTGAATGAATTATTGTATTCCAAATTTTTTTATATAAATATAAATTATTAGAGATTTATAAAAGGATTACATTTTATATTATTTATAGTCATGTTGTTTTCAAAGTCAAATTAAAAGAATAGTTCCAAAATTGACATTAATAATATTTTATTACAAATAATATTTTTTAAATAATTTAAAACTTATAAAAATCCTTTATTCTGCCAAGTGACTGGGAGATGGTTTAAAATATCAACCACAGTCTATTTATTTGACAATTTCAATTTTATAGTAACCATCTAGACCCCTAAAGAGTAAATAACTTTGTTACTATGGTAATCATCAAAAAGGGTTAACACGGGTTAAAATCGAAAGTTATGGGTGAAAACATCTGCTAATATTGTAAAAATTTTATTTTATGAAATTATTTAGACCCATTATAATCCTATATTATAAATATATAATTTGGTCCCACTTTTCCATGAAAAATAATTTAAAATAATTTAATACTTTATTAAATTCCAAATGTGCCCTCCCCTCACTTATAAAAAGGTACCTCCTATCCTATTTTATTAACACTTAAAAATCATTTTATTTCAAAACATACCTACCAAAATCCATTTCTTACTTAGATTACCGCATTATAGAGGCCTTGGTTTTATTATAAAACCCTCTAAGAAAGGATTTTGGTGTAAAACTAAAGAGGTTATCTAAAGAAGATGCATCGTTATTAACTGAGAATTTTTGTTTTATTTCTTATTAAAAATCCCTAAAATTTTATAACCATAATGATATGACTACATAATTATATTCCCTATACTAAGATTTTTTTATTTTAATGGTATAACCAATATTCATCTCCTCTTCCATCAAATTAGAAATGAAATCATCATTCATGTTTATGGCGGACTACAACCACGCGAACCGATGTGATTCATTTCCGTCATTTCCTCTCAGGACTATTTATGATAATATATTTAATTTATATATATGATAATAAATAAATATTTATAATTTTGTAAAATTTATATATTATATATTTTCTTTACTTTCCATTCATTGAAATATGATAACGTCATTCATGTGTATGTGTGGATTACCACCTTCGTGAAGTGATGTGATTCGTTTTCATTACCGCATCACATGGATGGTATATATAAGTATATTTAAAGAAATAATATGATAATTATGGTATAATTATCATTTTTAAAAGATAAAACCACACTAAACATCCTTCCAACATGATCATTGGAAAATGGAAATGTTATTCATACATACATACGACCTACCATCTGCATGATTGTAACGTAGTTCATTTTTCGTAACAATATTTCATGGTTGGTTTTAAAATTATAATTTATGTATAAAAATATAATTATTACATTATTATTATTTTTAATATGATTAAATAATGGCCTCATTGACCATAGTAAACTTTTTGAAGTTATTTTTAACTTATGAGTTGAATATCATCAAAACGTCCGATATGAAATTAAAGGATTAAGAAATTAAATATAAATAGATAATAAATAAAATAAAATGTATAATATAATTTAAAATTTTTATTAATAAAGTAAAAAAATTAACATAATCTTATTATTTAGGAAGATAAATAATATACATGATGAGTTAGACTCCAAGTAAGAGACTTTCTTCTAAAAATCCTCTTTTAAACTTTACCTTCCAACTATTTTTTCTTCCATGTAAATGTTATTATAAATGTTTAAATAAAGATATTATTTACAATTAAATAGATGATAAATATAATTATTGAACATATTTTACCTTCATTACAGTGTTTTTAAAAGTGAACATTTTTAATTTATTATGTATGGTACAATTTACTTTAAAAACCCTATTTTAAATGATTTAAAAATTTATTTTTCCATTTCAATATTCTTAAAATTATTTTATTGATGTTTTTATATATAAGTAAATGATTTATAAAGGAAATTTTATGTCTATTTTTTAATTTCTTTAAGTGGCTTTCAAATTTAATCTTTTTATGTATTTTATATTGATCATTTTGAATTTATTTATAAAAGACCAAAAATGTTCTATTTTAACATATATGGTGTTAATGGTTGTTCCTACCACCCAAACCATTATTTTATGTTTTGATTCATTTTTAAACTTCCATGTTTTCTTCAAAGAGAAATAACTCCTCCCTTTTGTTCTATATATTTTCAAAAAGTGTTTTTAAGGGAATATATATTTTAATATCTAGAAATGTTCTGCTTATGTGTGTAAGGGATATCTCATAACCACCTTTTTTATCTGAGTTATGAAATTTCTCTCTATAACTCACTTTATCAGTCACTTTAATTTTGTGGAATTATTATAATATATATATATATATATCACATATATTCTTAGATTATTATCCATTTCTTTGATGGGGTAATACATTCCTTATGTTCATTCCTCAAATTCCTTCTTTATGTAATCTCTTTTGATTATGATTTGAGGAAAGATTATAGAATCTAGTTCTTTCCATGGTAAATTATTATGATCATTAATTATTATTGATTTACTTTTTTGGAACACATAATCATGAACATGTTATGTCGGGTGCACCCAGATATCGGTCCAATGCATTGGGTAAAGCTTTTGTCTCATGAGATGTTATGTACGAGATTAGGGAGTAAACCTAATCCACTATGGGACTCATCCCACCATGTGATGTTGACTTGAGAGTTATCCTTGAATCAGGATTGTGTCATTTTTGTGTTTCTACAACATTTATTATGCTTCCATGATCTTATGATGCCATTTTATTTATGTTATGCTCCCATGTGATTAGCTGTGAGATTGCGTTTAAAGTAAACTATATTCTACTTCATAAGGGTGAAATGTATATTTTATTTAAAAAAATTTCATAAGTTTCTCATGATTATAAATGAACCTTTATGTTTTTTATTTTTTCCATTAATATTTCTTAAGAAATGTTTTATGATTTTTTTTGTGCATAAAAGTCGATTTCTTGGGTAATAAAATATATATTTTTAGCCAAAATTTTAATTTTAATTTCATTTTATAATTATTCATGAACTAACAAGTTTCTTTATTTCTTTTTATATGTCCCTAAATAATAATTTTTTCCTCATCCCATGTTTTTAAATGTTTTTATATGGTTTTAATGATGATTAGAAAAGTTAATAAAGTCAGAGTTCTAGATATGGATGTTACCTTGAGTGAAGCATGAATGTATTTATAAAGAACCTATTTTGTGGAGAAATGGATATTGTGTCAATTTGAAAGAGTTTTTCTTAATTATCTAAAACTCTAATCCTTAAAGAACTTTAGTATGGAATAAAATTAATTTTTTAAATAAAACTAAAGAGTATGTAATGTTTAAGGTTGGGTCTTTATATATATACACACTCAAACCACTCATAAGGTCCATTCAAAATAGGAACTTGTCATACCAAGATTCTATCCTGAGGGGTTTTTCTCCATCTATACCTATCTATACATGTGTTTATAATAATGAAGGAACACCCAAGAATGATATACAAGGCTCCTTGATCATGTGTATAGATGATTACACCCCTCATAGTTTTATCCCCTAAGTATCAATTCACTTCTTGAGGTTACATGGAATTCAATAACCATGTGTTTTACATATAGGTTTTGGGGAAAAATCATAGTCCATATAGTTTATGATCATAGGTCACAAAAACATGTAAACCACCCTTGGTTACATTTTGGGTTGCTCTTACCCACCTAATCATGCATAAAATTCATACAGTACTAGAGAAACCATATAAGGAGGAAATATTAGGGACTACCAACCTCAATAATGGAGTTATACCCTTAAGTAAGCATAGTTGATCCTCTACCAAGTTATCATTTAACATCACCATCATCTACAATCCCCTAAATCATCCTGGAGGGTAAATAATTAATTATAATTAATTTACCTAATTAAATTCTCATTTTCCAATTAGGAATAATCATTTTAATAATCACTAAGTGATGAATCCTCATCAAAACCTCATGAAATTAGTTCCAGATCACTCCAAGCACACTAAGGGGACTACTATTGATAAAATCCCCAAAATTAAACCCTCATTTTTCAACCAATTTCATCCCAATTTAAATTAAAAGATGACCCGTAGACCTCTTAGAGGGATAGGATAATCAATGGTACCTATTAAAAATAACTCTTTTATCAATTTACCTTCCTAGTTTTTTTAGTCTCAATCCACTCACTTTATGTATCATATATTTACCTAGAAAAATCATTAAATAAGATAATAAGAACACAATTATTTATAAGGTTTGGTAAAAATACCTATTACTTACCTTGATAAGTTATTCTCCACAATTAAGGATTCTCTGCTATAATAAATGGTTGACTACAATGGGTAGTTCTTCAAACGATTTCACAACAACTTCCTATGTATACACTTTCTTTCTTCTCATGAGACTTTCCTTTTTCTCCCTATAGTCACAGAGTCACACTATGATTTACTTTTATACCCTGAGTCACATTTGTTCCATGATTGCACACCATGTATACACTAGTTATTTATTCAAGATCTGTATAAAGTAGATATGTGATTCTGTACATTATGATTATTTTATCACCATATATTATATGTTTACTCTCATAATTATGTGTTAAAATGATAACAACTCTTTAATAATTCTTTATAAATTAGTCACTGCCCATAGTTCAAATTCACATAACTCTTACTAAATCTAATCATCATGATATCTATTTCAAACAGAGATCTTATGATCTTTACTATATAGTAGATCCATAGTATTCTAAAATTATTGTCACAATTTATATGAACAATAACATAGTTATCCTCTCACTAAACATATTTCTTCTTTAACTTATCATAGATTTGGAACACTTGATCTTATTATAGAGCAAAGACCGACATATTATTTCTTCAGTTTTGATACCTAGTTCATGTATATCTTTAGAACAGGTTTATATTCCTTTATAATCCTCACTATATCATGTATCAACTTAGATTCTTTTAGTTACTTTAGAGCTCTAGTTCTCTCATATAACTAATACACCTATATAGAAATGGTTCCTACATTCTTTTCAATTTCTCCCTCCTTGATGTTTTCTTATTTTCACATGCAAGATGAACTAAATTAAATTAATTACTTAATTTTCAATATCTTAAAATGGTATATAATCACTTTGGAAAAAACCACTTTACTACACACATTCTTCAACTAAAAATGTATTATGAAAATACCTTATTTAACTACCCTCAGATAACATGATATATTTTATCAATATTATTCAATAAAATTAAAATCATATTCCTCAAAAGGATTCCCAAAAATTCATAAATAAAATCTTTATAGAGGTATGATAATATCACATTACTATTCATGTATGTGGTTTGGAACTCACTTTTTGAGATGTGAGACTTCCTGCCACAACAATACAACCTTGAAGATTGGTTATGTATGCAACATCATCAACTCAATCCATATTTATTTCTTCTCCTCAAATAAATCACCTCATTAATGATATAATCCATGAATAATAGTTCAAGATTTTATGGATCTTTATCTTCATCATTCTTGAAAACCCATTAAATTCCTTTTTCATTATCAATAAATACATGAGATGGATAATTTTCTATATCAGGCTATAATCATGGCATCAAATAGAATCATAATATTTAAAAGTTAAAATAACACCAAAATCGTCATAAAAATATTAATTAATTAGAGTTAAAAAATTCAAAAATATCCATTTTCATCTATCTTTGATATTACCTTTTCATGGATGAAGACCATCTTCTTAATTTATCATAATTGAATCACATGCCCTTCTTAGTGTTAGTGATGATTTAATCCATGTAAAATAGTCCATGAATATTCCATTTATTTCATATTTATCAAATTTAAATATATAACTCACAAATTTAGTCAAATATAATCCTTGTTTTTTTCTATGTTTGGAATGACATGTATGCTGGGTGTCATGACGCCTACGTTGGCTGGGTTCACACATACACATAGACAGATTACACATAAACTAATTCAAATGACACCTGCACTCATATTGACATAGAAATATACTAAGATTAATTTTCTAAATTTTGATTTATTTTGAACATCACATTTTCACAGACCCTCAATAACACCTACATAGGTCTATGTTACATATACTAAGAGAAAAAAACACCCACACAATAAAAATTTATAATTATACCTGGTGAAAATAACACCTAAACAACTATGAATTTTTTAATGTTCTATTCCCTATGAGATGAAATTACGTAGTGTGTAAAATACACATAAATATTACCCAAAATTACACATATATTGGATTTAGGGATTAAATAATTTTATGATTTCTATATTGAAATTATGGAATATATGAAATCAAATTAGAGGAACTTTTAAAAATCTCAAGCAATAGCTAATCACTTAAAATCATTATCTAAGGATATTTTCTCAAATTTTTAGCATCTATCACGCTCAATAACTATTGGATGAATCCTCCAAAACTCTTGATATCTTCTTAAATTATTTGAATCTAATTTTATCTTTTATAAATAGAACATTATGAGCTATTATATCTAGATTCAATAGTCAACTCCTCCATGCCTTTGTAACTGTGGTAGATAAGGCTTATTGTATTATTGTATCAATTTTTGTATCCATGTAGACCATCTTGTATAATCATATAATTTATATAACGATAATTAAATATTTATAACCAAGTATTTATGCAACAACAACCCCAATTCAATTACCTGACAAGTATATGAAACAACTTCTTCATATTTTGGGTGAATACTCTAATCCATCACCCATGACTTCACCTTTTTATAATGACATTGAAAAAGACCACAATACTCATTATAAAATACACAACTTCAAAAAAATGGAACTTAAATCTTCCTCTTTTAATATATTTTTAATTATAAATATGACCCCAAAGTCAATGTTATTATTCTCCCTCTAATTGAAAATGAATAAAAAAGGAGGAAATTTATTCTCCCCATATATAATAATTTCTTTTTTCCCCCTTAATGATATGAACTTATATGGGATGAAAAAAAAATTAAATTTTATAAATATCTTCATCTCATGGGATTTTTCCCCTTTCCAAGTCTTCCACCAATTCCACAAGAAAAGGGTGGCACAGAATTTTCTTAAAAAAGTGATATTAACAATTAAATATATATATACTTGGGATATCATGATGTAGTAAACAAGATTAGTTAATTTATATAACTAAGTTATCCATTAACTAACCTCAATGTGACCCCACATATGATTTATCTTTATAAGGGTGTCAAGAAATTGAATAACCTACACTCAAAATAATAAACACATAAAAAAATTTAAAGTGATAGAAAATCACACATTTGGTTAAATAGTCATTCCCCACTTATATCCATAATGTTCATGATTTAAAATAGTGGTGGGAGAATGAAAATAATACATCATCCTTCAATGTTTAATGGGTTTTTTAGATTTACCAATTTCAAAGAAATTATAAATTTATAGATGCTTTATCTCTTTTGAAATAACTCCCTAAAGGGATGATATCTACCCTTATTTACCTTCAATTTACATCATTTAAGGGAAAGTAAAATAATGTGGGAATAAGGTGGATCATAAAAAAGTATATAGTTAGAGTTATAGGGCTAATATTCATTTCTTAACCCAAAAAATCCTTTCCCAAAATCACTAAAGTGTCTATAATTTTTCATATTGATTTCCCTATATTATTTCTAAATGTGAACTTTAATTGGAATCATGTAATTATTTTGTTATTAAAATTAATTCCTAGCAGTAATAAGCTTCTTTACTTGAAAAACTAGAGTAATTTGATTATTTTAAACTTACTCTAATCTTCTAAACTATTACAACTGTTTAGGATTTATGATTAAAATATCATTGGTATCATACTCTATATCTCTCACGTGTCTTACCAAGTTTCAACTTCCAAAAAAATATTATTTATTATCCATGTTACCCTATTTATGGAACCTATCATACTATTCACAAGGAATATTAACCACTATTATAATCTTGGAGTTTCTCTCTTAGATGGATTCTTTTATTGATTCCAATTTTCTCCCTTGTAAAGGAAAACACATATCAGAAACCTGAGTGGAATCACTTTTCATCTAAGTACATTGGTTTTCTCAATAATTTTCTTATTAAAAATTATTTAGTTATATTTTCTACTATATAAATTTTAGGTTGAGGGTTTTATTTTTTATCATCCATAAATCTAAACCCATCTTACCAATAAATATTCAACTTCTAAATTTGAACCTCATTCATTTACCTTATCTCCAATAATTAATGATCCATATCTTTTACCCTTTTTTCTTTACCTTTGAGCTAGGAAGACTTGACATCTACGGAGACCTTATGAATATTCTATCAGGTATGGAACACCTACTTAACAACATTATCAAACACTTAATTCTCACATAATTCCTATTTCAAATCATTATAAACTTGAGAGAATCTTTCATTTCAAAGGAAGAAAATTTCCTCCTGGACTTTTACTAGATTTTGAGAGTGTTTCCACAAATCATCTTTTTTTTAATGAATCTTCCATTCCCTCAAATTAAAATTCTATATGTTACTTAAAATCTTATAATTACTTGATGAATTTAAATATACAAGCCAATTTTTAAATAATGATATCCTTTAGATAATTATTAACCTTAAAATATAGGTATTTTTTAGATTCAATGAAGGATTTTTCATAGATCGTACCTTATTTATTTGAGGAATCATAACCAATAGATTAAAAAATATGCATACTACTTTGAACTTCCTTAACTAGTGGAGATTCCTCTTGAAACTTTTCATTATTTCTCATCTTCTTAGACTATTTATTTTTCATATTTCTCTAAGTATTACCCATAAACTTCATTTCTATAGAAATAAGACTAGGGTCATATTATTCCTTTTAAGGTCCATATAAAATATCTAAAAATATGCACTTCATGTAGGATATTTTCAGAACAAACTTGTAGTTTCTCAAATATAAGTTGAAATGCCAAAATGGATAGTGCACCACAGAGAGGGGAGTAGTGAATCACTGGTCTCTATTAAAAATTGTTCTTTTATCAATTTAAACTCAAAGAATTTTTTATCCTTGATCCACTCAATTTTTGTCCCAATAGCTTACCCATATAATGTAGTAAATAAAGGTTTAATAACACAAGGATTTACTAGGTTTGGTATAAAAAATTAGTCATTTCCTTGATTGATTATTTCGCTCAATCAAGAATTCTCTAATATAATCAATTATTAACTACAATGTGTGGGGATTCACACACTTTCAGAAGAACTATCCATGTATTCACTTCCCTACTTTTCATATTAATTTCCTTACAATAACATCTCACTATAGTTACATAGTTACAATGTATTTTCCATGCATACCCTGATTCACACATGTTCAATGGATTCACAACATGTATAAACTAGTTATTTATTCAAGATCATTCTAAAGTAGTTCTATTATTTTGCAGAAGATGATTCTATATCACTATATATGAATTTTTTCCCTATATAATAATGTATTTGAATACAAATATCTATTCAAATATTCTTTTCAACTTGATCACTCCTCATAACTCAGCTCCATAGAACTTTTACCGAATCTTCTCACCTATATATCTTTCTCAAAATGACCTCTTGTGATATTCACAATCCCATAGCTTCTTATTATTTTAAAACGACTAAAACAAATGATATGAACAATAACATTGTGGGTATCTAACTAATATAATTTCTTTTTTTACTTCTCATATCTTCATAACACATTATATAATCATAAAAAATGATAAAACTCTTTTTTCTCCTTTAGATTCAATGCATAGAAGATGTAAATATTTATCATGGTTTTATATTCTTCTATCTTCCTTACTATAATATGAAGTGATTAATTAAATTCTAGTTCATTGAGATAATTGGTTCTCTTGAATAACTCATACATATAAGTATAAACTATTGATGATTTCTTTTCTATTCCTTCCTCCTTGATGTTTTATTCTTTTCATATGTGTGATTGGTTGAATTAAATGTATTCTTTAATTTTTAATTTCCACAAATGATAAGATGAGGGGATTTTATTACTATCATCTAAAAGTGTGATTATTATACAATCATTTTGGGAAACTCCATTTTACTGAACATAGTTTTTTACTCAAAAGCTATTATAAAAATACCCTTATTTAATTCTCCTCACACAGTTGAAAATATTTTATCAATATTATTTAATAGGCTTCGATTAATTTTCCTCAAAAGGATTCCACAAAATATACACATAAAATATTCTCAGCTGTATGATAATATCACATAGAACTTCATGTCTGTGGTGTAAAACTCACTTTATATGGAATCATACTTCCAATTAAAACAATATAGACTTAATGCTCAGTTTTTTACACAATATCATCATATCATCCCATGTTTATTTCTTTTTATCAAATATATCTCTTTATAAATGATATAATTCTTGAAGTACAAGTTGATATTTAATGGATCTTCATCTAAATTATTCTAAAAAATACATTAAATTAGTATTTTTTTATCAAGAAATAAATATATAATATCATATTCTATTTTAGGATTGGATAATGGATTTAAATAACATTATGATATTTATAACTTAAAATCACACCATAAATATCATCAAAATATCATTTCATCAGAATTTAAAAATTATTAAAAATACCTTTTTTCGTCTATATTTGATATTCCTTTTTCATGGATGAAGATAAACTCCTCAATTTATGATGCTTGAATAAAAAATAATTTTTGGTGTTTGTTATTATGGAATAATTGTATAAATAACCTTGTATTATCCCAAATGTTTGCATATTCATCATATTTAAATTTGGAACTCACATATTTTATCTTGTAATGTCCTTGATTTTTTCTAAGTCTCTAATGATGCGTACATAGGGTTTGATGACATATATGATGAATGGGTTCAAAATAAAAAAAGATAGATGAAACATATACTGAGGGATATAACACCTATTCTTAGGTTGAAACACATATAATTTGATATTATTTTTCAAAAAAATTAAATCTACTAAATATAAAACTTATACAAACCCTGAAGCATACTTATGAAAGCCTATATCACATATAAGTATAGCATGAAACTCACCTACACAACATAGATAATACTTGTTCATAGTTTAAATGATACCTACACAACCATTCCTTTTTAATTTTTTTATTTCCTCTTATATAATAGTTACATAGAGTGTAAAATACACATACGTGGTACCCAAAATGACACATGACATAGATTCAGTACCTAGATTTTTTTTTGGGATGAAATTATAGAATATAAAAAATAAACTTAGAGGAACTTACAAGAATATCAGGATATCTCTAAGAAATTCAAATCATCACCCAATCCTATTTTCTCAATTTTTCTAGTAGCGAACATGCTCAATAACTCTTAGATGGATCATCCAAAACTCTAGATAGATTCTCCACTTCTTTGAATATGATTTCCTCTTTAAAAATATAGATTTATAAGGTATTATTTCAATATTAAATATAAATACCCTCCTTAACTTTGTAACTATTGTTGAAAAGTATTCTTGTAATAGCCAACATGGGTCAACCAAACCATACACCCATGTTGTCCATCACATGGTGTGGTATAACAAATAAAATAAAAAAATTATTTAATATATCAAAAACAATACATACCACTAGAGTAAAAAAGAAGAAGAAAAGAGATAAAACCAAAACCCATACAATCCAATCCAAAAACTGATAAACTATAAAGTATGAAAAGTCTCCATGTGACCAAAAATCACCTCCAAACCAACCCACTATGAATTCAATGACAAAAGATATTCTGACATGCTACAGGATTCTCTTCCCTTTACATGAATCCTTCAAAATAATATCTATAACCACACAAAGGAAAAATTAGGGTGTGAACAAAACGATCAGTAGGATACAAACATATGTAGGGTGTTATCTGAAGCTAGTATAATACCACCCTAAATCCAATTCATTCCTTTTAATAAATAAACCAATTTTTCTAGTTTGGAAATAATAGTCAAAATAGGTTTCCATTCCTCTTTACATAATTTAAGAAAAACCAAACATGGGTGATAAAGTTTTTCAAAACACAATATTACAAAACATTCCACAATGAGGTTTTTCCAAGAAATATGTTAATTTAAAGTGCTAACTATGTCTCTTTTAAGAATAACCTACTTTTTAATAATAAACCCATGCATAATTTAAAATATTTCTAAATCATTCTAACAAATAATGACACTTTGAAACCATTTCCCCCTTTTCCCATGTTTTACCCATTTTCATCAAACCTACTTTAACCAGTTCTAGTATATAATCCATATGTTAAATTAGGGTTTAGAATTCCATGTCAGACACTCTTAGATTGAGTGTGGATCACCATGTCTATACCCCCCGTGTTTAAGAATTACATGTTCATTCCCTGAATAAACCTGAGTATAGACTTCCATTACCATACCCTTTGGGTTCAAGAATGCCACATCCATTCCCCAAATAAACCTAATTATAGACCTCCATGACCAAACCCCTTAGGTTCTGGAATTCCAGGTCCCTTCCCCGAATAACTATGGTGTACTAGGGCTTGGAATTCCATGTCTAACACCCAAAAAAAGCACATCTCACCATTACATAGGATCATCATCATCATTAACCAATTAATTATAAATAAGAACTAGGGTATCCATTTCTATTAAACCACATTTACATAGTTCATTACCATCATCATGTTCCCAATTTTCCATCCCAATATCCCTTAACCATTTAACACATTAGAAACCATTTTCATAAACAACGTTCTCATTTCCACAATAACTTCAACAAGTAAAACCCATTCCAAAATCATTTTAGAAATACATTTAAAATAATTGAACCTATTTAAACTATTTTATAAAAAACATGGAGTAATACTAAGAAACATCCTTTTTATAAAACCCAATTTAAAACTACATTTCCAATCAGGGATTTAATACCCCAAAACAACTAGTATTTCCAAGAACAATCTCCACACTTCATGAAAACCATTTAAAAAATTTCTCAAAGACTATGGAAATCACCCAAACATTCAAAACACTACAAAAAATCCACTACACACGGTTTTCACTATTGAAAAACCAAAAAAAGTCCTAAGGACATTCATTCCATCCAACCACTTTTAAAGAAGACAATTAGACTTTTCACTTATATAAAATTCATTTGGAAATACCCCTTCCTAAAAACATGTGATTCCAACAAAATTCCAAAAGAAATCATGATTATAAATAACCGCAACCCAAAATTCAAGGGAAACTCCATTTTTCACCTTATAAATCCAAACCATCACTTTAAAAATAAGAAAACCCTTTAAAAAAGTAACCCAATTTAAAAACCCTATTTAGTCTAAATTCCAAGGAATAAGTAAATTTCACCAAGAAACCCCTCATTGGCATTTTATCAAACACAAAGAATTCATAAAACCCCATTTAAAGACCAAGTTACATTGCCCAAAGAAATACACCCATTCTTTCCAAAGAAAAAACCCATAAAATCATGAAATACCTTTTAAAAAATTTAGAATATCTATCATATATATCAATACATTAAATAAAAAACATACTCAAAGCATCAAGAAATGTAGGAACCATTAAATAAAAGGAAATGAATTTGAAACACCTACTTCAAGTGGAAGAATTGTGTCACCTTTAATGAAATCCATTAGAAGGATACTCATAATATGACTCAAAACCATAGTAAAGAACCCCCTCCCAAATTTTTCACCACCCTAGGCATTAAAATAGGATAATAATAGCCACTAGGGTCATAGGGGAAAGGGGAAAAGCTATAAAACTAAAGGAGAAAAAGAGGAGATACATAACCTTTCAATCTAGGTGAATAATCACCAATAAATCACCTGAAAATCCACTTGGAGGATCCTGGAAGAGCTGAAAACCTCTATGGGAGGTGTTTAAGTAAGGGGGAATTCGAGTGGGGTGTACAAGGGAAGAAACCCCACTTTAAAAGAACGAAAGAGACAAAAATACTCATCTTCGGGTGGGTTTCATGGTTAGCTCACACAGTTAAACAATAAGTGTTAAAACAATGAAATTATCCACTATCAATAGTGGTACAAGTTGAATACTTAGGTTGCACACTTAGTTTAATCACGTTCAAACCATGCCCACACTATGCATAGGCCCCAAAACCTTCAAAAAACTCTAGAAAAACCCTAGAAACAACCCGTGAAGAGATCAAATAAATAGGTACTTATAACAATGGTTAAAAATGCTTAATAACAAGTAATTAGATCTTATAAGTTCCAGGTAAGGGCTTCAAGCTGTGTACTAAAACTGTATATAGAGTAGATAAGACACATGTCCTACCCCAAACCACACTCTAATCCTCTAGGTCACATGCTCCCACACTGCATAAAGATATCTTTCCCCTTGGTTGTCTATTCAACATAACTAAATCTAGTTACAACAGCTTCACACATCAAAACAACCTTAAAAATACAATTCAAAGGAACTCATCAACCACACCTTGACACTATCTATTTTGGGCAACATTAGTTTTCCTGTACGGTTTTAAATCATGTCATAAGAATGAGTCTTGGTGGGTGAAGTTTCCCCTTCATTTCATGACCTAAGGAACATCAAAAATCAATAAAATGTGGCCCTATTTATCCCCTATGTCACCCTGGAGAAGTATTCACCCCAAGAACTCCATCAAAAGTGGTCTTAACCAAGAATAACACTCACACCATAGGCTCAATTCAATCCTCTACCACCTGATAATGGATTGTGGATCACTATAAAAACCTGGGTGATCTCTATCTCTAAAACTTGCGATGTACGCTCAGAATATGTGTGTTATTTTCTTGTACCAATGCAACCAACTACTACTCAACCTAATGGGGGGCACCCACCTTAACCACTAGAGGTGTGTAGTTTATTGTTGAATGGGTGGAGGCATCACTCTCTATCCACCTAGAGGAACTAGCTCTTATACAGATCTATAAACTGATTCCTCTTCACCAAGAGAATCATAACTAATATCCCACTATGGAATCATAGTTGGGTTTCATAATGGAGGTATCCAACTATAATCGAGAAACACCACGGTAAAAAATCATATATAGTGATCTAACTTAAGAAGGACATGAAAACCACAACCCATTCTTATATGATGCATGCAACAATTTTTTCCCTACAATCAGTGCCTACATGAACTGAGTCGAAAATCACATTATTAAAGTCATGGTGAATGAATATATTAACCTCCACACTAACATTACGTTACCTAGAATTAAATTCAAACGTAAGAAACTTTAACATTGTTTCCCTATATCTAAATCCAAACCTCACAGCTAGAAAATATCTAAACTCTAGTCCTAAGATATCCTCATTTGATACCAATCTATCATGATCCAACCCACCAAGGTCTTCCTAGCTAGAAGTAAGTTGATAATGACACCCAAATAATGCCGATAATAGGCCAATGGTTGGAAACTAGAACCAAGTAGGCATATCACACACATGAGATTCATTAGCCTAAAGTACCTACACACACACACTTACACCAGAATAATAAAGAAATATAAATATAATATAATATAAATTCATTAATAACTACTGTACCATATTATAGTACAATAATTACTATAGTAAAAGTGAAAAGGGATAAATACAGGCCCACCAAAACTATAAAAGAATCTAACCTACTGAAAACACGAGGGGAAGCTATCGAAAAGAAAATCCATGATCCATATGAGTTATGTCTAGCATATCTAATCTTAACCTTTTCCTAGTCCACCTAGGACTCAAGAGAACTGCTTATCATCTACATAATACATGACATATGTGGTAAAAGTTGATGCAGGGGTTAGTATAAATATACCCAGTAAGACACCCTGATATCACTAAACGTAAAGCATCAAGATAATAGTCATCTCATCATCATGAAGATATGTCAATCATAATATAATACATAATAATTATAATAATAACCTAGAAACTGAGAGGGATCATCTGGGTATTACTATACTAACAAAATTCATTTGAGATAGAATGCTCATCATGCCTTTATTTGAATAAGCATGAAAGAAACTGAGAGGGATCATCTGGGATACTCTCTCTATTGGACTAAAAACTCCTAGAAGACAAAAAATGTCGATACACAGATAGGGGTTCACACCCAGGGAATTTTTGATATATTAGTACCTAACTAGATTAACCCAATAAACAGGGGATCATGCCTATGTATGTTGTTCATGTGATTCTATACCCAACCTAGGGGTGAATATAATTGGAATGAGGATACAAAACCTAGTCCTCATTGAGGGATTCATACTCTAGCCCACTGAAGGGATCTTATCTAATACTCAAAACAAGATGCCACATTGAACCCTCATGGATGAGAAATGAGAAAAATCACGTTGATACAATATAAGGATGGAACACACACTAATACAGATCAATGGAACACACCCAATATTATACAAAAACCAATCTAAGAAGAACTAGGTCTCCAAATTTCTCTTTAAGAAGTACATGGAGTGTCCCTTGGGGGTACAAAACGTGTCACTTTTAGTTGTATACTACTCATGTATCACTGAATCACATTACAAGTATTTCTCCATATTTATCCCATGTCCACTAGGGGTACATGACATGTATAGGTCAAGATAATACTTTGTGTGATCCGTTTGGTGAAGATCGTGTGATTTGGCCCATTCTAAGGAACATTGGAAATGCTATGTGCATTGGATGTGCTTGGGCCCGTTCCCATGCACTTTCAAAAGTACTTGTAATGTTCTCTTTTTCCCCTGATGTGTAGGATCCAATCCAACACTTTATATGTACCATATTCCCAATCCCATACACCTTTTGATATACACAATGTGTTCCCCACCATACATATCATGTGGGGTCCCCTGGCCTCCTAGGCATGTACTCCCTATACATGCTAAGTTTTTCACCAAGGGTTACATGGTGTGTGATCCAAAAAAATGGAATATAGGATCACATGTCCTCTTAGTAATGTACTCCTTTCACACACTGATCTATCCAACTAAGGGTAACATTGTTTGTGATATTTAACTAAATATGAAACCCTATTTACCAAATAGAGGGGACTACATGGAATGTGTTGTTCAGAATACATGTTGTGTATGTAAATATTTTCCAAAACCCACTACTCTCCTTGTGGTTTTTCTTTCAGGACCTCCTCCTTTGTTCTAGCCATAAATATCACCCATTAAATGTGAATTTGATTTGAAAGAACTCTGATCATTATTCTTGGCCTGATTTCGGCCACCCATTTCACTCAAGAATCATTTTTCATCATGATGCATCACTGGAATGAAAAAAACCATGAAACAATGGCATATAATCCATCCAAATCTCATATTTTCATCATCAAAATATGATCATGCTTTAAATACCAAATTTAGACCAACTATAATGATCTATTGTGGAAAAGTATGATTTTACAATGATATTTAATTGGGTATTTGTTGAATAACCAATAAAATGAAATACTGATTATGATTTCATGAAGAACATAGGGAGAAAATCATGAAACAAAAACATGAGTAATAAACCCCTACCATTGTTTATGTTGGCATCAATATTCTTTCTTGAAGGTGATAAATGAAGAGGATAATCATGAATTGATCCAATATTAATCTAGGAAGAAAAAACCATCAAACATAATCCAACAATTGATCCTCAAATTAAATTTTTAAGAAATTAATTCACATTTGACTTGGGTATAAAAATATGAGATTAAACCAACATAAAAAAATTAACTAATTCGGTCCTAGATCAATCACGGATGAATAATGTTTCCTCTTTATTACTTTTGGGGAGATCTAAGAACTCCTTCATTAATGAAGATCCTCACGGTACCCAATCCTCAATCTCATGATCAAACACCTTTGAATTCTCTACCCAAGATTATATCATCCCGCCTTTTTATCAAATAAACTTTCATTACATTTTACAAAACCGAGGATCTTTAGGGTTTAGTGTCTTGGAAACCAGGAACTTAAAACATGAAAACATAAAACATTATTCTTAAACACTTGAAGGCTTCTCCTCATGTTCATCCTAGGTTCATTACTAAATCACATAACCTGGGGACATACATCAAAAGAAAGGGTGAGCAAAAATCCCAGTAAGGGAAACAAGAGAAACATTTTACAAGTGAACTTCAGATACTTCAATAAGGTCATGAAAAGAACTTTAAGGCATGAGAATGAAATAATGAGGCATATCATAATAAAAATAACATTTTCATAACTTGAATATGTGGATACAACATTTAATATTGACAATCGTTTCGTTTCACCAAGGTCCATCCCCAAGGTGTCGTTAAAAATTACCAAGGTTATTCACCAAGGCATCGTTAAAAATGGTCATCTCTAGAGATTAAGTCTTTACCCAATGCATTGGAGCGATATCAGGGCGCACCCTTAAATTTTCCTTTATTATCATGTGATCCAAATATATCATCATCAAACATTTCATAAATAACCCATATAGCATAAAATAAATGGGTTTCATTTCATAATCATAACGTTTTAAAAACTGCTTTAAGGACATGATCTTTACGTCACTTTAAACCCACGGAAAGGGAAAGAGAGTTTCATGTATGTAAATCCCCTAATTTAAAATAGAACATTTTGGTATATATGTGAATACCCATATAGAAGAGAGAGCTTTGAGTATTCACTTAAAAATAAAATAACTTTAGAAAAAGGGAGAGACATTTTGAGATGAAAATTCTGCAGCATAACGACTATGTTATGAGGTTTTAGAAGACATTAAAAAGAGAGGGAAATGGGTCAAACATTTATAAATGACCAATAAAATAGTATATGGACAGAATAAGAAGGATACATGATCATGGTAATGAAATTTCAAGGACATACCATTTGAAATGAAAAAAATGGAAGGAAGACAAAAATTAGATTTCTCTTATGAAAGTTCGGCAGCCTAACGGCGTTACTTAAACTTCAACAAAAATGATTTGAAAAGATCAAATAGGGTATCTCATCATGTGAAAATAAGAGTTCAGTATGATAGATATATAGATAATGCCCCAACATAATTAAAAAGTAACTTGAAAGACTTGACATGAATGTAGAAATTTGAAAAGAATGAGAAGGCTGAAAGAATCCCCTAAAAAATTCGGCAGCCTAACGGCGCCACTTAAAACTTCAAAATACTGAATTGAAGAGATCAAATGGGGTCTCTCGTCATATGAACATAAGATTCCAGTATGATAGATATAGAGATCATACCCCAACATAACAAAAAGGAACTTGAAAGAATTGACATGAAAGTAGAACTTCAAAACGAGAAGGGTGAAGAACCACTTAAAAATTCGGCAGCCTAACGACGCCACTTAAAACGTCAAAATACTGAATTGAAGAGATAAAATGGGGTCTCTCGTCATATGAACATAAGAGTCCAGTATGATAGATATAGAGATAATACCCCAACATAACAAAAAGTAACTTGAAAGAATTGACATGAAAGTAGAACTTCAAAACGAGAAGGGTGAAGAACCACTTAAAAATTCGGCAGCCTAACGACGCCACTTAAAAATTCAAAATACCGAATTGAAGAGATCAAATAGGGTATCTAATCATATGATCATAAAAGATCAGTATGATAAATTTATAGATCATACCCCAACATAATAAAAAGGAACTTGAAATACTTTACATGAAAATAGATCTTGAAAAATGAGAAGGGAGAAAGAATCTGTTACAAAAATTTCGGCAGCCTAACGGTGCCACTTAAAACTTCAAAAAACGAAATAATGAGAGTAAGATGTAATCTCTCATTATATGAAAATGAAAAGGGAAGTAAGAGGAGTATAAAAGGAAATCCTCCAACATAAGAACATGGAGCATAAAAGGAATGACATAAAAGAGATTACTTGAAATGAAAGAGAGAGGTCGGATCCCTTACCTTAAAACGTAACTCTTAAAACTCAAAGGTTGGGACCTTGAGGGCTTGGGGGAACCTTGGGAGGACTCCTTGGGAGGTAATGAGACCAGAACTTCATTGGTGGAGAGTGGGGAGTCGAAAGGATGAGAGGATGGCTTGGTATTTATAGGGAAAGTAAGGGGACAAGGCATTAATGGCCAAGGGACACCTCATTAGTGGTTTTGGCAAAACCATGGGCTTGCCCATAGTATTGGCCACTTGGGACACCTCATACCTTATCCTACTATTCATAAGTCGACCATATTGATTAAATACTTAATACATCATTTAATGATGTCATTAAACACCTGTAACTTAAAAACTGTATTTTCACTATTCATCGAAAATTCAACTTTCTCAGAATAATCCCAAAATTTCACCTTAACCAAATATCAATGCTCTAATTTCAAAAATGAAATCCATTTTATAAAAATAATTTTCTAAATATTTTTAATTAAATTTTTAATTAAAAACACTATTCATCGAAAATTCATTTTTTTCAGAAAAATCCACAAAAATTACCTTAACATAATATCAATGCTCTGAGTTCAAAAATGAAGTCCATTTTATAAAATTAATTTTCTAAATATTTTTAATTATTTTTTTAATTAAAAAACACTATTCATCCGAAAAACTAATACTTGAATAATAATTTATGAAACCATTATTTAACCATTTTATTGAATCACATTACTTAATCAAGGTGCCTAGATTATATTAATACTTTCTTTAAGTGATATTACTAATCCATTTAGACACATTACTAATCCTAATCATAAAATCACTATTCATAATTTACTATTCATCAAAAATCAAGTTGATCTTATTAGACTCTAAATTTCATACTGAACATAATTGTAGAAGACCATTTTTTGAAAATTATTACACATTTTTAATTATTTAAGGTTTACATAAAAATTTTTAAAATATCCTTTTTCTAAAATTCTTCAAAAATATGCATACTATATTTATCCGGTCATTTGAAAATTCATAAACATCATCAGAAGAAGAAATCCCAATTTTTATTTAACAAAAAGGATTACACAAGGCAGTTACAATCTTCTTACATAGCCCCTTATCACACCAGCATAGGACCTAAGTGTAAGGTATGCCAAGGTGAGAGAGTCTGAGGGAGTCTCGACCAACATTGCCCGAGTAGTAATTTCTATCAGTTTGAACTTCTCGCAAAGGCGATTCCGTTCTAGCTTCACATGATGAAGTTCGGATTGGGTTTGGTCTAGAGCAAAGCCCAATGGTACTACCTCCTTCCCAAGTTCTGTTAGATGGGCTTCGATCGGTCCAAGAGTACTAGGTGAGGCCATCAAATCTTCTTTCTATAATAATTAACCAAGATTACTTGTATTTAGAGACAATAATCAAAACATTTTGTTCACAGCGGTCATATTGACCGATGGTCATATAACAGTCAGAACCCAATGGTCTCATTTTAATTATAATCATGTTTATCAAATAAAACATTTTTGTTGAGTATAAAAAAATAAAATAGAAGAACACATGAAATTAGGAAACAAGATTTATTCAAAATTTCGGGCTGTTACAATCTTCCCCCCTTAAGAAATTGCGTCCTCGCAATTTTAAAAATTGGGTTTTGAAATTTCATTGAAAGTACCACATCGGAAAAAGAGTCAGTGACACTATTACTTTAAAAGAAAGAAAAGGAAGTACGAAGGCCACCCGAGTTTACTCATACTAGGATTCCATGTAGGAAACATGGACATGGAGGAGAAAACAAAGGGTCATTTCCCAAAGGAGAGTGATAGAAAACATGATTAGGGGGAAGTTAACCACCAGAAAATCCCAAAATTATGATGTGTGCAAGCGGTCTTTGATTACCTAGTAGGAAACGTAAACCAACAACGTTTTTGTTTTACGTTCCTTTTCATAAAATTGAGGAATTCATTTACAACATAGAACAAAAACATAAGGAAATATATCTACCTTCATGTAGAGTTTCATCCTTTAATAAGTTTCTACCCAAAACTAATCTTTTCTCCAAACTATGAGCATTCAAAACTACTTGGTCTCATCAAAACACAGGAATCATCTTCATAATCCACAAAAGATTAACTATCTATTTCTTCTATCTTTAAACATTATCCCAAAAACAGAAAGGGTAAGGTAAAACAACTCTTCAAAAAGAAATAATCCCATAGGAATGGAAACTACTTTTAAATCTTCAAAGTTCCATGGTACTACCCAAAGTTCATCATAGTCCATTCCATAAATAACGGTCCTTAAAATTCCTCAAAATAAACCAAACTAAGATTGAAACCCAAATACAAGAAGGATTTGATAACATAGTCTTCCAAAATAAACTTCATTGTTCATCTCTAAACAACATCAACCACTCCTAACATCTTATAACAAAAGTATCTAACCTAAACATATTTTACCCAAGATAGGTTAATCACTCCCATAAGTAACATAAATTACTATAATTCCACCTTAAATTCATCGATTCTTCAAAATATAAGTCAACCTTACTCTTCAATGAAAATACCGTAGTAATCTATTTACCTCGATCATATAGGGTCCCCAAAATAGTGAACATCTTCCAAAATAATAATCATATTTTAATCCCCTAATCATCTCAGTCATATTAATATGACAATCGTCGCATTTCCTATCACATTGGTTGTTGGACATGTTCTTCCATTTCCCACCATTAACTAAGAAGAGAAAGCATAATTAGGGGCTTAAATACTTAGCCAATAATCATGAAAAGGAACTGAAAGCATATAAGGATAACTTGTAGAAGAAAAGTATACCCTAACTTGTGATCCCCTAGGTTCCCATCTAGGTTATCCATGATCATATATTCTTATGTGAATATTTATTTTATTTTATCTTTGTTCCTTTAACAATGTTTCATGCTAAGCTTATGAATTTACAAAAGCATATCCCCCGGGAGTATCGTAACCAAGAGTGAAGCAAGGCTCATTTTTGTGTACCAGTTCCCATTCGAGTCTAGCTCAAAGTGGTGTTTTCGGGTTTTACCCCTATGTACATGTGTGCCAGAGCCACCTCTACCTGCTCGTATCCAGACAGGGATGTATTTTCTTGGCAACCCCTTACTCAATACTCACCAAAATACTAGGAATATTTCCTATATTTTAACTTTTCTATAGGCTTCTTCCTAAAGTTTTCATATCCTAATTTCCATAAATAACTAAACCATCCTTTGATACCAACTATAGAATCCCGCCTTTTTATCAAATAAACTTTCATTACATTTTACAAAACCGAGGATCTTTAGGGTTTAGTGTCTTGGAAACCAGGAACTTAAAACATGAAAACATAAAACATTCTTCTTAAACACTTGAATGCTTATCCTCATGTTCATCCTAGGTTCATTACTGCATCACAGAACCTGGGGACATACATCAAAAGAAAGGGTGAGCAAAAAGCCCAGTAAGGGAAACAAGAGAAACATTTTACAAGTGAACTTCAGATACTTCAATAAGGTCATGAAAAGAACTTTAAGGCATGAGAATGAAATCATGAGGCATATCATAATAAAAATAACATTTTCATAACTTTAATATGTGGCTACAAAATTTAATATTGACAATAATTTCGTTTCACCAAGGTCCATCCCCAAGGTGTCGTTAAAAATTACCAAGGTTATTCACCAAGGCGTCGTTAAAAATGGTCATCTCTAGAGATTAAGTCTTTACCCAATGCATTGGAGCGCTATCAGGACGCACCCTTAAATTTGCATTTATTATCATGTGAGCCACATATATCATCATCAAAAATTTCATAAATAACCCAGATAGCATAAAATAAATGGGTTTCATTTCATAATCATAACGTTTTAAAAACTGCTTTAAGGACATGATCTTTACGTCACTTTAAACCCACGGAAAGGGAAAGAGGGTTTCATGTATGTAAATCCCAGAATTTAAAATAGAACATTTTGGTATATATGTGAATACCCATATAGAAGAGAGAGCTTTGAGTATTCACTTAAAAATAAAATAACTTTAGAAAAAGGGAGAGACATTTTGAGACGAAAATTCTGCAGAATAACGGCTATGTTATGAGCTTTTAGAAGACATTAAAAAGAGAGGGAAAATGGGTCAAACATTTATAAATGACCCATAAAACAGTATATGGACAGAATAAGAAGGATACATGATCATGGTAATGAAATTTCAAGGACATACCATTTGAAATGAAAAACATGGAAGGAAGACAAAAATTAGATTTCTCTTATGAAAGTTCGGCAGCCTAACGGCGTTACTTAAACTTCAACAAAAATGATTTGAAAAGATCAAATAGGGTCTCTCATCATGTGAACATAAGAGTTCAGTATGATAGATATAGATATAATGCCCCAACATAATTAAAAAGGAACTTGAAAGACTTGACATGAATGTAGAACTTTGAAAAGAATGAGAAGGCTGAAAGAATCCCCTAAAAAATTCGGCAGCCTAACGGCGCCACTTAAAACTTCAAAATAATGAATTGAAGAGATCAAATGGGGTCTCTCGTCATATGAACATAAGAGTCCAGTATGATAGATATAGAGATCATACCCCAACATAACAAAAAGGAACTTGAAAGAATTGACATGAAAATAGAACTTCAAAACGAGAAGGGTGAAGAACCACTTAAAAATTCGGCAGCCTAACGGCGCCACTTAAAACTTCAAAATACTGAATTGAAGAGATAAAATGGGGTCACTCGTCATATGAACATAAGAGTCCAGTATGATAGATATAGAGATCATACCCCAACATAACAAAAAGTAACTTGAAAGAATTGACATGAAAGTAGAACTTCAAAACGAGAAGGGTGAAGAACCACTTAAAAATTCTGCAGCCTAACGGCGCCACTTAAAAATTCAAAATACCAAATTGAAGAGATCAAATGGGGTCTCTCATCATATGATCATAAAATATCATTATGATAAATTTAGAGATCATACCCCAAAATAATAAAAAGGAAATTGAAATACTTTACATGAAAATAGATCTTGAAAAATGAGAAGGGAGAATGAATCCGTTACAAAAATTTCGGCAGCCTAACGACGCCACTTAAAACTTCAAAAAACGAAATAATGAGAGTAATATGGGATATCTCATTATATGAACATGAAAATGGAAGTAAGTGGAGTATAAAAGGACATCCTCCAACATAAGAACATGGAGCATAAAAGGAATGACATAAAAGAGATTACTTGAAATGAAAGAGAGAGGTCGGATCCCTTACCTTAAAACGTAACTCTTAAAACTCAAAGGTTGGGACCTTGAGGGCTTGGGGGTATCTTGGGAGGACTCCTTGGGAGGTAATGAGACCAGAACTTCGTTGGTGGAGAGTGGGGAGTCGAAAGGATGAGAGGATGGCTTGGTATTTATAGGGAAAGTAAGGGGACAAGGCGTTAATGGCCAAGGGACACCTCATTAGTGGTTTTGGAAAAACCATGGGCTTGCCCATGGTATTGGCCACTTGGGACATCTCATACCTTATCTTACTATTCATAAGTCGACCATATTGATTAAATACTTAATACATCATTTAATGATGTCATTAAACACCCGTAACTTAAAAACTGTATTTTCACTATTCATCGAAAATTCAACTTTCTCAGAATAATCCCAAAATTTCACCTTAACCAAATATCAATGCTCTAATTTCAAAAATGAAATCCATTTTATAAAAATAATTTTCTAAATATTTTTAATTAAATTTTTAATTAAAAACACTATTCATCGAAAATTCATTTTTTTCAGAAAAATCCCCAAAAATTACCTTAACATAATATCGATGCTCTGAGTTCAAAAATGAAGTCCATTTTATAAAATTAATTTTCTAAATATTTTTACTTAATTTTTTAATTAAAAAACACTATTCATCTGAAAAAACTAATACTTGAATAATAATTTATGAAACCATTATTTAACCATTTTATTGAATCACATTACTTAATCAAGGTGCCTAGATTATATTAATACTTTCTTTAAGTGAGATTACTAATCCATTTAGACACATTACTAATCCTAATCATAAAATCACTATTCATAATTTACTATTCATCAAAAATCAAGTTGATCTTATTAGACTCTAAGTTTCGTACTGAACATAATTGTAGAAGACCATTTTTTGATAATTATTACACATTTTTAATTATTTAAGGTTTACATAAACATTTTTAAAATATCCTTTTTCTAAAATTCATCAAAAATATGCATACTATATTTATCCGGTCATTTGAAAATTCATAAACATCATCATAAGAAGAAATCCCAATTTTTATTTAAAAAAAAGGATTACACAAGGCAGTTACGATCTTCTTACATAACCCCTTATCACACCAGCATAGGACCTAAGTGTAAGGTGTGCTAAGGTGAGAGAGTCCGAGGGAGGCTCAGCCAACATTGCCCGAGTTGTAATTTCTATCAGTTTGAACTTCTCGCGAAGGAGATTCCGTTCTAGCTTCACATGATGAAGTTAGGCTTGGGTTTGGTCCAGAGCAAAGCCCAATGGTGCTACCTCCTTCCCAAGTTCTGTTAGATGGGCTTCGATCGGTCCAAGACTACTAGGTGAGGCCATCGAATCTTCTTTCTATAATAATTAACCAAGATTACTTGTATTTAGAGACAATAATCAAAACATTTTGTTCACAGTGGTCATATTGACCGATAATCATATAACAGTCAGAACCCAATGGTCTCATTTTAATTATAATCATGTCTATCAAATAAAACATTTTTGTTGAGTATAAAAAAATAAAATAGAATAACACCTGAAATTAGGAAACAAGATTTATTCAAAATTTTGGGCTGTTACAAAGATCTCCACCCAAGCTCTCCATCCTCTCATTCCCTCTAAGGTTATGTGGCTAACCATAGGGAATTCAAAATATAGAATTTTATATAGATATGTTGTTAAGGTATCACATTTAAATAATGACTAAATTAATAAATAAATTTAATTCCTTTAATCCATCCTTGAAAACAATCTATCAAATCACTTGACGCTGACATGAATTATATCTCACCGATGAGAAAACCCACAATTCTAATTTAATGATTATCTTTTATCTCTTTTTAGAGACACATTTAAGAATTTATTTCATTATTTTTGAAAAAATATATGTTCATGATATATTATATTAAATAATTTTAATATATCCATACAGAGGATCACAAAGAACTGGAATTCCATTTCAAATACATTCTAAAAACTAAAAATATTCTTTAAAATATTTCAAAAGTGTTACAAAAAAAATTTGAAGTCGATATATGCACCTTAGATCATAGATGACTGATCCTGTTTTATTTAATCACCCATTTGATGAAGATCCCTGAGAATTATCCAAAAGACTCCTTCCTTTATAGTGTATCCACATGATGTCCTGAATCACCCAATGTTTGGATGGGATACTCCTTAACACCATGAAATGATTGTATCTCTAATGTTCATATAAGAATAGAGCTTTTGTAGAATCAATAGATAATATTTTTTTGGCCATTTTCATTGAATTCGACCCATTTGTATAGTCCTCAGGGAATATTCACTAGCCTTCATGGAATTTACTCAAATATTATGAAACATTTAAGTAAATTCCTTTGGTCATAAATTTTTTATCCCTAGGTTAAACTTGTTCATGGATTTATTATATGAATTCATTTGATTACCATAAACTTTTCATTATATGAAATGTTAATGATTAATGATAACTTACATGGATGATGATTGAAATATTAATGTTTAACTTTTAAATGCCTTAATTAAATCATAAAATATGATTCAAATATATCACAACATTTATGATATATATATATATATAGTATAATACAATATAACATAAAGCAGTGGCACAATATCTTATATTTCTCCTTAAGAAATACCCACACCAATTGAATAAAATATTCATTGGTTTATGAATCTCATACCATACGATATCCCGATATCATCACATATAATATTGAAAATATACATCACATGTATATCTTGATTTAGGGAATATCACCAGGAGAGGAATAGTCGTAATAATTTATAAAATCATCAATTATGTTGACTAAATAGTGTAGCATAGGTTTGATGAATAAAGGTTTGTGAGTCTAATCATGTTTGTCTATAATAATTTGAGGGTTTTATTATAGAGATAGGTATGGATTATAATGTTCCACATGGAGTAGATGATAATTTTTACATCAATTAATTGTTCGATTGAGAGGCTCAACATATAGTATATGTAAAAGAGAGGCTTATGGTATAAATTTTCACTTCCGATGATGAAAGATAGATAGTACCATATTATTTAACTGAGTGTGATAATTTATGAAGAGTAGGATGGGTTAACTGATTATTCATCTTATATTGAATTATGGTTATAATGTTACTAATTAAGATATTAAATGGATAGGTGGATGGAAAAACTAGGTATTCATATTATATCAAATTAAGCGTAGAGGTTTGGAGATGGGTTATAACCTATAATTCAATTGATTATTTAGAGACGATAATTTACTAGGATGATCAATGCCTCTGATTAATATGATTGTGTGTGTGGATTTAGTTAGGGGGGTTTGTTATAAAAAGTCTTGGATCGAACCAAGTTACATGTTGCGAGGGATGAATCAGAGCATAGTTGAGGGTCATCCTCTAGGTAACCCACCATATATTATTATAGTTATTATAGATGACCAAACCATTATTATTAACATAGATTATTTATATTATTATAGATTATTGTCCCATTATTATGGACATACATCATCCCATTATTATGTTTTCTAATCTTATTATTATGGATATAGATCATTCACATTATTATAGATTCTTATCCCGTTACTATTAATATATATTATTTAGATTATTATTGGCGATAATATTTTTATTATGGATATGAATTACTCATGTTATTAAAGGAATTCATCCAATTATTTTGAATATAGATTATTTTTTTGTAAGGATGATCATCATACTATTATAGACCAAGATGTTTCTTATTTTTATAGACGCTCTCCTTATTATTATAGAATAAGATAATTCTCATTATTATGGATTCTCATCCCATTATTATGAATACATATCATTTATATTATTATGAATGATTGTCCCATTATTATGTATATTATAGAATTAGTAGGTGTATTATGTTCCTTATTATATGAATTTTGTATATACAATGATCCTATTCATTGACACTGGCCAAAGCAGGTAGGGTCAAGTGTCATGGTAACCTGGTTAGCATATGATAGCTTACATTTTGTATAACAAGTTGATTATTAAATTTTTTTTATTTTTTTCATATACACTCATGTATATGAATTGTGGTATCTTTTAGGGGAGTCATTGGTCATGGAATACTAAGATTCATACTCACACCATTCATTCTCACTCTAGTGGATGTTAAACCCTCATATTTGAGAAATAGTTTAAAAAATTGTCTGATGATTTGGTAAAAGTAGGAGTATCTCAATAGAGATGGAATATTGTTTTAAGATAAGGTAAGGGACTATGTTGGATATAATATTTCCATTTTTCATTATATTTATTTTTCTTATATCCTTCTATGTATATGAATTACCCATTAAGGGAAATAATACATTATACAAATGATGTGTGGTTAGAATGAGTTTCATTTTGTTACAACATGGGTAATGTTATTATCATTTTTGGTTTTTTCTACAATTAAATTTTATGTTTTGATGGATGATCTAAGAATTATTAATTTATTTTTAATATATAGTTATGATAAATAGGGTGTAGTATCTCTATTTTATAGACTAGAGACTCACCACTAGAAAAAAGTCTTTATCATATGGTAAAATTTTCTTGAGATTATATAGAGACACTATCTCAGTTACTATTTAGATTAACAGGTTCAAAATAAAAAATGGTATTAGTTCCCCAATATTTACCTTCTTCTTATAATTTGTGGGAATGATAGTTGGAGATAATACTAATCATAATGTGGGACAAACATTGAATATTTTCATCAAAAACACCCATATAGGTGAATTCTAAGTTACCAAGGTTTTAAGGTTATGTTTATTGATTATATTATTACAATTTAGTGTCTTTGATAAATGTATTATTTTTACATGTTATTTATTTTTATTTTTGGCCAAAGGTGGAAAGAGGGTGCTTCTTTATCTATAATAATTTGAACATAGGTTGACATGGACATGCACATAATTATGGAGGAAAGTGTGGGTTTATCAATGTGGTCAATGAAATTGAGATGACAGTTATAATTCATTATTTGGATATGATTGTGTGAGTTCACTCTTACCATATAGTCAAGAAGGTGGGTGTCTCAATATCATATGAGGTAGCTATGATGATGAAAAATAGACTAAACCATGTGGTTATGTGCTTATTGATTTTCATTGGATTTGATTAGTACACCGAGTGAATGGAGCATAAGGGTTTGTAATTTAATGTTTACTTGGAAAGAATGCTATCATAGATTGAAATTTTAAATCCATTTGATATATAGTGGATAGAAATAAGGGATATAATAAAATTCTTAGATAGGAATATTTTTTTGAATTTCTATATATATTTTAGCTAAAAAGTATCAACGAATATTGGGATTTGAATGGTTTATGTTGAAAGGATTCATTTTAATGATCATGGGAAATGAACCTAGCGTGAGTAGCCTAACATTAATGAGTGACACCATAGAGGTTGTTTTTCATGCAATGTAAACTTGATTTTGGGTGAGTATCCCATGGGTAAAACCAACATAAAATACCCATGTAGTGATTTGGTTATGAACATTTTGAACTATTGAAAAAAGGTTTCATGAATGGAGATCGTTAAAGGCTATAATTGGCTTATATTTTGAGATAAATCATACCAAATTCCTTTAGTTGTTGGGACCAAGTTGGATAGAAGTTGTTTTTGGATTTTGAAAGATGAAAGTGTTCGTTTTTTTTAATTTTTTTTCAATAAAAGGAAATCACATTACTTTTTAAGTTTTGGAGATTAGATATAGGAGGTATCAGACTCAGTTGATTGGATGAAAACTGATTAAGAAAGTACATCAGTTTTTGAAGAAGTTTTCTAGATAAAATTTTTCACTAGACTCACCTTAAGTCTAGATCGAGAGTTTTGATCGATATGAGAAGTTGTATCAGAGTCTGAATGTCCCTATAATAAATCTGAAGATGCTTTTCTAATTTTTATTTCTCAAATATAATTTTTATTTTGGAAAATTATTAGTCAAGCATTATGAAATAAATTTGGAGAAAATTTGTTTTGAACCTTAATTCATATGATAATTTATGATCCTAATGTTCTTAATGTTAATAGAAATTCAAGATATAATCTGGAGTTTATAGATGATGAAAGTCTATAAAGTATAAGTCTTCTAATATTATTTCATCAATGTAAGAATCACCAGATAGATAAATGGTTCTAAGGCTATGAAGTTGGAAATTTTTGATGTCAAAGTGTTACTGAAACATTGATCGACTGATCCATTGGAATGTACAATTCATCAGATTAAAAACTCATGAATATCAACTGTTAGTTGTAAAGTCTTGAAGAATTGAAGGAAGTTTCTACAGATACTGTTCCATAGGACGTGGTGTTCCAATGATTCATCAAAGGTAGATCAAAATTGTTCTATGAGTTTTAGCAGAGTAAGTAACTGGGAGATGTTGGGACCAATGAATGAGAAATTTGGAATTATTAGGACCATGATTAATTCAAAAATCGATCAATATAATGATGTTAAATAGTGTAGTAAACCATTTTCATTAGGTTGAATTTTATTATATTTGTGTCAATAGAAAAAGAAGATTTGATTTGTTTTTAATTAAGTCAATAATGAAGAATGTTTTTTTCCTCAATTGGTTCATGAATCATCGAATGATAAGTGGTACTGATAAGTCATCAAATGGAGAAATAGACTGATTTATCAGACACATGTGGATACCTATACTTCATCAGATGTTGTTTGAGGATGTTTTGGACAATTTCAAAGCTATTGTCAATGTTTTGTCAATGGGATTTGAAGTCAGTTCTAAAGTGTTTCCAATGGGTGCTTGTATATTTATAATATTCAATAATGTTTATGGTAAAATAAAAAAAACAATTTTAATGAAGTTTCAACAATGTTTACAGAAGAATGTTCTTAACAGGTGTTTTTTTATTTAGTATGGATCATGAGTATGAAAAGGATTTTATTTTTTACAAGTGGTCATCGTATTGAGTAGTATTCAGTTCTGATATGTTTTCATTATAATAAAGAAACATTACAATAACCTTAGTATTTGATTGAAGAATGGTTAGAAATTATGAATCAATATGATGTAGTGAGAATATTTGAGATGTTTTGAGAATAATTGAGAAGAGATGAGTAGATATTTATAATTCCAATATATAGTCAAAATGAAAATGAAATTTTATGTTAATGAAATTTGGTTGAGTGGGAAAATAAAAGTTAGTTCCCACCCATTCCTCTCTTGACACAACTATAAATAGTAGAAAGGCAATTCTACTTTCTGACACTAGTACTATTCATGTGAAAATAAAGAGAGAAATCACTAAAAGTTTTGGAAGAGGGATAAAGTTTCTAGATATAGTTTTCTTGATGATGTTTTCATGATAGAAGAAGAAGAATGAAGAGTTACCAGATCGGAGTGAACAATCAGACATAGATTTTTAGGGAAAGTTTGAAGAAGATTAGAATTGTTTCTATAGTTTTATTTCTTATATGTTTTCTAGATTGAGGTACTAGATAGAGGAATCAGATTGAGTCATAAGTGAAGTTATTTCCTAATTTTGGGTAGGAAAGTGAAGAGTTTTGTTTTTAAGCTATTATAATGGATGTTTATAAGGCAACACATTGAACTATTTTGAACCAACTGGTCAACATTTCATTACTTGTTACATAAACTTGTATTACATCATTCATGCTAGAACAAGCACATGTAATACTGTATTGAACATAGTGTTACTTAAGTGTAATGGTATATTGTACTTTTTTATCCACACAAAGGATTGTTTTATATTGGATTGTGTGGTATTGGATTGTTTCCAAACCATTACACGTATGTAGCTACTCTTGTTGAGTAGTGAACCTTGTAAGTACTTATGTTACTATGGATGTGTGATTGTTTTGTTTTAAAAAAAAGTGATAAATCATTAATAAGAGGTCATGTTTTTTCAAAATAAAGGAAACTATAAGAAAAATATATCACTGATTTACCCCTCCCCCTCTTAGTGATACATTGATCCTAGATAATAATTAATTAGAGCCTTTTTAGATACCATGAATTGGATCAGAATACTCAATATATGGATAATAGGATTGGTTTAGGGATAGAAATGATAGTTGTATGTGTTGTTAGAAAAGGAGAAGTAATAATTCTATATAGTGGAATACTATAAAATCAAAAGGGGGGAATAGTTTACTGTCTCGTATAGGATGATTTGGGACATTAATAGATATTTTTAAGACTTTACTTAAGAATGTAATAAGGTTATAGTGGTTTAGATATAGTATGTAAGAAATAGTGACTGTGGGGTGAAAATTGAGGTTTAAATTGGCTCTATGGGTGGTGTGATGTGTCCTTAGTGGATAGAGTTTAGTGACGGTTGATGGTGATGATTAATGGTTATAATTAACATGGATTGAGTGTTAGAGACACCCTATAATCATAGTACTAGGGAGTAGGGCTTGTGAGTTGTAATACAAGGGTTATTGAGTTAGGATAATTTGCGTAGATCCTTGAAAAGTGTTGGTGTTTAGGTAAATTTGTGTTGGTTAGAAAAATACATGAGTTATTCCATAACAAGGAGTGATGAAGTTATTTATTGGGATAAAACCCTCGTGGATGCATCAATAAATCTTCCTAATGATTTTGAATCAAATTATTTGATTTGGTTGGCTGACTGAAGTGTTTCTCTCAAATTTTGAGAGTTAAGAAGGTAAAATCTATTAGGTTATAATTGAAATTACGGATTGAGATTTTACCTATAATACTAGTTTATTTTTTTTACATAGGTATCAGATAGAATATAAGTTATGACGAATGAAACAATGGTGAATTTAATTGGATGATACTCATACTTATGTGAAGAGTACAATGGTTACCTTTATGATTTGAGTAAATAAGAAATGGACCAATTGTAAAATTGTTTTGAACCTGAATATATTTTAGAGAGCATGGTGCCTTAAAGATGTGTGATTTATAAATAGGAAATTATTTATAGTTTTAGATTAAGTGAATGTGATTAAAGAAGTCTATGTAAAATTTTATTATCAACACACAAATCATAATCAAATTTATATTAACCTAGATGTTTTAGATGAGGTGAAGGTTATTTTGATGTTTTAAAGAAGAATGATGTTGATGTTTCAATTTTAATGTGGTTTAAAGTGAAGGAAATAAAAAACCATTTTGTTAAGTAAATAATTTCATGGATTATGAATTATGATAGACAACTTTTAAATAATCATAAAAACATATAGAATGATGACCATAGTTTTTAAAAATCTTTTTTTTACAACAGGGAAGCTTAACTATTTCATGTTTTGATGGTTATTTTCTACGTTTAAAAACAATTCTCATGTACTAATGTTGAAAATGGATATAGATCAGTTCTAACATAGAGAAAATGGATAATTGTTATATTTTATGGATGATGATGATAAATAGTATGTCATTATTTCATAATTTTTTCCATTACGGTTGTAGTTTGATAGTGAGGTATTTTAAGTTTTTAAAACCATGCAAACATAATGATTTTGGTCTTACATTGATAAAAAATGGAAATAAAGAAGGATATGGTTTCAATGGAGTGGTTTTGATTTAAATTATGTTTTAATGATGTTGGGATTTTGCATAAAATATTTCTTGGTTTCACCTCACTACATCATGGTTTAAATGAAAATTCAAATTTCAATGTTCTATATGATGTGGATTTTTTATTGAAACATAAGTTATGATAACTAAATAGTTTACATCCATATATCATATCAAGATTTATGAAAATAAATTGGTTTGATATGATGTGTCAAATATAATAGAATGAAGTTGTAAAATTAGTTGGTTATTAATTTTTTTATTTGAAATTTAAAATTAAATGAAAGAATGAAGTGTTTTATTGTTGTACAATGTAGAATTATGAAATTAATGGAAGAGAGGGAAGAATAAGATACACCCATATAAAGTAAATAAGTTATATTTCACTTTATAATCATTAATTTTTCTATGAGGAGTCAATAAATTGTAAAGATAAAGGGATTGACTTGAAGAAGATAGACTGTTATGTTTTTATAGCGTACTACTGAGTTTTATCTCCTTATTTTCTGATCAAGAATCTTTATATACTTAAAGATCAATTATTGTAAGAAGAATAATTTTTTTGGGTAGTTTATAAGAAGTGTTTTATTTTTGAATTTTATAATTTTAGTTATCAAAATAAATAATAAAGGTGATACACTATTGTCAGTGGATTTATATATTCTTATTGATGAAATGAGATATTTATTATTGTATACCTTATAGAGTAATCTTATTTATATATGGGAGTGTATTTTACTTTTTAAGAGACATTTATAAACACAAAATTCAAGGGTATAACCTACTCACTATAATCTATTTATTGATTCTAGTGGATCATGTGGTACTGGATGATACCATATCTTTACAAAGATACAACTTATATTCAATATTGAACATTTAAAATCACTATTTCATATTTGGTTGTGTAGACATGTAAATTAAATCATATAAATAAATTTATTAACTTCATTAAATTTGGTTTTGAAGAATAAATTTGGTTGGACTCTTATTTTCTTTACCTCAACCAGTGACTAATTTTGATTAGTAATGAATCATAAATTATTTATATCCATTGATTCTCTCCCCACTTAGTGAATAATTATGTATAAAATCACTATAATTGGTATTAGATTCAAGGATGAGAATCCTATACTTGGGAAATCTAACGTGTGTGTCTGAGGTGATTCTTAGATCTCTTACCAAGGGAACCCAAAATTTTAGGGTTCTCTTATGGGTTTTAGATAATACTTAACCAATATGTCATATGGTGAAGGGGATAATTCATTCCTAATGGTTTTTAGGGGAAGTTTATAGTTCCTACCTTAGAGTAAAAAGTATATCATTGAGTTATATGATAAGTTTCAATTGTTTCCTCCTAAAAAACTGTAGTTGGTATCAGAGGAGTGTTTAGGTTTCCTTTAAATTCATCAAGGATATTTGAAGTTTAAATTGTGAAGTTATCTCTATTTTTTACAAAAATTGATTCTAAATTTTCCTATCTATAAAGTAATATATAAATTCAATCAATTGAAAATGTGTTATCTCATTTAATAGGAAAAAATATAATGGATTGAAGTAAATAATATTTTTTATTTTCTATTATTGGGTATTGAAGTAGTTAACAATATAACTGATGGTTTTAATCCTATCCTAGAAAGTGAAATTATGAATCCATTAGATAAAAATAATATTGATATTAATGTACATGAATGTAATTATATATTAGATTTATATTGAGTGAAATATTTCATAATGTTCATGGGTATTAAGATATAAAATATAATTTTAGGGAATCTTTGAAATATCCAATAAGGGAATGTTATTATAAAAGAGGAAAAGCATTAAATATGATACGATAAATTTGAATAGATTCGTATTATTGAAGGATAATTAGTGAATTATTTCTTCTCTAGAGTTAATGAGATTATGATATCTATTATAGGTTTCAAGAATATGTTTAGGATTTAATGATAATCATGAAGTTTCTTTATATATTTCTTGATATTTTTGATTTTAATGTTTTATTTATTAAAGATCATAATAATAATATATTACCATTTTATGACATAAACAGTGGGTTGGTTACAAATAAAATGAGGAAACCTACACCTTTCAAGAAGTGAAGTAAAGGTGAGTGGGTAGTCTCTTTAAAATCCATGAATAATGAGAATTATTCTATGGTTTTTTAGGAAGAAGAAAAAAACTCATATTCTAACAGAGATTTTTATGTGAAGTTTAACTATCTTGTGTCACTTATCTCAATAAGTTTTTGAAAAGGAAAATATATATATCATTAGAAAATTCATTTTAAGTATTTGATATATAGAGAAATTGGAAATTTTGTTGAAAATTTTATATGGTTAAAGGAAGAATAAACTGAAGATGAAGATGTGCTATGAAATAATTTCTATAGGAGTAAGGAATTAAAATGAATCAATAATAAGACTCATTCTATGCAAAAGGAAAATAATATTTCTATGCTAAAAAAAGAGTTATTTTATAAATATAGAGGAATAAGAATATCATGAAAGTGAAAGTTAATAAGATTCATCATTTAGTGTTCATATTGATAAATTTATAATTACCAAGTTTAATGAATAAAAAATTACTTGACAAGGATATAATTAAGAGACAAACATGTAATTAATGATGAAGAGATAATTGAATAAATATATCACAAAAATATCTAAACATTTGAAGGGGAAAAAGAAGTTGGGTGTGGTACATAAATTTCCCAATATAGTTGATAAATACTATAGATAATGATGCATGTAGTGGGTGAAAGAAGTTGAGAGTCTTGGTATATTACTTTCCAAATATAAAAAGTTTAAAAATTCACTTGTGATTTCCATAAAAAATTGTGTTAGTTCACTGAGTGGGGGTGGGGGTGTGAATTAGTGGACAATATTACGTATTAAGTTCTATTACTTCTTTTGAAATCAATATTCACCACTATTAGAGGGAATTATCTAACCATTGAACTTCTTAGACTGTAGGAAAATAAAAAAAATAATGAACACTTGATTTATAAGGTTTACTATTAAAAATGAGCAGCTACATCCTTGGAATGATCCATAAAAACCTAAGACCAAAAAATACACTAGAATCAACATTGTGGATATAATGATTAGGGTATATCATTTAATTTATGTTACAAGAATATAACATCATAATCCCTTGAAATAAGAAGAATATATTCCACCATGATCAAACTTGTTATTGTTGTTCTCTATGATTCCCTAAGGTAGGGATTATTCTTTTCATCAGAATGATTTTATTCTAAAAATGTATAGTTGTTCCACACATATTCATATTTTAGAATAGTTTTGAACCTCATTCTTCAACAATACGCAACATAGGTGTAGTGATCACGAACAAAAAAAGTGTGTAGTATTATTATTTTTGTTAATATATTTATTCTTATTGTTTTATTCTTATTGATTTTTACACACAGAAAATTTAATAAAATGACCTATTCACAAAGTCTTATGCCACAAGATACTTTTATTTTAGTCCAAAATTGAATTTAAAGTTCAAATTTGAACTCATAACTTCCTTCAATATATCTTCAGCTTCTCCCACTTCTTGTCGAGCATTTGGATCATTTAGGACCTATTAGTCCTCACTTATTTATTTAGAGACTCTAAAGATAGATTTTGAGTATCCCTTGAGTAATAAAATTCTCCATATCATTAAATCCACTCAAAATATGGAAATTTCCATTGACCATGACTTGTTCATCTTCACTGCAACATGTTGTACTCCACATCAATTCATCTACTTTGATCTTATTTGATAAAAATTAAAAAAATAATTATTAATTCATGTGTTCTATACTATTCTATTTAGAAATAAATCTTCATCTCACACTATGGAATTTGATAGAAATTAACACTCCCCATTTTTGACTTCAGGAAACATCCAAGACATTTCTCTTTCCTAGGTACAAGACCCTTCATCATTTCACAGACCTCTCAAAAATGTACATTATACCATAAACATAGTGTGGTAAACAAAATTTATATCCGTAGTAAAATACTCATCATTTTCACTAATCATTTCTCCATCCATTACATTTTTTTTTCAAAACTAACCTAGGATTTCTTTCTACAAAACACTCAAGTTTAGGAATTTTTACAATTCGAGTTATATATATAAACACATGTAAATGTATATGGGCATAATTGTGGAATACAATTTTTGGAAAATAAACTTGATATTCAAAATCATTTTTTAAACAATTTTTTTAAATATTATAAAATAAATCTAAATAGTTCAGTTAGAATTCCTCCAAATGGGTTTCCTTGGTATATTGGATTTGGAATGTATGAAAAGTGACATTTTTTTATTATGAAATGTATTAGGAATAGAAATGTAATTATTTGTAATGGGATTAAAATATGGGAACTTTGAGTACCTAGATGGTATGACAAGGATATTTAATCTAGGTAAAGGTCCACCCATTCTTGCCTTTAGACTATGCTAAAACACTAACTAAACAACATGATGACATAGATTAGTTGATATAGGGAATTTGAATTTTTCCTCCACAAAAATATCATGCATTAGAATAGTTATGTGCATTTTTATCACCAAGAGTATGGAGATCATAGGCGGAGGTACAACCTTAGTACCTTAGGGATTCTCATGGTACTTGATTTGGTTATCTTATATTCTCATTTTCAATTTTTAATTCACATATGTTTTTTTGCTTCCATAAATAGTAATTATTCTTTAAACAAAATATTTTTTCCATTTAAAGTCTTAAAAGAATTGTTTTATTTGAAATGAAAAACCCTAAAGGTTTTAATACAATTTTTTTTATTTTAAACTTATGGTAACCTAGGATTTGATTTTAAATAATTTTGAAAAAATCATTTATATTTGTTTTTATTACTAGTATGAATAAATCCTTTCTTTAAAGATTATTCATGGGGTATGGTTTCTCTTTAGAATACATACTGAGCTCTTTGTTCATAATTATATTCATCATTTTTGTTTCTGGTTATGGTTTTATATTATTATTTCTCATGGAGAATTATCAGTATAATTTTGGATAGTTAATTATAAATATATAGGGAAGTTTTTTTATTGTTTTATTTTATTCAGTTTCTCTTATCACATTGAAAAAGTAATGATTTCAGTTATGATTATTAGTGGCACATTTTATCCATGGAGTTCGTAGTGGGACTTGCAGTTGGTTGTGTGTGAGGGTGTTGGGGGTGAGAAGAGAGAATAATTTTTCTATAAGTAGTTTAAATTGTATATATATTGTTTTATTTTGTTTTATTTTATTTCATATTATCATATGGACCTATAACATATTGAGTGGTCATGCCTATTTTTCCAATACTTGTTTAAATCATTTAATCTATTAAAAATATACCCCAGTTTAAATTTGAGGTTAATGAAATCTTTCATCAGCCCATGGGGGATAAAGGATACCCCTCAAATATATTTTTGTTCTATTAGAGAATCCAAAGGAGGGAAACTTGGGTTGCTTTTTGGTCTTATGGAGGGATGGATCTGGTTGATTTTTGATATCCTTCTTCTTGACTAATCTCATGAGAACCACTTTTTCTCCATGTTAATTGCACAAATATCAATCATAAGAAACCCACTATACATGAGCCACTACATTCTGATACTACTTATAATTAATTATATATGAGTCATTATAAGCATAAAACTATGATTTTAACCACGGTGAGTAGGAGCATCATCATTCACCATAAGAAAAAAACTCAACTAAAACACCTTATAAAATGGAAATTTCAATGATGATATCATTATTTCATAACTATATCATGAACTTCACTACACCATGATGTAGTTGGGAATTCTTCCTCAAGCTATGGCTAACCAAAACACCTATTTCTTGAGAATCCATTCCATTTCAACTTTCCAGATCAGTTCCATGACCATTTTGTTGTGAAAGTGGGTTCCTTATACCCAAATTGAGCAGTAATGATTCATTACCATGTCATATATATAAATTGTTATGTATAATTTATTCTTACCACAATAGTGCTGATACTTTTACATATACTATTTGTATAATAATATCCATAAATTATTATTTATATCAAAAGGTTATAGTAGTTCCCAACTATAATGAGAACCTATATATTCTATGACAGTAATCATAAAATATATGTCCTATTGTCTAGATAAATCATACTGATGGGACACATATAGTGTTTGATTGTCTGTTGTTGGGGGATTATAAACATGGAGACTTATTCTCGTGAAATTCTCACATGGTGATCTATAGTGTAGAATATTGCGAGGACTGACAGACCAATAGGACCATAGGTTTTAGGTGTCATTAGTTATTCCTATCTATGAGCATATGTATTAGGATCTTGACTTGATATTATCTGCAATTTATTCCATTTTATCACATAATTTGGTGTAAGATTAAAATTGTGTCATTTATGTCATGGTAAGGTAGCTTGGTTTGGGTGCATCATTGGTTTGATGAAAATGATTGAACGAACAAGAGTGGATTTACTTTTATTTTTTAAAGGAAGAAATACCTCAGGTCTAGTTTACCATGAGGGTAGTTCATTTAATAAATCCATATCAATGGTTGAAGAAGGTAAGTCCATCTAGTAAATTCATATATATTAAATAAGGCAAAAAAGTATGATGACACAAAGTGTTCATCTTGATTTATATGATATCACGAGACAAAAAGATTATATAACTCATAATTTGTTTATAATAGGTTGTTATAGCTATAAAATATCCTTATATACTTAAAGGACATGATGTTTTCCTAGATATAACAATTGATTATTGAATATAACTTACTGCTATTGAGATAAGGTCCTAGTGTATCACACACAAAGTGTATCCACATGTTCCACTTTTTTGGAAGAATATGAGTATAAGATGAAGCAGGCTTCATGTGCAGTGGCAGGATAATGTTGAAGTATTAATGATCATAAGTAAATTAATTCAATTACATTATTATAGTTTAGAATAATAATAATTTAATTAATTTATAAAATAATTCATAGGTTATTTAATTATAAAATTTAATATTTGAAAATATTATTTTTGGATGAATGAAATATGTTAAAGGTTCATTAAATAATAATGGGAGATAACATGCCAATTTAATTGTTTTTTACTTTATCTCATGACACATTTAAGTGTTACAAGTGAGTGATAAAGTATTTATGGCCTTTATAGCTTGTTTAATTAAGTTATAACTATGTATAAGGGTATAAAACTAACATTTTAACTTTCTAGGTGCCAAAGTGAAATTTTAGAAATAATAACCTAGTTATTTAAGTTATTTTTAGACTCATGAATAATGGATCATTCATTATTCACAAATTTGGGAGCTCTCAAGTTCTATACTAAGATTCTAGAGAGATAAACTGAAAAAAAAATAAGAACTGATTGATTTCATCAACCAAATTGATAATTATAACCTCCTAGTCCAAAACCACCAATTCTGGCCCGGAATACCAGATAACCTCATGTGTACCTCCCCGTATGCAAGAGCTTGTTGACTATCAGTGAGGGTCTAAGTCTATCACTAGGGAGACTATATCCTTAGTATCACATTATATGATCAATAATAAATAAATATAATATAATATATGATAAGAGTAATCATGCAGAATATAAATAACATACATGTCATAAAAATAAAAGAAACTCCCAATGTGGAAAGACTATCCAGAATGAATAAAATAAAAGATCAATAAAAGAACTGTATGGTTATCCAATGTCTTCCCTGGCCTTCCACAGCTCTATTTTCCACCGACTTTGCTATCCACTATAGGGACCTTTCCCTTTACCAGGTCTCTCATGAAAAATACATGTGCATTGAAATGCCTGAGTAGGGTGTGAGTACAAGATTCAGTAGGACCCCACCATTACATCCTTAACCTGATGTAATCAAGTATACAAGTGTATTCCGTAATAATAATAAATACAAGAAGTGTATAAACATTAAATATATAATCAAGAGGTAGTGAACTAACCATGTTTCCACAACCCCAGACCATACTTGCTTCAGATCCATGATAGAAGATATCTTAATGAGTCAAATGAAACAAACCAGCCCCTTTACAACGTCCTCACAGTGTTGAGGAGGTGATACCTGACGTCATATATCCCTCAAGTGTTCCATGTCACCTGAATCTTGTAGAAGATAATAACTTGTACTCACATAGACTAGGATATAAGGTGGTGAATAGAACCTGGCATCAAGGCATCCTCAAGCACACCCTCAACATGATTCCATGGCATCCTTACACCTCCACCCTATACTCAAGTCCCTCATCGATATGATTGTACTCAATAATTCTCCCCCACAAGGGAATAAATATTTCACGGTGGTCCACTTATCTCAAATACCACTAACAACCACCAAGGTATGGTAATAAATATATAAGGAGAGCACACAAGTAGGCATAGTATATCAATATGAGTATATATAATCACACACAAAAACATGTGATTATAATCAACCATGGATAAAAGCTACTCTAATACCACCTATGGAATCACAACAATTTTTATGGGCTACACACAAACTCTCTCACATGTGATCATAATCAAAAATGGTAAACCAAATTCTAAAAAATATAATAATCAATGAAAAAAGTGTAAATGCGAGACCAAGAAGGTAAAGAACTTCCCACCTCAAAATTCAGGAATACCTCTTCGTGGTTTTATTATCATCAAAGACGACCTATCAAAGTCTTGAGTTGTTGTACTGTCGATTATTGAGGTATATCAATGGTTCACTAGAACCAAAAAATCTATTTTATTTCACATGGATGTAAAATATCACTTGCGATAATACATTCTATTTCTTTGATAATTTTAGAATTATCATTAAAATATCACAAGTGATGATATTTTCTCTCTCCTGGATAAATTCAAAAGTATAATCTAAATTATCACATGTGATGATAATTCATATTTTCTAGATAATTTTAAAATTATCATCTAAATTATCACATGCGATGATAATTTATCATTCTTAGATAATTTTAAAATTATTATCTGAATTATCACATACGATTATAATTTATCTTTCTTGGATAATTTTGAAATTATTATCTAAATTGTCACATATGATTCTAATTTATTATTCTTGGAAAATATTAAAATTATTATCAAAATCATCACATGTGATGATAATTTTAAAATCATTATCTAAATTAACTAATGCGATTATAATTTATCTTTCCTAAAAAAATTAATTTAATTATAACATGAGTTGATAATTATCTTTCCCAGATAATTTTAATTTATTATTTCAAAACAATGCATGCGTTTAAAAAAATATCCTTCAATAATTGCACTGTTTTAATTTCACAAAAATTGTTGATGATAAATTTCTCATAATTCCATACAATTAAAATTATGTAAATCTTATAATTATCTTTTGATAGTCTAATGAAATTATCATTTTATAATACTTCATAATTATTATTCGATAATTTCACCCAATTATTCCTTGAAAATTCATTTCAATTATCTCTTGAGAATTCATCATCATTATACTTTGATAATTTGAGTAAAAATATCTTTTACAATTTCATGAAATTATTAATTAATAGTTTTGAGTAATTATCTTTTGAAAAAATTTCATAATTATATTTTGATAATCCCTACCAAAATATCCTTTGATAATTTAATATAAATTTTTCCTTAGATAAACTAGTGTAATTATCTTTGGATAATTTCACAAATTATTATTCTCCATGAGCTTTATGTAATTACACCATTGATAATTTTAATTTATTATCTATGATAATCAGATGGAATTTATTTGTTCATAATTCATGGAATTGAATTTTGATAAAAAAATAAACCTTTTTTTAATTTGATAAAAAAATAAAAACCTAAGAAAAAAATAAAATAAAAATAATTAAAAACCTTGGAAGAGTAAGACCTCACACTCTACACACAAATACATGGTAGAAGGAAGTAGCGACTGGATCTAAATCAGATCAACTAATTTATACTAATTACGTGTAAGAGAGATCAGAAGTTATTTAGACTTGATGGAATAAATTCATTTTTAATTTATTAACCCCAGAAGCCTAGATCTGGTGCATTATTTTATTACATTGGCATGATTACAAGGAATCAAGTCCCAAAGGACCGATTAGTTTAGAATTCTTGGAAAATATATTAAATACATGAACATTACATTACACATAATAACAAAAAACACAACATAAATAATCCTTTTAGAATTCCATTATTCCCCTATTGTAACACTGCATATCAATCATAACAAACATCTTGAAATCTTGGGAAAATAAAACATAAGAAAGGGTTGAGCTTAGATGATCAGTAAGGTTAAATAATTCAGCAGAAGCTACAAACTTTTAAGGAAAGATGTATAATAAAAACATCATCCTTTTAGACAATAAACTTGAATATAATATGGAAAAAATAAATAAATAATTAGCATATAAACACGCACGTGGACATTCTACTAGTCAAATAATCACATGTAATAACTAATTTCATAACAAGGGAATGCATAATTCAGGAAATAATAACTACTAGGTCAAGGCCTTTTGCCAAGAACATTCAAAAAGATTCAATCAAGGCCTTGTACCAAGACACTATTTTGTCTCATGAGACCTACCGATGCATCAAGGGACTATAGAAGGTCTCTCCCATCACTTACTAAGTTCAATACATTCCTCATATGAAAAGGGTGAAACATAACATAAACATTTGTATTAAAACAAGCATTAGAAATGTCAATAATTTAACCATAAACCATTAATGGTATAAAAATAGCACATCCATAGTAAAAAATATCATAACTCATTCAATACAATATAAAATATTGTATTATAATAAATCAACCTCAATCAATAATAATATCCAATAAAGGATATTGACATAGTTGAAAATGATCAGTAAAACTCTTCAAGAGAAATATCCATTTTTCATGAAATAATTTAAAAGTACAATAGTTTATAAATGAAGTAATTTAAAATATATTTTTGAATAAAAGTGTCCCGTACCACTTTGAAACTTTTGAAAGGAAGTAAAATTTTAAAAAAATCACATCCACTTAAATAAATCATTAAAATCATTTTGAAAACATGGGCATTAATAAAATAGATTTAGAAAAAAAAATATTTTAAACATTTAAAATGATGATTTAGTTAAAGATACCCATCCATAAAACCTTAAATGATTAATTTTAAAAACATTTTTATTAAACATGTACATGTATGGTAAATATATCCAAATAAATAGTTACACATAAACAATCTTGAATAATAATGAGATTGAGGAATTAACCCTTACCTTAAGTATGATACACTCTGTATGACTCCAAAACTCCTAGATAATGTTTTAACCATATTATTAACTTATATAAGAATTATAATAATATTTATTATTTCATATATAATTATTTTATTACTTTATTTTACCCATTTACTAACAATTCCATGTTAATTCTACATTACGGGTAATATCGCTTTGTTTATCGTACATGTTTTGAATTATTATTGTTGATTATATTACTTAGATCATGATTTAATTAATTCCAGAATGTATAATATGATTTATATATCATTTATATTTATAATATAAATATATGTAATAGATTTATATATAAAATGAAATATACTGTTCATGTAGTCAGTAGGTCGTACGTACGCAAGAACGTTGTTTCTGTTTTCTTATCATATTGAAAGGAAGTAAGTGAATGAAATATATGTACATATATATATATATCATTACAGTAGACTTATTATTTCATTTATTTCATAATTATTAATAATATATTTTGTATAATCATTCTTGGATGGTTAAAGTGGAGAATGAATCTCATCGCACCATAGAGACGGTAGGTCATATGTACGCACAAGCAACGATATCATTCCTTTAATGATTAAATGGTATGGAATTGGATGTAATATGAATTTTACACAAGAAATATCATGTTATATTTATTATTTATGTCTATTATATTCATATTTATACCCATATAAATAAAGTGTACATGAAAAACAATTTACACCACAATGTATAGACGGTAAGTCGTACGTACGCACACATAGTGGTATTGTTTTTTATAGGTTGGGTAAAAAGAAAAATATGGTTGTCCCTTAATCTAAAAAAAAATATATGAATATATTATATTATGGATTTATTATTTTATTATGGTAACAACTTAGTAATAGGAAGTAGAATAAGAAATGAACTTTGAAAGAAGGGATAAAATGATTACCTCTTCTTCAGGTGTCTCCTTTTGATTTACAGAAATGGACTCCTTAAGATGGCTTTCTGCCAAAAGTTTTTCCTCTAGGATGAATATAGTTAAGTTGGGAAGATATTTGGGTGGAGTTTGGCCAAGAAAAACGGCTTTGGAGATATGAATTAAAGATAACGGGATGTTCCCTTTTATAAGAGACGTGAGAGGCTCTATAGGAAAAGCTTGAAATATTAATTTATTATAAAAATATTTTCGGTTTATAATATTTTAAAATTGATTTATTTATAGGATAATATGTGAATGGGTCAAAAGATTATCGAAAAATAGGTTTTATATAGTTTAGGTCATAAAATTATCCTTATATTTTGGGATTAACCCTTAGTTAAATAGTTTAACTCTTACCATGTCCTCTTTTATTTTTATACTACAAGGTTAATATCATTACAATAAAATGTCAAGAGAGCCTGAAGTGGATAATTTATGAAATTTTTATTGGTATTAAAGTTATTTTTCTGAACATTAGATTTTTATGTTTTTTATATAATTTAATAAAATATTATTTGTTTTAAAAACTCATTTATATCAATTTCAACACTATTTAGTAATTGATTTGTGTTAAAGTCATAAAAATGTGATTCATTTGAAAAAAATGAATTAAATCATCCATAATATGTCAATTTCATCCATAAAATTATTTTATGGTATAAAAACGTTCAAATTATATTTTTTTAATATTTTTAATAACAATTATTTGATTCCTTCATTACTAAAGAAAATACTGCATCATTATTGTGTCATAAATAAATTAAATTATTTAATTTCTAAAAATTAAAAATAAAATACCATGATGTATGGAATACTTTTATATTTCTAATTAATATTTTTAGTTTAATAGATCAAGTATATAACCACATATAATAATATGTTTAGTGAAAGATATATGTTTATGTTATATTTTTTTATACTTTAAATTAATTCTTATAAAATGAAATTTTCACACCCAAGTGGCTCTATGGGCCCCAAACTCGACCCAAGAAATCCCATGGTATAAAATATATCATAAAATAGTATTAATACATGTGTTAGAGTAGTTTAATATTATTATAATATTATTTTTTTACCCTTATTTACCAGATTTACCCTTTAACCATGATAAATAAAATAATTACTGAAATAACTATTCATATTGTAAAACAAATACAAGGTACCTATTTAAAAAATTTGGACCATATTATTCCAAATATGGAATCAATTTTTCTAAATTCAAAACACAGATTTGGAAAAAATTAATTTAAAATTAATTTCCATTGTCAAAACCAAAAAGCGGGTTTTTAAGAAGTGAAAACTATCAAAAGACTGACATGTGTTTATGACCAATTTAAATGTAAAAATACTTATAATGGCCTAAATTATATTAAATTATACAAATATATTCTAATTATTCTTTAAAACTACTCATATTTATAATTTATCACAATAAATTATTTTTATTAAAAAAGTCGTTTTCAATTAAAATTTTGTATTTTCACTATTCATAAAAATATGAAAGTTATCATAAAAGTACTAAAAATTTATCCAAACAAAATTTTTATGTACATATTATAAATAAGAATTTAATTTCATCAAATTTAATATATAAAAGTGTCAAATATTGGAATTAAAAAGGGTTCTCCATTAAAAGGTGGAAAAACTGCATTTTTGAAAAATAATTCATTTATTATGAAAAATTTATTTTGTCCTCATTTTATGTCTAATAAAAACAAAAGATGAATTTTAAAATTATATGGGATATATAAAAATCAAAATGTGGTTAATACTATTCATAATTGCCTTTTAAATGGCTAGTTTGATAGGTCATGGTGCACTTGAACTCGGTATTGCGTACATCGCACACTATTGAATTATTTAAAAAGGAAGCGTACCATGGAAGATTGTGGTGTTACATTATCCCATAATTCAATAAATTTCATCCTAAAAATTTAAAATTGGGATTGAAAACTAGGGGTTTTACATTTCTTAACATCTTAGTTGAAATCCCACATAGAAAAATGGATTAATAATACATCTATTTTAAAATAAATAAATGTAGATATGAAGGTTACCAGAAATAACACATACTAGGGTTACATGTAGGAAAACATGGATATGGAATAGAAAAATAACCATCAAGTTATGATGGAGAGTGATAGAGAATATTATTAGGATAAAGTTAATAATAAGAAGATTGTAAATCTATGATGATCTAAGGGACCACTTGATTCATCACAAAAGATAGTACTAGGATTTTTTTGGTTTTATAATCATTTAACTAGTGTTATAGAATTAATATAATTCATAGACTAAGAACAACAGGAAGCATACTTAATTTACATGTAGAGTTTCATCCATTGACTAATTCCTACCACAAACTCATCTTTCCCTTAAAATGATAATACTCAAAAAATATTCTATTTATCTTAATTTTATATGGTTCCAAACATAAATACATACCATTTAGATAAAGAAAACTATTTTATAACAACTATGGAATTAATGTAGGCTAGTGGTAGGCGATAAATCCTTGTCGCACTTCAGTCATGGGTTCGATTCCTGCAGCTTTGTCCGATGTTACAAGTTGTCGCCCGACCTACAGGTTATCCTTTTTTTGAAACTATAGTATTATAACATTACAAAAATAATATTAAAAAATACTATCCAATTTTCAACTTAATCCATACCAACCTTTAGAGTTATCCAAAATACATCTAACCAATCTCAGTCTAAAAGGTATCTAAATTCCCAAAATCAATTGTAATATCAGATTCCCCTAACAATGTAATGTTGCTCTTATAGTCACATAAGGAATATATGATTACCTTCCTCAAATTAAAAACTTAATGAAAACTTGAAGCACTGCAGAAAAATAATTATATACATCACATTATTCTTATAACCAATATACAATTCATGAATCCAAAAACACAACTACATTAATTATTCCACTTTGACTGTAGTAATAGCATAATCTTGACCTTGATCCATTTTCTTCTTATTTTTCTAAGCTATATTTTCTTGACGATTTGAAAAATTGTTTGCATGATGTACCATATCTTTACAATTATAACATTGCATGGATTCTTTATTTCCCTTATAATCATGATCCTAGTGACATTTTTCTCCTCATTTTTAACAAACTCTCATTCCTTTTAGGAAAGTATCGAGGTGTTTCTTCCCACAATTATCACATAAGGGAAAATCTTTCTTTCCATTTTTTCTTTAACTGTCTCTTGATCCATAGTTATCTTATTATCTTTCTTTAATTTAAATTCATAAGACATAGAGGATTATTTTATTGTCTCGATAGCACATGAGACTATATCTTCGTATGATGAGAATGTTTGTGATACAAATACCCGTCGGAGGAAAGGTTTTAACCCATCAAATAATCGATCAATCTTACTTATTGGGTTACATATATAGTCTATAGTATTTCTTTCTAACCTTGTGAAGTTATCCTCATACTTTGTCACATTCTCTACCTCCTTTTTCCTTTGGCTTAAAAATTGTCTTTCCATATCAGCTTGCTGTTCACTAGGAAATTATTTCCCTATAAAAAGTTCTTTAAACTCCCTATATTCCATATTTACCAATTCTTAATCATCATTTTTGTGTGGAATTAATGACCACCATTGATTCGCATCTCCCGAGAGAAGATAAAATGCCATGAAAAAATTTTCCCTTTCGTTAATTCATAAAGTAAGAAATATTTTCTCTAAGGAACTTATCCACTGATCAGATATAAAAGGATTTTTAGTCCCATTAAATTTTGGAGGATGTTGTCTCGTGAATCGGTATAACATTGATCCTCCATTTTGTGGACCAAGATGCTCCATATGGGTAACGTTGTTATTCATAACTAGAGTCATCTGTCCCAATACGGTTATAAGTTGTTCAGTACCTATTGTCTCACCGGCTTCACTATCATTATCTTGAATAGGATTTAAATCCCTACATGGATTACGTTCATTGAGACAATTTCTATTTCTTACACTAGGTGTCATTTATAAACAATGGTATACACTAGATTAGGTTATGAATCTTAATTAATAATTAAAAACTAGTAAAATGCTTGACATAAATTAAAAAAATGTATGCATATCTAATCCATAATCATAAATATGGTTCCTTTGAGCACATATATACTCATAAATCCTTCATAATGGTTTATAAAGAAAATATGAATTGTCCTAATCATATCCCCTGGAAGTGTCAAACTAGGTGTGCATTAAGGCTCTTTGTCATGTACCAGGTTACCCCGATTCAAGCTCAGAACACCTTTTCAAAGTTTTCACCCCAAGGTACATATGTACTAGAACTATATCCACTTGTAGTATCTAGATATTGATTTATTTTCTTGGAATACACACATAATATCTATTTTAAAATTATAGGATTCTATTCAATACTTATCATTAAATTCTATCTTAGAATTATGATCCTTAATATTATTTTTCTAAATCTATTTCCATGGTTGTTGCTAAACTTCCTATGACACCAATTGTAACTCCCTAACCCCAAAAGCCTAGATCCGGTGCATTATTTTAATACATTAGAATGATTACATGGAATCATGTCTTGAAGGACCGATCAGTTTAACAGTCTTGGAAAATAGATTACATACATGAACATTACATATTACTTTCTAACATAAAACACAACATAAAAAAATCCTTTGATAACACCACTATTCCCTAAGATTAACCCTACATATCAATCATAATACACATCTTGAAATCTTGGGAAAATAAAACATAAGAATGTGGGAATCTTAGATGCTCATTAAACGTAAATAATTCAACAGAAGCTATAAACTTTTAAGGCATGATTTATTATAAAAACACCAATCTTTTAAACAGTAAAATTGAACACAATATGAAAAAATAAGTCAAACATTATCATATAAACATGAACATTGAAATTCTACTAGTTGAATAATCACATGTAATAACTAATTTCATAACATGGGAATGCATAATGCCGGACATAATAATTACTATGTCAAGGCCTTTTTCCAAGACCATTCACAAATATTCTATCAAGGCTTTGTTCCCAGACACTAGTTTGTCTCAATAGACCTACCTATGCATCGATGGACTATAGAAGGCCCCACCCATCACATACTAAGTCCAATGGATTCCTCGTATGAAAAGGGTGAAACAAAACATAAACATTCATATTAAAACTAGTATACAAAATATCAATAATTTAAACATAAACCATAAATGGTATAAAAATAGCACATCCATAGTCGAACATATCATAACTCGTTCAATAAAATATGGAATAATCTATTATAATAAATCAACCTCAATCAAGAATAATATCCAATAAAGGATGTTGACATAGTTGAAAATGATCAGTAAAACTCTTTGAGAGAAATATACATTTTCATGAAATAATTTAAAAGTACCACAATTTATAAAGTAAGCCATTTAAAATAGATTTTTGAATCAAAGTGTCCCATACCACTTTGAAACTTTTTAAAGGGAGTAACATTTAAAAACAATCACGTCTATATAAATAAATCATTAATATCATTTTGAAAACATGGACATTAATAAAATAGATTTAGAAAAATAAATCTTTTAAACATTTAAAATGATTATCTAGGTAAATATACTCTTCCATAAAAATTTAAAAGATTTATTATGAATTTTTTTTAATGAAAAATGGACATGGATGATAAATATTCCCCAATAAATACTTCTACATAAACAATCTCAGATAATAATGAGATTGAGGAATTAACCCTTACCTAAATTTTGATACACTTTATATGACTTTGAAACTCCTGTATAATGTTTTTAAACATATTGTTAACTTATATAAGAATTATAATAATATTTATGATATCATATATGATTATTTTATGACATTATGTTACCCATTTATTAACAATTCAAGTTTAATGCAACATTTCAGGTAATATCACTTTGTTTATTGTACGTGTTTTGACTTGTTATTCTTGATAATATTACTCAAATCGTGATTTAATTACTTCCAGAATGTATAATATGATTTATATATCATATATATTAATAATATAAATATATGTAACAGATAGATATATAAAATTGAATACACCGTTCATGTAGAAGGTAGGTCGTACATACGCAAGAACACTGTTTCTGTTTTCTTATCGTATCGAATAAAAGTAAGTGAATGAAATATATGTATATATTTATATATATCATTACATAAGACTTATTATGTCATGTATTTAATAATTATGAATAATATATTTTTTATAATCATTCTTGGATGGTTAAAGTGGAGAATGAATCTCATTGAGTCGTGGAGATGGTAGTTCGTACGTACACACAAATGATGATATCATTCCTTTAATGATTAAATGGTATGGAATTGGATGGAATATTAATTTTATAGAAGAAATACCATGTTGTATTTATTATTTTATTCCATTATATTCATATTTATACCCATATAAATAGTGTACATGAAAAAAAATACACCACGACATGGAGACGGTAAGTCGTACGTACGCACGCATGGTGGTATTGTTTTTTATAGGATGGGTAAAAAAGAATTATATGGTTGTAACATAATCTTAACAGAAGCTCAGAATATATTATATGATGGAGTTATTATTTTATTATGGTAACAACTTAGTAAGAGTAATTATAAGAAAATTGAACTTTGAAAGAAGAGATAAAACGATTACCTCTTCTTTGAGTGTCTCCTTTTGATTTGTATAAAAGGAATCTTAAATTTGGATTTCTTCCCAAATTTTTTATTATAGGATATAGGGAGGATATTTGGGTAGGGTTTGGAAGAGAAAAATGTCTTTGGAGATGTGAATTAAATATAAAGGGAGGTTCCCTTTTATAAGAGAGGTGAGGGGCACTTTAGGAAAAGATTGAAATATTAATTTATTATAAAATTATTTCCAGTTTATAATAGATAAAAATTGATTTATTTAGAGGATAAAATGAGTATGAGTCTAAATAATATCAAAAAATAGGTTTTAGACATTTTAGGTTATAAAATTATCCGTATCTTGTGGGAATAAGCCTTAGTTAAACAATTTAACTCTTACCATGTCCTCTTGTATTTTAATACTACACGGTTAATATCATTACTATAAAATGTTAAGAGAGACTAAAGTGTATAATTTATGTCATCTGTATCATTATCCAAGTTATTTGCCTGAACATTAGATTTTTATGATTTTTATATCATTTAATAAAATTGTATTTGTTTTAAAAACTCATTTATTTCATTTATGACACAATTTAGTAATTGATTTTTGTTAAAGTCATAAACACTTTATTCCTTAGAAAAAAGGGATTAAATAATCCCTAATATGTCAATGTCATCCATAAACATAGTTTATGGAATAAAAACTTTCAAATTATATTTATTCTAATATTTATAATATCACTTATTTGATTTCGTCATTAATAGTGAAAATACTACATCATTATTGTATCATAAATAAATTAAAATATTTATTTATAAAAATTAAAAAAAAATTACCCTGTTGTTGTAAATCTATTTACCTTTCTAATGAATATTTATAGTTGAAGATATCAAATATATAACCCCATATAAAAATTGTTTTAGTGAAAGATATATGTTTAGGTTATATTTTTCTATACTATAAATTAATTCTTATAAAATGTCATTTTGCACACCCAAGTGGCTCCATGAGGTCCCAAAATAGACCCAAGGAATCCTATGGTCAAAAATATCTCATAAAATATTATTTGGATTTGTTTTAGGGTAGTTTAATATTATTATAATATTATTTTGGTACCCATATTTACCATATTTACCCTTTAACCACGATAAATAAAATAATTACTGAAGTTACTATTCATAATGTAAAAAAAATAAAAGGTACCAATTTAAACACTTTAGACCTTATGATTCAAAATATGGAATAAATTTTTACAAATTCAAAACCCAGAGTTGGCAGAAATTAATTTAAAATTAATTCCCATTGTCAAAACCAAAAAACGGGTTTTTAAGAAGTAAAAACTATCAAAAGATTGACATGTGTTTATGTCCAATTTAATTGTAAAAATACTTCTAATGGCCTAAATTATATTAAATGATAAAAATTTAATCTAATTATAATTTAAAACCACTCAGATGTATAATTTAACACTACAAATTATATTGATTAAAAAATTCATTTTTAGTTAAACTTCAGTATTTTTAACTATTCATCAAAATATAAAAGTTATCAGAAAAGTACCAAAAATTTATCCAAACTAAATTTTTATGTTAAGATTATAAAAAATAATTAATTTCATCAAATTTTATATATAAAAGTTTCAAATATTGGAATTAAAAAGGTTTCTCCATTAAAAGGTGAAGAAAACTGCATTTTTGAAAAATAGTTCTTTTATTATGAAAAATTTAATTTGTCATCATTTAATGTCTAATAAACACAAAATATGAATGTTAAAATTATATGGGATATATAAAATTAAAAATGTGGTTAATAATATTCATAACATCTTTTTAAACGGCTATTTTGATAGTTCATGGTGCACTTGAACTCGATGTTGCATACATCACACGCTATTGAATTATTTAAAAAGTAAGCGTACCATGGAGGCTTTCGGTGTTACATTATCCCCTAATTCAATAAATTGCGTCCTTGAAATTTGAAATTGGAATTTAAAACTAGGTTTTTGACATTTCAAAATATCTTAGTGGAAATCCCACATTGAAAAATAGATTAACGAGACCTATATTTTAAAATAAAGAAAGATAGGTATGAAGGTTACTGGAAATAACACATACTAGGGTTCCATGTAGGAAAACATGGATATGGAAGAGAAAAATAACCATCAAGTTCTGATGGATAGTGATATAGAATATTATTAGGAAACTTTTAACAACAAGAAAACTATAATTCTACGATGATCTAAGGAACCATTTGATTCATCACAAAAGAAAGTACTAGGAAAACATTTTTGGTTTTATGATCCTTTACCTAGTGTTGTAGAATTAATTTAATTCATAGACTAAGAACATAAGGAAGAATATTTAATTAACATGTATAGTTTCATCCTTTAACTAATTCCTACCTCAAACTCATCATTCTCTTCAAAATATAAAACTCAAAAAAATATTATATTTATCTCATTTTTATAAGGTTCCAAACATAAAAACATAACATTTAAATGAAGAAAAATATTTTATAATAACTAGGGAATTTCTATAGGCTAGTGGTAGGTGATAAGCCTTGTTGCACTTCGGATGTGGTTTTGATTCTTACAGCTTTGTCTGACGCAAGGGGTTGTCACCCAACCTACATGTTATCCTTTTTCTAAAACTATAGTATTAAAACATTCAAAAAATAATCTTAAACAATACTATCCAATGTTCAACTTAATCCATCCAAACCTTTAGAGTTATCTAGAATAAATCTGTCCAATCTCAGTCTAACAGATCACTAAATTTCCAAAATCAATTGTAACATCAGATTCCCCTAATAACATACTGTTGTTCTTATTTTCAAATAATGAATATATGATTACCTTCATCATATTAAAACCTTAATGAAAAATCAAATTACTGAATTAAAATCCTTATATATATCACATTCTTCTTATAACAAGAATATAATTCTTAAATCCAAATACACAAGTACATTAATTATTCCACTTCAACTATAGTAACAACATAAGCTTGACCTTTATCCATTTTCTTTTTTTATCTATATTTCCTTGAATCTTTGGACAATCATTTGCATAATGTCCCATATCTTTAAAATTATAACATTTCATGGCTTCTTTATTTCCCTTATAGTCACGAGCTTGGTGACATTTTTCTCCTCATTTGTAACAAACTCTCATTCCTTTTAGGCAAGTATCGGGGTGTTTCTTATTACAATTATCACATAAGGGAAAATCATTATTTCCCCTTTTCTCTTTATCTATCTCTTGCTCCACCATTCTCTCCTTATCCTTCTTTACTTTAATGTTAGAAGACTTCGAGAATTCTTTTTTTTTGTCTTGATAGCACATGAGACTATATCTTCGTATGATGAGAAAGTTTGTGATACCAATTCCTGTCACAGGAAAGGTTTTAACCCATCAAAGAATCAATCAATCTTACTTTTGGGGTTATATATGTAGTCTATAACATTCCTTTCTAACCTTGTGAATTTTTCCTCATACTTTGCAACATTCTCATCATCCTTTTTCCTTATGCTCAGAAATTGTCTTTACATATCATCTTGCTGTTCATGAGGAAAGAATTTCTCTATAAAAATTTCTTCAAACTCCCTCTGTTCCATATTTCCGACTTCTTCTTCATCCTTTATGTTTTGAATTAATGACCACCATTGATCTGAATATACTGAGAGATGATAAACCGCTATGCCAACCTTTTTCATTTTGTTACTTCTCAAAGAAAGAAATATTTTCTCAAAAGATCTCATCCACTGCTCAGCTATAAAAGGATTTGTAGTCCCATTGATTTTTTGAGGATGTTATCTCATGAAGCAGTCTAACATTGATCCTTCACGTTGTGGATCAGGATGCTCCTTACAGGAAAGGTTATTATTCATAGCCTGAGTCGGCTATCTCAATCCAGTTATAAGTTGTTCAATACCAGTTGTATCTATGGCTCCACTATCATTATCTTTCATAGGAGGGAAATCATTACATTGATTATGTGTATTGATACAATTTCCATTTCTTCCACTAGGTTCCATTTCTAAATAATGACATACACTATAATAGGTTATGAATCATAATACATAATTCCAAACTATTAAAATACTCAAAATAAATTGAAAAATGCAAGCATATGAAATCCATAATCATAAATATGGTTTCTTTTACGACATATATACTCATAAAATCTTCATTTTAGTTTGAAAAGAAAATATGAATTATCCTAATCATATCCCCCGAAAGTGTCAAACCAGGTGTGCAGTAAGACCCGTTGTCATGTATCAGGTAACCCCAAGTCAAGCTTAGAACACCTTTTCAGAGTTTTCACCCCAAGGTACATCTGTACAAGAACTTAATCCATTTGTAGTATCTAGACAACAATGTATTTTCTAATAATACCTGCATAATCTCTATTTTAAAATTATAGGATTATTTTTAACACTTATCCTCAAATTCTATCTTAGCGTTATGATCTCTAATCTTAGTTTTATAAATCTATTTCCAAGATTATTGTTAAAATTCCTATCATACCAACTGTAACACCCCGACCCCAGAAGCCCATAGATGGTGCATTATTTTAATACATTAACATGATTACAAGGAATCAAGTACCGAAGAATCGATCAGTTTAGCAGTCTTTGAAAATAGATTACATACATGAACATTATATTACACTATATTACATAAAATAAAACACAAATAATCCTTTGTGAACAACATTATTCACCTATATTAATCCTAAATATCAATCATAATACACATCTGGGAATCATGGGAAAATAAAACATAATAAAGGGGTGATATTAGATGCTCAGTAAGGATAAATAATTTAGCGGAAGCCATAAAATTTTAAGGAAAGATGTATAATAAAAACATTATCCTTTTAAAAAATAAAATTGAACATAATATGGAAAAAATAAATAAAAAATTCGCATGTAAACATGAACATGGACATTATACTAGTCTAATAATCACATGTAATAACTAAATTCATAACGAGGTAATGCATAATACAAGACATAATAACTACTATATCAAGGCCTTGTGACAAGACCATTCACAAATATTCTATCAAGGCCTTGTTCCAAGACACTAGTTTGTCTCATGATACATACCGATGCATCTAGGGGCTATAGAGATCCCCACCTATCACTTAATAAGTCTAATAAATTCCTCATATGAAAAAGGTGAAACATAACATAACTATTCGTATTAAAACTAGCATACGAAATATCAATAATTTAACCATAAACCATGAATGGTATAAAAATAGCACATCCATAGTCGAACATATCATAACCCATTCAATACAATATGGAAGATTTTATTATAATAAATCAACCTAAATCAATAATAATATCAAATAAAGGATGTTGACATAGTAGAAAATGACTGATAAAACTCTTTAAGAGAAATATCATTTTTTCATGAAATCATTTAAAAGTCCCACAATTTATAAAGGAATTCATTTAAAATAGATTTCTGAATAATAGTGTCCCATACCACTTTGAAACTTTTTAAAGGAAGTAACATTTAAAAAATTCACATCCATATAAATAAATCATTAAAATCATTTTGAAAACATTGACATTAAAAAATAGATTTAGAAAAATTAATCTTTTAAATATTTAAAATGATGATCTAGTTAAATATACCCTTACATAAAACCTTAAAATATTCCTTTTGAAAAAAAAAATTATGATATAATGACATGTATGATAAATATGTACCAATAAATACTTACACATAAACAATCTCATATAATAATGAGATTGAGGAATTAACCCTTACCTTAAGTCTGATACACTCCGTATGACAACGAAAATCTTGTATAATGATTTTAAGAATATTATTAAATAATATAAAAAACATAATACTATTTATTATATAATATATTATTATTTTATGACTTTATATTACCCATTTATTAACAATTCTAGGTTAATGCAACATTTCGGGTAATGTCACTTTGTTTATCGTACGTGTTTTGACTTGTTATTCTTGATCATATTACTTAGATCATGATTAACTTACTTCTATAATATATAATATGATTTATAAATCATATATATTCATAATATAAATATATTTAATAGATATATATATATATAATGGAATACACCATTCATGTAGACGGTAAGCCGTACGTACACAAGAACGATGTTTCTGTTTTCTTATCGTATTGAATTTAGGTAATTGAATGACATATATGTACATACATCCTTACAAACACACACACACACACAGATATATATATATATATATCATTTAAATATACTAATTATGTAATTTATTTCATAATTATGAATAATATATTTTTTATAATCATTCTTGGATGGTTAAAGTGGAGAATGAATCTCATCGCGTCTTGGAGATGATAGGTCATACGTATGCACAAGCGATGATGCCATTCCTTTAATGATTAAATGGTATGTAATTGGATGGAATATAAATTTTAGAAAAGAAATATCATGTTATATTTATTACTTATGTCTATTATATTCATAGTTATACCCATAGAAATAAAGTGTACATGAAAAACAATTTACACCACGACGTGGAGACGGTAAGCCGTACGTACGCACGCATGGTGGTATTTTTTTACAGGATGAGTAAAAAGAGGAATATGGTTGTCCCATAATCTTAAAAAAATCTCAAAATATATTATATTATGGAGTTAATATTTTATTATGGTAACAACTTAGTAATAGGAAGTAAAAGAAGAAATGAACTTTGAAAGAAGGGATAAAACGATTACCTCTTCTTTAATGTCTCCTTTTGATTTTCATAAAATGACTCTTTAAGTTGGATTTAGACCCAAGTTTTTGCCTCTAGGATTAATTTAGGTATGTTGGGAGGATATTTGGGTAGGGTTTGGCCAAGAAAATGGGCTTTAGATATGTGAATTAAAGAGAAAGGGAGGTGCCCTTTTATAAGAGAGGTGAGGGGAACTTTAGAAAAATCATGAAATATTAATTTATTGTAAAATTAGTTTCGGTTTATAATATGTCCAAATTGATTTATTTATAGTATAAGATGATTATGGGTCTAAATAATATCAACAAATAGGTTTTAGACATGTTATATCTTAAAATTATCCTTATCTTTAGGGATTAACCCTTATTTAAATAGTTTAACTCTTACCATGTCCTCTTGTATTTTTATACTACATGGTTTATATCATTACTATAAAAGGTCAGGAGTGACTAAAGTGGATCATTTATAAAAATTTTATCAGTATCAAAGTTATTTGGCTGAACATTATATTTTTAGGATTTTTATATCATTTAATAAAATATTATTTGTTTTAAAACTTATTTATGTCAATTTTGGCACTATTTAGTAATTGATTTGTTTTAAAGTCCTAAAAACTTTATTCCTTTAGAAAATGAATTACATCATCCCTAATATGTAAATTTCATAAATAAAATTAATTTATGTCATAAAAACATTCAAATTAAATTTATTTTAATATTTATAATATCATTTATTTGATTCCTTCATTAACAAGGAAAATACTGCATCATTATTGTGTCATAAATAAGTTAAATTATTTAACTTCTAAAAATTAAAAATTAAATTAAATTATTTAGGAAATATTTTTAGTTTTATAATTAAAATTTATAGTTTAATTTATCAAGTATATAACCCCATATAAATATTTTTTTAGTGAAAGATATATGTTTATGTTATATTTTTCTATACTTTAAATTAATCCTTATAAAATGTCCTTTTTTACACCCAAGTGGCTCCATGGGGTTCTAAAATCAACCCAAGGAATATCATGGTCAAAAATATATCATCAAATAGTATTATTACATGTTTTAGGGTAGTTTAATATTATTATAATATAATTTTTGTACCCTTATTTACCAGATTTACCCTTTAACCATGGAAAATAAAATAATTACTGAAGTTACTATTTATAATGTCAAAAAAAATAAAAGATACCTATTTACACAATTTCAAACTTATGATTTAAAATATGGAATAAATTTTTCCAAATTCAAAACACATAGTTTGCAGAAATTAATTTAAAATTAACTCTTGTTGTCAAAACAAAAAAGAGCTTTTTTAAGAAGTAAAAACTATCAGAAGATTGACAAGTGTTTATGTCAAATTTAAATGTAAAAATACTTATAATGACCTAAATTATATTAAATGATAAAAATATAGTATAATTATACTTTTAAACCACTCATATGTATAATTTAACACTACAAATTAATTTTATTAAAAAATTTGTTTTCAATTAAAATTTCATATTTTTCACTATTCATCAAAATATGAAAGTTATCAGAAAAGTACCAAAAATATATCCAAACTAAAATTTTATTTCCCACTTATAAAGAAGAAATTAATTTCTTCAAATTAAATATATAAAATTGTCAAATGTTGGAATTAAAAAGGGTTCTCCATTAAAAGTCGGAAAACAGCATTTTTGGAAAATACATCTTTTATTCTGAAAAATTAAAATTGTCCTCATTTTATGTCTAATAAACACAAAATATGAATGTTAAAATTATATGGGATATATAAAATTCAAAATGTGGTTAATAATATTCATAACCACTTTTAAAACAGCTAGTTTGATAGGTCATGGTGCGCTTGAACTCAGTGTTGCGTACATCATATGCTATTGAATTATTTAAAAAGGAAGTGTACCATGAAAACTTGGGGTTTTAAATTATCCCCTAATTAAATAAATTTCATCCTCAAAATTTAAAATTGAGATTGAAAACTAGGGGTTTTACATTTCAAAATATCATAGTAGAAATCCGTCATTGAAAAATGGATTAATGGGGACTCAATTTTAAAATAAAGAAAGGTAGGTATGAAGGTTACCAGAAATAACACATACTAGGGTTCCATGTCGAAAAATATGGATATAGAAGAGAAAAATAACCATAAAGTTCTGATGGTGAGTGATATAGAATAATATTAAGAGAAATTTAACAACAAGAAAAATATAAATTTACGATGATCTATGGTGCCATTTGATTCATCGCAAAAGAAAGTACTAGGAAAACATTTTTAGTTTTATGATCCTTTACCTAGTGTTGTAGAATTAATTTAATTAATATACCAATGACACAAGGAATAATACTTAATTTACATTTAGAGTTTCATCCTTTAACTAATTCCTAGAACAAACTCACCTTTCTCTTCAAAAGATAAAACTCAAAAAATATTCTATTTATCTCAATTGTATAACATTAAAAACATAAAAACATACCATTTAAATAAAGAAAACTATTTTATAATGACCAGGTAATTCCTATAGGCTAGTGGTAGGCGATAAAGCCTTGTCGCACTATGGTTGTGGGTTCGATTCCCGCATCTTTGTCTGACGTGATGGGTTATCGCCCGACCTGCAGGTTATCATTTTTCTAAAACTATAGTTTTATAACATTACAAAAATAATCTTAAAAAATACTATTTGATGTTCAACTTAATCGATCCCAACCTTTAGGGTTATCCAAAATACTTCTGTCCAATCTCATTCTAAAAGGTCTGTAAATTTCCAAAATCCATTGTAACAGTAGATTCCCCTAACAATGTAATGATTCTCTTATTGTCACATAATGAATATATGATTACCTTAATCATATTAAAACCTTAATGAAAACATAAAGTAATTAAGTATACTCCTTATATATATCACATACTTCTTATAACCTGAATATAATTCTTGACTCTAAAAACACAAATACATTAATTATTCCACATTGACTGTAGTAACTGCATAATCTTGAACTTGATCCATTTTATTTTTTTTCTAATCTATATTTTCTTGATGGTTTGGACAATATTTTGCATAATGTCCCATATCTTTACAATTATACCATTACACGACTTCTTTATTTCCTTATAATCACATGCCTGGTGACCTTTTTCTCCTCATTTGTAACAAAATCTCATTCCTTTTTGGAAAGTATTGGGGTGTTTCTTCCCACAATTATTACAAAAGGGAAAATCCTTCTTTCCCGTTTTCTCTTTATCTATCTCTTTCTCCACTGTTCTCTTCTTATCTTTCTTTACTTTAATGTCATAAGACTTAGAGAATTCTTTTTTTGTCTGGATAGCACATGAGACTTTATCTTCATATGATGAGAAAGTTTGTAATATCAATTACCGTTAGAGGAAAGGTTTTAACACATCAAGGAATCAATCAATATTACTTATTAGGATACATATGTAGTCTATCGAATTCCTTGCTAACCTTGGGAAGTTACCCTCATACTTTGGAACATTATCATCCTCCTTTTTCCTTAGGATCAGAAATTGTCTTTCCATATTAGCTCATTGTTCATGAGGAAATTATTTCTCTATAAAAGGTTCTTCAAACTCCCTCCATTACATATTTCCAACTTCTTCATCATCCTTTGGGTTTTGAATTGACAACCACCATTGATCTGAATATCCTGAGAGATGATAAATTACCATGATAACCTTTTCCCTTTCGTTACTTCTCAAATAAAGAAATGTTTTCTCTAAGGAACTTATCCAATAATCAGCTACAAAAGAATTTTTAGTCCCATTGAAATTTGGAGGATGTTGTCTCATGATGTATTCTAACATTGATCCTCCACATAGTAGATCTAGGTGCTCCATATGGGTAAGGTTATTATTCATAACCTGAGTCAGCTATCCCAATATGGTTGTAAGATGTTCAGTATTAGTTCTCTCACCATCTCCCCTGTCATTATCTTGTATAGGAGGGAAATCCCTACATTAATTATGTGTAGTTATTAGATTTATATTTCTTCCACTAGGCGTCATTTCAAAATAATGGAATACACTAAATTATGTTATGAGTCATAATGCATAATTCCAAACTAGTAAAATACTTAACATAAATTAAAAAATGTATGCATATCTAATCCATAATCATAAATATAGTTCTTTTGAGGGAATATATACTCATAAATCCTTCATAATGGTTTATAAATAAAATTTGAATTATCCTAATAATATCCCCCAGAAGTGTCAAACCAAGTGTGCAGTAATTCCCATTGTCATGTACCAGGTTTCCCTGAGTCAAGCTTGGAACACCTTGTTAGATTTTTCACCCCAATGTACATCTGTACCAGAACTACATCCACTTATAGTATCCAGAAAATGATGTATTTTCTATGAATACCCACATAATTTCTATTTTAAAATTTTAGGATTCTTTCAATACTTATCCTCAAATTCTATCATAGCATTATGATCCCTAATCTTAGTTTTCAAAATCTATTTCCATGGTTGTTTCTAAAATTTATATGATAATAACTATAATGCCTCGACCCCAGAAACTTGGAGCTAGTTCATTATTTTAATACATTGGCATGGTTATAAGGAATCAAGTCCCGAAGGACCAATCTATTTAGCAATCTTAGAAAATAGATTAAAAACATGAAAATTACATTACACTTTATAAAATCAATAACAACATAAATAATTCTTTTATAATTCCATTATTCCCCTAGATTAACCCTGCATATCAATCATAATACACATCTTGGAATCTTAGGAAAATAAAACCTAAGAAATGGGTGATCTTTGATTCTCAGTAAGGGTAAATAATTCAACGGAAGCTATAAACTTTTAAAGAAACATGTATAATAAAAACATCATCCTTTTAAACAAAAAACATGAACATAATATGGAAAAAATGAATCAAAAATTATCATATAAATATGAACATGGATATTCCACTAGTCGAATAATCACATGTAAAAACTAATTTCATTACAAGGGAATGCATAATGTTGGACATAATAACTACTATGTAAAGGCCATGTTCCAAGACCATTCATAAATATTCTATCAAGGTCTTGTGACAAGACACTATTTTGTTTCCAAAGATCAAACGATGCATCAAGGGGATATAGAGGTCCCCACCCATCACTTACTAAGTCCAATGCATTCCTCATATGAAAAGGGTAAAACATAACATAAACATTCAAATTAAAACTAGCATACAAAATATCAATAATTTAACCATAAAACATGAATGGTATACAAATACCACATCCATAGTAAAACATATCATAACTCACTCAATACAATATGGAATATTGTATTATAATAAATCAAACTCAATCAAGTATAATATCCAATAAAGGATGTTGACATAACTGAAAATGATCAGTAAAACTCTTCGAGAGAAATATCCCTTTTTCATGAAACCATTTAAAAGTCCCACAATTTATAAAGGAAGTCATTTAAAATAGATTTTTCAATAAAAGTGTCCCATACTAATTTGAAACTTTTGAAAGGATGTAACATTTTAAGAAATCACACCCATATAAATAAATCCTTAAAATCATTTTGAAAACTTGGAAATTAATAAAATATATTTAGAAAAATAAATATTTTAAACATTTAAAATGATGATCTAGTAAAATATACCCTTCCATAAAACCTTAAAATATTAATTTTGAAATTTATTTTATGAAAAATGAACATGGATGATAAATATTTCCCAATAAATACTTACACATAAACAATCTCAGATAATAATGAGATTGTAGAATTAACCCTTACCTTAAGTCAGATGCACTCCGTACGACTCTGAAACTCATGTGTAATGTTTTTAAACATATTATTAACTTATATAAGAATCAAATTAACATTTATGATATCATATATGATTCTTTTATTACTTTATATTACCCATTTATTAACAAATCCAAGTTAATGCAACATTTCAGGTAATATCTCTTTGTTTATCGTTCGTGTTTTGACTTGTTATTCTTGATCACATTACTTAGATTGTGATTTAATTACATTCAGAATGTATAATATGATTTATATATCATATATATTCATTATATAAATATATTTAATAGATATATATATAAAATGGAATACACCGTTCATGTAGACGGTAGGTCATACGTACGCATGAACGGTATTTTCGTTTTCTTATCATATTGAATGGAAGTAAGTGAATGACATAAATGTATATACATATATATATATATATCATTCCAGTAGACTTATTATTTCATTTATTTCATAATTATGAATAATATATTTTTTATAGTCATTCTTGAATGGTTAAAGTGGAGAATGAATCTCATCGCATCGTGGAGATGGTAGGCCGTACGTATGCACGAGTGGCGATATCATTACTTTGATTATTAAATGGTATGAAATTGGATGGAATTTGAATTTTACAGAATAAATATATTTTTATATGTATTATTTAATTCCATTATATTCATCTTTATACCCATATAAATAAAGTGTACATGAAAAAAAAATTACACCATGGTGTGGAGACGATAAACTGTATGTACGCACACATGGTGTTATTGTTTTTTATAGGATAGGCATAAAGAGAAATATGGTTGTCCCATAATCATAAAAACATCTTCACATATATTAAATTCTGGAATTATTATTTTATTATGGTAACAACATAGTAAGAGGAAGTAGAATAAGAAATGAACTTTGAAAGAAGGGATAAAACGATTACCTCTTCTTTGGGTGTCTCCTTTTGATTTGCACAAAAGGACTCCTTAAGTTGGATTTATTCCACGGTTTTTCCTCTAGGATGAAGGGAGGGAAGTTGGTAGGAGATTTGGTCAGGTTTTGGCCGAGATAAAGGGATTTGGAAATGTGAATTAATGAGAATGTAAGGTGCCCTTTTATAAAAGAGGTGAGAGACACTTTAGGAAAATCTTGAAATATTAATTTATTATAAAATTATTTTCAGTTTATAATAGGTTGAAATTAATTTATTTCAAGGATAATATGAGTATGGTTTGAAATACTCTCAACCAATAGGTTTTAGACATTTTAGGTCATAAAATTATCCTTATCTTTTGGGATTAGCCCTTACTTAAACAGTTTAACTCTTACCGTTTCCTCTTGTATTTTTATACTACATGGTTAATATCATTACTATAAAATTCCAAGAGATCCTATAGTGGATAATTTAGAAAATTTTTATCAGTATCTAAGTTATTTGTCCAAACATTAGATTTTTAGGCTTTTTATATCACTTAATAAAATATTAATTGTTTTAAAACTCATTTATGTCAATTTTGACACTATTTAGTAATTGATTTTTGTTAAAGTCATAACAACTTGATTCCTTCAAACCAAAGGAATTAAATCATCCATCATATGTCAGTGTCATTAATAAAATTTTATTATGGCATCAAAACATACAAATTAGATTTATTTTCATATTTATAATATCATTTATTTGATACCTTCATTAATATGTAAAATAATTCATCATTATTGTGTCATAAATAATTAAATTATTTCATTTCTAAAAATTAAAAATTAAATACCATGATGTAGGAAATATTTTTATATTTCTAATGAATATTTATCATTTAATAGATCAATTATATAACCCCATAAAATTTTTTTAGTGAAAGATATATGTTTATGTTATATTTTTCTATACTTTAAATTAATTCTTATAAATTGTCATTTTCACACCCAAGTGACTCCATGGGGTCCCAAAATTGAACCAAGGTATTCCATGGTCAAACATATCTCATCGAATAGGATTAATATATGTGTTAGGGTAGTTTAATATTATTATAATATTATTTTTGTACCCTTATTTACCAGATTTACCCTTTAACCACTACTGGAATTTGAGGAATTTGTGATGGGATGTCGTCGCAAATGAGCTTTTACAACGAGGTCCCATCGCAAATAGCCCATTGTAGAAAACAACATTGCAAATATTATTTTTTTCGACGGACCATCGTAAAAAAAACTATTTGTGACTAGAAATCGTCTCGTCGCAAATAGTTCTTCGATTGTATAGATTTTATATATATACCTATTATGACAGGCCCGTCACAGATACTTATTTGCAACGGTCTAGTTTTCCCATCCAAAATACTTAATTAAAAAATATATAAACTATTTGTGGTAGGGTCCCGTCGCAAAAGGACCCGTCACAAATACTTAATAAAACAATATATATATATATTCAATAAAATTATGATAAATTAATATTAGAAAATATTAATATTAATATTATTAATATAAATAATATTATATTATATAATAATAATACTAATATTAATTATATAAAAAAATTACATTATTATAATATTAATAATAAAATAATACTAATAATATAACAATGTTATTATTATTATTAATATTTATGAAAAAATAATATAAATATTATTAAAATAATAAAAAAATTATAAAATATTAAAATTCTCAATATTCACAAAAAATATAAAAAAATAAAAAATTATTATTATTATTAGTAAAATAAACAAACATTAAAAAATATAATACTAATAATAAATATTAAAATATTAAAATATTAAAAAAATAAAAATAAATTAAATTATGAAATATTCACACCAATATAAAAGATAGAAACTGTAAAAAGTTAATATTGCAACAAACTTTGAATTCAAATGTTTTTAATATTAAAAAAAAGTCAGTCGGGGGTATTCTTCTGGAGGAGGTGGAGGAGCTAGAGGAGATGGTGGAAGAAACTCCATCCCTAAACTACGATTCAGATGGCACATGTACTCCATCTGTTCATGATGTTGTTGATGTCATCAACATGTCTCCTCCTCATATTGCTACTGCTATTACTGCTGCTACTACTGATGCATCTCTTCCTACTGCTTACACAAACTCTCTATAAGATCACTCTGAGCTTGGAGCTACTCCTGATACTGTGATCCAGAAGATGATGTCTCTCCATGAGCTCCTCTCGAGCTAGAAGCTGATATCACAGTAGTACCATAATAAGTCCCAGGAGTCAAATGAGAGCTAATAACAACTACTTGGTCCATGTTGAAGCCATACTGGGTCGCCTGCATCCATGTCGCCTCATCGAAATGGTGGGCACTAGTATGATCAATCATCTTGGCTTGACTCTCATCCTGTGTCTGATAGGTTGTAGCCTCATATGAATCCTTCAGTTTCAATTTGAAATTAAAATAGTAAAAATATTATATGTAGTTAATTTTAAAACTGCAAAAAATAATACTGACGACAATCTAATGTTGGTGATCACCTCTAATCTCTCTAGTGGCTGGATCACTGTACATCCACCGATAAACATCGTACTCCATAATATCGGGCTACTTGACTTCCTATATAAGTATAAAATAAATTTTTTATATTTTATGTTATATAAAATATTTAAAAAAATTACTTACTAGATGCTCTCTATGCATACTGAATGTACGACTACCGACTCAATGCATCACCTCCTGTCTCCCCCCGGTTCTTTCGGACCAATGAAGATCTCCTCTGAAATCCACCACCCAATCAGTGTGAACATAATCTATCCCAAATGTGAGATTAAATGTACTCTGGTCAGTGGTCTCTATACAACTCATCAAATACTGACACTCCTACTTTCTTCATGGTCATCCTTCTCAAATTATGCAAAAAATGACAGAAACAGTCACACATAGACACCTCCTATGCCGCGTGGATAACTTCATGCATTCTGTCATCGATGAGATACCATAAACCCTACAAATAATTTATAATATCAAATTATTAATGAAATAAATTTCAAAATAATATTATTTATTACTTACTAGCCAATGATTGAACATGTTGAGCTACACATCAATGGAAATCAGTTCCCATGTGATCCATGGATGAGAAAAATAATTGCATAAGATAGCACTCCCCTATCCAACAGTTAGATGTGAAACACTATGAAAAAAGAAAAAATAATAAAATAATTAGTATATAAATAAATTAATGATAGATAACTAAAATAAACTAGTTATCGTACCTCCGCGTACGACGATCGAAGCCAAGGCGTGGACGTCGCTCGAGGATAGGGTCGGGAATCATCAGTCGTGCAAGACCACTCCCCCTCCACGTACCCCTTGAACCACTAGTAGGATGAGGGTCAGATGATCCCAAATCCTCCTCATCCAAAGGTATCTCAGCCTCCTGCAACTCAAAAAATAGATCCTCATCTATCAGAAACACAGAATTATTGTTGTTATCAAATAGTTGAAAATAAAAATTATATATATATATATATATATATATATATATTAGTTATGATTATAACTGGCATTTAATTGTGTCAATTTTCACCTTCATCATCATCTTCATATCTGATGATGTCAATGTCTTCATATTCCTCCTTGACATCATCAATATCCATATGAGATTCGGTTTCATCACCCCTTTCTATTTCAAATTCATTTGTAACATCATTAACATCATCATCACCATCGACCCTTAATTGTGGGGTGTCATCATCGATATTCATGTCTCTTTGGGAAAAGATGGATTTTGAGTAGTCTCTTGAAAATTTTCAATTCCTTGTACTTCAACATAACCAAATTCAGTTTGGGTAAACTGATTTTCCCAAGATTTTATTTTCATTATTCTCAACCAATCACTAAGGACTCTTAAGTAGCATAGTATTTTGCGTAATAAATTTTTTGATCCTGTTGATCCTGTAAAAATGGTTCATTTACTGCAAGAATAATTTTATATTTAATATCAATGATTCCATGAGTTGGATGAACACATAAGACTCTCTCAGTATCCAACCACCGACATTTAAACATCGTTATGTAATTTTGTCATAGATAACACAGTTCAATAATTTCATCCAACATGCCATAAAAAACAACTTTAGTTTCTCTATGATGATATCCTCTCAAGAAAACTCCATTTTTCATTGTTTTTTTGATTCCCCATATGCATGTGTATGAAATCTAAAACCATTCACCACATATGCATTATAATATTTAACCATTTTGGATGGTGGGTTACCCAATATACAAAGTCTCTTATCAATTTTATTATCATTTTGAGACACCTGAAAATTTGTAAAAAAATTATCAATATAATAAATAATAAACTATATTGATATGTTAAACCATCAATAATTTATGTTACTAGTTTTTGAAACCATTGAGAATTTTTTTTCAACTTTCTTCAAGGGTATTTGCTGTAATTTGGGGAAGATATTTCTTGATTTGATTTTCATATAACCTACAAATAAAATAAGTTTACTTACTCTAACATAAATTATAGAATAAGTGATAGAAGCACTCATAGTAAAAAGGATGTCATTTCTTTACAGTTGAGTATAACATATGTATGAGCTATGTGATGTTCATCATTTGAAAGTCTTCATTCATGAACTCTACCGAATCCAAGATATGGCTAATTAAAAACTAATAATTGATTGTACATTCCATCATAAACATTCCCCTCATTCTATTCCATGTGTTTTTGTTTTGAGAGATATTCATATTCAAAATAATGAGAGCATAAAAAAATCATTTCCTCTTAAAAATAAGCTTCAACAATTGAGCCTTTAACTAATGATTTGTGACTTACTTTTTTCTTTAATTTATGCATACATCTCTTGAATGGATACATCCATAGAAACTATACCAGACCTCCACAAGTTTCTTCATGTAGCAAATATAATATCAAATGTTCTATTGAGTCAAAGAAATCCAGTAGAAAGATTTATTCCAGTTTACATATAATTACAACAACATCTTATTCAGGTTTTCTTAGTGCATCATAGTCTATTGTTTCCATACACATGTCTTTGAAAAAATATGATATATCTATTATTGAATCCAAAATCATAGAATTCAACAAACATCTGAATCCAATTGGCATAAGTCTTTCTGTTATAACATGAAAATCATGACTTTTTAATCCAGTTATATAACCATTCTTAACACATCTACCCAAATTGTAAGCATAGCCACATAGAAGTCTCAAATATTCAATCCACTGAAAAAATAATAAGAAAATATTTTTGGAAAGTGTATAAACTAATTTTGGATTCATTAACCTCTGTTATCTGACATTTTCAAATAGTTCAAGTTATGGTCACCTGCAAATTTGGGAAAGATCTAATCATTCCTTTACATTATCATTGGTCTCACTTAGTGTATCTAAAACTGTATGAAATAAATTATCAAAATAGTTCTTCTCAATATGCATGTCATCCAACATGTGAAAAACTAACAAATCAGACCAATACAGAAGATCCCAAAAAATGCTCTATTTTATCCAATTTTTTTCCCAAAGCCATGAATTTCAGTTGGTTTATTGTAGGTCCAAATGTGATAGGAGGTAATGAAAATACAACAAATTTTTAACTCTATACCTGATATCATTCTTTGAGGTCCATCCCTTTCAATTTTTCCTTTTCTAAAATGAGATTTGTTCCTCCAAAAAGAATGATCGGTTGGAAGAAATCTATGATGACAATCAAAATAGAAATGGTTTTTCCATTGACTAGCATGAATGCTTTTTTGTATTTTATACAGTAAGGACATGATTTCAGACCATATGTACTCTATCTAGATAATATTTCATATGTCGGGAAGTCACTAATTGTCTACATCAATGTATCTTTTAGTAGGACATTTTGTTTTGCAACAACATCATATGTACTAACACCATTCCTCTACAATAAATTTAACTCATCAATAAATGGTTTCAAATAAACATCAATATTCTTTTTTGGATTTCCAAGGATTAATAAGGTAAAAATATATAAGGCTCCTGAATCAATATCTGTGGAGGTAAATTGTAAGAAGATATAATGATAGGAAAATATGAATACTGACTACTATAAGAACCAAACGGATAGAAACCATCAGTAGAAAGACCCAATCACAAGTTCTGGGTTTCTAAAGAAAAAGACGGATGGACTCGGTCAAAATATTTCTATGAATCACCATCAAATGTATGATTCAATATTTTATCGGTTGAAATCTTGGTTTTATGCCATGAAATCATTGTCACTGTGTTTTGAGACATAAATAAATGTTGCAACCAGGGTGTTAGTGGAAAATATCTCAACCATTTTATAAGAATCGATTTATACTTCCTCGGTTGAGTTTCTTTATACCTCGATTGTCCACATGTGGGACAACTATCCAATGACTCATTTTCACCAAAAAATAAGATATAATCATTTGAACATGCATGAATCTTATGATAACTAAGGCCCAAATTATGAACCAGCCTCTTGTTCTCATAATAATTTTTAGGTAAAACATTTACTTCAGGTGACAATGTTTTATCCAAAGAAAACCTATGATTAAAAATGTTTTTGGACATTCCATTATCTAATTTAATAGCCATAAATTTTGTAACTACTTCTAATTTTCTTGTCTTGCATCCAAGATATAATGCATCTTTATCAGACCTCAAAAACTCATAAAATTTAGATAGTTCCAACTCAGGAGTTAAATCAATATTATCCTGGGTTTTAGTTTATTGAATAGATGGACATGTAACATCATGTACTAAATTTTGAAACCGTGATGGATCTAGAATCAAATTATTAGTATCTTCTCTAGAACTATGTTCACAATGTTGTTACCAAAAAACACAATATGGTTAGAATCCAAAATTCAAGAGATGTCCCCCAACATTGTCAAATGTTTCAAATGTTCTCAGATAACATTTTTTACAAGGACACTTAATTGTTCCTTTTGAAATAAATTCTGGTTTTGATGATGCAAATGATAAGAAAGCTTCAACACCCTCAATATATATAGGATTTAAACCAAAACTTTTTGGACTTCTGTATTGATTTATCCAAGTGTGATCATCTAATAATGACTATTGTCGACTTCCTTATTCCATATTTTTCTACAAAATATAAAATCATTATTGTTTTTGAATAATTTGAAATTAGAAAAACATTATACAAAAAAGAGAAGATAAATAATTATAGCTACTTCTTACTAATTACCACTAATTATAGGTGAAAAAATTTCTAATTTATTGGAGGCTACTCTTTTGTATGACTTCTCATTTACATGAAATTTTCTCACACTAAAATCACAATGAAGAATCTCTTCGGAGGTATGCATATCCATTCTCAAGCATATGAGAATTCATAAGCGTACCCTTGACCAGATTCTTCATTATGATTTTAGTGTGAGAAAGATGCAATTAAATGAGCCATCAGACAAAATAGCCCTCTTTTCGTTGACGAATCATCTTCTTATAACTGTCACTATGTGAAAACATTATGAAAAATGTGGTCTTACGAATGCATATCCAAGCTCGTACATATGAGATTGGATATTCATACGTAGAAGCATATTTTTTCATAATTTTTTGAGTCGATGAGAGTTGAAAGGAGAAGATTCACCAAGAAAAAAGAGTTCTAGCAATCTACTAGAAATTGTGCCAAGTACTTACAATTTATTACAATTTATTACAATTATTCCAAATTTTTCTTAATTTTTCCTAATTTTTTCTAATTATTCTTAATTATTCCTAATTATTTCTAATTATTCTTAATTATTTTTAATTATTTATAATTATTCCTAGTTATTTCTAAATATAACTAATTATTGCTAATTATTGCTAATTATTGCTAATCATTCCTATTTATTTCTAATTATTGGTAATTATTCCTAATAATTGGTAATTATTGGTAATTATTGGAAATTATTGCTAATTATTGCTAATTATTGCTAATTATTCCTAATTATTCCAAATTATTGGTAATTATTGGTAATTATTGGTAATTATCAGTAATTATTGGTATTTATTGTTATTTACTGCTCTTTACTGCTAATTATTAATAATTATTGCTAATTATTGCTAATTATTGCTAATTATTGCTAATCATAGATAATGATTGGTAATTATTGCTGATTATTGATAATTATTGCTAATTATTGCTAATTATTGCTATTTACTGATATTTATTAGTATTTATTACTATTAATTGCTATTAATTTCTATTTATTGATATTTATTGAAAATTATTTTTATTTATTGCTAACTTTTGCTAATTTTTGCTAATTATTACTAATTATTTCTAATTATTACTAATTATTACTAATTGTTACTAATTGTTACTAATTATTACTAATTATTACTATTTATTACTCTTTCTAACTATTTGTTACTAATTATTACTAATTGTTAATAATTATTACTAATTATTACTAATTATTACTAATTATTACTAATTATTACTATTTATTTCTATTTATTACAATTTATTACTAATTATTACTTATTATTACTAATTATTACTTATTATTACTAATTATTACTAATTACTACTAATTATTACTAAATATTACTATTTATTACTATTTATTACTATTTATTACTAATTTATTTCTAATTGTCAATGTTTATTACTAATTAATAGTAATTATTACTAATTATTAGTGTTTATTACTAATTGTTACTAATTATTAGCAATTATTTGTAATTATTACTAATTTTTACTAATTATTACTATTAATTGCTAATTGTTATTAATTTATTACTAATTTATTTCTAATTACTAGTATTTATTACTAATTATTACTAATTATGACTAATTATTAGTATTTATTACTAATTATTACTAATTATTATTATTTATTACTAATAATTACTAATTATTTTTAATTATAAGAAATTATTAGTATTTATTACAAATTATTAGTATTTATTACTAATTATTAGTATTTATTACTATTTTTACTAATTATTACTATTTACTGCTAATTATTACTAATTAGCGTTAATTACTATTAATTACTACAAATTACAGTTACGAATTGCTAATTACTTCTAATTATTTATATTCATTACTAATTATCGTTAATAATTCTTAATTACAACTAACTACTAATAATTAGTACTAATAATTTCAATTTATTATTACAAATAAATACTGATGACAAAACAATCTAAATCGAATTTAATTATAACTATTTAACAATAATTAAAATTAATATAAAAAATTAAATAAATATTAAATTAAATAAAACACAAATACCTTTAAACTTGATCCCTTATAAGTGTAGACAGCCTCAAAACTTGTTCATAAAAAACATTTAACTCTGAGAAATTTTAACTCTAAAATTAGAGTTTAGAGAGGGAGAGAAAAAATAGAAATTGAGAGCAAGAATGAAAAATACGGATGGGGGTATATATAGGTTAGATTATTTGCGACGATACTATTTGCGACGGTATGCCCGTCGCGAATACCTTCGATCGCATTAATTACTGTCGACAGTTAAAAGGGCATTTGCGACGGGACCCGTCGTAAATAGTGACCTACCGACACACTATTTAAGATAGGGGCACATCCCTATCACAAATAGTATTTTTTCAGCCACCGAGTATTTCCGACGGGGGGGCACCCCCCATCGTAAATACCCTTCCCGTGGTTTGGCGCGAAAACCGTGCCAAACCTTTGGAGATGAGACCCCTTATCCCATTACAAATAACTGATTATTTGCGATGGGATAAGTTCATCATCGCAAATAATCTCTTCAACGGACTATTTGCAACAAGATCTATTCCCTTCACAAATAACCTGTCGCAAAAGGCCATTTTTCCCATAGTGAACCATGGAAAATAAAATAATTTCTGAAGTTACTATTAATAATATAAAAAAAACAGTGCATGTTTACACAATATGAACCTTCTCATTCCAAATATAGAATCCATTTTTCCAAATTCAAAACACAAAGTTGGTAAAAATTAATTTAAAATTAATTCCTTTGGTCAAAACCAAAAAGCGGGTTTTTAAGAAGTAAAAACTATCAAAAGATTGACATGTGTTTATATCCAATTTAAATGTAAAAAAATTCTAATGACCTAAATTATATTAAATTATAAAAATTTAATCTAATTATACTTTAAAACTACTCAGATATATAATTTAACACTGCAAATTATTTTGATTAAAAAAGTTGTTTTCATTTAAAATTTAGTAGTTTTTACAATTCATCAAAATATGAAAGTTATCAAAAAAGTACCAAACATTTATCCAAGCTAAATTTTTATGTCACGCTTATAAATAAGAATTTAATTTCTTCAAATTGAATATATAAAAGTGACAAATATTGGAATTAAAAGGGTTCTCCATTAAGAGGCGTGAAAACTGCATTTTTGAAAAATACTTCTTTTATTCTAAAAAATTGAATTTGTCTTCATTTTATGTCTAAGAAACACAAAATATGAATGTTAAAATTATATTGGATATATAGAATTTAAAATGTGGTTAATACTATTCATAAATTATTTTTTAAACCGTTAGTTTGATAGGTCATGGTGCGCTTGAACTCAGTGTTGCGTACATCACACACTATTGAATTATTTAAAAAAGAAGTGTACCATTGAAGCTTGGGGTGTTACATCGTTTGGTTATTTTATACCGTGTGGGTTAAACCAAAAATTTAAACACTAAATTTTATATATCTTTCCATCGGATCTTGTTAATAGAGTCCTTAATTTCACCCATTGATGCATTATTAATTTTTAAACGGTTCAAAACCATGTTTTTCTAAGATTTTGGATCAAACAAGCATGAAAAATAGAGGTTTAGATGCATATATGAGATGATGAAGAGTAACATTTGTTTTTTAATAATTAATATAATATAATATAATTATTAAATAACTTAAATTAATGAGAAACCTGACCAAACGTCTAATGTGTATGAAAGTTATACCCCACCTAAGGAAAAAACTCACATTCCGGACCTAAAAGTGATCTTAGATTTGTCATACAATACACCGTTTGAGAGATTTTAATTATTTATTAATTTAAAAAATAGGATAAATAGTTAATTAATAATAAAACAGGTTTTATCGCACATAATGTTTCCAAACATCTGACACACATAAATGTTATACTCCACCTAGGGTAAACCCCACATTTCAGACCTAACTGTGGTATCAGATTATTCATATGATGCATCATTTCAAAGATATTCAACTATATTAAAAAGTAATATAATAAAAATTATTAAATAAATTATTTTTGTGAGTGAGGCATCCAAACATCCGATGCTTATAAATGTTATACCTTGCCTAGGGTAAACACCACATCCCAGACCTAACGGTGGTCTCATATTTCTCATACGACCCACCGTTTTGGACTTATTCAATTATTTTGAATAAATTTTGTGCACTTAATATAATATATTTAATAATTTTATTTCGCCTTCGACTTAACTTTACGAGCTTCATAATCACAGACCAACATTACATCCAACTATGAAAATATTAAATTTAATATTCTAAATAATTAACTAGAATTTTACCCTTACACAAATCATTTAACACATTTATAAAGTCATTTTCACTAATAAATCATTTTTTCCACATAAAGAACTTATAATTTATCAACAAGAGGGTTTTTATTATCTTTGTAAAAATAGGATATTACAATAATGTTTTGTTCACATGATTGAAGGTATGCCATAAAGCACTTAAATTTTAAATTCTAGAACCTAATAATTTAATAACACTATTCCAAGGGCTGGGGTACATATGTGGATGATATGGAGGATACCTCTCTTGGTGTATTCAAGATATGACATGGAAACAATGAGTGAATCATATTTTCATTGATGAACGAACAAGGTAAAATTTATAGTTTCATTTGATTTTTATTTTCATACATAAATTAATCACATGAGGATACATGGGTAAATCTTGGCATGGGTATATTGAATTTGAGTTTTTGGAATGAAACCAGAACCAAATATTTTAAAATTCCAATTTACAGAATTCCATTATGCTCGGGGTTCCTATAAGTGGTATCAAAGTAACTATACGATTATGTAATTTGAAATTTCAAGTTATTGTTCTATAAATTAGATATAGGTAATTTATACAGTCCCAATTCCATTGAAAACATGTCAATTGGAGTTCAAATGACCAAGATATGGTCGTTTGAAGATCGATTGTTTTTTAAGTGTTATTTTTAATTAATAATTAAAATCAATTTTTTTCAATAAAATTATATGTTTCTGTAGTGTTACGAAACTTATTGGCATTTACTTTGGGTTTTTCAAGTCTCATAAGATTTAAGAGGGAGTTTGGAGGTGTTCCAAAGGCTAAGGGATTGGTCCTATCCATTATAGGGGTCACTATGTCGTAGTGGGGGCATGTAAATTTCATGTTCGAGATGATGGTGTGGAAAATCCATTTTAGTCTGGTTGTGTGGTTATTGGTGAACTATGACCAAAAAAATGGCTTGTAAAATTATTTTGGAGGTTGTGTTGGAAATGGTGTATTTCTTTCTGAAATGTCCATCATGAAAATTCCCAATGAGGGAATGGAAATTTGTGTGGTTACTTGGGGGGTTTCCTTTCCAAAATAGGGAATAATTCCTCACCAAAACCATGGTGGAGGTTTTGGAGAGTGAAAATAGGCAAGGAATGGGAAACATCCCATGGAGGAATCTATTTTTGGATGGTACGCTAAAGAACACCATGACTATGGTAAAGGCCATAGAGGAATCCATGGTGGTGTTCAGGATTGTTTTGAAATAGTTAAAATCACCATTGTTTTTTTGGATATCATCTATTTAAAAGGGTAAACACATTCATATTTAATGACAGGTCTTAAATTCATTTTTAATTTTATTATTATTCTCTATTAACAAGTCCACACTTCTCCTATTGAATTCCTGGGATTTCTAGATGCTCCACTGAACCTAGGGTGTGGTTGGGATGTTTTCTCAAATTGAGGGTATATTGGTGAGTTTCATCATTGGGTAAGTGTTAGTTCTACCCAATTGATGATGTATGGTCAACTCCTTGTGGTTTTTAACCCTTATATCATAGATTTTCAAAAAACCTTAGATCAATATGGGTTCTTCCCTCTTCTGTATCCCTTCATTCTTCTTATTATTGGGTGTTAGTTGTGGTAATTCCCTCAATTTTTGGGATAATATCTAATATTGGAGTGTTTTTGGATTTTAGATTTTATGTTCCAGTTAGTTTTATTTCATTTTGGTGGATTTTCTTACGATGGTGGTTGATCCTCGATCATACATTCTTGTGCGGAGAACATTGGACTTCTAAATCGAGATAAAGGATTCATTACTTCTCCTATTTTTGGAAAATCATAAATTTTTCCTATTTTATCAATTTTAATAATGGTTTAATTAACCTTAATGAATATTAAAATAGATTAAATAAAATAATTGGTTTTGGTTGTATTGATCACATGTGTTTCCACCATGTTAAGAGTTTACCTCTTGATTATCTAGATAGTGTGTTAAACTTTCTTATACTGTGATCATGTGATCATTATAAGATCATGATAAGACTCCACACCCAATGCATAACCTATAGTAGATCCCAAATAACCTCTTTTAACAATCCCTCCTCCTCTTGTGAAGGTTCTCTAGATGACCAGTGGCCACATGGTGATAATCAAATAAGATCCCCTAGGCCACACAGGTTGTCATCAGCAAATGCCTGAGAAAACCATCTAAAAATCATTTGATAATTTGAGGTAAATGTCCAAATGGTGGAGGCATTTCATAGTCATAATCATGCAATGCATCACCTATGGGAAGGGTAATTTTCCTTGAAAACATCCAAACAAACTCTCAAGACCCCTGATACTTAGTATAATTAAACAAAGGAAATAAAAAGGGCGGGGGAGGAAGCCTCTCATAGTTTTAAAGGAAATGTGAAGTTCCCCTAGTGAACCATAATACACTGAAAGACTTTGGCAACATAATCTCCTCATCTAATGGAATCCCATCAACATGCCACCCTCATCACACGAAGAGCCTCTGGTATATCGGAGTGACCCCACGCATCCCATTTAGCTCCCTAAGGACAAATGGATGGATTTGTTCATGAGATGATCACACATATCCATGACACCACTATTGTTCATGTGATGTATATTCAAGAGGTAGAGTAATCATCTTTGGAATTACTCATGTAATTATGCATGAACCTATACCATTGGAAAATAAAACAAAGGAAAGAAAAGAGGGAGGAGGCATAAGAATCTCACGGTAGAAAAATTCTTGCAAGGCACTAAGGAAGTCTGCAACATGACTTTGTGAGACTCTTGGACAAGCCGCTCTGATCTCACAAAGACCCCTAGAAAATCCATATTTTCCTCACAAAATGTCCCAATCAAGGCATCAAGCATCTCGTGAATGCCTTTCAATTGGCACTTTGATCTCATGAAGGCCCTTGGACATGTCAATAATACAATATGTAAGTCCTTAAACATGCCTTTATAATTCAACAAAGTCCTCCTTAGTTGGCCATAATATAATAAAGGAGGTGTTTAAGGGAGGGACTCATGGTCACTGTAAATCAGGCAACACCCTAAAAAATATCCATGATAGAGACTCATAAAGACGCATGGTGCCATAGACATTTTCTAACTCCAACCTAGATTCACGCCATATATGCTGTGAAAACTAGTGAACAACCGTGGTGGAGAGGCCTATAAATTTCCCAACCCACCATTAAAAATGCACCACTACCACATGACTACAGTGATCTGGATGAATATTGGAATCTTCATATCTAAAAACATCAGCACACCCAACCACTAGATCATATTTCTAAGATTGGCTGATCTCATGACTAGAACTTCACCAATTAGGTAATATACTAGAGAACAACCATATCAATCATACACCATGAATAAATCACTTAGCGCGATCATTTATAGATCACATGAAGGAATTATGGAAGGAAATTCAAGGAACATCTTGCATGCCTTCTAAATTATACGAGACTTAAAATAAATTGATGTTGAATAAATCTAAGGAATTCGAAATATAAGGGATAGAACAAAGACTAATGGAGGAAGAATTAAACAGAAAACATTTTTTATGACCCTCGTGCACTTTGCATAAACCCTCTATGACACACGATGGAACCAATACATGTCTTCTAAATCTCTCAACATCCTTCAGCATGCTATTTGGGTCATGAAAATTTTCCAGATATATTAGAGAAAGTCACATAGTCCCCCTGGGAACACTACATTAGTCTCATGAATCCCTATCAGCCTGTCTCCCAAGCCTTTCAATGTCCTTATAATATATCTCCTGACTCATATAATAGCGCCCACTCATTTCAACCAAGTCTCACGACCGCACCCACGAATATAAAATAGATATCATAATACCCTCGGGGAAAGTCATCTGAAACTCGCGATTCCCTACAAAAATTTGGGCCAGCTCTTGTGATGCCCTCCAGGAGTGTCATCCAAGACCTGCAACACCCTTAGAGGCATGTTGTATTAACTCTCGCAACACCATCCATATGTTTCCACTATCTCTTGAAAATGATACTAGGGAAAGTCTGCTAGATCACACGACACACTATAGAGAAGTCATCCTTGATCATCAGACAACCTTCAAATATGCCACCTAGGTTACGCGAAGTCCTTTAGAAAGACCAACTGGATCATTTCATCGTCTTTGGATATTCCAGGAAGATAATAACTTAAATATCATGATGAGTCAACAATTAGTGTGTGTCAAGAAGACAAGTAGGCCAAATCAAAAGAGAAACCTCAGTATATAAGCCCCGATCAAGGGAACTACAGAGACTCTGAATCCTACCATAACCAGGATACGTAGGACACCTCAAAGAAGTTCAAGATCCATATTAATCAACTAGGGAAACATCAGTGTGTAATACATGATCAAGGGAATGAAAATGACTCAGATTCCTACCATAACCAGGATACATAAGACACCTCCCAAAGGCTCAAGCTCTATATTAATCATCTTTGTAAACCTCAGTGTGTAAGCCCCAATAAAGGGAACTATGGTGACTTTGATTCCTACCAAAACCAGGATACATAGGACACACCCCAAAGTATTGAGCTCAATATTAATCATCTAGGTTATCCTATGTGTGTAAGCCATAATCAAGGGAACTATAATGACTCTGATTCCTACCATAACCAAGATACGTAGGAAACCTTCCAGAGGATCAAGCTCCACATTAATCATATAGGGAAACCACAATGTGTAAACCTTATACAAGGGAACTATGGAGACTCTAATTCCTAACATAACCAGGATATGTGGGACACATCTCAGAGGTTCAAGATCTATATTAATCATCTAGGGAAACCTTAGTGTGTAATCCACAATAAAGGGAACTACAACGACTCTAATTCATTCCATAGCTAGGATACATAGGACACCTACTAGAGGTTCGAGCTCTATATTAATCATTTAGGGTAACCTTAGTATGTAATCCCTGATCAAATGAACTACAATGACTTTGATTCCTACCATAACTAGGTTATGTAGGAAACCTCTTACAGGTTCAAGCTCCATATTAATCATCTTAGGAAACCTCATTATATAAACCTCGATCAAGGGAACTACAATGAGTCTAATTCATTCCATAACTAGGATACATAGTACACCTACAAGATATTTGAGCACCATATTAATCATCTAGTGAAACATTAACATGTAATCCCCGATCAAGGGAACTATAAAAAATCTAATTCCTTCCATAACCAGGATACGTAGGACACCTCCCAGAGGTTCGAGCTCTATATTAACCATCTAGGGATATCATGACATATAATTACCACATTCACAAGAAATGACATCGATTACTTTCCATCTGTTGTTTCTCACAATGATCATAAATAACATTAGCTTAGGGAGTTGCAATGGTCGTGTCCATAAACCTCCACAAAATACTAGGTCAACCTTAGAGTGTAAGACTAAATCAAATGAAATATTAGATCCACTATGCCAAAATTTATATTTAGCGGTAGTTTTTTTCATTTAGCGGCAGTTTAAACCGCTGTGAAATCATTCTACGACGGTTTTGGAAAACCACTGCTAAATCGTGCGTCGAGAAATAATTAGCAGTGATTTTTTTGTGGCGGTTTAAACCGCCGCTAAATCGTTTTCAATTTTTTAATTTTTTTTAATTTTTCAATTAGCGGTGGTTTAAACCGTCGCTAAATCGTTTTTATTTTTTTTTATTTTTTTCATATTAGTAATTTATTTATTTATTTTCGTAATTTATTTATTATTTATTTATTTTCATAATTTATTTATTTATTATTTATTTATTTATTTATTATTTACATATTTATTTGTTTGTTTGTTTATTTGTTTATTTATTTAACATTACCACGCACATGCTCACCCATCTCCATGAATAAGTCTATATCCATGCACATTCCCATGCACATGTCCATGTCATATATATAAATTCTGTGTTGGGTGAGATTTGAACCCCTTACCTCTTACTTATTCTCCAAAGACTTTACCACTCTAGCAGGCTCTTCATGTGGACAATACATCGAATTTAATATACTTACACACACACACACACACACATACATATATATTAATTGGAAAAACAAGTAATATACAACAAATAGATACAAACTAAATAATTATTAATCAAATAATTATTAATCAATAATCAATAATTAATAATTAATCATATATAATATATAATATATAATATATAATATATAATATATAACATATAATATATAATACATAATACATAATACATAATATCTAATATCTAATATATAAAATCTAATATATAATATATAATGTATTATATATAATATATAATATATATTATATATTATATATTATATAATATATATAATATATATAATACATTATATATTATATATTATATAATATATATAATATATATAATACATTATATATTATATATTAGGAATTATATAATGGATAATATATAATACATAATATATAATCGATAATATCTAATAGATAATATATAATATATAATATATAATATATAATATATAACATAATATATATATATATATATAAGTAATGTATAAATAATAAATTAATTAAAAAAATAATTTAATATATAATAAATAAATAAAAAATTAAAAAAAAATTAAAAAATAATAGATGAATAAAAAAATAAATAATAAATAATAATTAATAATAAATAATTAATAATAAATAATTTATAATTTATAATTAATAACAAATAATTAATAATTAATAATTAATAATAACTAAAAATTAATAATTGATCTTTAAGAATTAAGAATTAAGAATTAAGAATTTATATTAAAAAATTTATAAATAATTTATAAATAATTTATAAATTATTAATAATTTATTAATAAATAAATATTAAATAATTAATAAATATTTGATAATGAATAAATAAATAAATAAATAATCAATGATCAATCAACTAATAATAAATAATAAATAATAAATAATAATTAAATAATAAATACATAAATACATAAATAAATGGATAAATAAATAATAATTAATTAATAAATAATAATTAATAATAACTAATAATTAATAATTGATAATTATAAAATGAATAATTTTTATTCAATAATTAATATTTTAATTTTAATATTTAATATGCAATATTCAATATTTAATATTTAATTAATAATTAATATTTAATTAATATTTAATTAATATTTAATCAATAAGTAATCAATAATAAATAAATAAATACATAAATAAATAGATAAATAATTAATAATTAATAATATCTAATAATTAATAATTGAAAATTATAAAATTAATAATTCTTAATTAATAACTAATATTTTAATTTTAATATTTAATATGAAATATTCAATATTTAATATTTAATACATAATAAATAAATAAATAATAATTAATAATTAATTAATAATTAATTAATAATTTATTAATAATTAATAAATGAATAATAATTAATAAATGAATAATAAACTAATAATAAATTAATATTTAGTAAATTAAAAATAAATAGTAAGGAATAAAGAATAAATAATAAATAATAAAGAATAAAAATTAAAAAAATAAAATAAATAATAAATAATAAAGAAATAAATAAATAAATAGATAAATAAATAAATAAATAACTAATAATTAATAATTAATAATTAATAATAACTAATAACTAATAATGAATAATTTGTAATTAATCAATAATAATTAATCAATTAATAATTAATTAATAATGAATAATGAATAAATAACTAAATAAATAAATAAATAATGAATAATGAATAATAAACTAATAATTAATAATTAATAATTAATAATTAATTAATAAATTAATTAAAAATAAATTAATAATTAATGTATACATAATAACTAAATAATAAATAAATAAATAAATATCTAATAATAAATAATATTTTCATAAATAATAATTAATAATTAATTAATTATTAATTAATTAATTAATTAATATTAAATAAATAAATAAATAAATAAATAGTTAATTAAATAAATCATAAAACTTTAAGAACCTCTATAAACCCTAAAAACACTGAAATGGTCATAAAATATGATCTGATACGCATTTTAGTGCCACAACCAGTCAAATCGAAGATCGTGAAATGAGTTTTGATATGATATGTGGTACAGACCGAATAGATACATGGATTAAAAATTATAACCGTTTGAATGTTATAAAATTGGTGTCTGTAACTAAAACCACTATTTCAGAGGCCTTCTAGACCTTTCTAGTGAAATAAAAAGAGGTACAATACTCAAATAGTTGGCACCAGACCTAAGTAGTGTAGATATCGTCATAGGCTTCAATTTGATATGTGGTAGAGCCCAAATGGACACCCGGATTAAAATTTATGATCGTTTGAAGTTTGAGTTCGATTTTCAACTTTTGAATTTTGAATATATTTTTTTCTTTTGATTATCACAGGATTTAATTCTCACTTGGTTTTTTCTCATTTGATAAACTTTGATTTGACTGGTTGTGGAGCCGAAAAGGACTCTCAGATCAGAAATTATAGTCATTTGATTCCTAAGTTTGTTCTTCAACTTATTTAAGATTTTCTTTTTGTTTAAAATTAATATTAACTAATAATTATAAATATTAATTAATTGACACATTATAAATATATAAATTTATAAATAATAAACTATATTTAACTGTAAATAATAATAAAATAATAAATAATAAATAATAAATAATTTTTTAAAATTTTTCAAAATTTTACTTTTTAAATTTTGCGGCGGTTTTCAAAAAATTACCACTATTTCGTGGCCATTTTTTTAAAAAACCGCCGTTAAAAAAATTAGATTTTTTAGAAGATATTTTTTAAAAAATATATAAAAAAATAAAAAAATTACAAAATTAAATAAATAATAAATAAATAAATAGATAAATAAATAATAAATAAATTACTAATATAAAAAAATAAAGAAATTAAAAATTAAAAAAAATTAAAAAAATTAAAAAAAAATTAAAAACGATTTAGCGATTGTTTAAACCGCCGCTAAAAAACAACCGCTAATTAAAAAAATTAAAAAAAATTAGCAGCGGTTTTTTCTTTGCGGTTTTAAAAATCACCGCTAAATATTTGATCGAAAAAAAAATTATTGGCGGTTTTAAAAACCGCCGTGAAAAAACAACCCTAAAACATCGTTTTCTCGTAGTGAACTCTGATTCCTACAATTACTGGGATATGTACCTTCCTATGGATCAATCTCAAATAAACATCCACTTCAATATAAGCCTTATGTCGATTCTATTTCGACCATTGGGACCCAATCATTCCCATTAGATGATTACTCTACCTAATCCATCAACAGACTGAGAAATATACCAAACCACAATGACTCTGATTCCCTTCATAACCAAGATATATGGGACATCTCCCTAAGGCTTGATCTCTATAATAAATCCTTCTCAGGTAGTTCCAACACTTAAGTCCCACGTCATGAGAAATGAAAGATGATCATTTTCAATCCCTTATTAATCACACCAAGCATAGCTCACATGTGCTTAGGGAACTAAAATAATCATGTCATATGAACCATGAGTCTATAAAATGAAAAGGGAAACCTCAATGTATAAGTCTCAAATGAATGAAATATGAAAACTCTAATTCTCACCATAATTGTGATACATAGGATGTCCCTATCGGACTTGATCTTGAACACTTGGTGTCCCAGAGCACCTATATCATTCCTTTCTGCTTGATGTTAAACTACATGGGTCCAATAAAGTATGTGGATTTTGATTCCTACAATAACTAGGATATGTAAGACACCTCAAGCCAACGAACCCGTACCTGAGTGGTAAGGGCTCCTGCTTGGCATCCAAGAGACCCAGGTTCAAAACCGGGTGGAGGTGAATTTTCGGGTTACTGAAGCAGTACTGTAGCAGTACTGTAGCACCCGGAACTATTCACCAGATTTGGGCCTTCGGGCCACCGGTTTGGGCCTAAGGGTCTCCAGGGCCTTCGGGTCTTCAAAGGTCTTTGGGCCATAGGGACTTCGGGTCACGTAGACCTGGAGTAGCTCAGTTCACACAGAACATGTCCCAGAATAGGATCAAAGCAACAGGAGTAGCAACCACCAGAGGCAGAGCTAACCAGATTGGAAGAATGAGAGGGTATGACAGCCGCCATCGGGACCAGGCACTGTGCAGCTTTGTATGGGGCAATACTAGCCAATCAGCAATGCAAGGTGGGGAGCTAGGTGATCAATGACGCAGAAAGCTGGGGAGGGGCAGTTCATGTGGGCTGGGCATACAGGTCATGTATTTGGCATGGTATGCCTCTTGGACTTCGGGTCATGTATTGTGGGTTTGTCGGGCCTTGTGCCTTGGGCTTAAAGGTCATGTACGGGTTCCCCTTAAACTCTTAAAAGAGGTATTATCCATAATAAAAAAAGGCCTTCGGGCCATTCGGGCTAAGACGCCTCATAATGGATCAATACCCTCCTAGTAATAATAACCACCTCCTTATGTGGAATCACATTCCAAATCTCTTGGTTATATGGATTCAACACATAAGAAACCACCCATTGCGGAAAAAATATGGAGAACCTTTGATATATACAGAGAGATTCACTAAAGAGACCCCATTCTTTTGTAAATGAAAGTGAAATAACCCATGATTGTTTTGTTCTAGTAACCGGTATTTATCAGGATTAGGAAGAGATTCAAGAACATATCTTAAATCTATAAAAGAGTCTCATAGGTGGAAATAATTACACCCAAAAGGGTGTAATGATCCCAACCACCCATCCTCTCTACCAATGTGAGTCCCCAAGATTCATTGGGCCTGAAAACCCAAATGACCACCAGCCTTTGGAAAGAAGTTTTAAACCCATCTACGGATTAGGGAACCATTTGGGGTTTTTGGTAAGTGAGAAAATGGTAACCTGATGTTCATGAATTTTCATAACAAAAACACCCCCACAATCAACCATTAGGTCAAACCAAACCCACTTCAATGAGGGTTACCGATTGCACCTTGAATCCTAAAGAAATAAAAATGATGAATCTAATATTAAACTCTCTAATAGAAAAATGATCAGGTTATAATTCATCGATCCATTTTGTTTTCACCCCATATGAAAACAAACAGAATGCTTGATGTGAATCTCTCAAATGATAGAATAATCATCTGTTATGCCACTTTGTTTTTCATACCCTATAAAAAAAAGTAGTAAGACCGACATGATCTTACAAATGATCCATTATAACCAGGTTTCTCATGAAATAAGTGCATCTTCACTTTGATAAGTCAAAGTGAGTAGAATGGAAAAATAAATAATAAAAGAACAATTATTTTAACCATGCATATACGATTAAGAATATTATGACTATGATATTGCACTAATATATGACCTTGTTCTTTGTCATCTACACAACTGAGAATACTACTATAAGCATCACAATTCAAGATAATGTCTTCATCATCTAGTGATTTCTCTAGTAAATACCCTATGACTGAAACCTCCACAGGTAACAAAACAATCTCAACTACTCAAAGACTCCAAAGAAAGGTGGCCAACATGATGGTATGGGAGTTCCATCGACACAGTAAAATCCTGACCATGGAAGTTGCCCGTAAGGTTCTCTAAGAACAGCAATCGGTGAGTCTACATCACCCTGGTAAAATTGTTGTTAAGCTAGTATAACTTGTTACTATAACCAACCACTTCAAGATCTTATCCCTAAACCATGAAAAATTCTACCTACATTATCTAATTAAGGAGGATCAAGAATCCAAATACAGATGCCTTTCATTTCAGGTTCTGCCGAAGAGTGAACATTCCAACCACCATCTCCAACACCATCCCACTGGAAACCACCAGTCACCTATTGAGGGTACCACCTAACACACTACCACTTATGACACCCATGAATGGGCTGCAATGAAGACACATCAGATAAGAAATACACTAGATACCTTAGAGTGGTATCATATCCCCAATCCCACAAATGAAGTCCTATGATATATTTTGATAGGAACCCGAAAGAAGGCTTATATTCCTTCTCGTTTCTAAAAATTATGTGGTAATATTCCCACAACGGGTGTGGGGGAGGTTCATATCCATACTCGCATGCCCAAAGTCCATCGGAATATCCTGGTGGCATAAAGAGGAAAAAAGTGGGTTCACATCCCCACTTCAATAAAATACATGTTCTAAAGTATAATGGAGATGGATAATGTATAGGATTATATCCCTGCAAACATGTTGATAAAATGAAAATATATTTTAGAAACAGCTGAAGAACTCTACATGAATTTTCCAACAGTGTTACAGATAAAGGGACCAGTGCATACTTATATACCAATATCCAAGGAAACTCAACACTCTGATCATTGTGAACAATTGGTTGTAATAGAGAAAGTGCACATTATTTCTCCCATAAAAGAGGATTATCTGCATATTCTGATATAGGACGAGGCATTAGACTAGGCTAGTACTCCCATTCGAACTGGGGCTCACTAGGTGAGAATGGAACATGCCTTGGGATAGGGGGACATGCCTATCAAAAAAGTCCAAGAACATATTCCAAAAGATCAGGATCAACCTCATATCCCTGTTCTACATAGGGATCACCACGTGAGAGGAGAACAAGCCTCAATACATACTCATATTCATGTTGAATAAGTCCAAAGAAATACTCCAAAGGCCACGGATTAGGAATATACCCCCATTCTAGATAGGGTTGACCAAGTGAGACTGGAATGAGCCTTAGGAAAGACTCATTTTCCTATCAGTGAATATTCTTGGAATATTTCAATAGATCACAGAAGAAAGGAATATATTTCTACTTCTACCAAAAAATGACTACACCGGTATCATTCTAAGGCAATATAAGAGGATACTCATATCCCTCTCCCATTCCAGAATTCCAGTGGAATATTCTGGTGGGTAATTCATATTCAAACCAGGATCATATTCCAGTTCCAATAAGGTATCTCTAAGTGAGAGTGGAACATGCCTTGGTTTAGGTTATTACTCCTTCCAAGAAAGACCAGCGGCATGTCCCAAAGGATCAGGATTAGGCTCATACTCCTATATTTACCGAGTCTCACTAGGTGAGAAAGGAACATGCCTCAGAATGGGTTCATATTCCTTTCAATAATGATACAGGTCATTATCATGTTCTTGTAGATTCTCAGTAGAAGGATCATAATCCCACAACATTAGATAGTTATATACAAGTTCTGAAAACCATTATATAGAAGTCTCATATCCCTGCATAATTCAAAAGGTAGGTCAGTATATTCTGACCATGATGCAGAACATGGCCCATATTACTAATGTGCATAATGTTAGTGTCCTTGAGGTTGTTAAAGACACATTATTAACACCAATAGGGCCCTTTTACTCTTATATCAAAGTGGAAGAAGAAAAAATTCATTACCATGATAGTCCTCCTTGTTTTAGTGTGGTGATGGATCGCATAGACTCTATTCCTAACATCCACTGTGTTCAACCTCCCAACAGAGATATCTCCCACGGATAAGGAAATCCTCCCCTTACCTAGACACCTATGTATAAATAGGTCTTCAAAACTATGAAACCTTCATATAGATAGGTGTTCGAAACATTGTTGTCAACTACATATCATTCCCCCATCAACTTCCAGCAACACTCCACTCCCGTTAGAAGGAGACCATAAAATCCATATTATATGGTCTGACCAAATGGAGGCTTGTAAGTCTGATGAGGAGGATGCCTACATTGACATATGAAGAGATTTATCTGGAAACAACCTCCCCATCACGTTCTTGTCCCTCTCTGTTTCTAACTATGAGATCCTGGATGAGATAGAAAAGGAGTGCATGCCTTATCTACACTAGAATATGTGGGATACTCATCAGTGAATTACAGCTCAACATCTCCCTTATCTAGGATATGAGTGTAACCTTTAGAAAAACAATATAATCTATTTTCATCTAGTCTTGGATGCCATCTCCATGGCCTGGGATCCAAAATTGGAAAAAAATATCACAAATATACATCATGATTACCACCCTTGTATCGTGACACTTACTTAACTGATCTTTAAATCCAAACCATGTATCCGTATTAGAGGATGGTAATAGTATGGATCATTACACTTTTCCTCATCCATGGAACAACAAAACCCCTTAGATTTGGCATCTTATAATGTTATAGATTTTGATGAAATCAAGGTATTGGGTAATAGTCGGGATAGTTGGACACTAAAATTGAATGCCCCCACTTCAAAGATGCCCAAAAATAAAAAAAAACATATAATACCCAATAGAAAATCAAACTAGGCCCCTTTAATCAATGATAATACATTTTTTATATGGAGATCAAAGTTGTGATCACTCGACTAACTTCCTATGAAGAATGGTTCTCATCATGGGTTTCCATCACACTTATCTCTAATGCGAGAACAATTATGCCACATAAAAAGGGCCATAGTAATATCTGCAATATCATCCATCCAAGAGAAAGCCTGACCCCTAGGCTGGAGGAATATCTATCGCTACCTCCTCCCCTGAGATTGTCAATTCCCAAGAAGATTTAGGTTATATCATTGGTAGATATGAGTGAAACCTGGCCTACTGGGTTGAGGGAATTAATATCTCAATCAATGTCTCCAAGTTCATAATCCTATAAGATGGTTTTAGGAGAATTAGTTGTGATTTTAAATCACCCCCAAACCACTAGTTTGTGGGAAATTATATCTTCATGTCTGTCCCAAAAATCATTATGTCCCCAACTGGAATCATTAGATCCTCAATAATAGGACCAATCGGTTCCATTTGCATCCCTGAATGACCCCCACCCAATAGAGATTGAGGCATTTTTATCATCTTCATCACCACAAAAAGAATCAGTCTTCTCCAGGTTGGGAGGAAATAATCAATGGTTGGCATCCCACCGGCTCCTCTCATCGCAAGACAAACCTCTAGTGGTCAGGTCCAACACAACAGTCATGACTAGAAACTCCCACTAGGTGACTATTCATAGACCAATATAGGAGGAGTGTACAAAAAGGTAATCAGACCCAACCAGGTTCACAAGACAAAAAGGCCCAATATGGCCAAGGATTCTAATAATTACCCTAATAAAGGTAGTGTAGAATAATCTTGTTATGTCAAAAGTCATGGCATGACCATAATTTCCTAATATGCCTCTGTGAATGTCATCACTATCAAAATGGAATAAATTATCGATCAATACAAAAATGAAAAGGGATACAACATAGAAAATATACCCTAGGAGGAGGGTGATTTGGATGTACTAAATGAGGTTACATACACCTGAAACCAAAGATAGCTCTAAAACATGGAACCTCTAAATACCAAGTTGCCACCTCCATAGTGGAACACTACCAAAGAAAAAGGTAAATACATGACTACATCTCATTTTCCATCCAAAATAGTTGAGGTTCCTTCCACAGAGGAATAATTATCACAATACGAGAGTGAGATACAATCTTTTAAATATCTCAAAACGAAGCTAATTAGGGTAAATATTCACATTGGGTATCATCTTTAGGAAGATATGAATATTCTCCCTAATATTGTCAATTTTCTAGAAAGAATAGTATATGCGTATCATATTGGATCTGGACCCAGGAAACCAATATAAATAAATGAGGAAGTTGAAAATGATCAGTAATTCCCTCTATTGTGGGAAAATCCTCTCCCTCGTCAAGGTGGTCATTCAGACTTAGGATGAATCAAGAATTAGTGGGAAATTAATGTGGCACCACCTCATTGACCCTCACCCACTCCCTACGGATGGGATATGGCTTAGAAAGTAGTGCCCCCAGAGTTTCTTAACATCATAAAGTCCCTGTCTACTCGAATGGAAGCCATGGAAGGGAAACACGCACCTGTACAACCTTAGAGGTATCCATATTCTAAATGGGTGGATGACACTCTACCTCCACCCAATTTTAGAAACCCTATCTTCTCTAATTTTGATGGTGTGGGTGACCCTAAACAACATCTCACACATTCTTATCTTGACATGGGCTGATTATGGGCCCTCAAGATCAAATAGAGGCAATAAAGCTGAGGTGTTTTGTAAAAACATTGGTAGGGCCATTCTTTATTTTCTATACCAATCTACCTGTAGGATCAATTGCAGTATGTGAAGACCTTCATCATGAGTTCCTTTATCAATTCAGTTCTAAACTAAGGAAAATGATGATCATCGACCTAACCAACTGAATGAAATGTGAGAATTAAAGGGTCTCTGACTTCATAGTATAGTGGAAAGGTTTAAACTATTCACTTTTTATCCCTCTCTCATAAGAGAAACTGTTGGAACTCTGTGCTGAAAATCTCAAGGATGAGTTGTAGACACCTCTAATACCAATGAAGTATCTAGGTGTATTATATGAGTTTGTCGAAATAGACCAATTTTTGGATAAAGCGGTTGAGTAAAGCCGGTCCAAATCATAACCCAATCTATCAACACTAGAGAAAAGTCTAGGAAAAGAATAAGATACATATGGAACTCTAAATCCACCAATAGTACCCATCCAAACACCTAGAAAGTCCCTAAACTACCTAGCACCTCCTATCGAGTGGTGACCACTATAGAATCACCCTCAACCAGAAGACCAAAGAAATCAGGGTTTCCCAATATTTAAGGAATGAATGAACAAGGAATACTTCTTTCGAAATGAACAAGTACATAGTTACTTCTTGGTATCCATAGAAAATAACCTACTCAATATTTAACATCCTAGGAAGCCCATGGAGGTCAACATCACCAACCATCTTGACTACTTCCCTTACCACAGAAGGTTGGATCATAATATCCGGGACTACATCATATTCAAATATATTCTTCAAGGCATGGTCTATTCTAGATAGGTGGTGTTAGATAACTACCCAGAGTAGGTTACCTATATAACCTTTGTCTGATTAGAAGAATAAGATGGTTGGGAGAAATTATCATCCAGGAATGTGCAAAAGTTAAACAACTAGATGACTCGAAAAATAGTTGATCGAGCTAATACCACCCTGAAACAACAGTTTTGAAAATCCAAAATATCTCCACCACCTAATTATAAAACATCATATGTACCTTTAAAATGTGATTATGAACATCAAAAAATGGATGAAATTGAATAGGAGGAGTCATACTCTCCTCCAAAGAAATCTCTGACTCTCACAAACCTCTTCCCTAAAATATACACAAAATGGTAACCATGTCACCAAATGAAATATTTATTGGATGAAGAGATCAAATTTTTCTTTGTCAATGTGATAAACTTGGAAGTCCATTTCTCTGATAATGATTATGAAATAGAGCTTGAGTTTCCAACACAGAAACAGGGAATAAGAGGTCGCATGCACTGGAACCGAGGATATAGAGAACAACATGGATGTGGTCAGACCCAATATTTTTTTCATTTCCCCATGGAAGATATATATATTATCGATACTCATGGGAAGGTTCTATAAAAATATCAAAAGAGACATGGGGGAATCCCAAAACCCTCCAGCAACCATCCATACCTAATTGTATTGTATGACCACCTAGAGGGGGTTCAATCACCTGATCATCTCAGACAATAGAGAAAGTTGGCATGACCTGCATCACTAGCAGTAGATACTCCCTCAACCTATGCAAAAGTAAAAAGCCCATCCACATCATATGCCTCAGCTTATGATCCACATATCCAAGATAAACCCCACATTGGGAAGAACTGACCTATGGCACAAAAGTATGATGTTATGAAACTGTTGGTGGTGGTCCTAGCCAATCTTTTATTCCTCAATGCACTCCATATTCCATAAGAACTCATGGAGGCACTTTTTGAATCCCTTTGGAGCCCATAGGAATTTGATATATAAGTCACTGAAATTGAGGATTATTTATTGGTGACCATGTTATCATAATTCCATGTCTCCATCTCATTCACTAAACTAGATTAGAAAGAGTTCATCCAAGGACATATAAAGTCCCTATATGTTTTGAGTAGACTGAATAATTTTAATTTACAAAGGGATCTAATTGATAATGATTCCTTGATAAACTCCATTCCACTTTGAACACTACGATATTTGGGATATGGAGAAGGAAATTTTTCTCACACAAAGCAGACCATTCAATGGAATGATAAGTGTTAGAAAATACATCCCAGAAATATCAAACTCACAATTCAGTTTGGGGATCTCACATCTGATGATAAGTTCATGGTTATCCCAAAAAATCACTACATACCATGTCATTCTTGGAAGTCCTTGGATCCATAACCATTTGGCCATACCTTCAACATTTCATCAGTGTTTAAAGAACCCCATTGATAGAAAAGTCAGCACACAACATAGTGATAATGCCCCTTCCCAACTCGTGGAGCCACATACACTGAAGCATATTTATATGGAAAGAGAGGAAAGAAACTAGTGATAGATGATGATATACTAGTTGAAACTCCCAATGTCTCGGGGAATTCCCCTTTGAACCCATGGAGTATGCTCGACATTAACTATGTTCTTCCCATAAATATGGTTGAGGTCAAAGATCTAGTCCCAAAGGTCTAATCCATTTATATCCCTAGTGATAGTGTGAAAGGAAATCATCTTTGGAATCTCTATGAAACTACTTCGGAAATAGAGGATGATAATTCCTCTTCTCATGGCCTCTCTTACCCCAATAGTGATAGGGAAGCCCCTATATTTCCATATTTTTCTAGGAATTTCTCCACATAAATAGAAATAGAAGAGGATAAAGATGAAATTAGGAAGTCCCCTCCTGTATTCGAGGAAGGCATATCCACCACCATTGATTAGGTCATGAAAATAAATCTAGGAATAAAGGAAAACCCACAACCTACTCTGATTAGTGTTTTAATTCCCTTCAAAGAGAAATAGGTGTACATCTCATTTCTGAAGCAACACCGATATGTGTTTTCCTAGAACTACATATAAATTTCTGGATTGAATCCAGATGTGGCTATGAACCATCTCATACTATCTGATGAGAATCAAGGATTAAAGAAGGAAGCCATGAGGATGTACCCATATCATTCCACCAATGTAGAGGTATAATTCAACAAGTTTATCAAATCCAAATTTTTCCAAGAAGTGAAATACCCAAGATATATTGAAACCATCATCCCTATTGAGAAAATGAATGGGTAGATTAGGGTTAACATTCACTTTAGAGAGTTTAATCAGAACTTCTCAAAGGATTATTCCCCATTACCGATCACAGAACTCTTGATTGACGAAAATTCTGACTTCCAAGCCCTTTTCTTCATGGACATGTACTTGGGGTACAATCAGATCAAGATATCCCCAAAAGATGAGGAGGAAACTACATTTAGAGTGCTTTAGGATATATTTTGCTATCAGGTCAATCCATTTGTCATTAGTAATGCTGATTCCACATATCAATGCACTATGAATCATATATTTAATCCATTAATGGGAATGATAGCTAAATGTTACTTCAATGACCTGGTGTTCAAATCCTGAATATGATATGATTACTTAACGAACCTTTGAATAGTCTTTGAAAAGATCCAACAACATTTTCTGAATATGAATCCACTAAAATGCGCTTTCAGGGTAACATCAAGTAAGTTCCTTGGATTTTTGGTATACCACAGTGAAATCGTGGTTTACCCAAAAAACCAATGTTATTTTAGCAATTTCACCCACATGAAATCTTAAAGAACTGAGGGGGATCCAAGGGAACCTAACCTACATTCGACAATTCATAGCTAACCTGGGTGAAAAATCTCTCCCCTTCACCAAGATAATGAATAAGGGAATCAATTATCAATGGGATGATGACTACCAAGAAACCTCCAAAAGTCTCAAGCAGTACTTACTTCACCCATCGGTCTTGATGCCTCTGGTGGGAGGTAGGACACTCATATTATATGTGGACACAATAGAATTTTAACAAGGCTCCCTCCTCTCACAGAAAAATGATATGGGGAGTGAAAAAAATTTATACTACCTCGGTCATATGATTCGAGTTACTAAGACTAGATATTATGATGTCGAGAATAACTTCCTTGCTCTTATTTTCATAGTCTAAAAACTAAGTCATTACTTGCAGCACCACAAAGTTTGTTTGCTCTCTCGTATTGATCTAAAAAGTAAATCCTTGGATTCCCTATTTTTGCTGGGTTCCTGGCCCAATGAGTGGTCATTCTACAATAATATGACATTTAGTTCATATCACATAAGTATGTGAAAGGGAATGGTTTGGATGATTTCCTCAAAATAAATCATGCCCCAAAAAATACACTAGAATACACTGAGATTCTAGATGAGTAGGTATTCTATTCCCATGAAACTCCCCGAACATGGGAGATATACTTTGATGGCATCTCTCAGAGTCCCATCGAAATAATAATAGAAAATGCAAAGCTCAATCAGATTTTCCATGGGATTGTATTTTTCTCACCAGACAAAGTATTTTTTCCCTACAATTTCTCACTATCCTAATTCTACACAAATAATGAGGCCAAATATCATACCATCATCACTTGGTTGGAACTAGACCTACAACAACACATAGCCTACCTAAATATCAAAGGGGACACTAAATTGTTAATAAAGTAGATCAATAGAGAATATACCATTAAAAACAAGAATTAGCCGATATCTCTAGCTATATCAAGGGAATGATGAAAAAGTTCCCTTTTGAGTCCACATTGAATCTTGTTCCCCGATCATAGAATGATCTTGCCGATGCACTAGATATTTCAGCCACTGTCATAGAAAACCCTGATCAGAAGTAAGTAATCTTCTATATCACACATCAAATAATGGTCATATAGATCATTGTATATGATATGAAAGAAATCAATTAGTTTAACACCACCCCAGAGTGCGATGAACCAGTGAAAAACCTTGTACAGATAGATCTCATAATTGGTTATCTCCAAAACAGGCCTCTCTAAACAGACCGAGGATAAAGGGAATAGATTCGATTCTGTGTGGAAAATGTCACACTACAGGATGGTCCATATAACGACATATACTTTACATACATTGTTATTACTTCTGAATTGAAGCACACTTATTACAACATATAACAAAACCAGGAAAGGACCGTATAGGTATAGAGTCTTTAGAAACTGGGAAACATAAACAACTGGTTCATAAAGCATCTACTTTGCCTCCCACTTATTTCATCATATCTAGAGTCCCTTTTGGGCATATCCTACTTAATAACCTTATTCCTGACCTGGGGAAATAAAAAATACAAAAGGGTGTTCTCAAATTCTCAGTAAGGGTAAACAAAAGAAATATCAATCACATTATATACATAAGAACATAAATTTTGGAAGTCTTAACCTGCAAAAGAGATCATAATTTCATAACATGGGATAAATCATAGTAGTGAAATGTAATCCCAATAATCATAACATAAAACATGTAACTTTTTGTAATACACACATAATCATAGATAATAATTTCTTATTAGTCAAGACTCATTTCCAAGACTATCTTAGTGGACAAAGTCCATTTCTGAACCGAGTTCACTCCTCGTTTCAGTCCTGTTTCACTGAACCGGTTTAACATGCCGTTCCATCCATGTCTATCTAGTGAGATATAAAATCTTTACCCAATGCATTGTAGGGAGATATAGGTCCCACCCATCTCATAATGATACCATTCTTATCTGTGCCACAAAATCATAAACCATACATCATAGCATAACCCATGTAATAAAAATGGGAATCTTTAAACATCGTGACATCTTAAAACAATTCATATAAGATAAAAGAATTCATAAAAATATTTCCATCACAACATAATCAAATCCATGTAATAATAGGTATAGAAAGAGAACCCTTTATTATCTTAGATGGAAAATAATTTTGATAAAACACTTGAACTCCATTCTTGGGGAAAATATCATTTCTACTTCAAAAACATTTTTCCTTTCTTAACATGTCATACAATTTTAAACTAAAATAAGTTGATTAAAAATAAATTTGAAAACTTGTAAAGGAATATTCTTGGAAATAATGTTTTAAAAATCCATTCATGCCGTATAAGTTAAAAAAACATTCTTCTCGTACTTTTGTCGGAAAAGTCAAAAATACCTCGTATGAAAAATGACAAAAGATTCATTTCATATCTTTTACTAAAAACTCACCGAAGGGTAAAATTGGATTTAAACAATTGTAGGTGGATGGAAATAATATTACATATTGAGGAAACATGGATGTGGATGATAAAATACACCCCAGTAAATTTCAAAGTATAAACAATCTCGGATAAAAATGAGATTATGATATTTTCCCTTACCTTAGGTCTGATATGCTCTGTACATGTCCGAACCTCCTGTATAATGATTTAAATAATGTTATTGACTTATTCCAGAATCATACTTATTTTTATGATATCATATATGGTCATATTCTTAGCTTCTTATTAGTAATATTTCATTACTACTTGTTATTCGGGTGTTTATTACTTTTTGTTCTTATGCGTGTCTTGTTGAATAAATTATTATAGATACCTCATTTACAGAATGGTATTAGTGTAATATATATCATATTTATTCACTCAATTCATTTATTTAATCATTATGCAATGAAAATCATGTAGAACGAGTCGCATCACATCGTGGAGACGGTATTCCGTACGTACGCACGAGCGATGATATCGTTCCCATGATTGTGGAATTGTATTGGAGTTTATGTATACTATTTCAGAATCAATATCACTTTACAATAGTCATATATAGTCATTATTTACACCATTATACCCATCCAAGTAAGGTGGTGGTGGAAAATAGATTACACCACGGCGTGGAGACGGTATTCCGTACGTACGCACGCGCGGTGATTTCGTTTTCCGTAGGATGGATAGATGGTGAAATAGGGTTGTTTCATACTTATAACATATCAGTATATGAGTGATACTTATTTTATTACTTCATAATGAAACAACTAAATAAGAATAAGTGGAAGAAGAAATAATGTTGAAAGAATTGGTAATGGACATTACCTCTTCTTTGAAACGCCTCTTTGAGACCTCCTTTTAGGGCACTAAAATTGGTCTTTGAAGAAGACAATGACCTCTAGAATGTTTCTAGGGAAGTGGAGAGGAGAAATTGGCAGGGGTTGGCCGAGCTTGAAGGCTCAAAGTGGTGTGAGGAAGAGGGGGAGGAGGTGCCCTTTTATAAGGGAGGAGAGGGGCTCCTTTGGAAAAACTAAAAATATTATTTTATTATAAAGTCAAGTTTGGTTTTAAATAGCTCCAAATTGATTTATTTCAAAGCTAAGGTGGGGATGGGTTGAAACCCTCTTGTCAAATATAATTTAGAAAAGTTTAGGTTCCTATTTTAACCTTATCATTTAGATTTATCATTAAGTTAAATAATTTTACTTTTACCGTGTCTTCTTGTGTTCTTATACTATAAGGTTAATAAACTCACTATAACAATCCAAACGAACCCCAAGTTGTTTATTATTAATATATATAAACTTATCTAAGTCATTTGGCCGAAACTTAGACATTTAGGAATAAAATAACAATTAATAATATAATTTGTTTTTAAACAAACTATTTTATGTCAATTTTGACACTATTTAGTAATTGATTTTTGTGAAAATCATAACAGAATGATTAGTTAGAAAAAGTTAATTAAATCAATAATAAAATGTCATATTAACCTAGAAAATTAGTGGAATTCATAAAAAGTCTCGAATTACATTTATTTGGGTATTTATAACATCAATTATGTCAATATTTCATTAATAATATAATTATTGCATCATCTTTGTGTCATAAATAAATTAACTTATTTAAAGTCTAAAAATTAAAAATAAAATATCATTATTTAGGAAAGATTTTTAGCTTTCTAATTAATATTTATAGTCTAATTTATCTTATGTATAACTCTATATTGAAAATGATTTTCTTATTAAACTTTGATTTTAACTATTTTAACCCTTCTTTAAATAAATTAATAATAAATGTCCTAATCTAATCCAAGTGGGCCTAAATGGTCATATTTTATTCCTAAGGTTGTTTTTGGTCGAATTACACTTATCCAATATAATTAGGACATGTGTTAGGGTAATAATAATATCATTTTTACCCTTAATTACCCTATTTACTTTTAACCGTGGTAAATAAAAGTAAAAAGCTACTATTCACCAAAAATTATTTTCATCTCATTGAACCACATTTTACTTAATGACATCAACCATGTCTCTCGGATTTTTAAAATTCCACTCACAGAAGCGGTAAAATTAAGTTTTATGAAAAATTCAGTTTTTTTAACTACCACTTAGTGGTTTCACTATTCATCAAAAATTGAAAGTTTTCAGAAAAATACCAAAATTTCACCCAAGGCTAATTTCAATATTCCGAATCCAAAAATGAAGTCCATTTTGAAAAATAAAATTTATAAAATTTCAAAAAGTGGTTATTACTATTCATAACGGCTAGTTTTAATAATATTTTAATAGTATATTGTTGTTTAGTGAAACTTGGTATTGCGTACGACGCAAGCTATCGAGGAAGGTTGTGATTTTGTGTAAAGTAATCCAAGCAAGTTTTGTGTGTAGAAAAAGATTCCTTTGATGATTTATATAACATAAAAGTCTCGGGTGTTACATTCTACCCCCCTTAAAATGAATTTCGCCCTTGAAATTCGTCACTTTGTAACAAACAGATGAGGATACCTCTCCCTCATCATATCATCAAGCTTCCATGTAGCTTTTTCTAATTGGTGGTTCCTCCATAAAACTTTCACCAATCGAGTGGTCTTGTTTCGTAGGACTTTTTCACTACGATCCAGAATCTCTATCGGCTGTTCTTCATAAGAAAGATCTTGCTCCAGTGGTACAACTTCTGAGCTGAGTACATGTAAAGGATCAGGTATGTACTTTCTCAGGAGAGATACATGGAACACATCGTGAACTTGAGAGAGATTCGGTGGAAGCGCCAATCGGTAAGCTACCTTCCCAAAACGATCCAGTATATCGATAGGACCGATATATCTAGGGCTCAACTTCCCCTTCTTTCCAAATCTCATGACCCTCTTCCAGGGAGATATTCGTAAGAACACTTTATCACCCACTTCAAACTCTAGGTCTTTTCTTCGGTTTTCGGCATAACTTTTCTATCGACTATGAGCTTCTCTTATGTGTTGTTGAATAGATCTGACCTTTTCTGCCATTTTATCAACGAGATCAGGTCCTAATAGCTTTCTTTCCCCAACTTCATCCCAGCAAGTTGGAGTCCTTCATTTCTTTCCATAGAGAGCTTCATAAGGATCCATCTGAATACTGGAGTTAAAGCTATTATTATAAGAAAATTACACCAAAGGTAGGTGTTGATCCCAACCACCTTTGAAATCCATAGAGCAAGATCTCAACATATCTTCTACAGTTTGAGTTGTTCTCTCAGACTGACCGTCTGTCTGAGGATGATAAGCAGTGCTGAAACTTAACTCTGTATCCAGAGTATGCTGAAGACTTCTCCAGAACATTTAGGTAAACCTTGGATCCCGATCAGATATAATAGAAAGTGGTACTCCATGCAATCTTACCACTTCCTTTACATATATCCTGGAAAGCTGATCCAGAGATAAATCCTCTCTAATAGCGATGAAGTGTGCAGACTTTGTAAGACGATCAACTATGACCCAGATAGCATTATTGCCTTTGGATATTTTAGGGAGTCCTGTGACAAAGTCCATAGTGATGTTTTCCCATTTCCATGCAGGTATGGGTAATGGTTGTAACATTACCTTAGACATATGTCTCTCAGCTTTAACTTGCTGACAAACCAAGCATCGAGAGACATATTCAGCAACATCTCTTTTTATGTCATCCCACCAGAAGTACTCTTTCAGGTCCCTATACATCTTCGTACATTCAGGATGAATAGATAATGATGAACTATGAGCCTCATCCAGCAGCTCCTTCGTTAATTCGGGGATGGTAAGAACACAAACCTGATTCTTGAACTTTATTATCCCATCACAATCAAGGTTGAATTCAGGAACATTTCTCGCCTTCTTTTGTAACTCTACATCTTCTTTCTGTGCCTCTTTAATCTTCACATGTATATATGGTTGGAAATTCATTTGATAAAGATACTATTTTCCCCTTTCATTATAATTCCAAGATCCATCCTTTGTAAATCCATAAATATTGGATCTTTTGTGATCCTCATCATGGATAAACTGGCATGGTCTTGTCAACTTAATGCATCTGCCACCTTGTTTTCTTTCCCAGGGTGGTAATGGATTGAGCAGTCGTAATCCTTAATCATCTCCAACCATCTTCTTTGGCGCATATTCAGCTCCTTTTGTGTGAAAATATACTTTAAACTTTTATGATCAGTATAAATGTCACACCTTTCTCCATAAAGATAATGCCTCCAAATCTTTAATGTAAAGATTACCGCAGCTAACTCCAAATCATGAGTTGGGTAATTTTGATCATTTATTTTCAACTATCATGAGGCATAAGCTATCACCATATCATTTTGCATAAGAACACACCCCAAACCCTTCTTGGATGCATCACTGTAGATCACAAACCTTTCTCCACTACAAGGCAGTGTGAGCACAGGTGCACTGGATAACCTTCTTTTCAACTCCTTGAAATTCTCTTCACATTCCTCCGTCCAAACAAACTTAACTACTTTCCGAGTCAACTTGGTGAGTGGATTAGATAATCGTGAAAAATCTTTCACAAAACGTTGATAATATCCAGCCAAACCAAGAAAACTTTGGAACTCAGTCACTGTTGTTGGTCTCGACCATCTTTCGATAACCTCTGCTTTTACTGGATCCACATATATCCCCTCTTTTGAGATTATGTGACCCAAAAATGGAACTTTTTGAAGCCAAAATTCACACTTGGTAAATTTTTCATAAAGCTTCTCTTTTCTCAGGGTCTTCAATATAATTCTCAAGTGATTTTAATGTTCTTACTTGATCTTTGAAGAGACAATAATATCGTCTATAAAGACTGCCAAAAACTGATCAAGATAGTCTCTAAAGACTCTATTCATCAGATCCATGAAGATAGTAGGGGCATTAGTAAGACCAAATGGCATCACTATAAATTCATAGTGTCCATACCTTGTACGGAAAGCCGTCTTTTGTATATACTCCATTTTGACCCTTAATTGATGATACCTTGAATGAAGATCAATCTTGGAAAATTATTGATCTCCGCATAGTTGGTCAAATAAGTCATCAATGCATGGGAGAGGATATTTGTTCTTGATAGTGATCTTGTTAAGTTCTCGATAATCAATGGAGAGTCTCATTGATCCATCTTTCTTCTTAACAAACAGAATAGGTACTCCCCAAGGTGACGCACTAGGGCATATAAACCCCTTATCAAGATTCTCTTGGAGTTTCTTCTTCAATTCCCACAACTCAATTGGGGCCATTCTATAAGGTGTCTTTGAAATAGGCAAAGCACCTGGTACGAGTTCTATTGAAAACTCAACATCACGATTTGGGGGAAGACCCAGAAATTCCTCCGGAAAGACATCATCAAACTCCCGTACAATGGGCATATTCTTAATCATGAGTTTCTCACCAACCATTTGAGAAAAATAACCTTCATTTAGTGGAATCAAGACCCATAAGATGGAAGAAATTTCCACTGGAAGGTTATGTTCATCCTTGCATTGATAAATGATCATAGATTGATCTGGAATATGAAATGTGACTTCCCTTCTTTGGAAATTGATATGAGCTCCATATAAAGAAAGCCAATCCATGCTAAGAATCACATCAAATTCCACTATAGGAAGGATCACAAGATTTGAAGGAAGCACTTTCCCACAAACTTCGATCAGAGAAGAATTATAAACTTTTGATGTGACTGTTGTGCCATTAGGGGTTGTCACATCTAACTCAACATGTAATTGTTGAGGTAATACGGTGATATCCTTAGAAAATTCTTCAGAAATAAAGGAGTGGGTGGATCCAGAATCAAATAAAACATTTGCTACTTTAGAGTGGATGGTAAGTGTACCTTTCACCATATCATTATCGTACTCCACATCGCTGATAAAAATTGAATGTGACTTTCCTTTGTCTTTAGCCTTAAGAGTTTGTTGACGCCGACCATCATCATCAACCCTTGGATTTGGGAATTGATTGGAATAATTCCCCATCTCCTTTCACTTGAAACATTGAATTATATTAGGTTCATTATGTGTATCCCTTCCTTTGTTTGCATCATTAGACATCTTCTTCCCATCATTGCGGCATTCAAATGCCCGATGACCTTCCTTTCTACATTTGAAACATTTACTTGTCCCTTTAAGACAAGTCCCTCCATGTTTCTTTCCACACTTTGAGCATAAGGGAAAGCTTATCTTCTTTTCAGTGTGCTCTTTAGATTTTCCTTTGAATTCCATTTTCCTCTTCTTATCAAACCCATATGACTGATGGGTTACTCCAATCTCCATCTCGACTTTGAGAGAACATCGAACGATTTCCTCGTAGCTATTGAAGTCCCTTATGGATAACGACCTTCTGAGACTTGGTTTTAAGCCACTAAAGAATCGATCGATCTTACTCTCAGGTTGGATAATAATACCATAAGCGTACCTTGCAAGTCTTGTAAAATTTGCTTCATAGGTACCAACATATTCATTATCCTTTTGCTTTAGTTCAAGAAACTCCTTCTCCATCTTTGTTCGGAGAATACGAGGGAAGTACTTACTTAAAAATAAGTTCTTGAACTCATCCCATTCCATGGACTCAATTTCATCCCATTGCCTCGTATTCTTAATAAGATTCCACCATTGATCAGCATCATCTTACAAACGATACACTGCTAAGATGACTTTATCATGTTCAGAACATTGAAAAACTGAAAATATCTTTTCATTAGTACTAATCCATTGTTCAGCAACTAATGGATCAGTAGACCCGCTGAATGAAGGTGGATACTGCCTCATGAAGGATTCAACAGAATGTTGCTCCTTCCTTTGCTCGTTTGGAAGTCCTGCATGATTCATAGCTTAAGAAATTTGTGTGAGAATGGCTACAAGATTTTGCATTCTAGCTCCCATAACATTTGGTTTCTCAGGGGGACAATCATTGAATTTCCCATCACATTCCGCATTAACACGGTTCCTTCAGGTTCCAGCCATTGACTAAAACCAGGAAGAATAGTGTGAGAAACACTAATTATAATAGGAAAACCACATAATCAAGAATAAAAATTCACACTTAAGGTCTTATCCTAGGTTATTCATGGCCATTTCTAAAATACTAAGATTTTGTTCTATGCTTAGACTTATCCTTAGGGTTCTTACTAAGGCTTTCACATCCTAGTTTCCAAAGGTTGACTATAGATTTCCTCTGATACCAACTATAACGACCCATACTTTACATACATTGTTATTAATTTAGAATTGAAGAACACTTATTACAACATATAACAAAACCAGGAAAGGACCGTATAGGTATAGAGTCTTTAGAAACTGGGAAACATAAACAACTGGTTCATAAAACATCTACTTTGCCTCCCACTTATTTCATCACATCTAGAGTCCCTTTTTGGCATATCCTACTTAATAACCTTCTTCCTGACCTGGGGAAATAAAACATACAAAAGGGTGATCTCAAATGCTCAGTAAGGGTAAACAAAAAAAAATATCAATCACATCATATACATAAGAACATAACTTTTGGAAGTCTTAACCTGCAAAAGAGATCATAATTTCATAACATGGGATAAATCATAGTAGTGAAATGTAATCCCAATAATCATAACATAAAACATGAAACATTTTTTCATACACACATAATCATAGATAATCATTTCTTATTAGTCAAGACTCATTTCCAAGACTATCTTAGTGGACAAAGTCCATTTCTGAACCGAGTTCACTCCTCGTTTCAATCCTGTTTCACTGAACCGGTTTAACCTGCCGTTCCAGCCATGTCTATCTCATTAGATATAAAATCTTTACCCAATTCAATGGAGGGAGATATAGGTCCCACCCATCTCATAATGATACCATTCTTATGTGTTCCACAAAATCATAAACCATACATCATAGCATAACCCATGTAATAAAAATGGGAATCTTTAAACATCGTGACATATAAAAAGAATTCATATATATAAAAGAATTCATAAAAATATTTCCATAACAACATAATCAAATCCATGTAATAATAGGGATAAAAACATAACCCTTTATTATCTTAGATGGAAAATAATTTTGATAAAACACTTGAACTCCATTCTTGAGGAAAATATCATTTATACTTCAAAAACATTTTTCCTTTCTTAACATGTCATACAATTTTAAACTAAAAGAAGTTGATTAAAAATAAACTTGAAAACTTTTAAAGGAAGATTCTTGGAAATAATTCTTTAAAAATCCATTCATGTCGTATAAGTTAAAAAAACATTCTTCTCGTACTTTTGTCGGAAAAGTCAAAAAGTACCTCGTACGAAAAATGACAAAAGATTCATTTCATATCTTTTACTAAAAACTCACCGAAGGGTAAAATTGGATTTAAACAATTGTAGGTGGATGGAAATAATATTACATATTGAGGAAACATGTATGTGGATGATAAAATAAACCCCAGTAAATTTCAAATTATAAACAATCTCGGATAAAAATGAGATTGTGATATTTTCCCTTACCTTAGGTCCGATATGCTTTGTACGTGTCCGAACCTCCTGTATAATGATTTAAATAATGTTATTGACTTATTCCAGAATCATATATGTTTTTATGATATCATATATGGTCATATTATTAGCTTCTTATTAGTAATATTTCATTACTACTTGTTATTTGGGTGTTTATTACTTTTTGTTCTTATGCGTGTCTTGTAGAATAAATTCTTATAGATACCTCATTTACAGAATGTTATTAGTATAATATATATCATATTTATTCACTCAATTAATTTATGTAATCATTATGAAATGAAAATCATGTATAATGAGTCTCATCACATCGTGGAGACGGTATTCCGTACGTACGCACGAGCGATGATATCGTTCCCATGATCGTGGAATTGTATTGGAGTGTATGTATACTATTTCAGAATCAATATCACTTTAAAATAGTCATATATAGTCCTTATTTACACCATTATACCCATCCAAGTAAGGTGGTGGTGGAAAATAGATTACACCACGACGTGGAGACGGTATTCCGTACGTACGCACGCGCGGTGATTTCGTTTTCCGTAGGATGGATAGATGGTGAAATAGGGTTGTTTCATACTTATAATAACATATCAGTATATTAGTGATACTGATGTTATTACTTCATAATAAAACAACAAAATAAGAAGAAGTGGAAGAAGAAATAAAGTTGAAATAATTGGTAACGGACATTACCTCTTCTTTGAAATGCCTCTTTGAGACCTCCTTTTAGGGCACTAAAATTGGTCTTTGAAGAATACCAGGACCTCTATAATGTTTCTAGGGAAGTGGAGAGGAGATATTGGCAGGGGTTGGACGATCTTGAAGGCTCAAAGTGGTGTGAGGAAGAGGGGGAGGAGGTTCCCTTTTCTAAGGGAGGAGAGGGGCTCCTTTGGAAAAACTAAAAATATTATTTTATTATAAAGTCAAGTTCGGTTTTAAATAGTTCCAAATTGATTTATTTCGAAGCTAAGGTGGGGATGGGTCTAAATCCTGTCATCCAATATAATTTAGACAAGTTTAGGTTCCTATTTTAACCTTATTATTTAGATTTATCATTAAGTTAAATAATTTTACTTTTACCGTGTCTTCTTGTGTTCTTATACTATAAGGTTAATAAACTCACTATAAAAAGTCAAAGTAACTCCAAGTTGTTTATTATTAATATATATAACCTTATCTAAGTCATTGGCCTAACCTTATATTTTTAGGAATAAAATAACAATTAATAATATAATATTTTTTTTAAAAACTATTTTATGTCATTTTTGACACTATTTAGTAATTGATTTTTGTGAAAATCATAACAGAATTATTAGTTATAAAAAGTTAATTAAATCAATAATAACATGTCATATTAACCTATAAAATTATTTTAATTCATAAAAAGTATCAAATTACATTTATTTGGGTATTTATAACATCAATTATTTCAATATTTTATTAATAATATAATCACTGCATCATCTTTGTGTCATAAATAAATTCACTTATTTAAAGTCTAAAAACTACAAATAAAATATAATTATGTAGGAAATCTTTTTATATTTATAATGAATATTTATAGTCGAATTTATCATATGTATAACCCTATATTAAAAATGATTTTCTTATTAAACTTTGATTTTAACTATTTTAACCCTTCTTTAAATAAATTAATAATAAATGTCCTAATCTAATCCAAGTGGGCCTAAATGGTCATATTTTATTCCTAAGGTTGTTTTAGGTCAAATTACACTTATCCACTAGAATTAGGACATGTTTTAGGGTAATAATAATATCATTTTTACCCTTAATTACCCTATTTACTTTTAACCGTGGTAAATAAAAGTAAAAAGTTACTATTCACAAAAACTTATTTTCATCTCATTGAACCACATTTTATTTACGGACATCAACCGTGTCTCTCGAATTTTTGAAATTCCACTCACAAAAGCGGTAAAATTATGTTTTATGAAAAATTCAGTTTTTTTAACTACCACTTAGTGGTTTCACTATTCATCAAAAATTGAAAGTTTTCAGAAAAATACCAAAATTTCACCCTAGGCTAACTTTGATATTCCGAATCCAAAAATTAAGTCCATTTTGAAAAATAAAATTTATAAAATTTCAAAAAGTCTTTATTACTATTCATAACGGCTAGTTTTAATAATATTTTAATAGTATATCCTTGTTTAGTGAAACTTGGTATTGCGTACGACGCAAGCTATCGAGGAAGGTCGCGATTTCGTGTCAAGCAAGCCAAGCAATTGTTGTGTGTAGAAAAAGATTCCTTTGATGATTTATATAACATAAAAGTCTCAGGTGTTACAATCCAAATGAGCAAAAATCCCTCTACAAATTAGGCTTTGAAGGAATCATCCTTATATGCATGGTAGAAGGAGATATTTCCACCATCATGGAAGAAGTACATGAAGGATATTGTGGTGCCCATCAGTCTAGGACTAGGATCTCTCATAAAATCAGGAGTTTGCGATATTTATGGAAAACCGTGTTACAAGACTGTGTGGGGTTCACCAAGAAAAGTCATGTGTTCCAAATTCATAAAAACTACATCCATATACCTCTGAAATTTCTACATATGGCTAAATATTACTGGTCACTTTCAATTTGGGGAATGGATGTTATGGGGCCATATCCCCCATACAGGGCTAACCAGTTTAAGTACATCCTTACTTCTACAAAATTATTTTCTTAATAGACTTAGGTAATACCCTAATTTAATTCAAGAAAAATAATATCATGAAATTCTTGAAGTATCATATCATTACTAGGTTCAGTTTCCCTCAAAAAATATTGATGAACAATGACACCAATTTCTATCCTACAAAGTTGAAAATACAGTAACAGGATTATAATATCGATTTGAATCACTCATATTGTTATCATGCAGAGGATAATTGAAAAATAGAGGCATTAAATAAGACTCTATTGAATATACTACAAAATATGGTGAACAATTATAAGAATTATTGTCCCAAAAAAACTCTTCCATGCTCTATGGCAATACCATACCACCACATGTACTGCTACACAAGAAACACCATACTCATTGGTGTATGGAACTGAGGAGGTGTTACCAATAGATTTCAAGCTATATTCACTTATAATAACCATTTATAGATAGCTCTCATATGATGAACAATTGAAAAAAAAAGTCTATAAGAATTGGAATGGAAATATGTGAAAAAGTTTTATACACTATACAACCTAGATGTCCATCAGAATTAGATCACACGATCCTTTGATAAAAGGGTTCACCTTTATTCATTCCTCCAAGGAGAAATAGTACTAGATTTTAGAACCCCAATGATATTTGGGAAGAAATATCCAAAACTGGAACCCTAGTTGGAAGGTCCTTGTGTCATAATTAAGGTCTATTATAATGGATCCTACTCATTAGCCACCATGGATGGGTTGCGTGTCCCATATCCCACAAATGAAATATTTCTCAAGAAATAATTTTCATAAATGTTCTCAAGCACCCCCATGTCCTGAAAACAAGACTTTAAACCACAAGGTATCCTTCATCTTAACCATGTGATGATAAACTATACAATTTTCTTCCTAGCTAGATGATGTTAAACTGTACAATTCACCAAGAACTACTTACGGCATGATTCCTACCATTTCTAGATATGTAGTGACACCCAAAACTCCAATATCAGGTCTAACCTCAATATTCCTTTTTATTCACATTAGGATATCCATTTCCTTACCATAAGACATTAAAATTCATGGCTAGTGTCCTCATCACATGATGTTAAACCACATAACACTTTTAGAACTATATATAAATTGATTCTCATTTTTCAATGAGATATGTAGGGATACCTTGATCCTATATCTTGGTCCAACCACTACATGATACAAAATGCCTATGTTTTACCCACAACTACATCTTTATTGTGATATAAACCCTTTTTATTCCTTTTTTCTCAGACTGATCATAGATCACGTGAGCTTAGGACTTGCAGTAAGGGATTCCCTGCATGAACAAGGTATAAAAGGACAAGACATTTCCATCACGGTCCAAAATGATAGACCATAAAAGTCACACCATGTGTCCTTGACACATGAAATTAAATTTCACTGTCAATGTCCTTTCTGCATGAAATAAAACTGCAGGGTCCCTTAAGAATAATTTTTAGTTGTATTCCTATCATCATAGGATACATAGGGACACTGGATCTCTAACACTAGGCCCAGTTATGACAATAAATAGAAATAATTCCCACATCTTCGTACGAGCTAGACCTACGATGATAGAGTTTCTTGTTTAAGAACTACATGTGACTTGATTACTTTCATCACATGATACATAGTGGAAATTGGATTTATAACATTGGGACCAATCATAAACAATACATATAAAAATAACCCTCTTTTCATATGGGTCAAACCCACATAGGGGAATTTATTCAAAACAATGTGTGGTTTGATTCTCATTTTCATGAGATACATAGTGATGCTCGAACAACCACCTTTGAGCCCAACCACAACATTTATGTTCTTTCAAAATGGTCCCCATTTCCTTACTGCATGGAAGTGATTACATACCATATGAAATTAAACTGTAAGGAAAATTTCTTAGTCACACAACATTAAAAATTTACAAAAGAAAATACATCTTTACTGCAGGATGTTAAACTGCACGAAAAACATCCCCACTATATGGTGACAAACTAAGATCGAAATCACCCATTTTTTATTCCTTTTAAAAGGACCAAAAGATCCATACCCTAGTTATATAGAGTACTAGATGCTTCTTCTTTCTTTTAAAATCAACTCAATCTGTGTGCCACACTTCATGTCTTGAATACCTCAAGTTACCATCAAACTTTCATAGAACTTAGAAAAGAAAATAGATATCACAGATCATCTATAATATTAACACATAAGGGCTTGAGACCCACCAACTGATGAAATCTTGGCTCAATATAAAGGGATTTCCAATTCTTTTGAGAATGACATCACCATAGTAGAACCCAACACCTCAATCTATTTTGGGTCATCCCCAGTATGATTATCCCATATCATTACTCATGGCCTAAGAACTTCGAGCTATGATTTACAACATTTCCATCTCCTGCTCAGAAGGATACTTGAGTTATCTTGACCATGGGTATCCTAATTGGGTTCTTTTGTAATGCCCCCTCCCCATATAAATTACATGTGTGTCATGACATAAAATTTCCTGCACTTTGGTCAATGTTGTATGAACTTAAGATCTATCCTATGATGTTCCAAATCATAAGACCTTAAACTGCTATTGAAGGAGACACAAAAACTTATACGGTTGAAACCCTAAAAATGGGGGCTTGAGAAAAAATTTATTATTCTCTTTCTTAACTCTTCATATCAAGATTTTAGGCAAAAATTAAGATGCAAATAAACAAGGTTTAAAGCTTGAAGGGACTACATTATATCCCTAATAAAAGTCGAGTTATTCTCATTGGACCCTTCAGTCAAGGAAAAAAAATAGAGTAATGGTTTGTCACATCTCCTAATCATGATAATATGTTCTCTAGGTGGTGAAATAACTTTTAGGGTTCTCAAACCCTTATTCAATGTTACCCATTTCATAAACCACCTTCATGCATTTGAATTATGAACTAACAAAACCTCCTCATGAAAAACTAGTAATAGGGACTCGCTCTACCAAACATACCATCAGATCCCAGGAAATCCCCCCCCCCTTAAATCTAGGAGTTGTCATCTCGAACTCATGGAATAGTAGAGGTTCGATTGACCCATATACTCCAATTTTCTTTCTCTCAAGTTAACTCATACATTCATGGGACATGATTTAAAATTACCATAACCAGAGTATTCAAGTGGATTCACATCCTCTACATTATGTCACCCTATTTTTTACCCTTTCTCAATGTAGGGATGTGACACTCCATTATTGAACCATTTGTTGGCCCACACCTTCTGATTCGAAACCAAAAGGTGTAAAGTTCAAGCTTCATAATCAAGAGATGGACTAACCTGGGGTTACATGACCCATATTGGATAGATTTCATCTCATACCCAACCTCATCATCTATACATTTGAGTCTTCATAAATATTTCATGACCCTAGAAAATAAGTGGAGATCATTTTACTTGGCCATTCTATCGATGTATAAGGGTATTGACCCACCAACTAAAGGTATATCCTCTTTTCAAGAGAGGATATTCCATCCTTGTGAGACCTAGAAACACCATCAAAAACCCATCACCCCCTAATGTTATGGTTCATCCCCAGCATGTCTGACCCATCTCATATTTATGACTCAAAATTTTGGGTTATGAATTACATTACCCATATTTCAACTATCTAGGTGGACTTAGTATCACTACTATTTCTCCATAAACTAAAATTACATCCATAAATCTTCCATGAACCTTGTAAAAGGAGAGAATATCAGCTTTTCATAGCCATATTATCAATGCATAAGGGATTTAACCCACCAAATAAAGGCATCTCCTCCTTACAAGAAAGGAACTCCAATCCTTGTGAGCCCTAGAAACACCACGGAAGAACCTAGAACCTTAGTGTGTTTTAGGTTATTCCTAGCATGTATTCACTATATTACATGGTCATTAACATCAAGGTCCTAGATAAAAGACCATAAACTGTATTAAATAAAGATCTGAGCTAAAATTCCACAAAATACAGTACATCAAGGTTCGAGCTAAAAGACCCAAAACTATAGTACATCAAGGCTCGAGATAAAAGACCCTAAAATATACTACATAAAGGTCCAAGGTAAAGGACCCTAAACTACAGTACATAAAGGTCTAAGATAAAAGACTATAAAACTAGAGGAATGAAAGGTATGATCAAAAATAACCTAAGTTAATGAAATTTTAGGTCCAAGATAAAACACCATAATGTACAGCAGGGCATTTATTTAGACTGTGAAATATTGTAAGGCACACTACATGGACATAGAAAAATCAAGAGAGTCTAGAAATTCCTATAATATTTGGATAAATTTAGAGAACTCTCCCCATGAGACATGAATTCTACCTGAATATCCTTATGTGATTCAGGTGATCTCAAGATAGTTGGAGTAGATTTATTATTAAGGAACATCATGTTGGTGGGAATCCATGAGTGCTTCTCAAAATAATCTATTTTTATTTAAATATTCAGATCCATACATTTAGGTTTACTTGATATTACACAAAAAATGGGCATTTTTGGTGATTTATATAATGTTGACAAAGAAATGTTATGCTTATCATGGATAAAAATAAATTGAATAGTAATGTGGAAAGTTTAAGAAGTTCATTCATTTACAATATGAAAAGGGGGGAGGAATATTAACATTTTGGAGTCTCTCTAAATTTTTATCAAAAATAGGATGCACCACAAAGGTTGAACTATGATAAAAGTCAACCAACTACATTGGTAAGGTCAAAAAGAGTCTGGAGAAAAATAATGATTGAATGTTGGAGTGATGCTCTCTCCACCCCTTTCACTTCTACTCCAAGAAAAAGAGCCTCAACTAAAGTAGTCAACTCTTAGAATCTATTGTAATTAATAAAAAATGAGTATGATGATGTTGAAAGTTCATACTTCAAACAATCAATGATCTCCTCACATCTCCATATATGGGTAGTCCAAGAATCCATGTGAGCTTAAAATTTAGATATCAACTTATGACCCTTCTCCAATGCCTCCAAAGTCTCCCTCATCTACCTAGTAAGGGGAGCCTCGGATATAAGATCCCGAAAATTTATTTCTCTTGTGTCCAAACCTCACTGTTTCAGATTATTTTCATAACAATTTCTTATAATGGGTGCTAATCAAAACCACTTTCCCACAATTCATAAAAAAAAAACTAATGGAGATGGTCCCCTTGGTCATGAAATGTTTCCAAGAGAGTCTTGGTAATTAAACCATGATATTTTTACCAACCATATTTTGTTTCATATGAGCCTCCATGATCGATGAAGAAAGAATGGAAGGGGGAGGAATAACCAGTTGAGTCAGTAGGAAAGTGGGAGAAGAAGACTCATATTATCTTCTCTCGATAGGCATATCATCGGTGGCATGTAAATGAGGACTAACTATTGTGACCCCTCCCACCAAAGACACGTCTTTTTGGATGGAAATGATGAAAAGAAGATAATGAACCTGAGTCCCACCTCCAGTAGGCCCTAGGTTGGTGATTAGAACCAAGGGTATACAAACCTCACAATATGGGAGGCATTACCCTTTTGTTGAAACAATATCTGGAGATATGATGGATCATCCACAAAACAAATCCAAGAAACACACACACACACACACACACACATATATATATATATATAAGAAATCCAAAAACACAATACCACATGTATGTATAAAGTAAAATTGTTACAAGTACCAAAAGTATCCAAAGTACCAAAAGTTAAGCTAAGCAGTGACACAACAACTGTCAAGATCCAAGATAGTAGGGTCCAGCACCATCTTTGAAATACTCCTAGAAACCTAAAAAAAATTTCATATACATTGGGGGAGTATACAAGTATACTCAGTAGGAAAACCAAGGTTCTTATGCACACATGAAGAAAACATGCTAATGTGCTCATGAGAAAATATAAGAACCAAACAACACCTAAGCCGGTATACGAACCATCCCAACCTCACAAACGCACGCTCATCAAATAATGAAATTCAGGTATTATAATGTAAAGAACATCGATGATAGGGCACCGCACACAACTTTCCCACTAATTATCCACTCTAACACCCTAACAGAAAATTTCATGGGACTCCCACCTCCTCCGAACATATCACATCACATCCCTCCCATACACACCTAGGACACACAACCACATCAAATCCCACCCACACACACTTGGGCCCTACAACCATAACAAATCATGCCCGCACACACTTGGGTCTCATAACCATATCAAATCCCACCCGCACAAAACTAGGAAACAAACCACATCTCATCCCACATGTAGACACCTGCGCCACAAACCACATCTCGTCCTAAAGATTCCTAGGAAAGCACAACACATCTCTTCCAGAAGACACTTGGGAAAGCACAAATCACCCACATGCAACTGGGACTCACAAACCAAAACTTTTCTGAAGAAACTTGGGCTATCACTGCTAGGAAGAATAGGCTGGGAAGAGTGGGTGGCCATCCATCCATCCTCCCACTGGGATATTTGGGAAAGACACCCTCCCCCGTGACAAGGGGGGTGTTTAGTACGTAGTGCTAAACTAGGGTGGGGTGCGTATAGAAATTATAAGAACATATAATGTATATATATATATAGTATAAATCACTCAATCCCAACCTATGGGATTCATAGCAAGAACTAGCCAACACAAAAAAATACCAACATTGCTACTACCTCTATATGCATTTAGTAGTATCAGCAATAGTCACTTCAGAAATTGATAAATTTCAGTGGATTCTAAAAGATTATTCGCTTAACAACCATTCATTTCATTATTTATCTTTCAACCATAGTTAACCACACCACCCATTGTTTAAATTTTCATTATAAATTTCTATACCATTAACCAAACTAACTCATGTCATCTCAACATTATTAAGAATTAATTTATTAAATCACAACCCAAGAAACTACTAATCACAACGTGCAACAAGAAGAACATCAAAAGTCACATAGAGGAATAAGAACATAGTTAAATTAACCCACTTCATATTTCTACTCTGTTTAACATCCATTCATGACATAACATATACTGACCTGAGACACGGGGTGAAGCCTTTTGCATGATATTAATGGAGAATAACCCATAACAGCCACTACAATCATAATTCTTCAAATTCATCCTAAAAATAATTTCTTTCAATAGAGAAAACTCCCATATCAGGGCCACACCTAGCAACACATCTCATTACAACCTTTTCTGGCATCCCTACAACAGATCTACACCGCACCCATCACATTCCCACCACACAACCACATCCATACACTTTCACACACACAAAACCCATAGAAAACCATACCTCACAACCACAAACAAATTATTTAGTTTTAACAAAAGGGATATTATTCAAATTACACTTCTTAAATTAAGGGTGTGATCACATAAGCCATAAGATCTTGGGGAATCTATTTAATTAACTGAATATAAGTAGTTAATGAGTTTCATATAAATAGTCATTCAACAAAAAACCAAAAAAAATCACAAGACATCACAGATAAAAAAAAATGCCCCCTAACTACCACGATTTTTAATAGGGATTTATCCCATACAGCTCAAAATATCAAAAGGGAAAAATGAATAGTAAAAACATGCATCACTTTTCCCCATCCCCTCGTATATTAATCCTAAAAAGATTCAATTATCTTTATTAATTGGTATTAAATAATATTCTGAAGGGAAAAACATTCATATAACCACCGTGCATGATACAAAATTGAGATAGATGAAGGAAAACCTACTTGGAAGAAGAGGCGATTTGCACTTCCCAATTGCACCAAGATAGGGGTACACATATGCAGTAAGAAAACACTAGGGGAACATGATCCAGAAGCCACAAACCAATCAACTGAATCCTAGGAGAAGAAGAACTATATGAATCCTATACCAAGGGAAAATAATAAAGAAAAACAAGGGTGAATGGTATCTCATCCTGGGAAAGATCTAAACAGAGCATCGGTTTAGATATGTTTTTGATTTTCCATTAAAGGCGGATCTGGTCAAGATAAAAGGTTTTGACTGAGAAAAATCTCTTAGACACTTATGAATTCAATATAAGATTTATGGGAATTGAATAAACATCAAATCATTCTAAATATGGCATTAATTTCGTTTTATATTAAAGGAGATGTCAAAATGGGAAAAACTGGAACTGGAAACACTATTCAAAAGACATTGCTGGGTGAGGAACCATTGGACGAGTCACTATCAAGTGATACACCACTGGATGAGCCACCTATGGAAGAGAAAATGGTGTATGAGTGACCACTAGGGTGATACATCACTAGATGAGGCATTTTCGGATGAGACCCTATTGGAAGAGCAACTGCTAGGGTGAGACACTGCCAGCGATACACTGCCGGGGTGAGCTACCACCAGTGAGACACCGCTAGGGTGAGATACTTCCATAGAGTGACCTATAGGGTGACACCTCCAGTGGTGACACAACCAGTGTTGATTCCCTCATGGTGAAACCATTGGTGAGGCACTGTTGGAAAACTAGAAAATTTGAAAAGTTTTGAAACGAGTAGCCTTGATCTCCTAGAATACCTCAGACACCACATTTTCACAGAGGAATGGACCAGAGCGGACCATTACATTACATTAGATACCTCTCAAACTATTCTATCCCTAAATAATTAAATACCAAGACTAGAATAAATAGGGGTCTAAATAATCACTCCACTATATACCTCTCAAGGGTCTCGCTACACTTGAAACACTAATAACAACCAAACACGTCAACGTCCAATGATAAACCACCTTGTGTTTTTTCAAAGGCTAGAGTGGAAACCTCCCCATACAAGAACAACTCCTCCAACATCTACTAACCCAAATGACCACATGAATCACCACACAAGAACAAAAACCACACTTTCTTCATAAGAAGACCAGTGAATTCCATCCTCCATGCCAAGATACTATCTTCTCTGGGTGGAACTAACTCGCCTACATGGGTTTAACAACATCATAATTCATGTGTCTTAGTTAGGAATCAAGTCCTATCCTTTCCACACATCAATAATTAATCACACAGTGCACTTTACATAACACTAAAAATGGAAAAAAACTCATCTCATATAAAACATGGTTCAATTGTTACATTACAAAAGAAAATAGAACAAGGTAAAACTCAAAAAAAAACTCTGGGTATTGGGAACACATCTGCATATCTCACTCCCAATTACTCTCCTCCTAGACATCATGACTCCACAACCCCAAACCAAAGGAATGGTTCATCCACATAGCACTTTCTCTTGATAATCCTAGATCTTCACTGGTCGCTCCACAAACGTCTCGTCATCTTTGATGTCCAACTCTCACCAATCAATTGCATGAGATTCATTGTGTAGATACCGATGACGATGAGAGATGTGGAAGATGTTGTGGATCCTCTCAAACTGTGGTGGAAATTCAAACTAATATTCCACCTCACCATCTCACCCTAACACCTCAAAGGACCCCACAAATCTGGGACAAATCTTACTTCATATTTGAAACATCTACTGCCCATGTCGAGGGGATACCTTCGAGAACACATGTTCTCCAACATTGAACTCTAAGGGCCACCTCCTGTGGTTGACATAAGACTTATTCCCGTCCTTATCTACTTTCATTCTTTCTCTAACAAGCTATATCTTCTCATTCGTTCCTTGCACCACATTTGGACCAAGAACAACTACCTCCCCATCCTCCATCCAGTACAACGGAGAACAACACAAAACAATGCCTCAAATAGGGCCATGCCAATGTAAGAGTGATAGATATTATTATATGTGAACTACACCAAAGTCAGATGTTGTACCCAAGATCCACCAAAGTACAAGACACATTCCTATAATATATCCTCCAATGTATGGATTGTCTGCCCTTTCTCCCCATCTGTCTGAGGGTGGAAAGTAGTTCTGATGTGTAAATGGGTGCCAAAATCATACAGCAGTCCCCTCTGGACACATGAGGTAAACCACACATCCTGATCCAAGACAATGGACCTAAAAACTCCATGAATACACATCACTTCATCCATGTACCTCTTCACCAAGGCATCCATTGCACTTTAATCCTTAATCATTAAGAAGTAGGCCAATTTCATCAACCAATCCACTATCACCCAAATAGCACCATAGCCTCCTTGAACTCTGGGTAACCCTATGATGAAAATACATCAAGATTTCATCCCACTTCTACTCGAGGACATCCAAAGGATGCCAGAAAAACAACAAACCCGGTGTTCATCTTTCACCTGATGAAAAACCATGCACCTCTACACAAACTCCTCCACTTCTTATTTCATCTCGGGCCACCAAAACTGCATCCTCAAGCCACAGTACATCTTTTAAATTTCTAGATGTACTTCCAAAGGTAAGATATGAAACTCACAGAGTACTCCCTTAGGAATAACCACCAGAATAAAAAAAATCTCCTGAAACAACAAACATTTTCATCCATCCTCTGACCATCCCACCAAAGAATCGCCATGGCTAACACGATCGCATATTGTCTCCACCTCTGAGTCTTCCCACTAATACTCCTTCACCTGATGCATTAGAGAATATTTTACTATCATTTGAAACAAACATCCTTTACCACCATGAACCCTCAAATATAAGTGAAAGGCTTCCAACTCCTCCATCACCCTCCAAGCATTCATAGATTCCCAAACAACCTCCTTCTGGGACTTTCTTCTCAAAGCATCGGCCACAACATTCCCCTTTCCTAAGGTATAGGAGATCTCAAAATCACAATATTGAAGGAACCCCATCCAACTCTGCTATCATAGATTTAGGTTGTGCTAGTAAAATATATACCTCAAAATCTTATGATTCGTGAAGGCCGCAAAGTGCTCCCCAATTAGGTAATGTCACCACAACTTCAGTGCGAACAAAACTACTAATAACTCTAGATCATGGGTGGAATATTTATGTTTGTGGGGATATAACTGCCTGGACCCATAAGATATAATTTATCACTAATACATCTTAACATATCCAAACTCAGATGAGAAGCATCATAATACACCTCAAACATCACCCCTTCTACTGGAAACTGGAGCACTAGAGAACTAACTGACTTCCCCTCCAGGTAACTGAACGCCACTTGACACTGATAAATCCCCAAACAATCATGGTACTTCCTAATAAAATCCATTAATAGAGATAAAAATTGATAGAATTCAGGCACAAACCTCCGATAATAGCTCGTGATACCAAGGAAACTATGAACTTGTTTCATGTTCCTAGGTTCATCCTAAGAAAAAACTGCTTCAAACTTCAAAGGGTCTACTTTCAAACCCTAATGAGACACCACATATCCAAGTAAATTCACCTCCCATGTCTAGAACTTACACTTGGACAACTTTAACTAGATCTTGTGATGTTGAAGGAGTTGCAGGAATGTTCTGTGATGCTCGGTATAACCCCCCTATGACTTCGAGTAGATGAAGATGTCATCGATTAATATGATGACGAACCAGTCTAGGAACTCAAAGAAAATAGAGTTCATAAGCCCCATGAACATGGATGGTGAATTAATAACACCAAATGGCATGATTATAAACTCGAAGTACCCATACATTCGTCTGAAAGAAGTCTTTAGGATATCACCAACCTCCACCCTCAACTAGTGATATCTAAACCACATATCAATATTAGAAAACAAACTGACCCCTCTAATCTATTTGAAAAGTATCTCTATCTTTGGGAGGGGGTAACAGTTCTTGAACATCACCAGATTCAAACTCTGGTAGTCTATACATAGCATCATACCACCATCCACCTTTATTGTGAATAGCACTGGGGCACCCTATGGTGACACACTAGGCGGGATAAACCCTTTCACATCAGATCATCAATTTGAATCCTCAACTCCCACAAATTTGATGGTGACATCCAATAATTATCCATCGAAATTGAAGAAGAATTAAGATTTAAGTCTATCTTGAACACAACCTCACATCGAGGGGGTAGAGTCACATCCTCTTCAGGGAAAACATCCAAGAACTCTCCAATGACTCTGGGACCCACTACCATCTCGAAATCCATTGATTCTATTAATAGCTCAGAAAACAAGGAAATAAGGGAATCCAAACTCTAACTACCCACCTAATAACCCTGATCACAAAAAAAAACCAATCGTTGGACATCCACATCTGAAAACAAAATTATTCTATGGAAGAAGTCAATAATGACCCGTATGGAATACAACCAGTCGATACAAAATATGAATCTGTATGGATGCATCTGTAACAAGAAGATATCCACACAGGACTGATGTGGTCCATCATTATTCCACACCCTCAGTACACACTAAACAAGTTGGTCTGGCCTCTGACTGGCGCACTTAACACCAGGGGGAACAAGAAGCCTCTCTATGTCTAACCCCTAAACACAGGCTAGAGAAAGTGTAACAAAAGAGTGTGAAGCTCCTAAATCAAACAAGGCACAAGAAAGGGTACTCAATAAACTGATCTTACCTCTGATGATCTTTGTCCTTGCTGGAACAACACTTCTATGGTGTGAAACTAACCATGCCTAGCTCCTCTGCCTCTTAGTAAAAGACCACCTCTACTTCCATGCTCAAGACACAACCCTAAGCCCAGGGTAAATCTTGAGGTTGGAATCTACCTACACTATCTACCTTCAGTGTAGAAAAATCCTAGTATCCATGATACTGAAACTACCTTTCTGGTAACTGCTGCAGAGGCTGATACAGAGTTTGTCTACCTCCACAAAACTAGGCTTGGGAAGCCACTGGGAACTGACTCTGAATATGTATGTGAACCCCAAAAAATAAATATATAATATTCAAGACCATGGGATATTCATGGGGACTACGGCACCATAAGGTTGGAAAGGAAGCTACTGAGGTCGTCTCCTTGTCGGTCGAAACCTCAAAGGCCCTGGTGCCTGAGACCTTCCACTAACAACCCTTCCTCTCAAAGAACCCATTTAGATCCCCTCTCATGGTATACCTCCTCATGAGTGCATCCTCACAATCACCTCTACCTTCTTTCGAACCTCCAGATACATTGGAAACATAAAGGCAGTAATAACACACTAGATCGAACGACAGAGTGCCTCCTTAATATGTCTTGCACGAGACTCCTAATCCAAAAAGAGATCCAGTGAAGAGTGAAGGAGGTCCTTGAACTTGATCCCGAGCTCCCGTACTGATATACTCTTCTTCTAGAGGGTGAGTATCTCATGCCTCTTCTTAGCCTTCATAGTTAATGAAAGTAATTATGCCCAAAATTCCTTCTCAAATTTGACCCATAAAATGCATTCTTCCTTCCTTTCCCCTAGATAAAGCATCCACAACTAGCACATAGAACCCCACATATGGATAACTACCATGGGAACATGGTACTCTATTGGGGCATGAATAAAACTAAAGTTGATCTCAAGCTCCTTGATCTAGTGTTCCATCTCCACGTTCAAAACACTTCCCTCGTACTTTTTTAAATCCTACCATTGAAAATCACACAATATCTTTTGCCACTGGTCATCCTCCTCAACTGGAATGACCCTATGGCGATCAATTGGATCAGCTTAATGAACATCCACTACCTGATCCACACATAGATGACGTCTAGGAGCCATATCTAAAAAGTAAAAAATGAGTTACTAAGCCTTATTAGTATATAATTTTACTTAAAATTCATTTTTAACTCATTTAACTCATTTTTTTTATTAATTTAAACTTTCTCAAAACAACCCATTTGAAAAAATAACACAAGTCATTATGATGCATGTACCTATCCTAGGTGTTTACATTATAAATGGTGTGTCCTCAATTGGTTGTTTGGTAGGATTAGGGTCCTTGAATTGGATCACGAGGGCCTAAAATCCTATGACATAGCTAGTATTCCCTTTCCTATGTCATGAACCATGGTAACCTGACACTGTTTCCCTACCAACCCATGAAATCTTCACTGTTCCTAATTCCAAACTCTATCCTATCTCTCAACCATCAGCCTCTGATACCACTCTATCCTGGTCCCCTCCCTCTAATGATGCCCCTCTTGGGTGGGCAACAAAGAAAGGGGAATAATGACCCCCAAGTCCTGCCTCTAGTAGGCCCCAGGTTGGCTAATAACATTAAGGTTATACAAATATCCCAATATGAGATGCATTACCCTTTTTATTGAAACAAGATCTGGAGATATGATGGATCTTCTAAAAAAACTTTGATATATATATATAATCCAAAAACACAATCCCATACTAATTTATAAGGTAAAATAATTACAAGTACCAAAAGTTTCCAAAGTGAAGTACCATAAGTAAATCTATGTCGTGACACAACAACTATCAATATATAACCTAGTATGGTTCAACACAATCTGCATAATCCTCTTGGAAACCTGGAAATAGTCTCACATACGCAGGGTGAGCATACTATTATACTCAGTAGGAAACCCAAAGTCTCTCATGCATGCATGAAGGAGGCATACTAATTCACTCGTTATAAAATAGTAGAAATAAAAAACACCTAAGAAGATATACTAATCATTCCAACCTCACCAATTCATGCTCAAAAAATAATGCAAGTTAGGTAGTATAATATAAATCACATGGATGATAGGGTACCCCACACCACTTTCCCACGGATTTTTCACTCTCACACACTAACAGAAAATGTCCTAGTTCACCCACCTCTTTCAAACATACCACATCACATCCCACCCATACACACCTGGTCCTCACAATCACATCATATCCATCCTGCACAAACCTAGCCCTCATAATCACATCACATCATACTTTCACACACCTAGGCCTCACAACCACTTTACGTCTCACCGGTAGGCACCTAGCCCACAAACCACATCTCATCCAGCCCATAGAAACATGGAATGCAGACAACATATCATCCAAAAGACACCTAGGAAAGCACAACACATCTCATTCTGAGGACACCTAGGAAAGAAAAACTCACCCACACACTCCTGGGCCTCACAAACCATAAACTGCCTGAAGAAACTTGGGCTATCACCACTTGAAAGAAGGAGAAGGGAAGAGAGGGTGGCGAGACATCCATCCTCCCACCAAGATGTTTGGGAAAGACACCCTCCCACAAGAAAACAGGGGTGTTCATCACATAGTGCTCAACTACGATGGGATTCATATATAAATCATAACACACCGTGTATGTATATATAGTATCAATCGCTCAATCCCAACATATGGGGTTCAATCAAGAACTAGTCAACTCAAAAAAAATCAACTTTTCTATTACCTCTATATGAATTTGTTAATATCAGTAACAATCACTTTAGAAGTTGATAAATTTAAGTATTTTTACAAATCGTATTTGCTTAAAACCCATTCATTTCATTATTTATATTTATCCAAAGTTAACCATGTAACCCATCATTTTACTTTTCATTACAAAAATCCATCCCATTAACAAAACCAAATCATGTCATATCAACATTATTAATCATTCATTTATTCCATCAACATATGGAAAACTACTAATCACAATGAACAACAAGAATCACATCCAAATTTACACAGAGGAAGAAGAACTAGGGTTAATTAACCCACTTTATATTTTATCTCTGTTTAACACCCATTAATGAAAAAAATATAGTGATCCGAAACATGGGATGAATCCTTTTTCATTTTATTAATGGAGAAGAAAGCATACCAACCACTACCATAATCATTCTTCAAAGTAATCATGAAAAACCCCTCCTCTCAATAGAGCAAACCCCCAACTCACTGGTGCATGCATAAACACATCTCATTACAACCATTTTTGGAAGCCCTGCGGCACAACCACACCACACCCATCACATCCCCACTACACAACCACATCCATCCATTCCCCCACATACAAAAACCATGACAAAACATACACCACAACCATACAAAACTTATTTAGTTTTAACAAAGGGACTATTGTTCAAATTCTACTTCTTAAATTGAGGGTGTGATCATATAATCCATAAGATCTTAGTGAATCCATTTAATTAACTAAATATACATAGTTAATTGATTTTATATAAATATCCATAAAATAGAAAACCGACAAAAAGAATTAAAAATTCATCATAAGTGAACAAAAAATACCCCAACATCCATGATATTTAGTATGTAGTTATCCCATAAAGATCAAAAGATCAAAAGGGAACGATGAACATTAATAACATGCATCACTTTTCCCCGGTTCCTTATATATTAATCCTAAAAAGATTAAATTATCTTTATTAATAGGTATTTAACCATCTTCCCAAGGGAAAAACATTCATACACCCACCCTATATAATACACAATTTAGAGATATAAATGAAAACCTGCTTGGAAGAAGAGGAGGTTTGCACTTCCCGATTGCACCAAGATAGGGGAATGCATATGCAGCAAGAAAAAACCAGGGGGAAATGATCTAGAAGACACATCCTTGTCACATGACTCCTATGGGAAGAAGAACTCTAGGCATCCCATACCAAGGGAAAAAAAGAAGGAAGAACAAGGGAGAAGGGTATCTCATCCTGGGAAAGATCTAAATAGAGCAATAGTTTAGATATGTTTTTTATTTTCAATTAAAGGAAAATCTAGTCAAGATAACATGTTTTGACTGAGTAAAACCCCTTGAAAACTTATAAATTTATGATAAGATTTATGGGAATTGAATCAGCCTAAAATACTTCAAAATCTTTCATTAATGTCATTTTACATCAAAGGAGATGTCAAAAAGGGAAAACTAGAACTGGAAACACTATTCAAGAGACACCGTCGGGTGAGGCACCATTGGGCGAGACACCGTTAAGTGAGTCACCATCAGGCGGGACACTGCTAGAAAAACACCACTGGACAAGGCACCACTAGACGAGACAGTGTTGGATGAGTGACCACTAGGATGAGACACCTCTAGCGAGACACTGCTAGACGAGGCACCGCTAGATGAGACACCACTAGATGAGTGACCACAAGGGTGAGGCGCTGCCAACCAAACACCGTCAGGGTGATCTAATTCCAGTGAGACGCTGCGAGGGTAAGCTAATTCTAGTGAGAAACTACCAGGGTGACACCACCACTATTGACACCACTAGTGGTTATTTCTTCATGGTGACATTGTTGGGTATCTCGGTACACTCTGGGAAACCAAGTCTCACAATCATATCTGATCATGTGAAATGGATATCTCGATACACTCTGGGAAAGTCAGCTGAGACTAACGATCCTATCCAGAATATTGGCTAGGTCTTGTGATGCCCTTCGGGAGTGTCGACCAAGACATGTGACACCCTATGAGACATGTCGTATTAACTCTCTTGAAACCCTCCATATGTGTCAGTCATCTCTGGTGAATGACACTTGGGAAAGTAAACTAGATCATGAGACTCCCTCTGGACAAGTCATCATTGATCAAGCAAAAACCTTTAGATATGCCACCCAAGTTATGAAAATCCCTTTAGAAATCCCAACTGGATAATTTATTTGTCTTCAGATATGTTGGGAGGATACTCTTCTACATATCAGGAAAAGCGGACAATTAGCGCATGTCAAGTAGAGAAGTAGGCCAAATCAAAAGTGCAACCTTAGTATATAATCCCCGATCAAAGGAACTATGGTGACTCTGATTCCTTCCATATCTAGGATATGTAGGAAACCTCCCATAAGTTTGATCTCAATATCAATAATCTAGTGAAACCTTATTTTGTAATCCTTGATCAAGGGAATGGTGAAAACTTTTATTTCTACCATAACTAGGATACATAGGACACCTCTTAGAGTTTTTACCTCTGTATTAATCATATATAGAAACCTAAATGTGTAATCCCTGATCAAGGTAACTATAGACACTCGGATTCCTGACATAACCAGGATATGTAGGAAACCTCCCATAGGTTCGATCTTTATATTAATCGTATAGAGAAACTGCAGTGTGTAATCCAAGATCAAGGGAACTACGACGACTTTGATTCCTTCCATAACCATGATATGTAGTACACTTAATAAAGGTTTGATCTTCATATTAACCATCAAGGGAAACCTTAGTGTGTAAGACCTAATCAAGGGAACTATGATGACTCTTAGTCCTACCATAACCAGGATACATAGGATAACACCCAGAGGTTTGAGATTCATATTAATCATCCAGGGAAACCTCATTGTATAAGATGAAATCAAGGGAACTACAGAAACTCTGATTCCTTCCATAACCAAGATATGTAAGAAAACTCATAGAGTTTCAATATCCATATAAATAATCTAGGTAAACCTCTGTGTATAATCCCTAATCATATTAACTATGATGATTCTGATTCCTATCATAACCAAGATATGTAGGACACCTTCCAAAGGTTCAAGATCCATATTAATCATATAGGTAACTTCAGTATATAATCCACTATCAAAGGAACTATGGTGACTCTAATTCCTTCCATAACCAAGATATATAGGATAGCTCCCAGATGTTTGAGCTCTATATTAATCATCTTGGGAAACCTCAATATGTAAGACCTGATCAAGGGAACTATAAAGAATCTGATTCCTATTATAACCAGGATTTGTAGGACACCTCCTAGAGGTTCGAGCTCCATATTTACCATCTAAGGAGATCTCAACATATAAGTACCACATTCACAACTGATGACATTTATTAACTTCCACCCCATATTTACCAAAAATAGAATAGCTCACATAGGCTTAGGGAGTTTCACTGGTCAAGTTATCTACACCATAAACTTCCACAAAATTCTAGGGAAGCCTTAGAGTATAAGACTTGATAAATTCAACTATGAGAACTTTGATTCCTGCAACAACTAGGATACATAGGATTCCTTCCTAAGTTCTGAGCCCAAATAAAAGACCACTAGGATGTAAGACTTATGTCGATGTTGTTTTGACCACCAGGATCCAATCATTCCCATGGGATGATCACTCAACCTCATCCATTATCAGGATGATAAATAAACTGAACTAGTATGAATCTGATTCCTACCAAAACTAGGATACATAAGACTTCTCTATATGGCCCAATATCTATAATAAATCCTCTTAAAGATGTCCCATAACTTTAGTCCCACTTCATGAGTAATAAAAAATGATCATTTTTTATCCCTAGTTTCCCACACCCAGCATAAATCATGTGGTATTAGGGAACTACAATAATCATTTCATCTACACCATGAGTGTCTATAATGACAAGGGAAACCTCAATGTGTATGTCTAAAACAAATGAACTATGGAAAATATGATTCTCACCATAATCGGGATATGTATGATGTCCTTCCAAGACTTGTGTTTTAGCACCTACTATCCCAGAGCACCTATAAAAGTCCATTCCACATGATTTTAAACTGCCTAGGTCTAAAGAACTGTGTGGGTTTTAATTCTTACAATAACCAGGATGCATAGGATGTCTCATAATGGATCAATCCCACCCTCATAATATTAACCACATCCTTACGTGGGAAAACATTCCAAATCTCTTTATTATATAGATTCAAAACATAAGCAACCTCCCATTACTAGAAAACAATGGAGAACCTCATATACATATAGATGGATTCACTAAAGAGACCCCATTCTTTTTTACATGAAAGAGAAGTAACCCATGATCTTTTTGTTAGGATAACCAGCCCCGTATCAGGATTAGAGATAGATTTATGAACATATCTAAAACCTATAAGAGATTCCTGGAGAAGGAAATAATTCCCCACAAAATGGTGCAATGAGCCTGAACTCCCATCCTCTTGACCAATCCGAGTCCCCAAGAGTCTTTGGGTTAAAAAGCCCAGCTAACTATCATCCTTCGGAAAGTAGGTCTATACCAAGCTACAAATGAGGGAACCATTGAGAGTTTCTGGTAAGAGAGACAATGGTAACCCAATGTTCTTAACTGTGCACAACACAAACACCACCCACAATCAATCCTTGGGTCGAACCATACCCACTTCAATGAGGGTTCCTGATCACACCTCAAATCCCAAGGAAATATAAAAAACAATCAAAAATATAATTGTATGGATTAAAAAATATATAAATTTAAGGATAATCAGATTAGAGTTAATTCAAAGATAAATAAAAAAATAAATGTTTCTTCATAACGTGAATTTTAAAATTATAAAAATTCTAAAAATAGTGACTTGAAGATGAAATATAGTAAAATGAAATTGAAATAAATTTAAGAAATATATTTGAAATGAATAGAAATATATCAGAAACACTTGATAATTCTGGATTTAAAAAATTATTTTAAATTATTGATCATAAAATTGAGGCAAAGGAATTGTCACAATCAAGATAACAGTCCATTTTTCTAGAAGATTTTCATTTTTTGTCTTCCATTGGTGTTGCGATAGATTTAAGAATATGGATAATAATTTTTTATTTAATTTAATTTATTTTAATAATTATAAAAACACTATAAGGTATGAATTTATGGAAATATATCCCACTCAGAGAATAAAATCTTGGAAAGGGTCTAAAAATTCAAATGTTCAAGTAATGAATCAATTTCATGTTCCATATCCATGTAAGATATGATCAACTAAGTCAAATGGATAAGGAATACCTAACCCTTTTCATATAAAATATAATTATAAATAAATCTCAACTATTTTATAATAAAAAAGATATTATAAAGTGTAATGTGATTTTGGTATAAGTTTATTTTGAATAATCTCAAAATAATTTCCCATAAAAACTTGAAAGTGGATGTTCATTATATATAAAGGGCGGTATGATACTTATTAAAGGATTTCATAAGTTCATAGAATGGTCAGTGTCTTTTTTTAATGATAGAACACTAAAAATTAAATGGATTGGGTTAATATAAATTAGATATAAAAAAGATGAAACTAAATAGTACTCTATTTGTTGATGGTTTTAAACACAACCATTTGAGTTTTTCTTAACTTTGTGATGAATTTAATAAAGTGATCTTTAAGAAAAAAATATTTTAGGTAAATATATAAAAGTATGGATATGTTATGAATCTATGGAAGTGGATGAAAGGTAATCTATTTCAAGAAGGATAAATTGAAAGTTTTTATTACTTGAGAATAAAGGATGAAAATGAGTTGCGACATAGACAGATTTGAAACATTCACAATAAATAATTAATTAGTTAACTAAAAGAGATAATATCCATGATGTGTATTTGTTGAAGAGATAAAAATAATGGTAATTTTTTATATGTCAAAAGGGAAAACCTGTAAATCCTTTACATAAAATAGTTATCATTAAAACAAATCATCCCTATGAATTATTCCATTAGTATATTTGTAGATATATGATGATGAAATTAATGAATGGTGATAAATATTACACCTATTTCATTGATCAATTAAATAAAATAACAAACATCATGATCATGAGGTTCAAATTTAAAGTACTGAAAAGGATAAAAAGTTTTAAGGGAAGTGTGGAAAAAGAATATGGTTTTTTCTTTATCGAGGTTCCTTTCAAATAATAAAGATAAATATAGAATTGAAAATTTCCATGAGTTTTTGTATGATAATATCATGAGTATAGTGAACCATATATAAAAAAGGTTTTTTTAGATAATAAATAATAGTTTGATTAAGATGTCTCAAACCATTTTTTTGAAAAATAAAACTTATCATTTCTTTTAGAGAAAAGAGAATGGGAAAATGATTCACATCCATAACTATTTATATATCATGAAAACTATAATATTTTTTCCTTATGATTTGTATTATAAGAATATCTTAATATATAAGTATATAAGGGTGTTTTGAAGTCATTTTATCTTTAAATTTAGGTTTTTAAATATGATTAAGTTTGATTAAAGAGTATTTGAATGAATTTTATTTGGATATAAATTAAATAAAATAAGATATCACAAATAAAACAATTAATATTTAAATATTGTTGATATTACTTATGTTAAGGTATTTGAGAACTCATTTAATGGGTGTAAATAGTGTGGAACACTTCCTAAAGTTGAAAAATATGATGAATAGTTGATTAAATAGAATTAAAAAAAATGTATTTTTGTGGAATATATAAGAGAAGGTCAAAAATAAGATACTAATTCAACCATATTAATTAAAAAATAACATATAAATTTAGTTTTTTATTGTTTAGAACAAATGTACAATTATAAAATATTTTTGGTAGTAATAGAAAATTGGTTCAAAAAAGAAGGTCGTGGATGATAGAATTATACACCTCATTGATTTCATAAGTTAAACTATGGATTATTAATGAAGAATTGAATCATGTAAAGGGAATTTATACTATAAATAAATAACTAGATTATATTGAAAATATTAATACTCAATAGTTAGTTCCAAATCTAGAAATAATGATCTTGTTAGAACAATGTGGGTGTTCTATAATAAGTTTAACAAGCAAGGATACGTGATTAGGAATAAGGAAAGGCTTGTTTAAAAATGATATTCTTAGTCTTAAAGCATTGAATTTTATAAGAAATTTACTCTAATTACTAGGAATGAAACTGTAAGAAATTTTATTTCTATAGTTACTCAAAGGAGATACAGTAATTTTCAAATGGATTTCAAATCATCATTTCTTAGTTTTAAAAATTAAGTGAGGGTGTACATTAAGAAACCCAAAGCTTTGTTTTCTTGTATATAATGAAATATGTGTTTACTTATTGAAGAAGGAACTCTATGGGTTAAAAACCCTCTGATATCATGGTATTAAAATATTGATTCATGCTAAAATTCACAATAATTAAATAAAAGAATGATGGAAAACAGCCTATACATGAAATAAATTAAGGAGGTATCTTTAATTTTTATAGTCTATTTTATGAAATTATATATTTTTTGAAATTATAAATATGTATTAAAATAGTTTTACACTCAAATGAATGAAATTGTTTTGTTGAGAGGGTTGAATAATTTATTTGGACATTAAATTTATCAAGATAGGGATCACATTTTTCTACCTAAAGTGAATTATGCTTAAAAATTGTTGAATAAATTTTGAATTAAATATTATAAGATGGTTTCTATCCTAATTTAAATAGGATCTTAGATTAAAAAAGATGAATATAAAGATAATGTTGACCAAAATTAGTTTATAAAACTTATTATAAGTTTTTTTATTTGATATATTTGAGACCCTATGCCATTTCTATTATTACATTGTGTTAACGGTAAAAAATACAACTAAGGAATAACATTTTATATCAGTAAAGTGTATTATGAGGTATAAAAATGTCACTATAGACTATTTTTTTATATAATACTAAAAAAAGGATAATCCGTTTAAATATGTAAATGTGGATTTTGATGGAAGTTCTAATGACTAAATATAATGACCCTCACTTTACAAACATTTAAATTACATAAATTTATCAGAATACTTAAACATTATACAAATAGATACCTAAAGACCATAGTTGGTATAACGCCTTTAGAAACATGGAAACATAGATACTGGAAAATATGTGAGCTATATTATCTCCCACTAGGTTCTTCTTGACTATTAAACTTCTTATACACCTAAAACAAAATATATATCTTTACAAACTTGGGAAGGAAACATAAAAAAGGGTGATCTAAAATGCTCAGTAAATCTAAACATGGGAGAAATTCAAGTATAAACATGAGCATAAGGGTATGATATTGTGATCATGAAAATAAAAGATCATACCTTGTATAGCAAAGATCATGTCATAAATATTTCCATTTCATAAGGCATGGATCATAATGAACTAAATAACATAGGCCATTAAAGCATAACGTAGGAATAAGTCATGGAATTATAGGAACACATAATCATATACTAATTTCCATAATATCCAAGGCATCACTTCCAAGACCATCTTAGTGGAAAAAGTCCTTTATTGAACTCAGTAACCCCCATTCCAACCCTGTATTACTAAACCAAGTGAACCTCGTTACACCCCTATATTACTAAAATAATTTACCATTATTATAGTCTTGTATTAATAAACCAAGTAACCCTTGTTCCAACCCTATTTTATCTCATGAGATATAAATATTTACCCAATACATTGGAGGGAGATATAGGTCCCACTCATCACATTGTGAAATCATACATACATGTTCAATAAGATCATAAATAAACATACCATAAACCATGAAACAAAATGGGTATCATAAACATGTAAACATATCATAACCTATGGAATGATACAGGTTTCGTAATCATTTCATCATAAACATAACCCTTGAAAAGCAGTGGGTTTCAAAAGTATATAACCTGTGAAAGAGAAAAGAGTTTCATAACATTATGTCATCAAAAACATAATCCATTAAAAGAAATAATATGAATGGAAACATTTAATAATTTCCCCATAAAATCTTGAGTAACACCAATGGATTTATCTAATATGGGAAATAATTTTGAAAGTTATTTTAGAAACATTTCTTGGGGAAAATATCCTTTCTTATTTGAAAAAATCTTTTTATTACATAAAACATTTTGAAAACCTTTTTCTTTGAAAATAAATTTAAAAAATTATAAAGGAACATTTTTAAAAAATTAAAAAAAATTAAAATCCATTTTTTTCTTAACAATTATCTTCAAGGATCTTTTGAAAATATTTTGGAAAACATGGTTTTTGAATACAATAGATTTCTAACCAAAGTGAGAGGCAGTCGGATTTTACATAAAAACATTATCTTAAGTACCAAAGAGTGGGAAAATGGAACTAAAAAAAGTTTATATCATAAATAAAAAAATTATAAGTAAACTCATGAAAATTATATAGATATGGATAATTATATTTCATCAAAGGAATCATAAACATAAATAATCTCAGAAAGAGATGAAATTGTCTCAATAAACTCTTATTACTTGGTAAATTAGGATGATACTCCTCATGTAAGAAAATGAAATTACATAAAGATTAATTTATCATGAAATAATTATATTAATTATATAACATGTAAAATATAAGTATATAAACCTCTAAAAAATATTTTAGGTGCATAAAAAAACATGAGCCTCAAAGAAGGCAAATTGAGATAAAATTGTTTTATCTAATTTGGTAACTTTTGAATGTTAAAACCTGTGAAAGAAGACTAACAAAATGGGAATGTGAATACCCATAAATTTATTTATAATATATATATATAATAAAATCATGTGAAGTAAATACACCACACCAAATAAAATATTGGCGAACATAATAAGTGTCTCACAGAAATTAAAAGTGAGATGAAAATCCCCTTACCTTCTGTCTTGACTCTCTCCATACTCATACAATCTTTCTGTATAATAAATATAAGTTTATTATACAAATTTTTTTAGAAGAATATTATTATATATATTTCAATATATTCTACTATTATGACCATATATTACCTTATTTTTAATGATCCTATGTTAAGGTTTCACTTCAGCTAATATTGGGTTTGTTTTTCGCATGTGTTTTAATTTGTTATATAATTGATCCTTATAATTATATCATGATTCGATAATCCATAACATGATATAAAAATAATTTATATCTATTATATGTATATTATAATTATATATATCATAATTAATTAGATAATGTAATACATCAATTGTGGAGACGGTAAGTCGTACATACACATGAATGTTGTTTTCTGTTTTTATTGTTGTATTGAAAGAAAGTATTTAAATGAAATATTTGTTTATATATATATATATAAATAATTATTCCAATAGCATGAATATATTATATATAACATATATTTTCATTAAAACCATCCTTAATACATTCCATGTGGTGTGTGAAGGAATCACATCACTTTGAAGGGGTGGTAGTCCACACTTCCTCAAACGATATTATCGTATTAACAACAAATGGAAAGTAAAGATATGTGTGTTTTTAAAAGTTATATATAAGCTTAAAAAATATTAAATATAATATATGATATATATAAACAGAGTTTCCATCATAATGGCCACCATGATTGGTGGTAAAAGAGAAATGAACAATCATCATTTTGTGAGGTAGTAGTTCATTGTACCCAGAAACAGTATATTCAACATCCATTAGATGGAGGTGTGTGTAAGTGTACATAATAACCATTTAATAAAAACATACAAGTATATTTATGATGATATTTTTTTCACACAATAATTTAATAAAGAAAGTTTAAGTGGTGGATAAATAAAATAACTGAAAGGATCTTGAGAGAAGATGTTACCTATAAATCGGGTAACTCCTTTTAGTATGTGCCAAAAGGATTACTTGAGAAGATTTATGTCCAAAGGGAGAATAAAAGGTATAAGGGAGTATTTTTGGGAGGATAATTGTTCAGATCATGTACAAACTTAAAAGTTTTGATAGGTTTGAGTAATGAGTAGAGGTGGTGGCCTTTTATAGGGAAGGAAAATGACACATTTGGAATTTCAAGATTCAAGTTAGGTGTGCACATGTTATTACCTACCAAAAGTCATAAAAAACCAAAAAAGAATCAATAATTGATGGTTTATGTCCAAAATATGTATATAAAATGTGTTTTGTACAAGTTTATAGGTCATTTGTGCCCTTAATTTTAAGGTTTAGTCCCTAATTAAGCTTAATTTGGCTATAACTACTATGATTAATTTTAATCACTTTTACTAATCATTTTGGTCAAAAATTAACATTGAATTATTAGAATCTAAATATTATACAGAATAAAATGATTTATATTGTATTTTTTAAATTCAAATCACACAATCATCAAAATTAATATTAGGGTTAATCCCGCAAACGTGACAAAATAATGGGGTTTTAAAATAAGAAAAGGTTCAAAAGTTTGTTAAGATTTTATATATAGTTTCAAAGTGAAATTGATTATAATGAATTAAATTGTATTAATAGATGTAATATTTATCTACTATGACCTTAAAAATATTTATAATGTCATTTATCATTAATAATTAATTAGATAAAAAGACAGTTTTTAACTAAAAAGTAGAATTTTTCACTATTCATCAAAAAATGAAGCTTCTCAGAAAAATACCAAAAAATCACCCTAGGATAAATTTAAGGTTATGAATTCAAAAATGAAGTTTATTTTATTAAATTAAATTTATAAATTTTTCTAAAATTACTTTCATTTTTATATTTAGTTCATTCGAGAGAATGGTATTTTTAACATAAAAGGACTTTACCAAAAATCTTATCTTTATATAAAAAAAATATACCCAATATTTTGAAAGTAGTTATTAATATTAATGTAACTATGTTTAATGGTTAGGTTATAATTATCTCATTTAATTAATTAATTATATATATATATGTGTGTGTGTGTGTGTGTGTGTGTTTCATATAAACTCAGTGTTGCGTGCATTATACGCCAAGCCAGTGTTTCATGGAGCACAAGCTAAGTTGATATTGTGTGTAGTGCAACCCAAGTTTGTATTTCATGTGAAATGAATGTTTAAATTAGTGTTTTAATATATATATATATATATATATAGATATAACTATTTCTAGTGTCATGTGAAATAAAAAATATTGAAAAGATAAATAAATTTGAAAAAAATATAAATATATCAGGGTGTTACATTCTACCCCCCTTAAAATGAGTTTCTCCCTAAATTTTTTTGGGTTATCAAAGATTTACTAATATAAAGTTTAATTCAAAGAAACACACATCATAAAAATGGATATTAAAGCTTCCCTTAAAAAGAAAATTTTTGAACCATAACGGTTACCCAAAGTATTATATAACTAGGTTTCCCAATAGGATAACATAGGTTGGGAGTAAATATTGGACATGGAAGAAAAGAATAAATATATATAGGGAGTGATTGAGGTCATAAATAAAAAACAAGTGAATGATAAAAGGAAATTTAAAGGCCTCAAATTCATAAATCTGTGAAGATTTAAAAGGCCATCAGCTCAACAAAAATTAAGTTACCAGGAAATTAATGTTTTTGTATCACTTTTAGAACATTGTGTAATTATTGATAAATTTATATAAAAACCCTTTCTTGGTTTCTACTTTGAACAATTTTTAATACATCCATTACCTCATGGAATTAATGTCCAAAAATTAACTCGTACGAATAAATCACTAGAATACAATTTTAACAGATCTTAAGGCCCATAAAAGTAAAAAAAGTTTTACTATTTTTCTCTTAAAATCAACATGCATTAATATATAAACATAAAAAGTAACACTAATAGTTCATCATAAATATTTATTCATTACAAATAAATACACATTAATCAGAACATTATATAGGCCCTTGGTAGGTGTGAAACCCTTATCGTCTTTTGGTCATGGGTTCAAGACCCATGACCTTTCCAGACTAGTTTGGTTGTTACCTAACATACATGATGTCCTTTTTTAAAACCAAACTAATATATAAGATGGAAATCCTGGAAATAAGTTTAATCACTGATTAAACGTTTAACTAAGGTTTTAAACACAAACTCAGTGCACAAATACTTCCTCTAAAGCTTAACTTAAACTTTTCATGAATGGTTAACATTATAAAACTTCTCAAAGATGAAAAGATTCCAAAACATTATAAAGAGATTAAAAAATTATCTTAACATCGATTCCCCTAAATATCATAAAATAGATCTTGGTTTTCACATTCCAAACATGTGAATAACCTCAACATATATTCTCTTAAAACATGGTAATAACCTGAATTATCATAAATACTTTTGGAAAAAATTAATTATTCCTCATTACAAAGTGTATTGAATATATTATTAAATCCAAAAATGTTTTAAACTTCATTAGTGATAGTAGAAACCACCAATAAAAAAGTCCTTACTTAGTTCCAAGGTTATAAATATTGTCCAATTTACTTTTTCATACCACACATATCTTTATCCATACAACATTATCTTATCATAAATAACATATTAAGGGTTACCTTCCCTTAGTCAAAATATCATCTTATCATCAAATCAATTCACCAATCCATATGGAACTTTTAATGTAAACTTGTAAATTCTAAGCAAAAAACATAAGTAGAAAAATACTTGTATATGTCATCATTCATAACTTTTTAATCTAAATACATAAATATTTAGATTACTTTATCCTTAATCCATTAACAATAATACCTCTTTCCTTCCACATTTTATCTATAGTCTCATCATCATACAAAATGTAACCATTACTCACACCACCTTACTAATTCTTTTCAGGAACTTTCCTCTTGGGAAATTGGGCTCCACACATAAAACACTTAACCTTTGATGAAGACATAGAGAGGCCAAAATTCACAACCATTTCAATAATTGAACTCTTCATTTTTCCCTTATAGTCACTTGCTTTGTTTCCTTCTTTTTTATAGTTAAAACACCTTCTTGTTCCTCTTAGACATTTACATAGGTGATTGTTTCCACAATTTTTACATAAAGAAACCAAATCTTCTTTCCTTTATGGTCTCCATTACCTAGACTCTCAACTAACTCCTTCTTTCTCTTCATTGGTGAGTCTGAGAGTTGGTTAAGGTAAACATTGTTAATCATGTTCTGTGAAAACTGATTAGGCACCATCACAACTTCTTTCACCCCAATGATCATCCCAATTTACTGCTCATCAGAAAATCTTCCATAAAATTCAATATTAATCCAGTACCTTTTGGTTCCCTCCATTGACTAAAACCAGAAGTATAGTATGAGCATTTATTGTCATAGAAAAAAAATTGCAAAGTCATGAAAATAATTACTTATAGGATGTATAAATCATGACACCTTATATAATATATGACACCTTGGGTTTATCCTAGGTTATTCATAGATAAATTATTTCTAAATCCTTCATGATGGTTTATGAAGAGTTTGTGAATTCATAAAGTATATCCCCTAGGATTTTCAAACTAAGTGTGCAACAAGGCCTGTTTTCATGTACCAAATTACCCCTAGTCAAGCTCGAAACATCTTGTCAGAGTTTTTACCCCTATGTACATCTATGGAAGAGCCATATCCACTTATTTTATCTAGATATGTATGTATTTCTTGGAAACCACTCACTCTATCCTTTACCAAAATTAAAGGATATTTTCGTAAACATTAACTCATCCTTATACTTATACTTAGATACATCCCTAGAAATATACTTAGAAATATACCTAGGGATCTCACTAAGGTTTTCTCATCCTAGTTTCCAAAATATAACTATACCTTTGATCTAATACAAACTATAGTGACTCTTTCCTTACAAACAATTAAATTACATAACTTTTTTATAATACTTAAACATTATATAGATATACACCCAAAGAACATAGTTGTTATAGTTCCTTTAGAAACATGGAAACATAGACATTGGTACATATGTGAACTAAATTATCACCCACTAGATTCTTCTTGACTAGCACCCTTCTTAGAAATCTAAAAAACATATATATCTTCACAACCTAGGGAAGGAAACATAAAAAAGGGTGAGATAAAATTCTAAGTAAGGGTAAACATATGAGACATCTAAGTATAAACATGATCATAAGGGTATTAGAATGTGATCATAAAAATAAAATATCATACCCTATATAACAAAGATCATGGAATAATTATTGGAAACTCATAAGACATGAACCATAATGAAATAAAGAGTATAGGCCATGAAATAATATCATATGAATAATACATGGAATTGTGGAAACACAAAAGAATATACTGATTTCCATTATATCCAAGGCATCACTGCCAATAACATCTTAGTGGACAAAGTCCTTTACTGAACTAGGTAACCCCCATTCCACCCCTACATTACTAAACCGAGTGACTCTCATTCAAGCCATGTATTAATGAGCTAATTAACCCTCACTCAATCTCTATATTTCTGAACTGAGTAACCCTCATTCCATCCTTATTTTATCTCATGATATATAAATCTTTATCCAATGCATTGGAGGGAGATATAGGTCCCACCCCTCACCTAATTAAATCATACATACATGTTCCAAAATATCATAAATAAACATACTATAACCCATGAAATTAAATGGGTATCATAAACATGTAAACATATCATAACCTAAGGAAAGAGACAAGTTTCATAATCATTTAATCATAAATATAACCCGTGAAAAGAAGTGGGTTTCAAAAGCATATAACCTGAGAATGAGAAACAGGTTTCATAACATCATGCCATCAAAACATAATCCATTCAAAGAAATAATATAAATGGAAACATTGAATAATTTTCCCATAAATTCCTGAGTAACACCAATTAATGTTATCTTATATGGTAAATAATTTTTAAATATCTTTTACAAACATTTCTTGAGGAAAATATCTTTGCTTCTTTGAAAAATGCTTTTTATTACATAACACCTTTTGAAAACCTTTTTCTTTGAAAATATCTTTAAAAACTTATAAAGGAATCTTTAAAAAAATAAAAAAATTTAAAATCCATTTTTTCCATGAGAATTATCTTTAAGTAGTTTTTGATTTTTTTTTTGAAAACATGGTTTTTGAATACAATAGATTTCCAACCAAAGAGATAGTCAACCATATTTTACATAAAAACATTATCTTAAGTAAAAAAGAGTGTAAATTGTACTAAAAATAGAGGATATCATGAATAAATAGAGTATAATAAAACTCATTAATATTTTTTAGATATGGATAATAATATTTCATCAAAGGAATAATTAGCATAAACAATCTCAGAAACCGATGAGGTTATCTCATTAAACACTTATTACATGGTAACTTGGGATCACACTATTCATGTAAAAAAATGAAATTAAATGAAGCTTAAGATATAATTAAATATGTATATTCATGATATAACATGTAAAATGTAAGTTTATATAACCCAAAAAATAGTTTAGATGTATAACGAAACATGAGTCCCATAGAAGGAAAATTGATACAAAACTGTTTTACCGATTTGGTAACTTTTGAAAGTTAAAACCCATGAAAAAAGGATTGTAAAATGGGAATGTTAATACACATAAATTTAATTATAAGATACATATAGTACAATAATGTGAAATATATAAACCACACAAAAGTAAAGAGTGGTGAACATAACATGTGTCTCATGGAAATTAAAAGTGAGATGAAAATCCCTTTACCTTGTGTCTTGACTCTCTCTGTACTCATATAATATTCCTATATAATAAATATAAACTTATTATAAATATTTTAAATAAGAATATTATTTTATCTATTACCATAGATTATTTTATTATGACCTTATATTACCCGCTTGTTAATGATCCTATGTTAAGGTTTCACTTCAGGTAATATTCTCTTTGTTCTTTGCTTGTGTCTTAATTTGTTATATCGTTGATCTTAAACTTATATCATGATTAAAAAATTTAGAAAATGATATAAATATCAGGTATATCCATTATATTTATATAATAATAATATATAGGATAATGAATTATGTAATGGAATACACCGTTCATGGAGACGGTAAGTTGTACGTACGCATCAAAGTTGTTTTCTATTTTTATTGTTGTATTGAAAGAAAGTAAGTAAATGACATATGTATATATATGTGTGTGTTTGTGTTTGTGTATATAAATCATTATTAGAGTATCATTACTATATTATATATAACATATAAGTTCATTAAAACCATATTTAATACATTCCATGTTGTTTGTGAACGAATCGCATCCCTTTGAGGGGACGGTAGTCCACACTTCCTCAAACGAGATTATCATATTAACACCAAATGAAAAGTAAAGTGATGTATATTGTAAAAAGTAATAAATAAGATTAAATAAATAGTAAATATAATATATAAAATAGATAAATAGAGTTTCCATCATAATTTCCACTATGATTGGTGGTAAAAGAGAGATTAAAAATCATTGTTTCATGAGACAACACTTCATCATGCACAAAAACTGTATGTTCAACATCCATTACAAGGAGTTGTGTGTAAGTGTATGTCATAAAATTTTCATAAAAACGTCCTATTATATAGAGGATAATATTTTTTCACACAATAATTGAATAAATAGAGTTGAGGGGTGGAGAAAGAAAATAAAGGAAAGGACCTTGAGAGAATATGTTACCTCTAAATCGGGTAACTCCTTTTGGTTTGTTCCAAAAGACTTCCTTGAGAATATTTCTTCCAAAAGGGAGGATTAAAGATATAAATAAGGATTTTTGGGAGGATAATTGGGTATATATGGGATGAAATTAAATTTTTTGATAGGTGTGAGTAATGGGTAGAGGTGTTGGCCTTTTATAGGGAAGGAAAAGGACTCATTTGGAATTTCAAGAAACAAGTTATGTGTGTACATGTTATTACCAACCAAAAGTCATACCATAAAAAAATAATAAGGTTTATGAGTGAAATATGGACATAAAATGGATTTTTGAAAAGTTTATTGGTCATTTGGATCCTTAATTTTAAGGTATAGTCCCTAATTAAGCTTAATTTGGCCTTATCTGATGTGATTAATTTTCATCACTTTTACTAATCATTTTGGTCAAAAATTAACATGTTATTATTAAAATATAAATTCTATACTGAATAAAATGGTGTATTTAAAAAATTTTAAATTCAAAACACATAAGCATAAAATTTAATATTAGTGTTAATCCCATAGACGGGACGAAATAACGACGTTTTAAAGTAGAAAAAAGTTCAAAAGATTGTTAAAATTTTATATTTAGTTGCAAAGTAAAATTTATTATAATGAATTAAATTGTATTAATAGATGTTATATTTATCTAATTTGACCTTAAAAATATTTATTATATCATTTATCATTAATAATTAATTAGAAAAAAAGACAGTTTTTAACTAAAAGTAGTATTTTTCATTATTCATCAAAAATAATGTGTCTTAGAAAAATCCAAAAAATTAACCCTTGTCTTATTTAGATGTTATAAATTCAAAAATTAAGTTTATTTTATATAATTAAATTTATAAATGTGTCTAAGATTAATTTAATTATTATAATATGTTCATTTTAGAGAACAATATTTTTAACATAAAAGGACTTTACCAAAAATATCATCTTTATATAAAACATTTATAACCAATATTTGGAAAGTAGTTATTACTATTACTATAAATATTTTTAATGGTTAGGTTTTAATTATATCCTTTAATTAATTATATATATATATATATATATGTTTCATAGAAACTCAGTTTTGTGTGCATCAAACGCCAAGTTGGTGTTTCTTGCAACGCAAACCAAGTTGGTATTGAGTGTAGTGCTAGCCAAGTTGGTAATGCAAGTGAAAGGAATGTTTAAATTAGTGTTTTAATATATATATATATATATATATATATAAATATTTCTAGTGTAATGTGAAATAATAAATATTGAAAAGATAAATTAATTCGAAAAATAATAATTCTCAAAATCTCAAGGAGTTACATTGAAAGTCCAAATTCAGTGGTATATTTTTCTTTGATAAAGGTGTGTTATATAGAATCCTATGGAAGATAATTATTTTAACTTGAGTATAGAAAATTTTTTATAGGTTTTTTTCACCCAATAATTACATAATTAATATAGATGAATTCAAAACATCATGATTTGAATGTGGAAGTGAAGTTACCATTATTGGTGGGATGTTATAGCAAAAGTTCCATTAATATTTTGAGAAATCATGTTCAATATTATTAATAAAAGTAAACTGATATCATGTAACATATTTTCATGGGTAATTTAAATAAAATATTTTAATTTATGGTGTATGTTTTTATAAAGTAACATGTTGTGTATGGTTTAAACCAATGATTACCTAAGGATGAATCTCAAAAATTGATGTTGAAGATATGAGTTCAAACTTAACAATATTAAGGGTAAGAAATTTTTTTACACTCTCTTGATTATTCTTTGGATATTATTATCAATAGTTTATAATGATAAAAATATAAATAAAAAGATAATTATTTTCTTAATGGAGTATAAATCTCTTATGTAGGGTGTAATTCCTCAGCTTGGATTACCCATTTGAAAGATGAGTTGGTGACATTATGAGAACTTGGACACACCACCATATAAACCAAATGTTGATGAATAACATCTAGGACATGAAAAAGTTATGAAGAAAATTTTCCATGATATAAAACCCAAAGGGCCATTCCCAACATTTCCAAAAAATATGCATAACCCATCCATGTGGTGGAGAATCCCAAAACCTATAAATAATAAATAGTGATTTAAGAGGTTACTTACAGTGTTGAATAAAAATTATTAAATTATTATATATGATTAATCAACCATAATAGAGTATTATTAGTAAAATAATACACAACTGGAATCATTATTGTAAATAAATAGTTGGCATGTTGGCTGATACAAATGTAGTACAATAATTGAAAATGAAATATACACTGGCCTCCAATCCAACTCAAAATAAATTTCCTACTAAGTTATCAGCCTCTAAAAACCCACCATAACTAAAACACATGTATATATCATGTCCAATGTCCATTAATGAAATGAAACATGAAGTCCACCTAGGTGTATAAAAACCTATTCTGTGTACATGGGTAGGGGTGAGTCATATGGTCTAGTAGGATTCCCTCACTCACATTGACACACTAAGTTTTTCTATGATCAACTGGATATTCCTGAAAATATTAAGAGAAAGTTTGAGTTGATTCTCATTGAAAATAACCCACCTAAAAATATAACACAACATGCACATTTAAGTTATATTTTTTCCCATGTGGATAAAATACACACACACCCCATAGACTCATACCTGTGCAACCCAACTCCAGGTAGGATCCACCTACATATAATTAACAACATGCATACCATCATGATATAATTAGGTATACTACACCTACCTCATTTCAATATATAAAATCACTATGAGGTTTCTATATACCCCCAAGACTCACTCATCATAGTCCCACCTAATCTATCCCCAGATCACAAGGTTTATTTTTCAATAGAACTCATAAATGCTGCTATGCCTATATCAAAGAATCCTTGTATAATAATCCTGATTGAATTAAATGAATTTAAAATAATATCTAACATAATATGAATAAGGGTTTTTTATACCCATTTTCTTCACTATGTGGTGAAAAATAATTATTTATAAATAATAAATTTGGATCAATGTGTCTCTACTTTAATTATTATAAACTTAACATGATAACAGTCAAGATCAAGTGTCCTCTACCATGTATTTATGTTTTTTTAAATCAAATGTAATGGGTTTAATACATCTTAAATATAAAACTTTAGTCCAAATATTATTAATAAAGGGTGAAAAGATAACATTTATCTAAGATGTTCTTTTATATAAGATATGGACACTATGAATGCATAGTGGTGAAATTTGGGCTTAAAAATTCCCATGTGATCTTCATGGAGATAATGAATAGAGTCTTTTAAGGTTTATTATATCAATTTATGGTAGTTTTTATGGATTATATTATCATGTATTCCAAGATAAGGTAATATCAAGAAGATCATTTGAGGATTTTTCTAATGACCTTGATAATGGAGAAAGTGTTTTCCAAATTTAGAAAGTGTGAATTTTGGATATATAAATCGTCATTCATGGGTTGTGTAATCACAAGTGAGGGTATATATACGGATCCTTTAAAGATAGAGGTAGTTAAAGAATAGACCATAATAACCACTCTAATAAAGATCTATAGTTATCTCGAATTGACTGGATACTATTGATGCTTTCATTGAAATCTTACATGACTCTCAAATCCATTAACCAATTTAACTTGGAAGGGAGTCAATTTCATATAAATAGATTAATATGAAGAAACTTCCAAAGAGATAAAGAGAATATTGGTCACTACACCTATAATCACACTATCATGAAGTAGAGTAAGGTTTGTGAAAAAAAAGTGATGCATCAAAGAATGGCTTCATATGTTTCCTCACACAAAATAATATGGTTGTATCTTATGACTCACATAAATTCAGTAAAATTACCCAATAATTGATTTGGATCTATCAACGATAATATTTATATTAAATATATGGTGGATTTATATATATGGTGTAAATTATGATATATATTGATAATAAGTTTTTAAAGTATATATTCACATAGATTGAGTTGAGTAAGAATCAAAGGAGATGGTTGGAGTTAAATAAAGACTATGACTACTCAATAAATTACCACCCATGGAAGGAAAAAATTGATTGATTCTCTAATAAAGAATGATTATTCTACCTTATCCGTGATTAGGATGGAAAGAAACCCAATACTTATGTTTTTTATTAGGATAGACCAAATAATCATAAGATAATTGGAGAAATCTCATTTTTCCCAATTGAAAACTCAAACGTCCATCCATGTGAAGATCAAGGAGGTATAAAACGAGGATTTATAACTATAGAAGAAGGAAAGTGTAACACCTATAGATTTTATTTTAAATTATTTTAAATGGATATTATGTTAAATGGAATGTATCATACATAACACTGAGCTTAAACAAACCATGATATAATATAGATATATTATTATTTAGTTATAATCATTACAACATAGTCATTGGATTGGTGGGTATGAATAGAAATAACTAAATTATAAAATATATAAATAAAGGTTTTCCTAATACAAATTTATTGATAAATTCCTAATAAATAAGTATTTAATTTTTTATTATAATAAATAAATCATAAAATTTTAAGGATGGTTAAGGTTCAAAAGGTGTATTTTTCAATAAAAGAGCATTTTATTATATTTTTTATTTTTGATTTAAAAGTTCAATTTATTAATTTAAGAAATTAAAATTTATAAAATAAAATTCATTGAAATAATCATTTAAAAATAATTATATTTTTATTTTTTGTATTTTTCTGAAATAGTCATTTTTTTGGTGTATAATGAAAAACACAATTTTATAAATATTTTCACTTTTATGTCATTATCATGATGTAATAATAACTTTAATGTTTGTGAAAAAAATTTCAAGAAAAAATATATACTTAATAAATAATATAATGTATTTAAAAGTAAAATTTTAAACTTATAAATTTATTTTTGAGATTATGGAAATCTAAGTAATGATTTTATTCAAATAAAAACTATTTTATGTACTTCTCTGTTAATCAAGTTTTTATAAAGTACAACTCAAATTTGAATTATTTTTAAAATAAAAAAATTATAATATTTTAAAAATATTAATCCATTTAGTTCAATTGAAATCATAATTATACATGATTTTGGTATATACCGATTTTTATGCATAAAAAGGTATTTTTCTAAAAATTGGATTTCATTGCATTTTACAAACTTTTATTTAATATAATTTCATCCAATTATAGAAAATTAATCTTTAAAATTAGATTTAATAATTTTAATTAGTAGGTTAAAATTTATAAATGAGATCAATTTCATTTTTGGCTATTATGAATAATAACATTGGTAAAAAGTTGTCACCACAGTAAAGGGTGAAACATGTTAAATATTGTTTAAACTTTGTGATAAGTTCAAAAAAAATGCTTAAATATTATTATATGTGAGTATTTAAACTCTTATAACCTTATCATAGAATGGATATATATTTAGTTCCACTTTTACATGAATAATACTTTATAATATTTTAAAACATTGAAAAAATACAAGAGTACCACTCACCTCACTTATAAAAGGTCACCCAATCTTCTCTCCTATTCACATAATTTAAACCTTTTTGATCGACCAATATCTTCCAAAATACCTTCTAAAAATAAATACCAATTTAATAGAGGTATTTTTCTAACCAAAATACTAACCTAGAAGATTTAAGGTGTAAGTTAAATGAGGTTTTCAAAGAAGTGTATAACTCTTAACCGAGTGTTTTCATGTTTATTTATCCTTATAACTCATTAAAATATTTTATAAACATCATTATATATTACATAACTATATTAAACATAAATAAATTCTATTATTTTAATGTCACAACCCTTTTCTATATCCTTTTCCATCCTATGGAAAATTAAAACGATGCTAGTTCGTATGTGTCGACTACCACCTTCACAAAGTGATGTGTTTCATTTTTCATCACCTCCTCATATGGATGGTTTAAATGATTGATAAAATGAATATATATTATTTATAACACAATTATTATTATTAAATATAATATATTTCTTAACTTCTTACCCTTCTAGCCATTGGAATATGATAACGTCGCTAGTGCGATTGTGTGGACTACCACCTCCACGAAGCGGTGTGATTCTTTTTTTAGTAACAAATCACATGGATGGTCATAAGTATGGAAATAATTGGTAAATATTACATTTATAACGTATTTATAATTCTATAAAAGTAAAATATTTTCTACTTTATTTCTTTTCCACCTAATAGAAAAATGAAAATGTCAATCATGCATTCGTACGGACTACCATCTCCATAAAATTATGAGATTCATTTTTCATGAACAACTTAAATGGTTTTAATATTTAATGTATATAAAATATAATTTTAAACTTTTTCAAATTAATTTCATAATTTAACATTTACCCCTTTGATCATGGTCAATGCACCAAAGTTATTTTCAAATTATGAACGGAATAACCTAAAAACATCTAACATAAACATAACTAATTTAGTAACTATATAAGACATGGTAACAAATGAAAATAAGATAATAATAAGTAAATTTACTTGAAAAATGTTATTAATCAAGTATAAAATTTAAAAAAATATTATACATGAGTTAAAGTATATATAAAATGATTTGGGGTCCAAGGTAAGAGATTTCTTGTCTCAATTTCATTTCTTTGAGATTTATGACATTTTTACCACATATATTATTTTTTGTGGTTTATATAATAAAATATGAATATATTTTATCATTAATTTACTGAAATTATATTTGTTTAAAAATCATTTTCTTGTTATCTCCTATAAATTTCTTTTTATTTAAAAGTTACCAATTTTTTTGCAAATTTTTTTTAAATATTGTTTTAAATGTTTTAAACTCTCTTTACTTTATATCCATATTCATTAAAATGTTTCTAGAATGTTCTTATTTTTGTAAAAAATATATTTGAAGTAAATTTTAAATTATTATTTAATTTTTATAATTTTTTTATAGAGTAATATTTTAAATGTTTTCAATATGGGTCACTTTTGACACTTTTTTACCCTTTTTTTAAAATAATTTTTTTAATATATATGGAATGATCAAAACATACCTATGACATAACTATTATTATTTAATAATATTAATTTATAAGTTTTCATGGTTTTTCAAATAAAAAATTATTTTCCATTATCCTATTAAATTTTCATTTTAAATATTTTCAAATAAAAAGAATTGTTATACATATTTTTTACGAGAAGCCATAAATTATTTCTCTATAAGTATTAAAATAAATAATTTATGAGATTTTATAATTTAAATGGATGATTATATGTGTTTTATATATACTATATTCCATTTATACTATTTTGGATGACCAGTGAGCCTGATATATCATTCCAATGCATTGGGTTATGATTTTGTTCTTTGTTGAATTATGTTGGAATTAACTGAGTAAGTTATTCCATTTTTAGGGGTTCTTATAATATTTCTATGAATATTATTTCCCAATTAATCTATATAAATTTTATATGAATGGAAATTTTTTAATGTAAATAATTCAATTTTAAAAGGTAAGCTAAAGATTTTATATTTAATGGAAATTTTATAACCCTTTTAAGGGTGAAAGGTACGTTTTTAAGAAAATGTTTTCATTAATACACATGTTTTACAAGAGATCATATAAATTGTGAATTTTCATTTAAAATTGATTATTAGATATTTTATAAAAATATTTAGGAAGTTTATTTTATTTATTAATCAATTAAAATATTATTTTAAGCTCAAGTTTGATAATATAGAAAGAAATTTTTTTATGGGATTTCATATTTTTCAAAATAGACAAATAAGTTTCTTTATTTTTATATACATAACTAAGATTTTTATAATTATATCAAGTTTGAAAATGTATTGTATAGATTTTAAGGATGATTTGAAACTATATCAATGTTTATCTTTTTTCAATGAGGATTTATTTGAAAATAATGAAATATGTTCTGAATAAAACATGAGTTTAAATTTATGAATCCTTTTTTTTGGAAAAATGGATTTTGAGTAGAAGTATTCACTTTTTATTTTAAGGGTTTGAGATATAATAATTTTTTTCGAGTTTTATAAAACTACAAAACTAAATGATCATAGGAATTTAAGAAAATTCAATCCTTTTTATTAGACTCATTATTATGAATCGTTAAAGTCATGAGTCTTTATCATAATAAAAATTCTAGAGTTCAAACTTGAGATTGAAGGAATTATAAGACTTATGAAAAAATATATGTCCCTTCAATACAAAAATTAAAGAAACTAGTGAATTATGCACATAACACATAATTATATCTCCATCCTAGAATAAAAATTATTTATAAATATCCCAAGGATTATTTCTAGTGGGAAAACATAAAGAGAGAAATTTCTAACTATATATCTTGATATTTGGTCTACTAATAAGCTAAGGAAGAATGATAAAATCCAAAGGGGATGATAAAACCATCACCTATACCTATATGTAAATGGGATAAAATATCCCTGGATTTCATTGTAGTTTATCTTAATATCATTAAATTATATATTTCAATTTTTTTATAGTTGATTTCTTTATGAAGTTAGAACATTTCATTAATATTCCATAATATTTCTCACTTGATCTGCTTTATAAGATATAAATAAAGGAAGCAGTAAGGGTTCCTCAAGTACCACTATAAATTGTATATAATTGGGATTCTAGGATTACCTCAAAGTTCTAGAGAATGATTTAACAAGCATTGGATAAATTTTGCACTACTTATCATCCTCATAATGATGGTATATTTTAAAGGACTATTCAAAACCTGGAAGATATACTAAGATCCTACTTTATTAATTTCAAAGAATATTGGGAATATTTCCTTCACCTAGTAGAGTTCTAACTTAAAAAAATTCATTCTAGTATTTAAATGTAACTATATGATAATTTTAATGGGAAGAGGTAAAGAACACTAACATGTTGGGATAAATTAGATAGCACAAGATTTTGGGAATTTGTAATTCTTAGGATTTGTTCGATAAGATTCAAACCATTCAGTGAATCATTAAAACTATAAAAAGTTGACAGAAGAGCTATATTGATACTCATCAATGAGATTTGATGTTTTATGAAAAATAAAAGGCATTCTTCCAAATATCACATTAAAAGGGGTTGTGATATTTGGTGAGAAGGGAATGTTGAGCCCCAGATACTTTGAAAACTTCAAAATTCTAAATTTTACATGTATGAAAGGTTATTGAATTTCATTCCCACAAAACTAATCTCTTGAAAATGATGTGTTCCATGTATCACTTATAAGGTAGTACATACTTAACCTTCCACATGTACTGAACTCAAAGGTAGTACCACTAGAACATGATATATCTTACAAGGAACAACTGTTAAAAATATTGGATTATAGAGATAAAGTACTATAAAACAATAACATTTACTTGATTAATGTTATCTGGAGGAATCATAATATTGAGTAACAAAAATGGGTATATAAATATGTAATGAGAGAGAAGTACAATATTTTTTTAATAGATTAATGAAATTTAAAGAGATAAATTCTATTAATGAGGTAGAATATAACACCCAATGATTTTATTATAGCTTTAAATTTTAATTATTTCTAAGTGTTCTATTTATTGTGTTATGTGAAATAACAAAAATAAAATAAAAAATGACTTATTTAATTTCTGTATAATATTATAATAAAAATGAAATTCATTAAAAGATAATAGAATGAATCATAATTATTAAGATTATTAAAGGAATGAAACCACATTTAAATAAAAAAATTACATGGTTGAAATTCACCTAACCATGATCTTATATGAAGATAATACCTACAATTATAAGTATAGAAAGAATAAAACATGTTAAAATTATGAGAAATATATTAAAAAAATTTGAAAATATGATGAATGATTTTATTGATTCATGTAAGGCTATATATAAGAATGTAATATGATCATCATATATATGGTTATTGGTTATATGACCTTTGGACATATGATTGTTAAATATATAGTTATTGGATATATGGTCATTATATTTACTTGCATCCAATAGGTACATTGAAGTTGTATAATTTTTAGTAAATTTTTTTAAATAATATAATTCAAATATTATAAATAATTCTGGAATGAAAAAAAAATATTATAATTATTTAAAATATTTAATTATAAAAACATTTATTTTTATTCTTTATATATTTTTATTATCAGTAAATAATTATTTGATGTGTTTATAAAAATCAAAGAAATATTATAACACCAATGGATTGAGAAAATTAAATGGTTAGAGTATAAATAAATGATTTTAATGAGATGTGATTAAAATCATATAATTATAAAAAGGGATATTTTTAAAAGAATTTTTTTGTCTAAATGTATTTTATTTTACCTTAAAAAATTAAGTTGATAACTTTTATGGATTAATATCTTAAAATTAAAATTTTTAATGTATGATAAAATATATTAACACTTTTTTAATTTTTAATTTATATGAAATATTATTAGGAACACTTAATGTTTTAAATAAAGTCATTTTTCTATAAAAACATTTTCCCAATAAATTTAAAATTTTACTTTAATAATTAAATTTATTATATTAATAAACTGAATTATATTATATGGGTTTTAGTTTTTGAATCATAATCTTAAAATTTGTTGCGATGTTCAATTTCATTTCTAGGGTAAAAATTACCGAGGTAAAAGTGAGTTTCCATAGTAAAGGGTAAAATGAGGTAAAATTGTTAAATTAACAAGTAAAGGAATAAATTATTTATATAATTATATATAATTATTTTATGAGGATATTCATGTCTTAAATATACCATTTATCTACCTTGGATCCACTTTTTATGTAAAATAATAGCCTTACACCTTAGGAAAGAGTATTTATGGAAATACCACTTAAAGCTACCATATTAAAGAACCCCTCCTTTACCCCTCCCGAAAAACTCTTTTTATTTAGGTTTTCTCTTGAATAAATTCTAAAACTACCACTCCCAAATCCTTATTAAACATTTTTTAGCTTCTAGTACCACGATGGTGCCCTAAATCCTTCATTATTAAGGAACCCATTTTGAGGAGTCAATTCCTCAAAGCAATTGTCTAGTTCTTCACCATATTTTTCAATTACATTATCATATAAAATATTTAAAAATTTCATTCTACACTATATTAATGTTATATTAAAATCATTATTTTTATTTAAAAATTATATTACTTTTATATAGTTATATACTCCTACTCATTCATAAGTATGACATGTTCTTGTTTAGGGTGATTCAACCACCCACATGAATGATGCTATACCAAAACCATCATTTTCATCATAGATGAGTCTCTAAATATTAATAATATTAATATATGACATTAAATATTAATTTATGTTATATATATGATTCTTTAAAGTTTAAAAAAATTATTGGTCATTATAAAGTAACTCAATGTTATCAATTTATTACCTGAAACATGATCATCATGAAATTCTATTCTCATGAACTATACCAATGATTTAAATAAAACATAAATGTATCTAAATATATACCAGAAATAAAATTATGAAACTAACATTACTAATATGGTAATGATGAACTTTTTATTAAATAGTGAATATCAACATCCCCATTATTAAACTTCACAGAGATAATAAAAAATACTAACATTAGATAATGTAAAGAAACAATAGAAAACTAATATATATTAACTAAATGATAATAATTGAAGAGTATAAATGTTAATATATTTGAATAAGATTCTATAATAAGTTATTAACATTTTTATCTTTATTATATAGGACATTAAAGTGAAATTTTTGAAGTTGCGAGTAAAAGAAAGGGTTTCTTTTCCAATATCACTTTAAAATCAAGAATGTTTATATCTAAATTAAAATTTTAGAAAATCATATGTCCATTCTCTCTAAAACCACATTTATTTTATTCTCCAATAGTTTCTTTGTATTTATATTTATATTTACTATTTTACCTCCCTTTGGTTCATAATTCTACTAAAATGATTCTTATAATTTGAGTTGACCTTGTCTCTTATTTTATATCAAAAAAATTTCTACTCAATGTCCATGTTTTTTATAAAAAAATATGGATTTTCTTATACATAATTTTATAATTTATTAATATTATTTTATATTTAATTTGAATTTCTATTACAAAAATATAAAAGTAATCTTTTTTTGATGTTTTCCCTATAGTTACATTATCCCTATATTTTCTTTAGTTTTATTTATAAAGATAACTTTGCAAGTTTTCATGGTTCTCTTAATTTATCATTATTTTTATAAAACTATTGTTTTATAAATTATTTCATTTTATATAAAATTTATAAAAAGGTAAAAGATATTTATTATTTATTTTTCAAATAATATTTCTAATACACGGATAAAGTGTTTTTCATCTATATCAGAATCCTTTAATGTTTCATATAATTTACTTGGGATATGCTCTAATGATTCCATAAACGTTCATCCTCTATATGGATTGTGATCATTTATTATTTAAATTTTCATGAAACTCATTTCATTCTCATATTAAATTAATATTTGATGGAATTATGAATCTCTTCATGTTCATGAGGCACACATATATATCGTTTTCTTTATATGATGGATAGTACTGGACTTATATAGCCCTATAATTCTTCAATTAAATATTTATATCTCATGAGATGATATTTATGGGACTATATAGTAAACTCAATCCAATAATTTTTTGGAAATGTGGAGTGAACCCAATCCAATAAAGTTTTAGGAATGAGGAGTGAAGCCAATCCACTATGGAGTTATATCCTCTATATGATTATGATCTTGGATGTGATCCATGCTATAAGATATGATTTTATATTCTTATTCCACATTCTTATATTATATTTATTTATTCTTACACATTTCCATGTTATGTTTTCATGGATTATGATAATTATCTCAAGATTCTACATTTTTTATGTTATGTTGTAATCCTTAAGTCAATATTCATGAATTATGTTCCATATTTTATAAATAATTATTTTGTTATATTATATTCATGTACCTTGATTATGTTCTCATATCCATATATTCATATTATGCTCACTTATGATCTTTTATTGATATCTCTTATGTTCACCCCTTACTGAGCATCTGAACTTACCCATTATTATCTATTTATTATCTAGGCATGAAGAATATTATTATATAAGATATTTATATAAGGGTATCATGTGTGAATATTTTTTATAGTAGATAATGAATAATGTTTGTAAAATAATTTGGTTATGTATCTACTATCTGAATTCTCTAAAACTATACATTCTAGGGTGTGATTTCTTTTGAGATGTAAAGAATATTCATGTAAAAATATATATTATATAAGTTTGTTATAGTTGTTCCATCTCAACCAAACCCCTATTTGATATTATATAATTTCTTTCTTCAGTGAAAATAACATATTATTTCTCTATAGTAGATAATTACTTCATCATCGATAATTGTGACACTCAACTAATTGTTGTATCACCAAATGTATAATCATTTCAAGTGATATTCTATCTAATATTAATATCTTTTTCAAATTATGCATCAATATATCCCTATAAATGAATTTATTTCATGAAAAACAAAGACATATCCTTACTCCCCTTCAAGTATATAAGTATCCAATTCACAACCACCCAATATTGTCTTCTATAATTTTCTATGTACCTACCAATATCTTTCATTTCCTGTGTTATGTCAATTTGAGTGAAAACCATGAAATACATGAAAATACGAATAATTGATTCATAAATAATTTTTTTTATATATTCAAATTCACCATCCATAGTCATTTAATACTCCTTTGTTAACTTTAAGTATCTCATAAGAGGAATAAAAATTGATTTTTCATTTAGTATGTTAAACCAGCTTAAAAACTTATCTATATAGGATTTTTATGATATCTTTAATATTATAGTAGAATAATATTTAATGAAAATAATCTTAAGAATATTTTTTATTTTTCCCAAAGATCCTTTACTTCAAATTATTTTTATAATTGCATATATTACTCATTTATATTTAAATCATTTCTCCCTACAATGAGAATATCATCCACATAAAATAACATAATTATATAGAAATCACTAAATGATTTGAAACTGTAACATTCATCCATTTATATTCTCTTCTAGTCATTATTTCCCATTAATGAATCAAATTTATGATTCAACTATCTCAGTACCTACTTAGCCTATATTAACTCGGCTTAAGTTTTCAGAAAATCTCCTCTTTTCAAGAATCAATTAATCCTTCTAGTTGCACTATAAAGAAAACCTCCTCCAAGTATCGATAAAGGAAGGTTCTCTTGACATCCATCTACTAAAAATGTAATCCCTACTAATCCAAAATTCTCAAAATAAATATGATATTGGTTAGTTTAACCATAGAATAAAAACTTTAGCATAATACATAACCTCTTTATAATGAAATCCATTCACAACAAACATTACTTTGTACCCTCTATGACCATCATGTTCTTCCATGACACAATATACCCAATTTCTATGAAATTTATTATTTTCTTTTGGTAAAGTAACAAGTTATCAGTTCTTATTTTCATATAATAATGAAATCCCATCCTTAATTACCATATCTAATTTATTGAATCTTTAATGTACATTTATTCTTCCTAAAAATTATTTTCTTCACCATAAATTAATCATAAAAAATGAATATATGGTTCAAAATTTTACTAGATTTTATATCATTATTTACCTCTAAAGTGGAATCTCCATACCAGGGTTCACTAACGGATTCTCAATATATATATTCTATTTTTTTTTGGTATGCCTCCAAGTTCAACCTGATCATAAGAATTGGGTGACTTTCACCCACTATCATATTTAATATAATGTATTTAATATTTTAAAAAACATTTTCAGGAAATATTACTAATACATGATTTATCATGGGGAGTGTAAAAAGAATTTATTTCCAATATAAAATATAATTACAGTGGTAATCTAGGTTGTCTCCTAGAGAGGATAGCACATAAAAATTATTTTTCACTTTTTTTATTGAAGAGAATATATTTTGAGTCGTATTATGGATTTGAAAAAGGTTGAAGTAATTAAAAAAGTGTTTTGAAAATAGTCTATGATAATGTGATCTTTTTAGGGATGGATAAACCTATTATAATGATATCTTGGTTAAAAAATTATTTTTTCTTATTCCTCTAGGATTATAAGAGATAGATTCAAAAAATCAATTCCTCTCCCCCTTAGACCATATGGTGATGGTGGGAATATATCTAATTGAGATATTTGGTTAACATACCATCCTTCCCATGTTTGACAGTACTGTAAAGGGTCCTCCCAGTTAACTTAGGAAATTTTTAATTGAGCATTATTATTCCTAAACAACAAAACTATCCTACTACCACTTCCACACACGTTTTTGATTATAAATAAATTCACCACTTAGCTTCATAAAATTCCATCATATATAAAATAAAACCATGTTGAGGGAGATAATGGTTCATTTACCATATTAATAGATATTAGCAGAATCTAAAAAATATATTCTCACACATGATAATGTATATCAATATTTGAGTATTGAAATGATCTTAATAGAATAAAGAAATGGTTTTATTATGTGAAGAATTTAAACTTAATAATTTAATATGGTTTTCACCTTCCCTTACTTGATCACTCAAATTTTACCCCTCCATGTGAATGGGACTTGAGAAGAAAGGGTAAAAGAAATTCATTACAAAATAAAATAAGAAAAATGTAAAAGAAAATAAAATAAAACAGTGAGAGAATAGGGATGATAACAAGGGTACCAAACCAATTATGATTATCCCTGATCTATTGTGTGATCATATCCTCTTAAAGGGGTATGGTTTCCTTCTTTTAAGTTACTAGTCAAACTATTAAAATATCCTCATTTAGAATTATGATGGTTTTGATTTTCATCATGAAAAAGATGTCTCATGATATGGTCTTTCATAGAATATAAATTTTCCTTCCATGGTTATTTATTCAAATAATATACATATTTGGTCCTACATGGAAGTTTCTAGTTAGTTTCATTAGTTCTGAAATGGTGGCCTAATGTATTAGATTAGATTTCAGGTGAATCCCCTAAAGTCTGCTCCTAATCTTTCATATGCTAAATTTTAACAAAGGAATAAAGTATTATGATAGGGAAAAGACTTATGTTTCATTATTTAATCCCTAATATGATTTCTTACACTTGATATTAATGTCATTAAATGGTGAAAAAAATTCATACGATGAGCCAGATAAAGCCTTACACTCAAGCATCGACGACTTATGATTGTCTAGGAAAGTTTTTTGATCAAATCATTTTGAAATTTATAGACCGATATAGAATTAGTAATTCATATATATATATATATATATACTTTTAAAATTTTCTAAAAAACATATGAAAATCTTGAAATAACTATAAAAAATGTAATCTTTATCCTAATAATTCAAAAGATCAATTAAAATAATTAAAACTCAATATTTCATCCTTTTTTATAATTAAATATGAAATGATATTATATTTAGAATAAGTGATAATTAGCCCTAAAATGATAGGATTAATTATTAAAATATAATATAAAATATATAAAAATATTAGCTATTCAATTTCCTCACACTTAAACCACATACTTCATATAGGTGAAATTCAAAAGATTACCAGAGAAAAATTCATTTACTAGACCCATTTGAGGTCCACGTTTTAATACCATGTTTCTCAAATTATCATTCCTCCTCAATATTATTATTCCTATTTTCTTAATTAATTATATATAATTAATTCTAATTTCATTCATCCCCTAATACACACTCATACCTAAAAACTATTAAATATTTCACTACATGACCATGTATGAATTTCAAGAAAGGTTTTTCTCATTCTATGTTCGCACATGCATTAATATAGTTTGATGAATTTATTTATCTATAACCAATGAGTTAAGTATTTGTGCATATCATGAGGTATTTAGGATCAAGTTAAAATATCTCTAAGGATTAAAGGTGGGTAGGTTTTGAATATAAAACTTTGAGTTTGAATGAGGTGTATTAGCTATAAAACAAAGCTCAATGCATGATGTTTACTTTCTTCCAAGAATGAATTCAACCATCACTTCTTATATCATACAGATAGCTCCACTCTTCAAATAATCCTAGGATACTCCACATTGTTTTTCACTCTAGCTTCAAAAAACATACCCTTCTTCTATTTCTTCTAGAAATAAACACACACAAATAGTTATATTTATATATTAAAATATTCTCTTTAAGGAAAAAGGAGATTCTAAATTTTCTTCTTGGGGTGTGGGACCCCCTTCATTTCTTTTAATAGGATATCCTTTGTAAAATTTTATGGAATCAACATTATCATCAATTATACCATCTTTCCTAATTGTATTGTTTTGGATTTTTCATACCCACATTTCTCATTATAAAATAACTTTTTTAGGGAAATAAAGGGACCTTTCTAATTCTGACTCTAGTGAATCTCAAAAAACATAAATAGAAAATATATAGAAAAAATTTCAACTATTCATACCATTATTTTCTATCAAAAAATCAGTATATAATTTTATAAAAAATATTTTAAAATTTTAATAGGTTCTACTAAATAGGGTTTTCATCTCCTTTTCCTCCTCCATCAACACGTGAATTAAACATAGATTATGAAAATTATTTTATAGAAAGGTGTATAGGGATATTATTCTTGTAAATATCCACATGAAAAATTTATTTATGAATTATAAGGGAATTAAGGTTTAATTTACATATATTATTGAAAAATATTTTCTATCAAAAGAATGAATCAATCATTTTAAAAAAAAATTCCTTTAATGCTCCATGTTTTTTATAATATTACACAACAAATTATGGTTATTCAAGTATGTCATTATTCTCTCATAAAATAGTTCATTTTAAAGAAAGTGTAAAAATTACTTTATAATTATCTTGGTTATGTGTTTAAAAATTTAATGTTAGTATATCATGGCATGAGTTTCCTTAATTGTTATGTTTTACATGAAATTGCTTCATTTAGATTTTGAAAAAAAATAATTTAAACATTCATCTAGTATGAGTTAATGGTTCAAATTATTTTCTTAACTTTGAAAGATATAAAATGTTTTCAATGTTATTTGATTTGATATTACAAGTTTCAAAAAAACAAACTGAAAGAAATAAAAACCCCAAAATTTTAAAGTCACAAGAAATAAAACAATAGAAAAATTACTAAACTACAAGGTTCCCTCCTCCACACTTAATTGATTTAGTGTCTTCAATGTATTCAGATTGATTTATTAGGTAAGAATATTATAAATAGAAATAAAACATGAAATAAAATATTAATAAAGTTTACAACTATGTGTGTTTTTATTGATAAATAGATTTGAGGAGTGTGATCTTCTTCACTGGTTATTGGGGTATTTTACCATGGAACCTTTCAGTATATGTCCATTAATAGTGAATGGGGTTTCCTCTTCTCCTTAAAAAATATTCATATCACCAAAAGGGTATACATGAGTAATATTAAATTGTCCTTCTCCTCTAGAATGAATCTTATTTGGAATTTTCTTGAGTTTAGAGCTGTATAGAAGTACATGATCTCCATGATGGAAGGATTTCTGTTGAATAATATAGTAATGATCCACTCTTGTTTTCTATTTTAAAATATTTGAATTATCAAAATCTTCTCTCTGGATTTCCACCAATCCATGTAGCTACAATATTCTCTCATTACCTACTTTATTTTGGTCAAGATTCATATCACTTATAGCCTTGTAGGATTTGTGTTCTAATTCCACATGGAGGTGGATGATTTTTGAATAAATTAATTAATAGGGGATTATTCTTATGGGTGTATTATAGGATTTACTATAACCCCATATGGAGTCTTCTAACCTTTGGATCCAATCCTTCCTATTTTTTTACTTAATTTTCTAGAATAAATTTTATTTCTTTAATAGAAACTCCATCTTGGAAATTTTTGGGGGGATAGTAGGGTTTCAATGTTTTATGATATACTCCATACATCCTCAATAAAGTCTCTATTATCCAAATTCAAAAGTGATACCCTTGATAAATAATTATGTATTTGGGAACTATAATCCTAAACAATATGTCATCCCTGAAAAAATCACAAACAACATGAGCATCATCCGTTTTGGGGGCCTTGGCTTTCATCAATTTTGAGACATAGTCCATAAAAAGTAAAATATTATAATTTATAAATGATATCAAAACTATTAACATGAAATATTGTAACATCCCAGGTAAATAAAGAATAAAGAATTTTCATATTTATTAATATTTACGAATTAAATATTAATTTTATTTTAAAGGGGTTTCTATGTTCGATAGCGTACCTGATACGCAACGATGAGTTTCTTTGAAACATACGTAGCACACTAGTAATAAAATAATATTATTTTGAATGTTAGTTAACAAGTAGCCGTTTTACTGGCGGGAATGGATAGATATAACTAAAATATGATTAGATATGTTTTTAAATGTTTATAAATTTACCCAATAAAAGATAAAGGCTTAAAATACGGAAAGAGTTCAATTTTAGGGCATATATACTCTAATTTTCACTAAAGGTTCACTTATCACCTTTTAATGGTGAACCGTCATTAAATATGGTTTTGATCACTCTTATAATTTATTTTGGACCAAATATAACTCTTCTTTAGAATAGGGACATCAAAATTTACTTTGTGTAAATTTTTGGTACCTTTCTGATAAAGTTCTTTTTTTTATGAATAGTGTAAAATGTTGTATTTTAATTCAAAACCTCTTTTTAATCTAATTTATTTATATGATTATATTATCTTTTTATTTGGTTTTAAAGTGAAATTAGAAAATATTTTTACCATTAAATCCAATAGTGGTCGTTGGAATTAATTTCACTTTGAAATCGGACTTAAACTAGTGTCAATCTTTTGATACTTATTGTTTCACAAAAACACGCTATTTGCTCTGACAGCGGGAATTAATTATTAAATTAATTAATTTGACTTATATATTTTGAATTTTGTAAAATGGACTTCATTTTTGAATTCGGAATATCAAATATAGCTTAGGGTGAATTTTTGGTAATTTTCTGAAAAACTTCAATTTTTGATGAATAGTGAAACCACTAAGTGGTAATCAAGCAAACTGATTTTTCAGTTAAATGAAATTTTACCACTAATGTGTATTGAATTTTGAAAATCCGACATACATGGTTGTAATTAAGAAGTAAAATGTGGTTCTGTGAGATTAAAATAATTTTTTGGTGAATAGTAACTTATTAAGTTCTTAATCGCGATTAGAGGTAATTAGTGTAATTTAATGTAAAAATGATATTATAAGAATGTGAAAACACCATGACACTTGTCCTACACCTATTGGGTGAGTCATGTCCGACCAATACAAGCCATGGTCCAACTTGGGTACCCCATGGAGCCACTTTAGTTGGAAAATGACTTTAATATATTTTTATTTAATGTTAAAGTGAAAATGACACTAACATAAATTTTTTTACTAAAATAATTTTTTAGTGGAGTTATACAAGTCCAAATTTTGATTATAAATAGTAATTGGAAATCTAAAAAGATTTCCTACATCATAGTATTTTTTTTATAATTTTTAGACATTAAATAAATTAAATTATATATGACATAATAATGATGCAGTGATGACATCATTATTTGACGATTTAAATAAAATGGAATGATAATGAAAAATCTAAAACCTACACATGGACAAAACCAATTGGATGAGTGGATTTAGAACCCTTATCAGCTTATCCACGAATTATATCAATGTGGGGCCTTTTAAAACCGAAAAACATTTTCAAATAAAGTAATATTTCTTTACTTTCCAAAAGTGCCCCTCCTCTCCTCTTATAAAAGGCCCCCACCTCTACCTCATTTCACACACTTCTCAAGCCTTTGGATCGGCCAACCCCTGCCCAATTACTCTCTCCGCATACCTCTCCTCATCCTAGAGGATTCCCTTTGGGCATAATCCTTTCAAAGGAAGCCTTTAGGCTCAAATCAAAAGGAGTTACACTTTTAAAGGTAATTCTTTCTCTCATGTTCATTTGTTTTATTTTGCTTCTCCAACCCCCTAAACTCTTTTTATTTACTTATTTTGTAACAAAACCAGTATCTTCAATATACAAGGATGTTGTTATAATATTTATTTGAGCTACACTCTCACACAACTACATCAAATGGTTAAAGAACATACGGTTTCTGTGGATGGAGAAATTCTGCCTCCCGAAACGATGATTGTTCAACACTCATTTAACACCTTCAAAGGTGGCCATTATGATGTCACTATTTTTATATATGATATATAATATGTTTATTTTTTCCTTAAGCTTCTGTTTTTTTTCATTTTGGGAATACCTTTATGGTTTCCATTATGGGTAAACACGATATCTTCATTTTAGGAAGTGCGGACTACCGCCCCCTCAAAGTGATGTGATTCGTTAATGCCATATGTGGGACGTGTAAAGGATGGATTTAAAGTTATTATATATGATTTTATACTGGAATTATAATATACCTATATATAATTATTATTTATTTCCATTAAAGTATGAGATAGAAATGAAAGTAGCGTTCATGCGTACGTACGGCTTACCGTCTCCATGAACGGTGCATTTCATTTCTTATCACCAAATGTAATGTACTATTAAAAGTACATGTATATAATGGATATATATAATTAATGATATATCTAAATGATTAATATAATTCTGGAATTAAAATATACATACCTCTCATTTAGTTTTAATTCCACTAATATGACAAAGAAATGAAAGTAGCGTTCATGCGTACGTACGGCTTACCGTCTCCATGAACGGTGCATTTCATTTCTTAACTCTAAATGATTATGTAATATTATAAATACATGTATATGCTGGATATATATGATATATATGATATCCAAATCAGGAATTTCATTCTTGATATAAAGAACTTTTAACCACACGAACAACATGTAATTGTAAGAAGTCAACTTTCGACTTAAGAACCAAATATTGACAAAACAAACATTATTAACTTAAATGGTTACATAATGTTTATAACATGGAAATAAGTGATATAAAAAGAATAATGAACTTTAAAAAGGTTCTTAATCAAGTATAAATTAACTCAAGTTTATTATTCAGGACGTTAAAGAACGATCGAGTCAAGTCGGACCCAAGGTAAGGGACTTCGTCTCAATCTCCTTTCATTGAGGCATATTTCGTTTTATACACAACTTTCTTTTATACGGTGTATAAACTCCTTTGACTTTTACTTTTATACAAAAGTAATCTTTTTATACGAAGCGTTTTACTAAACGACAAAAAGGAATGTTTATTTTTAATGTACGCGGTGACAACGACCTTTTTCCGCCGCCGCGAGTATTATTTGATCTTTGGCTTTCTCAACAAGCCGTAATGTTTTTAGAATAAAATAAATACCATATACTCTTTTATGTATTTTGGTATTGAAAATGGTTTTGATAAAGGATTCTATTATGTCATTATATTTATGATATATTGTGATTGAAATGTGGAAATGATATCTTTCCTTCATATTGGTTTTATGTTTTATGATTTTACATTGGTACTTGGACATTTTAATGGGTGGTTACGTTATAAACCATATGACGGGTGGTGCCGTTAATACCAGGACGGGTGGTTACGTTATAACCTCCAATGCATTGGGTATGGAAGTCGGCCGTATGGCTATTCCATTAAGTATGTATGGAAATTGTCCTAATGGCTATTCCATTAAGTGATATGTGTGGAAGTCTACCGTATGGTTATTCCACTTAAGTATGTTTATGTCCCAAGTTACCTTTATATATGTTATGTTTTCTTTATATGGGTTTTATGGTAATCCATTGGTTACAAAAATGTAAGTAATGATATTTTATTCAGTGAAGAGTTTTTACTACTTCATAAAGGTGAAAAGTATTACTTTGATAAAGTATACATGGTTTACTTTTTGTTTTGATAAACTAACAGTTTTTATTCTTTGTGTATCCCTTACTGAGTTTTTATGCTCATCCCAAGTTTTTCGAAATGTTTTTCACAGGACTTAAAGTGGAATAAGGTCAAGGATGGGATCAAGGGAATTTCATGCTATCTAAAACATGGAATATAGACATCTTTATTTTTAAGAGTTTTTATTTTATGGAGACTTAGTAGAAGTGTCTACTTTGTAATCTTTTAAGATGTAATAGTTATGTTCTAATTCTCTAAAACTCTAAACCTGAAAAGATCCTCAATGTGAATTATTCATTTAATTCAATATTAAGTGAGGTTTAAGGCTGGGGCCTTATAAATATATTCCCAAAAAATTAAAAATTTCACAATATCTAATAGTTTTTTGAGGTATTTCTAGTATTTTTGAAATAATTATAGAAAACTGACATTTTTCACATTTATTACAAAACTCATGTGCATATTTAAATGTGGAGGGATAATAAATTCTAGATTATAAGAATTTTATAACTATCTTTTATGGTCATAAGTTTATTTAAAAATTTAAAGTGTGAAAAAACTCAAAAAAACAATTTAATTCTAGGAAAACATCTACTTAATATTTGATCATTGCAAATTTTCTAAATGAATGGATATTCCAAAATATAAAATCTGGAATTATATTTGAGTATTATTTTTTTTATAATAGTTGAGATGGAATTAAATATAATAATTTATCAAATAATTTAATTTTTCTACATACTAAGCTACTTCCCCTAACATTATGTTGTGTTTTCTTCTAGAATGTGGTCATTCAATGGGTTTTGGTATGGGATTTTTGCTTCAGCAATGTGGGGCAGTCTACTTAGGTGATGGAAAACCTAATTTCCATCTCCCATTTTGTCTTTTATTTCTAGTTTAACCTGCAATAGTATTAGCATCTATATTACAATTATGTTCTGGTAATGTTCATTCTTTATAAAATATCTAAGAGTTGTATGATCAGAAAATACATAAACTTTAGTTCCAAGAAAATATGATATGGATTATTCTAATGAAAAGACAAATTCAAAGAACTATTTTTCTATAGTTATATAGTAGAATTGGGTAGAATATAATGTTCTTAAGGCATACACAATATCTTTTTATTTTTCCTCCATTATTTTGGGAAATAACTACAAAAAGTACTTGATTGTATTCATCACATAGTTATTCGAATGGATGTTCCCAATTGGGTGGTTGCATCACTGGTGGGGTTATCCGTATCCTATCTATTTTATCATAGGATTCCCTGGAATCCTTATTGAAGTTAAATTTAGCATATGTATTATATAATATATAAATAGGGAGATAAATTATACTTAAATTTTGATGAACCTCCTGTAAAATCCTACATTTCATAAAAATAATCTAACATTTTTCACACAAGTGGGGTATGTAAAAGAATTTATTACTTTTATTTTTGACTTATCCACTCCAATTACTTGTTTTGAAATGATTTGATCAAGGAAAATTCCTTTTTTCATCATAAAATGTCACTTTAAAAAATTTATAAAAATATGTTATTCAATGAAAGTGTTCAAGAAATTTTTCATATTTTTCAAAAAATAATGAAAAGGGTTTTCAAAAAATGTGAAATAATCTCACAATACCTCTAAAAAATCCTCAAAGTGTTAAGAAAATATAATTACCAATTATCTCTAAAATTTACCTAGAGAATTACAAAGTCTAAATGAAATATTTATATAAGTGAAGGTGCCAAAGTGGAATATAAAAGTTGTCTTCTCATGATCCTTAGGAGTAATATATACATGAACATAATCTAAAAATCCATCCAAAAAGATATAATGAGTACTCATTTCTAATCTTTATAAAATCTAGTCGATGAAGTAGATAGGGAAGTGATCTGTCCCAGTGACATGATTTAGATTCTTATAGTCTATGAAAAATCTCAAGCTATTTTAATTTATGATATGGATTAATTCATTCATTTCATTTCTCAAAATAGTTAATTTAGTTAACTTAGGAACTATTTAGATAGGGATAACCCATTTAGAGTTTGGAATTTGATAGATGATCCCCACTACAAATAGTTTCTATATTTTCTTATTTATTACCTCTATCACAGTGGGATTTAGACTCCTTTGGGGTTTCCTAAATGGTTGTGAATCTTCTTAAATTAGAATTTTTATGAGTAATGTTTTGGGTTCATTTTTAAGATATCACCTATTCTCCATCTGATTACTTATAAATTCTTTCTCAAACATTCAATAAGATTTTTTTAGTTTATAATTTTATTATTAGAAATTAATATAAGTAAATTTTATCTTTCCATTAAATGTATAAGTATTAATTTTATAGTAATTTGTTTTAATTATACATTTGGGGTTTTTTTTAAGTGATTCCATTAAACTAAGTTTTATTACTCCTTAATTTTTGACTTCCTACAAACTAGGAGACACATCAGCTTCTTTTTATAGGAATAAATCATTAGATCCCTTCAAAATTCAAAGAGTTATCTCTCTTTTTATATTGAAAATATAGTTTATAGAATTCTACATTGCCTCATTTTCTATGGGATTTCTGATAAAAAAATATTACTCTAAGGTTAAAATTTCTTGTAACATTCCTCGATATTAAAATGCTATAACTTATTCTCAGTGATATAGTGTAAATAGTAAATTTTTATTAGAAGGGCGCCTCATGAAGTCAAAAAAGTTAAAGTGTACCATGCTATATCCAAAATCCATGGTGAGAGTTCCTTCATGGATATTAATGATGGTATTAGTCATCTTTAAGAAAGTTCTCCCCAAGATAATGGGTGGGTGGCCTGATGCTTAATCCTCCTCCATGTTAAAAACATAAAATTAAGATGAAATTAGGATTCTTGGACTTTTACCAGGATATTTTCCATCAATATTGTTGGAAAAAAGTATATCAATTTTTAGTTTGGGCTACAACTCTTGTGGGATTTAAATATTTTATCATTAAAGAATAAAATTCAAGGATCCAATGGTGAAAGGAAAAAAAGACCTTGGATCTTAACATTTTTTAGGAAACTAAGGTATGATCACTATTGAGATTCTTCTTTCTAAGCTTATCACCCATTACCTTGAAGATACCTCTTCTAGGTGAACAACGGATCAAGAAAATTAACATATCATGGAATGTTTTAAAGAGATTTAAGAAGGGGAATATTTATTTCCACTTTCTAGAATATTTCTTGAATTTATTTTTGAATTAATTATTTCTTGTTCTTATTTGACTGAATCATTATTTATGGGAATGGTGGGTGTAATAATTTATTAGTTATTTATTTTTTTAAAGTGGGGTTTCTAGTCTCCTCCTCCTAGGTTCATTATTCCCCTCTTTCTCTTTATTTTATTTTTTCTAAAGTTGGTTTTCTATAGTTTTCTTAGAATTTCTAGAATTTATGGCCTTATACTCCTATGGTTTCGGGGGATGGGTTAAAGATCATATATTTCTAGTGGTGGAATATCATTGAAACATATTTTTTGATCATATTCACTATCTCCTTAGGTTTAGGTACTATTTTTCTAATATTGTAATTGTGTTTTGGGAAATTAATACTATTATTTTTCTGATCTATTTTACATAATTTATATGTTACTATACCTATGTACTTTATTGTTCCTAAAAAAGAGGTTATGAACTAGTGGATGGATTCTCATAGGTTTTCTTTTGATGAGAATTATGATTTCAATAGGATTGACTATAAGAATATTTAAAAAAATTTAGAAGGGTGGTGGGTTTAGAATTTTCTAGTTTGGTTATTAGAATGGGGGATGGTTTGAGTACTTCTTTTAATAGGGTGTGTGGCCTAGTTATTCAGATTTAAAAATCCATACTTGACCTATTTATGCTCTCTATATCTCAGGTTTTGTTGGAATTTCCTTGGCTGAAAGGCCTTTATGAAACATTCCATTCCTTTCTCTTCAACAAACTAGTTAGTGAAATGACTATAATACAAGAATAAACCATATACCTTGTGTATTTTATATTCAATAAATTTGTTTATATCCACCTATCTCACAAAATTGGTTAACTATTCAAGTTTAATTAAATGTAAATGTGGTGAATCATAGGTTCTTACCACATGAATTCCTATTATTTTAGTACATCGTATGATGAATTTTTTTAGTTTTGATTAATCTTCTCAATTAGTCCTTTGGATTTTTCTGGTTATTTTTCTCTCAAGGATATTATGAAGATATTACCAATAGGTTTTTATCATTTTCAGTTGGGCTTTGGTAGAATAATGTAATGAAATGGTTCTCTTCAATAACTTGATGGGGATAGCTATCACAGATATTTTTGAACAACTCAAAGTATTCATGGGGAGTTTCTCTAGATACTTGTATAAGGACATATATCTCCCTTGTAATTTTTTTAATCCTAGAGGTACAAAAAAATAATTGCATAAAGCACCTTTGAACATCATCCTAATCAAATAATTCACCTGATTTGTTTTGTGGTTCTAAAAATGAATAAAGTAATCACAATAGTGGTTTGAAAATAGTTTGTATGAGAAGGTGATTATGTTGGGGTTGGATAAACCTACTTCAAAGCTATCATGGTTCCCAAATTATTCGATATTCTTCTTGTATGATGATAATATAGAGATTCTACAATCACTTCCTCTCTCTCTCCCTCGACTAGATAGTAATGTTAAGAATATAATTAACTGAGATATTAGGTTAGTATACCCTCCTTCTTTTGTGTAATAGTTTTAAAGAGGTTCATCTTTATTGACTTAGGCTATTACCAATTTTTAACACCCCAAGATTCCATGGTATGCTTCCTTTTAAAAAATCCAATAGTGTGTACTACACACAACATCGAGTTTGAGCGCACCATAACCTTTCAAACTAGAAATTTAAAAAGCAATTATGAATATTATTATCAAAATTATGAAAATTAAAAAATTTATTTTCTAAAATAGACTTCATTTTTTAATTCAAAATTTCAAAATTATCTTTGGGTGAAATTTTGGTAATTTTATGAAAAGTTTCAATTTTTGATGAATAATGAAAATACTACATTGTTGTTAGAACCCAACTTTTTCATTTAAATAATTATTCTACAGTAAATTTATTTTAAAGTCACAATAGATAAATAATACATATATTAGTATAATATAGTTAATTGGAATTATTTTATAATATAATTATATTTAAAATGTTATTAAACTTTTGAACATCTCTTTTACCCACCTTCTAACCACATCTATGGGATTTGAATTAAACATAATTTTACCACTTTTGTGAATTAAATTTTGAAAAATAGGCATACTTTGTAGTAATAAGTATGAAAAATTTGATCCAATAAGATCAAAATAATTTTTGTTGAATAGAAAATTTTGGATTTTCCTTACCATGGTTGGAGGTAAATAGGATAATTATAGGTAAAATTAATATTATAATAATATAATATTACCCTAACACTTGTCATAATCTCATTGGATAAGTATATTTCGACAACAATCATCCTTAGGTTGAAAATATGATCCATTTAAGCTAATTGTTTTAGATTAAGACTTTTATTATATTTTATTTAAAGAAGGGTTAAAAATGACATATTCAAATTTTAATAACTATTTTAATTTTAATATGAGGATATATTAGGGATATGGTTGACTATAAATATTATTTAGAAATAAAAAAATTATTATCTACATAATTTTAATTTATTTATAACATTATAAAAAAACAATTAAATTAAATGGTAACACAATAATGATGCAATAATTGAATTATTAAACAATGAATCAATTAAATGATATTAAAAATATTAAAATAAATATAATTTGACTTAATTAATGACATCCAAAAAATTTATATAAAACAAATAAATGTTAGTGACATATTAGAAGTCTTGGATTGAAGTTATCATGTTAGTTTTATATTTTTAAAAATGAAAATTTTGAATACTATCAAAATTGACAAAAATGATTCTTTGAAATAAATATTATTTAATTAAATGTCATAAAATTTATAAAAATATAAGGTTCATACAAATAAGTAGTATATTTTTTAATATGTCATTAATGATCCAATTGGGGTTCTTTTGGAATTTTATAGTAACTATTTTAACTCTATAGTGTAAAAATACAAGAAGACACGGTAAGAGTTAAATTGTTTAACTAAGGGTCAAACCCAATAGATAAGGTTAATTTTGTGACCTGAACTTGTCTAAAAATAATTTTATTAGAGTATTTGTACCCATAATCATATTAAACACTAAATAAATTACTTTTTATCTATTTGTAACCAAAAATAAATTTATAATAAATTAATATTTTAAGATCTTCCAAAAGTGCCCCTCACATCTCTTATAAAAGGGAACTTATACTTCTCTTTAATTCACACATAAAAATTCCTTTGTATCGAAAAAACCATGCCCAATTATACTCAAAAAATTTCTTACTTCATCCTATATTCCACACTTTGGGAAGAAATACAATCTAATGAGTCCTTTTGTGAAAATCAAAAGGAGACACATGAAAAAGAGGTAATTGTTTTATCACCCCTTTCAAAGTTCTTTTCCTCTTCTACTTCCTCTTTTTATGTTATTTCCATTATAAATTAATAAATATACTACCTTATACTTTCTTATATGTTATTATAATTATGTTAAAACCATATTACTCCTTTTATACATCCTACAAATAACAATATCTCCATTCGTGCATACGTATGACTTACCGTCTCCACGTCGTAGTGTTATTTTTTATTCAAAACCACATTATTTGGATGGGTATAATGATGAGTATAATGGATGTAAATAATTAATATAAATTATAATTTTTCTTTATAATTAATATATCATCCAATTACATACCATTCAACCATTAAGAAAATGATATTATCGCTCGTGCAAACGTACAACCTATCATCTCCACAAAGCGATGAGATTCATTCTCCACATTAACCATTCATGAATGATTATAAAATTTATATGATGATTAAAAATAATAATTATTAACTTAATATCATTATTTATATGAATAAAATACATCCTATGGTTAAAAAACATGACCTACACAATAAAACATACATAGGAAAACAAAGCCGTTAACACCCAAAACATTGGTAATACTAAAATATTATTAACAAAATGATATAAGAGGATCACATATGATATCATAAATATGTATATGGCCCTGTTATAATTTAATAAAATGTTTTAAACATTATACATGAGTCTAACTAACCCTCAACTAAATGAAAGTTTAAGGTAAGGGTTAATTTCACAATCTTATTATTATTCAAGGTTTTTTATATATAAATATCTTCAAGGAAATATTTATCATCCATGTACATGTTTTTTAAAATTTATTTCAAAATATTATTGAAAATAGTTTCAAGAAATTTTTACCCATGTTTGAATTTTTATAAAATGTTTTTAAAAGGAATATTTCTGTCATTTTCCAAACGAGGTACTCTATGTCCTTTTCGACAAATTAAGGAAAGAATGTTTTTTAACTTATACGGAAGAAGCAGCTATTTTCCACCATTATGACTTCTTAATATTTTGAATCTTCCCTTAAAAACATACAAGGTCATTTTCATAATAAAATTTTTCTTTTATAAATTTTTTATTTTAAATAATTTAAAGAAAAAAGGGATAGTTCTCTCAAATAGTTTTAATGAATTTATCAGATTTTTTTCATCTATGTCAACAACCTTCATTGAATTTTATGCTTGATTAAGGTTGATTTATTATGATAGATTATTCTATATTGTATTTAAGGTTTTATTTTATGTTTGACTATGGATATTTTATTTTCATACCTTTTATGATTTATAGTTAAAGTATTAACATTTCATATGCTAGTTTTAATATGAATGTTTATGTTATATTTTACCCTTTTCATATGAGGAATGCATTGGACTTAGTAAGTGATAGGTGGGGCCTATTATAGACCCTTGATGCATCAGTATGTCTCATGAGAAAAACTTGAATCTTGGAACATGGCCATGATGGTATGGTAATGGTCTGGGCATGAGGCCTTGATGGTATGGTTATGATGTCTGACATTATGCATTTTCTCAATATGAGATTAGTTATTGATATTTTTGTGATTATTTGACTAGTAGAATATAAATGTGAAATTTTAAATGGTATTATTTTATTTATTCTTTCCATATTATGTATAATATTATGTTTAAAAGGCTTTTGTTTCATTTTTATACCTTTCCTTAAAATTTTATCCTTATTTATGATAGTTTCCACTATAATTTCTATCCTTACTGAGAATCTAAGATCACTCATTTCTTATGTTTAATTTTTCCCTTGGATAATAATAATTATATTATAACTAACCTTTATGGATAGTATAATATATATGTGTGTGTTCAAATGAAACATTATATAGTTTTTCATTTCATGATGTAATATAAAACTTGTGTTTCTATCTAGTTTTTTCAATGCTATTAAACTGATTAGTCCTTCATGATTTTATTTTCTTGTGACCATTAAAATGTAATAAAATAATGCACCAACTCTGGGAAACTAGATTTGGGGTGTTATAGTTGGTATCCATGTAAGTTTAGTACAAACATTGGAAACTAGATTTAGAAAAACATTGATTAAGGAATATTACCCTAAGATAGACTTTGAGGAAAATTATAGAGGAACGTCCTTAAATTTTTGGTAATGTAGAGATTATGTGGGTATTAGTAGAAAATAAATCCATGTATAGATACTACAAGTGTATGTGGTTCTGGCATAGATGTACCTAGGGGTGAAAAATCTGATATGGTGTTCTAGGCTTGACTCTATGTAACCTAGTATACGACAACAGGAATTATTGTGTATCTGGTTTGGCACTCCCGAGGTACATGCTTTGTATAATTCATATTTTTATTAAAACCCATTATTAAGGATTTATGATTAACTATGTCCTCAAAGATACCATGTTCATGATTATGGATTATATATTCATATATTTTTCAATTTATGTCAAGTATTTTACTAGTTTAGAATTATGAATTATGATTCAGAACCTAATATAGTGTATGAAATTTTTTAAAAATTGTACCTAGTGGAAGAAAGGAAAGTTTTATCAATTCATGTAATCCATGTAGGTATTTCCATCCTATGAAATATAATGAAAGTGGAGTTGGTTATACAACTGGTGATTAACAGATTATAACCATAATGGGACAACTAACTCATGTTATGAATAATAACCTTAATCGTATGGAGCACCCTGATCCATAATGCAGAGGATCAATGTTAGACCTCTTAATGAGACAATAATCACCAGAATTAAATGGGACTAAAAATCCATTTGTAGCTGAGAAATGGATAAGTTACTTAGAAAAAATATTTCTTGATTTGGGGAGTAATGAAATGGAAAAAGTTTTCATGGAAATTTACTATCTCTCAGGAGATGCGGATCAAGGGTGGTTATTAATTCAAAATACAAATGAAAGTGAAGAAGTAGAAAATATGGAATGGAGGGAGTTTAAAGCACTTTTATTTGAAAAATAATTTCCTCATGAATAGTAAGGTTATATCGAAAGATAATTTTTGAGTCTGCAGAAAAAGAAGGATGATAATGTTGCAAATTATGAGGCCAACTTCACAAGGTTAGTGAGACATTCTACAGACGACACACATAACCCAATAAGTAATATTGATTGATTATTTGATGGGTTAAAACCATTACTCTAATGGGAACTGGTCTTACAATATTTCTCATTGTACAAAGACATATTCTCATGTTCTATCAAGATAGAAAATGAATTCTCTAAGTATTATGACTTTAAAGTAAAGTAAGGGAAGAATAGGGTTTCTGAAAACTCTAGAAAAATGAAATAAGGGGAAGAAGGGAAAACACTACGTTCCACCCTCTATTAATTGTGGGAAGAAACACCCTAGTACTTTCCTAAAATGAATGGGAGTTTTCTACAAGTGTGTAGAAAAAGGCCACCAAGATTATGATTACAAGGGGAATAAAGAAGCTACCAAAATTCAATTATACAATTGTAAAGAGATCGAACATTATGAAAATGATTTTCCTAAGTGTTAAGGAAATTTTCCCTAGAAAAGGCCAAGTGAGAAAGGCCAAGCTTATGCAATCACAACTGCTGAGGTTGAAGTTTGGAATGACATAATGGCAGGTATTATAATCATCTCCTCAAATTTAGACAAATAATTTTTTGATTAGGGATCCTCGCATTAATTTATATCTTCCTATTTTTCTTTAAAAATTAAATATATTTGATTCACGTTAACAAGGGAGTTTTCAGTCAAAAACCCTGAGGGAAGTCTCATTGTAACAAAGATGTGTCAGGTGGTTCCCATTATGGAATATAAATGTGATTTATATACTGACTTTTTCATCATACTAATGGAAAAATTTGATATAATCCTTAGTATGGATTGTCTATCAAAATATGATGAAAAAAATTATTTCAAGAGGAATGAAGTTACGATTTATGAGGATAATGTATAATAAATTTTATTTAAAGAAGAAATTTCATCATCTGATTCTTATCTAGATCTACCACCAGTAGCTCTTCTGAATGAAATTCTTAGGGAGGAAGAGAAAACATCATCCATGGGTGAAGAAAGAAATATATGAACTGAGTATGTTCCTATTGTACAAGAATAAATTGATGTATTTCCATTGGATTTACCTGGAAATCCTCCAGAGCGGGAAGTTTAGTTTACTATTGATTTAATCCTTAATGCAAGGAAAATATCAAAAACTCCCAATAGAATTTCTAAAATTGAATTAGTAGAGACAAAGAAACAACTAGAGGAGTTTAGTAATAAGGGATTTATCTACCCTAGTGTTTCTCCATGGGGATCCTTAATTCTTTTTGTTAAGAAGAAAGATGGATCAATGAGGTTGTACATTGACTATTGAGAAATCAATGTTATTACAACAAAGAACAAGTATCATCTAACTCACATGGATGATTTGTTTAATCAACTTCATGGAGCTCAATATTTTTCAAAGATTGACCTTTTTTTGGATATCATCAATTGTGTGTAAAAAAGGAAGATATTCCAAAGAAAACATTATGAATGAGGTATAGTCATTACGATTTTAAAATAATTCCATTTGGATTGACTAATGCACCCCTTATTTTTATGGATCTAATGAACAAAGTTTTTAAAGAATATCTTGATGAATTTTTTATATTATTTATTGATGATATCTTGGTATACTATAAAATATATGAAGACCATGACAACCACTTATGGATTGTTCAGAATAATCTTATAATAAATGAATTATATGGTAAATTTAGTAAGTGTGATTTATGGTTTAAGTAAATTTCTTTTCTAGGACATATTATCTCGAAGGATGGAATCTTTTTTGATCCTTTAAAGATAATGGAAATCCAGGAATGGCCAGTATCGATAAGTATAACCGAGGTATGCAGTTTTATTAGTTTAGTAGGTCACTATCGGCATTTTGTTTATAATTTTTCCCAATTATCTAACCCATTAACCAAGCTCACATGTAAAGAGGTTAAATTAGTTTGGAAAATAGAGTGTGAAGAATGTTTTAAAGAATTGAAGAGAGGATTATTCAATGCTCCTACCTTGAATTCTCCATCTGAAAATGATGGATTTGTAATTTATAGTGATGCAAAAAGGAAATTACTTCATTGTGTCCTTATGAATAATGATAGGGTTATTTTTTATGCATCAATGAAATTAAAAATTCATGAAAAAAACTATTCAACTCATGATCTTGAGTTAGCTATGGTAATATTTTCCTTAAAGATATGGTGACACTATCTCTACGGTGAAAGATGTGTGATATATACTAATCACAAGAGTTTGAAATATATTTTCTCACAGAAAGAACTCAACATGAGAAAAAGGTGATGAATTGAGCTACTCAAATATTATTATTGCACAACACACTACCATATAGGGAAGGAAAATAAGTTGGTGGATGGTTTGAGTAGAAAGGACTATGGAGTTCCAAACTAAATGTGAGTCAAAAAGGATCCTATTTTAATGGATCTAGTAAATATAGATATGGGGATTATCACGGAAGGTGAAACATCGCTACTTTTTTAAATATTTTCCAAACCATATTTATTGTAAATGATAAAATTTTCATAGACTAATGAAGAGGAGTTTTAAATGAAAATTAAAGCTATGAATGATGGGAGACTGATTCACTTCGTATTTGAAGTTAGTATTTGAAATTTGGGAAGATGCTTTGTGTTTCTTATATACATGATCAAAAAAGGAATTATTGGATGATGTTCATAGCTCCAATTTCTCCATAAAACCTAGTAGCACTAAGATGTATTGATATTTAGAAGAATTTTTTTGGTGGGACAATATAAAGAGGGATATTATTGATTATGTGTCAAGATGTTTAGTTTGTTAAAAGGTGAATGTTGGAAGAAAACATCCAAGAGGTGTCATGCAACCTCTTCCTATACCTGTGTGGAAATGGGATGATATTATGATGTAATTTTTCATAGGGCTACCAAAGACTCCCTGAAGGAATGATGTGATATGGGTTATTGTTGATTATCTTACCAAATCATCTCATTTTCTTTCTATAAGAGATGATTTATCACTTGAATGTTTAGAAATACCATATATTAATGAATTTTTAAGAATTCATGGTGTATCCATATTTATTTATTCTGATCATGATTCCTATTTTACATCACAGTTCTGGAAAAGTCTTGAGAAGGCCCTAGATAATGAGCTTCTTTCGAGCACTGCATACCACCCTCAAACTAATGGACAATTAGAAAGAACTATTAAAACTTTATAATACATGTTTATATCTTTCTCACTTGACTTTAATGTTATGTGGGATCAATATTTACCTATAGTATAATTTTCCTATAATAATAGCTTCCATTCAAGTACAGAAATTACACCATATGAGGTGTTATATGGAAAGAGATTTTGTACACTAACTTATTTGGATGATGTTGGAGAAAGAAAAATCATAGGCCCAAAACTTGTTTAGTAAGTAATGGAAAAGATTAATATTATCCAAACCCACATCAAAATAGCTCAAATTAGGCAAAATAAATATTCTAATAACCGAAGGAAGGACTTGGAATTTTAAGAATGAGATCATGTTTTATTGAAGCTATCTCCATGGAAGGGTGTTATATGATTCGGTAATAAGGGTAAATTATGTCCTAGGTACATCAGAAATTTTTAAATTCTTGAATTAATTGGATATATATCTTACTATTTCAAAAAAAATTCAAGTATATCCAAAGTTCATGATGTGTTCCACATATCATTGTTAAGAAAATATATACCAGACCCAACGCATGCACTCGCCTACGAAAAAATAGAACTAGAATCTAGTCTATCTTGTTGTGAAGTTCCTATTAATATTCTTGATACCCTAGAACAATTGTTTAGAAATTGGATGACTTGTCTGTTAAAACTTCTTCAGAGAAACCATAAAATGAAAGAGGCAACATGGGAACCTGAAGAACTTATGATAGAGAACCACCCAAATCTTTTTAGGCAGTGATATTCTAGAAATTTTTTGGAATAAATTATTTGAAGGATGGCATTATGAAATGCCCCAAGCTTCCATGATATGCTTACTTTTAAATAATTCAATAATGTGCACTACACGCAACATCGAGTTCGACCGCAACATGACTTTTCAAACTAATCATTTAAAAAGCAACTATGAATAGAATTAAAAAAATTAGAAAATTAATAAATTTTATTTTTTAAAGTAGACTTTATTTTTGAATTCAAAATAGAAAAATTATCTTAGGGTAAAATTTTGGTAATTTTCTAAAATTTTCAATTTTTGATGAATAGTGAAAAATACTGCATTGTGTTACAAATCAACTTTTTCATTTAAAAAATTATTTTACTATAAATTGAATTTAAAGTTCCAATAAATAAATAATAAATATATTAAATCAATATAGTTTATGAGAATCATTTTATAACAGAATTAGATATAAAAATCTTATTAAACTTTTCAACGTCTCTTTTACCCGCCTTCTAAGCACATCTACGGAATTTGCAATAAACATAATTTTACTGAATATGTGAATTGAATTTAGAAAAGTTGAAATACATGGTATTAATTAGTATAATTTTTTTTCTAATAATATCAAAATAATTTTTGTTGAATAGTAACTTTTGGATATTATTTATCACGGCTAAAGGTAAATATGGTAATTAAAGGTAAAATTAATATTATAATAATATAATATAACCCTAAAACTTGTCCTAATCTCATTGGATAATTATATTTCGACCAAAATCATCCTTAGGTATAAAATATGATCTTTTTTAATACACTTTTGTTAGATTAAGACGTTTATTATATTTTATTTAAAGAAGAGTTAAAAATGTCATATTCAAATTGTAATAACTATTTTATTTTTAATATAAGGATATATAAGTGAAATGGTAAACTATAAATAGTATTTAGAAATATAAAATGATTATATATATAATTTTAATTTATTTATAATTTTTGGAAATAAATAATTAAATTAAATGGGGACACAATAAGGATGCAGTAATTGAATTATTAAAAAAAGAATCAATTAAATTATATTAAAAACATTAAATTAAATATAATTTGAATTAATTAATGACATAAAAAAATTTTATAGATAACATAGACATGTTAGTGACATATTAGAAGTATGTTTTTAGAGTTATCATGCTATTTTGATATTTTTAAAAATTAAAAATTTGAATAGAATCAAAATTGGCATAAATGATACTTTAAAACAAATAATAATTAATTAAATGTTATAAGATTCATAAAAATATCAGGTTCATAAAAATAACTTTGATAGTGTCAAATATATCATTAATGATCCAATTGGGGTTCTTTTTCCATTTTATAGTAACTATAATAACCCTATTGTGTAAAAATACAAGAAGAAATAGTAATATTTAAACTGTTTAACTTAGGGTTAAACCCAAAAGATAAGGTTAATTTTGTGACATTAACTTGTATAAAAACATTGCCTGATATTATTTAGACAAATCCTCATTTTATCCTATAAATAAATCACTTTTTATATTTTTTAAACTGAAAATAAATTTATAATAAATTAATATGTTATGTTCTACCAAAAGTTCCCCTCACCTCTCTTATAAAAGGGAAGTTCTTCTTCTCTTTAATTCACACCTCCAGAGCCTTTTGGATCAGAAAAAACATAACAAATTATACTCTAAATTTCTCTCAATTCATCATAGATTCCACACTTTGGGAAGAAATCCAACCTAAGGAGTCCTCTGTGAAAATCAAAAGGAGACACCCAAAAAAATGTAATTGTTTCATCGCCTCTTTCAAAGTTCTTTTCTACTTATACTCATTATTTCTATGTCATTTCCATACTAAAGTAATAAATATAGTTCCCTTTAATTTTTGATATGTTATTATAATTTTGGTACAACCATATTCTTACTTTTATCCTTCCTACAAATAACAATATCACATTGTGCGCGTACGTACGGCTTACCGTCTCCACGTCGTGGTGTAATTTGTTATTCAACAATAAATTATTTGGATGGGTATAATGATGAGTATAATGGATATAAATAATTAATATAACATGATAATTATTTTTTATAATTCATATACCATCCAATTACATACCATTTAACCATTAATAGAATGATATTGTCGTTCGTGCGTACGTATGGACTACCATCTCCACGACGCGATGAGATTCATTATCCACATTAACAATTCAATGATGATTATAAAATTTATATGATGATTAAAATTAATAAATATTAACTTGATATAATTATTTATATGAATAAAATACATCATATTCATAACAAACATTACTTACACAACAAAACATGCATAAGAAAAAAAAGTAGTTAACACCCAAAACAGTGGTAATACTGAAATATTATTAACAAAATTATATAAGAGGATAATATATGATATAATAAATATGGATATGGTTATGTTATAACTTAATAACATTTTTTAACCATTATATAGGGGTTAAATTTCCCTCAACTAAAGAATAGTATATGGTAATGGTTAATTTCACAATCTCATTATTATTCGAGGTTGTTTATACGTAAGTATCTACATGGAAATATTTATCATTAATGTCCATGTTTCTTAAAATGTATTTCAAAATTTTATAAAAAAAATTTAATGTCATTTTTACTCATGTTTTAATTTTTATAAAATGTTTTGAAAGGAATCTTTCTTTCATTTTCCAAAGGAGTTACTCTATGACCTTTTTGACAAATTAAGGAAAGAATGTTTTTTTAACTTATACAGCGTGAGAGGAAATTTTACACCATTATGACATCTTAAAATTTTTAATAATACCTTAAAATATTACAAGTTTATTTTCATAATAAATGTTTTCTTTTATTATTTTGTGTCTTTTAAATAATTTCAACGTAAAAAAGGATTCTCTCAAAGAGTTTTAATGAATTTATTAGATTATTTTCATCTATGTCAACATCCTTAATTATATTTTATGCTTGATTGTGGTTGATTTATTAAGATAAAATATTCTATATTTATTAAAAAAATTATGATATTTTTGACTATAGATGTGTTATTTTTATACCATTCATGGTTTATGGTTAAAGTATTAACATTTTGTATGCAAGTTTTAATACGAATGTTTATGTCATGTTTCACCCTTTTCATATGAGGAATGAATTGGACTTAGTAAGTTATGGGAAGGGCCCTATATAGCCCCTCGATGCATCAGAAGGTCTCATGAGACAAACTAGTTTCTTGGAACAAGGCCTTGACAATATGGTAATGGTCTTGGCAGGAGACCTTGATGTTATGGTTATGATGTTGGACATTATGCATTTCCTCATTATGAGATTAGTTATTGATATTTCATGTTATTATTCAACTATTAGAATATCCATGTAAAATTTTAAATGAAATTATTTGATTTATTCTTTCCATATAATGCAAAATATTATTTTTAAAAGGCTTGTGTTTCAGTTTTATATCTTGCCTTCAAAGTTCGTGCTTATTTATGATTTCTTCCGATATAATGTTTATCCTCACTAAGTATCTGAGATCACCCCTTAGTTATGTGTGTGTTCAAAGGAGACACTATGTAGTTTTTTATTTCATGATGTAATGTTAAACTTAAGTTTATATCTAGTTTTTTAAGGATACTAAACTGATCGTTCAATCAAGATTTTATTTTCTTGGGATCATTCCAATTTAATAAAATAATTCATCGACTCTAGAAAACTAGGATTGGGGAATTACACAATCTGGTACTATTATTCTTAAATATCCAAAATTTCCCACTAACACTTCCACACATACTGATGATCACTAAACACTTCACTCCTTAGATTATTCTTATTCCAATGTATACAGATTAAAACCAAACTATTTGAGATAATGGATATTTGAACTAGGAAACATAAATTAACATAATAAAAAACAAAATACTATTATAATTGATAATAAAGATTGAAATATGAGTAATAAAACCTATTTAAGTGAAGTAATAAAGGATTTTATTCCATGAAGTGTATAAACTCAATAATTTCAAATGGTTTTTTCCTTCCCTTCCACAATCACTCCAATATTACCCCTATATGTGAAGGGGTATTGATAATAACATATAAAATAAAAGAATTATGGACTAGAACAAGAAAAACATGAAGGAAAAGAAAACAGCAGAGTGTGAGTATAGGGATGAGAAAAAGGGTCCCATCCATATTTTTATCTTCCCAAAATATAGAATGTGATCTTATCCTATTAATGGAATATAGTTTTATTCTTTTGAATTTTATATTCATAACTTCAAAATACCTTCATTTTTAATTCTAAATGTTTTCTTCTCCTTGTGCTATGGATCTTGAGTGATCTGGTATTCCATAGAATTTGTGAATTCCTTTTTCAATTTTTTTATCAAAATAGTATACATATTTAGTTCCATGTAGAAGAGTCTAGTCAGTTATATGAGTACTAACATGGAATCCTAAAGTGTCAACTTGAAGTCTTGTGGAATCCCCTAAGTTTTTCACTCGATATTCCATATGAATAATTTTAATAAGGGATTGACATCTTAAAATTGAGAAAAGACTTGCACTCAAGATTTTATGCCCTATTATGAAGTCTCATAGTTAAGGATAAAGTCTTGTGAATGGTGGAAACAATGACTTAGGATGAGATGTTCAAATACTTATGCCCAAGCACTAAATTATTAAGATTGGTAGGGAAAGTATTATGATCAACTCCTTTTCCAATTTCCCTAAAAACTCAACTTCATAAATCCTATCTAGATCCTCTTTTAAATATTTGAATAATCATTCAAACATCTTGAAATATCATTAAAATACCCAAATGAAATATGGAATTATTTTAAAAATTACAAAGATCAATGAAAACAATCAAAACTCAATATGTTAGCTATTTTTATAATTAAATACAAAGTTATCATATATTATAAATATGTTTTAAATAATGAAAAAATGAAAAAATAATATGACTAAAATCATTTAAACAAAAGATAAAATATATGAAAATATTTTTTTCTTAATTATCTTAATGCTTCTAGTGATCTTTTTATTTCCATTATCCTAGAAGTGGTAAAAAACTATTCATTTCCATATTAAATGAATAAAAATTTATGGTACTTTTCATCCATCTTATCTCGGGAATAATATTCTGTGTGAACATAAGATAGATAAATAAAGGCTTTCAAATGTGAAATATTAACCTTATTTCCCACATATACATGTTTTTTTATTTCCTCTCCCAATTGTACAAATAGACAAAAATTTATTAGATATATTTATATATTAATAGATTTATCCTCCAAAACCTTGGGTATTCCATCATGTAAACCCATAATCTTAGAACCTTTTACCAAATTACAATTCATCCATTATGTAGTGCCATTTTTTCAGGTGTTTTGAGAATTTTATTCTCTATAATAATTCCATTTTTTCATGGAACTCTTTAAAATCATGCCTTCCATACTTACTTTCATTATGTGATCTCAAAGAATTGACCTTAATAACAATTTTATTATCTATAAGACTCTCACATTTTTGAATTATAAAAAACATCATAATTCTTTCAAATTAATTTAACTCATAAATCTCATGACGATTCATCAATGAATTTTATATAATAAAGTGACCCATGAAGAGAATATACTGGAATTGGTCCTTATACATTATAATGTATCAAATGTTTTTATATATCATCATTTCTATTACTCTATTTGTTAAGGAAACTTTTACCTATTTCCTGATAATACATTCCTTATAGAATCTAATTTCCATTGATTATATATCTTGTAGGATTCTGTTCACCGCAAGAACTTTCATTCCCATCACTATCATATAGTCTAATTTTCAATGTTGGGTTTTGAAATATATTTATAAATTAAAAAAATAAACCATATAATTAGAATCATTAGTCATATAAAGTTTTCCATTCTTCACTCAATGTTCTATAATCATAGCTTCTTTTGTGATTTTATAGGATCCCTTCACAAATGCGACACAATAACTATTATCATTAAGAAATATAACAGATATAAAATTTCTTTGAAGTTCAATAATATATCTAACATTATTTAACATCCTAAAATTTCTATTTTTCAGTTTAATTTTCACATCACATTTTTTGAAAATAGTAAGTGGTTTATCATCAGTGAGATATACCTTCATGAAATCTCTTTGAATTAAATGTTGTAGATAATCCTTCTCAATAGACTAATGTAAATATTATACAAATTTTAATTTTTATATCTATATGGGACTATTGACATAGATAATTAGTGAATCATCCAGGATTTATGAAATAGTTTTCAACATCTCACTACAAGAATCCTTTTTTCTCATCTTGTAGTCCCTCTTTATATGTCCCTTCTTCCCACAACTCCAACATGTGATACCATCTCTATCAGATTTATTCAAGATCATTATTTTAGTATTTAACCCACCTATAAATGTTCCCCAATTTTATGAACAAATCATTCCTTCAATACTAATTTAATTTAAAAATAATTTACCAATTATCTAAAATGAATATCTTCAATATGTATTAGATAATGGATTTATTTAATTTCAGTTTAAATGTACTATATAAACTACTTTGTGATACCCTGGTGTAACTATTGTGGTTAATTTTATATTATTTTAGGTTAATTTAATTTTTTGTAAGATTCAATATTGAAACATTGAATATCTAGAAATTTTCTTTTATTTCATGGGTGGTGTGCATAGGTTAGGTGAAACCCTGTAGGAAGTCAGACATTAGGGGTTTTCAAGTTCATTTTGTTTGTGTATGGTCTACATGGTTAGAGCATGGTTAGTTCCAACCCTTCTATTTATAGTGAAAACCATGTGAGTCATTTTAGTTATGGAGTGTTGTCACATGTATTGTAAATAGTTTGTGCTATAGAATACTTCAAGTGGATACTACATGGTTAGAGAATATTTCATTAAACTATGTGGAAAAACCATCCGAGCCCATTATTTTTCATATAAAATTGTTATCACACTTATAACCCTCTAGTTTTTTAATATTTTTTGGACTCCTCTCTCACCTTCTCATTTATTCTATTCTAAGGAACGCATAAGAAATCTCTCCCTCTTTCCAACCCTGATTTTGATCTCCTTATCCATGGATTTCAAGTAGATTCTTGAGTTAAACCCTTCTTTCCCTCTTTTTATTACCTTCTCCTCTTATGGAAACTCTTTTCCCTTTTTTTGGATATCTCCCACAAACCCTAGGGGTTTTTTTTCTAAGATAAGGGTTTCAAGTTGGGTTATAACTTAACATTTTAGTTGTCTAGGGATTGTAGAGCACGTCTTTTTCTTAGTTAGTTGGTATCCATCATTGGAAACATGTTATGACATGGATCCACTTGTATTGAAGTAGGTTTTTTTGTGAATTTTCATTTAATGAAATTTCATTTAACTATTAATGGTTTCTATTGCCTTATTTTTAAAATTAATACTATATGTGATAGTTTTTATGAAATTTCAAAAAGTTTTTAAGGGGTGGATCACTATTCATAGAGGTGTTTCGTTTTTTCCCTTGGTTTTATAATGTTTTTATTTGAATTATATGTATTTTAAAAGATACCTAAGAGGTTTATTTAAATTGAAATTGGTGATTAAAATATTTTGACACAGTTTGGGTCATAGAAAAGAGATAAGTATTATTTTATATGAAATTGTTTTAATTAAAGTAATGAGTTGGATTTAATAAATAGTTTTAAATGAATCTGGGTTGGTTTTTAAATTTTTTTGAGTTGTTTTTAATGAGATGATTTCAAAATTTATTTAATGATATATTTACAAAATTATAGGAAATCAATTTTCATTCTTAGATAGTTTTTGAATGAAAGATTGAGTCAGAATTTTATAATGAGTTTCATGATATATGTTTCATCCTCTACTATGCAACTAACTTTTGTACCACTTGATATAAACACTGGTCACAATAGAAGGTAATGTCAATTTTCGTTAGAATTTATTATTCTTAGGGATGTGAAAAGGTTATGTTCTATGTGAGGGTATAGGAGATGAGATAAGATACACATAAAATGTCTTAAATTTATTTATGTGTTTGTCATGTGATTGTTTTATTTCTCACCTCAATTGATTTATGTCATGGTAATCCTAGGAAACTAAGTAGAAGTTCCATATATAGGAAATAACTTGTGTGGATTATGATATGGCTTGGGAATGTTTTCTGGTTAGACGGGATTATCTCTAATGGTATGGATTATATTTCCTATGATATTTATGCCCTCCTGAGATGGATTATATATACTGGTTAGTTCTATTGGAATATCAAGATTTTACTGGGTTATTTTAAGGCCATCCTAGGGTTATAAGTCACCAGTTCAAGATAATGTTACTTGAGTCCTAGGGTGTTGGACATGATTCTTAGTTCCTCTTAAGAATATTTAGGGGATCTCCTTAAATACCTTGTTTGAAACACAAAGTTATTTATATTTTTTTCATGTCACTATTACTTTGGTTTTTAATTTTTTGATTTTATATTGACATCTTGGTGCTTTTGTTTGTTTATTTTTTATTTCATTTATGGATTGGTTTACTTTCAAATCAATTTATAAAATTATTTGGAAAGTTTTATTTAAAAGAAAAGTAAAGATATGTTAATTTAAATATAAGGTGTTTGAGAACCTTTTTTGGAATGAGAAAAGGGATTTGAGTATGTTTTTATAAATTTAATAAATGATCATTTTTATATGGTTTTAAGTGTTTTATAAAAATTCATTATTTACTAATTTTTTATTTAAAGAAGGGGATGTTTTATAAAAATTTTTATGGAATGATATTTTTTTATCATAAACAAATATGTAAAACCTAATTTTTTATTTAAATTTCAAAATATATTAATGAAATATCCTTTGAAAGGAAATTTCATGAACCCTTTAGTGAAATCCTACTGGGCATGTTTTGATCGCACCCTACATACACCAATGGGTGTATTCAATACTAATGTTTTCATTTAGGTGCCTAGTTTTTGGTCTCTTTTAAGGTTTTTTTCTGTTGTCAGATGATAGATTGTGTGGATATATGGTTAGTGGCCATGGGTTAAATGGATATGGTTTATAGTGGTTCAATTTTATTTATTTTTTGTTTATCTTTTAGTTAGTTATGTATCATCCATGTCATCCAAAATTTTATGTTATCATGTTAATTATGTGATTTATACTTATGTAAAACTTATCCATTGATGATTTTTATGGGTAATTTTTAATATTATCTCTATGTTTTACATGATTTGGTTGTTTTATTTATGATGGAATTGTTTATTTTGTGCATGAGCATCCAATTCCTGAATGGGTCATATAGGATTTTTGGGTGGGATCCATGTTGTGGTTATTGTTTATCAGAGGGTGAAATCATAACTAACTTAATATTCTAAATATTCACTCACTAGTTTCCTGTCTATGGGGATTTGGAATACCCTTTGGGCCTAGTTATAGGGATGGTCAGGTGACATGTAGGGCTGGCCCTAGTTGGTTTGTTATAAATAGAACTAGAGTGTAGATTTTATAAATACCTAGGTTCTTGAGGAACCCTCTTGTAATTTGGGAAGTTAATTATTATAAACATAGGAATTTAATAACATGATATTTTGGTGATGGGGGAGTATAACTAGTTATTTCTCATTCTGATCCTTGAGTTACTTTGAGAAGTTGATATTTCAATCTTGGATTCAATTTAATTTTTTTAATTAATATATTTTTATTAATATTGATTGTTCTTTGATCCCCACTGAGTATACTAGTGAGTTTTGGGTTCTTCTTTATCTTTTTAGGCAAATAGAGTGGAAGAACTAAATATTCAATGTTAGCTCACACAATCTAAAAAATCATATAGATCCCATACAGAAGGGTCTGTAAACCATTGTAGAAGTTATATGATGGTTGGAAGATAACCTCTGTGTCCCAAAAATTTACAATTATATTCCCCCCACATATTTTATGTTTTAACTAATATTAATTATTATTTGATTCGAATGTCGTATACTATTGGTGTGAGGTTAATTATAGTTTTTCTTGTGAAATTATGGTATTAAATAATGTTTTTATTGATGATTGTTCCTTTTTTTCTATGTGATTAGAAAATTTAGATTTTTTTTGAAAAAACTAGTTTTTGATGAAAAATGGAATTTTATGGGGTTTTTTAATAATTTTTGTGTGTGTTTGAAATGAAATAAATTGTAGTTCTTATGAAAAGTTTTAAAAGTGATATGTATTCCTATTTTATTCTAAATTAGAATATTTTTTTAAAATAAAAATGGGGATTTTGAGAAGTGTTTTGGTTTTCAAAACTAGGTATATGCATTACTTGTAAGATACTTTTAATTTTCATGGGATGTTTCATAATTGGTTGATTTCATTAGAGAATTTGGGAAAAGTTTTTGAAAAAAGAAAAATTAATGGATATGATTTGAAATGAAACAGGGTTTTTATAAATATTTTTTTAAATGGAAGAAATATCTATGGAATTTTTTTTCAATATAACTCATGGGGTTTTGTTTGAAAATAAAGGAGAATTTTATAAAGATTAGGCTGGTATTTATTTCATGGAAATTAATTTCTTAAAATTATATATCTGCCTTTATGAAATTAGTTTTTGAAATATATTTTTAAATGTATGGATTTTGATGAAAATTATTTTATTTGGGTTATCTAATTTAAGTGTAATTTTTCTAGATGTTTTTATTCTTTTTTCAAAGTTTTCATGCCTTTGAAAAACATGAGTCTCCTTATGAAACAGATTGTGTTTATTGAGAAAATATTTTTTTGAAGATGTTTTATTTTTTACTATTTCTAGGTGGACTTGTATATTTGTATTTTACCCTTGGTGTGTATTAGGATTGTTTTATTTGGTTTTTTAAATATTAATTGGTTATATTCTTATTTTTGGTTTCTTAGTTTCTTCTATTATAAATATTTTTAATGAATTAGGAACGTTTTTTTCAAGAGAAGTTTTAGTGTAAATCCTTATATGTTTTATGTATAACTATTTCGAATGTTGAATCTTCCCAGACTCTAGATAGAGTTGTTATGATAAAACATTCTTCACTCTAGGACTTACTGATCCACTGTATTCCTTTTTATAGTGACCAAGTTCCTATTTATTCTAGGAAGTAATTATATTATTTTCATAAATCGGATAAGTTGAATTTCCCAGAGTAGTTTGGTCCAATTGTTTATTTTTTTACTTAGACCCATTGAGTTTAGATTATATTGAGGTTTGTGAGGTGATTTGGACAAGATGTTTTCCTTGGTGAATTTTTTATTCCACATTTTTAGGTGTTGAATATTATAATTGTGATTATGACATAGTTTTTTATGTTATCCATTGAAAATTTTGTTACTTGACTTCTATGGTTGTGTTTTGATCATTTGTAAATGGGTAGGCCTTAAGTTTTCATTTCAGGTGACTAGGATAAACATAAAACCAATTTATATTATACAATGTCTAGTGTTGGTTTTGATATTATTTGGTTTACCATGATATGGTGTACTAATTATGATTTTCAAGATCACTCATTTCATTTAGTTTTGTGACCAAGGTTAGAAACCTTATCATTTATTTTTTAGGAACATTTTTAGTTACAATGTTTTTTACCATTTTGATGATATAATATGTGGTGTATTGGATGTTATTTCCTTGTGATCATTTGGATGTTCTTTGGGTTGTGCTTCCATTAGGAAGATGTGACCGATTCACATATGATTTTTGTAGTTTATGGAGGATTATTATTTCAATTGGGTTCATGTTGGTAGTTAGTTTTTCCTTGGTGTTTTTCCTCTATTGTTAATTATTATCCCATGTCTCTAAAATTTAGATGAATTATAAATGGTAGGTATACATATTATAGGCCTCTGTCTTATTAGAGATATGTACCTGGTGGTTGTGAGTTGGATTTTTCATGGAGATGTTTATTGATACTTGAGGATATGATTTTTGGATTGAGGTGTTGTTTGTCAGTTCGGATCCTATTATCACTGGACCTATATAAACTTTCACAACCCCTCCCACCTCTTATATAGGATTTTTCGTTTTTAGTGTTTCATTTATTTAATTCTTATCAAGGTCATTTTGGGGGAAGAAATTGGAATGGTGGGGGGAATTGTGACATCCATGTATCACTATTGTGAATTATTTTACATTATTTTGGTGTAATTTAATTTTTTGGAATTTTTTAGATTGAAATTTTTTTCTTCTATAACATGATTAGTGTTCATGGATTAGGGGAAACCATCTATAATGTCTTATGAAGGGGTTTCCATAGTTCATTTTGTTTGTGCATGGATGGGTCCAAACGATGTGATTTACAGTGAAAACCATGGGAGCCTTTTGGGATTGGAGTATTGGTTCATGAATTGAACATGGTTAGGAAAAGATGTGTTTTGTGACCATTTATAGTGCAATATGTTTCTTCTAGTGGGTCTTGTATGGTTAAATCATGGTTTAGTAAAAATTTCAAGATAACATTGTGAGTTTCCCAGTTTTCATTTAAAAGTGATTTTACAATTATACCCCTCTCATTTTAAGTAATTTTTCTTCCTCTCTTCCCTTTTTCATCCAGTCAAGCCTAGGGCACATGAAAAGGATATTTCCCTCCCACTTCCTTTGTTTTTTATCTCGTTCTCCATGGATTTCAAGTATATTCTTGAGCTAAACCCTCATTTTCCATATTTCTTCCCTTGTTCTTTTTATGACACCCTTTTTTACTTTGGTTTAGTTGCCTTGCATGAACACTAGGGGTTGGGGGCTGAGATTAGGGTTTTGGGGTGGTTTCTAGCTCAATATTTTAAGCATTTATAGCTTTTAGAGGATATTTATTTCATGGTTGTGAATTTTCCATCAAAGGACAAAATTTATGACATGGTTCTTCTTGGATTAGGATTGGTTTTTTAACACATTTCCTTTGAATGAAATTTCATCTAATTCTTGAAGGTTTATATTTTATTTGTGAAAGTAAAACTATATTTAATTGTTGTGATGAAATTTCAAAAAGGTTTTAAGTATTAGATCACTTTGAATAAAATTTTTTTATTTTCTTGGTTTTATAAAGTTTTTTTTGAATTATAATTTTTTTAAAAGATACCTAAGAGGCTTGTTTAAAGTGGAATTTGTGATTAAACTCATTTGACCCAATTTTGTTTATGGAAAAGTGATAGGTATGATTTTATATAAAATTATTTGAATGAAATTAATGAGTTGGATTTCAAAAATGGGTTCAAATGAAGTTGGGTTGATTTTTAAAATGTTTTATAAATGCTTTTCCATGATTTGGTTTCAAGAATATTTTAAGGATATATTTCTATAAATATGGTATGTGGCTTGGAATCCTGAGAATATTTTTTAATAAATAGACTATTCATCACTTTATAATGAGTTTCATGATATATTTGTGACCCACCATTGAATCGCTAACTTTTTTACCACTTGATAAAAACATTGTTTCCAAAGGTGGATGATGTTTATTTTTTTTATAATTGTCAATTCTTAAGGATATGAAAGGGGAATATTCAATAAGAGGTCATAGAAGTTGAGATTATATTTAAATATAATGTTTCAAATTGATTTATTCATTGATCATATGATTGTTTGATTTCTCACCTATATTGATTTCTGTTATGGGAGTCTCTAGAAACTAAGTATAATGTTTGAATAAGATAAAACCATAGTGTAGATTGTGTGTTATAAAAGGAACTTTTCCTAATTAGAAAAGATGATCACTAATGATATAGATTTTGTTTCCTAGGTTATCTAGGCCCACTTAGGATGGATTATATATCTAGGTTAGTTATTTGAGACTATTGGGGCATTGAATTGTTCTTTTAGGCTGATCTAGGCTTCAAATTCACTAGTACAAGACTATGATACCTGAGTCTTATAGAGTATCCCATGATTCCTAGATCCTATTGAGAATTTTTTGGGGATCCCATTATATAAATTATTTGTAACCCCAAATGTTTTATTAGTTTTCCTAAAACCATTGTTTTTGTTGTTTATTTATTTATATTCTATTGATATCTTGGTGCATTTGTGTGTTTATTTTATATTTTATTTATGACTTGGTGTAATTTTGTATCAATTTATAAATTTATTTTAAAAGTATAATTAAAAAGAAATATAAAGTGATTCATATTTTATAACAAGGTGTTTATGAAATGTTTTTGTAAAGTGATAAGTTATGTGAATATTTTCATAAATTTTATAAATGATACCCTATATATGGTTTTAAATTGTTTTATTAAAAGGCATTGGTTCTTACCTTATTTATTTAAAGTTGAGGGAACTTTTATAAAATTTATTATGGAATGATATTTATTCTATCATACATTCTTGTAGAAAACCATGTTTAAATATATATTTCAAACTAGTAGTTATGAGATGGATTTTAAAAAGAAATTTCACAAACCCTCTAGTGGAATCTTACTGGGATTGTTTAGATCACACCTTGCATACAAAATTGGGTGTAAGAAAATATAATATATTCTTTTAGATGAAAATGATTTGGTATCTATCAAGGTTTTTGTTTAGGTTGTCTGATGATAGATGGTGTTGGGATGTGGTGAGTTATTATGGGTCACATGGAGATGGTTTGTAGTGCTAAAAGATTATTTTTTGGTTTATCTTTGAGTTAGTTATGTATTAGTGTTTTTGACCAAAACATTACCTTGGATGGTTTATTATGAGATGTTTTCTTGTGTTTACTATATGATTTTTTTTCCTATTATGAGTTATTATTAATTTTAATATTTTTTATTATTCTGTATAGTTGTTTCATTTATATTGAAATTTTTTATTTTTTTCACGAACATCCAGTTCATGAACGGGTCATGATAGATTTTTAGTGGTATTAGAGTTGTAGTTATTATTTTTTAGAGGGTGAAATAACTCCCAAGTTTATATTATTGAGACCCAGGAATGATTTTATATCCCATGGGGATCAAGAATTCCATTTGGTCCTAATTTCGGGTTGGGTTGAGTGACATGTAGGGTTATATTGTCCAAGTTCATTATACACTCATTGATGTAACTATCACATTCCATCATTTTGGTAATGATGATAAGAGAAGAAACACATTTATTTAATCTATTAAATGAATATGTATAAAAATAAATTTTCTTAAAATAATATTAAATTCATTAATATAATATTCAATTAACTTAACTTCACCCATATTTAGGTTTAATATTCTATGCATTAAGAACACCTTATTTGATACAAAAGGATTTTCATACATGTTTGAAAAAACTGTCATCAAACCCATAGTTTTCTTCTCCACCTTGATGTGGAATGTGAAATTTCTTACCATGTTTGTGTTTATAATTCCTAGGGCTTCTCTATCAAAAAATTATTAATCCACATCTGAAATCATTGTTGATTTTCCCTCATCTATGGTAGTTGGATATAATTTTCATATAGATAATCTTCAATCTTCATCTTCTATAATCTGAATACATTTTCATAAAAGTTTTAAATACTCTTATTTCCTTTATTAAATTCCATTTTTAATAAATAAATTTCTACACAAAAAACCTAAAACTAGGTTATGATAACACTTTTTGAGAAAATTAGAGAGATAAATTTTAAAAATGAAATAAAAACAAACATAATGATTTATATGGTTTGAGTAGAATACCCTATTTCCATGAAGGAGAGAAAAAAACACTATTTTTTAGGGAGATATACAATGATTTTTAATATAGTGAAATAACACATATTCTAGTGTCTAAGTAAATTTTAAGGACTAAAAAATAACATTTAATAAATTTCTTAGTTGAAACCACATTATGCATAAAATAAATTTCAAGTTCTTATATGTGCATGTTAATTCGAAATAATTGACCTCTATTTTTTTAGATTCATTATGTGTGAAAATTTTATTTACACAATTATTTATGAACTACATATGAATCTAGATATTTTTTACTTCGCATTCTATTTGAACCCCATACAAACCACCATGTGAGATTTAAATATAGACAATAAATATTCCTAAAATTATTCATTTTAGGCCTTCAATTATTTTTTCTCTTTATGAGTTCTATGTTTATCTCCAAAAAATAAAATTACATATTTATAATTTTAACATGGTATATAAAAATTTATAAAATCGTTTAGACTTCTTGAATCATTATCATTTTTTTCATTTTTCATTAAACTTTTTATAACTTATTGGTCTGACTTTTAAAAAATAATCTTGAAATTATACATGTGATTTTCAATTTCTAGAAACTTTTTTTAAAATTTTAAGTTCATCCTCATTGTCTATGAATTTCTCTTCAAACTCTTACTTTTTTGTATTTTCCAAAGTAGTAGACTATTTTATCTTTCTAATCTCCTTCAAAATTTTGTTATATTTTTCAAATATTTTTATCATAAAAATTAAATCCTTCAAACCATGATTCATGATGAAATTTATTTTAATTTCATTATATTATTAATTTTTTTCACCATCCTTATCACTTGGTAATTCTTCTTTATTCAGAATAGAAATGATCATCTTCTCATCTTGTCTACTATGATTATTACAAAAAATATATCACTTTTTTCTCTCGATTCATCCCATATCCTATAAAGAATACATCTTCTCATCACTTCAAAAGGGACATCATTAATTTCAAAAGATAATGAATTTACTATTCTTAATATGTTTAATTTATTTGAAAATTTTCATGAGGAACCTTTTTTACATAAATTTATTCTTATTTTAACTTAATATAGTTCATTGAAAAGTGTCTAATGGAACCACAATTGATACAAGAAAAGGTAAATTTTACTTGATACTTGTAATTTTTCTCTAAAATATTTCTTGGGATAAGGTTAATTATTCTTTCAAAAAATTATTAAACATTATCTTCATTAAAATATGAGTTTTATATGGCTTTGGATCCCTCCTTACTCTTCATATTATTCTCCACATTCAAGGATAAATCCATTTCAAATTTACCTTTATTATTAAAAACTATGCTTTTATCATTTATTATACTATCATTTCATTATTCAAATCATATAAAGGAAATATATGAATGTTATAATATTCATGATTTGATACTATTGGATCAAACTTGTTGGGAAGAATTCAAATTATCTTCTAGAAAAATTTCATGAACATCAAGGCATAATGATAAAAAAATATATAAGTATGGGATCCTTAAATATATGAGAATTATTAAATTCAAATATGGGGAATTTTTTTTATTCTAAATTTATATAATCCAGATTATTAACTAAATACAAAGATAATCAATTTTTCAACCTAGATAAATCCAAAATAATCCAATAAGAAAACAATAATCATTAGTGTTTCAAAAAAATGAAATACACTTTACTACCAATTTTAGAGGTCCTTGGTGTGATCCTAAAACATTTAGAGGATGATGGGTGAATCAATTTTTACTTTCATGAAATTCCATAACCTGACCATCATAAAGGATGATTGAACCAATGATGAAACCTGACCTTAGGTATGTATCTCCATACTCTATAGGTTTATAACAATTGATAAGGGCCTAGAATATTTGTGGGGATACTATTAATTCATATAAAAGCATAAAAGTTCATGTCTAAATCTACTATAAAATTTTCCTGACCCATCCATAAAATGGATATACCCAATAGTTTCAAACCATAAATAGGGATCCAAGAGGGAATCTAATATTCCTGAATATAAAATTAGTAAATAGTCTATAAAACGAATAAGCATAAAAGATCAGTGATAATTAAATAATATATAGTAAACATCATATACATAATAAAATATAAAAGGACTATAGGCTAATACATAGGCAATACAATATCCAAAAAGTGAAAGAATAGTGGAATTTCCAACTCACATGTCCAAATCCTATTTAATCATCAACCATAGATTCAAACCTCATCTCATGCCAAAAATATAGCCCCAAGGAAAAAAATTACCTATAATGAAATAGGTAGGTCTACCCACATACATCAAAAACCTTATTATGTACTCAGGGAGGGGTGAGTCTAATGGCCCGGTCAGGTTCCCCTTCTTGAATTGGAATAATGGATTTATAAGAAAGTATTGGTAGATATTCCAAGGTAGTGCTCAGTGTAACTCCCTCACCTAAAAACATAAAATTATATTCAAATATAATCTATAATTATACCCACATATATTTAAGAAACACGCACCCAAAATACTCGACTCATACTACCAAACTCATTCCAGGTCCCCCTATCATGTAACCGATGACTCACATATCCTTTTAAACTCAAGTGGTATGTCTTGCCTCTATATTCTCATCATACATGATCACTATGAGGTCCTACTGTATCCATAAGTATCATAGATCATATTCCCACTTAACCCATCATCCATATCATTACCTATAAGTAAAATAAATCAAAATATTATTTGAAAAATGATAGAACTAGTAATCTCAAAAAGGTAAATTAAAGACGAATCGATGATCAATGTCAATGTAAAACATCAATGAAAACTAAAAATTAAAGTCAAAGAGTTATAAAATCATCAAATAATGTATAAACACTAGTACAAAAACCTTTTTTTACATCGGTTTTTTTTGTTTTTTAACGTCGGTTTTTAGGCGACGTTATTGCGAGCGACGTTAAAAATATGATTTTTTACGTCGGATATTTAATAACCAACATAAAAAATGGGTTAATATAGTTTTTAACATCGGTTTTTAAAAAACTGATGTGAAATACATTCTGGAAAATGGCGATAAGAAGCCATTTTTTACGTCGGTTTTTGAAAAAACCGACGTTATAAGTCATTTTTTACGTCGGTTATTTAATAACCGACGTTAAAAGTTATTTTTTACGTAGGTTATTAAATAACCGACGTAAAAAATGTTTATTATCTTGTAGAAAATTTTCTAATCTTTCATTTGACAGGTCATAGAGCTCAAACGGATTTACGGATCAAAAGTTATGACCATCAGAAGTTTGATATTTGTTTCCGAGGAAAGATTCAATGAGCCAACCGTAGCTTCATATTAGAAGGAATTTTTGAATCCGTAGGGGGGTTTGTAGTATTATCATGATATAAAGAATAATACATCATTATAATAAATTAAAAATCGTTAAATGGTATATTAATTAATAAAACTACTCATAGAAAATATAAATCATCGGAAAATAATTACAAATACCTTGACGAGGTCGCGGAAATAAGAAATCGTTGATTCACATTGAAGATAAAACAAGTTGATTTGGTGGAATGATTATGGTTGAATGAAATTATCATAAAATGGTATATCAATTAAAAAAAATCATAAAAATCATAAACCATGGATGTATGATTAAATATACCTTGACGAGATCGCGGAAAGAATAAATAATTGATTCACGTTCGAGAGAAAAAGAGTCGATTTGGGGGAACGATAATGGTTGAAATAAATGATCTTCAAATTAGGATGGGTGTATAATGGAAACATATAATTGAGATTCTATGAGAAAACGCGGTATTAAAAATTTTAGGTGGCAATTCAAAATTTCGATGCCGTGATGTAAAAAAATTGAAATTTCGCGTTAGCGGGATATTAAAAATATCATTCACGTCAGTTTTATGATAACCAACGTGGAAAGATATTAAAATTTTAACTTATTTTCCACGTCGGTTATTATAAAACCGACGTGAAAAACCAATCTTCGTCACTCTTCCACGTCGGTTATTAAATAACCGACGTGAAAAATCGATTTTCATGACTTTTTTACGTTGGTTATTTAATAACCTACGTTAAAAGTAATTTTTCACATCGGTTATTTAATAATCGACATGCAAAAAGTTTACAAAAATTTAGTTCATTTTCCAAGCTTTAATTTGACAGGTCACAGAACTCAAACGGAGTTACGGATTAAAAGTTATGGCCTTCAGAGGTTGGACATCCTTAAGACATCGTTTAGAGACGATCAACTTCTGAAGGCCATAACTTTTAATCTGTAACTCCGTTTGAGCTCTGTGACCTGTCAAATTAAAGATTGAGAAATGAAATACATTTTGGTAAACATTTTTCACGTCGGTTATTAAATAACTGACGTGAAAAATTGATTTTCATGACTCTTTCACGTTGGTTATTTAATAACTGACGTTAAAAGTTATTTTTCATGTCGGTTATTTAATAACCGACGTGAAACATGTTTACCAAAATGTATTTTATTTCTCAAGATTTAATTTTACAGGTCACAGAGCTCAAACGGAGTTACGGATTAAAAGTTATGGCCTTCAGAAGTTGGACATCCTTAAGACATCATTTAGAGATGATCAACTTCTGAAGGCCATAACTTTTAATCCGTAACTTCGTTTGAGCTCTGTGACCTGTCACATTAAAGATTGAGAAATGAACTACATTTTGGTAAATGTTTTGCACGTCGGTTATTAAATAACCGACGTGAAAAATCGATTTTCATGAATTTTTCACATCGGCTATTTAATAACCGACGATAAAAGTTATTTTTCACGTCGTTTATTTAATAACCGACATGAAAAATGTTTACCAAAATGTAGTTTATTTCTCAAGATTAAATTTGACAGGTCACAGAACTCAAACGGAGTTACGGATTAAAAGTTATGGCCTTCAGAAGTTGGACATCCTTAAGACATCGTTTAGAGATGATCAACTTCTGAAGGCCATAACTTTTAATCCGTAACTCCGTTTGAGCTCTGTGACCTGTAAAATTAAATCTTGAGAAATGAACTACATTTTGGTAAATAGTTTTCCTATCAGTTATTAAATAACCGACATGAAAAATCGATTTTCATGACTTTTTCACGTTGGTTATTTAATAACCGACGTTAAAAGTTATTGTTCACGTCGGTTATTTAATAACCGACCTGAAAAATGTTTACCAAAATGTATTTAATTTCTTAAGTTTTAATTTGACAGGTCACAGAGCTCAAACGGAGTTACGGATTAAAAGTTGTGGCTTTCAGAAGTTGGACATCCTTAAGACATCGTTTAGAGATGATCAACTTCTGAAAGCCATAACTTTTAATACGTAACTCCGTTTGAGCTCCGTGACCTGTCAAATTAAAGTTTGAGAAATGAACTACATTTTGGTAAACATTTTTCACGTTTTTTATTAAACAAACGACGTGAAAAATCGATTTTCATGACTTTTTCAGGTCGGTTATTTAATAACCGACGATAAAAGTTATTTATCACGTAGTTTATTTAATAACCGACGTGAAACATGTTTACCAAAATGTAGTTTATTTCTCAAGCTTTAATTTGATAGGTCACAGAGCTCAAACGGAGTTACGGATTAAAAGTTATGGCCTTCAGAAGTTGGGCATCCCTAAGACAACGTTTAGAGATGATCAACTTCTGAAGGCCATAACTTTTAATCCGTAAATCCGTTTGAGCTCTGTGACCTTTCAAATTAAATCTTGAGAAATGAACTACATTTTGGTAAACATTTTTCATATCGGTTATTAAATAACCGACGTGAAAAATCGATTTTCATGACTTTTTCACATCGGTTATTTAATAACCAACGTAAAACATGTTTACCAAAATGTAGATTATTTCTCAAGCTTTAATTTGACAGGTCACAGAGCTCAAACGGAGTTACGGATTAAAAGTTATGGCCTTCAGAAGTTAGACATCCTTAAGACATCGTTTAGAGATGATCAACTTCTGAAGGCCATAACTTTTAATCTGTAACTCTGTTTGAGCTACGTGACCTGTCAAATTAAATCTTGATAAATGACCTACATTTTGGTAAATAGTTTTCACGTTGGTTATTAAATAACCGACGCGAAAAATCGATTTTCATGACTTTTTTAAGTTGGTTATTTAATAACCGACGTTAAAAGTTATTGTTCATGTCGGTTATTTAATAACCGACGTGAAAAATGTTTACCAAAATGTAGTTTATTTCTCAAGATTTAATTTGACAGGTCACAGAGCTCAAACGGAGTTACGGATTAAAAGTTATGGCCTTCAGAAGTTGGACATCCTTAAGACATCGTTTAGAGATAACCAACTTCTGAAGTCCATAACTTTTAATCCGTAACTCCGTTTGAGCTCTGTGACCTGTCAAATTAAAGCTTGAGAAATGAACTACACTTTGGTAAACATTTTTCACGTTGATTATTAAATAAACAACGTGAAAAATAGATTTTAATGACTTTTTCACATCGGTTATTTAATAACCGACGTTAAAAGTTACTGTTCACGTCGGTTATTTAATAACCGACCAGAAAAATGTTTACCAAAATGTAGTTTATTTCTCAAGATTTAATTTGACAGGTCACAGAGCTCAAACGGAGTTACGGATTAAAAGTTATGGCCTTCAGAAATTGGACATCCTTAAGACATCGTTTAGAGATGATCAACTTCTGAAGGCCATAACTTTTAATCCGTAACTCCGTTTGAGCTCCGTAACCTGTCAAATTAAAGCTTGAGAAATGAACTACATTTTGGTAAACATTTTCCACGTCGGTTATTTAATAACTGACGTGAAACATGTTTACCAAAATGTAGTTCATTTCTCAAGCTTTAATTTGACAGGTCACAGAGCTCAAACAGAGTTACGGATTAAAAGTTATGGCCTTCAGAAGTTGGACATCCTTAAGATATTGTTTAGAGATGATCAACTTCTGAAGGCCATAACTTTTAATCCGTAACTCCGTTTGAGCTCCGTGACCTGTCAAATTAAAGCTTGAGAAATGAGCTACATTTTGGTAAACAGTTTTCATGTCGGTTATTAAATAACCGACGTGAAAAATCGATTTTCATGACTTTTTCACATCGGTTATTTAATAACCGACTTGAAACATGTTTACCAAAATGTAGTTTATTTCTCAAGCTTTAATTTGACAGGTCACAGAGCTCAAACGGAGTTACGGATTAAAAGTTATGGCCTTCAGAAGTTGGACATCCTTAAGACATAGTTTAGAGATGATCAACTTCTGAAGGCCATAAATTTTAATCCGTAACTCCGTTTGAGTTCCGTGACCTGTCAAATTAAAGCATGAGAAATAAACTACATTTGGTAAACATTTTTCACGTCGGTTATTATATAACTGACGTGAAAAATCGATTTTCATGACTTTTTCACGTCGGTTATTTAATAACTGACGTGAAAAGTTATTGTTCACGTCGGTTATTTAATAATCGACATGAAACATGTTTACCAAAATTTAGTTTATTTCTCAAGCTTTAATTTGACAGGTCACAGAGCTCAAACGGAGTTACGGATTAAAAGTTATGCCCTTCAAAAGTTGGACATCCTTAAGACATCGTTTAGAGATGATCAACTTCTGAAGGCCATAACTTTTAATCCGTAACTCCGTTTGAGCTCCGTGACCTGTCAAATTAAATCTTGAGAAATGAACTACATTTTGGTAAACATTTTTCACGTTGGTTATTAAATAACCGATGTGAAAAATCGATTTTCATGACTATTTCACGTCGATTATTTAATAACAGACGTTAAAAGTTATTTTTCACGTCGGTTATTTAATAACCGATGTGAAAAATGTTTACCAAAATTTAGTTTATTTTTCAAGCTTTAATTTTACATGTCACAGAGCTCAAACAGAGTTACGGATTAAAAGTTATGGCCTTCAGAAGTTGGACATCCTTAAGACATCTTTTAGAGATAATCAACTTCTGAAGGTCATAACTTTTAATTCGTAACTCTGTTTGAGCTCCGTGACCTGTCAAATTAAAGCTTGAGAAATAAACTACATTTTGGTAAACATTTTACACGTCGTTTATTAAATAACCGACGTGAAAAATACCTTTTAACTTCGTTTATTAAATAACCGACGTGAAAAAGTAACGAAAATCGATTTTTCACGTCGGTTATTTAATAACCGACGTGAAAAATTAGTGAAAATTTTAATATATTTTCCTAGAAAATGATTTTTCACGTCAAGTATTTAATAACCGACGTGGAAAAGTGATGTACGTTGATTTTTCACGTCGGTTATATAATAACCGACGTGAAAAATCAGATAAAATGGATTTTTAACGTCGGTTCTTATATAACCGACGTGAAAAATCAGCGAAAATGTATTTTCACGTCGGTTATATAATAACCGACATGAAAAATCAATTTTTAGATATTTTCACATCGGTTCTAAAAAACCGACGTGAAAAATGGTGACATAAAAAAAGGTTTTTGTACTAGTGAAACAATAATCCTATGATAAATAATGGGAAATATAAATAATTATGCCCAACTGTAAAAAATAATAATCTTGATGCTCTTCCCCTTACTGCTCTCATCATATTCTTCCTCTCTAAAACTATCCACTGAACTAATCATACAGAACCAATGGATTAATCCCATATAATATATGTCTCCATAGGGACTGTCTCCCACTACAAGATGGTACAAATCTCTGGCTTCCCCATAAATCACTGGGATTGAATATCAAACTATCATCATCCTTGAAATTATATTTAAAGAAAAACCCTTATAAATTAATTTTAAAATGAAATATATTTTTTATGAAATCCAACTCAAAACACCAAAAAAATACAATATGGTCCACCAAAACTCACTTTAATAAGTTTTCACCCATGAACCCTTTATCAAGATATACAATCCTTGTTTAATAATAGTTTGACATGATAAAATCCCATTTTATTAGAGTATATCACACTAGTTCCTAAAACATGATAATTTTAATGATAATGACTACACATGAGCATAATATCACCAAATGAGAAAGAGAATTAGTAATTTAAAGGACACCTAGCTCGTATTATGGCCTTGTATAGTCATCCAAGATTATACTCACTTACACTAAGACAATAAGAACCTATTTTATCTATAAAACATCTTGAATTAAAAACTAATTTTTTTAAGAAAAAACCACATTTGAAATACTCGATAATAAATATACCTTGCAGATTTACGATGCTGAAATCAGAAGTGATGTGGTACGGTGTGCTTCCAGTATTCCCTTAAGCCTAGACCATTAAAAATAACCTTTTAATAACAGTAATAAAATATAAATTAATCTAATTTCACCAAAAATACTTAAAAAATCCATAAAAAATACCTCCAAAAAACATGAAACAACCACAGTACAATTCTACTAAGCCTCCTCAACGAACAACACACTAAATTACCTTTCTTATGAGATAATTCTTCCATTATTTGATGGAATATCCCATCGAAATACCTAAATTTATTAAAAAAGTTAAATTATGTCAAGGAGAATATAAAGGTAAGAAAATAGAAGGATATTACCTTATATTTTCATGATAGATAATTCCTAGATCACCTATATTTAAGTGATAAAAAAGGGTACCATAATGGGGATGGAAATGGGGAGAGAGTACCCAAAATTTTTCCCTACATGAAGCTATTTCCTTGAAAATTTTAATGGGACCAACCATAAAATTAAGGTTCCACCCCTATTAAAAAATAATATAGATCTATATCAAGTACAGAAATCACAAGAACCAACTACATGGTTCCCCACTGAGTGTTAGGACACTGGAGACCTGAAGACTAGACAAGTGGGGTTGGCACACTGGTCACTCCATCGTGTACCCAAAAGTGATGAACGGGGTAACTATTGGCTGTAATTAGCCAACTCCCTTGCATTGTTATCTACAAAAATTCAATAACTAAATTTTGGAAAAACAATCTACCAAATATTTACATCCAAAACATTCAATTAATGGTTATAGAACTGAATAAAACACCCATCCATCAATTAAAAACCGTAACACCCCATGATTTTAATGTGAATTTATCTTTAAATAAATATTGTGTTAAATAGTTTTCTTAACACACACTACCAAAATAAAACAAACCATGATACATTTTATTGAGGAAAAATATTACAATTCAAGATAAACATTATTACATTTTGAGAATACAATATGAAACATTAATATTAAAACTGTATTAAGAATAAATCTATAAGTAAATAAAAAGACAATGAACATGAAATTTTTATCCTCATGTTTTTCCCTCAAGATATCACCCTCGATTTAATCTTTATAAAAATGTAAAGGTAGTATAAATATAACAGACATATTTAGAGAGAAGTTAATGAATATGATGAAAGATTTTACTGATTTATGTTTGGAAATATTTAAGAATGAAATATAATCATTATACATATAATCATTAGATATATGGTTGTTGTATATTTGGTTATTGAATATACAGTTTCTAGTATGCATGTATCTAATAGGAATACTGAGTATTTTTAATTGAAAATAATATAATTTACAACTAATAAATATTTTTCAAATGAAATAAAAAGATGATATTTAATTAAGTTATTTAGTATAATTTTTTTATTCATTTCATATTATTATTATTTTTAAAGAATAATTTTATATATTTATAAAATTTAATAAAATATTATAATAATAATGAATTTATTAAATTTAATGGTTTAAATATAAATAATTAATTTTAATGGGATGTGGTTAAAATCATGTAATGTCAAAAAAGGGATAATGTTCGGGGAACTAAGTGTTGTCAATTTTTATCTTAAAAAATTAAATTGATAACTTTTAAATAATGAATATAATGTAATATTTTAATTTATATAAAAATAAATTAACTTGTATTTAATTATTAATTGATATAAAATAATATTAATAACACATAATTTTTTAAAATTCATTTTTCTATAATTTTTTATTTATATTACATTTTTATTTAGAAGTTAAATTTATCATATTTAGAAATTTATTTAGATTAAATATATTTCAAATTTTTAATCATTTTCTTTAAATTAACTATGAAGGTCAATTTAATTTTTATTTTCAATGAATGTTATCATGGAAAATATTGAGTTACCATGGTAAAGATAAAAGGGTTGATTTAAGGGATAATGACCTAACCTATCATAAAAATTTATATTTTAATGAGTTTATAATGAAATTATTGACCTAAAATCATCCTTTATTAATTAATTACCTCTTCAAAACCACTTTCCTTTTAAAATTACAACATTATAAATTATGGTATGGGTATTTATCAAAATGTTACACAAAACACACCTATAAAGAAAATCAACTTATACTCTTCCAAGCTAATATTTTCTATTAGTTGTTACTTTAATCCCTAATATTTTTTCCCTATAATAATGTTTTCATATAATTTTGGTATCCTTTGGTCTAAATAAAGAATCCTAAATCCATCATTCCAAAGGAACCCATATAGAGAAGGATATAATTCATCTAAGTACTTAGTTCTTCAACATATTTTTTAGTTACCTCCTCATACACAAACTTTATAAATATCATTGTCTGCTATAATTATGTTATATTAAAATTATTATGGTTTTGATAAATTGTTATTAAAAATATATAACTCTATACATTTACTCATACTTTATTATACCATGTTATTATTTGGTCGGTTCAATTATCTACATGAACGATGGTATACTATCTTCAGTATTTCAAACATTAATGAGTATCATAAAATTAATTCTGGTAATATATGATATTAAAGAGTAATTTAAGTTATTAATATGTTTTTTTAATGATAAAAAATGATAATTATAATGTAACTCGTTGTTATCTGTAAATTACACAAAACATGTTTGTCATCGATTTAATTCTCAAGAAATATACTCATAAATAACATCAAACTAACATGAGAATAAATAAATCATTGGAAAATTATTCTAGTACCTCAAATAATTAGGTGATTTTCAGATTTATATCAAAGAACAAGGATTGACATCACCATTATGATACATGTATGAAAAATAAAAATTAAAAACATCTAATGATGAAAATAGACAATAACTAACTAATATATATGTAATAAATGATTGAAATTTAATATTAAAAAATTAAATACATATGAATATGGTTATTAAAAAGGTTATTAAGATGAATGTTTTTATTATATAGGGGGTTAGATCACTTTTGGGTAAGTTCGAAGCTAATGTAAGAGTTTATTTTACAATATCACTTTGAAATTGAATTTGTTTATATTTAAACTTCAATTGGGAGAATTTTTTATTATTTATATCTAAAACCACATATTTTTTCTTAAAATTTTGTTATTTATGGGGTTTATATGTCTTATAAAATTTCACCTCCATTTGGTTCACAATTCGACCGAAATGATGTTTGTAAGTGGATTTAACCTTATTTCAACTTTTTGTTGGTTGAGAAACTTTATTTTACATGTTAATATTCATTATTTTTTAATATAAATATAATTATATATAATAATATGATTTATTAAGTTCATTTTAAATTTTCATTGACTTTATTTACAAAAAAATGAAATGAATCTCTATTTAACATTTTCTTCGCGGGTCATTTTCTATTAACTTTGACTTTATTTACAAAATATTGTAATAAATATTTTTTAACATTTTATAAATGAATTAATTTTCTCATTATCCTTTTATATTTTATTTATGAAACTTCTTGTAACTTCTTGTGTTTCGAACCAGACATAAATTCCTAGGTAATTTGAACGTTTGGCGGTTACTGGACAAGCCATTTTTAAATCTGGGCTTCTAAATTGTTGTTTTTTGGACTTGAGCGAAGGATTGGGAGGTATGTTGAAGGTTTTTCCAAGTTATGTAAGTTCCAAGGTCTATAAATCAAATGTTTTGAGGGTCTATAAAGGGTGCACGGTTTGTATAAAATAGTGCAGCCTGAGCAAAAAACGTACGATGTGTGTTTTTTTAAAAGAAATTAATTTTAACTAAATTTTAAAAAATATAAATGGAAATAAGTAAAATTAGGTAAATGGGAAAAAATTAAATAAATAAATGTTTAATAATAATATTATTATTTATTAGATTATCTTTTTTAGAGACCTACGGGGTCTCCTCCTCTCCCCATCACCTTACCTGCACAGCACACCCAGCCCCCCTTCTTTCTAGGCGGTGTGATACACTCTAGCCGAACCCCCTTAGGTGCACACAACCCCCCCCCCCCTCTATCCTCCTCGATTCTTCATTTTTTATTTAGATTCCCACCAAATTTATGCTTGATCCTCCATGATAAGGCTCTCTGCACTCTTTTACTCCCGTTTCTGGCTGATTTTTAGTCTTCCCATCACTGGTTTCAGTTCGGTTGAACCTAGGGTTTGGTCTAACCTAGGTTTTTGTTGTTTCTTCCAATTCTGGGGAATGTAGTGTGTCTCTTGGGTCATGTTTATGTGTATCCCAACATCCTCCACTTAAGGAAAAGTGGGTCGGTTCATTTCGGCCCTCTGTTGTCTTTTTTAGGTAATGTTTTGCATCCTATGTTGTTTTATCCTATTTTATTTAGTGTTATTTAAGTATTATTAAGGTTATAGTATTTTATTTACAGTTTTTTGGACCTTTATCATTATATTTTAGGTGGTTTCTACTAAATATTTCATGTGCTGAGTGTTTGAATTAGTTCCTTTTGAGGTAGGATATCTTTCCATGCCTCCTTTAATTTTAGTAATGTATTAATTAAATATTTATGCTTTTTCCCTGAATTAATTAACGTTTTTTATTATTATAATAAATGTTTGGTCATGATAAATGAGTTTTTCATTTAGAATAATATCATGGTTTTTATAATAAAACCCCTCCAATGAAGGTGTGTTATCTGCAAAAACCCGAAGTGATATTTTATTTTTATTTAGCATGCTTAGAATTGTTGCTTAAGTTATTCTTTATTTCTTAATGACTTGTATAGTTTTATGGCATGATTATACATGACCTTTTTGTTTATTTATAAATTACATTTCTTCCTTTGAAAAATGATAGGTGATCCAATGAACCTTTTAAGTGTGTGAACCATATTTTAATTATAATTACCAATGTAGGGAGTCTACCCTCTCCCCCTTTACTTCATCGTATATTCCTTGTCGTGCCATTGTACCGCTTGCCAAAACCTTTCATTTATGCCTTGTTATCTCTTAATAAATTTTTTGTTTTGTTATATCTCATCCATTGTGAACTTCGCTTATGGAAAAACCCATTTGGGGCGTTCACCTTACCTATTGGAAACCCCTTTGGGTGTGCTATTGTAAATGGCCCTAAATTCCCATGCCTTAAATGATAAATCACCACCTGAGATGTTATTTTTATTAAATGACGTGTGTTATTAATTGAATTAAGGATAATTGTAAGCTAGGAGAGTGACAATTTATCCTTAAACCTCACTTCTGAACTCATGTGAATGCCTTATATATAATTCCTCAAGATGGATGCTTCACATTGGATTCCTTCTTCATTTTATAAAAATTCCTATTCAAGTTGGTTGTATACCTTTTCTTCTTTCCACATAATATTGGTCACCTATTTGATAATGTCATGGGATTATATTAAATTCCATTGTTCCTTGTTTCCTATGTATATTCTTTCATATGCATTTTTTTATACCAAAGTGGTTTGGATTGGTTGTATAAATTATAGGGTAAATCTTGATAGCTTGAGACCTCGATATTTCATTCATGACATATGGTTAGAGTCATACTAATTTCATGTAACTCTGGTTTCATTTCATTTTTAGAGCTTATGACTTTTTTTATGCCTCTTGATTGAACCTTGCTTATATTTGTTTCTTATTACCTAGTGATCTTGTTTAGATCCTTTAGATACTTTTGTGCTAAATGATTTATGCCATGCTGATGGCTTGGATTATTTTACTTGATAGATTGAATAGATTTTAGCACACGGTGATTATTTGATAGCAGGATTTATATATATATTTTCCATGTGATATATGTATTGATGTTTTCCTTACAATGTTCCTTAGCTACTATGGTTCACTTGATATTGGCTGGGTGAGAACATGGGTTCTGTATTAAGGACACGTGGATGGACTCCCATTATCAGGTGGTTATACCATGACACGTTGGGGGTGATGCTTTAGCTTTCCAAGAAAGGGCTTCTCGGATAGTTTATTATACTTCTGAGTGGTACCGATTCCCCAGGGAAGCAACCATACATAGACCCATTGGCAAGATGACTACACCATGCCTTGGGTGATACTTGGTCCCTTATGTGAGATACCTAGGATGGACTAATAAGTTACCATGACTCGTAGTGATAAAAGGGACTCCATTTGGATTGCCTTGGATAGACTCGGTGGTATTGGATTATCATATGTTCTCATTGTGATACTGGGGATTATTTTATATTTTCTTGGATAGGTATGGGACTCCACCGTTGTTTTTGATAGATTTGAATGATTGATTGTTTTCTCTTATGAGATGTATCTTTTATTATTTTTATGATACCATTTTTCTATTTATTGATACTTCTTGCTTATACTTTTTCTTTATCGTTTTTTGACATGGATATGAGACCCCAAGATAGAGAACAATATTGGGGTCAAGATTTTGTTATTTTTATTATTTACATTAGCACATGTTATATGTATTATGACTTGCACATGTACCTCCTTTTTGATATCTTGCTTAGGCTTAAGAAGGTGGTATTGGATGGGGTCTGTTTAGGAACCCAGACAAAGTTGTGGTCATTTTATTAATTATTACTCTACACTTACTATAAATGGAACACTGTCTTAAATTATATTACACTATATGGATTGTTATAGACATTGGTGGTGTCAGCCTATTGAGATTTATGTCTCACACCCTACTCAGGTTGCCCTTGAACTGGGGTACCCGAGTAGTCCTACATGCTTGAAGGTCTTTGGATTGATTACTTGTGTTATGATGCCTACTTGGGAGCTAGTTAGTACTGGACTGAGCTAGTACTCAGGATACTTGTGGATTTAGTACTTTGGTCTATTTTCTTTAATTTTATTGTACATTGTATCACATCATGGACATGAATTCATTATTTTAAATTATAATTTTTCACAATTATTAAATTTTTATTATTTGTCTCCCACTAATTTGTTAACTATTTATTACTTCTTCCACTATTTATTGTTTTATTATTATACCATTATGGTACTTTGATCTATGAGGGAATAATCTCCCCACAAACATGCCCAAGGTCATTGCTACTAGTTGGCATCCTCTTGTATTCATAGAGATGGGATTGAGGTCATGTGTCCCTCTGGTTCGACCACCGTCTTAGTGGTGAGCCGGGATGAGATGTTACAAAGTGGTATCAGATCTTATTTTCCTTTGTCTTACTATTTTGGGTTGGTAGATATGAGACTAGGAATGTGTTGGCACTTGGTTAATAGATGTGACTAGGAATGATCACCCCACACACGGGAAATGATCAAGTGTCTAGGGCTGGGAATTGATGTTTATGTTATTTTTATTACAATTGATGTGATTTCACCTTGAGTGAATGGTGTATTTTCTACATCTTATTGATTTATGAGATTCTAATATTTTACCCTCTTCCTGGTAAGAAAATGATGAAGAATTACATGCATCATTTTAGGCACATATATATTCACATGCCATGTATATTCCATTCCATGTAGTTGCATATGTAGGTTGCTTGCTGATTTGGATTGTGTTCCATGAGTGATATGTCTTGTTTTTATTTTCTTTAGAGTGCTATCTTACATAACATGAATAGGTGTCAATATTCCATGATTCTATGCCTATAGAATTTCTTCTCTATGTTAGCTACTTGTGATGACATATTAGTCTTGTTTTGATGTAATTGATTGCATGGGATAAATGGATTGGTTGTGATTTTAAATAAGATCCAATTGTCAGTTATAATAAGGTGTATGGGAACCTTATAATTGGAAAAGTGTAACTGGTGTACTCAAACATTTATATATGATCCTGTTATATCTTGAAATGTTAAAGTAAAAAAGATTTATTTAGTTTAAAAGTTTAAAGTGAATTTTTTATGATTAATGGGAGCCAATTTTAAAATTATGAAGTGTATGGTCGCTTCATAAATTAGGAAATGGAAGCCCATATCACCGAACTATTAAAATTGACCATGTTATATTTTGAAATAGTCAGAATGTAATAATTCTTTAATTTTAATCTAAAATAAATTTTTTAACCTTCTAAATTCACATCTGGGGCCAAATAGGTCATTTAGAGGCATGTTTCTTATGGGATGAGTCATTTGGGTGTTTGTAATTTATACAATTAAGAAATTGTTATTGGTTTTCTTTTAGAAGAACCCAAGTTGGATTAATGTGACCCTTATAGTTCACCTTATCTATTAAAAGGAATTTATATGATAAATTTTATAATAAAGATGGGATGTTGATAAATATTGAATTATTAAAAAGGAATTATTATAAGACTTGCCCATTTTTTCTTTGAGCTGCTAGCTAAATCAAGTTACCAAGTGCCTTTGTTTTAAAATGGGTACTTTATATTTTGTTTTAAAACTTTTAAATGTTTTAATTTTAAAATTTGATTAAATGTTAATGGATTGGAAAGGGAACCCTAGGAGGTTTCCTTTGTTTGAAACCCTTGTGTAAGGGTAGTTTAAGTTTCTCCTTGAGTTTCCTTGGAATGGAACCATAAGTGTCTTCCATAGTCTTTATTCTCGTTAGAAATGTCTTTAATGATTGGCTTTTGATCCTAGTTACTTTTTTAGGTGGGACCCTATTATGAGTCAAAACTTTCTTCTTTCGTAATGGGTGGTCTCGTGTTAAGTAAAACCCTTGGATCTTAAATTCCTTACTAAATCTAGTGATTTTTCTGATGTTTGGTGTCGTTCAGGTGTTAGTATCCCTAGTAGGACTTTTAGCTTCTCAATGACTCCCTTGTTTAGACGGGTGATCATGGTATCTTTGACCCTTGTCAAGGACATTACCATTGATAAATGGTTAGTTTTAGAAAGTTAGACAATCATAGAGAATGTTCACCTATGTAATAGGTATCATGACCCTTTCTTCTCCTTTAGTGATGGGTGATTTGGTATGGTATCATCCAGGTTAATAGTCGTATGGTGAAATACGACTTTGGGTTACACAACTAGAAAAAAAGGCTATTTCCATGGTTCAAAACCATGGAAATAGGGCCCAAAACTGTGTCCATAGGCTGCAGCCACAGTTTTTCCCAACCATGGGCATTATCGTCATGGCAATAGGGTCTGACCTATTGCCATGGTTTTAACTGTGGCTATAGCTGGCCTAGTTCCATAGTTTTGAAAACCATGGAAATAGGTGTGTCCATTTTCAATCATGGTATTTGACCAATGGACACAATTTTAACCATAGAAATAGGGCCTTATTTCCCCTGTTTTAACAGTGGCTATAGCCCAAGAAAACCATATCAATAGCCTAAAAATAATATGTCCCTAGATGGATTTGATCCTAGTACCTTCCCTTCATGTTCCAGCGCCCTAACCACTAAACCACCAAAGATTTTGTGTATATATATATATAATATGTTATATATATTATTAAAAATTGTGGAAATATCCTAAAAAACCATGGAAATAGTTATTTCCGCCAGTTTTTTGGAGGCAAATTTTTTCTCCCGCACAAGGGCAAGAGACCTATAGACACGGTTTTGAAAACCATGGTAATAGGCCACATAACCATGGATATAGGTGTAGGATATAGCCACGGTTTTGAAAACTGTGGCTACAGACCATGAAAAAAGACCCATAGCCACAGTTTTAAAACCATGGCTATAGGCCACATAACCATGGTCGTAGCCACCTATAGCCATGGTTTTAAAACCGTGGCTATGGATCTGTGGTTGTAGCTTGTTTTTCTTAGTAGTGTTGCATATTTTATATGGACCACCTAATACATGAATATATAGCTCAAATAGCCTATGGATAGTATCTAGGGTGTGCCTTATTGCTTCTAAAGACTTTGGGTAGTATACATAAGTGTATGTGGTTCTTGGTGAGTGCTTAATTTTCTAACTAAACAGTTGAGTTTGGTGAAATATTTGTGTCATGTTCTCGTAAGTAAGTACTCAGGTCATCTCTATAGTAGAGTGGCCTAGGTGTTAAAGGTAATCATGTTTGTCCCAATGTGCAAGATGACTTCTTTGAGACTCAAGTTTTTAACATGTTGATCTATTTTATTTTGGTTTTATACCACTTTCTCTGACATACATGATCTGTGCTTGACGAAGCACCATGTGTGCTTCTAAATTCAATCTAGCCTAGCATGATTTTTAGGGGAGGGTATCTCTCTCTCTCTCTCTATCTCTTCTTTCTAAGGCTAGGACACTTCTAGGTGGGGATTATCATGTTGAATATGATAAATTTTCCATTATAAGTATAAGGAGAAAAACCAAGGTGGACCATTGTAAAATGATTGGTCTAGCTGAATTTCCATTAAGGCTTGTGGGTTTTGAATCTTATTAGTGCTTGCCTAGTAGAACAAATTTGATGCGGTTAGCAGTGTGCACGACCCGTGAGAAGCACTGTTGGTTATGGTGGACTTTAGTGGTAAACCTTGAATGATCACATGGTGCCTTGGGTGGTAAAGGCATCATGATAAGTTAGTAATAGTGTGTCGGCAAGTGAAGTCAAGCTTATTCCTAAAGTACTTGACCAATAATGGTTCGATTGTTCTTTTCCTAATTTAGGGTATGTTGGTTCGGAATTATATCGATCATTATGCCCTGATATGGTAGGAGTTTCTCTAGTCTTTTTGGAAAATATCATACTCTTTTTAGTGTACTCTTCCTAGAGTTGAGCATGTCCACTATCTTAGTGTCATCCTTGATTCACTAAGAGAGTTTTAGTATTATGTTGCACTAAATATTTAAATCCATTAGTCTTGTTGGAAGATCTCTTTTGATGTTGCATGATCAAAAAATGGTTACTCTTAACGATTAGTAGTTCTGAGTGATACCTAGATTGCCATATAGGAAGGTCTGGGATGGACTCTTAGACCCCAGCCGTTTCCTTTGTCTTGAACACTATATGGATGCCACTATGGGCTTAGTAAAGATCCGATTTATACATTTTGGACTAGTACCAACATCTCTATTATAATCATTGAGTGTGAACTACTTTAGTTAGTTCCTTAGACTCATATTAAATGAATTCGTCGTTACCCCCAGATATGTTGTTGGGATCAGGGGTGTTGCTTATGGGTGATGATTCCAGTGACTTGCATCTAGGTTACACCCTTTTTCATGCCAAGGAATAACAGTTTTTAAATAGTAAGGGTTTCCTGACTAAGGAACGTCTTCGGAATCCAGGTATTTGACTCAGTGAACAAGCTTGTTGTAAACAAAAGATGCCTTAGAGGAAGGTATTGTGGTTCAGTTTGTAGTACGTCGGCTTTCTAAGATGGGAATCTTTGAGAATGGTCAGCCTATATTTTCTTGACTTATTATCACTCTTGTTAAATGTTATGGTCATAATTAAATGGTTTAAACACATCACTGGGCTGAGGTGATAATTGTGTAAAGGTTGTTAGTGTCGTTCAACGAAAGCGTGCACAACTGATTTCAGTTAGGTTGATCGGTATTAAAGTGCCTCTTTTTAATGAAATCACACTAGGAGCATCCTTAAAATACTTAGAGGCATGTTTTTTAGGTAATTTCTATGGTGGGAGGTACCTTGGAACAAAATTGTACCTTTCTAAACATTAAAGCCTAAGGTGGGGATCACCTTTAGCCGGGTGCTTAATGAGATGACGACATGATCATGTCTCTAGTGAAATAGGCTTATGAGAAGTGCATGTTATTCCCAAAGGATTCTCAGGGATGATAATTTCTAAGGTGGGTATATTGTAACATCTCACGTTTTGAACGAGACACAAATACCAAGGGAATTTGAACTTTTAGAGGTTTCTGGAAAGTCTATTTTTAAAGTTAGGCTTAGGAACATTTTTCTGTGAGTTGGAGTAATTTTTCTAAGTGTTGTTTTTTTGGACTTGGGTAAAGTCATGGGATGTCTGTTGAAGGTTTTTTGAGGTCCAAAAATAAAACGGTTGGAGAGTATGTATAGGGTGAACAGTTTCTCTAAAACCATGTGACCCCAGTCGAAACTGTACGGTGTGTGTTTTTTTAGAGAAATTAATTTCAATTAAATTTAAAGAAAATGGAACTTAGTTAAATGAGGTAAATGGGAAAAATGAATAAATAAATGTTTACTAATAATAAAAATATTATTATTAATTAGATTATTTTTTTAGATACCTAAGGGGTCTCCTCCTCTCCCCCTCACCTTACCAACACGGTGCACCCATCCCCCTCCTCTCCAGGTGGCATGAAACCCCGATATGAATCCCCTTAAGCACGTCTGACCCACACCCCCCATTATGGATTCCTTAGTTATTCATTTTTCCTATAGATTTCTTCTGAATTTCTACTCAGTCATCCATGGTAAGGCTCACTACTCTCTTGTCATCCCATTTCTGGCCGATTTTCTGTCTTCCAATCACCAGTTCGGTCGAACCTAGGGTTTAGGATAACCCATGTTTTTGTTGTTGATTCTAATTCATGGGAATGTGGTGTGTCTCTCAAGTCAGTTTTATATGTAATTCTTCATCCTCTGTCGAAGGTGAAGCAGATCGGTTCGTTTCGGCCCATTTTCATCTTTTCTAGGTATGGTTTTTTATCTACTGTTGTTTTCACCTATTTTATTTAGGGTTCTTTAAGTGTTCTTATGGTTTTAGTATTTTATTTATAGTTTTTTGGACCTTTATCGGGTTGTTTTAGGTTTTCACCACTAAATCCATCATGTTTTGATTGTTTGACTTGGTTTCTTTTGTGGTAGGATCCCCTTCCATGCCTCCTTTAATTTTAATAATACATCGATTAATTGTTTAGACTTTTCCTTGAATTTAATTCACATTGTTTATTATTAGAATAAATATTTTATTATGATAAAATAGTTTTTTATTTATAATAATATCATGGTTTTTATAATAAAACCCCTCCAATGGAGGTGCACTATTTGCAAAAACTCACAGTAGTAGTTTATTTTTATTTATCATTCTTGGAATTATTACTTAAGTTCTTCTTTATTTATTAACTCCTTGTCCATATTTATAGAATTCTTATACATGGAACTTTTGGTTATTTTTAAATTAAATTGATTCATTTGAAAAATGATAGATGAACCAAGTCACCTTCTAAGTGTGTGCCCCAAATTTTAGTTACAATTACCTGGGTAGGGCGTCTACACTCTTCCACTTAACTTAGTTTCTTATTTCATGTTATGGTATTTTGATTCTAATTAAAACCTTCCAGTTATGCCTTATTATTTCTTATTAGATTTTTTTGTTTGTTCTTTCATGTCCATTGTGACCTTCGTTTATGGTGAAACTCGTTCAGGGTGTTCTCCTTGCCTCTAGGCCACCCCTATGGGTGTGCTATCCTAAATGGACCACAATTCCCATTCCTTTAATGAGAAATCACCACCTAATAGGTTATTTTAATTAAATTCCTTATGTTATTAATTGAATTAAGGATAATAGTTATTCATAAGAGTGACCATTGAGACTTATGACTCACTTATAAACTCATGTGAATGCCTTATATACAATTCCTTATGATGGTTTATTCACATTAAATTCCTTATGCCTTTTATAAAAATTCATATTCAAGTTGTTTGTATACCTTTTCTTCATGAAACATAATCTTTCTCACCTCTTTTCTAATTTCATGGGATTATATTCAATTCCATTGTTCCTTGTGCCCTGTTAATATTCTTGTATATTCATTTTTTTGTGCCAAAGTGGTTTGTTTTGATTTTATAAACTACAAGGTAAATCTTGATAACATGAGACCTCGATATTTCATTCATGACATATGGTTAAAGGTATATTAATTCCATGTGACTCTAGTTACACTTCTTTGTTAGAGATTATACCTTTTTTCTAAGCCTCTTTCTTGAACATTTCTTATGTTTATTTCTTATTACCTTTTGATCTTTCTTAGAGCCTTGGGTTACTTTTGTACTAAATGCCTTATACCATGTTGATGTCTAGGATTGTTTTACTTGATAGCTTGATTAGATTTTGGATCACAATGCTTGTTTTATAGCATGATTTATATATGCTTGATAGGTGATATATGTATTGATGTTTTTCTTATAATGTACATTGGCTACTATGATTCACTTAATACGGGAAAAGTGAGAACATGGGTTCCATATTAAGGACTCATGGATGGACTCCTGTGCTTCGGTGGTTATAACACGACGTGCTAGGGGATATTCTTTGGATTTATAAGAAAGGGATTCCTGGGTGATTTTTTATACACCTGAGTGATACTAGTTACCTGGGGAGAAACTATGGATGGACCCATTGGAAAGATGGTTGCGCTATGCCTTGGATGATACTCAGTCCCCTATGTGAGATATCTAGGATAGACTTAGAGTTTAACATGCCTCGTAGTGATACAAGGGGATCCATTTGGATAACCATGGATGGAATTAGTGGTATTAGATTATTGGATGTTCCCATTGTGATACTTGGGATTTTTTTAGATCTCCTTGGACAGGCATGAGACTCCACCACTGGTTTTGATAGATTTGAATGATTGATTGTTTTCTATTATGAGATGCATATTTCATTATTCTTATGAGACCATTGTACTATTTCTTGATACTTATTTCTTATACTTATTATTTCCCATGTGTTGACATGGATATGAGACCCCAAGATAGAGAATAAACTTGGAGGTGTGCTTTTGTTAGTTGAATTTTTTACATTGGTACATGTTATATGTATTATGACTTGCACATGTACCTACTCTTTGATATCCAGGTTAGGATGAAGCAGGTGGTATGGGACGTGAGTCCATTGTGTAGTAATTTTTTATTTATTTATTTTTGATTACTATTAATGGAACAATTCCTTAATTTATATTTTCCTGTATAGATTGGTATAGACACCTCTAGTGCTAGCCTATTGAGATTTATGTCTCACACCCTGCTTAGGACACTATTTCACTGGGGTACCTAAGCATTACTACATGCTTGCATGTCTTTGGATTCATTTCTTGTGCTATGTTTTGTACTTGGGAGCTAATTATTATAGGATTGAGCTAGTACTCAGGATGATAATGGAGTTATTCCTTTGTTCTATTTTATTTAATTGTATTATACATTATATCACCACATGGACATGCAAGAATTGTTGTAAATTGGAGTTGGCTTCATTTATTAAATTTTTATTATTTTTCTTCCACTGCTTTGTCAATTATTTATTATTTATTCCACTATTTTTTTTTTATTATTATACCACTATGCGACTTTGATCTATGAGGGCCTAGTCTTAGTATGAGCACACCCTAGTCCCTCGCTGCTAGTCAGCAACCTCTAGTGTTTGGGGAGATATTCTTGAGGTCATGTGACCCACCAGTATAGACACCGTCTTAGTGGTGAGTTGGGATAGGATGTTATACTTTTTTTCTAAGTTTACATGATTTTACAATGTAATTTATATTCCCTTTATTTTATAATTTGTTTTATTTTAAAATAAAAGTTATAAAAAATATAAAGGTTATTTCATATTATTTATCATTGTAATTCTTAATTCTCATAAAAGTGTTTTTCAACTATGTAAATATAATTTAATGTTTCTTATTCTTCACTAGGTATATGCTCTCATGATACCATACACCTTCGTTATTTGGATGGATTATGATTATATTTTTTGAAAATATTTATAAAACTCATTTATCTCTCAAGAGTTAAATATGTAATGATGGGATTATGAATGATTTAATATTAATATGGAACACATATATATGGTTTATCCTTATTTTTTGGGGGGTTTGATATGTCCACACAATGAATCAGGTAATGGTTGACATCTCATGAGATCAGGATGGGATAGGGGTGGTTATCCCAATTCCAAAAAAAATATTGGACACAAGTGGTTAACCCAAGTCCAAAAATTTTATGGGACGTGGTTGGTTATCCCAAGTCTAAAAATGTTATTGGACATGAGTGGTTAACCCAAGTCAAAAATAGTTATAAGACATTGGTGGTTAGCCCAAGTCCAAAAAGGTTACAGGACATGGGTGGTTATCTTGAGTATTTTATATTATGGATAGGTGGTTATCCTCATATATTATGTTATAAATGTCTTGGATGTTAACCTTGAAACAAGTTGTGATTTATATGATTATGTTTTTAGAATATTAATATGTTATGCATCATGTATATGTCATGTTCACATGGCTCATGATTATTGACTCATGTTTTCAAATATTGAAGCCTTGTGTATTTTTTATTCCCAAAGCCTTATGTAATAATTTAAGATCCATAATCCTTATTTATTTGGTTATGATTTTTTGATTTTATATTTATTCATACTTATTAGGTTGTCCAAACCACATGTTCATCTTATTCTCACTTATGATCTTTGATTTTTATCTCTCATGTTTACCCTTAATAAACATTCGAGCCCACCATTTCTTATGTTTCTATTCCCTAGGTTATGAAGAAAAATATTATGTATGATATGTCTATAATGGAATTATGTGTGAATAATATTTAATGTTGAAAAAAATTTATAGAATAAGTTTTTTATGTATCAAATCTACAAATAAACTAAACCTATAGTTTATGGGTGTGATTTATTATGATATGAAATGAATATTCATGTGAAATGATGAAATATATATGTACGTAATGCTCAGGTCACCTCAAAAACCAAAAAATAAATAAAATTCACATGTACACTAAACTAATAGAAGATCAATCCATCTCCCAGTTTACTAATACTTAAATCCATAAGTACTTAAAAATTATAAAACATAATGATTCTCTATCTCAAGAATACATGGAATCCCTTCAACCATAATTTTCAACCTTCACTGATCATTAATTCATTTATAAATCATTTTGTTCTATCTATGAATGCCAAAAATTCATTTAACACACAATTATAACACTTGAGTGAAATATTCAATAAAAGGATCTTTACTTGTTCACTGAGACTCTTGATCAACATTCCATAATTCCATCACCTAACAAGAATTATTTTACTCTATTACAACCACAAACTCTATCCTATTCCAAAACTGGTCCTTTGCATACCATACTCATAATTAATATTAAAACATTGAGGTAATGTAAAAAATAAATCTTTCATTACTTAAAAATTAATAATCAACCTAAATATATCCTTATGAAACTCTAAAGCATAGTAACCCACTACTACCAACCAATTTCATTTAGTTTTTATTCCCATAATAATAATTTTCTATCAAAAACACATCACAAGTGATCTAATCCATGAAGAATCAATTTCTATAACCTATTACCCTAACCTCTTCCTGAACTACTGTATCATGATCCAAATCCACACTTGTCTCTTGAAACAATTTTCATACACAAAAATGAAAAATTTAGAATCTTGGTTCACTCCCAATTCAAACACTAAAAACTAAGAAAACATGGTTTACATGTGTATTAGTTTCTTACATAAAAACTAGTTTAACTCACTGTATCACACCAAAACCTCATTTGAGTTTCCCAAATACCCCTTGGAATCCATCATATATCACCATAAACTGAAATCACTAGCCATGATTATCTTTTCATCAATAAATATCACCATTTAAAAACATATTTTTAAATCCATTTAGAATATAATTTTACTTAGTTTTTTTTAACCCAAAAATCCAAAACCATTTTACACATGTCTCATTCCACCATTAATGTTTTTATTTAAAGACACGGTTTTCTAAAATAATCCAAACCCCTCAAATAAAATTTACATATAGCAACTAACCAATATAATTAATCAATAACACTATAACCATTCCCCTTTAATCTATATTAATCTAATCACCCTTTATAATGAAATCTGGAAGACATTGAATAGACTATAAATTTCATTAATTAATAATGGAACCAGAAAATCCAACATGTAAACTAATAATTCCCATAGTCATGTGCAACATTCCTCTAAAATACTATTATCGTGACATATAAAAAATATCACAAGCTCTTGGCTAAGCCCTATAAACCATCTTGAGTATTATACATCTCACATTGGTATTTTCGGTTTAACACCTCACTAAACCTAGAGTTCTTAATCTCAATATTGGAAATCCCCTAAAAATTTGGGTTCCAACTAAAGAGATTTTGGATATGAATTCTAATAGTCTAATTCTTAATTCCTAAAATCTTATCTCTGCCTTTAACAAACTCTTTCCAAACAAAATTCTTACTCTGGTACCATTTATAAATTCATGTCCTAGCAATATAGATTGGTGGCTAATCTGGTAATGCTACTAGACCTCATGCTCACCCCTATATCCCAAAGGAAGTATAGTAGTGTTGAGGGCCTAGATTAGTCCAGAGGAGACTATTATCTCATATAAAATCATAAAATTTAATGCCTAAATATTCTGAAAATTCAGCCTGGATTTTTTGTATAACAGGTATACCCAAAACATGGAGACAATAAAAATATATCCAATAGGGAATCCCATCATCCAAAATATAAATGTAGAAAACAATATATATAATATATCAAACATAGTAGAGAAAAAATGTTAAAATAATACATAAAATATGTTAGATACATAACTATAGGCCCTTAGGATGAAATATGTTCAATACAACAACTAAAAAGTAAAAGTTCAATGTATTCCAACCAAACTCACATGTCTAACTCTCCCCCCCCGGATCATCATCCTTTGATAAAAACATTATCCTGAACCAATATTAATATTCAAGGTGATAATTTCCACTAAAATGAAACTATAATATCTACCTATGTGCATCAAAAGCCATGTCGCATATTCTGGTAGGGGTGAGTCCAATGAACTGGTAGGATTCCCTTGCCTTCCTCAATACATAAGTGATAATATTTAATTAAATAAGAATAGAAATCATAGAAAAGAGTGAAATATGATCATTATTGAAACTCATACTCCAAAAAATATAACAATTGAAACATATGTAAGATACACATGTGTCTGTATAACTAAAATGTAGACACACCTTGAAGACCTGACTGATACTACCCAACTCAAGATTTATTCCACCTTTATATAACTGATTACTCACGTACTCTCATGAAATAGTGATATATTCCTCGTGTATTTAATCTCATCATATGTGATCAGTATAAATTCTATCTATATCCATAATTCTCATGAATCATATTACTACAAAACCATAGGTCATCTCACTATTTATAAGTAAACTAATCATGAAATGTTAGGGGAAAATTATTGAACTAAGAATCTCAAGAATTTGAAATCAAAGAGGTCCCAACCATTAATATCAAAACATAAAACATAAATAAAGAACAAAATTTTCATTCAAAGATGTTCCAAGGAATTAAAAAATGAAAAAACCATTCTCATTATAAGATAACTAGTTAGATAATGAATGATTTCCAACATTACAAAATAATAATATCGATGCTCATGCTTTTCCCAATCTCATCACATGGGTCCTCCAAAAACTATCTACCAAACTACCCACATAGCATTACTAGTTTAATCTGTTATACTATATGTTATCACAAGGGATACTTAATACTATATTACTATGTGTCTCTCTAGATACCCCTTTATCACAAGATTCATACATCAAACCATTACCATTTTCCTTGAAATTTTATTTTAAACTAAAACCACTTTTTAAATAAATTTTATGAATGAAATAATTTATTTTAAAAAATATTACTCATGCCACAAAAATAAACCATAAGATTGATTATCAACACTTTTTTGACCATGGATCCACTAATTAACTATTTATAAATCAATAAATTCATTGTTGACTATTAATATATCCTATGGGAGTCTATCACACTAGTTTATGAAACATTCCAATAATAATGACAATTATTACACATGAAAAAAATATCACCAAATGATTAATATAATTAGTAATTTAATGGTTACCTACCTCAAATGGTGATCCAATATAGTAATTAAATATCGTAATAACCTCCATAAACCTAATTATAACTTGTATTATCCATAAAAAATAATGAATTAAACACTAAGACATTTTAAAAAAATACTAACTAAGAATATTTTATGCAAAACTCATCATGAAACTCTATGGTGTTAAAATCACAAGTAACATGGAAAAGTTCACTCCTAATACCCCCTTGAGCCTAATCCATAAAAAATCCATATTATAACTCTAATAAAAGGATAAAATAATTAAATTTCCAAAAAAACACAAAATAAATTCACTTCTAACCAAACCTCAAGAGGAACAACATGAAATGACCAAAAACAAAGTGTGCCTCTTATATTCACTGCACACCAAATCCATAAGATTACTATGAGATTCCACAATTCTATAGTGGATTCTTATATCTAATTATTTTAATTTTTATAATCAAAATTATTATAATACAATTATAGAGTAAGGGAAGAAAGAATCCCACATTTGATTTTTGCAATGAACAACTCCTAGATCACCTACATTTAGTGGAGTATCAAAGGGCTTTATCAAGGTGGATAGGGGTGACTATCCCAAATTTTCTCCCTTGTGTTACCCTTGGCCAAAAAAACAAAAGGGGGATAACTATTAAACGATGGGTTTCCCCAATTAAAGAAAATAGGTTGGATCCATACCGAGTACCTAGTGTATAGGTACTGAATACCTAGTCCTTTTGAAAAAATTAAGAGAAAAAATAAAAAGGGAAAAGGAATAGAATATAGTGATTTAAATAGTTCTGGTAGAATACCCTATATTTAAGGGATAAAAATGGGTAAATAAATTAAATATTTTTCATGGAGATAAAATTGGTTTTTGGTACAATAGATCCCCACATCCAATTATATTGGCTATGTAAATTTTAATGATTAAAAACATTATGGAATAAGTTTCCATATTTAAATTAGATTTCACTTGAAATTAATTTTCAGTTTTTCCACAAGTGAATTAATGATTTTTAGTCTCTATTTATCTAAGTTTATCCCATGTAAAGAATTTATTTATATGACCTTGTGTAGATCTATATTCTCGAACCTACATTTTATATCAACCCCACATGAAATTGAATTTCTAAATCCATGTTCAACTTTATCCTTTCATGAAATTTTCAATGAACACTCATTATTCTTTCTTAATATTTTTACAAGGGCCTCTACCACCTAAACTTATAACCATTAAAGTAAGGGGAAATCCCACCTTACAACCAACTACAACCTTATCACTAAGGTAAAATGGTGTAGTTAAGGATAAGGTACAATTTTTTTCATAGAAAATTTGGTTCCAAATATATCAAAATTATATTAATCACACACATAAATAATATCACTAAATAAGAAATATAATTTTTTATATAATGGAATCCTACCTCGATCATGTGATCTAAAACATAATACAATCTCATTACAAGAATTTTCAAGCCAAATAGACACTACCTTATTTATTGCAACATCCTTGTTTTTAATTGAATGAAATTTTTAGCCTCATGATTATTGAACCAATATTCATGTTGAGTTGGAGATTTTGGAGGCATAAATAGGGTTTTTAACTATTTCAGGGTACATCGTGGGTAGGACCCCACCATGGTGTAGGCTTTTTATACTTGGAATCTACCTGTGTGAAATGTGATGGTCAAAATGGTAATGGTAGGGTATGGTCTTGGGAGTCTATCATTCTAATTCCTCCTATAAAACATGACTAAATTGGCCTAACCAAATCATGGTAGAGTTCATGGAGAGTCTAAAATAACCAAGTTTCTAGAACTATGACCAAGTGGTGGTCATGTTGGGTTTCTTGGGTTGGGCATGTTCAAATCCACCATGAACCTAAGGGCCATTACCCAACTATGGTGATGGTGGGTCTAATTTTTGAAACAAATGATATTATCACTGATCTCTTGATAAGAGTTATAATATTTATTAAAAGTACATTAAAACTTCAATTAATGATTTTTTATTCCATTTGACTTAGTTTTACATCAATTGATTGATTTATCCTTCGTCTCTAGTGAGTTTCTTGATCTATCCATTTTCCAGATGAACCTAGGGTGAGATTTGGTCAACCCTTTCTACTACCTAAGGAATTATCATTATTTTATGCCCTATCATTCCATGATCTTGATAGAATTCAGACCTTAGGATATTGATAATTAACATGTCCTATTACTTCAACCATACCTTGATCTAATATTAACAATAGTGGTTTTCTTCGAGTAAGTTTATTTGGTTTTACCCCCTTTTATTGATTCCTTCTTAATTCAAATTCCAGAACCATTGTTTTATTAGTGTTGAATTGGTTATAGGGACCCTTAATGCATGTTTTTTTATTTGTTTTTGTATAGTAGAGATTTTATAATTGAGTAAAATCTTGATGTTGACTTCGATGCATTATAGGTATGAATATTCTTATCATATATGTCCCTTATATATTATTTTTTGTATGATATGATGGTATTTATTTATGTGTATTGGACCATCCTTAAGTTTTATTGCATGTGTGTGTGTGTGTCCCATGAGACCTATGTTTGATATTGTTAAAATGTGTGTGTGTATCCCATGATACCTATGTGTGTGTGCCCCATGAGACCTATGTGTATGGAAACTGAGACTTATGATCGATATAATATGTTGTTCTTATATGTGTGATACCCTATTGTGTGCGAATGTGTAGCCTTGGGAGGTTTTCCTTATGGTAGAAAGTGGCAGGTGGACCATTAGGGATCATTTATACATAGATGGGGAGCATGTACGACATGTGATGATGAAAATAATGAACCAAGACACAAGGTATGGATATGATGACCTTGTGGACTTACCTAATTAGTGTAATATATAATGATATTGTGGCATGACCTATGGTTGAGGAAAGGTTACGAAGTTCTTGTGTCCTGAATTGTGATGGATAAGGGGCTTGGTAACCTTGTGGCTTAACATAAGAATAAATTTCCTCTTGGAATCTTAGAGATATATTAGGTGAGCATGTTTTCAACCCATGTTCACGAATTCTATTATGACCATTCTTCTACCATGGAGATGAAGAAGGAACAATTGAATTTTCTGAAATCTTGGTTAGCATATGACCACTCAAAACATGATTGATTATTTTTTTATTGTGAATTTATTTACTATAATATTATAAACAAATTATGATAATTAACTTGTGTAAAGGACACATTGTTGGTGTCCTACTAGGTTTATACTCACACCATGTATGAGTATCTTGATGTTTGTGAGAACTTCGTGATCATGGATCGATCCAGGAAAGGGAAAGGGCCTAATGACTAGAATCTAAGGATATATAGCTTGAAATTAAAAAGAGGTACTATTATGGAATTCAAAGTGTTTCCAAAACATATTTATTTACTTTAATATGATTTATTATACTCTGGTTTGACCTATGACTTTAGGTTTCCTTAGTTTATTTATTGCATGACTTGTGATATGTTTCACATCATATGTTGCAGTATTTTTATTATTCACTTTCATTATGTTACTATAGGTTGTTTATTTATACTTACTCATGAGTATGGTGTTTGAATTTGGATTATGAGTGTATATACTCCCCCCTGATGACATTCTGACCCTCCCTTCTAGTTAGTAACCTCTTAAATACTGAGATACAAGCACGAGGTCATGTGGAACTCCAGCCTGGACCAGGTGATTTGCATTGGGGAATTAAAAATCAGTATCAAAGTAAGTTTTTATTTTCTTTTCTTATTGAATATGTTTTGGGATAGGTAAAAATGGATAAAATTGTGTGTAACTTGGTTAGGGGAGTCACGTAAGTGCCTTTAGAGCTATTATGTGTTGTACCTGTGAATTACTTGTGATGGGACTAATTGAATAGTTGTGGTTTTATGATTTTATACTATTCATAAGTATCTTTTCCTATTATAGATTATGGGATTTTCATGTGTTCATGCATCATGACTAGGAACTTAGGATCACATGTCATATAAATATATTGTTCTCTCAACATGCTCTATCATTTAATTTAATTTCATGACACGTGCTTGTGATTTTTTGATATATTGTGTCAAAATTTATATTATTTGAACTTGATAATTATTTTTTTATATTTATATGACTGTGACTAACATGTAGGTATAGAGAACTAGGCTTGATCCTTGAATTATAATAGGAGGGTTATTTCTTATCATTGTGAATATTCTCCTAGGATAAGTTTTTTAGAAATCCTTAGTATGTGCCTATAAACGGTTTGGTTTATTCACTTAGGTAACTTTAATAGATTTTATAAGTTTATTGTAGAATTATATATAATGTTTTATAGTAAAAATTTAAAAGGACCACCGATGGGATTAGGTCAGGATGCTTCTGTTAGGGAGGATACTTCTATTCCACCACCAGAGGGACAAAGGTATGTATCTAAGCATTACCCTATGCCCAATCTAGTGGTTAAGTAGTGGAACACACACACACACACATATATATATATATAGGAGTCTTCCAAATAGTACCTATTTAAGTTAGATGATTATCCATGACAATGGTTCATTATGCTCAGGACTTTTAGCTTCAACACCCTCCATCCTTCGAGGACACTAAAGGACCTCAAGATACTAAGGACTAGATTGATGTTATCGAGGGGATCTTTGATTTAGTGGATACCCTAGAGGTTAGATTGGTAATTTTGGTTATTTCATGACTTGTTGACCCACCCAAAGGTGCTGAGATTTAATGAAATAGGAAATAATATGCAAAGGCCTTACATGGTTGAACCTTAAGGATCTTTTCTTTTAGGAATTATTCCTAGGTGTGTTGAAGCTAGACTATGCTCTAGAGTTTATATAGATTCAGTAGGGACCAATATTGGTGTCTTATTACTCTTCTTATTTCACATAGTTTCTTTTATTCACTCCTCTCTTGGGTGAGGATAAGGCATAGAAGTATCATAAGTTTGAGATTAGATTTTGACCAGAGTTGTTGCGTTAGATTAGGAGTTTCAATCTGACAACAAACTCAAAGGTTCTTCACAAGACCATAATGATCAAGAAGGGACATGAGGGTAACTAATATAAAATTTTTCCTTCATCCTTTACTAGAATAATTATTGGGTTCCCTAATGATGTAATGGGTTCCTCGTTTATTAGAAAAAAGAGGAAATACAAGGAGATACAATAGGAAAGTGGAAGGAAATCAAAGTAGATCATGGCTTCTTCAGCTCCCTATTTGGGTTTTGTAGGACCCTAGAGTTTCAACTTTCGATAGAGTATACATTATCACATTTTTTTCTTAATACCACAGATCATGTTTCATGGATGTGATATGATGAGACATCTTCAGTTGTTCTATTTTAGGTTATTATAGATAGGCTCTCAAAGGGGTTTGGGTATACACATATTGTGATCAATATATTTTTACAAAGTCCTCATTAGTAGAATCTGACCCCATATACTTTAGAGACTCAAGAAATTTATGCACCTTAGGAGTAGGTCCATGAAGTTTATTTAGGTAGAGTGTATGTAGTAGACTGTGTTCCAACTAGTATTGAAGAGGTATCATTGACTGTTTGATGTACATTCTTGATAACATCTACACTATCTTCTATATTTCTTGATATAAGATCTTCCCATTCATTTATATTTACTCAATTTATCACTATAATTGACTTACTAGTTAAGTTATCTTCTTAATTGACATCTCTTAATACATCCTTGGGGAAGAAAGTGGATCGTACTCAAATAAGCCTAGGATAAACCACAATAGTTTTTAGCTATGAAAATCTATGAGATTTCATGATTATTGAGAAGACTAGAATTGATGTTTTCTTCAGTGTGGGTTGGATAACTATTTATTGGGCACACATTGACTACTATAGAAGACGTGAAACCATTACTATGACAAAGGGGAAGATGTTTGAAATAACTAGTGAATGAGATGTTGAAGCTAATATAATGGGACCAAAACTAAGCTTCATTTGAGCTATTATGGCATAGTTAGTTTTCTTGGATATTTTGGTAGAGTCATCAATATATATCTCCTATTTTATTCTAGTAGTGGACCTATATTATAATATCATATCTGATTAATTATCTAGAATTCATCCTAATGGAGGATTTTTCTTTGAGATAAAACTCATCACATAAGTGCAACATATATTAGTTCCTCTATATCATATGGAACAATTTGAGTTAAAATAACTCATAGAACAACATGAGGATTTGGAAGTGAAGAGTTTTATCATACTGAGTGCATCTATTTGGGGTGATCTATTGTTGTTTTCAGATATGGTGAATAATAGTATTCAGTTGTGATTAGACTACATAAAGCCAAATTAGGTGCCCATGAGGAATCAATTCCCATTTATGAGGATCTATGAATTGTTTGATCAATTGTGGGGAGCCTAGTGGTTCTCTATTATTTACTTGTAGTCAGGATACCATTAGCTTCAGGTCAAAGAGAAGAAAATTTCTAAGACTATTTTTAGGAGTATACATGGATAGTATGAGGATCATTTCACACATTTTGGGTTTAAATATGTTCCAATGATGTTCATGGATCTCAAGAGAATTATTTTCTATCCATATCTCATCTCCTTCATTATGGTATTTATTTATTATATCATCATATACTCACAAACCTTGAAAATACACACTAAATACGTAGAGAGTGTGTTGATAACACTTCAAGAACATCATCTCTCTGCCCAACTATTGAAGTTTCATTTATAGATCCAATATTTAGGTTTTATTGGGAATGTGATCTATGAGTTGAGAATCTTGGTGGACCCAAAGAAGGTAGATGCTGTAATGTCTTCAGATCGACTTTGAAATTTCTTTGAAATTAGAAGTTTTCTTGGATTGGAGGGAAGATAAAAATGGTTCATACATGACTTATCCTATTTGGTAGTGCCTATGAACAAGATTACAAAGAAGGGGGTGATTTTTGAATGTAAATTCCATTTTATATATTTATTCCTAGATCTGAAGAGAAGATTAGAGACAAATCTGATCCTGAAATTTCCAAATCCCATGATCATTTATGCACTTTTCTATGATGACTTAGGTATTTTTTAGGAGTTGTGATATTTCATAGAGCTTAGTTAGTGGATTATGGGTCTCTCCATCTATAACCCCATTATTGGGACTACCCTAAACATTACTTAGAGTTAGAAGCTATAGTCCATGCACTTAAATGTTGGTGAGATTATCTATTTTGTGAGATATTTTTCATATACAAAAATCACATGAGATTTTGTTATATCTTCTCTCAGCAAGACTTGAATATCTGACAGAGTAATTGGGTGGATTATCTATATAAGTTTTATTTTGATATGGATTATTCTATTGGGAAATTAAATTTCATTTTATATGTTGTTAGTTTAAAAATGTTAGAGGCACAATAGCTAGAAGAGTGGTCTTTATATGATGAATTATGGTTGATGAGTTTGTTGGTTGAGTTGTTAATATATTTAGTTGGGGACCTAGGGGTGATTTATTGTTATCCCTTGGTTATCACATATATATTAGTGGACTCAATAAAAACTACCCATGAATAAGATCCTTAATGATCAGTGATATAGGAACGGTTGGAAGGAACTGACCCAGTTCCAGGATAGTTGTTGAATAGTTACAATGTGATCTTTATCCATGGGAGAGTTTTGGTTCCTAATTCAATGAGGGAAGAGTTAAATAAGGACTCATATTCCTCTTAGTATTAAGTTTACCCTAGTTAAATAAATAAGTATTGGGATATTAGGAGACACTTTTGGTGGTAAAAAATGATGAGAGACACTGTGGGATTTGTCTCTTGTTTCCTGATCGATCAGAGGATCAAGGTAGAGCAGCAGCGACCCATAACTTAACATTAAAAACTTACCATACCTATATGGATGTGGGATGAGGTGATTATGTAATTAATGATAGGTATTTCCAAAACCCCAATAATTTTATATTCTGTTTGGGTGATGGTTGAAGAGATCATGAAAATTGAACACTTCTTACTAATTTGAGAGACTCATTCTATTGATGAGTTAAAAAATCTTTATATAAAAGAGATTTTAAAACTACATGGCGTGTATTACAAAATAATACGAGACAGGGAATCACATTTAATATCACAGTTTTGGAAGGATTTCATAAGTATTTGGGGACTTAGTTGAGACTAATCATGGTGTATCATTTTCATATTGATGGATAGTTAGAGTGGATGATCCAGATATTGGAGGATATAATTCGGGAATGTGTCATGGACTTTAGTGTAGTATGGGATGATCATATAGAATTGGTGTAATCCATATACAATAATAGTTTCTACTATTCAATTCATATGGCACCGGTTGAGGCTCTTTATAGTTGGTTATGTTTATCACCTCTATGTTAGCACGAGGTGGGTGAGGCAGTAGATGTTGGGACAAGTATAGTTTCAAGAAACCTTTGGGAGAGTTTAGTTTTCTATGAATAGGTTGGTTACAACTCAATGTAGATAATAATAATATACTAACTAGAGGAGATGGTCATTGTAGTTCTTTATGGGATATTGGGTATTTTTTATGGGTGTCCCTTTTGTTGGGGAATCATCATCTATGGAAGAAAGAGAAGATGGAATTATAGTTTGTGGGACTATTTAATATCACTAAGGATATAAAAATAGTGGATTAATAACTATAACCTAGTCCATGGTATTGAGGTATGCATATCATGTTCCATATTTCTCATCTTTGGAGATACTATCCTTATCTTGTGCATGTGATTGATTATGTTGATGTTGAGATGGAACTAGATGCATAATTTGTGGAGAACCTAGTTTAAAATATAGAATAGATAAATAAGGTGTTGAGGGGGAAGTAAATACCTCTTATTTGAGTCTTTTAGTTGAATGGGTGGATTTGAGAGGGGATGTGGGAGTGTGATTCTGATGTTCAAGCTCAATGTCCCAAGTTGTTTGAGTAATACTTCTAAAGGAACATCTTGAGGATGAAAAGTCGTTAGAGGGGGATATTTTTAACATCCTTAGTTTTAAATAAGTATAATTTTGAGACATGTGATTATTGAACTTATATTTTAGTTTATATGGATGTTTTTGAATGATTAAATTAGGTTTTTAAATGTTTTAGGTTACACCATACGCTGGACCACTCCACGGTGTGGGCTATTTTTGAAACCATCTATAAGAAATAAGCTAGATGGAACGCCCATGGTAAGTAATCATCTTAAAATTTTAACACTATGAGTCCAATTTTTGACAATTTCCAATTTGTAATAACCATGACATGATGGAGGGAGTGATGAGTCTGCATCATCCAAGCCTCTAGCACCACACCCTGGTGGTAGCGGTGTCCAGTTTCCTAGGTTGGTTGTATTTGAGGTCACCATGACCATGGTGGGTTTCACCATGCCATGGTGATGGTGGTGATATTTTTTTAAATGGGATATGGGACCACTGATCTATTTCTATAGTTATAGTCCTTAATGGAAGCATGTGTGATCTTCAATTATAGATGTTTCAGGCCCTTGGACTTAGTTTTCCTACTATGAATCAATTAGACTTTCTCCTCTAGTATGTTCCTTGATCCAAACATTTTCCATATGAACCTATAGTGGTATTTTTTAAACCCTTTCTATTTTCTAACTTGTTCTCATTCATTTCAATGTTATCATTATTTATCCTTGTTGCATGGTAAGACCTCAAGATATGGAGACTTGATGGGTTCTCTTCCTTTGACCTATCCAAGATCTACCATTGAATATGGTGGTTTTCATCAGTTAAGTTGTTATATTTCTTCCCCATTGGATATATTAATTCTCTAGTATCACTTTATAACTCTTTTTATGATTTATATAATTGGTTCTAGGGTCCCTTGGTATGTGATTTTGATTCAGGGATTCCTGGGTGATATTTTAGCATCGAATTTTGATGAATCCTGAAGTTGAAATTGATGTGTTTAATGTAAGAATATCCTTACCATATAGATACATTGTATATGATTTTTGGAATAATATGACAGTATGTGTTTGTGTTCATTTTTCAATGCTTTAGTTTGATCACATGTGTGTGTGTCTGTATCCCATGAGAGCCAAGTTTGATATTGGTCACATGTGTGTGTAGTCTGTAATTCCCTTATTTGAGTATGATCACATGTGTGTTTGTATAGATAATAAGACTCATTATTGATAGGTTATTTTTTTTCTATATGTGTTATTACCTATTGTGTGATAATATATGGACTTTGGAGGTCTTTCTTCTAGTAGGAAACAATAGGTGGACCATTACGGATTGGTTATCCTTAGAGGGGGGAGTATGTGAAACATGCAATGATGATGGAGATGTATTGAGAAATAGGGTTGGGATACACCGGTCTTATGTCTTGATCCAAGGAAGTGATGGTATGTAGTGATCATGTGGCTTGAACAAAGGTAGAGGTAGGGGTACGTCGGTCTTGTGGCTAGCCCCATGATGAAGACTCATCTTGAGAACCTTTTGGATAACCCAAGATTCGATAGTCTTATGGACACGGATAGATATATGATTTGGCCTTTTGGTTAAATAATGATCATGAATTATATAATAACCATTTTTATGAAATGGATTTGAATGAGGTATAACCATGGTTTTTTGTGGCTTAGTTAGAATAAGATCACTCGACACATGATTGATTGTTTTTTTCTTGAAAATTTATCAACTATCATGGTATACACTTCTTATATATGTGAACTTATGTTAAAGACACATCAGTGGTATCCTAATGGGTTTCTACTCACACCTTATAGGGTCAAATAAAAATCCCCTTTATGATGATTTCAAAGTTTTTTTATTCAAAAAAAATGGTAAAAGAATATTTTTATAAATTATGTGAAAGATGTGTTACTGAAAGTTTTTAACTTCTTTGCTGAGAAGTTTTTTAAAATTAGGATAAATAAATCATTTTGAAAAGTTGGAAATTGGTTTTTCCATTGGAACCGGCTCATATGAAGTTGTTATAATGTTTGAGATTTTATGAAGATTAAATTCTTCAGATAAAGAATTTGTTGAAATGAAGAAAGTCATAAGTTTTTGAAAAGAAGTAAGTTTGAAAGTTATTGATGGTAAGTTTTAGAACTCTAAAAAATAAGTTATATGTTGCTTTTATATTCCTTAAAGTTCCTAAAATATAATTAATAATTCATTATACAAGCTAAAGTTTTTATAAGGAAAGAGAAGTGTTATTTTAAATAGTTTCCAAAGTTGAAGTTTTCCAGATGTAATTTATCAGACTGTGAATTATCGGGCACAGAAGTTGTCAAAATACTGTAAACTTGTGCTTTACTAAAATTCAAGGAGTTTTCAAAGTTTCTAATTAGACGATCTTTAGATACTGATATATTTGTTAAGATGCATGTACTGATTCATCAGACATATATCTGTTATAAAAAATGAATATGATTAGTTAAAAAAATGTGATAACTTAAGAAATAAGTTTTTTAAACATAAGAAAAGACAAAAGAGGGGAACATATTTACTTTGAATAAAAATGATGGAAATTTTTTAATTTTTTTCACCATAGTATTTGATTGGATGCATAAGTTGTTAGAATATTTTAAGATTTCTATCAAACTAGTCTGATTAGACTGGAGGCAGTTGTTGAATTCTTATATCCAAGGAATCAAGAAATGATTCATTGGATGAGTTGATGAAACCAATTTATCACACAAGATAATGAAACCAATTAATCATAAAAATAATGAAATTGATCCATAAAATGATATCATGACACTGATAAGTCATTGGATGCATAATTCCATCAGACATAGTTTGATTAGATAGTGAGAGTTATTGAACCTTTGTGAAGAGAGAAGTAGAAGATTTCAAAGTCTATAGACAAAGAAAATGTTTTAAATGATGAAGTTTTCACCAAATATACATTTCAAGTTTATGAATTCTGTAAAGATTTCAATAATTTAGTCAAAAAAATTCAAGTTGATCTGAATCATTAGAGAGAGAATTTATTTATTTATTTTGTTTTCAATGGTTCAAGATCTAATGATATGAGTGGTTACAATTGGGTCAAGAACATTAGAGTGTGTAATTGTGTTTATATTTCATTTGGTTCAAGAGAATTGGAATGAAGAATAATGTTCCAAACTGAGATGATCTATAATTTCAAATTATGAACTGATAATTTTCAAAGAGTGATCCACTAGTTGAATATATTTCCATTGGTATAGGAGAATCAGACAAATGAAGAGTTTTTTCTTTATCACCATTTCCATACTGAGGTTCTGTTCTTTCCAAAAAAATCTATCTTGTTTAAAGGTAGAAAATTGGAGAAGATTTTTAAAGAATTAAGAATTTTCGAGAAGAAACACGAAGATATGAGAAGTTTTGAATTTTTCAAAATGAAGCTCAAATTTCCAATAAATTCAGATGTAGGAATTTGGGTGAGTGGGAAAAATATTTTAGTTTCACTTCATTACTATTCCTAGAGTGACTATAAAAATGGTGGAGAGTACAACAACACTTAACATTGTTCACTCATGTATAAAAGTTGTTACTCTACAGAATTGGTGTTAGAAGTGAGTTTTACAATCGAAGTTGTTATGTGTTGAAGAATAGTTTTCGGGTAGTAGGTTTTGATTAGAAAATCAGATTGAGAAAATTTTAGATTATTAGAAAGAGAGAATTATATTGAGGGTATCAGTTTGAGTTTTTGAGAAGTTTTTTTTAATTTCACTGATTGAGAATTGGTCCATCAGTATAAAGCTATAAGATGCAGGCCATCAGACACAAGTAGATTGGGTAGAGTAAAATTGGAAATAGGGTTCCAAACTGAACTTTCTGAAGCATAAAGTTTTTTTGTTCATTTGTTTTGGCCCAATTTTTATAATAATTTTTTTTAAACTAATGTGAGTCAGTATAATCATTCCTATTAAGATATATAAGACTTCTAATGGGAGTTTACAAAAGTTGTATTCAGTTATTTATAATAATGAATTTAAATAGACCCATAGGAGTGGGTATGGTAAGGATTTAGGTTCTCACACTAAGACCAAAACTTATAAAGTAAGAAACTCTAACAAGTAGTAGGGGCCAAATTTACTGAAATTGAAATTTTAAAAAGGAAAAAAATAATTCCCCCACCTCTTCTCAGTTGTTATTAGATTAATTGTAACATCAATTAGTATCAAAGGGAGGTTCCCTTGTTAAATACTTGTCATGGAAAATATCAATTCCATCAATAGTAGAGGGATTCCTGTATTCAATAGAAAAAATCATTATGGTTGGAAAAACATGATGATTATATATCTTCTTTCACTTGGCCTAAAATTTTTAAACTATACTAAAATTGGGTTTCTATCCATTGAGAGAGATTCCCCAATGACCCTTTTTGACAAGAGAAATATTGAATTTTATGTAAAAGTTAGAAATTTTGTTCTTATGTGTCTATTAAAAAATATTTATATGAAGGTGATAGGTCTTAAAATAGAAAATATTATACGGGAAAAGCTCGTAATTATTTTCAATAGAAATAATAAATTGACGGAAGCAAAGCTATAAATCTAGCCTAGAAGGTTTGAAGATAGAAGAACAAGAGATGAATAAAATATTGATGTGTAATTAACAAGAGTTAATGAATTTTTTTATAGTATCATAAGATTCATAGTTGTCTTTTAAGATTAAAAAATTATGAATAAACTCATAAAAAATTTATAGAAAGGTTTGATTCTAAAATTTAATCTTTAGAATAAAAATATGATTTATCTCTTGAATAACAAAATGAATTTTTTGTTACTTATCAAATGATAAAATCACTAGTTTTCAAAAATAAGATGAAAAATGTAACGGATTTTGATGCTATGAGAAAGATAAAAATTCAAGATATCTAAGATGATAATCCTAATGATTCAAAACATAATAAGGATGGTGATTTAAATGAAAAATATGTTTATTTTTTCTCTAAGAGGAATTAGAGAGGAAGAGGAATGTATGGAGGAAAACTTACTCTCAAATATTTTGAGTGTGGTGGAATCAGTCCCTTTTCTATGAATTGGAGAAGAAGAAAGTTGTAGAATATCGAGATGAATCTAATGAAAACCCACAATGGATGAGGTGGAATAGAATTTCTAAAAAATAAATGTCATCCAACAAATATAAGAAGAAGTTCACTAGAAACAAAATAGGTATACTCAGTAAGAAACTAGAATTGGAATAAACAAACAAAAATTCTATAGAAGATGATATTTTAGAAAAGGTCATAAAATTCATTAAAAAATCTAAGAAAATAAAATATTTCTCATATAGTAAATAAGAAGTGGTGAATAATCTTATAGAGAGTATTATGTCAGATCATTTTTTTTCATGTCCTGAGAAAAACAAAACTCTCAAAAAAGAAATCACAATGATAATTAAAGATAGTAGAGAAGTTTTTAAATGTAAAAATGATATTGTTAATTAGGATAAAAAAATACATTCAGGAGATATTGAGTTATAAATTGAGAATTTATAAATAAGGTAAGGTGATTAAATATCTCAATAAGAGGTTGAAAGCTAATAATGATTAAGTTAACAAGTATCAATAAAAAAATCTTGAGGATGAAATTACTATAATAAATTTTAATTAAAACTTCAGTAAGGATTCATAAGTAAAAGAGGAATCATCTAAAGATACAGAAAAAACTCGCTCCAAGAATCAGGTGAAATATATACCCACTAAACTAAAATTATTATCTAATTTTTATAAAATTTCAAGTTTGAAGAAGTGAAAGGAAATAATGGTTTGAAAAGGGATTTTAAAAACCTATCACATCTATAAAAGTTTAAAATTACTCTGAGAGGATGTTTTTCAAAACACCCAGAGGTAACTGAATTTGAAATATATCTTGAACCTTTAAAATCTTATTATAGGGAAAGATAATTATTCTATAGAAAACCACAATTTTATGGGTTCTATTGGTTTTTTGAAATTTATGGGAAATGAGATTTCAAATTTTGGCATAACATGTCTCTTCTAAGATATAGGTTTGAACATAGTGGAAGAAATGGTGGAAGAATAATGAGTAACATTCTTATGTCGTAGTAAGTAAGAAAAGTAAAATCTCAATATCTTAAAAACTTTTAAACAAAAAGTCAGCTAGGTTTTTTATAAGAAATATGTGGAAAATGTGACCAACCAGGTCAATTTTCTAAAAAAATTATAATAATAATTCCTAAAAAAGTTTTGTACAATATAAAATAAATGGAATCTTGTAAGAAGAAAGTTGAGGAAAGAACTTTTTTTGATGATACAACTTTGAAAGGTATCATAAAGAAAAAAACCATGGATACTTGATTGTGGATTTTCATCAAACATGAAATATTATTTTAAAATCTTAAAATATTATGAAAATCATGATGGAGGAGATGTTACCTTTGGGTGTGATAGTTTCTTGAAAATCAAAGGAATAAGGATATGTGATATAGAACCTCAAAAACTAAAGTCTAAGTAAGTTCTTTTTTTATGGGCTCAAACATAACTTACTTGGTGTGATTCAAATTTTTTATGATTAAAAATAAGGGATATTTAGAAAATATTCTTATATCATCATAATTATGGAATATGGAAAATTTATAACAAAAGGATAAAGAACTAGTTGAAATATATTTCAAATAAGAGAACCTTACAACACATATTACTTGAGTAGCAAGGATGAGAATAATTAGAGGCATCTTAGACTTGACCACCTTGGGAAGAAAAGAATGAACATAATTTCTAAATTTGATGCTCTATGAAATTTTCTATAATTTAAATGAAGATAAGAAGATGCTTTCATAACTTTTCATAAAGGGAAAATGACTAATAAAAGTCCTTAGAAAGTTAAGATTTAGTTTACTAGACCTGTTAACTTTATTCTTTTTGATTTATGTGGGATGATGAGACATCAATCAACAAAAAGAGACATGTACTTTATAACTTTTATTGATGATTTCACATGGATTACCAAAATCATGTTTATGAATCACAAGTCAGAGTTTATGAAAAGTTTAGATTTTTTAGTAAATATTTTGAGAGATAAATGGTGGTTTATATAAATATATTGAAGATAGATAGTGGAACATAATTCACATGAAATTATTTTTAATCTTATATATGAAATCATGAAATCAAACATCAGTAGAGTGCTCCATACACCCCAAAAAAATGAAACAGTATAAAGGAATAATAGAAGTTTGGTGGAAATGGAAAGAAGCATATTAGTAGAATAAAAACATTTAAATTTCTACCGAAGATAAGTTGTTAGTACTGATGTGTATGTACAAAACATATTTTTGATAAGGCTAAAATCGAAAATGAATTCCTATGAAATTTTGTATAACAAAAAACCTTTATTTAAATAATTTAAAGTTTTTGTAAATCCATGTTTACTAAATATTAAAAATTCAGATCTAGGAAAATTTAATGAAAAATCTGAAGAAGGAATTTTCCTAGGATATTCACCCAATAGAAGAAGTTTCAAATGTTTTTGGATTATTATGATGTTAAAGTTATTGAAAATTTGAACTCCTTAACAAATAATGTTGAAAATGTCGAGGAAGAATAATTAAATATTTCTAAAAGAAGTGAAAGTGAGTCAAAATAGACTTATCATGATGAATAATAATCATTTGATGAGGGAAGTGAAGTTATAAGATAAAATATAAAATTTACTACTTTAGAGAAACATGTTGAAACTATAAATATTATTGGGAATTAGGAAGCTCTATTTCAAACAAGAATAAGGTTGAGAATAGAAAATAAGACATCACTCATTTCATAAATTGTACTATAATGAGTTTCAGAATTATTTGAACACATATAATGGGTTGATGTTATGAATGGATAATTATATCAGATTGATAAAAAATAATGCTTGGTAACTTATTACATGACTATAAAATAAAAATGTTATAGGAAAAAAATTGATTTACATAAACAAGTTGAATGAACATGGAGAAGTTTCAAGAAGTAAAGAAAGAAATTTTTGGAAAGGATATGCATTGGTGGAAGGTTTTTATTTTAAATAAACCTTTTCCCTAATTTCAATATTAGAAACAATTAGAATTTTTATATTAGTGGTTGAACATAAAATTTTCAAATTTTATCAGATGGGTGTAAATCCATATTCCCTTAATGGTAAGATTAAAGTAGAAGTTTACATTGATAAACCTTGTGGGTTTCTACTTGATGAAGATATAATCAAGTTTTTAAAATTGAAGAAATCCTTATATGGGTTGAAATAATATCCACATTAATGGTATTCCAAACATTATAATTGTTTTATAATGTTTAGTTTTTCAAAGGAATGGTTTTATATATGAAATAAGTTAACTCTGACACCTTAATTGCAATTATTTATATGGATGATAGAAGTTTTGATCTAGATGAAGAAAAATTTTGTAAAGAATTTTCTAAGGAAATGAATAAGAAATTTGAGATGTTAATGTCGAGAGAATTAAAATTCTTCCATGGTTTAAAAGTTCAAAAAAAGGAAAAATACATTTTCCCATATCAAGAAAAGTATGTTCCGGTGTTTTTTAAAAAGTTTGGTGTGGTAGAATATAAATAATTTTCTACTCAGATTTTAGTTGGGATAAAGATGAGTAAAGATAAAGTTTTAAATAGTGTTAATCAAAAATAATATTTAAAATTTATAGGAAACTAGTACACAACCCTCTCATTTTCACGGTGTGATCATTCAATTATCCATATAAGTACTTTTGGTTCTAATTTTTTTTTATACAAATTATATGTCCTTTTTTTCTTAAATGTTAATCGAGATAGATATCATTATCACTAATCTTAATTCTAATACATAATTTGATAATAATACATGTATTGATGACATTGTGTGTGTTTTTATTATAAACTATAAAGAAAATTGTATACATTAAATTGTGAGAAACTTTTTGTAAAAACCCGTTAATGAATTTTATTTTTATAGCATATGAATTTAGAGATCTTCTCCTCTAGTTTACACATTTTGAAATAGTTGAATATCTGAATAAATAATGAATAAAAAAATTGTACATCGAATGGATTTTAGATTTTCCCAGACTCCTAAAAATAATACACTTCACAAAAATCCATATCATCATTCCTGACAAATATAAAATTTCATAAAATGAACGGGAAAAAGATTAAAATAAGGATACAACATTTCTGTAACTTTGTGTGCCAGATATAAAAGTGATACAAAATAATCTCATATGTTGGAAACAAATTGAATTCTAAGATATGTTAAAGTAATAACTTCACATTGGATATTATACAAAATAATTTTTGAAATAAACTTTCATGGTTATAATGATGGTGATTGGGCTAGAGATTTCATTGAAAGAAAATCAAATTTTGGAGGAACAATATTCTTGGGAGAATTTTGTTTGAGTGAGCATGGTAAGAAATATTGTTCAGTAACATTGAGCACAATAAAATAGGAATATTTTTTAGCTACCCAGTCTTATTTACAAATTTTTTGGATGAAATTTTAGTAAGATTATTTTAATGTTGAATTTTCTAAACCTTTGAAGATACTTTGTGATAACCATAGTAAAATTGATATTTCTAAAAATCTTATCCAATACTCAAGATCAAATCACTTTGATATTAATTTTCACTTCATAAATATAAAATTTGATGGTGGAGATGTTTTTTTGGAATATATTTCAATGAATTATAAAAAATATGATATCTTCAAAAAAGAAATACCAAAAGATAGATTTGTGGATTTGAGGCTGCAAATTCATGTTTAGCCTCCACCAAAGTCTTCCTAAACAACTTCATGGGGTCCCCCTCCATGATTTTTATTTTGTTAACAAAGGGGAATAATTTTTAAAAATTTATCCTCTAAGGGATAGGGAAGTACTTTTCTTAATTAAATGAATATGAATCTAGGGTTATCATAAAATAGGGGAAAGAAAAAAAACATGTTAAGAAAATATAAAGGTGAGGGGATGTTTATCTTTACATGGACAAAATTTTATTTTCATTGAGGGATTAAATTCATTAAAAAAATTACTTTATCTAGTAGTGTGGTGTCGGGATTATCTCTTTTGAGAAAGGTTGTGTTTTAATAAAAGTTAAAAGCATTAGTTTTTTACAAAAATGAGTTGTGAAAAGTTTAGTTTTTGAAAAATGGTGAGCTAAAAAGTTGTTAATATGAGATATCAAAAAATGGGGATATTTAATATCCTTTATGAATTTTTCAAAGTTTTTTTTTTCAAAAAATAAATTCTTGTAAAAAAATATTCTTTTTTAATTAGGTGAAAGATGTGTTGCTGAAAGTTTATAACTTTTTTGTTGAGAAGTTACTAAAAATCTGAAGAAAGAATGTGTTTTGAAAAGTTAGTAATCATATTACCCATAAAAATTAGTTCATTAGATGATGTTACAATGTCTATGTTTTTATTTAGATGAATTACATCATACAAATAAGTTGTTAAGTCATAAGTTTTTTAAATTAAGAAATCTAAAAGTTGTTGAAAGGAAGAAAGTTTGAAATCCATTTATGGGAAGTTGTAGAACATTACAAAAAATAATTCATACGATGCTTTGATGTTATTTGAAGTTCCTAAAACATCATGAATAATTCATGATACATGATGAAGTTTGTATAAGGAAAGATAAGTACATGTTTCTAGAGTTTCCAAAGTTGATGTTTTACAGATAAAGTTCATCAGACTGAGTATCCCCAAGCACAAAAGTTTTTAGAAGATTGGAAACTTGTGTTTTATTGAAAATAAAATAGTTTTCAAAGTTGATGATTGGATAAGATGAATATATCAATACTTAATATGATATAAAAATACCAATTCATTAGACCAAGATCTATTATGAAAATTCAAGATGATCAGTTGAATAAATGTGATGACTCTAAAAATCCATTTTATAAATATAAGAAAATTCAAAAGAGGTGAACATTATTAATTTTAATACAAAATATTTATAAGTTTAAATTTTGTTCACCATAGAATCTGATTATATATAGAAGTTTTTATAAGAATTAGATGTTTTTATCAAACTGATCTTATCAGACCAGAGGTTGTTGCTGAATTCTTACATCTAAGGCATCAGGATCCAATTAATCAGATGATCTGATGACACCAATTCATCAGAAAAAGCGAATGACACCAATCCATCGAATGATCTTTGACACCAATAAGTAATTTTATGTATATTTCCATCAATCATAGTTTTATAGGATATTGACTATTTTTGAAGACTTATGAATAGAGAAGTAGAAGAGTTCAAAGTATTTAAATAACGAAAATGTTTCAAAGGATAAAGTTGTCACCAAAAAAATTTGTAGGTTTCTAAAGTATTTAGAAGTTGAAACAATGTATTCAACCATTTTCAAGTTAACCCAGATAATTTTATGGATTAATAGTTTATTTATATTTTTTTTAATGGGACAAGAGATAAATATATCATTGGTTACAATTGGGTTAATCTCATCAAAGTGTGAAATTGTATTTATTTTTCATTTGGGTCAAGAGAATTAGAATAATGAATAGAGTTACAAAATAAGATATTATGAAATTGAAATTTTTTGATATAGAATTTGATAATAATGAGATACTGGTTGAATATATTTCAAGTGGGTTAAGAGGATCAGATAGATAAATATTTTTTTCAGATCACCATTTCTAGACTGAAGTTTTGTTCCTTCAAAAAAAATATCATGTTTAAAGATAGGAAATTTGAGAATTTTTTTAAATAATCAAGAAGTTTCAAGAAGACGCCAAAAGAGATGAGAAGGATTGAAATAGTCAAAATGTAGTTCAAATTTCTGATAAATTCATATATTTTTGGGTAAGTGGGGAAAATAATTTAGTTTCCCACCTTTACTATTCTTAGAGAACCTATAAATAGAGTTTTAAAGTAAAATGGTACTTAAAACTATTCATAGATTCATATAAGATTTTACTCTATAGAATTTATGTCATAATTTAGTTTGAAAACTAAAATTGTTTTATTTTGAGGATCAGTTTCCAGACAGAGGGTTCTGTTCAGAAGATCAGACTGAGGAAAGTTGAGATTAATAAATAAAGAGAATCCGACATAGGTTATTTGTATATCTTTTTTAGAAGTTCTTTATAATTAGTATTATTGGGAATTATTAAATCAATATGAGGCTATCAGATGTAGGACATCATAAGTAGGCATATCAGACAAAGGTTGATTGGACATAGGGTTTTAGACTAACCTTTGTACATTGAAAAAATTTGTTGTTAATTTTTTTGTGGCTTAATATTTGTAATAAAAAAAATCAATTGACAGGAGTCACTATAATCATTCTTATTGGGATATATAAGGTTTATAATTGGAGTTTCCATAGGTTGTATTCACTTCTTCATAATAGTGAATTTCCAAAGACCCATGGGAGTGGATATGAAAAGCATGTAGGTTCTCACATGGAGGTTGTACCTTGTAAGTCATGTGTTCTATTTTTACTTTCCTATTTCTGAATGACCTTTATTTTTCTAAAATTTGATAAATAATTTACTCTAACAAGTTATAGGGGTTTAATTTACTAAAGTTGAAATTTATAAAAAGGAAATAATCGATTCACCCCCTTCTTAGTTGTTATTCGATACTTTTGAATTTCAATCTCGATGCATGCACATACTTCATGATTAGGTTTGTAGGAAAGGGAAAGATACCAATGATAGGGATCTAAGAAGATTTGGTATTTAGAGGCATTATTTGGATATACTCCAAATTATTTCCACAAAATCACTATTTACTTTCCTATTGTTTCTTATACTCTGGTTTGAGCTGCCACTTTGGGGGTCCTTGGGTTATTGCATGCATAACTTGAGATACATTCCACATCATCTATTACAACATTATTATTATTCACTTCCATTTTGTTATTATGGGCTATTTATTTATACTTATTCCTTATTATTATGTTTGAATTTGTATATTAACGGTACAGTCTCCCCACTGATGACATTCAGAGCATCATTTCTAGTCATAAACCTCTTTTATATAGGGATACACATAAGTTATCATGTGAAACTATGGCCTATATTGGGTGATTCAAGTTTCAGAATTACATTAGTTGATAATTTTATTTTTTTCATACATTTTATAGTGTTTTAATGTATTGATTTTGTTTTTAAATGATTAATATTTATAATATTTGGAATGTTTGACTTTGTTTCCAAAGAATATGTCATTGATGTGGATCAAAATAGTCTTATAGGTACTGGGAATTATATCATTTTTATCATGTGAAATAGATGTCATGGTCTAAGTCTCATTCACATTAGATTCACCATTTTTGTCTCCAAAAAAAATGTTGTGCCTAAAAATCGATTGTAGAGGTTGAGTTTTGTGAAATTATATTCTAATAGTATCTAACATTTTTTTTGTGGAGCCATAAACACCAAACAGTTCTCACATCCATGATTCATGGACCTGCTTTACAAATTTATGTACTCGTTGGATGATTTGTCCAATGACACTTAAGAACTCACATTGATCAAGAGTATGGGAACTCAAGCTCATCACACCTTTTTTGGGGGGAACTATTTCTTATTTTGGGACTCTCTTATATATTTAAGTCATGTTCATATGTTCGTGAATCCTTGGTTTATTCGCAAGTATGTTTCCGCAGATTAACCCTAGGTAAGATCAATCAAAAATATGCATGGGTTCAAAATTGTTTGTGTGTATTTGAGGTTTTACATTGATGAGTATATATGTATGTATCTGAGGTTCTTCATCAATGTTACCATTTTGTGGAAAAATCAAGAATTCATTATTCATTTATTGAGATAATGATGGTTCAAGCCATGCGATGAGGCCCTCTAGAATTTATCATCATCCACGGTGGAAAATAATTGTTTCGATATTGGGATCGAACACATAATATGGTTTTCCTATGTATCCTCATGAAAGAAATATAAAACCATGTAGTTCGGTGCCACTAAACTAGACACATCACCTTTTAAGGTCGTGTGACAAGGACCCATCAATGTTGTTTAACATCATGTGGCAAGGACATCCAGGCGAAAGTTGTCTAGTCATGTTATAATGCAAGACTTACACTGAGGTGGCCCAGGGAACCCCAAAAGAGATGTGGCCTTCTTATGTGGATATAACGCTACTAGGGATGTGCCTGGAGAACATTAGGGTGGATTTAGGAGCTGGGTTTAGACCTTAATGAGGATTCCTACGCATCCTAGTTTATGGAGAGTCAATGAACACGTAATTCTGAAAGCTAGGGGATTACACATGGAAGCTTCCCATTAAAGGGGGAATTAATGGGTCTTACATCGAGTAGAAGTCCCAATACAAGAGGATTTTTATTGTTCATATTTTATGTGGGGATTATGCATGGGAGCTACCCATTTAGTATATGGTTCGGCATTACGTGTGGAATTGGACCATTTGATTTCTGGTAGGGGATTACATCTATATAGAAGGATCATTTGATGTTTGGGTTCATGCAGATGTCATGAGTAGTAGATCTGATGATCACTCAACCCTCCCTATCTACTTATGGATGGTGCTGGAGCCCATAGGGGAGGAGAGGGGGGATTTGAGTGTGCCCATTTCCTCTATTGTTTTCATATTCAGGATAGTCGTGTTTGGAAATCTATCTGGATATGTCCTAGGATGAGGTAAAGAGGAGTAAGAGCACCGCCACCCATAAGAAAGGATAGGGGATTACCTCAGTGGGAGTTCCCTTATTAATTTCATATGGGGTATGCTATAGTTTAAATTCATATGTCTAGAATGATGGTATCACAATTTAATGTCTTATTGAATGGACTATGACAACATGGTTTAAAGTCATGTTGTGAGGATTAATACCATATAGTTTAACATCATGTGTTCATGAAAATTTCCACATAATTTAACATCATGTGTTCAGGACAAGTTTGGGACTTGCAGTTTGAGGTCATACGATGAGGACCACTTATTATAGAAACCATTATTAACTAGAGGATAATTGGGTTGGGAGGTTTTGATATGTCTCGAACATGAGAGGGAAGGAAAGTTTAAACCATTATTCTAGGGATTCTTGGATCAGGAGAAATAATATTGGGAATGGAATCCATTGAGGCGTATGTTGGTAGTAAGATCCTATCTTGAGGATGAATTTTTCTCTGGTAGACAAGATTTTTTTTGGGAAATGTATGAAAATACATCATGGCGTATTGTGCATAGTCAAAAAAAGGTGTCCTCAAGACCCTGAACTTCCATTTCTGATGTATATGAAGGTTTATGAAGATATGAAATCTCCTAGGACACAGATTTTGTGGAAAAGAAAGGATGTGTTTGGGTATGTAAGAAACATTTAGATAATGATTCTCCATGAAGTTCTAGATTGACCTGGAATAGAAGGTAGGTGATGGGGTTTTAGGAGTTTCATGAGGAGTAGGCTAACTCATGGTATTAAAGGGATAGATGTTGGGGTAGCATAATGGTGAAACATAAAATTTCATTGACCAAACCTTAAAAGTTTGCAGTGAGACTCTCAATTTTTAATGGGGCTCAGTGATAGTAGAGGAGGGACTGGCCTTAGGTGATGGGACCGTAGCCCGGCACTGATCCCGAGCAGGGGTGTGACGGCATAGCTACTACAGTATGGACCAGTAAGCACAAATAGTTTTTTCAGAATAGGAGTTGGCCGTATAGGATCTTCTATGAAGGTATGTCCATATAGAATTTTTTGCAAAGTGCTTGCAGTGTAAGAGCTTGTCGCAAAGGGTTTGTCGGTGAAGAAATTGGCTATATAGGATTTCTTGAAAAGTGTCTTCTGTGAGGTATCATCTATAAAGTAATGTGTGAAAAGGAATGTTCTTGAAGGGTTGTCCATAAAGGATCATCCATATAGGATTTCCCACAAAGTGTCATCCATGGAGGGGGTATTCCACGAAGTAATTTATTCCTTCTCCAGGTTCATATATTAATGCACCAATTCAAAAACTACACTACCTCCACATATTATCTTCTATGGAGGGTCTTTCTCATACAGTTTCTAGGATGGAGTCTATAAAGTGCCACCTATATATAGTTCAAGGGATGGACTTAGAGAAGTGATTTGGGTGTGGGATAGATTTTCCCTGCACCCTCTACATTTTTCTTCGTTATTTGTCCCCTTTTTGATATTTTTTCATCTATTTCCCCCCTTATAGTCTTTTTATAAAGGAATAGAGGGGCCAGATACCTGCTTGGTTGTTCAACCATGATGGGTCATGAACCTTATTTTTCAGAATCCCACAGAGGACTTAGTGAGAATAGGGTATTTTTTTTGGGTGGTGGCAATTCCACCTCATCCAGAAAACAACTTAGTTCGTGGGGGATATTAGTTTTTAGGTGCGTAAATCACCAAATCACTCCCAAAAAACATATTTCGTATCATTTTTGGTTGTTGAATCCACCTTCTTAATCTCACAAACTTACTCATTTTTTAGATCATTGTGTAACACCCTGACCCTAGTTACCCAGAGTCAGTGCATTATTACATAACATTGTCATGATACAAGGAAATCATGTCCCGAAAGACCAATTAGTTTAGTAACCTTGGAAACTCTAGATACATTCATAAGTTTTACATTACATTATAAAATTAAAATCTACAAAAACATTGTTTTCATAGACCACACTCATATCCCCTTAGACTGTCTCTACAAGTCAGTCATAAAATACTTCTTCTCGTCCTGGGAAAAATAAAACATAGAAAGGGGTGAGCTCAGATGCTCAGTAAGGATAACAATATAGCGGAAACTTTCATAAATAAGAATAAAAATTTAAGGCAATGTATAAGACTAAAACAAAAGCCTTTTAAACTTTAACTTAAGCATAATATGAAAAAGATAAAATCAAATAATTCCATTTACTTATTCAATGGATATTCTACTAGTTGAATAATCACATTCAATATCAATATCTACTTTCATAATGATGGAATGCATAATGCCAGACTTCATAACCACATAGTCAAGGCCTTATGCCAAGACTAAAAATAATATTTTGTCAAGGCCTTGGGCCAAGACACTAGTTTTTCTAATGATACCTACTGATTCATCGAGGAGCTATAGAGGGCTCCACCCATCACATACTAAGTCCAATTCATTCCTCATATGAAAAGGTTTAAACATAATATAAACATTCATATTAAAACTAGCATAATAAATGTCAATAATTTATTCATAAACCATGAATGGTGTAAAAATAACACTTCCACTGTCAAACGTATCACAAAACCTTCAATACAATATGGAATTTTTGTATCATAATAAATCAACTTCAAATAAGCTTAAAATCCATCAAAGGATGTTGACATAGATTAAATAAAAACCTTTTTTTAGAGAAATATCTCTTTCTATTTTGAAATCATTTAAAATTCATATAATTATAAAAGAAAAAATTTATTTTGGAAATATTCTTATAATATTGTAAGGTATGCTTCGACGATGTTATAATGGCGTAAAAAATACACACTCATCGTATAAGTTAAAAAAACATTCTTACCTTAATTTTGTCAAAAAGGTCATAAATTACCTTATTTGGAAAACGACTGAAAGAATCATTTAAAAGCATATAAGTTCAAATAAGGGTATAAATGACTTTAACCCATTATATAGTAAATAGTAAAAAAAATTAAATACATTTTTAAGAAACATGGATGTGGATGATAAAGAGGTCCCAGTAGATACTTACGTAAAAACAACCTCGGATAATAAAGAGATTGTATAATTAACCCTTAACTTGTACTTTTCCTTGGTCGAGGAGAGGTTAACCTCCTTTATAATGGTGAAATAATTGTTATTAAATTATTCAAGAACTATATACATTAATATGATATCATATATGATCTTCTAATATTTCTTTGTTAATAATATTTTAGTATTATTGTCGTTTCGGGTGTTAACTAATTCATTTTCCTTTATATGCTTTATTATGTAAGTAATGGTTGTTATGGATAGGATGTATCTTATTCATATTCAAAATTATATTAAGTCTTTAAACATTATTTTTAGTCATCAAATGAAAATTATTCTTGAATTGATATGATGGGGAATGAATCTCATCGTGTTCATGGAGACGGTAATCTGTACGTACGCACAAGCGAAAATATCATTCTTTTGATATTAAATTAATATATAATTGGATGGTATATCATATTTACATAATAATTATCATGTTTTGTTTATTATTTACATCAATTATACATCATTATTATACCCATCCAAATAATAATGTATTGGATGACAACTACACCACGACGTGGAGACGGTAAGTCGTACGTATGCGCGTATGGTGACATGTCATTCAAAGGATGGATAGAATAATTAATATGGTTTTATCATATTTATAATAACATTAGATTATATATAAAATACTGGAGTTATTATTTTAAAATGGAAACAACAAATAAATAGGAAGTGGAAGAAGAAAGGAACTTGAAAGAGGTGATGAAATATTTACCTCTTCTTCGGGTTCTTCCTTCTGATTTCATCAAAAGGGATCTTTAGGTTGGATTTAGGACTAAATGAAGGCCTATAGGATTAATGGAGGACATTTGGGAGGATATTTTGGTAGGTGTTATCCGAGTCAAATGGATTTTAAGGTCATAATTTGAGAGAAGGTGAAGTGCCCTTTTATAAGAGGGGTGAGGGGCACCTTAGGAAAAGATTGAAATATTATTTTATAATAAAATAATTTTTCGGTTTCTAATGGCTAAAAAATGAATTATTTAAGGTATAGGTGGTTATGGGTCTAAAAATACTCAACAAATAGGTTTTAGACAGGTTTGGGTCACTATATTAACCTTATCTTCTAGATTAAACTCTTAGTTAAATAGTTTGATATTTACCATGTCTCTTTGTATTTTTATATTATATGGTTAATAAACTTACTATAATCATCCAAGAGAACCACAAGTGGTTCATTAATGACATATATAATAGTATTTAAGCCCTTCGGATGAACCTTATATTTTTAGGAATAGAATACCATTTAATAAAATAATATTTGTTTTAAAAACTATTTTATGTCAATTTCGACACTATTTGGTATTTTGTTTTTTCTAAATTTATAACAGCTTTATTACTTAGAAAAAAATTAATTTAATCAACTATAACATGTCATATTAACCTATAAAATTAGTTTAATTCATAAAAAGTCTCAAATTACGTTTATTTGGGTATTTATAATATCAATTATTTTAATATTTCATTAATAAGGCAATTATTACATCATCATTGTGTCATAAATAAATTAACATATATAATATTTAAAAATTATAAATAAAATACCATTATTTAGGAAATATTTTTAGCTTTATAATTAATATTTATAGTTGAAGATATAACATATATAACCCTATGTAAAAAAATTTTACTAAAAGATATATGCTTATGTCATTTTTGTATTTACTTTAACTTAATTAATATAAAGTGTTATTATCACTTACAAGTGGCTTCATATGGTCCCAAGATCGACCCAAGGATTCCCATTGTTGGAAATGTATCATAAAATATGGTTAGGACACGTTTTAGGGTAATTTAATATTATTATAATATTATTTATTTACTCTTATTTACCGGATTTACCCTTTAACCATGGTAAATAAAATTTTACCTAAGTAATTATTCAAAATGTCTAAAAATAAAATTTATATATTTAAACAATTTTTACATAATTATTATAAATATGGAATTTATTTTTATAAATTCAAAACACATAAGTGGTAGAAATCAATTTAAGATTAATTCTCGTTGTCAAAACAAAAAAGCGTGTTTTTAAGAAATAATAACTATCAAAAGATTGACACTTACTTATGTCCGGTTTAAATGTGAAATTACATCCAATGACCAAAATTGTATTAAATGATAAAAATATAATCTAATTATACTTAAAAACCACTCAATAGTATAATTTATCACTATAAATTATTTTGATTTAAAAAGTTGTTTTTAATTAAAATTTAGTATTTTTCACTATTCGTCAATAACTGAATATTTTCAGAAAAATACCAAAAATTCACAATAAGATAATTTCAATATTAAAAACCCAAAAATGAAGCCCATTATGAAATATAAAATTGATAAAATTTCAAAAAGTGGGTATTACTATTCATAATGGCTAGTTTGATTGGTCACGATGTGTTAGAATCTCGAAGTTGCGTACAACACAACCTATTGCATTATTCAAAGGGAAACGTACTGTGGAAGCTTGGGGTGTTACATTCCTCCCTCCTTCAAATAATTTCATCCTCAAAATTTATAGAATATTACTGCATAAAAATATTTAGGTGTTTCTTCATCATAATTTCCTCAGGTTCCCATGTTGCCTCTTTCATTTTATGGTTTCTCCATAGAACTTTTACCAAATGAGTCATCTGGTTTCTCAAAACTTGTTCTCTTGTATCAAGAATCTTGACAGTATCTTCACAATAAGATAGATTAGGTTCCAGTTATAATTCCGCATAGGTGAGTACATGCGTTGGGTCAGGCATGTATTTTTCAACAGTAATACATGGAACACATCATGAACTTTAGAGAGACTTAAAGGAATTGCCAAACGGTGAGCTACAGCCCCAATTCATTCAAAATTTTCAAAAGTTCCGATGTACCTGGGACTCAATTTAACCTTCTTACCGAAATTTATAACACCCTTACATGGATATACCTTCAAGAAAATATAATCTCCTACCTGAAATTCCAAATCCTTCCTTCAGTTATCGACATAGATCTTATGCCTACATTGAGCTGCTTTGATGTGGGTTTGGATTACCTTCACATTTTCCATCGTTTCCTCAACAAGTTATGGTCCTACAAGTTTTATTTCCCCAACATCACCCCAACAGGTTGGTGTGCGAAATCTCTTTCTGTATAACTCTTCATATGGTGTCATTTGAATACTTGAATGGAAGCTATTGTTATAGGAAAATTCTACCAGAGGTAAATATTGATCCCACATACCTTGAAAGTTAAGTGAGAAAGATCTCAACATGTCTTCTAAGGTTTTAATAGTCCATTATGATTTTCCGTCAGTTTGCGGGTGGTAGGTAGTTCTCAAATGAAGTTCAGTATCTAGAGATTTCTGAATACTTTTCCAGAATCTTGATATAAAATGGGGATCACGATTAGAAACAATCGATAGGGGTACTCCCTGAAGTCTTACAACTTCATTAATATACAGTATTGTTAAACGTTAAAGTGGTAAATCTTCTCTTATAGCAAGAAAATGTTATGACTTGGTAAGATGATCAACAATGACCCATATTGTATCATTCCTTTTAGGAGTCCTTGGTAGCCCCATGACAAGGTCCATTGTAATATTATCCCATTTCCATTCAGGTATGGGAAGAGGTTGCATGACTCCTCCAAGCTGTTGCCTTCCAGCTTTCACTTGTTGAAAAACCATACATCTTGCACAAAATCAGCAATCTCCCTCTTTATGTTGTCCCACCAAAAATTTCCCTTCAAATCTCTATACATCTTGGTGCTCCCAGGGTGTATAGAGAAATTGGAGCCATGAGCATCATCCAACAATTCTATTTTTAGATTAGGTATATCGGGAACACAAATTCTCTTCCCAACTTTTAAAATCCCATCTTCATATATGAAGTCACTCAATCTCCCATCATTAAAAGCTTTAATATTCTTTAGAAACTCCTCATCATCAGCCTGAGAACTTTTTATCCTTTCAAGTAAAGATGGTTTGGAAACCATTTGAAAAAGTATTGATTTTTCACCTTCCATGGTTATTTCCATATCCATCTTTACTAGATCCATGTGTATAGGATCCTTTTCAACTTTCATCTTGTTCAAAACTCCATGATCCTTTCTACTCAAATAATCTTCCACCTTATTTTCCTTCCCCAGGTGGTAGTGTATAGTGAAATCATAATCCTTGAGTAGTTCAATCCATCACCTTTACCTCATGTTGAGTTCTTTTTGTGATAAAATATACTTCAAACTCTTGTGATCAGTATAAATATCACATTTTTAACCATAGAGTTAATGTCTCCATATCTTTAAATCAAATATTACAGCTTCTAACTCAAGATCATGAGTAGGATAGTTTTTCTCATGAATTTTTAGCTGTCGTGATGCATAGTAAATAATCCTATCATTCTGTATAAGGACACAACCAAGTCCTTTTTTTGAAGAATCACTATAAATAACAAACCCATCATTCCCCGATGGTAGAGTCAATATAAGATCATTGAATAATCTTCTCTTCATTTCTTCAAAACATTCTTCACAATCCTTTTTCCAAAAAAATTTAACCCCTTTACGTGCGATCTTAGTTAATGGGTTAGCCAATTGGGAAAAATTATGGACGAAATGTCGATAATAACATTCTAAAACAATAAAACTGCGTACCTCAGTTATACTTGTCAGTGTTGTCCATTCTTTGATTTCCTTTGTCTAAGATGGTTCAATAGATATTCCATCATTAGAAACAATATAGACAAGAAAAGAAATCTTCAGAAGCCAAAATTCACATTTTCTAAACTTCCAATATAATTCATTTCTTCTAAGGGTTTTCAGAATCGTGCGCAAGTGATTTTCATGATCTTAATAGCTTTTGTAGTATACCAGGATATCATCAATAAAGACCACTACAAAATCATCAAGATATTCTTTGAAAACTCTGTTCATTAGATCCTTGAAAATAGAGGGTGCATTAGTCATCCCAAAAGGCATTACTATAAACTCGTAATTCCCATACTTGGTTCGAAATACTATTTTAGGAATGTATTACTTCTTCACACACAACTAGTGATATCCATATTGAAGGTCAATCTTTGAAAAATATTGAGCTCCATGAAGTTGGTTGAATAAATCATCAATGTGAGGTAGGGGATACTTGTTCTTTATTGTTATAGCATTGATCTCCCTATAGTCAATGCACAACCTCATAGATCCATCTTTCTTCTTAACAAAAATAATAGAGTCTCCCCATGGAGAAACACTAGGGTGAATAAATCCCTTATTACTCAATTCCTCTATTTGTGTCTTTAGTTCCACTAATTCCACAGTGGTCATTCTATAAGGGGTCTTCGATATGGGCCTTGAACCTGAAATTAAATCAATGGAAAACTCAATATCTTGTTCTAGAGGATGTCCAGGTAAATCTTCTGGAAACACATCAACATATTCTTTCACAATAGGTACATACCCTATTTGAACATTTTTTTCCTCACCCACAGTTATTTCATTATCTTCCTCTCCAATAATTGAATTTAGTTGAGCTAGTGGGGTGGATCTAGATAAGAATGGGGTGGTGATGCTTCTGCTCTAAAGATAAGGTGTTCTTTATCATCATCATCAAAAATCGTAACCTCCTTCTTCTTACAATAAATTTTTGCATCATGGTTCTAAATCCAATCCATACCATGGATTATATCAAATTCAATCATGGTTATGATGATGATATCAGCAGATAAAGAACATTTATATGCGCTAATGGGGACCGATTCCCAAAACATTGTTGCAATGATACTTCCCTTAGTATTTTTGACTGAAAACTCCCTTGTTAAATAAAATTGTAAATATCTAATTTTCCTAGCATACTGGGAAGATTGAAATAATGTGATGATCCAGAATCAAATAAAGCATTTGCTAAACTTGAGGAAACTATTAAATTACCTGCCACCATTTCTTTTGGAGCTTCAACCTCAGCAGTAGTGATAGCGTAAGCTTGGCCTTGATCCCTTGGCATTTTCTAAGGTAAGTTACCTTGGAACTTAGGACATTAATTTTCATAATGCCCCCTTTCTCTACAATTATAGCATTCAACATTGACAACATCTTTCTTCCCCTTCTAATCACGAGCTTGGTGGCCTTTTTCACCACACTTTTAACATACTCTCATTCCCTTCAGTAAAGTACCAGGGTGTTTCTTCCCACATTTACTGTAGGATGGATATTCAGCTTTTCCATTCTTCCCCTTATTTCAATTTCTAGATTTTTTATCATATCTCTTCTTCTCTTACTTTGCTTTAAAGTCGTAAGACTTAGAGAATTATTTTTCTATCTTGATAGCACATGAGACAATATCTTCGTATGATGAGAAGGATTATGAGACTAAGGGTTGATGGAGAAATGGTTTTAATCCATCAAATAAATGGGCAATCTTACTTCTTGGGTTACATATATAATCTGCAGCATGCCTTGCTAACCTTGTAAAGTTAGCTTCATACTTTGTGACATTCTCATCCTCTTTTTTCCTCAGACTCAGAAATTGTCTTTTTATATCCGCTTGATGGTCACGAGGAAAGTATTTTTCTAAGAAAATTTATTTAAACTCCCTCCATTACATAATGGACACTTCTTCATCTTATTTTGTGTTTTGAATCAATGACCACCATTGATCAACATCTCCAGTGAGGCGATAAACTGCCATGACAACTTTTTCCCTTTCACTACTCCCCAAAGCATGAAATATTTTCTCTAAATAATTTTTCCATTACTCTACCACTAATGGATTTGTACTCCCATTTAATGTTGGTGGTTGTTGCCTCATTAAGAAATATAACATTGATCCTCCATGTTGGGGATCAGGGTGCTCCATACGGGTAAGGTTATTATTCATAACCTGAGTGAGTTGTCCCAGTATGGTGATAAGATGATCAGCACTAATTACTTCACCATCTTCACTATAATTATCTTGAGTAAGAGGGAAATACCTACATGGATATGTTCATTGATATGGTTTCTATTCATTCCACTAGGCACCATTTCTAAACAATGTAATAAACTAGATTAATTTATGAATCGAAATAAATAATTCCAAACTTGTAAAACACTTAACATAAACTGAACTGTTTATGGATATAATCCATAATAAAAAAAATGTTTTCTTTGAGGAAGTATATACTCATAAACCCTTCATAATTATTTTTAAAGAAAATGGGAATTTTCCCAAGCATATCCCCCAGGAGTGTCGTAACCAAGAGTGCAGCAAGGCCCATTGTCATGCACCAATTCCTATTCGAGTCTAGCTCAAATCTGTGTTTTTGAGTTTTACCCCTAGTTACATCTGTGCCAGATCCGCCTCTACCTTCTCGTATCCAGATAGGGATGTATTTATTGGAAAACTCACAAAATATCTACAATACCAAAATTCTAGAAAGTTCTTCTATACTAATCCTCAAAGTCTATCTTAGGGTGATGTGCTCTAATCAGAGTTTATCTAAATCTAGATTCCAAGTTTTTTACTAAACTTTATCTGATACCAACTATAATGCCCAAACCCCAGTTACCCAGAGTCAGTGCATTATTACATAACATTGGCACGATATAAGGAAATAATGTCCCAAAAGACCGATCAGTTTAGTAGCCTTGGAAATACTAGATACATTCATAAGTTTTACATTACATTATAAAATTTAAAACTACAACAACATTGTTTCCATAGACCACACTCATATCCCCACAAACTATCCCTTCAAGTTAGTCATAAAATACTTCTTCGCATCCTGGGAAAAATAAAATATAGAAAGGGGTGAGCTCAGATGCTCAGTAAGGATAACAATATAACGGAAAAATTCATAAATAATCATAAACATTTAAGGCAATGTATAAGATTAAAAAAAATCCTTTTAAACATGAACTTCAGTATAATATGGAAAAGATAAAATCAAATAATTCCATTTACTTATTCACATGGATATTCTACTAGTCAAATAATTACATGCAATATCAATAGCCACTTTCATAATGATGGAATGCATAATGCCAGACTTCATAATCACATAGTCAAAGCCTTGTGCCAAGACTACAAATAAGATTTTGTCAAGGCCTTGTTCCAAGACACTAGTTTGTCTCATGAGACCTACCGATGCATCTAAAAGCTATAGCGGGCTTCACCCATCACATACTAAGTTCAATGCATTTCTCATATGAAAAGTTTTAAACATAACATAAACATTCATATAAAAACTAGCATACAAAATGTCAATACTTTATCCATAAACCATAAATGGTGTAAAAATTACACATACACAGTAAAACATAACACAAAACCTTCAATACAAAGTGGAAGTTTTTTATCATAATAAATCAACTTCAAATAAGCTTTAAATCCATCAAATGATGTTGACATAGATGAAATCAAAACCTTTTTTTAGAGAAATATCTCTTTCTATTTTGAAATCATTTAAAATTCATATAATTATAAAAGAAAGCATTTATTTTGTAAATATTCTTATAATCTTATAAGGGATGCTTTGATGATGTTATAATGGCAGAAAATAGCTGCACCCTCCATATAAGTTAAAAAACACTCTTACCTTAATTTTGACGAAAAGGTCATAAAGTACCTTGTTTGGAAAAAGGCTAAAAGATTCCTTTAAAAACATATAAGTTCAAATAATGGTATAAATTACTTTAACCCATTGTCTAGTAAATAGTAAAATAATTTTGAAATACATTTTTATGAAACATAGATGTGGATGATGAAGAGGTCATCGTAGATACTTACATAAAAACAACCTCAGATAATAAAGACATTGTAGAATTAACCCTTACCTTGTACTTTTCCTTGGTCAAGGGTAGGTTAACCCCCTGTATAACGGTGAAATAATTGTTATTAAATTATTCATGAACTATATAAATTAATATTATATCATATATGATCTTATAATATTTATTTGTTAATAATATTTTAGTATTATCATCGTTTCGGGTGTTAATTGATTTGTTTTCCTTTATATGCTTTTTTATGTAAGTAATGTTTGTTATGGATAGGATGTATCTTATTCATATTCATAATGATATTAAGTCTTTAAACATTATTTTTAATCATAAAATGAAAATTAGTCTTTAATGGATACGATTGGGAATGAATCTCATCGTGTTCGTGGAGACGGTAATCCGTACGTACGCATGAGCGACAATATCATTCTTTTGATATTAAAATAATATATAATTGGATGGTATATCATATATACATAATAATTATCATGATATATTTATTATTTACATCAATTATACATCATTATTATACCCATCCAAATAATAATGTATTGAATAACAACTACACTAGGACGTGGAGACGGTAAGCCGTACGTACGCACGTATGGTGACATGTCATTCAAAGGATGGATAGAATAATGAATATGGTTGTACCATATTTATAATTACATAAAATTATATATAATATACTGTATTTATTATTTTATAATTCAAACAACAAATAAAGAGGAAGTGGAAGAAGAAAGGATCTTTAAAGAGGTGATAAAATATTTACCTCTTCTTCGGGTTCTTCCTTTTGATTTGATCAAAAGGGATCCTTAGGTTCGCTTTATGACTAAATTAAGCCCTCTAGTATGAAGTTAGGACATTTGGGAGGATATGTGAGTAGTTTTTATCCGAGAAAAATGGATTTTAAGGTCTGAATTTGAGAGAATGGGAAGTGACCTTTTATAAGAGGGGTGAGGGGCACCTTAGGAAAAGATTGAAATATTATTTTATAATAAAATATTTTTTGGTTTCTAATGGATCAAAAATTAATAATTTAAATGACAAGGTGGTTATGGGTCTAAAAACACTCAACCAATAGTTTTTAGAGAGTTTTGGGTTACTATATTAACTTTATCTTCTAGATTAAACTCTTAGTTAAATAGTTTGACATTTACCATGTCTCTTTGTACTTTTATATTATATGGTTAATAAACATACTATAAACTTCCAAGAGAACCCCAAGTGGTTAATTAATGACATATATAATATTATTTAATCCTTTTGTCTGAACCTTATATTTTTATGAATAGAATACCAATTAAAAATATAATATTTGTTTTAAAAACTCTTTTATGTCAATTTTGACACTATTTGGTATTTTGTTTTTTCTAAATTCATAAAAGCATTATTAATTCAAAAAAAATTGATTTAATCAAATATAAAATTTCATATTAACCAAGAAAATTAGTTTAATTCATAAAAAGTCTCAAATTACATTTATTTGGGTATTTATAATATCAATTATTTTAATATTTCATTAATAAGGTAATTCTGCATCATCATTGTGTCATAAATAAATTAAACAATATAATGTCTAAAAATTATAAATAAAATATCATTATTTAGGAAATATTTTTATCTTATAATTAATATTTATATTCTAAGAGATAACATAAATAACCCTATGTAAAAATTGTTTTACTAAACGATATATGCTTATGTCATTTTTGTATTTACTTTATCTTAATTAATATAAAGTGTCATTATCACTTACAAGCACTCCATGGGGTCCCAAAATCGACCTAAGGATGCCCATGGTTAGACATGTATCCTCCAATAGGGTTAGGACACATTTTAGGGTAATTTAATATTATTATAATGTTATTTTTTTACCCTTCTTTACCAGATTTACCCTTTAACCATGGTAAAAAAAATATTTACCGAAGTAATTATTTAAAATGTATAAAAATTAATGTTACCTATTTACACAATTTGTACTTAATGATTCTAAATATGGAATCCATTTTTCTAAATTCAAAACACAGAATTGGTAGAAATTAATTTAAAATTAATTCCCATTGTCAAAACAAAAAGCATGTTTTTAAGAAATAATAACTATCAAAAGATTAACACTTGATTATGTCCAGTTTAAATGTAAAATTACGTTCAATGACTAAAATTGGATTAAATGGTAAAAATTTAATCTAATTATACTTAAAAACCACTCAATAGTATAATTTATCACTATAAATTATTTGATTAAAAAATTTGTTTTTAATTAAAATTTAGTATTTTTCACTATTCATCAAAAACTAAATGTTTTCAAATACAAAAAATTCATCCTAAGCTAATTTCAATATTCTAAACCCAAAAATGAAGTCCATTTTGAAATATAAAATTTATAAAATTTCAAAAAGTGGGTATTACTATTCATAACGGCTAGTTTGATTGGTCGTGATGTGTTAGAATCTCGAAGTTGCGTACAATGCAAGCTATTACATTATTCAAAGGGAAAAGTATTGTGGAAGCTTGGGGTGTTACACTTTGCGAATTTTTGGACCTCCATGTGGATTGGTGGTCTACAAATGGATTTTCCCTTCACAGTATTTCTTCTTCCTTTGAATATTTTTCTTTATTATTCTTTATTATTTTATTTATATCCTTTTTTGAGTTTGATGTATTTTTATTCATCTTAAATTCAGAATTTTCAAGATCCAATAGAATTTTTTAGTTTTTTATGGAAAGAATTATAGATTTATAAAAAAGGTGTGAATAGAGGTAGGTATTAGATCTAAAAGATAGTTTGTGTCATGATATTTTCTCACTGTGCAACATCGGTTTTTTGAATCCAAAGTAGAGATGTGGAACTGAAGTTTCCCATTTACATGTGGTGTATATGATTATGTGATGTGAGTTTTATAAAGAAGTTTCTACCACCATATGCAAATTTGGGACACCATTTCACGCTGTGAAAAGAAGTTACACATCATGTAACTTAAATACATGTTGTAAAAGTACAGGAAAGGAAAGATACAGAAAATTTGTTTTTGATATGGAATTCACACCATGAAAATTATTACACATCGTGAATTGTTTGACAGATGGAAAAATTAAATGTGAAGTGGCTGAGGGTTTGATGAAAACCCCTTTATATTCATTCTTAATCCACTGAATTCTATAATACACGATCCAGGACCAAAGGATGGAAAGAGACACCGACGAAAAACTGATACACATTGAGTGATGATTTGGAGCCCAGCTTTGCCACTATTCTTCACCTCCATTATTCCTCATGTACCCATGTTGCTCGTTCTTGTCATTACTAGTATGAGCAAGTAATTTTTTTTGTCGAGTGATGTGATTATAGGGGTATTTGCTATTATGGATTAATTTTATTTATTATTAATGTTTTGGATTTCTACAAATTTGTTTATTAATTTTGATCTTCTTTATTTACAATTTCATGACCATTACTTGTGAATTGAGGTGTTTTATCTTATTTACTCAATTAATTGTCCTATTATGTGTATAAAAATTATGAAATCATTTTAAATTATGTTTAAATATGCTTTTGGTTTTCCTCATTTTGTGATTTCATTTAGTAGATGACCATTCTGATGGTGGAATCATAGGATTAGTGCAGGGTACCCAAACCAAAGATCTTTACTGACCTGATTCTAACACCAAACCTAAATATATCCATTAGCAGTTGAATCTCTAACACACGATACTGAAATCATTGAACCTGGAATTCCTCTTATCTTGAAATCAAACCCAATCATTACTGTACTTTATTTATATCTTCACACAATCAAACAATTGAAATTTCAATTTCATTAATTAATTTAGAACATAGGGATCATCCTTGTAGGTTAAAAACTCAATCTTGGAAATTACTATATTTTTAGTATTTTTTCTTAGTTTTAGAAATTATTAAATTTATGTATCCCCATAGGAAATTAACAATACTCTTTAGGCTGTCATTAGTAAATACCCAAACATTAATCATTTAAATCTAAATTCTTACTTTTAATTAACCAATTACAAACTCACTGGGAAGCCTTATACTGATGAAACCAAAAGGAAAAGGGTGAGGCCCACTCCTAACACATACCCAAGCCTTATGAAATTCCTAAATAAAACTACCAAATTTTTGATTGATTCCATTCAATTTAGGCAAAATCCTATGGAATGCTCACTTGGTGACGCAACCCAATTTAAAAAGTGAGAAACAACATGAAGATGTCCTTCTTGAAAAACCTTTGAAACCCTAATTATATCAATGTTATTCCACCCTGATCTATTGGAATCATATGATAAACCTACCCAATACCACATAAATCTGAGTAGAGTTTATGTGAATGGAAAACAAGAAGGAAGAGGATGATATAACCCTAAGTTGTTGGAAAGAAACAATCTCATTTCCCATGGAGAAAAGGGATAAAAAGAAGAGGAAGTAAATAACTAAAGAGGTGGATTACCATTCTCTTTAGATAACCGGAATAGGAAATAATCATAAGATCTCAATTTAAAAAACATCCTTAAGAAAAAATAAAAGGGTCTTGTTGCATCATGGCCTCATATATCATTGTTAAATAACCCTATCCATAGATTCCCAATAACTACACAAGGGAACATTACACCATGATAATGAGTTTCATGGTACAACACCCTAATCTAAAGTAGAAATAATTAATCTTGGCCACTAATTGTGGAATGACCTAGGGTGTCATATCATGACATACATTTTTATGGTTTTCCTTATCCCTAAACTCTATAGTTTAATATTATATAGAATTTATAGATTCAAAATATAACACAGCATGTTCTGACATGACGCTACTAAAAACACCAAAACATATTTTTACATAGGGGTATAATGGTGAAACACCTCCTACTATGGTGTGACCTCCCTAAAAACTCTAGAAACAAAATCTTATACAATACCCCACCATGCTAAAACACCAAATGTTGTAGCATGAACTTCTTTCCATATCTTAATTTCATATTCTAACACCCAAGAACTCATTTTAGGTGTTTTCCAACAATATATTAGATACGATAAAAACTAATATGAATAAAATGTATATGATACATATGGATTCAAGGTATATTTTTACCAATGTATATTTAAGACCGAGGCTAAGAATATGTTGGATCGAACAAAATTCGGTGTTCATGTGATGAAACATGAGACTATGTTTCACCCAACATAGTGTGTACATTCATCTAGAACATATACCTCATTATCTACTATATGGGTAATCAGTTATAATCAATTATTAATGGATAACATATGGCTTTCATATTCACTAAAGGAGTAAAATAGATTCTCTAATGAGAAATAATGCATGGAATGGTGTATGGATTATTCCATTCATAAAATGAAGAGAATAAAGGATGGATATTTAATAGAATTTTAGCCCTCTTATTACGATGATCATCAATTTCATACAATTATTTATGAATCTCTCCTCCTTACTATGGAATCATTCATCGTGAACAGTAAAGATGTTGTCACCCCTCTCGATGTACAAGAGTCCCCATGATACAATCGTGAATCCAAAGGCTGGTGTAAAACCTCAAAAAATGGTAGCATTTGTTTCATACTTAGGTAATCTCTATTGAGTGTAAAATTAATATTAAAAGATGAATTAATCAATGATAAAGGTGTGCTATATTCTTCAGTTTTCATGTATGTTTATTGAAGAAAGATTGAGTATATTTGGGTTTGATTCCACTACTAATTTCATTTGATGATCCCCTAAAACCAATCAATAATATTGGAGACTTTCTCTTTAATGAATAAATTTTCTTCATTCATTTTGTAATAAAGAACATGTTTACTTCAATATATACTAGACTTCCACACTTAAAAAAATATTATATGATAATATAATGTTAGTTTCTCCACCTTGACATTATGTTATGTCATTAACACAATCTCAATTGATTCCTATAATATACACTTGTGTGATAACATATCTTGAACTAAAACTCATAATTATGCTAAAAATTTATCATAATATAGAGTGGAAGGTGTGACATACAATATAGGATTATGTAAACTGTGTCGAGTTCTGCAATAAATAGAGTATCATTTTTTTGTTTAGCATTGCATTGAGTGTCAATGTAATGTACAGTATACACTCTATATTACATTTAGTTTCAATATAATATAAGGAAAGTACTATATTTAATTATTAATAGTTCTTACATATAGATCAAGTCCCACATTGGACTTTAACTTAGATGTGTGTTGCTTTATCACCCTACATGCTCTATGAGAAACCATTGAATTCCCATATATCCACCCCACTATACGGCCAATGATATATGTGTCTTCTCGCATGGTGGATTTTACCTAATTCCACCCCACACTCCTCATGCTTTCACCAACCTACATAGGCCTTCTGCAACATGAAATTACATTGAGGGTCAATGTATTTCCAAGTGGTAGTACAAAATAAAATTAATTTAATTTTTATATTTACTTAATTATGATTATAGATAGTAAATTATTTATAAATTAAAAGTGTTAGGATTTTTAAAATGATATTTTATAAGCCTAAATTAAATAGGAAAATTCCATATACTTTTTTTATATCCAATAAAGTGTTTTTTAATTCTTTATTCCTTTATATTATTCATGTTTATAATTTTTTTACACAATTTGAATAATTTGTATGTTAAATTTATAAGATAAATTTATTTTAAGAGAAAAATCCTTAAATTATATGCTTGTTTAGACTCTATAAGATATTTTTTTCATTTAATTTTACCTCAGTTTATTATTATAGTTATAATCTTGAGAATATTTATTGAATATAGTTTGTGCATTTTAGGTATTAGAGATATTAAGAACTAAATTCTCTATGGAGTAAAGTATATTAGGGGAGAGGGACTTGGGGTTTGAACCCCCACTAGTTTGGAGGCTTATTCATTATTTTATAAAGGTGTGGGGTTGGGTATTTGTCGCTTCAATCTTACCCATGTAGTGATTGTCAATATCATATGACTCTGTGACTTTATATGAAAAAGTTCATGTACCTTATGCATGGGATGTATTTTGATATGTATGAATATGTTTAGCTTATTTTTTGGGTTAATAATAAAAACTTGTGGGTAATAAAAATACATACACATTAACATGTTGTGAACACATTAATTTAGGGGATGGAATATGATTCCAAAACTAAACCATTATATTTATGTTTATCCAAATAGATAAAAATGATATAATAAATATTTTATGTTATGAAATGAGTTTAATATGAGGGATATGTAAATTAAACTGGTGTGAATTTTTAAGAAAACCCTTTAAAATGCTAAGTGTGATATTTCTTCCAAATTAGAACAAGTCAAGACCTCAATCATTTATTATGGGTGACCCTAATGGTTATGTGACCAGTAATTATCTTGAATATGGTAAGTAAGTAATAATTTGGCCATGATGTTCAAGTGCCTTAGTCTCGGTGTTATCTTTGGGTTAAACTAGCTATGAAACCCTAATGATATGGATACTAAGGGAATGTAACTGAGTGAATCCATATAATGGACTCAGATAAAGATACCACCCACTTTGAAATCCAAGAATCATATATGATATGATTGACAAGGTTATTGTCTACCAGATATAGCCATGGAATATTTATACAATCAAAACTTTATAAATCATGATAAAATTTTCATCTTTTATAATTAAAAAGATATGATGTATAGGGTTATCATTTTTAATGGGATTACATTAATTAAAATTCCTTCATGATAAGATATAATACTTGATACTCACCCATAGATATGTATATATTATATGTTATGGATTATTTCATGATAGTCATATTGGGATTCCTCATAGGTACGACCTATAAAAAATTTCAAGATTTTTATATAAGGTTGAGAAGTGTTATCAAAGTGAATCATTCTATGCATCAGATTATGAATGCTATAAAGGACAATTTCACTAACTCCGAATCTTGTGTATTAGATACCAGGTATGCATTATAAATTTTTAATAACAAACATAGACACAAAGATAAAATGAAATTGAAAAAGGGTGATGTATATCTTCACATTTGTAATGGGGAAAGAGTTATTTAATTAGAATCTAACACTTATGATCTATTTACACCAAGTGGATTAATACTAGAATTATAGAGTTATTTTTATATTCCCTCCAAAAATAGAAATTATATTTCCATGTCTTGTTTTAATAAGAAGGTATTTTCATTCACTATTAAGAACAATATTTTTTCTATATATAAATGAGATGTTTTATAGAACTGTGAATATGATAAATGGTTTATATATTATATATTTGGATAATACTATCTATAATGTCTAGAATAAGAAGGGTGTGGTTGATTCTAATTACACCTACCTTTTTAATTGTTTTTTTTTTGGACATATAAATGAGAAACACATATAAAAAAATTATACATATAGATCATTGAACCATTTTATTATGAATAATTTTATAACTATGGATCTTGTGTATTTGAAAATATGACCAACGAACCTTTTGGTGGAAAATGTGAAAGAGATAATGAATTATTGGATCTTATACATTATGATTTATGTGGACCAATGAGTACTCAATATAGTGGTGGTCTTATCTAATTTTTTAACTTTAATGGTGAATTTAGACTGTATGGATATTTTTTTATAACAAGACACAAGTATAAATTTTTTAAAATTTCAAAGAGTTTCTGAACAATATACCAAATAAAATAGGAAAAGGCAAAAAGATCCTTCAATCTGAATAGGATGGTAAATTCTTGATCCTGGATCTTATTGATCATCTGAGGTATTGTTGAATTTTTTCACAACTCACTCCTCATAAAACACTATAATGGAATGGTGTGTGTGATATGAATAATCATACCTTGTTGTACATGGTTTGATCAATGATGTGTTAATGCGGAATTTCTATTTAATTATAGTTTTATGCTCTACAGGATCCAATATTTCTACTAAATTTGGTTCTTTATAATGCAGTTATAAATACATAATTTTAGATATGGTATGGGAAATGTACCATTTTTTCTTTTATAATGATTTTACAATGAAAATAATTCGCATAACATTTAGATTTTGATAACATTAACTCCAAATATGAAAATTGATTATTTTTTGGGTTTACTAAAGAAACTATGGGATATTATTTATATAATCCTAGTGAACACAAAGTGTTCATGGGTTAAAATGGTGTTTTTATTAACAAGGAACACATAAGTGGAGGATTTGTTAGGAGTAAAGATAATATTGGGGAAGTTTAAGACTAATAAATAGGATGTGATCTTGAGATAGAGGTTGATCCAATTCTATAAATAGTTATGAAATAAGAAATGACTCAATCCATATAAGAACCTTGAAGGTTTAATAGAATTCATTAATATCTCATGAGAAATGGATTTCTCATAGCTAATGATGGTGATATAATGGTCATAGGTGTTAAACTTGCTACCTATCAGAAGTCCATTGATAATTTTGATAATATTAAATGGTTAAAATACATGGAATCTGAAATGGAATCCTTGTATAGTAACCATGTTTGTAAATTTTTGGATTCACATTAAGGGGTGATACCCATAAGGAGTAAGTGGGTTTTCTATAATAAGGTGATCATGGATGATAGAGGGTCTACATATAAATATTTAATGGTTGGAAAATTTTACATGTAAATTCATTGTATTGAATATAAAAAACCATTTTCACCTATTGTGATGATAAAGACCATTTGATTTTTTCCATAATAACTTATTTTGATTGTAAGATATATCAAATGGATTTCAAATGCCTTTATAAAATGAGAATTTTTCAAGGATTTTCATAGGATATAATATAAATGTTTTAAAGTTATAAATGATTTTTATAAAGTATAAAAGTTGAAAAGGTCCATTTATGGAAAAAAAAATCATACTTCTCGGAGTTAGAATATCTAATTTGATGATGTAAACAATTAGTTTGGTTTCATAAAAAACATGTATTATTACCGTTTATACCAAAATATTAGCATGATCATAGTGGTGTTTTTGATATTATATGTTTATGAAATACTACTTATAAAAAATGATATCTTTGAAATTCACTCTATGAAGATGTAGTAGGGTAAGTGCTTCTCAATGAAATACATGGGTGAATAATCCAACATATTGGGCATGCAGATATATAGAGATAAATATAAGAGACTACTTGGAATTAATAGGGACACTTACAATGGTTAAGTGATAAAGAAGTTTTTCGTGGAGAACTCCAATAATGAAAATTTTACCAATGTTACGTGACATGAATCTTAGGAAGATTTAGAATCTTTATAAGGAGTTAGAAAATATGGATAGAATTCCCTATGAATACACTATAGGATCTATCATATATGACTTGTTGTATACTCGAATTGATGTCAACTATGATCTAATAATAAAAAAGTTGTAATAATATAATACAAGTTAATGTCGCTATATTAATGTGAAGACAATTATTATGATTTGAGAAGGACTAATGATATATTATTTATGTTTGCAGGATAGGAAGATCTCTATGTAAAGGGTTATCTAGACAAAAGATTTAATTTGATTGTGTTGTTATGAAATCTAAATATTTTTTCATGTTTTGATTAAATCATAGAGTTTTCCATTTGTATAGTTCCAAACAAGAACCATAAAATAATCAATAATAGAGGTAGAGTACATCATTGTATTAGATTTTGTGATGGAAGTTTCATAGTTCAATAAGTTCATATTGGAACTAGAAGAAGTTCCTTCCATAAAGGGAGAAATTTATATTTCTTATAATAACAATGATTCTATTTATCATTCTAAGGAACCCCGATTTCATCAAAGTACTAAACACATACTTCAAAAATAATATACTATATGAGATATCATTGAGAGGAGTGATGTTAAGATATATTGGGTGGATACATTTTGATACCATTATTACAAAATTCCTTATGATTTAGATAATAAAGGGGGTTTTGGTGTGTTTTTAATCACATCTTCTATTAGATAATGACCAATATGAGATTTTCCCACTCATATGATGAGTAAAGACATATAGACCTTGATTGAATTAGGTTGAGGAAATGCATGAACAAGATTATTTGAGTCACATATGATGTGTTCAAATACTTGAATGAGGGGTATGTGATGTTCTCGTCCACTCTATGAATAATATGTGATGTATTCATTGAACAATTTAATCTAATTCAAATAATCAAGAAAAGAAAAGGTGGCCTATACTTGATTGACATATTCTATTTCTAGTGTTCACTTGATGTCATGGGAAAACAAATTATATAGGTGTACATATGATGTATGTGATACATATTTTGGTATTAATGTTTTCATATAGATATCTGTATGTTTTATTAAGATCAAACCAGACCTATTAGTAGATTTCATAGCATTAATTATTTTCTAGAGGCCACTTTTATCTCAAATCAATGAAATAAGGAGTTCATATTATTTTTTCAACATATTAAGGCCCTTAGGGTCACACACTTATGATTTTGGATAAGGATTAAGTTTTAGACAATGATTTAATTTTAAAATGACTATATTTTTATAAAATTGTATCCAAAATGATTTTTGGATAGATTACAAAGGAGTTGTGAAATTTTTCCTAAAATCTTATGGATTTTCGATAAAGTGAGAGATTATTGGACATGAACCAAAAAAATATGCATATATGAATATGATGCATATGGATCAAGGATATTTTGGTTCAAATGTATCCTTAAGCCCAAGATCAAGTATACATTGGGTATAATGTAATCTAGCATGAATGTGATGTGACCTGAGACTGCATTGCACCCAACATAATGTTTTTTATTAAAATGGAACTACCCCCACATCATATATTAATTATTTAACCGGTTATAATCCACTATGAATGGATTAAATATGAATTTTAAATTAATTTAATTATTTAAAGGGATTATCCATTAAAAAATAATGCATTGGATGACACTCAATACATTTTATATGGCTTATGCTCTTTATTAAATAAAGATCACACATGATGGATATATAATGGTATCTGATACCTTTTTTATGATGATAATCATATTTATGAAATTTTTTTAAAGATATATTCCATCCTATAAATTTATTATTCATTAATAATGAAGGTTCAAACATCCCTCTCAGTGTATAGGAATATTCAAGATAAGATTATGGATCTAATTTATGGTGTAAAATATCAATGGTAAGAAGAATTCATTTTTTTTCCTTAGTTTTATCATTCAAGTGAAAAATGAATTGTAAAATATAGATTAATCAATGATAATGTTATGTTGTGTTATTTTATTTTCATGCACATTGAATCATTGAGGATAAACCAAGAACACATTGGTTTTCTTCCACTATCAATGTAATTTGATGATCCCTTAAAACCTATCAACTTCAACCTATATAATATAAAAAAAATACCTCAAAAACATGATCCAAATATCCTCTATTCAATTTAAATCCGAAAATTCAAAATCTATTATCAAGAAAAATTATTGCTAACTGAACATTCTTTCAATCCACTCGTATTAAAATTCAAAGATTATTATAAATGGGGAGTTCATATTTAAGGGAATTTTTAAAAGGGTAATGTTGTGATTTAAGTGAAAACATGTGTTTTATTAGTGAAAATATATGGTTTAAACAATTGAATTTGAAAATTGGTTTGTATGTGAAATATTTTAACTTGATTACTGATTATTTTTTGGTACTTTTTTTACACATGTAAAATAATACTTTTTGAAAATATCATTTTATGTGGATAATTTTAAGATGTTTCTTAGGAGTAAATATGTGTTTATATTATGGATATATTTGAAATTGTTAATAAATATTATTTTTTCTATAAAAAGTTACTCATATAGGCCTGTAATGATTGAATTATGATTCATTACTATGTTTTGGTGTGATTTTGTTTTGTTTTCATGACAAAAAAATCAAAAAGGGGAGACTATTGTAACCAAGTAGGTATTTGAGAGTGTGTGATTCCCCAGTATATCATTTATTTATAAAATGGTATATATTTTATTTAAGATTAAGTATATGTTTTTAAATAATTTTATGTTGTATTTTATTATCAATAGACAAATAAAATTCTAACTCAGGTGAAATCGTATGTTTTTTATGAAGTGAAGGCTATCTGGATGTTTGGAAAAAGACTAAAATTTTAGTTTCGTGTTTAAGGTTTTTAAGAGTGAAGTAAAATAAAAAAAATCATGTAATCAAGAAAATCATGTCTTATTTTATTCCTGAGTAAAAATTAATTTTGAAGGATCAAAAAAATGGTTAGAATACTAACTATGATTTTTAGAAAAATGAAAATTCACCATGGGGAAGTATAACTATGTCATGGTTTGAGAGTTATTGGTCATTTTTGAATTTATATTATCAAGTATTAAAGATGAAAATGGTAATTAGTTGGTTCTTGGAAAAGGAAAATGGGTATTGGTCATGGTTTTTGGAAGAAATAGAAAAACATTGAGTCATGATATCATAGTTTATCCATTTTCGACAAGGTTTAATAGTGAACTCATCCATGTTCTTCAAACCATATTGAAGTTTTGATCATGATTTTTTCTAGAAAAGAAAATGGGAAACAGAAAATGATGTTCTTTAATTGGTGTTACCATGGTTTAAATGAAATATCATAATAGTTGAGAGATTGGACAAAAATACATTGTGGATTCATGTCACTATACCATAGTTTGATAGAAAATATAGATTTTAGAGCTTTTGATGATGTGACTTTTTATTTAACACATGAAATAAACTAAATATATCCCTTAAATAAATATATAAAATCAAGGGATATTTAAAGGAATGGATTCACTATGATAAGTTAAATTAATGCAGATAAAGTTAGAAGTTGAGATGGTTATTGGATTTTGAAAGTGAAATTCAAAATTCAATAATATAGTAAAATTTATTGTTGTCATGTAGTGTATAATTTTAGCATAATAGGAAGTTAAGAGATAATAATTTACATAGATGTAATGTATTAAATTATTCTTGTAATTCATTATCAAAAAATATAATAGGAGGAATCTTATGATTGTGAGGATAAAAGGATTTAATTTAATAAGTAAATTTATTGTGGTGTTTTAGTGTATTTATGGTATTTTTTATTTTTTTAATGATTAATAATTCATATATAATTTAGGGTCTCTCATTAATATAATAAGGAAAACATTGGGTGGTCTATAAAATATTTTTGGTTCCTTAATTTTAGAGTTTTTATTATCTAAGTGAATGAAAAGTGGTGATACTCTATTAAAAATATATTTAAAGATTCTTGTTGATGTAAAAGTTCTTATTGTAGTATATCATGAGGTGGAATATTTTTTATGTGTGTGTGAACATCATACTTTTTGGGGACATTTTCGCACACGTGAGTTAAATTATACACCTTTCTTGTTGTAATCTATTTGGGTATTCTAGTACAATGGTGGAAATTGATGATACCACTCAATACAAAGTATGTATCCATTCATTCTAAATGGAGAACATTGTACATTATAGTGTACTCTTTGGTCATGTGTATCTATAAATTAAATCACTAAACTAAATTGATTGATTTTATAAATTTCAATGTTAGAGAATAAATCTAATTATAAATTTGTATATTTCATCTTAGTTAGTGTTAAAGGATGATTAATGAAAAATCATGAAATATTTATTTTCACTAATTCATCCCCTAAAAGTGAATAATTGTGTGGGAAATACCTACAATATTTTAGTGTATTCTATAAAAATGAGATATTTAGGGTGATTAATAACGATCAAAGTGTCACATTAGAATAAATTGGGGTAGCTAGAGTCGGTAGGGACCTTGCAAAAGTAGTTATTGTCTTAATCCAGAAGATCCTAATTTTAATGCTCCCAAATCATGTTTCTTAGTTATTAATACGTTTTATGTTTTATGATAGTAATTTTTTTGGACAAATATATAAAAAAGGCTAAGTCTTGAAGTGACCATATCAACTTACCTAATGAGGAATTTCAAATAATCATGAAGGCTATGTAATCATATACAAGTGACCACACATTAAAGTCTAAGTGACTACATGATCAAAAATGTAACTGTGTGTTGATGATAAAATTTTCTCTAAGTCTTGAATTGAAAACATGTATATTGAACTAACTTCATGGAGTGTTTAGGTTTACAAATAAAGGATTCAAACTACTGCATGATGACTTCAAGTGACCATGTAGAAGAAAAATTCTTTTTTGAACCTACCACATAAATAAATGAAGTGACCATATGTATAAATATAGTGAATGTTCAATGTGGTCGCAAGTAAGAGAATATGTCAAGTGAATGTAAGTAAGTGGCCATGTCATGTGATTTCAAGATCAAGTGATCACAAGATCAAGTAACCACAATATTAAGTGACCACAAGCCAAAGTGATCATTATTAAGTAAAGTCTCTGTGAATTATATCTAAATTCAGTATCAAGGAATATTTAAAAATCCAACAGCTATATTTTGATTCATTTAGTAAAGATTCAGAGCTTTTAAGGATTATAGATTAGACTAATGAGTATGGGGAGTAATTTATCAATATTCTCCAATGATTTATTATAGAAGGTTATATCTCTAAGAAGTAGAGATGGTCATGGATAAAAATATAGAGGAATTACAATGAAATATGGATCATATGGGCTACTTAACTATATTCTCCCATAACACTTTGTTTTGACCTCTTAGTGCAATATCTGTTTAAAGCATTTTAAAGGATATATTTAAAGACAATTGATCTATCAAAGTAGATCGGATTAAGATTATTTAAACTCTTTTTTTTCTTATCATTGCTCTGTCTATTTTAACTTAACTTCTAGATGTGTTTACATTGCTCTATATATTTATTAAAAAATGCTTCTGTACTATATTAGAGAGTACTAGAAACTCTCTATTATTCTTTTTAAACCTAGAATCTCACAAATAGCTATATAAGGGGTTGTGTGTATCCTAGACTACTTTGTGTGTAGTTTTAACTATAAAACCTGATCTATGATGTGGATATTATTATTATTTAATAAAAATTACTGTAAGTGGGTGACTGTTAAGTGGAGATAATTAGTTATCATATTGAGATTGAAACTCTTGTTTTATTTCCACTATGTGTTAATTTTTTTTTTCTTACTTTGTTATTGAAAATCAGTTTATTCCATAAAAAACCCTTATGCAAATCAATACTCTGATAGTTATCCATAATCAGTGATTAATATATTGTGTTTTATTTGATTATATTTTTTTCAAAAGTTAAAGTGATTTAAAAATTGTTTTAATATGGTTGTTATTGAGCCTTCGAGATTCTTTTTAAAAAACATAAAATTATATATTTCTACTATTTTAGTTAACTATGATATTTTTATAAATGATGGGATTTAGTTTCAAATTATTTTTAGATATAAATTTTTACTGGAAACTCAATTCAAGCCCATCTTGAGTTTTCTACTATAACCAAAATTTGGGATCAAAGGAATTGTTTTTAATTATTGTTTCTTACCTTTCAACTTGGTCAATTTTTTATCAAGATGTTTTTAATTTTTATTTATTATATAATTTTTTATCATGGATTCAAAGTCTAAAGGTCATGCGACAAAAAAAACCTCCTTAATTTAATGGTAAAAATTATGATCAATTGAAAATAAAAATGAAAATTCATCTTGAGAGTATGGATTTTAACATTTGGGGATCTATTAAAGATCAATATGAAAATCATAAAACTTATATAAAATAAAGGTATACTGAAACCAATTCTATTTATTATTCAAATTTGAAATATATGAATTCTTTATATTTTGATTTAGGAGAGGATTAATTTTACTGAATATCTTCTTGTGATATGACTTATCAAATTTGTGATATGATTTTTATGTATCATGAAGGTACATATAATGTTAATTAAATAAGACTAAATATATATAATATTAATTGTGATATTTTAAAAATAAATTTTGATGAACCTACCTCATACATGTATCTTAGTTTCAATGAGACCATAAATACTATGAATACTCCCGGACAAAATATTGATGATAAAGATCAAGTATTAGGGATCTTGAAATGTATACCAGATCATTGGAGAGGTATTTCATTTTCTATTTGAGAGTCATGTGATATTGGAAAACTACCAGTAAAATAGATAATTTGATTTTTGATGATGTATAAAGAAGAGATAAAATAAACAATTAAGAAGATGATCCAAAAACAAAATATCTTGCCTTTAAATTATCACATTCAAAAGAAAAGGAAGTTTTAAAACATAACTATACAAGTAGAATTGAATCTGATACAGAGAGTGATCCAAAAATTTCTCAGTTAGCCATAAGATTTAGGAAGTTTTATAAAAAGAAGAAATTTTTTAATAAGTTAAATTATAAAGTAATGTATTATAAAAGAGAAAAATGGTGGAATAAAAATAAAAAGGATGACTCCTCAAATGAGATTAACTTCAATGAATTTAAGAGAAAATGAAATATAAAATATTACTTTATGAATATTATGTATTATAAGAAGTATGTGGATAAAGTAAAAAACCCAAAAAATTAAAATTAAGGAGACTTTAAGTCCATTTGAATATAGCTCCAGTGACTCATATTTTAGCTAAGAATATGGAAATGAAAAAAAGAGTATGCTTTATGGATAGCGCTTCAGAGTTACTATATATTTCTTCTTCTCATATATGTGATGATTTAGAAATTTCAAATGAATAATTATAATAATATTGTACAATGTTGGAAGATACCATGAATGATTTAAAAGAAAAATAACAAGATTTCAAAAGTCTATATGTCTTATGTGTTGTAGATAAATCTAATATTTGTATTTAAAAGGAAAATAATTCCAATATGTTAGAGGAAAATACTGATATGAAATTCCTAAATAAGTAGCTTGAAAGTCATTTGAAATAATTTTTTTATAATATAAAATCCTTGAATATTTTACTCGATAAACAAAAAAAATCCTAAATCTAAATATAGAATTGGGTATGGATCTGGATAGTAAGGGAAAATATATGAAATTCATTTTATTCCCAATTAAAAAAATAAGACTTTAGTTTCTAGGGAGACTAGATGTTGTGTAAATAATTCTAAAAAAATTGGACCTAAAAAGGATTTTATTGATAATTGTTTTTTCTATTGTATGAAATCATTTGAAACAAGTGTAGATTCCAAAGACTTTATTTTATAAATTCTATGGACCCATGAAAATATAAGAACAAAATTTATTTCTTATTTTATTATTCTTAGGAATTTTTTTTGAAAATATCCAACAAAAATCTATGGTATCTAGAAAATAGATGTTCTAGAAATATAATGGGATACTATTCATGCTTCAAGAATGTTATAAAAGTGGGAGGTAGACATGTAACATTCAATGATAATGAAAATGTAAATATTATTATGTTAGAAAAAGTGGCAATGCTAAATTTGTCCTTATTTCTAAAGTTTTATTTATTGGTGGTCAAAAATATAACCTTCTTAATTTTACATAGGTTGTGTGATGATGGATTTATTTCTAAATTTAAAAAAAATTGATTTTTGATTCCAATCATAAATACATCTTTAAGAAATGATAATATTTATGCTGTTAATTTAAATTCCTTATACTCTCAAAATGTTTCTTTTTTTAGGTAATATTTATAGAGAATCTTGGCTATGGAAAAAGATACAAGTCCCATACAATATAAACTCACTTAAAATCTTGATAATAATGGTTCAGTCAAGGATATACCCAAGCTATAATTCCCTAAAGACAAAGTGTACAATACTTATAAAAAGAGATTATAACCGCCCATTAATTTGTTTTATAATTTTAAATAGATTAAGATATGAAAACTAATAATTAAAAGTTATTTTTTTTAATTAATAATACTTATATTTAAAATTTATAGCTTTCAAATTAATTTTAAATTAATGTTATAAAAACAAATACTATTTTAAAGTATTATTTTGTGTAAAAGAATATTTTAATATAAATATATGTATTTGATTATTTTTATTACAAAATTCATTTTTATTGATAGATTATGTAATTAAATATTGAATAATATATATTGAATATTATAATTATTTTGATAAATACTAAATTATGTTATGAATATGTTCACTATTAATATGACACCCTAGGATTTTATGGTATTTTTCTTCATAAATAATTTTAATTCATTAGATTGATTATATAAACAACACACCGAATCTCTACGAAACAACACTTTTTTATAATTATAACCTATCTTTAAACTTAAATTTTCCACTTCTGTATTTTGAATTTTGAAAAAACGGACATACATGATTAGATTCAGTAAGATTTTAGAGTTTGATATAATCAACATAATTTTTTGTAAATAGTAATATGACCCTTATGAATAGTTATGTACACTTATGAATAGTAACTTGGCCATTATGAATAGTAATTTACACTTATGAAAATTAACCTCACTCATATAAGTTTAAATAAAATTTATAAACCGTATAAATGAGAGTGAATATTTTAAAAATTAATTATTAAGTGTTGGTATTTTTGTGAGCAATAAATATTTAATTACAAATTTATAATTAAATAATTAATTTAAAAAATAATTCATATTCATAAAATGTATTCATAAATCAATATTTTGTTGTCCAATTATTTTGGGATAATTGAATGAGACCTTAGTTAATTTTTTAGGGTATTATAAAATCAGTTATAATTTTAAAAACTGTATTTTTTGAGTAAATGGTGATTTGAAATAAAGATTAAATTTCTCATATTTAGAAAAAAAAATTATAAAATGGAGTTCATTTTTTGATTCTAAACATATAAAAATGGTTAATGTGAATTTTTGGGATTTTTCTGAAATACTTGTTTTTTTGGTGAATAGTGAAATTCGATAATTTACGAAATATGCTAAAAAATGAATTTATACATCATTCTTGAGTAATGGATGATGTAAATGGTAATTGTTCAAAACTCACATAAACATATTACTATTTTTCATCACAATAAAAAATAATTTTCATAGTTTTTATCCAAAATAATAAAATAATAATTAAAATAATGGAAAACCAACCTCTCCTCCACTATAAACCCCCCCCCCCCCCTCAATCCCTCTTCTCTTCGCTGCTATAAGCCTTGAAGATTCTAAAATTTCTGACCAAATACTATTCCCTGGTATCTCCCCATGACCAGGAGATCTTTTTCTTCCAAAAATACCAAAACACCATCCCTTAAAGAGGTTCTCAAGGAAGATAGTTGAAGTGGTAAAATCCTCTTCCTTTTTTCATTTAATTTATTTTTATATTCTTTATTTTATTATTCTCTACTAACTTTCTCTATACAATTGATATTGATAACTCCAGTATCATTTATATAATGTAATTATATCATGTTAATGTAATAACCATTATCAATATTCTCTCTCTCTCTCTCTTATTTTATAAACAAAATCATTGTCCGGGAGGTGACAATTTACAACCTTCATGGATGACGAAGTTTCGTTCTTCAATTTCTTCTTCAAGGATGGTAGGAAACCATTTTTATGGTTAAAAAATATTCTAAAATATGTATTATATCTTATTTAATGATTATTGAACCATAATTTATACATGATATTAAATAATAGAACAAAACTATATCGTTGTGATTGAAAACCCATTGTAAAAAACTAAATGATTATCACTAAATGTATTATCTATTGATTAATCCTCATAACATGTAACCAAATGATATATATAACCATTTAAAATTTTTTATGTTCATTAATAATATATAATATCAATTCTATATAATTATATCCATTCCATATCAATTTCATTACATATAATCAAGCGAACCGATCATGAAATCAAGGAAACGAACACAACAAAACGAAAGAATTCAATCTTATAACTTATCAATAAGGACATAAATGAACTTAATATAAATATAATGAATAAAATATATGTATATAATTTTATTAATTAATTAATTAATTTATATATTTAATTTTATTAACTAGGACATTATGGTCAAGTGCAGAATACATTCAGACATAAGGTAAGGGTTTTCTCAACTCACTTTCATTTCTGTGAGATATGCCTTACTCGCCACTAATTATTTTGTGTGGTGTATATATACTACCCATTGATGTATCATATGATTAATCTATTTATTTTCATGGTATTAAATGTATCATTTTATGATTATTAATTTTTGGGGCATATGATTCGATTGATTATAAATTGGTAACGGATTCCACCCAAACCTTCATTTTTTCCTTCGAGTTTTTCCTTCAATATCCTTACCCAAATGTAATGCTTATTTATTTTTTTTGTAAATCCTATATATTCTGATTTTATGTTCCAAAATCATATATTCCTATAATTTCAAATTTCTTTTATGGGGATTATATGTTTTAAAATAGTTCCCTTCTTAATTATTCCCAATAAACAAGTCTGGTTCAAGGGAACTTCTCAAATTCTTACCCAGTTTAAAGTTCACTATATAATATGTTTAAAGTAATAATTATATTTCTAAAATCACACATTTTATCCTAAACATTATCTTGGTTCATTTATAGTTTTATGAAAACAAACATTCATTTCCTCTTTAAAATCTCTTTAATATTTCCCTTACACTGCACTAAAAAATTTTATTTATAAAGTTTCTTAAAAACTAATTTTACATGATTTCACTTAAGTGGGAAATAATTTATGCCTCAAATATAATTTAAATTTCCTTCCCTTTGTTTGGTATATAAATTTTTTCAATCTGATTTTATGACAAAAACAAATGATTTTCCAAAAGAACTCTTCTTTCCAAAGTAAAAAAGGATTTTTCTCGTCTCACTTTGACTTTTATGAGATATATTCCTTGTTCACCAATTATTACTTGAATGTGGTGTATGTAATACCCTTTTTTATATCATATTAAGGTTCTCCTAATTATAATTATATTATATGGCATTATTATTTGAATATTTCAAGGTGGTATGGGACACTTTTGAATGTTTAAAGATTATTTCCTCAGGAATATTTCAATGGTCTCACTTAAACGTATATTCATCTATGTCAACATCCTTTATTGAATCTTGTACTACATTTAAGTTTATATCTTATGATATCATCTAAAATATGTTGTTTAAGGGTTTCTGAATAGTTTTACTATGGATGTGTTATCTTGATACCATTCACCATATTACTCTGAATGGTTAGTGTTTATGTTTAATGATTGGGAAAAGTAATTTGAATTTAATATGTTATTTTAAATATGAATGTATATGTTTATTATGTTCACCACTTTAATATGTGGAATGAATTAGAATTAGTAATTGTTGGGTTGATCACACTATATCTCCTCGGTGCATCGGTAGGTATCATGAGAAAAACTAGTTTGGGTTTTTACTCATTTATGTATGGCCTTGGCACGAGGCCTTGAAAGTATAGTTATAATGTCCTGCATTATGAATTCTCTCATTATGAATCTAGTAATTGATAGTCCATTAATTATTCAATTATTATAATATCCATGGTTATTTTTTATTATGGAATTATTCATTCTGTTGTTATTCCTTCCATATTATGCCCAAGAATATGTTTTAATGGAATGTGTACTTTTATTTATTCACCATACCTTATTATTTATGCTTCCACTATATTACTTACCCTTACCGAGTATCTGATATCACCCCTTTCTTATGTTTCATTTCCCTACTTTATGAAGAAGAAAACATTGTATAAGATTTCAAGGATGCAGTTTATTGTATTTTATATTGTATCATGTTTTATTTTATTTTCCAAATGTATTATGGGTATCATGTATGTAATATGGATTTCCAAGACTATTAAACTGATTGTTCCTTTTGGATTTGATTCCTTTTAATCATGCCAACGTAAAAAAATAATGCATCAGATTAGGGTTTTTGGGGTTTGGTTGTTACAGTTGGTATCAAAGGAAGTTTAGTAGTAACCTTAGAAACTAGATTTAGAAAACATAGATTAGAGAACGTAACCCTAAAATAGACTTTGAGGATAAGTATACAAGAACATCCTAGAATTTTAGTTAGGTATATATTATGTGGATATTACTAGAAAATATATCCCTGTATGGATAATACAAGTGGATGTGTTTTGGGAACAGATGTACCTAGGAGTAACAACACTGACAAGGTGTTCCAGGCCTGACTTGGGGTAACCGAGTACACGACAACGGGCCTTACTACACACCTAGTTTGATACTCCCATGGGATATTCTTAGGATAATTCACATATTCTTTACAAATCAATATGAAGTATTTAAATGTAAACATGTCCTCAAAGAAACCATGTTTATGATTATGAGATTAGATACGTATAATTTTTTTGATTTATGTTAATTATTTCACTACTATTTGGATTATACATTATGAATCACAATGATATGATCTAATCTAGTGTATGCAATTGTTTATAAATGGAAACTAAATTAAGGATTTGGAATTACATCAATTCCCATAATCTAAAGAGTAAGAATGGTCATTCCTTCGATGGGTTTAAGCCAGTATTTTAAAAGAAAATGGTATCTCAAACATTCCCATCATATGAGGATATAGTATCATGTAATAATAAGGAGAAAAAGTTTTCTAAGTATTATGGATTTAGAAGGAAATTGATGAAGAAGAAGAAAACTAAGAAATAGATAGATAATGGAAGAAGTGAAAGAAGTATTTTCCCACATGTGATAATTATAGAAAGATACACCTTGGTATATTCTTAAGAGGAAAATGAGTTTGCTTCAACTGTGGAGAAAAATGACACCATGCTCCAAATTGAAATAGAAGGAAATAATTTTCCAATATTTAATGCTTCAACTGTAAGGATATGGGGAACTATGCAAATTAATGTCCCAAGCGTCAAGGAAATATAGCTCTAAAAAAGTAAAGGGAACATGGTCAAGATTATTATGTTACAATGGTCAAAGTAGAATAATTAATGTATTTCTAGATTCAAGTACTATGTTATGATATTTTTATTATATGAATTATGGAATATACAAGGATTGTACTATAATATTATTTTATTAAGGATTTGAGTTCGTATGTTGAATGGTACCAAGTAAAAGTGGCTCAATAACAAGTTAAATATTTGGGAAAATATATGTTTGAGGGAAAGGAAACCCTTAATATGTTCCTGATACTAACATATCAATTTCAGAATATAGAGATGATTTATTTGGATAATTTAAATTGGTTAGAACTTACTATCTTGGATCTAAATAATATATTGTCAACAAAGTGTTAGAGTCTATAACATTTTGGACTTGAGGAATATATACAAATTCCTATGTTTTACCTAATGAATAATGAAACATGAATGTATTCAATAAGGTTTTGTGGTAATTCAAGTTATTAAAATTCTTTAAGAGAATACATGGATAATGTAATCACATGTTTTAAGTGATAATTAAGAGACACTTCATGTTGATTAATAAGTTTTCTATAAAAATTCATTAACCTTATTTCTAAAAAATTAGATCATAATGTTTTGGAAAAGTTAACAATTTCAGAAATGGTTGAATTTTATCTTTGGACAAGTTTTTATAAATTATTTTACCCTATGATACAATGTGTTCCATGAAATTAAGTAGGAATAGTTAAAGGCATAAATGAAGGATAATATTGTGTATCAAGTACATAAATTTACTTACATTATTGAGTGAAATAATTTATCAACTTTAGAGAAAGAATCTTGAAACAAAAAAAAAATTTATCCTAGTACCTTCTTTTCTGATGAATCAAATGGTCCCTTATATCAATGCAGATTTATGTCTTTGTGAATGTTAACTTCCTCCTGACTATTTCCTCTGTCACTTTTCACAGAACATGATGGTTAGATTATTCTTCCATATAAATATTTTCACTTCACACTAATGTTATCCTATTTGAATGCATAGTTTTGTGGTAACCTATATATTTCACTTTCCCCCTTATTATAAGAATATTTTATTAACCCTCTTTCTGATGTGGGTTTCCCATAAGGGAATTTTTAAGTTTCAACATTTAACTTTCGAAGTGCAATTTTGAATTGTGAGGATGAAATTCTATTGAGGGAGGAATAATGTAACATCCTTATAATTTGTTTTATAATTTTAATTACATTAAGTTATGAAAAATAAAAATTTAAAATTATGTGTTTTAATTAATAATACTTATATTTCAAATTTATAGCTTTAAAATTAATTTTAAATTAATATTCTAAAAATAAATACTATTTTACAATATTATTTTATGTAAAAGAATATTTTAATATGAATATATGTATTTGATTATTTATATTAAAAAATTCATTTTTTAAATTATTTAATTAAATAATTTAAGAATAATATATATATATTGACTATTATAATTATTTTTGATAAATACTAAATTATGTTATGAATATGTTCACTATTAATATGACACCCCAAGATGTTATCGTATGTTTATTCATAAATAATTTTAATTCATTAGATGGATTATATACACACAACACTGAGTCTATATAAAACAACACTATGTTATAGTTATAACATAGCTGTTAAAATTAATTTTTCCACTTCTATGTTTTGAATTTCAAAAAACGGACACACATTGTGGCATCCAGTAAGATATTTAGAGTCTGACAGAATCAACTTAGTTTTTGACAGATAGAAACATGACCCTTATGAATAGTAATGTATCATTATGAATAGTAACATGACCTTTATGAATAGTAATTTACCCTTATGAATAGTAACCTCGCCAATATAAGTATAAATAAAATTTAGGTACCTTATAAATGAGAGTGAATGTTTTAAAATTTAATAATTAAGTGTTAGAATTTTTGTGAGAAATAAATATTTAATTAAAATTTTATAATTAATAAATTAATTTAGAAGATAATTCATATTCAAAAAATATATTCATAAATAAATATATTTTTTTCTTATTATTTTGGTATAATTTAATGATACCTCAATTATTTTTTCAGAATATTATAAAATCAGTTGTAATTTTAAAAACTGTATTTTTTGAGTAAATGGTGATTTGAATTCAAAATTAAATTTCTCATATTTAGGAAATTATTTTCATAAAATAGAATTATTTTTTAGATTATAAACATATAAAAATGGTTAGACTGAATTTTTGGGATTTTTTGGAAATACTTGAATTTTTAGTGAATAGTGAAATTTAATAATTTACGAAATATGATAAATGAATGAATTTATGAATCATTCTTGAGTCATGGATGATATAAAAGGTCATTAATTCAAAATCACATGCACTTATTACTATTTTTAGTCACAATAATCAAGACTATTCATATTCTTGAGCCAAAATAAACAAAATAATGATTAAAATAATGGAAACCCCCTCCTCTCCTCCACTATAAAAACCGCCCCTCACTCCCTCTTCTTTTCACTCCTAAAATACTTGAAGATTCTCAGATTTATAAATAAATACTCTTCCCAAGTCTCTACTATCTCTTGGTCTTTCCAAAATACCAAAACCCCTTCCCTTAATGAGGTTCTCAAAGATGATATTTCAAGAGGTAAAATCCTCTTCCTTTTTCCATTTAATTTCTTTTTATGTTATTTTTTTTATTATTACCTACTAACCTCTAATTTATAATTGTTCTTTATAAATATAGTATCATACATATACTATAATTATATCATTTTAATGTAATAACAATTATCCATCTCCTCACTCTTTCTCTTTTATTTTATAAACGAAATCATCATCCGGGAGGTGCCAATTTACAACATCCCTGGACGATGAAGTTTCCTTCATCAATTTCTTCTTCAAGGCCGGTAATGAAAAAAAATTTATGGTTGAACCATATTATAAAATATTTATTTTATATTATTTAATTATTCTAGAACCATAATTTATAAATTAAATTAAATAATAGAACAAAAGTAATTCATTGGGATTGAAAACCCATCGTAAAAATCTAAACGATTATCACTAAATATCTTATTTATCGATTCATCCTCATACCATATTACCAAATTATATATATAAACATTTAAAATTATATGTGTTAATTAATAATATATAAGATCAATTTTTGATAATTATACCTGTTTCACATGTACTCTATTACATATAATCAAGAGAACCACTCATGAAATTAGGGAAACGAACACTCTGGAATGAAGGAATTCAATCTTATAACTTATCAATAAAGAAATAAATTAAATTAATAGAAATATAATTAATAAAATATATGTATATAAGTTTCTAAATTAATTAATTAATGGATTTAATTTTATTATCCATTACATTATGTTCAAGTGCAGAATACATTCGGACATCAGGTAAGGGTTTTCTCAACTCACTTTCATTTCCATGAGATATGTCTTACTCACCACTAATTCTTGTTTATGGTGTATGTATACTTCCCACTGATGTTTATTATCATTAATATATTTATTTTCATGGTATTAATTATATCATTTAATTATTATTATTTTTTGGGGCATATGATTTGATTGATTACAAAGTGGTAAGGGATTCCACCCGAACCTTCATTTTTTCTTCAAGTTATTCTTTCACTATCCTTACTCAAATGTAATGACTATTTCTTAAAATCTTATATATTATTTTTTTATGTTCCAAAATTATATATTCATATATTTTCACCATTTTTTATGGGGATTATATGTTTTAAAATATTTTCCTTCTTAGTTCTTCCTTATAAACAAGCCTGGTTCAAGGGAAATTCTCAAATTCTTACCCATTTTAAAGTGCTCTATATAATCTATTTTAAGCCATAATTATTTTTATAAAATAACACATTTTATCATAAAAAACTATCTTAGTTTATTTCCTGTTTTATTAAAACAAACATTCCTTTTCAATTTAAAAACTCTTTAATATTTCCCTTACACCGCACTAAAATGTTTCATTTCTAAAGTTTCTTAAAAACATTTTTTACATTATTTCACTTTAGTGGGACATAATTTATGTCTCAAATATAATTTCAATTTAATTCACTTTTTTTGGTATATACATGTTTATAATCTTATTTTATGAAAAATACAAATTATTTTCCAAAATAACTCTTCTTTCCAAAGTAAAAAAGGATTTTTCTCATCTCACTTTAACTTTTATAAGATATATTCTTTGTTCACCAATTATTCCATTCGTGTGGTGTATTTACTTCCCTTAGTTATATTATATGAAGAGTATCATTATTCTCATGATATTTTAAGGTATTATTATTTGAATGTTTTGAGGTGGTATGGGACACTTTGGAATGTTTAAGGATTATTTCCTCAAGAATTGTTTGATGGTCTCACTTAAAAGTATCTTTGTCTATGTCAAAATCCATTTTTAAATATTGTACTTTATTTAAGTTTATCTATTATGATATCATCTACAATATATTTTTGAAGGGTTTCTGATTACTTTGATTATGGATGTGTTATCTTAATACCATTCACCATATTACTTTGAACGGTTAGTGTTTATGTTTAATGATTGGGGAAAGTTATTTACATTTTATATGTTAGTTTAAATATGAATTTATATATTGATTATGTTTTCTCTTTTCATATGAGGAATTCATTAGACTTAGTAAGTGTCGTGTGGGGCCCACTATAGCCCATCGGTGCATCAATAGGTCTTATGAGACAAACTAGTTTAGGGTTTTACACGTTTATGTATGGTCTTGGCACGAGGCCTCACAAGTATGGTAACGATGTCCAATATTATAAATTCCCTAACAATAAATCTAGTAATTTATAGTCCATATGATTATTCGACAAGTATAATATCCATGGTTATGTTTTATTACATAATTATTCATTCAACTTTTATTCATGCCATATTATGCCAAAGATTATGTTTTAATGGAATGTGTACTTTTATTTATTCACCATTACTTATTATTTATGCTTCTATTTTATTACTTATCCTTACTGAGCAACTAATATCACCCCTTTATTATGTTTCATTTTCCCAGGTTATGAAGAAAAAAACATTATATAATATTTCAAGGATTTATTTTATTTTATTTTATATTGTATCATGTTTTATTTTATTTTCCTAGTGTATTATGGTTATAATGTATATAATATGGTTTTCCAAGACTGCTAAACTAATTGTTCATTAAATATTTTATTCCTTGTAATCATTCTAATTTAATAAAATAATGCACCAGCTCCTGGCTTCTAGGGTCATGGCATTACAGGGAAAGTTACAAAAAATATGAAACCAAAGAAATAGGTCTCAACCTTTAAACCACCTGAATTAGTTAATATAGATTTATTTGGACCATATAGAGTTTCTCGTTTAGTATAAAAACACTATGCCAATGTTATTATTAATTATTATTCATGATATACATGGATATTTTTTTTCTCACAAAAGTGAATATCCTTGTTTTGAAAAAATTGAAAAATCAGAGAAAATATTAATGGAATCACTATAAAAACTGTAAGAAGTGATCATTGATAAAAATTTTAGAATCAAGAGTCTGAATCTACTTACTCACAATATAATTATACTCAAAATTTCTATACACCTTGAACACATTAACAAATGGTGTTGTTTAAAGGATAATAGGACTCTTCATGAACTTTCGTGAACTATACTCATTCATTATGGCTTACCTATCTATTTTTGGGATAAATATATTAAAAAATATTATAATGTAATTAATAGAGTTATTATTAGACCTATATTTAAAAAGAAACCAGATAAATTATGGAATGGTAGAAAATCTGAAGTAAATTAGGTTAGAGTTTTTTATTTAAAGTATGCATTTTAAATAAAAAATATAATCCATAAAAATTTGCAACAAAAAATAATGAAGGAATTTTTCTTAGTTATTCAACCACTGGTAAATATTATAGGGTCTTTAATAAGAAATATAAATTTGTGGAAGAAACAGCCTATGCCACTTTTGATGAGATAGATCCACATGAAATCAAACCTAATATATAAAATCTTAAGGATGGTATGTAAACTTTTAATGTCAATAATACCTCTAAAGATTCTAATATTTCTACTAATTTACATGATAAATATTCTAATAGAGTTCAATGAATCATTTTTCATTAGTAATATTTGTTTCCTAAATAAAATTTTTTTTTGTTATATTATTTAATATTATACATGTATAAAATATCGAGAGAGAAAATGGTATCTCATTAATAAAGATAATTACATTAGTCATCTACAAAACCAATGAAAATAAAAAACATTATAACTTGACAAAATATATAAAATCTAAAATCTAAAATGGGAAAATATGGATTGTCCCAATCTGGTAGAATCATCACCCCCACTCAAAACACTATAAAAATGAAATAGAATATTAGTAAACCAATAATCATATTAGAAAATGAAAATATATAAATTTATGAGTAATTTTATTTAATATTGAGTGAAATAATTAAGGGGTATTTATAAGAGGTAATTTGACCTTTAGAATAGTAATGTGGCCATTGGAATAGTAACCTGGCTGTTGGGAATAGTAACCTAACCATTGGAATTTGTAACCTAAATTTTGGAATAATATTTAACCTCAATATAATAAATTTTTATAAAAATAATATTTATCAAGAGTAATTTAAGTAAATATAAATATTATAATTTTAAAAATTTAATATCATGATTAAAAAACTCAATGAAAATATAAGCACATTTTTAATAAACTATATTTTAAATTATTTCTTAAAAATCATAATTTTTATATTAAAAATTAATATTATATATGTTGAAGATTTATTTAGATAAAATGAATATCAATTTTTAAATCATCACATCAAATTTTTCTAAGGGTTATTTTTTGGTAATTTTAAGAAATGCTTTAGTTTTCTGGTGAATATTAAAAATATAGTTTTTCTCATAACCGATGTATCTTAAATTACATAATTCATGATGTAATAATTTCCTAATGATTTCTAGAAATTTAGGTTTAAAATTTTATATTTAATTTCATTAATTATTCATTAAAATACAATAAACTTAATTTCCAAATCTAAAAAGCATTTTCCAAAGCTTAAAGTCAAAAGTGTTCTCTTAAAATAACATTTTTCATTTTTTCCAATTTCCTTTTTAATAAAATAGGTGAATTCTATAACATATTGAACTGAAATCCAATAAACCGGTGCTCTGATATAGTTCTCCACAAGGCCTTAAGCACGCCTCCTCGTACGCCAGAGACTGTCGAATAGTAGTGAGGGCCTAGCATGTGATAGTAGGGAGACTATGCGCTCATACCAGAGTAATAAAATAGATGAAATAACTAAGTATCATACATAGTAGAAAGTAAACAGAGTGCAGAAGCAATAAACAACTGAAAAAGAACAAGTTGTAATAGTAAAAAGATGTAAAATCACGAATAGCTATATAATACAATACAACACTGGTCACCCACTGGGCCGACCATAAATATACAAGTATAAAAGAAACTAAAAGTAAAAGTACATGGATATACTACTAACTCTAAGCCAATCCATATACCTGATCTCCCAACGATGTCGAACTGCACCAGCCCGATCAATAGAACCACTCAAGTAGCTCCGCTCGATCATGAAACATTGGGACTCATCCCTATCCACCAAGCAACTCATGCTCAACCTGAAAATCAGACATAATGTCTACATGTACACCAAAGTTCACATGCAGGGGTGATAAAAAATCTCAGTAGGGCACCCCGAAAAGAAACAAATAATTTTGATGCTAAAAGTGTATGCAACGAAAATGTGCTCAGCCTAGCTGGAACACAATAAAAATAAGTAAACCAAACATGCAACCATATTCGAACCCAGGGTCTGTAATCCCTTTGAACTTGGTAAGTTCTACCATGGATGTCCATATCTATATACGTATACATGTATAGTTTCATACATATACACATATACATAAATATGAATATCCATGAGTATGTGAATTAAACAACAAGAAACCACATCAACAGTCGATCCTTGGGTCCATAAGCCCGATCTCCTGGATATCCTATACAAGGGGATTGAGCTAGAAGTCGTTCCACTCAAGCCATGTATCATTAATTCAATCTATGGGTTTGTAATCCCATCGACATGTACCTTCTTCGGCCAATGTCAGAATTATATCTTTGAGAAAGCTACGTCACCATAGGGGGATGCTCATCCTACACCTGGGTTCACCCATACTCACCTCTAATCACTAACTAGGATACTATATACCGACAATCAATCTTGTAAGGAATGATACCATATACTGACATTCATCCTATAAAAGGTCACTGGTCAGAAACACAGAGAATAAGCCAATGAATCCAACTGAGACATAGAAAACCTTACCTGCAGGCATATCAAAACCTCACCTATATGTATATCAGCATTTGAGAATGTAACAGGGTAAAACCCAGTATATAATAATTTCATCATTTATCAGGGCCAAGTCCGGTGTATCATCATTTCAACATGTTTCCGGGCCAATATCGGTGTATTATCATTTCATCATTTATCATGTCCAAGCCCAGTGTATCATCATTTCAGCATTTATCATTTATAACATTTTCCAATGGAGCTCATCCTGGGAATCCCTCAATGGATCCTAGGTTTGCTCGGTATTTTCAAAATAAGACTCAATGAGCCTGGCCACCCTATCATGGCTCACTCATGACAATTACTTAATTAACCCCTTGAGTCTGTCCATTGTATTTTAACCGATACAATGATTCACCCAATGTATATAAGACGATATTAGTCACATAAGACTGAACTTGTATTTTAACCGAGACTGTGGATCACCCATTGATAATTACCACTTTTAAATCATTTAATTTCAAAAACAACACTTGTGAATTCAACTATCACAAGGTTTAACATAATAAACTCAAGTGGGAAATAACATTTACATAACCAATTGCATCATGTAAGGCTCAATAGCCAATTACCAGGTAATACCTCTGGGTATAGTAGATATCAGAAATAACCTGGATCAGAAGCTAAATCCTAGAAGAGTACATCAGGGCATCCCAACAAATAAAAAAGACACCACATGTTAGGCTCAATAGCCACCAACCATGGATCACCTCTGGTAACCACTACTACATCAGAAAAACCAAGTCATATATAAACAGACAAGTGAGGGTGGCCCGAACATCCAAACCAACACTACATACACATCCCCATGGGCTTGTAAGTTTGGCATGAGTTTAGGTGACTCCCTAAAACCATCTCTACCCAAACCCATCATAACAACTCAGGGTCGGTCAAACCAAGGGCACCCGCTGGGTCCCTCAAGTCAAACACTGAGAAGGCATCCTACTCAGGATCCTCCTGTTAAACACGAGCGAAGGCATCCTACGCAGGATCCTTAGAAAAGGGTAAGGGAGAAATCCTACTTGTAATCCTCGAATTAAGAACAACAGAGGAATCCTGCAACAAGGATCCTCTGAAAGGAAAATAGGAGAGAGATTTTACAAGGGACTCCCTAGGTTAGTACATAAGAAAAGGAATCCCTTAGGGGATCCTTGGAAGCATCTAGTCTCACAGCCTTGTAGGCCAGAAGGGAGTATCTCACAAGTGTGGGGCCTCTTAAAAATCATAGGTCACAGGAGATATCTCACAGCTCATCTCAGATCAAGGGTCTCAACTAAGTTGGTCTGAACATCCAACTTATCATTCACGCCAATTCTCACTCTCAAGTGACAACTGAAATCGATAACTGGAGGAAGAACCTCTGCATTAATATATAAACCCCCAAAAAACATTTATACGACCTTTAAAAGTTAATAAGATTCCACCATTATGATCTATGCAGAAAAATGCTCAGAATGGACTACTCACACACCCAAAATGGTCAATCGGTGAAAAATGCACTATTCACCATAATGATCTCAAGTGGGACCCACATATGATTTTTTCTTTAATCACCTTAGACGAGTCTCTAAATTTTCTCCTTTGAATCAGGGTCACAATGTCACTAACGGTGTGCCAAACGGACATCAGACGCAGAAGATACGTCTTATTCAACAATCGCCAAATAATAATAATTAAAATATTATTATTTTTTGGAAGTTTTGTACCATCGATAATCATTCCCAAAACAAAAATTTATCCAACTAGCCTCAATATCTCCACCTCAAATCAATGGTTTTTTGTCCATAGACGGCAAGTGAAACGGACCCCTGGATTGCAAGTTATAGGGGTTTAAAGAACCCCCTGACAAAAATATGTTGGAAGGAGTACATGGCATGTACTCTGCAGTACATGGGGTCAACCCATGTAGTATTACATGGCATTTAATTTACTTTACATGGTGTTTACTATTCACAAAATTCCATCCCGTTTGTTTTTTTAACCGTACACTTGCCCATGTGCCACTACACGGCCTGTACTCCCAGTACACGGCATGTACTCCTTAAAAACCACTATTCAGTGTCCTATTTAACATGGAAAATCACTAAATGGTGTGTACACAGAGTACACGACATTTACTTTAAGAAAACTTCTTCTTCCTCAAATGGTAAGAACACATGGTGTGTTCCCCTAGAACACATGTCGTCTAACCTGGGTTTCCCGACGGGAAATCCCTTAAAACGCCTGAAACCCCCGTTTTCACCCCCGAAACAAAAGATTCAGACTCAAGGGGACACAATAAAGAAATATAAGGATTTAAAAACTTACATAAATATTTTTAAAAGGTATCTATAGAGAAAACGTAAATTTCCCTACCTTCGGGCAGAAACTGCCGAAGCTTTGGTTGATTTCACCATCAACGGATGCCATCCACTAACTCTACGCGTCGAGGGCTTCGCAATAGTACCAGTCTTCCCTTCCATATCCATCCCTTTTAAAATCCCCATTTTCTCCAATGGAACACGTCCAAGGAGGATCAACACAAGTAGCATGCGCATGAAGGAGGAGGAAGGAAGAGAAAGGAAATAAAAGAAAAGAAACGGAAGAAAAAGGGGCTCAGGCTGGCCCCAGCACCTGACTTGAGTTTATGCCTCGCCTAGGATAAAAACCCCATTAATGACTCAATGTAAAAGGAAAAATCTCAATCTGACACTTCTTTTAAAAGTTATTACTAAACAAACCTGTGTAAATAATTTAATATTTAAGTTAATAATATTAAATATTAAATATTCCACTAAAATTCGAACAACTAAAATTTCCACCAAAATCCTATCCTATTGTAAACACCATATTCCAGGACCAACAGAGTTGTTAGAAAAATTATCTTAGGCCATATGGTTTGGTAAAAATACCACTTTATCCCTCATGAGCATCCAATAGAAAAAATTGAAATTTCTACTCAAAACGACAGTTCGAAAAAACACGGGTTCTTACAAACTCCCCACCATAAACCTTCTCATCCCCAAGAAGCCCAGTGAAAGGATAAGTATTTATGCTCCCAACCCGAGCATCTGTGCCACCAAACTACCTGGACTATCCAATGACCAGTCTTATAGTGTTAACAACTACCTTCTACATGGAAGACATTTAACTGTGACTGATCTGGTCCTCCCCACCATACGAATACCCTTATCGTTGTCTTAGAAGAACACTCATAGCTCAAAATATCACTGGAAAACCCAAATTAGAACTAAAAACAAGGTCCAACACCTTCAAACTACCAATGGTTTACTCCCCAACATAAGGATTACCTTACACTGCTCCTCGAGCGCAACCACAACAGGTTCCTTCCTCGATAAGGAAGAACATTAAGAAAGAAAAAGGAGCTCAGCATAGGGCTGAAGATCTCTCATCATACTCAAGATGAATCAAGATAGCGCATGATCATCTCTAGAAGGAGTACACTGAGATTTTACAAAAGGGTGTATCCATATCCCTCTGAGACATGCTCACCATCCTGTCAAAACCTGACTAGGATTTAGCCACGGGTCAACCGTCTTATGGTACCCAATTTATTCTGCGATGTCACCTCTACCACAGAGGGAAATTTAAACAAAAAATTTGGGGTCCAAGCCCACAGAATGTCTTGGAACATTTATCCTCGGCTCAAACCCATTCACTCGCTAATTTAGATTCAAGAAAGCACCCAAGTTTCCTCGATCAAAAGATGAAGACATCAACATGCCTATAACATAAACTTGAGCACCTATGTGCCTTGATCATAAAACGAGCATAAAACAAAGATCACTACTGAAAAAGGCATCAGAAAACATAGGAAAATCTTTCAAGAAGGATGATCCAGAACAAAATAGACGTCGACCTACTAGGGTTCGAGTTAAACCAAGGGTCTCTAGGTCTCCCACCTAGCCCAAAAAAATAGGTCTCACAACTGGGTCACAAGGTCTAACCACCTATCCCAAAAGATCCAAAACTATAAAAATAATATTAGATCACAACAACCAATAAGGTTCAAACTGAAAATACAACTTACGAGGGCCCTGATCCTCTCTGAGCATCCTTAGAAGGAACTTCTCCTCAGAGGTCACAACCAACACAGAAGAGAAACTAAACTGACACTCATCAGGTATCCATATACAAAAATACCCCAAGGAGGTGCAGTTCACAAGAAAAACCCTGGAATCTATCGACATTGTACTCAGCGATCTGACTAGATAACCACAGACTCAATAAACAACACCCAAAAGGGGTTAAATAGAAAGGATTCATGTTTCATATTGACCCACTATAGTCACTGCACCACCTATGCATGATAACGGAGTCATAAAACTCTCAACAAAAATACCCAAAATAGATCCACATAACCTTCCATTAGAGTAAAAGTATTCATAAGTAGGCCCAAAGGTCTCAGTCATCATTAAAAGCACACACTAGAAATCCTATATGTTGTGAATCCTACGTGCCTAGTTTGATGCATGAGACGCCTCTTGAATTTGTCGGCCAAGATTCAAAAACCATCCCTATCATCTTACCAATGGCCAAGAGCCAGATATCTATGGTAAATCAAAACAGCACACAACATGTGCGTTGCTCAAGGTAAAAATAATATACAACAGTAACATCGCAAAATCAGGACAACAATCTCAAACTCTGGAAACCAGGAATTCTTTCCAGAAAAAGTGTTCTTGAAGCACTAGTCTGATATCCATCACAGGTTTCAACACATTCCTTATACTCCTATCTACCATATCCAAAATAGTAAAAACCAGGAAAAGAAAAATCCTTGGATGCCACTTTGTAACGTCCCGACCCAGAATCCACTAAACTAGTGCTCCAAGACGGTTCCCCACAAGGCATCAAGTGTGCCTCCCCGTACACCAGAGACTTCCGATTAATAGAGGGGTTCTAGGGTGTGATAGTGGGGAGACTATTCCCTCATACCAGAGTAAGAAAATAGCGTAAATAACTAAGTATCATACATACCGGAAAGTAAATAGAGTGTGGAAGCAATAAACAATTGAAATAGAACAATCTGTAATAGTAAAATGTTCAAAATCCCGAACAAATATGAAACAAAATATGAAACTGGTCACCCACTGGGCTGACCATATAGATATAAGTACAAAAGAAAATGAAAGTAAAAGTACAGGGCTCTACTACTAACTCCAATCTAATCCATGTACCTGATCTCCCGAAACTATCGAACTACACCAGCCTGATTAGTAAAACCACTCGAGTAGCTCTGCTCGATCATGCAACACTGGGCCTCATTCCTATCCACCATGCAACTCGTGATCAACCTAAAAATCATACATAAGGTCTACACATACATCAAGGTTCACATATAGGGGTGAGAAATAATCTTAGTAGGGAACCTCGACAAGCAACCTATAATTGTGTTGCTAAAAGTGTATGCAACAACAACGTGCTCAGCCTAGCTGGAACACAATAAAAATAAGTAAACCAAATGTGAAACCACAATTGAACCCAAGGTCTGTAATCCCTGTCAACTGGTTAAGTTCCACCATGGATTTTAATATCGATATACGTATATATGTTTAGTCCCATACGTATACACATATACATAAATATGAATATCCATGAGTATGTGAATCAAACAACAAGAAATCACATCAGTAGTCGATCCTTGGGTCCATAAGCCCGATCTCTTGGACATCTTATGAAAGGTCATTGAGTTGGACGTCATTCCATCAGGCCATGTATCATTAAGTCGGTCTATGGGTATGTAATCCCATTGACATGTACCTTGTTCGGCCAACATCATAATTACATCTCTGAGAAAGCTACGTCACCACAAGGGGATGCTCATCCTACACTTGGGTTCACTCGTAATCACCTCCAATCACTAACTAGGATATAATATACTGACATTCAATCCTGTAAGGAAGGATATCATATACCGACGGTCAATCCTGTAAAAGGTCACTAGTCTGCAACATGGAGAATAATCCCATGAATCCAACCGAGTCTCAGAAAACCTTTCTCATAGGGTAAAACACTATATATAATCATTTCAACATTCATCAGGGCCAAGTCCAGTGTATCAACATTTCAGAATTTATCAGGGCCAAGCCCAGTGTATCAGCATTTCAGTATGTTTCAGGGCCAAGAATGGTGTATCGGCATTTTATCATTTATCAGGGCCAATATTGGTGTATCAGTATTTCAGCATTTATCATTTATAATATTTTCCAATAGTGCCTATCCTGGGAATCCCTCAATGGATCCTAGGTTTTCTCAGCATTTTCAAAATAAGCCTCAATGATCCCCACCACCCTATCATGTCACACTCATGGTCTTTACATAATTAACCTATTGATTCCATCTATTTTCTTTTATCTGATACCATGATTCACCCAATGTATATAAGATGAAATTAGTCACATGAGCATGGCCTTGTCTTTTAACCGAGACTGTGGCTCTCCCATTTCTAATTACCTCTTTTAAATCGTTTCATTTCATAAATAATGCATATGAATTAAACTATCACATGATTTAACATAATCAGATAATGTGGGAAAAAATTTACATAACCACTTGCATCAAGTAATGCTCAATAGCCAATTCCCAGGTAATAACTCTGGGTATAGTAGATATCAAAAATAACTTGGCTCAGAAGACAGATCCTAGGAGAGTATGTATTGGCATCCCAACAAACAAGAAAGACACCTCGCGTCAGGATCAATAGCCACCAACAAGGGAGAACCTTTGGTAACCACTACTGCATTAGTAAAACCAAGTTAGATATAAACAGACGAGTAAGGGTGGCCCAAATTCCCAACCCAACACTACATCCACATCCCCATGGGCTTGCAAGTTTGGAACGGATTCTAGATGACACCAAAACATCATATCTACCCAAACCCATCATAATAACTCAGGGTTGGTAAAACCACGGGAACCCGCTAGGTCCCTCGAGTCAAACACTGAAGAGGCATCCTACTCAGGATCCTCCCGGTAAACACGAGCGAAGGCATCCTACACAGGATCCTTAGAATAAGTATAAGGGAGTAATACTTCTTGGAATACTTGAATGAAGAACAACAGAGTAATCCTGCAACAAGGATCCTCTAAAAGGAAAATGGGAGAGAGATACTACAAGGGAATCCCTAGCTCAGTACATAAGAAAAGGCATCCCTCAGGTGATCCTTGGAATCATCCAGTCTCACGGCCTCGTAGGCCAAAACGGAACGTCTCACAAGGGGAGGCTCTTAAAAATCATAGGTCATGGGAGATATCTCACAACTCATCTTAGATCAATGGTCTCAACTAAGTTGGTTTGAACACCCAACTTATCATTCAAGCTAAGTCTCACTCTTAGGTGACAACTAAACTCAATAACTGGAGGAAGAACCTCTTCATTAAGATAGAAACCCCCAAAAAAACATTTATATGACCTCTAAAAGTCAATAGGATTTCACCATTTTGATCTATACATAAAAATGCTCAGAATGGACTACTAACATGCCCAAAATGGACAATCGGTGAAAAAAGTACTATTCACCATAATAATCCCGATTGGGGCCCACACATGATTTTGGTCTTAAGAACCTTAAATAGGTCTCTAAATCTCCACCTTTGAATCCGGGTCATAATTCCACTAACAGTGTGTCAAATGGACATCAGACGCAGAAGATACGTCTGATTCAATAATCGCCAAAAAATAATAATTAAAATATTATTATTATTTTGGATGTTTCGTATTACCGAGAATCGTGCCCAACACAAAACGTTATCCAACTAGCTTCAAAAGGTATTCCTCAAATAAAGGGTCATGTGGCCATATATAGAATGGAAAACAGACCTATGTATTGAACGTTACAGGGGTTCAAAGAACCCCCGGACGAAAATAGGCTGAAAGGAGTATATGGCATGTACTCTGGAGTACATGGGGTCTGCCCATGTAGTAGCACATAGAGTGTAAGTTACTTTATATTCCCTTTATTATTCACAAAATGTCATCCCATGTGCATTTTCATCTATACACATGCCCATATGCCACTACACGGTGTGTACTCGCAGTACACGGCATGTACTCCTTAAAAACCACTATTCCATGTCCTTTTTCACATGGTCGGCCACACGACCAACCACTAAACAGTGTGTACTCATAGTACACTATGTTTAATTTAAGAAAACTTATTCATCCTCGAAAGGGGAGAACACACAGCGTGTTCCCCTTGAACACGTGTCGTGTAACCTGGGTTTCCCGACGGGAAATCCCTCAAAATGCCTGAAACCCCCATTTTCACCCCCCAAAACAACAAATCCGGACTCAAGGGGCCAAAAGAAAGAAATATAAGGCTTTAAAAACGTAAAAAACATGTTTAAATGGTATATATGGAGAAAGCATAAACATCCCTACCTTCGGACAGAAACCGCTGAAGCTTTGGTTGATTTCACCGTCAACAGATGTCATTCGCTGACTCTACACGTCGAGGGCTTCGCAACGATACCAATATTCCCTTCCATATCTCTATCTTTCACAGTCCCCATTTTCTCCAATGATAAATTGCCAAGGGGGATCCAAAAAAGGAGTGTGTGAAAGTAGGAGGAAGAAAGAGAAAAGAAAGAAAATAAAAGAAAATAAAAGGAAGAAAAAAGGGCTCAGGCCGGCCCCGGCGCCCGACTCGAGTTTATGCCTCACCTAGGCTAAACTCCTCATTATGAACTCAACGAAGAAGGTGGAATCTCAATCAAACACTCTGTTTAAAATTTATTACTGAATGAATATGCGTAAATAATTTAATATTTAATGTAATAATGTTAAATATTAAATATTCTGCTAAAATTTGAACAGCTCCCTTTTCCACCAAAATTCTATCTTAGAGTAAACACCTTATTCTGGGACCAACGGAGTTGTCATAAAAATTATCTAAGGCCATCTGGTATTGTAAAGAGACTATTTTACCCCTCATGAACATCCAATAGCAAGAAATCAAATTTTTTCTCAAAACGAAAGTCTAGAAAAACACAGGTTCTTATAAATTCAAATGATAAAGGGGTTTAAAGTCCTAAAAAAATTCATTATATTTATATATTATTTATACTATCAAAAATTTAACTATTATAAGTTTTACCTTTGATATAATATTTTATTCTAAAAATACCCTTCTCCTCAAGTATAAATAACCACTATCACTCCACTTTGAAAAACACTCATATCACACTTTCCACAGCCAAATTTCTACCAAACTTCTCTCCCTTAATCCCTTATCAACCTTAGGAACGTGTTGGATTAAACCAACCCCATTCATCAAGGTATTTTTAGTGTCAAAAAAGTGAAGCTACATTGAGGAAAGAGTTGGTTTCTATCAAAACTTCAATATTTTTCTTCTCCTGTTACTTTTATTCCCGGCTCCTTTGAAAACAAAATCTTATAAAATTAATTAGTTAGTATATTTACCTAATATAAGTATCATATTTATGGTAATATATAAATTTAAAACTTTCATTTAAACCTCTTTCAATAATGTCCCATCAACGGTCGCTTAATTTCCAATGAGGATATTGCCAATACTTTTATTATCACCAAACCTATGGATGGTTAAAATAAATTATTTATTATATAAAAATTTATAAATATATTAATTTTATTTTTATAAAATTTATTCTACTTATATATAAATTTCATTGAATAAAATAGAGAAACTGAAGCAAAATGGGAAATTTTTAAGGAAAACATGATATCAAAACGCTTTAATTTCATAAAAAATAAATAAATACAATCCAATGATTATAATTGATAAATAGCGAAATAAATTAAAATAATTCACTTCTTTTCAATGTTTTAATAAATATATGTTTATTATCCAGGAGGTATAAAAGTGATGAAATAAAGTGAGAATTAAGGTAAGGGGATTCCAAAACCCAACTTATTATCTTTGGGTTATCTCTATTTCATTATACGTTCAGTATGGATATTCATATAATATTCCATAAATATCATTTCACTATTATTATATTTTCTTTTTAGGGATATACATGTTTTCACCTTGATTTTTAATCCAAATACAAAGATTTTCTGAAAAGACTTTTCTTTCCAAAAACCTCTTTGACTCTTCTTGTGTTGTATATTTTTTGTATAGGAATGATGATGTTTATGCCAAATATGTTTCTCGTTATTCATATAGAAATCCCAAATTAATTCCTAAAATCATGATTTTTCAAATCTTTATTAAACCCATTTCTTTCCAAGGGTTATTTCATGATTACAATTATTATACATTCTAAGTGGCATGCATGATTATATAAATATTATGATATGATTAGTTGGATTGGAATTATATTTCCCTCCAATGCATGGGCTAATGTGATGTATCTCATGATATAATGTGTATTATTAATGAACATGATGCTAGATTTATTCATAATGATGATGTTATGATTATGAAAATATGTTATGAATGAACATGATGCTATATTTGTTAAAAACTATGTGTGGTATTTGACCACTATGAAATGATGTTTAATTTTTATGAATTGTCACATTTCATGCCTTAATTAAATATTTCCCTCATTATATTGATTATGAGCCTATTATTATGATATGATAATTATGGTTATACTCACCCATGTTTTATTGATTCATGTCACTTATTCATCTTCTTACTAGGTTTTTAGCTCAACCATTTCCTTTATGTATATCCTATGATGATTACATGTACTAAGAAGAATGTGAGAGATTTTAAGTGGATAAAGAAGAATTATTTTAAAACTGTTTATGATTTATTATGTATAAGTGATGTATGATCCTAATTTTCCTAGGATACTAAAACATATGATCCTTGAATGTATAGCTATTATTTTGTTAATATTTAAATATGATGTAACAGTCATGTAAGAGAAAGTAGGTTTGATATAGTTGGTATTATCAGTATGGTTTATTTAACTTTGTAATTAAGATTATAAAACATTAGTGACAGCCCTTAGGATAATTCTAAGTATATATAAACACCCAAGAAGTTTTGTATTGGAAAAATGTTAAATATAGGGATTTTATAAGATAATCCTTTAGTGTTAATTGCATAAAAGAATAAATTATTCATGATTTTTTTACTTATGTTTTGTTAAAACGTTTTATATTTTAGAAAATGGTGGGAACCAGGAGAAACTAGGCTAACAAACCATATGAGAGACAATGAAATGATTTCCCAAACAACATCCCTAATTCCATCGTAGTTGGAGTTCAAAACTTCATGGAAATGATTACCCAATTGTCTCAGGATATAAATAATAACCTGAACCATGTGGAGGTTTTGTCTTCACCCAAGAAGGAGAGACTATACATTGAGTCCTTTATACAACAATATCCACTGACATTTATTGTATCTTCTGATCCACTTTTCATGGAATAGTGGGTTAACTCAATGGAGAATATCTTCTCTGTGCTCAACTATTCTGAGAATGATAAGGTGACTCTATACATCAATAATTTAGATATATAGTTTAATTAATGGTGGGCATTGATAATGACAACCAAGACGAAGGATGAAATTGAATATATGGAGTGGGAAGACATTATGAAAATATTTATTAACAGTTATTTCCCTTGAACTCTTCGAACAAAGATGGCTAGAGAATTCATAGAGTTGAATAAAAAACAAAGTCAATATATCATGTATTATGGGGAAAACTTCACAAGGATTGAAAGATACACCTCAGGTTTTGTTATCAACAATGATAAAAAATAGATAAATTCTTTAGTGGTTAAAAACCACACCTTCGAAAGGCTCTAGCTATTCGAGACTTTGGGAGTTACGAAGAAAATGTTTGATTCTATATCAAAGTAGAGATGGGGTTTGGGGAATTGTCCCATGTTTATAGAGATAATAATATAAGAATGGAGTTTCAAGATGATGGTTCAAATGAAAAAGTAGAAAAGAGGATCCAACCATCCACATGTCAAAAATGTGGGAATAATCATCATTAAAATTTCCTCAAAGAGACAAGGAGAATCCACCCAAAATGATGGGGGAATGGATGTCACCTCCTAATGAACTAACCATGGTTCAATGTTTTAACAGTAGAGAGGAAGGTAATTATATAAGACAATTCACTAAACCATGATTCCTTGAGGGTAATTAGCATCAAAAACCACTAAATCCCAAGGAAAAAGTTAAATCTTATGCCATCACTATTTCTGAATTGGATCGTAAAAATTAAGTCAAACAAGCTACACTTTCTATTTACTTTTAAATGAAAAATGTTTTATTTGATTATGGTTCTATGAATTTATTTATATCCTACATTTTTTTAAGAACTATTGAATCGAAGCCTCGATACCTTAATATAGATATATCTATAAAAACGCATAGTCGTGTGATCATTTAAACCCAAGTGTTGGAATCTTCGGCTATAATCATATTTGGTAATATTCTTCCATTGAATCTAGTAATCCTTACCATGGTAAAAATTGATGATATATTGGGCATGGATTGGATCTTATTATATATAGAACATGTCAAATTTCAACAAAAGGAAATATCTTTTCAAATTCTAAACCATCCCATTCTCTGATAAAAATTCATGAAATATCATGAATCACATTTGTAAAATCCCTCAATGGTGTGGGTAATGATACCCTATGAAGAAGAATACCTTTCCCAAATAATTGAGATAAAGTAAGGTATCAAACTGTAAGAAATTACAATTGTGATGGAATACACTAATTTATTACCTGAGGAGTTAACCGAACATCCCCTAAATCATGAGGTAGAGTTCTCAATAGAGCTCATACTTGGAGCTTATCCTATCTCCAAATTCCCCTACAGAATACCCCCAATTCAATTGGAGGAGTTAAAGAAGCAACTACAAGAGAATTTAGACAAAGTTTTTATATTCCATAGTGAATCACCATGGGGTGTGATAGTGATCTTTTTTAAGAATATGAATGGATCAATGTGGTTGTTTATAAATTAATGGTATCTCAAAAAGATCAGCATAAAGAACAAGTATCCCCTACTAAGGATTGATGAATTGTTCAATCAACTATAAGGGTCTTAGTACTTCACAAAGGTGGATATTCATTCTAGATATCATCAAATGAAGGTGAAGAAGAAATATATTTAGAAGATAGACTTCCATACAAGGTATAGAAATTATGAGTTAATATTGATTCCCTTCAGACTTACAAATTCCCTTGAAATATTCATGGATTTGATGAATAGTGTCTTTAGAGACTACCTTGAAATTTTTTTGGTAGTATTTAAGGATGATATTCTCATTTACTCCAAGAGAAATGAGGAACCTAAAGAGAATTTAAGGGTTGTACTGGAAATGTTAAATAAGGATAAAATGTATGCTAATTTTATAAAGTGTGGCTTTTGGATGCAGCAAGTCACATTCTTAAGGCTCTTGATTAAAAGTGAGGTAATTTTATAGACTCTTCAAAGAAAAAATTAATTAAGGAATGGACCTGACATAATAGTGTCATGTAAACTCATAGTTTCCTTGGATTAGCAAGTTACTATTGACATTTTGTGATAAATTTATCATGATTTTCTATCCCACTAACTAGGTTAACACAAAGAGGGTTACAATATGTATGGACAAAATAATGTGAGGAAAGATTTAAGGATATCAAGAATTGGTTAATAAATACACCTATACTCACACTACCAACAAGCAGAGAAGGTTTTGTCACATACAATGATGCTTCTAATAAAGGCTTGGGTTGTGTACTCATGTAGAATGATAAAGTGATATACTATACCTCACAATAGTTGAAGATCCATTAGAAAAACTACCCAACACATGATCTAAAGTTATCAATTGTAATCTTTACTATAAATATTTTGTGGAATTAACTTTATGGTGTGAAGTGTGGTATATATACTGATCTTGAGAGTCTAAATTATATATTTATATAGAATTAGCTCAACATGAATCAAATAATATGGTTATAGATAATCAAGGACTATGATTTCTCTATTCACTGCCATTTGAAAAGGCAGACAAGGTAGTTGATGCTCTTAGTAGAAAAGAATATACTACTTTATCCATGATGTGTATTAAGAGAGACCCTATCTTCTTGGATATAAAAAAAGATAGTTCTATAAATTATAATGATAAGGAATAGATCCTACCTTTCCTAAATTATTTCCCAACCATCTATCTAAGAAAATATCATGGAGGTATAAAGGGAGGATCTGTAGATTCAAAAGAAGGTGAAAGAAGTAAAGGAAGGGAAGATACATGAGTTTCACATTGATGAGGATGGTGTTATTTGATTTGTAACTAGACTTTGTGTGGCTAAATCACTTGATATAAATAAGTATCTATTAGATAATACACATATATCATCTTTCTCTATCCATATTGCAAGTACCAAAATGTATTGTGATATTTGAGAGAACTTCTAGTGGGAAAATATGAATAAGAAGATTGTAGAGTATATCTCAAGGTACTTGGTATGTCATCACATTAAATCAGAGTGAAATAAGTCTAAATGGATAACACAACCATTGCCTATACCCATGTGAAAATGGGAGAATATCACCGTAGACATTGTCACTGGTATCCTGGATACATACAATGTAAAAAATGTGATATGGGTTATGGTGGATCGACTCACCAAGACTGCCCACTTCATCACCATTCAGGAAGATTTCTCACTAGAAAAACTTTCCATGATATACATCAAGGAAGTTGTGAGGCTGAATAGGATTCTAATTTTGATTTTCTATGATCATGATCTAAGGTTTACATCTAAATTATGGAGTATTATTCAACATGATTTGAATATTTAATTGAATTTCAGCATGGCCTTTCACCCCCAAACTGATGGCCAATAAGAAAGGATTATTCGGACACTTGAGGACATGTTGAGAAGATTCTCAATGGAATTCAACAATATATGGGATTATCATGTCTCATTAATTGAGTTCTCATAAAATAACATCTTCCACTCATGTATTCAAATGGATCCATATAAATATCTATATGTAAAATGATATAGAACTCCAACTTGTTTGGATGAAGTTGGTGAAAAAAATCTACTTGGTTCTAATCTTGTGAAAGCGATGAAAATGAAGGTCCAAGCCATCCAACAACACATAAAAGCTACTCAGAGTCGGCAAAAGGGATGTGATGAAAACCATTTAAGGGAATTATAGTTTAAAGTTAGAGACAATTTTTTCCTTCAAATATCACCATTCAGGAGAGTCATGTAAATTGGAAAGAAGGAGAATCTTATCCCTAAGTACATTTTCCCCTTTGAGATCCTTGATCTCATAGGACCAGTAGCTTATTAACTTGAACTTCCACCAAATATGGATCAATTTCATGACATGTTCCATGTATCTCTTCTGAGAAAGTATATGTCTGACCCCTCACACATATTGAATTGGGAGGTGGTATATTAAGATAATGACCACTATTATGAGTAGAAACCATTAAATTTCTTAAAGTGTAGAGACAAATTTCTATTCAATAGGACAACTCACCTTGTAAGATTCCTTTGGAGGAACCATAAGTATAAACAAGCGATATAGGAACTAGAGGAAAATAGGAAATAAAAGTACATTTATATACTCTCAACTGAGAATATGAGTTGAAATTTTAGGGACAAATTTTCTAAAGGGGGGAAGAATTTAATGACCCAATGTTTATTAGTATTATTTTTTTCACAAATAAATGTGTATTTTATTATATTATATAATATCATATATTTAAAAAAAATATAGAGAAACTAACAAAAATTTATCTCGTTAATAAATATCATTAAATTATTTATCTAAAAAACTATTTAAAATGATAAACATTAAAATTTTATAAAAATCTAAAATAGAAAATCTAAAATGGGAAAATATGGGTTGCCCCAATCTACTAGAACCATCTCCCCCATGACTAAAACTATAGAAATGAAACAAAATATTAGTAAACCAAACAAAAAATTAGAGAATGAAAATATAAAACCTTTAGAGTAATTTTAGTGGATATTTATTGAAATAATTAAGAGTTATTTATAAGAGGTAATATGACCATTGGAATAGTAATGTGCCACTAAAATTGTAACCTGGTGGTTGGGAATAGTAACATGACCAATGAGAATAATAAACTGACAGTAGGAATTGTAATTTAACCTAAAAATAATAAATTATTATAAAATAAAATCTATCATGATTAATTTAAGTAAATATAAATATTATAATGTCATAAATTTAATTTTATGATTATAAAACTCAAAGAAAATAGAATCATGTTTTTAATAAAATATATTTTAAAGTATTACATAAAAATCATAATTTTTATATTAAAAAACAAAATTACCTACATTAGAAACTAATTTTGATAAAATTTATATAATTTTGGAAATAATATGGTCAAAATTCTCTATGGTTTATTTTTTGGTAATTTTCTGAAATACATAAATTTTCAAGTGAATAGTAAAAATACAGTTTTTCTTGTAACCGGTGTATCTTAAATTACATCATTCATGATTTAATAATGAACTAATAATTATTTAACTTGATTTTTATATAAAATATATTTAATTTCATAAATGATTCAATAAAATACAATTAACATAATTTCCAAACCTAAAAATCATTTTCCAAAGCCTAGAGTCAAAAGTGTTCTCTTAAAATATATTTTTTTTCATTTTCCCTCTTTTCCTCTTAATAAACATAGTTAATTAAAATTATTAAAGTATTTAAAGTCTTAAAACCATTATATTATATTTATATATGATTTATATTGTAAAAAATAACTATTAAATGTTTTAAATTTGATATAATTTTGTATTTAATATTTTATTCTAAAAATACTCCTCTCCCCAAGTATAAATAACCCCTATCCATCCCCTTGGAAAAACACTCATCATACACTTTGAAAATCCAAATTTCTACTCAAATACTCTATATTAATTCCTTAAAAACCTTAGATATTCACTAGAGTAAACCAAATTCATTCATTAATGGAGTTCTAGTGTTATGTAAGAGAAGCTACACTGAGGAATGAATAAGTTTCTATCAACTCTTCTCTCTTTTTTCTTATTCTATTTATTTTATTCCCAATTAATTTTAAAACAAATATTATAAAATAAATTATTTAGTATTTAAAAATTACATTAGTGATGTTAAACTAATTTAAGTATCATAATTATGATAATATATAAATTTTAAACTTCCCTTTCCCAATCTTTAAGACAATGTCACGTCAACGAGCGGTTAATCACCAATGAAGACATTTCCAATACTTTTATTATCACCAAAAATATGGATGTTTAAAATAAATTATTTATTATATAAATATATATAAATATATTTATTTTAATCTTCTGTAATTTATTCTAATTTTGTATGACTTTCCTTGAAAAAATTAGCAAAATCAAAGAAAAATGAGAAATATTTAAGGAAAAACAGATATCAAAACACTTCAATTTCATCAAATAAGATTAAGAAATATAATAAATGACTATAATTGAGAAATTTTGAATTAAATTAACATAATTAACTTATATTTAAATTTTTTAATAAATCTAAGTTTATTATTCAAGAGGCATAAAAATGATGAAATAATGCATGAAATGAGGCAAGGGGTTCTCAAACCCAACTTCTTTTCATTGGTTATCCATATTTCCTGATACCTTTGGTATTTATATTCCACTAATATTCCATAAATATTATTTATCTATTTTACCACTTTCTTTTTGAGGATATAAATTTTTTCAACTTGATTTTTAATCAAAATATAGATATTTTCTAAAAATATTTTTCTTTCCAAAACACATCTTTAACTCCTCTTGAGTCATTTTTTCTTCTCAAAGGAATGATGATATTTATGAAAAATATATTTCACCTTATTAATTTTTTATCCCTAAATTTATTCATTGAGTCATGATTTATTAAATCATTATTAAACTCATTCATTTCCATGGTTTATTTCATGATTATGATTGTTATACATTCTAAGTGGAAAGCATGATTGTGTAGATATTATGATGTGATAGATGGACCTGAAATTATATATCCCTCAAATGCATTGCTTAATGTGATGTATATCATGAGATAATGTTTATTATATTTGAATATGATTATAAATTTTTTCACAATGATGATGTTATGATTATGCACATATTTTATGTGTAAACATGATATAATATTTGTACACAACTATGTGTGGTATTTGACCACTATGTCATGTTGTTTAATTTTTATGCATTTACACATTAAATGCCTTTATAAAATGTTTCCCTGGTGATGTTGATGATGATTTTATTATTATGATATGATTATTATTATTATACTAACCGATGTTATATTGATTCATGTCCTTTATTCATCCTCTTATTGAGCTTTTAGCTCACCCCTTTTATTGATGTATATACTCATATGACTATATGTACTATGGATAATGTGAGAAATTTTAAGTGGATAAAGAATAAGTATTTTAATAATGTTTATGCTTTATTAATTATAAGTGATGTATGATCCTAATTTTCCAAAGATACTAAACCTTTTGATTTTTGAATGTATAATTATTATGTTGTTAATATTTAAAAATGATGTGATAGTTATCTAAGAAAGTGTAGGGTCACTGTATAGAGACCATAAATTCATTCCTAGCCTAGAATAAGACTTAGAAGAACTAACTATTTCAGTCCCTAAAACTTTTAAAATCATAAAAAACTATCTCTTGTATACTATTATAGGAGACCTAGATAAAGGTACACAAACCTGAGCCTCACTAAGAAACCAGGTTGAACACCGATTGTTTTTTTTCATAGATTAAACCTAATAAAATCAATGAATAATTTGATGATTCACATTGTGTAATGGATACATAAGAAGAATTGAATCAGTTTAAAATAACTAATGTCTTTGAATTTTTAAAAAGTCCTAAAGACTACCTATGCATTGACACCAAGTGGGTTTATAAAAACAAGGTTAATGAATTTGGAAAAATTATTAAAAAAATTATAGATTGGTTTTATAAATATATATTCAAGAAGAATATACTAACTATTAATAAACTTTTTCACTAGTAGCTAGACCTCAATCCACTATAATAATGCTTTTATATGCATCAAATATTAATTTTAAACTATTTCAAATGGATTTCAAGATTGAATTTATAAATAATGATATTATTGAGGATATTTTTGTCAAGAAACCTCCTAAATATCAAAATCCACATTTTTGAAATCATGTTTTTAAAAATTTTAAATATTTTTATTGTTTAAAATAGGCTTCTAAATCATGGTATGATAGTAAAAACACTTTTATTACTTCAAATAGTTTTAAAAAAGGTGTTGTAGACCCTATATATTTATGAAAATTATTTCAAAGGATGTTTTATTAGTTCAAATATATATGTATGATATTATTTTTGGAGCATCCAAATTATCCTTGTATATTGAATTTTCTAAAATGGTGAAAAATGAATTTGAAATGAGCTTAATGAGTGAGTACAAATTCTTTCTTGGTTTTAAAATATTTCAAAACAAAAATAGAATTGTTTTAAAATTAAATACATAAGGTATATTTTAAAATATTTTGCTGTGGATAAAATTAAAGGTAATGATAAACATGTGAGTACAAGTTGTAAGTTAGATCTGGATGAAACTAAAAACTCAATTGACTAAACACTTATAGAGGTATGATTGGAAGTTTACTATACTTAATTATAATTTGACCTAATATTATGTTCACATTTTTATGTTTTACATTTTTCAAGAAAACCCAAAATAATATCGTTTGAATATTGCCAAAAGAATTTTCAAATACCTCAAAAATACAACTATATTTGGAATATTCTACTATAAAGTATATTCAATTGAATTAGATAGTTATTTTGATGCTTATTTTAGTGGTTTTAATTTAGATATAAAAAACACCAGTAGAACATGTCATATTTTTGGAAAGTATATAGTTTCATGATATACTAATATATAAAATTATATTAAATTTTCTAGTACTGAATTTGAGTACATAGTTATAGGTAGTTGTTGTGAAAAAATTATGTAGATGAAACACACATTACTCAACTATAGTTATCAAATTTTATATGTACCTATAAATTGTAAAAATACATGTGCTTTTAATATTTATAGAAATATTTTGTCTCATTCTAGGAAAAAACATATCGTTATAAGACATCACTTTTTGAGAGATTATTTTCAAAAAAGATATATTAATCTTGAGTTCATTGGAATAGAACAACAACTTACTGATATTCTTATAAAACCTATGAATATAGGGGAGATTAAATTAAATCATAAATGAGTTAAGAATGTTTAATTATTAATTAATCATTCGTCTTGGTTTATAACCCTTATATTTCTTTAAATATTTTTATTAATTATCATATAGTTCTTAATATCTATGTTTACTAAGTTTTTTTAAATTTATGTCCTATCTAAAGTTTTCTCTACTCCTGTAGTTAAGTAACCATGAAACTTAGTTCATGTGGTCATTTAAGTAACCGTGAGATATTATTCATACGACCAGTTAAGTAATAGTGACTAAAATTTTATTTGGTTAGTTAACCTATTGTGAGTCCTCTAAGTTACTATATTGTATTTTATATGGTAATTATACTAACCATGACTCATTTAAGTTACCATAAGTATGTTTTTATGGGTAGTTAACCTATTATGACTATTTGAGTTTGAAATTTTAATTAAATATTTTGGAGGATTTTATTTTTAGTTTCTTATTTTTTATTCCCTAAATGATTGAATTAAATTCAAATTAGAATTTTAATCATCATACATATGTTAGACCTTTCTCTTTTTTGAAGTGCTAGATTTTATCTCTTTCAAATCTCTCTTTTTCAAGCCCCTTATCTTGTGAAATCGTAACCAAGCCTCCAAAGTTTTGAATCACAATATAAGTATAGTTAGAATGAAAATATCTCATGAAGTTTCATCTACTATTGGTTCACCTCTATAAAATAAATATAAAAAAGATCAAGATAGCTCGAGGGATAAGGTCAATCCTCAAAACCCCCATATTCTAGATCAGAATATCTGTATAGAAAATGAAGTGGATGTTGAATGACTATAGTATAGAAAGTCCTTAGTTAGGAATTCAATTCAAAATAAAGGATGGTGTGGTTAGTTCAAGGACAATGGTAATCCATATTATCCTTGTTTGGTCAATTTTTTTATTTGAATATGAAATTATTTTATAGTGATTCAAGGGATACCATTTGAACAGTTGTAAATAGAGAAAATATGGTATTCTATATGGAGCTCAGGATAAAAGTTTTCATGTGCATCATATATAAGAGTATGATAATTATCAAAGTTCATATCCTATAAATATTTCTCCTTTTTATTTTTTTAATTCCATTAAAAAGATAAATTGGAATAGGTCTCCCTAAATAACTACATATGTGGAATTAAATATAGAATTTATATTTCTAGTGAAGGTTATCCAAAATATGATATGTCTTTGTAAATAACAGTTTGACATTTTGAGGCATCAAGATTTTTTTCCTATAATTAATGAATAATGTAGTTCAAATAAGTTTATAAAGATATATCATGAGATATATTATTGAACTATGAAAGACCTTTAATATAATTAATTCATTACCTTATCCTAAATATATCTTAGCCTTGTTGGATTTCAAAGGATTAATTCCTCTGGGGTGGAGGAAAAAGTTATTTCCTCTATTGGTTTTCCTCTAAGCATATGAAGGTGAATTTAAACCCATGAAAAAATGAGTGGTTGGATGATAATGATAATATTTATAAGAAGTTCAATCCTATTAAGAATCCTAATAGACCAACAGACAATGTGGATTGTGGTCTAGAACCTGATGTGGTAGTTGAGTATTCTTCTGATTAAAATTAAGTTTCCTTATAAATTGATGAAAAATAAGAAAAAGTTTCTGATTTTAGTATAGAAACCATGGAATCACTTAATGATGTCAGGGATATATCTCATGTTGTATCTTTTGGATATCTTGATTATCCCCTACCTCTACCCACCCTATAGGATTAACTAAGAGATGAGTAATTTGATGATATTTAAGTATTAGATAATGTTTTTACTAAGGAAAAAAGATGAGAGTATAGTGACTCTGGTGAAACTGAAATAAGTAAAGACAGCAATAAAATGTATTCTACTTTAAGAACTATTATTAAAAATACTCAAGGGTCAAGTGAAATAGAAGAAACTTCTTAGGGGGAGGAATCTGATGATGGTGGTGATTATAGGGACAATCCACTTAGATATGGTGGACTCACTCTCTATTTTACTTAGAGTGTGCATATAGGGTCTCTAATTATTCAGATTGAATTTCAAGAGATAGTAGAGATATCTCATCCTAGATATATAGTGGACCAAGTTTTGTATCATATGTTTGGACCAAATCCAAACAAAGAGTTTAGGAAATAATTGATAGAAATATAACATCTCCTCTTGGATCTACCCATACAGATCTATTAAAATTTGACTAGGAAGAAGCTGGTGTAGATGTAGAAGTTCATTGCTTGAGACAAGAACCTATTAAAATTGAAGGTGATCTAGAAGTTAGGTTGTTTTCCTCTGATCCATCTACTATTATACCTTCTACTTCTCCTTTATATCCTTTGTGAATAAGGAATATTTGAATGTCTTAAATTTTATTTTATGGGTTTTTTCAAAGAGTTGTTTATTGGTTTTGGGAACATAGTATAACCCATTAGAGAAGTGGATATCTTTAGGTAATTAACTATTGTTATATATAATTTTCAATCAAATATTCATCTCAAGATAGATCTTACAAAAAATGATATTGATGATTTAGTATCTCTAGTTGGTTCTTTTTAGGATGGTTTTCAGGACACAATGATGAAGTTAGACCAGGGGTTTCTGAATACATTTTTTCAGCCTTCAAGATAATCTACTCCTCATCTATCCTCTTTAGTTTCACCTCATACTCTTATTAAAGGTTCTATTAGTGAAGATAAAATAAAATAGATTATTAGAGATTATTATAAAATTATCTTGGATGAGTTTCATAAGATTTTAAAATGATGTTTGAATTATTTCAAACACATACTGTAAAGACTTTAGAACTAGTTAAAAGGGATGTGAAGCAAGCTTAAAGAGACATATAAATAACTAAAAGTGATATTGATTTTTATATCAGAAAATCTTTATTAATTATTATTTTAACACCATATTCAGATCCTTATCTAGTGATCTCAGGATTCCCCCTTTGACTCAGACCTTTGAAAATCATATGGTGAAGTTAAAAGTTATTAATCCTATTTTGGAATGAATTTTGGAGAACAAGGATTACTATTTTCATGATATCTATCATGGTTCCTAAGCTATAAATAACTTCACTAGAATCCTCAAACCATACCTTTATACTTCTATTCTATCACCTATCTACTTACAATTTTCATTGGCCCCTACTTCTACACTTCCTCCACCAACCCGTTTGTCTTTTCTCTTAGAAAATCTATTCTATATCTTTGACCTATTTCTAGGTGTATGTTTATTCAAGAAACTTATTACATACATTCACCATAGTATAAACCTCCAGAATCAACCTTCACAACCAAAGGGAAAGATAATATTCTCCCTTATAACATCAGAGATATTGTGCTAGATTCTGATTCTTATTGCAGTATCAGATAGAGCTTCTTTTTGTAATATTTTTTGAGTTATCAATGAAATAAATTATTTCCTCAATATGTTTCCCTTTATCAATTTTTATTCATATTTATTAATTAATTTTTTTAATATATTTTTCATGTTTTCTTTTCAATATACACATACCTATAGAATAATTTTTGATAATCCCAAAGGTGGAGAAATGCTTCTTATATTCATTTCATATACTATGTTATGATTTTTTTATCATCAAAAGGGGGAATTTTTATATTAATCTGATAAATCCTTATTTTAATGTTCATAAATTATGTTTTATAATTATTATTTTTTATGTTTTATTATTTTAAAAAAAAATATAGCCAAAACTATAAAAAAAATGGATAAGTATTGAAGTGATCATATCAACTACTGTATGAATAAGTTTAGCTGAAATTGATGGCCAAATGACCATATAGAAGTTAATATATGTTGAAATCTAAGTGAATTCATGAAAAAACAAGTAATTGTGTACCAAATGATAAAATTATCTCTATGTCTTATTCTGACCGCATGTATACTGAACCGAACATATGAATTTTTCAAGTTACTGTGTGAAGGACTCAACCTATAACCTGAACACTTCAAGTGACTATGCAGATAGAATTTTTTTTGGAATCTACATCATGAAGAAATAAATTTACCACATGTGGAAATCATGTGACCATGTAAAGTTACTACTAGAAAGTTACTTTTTTAAGTGACCGTGTCAGGTGACTATAAGATCAAGTGACCACAAACTAGAGCGTCCATGCTTATGTAAAGTCTAAGTGACTATGTATAAATTAATAAGAGAGGAATATATAAATATCTAATGACTATATTTTGAATCATTTATTGAAGATTTATAGAATTTAAGATTTCTAGATTAGACTAATAAGTATGATGATTAATTTATCAATATTATCTAATGGCTAACTAGAGAAGGTACTCTGTTTAAGAAGAAGAGCCACTCATGGACAAAAATAAAGAGAACTTATACATAAGTATAGATCAGATATATTACTTCACTTTATGCCACCAAAACACTCCATTGTGACCTCTCAGTGAAATATTTGTTCAATTATTTTATAAGGATAGATTTAGAGACAATTGATTAACAAAATATGATCATATTAAACTACTTAAAACAATTTTTCTTACTAATTTTTCTCTTTATATTTGATATTACCTTTGAGTTGTGTTTACATTACTATGCATATTTATTATAACATGATATTTCACAATTATAGAGAGTACTAGATACTCTCTATTATTATTTTTAAACCATCTTTCCCATGAATAACTGTAGAAGAAGCTGTGTGTATCCTAGACTACTTTGTGTGCAGTTGTAACTATAAAACCTAATCCATGTTTCAAATCTATTTATTATTTACATTCTGTTCTGAACAATAGATGATTTTGAATTGGAGAGGACTATTTCTCATATTGAGACTAAACCTCGTGTATTTATTTTCATTGTGTGTTAATTTGTTTTTTAATATATTTTTTTGAAAATTATCTTATTCTTTTAAAAAATTATTTTCAATTCAATATTCTAATAGTTAGCTTTAATAATTTATTTATATAATGTTTTTAATGTGATTATATTTGTTTTATAAGTTAATGTGTTTTAAAAATTGTTTTAACTAGGGTGTGATCGATCATTTGAGGAAACTTTAAAAAATATCAAATTATATGTGTATACTATTTTAGTTAATTGAGATTCTATTGCAAACTGGGTATTTAGTATTAAATTATTTTAAAACATATTTTTTAATGGAAACTTAATTCACCCCCCTCTTTAGTTTTCCACTTTGACCAATAGTAGTGGAGTTGAACTTTAGATTTTGGCATTGGTGATGATGTGCTTCTAAAGATTTCACAATGGTAGGGATGTCATTAACTAAAATAGTAGTGGGTCTTGAAACCCCAAAAATGAACTCTAAGATAAAATTTAAGAGAAGTTGACATATAGGATTAGTGATTAGAGTTTTCTCTAGTGAGTGTGTATGGTGAGATGTAGTTGGATTTGGATGTTTCATTCAAGATATAATCTATGAATATAAGGGATTAAAGTGTTTTTTTAATTTAATAATTATTTAATTTATCAGGTATTAGTTACTAGAGTGGTTCACTGGTGATGTGTTCAGATGACTATTGAGGATAATAATTCATATTTTGGGGATTTTGTATCAATATACATCATTATTCATCAAAGTAATCAATAAAAGGCTAGGTCTCGTAGGATTATAATCCACAAAAATTTGAATTTTGGGAATATAGATAAGATAAATATTGTTTTGGATGTTTTTTTCAAGTGAAAATGGTTGTTTTTTAATTGAAATTTTAGTTATAAATACCTAAAGTGTATTTTGAGGTGTTTGATAAATGATATGAAAGAATAATGAGGGATCAAGTTCCATCAGGTACTTAGTTTAGTATGACTGGCCACATCGTGAGAAGTCCAGCACTATTGCATCATCAGCCAAGCCACTGGGTGCATGGTAGGACTACATTGGTTACCTAATGGGGGTAATGGGGACATATAAAGGAAAATAGGGTTTTCTATAGACCCATTATCTCTTTTAAAAATAAAGTTAATGGACATCATTTCTTGTTTTCCCACCCTTTTTTATAGTTTTATATGACACTAAGGAGAGGCTATTTTTAGTTAGTATCTCCTCCTTTCTATCCCCTTGTTTACCCTCTTGATCTATTGTGATTTAGAGTTTGTTGGTGCATTATATTGATGAAAGGAACCTCTTATCCATCCAATATTGATTTTATTCATCATTTTATTCTAATTTACTATTTTTTAGGGTAGGGTTTTAAAGATATATTTCAATAAAGCATATTAAAATTCATCCCAAAGGACAAACTTATTGGTGTCATAGATATAGGACCCTAAAAATGGTATAACATACCTAATCTCACACAATTTGAGTACAGTAAAGTGTCCTCATGTGTTTTCATGTAGATTTCATCATTTTAATTTAAAATTAAAAATAAATTGGGTGTTAAATCATATGTATTATTTTCATGAGAGTAATAATGGCATGCCATAGGTAGTTGACACTATGGGTTGTGGTTTTTGTGTCATTGTGTGACTCAGTGAGTTATTTTTTTCTATTAATGTATTTTTGGTTTTAATTGATTAAAAAATATAAATTGGTTATAATTAATTAATAGACACTTATGACTTGAGATAGGTTATCATGAAAAGGGATATGATCAATTTAGTCTTGGATGGAGTTGAAAAAGAATAGCTTAGAAAGCATAACTCTATGAAGAGGTAGGTGGTACCTAAATTATTAAGTGATGAATAATTTATGTTTTTGTGTGAATGGTGATTTGTGATAAATTGAACTCAATCAAAGGTTACTTGAGGTGGAAGTGAGAGGACTTGACTATGGGTGATGAATTTGTAAATCTGTTAGTAATGGAATGGATATTTCACTCACAATGTAATAGACATAGAATATATTGGAAATTGTGTTTCCACATGATGATTTTGTTTGTTATTAGTAATGGAACCTAATATGTGTAAGATTAGGGATTTGGGTACAATGGGGATATTTTGGTCTCTTAGATCCCTATAAGGAATTCCATTAGGTTGGGATTGAATAATTGATGTATCGATGGTGTGGTAACCATGTTGTTTGATTTTCATGTGAGGGAAAAATCATGGTCTTGAGACTTGGGAAAATAACATTAAATGGGGACTAATTAACTTTTCAGGGGTTGGATGGTTGGTGGAAGGTGATATGAATTATAACACCTTTTTAAGGATCTATTACTATTACTATTATTATTTATTTATTTCTATAATTTTAAAAAATGATTCTCTATTCTTTCAAAATGATTAAAACATGATTAGAAAATGTTCCCAACAAGATACAAACCAAAATAAAGACACTTTATTAATTCATAAGTGGGTCATTAAGAAAATAATATAAAACTAAGTACAATACAACATAGATTATTACTCTCCATGGATGAATTATATCCATTAAAAGTTTATAAAACAATAGGGGATAATAGATAGAAAAGAATAAAATCTTCACAACTAGAAAATATCCAACACCATCTTCAACCTTGAGGATCACAAATAGGAAAATAGAACCTATAATTAGGAATATCTCTATGAAATTATAAATCATTATAAAAAACATATAATATGAAATAAGATATATTCCTTAAGAACTGAAAGTGGAATGAAAGAATGATTTAGTAAGTCTATATATAACAATGGAATCTGATCATTAAAAATATTTTCATTGAAAATAAAATCATTTCAAATATGATCATTGGTTATATATCCAATATTATTCTGATGTCGTGTATTATTAATTAGTACTTTCAAAATAATATAAATCATAATTAAATAAAAATATGATATTAAAATATAATAATTATATATATGTGTGTGTTATGTATAAATATTTGTAATTTTATTATTAAAATATGATATGATGTATGTATATAAAATTAATATTAATATTTTCATATGAATTGAGTAGTAAAATTAAATTTTAGAATATTAATAATTAATTTTAATGGTATTTTTTATAGCTTATTTAGTATAAAATTAATATTTGTTTTTTATAATGAAACATTTTGTTATGTATTGTATATTTTACTCTAACTATTTAAATTGAAAACTTTTAAAATATTACTATATATGAAATAATATTTTAACATATTTTAAATTAGAAGTTGATATGAAATAATATGAATAACATTTAATGTTAAAAATCGTCATTTTTCAACAGAAGTAGTTTTTCTTTATATTTTATATTTTCATTTAAAAAATAAATTTATAAATTTTGGAATCTAAATGACTAAAACTAAATTCATTTTTTGATTTAGAATATCAAAATTATCTTATCATGAATTTTTTATATTTTTTAAAAAAGGTTTTTTAGATGAATAGTGGAATATTCTGATACTGTGGCTTTTATAACATTATTAGTATATGTGTATGAATTATAAAACTATGAAACCTTTATATTAAAAAAATATATATTTTATAACTGAAATTATAAATTTTAAAATATTTATTATATTTTATAATCCTATATTTTATATTTTAAAACTCAAGTAATATTTTTCTCAATTTTTTTAAAATACTCTATACATTTATTTTATTAAAATTAATTTTTATCACTTTTAGAAATTAGATAATAAGAAATGGATTTAAAATTTAGATTCATTGGGTCCAAATTATCGAATATGGACCACTTTATTTTTAGGCAAACAAAATTATGTTACCTTAGGTAAAAACTAGTTTCCACTTTAAAAGCTTTAATGAAAAAAGTAATAATCCAAAGTGTAAAGGGATTGAAAGATGTTAAAAACAAGTTTCTAATTGGGTGGTTATACTAAACCTTATCTCTTATCTTCCCTATTATTTCCCAATATTGGATCCATTTTCCTTTGGTGTGACTTTCTATTATTGAATAGTTTTGGGTATTTATAAAAATGTCACTCATTTTCACTTATAAAAGGGGGACTCCTCTCCTCACTTACCCTCACACCAAAAAAAACCTTAGTTTGGTCCAAAATCTACCCAGACCTCTCCCAAACACTCCTAGATACCATAATGTGGTTATTTTTTCTCAAAATACCATCCTTTAAAGGTCTAACCCCATTCCCAAAAAAGATAAACTGAGTATTGACGTATAGATTTATAATTCTTTCTTCCTCTTTTCATTTTCCTTAATTGCATTTATTCTTTATCAAATTTATTTTCACCATATAAAAATGATAAAATAATTATCCTTATTATATTGGTATGTTATTATAAAGATGGTACAATCTTTAATCATCCTTTCCTTTTTCTCTAAGTAAAGAGAAAATAGCATTTGTGTGTGTGTGGATTACCTTAACCATAAAACTTCAAGTTTCACTTTCCTTAAACACCATACACATCTGGTAAAAATGTTTAATTTAATAAATAAGTATGATATTTATAATATATTCAATATTCTAAAATGAAAAAACATATTATTCATTTCTCTGGTTCTATGAAAAAATAAATTGTAAATCTTACATACTTGTGGATTATTGTCACTATGGGATGATTGATTTCTATTTTTATTTTCATCACTACCATATGTGGATGGCCATAAGAATGGTTTTAATGGAAAATATTATTATTATGATATCATTAATGTTCTGTTATGAAAAATTAGAGAACCTATCAAGATATGATCAATTAATGATTATTATTAATTAAATCCTTTAAGATAAGTGTACTAAGATGAAAATATTTAATTAAAGTTATATAGTATTTTCATAACCATTACCCCTCCTACAACATCCTTTATAATTTTGACATATTATAACAACCAAATTTGTTATGATATTTTTCAATTTAAATAAATTTCATTGATAGGTTTATTTACATGTAACACTTAGTTTAAAAATACCATGAAAACATATTGAAAAATTATTATCTGACAATTATATCATTGTTGAATTAATCATGTCAATATTATCTTCGGTTAAAATTTTAGGTTCTTCCAAAAAGATTTATTTTTCAATAAATAGTAAAAATATTGATTTTTATAAAACTATCATTCCTTTTAAATTAAAAATCCCAATAATTCTATGAATTTTATCCTAAATTTACATAAGTATTCTTTTGTTAAAAATAATCAAATTAATTACATTTGAATCACCATTATAACAATTTTTGGAATAAGTTCATTTTTGGACTTTGAAGATCCTTTGTGATGGTTTATAAAAACATTTTTTATCTATTATCAATATTATTTTTTTATAAATGTTTTTATTAAATAGGTTGTAGAAAGTTTTTTAAGAAACATTTCTAAGAAATTTTGGTAAGAAAAATCAGTTATGAAGTTGCTAGAGGAAGTGTGGAAGTTAAGAAGGTTCTTTAAATCTGTTATGAAACTTACCTCACAAAGGAAGAAGATGATATGTTCTTCATTCATGTTACAAAATCATAAAGATTCTCATGATATGAGATAGAGTTTATACAAAGGAAATAAGGTACAACTTTTTTTATAGAAAAATATTTATAGATGAACTTTTTTGAATTAAATGAACTTTTGTGAATTAGGTGAACTTTTCTGAATCAGACAAACTACTATGAATTAGATGATTTTTTGTGAACCATATAAACTTTTATGAATCAAATGAAATTTTTTAAATCAGAAATACTTTTTTGAATCTAGAAAAAAATTGTGAATCAGATAAAATTTTGATAATCAGAGGAGATTTTTTTAATTAGAAAAAATGTTTTCAACTGGGAAAAATTGTATAAACTAGACAAACTTTTTTAAATAAAATGAACTTTCTTCAATTGGGGAAAAAATTTCCGTCAAATGAACTTTTTTTAGGAATTAAATCAGATGAAATTTTATAAATTGGGAAAAAAAATTCCCATAAAATAAATAGTAAAAATGAATAGAGTTCATAAAAAGGTTCATATAGAGTTAAAATTATGATGACTAAATAAAGTTGATGTTACAAAGTTGAAGGTTCAATATATACAAATTTGAACTTAAAATATGTACAGTGCTTATTTTAGGAGTAGTATAATGTTCTGGTAACAATGCTTTTATTATAATATGAACAAATTTAAAGTAACAAAGTTGAATTTATTATTGTAAATAGAGGACAACTGATGAAAATTGAAAATAGATGTAGAAAGTTTAAACTAAATGAATAGTGAAAATAGACATAAAAAGTAAAAAATAGATGAACAATGAAAATGAACATGAAAACAGAAAAATGGATAAAAAGTGAAAATAGATGTAGAATGTGTACAATTAATGAATAGTGAAAAGTGACATAGAAAGTTCAAAATGGATTAAAAGTGAAAACAGATGTATAATTTGAAAAATGGATAAATAGTGAACATATATGTACAAATTACAAAACTAATAAATAGTGAAAATGGATGTCGAAAGTGAAATACGGATGAAAAGTGAAAATTAACATAAAAAGTGAAAAATAGATGGGGAAAATGTTCAATGGATGGAATTAACAATAAATCAAAAAAAATCTACAGATAGAGTTCTTAAAAAGTTTTAAGAATTTTTTTAAAGGAAATGTTAATAATGTTTGAATAAGTTCCTAAATAACCAATTTAAGAATATTTGAATAAGTTCATTAGTTATCTGTTTAAGTAAATTTAAAGAAATATTAGTGACACCAAATTTTTAACAACCTTGAAGAATTTTCTTGAAGTATTGATAATCATTTAGTGAATTTTATTATAGAGGGGGTGTTGAAAATTGAATTTCATTAAGTGGGAAAATTAATTTGGTTTCTTTTTATTTATATTTTAGTTTCACCTACTTAAAGGGGATGCAAGTACAACTGTACTCATAGTTATTTATTGAAAGAAGATGAAACACTGAATAATTTTTTTTTTATGTGAGTTTCCAACTAAAATAATTTTATGGTTGAATAAAAGGTGTCTGACAGAGATTTGAGTATGATTACCCAAGAGAGGTTTCAATTAGTAGAATTAGAAAAAGGTAGTGTTTAAATAATTCTAGGAAGAGTTTTTAAATCAAAAATACCAGATTTATTTTTCCTACAAAATTGAGGCCCAATTATTTTCTTAATCAGATAGAGAAAAGGTTTGAAAGAGGTACAATTTTAGTGAGGCACACCAGATAGACATTCATCAGATAGAGAAAATCGGACAGACTATCTAGATAAACTTTTTTAGACTAGTTTTTACAAAGATTTAATTTTTTTTTGCTCAATTATATAAAGAATTTTTTTTAAAATAATGGGATTAATTATAATCATACATATCATGAGATAAATATATTATAATGGCAGTTGGGTCAATTTTTTGTTTACTTCCTTCTAATAGTGAATTTCCATGGTCTCATGGGAGTAGCCATGGAAAGGATGTATAATCTCACACTGATGTCAAACCTTGTAAATATTTCATGTCTTTTTTAATTTCTTATCATTTCATACTTGTGATATTTTAATAAAATTTGATAAGGAAAATAAATCATACGAGTTCAGGGGTTAAAATATATAAATTTTTAAAAATAAAAATACTAATTTAATCCCCCCATATTATTGGTTCAATTATCTTGAGGAACTTCAAATTTTATTAGAGGAAATTTTCCCTTTCTTAATCCTTATAATGAAAAAACTAAATTTATTCAATAGTAGAGGTATAACTACCTTTGATGGAAAAAGGTATCATGGTTGAAAAAAATATAATGATTCCTTATCTCTTGTCACTTATCTTGGAGTTTATTGATGTAATAACCATTAGGTTTACACCCATTGAGAAAAATTATCATATGACTTTTGTTGATAAGAGAAATATTTATGTTGATGTGAAATATTTAAATGCTATTATTATGTATTTTTTTAAAACCATTAAGGTGATGGGTCTCAAAACATCTAGGGAAACTTGATGCAACAAGAAATTATCTGTGAGGGAAATACCAAATTGAATGGGGAAAAGTTAAAAATATAGAGAATCCGGTATAAAGATATCATAATGAGATATGAAAAAACAATTTATTAGTACTTATCCAAATTTAATGAGTTTTTTTTGAAACATCAATGGATTTAGAGATGTCTTGGAAGATTCTATCATTTTAAAGAAACTCATAAGAAACTTCCCTAATAGGTTTGACTCTAATATTTATTTATTATAAGATAAAAATGATTTTTCACTTGATTAATTTCATAAATTTATTATTTATTATGGGGTGAAATAAGATCTATCATTAAAAAAATATCATGGATAAAAATTCTTTGGAATCTATAAGAAAACTAAAAATGCAAGATAATGAGAATGTTGACCTCAATGATTCAAAATATAAAGAATATTATGAAATTAAGGATAATATCATTTCTTTTATATCCAAAAATTATCGAAGAGGAGGAAAAATTATAGTGAAAAAATACCACTTAAATGTTTCTATTATGGAGGAATTGTGAATTTTACAATAAATTTCCCCAAGAAGAAATTTAGATAATATGAAGATCATTTTTAAGAAAAAACTTGGTGGAAGAATTTTAACATAACTTTTAAGGAAGATAAGAAGTAACCTGGTGGTTAAAAAAAGATCATAGGGGAAAAAAGAAGCATGTTGAGTAAGAAAGTCAAATATTACTCAATAGAAAACAATTATTTAGAATACAAAAGTTCATAAAATTTTACAAAATTCTTTGAAAATATTGTGAAAAAGAAAGATTCCTCATATAGTAGAGAAGATGAATGAGATGAAGAATATTACAGAGAATATCAATTCAGATTTGAACTTGTTACTTTTCTAAAGAAAAACAAAAAACTCAAGAAAGAAATTATAATAATGAAAAAATAAGGAGTGAAACAAAATAAAGGAAAAAATACCTTAAATATAAATATGAATACATCTAAGAGATTATGAACCTTAAACTGAATTTTTATGAATGAGGAAAGATGGTGGAAGATCTCAGTAAGAAACTTATATCTAAGTAAGATGAGTTTTGTAGAGACCCATTTTTTCCTTGTAATACTTTGAAACATTTATACATATATTTTCAGAGCTAGGCACTGAGATGGCATGCGATTCTGAGGTCCAGTGTGCCCAAAATTAATTTTATAAAAATATTAAATACATTTTATATTATTTTCATGTAGTTTCTTAGAGGAAATAAGATAAATCTTAAATAGAATCATGGATCATAAATCTGAGACCATGGTTGAGTCTATAGCATGATTTTTACCCTAGGCATGATTTAAAGTGGGTTGGCATGGGGTGTTTGGAAATAAAAACCATTAGAAAGTGCATTTAGTTAAAATAAATAATTAAATTTATTTATTTTAATTAAATTAACCTGATAAAATTACTATAAATGCACTACTATGGAAATTCTCCAGGGATAGCCACATAAACCCTATGATAATTTAGAGAATTCTTTTTCTCCTTCCATTGGTGAATGGAATCAGATGATGATGAGACGTTAGATTGAAGAATATTTAATAATAGTGAACAAAATGTCTCCTCTCAATCACTGGTGAGAAATTTACTCAAAAAAATGATTCAATATCTAGTTAGGAATCTCCATTTATGGATTATGACTTATTTGATTAAATTATTGAGAAATATCAAACACTTTCTTTGATCTAAACTAATTGTGGACAATTTCTTGTTCCCATATATTGAAATTTAATTGCTTATTATTTAATTTCTCACCCGGGATATCACCGTTCATGATTTATGGCTAGGAACACTTGGATATGATCAATAAACCTTTGTTTGTTATGCCTTTATACCCAAATTTCTTCATGGTAGTCATCTTTGGACCAGAGGGTTATGATTTGACATTACTAGGCGGGACCCAGAACAATCGAACTGATAGATTTATGAAGGTTTAATATGATACGAACATATCGATGATGGATTTGGGGATGAATCATGGTATAATAAGTGTTTTTTCATGGATTTGGTAAGAGACCTAACAACAATGAACGGAGGTGCACGGGGCGAGCGACAAACAACCATGGTGAACGAATGCTAATTTCCAGCCACTAGATGGACAAAAATGAAGAACAGAGATAGATCCCCAATTTTTGGATGGATAAGAGGTGAGATATGAAGAAATGTCCATAGATCTAACTGACCAAATAGTTGCAATCACAACCATTTCTCTTCAAAGAGATGTACTTAGTCTCAGTGGTACTAGAAGATGGAACACCCTTATTGAGTGTTCATTTCAAGTCAAAGTGAAAAATATCACTGAAGTTTAATGTTGATCTAGACTCCCTTATTAGAAAGTTGAGGTTGGGTCTGATCCCATGGTTTGTATATCCCACTCAGATAGGACCCATTTAGATGGTGTTCTTCATGGTGAGACCTCTCTACGAAGAAGATGTCCACTGGAAGAGCCTTGTGATGGAGATATTTTAGAATGTCTTCAAAGATGCAAGGAAGAGGGGAATTTTCCCCCACTTATACATATTCTTTTGATGAGATATAAAACTATGAGGGCGATCTAGTTATTCCTAAAGTGGATGGTGTCAATGTATGGTGGATGAGTCCCTTTCACTTGTGTGTATAGGTAAGGTTTTTTTTTTTTGAGGCATTAGAGAATTCCTTGGTTTAGGAGAGCAGGAAGGCAAGAGAAATGATGAGCTTATAGTAGAAGTGACTTCTAGCTAGGAGGCTCAAGTGTGGTTCAGGGTAAGTTCTATTTATCCTATGTTCCAACTTTAGTTTGTAGCATAGATTTGAAAGCTACATTTCCTTGAATATAACCCTTGTTTGAGACCTAGTGATACCATTAGAGGCCCTTTTTCTCAACCCTTATGTTGGATTCTCCTAAAAAGTGAATCATTGGTCATATGTCTCTGCCAATTGGGTGACCTTACTCCACAGAGAGAGAGATAGAGACCCTCACATAAAATTTTTATGTAATGGCACTGAGACCCTATAATGTTTTCCTCAGCATGGACTGGTCATGAACCATCTATACTCAGATGATATCTAACAGTGAGCATGGTAGTGCTTCTGAGTTTTGGAAAAAAATTTCCTCATTAATGATGATATATCCCTAGATAGGGTAGTATGAGCTAATTTATAGTAGGTTACAATTAATTTGTCAGTTGACTAGTATTACCCATGGAGTAGTGGATGTTATGAGCTCTCATATCCCTCCAATGATGGTGGGGGATGATGATGTATTGGTTTTACCTACCCACCATTAGATGGAACTCTGTTTAGACTTGTAGAAGTGATGACTTAACGTTTTCACCAGCAAGTTGGATGATCTTGTGGGGATTTGAGAGTTATTGGTCTAGTTGGAGGGTCTACCGAGGTATGGATTCATAAGACCCAGTGTGTTCACCTGGGCACCCCTGTATTTTTTTCTTTATAGGAAAATGATAGAATGAGGTTAAGCATGTATCAACATCACCTGAATTAGGTTACTATTGGGAAGAAGTATCCCCCCCCCAAGAGTCGCTGATACCCTCATTCCCTCAAAGTATAAGTAGGATCACATGAGACACTTTAATATAGATTATAAACATGATTTGAGAGTACCAATGTTATGGGGAACTATTGTGCACTCAGTTATGAATTATAGAAGTTTTTGTAAGTATTATCCATAATTGCATCCCTTCAATTTCCATAATGTGAAAAGGCTATCCTTTTACCTAAACTGATCAGTGCTAGATGGCATTTGAGGAGTTGAGGTTGAGGCTTAGTGATCCTATTTTGATACTACCAGAGGAGGGTGTGGATTAAGTAGTGTATTTCAAGGCCTTAAGATATGGTATTAGCTATGTGTTGATGCAGAGGTAGGAAGTTATTATAAACAAGTTGAGGGAGTTGAGACCCCATGAGAAAAACTAAGTTACTCACGACCTAGAGATAACAATAGTAGTCTTTACCCTGAGTATGTGTATGCACTATCTTCTGAGAGATCACTTTGTGGTTTACTTAGACCATCAGAGTATCATGTATTTATTCACTTAGAGATACTTGAACCTAAAACAATAATGATTGTATGAGTTCCTAAAGGACTATCACTTAGATATAGTTTATAATATGGGGAAGGGAAACATGGTATAATATTCCCTTAAAAGTAATTCATAGACTCACTTGGTGTGGGAGGCTTCTGATCAGTTTTATTCCTTACAGCTGAGCCTGATGGATCAGGAGGGTGAAGATTTTCTTTGGTCGATGGTGTTGACTCTTTCATTCCTTCAGTGTGTGAGAGATTACTAGTTGGGAGACATCAACTGTGAGGTCTTACATGACCATATATCCTCAATAAATTTAACTGATGGATTTTCCAAATGATGGAATCACATCATCCTTTTCTAGGGATAGACGGTGGTCCTAGTGATGATTTAGGGGGAGGTGATGAGGGAGTTATACACTCCCCTATTATTGTACATTATGGTGTGGAAATGATGTATATATTACTTGAATGGTAGTTTTTGTGGGCTAACATGAGATGTATAATGGATGAATTCATTTCACGGTGTCTCTCCTATTAGTAGGTTAAGGCTGAGCACCAGGTTCCTGCAGGTTTTTGGCATCCCCTTGAGATCCCTGAGTGGAAATGAGACGAAATATTCATGGACTTTGTGAGAAGGCTTCCATGGATAGTTAAGGTCCATAATACCATCTAGGTGATAGTTGATTGACTCATGAAGTAGACGCACTTCCTTGCTATCAGGGTGAAAGGCTTGGTGGAGATTTTAGGACATATGTATGTATGGGATATTTTTCACCTTCATGGGGTGTGCTTGAAAATTGTCTCTGATCATGATTCATGGTTTACATCAAAATTATGGAGAGTCCTACAAGAGGAATTCGGGACCCAGATGAGGATCAATACAACCTTCCATACCTAGAAATATGGGATGACTGAGTATAATAACAAGGTATTAGATGATATTATGGGGGCATGTGTTTAGACTTTGGCTGGAGATGGTAGCATTACTTTTCCTTGGAAGAGTTTGTGTACAATAACATCTACCACTCTACTATTGGCATGGTGAATTTTGAGGACCTATAAAGAAGACCACGTAGGTAACCTTTATGCTAGATAGAGATTGGTGAGGAATCTATGGTGGGTCCAGAGTAGGTGAAGATGATGATGGAGAAGGTATAGGTCATTCATGAGTGGATGCGGATAGTCAGGAGTAGAAAGAAATATTATGTAGATCAATGTCATAGGCCCCTGTATTTTGACCAGGGAGACCAAATTTTCTTGAGATTCTCCCCAAAATAAGGATTGCAGATGTTTATATGGGGATTTAATATATCCTCAAGGTTTATTGGGCCTTTTGAGATATTGCAGAAGGTTGGTGAGGTTTCTTACCATCTTTCCCTACCCCCACAGTTGGAGCAGTTTCACGATGTATTCCATGTATTGCAGTTGAGGAGATACGTTCTTGACCCCACACACATCATTGACTGGGGTGAGCTGGAGATCGAGGATGGATCCACCTTTTTAGTGCACCTGGTGTAGATCGAGGGATGATAGAAGAGGATCCTATGTGGATATACCATCCCTTTGGTTCGTGTTCTATAGAAGCACATGAGTGTGAAAGAGAGCTCTTGGGGGGTGGGAGATCCAGAAGTGGGTCAGTATCCCAATATTTTTGTGTAGTATTTCTTTTAGGGTATGAAAAGTTTGAAGGAGGGGTTGATTTAGAGACCTAGTTTTTTCTTTTAAGACTTTTAAATATTTATATATATATATTTGGATCCATATGCTGAGATGGAATGAAATTCCGAGTCTCAGTGTGCCTGGAATTAATTTTATAAGTATATTAAATATATTTTACATTATTCATGTGCAATTTATTATAATAAATTGGATAGATATTAAATGTAATCTTGGATCATAAATCCTAGACCACAGTTGAGTTTAGAAGACAATGTTTACCCTATGTGATACCTAAAGTGGGTTTATTTAGGGCATTCAGAGATAGCGACCATTGGAAGGTTTGTTTAGTTAAAATAAATAATTTATTTATTTATTTTAATTAAATTAACCTAATTTAATTCCTATAAATCCATCTATATAGAAGTTATCTAGGGTTAGATGGATAAAACATGGGAGAATTGAGAGCATTCTTCATATCCTTCCATTGGTGAATAGAATCAGATGATGATAGGACTTTGGATCCAAGAAGATCAAATGAAATAACTCCTCTCAATAATTATTGTATATGTTGTTCAATAATAAATGATCTAATATCTAGGTAGGAATATTAATTTGTGAATTTAGCCTCAATTTATTAAATTTTTGAGAAAGATTAGTCTCTTTATTTGGTCTGTTTCAATTGTGGACATTACAGGCACCCAAGTATTGAAATTTAATTGATTATTATTTCATTTATCTCCCTATATATCCTCATTAATTATCATTGGCCAATAAATCTTATAAAGATCGATAAAAAAATTTGAGGTCGTTATCCCCAAATTTCTTTGTGCTAGTCATTTTTGGACCACAGGTTCATGATTTGACATTTACAGGTAGGACCGAGCCCAATCAGATCCCTATATTTGTGATGGTTTTGTTTACAATGAATAGATCGGTGATAAAAGATAGATTTTGGAATGAATCATGGTATAATATGTGATGTTTTTCATGGATTTGGGATCTGAGACCTAACGATGATGAACATAGGTGCACAAGGTGAGAAGCAAACCACCCTGGTGATTGAATATCGATTTATGACCACCGAATGGCCGTAAATTATGAATGGAGAAAGATCCACCATTTTTTGATGGATTTGAGGTGAGATCTTAATTAATTTATATGAATATAGGATATGAAGAATGTATCTGAGATTCTATAAAAAAATGTGACTACACACTGTGTAGTCTGAATAATGTGGTGCATATAGGGCATTGGTTGTAGTAGCTAGGGTTTCAAAAAATTATAAGTATCACACACTATATTGGTTGTGCTATTTTTTAGGAATCCTAACATGTACTCTAGGAATACATGGGTGTGAGCACAAAAAAGTACATTCCATTTTCTGAAGTACACATACATGGACAGAGACACAGATGAAACCCTATTTGGGGAGACACACCATGTACATAAGTCCACGAAAATGGTTTGGTTACACTAACATGACCAGGGAGCATGGGAAGGGCCCTGAGTGGCTCGGACATGCCATGTATCCCCCCTATGTGCCATGTAGCCCTACATCGATAGTGATTCGTGTACCTTCAAGGACACAACCATGCGATGGAGCAGTACCACATGTTGTGTGGGTCCCCACACATATCGTGTACCCCTTCCTTCCTTATTAGGAAACTTAAACTTCTCATATATCCTTCATTTGGTCTTATATTTTGGCCCATGAGTAGACTACCCTGAGTGTTTTTTCATATAGAATGTGATAATGGTCTATATAGTGGATTTTGAGATACAATGTTAGATGTTCTGAGTGTGATACATATTTGGGTGACGCTCGATGATGGAAGTGATCACATAGGATCCCAAAAGGCTCCTAGAGTGGAACCCTCTTACTGGGATAGGGCATGGGTCCTCTACCAATCTATAGAGTGGCACCCTCCAGCTGGGCTTGGCATGGTTCCTTTATCTACTCTTCGATTAGAACCCTCTTACTGGGAAGGGAATGGTTCTTGACTAACTACTAGAGTGGAACCCTCTAGCTAGGTAGGACATGGGTCATCTACCTACTATCCAATTGAAACCCTCCTATTAGAATAGGGTATAGTTCCTAAACTACTAGAGTGGCACACTACAACTAGGCTAGATATGGTTCCTCTACTGACTACTTGAGTGACACCCTCCAACTGGGTTGGGCATGGGTCCTCTACCTACTACTAGAGTGGAACCCTCCAGCTAGGATGGGCATGAGTCCTCTATTGAATATCGAATGGAACCCTCCTATAGAAATATAGAATGTGTCCTTGGAAATCATAGTGGATCCATCCTACCACAACAGGGCATGGGTCCTTTAGCTATATAATGAGTTTAACCCTCTTGTTGTAATAGGAAATGAGTCCTATATTTATAAATTATTTCCCCTCAACTTTATGACATAGTGGCGCGGTGTGTATTGACTTGTATTTTTTCTACTAAGAAGATGTGTGAGATGTTGGGCATCATTGATGGACTACTGAAACTGTTGAAATACTTTACATGGGATAGGCTATGAGATAAAGATCCCCTTATCTCTCCTTTGGGTTTATTTGGTTTAAGCATATATATATATATATATATGATTCCATTTTTTTATTCTATTTACTCTCTTTTTATGGGTGTTGGAGACATGAATGGTTGTCCACCTACTCGTCTTGTTGAGTTACTTGTGTTTGGATGAGGTTACCTTCTTACTTAGTGATGGTATATATATTGTTTATCCATTATTATCATTTCTCTTAATACCCACCCCCCCTTAATATTTTAGTGTTCCATACTGGGTATGTATATACTCACCCATGCATGGTCTTTCCCACATATGTCGTATCTTATGCAGATGAAGGATAGGTTGGTGTGGCTATAGCGGAGCTTAGGGATACCTGGTGCATTGGACCACGTATGGTGGTTAGATATTAGATATTAGGAGCTGGGATCTCCCAACACTTTTAATTTCCATTTTTTTAGGCTGGGAAATCTTTCTTATTGGGCGTGTATTTTTTTCCTTTTAATTTTTAGTTTACACTGTCATACCCTTGTACACCCTAATTTTTTTCATGCTTGGTTTATATCCTATATTTTTCATCTTTTTATTATTATTAATATACAATTATGAATTGATATGTTCATCTGTGTTCATATAGGTACATTATAAGAAGGCCTCCCCATGTTAGATATGTCTTTTATCTCTTGTTGTCAGCCCCTGGCCAATAAAGGCAAGCTTGGGGTAGTTGAGGCTTAAACCCCATTGGGATGGGTCATGAAAATTTTTTTATCACCCAATAAAAACTTCTTGAGATTGATTATACCTTAAGAAAAAAATGGAAATTTGAACAAGTATTTAGAAGTAAAATCTGAATCATCTCAAGCTATAAAGAAAGCTCACTCCAAGAATTAAGTGAAATATTCACCCACTAAATGTAAAAGTTATTTTGATTTTACTGACAATGCAGGTGTTATAAAAAATTTTGGGAAATATTTGATTGATAAGGGATTAAATAAATCCATCACACCCACAAAAGTTGAGAATAACCTATGTAAGAAATTTTCTAGACACAAGGAAGAAACAAAAACAAAAATATGTTACAAACATCAAAAAAACTCTCTACACAAAAATATCTTAATTATATAGAAAAATGAGATTTGATGGTTTTTTTTTGGTGATGTGGATTTTATGAGCATAAATATTATAATTATTTTCATAATATGTATCATCAAGAAATATTAATGAACCAAGGTGGAGAAATAAAGTAAAAATGGTGAGTAACTTTCCTAATCCATATGAATTTTGAAAAATAAAATTTGAAGATGTTATAAAGTTTCTAATGAAAACCCAATTTGATTTCCATGAGGAAGTCTATGGAAGATGTGATCAATATAGTCACTTTTCTGAAGAATGTATGGAAATTCTTCTAGTTAATTCTTTGTATGAAAGGAAAGAAAAAAATATGGAAATAAGAAATTTGAAGAAAGAGTATTTATTACTGAAACTGTTCTAAAATTAAGAAAAATGAAAAAACCATGGATTATTGATAGTAGTTTCTCCTAAAAAATGACATGAAATATAAAAAATACTAAATGATATTGAAAATAATAAAGGAGGAATATTTTCTTTTGTAAATGATAGTTCCTTAAGAATCAATGGAATAGGTTCAGTAGAGATTTAATTTTAGAAAATAAAATCCAAAGAATTTTTATATGTTTATGGGGTCAAACATAATTTACTTAGTGTAGGAAAACTTTGTGATAATGGAAAGGAATTGATATTAAATAAAGATTTAAGTATCATCAGAATTTTGGAATATGGTAAAGTTGTTACCGGGTGAGAAAGTACTAGAAGAAATATATTTTAGACTAGAGAACATTCTAACTCATGTTATTTGAGTGCTGGGAATCTTATCTAGAAAAAAATAATCAAAATTCCCAAAGAAGAGGTTGTATGAAAATTTCCAATGATGAAAAGGAAAGAATATTATTTTTTTAAAACATGTTATAGATGAAATATAATTGGTAAAACATATAATAATGTTGAAATTCAATCTACCATACCTCTTGAGTATATTCACTTATATCTATGTGGGTTGATTAGGCATCAATAAATGAAAGGGTATTTTTACTTTATATGTTTAATTGATTATTTCACTTATATTAACAAAACTATGTTTATGAATCATACATAAAATCCTATGAAAATTCTTAAATTTTTTAGAAGAGGTGTTGAAGGAGGGTTAGGTGTTTATATATTGAATTTCTGAATTGAAAATGGAAAGGAGTATACATGAAATGATTTTGAATCCTACCTAGAGAAAAATGGAATTAAACTTTAGTATATTTCTCCATACACCCCTCAAAAAAATTAAATGGTAGAAATAAAAAACATAATTTTGGTGGAAATGGGATGAAGTAGTATAGATGAGTATAAAATTTCCATGTTTTGTTGGGGTAACATGTTAGTAATGTTGTACAAGTAAAAAAGTAGTTGTTTTTTATGGTCAGAATCCAACATAAATCCCTAAAAATATTTTATAACAAAAAACCATCAATGAAATATTTCACGGTATTTAATTTTCACTTTTTACTTAAAATTAAAAATCCAGATATTGGAAATTTTGATGAAAAATATGAAGAAGTGGTTTTCATGTGATATTCATCCAATTGAAGAAGTTATAAATGTTAGAATAAACATTTAAAAAAGTTGGTGGATTCTTATGATTTGAAAGTTATATAAAATCAAACTTCATTAACTAAGATTCTTAGAAAAAAATTTGAATATAAATTGAATACTTATAATGGTAATATAAAAGGGGAATATGAATGTGAGATAAAACAGAGGACTGAATATTTAGAATAATCATGTAGTGAGGAAAGTGAGATGGGTAAAAACCTATAAAATTTCATACCCTATAAAAATAGGTTTAAATTAATAAAATTATTAAAAATTGGAAAGATCAAGTTCAAACTAGAATAAAATTAATATTAGAAAATAATACATCCCTTATCTCAAAGGTTTAACCAAACTTTGTTTCAGAATCATTTGAATAAAAATAATGGATAGATGCTATGAATGAAGTGTTCAATCATATTGAGAAGAATGAAACCTACAAACCTATTCCATGTTTAGTAGGAATGTTTTTTTTCGGAAAAAGTGGGTCTATAGAAATAATTTTAATGAATATAGAGAAGTTTCAATAAATAAAGGATGGCTTGTTTGTAAAGGATCTTTATAGGTGGAAAGAGATAATTTTGAAGAATCTTTTTCTCCCATTGAAATATTGGATACTATAAGATTTTTCTTAGCAATAGATTCATATCATTATTACAAAGTTTACAAAAGCACATAAATTTAGATTTATTAAATGGGGAGATTGAGGAAGAAGTTTATATTGAACAAACTTGTGGGTTCTTACTTGAAAAATATGAAACCAAGGTGTGTCAATTAAAGAAATTATTATATGTATTGAAATAGGATCCATGGTCCTGATACTATAAACTTTATAATTTCCTGAAAAAGTTTACTTTTTTTAATAGGGAAAGTTTATATAAACTTATATGAGAAGGATATGAACTCAGGTACCTTGATTTTTATTGTTAATGTTGATGAAATAATTTTTATAAGGGATGGAGAAAATTCTTGTAAATTTTTTACTAATAAAATGAAGAAAATTTTTGAAATTACAATTCTTAGAGAATTAAATTTCATCTAGGATTTAAAATTGAAGTAAAAAAAGAGAGACATTTTCCTATCTCAAGAAAATTATTCTAGGTATTTTTGAAAAAAAATTGGCATGGAATATTCCAAGGATGTTTCCAACCCAATTTTATTTGGCATAAAAATGAGTAAATATAAATCTGTGGAAAGTGAAAATCATATATATTTCCAAAATTTAATATGAATTTTGATCTATATTACATATTCAAGGCCTAATATTGTTTATATTTTAATCTTCTATGAAAGATATCAGAGTGATCCAGATGAATCGCATATTGTGGTAGAAAAAATAATTATGAGATATACTAAAGGAACATATCTGCATGGGTTGTTGTATAAAAGAAGTTGTGATATAAAATTGACTGGATATACTGATGTTGATTGGGATGGAGAATAAAATGATATAAAATCTACTTCAAGAGGAATATATTTCATGGGAGAATGTTTTGTGATCTAGCACAGTAAGAAATAGTGTTTAATAACATTGATAAAAATGAAAGTATAATATGTTACTGAACCTATTCTTGTACTCTAATTATTTGGATGAAATTTCTATTGAAATATTTTTTGGTGAATGTTTTGATACCATTGAAGATTATTTTGGATAATCAAATTACTATTGATCTTTCCAAAAATCATATATAACATTCAATATCAATATACATTGATATCAAGTATCATTTCATAAAATATAAAGTTACTGGTGGATATGTTAGGATATACTAAATTTCAAATAAGTATAAAAATTTTGATGATTTCACTAAATATATGCCAAAAGAAAGGTTTTTGGAATTGTGGTTGTAACTTCTTGTTCATCCTCCACCAATGACTTCTTCTTTTTAGGGATTCCCCACTGTGATTTTGATTATGTTGAAAAATGGGGAGAGAAATTAACATATTTGTAATATTTTTTTATAAATATTTCTATAATAAATATGAATCTATATTTATTATAATATAGGGGTGAGAAAAAAGTTGGAGAGTGAAAAATTGAGAGTTGAAATTTTGTAAAACAAGTGGAGAAGATAAATGTGTAGGGGATTTTATCTTAACATGGCCAAAGACTTTCCATTAACCAAGGGATGGAATTACATAAAAACTTACTATATCCTGTAGTTTGGCGTTAGAACCTTATCTTTGAGAAAGTATTTTATTTGATAAAAGTTGAAAATTTTGAGAGATAAAAGTTGAGAAAAGTATTGTTAAAAGATGGCGAGCTGTGAAAATTTGTTAACTAATGTTTCCAACAAATCAAAAGGGGGATATTGAAGATTATTTTTGATAGGTTATAATAACGTTTTTTATTTTTTTTAACATAATTTTATTATGATTTTTTTTTAAAATAAGTTGAAGAAATTTTGTTAGGAAACTTCGTTAACAATGTTTGTTACGAATGTTATGTTATAAAGTTACTGTGGGAAGTGAGGAAGTTAGGAAGTTTCCTTAACTTTTTTGAAAAAGTTTCCTTATAAATATATATGATGTTGGAGTGTTCGTTTATGTTTTGACACCATGAAGACGATGACGATACAAGATAAAGGTTGTAAAATGGAATAGGGTTACATCCTTGCTTCTAGATAAATAATTACAAATGAAATTTTTTGAATCAGATGAACTTTTATGAATTAGATAAACTTTCTTGAATAGGATGAACTTTCATGAATTAGATGAAATTTTTTAAATTAGATAAAATTTTGTAAATCAAATGAACTTTTGTGAATTAGATGGACTTTTTTTGAATCAGATGGTTTTTTGTGAATTAGATGAACTTTTTTGAATAAGATAAACTTTTGTTAATCAAATAAACTTTTATAAACCAGACAAAATTTTATGAATCATATGAAATTTTTTCAATTAGATTAACTTTTTTTCATCAGATGAAATTTTTTGAGGAATTCAATTAGCATAATTTTTCTCAATCGGATGAACTTTTATCCATTATATAAATAGTAAAAATGGAGAAAGTTAATACAATGTTTTTACAAAGATAAAATTATAAATAATGTATACATATGATGTTAGAAAGTTGAATTTTAAATCTATACAATGTTTAATTTTCAAATTTGAACTTACCATCTATAGAAAGATCAAGTTTGAAGTAGTACAAAGTTAGGGTTACAAAGATTTTGTTATAATATATACAAAGTTCAAGTAATAATGTTTATGTTTCTATTATAGAAAGTGCACAATTAATGAATTTTTAAAATGTATATTGAACATTTAAAGCAGATGAACAATAAAAATAGATATAGAAAGTTAAAAATGGTTGAAGAATGAACATGGATGTAGAAAGTGAAAAATGGATGAATAGTGAAAAAAACATAGAAAGTGCACAAAAGATGAATTGTAAAAATGGATGTAGAAATTTAAAATGGATAAACAGTGAAAATGAATATACAAAGTAAAAAAATGATGAATAGTGAAAAAGAACATAGGAATTAAAAAAGAGATGACCAGTGAAAACAAACATATAAAGGGAAAAATTAATGAATAGTGAAAACAGATATAGAAAGTAAAAAATAGATATAAAAACAGTTCATCTGATGGAATGAACATTATACCATGAAAAAATTCTCTTGATGGGTTTTTGAGAAATTTTGAAGAAGTTTCTTTACCAAAAGGTTATGAAATATTTAATAATTTCCTCAAAAACCAATTTAATTATGATTTAAGAAGTTCCTTAACATTTTGTTTAAGGAAATTAAAATAAAGATTGGTGACACCAAATTTGTAACAATCTTAAATAATATTATAGAACTATTAAGTGGCATCCAATGAAATTAAATTTAGCCTGAGTGGTGAAATTTAAATTTTAGTGAGAGGGAAAATGATTTTTTTTCCCACCATTTTTATTTTTGAAGAATATATATAAAGGGGATACAATCCTTACTATTATAAAAACTGTTCACTGAAAAAAGATGAAACGATAAATAATTTTTGTTAGAAGTGAGTTTCCAACTGAGATAATTTTAATGTTAAATAAAAGGTGATAGATTGATATTTGGATCAGATTACCAAATAAAGGTTTCAATTGTGGAATAAAACAAAGGCAGTGCTTAAATAATTTTGGGTAGAGTTTTTTTATTAGAAACACAAAGTGGAGATTACATACAAAAATTACGGTAAAATGATTCTATTAATAATACATATTATAGGTTATAAATATGTTCGGTTTTACTGAGATTCATTGTATGAAAATTCATCAGATGGATAAAATCATATATACTTTCCAAATGAACTTTTGTGGAGATTTTTTTACACAGTTACACTTTTTTATATTGGATTAGTTTTGTAAAAAAACATTATAAACTGGCGGGTGTTGGTATAATCACACTTATCATTATATAGAAGGAGTCTAAATAGAGTTATCTCAAATTTTTACTCACTTATTTATAATAGTGAATTTATATGGACCCACATGAATGGCCATGTAAAGAATGTAGTCTCACACACAGAGGTTGAACCTTGCAAATCTTGCATGCCTTGTTTAATTTCTTATATTTTCATGATTATGAGATTGTTATAAGTGTTGATAATTAAAATAAATATAAAATTTTGAAGGGGTCAAATTTATAGAGATTAAAATTTTTTTAAAAAATGACTGATTCACCCCCCTTCTTAGTGGTTCAATGATCCTAAGAAACTTTATATTTAAAAACATATTTTTCTAAAAAACTATTTTTCATTGAATTTTACATTTTTTATAGGTTACTTTATTCCAATTATATGAATTGAATTTAATAAAATGTATTCTATATTTTGAATCAAGAGGTTTAAATTTGGTAAATATATCTCTTTTATTTTTTATCATTATAAATATTAACCTTGGTGAATATTTTCCACTTTGATAAGGGTAAAATGGGTAAAATAGGGTTAAAACATTGGTATAGGGATTTAAAATTTATATAACACTTTCCTTTATCCTATTAGATGAATGGAACTCAGAAATTTCCATCCAATACTCAAAACTATGTCCAATTGGTGTCATTTTCTTTTTATATTGACATTTATTTTACTTTATGAAAAGAATAAAAATAAAATATCACACTATTGAATTTAATATCTCTAATATTTTTTTATAAGGATAAAAATAGGTTATATTCAATTTTAAATGCTCATTTGAAATATGAATTAATTTTTTATCATGTAAATTTATTTTTAATTTTTATTAGTTGAGAAATTTACTGAAATGCTTATGTGACACCAACACTCTATTTATTAAATTAAGTGAAAAATAAAATAAATTATTTTAAAAATATTAAAAGTAATAAAATTTGGTTGAATTACTGTGTTCCCAAATTTTATAGAATAATATATAATATTGTGTATATTTGAAGGTATTATATTGAAATTATATCTTTGACTTGGTGTCTTTAATGTCAAATTAAATGAATAGTGTCAAAAATGACATTAATGATATTTTATAAAAATAACATTTTGTTAAACTATTTAAAAATAATAAAAATATTTAAAGATGAAAAGTGGTATAATATATGGTCTAAAACATAATCCATTTTCCACTTTTTATCTAATTTACATTTTATAAGTAAAATTATAACCCTTTAATATTGAAATAGTTGTTACCAGGGTTAAGGTTAAAAGAGACTAACGAAAGGGTTAATCAAAATATTAGGTTTAAATTGATATATAAATTTTATTTTATGATTATAATAGTACCATAACCTCTTTATCATTGAATCCATTCCATTTTTTAACTATTCTATATGTGTTATCCACTTATTAAATTAAAATATTTTATGAATTTCCAAAAGTACCCCTCACCTCACTTATGAAAAGAGACGCCTTATATCTTTTATTTACACCACATTGATCCATATAATTGAAAAAACCATTTTAAATATCTTATCCACTTCCCTCTCCATGATTATAGGTTCTAGTCTTCTTAAAAGTCCATTCCAAGGGTCCTTAAGTAGGGATCTAATTGAAGCATACCAAAGAAGTGGTAATCATCTTTATTGACTCTTGAAAATTTATTTCTCCTTCAACTTCCAATAAAAATATAGTGTAACCATACTAAAATAATAACTCTAGTATCATAAATATACTTATATATTAATATAATTATTTTATAACCATTTTCTATTTCCTTTCCATCCCACGAAGAGTGAAAAAAAGCCAATGCATACGTACGACTTACCGTCTCCACATAGTTGTGCAATTTTTTTCATTACCAGTTTAATTTAATGGTTATAAGTATGTAAATAATGAATATATATGATATTTATTAAATAATTATGCTTCATGAATTATAATATCTTATATACATTCTTTTCTTCCAATCATTTGGAAAACGATAACATTGGTCATGCGTACCCATGGACTACCACCTCCACAAAGCGATGTGATTCATTTTTCATTTATGTTTTATATGGAAGGAAATAAGGATATATTTAATAAATATACAAGATATATATTTTAATAAAATGACCTTGTAAAGGTGAATTATTATTTACCTTTCATTCATTTCATCTGTTGAAAATTGAAAATATCTTTCATGCTTGCATGTAGCTTACCATCTCGATGAATGGTGAAATTCATTTTTCTATATCTATATTTTATGGATGAGTATAAATATATAAATATTGAATATATATATATATATATTTATATATCTGATATTTATATCATGAATAACATTCTAGATATGATGGAACCATGAGCAAGATGCAAGGACTGAAACAACCAAATCAAAACATACATGAATAAATGAAGTAGTTAACACCCAAAATAATGGTATTAATAAAATATTATTAAAAAATGGGCTATAAAATGTTATAAATGTATATTATATGATATTATTGGTAGGTATATGGTTATGGTATATAAGTATAATAAATTTAAATTTATTATACTTTGGGTTAAAATCACTTATGAGGAAACTCGAACTTGAGGTAAGGGATTTCGTCTCAATTTCAACTCCATAGAGACATTTGATATTATGAACCTATTTATTTCTATGTGGTGTATATAATAAAAATTTTAGGTATTTAAAATAAATCTTATTTATTCAGGATGATTAAATTTTCAAATCAAGTTTACTCTTTCAAGGGGTTACATTTTAATTGGTACCAAAGAGGTAAGGATTTATTTTACAATATCATTTCTTTGGGATTACTTGTATTTTTTTCTCCAAATGAATTCTATAATCTATAATAAACTATATTTATTTACTTATAATCTAGATATTTAAGTATTTTATATTTTTTCTTCTTACTTTTCCTCTTGTTGGGGCCTGAATCAAGTAAAATAATATTTAGAATAAAATATGATCTTATTTCTCTTTGGATTAGGTATATATTTCTTCCATGTCCATATTTTTCAAAATTGATTTACAAAAGTAATTTTTATTTATTCAAATGTTTTATTAAGGAAATTTTATATTATCCTTTTCTTTTTAAAAGGTTTTAATGGAATCACTCTAATGTTTTATGAAAGGTTCATTTTCAACTTTCCTTATAAAAATTCAAAATAAATGTTTTTTTAACATATATGACATTAACAGATTTTTACACCACCATAATTGTTTTATGATATTTAGCTTCATCTATAAGATTTCAATAATTTTACAAAGAAACCTCTATAATAAAAGCTATGTTAATTTTTTTCTTCCATTTTCATTTATTATTTAAATGAAATGATTTTATTAAAAAAATAACATTTCTAATGAATTTATGGTTATATTTTATCTATTATTATTTTCATTAAATTTCTCTTGAAACATTCAATATCTTGTGATAAATTTTAATTAGACATTACATTTATCTTAAATATCTAAATTGTTTTTTTATCATGGATATTATTATTGCCTAAAATATACACCATTTCTACATATAGTGTTATATTTTGAAATTTATTTGATTGGGAAAATATTTATATTCCATATTATTTAATCAATATGGATATTTATTAAAAATGAATTTTTTTTATGAATTAAATTGATCATTAAATATATGAGGAATGCATTGGACATGAAGTAACATTTGGGACCTAGTTATATATATCCCCTTGATGAATTGACGGATCTCATGGAACAAACTAATTTCCTAACCTTATTAAATGGTCTTTTGGTTTATACCTACCCATTGATTAAGCTATCTTGGAATAAGGATTTGATAGTAATGATTTCATGATGTCTAAGATCGGGACATCGAATATTAAGAATTTCTTTTATTGATAATCTAGTTATTATAATCCATGACATGACTATATTTATATTATCCATGAATTAATTTCATGATCAAGTTATTGATTAAATGTATTGATTTTTAGTCAATTACATTTAAATATTGATAATACCTAATTTAATCATGATAGCTTCTTCTGTACATAACTCTTACTGAGCATATGGGATCATCCTTTATTTTTTTTCTTTTCCCCATGATATGAATATGAATATTATGAAAAATATTAAGGATTAATGAATGTTCTTATGCTATTTACTATATATTTCCTATTTAATATGGGAATCATGTATGTGTCTGGTTATTCAATACTACTAAACTAATCGTCCCTTCGAGATGAGATCCCTTGTATCTTATACGAATGTAATAAATTATACATTGTATCTACTTTACTAGAGTTAGGGTTTCTATAGTTGGTATCTGAGGAAGTTTAGTAGAAACCTTGGGGACTAGATTTTAAATGAATATATCTTAAATGAGAATTATGATAACCCCTTATAGTACTTGATACCTTTTACCATTACAAGTATTTTTATTTTATGGATTATTATTCACGATGATTATGCATTAACTCTATGTGTGACATTATTTATTAATGTAATATAATAGAACAAAGGTAATAAAAACCTATAGATAATGTAGGGATTTTCCTTATAAGAAATCCAATACAGCTGGTTTTAGAATTGAGAAAATCATGGACCTATTTGGTTAAATGAATCAGGTTATGATGAATAACCTTGCTTGAATATAAAACCCTACTATTTCATAATGTGATTAACCTATGTTAGATCACTTCATGAAAGATAAGTCCTTGATATTTTAATGAAATAACTAATCCATTGGTGGTTGAGAAATAGATTAAGTCCCTTGAAAATATATTCCTGGATTTTGGATTTAGTGAAGGTGAAAAGGTTATTATGGAAGTGTATTATTTGAAATGATATGCTGATCAACGGTGGTCATTAATCCAGAACACTAAAGAGGCTAAAGAAATAAGAATCATGGAATAAAGAACTTTTAAATTGATTTTATTTGAGAAATACTTACCTCGATAATAGAGAACTAAAATGGAGATGAAGTTCTTCACTTTTAAGAAAAAGGATAAAGAATGTGTGGAAGAGTATTAGGATAAATTTACAAGATTATCCAAGGATGATTCAGACTATATAAATAATCTGTAAAGCAAGATTGACTATTTTTTATGGTCTTAACCTGAGTCTCTAGAGGGAACTAGTTTATAAAAAAATTTCATCATATTATGATATAGTATCAAGTGACATTAAGATGGAGAAATAATATTCTAGATCCTATATGTTCAAGGGAAATCAAGATAAGAAGGGGTCAGTTGAGAACCAAGAATAAAGGAACACATCAAAGAAGAATAATAGAATGAAGAAATTCCCATCATGTAAAAATTATGGAAAGAAACATCCTAGGAAATACTTGATGGGAATGGGAGTTTGTTACAATTGTGGCCATAAGGGTCATATATATAATGACTATAAGGTAAATAAATAAACTACTTCTATCTAGTTCTTTAATTATAAAGATATGGTGCATTATTAAATCTAGTTCCCCATGTGTTAAGAGAACTTACCACATAAGAAACAAAGGGTAGAAGGCCAAGAATATGAAATTACTACAAATGAAGTAGAATTTCCAATCAATGTAGTGAAATGTAAACTTATAATCCACTCCAAAAGTGAAAAATATTTTATTTGATTTAGTCCCTACACGCTCTTTTATATCTGAATAATTTTATAAGGGTATCCCATCACCAAATTAACAATTAGATGTTGATATGGTATTAAAAATACCTAATAGTAGGATGATCACATCTCAAGTATATATATCCTCTATCATATAAGTTTTGGGAGTGTAATTCCTACAAATCTTGTTATTCTTCCTCTTTTTGAATTTGATATAATATTGGGAATGGATTGTCTATCTCAGTATAAAGCTCATATAAATTTTTGAGGAAGGGAAGTTACATTTGATATTCTGAATCATCCTACGATAGTTTTTTGATGTGAGGATGAACCTAAATTCCAAATGAAAATTTCTTCCACCATATAGTTATTACTTTCTATTAATGGGGGATATTTATCTTATAGGGTTGGGGAGAAACTCAACATTGAAGATATCCCAATTTTATAGGATTTTTTGATGCATTTTTTGAAGAGTTTCCTAGTCAATCCCTAAATTGTGAAGTTTAATTTTCACTAGAACTCACACTCGGTGCTACAACTATTTCAAATACTCCATATAGAATGTAATGAATTAAGTTTTGGTATTTGAAGAAGAAAATCTAGTAGAATCTAGATAAGGGAATCATTCATTCTAGTGCATCACCATGGGGTGAACATATTCTTTTTATTAAGAAGAAATATGGTTTAATTCATCTTTATATTGATTATTGGGAACTTAACCAAATCACTATTAATAACAAGTATCCTATACCCCATATCTCTGATCTGTTTAATCAATTATAAGAAGTTATATATTTTTCCAAGATTGATCTTCGATATGGATATCTTCAACTAAGAATCAAGAAGGATGATATATCAATGATACCCTTCCATATGAGGTATGATCGTTATTAATTGATATTAATGTCATTTAGAATTACCAATGATTCTATTATATTTATATATTTAATGAAAAACATCTTCAGATACTACCTTGATCAATTTTTGGTAGTCTTTATGGATGAAATTATTATATATTTAAAGATCAAGGAAGAGTATGAAGAAAATTTGAGAATTGTGATGAGGACTCTGAGGAAGGAGAACCTATATTCTAAATTTACCAAGTGTGATTTTTTTTAAAAAAAATCACATTTTTTCATATAATTTCAAGTGAGTGTGTATTGGTGGATCCTTTAAAGACAAAAGTTAATCTGCAATGTCCTAGAAAAACCATAATAATTGAGATATATAGTTTTCTTAGGTTGGATGGATACCACTAGTGATTTATGAGATAATTATCATGAAAATCTAACCTACTAAACAAGTCAGTTCATAAGTGGTTTAAGTTCTTATAGATAGATGAATGTGAGGATAATTTCAAATAATTAAAGAGAAGGTTTGTCAGCACTACTGTTATCACACTACCTTGTACTAAAGGAGGGTTAGTGATCTATAGTGATGCATCAAATAAGAAAATGTGATGCATCCTCATGCAGAATGATATGGTGATAGATTATTCCTCCCACCAAATAAAAATTCACAAGTAGAATTACTGGATTCATGATTTGGAACTGGTATTGGTAATTTTTTTATTTGAAAATATAAAGGCGTTATATTTATGGTGAAAGGTGTGATAAATGTATTGATCATAAAAGTATGAAGTATATATTTACACAGAAATAATTTAATATTTATGAGAGTCGATGATGGGACTTGATCAAATATTATTACTAATCAATACATTACCACCCTATAAAGGTGAATAAGGTGGTTGGTGCTCTAAATCGGAAATATCACACTATTCTTTCCATGATGAGGATTGAAAGCGATTCAATATTTATGGATTTTTATAATTTGGATCTTGAAATCTTGAGCAATGGGGACATATATTTTCTTTTTCAGATGAATGTTCAACCATCTATCTATGAGAGGATTAATAAGGCACAAAAGAAGGTGTGGAATTAAAGAATTAGGTGAGGAATGTTCATGAGTTCAACCATGATCATGTTAGAATGATAATGTTCAGGAACTGAGTATATGTCCCACTAACACTAGGGTTGAAGAAGGATCAATTGGATTAGGATCATAGATTATCATTATCTATTCATCCTGGAATTAAAAATATGTATAAAGATATGAAATAATATTTCAAGAAGGATAACATGAAAAAGAATATTTCCGAGTATGTATGCTAATTCATGGTGTGTCAGTAAGTTAATGAAGAGAGACAAAATTATATGTAGTTGTTACAATCATTACCCAAACCTGAATGTAAATTAGAAAACATTACCATGGATTTCATCATTAGACTCCCCAAAACACCTAAATGAAACAATTATATTTGTGTTATAGTTGATCGCCTGATGGAATTAACACATTTTATCACTATTAAAGAAGATTTATCTCTTGATCAACTTACTTGATTATATATTAAGAAAGTTGTAAGATTTCATGGAGTTCCACTATCAATCATATCTAATCAGGATCCAAGGTTTACCTTGATGTTCTGGAGAAGCCTTCAATAAGCTCTAGATATAGATTTGAGTTTTAATACTACTTATCATCCTTAGAAATATGGATGGTCAGAGAGGACCATTCAAACTCTAGAAGACGTGTTGAGATCTTTCTCTAGGTATTTCAAAGGTGGTTGGGATCAACACCTCCCATTGGTATAATTTTAATACAAAAATCACTTTCACTCGAGTATTTTTCTAACTTATTATGAATACCTCTATGTATGTAAGTGAATAACTCCAACATTTTGAGATTTAGTCAGGGAAATAAAGGTATTTGGACCTGATCTAGCTAAGGAAATGGAAGAGAAGGTTATATCCATTAAATAATACATTACCAAAGATCAAAGACAACAAAAAAATTATGATGAAAATCATCAATGAGATATAGATTTTAAATTTTGTGATAATTTATACCTATAAATATATCTGTCACGACCCAACCCGTACCGGGGCTTGGGCCACAACTACCCTAAGCCCGACTCCATAGGCCAGGGGCTAGCGACTAGTGCCGAAGGCACAAAAAACTAGGGGAGGGCTTTGCCTAAGAAATTTTACACACACACGTGACTAACTCAATGCAGAAGTGCAGAGTAAAAAAGGAAACCAAAGTACAAACAACTATAACCCAACCACAGGAATACATAAACTTTTAAATAGAACAATTATAGTGCTGAAAAGTACTGACAAGTAAACTGAACAGAAAAAAAAGTGAAAACACGCGCCCAACTAGAAAGGTGCCACAACCCAGCAATGGGTAAACGAAAGTAAACAGCTGGTGAGTCTCACACCCGAAAATCCTCCTATGTCCACTGAACGTAGCCCAAGCTCTTGTGTCCCCTATGCTGCTCTTTAGTCTCGATCGACCTGTCTGTCATCTGAAAGGGAACACCAAGTGCAGGTAAAGCCCAAGCAGGGGTGAGTATAAAGATACTCAGTAGGATGCCTTGAAAGCTCAAGGGAGCAACAAAGGAGGTACCAAAACGGTGAGAAATAGACAGAAAAAGAATAGTGTAAGAGTACAACAGAGAGAGTGCAGCTCAACCCAACAAAATAAAGAAAGTAGACTCATCCAATCCAAGAGGATCTAGACACGGAAAGCACATGGCATACCCCGCGCATCTTCACCCCTCCTAGAAGGAGAGTAATTGAACCTCGGGATTGGGAAAAAATTAGGGTGTATATACATGCTCAACGAGAAACAAGAATGAGTGTGTAAGGGGATCTCTATCTCCAAGCTCATCCTAAGAGAAGTCTCCAACAGTTCAGAGGATATCCATCATTGATGCCCAACAGTCCCGCACGCCCAAGATGCCTCATCGCTGAACCGTACAACCAAGGGTCCCACTTCGGTAATCACGAAGAAAAGTCACTGACTAGCCTCATAGAAAAGGCTGAGTCTGGAAGAAGTCATTAGGCAACCCACTACCCAACCCAACTGAAGGGTAAACCCTAAAATCAACAGGTAACCCACTGCCCAGCCCCGCCGGAGGATAAACCACAAGAGGTCGTCATGTAACCCACTGCCCAACCCCACTGGAGGGTAAACCACACAAGAGGTCATCAGGTAACCCAATACCCATCCCCGCTAGAAGGTAAACTATAAGAGGTCATCAGGTAACCCACTGCCCAACCCCGCTAGAAGGTAAACCACAAGAGGTTGTTGGGTAACCCACTGTCCAACCCCACTGGAGGGTAAACCCTAAAGTCAATGGGTAACCCACTTCCCAGCCCCACTAGAGGGTAAACCCTAAGATCAACGGGTAACCCACTACCCATCCCCACTGGAGGGAAAAACCCGGAACTGGTCCGATATCTCTGCACTACCCGTGTCATCACTAGGTGTCACAAACTTTGCTACCATGTGTTGGTTCGGAATGCATCAAAGAAACCTCCGACCAATGTCCTATCATGTTTCCACATTTAATGAGATCTTGAAAGAGGCTCTTCTCCCCCAAATGGATTGAACCATTTTAATCCTCATAGAAAAGCACGTGAGATAGACTATTTACTCACTAGAAATGGGCTCCCGGTGGAAAAGTTAATCAACACCGATTTATGCCCATACGGCGTCTTGTGGGGACCATACCTCAGTCCTGAAAAAGGTTGAGCGAACTGCACCATCGTGATGATCTCATAAAAACATGCCAAAATGACTACTCATTCTCCCTGAACGGATGGATGATGAAAAAGTTACAAAACACTTCTCACAGTTTAAAAGACATCCCGTGGGGCCTACGCCTCAACTTCGACTTCAACACCTAAAACCACCTCGATCAACTTCTCCTCGATGTCAGGGTCACAATGCCGCTGACGATGCCTAAAACAGACTTAAAATGCGGAAGCTGAAACTCCCCGCGTTATATGCAAACGGGGCCCTATGGGGCCCACACCTCGACCCTGAAACACGTCACGCAGATCGTACCATTGTGTTCCTTACAGATAACCATGTGGCGTAGGCTATTCATTTTATCTGAATGGACTTATGAAGCATAAGTCACAAAAACGCAGCATACGTCCGAAAGACGCCTCATGGGGCCCACGCCTCGGGCCTTAATTTAGGTGGGTGGATTGCGTCGTTGCAATCCCCTTGGAAAAACACTCAGAAATGAGTACTCAAACACCCCAAACAGATGTTGGGTGAAAAAGTGGTGTTTCACCGTAAGACGTGCGAACTAGGCCCTATGGGGCCCGAACCTTGTCTCCAACCTGAACGCTTTGGAAAGCATCTCAAAAGGTCCGCACGAGGACTGGGGTCACGCTTCCGCTGATGGCGCATTAATCGTACATCCCAAGCAGGAGTTAGGTCCGACACAAGAATAATTAATTAATTAATTAATTAATTTCATTAAGTGTTTCGTGCCACCAAGAAACGAAGACAAACCGCAAGGGTTTTGAACAAACTTTGGAAGGACCGTCTCAACTCCAGGGCCACAACGCCTCTGATGGCGCTTCAGACAAACGTCCGGCTCGCGAAGCACGTCCGTCACGATCTTTAATAATAATTTATTATTATTAAATTAAAGCTCTTCGGGTCACCCTTCTTCGGGTGTAGAACCCAAAAAAACCCCAAAACTCACTTTGGAAAGTCTTTCTCACTAACACAAACCCACAGCCATAGACGGTGCGTCAAACGAACTCTCCGTTTAAAAGATACGGCCCCTTGAATGCAAGGGGCCCAACCGGGCCGGTTCACCCCAACCGGCCCGGTCTGAACCGCCGGCCTGCGGCCCAGCCGCAGGTCCAGCCTGTTTCACCACGGCCCACTGGTCGTGGTCCACTCTACCTCCACTGGGCCACGTGGCTCGATTCGTTTGAACAGACCAGCCCTCCTGGTCGGTCTCCCCCTTCGCACGCCACGTCAAGGAGGACTCGCAGCACGCGAGTCCTTTTCCCCCGAGGTCGTCACCACCACCGACCGGCCAACCTGGCTGGTCCCTTCTCACCGCGTCAAGCAAAGGAGACCCTCCTTCAGTGGGTCCTTGTCTCCTCTGCACACCCGAGGTAGTCAACGCCTCGGGTTCCTCTTCGACCGCGATGGACCCAGGGCCGGCCCTCCTGCAGCGCACCGCCACGCCTCGTCGCGGCCTGCGCCACCCGACGCATCTCCTGTGCTCTCCCGACCTCCTCTCACCACCTGCGCCCATTGCTCCGCCGTCCCGGGATTCACCACCCACACACGAATCAGCACCCTCACCGCTCCAGCGCCACCTCCTCTCGCTGCTCCACCGTCCGCACCGGCGACACCTGACGTCGGCACCTCCGAAGGCCAGACCGCACCACCTCAGCTCCTCTCGGAGCTACCCCGGCCATCGCACACCGTCCGAACTCCGTTTACCCCGCTACGCCACCCCGAGCTCCGGCCATCACCCTTACCTGAGACGGGGCTTCCGACGGCCGCCTCCACCGCTCCAGTGACCTGATTCCAAATCCGAAGGAGGATTCAGAACCCTTGGGGCGAGGCCTTCGCATCGCCTACCCCCGATAATTGATCCGACAAGATTTGGCATGTTCGAAAATTTGGATGAAGAACACCCAAGAACGACAACTAAAATGAGGCTTGGGCATTGGCCGTGTTCATTCGGCCAAGGCCCCAATTCTAAAATTATCAAATTTTAAACGACAAATCTGATGAAAATTTAATGAAACAACGAAAGTGAGAAATTTAACAAGAATCCTACCTCGAATCGGTCGTTCGTCATTGGCGACACATCCACAACACCCCCTCTTTGATCCTCCAAAGTTCTGGCGGAGATCACTCTGTGATCCGACGAAGAACAGTGAAGAATGTCGAAGAATAGAAGAGAGAGAGAGAGAGAGAGAGAGAGAGAGAGAGAGAGAGAAAGGAGAGAGAAGGGAGAACCCTAACTCCAAAATCCTATTCTTCTATTTATAGAAGAATCCACTTAGCGCGGAATCTGAAACGGCCACGCCCTCTCATTTTATATCGTGCCTAGGAAAAACGCCCCATTACGAACCCAACAGAAGTCTCAGATTTCCATTTCGAGTCTTCGTTCGAAAGTTATTTGAAAAGAACTCCAGCGATAAAATCACTAACTCATTATTTCCAAATGACGATTTTACCCCTGGGTGACATCTCTCACAGAAGGCCCGCGCCCACAACTTTTACACCTCACCTAGGGTAAATGGAACACTCTGGACGTAACTATGCCCTCAGATTTCTGATCCAAGATACCTTTTAGGATAACACACAACCCCTCCATGTGAATATCATAAAAACACTTAATATTTTTATAAAATTAATTCCGAGCATACCGGGCCTCGAAATCGCACGCCGTCTTCGTTCCTAGCTCTGGAATTATATGTAGAAATATTCCAAAGTATTACAGGGTAAAAAATAGTTCTCTACATTATTCCCTCCTTTAAGTTTTTCATCCTCTAAAAAAACTAGGAAAAATAACACGGGATACAGAGCTCACACCTAGCCTTCCCACTCCCAAGAAAACTTGCACAACACCATGCTTTCACAATACGTGAACCAAAGGGATAGTTCATACTTATAAGGAATGCTACCCTTGAGGACATGTGTAGGAACATGCACGCACCACATCAGTTGCGACACATGGAAGACATCGTGCGCCCACTCCTACTGTTGGAAGGGTAGAGCAAGATGGTAGGTAACCTCTCAACCACTTGCACGATTCCCGAACGGCCCAAAGAAACTCAGGGGACTTCCCCGACCGAACCTCTACTTTCCACATCGCAACCGAAATCACAATTTGTTCCTGGAACGTGGTATCATGATTTACACCTTCAGAATACCCATATGTTGAAACACCCAAGGATATCTGGTCACACAAGTTTTCACAGTCGGTGCATCACAACTGAGACTCTCTTACATGCTCAAAAAGTGGATGAGTCAACACCATAGACTGAAGAAAATTTTCACCCTCCTGGTCCACCAGGGTCAACAGTAGGGAAGCTAATTACTAAAAAACTTCCTACACCTGATGAGTCTGGGACTCTCTCTCACGGTTTTGATCGCATCACAAAAACGCGTCTTAGTGGGGGAAGAACCCCTCTTTCCAGTGCATTCAAAGCTACGTCGGACAACACCAACACATGGTTACACTGATACCCTGTGTCACCCTTGGTAACCCCTCTAACAAGGAGTTAAATGAAAATAGTACCTCACGTAGTGTCTAACAAGTTCTACTGAGAAAAGTAGAAAAAGACATGGAGCGTACCTCTTATCATCTCATGCGTTGCAGGGTTGTAGACATCCATAGCACATAGCCTCCTGCAGTCCCGTCCGTCAGCTCCCTGGGCCTGACATGGGCCACCTAGTGGTGGTGGAAGGACCTCGAAACATCGTCCGCCAACCACAATTATTCCTGCCAACACCGCCTCCCTGGGGACCACCCTGTCCTCACTTGGGAGTTATCTGATCACGACACTGCCTCTGTCGTGGCGGTACATCTACCAACTATCTGGAAAACTCAGCACATTTGGTCAAGTAGTCTCACTCCACATGACCTCGCACATCACAAACATAACACTAGTTCTCCCTGGGCTACCTCGGTGCTCTACGATGTCCCCAACCATGTGCTTGAGTCTCATCAAGTGGAGAATTCTGGTGCTGAGGCCCTACCAATTGACGTCCCTATGACAAGAATTTCTCTATCACTAGTGCCTTCTCCAGCACCCTGAGATGGGTGAGGATACACAAGGGAACTACGCTGGCATGAATCCCCTCTACAGAGACCTCTCTCAACTTTTGTGCTCAAAAGTTGCCATCATGGACCACGTCCAAAGAGTACCGAGTATGGTCTATGAACCCAGTCACGTACTCAACCACTACCATCACTCCCCGTTGAAGCTCCAGCAGCTCCCGAAACCGTAAAAAAATGTAAGTAGGAGGGGTAGTACTCCTCATGAAATAGTTGCTAGAAGTCATCCCACGGGAGTACCGACTCATCGTGCATCTGAGTAACCCTAGCTCTACTAACACGAAACTACTTGGTGGAAAAAGACTGGCTGTCAAAGCCACCATCAACCTGTCAGTGTCCGAACAAGCCTGAAGAGGCAAACCACCAACTCTAGCCAACCCTTCACTGTCTGAGGGTATGGCTCACTATGGAACCTCAACGGTCTCTGACGCTAGAACTCACATAGCGCGCCCAGCTTGTGCTCGCCATCGGCCTTCATTTCCTGTACTATATGTTACTCCACAGGTGGAGGTTCTGATTCCTGTCCTCATGGAGAAAAGGGTAACCGTATGATGGATCTTGAACTGAGGCCTTGTCAGTCACGGAGTCGTCATCACGAACTGGAGCTAGTATCCTGGATGGCTATCATTGTGGAGACATCCTGAATCTGATCAAGGAGTACCGTGGTCAAATGAGCATATATATATCAATAACGATGGGGAGATGACTTAAGAATGACAGTCAAAGACTCAATCCTATATGATGCATGAACCAAATTCCCTACAAAAAGTGTCTCAGTGTGCCGACTCATCAAGCGGGTTATCAGGGTCATGGTGAATGGATACGTCATCTGTTGCACCATCACTAGACTCTCTGGCCTGAGAGCCACTCTCGAGACACATTGACACTATTACCCCAAAACTCAACCAATTCCTTTTTAGGGACGTCCGAACAACACCCCAAAAAATGAACCACCTCTGATACCACTTTTTCATGACCCGACCCGTATCAGGGCTCGAGACGCAACTACCCCAAGCCCGCCTCCATAGGCCAGGGGCTGACGACTAGTGTCGAAGTCACAACAAACTAGGGGAGACCTTTTCCTAATAAACTGTACACACACACGCGGATAACTCAATGCAGAATTGCAGAGTAAAAAGGAAACCAAAGTAAAAACAACTATAACCCAACCACAGGCATGCATCAACTTCTAAATAGAACAAGTATAGTGCTGAAAATTACTGACAAGTAAACTAAACAGAAAAAAAAAGGGAAAAAACGTGCCCAACTAGAAAGGTGCCACAACCCAGCAATAGGTAAATGAAAATAAAAATCTAGTGAGTCTCACACCTGAAAATTCTCCTACATCCACTGAACACAGCCCAAGATCATGTGTCCTCTATGCTCTTCCGTAGTCTCGATTGACCTATCTGTCGTCTGCAAGGTCACACCAAGTGTGGGCAAAGCCCAAGCAGGGGTGAGTATAAAGATACTCAGTAGGATGACCTGAAAGCTCGAAGGAGAAACAAAGGAGGTACCAAAATGGTGAGAAGTAGACAGAACAAGAACAGTATAAGAGTACAACAGAGAGAGTGTAGCTCAACCCAAAAAAATAAAGGAAGTAGACTCATCCAATCCAATAGGATCTAGACACGGAAAGCATGTGGCATACCCTATGCATCTTTGCCCCTCCTAGAAGGAGAGTAACTGAACCCCAGGAGTGGGAACAAAATTATGGTGTATATACATGCTCAAAAAGAAACCCGAACGAGTGTGTAAGGGGATCTCTATCTCTAAGCTTAGCCCAAGAGAAGTCTCCAACAGTTCAAAGGATATCCATCACTGATTCCCAACAGTCCCGCATGCCCAAGCTGCCTCATCGCTGAACCGTACAACCAAGGGTCCTGCTATGGTAATCACGGAGAAAAGTCACTAACTAGCCTCATAGAAAAGGCTGAGTCTGGAAGAATTCGTCGGGTAACCCACTACCCAGCCCAGCTGGAGGGTAAACCCTAAAATCAATGGGTAACCCACTACCCAGCCCCGCCGGAGGGTAAACCACAAGAGGTCATCAGGTAACCCACTGCCCAGCCCCGCTGGAGGGTAAACCACACAAGAGGTCATCAAGTAACCCACTACCCATCCCCACTGGAGGGTAAACCACAAGAGGTCATCAAGTAATCCACTGTCAAGCCCTGCTGGAGGGTAAAACACAAGAGGTCGTCGGGTAACCCACTGCCCAGCCCCGCTGGAGGGTAAACCCTAAATTCAACGGGTAACCCACTACCCAACCCCGCTGGAGGGTAAACCCTAAGTTCAATGGGTAACCCACTACCCAGCCCCGCTGGAGGGAAAACCTGGAACTGGTCTGATATCTCCACACTACCCGTGCCATCACTGGGTGTCACTAAAATCGCTACCATGCATAGGTTCGAAGTGCGTCAAAGGAACCTCCGACCAACGCCCTTTCATGTTTCCACATTTAATGAGATCTCAAAATAGGATCCACTCTCCCAAACGAATTACACCGTTGTAATCATCGCGGAAAAGCATGCGAGATAGACTATTTACTCACTGGAAACAGGCTCCTAATGGAAAAGTTAATCAACACCACTTTATGCCCATACAACGTCTCATGGGGCCCACACCTCAGTCCCGAAAAAGGTCGTGGAAACTACGCCATCACGATGCTCTTGAAAAAACACACCAAAACGACTACTCATTCTCCCCGAACAGAAGGCGGATGAAAAAGTCACAAAATGTTGCTCACAGCTTAAAAGACGGCCCATGGGGCCCATGCCTCGACCCCGACTTCAATGCCTGAAACCACCCCGATCAACTTCTCCTCGATGCTAGGGTCACAACACTGCTAACAACGCCTAAAATGGACTTTGGATGCGGAATCTTCAACTCCCAACTTTATATGCAAACAGGGCCCTCTGGGGCCCACACCTCGACCCCGAAACACGTCACCCAGATCGTATCATTGTGTTCCTTGCAGATAACCACGCAGCATAGGCTATTCATTTTCCCTGAACGGACTTATGAAGCATAAGTCGTAAAAACGCAGCATACGTCCGAAATCCACCTTGTGGGGCCCACGCCTCGGGGCTGAATTTAGGCTGGTGGATTGCGTTGTTGCAATCCCATTGGAAAAACACTCAGAAACGAGCACTCAAACACCCCAAATGGATGTCGGGTGAAAAGGTGGAATTTCACCGTAAGACGTGCGAACTAGGCCCTGTGGGGCCCAGAACTTGTCTCCAACTTGAACTCTTCGGAAAGCATCTCAAAAAGTCCGCACGAGGACTGGGGTCACGCTGCCGCTGACGGCGCGTCAATCGGACATCCCAAGCAGGAGTTAGGTCCGACATAAGAATTGTTAATTAACTAAATAATTAATTAATTATTCACATTAAGTATTTCGTGCCACCGAGCAACAAAACCAGACCGCAAGGGTTTCAAACCAAATTTGGAAGGACCGTCTCAACTCCAGGGCCACAGCGCCTCTGACGGCGCATCAGACGGACATCCGGCTCATGAAGCATGTTCGTCGTGAGCTTTAATAATAATTTATTATTATTAAATTAAAACTCTTTGGGTCACCTATCTTCAGGAGAAGAACCCAAAAAAACCCTGAAACTCACTTTGAAAATTCCATCTCGCCAACACAAACCCGCAGCTGCAGACAGCGCGTCAAACGGACGCACCGTTTAGAATATACGACCCCTTGAACGCAAGGGGCCCAACCAGGCCGGTTCACCCCGGCCGGCCCGGTCCGAACCGTCGACCCACGGCCCAGCCGCGGGTCTGTCCCGACTCGCCGCGGCCTGCTCCATTTCCACCGGGCCACGTGTCCCAGTTCGTTTGAACAGACTGACCTTCCTGGCTGGTCTCCCCCTTCGCACGTCGCGTCAAGGAGGACCCGCAGCACGCGGATCCTGTTCCCCCGAGGTCGCCACCTCCACCGACCAGCCAACCTGGCTGGTCCCTTCTCGTCGTGTCAAGAAAAGGAGACCCACCTTCAGTGGGTCCTTTTCTCCTTCGCACACTCAAGGAAGTCAGCGCCTTGGGTTCCCCTTCGACCGCGACAGACCCAGGGTCGGCCCTCCTGCAGCACACCACCACACCTCGCTGCGACCCACGCCACCCGACACCGCTCCTGTGCTCCCCCAACCACCTCTCACCGCCTGCTCCTGCTCCTCTATCGTCCCGGGCTTCACCACCCACACACGAACCAGCACCTTCACCACTCCAGTGCCACCTCCTCCCGCTGCTCCGCCTTCCTCACTGACAACACCCAACGCCGACACCTTCGAAGCCCCGGCACGCGCCGCCTCGGCTCCTCCCAGAGCTACCCCGACCGCTACACACTGGTCGAATGTCATTTACCCCGCTGTGCCACCCTGAACTCCGGCTACCACCCTTTCCAGATTCGGGGCTTCCGACGGCCGTCGCCACTGCTCCGGTGACCTGATTCCAAATCCGAAGGAGGATTTGGAACCCTCAGTGTGAGGCCTTCGCAGAACCTTCCCCCGATCGTCAATCCAACAAGATTTAGCACGTCCAAAAATTTGGACGAAGAACGCCCAAGAACTAAAACTAAAATGGGGCTCGGTCATTGGACGTGTTCTTTCATCCAATGCCCCAATTCTAAAATTATCAAATTTTAAACGACAAATCTGATGAAATTTTAATGAAACAAAGAAGGTGTGAAATTTTACAAGAATCCTACCTCGAATCGGTTGTGCGTTGTTGGCGACGCGTCCACAACGCCCCCGCTTTGATCCTCCAAAGTTCCGGTGGAGATCGCTCCTCGATTCGATGAAGAACAGCAAATAACGCCGAAGAACAGGAGAGAGAGAGAGAGAGAAGGGAGAGAGAAGGGAGAACCCTAACTCCAAACTCATATTCTTCTATTTATAGAAGAATCTGCTTAGTGCGGAATCTAAAACTGTCACGCCCTCTCATTTTATATCGGGCCTAGGAAAAACGCCCCATTACAAACCCAAAGGAAGTCTCGGATTTCCATTCAGAGGCTTTTTTAGAAAGTTATTTGAAAAGAACTCCAGTGATAAAATCGCTAAGTCATTATTTCAAAATGATGATTTTACCCCTGGGTGACATCTCTCATAGCAGGACCATGCCCGCAACTTTTATACCCTGCCTAGGGTAAACGGCACGCTGCAGATGCAACGGTGCCCTTAGATTTCCGATCCGAGCTACCGTTTAGGATAAAAGACAACCCCACCACGTGCATAGCATAAAAACACTTAATATTTTTATAAAATTAATTCTAGGAACACTGGGCCTCGGAATCGCATGTCGTCTTCGTGCCTAGCTCTAGAATTATATGTAGAAATATTCCAAAGTCTTACAGGGTAAAAACTGGGTCTCTACAATATCCTTGTAAGAAGTTTAATAGATTTGGAAAGAAGGGAAATCTGATCCCAATATATATTGGTCCCTTCAAAATTATTGATCGTATTGTGATTATATATTGTCACTTGGCACTTCCATTGAATCTATATCAAGTTCACGATATGATCCATGTATCTCTCATGATAATGTACATACATAATCATTAACATGTTCTATAATCATAGTTCATACCTCTACACCAATATCAATCTTATGAGGAACAATCAATAGAGATTCAGAGCAAATGTGATACGAAACAAGACCACTCACCTGATCAACATTTTATTGTAAATTCATAAAATTGAGGAAGATATGTTGGAACTTTATGATGCAATGGGTTATAATTATCCTTATTTTTTTACATCAAATTGATAAAATTTTGAGACTGAAATTCTTATAAGGGGGTAGAATGTAACAACCTAATATTTTATGATATATTTCTCTCTGAATTTTTTTTTTTGATAGTTTTCTTTACATGCAACACTGATTTTAAATGAACCACAACAACCTATTAAAATATAATTATTTAAAAATTATATCATTTTTGAATTCATCATGTTAATATTAGTTTATGTTGGAATTTTATAATTTTTCTGAAAAGATTGATTTTTTAAATGAATAGTAAAAAATAAAGATTTTTGTAAAACTGTCATTTATTTAATTTAAAAATCCCCATAATTATATGATTTTAATCAAAAATTAACATAATTATGCTTTGGTTATATATAATCTAATGAATTACATTTGAATTACCATTATTCTTGATTTTAGAATAATTTCATTATTGGACTTAAAACTCATTTTCTAGAAAAAATCATTGCATTTTGTGATTTTATAATAAATTAATTTATATTAATTATTTAAATTAAATTTTATAAAATATATTAAATATTTCGAATTATGAGGTTAAAATTTGGTAAATAAGTCCCTTTTATTTCTTGTTATTATGAATTGTAACCTTAGTGAATATTTGTTACATCGGTAAAGGTAAAATGGGTAAAAAAGGTTAAAATTTTGGGATAAGTATTTACAATTTCTTTAACACATTCCCTTATCCATTTTTATGAATTTATTTTAGAAATTTCCATAAAATTTTTCAAAATATGGCCACTTTTTTCCATTTTTCTTTGATATTGACCTTTATTTTACTTTAAGAAAAGTATAAAAAAAAAATCACACTCTTGACTTTAACATCCCTAATAGTTTTCCATAAGAATAAAAGGAAGTTATATTCAGTTTTAAATTTTCATTTGAAATATGAATTCTTATTTTTATAATGTTAATTTATTTTTAAATTTTAGTGATTTAATAATTACCTTAAATTCTTATGCAACATCAACATAATATTTATTCAATTAATTGAAAAATAAAATAAATGATTTTAAAAATATTAAATCAAAAGGCCCAGGAGTGAATCAAAGATCCAACCCTACCAAATTTTATTAAAAAATAAAGTACAAATACAAAGCGTCAAAAGGGAGGTTTACAAATATGAGAAAACAACTTGCCACATGCATCAGCCTCAACAAATTGCACACAACAATCAAGAGCCACAAAAGACCATTCTGAGCTTGACTCCTCAATAGCCTTCTTTGATAAAGCATCAGCAACCTGATTGGCCTCCCTATAAGAATGAGTAACATCAATGACAATGGTGTCAAGAAGACATAGACATTCAATCCAATGGGGCATTAAAACCCAAAGAACATTCATGGATCGGTTTTTGAGAAGATCCACAACCACCATAGTGTCTGATTCCAACCAAAGAAAGTGCCATCCAAAATGAACAACATATTTAATAACTTTGATCATGGCCCACAATTCAGCTTCAATTGTAGAGCCCTTCCCAATATAATGATGAAAACATCCTTTGAGAAAGCCCCGATAGGTATGAAAAATGCCACCACAACTCGAAGGCCCAGGTGACCCAGCAGCCGCACCATCAACATTGATTTTCATCCAAGAAGGGATAGGAGGAATCCATCTGATATATTTTAGAATCAAAGGTTTCCTGGGTCTACCACTCACACCAAAGTTCCTCAAAAAAATAAAGTCATTCAACCCATTTTGCATACAACCAGTTTGTATCTTAGCAGCAGTGCAAACAGCCCTATGAATAGCTCTAACACCAGAATGAAAGGTGGGTGTGATACCCTCAAAAAGTTGAGCATTAAGATCCCTCCAAATAAACTCAAGAGAATAGGAAATAGCAACCGTAATAATATTCCTAACCTGATCACTGCATCGGGAAAAAGCAGAAGACTGAAGGAGACTATCAAGCGAGCTGACATCCAAACAGCACCCATTCATATCTTGAATATACTTCCAAAGACTGCAAACAAGGGAACAAGAGAGAAAAAGATGATCAAGAGATTCCACAGCCACTCGGAAAATAGGGCATGCCGAAGCAAGATGGAATCCAGCTCTTTGAAGAATGCAGTGAACTGGGAGTCTTCGTTTCCAGATTTTCCATAAAATCAAGTAAGTAGAAGGTGGAATAAAGAAATTCTTGTAGGCAAGTAGCCACCGAGGTGTAGGAATCTACCCAGTACAGAGATATTTGTACATATCCCGAGTGGTAAGAATTCCTTTTCTAATCAATTCCCAGATAAAGATATCACGATCCATGTACCTATAAGTGATAATTTCAATTTGTAAATGAGGGGGGATGAGCTCCAATAAACCCGGACAGGCAGCCTGCAAAGAGGAAATATGAGCAGTTGACAGGTGAGGAGGAATCTGAACATCCTATTGAATATGTCAGGATAACCAAAGAGTGCTCTATATATTCATCTTAGATTCCCTGCTAACCAACCATTTTGAATAATCCAAAATCCCAATAAAAGAAGACCTCAAAGCAGGCCAAACAGAAGATAGAAGGTAGTGAAGATATTCTGTCCAGAAGCGTGAAATTAAAAATATTAAAATTAATAAAATTTGAATGAATTATTGTGTACCAAAAAATTATCTATATAAATATATCATACTAGATATGTGAGAACTGATTAAATTAAAATTGCATCTTTATATTGGCGTCTTTATTATCAAATTGAATGAATAGTGTCAAAAAAGAACATAATGATATTTTATGAAAATACTATTATATTAAATTATTTAAAAATTATAAAAATATTAAAAGTGGATAAGTGGGATAATATATGGTCTAGATTTTCATCCCTTGTCCTTTTTTTATCCAATTTTAACCTTATATATAAAATTATAATCATTTAATATTGAAATACTTGTCACCATGGTTAAGGTTAAAAATGGTCAACAAAGGGGTTAATAAAAAATACAAGGTTTAAAATGACATATAATCCTATATAAATTTTATTTGATGATTATATATGGAACCTAACCTCCTTGTATTCAAATCCATTCCATTTTGGAACTATTTTACATGAGTTAAATACATATTATATTATAATATTTCACAAATTCCTAAAAGTGCCCCTCCCCTCACTCATAAAAGGGTACACATTATCTCCTTTAATTACAAAACTTTTAGGAATATATCTCAACAAAAATGAAATTAATTTATCGCACATGCTCTCAAAAATATTTATTTGTGATTTTACTAAGTGCAGCACAGTGGATGACCTAGGTCATCTCTCAAAGGAGGAAGAAAATTAAAACAACTTCTTAAAGTTATTCTAAAAATAAAATAAAATAGAATAAAAACACAACTTGAAATGATGGGGGTTGTTTATAGTTTATAAATATAGAATAAATTTTCTGGAATAAGACTGTATTTTTTTTTTTTTTTTTGAAATGAAGTTTGATTAAAATGACACAATAAGAAGATGTTTTTTTAGAAAATATTTAGAAGGCGTAATAAATATAACTCTACATTTTCACTCAATTATTTGTCATTATCATTTAAATTAACATCTATTTAATTATAATCCTCTAATTTGTTAACCCTCTAACCCTACGGGAGTTAACTTAACCATAAAGAAAAAATTACTTAAACCCTAGGCTAGCTTTGGAACACGCAATCGCAGCACCCTACTTTGATTGATGATATAAGGTTAGATTATGGTTAGTGGTTAATTACAAAATATATCAATTATGTAAATGAGGATTAATTGAGTTTATAGAATATATTTTAACTCTACAAACTTATCCCGTGTGGTCTTGTATTACCGATTAAGTTCATGCTCTCACAATTTACACAAAATCTTGACCACGAGTGTTTTTGCGTTAATTGTTCAATTGCTTACTTAGTTTATTATAATACAAAAACTCAATTAATGAATCGTATTAAGTAAATTAAAGTGTCTCATTGATTCAAAATAAATGAATGAATAAGGTAATAGGTAGATTGATTACTAAAAAGAGCTACTCTTCCATGGGCGGTGTAGTCATCATGGAGACGTTTTGCATGAGCAAAGGATTGAAAGGGTAGCACCCAATCTCGTCTCCACTCTTGATTCCAAAACAATTAGTAAGATTAATAGAAGAATAAAAGTTAAAAACACATAAGATTAATTAAAGAAAATTTTAAATTACAAACATGAAATCAAATAAATACAAAGAGGAGGTGGGAGAGGAGAGCCTTTTTGGAAGAGATGTTTGCACAAGACCATACTTCTTCTAAGAGTTTTTAGGGGCTCCAAAGAGACACCCATTCGTCCACACCTTCCCAATTCCTCTACCAGACCTCCCAAAGAGTGAAAATCCCATTTAAATAGATTTTTTTAGGGCTAGGGTTACATAACTTTTTTAAGTGTGAAATGAAAACTCGGACAATATTTTATTCCAAGTTGTACCACATAGTTGACCTCCAAAACGTGTGAATAGGCCGGAATTATAGAAGGAGGATTTTTTTCTAATTATTTCCCCTAGCTTCTCTCCAACTTTGGGCTCAATTAAAGTCTGTATGAAGAAGATACGGCCCAAATAGTGAAGGGGTGTCCAATCTAGATGGTTCTGTCCAACTTTGTCTTCATGGCCCATTTACTCCACTCAAATTCATGATCTAGCTCCAATGTATTAAATAGAATTTGTATCCCATTAAGTTAGTAACACAATAACAAAATTTTAAGTCAAAATATTTTACATAACAATATTTATTCTTTAAATACTACAGTGAATTTTAAAAGGGTAAATTGGATTTTTCATCAAATTTGCAAATGAATGATCTAATCCCAAAAATTTCATAATTGTTCATATTTAACATAATGTGAGGAAATTATATCATTTATTATAAATAAAATATTCAATAAATTTTTTTTATCAACTCCCCCACACTTACCCTTTTGCACACCTGGGCAAAACCTCATATCAAGTAAACATCAATATCAAATCAAAACAAATTTTAAAACACATATCCTTGAGATCCAAAAATTCCACACCAAGAAACAAAAGATATCATGCCGCATAAAACCATTATTTCAAGTTCTCCATTTATATAATTCAATATATTTCCACTTTATTTATCCTCCCATGCACAAAACACTTACCTCAATTGAATTTTCTCTTATCACACAAATGTCAATTTTTAGCAATGTCTTTCTCATCAAAACTCATACAAGGGTCACCATAGGCTCGATAAATTCCTAAATATCCACCCGATGTGAGTTAAGGACATATGTTAATACTGAGTACTTTTTAAGGTTGTTCTATGTATTTTGGTTGGTATGATTAAGATGTGAAAAATTCTAAGGTTGAATGAGGAGGGTTGACTCTTTTTGAAGAAAAATTTCATTAATATAATTTTCATTTTAATATGGTCTCCTCCTTAATCCCCATAGCATCAATTCATGTTCATCATAATGAAAATAAAAGGAATTTTCACACCATTCAACATTTCAGCAGTAAAAATGTCAATCTTCTCAAACATGATTTTCTTGAAATCTCCAGATAGGAACAACTTTCTATCTCTATTAGAAGCTCCAGAAAGGCACAACTTCACTTATCATGAAATCTCCAGAAAAGGAACAGCTTTCAATATGATGATTTTCTTCATTAGAAAACACATCTCTTCAAAATTTAATTTTCCACCCAAATTATCACATAATTTGGTAGCACAACACAAGATAGCTTCCCCCACACTTAAGTTCAATTAGATTATGCAATTTTACTTCAAGATTTGATTGGATAGTTAAAATTGGCTTGTAATGTGGCTAACCTAACAGGATTTTCATGGATTCTAAGGGATACAAGGATTAAATTTTCATGGTAGTCCATTATAAAAAAATATATTCTTGAAATAGGGGCTTTAATACCAAACAAATGCCTCAATAATTTAAACACAAGTACCTAAAACCCTCAAGTTTTGACAGGAATAAATCAAATTCTGGTTAAATCAAGCATGGTTTGGTTATCTCAAGAAGTGAGGTAAATGTAAAGAATATGAAAAAATGGTTCATAATCCTCACAAGAAAGTGATTTCAAATATAATGACAGTGAGATGTGTCATCAGATTCAAAATTCAGTGTACTTTTCATGAAATGACTAAATATTTGAACTTGAAACAAATTCATTTTCAACATTCATTTAAGCTTGTTTTCATGGGATATATTGTTTCACTTATTGATATGAATTTCAAAATGGTTATGAGAATCATTTAAACTCAAAAGTTTCAAAAACACACAAAAAATTGAAAAATAAACACACAAAATTTGAAAAACACGCATTTTTTTTGTTTTGTTTTTTTAAACAGAAAAACAATTGAAATTACTAAACTAAAAGGTTCCCTCCCTCACACTTAAAATATTGCATTGTACTCAATGTGAACCCATGAGATGATATATGCACATGAAATGTATAATTTTAAATAGGAAAAATAATATAAAAGTGAAAGGGTTGGGAACAGCCTGCTATGCTCAAGTGATGATGACGTTATGCAGTGTGATGAAATCCACTACATCAGTAGGAAGTCCCTCAATGTATTTCTTCAAGCGTTTCCTGTTGACTATAAATCTCCTTCTCATGTCCTCTTGTGTTATATCCACTACACCATAAGGAAAAATATTATTCACAACATAAGGACCTAACCATTTGGAACACAACTTACCCGGCATCAACTTCAGTCATGAACTGTAGAGAAGGACTTTCTCTCTAACATGAAACTCCCTTTGTTGGATCATTTTGTCATGATTTTCTTTTGATCTTTCCTTATAGAGCCTTGAGTTCTCATATGAAGACAATTTAATCTCCTCAAGATCTTGAATTTGCATCTTCCTTTGGATTCAATCTTGGTCCAAATCCATGTTGCATTTCTTTATAGCCCAATAAGCACGATGATCAACTTACATGGAGAGATGACATGCCTTCCCAAAGAAAATTCAAAATGGGGACATACAAATGGGAGTCTTTTATGCTGTCATATAAGCCCAAAATGCATCATCCAAGCACTTTCTTCAATCCTTCCTATTTGGATGCACAGTTTTTTCCAAAATTTGTTTCAACTCAGGATTTGAAACCTCAGCTTGTCCATTTTTTTGGGGGTGGTATGGTGTTAATGTTTTGTGTGTCACCCCATACTTCCGAAGAAGGGAAGAAAGATTCTAATTGTAGAAGTGTGTCCCTTGGTCACTGATGATGGCCTTCAGTACTCCAAACCTGCAAAAAATATGCACTTTGACAAAGTCCACAACAACATGAGAATCATCAGTCCTGGTGGCCTTACCCTCCACCCATTTACTCATGTAATCAACAGTAAACAAAATATACAAAAACCCAAATGAACTAGGAAAAGGACCCATAAAATCAATGCCCCACACATCAAAAATATCATAGAATAGTATGGGTTGTTGAGGCATTTCATGTCTCCTAGAAATGTTTCATGTGTGTTGGCAACGTGATCATGACTTACAATACACATGAGAATCATGTAATAAGCTAGGCCAATATAACCCAAAGTCTAAAACTTTCCTAGCTACCCATTGGGTTCCAAGGTGTCCACCACAAGCAAGTGTATGACAGAATTGTAGAATAGACTCAAACTCATGATTAGGAACACACCTCCTAATAACTTGGTCACTACACATGCTCCATAAGTAAGGATCATCTCAAACATAAAATCTTGACTCTCTCTTTAATTTTTGGACTTGATGTTTCTTTAAATTTGTAGGGATTTCAGAGGCAACAAGGTAGTTAACTAAATCTGCATACCAAGGATGCGTACCTGAGATGGTATAAAGATGCTCATCGGGGAAAGTGTCTCAAAGTGGTACTCGGTCCAAGGTGTCATCCTCTAGTGTGTGAGTAAGCTTACTCATGTGGTATTCCACCAAGTTTTCTGACCCCTTCTTGTCCTTTATCTCAATATCAAATTCTTGAAGAAGGAGCATCCATCGGATTAGCCTAGTCTTTGTGTCTGTCTTCTTCAAGAGGTAACTCAGAGTTGCATGGTTAGAAAAAACAACTACTTTAGAGCCCAATAAATATGAAAGGAATTTATCTAAAGATAATATAATAGAAATAAAATCCTTTTCCATGGTTTTGTAGTTTTATTGGGCTAAATCCAGTGTCCTCAATGCATAGGCAATCACATGTGAACGTCCCTCCACCCTCTGAGATAAGACATCTCCAACCGCAAAGTTGGATGCGTCACACATAAGCTCAAAAGGAAGCTCCCACCATGGGGGATATATGATTGGTTTAGTGGTTAGACACTTCTTTATATCATCAAAGGAAGTCCTGCAAGAATCATCAAACACAGAATCAGAATCCTTTTGAAGTAATCGCAACATAGGAAGAGAAATATTACTAAAATATTTGATGAAGTGTCGATAAAATCTGGAATCCCCTAGGAAAGATCTAACATCACACACACATGAAGGATATGGTAAGGATTAAATAATTTCTACCTTAGATCTATCAACCTCTATCCCATGTTTTGACACTACATTCCCTAAGACAATGCCATGCTCTACCCTGAAATGGCACTTTTCAAAGTTCAAGACCAGATTATTCTCAATAAAACGATTAAAAACCTTTCCCAAACTATGTATACATTCATCAAATGAGGTTCCATATACTGTAAATTCATCCATAAATACCTCCATGCAGGTCTCAAGAAAATTAGAAAAAATACTCACCATGCATCTCTGGAAGGTACCTGGGGCGTTGCAAATTCCAAATGGCATCCTTCGGTAGGAAAATGTGCCAAAGGGATAGGTGAATGTATTCTTCTCTTGATCCTCTGAAGCTATAGAAACCTGAAAATATCCAGAAAAACCATCCAAGAAACAATAATGTGTCTTGCCAGCTAGTATCTCGAGCATTTGATCAATAAATGGTAAGGGAAATGGTATTTGCGAGTAGACTGATTTAGTTTCCTATAATCAATACACACACGCCTACTGTTTTTCACCCTCATTAGAACTAACTCATCTTTCTCATTTTTAACAACTGTAACACCACTTTTCTTAGGAAAAAGTTGAATAGGACTTACCCACTGATAATCTGAAATGGGAAGGATTATACCTTCTTCGAGTAATTTCTCAACTTCTTTTTTAACAACTTCCAGAAGGGTTGGATTTAGTCTCCTTTTTGGCTACCTAACCGTTTTATCCCTATCCTCCAAGAGAATACTATGCATGAAAATGGAGGGGCTAATACCTGATATGTCATCCAAGGTCCACCCAATTTCCCTAATGTCTCCCTCAAAATATTCAAAAGTTTTTCTACATGTTCAAAAGGTATATTGTTATCAATGATAATAGGTAATTTTTCACCACTGAACAAGTATGAGTATTTGAGATTAAATGGAAATGGCTTGAGTTCCAATATAGGGTGTGATGTATGGATGGAGAAATTGAAGGAACTAAAATATGTGCACAATGAACATCAGCATCAAAATATACATCATAAAAATCAGAGAATAAAGCATCAAATCCATTAGCATACTCAACAGCCATGTCATAATCAGAGTTCAAATGATCAAAATTAGAATGTGATTCCATTTCAAAATCAAATCTGAGAGAGTCTTGTGCATTATAAATAGGTGTGTAAGTACTCTTAGACATCAAAATAGAACCAATAACCATAATCTCCCTAAGCATAGGACAATAAAAATCCCTGGAGTTTTTATTTGGTAGTTCAAAATGAGAGATAACAAAAGCAGAATGGTCCTTGGAGGGGTACTTCATGGATTCCATAACATTAAATATAACAACTTCATCTCCAAACATCATGGAAATTGTACCCTCATTGACATTTATGATAGTTTTTGCAATTTTGAGGAAGGTTCTACCTAAGATAATGGGATAATGAGAACTAACCTGGTCATCCTCCATGTTAAGAATGTAGGAATCTGCTGGAAAGATCACGTATCTTACCCGAACAAGTATATCCTCAAGGACTCCCGCTGGATATGTTGTAGCTCTATTCTCCAACTGCACCACTACTATCATCGGCTTCAGCTCACCAACCTACAAAGAAGAGAATACAGAGTGAGGCATCACATTTATAAAAGCTCCCAAATCACAAAGATCATTAGAAAAGTGTAACTCCCCTATGGTGCATGGTATGGTGAATGTCCTTGGATCCTTACACTTTGTTGGAATTGCTAGAGTTGGTGTAATGAGTGATGACACAATCCTTCCAAGATTGATCCTCTCATTTACCTTGATCCCTCTTCGATTGGTACAAAGTTATTTTAAGAATTTGGCATACCTTGGTATTTGTTTAATGGCTTCGAGTAAAGGTATGTTTACCTCCACATTCTTGAATGTGTCCAAAACTTCTTTTTTGCATCACCTCCTCAACCATATTCTTGGTTTGTACAACCTTGTTTAGAAATGGAAGGGGTTTAGTAGGAATGTTGTCATTCTTTTTCTTACCTTTATCTTTCTCTTTTTGTTTCTCTTCAGCTAGTCTTGAATGGGGATTCTACGGATTTGAGGTGAATTCTGGTGGAATGGTAGGTACAGATGTATCATTAATTTTCTTCACACTTCTCAATGTGATGGCACTAACATTCCCCTTGGTATTTGGAGTAGGTTGGGATGGTAGATTTCCAGAATTCTTACTTACCAATTCATGGAGGGTAGTGGCAATCTAGCTCATTTGATTCTTCAACTCCCTCAGCTCCAAACCTTGACTCTTCAGCTCATTCTATTTATTAAGAAAATTTTGATTCAAAAGTTCATTAGTGTTAGAATCTACCTTGGTTGGGGGATTCCCTTGTAGTTGTCTTGTTGATGCTTGAGATTCAAATCTCTTTTGGGGTTGTTGGAAAACATGCTGGTAAGGTGGAGGCTGCTGAAAGTTTTATTGAGAAGGGGGGCTTTGTCATTGTCTAGAGTCATACCTCATGTCTGATTAATCCTTACACCCTTGGTTTTATATTTGAGCAAATGAATCAAACTTCTTTTGGGGTTATGTCTATTGTTGCTGCTGATATGGTCTCCCTAGGAATATTGTTGCACAATCCTTTGTCTCTTGTAGTAACGTGAAACGGGCGGGCTGGGACGGGGCGGTCCAAGCCCGCACGGGTTTGATCCCATGCGGGTTTGTCCGCAAAAGCCCGCATATAATGCGAACAAAAAATTTCAAGCCCGCCCCGCCCCGCATAAACCCGCGGGTTGCCCGCAGGCTTACCCACATTTACAAAAAAAATACTATTTCTAATCATTTAAATACTGTATTTTTTATCATTCTTAAAGGTATTTGTGGGGAGAAGTATGAATTAACAATAACTAGAGTTTTAAAGGATGTGATAGAACATTTTTTTGTGGGTTAATGGTGACATGCAGTAAAGCCGACGTGGGGGAAAACTGTTGCGATAGAAAGTAGGTGAGTTATCGGTGATGGGCGATGAATGATAATGTTGGTTGTGTGGTGATGTGAACAACTAAACATGTGAATGAATAAAGTCTCTCCAAGTAATGATCAGTTTCAGAGGAAGATATTAGAGTTTTCACAAGGTTCTATCCAATTCTCTTAATAACAAAATAACATTAAATAATAACAAAATTAAATTGACCTAAAAAATATTATGATTATAATAACTCTTATAGAATTGAAACCATGCACAGGGGAAATGAGTTCCATTTTTCGAGATATGGGTTGACACACCATGTGAATATGGTTAATAATTACTATATAAATAATATATTATCATATTAAAACAATAAATATAGTCCTATTTAAAATTCACATGTGAATAAATGGTGAATTAATATGACCATTACGGTGAGAAACATATGTCACCGTTTAACCATGATTTTTTTATTAAAAAAACTAAAATGTTAAAGAAACATATATTGTAAAAATAATATATTTTTTTTAAATCAGTCCTACGGGCAAGCCCGCACCCGCGTGGGCTCAACCCGCATTGGACCGCACCCATGCAGGCTCAACCCACATTGCCCTGCACTCTAAACGGTCATAATTTTTAGGCCTTCCCTACCCCACATTCGCCCCATACCTGCAAAGCCTGCGGGCTGCGAGCCCACTTTGCATTTCTAGTCTCTTGTAGTTGTGGACAACAGTCAGTAGGGTGGCTTATCTCAGTGAAAATGCCACAAGGCCTTGAAGGAAGGGATTGAGATGTCTTTTGAGACAAAGAAATCTGTATCACCATAGTTTTCAATTATTCCAACTTGGTATCAATCAAATGAATTTCAAAAGAAGATGGACTTACCTAATGTACTCCCCTAACATGTGGTGGACCTCAATCACCAAATTGTTGGGAGTTTTGGGAAATTTTGTCAATTAATGCACGTGAAGCTACTGGGGTCTTGTCCACCAATGCTCCTCTAGTTGCAGCATCCACCATGCTCCTCTCCATAGGTGTGAGTCCTTCGTAGAATTATTGGATGAGGAGTTTCTCACTGATTTGGTGATGTTGGCAGCTTGCGCACAACTTCTTGAATCATTCCTAGTACTCATACATTGACTCTCCTTGAGCTTACTTGGTCCCTGAGATCTCCTTAAAAATGGAAGTGGTCCTTGATTCTGTAAAAAATCTCTACAAGAAAAGATGTTTCAAATCATTCCAACAAGTTACATCTTCGGGTAGTAAATAATATATCCAATCTTTCATAGCTCTATCAAGTGAGAATGGGAATGCTCTTAGTTTGATTTGATCTTTAAAAACATTTCTGGGTTTAAGAGTTGATCAAAACACATTAAATTATTTCAAATGTTTCTTTGTATCCTCACCAGATAATCCATGAAACTTTGGAAGAAGATGAATTAACCCATATTTTAGTTCAAAGTCTGATTCGAGATTCAGGTATGCAATACAATTTGATTGATATTTAATATCAGGTGAATCCAATTCTCAAATAGTTATATTAAGTTAATTTCCATTATTTTCATACATTGGTTCTTTTTTTATGTTAGAATTATAATTGTTTCCAATTTCAATGTTCTTGGAGTGGAGAAATTCTCCAACTGTTTGAATGTTGAAACTTCCCGTAGACTGTGAATGTCTGATTCGAGCCCTAAGTCTACATTCAATCTCAGGGTAAAGATCTAAGAGATCTTTGGGATTAGTTCATGTCATAAATCAAATAAAAATGAAAATAAGGAAAGTGTACCATAGTAAAATAAAATTGAGAATTTTGAGTTGATGGTCCAAAAAAAGTAGAATAAAATAAAAGAAGAAGAAAAAAATCAGATTGGGTAAAGAAGGAAGAAAGAAGAGAAGAAGAGAATAAAATGTAAAATAAAATAAATACCTCTAATTGGTTGAAATAATTACTTGCCTCCCCGAAAAAGGCACCAATTTTAAAGGACATTGTCGCACATTCTCTCAAAAATATTTATTTTTTATTTTACTAAGTGCAACACAGTGGATGACCTAGGTCGTCTCTCAAAGGAGGAAGAAAATTAAAACAACTTATTAAAGGTTTTCTAAAAATAAAATAAAAGATAATAAAAACACTACTTGAAAGGATGGGGTTTTTTATAGTTTATAAATCTATAAAAAGTTTTCTGGAATAATATTGTATTTTTTTTTAGTTTTAAAATGAAGTTCGATTAAAATGACACAATAAGAAGATGTTTTTTTAGAAAATTTTTAGAAGGCGTAATCAATCTAACTATACATTTTCACTAAATTATTTGTCATTATAATTTAAATTAACATCCAATTAATTATAATCATATAATTATTTAACCCTCGAACCCTATGGGGGTTAACTTAACCACAAATAAGAAATTATTTAAACCCTAGGCTAGCTTCGGAACATGCAATCACAGCACCTTGATTTGATTGATGTTCTAAGGTTAACTTATGGGTAGTGATTAATTATAGAACATATCCATTATGGAAATGATTATTAATTGAGTTTAGGGAATATATTTTAACTCTACAAACTTATCCCATGTGGTCTTGTATTACCGATTAAGTTCACGCTCTCACAATTTACACAAAATCTCGACATCGTGTGTTTTTGCGTTAATTGTTCAATTGCTTACTTAGTTTCTTCTAATAAAAAAACTAAATTAATGAATCATATTAAGTGAATTACAGTATCTCATTGATTCAAAATAAATTAATGAATAAGGTAAGAGGTAGATCGATTACTAAAAATATCTACTCTTTCATGGGCGGTGTAGTCATCGTAGAGACGTTTTGCATGAGCAAAGGATTGAAAGGGTAGAACCCAATATCGTCTCCACTCTTGATTCCAACCCAATTAGAAATATTAAGAGAATAATAAAATGAAAAAACACATAAGATTAATAGAATAAAATTTTAAATTACAGGCATGAAATCAAAGAAATACAAAGAGGAGGTGGGAGAGGAGAGCGTTTTTGGAAGAGATGTTTGCACAAGACCTTACTTCTTCAAAGAGTTGTGAGGGGATCCCAAGAGACACACTTTCGGCCACACCTTTCCAATGTCTCTACCATCCCTCCCAAAGAGTGAAAATCTCGTTTAAATAGATTTTGTAAGTGCTAGGGTTACATAACTTTTTTAAGTGTGAAATGAAAACTCGTCCAAATATTTTATTCCAAGTTGTACTGCATAGTTGACCTATAAAACACATCAATTGGACGACCATATAGCATGATTATGTGTTCATACGTATGTCCCAGATATTCCCTTCAAATTTGGTCTCAATCTAAGTTCGGATGAAGAAGATACGATCCAAATAGTGAAGTGGTGTCCAATATGGATGGTTTTGTCCAACTTTGTCTTTATGACCCATTTACTCCACTCAAATTCATGATCCATGTCTCATGTTTTAAATAGAATTTATATCCTATTAAGTCAGTAACACAGTTACAAAATTTTAATTCAAAATATTTTACATAACAATATTTATGGTTGAAATACTACAGTGAATTTTAAAAGGGTAAAAATGGATTTTTCATCAAATTTGCAAATGAATGATATAATCCCAAATATTTCATAATTGATCATATTTAGCATAATTTGAGGAAATTATATCATTTATTATTAATAAAATATTCAATAAAATTGTGTTTTATCAAAAAACCTAAACAATTGTCCTCTAAAATTACCTACACATGAATTAGATCTTATAGTATTCTTGAAATACCATTATAATGGTCCATAATAAGGGATCTAAATGAAGTATACCGAAGAAGAAGTAATCATCTATACGACTCTTTTAAATTTATTTATTCTTCTAGTTTATCTAAATCAGTTATACCCATAATATAATAATAAATAAATTATCATATATATACAGATATTTTATTATAATTATGATACAACCATTTTATAATTCTTTTATATCCTATGTAGAACAAAAGCATCGCTCATGCTTGCGTACGATTTAGCATCTGCACGTAATAGTGTAATTCATTTTTCATCACCAATTTACTTAAATGATTATAAATATGGAACTAATAAATATATATGATATAATTATTATTTTGGAAATATAATATTATATATACTATATCACCATCCAATCCATTGGAAAATGATAATGTCGATCGTGCATATGTGTATACTACCACCTCCACAAAGAGATGCAATTTGTTTTTCATTTTTGTTTTACATGGATAGTAATAAGGATAGATTTAATAAATTTATAATATAAATAAATTATAGAAAATATCCTATAAATTTTAATTATCATTTACCTTTCTTTTAGTCCATCTATCAAAAAGTGAAAACAACGTTCATGCATGCGTACACCTCACTGTCTCCATGAATGGTGTAATTCATTTTTTCTATCTCTATATTTTGTGGATAAATATAAATATATATGTATTGAATATATATTATATTTATATTATTAATAATATTCTTTATATGATGGAACCATGAGCTAGATGCAAGGGTCGAAACTATCGAATCAAAACATACACGAAAAAACAAAGCAGTTAACAATCGCAATAGTGATAATAATAAAATATTATTAATAAATGGGTAATAAATGGGTAATAAATTGTTATAAATAGATAATATATGGTATTATAAATAATTATATGGTTCTTTAATGTATTTTTAATCAATGTAAATTTATTATAAAGGAGGATAAAATCACTTACAAGGAAATTTGAACTTGAGGTAAAGGATTTCGTATCAATTTCCACTCTATTGAGACATATTTGGTATTATGCACCTATTTATTTTTATGTGGTGTATGTACTATAAATTTAATGTATTTAACATGAATATATATTTATTCATGATTATTACATTTTCAATTCAAGTTTATACTTTCAAGGGGTAATAATTTAAAGGTTACTAAACAGGTAATAATTTATTTTACAATATCATTTCTTTGGGATTACTTATATTTGTCACTGAATATATCATATAATATATCATAAAACCTATATATTTTGTAATAAACCAGTTTTTAACTTGAGTATTTATCCTTTATAATTTGTTTTAATTCTCTTTTATGGACCTAATATGGATTCCTAATGAGTTTGTGAAGGTCTCAGTGGTGTTTGGGGCTTGTTTGGAGCCCAGAACCTGACTTTTTGGGAGAAAAAGGCACATCATATAGTTAGATTAACCCATGATAGGTAGGATTCCTGGTTAGTTTTAATTTTTTGGGGCTATATAGTGAGTATCTGGAGGGTGCATAGTTTTATCTAACTATGCGATTTGGGCCACACGGTTGTGCAAAAACTGCAGAAAAATTGTAGAGGGTTTTTTTTACAATTGGCACATGGTTTCCCTAACCATGTGGCCTAACTGTGTGGGTTCCTCTTCCTATAGATAAATGTGCATGGTTGGCACATGGTTTGGAAAATTGTGTGACCAAACTATGTGAGGATGTTTTTTGGGTGAAATTATCATTTTCCCTTAAAAATATAATTAAACACCCCCCCCCCCTCATTTATTTTTCTTCTATAGTTGACAACCCCTACAATTTCCTCTATTTTGAAGCTTAAAATCCTTTTATTCTAGGATTTGATCCCAAGAATTTGTCTGACAAAGCTCTGCTCATCTAATTGGATCCACATCTGTACATTCTCGATTCCTTTTTAATCTTTCATCATTCTTCATCCTATCGGTGATGCTATTTTGATGCAGGATCATATGCCCCAATTTTAGGGAATTGATACGTTCTTTAGATCTATTCCAATCCAGGACAAACTAGAAGCTGATAATGGATTATGGGAGTCATAAAATTATGAGGTAGGTGGTCTATGACTCAATCCTCAAGATTTTTCATTTTATAAATTGTCGTGTGGGAATGTTGTTTTCATCAGGCATTGTCTATTAAATTTATATTCCTTACTTTTAGACATTTTAAACATGTTCTAAGACCCATTCCATATATTCTATTCAACATTGGTGGTTACGTCCACAACATCGACCACCCCAAGTAGGGTGATTTTCATATTTATGACCTTAGTGTCCATTTATGCCTTAATAGTTGGTTTTAACCTGATAGATCCACCGTTTGGGTGTGTGTCTTGACCCTACTAATGTTAATCCAATTTAATTAGATGAATTGTGATTTGATAAGTGGCTAGTACCATGTTTTCCTCTCACTTGACCCGCCTAACGTAAGTGCTTTACTTTATTAATCACTATTAATTGGAAATGAAAAGTATATTGTATATATATGACTTGGCCTAATGGATTGTAATTGAATGGATCATTTTCACATCTATAGAACCCCTTTTCATTTTTAATGGAAGTTATCATAGTAAACCATATTAAATCATTATGACTCAAATGAATTGTAAATGGTTCCATGTCTTGAGATGCCTTGTCACTTGTATGAAAGGTATGGAAAGCGCATTTAATTTGTTAAATGGAATAATTATTTTATAGACAAATTAATTAAATGAATTAATTGTAAGGTTCCTTTTATAATAACCTTGACATTTATAGGAGTGGTTTTACTCGATCTTGCCTTGGATTCCCGAGGGAATTCCTTGAGCACTCGAGGACGCCGTTTCGATTCAAGGATGTTAGTTTTCTTGGTTGATACCCACCTTGGAACCCAATCCTCTTCTATTATTGAATGCCCAGTATGGAACCGTAGGTCCATCATTTACTATTACGGTATTCCTTAGATACACCCCTTGGATCCTATGTGGCTTCTATAGACATGAGGTGCCTTGGTTACATCCTTGGTCCTAGCTATTGCTTATTCCATTTTACCTTGGATATATTCCTTGCACTCGGTTAGGTCACACTATTATGGAATTACTTGGACGATGCTCCTTGGATCACACTCTTACCCCATGATCCAGGATGCATTTACTTCTAAGTTGGTGGCCCTTGAGGTCTCGGTTTCCTTGATCATTATCTTGTAATCGTTCCATTACTAATATTAAATAGGTTTCCTTATTACATCTTGTAAACTTACTATTACTATCATGAGGTGATGTCAGTACTAGTTTTACCTCACATGACATAAATATATAAATTGGAACTTAAATTAATTAATGAATAAGTTACATATTCAGACACCAGTCAAGGGGTGAAGCAGGTACTTGGGTATTTATGTTATTGTACTGCTTTAATTTTATACATGCATTCTTACACACTATTTTAGTTTATATTACTTAGACATGATGTTATAGACACCGTTGATGGTGGCCTATTGATATTTATCTCACACCCTATTCTAGTGACACTAGTAACCAGGAAGACTACATGTATGAAGACAATGAAAAAGGGAATTGTCTCACTTAATACACTTGATTTCTTATTGTTTAGGTTGTAGTTGGTAGCAGATTCCTGAGTTGGAGCTCGGGATGCTGGGGAAAAAAATTTGTTTCTTTTTTATACTTTTGTATAGCATCCTTTTCTAATGATTTGTATCCATGTTTTCCAGCTTTATAGATACATGAAATATCATTATCATCTTTTCTATTTTATATCAGTTACACTTACTGTATTATTATTCTTGACTGCTTATGTTGTGTCATCGGTTTACTTCTACAGCTTCTATTATTTACCTATGTTCCATACTTGATCCAATGTGCTACAATCTGGTAATGAGGGAATATTATCCCCACAAATACACCCTAGACCCTCATTGCTAGTCGGTATCCTCCAACATTTGGGGAGATGTGCTTGAGGTCATGTGGCCAATCGGGCTTGGGGCACCTTCAGTGGCATTTATGTCTGGGACATCACATATTTTATTATCATCTATATATTTAAATAGTTTCCATGTTTTATTCCAACTTTTACTCTCTTTTCAATTGAATTAAGAAAATTAATATATAAATGAAAATCCAATCTAATTTCTTTTTTGATCGTGTATATTTTTCTTCCAAGTCCATATTTTTCAAAAAAAAATTAAAAAAGTCCTTTTCATTTACTCAATTTATGTGTTAAGGAAATTTTATGTTATCATAGAATTTTTAAAATGTTTGAAATGAATCTTTATAAGGTTTTCTGAAAGTATAATTTTTGACTTTCTTTACAAAAAATCAAAAGAAATCTTATTTTAATGTGTACAACATTAACAGATTTTATCAACACCATAACCATTTTATGATATCTTGATTATTTTATAAGATTTCAATGGGTTTACAAGGAAAACCCGTTAATAAATGATTATGTTGATGTTTTTCTTACATTTTACTTTATTATCCAAAGGAAATAATTTTATTACAAAATCGATATTTCTGATGGATTGATGGTTATCTTTTATCCCTTATTAATTTTGTGGTCAATAACTTTATCTTGAACCATTTAATTTATTGTGATCATTTTTAATTAGAAATTTCATTTCTATTCAATAACCATGTTTTTTTGTATCATGGATATGATTATTCTCTAAAATTTTACCATATTTATATATAGTTTTTTACTAGGAAAGTTATTTAATTGATTGGGAAATATTTCTACTCTATATTCTTTACTCAATATGGATATTTTTTATAGTATATTTTATTAGTAACTTAAATTGATCATTCAATATACGAGGAATGCATTTGAAATGTATTAATGGGTGGGGCCTAGTTATAGATATCCCCTTGATACATTGATAGTTTTCTTGAGAAAAACTAGTTTGATAGCTTTATTAAATGGGTTTTAGACCCATAGATTAAATTTTCTTGGCACAAGGATTTGACGGTAAATCTATCATGATGTCTGAGATCATGACATCCAATATTAAGAATTTAATTCATTGAGAATTCAGAAATTACTATCCATGAGATAAATTAATTGATATTATTCATGGATGCATTTCTTTCTCAAGTTATTAAATAAATGACATGTGTTTTTAGTTAGTTACCTTTTCATATTGATTACGCCTTATTTACTCATGACATCTTTTGTTGTATGTCACTCTCACCGAGAATCTTATATCACCCTTTATTTGTTTTCATTTCCCCAGGATATGAATAATGATATTATGAATTATATCAAGGTTGAAATAATTTTCTTATTCTATGTATTTTATATTTTCTATGTAATATGGTAATCATGTTTGTATGTGGTTCTTCAAGACTACTAAATTGATATGTCCATTGGGATGAGACCAATTTTATCTTATAAAAATTTAATAAAGTAGACACCAACTCAGAATTAATGAAGTTGGTTTTTCTTCATATAAAACACTAATAAACATTAAATTATATCATTATGCTACTGGTGTAATTATATTTCAACTAAATCAACTCTTAATCATCCATTAAGCATGGTATGTTCAAATTCAGGTCGTTTTTACCACATACTTGAACAATGCTATGAAATTATATCATGGGTGATTATGAGAACTTAATTAATATTATAATATGGTATATATATATATATAATGATTTTTTTGTTGTGAAAAAGATATACCAAATTTTAAATCATTAATTAAGAAAACACTCTTCGTAGGTTAAAAATCATCGATTTTTTTGTCGATTTCATCTTCTAGGATAAAGACTAAAGTTCCCATGAAAGGAAATTTAAAATTTATAAATCATTATAATTCATCGATTATAGTAACTTTAATGAAATTTTAATGATTAACTTTTGGATAAGAATGAATAACAACACTATTTTCACAAAAATAGTTCAAAATGATTAAGATTACCCACACACGACATCAAAAAAAAGAAGTAAATAAAAAATATAAATATAGGGACTAATCATAAGTGATTTTTATAAAAGTTTATGTATATGAAAATGGTCATAAAATAGGGTATTAATATATTTATTTTTTATATATAGGATCTTAGATTGAATTCAACTAAGTGGGGAAACAAGGTAAGGGGTTATTTATCTCAAATTTAATTTCTTGATACATTTTTCTAAATGTCAACCATGATACATTTAATATGATTTGATTACATACTAATGCATTCCTTTTACTATATTCATGGGGTTTTATGATTCTAATAATGTAATTTTTTTAACTTCCCATCGATTTAAATGATACCCAACTTGAAAGTGGGTTTAATAAAAATGTTACTCAAACCATAAGGTTTTTGTTTCCAATATTATTTTCAAATAAAGATTGTTTTTAAAAGATAATCCATCTAGGGATTTTTTATGATTTATAAAACTTCTCATCATTTAATTTTTATATTCATGGGTTTTTATATATTTCCTCGATATTTCATTTCCTCTTAACTCATATTTTACCTGAAGAGTTTATTTTAAGTTGAACCGACCCCGTCTCTTTATTTTGCTCAAGAACCTCCTTTTTAGATGTTCTAATTCATTGGATTCTTTTAAAAAAATTCTTATAAATACGTAAATATTATATTGATCTAATTTTATACTACTTTATCTTCGTCAAAACTTTTTAAATAAAATTTTTATGTTTTCTATATGGGTCGTTTTCATCAATGTGTAAAAAGAATCTCTTTTTAACAGTTTCCATGTGAACAATTATTCCTTCCATAATTGTAGTTTTCTATGATACTTACTTTAAAATATTTAATGACTTTCTAAAATAAAATCATATTTTACTTTATTTATAAAACAGCTCTATCATTTTTTTTTCAAAATGATCATTGATGTTTCTTATTTCCAAAACAATTTTTCATAATGATCCAAAAAATGGGTTTCATCTAAATCCACATACTTTTACATACATTATGATTTATGAAGGATATTATTCTAATGTAACCATCCAAATTATTTCCCTTGATGAACTATGTAACACCCTTTAATTTTGGAGGAATTATCCATCACTGACATTTTCTTTCATAACCATCAACTATGTCTGAAACTAACTTTTCACCCAATGTATTTCTTTGTGATTACCAAGTTTTTTATTTTTTTATTGAAGGGTGTCACGAACCAACCCGGGTCGACCCTGAACCGGTCACCCGAGCCGGCCCGCGACATGGCCCGAGGGGTGTTCCCGATCCCCACGGGTGGGCAACTAGTGTCGGGCATCAAAATTTAACAGGTGGGAACAATTTGGCCCAAAATAAAATAAACTAAGCACCAGAAAATAAATAGAACAAAATAAAATAAATAAAGAACAACCAACAATGCTACTAACTTGACTACGAACCAAAACTCCACATGACCCCGTGGGTCACTCTCCAATACCATAACCAACGTCTCTCAAGGCGAAAAACTGAAGCTGGAACCTGCAACAGAACTAAAACTAAGAAAACATTGTAGGCGTGAGTATTAAAACTCCGTAGGCTAGCCCGATATCTATTCCCAATGCACTACCTTTAAAATAAAAGAAACATCATTTCAATTTTGAACTACAATTTATAAAAGTAAGGTTTTATACATGTTACTCAAAAAAAAGTACGAGTCATTGCCCCTATTCATTTCTCAAAACCCAAGTCATTCTTTTAGTGATACATGCATTTTTCAAAGGGGAAGTGATGTTTACATTTTCAATTTGCACAAAAAGTGTAAAACACATTTCTTTGAAAATAGTTTTCATAAACCACTTTAAAACCACACATCACTTTCTAGTAAAAACACTACACATGTAAACGCTACAGTAGTTACACAGTAAGGGAAATGAAAAGAACATATATACAAGTACCATATTCATCACAGTAAGTAACTGAAAGCCAATAGACATGAGTGAACCTAGGAGATCAAGAATAAACCAGAAGATACCAATACATGAGAAATCATACTTGTTGACATGTCACACACGATGAAATCAAAACACCCAATACGCTCGACCATCCTTTCTCTGGCAGGCTGAGGGAAAATCCTATAGTAATAAACCCAATACATCCACCTACTATGGGCCACTGGTCAGTACCATAACCTACCAGTGTAGCAATAATTCTTTGAATATTCTCTCAATATGCCAGATTCTCATGTCTCAAGTGTTTGGAAAGGGGGTGAGTCAACCGATGCCAACCGAGAATCCAATCATATATATATATATATATATCAAAACAGGCATCACCCCAAGCCACTACATGGGACAACCTCTTGCCTTTAAACTACTCAAGTACCCGGGAGTCTCTAAGCACGGTCTCCCAAACAGTCAATTGAAACCATGGCAAGAGAGTTATCCTAGGAGTGTTTTTATCAAAACATTTTCATCATTTTCCATAAAGTGCCAAACAGGAATTAAATACATTTCACAATCACCACTTAAAAAAAACAAAATGCTTGTTCAAGCTTCTGAAGAAACCATTTATCATTAAAACCAAAACTATAATTGAAATTTCGTGAATTATGTTTAAAATCCAAACTGGCATTCTTTCACTACTGGGTGTCCGTTCATCAAGAAAATATTTCAAGTGTCCTGTATAAAATAAACGGCTCTTTTTACACCAAATAATCATTTAAAAATTAATTGTCTTATATTATCTCACATTCATTAAAATTAATAAATTATTTAATTTGAAAAAATAGTGTGCGCAAACATCAGGAAATAATGTAACTTAAATTTTAAAAATCAGTGCAATGGGAACCTACCTCGACTCGCATCTCGAACGCGACAATGTGACACGCCTCGCACAGGCGCACAAGCACGCACAAACCGATGATCGCGGTAACGTGGGGTTACCCCGCCAACATGCTGCAACCGCAAAGATAAAACAAATACGTAAACACGGACTTAAAACAATCCAAATGAAAAAATAGTGCAAAAGAACCACCTCGACCTACTTTCAAAACATAACTCATATCGATAGTCCTATTTAATAAACCACTTTAAAATTTATAAAACGATCTCCAAAGAGTAACCCACAACCCACACACCCAAAAACTCATCCAAAGGACACATTTTTTATCAAAGGCACGCCCACAACACACCATGATGAAAAACGCACGACTTTAATAGTTGGAAAAACTAAATACACAAATTCATGAAAATATATTAAACATCACGAAACTAGTTCATTTAAAAACTAAACTTTGCACCCAACTAATCAATCAAAAAGCATGCCAAATCAATAATTTAGGCTAAACAATTAACCAAATAAATATTATCTACAATATCACATAATTTAATAAATCATCTAAAAAATTTATGAAGTACTTATTAGTATCACAACAAGGATTTCCACTAAAAATACACGTAAAAACCTCTTGAAATCAAAAGCACATGAAGTCCCTTCCAAAAATAAAAATAATAATAATAATAAGTTTTGCGTCACATGCACAATTTAGTAAACCACTTGCACAAATTACCCATACCTAACCATTTTAAGAAAACCACCATTTTCCACAAAACAACCCATTTCCATTTTACACGCACACCAAAACCACTTGAAAACACCTTTCGCACCACTTATGCATGTCAAACGACCATAAGATCAATTTCAAATAAATTCTAAAAATTTATAAACACCATCGTAGACTAATTAGACATATTATAATGCTGCAAAACAAGTAAAAATGATAATTGAAGCAACACATAAATTAATTAATTGCTCCAGAATGGAATGGGTCAAAAACCCCTACCTCAAATCGAGTGTGGATGCGACCAAAACTCCGAAAGAAGGTAAACACTCCCTCGCGGACAAACCGCAAACCTAAAACAATGAGATTAACACACAAATTAAACCCGATGTGTTAGGGTTTTTCTAAATTGAAGGAACACCCCTAGAAAATGAGAGGTAAACCCATGCAGAGGAGGTGTATGCCCATCGGAGAGGGAGACAGTGGAGATGGTGTCGGATGCACTGTTGGTCGAGCAAGAGGCTGGAGCACGGCCTAGCCGGAGGTGCAGAAGACTGGAGGCTAGAGGTGCGGAAGGCCGAAGGACCTAGAGGGTGGACGAGAGCCAGCTGGAGCGCAGGAGGTCGGAATGGGGAAACTAGGAGGGTAGGGCAGCGGTCTGCCGGAGTGAGAGAGGGCGAAGGAGGAGGCCAGAAGCTGGAGGGCCAGAAGTTGCGGTCTGGTGCGCCGAATGGGGATTTTTTTTTTGTTTACGTTTTTAAAAAAAAAATTTGCCAGAAAACGGTTCCGGCAAAACAAATTTTAAAAATGCACCTCAAAGGCGGCATCCGGGATGCCGCCTTTGCATTTCGGGGCAAGGCGGCATCTGCGATGCCGCCTTTGCGCTGCGGGTGAAAGGCGGCATCGCGGATGCCGCCTTTCTCTTAAAAATATATATTTTTATTTTTTAATTACATTTATTCATTATAATTTTTAATTACATTTATTCATTATAATTTTTAATTATTAATTAGTAATTATGAATAATTAAATATGTCATAATTAATTAGTTAATTAGTAATATTATCATTAATTATATAATAATTAATTATTAATATAATTATTACAGATATAATAAATATTTAGTTAATTAGAAATACAATTAATAATTCTAACTAATTAATTAGTAATTATTAATTATTAATTAGCTAATTAGTAATATAAATATTTATTATAATTATTCATTATAATTAGTAATTAGTAATTAATAATTATTAATAAGTAATTAGTAATTATTAATTAGTAAATTAGTAATATAAATATTAATTATAGCTATTCATTAAATTATTAATTATTAATTATTACTCATTAATTATTACTTATATAATAAATAATTAGTTAATTATTAATATAACTATTAATTATATAATAATTAATTAGTTAATTAGTAATATAATTTTAATCTTTCAAAGTGACGTACTTGAAACATTTTTAAGTTTCAAGTACGCGGTTTTGAAAGCTTATAAATTATTTTTCATTAACATTTTTTTGTAAATTGCTTTTGTTTTAAACTATTTTTTATATGTTTAATCCATGTTTTAAGTTTCATTTATATTGGTCTTCTATTTTATGTTTTATGGTCTTTCAAAGTCACGTACTTGAAAAATTTTAAGTTTCAAGTATGCGGTTTTGAAAGCTTATAAATTTCTTTTCATCAACGTTTTTTTGGAAATTTCTTTTGTTTTCAACTATTTATTATATGTTTAATCAATGTTTAAAGTTTCAATTATATTCGTTTTATAGTTTATATTTTACAGTCTTTCAAAGTCACGTACTTGAAACATTTTTAAGTTTCAAGTAGGCGGTTTTGAAAGCTTATAAATTATTTTTCATTAACATTTTTTTGTAAATTGCTTTTGTTTTAAACTATTTTTTATATGTTTAATCCATGTTTTAAGTTTCATTTATATTGGTCTTCTATTTTATGTTTTATGGTCTTTCAAAGTCACGTACTTGAAAAATTTTAAGTTTCAAGTATGCGGTTTTGAAAGCTTATAAATTTCTTTTCATCAACGTTTTTTTGGAAATTTCTTTTGTTTTCAACTATTTATTATATGTTTAATCAATGTTTAAAGTTTCAATTATATTCGTTTTATAGTTTATATTTTACAGTCTTTCAAAGTCACGTACTTGAAACATTTTTAAGTTTCAAGTAGGCGGTTTTGAAAGCTTATAAATTATTTTTCATTAACATTTTTTTGTAAATATTAATTATATACTAATTAAATAGTTAATTAGTAATTATTAATGTTTTATTATTATGTTCGTATGGTTATATAAATATATATAAATAAAACCTAATTTACCCCCTCCTGAGATTCCACTCTGACCAACAAGTAAAAATAGTATTTTGATTTCAGTACACATAAAACATGTAAACAATAATGTACAATCAATGCATATGTCTGTGGCGAGGAGATTCTGTCCCACATGGTGGTCTGCGAATAGGACGTCCGCGTCGAGTGCGCAGTGGAGTCTGATGACCTGGAGAAGGCTGATCCTCGGGCACTGAAACGTCGACTGTCGCATCCTCCATCTGTGTGTCAGTTGGAGGAGCTGTCAACTGCATCTCGTACTGCCATCCAGATCATTCTCCCACTAGGGTGGTAGAAGGACCTGCCTCCATCGCAGAGGGGAACGAAGCCTGTGATGGAGCTATACCCCAAGACGACGACGGCTCTAGAATCCAAGGCTGGGAAGGATCTGGAACCCAAGATGGAGAGAACTGCGGATATCCTGTCAGGAAAGACGGATCCCATGCCACCTGAGGCACATCCTGAATAGGCTGATCCTGGACTACTAGAGGCCCGACCTCTGCCTGTGGAACAGGCGATGCCTCACGTGCAGCACGACGCTGTCTACGTCGCCGTGGTCGTGGCTCCTCAGCACCAGCAGCAGCTGGAGGATGTTCCTCTGGGGCAGGAACCTCCTGTCTCCGAGCCAGACGCGTGAAGATGCTCTCGGAAAACGCATGAAAAGATGCCCTCGCCTCCAGCGCTGTAGCATGGACGGCTGCCCGGCTAAAGACCCCCTCCTCCTCTTCATCGCTCATGCGAACAAGCTGCTCTGTGTGACTTCCCTGTAAATAGATTCAAATGGAATTAGAAAATAATTCAATAAACAAAGTAATAGGAATTTATTAACTTACCATCCTCTGCATCTCTATGCCAGCTTGGGTAAGATACAGTATAGATTTTAGTCTATACCAGGGCGCATAGTCAACCTGCTCTGAAAGAGAGAATCGATTTGTAGGAACACCTTGAATACGTAACTCTGCACGTCTGTGCCAGCAGTCGATAAAACTCGCATGTACTTGGGACCAGTCATCATCCTGCCTCCCTGTCAGCTTCATCCCATGAAGCTTGTCTGTCTGTCTAGATGGTAATGGAATCGGTTGAGTACGAAAAAATTGGCGCATGACCCTGTCAGGCTGCTGCCACTCAATAATATGAAAGTGAATGAGGGGCACTACAGCCATAGCATCCTCAAGACCAACAGTGCAGTATGCTGGCAACTGGTCCATAATACTCCAGTATGGAAGCCATGAAATCTGAAATGACAAGTGATTTTGTCAAAAAAAAACACCCAACTAAAAACCAAAATTGATGTTATTATTAAAAATGTTAGACAGTGATAGATTGTATATACATACCTGATCAGGTAAGAGACAGTCCAACTGTAGCCGATATACGCCCAAATGCTGTCTCGGAACCACGTCGAAATTGTGTCGCTGACACCACCTGTAAAATACAACGATAATGACAAATAATGAGAAATTATAGTCAATAACTCATAGTAGAATAAAAAACCAATAGAAATGACTTATCATACCAGCGTCCACGCGGAGCGTCATGCAGCACCTCCATCTCGACCGGTGGACCAGCAAGGTCAGGGCGGAATGATGGGATGCGCTCCCATGCCCACATCTGAATAAGGATGACGCATCCTCCAAGACCTGTACGGTCCCTATGGGATAGTCTGCATAATGATCTGTACGTGTATGCCAAGCAGGCTGATCCCCAACTGTACGTCCCAGCCCGATCAAAGTCCTCTAGTAGGGGTAGATACATCATATGCACGTGCATCCCCGAGTGATCAGTACACATGGTCCCACCAATGAGTCGTAAGATATATGCACGGGCGTAACGCATGACGGTCTGCTCATCATCATCATCCTGTAAATGTGGAATCTGCGACTCCAACCAACGCATAGATATGGACGATCCATCTGTAGCCCTACGGTCGGACAAAATATCAACGCCTAACAAGCGTTGAGCAAGGTCTGGCCAAGCTGCACGAGTGGGTCCAATAACGGGTCTCCCCTGGATAGGAAGACCGAGAAGAACTGCGACATCCTCGAGGGTGATGGTCATCTCCCCCTCAGGCAAGTGGAATGTGTGTGTCTCTGGTCTCCATCTCTCAACGAGGGCAGCAAGTAGGTAATGATCTACAAATGTGAAATCTGATACGGCAAGGCCATAGAAGCCAGCACGGCGCAAGTAAGGTCTAATGGCATGTGGAGGCTCCATGTGATGAAAATGGTGCGCTCGACGCACCTTCACAAATCGATCTGGATGACCCTCTAACACGGCCTGCGAAATATGGGTAGGCTGCTGAGTGAGTAGTATGGTATCATCCATCTGCATATAAACAAAGAAAATGAGTCGTAAGTGTAAAATGTAAATATAACATTAATGGGTTAACTGACATACACATTTCAATATGGGTTAAGTGTTCCGCTTTCGGAGTTTTGAAATAAATTCTATTATTTCATATTCAAAGTTATTTCTTGAAAGCATGAATATTAATATGAAATAAGTTATGTTATCTAAAATATTGAGTCTTGAATTTGGTTACACATATTTTGGGGGAGCTTTGTGATTAACTACTTATGGATTGGATTAAGATAAACCATGTCAATTAGTAATGATGTTTTTAGAATTTATCTAATTGTATGTATTCAATATGGGGGTTTCAGATATAGTGTTATGGGTCGAGGATTTTGGATTTTTTTTCTTCGTTTTTGGGGTTTTGGTTTATGATTTCAGGGGTAGGGTTTATGTTTTAAGGTTTAGGGTTTACAATTTTTAAATTAGGGTATACGGAATATGTTTTTGGAATCCGCATCATATAATCATAAACTTCTTGATTAGCCTGACGAATTTGTTCAAAACGTTCTTCAAATCGTCGTTGGTCCGACTCATATGCTACAACACGTAGATGATATTTCACATAAATTGATTTTATATTTATATTGAAACAGTAAAACAGAATGAATAAAATACGTACCAAGCCTCGTGATTGCCTTCTTCATCGGTTCGTTGTGGAATTTTTTATGTACATTGCTAGCAATGTGTCTAATACAGAACCGATGATGTGCATTTGGGTATCTCCATGTATCAGGATCTGCATTGATTGCCTCATTAATTGCTCGATGACGATCAGATATCAAACAAACTCCCTGAATGTTGGTGAAATGGTTGCTGATACATGCCAGAAACCAACTCCATGATTCATAGTTTTCTTTCTCTACAATGGCAAAGGCAAGCGGAAGAGGTGAACGGTTTCCATCTTGGGTTGCCGCAATCAACAATACGCCCTTGTATTTTCCATACAGAAATGTTCCATCAATCTGAATAAATTGTTTGCAAAAACGAAATGCAGAGATACAAGGAATGCCCAGAACAATCGATGAAATTGAACACGAGATGGATCAAGTCGATTATCAGGAGACACATGTTCGTTTGTATCCAGATGGAAGACAACTTGGTTATGATGCCTCAGTATGGCTAGCAATTGCGGCAATACTCGATATGAGTCATCCCAATCACCATATACCTTCACAATTGCCTTCTGTTTCGCCATCCATGCCTTATTATAAGAAATCTTATAACCGAATGTCTGTAGAATCCTCTCTTGCACAAGGGATATTGGAACATCTTGGCATGTCCTAATCATCTCAACAACAATAGATGACACAAATTCTGCATCCAATGAAGTATGATCTTGTGTGAGACTTGGCTGAACGCAACTATGAGCCGCCTCAATCCTTGAGATTCTCCAACCTCCAAAGGTAATGTCTGGAATAGCCCTTAAGCGAAATCTACAATCATCCCCATACTTCACGCACCGTATAACATATTTACTACGGCATGATTCGTGAACTACATAGTTGAAGTTTCTCTCAATATGAAATCTCTTTAACGTGCTTTTTAAGGCATCTTTACTGGGAAAATTCCTTCCAATATATAAGGTTTTGTCCACCTCACTAAACCTATCTGGTACAACTCCAGGGAACTCAGTTACCGGTGTGAGAACAGTATTATCGAATTCAGGCACACGTGTCATTGCTTCTGACCAAGATGAAAATAATGGTGGATGATTTATTGACCGAGGTTGATGTACAACAACTGCATTTCTCAAAACCTCCTCTATATCTTTTGTTGGTCCCTCCTCATCAGCACTATTGTCGCCATCCGATCCATCATTACGAAACTCCTCATCAGAAGTCGGATTGACATGTATATCCGGAAGATCATTTAGGTTGTCCTCTTCTGCTGCATCATTTGGAATAGGCTCAATGTCATGAGGTAGACTGTCTTCAACCACTCTTGTATTTCTACGTCTTTGTACAAATGGACGTTGTTGTTGTACAGTAGCAACAACAACGTATAACTCCATCATGGTACCATCTAACCGTTGAGAAAATAAATTAACTGCTTGGACCCACTGCGCATCAGCAACCAATGGACAAGCTATATGCCACATTGTTGTTGGAAATTGCAAATGTCTATAGCTCATAGACATTATCTCTTGATCGGGTCCCAAATTTAAGGAAACATGAATTCTCTCTTGAAGGTCACTTATGGTAACACAATCCACTGTACTAACCACCGTAATTGGTTGTGTACTGTAAGAAGCTCCTTGCTCAGTTTGAATAATCTCCCCATAACAGTACACACAGGCATACATGGCTCTCTACATCAAAAATGTGTTCTTTCATCAAAATTATGATAGTATAACAAAATATTAACAATTATGTTTGACGATATGATGTTTATTATAATGTAATTTTATTGCGCCTTTCTATACCATAAACTATGCTACTGATGTTTCACCGTATGATATTTATTAGAATGTAATTTTAGAGCGCCTTTTTATTTAGTTTGTTTGTTCTTCTTCATTTCACTTTATATGTTCATTAGTATCGTTAGTTAATCATTATATGAATTCATGTTTTAATCCTATGTTATTTATTAATTATTCTAAAATTAACTAATAATAACTAATCGTTAATTATTCTATTATTCTATAATTAACTAATAATAACTTTAATTTGTTAATTCTTATGTCCTTATTTGATTCTATAACATTATACTTATCATTTATCATTGATAAATATACAGATCATTAGTATCGTTAGCTAATCATTATATGAATTCATGTTTTAATCCTATGTTATTTATTAATTATTCTAAAATTAACTAATAACAACTAATCATTAATTATTCTATTATTTTATAATTAACTAATAATAACATTAATTCGTTAATTCTTATATCCTTATTTCATTCTATAAAATTATATTTATCATTTATCATTGATAAATATACTGATTTGCTTTTTCTTCTCTTAGAAATTTTAGTAGTTTATAAAGAAAATATGAATCATCTTAAGCATATTCCCCGGGAGTGTCAAACCAGGATGCAGCAAGGCCCGTTATCGTGCACCAGTTCCCGTTCGAGTCTAGCTCGAAGCGGTGTTTTCGGGTTTTACCCCTATGTACATCTGTGCCAGAGCCACATCCACTTGTTTGTATCCAGACAGGAATTTAATTGCGTAGATAATCACATAATCTTTAAGCTACCAAAATTTCTAAATACTTAATCTTAAGTTAATCTTAAGTTAATCTATACTACCTAACAGTAATTATTTAAAACTATATATAACTAATTACAAAAACTAAATAACTAAATATTAAGAACTACCTAAACTGCTTAACAAATGAAAGATTTAAAACTAAACAAAATTAAATTAATTAAATAAAAACATTAAATTAAATAAAGAAACATACCTCTAAATGAAGCTTCGTAAAAGCTCGCACAGCAAAAAAAAAATTTAGAGAGAGAGAGAGCAAATTCGAGAGAGAGGTTGCAATGAAGAAGTGAGGAGAGGGGGGGGGTGGCCGCCCTTTTATAGGGACTTCAGGCAAAGGCGGCATCTCGGAAGCCGCCTTTCGCCTCTGCGTATGGCGAAAGGCGGCTTCGGCGATGCCGCCTTTCGCCTTACCCTGAGCCGAAAGGCGGCCTCCTCCCGGCCGCCTTTGCCATGTCATCGATCCGGGCCAAAGGCGGCGCGGGGGAGCAAAGGCGGCATCGCAGATGCCGCCTTTGTAGCGTATTTTTAAAAAAAAAATTGACCTAGGCCGTTTTTCAGAAAATTTTTTTCAAAAAAACGTAAAAAAAAAAAAAATCCGCCGAATGGAGAGACGAATGGGGAAGGGGGTTACAGCGTAGATCATGCAGCGCAAAATGGGGGGGCAGCGTTTGGGTAGCTTAGGTTTTTTTTAAAATTTGTTATTATTATTATAATAATAATAATAATAATATAAAACCAAAAATAATAATAATAATAATAATAATAATAATATAAATAATAATAATATAAAACCAAAAATAATAATAATAATAATAATATAAATATAAATAATAATAATATAAAACCAAAAATAATAATAATGATAATAATAATAATAATAATAATAATAATATGAAATTGCACAACACTATGGTTGGTTGCGCAGCTACCGCCAAATGTGGGGTGACCGCGCACGGGTCTGAAACCAAGAAGAGAAAAAAAAACATTAAATGTCATCAATTTTGATCCGGGACCCAGTTCAGACCCTGGCGAAAGAACTGAGGCCAAAAATTAATAAAATAAAGATTTATTTAAGCAGACGGGTGTGACAATTCTCCCCACCATAGACACTTTCTGCCCCCAGAAAGTCACACAACCGAACAATAGACAAAACAAGAGTCCAAGCCCGACTAAAACTGAAAGGAACCACACCACAAAAGAATGGGAGAACACGAGGGGGTTCTCCTCACCACAAGAATTCAACTAATACGGAAATTTAACACTCAAACATACTACCCCGGGAAGGGGGGGGGCGACGCGGGAACTCTCAACTGATCCAAACTATCTTCTATAGCATGAGCAAAACAACACCTCCGCTAAAACTTCGACATAAACCAAAAACCCCGAACACTAGAGAGAAACCTCCAAGAAGAACTTAACCCATGAAGTAAACTCAAGCTTTACCACAAACGTCGATCCTTCCATAGGCACCTACATCTCCAAACGAACACAGTCAAACTGAGACTAACCCATACAAGGTTCAAACACACTTTTAAAGAAAAATGTATGATTCGGAGAATCATAATTCAGACAAACCAGACTGTTTGGATTACAAACGAACACGTCCATCCCAACTTCATGAAAAACCAATGGACCTACAACAACGCCAAAACTTTAACAGTGTAAGAACGATAACGGAAGGACTTTAAATGTTTCTTTGGAAACATAGAACACCAAAACCCGAACTAAGGCTTCACACCCCTGACAACTCCTGACTGCGCGCGAGCTTCACCCCAAGACCTGTGGTTGGGGCTCTGATGGTTGAAGTATCTCCTGCCTTGCAATCAGGCACTGGAATCTTCTGGTCACAATGTCTTCCTTAGGTGACGCTTCCTGCAAAGCTTCTCTAGATGATCTAGACACCTGCAATGATGGAACGTCTTCCAAGGGGTGTGGCATGACGACTTTTATGCCCTAAACGTCCATACTGGCGACAAACCATTGGACAATTTGTCGAACTGGAAACAAGAGTCACTAGAGAGGACTCTTTAGAAACAAATCCATCTAATCACACTCTACTCGCCAGGTGGGGGACCTTCACGAGCAACTGGATACGGTGGATTTTCAACCATCTGCGCTCTGGAGACCAACTCAGCTAAAAACACCTCATGTACCAACTTCTCAAAATGATGGCCCCAAAAAGGGAGGACTTGCTCCTTGATCTTTGGATGAAGACCCCTGATAAAGGGAGAAGTCTTCATTCAGTCCTGCGACACTACCCCCGGAGAAAGAGACACAAGATCCTTGAAATGGTCAACATACGCTTTCACTGTCTGTTGTCCATGTTGAACACGCATGATCTCTTCCATTTTCTTCGTCTTCACCTCCACAAGTATAAACCATTGAATGAAGACGGCTTTAAAGACATACCACATCATCCTAACTTGCAGTAATGGTGGGGCGAACAACTCCTACTCATCCAGAGTTGGACCTTCGAACAGACCCAAGACGCGCTCGACCTCTTCAAGCCACTCCACTGTCTCTAACAGACTTCAATCACCATGAAGGACAGACAATGTCCGAGAATGAACAAAAACTGGGCATGACTCATCAAAACTCTGGGAAACATTTCTGAACAACATATATAACACCAAGCCGAAACCGATATCAATCGAAGCAACATCAATAAAGCACCCTCATCCAAAAACAACCAGCTCAAAAAACCAAACAACCACAAACAGAACCCAAAATTCCCTGTCCAAAATTCCCGTTCCATTTTAGATTCTAAAACCACCCATTTTTTTTATTTCAAAACTGCTTTCTTTCAATACCACTTTCCAAATACCAAATCCAATTTTCAAACCAAAATCACTTTCCAAAACCATTTTCCTCTTTAAAAGCCAATTTAGAAAACAAGGTCAATCCTTTAATTTCAAACACACCCAGGTAATCCCATGAACCGTTGCACATGTCTTCATCCACTTTCATTCATACGCACCAACACGCACTTTCCACACATCCTCTCACATGTGCAAACGTTCATAAGGAGTACCTGAGGTTTCACCCCAAACCATTCTCAACCAATTTCCAAGCAACCACCAGTTTTCCAAACCAAAGGCTTTCAGTTTTAAAAACCGTTTCATAAATTTTAAGTCATTCAAAAGAAATCAGTCCCATTTTCAAAAACTCATTTTTTTCATTTCCAAAAATGCACTTACACCAACCAGAATGAAAACAACACTCAACTTGCATCAAACCACCGGAGTGAGGGACTAGCGGTCACACTTAACCTGGCGACATGGTAGTGGGTCATGCCCCAAGTAAGCGTCAACAACTAGGAGGAATTCAAACTGTGTACTCGAACTCCACATGGGTCACTAATCTATGTGAGATCACGATGTAACATCGATTTACCTCTGTTGTCATCCCTCAATCCAAAACAAACCAGAACGAAACAAAGATTCAATTCCCGGACTATCCCTGGCGACTCGAGGTGCGGAACGGGCGAGGGTTCATGACGTCCTTCTCGTACCTACCTCTCGAGTCCCGATAGTCCTAATCTCCATATACCAGACACCCCAAATAACAAGGGACACCTCTGATACCATTTTGTCACAAACCAACCCGGGTCGACCCTGAACCGGTCACCCGAGCCGGCCCGTGACATGGCCCAAGGGGCGTTTTCGATCCCCACGGGCTGGAAACTAGTGTCGGGCATCAAAATTTAATAGGTGGGAACGATTTGGACCAAAAGAAAATAAAATAAGCAGCGAAAAATAAATAGAACAAAAGAAAATAAATAAAGAACAACCAACAACGCTACTAACCTGACTATGACTCAAAACTCCACGTGACCCCGTGGGTCACTCTCCAATACCACAACCAATGTCGCTCAAGGCAAACAACTGAAGCTGGAACCTGCAACAGAAATAAAAACAAGGAAAAACTGTAGGCATGAGTATTAAAACTCAGTAGGCTAGCCCGATATCTATTCCCAATGCACTACCTTTAAAATAAAAGAAACACCATTTCAAGTTTGAACTACAATTTATAAAAGTAAGGTTTTCTACATGTTACTCAAAAATAAAGTATGATTCATTGCCCCTATTCATTTCTCAAAACCCAAGTCATTCTTTTAGTGATACATTAGTATTTTTCAAAGGGGAAGTGATGTTTACATTTTCAATTTGCACAAAAAGTGTAAAACACCTTTCTTTGAAAACAGTTTTCATAAACCACTTTAAAACCACACATCACTTTCTAGTAAAAACACTACACATGTAAATGCTACAGTAGTTACGCAGTAAGGGCAATGAAAAGAACATATATACAAGTACCATATTCATCACAAGTAACTGAAAGCCAACAGACATGGGTGAACCTAGGAGATCAAGAATAAACCAAAAGACACCAATATATGAGAAATCATCCTCGTTGACATGTCACACATGATGAAATCAAAACACCCAATACGCTCGACCATCCTTTCTTAGGCAGGCCGAGGGCAAATCCCATAGTAATAAACCCAATATATCCACCTATTATGGGTCACTGGTCAGTACCATAACCTACCAGTGCAGCAATCATTCTTAGAATATTCTCTCAATATGCGATTCTCATGTCTCAAGTGTTTGGAAGGGGGGTGAGCCAACCGATGTCAACCGAGCATCCAATCATATATATATATAAAGCACAACATGCATCACCCTGAGCCACTCCATGGGACAACCTCTTGCCTTTAAACTACTCAAGTACCCAGGAGCCTCTAAGCACAGCCTCCCAAATAGTCAATTGCAACCAAGGCGGGAGAGTTATCCTAGGAGGGTTTTTATCAAAACATTTTCATCATTTTCCATAAAGTGTCAAACGGGCATTAAATACATTTCACAATCACAACTTTAAAAAAAGAACCAAAACGCTTGTTCAAGCTTCAGAAGAAACCATTTATCATTAAAACCAGAACTATAATTGAAATTTGGTGAATTGTGTTTAATAGCCAAACTGGCATTCTTTCACTACTGGGTGTCTGTTCATCAAGAAAATATTTCAAGTGTCCTGTATAAAATAAACGGCTCTTTTTACACCAAATAATCATTTAAAAAATAATTGTCTTATATTATCTCACATTCATTAAAATTAATAAAATATTTAATCTGAACAAATAGTGTGCGCAAACAGCAAAAAATAATGTAACTTAAATTTTAAAAAGCAGTGCAATGGGAACCTACCTCGACTCGCAGCTTGAACGTGACAACGCGACACGCCTCGCACAGACGCACAATCACGCACAAACCGATGATCGCGGTAATGCAGGGTTACCCCGCCAACGTGCTGCAACCGCAAAGATAAAACAAATATGTAAACACGGACTTAAAACAATCCAAATGAAAAAATAGCGCAAAAGAACCACCTCAACCTACTTTCAAAACATAACTCATACCGCTAGTCCTATTTAATAAACCACTTTAAAATTTGTAAAACGATCTCCAAAGAGTAACCCACAACCCACACACCCAAAAACTCATCCAAAGGACACAATTTTTATCAAAGGCACACCCACAACACACCATGATGAAAAACGCATGACTTGCATAGTTGGAAAAAGTAAATACACAAATTCATGAAAATATATTAAACATCACAAAACTAGTTCATTTAAAAACTAAACTTTGCACCCAACTAATCAATCACAAAGCATGTCAAATCAATAATTTAGGCGAAACAATTAACCAAATAAATATTATCTACAATATCACATAATTTAATAAATCATCTAAGCAATTTATGAAGTACTTCTTAGTAGCACAACAAAGATTTCCATTAAAAACACACACGTAAAAACCTCTTGAAATCAAAAGCACATGAAGTCCCTTTCAAAAATAAAAATAATAATAATAGTAAGTTTCGCATCACATGCACAATTTAGTAAACCACTTGCACAAATTACCCATACCAAACCATTTTAAGAAAACCACCATTTTCCACAAAACAACCCATTTCCATTTTACACGCACACCAAAACCACTTGAAAACACCTTTCGCACCACTTATGCATGTCAAACGACCACAAGATCAATTTCTAATAAATTCTAAAAATTTATAAACACCATCGTAGACTAATTAGACATATTATAATGTTGCGAAACAAGTAAAAATGACAATTGAAGCAACACAGAAACTAATTAATTACTCCAGAATGGAATGGTTCAAAAACGCCTACCTCAAATCGAGTGTGGACGCGACCAAAACTCCGACGGAAGGTAAACACTCCCTCGCGGACCAACCGCAAACCTAAAACAATGAGATTAACACGCAAATTAAACCTGGTGTGTTAGGATTTTTCTAAATTGAAGGAAAACCCCTAGAAAACGAGAGGCAAACTCATGTGGAGGAGGAGTATGCCCATCGGAGAGGGAGACAGCCGGAGAAGGTGTTGGATGCGCCGTTGGCCGAGCAAGAGGCCGGAGCGCGGCCTAGCCGGAGGTGCAGAAGGCCGGAGGCCGGAGGTGTGAAAGGCTGGAGGACCTATAAGGCGGACGAGAGCCAACCAGAGCGCAGGAGGTCGAAGTGGGGAAACTGAGAGGGTAGGGCGGCGGTCTGCCGGAGTGAGAGAGGGCGAAGGCGGAGGCCAGAAGCCGTGGTCTGGTGCGCCGAACGGAGAGACGAAGGGGGAAGGGGGTACAGCGCAGATCGCGCAGCGCAAAATGGGGGGGGGGCAGCGTTTGGGTAGCTTAGGTTTTTTTTCAATTTGTTATAATAATAATAATAATAATAATATAAAACCAATAATAATAATAATAATAATAATAATAATAATAATAATAATATAAATAATAATAATATAAAACCAATAATAATAATAATAATAATAATATGCAATTGCACAACACTAGGGCTGGTTGCGCGGCTACCGCCAAATGTGGGGTGATCGTGCACGGGTCTGAAACCAAGAAGAGAAAAAAAAAACATTAAACGTAGTCAATTTTGATCCGGGACCCAGTTCGGACCCTGGCGAGAGAACCTAGGCCAAAAATTAATAAAATAAAGATTTGTTTAAGCAGGTGGGTGTGACAAAGGGTGTTCACCTAGACTCCATACATTGATTGATTTTGTGAAATTAATGACTTAACCATATACCCTTTAACTATATAGTGTAAATACCATATGGTTTATTGTTTTGATTGAATGACATTTACCTAGGAAGTTACTTGATGTCATTAGATACCCATTTTTTCCCATGGTTTTATCGTGTTATGATTATTGATAGAATTAATAATGAGTTCCTTATGTAAATCCAGATGAAACTTAATTTTATTCCATGGGTTCTTTGAGATGTGTTGAATAAAAACCATTTTCTTTCCATGGGTTCTTTATGATAAAAAATTGAATGAATGTCCTTTGTAAAGTTTTCTGAAACCCATTTTATTTGCATGAGTTCTTTATGATGTGATAAGTGATTGATTTTAAGTGCAAGTCATAAGTATGGATGATGATAGGTGGGGTCTTATATCACCCTAAAATGCATTGGTTTAATGTTTGTTTCTCATGAGATAAGTATTCAGAAGTACATTTTAGTTTCTCATAAGTGTGGGCACTAATGCTGTGTCATAAAAGTAATGTTCCCTATACTAATGTTTATTCCAAAGTTAAAATATGTTTTATAGCTTTATTCTTATTCTCATTACTATGTTACTCTCTCATGGATCATGTTTTTTGACACATGTTTCCTTAATCATTTGATTCATGACTTATATTATTCCAAGTCATATTTTATGATTTATGATTTATGCTTTGTTGGGAATGAATTTTCTTGTGCATCTTGATTATACCCATATACTCATCTTATGTTCACTTATGATGTTCAATTGGTTTCACTTATGTTTACCATTATTGAAATTCTGAGTTCACCCCTTTCTTATGTTCTCATTTCCCTGGGTTATGAATATGAGGATAACATATATCAAGTATAGGAGGGAGTCTAGTGTGGCTCCATTATAGAGAAATGTTCACAAAGATTGTAAAATAAGTTTCTTATGTAACTATTACTCAAAAACCCTTAACCTTTCATTCTTGGGATTGTTTGATTTTTTGTGAGATGTAATGTTTACCATATGGACATTTTGTAAGATATAGGCTTTTCTAGCCTAGGTCTCTATACGAATCATGTTCCATGATGATAGTCTAATGGTTATAGTGGAGTGTGATGAATAGATTAAAATGATCCACTTAGAGTGGGAATTTATGTAAAATAGATGGTTTTCATTAGAGGCTCAAGATATGGCATGTGGACAAGAGAGGCTTATTGGCAAAATTTTCACCTAAATGGTGATAAATGGATAGTACCTGAGTTTAATAGGTACTACATGACAATGTGAGATAGTTTATGTATTATAGGATGATTTAACTAAGTATTCAATTTAGTTAAAATTAAGGGTTGGTGTGTGGGGATAGGTTATGACCTATGGGTTAGTTGATTATTTGGTGATGAACATTGATTAATATAAGTAGTTTGTCAGTTGGTTGGGCTCATGTGCATAGTGTTGGTAAGGGAGGTCTAATAATTGTTTATAATTAGCTCAGGTTTCAACACCTGAGGGATGTGTAAGGCATAACTAAGGTATATCCTCACAATACCCAAAACGAGGGATTTTGTGTTGTGTTAGCCCTCTTCAATATTTTTAATCTCCAAACTACTGTAATGTTGCAGAAACTTGGGTCGTCTCCTAACAAGATTGAATTTAAGGAGTTTCTTTGGAATGATTTTTATTATTTTTAACTAACTAAAATATTTTTAGGGGGTTTATAAAGTAAGAATTGAAACTATCCAAATTATCTAAACTAATAAAACATGTAAACAAAAGAAAACAAACAGCAAAAAAAGTGGAGAGAAATCATAAAAGAACATGTGGCATTTCCAAGTGACTCAACTGGTTCATCCATTCTTTATTTCTTTGAATTAAATCATTCTTTAATTCTCTAGACACACAGTCTGAAATTTATAAACTTTGTGTATCATTAAATTTGAGAAGTCAATGTTATCAACTAAGATCTCGGTTTAGATCTTCTTCCATTAAGAGTCAATCAAATTATTCAATAATCGCTAAATACTTTGACAGAGTCGAAACATTGTGCTCACAATTCTCGATCAAGAATTGAGTAGCTTCAAAAATAAGAATCAAACAATGAACTTCTAACCGAGCTAACCTAATAGTCCACATCCGATGAAAAATACATATCGATCAGCAATGTATTGGTCAATGAATGGAAGAGAAATTGAAACAAAATGATGGAAGAATAATTATCAAATAGCAACCACATATTTAACAATTAAAAATTTAGAGAAAATTACAGTTTGAAAGAAATTATAAAATCTAGAAATAGAATCACCAAAAGGAAACATAAGTTTTGTCCAAAAGAAAATTAACTGATCATATTCGTAAAATGCAATTGACGTTCAATCTTCATCTCTATGCTTGGCAGCTAGTCTTCTTCGAGTTTTCCAAAAGATCTCCCGACTCCGCTCTCCATCTCTCTGCTCTGGTGTCATGAAAATTGTGTTCAACAAGATTTCTAATACATGTCCCCTTCTTGTCTGCCCCTATTTTATTTTTCATCATGCGTCACAACCTCTACACCACCTTTTTAAGGTGAGAACCACTGCACCACCTTTTTAAGGTGACAACCATCATTTGAGAATTAATTCTCATACCTTGAGTCACTGTCTCTAGTATTTTAGAAAAACTCTAAAACAGGTTCAACTCTCTTGCACATGAGCATTAAATACTCCTATGAACAAACACACACAAATATATATATATATATATATAACTTTGACTTCCAGTATCTTAAGCCACATGTCAGTCTACTCCACTTGCTCCAAGCTCTAACACAAAGTTATGACAATTGCAGAAAAATTAACCTACCATGTCTATCATCAATATTGAACACCTAAAATATCAAAAACACAACGAGCAAACATAGCTCTCCCTTGTATCAACATCCAAGTAGAACTTTAATTTCCTCAATCTCAGATAAATTATTAGTCGAACAACTGGCCCAATTATTCAGTGGCCACCCACTTTAGAAATGCAAACCAAAATCTTAAGTTCAATGGATTTGATCCCAAGTTTCATCTTCACCCAATCTCAGTTAGTAATCTTTCACACTAACATGGTCTCAGCACCATCTTCAAAAGCTCGACCTCAGCTCTTACTCAATACCCAGATTAATGCTCAGATGGAATTAATGGAAAAATTTGATAAACTCCACTAGATTCCATTGAGAACTCCAGTTATGGAAGTCTCATCTTCCACTAGCAGCCACACTCAGAAATCTCCAGGGCACTCAGACCACCATGAGGTCCCTAATTCAAGCAGTGTTGCAAACTGATTTCATTTTGGAATTTATTCAAACACCTATCATGCAAACAATTTCTTCCCCAGGACCATAGATCTCAGAAAAGTCGTGATCCCCTATCAATTCAAAAGAACCTGCAAGTCAACAAAACAAGATCCGATCAACAATAAACGCACTTTGAACCTAAGGAAACTTCTTCATCAATCTTAGGAACACCAACTCAGTGTCGGAACCCTCATTAACAGAAAAAATAGAAGCTTCTGGATACAACCTTCTCAAATCTTAAACTTCAATCTCGAAAACTTCAACCCAGCACCGAAGATCCCATTCTTGGAATAGTTTCGACCGATTCCAACTTTAAAAATCGGATTAAATCATCAAACTCATAATCGGCAAGTCTCGATTTCGTCTCCTCTAGTCTTCATCAATGGTGGAGGTGGCGTCGGTCGTCATTCAGGAGCTCGACGGTGGCTCGAGTGGCGGTGGCTCTGCAGATTATTCAAGAAGTCTCAGTCGACTTTGGAAAACCAGGTCCGCGGTGGAGGGTGTATCGACGGCAGATCTGGTAGTTAGGAGTGGAGACCCTAATCCTCTTTTTCAATCGAAGGGGATTCTCGGTTGGGGCTTCGGCTTAGGTTTCGACACAAATTGTCATACACGATAATGCCATGAAAGTCTTCAAAATTATATTATGTCTCAAGACGTTCTGTACAAGAAATAATGAAAAATTAAATTAACGGACATTAATAAAAGGATGGAAAAATAAAAAAAAAATATATTAAAAGAAAATCATAAACATTAATGAATTGAATAAAAAAATAGAAAAAAAAAGAATAAAATAAAATAATTTGATTGCAAAGATTAAGTTATAAAACTTAAATTTAATTAACTACTAACAACGATAAAAATTCTAATTATTTATATAAATATAAAAACTCAACTAATTTTTTTTTTCAAATTATAAAATATATTAAAAAAATGGAATAAAATAATTAACTGATTAATTAATTAGCAAGATAAAGAAATTATAAAATTTATTAAAGAAAAGAATTAAATTATAATTACATGTCCTTATTATTAAATTATTTAAATTAAAGAACTTAAATATCAAACTTCAATTAATTAATTAAAATCAAAAATAGAGAAATTAAACCGACAATTAAATTTAATGTTTTAAAAGAAACTGGAACATTAAATAATAACTCAAGTGAAAACAAAAATTATAATCAATAAAATAAAGAATCATTAATTAAGAAAAAACATTAAATTCGAAGTTTTATTATTTAAACAACAAACTAAAACTGAAAAAAAATCAACTATTTAAAAAATTATTTTAAAAACTTAAATCTAATTAATTTAAATAAGTTATATGGAAAAATGTATCAAAATCCAGCCATATCAATTCCCCCACACTAAGGTTTTGTTTGTCTTTAAGAAAAAAATTAATCAAATTTAGTTGATCAAAATAAATATTAAGTTTGAAATATTAGGTTTCCACACAAAATCAATTTTCAAAGTGATTTCCCCCCTTAGATTTTAATCAAGCAGTGAAAATGTTTACCCTTAAGAAATTATGTTTTCTTTAAGTGCAAAAATTGATTCATGTTTTATAAAAATAATTGACCCTAAAAATTTGAATTCAGATTAAGCTCTCTTAAATTTGCATTCAACTGAAAGTTCAAACTTCTCTTTACCTCTAAGATAACCGAATCACATAATTTAGCAGTAAAATAATATAGACACTATTTGGATGAGCAAACATAATAAATTAAAAGGAGTATAAAGAACTCATTTGACAATTTAGAGAATAAAAGAAAATGTTCAACCTAGATTAGGATTTTCATTTCTTAAGTCATTTGAAAGCACATTTTATGAATTTGAGTCAAAATTAAAAGACTGAAGGGAAGTGATAGTTGTAAAACATTCTCAAATTTCTTTACCAAAGTCAACCGCTTTTCAATAGGATAATGAAAAATGAATTACTCAATTATACCCAAGGGGTACTATAAAATTAACCTCTTTAATGTGGCTACAAAACATTCAATCTTTAGAAAAAAATTAAAATCATTGTAAATGATTTATTGAGACTTGAAAAAAATTCAAATTTGAAAATTTGTAGAGGTTTCGATGTGATATAGATTAGCACATTGAAATACTCTCTCCCCCACGGTAAAACTCAACATTGTTCCCAGTATTGAATCCAAGGTTGAGAAAAAAACGTAACTTCAATTTTTAAAGTTCAAAAAGATTTAAAAATCCAGTAGATTAGAATCAAGTATGAAAAGGATAAAAAGAAATATTGATAGAGCGCTGTCGTGGGCGCCCTCAAATGATTAATGTGATTTTGAGGTACTTAGGTGCAACAGAGTGGCTGACCAAGGTCGTCTCTCAAAGGAGGAAGTGAATTTAACAACTTATTAAAGGTATTCTAAAAATAAAATAAAAGAGAATAAAATAAAAATACTACTTTAAAGGATTGGGTTTTTTTTATAGTTTATGAATCTAGAAGAAGTTTGCTGGAATAAGATTGTATATTTTTTTGTTTTTTGTTTTGAAATGAATTTCGATTAAAATGACACAACAAGAAGATGTTTTTTTTGAAATCTATTTTAAAAGGCGTAATCGATCTAACTCTACCTCTTCATTCACTTATTAATCATTATCATTTAAATCAATATCCACTTAATTATGATCCCCTAATTTGTTATCCCTCTAACCCTACGAGAGTTAACTTAACCACAAAGATGAAATTACTTAAACCATAGGCTAGCTTCGGAACACGCAATCGCAGCACCCTGCTTTGAATGTTGTTCTAAGGATAGCTTATGATCAGTGGTTAATTAGAGAACATATTCATTCTAGAAATGAGGATGAATTGTGTTTAGGGATTATATTTGAACTCTACAAATTTATCCCGTGTTGTCTTGTATTACCGATTAAGATTACGCTCTCACAATTTACACAAATCCCGACTTCGCGTGTTTTTGTGTTAATTGTTTAATTGCTTGCTTAGTTTCTTGTAATTTAAAAACACAATTCATGGATCATATTATGTGAATTACAGTAGCTCATTGATTCAAAATAATTAAATGAAGAGGGTAGAAGATAGATCGATTACTAAAAGACTACTCTTCCATGGGTGGCGTAATCATCGTAGAAGCGTTTTGCATGTGCAAAAGTTTATAATGGGTATAACCCAATAACGATTCTACTCAAGAATTCCAGCCCAAAGAGGAAGATTAAGAGAAGAAGAAATTTAAACAAAACAGAAGAAAAGAGAAGAAATAAAATAATAACAAAGAAGTTTATTACACAAACAAAATCATTACAACATGAAGGAGAAGAAGAAGGCTTCGTCGAAGGGATCCTTGCTTCAAGAGATGACCTTATTTAAATGGTTGGAGAATTGGAGTGGATCCACTTCTACTCTTCCCTAAACTTCTCAAAGCACGTCACAACCCCTCCAAATGAGAAAAACTCCAATTTATAGAGGGGAGGAGAGGAGAGGTTACAAGTTGTTTCAAGTGTGAATGTGGAAATTTGGCCAAATATTTTATTCCAACTTGCACCGCCCATTTAACCTCTAAAACGCGTGAATTGACCGGACTTCCAGTAGGATGATTTGTGACAAATCATGTCCCTGAGCGTTTCTCAAAATTTGAGCTCAATCCAAGGCTTGATGAAGAATATATGGCCCAAATACAGAACTCATGTCCATTCTGCCGAGTCCAGCCCACCATTGGATTAATGTCCCATTTAATCCATCCAAATGCACTCTTTAGCTCTAGTGTCCTGAATTAAAGTTGTAGAAAATTACGTTAGGAACACTGTTAAAAAATTTCAAATTCAAATAATAAATATAAAAATATTTATCTTCGAAATACTACAGTGCACTATTAAGGATAAAACTGGAATTTTCACCAAATTTTCAAATGAATGATCGAATCCCAAATACTTTCTAATTAAATATATTTAACACAATGTGAGGAAATTATATCATTTATTATCAATAAAATATTCAATAAAATAGTGTTTTATCAACTCCCCCACACTTACCCTTTTGCACTCCTGAGCAAAACATCATATCAAGTAAACATCAATATCAAATCAAAACCAATTTTAAAACACATATCCTTGAGATCAAACAATTACAAACCAAGAAACAAAATATATCATGCCTCATAAAAAACCATTATTTCAAGTTCTTCATTTATATCATTCAATATATTTCCACTTTATTTATCCTCCCATGCACAAAACACTTACCTCACTTGAATTTTCTCTTATCACACAAATGTCATTTTTTTGCAATGTCTTTCTCATCCAAACTCATACAAGGGTCACCATAGGATTGATAGATTACTACATCGCTACCCGATGTGAGTCAAGGACATATGTTTATCATGAGGACTTTTCAGGGTTGTTCTGTGGCTTTCGGTTGGTAGGATTTAGATGTGAAAAATTCTGAGGCTGAATGAGGAGGGATTGACTCTTTTTGAAGCAAAATTGCATTAATCTAATTTTCACTTAAATATGGTCTTCTCCTCAATCCACATAGTATCAATTCAGCTCCATCATCATGAAAAGTCATGAAAGGTTTACACCATTCATCATTTCAGCATCAAAAATTTCAATATTCTCAAACATGATTTTCTTGAAAGCTCCAGATGGGCATAGCTTTCCACCTCAATTAGAAGCTCCATAAAAGGCACAGCTTCACTTGTCATGAAAGCTCCAGAAAAGGCACAGCTTCACTTGTCATGAAAGCTCTAGAAAAGGCACAGCTTTCAATATAATGAATTTCTTCAGTAGAAAACACATCTCTTCAGAATTTAATTTTCCACCCAAAGTATCACAAAATGTGGTGGCACAACACAAGATAGATTCCCCCACACTTAAGCTCAACTAGATTATGCAATTTCACTTCAAGAGTTGGTTGGATAGGGAAAATTAGCTTGTAATGTGGCTAACCTAACAGGATGTGCGTGGCTTCTAAGGGCTACAAGGATTAAATATTCAAGGTAGGCCATTATAAAAAAGGATTCTTTGAAATAGGGGCTTTAATACCAAACAAATGCCTCAATCATTTAAATATATGTACCTCAAACTCTCAAGTTTTGACAGGAATAGATCAAATTCTGGTTAAATCAAGCATGGTTTGGTTCTCTCAAGAAGTGAGGTGAATGTAAAGAATATGAAAATAATGGTTTAGAAGCCTCACAGGAAAGTGATTTCAAATATAAAGACAGTGAGATGTGGCATGGGATTCAAAATTCAGTGTACTTTTAATGAAATTACTAAATATTTGAACTTGAAACAAAGTCATTTCAGCATTCATTTATGCTTAGTTTCAAGGGGTAAATTGTTTCACTTATTTATATGGATTTAAAAATGGTTATGAGAATCATTTCAGCTCAAAAGTTTAAAAAAAAAACACAAAAATTGTAAAATAAATACACAAAATTTGAAAAACACACAATTTTTTTTGGTTTTTTTAAACAGGAAAACAATTGAAATTGCTAAACTAAAAGGTTCCCTCCCCCACACTTAAAATATTACATTGTCCTCAATGTGAACCCATGAGATGATATATGCACATGAAATTCAGAATTTTTAAATAGGACAAATAATATAAAAGTGAAAGGGTTAGGAACAGCCTGATGTGCTCAAGTGATGATGGGGTCATGCAGTGTGATAAAATCCACTGCATCAGTAGGAAGTCCCTCAATGTATCTCTTCAAACATTTCCCATTGACTGTAAAGCTCCTTCCAGTGTCTTCTTGTGTGATCTCCACTTCACCATAAGGAAAAACATTAGATACAATATAAGGACCTAACCATCTGGAACGCAACTTACCAGGCATCAGCTTTAGTCGTGAACTGTAGAGAAGGATTTTATCTCCAACATGAAACTCCCTTTGTTGGATCATTCTATCATGAGCTGATTTTGATCTTTCCTTGTAGAGCCTTGAGTTCTCATATGAAGACAATCTAATCTCCTCAAGCTCTTGAATTTGCAACTTCCTTTGGATTCCAGCTTGGGCCAAATCCATGTTGCATTTCTTTATAGCCCAATAAGCCCGATGCTCAACTTCCACTGGGAGATGACATTCTTTCCAAAAAACAATCCTAAATGGGGACATACCAATGGGTGTCTTGTATGCCGTCCTATAAGCCCACAATGCATCATCCAAGCACTTGATCCAATCTTTCCTATTTGGCTGCACGGTTTTCTCCAATATTTGTTTCAACTCATGATTTGAAACCTCAGCCTAACCATTTGTTTGGGGGTGGTATGGTGTTGAGGTTTTGTGTGTCACCCCATACTTTCAAAGGAGGGAAGAAAAATTCCTATTGAAAAAGTGTGACCCTTGGTCACTGATGATAGCCTTTGGTACTCCAAACCTGCAGAAAATTTGAACCTTGACAAAATCCACTACAACATGAGAATCGTCAGTCCTGGTGGCCTTGGCCTCCACCCATTTACTCATATAATCAACAGAAACCAAAATATACAAAAATCCAAATGAACTAGGAAAAGGACCCATAAAATCAATGCCCCATACATCAAAAATCTCACAGAATAATATGGGTTGTTGGGGCATCTCATGTCTCCTAGAAATATTCCCAGTGTGTTGGCAATTAGAGCATGACTTACAAAACACATGGGAATCATGGAATAAACTAGGACAATATAATCCAGAGTCCAAAACTTTCCTAGCTGTCCATTGGGGTCCAAAGTGTCCACCACATACAAGTGTATGACAGAATTGCAAAACAGACTCAAACTCATGATTAGGAATACACCTCCTAATAACTTGGTCACTACACATGCGCCAGAGGTAAGGATCATCCCACACATAAAACCTAGACTCACTTTTTAATTTTTGGACTTGATGTTTCTTCAAATTCACTGGGATTTCAGAGGCAACAATGTAATTAACTAAATCAGCATACCAAGGATGCGTACCTGAGATGGTATAGAGATGCTCATCGGGAAAAGTGTCCCGAAGTGGTACCTGGTCCAAGGTGTCATCCTCTAGTGTGTGAGTAAGCTTACTCATATGGTCCGCCACCAAATTCTCTGACCCCTTCTTATCCTTTATCTCAAGGTCAAACTCTTGAAGAAGGATCATCCAATGGATAAGTTGTGGCTTTGCATCTGGCTTCTTCAGGAGGTACCTCAAAGCTACATGGTCAGAAAAAACAACTACTTTAGAGCCCAATAAATATGAATGGAATTTATCTAAAGCTAATATGATAGAAAGAAACTCCTTTTCCTTGGTTGTGTAGTTTGATTGGGCTGAATCTAGTGTCCTTGATACATAGACGATCACATGTGAACGTCCTTCCACCCTCTGAGATAAGACAGCTCCAACCGCGAAGTTGGAGGCGTCACACATAAGCTCAAATGGAAGGTCCCACCGCGGGGGCTGTATGATTGGTGGAGTGGTCAGACACTTCTTCAACTCATCAAATGATATCCTGCATGAATCATTAAAATTGAAGTCAATATCTTTTTGAAGCAATCGAGATAAGGGTAGAGAGATCTTACTAAAATCTCTGATGAAGCGTCGATAAAATCCAGCATGTCCAAGGAATGATCAAACATCACGCACACATGTAGGATATGGGAGGGATGAAATAATGTCTACCTTAGATTTATCAACTTCAATGCCACGTTGTGAGACTATATTACCTAAGACAATTCCCTTTTCGACCATGAAATGACATTTTTCAAAATTCAAGACCAGATTCTTCTCAATACAATGATGCAACACATCACCCAAACCAGAGAGACATTCATCAAATGAGGACCCATAAACTGTAAAATCATCCATAAATACCTCCATGAAGGTCTCAATGAAATCTGAGAAAATACTCACCATGCATCTCTGGAAGGTACCTGGGGCATTGCAAAGTCCAAATGGCATCCTTCGGTAAGCAAAGGTACCGAATGGGCAGGTGAATGTCGTCTTCTCCTGGTCCTCTGCTGCAATGGGAACCTGAAAATATCCAGAAAATCCATCCAAGAAACAATAGCGTGTCTTCCCAGCTAGTCTCTCAAGCATCTGATCAATAAATGGGAGGGGGAAATCGTCTTTGCGAGTGAAATGATTTAGTTTCCTATAATCAATACACACACGCCAACTGTTTTTTACCCTCATTGGAACTAACTCATCTTTCTCATTTTTAACAACAGTAACACCACTCTTCTGAGGCACAACCTGAATTGGACTTACCCACTGAGAATCTGAAATGGGAAAGATTATACCTACCTCGAGCAATTTATCAACTTATTTTTTAACAACTTCCAGGAGGGTGGGATTGAGTCTCCTTTGTGGCTATCTCACCGGTTTAGCCCCATCCTCCAAGAGAATCCTATGCATGCAAATGGAGGGGCTAATACCTAATATGTCTGCCAATGTCCAACCAATTGCCCTAATGTTATCTCTCAATAGATTCAAAAGTTTTTCTTCGTGTTCAAAAGAGAGATTGTTAGCAATGATAACAGGTAATCTATCACCGCTCAGCAAGTATGCATATTTAAAATTTGGGGGCAATGGCTTGAGTTCCAATGTAGGGGGTGATGTATGGATGGAGAAATTGATGCAACAGACATATCTGCACAATGAACATCAGTATCAGAACATAAATCATCAGAATCAGAGAATAAAGAACCAAATCCATCAGCATACTCAATAGCCGTGTCATAATCAGAGTTCACATGATCAAGATCAGAATATGAATCCATTTCAAAATCAAATATTAGAGAGTCTTGTTCATTATAAACAGGTGTGGAAGTTCTCTTAGACATTAAACCAGAACCAATACTCAGAATCTCCCTAAGCATAGGACAATCAAAATCCATGGAGTTTTTACTTGGTGGTTCAAAATGGGAGATAACAAAAGTAGAATGGTCCTCATAGGGGTACTTCATGGAGTCCATAACATTAAATATCACAACTTCATCCCCAAATTCCATGGAAAGTGTACCCTCATTGACATTTATGATATTTTTTTGCAGTTTTGAGGAAGGGTCTACCTAAGATAATGGGGGAATGAGAACTTACCTGATCTTCCTCCATGTTAAGCATGTAGAAATCTACTGGGAAGATCACGTCTCTCACCCGAACAAGTACATCCTGAAGGACTCCCACTGGATATGCTGTAGCTCTATTTGCCAACTGCACCACTACTCTTGTTGGCTTCAACTCACCAACCTGCAAGGAAGAGAATACAGAGTGGGGCATCACATTTATGGAAGCTCCTAAATCACAAAGAGCATCAGAGAAGTGAAACTCCCCTATGGTACATGGGATGGTGAATGTCCCGGGATCCTTGCACTTTGTTGGCATTGCTAGAGTTGGTGTAATGAGTGCCAAGACATTCCTTCCAAGGTTGATCCTCTCATTTCCCTTGAGCCCTCTTAGATTGGTGCAGAGTTCTTTTAAGAATTTGGCATACCTTGGGATTTTCTTAATGGATTCAAGTAGAGGAATGTTGATCTCCACACGCTTTAATGTGTCTAAAAACTCCTTTTGCATTGCTTCTTCAGCCATCTTCTTGGTTTGAACAACCCTGTTTGGAAAAGGAAGGGGTTTAGGAGGAACATCATCTATCTTTTTCTTACCTTTATCTTTCTCCTTGGATTGCTCATTAGTTGGTTTGGAATGTGGCTGCTCCGAAGTAGAGGTGAATCCCAGTGGAATGGTAGGTACAGATGTATCGTTCATTTTCTTCCCACTTCTCAATGTGATGACACTAACATTCCCCTTTGTATTTGGAGTGGGTTGGGAAGGTAGATTTCCGGAATTCTTACTTACAAGTTCATGGAGGGTGGTGGCAATCTGGCTCATTTGAGTCTTCAACTCCCTCAGCTCCGAACTTTGAATCTTCAGCTCATTCTGTTGATTAAGAACAATTTGCTTCAAAAGATCATCAGTATTAGAATCTACCTTTCATGAAGGATTCCCTTGTTGTTGGATTGTTGATGCTTGGGATTCAAATCTCCTTTGGGTTTGTTGGAAACCCTGCTGGTAAGGTGGAGGCTGTTGGAAGTTTTGTTGAAAGGGTGGCCTTTGTTTTTGTCCAGAGCCATACCTCATGTCTGGTTGATCTTTCCACCCTTGGTTTTATGTTGGAGCAAATGAATCAAACTTATTTTGGGGATATGGTTTTTATTGCTGCTGAAATGGTCTCCCAGGGAATACTGCTGCACAATCATCTGTCTCTTATAGTTGTGGGAAACAGTTAGTTGTGTGGTCTGTCTCAGTGCAAATGCCACATGGCCTTGAAGGAGGGGGTTGGGATGTCTTTTGAGCCAAAGCAATCTGCCTCACCATAGTGGTCAATTCTTCCAACTTGGTATCAATCAAATGACTTTCAAGAGAAGAAGGACTTACCTGATGTACTCCTCGAACATGTAGTGTACCTCTATCGCCGAATTTTTGGGAGTTTTGGGCCATCTTGTCGATCAATGCACGTGCGGCTATGGGTTTCTTGTCCACAAATTCTCCTCTAGCCGCGGCATCCACCATGCTTCTTTCCATAGGTGTGAGTCCTTCATAGAAGTATTGGATGAGTAGTTTCTCACTGATTTGGTGATGTGGGTAGCTTGCACACAACTTCTTGAATCGCTCTCAGTACTCATACATTGACTAACCTTGTTCTTGCTTGATCCCTGAGATCTCTTTACGAATAGAAGTGGTCCTTGATGCTGGAAAAAATCTCTGCAAGAAAAGACGTTTCAAATCATTCCAACATGTTACATCCTTGGGTTGTAAATAATACATCCAATCTTTCGCAGCTCCATCAGTGAGAATGGAAATGCTCTTAATTTGATTTGATCTTCAAAAACATTTCTTGGTTTAAGGGTTGAGAAAACCACATTAAATTCCTTAAGGTGTTTATTGGAATCCTCAATAGATAAGCCATGAAACTTTGGAAGAAGGTGAATTAATCCAGATTTCAATTCAAAGTCCGATTCGAGGTTTGGGTATGCAATACAATTTGGTTGATAGTTAATATCTGGTGCATCCAATTCTCGAATGGTTCTATTAAGTTAATTTCCATTATTTCCAGCCATTGGTTCCTCTTTTATGTTTGAATTTGAATTGCTTCCAATTTCAATGTTTCCAGAAGAGAGTAATTCACCAACTGGTTGAATATTGAAACTTCCCGTAGATTGAGAATGTCTGATTCGTGCCCTAAGGCTGCGTTCAATCTCAGGGTCAAGATCTAAGAGACATTTGGGATTAGTTCATGTCATAAATCAAATAAAAATAAAAAGAAATAAAGTGGACCATATTAAAATAAAAATGAGAAGTTTGAGTTGATGGTCCAAAAAGAAGTAGAAGAAAATAAAAGAAGAAGAAGAAAAATCAGATTGGGTAAAGAAGGAAGAAAGAAGAGAGGAAGAGAATAAAATGTAAAATAAAATAAATATCTCTAATTAGTTGAAATAATTACTTGCCTCCCCGACAATGACGCCAATTTGATAGAGCGCTGTCGTGGGCGCCCTCAAATGATTAATGTGATTTTGGGGTACTTAGGTGCAGTAGAGTGACTGACCAAGGTTGTCTCTTAAAGGAGGAAGTGAATTTAACAACTTATTAAAGGTATTCTAAAAATAAAATAAAAGAGAATAAAATAAAAACACTAATTTAAAGGATTGGGTTTTTTTTATAGTTTATGAATCTAGAAGAAGTTTTCTGGAAGAAGATTGTATATTTTTTTGTTTTTAGTTTTGAAATGAATTTCGATTAAAATGACACAACAAGAAGATGTTTTTTTAGAAATCTATTTTAAAAGGCATAATTGATATAACTCTACCTCTTCATTCACTTATTAATCATTATAATTTAAATCAATATCCACTTAATTATGATCCCCTAATTTTTTATCCCTCGAACCCTATGAGAGTTAACTTAACCACAAAGATGAAATTACTTAAACCCTAGGCTAGCTTCGGAACACGCAATCGCAACACCCTGCTTTGAATGTTGTTCTAAGGATAACTTATGGTCAGTGGTTAATTAGAGCACATATCCATTATGGAAATGAGGATTAATTGTGTTTAGGGATTATATTTTAACTCTACAAATTTATCCCATGTGGTCTTGTATTATCAATTAAGATTACGCTCTCACAATTTACACAAATCCCGACCTCGCGTGTTTTTGTGTTAATTGTTTAATTTCTTGCTTAGTTTCTTGTAATTTAAAAACACAATTCATGGATCATATTATGTGAATTACAGTATCTCATTGATTCAAAATAATTAAATGAAGAGGGTAGAAGATATATCGATTACTAAAAGACTACTCTTCCATGGGTGGCGTAATCATCGTAGAAGCGTTTTGCATGTGAAAAGGTTTATAATGGGTATATCCCAATAACACTTCTACTCAAGAATTCCAGACCAAAGAGGAAGATTAAGAGAAGAATAAATTTAAACAAAACAGAAGAAAAGAGAATAAATAAAAGAAGAACAAATAAGTTTATTACACAAACAAAATCATTACAACATGAAGGAGAAGAAGAAGGCTTCGTCGAAGGGATCCTTGCTTCAAGAGCTACCCTTATTTAAATGGTTGGAGAATTGGAGTGGATCCACTTCTCATCTGTCATAAAATTACCAAAGCATGACACAACCCCTCCAAATGAGAAGAACTCCAATTTATTGAGGGGAGGGGAGGAGAAGTTACAAGTGGTTTCAAGTGTGAATGTGGAAATTCGGCCAAATATTTTATTCCAACTTTAACCACCCATTTTATCTCCAAAACGTGTGAATTGACCGGACTTCCAGAAGGATTATTTGTGAAAAATCATGTCCCCGAGCTTTCCTCAAAATTTGGGCTCAATACAAGTCCTGATTAAGAATATATGGCCCAAATACTAACCCATGTCCATTCTGCCGAGTCCAGCCCACCATTGGATTAATGTCCCATTTACTCCATCCAAATGAACTCTTTAGCTCTAGTGTCCTGAATAAAAGTTGTATAAAATTAAGTTTGGAACATTTTTAAAAAATTTAAAATTCAAATAATAAATATAAAAATATTTATCTTCGAAATACTACGGTTCACTATTAAGGGTAAAACTGGAATTTTCACCAAATTTTCAAATGAATGATCAAATCCCAAATACTTTCTAATTAAACATATTTAACACAATGTGAGGAAATTATATCATTTATTATCAATAAAATATTCAATAAAATAGTGTTTTATCAAATATAAATGAATGTTTTCCGCACAATAAAAATAATAAACATTTCACACCTTTCTTAGAAATTTACTACTGGTTACCACTTAAAAATTTCAACTCAAAAATATAATGTGTATACTAGTGAATTTTCAAGAAGTGTGCATAAAAAATTCCAGAATAGTCAAAATATTTTCAAAACTAATACACAACCAAAATGGTCAATTTAATAGCAATAACCATCAAGTTTCAACAAAATATTCAACAATAAAAAATCCTTCTAGATTTCAACTTTTCCAACCAATTAAAGACCAAATTAGAAGCAACAAACATATTTTAAAAGTTTGAAAAAGTGAGCACAATTTTAAACTAAAAAACTCAGTGAATGTGAATCATTATTATTCTTTTTATAGATTCAAATAAACCCCATATTTTCTTTGATGAACCTCCTCTGGTTAGCTGGAAAATTCTTAAAATTTAAACCGATTAACATTAGATTCAAGAAAAATTTAGCTTCAATAAAATTAAACCAAAGTTAGCATTGAGGGTGTTGGTCCATGTTGCTCCAGCTTTTAGCTTATTTTAATCAATGTAGTTCATAAATCATGTACTCTCAAAAGTGGAGAGCGTCCCCTAGTTACTTTCACTCGTGAAAAATTCTAACCCTACATTTTGTGGACAACCTTGTTGTCCACTTTATTTCCTTCAAGAAAACTATACCAGTTTATTGAAATTGAAAAACACAAATTGAAATTAAATGGAAAATAAATCAAGAGAAGAGAAATCTTGGGTTAAACCCCCCAAGAGGTGCTACTTTTTAAGATTTCTACAGCTGGATAGCTTTCTATTCATCCCCAATCCATCAGCGGATGGGGCTTATGTGGTAAGAACCACCACATCCTTTTCTTTCCATAGTCAGTCATCTTTACTTCTTTGTGGGGGTTCCATTCGAAAAAGTATTGGGTTTCCACCCCCTTGTAGTATAATACATTTCTTCAATTGGGGAAGTAAAAAGGATATGTGGCCCTCTATTCAACTTCTATAGGGAAAAAATTTCCCTTAAACCCCTCCATGTCTTTTTGGGACATCCACAAATGATTGATATTTTTCTTCTTATCAGAAAATTGGACAACTTCCACTTCAATTTCTAGCTCCAAACGTTCTTCCAAAGAGGTTGTATTCATTTCCAACTTCAACTCCTCCTTATATACTTCATAAAAAGTACATTCTTCTATAAAAACTTCCAAATAGTCATTGGACAATGAAGTGGGTGCCTTTTTTACAATGTCACAACCAGGGGATTGTGTTGAAATCTCATATTAAAAAAGATATAAACAAGAATGGTCAGAAATATTGAAATCCCACTAAAATGTTACATTCAGCAGTACTTGTTCATTTTTGGTGACTGTTGCATAATAAATTGTTTTGGGAAGTGAATGTTATTTATGTTTGACTGTAACCTATAGGATTTCTTCATCAAAATTTGGAATGTTAAACCCTCTTACATGAAACTCAGGGGGGGGGGGATGTGAAAATTCTTTTAATTCTTTAGCCAGAGATTCCAAGACATTAGGATTCATATATTATTTAAGTTCTTCTATCATTTTATTAAATTAATTTTCATTTTCAGTCTTGTACAGCCTCCAAGTGTTGTAGACAAAATATCTAACAACTTCATCCAAGGTTGGGTCAGAATTCATTTGTTCATTAGTATTTTTAACAATTATGTTATTATTTTTACGTTTTTATGTTTTTGATTCATATTTTTGAAACTTATTAACATCCTCCTCAACAAAGGTACCAATTGAAATGAGGGGTTTTGTGTTGTGTTAACCCTATTAAATATTTTTAATCTCTTAACTACTACAATATAGCAACAAACAAAGTTGTCTCCCAATGAGGCTGCATTTAAGGAGTTTCTTTGCCATGTTTTATTATTATTTTTAACTAGATAAAATATTTTTAGGGGGTTTCTAATATAAGAATTCAAACTATCCTAATTGTCCAAACTAAGAAAACATGTAAACAACATAAAACAAGTAGCAGAAAAATAAAAGTGGAGAGAAGTCAGAAAAGAATTGGTGGCCTTTCCAAGTGACTCAACTGGTTCATCCATTATTCATTATTTTAAAAGAAATCATTCTATAATTCTCTTAACACATAGACTGTACTATCTAAACGGTGTGTTTAATTAAGTTTAATAAGTCAAGGTCGTCAACTAAGATCTCAATTTGGAACTTCTTTTGTTAAGAGTCGGTCAAATTATTCAACGATCGCTCAACTCTTTGACAGATTCGAAGTGCTGTGCTCACAATTCTCGATCTAAAATTTATTAGATTCAACAAAAAGAATAGAACAATTAAATCCTAACCGGATTGACCAAACGGTTGGTATCCGATGAAAAATACATGCCGATCAATAATGTATCCATCAATGAATGGAAGGGAAAGTTAAATGAAATGATGGAAGAACAATTATCCAATAGCAATTGAATATATAACAAATGAAAATATATAGAAAATTATAGTTTGAAAGAAATTATAAAATATTGAAATGGAATCACCAAAAGGAAACACGAGTTTTGGCCACAAGAAAATTAGCTGATCATGTCCATGAAATGCAATCGACATTTGGTTTTTCTCTTTGTTGGACTCACCTATTTTGATAATCCCAAATCAAGTTTTGATAATCACAAATCATGTTTTCATTATGTGATAATTATATTTCTCTTACAAGATAATCATTTATGTGAAAATCATGTTTATATTAAAGTAATATTCATATACTTTTAATCTCACTGCTTGTTGGTTTATGCTTACAGTGCAAAATTTATCTAGATGCAAAGGTTACCGATGTAAAGGTCACTGATGCAAAGGTCACCGATGCAAAGGTCACCGATGCAAAGGTAACCGATGAAAAGGTTACCAATTCAAGGTCACCGATGAAAGCTCACCGATGAAAGGTTACCGATGGAGAGTCACCGCTGAAAGGCTAACGATAGAGAGTTATTTATGGAAGGTTACCAATGAATGCTGCCCGATGTGAACTTACTATTGAAAGCTACCGTTGTGAAGGCTACTGTTACCAGTCTACCATACTATTATACTCCACACTTTATCAAATTCTTAATATTATTCTAATGGTCATATTTGATGACTTTAATGCTTCTGAATTTTATTAATTCTTATTGTAGACATAACAGAAGACCATATCTTGATAGTACGAGGTATGAGAAAGATTGCACGTGATGCACTTACTCCTATTGTCAGACCTAAAATATAAAATAAAAGACTGAGGAAGAAAAGGTGCGTGGAAGTATAGAGAAAAATGTATAATGCAAGTCTAGAAGTTAAATGCATGGGAAAGAAGCTACTAAAGAACAGGGAAGAACCATTCGAGAATCTTCACTGTGAACCCCAAGAACTTCAAGAATATCATTTTGGGAAAACAGCTTGAGTCTACCTTCTATGTCTCATAAACTTTCAATCAACTCAAGAAGCAGAACACTCAATTTCTGAAAGCTATAACCTGGAGTTGCGACACTCTGTTTTGGAGAAAACTTCCAAAGAAAGACTCAAACTTCAAATTCTTCACTTCAAGGAGTCAAGAGTTGAACTGCAAACACATAGAGCCTTCTAAACTCGATCTCATCATAATTTCTCTATTGTGTTTCTTCTTTTTACATTTCTGAGAAGTGTGTCTGTATGCTTCACACACTGTCTCCTATGCTTGAACTAAAGGATATTGAATATCCTTACATCAAACCTCACTTACATTCTATTCCCACATATAACTGTGGAAGATACCATGTGTGGTCTGTATTGTTTGTCTTTCCCACGAAGAATAGTGGTAGAGGGTGTGAACCCTAGATATTTTTTTGAAAACTGTTGTAAAGCCCGATACCGGTTGTGTATTAAGTTTATTGTTAATATAAACTTCTTGGTGGTAGGTGATCACCAAGTGGAGAGGATTAAGTCTCGACTTGAGACTAAACCTCTTGTTTAACTTTTCTGTGTTTTATATTTTGTTTTACTCTGTTTTATATTTTTTTTCACTGCTTATTTCTAAAACATAAAACTATTTTGCATTCACTTTGATAGTTAGTTTAGGTAAGTGAGTGTATGTTTTTAATTCATTAAACTTGTTTCAAAAGTTGAAGTAGTGTTATACACTAATTCAACTGAGGACTAATAAACCTTTGAGAAACTTGTTGACCAATTAGTCATCTATATCTCTACTGCCTTAATTAACTGGGCCATTTTCAAAATTTGGGGGATCTTTACAATAAAGTTTTTAACAGAAATTTTTAGTAGGAACTCAATTCACCCCCCTCTTGAGATTCCACTCTGACTAACATTTGGTATCAAAGGTTTAGTTTAGTCTGTTTTTACTACTACCTATACTATTGTGAAACCTATCAAATTTTTTAACTGTGATTTTAGTTGTATCTTAAAGATCTTAAAATTTCTATCATATCTAAATTTTCAGTTCTTTAAATTCTAATTAACAATAGATAATAGAGTTTAGGGTGATGCTACTAACATGACACCTTTATTTAATGGTAATAACTATGCTCAGTGAAAATTAAAAATGAAAATGTATTTAGAGAGCATGGGACCTGAAATATAGGACACAATTGAAGAACAACATGTATTTCCTGCTACTGCTAGGGACACATGGTCTCAGTTGACTAAAGCTACATAAAATAATAATTGTAAAGAAATGAATGATTTGTACTGTTCTCTAGGTGATGAAGAATTTAATAAAATATCTTCTTTTAAAACTGCATATGAAATTTGGGATACTTTAGTTGTTTCACATGAGGGAATAACCAATGTTAAAGAAATGAGATTAAATACCTATACTATTAAATATGATAATTTTAAAATTAATCATGATGAACTTATTTATAAAATGTATCTCAGGCTCAATGAAATAGTGAATACCATGAGTCTTCTTGAGAAACCAATGGACAACAAGGACCAGATTATGAGGTTGCTTCGATGACTACCTAACAAATGGAGAGGAACTTCTGTTTTTATCTGAGAATCTTGTGACATAGGCAATCTACCAGTGAAGGAATTAATTGGAAATATTATGATGTACGAAGAAGAGCTTAAGGTGAATCAATAAGTAGATGAAGAACCAAGGAAGAAATCAGTAGCATTCAAGACTACTACCTCAAATAACAGAGAAAAAGAAAAAGTTCAAGCTTCTGTAGACACTTCCACCAGTGAAGACTCATACTCTGACAGCGATGATGAGATGACTTATCTTACTAGGAGATTCAAGAAGTTCTACTAAAAGAAAAAGTTCTTTAGAAAATAAAACTACAAAGGAAGGTATGATAATAAAGGATAGTGGAAAAAGGACAGGAAATGGAATGATAACACAAATGAGATAGTCTGTTATGAGTGCAAATGAAAAGGTTATGTGAAATCTGATTTCCCCAAGTTGAAATTTAAGAAGAAGTATGAAGAAAAGGGAAAAAGATATAAAAAATATATGAAAGCCACCTGGAGTGCCTTAGAAGATAGCTTCAGTGGATCTGACACTTCTGATATTGAAAAGAACAAACATGAAAACCTGTGCTTCATGACAGAAACATCCGAGGTAACACCCAATTCTCCTGTACATAATGCTTACTATTTTGAGAATGAAAGTGAATCAAACAATGATGAAAATATGACTAAAGATGAACTATTTGAATACTATGGAATGCTTGAGGATACCTTTAATGAACTCATGGATAAATATAAATTATTGAAATGACAGCATGCTCTAAATGCAAATTATAAGTCTTATATAGATATTGAGAAAGAAAAATGTGCCCCGCTATTAAAAGAAAATACTGTACTCAAATTATCAAATGAGCAATTAAAAAGGGATTTGGAAAAGTTTACTACTGGTAGAGATACCTTGACTCAGTTTCTAGGGAAACAAATTTCCCCAACATACACAACATGTATATGGTATCAAACAGAACATAGAAGGATTATTAAAACTAAATTTGTTCCAAAATATGGACAGTTCACAGCTAGTTCAAGCTCTGAACCATCTTTTGAAAAACTATTATCTAAAGGACCAAAAAAAGTATTCATGTCTCAAAAAATATCTTCTGATTATATAAAACTTGTGAGACAAGTATGGGTTCCCAAAGTTTTACTTGGTAACCTCTCTGGACCCAAGAAAACATGGTTACCAAAGTTACCCTACACTTAATCTGTTTTGCAGGAAAATTGTCTAAAGAGCTCCTGTAAAACTCTATGGTAATTGGACAGTGGATGTTCAAGACACATGATAGGATACTATTCATGTTTTAAGAACCTAATTAAAGTTGATGATGGTCATGTCACATTTAGAGATAGTGAAAAAAGGAAAATCGTCAGCTTAGGCCAAATTGGTAACCTTAATACCGTATTAATTACAAAAGTACTTTTTGTTGATGGGTTAAAATACAATCTGCTAAGTATCTCTCTATTGTGTGATGATGGATTCAATGTTAAATTTGAAAATGATGCATGAAATTTTTTTAATTCTAAAAATGATTTAATATTTACTACTCTTAGAAATGAGAATGTATTTGCTGTTGATTTTGATTATTTAGCTAAGAAAAATGTTTCTTGTTTAAATGCGTTTCATAAGGAATCCTGGTTGTGGAACATAAGATTAGGACACTGCAATGTGCACTCACTTAGGAAATTGACTAGGAAAGTTTTAGTTATAGACTTACCGAAATTGGAATTCCATCTTAACAAAGTTTGTAATCCCTATCAAAAGGGAAAACAACACAATGTTTCTTTCAATCCAAAGAAAGAAGTTTCTACTTCTCAACCGCTTGAGTTGGTTCACATGGATTTGTTCGGACCATCTAGAGTTTCAAGTTTAAATGGGAAACACTATGTTTATGTTATTGTAGATGATTTTTCTAGATATACTTGGGTATACTTTATAGCTCACAAAAGTGAATCATGTTCTTACTTAATTAAATATTCCAAGTCTATAGAAAATCTTAGTGGACTTAGAATTAAGATCTTGAGAAGTGATCATGGACATGAGTTTAAAAATCCGGAATTTGAATCTTTTTGCTCACATAATGGATATAATCACAATTTCTCTGCTCCTAGAACACCTCAAAAAATGGATTTATAGAAAGAATAAATAGTACACTTCAAGAGATTGCACGAACTATGCTTAATGAGTATAATCTACCTATCTATTTTTGGGCTGAAGCTGTTAATGAAACTTGTTACATTATCAATAGAGTCTTGATTAGGCTTGTTCTTAAGAAGACCCCTTATGAGCTTTATAATAATAGGAAGCCTAAGGTTAATTACACTAGAGTTTTTGGTTTCAAATTCTTTATCCTTAACACTAAAGATAATCTTGACAAATTTGCTTCAGAAAGTGATGAAGGAATTTTTCTAGGTTACTCAATATCTAGTAAATCCTATAGAGTATTTAATAAGAGAACCAAATGTATGGAAGAATCTATGCATGTAAAATCTTATGAGACTGATCCACTTGAACCCAAAACCTCTCTTGAACATCTTGAGGAAGATATGTCAATTCTGGATCTTAATGATACAGACAGTGAACCCTTAGTGAAAACAACCAGTTCTGGAAATTTTCCAGAATCTGAGCCTAGTGAATCTGAACTTGTAGACATTCAAGAGGAGTCTAGTTCAACTATTTATAGAGGTATTAGAACTCTCAAAAATCATCCTTTGGATGCTGTAGTAGGTGATTTAAATATAGGGACTCAAACTAGAGCTTATCTGAGAAACCAGGTTGAACATCAAGATTTTCTTTCACAGCTTGAACCCAAAAAATATTAATGATGCAATCAGTGATGAATTTGGGGTGATAGATATGTAAGAAGAATTAAAATAGTTTGAAAGAATTATTTTGGTAATTGGTAGATAGACCTAAAGACACCTTGACCATAGACACTAAATGGGTGCTTAGAAATAAAGTTAATGAATATGGAAACATAGTTAGAAATAAGGCTAAATTAGTTGCACAAGGATATAGTCAAGAAGAAGGAATAGACTATGAAGAAACCTTTACTCCTGTAGCTAGACTAGAAGCCATTAGGATACTACTTTCTTATGCAGCTCATCTGAATTTCAAAATTTATCAAAGGGATTTCAAAAGTGAATTTTTAAATTGGTACATAGTTGAAGATGTATTTGTTGAACAACCCCTAGTTTTAAAAACCCCCATTTTCCAAATCCTATTTTTAAACTGTCAAAAGCCCTATATGGTCTAAAACAAGCTCTAAGATCTTGGTATGACAGACTTAGTTCCTTCCTTATTTCAAAAAGTTTTACTAAAGGAATAGAAGATCCTACTTTGTTTATTAAAATGATTACCAAAGATGTTTTAATAGTACAAATTTATGTAGATGATATAATTTTTGGATCCTCTAAAAACTCTTTATGTACTTTTTTTCAAAAATAATGCAAGATGAATTTGAAATGAGTTTAATGGGGGAACTTAAAATTTTCCTTGGATTTCAAATTTTTCAAAATAAAAATGGTATTATTTTAAATCAAAGTAAATATACTAAGGATATTTTGAAACATTTTGGTTTGGATAATAATAAAGGTAGTGATACACCTATGAGTACCACTTGTAAGTTGGATGCTGATGAAACTGGTAAACCAGTGGATCAAACCAATTACCAAGGTATGATTGGGAGTCTGCTATACCTTACTGCCAGAATACCTGACATTATGTTCAGTGTATGCATGTGTGCTCATTTTCAAGACAATCCCAAAGAATCTCATTTAACTGCTGTTAAAATTATTTTTAAATATCTCAAGTTTACTATAAATTTAGGATTGTTTTATCCAAGAGGAAAACCGTTTGATTTAATAAGTTATTCAGATGCTGACTTTTATGGTTGTAAGTTAGATAGAAAAAACACCTCTGGAACATGTCACATGTTAGGAAAGTCACTAGTATCATGGTGTAGTAAGAAATAGAATTCTGTTGCATTATCTACTACCGAAGCTGAATATATAGCTGCTGGTAGTTGTTGTGATCAAATTCTATGGATGAAACACACTTTACTAGACTATGGATATCAATTCAAGCATGTATCTATAAACTGTGACAACACAAGTTATATTAACATCTCTAAAAATCCAGTATCTCATGCTAGAACAAAGTATATTTATGTGAGACATCACTTCTTGAGAGATCATTATCAAAGAGGTGATATCACTCTTGCATTCATTGGTACTGAACACCAATTGGTTGATATATTCACAAAGACTTTGAATTTTGAGAGGTTAAATTACATCAAACATGAGTTAGGTATGATAAAATGTTGAGTTAGAAACCTCACCATTAGAAACCTCACCATTAGAAACCTTATCGATAGGACCTTACCGTTGGACCTTACCGATAGGACCTTACCATTGGACCTTACTGATAGGACCTTAATAATAAGACCTTAATGATATGAACTTACTATTGGACCTTACCAATAAGACCTTACCGTTAGACCTTACTGATACGACCTTACCGATATGATCTCATCGATAAGACCTTACCGATAGGACCTCACCGTTAGGACCATACCGATGACATCTTATCGATAGTCGATATTTTTTGTGACTTCATGTTTTATTTCTTCCAGAAGTTGAAACATTTTCTGTTTTATTTATTCTTTTACTTGATTTGTTTTCTCGATCCCTAAATGAAAAAATTAAAACTCATTCCACATTTCGATCCACATCAAACTTTCTCCCGAACCTTTTTATTTCTAATCCTAAACCTAACCCTCTTCTGAAACCCTCGAACCACTCCAGATCGATGGCAAGAGTGAAAAGGCCATTGGTTGATGATGAAGGAGATGCACCAAATCCTAAGATACCTCAAGATGAGTCTTGTAGTGGAATCCAGACAGTGGAAAAGGTGATTAAACTGCATTTATAAAAAAGGCAAATAGTGATTGAGAAGGAGCTTAGCTAGGAATGGCTGCTGATGAGCCGATCTTTAGTGATGAAGGCACTTGAAGCTCAAGGTTGGGTCGAGTGATTTGAAAACAATGATGGACCTTATTATTTGAAGCTTGTGAAGAAGTTTTATGAATATCTAAGATTTGAGAAGTCTGAGAATGAGAACCGAAAAAATTCCAGAGTAAATGGAGTTAGTGTGAGCTTCTCCTCTATTGAATGAGCTGAATGTCTGAGAGTACCACATGAAGGGATTTATGATTACTACTCCGGAGTGGTACCTCCCACGACTAAGTTCTTCTATTATGAAGAAGCCTTATCCAAACTGACAGGGAGTGGGATCCCTAGGAAAGTTATTGATGCTGAGATTGTAGGAGAAGATAAGCTGCTGTTCAAGTTTATCCAGCATGTTTTAAGTCCCAAGAGAGGGGACTTTGCTACACTGAAATTTCAGGATGTATTTATTTTGTATCTATTAAAGAATGAACAGAAAATAAATTTATATAGGCTGTTGATGATTCAACTAGAAGATATGACCAAGCCCAGTTCCAAATCCAATGCCCTATTTCATGCTAAGTTGATATCCCTTATGTTGAAAGTGAAAGGAGTTGCTGAAGCTAAGGATGAAACTATTGTTGTGAGGGATAACCATTGCATCACCAAAGTGATTTGCAAGATAATGAAGATTAACTGGAATCCATGGATGAGGAGATGGGTGAATGATGAGGCTAAGGTATATGAAGAGTTTAACCCTATTGCTCATCCCACTAGGCCTAAAAATAGGAGAGACCTTGGTCTTAAGCCTGGTGAATTAGAACCTGCATATTCAGATGAAGAAGGAGAAGCTGTTTTTGTTCTAGAAAGAGAGGATTCTCTTATATATGATAGGAGTGATCAAGACCTTCCCTCAGATACTTGTTCTAATACTGTATCCTTTGGTGAGACTAGCCCACCAAAGATATTTCCTAGAAGGGAGACTGTCCTAAGGGACAATGATGATGAGGAGACCAGTGAGAAAGAAGGGGAAAAAAAGTCTTAAGAGATATTAGAGGAACCTCAGATGAGGATGAGGTCACTAAACCTAGTCATGATGACTTTGAGACTGTTGCTGATATAAGTGAAGAGGAATGTCTAAGTCTCAGTCCTCTAATAGGACATAAAAAAATTATTGAAGGTGTAGATGAAGAAGTTGATGATTTAGTTGAAGTTGAAATTTCTTTAGAAGTAGTTGAAGATTTAGTAGAATAAGTAGTAGTCGACCCTCCTGCTGATGTAGTTTCTCAAGGAGGTATGGAGGAGATGGATACAATTAATTAAGAGCATGCTACAAGTGAGGGGGAGGAACCTATTGCTACAGGATCAGTTGCTGTTGCTCATGGAATATAAGACTGGATAGAAGCTCCTGGATTCGTAGTTTTGGGCTTAGATTATGGAGATTCTGAAGATGACCAGCCTATTAGAAGTCCTCCAGTTCATACTATTTCAAAAACCACTATTGTGCAACCAGTGGTTCTTTTACCTTGATACTATGTGAAAAAGGATGATTTGGAATCATTGAAGTCATATTTTTTGAGACACATTGATGATAGATATGTTAGCATAGAGAGATCAGTGGCTCTCAATCAGGAGGTTGTAGAATCTTCTTTAGAAAGGGTGATCTCCACCTTTCACTCCAGTCTGTTTCATGAAGTGAAGAAATACCAAAGTCAAGTGAAAACCTTGGAAGAGTCTGTGGAAAGTGTGAAATAGTCAATTTAAAGCTTGCAATCCTATATGAATTCAAGGGTTCAAGTGGATAGAGATCTTAGATATATCAAGATTGTGGTTCAGCAGTTGGTAACTGTGTTTGAGGACTTTAAAAAGTCCATGGAAACACATGTGAAAGGCCAAGATAATGATGTGAAGAGACTGATCAGTGGGCTGAATAAATCTTTTAAGGAAAAAGTGGCTTTCTCTCTAGAACCTCTAGGTGCATCTGCTTCCACTTTAGCCTCTCCTCCAGTTGATATAGAGTCTTTCAGATATGTTTTTAGGGAAGAAGTAGAAAGATTATATAGTACCAATACCCAGGACCCTCAATCTTTGACTCATGTCGTTTCCATTACCAGGGAAATTCATAAGCTTATGGGAGATTATTTAAGGGAATATGATCAAGATTAGAAGGCCATCAAGGATCAATTTGAATTCTATTAAAAATGGTTATACACTAAGCATCAGATGGATGGCCACTTCAAGTTGTTGTTGGAGAACTTGAGGATTCCACCTGTCACTCAAGCCTTTAAAGACCAGGTTAGCAGGCTTCAAGAGCTGACTCCTTCTTTGGAGAAATTTATGGAGAATAAGAATGATTTTATTTATGCTATGGAAATAGGAGGTAGTATTATTATGGACTTCAGGAATATTCTTTTTTCCTTCCATGGCGACTGCACTCCCATCATTATTCCTCCAGCCTTTCCTTCTACCTCAGGTGCCTCAGGATCTATCAGTGCTACACCTATGATGACTCCTGCACAGGACATCAGAAGCTTGACCCCCACCATTCCTTAGAGATCTACTCACTACAGGTCTACTGATGCTTCTGTTGCAGCTCCTCCTACACTTCTCACTGCCATCCCTCAGCTTATCCCTCCACCTTCAAAACCTGCATCCTCAGCTTCCAAAGGCAAAGCTCCAATGGACATATCTGATGTGGATTGAGTGTGGACTGTCTTAGCTGATAGATATTGGTGTATTCCTTTTTGTATATTGTACTACTGTTTTATTAATAAAAACACTCTATTTTCTCTCTTTTTTCTCTGTATGCTTTTTCTTAATCACAAAGGGGGAGAAATATTTAAACTTGAATATCAAAGTTACCCAAAGGGGGAGAAGTGTTTAGTGTTTTAGTTGTCTATATTTAATTTATATATGTTCTGGCTTCAATTTAGTTTTAATGATATAATAATATATGTATGCTAACATCACTGATGAAATTAGAAGATGTGTTTAACCCTAATTCAGAAAATACTGACATAATTTGTGATTATCAAAATGGGGCAGATTGTTGGACTCACCTGTTTTGATAATCCCAAATCATGTTTTGATAATCCCAAATCATGTTTTCTTTATGTGATAATTATGTTTATCTTACAAGATAATAATTTATGTGAAAATCATGTTTATATCAAAGTAATATTCATATACATTTAATCTCACTGCTTGTTGGTTTAAGATTATAGTGAAAAATTTATCTAGATGCAAAGGTTACCGATGCAAAGGTTACCGATGCAAAGGTTACCAATGAAAGGTCACTGATGCAAGCTCACTGATGAAAGGTTACTGATGGAGAGTCATCGATCAAAGGCTACCGATGGAGAGTTATTGATGGAAGGTTACCAATGAATTCTGTCCAATGTGCACTTACTGTTGACACCTACCGTTGTGAAGGCTACCGTTACCAGTATACCATACTCTTCTACTCCATACTTTTTCAAATTATCAATATTATTCTAACGGTCATATTTTATAACTTTAATGCTTTTGACTTTTATTAATTCTTATTTTAGACATATCAGGAGACCATATCCTGACAGTACGAGGTACGAGAAAGATTGAATGTGATGCACTTAATCCTATTGTCGGACCTCAAATATAAAAGAAAAGACCGAGGAAGAAAAGGTGCGTGGATGCATAGAGAAAAATGTGTAATGCAAGTCCATAAGTTAAATGCATGAGAAAGAAGCTACTGAAGAACAAGGAAAAACCATTCGATCACGTTCACTGTGAATCCCAAGAACTTCAAGAAGATCATTTCGGGAAAACAAATTGAGGATGCCTTCTGTGTCTCATAAACTTCCAATCAACTCAAGAAGCAGAACAATAAATTCCTAAAATCTAGAACCTTGAGTTGTGACACTCTGTTTTAGAGAAAACTTCTAGAGAAAGACTCAAACTTCAAATTCTTCAATTCAAGGAGCCAAGAGCTGAACTACAAACACATAGATCCTTCTAAACTCTATCTCATCATAATTGCTCTATTGTATTTATTCTTTTTACATTTCTGAGAAGTGTGTCTGTCTGCTTCACATACTATATCCTATGCTTGAACTGGAGGATATTGAATATCCTTACATCAAACCTCACTTACATTTTGTTCCCGTGTATAACTATTGAAGAGACCGCGTTTGGTCTGTATTGTTTGTATTTCTTATGAAGAACAATGGTAGAGGGTGTAAACCCTAGACAGTTTGTGAAAACTGTTGTAAAGCCCGATACAAGCCGTGTATCAAGTTTATTGTTAATATAAACTGCTTGGTGGAAGGTGATCACCAAGTGGAGATGATTAAGTCTCAGCTTGAGACTGAGCCTCTTGTTTAACTTTTCCGTGTTCTATATTTTGTTTTACTCTATTTTATCTTTTTTTTCACTACTTATTGCTAAAACATAAATCTGTTTTTCATTCACTTTGATAGTTTGTTTAGGTAAGTGTGTGTATGTGTTTAATTCATTAAACTTGTATCAAAAGTTGAATAAGTGTTATACACTAATTCAACTGAGGACTAATCACCCTTTGAGAAACCTTTTGACTAATTAGACATCTATATCTATAATGCCTTAAATAAGTGGGCCATTTTTAAAATTTGGGGGATCTTTATAATAACGTTCTTAACAAGAATTTTAAGTAGGAACATAATTCACCCCCCTCTTGAGATTCCACTCCGACCATCACTCTCCATGATCGATAGTAGTTCTCCTTCTAGTTCACCAAAAGATCTCCTGGCTTTGCTCTCTGTTACTCCACTCTGGTGTTGTGAAAATCATATTCTACTTGTTGCCTTCTCTTTGTCTAGTTATTGTCCTCCCAAATTTTAATTTTCATCCCATTTAATAGCCTCTAGACCGCCTTTGTAAGCTGAAACCCATAATTTGAGAATTAATTCTCACACCTTGAGTCATTGGTTCCTGTATCTTAGAAAATATCTAAAATAGGTTCATCTCTCCTGCACATGAGCATTAAATGTCCCATTGAACAAAACACACACACACACATATTAAACTTTGAATTCCATTATCTTAGGTCATGTGTCTATATAATCCACTTTCTCAAAGCTCTGTCAAAAAGTTCTAACATTTTTAGAAAAATTAATCCATTATATCAATATACAATATTGAACACCTGCAATATAAAAAACACAACCAGAAAACACAGATCTCCTTGGTATCAACATCCAAGTAGCACATCAATTTCCTCAATATCAAAAAAATTATCAGTCAAACAACTCACCCAATTCGTTACTATTGACCCACTCTAGAAACGCAAACCAAATTCTTACATTCAATGGATTTGATCCCAAGTTTCATCTTAAACCAATCTCAGTTAGTAATAATTTTCACTGACATGGTCTCAGAACCTTCTTCAATAGCCCAAACTCTATTCTTACTCAATACCTAGACTATTTATCAGATGTAATTAATGGAAAAACATGATAAAATCCACTAGATTTCATTGAGAACTCCCGTTATGGGAGTCTCATCTTTGACTGGACACACATAGAATTCTCCAGGCACACAGACCACCATGATGTCCCTAATTCAAGAGGTGTTACATGTCGGCTATTTTCTTTCTCTAGGATGGTGTCACCCCTTTTTTGTTAAAGGGGGATGGAGGTGGTTGGTGTCTAAACCCCACCAAACCCTTAGAGAGAGAAGGTAGTGGGATAGGAGATAGGTAAGGGTGGATTGCCTATAAGAAGGGATCTCTCCCAGAAGATTTCATCATCAACTTAACCATATCATCACCCTCTAATACCACTTATTAGGACTGAAAAATGACTGAACCATCAGTGCAGTGATAGACACAATATAAAATAAAGTGCAAAAATATATAAGTAAATGTAATATGTCATGTGAAGAGCCTGAAGAAGAGCATATTGTATTTGGGATAATTTGATGATATCAGATGCAAGCATCACACTGATAATGGAGTGATGAAAATTAGGAAGGGAAATTTTGTGGTAAAGAAGGGGGATAAGATATAAAAGAACTTGTGCATTCTTATGGGTGAAACATACAAGGAGACAGAGATATTTGTTGCATCAACTATCTCGATAGAAGCATTGAAAATGTTATGGCATCGGAATCTTGACCATATATCAGAACGAGGCCTCAAGATTCTTACGAATCATAAGTTTATACCTAGGATATAAAAGTTATCCTTACCATTTTGTGAGAATTGTGTTTTGATCAAGCTACATAGGTTTAAATTCAGGATGTCAACAATAAGAAGTCATGAGATCTTAGAGTTGATCCATTTCGACGTTTGGAAAGAACCAGTTATATCCCTGGGAGGAGAAATGTACTTTATATCATTCATTGATTATTATTCTAGGAGATGTTGGGTGCACCCAATAAAGAGGAAGGTAGATGTTTTTGAAGTCTTCAAAAAATTCAAAGCGTGGAAGGAACTTGAATCTAGAAAGAAGATCAAGTGTCTGAGGAATGAAAATGGTGGAGAATATACAAGTGAGGAGTTTGCTACTTTTTGTTAACAGGAAGGAATAAAGAGACAGTTCATGGTGCCGTACACTCCTCAGTATAATGGAGTGGTAGAGCAGATGAACCAAACCCTATTAGATAGAATAAGGGAAATGTTAAAGACTATGGTAATTGCCAAAACTTTTTGGGCAGAAGAACTGAATACCGCTTGTTATGAGATCAACTGATCCCCTTCAATGATGATTGATCTAAAGACACCAATGGATATGTGTACTGGTAAACCCACTGACTATTCTCAGTTATATATGTTTGGAAGTTTTGTATATGTATTTTTTAATGACCAGGAAAGATCGAAATTGGATTCGAGATCTAGGAAATGTATCTTCTTGGGGTATGTTGATGGTGTGAAGGGGTATCATTTGTGGGACCTCACTGACTGCAAACTCATCATCAGAAAAGATGTCATTTTTATAGAAGAAAAGGTGAAAATGAAAATTGATCAAGACATGGAGATCGAGAATATAGAAACTACAACAGTAGAAGTAGAGGATAAATCCAAGGAAGAACTAGTTTCCTCTAAGGCATTACCAGAGCACGATGATCAAGTACCTGTTGAATCTGGACTACGACGGTCAACTCAGGAGAAAAGAGAACCAATATGGAACTCAGACTATGTCACTGAGAGAAATATTGCGTACTGATTATTTAAAGAGGATGAAGAACCATATTATTTTGTGGAGGTAACCAAAAGTCTAGATGTATCCTCATAGATGGTAGTGATGCGGGAGGAACTTGAAGCCCTACACAGGAACAAGACTTGATATCTTGTTCTATTACCTAATGTAAGGAAGGATATAGGTAACAAATGGGTCTTTAAGATCAAGCAGGATGGAAAGGAATAGGTGGAAATATATCGTTAATGATTGGTGGTCAAAAGATATGCTCAGAAGGAAGATATTGATTTCAATGAAATATTTTCTCTTGTTGTTAGACTGAAAACTATTTAGAAAGTTATAGCAATGTGTGCTATATATAGTTTAAATCTAGAGTAGCTAGATGTGAAGAAAACTTCTCTCCATGGTGATCTTGATGAATAAATCTATATACTGCAATAGGAAGGTTTTTTAGAAGAATTCAAAGAAAACTTAGTTTGCAGGTTGAAAAAATCTCTGTATGGTCTCAAGCAGGTTCCAAGGTGTTGGTACAAGAGATTTGATTCCTATATCATGACACTTGGATACAGAAAACTTTATTCAGATTCTTGTGAATATTTCAGGGTTTTGGATAGTAATCATTTCATCATTCTTCTATTGTATATGGATGAAATGTTAGTTGTAGGCCCCAAAAAAGATCAGATCTAGGAGATAAAGGCACAATTGGATAGGAAGTTTTATATGAAGGACTTGGGACTGGAAAACAAGATTCTATTTGGATATCATAAAAGAATTACTTACAGAGAGTCTTGAAATGCTTCAATATGAAATACTGTAAGACAATATCTACTCCTCTTCCTGTTAATTTCAAGTTATCCTCAATGATGAGTCCTAGCAGTGAAGTAGAGAAGAAAGAGATGTCTCGAGTACTGTATGCATTAGTAATGGGAAGTTTGATGTTCTCTATGGTTTTTACTAGACCATACATTGGACATGTAGTGGGAGTAGTTAGTCAGTACATGGAGAATCTAGGATGGGAACATTAGAGCAAAATTAAGAGGATCTTGAGATATATTAAGGAGAACTTAGATGCTGCATTTTGTTATGGAGGATCATATTTCACTATTAGAGGCTATGTTGATTCAGATTTTGCAGGATATTCTGACTGGAGGAAATCCACTACATGTTATGTGTTTACTCCTGTAGGAGGAGCTGTAAGATGGGTTTCAAAGTTACAGATACATGTGGATTTATCCACTATGGTGGTAGAGTACATGACAACTACACAGACTTGCAAATAGGCTATTTGGATGAGAAGGTTTTTGGAGAATCTTGAGAATAGTCAGAAGCAAATTCCATTATTTTTTGATAGTTAGAACGCCTTGCACATTGCAAGGAATACATATTTTCATTTCAGGACAATGCACATTGGGGTACAAAATCACTTTATCTGAGACGTGGTGGAGGAAGTGTGGACATGAAGAAAATTCATACTAAAGAAAATATATAAGATTTATTGATGAAGATAGTTAACTATGATAAGTTCAGATGATACAGATCCTTAAGCGGCCTTGCCGATATGTGAGCATCATGTTTGGCAGATAGAAAGGATGTGTGGATATGTGATTGGTTCTCAATTAAATATCCAAGTGGGAGATGTGTTGGCAGTTTTCTTTCTCTAGGACGGTGCCGCCCCATGTTTTGTCAAAGAGGGATGTCAGTGGTTGATGTAGTGGGTGACCAAACCCCACCAATCCTCTAGTGATAGAAGGCAGTAAGAGAGGATATATGCAAGTGTGGATTTCCTATAAAAGGGATCTCTCCCAGCAGATTTCATCATCAACTTCATCCATTCTCATCACCACCAGTAGATCCCATATTTGAGTGGTTTTTGTGAGGTTTATTCCCCCACTTATTAAAGAGAGATTTTACAAGATTTTTCAGCTTGTAATAGTGAGGAAGTGTGTACCCACTTTTACCATCCGTCTATTTTTCCTGTGGGTTTTTACCCATTTCATTTGATGGGTTTTCCCATGTTATAACTGGTGTCCATTTACTTTTTCATTTTTTCACATTATTTTATCTTGTGATTATCGCTGCACTGGTGGGTCAGTCATTTTCTGATCCCAACATTACAAACTGATTTCATTGTAGAATTTATTCAAACTCCTATTGTGCTAAAAATTTCTTCCTCATGTCCATATAGATAAAAAATTCTAGGATCCTCTGTCAATGAAAATGAACCTACAAGTCCACAAATAAGGTCTTGCCTACAAAAAATGCACTTGAAACCCGATAAAACTTCTTAATCAAGCTCACAAACACCCACTCTATCTCAGAATCCTCATCAATAGTGATAATAGATTCTTCTGGATACAACTTTCTGAAATCAAGAACTTCAATGTTGAAAAAATCAACCCAACAACAAAGTTCCTCTTCTTCAAATAATTTTGAATGGTTCCAACCATAAAAATCAGATTAAATTGTCAAACTCAGATTCAGGAAGCCTAAATTTCAACTCATATAGTATTCATCAATAGTGGAGGTAGTGTAGGTCATCAGTTAGGATATAAAAAGTGGATTGAGTGGCAGAGGCTCTATGTCTTATTCATGAAGTCTCAATAGTCTTTGGAAAAGCAGGTATGTGGTGGAGGATGTATCGACATTAGGGGATATGTGCTCTGATCTAGTTCCCTCTGTTCTTGTTTCAAAGGTGGTGGTTCTTCTCGTCTAATTCATCAGTGATGGTGGCTCCGATCGGTAATCTTCCAAATATTTGGCGACATCAGGTTCCACCTACGAAGAGTTCGGGTAAGAATCAGTGATGGTGGATCTGGTCGTCTCCTTCAATGGGGCCTTAATAGGATGGTGTTGGTTAGGGTTCTTAGGCTTTATGATCTTTATGGGCTTAGTTCTAGGGAAATATGAATAGGATTTGGGTTCTCAACAATAGTGGTTTTTTCGACACACTGATGTTCTACAAGATCGGTTGGTATCCCAACTCAAATCTCCTGCAATGGGAGTGGTGACCCACATCCTCTTCTTCAATTGGTGGAGATTCTTGGTTGGGGATTTGGCTTAGGGTTCGATTAAAAATCCACTGGTTGTGTAAGATAATTTTATTATGCCAAAATAATTTTATCTTACTTGGACATAGATTTTATTACACCGATAACTAATATTCTCACGCCAACAGAATAACATTCTTATACATGCATCCTTTCTCCAATTTATCTTACACAGTCCATTAGAACAATAGATTTTATCTTACTCATCTTGGAATAAATTTAGAGGAAAGTAATATAAATATCTTACTCGCCCCAAATTGTCATACAAGATAATACAATGAAAGTATTCAAAATTATATTATGTCGAAAGACGTTCTTCACAACAAATAATGAAAAATTAAATTAAAATACATTAATAAAAGGTTATCAAAAACCTAAAAAAATATTAGCATTAAATTAAAACATTAATGACTTAAATAAAAAATAATAATACAAATAATTGAATAAAATAATTTGATTGCAAAGATTAACCCATAAAGCTTAAATTTAATTAATGACTAACAAAAATGAAAATTATAATTATTTAAACATAAATAAAAACTAAACTAAATATTTTGTTAAATTTATAAAATATAATAAAAAAATTTGATTAAAATAATTAACTAATTAATTTATTAACAAGATAAATAAATTATAAAATATATTAAAGAAAAGAATTAAATTATAATTAAATTTCATGATTATTAAATTATTTAAATAAAAAACGTAAATATTAAACTTAAATTAAATAAATAATTAATTAAAATCAAAAGAGGAGAAATTAAACAAACAATTAAATTTAAAGTTTTACAAGAAATGAAAACACTATATAAGAACTCAAACTGAAAACAAAAATTATAATTTAAAAAATACTCATTAATTAATCATAAAACCATTAAATTGAGAGTTTTATTATTTAAATGAAAAACTAACACCAAAATAAATAAATAAATCAAAACATTATTTTAACAACTAAAATATAGTTAATTTAAAGAATTTATGTGACAAAAATGGATCAAAATAAAGACACATACATACATTACCATAAATTATTACTATTATTACAAATGATCATCTTGCCATTATGGACATAAATATTTTAAAAAAATTCACGTGATCATATCATTTTTAGGGACATAAATCATTCCTAATATTATAGATTCTCATCCCAGTATTAATAATATATATCATTCTCATTATTATGCATGGTCATCCCATTATTATGAATATAGATCATTCCCATTATTATGAATTCTCATCCCATTATTACGAACATAAATCATTCTCAATATTATATATGCATTCATTATTATGGAGATAGAATATTTCCATCATTATGAATGCTTTTCTATCTATTATTAACATGGATAATTCTTGTTATTATAGATTCTTATCATGTTATTATGACCCAAGATCATTCCCATTATTATATATTACAATCCTGTTATTATGTATATAGATAATTTCTATTAATATTTATACTTGTACCCTTATTTTAAACATTAAATAGTGGGAAAGTTCATCATATTTCCAATGATATAGATTCCCTATGTATAATGATCCTATTAACAGTTATTGTTCAAAGCATCAGGGATCATGCATCATGAAGGATTATTTAACACACGATATATTGACTTGTGTTTTCATACTATGTTTTGTAGGTTATTTATTTATTTTCACATATATCCACATATATGAATTGTGGTATTATTTAGGGGAATCATTGGTGGGAATGTACATAGTTTCATAATCATACACTATATGTGAAATTCAGTGGATGTTTAGCCATCATTTTTACGATGCAGGTTAAAAAATAGTTTGGAGATCTGGTTAGAGTTGGAGTAGCTTAACAGGGGTGGGATTTGGTTTAAATGAATGGTTAAGGACTAGGTTAGTGATAGTATTTTCAACTTACATATTATATATTTTCTTTTGGTACTGCCATGTATATTATTGACCCTTTGAGGTTAACCCTATATTTTATGAATGTTGTTCATTTATCATTTAATACATTTTGTTACATATTGGGTCATGTTATTTTTGTGGTTGGAATTTTACTGCAATTAAATTTTTTGTTTGATTTATGTTTCAAAAATTTATGGTTTTTATATGATTATGATATAGAGGACATAATACCCACACAGTATCGACAAGACCCTTCAACTAGACGGTATCCACTAGAATTTGGGGACATGTTTTTGAGGTGATGTGGTCACCTTAGTTAAATTACTACTCAGTTTAACTGGGCTAGGTATTGATAAGGTCTATCTTCTAAGATAAAGAACCAAAGTCCCACTCAGGAGGCACAAGTGTGGATTATTTATTGATAACTCACTAAATAATATTACAGATAATGTCACATATAATTTCATTGATATACTCAATGGATTGTATTGTATATCAATCCCTATTACCTAAAGTTATCATTGTATAATAAATATGAAAATTCAGAATTTGATAAATTTCTTACACTATTCTTAAGGACTATGCTAATCAAGTGGTTATTTTTTATGTTTCTAATTATATAATTTTTTTCTATTAATAAAGATAACATTTTCCCTCATATATTTTAAGTATGACATATGGGAACCTAAATGAATTACATTTTGGAAATGAATGTGCATTCTTAGATAACTGGAATGTGACATTTTTATCTATTAAGATTATTGAAAATTGATGTATTCATCTAGATTTCATTGTCTACTTCAAAAAAATTATCATGGGTGAGTTTTTCTATATACTGTTGACATTTTCCATGTCTTATTACTATACTCTACTACTTAGATAAATGTATTATATGAGTTTTCAAACTATATATAGAGATATGTATTTGCTGGAGATGTTCTTATATGGAGATAAGCATGTTAGATGGGATTTATACTAGGTCCCTTTATATCTTGATGAGTAATTATTCTTTACTAGAAGAATCTATTTTCTTATGGTTATGAATTTGGAATTCATGATCTTTTTCAATGATATAATTTCCCACATTTTCATACATAATACCATGAAGTGAATATTTATTTTAGCACATGATTTTTTTTTTCAAAATGAGAGTGTTTTATGATATTTTAATCCAAATGGGTTTGAATATTATTTCACATGTTTTTATATATATATGAAAAGTATATAATTATTTAGTGAAATTGATATATTAAAAAATATATAAAAAAATATAATGTTTTAATATACAATTGAATAATATATTATTGTATGATAATTTTGATTTGGTATATAATATGATATATCACTTTTCATTAGAATAAATTACCCTTTCCATTTGAGTTATCATTTATTTGGACTATACATAATTTGGTGGTGTAGTTAATGAATTGAAATGTGTTTTATTTAATCACTGGAGTGATTAATGTTACTTATGTCAATGAGGAAATAAATTATAATATATAATGTAAATAATTAAGCACTAGTCATGTCTTGGTGAAATACGTGAACTCCAAGTGGATACCATATTTAATAAAGAATTTATATATAATGAGTTCTTAACATTATTGTAATGTTTAAGAGATCTGATCTCCCGAGCAAAAATTCAATAGTGTAATATCACATTATAATTTCTTCTTTTATAGTGAAAAATTACTAGAATATCATATAAATCAAAGTAAAATCTTTCAAAAAATAAAATATTTTATCGTAGGTGGATCACCAAAGAAGGAAAGAACCAAATGGTTATTTTTATGTGATCATTTTTGTTCTCGATTTTTGAAGATATATTACGGGTCAGTGAGGAATATTATTTATATTCATATATTTTTCATATAGATGATCCTGATATATGGTTTTTATTTCCTTTGTATTTATACATGATTTATATCATTAAAAATCTTAAAAAATGACTTTTTTTCATTAAAACATGGTGAGATTGAGATAATTTGGTAACTGAGATTCATTTTGGGCATGTATTATTTTTTATCTTGCATTTAGGTTATGAGGGTTTTAGGTTTGGTTTATAGAAGAGGTTGATTTAGTATTTATATGAGATAAAGTTTATTTATATGAAATATAACATTTGAATTTAAGTGTTGGTAATATAACCATATAAATGGAATTAATGTCATTATAAATATTTATCATCAGGTATTTTAGGTATATTGAGATGTCAAGACCTCTTTAAAGGAGCTAAAAATGAAAATAATTGAAATTAGGAATTATCAACAGGTTAACAAGTTAAAAAATGTAACAAAATTGATTTTACTAGACTATTAATTTGTGTTTTTCTAGGTTATGAAGGTGTTAGGGGAGAGTTTATTGGAAGTTTGGGGTGGGTAGCATAACTGATTTTTCATCCATCAAAATGGATTATTCCATGAATATCTATGTTTTGGAATGGTTAGTTGGATATAGAAGAGGAGTTATAACTATCTAGGGTATAATTTCCTGATCATTGTGGTCATAGTGTGATTCTAACTTTATGGTGTAGAGTTTAGGGCATTAAATTTTGGTGTTGTTTTATCTATAGGAGGGGGGTTAGTTGTGTTTTGAAGTGATATATTTTGGAATGGTGGTTTCTGAGTTAATATCATGTGAAGGTTATTACACCAAATAGAGGGGTGTTGTGACTTAGAGATCATAGTGATCAATTTCTATGGTTCTACCTCTTTTGGGATGAGTTTCACCAAGGAGGATTATTCTATACCATGGTGTGTTTCTAGGTGTTATCAAGTTTCAGTTGGGGGCCTATAATTGATCTATGATTCTATGTTTTTAAATACATGTAGTGTAAAGGGAACCATTTCACCATGAAATCCTCCACTGAATCTAGGAAATTTTACTCACTTATATTTGCGGGGGGGGGGGGGGGGGGTTACACTGAAAAATTTGGATAAAGACACCATTTTTTCATGATAAATCCCATCAAATCACGACACTCTATTTTCTAAATTTTATTCTAAATTAAGGCCTCTTCTCAAATTTTCTTATATTACCCTAACTTACCAAAAAAACTAGGAATATCATTACTTTTATTGATCACCCTTCAATCGACATTTGGTGGCTCTTTGATCATTATATTTTAGTGATTATGATCCTTTTATTTAAATCATGTTTATATTATTATTTTCCTCTCTTTATTCTTCCCTTTTTTTTCTTGTTTTTGAAGGGGTGTTCCAGTGGAAAGGCTTGGATTTGGTTTAGTTTTTTTTGAAATCAGATCTTGGTATTAATGGGGGTTGACATGTTATCTATTATTAAGGATTTCTATGTGTTCTCTTTATGGTATGATTATATTTTTTTCCTGACCCATGTATTTCATTATTTGAAGAACTGATTGAGGTAGGGAATTCTAGAAGTCTCCTTAATTAATTATTTCCAATTATGGAATTTTCATGGTTTTCTTTAGATGGATTGATGGTTTGGATTAATATAATAAAGACAATGAAGTAGTTAAGAAATTTTGAATAAGAAATGTGAAATTTCCATGTTCTTTACATGATTCAATTTTATTTTAATAATATGATTTATTTTTTATTGATATGAGTTACTAAAATTCATTGATGAATTTTATTGTTTAGAATTGTTTCACTATTTATAATTGGATGATAAAAAAGTGGGTAAAAAAATAAAAGGTTTTGGAGAACCAAAATATATATCATTGGGGGTGTGGGATTGAATATATTTTTGGGGATGTAGTTTCAAGGAACATTCATGATATATTCCATTTATGATATGTTATTATACTAGGATGTGTTATAGATTGATATAGTACACTAAGGACTTAGTAGGATTTTTCCAAATTTTCATTAGTGGTTTTGGGGGAGGATCCTTCTAAGTAAACAAATAATATCATCTATATAATTATATTATAGGTTTCTAGGAGGTAGTTGGTGATTGGGATAGACCATACTAGCTCATGGTGATTGTGATCGGTGTTTCTATCACTACTTCAAGAGTTGCATCTTGGAATTTTATTTTGGATACATTTAGTTTTGTACGACATTTAAATGATTTGTGGATTGGGTTTTATTTAATATTATATGGATTTTATGGGTGGTTTATATTATGTAATTTTTATATACGAGGGTAATTCATTTCATATGTGTGTTTTATACCCTTAATTCTACTCTCCATCTTATGGCCTATTAGAGATAGGATTTTGAGGTCACTACCATTTTCATTACTGATCCTAGAGGGGTTTTAGTAGGGGTGAGTTGTGGAAAAGTTATATCAAGGATCTATTTGATAGATATGATATATTTAAGAGTTGTTAATTAGTGAGGAATACTTATTATTGGTTGGGAAATGATACCGATTAAATATAACATGTTGAATGGGAGGATAAAAAGGATACAAAAGTTTTTGGCCCACTGTGATCTGATATAAGGATCTTAGTCTCACTAAACATACTAGGTGAGATAATATATATTAAGATATAAAGAACTATTTGAGTTATATATATCATTATTATATACACTTATGATTCAATTGGGGTTAATTCTAGGAAAATAAAAATGAATCTAATAAAAATGATTTATATGAATCCAATGTTTCTAGTTTTAGAAGATTACTTGTTTTGTAATGAAGATATGGTTGATGGAAATTATTCACATTTAGTTTAGTTTTTCAAGGTGAAAATGGATAGATCATTTAACCATATAAGGGTTGAATCAATGGGGGAGGATGATTTTTAAAGGAAGAAGTTGTGTTTGTTTCAGGATTAAATATTATTATGATATTATCTATAATATATAAATGTAGTAGTGGCTGGAGGATCACAAGATTTATTTTAATTTTTTTCATTTACATAAGTAGAATTAGGTCTTGTTGGTTGTTAGTCATTTGTGAGGTGCATATCATCTGTGGTATTTTCTATATCTTAGTGAGTGTGAGGACTTAAAGGTATCATGGGATTGTTTTATGATGTAGTTATGTGTGGATTTTTACTCTTCGAATATGAATCTTGATATGATTCATGAGTTTCTCTATCTTTTTTAAGGGACCTTGAGTGTGTGTATGTTTAGATTCTATTTTATTAGTCTTGTTCATTTTTCTCTTAATTATTTCACACAAAAGGAGGATAGGGCACACCATTTTGAGGAGGTGTTGTTTTCAGATATCCAGTGTCGAGTCACCTATTTTACACTATTGAGATATCTCATAGTGATGGGAAAGTCTGAGGTGATTGAGATGCTGAATGTGTTGACTATATCATCTTGAGAGGGATTCATCAGGACAAGTCAGGTTATAAATATATTTTTTGGGATATCTTGGAAGTCGAGGTTTCAAATGATAGGGAATCAATCTTATATTTATTTTTCTCACTTCTCTAGATATGGGAGTTCTTGATCCTCTATCGGGAGTAAAAATCTAGTGTAATTTTCTTATATACGTTGTAGATATCATCAGTTCTAGTATCTGACTATCGTTGGTGGCCACAGTTGGACAAAAAATCAGGTCTATATACAACCTTTGCTACAGTAGCCTAAAAGAACTTATCAATAATAGTAATAGTAGTGGGGTTAGCATTCCCATTATCATTGGAGAGAAGATGGATCTAGTAGAGGATATCCCTATGATGTTCTTTATCCTTAGGTACATAAGGCTAAGCATGGTTTGGGAGGTGGTCTTCATCAGATCCAACAAGGTAGAGGAGTAGGTTTTGAACAGTTTCATGCCACAGAGCTTCCAATTCCAGGTTTTCTAGAGATCATAGAAGGTACCATTTATTAATCTTCTACCATGTATTTCGATTTATTTGATTTGGGATATTCTTACTCCTTCATTTCACCCACCATGGTCTTATTGAGACCAAGAATGAAGAAGTTGGTGAGATCAAGAGTTTTTGTGAACTTAGAGTTGTTTTTGAGACCTTGAGGATTTTTTTTAAGGTTAGAAGCAAAATAAGAATAATTGGTTAAGATAATTAGTGGATATTGTTATTATTTTTTTTTGTTCAAAAAATAAATCTTTTTCAATATCAAATGGTACATTGTGTTTTATTTTTGGTGAAGTTTATTATAATATTTTGGATTGATTTAAAGAACATAGAAGGAGTTTTGATGTTGAAGAAAGGTGTTTAGAAGGGTTATAGTGAAATTTAGATTTAAATAGTATTGGAGAATTTGAAAAATTACTTTTTATATAAGATAAATTTTAGAGATCACCATAACATGTAAGAGAAACTATGAAATTACTCTAGATATATAAGGGTTTCCAAGAACATATAATCAAAAAATTAGTAAATTGTTCAGTAAATAACTATCACTCTAATTAAAAAATTAGGTCTAGAAAATTATCTATTTACTCTACATGTATGAGTTACTTTGATACATAAGGGTTATACATAAGGGTCACTCTATACTAAATAGACTAGGTTTTTAAAATTGCTAAATTCTATATTATATAAGGGTTACAATGATATGCATGGGTGATACATATGGGTTGATCTGTATGGTATGCAAGTGTTGATCTAAGATAAAGAAAATATGTAAGTGTTTATTAGAATGGTATGTAAGGGTTGTTTTGAGGAAAATGAAATAATTAAGTTTTATTGGATGTTTCTCTATGATATGTAAGAGTTACATGATGTTTCCTTATAATACATAAGGGCTACTTAAAGTTTCCATATGATATGTAAGGGTTTTTATAAGTTTATAAAGGATACATAAGGGTGACTATATGGTATATAGTGACACTTAAGGGTTACTCAAAAAGTAAGGGTTCTGAAATTTTTGAAAAAAATTAAGTTTTATAAAAGAAAAATAGTTGAAGAAAATCCACCTATAAACTGCTTATTTATGATCTAGATGAAAAAATTGATAAAATTTCATCTAAAAAGTCTCTTAAAAAATATAAAAGGTGAATAATTAGGTTATTATGATATGAAGGATCATATTTAATTGAAATTAATTTGAAAAGTTCATAATGATAATTACTTTTTTGAATTCCAAAGGTGAAATTCAAATTTAAAGATGGAAAAAGTGTTTCTACTATGTAAGACTATGAATAGAGGTATTTCCAGATTTTGAATATAGGATAAGAGGAGGATAGATAATAAAGGAGAGTTGTGTGGAAGATAGAGAAAAAGAAGAATAAGAATAAGTTTACAAATGAATTTTGTGTGTTGAATGAGTGTTCATTGCACAATTGTTTGTGTGTATGATGAAGTGGTGTTGAAGAATTCAAACCTATTCTATATTGAATAAGTGTGGTGGAACTATACATTATTAGGTTAATATCTAATTATTGGAATAAGGTTATTACATACCTTATAAAAATATAGGTTTTCATTGGATGTTTTTAGGATACTTTTTGAGAGAAATCATTATTGACATTCTTGTATTATGTGTCAATTATATACCCTACTCACAATATCCCCAATGGTGATTCTAATGGAATGTGTGATCATGGGTTTTTCCCTGATTATGCCAAAGAGTACCTACTCATTTTCAGTAGTAAACCCTATATATCAGGTATTCTTTATTCTTTTTCATTCCTCAGTGTGTGAGAGTTCAGCAGTGATATATTTCACTCAAACAAGTGAAGGAGGTTGTTTTTAAAATAAATGATAATACAAAAAATGGAATATTATTCAAGGTAGGGAGGATTATTGTGACCATGGTTTTTTCTACAATGGAAGGAGGCTAGTATGAGTTATTTCAGGTGTGTTGATGTTGTGAGTTGATGATGGGGAAACATCAGGCATTGAGAGATTTATTCTTACTACAAACATAACCATATGATATTATTCTTGGAAGATATTTGTTTTAATATATATGAATGTTTATTTATTTCTTCTAAATAGAGGTTTTTTCATTGATATGGAAAATAATTATGCAATGTTTTTCTACAAGTTGTGGCATTAGATGGGTCACAAGTTCATAAATACCATATCTTCTAAGGTGTAAAATATATTTTTGGGATTAGTTGAAGTTTAGAAAATAGTGTTACCAAGAGTTGTGGAGTAGTTATCTAATGTTCTTCCTAAAGTGGTTTTAACACCCACCTTTAATGTGATATCTTGTTTGGGAGAGATCTATAACCTAGTGTCTATTTTATTTAGATGGAACTTTATTAGATAACACCTTTTGAGTTATGAGAGTAGTGTGTTCATATTAATAATTTATTACATAAGGTTTTTATCTGATCTAGTGTGTATGGTAGGTCCACTAGGTCGAATACCCTGAGAGGGGTGGTGAATTAGGGTATGATAGATAAAAATATATTCCCCTTCAGATCTTTTTTCATCATTAAAAGAAACTCTCTTCTCTCTCATTCTTATTGCAAAGTATGAAGAGAATTTAAATCATGCACGAGACCTAGCAATTTTAATTAGTTCACCCTTACTGGGCTACGTCCAAGGATCATACAACGATGATGTGCCGATATAACAATTCACTAAGGATCACTACCAATAATGATTACAATGTTCAGGCTAGATCTTCTATGCCCAGGCTCACTACCTCTACAAGGTTTAGGGTCTACTCACTGTATTCCCAAGGGTCACTCTCTATTCATCTTTCTTTGGATCACTACTAGTGGAAAGGGTCACCATCTTCCTCTTCCTTTTCTCACTACTCTTGGAATGGAATCCATTCACAATTTATAGACTTGTAGGTCAAAAAAATTTTATGGACATGTAGGTCCCTTAATTTTCATGAATTCCTACATCCTAAAATTAGGTAGATGCTTTGTTGAAGTTCATTTTTCACCCACATATGAATACCACCTTCCCGGGTATTGTTAGATACTAAAAAATACTTTCAAAAACTAATTTTAATCTTTTTAAAGATTCCTTGAGTGTTCCAAGAACCATCTGATCCTCCTACATATTGTATAGTGGGTTTCCTATGCAGACTTCCTCTTTTGTGTACTACTGCTGATTATGCAAACCACCCTATGTTTGTGGACTGCCTCTTCCTTCGCTATCACATACCATATCTGTGTACTAAATCCATGAAACTTCTCTACGAACCGCTTCTGCAAATAGTCTCTACACACTATCCACTATCCATGAACTATTATCTGTCCATAGACTACCTCTACCTCTGCGAACCACCCTCTTTTTGTGAACTATTCTCTGTTCGTGGACTGCCTTCACTTCCACGCACCAAAACTCCCTCCTTCTCATACTGAATACTTTATCCACAGAACGTTCCTCTTTTTCAGTCTTCAATTCCCTGTAAAAATCCTTTCATGATATGTTCGTGAACTACTTCACCCTTTGCGGATTCGCTTCCCAAAAACTCATTCAGACTTAACTGAATTATCGGAGCAAAGAGATGTTCTCAAATGATATTTTCTCTCAAATCTAATCAGTGGGTTTAGCACTCTTTATATAGGAAAAGATATCTATAAAATCCACTAATCCAAATTTACCAAATATTGGATTCGATACAGCCTCCACCACATACCGATCCTCTTGTCGCAAACCGCACCCATTCTGTGAACCATTTTTCCATGGCGGTCCACATACTACCTTTGATCCTATGCAGCGACATTCTCTTATTCCATCCCATGAACTATCACACATTCCACATACCACATTCCCTTCGCCTCAAACCATCATCGTGAACCATTTTTGGTTCCATGAACCACTCCTTCGTACCATTCCCACTACCTGGTATGTGGCCACAAACCCTTCCCAGACATGGTATGCGGTCCATGTCCCAGGATCCATGTTTCTCTTACTTTTCTGATTTCATTTTCGATTCTTCACACCATTAAATCTCATGAGTAAAAATTTACATTTACAAATACAAATTCCCGATTTTGAGGCCAAAAAATTTGGAAAACACTGGGAAACTGCACCACCTTAAAAACCTATCTTCAGAAAACACCAACCAAACTCATTTTTGGTCATCTGTTTTTGTCAACAAACACAATCACACCCAAAACATACCGAGAAGACACCTTGAGGGATTTTTCCCAACAATTTCATCTTGGGTTTCTTTGCTATTTTTATCCAATATGGTTAATGGAAATATAAAGTTTTTCATAGATTATTTGGGGTTGAACTAGGTTATATAAAATACCTATTATCCCCTCGAAAGGATAGATGATCAGTTCATTAGTTAAAGGGGGATTGATGGTTTTTAAGAATGATATATTCTCTATATATCATCAGATGAGGGTGAATGTAGAAGATATACTAATGATTACTTTCATGTGTTGTTATGGGAACTATGATTTCATTGTTATATCATTAAGTGTCATGAATTCCACAACTATAATTTTAGTCTTAATGAACATAGTGTCTTATGATTTCTTAGATCATTTAATGGTAGTGTTCATCAAAAACATCCACATGTATTCAAGGTTAGAGGAGGATCATTTTGGGAACTTGAGAATTGTATTGGTTGTTTTTTATGACATAAAATCTATGGGAAGTCATATTAGTGAATGTTTGGGACACACAAGATGAACTTCCTTGTATATTTCATTTATTCATAAGGAGTAGTGGTGGATCCATTAAAATTGAGGTGGATATTTCTTATGTGTCTCTCAATAATGTTGTAAAGGTTTGCTACTTCCTAGGTCCTCTAGGATATTACAAGGGGTTCATGTATGATTTATCTTAGGTTGTGGACCCATTAAGCACATTAACCAGTAATAATAAGTACTTCATGTAGAAAATTAGTGTTGTGTGACATTTTAGTACCTGAAAGAGAATCTGATCAGTGCTCCCATCCTTCACTTTCTAGAGGATGAAGATAATTTTAAGGTCTTTAATAATGCTTCTAATATTAACTCAGGGTTTTTTGAAGGATTAGGTGGTGATAATATCATATGGGTCTCTATAATCATGCTTTCATTAACATAATCATTCCACATATTATATTGAGTTAATTACGAGGGTATGTTATTTGAAATTATGGTGGAATTACCACACGGGTGACCGCTATGTGGTCTTTAAAAATTATAAAATCATAAGGTATATATTATCTCATCAAGATTTGGATCTTCATTTATGGTAGTAAATGGAGTTATTGCGGTATTATGACATTGAGATCTTATATACACCAGGTAATTCTAATGTAGTTGTTAATGTGTTTAGTTTAAAGTCCCATGGTCATGTTTTCTATGAGTCTGGAGATTCCTGGATTGTGATAGAAGAGATTGTAGCATTTCATATTGATATAGAGGAAGTTAGGGATAGAGGTTTCTAGTATTATATAATAGTGAAAATATCCTTATTGTATCATGTTGAGTAACACTAGTATATATTTATTTAGGTATATTTTTTGCATGATTATATCATATATAGATATTCTCTTGAGTGGTGGTGGGAGCATGATTAATATAGAATAATGTTTCATGTAAATTTTTTTGTAGGTTCAGGATGAGAATCATTTCCCTAATAGTTTTTCAATATCACTGGATGTTCCTAAGAGGAATTGGGAGGATATCTCAATCAATATTTTTCACCATTTTACCTTTAGACTGGGAGAAGGTGACTCTATCTGGGTGAATATGGATTAGTTTATGTAGTTGGATAATTCCTTGAAATACGAGGAGTCAAACTTAATATATGTTTGGTGAAGATGTGTATTTATGAGATTATTTTACTTCATGGGATTATGAGGGTGAACATATCTCATCATGATCCTCACTTTACCCCTTTAGTGTGGAAGGGTCTTCAGTGTGCTTTGGCTCCCAACTATGTATTTGGACTGTGTTCCATCATTAAATGGAAAATCAGATGGAGAAAACTATCCTGAAATTGGGGGACATGTTTCATTCATGTTTTCTATATTTTGGGGGCTCTTGGTTGAAACACCTACCATTGGTTTAGTTTTCTTATAATAATAGTTATCACTCTTCCATTTGTATGACTCCATTTAAGGAGTTGTATGGGTGTAATTTCAGATCTATGTTATGTTGGACCAAGGTTGTCAAGTCAAATATCCTTGGATTAGAATTTGTAATAGAGAAATAAAAGGAAGGTTTAAATGATTTTTGAGTGGATGGAGGCTTATTATGATCATCATGGGTAGTATTCTGATTAGAAAAGGAGGCCTTTGGAGTTTTAGGTTTATGGTCATGTGTACTGATGGTTTTCCCCTTGTATTTGGAAATAAAGGATCAATCACAAGATTAAATTATCTCTTTGGTTCATTATACCTTTTGAGGTGCACAATCATATCAATGAGGTAGTGTATTGCTTGGAGGATTCTCCATAGGTAGATCAGATCCATGATATTTTCCACGTGTTATAGAATCATCAATATCTTAATAACGACTCTCAAATTATTGATTAGGGAATGTTAAATGTTGAGAATGATGTTATGTTTATAAAGTGACATATTATTATACATGATCATGAGATAATGGGTTGTGTGGGTATATCATTCCCTTATTTCATGTCTTGTGGAGGCATGGTGGCTTGGATGAGTGTACATGGGAGTGTAAGTTGCAGAAGAAAGTTTAGTATCTTGAGTTATATTGTAATACCTATTTCATGTTATAGTGATTGATTCCATTATATTGTGATTGAATTTTTTTACTCTTATGCACTATTTTGTTCAATTGTTAATGATGAGGTCCTTATTTATGTGGTATCTCTTAGGGGTGTTTTAGTTTTGTGATTGTTTTATTATTATATGGGATTTATTTTTAATTCTTGAGAATAAGAATCATTTGAGAGGTATTTGATGTAATAATATGAAATTTACAGGACCTTTAATTTTAAATTTTCTGGTGATGGAGAAATTGTGGGAGATTTTAGTGGAAGCTAGAGGAGTATTAGATAATTTTTTCAGCTATTAGCACAGATTCATGCCATGAAATGTGTGTTATAGTGCTATCAATTTGTTACAAAAGTCAAGATATAGATATCTAGTGTACTAAAATATTATCATTGGGGCTATGGTGTGATTCTAGCATTATGACATGGAATATAGGCCATGATACTTTGATGATGTTATTTATGGAGGAGGGGAGTCAACTATGGAGTGATATGATATGTTATGGAATGGATGTCTCTTGGTTGAATTTATATAAGGTTTTTTTTTCATTTATAAGGTTGTCCCATTATGGAATTCATGTTGATCAAATCCCTTTATTCCAATTTTTTGGTGTTAATTCTTCCATGGAGGATTGTGTTGCATCATGGTGAGTATCTAGGTGTTATTTGGTTTGTGTTGGTGGATAAGAATTAGACTGTGATACTTGGGTTTTTAAGATTTACAACATGAGGGTGACATTACTCCATAACCCCCATATTTCCATTAAATTTAGTTTATTTGACTCTTAGATACTGGGGAAGACCATACTATGTAATCTAGATCTAGCCACTATCGTAGCTTGATGAATCATGTCACTATATAATGCTCTATTTTCCAATTCTAATTATAAATTCAAGTTTCTTCTCAAATTATCTTATATTTCAACAACTTCATTTATACCCTAAGCATCTTTTAACCTATATTGAGTTTCTATTGGTCAATCTTTAGTGATTTGTTTATCCTTATATTAGTGTGATTGTTATCTTTGTATTTGAGGTGCCTCTCTCTTCCTTTTTTCCTCTTTTTCTATATTATAATCCTATATTCTAGTGTTTTATGGGTTATGGTTATGGTTTGTCATTGATTTGGTTTATTTTTGGTGAATTTAGGTTATGGTATTAATGTGGGATGATTTAATATAGGTTTTTGAGGCTTTCCTTGGGTTTTATTAGTAGTGAGATCATGTTTCTTTCCCCACCCTTGCACTATATTATTTAAATCATGATTTCAGTTATGAGATTAATTTCTTATCTTTTGTTATTTATGTGACATTATGAAATTATCATTATTTTTCTTTCAATTAGTGGATTGTTTCGATTAAACTAATAAATATAAAAAACAAGTTTAGATAATTTTAAGGGGAAAGGGGTGATTCACTTATGATTTACATGATTCATTTTTATATAATATTATGATTACTTTTCTATTGGTATGAGTTATTGGGGATGTGAGCACTGGGATGTATGTAATTGGGGTGAAATGGAGACCTGATATGTGGGGATTTAGTTTTGGGATACCTTCATGAAATATTACTTTTATACCATGTTATTATACATGGATGCATTATTGAGTGAGTGATCCTTTGTGAGGATGGTGGTAGTTGACCTTACATAGGTGACAAGTTGGTTTAAATTTTTATTAACTAAGACATTAGTATATGTTTTAGATAGTATTTTATTATACATAATATGGATTTTATTGGTGTCTTATATTTTATTAGTGGGATTTATGAGGGAAATTCCACCAATATGTTTGTTTTATAACCTTAGTTCTAGTCACCATCCCATATCCTATTGAAGGTGGGTTTCAGAGGCTAGTCTCATCTTCATTTCTAACTTAGGAGGGATTCCAATGGATGAGGGTAATGAAAAAACATGAATAAATTTTTTTAACATAGTTAAAATTAAATTTTTATATACTATTTTTGATATTTTCAATGGGGTTTTAATTATTTCATGATTAGGTTCATGGTTTCAATAACGTATAACCTAATAAAAAATTATTATTCTGTTTTTTTAGGTCCTATTGATACCTAACTCTTAATAACTTTTATATGGATTCTATTTGAATTAAACGAGGTGGTTTAAGGTATTTTGTGACTTTCAGGTGCCCATTTAACTTTATATATTGGTTTATACCTTATTTATTATCCTTTTTAGGGAATCAGTTAGCTCATTTTGGGTTTTAATATAGGGATTGAACCTTTTCATTACCTAGGATGTTGAATTAGGATTTGAGAGATATTGGGTTGATAATGGGATAAAAAATAAGATATAAATAATGAAGATATGAAAGAGAGAATAGAAAATATAGGATATATTTTAAGGGGGTAGAGAAGATATATAGGTTCCTCTTCACCTCGCAAAAATCGAGGCCCTGAGGGGGGTTTTGGACTATCAACATCATTTTTCTCCAATACTTCTCACCCCACCAATTCTACCCCTAACATATATATATGTACAAATATATATATATATATATATGTATACATATACACACACAAACATATTATATTACCCATGGATTTAAATATATATTTATAAGGGGAGATTTAAAGGATTGAAGGATTTTTTTTTGATTTATTGTTGTCAATATAGATTGAGGTACTGAGGATTTTTTCAATATAAATATTGAGGACTCTTTGAGAAGCTAGTTAAAGTAACAATAACTTATTTATAAAAAAACCTATAAAGAATAATTAACTTCAATAATTGATATGCATATGATGTTTATTGTAATTCTTATAAATCATATTATGACACAATAAATTAATTTGGGAAGGATTAATGATTTCGGGATGAGTTGAACATTATTTTGAAAACTTCATAAATTAATGATAACAAAGAAGATAAGGTTTATACTTTTAAAAATATGATTATACAAAATTATATGGTTTTAAACTATGATTTTTGAAAATCCATTATATTGAGAAGTGATTTGGTATTGATACATAAAAGAGAATTTAAATTAGTAAAAACTACCTAACATTAACTATATAAATTCACAGTCCATATATGAGTGTTCAAAAGTAAGTGTAATGTTGAAGTTGAAATTTAATAATCTATGTAACATTAATATATAGTTATATGAGTTTAATGTTGATCTTGTATTATAGTGATCTTTAATCTTAGTGATATTAAACTATGCAGAAATGAAGCTAGGTAAGAGTAATAAGACACATTATTAGGTTGTGTGAGATTGATAAAAATGGTATGTGAGATTTAATGGTTTATTTTAAAGGATAAATGATACTAAGTTTAACAAAAGCATGGGTATTATTTACTTCATGATTTTGTACCAATATTATTTTTAAAAAGGGAAAAAAATTTGATAGGATTTTTAAAATAATAATTGAATAATTATCTATTTATTATTTAAGTGGAGATATAAATTAAAAGTAATTTACTACCATTAAATATTTATGAAGAAATTTTTGGGTTTGAATATATATTTTTTGGATATATTCTAGTATATTAAAATAATAGCATGATGGATTTACATTTTCACTGATTCTATATGGGATAAATTAATTAAATAATGAAAAATATATGAGAGTAAAATATAGAAATCAATTTTCATAATTTGATTAAATGATTTTGAAAATAGACCCTATAAATTAAGAAATTAAAATTTAATTATCTATTTAATTTTTTTTAAAATAATTATTTGGAATAAAATAATATTTTTTCTATTGAGTTATATAAGAAAATAATGGGACTAATAGGTATTCATTAGGAAATCTAAAACCATTGCATTAAAATAGATTGAGGTAGTGAGAATATGTTGATCAAATTGATCTAATAGATTGATGAATAAATTTTATTGAGGATCCATTTAAGAACTATTGTTTTTAATATCTTCCTAAATATATAATAGGGGGTATCTATTTTATATATTATGATACCTTGAAGAATAAAGAAGATAATTTTTCATTTTAAATTACACATTTCAATAAATAATCGATATTCTTATGGAAATTGATTTAATACCAATTTTCTAGGTTAAGGACCATTAACATTCCAATCAAAAATTTAAATCACTCTATAATATGAATAATCTAATATATATCATGGAGTTTACCATGAACAATAAGTATATAGCCTCAAAACTAGAATATGAACCTTTTGAAAATAGTGTGTAATGCTAAGAATACTCTGTTCTATGAAAGTTGGCTGATTATCTAAATTAGATTGTAAATATAATCAATTCACTTTAACTTGTGTAAAGGTAACCCAAAATTAAAATTAGATATTGAGAAAAAATAATTAAAATACCCTTCTTAGTGTTCCTATTATATTTTCCTAGGGTACTTTGATTGGTATCATAGAATTTAGTTTCTACCTATGATTGGATTTAGTCCTTCCAAATCTATTTTTTCTTTAGAATTATCTATACATGGATTCTAATTTTAATTAAATTTTGTGAAAATATTAATTCAGTTAATAGTAATGTTTTACCTACCTTTTATTGGAAAAAATATCATTTGTGAAACAATAAGATGCACACTATATTTTTCCACTTGGACTGGAGGTTCTTGATACTATTCAAATTAGATTCAATGTTATTAAGAAGGGATCTCTTATTATACAAAATTAATTGAAAAAAATTGAAAATTATGGGAAGTATAAAAATTATAAATTAATATATTTATTAGGAAACAATTACAATGGTAAGATAGTAAAAAAATCTGGGACAAATTTGAGAATATCTATAAAGAAAATAATAAATCTAAAAAAGTAAAGTTTACTATTTGGAGAGAAAATTGTATAGAAGAAATTATAGTTAATGATGAACCTATTGACGATTTATTAATAAGAATTAAAAATATTGCAAGAATAATCATAGGATTTATATAAAAATTATAGGACTAAACAAAGATTAAAATGTTTTTAATAATTCTTCTAAATAATTTGGTTCCAATTGTTCTTCAATGGAAGATAGAAATTTGAACCAACTAATTCTTAATGAACTAAAAATTATACTCTATACTCAAGAAATTATAAAATATCTAATATATAAAAATAATATCAAAAAATTAAAATAGATTGATTTTAAGAAAATAAAGAAGATACAATACAAGGATAAGGGAGAAAATTCATCCACTGACTGTAAGGAAGATGAAGAATGGAAATAAGGGATTGAAAGACTTATATATTTTGTTGAAACAAATTATAAGGGGTAAAATAACATTTATGTAATTTAATTTTGGATCTAATAGATTTTTTAATCTATTTCCTAAATAAGAAGAGTGATAGAAAGGAATATTATGTATAAGATATAATTTATTCAAAGAGTAATTTCATAAAACTCATTATATAAAAAAGGAATAAAAGTACCTTTGGTAAAGAGATGGGATATTTAAGAAATTAAATAATTATTTTGATCAAAGAGGATGAAGATAAAGAAATATTCAATGATTAGAGTGAATCTTAATAATAATCTATTGAAAAGAAAAAAATATTCACGACCCAAGTTGAAAAGTAAGAAAAATATTTATATAAAGAAAAAATAATAAGAGGGTTATATGGAATACATGTTAAAATATAAATTAAAGGCATGTATTGATAAAAATTATAAACATAAATGGGATATTAATGGTTTGAGGAATAATTCTAAAAAGTTCCAAAGTCGTAAATTTAAAATTTACAATAAATTGGTTGAATATATTGAGTATCTCAATATTGAAAATGCTCAAATATATCTAATTGATTTTATAAATAAATAGATTTATAATGAGGTTCCTACTAATAAGAATGAGTTATTTAAACTCAATAAATGTTTATTAATGTTGAATCAACTCCAAATAATCCATGTAATTATTTTAACAAAGCTAAATAGTTTCAAGTTAAATCATATAAGTTTACTAAGAAATAATTTTTTGAAAGAATTAAATTAAAGGAATTTGTCAATTATCAAAGACACCAATATGAAGTATATAATTTTCTTGGATTTATACATGATTAAATATATAAAAAATTCTAGTTAATATTTTATTATAAAATTGTAAAAAATAGTGATTTTTTTATTTAAAAATACTTATAACAATAAATATTTTGGGAAAATTTGTATAGAAAAAATGGGGAATCACTCACCTAAAAAATAAAAGGTAATTAAAAAATACAATGGTAATGTTTTGTTTTTAAAATTCGTGGAAGGTGAAATCTACTATCTAAAAATAGTTATATTAATTTTAAATAAATACTCATAATATTTCAAGATAAAAAATATTTTTGAGAGGATAATATATATTTTCAAGGTATTATTGGTGATATAGTAAATATGGATACAAATATTTTAATTAGTGTAATAGTATATTATTTTATAGAGGATCGATATATGAATTGTGATTCTTTATGAGAATTAGGGTTTGGTTTAGATGTGAAGATTTTGAAAAGTTTGGATAATTTTACCAAAAATGTATATTTAAGTGAAATATTGGAATTTTAATTGAAGGATAAGATGTGTGAAACTTTTTAAAAGTGTAAAATAAACCACTAGGTACCCTAAGGTTGTGTAACGAGTACTACATGTGACTGGTGGTATTTCTAAAATTTCACCTGATCCCACAGGGTACCTGATGGTGGAGTACTAAGTACCTCTTAGTAAGTCCATATGGGAGGGGAGGGGAACAATATGATCACCGAGTAACTGGAGGCCACACACCATGTTCCTGATGGTCAAATGAGATATTTAAAAAAATAAAAGGAAAAAGTTTATAGTAATAAGCACTCAATGCTTACCATCAATTTTTTTCTAATAGATTCCTAAGGGGGGATCCTTCTCCCTTCACTCTCCTAGCTCCATATCCTTTGATTCTAATCTGATTGATAATAAATTTATGGATGTGGAAACCTATAAGTAAGGATAACCTTATAGACCCACATTCTTTTTGATTTCATCAATTTTTTTATGACGATAAACCCTAATTCTTATGTTTTTGGGTTTTTTTGGTTCTTTGATTTTAGAAACATATGGAAGTATCCATCCATAATAACGATTTAGATAAATCCTATCAACATGATCTAAGTGGTACCTAGCACATTCCCTCATTTTACACGTGTTTTTCAAAGTGATATAATTTAGAGAATAGGTATGCGTACATGATGAGATAGAATATTGGTTGACAAGGAAAGGGTGTTCATGAGAGAGCATGTAATTCTCACTAGAATCCATGGTGGACATACAACATGTAGTACACCATGTTATAAAAGAATAAAAAAACTTGTAAAAGTGATGGTGTTTACCATTTAAAGAAGAACCCATGGATGGTTTAATAATTTTATTTTATTCTTAAATGAACTCTTGAGGTATAATTATAGCATCCCGCCATTTTATAACATAAACTTTCATTACATTACACAAAACTGAGGATCTTTAAGGTCTAGTGTCTTGGAAACCAGGAACATAATACGTGAAAACAACATAAAACATTCTTCTTAAACACTTGAAAGGAGTCTCCTTAAGTTCATTCTAGGTTCATTACTGCATCTCATAACCTGGGGACATACATCAAAAGAAAGGGTGAGCAGAAGGCCCAGTAAGGGAAATAAGAGGAACATTTTACATGTGAACTTGAGATACTTCAATAAGGACATGAAAAGAACTTTTAGGCATAAGAAAGAAATCATGAGGCATTTCATAATAAAAATAACATTTTTCATAACTTGAAGATGTGGCTACATCATTTAACATAGACAATCATGAACATATCACCAAGGTCCATCCCCAAGGTGTCATTTGGAAATTACCAAGGTTATTCACCAAGGTATCGTGAAAATTGTAATCTCTAGTGGTTACATCATTACCCAATGCATTGGAGCGCTATCAGGGAGCACCCTTAAATTTGCCTTTATTATCATGTGAGCCACATATATCATCATCAAACATTTCATAAATAACCCACATAGCATAAAATAAATGGGTTTCATTTCATAATCATAACGTTTTAAAAACTGCTTTAAAGACATGATCTTTACGTCACTTTAAACCCACGGAAAGGGAAAGCGGGTCTCATTTATGTAAATCCCAGAATTTAAAATGGAATATTTTGATATATATGTGAATACCCTTGTAGAAATAAGAGCTTTGAGTATTCAATTTATAACATAAAATAATTTTTGAGAAAAGAGAGAGGCATTTTGAGGGGAAAATTCTGCAGCATAACGGCTAAGTTTCGGGGTTTAGAAAACATTGAAATGAGAGGGGACATGGGTCACCCACTAATAAATGATCCATAAAACAGTAGGGTTAAAGAGTAAGAAGGACATATGGACATGGTAATGAAATTTGAGGGACATAACATTTGAAATGAAAAACATGGAAGGAAAAAAGATTAGATTTCTCTTATGAAAATTCGGCAGCCTTACGGCGTCACTTAACTTCAAAAGAAAATGATTTGACAAGATCAAATAGGGTCCCTCATCATATAATCATAAGAGATCAGTATGATAGATATATAGATCATAACCCAACATAATAAAAAGGAACTTGAAAGACTTGACATGAAAATCGAACTTGAAAAATGAGAAGGGTGAAAGAATCCCTTAAAAATTCGGCAGCCTAACAGCGTCACTTAAACTTTCATAAAACGAAATGATGAGAGTAAGAGGGGATCTCTCATCATATAAACATGAAAGGGCAGTAAGAGTAATATAAAAGAACATCCTCTCTCATAAAAACATGGAGCATAATAGGAATGACATAAAAGAGATTACATGAAAAGAAAGAGAGGGGTCGGATCCCTTACCTTAAAATGTGACTCTTGAAACTCAAAGGATTGGACCTTGAGGGCTTGGGGGCACCTTGGGAGGACTCCTTGGAAGGTAAGAAGACCAGAACTTAGTTGGGGGAGAGTTGGGAGTGAAAACTAAAGGAGGAAAGGGTGGGTATTTATAGGAAAAGTGAGGGGACAAAGCATTAATGGCCAAGGGACACCTCACTAGTGGTTTTGGCAAAACCATGGGCTTGCCCATGGTATTTGCCCATGGTATTGGCCACTTGGGACACCTCACACATTATCTTACTATTCATAATAAGACCATATTGAATATATACTTAATACATCATTTAATGATGTCATTAAACACCCGTAACTTAAAAACTATACTTTCACTATTCACCGAAAATTCAACTTTCTCAGAATAATCCCAAAATTTCACCTTAACCAAATATCAATGCTATGATTTAAAAAATGAAATCCATTTTATAAAAATAATTTTCTAAATATTTTTAATTTTATTTTTAAATAAATACACTATTCACCGAAAATTTATTTTTTCAGAAAAATCCCCAAAAATCACCATAACATAATATCGATGCTCTGAGTTCAAAAATAAAGTCATTTTTATAAAAATAATTTTCTAATTATTTTTAATTAAATTTTTAATTAAAAAACACTATTCATCCGAAAAAACTAATACTTGAATAATAATTTATGAAACCGTTATTTAACCATTTTATTGAGTCACATTACTTAATCTAGGTGTCTAAATTATATTAAAACTTTCTTTGAGTGAAATTACTAATCCATTTGGTCATATTACTAATCCTAAGCGTAAAATCACCATTCATAATTTACTATTCATCAAAAATTAAGTTGATCTTATTAGACTCCAAATTCCTTAATGAACACTTTTTTAGAAGACCACTTTTTGAAAATCACTACACATCATTAGTTATTTAGGGTTTACATAAATATTTCAAAATATGCCTTTTTCAAAATTCATCAATAAAATACATTCTAAAATTATCTAGACATTTGAAATTTCACAAACATCACTAAAGGAAGAAATCTCAATTTATTCACCCGAAAGGATTACACAAGGAAACTAGGGTCTCATCACATAGCCCCTTATAACACTGGAATAAGACCTAAGTGTAAGGTGTGCTATGGTGAGAGAATCTGAGGGAGTCTCAGATAAAATTGCCCTAGTAGCAATCTCTACTAACTTGAACTTCTCCCGCAGGCGTTTCCGTTCAAGCTTGACACGCTGGAGTTCGGCTTGGGCTTGGTCCAAAGCGAAGCCCACAGATGCTACCTCCTTCCCAAGCTCTGATAAGTGGGCTTCATAAGGGTTGAGTCTACTGGATGAAGCCATCGACTCCTCTTTCTGCATTAACCATTAACATCTTATTAAATCAATAAGAGTAAGTTAATATACTACTCAAAAAGATTGGGTCGTTACATTCTTCCCCCCTTAAGAAATTTCGTCCCCGAAATTTATACTTGAGGCCTAGTTGAAAAGGTGAGGGTACTTTTACTTCATCGTTTCCTCAGGCTCCCAAGTCGCTTCTTCATATTTATGATTCCTCCACAACACTTTCACAAGGTGGGTAGTCTTGTTTCGTAGGAACTTGTCTCTACGGTCCAAGATCTCCACTGGCTGCTCCTCATAAGAGAGGTCATGTTCAAGTTGTACCACCTCTGGGTTCAGTACATGCGAAGGGTCGGGTATGTACTTCCTCAAGAGAGATACATGGAAGACATCATGAACTTGAGCTAGGTTCGGTGGAAGTTCTAGACGATAGGCCACTGCTCCTATGCGATCAAGGATTTCATAGGGGCCAATGTACCTAGGGCTGAGCTTCCCTTTCTTCCCAAACCGCATGACTCTCTTCCATGGAGAAATTCGAAGGAAGACTTTGTCACCAACACCAAACTCCAAGTCCCTTCGACGATTGTCAGCATAGCTCTTCTGCCGACTCTGAGCAGCCTTTATGTGTTGTTGGATGGCATGAACCTGTTCTGTCATCTCTTGCACGAGATCAGGCCCAAGAAGCTTCCTCTCACCAGTTTCATCCCAACAAGTAGGAGTTCTACACCGCTTTCCATACAGAGCTTCATAGGGTGCCATCTGAATACTCGCATGGAAGCTGTTGTTATAGGAGAACTCCACTAATGGGAGGTGTTGATACCATCCACCTTTAAATTCCATTGAGCATAATCTCAACATGTCTTCGAGTGTCTGAATAGTCCTTTCAGATTGGCCATCAGTTTGAGGATGATAGGCCGTACTAAAATTCAATTCAGTATTCAGAGCATGCTGAAGACTTCTCCAGAATTTTGATGTGAATCTTGGGTCACGATCAGATACGATGGATAGTGGTACCCCATGAAGCCTTACCACTTCCTTCACGTATATCTTGGCAAGCTGATCCAGAGAGAAATCTTCCCGAATAGAGATAAAATGGGCTGTCTTGGTGAGACGGTCCACAATAACCCATATCGCATTGTTTCCTTTGGATGTTTTTGGGAGACCAGTTACAAAGTCCATGGTGATATTATCCTACTTCCATACTGGTATGGGTAGCGGTTGTAATACCCCCTTAGGAAGTTGTCTTTCTGCCTTTACTTGCTGACACACCAGGCACCTTGTAGTGTAATCGGCAATCTCCCTCTTCATGTTATCCCACCAATAATGATCACGAAGGTCTCTATACATCTTAGTGCTTCCCGGATGTATAGAGAAAGTAGAGCTATGAGCTTCATCCATCAGTTCTTTCTTTATCTCCGGAATAGATGGAACACATAGTCTTGTACGAAATTTCAATACACCTTCTTGATCAATATTGAAATCAGGGAACTTCCCATCCTTTACAGCCTCGAACTTCTCCTGCAGCAAAGGATCTTCTTTTTGAGCCTTCTTGATCTTCTCTAGTAATGAAGGTTGAGAAATCATTTGGGATAGGGTTGATGATGTCCCTTTCCTTATAATTCCCATGTCTAGTTTTACTAGATCTTTAATCAAGGGATCTCCCAGGATTCTCATTGTTGCCAGAACAACAGGATCTTTCCTGCTTAACGCATCCGCGACTTTGTTTGCTCTTCCAGGGTGATAATGAATTGAACAATCATAGTCTTTAATAATCTCCAACCATCTCCTTTGTCTCATGTTCAATTCTTTCTGTGTGAAAATATACTTTAGACTTTGGTGGTCAGTGTATATATCACATTTCTCCCCATAAAGATAGTGCCTCCATATCTTTAGAGCAAAAACAACTGCCGCCAGCTCTAGATCATGCGTAGGATAATTCTGCTCATGAATCTTCAACTGTTGAGATGCATAAGCAATTACTTTGTCATTTTGCATGAGGACGCACCCAAGCCCTTTCAGAGATGCATCGCTAAAAATAACGAATCCTTCTCCGATAGAGGGTAGTGTTAACACAGGTGCAGTAACCAATCTCTTCTTCAGCTCTTGGAAACTTTCCTCACATTCCTTTGTCCAGATGAACTTAACCCCTTTTCGAGTCAACTTAGTTAGTGGATTAGAAAGCCGTGAAAAGTTTTTCACAAACCTCCTATAATATCCCGCTAAGCCAAGGAGACTACGAATCTCAGTTACTGTTGTGGGTTGAGGCCACTCCTCCACAACCATTGTCTTTGCAGGGTCAACCGAGATTCCTTCATTGGTTACGATGTGCCCCAAGAAAGCCACTTGTTGTAACCAAAACTCACACTTGCTGAACTTACCAAAGAGCCTCTCCTTCCGTAGAGTTTTCAAAACAACCCTCAGATGATCTTCATGCTCCTCACGACTTTTTGAATATATCAAAATATCATCAATAAAAACTACCACAAAGTTATCAAGGTAGTCCTTAAAGACTCTATTCATCAAATCCATGAAAATAGCAGGAGCATTAGTCAAGCCGAAGGGCATAACAGTAAACTCATAATGCCCATATCTTGATCGGAAGACAGTCTTTGGAATATCTTCCTTCTTCACCCTCAGTTGATGATAACCAGATCGAAGGTCAATCTTAGAGAAGAATTGAGCCCCACGAAGTTGGTCAAATAAATCATCAATTCTTGGTAGAGGGTATCTGTTCTTCACTGTGATCCCGTTCAGTTCTCTATAATCAATGCATAGCCGCATTGATCCATCCTTCTTCTTCACAAAGAGAACTGGTGCTCCCCAAGGAGACACACTCGGTCGGATAAACCCCTTCTCCAACAAGTCTTGGAGTTGTTTCTTTAGCTCCTCTAGCTCCACATTTGCCATTCTATACGGAGTCTTTGATATTGGTTGAGACCCAGGTACGAGTTCAATGGAGAACTCTACCTCTCTTTCTGAGGGAGGTCCAGGTAACTCCTCAGGAAATACATCCATGTATTCCTGAACAATCGGAACATCTTCAATTTGTATGCTTCCTTTCCCTTCTTCCTCATCACCGATTAACTCCATAAAGAAAGCTATAGGAGGTGCTTCTAGATAGGGATCAGTTCGGGATATCTCTCCTCGGAAGATAACTGTAGGTCGTTCATTCAAGACTACTGAGATTTCCTTACTTCTGCATTTGATCTTAGCATTATACTTTGAGAGCCAGTCCATCCCTAGTATAACGTCGAATTCCATCATGGGAATGACTACTAGATTTGCGATAAGATTGTGCTCACTAAAGTAAACACTAGAGTCTCTAAACACTGTTGATGCATGGATAATCCCACTTGGAGTCTTGACTGACAACTCTACCTCAAGCAATTCGGGGATTGATTCTATATTCTTTGCAAACTTGGAAGAAATAAAGGAATGCGTAGAACCAGAATCAAATAAAGCACTTGCTAGTTTTGAGAGGACAACAAGAGTACCTGCTACCACATCGTTCGGAACTTCAACTTCAGTTGTTGTGATAGCGAAAGCACTACCTTGCTCCCTTGGCCTCTGCTGAGGTTGATGGTGATTCCCCTCCACCGCCCTCGGATTTGGACATTGATTAGCAAAGTGCCCAAGCTGTCCACACTTGAAGCATGTGACTTCGGGTAGGGCCAGAACCATCTTTCCTCTGTTGTTAGTGTTGGGAAGTTGAGGCTTCACATCACCACGACAATTACGAGAAATATGGCCTTCTTTTCCACACCTATAGCACTTGCCACTTCCAATCAAGCAGTTCCCCGGATGCTTCTTCCCACATTTATTGCATGTGGCATGTTGCATATGCTTTCCACCTCTTTCCTGATCAAAACTTCTTCCCAGGCTCGGTTCTAGAGTTCTCTTCTTCTCATTAGATTTGTGAGACCACTGTGTCTCCCCAAACTCTAGTTCAACTTTCATAGCACTTCGAACTATTTCTTCATAGCTATCGTAGTCCCTGTTGGCTAGATTCTTCCGCAGATGTGGTCGTAGTCCGCCAAAGAATCTATCAACCTTCCCATTAGGGTCCATGACAAAACTTGAGGTATAACGGGAAAGCCTTGTGAAGTTCATCTCATAGCTTCCGACAGATTCGTTCTCCTTCTGCTTCAGCTCGAGAAACTCTTTCTCCATTTTCGTTCTCATGGAATGAGGGAAATACTTGTTAAAGAAAATCCCCCGAAATTCTTCCCACTCCATAGCTTCCATCTCTCCTCGTGGCTTCGTGTTTTTGATCAGTGACCACCACTGATCAGATTCTCCCTCTAGGCGGTAAACAGCAAGGGTGACTTTTTCTTGTTCCGAACAATGAAGTACAGAAAAGATCTTTTCAATGGAGCTTATCCATTGTTCCGCAACCAATGGGTCAGTAGATCCACTGAATGTTGGCGGTCGTTGACGCATGAAGGACTCAACAGAAAGTTGTTCCCTTCGTGGTGAGGTCGGCCTCTCAGCTTGATTCAAGTTATTACTCATAACTTGAGTCAGTTGGTTCATCATTCGCATGAATGTTTCCATTCCGGCTTCCATCGGAGGGCCGTCAGCACATGGTGCATTGCGGTCACCATCGGCACGGTTCCTCCTATTGCCCGCCATTTTCTAAAAGAATAAAACCTTAGTGAGAAACTTATTTCATTTATGAATCTTTTAACTAAGACTTCGTGCTTAGACAATTATAGTTCTCTATAATTCCTTCATAATGATTCATAAAAAGCATGTGATTAACCAAACATATCCCCCGGGAGTGTCGTAACCAAGAGTGCAGCAAGGCCCGTTATCGTGCACCAGTTCCCGTTCGAGTCTAGCTCAAAGCGGTGTTTTCGGGTTTTACCCCTATGTACATCTGTGCCAGATCCGCCTCTACCTGCTCGTATCCAGACAGGGATTTATTTGTTTGATAGACCACTTACTCAATACTTACCAAAATACTAGGAAGTTTTCCTATATTTAAACTTTTCTATAGGGTTCTTCCTAAAGTTTTTATATACTAATTTCCACAAATAACTAAACCATCCTTTGATACCAACTATAGCATCCCGCCATTTTATAACATAAACTTTCATTACATTACACAAAACTGAGGATCTTTAAGGTCTAGTGTCTTGGAAACCAGGAACATAATACGTGAAAACAACATAAAACATTCTTCTTAAACACTTGAAAGGCGTCTCCTTAAGTTCATTCTAGGATCATTACTGCATCTCATAACCTGGGGACATACATCAAAAGAAAGGGTGAGCAGAAGGCCCAGTAAGGGAAATAAGAGGAACATTTTACATGTGAACTTGAGATACTTCAATAAGGACATGAAAAGAACTTTTAGGCATAAGAAAGAAATCATGAGGCATTTCATAATAAAAATAACATTTTTCATAACTTGAAGATGTGGCTACATCATTTAACATAGACAATCATGAACATATCACCAAGGTCCATCCCCAAGGTGTCATTTGGAAATTACCAAGGTTATTCACCAAGGTATCGTGAAAATTGTAATCTCTAGTGGTTACATCATTACCCAATGCATTGGAGCGCTATCAGGGCGCACCCTTAAATTTGCCTTTATTATCATGTGAGCCACATATATCATCATCAAACATTTCATAAATAACCCACATAGCATAAAATAAATGGGTTTCATTTCATAATCATAGTTTTTAAAAACTGCTTTAAAGACATGATCTTTACGTCACTTTAAACCCACGGAAAGGGAAAGCGGGTCTCATTTATGTAAATCCCAGAATTTAAAATGGAATATTTTGATATATATGTGAATACCCTTGTAGAAATAAGAGCTTTGAGTATTCACTTTATAACATAAAATAATTTTTGAGAAAAGAGAGAGGCATTTTGAGGGGAAAATTCTGCAGCATAACGGCTAAGTTTCGGGGTTTAGAAAACATTGAAATGAGAGGGGACATGGGTCACCCACTCATAAATGATCCATAAAACATTAGGGGGAAAGAGTAAGAAGGACATATGGACATGGTAATGAAATTTGAGGGACATAACATTTGAAATGAAAAACATGGAAGGAAAAAAGATTAGATTTCTCTTATGAAAATTCGGCAGCCTTACGGCGTCACTTAACTTCAAAAGAAAATGATTTGACAAGATCAAATAGGGTCCCTCATCATATGATCATAAGAGATCAGTATGATAGATATAGAGATCATACCCCAACATAATAAAAAGGAACTTGAAAGACTTGACATGAAAATCGAACTTGAAAAATGAGAAGGGTGAAAGAATCCCTTAAAAATTCGGCAGCCTAACGGCGTCACTTAAACTTTCATAAAACGAAATGATGAGAGTAAGAGGGGATCTCTCATCATATAAACATGAAAGGGAAGTAAGAGTAATATAAAAGAACATCCTCTCTCATAAAAACATGGAGCATAATAGGAATGACATAAAAGAGATTACATGAAAAGAAAGAGAGGGGTCGGATCCCTTACCTTAAAATGTGACTCTTGAAACTCAAAGGATTGGACCTTGAGGGCTTGGGGGCACCTTGGGAGGACTCCTTGGAAGGTAATAAGACCAGAACTTCGTTGGGGGAGAGTTGGGAGTGAAAACTAAAGGAGGAAAGGGTGGGTATTTATAGGGAAAGTGAGGGGACAAAGCATTAATGGCCAAGGGACACCTCACTAGTGGTTTTGGAAAAACCATGGGCTTGCCCATGGTATTTGCCCATGGTATTGGCCACTTGGGACACCTCACACCTTATCTTACTATTCATAATTCGACCATATTGAATATATACTTAATACATCATTTAATGATGTCATTAAACACCCGTAACTTAAAAACTATACTTTCACTATTCACCGAAAATTCAACTTTCTCAGAATAATCCCAAAATTTCACCTTAACCAAATATCAATGCTATGATTTAAAAAATGAACTCCATTTTATAAAAATAATTTTCTAAATATTTTTAATTTTATTTTTAAAAAAATACACTATTCACCGAAAATTTATTTTTTCAGAAAAATCCCCAAAAATTACCATAACATAATATCGATGCTCTGAGTTCAAAAATAAAGTCATTTTTATAAAAATAATTTTCTAATTATTTTTAATTAAAAAACACTATTCATCCGAAAAAACTAATACTTGAATAATAATTTATGAAACCGTTATTTAACCATTTTATTGAATCACATTACTTAATCTAGGTGTTTAAATTATATTAAAACTTTCTTTGAGTGAAATTACTAATCCATTTGGTCATATTACTAATCCTAAGCGTAAAATCACTATTCATAATTTACTATTCATAAAAAATTAAGTTGATCTTATTAGACTCCAAATTCCTTAATGAACACTTTTGTAGAAGACCACTTTTTGAAAATCATTACACATCATTAGTTATTTAGGGTTTACATAAATATTTCAAAATATGCCTTTTTCAAAATTCATCAATAAAATACATTCTAAAATTATCTAGACATTTGAAATTTCACAAACATCACTAAAGGAAGAAATCTCAATTTATTCACCCGAAAGGATTACACAAGGAAACTAGGGTCTCATCACATAGCCCCTTATAACACTGGCATAAGACCTAAGTGTAAGGTGTGCTATGGTGAGAGAATCTGAGGGAGTCTCAGATAAAATTGCCCTAGTAGCAATCTCTACTAACTTGAACTTCTCCCGCAGGCGTTTCCGTTCAAGCTTGACACGCTGGAGTTCGGCTTGGGCTTGGTCCAAAGCGAAGCCCACAGATGCTACCTCCTTCCCAAGCTCTGATAAGTGGGCTTCATAAGGGTTGAGTCTACTGGATGAAGCCATCGAATCTTCTTTCTGCATTAACCATTAACATCTTATTAAATCAATAAGAGTAAGTTAATATACTACTCAAAAAGATTGGGTCGTTACAATAATGGAATGATGTATGATGTTATACCAAGAGTAGTGATTCATCCTAAGGAGATGAGTATGGTTATTTTTATTATCTTGGACTAAATTGAGTTCAATAGGTGTGGTCACTCACATAATTGAGTGAGATACATGTGAGGGGTATCATGCGACCACATTATTCTATATGCGATATTACACAAAAACTATATAATAAAACTAATATATGAGAATTTATAGATATTTATTACATGTATTTACTTTCAGTGACTTTGAGAATAGTTATAAGTTTGGTGGGTAGGATTTATCCTATCATTAGGATGCATACTAGGTTATAAAGAGAATTATTGAGTTTCAATAGTTGAGGAATTATTACATGAGTTAGATAAGAAAGATTAATCTTATCATCAATATGTACTCTATGAAATTGGGTACCTGATAAAGTTCAGTGTCTAAGGTGGCATGCTATTAAATAGGTTGATAAGACCTTCCTATAATTGAGATGCATACCCAGATTTGGTTACAGTCTTGAGTAATAGATACTATTGAATAGATATGAGTAGGGTGGATAATATCATTATAATGGAATATTCTTATAATTAGGATTCACACTGTGATATAAGGTTCTTAACCGAGTTTTAGTCCTTTAGATGATGTTACATGAGTATGGTGAGAAGAAATATCTTTTTATCAAGATAAATATCAAGATTATATATATATATATATAACTGAATTCTCATTTTGAGGGAAAATTCTATAGGTTTTCATTATCGATGGTGTCAAAGACTTGTTAATGCATATATTTTTTTTAAAATTATTACTTAGGATAAACATAGACCACTCATTTCCTATCACTCAAACCATGAAAAATTTCATCCTTTTGAGGGAAAAACCATCGTGTGGTGGTCCTTATTATAGTTACATGACTAGGATTTGGAAATTTTCATCCAATACATTAACAATGGTAAAATTATGTATGGTCACCCAATCAGGTGTTTTTTTATCACATCATCATGCGATGAGTATTATATATTTTATATTATTAGTTATTTATTTATTATATTTTGTATGCACTCATATATATAATGGATTATTTTGGGTAAATAATTAGTGGTGGCCTACTATGTATTTTACTCACACCCTACATGCACACCTTGGTGGAATTATAGACTTTCCTATTGGTATATTGTTTAGGGAAATACATTTATACATGTTAACATGCTAGAGTAACTCAAAGGGGATTAGGAGAAAAAATTAAGGTGATTATGAGATACTTGGCAGTAGTAAAATCCCGATAACTGCTTTCAGTTAATTCCATTATCTTTTCTTATTTTCTTTTTTAATTGGGTGAATCTTAGGACTCCTGAGGATGGAGAGCATGTAATGGATAAAATGACCTAAATTTCAGGGATGCATGTTTGTTTGAATTAATGGAGTATGGGTATAAACATGTAATGGTTAACATAGTTCTCCCAGAGTTTATATAACTCCCAAGGTGGTTTGAGTTTTCATGTAAGAATCTAGAGTTTTCATTGTCTTCTAGAACTTTACACACTGTGTAATGGTAGTACACGATGTGTAATTATTGCAAAGATCATTTCATGAGATGAATACAGTGTGAAAGAATATAACCATGTAAAGATTACACACCTATTTAATGTTAAGAATTAGTTTTTTTAATAAAATGGTGATGTTTTTTCAGCGTATATGGACCTCGTAGATTACAAGACATGTAAATGGGTTACATGCCATGTAAATTTTGAGAGTTTGGATTTTAGAGAACTACATAGATTATATTTCATTCATTATTATGAAAAACTCTTCCCTATTGACCTAGATATATTATTCCATGATTTTGGGAACCACCACTCCTTATTGATTGATTCATTTGGCATTTGATCATCATGGTTTTATACGATGTCTCTTAAGGTGAGTGATACATTCTTATTATTCATTTCCTTTTATCACAGTAAATCCATTTCATCACGTTATCAAATCAATTTACACATAGTGATTATTCATTTAATTATTTTCTAGATCCATTCTGTGTTCTTGAGGTATGTTGTGATATTTACTCTTCACCTACACTTTTGATAAATTGAATCAATTTTAGGATATGTAGATTGATTTTAGGTCATCCATTTTCATTGTTGTGTTCTTCCTATTAGTGGATCCCATTGCAGGAATGTGCGACCTATGTTTTTAGGTAGGTAGTTCCATCTCTAGCCTGTTTTGGTGAACTTCATTGCTCTAGTTTTCGATAAATTGTTTTATAAATGAAATATAATGATTTGATTTGTGTGTGTGGAAAATGGTTTCTAATAAAATTTGGTTTTCCCATGGTTTTGGTAACTAAAAAGGGTTTTCAAAAGAATTATGGAATGGTTTTCAAAGAATTGTTTTGATGAAATAGTGTGATTAAATTGTTTGATGAAAAGGTTTATAAAATAGAGGACAAGAGAAGCATTTGGTACTTTGGTGGAAGGTGTAGTGATAGTCCTCGTTCACTGTTGGGGGGTTTTCTCATAGGTATTTCCTTTTCTCCCTAGGCATGTTGTTCTATGGACTTGTTAGAATTTTTGGAGAGTTTACTTTTTGAGGTGTTCCTATGATCTCTAGAATCAATGCATATATCTAGAGGATCTATGTAGACATGATTGTATATGTTTAGGTATTAGTGTCCTATCTATCCTGACCTAGTGTGATACTTGGTGTGATGTTACCTTTACTTTTGGATTGTACTATTTTTTTTGTATTTCCATGGATTTGATATGATAGGTGATGAAATATTTGGTTTGATTTGACATATATTTTTTGATAAATTTATATGAAATGCTTTGAAACTAATTTAGTTACTTTATTTGGAAATGTGAAAATGTGAAATTAAATGTTTTTCCATGATTTTGAGATAAAACTGTTAAAATATGAACCATTCCTTATTTTCTTTAATATTTATCATGCATGGATTATTATACAAGGACTTGTTAAGGAACATTTAGGTGAGACCCTACTGATCTTGTTAGATCACACCCTACACACCCCTTTGACAGTGTGTAGACCTAGTTATGTATTTCAATGTAGGGAAAGGAAAGGCACCGTAGTGAGGTGGTGAGGTTTTATGTTAACTAGGTTTGGGTAGTAGGATGGTGAGATGGTGGGGGTTTGTCCATGCTATCATATGGAGACTGTTGGAGTAGCTGTTTTGGTTTTTTCATCCTTTGTAGTTGGATTTTTCTCTTAGAGGTAGTTGTTCTACATTTTCAGTTGTATTTATTTGGGTGTTCTTTTCTATTATGATATATATATATATATCCATGTGTTCTTACAATGTTTCTTTTTTACATGCATATTTATTATGTTGTCTGCTTCAGGTTGGGAAAAATCATTCCCTATGTTTAGACGCCAACCTGTGGGGATCGGGAATGACCTTCAGGCATATGGTAATTCGGTTCAGGTACTAGTTTGAGAGTGTATTCAACTCAGGTTCATAATAGTTTGGTATCAAGGTAGGTCTATCCTCAAGCTTCCTTGTCTTGGGATGTTTGGTAGACTAGAGATAGGATTTTCAAGACTTGAGAGTTTTTTTGCAGAAAGTGTTTGACAAGATCCTTATATGATGATACCAAAGTTAACATGGGATATTGGGATGAGTGTCTCCTATTTTGAGTTCTTAATATTAAAATCAAATTTTTAATATGGGTTTTTTAGTTTTAATTAAGATTATTAATTTTTTTTATCGTTTCTTCTGTTTCGGTGTGCAATAGTATGCCCCCAAGACATTTTCTGTGGGTTCCATAGGAGGTTGCATCCAATTCCCATCAAGGAAATCCTTCTATAGATCAGAATTTTGTAGAAACTATCATGCGATAAGTTTTTCATGTAGATTAGAATGTACTAAAATCTAAAAATGATGTTGTGGAGGTACAACTAGGAGGTGTAGGAGATAGAGATCAATCACAAGAGTTCTTGAATGAAAAGACACCATTTCTTAAGGGTATGAATGCACCTCAAGAGGTTGAGGATTAGCTTGAAAATCAGATCTTTGACTTCCTGGATACACCTGAGAGTATGGAGGAGGATTTCATGGTGTTCAGACTTGAGGGTCTCATCAAGCGATGGTTGGATTCCATGGTATAGATGAATAAGCCTGTAGACTTGGATTGGAAGGGTTTCAATACTCTCTTCATTACGACCCCCTCCCTCCAAATATACCACAATGAGGAGAGAGATATAATGACTCCTAAGTCCCACCTCCAATAGGCACCAAGTTGGTGACTAGCACTGGGGGTATAAAAATATCAATAAATAGGAGGCATTACCCTCTATAATAATGTAGGATTGGGAAATAATATAAATCTTCAAAAAAAACTCCAAGACATAATACAAAAAAAACCAAAAACATCCCACAATGCATGTATAAATAGGATTGATATAGACAAAAGTATCTAAAGTAAATACCCAAAAGCAAAGCTAAAGTAGCGACACAACATATATTAAATGGTCTGATCTAGTAAAGTCCAACATAGTCTAAATAATCCTCCTAGAAACTTGATGAAAGTTTATATATGTAGGGTGAGCATACAGATATACTCATTAGTAAAACCAAAGTCTCTTGTGCACATTTGAAAGAATCATACTAATGCACCTTTGAGAAAACGAAAGAACCAAACAACACCTATACAAGTATACTAACAAACCCAACCTCACCAAGGAACACTCACTAAATAATGAAATCCATGTAATATAATATAACAAGAATTACATCGATAATGGTAACCCACACCACTTTCCCACTAGTATACCACTCTCACACACCAACATCATATGTCCTGATGCTCCCATATCTTCTATATACCACACCACCCCATATGAAAGGTCACAACACATCTCACTTGAAGACACATGGGCTCACCACCACACAAGCATGATCACATCACATCTCGCCCGAAGAAACCTCAGATCACTGACCGAAAAGCACAACCACATCACATCTCACTTGAAAACACATAGACCACACCACATCCACAAACATAGAAATATTATTAGGGTATCATGAACTTTATGGACATCACCACATGTCCTCCTCCTACCATGAATGGACCCCACCAAAATCTACCCAAAACTAACAGCCAACAAACCACCTCCCCAAACCAAAATAATGGCCAACCAAACCACCTCACTCCCCAAAATCATTTCCAAAAAACTATATCACCAAACCATAAGGACGTCCACACATCAAAACACATCAATATCATTTTATAGATTTATAAAGGGGATTTTATCACATTCCACTTTATTTTAGAGGAATTATAACACAAGCCATAACCCTAGGGAAACCATTTAATTGAAAAAATATATGTGGATAACAAATTTCCATTTTAGGGTGATATCATAATAATCACAATAGTGAAAAAAGTCACAACACATATAAACCAATGCAAAAAAATCCCCCAAAGGTCACAATTTTTAGATGGACATAAATCCCATACAATCCACAATATAAAAATAATATCAAAGATATAAAAACATTAAAATAAAACCACCTTACACATTTCAATTTCAATTAAACAAGTTTTTTATCTTTAATTAAGTTAGCACAACCATAACTCATAGGTAAACAAAAGAAAACCCCTCTTGTATGATACATAATAAATAGAATTGAGGGATATCCTAACATAAAGATTATTTGCTAACTCTCTGCATGTCACAGAGAAAAGAAGAATGCCTAAAAACCACAATATCACCATAAGAAACTGCAGATCAACCTACAATGCACCCAAATACTATCAAAATTCATCCCAAACACACAAACCAAAACAAACCGCACCTGTAACACCCTGTTTTTTTATGGATTTTTTATTTTCTTGAATGAATTAATTTTAATTAATTTATTAAATTTCACTAAGTAAAACATTCCTTTCACACATCACTTACTTGTCTTGTTCTACACACAACATCGACTTGGTGTATGCTATATGCAACACTAAGTTTCTATTAAATATTATTTTAATATTGTGATTATTTAAACGAGAGAGTTATAACCTAGTCGTTAAACTTATTAATATGATTATTAATAACTTTTATAATGGTTTTATATAAATATAAAATATTTATAATTAAGAATTTACTTTTTTGTAAAGTCTTTATGTGTTTAAAAATACTATTTTCTCAAATAAACGACTTTTCATGTCCTTTTGTGAACAAAAATAAAATTAATTTTTAAAAAAAATAGAAATTGAATTTTACAAAATAAAATTAATTTTTAAATTTAGAATTGATAAATTATATTAGGTTTATTTTTTTTTGGATTTTTCTAAGAAACTTCATTTTTGGATGAATAGTGAAAAATACTGAATTTTAATTCAAAACTGCTTTATCATCTAATTTATTTATACAATTAAATTATATTTTAAATTATTTTTAATGTAACATTAGATTAATTATACATATATTAATCCAATTTAAGTCATTTTAATATTTTTATATTGAATTTAGATATAAAATCTTAATGAACTTTTGAACATTCTCACTTTAAAACCTCGCTTTCTTACCACGTCTACAAGATTTGAATTAAACTTATTTTTTTTGATTTTGGAATTAAATTTATAAAAATGGTCACACTCGGTATTAATCAGTATTATATTTATATTATAATAAAATAAAATTAATTTTTGATAGTGAAAGTGATTAAGATTATAATACAACAATTAATTTAAAATTAAGCTTAATAAAGGAATAAACCTTAAACTTAAGGGCTCAAATGACGTAGCCACATTTCCAACACCCATTTGATGGAAGTATTTAGGCCATATAAATTCAATTATTATTTTTTGGTTTTTGATGATTTATTGGTAAAAACATGTGTACACCTAACTTGTTTTAATAAATGACAAGTGTGTCCCCTTCCTTCCCTATAAAAGGCCACCACCTATCCCCCTTCTTCACACCTATAAAACCACTTAGGATAAGATAATATATTCCCAATAAACTTCCCAAAATACCTCCCTTACTCTTTGAATCCATTATTTTGGAATAAATCCATCCAAGGAATCCCTTTAGTGCAAACCAAAAGGAGTTACCCAAAGAAGAGGTAACATCCTTCCTTAAGTTCCATTATTTTATTTTCTTTCTCCACCACATAATTTTTTTTATTACATGGAAACATAATATATTAAGTATCATTAATATACTAATATGTTTTTATATTAAGTTTTATACCTTCACTTACACACAATTCCATCTAATGGGTAACAAACTTACCGTTCTTATGTATGGAGAACTGCTACCTCACAAAAATATATTGTTTGTTTTACATTTACCACCTCTTATGGTTAGGAATTATGATGAAAAATATATTTATATATGATATATAATATATTTATTATATATTTATACTCATGTGTTTATTATATAAATCATACCTTTATGCTTTTTATTTTGTGTAAATATGATAACTTTGTTTGTGGAAATGTGGACCACCACCTCCTCAAAGCGATGTGATTCCTTCACAGTTTTCATTGAATGTATTAAGGAAGAGTTTAGTAAAATTATATGATATATATGAAATAATAATTTTACTATAATTATATTATATACATATATACATATATGTCATTTACTTTCTTTCTTTCAATACGCTATAAAAACAGAAATAAATTTCATGCGTACGTACGACCAACCGTCACCATGAACATTGTATTGCATTTCGTATATCTATATTTTATAGATTATTATAAATATTTATATACTGAATATATATTATATAAAATTCATGTTTTATTTTCTATAAATAACTAAATAATTATTTAATTAAGAGGATCAAGAATTAAAATTCAAAACACCCATGATAAACAAAGCGGTTATTACCGAAAATGTTACTTTAACATGGAATTGTAAAAAAAAGGAAATAGATGTTAAAAAGAAAATATTATATGGTATTATATATATTAGTATGTTTATATTATAAATGTATAATAAACTTATACTTATTAAATATTAGTATTGTACGTGTATGATGAAAGTCAAGACACAAGGTAAGGTAATTTCATCTCACTTCTTATTTCCTTGAGATACATGCCATATACACCACTATTTTCTTTTTTGTGGTATATAAATACTACCAATTAATATATTATATGACTCTTATACTTAAATTTATGTGTATTTACATATTAATTATAATATATTTCTTTCATGGGTTTTATGTTTCAAAAATTTCCAAATCGGTAAGATAGTTTTGTCTCAATTTTCCTTCTTTGAGACACATGTTTTATTATGAACCAAATTATTTTCTGAGTTTTATTTAACATGTTATATCATGAAACTAATTATTTTCATGATATTTTAAGCCTCATGTAATTTAATTTTCTTACATGGAGGGAATGATCCCAAGTAACCATGTGGTAGGAGTTTATTGAAACAATCTTATCATTTATCAGGATTGTTTATGATTATGCTTCCATTGATGAAATATTATAATATATATCTCAAGAAAATTAATGAGTTTTATTCTCCTATTTTTAATAAATATATCTCCATGTACTATTAAAATTTTTATACTCCTTGGTACTTAAGATAATTAAGTTTTTTTAAGAAAAATATCATTGTATTTCTCTCTTCAGTCGTAAATCTATTTTATTTTAAAAACATGTTTTCAAAAATGTTTTCAAATGTTATTTGAAGATAATTTTAATATAAAAAATGATTTTAAAAATGTATTATAGGTTTCAAATATTCCTTTATATGTTTTAAAAACTATTTTCCAAGAAAAATCTTTTAAAAAATGTCTTATGTTTTTAAAAGAATTTTTCAATGCAGAAAGATATTTTCTTCAAGAAATGTTTTTGAAAGATCTTTAAAAATTATTTCACATATAAGATGAAATAAATTAGTGTTCCTCATGCCTTTTAGGGAAATTATTCAATTTTTCCATTCATATTATTTCTCTAAATAGTTAATACTTTAAAGTCATGATGTTTATGAAACCCATTTCTCTTTCTAGGTTATATGATTTTGAAACCCACTTCTTTTTACAGGTTATCATTTTGATGAAATTACTATGAAACATCTATATTTTTATACAGGTTATGATATGATTACATGTTTATGATACCCATTAATTTCATGGGTTATGATAATATTGTTTATGATTTTTTGGAACATTTATGTATTATTTCATTAAGAGATGGGTGAAACCTATATCCCCATCTAATGAATTAATTAAAGATTTATATCTCATGAGATAGACTAAGATGGTCTTGGGAGAGAACCTTGACTAATAATATGGTCATGAGAGTGCACCATGCCAACTAAGATGGTACGAGGAGTGAACTTATACTACTAAGATGGCTACAAGAGTGAACCATAACTACCAAGATGTTATGAGAAGTGAACCCATACTACCAATATGACCTTGGAAGTGATGACTTAACTATAATGGAAATAATTTTATATTCTTATGTTTCTTCTATGATTCCATGTATTATTCCAATGTTATGATTTTATGGATTATGTTTTTTATTTCCTTATGATTCATGTATTATAAGCTGGAAATATTTATTCCATGATTTATATTTATGATCTTATGATATGAATGGTATGATATTCTAATGTTATGATCATGTTCTCATACCCATATGCTCATGTTTATGATTACATGTCTCCCTTGTATACCCTTACTGAGAAGTTGATCTCACACCTTATTATGTTTCATTTCACAGGTTATGAAGATATGTATTAAGTATGATGTGTCTAAGAAGGGTGTTAGTTAATAAGAACCTAGTGGGAGATAATTTATCTCACTTATGTTTCCATGTTTCCAAATTCACTAGACTAATACAGTATTTGGGGGTCTATTTGTATAATGTTTTAAGTATTTTGTAAAATATATGTAATGTCATTGTATGAAAATAGAGGGATGCTATAGTTGGTATCAGAGAAATGGATTATTTAACATTTTCAATCTAGGTTGAGAAACACTTAGTGAGAACCCTAAGAAAATGTATAAGGATAAGTCCAAGGATAATAAAAAGTATAGGAAAATGTGTTGGAATTTTGGTAAAGAATAATGTGAGTGATTTCCTTGAAATACATCCTTGTATGGATACTATAAGTGTATGTGTATCTAGTACGATATACCTTGGGTTAACAACCCTGACAAGGTGTGTCGGGACTGACTCAATGTAACCTAGTACCCAATAATAGGCCTTGCTGTACACCTGGTTTGACACTCCTAAGGGATATGATTTGGGAATTCACAAAATCTTCACAAAACATTATAAAGTATTTAAATAGAAGTTGGTTATGAATAACCTAGGATAAACCTAAGGTGTCATATATTAAATAATGTGTCACAACTTAGAAATCATATAAGCGAATTTTCATTATTACGTGGTTCCTCATTAGGATATTTGTTTTTTACTCTATGCTTTTGGTTTTAGTCAATGGCCGGAACCCAGAGGAACCATGTTAATGGTGATTGCGATAGAAAATTAATTTCCTTATGAGAACCAAAATACTAGGGGAGTGGGAATTAAAAATCTTGTTTCTCTACTGACACAACTTTCTCAAGCTATGAATCATGGAGGACTTCCAAATGAGTAAAGGAGGGAACAATATTTTGGTGAGTATTTCATGAGTAAACATCCACCTTATTTTAGTGGATCTTCTGACCCATTTATTTTTGAACAATGGATTAGTTCTACTAAAAATATATTCTATATTCTACAGTTATTGAATCATGATAAATTTAGTCTTTCTGTTTATCGGTTAGAAGGAAAAGAGGACTAGTGATGGATGCTAAAAAAGAATACGAGGCTACAAGATGAGATTGAATCAATGGATTTTGAAAAGTTCAAGAAATTATTTTTCAATAAGCACTTTCCCCATATTATTTATAAAAATATAAAGAAATAGTTCCTTGAGTCCAAGAAAAGGGATGCTGAATCTGTTGGTAACTACGAGGATAATTTCATAATACTTGCAAGGTACACTTCAAGAATTACCATCAAACCCAAAAAGAAAGTTGATAGGTTATTCAATGGATTAAAGAAAAGTCTTAGAAGGTAATTGTTCATAAGAGACATTAATAGCTATGAAGAGATTGTGAGTTTTGAAATCAATGTTAAAATAGAGGTTAGAGTCACGTATCAATATTATGGGTTTGATAAGAAAAGAAAGATATAGTTTATAGAAAAATATAAAAACCATGAAGAGAAGAAGATGATATTTCCTTTATGCTATAAGTGTGGGAAGAAGCATAGAGGAAATTTATTTAAGGGTTATAATAAATTTTTTAAGTGTACAAGGGAAGGACATCAAGCATTTTATTACTGAAGTGATGTGAAGAAGTTAGTTAATGGTGAAAATAGAGAAAGCGCAACACATAGTGCACCTCCCATGCTTCAGTACTAAAAGTGTTAGGAGAATGAGAATTATGATAAATAGTTACAAAACCCAAGGGATGGTTATGATGATCGACATAAATAACCTATTAAGCTGAGGTAAAAGTGGGAAACTATTGCAATCACTATTTATGATGAGCGGTGTGATAACAACATGGTGATAGGTACCATCCACTCTAGAACTGGTAATGTCTTATTTAATTATGGATCTACCCACACTTTCATATATAAAGAATTTGTTAAGGGTGTTATTATTTCACAAAAATGATTATATTTTTAATTAATTGTGAAAACCCCTAATGGTATGATGATTTCACCCTAAGTATATAACTCCTCTCTGGTTTACATTTGTGGGAATATTCTTCCGACAAATCTTATAATTCTTACTTTGTTTGAATTTGATGCCATATTAGGTATGGATTAGATTTCTCTACATAAATCCCACATCAATTAACAAGGAAGGAAAGTTAAATTTGATATTTTAAACCCTCATTGGATTTTCTATCAATGTGATGATAATTATGAACTTCCTATGGTGATTACATCCACTGTATGGGTCTTAATTTCCATTCAGAAGGACAATTTATCTCAAATGATTGGGGATAAAATTAGAATCGATGATATGCCTATTGTTCAGGAATTTTTGGATGTATTTATATAAGAGTTTACTAAACTTACACTAAAAAAATTTGAGTTCTCAATATAACTCATACCTGGTTCCACACCAATTTCAAAGAATCCTTATAGAATGGCCCCAATTGAGTTGTAGGAATTGAAGAAGAAACCCTAATAAAACCTTGATAAGGGATTAATTCATCCATGTGTGTCACATTGGGGTGCACCTATTCTTTTTTTTGAAAAATAAAGATGTATTTATTTGAATCAACATTGATTATTAGTAGTTTTTAAATATCATAATCAAGAAAAAGTATCCTCTCCCCCGTATTGATGACTTGTTTGATCAACTATGCAAAGCTCAATAATTTTACAAGATTAAAATTTATTCTAGAAATCATAAATTGAGGATAAAGTAGGATGATATACCCAATATAACATTATGTACAAGTTATGTACACTATGAATATATAGCAATTCCTTTTTGTCTTACTAATTACCCTACTACATTCATGGATTTAATGAATAGAGTCTTTTGAGATTACCTTGATCAGTTTGTGGTTGTCTTTATAGATGATATTATTATTTATTCAAAGAGAAATGAAGAGAATGAAAACCACTTTATAATTTTACTAAATAACCTAATGAAGGAGAATATATATGAAACCTTCACAAAGTGTTAATTTTGTCCGCAAATGGTTTCATTTCCAGGTCATATAATCTCAAGTGTGGGTATTGCAATAGTTCCATCAAAGACAGAGGCTATTGAATACTAGCCTAGACCAACCATAGTGACTGAGATATATAGGTTTCTTGGTCTATCTAGATATTATTTAAGGTTTTTTGAGAATATATCATGACTATATAATCCTCTAACCAATTTAACTCTAAAGAGTTCCAACTGCCTTTGGACAGATGAATGAAAGGAAAATTTCATGGAAATAAAGAGAAGTCTAGTCATTGCACCTGTGATTACATTAAACTTGAGTGGATAATGGTTTTTAATCTATAATTATGAACCCAAGAAATTATTTGGATGTGTTATTATGTAGAAAAACACGGTTATAGCCTATCCCTCATGGGAGCTGATGATTCATGAGAAAAGTAACCCAACTCATGATTTATAGTTAGTAAAGATATTTTTTACATTAAAGATATGTAGGAATTATATTTATGGAGAAAAGTGTGATATATATACTAATCATTAGGTTTGAAATATATATTCAAACAAAAGGAGTTGAATAGGCACCAAAGAACATGGTTGGATTTGATAAAGGATTATGACTGCTCAATACATTACCACCCTAGGAAAGTAAAAATGGTGAGTTGAAAGGATCATGCTAGATTATACATGATGAGTATCCCAAAAGATCCAATATCTATGGATATTAAAAGTTTGGATCTAGAAATCTTGATGGAAGGGGAAAATATTATCTTTCTCAAATGAATGTTTAACTCTCTATCGAAGTGATGTTTAAGGAGGAAAACAAGGAACATGTAGAGATGGAACATAAAGTTAGAAATGTTCCTGATTTTAACCTTGATTAGGATGGAATGATAATGTTCAAGAATTATGTATGTCTTTCTTCCATAACATTTTTGAATAAGTATCTATTAGAGGAAGCTCATAGTTATTCATTATCTATTCATCCTATAAGTAAGAAGATGTATAAGGATTTGAAAGAATACTTTTGGTGGGATGACATGAAGAAAGATATTAATGATTTTGTATCTTGATTCTTGGTATTCTAACAAGTTAAGGTTGAAAGAAAAAATTATAAAGGGATATTGCATCCATTACCCATACTAGAATAGAAATGGGAGAACATCACTATGGATTTTGTAATTAGACTCCCTAAAACATTTAAATGGTTTAATACTATATGGTTGGTTATTGATAGACTTACAAAATCAACACACTTCATCACTATCATAAAATAATTCTATCTGGATAAGCTTTATAGGATACATATTTAGGAATTGGTAAGGTTTCATGGAGTGGAAAATTCCATTGTATTAGATCAGTATCCGAGGTTTGCCTTTAATTTTTGGAGAATTCTTTATAAATAAATTGATATGGAATTGAGTTTCAGAATTACATATCATCATAAAAAAATGGTTAGTTTTAAAGAACAATTCAAAATCTTGATGATATATCGAGATCTTATTCTCTAGATTTCAAAAGTGGTTGGGATGAACACCTTCCTCTAGTTGAGTTTCCTAAAATAATTTCTTTCACTAAATCATTCATATGATACCTTATGAAACCCTATGTGGAAAGAAATGTAGAGCTCCAATGTATTGGGATGATGCTGGAGAAATAACTCTATTGGGACCTGATATTGCTAAATAAATGAAAGGGAAGGTTACATCCATTCAGTAGTGTATCAAGGTAGTTAAAAGACAGTAAAAAAGTTATGCTAATAATTGATGATGTGATCATAAATTTGAGGTTGGAGAGAAGGTATTTCTATGAATATTTCCCAAGAATAAGGTTATAAGGTTCAGAAATAAAGGGAAACTAAGCCTTAGGTATATCGGTCCCATTGAGATTTTTGATCATATCGGGATGGTAGAATATCTTCCTCTAAATATCTCTAAAGTCTATGATGTGTTATATGTATCTCTCCTAAGAAAGTACATACTTGACCCTTCATAGGTACTAAACTCATAGGTCATACTGCTGGAGTTGGATCTGTCTTACAAGGAACAACCAGTTGAAATTATGGATCATACAAAGAATGTTCTATGAAACAAGACTACTCACCTGGTAAATGTTTTTTTTTGATAAATCACCAGTTAGAGGAAGCTACATGGGAACATAAGGATATGATTAAGAAAAAGTATCCTCTTTTTTTACCCAAATGAATAATTTTGAGGGTGAAATTCATTTTAAGGGGGGGGGGTTGAATGCAACACCATCAATTTTTATGGACCTTTTTTTTCTTTTCTATAATGAATTAATTTTCATTAATTTCTTGAATTAAAATTATTCAAACATTCCTTTCACATGGCACCAACTTGGCTTGCACTACACACAACACCAAATTGGAATACGTTACATGCAACACTGAGTTTCTATGAAACATCATTTTATTATTATGATTATTTAAAATAGATAGTTATAACCTATCCATTAAACCTAGTAATATGAATAATAATAAATTTTATAATGATTTTATATAAATAGAACATATATATAATGAAAAATATAATATTTTTTAAAGTCTGTATATGTTTAAAAATACTATTTTCTCAAATGAAATTATTTTCTTATCTTTCTCTAAAAAATAAAAAAAATAATTTTAGACACATTTAGATATTTAATTTGATGAAATAAACATAATTTTTGAATTTATAATGTCAAAATTATCTTAGTTTGAAATTTCTTGATATTTCTGAGAAATTTCATTTTTGTATGAATTGTGAAAAATACTGAATTTTAATTCAATTTTTTTTCATCTAATTTATTTATATAGTTGAACTATATTTTAAATTGGTTTTAAATTTACATTAGATAAATTATACATCTATTAATACAATTTATGTAATTTTAATATTTTTATATTGAATTTAGATATAAAAGATTAATGAACTTTTGAAAAATTCTCACTTTAAAAACCCTCTTTCTCTCTGTATATGTGAGATTAGTATTAAACTTAGTTTTTACACTTCTATGAATTTAATTTCATAAAATGGACATAAAAGTTTGTAATAATTATGATATTTATAGTCTAATAATATCAACTAAAATTTTGACAAAAAATATTAGTGAAAGAGATTAAGATTAATTACAACAACAAAGGTAAAATTAAGCTTAAAAAGGGAATAAACCTTAAACTTAAGGGCCAAAATAACCTATAAACTTGTAAAAAACTCATTTTATTGACATATTTCATCAATAAACCTTCTATTATTAATATTTTTTTGGGTTGTTTTGACTTGATTAGGTAAAAAAGTGGGTAAACCTAACTTCTTTTAAAAAATAAAAAGTGTGTCCCCTCCATTCCCTATAAAAGGCCACCACCTTCCCCCTACATAAAAATTGTCAAAACACTTAGGTTAATAAAAAATTTGACCAATACACTTACCAAAATACCTACCTTACTTCTTGAGGCCTCTATTTGGGAATAAATCCATCCAAGGAATCCCTTTGGTGAAACCAAAATGAGTTACCCAAATAAGAGGTAACATCCTTCGTCAATCTCTTTTTTTATTTTATTTCTCCAAAAACTAAATTATTATTTTTACATACACAAATAATAGCCTAAATATCCTTAATATACTGAGGTGTTATTATTTTATGTTTTATACCTTCAATTATACACATTTCCATTTAATGGGTAACGAATTTACCATTCTTGTGTATGGAGAACTACAGCCTCACAAAATGATGTTGTTAGTTTTAACTTTACCACCTATTATGGTTGAGAATTATAATGAACAATATATTTATATATTTATGTAAATATGATTACTTCTTTTGTGGAAGTGTGGACTACTAACTCCTCAAAGAGATGTGATTCATTCACACTTTACATGAAATGTATTAAGGATGAATTTAGTAAAATTATATGATATATAAGTCATGTTTTAAATTCTATAAATAATTAAATCATGATTTAAGTAAGAGGATCAAGAATGATGAGTCAAAATATATATGATAAACAAAGCAGTTATTACCCAAAATGTTAATTTAATTTGGAATTGTTAATAAATAGGTAATATAAGGTCATTAGAGAATATTATATGGTATTATATATATGAATATTTTTATTTGATAAATGTACAATAAACTTACAGTTATTATATAGTAGGATTTTACATGTATGATGAAAGTCAAGACACATGGTAATATAATTTCATCTCACTTATTATTTTTATGAGATACATGACTTATACACCACTCATTTATTTTGTGTGGTATATATATACTACTAATGAATGTATTATATGAATCTTATACTTAAATTTATGGGTATTTACATATTTATTTTATTATCTTTCTTTCATGGGTTTCATGTTTCAAAATTTACCAAATTAGTAAAATAGATTTGTCTTAATTTTCCCTCTTTGATACACATGTTTTGTTATGCACCTAAATTCTTTTTTGAGATGTATTGGAAATTTTATATCATGAAAATCCTTATTTTCACGAATTTTTAATCATAATTTAATTTAATTTTCTTACATGGAGTATATGATCCCAAGATACTATGTGGTAAGAGTTTATTGAAACAATATCATCATTTATCGAGACTGTTTATGATTATGCTTCCATTGATAAAATATTATGATCCATCTCTCAAGAACACTCATGAGTTTTATTCTCTTCTATTTATTAAAGATATATCCATGTAATAGTACCATTTTCACACTCTTTGGTACTTACGATAATTAATAAAATGTTTTTAAGAAAAATATGAGCGTATTTATCTCTTCAGTCAAAAATCAATTTCATTTAAAAAACCATGTTTTAAAAAATGTTTTAAAATGATATTTGATGATTGTTTTCATGGAAAAAGGATTTTAAAATTGTTTTATGGGTTTTAAAGATTCCTTTTATAAGTTTTCAAAGTAATTTTACAAGAAAAATATTTCCAAAAATGTATTATGTTTTTAAAAGTGTTTCGCAATTCAGAAAATATATTTTCCTCAAGAAATGATTTTAAAAGATATTTCAAAATTATTTACCATCTAAGAGGAGATCCGTTGGTGTTACTCATGACTTTATAGGGAAATTATTCAATGTTTAATTTTATATTATTTCTATGAATGGTTTATGTTTTAAATAAATAATGCTTTTGAAACCCATTTCTCTTTCATAGGTTATATAGTTTTGAAAACCGCTTCTTTTCATAGGTTATTCTTTTGATGAAATAATTATTAAACATGTATATTTTTCCACAGGATATGATATGATTACATGTTAATTATACCCATTTCATTTAATAGGTTAAGATATGATTGTTTATGATTTTTTGGAACATTTATTTATGATTTAATTATGATATGGGTGGGACCTATATCTCCTTACAATGAATTGGGTAAATATTTATATCTCATTAGATAGACTAAGATAGTATTATGAGTAAACCTTGACTACTAAGATGGCCATGGGAGTGAACCATGAATACTGAGATGATATAGGGAGTGAATTCATACTACAAAGTTTTCCATGGGAGTGAACCATGACTACCAATATTGTATAGGAAGTAAACCCATACTACCAAGATAACATTGGTAGCGATGCCTTGACTAATATAGAAATCATTTTATATTCTTATATGTCTACCAAAATTCCATATATTATTACTATGTGATTATTTCATGGATTATGTTCTTTATTTACTTATGATTAATGTCTTATGAACTACCAAGATTTATTCCATGATTCCTATTTATGATATTGTGATATGAAGGGTATGTTCTTATAATGTTATGATCACATTCTTATACCCATATTCTCATGATTATGCTTAAATGACTCCCTTGTTTAGCCTCATAGAGCATCTGAGATCACCCCTTTTTATGTTTCCTTTCCCAGGGTATGAATATATGTATTAATTATGATGTGTCTACGAAGGGATCTATCCAAGAAGAACCTAGTGGGAGATAATATAGCTCATTAATGCACTAGTTTTTATGTTTCCATGTTTCCAAAGGCACTAGACTAATATAATATTTGGGCGTCTATTTGTATAATGTTTTAAGTATTTCGAAAAATCTATGTAATGTTAATGTATGAAAATATAGAGCCTCTATAGCACCACCAGAGCGAAACTTTGATGAAGAAAATAAGGAAACAGATGAGAACAAGAGGATAACTCACTATAGATCTAAGATGGGAAGCTGAGAACCAATCCCCATTAAAAGGAATCTCAAAATACTAAGGGAGGGAACCATTGTCACCTAGAATAATAGAGAGCATAGGGTTTGAAGAAAACCCAAGCACTCTACAAATTTATAAATGCACTGCATCAGGGATTTACATGACTTATAATCTTATTTCACGTCGTGTAATACTCGTGGTTTGGTTTCATTGAAAAACATTTCATCTTTTTATTATTTAACCTAAAAAATATATATATCACATAACACCACGTGAACATACCTTAATAAGTCACGAACCATAGTTACATGGTGTGTAATCTTTAAATGTTGTGTATTTTCCCTAATTCATGCATTTAACAACCAAAATCCTCTATGACAACCCTAGGTCTCATACAAACACCTCTAACACCAAAACCCAGCAAAGTAACAGGTCGAGAAGGCACAAATCGTTACATCAGAAACCACTCAAATGATTCTCTCCCTCAATAATAAAAAACCAAGACCATAACGAAAGGGGGTATGAACAACCACCCCATGAGATACCTTTCAAGTATCTTGTCATACCTAAAATGCTACCACTCAACAAAAATACCAAACCAAACATCCACAAAACATCTCACACAACCTCATCACTACAACCAAAAACCGTCTCCTCCCACACAACCACAATGACACAAAAAAACCACAAAACTAATTAACTAAACTACCCTGAGAACATGAATTAGGGAATTCAGTCCTCCATGTCAAGATACAATCCACTTTGTTCAGAACTAACTTGCCTGTATGGGTTTAATCACATCACTGTTAATGCGTCTTGATTAGGAATCTAGTATTACCATTTTCATATGTCAGGAAAGTATCATACATTACACCACACACATCACAAAAAAAGGAAAAAAAACTAACCTGATAAAATATAAGGATCCATACACCACATCACAAAGAAAGATAGAGTAAATAAAAACTGAAAAACAACTATGGGTACTGGCCACAAATATTCATCTTGCATTCCAATATACTCTCCTCCAAGACACCATGCCTCCATAACACATGAACCAAAGGAATGGTCCATCTATGAAATAACTTTTTTTAGTGATCCTAGATCTTTAATGTTTACTCCATGAACATCATGTCATCCTCAATATCCAATTACACCCAATCGATGACATGGGATTAATCGTGAAGATACCAAAGAAGTTGAGAGACGTGGAAGAAATCGTGGATCCTCTCCAGCCACGGAAGAAACACCAACTAATACACCATCTATACAACTTTCCACAACACCTAAAATGTCCCAAAACAACTAGGATAAATATTAGTCCCTTTTACAAACCTTCCCTACCCATGTAGAGGTTAAAAATTCAAGAATACAAGGCCCCAACCTCGAACTCCAAGGGCCTCCTCCTGTAATAAAAATAAGACTTCTACCAATCTTGCACTGCTTTCATCCACTTGTAAACAAGATAAACATTATCTATCATGATCTGTACCACATTAGGAACAAGAATTATTGCCTCCCCAACTTATTTCCAACATAATGAAGAATTAAAGAGACTCCCGTACAAAGCCTCAAATGGATCCATGCTAATGGATGAGTGATATATATTATTATAATTAAACCCAACCAATATAAGTTGTCATACCAAAGATCCACCAAATTATAGGACACATTCCTGTAATATATTCTCCAATTTTTGGATATTCCACTTTGTCTGGACATTCATTTGATGGTGGAATGCAATGTTGAGGTGTAATTGAGTCCCAAAAGTATGATATAATTTCCACGAGACTTGTGTGGTAAAATGAACATCCTAATATGAGACAATGGACCTTTGAAGTCCATGATAGTACAAAACTTCATCAACATACCACTTATCCAAAGAATTCACTGATCCTGACTCCTTGATCGCTAAGAAGTGAGCCGATTTCTTCAACTGATCCACAATCACCCAGATAGCATCACAACCTCCCTAATCTCAGGGAAACCCTATAAATAAATCCATCAATATGTCATCCCATTTCAACTTGGTAATATCCAAATGCTACAAAAAACTTCTAGTAACATGATGCTTGGACTTTACATGCTATAAAACCAAGGACAATGCCACAAACTCTCCCATTTCCCATTTTATCCTGGATAACCAAAATTGCATCCTCAAGCCACAGAAATTTTTTAAAACTTCTAGATGAACCAAAAAAGGTGATCTATGGAGATCATGAAGAAATCCTCCATGCATCAATATAGTAAAAAAAACCTCCCATGAAACAACACCAGGTTCGGACCATCCTTTAAACATCCCTCTAGAGCATCACCATGACCAACACGATCACACATCACCTCCGTCTCTAAGTCTACCCACTGAGACTCATCCAACTACTACATTAGAGAAGAATTCACCATAATATATAACAAAAAACCAGTACCATAATCCACTATTTCATCTAATTTAAAGGCTTATAACTCCTCTATTTATCTCAAAGCATCTCCATACTTCCGAAAAACACCCTTTCCCGACTTTATGCTCAAGGAATCGGCCACAACATTCCCTTTTCTTGAGGTGTATGAGATCTCAAAATAATAATCCTGAAGAAACTCCACCACCTCCACTACCTCAAGTTTAGATCACACTGATAAAAGATACACCTCATTCTATTGTGATCTATGAAGACCAAAAATCACTCCCAAATGAGGTAATGCCACTATAACTTTAGCACAAACACAACCAATGAAAACTCTAGATAATGAGTGGCGTAGTTAGCCTCATGGGGGCATAATTTCATATACCTATAATATATCACCACTTTCTGACACATCAAAAACAATCCCAAGCACAAATGTGAAGAGTCATAGAACACCTCAAACATCACACCCTCCTCTGAAAAATGAAGCACTGGAGATTTGAACAAATTCCCCTTAAGGTAACCAAACACTACCTGGAATTGACCGGCACATACAAAATCTTATTACATCCTAGTAAAATCTATCAATGAGGCTGAAAATCAAGATAAATCAGGCAAAAAACTCTGATAATAGCCTAGAAGACCAAGAAAACTACGAACCTCTACCATGTTATTAGGTGCTACCCAAGAAACAATGACCTCAACATTCGATGGGTCCACTACAATATAGTGACCAAGATTAACATACATATATATTAAATCATTTTAAATGAATATAAAAACATTAGAAAAATACATGTATGAGGACCTTAATAGTTTAGTGTCTTTGGAAACTTAGAACAAATTCTTCTAACATGGTGGAATATATTCAATGTTTCCCATAAAGATATTCCCCCTTAGTAATTTTACTTAAAACCTTTCTTCACAACATGTGGAAAAGAAAAATAATAATGGGGTGATCTTAGATGATTAGTAAGGGTAAACAAAAGAGATACATAAACATAATATGATCATAAGGGTACGAGAACATGATAATAACATTAGAAGATCATACCCTTCACATCAAAGATTATATACTTGATTCATGGTATAAAGATTGTCTGTTCATAAGGCACAAATCATAAGGGAATCAAGATCGTAATCCATGATACTATAAAATTGGAATAAGACATAGAATTTGTAGTAGAAACATAAGCATATAAAATGATTTACATAGTAGTAAATGCATCACTACCAAGGACATATTAGTAGTTTGGGTTCACTCCCCACACCATCTTGGTAGACATGGTTAATTCCCACGAACAACTTAGTATCCAAGGTTCACTCCAAAGACCTTTGTAGCAAACAAATACCTTTACTGAACTGAGTTCACTCCCCATTCCAACCATGTTTATATCATGATATATAAATCATTTCCCAATTAATTGGAGGGAGATATAGGTACCACAAATCTCAAAATGTAATCATATATACATTTTCCAAAATATAATAAAAAATCATACCATAACCCATGAAATTAAATGGGTATCATAAACATGTAATCATATCACAACCTATGAAAAAATGATAGATTTCATAATCATTTCATCAAAGAATAACCCATGAAAATAATTGGGTTTCATAAGTATATAACCCATGAGATTTGAATGAGTTTCATAAAAATATAACCCATAAAAGAGAAACTGGATTCATAAAAATAGAACCCATGTTAGGTCCACTAGGTTGAGTACCCTGAGGGGGGGGGGGGTGAATCAGGGTATGACTAATTCAAAATTAAAGACCGTTCTGATCTTGTTTCGCTGTTAAGAAAAACACTCTTCTCTCACTTTCTTGTTGCACAATATAAACAGTAGGTCAAGCATATATAGGACACAACAATTTTTACTTGGTTCACCGCTAAGGGCTACGTCCAAGGAGCATACACCGAAAAGTTTTCGGTCGTACCAAATTCCACTATTCTTCACTAGATGTGGATTACAAGGTTTGGGCACAGTCACTCTATCCCAGGCTCACTGCCTTTACAAGGTTTAGGGTCAGCTCACTACTTTCCCAAGGGTCACTCCCTATTTCTCTCTCTCTGGCTCACTGCCAGTGGAGAGGATCACCTTTTTCCTCTTCCTTTGCTCACTGCGTCGGAAAGAATCCACTCACAGTTTACAGACCTGTAGGTCTCTTCATTTGATTGAAGGAATGCATCTTCCTCTGTAAGTAGATGATCTTTTGAAGCCCAATTTTCACCCATAGATGAATCTCTCTTTGCACCGAAGGTATCGGGCAAACTTCCAGCTTCCACGCAGCCCAAAAATCACTGCTGGAAATACACCTTAATTAGCACGCAAGTCAATCTCGGTGCGCAAGTATCGGCACACAAGTCAAAACGGGCGCACAAGTCTTCCTCAAACACTTGCGCGACACAAGCTTCCTCAACTCTAAACTTGCGCGACTCACTTACTTTTACTCACAATCCAATATTGGCGCGCAACTGCCAACAATCACCCTTCTTCAAAATCTGGCGCACAAGACCCACTTGCGCGACACACCACCACTTGCGCAACCACCACACCTGCGAGATGGGAGCTCTGAATCTTTAAAGTGTTGAACTCCGATAAGAAATGAGGAGGGGTGGTCCAGTATTTATAGGCATTTGGTCACCCTTGTGTGACGGCGCGCAAGTCACCTGCGCGACCCAGTCTCGATGCGCAAGTCTTCTATCCCTCTAGACACTTGCGTGACCAACTCCCAAACTTGCGTGAACCTGTTTCCTTTGCCATATTTTGATCTTCTGATCTTGAAAAATATATGGCGCGCAAGTTTCCTATACTTCATGTCCTCGGCACGCAAGTCCCTTTGCCAAAAAAACTTTTCTTCATTTGTCGATTTTCAGGCCCAAAAATTTGGCAAACACTGGAAAACGGTGCCACCTTGTATCTATTCTTTTTGTACCGCCTCCAGATCGTCCATTACATTATCGACGTTCTTGAATCAAACATGGATCGTTGACCATAGCTCTTGAACTCAAAATTCCACCATAAAATCCCTTTTGTCAACAAATTTGAATGTCATGGTTTGCATTGTCAACAATCAAAACACAGATGATCACTTTTTCAACAAACACAATCACCTCAAAAATACTTCAATGATGCCTTGAGGGCTTTTTTCCCAACAATCTCTCCCTTTGGGTTTGTTGACAACTCTTCCATAAAAATATGCATCATTAAATCTTCAGCTGCCATTCGCCTTTTGCGATTCTGATAGAAATCAAGGATTTACTCAACACATACCCTAAGCCCACATGAGCAATGATCGGCGTGAGAAACAAGAGTAAATGAAAAGTTCATTAATGAATCACTTCATCTCTGACTCCCACTGTTAACACCAAACTGATACCAATTTGTACTAAACTGATACCAATTATTGAAGGACTTGTTGGAAGACCAATGTTTGGTTTGGAAATATTCTTACCACCCTCCAACACCACTCTTATGCTTTTATCACGATCCTCAGCTGTCGTGATATCTATGCTTTGATCGATCACTTCTAGCATCATCAGATTCAAAAATCTCCCCCTATCTGGATACTCCACTAGTCAGCTTCTCCCCAAATCTGTCATGATTTCTCAAACATCCACACTTTCTCCCCCTTGAATAATCACTATTTTCTCCCCCTTTGTTAACGAACCCAAAGGTCACTCCTTTGTAGTCTGTAACATAGTAGAGAACACATATCAACACATTTGGGAAAATCACATCATACCTCGGGGAGAGGGGGTGGGGGATCACATCCACACGCTTTTAAGTGCGGGGAATCGACTGAACTCCCAGATCCAGTCAATGCCTTTCGAATGCTTCCTTGGGTAAGTCCTTTGTCAGAATATCTGCAACCTGGAACTCTGTAGGCACATACTCTAACTTCACAAGCCCTTGCGCCACTTTCTCCTTGATAAAATGATATTTGATCTCAATTTTTTTTGTCCTTGAGTGATGAACTGGATTTTTTCTAAGATTGATAGCACTTTAGTTATCACACTAGATTGCGATTGGAGACTTCACTTCAACTCCCATATCGTCAAGCTGCTGCTTCATCCATAATAACCGTGTGCATGCTTGAGTGGCCGCAATATACTCAGCTTCTATGGTGCTTAATGAAATGAAATCCTGCTTCTTGCTTAACCAAGCAATACATAGTCCTCCAAGATAGAATGCACCTCCAGATGTTGATTTCCTGTCATCCACTGAACCGGCCCAGTCTGCATGAGTATATCCCAATAACTCTGTCTGAGATTTGTCGTTATATGTCAAGCCGAATTCCACTGTGCCCTTGATATACCGAAGTATTCTTTTCACTGCAAGCATTTGGATTTCCTTGGGATTGATCTGATATCTTGATGCTTCGCATGTGGCAAAAACAATATCAGGCCTTGTTGCAGTCAAGTACAACAAACTTCCAATAATTTGCCTGTATTCTGTGATATTAACTGCCTTGCCATCATCATCTTTTGATAATTTCATCCGGGTAGCAACCAGAGTCTTCATCTCCTTGGAATTATCCATTCCAAACCTTCTTAGAACCTCCTTGGCATATTTGGATTGATAAATGAAAGTTCCATTACTTCCTTGTGTCAACTGTAAACCAAGAAAAAATGTTAGCTCTCCAATCATTGACATTTCAAACTCATTTTTCATGAATTCAGAAAATTTTCTGCACTGAGCTTCATCTGATCCACCAAATATTATGTCGTCAACATAAACCAACACTATCATCCTTTTATTACTGTCGTTGCTGAAATAAAGATTGTAATCAACTCCCCCACACTTGAAACTAAGCTTCTTCAAGTATTGATCAAGTCTTGAGTACCATGCTCTTGGTGCTTGTTTTAGCCCATACAATGCCTTCATTAGCCTGCATACTTTGTTCTCATCCTCATGAATGAGAAAACAATATGGTTGTTCAATATACACCTCCTCTTCCAGAACACCATTTAAGAATGAATATTTGACATCCATCTGGAACACTTTGAACTTTCTTTGCACTGCTATGGCCAAAAATAATCTGATTGTCTCCAGCCTTGCAACCGGTGCAAATGTCTCATCAACATCTATACCCTCAATCTGGGAGTATCCCTTGCACACTAGCCGTGCTTTGTTCCGAATCACTCTACCATCTTCATTCATCTTGTTGTGATAGACCCATTTAGTCACGATGAAATTCTTGTCTGCTGGCCTCGAAACAATATCCCATGTCTGGTTCTTCTCAATCTGATCAAGATATTCATTCATAGCCTGAACCCAGTGTTCATCTTTAGCTGCATCGGAAAAACATTTCGGCTCCACTTGAGATAAAAATGATGTTTGCTGTAATGAGTTAATTCTTAGAGTCTGAACTGAAGCTGTCTAATCACCAATGATATTCTTCCTATCAATTTTAGCTCAACTCTTTGGCTTCCTTGCAGACACAGAATTGACACTTTCTTGTTCATCATCAGTATCTTCTTTTGAGTCAGCCTCTTCCACTTCTTATCCCCCTGTGTTGCTTACCTCATCATCACTTTCATCCAGGAACTGTTCACTAGGTCGTTGAGTATTCTGTTCATTTTCAACTATAGTGACATCATTGCTCTCAACAATTTTTCCCAGCCTTTTGTTGAAACATTTATATACTTTGCTTTTCCCAGAGTAGCCAAGGAAAATCCCCTCATCTCCTTGTGCCTCAAACTTCCTGTGATTTTTTTTGAGAATAAAAAACTTACTTCCAAAGATTCAAATGTATTTCAACATTGGTTTCTTTCTGTACCACAGTTCATATGAAGTCTTCCCTTGTTATGGACAAAACAAAGACCTGTTCAAAACATAGATCGATGTCAAAACTGCTTCCTTCCAAAATTTCTCTGGTAGGTCTTTATCAATAAGAATTGTTCTGGCCATGTTGTTTATGATCCGATTTCTCCTTTCAACCACTCCATTTTGTTGGGGAGTTCTTACTGATGAAACTTGATGCCTTATCCCATGTTTCTCGAGATAATTCTCAACTTGACGGTTTGTGAATTCCGTACCGTTATCAGTACGAAACTTCAGAATTTTTTGCCCAAGAATCTTTTTTGATTCCCTCCTATAATGCTTTATGAAACTGAACACCTATGTCTTATGGGTAATGATGAATATCTAGGCCATTCTGCTATAATCATCAATGAAAAGAACATAGTACCTTTTACCATTTACAGCTCGTGGTGAAATAGGTCCACATACATCAGCATGTACCAATTCGAGCACTCTGGATGATTTATGTTCCTTTGGCCTGTATCTTTTTCTGATGATATTCCCTTGTTGACAAGCATCGCATGTATTAGCACGATCACATGATAGTTTGGGAAGGTCTCTAGAAGCATCACACTTTACCAGATCTTCCATAGATGGTTGGCATAGATGACCAAGTCGCTTATGCCACAACTGGTTTTCTTCTTATCTGGATAAAAAGCACGAATCTTCTTCCCCACCTACTAGGTAAAGATTTCCCTTTTTTCGTTTTCCCTATAGAACGAATGCTCCATATTTTACTTTAACAATACACATCTTCTTGGTAAATCAGATAGATTTCCCAGAGTCACATAGTTGACTGACACTGAGCAAGTTATGACTGAGACCCTCTACTACCAAGACATCAGCACATCTCATTTCTTTTCCCCCAAACTTGGCTTTCCCTAAGCCAAAAACTTTAGGCCTTCATCATTTCCAAATTTTAAAAGTCATTCTTTTTCATATTTTATGCCTGTAACAAGATCCTTATTACCCATCATGTGAGATCTGCAACCACTATCAAGGATCCACACACCAGAGCGATCTGATGCTTTAAGTGAAATCTCTGCCACCACGGCCTTCTCAATTTTCTTCTTCTTGGTCCATACATTTTCCTTCACACTCGGCATAGATTGAGACTTCTGTTCTTTCTCAGAGTATGATGGACCAGATTCATCTTGCAAAGCCGAAAATCTATTCTGCATTTTTAACTCACCTGTGGGTTTATTGATCTACTGCTTGTGAACGTTTTGATTCTTATTTGGATCATTTCTCTGTATGGTAGAAGTATAGTACCTATCCATGTGTCCAAATCCTCCACACCAAAAACAGTGTCCTTCAAAATATGTTCTGGACAATTGTTCCTTATTTGGATGTCACCTCTGTTCTTGTTCCCTTCTATATCTCTTGGCTATGGAACACACATACTATGAATGTCCCATTTCCCCGCAACAATAACACCTGATATACGATGCATTCCTTCGTGGTACTTCAGCATTATGATTTTCCCTTTGGGATCTTTGAATATTCAGATTTTGATTTGTGCCCAAATCAACCTTCAATTTCAGGACAGGTGCTTGCGGTCTGACCTCAATTGTCACAGATTTTTGTTTCTGATTAAGCCCTGAAATAGCCTTAACATCTGAGCTCAATTTCTTCTTCTTCCCTGCTGAACTACTAGGCTCCTCTATCATCTTTTCAGTCTTCGTAACAACCTTCCTTCCCAGGAATGTGTTAGGAATCAAAGGTTTTTCCTGGTCTTCGACTTTTCTCCACAGACCGACAACTTGCTTTTCAAGCTATTCGATACGCTTGATGTGATCTTTCAATTCTCCGTTCAAGCTATTGATCTCCCTTTTCTGTTCTTCAATCTTGAGATTAAGCTCATCAACCTTTTTTGTGCTCTCTGGCCTTGAAGACTTAAGGTTTTATATTTCTTTTGTAAGCTCGGACTTCTCGTCTTCCTGCTATTGCATGTAGAGTTTGGCATCATGTACCACCTTGTTAGCTTTCTTTGTTTTTTCTCTCCAAATATCTATCTCTTCAAGAGCTGCTTCTAATTCAGCTTCCATGTAAACACTCCCTTCAATTTCTTCTTCTTCCTCATCAGTTTCGTTGTCTTTCTTTTCTTGAGCACTAATGACAATAGCCACCATTGCATTTTGTCCACGATCTTTGCAGTTTTCTATCTCTTCAATTTCTTCACCCTCAGACTCATCTGAACTGTCTATTTCTTGTGAAAGAAGATTCTTCTTCTTTAAGAAATTTCTCTTGAACTGCTTCTTCCCTTTCACATAGGCTGAAGATTTTTTCTTGGTAATTTCAACTTCATCTTCATCGTTTTCTTCTTGAAACTTTTTGGGGGCACCTTGCAGCAAGATGACAAACTTTTCCACACCTAAAGTAAGCAAGTGGAAGCTTCCCTTTGAAATTTCCTTTTCCTCTTTGAAGATTTGAGGAGAGGAATGACATTACCTCATCTGTATCTTCTTATTCCTGAGAATCTTCAATGGTGAGCTTCTTCATGGCCTTAAATGCCACCTCTTTGGACTTCCCCTTTTCCATAGCCTCATTATCATCATTCCTCATTTCATATGAAACCAAAGTACTGTGTAAATTGTCTAGTGTCAGCTCTTTTGGATCTTTATCTTCTAGTACTGAAACTTTCGGATTGAACCGCGGTGGAAGTTTCCTCAAGATGCGCTTTACGATTTTTATGTCTTCAATGACTTCACCAAGACCTCGCATATCTTCCAAAACAATGTTTACCCTGTCAAAGAATGCGTCAACAGACTCATTCATGTTCATTTTCAGATCTTCATATTTGTTCCACAACACCTGCAGCTTTGCCTCTCTGACCTTTGTATCCCCTTCATATATATTCAAAAGATTTTCCCACATGGAATGTGACATTTTTCATGACATCACCTTCGTGTAGATGGGATTGGAAAGGGCTCCCTCTAAGGCATTGATTGCTTTGGAATCAGCATCCAACTCTCTATGCTCAGCTTCTGATAATGTACCACTATTAATATCAGCTGTGATACCATGCATAGCTGATGAGAACACATCCATTCCCAAGGATCGGAAATAGTGTTGCATTCGATTCTTCCATATCTAAAAATTACATCCGTCGAAGATCGGAATCTCTTTATGATTAGTGACCTCCATTGAGAGAAGACCTAATATCAACCTTTCTCTCTGATACTAATTGTTAGGTCCACTAGGCTGAGTACCCTAAGAGGGGGAGTGAATCATGGTATGACTAATTCAAAATTAAAGCCCCTTCTGATCTTGTTTCACTGTTAAGAAAAACACTCTTTTCTCACTTTCCTATTGCACAATATAAACAGTAGGTAAAGCATATACATGACACATCAATTTTTACTTGGTTCACCGCTAAGGGCTACATCCAAGGAGCATACGCCGACAAGTTTCCGATCGTACCAAATTCCACTATTCTTCACTAGATGTGGATTACAAGGTTTGGGAACAGTTACTCTGTCCCAGGATCACTGCCTTTACAAGGTTTAGGGTCAGATCACTACTTTACCAAGGGTCACTCCCTGTTTCTCTCTCTCTGGCTCACTGCCGATGGAGAGGATCACCTTTTTCCTCTTCCTTTGCTCACTACGTTTGAAAGGATCCTCTCACAGTTTATAGACCTATAGGTCTCTTCATTTTCATGAAGGAATGCATCTTCCTCTGTAAGTAGATGCTCTGTTGAAGCCCAATTTTCACCCGTAGATGAATCTATCTTTGCACCGAAGGTATCGGGCAAACTTCCAGCTTCCACGCAGCCTGAAAATCACTGTTGGAAATACACCTTAATTGGCTTGCAATTCAATCTCAGCGCACAAGTATCGGTGCACAAGTCACAACGGGAATGCATGTCTTCCTCAACCACTTGCACGACACAAGCTTCCTCAACTCCAAACTTGTGCGACTCACTTCCTTTTACTCCCAATCCAATATTGGTGTGAAACTGCCAATAATCGCCCTTCTTCAAAATCTGGTGCGCAAGACCCACTTGCGCGACACACCACCACTTGCACGACCACCAAACCTGCGCGACGGGATCTCTGAATCTTCAAAGTGTTGAACTCTGATAAGAAATGAGGAGGGGTGGTCTAGTATTTATTGGCATTTGGTCACCCTTGCGCGACGGCACACAAGTCACCTGCGTGACCTAGTCTCGGCGCGCAAGTCTTCTATCCTCCTAAACACTTGCACGACCAACTCCCAAACTTATATGAACCTGTTTCCTTTTCCATATTTTGATCTTCTGATCTTGAAAAACATATGGCGCGCAAGTTTACTATACATAAAGTCCTTGGCGCACAAGTACCTCTTCCAAAAAAAACTTTTCTTCATTTGTCGATTTTCAGGCCTAAAAATTTGGCAAACACTGGAAAAAGGTGCCACCTTGTATCTGTTCTTTTTGTACCGCCTCCAGATCGTCCATTCCATTATCGATGTTCTTGAATCAAACATGGATCCTTGACCACAGCTCTTGAACTCAAAATTCAACCATGAAATCCCCTTTGTCAACAAATTTTCATGTCATGGTTTGCATTGTCAACAATCACAACACAGATGATCACTTTGTCAACAAACACAATCACCTCAAAAATACTTCAATGATGCCTTGAGGGATTTTTTCCCAACAATCTCCCCCTTTGGGTTTGTTGACAACTCTTCCATAAAAATATGCATCATTAATTCTTCAGCTGCCATTCGCCTTTTGCGATTCTGATAGCGATCAAGGATTTACTCAAAACATACCCTAAGACCACATGAGAAATGCTCGGCGTGAGAAACGATAGTAAATGAAAAGTTCATCAATGAATCACTTCATCTATGATTCCCACTGTTGACACCAAACTGATACCAATTTGTACTAAACTGATACAAATTGTTGAAGGACTTGTTGGAAGAACAATGTTTGGTTTGGAAATATTCTTACCACTCTCCAACACCACTCTTCTGCTTTTATCACGATCCTCAGCTGTAGTGATATCTATGCTTTGATCGATCACTTCTAGCATCGTCAAATTCAAAAATCTCCCCCTTTCTCATTTATCCACCTATTTGGCTACTCCACTGGTCAGCTTCTCCCCATATCTGTCATGATTTCTCAAATAGCCACACTATCTCCCCCTTGAATAATCACTATTTTCTCCCCCTTTGTCAACGAACCCAAAGGTCACTCCTTTGTAGTCTGTAACAAAGTAGAGAACACATATCAACACATTAGAGAAAATCACATCATACCTCGGGGATAGGGGTGGGGGATCACATCCACATGCTTTTAAGTGCGGGGAATCAAATGAACTCCCAGATCTAGTCAATGCCTTTCGAATGCTTCCTTGGGTAAGGCATTTATCAGAATATCTGCAACCTGGAACTCTGTAGGCACATACTCCAACTTCACAAGCCCTTGCTCCACTTTCTCCTTGATAAAATGATATTTGATCTCAATGTACTTTGTCCTTGACTGATGAACTGGTTTTTTGCTAATATTGATAGCACTTGAGTTATCACGCTGGATTCCGATCGGAGACTTCACTTCAACTCCCATATCATCAAGCTGTTGCTTTATCCATAATAACCATGTGCATGCTTGAGTGGCCGCAATATACTCAGCTTCTGCGGTGCTTAATAAAATGCAATCCTGCTTCTTTCTTAACCAAGCAATATATAGTACTCCAAGATAGAATGCACCTCCAGATGTTGATTTCCTGTCATCCACTGAACTGGCCCAGTCTGCATCAGTATATCCCAATAACTCTGTCTGAGATTTGTCGTTATATTTCAAGCCGAAGTCCACTATTCCCTTGATATATCGAAGTATTCTTTTCACTGCAAGAATTTGGCTTTCCTTGGGATTGCTCTGATATCTTGCTTCTTGGCATGTGGAGAAAACAATATCAGGCCTTTTTGCTATCAAGTACAACAAAATTCCAATAATTTTCCTGTATTCTGTGATATTAACTACCTTGCCATCATAATCTTTTGATAATTTCATCCGGGTAGCAACCGGAGTCTTCATCTCCTTGGAATTATCCATTCCAAACCTTCTTAGAACCCCCTTGGAATATTTTTATTGAGTAATGAAAGTTCCATTACTTCTTTGTGTCACCTGTAAACCAAGGAAAAATGTTAGCTCTCCAATCATTGACATTTCAAACTCATTTTTCATGAATTCAGAAAACTGTCTACACTGATCTTCATCTGATCCACCAAATATTATGTTGTCAACATAAACCAGCACCATCAACCTTTGATTACTTTCATTGCTGAAATAAATATTGTAATCAACTCCCCCACGCTTGAAACCAATCTTCTTCAAGTATTGATCAAGTCTTGAGTACCATGCTCTTGGTGCTTGTTTCAGCCTATACAATGCATTCTTTAGCCTGAAAACTTTTTTTTCATCCTCATGAATGAGAAAACCATCTGTTTGTTCAATATACACCTCCTCTTCCAGAACACCATTCAAGAATGTGGATTTGACATCCATCTGGAACACTTTGAACTTTATTTTCACTGCTATGGAAAAAAATAATCTGATTGTCTCCAGCCTTGCAACTGGTGAAAATGTCTCATCAACATCTATACCCTCAATCTGGGAGTATCCCTTACACACTAGCCATGCTTTGTTCCGAATCACTATGACATCTTCATTCATCTTGTTGTAATAAAACCATTTAGTCCTGATGACATTCTTGTCTGCTGGCCTCGAAACAATATCCCATGTCTAGTTCTTCTCAATCTGATCAAGCTCTTCATTCATATCCTGAACCCAGTTTTCATCTTCAGCTACATCGGAAAATCATTTCACCTCCACCTGAGATAAAAACGATGTTTGCTGTAATGAATTCATTCTTTGAGTCTGAACTGGTGCTGTCTGATCACCAATGATATTCTGCCTATCAATTTCAGCTCTACTCTTTGGCTTCCTTGCAGACACAGACTTGACACTTTCTTGTTCATCATCAGTATCTTCTTTTGAGTCAGCCTCTACCACTTCTTCTCCCCCTATGTTGCTTACCTCATCATCACTTTCATCCAGGAACTGTTCACTAGGTTGTTGAGTATTCTGTTCATTTTCAACTATAGTGACATCATTGCTCTCAACTATTTTTCCCAGCCTTTTGTTGAAACATTTATATGCTTTGCTTTTCCCAGAGTAGCCAAGGAATATCCCCTCATCTCCTCATGCCTCAAACTTCCTGTGATTTTCTTTTTTGAGAATAAAAAACTTACTTCCAAAGATTCAAAAGTATTTCAACGTTGGCTTCTTTCCGTACCACAATTCATATGAAGTCTTCCCTTGCTTTAGACACAACAAAGACCTGTTCAAAACATAGACCGATGTCAAAATAGCTTCCTTCCAAAATTTCTTTGGTAGGTCTTTATCAATAAAAATCGTTCTGGCCATGTTGTTGATGATCCAATTTCTACTTTAAACCACTCCATTCTATTGGGGAGTTCTTACTGATGAAACTTGATGCCTTATCCCATGTTTATCGAGATAATTCTCAACTTGACTGTTTGTGAATTCCGTACCGTTATCAGTACGAAACTTCAGAATTTTCTGCCCAAGCATCTTTTCTGATTCCCTCCTATACTGATTTATGCAACTGAACACCTCTATCTTATGGTTAATGATGAATACCCAGGCCATTCTTCTATAATCATCAATGAAAAGAACATAGTACCTTTTCCCATTTATAGCTCGTGGTGAAATAGGTCCACATACATCAACATGTACCAATTCGAGCACTCTGGATGATTTCTGTTCCTTTGGCCTGTATGTTTTTCTGATGATATTCCCTTTTTGACAAGCATCGCATGTATGAGCATGATCACGTGATAGTTTGTGAAGGTCTCTAGAAACATCACACTTTACCAGATCTTCCATAGATGGTTGGCATAGATGACTAAGTCTCTTATGCCACAGCTGGTTTTCTTCTTCTCTGGATAAAAAGTACGAATTTTCTTCCCCACCTACTAGGTAAAGATTTCCCTTTTTTCGCTTTCCATGTAGAATGACTACTCCATCTTTTCCTTTAACAATACACATCTTCTTGGTAAATCAGATAGAGTGCCTAGAGTCACATAGTTTAATGACACTGAGCAAGTTATGACTGAGACCCTCTACTACCAAGACATCAGCATGTCTCATTTCTTTGCCCCCAAACTTGGCTTTCCCTAAGCCAACAATCTTCAGGCCTTCATCATTTACAAATTTGACAACTTCTTCTTTGTCATATTTTATGCCTGTAACAAGATCCTTATTACTCTTCATGTGAGATGTGCAACCACTATCAAGGATCCACACACCAGAGCGATCTGATGCTTTAAGGGCAATCTCTGCCACCGCGGCCTTCTCAATTTTCTTTTTCTTGGTCCGTACTTCTTCCTTCACACTCAGCATAGATTGAGACTTTTGTTCTTTATTATAGTATGATGGACCGGCTTCATCTTTCAAAGCTGCAAATCTATTCTGCATTTTTAACTCTCCTGTGGGTTTATTGATCTACTGCTTTTGAATGTTTTGATTCTGCTTTGGCTCATTTCTCTGTATGGTATAAGTACAATACCTAGCCATGTGTCCAAATACTCCACACCAAAAATAGTGTCCTTATAAATATGTTCTGGACAACTGTTCTCTATTTGGATTCCACCTCTGTTCTTTTTGCCTTCAATATCTCTTGGCAATCGAACACACATACTGTGAATGTCCCATTTTCCTGCAACAATAACACCTGATATATGGTGCATTCCTTCGTGGTACTTCAGCATTATGATTTTCCCTTTGGGATCTTTGAATATACTGATTTTTCTTTGTGCCCAAATCATCCTTCAATTTCGGGATAGGTGCTTGCAGTCTGACCTCAATTATCACATATTTTTTTCTTCTGATTAAGCCCAGAAACAACCTTAACATCTGAGCTCAATTGCTACTTCTTCCCTGCTGAACTAATAGGCTCCTCTATCATCTTTTCAGTCTCCGTAACAACCTACCTTCCCAGGAATGTGTTAGGAATCAAAGGTTTTTCTTGGTCTTTGACTTTTCTCCACAGACCGACAACTTCCTCTTCAAGCTCTTCGATACACTTGACGTGATCTTTCAATTTTACATTCAAGATATTGATCTCCCTTTTCTGTTCTTCAATCTTGATCTTATGCTCATCAACCTTTTCTATGCTCTCTGGCCTTGAAGACTTAAGGTTTTATATTTATTTTGTAAGCTCGGACTTCTCATCTTCCTGCTGTTGCATGTAGAGTTTGTCATCATGTACCACCTTGTTAGCTTTCTTTGCTTTTGATCTCCAAATATATATCTCTTCAAGATCTTATTCTAATTCAGATTCCATGTCAACTCCCCCTTCAATTTATTCTTCTTCCTCATCAGTTTTGGTGCCTTTATTTTCTTGATCACTAATGACAAAATCCACCATTTCATTTTGTCCACGATCTTTGCAGTTTTCTATCTCTTCAATTTCTTCACCCTCAGACTCATCTGAACTGTCTATTTCTTGTGAAAGAAGATTCTTCTTCTTGAAGAAATTTCTCTTGAACTACTTCTTCCCTTTCACATAGGTTGAAGATTTTTCTGGGGAATTTCAACTTCATCTTCATTGTTTTCTTCTTAAAACATTTTGGGGCACCTTTTAGCAAGATGACCAACTTTTCCACACCTAAAGCAAGCAAGTGGAAGCTTCCCTTTGAAATTTCCTTTTCCTATTTGATGATTTGAGGAGAGGAATGACATTACCTCATCTGTCTCTTCTTCTTTCTGAGAATATTCAATGGTGATCTTATTCATGGCCTTAAATGCCACCTCTTTGGACTTCCCCTTTTCCACAGCCTCATTATCATCATTCCTCATTCCATATGAAACCAAGGTACTGTGCAAATTGTCCAGTGTCAGCTCTTTTGGATCTTTATCTTCTAGTACTGAAACTTTCGGATTGAACCGAAGTGGAAGTTTCCTCAAGATGTGCTTTACGATCTTTATGTCTTCAATGACTTCACCAAGACCTCGCATATCTTCCACAAAAATTTTTACCCTATCAAAGAATGCGTCAACAGACTCATTCGGGTTCATTTTCAGATCTTCATATTTGTTCCACAACACCTGCATCTTTGCCCCTCTGACCTTTGTATCCCCTTCATATATATTCAAAAGCTTTTCCCACATGGCATGTGACGTTTTTCATGACATCACCTTCATGTATATGGGATTGGAAAGGGCTCCCCCTAGGGCATTGATTGCTTTGGAATCAGCATCCAACTCTCTATGATCAGTTTCTGATAATGCACCACTATTAATATCAGCCGTGATACCATGCATAGATGCTGAGAACACATCCATTCCCAAGGATCGGAAATAGTGTTGCATTCGATTCTTCCATATCTGAAAATTACATCCGTCGAAGATCGAAATCCCTTTATGATTAGTGACCTCCATTGAGAGAAGACCTAATATCAACCTTTCGCTCTGATACCAATTGTTATGTCCACTAGGCTGAGTACCCTGAGAGGTGGGGTGAGTTAGGGTATGACTAATTCAAAATTAAAGCCCGTTCTGATCATGTTTCATTGTTAAGAAAAACACTCTTCTCTCACTTTCCTGTTGCACAATATAAACAGTAGGTAAAGCATATACAGGACACATCAATTTTTACTTGGTTCACCGCTAAGGGATATGTCTAAGGAGCCTACGCCGACAAGTTGCTGGTCGTACCAAATTCCACTATTTTTCACTAGATGTGGATTACAAGGTTCGGGCACAATCACTCTGTCCCAGGCTCACTGCCTTTACAAGGTTTAGGGTCAGCTCACTGCTTTCCCAAGGGTCACTCCCTGTTTCTCTCTCTCTGGATCACTTCTGGTGGAGAGGATCACCTTTTTCCTCTTCCTTTGCTCACTATGTCGGAAAGGATCCACTCACAGTTTATAGACCTGTAGGTCTCTTCATTTTCATGAAGGAATGCATCTTCCTCTGTAAGTAGATGCTCTGTTGAAGCCCAATTTTCACCCGTAGATGAATCTCTCTTTGCACCGAAGGTATCGGGCAAACTTCCAGCTTCCATGAAGCCCACAAATCACTGCTAGAAATACACATTAATTAGCGCGCAAGTTAATATCAGCACGCAAGTATCAGCGTTCAAGTCACAAGGGGCACACAAGTCTTCCTCAACCTCTTGCGCGACATAAGCTTCCTCAACTCCAAACCTGCGCGACTCACTTCCTTTTACTCCTAATCCAATATTGGCGCGCAACTTCCAATAATCGCCCTTCTTCAAAATCTGGCGCGTAGGACCCACTTGTGTGACACACCACCACTTGCGCGACCACCACACCTGCGCGATGGGAGCTCTGAATCATCAAAGTGTTGAACTCCAGTAAGAAATGAGGAGGGGTGGTCCAGTATTTATAGGCATTTGGTCACCCCTGCGTGACGGTGCGCAAGTCACCTGCGTGACCCAGTCTCAGCGTGCAAGTCTTCTATCCTCCTAGACACTTTCACGACCAACTCCCAAACTTGCACGAACCTGTTTCCTTTGCCATATTTTGATCTTCTGATCTTGAAAAACATATGGTGCACAAGTTTCCTATACTTCAAGTCCTCGGCGTAGAAGTCCCTTTTCCAAAAAAAAAACTTTTCTTTATTTGTCGATTTTCGGGCCCAAAAATTTGGCAAACACTGGAAAACGACACCACATTGTATCTTTTCTTTTTGTACCACCTCCAGATCGTCCATTCCATTATCAACGTTCTTGAATCAAACATGGATCATTGACCACATATCTTGAAATCGACATTCCACCATGAAATCCCCTTTGTCAACAAATTTGCATGTCATGGTTTGCATTTTCAACAATCACAACACAAATGATCACTTTGTCAACAAACACAATCACCTCAAAAATACTTCAATAATTCCTTGAGGGAGTTTTTGCCCAAAAAACCATGAAAGAGAAAATAGTTTCAAAAATATCATGCCATCAAAACAAAAACCATTCAGATAAATAATATTAATGGAACCATTGAATCATTTCCTTTAAAGGTAAGAGTAACATCAACCGATGGAATATTAGATAAAAAATAATTGTGAAATATATTTTAGAAATATTTCATGAGGAAAATATCTTTTAAAATTATAATTTTCTTAAAACATAAACCATTTTGAGACTATTTTACATGAAAATAACCTTAAAAACATATAAATAATCTTGAAAACATCTTGAAAAACTTTTTATATGAAAAATTATAAAAAAATCATGATTTTTTTTGAAAAAATGTTTCATTTAAAATACTTTGTGAACTTATAAAATATTATTTGAGATTATTAAACTCCTTTTCTTTGAAAAAAACCTTTTGAAATCATTTAAAAGAATATTTGAAAATCATTTAAAACACTTTTTAAAAATATATTTTTGGAAACAGTTTTTCTTTGAAAACCATTTTAAAATCAAAAAATTTCTAGAATATTAGGAAAAAATTTCATTAAAATACAACCTTATTAACTTAAAAAGTATAAATAAATGAAATGAAGTTCATAATGGTAGTTAATTTCATACATGCCGAACATTCCTTTGGAACCAAAAAAGTTTTTAAAAGTTCCTTGATCAGAAAATGACAAGAAGATTACTTTTAAAACTATTTTATAAAAAGGTAATACATGGGTAAAAATATATATTAAATAACATTTGATAATAGTAAAATAAATTGGAAAACATTTTTATAAAATATGGTTTTGAAAGAACACATATTTCCAACTAAAAGGAAAAATAAAGTCCGATCTTCATAATTTTTTTCTTAATTATTTTTAGTAAAAAAGAGTGTAAAAATGGTAAAATTAATTTTTTATAACATTATTAACCATATAGTAAGAATTTTCATGAGATTTATTGAGATATGGATCATAATATTTCCTCTATGGAATCATAATCATAAACAATCTTAATAAACGATGAGATTGTAACAATAAATAGTTACCACTTTGGTAACTTTGAATCATAATATAATGGAAATAATAACATTAAATGAAGATAAAAAATATAAATAAAAGAATTATATTAATAATATAAAATTTCTAAGATAGTATATTCACCTCATAGAAAAATATAGGTGCATAACATGACATGTGTCTCAAAGAAGGATAATTCATACAAAATTACTTTACCAGTTTCGTAACTTTTAAAAAATAAACCCTATGAAAGAAATAACATCAAATGGATATATAAATACCCATAAATTTAAGTATAAGAATAATATAATACATACATTGACAGTATACACACCACATATAATAAATATAAGGTGAACATGGCTTATGTCTCATGGAAGATAAAAGCGATACGAGAAAACCCTTACCTTATATCTTGAATCTCATCGTACTCATTAAAAAATAATATATAATAAGAATAAGATTATTATAAATCCATAATAGAACTATATTAATATATATAATATATTTTATTATATACTTATGACTTTATATTTCCTGTTTATTAATAACTCATGTTAAAGTTACGTTTCGGGTGATAACCGCCTTATTTTTCATACATGTTTTGACTTGCTATTTTTTGGTCCTCCTACTTAGATCATGGTTTCATTTTTAAAGAATTTAAAACATGATATAAATATCATATATATTCAGTATATTTTTATTTATAATAATATATATAATATAGAAGTATGAAATGGAATACACTGTTCATGGATATGGTATGCCGTAAGTACGAATGAATGTTGTTTCCATTTTATTATCGTATTAAAAGAAAGAAAGTAAATGACATATTAATATATATATATATAATATAATTATTGTATAACTATTATGTCATATATTTTATATAATTTTACTAAACCCATCCTTAATAAATTTCTTGTAAAGTGTGAATGAATCAAATCACTTTGAGGAGGTGGTAGTCTACACATCCACAAACGAAGTTATCATATTTTAAAAAAATGTAAAGAATGAAAGTATATTTTATATCATAATTACATAAGTTTAAATAAATAATAAATATAATATATATAAAATAAAAATATAGTTTTCATCATAATTCCCCACCATGAGAGGTGGTAAAGGAAAAACGAACATCATTTTATGAGGCGATAGTTCACCATACACAAGAACGGTAAGTTCGTTACCTATTAGGTGGAAGTGTGTGTAATTTTAGGTCAAAAAATTAATTAAAAAAATATAAGTATATTTATTATAATTTTTCTATTATATAATCATGTAATAAAAATATTTTAAGGCGTGGATAATGAAAATAAAACAAGAGTTTGAGGAAGAATGTTACCTCATGTTCAGGTAACTCCTTTTGGTTTTCACTAAAGGGCTTCCTTGGAAGGATTTATTTAAAAAGGGAGGATTATAGGATGTAGGAATGGATTTTGGGATATTATTTGATCTTATTTTGGGTGATACAAAGGGATTTATAGGTGTTAATAATTGGGTGGGGTGAGTGCCTTTTTACAGTAGATGTGGAGTGACATTCTTGTAAATTTTTTAAAGAGAATTCCACCCATGTTTTTCCCAAAATAAGTGGCTCCAACACTGGTATAAATTCTAGAAAAGGTAGTATAGGGTCTAAATATGGAAATAAAATGAATTTTGTAAAATTATATAGGACATTTTGGTTCTTAATTTTAGGGTCGAGTCCTTTGATAAGCTAATTATTCTCTTAATCACGGTAATTAATTTTAATTACATTCACTAATAATTTTGGTAAAAAACTAAGTTGAAATTATTAGACATTATAAATTATTATGATTAAAAATATGGAATCCATTTTTCTAAATTCCAATTATAAAATTGGTAGAAATTATTTTAAACTTAATCTCACAGAAGGGATGATAAAGTAGGTCTTTAAAGTAAAAAGGTTCAAAAGTTAGAATTTTTTTATATACAATATTTATGTGAAATTGGTTCTAATGACCTAAATTGGATTAATTTATGTATATTTTATCTAATTAAACTTTAAAACAAAAAATTTATAATTTATATATATAAACAAATTATATTAAAAAGTAGTTTTGAATTAAAATCTAGTATTTTCCACTAATCACAAAAAAATGAAGTTTTCTTAGAAAAATATAAAAAATTAACCCAAAAATAAATTGTGATATTTATATTTAAATAATTAAGATTAATTTTTCAAATTAATATTATAAAAGTTTCAAAAATCAAATTTAAAATGGGTTCTCTATTAAAAGGCGTTAAAATTACCTTTTAGAAAAATACATCTTTTTATTTATAAAATTAGATTTATTCTTATCTTATACATATGAAATATACTGTATGAGTGTCAAAAATATTTATTTGACATATAATATAAAATTTTTATTGAAAACATTAATTGAAACTATTTTTTTAATTTATTAAGATAAAATTATGTTTGATCATAGAAAAATAGTTTTCTTAGAAAAGTAATTTATTTATTTAAAAGTAGATCTTACATTCACTTATACTAATTGATAAAAAATCATTTATTTTATATACATGCATAAATCATATTTTCAAAATTTGGTTAATATTATTCATAAATTCTTTTCCAATGGATTGGTGGTAGCTATAATAATGTTTTAATAATCATATTAATAGTATCTTGTAGTCTGATATACTCAACCTTGCATGTAACACAAGCTATCAAAGGGACCTGGTATTGTGTGTAATACAAGCCAAACATTATATTGCTTGTGCCACAAGTTAATATCAGTGTTACGTGTAACATAATATCTACTTGGTGTTGTTTATAATGCAATCCATACTTAGTTATTTCTTCTAACAAAAGATATATTCAGTGGTGTGTGAAAAGAAAAATATCAAAGGATTAAATTAATTGAAAAAAAATTCACAAAATATCAGGGTGTTACATTTTAACCCCTTAAAATGAATTTATCACTCTAAAATTCATCTAGGTTATTAAAATTTTGATTCTTGAATGTTTATTTCATAGAGAACCACATTGTAAAAAATAATAATAAAACTTACTTTAAAAAAGTAATGTTGTAAACATGATAGTTACCCAAAGAAACTCATAGCTGAGTTTCCACATGGGCGAACATATGAGGTAAGGAAATATTGGACATGAATGAAAAGTGTAAATAAATATAGATATTCATAAAGATCATTTATCACCACCAAGTGAATGATCAATGTAAAGTTAAGGTCTTCATAACCATAAGTCTATGATAATTTATATGACTATCGATTCAATAGAAATGATGGTGTTGGGATAAATCTATTTCAATATCCTTTTCTTAGAGTTGAGAAATTATTTTACTATATATGAATGTAAGGAAATATTCTTAGTTGATTTTATTCCTTTTTATATGTACAATATCACCCTCTTGTGGTGCCTTCCTTGATTTCAACTTCATCTCTTACTCTAAGAAATGAAGGTGGATTTTCATTCATGAAGTACTAGAATATCACAAGGTAGAGTGATAGGTTTTTACATATATCTTTAGTTAGCATCATAAATAATGTTTATCATAGGTTATCCAATATTCATAAATCCTTATATGGAGAGATAATACTTTAATCTCTAAAATCTCATTTGAAGTTTAACAAAAAAATTCCTTAAATGGGTAACCTTATAAACCTTCCAAAATATGAAAGTCTAAAAAATTATTAATAAGGTAACTAAATAAGATTAACATTGATCCCCATATCATAAAGCAGCTCTTGGATGTCACATTCCAAACTTGTGAATACCCTTATTGTATATTATATTTAATTAGGGAAATAACCCAAATTACCATAAATCCTCTTGAAAAACATGTATGATTCATTATTACAAAGATTACTAGATATATTAATTAAATAAAATAAGATTTAAACTTCATCCATGATAACATATACTACATTTTCAACAAATAATCTATTAGTTCTATTGTCATAAATACTATCCAATTTAATTTATCCATATAATCACCTCTTTATACATATAAAATATCATTTTATTATCCTCAATAACATGTTAAGGTTTACATTCCCTTAATTTAACCTTTCAATTAAATCAATTTTCAAGGTCATTATTATCATTTAACACATTCTTGAAAAATAATTAAAGAAAAAATTCTACAAACAATCCTTACATACTTCAGGATTCATATAACATAACCTTTTAATTCCAAAACATACACACTTCAATCATCTAACTTTATTCTTAAACCATTAACCAAGCTTCATAAACATATTCCTTAATACCTATTTCCTAGAATATTAAATATTAATCATTTCTTAAGGTTCCTCAACCTGAATCTAATCATGCTTCTTATGTTTAATTCAAAAAATAACAGAAGAACATACCATACCTTTCGCATGTCATTTGTGGCATCCTTATCTCTAATAGTATATCCAATACACATACCACCTTCATGATTCCCTTCATGATATTTCCACTTGGAAATAGATTTTTTATGAAGCCCATACTTTGAAAATCTTAAAAATTCAATGTTAACCATGTTCCTTATAGATTTTTCTATTGACTAAGACAAGAAAGAATAGTGTGAGATACACTTATCAAAGAAAAAAACCACATAATCACGAATAATTTCTTATTGGATTCCTAAATTATTAAACCTAATTTTAAATCCTAAATCCTTAGGATTATTCTTAGAGACATACCTAGACATATCCTTAGAAATATCCCTCGGTATGTCACTAATGTTTTCGCATCCTAGTTTCCAATGGTTGACTAAACCTATACTTTGATACCAACTATAGCAACCTTGGATTAACATATATGGATATTACATAATTTTAGATGAATATTCTGCACATTACAAAAATAGATGCCTGAGGACTGTAATAGTTTAGTGTATTTAGAAATATGGAACATAATTTTCTAACTTAGTGAAAGATCCTCAATGTTTCCCACAAAGATATTACCCTTTAGTAATTTTACTTAAAATATTTCTTCACAACCTAGGGAAAGGAAACACACGAAACGAGTGAGCTTTGATACTTAGTAAGGTTAAACAAAAGAGATTCATTTTTTTGACAAGGAAATATGATATATTAATCTCAGAGATCTTCAGTTGAAAAGTCATGCACCCATGAGGGAAAATAATCGAGCTGGAGATGGTTCATTACAAAAAGACCAAAAGAAGCTAATTGATGGGATGCTTCATTTTCTTCCCATTTTATGAAGGAGAAAGATAAGGTTGTGAATCTTTGACCGAGATACTGGATATTCCTGATGAGGAAGCCAAAATATTGGAGGCCACCATCATCAGACCCGATAGCATTGATGATCGTGAGATAATCCAATTCAATGTGAATAGCATCCCATCCAAAATCTTTAGAAAATATCAACCTAAAAGGATAACATAGGCCTCAGTAACAACGGGCTCCCAAAGAGAATGGTAAGACTCTTGATTAACAGTAATGACTTGGCCCCAGTAGTTCCAGACTATCAATACAATTCTAAAAATTTCATCCTTGGAGAGAGATGCATCAAAATTGATATTAAGGATTCCTTCTGAGGGGGGACACCATCATGTAATAGCTATGTGAGTGCCAAATATCCCATTCTGATTAGGGTCCCAATTCCACCCCTCAATCCAGGAGGCTACTCATTCAATCCAGAGTCAAGAATGATTTGAAGTTTGGTTAAAGATGAAGTCATTTCATCAAATCTAGATGATCCAAGACATGATTCACAATGAAGAAACTTTATCAGCAGTGAAAGAAGAAGACCACATCATCAGCAGTGCTAGGAGGTCCAACACCATATCTAACAAACGTTCCGTAGGATATCCCCAAGATTTCCAGATCTCCTCCACCCCAGGGCACTGGATGATAGAAATCATGGGAGATTCCAGGATACCCAAAAAAGGAGATATTTCTTGTTGTTCATAACATGGAGAAAATATAGGAACTATTGAGTGAGAAGAATACCGGTGCACACCTACCACCAAAAATAGCAGATTTTTGGGGGGAGCTTCAGATGCCAAAGTGTTTTCCAAAGTCCCTCTGTTTCCTCAAGGTGAGCATCAAGAGCAAGCCTATAACGTGATTTCACTATATAGGATCCTGAAATGTCATTACAAAAATAAATATAGTCATGTCCCGCATCCATCACACTTGTGATGCTAAGAATAATTCTTTTGACCCTTTCTTTGAACAATAAATTAATTTTTTCAAAACACTAACCACTCCCAGATTCATCAAAGTGGTAGTGGATACTAGCATTCTCAAATCCCAGAACAGCTGGGGAAGTAGCCAACATGCCATCTTTATCAATTAACCAGGTATCATTCCAATTGTTGACTTTAAATCCATCCCTGATCCTCTAACCCAAACCCTTATCAAGTAATTTTTGTGCCCCACAAATACTTCTCCATAGAAGGTGGGATGGGGGATAAGAGAGGAGTTATAAAAATAGAGTGGGGAAAATATTTTTCATAAAGGATCCACGCACAGAGAGAAGAATGATGAATCATGAGGCACCACCCCTTTTTGGCTAAAAGTTCATCATTAAAAAGACAGAGGTCCCAAAAACCCATTCCACCACCTGTTTTAGGGGTGCAGAGATATTTCCATGTAATCCAATGAATTTTATTCCTTCTATTATTATGAACCCACTAGAATTTGGTGATGAAGGATTGTATTTGGTCAACAATAACACTAGAAATCTTAAATATGGAAAATATATAGCTGGGGATAGATTGAAGAGCTTCCTTGATGAGAGTTTCCTTACCCACTTTAGAAATTAATTTCAGAGTCAATCCTTGGATTTTCTTCTCGATTCGATCCACCGTGGATGATATTTTTTTTGATCAGCCAAAAATTGTGGGTATTCCAAGGTATTTGTTTTGCTTATCAACCATTTGAATACTTGTAGTGAGGCAAATCTCTGCTCACTTGGTCGGTGGGACCACAACACTGAAAGAAATTTCTAATTTTCCCTAATTGATTGCTTGTCCAGATTCCCTCTCATAAAGGCGAATCACATTTCAGATAGTGTGGTATTCCTCATTTGTAACCCTTGAAAATAAAAGACAGTCATCTGCAAAGAAAAGATGCGAAATAGGTGGGATGATCCATCAAACCTTTTCCCCATGAATTAATTTATAGGAATCTTCCAATGAAAGGAGGTTAGAAAAAACATTAGCCACTAAGATAAAGAGGAAGGTAGAGAGGGGATCTCCCTGGTGAAGGCCTCAGGTGGGTGAGAAGCCTTGGTTAAGTCCACCATTAACATTAATCTTAAAAGAGACATTAGAAACACATTGTATGATTATATCTATCCATTTTGAGTAGAATCCCATTTTCATCATAACAAACTGAAGAAAGTTACATTCCACTCTATCATAAGCCTTGGTCATATCTAGTTTCTAGGATATAGTACCTCTTTTTGTAGCCATTTGTGTTTTCAAAGAATGAAATACCTCATGGGCTACAATGGAATTATCTATGATAATCCTTTTTGCGAAAAAGGAACTTTGATTTTCAGAAATAATAGTATTTAACCACATGTGAAAACGATTGACCAAAATCTTAGAGAAAATCTTATAGGAGACATTGAATAAGTTGATTCGCCGGAAATCTGAAGCCAAAAGGGGTTCCTTAGTCTTTGGGATGAGGATAATAATTTTCTCATTAAGGGAGAAAATGTTGATCTACCCAGCCCAAATACCTTTCATAAGAGTAGAAATGTCAGGGCCAAGAATATGCTAATATTTCTTAAAGAAAACAGTATGGAATCCATTAGGACCCTGGGACTTTGTGGAATGAATATGTTTAGAAGCCCGTAAAATCTCATCATTTGAAAAATATTTTGTGAGATGATGATTCATTTCATCAGTGATCATGAGTTTGATGCATGAATCAACCTCAACAAGAAATGGTGGGATCCCCTGCAGTATAAAGTTTCTGAAAATTACAGGAAATAATATCTTTAATACCTTCAAAATTAGAGACAGTTCTTCCATCAGGGTGAGAGAGGAACGAAATAAAATTTTTGTGATGCCTAGTGGAAGAATTCTTATGAAATTATTGGGTTTTTTCATCCCTTTATTTAATATGGGATTCGTGCACATGCATTTCCCAGAAGCATTCCTTAATGAGAAGATCCAAATCTAGTTCTCTTTGGAGAGAGCCAATTCTAGAGATAATATCATCAGTTGGAGACCGTGCAAGAAGAACGTTAAGCTTTCTCTCTAATGAGTCGTAATGCTTGTCAGGTTGATTTTTTTTTACTCCATGACCTCAGATTAGTAGCCACCTATTGGAGGATAAAACTAATGTCTGTTTTTCCTCCCTCCCAACATGAACGAAAAACGACATCACATTCACAATATTTTTCCCAGAAGATTTCAAATAAGAAAGCATTCCCAGATCTTGGGTTGCAGCCACTGTGAGAGAAGTCGATGTCAATAGGGAAGTGGATTGAAGAATTTGGTGGAAGGTGGGTGATATGGAACATTTTGAAAATACTGGTCCATTCTGTCGATCCTAAGAATCAATCCAGGCACCCAGCAATGTGTGTGCATTACGTGTTCCTATGAAACCAGGTGAAGGGGATACCTGTAAAGCCAAGGTCATCCACATCTGCTCTAGTGGTTTCATCCTGGAAGCTAGACATTGAGAAATAAGGCTGACATGCTCCTTCTAATTTTTCATTATGTAAAAAATCTTGCTGAAATCACCGTAAAAGAGGACAGGACTAGGTGACCCTCGTTGCAGTAAACAAAGAAGGTCCCATGATTTCAATTTCTCATTTCGTGATGGCCATCCGTAGAAGCCTAAAAATGTCAATGGTAGAGAGAGGGCATCGTGAATGGCTTCCGCCACATGATTCAAGGAGTACAAGGTGATTCTGACGTCAATTTTATACTTCCAAAGAAGACACAGTCCCCCAAAGTGGCCTTGGCGAGGGACCGACAAACATCCTTGAAAGCCACATTTGTATGCAATACCAGTGTTGTCCTTGTTTTCCAATATGGTTTCAGACAAGAAAACCATATTGGGAGGACATTTGTCATGATAGAACTAGAGAATCCAAACCGTATGTGAGTTTCCAAGCCCAATATAGTTCCAACATAGGATTTTTATTACTCTAGGAGGGGATAGGTCATACCCGCCTCTGCCTCTGTAACTTCGAAGAACTGTCCATCACCTGCCACATTCCACCATTTTGGAAGGATTTTAGTCATCTTGCAAGCCTCAAATCGCCATTTATGCTCCCTGGTCTTTGCATTAATAGGGTCACCATCCTTATCTCCATGATTTAGCCTTTTCCACGTCAGAAGGTTTAGAGGGCCTGATGACGTTATCCCAGTCATATCAGTTTCATCCTAGGAGGTGGTACCTGGTGCAATATAATCTGGTCTAGGGGTAGGCTCTGATGGTTCGAAAAAAAGTTGGTTTGACCCAGAACCTGAGTTCGGTGGTTCCTTACATTTTTATGTTAGTACAACAAGTGGTAAGACACTGTCTTTCATAGAAGTGTGAGCCCAACTTGAGTTGGCAGCCGGGTCCATGCTCTGACTCACATGATTTTCCCCAGTTCTGACTCCAACCATTGTGCTTCCCAAAGACCCTCTGTCCATCCACAGATCAATGTGGTTATCCTCAAAAAAATATGGTGGTCTAATCATGATGACACTGTTGTGATCTTGTTTATCTTTCTTAGAGAAATACTTCTCCATTAGGGCTTGATATTTTTTCTTTCCACTTCAAAAATGAATGCAAGTCCTGTAGTTTTTGCGCGAAGCCAAGGGCCATATTGCTGAATGATGTTTCCTTGTTCATTCTCTTTTTTTGAATCAAAACCTTTCTCTAAGTGTCCAATACACCCGAAGCAAAAATAGAAAATTAGAATATTTTCAAACTCAAAAGATATCCAGGTGTTAGAATCTTCAATTGATAAGAACAGACCCCTCATTAGTGGTTGTGTCACATCAACCAAATCCCAGATCCGCACCACAGGTCCCCAGTGAATTGGATCAGATCGATCCTAGTACAAAAATTTCGAATGCATTATCCAATTTCCCGTATAACATGATCCGTTCGACCGTGAAATGGGATTACTTTGATTCATATCAAGAAAGGTGATAAATTTATATTAATTTTCAGAATATCATCCCCGCCTTTAATGTTATCTATGAGAATGAGATGGTTATCAAAATACCATGGTCTGCCTTTGAGAACCTTTTATTTATCTCTATTATTAAATAATTTTTAGACAAAAAACCCTCTACCACTTCTCATATGGCAATTCCATCCTCCAATCTCCATAAATTTTACAGAGTGTTTTTAAGTACCCCCAGATTGAAAGAACGTTTTGCTAAAAATTTCCCAACCACCAAGAGTGACATGCGATGTGACATGAAGACGTCTTCATCTTTTCATGTGGTAATCAATGATTTCTCTTTATCAGTCAATGAAATATTTTTCCACCAATTTTATAGGTCTGAATCCATGTCAAAAGAACCGCAGGTTTTTTTTGTCCTTTTTGTCCTTCTTTCCCCTGCGCGAACCAAATCCCTGTGCGAACCAAAAAAAACACCATCCAACCAAAGAGACCATCTTCGAAAAAGTGAGTCCCCTACACGAACCAAAAAACCCCTTCATGAAACAGATCTATGCGACCCCTCCTTCATGAATCAACATCATTGAGAACCAACTCCTTCACGAGACACACACTTCACAATGCCAAAATTGACCACTGTGAACTACACCCAACCCCCTGCACAAACCACACCCTACACAGGCAAATCCTTGTGACCAGAATCCTTCCTATATAGATGTGTCTGCGAACCAAAATCGTCACAGATCACAAAACTCTTTCGCCAATCATTGTTGTACATAGGTCTCTGTCACCAAACTGTCACATGTCACTGATCCAGAGCCAAAGACATGTCCATATATTCCCTGTGCGAACCAAAAATCTACCTTTGTAGGTTACAACTTCACAGACCGGCCCATCCACCTCATTCACGTATGGGACCTATGCGAACCATGTGAGACGAGTAATGTTGGGAGCTATACGTGGGCCACCCATTGCATACCACAACTTTTCCGACTGCAAAGAGAATAAAATAACAGTATAATAATTCACAGACTGCACATCCACTATCTACAAATGGAGAATCGACAAAACCTTTATGAGAAGCACACCCTTCCACCTACTGAAGAAGGGTCCACAAAAGTGGAATGATAAGATCAACAGATCTCAACCGTAAACTTGGGATAGGAGCCGTGAAAAGACGAACAGACAGAGGTCCTAAACAGACATAGATCTTCGAAGAAAAAAATGGTGCCTTCGCCGATCATGGGCCAAAAACCTTGAAAGGTGCGGACACCATAGATCTCGAATAGACAGAGGCCGTTAGGGGAATGGAGGCTGTGTTCAAGGCAAAAGAACCTGGAAACTGAATGAAGGCCACACCCACCAAAGGACTGACAACCTGGAAACATGAGGGAAACCCTAAGCCGACATCGATATGGGGAGGAGGGTAGCTGCGAGAGGAATCCAGGGAACCACCAACCCTAGGAATACCTAGGATGATAGCTCTCACAGTAGGAGATAACTAAAAAAAGAGACACATAAGAATAACATGAGCATAGGAATATGAGAACATGCGAATAAACTTGGAATATCATACAATGTATATCAAATATCATATAGATGAATCATGGAATAAAGATTGGTAGTTCATAAAACATTATTCATAAGGGAATAAATAGAATAATCCATGAGACCATAACATAGAAATAAGGAATAGAATTTTTGGTAGACACATAAGCATATAAAATAATTTACATAGTAGTTAAGGTATCACTGATAATGCAATATTAATATTATGGGTTCACTCTCAATAACATATTTGTAGTAATGGTTAACTCCCATGACCATATTTATAGTCAAGGTTCACTCCTAATACATCTTAGAGGGAAAATTACTTTACTGAACTAAGTTCACTCCCCATTCTAGCCATGTATATCTCTTGAGATATAAATATTTACCCAATGAATTGGAGGGAGATATAGGTCCCACCCATATCATAATGAAATTATACATTCATGTGACACAATATCATAAACAATCATATCATAAACCATTAAATTAAATGGGTATCATAAAAATGAAATCTTATCAGAATATGTGGAAAAGATATAGGTTTTATAATTATTTTATCAAATCATAAACCATTAAAAGAATCATGTTTCATAAGCATATAACCAATGAAAGTGGAATGGGTTTCATAAACATATAACTCGTGAAAGATAAACAATATTCATAAACATATAACTCATGAAAGAGAATTAGGTTTCATAAATATCATGCCATCAATACATAAACCATTTATATAAAGAATATGAATGGATCCTTTGGATCTTTTCCCTGAAAGGCATGAGTAACATCAACATATGTCATCTTAGATGGAAAATAATTTTGAAATAACTTTTAAAAACATTTCTTGTGGAAAATATCCTTTAATATTTGATTTTTTTAAAACATTAAATATTTTTAAGTCCATTTTCCTTGAAAATAACCTTTAAAACTTATAAAGAAGCTTGAAAATATTTTGAAAACCTTTTTGCTTGAAAAATTATAAAATAAGTTCAATTTTTTTTTGACAAAAAATATCATTGAAAATAGATTTAAAACTTATTAATGAAGCTATGATATTATTTAAATTTGTTTCTTTAAAACCATCCTTTCTAAAACATATAAATGAAGCATTTAAAATCATTTAAAACACTTTTTAAACACAATTTTTTTGAAAACCCTTTTTAGTTGAAAAAAATTTTAAAATAAAAAAATATAGAATATTAGGAAATAAATTTTCATTAAAAAAATAAACTTATAAACTTACAAAGGAATCATAAAGGAAATTATGGTCATGACTTTGTGTAAGTCCATACATGCTCAACATTCCTTTTACACCTTAAAAGTTTAGAAAAAGGGCCTTGATCGAAAAATGACACGAATATTACTTTTAAAAATATTTTTTAAAAAGTTAATAAATGGGAAAATATTTCCTTTAAACATCATTGGATAATTGTAATACATTTTTTAAAACATTTTTAGAAAACAATGTTTTAAAAGAGCATAGATTTCTGACCTAAATGAGAAATAAAGTCGTATTTTTATAAAAAAAATTTCCTTATTATATTAAGTACCAAAGAGTGAAAAAATGGAACCATTAATTGGATATAACATGAATAAACATATATTAATAAATTTAATGAGATTTATTGATATATGGATCATAATATTTCATCAATAAAAGCATAATCATAAATAATCTTGATAAATGATGAGATTGTAGTAATAAATGGTTAATACTTTGGTAACATTGAATCATAATAGAATGGAAATAATAAAATTAAATGAAGATTAAAATATCATTAAAATAAGTATATTCATGATATAATAATTCAAAGGTAGTATATACACCTCATAGAAATATATTGTTGCATAACATAGCATGTGTCTCAAAGAAGGCAAATTGAGACAAAATTACTTTACCAATTTGGTAACTTTTGAAACATAAAACCTATGAAAGAAAGATCATAAAATGGATATGTAAATACCCATAAATTTAAGTATAAGAATTATAAAATACATCCATGGTCATTATACACACCACATATAAGAAATAAGAGGTGAGCATGGCTTGCATCTCACGGAAAATAAAAGTGAGATGAGAAAACCCTTACCTTATGCCTTGATTCCCATCATAATCATTAAAAACTCCTATATAATAAGTATAAGTTTATTATAAATATATCAAATAACCATATTAATATATATAATATCATTTAATATTTAATTATGACTTTATATTACTCATTCATTAATAACTCCATGTTAAATTTACGTTTTGGGTGATAACCACCTAGTTTTTCATGCATGTTTTGACTTGTTATTCATGGTCATGTAACCTAGATCATGATTTAATTATTTATATAATGTAAAACATGATATAAATATCACATATATTCAGTATATGTGTATATATAATAATCTATAGAATATATAATATGAAATGGAATACACTATTCATGGAGATGGTAGACCATATGTACATATGGACACTATTTATGTTTTATTGTCGGATTGAAAGAAAAAAATTAAATGAAGTATAGGAATATATATATATATAATAAAATTCATTTAAAATTATTATTTTATATACATAATATTTTTTTACTAAACCAATCCTTAATACATTTCATGCAAAGTGTGAACGAATCACATCGCTTTGAGGAGGCAGTAGTCCAGACATCCACAAACGGAGTTATCATATTTACACAAAATGGAAATCAAGAAGGAATATTTTATATAATAATTAAATAATATTAATGATATAATAAATATCATATATATCATATAAAAATATATTTTACATCATAATTCTCAATCATGAGAGGTGGAAAAGGGAAAACGAACAACATCGTTTCGTGAGGTGACAATTCATTGTACATTAGAACGATAAGTACGTTACCCATTAGATGGAAGTGTATGTAGTTTTAGGTGGAACCCTTAGAATAAAAACATCTTAGTATATTTAGGATACTAATGTTATTATATGAGCATGGAATAATAATATTTTAGGGGGTGTAGAATGAAAATAAAACAAAAGAGCTTGAGGGGGGATGTTACCTCTTTTTTGGGTAACTCTTTTGGTTTGACATAAAAAGATTCCTTGGATTGTTTTACTCCCAAAGAGAGGATTATAAGATGGAGGGAGGGATGTTGGGATCTTATTGGAGAAGATAATGTGAGATCCAAAGGGATTGAGAGGTGTAACTACTACAAATCTAGGTTTATCCAGTGCTAGGAATTTAACAACACTAACTAAAAACGCTGTAAAAGACCCCCTTTGTAAGTGCTGAAAAAAGCACTGTTAAAGGGGGAAATTTATCAGCACTTTTTTAAAAGTGCTGATAAATTAGGTCATTTATCATAATTTGTAAAAAATCACAGATAATAGGGGGGGTTATCAGTTCTTTTTTAGAAGCATTGATAAAGACACCCCTCTATCAGTTCTTTTTTACAAGCACTAATAAAAGTATACTTAAAAAAAATATATTTCATTAAAAATAATATATTAATATATAAATATATTTATAATGATATATATATATAATATATTTTTTAAAATACATTTTAGATAAGGTAAATAGGAATTTATACTTAATATATAACATATTTAGTAAAAATGGATTATAAAATAATTTTTTTTAATTAATAGTTTTCTTATTATTACCAATTAATAGTCATTTAATATCAATTTAAAGACAAAAAAATAAATGATCTAAAATAAGTTGAAAACATAGCTCAAACTTCAAAAGACCATAACTTTGATGCGGGTGTCCGTTTGGGATCTACCGCATATCAAATCAAAGTCTATGACAAGATCTATGCCATGTATGTATAGGACCATATCATTAATAATTTTCCACTTATTTCTCCATAAAGGCCTAGAAGGCCTCCGAAATAGAGTTTTTAGTCACCAACCCTGATTTGTTAAAATTAAAACAGCTATAACTTCAGATTTTATGGTCATATTAGTGTTTTTAGGATTTTTAGAGTTTCATAACATTTTAGGGCTTGTTTATTTTATTATTAGCTTACTCATTATTTATTAAATATTTATTTATTTATTATCTATTTTTTATTATTTGTTATTTGTTATTTATTATTTATTCAATTATTAATTGTTAATTATTATTTATTTATTTAATATTTAATTATTAAATATATTTATATAATATTCTAGTCTATGTAAATGAATATAATATATAATATGTTTAAATAAATATAAGTATATATATATCACACACACACATTTTATAAATGTATTTAAACATAATTATATATATATATGTAAATATATATGTAGATATATATATATATATATAAACAAACATATCATTAAACAGATAGCAAAACAACATGGTGTAGTGCTAAAGGCGTTCCATCTTCAAAGGAGAGGTGTAGGGTTCGAATCCAGGTGGGCATGCATGAGGCCGGAAATATGAAAAGCAAAGATAAGGGGGGTGGGGTGGGGGTGAAAAGAACTAATAAAGGGAGGGGGGGGGGTTGAGCATTGTTAAAGGGGTTGTGGAAGCACTGATAAAGGGGTCAGATTCTCATGGATGTCTGAATATTTGTACCCCCTTCAACAGTGCTGCTTTTATCAATGCTAAAAAAAATGTTGTTAAAGGACCCCTTTAACAACGCTAAAAAACTATTAAAATGGCCCTTTAACAGTGCTAAAAAAGAGTTGTTAAAGGACCTATTTAATAGTGATTTTTTTAGCATTGTTAAATGGGGCCTTTAAGAGAGCTTTTTTAGCACTGATAAAAGTTTCAGTCTTTTGACCGTGCTCAAAATTTTAGCACATTTTTAGCACTGATAAGGGATTATTCTAGAACTATTAAAGGCCTTTTTTATATTAGTGTGTGAATTAGTGGGAGGGGTGAGTGCCTTTTTATAGTGGAGGAGGAGTGACAATCTTGTAAATTTTTGAAAGAGGGAATCCCACCCACATTTTTCCCATGTCACATGGCTCCAATAATGGTAAAAATTATATAAAAGGGAGAATAGGGTCTAAATATTTATATCCAATGGATTTTTAACAGGTGTCTAGGTCATTTTTGGCCTTTAGTTTAGGGATTAGTCCTTTATTACTCTATTTTTTTTCTCTTAATCACTGTAATTAATTTTAATTACTTTTACTAATCATTTTGGTCAAAAAATAATTTGTAAATATTATAAATTTTAACTTATGATGATTCCAAATATGGAATCCATTTTTCTAAGTTCTAATCATATAATTGGTAGAAATTAATTTAAATTTATTCCCATAGAAGGGACCACAAAGTTGGTTTTTAAAGTAAAAAGGTACAAAATTTTGGAATGCTTTTATATCCAATGTAAATGTAAAATTGGTTCCAATAACCTTAATTAGAAAAAATGCAGCTTTGAATTAAAATTTAGTATTTTTCACTATTAATAAAAAAATGAAGTTTCACAGAAAAATACCAAAAAATCACCAAAAGTATGTTTTTATATTTCTATTTCAAAAATTAATTTTATTTTTTCAAATAAAAAACATAAAATTTTTAAAAATCAGATTTAAAATTGGTTCTCCATTAAAAGGTGATAAAATTAACCATTAAAAAAATACATCTTTTAATTAATAAAATTAGATTTATTATTATCTTATGACTATCAAACAAATTGGATGAGTATCAAAAATATTTATTGAATATATAATATATAAATTTTATTTAAAACATTAATCTAAAGTGGATTGTTTAATTTATTGAGATAAAATTATGTTGTATATTGAAAAATAGTTTTCCTAGATTAGTAATTTATGTATTTTAAAATAGTTATTAAATTAACTTATACTAAATTATAACCAAAGGATTTATTTTATATACATGTGTAAATCATATTTTCACAAATTTTTAAATCTTATTCATACTTCCTTTACAATGAATAGGTGGTAGCTATAATAATATTTTAATAATCAAATTAGTTTTATCTTGTAGTCTGGTAAGACTCCACCTTTCATGTAACACAATCCATTGAAGGTACTCATTATAGTGTAAAATACAAGCTAAACATAGTGTTTCAAGTGCCACAAGCTAATATAAGTGTTTCATGTAGCGCAATTTTAACTTGGTGTTGCGTATAATGTAAGATATACTTAATGATTTCGTATAACAAAAGCTGTATTCAGTGTTGGGTGAAATGAAAAACATCAAAATATTAAATTAATTAAAAAATAATAATTCACAAAATATATGGGTGTCACATACCACAACCTACTGAGTCACTACACACCCAAGGAAATGCACCTCTCATGTCCAAAACTTACACTTGGGTTATTTTCTATAGAGCTTGTGGTGTCAAAGAACCTACAAGACATTTCTGAGGTGGTCAATGTGATCCTCCTTTTAATTCAAGTAGATCAAGATATTATTGATGAATATGATGAAGAAACTGTCTAGGAACTCATAGAACACATATTTCATAAGACCCATGAACATGGATAGTGTATTCCTAACATCGAATGGAATGAATAGAAACTAGAAGTTCCCATACATTTATCTAAAGGTATTATTCATGATATCACCCTCATTCACCCTCAACCGGTGATATCCTGACCTCATATCAATCTTAGAAAACCAACTCGCCTCTAACAACTAGTTAAAAAGATCATCTATCCTCAAAATAGGGTAATAATTCTTGAATGTCACCGAATTCAACCTCTGAAAGCCTATACACAACCTCAGACTACCATCCCCCTTCTTGGATAATAACACTAGATCACCCCACAGTGACACACTAGGCTACATAAAACCCTTTTACATCAGATCATCAATCTAAATCCTCAACTCCTACAACTCATAAGGTTACATCCTATAAGGATCCATCGAAATCAGAGATTCATCAGGCTGTAAGTCTATCCTGAACTCAGCATCATGTCGAGGGGGTAACATCACAAACTCATTGGGGAAAACATATAAGAACTTCCCAATGAACCTGGGTACTTATACTGTACCATCCTCTACTGATTCCATCAAAAAATTATCTAACAAGGAAGGAAGGGGATCGACATACTGAATGCCCACCTGAAAACCTTGTTCGCCAATAAAAACCATATGTTGTCTATAAACATCTAAGGACATGAATCTCTTATGGAAGTAGTCAATAATATAATTCATTGAATACAAAAAATATATTCTTATGATTACATCATATGGATGCATGTGTACTAAGAAAATATCCCCACAATATTGATGTGGCCCCATCATTATTCTACACCCTCGACACACATAAAAAAGATGGTATGACCTCTGACTGGTGTAGTCAACACCAGGGGAACGGGAAGCCTCTATATGTATAATCCCAGTGCATGGACTAAACTGGGTGAAAAAGGGAGTGTGAAGCTCCTAAATGAAACAAAGCAGAAAAAAGGTACTGAACAAACTGATAATACCTCTAACGATCTACAGACCCTTCGGAACTTCCACCTACACTATGTGAAACTAGCCATACCTAGATCCACTACCTCTCTACTGATGACCACCTCCCTAACCAAACTCAAGATAAGGTCACCAAACATGATAAAAATCCTAAGTCTGACCCTACCAGCTCCATATTCCCTTAGTGGGGTACAATCCTAATGCTCATAATGCTAAAATGGTCTCACTAGAAACTACTAATGAGTCTAGAACTAAACCTGTACAACTCCACCAAATTGATCTCACGAAACAAATAAGCATTGGTTCTAGCAATGGACATGAACCCCATAACCAAAACACACTGTAATAAATATCCAAGGAAAATAATAGAAATAAAAACCCCAGAAGTCCGAAAAAGAAGCTGCTGAGGTCAAATCCCTACTGGTTGAAACCTCATAGGCCTTGGTGCCTAAAACCTATAACTAAAAAATCTTCTCATAGAGGAATCTTATTGGTTCCACTCTATCGGTAAACCTCATCGTGAGTGCATAAACTCAATCACCTCCTCCTTCTTTTGTACTTCTATATACATAAGAAATGTAAAAGGAGTAACTGAATACTATATATACAGAAAAAGTGCCTCATAAAGATGTCTCACATGAGACTCCTCATCCATAAAAATATATGGGGAAAAGTATATAAAATCACTGAACTATATTCCCAAGTACTGCATAGACATTCTCCCTTACTGAAGAGAAATAATCTCTTACCTCTTCGTTGACTTCATGGTCGATGAAATAAACTCTTCCCAAAACTCTTTCTAAAAGTTTACCCACAAAACAACCACCACCTTAGACTCTCCCAGATACAGTTTCCACCACTAACGCACAACTCTCCACATCTATCCAAATTCTAAAGGGACCCAATACTCCACCGGGGCCTGGACCAAACTAAAAGTGATTTCGAGAACCTTCATCCACCAATTTTTCTCCACATCTGAATCACTTCCATCATAATTCTCTAAATCTTTCCTCTAGAAAGCACACAATGGAATATTTTAATACTCATCCCCTATGCCAGATCAAACTTACAATAATAAAATATATTGAACTACTAAACCTCAACTTCTTGAGATGCATGTGGACGATGAACATGATCTATAGCTAAAAGAAGAAACAATGCTTTCCAAATCACATGTAGTATGGGATTTTATTTAGATTCATTTAGATTCATTTTATTTATTTTAATGTTCCAAAAAAAACCTAATTAAAATAAGAAAACAATTCATCATGATGCATGTACCTCTCTTAGGTCTCTACCCTACAAGCATGTCCATATCACTTGGTTGTTCGGTAAGCTTAGAGTCCATACAATGGATCATGGGGGCCCCTAAAATCTAATGTCCTAACTGGTATCCCAGGCCTATGTCATTCACTAAGGTCAACTAGAACCACTTCTATAAAAAAACCATGTAGTACTCACCATGCTTTAATCCAAACTCCATCTTATCTCTTAAACAACCCCTTTGATAAAACTATGTCATGAAACCCTCCCTCTAAATATACTGTAATGAGGGGAGAAAGATAATGAACCCCAGGTCTTGCCTCCATTAGGCCCCGAGTTGGATACCAGTATAGAGGGTATAAAAATTTCATGAAAGTGGATGCATTACCCTTTATAATTATATAGGATCGTGAGATAAGATGAATCTTCCAAAAAAACTCCAAGACATAATATAAAAAAAGAAACCAAAACCATCCCACAATGCATGTATAAATAGAACTAATATAGAAAAATGTATTTAAAGTAAATACCCAAAAGAAAATATAAAGTAGCAACATAATAGCTATCCAAAGTTCTAAGCTAGTAATTTCCATCACAGTCAATGTAATCCTCATTGAAACATAAAAATAGTTTATACACATGGGGTGAGCATATATGTATACTCAATAGAAAAACCAAACTCTGTCATGCACATGTGAAAGAAGTATACAGATGCACCTGTGATAAAATAGAAGAACCAAACAACACCTATGTAGGTATACTAATTGAACCCAACCTCACAAAGGCATTCTCACAAGAAAAATGCAATCCAAGTAATATAATATAACAAGAATCACATCGATAAGGGTACCCCACATCTCTTTCCCACATGTATGCCACTCTAACACTCCAAAGTCATACGTACTGGTCCTACCATCACTTTTTTATACCACTAAAACCCACAAGAATGGTCATAACACATCATGCCTGAAGACACCTAGGCTCACCGCCATATAAGAATGGCTATATCACATCTTTCCAGAAGACACCTGGGCTCACCACCCACAAGAACAATTACATCACATCTCACCTAAAAACACCTAGTCCAAAAAACTTCCAAAAACATAACTAGAGTAGTTGGGTATCATAAAAATGTAGGACATCACCCACGTTCCCTCCTCTCACCATGCACACCCCCACCAGAATCTACCCTAGAAGCGTGACCAACAAACCGCCTCACCGCCCCAAAGAATGACCATCCAAACTACCTCACCCCCACAAGAAAAAATGCACATCAAAACACATCAATATCACCTTAATGATTTAAAAATGGGATTTTATCACATTACACTTTATTTTAGGGGTGTTATCACACAAGTCATAATCCTAGGGAAACAATTTCATTAGAAAATATAAGTTGTTAACTAATTCTATTTTTTTTAAAAGGTCAAGTCAGAAGAAAAAGATTCTGACCCTTTATTCAATAAATTAAAGAGAAAACAGGTAGGAGGCGAAAGGGGTCACACAATCAGTAATTCCCTCATTCTCAAAAACTAAAAATCATAATACGACATGTCATTCCCATAATCAGAGTCTCTAGCAGGCTCCCATTCAGATTGAGACTTATCTTGGTTAAAGGCCTTCCAATAATTGTCATCAATTTTTTTTGAGACCTTTGAATCTGATCTAGTCGACACCGTCTTAGGAATTTGAGAGTAATCCTTGCGTTGTCTTCTCTTTGTAGGAACAGAAGTAAAATCCTCACCATCAGTCATCCTTACCTCCCCTGCCATGACCATATCCTTGAAGGAGAGAGATCCACCATTGTTCGGAGTAGTGAAGCTAGACTTTTCTCCCTCAACATCTGAAACATCCCCCCATTTACCAATAAGGGGTTCCTGTCGATCATCAACCTATTTCCCTGCATCCAGCACAGGTAAGGAAATCTCAGTTAACTGTACTTGGTTCAAATTAACACAAGAAGGACCAATAAGGTCTCTTGTGGGGGACACATCCACTAGATTTTCTTTGTCATTAAGAGGAAATTGAGAGATAGATTTCTCTGCATCAACCAAAGATGATTCTCTGGGCGTAGCACCGCCCTCAGTCGACATGTAACCAGACTTCCCAGTAATCAGAACATCAGAAGTAGCAGAAGGTGACTCTTTACTTGAGTCACCATCATGAATGGAAGCCTTTTCCAAAGAAGTATCTTTCATTTGTTTTTTCCTTCAACAGAGATTTGATGGGTGGCCCGTCCTCCCACATTCATCACAGGGGGTGTTCCTCCAACATAAGTCCAAAGAATGCCCAACAACCATACAATGATTACAGAAAATTGTCCTTTTTTCATATTCAACATCAATTTGGATATTGTTAGAAGGTGTAGAGAGGATTACCTTGCCAATCAGTGTAGAGATGAGATTTATCTCTACCAATACTCAGGAAAAGTGACCATAACAGACATCTTCAGTCTCTTTATCAAGGCGAATGGGAGTTCCAATAGCAGTACCGATATCAAGCAAGATCTTCGGGTTCCAAAGGACCCAATTGAGTCCATGAAGGTGGACCCAAACCTGAGAAAAAGAATTTCTTTCACGTGAAACATTAAAGTCCATAGACCATTCATGTAGGTGAAGCCAGCCAGGTTTCAAAAGCAGGGTTCCACTGCTCCATGCTTGCAGCTTCAAATCCTCAGAGGGGAATAAACAATGAAAGAATCCAAGACCAAGTGAGACACATTTCCAGTTAGAAAAACCCCATAACATTGAGGTTATGTGAAACAAATCATTAAGCTTCCATGGTTTCTCACCCTTAGGGAGAAAAATACGTGCAATCAGAGAATTTTTAACAAGCATCATTCTCTCTACAAGGGCTACATGATTGGCTTCAACATGCGCACATGAACCTTTACGAATGATTCTACCAGGACATGGATCCTTGAACCGAGCCAAAGGCTGAGTTCCACGAAGCAGTGAAGCATAATTTGAATTCTTTAAAGCAGTAGCGTAAGACAACGAAGGAAAAAACCTACCACCAGGTGAAGATAAATCTCTACTAGGAAACACATTCTGTCCAGAAAAACAAGAGCCACCAAGGGATGAAGTTCTGATTTTTCCAGATCCCGCAACATCCGATCTCACCGGAAATGCAGGATCCGAAAGATTTTGAGTTGCTGAAAAAACCAATCCAACAAAAGTCATCTGATCTGTAGTGGAATGGGATCTCTCCGCGACACCAGATCCATGAACAGTTGAGGCCGAGGAGAAACCGGGTCCCGATGGCGCCGAGGCCGAACCGCCATGGCACCGCAAGGTAGAATAGGCCTTGTATCCGTCGATACACCTCGAGTCAGAGAGATTAGCCGAGCTTCCATTGGGAGGAAGGATATCGAACCCGAAGAAGTGAGAAATCGCCATGAGGAAACCCTAGTTTCCATCTTCACCGAAAGCCGACGCCTGCCCTACAGCCCTCATCCCGTCCTCAAGTTGTTAACTAATTCTATTTTAGGGTGATATCACAAAAATCAAAATAGTCACAGTGGTAACATCACATATCAAATAGAATAAAACAATACCCCAATGGACATAATTATTAGTGGTACATCAACCTCATAAAATTTAAAATATCAAAATAATAACAAAGCAATAAAAAATGTGAATCAAACCCCTTTACCACTTTCAATACCAATTAAACTGGTTCTTTATCATTAATTAAGTCATAACAACCATAAATCACAAGTAAACAAAACAAAACCCCTCCAAAATGATACAGAATAAAGATAAATGATGGATCATCTACCTCAAATAATATTTTACAATTCTTTATGAATTACAGGTAGAAGAATAATTCCCGAAAACCACAACCGCAGTATGAGAAACCACTGATCAACCTATATCACACACAAAGAGAATAAAAAAGAATCCCAAACACACATCCCAAACCAAACTGAACCACCAAGTGAAACTTTGAATAATAATAGAAGGAAATATATGATAATAAGAGGAGAAATAACCACTAATCAAAGATAGAAAGCTAAGTACCAATCTCTATTGAAAGGAATCTCAAAACACTAAGGGAGGTAGCTGATGGTCGCCTAGAATGAGAGAGAGCATAGGGTTTGAAGAAAACCCAAGTGATATATAGATTTATAAATAATATACATATAGTATTTACATTATTTTTAATCTCCTTTCATGTTGTGTAATCCTTGGTGTTCAATTTCGCAAAAAAACATGTCATCTTTTTATTATTTAACCCCTAAAATCTACACTTCGTGTAAAACCCTGTGAACCTACCTTTAAAAGTCTTGAACCAAACTTACACAGAGTATAAGCTTGACATGTCATGTATTCACCCTGATTCAATCATTTAATTACCAAAATCCCCCAGGATCACTCTAAGACTAATCTAAGAACCTCCAACACAAAAAACCGACAATGTAATGGGTCGAGAAGGCATGTACCATTACACCCTTATTCCAAAAGTTTTGTCCAGAGTTGTTGATAATGGAGAAGTATCTGGGGTTACTATATTTTTAATAGAGAGAGTGTTTTATTTTAGCATACACCAATTGGTTTTTGGATCCGGTTCATTTATCACTATAGGTTGTGAAGAATGACTAGTTGAAATATTTGAAGTACCTACAAGGTTTGTGACTAGATATTGGATTATAGGTATTTATAATAAAGATTTAAACCTATGTGGAGATAGTGTATAGGTTTATGATAGTAGAAATGAATATGGAAGTCAAGGTTGGACATTCTTCCCCTTCTCTTCCAACTAGTGGAAGCTTCAATGGAATGCCAGGTAAAAATAGAAAGCAGAAATATTATCACAGGAGTGGTGGAGGTGGTTCTCAACATTAGGACTCTTTGACCCCTATGGTTATATCTAGTAGTGTACCTCTTACTTTATACCAATTTTGAAAGGTTATAAATAGAAGGTATTATTTTCATTCACCTATAAATACGTGCAATAGTTGTGCACATTATGGTTATATGAAATGTTTCTATCAGACTATGTCTACTCCTCAATATGGTCGAGGATCATCAGCTCCAAAGGATACTACGGTGCAGTTTGATTCTTTAAATACTATATGGATCCATCAATAGGTCTTAAGAGTGAAACACATTCATGTAGTAGATTATTTTTTAATATAGGTATATGTGTGTCCATTGATAGGGATAGGTACCATCTTTATTGCATATTCCATAGTGATTACTTTATTTGATACTAGTTCTTCCCACTCACTTATATATGTGCATCTTGTTGATATTCTTAAAATTACAATGGAACCCATGTCTTTTTTTACAGGGTTAATGAAACCTCTTGGTAAGAGGGAAAAGTATAGGTTTTAGTGTTCTTCTTATTCACTATCAATATCTGATGAGGAGTTATTCATGGATTTCCTCATTCTTGATATGGATCTATTTGAAATCATCATTAGGATGAATTGGATTATTTCTCATAGAGCTAATATTGATTTATATCATCAGTGTGTCACATTTCTTGTGAATTATGGGATTTCATGGGTGTTTTAGGGAGAGTGGGATATGATTTCTGGTCATACATGACCTTCCTTCACAGAGCTCATAATTTCTATTTTCAATTGTAGCAGTTGCATTTGATGATTTTCATTTTTTTATCTTCCTTCTTTTTATGGGGTTTATTAATGTTTTCACATATGATTTATCTAATATTTTTTTAGATAGGGAGGTATAGTTTACGATTGATTCGGTTCTAGGTATATAGCTAGTTTTGATAACATCCTATCATATGACACCAACGGACCTGAAAGAGTTTAAAGTTCAATTGGATGATCTGATGGTGAAAGGTATTATTCACCATAGTTTTTTTTCCTTTAGAAACCCAAATTATATTTTCTAATAAGGTAGAAAGTTTAATCTAGTTATGTGTAGACTTTTAAAAGTTAAACTAGGTAAAAATTAAGAATAATTATACTTATCCTCATGTGGATGATTTTTTTGATCAGTTAAAGGGGGAAATGTTGTTCTCAAAGATTGATATTTGGTTAGGTTAACATTATCTCAGTGTTTAGGAGTATGATATACCAAATATGTATTTTAGGATAAGGTATGTACATTTTGAATATCTTCTATTTCCATTTGGTCTGAATAATGCTCATGCATTTTTTATGTATTTGATTAGTTGGATATTCTATCATTATATTGATACTTTTTTGGAAGTTTTTATGGATGATATTTTGGTCTATTTGAGATCCGAGTGAGATCCACGGAACCATTTGAGATTGGTTCAGGAAATCATAATGAGTCACCATTTGTATGGAAATATTTAGAAATGATACTTCTAGATTAAAGAAGAGAAGTTATTAGGGAATATGATTTCTGAGCATAGATTATTCATTGACCATGAAAAGGTAAAGGATATCTTTTCGTGGGAATATCCACTAAATGTATTTGAGATTCAGAGATTCCTTGGTGTTTCTAGACATTATCGATGGTTTTATAAGGACTTCTCAAAGTTTAGATCACCTTTGAATAATATTACCAGGAGAGGGGTGAAATCTATATGGGATGAAAAGTTTAAGTCTTCTTTCAATGATCTAGAAAGTCTTATGACATAAGCTACAATTTTGATCATACTTGAGACTAAAAAAGGGTATGGACTTTTCTGTGATGCTTATAGTGCTGGTTTAGGTTGTGTTCTCATTAAAGATGATCATGTGGTAGCTTCAAAATCTCATTATATTTGACCACATGAGAAGAATTAACTGACTCATGCTTTAGATCTTTATATAATTATGGTTGTACTTAAGTGTTAGCGACACTACCTTTTTTGGGATAGGTTCAATGTATTTTATGACCATAAGACTTTGAGTTATATCTTTTCTCAGAAATACTTGAATTTCAAATAGATATAATTGGTGGAATACCTTCACATGTTTCAATTTAATATCGACTACACCTCAGGGAAGGGGAATTTCATTATAGACACTTTCAGTAGGAAAGTTCCATTGTAGGCTATTTAGGAATTGAAGGAAGAGTGGAACCTTATAGTGATTTTCACTTAGTTTCACCGAGACTCTCATGAAGATGTTTCAGGTACGGTTTTAGCCATTATTCAGGTATCATTATCTCTCTTTAAGTCTATTTTTTTAGATTTGGAAGAAGGATGGTGAGTTTAGAAGAATTAAAGAAACCATTTATGGTGGGGTGACCATTTCTAGTTTGTATCTCTCTTCATATGATATTTTTAGTTTTTGGGATTGGTTTTTTATCCCAACATCTATGAGGAGATAAATTTTGTTTGATTATTATAGTTTTTCATGGTATTTTCATTCATGGACTATGAATATGTATTATGATGTGAGACATAGATTTTGGTGGCTAGATATGAAGTGTGACATTGATGATTATGTGTCCCACTGTCTAACTGGCCAATAGATAAAGGTAGAGTATCTACATCCTTATTATTTTCTCTAACATGTTCTAGTGCTAGTTTGAAAATGGAATGAGTTATCCATGAATTGTTTTTGGATTTCCATGGTCTCCATAAGGGAGGAATGAAATCTTGGTGGTGATTAGTAGGTTGGAAAATTTATCTCATTTTATTCCGATTAGGGACACCACCAAAGTTAAAGATTTGGTAAATCTGTATGTGTTAGATAATTTTATGTCACATGGGTTTCCCAATAATATTTATTTAGAGATGAATCCTAGGGTTACATAAATGTTCTAGAGGAGTCTCTAAGAGGCGATGGTGGCTCAGGTCAGGTTGAGTACAACTTATTGTCCACAGACAGATGGTCAGATGGAGTGTGCTATTCAGATTCTGGAGGATATGCTTTGTGCCTATATATTGTATTTTGGTGGATTTTGGGGTGACCACATGGTACTGGTTTATTTTTATTATAACAATAGTTATCGGTCATCGATCAAAATTTCTCAATTCAAGGCTCTGTATGGTCACCCATTCAGGTCACCTCTTTATTGGGTAGAGGTGGATGAAGATTCTTTGGTGGGACCGAGTTTGGTTCAGGATGAATCAGTGAGGATTTAGGAAATACTTCAGTTTCTAGTTACAAATCAGAGTAAAAATAAATATTATGTATATAAATGAAATCATACTTTAGATAATTCCATAGGTGATTTGGTTTTCTTGAATGTTTTTCCTCATTTGGGTCACCATCGAATTGGAAAATAGGGAAAGTTGGCTCTAAGATATGTTAGACTATTTGAAGTAATTGGGTATCTAAGGTAGGTTTCTTATTTATTGTAATTTCTAATTTATTTAATAGGCATTCATGATGCCTTCCACATATCACAACTCATAAAACACAATCCGGGTCCATCTCTTGTTATAATATGGTAAGATATTAAGTTAGAGCTATATGTTTCGATTGTGGAGAATCACTTAGATATCATTGAATCTCAAGTGAATGTATGGTATAGGAACTTTATTCCATTGGTTATATTGTTATGGAAACACAGATCGGATTCTTATGAGACTTGGGAGTGTGATTTGTTGACAAGGGGGAAATGGGCTCCCCTCTTTACCAGACGTCATTCAACCACATTACTTACAAGGGACACAAATTATTATGGTGAGTAGTTTGTAACATAATGATACCTTCTTTTAGGTAATTACCTTGTCTATGATTATAATACACTTTAATTCGGTGCATCTCAAGACTGCTGAGGATAGATATCATGTGTTGTGGAAAATGACCTAAATTTAAGGAATGAAAGTTTGTTTGAATTAATGGATTTCTACTATAAACCTATAAGGGATTTATAGGGTTCCCCCAAATTTCAGAGAACAACTGAGGTGGTTTGAGTTTTTATATAAGAATATTGAGTTATCTCCCATATCTATAACTTACACACCATTTAATAGTAGAACATTATGTGTAATGATCACCAAGATAATGTTGTGAGCTGAATACACATCATGAAGGAATACATTCAGTGTAAAGATTACACGCTGTGTAATGTTTAGAATCTAGTTTTTAATAAAAAATGAAATGGAATTTTTAGTGTATATGGATCCCATGGATTAAAAGATGTGTAAATGGGTTACATAATGTGTAAATAACACAAGTTGGGATTTTAGAGTGATACATAGATGATATTTCATTCATTCTTCAATAGCCATACTCCCTCTCAACCAAGAGCTCTTCTCCAATTTTTTTGGAAACCTTCCCTCCTTATAGATTGATTTGTTCAGCATTTAATCATTAGGGTTATGTGTGGTGTCTCTCTAGGTGAGTAATTCTTTATTATTCTTCACTGCCATTGATCACAGTAGTGTCGTTGCATTGTGTTATAAGATCCATTTACCCATGGTGATGATTCCTTTGATTATTTTTTAGATATATTGTGAATTATTATGGTATATTTTGATCTTTAAAAATAAATGAACCTTTAAATAAATTTAATCAATTAAAGGATATTTAGATTGATTCTATGGCCTATATTTTCATTGTTGTGTTCTTTCTATTGGTGGATCCCAGTGCGGGCATCTACAATCTGAGTTTTGAGGTAGGTAATTTCGTCTCAAGCCTATGTTGTTGAGTTTTATTACTCTAGTTTTATATAAATTGTTTTATAAATGAAATTACATGATTTATTTATTTGATTTGTGTGTATGTAAATAGTTTTATGATTAAATATGGTTTTACCTTGGTTTTAGTCAATGAATAGGGGTTTTAGAGCATTGTGAAATAGTTTTCTTAAAGGGTTTTCAAATCATAGTTTTGATGAAATGGTATGATGAAATGGTTGGATTAAAACTTTTAGGAAATAGAGAATATGGGAATAATTAGGTACTTAGGTTGAAGGTGTAGTTATAGGCCCCATCCAAAGTCAGGGGGTTTTCTCATGGGGATCTTCTCTTATCCCTATGTCTGTTGTACGATGGAATTGTTTGACCTGTTTGGGGGGTTCACTTTCTAGGGTGTCCCTATACTCTCTAGTCTTCATGAATATGTCTAGAGGCCTGGTGAATTTGTGATTTTCTATGTTTAGGTACAATTTTACTAGCTATCCATACCTAGTGTTATCCGTGGCATGATGTTACCTGTGCTTTTGGATTCAACTGAATTTTTTTATAATGTAATGGATTTGATATGATATTTGATACTTTTTTTGGATTTGATATATATGTTTTTGTATATCTATATGAAATTATTTGAAACTGATTTACATTCTTTATTTGTAAATATGAAAAGGTGAAATTAAATGTGATTCCATGCTTTTGAGATAAAACTGTTAAACTGTGTATCATACCTTATCTTATTTAAAGTTAAGAATTCTTGGATTGTTATATAGAGAATTGTTATGGAACACTTAAGTGGGACCCTACAGAGCTTTTTAGATCACACCTTTCACACACCTTTGTCAGTTTTTAGACCTAGTTATACCTTTTGATGCAGGGAAATGAAAGCTACCATAGTGAGGTGGTGATGTTTCCTGCCATGTGGGTTTGGGTATATGGATGGATACATGGTGGGGGTTTACCAAAACTATCATATATAGACTGTTGGATTATATATCTTGGTTTTTTCATCCTTTTCATCTGGACTTGTCTCTTGAAGATTGTTTTACTACTTTTTTAGTTGTATCACTTCTGTTGTTCTCTTTATGTTATGATGTATATATATATAAACTCATTTTTTCTTCCAATGTTTCTTTCTATACATACATATATTTCATGTTATATAATTCAGGTTGGGTAAAATAGTTCTTTTTATTGTTTGTTTATGCCCAGGTGCTAGAAACCAACCAGTGGGGATCAGGAATGCCCTTCGGGTATGTGGAAATTCAGATTGGGTACCACTTTGAGAGGGTATTCAGGTCAGGTTCGTCACAATATGACTTCTTTAATTTTATTCCTTTTTTAAATATTGTGTATGATCGTTCTATTAAGATATATTTTATGAAAAATAATTTTAAGACAATACATGTTCATTTATATATTTCATGATGTTATTAATTATTTATGGTGAGTTTTCAATATAATTACAAATTACACTCTAATGTTGTTATCTAAGTATGATGTATTATTATTTATCTATTATTATATATTATGATACTGAGGGTAAAAACTACCTATTAGATATCATATGGACCCTAACACTACTTCGCAACCACTGGTGTACATAGAGGCACACCTGAGGTATGTAGTGTGTTGAATCTGGTCTTATAAATAGATTTCAGGTTTGGATATTATAAAATTAAAGGCTAAATTAACAGGGAATTTTCCGATTCAAAGAAAATATAGATATATTAAAGGAAAAATATACTTTATATTCATAAAACATATTTTATTATATTTAAGAAGTCTGTGGAAGATGTAATCATGATTTATTTTTTTCAATTTTTTTTAAAATACCCATTAAGAAATATTTGAATTTTGTTCAAGGAAGATATACAAGAATAATAAGAAGAGATAAAAATTATTATGTTATAGAGGTATGATTAAAGGAAAAAAATAATAGTAAGACCTAGAATCGAGATTATGGTTATTAAGAACATTTAATATGTGGTATAAATATGTTAAATGACATTGATTTTCATTATGGTGGGTCAATTACATTTGGTAATAACATTGAAGATTAGAAAATAAATTCAAATATTTTTTATTTATTAATGAGTTAAAATATAAATTTTACACTATAATATACTTATGTAAATATTTTAATAAATTATATCGTATAATTAATTTTACATTATAAATATCTTTAAATATAGAAAGGGTGTCACTATAGGTGTTAAAATTGGTGAAAATTTATTTTAAAATTGAAATTTTAAAAAACCATATTATCTTAAAGAAAATAAAACAAACCAGTTATTGCATTTAATACTGGTTTATCATGGGAAAATCATAAGTTAAATCAAAATGAATAAATCAAGGAGAAAATTAACAAAATTGATGATAAAAAGAGAAATTATTTACAAAATAAATCTAAAAGGGGAGATGATTCAAGGAAACTATAAAAAAATTGAGAGAAAATATAAAAGGATAATTAATTATAATTAATATAGACCCATGAGATGTTATGACACAATATATGTGTATTACTTCATCACATTCATCAATTACTATAAAATTTTATAAATTCGATAATAATGAAACAAAAAATAATTTTTTTGAGAATTAATTTTTTTTAAAAATATATTATTTAAATATTTCAATTTGAATAAAAACTCTAAGGATAGATAATAGAAAATTATTCATATGCAATCCAATTGAGTACTATTTTATAGAGCATGGAATCAACCATTATTATAGAATTATATACACCCCTAAAAAATATAGTGAATGAAATAGAGAATGGAAAACTTATTGAGGTGCGAGGAAATATTATTTTGGAGTTTAATATCTCAAAACACTTCAAGAAGAAAATTGTAGCTGTAGTTTTTAATGTTTAAAAATGATATTTTTTTGAGTCCAAGTAAAATAAAATAGAATATGATTTATGATACAATATTTTTAAAATTTTAAAATAATTTAAATTACTTAGAAGCCCAAGAATGATTAATATAAAAATTAGAAATTGTGTAATTTTAATGAGAAAATATGTAAAGATTCATTTATATGTTATTTTTAAATAAAAATTATTTCAAATTCTGGAAAAAAATATATTTAAAAATGATAGACTGTTATGATGTAAAACTTGTTAATGATACCATGGTAAAATCTAATCAAATTGTATACTTTGAGATGAAAAAATATAACATATAAAAAAATTATATACAAGGAAAATAAAATGAATTTGAATATGTGTAATACATTGGTGATGTTGTTTTAAATAATTCTACTGACACCAAGGAACATATTTTTGACTGTTTAAAACTGATGTGAGAAAAATTAAGTTGAATATAAGAATATTATAAAAGATACATGATTTTGAGTAAAAAAACCATTCAATTGGTTATTTCATTTTTTAGATGTAAATAATATTTAAATTCTTTATGAATATTTTTATTCAATTCATCTAAATTTCAAGGGGAAGACAAAATTTGATTTATTATCTTTTTGTGACTTGGTGGATTGTGTAATTAGATTAAAACTAAATCCTGTCCATATCTGTGAAAATAAATGGATTATTTCAGGTTCTTCTTTTGAGATGACACCTTTAGAGAAAAATTAATTTCTTTATGTATTAGGTACTATAAAGTATCTTGATGGATATTCAATAAACATTTCAAAATGGGTCAATAAAAGAGAGTTGAAACTAAAATATCTAAAAATATATGATTATGACATCCTTATTGATGAATTGATTCCAATAGTAATCTGTCATTGTTTTCAATAATTTAAGTGTAACAGTGATTTGAATATTCCACATATATATATATTTGTGTTAAATAGTTTTCCAAGTCTTTCTTAAAAAAATACTGGATGTGGAATAATTAATTTTATAAGATCTTGGGTAAAATTTTCCTCTACCTTTATTCGTTTACTTGCTACATCTAACTGTCCATATTTTAACTTAAATACTTCTTATGAATCAAACCTTAACCCTCCTTATCATTATGAATTTATCTATTTAATAATTTTTTATCCTATCCTTTAGTTTTCGGTTGATTCAATGAAAAATTTAAAATTTCTAAACTGTGTGGAGGCCTACAATTCTTGATAGAACCATTTTTCATGAATAGAGCATGAGTTTTGTAATTGTGAGGTAAAAACATATGAGGACCATGTGAGAATAGTTAGGGGTGCATGGTTGGAATAAATTTGGGTAAACTATATGTCCAAAATTTGTTACTTTACTATAAATTTTACAAACATGTATTTTATATTCTAACCATACCCTAATTATATCCCAATTGAGCTCCCCTCATTCTCACAAGACTAAGACTCACAAGGTCTTCCATAGACTCATTCCCCATGATTTTATATTTATTATTGAGGTACTTTACCTATTATTTCTTGGTGTAGATCTTATTTGAATCCATTTTAATCTTCTCCTCTTCCTTTATTTCTTGTTTTCTTAACTTCTTATTCCTTGGTTCCTTGTTGACCAAACCATAGAGGGTGAGGTTTGATATTATCTTGTATTTATTCTTGGTTTAGGGTAAGTATGTTATTTATTGGGTATTACTTTTCAAATATTTAAGGTTTAATTACATACAGACTTTATTTCAGGTAGGTGTTTTTATGAAATTTTTAATTAATATTCCATGTAACACCCTAAGATTTTATATGTATAAAACTTTAAGTATTCTATATCTGGCCATATGCGCAACCCTGACTCTATAGAAACCAGGATATTTTAAACCATTATAATAGTCATTATATTGGTAGTTATTAATAGTAAAAACCACTTTATAAAAATCTATATAAATGTTTTAACAATGAAAATGTATTTATTAATACATAATAAATAAGTACTTATTTTTCAGTAAAGTCATTTTATGCTTCAAAAATATGTTTTCTTCAAAATTGGGTTTTATTGCATTTTGAACATGAACATTATAATTAATTTCAACCTTTTAAAGATTTTTTAGGAAATGAATATCATTTTTTAAATCAACATGTTAATATCATATTTGGATGAATTTTTAGGAATTTTCTAAAAGGATTTATTTTTTAGTGAATAGTGAAAATGCCATTTTTCTAAGGAATGTCATTTATTTTCAAGTAAAAGTACCATTATTTTTTGAATTTAATATTAAATTAATATAATTATTCTTTAAATATAATTAATATAATTAATTACATAACAATCATCAATTTACTTATATTTTATATAAGTTTATTTTTGGGATTAATGACACATTTTTCTAAAAAATATTTTTAAGAACATAATGTGTTTTTGTCTTAGTAAATTAAATTCATCTCTATTTATTAAAATTTTAATGAAATATATATATTATATATTCAATAATATATTTTAACATTAATTTAATTATTTTTAAAAGTAATTTAATGTTTTTAAATAATGTTTTAAGCTTAACAATTAATTCTTCTAAAATGAGTTTTCATTGCAGGTTGTATACTTTTTTGAAATTAAATTCTTCAACTTATAGAAATTGAATCTAGTAAAATGTATTCAATATTTTTGAAACATAATAATAATTATAATATAATAGGTTGAAATTAATTTTTGTTCATAATGAATAGTAAAACAATAAAATTTCATTAGCACGATTAAGGTTAAAATGAGTTTACCGAGGGGAGGGGGTGTTAAAATAAGTGATAAGTTTAAGATTTCCACCCAAAGTTAGATAATTATTGTTGGTTGAATATATTTCAACATTATATCATCTTTAATTATTATACCTTCCCATTTGAAGCTACATTTCAAGGAAATTGGCCTTAAATCATTGATATATTTTAAGAAATTCCATGTGTGCGTCTCCTCTCAATTATAAAAGGGATTCTATTCTCCCCTATTATTCACACCATTTTATACTTCTATATCATAAAAAGACTAATAAAATTAGTTCCTATCATCTTTTACTTCATCCTAGAACTTATGGTCTTCTTCTAAGACCAATCCTTCAAGGATTAAGGTTTAAGCCAATTGAGGTCTCTCAATAAAGCGGTATAGATCTTAACCAATCTCTTTCAGTTTTTTATATTCTTATACTTCCTCTAAACATGTGGTATAAATAAAAAAATGATTAATAATGTATAATAAATAAAATTACTTTCCATTATAGTGATATAAAAACCATTTACCACCTCTTCCTAATCAAGTGGGAGATGAAAGTATCACTCATTCACACGTGTAGGCTAACACCACCACATAGCGATGCAATTCAGTTTCCACAAAAACAATTCATAGATGATTATTATGTTATAAAATATTATAATTATATATATATAATGAATATATATGATATTTATATCATTATTAACATTTTTTAACTAAAGGAACCATGATCTAAGTGCATGAACCATAACAGCCAAGACAAAACATACATAAAAAATGAAGCAGTTAACACCCAAAATAACGATAATAATGAATGATTGTTAATGACGGAGTGATAATATGTTATATGTAAAATATTTATGGTATTATAGGTATGATTATTGTTATATTATATATTTATAATAAAATTTAAATTAATTATATAGGAGTTTAGAGTTCTTATGAAGCAAGACTTTCTCGAGGTCATGGTTTTATGTTACAGTCTCATTTTTACTAGGATTATTCATGATTATATTTTCTAATGATGAAATTTTATGATATATCTCTCTTAAATATTATGTATTTTATTCTAGTATGATTATTTTTTATATATTTATTTTTTTCCTTTCAACTTATTCTCTTTAATTACACAAGATATCAAAAGATTCTTTTTATGGAAACCAACCTTATTTTTCCCTATAGTCAAGAATATTTTATTCCATGTAAATTTTTTATTTAAATTTTTTTCAAGAATACTTTTAATTTTATAAAAATATATTTTAATTTTTTTTGGATATATTTTAATTTTTAAACCAATTTTTTAGTGGAAAAATCTTATTATTTTCCAAATGTGGTAATTTTGACTTTTTACTGAAAATTTGAATTTATTTTTTGTTTTAACATACACTACATTAAAATATTCCCCTTCCATCATAAATACTATTTTATTTAAATATATTTTTTAAGTTTCCTATATTATATTATAATAAAATGTTATCCTTAATATTTTTTCAAATTTTAGATTCTAAATAAGTGGTTTTAAATATAAAGGAAATTTCTCTCAAGAAATTTTCTAGTGGTCTTCTCTAGGTAATTTTATCTATAACATATACTTTGATATTACTTATGCTTTTTTGGGGGTATTATCTAATTTTACCATATTTTTTATTTCTCTAGATGGTTTATGATTATAATAATGAAAATTTTATGAACCCTGTATCTTTTATAAAAGTTATGATATGATGATATGATGAATGTTTTATGATATTGTAGCACAAAAATATCTGATTTACATTATGTTATGGGTGGTTTAGAAATTATATAGCCCTCAAATGCATAAAGTAAAGAAGTATATATCATGAGATATTAAGGACTTGAATGGGAAGTGAACCCAGTTAAGTAAGGGGTGATAAAAAACTATTCTATTGAATATTTTATTGATAATAAATGATATAATTTCCTCACATTGTGTTAAATATGTTTAATTAGAAAGTATTTGGGATTAGATCATTCATTTGAATATTTGATGAAAATTCTAGTTTTAACCTTTATAGTTCACTGTAGTATTTCAAAGATAAATATTTTTATATTTATTCTTTGAATTTTAAATTTTTTAACCGTGTTTAGAACTTAATTTTATACAACTTTTATTCAGGACACTAGATCCAAATAATGAAGTTGGATGGAGTAATTGGGCTATAAAGTCAAAGGTGGGATGGACACATCAGAATGGAAAAGATTATGTATTTCGGCCATAAATCCTTCTTATAGGCTTGGATTGAGCCCAAATTTTTATATGAGATAGGGGACACATATCCACACATATGATCCTTCTGGAAGGCCGTACTATTCACTCGTTTTGGTGGTCAAATGGGCGGTGCAAGTTGGCATAAAATATTTAGCCGAGATTCTCCATTCACACTTGAAACCACTTTGAACCTAGCCTCCCCACCACTCTATAAATTGGTGTTTTTCTCATTTGGTGGGGTTGGGACGTGAATTGGGATGTTTAGGGCAGAGGAGAATTGGATCCACTCAAATTATCCAACCATTTCAATAAGGGTAGGTCTTGAAGCAATGATCCCTTCGACGAAGCCTTCTTCTTCTCCTTCATGTTGTAATGATTTTATTTGTGTAATAAACTTATTTGTTATTCTTTTATTTCTTCTCTTTTATTATGTTTTGCTTAAATTTATTCTTCTCTTGATCTTCCTAATTGGGTTGGAATTCTTGAGTAGAAGTGTTATTGGGTTATACCCATTATAAACCTTTGCACATGAAAAACGCTTCTACGATGATTACGCCACCCATGGAAGAGTAGTCTTTTAGTAATCGATCGAACTCTATTCTTCTTCATTATTTTATTTTGAATCAATGATCTAATGTAATTCACATAATATGATCCATTAATTGTGTTTTTAAATTACAATAAACTAATCAAGCAATTGAACAATTAATACAAAAACACGTGAGGTCGATATTTTGTGTAAATTGTGAGAGCGTGATCTTAATCCGTAATACAAGACCACACGGGATAAATTTGTAGAGTTAAAATATAATCCCTAAAAAAAATTCATCCTCATTTCCAGAATGTATATGTGCTCTAATTAACCACTGACCATAATCTATCCTTAGAACAAAAATCAAAGCAGGGTGCTGTGATTGTGTGTTCCGAAGCTAGCCTAGGGTTTAAGTAATTTCATATTTGTGGTTAAGTTAACTCTCGTAGGGTTCGAGGGATAAAAAATTAGGGGATCATAATTAAGTGGATATTTATTTAAATGATAATGATTAATAAGTGAATGAATAGGTAGAGTTAGATCTATTATTCCTTTTAAAATAGATTTATAAAAAAACATCTTCTTGTTGTGTCATTTTAATTGAAATTCATTTCAAAGAAAAAAACAAAAAAATATAAAATCTTTTTCAAGAAAACTTCTTATAGATTCATAAACTATAAAAAACCCCAATACTTTAAAGTAGTGTTTTTATTCTATTCTATTTTATTTTTTTAGAATACCTTTAATAAGTTGTTAAATTCACTTCCTCCTTTGAGAGACGACCTTGGTCAGCCACTCTGCTACACCTAAGTATCCAAAAATCACACTAACAATTTGAGGGTGCCCATGACAGCACTATTTCAAGGGGATTTGTCAAATAATATAGTATTGGGAGTGAACCATGACTAAGGAAATTATGGAATAAGGAGTGAACCAAATACACTATGATAGTATTGGCAATGAGCCTTGGATAATGAAATTATTTTCTATGATTATGTGCATACCAAAAATTTATGACATATTATTATGATATTTTTCATGGATCATGATTGATTATTGATTATTACAAAAACTTAATTCTTATATCTTTTGGTTGATAATTCATTTTACATGTTTCATGATTATGATATATGAATTTTTTGGTATGATTTTACAAGTTTCATCTCATGTTATCATACCCATATTCCTATCTTTTAGTCATTTTTGATAATTTATTGATATCTCTTATGTTTAACCTTAATGATCATATAATTTCACCCTTTCTTATGTCTCTATTCTCGAAGTTATAGAGATTTTTTTAAAGTATGTTATGTCTAAAAAGGGTTCTATTTATAATGAAAAAATGGGAAATGATATAGATCATTTGTGTTCCAGGTTTTTATGTAACTATGTTTTAAAATACATTGAAACATTGTTTTTTATGGAGTGGATTATATTTATATGTATGTCATATTTTTTATAATAAGATCTACTATTTTTGTATGAAAAGTACCAGTCTCTATAGTTAGTATTGGAGTAAGTTTTAGTAACTTTTAGAAACTAGGATGATGAAAATTTAGTGACAACCCTTAGGATAAGCCTAAGTACAAGAGATTATCACAAGTTATGGTAAATAAGTAAGTGTGGCTTACCTAATAAAATACATCCCTATCTAGATAATATTAGTGGTTGTGGTTTCAGCACATATCCATTTAGGGGTGATATCCCTAAAAAGAGTTATTCATGTATATTATAGACATCATTCTAGTGCACAGTGAATCAACTCTCACTGAAAACTTAATTTGACACTCCTGAGGGATATGATTTGGTGAATTCAATTTATATTTATGATCTATTATGAATTAATTGGGTAGATAATGACCAAGGATTACCTAGGTTAAAACTAAGGTGTTATCGATTGAAAACACTGAGCCATGATCTAGGCATACTATAAATGGTTTTCATGATTATATGATTTCCCACTATGATTATTATTTCTGATACTATGATTTTTTATTTTAATTAATGGATTAAACCATAAGGAACTGTATTAATGATGAATTTTATGGACAACACAATTATTTACCCTCTGAGAAACCGAATGATATTGGAGATGAGCTAAAAATATTATTTATATTCTTATATGAATTTCTTAATACATGAATCATGATGATATTTCATTTGAGAAAAGGAAGTAACAAAATATTGTTAGCTACTTCATGAGGAAACATCCACCTTCTTTTAGTGGGTTAACTAATCCACTAATTACTGGGAAATTGACTAGTACCACTGAAAATATATTTTACATCCTTGAGTTCTTAGAATCTAAAATGGTTATCTTTAATATTTATAATTTAGAAGGTGAAGTTGATCAATAGTGGAATCATATCAAGAAAATGGGGCAATGAGATGAAATTGAATCCATAGAGTTAGACGTGTTTAGAAGCTTATTTTTAATAAGTACTTTCCCCTTATTATTTGTAAAAATATGGATAAGTAATTACTTGATCTTAAACAGAAGGATGAAGAATCTGCTGGTACCCATGAGGAAAATTGTATAAGACTTGAGAGGTAGAATTTAATTATTGTTATTGAACCATAAAGTAAGATTGATCAATTCTTAAGTGGAATAAAGGAAATTATCTAAAGAGGGTTACCAATAATGGACTTCAATAGCTAATAATAAATCACTAGATGTGCTATTAAATTGGAAATAAAGATTTAAGTGACCCATAAATATCATGGTTTTAATAAGAAATGAATGATGTAATTCAAAGGAAATTCTAATAAAAAAACATGCAGGGAATAATATTATTTTTAATATATGCTAGAAGTGTGGAACGAAGCATAAAAAAATTATATTAAGGGGAATCGTAAATATTTTATGTGTTAAAAATAGGGCCATCAGATAATGGAATGAAAAATTAATGGTAAGAAGATAGGTGATGATACAAATTGAGATAAACCTCCATAGAATTCACCACTCACACTTTAATTCTATAATTTAAAGGAATATGGATATTATGAAAACCAATGCTTAAAATTGAGGGTTAATGATAATGATCTATGTCAATAACCAATTAATCTTATAGATAAAGGGAAATATAATGTGACCACTATTTCTAATGTGGGGTGTGATAATGAAGTGAAAGGTAAACTTACCATCCACTCAAGAACTTCTAATGTATTATTTGATTATATTTTTATCCACTATTTAATATCAAAATATTTTTTAAGGGTATTTTATTACTACCTAAATGATTAGTTTTTGAAATAATAATAAAAATTCCTAAATATATGATGAACTCATATCAAGTATGTAAATATTCCCCAATTTAATTTTATGGTAATTTCATCCCTTCAAATCTTGTTATTATTTCTCTATTAGAATTTAATGTGATTTTGGGCAAGGATTAGCTTTATTTTTATATATCCCATATCAATTTACAAGGAAGGGAAGTTAAATTTTATTTTATAAACCAACATATGATTATCAATCAACGTGAGAATAAATATGAAATTCCATTAGAAATTATATATGTTTTATCAGTCTTTATTCTTATTTGTTGGTGGTATTTATCTCACAGGGTCGAGGACAAACTCAACATTGAAAATATGCCTATTATATGGGTGTTTTTTGATGTATTTATAAAAGAGTTACTTTTTATTACTCTAAATCATGATGTTTTGTTTTTATCAGAACTCATACCCAGTAGTATACCTAATTTAATTACTCCATATAGAGTGTCACTGTTTGAGTTCCATAAATTGAAGAAGTATCTCTAGGAGAATCCAGACAAGGGTTTCATTCATCCATGTGCATCACCATGGGGTGCACCTATTATTTTTTTTACCAAATATGGAAAAATAAATATTTGTATTGATTATCAAGAACTTAATAATATCATGATCAAGAATAAGTAGAATCTACCCCATAATGATGATTTTTTTGATCAATTATAAGAAGATCAATATTTTTCCAAGATTGATCTTTTATATGGATACTATCAACTAAGGGTAAAAAGAGAAGAAATAAATAAGAAAACCTTTCAGTCCTAGTATGGAACATATGAATTTATATTCATGCTATTTGGTTTTACTAATTCACTAACTGTTTTCATGAATTTATTAAATAGAGTCTTTTGAGATTATTGTGATTAGTTTGTGGTAGTCTTTTTAGATGATATTATTATATATTTCAAGGGAAATGAAGAGTTTGAATATCACCTGAGGATTGTGATGAAGAACTTATGGAAGTATAAATTGCATGAAAAATTTACCACATTTGAAATTTGGCTACATAAAGTTTCATTTTTGGGTAAAATAATCTCAAGAAAGGGTATATCGATGGATCAAAAAAAGACTAAAATTATAAAAAATTGGTCTAAATAAATCATTATGGTTTAGATACATATTTTTCTTAGATTTAGTAAATATTATCAATTAAATATGAAGGATATATAATATATATCTAATCCAATATCTAAGTTAACTGAGAATAGTGTTAAGTTACTTTGGACTAATGTATGTGAATAAAATTTCAAGAAACATAAGATAATTCTAGACTATGAACATATGCTCATACTATCCTATAATAGAGAAGTGTTTTTGATTAAAAATGTTTCATAAAAATTGGATGTGTTGTGTTCTCTTAAAAAATGATATGTTGATAAATTATGCCTCACACAAATTTTAGGTTAATGAGAAAAATTACCTAAATCATGATTTGGAGTTAGCAGTGATAATATTTTTATTAAAGATATTGAGAAATTATATTTATAGGGAATGGTGTGAAATATATAATTATGACAAAAGTTTATATTATGTATTCATCCAAAAATAGTTGAATATGTACCAAAGAAGATAGTTTTATTTGACTAAGGATTATGACTGCTTAATACATTACCATTATTGGAATGTGAAAAAGGTGGGTGATGATTTGAGTCAAAAGAATCATGCTAGATTATATATGATGAGGATCACAAAAGATCCAATATTTTTTGATTTGAAATAGATGGACCATGAAAAATTTATGTAAGGGGATAAATATTATCTTTACCAAATGAGTGTTCAACCATATATCCATATAAAGATTAAATAGGTGAAGAAGAAGGATACATATCTACAAAAGAAGGCGAGAAAATTTCATTTTTTCAATATTGATTGTGATTAAATTTTTAGTTTCAGATTATCATCACATGATCCATCAATACAAGAACCTAAGAATAAAATATTGGAATAACCTCATTACTCATCATTATTTATTCATCATATAAGTACGAATATGTATAGATATTTGAATGAGAATTTTTGGTGGGAAAACATGAACAAAAGGTATTGTGGAGTATGTATCTTGGTTCTTGGTAGGTCATCCAGTTAAGTTTGAGAGACATATTTCTAAGGGGTTGTTACAACCATTACCTATAACAAAATTTAAATGGAAAAATATCACAACGGGTTTCATTGTGAGACTCCCCAAAACATCTAAATGATATAATTCTATTTTGATTCTATTTAATTCTCAAATGGCCCAAAGGCCTTCAAATTTTTTATTATATGATAAAGCCCCATTTTAAGGGATGAAGGGGGTGAAAACACAAAGATATCATGGACATAGGGCAATACACTTGAAGCATAGAAAGAATAAAAAACCAGAAAGATATCACGGAACAGCTCCTCCCTAGCATTTGAACATGAAAAAACTCTCCACCATTGCAAGGCTAATCAGCAAGCAAGTGTCCTGTGTCTAGCACAAGTCCAATCCAATGGCTGATTCTATACCCTCTCAAACAAACAAATCCAAAAAACCCATCAAAGATGAAGCGCCAGCTCTGAAACCTCCTCTGAAGTCTGTTTATGAATTCATCTGGATCACAAACTTCCCTCCATCAAACAACAAACAATTCAAGTAGAGAAAAAAAAACCACCATGTTGTGACGCTGATCCCAGGGCCACAAGGGACCATTCCAGCAAATTCAAAAGGACCTTCACAAATAAAATACACACCATACTACAAAAATCAGTGCCAAAAAAACAAAAACAAAAACCATTGATCTGAAAAACCACCATAGAAATCATAAACCAGTTCCTCCCTCCCTCCGATTCGCTCAGAAGCCAATGTCGAGCCACTTCGGGGTGACAAAGCATGCTGAAGCTGTCGCCGGGCCACGCCACCGTGAGCCTAAGATCCTGAAGTTGAGTCTGCATTGAAGCCAACGCCCAGCCGCTGCCAAGCCATCATGAAACTGGATCCTTGAACTCTAAATCCGTAGCTGACGAGGTCAATGCCGAATCCAACGACGAGCTGAGATCTGTCAGATTTACCACCGAGCAAGGTTGAGACGGCTGTTGTGGAGCCAAGGGTACCCAATGCCACCCGAGTGAAGCCGATGCCAGTGAGGAAGACATCCAATGTCGAGCCAGGCTTTGCCGAGATGATGCCGACCCGAGGACGAGGCAGATGGCACTGAACTATTCGAGAAAAGTTGGAAGAGGGGAGAAGGGGAAAACTGGAAGGAAACCCTAGGCGGCACAGAGGGGAAGGACGCCGCCACTCAGAGGCCGAGTATCCATAAGGATTGTATTTAATTATCTTAGGAATCCAATGCACTTCATTACTATCATAGAAGATTTATAACTTTATAATATTTATAAGATATATATTAAATAAGTGGTAAGGTTACATGGGGAACCATATTCTATTCTATCTGATTAGGATATGTGGTTTACCTCAATGCCTTTGAGAAGACTTTAGTAAGCTCTAGATACAGATTTTTGTTTCAGTATTAGTTATCATACTTAGACAGATGGTCAATCTAATAGGACTATTAAAACTCTTGAGGACATATTAAGATCCTATTATCTATATTTTAAAAGTAGTTAGGATCAAAACCTTCCTCTAGTTTTGTTTTCTTACAATAATATCTTTTACTTGAGAAATATGACGGCTACTCATGAATCCCTCTATAGAAATTAGTGTAGAATACCGATATAAAAGGATGAAGTTAGGTAATGAAATCAATTAGGACTTGATCTTGATATAGAAACAATAAAGAAGGTTAAATCCATTCAGTATCATATCAAATTAACTCAGAGTCGACCAAAGAGTTATGATGATAATATTTAGTGAGATCTATAATTATATATTTGTGAAAAGGTTTTCCTTTGAATTTCCCCATGGAATAAGGTTATGAGATTTCAAAATAAGGGAAATATAAACCCTATGTATATTGGTACATTCATGATTATTAACCGTGTATGGATTGTACCTTATCACATAACACTCCTTCCATTCCTATCTAAAGTTCATGATGTGTTCCATGTATTTATCATGAGTTAGTATATTACTGATCCTTCACATTTAATAAAATAAGAGGTTATAATAATAGATTATGGTATTTTTTATTAAGAATAATATGTATAAATCTTTTATCATAGTGATAAATTTATGCATAACATGAATACTCGACTAGTTAAAGTTTTTTGGAGGAATAAAAAATATGAGGATTATAAGTGAGAACCCAAGGATGTGATGAAGTAGATATATAATCATTTTTTACTACAGTGTTATAATTTCAAGGGATAAATTCATTTTAATGAAAGTATATTATAACACCAGAATATTTTATATATATAACACTTCAATTATTCGATAGCTTACCTTACATGTAACAATAAGTCTATATAAACTAGGATATAGAAAAACACTGTAATAAATATGTTAAATTGGAAGGTGTGAATAATAATAAACACTTTATAAAAAATATTTATAAATTTTTTAACAATAAAAATTTATTGATAAATGTGTAATAAATAAGTATTTAGTTTTCAATAAAGTCATTTTATGCTTTAAAAATATATTTTCTTCAGAAACGATTTTTATCTCATTTTTGCATATGAAAATTATAATTTATTTCTACCATTTTTAGAAATTTTATTTTAGAAAATGAATATCATTTTAGAAATCATCATTTCAATATTACCTTAGGATGATTTTTTAGGATTTTTCTAAAAAGATTTACTTTTTCAGTGAATTGTGGAAAATACCAATTTTTATAAAAACTAAAATTTATTTTCAATTAAAAACCCCATTATGTTTTGAATTTTATCTTTATGTTACACAAGTATCTTTTAATTAAAAATAATCTAATTAATTACATAATAATCATAATTTTACTTTATTTTTTATATAAGTTTCTATTTGGGATTAAAGATATATTTTTTGAAAAATTATTTTTATGCGTGATAAGTGTTTTATCTTAATAAATGAAATTAATATATATTAATTAATTTTTATAATGTTATTTAAAGATTTAATATTAAATAGTAAATTTTAAAATTAATTTTAGGGTTTTTAAAAGGAATGAAATGTAAGTATTTTATATTTTTTACTTAAATATTCATTCTTTTAAAATGAGTTTTTTTACATGTTTCACGCTTATTTAAAATTAAATTCTACCACTTATATAAATTTTTTCTAATAAAATTTATTTCATATTTTTAATAATCATAATTAATATAATATAATAGGGTTAACTTAATTTTTTTTCATAGTGAAGAATAAAATAGTAAAATTTTGTTACCATAGTTAAAGTCACAACGAGTTTACGAGAGTGATGGGGGGGGGGTTAAACTAAGATAAAATGGATTAATTTCCACCCAAACATATCTAATTATTATCATTCAAATATATTTAAACCTTATCTTATTATAACTTAAAATACCAGTCCATTTTTTCCACTTTCTAATGAGAGTTACCTTATATCAATGAAATATTTGAAGAAATTCCTTGTGTGTCTCCACCCTCAATTATAAAAGGGAACCTATTATCCTACCTTATTCACACTATTTGAGCCTTAAATTTTAGATAATACCTACTAAAAAACCTTTCTATAATCCTTACCATTATCTTATATACTATATCCCTTTTCTAATTCCAATCCTTTGAGGCTTATGGTGTAATTCAAAGGAGGTCTCTCACAAAAGAGGTATAGATCTAAACCAAGCTCTTTCAATTTTATTTCTTATCCTACATCCTATAAACATATAGTATCCAAAAAAAAATTATAACTAAAATATCTCAAATATACAAATATTTTATTATTGTTATGTCACAACCATTTACCACCTCTACTCAGTCAAATGTGAGATGAAAGTATCACTCATGTGTATGTGTGGACTACCACCGAAATGATGCGATACAATTCACCTTCCACCACCATCATTCATGGTTTTTTGTTATGATATATTTAATATTTATATATTATATTTATTTTATAATAATTATTCTATAATGGTGAATAAATATTTCCCTTTCTTTTGTTCCATCCATCAAAAAATGGAAACATCACTCGTGAGTACATATAGATTCCCCTATCCATGTAGTGATGCAATTAATTTTTCATGATTGATTTATATGAATGGTTATAATTATGTATACAATGAATATATATGATATTTATATCAATATTAACATTCTGGAGAGGAAGGAATCCTTATTTAATTGCATGGACCCTAACCGCCGAATGATAACATTCATGAAAAATGAAGTAGTTAACACTCAAAATGATGATGATAATGAAATATTTTTAATGAAAAGGTGATAAGATGTTATAAAAAACCATTTATTTTATTATAGGTATGATTATGGTTCAGTTATATGAGTATAATATAATTTAAAATTATTATATATAATTTTAGATAACTTATTAAGAAAGATGGACTTGAGGTAATAGTTTTATATTATAATATCATTTTTACCAGGATTATTTATTCTTAAATTCTCCAATGATGAAATTTTATGATATATATCTCCCAAATATTATGTATTTTCTTATACGTATGTTATTTTTATATATTTCATGTTTTTGTTTCATTTTTCTATCATTAAGTACTCAAGATACTAGAATAATGCTTTTAAACAAAAATCAATATTGTTTTCCCTCTAGTCTCGAATATTTTCATCCATGTAAATATTTTTCAATAGAATGTTTTCAAGATATTTTTTATACCATAAAAAATTATTTAATGTAGTTTTTTATATTTATTTTACTTTTTATTTCCAAGTTTTAAAGGGAACCTTCTTATGATTTTCCAAATGTGGTAATTTTGAATTTTTATCAAATATATATAAGGATTTTTTTAATATAAACCGCATGAATGAATTCCCCCACCATCATGAATAGAATTTTATTTATATATTCAATTATAAGATTACTTTTTTTCTTTGAAAAAGAAATTTTTTCCTTCACTATTTTGTAAATTTTTATATTATAAATAAGTTATTTCAAATTTAAAGGGAATTTTACTCAAGAAATGTTCTAATGATATTTTAAAGATAACTTTATCTATAACAACGTCCTTTAATGTTCCTTATGATTTAGTAAGTGTATGATACAACCTTTCTATATTTATTTTTTCTCTGGATGTTTTATTATTATGATAATAAAATGTTTTCAAAACCCATTTCCTTTCCATAGGTTATCATTTGATGATGTGATGAATCTTTTATGATCTTATGGTACACATATGTATGAATTTAATTATGTGATGGTTGTTCCTAGAATTTTATAGACCTCTAATGAAATGTTTAAATAAGGATATATCATTAGATAATAAAGACTATAATTATGAGAGAAGCATATTTAGTAATGGAATTTGTCTAATAATATAGATTTTTTAGTGAATCTTGACTAAGGAAATGACTAAATGGAGAGTGAAACCAATCTAGTATAAGAGTATTTTTAGTGATCCTTGAATAATGAAATTATTTTATTTACTTATTTTCATGAAAAAGAACTTATGAAATATGATAATGATATTTTTTCATGTCTCTTAATTTATTATTGATGACTCCACACTCTTATTTATTATGTCTTTCAATTGATAAAACTTTATGACATATTTCATAACTATGATATATGAATTTATTTTTATGATTTTCTTATGTTTGTATCATGTTCTCATATACATATGCATATCTTATTCATACTTATGTTCATTTATTGACATCTTTTTTATACTTACCCTTACTGAGAAACTAATCTCACCCTTTCTTAGGTTTCCCTTTCACAAGTTAGGAGATATTTTTTAAGTACGTTATGTCTATAAAGGGTTCTAGTTGTGAATAACTAAATAGGAAATGATATAAAACAATTATATACCCATTGTTTATATATACATGTTTTCAAAGACACAAAAACATTTGAAGTTTTGGTGTGGATCATATTAATAAGTAATGAAATTTTTTGATAATAATATGTAGTATTTATGTATAAAAATTATGGGTCACTATAACCCATGATTTATTGAGTTTTCCAATTGAATTCTTCCCAAAATTAGTTTTTATATGTTTTTATTTAATTAAAAATTGACTAATAAAGTTTATGCACTCTTGTTTTGGTTTTCATGGAAATTGGTGTATTATATGTGATTAATCAAATTCATAAAGGGGTTTTTATATGAATTTAAAATTATCAATTGATATTTTTGTTTTTTGATACGTCCATATGATTTTATTAAGGTCCTAGGGTATTTTTTGACCTGGTTTCCTATTTTTTATGGATTTTGGTGGGTTTATAATAGTCAATCCTTTGTTTTTGATGATTTTATTGATGTGTGTTTAATTTTTATTTCCCTTGGAATGTTCTATGAATGCCAATACACACACATGATGATTTGAACTTAAATATATGTATGTACTTGTATATATATATATATATATATTTATTTATTTGTGTGTGTAAGTATATATATATGGGATTTCATAGGATGTATTTATTTAGTCTTGGATTTGTAAATTTTTCTCTTGGTTATCAAAGATAAACTAAAATGGATTGTTTTTCTTTGATGAAATTTTAACATCCTAAAGGGGAAAGAAAATTTCATTGAAAAAATAGTGTTAAAATAGTCTATTGGAAGGGATTTTAAATCTATCTTTTTAAGAAAGAGGTATCAACTCCCCAGGGAGCACATTAGATGAACTGAAATAATTTCTACTCCTCCCTTTGTTTTCTAATCCACAATAAAAATAATTTTCCTCTCTAAAATCACATGTAATGAAATAATTCACCATTCAGAGATATCCAAGAAATTGATCCATGATGTGGTTACCTTCTAGCATAAATAAAAATGACTAGATATGACATCTTACATGATATAGGAAGAGTCAAATTCAAACCATAAGTTATCCAATCCTCACTATTATTCTATATCCAATGATTTGATCATTCCAAGAATTCAATCCTTAATATATTATGTGATTCCATAGGTTCTGTACACAAAGCTCATAAAAATACTATTTCAATCTCTAAAAATGACACCAAAATCCGCATGACTAAGATTACCTATTGAAGTACCATCAATGTTTCATTTGATCCACCTAATAAAATTTGAGTTCCAAATAAATTCTAGAGTTCCTTTATGAAGAAAAAAATTACCTACAATATCAAATCATTTTATGACAGAAAAATCATGAATGGAATTACCACCGTGGACATTCTATATAAAATTTCCATTTCTCAGTTCAACCATGATTTGATCCTTGGTGGATTGCATGCCAATTGGAGCCTAGTTATTCCTTATTCTATTTCTTATAATCTATATGATGTGTAATAGTTCATTTCTGACCACTATAAGAAAATTCATCATTTTTAGAGATAAATCAAGGTTGGGGCATGCCTTGAAAATTTCTTTCACGTACTCTGTTGGGGGGGGGGGCTTTAAACATGTCAAATATCGAAAACCACAAAGATGATGTGGTGTTAAATATTAATAACATAATATTCACATATTAATTTTATTTATTACATATAATTTATTTAGAGCATAAGGAAATTCCTATTTCTTGAAGTTAGTAATAAATAGGGAGTTTCAAGTGGACCATCCTCTAAATAAATGTAAATATGGAAGGCCTAATCTATATTTTATTAAAATTATTGATCAAAATATATATCTACCCAAGTTTTAAATTTGTGTAATACACTCTAGAGGTAATCATATCATTAATAGTAGGTTTATATATAATCAAATCATAATGATTTATGATGTTTTAATTCATATGAATAGCTATAATTACATCTGGAAGACTTTACAAGTTTCCCATTTGATCCTTAATGTCGAGATTGATGTAAAAAATTTGATCAGAGGGTCTTAGAAGATAAAAAAGAGTCACACCTATCTAAATATAAAGACAACCATTCAATGAATAATTCCTATTAACAATCCGGTGATAATTTAAAGAAATGATGAAGAAAATATTTTTAAAGGCTGCCCAGACTAAGGATTCCATGTAATTCAGATTCCTAGATTTCAACTTTCATAAGAATCTCAATCTTGAAAATCAAATAGAGTTTTATTTATAATTTATAACTATCCATATAAATCGGGCTTGAATGGATTTATTGAAATTTATAATGTTCTTAATTATGATTACTATAAGAGAAAAATGGTTACAACATTTTTTCTAAGGCACAATTATGATCTTTCTTTGAAGAATAGAACCTTTCCAAGCAGTTTTTTTAATAAAAGTGTTGATCTTCTTGATTAGTGTACTAGGAAAATTATACTATATAAAATAATAAAAAAGGTTATAAAAAATGATGTGCTTTATAAGGCACACTCTTCATACCATTTAAATATATTTACCTTTCCAATATTTTAAGAGTATTCAAACCTGACCCAAGATATGATTAATGTAATATGAACGAGGTCTTCCCCAGAATAAATTTACTATAAGGTAAGTGAAATGTAAGGATCCTTATCTAATTCCTTATTCATTGATAATACAAAATTTTCTAGTTGCTGAAATGTTTTTCCCAAAATAAATAAATGATTTGTTCCAACTGATCTCCTATCCTGAAACAATTTCATAGTGCATGAGATCATTTTTAATATTTTTAATATTCATTTTTCACTTTGGTGAATAGAATAATTTTATCATCATAAAATATATGTGAATGGGATGATAGACCTATAGTATCCTAAATGGTCTTTAAGTTATCATTTTCCATCATATTAAGAAGGATTTTTCTAAGGTAGTCTTACACAATGGAAAAGATAATGGCATGAATGTGATCTATTTTTCTCAACTCTATTTATCAGGTAATGTATCCTTCAGGGGATCCATTTATGAGAACATAAATATGTAGTGAGATAAAAATAAATTCAACCTAATAAAAAAATCCTTCATCAAATCCAAAGTTGTATATCACTTTACAAATGAATATCCAATCCATATTGTAAAAGGATTTTTTGATATCAAGGTTCAAAGAAATGTTACCTCCCCTGATAGATTTTCTCAACTGATTTACACATTCTGAGGTAGTTTTAATGTAATCCTATATTTTTATTCCTTTAACAAATCCAAATGGATTTTGGGAAATAATTTGGTTAGATATTCTAGAAATTCTATTGGCTATAATTATGTATATAATTTTAAGGATAATATTGACAAGGGAAACCATCCTAAAAGAACTAATGTCATTTTTATTTTACACTTTTGGGATGAGATCAAGGAATTGATAATTTACACCATTTTTGAGAGATACTCCTCTAAATAATTGAATAACCAACCTATAAACATCTTGTTGAATAATATACCAGAACATTTCGAAGAAAAAATTGGTTAAACCATCTCATCCTAAAGAGCTCCTGATATTAAAGCTAAGTCAACATATTTAATCTCAAATTCAATAGTGATATATGTTAACAAGATATTTTCATCATTATTTTAAATTTTAAGAATGATACCTTATCACAACCCAGAGTTGAATACAGAGACTTTAAAAATAGAATAAAGAAATTGACCACATGGTTAGTAATATATATTTTATCATCCGAAATCTGATCACCATACTTCAGGTGTGAAAATTGATGGTTAAATTTTCTGGCTCTTTGAAGTGAGTTGAATATATTTTTTTATACCGCCACCATTAATACAACTTGTTTTAAAATCCTATTTTCTAATACTCTCATTGAAATTTAAGAGACTGTTAAGCTTAGTTGGATCCTTAAGTTCATTTTTCAGATTTATTCAGAAATCCCTATTGGTGCTTCCCTTTTTTATGTGTTGTAAATTAGATTCTAGAGAGGAAATATACATTTCTAATTCACTAGAACATGTCATACTCCACTCTTTCATTTTCACCTCAAGAAATTTCTACTTGAGAATGTTGTCCAAGGAATTTTCCTTATAGTCATCCAAAGTCTATATATCATCAAAAATATTTCTAAACTCCAAATGATAATCCCAAGAATTGTTGAATCAAAAAGGTAATAAAATTTTCACTTCTTTTTCATAAATCTCATTAAAATAGGAGGATGAAATGTTTTTTTTGCAAATGTGATGCATGATATTGAACCCTACATGATCAAATAAGCTTCATTAATAAATGAACTATCAATCTTAAGTGTACTTAGATCATAATAGATTAACTTAAAAAATATGGATTCTTTCAATGAATGATTTTAACTCCCTTTATAAAATATAATTGTTCAAATCCCACAGTTTTTCATCAGAATTATGTATTTAATTGATGTAACCAATTAAGGACTATGTATCATTAATAAATTTAGAAAGGGAACATTTTTACAACCATAAATATTTTCTTTTATAATATCTTTTAATGTTATAGAAAAAAGAGAAAAATTATTTCTTCTTAGTCCATTTAAAACTACATGTTATTAACTGATAACAAAGACTAAAAATAGTTTGTCCATCAAGTATTTCATGTAAAAAAACCCATAATATCTTAATATGAAAAGATTACTAGTTTGTACATAGTAGGTGATATCCCCATATCTTCATAGATGTAATTCTAGCATAGAATGATCTCTTAGACTCAGACAACCCAATCAAGTTAAGTTTATGAATCTAAATGAAATTACTTAGAGAACTGATAGTTTTATGGTTTTATAGACCCTGACTATTCCATAAAATAATTATCACTATGATTTGGTTATGGGGGTGAACCCCCCTCTATTTTGCTTACATAAATAATTTAACCTTTCTAATTTTCTTGTACCTCCAGATTTCTTAGAATTAGAAGAAATACTTTTATTCCCATTATTTCCAGATATGTCATCCATATTTCGTTCCATATCTACCATATTTGAGGGTGTAAAATAAATTTATTTGATTATAGTGACAGAAATGTTCCCTTTTATTGAATTAACAGAGATTTCTTGATTAAAATGCCCATAATTTTGAAGGTCATAGACCTAATTTTTTTATTTATCCCCGATGGTGACCATATCCATATTGATATAATATATTTGATTTATAACCTTGTTTTTAGGTTGTGATGAATTATTCTATAGCTCCTCAGTGTGTTTTGAGATAACCAAATCATTGATTTCCACAGTAATTTCTAAATCTAAACCAATGTCATTAACATCTGTCAACAAAATTTCCATCTTCTTATTCTCATTCATCATCTTTATGAAAGTAGATCCATTAGAGGTGTTAGGGGTAGTTATCCTTCTCTTCTTATTCAATAATATCTTTCCACGACCCCCAGTAGAACAATCCATGGTCTAAATCCTAACCCATTTCATAGATTCTTTTTTCTTTGAAGGCTCAACCTTTTCTATAATAAGTGATTCATTATTATTATTTTTTCTAGACTCATCCCATTCTTTAGGATCATTATCAAACATTATTTTCTTCATAACCACATAGAAATTGGAAATTTCTTACCCAAAAATCTTTCATACCTCACATAATTGTTGAACTTATTCAAAATAAACCTAAACCTAAACTTTTTTATCATTGAAAATAAGATTGATCACATTAGGAGGATTTTTTCCAAATAGAAATCAGTAATAATTATACCATACATACCAATATCTCCATTTAGAGTACGTTGAACCACTTTCAAGGGGGTACCAATGCATGAGGATAATTCATTGAGGATTTTTGGTTTCCAGAACACCCAAGTAATCCCATATAGTCTGATCCATATTTTCACAGTTGTGTGCCTCTGGTTTAAAGGATTGATGTTTATATACCATTCAAAGAATCTCAAGAAACCTAGTTTTAGATTAATTCTTCCATTCTTACCAGATGTATTGATAAACTCCTTATTCTCAAAGATGACATAAAATTGACCTTTCCCTAATAGAACTCACCTACCATCACTATTATTCATGCATATCCTAGACCTATTGGTGGGGGGGGGGTGAGAGATAAGGTTATGAGCTATTTATAATTAGATAAAATAGATATATTATGATGTTAGAGGCCATAGGGGAGTTCCACTAATGATGGTAGTTGAGGTAAGATATATGGTTATGACTTAGGAGATTCATTGATAGGACTAAAAATTTTTCCAATCCAAGTACATCTAGGATCACCCCACATGATATTTAGAAATTTCCCATAACTATATATCCTTTATTATTTCCTATATTTAATTTCATCATTTTTTCAATTATTATTATTCTCTTATGTTATAATCTATTGGTTCAACATTTCCCTTTAATTTCTTCTTATGTTGATCTTGTTTACTTTTGAAGTAGCATCTTCATTTGGTTTTATATTGAGATTCCAAAGTGTGGGTTTGGTGTTGTTTAAAAGGGTATTTCAAAAGAGTCATTTTAAAAAATGGATGGTTTAAGAAAGATATCAAAATATTCTCCTTGAAACATGTTTTATGTCTTAAATATGGTTTTGGTTTGGGATAGTCATGGTTGGTTTTTCTCGAAATATTTAAATGTATTATCTATCTATATTTTCAAAAAAGAATTAATAATTTGTTTTAGATAAGTATATTCATGGAAGATATAGTGATTTCCTACCAATATCTGTTATGATTAAACCCTACTTATGCCACATGATATTTGTAGACAGAAAACTAATTTTCCTATTCAGGTTTAGTTTTGGGATCCCTTAGGGAGATGGTTGTGGTTTTATGAATGGATAGTGACCAAGAGGTCACCTTGAGATAGTGTCATGTGTTTTGATTTTTATTTTATGTTTGGAATTTGAATTATCAATAAGAACTTCTATATATGTTATTATGAATTTATATTTTTGTGGTATTTTATATTGAGTTTTTCCTAGTTATTTAACTTTCTTATTCTCTATTTAGTGTTGTTTATATTTTGTATATTTTTATTCTTATTTTGAATAGTATCTGACATATTGAATGGTCAAGAAAATGTTATGGGTGGAAGCTCTATCTCATTTATAATCTATCTGTATGAAATCATTCTCATGACCTATCTTTGGATTCCCTACCACTAGTTTCCAGCCCTAGGTGTTTGGGAAAACACCTAGGGTATGTTATTGGCCATCTCAGGTGCCTAGTTTAGGGGTTATCTGTAGTTTTTTCATGAAAAAATTATACCATTGCCTATGAATTTTTTAGAGACCAATTTTTTAGAGAAACCTATGTTATTTGGGATGTCTGATAGATTGTAGATTATGGCTATCTCTACTTGAGAGTTCAGTATGGGAAGAGTGTTGTTAGATCTTACTCATTACAAGCCTCGAGTTTCCATAGGTTATTAGGTGGTATGTCTTGAATTTTGTAATTTATCTATTTATTTCACATTTAGTTTGATATAGATTGGTGTTATTTGAGATTATATCAAAGTTATATAATAAATTAAAATGTTTAACACATTTTTTAAGAGAATAATAAGGTAGAATAATAGGTGTATGGTTTAAAAATGTGGTCTATAAAACTGTGTAGAGACTGTATGAATGGAATTTTTTTACTTCTAATAAAATTTTTAAATGTTTCTTCATGGTACACCAAACTGTGTGGCCAAACCATGAACAACCACTATCCTCCCTTAAAATTTTGGGTTGTGACCCCTTTGATCCAGATTCTTTCATATTGTTTATAAAATATATTGATAAGATTTAAAAGATATATTTAGGGTATATTGTGGATTTATGGGTTGGGTAAATAGGGTTTTATAATTTAAATTTGGATTTTAAAGGATTAAATTTGGTTTTTGAATTTTTAAGGGGGGTGTTTCTTGAAATAAAATTAAAAGAGTTTAATATCGAGGACCAGTGGATGTTTTAAAGAAAGTATTTTGGTTGTTTTAATGTTATTTCAAACATGGGAAGTAAAATTTTAAATTAAGGAATGAGGTTTAAAGTGGTTTTTAAATTATGTTTTATGAATTTTATAATAAAATGTAATGTTTTCAAATGGCTTTGAAAGATAATTATCAAATTATGATTATTTATTTTGATGGATTCCCATTGATTATTATTTTAAGTTGATATTTAATTGGGGTTGGGTATGATTTATATTTGAGTTGATATTGATTGGTTGTTTTGTTTTATTTTTATTTATAGTATTCCTCCTAGTATATTTCTAAATAATTATAGGGGTTCAAGTGTGCCCATGTCAATTGGAGACTCCACCCAAACTCATGTTAATGTGGTGGAGTTGGTTTCCTATTAGGGTTTTTATATCTTTAATGGGGAACAATTTAATATAGTGGTTATGGATTGGATTGAGATAATTCTAGATGTAATTAAATATATGGGAACTATTTATGTCATGAGATTGAGGGTTATTCAATGTTTTAAGGGTAAATATTAGATTGGTGGAATATAGTCATCTCGACTTAGTTGTAGGTTAGAATGATGTGTTAGTTATTTGAGACCATGTTTGTTTAGTGGTTCCTCCCTAATGAGTTAAAATTGTTGAAAGTTGTAGAGATCAGGGGAATTTAGCAGGGAAAATAGATACTGAAAGAGTATGTTAACCATTTGAATAATCTGGTTCCTTTTTATCTTGTGCCATTTTCTAGTGATTCCCAAAAGAATCACTTGTTACAGAAGGGAATCCATTTTGGATCTCAGTTATTGAGTAATTTTTTTATGTATTGACCTCATTTAAATAATTTTTGGATATATTTTATTTTTTTGAGTTGGTTTCTTGAGTCAAACCCATGATGGGTGGTATATCTTTCTCCATCAGAGCACGTGATGGTTCCCCTTACAATGAGGAGTGTAAGCTGGAGGAACTGGTTTTGTGTGGATTTTATTATTTGGTTGTCACCTCTTCTAAAGTAGAAGCATGAAATTGTGTGCTTCCAGTGTAGTCTGTTTGGGTTTTCCAAACCATCTTACATAGATATTACAAATTCCTTTCAACCCTATAGTCAATTGAGACACATAGAGAAGTTTTTTATCCATAAGAATCACCCATTAAAGAAATCATTTTCAACCTCAAATTATTCATGGTAGTCCCATTTAGTGTTTTGAAAAATTCATCCTTTATTATTGTTAGTTTTGATATCTGGGGCATATTATTGGACGTTTGGTGTTCAATTATCCATTGGATATCGATCATTTTTCTTTGATGATTTATGGGTGTATTTTTTTATTTTATTACTTGAGTCTCCTTGTCTAGGACTTTGAGTTGTACCTTATTGTTATTATATTGAGCCACCATGATTATAATTCCTAAATGATGAGGATATGAACCTTAGGACTCTTTTTCATGGAATAATAATTAGGGAGTCCATATCTATGTTATATATTGGAGATATGTTCATTTTATATAGATTTAGTTGTTTCTAATGGATTTTAGAGATTAAGTTTTAGGTGACTTTTTATTTTCAGATATAGCCTTTGTCTTGTTCTACTTTATTTTGGAAATCAATTACTTTATTGGGGAAAAGTGTTATAGTGGGGAGTCTTATCATATCGTATCCATATTTATCCTTATTATTTTGTCTATTTAATTATTTTTGATATTTTCCTTTATTTTCAAGATGATATAGTGTGAAATTTTAAATTTTTGAAGACACAGTACATGCACACAATTAGTACTAACTCTATAGAAAACCATGTGGGGGCCTATAATTCTTCATACAACCCTTGTGCATTTTTATCTCATGGTTTTAATAACAATTTAGGGAAAATGTGTAGGTGTCTGGGTGAGTCTAGTGAGTGTTTTAAAATTGATGTATAGTTTAGTAAATCGTTCAACCAAATCATGTGAATTACTCGAAAATTTTAAAAACATGACTTACTCTATCCTTCCCCCAATTATACCCCAATCAAGACTCCCTCCTCCTCACTCAACCAAGATACCCAGAGGTAACCTTAAGCACATTACCCATGATTTTCCTGTGATTTTATTCTATTTTATCCATTAGTTCTTGGCATCACTTTTATGGTAATCCCTTTTCCTCTTTCCCAATTCCTATATTTCATATTTTCTTCCCTTCTCATGCCTTGGTTCCTTTTTATTCAAACCCTAAAGGGTGGGGTTTTATGTTGTCTTATGATTCTTGTTGGTTTAGGGTGTGTGTTTTTTTATCAGTTCTTTCTCTTCCCATATTTGAAGTTTCAATGCATCTGAACTCCATTTAAGGATGGTGGTTTTATGCCTTTTCCCTTTCTTTACATAACATGTTTTCTTGAGTTTTATAAATGTGTTATTCCCCAAATTTGTGTTTTTAGAGGTTTTTATTAAATTATAAAAACATTGATAAAAGATATAAATTTTTTTAGTCTTTAAGAAAATGATTATATTCTCTAGGTTTTATCAAATTCTTAAAGTGGTTTTATGTGGATTTTTATTTATTAATTGATATTTTGGAATTTTGATGCTTACATATGACTATATTAATAGATTTAGGTTTTTTTGACTTGGTTTATTATTTATTGTGTATTTTTTGTGTTGTTATCACAATGAATCCATTTTTATGTATTTATTAAAATGTGTCATCTGGTTTCTTACCTTGGTACATTATACGAATATTAATATATATATCTATGCATATAGATATGCTGTTAAATAAATATATTTAGTTGAAAACATATAAATATGTGTATAAGTATATATATATGTAGGATTTTTTAGGATTCATTTATTTAATTATGGGTTTGTAAATTATCTCGTGGTTTTCAAAGAGACTCTAAAATGGATTTCCAAATGAGAAGTTATAATTTAGACTCTTAAGAACATTTTGAAAATGAAATGATTTTGAATATATTTTTTAAATTTATTTTTTTAAGATGATATTAGTTTCAAATGAATGTCTTGGTTGGCACCTTCAGAATATTTTCAAAATTTAGTTTCACCCAAATAGAGTCCCCCATGTGTTTATATAATTATCATGGATTTGGATTAAGGGGGATTCACATTTGTAGTTTTATGGAGGTAGGATGGAGTTTTGATATTATATTATATTTATTATTCTTTACATTTAGTTGATGCACCTCACCTCCTATCACTGTTATTTTTGGGCATCCTAGACATATTAGTGATGGATGAAATATGTTTTTTACCTAGTCCTAATGAGATAGACTATATTTTTATGGGTTTAGATACCATAGGGGATTACCACCTATGAGGCTAGTTAAGGGAATCCAGATGGTTATTAACATTGGACCTTCCTAAATTGTCTTATAGATGGTTTGAACCAGAGCATGCCCAAGGTCACCTCAAAGGATTTTCTTGAATTTCCCATGAATATCTATCCTTTAGTATTTCCAATATTTATATTTATATTTGTTTCACTTTATTATTATATTTCTCTTCTGTTATACTCTATTGGTACCCCTTTTCTCTTATTTTGTTTATATTGATTTGATTTATTTATATAGTGGTTTTCCTTTTGGTTTATATTTAATTTCCTTGGTGAGGGTTTTATTAATATTTAAAAGTGGATTTCAAAAGATTTATTTTAAAATAAGGATGTTTGAAAAACTATTTCTAAATGTTTCATTAAAATATGATTTGATTTTAAAAGATGGTTTCGGTTTGGAAATCTCATGGTTGTTTTTTCTTAAAAGAACAAAAAATATACTCTATCTTTATTTTCAAATTATATTTGAATGTCTTATTTAGAAAAGTAAAATCAAGTAATTTTTGGTTATTTCATAATGATATCTTTTATAGTCATACCTTACTTTTTCCACTCAACTTTGGTAGAAATGAGTCATTTTTGTAGGTTTATGTTTTGTTTTGGGATCACATATGGATTTGGATATAGTTTTTTGAAAGGATGGGGACCAATAGTTCACCTAGTGATCATGTATCATGTTTTGGTTTTTATTTTGTGTCTTCAGGTTCTGTCAACCAATATGACCTCCTATATGTATTATTGTGTAGTTATGATACTATTGTATTTTATATTGAGTTTAATTTGCTTATATAACTTGTTTATTTTTTTTGGTGTTGGTTATATTTTTATCTATTTATTCTTGGTTCACATAGACTCTAAAATAAGAAATCATCATGCTGAACTTTTGGGAGGAAGATCTATTTTGTTTATAAATTTTATAGTCAAAATCATTACCTAGAGCACTCTTTAGATGACCTAAAATTTGGTTTTGAGTTTAGAGTGATTGGGAATGATCCTCTGGTATGTCATGGGCATGCTCGGGTTCCCAGTTCAGGTGTAATCCTGAGTTAGTTCAAGAAATTTGGGGTCCCATTACTTTTCTTGGGATGTATCCAACCAAAAAAATATATACATAATGAAATCTTATATCCAGAATAATAATCATATTGAAGGTTATATTATGAAAGGTTAGTTGGATCAAGAATTTATGGATTTATATTCAATGTTTTTGGAACATGCGAACATGAGACATAATTAACCAATGAGAAATTAATATTTTTAGTAAGAGAAAACTAAACCCAATTTTCCATCACTTTTCCAAATAATGGGAAATCATAGATTATATACATTGGTGAATTTTAGGATTGAATAGCGAGAGGTGGAACATCACATAGTTTTGTTTATCTTTGATTTTTTTGATGAACATATTCATCAACTTGATTATATATATGTTATAAATTACTGTATAGTTTCACATAAATCAAAAACTATTATTATCTTTTTTATGTGTGGTAATTAAAAAAATTATGAGTATAATTCATCATTCATTACCTTTGATAAGAAGTGTTACTTTTCATAGAAAAGAGCTTCCTGCTTGGTTGAAATAAAAGGTACAAATATTACTTTAATAAACTAAAAAATAAATATTAATTTAATTGTAATATTCATATATATTTAAAGTATTGATTTTACCTATTTAATATGTCTTTTAATAAATAATCTTAATATATTTTTCTCCAAATTTTGGGTCTTGTGAATGAAAATCATTGTTGATCAATGAAAGTAAATTTGTTTTAACTAGTATAGTAATAGATGTATAAACAAAACATGACGGTGTTATTCTAACTAAAATTATGGAATGTTATGATAGTGCATCATATATTATGCCTATATAAGAAAAGGTGTCTTATTATGGAGTTGATGAGAAAATAATAATATTTGATTGTTACTCCCATAGTCGAGTCGCTATGATGAAATATAAGTGTTTTGATTCAATGACGTGACATGACACACTTATTAATGATTGTTGATTTAAAATTATTAACATGAATCTCTTCTTAGATACTGATGTAACACCATGAGACTCTAATATATGATTACCTTTAAGTATGTTAATTTATTTGATAGCTTTATCCTCATGTGACACCAAACATAAATGAAACCGTGATATATTAAGATTAAATATAAATATTTAAGTATGATTTTTAAAACCTAGATCTTAAATTAGTGAGAATGAATAAGAGTATTTATTTTAATTATATTTATATATAAAAATTTTACTTTTAATATGAATGAAATTCAATTAGTTTACCTATAATGACTAATAAAATCATTTATTGTGTAGAAAATAATTTTATAAAAAAATTTAACTTTTATGTGATACACATTGAATTTCAAGAAAATAATGACTAATTATAATTTATGTTTGATAGTAATAATTGGTTAACACCAATTTAGTTTTTTAATGATATGAAATAATAATAATAGTAGTTCATATTTGAAAATTTCATTTTCGAGTTAAAACTTTTTTTCATTATATTTTATGAATTTATTTTAAAAAGAATTTATAATATTATCAAATTGAAATTAATAAAATAGAATTTATTTTTTTAATTCATCATATAAATATTGACTTAGTATTAATTTTTAATCTTTTTCTAAATAGGTTGGTTTTATATAAAAAAATACGGTTTTCACAAAACATGTAATTTGTAAGACTTTACTTCTGTAAAAGAATGAAAAAAAAATTTATAAAACATTTTAAATAATAAAATATAAATTTTATTAATAACATTATTCATTTTTTAAATATTATTTGATGTTATAAAACCTATGGAAAACATTTTTATTACTAATTAAAATGTTATAATAATATAAAAACCATTTTCAGTCTTTTATTTGAATCAAGTAATTTTAAATGGCTATTCAGTTTTGGATTGATTTGAAATCCACATACCCTTTATTTTTTATAATAAATATATATATTTAATAGAAATCAGTATACAATATAATTTTATCTTATATAAAAATTTAATGCTTACAAACGTTGTTTCTTAGAAAACTACTTTTACGCGATTAAGTTTATTTATTTTAAAATTAAAATTTCACACCATTATGAATTTAATTTGATAAAATTATTTTCAAATTTTAAATTATAAGTATAAAATTAGGTAAATGGTTAATATTATTTTTATTTCTTTAAAATTAATTACTAAGGTTTGAAATTAATTACCAAGTTAAAAGTAAAAGCGGTAAATTGAGTTTAACCTAGTATAAAAGTATTAATTTTTTTTAAAACGTGCCTAAAATTAAATGGTTAAGATTTGGACCAACCAATAAATATTTTAAAAAAAATTATTTCCATTTTTGATCCATTTAACCTAGAATATTATCATGGAATTTTTGAAAATGTAAGGGTCACTCTGAAAAAAACCATTTGCTTCTCTTATAAAAGGGTAACATCCTCACCAATTCAAGAATCACCTATAATTTGGATTAATCATTTAAAATATTTCATTTTACTCTCCCTACAACACTAAACCAAAAAAAATTGTCCCTTGGTCACTCATAATTATCCCAATCCCTTCAGATTAAAGGATACTTCCAAGGAAAGTCCAAATCCCCGACATGAGTATTATCAAATGCATTGATTTATTTATAATTATATTATTTTAAATTTCTAATAGACACACTAATATACTGATATTATTTTCATTTATATACTTTAACTATACTATTTAAATGTTATTATTATTATTTATTCATATACTCCATCCATTAAAAAAACAAAATCGTTGTTCGTGTGTTGGGTGGACTACCACATCATTGTAGTAACATGTTTTATTTTCCTTTAGAAACTTACTAGGTTGGATATAAGGATGGTATTAAAGGTTAAATATTATTTTTATGTTTTCTATAAGTTTATTTTATGAAAAATTAGAGAAACCATAAATGATATTATCAACAAACAATCATATTTAATTTAATCATTTAAAATAAGCATACTAAAAGGATAATATTTTAATCAAATTATGTAATGATTTCATATCAATTATTTATTATTATACTCACATAAAATTCTAATATATCACTCAAATAAAAAATGATCAAGGTCATTATTCTTTTGGTATAATGATATTACATTAAATTCACCTCATAATAATTCATTTAATAATGGGGTGTTCATGTGTAGGTTAGTTTGACAAACTAATTGAAAAATAATATGAACTTATATATTGAATGAATATGGTAAAATAATGATTGGAAAAATATTATATAATTGTGTAAATAATTATTTTTTTTCTGGGTATGTTATATCAATATTTAATTCCTTAAGTAAGAAAATACACTTTAACCATCAAGAATCACCGAAACATTCATGTTATCGATTTCATCTTCAAGTATAAAGATTAAATTAATCATGAAAGTAATTTTAAACAATATAAATAATTATAAAACATACTTAATAGTAATTTTAATGATCTATAAGTGAATAAATTTTAATTAAGAATGAACATGGACAATACTGTTATGAAACTAGTACAAATGATCAAAACTATAAACTCCTAGTGTAGAAAATCAAAAGAATTAATGTAGATAATGAATAAATATGAATATTATAATAGAAAATTAATATTAATAAGGTTATTAATTATGTTTTTCAGATTTATATATTTTTATGCAGTAGGTTATAATATGTTAATGGAAGTCAGGATAAGAGGTAAGGGGTTTCGTCATAATATCCCTTCATTAAGGTAAATATTGTATTTATGCACCTAATTTAATTTATGTGGTGTATATATTTACTATTTGAGATATCATATCATGAATTATATTTTAATAGTGGGTTTTTGTTTTAATTACAATACCTCTATTTCAAGGGGTTTTGATTAAATTATTACTCAAACCGTAAGTGTTTCCTTAGTCTCAATTCTGGTTATTTGATACATAATACAGTTTGTGTACTATATTTTCTTTGTATGGTATATTAACTACACGTGTATATTTTTTTATCAAACTCCTTTAATTTCATGTTATTTAATAGCTAGATCATGCTCCCTTATTCAGGTGGTTATTGATTCAGTTTTTTCTCTTACAGTAATAGTTTTTGGCAACTCAATTTTTGAGTTATGATTATTCCCTAGAACTATTTAATATAAGTTGGGTAAATTATACCATTTTATTCTATTATATGGTATTATATAATTTTTTATGGGGATATACATTCTTAAAAAATAAAACCTTTGATAAATATTTCACACATCATAGGATTTGTTTTTTGAAACCATCCACTTTCTCTTTCTCAGTAGATAAAGATCATGTTATTCCAATATTGACTTTTCCATATACTCATTATTCTGTACGGTGTGAACATCACATTTTACCTAAATAGAATTTGATTATGTTCACATAGAAATTATGATATTCTATTGACAAGGGGAAATGTATTAGAATTCCATATATTGTTATTCTGGTATGGATGATTATTGTTAAGTTGATTATGTGTCGTTTAATCAGCCACCATATTCCTATGGATGGGTTATGATCAAGTTATACCTTTTATTGACATGGGGAAAAGTATTGGAATTCTGTATATTGTTATTTTAATACATATTATTAATAGAAATCTTGATTTTTTTTATTCTCTCTTATGGTGAATGCATTGTACTTAAACAGGTGACGGGTGGGGACCAATATTATATAGCCCCTTGATGCATAAACATGTATCATGAAACAAAATAGGTTGGGTTTGGGTGTATTCAACTTCCCATACTAGGATATCATCTTAGAACAAAGCCGTGAGAGTGGGATTTATTTACTATGGTCTCAACAACAAGTAAAGTGTCTTGGAACAAGGCCTTGAAAACAGGTTTTGATGTTCAACATTATGAATTCAAATAGTATGTGATCAACATTATTGATATAAATTTTTTCAATTATTTTCATGGATATATAATTATACCAGTTTCAATTTTATTATGTCTTTGTGTTGTTTACCTATTCTTACCATAATATTTATTCCATTTTTATACCATTATTGCTTTAGTTATATATTTACCTTCCAAAACGTTTTATCTCACCCCTTCTAATTGTTCCATTTCCCTAGGTTATTAATAAAATTAGCACACAATAAATTTTTAGAAGTATACCACATTTGAAATAATTTTTGGGAGATTTTAAATACTTAAAATGAATTAAGTAGTTTCGTATTTAATGGAAAAATATATTTTTTACACAAATAATAGAGTATTTATCAGTTTATGTTTTATTATAATTATCTAAAGTTAAATACCTGAAAATATTGTTTATATGTAAGAGATTTAATAATTGTTTCTCACTTTGAAATTAAGGATTGTTAGATCCAATATTTCATCGTTGGTATCAATATAAGTAAGTAATGTATGTGTTTATGGCACCAGATCCAAGATCGTGGGTGTGGGGCGTCACAGTTGGCATTAAAGGAAATGTTTTGATAACTTTAGAGATCAGTAAATTTTTTAAGGATAATTTAAGGGTTGATAAATTAAGACTTTCATAATATATAACCCTTTGGGATAAGTATAAGATTTAATGTTAAGGCAATAAAACACATTTTAAATAGAGATTAAGATAATAAAACTTCAATAAAAACATTAAGAATATGTCTAAGTATTGGATAACATCATGATGTTTTGGTAAAGTAAATATTTCATGATTTTTAATATCAGTACATCCCTCTTTGTATAATGGAAAGTGAATGTGGTTGTTTCATAAATTCATATATGGGTAATCACCCTGAAAAGTGTTTGTTTATCATTGACTCAATCATCACTCTGATGCATAATGAGTGGGCCTAAGACTGTACACCTGATGTGCCACTCCATTAGGATATACTTTGGTTAATCAAATTCTATTTATAAACCATTATGAAGGAATTAACAATGATGTTAATTAATTTTTATATAGAGCATAATAGAAAAATTATTATGGATAAACAAGGATAAAACATGGATTATCATAGGTTGATTTAAAAGTTTCATTTGTTAAAAATAAGGGTTCCATAAGAGATGATATATTCAAATTGATTTTTTTATATTGGATTTTCAGGTATCATCATAAGCATATGAGTTTTAGTATTTGGATATAACATGATCCCAAAGATAAATGTGAGAATGGAATATGTCTAAAAATCACAATTTCTTAGAAGATATTAAGGGAGAATGTATAAATGGTTAAATTTTTTAGTATATTCTTATTATGATAGAAAATTTATCTTTCTTAATAATACCTATCATAGTGAGTTTAATAACATAAAATAAATCATTTCTTAATACTATTAGTTATTATAATTAGTGAGTGACATTTTTTAATGATATTATAGTATTTTATAAAATTTCTGGGGATTATGGGAATAATCTAAGGATTATTCTTTAGTAATTTTAATTTACAATTATTGTTCCATATATTAAATGGTATTAATTACTTTGAAAAGTGATTTTGTGGCAAGGTTATATTTTTGGATAACTATTGGAAAACACCTGATTTAGGAATGAATAACTCTTACATTTAATATACACATGATAATGAGACAATAAAGGGTGTTTTGATTTTGAATAATAAAGTTAGATAGTACTGGTAACCTTGGGATTTATAATTGATTCATGGAATTTTTGAAGTAGTTTATCTAATTTTTGGGATTATGACATATAGTGACTTGTGTATGAACTACTCGTTAATACCACATTAGGGATAAATATAGAGTTTATTTTTGGAGGAATATATAATGTCATTTTGGTTTAATATCTTATATATTAAAATAGTCTTTATGAAAGGTATGTTATTGAGAGTATATGATTAGGGTATATACAAACTTGGGTATTTGATTGTAGGAATGAATAATGTTATTTGAGGAAGGATACGTTGGATTTTAAGAGCATATATTTTAATGATTAAAGGATTTAGAAAATTTTTGAGAGAGTTCGTGATGATATGGGAACTTTATATTAAGGACCAGGTTAAAAATTAAAGGAGATCCCAACTCAAAGTAACATAGGTTGAACCATGAATTATATATGTAAAAATATGACATGGGGATAAATTTTATAATTGTAAAGATAATGATCATTAGAATCACAAGTTTATAGAAAATAGAGACGATAGAAAAATATATTTCTTCAATTATAAGAGAGTTTAGAATTATGCAACTCAATGTCCTAATTTGAGGTCCAATGAGGGAAATATTCACCAACAACCACATGAACAAGGAAAATCCTATAAAAACACTTTTAATTAAGTTGATAGAAAGTTTTCACTATATATTTTTTAGTTTCCTATATCATGTAATTATTCACTAACTATTTGATATTGAGTTATAAATAAAAATCAATAGTTGTTTGATTATCATATAAACCATTTTCAAGTTTTTTTGGGAAGTGATTCCTTATAGATCTAGATCTAAATCAATTTGCAGAATTCTATGTGAAATGAGGAATGTGTTAGTTCTCTTTGAAAATAACTTATAATGATTTTTCATATAGATAATTATCATTATATATCCTAAATAAACCCATGATCATCTTGTAGTGTATGGTTAATTGTGAGTTACTTAAAAAAATTACTCTGATTACATGAGTCAAAATGAGAGGAAACAATTTATTTATGTTGTGGGGGAGATGTAACAACAAGAAATTATAATATATTATTAACTTTAAATAAGTTATTTTTTTCAATATCTTACTCCGCATGCAACACTGAACTTAAACAAAACAACTATATATTAATGTAAAATATAAATATATAAGTATGATTATTAAAACCAAGCCGTTGAATTTGTATGAATGAATTATATTAAATAATTTATGAATTATATGAATATATAAAAAACTATAATTTTAATATGAATGAAATTCAATTAGTTTATGTGAAATGAATAACAAGATTGTTTATTGTTTACAACAATATTTTGTAAAATAAACTACATTTTATGTGATATGAATTCAATTTCATGAAAAATACGATAAATAAAAAATTATGATATTAATAATTGGTTAAAACTAATTTTTTTATAAAGTTATAGAAAATAATAATAATAACAGTTAATATTTGAACATGTCATTTTTCAATTAAATTAGTTTTTCATTATATATTTTTTATTTTATTCAAAAAATGAACTTATAAATTTTGGAATTTAAAATTAATAAAATAAAATTCATTAATTATATCCTCGTATAAATATTTAATTATTATTATTTTTAGAGTATTTCTTGAAAGGGTCACATTTTAATTGAAAAATATAGTTTTCATGAAACTTCTAATTTTCATGTATTTACTATTATACAATATTTTCCTAGAAATTTATAAAACCTTTTAAGTAGTAAAATTTTAATTTTATGAATAAAATTATTCTTTTTAAAATATACTTCAAATTTATAAACCCTATGTAAAATATTTTTATAACTAATTAAAATGGAACGTTAATATAATTTTTTTGTCTTTTCATTGAATTGAGAATATTTTAATAGAGATTTGGTTTTGGATTTTAATGAAATAATCATACCATTTTTTACAATAAAATAAATATATATCATTAAAATTAGTATCCATGATAATTTTATCTTATATATAAATTTAATGCTTAAAAACTTTATTTCTTAGAAAGATGCTTTTATGTGAGTAAGTGTATTTATTTTAAAACTAGCATTTCTCACCTTTAGAAAATTTATTTGATAAATTTATATTAAAATTTTATATTATAAATATAAATTTATTTAATAATATTAATCTAAATATTTTTCATTAAAATTAATTTCTATGTTTAGAAATTATTTACCAAGGTAAAAGTAAAATGGGTAAATTGAGTTTAAACTATTGGAAAAGCCCTACAAAAATATAAAAAATGTGTCAAGAATTGAATGGTCAATATTTTTTTGACCAATACAAGTTTACCTTATTTTTTTCCAAATTTTTTATCAATTTAACATAGAATAGTTTTAAAGACCCAGATTTTCTATTTAATTTTTTTAATTATATGGAATTATTACGAGTTTGTGAAAATTGACGGCGCGTGATTCCGAGGCCCGGTGTGCCCGAAATGAATTTCTGAACTTTTTTTAAGGTATGTTCAGTAAATGCACGAGCGAAATTTTTTAACTTTTGAACTAGTGCTCAGATTAGAAATCTTAGGGAACTATTGAATCTGCAGCGCCGAGATTCTCTTAAGGGAGACTTCACTTCAACTGTAGTAGGTCTCGAGAAAAAGTTAGATTTTGGACTATTAAAAGAATAAATAAAATAACTTTGTTATTTTATTTTATTTCATTATTTTCCTCAAACAGACAAGCGATAGCGTGGGACCAACAACATGTCAAGCCATTAAATGGCTTGACCGTTCAAATCCTAAGTAACATCATCATTGGGAATTAGGAAGGTTACTAATAGATAAACCCTCGTAAATCCCATGAGCATTAGACACCCCCTCTCCTATTTATATGGTGCTTGGGGAGATGTATCGACACTACTTCACCAAGAAACGAAGTCCTAAAAAAGTGAAGAGAAACCAAACCCTTGGAGGATTGATCCAGTTCCAACGGCCGACGATGGGTGACACCGAACCACAAACTGAAAGACGACGTACGAGTGGCGTCGTTGGAAGCTTGTTGCGGGAAAGACGAACACCGACCCACTTCCTCAATCACGGGCATTCTCCATCGTTCTTGAGGTAGGGATTTGTTTTTTGTTTAATTCAAGTGATTATTGAATCTCTTAATCCTCCCTCATGATTATAAGCTAACGTGGAGGGTGCGTTCCTAATGAACCCGCCCCGAACCCTCCGATACCTTTATACCCTTGCATTCTCCATGGAAGACAGCCGGTGAGATGACACCGACTGGCTATGATGGAGGCGGTGCACCGCAAGAGGAGGCCGCAAAACTAATCCACGATAGTTAGTAGAGTGATTGACACTGGCTGGCCACAAAGGAGGTGCAACGCACCATCGTGTACCGCCGGTGAGCAAGGGGCCACGACAGAAGCTGCAACAGGTGAAAAGGCGGTTGGCACGAGCCGGCCCCAGAAGGAGGAGGCGGGGCGGCGCGCCGTCACGTGCCGCTAGAGGAGGTCGAAGCTCGAAGGAATGGCAGGTAGAGAGTGTCACAACCATCATGCCACGCTATCTAGCAGAACTCCGGTCGGCCGGGCAATGCCCCACTGGCTGGCTGACACGACCCCTCACCCGTGGGGCCAGCTTGGTAGACCGATCCACTGCGGGTCAGGCTGTGCAAGCCCAGTGGGACTTCCTTTACTGGCCAGGCCGCTCCATCCTTGAGGGCCAGTCCGGACCGCAGAACTGTGGGCTAAGCCCACCGTGGCCCAGCCCAGACTGGGTCAGGCCAGGTCTATCCGACCAGGTCAGACCAGACCCGGACCCAACCAGGCCCTGTTCCACTTAAAGGGCTATAACTTGAGATCCGAGCGTTCATTTGACAAACTGTCTATGGCACTAGGACCCTTGGAGCAAGACAGTCTTTTTTTATTCTCCACTTGTGTTTTGGAGATAGTTAGAGTACGTCTGGGTTGGATCGAACCAGAATCCAACCAGGCCCTTGGAACTAAAACGCTTATAACTCACAGACCGAGTGTCCGATTGACACACTGTCTGTCAAGTTGGAACCCTTATGACATGTCGGTCCTTTGGGTTACTCATTTTTGGAGATTAGTGGTGGTCGAGGTACGACCAATATCTTGAGAGGAAGATTCTACAAAAGTCGAGCGCACCGGGTGTGGGGAATCCTGTGGCTGGCTGTAACATGAAGAAAGAACATCAATCCTAAGTGGGTTAGTATCTATCGATCCTATTTGGTTCAGTATCTATCAGATCCTATGTGGGTCAGTGCTCAACGATCCTATGTGGGTCAGCACATACCGATCCTGTGTGGTTCAGATCCTGTGTGGGTCAGTGAGGGTTATTACCTATCGATCCTGTGTGGGTCATATGTAGTGCCTCTTAATAGAATAAGATTATCTAGCTTATGACTAATCATATGTACTTTTGTACTTAAGTTATACCTGATTGTGAGCTGAGTCTTCTACCTTTATGGTGTTGTCTTCACGGTGTTACCTATGTGGCACTTCTATCTTTGTGGTGTTACCTTTTTGGTACTTCTACCTTCATGGTGTTGTCTTCATGGTGTTACTTTTGTGGTACTTCTATCTTCGTGGTGTTACCTATGTGGTACTTCTAACTTAATGGTATTACCTGTGAGATGATTTCTATTTCTTCGTGCATGAGATGGAGGTCTTTCTTTGTGGTTTTTTCCTTTGTGGAACTCTGGGAGACATACATGGGTCTTGGGTTCCCTACTGAGTATCGTTATACTCACCCCTGCATGGGCTACGCCTGCACCTTGTTGTGTATTGTGAAAACGACATACAATGTTGATCGAGGCTGAGGGATCTAGGACCGGACGATGCTCAGATGTGGACCGTTTGACATGAAATGACTAGGTACTACTGATCGTGATATGTACCTACCCTTCATGTATGATCCTCAGTGGATGATCTAGGAGCTATTTTTCACTTTTCAGTTGTATCTGTACTTTTCAGTTGTACATGTACTTCTCTATTGGGTTTATATTCTGGACCCTTTACTTTCATCACACTTTTACTAAAACAGTCTACTTCATGGTTGTTTCTTATTGTGTTCTTGGAATTTGTGTCTGTAGAGGTTAAAAACGCAATGACTTTCCCTTTTAGGGATATGCCTTTCCAGTACTAGTCACCAGCCCTTGGCCTATGGAAGGCATGATGGGGGTAGTCACGGAATGGGCCCCGAAGGATGGGTCGTGACAAAGTGGTATCAGAGGAGTCAGTTCTACTGAAGAACTAGGACTACAATATTTTCTATGTGGAAATAGTGTTAAGTGTTATGAGTGTGGTTTTCAGTTTGGGGAATCTAGTGTTGGTGTAGTGGACGACATATCCATACACTAGGACTATGAATTCTGATTTCTGACTTAGTACACAGAAACAATGATTGCGTGTGTTTTTGAAAAGTTTTTTTGGGGATGTCATTGAGTCAGCTCACCAGGTATAACATATTGACCGTGGAATTCCTATTTTTGTTTAGGATGCTGCCACGTAGACAACCATCCAGGATTCCTGAGAGAGTACGTGATGAAGGACCACCGAGTGATGAGGCCTTGGTGTAGGTCCCTCTTACGGTGTTAGCACCCTCGAGTGGTGTTCCAGCATCACCACTACTCGTAGGGTAGTCGTTCCCACCATCCCCACCAGTAGAAGATGCACGCTGACCGAGCGCATTGCATGCGTTCCAGCGGTAGAGGCCTCTGAGGATCCGAGGCGATATGGATCCACAGGCGGCTGAGAATTGGTTGGAGGCTATGTCCAGAGTTTTTTGCTTAGTTGGGACACCAGCTGATCTAATGGTGATCCTAGTTTCTGGTCTCTTCCAGGGAGCAAATGGGAGATGGTGGAGTTTGACACTCAGATACACGACGAGGCGACCCTCACCTAGGTAGACTTTGAGGGCCTTTTCAGGGAAAAGTTTATCCTAGAGACTCTACACTCAGTGCGTATATAGGAGCAACTGCAGTTATAGTAGGGAAACTTGACTATGGCCCAGTACTCAATGAGGTTCACTGATCTCTCCCGCTACTCCACTGACATAGTACGAGACCCTTTCTTCAGGGCCCAGTCCTTTGAGAAGTGTCTCCAACAGGAGATCAGAGCATCGATGATATCACTTAGCATACTGACTTAGGCTGGGGTACAAGAGATAACACTTTTGGTGGAGACATTCCTAGCTAAGTAGGCACCGACAGCGAGAGACACCACCGGACGTCAAGTAGTAGAGTCATATAAAGCAGGAAATAGGCGGATTTCGTAGGGTCCCAAGTGGGCCATAACTTCTGGTGGATGAACTCAGGATACAGGGTCAATGGTACGGGGATCACGAGACAGAGGAGGGAAGATTAGGAGCAGGCAGTGCTACTCCTGCGGCGGGCAGGGTCACATGGCATCCGACTGCATGACCCACCGTACGGACGATCGACAGATGATTGAGGGACCTTCGAGGTAGAGGGAGAGATTTGATCAGGTAGGTCTATAGGCAACATGCATATGTGGAATAAGATATGGTCATGACATAGGCAGTGGGCTGCGATTTGAGGTTCTACCTCCACCACCTCCAGGTGGTCCACCCAGACCAGAGGGAGTAAGTGGACAGAGATGAGATCAGCTCTAGGTAGCTGAGGCCTATGACCATGGTTCTCCATAGATGATTAGAGGTACGATCTATGTATACACCACCTTAGTATAAGTACTTATAAACATAGGTTCCATTCACTCATTTATTTCCACAACCCTCGTTCGGAGCTCAAAGATTCCAGCGGAGCCATTGGCTCGATCCTTACGGCTAGAGACTCCAACAAAAGGGGGATTCAATGATTACACACTAGTGTCGGCAGTGTGAGCTTACTCTAGGAGGAGATATCTTTGGCTGGGATCTTCAAGTAGTGGCGTCGAGGCCTTACGACATTGTCTTGGGTATAGATTGGTTATCCATAGTCCATGCCTAGATTGACTGTATTAGGTGAAAAGTACGATGTGTCCATGAGGATGGGACTAGGTTTTCTTTCATCGGAGAGAAGGGAACTTTTTTAGAACAAGATAGACTTACCTAGAGGAGGGTTCAGTGGATCACACATTTGTTGGCCAGCCTTACCCTCGGTGTAGTAGATGTTAAAAGTCCGAGAGATCCTGTAGTGGTGGACCAGTATGCCAATGTCTTTACTGATGATGTTCCCAGACTAACTCTATGCAGAGAGGTAGAATTTTATATCGACCTATACCTTGGGACTAAAATGATATCTACACCACAATATTGGAGGTCTCCCATGGATCTTCATGAGTTATGGGTATAGTTGGAGGAATTTTAGAGGAAGGGGTTCATAAGGACCAGAGTTTATCCATGGGCAGCCCTGATTTTGTTCGCCAAGAAGGAAGATAGGAGTTTGAGACTCTGTGTGGACTATCAGCGCCTGAAACAGGTGACTGTGAAGAACATGTATCCACTTCTGAGGATTGATAATCTTTTCAATCAGTTGAATGGAGATCGTTGGTTTTTGAAGATAGACCTCAGATCAGGCCATCATCAGCTTAGGGTACGAGATGAGGATGTGCAGAAGACGACCTTCAGATGTCGGTATAACCACTATGAGTTCTTGGTTATGAAATTTGGTATGAACAATGCCATAGCAGTGTTCATGGGACTCATGAATAGGATCTTTCATCCATACCTTGATCGCTTTGTAGTGGTCTTCATCGACAACATATTGATATACTCGGGGTCAGAGGAGGAGCATTCCTATCATCTACAGATAGTACTGAATACAATATGAGAAAACCAGCTTTATGGTAAGCTCTCAAAGTTATAGTTCTGGATACGAGAGGTCCACTTTCTAGAAAATGTTATCTTGGAGGCTATAATTACAGTGTATCTAGCAGATATAGAGGTTATACTATCTTGGGATCCACCCATGAGTGTGAACGAGGTGTGAAGTTTCCTAGGGTTGGCTAGATATTACTAGAGATTCATGCCTTACTTTTCCAGAGTTTTGGCACCCTTGTCAACATTGATGGAGAAGGGACCACCCTTTGTATGGGCGGGGAGATACCAGTAGAGTTTTCAAGAGATGAGGCAGAGACTGACCAGTGCCCCCATCTTGAGGCTACCAGAAGAGGGCATTGGGTATGTAGTCTACTGCGACGCCTCAGGGGCCAGACTTGGGTGTGTCCTGATGAAGGGGAAATCAATGATCGTCTAAAGATCATGAAAAATGAGGCAACATGAGCATGGATTTAGCAGTAGTGGTCTTCACCCTGAAGATTTGGTTACATTAATTTATGGGAAAAAATTTTACAGTCTACTCTGATCACAATAGTCTCAAGTATATATTCTCATAGAAGGACCTGAACCTGAGACAACAGCGATGGCTGGAGTTCTTCCAAGACTATGACTTTGAGATATTCTATACTCTTGGGAAGTGGAACATGGTAGCAGATTCACTAAGTAGGAGTTCTGGTCTACAGTTGCTGGGTGAGGTGATAGAGCAGATAGCCGTGATGTAGATATCTTTCGTGGATAGTGATGGAGAAGCTTACCTCCAGTCTATGACTATCACTCCACTACTTATTCAGCGATTTTGGGAGGTACAACTCAGGGACATTGACTGCAAGGCTCGACATGCTCAGATATCCTAAGGAAAAGCACCTGAAGGATTTTCTAAAGGTGGGGAGCACATCATACTCTTCAGAGGACGTACCATGGTACTAGTGGTCCTACATGAGGAGGTGTTGAGGGAGTTCTATACATCCCCTCTGGTGGTACATCTTGGTGTGGCGAAGATGTACCATGACCTTTGGTGTTAGCACTGGTGTCCAGGGATAAAGAAGGCAGTGGAAGAGTTTTTTTCATGATGCCTCACTTGTCAGCAAGTGGAGTTCGAGCATCAGGTTCCAGCAGGCTTAGAACAACCACTAGAGGTGCCGAAGTGGAAGTGAGATGGAATCTCCATGGACTTTGTGATAGGGATTCCATGTACGTCCAGGGTACATGATTCCATATAGGTGATTGTGAACAAATCATCAAGTTAGACCACTTCCTACCTATCCGAGAGTAGGGATCGGTAGAGGGCTCGAGATGCCTCTACGTACAGGAGATTGTGAGACTTCATGGGGTGCCATCGACGATCGTCTTGGACTATGACAAACATTTTTCTTATCAGTTGTGTAAGGGATTACATGAGGCATTTGGGACTCAGATACGTTTGAGCACAACCTTTCAGCCATAGACGGATGGTCAAACGGAGCGAACCATTTAGACACTGGAGGACATACTATGTGCTTGCGTCGAAGATTTTTGCTGCAGTTGGGAGGACCACTTTCCCTTGGTGGAGTTCACATAAAACAATAGTTATAACTCCACCATTGGTATGACACCATTTTAGGCCTTGTATGATTGACTAAGAAGATCACCTCTATGTCAGACGAACCCAGGGGAGTCATCACTTATGGGTCCAGAGTTAGTACAAGCTATCACTGAGATGGTGCAGGTCATCCAGGAGTGGATGAAGACTGCACAGAGCAGACAAAAGTCTTATGCTGACAGGAGGCAGAGACCTTTGGAGTTCTAGGAGGGAGACCATGTCTTCCTACAGGTCTCACCTCGATGAGGTTTACATATATTTGGCCAAGGTGGAAAGTTATCACTGAGGTTTATCAGACCATTTATGATACTTTGGAGGATAGGCGACATGGCATACCTCTTGGCATAACCGCAGTTGGATAGGGTGCACGACGTCTTCCTCATATCCCGAATGAAGAGATACATGCATGACCCATCTCACGTCATCAACCATGGAGAGATGGACATTGATGATGGTGCGACGTTTATGGAGGTTCCAGTGGAGATTGAGGATCGACAGGAGTGAGCCCTTGATAGATGAGAAATTCCTCTTGTGCACATTCACTAGCAGTACGGGAACCTCCATGAGAGCACTTGGGAGCAGGAGGCTCAGATTCATGACTAGTACCCCCATTTGTTTTCTTAGTTTATGTTGCGACTTTTGGGGATGAAAGGCACTAATGTGGGGAGAATGTAAAGAACCAAATTTTCCATGTAATTTTTTTTTCATTATATAGAATTATTACGAGTTTGAAAAAATTGAAGGTGCATGATTCTGACTCCCGATGTGCTCGGAATGAATTTATGATTTTTTTAGGGTAGGTTCAGTAAATGTGCGAGCGATATTTTCTTACTTTTGAACCGGTGCTCAAATTAAAAATATGAGGGCATCGTTGAATCCATAGCACCAGGATTTGCTTAAGGGATACTTAACTTCGACCGTAGTAAGTCTAGAGAAAAATATAGATTTTGAACTTTTAAAAGAATAAATAAAATAACACTATTATTTTATTTTCTTTCTTTGTTTTCCTCCAACAGACAAGCGGCAACATGGGACCAATGACGTGTCAAGAAATTAAATGGATTAACCTTTCAAATCATAAGTAACAACATCGTTGGAAATTAGGAAGGATCCTAATAAATGAACCCTCAAAAATCCAATGAGTGTTAGACACCCTCCCCTATCCTATTTATATAGATCTTGAGGAGAGGTATCAACACTACTTCACCAAGAAATGAAGTGCTGACAAAGTTCCGTGAAACCAAACCCTTGGAGGATGAAGCCGGTTCCAGTGGGCGGTGATGGGTGACACCGAACCACGAATCAATAAATGATGTACAAGCAGCGTCGTTGGATGCTTGTTGCAGGAAAGAAGAACACTGACCCACTTCCTCAATCGCGGGCGTTCTCCATCGTTCTTGAGGTAGGGATTTTATTTTTGTTTAATTCAAGTGACTATTGAATCATTTAATCCTCCCTAATGATTACAAGATAATGTAGAGGGCGTGGGACTAATGAACCTGGCTCGAACCCTCCACTACCTTGATACCCTTGTGTTCTCCATGGAAGACCTCCAACGCGACGACACTGACCTACTACGATGGAGGCTGCGCACCGTTGTGCGCCGCAAGAGGAGGCCTCGACACTAAGCCGCGACAGTTAGCAGAGCGGCTGGCACCAGCCGACCGCGGAGGAGGTGCGACGTACCGTCATGTGCCTCTGGTGAGCAAGGGGCCACGACCGAAGCCACGATAGTAGAAGGAGGTGGATAACACGAGCCTGATGCAGAAGGAGGAGACGGGGAGGCACACCGTTACGTGCCACTAGAGGAGGCCGCGACTCGAAGCCGCAATAGGTGGAGAGCGGCACGGCCCACGTTCCATGTCAGTTGGTAGAACCCCGGTCGGCCAAAACGGCCGACCATTACCCAATGGGGCAGCGCCTTACCGGCTGAACGAAACAGTCCCGCACCCGCGGGGCCAGTTGGGAAGACTGATCTGCACTCCGCCGCAGGCCGGGCCACGCGAGCCCAGTGGGCCGCCCCCTTGCGGGCCGGGTCTCACCCCCCTTGCGGGCTAGGTTGGACCCCATCCAGGCGGGCCAAGCCCACCGCGACCCAGCCTAGACCGGGTTGGGCTGGGATGGTCAGTCTGGGTCGGATCGGACCCCGACCCAGTTCCTCTTAAAGGGCTATACCTTGAGATCCGTGTTTCCATTTGACGAACCGTATATAGTGCTGGGAACCTTGGAGAGAGATGGTAATTTTGGTATACTCCACTTAAGTTTTGGAGATAGTTGGAGTACGACCAAGATGGATCGAACCTGAATCCAACCGGGCCCTCGGAACTAAAATGCTTATAACTCACAGACTAAGCATCCAATTGGTGCACCTTCTGTTGCATTGGAACCCTTACAACATGGAGGTCCTTTGGGTTACACCTTTATAGAGCTTAGTGGTGGTTTATGTACAATAAATATCTCTAGAGGCAGATTATGCAAAACTCGAGCGCACCAGGTTTGAGGAATCCTATGGCTGGCTGTAATATGAAGAAAAAACATCAATCCTAAGTGGGTCAACATCTATTGATTCTGTTTGGGTCTGCATCTATTAGATCCTATATGGGTCAGTGCTTTGCAATACTTTGTGGGTCAGCACATACCGATCCTATGTGGGTTAGATCTTGTGTGGGTTAGTGGAGGTTATTATCTATCGATCCTGTGTGGGTCATAAGTAGTGCCTCTTAACAGAATAAGATGATCTAGCTTACGACTAATCATCTGTACTTATGTACTTAAGTTATACTAGATTGTGAGTTGAGTCTTCTACCTTTGTGGTGTTGTATTCATGGTGTTACCTGTGTGGTAAATCAATCTTCACGGTGTTACCTATGTGCTACTTCTACCTTCGTGGTGTTGTCTTCGTGGTGTTTCTTGTGTGGTACTTCTATCTTCGTGGTGTTACCTATGTGGCACTTCTACCTTTTTGGTGTTACCTTTTTGGTATTTTTTCCTTATATATGGGATGAGTATATCTTGATAAATTAGGTATATTTATGGGCATATAACTATGTAGAGATTATTTCTATCGCTTTGTACATGAGATAGAGGTCTTGTTTTGTGTTTTTTATCCTTTGTGGAAATCTGGGAGACCTACGGGGGTCTCGGGGTCCCTACTGAGTATTGTTATACTCACCCCTGTACGGGCTATGCCCGAACCTTATTGTGTCTTGTATAGATGATTTACAATGTGTATCGAGGATGGGGGAGCCATGACTGGACAGTGCTCAGAGGTGTACCATTTGGCGTGACGTGACACAAGGACTACTGATCGTGAGTTGTAACTACCCTTCAGGTAGGACCCTCTATGGAAGATCCAGGAGCTGTTTTTCACTTTTTAGTAGTATTCTTACTTTTCCGTTATACTTGTACTTCTTTTTTGGGCTTGTATTCAAGCCCCTTTACTTTCAGCACACTTTTACTACAACAGTCTACTTCATGGTTGCTTCTTGTTGTGTTCTTGGACTATGTATCTGTGCAGGTTAAAAAGGAAATACCTTCTCATTTTTGGGATACAGCTTTCCAGTGCTAGTCGCTATCCCATGACCTATGGAATGCGGGCTTGGGGTAGTCACGGCATGGGCCCTAAGGGATGGGTCATGACAATAGTGTCTTGTCATTACTAAAAATTTAAGGGTTACTGCCAAAGCTATCCTTCCATTATATTATAATAGGGTAACATATTAAACACTTAAGGACTCAAATATCAATCAAATTATTACTTAACATTTGAAATTTTACTCTCCTTATTACCCTCTCTCATAAACATATTCCTCTGGCCACTCATAATTAGTCAAAGATCTTCAAATTCAAGGAGACATCTAAGGAAAATCCAATTCCCCAACGTGAGTATTATCAATTGCTTAGTTTAATTCATAATTATATTCTTTAAAATTTATTATAAACAATCTAATATAATGATATTATTATTATTAATATAATTTAATTTTAATATATTAAGTTATTATCATTATTTATTCATATTCTCCATCCATTAAAAGAAAACCAATTTTTCATGTGTTTTGCAGACTACCGCCTCAACAACATAACATGTTTTTTCCTTCACTAACATAGAAGGATTGATATAAGGATCATATTGAAGTATATATAGGAGTATTATGATATCATTAAAGATATTTTATGAAAAATTATAGAACTTATTAATGATATGATCAATAAACAATCATCATTAGTTTAATCATTTAGAATAAGCGTACTAAGAGGATAATCTTTCATTCAAATTATGTAATTTTTTCATATTAATTATTTATTATTATAATTAATTAAAATTATGATATATCACAAAAATAAAAAATAAATAAGATTATCATATTTCTATAATAATAATATTATAATAAAACCACCTCATTATCGTTAATTAAATTAGGGCATGTTCATGTTTGTGTCGGTTTAACCACCTAATTGAACAATACTATGGATTTATATCATGAATGAATATGGGAATATCATTAATATTATAATATTATATAAATGTGTAAATATTTATTTGTTTTTGTTTTTGGAGGTGTTATATAAATAAATAATTTATTAATTAATAAAACACAATCTGATCATCAAGAATAAGCCAAACATTCCTGTTATTGATTTCATATTCAAGAATAAAGATCCAAACACTCATGAAAGTAATTTAAAACAATATTAATAATTATAAACCATCAATAATATTAATTTTAATTATCTATAAGTGATGGAATTTTAATGAATAAGGAACATTGAAACTGCTATTATGAAACTAGTTCAAACGATCAAAACTATAAACACCCGGTGTAGAAAATCAGAGGAATTCATGTAGGGAGCGACTAATTATAAAGTGTATGAATGAAAATTTATACGAGTAATGTTATAAATTAAGGGGTTATGAAAGATATGTTTGGGATACATGAGGTTAAATTATGTTTGTGTAATTCAGAACAAGAGTTAAGAGGATTCATTTCAATTTTCCTTGATTTAGATAAGTATGGTATTTATGAACCTAATATCATTAATGTGGTGTATATACTACCTATTTGAGATATTATTTAATGAATTATATTTTAATCATTTAATTTTAAGTTCAATTACAATCCATCTCTTTCAATGAATTTTTATTGAAGTGTTACTCAAATTGTAAGGGTGTCCTTTGTCACAATTTTGATTCTTTAAGACATAATATATTTTGTGCACCATGTTTTTTATGGTGTATTAAATACTAATGTATATGTTTTTATCATAATAATTTTATTTCATGGGATTTAATATCAAAATCATGATCCCTTATTGATGTATCTATTGATTAATTCCCCCCAAAACTAATAGTTTTTGGTAACTCAATTTTTGAGTTATGATCATTCCTTATAACCATTTCATATAAGTTGGATACATTCTCCCCTTTTATTCTCTCCTTGTTTTATGATGATATACATTACTACCACTTAATCCCTTTGAAAATTATTTATTTTTTATTGGGATATGATTTTTTGAAACCATCCACTTTCTTTCTCTAGACGGATTATGATCATGTTATTCTAATATTGTCTTAGTTGTGTACTCATTGATCTATAATGTGTGAATGTCACATTTTACATAACTTAGATTGGATTATGTTCACCTAGAAATAAAGATATTCTATTCATATAGTAAAAATTATTGCAATTCTTTACATTTTTATTCCAATATGGATGATAATTTTCAAGTAGACTATGTATTATTTAACCATCCACCTTCTTCATCTATACAGGTTTTTATCGGGTTATCCCTTTTATTAACATGGGAAAAATTATTGGAATTACATATGTTTTTATTTCAATATAAATTATTATATGAATATTTTATCATGTATTTTTTATTCATTTTCTCTTATTATGAATGCATTAGACTTAAACAAGTGATTGGTGGGACCCAAAATTATATAGCCCCTCAATGCATAGATGTGTCTCATGAGACAAAACATATTGGATTTTAGTGTATCCATCTTACCATAATAGTATAGTGTTATGGAATAATGTATTGATAACATAATTTCTTGATCTTGTTCTCAATGTCAAGTTATGTCTCTTGGAACAAGGGTTGTACAACATGTTTTTATGGCTAACATTATGCATTACATCAGTAGGAGATCAGTATTTTTGATGTCCCTATTTTCATTTATTTTTAGGGATATTTAATTTTCCTAGTTCCAAATTGAACATGGATTAATGTTGTTTATGTATTCCTTCCATAATATTCATTCCATGTTTATGCCATGATTTATTCAGTTATATGTTTTCCCTAGTGGGAATTTTATCTCACCACTTCTTATGTTTCTATTTCTCTATGTTATAAAGAAAATTAGTATACATGAAATTTTAAGAAGTATAACATGTCTCAAATAATTTTTGGGTGATATTAAACACATTTAATGAATTAATTAGTTTCATATATAATGGGAAAATTTACCATTTGATAAAAATGAAACAAGATTTATCAATTTGTGTTTTTTCTTAATTATCTAAAGCTTGAGCCCTAAAAAGTTACTTTAGATGTAAGAGATGAAATTAATATTTTTTATTTTTTAATTAAGGATGGTTATATCCAATAATTCATATATAGTATTATTGAAAGAAAGTAAAGTACGCATTTATGGAACCCAATCATGGAGCACAGTTCTAGGGTGTCACAACTAATGATCCATATATTTTAGAATCAATATTTAAACAAGTGTTTTATATGAATGATCATCTAATAATTGAATTCTGTTTCATTATTTATGTAATACCAAGACAAATTTTTTATAATGGTGGGGATGAAATGAAAACCATCACAACCTCCATTAGTCTTGATCAAATTAATATATATGATGATTCAAATAGTCAAATGTTAGAGTTTATTTTGATCTTGAATTAGTGGTGTGTAATATATAGAATAAAAAAAATATGTGTTCTTCATTCATTTAGTTTAGGTAAACTTAGGTATTTCAGGTTGGTACTATTACAATTTATTTATTTGGGTCTCATTTTATATCCCACATAATGTTGGATTTTGTGTCCTAAGAATAACTATTTTTACTTTGATTACATTAATATTCGATCTATTGAATATTAATAATTTTTTATTATTAAATATTACTTATTGTTCTGAATGAATCTAATTTAATAATGTCTTAGAGTATATGTCGCATTGATGAAGTCATAGAAGTTCCCCACTATTATGAGAACCTTGATGTGCTATGATGATATTATAAAATAATGTTCTATGGTTGGATAACATACTATGATGGGAAACATAGTACATAGAATGTCACGTTTGAGTACCTATAAGCATATGAGGCTTCTCCTCATGAATTTTTCACTTAGTAATCTCCAAGATGAGAGATTATGAGAACAGACTCACCGGTAAGAAATCTTCATGTTTTGGTGTCATTAGATATTCCTATTTACAAGTTTGTGTGATGGTCCTTAGACTTTAAGATTATTATTAATGCATGTTACAACTCACATACTTAGATGTATTTCATAAACCATGTTGATAAAAATTCATAAAAAAGTTGGATGTGTTGGGTGAATCATGAGTGACATGTCATTAATTAATATGTCTAGGAAGGATTTGTCCCTTCCATCTTTATAGAATATAATATCTCGACCCTTTGATTTGAATAAAACCGTCATATTAAATTCTATGGCCATGACATAATGTCAAGTTTATTTCAGATAGTCAAAGAAAGACATATCATGCATATAGGTTGGTGACATGGTTATATAACCTTATTGATGAGGTATTGTAGAAAAATGATTATATTATATAGTGAGTATTCGTATGTGATTGTCGATGTTGTAACATTAAGTTCTTTATCTTGGGTACCTTGACCCATTTCTAGATAGTAATCTTAGACTTTAGGCAAGACTATATAATGATAACATGAAATAATTCTAAAGGGTCACACACTAAGTGTTTTTATTGATCTCAATTAAATTATATTTGACTTTAATTAAAGAAATGAATATTATTCTCAAGTTTGAGGAATAATTTTATTCAAGTTATATTGATTGCATAAATAAAATTAATATTTATTCACCGACATGTGAATAAAATATTTATTTTATTTATTGAATATTTTAGTAAATATTTATTCACTAGATTTTGAATAAAATATTTATTCAGTTATTCAATAAATGATAGAGGAGTTCGAACGGACAAATACTAAGTTATATGAAAATCATTATTTAACTATACCATTACATAATATTTTTTATTACACAAGTGTACACCATAAAATGATAATAATATAATTATTATTATGTTTCATGGGGTTTATTAAAGATAATAAATGTTATTTAATGTCTAGTATCCAATTAAATAATATTTTAGCTTAAATACTGACTCTGTAAATAGACGACTATGTCTATTGTTTAGAGTATCCAAAATTCAGAATAGAGAATTACTACGCACAATGAATTTTCTCTCAACTCCTCATTCACTTTCCCTCTCACTAACGAGAAGTGGAAGAGTGATTTTTTCCAGGATGAAGAATGAGCAATGAAGAAAGAACAACCTAAGACATTTGACATGCTGCACTAGCACCTAGATATTGATTGGTGTTTCTTAGAGATCATAGGATCACATGTGGATCACCATTAGAGTGATTTTATCCTAGGATCCTCACAACACAATGAAGGTAATCCAAAAGGGTCCTTTCAGAAGATCAACATTCACTAATGTAGAAAGTTACTAATCCTTGGTATTTATTTCATTAAATATTAAATAAATTAATTATAAATTTGACGTACAAGATCCTTACTCTTGGTTTCAGGGAAACTATTATTAAAAGAAATTTTAATATATCACCCACCTATGAATGATTCCACTACACCTAAAACCATCAAGTGGTATCAAAGTGGTCATGTTTAAGTTTATAATTATTTATTTGATAGTTGATATATGTGTAATCGTGGTTATATTTTAATTTCAAGTTATTAATTCTTTAATACAAATTGAATTAACATTTTGTTGAAATATTAATCATGTTCGTTTAGTATTTCATTTTATTAAAGGTTTAATAAAAAATTAAGAACATCCAGAGATTCTATCAGGAAGTTCCAAATATTTATCTAGTAAAAATGGGTTACATGGAATGCGGCTGGAGAACATGTGGTATACCCACGCACATTATATAAATATGTTCCAAGAAATTAATTACACATGGTGCTTTCATTGCACACCGCATGTTGATCAGGATAACATGGAACACTGTAAGCGGATACGGGGTGTGTAGCTAGCATGTACCCACCATGTTGTCCGGCCAAGTTTACACGTTGAAGCCCTATGAATGTGACTGAGATATACAGAAACTAAGGTATATAGAATGTAGATTAATGTACATGCCGTGTAATCTCCCATTAATGGAAAAAATTAAAATTAAATTAAAATTGAAAATTTCAGTATTAAAACCTTATTTTATTGATTGGAACACCTCTGTTTGTTTGAAAATTTAATAATGGATTTAAATAATTTTAAATTCACAATTAATTTATTGTTATTAATATGTCATTATTGGTTCTTCCATTTATTTTCTATGAATGAAATTAATGATGGGTATCTCTAAATAAGATCAAATGATCATTAAGATAAAAGGAAATTAATTAATTAATTAATTTAAGAGTGTTTATATTAAATAATAAAAGGAAGAATAAATAAATGAATTCTATCTATTTATTTTTTCATATTCGTTGCATGTATGACCATTTATGAGCATAACCAAGACCTATGTATGTTTTGGATGTTTTAAATTAATTTATTACATGAATTTGAAATTAGTTAGTATTAAATTAATGATAGCTTGTGAGTCATCCCTCCCTTCATTATTATGTAAGACCTTTGTGTCAAAGGATATTTATGTAACCCCCTTTAACCAATAATTTGGTTCCCCTAACCTATGTGTGAGTAATAAATATTTGTAATTAATGGTGCATCTCACGACTCATGGAGGAAGTTCAAGAAAAAACCAGAATGATGCCAACCTAGGTGATATACATGTGAATATGTGGAATGTTTTACCCTCATTCCAAGACTGAAAATATGATTTATTTCCCCTAGGACAAAGGTTGGTTTAATTTCCACACATTAAATCAACCGTTAGATAAATCTCATGAATGATCCATTTAATTAATAATTTATTTTTATCTATGCAATTATTTATTTTATGGATGCAAGGTCGCGATCAAATAAATAAATGATTTAACGTGAAAAGATGGAAATTAAATAAATAAATTATGTGTAAATGTTTTATCCAACATGGTTAATTAATTAATTAACATCCACTTAATATTAAAAAGACATGTAAATGATAAAATAAGATAAAATTTTATGCATAATAAATTAAAATCCCCCAATTAAATATTACTTTAGACTAAGAATTCCATTGTTTTATTGGGAATGAAACCATAGAACTAAGTGAAGTAAATGGACAAAGTATCAATAATTAATTTTATCAGGGAGTTCTCATGAGAGTTTTGGGTTAACTTAACCAAAATTGTATTGAATTTAACATCCAAATCCCATTCAATAAAAATTTAGAGGCAAGTTTTGAGGAAATACAAGTCAGGATTTTAGGATAGGGGAACCCACTCAATGGATCAAGGGGATGCAAGGCCACAGTTGGCAAGGTCATAGTTGGCAAGACCACATGCCTAGTTACTTTATTATGGTTTTATGGCTAAATTCTAGATCATTAAGAAAATTAATGGGGATCCGTACAACTACAATGTTAAAGAAACTATACATTACAAGTTAAATGGTGAGAGATATTGATAATTGATAAAATATTAGGAAATTTAATGAATAGATTAATAAAAAAAAATAATTTATTATATCTCACTTATTTTTTAATCCAGAAAAGTACTAATAATATGATATTTTAATTGTAGAATAAAATGATAATTTCATCATTGACATTGTCCTTATGATCAATATTGGATATAGGTAACATCTGAATTGGCAGTAACTTCTAGGAGTGGTTTAGATTCCATCAGGTTGTGCTACCCCATGAACCGAAATATTACATGCTAAAATCCTCAATGCATGATCCGCTTTCTAAAGAATTGAGTGATGAAGAGTTCCTTATCTATGAAAAACAATTGAGTGACATAGCTAAAATTAAATGTTTGATGCTATCATCAATGTCTAGTGAACTAAAGAAGTATCATGAAAATATAGATGCATTTAGAATGCTTGAGAACCACTGTGGCATTTACCAGGAGAGAGATAGAAATGAATGGTTTGAGATTTCCAAGGAACTCTTTCAGAACAAGTATGGAGAGGGTTCCATAGCTAAACTGCTCATAGTCAATCTCATTGTCTAATTTAAGAACTTATGGGTTCTAGGGTTTAAACTCCCTAAATAACTGGGCACTGACCTCATTCTAGAATTAATCCTTTAGAGATTCTTTATCTTTTTTTGAATTTTAATATGAAAAACATTGAGAAGTATCTTCCAGATATTATTAATCTTCTTTAACAAGTAGATAAGGATATGAAGCATGAAAAACCATTTATCCTTATGTTTAACAAACATAAAGGGAAAGTGAGGATCTTTGAGCCCAAAGCTTCTTCACACCATTCCAAGAAGAGGAAAATCAAGTGAAAAAAGGGAACAAGATGCTATCTGTTTCACATGTGGAAGGAAGGGCCACTAGAAGAAATATTTCACCTAGACAAAGAAGCAAGGGGAAGATTTATGTGGGTTTGTTATCGAGTGTAATTTATCTATTTCTATAAATTTTTTATTAGATATAACTTTTGGTTGTCAAATATGTATTCAAATACAAGAACCATGTAGATTTAGAAAGATTGGTTGTGGAGATGTAGATCTTAAAGCAGCCAACAGAGATAAACTTGATGTGGTAGCTATTGGGGATTAACACCTCACATTGTCGACTAGAATGATATTGGTTTTAAAGATTTGTTATTATGTGCCTTAAGTTACCAAAAAAACATTATTTTTGTATCTATACTTGATAAATATGTATTAATTTTCAAATTTGGGATTAAATGTTTCTTCTTTTATAAATATAACATCTGTTATGGTAAGTAACATTTAAATAATGGTATTTTTATATTGGATTACAATAAAAATAATGGAAATTGATTATAATGTTACTTCACATGACTCATAACACACCCAACTATGGAATCATTGGTTAGGTCATGTAAATGAAAAGTGATTTACTATATTACATCAACATATATTTAGATTCTTTTTAACTAAAATAACTTGGTGCATGTCACACATATTTATAAGGAAAAATTACCAAATCTCCATTTAGTGGGAAGGGTGAACGGGCTAAAGAGATTATTGAATTAGTTCATACTGATGTGTGTGGACCATTTTAAGTTGAAGAAAGGGGTGGGTATTGATAATTTATAACTTTTACTGATGATTTTAGTAGATATGTATATGTCTACTTAATGAGGTATAATTTAGGTCCTTTTGATAAATTCAAGGAATACAAGAATAAATTTTCGAGCCATCTAGGTAAGAAAATTAAGAAACTTCACTCAAAACATGGTAGATAATATCTTAATTAAGACCTCATTGATTATTTATGAGAGTTTGGGATTTTATCTCAACTCACTCATCTATATACACCTCATTGTAATGGTGTATGCAAAAAGATAAACCACACATTATTGGACATAGTGAGATCAATGATGAGTCATGAGAGTCTTCAAATATCCTTTTGGGGATTCACATTACAAAAAACAGTATACATACTAAAATGAGAGACAACTAAATAAAAATATGGTATACCCTACCAATTATGGAATGGAAATAAACCTGTGTTGTCTTACATACATGTGTGGAGTTTAAAGGAATTTGTTAAGGCCTATTTAGGTAACAATATTTCACCCCGAGGCACAAAGTGCATCTATATAGAATATTTCAAAGAAACAAAGGGATACTTCCTATATAGTCCTTTAGACAAAAATTTTGTTGTTGAATGAAGTCCCACATTTCATGAGGAGAATATTACCTCTAAAAGTGATAGTGGTAGAGAGATGAAATTTTATGAATTCTAGACTCAAGATACCAAAGAGTTGGTATAGGAAAAAATTACACCAATCCACATGGAAGAAGAAATTATTCCATAGACACAATAACTATGCAGGAGTACTAGAGAGTTTAAATAATCAAAACAATGTGGTTTTATAGTCACCAAGGATGGTGAATAATTATTAGTTGATAATAATGATCCTATATCCTATAAAGAAGTGGTAAGTATCACAAATTTTTCCATGTGGCAAGAATTAATGAATTCTGAAATGGAATCCATATTCCAAAACCAGGTTTAGATTTTGGTAAACCCTCTGGTAGATGTAAATACTATTGGTTAAAAATGGATATTCAAGAAGAAACTAGACATATAAATAAATTTCAAAACCTATAATACATGACTAGTTTCAAAATGTTTTAAAAACATTAAGGTATTGACTACAATGAAACCTTTTCACCAGTTTAATTCAAAAATCCATCAGAATTATATTTTCCATTAAGTATTTCCATGATTATGATATTTGGAAAATAGATGTCAAAACAACCTTCTTTAATGGTAACCTTCAGTAATATGTCTATATGAAACAACCCAAAGGGTTTGTGTCTCCAAAGGATACCTACAAGGTATGCAAGTTGCAAAGATCCATTTATGGATTAAAGCAAGCATCCAGGTCATGGAGAATTCATTTTGATGAGGATATAATGAAATTTAGTTTCATAAAGAATGAATATAAACCATGTGTATATAAATGGTTTAGTTGGAGTGTAGTTAGTTTCTTAATAGTATATTTTGATGATATATTAGTCATTAGAAATGAAATAACAGTCTTACAGTCTGTTAAGGTGTGATTGAATAAATGATTCTCTATAAAGGACTTGTGTGAGACAACACATATTCTTAGGATCAAGATCCATCTGGACAAATCTAAGATGTTTCTTGACCTTTTTCAAAGTACATACATTGAAAAGATATTGAGGAGATTTATTATGAAAAAATATAAGAGGGGATTGTTTCTAGTGTCACATGTCATTCTTCTTTCTAGGAAAATGTTTCCTCAGACACATAAGGAAAGAAAAATAATGACAAGGATTCCATATACACCAATGATTGTGTATTTCATGTATGCTATGCTATATACTAGGATAGATGTTTCTTATGAATTAATCATGGTTGGAAGATATAATATAATCTAGGTTACCACCATTGGATGGTAGTCAAGGACATCATTAAGTATCTAAGGCATACTATAGATATTTTCTTGGTTTATGGAGGAGATGAGGAGCTAGTCATCCGAGGATATAAAGATGATAGTTTTCAAACTGATCAAGATGAAATGAAGTCACAAACAGGATATGTCTTCACTTTTAATAGAGGTTCTATGAGATGGAAGAGCTCAAAAAAGGATGTGGTTGAAAATTTTACTATAGATTCTGGGTATATTGAAGCTTTTGAGGAAATTAAAGAAGAAGCATGGATGAAAAACTTTTTCCTAGAGCTTAATGAGGTATTTAAAAGAAAATATCTTATCACACTCTATTGTGATAATATTGTAGTCTTGTCTCTTGAAAAAGATCTAATGTCACATCAGTGAATGAAGAACATACTTCATAAGTATTGTCTCTTGAGGGATTAATCTCAGAGAGGTGAAGTTGCTGTAAGCATTATTTTTGTAGAAGACAATATAGAGGACCCCTTGAATAAAGCCTTAACTCAAAAATAAACATGACTATCATGTGAGGTCTAGTGAACTGAAGGTCATAGGAAGTTGGATATAGTCTAAGTGGGACTTTTTTGAAGTTGGTGTCCAAGGGCCAACTGTTTTTACTTTTATTACATGAATATTCGATGTATTGAATATTAATAAAAAAAATTATTACTTATTTTTTATTGTTATTCATAAAACTAATGTAATAATTTCATAGAGTATACGTTGCTTTCATAAGCTCCTAGAAGTTCCCCTCTATGATAATAACCTTGTAGTTATATGATGATATTCTCAAATAATGTTCTGCATTTGGATAACATACTATGATGGGACACATAGTACATATATTCTTAGGTGAGAGTACTCGTAAGAAGATGAAGATTCTTCTCATGAAGTTCACACATAGTAATCTTCAAGATGGGAGATTCTGAGGCTAGATCAGCCAGTAGGAAGTTTTCATGTTTTGGTGTCATCAGATATTTCTACCTATGAGTGTGTGTGATGATACTTAGACATTAAGATTATTATTAATTCATCTTACAACAATTGTATATAGATGTATTTTTTAATGCACTATGATAATAGTTTATGGAGAAGTTGGATACATTGGGTGCATCATGAGTGACATGTCATTAATGAATAAGTCAAGGAAGGATTTGTCCCTTCCATCTTTATAGAAGATGATATCTTGACTCTTTGATTGGAATAAAACTATCCCATTAAATTTTATGTCCCTAGTGTAAGGATGTGTTTATTTCAGGTAGTCAAAGAAATATATATCAAGAATAAATATGGTGACATTATTATGAAACCTTCTTGATGAGATATTGTAAAAAAGGGATTATATTACACAGTGAGCATTCATATGTGGTTGTCGACGTTGAAAAGTTCTTTCTCTTGGGTGCCTTGACCCATTGCTAGAATATATTATTGTACTTTAGGAAAGCCCACCTATTGCCAAAAAGAAAGAATCCTTGATGGTCACACACTAAGTGTTTTTTTTTGATCTTGATTAAATTCTATTTGAGTTTAATTAATGGAATAAATATTATTCTCAATTTTTAGAAATAATTTAATTGAGGTTATATTGATCAAAAAAATTAAATAAATATTTATCATCCGACATGTGAATAAAATATTTATTTTATTTATTAAATATTTTAATAAATATATATTCACTAGATTTTGATTAAAATATTTATTTATGAATAAAATATTTATTCAGTTGTTTAATACATGATAGAGGAGTTCAAACGTACCAAGACTGATTCTAGTGAAAAATATTAATTAACAAGGATGTTACATAATATTTGTTATTATGAAGGTGAATATCACTAAATAATAATAATATAATTATTATTATGTGGAATGGAGTTTATTAAAGGTAATAAATTTTATTTAATGGATGGTATTAAAATAAATAATATTTTATCTTAAATCCTAACTCTATAAATTGACGAGTATGTCTATTGTGTAGAGTATCCAAAATTCAGAATAGAGAGTTTTTAAGAATAATGAATTCTCTCACAACTCCTCATTCTCTCTACCTCTCAAAAATTAGATGTTCAAGAGATATTTCATCAAGGCCATATAAAGAGCGATCCATAATGAAGAACCCAAGACATTCAAATCACTACATTTGCACCTGGAGATTGATTGATATTTCTTAAAGATCATAGGAGCACATGTGGATCACCACTAGAGGGATTATATCCTTGGATCCTCATAGTGAAATGAAGGTAACCTAAAAGGGTACTTTTGGATGATAAACATTCACCAATGAAGAAATTTCCTAAGTCTAGGTATTTATTTCTTCAAATATTAAGCAAATTAATAATAAATTTGACGTGTAGGATCCTCACTCTTGGTTTCAGGGAAGTGATTATTAAAATAAATTTAAATATATATCCAACCTCAAAATGTTTCCACTATACCTAGAACCAACAAAAACCTTGTGCACATGTTCTAGAATCTGATATATTAAACCGAGATAGATTTTAATCTATAAACTAAATATAGTTTACATGTAAACTTCTTTTACATTTTACATGTAAAATATATTTAGTTTATATGTAAAAATATTTTTCTATTTGAATATAAACTATATTTAGTTTACATATAAATATTTATATAACTCATTTTACATGTAGGTTATTTTTTTAAAACCCTTTATATATAAATTATTTATTAAAAACACCTTATATGTAAACTATTTTTAAAATATAATGTCATGTAAGCCAATTTTATAGTTTACATGAAAAATATAAAATCATTTTATTATTTATATTTAAAATGTAAAATCATTTTATATGTAGTTTAAATTCTATTTACATATATAATATAAAAATATTTTTCATGTCAATTGATTATTAAAATAATTTACATATAAACTTTAAAATATTTTTACATATAAAATAAATATATTTTTCATATAAATTGATTTTAAATAGTGTTTATATATAAACTTTTTTTAGATTCATATTATTTGAAAAATTATTTTAAAAATAGTTTTAATGTAAAAAATAAAATCATCTTATGTGTAAGATGATTTTATAGTTTACATATAAATTATAAAATCATTTTACTGGTAAAGTAAATAAGTTTTACATGTAAAATGTAAATTGTTTTACATGTAAACTAAATATATTTTAGTTGTAATCTGTAAAATCAATTTATATGTAAAACTAAATATATTTTACATGTAAAATTATTTTAAAAATAGTTTGTATATAATTGTTTTTGAAAATAAATTTCATGTAAAGTGATTTTAAAAATAGTATATATGTAAACCATATAATCAGATTACATGTAAACTGATTTGAACTGAATTGAACCAACCTAACATAAATTGAATCAACCTAACCCAAATTGAACAAGCTTAGCCCAAACTAAATTGGACTAAATTTAACATAGAATAAGAAACCATATCACACCCATGTTTAGCATACTAATTAGTATGATTTGATTATGTTATAAAACATCCTTTAGGTTTTTATTTTCTTTACACTAAATATGAGTTGATTTTGTTTTGTCACTATATATCCCTTGTTTAGGTTGAAAATTGGTATTTCCTTTTTATATTTTCCATTGGTAATCAATTTTTAATTAAATGTATATTTATTTTACAATGAAGGTAATTAAAAATATTAGAAAGATATGAAGGAAGAGAATATTTTAAAATGATTCCCACATAAGAGAGATGAGAATTTCTACAATGGTTCCCACTTTGAGTATTATATATATATATATATATATATATATTACAAAACAAACAATGTAATGTGATTAACAATTTTTAAATTTTAATTAGGTTTCACCATCCAGGAGATAATTGTTCTTAAAACAAAATAGTAACTGTGGTGACCAGGATAATAGTTCTAGGGGTGAAGGTAATAGATCTACTTGCATCACTTGTAATATTCGATCACACCTAGAAACTTAATCAAATTAAAAATCTACCATAGTTTCTTATCCCAAAATTCTCATATTGGCATCAGGGATATTCATACCAACTATACTATCACAAACATTTTAATTTGATTATCCCCCACATTTATCATTTTCTAATATGATTATGGATTCCACTCCCCATCCCTATTAACATTTCCCACAAACTTCAATGCCAACTACATTTCATACTTCTCCATTCTCTATGGGATTTTTTATTATCCTTCAACTACTACTCCAAAAACATTTAATAATCTCAAGCATATTGATCATTCTAATCATACATTGGACTCCCCCTGATACTACACATGTTATCCATCCTTCATAACCTAAGTATCCATTATAGTACATAGATCATCATAGATTAGGTATATGTATAAAACCCTAGGAATTTTTATAAAGAAATTCCATTTTAATTAAAAAAAATATTTATTTAATATTTTTCTTTTTTTCATTCATAGTTGGATGTACCAATATTAGGAGGCGTGGGTTTACATGCCTGTGTAAAGTATGGAACCACTAGACATAAGCTATGGTTGAGTATAATTAATATAATAAAATAAATAGTAAAAATGGGAGATAATTTAGGAGTTCCATAGTTTCAAGTGGAAAATATTGTGACATAATTCGCATGAAACTAGGTTTTGAGAGACACATTGAAAATGAAATAATGGATAATTCATGAGATCAGATGTGGGTAAAAAAATTTAATAGATTAAAATTTATATTATTATTGAATTTATATAAATTAATATTTTTATATCATCTTTATTGTAATTTTCGTGATTCTAAAGCTGTGTGGTTTTTATGACTAATGGAATTAGGCATGATATAGAGAGAATATAAGAATAATATATAAAATACCTTGGTTGGTAGAGTTTTCATAGATTAATATAGTATAATAACCCTTAATGAGTGTCTAATAACACAATACCATGAAATGATTACTTCTTGTAAGCGTGATTAGTTTAAGGTATTTTTTTATTTTAATGTTTTTTATGGAAAATGACTAGGTTTTATTATTATTACATCATTTAATATTATTGTATTTTTTTCTTAATATTCTTCACAAAGAAATAAAAAAATGTATGCTATAAAGTATATCCACTCATTGGGGTGGTCTACTGTGTCATAGCATGAGAGAAAACACATATTTTTTAGGTATAAATGAGTTTAATTAGCTACCAAAAATGAGCCAAACCTAAAATGAATTAGTATAAATTAAACAAAAGTGAATTTAATTGAAGTAAACCAAAAAATAAACAAACCAAACAAAATTGGTGTGAACCAACTATATCAAGTAAAAACTAACCCATATCAAATCAAACCAATCTAACCCATCATAAATAAAAAAAATAACATGGAATGATCCAAATAGAAATTAAATAATCAAATAATAATTAAAATGGATAAAAAACTAAATTGAATTTAACTCAATTGACTTGAGAAAGATTTAATTGAATAAAATTGATCTAAACATATTTATACATAATTGAATAAAGTTAAAATGAATAGAAATTAATTAAGAGAATATAAACTATCATGAACATACTACAACTAAATGGAACCAAATAAATAAAAATATAAACAATAAAATTGTTTAATCTATAAATTTAAAATATAAATAATTTATAGTTTGAAAATTATTCATAGTCTGTAAATTTTTTTTAATATTATTGTAAAATATTTATAAATATTTTTAAAATAGTTTATAAATAGTTTAAAAATATATTAAAAATATTATTGTAAGCAGTTTTTAAAAATATTAATTTTTTTTAAAATTTTTAAATTTAAAATTGTTTAATTTAAAATTGTTTAAAATCGTTTTACAAGACACTAAAAACTATTTAAATAAGTCTAATAAATGTTTACAAGTGGCTTTGTAAACTGTTTTGAAAATTTATATAAATAGTTTTTAAATATTATATAAATATTTTTTAAATTGTTTATAGTTTTTAAACTTCTTATAAACAGTTTTTAAAATTTAAATAGTTTATAGTTTACATGAATATGGTTGATGGAAAATTTGTAAATTATTCTAGTAGTGTATTAAAGGAGGACATAAATAGTGGTAAATGAGAAAATGGATTTAAGATTGATAAAACTCTCTATACAAAAAATGAAGAGGATTTTTAAAAATGAATAGCAATATCATTATAATTTTTATGTGAATAACCCATTAATATAAATATGAAATCAAAGGATAATATTGAGTGTTGATGAATACAATATCCTATCAAAAAACATATAAACTAAACAAAACTATAAAATAAAGAACATGTAGTGATAATAGTTCCATCTAAAGTGGTGCCTAGATCATTTAAGGATACTTTAGAAGTGAAATCATAAATCAAGGCTATAAAATAATCATTAGGTTAAATTAATACAGAGAAGTATTGATAGCTTGTAAAGAGACAATATGAACAAAATATTATTCACCTAAAATATCTATTCAAGTTCAATTTCATGAATGACTAAATTTTGTTAAAAAGGATCGAAAAATATATCGAGGTTACTCCCAAAAAAGGGGAACATTGTGGAATGAGAATTCACACCTCTAGAAATACATGAATCAATTCATTTATTCTTGGTAGTATAAATCCAATGGAGCTTGAAAATATAAAATGTAAATTGTATTAATAAACTAATAGTTTACATATTAATGTATTTTACATATTAATATGTAAAATATATTGACTTTTAAATAACTAAATATTATAAATTGATTAATATAATTGGTATATGTTTCACTTTATATAGTATAACAAATATGAATTTATATTAATATATAAAAATGAAAATTATTTTATATAATATTTGAATATAAAAATTCTGAAATGTAAACTATATTAACATGTTAATATGTAAATTTTTTACATGTAAACATGAAATTTATAAACTATATTAACATGTATATAGTTTCAAATAATATTAACATATAAAAAAGTAAATAGATTCATTTAATATAAACATGTAAACTTGTAAACTATGAATTGTGAATAAAATGATTATAATATAATTAAACTAAATATAAATAATCATTCATAACCATACCTGGACTAATTCCAATAAAACATAAAAACAATTAAACCTAAATGAAAAAAATACCCTAATAAACCTAAAAAAACAAGACTAAAATAAAATAAAATTGAACCAAACTATATTCAATAAAACATTATCAAGACTAAATTATAACAAAAAGTGTGAAAATAATCAAAACCATATTCGGTATTTAATTATACTACACCAAATGTAACATAATTAAATGAATAAAAAATTAGGGAAATTATTCTAAACTAAACTACGTCAAATTTATCCAATATTTCTAAATATTATTTAAATTAAACAACACAAAAAACTATAAAATGAACCATACCAAAATAAACAACTTAAAATAGACTTAAAATAGAATAAACCAAACTAAAATAAACTATATTGACAAAAAAATGAACTAAAATTTTATATTCATAAATAAAATAATAAAATTTATTATATCTAAATGTGTCAAATTAACCAAGACTATTTTTACTCAAACTGAACTCACCCAAACCTAGTCAAATGAACAAAACATGAACAAAAATGAAATAAATTAAATTGAATAAAACCCATATAACCTGAAAAAATATAGTAATAGTAAAAATAATTTATATATAACTTGAACAACATAATCCATGATTGCTCATTTTTGTTTGATAGATTTTAGTTTTTCTTAGTAGGGGTTAATGTGATTCATTTTGTTGAAATTTATTTCAATGTTTTTTTGTTCTATTAAATATTAGTTAGGATTGGTTAATTTAGTTCATAAGTAAAATATCATTAAATAATGTTATCATACATTCAATTTCATTTCTAGTGGTAAGGATTGAAAAACAGGCGGTGTGTTCCTTTAGAAAAATAGTTCTTTCAGATTATAATGAAGTAAGATTGTATTGATGTAAACTAACATAAAAAATATATTATTTTAAGTTTTATTTTGATAATTTAAAATTTTAATATCTATTTTTTATCTAAATATCTCATGTATTTTTTAAACGATTAACTTTATATGACTTTGATGAGAAATAATATTACAAATTTAGGCAAGACGATTATATGTGATAGATATTAGGTGATGGGAACCATGGGAGAGTCTAATGTAGACATGGGACGTATATATTACCCACTAAATATTGGACCATTTTAGGGTCCTAATAACTCGAGTTGTTTCTGATGCTTTCGCTGGGGCACACGCGTCCGTCCGCTTGGGCGCGACGGGGCGACTTTTCTTGTTACCCCACATTCCCGCTTTCCAAAGGCGGGCGACATACGTTCCTTGTTCAGGGACGTCTGCTCCTTGATCGAAATGGGATGATGGGATGTTGGTTCTTCCTTTCGTTGATTCCTCCTCGGAGCTCGTCACCTAGTCCGTGTCTCCCTCATAGATTTAATACATTGTTCATGAAACTCTTCCCAGTGCCATATTTTCATGGACGATAGTTAATTACACTGCTTCTGTCAGGACATTATAAAGGGTCCAGTCAGGGCAGAAACGTTCAGTTGGGGGAGTAGTCATGTCGAGGCATCATTAAGATGTCTGAACGCTAGGGGATTGGCGTGTCTGTTGTTGGTCTCTTATTATAGGGCTTCTCGAGGGCGCGAAAGCCCGAGGCATCCCACATCGAATGCGGGGAATTGTATTCCATGGGCATGTATCTAAGGTTTTCCTCAGCCTCCCATGTTTAGCATGGGGTATGCTTCAAGTTTAACATCCAACGGGGACGAGGGCTGATCATAACACTAGCTGGAGTGGATTAGATTAAAGAAACCCCTAGAGGGAACACCGATGTTGGGGCCAGCACGTGGGAAGCTTCCCGAATGATATGGAAGGGAATAGGGTGGAATGATCTCACCAGGATGTGGTGTCCCGGGTAAGAATTAGGGTGGATGAGATGGTGGCCTTCATGGAGGTGACGGCGAAGATGGGCTTGAGCCTCGAAGAGACTTCCTACGTATCCCCATGGCAGGGAATCAAAGTCTGCATAGTTCGGTATGGAATGGGGCTTACACACTAAGGCAGCCCAAGGATATGGGGTCGGAGAACCGACGTGAGGGGACCATGGGTCCAGGAGGGCTTGAACCTCATGGAGGCTTCCTACGTACCATGCCTTAGCACAGATGAAAGACCATGTAGTTCAAATTGGACGACGGAGGGATGACGTGAAGGGACTAGGGGTCCAAGTGGGCTTAAAACTCATGGAGGCTTCTTACGTACCATGACTTGACATGGATCAAAGACCACGTAGTTCAGGTGAGGTCACAATGGCTTACCGCTGGACCAGGATGTAGTTTAACGTCATGCGGAATGAAGGCGTGTCGGAGAACCGACGTGGAGAAGGATCTTGGTCCAGATGGTATGGGGCTTACACTCGAGGCTGCCCAGGTATTGGTGAACTGACGTGAAGGAGGTCGGAGTGACCAACAGGTGATGGGATTGAACCTTATGGAGGCTTCCTACGTACCATTCCTTGACATGGATCAAAGATCACATAGTTCAGGTTGAACGCCGGAAGGACGACGTGAAGGAGGACCAGGGGTCCAGGTGGTGGTGGGCTTGAACCTCGTGGAGGCTTCCTACATACCATGCCTTGACACGAATCAAAGTCCTCATAGTTCAGGATGGTAACAATGGATTACCGCTGGACCGGAATGCAGTTCAATGTCATGCGGGACGAAGGAAAACCCTGACGTGAATAAATGACGGGTGGTGGGCTTGAACCTAATAGAGGCTTCCTACGTACCATGCCTTGCACAGATCAAAGTCCACATAGTTCAGATGGGATTTTGTCGGCGAACCGACATGAAGGTGAACCCGGGGGGTCCACTGGTGGTGGGATTGAACCTCGTGGAGGCTTCCAACATACCATGCCTTAGCACGGATCAAAGTCCACGTAGTTCAGGCATACAGTTTAACGTCTTTCTGGATGGGGGCATACAGTTTAACCTCATGCTGGATGAGGATGAAACTCGACGTGAAGAATCGACTGAGTGGTGGGATTGATCCTCATGGAGGCTTCCTACGTACCATGACTTAACATGGATCAAAGTCCCCGTAGTTCACTAGAGGTGGGGCCAGGGTCGGTGCTTACTCTAAGCTCACATGAGTCATGCTCGGTGTGAAAAACAAGAGGTTGCAGGGACCTGACGATCACGTCGTGAAGGATGCGTCCGTGGGAAACGAAGAGGGGATTACGCGTTAGGTGGCCCATGGTGCTGGGACTTACTCCAGGATAGAGTCCCAGGGTGTGACAAAGCATAGAGGGAGAGGTATTTGAGACCCAATAAAGGAGGAGTCTCATTCCTTATCATGTCCTTCGCTGGCCTTGTAACTGAGGAAGTGGGGAAGTACGGAGGTTCATGGGTGCTACCTTCCGCAAGAGAGGCAAGGGGCTTATGGTATGAGACAACCCTTCCCCCGTGGATAAACGCCACTCCAAAAGAGAGGATATCATTCCATGTGAGGAAGATTCCATTCCCGTGGAGACGAGCGGTGTAAGGAATGTCCGAGACGGGGGGACCCTGCATGCGGAGCACGGGGTCCGATCACTGTTTAACGTCATTTTTTAGGGACGAGGTGCTTGGTATTTTAACGTCCTATAACTTGGACGAGGTGGGCATGCTCCGCACCCCTAGGAATTACATAACCAGTACCCTCTTCTCCCTGTGGGAGAAAAGGCATCGACAAGGCCGTGTAGAAGGGGGACCGCAGGGCGAACCATCGAGGGGTCCACATTAGCGTGGCTATGCAAAGAAGCAATAGCCATTAGCGTGCCTATGTGAAGAAGAATTAGGCAAAGCAACGCTACAGGTGGTGTCATCCAGGGGACTTTGAAATCACATCGTGCAAGCCTGGAGGGCCGCACGGGAAGAGGAGTTTCTAAGTAGAGGGGTCCATAGGTAGGGGCCTTGTAGGACTCGGTTGCTCTGCGTAGTGGAAGACACCTGTGAAGGGGTGTGCTTCACAAAGTGGAGTGCCTTGGCCTTAGCATGGGGAAAAGGGGAGAGTGGGAGGTGCTTCGTGAAGTGGAAGGGTGTTCGCAGAGGACAGACTCGTGAAGCAGGGGTGCCTCATGAATCAAGGTGCCGCTCAGCAATGTGCTTCGCGAAGTACAGTGATCCTGCCTTGGCATATGGATCACATGTACCAGATTGGTGTTTCGTGAAGCATGAACGCTCCGCGGCTTCCCGGGTCCCCTTGGGGATCCCGTTCCTTCACGAATTCCCTTAGGCTTTGTGAAGGGAATACCTCTCGAAAGAGGGGCTCAAGACGAGACAAGGCGAAGGCATCTCGCGAAGAAAAAATACCTCGCGGTGCTCATGATTCCCGGGGTGAAGGGTGCTTCGTGATTCGGGAGCTGAGAAGCTGAAAGTTCAGATTGTCCATCTGGAGGGCTCAAGGGGAGCCCGATATTTATAGTCAAGGGGCACCGTGAAGAAGAGATCACGCGACGCAAAGGGGATGCGGTCGCTTCGCGGCTGGTTGTGAACGCCAACCGGGTTCGCAGAGGGTTACCGCCTCCTCTTCTTCGCGGTGGGCTCGCGAATGTCAGGGAATTCACGGAGCGTTATCGCCTCTGTTCCTTGGTGGTGGCCTCGTGAACGTTAGGGCGTTCGTGGAGATTTACTGCCTCGGGGGCTTCACGGCAGGCTCACGAATGTCAAGGCATTCGCGGAGCGTTACCGCCTCCTCTGCTTCGCGGTGGCCGCGTTGCTCGGGGGCCTTCGCGGCTGCGCTTCGTGAGGCAGCATGTGGGATTCTTTTTATTTTTCTCTTTGCGTCCAATATTTTGGTGCCAACAAATTCCCCCCAACAGACTTAGAGCCACAGAGGGATCAAGGGTCGAAGTCTGAGGGAAAATCGCCAAAATTCTCGGCAGTTCGCTGTGAGTACTCGCGAAGGGATTGCGTGGAGCGGACAACGGCCACGCGGTCCAGACGCGCCGCGATGCTCAGTGCGGGCGGGACGCGCCGCGATGCTAGGCGCAGGTGGGACGCGCTGCGATGCTTGGTGCGGGCAAGACGTGCCGCGAAGCTCTGGGGTCGCCGCCTATAAATAGGGGGGCTGACCTATCTTTTGTCCTCTAGTGCCTTTTTTCCTTTTGCACTATCGACTTCGCGAAGCTCCGCGTACTCCGCGTCTGCTCACCGTGACTCGAGCTTCACGACGAACCGCGAGTCTCTGACTCCGCGACTGTGCCAAGAGAATGTATACTTGCAAGCCAAGGCTGGGATCCGAGTCTTGGCTCTGCGACCAAGCTTCGCGATCAACCTTTGTGACCCGACACGAAATTTTTCGAGCCCCAGAACCGTAATGGCCCATCAATAAGCTGTGTTGGGGGTACTTGCAGATGCTGCCCGGAGGGATGAGCTGGACAACAGTCTGGGATTGGGGGAGCTGGTCCAAATCCATTCAGACCATAATTCTCTGATGGAACTCTTGTCAGAGAGTCAGAAGAACTATCTTCTATGCAAGAAGCTTCCCTTGTATAGTTTCGGGCTGAGGGATGATGTCTTCATCCCTGAGGCGAGCAGGGATGAACTAGCTTGCTAGTTTAGGAGCACGCCATGCCAACGCCAATGGTTCAGGGCGGCTAACGGTCATGCGCAGGAGGACTTCACACCTGTAACTGCTGACTGCCTGTACAACCATGTGAACAATATTGACAGGAAGCCATTGCAACTGGAGACATCCCCTCCTCTGTACTGCACCATATTGAAGGCAGCTTTCCAGGATTCGAAAAAGGGGTGGTCCGATGAGTGGGACCTGCGCCAGGGCGGAAACTTTACCAATGACTGGGCATGGGCCTACTGGGTAGGTGCCTCATGCGAGGAGTTTGGGGCCTAGCTGAGGAGGGTGGGCTTGTATGAGGCGGAATGGGCCTCACAATTCCACATTTATCAACCGAAACAGCTGATGTCAGAGCTTCTGAGAAGATGGTCATATAGGACCAACACTTTTCACCTACACCATGGGGAGGTGGGCATCAGTCTGTGGGATGCCCATCAGATTTCAAGGGTCCCGATCTTGGGGGCCATGTATGATGAGTTCCTCCCCGTCCTGAGTGCGTGGGAGGATCCAGACCAAATGCCGTGACTGGCGTCAACACAGATGGCACTGGTCCCTAGAGAGGACAAGGAAGCAGTAAGAGATATCCACTTTAAGAAGTGGTTCAAGCGGTTCCTGAACTTCCCGAAGGATCGTGAGTTCCTCCCGAGGCCTCGAACTTTTCCGAAAGGGGCTCAGTGGGTAAAGGAGCACTCATATTGGCATCTCTTGGAGGAAAACTAATGGAAGACCTGGGGCTTCAGTGTCAGAACTGAACAACAGCCGATATTCAGGTTAGAGACATTCATCACGGACCATATATGCGGTTGGATCCTACCGGTGAGGGATACCAACATAGGGGTGCGTCTCATCTCGTTCATCAGGGAATCCATGCTGGCCATGGGATGACGGGTCAATCTGGGGATCCTGATGCTTTCCAAGCAATACATGATGCTATGGCACGTCAGTGAGGGAAAAAAGCCACTGAGGATATGCGGGCCCTTCAACCTTCTATACGGGTGGATCAGAGCGCACATCAGGGGGTTTATGAATATACAAACCCCATCTCACTGTCAGAGTCGAACTTCCGACCCTCCATCCTGAATGTTTCCGGGAGCTTCCCATTCAAACTAACTGTACCGATGGTGTTGAACCAGGTATAGAAGGAGAACGATTTTAACTTCTACCCGTTTCCATTGCCAACGGGGGTGTTCACTGACGATTATCAAGGAACGGAAGAGCACCGGGCCTATCTCCTGGCCTTTCGAGGTGAGGTCTTGGTGGCACGGGTGGACCGTGAGACCCTCTGCGAAGCGTACACCCCACATCAATTCACGGGGAAATTCCGGTGCCTGTAGCGGCTGACCCCGCAGGTCTACTAGGAGGTGCATCTTGAGGAGCACCCATGTGTAATGAGGAAGCTGTGGCTCATGTTCACATAGGAAGATGGGAAAATGCGAATGGAATTGCCTCCACCGACTGCCGCCTTTGGACTGGCGAAGGAGTATGCCATCAGCTGGGTGGCGGATTATCCAGGGAAGATGCTGAGGTAGCCAACCATTTGGGCTGGCGACGACATGCCTCCCCTATCCCGAGGTTGGGGTCGGAGGGCAGCAAGGGCCTCTCGCGGTGGCGGGGCTTCCGTAGCAGTGAGACCTGCACCGAACGAGGGTGTGGTAGCAGCGACGGATCCAGCAGTGGTAGTGGACCCGGTGGTCTCGGAAGAGAAGAGACATCCAGAGGGGCGGCCGCTGAGGGGATTTTGCAGGATATCCACTCAGGCTCCAGGGAAGTGACTGCGCCATATTGACATGACAGAGGATGCTATCTTCCCAGAGTCCTAGGACATTTGGGATGTCAACCAGAAATTCCTCAGTCCACCCGAGATGTGGGCACACTTGAATCATCTCGGGATGGAGTTACTGGGAATAGGCCCAGTCCGGGTTGGTTTCACAGCATCTCCGGTGGAGGCGGAGAAATACTTGGATGAGCTGGAGGACTACGTTCACTCCAGCGGTGTCCCATTCCCATTGACAGACCGGGTGAGGGTACTGCTGGATCGGACGGTTCCCCCACAGTTGTCAACCGCCAATATGAGGGAGCGCTTCCCCCTGCTGGAAGAAACGGAGGAATCCTATTGGGAGGATGAGGCTAGCGGAGGGAGCCAGTTGGAGGAGGGAGAAGTCGGAGATCAGGACTCAGATTCCAATGATTTCACAGCGGCTCTTGAGGTAGCATCCCGAGCTTCTTTCCTCATGGTCCGCTCTCAGGCCATCATGTATTTCTTACCAATATTTGAACCATGCAGGAGGAACTTGTACGCAGGCCTCACTCTCGCCCTTTGGCAGGTGATGATGTGGGACCTTCAGAACCCACGCCTATGGCTGTGTTCAGGTCTGTGTCTGGCAGGGCCAGAGCACCCAAGGTGGCTCCTCCAGAATCTCCAGACCTTTCAACAGTATACAGAGGTCCACACCTCGGGGTTGCGTCAGCATCGACTCAGGAGTAGCACCAAGAGTTCGGTCTCCATAAGATTTCTCCATTGGATTCATTGCTGTCATATGTAGATCATGCCAACTGACGTTCATGACCTTATCTGTCATGTACAGTTCTTTGACTGGTATGGGCTGCTGCAGCAAGGCTGGTCGGGATGTCTGGTGGCATTCCTCCTAGGGGCATGCCGGTGATTGTGGAGATAGTTCCCCCGCCTACCCGAGATGCAGAACACACTATCATTGGAGGGACCACCAGCAGGGTCGTGCCTGAGGTTATTGAGGTGGAGTCCGACAATGAGGATCAACCGGCTGACCCAAGTCCCGTCACGCCTGCTTCGGTGCCATATGTCGTGCCAGATTCAATGCCAGATGCAGATCCTGCCGAGAACTTCCTGTAGGAGTATCCTGCATACGAGCCTTCCAATCGCGCGGACTAAGACAAAATGACCTCTGATGAAGAGGAAAACAAAATAGTCCACCGCCGATCATGGAATTTAATCACGCGCTTCATCAATGACACCCCCAAGCGCAATGGCTGGATGAGATGGACAGACTTCGCTCGCGGTTGCGCGAACTGTGCACTGGGGGAGTGGATTCCCATTGTCCTCATACAATCATCCGAGATCTTATTGTAGAGAATATTTGAGAGTATGATCATGGGATCAGCATGGGATGGTAGCGGAGGAAGGTGATGAATTCCAAGAAGCTCCAAGAGGATGAAAAAGAGGCCCAACAATAGCAGGCGTAGGCGGACGAACACTCAGCCTCTCTCAATGCACAATCTGAGCTGATCTTGAGATTGAAGGACCAGCTATCAGAGGCCGAAGAGGGCTTGAATCGGGTTTCTGGGGAGATGGCCTACATTCAGGCTGACATAGAGAGGGCCTGAGCTGAGGCTTATGGACTACGCCCCATCGCTGCTAAGGAGGAGCGGGAGCTAAGTCAACGACAGCAATTCCTGGACGCCCCCAGTCGAAGGGTGGAGGAGCTTCAACGCTCTTTTGACGGGGTCAATCCGTCCATGGGGGGAGTTGACCCCCGGGTACTGTAATAATTACAAACCCTTTAATGGTACTCCCGTGCTTCGATTTCTTTCTTCTTTTATGCTGTAGCATGCATGATTTCCACTGTTCGCACCGGTTCACTGCATCCTTACAATGTTTGCAGAACTTCCAACGACAATTCACTAAGCTCACGTGGGTCGAGGCCCTTTGTGATAAACAAGAGATAGTCCCCTTATCATCCCACCCAACATAGGAATGTAAACTAGGCTTCGGGCATCCAGGGTTTGGATAACCGGTCTAGACTTCTGAGAAGTAGGAGAGACCTAACTGGAGAAAGAAGTTCTCAGAACAACCAAATTACCTTTTTTCAGCGTGCTCTTGCGCACGAACGGTGCAATTCCAGGGGCACTGAAATCGGTCCGAAAATATGGGAATGGGAAGTGTGAATCACAATACCCAATATTCAGAACATTGTGAGGGTGGCGTGACAATAAAAGACAACCGTTAACCATGGCGGAGAAATGATATCCTTACTGCGTTAGCCTGAGATGGGGACAACAAATGAGGGTCGAGCGTTGACCATGTTCGAAACACGGGACCATGTCACAAATGTTGTCGATCAATCTTTCGGGATGTTGGCCCATGACAGTAGGTGGACCATAGGTCAAGCATCCATACTATTAGGGGGTCTTTCCAAACATGACCAGTCTTCCAGAACGTTGGCCCAGGACAGCAGGTGGACCATAGGTCAGGCATCCATACTGTTAGGGGGTTCCTCAGACATTATAGGGGACGAGAGTCCAAATATGGGGCATGCGAAGCGTGGGAAGTGGAGTGATGGTTTGTTCGAACAGAATCCAACACTCATGAAATTACGCCACCGTGGTGGGAGTACGTTAGATGGGCGCATTGGTTTGATCATGGATCATTCCTTCTATTAGACATGACCTCTCTGGCAAGGGAGTTTGTCGCTTCCCAATATCATCTTGGGGCATCCTAAACCAGTTCAGGGCAGAGTTACGGTCGTTTGGTTCCCTACGAGGAGTCCGACCAGGGGGCCGTAAAAGGGAAGAACAAGGTTTATAACTCCTGGGGGCTGGACCCTAGGCAAAATGACAAGGTGTCTCTACGTATCCCATAAGGATGAGAATCAAGCCATACGTAGTTCTGGAAGAACAGTTTAACATCATGCAGGACGATAAGAAGGCTGTTTGTGTCGGTACATATCCCACCAAAACTACTAAGCCCACGCGAGTCATACTCGATGTGAAAAAAAAAGAAGTAATAGAGAACTTTCCCAACACAAGGAGGGGCAGTTCAAGGAGGGGTAGGTTAGGGAGAAGGGAAACTCGGTGAATACCAGCCCAATGATGCTAACATGCCCATGTGGCGCACCTAGACGCGCGAAGGGATAGAGCCGAGTATGTCGGAATTCCACTTGAACATGTGGAAGTGGAAATGTGTGAATCATGATGCTCAGAATTTTGATCACAATGATGGTGGCGTGACGATGGGGGATAACTGTTAACCGTGGCAGAAACGCAGCATCCAAATCACATTTAGCCTAGAGTGGGGACAGAAAAATGAGGGTTGACCATTGAACATGTTCGAAACATGGGACCATGTCAAAAATGTTGTCGGAAGTCTTACGGGGCATTGGCCCAGGACGGTAGGTGAGCCGATGCGGCATGGGACCAGGCCGTTAGGGGGTCCCCTCAGACATGGAAGTGGATGAGGATCCAGATAGCGAGCACACAAATCTTTGACATGGAACGAGGGGATGTCCCCGTGAGAGTTCTGCACTTCGGGCTCTTTTCCAAAACGCATATGGATACGTTAATGAGAGTATTAGATAGGGGAGTCAAGTCCCTTCCCATAGGGAGATCTTAGTTTAGGGTTGTAGAATTCGGACCATGAATGGGAGAAAGTGCGGGACACTTGTGGCGAGTAATTACAAAGACGCGAGACGAATGGGAACCAGGGATGTGTACGACGTAGTGAAAAACCCGACGTGAATGAGGAAATAACCACATAACACACCGCACAAAAAACCCCATGGGAGAGATTTTAGGTCAAGGGACCGAAAACTAGAGTTGAGCTGGGCCCAAGGGAAAATGCATTTGCGTTCCAACGTACCCCATAGGGATGGGGATCAAGCTATATGTTGTTCTTGATAGGGTCTTAGTTTAAGGTCTTAGAACTTGGACCATGGCTAGAAGGAAACATAAGAGGCACATGGTGGGATAATTGCAAATACCCGACGTGAATAGGAACCGAGGGTTCCAACCACCATGTGTTCCTTGGAGAGGTTTTAGGTCAAGAGACCGAAAGTGAGAGTTGTGCTGGGCCCGAGGCAAAATGAAAAGGCATTCCTAAGTACCCCATAGAGATGGGGATCAAGCTACATGTAGTTCTTGATATGAACTGCGCAGTAATGCACCAGTGCAAAAGATGAGAGGGGTGCGCGGGTCTAGCCCTCGCACCAAGAGAAGCAGTATTTGATATATCTTGTTTGTTATTTAAGGTGAGTGATTTTTTTTGTGAAGAGACAAACCTAGGGTATCAATTCCTGATGTCTCCACAAGAATCAAGTCGTAGTGGGCATTAAAAAATGGTATGGTACGTGACCAATACCCAACGTGGTGTCCTCTATGACGAGGTTATCACAATGCGACACCATTTTTTATCGTGCGGACATGAAGATAATGTCACAGTTTAGGGTCATGTGATGGGACCAAGAATTCATTTCAACGTCATGTAGCACGGATGTAGTAGAGGCGATGCTAGGCGGGGAATGTGTACGGTGTCATGAAACACAACCGACATGAATAGGGACATGATCCCGCATCATACCGTACGCCACTCCGAGAGGGAGACCTCAGGACGAGGGGCCTATATAGAGGCAAGAGGTTCGGGGGGGGGGGGAGACTATCTCCCCAAATGGGATGGACCTAAAGACGAGGCGTCCGGGCGGTCCTACGTATCCCATTAGGATGGGAGTCAAGACAAACATAGTTCTGAGAAGATCATAGTTTATGGTCTTAGAGCTCAGACCATGGATGGGAGAAAATCTTCTGAGTAAGCACAAACCTCAACCCGATCTCTAAGCCCACGTGAGTTAAACTCAGTGTGGGAAACAAGGGGGGAAGATATTTATTGCAATACCTGGAACGTCCATTAAAGGGGAGTCGGCAGAGAGCCCCGAAGGACACCTTTAACATGGCTTGGTCCCCCGAACGTGTAGATGCGTACTGAGGAATAGTATCTAGAGTTTTGAAACTCTACTTGGACACGATGAAGTGATGGAAGGTGTGAATCATGTAAATGACATCTTGAGCTTAGTGGGTTCGGCGTGGTGATGGAGGATAATTATTGACCATGTTCGAAACACAACATCTATATCGCGTTTGCTTGAAGTGGGAACAACAAACAAGCATCGACCACTGACCATATTCACAATGCGGGATTTTATCGATTTGTTGTCCAAAACCCTCAGGGGCGTTGGACCGTATCGGTAGGAGAGCCCTTAGGCGTAGTATCCAGGCTGTTCTTGGGGGTCCCTCTAGGTGTGAAAGATGATGGAAGCCCTGATGAAGGGATACACAAGGCTTGAAATGCGGGTGCGGACGTGTCCGAGTAAAGTCCGACATTCTAGGTAATAAACCATAGTACCCTTAGGCACATTGGTGAACCGTCGAAAAGGGTCGACGAAACAGCTCGGGAGGGAAAGGTACATGGCATGGTCATTACAAGACTGACGTGAATGAGGAAATAATCCCACACCATGCCATATACACCCCTCGTAGAGGACGGGTAGGCCAAGGGGCCAAGGTGGGATGGAGACTCCCAAGAGATGGGGCTAGACCCGAATCCTAGACATTCATGTGATCCTACGTATCCCATGAGGATGGGAATCAAGCCACACATAGTTCTCAAGATGTAGTTTAACGTCATGAAGGACGAGGAGGGGGGGTAAGATTCCCCCAAGCAAGGGAAGTGTATGGTATGGCAAACAAACCAATGCGAATGAGGAGATAATCCTGCACCACACCATACATTCTGGGTATAAGCTGGGGCCAAGGGGCCTAAGGCTGGGCCTCGGCAAGGGGAGTGTGTACGGAATGGTAAGTAACTCAACGTGAATGAGTAAATAATTCTGTATGACGCCATACACTCCCTATAAGAGAGGACCTGGGCCGGGGGCCCGAAAAGGGCCAAGGGGCCTGAGGCTGAGCCTCGATCAGGAAGGCCCAAACGATTTTCAGTTTAACGTCTTGCAATGAGTACGGGGGGGGGGGGGGGGAGATAAATGTATCTCATATGGGGATGTGTAAGACATGGAAAGTAACCCGATGTGAATGAGGACGTAATCCTATACCACGCCACACATCCCTTATTGGAGAATCGGGGTCGTGGGCCCGACTGTTTGCACCACCCGGAGGGAAGTTTGTCACTTCAGGATGGGGCAGAACGAATCACTGCACTCAATGTTTGGGACATCTCGGGGTGGACCCGAAGATCCAGGACACTATTGACCATGTTCGAAACACAACGCCCCTATGGTGACCTGATATGGGAGCAACAAATGAGCATCGACCACTGAACAAATTCGAAACGTGGGACTTGTATTGGCTTGTCGCTCGGAAACCCTCAGGGGAATTGGACCATATCGGTAGGAGAGCCCTTAGGCGTAGTATCCAGGCCATTCTTGGGGGTCCCTCCAGGTGTGAAAGATGATGTAATCCTAGTCAAGGAGTGGGTGAAGCATAGATGTACCCATCTATGAAAGAGGCGAACATCTCCATGGAGGGGGACGTATAGCCGGGTCGAGGCTTACTCGATGTAAATTGTGGCAAAAGTGTGCACCATTCCATATGTCTTGACCCGGGGGAAATATTTTGGCTTTTGGGCTAGGCCAACAGACGAAATGTCCGGGCGTTCCTATGTATCCCATTAGGATGGGAATCAAGCCATATGTAGTTCTGGAAGGCTATGAAGTTTAACATCATGCGGTAAAGACATGGGAGAATAGAAGAATGGGAGTGGGCACATGGTGTGACCATTATAATCCTCATATGAGTGGGGCTAAGGAAGCTTATTCCACACCATGCGAGGACCCTCTGAGGAAACTATACCCAAGGGGGACAATCAAAAGGAAAAGATCGGTTTGGGATCAAGACGGAGCATCTGAGCATTCCTACGTATCTCATTAGGATGGGAATCAAGCCATACGTAGTTCTAGAAGCGTAGTTTAATTTCGTGCAGGACGAAATGCCGTTTAACGTCCTGCGGGATGGGGGACACATCTCATCGAAGAATACATACGGTATGGTGGGTAACCCGACATGAATGGGAACATAGTCCCACACCACACCATACCATCCCGAAAGAGAGCCTGAGTTATGGAAGGCCAAGGGGACTTGGTCTGACCAACTTGCAGTTTAACTTCTTGTAGTGAGGAAAAAGGTGGGGGGAAATAGGATTCCCCTGGACAGGGGAGGTGTATAGCATGGATAGTAAACCTGACATGAATGAGGACATAACCCCATGCCACACCGTACAATCCCGTAAAAGGGAGCCGGGGTCGGAGGCCTGAGGCTAGGCCTTGGTCAGGGAGGCTTGATCGGCTCGTAGTTTAACATCGTGCAGGACGATATGCAGTTTAAGGTCGTGGAAAACCATAATGCGCAGTTTAGGGTCATGCGAGACCGTACAGTTTAAGGTCGTGCGGGACCATGTAGTTTGAGGTCATGCAGGACCATGCAGTTTAAGGTCATGAAGGACCGTGGGGCTTAGGCAAAGTATTGCTTGATAAACTTGGCGTTGGTGGGAGGAGTTATACGCTCACCATCCATCGTCACCAAGGAGTATGCTCTATTGTGGTAAACCTTATGAATGACGTAGGGTCCTTCCCATTTGGGCTCCAGCATGGGTGGTTTCCTACTGGGGATCATTGGTGCTCGGAGGGCCAACACCAGGTCACCTTGTAGAAAAGAGTGAAGGGAAACCTTATTGTTGAAAGCTCTGTCTATATTATTCTTATTCCTTTCCAGATTGTGCAGGGCATGCAACCTGTTCTCATCCAGTGCTTCCAATTCTTCTAGACGGATTTCGGCCACCTTATTTGGCGCCTGCTGGTCATAGACCGTAGTGCGTAATGATGATAGCTGGATCTCGATGGGCAAGATGGCCTCACCCCCATACACTAGGGAAAATAGATTCACCTGGGTGGAATTGCGAGTCGTCATCCGATAGGCCCAGAGGGCGTTGGGGAGCTTGTCTGGCCAACTTTTCTTGTTCTAACCAACCATCTTTTGCAAAATGTTAGAGAGGGTTTTGTTGAATGCCTCAATCTATCCATTTTCTTGTGCATGATAGCGAGAGGTATGGTTCAAAAAGATATTGTACTTGGAATACAATTTCTTCAGCTCAGCTGCTCAGTAGTTGGTGCCGTTATCGGTGAGGACAGCGTGAGGGACTCCAAACTGGTGGATGATATTGGAGATCACAAAGTCAATGACGGAACGGGCCTTGACTTCCTTGAGTGGAACTGCCTCCACCCACTTGGAGAAGAAATCTGTAGTAGTCAGGATGAACCTGCATTGGCGAGCTGTCAGTGGTGGGTATGGTCCCACGACATCGAGTCCCCATACGAAAAATGGACAAGAGTACTTGGTAGAGTGGAGAGGCTCTGGCAGTCGATGCAGGAAGTTGGCATGAACTTGGCACGCGTGTCATCTCTTGGAAAACTCAATACAATCATGGATCATGGAGGGACAGAAGTACCCCAATATTCAAATCTGATGGGATATCTTTGGACCAGCTTAGTGGGCACCACAGGAACCGGCATGAACCTCTTGCATGACCTGAGAAATCTCGACTCCTTTAATGCAGCGGAGGAGAACACCATCGAATCTCCACCTATAGAGGATCTGCTCAAGACTGGGACCACTATGAAGGGTAAACTGCAATGCGTGGTGTCGGATTCACTCACGATCGGCCTGATCATCTTGGAGGCAACCATTTTGGAGATACTCAACAAAGGGTGCCCTCCAGTCAGGAGTGGCCTTGACCACTGCATCTAAAGAACCTGAGGCTCCTGGCATGGAGGATCTGGTGGTAAGATGGCTTACCTGCGGGCCGTCGTATTCCTTCAGGGTGATGGGGGAAATGACCCTCCGGTGTGCCACATGTGTGATCAAATCATCCTGCCCGGGTTCTGCGAGTGACACAACTAAGCCTTCCAAAGCATCTGCTCGACTGTTCTGTGACTGAGGGACATGGGTAACCTCTGGTCGAGAAGGAAACCAGGCCATTAGATGGAGGGTGCACTCCAATAATGGCATGAGCTCTGGATTCCCGAAAACATAATATCCATTGAACTGCTTGATGACCAGTTCAGAATCTCCTTTTACATGCAAATGGGGCACATCGATCTCGAAGGCCAGTTCGAGGAAGGTGTGAGGGCCTGATACTCTGCCTCGTTGTTGGTACAGCCTTCTGACAACAAGAATGAGTAAGGCAGGACGACTTGCACCGGGGTGATGAAGACGACACCCAGACCCACTCTGTTGAGCTTAGGATCATTGAGACTCCTACCGGTGGGGCTCCGGGAGGCACCGTCAAATTGCCTTTTCCAGCATGAGACGACATGATCGACTGAGAGGATTGCCTCATCAGGGAAGTCCAGGTCTAGGGATTGATCCGCGGAAGTTGGATGGGAAGATAGGAAGTCTGCCAAAGCCTATCCCTTGATAGCCTTCTGGGGCATGAACCTAATGTCAAACTGCTAGAGGATCACCGCCCACCATGCTAGTCGTCCAGTCAACATGGGGCTGTTCAGAATGTACTTCAGTGGGTCTACCCGAGAGACCAACTGTACCTCATGGTGCTATAGGTAATGCCACAATTTCTAGACAGCAAATACGAGCGCAAGGCATATCTTCTCGATGGGGGGATTACCTGGTCTCCGTATCGAGGAGCATGCGGCTGAGGTAGTAGAGAATGTTCTCCGTACCGTCATTGTTCTTATGGGTGAGAAGTGCGCCGAGGGACTGTTCCAGGGCGGTCACGTAAAGGGCCAATGACTTTCCAGGGATGGGTGGCATCAAGACTGGAGGTTGGAGCAGATACTGCTTGATTTCATCGAAGGTGGTCTGACACTCTTCATCTCACTCATAGGTAGAGCCTTTCTTCATGAGTCGAGAAAAGGGCTTACACTTTCCATCCAGATTCGCAATGAATCGGAGTATATAGGCTAAGTGGCCTTGGGGACCTCGGAGCTACCGAATATTTCTTGGGGGAGGCATTTGGCTGATGGATTTGATTTTCCCTGGGTCAATCTCGATGCCTCGGTACCTGACAACAAAGCCCAGAAATTTCCTGGAGGTGACCCCGAAGGCACACTTTAGTGGGTTCATCTTCAGGTGGCGGGAACGAAGGAAGTCGAACACTTTCTCAAGGTCCTAGAGATGGTTCTGGCATTGACGATATTTGACCACTAGGTCATCCACATAGCACTCCACCAATGTCCCTAGAATCAGCTTGAATATGTGGTGCATGGCCCGCTGATAAGTGGAACCTGCATTTTTCAGGCCGAACGACATGACCTGATAACAGAAACTACCTTGGGGAGCCCTGAAGGCAGTGGACTCCTCGTCTTCAAGGGAAATCTAGATCTAGTTGTACCCAGAACACCCATCCATGAATGAGAGGGCTTGGAACCTGGTCGTGGCATCAATCAACAACTCTGTCACTGGGAGGGGAAAATCGTCCTTCGGACAGTGGCTGTTGAGATCGCAGAAGTCGATGCAAACTCTAATCTATCCGTTCTTATTCCTGACTGGCATGATGTTGGATAGCCACTTGGGTTACTAGACCTCCTTGACGAAGTTGGCTTTGATAATCTTGTCAACCTCAGACACAACCATGGCACCATGGGAAGGGTGCATCTTTTAGGGAGGCTACTTGAATCCATGATGGTTTGTCGGGAGACCAAGGCGGTGGAAGGCTACCTGAGGATCTAGTTCTGGCATCTCACCGTAACTCCAGGAAAACACATCATGGTGCTGCTTGAGAAATTCCACATATTGCTGCTACTCCTCGAGGGATATGGCAGCACTAACCAAGGTGGGTCTCGGATCTACCTCACTACCAAGGTTCACCTACACCAGTTCATCGACCGTGGTAGCAACACCTTCTTCAAAGGTGGGGGGAGCATCCTCTAGATCTTCTTCTCCACTTGTAGAGGGATCTTCTGTGGAGGGAGTTTCTTCCGAACCACTATGCTCCGATGGGAGACTGGTTCCAGCCTGAGCAGCAGTGGCCATCACGTTAGGAGACTCATGCGCTACTGAGACCATAGCGATGAAAGCGGTTGATCCAATTCCATCTGGCCTTCAGCCCAAGGGGCCATGCTTGATGACATCAAAGCAGTGGTGGCACGTCGGCTTGAGTCAGTTGATTCCAGACCGATGGAAGATACACATATGGCGTACTTCCGTTGCCATGCGCCTGACGCTTCAGTACTGCATAGGGGTAGGAGATTCCGAGATCACCTGATCCTGGTTGGTGTAAGAGTACGAGGTGATTTTCCACCGTCGCTTGGACATGAGAACATTCCTTACTCTTGCACCCAAAACAACCAAACACTACCCCATGTCGGGGGTCGTGGCTTCCAACCGATGGATCAGGAAGATGTAGGCATCATCTAGACCTGCCCAGGGATCACTTGTGGTCGGGGCAAGTTCGACCTCACTTGCCAGGATTTTCTTTTCCTTGCTCTTGTAATAGTCATCATCGAGATAACGGGCTTCACAAGAGTCAAAAGGAGATGCATCTCCTTAGATCACGCCTACTCGACTGTTGAGGGAGTATTTAAGGCATTGGTGATACGACGAGGGGATCGCTGCATGCAGATGGAGCCATGGCATTCCCATCAATGCATTGTATGCGGTGTCCTGGGAGACAACCATGAATTCGGTGTTGGAAATCAGACCACCGAACTGGGACTTCAAACAGATCTTACTGACTGGAGTCTGCTCGATCCTATCATATCCCTAAATTCTGAGGTCAGAGGGATTTAGATCATCCTCTGAAAAACCTAGCTTTTGCAGTGTCCGGGTCAGGATTAGGTTGATCCCAGAACCAGTGTCAACAAGGCAGCGGAGGACTTTCATGCCGTTGAACTGACCAGTGATGTACAGTGGGTGGATGTTCCCCTATATGGGAGGGTCTTCATCTTCACCAGAGAACGAGATAACAGCCTGGCATTCGGAATTCTCAATTACCTTAGTGTGGAAGGCTTTTGCAGCTGCTACCTCCATCTCAAATTGGATGGGGCTTCTTACGGCCTCGGAAAGTGCCTCACGCATTTTAGATGATAGGTGAAGATCCTCAAGGATAAAAAGTCTTGCTGGAATTACGGAAAGGTGCTTTAGAACGTCATACTTCCATGCTAGACGTGAGCTTCTGACCACATGAGGTCTGTCTACAATTGGAGGCATGACAGGCCCTACTGGCTGGACTGACGGCTGGCTGGTACTGGGTACATCCCGCTACCTACTAGTCAAGGCCTAAAGGGCGGCTGTTGGATGAAGAAAAGACAACTGAGACTGGACTGTAGTAGGGTGAGGCTGGCCGTTGTGTGGATGAGACGGCTCTGCTTGATCTAGTAGCACAAACGGCGACGAAGGTAGATCTGAGGGCACCAGATGAGGTTGCGCGTTCTGAGATCTGCGCTGGGCCTACTGTCTGGTTTCAGTAGCATGAACGACCTGGCTAAAAGTACCCGCTGATGTACCTTGTCAACCCACGTGGCCGTAGTTCTGTCGACGTTGATGTCGACTGAGGATGTTGGGGAGGCTTGCCCGCCGTTCCCCCTCGTCGGGAGTCATGTAGGGATTTACCAGCTCCAGGGTATTAACCGAAGCGTACCCCTAACTATCGCTTGACAAATCATCCACCACTGGGTGGATTCTGGGAGGAATCCCCATTTCAGGGGGCATAAAGTCGCCAAGAGTGCGGGATGATGATGACGTTTGGGGACCACGATTCTTCTTCTTACGTCGCTGCTGCTTAATCTTTTGAGAAGAGGCCAGCTGAGATGACGACGCAGAGGTACTGGATGCTTCATGCGAAGGCTCCAGATGATTTAGGCGTGCCCGAATGATACCATGGGAATGGGATACTGTTTTATGAGCCATCTAGTCATCGTACTTCTGGGACCCGCGGCTAGGAACCTGCTGCCACTCGCCTTCGTCGTCACTACCGCTTTCTGATCTGAAAAAAACACCCGCTACTTGTGTCAGAGCTGGGACTAGCATGACTATGTTGTTATTGACCTGGTCTTGGAGCCAGTCATTAAACACAAATCACTACTTGAGAGTATTCCCCAGGATTCGATGATAGGGGTAGTAGTTGGGGCGATCAGTAAGATTCGCCTCTGCCGGCCTTCTGCATTCAGGTAGGCGCACAATCCCCCACTCTAAGGCACTTCAGAAGTAACCGGGGACCTGATTCTTGTTGAACGAGTAATTATGGTGACTTATTTCTAGAAAGGGAGCTCTGGGAGCCTAGCCCTGATGGGGGGCCTGAGGGGCCTGTCGAGGAGGCGACACCTGATTGTCCTGCCTAGTCGGTGGTAGCGCATTGCCCAGGGGAACCTGTCAGTTCTGAGGCGGTCGCTGCTGGGCAGGAGGCTATGCCTGAGGCGAAGGGCCTCTGTGAGGTTGCAAATCCGGTGCTACTAGTAGTAACTCTAGATGCCTTGGGGCCTCTATTTGGGCCAACGTAGTAGGCTCAGCTCTAGCCCTCCTTGTTGGAATCACAGGGGGCGGCAGACGCGCTAGACTAGCCTATTGCAGAGCTTCCTCGAGGTGCTGAGCCTTATCTGAGAAGTCTCGGAACCCTCCAGGATAGTTCTAGGTGATTAGGGAAGGTACCAGCTCTGTTTTAACATTACATATGCACAACATCAGTAATTTCTCCTGAGTCAGTGGCATGTCGAGGGAGTATGTAAGCCCCTTCCACTGGGTGATGAAGTCCGCGACTCACTCATCAGGCCTTTGTTTGCACTTGAAGAGGTATACGATGCTAGTCTTACACGTGGTGGAGGTGAACTGGTATAGGAACTTCCAGAGGAGATCCTCCCAGCTGGTCACCTATCCAATGGGGGGATGGCTGTACTAGACGAACGCATGGCCCTCCAATGTCTGCAAAAAACACCAGAGCTTGGAGGCCTCTTGCTGTGCCGGGGTTCCCAACATGGGGCACACTTGGAAGAAAAGTGGACCAAGTGCTGCAGTGGGTCCCCTATCCCGTTAAAGGGTGAGAAAGTGGGGTTCCCAAAACCCGGAGGTGTATGCATATCATCTACCCATGCGGGATACAGCTTTCCATCTGGTGGTACTGCCACCTGTCACGTTTCTAATGCCTTGAGAAGGGTGATGAGTACCACTATAAGATCATCTGGGTAGGGGTCCCTGTCTTGACGGGGATCCCTAATCATGAGTGCATTGTCGGGCTCTTCGACACGGTAGCCAGCCTTAGCGGCTCATGGAGCGACTGGAGGAACGGCCTGTGGGAAGGCTGGGGGAACTCGGGACAGATTCCTCGGATTGCCTCACCGTTCAGGAGGGTTTGGCGAGACGTATCATGCCCTCTTTCCATGAGTTCTGGCTTCTGCCCTGTCTATGGGACTAGCATGATCAGGGTTGCTCGGAGGCATATCGCCGGGGGGAAATTGTTCCTCACCCTGCTACCCTGGCTTGGGATCACCATAGTCGGGTCGCATCTCGATAGCGCACTCGGTCAGGAGTTTGTCGACCAAACTCTTCTGCTCGGTGAGCTATTGGCACAATGCGGCCTTTTCGGGGTCTTCATCCGTCTTCTGCACTGATGAGGACAGGTCGAAGTGCTTGACAGTTCCGATGTGCTCCTTACCCTTACCGGCCATAAGACTGGGTACCAGCAACTCGGTGGGTACAAGGAGGCCTAGAAGGTTTCTCTACTTCTGGGTAATCCTCCCTAATGGGTCCAGTAGTGGTGCTACACCCTCAGGGGGTAGGTCTCCATCGAGAAACTCCAGCTCATCCTCTTTGTCCACTATGTCAGCCATATGGACCGCAACCCTTCTTGGGGGAATGTCCTCAATGTCGCATAACGAATCGGGCTGCTGCCGAATAGGACTGAAGAGGAGGGTGGCATAATGTCCCCAACCATGGACTTGGACATGGGGGGTAGCTTCCCTGATGATTATGTGGAGTACTTTTAAACTCTGAACGCATTTCCGTCCAAGGGTGCTCTGGCGGCCTGGTGACTTAGGATGCTGGGCCACAGGGAGTGAGGCCAAATCCACCAGATGGAATTGCTTGTCGATTTCTTCAAAGTGTTCTCAGCTCCTTGGGTACACCACCCACTCATAACGAAGGCGGAAGTGCGTCACCCATAGGCTTTGGCAAAAGCAACCTACGTCCTCTGGGGTAAGGGACTCCGGTGCACAAAAGTTCGGCGCTGCCGTCGGCCAGAACTTCTCTGGGAAGTGGTCCACCGTGAGAATGTTCCATAAGCTCCTGGGATCAAATTTAGGGTCTGGCCCCGTATTTGCCCACTCGTCAACTGGGGGCGGCTGAGGAACCGGTAGCAGTACCGAGGCGGACCGCTGGGACAGTAGGCTAGGCGGCGGAGAATACGGTGAACGAGCTGACTGGCCGCCGAACTCTGGGACATCCTCCGAAGAGTGAGGTGACCTAAACACAATGTCCTGATACAATGGGCTGACCATCAAAGCTTCTGGTGCAGGGATTGAGGTCACCGGTGATGGGTCACGCCGTTTCTCAACCACCGTTGGTCCCCAAAATAGCTCTCTATGATCTTTGGTAGAGGTAGAAGGCACTTCTGGTGACGATGGTGGTGATTTCATGGTCAGAACCTGCGGGATTCCCACAACTCCCTCCTCCTGGATATACCTACGAAGATAGGCGGGAATCCGGTGGACTTCGCATTCTAGGAGAATGAGGCTGACATGCCTTGTTTCTGCCCCGGTCCTTGACACGGAGGAGCGGGGAGAAAGTTCCATCGTTGAGTTGCATTCCACTTCAGAATCCGAGAAGCGGGATGGTATAATCTCCAACTTGGCCTTCCCAGGATTCCTCTTGTGGCGACGATGACCTGCTCTCCTGCCCCTGGACGGCTCTTCGGGACAAGGCTGATTCTTGACATGTAGTCTCGGGGCCGCGCTGGTGCTGGGGTGGAGAGGACTTCCGCTTGAGACGGCCGGGGTGCGAGGGGCACCAGGGTAGATGTTGAAGGGTACATGGGGAGGACCTCCATGGACAACACCTGTGTGGGTGGAACCTCCGTTGGAAACGGCAGGAGCATGGGGAGGACCTTCATGGTTGACGCGGGTGGAGCGAGGCTGACCTTCACCCCTCGGGTTTCCATGGAGAGGAGGACCTTCTCCAGTTGCATAGAGGACGTAGGGAGGATCACCATGTTGGAGAGGGACCGGATGGGAAATACCCTCACATCGACGGTTGGGGGCAGAGGGAGGAACTCCATACCCGGTGTGGTGGGCACGGGAGAAGCTTCCACGCCGAGTATCACTATCGCGGGGTAGGTCTTCATTCAGGATGGGGGTAGCGCGAGACATACATCCATGAAGAGATTCAGAGTGGGGAAGGCCCATGATATATGGAGTGGCGGTACGGGGAGGGCCTCCGTATTGGGTGACGTTACCGAGAATTGGTTCGCAGTGATCAATACTTCGGCCTGCAACCCGGAGAGTCAACCCAGCCTGTCCATGGGGCGGTTGGGGCCTCGATCCTGGTCGGGCGTAGAAGTGCCCCTGTTCAGCATGTGTAGAGGCTTCATGATGCACGTCGGTGGTGGATCGGGCCACAATAGATGTCGACGTTAATGCCCCTTGACGGGCGTCCTCAGCTCGACCCCGACGCTGGCGTCAGGTCAGACGATCCGGTGCGGGTGGTGCAGGGGCGTAGCCTACCTGCTCCTCTGGAAAAGCCGGACGGCGGCGCTGATGCGGTCGGGTGGGGGCCCTTTCTTGGAGTCGTTGGACCGGGGCCCTGGCCGGGCTGAGTCGGACATCCCCCACCTCATCAACATAAGGCAGGGATTCGTCGGTGCGTTCCAAGATAAGGCTCCCGAAACGATTGAATGTTGGGGTGGGGAGCAGGGGATCCCTGCGCGGCCCTCGAGGGTGGCATTGACGGCGGGGACTAGATGCCTCCAGGTCTAGGCTGGACATATCCCGGTTCGGGAAGACCCCTTCCTCCTCGTACCTACGTACAAGGTCGTTGATCACCCTATGTTGGATAATCTCTGATGGAGAAAGGGGACATGGGCGTCCCACATTCATAGGTGTAGATGCCGTGGTGGAAACAATGGAGCCACGTGAAGCAGCCGTGCTGGTATTACCCCTGCCCCTGCGTAGGCGGGTGGGCAGCGATCGAGTTCCAACAGCAGCAACCTGATTCCTGAGAAGCAGGGAGGTTAAATCATCAATACTATGAGGAAAAGAGATCGACAACCAGTGCCCCAGAGTCATTCCATCTTCTGTGATCGGTGGGAGGAATCCACGCAAACACGTTGCAAAACGGAATTCCCCATGTTCTACTACCCCAAATTCCGGTGAGTTTCACGCCAGGCCCACTATTTTATTAGCGGGGCCCGATGCCAGATATCTGGATCTGGTAACACGTCAATCTACTGATGTCTCGAGCACTACTAATCTCCACATTGAGGAGAATAATTTCACTTCGGGTTCACCATTTCTGTTTCCGACGCTTTCACCAGGGCACGCGCATCCGTCCACTTGGGCGTGACAGGGAAAATTTTCTTATTACCCCGCATTACCGCTTTCCAAAGGCGGGCGACATACATTCTTTGTTCAGGGACGTCGGCTCCTTGATCGAAACAGGATGATGGGATGTCGGTTCTTCCTTCCGTGGATTCCTTCTCGGAGCTCGCCACCTAGTCCGAGTCTCCCTCATAGATTTAATACGTTGTTCGTGAAACTCTTCCCAGTGCCATATTTTTATGGACACCGGTTAATTACCCTACTTCTACCAGGACATTCCCAAGGGTCCGCTCAGGGTAGAAAAGTTCAGTTGGGGGAGTAGTCATGTCAAGGCATCATTAACGGGTCTGAACACTGGGGGATTGGCGTGTCTGTTGTTTGTCCCTTATTATAGGGCTTCTCGAGGGCGCAGAAGCCTGAGGCATCCCACATCGAACGCGGGGAATTGTATGCCATAGACATGTATCTGAGGTTTTCCTCAGCTTCCCATGTTTAGCATGGGGTATGCCTCAAGTTTAACATCCAACGGGGATGAGGGCTGATCAGAACACTAGCTGGAGTGGATCAGATTGAAGAACCCCCTAGAGGGAACACCGATGTTGGGGACAACACGTGGGAGGCTTCCCGAATGCTATGGAAGGGAATAGGGGGGAATGATCTCATTGGGATGTGGCAGCCCGGGTAAGAATCAAGGTGGATAAGATGGGGGCCATCATGGAGGTGAGGGTGGTGATGGGATTGAGCCTCGAAGAGACTTCCTACATATCCCCATGGCAGGGAATAAAAGTCTGTGTAGTTCGGTATGGAATGGGGCTTACACACTGAGGTGGTCCAAGGATATGGGGTCGGAGAACCAACGTGAGGGGACCAGGGGTCCAGGTGGGCTTGAACCTCATAGAGGCTTCCTACGTACCATGACTTAGCACAGATCAAAGTCCACGTAGTTTAAACTAGATGCTGGAGGGCTGATGTGAAGGGACCAGGGGTCTAGGTGGGCTTGAACCTCATGGAGGCTTCCTACGTACCATGCCTTGACATGGATCAAAGACCACGTAGTTCAGGTGAGGTCACAACGGCTTACTGCTGGACCGGGATGTAGTTTAACGTCATGCGGGATGAAGGCATGTCAGAGAACCAATGTGGAGAAGGACCTTGGTCCAGATGGTATGGGGCTTACACTCTAGGCTGCCCAGGTGTTGGTGAACCGACGTGAAGGAGGTCGGAGTGACCAACGGGTGATGGGATTGAAACTTTTGGAGGCTTCCTACGTACCATGCCTTGACATGGATCAAAGACCACGTAGTTCAGGTTGAACGCCGAAAGGACGACGTGAAGGAGGACTAGGGGTCTAGGTGGTGGTGGGTTTGAACCTCGTGGAGGATTCCTATGTACCATGCCTTGACACATATCAAAGTACTCGTAGTTTAGGATGGTCACAACGGCTTACCACTGGACCGGAATGCAGTTTAACGTCATGCGGGACGAAGGCGAACCTTGACGTGAATAAACGACGTGCAGTGGGATTGAACCTCATGGAGGCTTCCTATGTACCGTGCCTTAGCACAGATCAAATTCCACGTAGTTCAGATGGGATTTCGTCGGCGAACCGACGTGGAGGTGAACCCAGGGGGTCCATTGGTGGTGGGCTTGAACCTCGTGGTGGCTTCCTACGTACCATGCCTTAGCACGGATCAAAGTGCACATAGTTCAGGCATACAGTTTAACATCTTTCTGGATGGGGGCGTACAGTTTAACGTCATGCTGGACGAGGGTGGAACTCGATGTGAATAATCGACCGAGTGGTGGGCTTGAACCTTGTGGAGGCTTCCTAAGTACTATCCCTTAACATGGATCAAAGTCCCCATAGTTCACTAGAGGTGGGGGTCAGGGTCGGTGCTTACTCTAAGCTCACGTGATTCATGCTTTGTGTGAGAAATAAGAGGTTGTAGGGACCTACCGATCACGTCGCAAAGGGTGCGTCTGTGGGAAACGAAGAGGGGCTTACGCGTTAGGCGACCCATGGTGCTGGGACTTACTCCAGGATGGAGGCCCAGGGTGCGACAAAGCACATCGGTAGAGGGATTTGAGACCCAATAAAAGAGGAGTATCATTCCCTATTATGTCCTTCGCTAGCCTTAGAACCGAGGAAGTGGGGAAGTACGGAGGTGCATGGGTGCTACCTTCTGCAAGAGAGGCAAGGGGATTATGCTCTGAGACAACCCTTCCCCCGTGGACAAACTCCACTCCAAAAGGGAGGATCTCATTCCATGTGAGGAAGATTCCATTCCTGTGGAGACGAGCGGCGTAAAGAATGTCCGAGACGGGGGGACCCTGCATGTGGAGCACGGGGTCAGATCACAGTTTAACGTCATGTGTTGGGGACGAGGTGCTTGGTAGATTAACATCCTGCAGCTCAGACGAGGTGGGATTTCTCCTCACCCTAGGACTTACATAACCGGTACCCTCTACTCCTTGTGGGAGGGAAGGCATCGGCAAGGCCGTGTAGAAGGGGGGCTGCAGGGCAAACCATCGAGGGGTCCACGTTAGTGTGGCTATGAGAAGAAGCAATAGCCATTAGCGTGCCTATGCAAAGAAGAATTAGTAAAAGAAATGATATGGGCAGTGTCGTCCAGGGGACTTTGAAATCACATCGTGCAAGCCTGGAGGGCCGCACGAGAAGAGGAGTTGCTAAGCAGAGGGGTCCACAGGTAGGGGCCTTGTAGGACTCGGTTTCTCTTCATAGTGGAAGAAACTTGCGAAGGGGTGTGCTTCGCAAAGTGGAGTGCGTTGGCCTTATCATAGGGAAAAGGGGAGAGTGGTAGGTGCTTTGCGAAGTGGAATGGTTTTCGCGGAGCACAGCCTCATGAAGCAGGAGTGCCTCGCGAAGCAAGGTGCCCCTCAACAATGTTCTTCGTGAAGTACAGTGATCATACCTTGGAATACAGATCACATGTACCGGATGGGTGTTTTGTGAAGCATGAATGATCTTCGGCTGCCCGGGTCCCCTTGGGGATCCCCTTACTTCGCGAATACCCTTAGGCTTCGTGTAGGGAATCCCTCTCGGAAGGTGGGCTCAAGACGAGACAAGGAGAAGGCATCTCGTCAAGCAAAAATACCTCACAGAGCTCATGATTCCTATGGCGAAGGGTGCTTCATGATTCGGGAGTTGAGAAGCTGAAAGGTAGGATTTTCCATCTGGAGGGCTCAGGGGGAGCCTGATATTTATAGGCAAGGGGCGCCGTGAAGTAGAGCTCACGCGGCACGAAGGGGCTGTGGTCGCTTCGTGGCTGGTCACGAATGTCAACCGGTTTCGTAGAGGGTTACCGCCTCCTCTGCTTCACGGTAGGCTCGCAAATGTCAGGGCGTTCGCAGAGCGTTACCGCCTCCGTTCCTTGGCGGAGGCCCAGCGAACTTCAGGGCGTTCACAGAGAGTTACCGCCTCGAGGGCTTCACGGCGGGCTCGCGAACGTCAGGGCGTTCGCGGAGCGTTACCGCCTCCTCTACTTAACGGCAGTCGCGTTGCTCGGGGGGCCTCTGCGGCTGCGCTTCGTGAGGTAGCGCGCTGGCTTCTTTTTCTTCTTCTCTTTGCATCCAATATTTTGGCGCCGACACTAGTATAATTGATTTTCAAGAGGCTCATATAGAGGAAATAGAGGAAAAAAATTATCCATGAAAAAGTGTGAAAGAGGTAAAAAGGCCACTGATCAATTAATAAAATATATAATAGATTTATTTCCATAAATTTCACTAGATACCATTGTACCTTTTGATATAATAATGTTGATGATGAGATCCTTATATGATGCACCTGGTGATGGTGATGAAAATTATAATGATGGGTGGGGTGATGAATTTCTCGGTGGTGATGTTAATGAAAATATAAGAGGCTATGATTCTAGTGAGGATTATCATACTAATAAAGATGATATTAATGAAATTGATAGTAGTTGTGGTCATGATGGAGATATTGGCCCCCTATATTTGTAACTTTATATTTATGATACAATCATATATATTATGTTTAATTACTGAAACTACTTTCATATATGAGTTATATAGAGACCCTCACTTTTCATACATTAACATTTCATAACTGTTGCCGAATACTTAAAATATTATATAAACAGACACCCAAATACTGTATTTGTCTAGTGCATTTGGAAAAATTGAAACAAAAACACTAATAAATAAGCGAGATAAATTATCCCCCATTATATTCTTCTTGACTATAACCCTTATTATACCACTCAAACATAATACATATCTTCATAAACTGGGCAAGGAAACATAAAAAGGGGTGAGCTCGGATGCTTAGTAAGGGTAAACAAGGGATACATGTAAGAATAAACATGAGCATAGGTGTATGATAACGTGTTCATAACATTATAATATCATACCCTACATATCATAATATTATAAACATGAATAATGGAATAAATATTCGTAGTTTGAAAGATATGAATCATAAGAAAATAAAGAACATAATCCATGAAATCATAATAGAGGAATAAAAAATGGAATTTTTGAAGACACATAATCATATAAAATGATTTTCATAGTAGAAAAAGGTATTGTTTCGAAGGATATATAAGTAGTATTTTTTCACTACCCATACCATATTAGTAGTCATGGTTCACTCCCATGGCCATCGTAGTTATATGATTTCAATCCCCATACCATCTTGGTAGTCACGGTTCACTCCCATGGGCATCTTAGTATACAAGTTTCACTCCCAATAGAATCTTAGTCTATCTCATGAGATATAAATATTTACCTAATGCATCGGAGGTAGATATAAGTACCAATAATCTCATAATTAAACCACACATACATGTTCCATAAGATCATAAAAAATCATATCATAACCCATTAAATGAAATGGGTATCATAAACATGTAATCATATCATAACATGTGAAAAATATACATGTTTCATAATCATTTCAGTAAAATCATTACGCATTAAAAGAAGTGGGTTTTAGAATAATATAACCCGTGAATGAGAAATAGGATTCATAAACATCATTCCATAAAAACATAAACCATTCAAATAAATAATATTAATGGAAACATTTAATCATTTCCCTAGAAAGGAATTAGTAACACTAAAAAATGTCATCTGATATGGGAAATTCTTGGAAAATAATTTTGAAAACTTATTAAGGAAGATTTAAAGACCAGAAATTTTTTTTAAAATAACTTTATCCGTGAAAATTGTCTTTAAATATCATTTGAAAAAAAAAATTAATTTTTTTTAAAATTAAATATATTTTCAACTAAAGAGAGAAATATTGCTAGATTTTTATTAAAACCATTTTCTTAATTATATTATGTACCAAAGAGTGGAAACTGGTACTATTAAATGAATATATCTTGAATAAATATAGGATAATAAAATTCAAGAGTGTTTTTGATATATGGATCATAATATTTCAGCAATGGAATAATATTCATAAACAATCCTAATAAACAGTGAGATTGTAGCTATAATCCGTTACCGATTTGTAACTTTGAATGAGAACACAATAGAAAGAATAAAATTAAATTATTCTTAAAATATCATAAAAATAAGTATATTAATTATATAAAATTTCAATGGTATTATATGCACATAATAGAAAAATATAGGTGTATGACATGACATGTGTCTCAAAGAAAGAGAATTGAGACGAAATTACTTTACTGATTTGATAACTTTTGAAACATAAAACCCATGAAAAAAAATATCATCAAATGGGTATGTAAATAAACATAAATTTTAGTATAATAATAATATAATAAATCTATTTTCATTATACACACCACACAAAATAAATGACTGGTGAATAAGACATTTATCTCATGGAAATAAAAAGTGAGACAAAATTCCCTTACCTTATGTCTTGAATCTCTTCGTACTCAGACGAACATCCTATATAATAAATACAAGTTTATTATAAATCTTATAAATAACTATATTTTTATGTATAAAACCATATATGTTTTGATTCAAATTTTATATTACCCTCTTATTAATGATTCTAAGTTAAGGTTTTATTTCAGGTAATATCCGGTTTGTTTTTTTCATGTGTCATATTTTTTTATATTTTGGATCCTTATACTTAGATCATTGTTTACATAATGAAAACCATGATATAAATATAATTTATATTAATTATATATTTATTTATAATTATTTATAAAATATATAAATATGAAATGGAATACACAATTCATGGAGACGGTAGGTCGTACGTACACAAGAACGTTGTTTCCATTTTTCTTTGTAATATTGAAAGAAAGAAAGTAAAGGACATATATATATATATATAATATCATTAAATTATAATTATTATTTAATATATATCATATAATTTCACTAAACCCATCCTTAATACGTTCCATATAGTGTGTGAATGAATCACATCACTTTGAGGAGGCTATAGCCCATACTTCCCCAATTGAAATTACCGTATTTACACAAAATGGAAATCATGAAGGTAGGATTTATAAAATAACTAAAGAAGTATAAATACATAATAAATATCATATATATCATATAAAAATATAGTGTATATCATAATTACCAACCATGATATGTGGTAAAGGTAAAAAAAATAACATCATTTTGTGATGTTATAGGTCACCATACACTAGAACGGTATGTTCGTTACCCATTAGATATAGGTGTGTGTAAGTGAAAGTTTAACAATTAAAATAAACAAAAAACTATATTGGTTATAATGGTGTTATTATATGATCATTTAATAAGAAAAATTGATGTGGTTGAGAAAGAAAATAATGGAAAGGATATTGAGGAAGGATGTTACCTCTTATTTGAGTAACTCCTTTTCTTTTACATCAAAGTGCTTCCTTGGTTAAATTTTTCCCAAAGAGAGGATTAAATGGAGAAGAGAGGGATTTTTGGAAGTGTATTGGGAATATATTGTATTAACCTATGTGTTTATAGAGGTGTGAATAAGGGGGAGATATGGTGGCCTTTTATAGGGAAGGGAGGGGACACACTTGTTATTTTTGAAAACAAGTTAAGTGTTACCAAGTTTTTACCTAACAAAAGTCATCCAAAACCAATGAAAATTAATAATGTAATGTTTATAGAAGAAATATTTCCATAAAATTTGGGTTTAAAAAGTTAATAGGTCATTTGTTCCCTTCATTTTAAGGTTTAATATTAATTTTACCTTAATCACTATAATCAATCTTAATCACTTTGACAAATATTTTTGGTAAAAAAATTAAGTTAATATTATTAGACTCTAAATAACATACTGATTAAAATCATGGATTTTTTATTTTATAATTTGAATTCATAGAAGAATAAAAATTAAGTTTAATTCTAATCTTGGAGACATGGTGAGAAAATGAGTTTTTAAAGTGAGAATGTTCAAAAGTTCACTAAGATTTTATATCTAAATTCAATAGAAAAATATTAAACTAACCTAAATTGGATTAATATATGTATAATTGTTCTAATGTTACTTTAGAACCAAATTTATATATAATTAAACTCTATAAATAAATTATACAAAAAAACATATTTGAATTAAAATTCGGTATTTTTCACTATTCATCAAAAAATAAAGATTCTCAGAAAAATCCCAAAAAATCACCCTAAGATAATTTTGACATTATGAATAAAAAAATGAATTTTTTTTATAAAATTAAATTTCAAAAATTTTCTAAAATTAATTTTATTATTTTTCATAGACGAACATGAAAAATATTTTACTTGAGAAAATATTATTTTTAAGCATATAAAGAATTTACCAAAAATTATATATATTTTTTTCATTATCACCATTAAAAATAATATTTGAAATTAGTTATTACTATTTATATTACTGAATCTAATTTCTAGGTTATAATTATCTAGTTTAAATAATTATAACAATTCAATGATGTTTCATAGAAAATCAATGTTGCGTGTAATGCCTACAAAGTTAGTGTTGCGTGTAGCGCAATCCAAGTAAGTGTTGCGTATAACAAATGACAATTTGGATTTTCATATAGCATAAACATATTATGTGGTGTTTTATAATTAAATCATAACATGGAGTAGCATACAAGGTAATAATAACTTGGTGATTTCATAAAACACAATCTATATTCAGTGTTGCGTGAAATGAAAAATATCAAAAAGATTAAATTAATTCGGAAAAAAATATTTCAAAAAAAACTCAGGGTGTTACATTTTATCCCCCTTAAAATGATTTTACCTCAAAATTCATCTGATTTATCAATGTTTTAATACTTTTAAGTCCCATTAATATAAACCCACATCGTAAAAATAAAAACTAAAATTTCCATTAAAAAGGGAATGCTGGTACCATAATAGTTACCCAGAGTAACACATAGCTAGTTTTCCATACAAAAGAACATTGGTTGAAAGTGAAAACAGGGAAATGGAAGAGGAATTTAACTATCATGTTCTGAAGGAGAGTGATAGAGAACTTGGTTCAGAGAAAATTAAAAATCACAAAGCCATAAATTTTTGATGATCTAAGGGACCATTTGATTCATCATAAAAGAAGGTACTAGGATAACATTTTCAATTTCAATATTATTTCCCAAGAGTTGAATAATTTTAATGAGAAGTTATACTTACTTGATTTTATTCCCTTTCATAAGTAAAATTACACCCTTTGGTTATGTCTTGACCAATTTCCCCTTCACCACGTTCCCAAAAATGGAAGGTGATTTTTCATTCCTAAACCACTAACATATCATGAGATCCATGATAAGTAATCCAATATTTCTTTAGTCAAAATAAACATAAATTTTTTTGAGAAGGTTATCAAATATCTATAAACCCTCATGTGGTGAGATAATACATTAATCTCACAAATATAATCTAAAGTTTAACATAAACATTCCATAAATGGTTTTCCTTATAACCCTTCCAAAAGATGAAAATTTAAATCATTATAATGAAGGTCACTAAATATTCTTAACATTGATCTCCCATATATTATAAAGTAGCTATTTTTTGTCACATTACAAACATATGAATACTCTCATCTTATATTCTTTTGAAACATGGTAATAACCTGAATTACCATAAATCTGTTGGGAAAAAAATGAATGATTCCATATTTCTAAAATTTATTAATATATTCCTTAAATCCAAGAATTTTTAAACTTCATCCATGATAATATAAACTATTTTTTCAAAACCTCCTTTATCTTTTCTAAGGGATCCAGTACCATCCAATTTACTTATTCATATCCAACATATATTTATCCGAAACAATATTATCTTACCGCAAGGGACATATTAATGGTTATTTTCCCTTAGTAAAAATATCACATTGTCATTAAATCACTCTTCCATTCCATCAGAAACATTCAAAATAATCTTCTAAATACTTAACAAAAAACATAAACTAGAAATTCCTTGTATTTCCACCCTTCATATAACATAATTGTTGAATGAAAATACATAGAAACCTCGATTATTCCACTTTATTCATAATCCATAAGAATTATACCTTATCCTATTACTTACTACCTATTTCCTTTCACATTCCATTTGTATTTTCTTTATAATCAACAACATAAGCATTACTTTTACCACCTTGTTGATTCTCTTCGGGATCTTTCCCCTTAGAACATTGATTTTTACAATGACCATTCATTAGCCACTTAAATCATTTTATAATTTATTATCTCTTAGAAAGCCCAATATCTCCATCCATTTCATTAACCAAAAACTTCATTTTTCTTTTGTAGTGAATTGCTTTGTGTCCTTATTTTCCACAATCAAGAACACCTTCTTGTTCCTCTAAGACATTCACTTGAGTGATTATTTCCACATTCATGACACAAAGGGAAGTGAAAATTCTTCCCTATATGGTCTCAATTAACTGATATCTCAATTAACTCATTCCTTCTATTCCTTCGTGAGTATAAGTTTTGGTTAAGGTACACATTTTTTATCATGTTCTGTGAAAATTGACTATGCATGATCACAACATCCTTCACTCTAGGGACTATCCCATTTGACTTCTCATCATCAAATTTTCTGTCACATTCAACATTAACCCAATTTTTTTTGGTTCCCACCATTGACTAAAACCAAGAAACATTGAGTACGAAATAATAATCATATTGAGGAACCACATAATCATGAAAAACACTTATAAAGTGTCTAAATTATGACACCTTCCTTAATCTATGACACCTTATGTTTATCCTAGGTCATTCCTAGACAACTTATTTTTTAATCTTTCATGATGGTTCATGAAGAGTCTATGAATTACAAAATTAAACCCCCCAGGAGTGTCAAACCTAGTTTAAAGTAGGGAGCATTGTCATATACCAGGTTACACCATGTCAAGCCCGACACACCTTTTCAGAGTTGTTACTCCTAGTAACATTTTTTTTCAGGTCCACATCCACTTGTAGTAACTAGACATTGATATATATCTAGGAAACCACTTTCTCTATCCTTTACCAATATTATAATACATTTTTCTAAATTTTTCCTTATACTTAGACTTATCCTTAGACATCCCCTTAGGGTTCTCAATAAGGTTTTCTCATCCAAGATTCCAAAGTATAACTAAACCTTTTCTCTAATACTAACTATAGCGAACCTTGACTTTTTTACATTAACATTACATAAAATTTTCAGAATACTTAAAAACATTATACAAACAGATGCCCAATGACCATATTAGTATAGTTCCTTTAGAAAGATCAAAACATAAACATTGTTACATAACTGAGCTACATTATCTCCCACTAGGTTCTTCTTGACTATCACCCTTCTTAGACACATCAAACATAATGAATATCTTGAAAACCTAGGGATAGAAACAAAAAAAGGGTGAGATAAGATGCTCAATAAAGGTAAAAAAGAGTTATATGAAATCATAAACATGAACATAGGGGTATGATAATTTTGTCATAACATTAAAAGAACACACCCTACATATCATAAGATAATGAACATGAATCATGGTATAAATCTTGGTAGTTTATAAGACATGAATAATAAGGAAATAAAGAACATAAGTTATGAAATCATAACATAGGAATAAGACATATAATCGTCATGTACACATAAGCATATAAAATTATTTCCATAGTAGTAAAGGGATTTCTTCCAACGCTATCTTAGTAGTATGGGTTCACTTCCCATACCATCTTGGTAGTCATGGTTCACTCACTTGACCATCTTAGTAGTATGAGTTCACTCACTATACCATATTGGTAGTATTGGTTCTCTACCATGTTCATCCTAGTAGTCAAGGTTTACTCCCAAGACCATCTCAGTCTATCTTATGGGCTTTAAATATTTACCTAAGGCATTTTAGGGAGATATAGGTCCCAACTATCTCAAAATAAAATCATACATAAATGTTACACAAGATCATAAAAAATAATATCATATCCAATGAAATGAAATAGGTATCATAAAATTATAATAATATCATAACCTATAGAAAAATATAGAGGTTTCATAACCATTTCATCAAAAATTATTAATAGTGAAAATAAGCGGGTTTCAAAATAATATAACCCATGAAAGAGAAACAAGTATCATAAACATCATTCCATCAAAACATAAACCATTCAAATAAATAATATGAATGGAAACATTGAATTATTTCATTGAAAAGTCACTAGTAACACCAAAAGATGCCATTTTATATGGGAAATAGTTTTTAAATATATTTCTTGAGGAAAATATACTTTTTTCATTGGAAAATGCATTTTAGAAAAATAATACAATCTTGAAAAGTTTTTTCTTGGAAAATAGCTCTGAAAACATATAAATAAAGATTTGAAAACCATAATTTTTTTAAAAATAATTTCTCCTTAAAAATTATCTTCAAATATAATTTTAATAAATTTTTGAAAAAATTTTTGAATTTTTTTTGAAATAAAATAGATTTCCGATCAAAGAGAGAAATACGGTCATATTTTTTTTAAAAACATTTTCTTATTTATATTAAGTACCAAAGAGTGAAAAAATGCTACTAATAAATGGATATATCTTGAATAAATAGAGTATAAGAAAAATAATGGGTTTTCTTAATTTATGGATCATAATATTTCAACAATGGAATCATAATCATAAACAATCCCGATAAACAGTGTGACTGTAGCTATAAACTATTGCCAATTTGGTAACATTGAATCATAACATAATGGAAATAATAACATTACACAAAGATTAAAATATCATTAAATGAATTAAATTAATGATATAAAATTTAAAGGTTATTATATAAAACTCATGGAAAAATATAATTGCAAAACATGACATTCGTCTCATAGAAGAAAAATTGAGACAAAACTACTATGCCGATTTGGTAACTTTGGAAATATAAACCCCATGAAAATAAGATAATAAAATTGATATTTAAATACAAATAAATTTAAGTTTAATAATAATAGAATACATCCACTCTAATTATATACACCACACAAAATAAATGAGTGGTGAATAAGACATGTATCTCACAGAAATAAAAAGTGAGATGAAAATATCTTACCTTATGTGTTTACTCTCTTCGTACTCATACAAACCCACTGCATAATAAATATAAGTTTATTATAAAACTTTTATATGACAATATTTTTATTTATAATACCATATATGGTTTATTATTACTTTATATTACTTTCTTATTAACAATTCCAAGTTAAGGTTTCGCTTCAGGTAATATCCGCTTTGTCTTTTGCATGTTTTTTAATTTGTTATATTTTTTGTTCTAATACTTATATCCTGATACGAATAATTTAAAACATGATATAAATATAATTTATATTTATTATATATGTATTTATAAAAATTCATAGTATATATAAATATGAAATGGAATACACCATTCATGGATATGGTAGGTCGTACATTCGCATGAAAGCTGTTTCCATTTTTCTTTGTAATATTGAAAGAATAAAAGTAAAGGAAATATATATATATAATCATTATAGTATAGTAAATATGTCATATATATTATATAATTTTACTAAAACCATCCTTAATATGTTCCATGTAGTGTGTGAATGAATCACATCGCTTTAAGGAGGCGGTAGTCCACACTTCCCCAAAAACAATTATCATGTTTATAAAAAATGTAAACAATGAAGGTATTCATCATATAATAAAAAAATAAGTATAAATAAATCATAAATATCACAAATATAATATAAAAATAGAGTTTATATCACAATTAAAAACCATGAGAGGTTGTAAAGGTAAAGCGAAAAACATTGTTTCTTGAGGTAGTAGTTCGTCGTACACAAGATCGGTAAGTTTGTTACCCATTAGATGGAGGTTTGTGTAAGTAAAGGTAAAAACATAGAATAAAAAATTTATAAGTATATTTAGGATATTGGTGTTATTTTATGATCATGGAATAAAAAAATTGCGGTTGTGGATAAAGAAAATAATGGAATGAAACTTAAGGAAGGATGTTACCTCTTATTTGAGTAACTCATTTCGGTTTGCACCAAAGTGATTCCTTGGTAGGATTTCTTCTCAATGGGAGGAATAAAAGAGGAAGGGATGAATTTTGAGAATTTTATTGGGTATATCTTGGCCGAACCTAAGTGGTTCTATAGGTGTGAAAAAGTAGGAGATGTGGTGGCCTTGTATAGGGAAAGGAGGGGACACATTTGGAATTTTTGAAAACAAGTTTGGTGTTCCCAAGTTTTTACCTAAAAAAGTTATCCAAAACCAAAAAAAACTATTGAATATCAGGTTTATGGCCTAAATATGGATATAAAATGGGTTTTGGAAAAGTGTATTTGTCATTTGGGCCCTTAATTTTAAGTTTTAAGCATAATTTTACCTTAATCATTGTAATTAATCTTAATAATCTTCACTAATATTTTTGGTAAAAAAATAATATGATATTATTAGAATATAAATATAAAAATTATTAAAAACATTTATATCCATTTTTAAAAATTAAATTCAAAGAAGTGGAAAAATTAATTTTAATTCTAATCTCATAGATGTGGCGAGAAAGCAGGTTTTTAAAATGAGAATATTCCAAAGTCCAATAAGATTTTATATATAAATTCAACAAAAAAGGATTCTAATAACCTAAATTGGATTAATATATAAATATATATATATGTATATAATTTATCTAATATCAATTTATAACAAACTTAAAATATAATTTATCTATATAAATAAATTTGACAAAAAAGAAGTTTTGAATTAAAATTCGGTATTTTTCACTATTCATCCAAAAATGAAGTTTCTATGAAAAATCCCAAATATTCACCCTAAGATAATTGATAAATTATAAATTCAAAAAATGAGGTTTATTTTTTCAAATATAATTTTAAAAATTGTTTAACATAAATTTTATTATTTTTTATAAAAGGACATGAAAAGCATTTCAATTGAGAAAATAGTATTTTTAAACATATAAAGACTATAAAAAATTATATATATTTTTATTATCACCATTACAAATAATATTTGAAAATTATTTATTAATATTCATATTACTAAATCTAAACTCTATGTTATAATTATCTTTTTTAAATAATTATAACAATAAAATGTTGTTTCATAGAAACTCTGTGTTGCATATAATGCACTCCAAGTTGGTGTTGCGTGTAACACAAGACAAGTCGGTGTTGGGTATAGTGTAAGCCAAGTCGATGTTATGTGTAGCGCAAGCCAAGTTGGTGTTGTGTGTAGCACAAAATTATCTTTTAGTATCATATAATGAAATATTAAAATGGCATAGCATATAAGGCAAGAATAACTTGGTGCTTTCATATATTATAAGATATATTTAGTGTTGAATGAAATGAAAAATATAAAAAATTAAATTAATTAAAAAATTATTATTTCACAAAAACTCAGGGTGTTACAAGTTATGATTTGTTTTTTAAGTTTCCAACTAATTAATTGTAAAATATACAATATATATGTTATTTTAAATGTATATTTTGATTCTTTGAATACTTAATTTTTATACACATTGTTATATATTGGTTATATGTTGAGTTGGGGTGTCTAGAAATAGATTATAGAGTGGAATTTGTGTGGGTGGTATAAGAAGGCTATACTAATGGTTTTTGAACCCTTGGTTTACATATGATATACAAAAGGTTTCTATAACCACTGGTATCAACCCACCCCAACCATAATATACCAATAATTATATAAAAAAAATTGGTATAGGTTTATCCCAACACCACTATAACCAACCGTTATGGGAACCATTAATATAGGACATACCAATAGTTCCAAACCCTATACTAATAGTTTTAAAATTTTGGTATAGGTATGTTTTATAGTAGTGAAATATTTGTAATAAAAATTAGGTATTATGATTGGAAAATGTGTTCTTGTGGAAGTTGTTAAAATAATATTCTTTTAACAATTTTCAAAAAAGTCAAGTCAATAGAAAAGGACCCAAATATATTTTTTTAAAAGATTCCATTAAATTTTTTTAAAATAAGTTCATAGTTAATATAAAATTACCTTAATAAATCATATAATTATAGATAGGGACATACATAAAACAATATAGAAAATATGGACATAGAGGATAAATAATCTCATATGAAATAAGGGATAAGGTCAATTACACTAACAAGAAACCTTTTGGTTAAATTATGAACTAAAAGAAGTTAAAATGGTAAAAAGACAAGTAAATCCAATAAATAACTATAAGAGAACAAAATATATTATTTTTGGGATATAAATAGAAAATAATTTACCCCAATGAAAACATAGTCGTAATCAATCACAATTATAAAATGAGAATGGATAAAATACCCTTATGGATTTTTGTAACTTTTGTATAAAAACCATTTTAGAATGTTAGATGGATTTTTAAATCCCTTAAATTTAATGATAAATAAAAAATAATAATTTGTATTATATACACCCCAAAAAGTAATACAAGTGGTGAATATGAATCATATCACAATTATGAGAAATTTAGATGAGAAACCCTGACAACATTGGTAACTTTTAAACCAAAGCCATTAGAATAAAGAACATGATATTGCATTGTAAATTGCACAAATTACAAGAAAAATATGGTAAAAGACATTAAGGGGTGACATATACACCATATAAATAATGAAGGTGGTGAATATAGAATGAATCTCTATGATCGAAAATTGAGATGAAAAAACCCTCACATTGTTAATATAGTTTATTTTAAAAGGATAAAATTTGTAGAACAATGAGAGTATAAAATTAATTTGTAATTCAATGAATACTTAGAGACGGGTCATATGAAAGAAAAAAAAAGTATATGGTAATAAATTATGATATTTTAGAAAGAATTAATAATGATTATAACTTAATTAAAAGAAGTTTGATTAAAAAAAACCCCTTATATATATATATATATTAGTTATAGGGGATTAAAAACCACAAATAAACCCCTCCATAAAACCTATTGGATCAAGCCTCATCCCTCCGTATAAAGAATTAAAATCACCAATCAAACCTATTTTTTTACATTTGAGGGTCCCAATGGCCTAGTTTCTCAATAGATAAACCAAATGTGGTATGAAGGCCCTTAAAGAAGATCACCTAATGGCCCAAATGAGAAATCTGAACCACATGTTGTCATTGGAGTTATGCATGGACTCCCCCATCAGTATTCATTGTACTATATTACCATTCTAAAATCTATATCCCCCTCTATCCCTATAGTAAGGTTCCAACAGACAAATCACTCTTTAGATTATCCCACTCGATAATGCCTATATATTTACTTGTTTTATTTCCAACCTATCTTTCCACACAATAGGACTGGTCCCATAATATTTATCATCACATGGTTGGACACATGTCTATCCTATAAAACTATATATGGGTATGGATGGCTGGTTAATAGGCTCTAGTTTTTCCATCCCTCTTTTGAGGAATCCCAAACAGTTATGGATATGTTTCACTATGCAACACCACCATTTTATTGAGATGAACTATTCTTATAGTCTTAGCATGTCACCTACATCCCATTGATGAGGGCTTGGAGGTCTTGGGGAACAAAATCCTTTGATGGTCTAGAGGTCCTGTGACTTGAAGGCCCAAATTTGTGGGCCAAAATCCAAAATCAAGTGAATAGTGTAACTTCTATAATACTTCTATAGTTCATATGAAAATCCTTACCCTTACCAATGTTCAACTAGACCCTTTCAAGAATTATTATAGGGTTCTTACTACCATGAAAAACCTCAACTTCCTCCCATTACTGCTTTGGTAAGAAATGAATCAAAACATTTTGAAGGATAGATCATTAAATAAACTTGAAAATACCATGAAAGAAAATTTAATGATGATAAGAGAAGTTATTGAGGCAGTAAGTAAACAATTGGAAAGAATTTTTTTGTATAATACCAAACATGGAATAATGAATAGAAACTGAGATGAAAAATATTAACTTCACTCGCGACATCCATAAAGAAAATTTAATATTAAATATAATAAAAATAAAAATCTTAATCACTTATTCCATAACCTTATTCATATTTATTACCTTTTATAACATTAGAATATAATAATATATTACACGTATATTAGTTAGTTATTATTTATTTTCATCATCCAAAGTTAATAATTTTGATAATTTCATAAAAGTTTTGTAATGATGATGTTGATCCTCTTTCATTGATACAAATTTTATCATTTCTAGATCATTCAATATAATTTCAACCTTATACTTCAATTATTTTTTAATTCCCATGTCCATTTGATGTAAATTATGGTTATAGTTTTTTGAGAATGGAATCTATGGTGAACATGTTTTAGGTAATTTGTCAATAAAAAAAGTATCTTGATAATGAATATTCATTTTTTTGTGCCACTCTTCGAGAAAAAAAATTCATTAAATTAATTAATACTTAATATCATATGTTATAAGTTTTAATTCTTTGATACTATTCATGATAACAATGATGATATTGGTATTACGTCATTCATATGGGTTGTTGAACCAACCCGAACAAGAACATGCTATACAAGGTCACTTATCACTTAGTTGTTCATTATCTTGTGCTTTCATGTGATTTTATCACATAATTATAAGAAGGGAATTTCCATTGAAAAACATTGGGTAGTTACAACAGAACAGGGAAAGGTCACAGTTTAAAGTCATGTGCTGAGGACGATGGTGCTTGGCAATTTAACATCCTATAGCTCGGACGAGGTGGGTGCACTCCGCACCCCTAGGACTTACATAACTGGTACCTCCCACCCCTTGGGGAGGGGAATGAATTAGTAACGCCGTAGCTGGGGGGTGTTATGGAGAGAACCATTGGGGGGTCCACGTTAGTGTGGCTATGTGAAGAAGAAATAGCCGTTAGCATGCCTATGCGAAGGAGCATGAGGAGAAGCAATCCAACAGGAAGTATCATCCAAGGGACTCTAAAATAACTTTGTGTAAACCTGGAGGGTTGCACAGGAAGAGGAATTTCAATTAAAAGGAGTTCATTGGTAGGGGCCCTGTGAAGGTCTGGTGCTCCACGTAGTGGGGGGTACTTGAGAAGGGGTGTTCTTAGTGAAGTGGAGTGGCATAGCCTAAGCATAATGCATAGGTGCATGTGGAAGGTGATTCACGAAGTGTAAACGTATTCACGCGACAATGCCTCATGAATAAAGGGTGCCTCGTGAAGCATAGGGTTGTGAAGCAAGGTGCTTCGTGAGGCACAATGGACCTGCCTTAGCATACAGGCCACATGTGTATGAGGGGTGTTTCGCTAAGCATAAATGCTCCGTGACGACCCAGGTCCCCTTGGAGATCCCCTTCCTCTGCGGAGGCCCGTAGGCTTCGTGAAAGGAATCCCTCTCTAAATAGGGGAGGAATTAATGAAAGGGGGAGGCATTTCGCGATGAAAAAATACCTCGTGTGGCTCATGGTTTGCAGAGTAGAGAGTGCTTCACGATTTGGGAGCTAGGGAGTTGAACGGTCGGATGATCCTTCTTTGCGCTCGAAGGGAGCCTTGTATTTAAAGGCAAGGGGTGCCGCGAAGCATAACTCACTCGGCACGAAGACAAAGATTACTCTACGACAGGTTCGTGAACGTCAAAGTGGATCACAGAGCCTGCCGCCTCCTTGCTCCACGGTGGGTTCGCGAACATCAAAGTGGATTGCAAAGCCTCCTGCCTACTTCTCTGTGGTAGGTGCGGGGAAATGGGAGCTCTGTGAATGGGCTTCGCAAGGTAACCCTGGAGGCTTCTGTATGTTCTTCTCTGTCCCCAATTTTGGCTCCAAAAAATGACCCCCCCTCATACTTGGAGTCGAGGGGAAATGAAGGGTCAAAGTATGAGGGTCAATCTCCAAAATCCCTCGGCCATTCACGATTCTCTCTTGCGGAGAGGACTCACGAGGCGGATAGGCGACGCGTAGGCCGAGCATGCCGTGAAGATCGGCACGATATGGATGCTCCACGAAGCTTTGAAGGTCGTCACCTATAAATATGGGAGATGATATCTTTTTTTTCCTTTCATTTCTCCATAAATTTGGATTTTAGCGCTCTTGATTCGTGAGGCTCCCGCGTACTCCGTGATTTCTCTCCATGAATCGGGTCTTTTTCTTCGCGGCGCATAGTGAGTCTTTGACTTCGTGACAGTGCTTTGCGATCCTGTGTGTGAAGGTCAAGCATGGTTCCACAAACAGTCTTCACAAACGCGCTCCGAAAATGATCTCTGTGAACCAAACCCAAAAATGACCCAAACTCGAAACTGAATGGCTCGACAAGAGGCTTCCAGGGGGGTCCTTGCGGACGCTGCCCGAAGGGAGGAGATGACGAACATCTTGGGACTAGGGGAGTTAATACAGAGCCATTCTGACCATGGTACATTGGTAGAGCACCTATCAGAGAGCTAGAGGAACTACCCACTGTGTAAGAGGTTTCCTATGTATGGCTTCGGACTGAGGGATTATGTCTTCATTCATGAAACATTTAGGGACAAGCTAGCTTACTAGTTCAAGAGTAAGCCGTGCTAGCGCCAGTGGTTTAGGATGACAGACAGCCATGCCCGGGAGGACTTCACATCCATCATCACTGACTTCCCATATAATCACATGAATAATGTGCATGAAAGGCATTACAGCCATAGAAATCTCCCCCTCTATACCAGACGATATTAAAGGAAGCTTTTAGGAATCCGAGGAAGGGGTGGTCTGAGGAGTGGGACCTGCGCCAGTGTGGAAACTTCATAGACGATTGGGCTTGGGCCAACTAGATTGGTGCTTTATGTGAGGATTTTGAGGTATAGATAATGAGAGTGGGTTTGTATGAGGTGGCTTGTGCCTCCCAATTCCACATTTACCAACCGAAATAGTTGATACCAGAGCTGTTGAGCAGATGATCGTCAAGGACCCATACCTTCCACTTACACCATGGGGAGGTCGGGATCAGCTTGTGGGATGAATAATAGATCTCGGGGGTCCTGATAATAGGGGATATGTATGATGAATTCCTACCCATTATGGGTGTGTGTGAGGATCTAGAGAAGATGCCACAGCTGGTGATGGCGTTGATGAGGCTGGTGCTCAGGGAGGACAAGGAAGTAGTAAGGGATGTCCATTTTAGACGGTTTTTCAAGCAGTTTCTAAACTTTCTGGAAGATAGGTTGTTTTTGGTGAGGCCTCAGACTTGCCCAAAGGGGGATCAAAGGGGGAAGGATCACTCGTACTAGAGACTCTTGGTGGGAAGCTAGTGGAAAACCTGGGGGTTTAGTGTCAGTACCGAGAAGCAGCCGATAGTCAGGCTGGAAGCATTCATCGTGGCTCTCATCTGCGGTTGGATCTTGATGGTGAGGGATACAAACATGGGTGTGCGACCAAGAACATTCATCATGGCATCCAAATTGGAGATTGGAGGGCGATTCAACCTCGGGATCTCGATGCTTTCCAAATTGTATAAGATGCTATGGCATATTAGCGAGGGGAAGAGGCCACAGAGGATATGTGGGCCATTACACCTTCTATATTGGTGTATAGCGACATACATCAGGGGGTTTTATGAATACCCGAACCCCATGTATCCTCTGGGGTTGAACTTCCACCTATCCATCCTGAATGCTGCCAAGAGAATTCCAGCCAAGTTGACCACACCGTTGGTACTGAATTGGGGGTGGATGGTGGAGGAGTTCAATTTTCACCCATTTACATTGCCTAAGGGGGTATTCAATGTTGATGGCTATGGAACGAAAGAGCACCGGGCCTATCTCCTGAACTTTTGAGGTGGAGGCTTGGTGGATAGGGTGGACCGCGAGCCTCTCTGCGAGCCGTACACCCCACACTGATTTTCCAGGAAATTCCGATGTATGCAACATCTGACCCCACATGTCTATCTGTGGGTGCACTTCGAGGAACACCCATGTGTGATGAGGCATTTGTGGATCATGTTCACACGAGAGGATGGGAAAATGAAAAATGAACTGCCTCCCCCCACAACCATCTTCGGGTTAGTGAATGAGTACGCCAAATGTTGGGAGGCAGCTTATCCGGGGGAGATGCTGAAGCAGACAACCGTTCGGGTCTGTGATGGTGAGATTTACCAACCTCGAGGCTGGGGTCAGAAGGTAGAAAGGTAATCCCGCGATGGCGGGGCTTCCATGACGGCGATACCCACACCAGTTCAGGATGAGGTAGTGGTAGCGAATCCAATAACGGTAGCGAGCCCAACAGTTCCAGAAGAATAGAGCCACCCCGAGGGGAGGCCACCGAGAAGATTCCACCGAATATCTACCCAGGCTCCGGGGAAGCGACTGTTCTATATAGACATGCGAGAGAATTCCATCTTCCTGGAGGCTTGGGACATCTGGGATGTCAACAGACAATTCCTTGGCCTGTCCAAGATGTGGCAACACCTGAACCATCTCGGGATGGATTTTATGGGGATATACCCTATCAGGGCCAGCTTTGTGGTGCCCCAAGTTGAGGGGGAACAATATCTGGCTGAGATGGAGGACTTAGTGCATTCCTAGGGTGCTCCTAGTCCAATGGCATATCGCATCAAGGTGTTGCTAGATCGTACGGTCCCCCCGAAGTTGTCAGCCACTGATTTAAGGGAACGGTTCCCTCTGTCAGAAGAGTCGGAAGAATCCTCCTAGGGGAAAGAGGCCATGATAGGGAGCCCATTGGAGGAAGGTGAAGTTTGGGATCAAGACTCAGATCTTTAAGAGTTCACAGAGGCCCTTGAAGTGAAAATATGAAACCCCTTCTTCAAGGCATTCTTTGAGGTCATTCTGGACTCTTTGCTAACATCTGAATTGTGCAAGAGGGTCTCATACACAGAAGTCATTCTCGTCCCTTAGTGGATGAAGATGTGGGGACTTCGAGATCCATGCATTCCACCGCATACATTGCTACATCTAGAGGGTCCTGGACACTTGAGGCGCCCCCTATGAAGCTTTTAGATCTCCCAATAATATATGGGGGGACCACGCCTCAGGGTCCCGACGACATCAACCCAAGAACAAGACCAGGAATTCAATCTCTGTAAGTCTCTTCTTCCAAACTCATAGATGTCACCCATTGACCGTGTTAACTAATGTACATGCTCCTTTTTGGTGATTATATTTCTTCGATTGGCATGGGCTACTGTGGCAAGGTTGGTCGGGACTTCTGGCTGTGCCTTTCCCATGGTAATTCTGGTGATCATGGAGGCAGATATCTAGACCGACCTAACTACAGAGCTACCAATCACTGGTGGGATCTTCATCCAAGATGTGCCTGAGATTATTGAGGTGGGATCCAATGATAAGGATCAATCAGATAGCCCAGATCCCACCATGCCTAATCAAATGACAGATGTGGACCCTGCTGACGATTTTCGGAGGGTGTTCCCCACATATGAGCCTGCCAACCACGCTGACTGGGATGAAACAACCTCTGATAAAGAGGACATCAAAATAGTATGTCAATGATCATGGAATCTGATCACGCACTTCGTTAATAACACCCCCAAGCACTATGGCTAGATGAGATGGACAGACTTCACTTGCGACTGCGCGAACTATGTGTTGGGGGAGTGGATTCCAAGCGTCCTCACATGCTCGTTCGAGATCTCATGGCGGAGAAGATTCGGGAGTATGATCATGTCCTTGGAGTGGTCTGGTAGTGGAGGAAAGAGGTGAACATCAATAAGCTTCAAGAGGCTGAAAGCGAAGTTCAGCGGCTGCAGGTTCGGGAAGACGAGCACTCAACCTCTCTCCAGGTTCAATCAGAGCTAATATTGCGACTGAAGGCCCAGCTGACAGAGTCCGAAGAGTGCATGAAGCAAGCCTCCGAAGAGATGGCCATAATTCAGACCAATGTGGAGCAGTCCCAGATCGCGGTCGATGAATTTCACCCCATTGTTGTCGAGGAAGAGCAAGATCTGAACAGGCGACAACAAATCTTGGATCCCACAAGCCGGAGGGTGGCGGAGCTGCAACTTTCTTTTGACGGGATTAACCCATCCATGGGAGAGATAGACCCTCAGCTGCTATAGAGATTACAAACCCTCTAACGTATTTTCATGCTTTGATTATTTTATGCTAGTTTCATGCATGAGTCCCATTATTTGTGTTGGTTTATTGCATTCATGTGGCATTCGTGGAGTGTCCATTGATCATTCCCTAAGCTCACGTGGGTAAGGCCTGATGTGAGAAACAAGGGACAACCACCTTATTAATCCATTCAAACATGGGAGTGTAAACCAAGCTTCAGATATCTCAGGGTTTGGAAAACCGATTCGAATTTCTGAAAAGAAAAGGGGAAATATGACCAGAGAATGAAGCTCTCAGAACAGTCAAATTAAAATTTCTCTAGTGTGCTCTTGTGCACGGACGGGGTAACTCCATGGGCATTGGAATTAATCCGAACATAGGGGAGTGGAACGTGTGAATCAAGATACCCAAAATTTGGATATTGTAGGGGTGGAGTGATAATGAAGGATAATTTTTGACCGTGTTCGAAACAAAATATCCTAACTGTGTTAGCCTGAAATGAGGTTAACAAATGAGGGCCTACCGCTGACCACGATCAAAACATGGGGCCTGACTCAAAATGTTATGCATTAGTCTTACAGAACATTATCCCGAGACAGTAGGCAATCCATAGGCCGAGCATCCGTACTGTTAGGGGTTTCTTTTAGACGTGCAAGGGGATGAGGGTCTAAATACGAGGCACACAAATCATGTAGGGTGGAGTGATGAGTTGTTCTTATGGAGTCCAACACTCTTGAAATTATGCCACCATGGTGGAAACACATTGGGTGGGCACATTGGTCTGATCAGGGATCAAACATAATTCCGAACAAGACCTCTCTGGTAATGACCTGGAATGATCAGTAGTTTTATGTCATACCAATAAGGACAATAGACATGTAGTTTAATGTCATACAGTGAGGACAATGCACATAGTTTAAAGGTCATACTTCCTGGACCAAGATCGAGGATGAGGGGTTAATGACCCAGGGGCTGGGCCCAAGGCGAAATTATTGGGTGTCTCTACGTATCTCATGAGGATGAGAAACAAGACAAACATAGTTCTAGAAACACAACATGGCTAGAGACCTGCGTTGGTTGGGGACATCCTCACTAAAGAGGAAACTGACGCATCTCATGATTAACATAGGGCATCCTAAACCTGTTCAGGGTAGAACTACAGTTTAGTTCCATGCATTGAGGACATATGGACATGTGTAGTTTAAAGTCGTATGGTAGGACGTGGAGGGAAAGGGAAGATCCCAGGATGGGGGTATGTGGTGCGGTAGGTATAAAACCAATGTGAATGAGGATTTGGAATCCGTATTACACCATGTATCCCTAGAGGAAGCTCTTCAGGTCAAGGGAACAAAAGTTAAAGTTAGGCTGGGCCCCAAGGAAAGGTTCCTAGACATTCCTATGTACCCCATTAGGATAGGAACAAATCCGTACATAGATTCTGAGAGCGCATTTTAACGTCATGCGGGACGAAGGGCATGGCTATTCCAGTACACATCCTACCAAAACTACTAATCCCACGTGAGTCATGCTCAATGTGGGAAAAAACTAGTGGTTGGACTTTCCCGATCCAGGAAGGAACATGTTAAGGGCGAGGGGACGCTAGGTGAATAACGTCCCAATGATGTTGACCCATCCATGTAATGCACCTAGATGAGCAATGAAGTAAATCCTAGTATGTCGGAATTCCACTTGAACATAAGGAAGTTGAAATATGTAAATCATGATACTCGAGATATGGACCACAATGATGGCGGCGTGATGATAGGGGATATATGTTGACCGTGTTTGAAACACAATATCCTAATCGCATTAGCCTGATATGGGGAAAGATAGATGAGGGTCGACCGATGACCATGTTTGAAACACGGGACCTGTCGCAAATGTCGTCTAGGATCTTTAGGGATGTTGGCCCGAGATGATAGGTGAGCCGAGGCAGCATGATACCAGGCCGTGAAGGGGGTCCCTTTGGATGTGGAAGAGGATGAGGATCCGAATAATGGGATCACTAATATTGGACATGGAACGAGGGGAATGACCCCCATGGAATTTCCACACTTCGGGACTCTTTGTCTAAATGCATTTGAGTACGACTATAAGACGTATCAGATAGAGGGAGTCAAGTCCCTTCATAAGGACAAGGGTCCTGGGGTCGCACGCTTTCAACCTGAGGTCCTAGGGTGGACCATTAATGGGGATTGATTTAATGGACTGTGCACAGGGTGGCGAAATAGCCAAACATGATGCGCGGTTCCCATGGGGAGATCTTAGTTTTGGGTCATATAACTCAGACCACACTGGGAAAGGATATGGGAAGCACATGGTGCAGCTATTGAAAAACTCAACGTGAATGGGAACCTGGGGTTCTGACCACCATGTGTTCCTTGGGGAGGTTTTAGGTCGAGGGACCAAAAACGAAAGTTAAGCTGAGCCCAAGACAAGGTGAACAGACGTTTCTGCATACCCCATGAGGATGGGGATCAAGCCATATGTAGTTCTAGAAGATGGCACAGTAATATACCAATGCCAGGGATAATAAGGTTGTGCGGGTATGGACCTTGCTCCAAAAGAAGCAGTTTTTGATATATCTCGTTTTTCCTTTAGGATGAATGGGTGTTGTTTTTTTTTGAAGTGACATACTTAGGATAGCAATTCCAGGAATCACCACAAAAATCAAGCCGTATGTAGGTGTTGAAAAATGGTATGGCGTGTGACCGATTCCAAACATGACTTCCCCTCAAGTGAGGATACCACGGTGTAGTGCCGTTTTTCGTCGTACGACCAAGATGATAATGTCACAGTTTAGGGTCTTGTGATGGGACCAAGAAACATAGTTTAACCTCATATGGATTGGACTTATATAGGGAAGATGAGGTTCAGGAGGGGAATGTGCATGCTGTGACAAAGTATACCCGATGTGAATGAGGATGAGGTCCACACCTCACTGTGCGCAATTCCATGAGAGAAACCTCGGTCCAAGGGGCTTGGAGATATTAGAGAAAAAGGGGCATAAGAAAATAGCTCCCAATTGAGCTGTACCTGAAGGCGGGATGTCTGGGTGTTCCTATGTATCCCATGAGAATGGGAATCAAGCCACACATAGTTCTTGAAGGGCCATGCAGTTTAACATTCTGTAGGACAACATATAGTTTAATGTCATGTGGGATAGGAAGTAGGGGGATAACTCTTAGAAAGGGGTGTACGTGGTGCAACTAATGAAAACCCGACTTGAATTAGGACATAATCCCATACCATTCCATGCAATCCCATAAGATTTAAAGCCCCGATGGAACTCAAGATGGACCCTAAGACAAAATTTCTAGGAGTTCCAACGTATCCCTTGGGAATGGGAATTAAGCTGTATGAGTTCTAGAAAAGATCTTAGTTTATGGTATTAGAGCTCGGACCATGGAGAAACAAAATTCTTTCAAATAGGCATAGACCTTGGTCCAATACCTAAGCCTATGTGAATTGAACTCGGTGTAGAAAATAAGGGCGGAGGAGATCTTCACAATACATGGACTGCACATAAAGGAGAATTCGGTGCGGAGCCCCAAAGAGCGCCTTACCGTGGATCTGTCCTCCTAACTTGAGAATGTGCGCTGAGGGATACCAATAGGAGTGTCAAGATTCCACTTGGATATGATGGGGTGGAAAAATTATGTGAATCGTGTGACCGATATTTTGGGCTTAATGGGGTTGGTGTGACGATGGAGGATGACTATTGACCATGTTCAAAATGCAGTATCCATATCGTGTGACCTGAAATGGGAACAAAAAATGAGCGTCGACTGCAGACCATATTTGCAACGCGGGACTTGTGCTAATTTGTTGTCCGAAACCCTCTAGGACTTTGGCCCGTAATGGTAGGAGGGCCCTTGGGCTAAGCATCCATGCCATTTGGGGGTTCCTTTGGATGTGAAAGACGATGGAAGACCTAGTGAAGGGAAACATGAAGCCTGGAAGGCGGGTGGGATCATGTCTAGGTAAAGTCTGACACTCCTGGAACTGAACTAGTGTACCCTTGTTCACATTGGTGAATCACTAAAGAGGATTGAGGGGCTCATCTTGAGATCGACCTATTTGAAAAGATGAGTATAGAACAAGGGGATGGATAACTCTCAGGAGAAGGAGGTAAATTTCATGGTTGTTACAAAACCCGATGTGAATGAGGACATAATCCTATACTGAACCATATACTCCTCTCCCTGGGGGAATGCAGGCCAAGGGTCAAGATGATGTTGGACCTGAAGACTAAACATCTAGGCGATCCTACGAATCCCATAAGGATGGGAATCAAGCCATACATAGTTCTAGAAGAGACACAGATAGGGGTAGGATACCCCAACGAGGGGGGTGTACGACACGACCAGTAACCCGATGTGAATGAGGATGTAATCTCATACCATAGTGTACAACGCCAAGTAAGAACTCGGGCCAGAGACCTAAGAAGTCCGGGGGGCCTGAGTTTGGGCCACACATAGGATGTCGCGGCCAGATTGCAGTTTAACGTCTTGCAATGAGGATGAAAGTTCGTAAGATTCCCCAACGAGGAAGGTGTACGACACGACTGGTAACCCATTGTGAATGAGGACATAATACCATACCAAAATGTACGACCCCAAGTGAGAACTTGGTCCAAAGGACCGAGAAGTTCGAGGGACCTGAGATTAGGCGTTCCGACCAACTGTTGTCATATTACCTCTTATGCGGGTGCTGCCTCCTCATAGCTCCTAATCCCATGTGAGCAATGCTCAATGTGGAAAACAAGGAGTAGGACTTGGATCTCCCCATTATATAAGGGTCATATAGCTGGAATAACCCAAGGGAGACTGCATCTTGAAGGTGTGACAGGATAGGATGAACCCCTACACACACTATTTGGGACTTATGGGGGTGGCGATAATGAAAAAGGATAACTGTTAACTGTGTTTGAAACAAAATATCCATATCATGTGACCTGGAATGGGAACAACAAATGAGGATCGACCACTGACCATATTCACAATGTGGGACTCATATCAATTTGTTGTTCTAAATCCTCAAGGTCGTTAGCCTGAGATGGTAGGAGGGCGCTTGGGCTGAGAATCCATGCCATTCGGGGGTCCCTTTGGATGTGAAAGGTGATGGAGTACCAAGTAAAGAGTGTGAGTTAAGCATAAGTGTGAATGTACATTTCAAAATCAAGTAGGACGGTGAAAGAGGTGGAAGTCTCTGAGGAATGGGACGCACAGTGGGACCATGATGAACTCAACGTGGATTAAGGAAAAAGCCTGCGCCACACCATATGCTTTGACCTAAGGGGAGACTCTGGAGTTTGGGCTGGGCCAATAGACAAAATGTCCGGGTGTTCCTACGTATCCCATGTGTATGGGAATCAATCCATACATAGTTCTTTAAGGCCATACAGTTTAGCATTGTGCGATGACGACATGGGAGAATAGAAGAAGGAGGAGGAAGAAAATAGTGCGGTCGTCGCAATTCTGACATGAGTGGGGCCAAAGAAGCCTTCACTACACCATGTAAGGACCCTCCAAGAGAACTACACCCAAGGGGGGATAGTCAAATAGAAGAGTTTGGGGATGGAATTAAGATGAGGCGTCTAAGTGTTCCTACGTATCCCATAAGAATGGAGATCAAGCCTTACGTAGTTCTATGGGTGTAGTTTAGCATCTTACGAGATGATATACAGTTTAACATCATGCAGGACATAGTAGTTTAAGGTCTTGCAAGACCCAATATAGTTTAAGGTCATGTGGGACCTAAGCAGTTTAAGGTCATGCGGGACCCGACAGTTTAGGGTCGTGCATGACTGATAGGCTTAGGCAAAGTATTTCTTGAGGAACTTGGCATTAGTGGGAAGAGTTATACTCTCACCATCCATGGTTACCAAGGAGTATGCACCATTGGGATAGATCTTGTGGACTACATAAGGTCCTTCCCATTTGGGCTCCAACTTGGGTGGTTTCCTACCAGGTATCATTGGTTTCTGGAGGGCCAATACCAAGTCACCTAACAAGAAGGAATAAAGGTGAACTTTCTTGTTGAAATCTCTGGCCATCTTACTCTAATACCTTTCCAGATTGTGCAGGGAACGAAGCCTGTTCTTATCAAGTGCTTCCAATTCAGCCAGACGAATTTCAGCTACTTTATCGGGCTCCTACTGATCATAGACCACTATGCGCAATGAAGGAAACTGAATGTCGATAGGCAGGACGACCTCTTCCCCATACACCAGGGAGTATGGGGTCACCTGAGTGGAATTACGAGTCGTCGTCCAATAAGTCCAGAGGGAGTTGGGGAGCTTGTCCATCCAACTATTCTTGTTCTGACCAACCATTTTCTGTAAAATGTTAGAGGGGTTTTTTTTGAACGCCTCATTCTACCCATTTTCTTGCGCGTGGTAGTGGGAGGTATGGTTAGAACGGATGTTGTACGTGGTGTACAACTTCTTCAACTCGGCCACCCAGAATTTGGTGCCATTATTGGTGGGGATTGAGTGAAGGACTCCAAATAGGTAGATGATATTGGAGCTCACGAAGTCGACGATAGAACGGTACTTGACCTCCTTGACTGGGACTACCTCTGCCCACTTGGAAAAGAAATCCCTAGCGGTTAGGATGGACCAACACTGGCGAGCTATCGCTAGTGGATATGGTCCCACAACATCCATTCCCCAGACTGCAAAGGGCCAAGAGTACTTGGTAGTGTAGAGAGACTTTGGTGACCGATGCATTAAGTTGTCATGAACTTGACATGCATGACATCTCCTGGCGAACTCGATGCAATCATGGATCATGAAGGGCCAAAAGTACCCCAGTCTCTGGATCTGGTGAGATAGCTTCAGCCTGATCTGATGCGCCCCACAGGAACCAGCGTGAACCTCCTGTATGACCTGAGAAATATGGACTCCTAGGATGCAATGGAGGAGAACACCATAAAACCCGCACTTGTAGAGGATCTGATCAAGATTGGGACCACTCTGGAGGGTAAACTGTAGCGCAGGGCGTCAGATTCGCTTGCTCTTGGCCCGATCAGTCAAGAGGTAACCATTTTAGAGATACTCGAAAAAGGGGGCTCTCTAGTTGGGAGTCAGTTCAACCACTACATCTTAGGGACCTGTGGATCCTGATGTGGAGGCTCTAGCAGTAAGATGGCTCACCATCAGGCCATCGTTGTCACCTGGGGTGACAGGAGCAATGACTCTCCGTTGTGCCATGTGGATAATCAGATCATCCTGATCATGTTATTCAAGTGATGCAGCCAGGCCATCCAGGTTGTCAGCTCGACCATTCTGAGATCAAGGGACATGAGTAACTTCTGGCCGAGATGGGAAATGGGCCATTAGCTGGAGAGTGCGCTCCAACAATGGTACGAGCTCTAACTTTCTGCCGACGTAGTCACCGTTGATCTTCTTGATGACTAGTTCGGAATCCCATTTCACAGGAAAATGGGGCACACCAATCTCGAGGGCCAGCTCAAGTCCAGTGATAAGAGCCTGATACTCTGCCTCATTATTGGTGCAACCTTCTGACAATAGGAATGAGTATCGAAGAATGGCTTGAGCCAGGGTAATAAAGACAATACCCATGCCTACTATTTTGATTATAGGATCATTGAGCCTCCTACTGGTGGGAATCTGGGAAGTACCATCAAAATGCATCTGCCAACACAGGATGGCATGACCTACTGAGAGGATATCCTCATCAATAAAATTGAGATCCAAGGATTGGTCAGCAGGAGCCGGATGGGCAGTAGGGAAGTCTGCCAATTCTTGCCCCTTAATAGATTTCTGAGGGAAAAACCTGATATCAAACTAATGAAGACTCAGTGCCAACCGAGCTAGACAACCTGTCAACATGGGGCGGTTCATAATGTAATTCAGTGGGTCTACCTGAGACACCAGCTGTATCTCGTGGTGCTACAAGTAATGCTGCATTTTTTGTATTGCGAATACCAGCGCAAGGCAGCTCTTTTCCATGGGAGAGTATCTGGCCTCCATATCGATGAGAATATGACTGGGGTAGTAGAGGCTATTTTCTGTCCCCTCATCATTCTTCTGGGTGAGAAGGGAACCGATAGATCATTCCAGGGCAGTCACATAAAGGACCAATGGATTTACGGAGACAGGTGGCCTTAAGACCGGAGGCTAGAGCAGGTACTACTTGATTTCCTCAAACACGATTTGGCACTCTTTATCCCACTGATAAACAACGCCTTTCTTCATGATCCAATAAAAGGGCTTACACTTGCCAGCCAGATTCGCAATGAATCGGCGTATGTAGGACAAGTGGCCTTGAAAACCTCGAAGTTCCCAAATATTGCTCAGGGGAGGCATCTGACTGATGGCCTTGATCTTCTCAGGGTCAATCTCGATACCCCAGTACCTAATAAAAAAGCCAAGGAACTTCCCAGAGGTGACCCCGAAGACACATTTCAATGGGTTCATCTTCAGGTGGTGATAATGGAGGAAGCCGAACACTTTCTTAAGGTCCTTGAGATGGTACCGGCGCTGGCGATATTTGACAACCAGATCATCCAAATAGCATTCCACTAATGTCCTGAGGATTGGATTGAATATGTGATGCATGACCCACTGATAGGTGGAGCCTATGTTCTTTAAGATGAAGGGCATGGCTTGGTAACAAAATGTACCTTGTTGTGCCCTGAAGGCTGTAGACTCCTCATCCTCGGGGGCCATCCAGATCTGATTATATCTATAGTACCCTTCCATGAAGGAAAGGCCTTGGAACCCCACCGTAGTGTCGATCAGCATCTCCATCACTGGGAGGGGAAAATCATCCTTCAGGAACTGACGATTGAGATCACAGGAGTCAATGCAGACTTCGATTTTCCTGTTATTCTTCTTGAATAGGACTATGTTGGCTAGCCACTTGGTGTAAAGGAACTCCTTGACAAAGTTGGCTTTTATGAGCTTGTCAACTTTAGCCTCGACCATGGCACTGTGAGAAGGGATCATCTTTCTGGGAGGCTACTTGAACCCGTGATGATTTTCCGAGAGACCGAGGTGATATAAGACTACCTGAGGATCTAGTCCTAGCATCCCTCCATAGCTCCAAGAAAATAAATCATGATGTTGTTTTAGGAAGTCTATGTATCGTTGCTACTGCTCGAGAGGCATGGCGGCATTGATCAATGTGGATCTCATATTTTCCTCGCTATCGAGGTTCACCTGTACCAATTCATCAACCATGGAATAGAAACCAGCTTCAAAGGTGGGGGGAGCATCCTCCAGATCCTCTTATTCAACTGAGGAGGAGGGATACCCAGCAGGAGGAACTTCCTCTGGGTCAGTAGATCCTGAAGAGAGGCTGGTACCAGCCTGAGTGGCGGTTTTCATTGCATCAGGAGATCCCTGTACTACTGAAACCATAACAATGAAGGCTATCAACCCGATACCATTTGGTCTTCAGCCCAAGGGGCCACACTTGATGATGACAAAGAAATATTGGTGCATCAAATTGAGCCAGTTTATTCCATCCTAGTGAAACAGGCATGTATGACATAGCTCTGTTTCCATGGGATGGACATCTCGATACCTTATGGGATTAGGGGGCTCAGGGATCATAGAGGCTTGATTTGTATAAGAATAAGAAGTGATCTCCCGACGTTTCTTGGACCTGAGAATATTCTTCCCCCCTATGCCAGAGACAACAAAATATTGCCCCATATCGAGGGTCGTGGCCTCCAATCGATCGATCAGAAATATGTAGGCGTCATCTAGACCTGCCTAGGGTCGGTTGAAACCATGGAATGCTCGACCACATTGGCCAGAATATGCTTGTCCTTACTCTTGTAATAGTCGGTATCCAGGTAGCAGGCTTCATAAGAGGAAAAAAGAGATGCGTCACCTTGGAGCACGCCCACTTTCCCATTGTGGGAGTACTTGAGGCACTGGTAATACGATGAGGGAACCACCGAATTGGGTCTTCAAATAGATCTTGCCGAATGGGGTCTGCTCTATCCTATTGTATCCCTATATTTTCTGGTCAGAGGGTGTAAAGTCATCTTTGGATATCCCTAGCTTCTGTAGTGTCCACGTCGGGATAAGGTTAACCTCGAAGCCGATGTCAACAAGACAATAGTGAACCTCCACGCCCTTGAATTGGTCGGTAATGTAAAGTGGCTGAATGTTCCCCGGTATGGGAGAACCTTAATCTTTTTTGGAGAATGAGATAATGTATTGAAATTCAGCATTTTCTATCACTTCCGCATGAAAGGCCTCTATAGATGCTACCTCCGTCTCAAACAGGAGGGGGCTTCTTAAAGCCTCAACGAGGGACTCACGCATATCTTCCAAAATACAAGGGGCCTTGTGGATGGAAATCCTTACTAGGATGCTGGAAAGGTGCTTGAGAATATCATACTTCTGCGCCAGGTGTGAAATTCTACTTGCAGGAGGTCGCTCTATGCCAGGAAGTACGGTAAACCCTGCCGGCTGGGCCAGCAGCTGACTGGTGCTGGGCATATCCCACTGCTCACTAGTTAGAGACTGCAGAGTGGATACCGGATGACGACTGGATGACTGAGACAGGCCCGTAGCAGGGAGTGGCTGGTTGCAGCATGGTTGAGGTGGCTCTGTCTGATCCAGTAGCACAAACGGCGGTGAAGGCGAGCCTAGTGACACCAGATGAGGAGGCTATGCAAGATGAGCTCGGCACTGGGCCTGATGTCTAGTCTCAGTGGCATGCATGACCTAGATGTAAGTACTAACTGATGTTCCTAGACGACCCATATGGCCATGGCTCCTCCGACGTTGGCGTCGGCTGGGGATGTTGGGGAGATCCGCCTGGTGCTCCCCATCATCAGGAGTCATGAAAAAGTTTTCTAACTCTACAGTATTAACCGAAGCGTACCCTTGACTGTCACTCTAAGAGTCATCAACTACTGGGAGGATATTGTGAGGAATCCCCATCTTCATGGGCATTAAGTCGCTAAGAGTACGAGATGATGATGGGATTGGCGGGGTACATTGCTTTCCCTTGTGCCGCCAGTGTTTTCTCTTCTGGAAAGAGGCCGGATGAGATGAAGATGCAGAAGTGGTGGCCATAGCTTCTGAAGGTTCTGGCCGATTTAGGCATGCACAGATGATACCATGGGAACAAGTGAATGTTTTTTGAGCCATCCAACCATCATACTTTTGAGACCCATGGTTATAAACCTACTGCCACTCGCCCTCGTTGTCGCTGCTGCTGTCTGGACTTACGATGACGCATTCCACTTGTGTCAGGCCTGGGCCCAACCTGACTATGTTGTTATCAACCTGGTCTTGAAGACAGTCTTTGAACACATAACACTACTTGAGAGTGTGTCCCAGGATCTGGTGATAGGGGCAGTAGTTGGGGCGATTCATGAGGTTTGCCTCTTCTGGCCTTCTGCACTACGACAAAGGCACAATCCCCTATTCCAAGGCACTTCGGAAATAGTCAGAACCTGATTCTCATTAAACGAGTAGGTTTGGTTTCTTCTATTCAGAAATGGGGTACTTGGAGCTTGGACCTAATGAGGATATGGAGGAGCCTATCGGGGAGGTGGAGCCTGGTTATCCCTCCTGGGTGGTGGCTGCGTGTTCCGCAGGGGCACCTGCTGATTATGAAGCGGACACTGCTGGACTGGAGGCTGCGCCTGTGGTGGCGGGCCTCTGCGAGGTTGTAGAGGTGGCTACACTGGTAATAATTCCAGATATCTGAGGGCCTCTATTTGGTCCACCATGGTGGGCTCATCTCTGGCATCCCTCCTTGCGGGAATTACAGGGGGAAACAGACGAGCCAAAATGGCTTGTTGCAGGGCTTCTTCTAGCCACTGGGCCTTATCAGAGAAGTCTCGGAATCCTCCAGGGTAGTTATGGGTGATCAGAGAGGGAACCAATTTCTTCTTAACATTTCCCACACACAACATCATCAATTTATCTTGAGTCAGTGGCATATCAAGGGAGTATGTAAGCCCTTTCCACCAGGCGATAAAGTCCACGACACGCTCATCAGGCCTCTATTTTCACATGAAGAGGTTTGCGATGCTTATTTTCCATGTGGTGGAGCTGAACTGGTAGAGGAATTGGATACGGAGGTCCTCCCATCTGGTCACTGATCTGATGGGGAGCTGGATGTACCAGACAAATGCAAGCCCCTCCAATGTCTGTATAGCACATTGGAGCTTGACAGCTTCCTACTACGCTGGAGTCCCTAACATAGGCCCACACCTTGAGGTAAAGTGGGCCAGATGATGTGACAGATCCTCTGTCCCATTTAAGGGGGAAAAGGTGGGATTCTCAAAACCCATAGGTGCCAGAATATCATCCACCCATGCTGGATATGGATTGTGATCAACTGGGAGTGCCACTTGCCGAGTTTCCAGAGCCTCAAGGCAGAAAATGAGTACCGCAATTGGATCATCTGGGCGGGGGTCCCTATCTTGATGGGGGTCCTTAACCACGAGTGTGTTGGCGGGTTCTTCAACATGGTAAGGTGGCTCGGTGGCTCATGGAGCGGCTGGTGGAGCAACATGCGAGGCAACTGGTGGAACCCGAGCTTGGTTCCTTGGATTATCGTGCCTTTTCAGAGGGTTTGGCGAGACATACCATGCCCTCTTGCCGTAATTCTTATCCTCAACCCTTTCTGTAGGGTAAAGATGGTCAGGGTCACCTGGAGGTAGCTCACTGAGGGGAAGTTTTTTCTGCCGCTGCTTCCCTGGCCTAGGATTGCCGTAGTCTGGACATCACTCTGCAGCGCATTCGACGAGGAGGTCATCAACCAACCATTTCTGCTCGGCAAGTTGTTGATGAAAAATGGCCTTCTCAGGGTCATCCTCTGTCTTCTACACTGAGTCGGATGAGTCAGAGTGTTTGGCAGCTCTGAGGTGCTCTTTTCTCTTGCCGTGATTTTGGATGAGGACCAATGCCTTGGTGGGTGCATGGAGACCTAGTAGATTACTCTACTGGCGAGTAACTCTCCCTGATGGATCCAGTAGTGGTGGCATTCCCTCAGAGGGTATGTCCCCATCAAGAAGATCTAGATCATTATCCTAGTCCACTATGTCGGCCATGTTTACCATGACCCTTCCTAGGGCACGTCCTCAATATCGCCTAGCGAGTCGGGCTACCATCGGATGGGACTGAAGAGGAGGGCAACATACTGCCTCTAGCCACAGATTTTTATGTGGGGGGAAGCCTCCTTAATAATCATGCAGTGTACATTGAAACTCTAAACGTATTGCAATTGGAGGGCCCTACGACGACCTGGTGACTCGGGATACTGGGCCACAGGGAGTGCGGCCAAATCAACTAGACGACATTGCTCAAGAATGTCTTCAAAATGATCTTGGCTCTTGGGATAAACCACTTAATGATGAATAAGGAAGAAGTGCATTGCCCAGAGGGTTTGGTGGAAACACTCAACTTCCTCTAGGGTAGGGATTTCGGCACGCAAACATTCGGTGCTGCCACGGGTCCAAACATCTTGGGGAAGTGGTCCACTGCGGGGATACTCCATAAGATTCTCGGCTTGGATTCAGGGTCTAGTCCTTGATTTCCCGATTTTTCAACTAGGGGTGGCTGAGGAGATGGAAACGGTACTGCGATAGACCATTGGGAGGGTAGGCTAGCGGGTGGGGAATACAGTGAATGGGCTGACTGGCCACCGAATCTTGGACTATCCTCCGAAGAGTGTAGCGACTCAGCCACAACATCATGGTAGGATGGGATGATGGCAACAATTCCTGGTGGTAGGCCGCCCTGCTGCTCGTCTGCCATTGGTCCCCAGAATAGCTCTCTGTGATCTCTAGTCGATGTAGAGGGTGCTTCTGGTGACAATGGTGGTGATTGCATGACCGTAACCTGTGGGGTTGCCAGATTTTTATCCTTATAGATATACCTACGGATGGAGGTGGGAAACTGATGGACCTCGCATTCAGAGAGTACTAGGTTGATGCGCCTTGTTCCTGCCCCAACACTTGGCTTAGAGGAGCGAGGGGAGGGTTCCTGCGCTGATTCGTATTCCGCTTCAGAGTCTGAGAAGTGGACTGGTTTAATCTCTGTCCGAACCTTCCCCGAATCCTTCTTATGGTGGTGACGACATGCCTTCATACCCCTCAATGGATCTTCTGTATAGGGAATATTTCTATCACAAGGAGGTCCTTCAGCCATACTAGCGCTGGGGCGAGGAGGACTTCCACCTGAGAAATCCGGGGTGTGAGGAGCACTGGGGCAGATATCAAAAGGGATATGGGGAGGACCTTTGTGGGAAGTGCTAGAGTGGGTAGGACCTCCCCTCGAACCCGTAGGATCATGTGTGGGACCCCCATTATTGTTCTCTCTGATGACATCAGTATGTGGATGGGCCTCGTATTGGTCAATTTGAACATGGGTAGGACCTTCGTGTTGGGCGCTGGTGAGGCAAAACCGGACCTCACTCCTATGATTTCCGAGGTGAGGAGGAACTTCTCCCACTACTATGAGGACACAGGGAGGGTCCCCACATTGAAGAGTGACCAGATGTGCAATGTCCCCATACCAACGGTCTGTTGCGGGATGAATGACTCCATATCTAGTGTAGCGAGAATGGGAGAGACTTCCGTTCTGAGCGTCACTGCAATGGGGAGGACCCTCATTTGGACTGAAGGTGGCACAAGGAAGACCTACATACCGATCTTGGAAGTGGGGAAGATCCGCGTTATCCATGGTATTGGTATGGAGAGGACCTCCGTACTGGGTGTCATTTCCACGAGTTAGTCTGTAGCGGCCACTGCCTGTGCCGGTGACCAGGTGAGTTTACCCAACCTACCCATGGGGAGGTTGGGGCCTCGATCCAGGTCGGGAGTATGAATTTCCCTATTCATCATACATAGGGAGTTGGTGGTATGCGTCATCGGTGGCTCGGGCCATAGTAAACACTAACATTGACGCCCCTTGGCTGACATCCTCTTCGGCTTGCGCCCGACGCTAGTGTTAGGTTAGACGAACCAGAGCTGGTGGTACAGATGCATGGCCTACCTACTTCTCATCCAGTAAGACTGGGCAGTGGCGTTGACGCGGCCGGGTGTGAACCCTCGCTAGGATCCCCTAAAATGGGACTCTAATCGAGCTGGCCTGAACATCCTCTACCTCATCAGCGTAGGGAAGGGAGTCGTCAAAGCGTTTCGGGGACAACCTCTCAAAACAGTTATATGTTGGGGTGGGGAGAAGTGGCTCCCTGTATGGACCTTGGGGGCGGCATTGACGACGAGGCACAAATGCCTCTAAATCCAGGTGGTCCATATCCTGAGTCGGGATAATTCCCTCATCATCATACCGATGTATGAGGTTATTGATCACCCTTCGTTGGATGACCTCAGATGGGGATATGGGGCGTGGGAGCCCCATGGTTGTAGAGGCTGTTGTGGAAGAAGTGGAGCCACGCGGGACTGCCACATTGTCACTGCCCCTGCCCCTACATCAGTGGGAAGGCGGTGAATGAGTTCCGGGTGTAGCATCTTGGTTTTTGAAAGTAGGGAGATTAACTCTTCAGTTCTGAAAGAAAAATGAAATCGACGACCAGTGTCCCAGTGCCATTCCATCTTCCATGGATGGTAATATGGATCAATGCTGACAACATTGTAGACTGGGACGTCCAATGTTCTACTGCCCCAACTTCTAGTGAGTTTCACGCAAGGTCCACTATTTGCTTGGCTGGAACCAGTGCCAGATAGCTAGATCTGGTGACACGTTAATGCAATGATGCCTCAAATGCTACTAATCTTCATGTTGAGGAGAATACCTTCATGTCGGGTTCACCATTTCTGTTTCTGACGCATTCTCCGGGGTGCACGCATCCGTCTATGGAGGACGTGTAGATTTTTCCCCGCATTCCTACTTTCTAAAGGCGGGCGGCATCCATTCCTTATTTAGGGACGTTTTCTCCTCGATCGAAATGGGATGATGCGATGTCGGTTCTTCATTCTGTGGATTCCTATTCGGAACTCATCACCTAGTCCGGGTCTCCCTTATAAATTTAAGATGTTGTTCGTGAAACTCTTCCTAGTGCCATATCTTTATGGACACCAGTTAATTAAAATTATTCTGTCGGGACATTCCAAAGGGTCCAATCAGGGCAGAAACCTTCGGTCATGGGAGTTGTCATGTTGGACATCACTTGTGTGTCTGGAAGATGGGACACCGACGCGTCTGGGTTTCTTTCCCTTATTATAGGGCTTCTCATGGGCGCGAATCCCGAGGAATCCCATGTCAGACATAATGGATCATATGCCATAGGCATGTATATGAGGTTTTCCTCATCTTCCCATGTTTAACACAGGGTATGTCGTGAGTTTAATGTCTAGCAGAGACAGATCAGTCTAATCAGAACACAGATTGGAGTGGATCAGATAGGTGTAGCCCGTTGGGGGAACACTGATGTCGGTGCTAACGCGTGGTTAGTTACCAAGTTACTGCTAGGAGTAGCAAAGAGGTGAATTGGAATGATCTCACCAGAATGTGGTGTCCTGAGTAAGAATCAGGATGGATGATGTTGGTTAAGTGAAGTGGATGGATAATGTGATGGAGTCAACTCAGGGTGACAATGATGGTGGAATTGAGCCTCGAGGAGACTTCCTACGTATCCTCGTGGCTGGGAATCAAAGTCCGCATAGTTCAGTGAATTTAGTTCATCTTGAAAACGACTTACTGCTGGTTGGGGTTTCAATGGCTCACCGCTGAAAGGGTTGACAATGGATTACCACTGAATAAGGTGACAACAAATTACTGTTAAATAGGGCTGAACCTCAGGGAGGATTCCTATGTACCTTTCCTTGGAAATGATAAAAGTCCACGTAGTTTGGGGGTAGGAGTCAGTGAACTGACATGAATGAGGACCTGGGGTCCAGGTGGATGGTCTTGAACCTCATAGAGGCTTCCTACAAACCTTGCCTTGGAAAAGATCAAAGTCCTCTTAGTTCGGAATAGTGGATGCAGTTTAACGTCGTGCAGGATGAAAAGGCGACATGTAGTTTAAAATCATGCAGGACGAAGGTGGTATGATGTGAAGGGGGGTTTGAACCAATGGATGTTGGTATTGAACCTCATAGAGGCTTCCTATGTACCTTTCCTTGGAAAGGATCAAAGTCCACGTAGTTCGGAATGGTGTGAGAACCGACGTGAAGGGGGTCAGAAGCAATGGGTGGTGGGATTGAACCTCAGAGAGTATTCCCACGTACCTTTCCTTGGAAAGGATCAAAGACCACATAGTTCAGGTGGTGTGGGAATTACACTCTAGGCTACCGAGGTGTTGGTGAATCGACGTGAAGATGCTCAGGACGACCAGTGGATGGTGGGCTTGGACCTCAGGGAGGCTTCCTATGTACCTTGCCTTGGAAAGGATCAAAGACCACGTAGTTTAGGTGGGTGTGGGTCTTCCACTCTAGGATTATTGTAGAGGATGCCATGGTTGATGCTTACTCTAAACCCACTTGAGTTGTGCTCGATGTGAGAAACATGAGACAACAAAGACCTGACGATCACGTCGTGAAAGGTGCATCCATGGGAAATGGAGTGGGGCTTACACGTAGTAAGCGGCCCAAAGAGGAAACAGGGTCTTACACGTGGTTAGAAGCCTAAGGAGACTAAGATTGGGGCTTATTCCAAGATGGATGCCCAAGTGGTGACAAATCCTACCGGGATAGGGTTTTGGAACCCAGGAAGAGAGGAGCAGCAGGGGTGCTGCCTCCTACAAGGAGAGCAAGGGGCTTACACCAGGGTGGTTTCCCTTTCCCCGCAGATGAATGCCACTATGATAAAAAGGATATCATTCCATGTGAGGAATGATCTCACTCTCGTGGAGACTAGTGGCTGTAGATAATGTCCGAGATGGGACACCCCGCATGCACGACACAGGTCAAGGTCACAGTTTAACGTCATGTGATGAGGACGATGGTGCTTGGCAGTTTAACGTACTGCAACTCATATGAGGTGGGCATGGACCGCACCCCTTGGACATATATAACTGGTACCTCCCAACCCCTATAGAGGGTAAGGCATCAACAATCACATAGTTGGGAGGTGTTATGGAGTGAACCATTTTGGGGTCCACGTTAGCGTGACTATGAGAAGAAGCAATATCCGTTAGCGTGCCTATAAGAAAGATCATGAGGCGAAGAAACGCAACAAGAAGTATCATCCAAGGGAATCTGAAATCACTTCTTGAAAACCTGGAGGGTCACATGGGAAAAGGAATTGTAAAGCAAAGGAGTTCATAGGCAGGGGATTTGTGAAGCTCTGGTGCTCCACGAAGTGGGGGGTACTTGTGAAGGGGTGAGTTTTGTGAAGTGAAGTGGCATAGCCTAAGCATAAGGCATAGGACCATGTGGAAGGTGATTCGCTAAGTGGAAAGGAATTCAAAGAGAAATTCCTTGTAAAGCAAGGGTGCCTTGAGAATCATAGGGTTGTGAAGTAGGGTGTTTCACGAGGCATAGTGGCCCTGCCTTAGCATACAAGACACATGTGCATGAGGGGTGTTTCACGAATCATAAATGATCTGCGACGACCCAGGTCCCCTTGGGGATCCCCTTCCTCCACGGAGGCCCATAGGCTCTGTGAAAGGCATCCCTCTCTAAAGAGGGGGGGAATTAATGCAAGGGAGAGGCATTTTGCGATGCAAAAATACCTCACATAGCTCATGGTTCGCTGAGCAGAGAGTGATTCACAATTCAGGAGCTAGGAAGTTGAAAGGTCAGATGATCCATCTTTGGGCTCAAGGGGAGCCCTGAATTTATAGGCAATGGTTGTCGCGAAGTAAAACTTGCTTGACACGAAGATGAATCTTGATCTATGGCGGGTTCGCGAACGTCAAAGTGGCTCATGGATCCTTCTACCTCCTTGTTCTGCAGCGGGTTCGCGAACATCAAAGTGGCTCGTGGAGCCTCCCGCCTCCTTGCTCTGCAGCGGGTTTGCGAACGTCGAAGTGGTTTGCAGAGCCTCCCGACTCCTTGCTCCGTGGTGGCCACAAGACCATGGTAGCTCTGTAAACGGGCTTCAAAAGGCATCCCTGAGGCTTCCGTATGTTCTTATCTATCCCCAATTTTGGCGCCAACAATTACCCATAAGATCAAGTTTACTGAACAACAATATATTACTAAAACAATATTATTTAATACAATAAGACATAACCTAGATATTAAATTAGTGGTTATAAATAGTATAAACTATATTATTAAAATTTATTGTTTACACAAATATAAAACCAATTCATTATTTTAAAATTAATTATAAATGAATATAAGAACCAATTGAAAATGAAGGGAATGTTTTTATAGAAAACAAATCTTTTTCTCCAAAATATTTTTTATCCTAATAAATTAAATTTAATTACAATTAGTGAATGAAATTAATGAACTATATATTTTATATATTCATTCAATTATTTTTGAAATTTATCCTATAAATTCTGTAGATATAATATACGAAAAAACCTAATATTTCACATAAAACCCATTTTTTTATAAAGGAACTTTTCCACCTTTTAATGGAGAAACCATTTTAAATCTAATATTTGATAATTTTATAAATATTATACATAAAAATATACTTAATCTTTGAAATCATAAAATATAAATTAGGTTAGGGTTAATTTTTTTTTGTTTTTATGTGAAGTTTCATTTTTTGATTAATAGTAATAAATATTGAATTTTAATTCAAAACTGCTTTTTTCATCTAATTTATTTGTATGGTTAAATTATATTTTTATTGGTTTTAAATATTAATTAGATCAATTTTATACAATTTAATAAAATTTAGTTCATTATAATCAATTTAAATTTCAAATTGTATTTAACCACATCTCAAACTTTTGAACGTATTTATTTTAAAAACCTACATTGTCGTCTCGTATATGGGATTAAATTTTAATTAATTTCTAGAAAATATGTAATTGGAATTTGAAAAAATGGATTCAATATTTATAATAATAATAATTTATAATTTATAATAAGTTCAACTTCTTTTGTGACCTATAATATTAGTGAATGTAATTAAAAATACTTACAACAATCAAGGTGAAATTAAGCTTAACAAGAGATTAAACCTTAAACTTATGTGTCAAAATGACCTAGAAACTTGTCCAGAAGCCATTTTATGGCCTTATTTTTACCCTATAATATCTTTTACAAAATTTGGACCATTAATGGATCCACGTGACATGGGAAAAATGTGGGTGGAATTCCGTTTCCAAAAATTTAAAAGAGTTCCACACCTCTCTACTATAAAAATGCACCCCACTTCCTCACACATATCAAGAAAATTTGGATAGAACAAGATCATACCATATAGATCCTAAAATTCCATCAAAAAAATCCTATAACTCTAAATTTTTGGCAGAAATCCATCCAAGGGATCCCTTTTATGCAAACTAAGAAGAGTTACCCAAAGAAGAGGTAAAATCTTTCCTCAAGCTCTTTTGTTTTATTTCCATTCTCCACACCACAAAATATTTTCAATATTGGATTATATAATAATAATACTATCCTAAATATACTTATATGTTATTATTTTATGGTATTTAACTAAAATGAAACAAATTTCCATCTAATGGGTAATGAACTTACCATTTATGTGTATGAAGAACTACCACCTCATGAAAAGATGTAATTCATTTTTTCTTTTACCACCTTTCCTAGTTGGGAATTATGGTGGACACTCTGTTTTTATATGTTATGTATGATATTTATATTTTATTTATACTTATATAATTATTTTATATCAAATAACTTTATATACTCCAATTTTTGGGAATACGATAACACCATTTGTGGAAATGTGGACTACCGCCCCCTCAAAGAGATGAGATCCATTCACGCTGTACATGAAATGTATAAAGGATGGTTTTAATAAACTTATGTAACATATATGAGATAGATATTATACTATAATTATAATATATATATATACATATACATATATATTTCAGTTACTTTTCATTGTTTTAAAATACAAAAAGGAAATGAAAGTAGCGTTCATTCGTACGTACAACCTACCGTCTCCTTGAACGATGCATTTAATTTCCTATATCCAAACATTATAGATTATTATAAATACATATATACTGAATATAAATAATATTTAAATCATGTTTTACATTCTGTAGATGATTAAATCAATATTTATTTAATAAAACAACAAGTAAAAACATACTCGACAAACTAGGGAATTAACACCCGAAATAGAAAAAATAATGAAAGATTGTTAACAAATAGGTAATAAGATATTATAATAAGATAATATATAATATTATAAATATGATTACGTTTTTTTTATTATTTAGTGACATGTTTAAAAACATTATATAATAATTTAAGGATTTTCACCAAAAAAGGAAATATAAGGTAAGATATTTTGTCTCAATTTACTTTCCATTGAGACTTATTTATTATTATGCACCTAGTATCTTTATATTGTGTACATAATACCCTTTAACATCTTATATCATGAATCTATTTATTTTCATGATATTATAAGTTTCATTTATTGTTATTACTTCATGGACCTTATAATTCAAATGTTTTAAAGTGGAATGAGATATTTTGCATTGTTTAAAGACTATTCTCCTTGAGAATGTTTTTAATGTTTATATTCAAAATCTCACTTCCTTTTGTGATTTTTAACTTTATCTTGAAATACACACTTTAATTTTGTCTACCTAATTTCTTATATATGGTGTATACTACTACTGTTTCATATAATATCATGATTCATTCATTCTTCATGATATTTTGAGTTTCAATTTTAATTATTTCATCTATGGATATTCGAGTTAAAAGTTTACAAGTAGAAAAGATTTTCATAACCCAATTTATTTTCATATCTATAGACTCCATATACATCCCCGAAGCATTGAAATATATAGGAACCTTCATGATCATTATTATTAAGATAATATAAAAAGGGAGATTGCTGATTACATCAAGAGGTTATTGGTATGTCAACAAGTAAAAGTGAAGTGACAATTTCTCAATGGGATATTGAAACTACTACCCATAACTGTGTGAAAGTGGATCAATATCAATATAGAATTTTTTACTAGCCTAACTAAGACATCCATGTGAAACAATTCTATATGTGTAATCATTTATAGGTTGAAAAAATTTAAAAAATACATTTTTATAAGATATGATTTCTCTATTGAGATCCTTGATTTACTCTATCTTCAAGTAGTAGTTATACTCTATGAAGTACCATTATCAAATTTTTTTGATGCAGATATAAGATTTATATCTATGTTATGGGGGGGGATTTAAAAGGTTATGTATATAGATTTAAACCATATATTAACTTGTCAACCTCAAACTACTGGGAATCCTGAGGGGAAAAATCAAACATTGGATGATATTCAAATGGCTATATCATTTGATTTTCAAGGGAGTTGGTTCTAACATATTTCAATTTCTGAATATTCCTATAAATTTTTTTTCACTTGATTATTCAAATGGAACATTTTAAATATCTCTAAAGAAATTGGTATAGAACTAAAACATGTTAGTATGAAGTTGGAGATGAGAAACTACTGATACCACACATTGTGAAGGAGACTATAGAAAAGATACATGTTATTTAAAATCATATCAGGGACATTCAGAGTCCATAAAATATTTATGAAGTTATTCAAATATAAATTTTAGAATTTCATTTTAGGGATCATGTATTTATAAATATATCAGAATTGAAAGGAGTTGTGATATTTGTAATGAAGGAGAAATGAAGTCCAAATTACATTGGACAATTTGAGATTCTAGAGCACACTAGAGTAGTTTATTATTGATTATCACTATCTCAAAATCCTTAAAAAGTCCATGATGTCCTCCATGTTAATTTATTAAGAATGTTTGTGTCTGAACCAACACATATAATTGATATTAATGGTGTCTAATTAGATCCTTCCTTTTCATATCAAGAGGAAATCATCTAGCTTCATGACAGAAGAGAAAACGTGTTGAGAAAAAAGACAACATTACTTGGGAAATTCATATGGATAAATCAAAAGTTTGAAGAATATACTTGAGAACCTAAAGTAGCCATGAAGGAAAAACATCCCAACTTATTTTCAGGAAAGATTAAAATTTGTTTGGAGAAAATTTTCAAGGTGGGAGAATGCAAAGAACCATAAATTACTTTATATTATTTATAGAGGAATTCTTATTTTATAATGACTATTTTCTTTGAGCACATAGAAAGAATATTGAATTTCATAAGAACATTGTACATCATGTGTTGATATAGACTACTCCAAATAGGAAAAATAAAGTGATATATCTATAAAATAATTTCATATTTACTAAAAGATACTACATAGGATTGAATTTCCCTATAAATACCGATCCTTACATAATTAATATAAAAATAACGTGAAGCATTAGGAAAAAAATCAGAATTTTAAAGGGATGTATAAGAACCATTGCAAGTAGTGAATGATGAAGTGAGAGTTATGGTGTATTTATAAGAAAATATAGAGAGTTATGAAACTTGAACAATAATACCAATGAAAATTGTTACCATTAATCAATAATATAGTTAGTCATTATTATTTTTGGTTATGAAGATGCAATAAAGTGACTGTTAGTATTACAGACGAAGAAACCAAACATTTACTTTTAGAAACTATAAATATATTTAAATTCATTTGAAATTTTATTTTATGAAAAATTTAGAATCATAAAATAAACTTAATTTTACTAAAATAATATTATAAAAAATATTTTAAATGATAATATAAGTTAATGAAGTACTAAGAAATTTTTATAACGGTCAAACAATTTACAATGTAATAAAAATGATTAATTTATAATAAATAAGGATATTTATTTTGAAGATAAAATTATCATATTTAGGGAATTATTTTTATAATTTAAATATTTTTTTGACATATAACACAATAATTAACATAAGGTGAATTATTGAGATTTTTTGAAAAAAGATGAATTTTTGGTGAGAAAGTGAAAATTATCGTTTAACGAGTATTGTGATTTTATGACATCATTATGATGTGATCATGATTAAAAAATTTATGAAACTTTTTATTAAATAAAAATATCATTTTATAAGTATATAAATTAATTTTAAAAAATTATTTTGTAGCTATAAATTAATACCTTATATTATGAAGATTTTTTAGATAAAAATTATTCTTGGATTTGGTGTATTAAGTGGGTTTTTGGGAAGGATAATTAAAGATTGGTAAGGATTTTAACATTATGAAACTCTCAATAACTCATTAATAATCCATAAAATTAGTTATAATTGTTTACAACCACATGTTTTTGGATTATATAATAAAATAACAAATATGTTGACCTTTAAATCTACCCCTTGACAAGTACAAATATCCACCCTATATCTATATAAATATCTCCCAAGGTTCTCTTATGCCTATAAGGAATCTCTCTCTATATTTATGAATCATACTCTCAAAGTATTGGTGCTCTTCCTCCACTTTTTAAATTCATGTGCTTCTTTTGTATAATCCCTTGGGTTCTTAATTTATTATATGGATGAGCCCGTAAGGGGCATAATGAAGCTTGGATTCCCCTTTCACCGCCTTTCTCTCCACCACCTCAGATTGGCTGTGGATCTCTCTTTGGTTCTCCTGTTTGGCATGTTCATGGTGTGAATCACCCTCCAGTGGCAACGTCATGCGAGCTCGTCAATCTCGAAAGACCCCACCGCTTGATGCAATTGCCTAGGGTTTCATGGTGGCATAGTTTTGGTTCAGAGATCAAGCTCCAGATGCCGTGAACTATGGTTTCCATCGCGTTTCATGTCAGATGTGGTTGTGCTGGGAGTATCTGCTCTCTTTTCACGGGATTGAAGACGACAAACGAATCTGTGACTCTGGTATTCTATGAGGTCTTCTGCAAGGTCTTATTCTGGAAAGATTTGGGAGGTCCACAATTTTATTGTTCTTCATATACACTTGATTTTGTTTTGGGTCTAATGATGGGTTGATGTCACTGGTGATCCTACACCGGTTATGATTGTCCTGATTGAGGATGATGTTTGTTTTTGTCAATTAATTTTTTTGTTGTGACGGGTTGATGAAGGCACATATGCTGAACGGACTGGTTCAGTGATGGTTCGGTGATGCTGGTCTCTATCTATGATGTTTGATTCAATGTTCGTTGTTTGGTTTATCAGATTTTGGATGGATATTGGAAAATGTTGGTCTTCTGGAGGTGTTGCATATCTTGATTTGGTGAGGAGTTTGAATGTTTCATATGTAATTGTCTCATTCTGGTTAGTACTATTGATTAGGTGTGGGAAAGAGGGAATCAACTTCTTTGGAGGAGTCATTCTACCGTGGATGTGGCGACAGGATGTGTATGGTTTTGATGATTTCTAGTTGTTGTTTTTTGGCTCGTGTACTTGTTAACTGAACTTTTATTTTATTTTATTAAATGGTCAGAGGTTTTCCTCCGACTAACTTTTTGGGTAATTTATTATATTATAATTTTTTATGAACACCCACTATATTTTGACTATTATATAATGTTAATGATATAATTAATTTCTCTCTCATTAAAACCATATCAAGTTCCCTTTTTCATACCCTTTATTCTATCAAAATCAACCCCTGATTTTCCATGCTATATTTTAATTTCATGAATAACCAACACAATTTTAACTCCATGGTATTAATTTTGATTAATTATTTTACTATTTCTTGTGGATATCCATTTATGAAACCAAAATTACAACTTATGATTTTTAAAATATATATACTTATGATTCTTGATTGATGTGAGACACATAGTGTTAGACATATGAATGTTGTACTCTGATATCACTCCAATGCATTGGGTAAAGAATAAATCTCTAGAGATGACATGTTATTGACACCTTAGAAGCATGAATTGGTAATATTTTATGATACCTTGGTCAAAATACTTGGTAATATTCTTTAAAAAACCATAGTGATTATATTTGGTGATATTTTTATGAATGTATCATGTTTATATTGTATCCCCATTTCTATGTGATGACTCATGGTATTATGTTCATGTAATTACATTATTCCTCAAGTTATCATGTACATATTCTTATATTATCAATAATTTTTTACCTATGATTTTATATCATATTGTTTATCCCTCACTAGGATTTATTCTAACCTATTTCATTTGATACATTTCCCAAATAAATCTTATGCTGTTATATGATATAGGATGGGATAGTAAAAAAATCCATTCAAGAGAGTTAAAAATTTCATTTTGTTTTATTTTATGTACAATTTATGTCTTGAATGATGTACATAGTTTCGAAGAAACTAAAAATAAATTGATACTTTATAAAAATTTAAGTAATACTTTTCATGTAATTAGATTAAATTCATGAAATGAAAGGTGGGTGACTATAGAAGACATGATCTCCACTTTCAGAAAATCCATCAATAGAATGTCTAGTGGATATATTGTCCTACAAGACTTCATAATCGATATCCCCAAGATGCACCTTCATATAATGTTGAATAACTGTAGGGTAACAACTATAAACTAGAGGTATTATGCAAAATCCTTATACATTAGGGACAAATATAATGTGGCCAAACAATCTAACACCACACACAATAACTAGGGGAATGATTTCATACTGAGACCATCCACCACAATACTCCCCTTCCTAGGAGTATAGAATATCTCAAAGACATAATACTAATAGAACTATATCCATAAACTATGAATTAGGCTGATATATTTTTTATTAAAATATATACCTATAAATCTTATGGTTAGGATAAATGATGATTCATTCTCCCATAAGTTAGTGTTCCTATGACTTCATGATGAACACTACTAAAACCAGATCCATGTCATGGTTTTCATAGTTCTAATCATGCAGTCTAGGTTTTTTGATACCCATAAAAAATCACTACCTTACACTTAATTATTATTCATCCAAGTCTATATTAGGTGGTATTTTATAAAACTATGTATTTAACACCCTTATTTGTAAGTCTCAATATGAGGGAACTCATTAACCTCTACTATATCTCCTAAAAGCCCAATAACACTTCTCTATCCACATGAAAGGTTTATCCTATGAGTTTAAGGAAGTAATAGGTGTCACTATCATATATAAATTTTCTTGAATCTTTTATAAAATCCTATTGACCAAAATAAACTCTGCACCTCAGTCATTCTCTTGGGTGGATCCCAAGATAGTATTGCCTTGATATCTGAGGGCCCCACTACTGTTAAATCTTCTAAGATAACATGTCCTTGAAAGTGGACCTCTAAAATCCATAATTGACAATTTTATATCTTTCAATAAGTCAAGAGGTATCAGAGTATTATATAACCGTATTCAAATGTCTTGTGTTCTCCTCCTTTGATTTTGAGTTCATGAAGATTTCATCAATGAAGACTACCATGAACCGGTCAAAGATGGGTTGAATGTTCTGGATCATGAATTCCATGAACACTTCTTGTTTTTTATTTATTCCAAAGTTAATCACTAAATACACATAGTGATTTTAGTATCACTATAATGTTATCTTTGGTATATCCTCCTCTTGAACCTGGTGGTGGTGATAACCTGACCGAAGTCAATCACTAAGAACTAACTTTACCATTTTAACTGGTTGAAGTAGTCATTTATTATCTAGTGAGGATACTTATTCTTGATGATCACCTAATCTAGGAAGTGATAATCCACACATAATCTCAATCTCCCATTGAACTTCTTGGAGAATAACACCAGGGGTGCCAAATGGGAAACACCATGTCTTACAAATCCCTTTGAAAATCCTCTAAGTGTACCTTTAAATCATGATGATATTTTGGGGAATAAGATATGATGGAATATATATTGGGGGTATTACATGGGATTAGTTCTATATATAATTTAATATATCCTTATAGAGTTAGTCCTAACACATCCTTAAGAAATACATCCTCTTAAAACTCCACCAATGCAAGAAACTAAAAGCTTACTACTTCTACTACTCCAAGGGACATACTAGACAACTGATGAGAAATTAGTTATATCATCTTACACATGAGTACATAATATTATTCATGGGATTAATTATCTCCAATTAATGATGAAACCATCTTATAAACTTGGATGCATCATATCCTACACCTAAAACAGTCAATCTGTGCATGAACAATGGAGAACCAGTCCATTCTTAGAATTATTTTGTAAGGACTCATTACAACTGTGAAGAGATCTGGTTAGAAGATATCTCCTCCTAGAATAAGGTCACACTATCTTCAAAAGGGGTTGATCACTTAATATTCAATGATATGAGTCTCTAAGTGAAAACTTTGATCCAAATTCTCCATTGGAATCCCAATATTTCTAGTAAGGGACATGACAAGGAAAGTGTGTCTTATGTATCTGTTTACCAAAATTGAATCTAAAGTAGAGAAGACATAGGTCATACCTTATATTTTTTCTTGAGTGTCTAGTTCATAATCCTCTATAGCCTATAGTTTTCCATAATCTAAACATCAGCTCCCTAAGCCTAGAAGTGACCACCTGGGGGTGGTATTGATGGTAATAGATTTTAATGTCAGTCAGCACCTACTGCTCTCCTAACTCTTGTTTCATGTTGTAAACCATATTGGACTCCTTTTTCAATATTATTTCACTAACTAGGTGGTATATAAACTATTTAGTTTTTAGTTTTATGTTGATTAGGTAATCAAGTGTGATATGACCTCTCCCACCATAGAAGAAATACCAACTCACCCTTGGCTGACAGGAACCTCCATGAGATCCTTGAGTGGAAAAACTATTATCCTGATATTTTCGATGGAGTTTCCTCACACACCGATATTATTATATATGACATAGGGGCTGAAATCTAAGGTATAATCTCAAGGGTTATACCTCCACAACTAATTTTTAGAAACTACTCATCTAGAAATTACTCCTAAACTAAGGAACCCTATAGCACCCCAAGGTAGGATGAGATGTAATGTGATACTACTCTAGAAAAAATATATTGGTTAAGGCCACAATGAAATGTCTACACTCATATGTAAACATAAAAAATCATATCCATAGAGCATCATGAAATGTTATTGAACCTTGATGTATAAACTAGGTCCAACATGATTCCCCACTGGAGCTCTAGAAGCTCTAAAATATGTATTACCTTCAACATTATGGGATAAAACACTACTCTGAAGAGGTTCTATGATGAGATTTATCGCACACGCTCTCAAAATAATTATTTTATATTTTACTAAGCGCAACACAGTGGCTGACCCAGGTCATTATCTCAAAGAGGAAGTGAATTAAAAAACTTTTAATAGGCTTGAATTAAGTATTTAAATAGTTCAAAACAAGTGAAAATAAATATGGGGGGTTTGTTTTGTAACTTTTCAAACAGTAAATTAAACAAGAAAATGAGAAGAAACAATCAAGAGACAATTTATTTAGAAACACTTATATGAGAAGATGTAGTTGTTATAATAAAACCCCTTCACCATTCATTTACCATTATCCCATATAATTATAATTTATTCAATTTTGACCCCCTAACCTTTTTAAACTCTGAACCCTATGAAAATTAACACAACCACAATTTTTTTAAAATGAGCCCTATGTTATCTTCTGGATCTTAAATTGCAGCACCCGGCTTTGATTGTGATCCAAAAGCCAACTTTTGGCTAGTGGTAAATTAGAGAAGAATATCCTCCCTATATTTGAGAATTAATTGTGTTTAGGGATGATACTTGAACCCTAAAATTCTATCCCAAAGTTATTAGATTTTGTGATTGGGGTTTCACTCACACGGTTTACACAAGCCCGACCACGTGGTCAAGTTCAAGTCATTTGAGTAACTTAGAAATTAAAACTCAATTAATTTATCACAATTTATGAATTACATTATTTTTATGGATTCAAATTAAATGAATAAAGGGGCAGGGATTAGATCAACTATGAAAAAAATCACTCTTCCTTGGGCGGAGTTGTCATCGTGGAGATGTTTTTCATAATCAATGGATTGAAAGGGGAACAACAAATCTCATCTCCACTCTTATATTCCAGCACAAGAAGAAAAATATTAAGATTAAAAGAGAAAAACATTGAATATTTATTTAAGAAAATTCATGTTACAAGCATAATAACAAATAAAAACAAAGTGGAGGTGGGAGAGGAGAGCCTTTTTTGGAAGAAATGTTTGCACAAGGCATTACTTCTTCCAAGAGTTGTGAGGGGTTACCAAGAGACACCCTTTCTTCCACACCTTCCCAAGTCCTCCACCATCCCTACCAAAGAGTTAAAACATCCTTTAAATATAGTTAAAGAGGGATAGGGTTACAAAAAATTTTTAATTGTTAAAGGGAAATTTGTAAAAATTGTTTAATCCCAACTGCACTGCATAGTTGACCTCGAAAACTCGTGAATTATCTGAACTTCAAGAAAGATGATTTGTTAAAAATCATGTCCCCGAGTATCCCTCAAATTTTGGTCCCAATACAAGTCTGGATGAAGAAGATATGACACAAATGGTAAAGTGATGTCCAATCTGGATAGTTCAGTCCAACTTTGTCTCCATGGCCCATTTACTCCACTCAAATGCACGATCCAGCTCTCATGTCCTAAATAGAATTTGTAGACCATTAAGCCAGGAACACAATTACAAAATTTTTGGTCAAAATATTTTACATAATAATATTTATTCACAAAGTACGACAGTGAATTTTAAAAGGGTAAAACAGAAATTTCAATCGAATTTTCAAATGAATGATCTAATCCCAAATATTCTATAAATTAACATATTTAGCACAATATGTGGTAATTAATTCATTTTTTATCAATAAAATATTCATAAAAATAATGTTTTATCAACTCTTCTACACTTAACCTTTTTCAATCCTAGGAAAAACCTCATATCAAGTAAACATCAATATAAAATCAAAGCAAATTTTAAAACACATATCCTTGGGATCCAAAAATTCCACACCAAGAAACAAAAGATAACATGCCTCATAAAAAACAATTATTTCAAGTTCTCCATTTATATCATTTAATATATTTCCACTTTATTTATACTCCCATGCACAAACCACTTATCCCACTTGAATTTTCTCTTATCGCACAAATGTCAATTTTTCACCAATGTCTTTCTCATCCAAGCTCATACAAGGGTCACCGAAGGCTTGATAAATTCATAAATCACCACCCAATGTGATTCAATGACTTATGTTTATCATGTGGACGTTTCAGGGTTATTATTTGGATTTCGTTTGGTAGGATTTAGATGTGAAAACATTCTGAGGCTGAATGAGGGGGGCTGGACTCTTTTTGAAGAAAAATTGAATTATTCTAATTGTTACCCAAGTATAATCCCCTCCTCACTACTATTAGTATAAATTCAGCTCCATAATCATGAAAACTCATGGAATTTTTACACCATTCATCATTTCTGCAACAAAAATTTCAATCCTCTCAAATATAGTTTTTCATGAAAGCTCCAAAGAGGCACAACTTTCTTTCTTCATCAGAATCTCCAGAAAGGCACAACTTCTTTTATCATGAAGGCTCCGGAAAAGTACAGATTTTAAAATAATGATTTTTTAGTAGAAAAAAAATCTCTTCAAAATTTAATTTTCCACCCAAAGTATCACAGAATGTTGTATCACAACACAAGACAACTCCCCCTCCACTTAAGTTCAACTAGATTATGAAATTTAACTTCAAGAGCTGGTTGGATAGGGAAATTGTCTTGTAATGTGGCTAACCTAATAGGATGTTCATGGATTATAAGGAATAAAAGTATTAAATTCTCAAGGTTGGACACTACAAAAAGTATTCTTTGAAATAGGGGCTTTAATACCAAACAAATGACTCAATCATTTAAACATAAATACCTCAAACCCTCAGTTTTTGATAAGAATAAATCAAATTCTGGTTAAATCAAGCATGGTTTGGTTCTCTAAAAAAGTGAGGTGAATGTAAATAATATGAAAATAATGGTTTATAAGCCTCAAAGTAAAGTGATTTCAAATATAAAGATAATGAGATGTTTCATGGGATTCAAAATTCAGAGTACTTTTTATGAAATTACTAATGATTTGAACTTGAAACAAAGTCATTTTCAGTATTCATTTAAGCTTAGTTTCATGGGATAAATTTTTTCACTTATTGATATGGATTTAAAAATCGTGATGAGAATCATTTTAGCTCAAAATTATAAAAAACAATAAAAAAAATTGAAAAATAAACACAAAAAATTTGAAAAACACACATTTTTTTGAAAAACAGGAAAACAATTGAAATTACTAAACTAAAAGGTTCCATCCCCCACACATAAAATATTACATTGTCCTAAATGTGAACCCATGAGATGACATGTTCACATGAAATGCATAATTTTAAATTAGAAAAAAATATAAAAGTGAAAGGTTTAGGAATATCCTGATATGCTCAAGTGATGATGGGGTCATGTAGTGTGATGAAATCTACTACGTCATTAGGAAGCCCCTCTATGTATTTCCTTAAAGGTTTTCCATTAACTATAAATCTACATAATGTGTCTATTGTGTGATCTCCACTACACCATAAGGAAAAACATTAGTCACAACATAAGGACCTAACCACCTGAAACACAACTTACCAGGCATCAGCTTCAGTCGTGAACTATAGAGCAAGACTTTTTCTCCAACTTGAAACTCTCTTTTCTGGATCATTTTTTCATGATATGATTTTGATATTTCCTTTTAGATAATTGAGTTCTCATATGAAGACAATAGAATCTCCTCATTCTCTTGAATTTGCAGCTTCCTTTGAATTCTAGCTTGGGCCAAATCCATGTTGCATTTCTTTATAGCCCAATAAGCCCGATGATCAACTTCTATGGGGAGATGACATGCCTTCTCAAAGACAATCAGAAATGGGGAAATACTAATGGGAGTCTTTTATGATTTCCTATAAGCCCAAAATGTATCATCCAAGTGCTTTCTCCAATCCTTCCTATTTGGCTGTACTATTTTCTCCAAAATTTGTTTCAACTCACGATTTGAAACCTTAGTTTGGCCATTTGTTTGGGGGTGTTATGGTGTTGATGTTTTTTGTGTCACCCCATACTTTTGAAGGAGGGAATCCAAATTCTTATTGCAGAAGTGTTTCCCCTAGTCACCGATGATAGCCTTTGGTACTCCAAACCTGTAAAAAAAATTATGTCTTGACAAAGTCCACTACAACACGAGAATCACAAGTCCTGACAGCCTTAGCCTCCACACATTTTCTCACATAATCAACAAAAAACCAAAATTTACAGGAAACCAAAAGAAATTAGAAAAGGACCCAAAAAATCAATGCCCCATACATCAAATATCTCTTAGAATAGTATGGGTTGTTGGGGAATCTCATGTCTCTTAGAAATATTACTAGCATGTTGGCAATGTGAGCACGACTTACAAAACACATGAGCATCATGGAATAAACTAGGACAATAAAATCCAGAGTCTATGACTTTCATAGCTGTTTGTTGGGGTCCAAAGTGTCCACCAAAAGCATGTGTATGATAGAATTGAAAAACAGACTCAAAATCATGATTAGGAATACACCTCCTAATAACTTGATCACTACACATGCGCCAAAGGTATGGATCATGCCACACAAAATACTGAGACACACTTTTTAATTTTTGGACTTGGTGTTTCTTTAAATTTGTAGGGATTTCAGAGGCAACAAGGTTGTTAACTAAATCAACATACCAAGTATGAATACCTGAGATGAAATAAACATGCTCATCAGGGAATGTGTCCCGAAGTGTTACCTGATCCAAGGTGTCATCCTCTAGTGCGTGATTAAGTTTAATCTTGTAGTCTGCCACCAAGTTCTCTGAACCCGTCTTATCCTTTATCTCAATATCAAATTCCTGGAGAATGAAAATCCATCAGATTAGCCTGCGCTTTGAGTTTGGCTTCTTCAAGAGGTACCTTAGAGTTTCATGGTGAGAAAAAAAAACTACTTTAGAGCCTAATAAATATGAACAGAATTTATCTAAAGAGAATATGATAGAAAGAAACTCCTTTTCTGTGGTTGTGTAGTTTGATTGGGCAGAATCTAGTGTCCTCGATGTATAGGCAATCACATGTGAATGTCCATCCACCCTCTGAGATAAGACAACTCAAACTGTGAAGTTGGAGGCGTCACACATAAGCTCAAAAGGAATCTCCAACTGTGGGGGCTGTATGATCGGTGGAGTGGTCAGACACTTCTTTAGCTCATCAAAGGAAGTTGTGCAAGAATCATCAAACACAGAATTAGAATCCTTTTGAAGCAATCATGATATAGGAAGAGAAATCTTATTAAAATCTTTGATGAAGTGTCGATAAAATCTCACAGGCCCTAGGAAATATCTAACATCATGCACACATGAAGGATATGGAAGGATGAAATAATATCTACCTTAGATCTATCATCCCCTATCCCATGTTTTGACACTACATGCCCTAAGACAATTCCATGATCTACCATGAAATGACACTTTTCGAAGTTCAAGACCAGATTCTTCTCAATACAATGATTCAACACCTTTCCCAAACTACATAGAAATTCATCAACTGAGGATCCATACACTATAAAATCATTAATACATACCTCCATGCAGGTATCAATAAAATCAAAAAAAATACTCACCATGCATATCTGAAAGGTACGTGGGGCGTTGAAAAGTCCAAATGGCATCCTCCAGTAGGAAAATGTGCCAAAGGGACAGGTGAATGTAGTCTTCTCTTGATCCTAAAGAGCTATAGGAACCTGAAAATATCCATAAAATCCATCCAATAAACAATAATGTGTCTTCCCATCTAGTCTCTCTAGCATTTGATCAATAAATGCGAGGGGGAAATGGTCCTTGTGAGTGGATTGATTTATTTTACTATAATCAATACACACATGCCAACTGTTTTCCACCCTCATTGGAACTAATTCCTCTTTATCACTTTTAACAACAATAACACCACTTTTGTTAAGTAAAACATGAATAGGACTCATCCACTGAGAATCTGAAATGGAACAGATTATAGCTACCTCGAGAATTTTTTCAACCTCTTTTTTAACAACCTCCAAAAGTGTTGTATTGAGTCTCCTTTGTGGCTACCTAACCAGTTTGGACCCATACTCAAAAATAATCCTATGCATGCAAATAGAGGGGATAATACTTGATATGTCTTCCAAGGTCCAAGCGATTGCCCTGATATTCTCCCTTATAAGATTCAAAAGTTTTTCTTCATGTTCAAAAGGTACATTATTAGAAATTATAAAATGTAATTTCTCACCCCTTAACAAGTATGATTATTTGATATTTGGTGGCAATGGATTGAGTTCCAATGTAGGGGGGTGATGTATGGATTGAGAAATTGAAGGAACTGAAATATGAGCTCAATGAATATTAGTATCAGAATATAAATCATCAAAATCATAGAACAAATCATCAAATCTATCAGAATACTCAACAACCATGTCATAATCAGAGTTCACATGATCAAAATCAGAATATGATTTCATTTCAAAATCAAATCTAAGAGAGTCTTGTGCATTAGAAATAGGTGTGGAAGTACTCTTAGACATCAAAATAGAACCAATAATTATAATCGCCAAAAGCATAGGACAATAAAAATACATGTGGTTTTTATTTGGTGGTTCAAAATGGGAGATAAAGAAAGTAGAATGCTTATCTGAGGGGTACTTCATGGAATCCATAATATTAAATATCACAACTTCATCTCCAAACTCTATGGAAAGTGTACCCTAATTGACATTTAAGATGGTTTTTGCAGTTTTTAGGAAGGTCTTACCTAAGATAATGAGAACACGTTAATTTTCCTGACCGTCCTCCATTTTAAGAATATAGAAGTCTTTTGGAAAGATTATTTCTCTTACCCAGACAATTACATTCTCAAGGACTCCCACAGGATATGTCACAACTCTATTGGCCAACTGTACCACTACTCTCATCGGTTTCAACTCACCAAACTACAAAGAATAGAATACAGATTGAGACATTACATTTATGGAAGCTCCTAAATCACATAAAGCATCATAAAAGTGTAACTCCCCTATGGTGAATGGGATGGTTAATGTCCCCAGATCCTTGAACTTTGTTGGCATTACTTGAGTTGGTGTAATGAGTTCTAACACATTCCTTCCAAGTTTGATCCTCTCATTTCCCTTGATCCCTCTCCAATTGGTATAATGTTCTTTTAATAATTTTTCCTACCTTGGGATTTTATTAATGGCTTCAAGTAGAGTAATGTTGATCTCCACATGCTTGAATGTATCCAAAACTTCTTTTTTGCATCGCCTCTTCAGCCATCTTCTTGGTTTGAAAAACGCAGTTTTGAAAATGAAGGGGTTTAGGATGAATATCATTAATCTTTTTCTTACCTTTATCTTTATATTTGGGTTTTTCATCAGCCAGTATTGAATGGGGATTATCTGGAGTTGAGGTGTATCCTGATGGAATGATAGGTGCAGATATATTAGTTGTTTTCTTCCCACTTCTCAATGTGATAGAACTGACATTCCCCTTGGGATTTGGAGTAGGTTGGGAAGGAATATTTCCAGAGTTCTTACTTACCAGTTCATGGAGGGTAGTGTAAATTTGGTTCATTTGTGTCTTCAACTCCCTTAGCTCCGATCCTTGACTCTTCATCTCATTCTGTTGATTAAGAACAATTTTCTTCAAATGGTCATTAGTGTTAGAATCTACCTTTGGTTGAGAGTTCCCTTGTTGTTAAATTGTTGATAATTGAGCTTCAAATAGCCTTTGGGGTTGTTGGAAACCGTGTTGGTAAGGTGGAGGCTGCTGGAGGTTTTATTGAAAAGGGGACCTTTGTTGTTGTCCAGAGCTGTACCTCATGCATGATTGATCCTTCCACCCTTGGTTGTATGCTGGTGCAAAGGAATCAAACATCTTTTAGGGAAGTGGATATTGTTGTTACTAATATGGTCTCCTAGGGAATACTACTGCACAATACTCTGACTCTTTTAGTTGGGGAAACTGTCAGTTGGGTGGCTTGTCTCAGTGCAAATGCCACAAGTTCTCAAAAGAGTGGGTTGGGATGTCTTTTGACCAAAGTGAACTGCCCCACAATAGTGGTCAATTCTTATAACTTGTTATCAATTAAATGACTCTCAAGAGAAGGACTTATCTGATGTACTCCTCCGACATACGGTGTACCTCTATCGCCAAATTGTGGGGAGTTTTGGGACATATTGTCGATCAATGCATGTGTGGGTGTTGGTGTATTGTCGACCAATTCTCCTCTAGTTGTGTTATCCACCATGATCCTCTTCATAGGTGTGAGTCCTTCATAGAAGTACTATATGAGGAGTTTCCCAATGATTTGGTCATGCAGGAAGCTTGCACACAACTTCTTGAATCGCTCCCAGTATTCATACATTGACCCCCCTTGTGCTTTCTTGATCCCTGAGATCTCCTTTCAGATGTATGTGGTCCTTGATTATGGAAAAAATATCTATAAGAAAAGACATTTCAAATCGTTCCAACATGTTACATCTTTAGGTTGTAAATAATACATCCAATCCTTAGTAGTCTCATCAAGTGAGAATAGGAATGCTCTAAGTTGTATTTGATATTCAGAGACATTTCTTGGTTTCATTTTTGAGCATACTACATTAAATTATTTTAAATGTTTGTTTGGATTCTCACCAGATAAGCCGTGAAATTTGGGAAAAAGGTTAATTTAACCAGATTTTTGTTCAAAGTCTGATTCGAGAATTGGATATGCAATGCATGTAGGTTCATAATTAATATCAGGTGAATCTAACTCTTGAGTAGTCATATTGAGTTCATTTTTGTCATTTTTATCCATTTTATCTTGTTTTATATTTTTTTAGAAGAGTTTTCAATTTCAAAATTCCTGGATTAGAGGAATTCCCCAATTGGGTAAATGTCGACACTTCCTGTAGATTGAGATTGTCTGATTTGAGCCCTAAGGTTGCACTCAATCTTGGGGTCTAGATCAGGGATATCCTCAGGATGAGATCGTTTCATAAATCATAGAGAATAGAGAAATGAAAAGATGTGGACACCAATATCATTAAATGAGGTTTCAATTGATGGTCCGAAAAAGAAGAGGTGGGGATGAAAGAATGGAAAAGAAAAGGGAGGAGAAGAAGAGAAACAAAATAACAAATAATAGTAAATAAAGCACCTAAAATTGTTTGAATAAAACACTTTCCTCCCTATAAACGATGCCAATTTGATGAGAGTTGTCGCACACACTCTCAAAATAATTATTTTTGATTTTACTAAGTGCATCACAGTGGTTGGCGTAGGTCTTTCTCATAAGGAGGAAGTGAATTAGAAAACTATAAATAGGCTTAAAGTAAGTATTTAATAAGTTTAAAACAAATGAAAATTAATATGTGGGTTTGTTATGTGACTTTTGAAATAGTAAATTAAACAAGAAAATGAGAAGAAACAATCAAGAGACAGTTTCTTTAGAAACACTTATATGAGAAGATGTAGTTGATCTAATCAAACCACTTCACCATTCATTTATCATTATCCAAAATAATTATAATTTATTAAATTATGATCCCCTAATCTTGTTAACCTCCAAACCCTACAAGAATTAATAGAACCACACATATTTGTGAAAATGAGCCCTATGTTAACTTCAGGACCTTTAATTGCAACACCCTGCTTTGATTGTGATCCAAAATCCAACTTGTGGTCAGTTTTCAATTAGGTCCGAATATCCTACCTATCTATAAGAATTAATTTTTTTATGGATGAGACTTGAACCCTACAATTCTATCCCAAAGAGATTAGATTTTGCGATTGAGGTTTCACTCACACGGTTTACCCAAGCCCGACCACGCGGTCAAGTGCAAGTCGATTGAGTAACTGAGTAATTAAAACTCAATTAATTGATCATAATTTATGAATTACAGTATGTTTATGGATTGAAAATAAATGAATGAAGATAGTAGGAATTAGATCAATTACGAAAGAAATCACTCTTCTATGGGAAGATTTGTCATCGTGGATACATTTTTCATAAGCAATGGATTGAAAAGGGAACACCCAATATCGTCTCCACTCTTATATTCTAGACCAAGAAAAAAAATAAGAATATTAAAAGAGAAAAACACATAATATTTATTGAATAAAATTCACATTACAAGCACAAGAACAAAGAAAAACAAAGTGGAGGTGGGAGAGAAGATCCTTTTTTGGATGAGATGTTTTCACAAGGCATTACTTCTTCCAAGAGTTGTGAGGGGTTCCCAAGAGCCACCCTTTTGGCCACACATTCCCAAATCCCCGACCAGCCCTCCCAAAGAGTGAAAATATCCTTTAAATAGAGTTGGAGAGGTCTAGGGTTACAAAATATTTTTAATTGTAAAAGGGAAACTCGTCCCAATTGTTTAATCCAACTTTTACCACATTGTTGACCTCAAAAAACGTGAATTATATGGCCTTATAGCAGGATTATTTGTTACTAATCAAGTCCCCGAGCTTCCCTCAATATTTGGGCTCAATCAAAGTCTGGATGAAGAAGACACGACCCAAATGGTGAAGTGATGTCCAATCTAGATAGTTCAGTCAAAATTTGTCTTTATGGCCCATTTACTCCACTAAAATGCATGATCCAACTCCCATGTAATAAATAGAACTTGTATCCCATTAAGTCATGAACACAATAACAAAATTTTAGTTTAAAATATTTTACATAACAATATTTATGCCCGAAATACTACAATGAATTTTGAAAGGATAAAATTGGAATTTCAATCGAATTTTCAAATGAACGATCTAATCCCAAATATTATATAAATTAACTTATTTAGCATAATGTGAGGAAATTATTTCATTTATTATCAATAAAATATTCAACAAAATAGTGTTCTATCATTCTCAAACTCTGCCCAAGTGAGATTTTCTTCATCTTGAGTCGGCATTACCAAAATCCACCATCATACTTCTAGGATATGAAGAAGTCTCAACTATAGGACCAATATCATACTAGGAAGGGTCATAATAAGGTGTAAAAATAACCAACATCCTCAAGTGAGTCCTATGATAAATGGGGGTCTACCTCACATAGAATCCTAAGTGGTATCTACCTATGTAACTCTGGAAGTGAACTCATCTTGATCATGTCATCTGCTAGTACTAATGAAACCATTGAATTATTAATGGGTGTAGTTATTATCTGAAAACCAAAAAGAGGAACCTCCTCATTGGTCCCTAGACTAATGGCTCATTGCTAAGTGAATCATCATGGTGATCCTGCTATGGAATCCTGGTTGGATGTAATCATGGTGGAATCCTTAAATAGTCAAGATACACCATGATCAAAGAGCATATATGGGGATCATACTCAAGAAGTATATATAAAGTTCTATCATACATGAAACTATAACTAAAAATAGTCCAAAATACTCAAAAAATGGGTATTTCTATCAAGATTCAACTCCTTGAATTGTTTACACTCTATCTAGAACAACTATGCTCCACCTTCTCCTAGTCAGCCTAGGAATCCATTGAAAGTTATGTCATCTTCATAAGACATAAAATGTGTGGGAGGATCCCATGAAAGGGTGAGTATAAACTTACCTAGTAGAAGACCCTGCAATCACAAAACAGAAAGCATCAACATAGAGTTAGCTCAAATCATATAGGTTATTCAATCATAAGAAAAGAAAATAACCACCCAAATATTCTCATGGATATGCATCAAGTCTCAATGTAAGGACATTTCCTAACAGACATCCTAGGATTATTTTTTAGGCTCCAAGGAAACAATCATCTAAGAGAACACATCCCTAGTTCTTTATAACATTGATAGAACTCATTCGAGAGTTCATTCTCATCATTCCTCACCATGAAGAAGTACTCACTGTAACTCATTGATAAATAGGAAGGGGATTATACCTAGTGAATATAATGGATAAATAACCCTATGAAGAATAAAACACTAGGATAGAGATCACATGCCTGGGATATCAAAAAATTGGATTCTAAATCCAATATAGGGAAGAATGATAGAGGGAAAAACTATTTTACACATGGAGGGATGCCTGAATATATCTAGAAATAACCCATAGAGGGGATCACTAATCTTATTATCAGGATGGGATACCGTACTGTACCCTTTTAGGGATGGACCAAGAGAACCCAACCATAATAATAGTTAGGTTGAACTAAGGGAAACATGGGAAACATTTTCCCTTAAATGGGGGTGCACAACATTAATAAGGGGAACATAGTGTGTCCCACTAATTCTAGTCATATCATGTATATGTTTTTATAATATATCACATGCCCGTGTACTCTGGTCACGTTCGGGTTCAATAACCTTGTATATTCCCATGTATTTAAGGGTACACACTAGTTTTTCAGATTTAGGTCACATAGTGTGTGGTTAAGTCACATGAATTTGTGATACTTATCTTCGTGTGTATAACTAATTATCCATGGAATGGGATCCACATGGTATGTGTTACTCATAACGTCACACTATGTATACAAAGATTTTCCATAAACTAATGGTCTTTACACATATCCACCCATATTTCCTCCTTCTCCGCTCTAACCTTGAATCACACCTAATAAGTTTGGATATTGGGTTGAATGTGCTTGATCGATCCAAAATGTCTAGATTAGACTCACCCATCCACTTGGAAATTTCCACTTCTCACATCACATCTCCCAAACATCAAAACTCTTGAATCATATCCTTTGATCCAGAACTTCTCTTCAACCATCATCATAAAACCTCCATCACACATTAAATCTTGATTACAAACCCATAGTAGTGGTCCATTTTTCCTATGATCAATTGTTAAATGATTGGTTTATAGGTATAGTAGATCCATCAGTAAAAAAAAACTGATAATGAACTTCTGAATAATGGAGGGAGAAAATCATGAAACATAAATGTGAGAAACAAACATTGGACTTTATTTGGGTTAGAATTAGTATGTTAATAGGGAAATCATTGAATAGGGAGGGAAATAAAAAATCATACAATTACTAATTCAAGGAATTAAATATAAGGAATGATAATCCAATAAAATCAATCTATAAATAAATTTCTAAAAGAATTAATATGTGTGTCCCTTAGAAAAGTAAAGAACTGTGATTAATTAAAAAAACAACATCCTACTTTAATAAAAGATCGATAGTTTATGAATAATGATTCTACATCATTGTCATTAGTGATATCCATGAAATATTTTGATGAATATTTTCTTGCATGAGGTACCACTGAATAATTCGTTGTGTTTATTGTCTTCTCCACTAAACTCATCAAATATTATCCATGTGGTAGTCCTCATATAATCTCATAAGGTTATGTAGCTAACCATAGAGATTATGATAATATGGATATAAAGAGATATTTTCTAGGTTTATACATTTTATTTTAAAAATAAATTAATTTATAAATTTAATTCAACTATTTTATTTAATATCCACTAGAAACTGCATGAAAAGAGAAACACCAGTGTATGTAAAAGTTAAGTTGCACCTGGGGAAAACCACACATTTTAGATTTAATGAAGGTCTTGGTTTTCACATCTAAGAATATGTTTGGGTGTTATTCCATTATTTTTGAAAAATTGTGTGCGTGTGAAATAATAAATTTAATATTTTTAATATATCCACACTGAGGCTTTAGGTGCCCCATAATCTCACACCAATTCCATGCCTAACACTAAAAATACTCTTCAAAATATTTCAAAATGTTACACTGCAAAAATTGATTCATTATAGTCATGGTGAGTGAGCCTTTTCTCAACACAAGTTTTGAATCTCCTTGGGAATTTTCAATGGTTTATCAAAATAATCTTTTTCAAACCTTAATCATGTATTTTGTTTATAATATTTTATATTAATTGGTCATGAATTTGTTTTTTTCATAGTCAAGATCTGTTCATATCATCTTAAACATTATTTTTGGAGAAGATAATATTGTTAATGAATACATGATTCTAGAAGAGTCAACATTAATTTTTTTTTAAAATCTTATCTTCACTCCTGAATTTATTTAAATTTTTTTAATGTTTTTATTTTCTCTTAAAAGGTATTTATTTAAATGAAAAATAGTTATTTATTTTATATTGAGATTTATTGAAAATATAGCTTTATAAAATTTAAAATTTTCAAATTATCAAAAAATTATTTTCACCTCACTTGAAGGACCATTATCACAACACCCCAAGTTTTACTTTATGGTTTTTAAAATAAGATTAATCTATTCAAAAGCTTACTTTGCACAAAAACCGATCTTAATTGAACTCCAAAAAACATTATTAATTTAATGATGGCCATCACCTAGCCGTTAGAATGGTCAGAATAAATGAGATTGACTAAATTATAAAAATATAGTTTACTCATGTTTATAAAATTAATTCATTGGTTACTAATTAATAATAAAGGAAAATAAAAACCAATTTAACATAAAGGAAGTGTTTTATAAATTTTTTTTTATTCCCATAATGGAATTTTATATTAATAAATTAAATTAATCCATATTAGTGAGGGATATTAATTAAATTTATATGTTATATATTCAGTAATTTTTATAAAATTAATTCAATACGTTTTATAGGATTAATAAAAGAATAAATCCAATTTTATGCATAAAAAGCTATATTTTTTTAAATGGGAATTCTTCCACCTTTTAATGGCACACCTATTTTAAAAAAAAAATTTATACAATTTAATAGGTTCTATTTGAAAAAATTAACTTTATTTTTTTAAATTGGGATATCAAAATTATCTTAGGGTTATTTTTTGGTATTTTTATGATGACATTCATTCTAATAATAAATAGTGAAAAATATTCTATTTTAATTGAATAATGAACTTTCATATAATTTATTTATATATTTAAATTATATTTTTAATTGGTTTTAATTTATAATTACTTTAATTATAAATAAATCAATCCAATTTAGTTTATTGGAATAAATTTTACAATGGAATTGAATATAAAAACATTTCAAACTTTTGAACCTTTTCACTTTAAAAACCCACTTTCCTGTTGCATCTGTGAGACTAATTTTAAACATTAATTTTACAATTATGTGAATTAAATTTGGTAAAATGGATTCCATATTTTGAAAAAAAATTAATATTAAGTAGTTGAGTCATTTTTATTTTTAGTTATAAAAACGTTTATGTGGTAAAAAAATTATTTACCACGGTATAGGAAAGAAGTTACACAGGTTAATGTTAAAACGGTGAAGGCTAAGAACAACTAAAATAAAATAAAAAATTTAATAATTTACTGAGGTATTTCTCGACCCAAAATAGACTCTAAAAAATTATTTTTTAGGAAAAGTCATGGGATTTAATTCCACCATGTTATGTCCAAAAGGGGTCTAGATATCCTGAGGGGGGGGGGGGTGAATTAGGGTATGGATATTAATTTTCAAAATTTTTCCTTCCCCATTAGATCTTGATCTCTTTATTATAAGGGTCACTTTTTTTTTCTATTTTGTTTTTATATTTCTCTTACCCTTTCCAACTTTATATGATGATGATGCATAGAAAGTAAAGCTAGAAAATAGACACAAGGACACCTATATTTTTACATGGTTAACCATTACTCGACTACATCCAAGGTGCATACAATAGAAATGTGATGATGTAAAAAATCCACTAAGGATCACTTCCAAATTTCAAGGTTCATGGTAAATCACTTCTATTCCCAAGCTTACTTCCTTTACAATATTTATGGTCAGATCCCTATTTTCCCAAGGGTCACTCCTCACTGCCTGTGGAAAGGATCACCTTCTTCCTCTTCCTTTGATCACTAGTATAGAAATGATATTCTCACAGTTTATAGACTTATAGGTCCCATATTTTTTATGAACGTGTATATCACTTAATTATTGCTAACGAATACATGCTCAACTATATATAGATGCTATGTTGAAGCTCTTTCTGGGTTTCTAATTCACTTCTAGGAAAACACCTAGATGAAACACTTCCACTTTCTAGAAAACTAGAATATAATTACCTTTAATAAAGAAACAATAGTTATATCTACTTTGGAAATATGTTCAAGTGATTCCAAGTATTCCTTTCACTACTTTGAACGTAGCAGTGAATAACCTCCTTCTATGAGTATTTTTGAATGGTGTATATCCTTTATCTTTTTCTTATCTTTCAAAATTTAGATAGGAAAATGATACTATTCACAGTGAAATTTAAGCATGTTTCTCCTTGCACAATATTTTAGGGTGATACCCCTATGTGAGACCACGACATATAAACCCTTGCATGAGATCCTGGTGTGATTACTTGGTGTGATACCCTTGCGTGAATCCCTTCCATGAGTCCACTTTTTCAAGGCCCCTGTCATGAGTCCCCTCAGTGAGTCCACTTCTACGATTCCCTTCCACAAGTCTGCTTTCATGCTGAGCATGTGTTCCTGGTGTGATACCGCTTTCTGTATTTCCGCAAGACCCTATTTAGATCATGTGATACACCCTGGAGTGAGTCTTATTTTACCAAGACCTTTTTTGGATCAATATAAAAACTTACATGATTACAGTCATGTATTCTCCTTCACGAGACATCTCCGCGAACCTCCTTCACTTGTTCTCTCCATGAGAATATTTCTTAGACTATTCTATAGATTAATCATTTAAGCATAAATTCTTCAGTATTTAAGGATGGGTTAGGGGTATTTATTGGCATAAACCCACCACCTTAATCTCCACAAATCATGGACAAATGTATACCACATTGGAATCACATGCTTCATGATATCTAGGTGTGAGATCTGCTCCTTATTTGCATGAGATCTAGGTTAAGTCCTCTTTCAGAATTCACACTTTACACGAGTCCTTGGTCAGCATTCGTGCTTTGAGAGAGTCCATAGTGTGAGTCCACATTAACACATTTTATGAGATTTGAGCGTGAGTACCAAATAAAATTGTATACTTCATGAGATCTTTGAGGACCATGAGATCCTCAAATATTTCCTTATTTTTCTTTATCTTCATATGCTTTCACAAGAGCTGAGTGCGAGTCCTGTTTTCCATTTGCATGAGATCTAGGTGCGAGTACAAAATGAAATCATGAGTGCTGCATGAGATACCATCTAGATATCTAAATAAAATAACGAATGATACACCAGATACCATCGAGAGACTTAAATATAAATTTGAGCGCTGCACACAATCTCACCTTGAGACTTAAAGACAATCATACATTTTTTAAAATCCCCTCACTAGATCACAATTCAATCTTGCGGTTTTCAGTGTTGTTATATTCAAATTATTTTCATGACCCATCATGATTTCCCCATAAAACTATGATTTCCATGCATGATCACATCTCGATATTAGTTTAGATATTATTGCTCTGGGAGTTTAGTTTAGTATTCACTGTCCGTGAGTTCATTTCAACATTCATGCTCTTCATGACTGCTTTGATGACTGCCTTTTTCAAGAACCTAAAACCTTTTAAAAAAACAAAAAACCAAAAGATTCATCATGAGGGATTTTTTCCTGAAACACGTCAATGTGGTTAGATTTAAATATAAAATAATCATTATTTTAGTCACTTAAACCCACATATCCTAAAATATAAATACCACCCATCACCAACCCATTTCGACTCAAAATCCTTAATTTTCCTAATATATCTTCCAAAAAATCTCCTCTTAACTCTCCCCACATCCTAGTTTTGACGGTCTTTCCAAAAATACAGAGTCCAATATCCTCAAAGGTCTCTAAAGGAGGTGATATTCAGTAGGAAATTTTCTCAAATTACCTCTCATAATTTCTTTTCTCATTATATTTTCTACCCACCTCCTTAACACATAAAGGAATGATAACTAAAAAATAATGTATATACTAGAGTGTTATGTTTATAAGGGAATATATCAAAACTATTTCATTTCTCACCTCCTCTTATTATAAAAAATTACACTATTGTCCAAATTATGTCGTTTAATATCCTCCATGAATAATGATTTTTCTCATTTTTCATTGCCACCTTCATGGATGATCATAAAAGTATCATTATTGTTAAAAAATATATTATTAGTTATATTATAAATTTTTTTCTGGAATTAATATATATATATATATACACATAATATTAAATAAAACGAAACAAGTTCGCAATGGTCGAAAAAAGACTACCAAATTAAACTAAAGATTTATCATTAAAAATTTCACTCATGAATCTTCGTCACGTAAGAAAGAAAATTTATAAATGAGACCATTTAAACTTCTAGAACTGTGTAAATAAAATTTCATTTAAATTTTGGAGTTCTAGTTCCATTCGTTATGAAAATACATAATTATACACAAATGAACCGATCATGAAAATCGTGAAACGAACTCACCCAAAATAATGAAAATCATGAAATATTATTAATTAATTGGTGGTAATATGTTATAAAATATAGTATAATGTATTATAAACATGAATATGGTTCATTAATTAACTAAAAAATTCTTCAAACCATTATACATGTGTTTTGAGTACTCAAAAATAAAGAGAAGTGTGGGGTAAGGGTTTCTTGTCTCACCATTTCTTTTATGAGATATTTGACTTATTCACCACTTAATTTTTGTGTGTTGTGTATATGTACATAACATTGATATATAATATCTTTAATCTCATTATATTTATGGTATTAAATGTTTAATTTAATAATTATTAATTTTATGGGGCATATGATTCGTCTAATTACAAAGTGGTAAGGGAATTCTTATCCCAATTTACATTCATTAGGTTAAAATTATACTTACTTGATTATGTAATAATAAGTCTATTTGTGAGAGGATTTTGATTGTGATAAGTTTTATTTTATTTTTTATTTGTATTTATAGTTAATACACACAATATTTTAATTAATTTTCACATCAGTGATATGATATTTATAGAGAATTTTCTCTTAAAATTTATCTTTTAAAAGTTTCCCTTAAATTATACCTTTTCTTCCATGAAAATGTTTTTCTAAAATTGTTCCAATTTTTTTAATACTCCCTTATGACCTTTTAAATTCATTTTTACTCATGTTTAAATTTTATTAAAGAATGAAAATGATTCTTTTTTATAAAAGTTTTTCTTTATGAAATTTTCAACAAAAATACAGAAGGAATTTTTAACCTATATGTCATGAGAGGATTTTCCCACCATAATGACACCCTAATTCCTTGAATATACCTCTATAATATTATAATATTATTTAGAATAAATTTTTTATTTTATAATTATGCAACATTTAACAAATGTTTTTAATATATAAAGTATATTTTCCACAAAAATTAATTTTATTGATCTATAATAATTATTTTCCACATAATATAACATTATTTGATGTTAATTATTATTTACTAGGGATATTATTCAAGTAAATTATCCTTATTTTTTTTTGGATTATGATTATTATGGATTGATATTTATGAAACCTATTTCTTTTCTATGGGTTATGCTATAATGAAATGTTTATGAAACTTGTTTCTTTTCATGGGTTATGATATAATGAATGGTTTATGCTCTTGTGGAACACATATGTATAGTTTTCATTATGTAATCTATGGGAATTGTATATTTCTCCAATGAATTGGGTAATGATATTATATTTCATGAGATAGATAGTACTAGAAGAGGGATTGAAAATAGTTCAAATAGGGCTGAAATGATAAGCGAAAGTGGTTTAGTAAAGGAACTTGTTTTCTATGATAATATGGGGAGTGAAACTTGACCGCTTCAATTGTTTAGGGAGTGAACCCACTCCACTATTACAGTCTTATTAAAATATCCTTCACTACTAATGAATTTTTTTCTATGCTTATGTGTTTCCACAATTCCATGTTTTATGCTAAAGTTATTCTTTTATGATTCATATCTTATAAATTGTTATAATTTATTATATAACTCAAGATTATGATATTTGATATGCAATGTATAATTTTCATATGTTATGTTCATATAATGATACCCTTATGTTTATGTTATGATTAATATCTCCATTTTTTACCCTTATCGAGAATCTGAGCTTACCATTTTCTTAGGTTTATTTTTCATAAGGACATGAAGAAAGTTATTATGTTTGATATTTAAAAAGGGTTATAGTTACAAGATAATAATATGGGATGATGTAGAAATATTATGAATCATTTGTTTATGTTTTCAAGTTTCCAAGGATGCTAAACTCACATGATTATTGCATGATTTTTTTATGTAATGCAATGAATATTCATCCATAAATATGTAGTATCTATGTATGAAAATATATGGTTGTTACTATTATTATCAGAGCCCAGTTTAGTTAACCTTTTAAAACTAGGATGAGAAAACCATAGTGAGAACCCAAAGTGTATATCTAGGTCTTAGTCCTAGATTTTATTAACAATCATGAATAACCTAGGATTAAACCTAAGGTGTCATGGATTGAAATTTTATAATAATTTTCCCTTGACTCTGTGGTTTTCCTAGCATGATTGGTTCTTCTCACACTATTATTTTTGGTTTAGTCAATGAATAGAACCCAAATAAACTGTTTTAATTTGGAATGTGATTGGAAATGTAATTATTTTTGTCTCAAAAAATTGAATTTAATGGGGCATGGAATGAAAAATATTTTTTTATACACATAGAAGATATGAATTATGACAGACTTACAAATGAGCAATAGAGGGAACAAAATTCTGTTGAGTCCCTTATGAGGCAAATTTCACCTTATTTTAGCAGGTCTTCTAATCCACTAGTGGATGATAAATGGATCAACACCATTGAGAAAATATTTTATATTATTCAATTATCAGGACATGAAAACATTTTCTTAAATATTTAAAGTATTAGAGGAAAAGTAGATCATTGGTGGAATATTATCAAGAATACGAGGAAATGAGTAGAAATTGAATCAATTGATTGAAATGAGTTTAAGGGGATATTACATAGTATGTACTTCAATCATATTTTATGTACAAGGCTAGGGAATTAATTTCATGAGTTGAAGAAAAAGGATGAAAAATCTTTCAATACATATGAGGTAAATTTTACAAGTCTTACAAAGTGTGCATATGGATTAATTATCAGTCGAGAAAGTAAAATTGAGTGATTCATTAGTGGCTTAGAACCAATTATCTGAAGGGAATTACCTATATGATACTTCATCACCTTCGAATATCTTTTTTTATGTTCTCTAATGAGGATATGGAAATTTGAGTTACCTGTCAAACAAATAGATTTGATAAGGAAAGAAAAATAGAATTAAAAAGAAATTATAAAAAACATATAGAAAATAAGATGAGAATTTCATTATTCCCCAAGAGTAGGAAGAAGTATGGAGGAAATTGTATCAAGGTTACTAGTAAATGATTTAAATATGTTAAATTATTTCAGTAGGAAACCGAGTGCTGAAGTGATGGGAAGAAGTTAGATAATGATTCTAATAGAGAGAAAGCTGTCTAGAATGCACGCCCACACTTCAATGCTTCAATGGTAATTAAAATGGTAATTATGATATTAAATTACCAAATCCTAGGGTTAATGATTATGATCGATGTTAGAAACCTATTAAGTTTAAAGACAAATTAAAATATCATGAGATTTTCAATATGGAGTGCACCAATGAGGTGGTGGAATTATTGAGTGTTTATGTATTCGAGCTCAAAAATAATTTTTTGGAAGTAATTTTATGGTAATATGAAATATTTAAACATAAAAGGATTGGTCAACTATAGTGTTTCCTTAATGATTTTAAAGGATATGTTGAATATTGTTGATGTAATGGAAAATTTATTTAATAGTAAGGTGATGTTTTTATAGAACCTATAATTAATGGAAAGAGAACCATTAATATGTGCATGATGAGGGGATAATAATGAGATAAAGAGATGATTTTATTGTGATAAAATAAATAGGATATTATTGATGACCTTGGAACAAAATTTTAATTTATGATAAGGTGGTTTATTATATCATAGATTGAGTTTATTTAAATTTGGTATGTATGGTATGAGGAGTGAATTAATTTTTGAAATTATACTTGTTTTCACTAAGATTTTGTAGTAATTCAGGTTATTACCATGTTTCAAGATAATACATGATAATGATCTTCACATGTTTTATATGATAAAATTAGGTGAAACATCAGGTTGTTTGGGAGATTAATGAAAAATTGACTTTGGAAATTTAGAAAACAACTTTACAAAGATTAGGGTTTTAATTTTATGGAAGGTTCATAATGTTAAAAATTTATGAATTTTTTTACATTTAACTTTGGATGATGGTTAGGAGATTAATATATTACTTAACCATATGAAAGTTTATGCATATTTAATAACTTGTTCTAACCATTTTTTATGATTATAACTAGAGAGATAATTAATGACTTGTCATTACACTATGGATCTTATGATCCACTAGTTACGTATTAGTTACAAATTCAACTTAATTTCATGGAATAAGAGATGAATCAGAAATTGATCAAGACACAACCAAAGAATTATATTGTACTTATGAGATGAAATAAATTATTTAAATCTTCTCAATTGATTTTGAAATAACATTTTACCCTATTATCATCATTTATGATGATATTAATGACCTTTTTCGAACTAATATGGTATATGATTTTGTGGTCATTAACTTTATAATGAACAAGTTCTTTATCATTATCCATCATAAATTTATTGTTATAATTCTCATCCATGTCCATGTTTTTAATTTCCACTAATGTTCTCCTAATAAAATTCTAGTTATTTGGTGATCTTCACCTTTTAATTTCCCTATTTTTAAGGGAATGTTTTATTGACCCATTTTCTGATGTGGGTTTACCACAAAGGAAACTTTAAAACATATATCTTTGATTTTTTAAGTGAAATTTAAAAATTTGAGAATAAAATTTCTTGAAATTAATGATTTCATCAGGATAGTATCTTATTGATTGATAGTTACACCAGATATCTCTCTAGTTCATTATATGTTTCATGTATCTCACCCGAGTAAATGCATACCTGATCCATCACATGTACTAAAACAAAATGTTATACTTATGGGTAAAGGTCTTTCTTATAATTATAAATATGTTGAGATTATGTATCTTAGAGATAAATTCTACAAAACAGTACCTCTTTCTAGGTTAATGATTTTTTGGCGAAACCACCAATTTGAGGAAGTAATGTGGGAACCTAAGAATGTGATGGGTAAGAGGTATCATCATCTCTTTATATCCGAGTAATGAATTTTTAGTGTTAAATTAATTTTATGGGGGGGGGGGGGTAGAATGTGACACCCCAATATTTTACGATATGTTTTCTGTAAATAAAATTTAATCTATTGATATCTTACTTTGCACAAAGCATCAAGCTTAAATGAACTCCAAAAAATATTTTTATTTTATTGATTGATATCACCTATACATTAATAAGGAGGGAATAAATGATATTAACTAAATTATAAAAATATATTTTACACCTATTTATAAAATGATTTGTTACTAGTTGATTAGAAACGAAAATAAAAACAAATTAAACATAAAGGAAGTGTTTTTATAACAAAACTATTTTTATACCCACAATGGAATTTTATATTAATAAATAAAATTAATCACTATTATTGATATATATATTAATGAAATTTATATTTAATATGTTCTATCAAATGTTTTTAAATTCATTCAGTATGTTTGATAGTCATAAGGTATGAATAGATCCAAATTTAAGCATAAAAAGATATATTTTTCCAAAAGGCAATTTTTCATTATTTTGATGGAGAACCTATTTTAAAAGTAAATTTTGACACTTTTATAAGTCTTATTTGAAAAAATATACTTCATTTTTTAAATTGGGACATTAAAATTATATTAGTGTGTTTTTTGGTATTTTTATGATAAGTTCCATTTTTTTTGATGAATAATGAAAAATACTTTATTTTAATTGAAAATGGATTTTTTGTATCATTTATCTTTATAGTAAAATTATATTAAAAATACATTTTAGAGTATAATTAGTTCAATTAAACATTAATGAATCCAATTTAGGTCTTTGGAATCAATTTCATAATTAAATTTGATATAAAAACATTTCAAACTATTGAACTTCTTCACATTAAAAACCCACTTTCCCATTATATATGTGGGACTAATTTTAAATAAAATTTTATAAAAGTGTGAATTAAATTTGGTAAAATGGATTACCTATTTGTAATAAAAAGTTAAAAATTAGGAAGAATATTTATTTTCATTTGTAGGAATAAAAAAATTACCGTGGTAAAACATTTTTTTACCACGGTATAGGTAAAAAAATAAAACAGGTTAAAGTTAAAAATGTAATGGATTAAAATACCTAAAAAATCGCAAATTTAATAGTTATTTGAGGTATTTATCGACTCTAAACAACCTATAAAATATTATATGTTAGCTAAAGTTGTGTAAATTAATTCCAACTCAATGTGGATAACTTTAAATATAATATAATCATTATTTCAATCACTTAATCCCATATGTCATCATGTATAAGTACCACCCCTCACCACCCCATTTTGATTCATAAGACATGAAGCTCCTAAACTATATACCAAAAACACTTCTCCCCACTCTCTCCATGTCCTAGTTCATCTGGTATTACCCAAATAATAAATCCAAGGTCCTCAAGGGTCTCTCAAGGAGGTGATATTCAAGAGGTAATTTTCTCAAAATACATCTCTTAATTTATTTTCTTCTTCTATTTTATCTCCAATTACTTCATCCATCATGGAATGATAAATATTTAATCTTTTATATAATTTTGTTTTTTATAACATAATATCTCATAACCATTACATTTATCATCTTCTTTTATTCAAATAAAGGAAACTATTTTCCAAATTATGCCGGTTAATCACCTCTTTGAATAATGATTTTTTAGTTTTCCATTTCCACCATCATAGATGGTAATAAAAGTATAATTATGGTTAAATATAATTTTAATAGTTATATTATAACCTATTTCATGTTCTGTAACTAATAAATATACATAATATTAATTAAACTGAAACATGTTCATGATCGCACAAGAGCCTCGGCCCAATTGGTGAGGACTCGGCAAGTGCATCCAGGAGGCCCGAGTTCAAAACTGGGTGAAGATATATTTCTAGGTACTATTTTAGTACTATAGAAATACTGTAGCACACACTATTCGATACTATAGTATCCATAACTATTCATCCATTTGGGATTTCGGGCCACCGGTTTGGGCCTCTGTTCCTTTAAGTATTTCGGGCCAGTAAAGCTTTCGGGCCACCTCAAGGCCTTCAGGACACCTTAAGGCCTTAAGGCCACCTGAAGTTGTGCTTAATGATTAGGCATACTATATTAGGAACACACTCTTGATGGAGATTTAGAGCAGGCGCATCCACTAGAGTAGAATCTAAGAGGGTTTTTTCAAAAAGAGAGGGTATGGAATTTCCATTAGGATAAGCATGTGCTTTCACTAGAAGCCTAGACGAACAACCATGCAAAGGTGGAGAACTGATATCAAAATGAAGAAGCTGGGAGGAGGAGTTCCAAGTATAGTCCGTATATTTCCTAAGACCTACGGGTCATGTAATATCTGAGCCTATAGGCCTTGTAAGGGATCCCCATCATCCCTTGAAATAGGGGTTATAAAAAATCATTAAAAAAAATAAGGCCTTCAGGCCATTTGGGTGATACATGTCCATGATGGTTTGAAAAACCGACTAAATTAAACTAAACATTTACCATTAAAATTTTATAAAATGAATCATCATCATGTAAGAAATAAAAATTATAAATGGAAAAATTTAAAATTATGGAAGTGAATAAATACAATTTCATTCCACTTTTAGAGTTTTATTTCTATTCTACATGAAAATCCAGAATTATACACAAATGAAACGATCAAGAAAATCATGAAACAAACTCACCCAAAACAATTAAAATCATGAAATATTATTATTGAATGGGTGATAAGATGTTATAAAAATATCATATAAGTTATTATAAACATTAGTATATTTCATTAATGAATTAATATCTTTATTTAAACCCTTATAAAGAAGTTATAAGTACATAAAAATAATGGAAAACATGAGGTAAGGGATTCTTGTCTTGCTTTTTCTTCTATGAGATATATTCCTTATTCACCACTTAAAGTTTGTGTGTGGTGTATACATACTGAACTTTGATATATATTATCATTAATATCATTATATAAATGGTATTAAATGTTTTATTTGATAATTTTTTCAATAATGTATATGATTCATCTAATTACAATGTGGTAAGGGAATTCTTAACCCAATTTCCATTCATTGGGATAAACTTTTACTTACTTGATTATGTCATAATAAGTTTATCAGTGAGATGAATTTTGATTGTATAATGTTGTATTTATGATTATTTATCTGTTTTACAGTGAATACACAAAATTTATTATTTAATTATCACTTAAATGATATGATATTTATAAGGGATTTTATGTTAAAAATTATCTTTTAATGTTTACCTTAGAACACAATTTTTTTCCATGATAATATTTTTCTATAATTGTTCATAAAAATGTTTTTAATATTATACTATGTTTTTTTTTTCAGTAATTTTTACTCATGTTAGACTTTTAAAACATGAATTTAACAAATTCTTTTTATCATTTTCTAACAAGGTTCTTTATGAAATTTTCAATTAAAATACGGAAATAATTTTTTTTAACTTATACAACATGAGTGTATTTTCTTGATATCATGATGAATCAATGCCTTTAATCTTCCTTTATAAGCATAAAAGTTTATTTTAAAGGATTTTTTTTCTTTCATAATTGTGCAACATTTTAAAAAATGTTTTCAAAATATAAAGGATGTTTTACTAAAGAATTATTTTATGTGATATCTCAAAATTATTTTCCATCAATGATAACATTATTAGATGTTAATTATGATTTACCTGGGATATTATTCATGTAAATTATAATTATTAATTTTATGTATGGTTTATATTTATGATTAATTGATATTTATAAAACCTACTTCTTTTCCATGGGTTATGCTATGATGAAATATTTATGAAACCTATATATTTTCATGGGTTCTGATATGATGAATGATTTATATTCCCATGGAACACATATGTATGGTTTTCATTATGTGATGGGTGGGACAAAAATCTAACTCCAATTCATTGGGTAATGATATTATATCTAATGAGATAGATAGGACTGGAACTGGGATTGAACTCGGTTCGGACAAGACTGGATTGGGAAGTGAAACTGGTTTAGTAAAGGAAATTTCCACCTTGATAGTCATGAGATTGAACCTTGACTACTATTATGGTCTAAGGAGTGATCCCATTACACTATGATAGTATTATGAAAGATACATGACTACTTATGAAATTGTATTCTATGTTTATGTGTTTTCTATAATTTCATGTTTTATGTGAAAGTTATTCCTTTATGATTCTTATCATAGGAATTTTTATGATTTATTATATAACATAAAATTATGATATTTGATATGAAATATATAATTTTAAAATTTTATGTTCATATTCTTAAACCCTTATGTTTAGGATAAGATTCATATCTACATTTTTACCTTTATTGAGAATCTAAGTTCATATTTTTCTTACGTTTCTTTTTCCCGAGGGTACGAGGAAAGGTATCAAGTTTGATATGTTAGAAGGGTTCTAGTTAAGTGGTAATATAAGGGAGATGATGTAGATTTTTTCTAAACCAATTGTTTATGTTTCCTTATTTTCAAAGACATTAACAAAATATGATTCTGGTGTGGTTTTGTTATGTAATTAAATGAATTTTCATCCACTTAGATGTAATATCTATGTGTAAAAAGAGTTGTGCGTTACAATTAAGGATAATAAAAATTGTTATACTATCTCTTTTCTTAATCTAAAATTATCTATGAATCCTTTTTGATAATATCAAAGGGAGATTAGTTTATTATTTAAATGCGGGGGGGGGGGGGGGTTAAATTTCAATGAGAAGTTTTATGAGAGGTTGTATGGGGGAAAAGTTTTATGAGTATATCGATAAAATATTTTTAATCTCATCATGCTTATATTCCTACAGTGGTTATATTATTTTTTATTCACTTATTATTCAAGTGTTTTTGGTCATCCAAAATGGGGAGATTTTTGCGCTTCTCACCAATATTTTTTAATGATCACAAAGACTCATTAAAGTTTTTAATGATTTCTTGTAAGTTTTTATTAGTTAGTTATGATGACATGATGTTTAAATAATGAAATAACTTTGATTTATCCTTGAATTTCGTTAGTAAATGTTTTTAATCCATGGATGGAGGATACAATTCCATATAAGTACATTGAAGTAATTATAGGAGGCACTTGTTGAAGTTAATGGCTGTAGAAAGCACCGGCCAACCAATGGCATGCTCATTAGCGTTTCCTTCTTGAAGAAGACTATCAGAAAGATAGTGGAGGAGAACCCAGTACCTAGTGGTAGAAAATAAAATGGATTAACTTCCAAGTATCCCATAAGCTACATAGTGGAGTATTTCCAGTAAAAAGGGGCATTGAGAAAGAGCCCATTAGAATAGTATTTATGATCTTCAAAATGCATTGAATATGGTCTTCAATGACTTCATTTATACTGGTGAATTCTAAAATATTCATGTGTCATTTAGTTTCCATAAATAGAACTATTTGTGGTCTTTTCAACTCATCTTCTCAATATTCATCCAACATAAACATTCTATGATTTTCGGTTCTCTCTCAGAGTTCTCTCACTTTATAAATCATCTATTCTTATTTATAGAATGTCTTCCTATTGAGAAATATTTTCACACTCATATTTTATCTCATTCCCTAATAGTAGTTATTCATATTACTTATATTGAATCGAGAAAAAGATAGAACATTATTTATTACTATAAATATTCCCTTATTCATTGATTATCTTTTATTGATGCTTACTACCATTTATGTAAGGGTTTCAAGTTTCCTTTCCAGAAATGTTACAAGGCAAGGTAATATTCTCTTTGTGGTTTCTAGATATACCCATTAAAAATCTATTGTTTATTATATTTGGGTTTCTTACTACTACCTAAAAAAGAAAGAGAGTTTTGGAATCTTTTCTACCATTAAATCAAAGTGACTAATACATTAATTCCTCTAGTAATTGAAGTTTTATATGTAGGGGCACTTCTTGAGAAATTATCAAACTTCCTTTCCAAAGATTGTGTTTTATTTATTATTCACATTTTTATTTATTTATAACTTTCATTCATTATGATAACAAATTGATTAAACCATCAATTCATATAATTTTTTCTTTTTTGAATATCACATTATTTTATTCTTCTTATCTTATAAACATATTTAATTATATCATTGTTCTCTCAACTTCGATTATTTTGTATATCTAATCAAAAAGTTTTATTTTCCATTAATATTTATAAAAAAGTTTTTTCTTTGAGACATTAATTTTTTTACTTGAAATTTTAAATGTAAATTTCCTCCTTATTTTTATTTTATCCTATTCCAACCTACACTACAGAGTATTGAGGATGGTCAATTTTCATAAGGATATTTTATTTACATCAAGATTTATGAAGGTATTTTAATGATATTTTTCATATTAATTTTTTCTCAAAACCAAATTCATTCCTCAATTTGATTTGAATATGGATTGGATAATCCAAATAATATATTACATGTTTCATTCATGTGATATTGATTTTGGAGGTTCATGGACCTAGTTATTTCCACTTGTTGAGTTTTTTTAATGGTAAAACTATAACTATTATATAAATAGGGAACCTTTAGAGGTGTTGAATATATGTCCTTGTAGATCATATTTTTTTTGGACTGAGGAAGGATAGTCAAAAATCATTGGGCATGAATTGGTATAATGTACAATAAAGAAGGAATATATGATTTATTAAATGATGAAGGCTAATTAGAATTGAATATTTTTTTACACCAAGAAAGGATTCCTAAGAGTTTTATATTAGAAATAATTTTTTCTTTAAGGTTTCTAATCTTCATGGGTAGAATATGTTTAGTAGGGGGAATCATTATGGTTTGTGGGAACTTTTAATGTAATATCCATGGTTTTTACCTAATATGGCCTCAGATCGATTTTGATTTTGATGTATTGGGACCTTTTGAGGGGTAAAATAGTCATCATAACATAATTAATAACCCTATAAAAATTATATGAGGGTTTTGTGGGACTAAAAATATTTCAAATAACACTCAGGTAAATCCATAATGTATAAGTGAGTGCCACAAATATTTGAGAATAATATAATAAAAATATTATATTAATTTAGGGTACATATGTGTGTTTTTTTCAAAATGATGATATCTCTTGAATGAGACCACACATGGGAAACCTATGAGCATTATTGATCCTAAAATGGGGTGTTTACCCGTGGTGTAATGTTAGTTTAATTTACATATGTATTCCTGGGTTTTCATTTTCAAAAGTATGTTAATTAAATAATTAAACAATTTAATTAATTATCTTAATTTAGGATAAAATAATTGTCCACATATATTTAATCCTACTTATGCTGCCTCTCTAGGGTTAGTCACATTTTTTATTAAAAAACCATAGAGAGGGGAGGGGATAAGATTATTGTGGTGGAAGTAGTGATGGATCAAGGAGCGAAATTGGATCTTCGACAACATCAAAGGATGTATTTAATTGGCGATGAAGAACTAAAATATTATTCCAAAATCTAATTGAAGCATAAAATTTTTTTAATTAAGGCAGGAATTTATTATAATTTTAGTTATACTAATTTATTTCTTGACATGAACATGGATTTAATCTTCTTGAATTATATCAATAAACTGTGAGTCTACTCCGACCCTGCTATATTTTGGTTTTTATTGAAGCTATGAATTTTTGGCCTTTTATAGTTGATTTCATGACCGTCTATTTGATTTATGAAAAAACTATGTCCAAGACAAAAACAATCATCATTTCACCCTAAACTTTTTATATTAATGATTTCTCCATTAGTTCTACACATATTATTTACTAGTATTTATTAGCCACTGGTTCAAACTGTTCCATAGAACAAATTAATTTCATGATTGATCATTGGTTCCATGGATTTTTTTTTTCAAATTTGACATTATGGATTATTTCATGATGGAGTATTATATAAGAAAATAATAAATTTGGTGAAATGCAGGGTTTATGATTCAAGATTTAGAGCAAGCGTGATGATAGGACTTCTATAAGAGATGATATTTTTAGTGACATGTGGCCAAAAATAGTTTTTCGAAAATGATTGATCCTTAAAAGATGATTTATGATTATATAGTGATGATTAAGGGATAGATCATGAGTTGGTATGCACGAGAGATGGGGGGAGTCGACTTACATCTGATTTTATAATGAGGGATGACCAAAAACTACCTTGGAACAAGTATTGGTGATGGTCAATGTAGATTATGGTCATTTCAAGCATTAATGGGGGTAAAATTGATGGTAGTGGAGATAAAATTAGAAGATCCATCCCAAGATAGAGTGTTTGAAATTTTTTTGATTACACAGAATGATGTACACAACACACACTATGCATTTATCTAATGCGACACAAGGGTTTACATAAAATTTAAACATCACCCATTGTGTGCCTAGGCCAATACACCATGTGACCATGGGTGAATGATCTAGAATGTTCTAAGGATACATGCTCAGGGACCTCAAGTTCTACCACACACCATGTTGTCCTAGTGTTTCATGACTCATGAAAATTGGGTTTACACCAAGTACCACCATATATATGACACACTATAAGAAACCTTTATACAGTGTTTAATATACCTGAGACACACCATTTGGGATTGAAGAAAACGAAAAAATGGCTAACATGGGACAACAAATCATGTAACCCTAGGACATTCCCTTTAGTTTCCCTAATCTGAAATATTATGGATGGGCATGAGTATTTCACCCTCTTTATTATTAGATGGATTTTCTATTTCACCTGTTAGGACTAGGATCATCCCTTAAATTTATTATTTTAACCCTTTTATTATGATGTTGGGATGCCTCTATGAAAGAAAAAAAATCCCATTGATGCTTGGATGATTCTACCAAACTCTAGTGGAATCAGTGAAAAAACCCTCAATCATAGAAATCGAAATTAGAAAATATGGGAGGAGGAGATCCAAGGATCTTACTTAATTCAAATATATACCTCAAATATTTGATTAATGGCCTAAAAACCCCTTAATACAGAGAGAAGAGAATAATAGAGGGTATTATTCAACTAGGGTGTGCACACGAGAAGATGGATGAAAACATGGGGGTTACCCTCTTAAAAATCAAATGGGAAAAAGGTTAAAACATAATTTTATTTATATGTATGATTTGACCACATGTTTTTCTAAACTATGTGACAATAATGTGGTTGGAACTATTTCCAAACAATCCACCTCATACAATTTGATCACACAGTTTATAAAACTCTATGCCAAATATGGGGGTGGCTCTAAAACCCATCTACAACATCACATGGTTTTTCTATACAAATAATCATGGTTTTACCTTAACCATTCTCTAACCATGTAATCTAACCATTATTAGAATAAATTGAAATGAAATCACTAGAGGTTCGTGGTGCATAATAGTTTTCCCTAGAAGTGTGTCCCAAACTATCCTCCCTATGTAGAAACCAATGAAACTATCGAAACCCAACGTAGAGCTCTCAAGAAACACCTAAGAACCCAATCAAACCTCTAAGAATCATTATTTATATAAAAAATTATTTTATGGGTTTTCAAACCTTGTAATTTCATTCTAAATCTCTGATAAAAAATCAACCACTCAAGTAATATAAAATCTAAATTCTTCCTGAATTTTCAAACTCATAAGAACATGGGGTCTTACGTTGTTACCACCATGACACTTCTTATACCTAATAAGTATCTTAAACAATTAAAACAACATAAAAAACCTACTCGAGTCTCTAAACCATGCTTAATTCATCAAATTCAAATTCAAAACTTTAAATGAGATCCCGCTACACAACCCCAAACACTCGGAACCCAACTCATCAAAAGCCACGTTACCAATTTCCACCATAAAAAACTGCCAAGATAGTGTCCAACCACAATTTTCCATCCCAATACACCACAATTCCATCATTAAACTGACCATATATCTTATGGTGATTCCCTCCATACAACTTTTCTCATAATGGATGATTCTGGATCATGATGCTCCCCACTATTGGAATCGCTGACCAAAACACACGTATCAACAGTCCACTAACTCACTCAGTGCATTTTACATCACACCACATCAAAACACCCAAGAATTTTTTTAATAAATCTTTTACTATCTATCATCTCTATCTCTGAACCAAAATACATGAGAAGACATTAAATGCACATAGGACCTATATATGTGAACCTTCCCTTAAAAATCACGATGAAACCTTAGAATATTTTAATCATATAAAATTAGTTATGTAATTGATTAACTATACTATAATCCACAAGTTTACTTGGATTTCCATCTCAAATGAAACCATTTTCATATTTTCTCACCTGATTTACCCTTTGAAAAAAGTGATGAGACTAGGTCTCACCCACATAAATATGTCAAAAAACATGGATAAACTCACTAAACACCCTCAGGTCACACCAAGATAACATTGAGACTAATTATAATGCACTGGATATATCCAAAATCTCATACAAATATCAAATTTGGTATTTACATGGGTATAGATAAATCATACTTCAAGAGTCACTAGAATCCATGTGCCACCTCTATCTTCCAATGAACAGTCATGGAATGTAAATGACCCTTACCACACAAGGTTCATCCTTCAACATCATATGGTGGTCTCCCCAGTATACATTATTCCTTATACTACTCCTCAAGAATCACCTAAATAGGTTCCAACACCACTTGCATGCCGATCCTCCCAATCAACTTTTATCTTTCGACAATAACACTTAATTGTGATAAAATCATAAATTGACCATTCTACCACACCCAATCCATTTTCAAAAAAACCCCTCACCACATGGGAACTCATCATTTTCATTAATCCTTAGAAAAACATGCATGAAATGTTTTACCAATTATATCATTCTTCATCTTGCACCCAGTCACCCACTAATGAAAAATTTAAATGGGTACCATGTGTAACCAGCATGTACCGTTCCTATCTCATCCAATTTAAGAGAGAATGATCCCAAACCACCATATCAAATCACCGAACTCACTCTCCCATGATTCACACAACACCAAGTTCAACATGACCATTCTTCACATCATGTTAGTCATGAAATTACAAGATTCTCTTAGAAATCCTTCTCAAAATCTATCACATTACACATGAAATGATTTTTATTACATGATTGAATTTATCATGACGTCATTACAGTCATAACTATCTACCCATGATCTGACCATGCCACTAAAATCACACCCACAAAAAATAGTGTTAGGCCCTCAAATGGTCTTAACTTCAAAACTAACCAAACCCCAAATTTATTAGCACACAAGGTCCCTATCATTACAAAATACCCAAGTAACCAGCATGACTATATAACTTATTCATTTGAAAATAACATGCACTGTTGTCACCCATGGAGAACCTAATAGTGCTACCATCTATATGATAACTCTTACACAGGCTAACCCTTCTTATGGGTCACTAGGGACTCCCTAAAAGTCCAAAAAACCAGGTATCCCAGAGGGTCATGAGCACATATCATCATCACTCTATATGATCCATGCCAAAAAACATAATCATGTGGCCTATTTAGATAAAATTATATTCCAATATTTATAGGAATACCCCATATAAGTTGTTACTGGTCACTTTAAATAACTGAACCTAAATGAAAAATTCAACTCACATCACCTTATAGAAAATCGTACAAAGAGAACCACTATTACATTGTTAGGTTAAGTAGAGATTCAATCCATGATGACTAAGAAAACACCATATAGGTTGTTACTGGTCACTATTAAAAACCAAACCGAGGGAACTCACCATTTTCAAGAATCTACACATCAAACTTCTCCCTGTAGAATCTCATCAAACTATAATAAAAAATAATGACATCGTCCTCAATAATCCATAGTAAGGTAAAACTACAACTGCATTCCCAATTAAGTAGAATACTATTCCAAGATATATGGTAAACACCATATAGTTTTTTATCATTACTTAATCTAACATATGTTAAACTCACCTTCACATGGTGTACCTATAAGGAATAAACTACCCTTATCGACCACTATGGGTCCCAACTCATCCCCTAATAAAGGGACTATACCACCAGCATCTCCATATGATCTATAATACCTACCACCAGATTAATATATATATACATGTCATCCAAAATATATATAATTCCAATAGGTACTTATATGAATACACATCATACGAGTAGTTGTTGATACCTTAAATAGTTGGTTCTCAATCATCATTTAAAACAATAACAATATCAAACATATATCCTATAAATCCCATATCCCTGACGTGATGCATGATTAATAAGAAAAATTTATATATACATTTTGGATACATTTATTTAAGGTTTAATTATGCTTTATTCTATAATGAAATGGGTTTTGGATTATTTTTTAGGAATTAGGAATTCCAGAATCAGAGGAGAAGTTGCTAAAAAATAGAAAAAACAGGCTTTATATGTCGTGAAAGGCATCCAAGATGTGTATTCCTCATTCAAAACATACATGGGGAACCAAAGGCTATCCCATGAATATTTAGACGAAGTGAAGCTGTTACACGATGTGTAAATACATTAAACATCATGATATATTCAAAATTATAATACCAATGGATTTTAAAGATGTACATCAAATACATAACATGAATAATTTACATAGTGTTAAATGTTATAGATCTCATCCTTCCAAAGAAATAGAACATGGATTTCACAAGATAAATGTTTTTAGAGAATATTTTTTATATGAAGTATATGATGTGAGGCCCACTTACACATCATGTACATGTTATGAAAAAATCCACTTAAAGACAATAAAAAATGGTAAGACATTACACATCATGTAATTTTTGAGTCTATAAATATGCGAGCCCCCTCCTCCACGTACAAAGAGTTTTTTTGAGGTAGTCGATCATTCTTGTTTCTTCTATATTTCTATTGTGTTTTGTTCAAAACCAATTGTTATTTACTATTTTACTATTTTTATCAATTTGTTTGTTGGTACATTCCATTATAGTTATGTGGGTTATTGTTCTACATTTATTTTCATTCCTTATCAAGATTAAATGATATTTTTTATACCTATAGAGACACATGATTCTCATACATGATTATTTCATCTTTTTATATGAATATTCATTACATTTACAAGGACCCTGTCTTAAGCATTAAATATTCTAGTTATTTTAAAACTAGAAATCACATAATTTACCCAATTATCTACTAGTTTTTTATTTTTATCTAATTAGGAAAAAATCAAAAAAATTAAACCCATACATTACAATTGGACACTTATACTAAGTATCCATTTTTCATTAAAACAAAAATATTTAAAATAAAACATGATTTATTATGCTGATATATCTTCATAATTTCCCTTGATCTAATAATTTTCCCAAATCTTCTTTAAACCCTATGAATAACATTTTAAAAGTTTGGACGAGCATAAAAGATTAGTATGGGACATAAATAAAGAAAATCATTAGTCTGGTGAAAACATGGAATCCCATTAAAAATCATTTGGTAAAAACTCATTAACATGAATAAAAAATCATAAAGGTGCCTTGGGAAATCCTTATTATATCACAATTGAATTAAATCTTACAAATAGAATAAACTTATTTTTGAATTTAATCTTTGGAGAACCCAATGAATTAGAGAGCTATAATGGTTCTCACCTGTCATATCTTGAGCTACAATGGGTCTCAACCTATCATATCCTGAGCTATCATGGGGTAAACCTGTCATATATTGAGATATAATAGGATAAACTCACAATAAAAAATTTCTAAGGAATATAACCTAAATAAATCACTTTAATAATCTTTTAAACCCATGAGAAAACACTTTGAGACATCAAAATACCCTTTTCATATAAAAATCACTTTTTAAAAATTAAAAACACATACATAATAAAGAAACAACTTTATTTGGAAGGGAATATGAAAATATATAAATGAAACAATAAATAATTAAGGAAACACATAAGTTTTAGAAACCACTCATTTCATATTACTTAGAAAACATTCCCCTTTATTTTTTTAAAAAAATAGTTAAAAATGAAAATTTAAAAGAGGGTTTTTAAAAGAAATTCCCTTTCCCTGAGTCCGACTCATCACGTAGAATCATTATATTCCAGAATAATAATATTAGATTAATTATTTACTTTCTTTATAACATTTAAATTTTTATTATTTATTTTATATCACTTATTATCATGTTATATCAATTAATTAATTATTTAATATAACATCTAACATTTTGCCGATATTTAGTACTTGAGTCGAAAACGACTTTGGTATGATGTTAATAGTCAAAGTGTTAAGTTTTCCATAATCTAAAAAATAAAATTCTTGAAATAATAATCACTTTTATACATCAATTATAATTTTAAATTAAACCATTTATGTAACATTTTGAAAAATGAACAACATTATAATCATAGAGATGGTAGGTCATACATACGCATGAGCAAAATTTGAAAATTTCAATGACTGTTATGAAAAGAAGGTAATTGTTATTTTTTCTTTAAATAATGATAATAATTTCATAAATAAAATATTAATAATTTAAATATACTTATATATATCATTTATGTTATATGGTGATGAAAAACGAATCACATCGCTTCGTGGAGGTGATGGTCGACACCTACGCACAAACAATGTTATCATTTTTATGCGTATAGAAAGGTAAGAACATAAATGATATATTATTATTTCATAATGATAATTATGTCATGAATATTATATATAAACATTAATTACATAATTATAACCATCATTGAAAGATGGTGATGAGAAATGAATTATATCAGTTCACGAGGTGGTAGTCTTTCGTACATATAAACAATCGATTATTTTCTCATTTGATGGAAGTGGAGATGGATTTAAGTGATGGTATTAACATAATAACATCCGATTATATTGAGGAAACTGGATTTATTATTTAATCATGGTTTAATACAAATTTAAGTAAGTGGAAGAAGAAATAAAATAGAAACACTTAATTAAAAATGATACCTTTTCTTTGGACGATCTTCTTCGATTAATACATTAACACCTCTAAGGAGGGTTTTATTCATAAAACAAGTCATATAGAATGTTTAAAGTGAGTATAATAATTTATTTAGTCATATATTTGCTGAAAAAATAGGTTTTGATGGGTATTAAAATGATATAAATGGGTGCCCTTTTATAGGAGAGGGGTGTGGCACTCTTGGAATTCTTCAAAATATTAAATTAATATAAATTAATATTCTATTAAAAATGTGTCCAAAGTGATTTATTTAGAAGATAATATGAGTTTGGGTAGAAATAAAATCAAATAATAGAAATTATACATGTTTATATTATATTTGTATTCTTTATCTTTTTGATTTAACCGTTTTAACTCTTACCATGATATCTTGTAATTTACACTTTAAGAGTTAATATAATTACCATAAAATGTCGAATAGAAATAAATGAGTCATTGAAAAAATTTTATTCTATATAAAAATTATTTGAACTAAATTTATATTTTTATAAAATTTCTATAATTTAGTAAAATATTATTTATTTTAAAATATCAATAATGTCAATTTTGATAGTATCCATTACTTGACTTTATAAAAACATCATAACAACATGATAAATTAGAAAAAATAATTATAAAACATCAATAAAATGTGAAAGTAATCTAAAAAATTCTTTTATTACATTAATCATCTAAATTAAATTTATTTTAGTATTTTTAATATCATTTATTTGATATTTCCTTTGATTAAAAAAATACCGCATTATCAATGTGAAAGATTTTAATTAAATTATTTTTTCTATAAAAATTACAAATAAATTATAATGATAAATATAAAAGTTTTATATTTCAAAATACTATTTATAGTCAAACATATCCATTTTATTACCCCATATTAAAAATATCTCACTTGTTAAAAAAACTGCGACAAAATTGAATTTTCTTTGAATATAATATTATAAATGTCATACTCTCATCCAAGTGGCTTCCAAAAGACATAATTTAGGCTCAAAGATAATATTTTTGTTTAAAAAACTCATCCAATTAAATTATTATAGTTTTTAGTATAATTTTATAATATTTATAATATTATTTTAACCCTTAATTACCTGATTTACCTTTAACCGTGTTAATAAAAAATTTCTAAAGTTACTATTCATTTTGCCTATAAAAATGGACCTATTTACCTAATTTAGTCCTTATGATTCAAAATATGGAATCAATTTTTCCAAATTCAATAATAATAATTTTTATAATTTAATTAAAAATTAATCTTGTTTATGGAATGTGAAAAAAGGGTTTTAACCTAAAAACGTTCAAAATATTGAAATGTGTTTATATCCAAATTCAATGTGAAATTGATTCAAATGAACTAAATTGGTTTAAATTATTAAAAATTAATCTAACTATTCAATAAAACCAATAAAATATATAATTTAACACTATAAATAAATTTGATGAAATAGAAATTTTCAATTAAAATGTAGTATTTTTTCACTACTTATCAAAAAATGAAACATATCATAAAAAAATAAAAAATTCAACCACATTATGTTTTTATATTTGTCCTTAAAGTAATAGGTTTAGTTTTTAAAATATAATTTATAAATGTTTCAAAACCTATATTTAAAACAAATGCTCCATAAAAAGACTGCAAATTACAATTTTTTCAAAAATACTTCTTTTATACCTAAAATTGGATTTTTTATTATATCATGTTTGTAAAACATGTAAGAATATTTTTAGACATTAGATTAAATATTATATATATATATAAATACTTAATATAATCTAATAAGAGTTATTTATTTATTTATTAGTATAAAACACATTGTGCACATTTAAATAGTTTTTTCAGAAAAACATTTCATTTTATTTTGAAAAGGGGTTTACATTCATTTATAAATAATTGGTCAACAAAAAATTAAATATATATACATTTGTAAACCAAATTTTCATAACTCAATTAATACTATTTATTCCTTCTGTTATAACAACTGGGTTTTAATGGTATCATTTAAATAAAAATATTTTCTTGTTTGCTTAAGCTTGATGTTGTGTATCATATATGTTATCAAACTTGATATTTATTTTTTTAAAAACTCAAGATGTTAAATTCTCCACCCCTTAAATAAATTTCATCCTCAAAATTTTAATTCAGGATAAAAACATGTGGTTTGAATTTTCAAAATACTATTGTTGAAATCCCACATTAGAAAAAGGATTAGTGAAACTACCACTCTAAAATTAAGAAAGTGAAGTAAGAAGGTCATATGATATAATACAAAGTATGGTTCAATGTAGAAAAACATGGATATGAAAGAAAAAATGAATATCATGTTATGATGGAGAGTGATATATAACAAGTTTATGAGAATGTTAACAATCACACAACCATAATTCTGTGATGGATGAAAAGGTCATTGAGTTTTTAGTAAGAAAATTAAATGAATATTGTTTTAATTTTAAGATCATTTTCATAGAGTTGAGGAATTTATTTACATCCTATAATAATAAAATGAATACATATATATAATTGAAATGTTGAGTTTCATCCTTTAATAAATTTCTACCACAAACTCATCTTTTTCTCCAAACAATGAGTATGTATGATGAATTTTTCATGTCTGAATCACTAGATTCAACTTCTATATAATCAAATAATCCAAAAAAGATTAAATATATACTTACAATATCTTTATAAATTTTTCAAATACAAAATTTTTATTACAAGAAAAGATATTTCCCCAAAAATAAAAAACCTTATATGATAAAAAACTACTTCAATTTCCAAAATTCTACTATAATTCCCAAAGTTCAACATAGACCATTTAGAAAAAGTCTATAAAATTCCTCAAAAATAAGTTTAAAACCCAAATATAAAAAGGATTTTATCTCATAATCTTCCAAAATTATTTTTAAGAATTATTTCTAAATAGATTCAATTACCCTTGAAGTCTCATACCAAAAAGTAAATTCCTTTATCACATATTCTACATGATAGGTTAATCATTCCCATAAATAACCTGAATAACCATAAAATCATATTTCCCTATAAAATACAATTAAAATTTATTTATCCAATAAAATACCACAATAATCTCTTTACCTTAATCATATAATGATCTCAAAATAGGAAGTGTCTTCCAAATAACATTAAAGACTCAATCACCGAATCATTTTTTAATCCCAAGGTTAATTTTTTGATGAAAATTATTTTTATAAAATAAACTTATTATTCATACATAAATTTGTTTATCTAAAAAAGAAAATTTTATACTAACTAGGAATTCACATAGGCCAGTGGTAGGCAATGCGGCCTTGTCGCCCTTTGGTTGTGGGTTCAATTGACGTGACTTTACCATACGCAATGGGTTGTCACCCATTCTATGGGTTATACTTTTTTGAAACTATAAAATTATTATAAAAATCTAAAAATATGATAAATTCCTAAAACAATAACTATAGAATGTTTTAACCTTAACGGTTATCTCATAACATTAATTTTAAATCCAAAAAAAGTAATAACCCATAATTACCTCAAAAATAAATGTCTCTAAAAATAACGATAATCACCTTAAAATTTCATAACATAAATCCTAAAAAATTCTTTCTAAGACAATTAAACTTATGATCAAACTAAATATTATAAACTTATAATGATATAACTGAATCTTAAGAAAACATCCCAATCTCTAAAGTTGTTTAAACCCTACTTTGATACCAACTTTAAGGAAGCAAACTTAAAAATTACATATTATAGTTATTTTAAATAAAAAAATAACATTATTTTCCCAAGGATATTTTAGGTTCAGTTTTTTATAGAATTGTGAACAATTATTAAAAGTTAAACCCATATATTTCAAGTGGACACTATTACTTAATATATATTTTTTCCATAAAGAAAAAATATTTAAAATAAAACATGATTTCATATGTTGATATGTCTTAAAAGTTTTATATTAATCTCATCCTTATACCAAATCTTTCTTAAACCCTGTGAAAAAGATTTTAAAACTTAGGATGAGCATTAATACGTATAAATGAATATAAAGAAATAAAATCATTAGTCTAGTGAACATATGAAAACCCATTAAAAACCTTTTCTTAAAAAATCATTAGCATGCATAGAAAGATCGAGAAGGTGACTTGGGACATCATTATAATATCACTCTAACATTCACCCTTACAAATGAAATAACCTTGCGATCTAATTCCATCTATGGAGTACCCAATTCATTTGACATCTATAATGGGGCACACCCATCATATCTTAAGCTATAATGGGGCTCAACCCATCCTATCTTGACCTATAATGGGGCTCAACCCATCCTAAATTGATATATAATGGGATAAAATGATAATAATTTTTTTACAAGGAGTATATCATTAATAAAACACTTTAAAACTTTTTTAAACCAATGAAAAAAATACTTCTAGACATCAAAATATAATTTTAATTTAAAAAACACTATTCATGTATATAAACTGTGTATATAATAAAGAATAAAATTTAATTGGAAAGGAATATGAAAACTTATAAAGGAAACATTAAATAATTATACTTTCATGAATTTGGGATAATACACTCATTCCGTATAAGTTAAAAAAACCTTACCTTTGAGTTTTGTAATAAGAGTTGAAAATAGAACATTAAAAGAGTGTTTTTAAAAGAAAGGCCATTAGCTTAAGTCTAAATCATCATGTACAATATTTATCTTCATAAATAATAAAATTTGGTTAATTATTTACATTATTTATAAAATTTAAATATTTATTATTCCTTTTATATCATTTATTACCATGTTATATCAATTACTTAATTATTTAAGTTAATGTCGGGCGTTTTATCGATATTGAGTACTTGATTCCAAAATGAATTTGGTATGATTTCAATAGTTTAAGTGGTAATTTTTTCATAATATGATGAATAATATTAATTAAACAATAATTAATTATATACATTAATTATGCTTTAAATAAAAAAAATTTATATATTGTTATGAAAAATGAACAGCGTTATAATCATGGAGATGATAGGTCGTACACACGCATAAGTAAAGTTTACATTTTTAAATTATCATTATGGAAGGAAGGTAATTATTATTTTATATTTCTAGAATTATAATAATATAATCAATATAATATTAGTAATTTAAATATACTGATATATATATTATCTATGTGATGTGGCGATGAAAAACAAATCATATCGATTTGTGGATCTAATAGTTCACACGTACATACAAATGACATAATAATTTTTATGTGCATAGAAACGTAAGAATTTAAATGATATATTAATATTTAATAATTATAAATATTTCATTAATATTATATATAGGATTTAATTCCATCATTATAACTATTCATGAGAGATAGTGATGGAAAATGAATTATATTGGTTCGCGTGGTGGTAGTCTGCTGTATGCACGAATGATTAATTATTTTCCCATTTGATGAATGTTGAGATAGATTTAGTTAATGATATTAACATATTAATATATAATTACATTTATTATAATGGATTTATTTCATCAGGGTTGAATAAGATTTGAAGGAAGTGGAAGAAGAAATAGAATATAAACACTTAATTAAAAACAATACATCTTCTTTGGACGAGCTTATTTGATTAACACCTTAACACCTCTAAGGAGGGTGTTATGTATAAAATAAGTCTTCTAAAATTTAGGGAGGGATTCTTGTAAGGTATTGATAGAAAAAATATATTTTTAAGTGTATTGAATTGAGATGAATGGGTGCCCTTTTGTAGTGTAGGGGAGGGGTACTCTTGGAATTCTTCAAAATATTAAATTTATACAAATTTATTTTATATTAAAAATGTGTCTAAAGTGATTTATTTAGAATTTAGAATGATTTTGGGTCGAAATTAATTCATAAAATGAAAATTATACAAGTTATTATTATTTTTAACCATTATTCATCTGTTTTAACCCTTTTAATTCTTACCATGATATCATGTAATTTACACTTTTAGGGTTAATATAATTATTAGAAATTGAAAAACGACCAATAAACTAGTAATTGATGAAATTTAATGACTTATCTAAATTATTTGGTTGAAATTTAGTTTTTATAATTTTTTTTCATTTAATAAATATTATTTATTTTAAAATATTAATAATGTTATTTTTGATAGTATTCATTACTTGACTTTTTAAATATATTATAACAAAAAGATAAATTCGAAACAATAACTATAAAACATTACTACCATTTTAAATAAATAAAAAATTCTTGTATGACATTATCCATCTAAAATAATATTTATTTAATTATTTTTAATATAATCTATTTTATATTTCCTTTAATTAGATAATTACTTCATTATCATCATGCAGACCTTTAAGTAAATTATTTATTCTTTAAAAATTAAAAAAAATTCATAATAAATATAATAATTTTATATTTCAATGGATTATTTATAGTTGAAAATATCCTTTATATTATCCCATATTAAAAATATTTCAATTGTTAAAAACAAGTGTTATGAAATTGACTTTTATTTGAATATAATATTATAAATGTCATACCCTCAATAAAATGGATTCAAAAGGTCATAATTGAGGCCCATAGATTATTTATTTCTAAAAAAACTAATCCAATGAAATTAGGACATGTTTTAGGGTACTTGTATAAAATTTATAATATTATTTTAACCTTCAATTACCCAAGTTATAATTAACTGTGTTAATAAAAAAATTAGTAAAGTCACTATTCACATTGTCCACAAATAAAAGGGACCTATTTAGATAATTTTATCAACTTCTTACAAATATGGAATCCATTTATTAAAAATTTAAAACATAAAATTGGTATAAATTAATTAAAAATTATTCTCACTTACAGAACAAGAGAACTGGTTTTTAATGTTAAAATGTTTAAAAGATTGAAAATTTTTATATCCAAATTCAATGTGAAATTGATTCCAATGAACTAAATTGGATTAAATGATAAAACTATATTCTAATTATACTGTTAAACTACTTAGATATATAATTTAACACTATAAATAAATTTTCTGAAAAACATTTTTCCATTAAAATGTAGTATTTTTTCACTATTCATCAAAAAATGAAACTTATCACAAAAATATAAACAATTCAACCAGAGTAAATTTTTATATTCCAATTTTAAATAAGAAGTTAATATTTTTTTCAAAATTTAGTTATAAAAGTGTCAAAAACTAAATTTAAAACAAGTCCTCCATTAAAATGCAACAAAATTACCTTTTTTGAAAAATACTTATTTTATTACCAAAAATGGATTTGTTCTTATATCAAGTATATAAAAAACATAAGATAAATTTTAAAAAATATTTTTAATATTATATATATATTAATTAATTAATATATTTCAATAAGGGTGATTTTTTATTTATTTTTATAAAACACACTTGTTCACACTAAAATAGTTTTTTCGAAAAATATTTCCTTTTATTTTAAAATGGGGGTTTTCATTCATTTATAATTAATTGGTCACCAAAGAATTAATTGTATATACATTTGTATACTATATTTTCATAATTCATTTAATATTATTTATTCCTTCCATTCCAACGGCTTGGTTATATTGGTGACATTTAAATAACAATATTTAGTTGTTCACTTATGCTTGATGTAGTGTATCATGTATGCTATTGAACATAGTAGTTCGTTTTTAAAAAACATAGGATGTTGTAACATTATAAAAAATCATGCCTGAGGACCTAATAGTTTAGTTCCCTTAGAAACTTATAAACATAATCTTCTAACTTGGTGAAAGATATTCAACATATCGCATAAAGATCTCCTCTTTTAGTTGTCTACACAAGCATACCCTACTTAAAACCTTTCTTCATAACCCACAGAAAGGAAAAATAAGAAAGTGTGACATAAAATTATCATTAAGGGAAAATAGGGATGATATAAAAGCCTGAAACAAGCATAAGGGTATGAGAAAATGTTCATAACATTGGAAAACTATACCCTTCATATCAAAGATTATAAACATGAATCATGGAAAAATTATTGGTAGCTCATAAGACATGAATCATAAGGAAATAAAAGAACATGATCCATGAGAGAAAACATTGTCATAAGAGATATATTTGTGGAATGCATATAGTAATAGAAAATCATATGTCAATGCTACCCACCATGACATTCATAACATGTTTGGATTTGGATAACCACCCATGTACCTGGTTTGGGCTAGGTATGAACTCCCATGTACCATCTTTCATGCATGTTGAAGTTCTAAAGGATTGAATAATAACTGGGAGGGGGGGGGGGTGAATCAGTTGTTATATTTTTATAAGTTTCAAGACTTTTAGAAACATAACCCCAAAAAATTTTAAATTTAATTTTATTATCATCTATTAGTAAATACTCATTCAGAAAAAAGTATGAAAGAAAGTAAAACACACTTGATTTATAAGTTTTGGCCTCTGTTTGAGAACCTACATCCTTTCCATAGCCACTCCCACGGGTCTATGAAAATTAACTATTCAAAAGAAGTGAATAAAACTTGTTCCAAATCCCATTATACACCTTCTATCTCCCGATAGAAATGATTATAGTAACTCTTGTCAGTTTACAATGTCTTCTTATAAAAAAATTGATCCATAAAAAAGAAATAAATAATTTATTCAAACTAATCCACAAAAGATCCTGGGTAAGATGTCCCAGAGTATGATGGACTTCAGTCTGTTGAACACAACCTTTTAGGCTCAATCGGATCGACTCAATACAATGCTATCTTTTTCAGTATACACTTCTCAAACTCTGAACAAAGGCTTGGCCCAATCTTTCTCAGGATGATTGACTCAATAAAATATTCTTAATATGATGTTTCTCAATCTAGTTTACAAAACAACTAATGATTGATCTTTAAATAATATCTCTTTTAGGAAAGAACTATCACTCAAATTCTTCAGAGATTCACCTTTTCAAGTTATGTGAAAAGATGAAAAGTATGAATGTGATGGGATTCTATTTATAGGCACCTTGGAATGGAAAAAGGAGGTAAAATGAATAATTTTCTTACTTACTAAAATTTCAAATCTCCAAAAAAAAAACTCACATTAAAACTTCAACTTTAAATTCTTAAAAACTTCTCAATATTTCTATGAAATAATTATTCTTGAACGTATTAACTTTTATTCAGGACAGTGTAACTTCCTCATCTTCATTATAGTGAAATTTAATCAACTCACTTTATTCTGACTTTATTCTTCTTCTCATTACAATCTGGAAATATTTCATTGTTTATTACGATATAACTATCTTTAGCTTCTCATTACAATGTGGCTATCATCCTCATTACGATGAAATTCCTTAGCAGATGAATTATTAATGTCACAAATCATCTGTTTGAAAAATTAAACTCTCCATTTTATTTGTCTCAAGTAATAACAACACTCTTAGAATAATCAATTATTTTCATAACCAGTCTCCCTTTAATGGTTCACCATTAGAAAATCTAATCACTACGATGTTCTGAATCCGATGTGTTATTAGTGTTAGGAATTCATTTGATGAATCTGTGTATGTTCTTAATCTGATGGATATAAATCTTATCTTAGTCTAATAGATCTTCCTCCTCATAGTCAATTTGATTAACTTTCCTTCTCAAAGTACATCATATGGAATCCTAAAAATGATGAAATTATGATTTTAATGTAATTATCATAATGTTGATAAATCCACTCAGTAAATTTGAAATTATTCAAACATCATCAGATTTACACATTCACACTCCGGATAAAATTCTATGTTTGGAACTTATGGATCCTATCGTATGTATCCAGATGTGTGGAATAGATATAATTCATAGTCCATGAAAAACCTACATTATTAAAAATCATTAACCATGAGACTTAATCATAATTTATGAGAACTCCATGATCATCAAATAATCATATGATTTTTGGATTAGAATGTTTTATTACATTTTAGGATCTTACTTTACTTTCTCAACAAATATCTCGAGAAACATTCTGACTTCCCCACTCTGAAACCTCATACATTCTATCAAACTCTGAGTCTGATGGATCTAAGATTCATTTTGATGGATTTGAGACCAATTATGCATCTAATCAAATACTTCATCTTTCTAAATACTCCTACAACTAGTGCTGCTCATTCAAATATTCTATGTTCGGTGCTTATTAGTTTGAAAACCTATTTTTTGAAACCCGCGTCTGGAAAAAACTTTAACAAATAAAAAAACATTTATCCCCCTTTATGTTCGGGTTCAAATATTAATAAACATTCAACTTTATTAACAAAAAATCAATCTGATGGTCTAGGTTCGATCCTTAAAAACAAAAACATTCTTATACAAAATGGTTAGTTATCAACGAATAAAAAGACATTTTTTTAAACACCTCACAAAGGTTCTTCAATATCTCCCACTTGTTTTGTTAAAACATTTTTCATCTATCATTTTTTTCTATAACTCATCTTTTATAAACAAATCATGTTTTTATGTTTTATCAAAACATATCCTTTCTCAAAAGAGAGTGTCCTAACACCACACTACTCGATAAAATAATTTTTTTTGAAGGAAATACATCCCCCGGTGATAAGAAAATTTTGTGGAAATGTCAAGATAAACTCGCCCTTAATTTTATTTTCCTCTCACTTTTAGTTTTCTCTCCCCCATTTTTTGATAACCACAGCTTCAATTTCATTTAAGAAAGATAAGTAATTTTTTTAATAAAGTATATTGTTGTTTCATTCTCTCAACCTTTGTCAAAAAAATCCAATGCATGGTTTGAGAATTCCTTATGAGGTTTCAGAAGTCATAAGAGGAGACTGAAAATGAATTTTCAACCTTAATTCCACGAATATCTCTTTCAGCATAGCTTTTTGGAAGATATCAACAATTTGATAATTTTTTAAGATATATTCCATCTTAACATATCCAACATTAACATTATCTTTATAAAGTGAAACTTTACATCAATTTATTTTTATCTTGAATGTTGGACAAGATTTTTAGAAAAATAAATTGCACTCTGATTATCACAATGTATCTAAAATGGTTTAGAAAATTTTAATTTCAAGTTATCCAACTGAATATTCATCCACAACATTTGAGAGAAATCATAAGTAGATATAACATATTTTAATTAAAATATACTTAAAGTTATTGTAATTTTCTTCTTACTGTTCCAAATCAAAAAACATTATCCCAAGAAAAATGTTCCACCCGATGTTGATTTTGTATCATTAAAATATATATCCCTATCAGAGTCAATATAACCCTGAAACAACATTTCACATTTTTTTATATAATAAACCTTGTGAAGTTGTTCCTTTAAAATATCTTAGAATTCTATTTGCTACCATTATATGTTATTATTTTGGATTACATTGATACCTAGCACACAAAGTTACCACATAACCAATATCATGAATTGAGGCTGTAAGGTAATGTAAACTTCCTATCAGCTTTCCAAAGTCTTTCAAAAGTATTTACTCAACCTTTGGATTATATATATAGGAGTATAAAATTATTTAGATTCTAAAATCCAAAAATTCTTTAACAACTCCTTGGAATATTTTTCTTTATATAAAAAAAGTACTTTTAGTTTTTTGAACATATAATTCAAGGAAGAAAGGTAATTTTCCAAACATTGATTTTTCAAATTTCCTCTTCATTTCCTAATAAAATTCAACAAAAACTTTTTATTCCTCACCATAAAAAATTATATCATCCACATACACAATAAAAATTATCATTAAGAAGATACCTTTTTTGACATACAAGTTATTATCAATATTTTCTTTTAGAAAAAGTTTAATATTCTCAAACAGCTATCAAGTTTTGAATACCAGGAAGGTAGAGCCTATTTTATCCCATAAAAAGCATTATTAAATCTAAAAAAATGTTTTCATCCTCACCAATTAAAAATCCATAAGGTTGCTCAATGTAAACTTCTTCCTCAATCTCACCATTGAGAAATTCTGACTTTATATCCATCTGATATACTTTATAATTCCGATGAGAATCCACTGCTAGAAACATTCTAAAAGTTTTTTTAATCATGAAACTATGGAAAAGGTTTCTTAAAAATCCACACCTTCCACCTATGTATAGACTTTACACACAATTCTAACTTTGTTTCATGAATTTTTAACATAAACATACAATTTGTTTATATAAACCCATTTTCACCAATAAAATTTTTATTTGCTGTTCGTGGAACAAGTTCCCATGTTTCATTTTTGTCAATATAATCTAACTCTACATCTATAGAATACACCCATTCTTGTTGTTGAATAGATTTTAAAACTGATTCCAGTTCAACTTTTGAGTTAAGTGATGTTTGATTTTCAAATTTCTACTTTCTTCTAGTCTAAGATGTATCCTTTTAATTTCTAATAATATTTTCGAAATCAACTTGTTTTTTAAGTTAGGAAATTTAAAAGTTTCTTTTCCAGCTAATATTTCCTTATCAAACAATTCTCCAGAATCTTGGTAAGGATGTTTTGTGTTACTATCATTGGAAATATCCAGTTTATCCTCCTCAACATTCTCAATATCATTTTTAATAATGTTTTATTTTCAATTACTTTCACTTAAAATAAGTCCAAAAAACATTCTATACATTTGTTATAGCTTGTATAACTTCTACCATTGGGTGAATTGCCTATAAAATTTCATTCCTCAAATTTATCATGAAACTTTACCATATTATGTTTTTTGATTTTAAGTAAACATGGAATTACAAAAACATTAAGTACTTCAATGAAGGTTTTTTTTATAACACATTTCAAAAGAAGTCATGTTGGTTTCTATTCTCGGTAAGCATATATTTAAAACATATACAACAATACTAAAAAATCCTATCCAATAGAACATTGAAAGTTTTTATTATGCTAACATCCTTTTTCCCATTTCCACCAAACTTATATTATTTCTTTATGAGACTCCATTTTGAGGTGGATTATAGGGAGAACTATACTGATGTCTGATACCATGCTTTCTCAGATAAGTTTCAAAAGTATTGATTGTGAATTTAGTACCATTATCTAATCTCAAATTCTTTATATAAGTCACTATTTATTTCTCAACTTATTTTCTAAAAAACATGAACATTTCTATAGACTTTGACTCATGTTTCATAAAAATTATGTTTTAATCTGAGTGAAATCATCAATAATAGAGATAAAGTATAATTATTCTTTTGTATATTGATGTGTCATTAGCTAACATAAATTGGAATAAATAAGCTCAAGATTTCTGGTAGATTGAATCTCAACTCTCTTATGAATTTTTCTAAGTCATACTCCCCTTTTGAAAAGTAATACAAACATATTCATCTCTTATTTTCAAATCTGTAAAGTAATAGAAAACATAAAATTTAGAACTTTTTTCATATTTTTCTACCCAAGGTGACAAATTTTTTAGTTCCATAACTTATTTTCATCCTAATCACTCAAGTAATAAGAGTTATTAAACTCTCATATTTGGAAGAGATTCCCACCAGTTATTTCTCCTTTTGTAATTCCATTTTAATATTTCAAAATATTGATAGCACAATAATCTTTTTTGAATAACCCTCCTTTTCCATCATAAAAAAGTTTACTTATACTATGTAAGTTATGTTTTAACACATCGAAAAATAAAAGATCCTTATATTTCAACTTTTCTGCTTCAATCTCATCCATTCTGATTCCTATGGTTTTCAAGGAACTATCATTGCCAAAAAAAAATTTCTCTCCCATAATGAATTTCAACATGTTTTATGTTTTTTATATCACATGTCTCATGTAAAGAACAACCACTATAAAGAATTCATGGTTTTTTACTTTTACTTTATTTCAATTCTATCTCATGAAAAACATCTTTCCTCAAATTTATTCTTTCCAAATTCCATTTCTTTTCAACCATAATAAACTTGTTTCAAAAAGTGCGTCATACATCTATCATCCTGATAAACCACCTGATCACATCATCCACAAACTTATTCTAGAAATTCAAATGGTTTTTTGGAAAGTTTTAATGTCTTCAGTTTTTTCTTTTCTAACATCCTATGGGTTAGGAATGTTACTCATTCTTCTTCCACTATTTCTTTATCTTTGTTCAAACCTTCTCAAATTAAGTGAAAATTCATGCTAAAAATTATATTTTCCATGCCTATAGATTCCACAACACTAGAAATAACTAGGAAATATTTATTTTCTAGTAAAGCTAGATCTTTCTCTATAGAAATTTTTTAGAGGTTGATAAATTCTTTATGCTCTATCATACTTAGGATGTGAACCATATTTACCAATGATAAAGTTTTCATCTTTTTTATATGTGATAGGTTTTTCACATACATTCTCAATCCAAAATTTCCCAACACTTGTTTTTAGAACATGGAATTTTAGAACATTCAGATGAAAAATTAGTTTCAGTAAGAGTAGATTTCACCTGAATATTATTTTGATCCTTCTTAGCAACTTTAGAAGTCTCAAATTTTACTTATAAATCTTTGTTTAAGTTTTAATTCATATTAAGCAAGGTACTTTCATACTCAATATGTTTTTATTGAAACTTGTTAACTTATTCTTCTTAATCTTTCATCTTATTATAGTGATATTCAACCATATTTCACTATTAAACAATTATTAGTTTATAACATAATATATGTTGGATGTATTCTTGTTCTTTATAAAAAATATCTTTGTTACCTTCAACAATTTTTCCAAAATATTTCTCTATCATTCCCTTTCTTTCTTTGGAGATTTTTTTCTTAAGACATGCAAGAAGTTTTACTACGAGCTATTACCCTCTGCAAGATTCTTCACCTACTTCTTCTTTTCTATTTGAGGAGTATCATATTTTCTCAACATTTTCAATGAATATTATAACCTTTTTTGAACTTTCATCTTCTAAATAATTGTGTTCGGGTTAGTCTAATTCAACATTCTTACTCAACATACTCCTTTTGTCTCCAGTGAACCTCCTCTTATTTTTGTTGGATGACTTTTATTCTTTATAAATTTTGTTCCACTTCTTCAATAAAGGTTTTTAATCTGAATCATCTTGATAGTATCAAATATTATTATTTGGAAAATTCATATAAAAGTTTCTAATTCCACCACACTCAAAACATTTGAGAGGAGTTTTACCTCCATAATTTCCTCTTCCTCCTTGATAGTTCCTGAAAATAAGGGACAATTTTTTATATTAAATTCATTATCCTATTTTTCTTCGAAGTCAAAATGATCAACATTATCAATATCTTGTATTTTTATTTTTATCAAGGATTAAAAATAAATTTTATTTTTCATCTTCTTTTAGAACATCAATTTTTTTTCATTTCATAAGCAATAATGAATTTATGAAATTTATCAAGAGATAAATCATCCTTATCTTCTAGAGAGAAAATTTTAAAATCAAACCTATCTAGAATGATTATCATAAGTTTTTTCACAATTTTAGAATCTTCTAGGACATCAAGAAATCCTTTTTTATTGAAAATAATTTCAATTACTTTGGTTAAGTATTCATAAATTGTTTCTTTATCATTTATTCTTATGTTTTCGTACTTATAATGACATATTTTTTTATACTTTCTTCCTTTACATTAGTATTACCTTTTAAAATACTTTCCAGCTTGTCCTACATAATATTTGAAGTTTTTATACCCATCAACTTCATATAAACATTTTTTGATAATGACATTAGGATAGAATTTATAGACTTTACATGTAATTTTTTATTTCTATTATCAAAAAAATTCATTGGGGAATGCTTCTTAATAGGTGGAAAAACAATTTTAGCAGCATCAATAACTTCTAGGACAAGAGATATGAAAAAGGAATCATCCTAATTTTACATCCACAATAATTTTTCCATAAAATATTAGAATCACTTTATTTTTGAAAGAATTGAGATTATCCATGATAATGATTTAACAAGGGAACCTTTTATATGATACTAATTGGAGTTACAATGGATTTAATAACAACTGAGAAGGGGGGGGGGGGGGTTGAATCAGTTGTAATCTTTTTATAAGTTTCAATAATTTTGGAAACTTAACCCTTACAACCTATTAATGTTCATTTACTTATCATATTTTAGTAAATACTCAAGAATAAAAAAGTAGGAAAGAAAGTAAATCACAAATGATTTACAAGGTTCAACCTCAATGTGAGAACTTTCATCCTTTCCATAACCACTACCACTGGTCTATAGAAATTCACTATTAATAACAATCGAATAAAACTTGTGCCAAATTTTTTTAGACACATTATATCTCCGAGTAAGAATAATTATACTCACTCATATTAGTTTACAACGTTTTATTATACAAAAATTAATCCACAACAAAAGAATAAAGATTTTGTTCAACATGATCTATATAAGGTCTTGGGTCTGATGACCATGAGACCTATAGCCTTCAGTCTGATGAACACAATCCAATTGAATCAGTATGATAAAATCAATATATTTCTCCCTTTATCAATATGGACTTCTCAAACTATACTCAATTTCTCAGTCTAATATTCCTCAGTCCGATCGACTCAATACAATATTTTTAGTATGACGTTTCTCAGTCCAATTAACAGAACAACTAATGTCCAATATTTTAATAATATCTATGATTGGAAGGAAATTTTACTTGAATTATCCAGAAATTTTACATTTCTACTTATGTAAAAAGTTTCAATTAATGAATGTGAATTTATTCTATTTATATGAACCTCATAATAGAATAAACAGTAAACTAAAAACTTTTCCTTCTTACTCAAATTTCAAATTTTTGAAAAACTGTCGCATTTAAACTTCAAATTTGAATGCTTCAAACCTTCTCAATATTTCTCCAAAATTAGTCTTTTTGAACATTCTAAAATTTTTTATGTATGATGTAACATTGTCAGCATCATTATGGTAAAAATAAATCATCTCACCAAGATCTGACTTTCTTCTTCTACTCATTACTATTAAGATATATTTAATTTATTATTGAAATTATAAAATATTAATCTAATCATTACCATGTGGCTATCTTACTCATTATGATGAACTTCATCAATAGATCAGGTTAATTTAATTTTTTTTATTAAGAAGGAGAAACCATACAACAAAGAGATACAAACAGAGCAGCCTAAGGAGGTCTAAAATGATGCAAGCCAAGGGCATCCCCTTTGATCAAGTTAACACCTTCAGGCTTCAAAGTGGAAATGTCATGCAGACAAATCGGATCGGGACCCAGGACTTCCATAGAAGCAAGATGATCTGCCACTTGGTTACCCTCACGCCAGGTGTGGCTGATTTTGGTATCATTAGAGAGAATACCTTTGCACTTTCAATAGATGACTTATTAGTTCCACAACTCATCCATTTGCAAACCTGAGATCCACCATTATTTCTTCTCAAGTAAACACAACTATTTTAGAATCATTACTTATTTTCCTAACTAATTTATATTTGACGGATCAACATCATAAACTATGACCACTCTGACTTTCTACATCTGATGTATTATCGGTGCGAGGCATTTATTTGATGAATAAGTGTCTGTTCCTGATCCAATGGATAGGTATATGCTCTTGGTCTAATATATCTTATTACTCTGATCCAGTCTGGTAAAATTTCCTTCTCATAGTATGCCAGAAGTAATCCTCGTAATTATAGAATTCAAATTATGATGGAACTATTATTATTTTTTATAAATCTACTATACAACTTTGAAATTATTAAATCCTCATCAAATTTACACATTTATATTACTGATTAAATTATGTTATCGATACATCTAGATTTGATTTTATGTGTCCAGATGTTTAGAACTGATCTAATTCAGATACCTTAAACAACCTCTATTATTTAAAATCATTTATCATGATACATTATCATGATTTTTATGAACTCCATAATCAAAAAATCATCATCTTATTTTAGGATTAGAAATTTTGAGATCTTTCTAACACCTGACTTTAATTTCCCAAAAAGTCTCATCAGTGTCATTCTGATTTACTCACTCTGTAAATTCAATATTTCTAAAAAAATTCAAGTCTAATGAATATGATCTTCCTTCTAATGTATTTGAGATGGATGCTTCATCTGATTAATTAATTCATCTTTATAAAAAATCCTACGAATGGTTCTGCTCATTCAAATATTCTGAGTCCTATGATTCTTAGATTGAAAACCTGTGTTTGGAAACTTGTTTCTAGAAAAAAATTCACAAATAAAAAATCATTTATCCCCCATTTTTTTGGGTTTTATCATTAAACAATGTTTTAAATTCTTACAAAAACTCAATCTGATGCACTGGGTCTGATCTTGACAAGAAAAAACAATCATATACAAAAGGTTAGTTTTTAACAAATAAAAAACATTATTAAAACAAATTATCACAATGGTTTCTCACATATATTGACCACCTATGTACCCTTATTTTAGGCCATTAACCTTCACGGTGTGACACACCACCATCCCCATTATAAGACCAAGCCTTATAGTGGAATGGGTTCACTCTCCAAGCCATTATAGTGGACAAAGTACTTTACAGAAATGAGTTTACTCCCCATTTTAGCCATGTTTTCTTGAACCAGGTTCACTCCCCATTCCAGCCCTATATATCTCATGAGAGATATAAATATTTACCCAATATATTGTGGGGGAGATATAGGTCCCACCCGTCACATGATAAAAACCATATTTATGTATTCCACAAGGTCATAAACATTCATCACAACATAAACCATTAAATTAAATGGGTAATATATACATTTTAACATATCATAAACCATGAAATAAAATGATTATAAAAAAAAATTAAATCATATAATAACCTATGGAAAAATATATAGGTCTCATAATCATTGCCTTATGGGATAACCCATGAGAATAAGTTAGTTTCATAAGAATTTTATCATGCAATAACCCGTGGAAGAGAAATGGGTTTCATAATAAACTTTTTATCTCAAACATAAACCATTCAAAGAAATAATAAGAATGGTTTCCATAGATCATATCACAATAAATCATAAACTATACCAAAGGATGTTATTTTAGATGAATAAGTATTTTGAAATATCACTAAGAGCATTTTTTAATGAAAACAAACTTTCTTTGAAAATCACTATTCAAAACCTAAAAAATTTTCAGAATAATTTTCTTGGAAAACCAGTTTTATTACATATAAATTAGGATTTAAAAATAATTTAAAAAATTTATTTATAAAAAATTTATTTTCCACTTTGGAAAACACATTTAAAACCTAAAACATTTTGAAAACATTTTTTATTAAAAATAACCCTCAAAACATATAAATAAAGATTTAGAAACAATTTTACACACTTTAAAGATGTAAAAAAATTTCAAAATAATTTTTCCTTGAAAAGGAGATTAAAATATAATTTAAAAAATTTCAAAAAAAATTATAAAATATATTTTTGAAAGAAAAAATGTTTCCTACTGAAGAGAGAAATAATGTCCGATTTTATTTAAAACATTTTATTATTTATCTTAAGTACCAAAGAGTGGAAAAAATGGTACTATTATATAGATATATCATAAATAAATATAGGGGAAGAAAATTAATTAAAATTATTGGGAGGTACATCATTATATTTCAACACTAGAGACTTGATCATAAATAATCCCAATAAATAGTGAGATTGTAAAATAAAATACTAACCACTTTGGAAACCTTTAATTCTAATACCCAAGAAGTAATAACATAAAGTGAAACATAAAATATCATAATAATGAAAATATTCATGATATAAAATTCCAAATAGGTTTTATATACACCACATGAATTAATATAGGTATATAACATAACATACATCTCAAAGAGGAAACATTAAGACAAATATATGTTACAGATTTGGTAAATTTTGAACCATAAACCCCATGAAAGATAAATAAAAAAATTGATATGTAAATAAAAATAAATTTTATTATAATTATCATAAAATACTTTAACTAAATTTATATAAACCACATAAAAGAAAGAGGTGGATAATATATCTTTTGTCTCACAAAATTAAAAAAGCGAGATGGAAACTGCTTACCTTAAGTATTGAATCTCATTGTACGTGTTAAAAGATTTATTATAATAAATATAAGTGTATTATACATGTATCAAATTCCAATATTCATATATATAATAATATATATTACTTAATTATAACCTTATTTTACTATATTATTAACAATTCTATGTTAATGTTATGTTTTAGGTAATAACCATTTTGTTTTGCGTACATGTTCGGAAATTTTATTATTTTTGATTTTAATTAGATATTTATTTCATAATATAAATAATGTTAACCATTATAAAAATATAATATATATTAGATATGTATTTATTTATAACAACCAATAAAATATAGACATAGGAAATGGAATACACTGTTCATAGAGACGACAGGTCGTATGTACACTTGATTGATGTTTTTATTTTATTTTCATGTTGAATGAAATAAAATTATAATATATATTAACATTAAAATCATATTTATGTTATAAATATCTCAAAAATTTTGTTAAACCCATACTTAATACATTCTATGTATAGTGGGAAGGAATCACATAACTTTGTGAGGCGACAGTCCGTCGTACACACAAACGTCATTATCATATTCCCAAAAAATAAAAATCATGAATGTATGAATTATATAATAATTAAATAAGAATAAAGACATCATAAATATCATATATTTAAAATATAAATAATATTTAGATCATTATTCCCAACCTTGAATGGTGGTAATGTAATAACGACCGACATCAGTTCGCGATGCAGTAGTCCGCCATACACACAAACAGTGATTTCATAAGCCATTTGATGAAAGTGTGTAAATTTGTAGGTTTTATAGATAAAAATTGAAGATATTGAGTTATTATATATGCATTATTTAAAAATAATTAAATGGTTTTGAGGAAAAAATAAAACAAAATCGTTCATTGGTGAACGCTACCTCTTCTTCGGGTATCTCCTTTTAGTATGCCCTAAGGAACATCCTCGGTTGGATTTATACAGAAATTGAGGATTATAGGATGATAATAGGGAATATTATAAGTTATTTGGTCAATTATTTTCCCAACAAAATAGATTGATAGGTGTGAGGAATGGGGGAGAGTGAGTTTCCTTTTATAGTTGAAGAGGAGTGACATTTTTGTAAATACTCAAAAGTATTTACTATTGGGAGGTCAAGCTTACCTAATGTTTCTACAAAAATTATAATTAAAGTTTTAAGGGATGATACGGTCTATCTAAACCTTCCAAATTCATTTATATGAATCTTTTAAACATTCTGTTCCTTAAATCACAAGTTTCCTTATTTTATCTTTTTATTTTTTCATTATGTTAACTAGTTATCTAACCTATGTAATTTATTATTTATGAAAAAATTAGAGTGATGCTTATTATATTTTTTTGAATCAATTATTATAAATATCATATAAAATTTATAATGTATAAACCCTATGTGTGTTTGAAAGTAAATTTAACACAAGTGCATGTAACTCGCAAAAAACCGCTTTAACCATAATCGTGATAACTGATTTTTTTATATTTAATGTTCAATATAATCATTATAATAGAACAATTGGTCCATTCAGGCAACATATTTTATATTTATTAATATGAAAAAATAACTTTTAAAATATAGTATTTTTATTAATTTTAAATCATTTAATATAATATCATTTATTATAAAATAATATTAATGTCAATTTTGACATTATTTAATTAATTTGGAATTTAAAAATATAAATAGAATGATATAATTTGAATATATTAAGTTAAAATAGGTGTAAAATGATATATTAATTTAAAAAAATTTAACACAATAATTCATTCAATTTACTTTTCTTTTAATGTTTTTAGTATCATTTGATTTATTTAATTATTAACTAAATAATTCAGGTGTTCGCATTTCTTAAGAATTTAATGTAATTATATCATATGTAAACATTTAAAATAAATTATAAAAATAAAAAAACTCACTTATCTTCCAAAATAAGAATTATAACTGAACTTATATAGTGTTTTCCCTATTTCAATGCATTACAGAAATTAAAAGGATGAAATGCACATTTTTTGTCCTAATCTTTACATAACTTATTATATGGGTATATTTCCAGTAAAAATGTCCCAAATACCTATAATTTTACATCATTTGGTCAAATTGGTCAAAATATTTCCAACAAATGGGTTTTTGATAAGTGTTGGGCCATCATTACACCTTATATTCTATGTTTAGACACTAAGTAATCTTGTTTTTAGCTTAATTAATATAATTAATTTTAATTGTTTTCACTAATCAATTTTGTAAAAAAATAATTTGAATTTATTAGAAATTATATATTATTAATATTCTAAATATCTAATCCCCTTTTTTAAATATATGTCAAATATTTTGTAGAAATTGAATTAAAATTAATCCCCCAGTCGTAATGAGAATGCATGTTTTTAAAGAGAAAATATGATCAAAAGTTTACAAGGGTTTAATATTCAATATCAATATAAAATTCATTAAAATGAACTAATTTGTATTAATATATGTATAATTGCATTATTTTTACCTTTAAACTGGTTAAAAATATATTTTTTCATTATAAATTATTGAAATGAAACGGCAGTTTTCAACTCATATTCAGTATTTTTCACCATTCCTTAAAAAAAAAATTCGCAAAAAAATACCAAATATTCCCCATCAGAGATTTTTGATTTTTAAATTTTATAAATTATATTTATTTTAAGAAATAAATTTTCTAAAATTGGTAAAATTTAATTTGATTTGTTTTTTCCAAACACGGTTAACCCAGCTTTTAGAAAAGATTCCCTTTTTCAGAATTTGTTTTTCTTATAAATGATTATTATTTTACTTCTAATATATAGATAAATAATAAACATGTGAAACCCTGCTAGGGATAGATATCATATTAAATGACAATATTAATATTATATTTTAGTTCTGTAAAACACAGACATTCATGTTACACAATCTATCGAAGAAACTCGATATTTTGTATAACCTAATCCAAATGTAGTTTTTAATGTACTTAAAACTAAATTAGTGTTGTTTGAGGGAAAAAATTAACTTAGAGTTTCATATAATTCAACATTATATTGTTTTATCATTCATAACAATCCATCAAATAATTTTAATTTATTTAAAAAATAATTCATACAAACTTGGGGCATTACATTCTACCCCTATTAAAATGAATTTAACCCCTGAAATTCATTTGGTTCATCAAAGGTTTAGTACTTGAAAGTTCCTTTAATATAACCCCTTATCATAAAAATGAATACTAAAACATATTTTAAAAAGATAAATTTGTAAACATAATGGTTACCCGAATTTACTCATAACTAGGTTTCCACATATAAGAACATAGGTGGGAAGTGAATATATGGATATAGAAGAGGAAACTAACCCTCAAATACTAATGGAGAGTGATATAGAACATGACCAGGGGAAATATAGTGATAAAAAATCCATAATAAAAATAGGCTTGAAAAAGGTCATTGCTATCATCAAATATGATGATAACATGACATAATTTTATTAGAAGACCATTTTCTTGAAGTTGGTAAGTTTTCACAAAAAGATATACTTACTTGATTCCATTTCATAAGAACAATCTCATCCAACGGTTGTGCCTTGATCAATTTTCACTCTATATTATACTCTATGAAATGAAGGTGAATTTTTTATGTCTGAATCACTAATTGATCATAATATCTATAAATAAAATAATAAGTAATTTCATATATCTTTAGTTATCATCACAACTAGATGGTTTGTACAAGTTATATAATGTGCATAAATCTTCATATTTAGAAACATTAATCTCTAAAACCTTATTCAAATTTCAACATAAAACTTTTCATAAATGGTTATCCTTTTAAACCTTTTAAATGATTAAAATCCAAAAATTATAAAGTAGGTCTTTAAATTTCTCAAAATCATCTTAACATTAATTCCTCATATATGATAATGTAGATATTGATTGTCACATAAGAAATATGCGAATACCTTCATCATGCATTATCTTGAAACGTGGTTGTAGCCTGAATTACCATAAAACTTTACTGAAACATACATTCCTCTTCATTCCTTTCTTAGAAAATAAATTATTTGATATATTCCTTAAGTCAGAATATTTTGAAAACTTCATTAATGATTTCATAAAACACTTTTCAACAAATCAGTTATCAGTTCTTAGGTAATCAATAGTATCTAATTTATTTGATCCATATAAATCATCTATTTGTACATACTAAACATAATTTTATCATTCTCAAAAATATGTCAAGGGGTATATTACCTTAATCAAAATATAATATTTCTATTAATTCATAATTCCACATATCCTTTTAAATACTTAACAAAAAACTTATACTAAAAAATACTTATATATTTCATGATTCATATAAGATAATATTTTATTTCTAATAAAAAAATACTTTATTTATACCACTTCATTCTCAAATAATTAACTAATATTTAATATATTATTCATTAACACTTATTTCTATTCACATATCATTTGTAGTCTCTTCATCATAAAAAATATAACCATTACTCATACGCCCTTATAAATTTTCACCACAATATTTTCCATAAGGAAATCAATTATTATAGTTCCCATACTTTCTATATTTAAATAATTTATCCATTGATAATACCACAGGTCGATAAATATTCCCATCCATTCCATTAACTAAACCTTTCATTTTCATTTTTAGTTACTTGTTTTGTGTCCTTATTTTCCACAATCACAACATCTTTTTGTTCCTTTATGACATTCCCTTGGGTGATTATTTCCACATATTCGATATATAGGAAACTAAATATTCTTTCCTACATAGTTACCCTCAGCTAAACTCTTAAAAAACTCTTTTATTCTCTTATTTTGGGAGTATGAAAGTTGGTTTAGGTTCACATTGTTTATCATATTCCATGATAACAGATTGGGCATAATTTCATTGTTCTTTACTCCAGTCAACATCAAACCTGTCTTCTCATTAGCAAATCATCCATCAAATTCAAAATTACTCCAATTCCTTCTAGTTCCCTCCATAGAATAAAACCAAAAAAGAATAGTGTGATAAACATTAATCATAGTGTAAAACCACAAAATAATTTTTAAAAACTTATAGAATGTTTAAATCAAGACACCTTATTATTAATCCCTGACATGTTAGGTTTATCCTAGGTCATTCATAGTCATAGTCTATTTAAATCCATCATGATAGTTCATAAAGAGTTTGTTAATTTAAAAAGAATATCTTATGGGAGTGTCAAACCTTATATATAGTAAGTCCCAATATCATACACTGGTTCCTGATTGAGTTAAGATGAATACAATGTTTTTGGGTTTGTAACCCCTATTTAAATATGTTCTAGAGCCATATGGACGTGTTTTATCTTGAAAAGGATGTAATTTATTAGTATCCACTTCCTCGATAATTTACTAAAACTCTATGATAATTTTCTAAAATTCATATCCACACTAGACTTATCCTTAGAGACATAAAAATACATATCCTTATAAATATCTCTAGGGATATCACTAAAGTATTCTCAGACTAGTTTCCAAAGGTTGAAAAAACATTTCCTCTGATACCAACTATAACAGCCTAGGATTATTATACATGGATATTATATCTTTTTATATGAATATTCATTACACAACATAAACACACTCCTGATGACCATAATAGTTTAGTTCCTTTGGAATCTTGGAAACATAATCTTAAAACTTGGTGAAAGATCTTGAAAATATCCCTTAATGATATTACCCTTTTGTACTCTTCACAAGAATACCCTACTTAAAACCATTATTCATAAACTGGGGAGAGGAAATATAAGAAAGGGTGAGATCAAATGCTCAATAGATGGAAACAAGAAAGATATGTAATCATGAAATAATTACAATGGTATTATAACATGATCACAACATTGGAAAACCATACCCTGCATATCAAAGATCATAAACATGAATCACAACATAAACATTGGTTTCTCAAAAATCATGAATCACAAGGAAATAAAAGAACATGAAAAATTAGAGTATAAAATTTTCACAAGACATATATTTGTTTCATACACATAATAATATAAAATATTATGTTAGGGATATCCACCAAGACATTCATAATATTTAAGGCTTGGGATAACTAATCATGTACCTTCTTTGGGCCTGGGATAACCACCTGTGTACCCTATTTTGGGCTTGGGATAACCACTCATGTACCATTGTTTAAGGTGGATAACCTTTTGGGATGAACACACCATAATATCCTTTGAAATCCCTTTCATTATGGTGGAATGGGTTCACTCCCCAAACTATCATAGTGGAAAAAGTCCTTTACTGAACTGAGTTCACTCCTCATTCTAGCCTTGTATTATTTAATTAGACTCACTCCCTATTATATCCTTGTATATATCACGAGATATATAAATATTCTTCCAATTCATTGTATGGTTATACTTTTCCCACTTGTCACATAATGAAACCTATATTTATGTGTTCCATAAGATCATAATAATTTATCATATCATAACCCATGAAATGAAATGGGTATTATAACCAATTAAACATATCATAACCTATGAAATGAAATGGGTATCATAAAAATTTAATAATACCAGAACCTATGAAAAAAATATACAAGTCTCATAATCATTTAATCAAGGGATAACCCATGAAATGAAGTGGTTTTATAAGCATTTTATCATGGTATAACCTGTGGAAGATAAACATGTTTTATAAAAAAATAGTCATATCATATAGAAAACATTCAAAGAAAGAATAATTTTTTTTCCCTGTATAATATTACAATAAAGCATAAAATATATCAAAGGATGTCATTTTAGATGGAGAGGTATTTTTAATGACTACTTGGATCATTTCTTAGGAAAATAACCTTTATTTAAAAATCACTTTTCAAAACATAAAAAATTTCAAAAATAAATTTCATGGAATTTTTTTTGAAAACATATTAAGTAATATTTTAAAAACATTTAAAAATTTATTGAGTAAAAATTTACTTTCTACTTTGGAAAAAAAATTTAAAACATAAAACATTTTGAAAGCATTTTTCTTTGAAAAATAACCTTGAAAATGTATAAAGAAAGATTTTAAAAAAATTTTAAATTTTTTTTAAGAGGTAAAAAAGTTTCAAAATCATTTTCCTTTAAAATTAGCATTAATTTTCTTTTAAAACCATTCTTAAAACATTTTTAGAAAACATTGTTCTGAAATAACATATATTTCTAACTAAAGAGAAAAATAATTTCATATTTCTTCCAAACATTTTATAACGTATCTTAGGTACCAAAGAGTGGAAAAATGGCATCATTATATGAAAATGTCATGAATAAATAGTGGTTATGATAATTAATTATAATTTTTTAGAGGTATATTATTATATTTTAACATTTTATATTTGATCATAAATACTCCCGATAAATGGGGAGATTTTAACATAAAACTCTAAACACTTTAGTAACTTTAAATCCTAAACCCATGAATTAATAAAATAAAATGGAATATAAAAATAACTAGTATTAATAAATTCATTATATTACATTTCAAATGGGATGTATATACCCACCATGAAATAATATCGGTGCATAACATAATAGACATCTTAAATAAGGAAAATTGAGATGAAAATCTATTACTGATTTGGTAAATTTTGAACCGTAAACCCAATGAAAGAGAGATAATAAAATGGAAAATTAAATAACAATAAATTTTATTATATTTTTAATAAAATAAATTAATGGGATGTATATACACTACCTAAAATAAATAGGTGGTGAATATATCATGTGTCTCACAGAAGTAAAAAAGCGAGATAGAAACCCCTTACTTTTAGGCTTGAATCTCATTGTACTCATTAAAACCCATATATAAAAAATATAAGTTTATTATAAATCTATAAAATAACCATATTAATATTTATAATACTATATATTATTTATTTATGACTTTATTTTACTCATTTATTAACAATTCCTTGTTAATGTTATGTTTTGGGTAATAAGCATTTTGTTATTTGTACATGTTTTGACTTTTCATTCTCAATCATATTAATTAGATCATGATTTAATCATCTATGGAATGAGATAAATGTTATAAATATCATATATAATTACTATATATGCATTTATATTAATATATAAAAGATATAAATGGAAAATAGAATACACTATTCATAGAGAGGGTAGGCCGTATGTACGCATGCATGTTGTTTCAATTTTATTTTTGTATTGAAATAAAGAAACATATATTATTTATTTTCATTATATAATAATACTAATTTAATATATATAAATTTTTTTATTAAACCCATACTTAATATATTCCATGTATAGAGTGACTGAATCACATCGCTTCATGAACCGGTAGTCCTCCATACACACGAACGACGTTATTGTATTCCCATAAAATGTAAAGCATGAAGGTATGTGTTATATAATAATTCAAAAAGCATAAATACATCATACACACACACAAACACACACACACACACATATATATCAAATAGATATATTATTTACATCATCATTACCCACCTTTAAAGGTAGTAATGAAAAAATGAATGAAATCAATTCGTAAGGTGGTAGTCCACCATACACGAATTATAATTTCATAACCCATTTGATGGAAGAATATGAAGTTTTAGGTTGTAACCATAAAAAAATTATAATATGTAAGATACTAAGGTTATTCTATAATCATCACATAAAAATAAATAAAGGGTTTTGAGGGAAAAAACAAAAACATTTGTTGATGAATGTTACAACTTCTTTGGGTATCTTCTTTTGGTTTTCCCTAAAGGACCTGGTTGAATTTTGACCAGAGTAAGGATTTTATGATGATATTATGGAAGAGTATAAGATATTTGGGTATGTATTGGCTGAGAAAAATGTCTTGATAGGTGTAAAGAATGGGGGAGAGTGAGTTCTCTTTTATAGTTGAGGAGAAGTGACATTCTTGTAAACACTCAAATGTATTTACTATTGGGAGACCATGATTTCCTAAATTTGATCCAAAAATATTAATTAAAGGATTAGAGGGATTATTTTTTTGAGACACACCTCCAACACACATTTATAATATTTTTTTAATCACATGGTTCCTTAATTGTAAAGTTTCCTTATTTTACCATTTTGTTTTTTATTATGTTAAGTAGTTTTATAACCTATGTAATTTATTATTCAAAACTAAGTTAGAGTTATATTTAATAGATAATTTTGATTCACTGATTATAATTATGATATCTAATTTTTAAATTTTAAATCCTATTTTTTTTTTGAAATTCACTTTAACACAAGTTTATGTAATGCGCAAAACATCTCTTTATCCATAACTATGCTAACCATGTTTTTTCTATTTAACGGTAAATTTAATAATTATAATATAAAAATTGGTTAATTAATGGACCAACATTGATATTAATTAATTTTTATAAATAAATTTTAAGAATATAATTTTATTTTTTAATGTTAAATCATTTAATAAAATATCATTTATTAAAAAATTACATTTTTTATCAATTATTTCATCATTTAATGAATATAATTATTAAAAAATATCAATACAATGATGGAATTTAAATATATTAAGTTAAAATATGTGAAAAATGATATATTAATCTTTAAATATAATTTAACATAATATTTCATTCAATTTACTTTACTTTTTTTTATTGTTAGTGTTATTTGATTTATTTAATTATGAACTAAATAATTCATGTGTTGGATTTTCAAGGGAATTCATTGTAATTATATAATATATCAAAATTTAAAATTACTTATAATGATAAAAAACCCATTTATCTTCAAAATAAATATTTAGAACCAATCTTATGTAGTTTTTTTCGTAATCCACATATTTATAGAAATTAAAAGGAAGAAAGGTCCATTTTTTGTTCTTTTCATTAATGAAATTATTATATGAGTCAATTTCATGGAAAAGTGTTCCAAAAACTCCTAATATTAGATAATAAGGTCAAAAGAGTTGAAATAGGTCATTTCAAGGAGTTTTGGGCAAGTGTTTTGTCATTTTTATGCCTTATATTCTATGTTTAACCACCAAGTAATCTAGTTTTTACCTTAATCCTTGTAATTAATATTAATTTCAACACTAATAAAATTGGAAAATAATTAATTTGGTATTTTTATACATTATAAATTATTATTTCTCCAATTACGGTATCCATTTTTCCAAATTAAAATCACACAAATTATATAAATTAACTTAAAATTAATCTCGCAATCGTGATGGGAAAGCTGGTTTTTAAGGAGAAAAAATGATCAAAATATAATGAAGTTTTTTTATTCAATTTCAATATAAAATTGATTACATTGACATAAATTTGATTAATATGTGTATAATTTAAATATTGTGACTTTAAAACCACTTCAAACTATATTTCAACATTATAAATTATTTAAATGAAAAGAAAATTTTCGATTAAAATTCTGTATTTTTCACTATTCATCAAAAAAATGAAACTTATCTAAAAAATTTCATAGATTCACCCTAAGATAATTTTGATATTATGATATTAAAAAATAGGTTTATTTTTTCAAATAAATTTTATAATTTTATTAACATTTAATTTTAAATTATTTGTTCCAAGCACGATTAACCCGACATTTAGAAAAGATACTATTTTTAAAAAAATTATTTTTTTCAATTAAATAATTATTATTTTCTTTACAATTTATAGATAATGAATAAACGCGTGAAAAAATGTATTTTAATAAGTTATTTAATTTTATTCATTTCCCCCAATCCAATGGCCAAACTATAACTATCATATTAAATAATATTATTAATAATATAATGTAGTTCGATAAATCTTGGTCTAGTATGTAACAAAATATATCAAAGAAAATCAAAAACATTTAGTAATAAAATCCCAACATAGTGTTGCATGTATTTAAAGCTAAACTCAGTGTTTTGTATAGCACAAGTTTAACTGATGTTGCATATAAAGAGAGCTTAACTTTGTGTTGCATGCAACGCAAGAGATAATTTTTTTTTAATTTATTTGAAAAATATTAATTCATAAACACTTGTGGTTTTACAATACTGTTCCCCATTCAATATCAACAATTTTATTTATTTATTGTTTTTTAATTCTATGTAATTTTTTAATTTAAATTTAATTTTGCCCAGGTGGGGATTTCTTAACTTTGAATTATTTTATTATTTTGCAATTCATTTTTACCAATTTCCCATTTTTTAATTCCTTCATGTGAGACTAATCCTATTAGGTGTATAGGTTGAGATTAAGGGTATTTATAAAATTATTGAATCTATAAATCAAACCTTGGTAACCCTTTGGCTAGTAATTTTGAGAAAAATAATTTATTTATCTCATTCCTTTGCACAACCCTATCCATAGAGGGTATAATTGAAGTAACCAAACCTAATTTTATTTGATGTTGAAATGAACATTATCCTATAACAATTTCTCCCATAGAATATATGCTTCCTTTATCTAGTTTGTTAGTTATTTCTAGACCAAGGAATAGCTTCAAATTTGGTAGATCCAATTGGTTTGACCATAACCAATTGGTAACCTTTGCACCACTTCACAAAATAATCCATATGTATAACCCTATTTAGATTTAGGACTATCCTTTTTATTGAACACTAAAATTGACCATGAACCCTATTCTATTTTATAATTTTAAATCCATGAAATATAATATTTAACAAATCCAAACATAGAGAGAGATTGTGAGGAATTCTACCCAAAAGGTTGTTACCGTTGGGTAACTTGCCAATAAGCTATCCCTATGGGTTCGAATCTAGACTGAGACTCTACTACACCTTAGTATATGATTGTAGTTTGGTAAATATAAATTTTAATCTGATCATAACCCCTATATAATCAACTAAACTATGCGGGCCGATCAAAATTTTTCTCCACTTCTAAGGATCATTGTGCTTAGTCATAGTGACCTAAGGTATAAACCTCAACTTTCCTTACCTTTCACCCAACCTCATTATTTTTTTCCTTACCCTTTTATTTCTATATTTTTTTCACATGGACTGGAACCTACATCAACTTTTCTTTGGCTTAGTGCATGCGCTAGGGTCCCTAGACTCATTTTAGGTTCTTGGATACTCAAAAACTACTTATTTTCAATCATAATATTGACATATTTTTTCATAATGTCGATGATTAATAATAGATAAATTTAGTGATCTTAAGACGACACACCAATAGAACCTCCAATATGATCCCCTGAACATCAAGGAGAGTGACCGGCATTACCGAAGTCCACCATCATGGATTAAAGATTTCTGTCCATAAGTGGTGTTGCACCTAGAACTATGTGTCATCCTTTTTAGGTTAACTCCTTCATGAAAAATCTTGGACTCGTCCATACAATCCAAAAAATTTTGTAGTTTAGTGGGATGAAAAGTAAACAACCCCTTGACCAGATCCGAAATTTTCCATAGGTCTATGACATCTTTTAGAATCATGATGTATCATCAGATGACATTTGACTTTGTGTCTTCCCATTCTCATTGGAAAACTGAGCCATGTATTGGCTTAAAATTTAATCTTCACAGTCAATCATTATTTGGGACAACCTAGAAAATAAATTAACGAATAAATATTTCCCACCGCTCCAAAATTGGATACTCCAGAATGAAATAAAAAATTCCAATTAAGTGGATAGAGAATCATCTTGGGAAGCTTGGGGCCATCTCATGGAATCAAATTATAATTTCCTGCATCATAAAATTGATGTGTGGCTGCAACCCCAAACTTTATATCATTTAATCCTATCTGATTCTCAATCTATAGTAGACACTTTTATCAACAAAGAAATAATACTTAGAAGTTGATAGAGCACTTCTAGATGAGGTATCTAAAAATTCTATTCTTTAGAAGAGTGATTGAGGAATTACTCAACACAAAACACATCATGTTTAAGATAATAAAAACCTCACATACCAAGTCTAGGATCTTACAAATAAGTTAGAGTTATTTCAGTTACCTACTCCACCACTACCTACTGCTTCCCATGTAAAGGAGATCCAATCATGTGAAATGTGCAACGGTCCACTCCCTTACCCGGATTTTTAGGCAGGTGTAGAAGAACCTCAATGTATGGATTATAATTATATTAGTTGTAATAAAAAAATCAATAGTTTCAAAATCCTTAGAAATACCAACAATAGTATTATCAACAGAGGTCATCTCAACTGCTACAATAACCCACTACATAGTATTATCAGTAGAAGAGTGTTCAAGCACCACCATGGTATTAGTGACCAATAGGGTACCCAAAAAAATCTAGTTCCTTGCCCAATACAATAAATAACTCAAAAAAATCCTCCACTTAGATCCCATCAATAATTATAGAAAGCTCCAGAAGGCCACCATAGTAATCCCCACATCTGTAGTCTAACCTTGATAAATTTATTACTAGTTTTTTTCAAAAAGTATAGCATATAATTACAACCCAAAGAATAAAAATGAAAAAACAAGGGGCTTCCCTCTGGAATATTGAGAAAAAGTTGTCCAAATCTCAAAGACCCTATCAGATTGATTATCAGGTACTTACATGGAAACATTGAGACACACCAGAGAGAGGAGTTGAAGGAGCTGGTTCATAGGAGTGTAAAAGTGATATAATTTTAGCATCCAAGCAATGGTGAGGAAAAGTGGCTTGATAAAATTGAGAAATGTGTGACAATAATCACCAAGGATGAAAATTATAGCACATTAAAATCCATTCAAGAGAAAAATTAGATTTAATGAAAACTGAAGAATCTCTTATACAAGAGAAACCTGAAGAAGAAGAGGTCTATGGGGAATCACCAGCTTAGAAACCCCCTCTCCCATTCATATAAAAGATGATACTGGGAAATATCGAGGGGAAATATATATATTTTATAGTGATGTTAATGAAATTACCCATCAAAATCCCCTTCAAAAAATTCATCACTCAAATTTCGGACTATGAATTTTTTTTAAAAGAATTGATTTCTAAAAAGGGGAAAATATAAGACTTAAGAGTCATCTCCTTAAATGATGAGTTCTCCACTATATCCTAATGGAATATTCTTCCTAATATGTGAGAAAATATAAGTTTCTAGATTCCATGCACTATAGGGGAATGAGAATTCGTATATGCCCAGTTAGATCTAGGGGAAAACATTGATCTCATGCTGATAACCCCTTATATAAACTAGGGCCTGGAGAACTAAATCCAAAAAGAGTGCAACTTCAACTATCTGACTGATCTATCAATTATCCTTGGGGACTCCTTGAGTATGTATTTTTTAAATTTTGAAAATTCATCTTTGCTATGGATTTACTCATCATAAACATGGAAGACGAATGATACATTCCTATTATTATAGTTTGGTCATTTATCTCCCATAGGAAGGAACTAATCAATGTGAATCAAGGAGGAATAATCTTCAGAGTAGGAGATGAACAAGTAGTGTTCGAATTAGGGATGGTCTCCAAGAAAATTGATGACACATTTTACTATCAAGGAATATTTTTTACTATTAAGAGAGATGATTTTATGACTATTAAGGATTATAGAGATACTATCCCCTAATGAAGATAAATGTAGTGACTATGATTATATAAATTACATAAAAACCTCTAAAAAGGGATAATATCCCACCATTTATACCCTATTCCATAAAACCTCTAATGTTGGAATTAAAACCTCTATTGAGCACCTTACGTACTCATTCTTAGAGAGAGAAGCTTCACTTCTAGTCATTATTAGCTCAGAAATAGCTTAAGTACAAGAATAAAAACTCATTGAAGTTTTGAAAAGCAATAAAATTTAAATTTCATGGGGATTTGATGACATTAAAGGGATTATCCACATGATATTCACCCATAATATTTTATTAGAAGAAGGTGATAATACCATACATCAACCCCAGTAGAGACTCATCCCTATAATAAAATAAATCCTCAAAATGGAACTGCTGAAGCTCCTACATGCTAATATAATTTTTTCAATCTGTGACAAAATGTGTGTGATCCCACTTCAAGTCATATAAAAGAAAGGTGGATTAACAGTTGTTATAAATGATGAATAGGAGTTAATCTATACTCGAACCCTCACTAGAGGAAGAGTATGCATTGAATATAGAAACCTCAACATGGAAACTCAAAAGGACAAATTATTCTCCCTTTAATGGATAAAATTCTAGATATAATAGCCAGACATCATTTCTATTATTTTCTAAAAAGATATTCTTAATATAATCAGATATCAGTCGACCTAGTATATTTTTCAAAGAATACATTCAATTTTTTTTAAAGGTGATGCCTTGGTCAAAAATGACCAAAGCATAAATATTATTAAAAAGGAAGAAAGATTACAAGAGTCTAAAAGACGGGATCATGTTACAATCTTTTTCATGCAAGGAAAGAAGAGCAATGGGGAGGTCTTCGAACCAAGTAATGTCTTGATTGACTCCCATGTTGGCCAGACCATCTGCAACCATGTTTTCTTCTCGATAAACATATGTGATGATATAGTTAAGATCGCTAAGCGAGCAGGAGCAATCCATCCAGCGGGTGGTAATCAGGTAAGAAAGGTGTATTATGCCAATCCAAATTTCCTGGACAAAAGTCGTCGGTTCACTTTCAATCCAAAGGTTATTCCAACCAAAGGATTTGGAAAATTTAATGGCATGAATCAAGCCCATCATCTCAGCTTTGAGGGAGGTGACAATGTCACATTTACCCATGAAGCATCCAAGTATCAGGTCGTGGTGATTTCTGAAGATAGCACCACATCCTGTAGGTCCCATATTGTCTTTGGAGGTTCCATAGATATTGATCTTGATCCATCCAGGTAGGGGGGCTTGCCAGAACATCTCCAGAGTATGATGTAGCTGATAGAAATTTCCTTTAATCCTGAGATACCTCAGGATCACAAAGTCATGCACGGTGTTTTGGCATTGTCCCTCTTGAATCAAGGTAGCTTCTTATATATCAATGAGGATCCTCATTTGGCCTTCGTTTTGATTGAATGAGTAATTGTGATGAATAATAGCATTCCAATCATACCAAATCTCATGATGGAGCTCAACAACTGCAGCATGAAATAGGTTCCTGATTTTCTTAGAGCCTTCCATTTCTGCACCTTTTTTAAGTCGATCTTTGACAAAATTAAGTTTCAACCATCTGTAGTAAAAAATGTCAAGAATATAGTTCCATAGAGAAGAAGTAGTAGTAAAAGAGAGAAAAAGGTGGTTAGTATCTTCCCTGTGCTGGTTACAAAATTTTCATTTGGAACAGAGATCGATGCCAAAATATTAGAGGCAAAGTTCAGTGGGCACTTTGTTGTGAGCAAGATTCCATATAAAGTTGAATCGCGATGGCTTTATCTAAGGATTGTTGATGTGTTTTAACCAACTGTTGTCATTTTCTTAGTTACAAAAAAATAGTGTTTGTAGAAATGTTTTGAGTTGAGCATACCGTTTTGAGAAGGTTCCCAAATTAAGAATTCATTGGTGGGAGAGAAAGAGTAGTTGTCAATAACGTTTAAAATAGTGTCTAGATGGTGATCATGTTGTGAGTTTAAAATGTCTCTGATAGAGCTGTTGGTAGTATCTGGGGTTTGATCAGGAAGCAACATGGATATTAAAGGCATGACAGTCTAGTTATCCAACCAAAATTTCATGGAGGAGTCTCTAGAGACCATCTATCTAGAGATATGCATAATATTAGTGAAGGAATTTTTTTATGGATGTCCAGATAGATGAGTTAATGAAGTTCGAGTTGCCCATTTTAAGTTTGTCTAGAAACCTATTTTTATGAAAGGAAGTTGTTTAAGATGTATTGTGAAAAAGATTCCAACTGAGTCTTTCTTCAAGGTCTTCATTGAAGTGTTTGATATTTTTTTATATCAATACCACCATTTTCGAAGGGTTTGCAACAAGTTAACCAGGGCACAGTCACAAGTTTTCTTTCTAGAGTTCTACCAGTCTAGATAAAGTTATCTATGGCTGTGTTCATTCTTTTAATGAGACCAATTACTACATTCACAAGTAATTTAAGAAAATTATTCTATATATGGATATCATTTATAATTTTCAATGTATTTACGAATATCTTGAGGTGCATGACACAAACCATTCATGATATGGGATAATATTTTTTATAAATTTTCATGGATGTTTTTTCAATCCATGGACAACCCTTCAAAGTCTACCTAAAAAATATGCACTTGAACCTACAACACTATGAAGAGACACACCTAGAAATAAATTTTTAAAAGTGAATCATTAGGGTCCAAGGATGCATAGTCCTTGGACACAAAATATAAAATAAAGGCATGGAAGTTGATGCATTGGATATTAAAGTCATTAAAGATGTAATTTATCCCATGGAAATAAAAGTCATAAGGATTTTTCTAGGCCACACAAGATTTTATCACTTATTTTGTAAAATAATTTTCATGAATAACATGTTCAATATCACAACATTTATCAAAGTAAAATTCTTCCAATTTCACTATAGAGTGTCGAAGGGTGTTCAAACCCCTAAAAGATATCTTGGTGACCATCATATTGTAAGACCACCAGATTGGGATAAATAATTCAAACTGATGTGTGATTCTTGAGATTTTATTATATGTACTATTTTAGGATAGTCGGTCAGTCATATATTCCACCCAATATATTATTTTAATAAAATTCTGAATGATGCTTAGGTCCATTACATGACCATATAAAATGAACTACAAGATGTTGGATATGCATTTGGAAAATTTTTATCGTACCTTATGTTTTACAAAGTAGTGGTTTATACTAATCATGAGGCACTCAAATTACCATTGAGTATAATGGATTATGAACCTCAACTGATATAGTGGATCCTATTACTATATGAATTTGACACAGTAATTGACGATAACAAAGGGACTGAGAACATCATATCTAATCAATTTTCCGGACTCTCACTTCCCAATATTGGTGATGATAACAATCTAAACATCTAGGATGTATTTTATAAGAAAATTGTTTAGAATAAAAAAGTAGGCATGCTCATGATTTTTTTATATTGCAAATTATCTTTCCATGGGATGACTCTACCCACACATCTCTTATAAAAAATTGAATAACTTTTTAGTCGATGCATCACATTACTATTGGGTGGATCTTTTACTATTCATGGATTGTGAGGATGGAATAATTTTGTGTTACATCCCATAAGATGAAAAAAATCATGATAGCCATGTGTCACATATGACCAGAGAGATGGAATATGGACATGAATGTATAATTTCCAAAATCTTTCAGATCATATTATTCTTTCCTACACTCCATAAGGATAAAAGGAACTTCATTCAAAGCTTTGATAAGTGAAAATGAGAATGAACTATTGGTAAAAGAAACGAAATTCCCAAAAATACCATCCTAGAGGTCAAAATCATTAACGTGTGGGGATTCAATATAATAAGTCCATCAAAAAGTTCTCAAGGGAAATTTTATATCCTGGTCGGAATGGACTATGTATCCAAGTGGGAAGAATATTAGCCTACAACTCAAGACTCTATAAAAGTGTTCATGAAATTTTTAAATAAAAATATATTTTCCCGATTTAGATTCCTCTGATTAATCATTAGTTATTAGGGAACTCACTTTTCTAATTTTTTTAAAGGATTTCTTGAAAAGTATTTCATTTGTTAAAAGAATAGAACTCCCTAACACCCATAGACTAGAGAAAAAGTTCAATTGTATGAAAATGATATTAAACAAAATATAGAGATGATAGTGAACAAAAGTTTAAAGGGATAGAGTGTTAAATTAGATGACTCACTTTAGGAGTATCAGAAAATCTATAAAACATCCATTATCACTACTCGGTTTCAACTAGTATATGGAAATCCATGCAATTATTCAATAGAATTGGATAATAACACTTATTAGGAAATAAAAAAATTTGTACATGGATTCTAAAAAATGTGGGGATGTCAGAATTCTACTAATAGATAAACTGGAATAGAATAAAAATGATGCCTCTAAAAATTCCAGAATCTATGAATAAAAGAAAAACAAATGGCATGAATAATGAATTATGCACCGAATTGCCACTCTAGGAGATAAATTTATTTTATTCAATTACCAATTGAAATTTTTCCTTGGAAATCTGAAATCCCAATGGTTAGGTCATTTCGAAGTCATCAATGTTTTCCCCTATAGGGCCTTTGAAATCAAAAAAGGAGGAGAACCAGAAAACAATGTAAACAGTCATTTTTTTATCAAGAACCATTTTATGAGGGTTGAGTCCTTACCTTTAAATTCATATAGATAAAATCATTTCTAGATATCGATGTTAAATGAACCACTAACTAGGAGGAAACACATGGAAGGTCTAATAGGTTAGAGTAGAGTTTAATGAGGTTTAACAACTTTGGAAGAAGACCTGGCTGAAATGGGGCACAAAATACTATATAGACATTTTTTATTAATTACACAACATGTAAATGTTGGGATCTCATAAATTAAGTTTTTTTTGGATTTTCACATCATGTATTAATTACATGATGTGAAAAATCAAGGTGGTTTTAAAAGTCATGGACCTAATTTTCATGGATGCCACCCTTTTTCTCCCCCCAACGTGACTCCCAGCTCCCAACAAAAACTTCTCCTCCCCTTATCTCTATTAATACTACTTTATTATCCCTTTTATCCTCCATTTTTCTCATAAAAATCCCCTCTCCATATTCTACTCCTTCGTCTCTTCTTTAATGTCCAAAACCAAAACCACTGGAGTAGGGTCCTTAAAATGCACACCCATGTGTGAAGATCCCCCTCCAACCAAGTGTCAGGAACCCACTCCTCCTCTACCACCTTTCTATCAATCCAATTTAGACTCATCTTTATCCCCTACATCCACTTTATCCTATGAACAATCACATGACTTATCCAGTAGGTTGTAGGTCATTGCACAACACCTCTACATACACCGGTTCCTATATTTATCAGAACCTGAGCAAGAGGATAGATGAGTCCATATACAAGCTAAGCCTTTGAGGACCAAAAAGAACCTGAATGTCACCATACTTGAAAAGACCCAGGTCCATGAAGAGGTATTTGACCTCATTCACTGCATTCACCTCTCCAAAATTACCGAGGTTCATTTGGAGACCTAATGAATGATCTTACTCCAGTTTCTTGCCAACATTGAGATGGACATTAGGCATGTTACCTTCAAACTAAGAGGCAGGACTTGGGATCTCACCTTGGGATATTTCAAAGAGAGTCTTGGTATCTACACAAATGACTTCATAATTTAACCTAGCTACACTACCTTTTGTCTTGATATTACCATGATAGAGGTAGCGAGGAGCTAGCTAGTTATTTCCCAGGATCCATAGAGTGTTTATGATCAACACACAATAAATCCACCCCAACCACGGTTTGATGCCTTGTAGATCATGCATTCATCTCCAGAACATGTCTAGATGGCCCGAGGAGATGAACATAGTAGAATCGGTCCAATTGAGTTCATCATCCTAGAATCTACCATGGGAATCCCTATTGCCAACATGTCTAGATAGTTAAACTTTCATCACTAGACCCAGGTACAGTGGGATCATAGAAATCTAAAGGGAGAAAGCTTCATTACCCATCCCACCCATCATCTCAACACCGTGGATTCCACTCATCATCATTCTTCAATTATTCAAAAGGATCCCATTGATCGTATCATGCTCCACAAGATGGGTCTTTTGTTTAAGATTGCGGGGTTATACTAGTGGGTTCTCGCGTACTTCAAGGATGTAGATAAGGCACCCTCTCATCAAGACCCAGTCCTAGGATCACCTTCACATACATCTGAAACTGCTACCTCAATGATCTACCCTACCCCAACCCCTTCTACCACTGCAGCCCTCCCTAATACCACTACCACACCACCACCTATTACTTCATGTGAACCATACCTACCACTTCAATATGATATCTGTCTGATTCAAGAGTCCCTTATAGAGAATCAAATACATATATGTCCTCGCCTGGTTGTCCCATTCACCAACCCATCTCACTTCACCACCCATCCACCTCCACCAGTCCCTTCATCTTCCCACCCACCACCCCCAGCAGGACCTCTTCATCATCCATCCCCACCACACCTACTTCCCAAGTCGGATAAACTCTAGATCTCAAATACCCTGCCTCCCAAATACAGTTTTTAGTAGAGCATGCCTAGAAGGTAAAGGGACTGACCCTTCCATCCACCTCTAAGGTACCTCTAATCGATCTATATGCTAGAAGAAAAACCTCTGTATGGATTGACACCTCATCCCCTCTATCCTAAAACAAAACTAATTCAAGCACCACAACACCTATTATGATTATTTATCCTCTTTCCCCACCTCCATAGATGAGATAGATTTGGAAAAACTGATCCAAAACCTAATTGTTCAGGATGGGATATCTAATGAAGATACAAATGACCATGCCCATATTGTTTAGTTTTTCCTACTATCCTTTTCACTAATGTATGCTAGTTTTGGGTGTCTTTTTTTTCATTATCTTTTTATTCCATATTCTATGATACACTATTTTTCATATATATAGATTAGACACACTTGTGACTCCACTACATTATTTATTATTATTATTTTTTACTTCTTCATTAATTTATCCATGTCTTGTTCTATTTCATCCTCTATGGTCATTGATGATAATTTTAGGCCACCATATGGCCTCCCACGTGACATGTATTAACATTTGGATTATATACAAAGACAACTTTAGGAGCTAAATATTTAGATCCATACTCAAAAGGATCCTCCACAATGATTTTCAAAAAAGTTTTTACTTCCACATGATCGTTTTGGGAGACCTATTTATGAAGTGTTTAACCCCACAATGTTTTCCTATGAGCCCAATGATATAGTCCCCAGTTCTAGTAGGAGGTTGAGGACAACTGAGATGATGGAAGAAACCGATTTTTTCTTTTTTCCATCCATCTACCTGAAAACAACATTGTTTTTAAATTAAGGGAGTAAACCCATATTTTTTCTTCATGTTAAATATGTGCTTAGGAACTTTTTTTTTATTTTCTATCACTTTTTGTTCATCTATTATCGCAAACATCATTTTAGTCAATTCCTACATCTATCTAAGATGATTTTTCTTGATATTTACTATTTTCACATACCCATATTTATACTTACATATTGAATAAGCCCTATGAAGTAATTTTTTTATTGAGTGCATGAATTTGGTTTCTAACATTTGTAACTCGTTTTTCCATCACCATATATAATTTTTGCTGATATCATTACTTTCATTACAAGGAACTCCAATTTCTCTATTTAAAATTAATAAACTTCCATTTCATTTTTATCAATTCTATCCTTTCTACCTCTCCCATGTATCTTTCTAGAATTGTGCATAAATGGTACCATTTCATGTATGGGGGAGTCATTATTGATATTTTTAGCTGATTCACTTGGAATATTTATTTTTTTCATTAGTATAGGATAAATTTTTCATTAAAATGATTATTTATCTTAAAACCTCATTGAACCCATTTAAATAAAAAGTCTAATTTATATTGGATATAGAGGAAATCCATTTTTATTCATATTTATAATTTTATCGATATTTCTAAGTTGAGTAATTTAATTCAAATTATAGATTCTTTCAATTTATTTTGATTGACTTGTTACTATATTCTATGCCCTGAGTGATTTCCATTTATTTAACATTCCCATTACCAATAGGATTCTATACCTATATTTTCATATTCTTTTTTGAGAATATTTCTTGAAAGATACATAGGAAATGTACACCTATCAGAACATTCATTAGAATCTTATTGAGGTAATGATTGAAAAATAAACTGTTTAAATTATTAAAGAAATCTTTCATGATCAATTTTTCATGAGACCCAACCATATAGATATCCTTATTTAGAACATTGTATCCATGAATAACCTTGTCAATATGGATCAATTCAACGACTATTATCAGTTCATACCATACTTTTGATACTTTGCATGATTTTCATTTGAACTTGTGTGAGGGATTTTTCATATCTTCTATAGGTGGGATGTTTATACTTAAGTGACATATACTGGTATTTTCACTATATTGATATGACATGGTTCATGATTTCCTTCAACATTTTCTAAATTTACCCCATTCTTTCAAAAAAAAAAGAATTATGTATTAGGTCAAAAATAACCATTACTAGACCAGTGAATCTTATGATGGAACATATGTGGTGAGATGATGTATGTGAGATCTGGCCTAGACACGACATTCAAAAAATAAATAAAATGAAAAAGATAAAGGATCGGGGTACATACTTTATGTTTAATTAAAATATTTATGGACCCAATTTCAGATATTGGTAGCACATATAATTTTTTATAGGAGGATTTACATCAATGCACTATCCATGGTTTTCATGAATTATATATTTAGGTATTACCCTTATTTTGACGCATGATTCTCTCTATCTACCTAACTAACCCTATCCTTAGAGTCATTTGAACCTTATTGTTAAAGCCATTAATATTAATTTTGTATTTGTCCTGATGAAGTGGATATGTTATAACCAATGGAAGCCTATAGTTATGAACATGTTTTCAAGGTATAAGAATAACTCCTATTTTATTTTACCTTTACTGATGAGATACAATTCATTATGTGGTAAATTAATAAATTGATATAATTTATTTGTAAAAGTTATGAAATTGTAATTAAAAGATTAAATAATCTGAATAATTTACTTAACTGTGAGGCATGATTAATTTTCATTGCAAGAATGATTCGGGAGGAATTTATTTTTTTGATTACACATAGTCTTATTTTCTTGGTTGTAATGAACATTTATCCTTTAAAAATTATTTCATTTGGAATCCCTATTGATATTATTTTTCCTTGATGTTAAGAAATTGTTCAAGTGTTGGGGAATTTGATAAGAAAAAAAATATACTTTTGGATACATTTTTTAATGTTTAATAACTCTTTATTCGATAATGAACTAAGTTTTGGTTTGATTTTTTATTAATTAATAATTTATGTCTCAAAGGAAAAGTTGAAGAAAAATGGAAAAAAACAAGATTTACACACAATGAAAGTAATCCACAATGTGTATTAATCATTCACCTCATATCTGTAGAGGAAAATGCTAGCTCCTGAATCATTACATTATGTGTAGCTATTACAAGATGATTACACATATTACACATCATGGGATATGAAAAATCAAAATTATGATGAATGTTAAAGACATAAATAAAATACACAACAAGCTTAATTTATTTGATGTAAAATGTTCAAGATCTCATCTAGTCATAGATATTGGGTGTGGATTTCACAAGATATGAAATTTTTGGAAAATATATTGGATATAAAGTATATGACATGAGAGACATATAAAAATAATGTACAACCTAATATAGTATCCAATTAATGAAAATACATGACATGAAGACATTATATGCTATTTATTTTTCATGTATATATATATGTGAGTGCCCTTTACTACATACAAAGAGTTTTTGGATTCATTAAAACTTTCTTGTTTCTTTTAGGTTTCTATTATATTTTTTATTTACCAGTTTTAATTCAATATTCAACCATTTGTATCAATTCTATTACTCTTACATTCCATTCTACATATGTGGTTTGAAATCTATAATATTTTGAATTTTGTCTCATTATTCAATATCCTTTTGTGATACTATTCACAGTTCAACATCAACAAATTTTTTCCTCTTTCAGATTCTTTAATTATTTTTTGAATTAGTTTTAAATTTATTTTTTATGTGGATTACTTCACAGTGAGTTATTATTATTATTATGCAAATCAGGTTACACAATTTTTTTCTTTCATTAAATACTATCATGAATGACTAATCTTCTTAGGATAAGGGTCTGAGAGTAAGGGTGTTGTTAAATTTAATGAATCTATAAATCTAATCTTGGTATCCTCGGGGATAATAATTACATTTAAAATAATTATTTATCTCATTCCTTTACACAACCCTAACAATGAGTGGTGTAATTAATGAACCATGGCCTAATTAGAGTTGAGAGGGCTATGACCATTATCCTATGACACATTATTCTATAGAATCTAAGATTTCTATATCTTGGTTTTTAGCTATTTTCATAATTAGGAATATCCTATTCTTATGCAGATCCAATTGGTTTGACCATATCCAATTGGTGACCTTTTCACCACTTCACAGCCTAATCCATAGGTCCATACCATGTTAGATTTAGGATTATCCTTTTTTCTTAAACCCTTAAATTATAACAAAACCATATTATATTTCTTTATTTTAAATATAATATATGTAATATTTTGTAAATCCAAACCTGAAGAGAGATTTTTGGTAATCCTACCCAAAATAATCTTACTGCTGGGTTGCTTGACTATAAGATATCTATGTGTGTTCGATCCCAGAATACAACTTTACTAAAACTTAGTAGGAGAGTGAATTTTGGAAAATATAAATTTTAATCATATCAATGTCCATGTGTAATCAATGACACCATGCAGGATGGTCAATGAGATTCCTCTTTCCAATATAAGAAATGGGCCAAAATCCATGAGAAATAATAAATCTCAAACATAACATGCATTATGCTAGGGGAAAATCATATCAACCATAATATCAAAAACCAGGATAATCAATCCCATAAACACATTTACATGGATTTATATTAGGAATTTATTTGTGATGTAGCAGTCTAGAATCCATCACATGCACTAACATATCATTATTCATCTAGTCTACGAAATCCCAAAATAGTGAGACATGATAAAAATAGGATCTAATGCCACTTTTTTATTCTCTAACTCAATTCAATATAAATAGTATCCAAACAAGTTCATGACAATGCCTCACTTGTTCCACCACAAATGCTAGAGGCTACCGACTATCTGTGGGGTTCTAAGGTAGTTCCAGGGAGAGGTTATACCTCTATATTAGAGTGAAAAATTGAATTAAAAATAGTTAAATGACATTCATCATGATAAATTTGAAGCATAAGAAATAAATATAAATAGTACAAATAATAAATTAAATATAGTAAAAGGATAAAATAACCATGACATACATACAACAAATGAATCACTAAGACAATCACTTATATAAACCAATATAAGAGGAAAGTAGAATCACAAATCTAATACTACTTTGAACCATAACACATCTCAATATTATGATATCATTCAAGCTATCCCACATTCACATGCTATATCAGGACTCATCCCATATTATGCCTATAATAACTATCACTGCTCGAGTACACATGTTTAATAGTATCCTGGGTAGGTTATGAGTAAAAAAATCAATATGAAACCACCAACATGGTCCCTTATTTACAAGTATCCACTATGATATATACTTGTGATAATATTAGTTGAAATAAATAAAAAAATTGGTATATATATATATATATAAATCATCTATAACTTATTTGTCCTGATGGTAGAATGTCTCTTAGAGCATCATGAATACTGCACCTCTATAGTACCACCACCGCCCCATGGGAATATATATATAACATGTTCTACTCCTAATAATGGTCCTAAATTCTTAGGTACACGACCCCTATCAACCATACCATCATAAACCAAATTTATATGGTCTCTGAGTATGAGTATCCCTTTATCAGAAGCTCTATTCACTAACAAGGGATCTTATGCTTATGCCTAAACTGATGAGTAGCTTGCCTTGGGGAATCACTAGGTATCCGTCATCCTCAAGACCTTAGTCTGAACCCCATTGTCATATCTAGGTGTTCTTGATGTCAGGTTGATGATTCATTACAAATAGGTGAAGGCCCTTGGAAAACCGATATGTTCAGGAGTGAATGTTTATTGGGTGACATAGAAAAAAAGGAATAACCCCCCTGGATCCCATGGTAAATTATATGGTCACCCAAAAACACATTAATACTTTCCCAAAACATAAATATTGGTTCCACTGAATCCTAGGGGGTATCCTAAGAATCAATTGATGGGAAAAAATCACCCTCAGGATATCCAATATACATTAAAAGGAATATAAACTCACCATATATCTCATACAACCATTTGGATCTTTACCATTGTGAGAATTCACAATGCTCTACTTATATCATCATTTGAATCATAACACCCGAGTCCTAAAAATGGTATCAGTGTATCGATTAAATACCAACCATCCCATACATTCTTGAATGAGGGTAATTAGATAGATCTGATAATGGATCCTAGGTACCACCTCTTGATATTCAATCTTCCATCAACCATGACTCTAGATTATAGATGATCTAGGAATCCACTCCAAAATAATATGTGGGACTGGATCCCAACACACTGGGTATCCCAGGATCTCATCCATGTTAAGACATGATTCCTGGGCATCCCAAAAAATCATATCAATGTCTGGACCAATGACTAAATCCCATGCACCCTAAGAAATATCATTTCATCAAACACACACACACACACACACACACACACACACACACACACACACACACACATATATATATCAAAAGGGATAGTCGAACACCCATTCCCACCATCACTATTTTAGCACCATCAGGATTACTCATAGGATATGTTATAAGGTGGCATGATAAAAAAACAATACCCAAATTCCCATGTTCCCACTAAGGGTAAGTCTATCACAAGGGAACCCACTTGGGTCCCCTCGATCAGTATACTTCAGATACACCCTCATGCGGGTCATCAATCTCATATAGAGTCCCAGGTAAATACCCAATACACTAAGGACATCATTCCCTATTACCTCATCATAAGGTAGCACAACCTAACTAGACACATAAGATTCATAACATAGGTAAAAGTAAAAAAGGATATATTTTTGTCTATCTAAGTCTCTAGGGTATCACATTGTTAGTTAGGTTACCCAACCCCTCGTCCATAGCCTACGGTCAATCTATCAAGGTTGAACACATTATACTGACCTCATGAGTCCATCATGGCATAAGTGCTCATTTATTTAACTTAAGGAAATAAATTAATTAACAATTTCAATTTAACATTTTACTTAAATTTAAAATATTACAAATAAAATGGTGGTCCTTCCATAATTTAAATTCTGAACCTTATATAGTATATAACCAATGCATAATAACCATAGTGTTAGAATATGAGACCACATACCTCAACCTGATGTATTAAATTTATTTTCATGGTATAGTAGTAGATTTCATGAACCATATAAGACCATCCATTATAAAAAATCTATCTCAACACTAAGAGCTCCTAACTCAAGATGAATATCTATAATTAATTAATTAATTATATAATTTATTGTTAATTAATTAATTTAATATAAAATTTTCATAATTAGTAAAAACCCACTGAGCCTCTACATTGCACTAGAAACATGAACAATACCTCACAAAAACCCAATATTGTACAAGCTTTCTCATTCTAGGGAAAATTCCCTATCATGGGATAAAATAACTACTATTTATTTAATTTAAATTATTCTAAAAAGATATGAAAATCACTGTAGAAACATACCTTGATGAAACAACATGTGGGAATGTGTAATAATTGTTTGAGTATTACCTATATTAAAGAAAAATGAAAACCCCTTGATGCTTGATTCATTCTACCATACTTTGGTATAATTGGTACAAAAACCATAAAAAGGAAAAAAATTAGAAAATAATGGAGGAGGAGATTTAAGAATATTAATAGAATTTAAGAAAAAACATATATCACTAAAGAATAGCTTAATACATAGACCTTTATTTGGGATAAGTGAAGGAAGGATTGGATTAGTTTGCTGGGTAGTGCGTTTTTGTAGGAGAAAGAAAAGTGGGTGTTACTGTCATAAACATCAAAGGGAAATAATAATGGAAAGAAATTTTTAATGATCCATAAGGTGTAGCCACACAACTTTCCAAACTATGATACAAACATATAGTTAGCACTATCTCTAATCTATCCACCACATAAAGTGAGATAACATAGTTTACCTAACTATGAAACAAAATTGAAGGTGGCTCTAAAACCTATATGTAACCTCACATGGTTTCCCTATGAAATATCACACAATTAGACCTCAACCATAATATAACCATGCAAAATTACAATGATTAGATGAAATTTAACAAAAAATGACTAGAAGTTCAAGGTGAAAGACAAATTCTCCTCAACTGTGCACCCTAAACAATGAAATATGAAGAGAAACCTCCCATATTGTTGAAACCTAGCCTGAATCTCTGGTGCCTCACCTGATTACCCGAGCTACCCTATGAGACTCATTAATTATATACAGATGTTATTTTGAAGAATTATGACCCTAAAAATTATTTTTTGATTATTGAATCAAAATTGGACTAATCCAGTAATTAAAAATTAAAATTCTTTTTAAATTTTTAATCTCTGACATACGTGAGGTATTACAATACTCTACTATGGTTGGTATTTGAGATATTTTAATGGATTGAGTTCACATTATAGGATGTTATAACTTTTTTATGGAAGGATTCCCATGTTAGGTTGATGCTAGAGTATGTGAGATTTTTGATTTTTTTTTGGATATGATCTTCGATGTAGTTTTTTGAGCTCAGTGATTCAGGTGGATTCTAGAAGAAGATTGTTTGGGATTTGGTAAAGATATCTTATAACACTGCCCTTACTAGAGTCACTCGAGTGATCCTTTATAGATTGGAATTCATGAAAAATGTACTATGAATCTAGGATCAAGTTAGATTTACACCTGAAGATATCTAGGGTTGTTCTAGGGATAGAATTTCCTCATCACGAGCCATCGATTAGGGAATATCCTTACTATAGACCTAGTTTTTTTCCAAGAGTTTTTCAGTGGAGACAATCATTTAGTGTTGATGGACTAAGTTGTATATATCATGTGATTTTCATGATTATACTAGAATAAAAAATGATGTGAACCAAATTATGGATTGTGTCTATATCCTCATATACCCTCATGCTATTTTTCAGAGGAAATAATTTGACCTATTATTTATTATTTTGGAGTTTTATATTCTAGTGTAACATTTTTATGGATATTGGTTATTCATAAAGTTCCTTATGATGTTGAGAGTTATCAACTCAATTTTTTGGCAGGGTGAGTTTACATCTGATAGAGGAGGAGGAATTTCAAAAATACCATCATAACAGATAAGGTGAGTGATAGTACCCCCATGGTGAATTTTGGTTTCAATTATAGGTATAATCATGTGGTTGTAATTTTAATAGATGGGATAGTTTCTATCTATATTAGGGAACAATAATCCTTAAGCGTGGTGAGTGGATCCAACCCTATGGATGTTGAATTAGATTATCCTTAGTTTAAGAGAATAGGTCCATGCATTTTTTATATAAAATATATTCTATCATTGTGTATATCACGGGATGTGTGAAAGAATCAAAGGGGTGACCTATAGTTAACCCTTTGTAAGATGATGATGTATACATCAACTTACATACCAAAAATATTGAGAAACATTTAGATTTTGGATATAGTAAACCATTTCTCCTTGAGATGATTTTTGGTGATCTTATTTGGAAAAAACATTATTGTTTTATAAATCTCAAATTAGTGGATTATCTTAGGACTTTATGAACTAATATTTTATAGGGTGAAGATATTAAATTAGCATAGATGTGGCATGGTAGTTGGAGTTCTACGAAAAAGGATTCATTGTATGAGAAATGAGGAAATAATGTGAGTTTTTTTCTATAAGTAGTTGATTCTACCATGAGGGGCAAGATTTTTCTCAACATCGGTCAATAGTGTAGTCCTTACACCATTATTTTATGTGATGGAAACTATGGGAATGATGGTGACTAGTGTTCCTACATGAGAAAATATTCTCATATGAAAAACTAGAAAGGTTTTTCTTAATGGTAGAAAGTGCATCTATATCTACCTCAATTAGATAAACAGTATTTATTTATTCATGTGATGGGAATTGATATGGGAATCCTATCCATAGAACTCTTTTTGAGTTTTATTCATTGAAAAGTCATGCCCAGTGGTTATTTTTAGACATAATCATCCCTTTGAGATTCAGTATTGTGTAGAGAAATATATTCTATTGGGTGATTATATATTGGTTTCACTTGGGGAGGTCCTATATAGATTATGAGTTGAAAAAATTATTTTTTTAGAATGGTTAGAACCTCCCACGTCAAATAGTGAAAGAGTGGTTCACCCAATGAGTAGTGAAGTGGCATTGATCTGTCTACTAAGGTGGTTATTTTGACTGATTCCCCCATCAATATCTTTCAAAAAATAGTGAAGATTATAAAATCAGGATTTTTTTGACTAGAGATGTGAGTCAGTTAGACATGTTAATGTAAAAGTGGGAAAAAATTTGGAATGTTGGTGTCAATGTTTGGGTGGAAAGATCATGTTTTTTCTAGATTATAAGCTATCCATGATGAAGCCTATGCCTTTTTTGATAGTTGTTTTTATAGAGGATAAGGACATAAATACTCAAAATCCTAAAACATATTTGTAATTAATATAAAATGATATAATGAGGTTGATTAAATCATTCCTTGGGTTGATGCATGAAACATTTTACTCTTACTTTAAGATAGACTTTGGTTAATATCTTCATAATATAAAGAAAAGGGCCCTCCTTCATAATTAATAATATAATTAGTTTTCTAAGTGATCTATTCTCAAAGAAAAATTTATTATGTGTGATAGTGTGTAGATTATAAATGAGTTCAATACTATTCCTTGTTATTTATTAACACTAGTTGTTTAATTTTCAAGGATGAAATGTTTTTAGGTGCATAAAATGTAATGTCATAGGTTTTTACCAGAGTGGGTCTCAACTCAATTTTTATTTTTGATATGTTGATACCTTTCCTAAGGTAAAACGATCTTTCTACCCTAGTTATTTTGCCCCGAAAAATTTATAAGGGTTTTATAGGATCCCTAATATACGGTTTACCCCCGAGGTAAAGCTTTCATGCAAAAGAAAGCGTCATTGAGCTTTGAAAATGATATAATAAAAATATTATATTAATTCATTGCATACATGTGTTTTGTTTTTAAAAACACTAATTTATCTTGAATGATACCGTATATAGAAAACCTAGACCTCTATTGATGTTGAAATATGGTGTTTTCCCTAGGCATAATATTAATTTTATTTTTCCCAAGACTCTCAGGTTTTATCAATCAAAATAATATCAAATAAATAATTTAATAATTTAGTTAATTATTTTAATTTATGGATAAACCCTCGGAAAAATCTATTCAATAATACTTTTGAATCCCCTTTAGGGTTAACCTAATTTCTCATTGAAAATACATAGAGAGGGGAGAGGAGAGGATGAACATGGTGGCTATGATAGTTGGTTGAGGATTACAATTGTATCTGATATGATGTCTATGGATGGATATCGATGAATATGATGAAAAAAATTATGATTATGAAATTAGATCACAATTTCTTATATTCTCCTTTTAGTGAGTGGTTTTTTATTATTAGATTCATCCTCGTTTCATTCATCAGTTTAAAATGGATTTAAAATTTCTAAATTAACATCAGGACCTTGAGTCTTATTTTTTCTCTACTATATTTTTTTATGAAGATGTGAATTTTTTAGAATTTTTATTGCGATTTTATCATCATTTATTTTATTTCTAATGAGAAATGGTGGCCAAGATGAGCAGAAATATCATTGGATCCTCACTTTTTTGTTTTATGAAAAACTACCACTATTATATTTTCATTCATATATAGAGTTCATTAAACAATGGTTTAACCATTAATATAGAATCAATTAATTTTTTAATCATTCATTGGTTTCATGGATCATTGTTGTGGATTAAAAATTAATGATTAGGTTATGGTAGACAGTTTTATGTAATAATGAGAATTCATGTAAAACCAAAGTTTATAGTTTCATGATATGGTGCATGTCCGATAATGATTATTTGAAGAGAGATGACATTTTCAGTGACTGGTGGCCAAAAAATGTTTCTATACTATGAAAGATCCTTAGATGAAGACATGAGATCATATGGTGATCATTAGTGGATGGGTATTGATCTTGGATGCATGAGCTATGAAATGAGGTGAAAAAAATCTAATTTACTGATGAGTTATGATTAAAATCTCACATATGAGCAATCATTGATGATGTTAAAGATATATTAAAAAAAATTTGAGTATTATTGTGGGTGATATTAGTTTAAGGGGTGATAAAATTAGAAGATTCATCATGATTTGGTGTTTCTAAATATTTTTATGACTACAAAACGTGTATTTTAGAAGAACAGATGATGTGTGTTTCAGTGATGCAGTTCTAGGGTTTACATGAAATTTAAATATCACATTCCATGTGGATTAGACAATAAATTTTGTAACTCAATATTAATGTCATATCATATACTATGGAATTACACCTAGGGACCCCGAGTGCTCTTATGAACCTTATGAAGGGTCTGCACAAAGTGTGATCTCAGAGGATCATGACTTAGGTAGACATGGTGCACAATGAGTATCCCCATAGAAATAGAACACCTTTTAAACCCTCAATATTCTATGTATATTTTCTCAGAAATTCCATATTATACTAAAAAATATGTCCAAATGTTCATCATGGAATAACACATAGTGTTCCCCTAGGGAACACTCTAGTTTATCTTAATTAGATATGTTATGATCATACACGAGCATTTCCACCTCGTTATTCATAGGTGGAATTGGTATCTCACAGATTGGGACTATGATACACCTTGGGAGTCAATATTCACCCATTTGATCATGGGTTTCAGATCCACAATCTTTGAAATCAGATAGAGTCGGTATTTTATAACCATTATGGGGTAGGGTTCCATTATCTATAGAGTGATATTTCTCCCATATATTGAGATTTTACAGGGTACTAATCCTCCAACAGAGTTGGTATTTTAATATTTTTAATATGTTATATATCCCCCAATATGATATGAGTAAATGAGAGTGTGGGATTCATGTGTTTTCTATATTTATAGATGGCATGGAAAATATCATTTGGATATATGAGATGTTTAAGAGCCTACCTTGGGACCAGTTTATCTTTTATGACTAGACCATGGTCTATCCATTTACCACTAAAAACATGAACTACCTCGGTGGGTGAGTGAGATTCTAGACTAGATAGACTCCCCCTTTTAGCATCTTAAGGAAGCATGGCTATAAGAAGATTGTGCAATACTAAATTTTAGGAGACCTGTGATTCCATGGAACCCTTGGGGTTTCATTTGATATGTGATATTATAGATAGTTATTGGATTTAGGATTCATGGACTCTTTAGTGTTTATAGAACCACTATATACTCATGCTTTATTCCTTTTTTAGGTTTGGATCAATGGTTACTGGGACTTCTCAGCATCCGTGGGCCCCCACATGCTTGAGAATATCTAGATTACTATACTTATCATCCATTTATCTACTCCAATGTTGTAAGAATATTGAGAAGAATTGGGTTCTATTTTTCACTATTTATATTCTACATGATTGATCAATTCCTATGAGTCAATTTGATTGATTCTTAATGTTACCTATATTTTTATCAGGTTTCCCTATGGAGTAGGTTTGTACTCACATTTGTAGGGTCCACAGTCCCACACATGTTGTGTCGACGTCGATGATTTATTGGTCATAGATGGATTTGGATATCTTGGTGGATGTGGTCTTGGTATATATTTGTGGCACTGTGAGTTTATTGTAGTGGGATATTTTTTTTCTAGATTATAGTGAGGGCCTCTTAACCATAATTGATTTCCAGTTTTCCTTTATGACTAAGGGGCACGTGTATTCCCTTTTTTATTTTATATTATTCTTACTAGTTACCTTATCAAAATCAGTAGATGTCTCATGTATGTGTAACATTAATTATATTTGATTACACATTTTTATATACTGTTGATTTTTTTATTACCTTATTTCTATAGATATGATCTAGTTATATGTTATTACAGAATAAGGCCTCCCAGGTGTGTGATATACCTACTCAGTTCTAGTCTGTAGAAACAGGCCTATTGGAGGCAGTCTTGGTGTGCCACTTCTAGCATGCTCCTATGCAAGGAAAGGGCCCATTATATAAGGATGTGACATTCAAGGTGCAGTAGAGTATTAAAATGGTAGTGTATTGATGATTCCTTCCTCATTTTATGGATCACATTCAAAACATATTTCATATGTTGCATTTTTAAAGATATCTTCATGATGACTCCCATTACATTGATTTTGGAGATTTAAATATTAAGAAGAATATGACGTTTATAGAGTGGACCATAGGGATCTGAGACTATCATGATAATGTGCTTCAAGGATGATTAATTTCCATGGTTTATATCTTATAAAGATATAGTATCCTTGATGAAAGAACATGGGAGTGTAAGTCACATATACGAGTTTAATAACCTTGATCTTATTGTTTATTTGGGATCCATATTATGAGATGATATGATCAAATTATTAGTTTTACTCTATTTTGTGTTTTAGTTATTTATATTGGGATATTCTTATTTGAGTGGTATCTCATCGAGTGTTTAGGTTATAGATATTTTTTTCCCTGGGTTTTGTTTATATTCGTGACATTGAGAATTTTTTGATTGGTATATAATGTAGAGTCCTAGAATTTTCTAGTTCTTAAATTTGTGTTTTTACGCACTGGAGGTGATGGGAGTAAGAATGGTGGATAATGATGGGAGATAAATTTATATTGAGATGAAATTTTTTCTAACACACAAATCAAAACAAAATGATAATCATTGTGTTGTGATTTATTATTGGGTAGTGTACCTTGTTTAAGTGTCAGATATGTAGAAATATGTTTCAACATTAGTATTTATAGACTAATGGTTATGTATTGGTTCTATATACTATGGAATGAGGAGTTAAATTGTGTTGTAACACCTAGTATTAAATTATTTGATGATGTCGCTGGAAATTGTGGGTGAGTAGCTAGGTTTTAGTTTTAAGCCATCATTTTTACAGGATTTTTTCTTTTTGTTGTGGTATTTAAATATTAAATCATGAAAATTTATAGGTGAATTATTAAATTAAAATGTTAATAAATGGTTACACTATGAATTTAGAGGCCCTAGTCATTGAAGTTCATTAAGTCCTAATACCCCATAATATACATTGATATTATAGAATTTGAATGAGTTATTAGTATCGTATGATCAATTCAAACACACTAGGTGGGAGATCCAATCCGTGTTTTCAATGTATTTCTATTATTTTTTTCTTTTAGAAATCGACCTATTAATGTGAATTAATCTTAGAATCCCACATCACACATGGTCTACATGCATGAAATAAGGATTACAATTCCGAGGAACATAATACTAAGATAATTAGGAGGTTTAGTCATAATGTGTGATCTTTTCCTAGATATATACTGGTAGTTTTCCTACTCAAACGTGAATGAATATTTATATTCAAGAACAAATGAGGGAAAAATAATGGTCTCAAAACATTATACTTGGAAACATCTAGATTATAATGCATGACACCGACCAACATTGTATGAACTCATCACAGCTCTTCATGGACACTGGCACCAACTAGGTCCATTTTTTATAACTACGTTTTAATGAGTGAATTTTATGTAAGATCAACTAATTAAGAAAAATTGACCCTATGATTAAGAATATTTGGACTTATTTATTAGATATATAAATATGATCATAGTTTTTATTACTATTATTCTTCTTTAATAACTTTGAAACTTAAAATGGATGAATTTTTATCCTCTTAATATTTTAATCCCATTATAATTATTTGAACATTATAATATTTAGAATTAGTAGGTTAATATATCTTTAATATTTAATTCATTTATGTCTTGGATATATTTTGTAGTTTTAATATCAACGTAACATCTCAAACCTCTCATGACCAAAATAGTTTTTATTTGGGCCCTTCCATCCCTCATGGATTTGTTTTTCAAAGATCCTCTATAGAAAAGGCCATTTTATCGGATATGTATCCACACCACATTTTAAATTGGTGCTTTATTATTCTATTTATTCGATATGGGATCAATGTATAAACTTGAAGTCCTTCATACTTTTGGAGTTTGTACCCCATACGAATATATTGAAATATGACCAACTCTAATACCATTTATGAAAACTCAAACATCCCACAATCACAATAGTATATACATTAGGATCTATTGACCCTTAAAACCTTTTTTTCTCTAATGCCCCTAAAAAGTACTTGTGATGGGAGAGGTATCCAAACAACCTTATAAATTGATGATTCATTATTCTATATAATTAATGTGGGATATGGTTCTAAACCTATAATCCTCAACACCATTGGGGTTAACACCCCCAATAACACAACATTCTTAAACTAGCTCTAATACAAATTTATCACATCGCACCCCTTGGACCAATTTTTTAGACCCATGTTAGGGTTCCATATAGACTCAAGTGGATTACATGATCACCATCATATATAAAAAAGTGGAGAGGGACGTGGTGAATAGTGGGTAAGAATTTTCCCTAAAAAATAAAACAAAACAGTATGAACACATATGATATTTTTTTTAATAAAAATAATTTTAATAAAACCTTTATGTAACACACAAATAAATATGTTTTCATCAAACCATTTTTTTTAAAAATAAAATAAAAATTGATGTAATATAAGACATCACATATACTAAAATGAAATGATTTCACCCATGATCCCACTTCTAAATATCCATAACTCCCAAAAAGAACTACATTGTTCCACTACTAAAAAAATGTGAGACTTTCCATTTAACCACATCATGGATATCCAATCCTATGTTTCTAAAAAGGTGAACATGTAGGGGGTGAGTAAAATTATCGGTATGATAAACCATCGACTCCAAATACACCAATGCATAAGTATTTTCAAGAACCAAGAAATCAATCATGAAAATAAATTGTTTAAAAACCAAATAAATTGATAATTAAAAGCTTTTAGTAATATAAATATAATCTCAAATTGGGATACATAAATTTCAAAATCACACACACAACATGAAAATGTTCCTAGGGAAAATCCATTTCCACTCCCTAAACAATATTTAATGTTGAACGTACCCTATGGATCAATAAAAACATTGGGGGGGGGGGGGTAAATCAATTATTTTATATTTTGTTATTAAATTTAATTTACTCCTTTTAAAATTTAACCCTTTTTACTTGAACCTATATTAACTGTTATGGTATGAATGAATATTTTTTAACTGTTACCTAAAATTTAGCAACCACATAAAATATAAGAAAAATAATTAAAAAATGGAAAAAATATTTTTATAAGGTTTAACCCTTTCGTAGGAAACCTACTCCTTACCATGATTAGTTGTTCACCCAAATCATGGACTACCAATAATAATCAATATAAAAATATAATGTGGTTGGTGAATCCCACACCTATATAGAGTACCACTATACATACAATTTCAAGCACATCACTGTACTTCATGTAACAATTATCTCACTAAAATAAAAACCTCACACTATTCATTAAATTCATACATAGAGTAACACTAGTTACATATCTTTCCACTGTGTATATACAACCATTTTATTCCATCCATTGTAATTTAATCTTCTAGTATGTTCATGGATTTTATTTAATATATATAATATATATTTTTCTACTTAGAATAATCTTATAATTCCTTTGAATAAAAAATTTAAACTCATGATACTTGGTCTCTATTCCCAGCTCTGTTTTATGGATCTTCTATAAAACCTACTAAACTGGATTTCTTGAAAAAAATTAAAAAACATGTGTTAATTATAAATCCAATATATTCTCATTTTTTAAAAGGACCAACAAAAATATCATAAAAATTCACAGAAGTGTAGGCATCTCCTCACATTTCATCACTTCTTCAGCTTTGAATAGAACTAATCAACATAACCATATTAGATTCTTCTTATTCTTCAATACTAAAATGATATTATTCCATAGTTCTATATCAGATTCTGTATATCATACTTGTGGTGGACCAGGATAAATATCTATATTAAATACATTATTTCACATGATTATTTACTACATCTCAAAATAAATCACACCTCAGAAACAAAATGTATCATTTTGTTGAGGACTTGATAAATAAAACACTTATATTATTTTTTTTCAATATTTCTCGCACATAGTTTTCTCACATGACACCCAATTAAAAACATAAATCGCAATACTCTATAATATGACATGGGGAATGAATACATAATAAATTGTGAGCTTATATGTTCAGTAAGTGTAAACATAAGAGTCATCATTCATAGATCGTAATTGAGAATTAGAAGACCATAAGGGTATGTGGGAATAATGATAATTCATAAAATATCATGATATAATATTACATTATAAATCATTAATTGTAAAACCTAATTCATGACACAAGGTTTTGAGAATAACATAATACATAAGTAAAACACTATGGAAACATGAGTTGAAAGTCATGAGTTGTGAAAAAAAAAAGATTGGAATACAAATGAAACGTTAATTTGTGGAACATATATAAATATAGAAAAATAATTTCCCATGTCAAGCCTCATTTCAAAGACATTCATCTCATAGCAGATAGTTACCCTGAGGGGATTTTGTTCATGCAAATTCCTAGAAACATGTTATACAAAGTCCCATAGGGAATTTCTTTCATTCCTTACTCCCAAACACATGTAATCTCATGAGATATGAATATTTAATCATTGTGTTGGAGGGATATATAGATCATAAATATCAAATAAAGATAAAATATACATGTGTGTGCCATAGAATCTTAAAAACATTCATAATTCATCAAAGTTTGACTAACCCAGGAAAAGAAATGAGTTTTATGAAAACACGACATAATCATTAGCCATACCTAGAATAAAATTGTATGGAATACTTAGAGAATATTTTAATTTAAGAATATAAATTATTAAAGAATGCTGACATAGATAAAAAACACTTTTTATAAGATATTTAAAATTTAAATAGAGAAGGAAATACAATTACCCTTTACATCTTTCATCTCCTTTGTGGAAGCATTCATAAAAAAGAATATAATTTTTTTTAATAAAAGTGGTGACATGAATTGGTCTCCCAATTCATGCCCCAAAGGACTTTATTAAAAAACAAAGTGGCAGTACAAACATGAGGTGTAATGAAATTACAATAGCAGGGAGTGAGAGAGTTACAAACTGGAAAACACTGAGAAAAGATAGAAAAACCTCGAGAAGAAAAAATGATAAAAACAACCAACTATCAACTATTCCATGATCTCCTATGACTGTACTATCCATGGGGCTTCCATCAATCCATTTTCTGAAGAAAAGACAATACCTACACAACTTTTCTTCTCTATCAACTTGAGCTTTGTCCTTCACATTGTTGTACATGTGTGATTATAAAATGAAAGCTAGAATAAAACCTGAGAATGTCCTTAAAACACCGAGACCACTAATTAGAAATGAAAACAGTAAAATTTTGGACAAAAAATCTATTGAGAGTGTCGACCAGTATTGCAATATCACCTTCCAACATAATCACATGATATAGTGCAAGATTCCAGCGCATAGAAAAAGGGGGTCATACCAACATTATACTAGAGAAAAAGGGTTTCATAAAAAAAGAATATAAACTTCTTTGGAAAAAAAGAAAAAAATAGAGATAAGTTTTATTAAATAGATCAAAATAATGTTGTAGGAAAATTATTCAATATGAAAAATGTTAAAAAGTGATTTTATTCACAATATTATAAAAATGTCAATGTTTATTGAAAATGAAATCACAAGTCCCTTTTAAATATCACTTTTAATGAGATGAAAAGGATAATTTTTATGAAATTATAGAAATATAAATAATATGACATAAGAGATAAATAAAGGATAATTCTAAAAAGGCAGAGGGGAACATAAAATATAAAAATGTGAATCATATTTCACAATATTTTTATTGAAAAAAAACATCATTATGAGAGTGATAAAGCTTCTGTTTAAAAAGTGGTAAAGTGAAAATGAAGACTATAAGAAATAATACATTTTTGGATTTAAAACAAGGAAGGAAACTTTTATTGAATAGAAATAAAATAGATATGGAAGTGAAAGAGCTTGAAAGGATGATATTTATTCTTACCAATTTCATATTTTTATGAAGAAATAAATCCATCAATGATGATGAATTGATGTAACAACCATTATATATGAGTTCATGAAAATGAAATTTAAATCCCATAAAACATGTGTTGAATTAAAATATAATTCAATAATAAGGTATAATGATCCCAACTTATATGAGTAAAGGTCACAGTGGATAATCCTAACTCAATAAAGGAAAATTGAGTTTAAATATTTCCTTATCTTTAGTCTCAATCTCCCAATAAGTGATTTAAAGACTTGTATAATATACATAATAAATTTAATAATATATTTCATAACCTTCATCATTAATATTAACTTTTATAATCTTTAATTGTAACCATTCATTGTATATTTATTACATGGTTATTGTATGTTTTCATCACTATATTTTAGGGATTTTTATTTATTCATAAACACTTTGTTTGGTAGATGTGATTTATATGACTTGATACCAAGTTAATCATCCCTATATTATTTAATTTACTGGAATATATGCTCTATAATTATTTATAAATTTTAAATTCCATTCCATGATATTTTTAGTTAGGACTCATGAAGATAAAATTAGCAACAAGAATGATTCTATAATTTTTAATGAACAATTTTTTTTATTAATAATGAGTGTAAATAAAAATATTGAACTTATATAATATTAAATTGGTCATAAATATAAATTTAATCCATTAAATATAATCTCAAAATGATCAATGTATAGTGGTGATGAATAATCAAACATTTCATTCATAGAGGCGGTAGTCAGCACCTAGCGTGAGTGAAAATATTATTCTCCATTCGATGGAAATGAGGTAGATAATAATTGTTTCATTAATATAAATACATTTTACTATTCTAATAATAATTATTTTATCAATTTTTTTATGGTTATAATAATTTTATAATAAGTCTCATTCTTAAAATATAGAGAAGAAAAAGTTTGTGAGAGGATAATACTCACGTTGAGAGTTTAAATCTTCTCTTGAAGGATATTTTGAAAATGGAGGACTTGGATCGCTTTATTGAAATAAAAGTTTTGAAAAATGGATTATGTCTCTAGGATAGGTAAAATGGTTAGAGGTTCAAGCCAAATATTAAGGTGAGGTGTGGCCTGACGTGGGTGGAAGTGAGTTTCTTTTATAGGTGGAAACGTCGCACTTTTCTTGGAAATGAAAGTTGGATGAGTTAGTTGAATAAATATTGGTGAGAAATATGGGTATGAATTTATAAAATATCAATTTTATTATAGATGGTATAAATTTCATGTAATGTTAAAAAAATATATACGCTTTAAGTTTCCCATTTTTACACTTATAAACCTTAATTAAATATTTACCATTGTAATTATTATTTTACTAAAACAATAAGGTGAACCCTCTTTCCTAATTTGAACATTATGAATCTGAATTTGAAATAAATTTAATATAATTAAATTTATAAATATTTGAAAATAAAATTCTAAATTAAAATGTACAATTTATTGAAAAAATTATTTTTTTAGAAAAATGCATTGTTTATACAATAAAGGTTTTTATTCTTAATTTTTATAAATTAATAATTAAATGAGTGTTAATATATTTGTTTATATTATTAAAAATAATATTAGAGTAATAATTTCAATATATAAATATAATTTATTTTGATAAAAATTACTTAGTGTTTCAAAAAATAATTCTTTTAAAAATAACTATTTTACCATTGTAACTATATTTATTTTGTTAGATTATTTTATATTTAAAATAAAAACCTCATTATTCCAAAATTTTTATATTATGATTAAAAATCTAAAAATAATTTTATCAAAATAAATTTTTATAGTTAATAAAAATTATTATAAGTTAAAAAATGTATATAATTGTTTTTTGAAAAAATGTAACTTTTATGTATAAAAATAATTAATTCTTATAACTTTCCTAGTAATAAAAATAGGATGGGTGTATATATTATAAATAAATTTGTATTAAATATAATGTTTTTTCCATTAATGTTTGAAATTTTAAATGTATAATAATAGACTTGATATATATATACATATTATTTATTGATAATTTCTTGCTTATATCATTCCAACTTCTTCTTACATAACCCCTTTACATGTCTCTGTATGACCAAGTTATATGATAATAAGTGGTGGTTGTTTTAGGTGGAACTTCAGATGACATGAATCTCATAGCAATTTCCATGATCTTTAACTTATCTCATAATTGAATGCTATGATGCCACCCATGTTGGAGTTTGGATTGAGCTTAGTCTATACAAAACACTATAGAAGCTACAACTCTTCCAATCTATGACTAGTGAAAATTGTATGGAAAAAATATATTATTAAATTCCAATTATTATACTTTAATTATTTATTTCATAATATGGTTACATATATTTCTATCGACTTATTCCAAAACTATATTAAATAGTTATATCTCAGCTATAACATGGTTGATTTTTCATTCAGTGTTGCAAGTTAAATTTTCAATCATAATTTAAGGTATTATAATTTTTTGGATGTAACATTATACCCCCTTAAATTAATTTCACCCAATTTTTTTATTCATATGAAAATAAATTTTGGTATTTTCTCATCATTACATATCTAATTTCCCATAGAACTTCCTCAAAATCATGGTTTTTTCATAGAACATTGATTAGATGGGTAATATTATTCCACAAAACATTATCCCTTTGATCTAATATATTCATAGGTTACTCTTTATATGGTAGATCATGTTCTAATTATATGAACTACGAGTTTACTATATGAGAAAAACTATGAATATATTTCCTAAAATGTGATGCATGGAACACATCATGTAATGGTGATTGGTTCAGAGGAAGTGACTGTTGATAATCTATCATCCCCACATGAAAAAGTATTTAAAAAGAACTAATGTATCTAGGTATGAAATTCCCTTTTATTAGCAATGGCTATAACATTCTTACATTATGATATTCATGGTAAAAACCTATTAGAGACATTAAATTCAAAATCATATCTATGATTATAAATATTGATCTTTTGTTGAGTTTTCATAGTGTAAATGTACCACTGAATAGTTTGGAAATTTTCTATCATCTCCCGAGTAAGGTTGGGTCTAAAAAACTTATTTCTTTTGACTTCATCTGAACATGTATGAGTTCTACACAGTTTTCTATACAAATCTACATATGGCTCCATTTGAATAATAAATTGGAAACTATTATTGTATGAGAACTATATAAGTGGAAGGTGTTGATCCGAACCATATTATAAATCCATCTAATAAGATCTTATTACATCCTCTAGAATTTTAGTGGTCCTTTCTAATTAACCATAATTATATGGATGAAAAGAAATATTGAATCATAGCTTTATATCTATATCATATTGAATAATTTTGAAAAACATTGATGTAAAACTCATATATTTAATTAATAAAATAGATATAGTTACACCATTTATACAAACCACATCCCTTATGAATATATTAATGTAGTGAAATAGAGAAATCTTCTCTAATTAAAAAAATAACTAACTTCTCAAGGTGATAGACCACAACCCAAATTACTATATAGACTTTAGATATTTGGGAGACTTTTAAAAAAAATCATGGTGGTGTTCTCTCATTTTTATATTGGTATGGGTAATGGTTTCATCCTCCTATTATACTTATATCATTCAACCTTAAATTGTTGGAATATAAGGCATTGAGATGCATAATCTATAATATATCTTTTCATTTTATCCCACCAGAAAAAATCCTGAAGATCTATATACATTTATGCGATTCTAGGGTTGATAAAGAATGATGAGTTATATGCATTACCCAATAAAACCATATTAAATTATATTTTTTATGTAGAACATACACATTTTCCAAATCATATAATTCCATTATTTTAAAATTTGAACTCCAAAATATTCCCCACCTTCTTTTGTATCCAAATATCTTCCTTTTATGCATCTTTTATTGTTGCATAGTTTTATGGTTAAAGTTTTATTTAAGAAATATGGAATTTATCCCATTACATAATGATTTAAAGGTCCATAATTTTATAAATTTTTTAGTATTATATCCTTCACAGTCTATATCAATGATTGGGTAACATAAATATTCATACCCAAAGATTAAATGAAATTTTTTACCTTATATGAGTGCAAATATATTGAGTAGTCATAATCCTTGATTAAATCCAACCATATCCTATTTTTCATGTTGATATAATTTTGTTCAAATATATAATTTATGATATTATAATCATTATATATATCATAGTTTTCTCCATATGGTTAATTACAATAAATTTTCAATGAAAATATAAATGTCATATGCTCTAGATCATGCATTGGGTAATTTTTCTCATGGTTCTTCAATTTCCATGATGCATGATTAATTGCCTAGTTGTTTTTCATCAAGATAGACACTAATACTTTCTTTTAAGAAAACTTTTATATGTTATAACCCTCTAAAATATAGGGTAATGTTGGTATATGTGTTTTTTACTATCATCTTCTTAAGTCTCATAAAGTTTTCTACACAGTATTCTATCCAGAGAAACATTAATCCCTTCATTTTTAACATAGTTAAAAGATTTAAAAATCATGATAATTATTTCATGAAGCCTCAATAATATCCAAATAACCTAAGAAAACCAAATATATCTATCATAGTGGTTGGTCCAGTATATTCTCCAATTACCACCATCTTTTAAGGATCATAAAATATACCATTCATTGTGATTTCGTCACCTGGGAAGGATACTTTTTGATGTTAGAACTCACACTTAATGCACAGGGATAATTATTTTTCTTTCTTAAGGATCTCATAACAATCCTAAAATTCTCTTAATGATCCTCCTTTAACTTATAATAAATTTCAATGTAATCAATAAGTATTACCATGAAATATTTAATTTAATCTATAAAGACTATATTCATCATATACATGTATATTATAGGGGAAATTTGTATGTCTGAAAGGAATTAAAATTAATTAATGGTTCCCATATATTATATATAAATATGTCTTTGGTATATATTATATATTTACCCTTAATTGATGTATACATATCAAAGATCTACCATTGAGAGTATTTATATATTCTTAGTTTACCAAAAAATAATCAATACAGGGTTGTGGTTACTTTTTATTGATCATTATTTCGTTGAGTTCAAAATAATCAATGTAAAGATATAGTGATACATTCTTATTCTTAACAAATATTACTAGTGAAACCCTTGGTAAATCACCTAGGGATGAATATACCTTGTTTAAATTCTCCTAAATTTTCTTATATTATTCTTCCAACTCAATGGGGTTAATTATATAGGGACTCTATAGTGTGGGAAAAAACTAGGAGTGATTTTAATTGAAAACTAAACCTCACATTCTAGGGGAAGACCTGATATTTCTTTAGTAAATCAATCAATATACACCTATACGATTGGAATTTATGCAATGTTCAGTTCCTCCCCAACAATTTGACCTAGGAGTCCTTTATTTTTGAGTATCAGGACCCATATTATAATATTTTATTCCAAAGGGAGTTTATAATCATACTTGCAGAGATATCCGATAACATGATGATTTAGTGTATGTGATGATTTTTAATTGTACTAAAAATTAACATAATATCCATATATAGAGATCCAATCCATGCCGAATATCATATAGAATAATTCTAAAGTAGAATTAAATATATAATAAATATCTTATCATAAATAATGATAAGAGAACTATTATAAACATTTGATGCCATCATCACACCACTAGATGTTTTCATTGATAATTCCATATCCAAGGACATTAGTGGTGAGTTAATATTATTAGAAAATTTTTATGTATGAATGAATGTGAAGAACCAAAATCGAATATAATTTATACAATTATAGAGTTGAGAATAAGTTTACTTTTAACTATATTATTTTCACAGTAAACTTCTATATTAGTGATTTTTAGGATCTTTTATGTTCCTTTAGTCAACAAGGCTATCGAGGCCTATTATCCTCATTATCCCTTATATTGGGGTGTTAATTTATGAAAAAGATAAAAATTCATTGATTTGATTCATTGGAGTGTTGGGCGTTCAATTGGTGGAACCATCTCATCCTCAATCTTATTGAGTGGCCTATTAATTCCTCTACAATAATCATGATCTTTATATCAAACCTTATTATACCTAAGCACTTTTTGGTCCATTTTATGTTGTTTACATGGTCTTTCATCCAATATTTTTGACATATTGGTTGTCGATTTTCATCCCTCTATGTAATTTTTCATTATAGTTTCCATGAAACCCCATTTCCATTTTATTTTCTTTGATCCCATTGGAATTATTAGAGTTTTTAGTTTTAATTTCCAGCTTAAGTTATCATTGAATAATTTCCTTCTACTTAGTGAAGTATCTCGTGACTAATATCTTTTGAAGGCCTGATTTTATTCCACCAAAGAACCAATCTATATTACATTAAGTGAAGTTAATCAAACAAGAGGTATACCTTGTGAATATCATGAAGTTATTTGCATAATTTTAAGTATATTGATTCTATTTTTTGTTTCAAAACTTGTAATTATCACCCCATTATATATGAAGAGTTTGATGAAAATATATGGTGAAGAATATTTTATTAAACTCCTCCCATCCCATAGAGTTATTTTTTTACTTTCTTATTTATTATTAATGAGGGTCCCCCATTAGTCATATGACCCTCCAAATGATACCAAACTAAAACAACATTCTCATGTTCTAAGTAAATGAAAATGAAATATATATTGTTTATAGAGTTGATCCATTTATCAGAAATTGAGGGGACGGAAGACCCACTAAAGAGGGATGGGTGTTGCCACAAAAAAGACTCAATATAAAGTTACACTTGGTGTGTTTGATAGATCAATATGGTTTACTATATTTTTCATTGTATTAGACAGCTTCCTAAGAATTTACACATTTTTTTGTACAGTTCCCATATTATTTGGCTTCTCATTATGTTAACAATTTTATTGTACATATAACACATTTTTTAGCAAAGTTTTTGATATTTTTATTAATTTAATAAAATTTAATAATAATTAATTCAATAATATTATAAAAAATAATATATGAAAATTAAAAGAAATAAATAATAACTATAATATATGCCATAAATTATAAATTTATCGATTTCAATCAAGGTTATTTATAGTCTATGTTATTTTATGTTCTCTAACCGTACAATAAAAATGTGTTCAAATGATTAATAATTAGACATAAGATATATGTGAATGAACTGAAGTATATTCCATGGGTGTGTTAAACAAGATTTGAAGGAAGGCCCACATGTTTTTCATTATGTGAAGACTGATTTAATACTCAGCGAACATATTTTTGGGTTATTACCCCTATTTTCATCTACTATAGATCCTCTATTCACTTATTAGTGTCAATATAGAGATATTATTTCCATGAATACATACACTCTATACATTATTAAAATTTTATGATTTATTCAAATATTTATTCTTATCCCTTAAGGGGTTCAATAATTTTCCCTACTCATAATTCCCCAAAATAATTAAACCTTACTTTCATACGAACAGAGTCATCCCATACAAAAAATCAATATATAATACTTTATTTCACCTAGCTATTCATTGAATATAATAATAAATTACACTCTAGAACATAAAAATCTATTATCATTGGGGACTTAGTGTATAAAAAATTTATTTTCTATTATTCTCAACATCCACCAAAAAATAGTATTAACACATTATACCCTAGTTTAAAGCTTAAACATAATACTCCCCTTCCCAACTTGAGGAATGGAAAATCATGAAAGGGTAACCTTAGATTCTCAATGAGGGTAAACATAATAGTCCTTAATCAAATATCACAAGTGAGAATAAGAGAATCGTAAGGGAATAAAAAAAATAATCAATGTGTTTGTAACAGCATTAGAAAATGATTCCTACAAAATAATATATCATAAAAGATCATTCTTGGTGTAAGACTTTAAGAATATCACATTACCTGAGTAAAAGGAGTGTCAAAAAGATGATTTGGAAGTCATTATCTATAAAAACATAACATAGACATACGAATGAGATATAACAGTATAAAATAGACATATAACTAAAAAAATAATTTCCTCAATATAATATTACTTATAACACATTTAATACATAGTGGAAAGAGTCCCATATGAGATTGGGTTCACACGCATTCCCAAAAACATAGTGGATAGATTCCCATAGGGGAATGAGTTTACTCTCCATTCTCAAAACCATGTAATATCATGATATATAAAGCTTTACCCTATAAAATATAGGGATTTATAAGGCCCAAACATAACATAATGATAAATAATATATTTATGTTCCCCAAGAACTTGAAAATGATCTTAATTATTTATACCTTAATTAACCCATGAAAATAAATAGGTTTCATGTAAAAAAATATAAGAAATAATCATAAGATAATATCAGAAAGAAAGATGATGGTATCATTAGAGAATATTCATATTTATGTATGAGAAACATTAAATGATGTTGACATGGATGAAAAATAATTTTATAAGATATTTTAAATTTTATTAAAGAAAGAATAAGTAATTCTCTTTACATTTTTGGCCTCCAAATTCATTTTCCAATTAGTTTGGATAATGTTAAAACTCAAATACAAGATAGTAGATATTTTATTCCCATTAATGATAAGGTTTTGTTTATCAAAGTAAAACCATTTTTTTAGAAAAATTAATTTCAACATTCGAGGTTAATTTTTTTTAAAATAAAGTAATGTTTAACCAAATAGAAGGTGAAACATAGAGACCATAAATTATATAAGACACTCTCTATTTATCACTTCACACACTTGCACTAGGCCACCGATCCTAATGGTATGAAACCTAGAGACTCACTCACAATCTCTAAGTCATGCGTCACTATTATATGAAACATAAAGTTTTTAAAATATGTTTCACCAAAATATTTACACAGACACACAACCTTTAATCCATCCATATCTATAGTGTATAACTTAATTGTTCCCAAACAGTTCCCATAATTTACACACCTAAGTACCACAATAAATAATTACAAATTTTATGAAAACTGTATATACCTAGATTTACCTTCGTATGGTTAATAAAACCATCATTTGTGAAAATCCCAATGGATGGTGATGGTTATACATATTTTCAATGATTAAGAAGACATTAAATATGTGTTAGTTGATGGAGGAAGATCCCAATGAATGGAAATGTTTGATATAAATATTATAATAAGTTTTTTTCTTTGAATTCACTATTTAAGAAATATTCATATGTTGGAAAAGGTATTAAATCAGGATATTACAATGTTTCCCATAAATAAATGGGAAAAGAAGATTGAGACGACCCGTGGTGTTTTGGATCCAAAATATTTATCTGATGATTACAAAAATGATCAATTAATGTGAATTAATTACATGTTTCATTGGAATATAGACTCATTTTCTGCTATAATTTTCAATTGAGTATGGGAAATAGGTTTCTATTGGAGTTGAGTGAAGTTATCTAAGAATGAAAGTGAGAATAGTGAAAATACATTATTTAAATATAAAGAATAAATATTATCATAATAAATAAATAATACCTATTAGATAACTGATTGAAGAAAGAATAAGTTCAAAGTGGGTAGTGTTAAGGTAGCAGAGTTCCATTGAAGTACTCAAGGTTGTGTACTCATAAGCTACAAGGATTTTGAAATAAAGCTGAAAAACATTGGAAAATTTAATAATTTCTAAATCCATTTAGGTTATTTTAAGACGTTTTGGAGTGATTCAATATTCCCTTAGAAGGTTTGAAATGGTTCTTACCAAATTTTAAGAATTTTATATTTTATACGTAACATATTTTTTTACATCATAATAGAATAATTGGAAATGTATTTGGTCACATTGTGATATGTATGTTTTTTAAAGATGATACATAAGATGTACTATGATGTTTTATAAACATGGAAACCAAAAAAAATTCATACATTAATTTGAAAAATATTTTGTGCACATGTAATATATTTTAGAGAGTGTGCAGTGGAATGAAGAAAGAGAAATTTGTTTCTATAAAGCGATTTTTTTTTCTATATATAAGAGCTCATAGGGGCATAAATAAAATCATTTCTTCTATAAATACTAAAATGTGGAAAAGGAAATAGTTCTTGTGAATATATAAGATTTCACTGGAGAATATATAAGATAGTTGTTATTGTGAAAACTATAAATGTATCAAAGTAAAAAAAACATAAATTTATATGTTTGTACTCTCTTGTACATTGAAATATAAAAATTGGAAATGTTTTAAAATGTACCTAGATACATAATAGCTACCCCAAGAAAATACATATAGGTAGTGCAGGATATAAAGACTAAGGATTCTGTAAAGTACCCATGTCACTGGGATACATGAAGGTATATTAGTCAATATATTATGGTTATGAAAGTGAATGTATAATAAGAGTGAATGAGAATATAAAATAAGTATTGAGATTCAATTTAATAAATAAAACTAAATCCATATCTTCATAACATGCAAAAAATGTTAAAAGAAGCATGCATAAGTGTCTCTTGAAGAATTAAAAGGATATATAAAGAATTCCAAGGTGATATGTAAGATTAAGAAGGCATTACTTTTAGAAATTTAAAGGAAATAAGGTGATACATGAGTGTCAACTAATGTTATAAAATAATATGTAGGAGTTTTCATGTTGATGTGTTAGAGTCCAATGTTATAAAAATGTGAGATTTATAGTGACACAAACTTAGATGATGTAGTTCTAGACATTAGGATATAATACCATAATGAATTGAAGAGTCATGATTCTAACTAAGAATAATTTTTGTAATAATTGATGAAGAAGACTGTGTTTCTATGATGGTTTTCAAACCAGGAATATAATTTCCCTGTCATAATGATATTACTATAGGAAAACATGCTTTCTAATATATATTGAATGATTTAAGATTTCATAGAGTACAAGAGGTTGTGAAAATTATAAGAATAATAAGAGATATGGAAATTCATATATGGAGATATTATCATTATCGTTGAATAATAAAAGAAAGATAATAATGGAAAATATCATGTTGTCACAATCAAAGGGATATTTTCTATATTCAAATATTTAAATAATATTATAACATCTCGTACCCTACTAAGGAATGAACCAATTTGAATGTTTTATAAATATATTTATTTTAGTGTTTTTGAGTTATTATGTAATAAATGATTATTATTATTAGTTATTTGGTTTGGATCTCAGATTGAATGTGTGTTTTTAATACCAATAGAGGTATTGAGGTAGCTAGTATAAGATGAAAAATGATTCTCAGGAGTTGTTTCATGTTCATGTTGATTTTACTACTATTTTTTCCATTATTCATGTTTTGAAAAAGTTTGAAGGTGCTGATAGCTAATTAGAAGTATTTTTTTATAAATCTAGTTATATTTTGGAGTTTTATCATATTTTTGGAAAATTTGAAAACTCTCATATGTAAGTTTACATGTACATGAGAGTTCTAAAAAATAATGATAATCATATACAAGAGTAATTTTGTAATGAGTTAAAAAAATAACGTATTCATACAGGACAGTCAATGTGTAAAGGTCCCCCAGATGATTTTTTTATTCATTTTTAGTCACTCTAAATATATAAGAGAAACTTGCATTAAAGGTAATACATAAGAATCCTCAAACAAAAGAGTCATAATATTTATGAAAATCAACTAAGTATTTAAGTGACCCTATGGTATATAAGAGAAAGTATGATGAATTATAAAATAAAAGAAATGGAGAAGCTAATACATAAAGGAAACTAGTATAATATTTAAAGGTAAACCCTATGATATGTAAGATTATTTCTATGTAAATATATGATACATAATATTCATTCCCAAAAGAATTATATTCATTAAATATATAAGTGTTGGTTACATGAGTGTTATTCCCTACATATATAGCAGTCACTTCGTAGAGGAATTTGACAAAGCACCTAGGTAATCCCACTAAATTGTAATTGTAATTTCATACTAAATAACAATAATTTTATATTTAAAGGTTAATAAAATAGTACATTAATGGAATGTAAAGGATTAATTAATATATATGGGTACCCCATACATAAGACTCATTATGTTTGAGAGTTACACTTTCATATGGGTACCCCCTTACACAAGAGAGTGATTTTTTTTTGAAATTAGTCAACTCTTAGAGCTTGTTGATATGTAATAGTCCTTTGGGATAATATATAAGGTCATGGTTCTTATTAAAAATTGATTTTTATGAATTTTAATTTTTTTTTAAAATTATTATTTAATTATTTTAAAAAATTATATAAGGTGAATTAACCATGTTCTGATAGAAACAAGTCAGGTATACCCTAATAATACTCTCTTAATCACTAATTATTCTATCCTTATTGAGAGATCATTCCCTATAGTGGCCCGTTCAACATGTCATTCATTATATTAAGTAACTATATGTAAGTTTAACCACCTTGAAGCATCTATTACTTGGTTTCACTGTCTATTTCATAGATCTACGATGGTTGTGCTTTTTATTTTCTTCTTTTAGGTTTTCTATAATTATATTAATTATACACATTTGAGATCACATCATATGGTGATATTAATCAAGAATATTCATATAAGTATAAGGTAGGTGGTGTTTATGATATCATAAAGGTATTAACTTAATTATAATTTCATACGATGTTTGGTCTCACTATTATAATGAGAGCAAGAACACAAACATAAAAAATAGTATATGTTTTAATTTCATATGGTATTCTCACTATTTTTCCATAATATATTCAATAGTAAATGTAAATCCTAAATCATTGGTCACTAGGTGAGGTGTGGATTGTATTAATGAAATAGTGATTTTTAGGACCAACTCAAAGGGTTCTATGTGTAAATTGATGACTTATTAAGATGAACATAGAATCCATCATGTGATTACTAGGATGTTAATTCAGAGTAAATGTTAATGGTGGAATTTTTTTATAACTTAGTGGCATTAAATGGTGTAATTTGATTTTTATGTCATATTAAAATAGTATAAAATAGTGAATTTCATATCAAATGAATAGGGGTTTTGTGTTTATCCACCTAGTGGTATAGAAAGTGGTTTTGGGGTGGGGTTATATTCCCCCTAGGGTGATGTTAAATGGAATGTGGTTCTATGGAGGGGAAATATTCTCCTCGCGTGATGTGGTTTTAAAAGTGGTTTAGGGGTGGGGTGATAATCCCACCCTAGTTTACATTAAATGGAATGTGGTTCTAGGGTGGGGTGATATTCCCCCATGGATGATAAGAAATGAAAATTAGTTCTTGGGAGGGGTGTTATTTTCCCATGGGTGATGTGAAATTGAATTTGATTTTTTAATTGAGGTGTTATTCCCTCTTGGTTATAAGAAATGGGAAGTGTATTTGTGGTGGGGTGTTATCCCCCTATGTTATAAGATATTGAAATAGTTCTAGGGTGGGACAATTTTCACCCATGATTACTTTTATACTAGGTTCAAAGACATCTAGCACTCGCATAAGCATGTATGGTCAATCCTGGGTGTCACCATAGTAATCAAGGGATGATAATAATTTATTTATTGAATCTTTTCTATTATTATATAACATCAACATGAACTTGTTTAGACTATCTATATATTTAGTATTATCATTGGTGGTGACCTAATGAGTTGTACTCACACACTGATCAAGCCAAGATGGGTACAAAAGAAGGCTTATTATTTATAGATTAAGATAAGGTAATTGTCCTCACACTTGAGGGTTAATATATACAGTCCGGATAAATAAAGGGAAATGGGACTGAGCCATGATTGAAGACTTATTTTTTCAGTAATTTAACAGTTTAGTTATACTATGATTACATGGGTCATTGATACACCCATAGGGAATTTGTTTATATTTTTATTCTTGTATGATCTATATAGTTGTCTATATTAATATAGTATGGGTCATTACTTGTGTTTAATAATCTTAGAAGTTAATTTTATTTACCTAACTCATTAATATATATGTCACTATTATTACTTCTATTATTATTTCTAGTTATCATATTCAATGGGTACAATATATACACATTATTATCAAAACCCCATCATAATTTGACAAGATATAATGTATGGGGAGGAATAATTAAGGTGTGTAGCAGCTTGGATCAGTAACAATGTTGGTAAACTAATCCAGGGATGTTACAATGTGGTATCAAATATAGGTTTTAATCAGGGGATATGTGGGTTATAATATTTGTAATTTTACTCTTTGGAGGAGGTGAAAAAATGGTGCATGATCATGTATTATATTAGGTACATATGATTAATGTGACACTCATGTGTTATCCTTTGATTGGTTACTGCAGGTAGGGGCTTGTTATTTAAAGTATCGATAATAAATTATATAGTGTTTCTATAGATTACTTGATGATTTCATATTATCCAATAAATTACATAGATGGTTTATTATTATTTCAAGGGATTAACAATCTCGTTTATGAATGGTATCTTCAAAATAAATCATCTATAGAAAAATATAAAGATATTTCCTCAATTTAATTCTATTAGTATTTTTTAAATGACCAAAAATTGTGATATTCTTGTTAAAGGGAAAAATGTAAATGAAATTTTGGGAATCCTATATTTATTTTATAATGACCATGTGATTGGGTAATAGGGATAAAAATATCACATGAGTTGTGAGACATAAATGATATGGGGAGTGAATATATAGTATCTTTTATGATCACTTGGAATATGGAAGACACTATGAGAAGGTGAATCAGTGTTTTATGACTTAATACTAATTAAAAACATCCCCCCAAAATTACCACCTTTAATATTCTATGAATGTTTCCCTATCTCAATTTTTATTTACTTAGTTATGTTTTTCAATGGGATATGAATAATAAATCCCACAACAAAGGGCCCCGAGGTTTAGTAATGAGGTTTTTCCTATAAGATGGTTGACTACGTCCCCGGTGTACAACAATTATTATCCCATATACACCCAACTCCTCTTTTATTATCACGATGAAGCTCAGACAATGTTTTATTCTTAGAAATATATTCTTAGCACTAACCTCGTATAAAAAAATCATTGAATTACTATTATTTTAATATAAGATTTAACTTTCACCTTCTTAAAGTAAGATCAATAGTTTTGGCGCATAACCCACTTTGAAAATATGGATATGGTCTTCTTCCTCAAACTAAAAAAATCATAAGGGTTATTTCAAAAATATTTATACCTTATAGTATAAGTATATTTTAGGTTGTTTTTTTAATTATTTATCCTAAATAATGATCAATAGATGAAAATCCATACTTTATCTCATATTATTTATTTTCTACAAACATGGAAAAACACTTTAGCAGTGTGGGATGTCTCTTTTCTTCTTCCACATCTAGGATATATCAAGTAGTATCAGAGTTAGGTATCATGATTTGATACTTAAATAACACATAATATGGGTATAATGGGTCTTCAATACATTTCATCATTTTAATTATCCTTTTTATTCATAAAAATCTAGTGAATATTATTAACATACGATTTGAAACATTTGTTTTTATTTTTTTGGGTCTTCAAAGACATTTAAATAAATCATAGATATTCATACATTATGTTATCCTAAATACTTAATCATAAGACTAAATATGATAATAAAAGTATCATGATCCTCTATCTTATAAATTTACCTAAAAATATCACTTGTATTAAGAACATTGTAGCTCAATAAAGACATGAAACCCAATAAATGTTGGTTTTTTGCATCAACTATTACAGTGTGAATCTATACAATAATATTTTATTTATCATGCCTTATGGAATGGTATCTACCTATTGGGGTGTAAATGTCTCAAATATTATAAATATCTTCATTTGGAAGATCTTCTAAAAAAATCATCAATGAAGGACAACACTATTGTATCATTTCCATGTTCTATGTGTCTAAACACTTGAGGATGACACATAAAGAATTCATTGTGAAGAAAGCCTATATTTATATGCATTGACTATTCTGAGAGTGAGTTGAGGAGAAAAATTATGGAGTGTATGCTACTGTACTAAAATAATGTTTTGTATTTAAGGACTTTTTTACAAGGAAGAATATTTTTTTTATTGTAGATATAGTGATATTAAATTGGTAAAAAGATATTATTCAACATAGTAAATTTGTAGAGCATTGATGACTAGAGGGACCTATTAAAATCTTTCCAAACTAGTTGTAAGGCTTTAGATATGTATCAAGATAGATATTATCATGAGATAAAATTTTATCAAGGTGAAATTAATATTTACTGAAGACATGGAATATTTTAGTTTTTTATTAGACATATCATAGATCATGATACACATTCAGAAAAAAAAATTAATTAAATATTATAAAAATTAAATATTTTATAATATATATATCACATGTAAATTGTAATATAATATCATGTTACGATATATGATGTAGTTATAGTTAAAAGTATAAAATTTTTCGATATTATTTTTAATTACATAACTTATTTTAGAAATGTGGAAATTAAGTAGTTAATGTTTGAAGTCTCCTTCACATCATCTATCATTAATTAGGAATAAATGAGATATGGTTGAGAGTTACATGTGATTTAACTAAATCCAATACTCATATGTTTATAAAACTTAAAAGTTCCGTGTAGTAGATGCATTCCTTGTGGATAATCCCCATTACCTATATATATAAAGAAATACCTAGGGAATTTTGTGCGTATTCTTCCAAAAGATTCATCCCAAAACACTTCCTCCAGAATCTATTTTTTATTTAATTTTTTTTATTTTATGATTGGGTGATTTTATGTTTTATATAAAAAACATAGAAGTAATAACCATTTATTCATTCCGATATGATAATCATCTAACCCAAAAATAATTGATCAACATTAGTATTTTATGGTGAATGGTATAAATTATTTGTTTCAATTATGTAATATTTCTTTTTTTAAATTCTTGTTGTTTTTGGATTTAAGGAATATTTACACTTATTATAGTTATATTAATTGTTAATATATACTAAAAAACCTTCCAGTGGCATCAAATAATTTACTTTCATTTTGATTCAGGAAATCATTTGAGAAATGACTATTTTTCACTATTGCAATGAAAATATATTGCTATTGTAAAATATGATTCATTACAAATCCCTTAGGTGTGTATAGGTCACAACATAAGATATCCTATAATTTTATCAAACTATATTTATTTATATAGGTTTCAAAAACTATGTATCATATGACAAATATGATATATCTGTGAAAAGTAAAATATGACTACCTACCATATTAAAAAACTAGGTCATTATTCATAATGCATTACAGATATCATATATAGTCATTGGTTATCAGTTGTATTATACGAAATTTACTATATCATTAAATACTATTCCTTAATAAAATATTATTTTCCTTATTTTGAATTAAGAATTTAATCTTATTATTATTAAAGTGTTTAAAAATTATTAAATTATAAGAAGTTCCTAATTAATTAATCAACTATTTATTAAACATTGATAAAAAATATTCCATAATATTAATCATTAACATAAAAATACCTCTCTAAACTTATATAGAATAATTTATAGTTTGGTTATCATTTTTTATATATAAATTATAAATTTAATTTATAAAAGTATTATAAATTTTAAAAAATATAAAATATAAAGTTTTAATATTTTAATTTTTTTTGTGTTGTTCCTATTGTTTAATTTTAAAATTTCAAATTAAACGAGACTTATTTTACTTTGAAATGTGATTTTAATCTTCACTTTCTAGGATGACCTATCAAATATAATAATGGAATTTTTGAAGGTGAACTTTGTTTTTCTCAATAATTTTATACTCATTTCTTGTAGGTTTTTCTTGATGATGTTTTCTAGAAGCATTATAAATTGCAGGATAGTGGCTCCAATGCTGGCCACTTATATATTTAGATTTGTTTGGATGTTTTTTAGATAAAAATTTATTTATTTGGTATAAAGTTGAATGAAGAACACTTTGGTTTGAAGATGGACTATTATCAAAATTCAATCTAGCTATTTTTTATTTTTATAGACACTATTTTTCAAGATAATACTAGGATTATTTTGGGTGCTATTTGGGGTGTTTTGATGGGAATTGATGACTTTCTCACTATATGTACATGAGATGTTATTTTTCATTACCGATTGGGATATCAAAAATACTACTTCCTTTCTAGTTATATTAGTTGTTACATATATTATTTTAATTTTTTATGGTTTTGTTTTGGTCTTTTTCCATGTAATTCCTAATGTTTGTACATTATTCATGACAACTTTTATTTTTAATAAGTATTCCTTGGGACTATGGATTCGGTTTTCTAAATCCATGTTTCACATTTTCCTGTAAAATCAATGTTTGTAAAATAAGTAAAATGTTTATTTTATTTTTTAATTCATTTTAAATATTCATGTTATTTTTTTTCAAAATATGATTATTATATATGCATTAATTTATGAGATAAATTTCTTCTTATAATTTATCAATCCATGATAAGTATGGAACCATTATATTTAGTTTCGTATACCATAAAAATGGTTTTTAATTAATGTTAATATCTTGAGTTTATTTACTTAATTTATTTTACACATATTATGTTTTAATGTTATGAGGAATTGGATTATCTATTGAGTAAAGTATCCCTAGGGAGAAAACATTTATGTTGAATTCCCAATAATACAGGTTATTATTCCTTATTAAAGGATGGTGGTAGTTGGTAATCTACTGTTATGGGCTTACTCATGTTGATATTTTTAATCTCATATAATTCTAGGTATTTATATAAATAGGTCATATAACTTATATATATGATGAATTTATATACATATTAATATGTTTGGATTGTACATTTTAGTTAGTAACACAAAATGTGGATTGCATAATGTAAGAACTTGGTTCTTTCTTTGAGGTATGGTTTCTTCGTTTACATTTTTACTTTTAGGTGTTTTCAAGAAAATAAGTGAAATATTGGAAAAATACAGAATCAAGAGTTACATTCCATGTAATCCTATGAACACGCCATGTAGTGTAGCCATTTATTAAGGGAATACATGGTGTGTGGGGATGTAGGTAAGGAAGAGAGGAAAAACCAACAACATGTCATGTACTTTCTAGTATATGTTGTGTAGTCATGTCGGCATGTACTAGAAAGTAAGTCAGTGGAATAAATCCTCCAAAGGAAGAGTTTAATGATATACATGCCACGTATATGGACTTACACACTGTGTATTTTTGTGTTTTTTTCTTAAAATGTACAGTAGCCTAATCTTCTGTCATTTGGACAGAGGGGTGACTGAGTGGATGAATAAGTAGTACCTAGAATCATTTGTTCTCTCACTTTGTCATGCCGAAGCCGATTATAACACCATCAGATCCATTGGGATCATGTCTATATACTTTGTTCTATCTTGAATTGGAAGCTGACACAGGAAGAGGAGAGTCACACGGGGAGTAGGAAGGTGGTCTTGTTCATTTTGTTAAATATCGGTTGGTTTACATGTACCGTAGAGCCGTGCACCCATGTTTAGGGTGTTTCCTGGTTTAGAATTTGACCCATGTTAATCCCTAATGACTTTTAGGTGATTAAATATTTTAATAGAATCATTTTTGAGAGTATTTGGTTTGATTAAGGGCTCTCCTCGGGTGTCTTATCCCTGACATGACCATTGTTTATCCTTCTGACCTAGGATGTCGACGAGCATGCCTTTATTTCCCTTTTAAGGGTTATTTAAAATTAAATTTGTTTAATTAAATGTTTTCCATTTGAACACGTTTGTTAAAGAATTTTGATAATATAATTCAATTGCTAGTATTGTTATATAAATTTTCCTTTGTGAGTTATTAAATTCTAAATCCATGCCATTGTTTAATTAGCATGTGTTTCATGATAAATAAAACATTACCATAGGTGTTGATTATTTTTAACCATGTAATAGTGTAATATACATGTGTTGTGAAACATTATAAAATTATTATATTCCAAGATCTACCCTAAAAACATGATGAAATGCTTATACACCGAGCTTGGCCTTTATACAAGCTGAAATGCTGATACACGAGGCTTGTCCCTGATTCTAACATGCTGAAATGACGATACACCAGGATTGTCCCTAGTTTTAATATTTATAAATGATTATAAACTAGGATTGGACCTGAGACATATTGAAATGGAATATATTATGAGACGTCTTCCAAGACAAAGTACAAACTTGGATTCAGTCTTGACTTCTTTTTGTTTAGATGGCCTGATAATGTATCTATTGTGCTTACTTTCTGTAGGGGATTGATGGGCTTAGGCGATGCCTTGATACTTATATAATTTGATGAACTTGAATTGATTAAAGAAAATGAAATGAATGTAAATTAATGCTAGTTATTTTGGATTGTTACATTGTAGTACTTTCCCATTTACTACGTTCACCAATGTACACTACATGCCACATATTTTCATTGATAGATTGGAACAGACCATAAGTGGTTTCCTACTAGGATTTATTTCACACACACTATTTGGTTCATGTTTTAAGCCCCAAATAGACTATATTTTTTCTTCAGGTTTCGATAGGGGAAAGACCCCTTTTTCAGGTACTTGATTGTAGCTTTGGAGTAGGAGAGCATGGGAGGAAGCCAAGGCTTGAGACGCTATATAGTTTCATTTTCCATTACTATACTTTGTTATTTCATTGTAGTTGATTGCAGTGTATCTTGTCTTTTATTTTTTCTTAGAACATGTGACATGCTGTATTATTTTTATATTATATGACTTATGGTTATCTTATTATTTCATTATTCCATTGTTTACATCAGCTGCATGTTGTTTACTACTTCCTCTATTGTTATTATTTATTCCCCTCTGTTATACTCTTCCAATGATGGAATAGATTCCCCACTATCACCCCTTAGGCACTCTATATTAGTCTTCCACCTCTAGTGTTTATGTAAATTCACTTGAGGCCATGTGGCCATCTAGGTATGGGGCATCGGTTGAGTGGATTCCAGATCTGGGACGTTACAAGTTCTATTAGAGCTGTTTCTTTCCTGGTTTTATTTACTATTTGGTGAAGATATAATGGATATGGAATTTGGTAATTATATGTGCCTAGGATTAGCTATCCTGTGTATAGGAAAAATCCAAATTACCTCTAATTATGTTCTTTTTGGATTTTGAGCTATTACAGTTGAGTCGATTTCACCTTTGGGTGACAAAGTTGTTTTGTGCTGTTAATATTGACATTGTTGTGGATCTATTTTGTTTCAACCCAATGAGATAAGGGTATTCCATCTCATTCATCATATAGTATCTTGTTATAAATCACATTCCATGTATTCTTTCCATGCTATATAGATGCATTACATAGTTCCTGCTGTTGTGATAGATGCCATGCTAGAAATACATGCTGTTGTGATAGATATTGTGATAGATATGCATGCTTTTTTGATTGGTGTATTGGTACATGATATGGTTTGGATTTTATGGACACCAAGCTTTGGTTCTTGAGGTGTATGGTCCCTCTTGGACAGGAATTTAGGGGATCATGATTGAGAATTATGTGTAGAATATTCCTATGTTATGTTATGAATGGGCACCAAACATTGATTTTTGGGGAGTATGGGCCCTCATGGATCCTAATTTGGAATACCATTGATTTATTTTGCAAAAAATAGGGGTTCTATGGATGTTTATGAGGTTTACTATTTTAAAACCAAGACAACATTATGTGTGGTTGTATGAACACATGCCATGTGATCTTCCTGTTCAGGGAATAAAAACTTTTCTTAAGTATATGACGTGTACTCTATGTACATGTCATGTAGTATATGATCGTGTAACTAGTTGTGTGAGAGGAAAAAATTGGCCATTGAGTTTTCTTAGAACACATTGTGTACTTTCAGTACACGCCGTGTAGCCTACCCAGGCAGAAACCATGTGGACCTAGCTGTGTGGGAGTACCTGGCCAGGAGGATCGACCTGTGTACATTCCATGTGTGCATGGAATACGCCATGTACCTGGGGTTGATACACACCCAGGCTTGTGGTAGAAAAAGACTGTGTAAGATCTTAAGGGTACACACTATTTATTCTTTCTACAAACAGTGTATTATGTTTTTTGTCAAACATTTAGGGTCATTTCCTGTTTTGGTTTGGTACTCTTAAATGGAAAAAACCTTGACAATGATTTTGAATTAAGGCATGCTCTTTACCATTTATAGTAATTTCTCCATGAAAAACATGAGTAGTATGCTAGGAGAGTGGAGATGGTCATACTCTAGGGATAGTAGGCCATGGGATACCGATGGATCCTCCAGTTGTGCCAGCTGCGGCACGTGATGTTGTACCAGACGCAGGTGTAGATGCACAGTTTCATGAAGGATTTTGGAGGTTTATACAGAAATTTCAGGGATAACCATAGGATACCACATCTTTGGAAGAGATGACATGTATATTCCATTAGTAGCATCCTCTTACTTTTTTAGGGGATGAAGAACCACAGGGTTCAGAATCATGGATGGAACCAATGCGAAATATCATTGAGCATCTAGAAATTCCTCTTGAGAGAAGAGTCAATCTCGCGGCATATATGATGTGTGATTCTGCCAAGAGATAGTGGGATGTTATCACTCAATAAGGGAATCATCGAAATATGACATGTAATAATTTCAGGCATCCTTCTATGATTATTATTTTCTCAAGACGCTGAGGGCCGACTGATCTCGGGAGTTCAAGCACCTGGAGTAGAGCATGCTGTTAGTTATGGAATATTCTTCCCGGTTTACTGAGATTCAACAATTCACACCTATTCTGATGGGTGATGACATATATAAATCTAGACAATTTGAGGATGGTCTCAGGTTTGTCTTCTGATCATAGGTGAATTTCTTCAGGTTTTCTTCTGTCTTTACTATTTTGAATCAGATGCTGATTACCGAGTGCAACCAATGGGAATTAGAAGGTGCGAGCTAGGGAGGTTTGGCACCAAGATCTGGTACTATTTCTACCTGCAAGAATAAACATCATCTGGAGTTTTCTCATGGTGACAATATAAATCAGAATGTATCTTTCTATATCTAGGTGAGGTGCTACCAGTACGGAATGATTGGGCATACAAAACCTCAGTGCCCGATGGACCTAGTGGAGTTCCAAGCTTGCGGAAATATGGGACATTTATAGTGTTTTTGTAGTTTGTTTCTACCAGAATCTAGTGAGAGAAGGTTTGCACCAACTCCACATTCAAGATAAGGGTTAAAAACTTCTCACCAATCATAGAATTGGAATACTTTAGGCCATTCAGGCCGAGGTGGTGGTCGTGGATGTGGTAGTTATACCACAGGATCTTAGCGACAGTAGGGTGGGTTAGATTTGGGTAGAAAATCTGTGTCTCATGGTCGTGGTGAAGGCCAGACTTATGCAGTGTAAAAAACCCAGCAGGAGAAGCTCCCAAACCTTCTACTGTCAGAGGTACTATTCTAGTTACATCTATTTTATCTTCTGCACTATTTTATACTGGTTCTATGAATAGTTTTATATCTATGGATGTTGTGGTGAGGCTTGGGCTATGTGTTTATAATTATTTTGAGGTTATGATTCTAGACATTCCGTTAGGGATTATAATGACATATGTGCATTAGTTCAGGGAGTTCCCCCTTGAGATTGGTGGGTGTCACTTTCTATGGAACTTCTATGTTTTAGAGATGACATGATTTGATGTCAGTCTCGAAATGGACTGGTTGGTTTCTTTTCAATCCATTGTCAATTTCTATCACTACAGGGTGAGTTTTACGTCACTAGAAGGTGCATAGTTTCTACAGAAGGGTGAATGGGATGTCTAGGAAAGATGAGCTAGACCTGAGCATCATGGGATGGGTGGGATGACAACCAGGATTTCAAGTTTATATTTGGATTACCAGGGAACATGTCTAGAAGATTTCATTCTAGTGGTTGATCGTTTTTTGGGATGTTTTCCTAGATGATTTCTTAGGATTACCTTCGATCATAGAGGTTTATTTCAGTATAAATATAGTGATAGGAGCTACATTGGTATCCATTCCTCGTTATAGTATGGCTATGATGGAGTTGAAAGATCTCAAGAGGCAGTTGGAAGATCTGGAAGCAAAGGGTTTTACCCGACCCAATACTTCTTCTTGGGATTCTCCGATCCTTTTTGCAAAAAAGGAAGATGTTAACCTTAGTCTATGTGTGGAATATCATAAAATGAACCATTTGACAGTTAAAAATTGATATCCCTTACCATGGATAGATGAATTGTTTTATTATATTCGAGGAGTTCAAGTGTTCTCAAAGATTATCTTAAGGTCAGGATATCACCAGGTGTATGTTCTATGGATAGACATACCTCACACAACCTCTTATAGCATGTATAGTATATATGAGTACCTGGTTATGCACTTTGGTCTTACAAACACGCCAGTAGTTTTCTTGGCACTGATGAACTGAGTGTTTCATCCTTAACTAGATTATTTTGTGGTGGTTTTCGTGGATGATATCTTGGTGTATTCTCAAAATCGACACGACCATGCCAAACACCTTGAGATAATTTTGAATACACTGAGAGAGAATCATTTATATTCTAATCTCAAAAAATGGAACTTCTAGATGGATCAGATTTACTTCCTAGGTCACTTCATCTTAGATATAAGAGTATTAGTGGACCCATAGAAGGTGAGGGCAGTAGTTACATGGGAGAAGCCCAAGAATGTTTTTGAAGTGCGGAGTTTCTTGGGGTTAGTTCGTTACTAAAAGTGTTTTATGTAGGGCTTCTAATTTTTGGAAGCGCCCCTATAGGGATTGAATAAGATGGGTGTGAAGTTTGTGTGGTCAGATTCTTGTGACACATCCTTTCAGGAGTTGAAGGGGCATTTGACTTCAGCGCCGATAATGATATTTATAGAGCCCAATAAGAGTAACACTGTTTATTTTGATTCTTCCAGAATTGGGATGGGAGCAATGATTATATAGGGGGACAAAGTTGTTGTGTATGGGTCTCAGAAGTTGACGCCACATGAGAGGAATTACCCGACACATCATCTCGAATTAGTTGCAGTTTTTCATTCGTTGAACTATTGGGGGAATTATTTGTTGGGAGAAATTTTTTTAGTATACACAGGCCAAAAAAGTCCCCAAATACATATTTAACTAGGAGGATGTAAATCTGAGACCACAAAGGTAGGTGTAATACCTTCAGTCATTTGACTTTGAGATTGCCTATACATATGGGAATTGTAATGTAGTGGCTGATGCATTGAATAGGAGGACTCTGATACAGGCTATGTAGGAGGCCAAAAATGAGTGACAACTTATGGATTTATTCTTTAAGATGCATTTGGAGTATCATGACTATCAGTTACATACTTACCTTTCATCTTTAGCTATGACTTCAACCCTCCTGGATAGAGTGAGGATGAGAAATTTATCATATTCTAAAGGCCTAATTCTACGAGAGAGTGTGGTAGGTGAGGACCCTCCTCCTGGATGGATGATAGGTGAGGATGATATCCCGCGTATCTATGGACGTGTTTGGGTTCAAATGGACATATGTGAGGAGATGATTCATGATTTTCATGCTTCTATATGGAAAGTTCATCCTTGTGTCACCAATATGTATTGAGATTTATATCATCAGTATTGGTGGCCAAGTATGGTGAGATACATAGTTGGTTTTTTCTTGAGGTGCTCCACCTATTAGTAGGTGAAGGCAAAACACCAAAGACCAGTAAGAATTTTATAGTAGCTACCCATTCCTGAGTGGAAATGGAATCACGTCGCAAGGGATTTTTTGTCATTTTTACCAAGGACACCTTGAGGAAATGATTCCATATGGGTTGTTGTTGATAAGATCACAAAGGTTTCACATTTCTTGCTGATTAAGGTGACCTTTAGTGTTGATGAACTTGGGAGGTTGTAAATCCATGAGATTGTATGACTGAACAGGGTACCACATTCTATCATTTCAGATAGGGATTCCCGGTTCACTTCTTATTTCTGGAAAGGGCTACAGAGGGATTTAGGTATACATGTGCTTTTGAGCACATCTTACCACCCCCAGATAGATGGCCAGTTAGAGTGCACGATTCTGGTGCTGGAAGATATGCTTCAGGCATGCATCCTAGATTTCAGGGGTTATTGTGAGAAACACATACCCTTGGTTGAGTAAGCCTATAATAATAGCTTCTAGGATACTATTCAGATAGTGCCACGTGAGTCTTTATATGGTAGTCCATTTCGTTCTCACTTGTGCAAGCTGCTGATAGGATAGGTAGTTATACTGGGACTACATCTTGTACATTAGACATATGAGCATGTCTAGTTGATCTAGAAACAGATGTCTACTATGTAGTCTCATCAAAAATCATACATCGATTTTTGTAGATGACCTTTATAGTTTGAGGTTGGGGATTGAGTTTTCCAACATATTGCATTGAGGTTGGGACCCAAGAGGATCAGGAGATAGGGTAAAATTTCACTGAGATACGCCAGACTGTTTGAGATTCTGAAGAGAGTGAGGCTAGTTGCCTATTAGTTATAGTTACCTTAGAGGTACTGAGCCATGCATGAGGTCTTCCATGTATCTCAGTTACATGACTATCACTCAGACCCATATCATGTTTTCAGCCCGAGGGGGTTGAGCTTCAGGTTGATGCATCATTTGATGACCATCCGATTCATATAGTTTATAGAATCACGAAGGTTATCCGAGGCTAGTCAGTTCCTCTCGTACAAGTGCTATGGAATCATGGCCAAGAACATGATGAAACATAGAAGAGGGAGGCTGACGTACATGCTCAGTGGATGTAGTTATTCTAATATATTCCTTCACCACACTTGGAAGGGAAATTCGGGGACGAATTGCATTAAGGGGGGATTCTTGTAAGAACCTGGTTCTTTCTTTTAGGAACAGTTTCTTTTTTCCTTTTATTTCCTTTGAGTTGTTTTTGAGAAAACAAGGGAAATTTGGGAAAAATATTGAATAAGGAGTTACACTTCGTGTAATCCTATGAACATGTTTTGTAGTATGGCCATGTATGAACAAAATACATGGAGCGTGGGAATTTCAGAGAGGAAGACAGGAAAAACCAACTATACACCATGTACATCCCTGTATATGCTATGTATTCATGTCGGCAGGTCATGGAATGTATGTTAGTGGAAAAAAACCTCCAAATGAATAGTTAAATGATATAAATTCCATGTATATCGACTTACATGATGTGTATTTTGTTTTTTTATATTAATACTGGTAGTAGAATCATTATTCTGTCATTTGGACATAAGGGTTGTTGGGTGGATAAACCAGAACATCCAATATTCATTTCGTCTCCCATTTCATCATCTGAAAGCCAATTAGAACACCTTCAGATCCCTTGGGATCCTCTCAATCTACTTCATTATAGCTTTAGTTGGAAGATTATTCTAGAATAGGATAGTCACACGGGTACTAGGTGGGTGGTCTTATGCCTTTCGTTAAATTTCTGGTGGTTTACCTATGCCATAGTGCCAAACACCCATGTTTAGGGTGTATCTTGGTTTAGAATTTGACCTATGTTAATACCTAATAAATTTTAGGTGATTTAATAAATTAATTGAAGCATGGTTGAGGGTATTTGGTTTGATTAAGGGCCACCCCATGGGTGCATTATCCCTCATATGATCATTGTTTAGCATTTTGAACTAGGATGCCACTGGGCATGCCTTTGTTTCCCTTTGAAGGGTTGTTTAAAAATTAATTTAGTTAATTAAATGTTTTCCATGTGAATATGCTTGTTAAATAATTGTGATAGTTTAATTCTCATGTTAGTATTGTTATATAAATTTTCCCACATGAGTTATTAAATGCTAAAGCCATGCCACAAGCATTTGTTTCATGATAAATGAAACACACCCACATGAGTTGATTATTATTAACCATGTAATAGTGTAAGGTACATAAGTTGCGAAACATGCCGAAATGATTATATACCGTGCTTGGCCCTAAAACATGCTGAAATGATTATTCATAGGGCTTGGCCCCGATACATGCTGAAATGATAATACACCGGGCTTGTCCCTGATTCTAACGTGCTGAAATGATGATGCACCAGGCTTGTACCTGTTTTTAATATACTAAAATTATTATACAATGGTCTTGGCTTCAAGGAATATTGAAATGGAATGACTTGTGAAGCATCTACCAAGACAAAGCACAAACTTGGATTTGGTCTTTACTTCTTTTTGTTTAGATAGCCTGCTAAGGTATCTGTTGTGCTTACTTTATATAGGGGATTGACGGGCTTAGGACAGACCCCGAGACTTATATAATTTGATGAACTTGAATTGATTAAACAACTTGAAATGAATGTAAATGAATTCCATTTCTTATAGGATTTTTAATATTGAGTACTTCCTAGTTTACTACTTTCACCATTGTACACTGCATGTCACATACTTTCACTGATATATTGGCTCAGACCATAGGGGTTTTCCTAATAATATTTATTTATCACACCCAATTTGGGTCATGTTTCTGGGCAAAAAAAAAACTATATTACTATAGGTTTTTATAGGGGAAACACCTCTTTTTCAGGTACTTGATTGCTGCTTAGGAGAAATAGAGCATGAGACCAAGACAATGGTTGAGATGATACTAAGTTTCTTTTTGTGTTACCGTACTTTGGTATTTTATTTTACTTGATTACAGTGTATCATGTTTTCATTTTTATCATAGAACATCTGACATGCTGCATCATTTGGATATTATATGACTTCGGGTTATCTTATTCTTTTATCCTTCATTTTTTTAATTTAGTTGCATGTTTTTTACTACTTCCAATATTATTATTATTTATTCCTCTGTGTTACACTATACCAATGAAAGAATTTTTTCCACACTGTCATCCCTTAGTCCTTCAATACTAGTCAGCTACCTCTTATATTTGGGGAATGTGCTTGAGGGTATGTGGCTGATTGGGTATGGGGAACCAACTGAGTGGCTTCCATATCCAGGACGGTACATGTAATGAGTTTCACATTAATATGGTGTGAACATAGAAATTTGTGTGATGGAATAGGGATTACAAAACTACACCATTAGAATCCTAAATACACAATAAATAAAAACCCGAGACAATTAATATTTCATATGATAAATTGGTTATGGATTTAATAATCATATTATGTGTACTAAATTTGTGAGATTTTAAAGAAAATCCCTCAAATATTGAGGCACCTAGTCATGCACTACTGAGTCTAGTAATATAAACACATAATTTTAAACTATTAACTTTAATACCAACTGAGACAATTCAAACTAAAGTTGAAAAAATTTCACATTAGTATTATATCTCAAAATAATCTCACTCAACTCAGAGAACCTTATGGTTTAATTTCAATGAGAACTAGATTCATAGAAAATCTAATTTACAACACCTGTGAAAATTTATCAGTAATTTAACTCCTCTAAACCCCATTATCACTTTCCCCCAAGTTATATATATCTTTATAACCTAGTGAAAGGAAACATAAGAAATGGTTTAGGTCCAATTCTTGGTAAGGAAAAACATATCAATATTACATCAAGGGTTTGATCATAAGCATATGAGAAAATATGGATAGAGAACACAAATCTTATTTAAAAGAATATTGAATAATAAGATTTTTCCATAAATCATGATAATTGGACATTTAATCTCAAATGAACAAAAATATACCATGGAAAAATATCAAGGAATCATGATATGACATACATGATCCATGGATAAGAATCATATGCACACGATTGTTATATAAGTGTATAAATTTATCTTATGTATAGAAATCATACATCAAGGCTACCCACTATGATTTTCATCATATGGTAGGCTTGGGATAATCACCTGTATACCTTCCTGGGCTTACCATAGACCTCTTTTATACCCTTGGACTTCGTATAAATCCACCATTGTAACCTTTGGCTTAGGATAAATCCTTCAAGGTACTTTTTGAGTTAGGATAAATGCTCTCAGGTACCATTTGGACTGGGATAATTTTCCTTATATACCCTTTTTCTTGGGATAAATACTACATATATCCTTTTGAGATAATGATATATAATATTTACCAATGTATTAAAGGGGGATATACGACCCCATCCATCATTCACCAATATATAATTACAACACTTGAAACTAATCATTTATCACATCAATAATAACCCATGTAATGAAAAATGACTTTCATGACATTTCAAAATAGTATCACAAAAACATTCCTCAAGAATGTGAATGGTTAATACTTAAGATTAAATCACATAAAACATTATTTTGTAAGGACATTTAGAGTGTGATTCATCAAAAATAATTTACTTTTATATTAATTATTTAGTGATAAATGGGAAAATAATATTGAAATCATAAGAGAGTTTTCAGAAGACACTTTTATTTATAGTGTAAAAGGATATGTTTTTGTCACATTGAAAAGTCAATTTTGAAAAGGAGAAGTGAAAAATTTTAGGAAAAATTTCTTTTTTAAAAATAATTTTTAATTAAAAATCATTGGAAATTCATTAATGTTATCAAAATAAATATTGTGTGGTTAATAAAACGTTTTATTATTAATGGATAGAAAACCAATTTAGTATTTTTAAATACCGTTTTCAAGAACCCACATCAAAAAAATTAGTTTTAAAATATCCCTTTTCAATGTAGAGAAGGGATATATGGATGTCACAAGAGTATATGCAAGATCCTGTAATTTTCTAGCTATTCCCCTATATGAGTTTTTCATTAATAATTTCATTTGGTTATGTTTTCATCATAAAAGTTTTTCGTTTGAATAAACACAGTCTTGGGTTGCAAGGAAACTTGAGAAGGACTAGAGAGTATCCACTCAGAGAGCCTTATTAGAGAAAGTGACTTAATGTTATGGAACATATTCTTGTTTGAATTAGAATAGTCTGTGTATAAATGGGTTAAATTGATTCAAGTGTTATTGTTAAGTTAATAATATTTAAAGTAGTATTAGAGTGTTAATGGGAAAATGTGATAAAAAAAATATATAGAAAATTTAAAAATTTTGTGAAGGTATTACACATAATGTTATTGTTAGAGGGTTTTAATAAAATAAATTTGAGGAAACTGATTTTTGGGGTATTCCATCAAAAAAAATTACACAACGTGTAAGGAAAATAAACACCCTGTAAAATCCTGACCTACTATTTTAAACATGTTCTGTAGCTGAATTCTCATTTCTTTTCTACTCCAGTTCTCCTCCTCTCAAACATAGGTATTTATCCAAGTCATTTTGGTGTTCTAAATTCCCTTATTGATGTCCCTTTTGTGTGAGCTATCCCTGATCAGTATTTTTAGTTACATTTCTTTTTTATCATCTTTCTTTTCTAACTGTTGTAGTGAAATCCTTTGACTGATTGCATTGTTTGTTTTGATCATAATCTATTTTTATTTAAGAACCACATTGAAATCATATTTACCTACCTTCTCTTGGGTTTTAACCATTAGAAGTGTTATTTTCTTCATCTTTTTAAGGTAGGGTGTCTTAATCTTAACTCTATGGTTTGATAATTTCCAAGTTTATGCAATATTGTGATTATGTAATCGTTTTGTGCACCTGAATTAATTAAATAAAAACTGGAATTATTCCTTGATATCCTTTGGGTTTAAATATATTTTTAACTGACTCCTAGATTCCCATAGATTGAGTGAACCATAATTATAATTTAATTGGAAAATGGATTATACCATGTTTATCATGACTTGTGACCAATGACAATTTTTTGTTATAGAATCCCTAAATTGAGGATTACTGCTTATTAATATAATTATTAGTAATTTTTTAATTAAATTGGATGTGTCATATGAAATTAGAAAGGTAATTCTCATAATTAACCATTTATAATTGTGATGTGATATTATGATGTCCATACTATATGATAGGGATTGTGTTCCATGCTATAATGCTTATATGCTAGGATCAACCCTATAACATGCACAATTATATGATGTAATGATGATATTGACTGGGTTTGGCTCAGTCCCATGCTGTAATGCTAATAGAGAGTGGTATATTCTCAGTCCCAAGATGTAATGCTTATATGGATTTGTCATGGATGTTGTAATGCTTATGGGAATTTGGATCATATTATTGTGACTATACCATGGTTATATGGTTGTGGTTGGCTTGGTTATAAAACATGCTTAGAGATACTATGACCTAGCACCAAATAAGGTTATTTTACCTTGTTTATATGGTTGTTATTGGCATGGTAATAATACATGCTCAAACATATTATGACATTGAGCCAAAGTAGGTTATTATTGTATTTTATTAGTTTTTATATTAATTAGTACACCTTGTTTTCACTATATTGCATACACTACTTATTTGAATTTTTTTTTTGAAACAGTGGAGTCCAACTATTGAGTTACACTCACACCCTATTCAGGATACCTTTTGGTACCTGAGAAGATTTCAGAGATGTGGGTTTGGAAAAGGAAAAAGGGCCTTGCTATTAGTTTATTGTTTACAGATGGGCCAGAGTTTAGAGATGGGACCAATGTGGAGTTTGGGACCCGAGACATTTAGTCTTCTATTTGAGTCTATTAGTATATTTCTTATATTATTATATCTTGAAATTTAGTAATATTACATTACATCATTACATTATTCCTTTATTATTTATTGGATTATTAAGTAGGTTGTTATTTTTGTCTTCCGCTATGTCTATAATTTTTTTATTTATATTTTATCATGATGTGTTTCTACTACTATGAAACTTTATACCAAAGGGTATAGTCTATGCACTATAATTTTCACACCACAAATTCTAGTGGGAAGCCAATGGCATACAGGGAGGTGAACATGGGCCCCCCATAACCAACCCTTTCCATCCACATGAGTGAGCGCAAGATTAGGGGATGTAACAAGGTGGTATTAAAGGACAAAGTTTTCTTCTATTATGCTTTACTATTTTGGAAAATTAAAATGGAGACAAGGATGTGTCCATAATTGGTAATGATCTTGTGCATGGGAGTAGCTAACCCATGTATGGGGGAAAATACGATTTCTCAGGGATGTGATTTTTTTTGTGTTGTGTGCCTTGGGTGATTCACATGTTTTGTGAGGATGTTATTATATGATATTACTATTTAAAGATATTTTTACTGATTGACCTCTATAGTGTGATATTAGAATACATGCATCATAATAGGCACATAGGGATATATTCACATGCATTATTCATGATAGGGGTGTATCTATTTCTTTCATTTCATATATAAATTCCCGTAAAATGGTGACATGAGATGTTTGTTTCACTATATAAATGAAATCAGTTGTATTGTAATTCCAAAATACTTTTAATCCATGTCTAGAGAGACCAAAAGTTCATGGTTCTCACTTGTATCATTTGTTTGGGTTTACCTTATTGCTAGCAAGTTCTCTAAGGTGTGTGTTTTTTTGTAGATAAAATTTCTCTTCATCATCTTTGACTCAAGTGATAACAGAGTAGAAATCATCACACTCTTAATACAGCTAAACCGGATCTTCTTATTGTTCCAATGGATCAGATAGATGTTCATCCTTTTGATAGATTCCTAAGGGTCATGTGATCCATGAAAAGGGAGACTCATTATACTATTCATTTGATGTATAATATGACAATAGATTTTCAACTATCACATCTACCTATGTTTTATAGGGAAGGGAAACCCCAAGTAGTCGAATTTGGGATTGCTTTAGTCCAAATAATATTCAAGTATCTCAATAAACCAACAAATAGAAGGGTTAATCTTACTTTTTATATGCTTTGTGGACCATCTAAGAGTTGTTGAGATATTTTGGAGGAAGCAGGGAATTTGGATGAGAAAACTTATATGGAATTTGGGATGAAGATTCAGAGCCATTTCAGTCTCAATATATTGAGGGATGAAGAAGTTCAGAAGTTCATGCATCTGATGTAGGAGGGTTTGTCAACATTGGAATATATTTGATGTTTTATTGAACTACATTTCTTTTCACAATCTTTGGTTGCTAATGAAATTTCTAGGGAGAGACATTTCTAGGATGGTCCTCATTATGAGATCAAGTCACGGGTAAATGTTTTCCATTTAAGTAGCTTTGAAGATGTGATGAATCAAACACTCATCATAGAAGGAAATTTGAGAGTTCCGTTGAGCAGCGACCAAGATGTTTTAGTGGGGAAATATGGTAGTCCTTCTTCGAGTGTTAACAAGCACCTTTATGAAAATTTCCACAAAATCAGTAATGGGATGAGCATCCAGGGTAGTGGGAAACTATCTCAAGATCATGTTCCATTATAGTGCTATTAGTGTCAAAAGTTTGTCTAAAAGACACTACATGGTCCTTAACCCACCGTCAAGTGACATATTAGTGGGAAATTAGGTCTTATTCAGAGGATCTATGTAAAATTTCTACAAAACAAATCAGTGGAAGTGTATTAGGACATGATCTGGAGTCGGGAAGGGGCTCATTTACCCCTCAGTAGGATGGTAGATATAGTTCCATAGGCTGTTCATGCTGATGCAGGTGACGTGGTACCCTAGTGCATGAGAAAAAGTTCTCATCAAGTGATGTATCCCTAGTAGTAAGACTGGAGCCTAGGGAAGTGGGACAAGTTAGTTTCTTGATATTCAAACTACTTCGACTAACATGAATGCATGATCATCTACCGTTAGAGGCTTGATTCTACTACAATTTACCTTATATTGTTTTTTTGATACAAGAGCATCACATTATTTTTTATATGATCTTTTGGAAATGGGGTGGTCTTGGATTTTGAATGATTAGATGGTGTTTTAACCATTATCACACTATTGAGAGTGTATCCAGATAATGTCAATTGTTGCAAGGAATGTTCTCTAGATATTGGTGGTTACCACTTCATTTGGGAATCGTTCATGCTGGAAATGACTTTCTTTGACATGATTCTTGGTATGGATTTATTAGTTCTCTAACTAGCTCATATCGACTATTATAGGAGGAGTATTACTTTCCTATCTCCAGAAGAAAACATTTATTCTCACCAGGGTGTGTGGGACCTTCATTCTTGTCGTTCAAGACAAATTCAATGCATGATAGATTATCTCATGGCTCAGATAACTAGACTTGATCCAGATAATAGTGGAATGCAGCATGATTATTTTTCTCCATTGGTAGAACATTTTTAGTATGACTTTACTGATGAGTTCTATGGATTATCACATGAGCGATATATCGAGTTCATGATCGATTTGGTGCCGGGGTCAGAGCTAGTTTCTATCCCACCTTACCGAATGGCACTGATAAATCTTTGGGAGTTTAATTTTTAGTTGGAAGATCTAAAATCGAAGGGCTTCATAAAGCAAAGTACATCTCCATGGGGTTCTTGAATTATCTTCACCAAAAATGTTTATGGATCTTTGTGCTTATGTGTAGATTATTGGAGGTTGAAACAGATGAAGGTCAAGAACTAGTATACTCTTCCACATATTGAAAATAATGTTGATTAGTTGAGATGTTCTATAATATTATTCAATATTGACTTGAGATTTGGATATCATCAGTTATGCATGAGACTGTCGGGCATACCTCAGATTTATTTTAGGAGTTGGTATGGATTGTATAAATTCATAGTGATGCCGTTTGGTTTGACTAATGCACCTACAATATTCATGGTCTTAGTGAATAATATCATTCATCATTTTATGGACTAGTTAGTGGTGGTATTTTTTGATGATATCTTAGTTACTCACAATTTGATGATGATCATGCTAAAAATATTAATATCATCTTGAGTACAGTGAGATAGAATCATATTTATTCCAAACTAACAAAATTCAATTTTTGGATTAATGATGTGCAATTCTTGATCCATGTCATCTCATAGATAGAAGTATCAGTGGACCTAGAGGAAGTCACAACCATGATATCTTGGGAACAACCAAAGAATATTTTTTAAATTCTAAACCTTTTTGGGATTAGTAGGTAGTTACCAGTTTTTTATCCTAGATTTCTCCCATTTGGTAGAACAAATGTCTTGGATGACCAAGAAAGGGGTGAAGTTTTTTTGGTATGATGCTTGTAAGAGATATTTTTAGGAGTTAAAATGAAGGCTAGCCTCAACACCTATCTTCTCTTTACCTATTCTAGGTAATATATATACTATGAACTATGATTCATCTTGAGTTGGAGTCAGAGTATTTTAGATGCAAGAGGATTGAGTGGTTGCTTATGGATCCATGTATTTGAGACCATATGAGAGGAATTACCCTACCCATGATCTGGATATAGTAATAGTGGTACATGAACAGAGATGATGGAGACACTATCTCAGGGGTGAGAGGTCTGTGGTATACATGGATCATAGGATCCTAAATTACATCTTTTCTCAACGAGGCCTAAACCTTCGGCAGAGGAGGTGGGTTGAGTATCTACAGTCTTTCAACATTGAATTTTCTTATACACAAATCAAGGTAAAAAATATTTCTAATAATTTAATCTAAAAGAATGGAAATAGGTAGTATGGTAGTCTTGTGACGAGTGGAGTATCATTCCCCTCTTTGAAAACATGCATATGGATGTTCAGGAATCTCAAGGGCGAGTAACTCAAACTTCAACATCTATTACACACATGTTCTTGGACCGGATTCTAGTAGAGAAATTGTCTGATCCGAAGGTATCAATTTTGAGAGACAAATTATATGGTGGGAGGATACCATCAGGATGGTATCTTAGCTATGACAATTCTATTCTTTCCCATGAAAAAGTATGGGTTCTTATAGGCTTTCATGAGTAGCTGATGAGAGAGTTTAATTCTTCTAGATGGGAGCTGCACACTGGTTTAAAAAAGATGTATCATGATCACTATAGATAGTACTGGTGGATAGGAATGAAGAAGGAGGTGGAATATTAATGGCTAGATACTTCACTTGTCAACATGTGAAAGCCGAGAATCAGAGGCCAGCTAGGGTTTTGTAGCCTTTACCCATTACGAAGTGGAAATGGGATGATATCATGATGAATTTTGTGATAGTAATACCTATAAAGACCTATAAGAATGATGTTTTATGGGGTTTTGGGATCAAATGAGTAAGGTAACCCACTTATTACCTTATAGGGAAACTTTCACAGTTATTGATCTAGGTAATCCTTACATGTGTGACGAGGTTCTACTGCACAATGTTCCAAGGAGTATAATTTCTCAAAGAGATCCTTGTTTCACATCATGTTTTAGGTAAGGTCTTCAAAATGACATAGGATTACAAGTTCTTTTAAGCAAATCCTATCATTTATAGATGGATGGTCAATCTGAGCGGAATATTCAGGTTCTAGAGGATATGTTATGAGCCCGTTTTTTGGATTTTGGTGGTTCATGGAAGAAACATATGACACTACTAGGGTTTTATATAATAATATATTTTATGAATCGATCCAAATGGCATATATTGGGGATTTGTATGGAAATCCATGTCCTTATAATCTTGTTGGTTGGAGGTAAGTGAGTCCACACCTGTTGGGCCTAGTCTTCTGTAAGAGACTTTTGAATAGGTTCGGTTGATCAGACATTATCCAGTGATCACATAGAGTAGAAAAAAATCATATTTTCATCACTAGAGGTTACATATGGAATATTCCATGGGTGAAAATATTTTTTTAGGTGTCTCCTAGGTTGGGGAAATTCCACCCTAGAAAACATGGAAATATGGAAGCTATATTTGTCATGATGTTTGAAACAATGGTATGTGTTGGTCCAGTGGCGTACTTTTTATACCTTGAACAATGGTATAGTTCCATGCATGATGTCTTCCATGTTCTGTAGCTATATAGATATCATCCAAACCCTTACCATGTGATAGACGCCGTAAACATCTAGCTTTGTGCCGATGCATCCATTGAGGATCATTCGACATGGGTTATGGATCATAGTGAGAAATATCTTATGGGTAGGACTATTAAGTTTTTTTTGGTGTAGTGACAACATGGGGGAGTTCCAGAGGATACCTAAGAAAAGGATTTTGATATGAAATCATAGTGGCTAGAATTGATTGTTGAGACCAAAAAGTGATGCTTGCAACATCTTGGGGACGAGCTGTTATAAGGCGGGAAGGTTGTAAGATCCTTTATTTTTATATGTATGTATCTCTTTATGTTTTTCATTATTCTTTTCTTTAGGTTTTGGTTTCATCGTGAAAGTATATCATTTGAATAAACAATGTTTTGGCTTGAATGGAAACTTGAGAAGGATCAAAGAGTATCTACTAGGAGAGCCTTGATGGAGAAAAAGACTTAATGTTTGGGGATGTATTATTTTTTGAGTTAATGGAGTTTGGGTATAAATAGGATAAAGTGTTTCACAAGTTCTTGGTAATTCAATAATATTTAAAGGAGGTTTAGAGTGTGAAAGGTAAAATGGACTGAAAACCCATCTTCTCTAAATTTACATGCAATGTAATGGGATTACACATCTGGTATTTTTTCATGGGTTTTAATAAAATAAATATAAGGTGAAAATTGTTTTGGAATATTCTATTAAAAAACTTTACACATCGTGTAATGACATTACAAGCCATGTAAATGGCCGAAATGCCATTTTAAATATGACCTATGGGTGAATTCTCATTTATTTTTGGTTGTATCTCTTCTCCTCTCAACCTTAGGGCTTTATCTAGGAGATTTTATTTTTCCAACTTCCCTTCTAGATGTCCCATTTGTGTGAGTGATCCTAGGTAAGTCTTTTAGGTTATGTTTCTTCCTTCTCTTCATTTTTATCCATCCTTTTTGGTGAAATAATTTGACCAATTTTGTTGTTGGTTTTGATTTTAATCTGTTTTCATATAGGAACCACTTTTCAATTATCTACACCTTCTATATCTTGGGTGTTATCCATTTTAAGCATTGTGTTCTTCATTATTTTAAGGAAGGGGGTCTAAATCAAAACCATATTGTTTGATAAATTTTATGTTTATGCAACATTGTGATTGCACCATCATTGTGTGCACCCAAATTAATTAAATAGACAAATGGAATTATTCTATGAAGAATTTTGGTTTAAACGGATTTTTAACTGGCTCATGGCTGCCAATGGGGTGATAAAACTGTGATTATAATTGAATTTTCATGTGGCTTAAAGTATATTTAGAATGACATATGACCTATGCTGATTTCTTGGAAAATAATACCAAAATTATGGCTTATTTATTATTGATATACTTTTTAATAAAATATGAATTAAATTGAAAGTGGAACATGAATGAAAAATGGTAATTCACATAATACCATTGGGAATTGTTTGGTGATATTATTATATCCACGCTATATGACAGAGGTTTTATTCCATGCTATAATGCTTATATAATATGCTTGACCCTGAAACATTCACACTTATATGCTATAATGCTGATATTGGGAGGGATCAGCCTAGTACCATGCTATAATTTTTATAGAGAGTGTTCTATAACCATTCCAATGTTATATTTCTTAAAGGTATTTTTCCCGAATGCTGTAATGATTATAGGGATTTTGAACATATTATTGTGACTCTACCATGCTTATATGGTTGTGGTTGGAATGGTTGTAATAAATGCTCAGAGATAGTCCAACATGGTGCCTAAGTAGGTTATTTTACCTTGGTTATATGGTTATGGTTGTCATGGTCATAATACATTCTCAAATATATTATAGAATGGAGAAAATACAGGTTGTTGTTGTATTTTATTAATTGGTAAGTTAATTAACATAACTTCATATTTCTTTATTATATATACTACTTATCTGATAGGTTTTGTTTACATATGGTGGTTTCAACCTATTGAGTTTTACTCACACCCTATTTAGGCCACCATTTGGTACACGATAATATTTTGTAGATGTAGGTTTAGACAAGAGAAAAGAACCTCATTGTTGATTACTTGTTTTCAGATTAGCTGGTGTTTGGATATGAGACTGATGTGGTGTTCAGGACGTGTGACGTTGAGTATTTTATTTTTGCCTTCTATTATTTTACTTGTATTGTTCTAGTATGACATTTAGTTACATTCCCGCACATCATTACATAATTCCTTTATTATTTATTGGATTATTTAGAAGGATATTTTTTTTCTTGTGATATGTATATACTTTGATTATTTCCATTTTAATATTCATTTTTCTACTACTATGACACCTCTAAATAGGTACTATAGTCTCTATAATATACATTTCACACCGCTACTGGTAGTCTGTAACCTCCAGTGTATGGGGAGGCACAATTGAGTCCTCAAAGAAAACCCTTTTCGGCCACATGAGAGAGTTCCAAATCAGGGGACATTACAGTATACATTTATTTAGGTTTCAAAATTATTTTGGATAATTGTTTTTATTATCTAACATAGAAACGAAAGAAACCCCATCATTAAAAGATATTGTTTTTTTAAAACAAATTGTACTTTTATAAGAATGAAATTTACCAAGAAAGAAATTTGAGTTAAAAATATCATTTACCTATAGTTAAAGGTGTAAATAAGTTATTAAGTAGGACATAAAATAATTTATTATATATATAATATTCATGCTCATAGAATAAAATTTTAACTTAAAGAGAGGAAATTTGAGTTAACTAAATCTATTAAGGATATCAGAAATCTTGAAGAAAGAAACCTTTGGAAAAGGGTTTATGTGGAAGAAATCTAAATCCACATAAAAAAAATAGAAAATTTCATATAATAAAATCAGATAGAAGAATTTTCCTAACTTATATGAAATATTTTTAATAATAAAAATCATAACAAAATTATTGATGATTGAGTTTCCAAAAGCAGTTATGGTATTGGTAAAATAATAATAAATGGGTTATCAAGAAATAAAAATTAAAATATCATGAAATGAAATGTATTCTTTTTAATTATAGAAAATAAGGATGTGAATACACTATAAAAATAAAATAATGGTGCATAATATGAAACATGTCTCATAGATTTGAAAATGGGAAAAAGAAACACTTACGACATTTAAAAAATTCAAATCAAAACCCCTTAAATGATATAATTTAAAAGTAAGTATTACATATCATAAGAAATGGGATAATAATGATAAAAAATATTAAAGGTGTATTAGGTTCACCATTCCAAAGAAATAATGTTATATAATAAGAAATATGTCTCAAGGTGTTAAAATCTGAGAAAAGAAACCCTTACCATTATATTGACTCAATCTGAACATACACCTAACTTCATGAATAATAAAATTATATATTATTGATACCTTCATAGAAGCATTATTCATCTATAATTAATTTACTAAGGAATACTAAACAACAAATTCTATTATCTAATCTTATATTCTTGCATGATGTTTTTTATTTTCTGTGAAAATTGTGTTGGTGTTAGTTTATTTTATTAATTTTAGCGATCGAGTGTGATATTTTAATAATATATCAAAAAAATAATATAAAATTTATAGAATAAGAAAAATAATTACTATTCTCTTACTAATTTATAATAATATTAGTTTTTAAGTTCCCTTAGTCATCAATGATGGAGTTTTTTAGTGTTATCCATGTAGGTGGTTGTTAGGACCAATAGGGGCCTATATACCCTAAGGGGGGGGGGGTGAATCTGGGTAGGGATATTCTTTCGCAATGTTCTTCCTGCCCCACTGGATATTGACCTCTATTAAAAGGGTCACTTTGTTTTCACTTGTGTGATTATTATGACCACTTATTTTCTTCTTTATCTGATGATGATACTTTGAATGTAATGCAGGGAAGCAAACAGGAAGACACAAAGATTTTTACTTAGTTCACCATCACTGGGCTACGTCCAAGGAGCATACGCTGACAAGTTGCCAGTCATACCAAATTCCACTATTCTTCACTAGATGTGGATTACAATGTTCGGGCTAGATCACTTCTATTCCCAGGCTCACTGCCTTTACAAGGTTTAGGGTCAGCTCACTACTTTCCCAAGGTTCACTCCCTATTTCTCTTTCTCTGGCTCACTGCCGGCAGAGAGGATCACCTTCTTCCTCTTCCTAAGTTCACTGTTCTGGAATGGAATCCACTCATAGTTTATAGACCTGTATGTCTCTTCATTTTCATGAAGGAATGCATCCTCAACTATTGATAGATGCTCTGTTAAAGTCCAACTTTCATCCACTGATGAATACCACTTTGCCTCTGAACACTAGGCAACTACCTTTGCAAACACATTCGCAAATCAACCTACTTCGCTAGGCTCCCAATTTCACGAAGCTGAAACAAGACTTCACGAAGCTCTTTCCTTTTCACAAAGCCCAACCACAAAGCACAACCGCAAAGTACTACCGTGAAGCTCAAGTCGTTGCAGAGAAACTTCCCTCGCGAAGCTCACAGAGCCAAAGCGGAGCGCGCAACATTCGCGGAGCTAAAATGGCCTCCAAAAAGCTCTTATTTCACGAAGCACACAGGCTACGCGAACTACCTTCGCAAACTGAGAGAAAATGATTTTCTCTGAAAATTCACTCTCTTTCTCTCGAGGGGGTCGACCTCTATTTACAGGCAATTCCACTGACCCTCGACCCTTCCGCGTGAAGTCAATGCCAGGTCATCTCAAATCACGAAGCTCCGAAGTTTCCACTAGAATTTTGTCTAAATTGTGAAGCACCATGGAAATTTTCCGATCATGGATCTCGTCGTAATCGCGGAGCATTCCGTCATTTACTTCGTTCCGCTGCCACGAAGCTCCCTCGTGTTTCCTTTCAACGCTTCCATTTGCGAATCTCGTCGTAACCTCGAAGCATCACCGCCTCTATTTTTTTGGTCTTTGAAAAATATAATCCATGCATCCTATCTTCACGAAATTCATGCCTTTGACATATTAAAATATGATTTTCAAGGATATCCTATTTTGGTGATGCTCACCAAAATCCAAATTTTGGACCCCAAAAATTTGGCAAAAACTGGGAAACAGTGCCACCTTGTACTGCTCTTTTTTACCACCTCCAGATCATCCTTTCCTTTTTCATCGTTCTTTGTCAACAGGGATTGTCAACAAATTCTCTGGAACTCAACAATTCTCCATGTAAACCTTCTTTGTCAACAAACACAATCAACCCAAAAATACTGCAATGTTACCTTGAGGGATTTTTCCCAACAATCTCCCCCTTTGGGTTTGTTGACAATTTTTCATAACTCTTCTCAGAGTAATTTTCTGCATGTTGATACCTCACTGAGTCTTCTTCCAGCCGCTACCACCATTCACCTATTGCAATTATGATAGCATTCAAGGATTCACTAAACACGTACTCTAATCCCACATGAGTAATGCTCGGCGTGAGAAACAAGAGTAGTATGAAAATTTCACCAATGATTCACTTCATGTCAAACACCAATTGTCGATTCCATCCTGATACCAATTCTTAAATTGGTACCAATTGTTGAACCACACTGATCCCAATTTGTGATAGCTGGAAACCTTCTCTCACCATTCCAACACCAATGTTCTGCTTTTATCACGATCCTCAGTTGTCGTGATATTAATTCTTTGATCGATCACGTCTAGCATCGTCAGATTTAAAAATCTCCCCCTTTCTCATTTCTCCCCCTATCTGGCTGCTCCACTGGTCAGCTTCTCCCCGTATCTGTCATGATTTCTCAAATATCCACACTGTCTCCCCCTTGAACAATCACAATTTTCTCCCCCTTTGTCAACAAACCCAAAGGTCACTCCTTTGTAGTCTGTAACATAGTAGAGAACACATATCAGCACATTAGGGAAAAACAAATCATACCTCGGGGAGAGGGGGGGGGGGTTCTACATCCACACTCTTTTGTGTTCCTCTCCTTGATGAAATGATATTTGATCCCAATGTGATTTGTCCTTGAGTGATGGACGTGATTTTTGCTCAGATTTATAGCACTTGAGTTATTGCACTGTATTTCGATCGGAGAGTTCACTTCACCTCCCATATCTTCAAGATGCTTCTTTATCCACAATAACTGTGTGCATGCTTGAGTGGCCGAAATATACTCAGCTTCCATGGTGCTCAATGAAATGCAATATTTCTTTTTTCTAAGCCAAGAAATACACAATCCACCAAGATAGAATGCACCACCTGACATTGACTTCCTGTCATCCGCTGAACCGGCCCAATCTACATCAGTATATCCCAATAATTCGAACTGACATTTTCTGTTATATGTCAAGCTGAAATCCACCATTACCTTGATATACCGAAGTATTCTTTTCACTGCAAGCATGTGTAATTCCTTGGGATTACTTTGATATCTCGCTACTTGGCATGTGGAGAATACAATATCAGGTCTCATCACTTTCAGGTACAGTATACTCCCAATAATCTTCCTATATTCTGCGATATTAACTTCTTTTCCATTATCATCCTTTGATAATTTTATCCGGGTAGCAACCAGAGTATTCATCTCCTTGTAATTTTCCATTACAAATCATTTCAAAACCTCCTTGGAATATTGGGATTGAGAAATGAATGTGTCATTCCTGCCTTGAATAACCGGTAAACCAAGGAAAAACATCACCTCACTAATCATAGACATTTTGAACTCATGTTTCATGAATTCAGAAGATTGTCTCCACTATGATTCATCTGATATTCCAAATATTATGTCTTCTTCCTAGAATAGCCTCATCATCCTTTGATTAATGTTGTTGTTGAAATAAAGATTCTAATCAAATCCCCCATCCTGGAAACCAAGCTTCTTCAAATACCGATATAGCCTTCATTACCATGCTCTTGGTGCTTGTTTCAGCCCATATAACGCCCTCTTAAGCCTGCAAAATTTGTTCTCATCCTCATGAATGAGAAAACCATCTGGCTGTTCAATGTACACCTCTTCTTCCAGAAACCCATTTAGAAATGCAGACTTGACATCCATCTGGATCACTTTGAACTTTTGTTGTACTACAATGTATAGGAATAATCTGATTGTCTCCTGCCTTGAAACCGGTGCAAATGTCTCATCACCATCTATTCCCTTTACCTGGGATTCTCCTTTTCACATCAGTCATTCTTTGTTCCGAATCACTGTTCCATATTCATTCATCTTGTCTTAATAGACCAATTTAGTCATGATAATGTTCTTATCTTCTGGCCTCGAAACAATCTCCCACGTCTAATTCTTCTCAATTCTGATCTAGCTCTTCATTCATGGCCTGAACACAATTTTCATCTTCATCTACATCAACAATGCATTTTTGCTCAACCTAAGATAGAAAAGATTCCTGCTGTAGTGATTTCATTTTATTTGTCTAGACTGAAGCCGACTGATCACCAATGATATTCTTTCTATCAATTTCAGCTCAACTCTTTGGATTCCTTGTAGAAATAGACTTGACACTTTCTTGTTCATCATCAGTGTCTTCTTCTAAATCAGTATTAGACACTTATGCTCTCCCTGTGTTTCATTTTTTTCTTCCCTCAATAGGCAACACCTGAGCTGAGTCATCCAATTATTTCTTTTATGGATCTTGCGTCTGATTTTGTTATTGAAGGCTCCCCCTATGTTATGAAATACTTCCTGGTGTTAGGCCCACTGTTTAGACCCGTAAACATTATTCTTCTCTTGCACCATCTATTCTCATATTCCACTTGGAATTGAGACATTAACAAAATCTCTAAGCCTACTAAGTTGGAACTCGGTGTAGGAAACAAGAGATAGAGTTAATAACACAATCACTTTCTTTTGTGCTATGTTTCTCCCGCTCTCATTCAACTTTAGTACCTGATTTGAGCCAATGGAACCTCTGAAGCATATCACATCTCCACATTGCATCTTTAGATGACACTTCCCCTTGGATCGTATCTCCCTAAAACCTGAAACATGTGAATCATCAGTTAATATCATTTATATACATAGGGAGAGGGGACTCTTCCAGAATCCTCAAGATGAGGACTGTGGTTGATCCTGATGGGTAAACCATTTGATTCTTTCTTGCGGAGAATCACAATCTTTCCTTGCTTCTTCTAGTTTCCTTGCCAACTTCAACTACTCTAGCCATATGACTAAGCATTATTTACCCATATTCTGAGCCTTTCTCTGATATGTAGATTCGACAGACTTAGCCTTTTTCACCATTTGGGGTTTAAACCCACTAGTACACATTTCTGTCTTTGATGTTCCACCAAAATTCCATTTCCCTTGATTCCTTCTCTGGGTAGGAACCTCTATACTTCTCATCTTCCCCTACTTCTTCCACCATTGCAAGGATCTTGCACCTTCCTCCACTTTTCTCTATGGAACACAACATGAAAATTTTTCAATAAATTCTTTGTTCATCATTATTTTATCAGATGTCTGAGTCACTGCACTCTTTTTCCCCGGTGGTGAGTCCTCCATTGAATGCTCATTCTTCTTTATCACAGCTGGAGTAGATCTCCTCTTAATCATACAGGTTTGTTCACATTCTCTCCTTGAGATCTGTTGTGAGTATGATAGAGTAGGTGACTGATACAACTTTCGTTCATCTCCATGTGATTTCCCTGAGGCTCTAAGCCTATTCGTCTCCTTACCACTTTGTATCCTAGTATAGACTTATTTCTTGTACACTTCCTGTGGTGGATATCTCTTTCCAGGTTCTTTTTCCATTCTTGCTTTCTTTTTTCTGCAATGTCTTGCCAAATTCCCATAACCAGAACATATAAAACATGTTCCATAAAATGCATACCTCATTTCATCAATTCATTATCGAGATATTTATGCATATTGAGTTCTTCCTCTGACATTGAGCTCTTGAACTTCCTGACACATACTCATGGTGTGTCCCATTCTTCCACTGTAATAGCATCTAACAAATGATTTCCTCTGAGAGACTCTTCTTTCTGATTTCTCATAACGCTTCATCTTATTCTCAGATTTTGTACATTTTCTATTTTCATCACTTCTTCTTGAAAATTTCCTCTTAGCCCTATCTCCAGAACCTACAGTATTTTCCTTACTTCTGGAGATTTTCACTGCATTTTTCTTATCACACATAGTAGTGGGATCATCATATCCAATTCTATATTTTCCCAAAATGGATGGCCTTTTGGATGAAACAATCCTTTCATGCTTTTCCTCTGATGTAGCATATTTGGCTTTTATTTTATCATCACTTTCCGAAGGATAATCAAATAATAAGTGTAGTGCATCCTTCAACTTGGGCTTATCATCATATTTAGATTTCTCCATTTCTTTCTTAACCAATTCTATTTCTTCCTCCAGTTGCTGAATCTTTTTATCTCTTGACCCAAGTTGAGAATTATGTTCTTTTCTGAGATTCTTAAGGCTACTCAACTCATCTTCAAGTTCCCGTGTGAGATTTTCCACAATGTCACTTTTCTCCCTCACCTTAAATTTTTCTTGAGCAACATATTCAGAGACAGATTCATTTTCTTGTTGTATCCTTTGATTCTTCTGAACTTCTTCATACAACTGTGTTTCTAGATCATCATTTCTAGCTTTCAGATTCCGAACTTCATCTGACTTTTGATTCTATTCATAATCACCAGCCTTTTGTTTTCCTTTCATTTTAGCCATCTTTTGTAGTTATTCACCTTGAGAATCATTCTTATCCTTGAGGTCAGTAGCCACAACAATAAGCCTTTGATTTAATACTCTTAGCTTGTTGACCTCAATTTCCAATACTTGGATTCTGATATTTTTAGATTTAACTTCTTCATCCAATTTCTGATCCAATTCCTTTTCCTTGTGGAAAACTTACACTTTTTGACTTCTTTGTGTTTCTTCATTATCAGTGGTTCCAACATCACTTGGGAAATCAGGTTCTTCACTCATTCCTTCAGCATCATTGAATGAGTAAGTATTTTCATAGTATGATTCATCCAAACCATTCTTCTGTTCACTACATTATTCCTTTAACTGAATCACACTCATTCCATTAACACTTCCATAGTGGGTAATACCACTAGCCTTATGCTTCTTCTTTGATGATATTCCCTTTCCCATGGCTCACCGAGATAAGAGCATAATGATTCTTTAACCACACAGATCGACTACACCAAGTCGGAGCAAACAAATCTGATAAAAGCAACCTCCCTCTGAAACCAATTTTTTGGACCAATAGGGGCCTATATACCCTGAGAGGGGGGGGGGGAATCAGGGTATGGATATTCTATCACAAAGTTCTTCCTACCCACTAGATATTGACCTCTTTATTAGAAGGGTCACTTTGTTTTCACTCGTGTGATTATTATGACAACTTCTTTTATTATTTATGTAATGATGATACTTTGAATGTAATGCAGGGAAGCAAACAGGCAGACACAAATATTTTTACTTGGTTTACCCTCACTGGGCTACTTCCAAGGAGCATACGCCGACAAGTTGTCAGTCGTACCAAATTCCACTATTCTTCACTAGATGTGGATTACAATGTTCGGGCTAGATCACTTCTATGCACAGGATCACTGCCTTTACGAGGTTTAGGGTTATCTAACTTCTTTCCCAAGGGTCACTCCCTATTTCTCTCTCTCTAGCTCACTACCGGTGGAGAGGATCACATTCTTCCTCTTATTAAGTTCACTACTCTGGAAGGGTATCCACTCATAGTTTATAGACCTGTAGGTCTCTTCATTTGCATGAAGGAATTCATCCTCAACTATTGATAGATGCTCTGTTAAAGTTCAACTTTCATCCACTGATGAATACCACTTTTCCTCTGAACACAAGGAAACTACCTTTGGAAACACCTTCGCAAAGCACCCTACTTCGCTAGGCTCCCAATTTCACGAAGCTCAAACAAGCCTTCATGAAGCTCCTGCCTTTTCGCGAAGCACAACCGCGAAGCATAACCACGAAGTACTACCGTGAAGCTCAAGTCGTTGCAGAGAAAATTCCCTCGTGAAGCCCACTGTGCCAATGAGGAGCGCGCAACTTTCACGGAGCTACAATGGCCACCGCGAAGCTCTTATTTCATAAAGCACACAGGATACACGAACTACCTTCACGAACCGAGAGAAAATTATTTTCTCTGAAAATTATCTCTCTTTCAATCGAGGGGGTCAGCCTCTATTTATAGGCAATTCCACCGACCCCCGGCCCTTCCGCACGAAGTCAATGCCACGTCATCTTAAATCCCGAAGCTCCAAAGTTTCCACAGGAATTTTGTCTAAATCGAGAAGCACCACGGAAATTTTCCAATCGCGGAGCTCGTCGTAATCGCGGAGTGTTCTGTCATTTACTTTGCGCCGCCTCCGCGAAGCTCCCTCGCATTTCCTTTCAACACTTTTGTTCACAAAGCTGGTCGTAACTGCGAAGCATCACCGCCTCAATTTTTCTGGTCTCGCAAAATCCAATCCATGCATCCTCTCTTCACGAAATTCATGCCTTTGCCATATTAAAATATGATCTTCAAGGATATCCTATTTTCACGATGCTCACCAAACTCCAAATTTGGACCCCAAAAATTTGGCAAACACTGGGAAACGACGCCACCTTGTACTGCTCTTTTGTACCTCCTCCAGATCTTCCTTTCCTTTGTCATCATTCGTTGTCAACATGGATTGTCAAAAAATTCTATGGAACTCTACAATTCTCCATGGAAACCTACTTTTTCAAAAACAAAATCAACCCAAAAATACTGCAATGTTACCTTGAGGGATTTTTGCCCAATAGTGGTTAAACCAATATAAACATGAAAACATTATAACTCGATGGGTGAGTATGGTTAAATAAGTGTATAATTCAATTATAATATAAAATATTAATATTTTTTAGATTATTTTAGGTTTTTGAATCATATTTTTAGTGTCCTGTATAAATAATCAAAATAATGATGAAATATGAAAAAAAAAATTTCATGGAGCCTGTAGTCAACACAACAAAGAATCAACATTATTTTATTTTTCTAACGGTTAGGAAGGAATAAATAATGGTTGTTCAATTTATATAATTATAATTTTAAATTATAATGATACATATTACATATTATATCTTTCAATAGGGTAGATTTTTTATATAAATATTAATAATTAAAGGATGTGGATTAAGTAATACACTTTTCAATACCTTGAACTTTCTCTTAAAAGACTTATTGGAAATGAATGGATTACACTGACTAATTGTGTCAAGATGATTATAAAACTAAGCTAGGATTTTAGGAGGAAAGAAAAGTAATATTTTTAGGGATAATTTATAAGGAATGGTTTCTTCATAAAGTATTTTAAGGTTTCCCTTTAATATGTTAATAAAAGTGTACTTTTGTGAACAACCATTATTTTTTAATAATGGGGTGACACTATTAATGGGTAAAAGGATCTAAAATTGAGAAATAATTGATTTTTAGTTGTTTAATGTCAATAATTTTTCTAAATATAATTTTATAACATGTTTCAATCTTTTTCCAATTCATCCACTATTATGTATTTATATTTAAACATTTTAGTTTGTAACCAGGTAACTAATTTTTGACTAAGTAACATATATTTTATTAAAAATAAAAAATACACCCTCTTACCATATATGGGTATTATGAACCTAAATTTAACCTATATTTAATCCAATTAAATTTATTAATAATATCAAATCAAATTTAAAATTAAAAAATTTAATATGTAGAGAAACTCTTTTGTATCCAAATGTTTCTTCTAACATTAATTATTATTAATATTATTCAGTATTTATTACCAATATATTGAGGAATATTATGTTTATATATAGGTTTAAAAATTATATTAAAATAATTTTTTGAAATAAATTTATTTATTTGACAATTAAGAAATAAAAAACATTAATAAAAAAATTCTGTGAAAATAAAAGTTTTACCACTATCATGGTAATTAACATTAACATTAATTATCATTGTGTTAGGAAAATTTAAAACCTTAAAAAATATGACCATGTTGATCTAAAATATTAAATATGTATTTATATATTTATTTTCTACAAGTGATGAAAATTAATATTTATTATCAGTGTATAAAAATAGGTTTTAGAGTAAAATATTATTTATATTTCTAAAGGTTACAGTTGGGTTTGTTAAATTTAACATTGTTTTTTTAAATTATTTACTTTAATTTATAAGTAAATATTTACACATATATAAGGTTTTTTTAAAATTTTTATGTTATTTTTGTGTTACAATAATGTCATAAAAGTGATCATTTTAGAAAAATTTGTGTTTTATTTGTTCACCTAAAACTCAATTAGTTTATAAAAATCCCAAAAAAATCACCATAATAATATTTTTACAAGAAGAATTAAAAAATAAATTTAATTTTTTCAAACTAAAATTCTAAAATTTATTAAAAAATATCTTTTAAATAAAAATATAGTATATAAAAATACTATTTTTGTTGGAAAACACCCTTTTAAAATATTAAGTAATCTTAATCCTATTTTCTAGGAATTTATATTTGATTACTATATTTATTTATCTACCATATGATTTATTTATCTTTTTAATTTTCATATACAATTTTTCTTGGATTATTTTGGTTCAGTGTATCTTATGAAAAAATATATCAACATGTTTTTCATTTAAAATAACAAATATGTAATAAAATATTTGGTTGTTACATTCAACCACCGTTAAATAAAGTGTTTCATCCCAATTTAGATTATTAATCACTAATGAAAGTGGGAGAGGGTATTATAAAAATATATATCATTTGGGATATATATTATAATATTATATCTACCTTATTATCTTAGGATATATTACATTACTTATATTTCCTGAAACAATATTAATCTTTCATACAGTCATATACTCAATTATGTATATACCATTATCATACATTCTATAAAATATACGTTACAAAACTATTTAAATCTCTATGAAATTAAAAAAAAAATCTTATATTATTATATACATTAACACAATTTTTAACCCGCAAACGATATTAATCTCTTATAAATAAGGTTACACACTAGAAAAAGTATACCAAAATTCCAAAACTAAGTTAAAGTTCACCAAAAATATCTTAAATCAATTAGGTTACCAATACTATCTAACTCACTTCACAAAAATCAATCAACTCTTTATTATCTAATAAAAGATGATATATTAATACAAAGAGGAATATTTCCCCTAATAATATATTCTTTAATTGTTTTCCAAATAAATATAAACTTATCATAAAATATCTTTTCAAGGTTATTGATTCCATCTAATATATGTTTCCAAACCACTAGTTCAGAACCACTTAAAAATAATCCATATAAGTTTCAAATAATCCCAATAATTTTACAATATACTATAATATAACCAATTAATGTCACTAACTAAATAAAATAACTAATTGTTTAATGATTTTATATCTATTAATATATCAACCCCACTATATTAGATACTACTAGGAAACTCACATTTTCCTATCTAGTAGTAACATACTAAGATTATCAAGCATTTATGTATTATACCCTTTCCAATTATAAAAAATAGAGGTTTCTAGATACATAATTTTCTTAGATATATTTTCATGATCCATTTTTAACCAAATAATTGGACCAAAATAGTTAAGATAATATCTAAATATATGAATTTGAAATCATAAATATGAATATGTATTCCCTTCTTACACAATCATTTTTAATATAAGATATTTTTGTTTTAACTTATTACTCTATTTTTTCAAACTTTCATTATCTATGGTTATTTTCCTATTGGGTTCTCTAACCTAATTAGTTTCATCATACTCAAATCATTCATAATGGTTCATTAGAGATAATGTGAAATAACCATAGAATATCCTCCATGAGTTTCAACTCATATATGTATTTTATCCTATTTTTTGGGAACCTAGTGACGATCGTGTTAATACCAAATCCACAATTTTTAGCATTATTTGCACTATATATATCTATGAAAATTATTTAATCCACTTATAGTATCCATTCATATATTTCATTTCTTGGAAAAACACATAACCTATAATTTACTAATATTTTATGATGTCATCCCATACCTATACTTGGCCTAAGTTTTTTCACTAGTGTTTTCTCATACTAATACAAAAAAATAACTATAATATTCCTAAAAAATAAATAAAAATTTTATTTGATACCAAGAGAGGTGACCAAAATATGTAATCCCATGTATAATTATAAAAGCACATACTTTTACTAATTAACTTTGATACCAAATGAGATGATCCAAACAAAATAATAAAAAATTTCAAATTATTATTACAACTCTCAATAATCTCACACAACTTAGAGAACATTTTGGTTCATTGTCTCTATGGACTAGATACATAATCAATTTAATTTACAGTACATGTGAATATTTCTCCATAATTAAACTCTTATAGAATCCACTCAAGTATTCTCACATGTTATACATATCTTAATAATATTAGTAGAGAAAACATAAGAAATGGGTAAGATCAAATTCTTTATAAGGGAAAACTAACAAAAATTTTATAAAGGGTAATATCATAATTGTATGATGAAACATGTGAAGGGGAGATATTTATTATTAAAAATAGCATGGAACAGTAAGATCTTTCCATAAATCATGATAGAAGGAAATGTTATCTAAAATAAAAAAACATATAACATGGAAACAAATTATGGGATCATTAGATGATTGGCATGATCCATGAATCATAATCATTAGCGAAGAATTATTTCATAAGATTGTGGAATAAACATTATAATATAAATTATCTGTTAACGATACCCACCAAGACATTGATCACATAGTAGGCTTGGGATAATATTTTTTGTACCTTCTTAAGCTTGGTATAATCTACCTATGTACCTTTGGTATTGGGATAAATCCTACCCTATACCATTTGGGTTGGGATAAATCCTCTTGTGTCCCCTTCGACTTAGGAAAAAATCCACTTGTGTATGCTTTGGTTTGGGATATATCCTCTTGTATACCATTTGTCTCGGTATTAATATTCTCATGTGTCTTTCTGAGCTCCTGAGTAATAAAATTAACCACTTAATTTAAGGTAGATATATGAACCCACCATTCAATGGTTTTTTACTTGAAAATTTTCATCCATCACATCACTAAATACCCATGTAAGAAAAAATGGGTTTTTATAACATTTCCCAATAGATACCAACAAAATTGATCTCATGAATGTGAATGGTGGATACCCAAAATTAAATCACCTAACATATTATTTAATAATAAAATTTATAGGATGATTCATCAAAAATGATTTCTATGGAAATAAATTCTTTATACATGAAGCGTAAAATAGTGGTGAAATTACAATAGAGTTTTTAGAAAATGATTTTATCTTTTATGTAGAAGATGTTAAAGTCAATTTGGAATTTCATTTATGAAAAGTTTAAGTGATAATTTTGGAAAAAAATTAAATTTTTAGAAAATAAACTTTAAGAATATATACTTGAAAATACATAAATATTATCAAAATAAATGTGGAGTGGAAGGAAAAACATTTTATTTTGAAAGGATGTATAACCTTTTTAGTATTTTGAAATAACTTTATTGAAAACCCAAATAATAAAATGATGTAGTAAAACATAATTTCTAAATGATGATAATCTAATATGTAGTTCACATGAGTAAAAACATATTTGGGTTTCAAAATAATAGTGGGAATTGTTTTTGGGAATAACCAACATGGAAATGGAGGAAAAACTATATTTAAAAGAGTTATGGTTTTTTTCTTTAAATAATTTCACATTAATGAGAAAAAAATTCATCAAGAAAAAATATATAATTTTAAGACATAATTTCCCTATAGAAAAAATGGTAAAATATCTTCTAATGTATAAAATAAAATAATTTTTCAACCATAAAATATTTTTGATCATGGAATAAAATGTTAACTAAAAAATGAAATTTTTGTTTACCAAATCCCTTATGGATATCATAAATATTGATGAAGGAGATATTTTTAAAGGTTTATATATGGTAGAAATTTAAATAATAAAAAAATATAAAATAATAAAATAATAAAATTAAATATCTTAGTATTCCCAATTTATATGTAATATGTTCAAGCATAATAATGATGACACAATGAAAGAGAATTGGGTTTCCAAAAACAATTACTGTAATATTAACATAAAAATAAGAGGGTTATTATGAAATGAGAACTAAATTATAATGAAATGAAATAAATTAATTAATATTTGAAGAAGTAGGGTTTTTAATAAACCATATAAAATAAATGATGATGTATAATAAAAAATATGTCGCATGGATTAGAAAATGAGACAAAGAAACCCTTATAACTTTAGAAATATTTAAATTAAAAAATGTTGATGTATATGATTTAAAATGGAACATCATATATCATTATAAATGAGGTTATCCTAATGAAAAATATTTATGGGGAATAAGATACCCCATTCCAATTAAGAATGATTTATAAAAAGAAATATGTCAGAAGGGGTGAAAATTTGACATGAGAAATAATTGATGTGGTCTTGATTCACTTTGCACATGGTCCTAGCTTCCTATATAATAAAAAAATGTTTATTATAAATATTATTTCGAACCATATTAATATATAATTGATTTAATAAGGACTATTTATTATCATATTCTATTTAATTATTATATTGGTTTATCTATGTTTGTTATTGTGTGGGAAAATTAAAAAAGTGTCAGCTTATTTTAGTAATTTTAATGATCAAGGATGATATTATAGTAATAATTTAAATACTTAATATAACCATTATATAACTATAAAAAATACTCCCCGTTGATGCTGGATATGGAAACAAGGAAACTCTCTCGCCCTTCAGTTGCTAGAATCTTAACCGAGATTGATGTATCTAAGCCTCTTCCAAATCATATTTGGATTCAAAATGGCAGCCATGGATTCTTACAAGAGGTGTTGTATGAATTATTTCCCTCTTATTGTTCAGAATACTTTAAGCTTGGTCACTCATCCAGGGGATGTCATAAGGCAATCTGCCCAACTACTCGCAAGACTTGGGTAGCGAAGGGAAATATTAAGATGGACTTAGCAGCATGCATAGGAGCTTTGGGAATTGCTGGAACCTCTGGAACTAAATCCCCCTTTGGTGTGAAAATTTAATATGTTGAAAATCCTGGTAAATTTCAGCCTCATAATGAACCTACAATGGAGGAAAATGATGATGCACCTTCTCCATCTGATCTGGAAACATGCTCAGAACAGAGCACTTCCTTGCCATAGGCTGACAAGAAAGCAGATCTAATTGAGGAAGACTTCCTCAAATCAAGCTCTCGAAAGGAGAAAAACAAATAGTGCATGCGGATGGATTCATTACTCCAAATACCCAAAAAATGAGGAAACTTAGAGACTACTCTCAACTAGAAAGAACTATTGCCACGAGGTCTCTTGATTCTTCTAAAAAGGAGGGCACTACAACCACAAACTCGATGATCTTGGTTGAATGGAGCGTGAACACCTTTGGGGCCTTCAAATCAATGGATACAGATTCTACTTCACAATACGAGGATTCTCCTCCTATTGCAATTCCTGAAATTAAACAGAACGAATTCTCTGACCTCGTAGGGAAGTCTGTGGACCAGGGTGATGAGGAGGTACACGATAATTTAGAAACCTGTTTGGTGCAAAAAGACGAATTGGCTTATGAACTGCTCATAAACGGTGAAATTTCTGCGGAGGCCTGTCTTGATATCAAATGACGACTGTTCAATAAGAGGCTGGGGCAGGATCATAATACCATGGAACCTAATTGGATTTGATGTAATTGTTTCTTGATGCGTTTGAACTTCTTTGGTATATCATCATGTTTTGCTCTTTCTTTTGGGCTGGTGTAAATGCATTACACCTCGATCTTCTATTGTTCTTCTTTTGATTTAATAAATTCCAGGAACATGAATTGGGAGACCAATTCATGTCCCCGTTTGTGTCAAAAGAAACTATAAAAAATAATTATTTTCTAACTATGTAAAAATAATAATTTTATTTAAGTCCTTATATTTATTCATAATAGAGTTTTATAGTGGGGTTCGTATAGGTGGTTAAACCAACCCAAACATGAACAAATTATAACTCGATGGGTGAATATATTTAGGGATGTAAATAATATCATTAAAATATAATAATGATGTTATTATGTAGATATTTTTTTGTTATTAAATAAATTCTTAATTTTTATGGATAAATATTGAAAGTCAATATGGATAATGAAACACCATTATTTTGTGGACACGGTAGTCTGAACAATGCATGATCGATATTAATTTGTTTTTATAAGTGGTTGGGAATTAATTAATAATGTATTTTTATTACTATAATTAAAAATTATTTATAATAGTTATTATTAGGTAATTATATTACTATGTTTTGGGTATTTTTAGAAAATAATGATTAAGAATAAATATATAAGTATTAATTAATACTCATGTTGTGATGTTGGACTTTTTCTTGAAGGTATCACTATAAATGAAAGTCCTGGGAATATTAATTGAGATAAGAGGCCTATGAATTTTTGATATTATTAAATGAGGTGAAAAAATTCATTTTTTCAATAATATTTTCAATGTAATGGGTGTGGCATGAAGGGTTAGAAGTGTCCCCTTTTAAAGGTAAAAATGGGTTTTTTATGAAGACCCATTATTTCTCCATAACGAAATGACACTATTATATATTAAAATGATAAAAATTGTTTTATATATTTTAAGGTTGGAAAAGTTTTATAAATACTATAAATATAATTTTAACATATGTTTTTAAAAAAATTCATGTCATTTACTATATCATTTTTATATTTTAGAATTTTCATTTTTTTGAGGTAATTAGTTTTTAACTAAGTAATATATAATTTTTTTCAATTATAAAATTAACCTTATTACCAAATTTTTGTGTGTTGAAGATAAATTTAACCTCACTTTATTCTATTCATTTAATTAATAATTTAATATTACTAATTAATTTAAAACATTTAATATATCAAAAAACTGTTTTCTAGAAAAATGTGGTTTTTACCATTAAGTGTTATTAATGTCATGTAGTGTTGATTAAAAATTGAATGAGTGAAAATAAATTTATATATAGGTCAAAAAATTATATTAAATTTATTTTTTGGAAGAGATTAATTTATTTTATTAGATAAAAATTACATAATGTTTATATTACAATTCATTGAAAATAAAAATTTTACCACTATCATGGATATTAACATTAATGATTGTAGTCATATATATATTACCAAAAATGAAATTTAGGTTGTTACATAATATGATCATGTTGATCTAAAATATTAAATACATTGTTATATATTTAATTTGTACTAGTGTGGAAATTTTATTTTTAATACAAGTTAATTAAATTTGTTTTAGAGTAAAATATTTCTCACGTTTCCAAAACGTTACACAAGGGTTTAATAAATTCATAAATTTATTTTAAAAATTTTTCATTTTAATTTATGAATATATATTTTTATATATAATTTTTTTTAAAAACATTTAATTCATTATTGTGTTATTATAGTATCATAAAGGTGACAATTTTTTTTTGGAAAATATGTATTTTGACTATTCTCCTAAGAATCAATTATTTTAGAAATTTATAAAAATTATTACTAAGATAATTTTTTTCATTATTAATAAAAAATAATTTATTCTTTTAAAATTTAATTTTAATAAATTATATATTTTTATTTCAAATAAAAATACAATATATAAAGAATAATCTCTTTTGTTAAAAAACCCATTTTAAGACATTAAGTATTCTTAATACTATTTTTTAAGAAATTATGTAATTAGTTACCCTAATAGGATTTGGTTCCTATTATTGGTGTTTTAATTGTATTACACTTACTCAGGATCCCCTAATAGGAGAAGAATACAAGAGTAAAGGAGTTGGATTTTTCTATATGATGGATTGGTTAAAGAGTTATCTCTCAAAAATTTAATAATCGTATATGATATAATTGGGATGATTCCCTACATAAATAAAAATTTGGTGACAAAAATGCTATAGTGAACTCATTGATTAGTGAAATTAGAATCTTGGCCTACTAATATATATTAATAAATTTACAAAAGGTCATCATTTCAGTGGGATAACATTTAATAAAAAGTCTTACTAAATGAATATAAAACATCATACTCATCTGTTAAAATATTCTATTATAGATAATAACAACACAATCATCAATATTGAACATAATATCATTATTGGATAAGGAGAGTCCAAATAGTAGTAACTTCTTTTACTGGTATTATAAAATGATAATATTTCTCATGTTAGAGGAAAACGTTTATGTATTAGAGGGATTTCTTCCTATGAAACCGACTAGTGAATCCATTCGACAAAAAAGTTAAATTCCTTATAATCAATTTACTAGAAGTCTCTAAACTCACTACTGTAACCATAAAATCTATGTTTCAAAAGAAAAATTATACCATATATGATTACAAGATTATAGAAAACCTGAAATTTCTCTATTAAGAAGAATGAAGTCATGAGAGGTGTGAGGTATCAAAGGCTATCATTCAATGTAAAATGGTTGGTGTGACCCCTATATCACCTCAGGTTCTCAATATGATTGCAAATTTCAATAACCCGAAGAGACTGGGTTCACCTTTTAGACTCAATATATCATGGTAATTAATTCTATAATCACTAAAAAAAGGTTTGGATAGTTTATTGTGAATTATTTAATGAATGTGTTCAATAAAATTTTACCCAACATTCATAATATTTTTAGGATAAAAGAAAAATACATGTTTGGTCTAGGATAAAGTTCCACCATGATGGTTAAAAAATATATGGGTAAATTTTTTGGTTGGAGAGAGAGGAATATTGCCACAGAGATTCTACACTGTTGGATATTCCAATGAAAAAGGAAAAGTAATTCATTATAAAAAAAATGATCCATCAAAATATGAATTTCCAAAAATATGTAGTGTTTTATTATAACACATTTGGAGAGGCCACTTTATTTATTATGTTTATAGACATAAGATTTTATACTCTAAAGGAATTATGAAACTAATTATATATTTTTAATGTAATGTAAATATTCAAGATTTTAAATGGAAAGGAAGAGTTGAAGATAAGATATTATAGTTTTCTTTCAAGTAACAAATAAATGTGTTTCTATATTAAGGCCATGGATATAAGGATTACATCAAGATAAGATGAATTCAAATTTTCTTTTTAATTTTAATTACATTTTTTCACTTGAGGGAGATTATAAAAAATCATTTTTTAATAAATTGGATATATTTTTTTTTGATAAACATGGTTTATAATTTGTATAACTTAATAGAATTATTGATATAATAGATAATGAAAAAAATAGTGCTTTATCTAGTGTAAAATGTTCATACCCGAGTAAAAAGAAATATGAATCCACCATCAATAGTGGTATATTATCTATAAATTTCTTTTCATTAGGTGTTCCAAAAAATATAGAATATCATATTTGATATAAAATTATAGTTTATTTATTTTGTTTCCCATGAGGAGGAAATATGTGTCATTTTCGAAACATAAAAGTGTTTTTTATCTTAGAATGATATCATGAAAAGTATATTGTTTATAAGAGCCTGATAAGAGTATTCTCATACATGTTAATTTTAAAGATAACAAATAAAATATTAGTATACTAAAAAGTGAATGAGTAAATTTCATTTGATATCCTATATAAAACACTATTGATTCTACATTGTAAATATTAGAAGGAATTTAAATATTCAATTATTAGATAATGGTTTATTTTGAGTTTTCATATATGGATTTTAATTGTAAGAGTTAGTGCTTCTTAGTGAGGTATTTTTGGAATGGATATTGGTAAAAGAGGTGTCTCATGTTCTTAGTTGAATATCAGGAGCTTCAGCCTAATGACCAAAAATTGAATTGAGTTTTTCCTCTATGAGAGTAAACTTTAAAATTGTAATTTATTTGGGTTTTTGTACATGGTTGGGGAATAGTTTCAAAGAAATCACAAAAAAATTTCATTTTATTTTCTAAGGGATCTACATGGTTGGCTGAACTATGTCAGGGATCATAAGTCAGACAAAAAAATGACATGAATTACTAAACCATATGTCCAAACAATGTAAGGTAGTGTTGTTCATGATAGAGTGATCCACATGGTTTCTGTATACTTCATAAAAATATATTATTTCCATTAAATTATATAAATTTGATAATAATAGAAAATTACCTAATTAACCCTCTAAACATTTAAATCCTCACCCCTTCACTCTTTTAACACATTAAAAACTCCTCTAGTGAGACTAAACTCTCTTTCTTTTCTTAGACCTCATTTTGGTGGAACTTCAATAGATATTCCATGGAAATTAGTGGTGAGTTTTCCATCAATTCATATATTTTTCTTCACTATCTTTTGATTCTAATTTCTCTATCTTAAGGCAGGATCATGTGTGATGATTACACCAGATCAAGGTCAAATCATCTAGATATGATATGTGTTTTATCTATATTAATAGATAATATATCATGAGAATAAAAACAACCTATTTCTCCCTTTTTGGTTATGGTAAATTTCGTAGTTAAATTATTTGTGGATTTTCCTAAATTGGGTGGAATTTTCCATTGAATATGGTAATTTAATTATGATTTTTTTCCATACTATAGGTTTGAGTGCATGTTGGGAGTGGAATCCGCCTCACTGATCAAGGTGTTGGTGAGAGAATGTTTCTGAGTGAGTTTTTAAGTGATTATTCCTATTTTAATAAATTTTAAAAATAATTAAAAATAATTATAATTAAATAAATTAGGTGTTATTACTTGATATAGGTCCTCATGTTGATGAATGATGTCAAATTAGACTTGCATGAGATTGGGTGAGAGTGATCGGGATTTTTTTAAAGAAAATTACTTTATATATGGTATGTGATCCTTGGAAATCATTCTCAGTTTATGAATTTGATATGGTATGTCATATTTGGTCCTAAAAATGTTTCAAATTGACTTTTTAGAAAATTTATTTTTTTATAAATATAATGAATATGGTTAGAACATGAGCATAAAGGGCCGTGATGGATGCTTGGGCACTATTTGAATGCCTCGACCACTAATGGTAAAGCTCCCGATCTTATATATGTTCCATGACATATGGGGACCTGAGAGGTATAAAATTATAGTGAGGAAAGGAATTATTTCCCTTATACACCTTCTTGTGTAGGAGTGTGTGAGTTAAAAATAACTGTCCTGGGTAGGATATGATGGGATGGTGAGATACCATATAACCCACATCCAAGATTAATATTGAGAAATTTGGTGCTAGGGGACTGGCCTATCTAGGTCTTGAGAGTGATATGGTATCTTTTACATTACTTTAATAGGGAATAGGTATGTCCTTTACTATGAGATCGATATGGTTTTGATGTGATTATGGTGATTATGAAAGAAATTATACCCTCTGAGTTATAGGCTTAAATTAAGTGATGGAAATGGGAGAGAGGGTCCCATATAGGGTGTCTAGATTAATATGAGACCTCGGGTACCTTGGTGGGTGCCTTAGTGTTCTATTAACCCCAGAGTTGGTTAGTATATAGGATCAGGTATCTTTAACCTCAGATGTTACCTTAGAACCAATGGAATCAATGAGGGTGTCCTAACATGGTTTTGGTGAGATTATGGATGTATTTTTATGCCTGATGTTCATGTATTGCATGATAGTCTAGGAGGGAGAGGATTCCCCTAGATGCATGTTATTTTTTTATGTCTTTATTAGCATAAAGAGTCTATCCATGAGTTACCATATGGAAGTAAATTTTTTACAATGAGAAGATTCGATCCCTATGTTACCAAATGCTTTGATATTTATTTCACTATAGGATATATATTCCCCTTGGTTCTAGATGACTTGAAAATTGTTTCATGGTAGGGTGTGGGCAGGCCTAGAAGTTTCCCAATGAAAATACCTATTTATTGATTGGGTTCAAGATTTCCCTTGAGATTATATTTTATGGTTCCCATTTCTAGGTACGTAGTGGGAATTATAGAAACCCTCGTTTTTCATACATTAACATTACAAAAATTTTACAAAATACTTAAAACATTATACAGATAGACACCCAAAGACCATATGTAACGACCCAAACATTCATTAATGGAAATCCCTCTTGATCTGATTAAATGTCTCTTTTCATAAAATGTTTATATAAAATTTCAACTTCTTTGGTTTTATGTTATGAATTGTGACTGTTGCTAATATAGACGTTGAACCGTGATCACATTATTAGTATAAATATAGGGCTTTAACAAATCCAATTTACTCACACAAAGGAAGCGATGACCTCATCTAGTAGAAGTTCCCCATATGAATCCCATTCTTTAGAACTCTAAAAAGAGGTGGAGTTATTGGTCTTCGCTCTTGACCAAGCCCATGTTGAGCTTTAATAGGTTAAGATCGAGCAGGACCGCCAATGAGAGAAGTGGAAGTTGATAGAGATTACCACCCGAGCAATGTTATCCGAGCCACCCCAAGAATCTGTCAGTATCACACACCATACCCTTTAACCTTATGTAGGTTTTATAAGGGGTTATGTAACAAGACCTTAGCACTATGGTAATGTACATTATTTTTTTATATAAAAATTAATATATTTTCTTGTTATTTTTGTTACCTTCTAAATAGTTTTTAAAGCGCAAATAGTATTTTTAGTTAATGTTCAACTATGAAATCTATTTTGTTTAATTAATGGATTTTTGAATTAAATAATATTTTAATAAAATATTATTATTATTATTAAATTATTTTTTATCAAATATAAATGATTTTATAATTTTATAAATGCAATCGTAATTTTTATTAAGGTTTGAATGCAATTTTTGTCCAAACCCATGAATTTTCGATAAATGTTGGTTTTTATTTTTAAAAGTGAAAATTAAAATATTTAGAAAATTATTTAGATAAAATAAATATTGTTTCTAAAATTAGGAGGTTGAAATTATCCAACGGTGAATTTTTCATAATTTCCTGAGATAGTCAATTTTTTGGGTAAAAATTAAATACTGTTTAAATATATAATGTGTTTTATGACATCAAAATGACCCAATAGTGATGTAATAAAATACTATAGGCCTGATGTTCGGTCAATATATGTTTTACCATTAAAATAATGTGATTTTTATTTTGTTTCACTTATTTTACAAAGCATTAATGGACCCTTCAAGGCTTATTAAACATCTTGCCTTTTTAAATTGTTTTCCTTGGGAGTGTGACTCACCTCCACATAAGAAAACCCATTATTTTGAGAAGATCGTAATTTGGCCTTATAAAATATTTTTTTTGAATTCCTTTTTCAAAACACCATTGGAAAAATCCATGGGCTGGTTTGTGGTTTGGATTAGTTTAATGTGAGGTGTCCCAAACCTAAATAATAAAGAATTCACTCACCTTTCATATATAAACCCACCCGAGATCTGACTTTCTCCTCACTCAAAGCCTTTGGAGTTCATCCAGCCTCTGCCCTCATCTCTCTATAATCCTCCCAAGGTTCCCCAAGCTCCCAAGAAGCCTCTCTCAAGCCTCTCTCAAGCCTTTGGAAGCACACTTCCAAGTAAGGGTTTTTCTTCCTTTCTCATTTTTGTCCAATATTCTTTAAATTGTTATGCCCTTTTAATTTAAATTATAAATGTTGGGGTATGGTTTTTCACCTATCCCATATAGACCTCTTTATGTTCGAATGATGGGAGACCCCTTTCTCTCTCATTAAATGCCTCCCATGTACACCCGTTACTATGCCAAAATTCCAAAAGGAATTTCTCTCTACTCATTTACATTCAAGAAATTATTTTATGTCACGAATATAAATTCCATTAACTTTGTTTGGGAATGTATCTAAATGACCCCCTTACTGTCTATGTCATGTAAATATGATGAGACACACCTTTCTCTCTCATCAACCATTTTTATGAGTTCTTATGTCATGTCGTTATGCTGCCGAAATTACACCGCGCTTTTCCAAACCAAAGTCATTGTGTAGTGAATACCATGCCCATTTCTCTATCATGGGTATTCAACTTTACACACATTTACTTATTGTTTAAAGAGTTTCATGTATGTATTCCACATTATTTTATCGTGGAATAAATGATTATGTTGAATGATTCAATGTTTTATGATCCATGTGACACACTTATGCATGAAATGAAATGTTTAAGAAGGGTGTGCCCTTATAGTGCTCCAATGAATTGGGTAAAGTATAGTATCATGATACGTCATGTGTAATTGGTGTTTAATAATGCTAATTTAAGTGCAACGAGGTTTTACTCGTGCTTCATGTGCAATGAGGGTTTACTCATGCTCCATGTGCAAAGTGCCTTGGCTCATGCTAATTCCATGTTAAGTGTTGTTGCCACATTTCAATGTTATGATTATCATGCATTATCATGTCTTTATGTTTAGGCTTATCTTGTGCTCTATTGATATACCTATTGTCTAACATGTATTGTATTCCTCATGTTATTCCATGATTATCCTCTTACTGGGCTTTATATCTCACCCTTTTCTTATGCATGTCCTTAGGTTATCCCATGCAATGCTAAGTACGAGGGAATGTAGTGGTCATGTAAAGGAAGTTTTTGATAAATATATTATATTTCACGTTTTATGTTGTTATGTAATGATCCTAAGCCCCAAATAAACAAGAATATGTATAATGAAAACATCCATATGTTTTTGTGAGTATCGAGTAAGTGGTTTATCAAGCAAATACATCCCTGTTTGGATACGGGCAGGTAGAGGCAGCTCTGGAAAATATGTATCCTAGGGGTAAAACCCAAAAACACCGCATTGAGTTAGACTCAAATGAGAACTAGTGCACGTAAATGGTCCTTGATGCACTCTTGGTTATGAAACTCCCAGGGGATATGCTTTGGTAAATTCACAAGCTTAGTATGAACCATTATTAAGGGACAAAAAAATGCCATAAGAATATATGTTAGAAAGTAGATCGTGGATAACATAGACTGAAGACAATAGATTCATATGTTAAGGAAATAAAAGTTATTTATAAGTCATTAGTTTTGTCCTTGTATTACCCTTTATGTGTTACCCCTAAATTTTCTTTTATTCCATCCAATGGCCGGTAAAAGGAGGACTCGGGCTAACAACCTATGTGAAGATCAATGTGATTAATGTACTAATGAGATTCCCAGTCCAATGTGAGAAGGAGTCACCAACTTTTTCATGATTATCTCTCAGATAAGTCAAGATTTGATTAGAAAAATTGGTCAATAGGAACATTCAACCCCCCTAAGAAAGAAAAAGCCGCTATCAAGAGCTTCATGAGACAAAGACCTCCTACTTTTAATGGATCGTCTGATCCCTCAATCACTAAACAATGGATCAACTCCATTGAAAAGATCTCCTCCATCCTTCAATGTTCTGAACAAGAGAAGGATCTCCTAGAAACTTATCATATAGAGGGTGAATCGGATCAGTAGTGGATGTTGATCAAAAATACAAATCCTGAGGAGGAGATTGAGGCGTTGGAATAGAAGGATTTCCAGAAGAGGGTTTTCGATAAATATTTTTCGCGCACCCTCCAGATTAAGATGGAAAGAGGCTTCCTTGTGATCATGAATTTATGTTTATGCTTCTCTTGTGATCTATTTATATTCCTATTTTCTAACATTCTTTATCATGAATTTATGTTTATGCTTCTCTTGTCACATTTCCATGTTATTATTAACATTCTTTATCATGAATTTATGTTTATAGCTCACCCTTTTCTTATACATGTTCTCAGGTTATCCCATGAAATGACATGTATGAGGGAATGTAGTGGTCATGTAAAGGAAGTTTTCAATAAAGATGTTGTATTTCATGTTTTAAGTCATTATATAATGATCATAATCCCCAAAGAAACTTTAACTCTCGATCTTATATGTTGTATCAAGTGATTTTTATGGAATAAATTATGTTTAATTGTGTAATTAAAGATTAGGGTAGTCATACCATACTAGTCTAGTTCCCTTGGAAACATGGAAACATAAACACTAGGTTATAAAAGATTTACATTATTTACCACTAGGTTCTTCTTAACTATAACCCTTCTTAGACACATCAAACAAAACAAATATATTTATAACCTGGGTAAGGAAATACCAAAATGGGTGAGATGAGATGGTTGGTAAAGGTAAAAAAAATACATGTAACCATAATCATGAGAATAGGGGTATGAGAACATGATCAACTAAATATAAGATCATTCACTGCATATCAAATATCATAAACATGAATAATGGAATACAGATTAGCAGTTAATAAGACCTGAATCATAAGTAAATAATGAAAAATGGCCATGAAATCATAAAATATGAATAAATCATAGAATTGTAACAGACACATAACAATGTATAATGATTCCCATATTAGTAAAAGCATTTTTTCCAAAGCCATCATAGTAGAAAAAGTCCGTTACTGAAGTAGGTTCACACCTAGTTCCAGACCTATATTACTGAACCGAGTTCACTACTCGTTCCATCTTTGTAATACTCAACTGAGTTAATTTCTCAATCCAACCATTTAATATTGAACCGAGTTCATTTTTCTTTCAATAAATTTCTATCACATGAGATATAAATCTTTACCTGATGCATTGGAGGGAGATATAAGTCCCACCAATCTCATAATGAAATCACACATACATGTGCCACAAATTCATAAACAACCATATCATAACCCATGAAAATAAATGTGTCTCATAAACATGTAATCATATATTAACCTGTGTAAAAATACAGGTTTCATAATCTTTGCATCAAAAGAATAACCCATGAGAAGAAGTGGGTTTCAAAAGAATATAACCCATGGAATAGAAATGGGTGTCATAAACATATTTCTGTCAGAATATAAACCATTCAAGAAATTATATTATTAATAAAATTTAATATTTTACCAATAAAGGAATGTGTAACACCGAATAATGTCATATTATATGGGAAATAATTTTTATATATCTTCTAAAAAAATTTCCCTAGGAAAATACCATTTCTTCTTTGCTTTTTCTTAAAACATAAAACCCATGGAAAAATTTTTTCTTTGAAAAATGATTAAAAATTAATTAAAAAGGTTTTGAAAATAATAAATGTTTTTAAAATATTTTTTACTTGAAAATGATATTCATAATTAATTTGAAAAAAAATGAAAACATTTTTGAAAACATGGATTTTAAAATAAAACAGGTTTTTGACCGAAGAGAGAGATACAATCAGATTTTTCATAATAAAATTTTCTTAATTATAGAAAGTATCAAATAGTTGTAAAATGATACTAATAGATGGATATATCTTAAATAAATATATTATAAGGAAACTCATGAGTCTTATTGAGTTATGGATTATAATATTTCATCAAAGGTAGCATAAGCATAAACAATCTTGAAAAATGATGAGATTGTTTCAATAACTATTATTACATGGTAACTTGGGATTATACTCTACATGTAAGAAAAGTGAATTAAATGAAGTTTAATGTATCATGAAAATAAGTATATTAATTATATAACTTTTAAAATGGAAGTATATATACCACCAAATATAATTTAGGTGCATAACCAAACATGAATCTCTAAGAAGGAGAATTGAGATGACATGGTAACTTTTGAAACATAAATGTCATGAAGTAAATATCATAAAATGTTTATGAAAATACCCATTAACATAATAATAATAATTATATAATTAATCCATGGGTATTATACACACCACACAAAAGTAATTTTTGGTGAATAAAGCTTGTATCTCATGGAAAAAAAAGTGAGATGAGATTCCCTTACCTAACATCTTGAATCTCTTCATACTCATAAAACATTCTTTTATAATAAACAATAATTTATTATAAATCTATAGAATAAAAGTATTATTATATATAATATCGTATATGGTTTTATTATTACTTTATATTACGCGCTTTTTAACAATTCAATGTCAAGGATTCACTTTGGGTAATATCTAATTTGTTCTTCACATGTATCTTAATTTGTTATATCTTTGGTAATTATAATTATATAATTATTTACAGAATGTAAAACATGTTATAAATATCATTTATATTCAGTATATCTATTTTATAATCATCTATAAAATATATAATTATTAAATTAAATACACCATTCCAGGAGACAGTAAGTCGTACGTTCGCACAAATGCTATTTTAGTTTTAATTTCCATATTAAAAGAAAGAAAGTAAATGAAATATATATATATATATATATATTATAATTAAATTAGAATTATTATTTCATATATTTCATATAATTTCACTAAACAAATCCTTAAATCATTTCATTTAGTGTGTGAATGAATCAAATTTCATTGAGGGGTGGTAGTCTACAACTCAAGCGAAATTATCTTATTTACAACAAGTGGAATGTACAAAGAAATTTATTGTTAAATGATAAAATAATCTTAAGAATAATAATAAATATATTCTATAAAATATATAAACAGAGTGTCCATTATAATTTCCACCGTGATAGGCATTAAAGTAATAATGAACAATCATCATTTTGTGAGGCAGTGGCTCACTGTACATGTAAATAGTATATTCGTCACCCCCTAGATGGAGGTGTGTGTATGTGCAGGTAAAAACATTATAATATAAAAAACCTATTATATTTATTATACTTGTATTTTTATACAATAATTGAATACAGAGAGTGGAGGTGTGGAGAAATAAAATAAAAGAAAGGATCTTGAGAGAAGGTGTTGTCTCTTAATCAGGTAACTCTTTTTGGTTTGTGCCAAAAGGTATACATGGAATAATTTATACCCAAATGGATTCTTAAAGGATTAAGGTAGGATTTGGGGGGTGGGGTATATTTGTCAGATCTTGGATGAGCCTAAGTGGGTTTAGAGGTGTAAATAAGTGGAAGAGAGGAGGTCTTTTTATAGAGGAGAAGGAGTGACACTCTAGTAATACTTTGAAAAAAGAATTCCATACACGTTTTTCACATGTCAAGTGGATCCAATAATGGTAAAAATTACATCCAATGGATTATAGGGTCTATATATGGCCATAAATTAGATTTTGGAAAAGTTTATATGTCTTTTGTGGTCTTCAATTTAAAGTTTAATTCATAGTTAAGCTTAATTTTACCTCAATCGATGTAATTAATTTTAATTACTTTCACTAATATTTTTGGTCAAAAACTAAGATGAACTCATTATACATTATAAATTATTTTTATTTCAAATATGGAATTCATTTTTCAAAATTACAATCACATTAGTGGTATAAATTAATTTATGTTTAATCCCACTGACGGAACAACATTGTGGGGTTTTAAAGTCACAATGATCAAAAGTTTGATAAGTTTTTATATCTAATTACTATGTAAAATTGGTTTCAATGTACTAAATTGTATTAATTGACAAAAATTTATATAATTAAACTTATAAATTAATTTAAAGTATTATTTATCCTTATAAATAAATTATATGAAAAATCTATTTTGAATTAAAATTTAGTATTTTAACTATTCATTTAAAATTGTACATTATAGAAAAATACCACAAATTAATTATACCATAATTTTTAGGTTTCAATAAAAAATATGAATTTTATTTTTACATATTAATTCTAAAAAATTTAAAAAATTTGTAATTAAAATGGTTTCACCATTAAAAGGTGGTAAAACTTACTTTGTAAAAATATAGGTCTTTAAACATAAAATTGGGGTTTTTCTTATTTTATGTCTATAAAATATCTTTAATTAATATAAAAAATATTTTATTTAATAAATAATATATATATTACATTAATATCATTCACTATTTTCTTTTTATTTAATTTATTTGTGTAAAATAGATTTGTGACCATAAAAATATTAATATATCCTTTTATATTCAATTGTGTTTCACATTCATTCCTAATTAATTGGTAACCTATGAATTCATCTTATATTTGTTTAAACCATGTATTTTCATAATTATTTTATAATATTAATAACTTCTAATTTAATTTCTAGGTTATATCTTAATATACTAAATAATAACATTTTAATGATATACTATTATTCGGTAAAACTCGGTCTTGCGTGTTATGCAAGCCATCGAGGAAAGTCATTGTTATGTGTAAAACAAGCTAAACATGGTGTTCCTTGTAGAGAAAGGTAAAATTTAATTTTTTTTATTGCGCGATTAACTTGGTGTTGCATATAACACATGCCAAACATAGTTCTTTAATATAAAAGAAACTATTTTTAGAGTTGTGTAAAATAAAAATTATCAAAAAAGATAAATTAATTTGAAAAAATTATAATTCAAAAAATCTCATGGTGTTACATTCTACCCCCCTTAAAAATAATTTTTCTATTGAAATTAATATGGGTTTTCAATGGTTTTATACTTTAAGGTTACATTCATTGAAACCCAAATCGTAAAAATATACAGTAGAACTTCCATTAAAAATTTAAAATTTAGAACTATAAAGGATAACAAATGTAAAATATTAATAAGTTCCCACATAGGAGAACATAGGTGGAAGGTGAAAACATGGACATGGAAAATAAATATAACCATCATGTTCTGATGGAGAGTGATAGAGAATAAGGTCTGTAGAAATTTAACATTCACAAAGCCATAAATTTGCAATGACCTTAATGGTCATCTGATCCATCAGAAACAAAGGTACTAGTTTACCATTTTTGGATTCAAGATCATTTTTATTAAAGTTAAAAAAAATTCATGAAAAGATATACTTACATGATTTCAGGAAAACCTCACCCTTTGTTGTTCCTTGATCCACTTCACCTCTTTCTCCAAAAAAGAAGGTGAAATTTTCAAACCTGAAGTACTATGAGATCACGAGATCTATGATATACCATCCCATTTTACAGTGTTTATCATCAATAAAAAGTTGTTAGATCAAATAATCCAATATTCATGAATCCTCATGTGGTGATATAATGCTTTAATCACACAAACATTACTCTAATTTTACCATCATCTCAGTATAAATGGTAATACCAATAACCGTTCTAAAATATGAAAATAAAAAACTTTAGAAATAAAGTCATGAAATAATCTTAACATTGACCCCCATATATTACAAATTATCACTTGGTTTTCACCTTCCAAACATATGAAAACCCTCATCCTATGTTCCCTTGGAACATGGTAATAACCCGAATTACCATAAATACTTTTGGAAAACATGCATGCTTCCTTATTACAGTGATTACTTGATACATTATTTAAGTCCAATAAGTTATAAAATTTATTCTTGATGACATAGAACACATTATCAATGATTAGTTCAGGGGTAATGTTTACCATCCAATTTATAGATTCATATCCAGTGCATCTTTATCCAAACATCATTATCTCAACATCAAGTATTCATTAAGGGTTACCTTCCCTTAATCAAAATATAACATTTCCATGAAATAAATTTACCATGTCTTATAACCATTAAACACGTCCTCTTCAATCCTTAATGAATAAATATACTAAAAATAGTTATATATTTCATGATTCATATAACATAATATCTGAATTCTAAAACATAAATACCCCATTCATCCAACATTATTCTTAAACCATCTCTCATACCTCATCAACTTATTCCTTAATACCTCTTTCCAAGAATACTAAATATGAATCACATCTTAAGGTTCCTAAAATTCAATATAATACTAGTTATTATGTTTAATATAAACAATACTTGAAGAACATCACATACCTTTCACATGTCGCTTGTGGTCTCTTTATCTTCAGAAGTATAACAAATTGTCGTACCACCTTCCTGATTCTCTTTTTGAGATTTACACTTGAGAAATAAATTCTCATAATTCCTATAATTTACACCTATAAAACATTAAATTTTAATAATGTTCCTACTAGTTATATCCATTGACTAAAACCATAAAGCATAGTGTGAGAAACATTTATCATATTGTGATACCATATAACCATGAAAAATTACTTATATGGTGCCTAAATCATAGCTTATACTTATTTAATCTATGAAAAAATAGGTTTATCCTTAGATATTCATAGAAAAATTATATTTAAATCCTTTATAATGGTTCATGAAGAGTTTTTTAATTCCCAAAACATATACAGTAGGAGTGTCAAACCAGGTGTGCAAAAAGTCCCATTATCATGTACCAGATTACCCATAGTCAGGTCTGAGACATCTTGTCAAATTTTTTACCCATAAGTACATATTTTCTATATCAAAATGAAATTTTAAAATCCATACATGTATGTATTTTCAAGAAACCACCCACTCTATCCTTTACCACAATTCTAAGAAATTTTCTTAAATATTAACCCATCCTTATATTTATCCTTAGAGACATCCTTATACATAACCTTAGAAATATACCTCGATATCACACTAAAGTTTTCTCATAATATTTTTCAAAGGTTGAATAATCATTCACTTTGATACCAAATATAGAGAACCTCACTTTATATATAATATCATTACATAACATTTGATGAATATGTAAAAAATTATACAAACATACGTGCAAAGACTATACTAGTCTAGTGCCTTTAGAAACATGGAAACATAAACACTAGTATATAAACGAGATAAATTATCTCCCACTTGGTTATTATCGACTATTACCCTTCCTAGACACAAAAAATATTATACATATATTCACAACATAGTAAAGGAAACATAAAAATGGGTGATCTTATATGATCAGTAAGCGTAAAAAAAGAGAGACATGTAAGCATAGTCATGAGCATGAGGGTATGATAACATGACCATGAAAATATAATTTCATACCCTATATATCAATGATCTTAAACATGAATCTTGGAATAAATCATGGTAGTTAATAAGACATGAATTATAAAGAAATAAATAACATAAGACATGAAAGAATGATAAAGGAATAAAACATAAAAATGTGGTATAAATATAAGAATATACAATTATATCCATAGTATTCAAGGCATTTATTACAAGGCAATTTTATAGGAAAAACTCCTTTAATGAATTTGGTTCACACACAGTTCCTGCCCTGTATTACTGAACTGAGTTCACTCCTCATTCTAGCCCTGTAATATTAAAATAAGTTGATTTATTATTATAGCTATGTAATTCTGAAAAAAGTTCATGATTTTTCCATACATGTATATATCATGAGATATAAATCTTTACCTAATGCATTTGAGGGAGATATAGATCCCACCCATAACATAATGAAATCATACATACATGTGCCACAAATTCCTAAATAACTATATCATTACCCATAAAAATAAATGAGTGTTATAAACATTTAACCATATATTAACATGTGTAAATTGATATGTTTCATAATAATTTCATCAAAATCATAACTCATTATAATAAGTTCATTTCAAAATCATATAACTCATGGAAGAGAAACAAGTTTCACAAGCATTATTCCATCAAAACATAAACCATTTAATAAATAATATGAAAGAAAGCATTGAAAATTTTACCCATAATGGAATGAGTAACACCAACTGATGTTATTTTAGATGTAAAATAATTTTCAAATATATTTAAAGACTTTTCTTGAGGAAAATATCCTTTCTTTTTTTAAAAATTCTATTTAAAACATAAAAGATTTTGAAAACCCTTTTCATTGAAAATTGCTTTGAAAAATTACAAATGAGGCATTGAAAACATTAAAAAAATTAAAATATTTTTTTCTTGAAAATTATCTTTAAGGATCATTTGAAAACATTTTTGAAAATATGGGTTTTGAAATAAAAAGGATTTCTGACCAAAGAGAGTGATACAATCAAATTTTTCATGAAACCATTTTCTTAATTTTCTTAAGTACCAAACATTGGGAAAATTTTACTAATACATGGATATATCTTGTATAAACATAGTATAAGGAAAATCTTGAGTTTTATTTAGATATGAATCATAATATTTCATTAAAGTAAGAAAAGTGATAAATAATCCTTAAAAGTGATGAGATTGTTTCAATGAACTCTTATTAGTCAGTAACATGGGATAATACTATTCATGTAATAAAAGGAAGTTAAATTAAGCTTAATGTATCATAAAAATAAGTATAATCATGATATAACATTTAAAATGGAAGTATATATGCCTCAAAAAATAAATTAGGTTCATAACAATAAAGTATGTATCTCACCTAAAAAGTGAGGTAAAATTCCCTTACCTTATGTCTTGACTCTCGTTGTAATCATAAAAAAATATTTTATAATAAATATATGTTTATTTTAAATCAATAACTTAAAAATATTCTTATATCTAAAATCAAATATGGTTTTATTATGAATTTATGTTACCCACTTGTTGATAATTATTTGTTAAGGTTTCACTTTGGGTAATATATACTTTCTTCTTCGTATGAGTCATAATTTATTATATTTTTGGTCATTATACTTATATCATGATTTTAAAAATGTAAAAAACGATATAAATATCATATATATTCATTATATTTTTGTTATGATCATCTAAATAATATATAAGTATGAAATGGAATACACTGTTCATGGAGATAGAAAGTCGTACGCATGAATGAACATTATTTCTATTTTTATTATCGTATTAAAAGAAAGAATGAAAACGAAATATAAATATATAAATATTATAATTAAGTTATAATTATTATTTTATATATATCATATAATTTCACTAAACACATCCTTAATACTTTCCATGTAGTGTGTAAATGAATCACATCGCTTTGAGGGGGTAGTAGTCCACACTCCCTCAAACGAAATTATCATATTTACACCAAGTGGAAGATATAATGATATTTGTTGTAAAATGATTAAATAAGATTAAATAAATAGATAATATAATATATTAAATATATAAATATAATTTCTCTCATAATTTACACTATGATAGGTAGTGAAGGAAAAATGAAGAATCATCATTTCGTGAGGAGGTACTTTATCGTACACACAAACAATATGTTCGTTACCCATTAGATGGAGGTGTGTTTAAATTTAGGTGAAAACAGAACAACATAAAAATACTATAATACTGAGGATACTAGTGTTTTATACAATAATGGAGTAAAGGGAGTAAAGGGGTTTAAGAAATAAAATAAATGAAAGGAGTTTAAGAGATGTTGTTACCTCTTAATTAGATAACTCCTTTTGGTTTGTGACAAAAGGATTCCTTGGAAAACTTTATTCCAAAATAGAGGATTCGAGGAGGAATAAAGTATTTTGGGTAGGATATTTTAATAGTTCTTGGATGAGCCTAAGTGGTTTGAGAGGTGTGAATAAGTGGATGAGAGGAGGAATTTTTATAGTGGAGGAGGATTGATACTCTTGTAATATTTTTACAATGGAATTCCATTAATGTTTCTCAAATAGAAAGTGGATAAAATAATAGAAACATTATATAAAATAGAGTATAGTGTATCAATATGGACATAAAATCCCTTTTGGACAAGTCTATAGGTCATTTTTTGTCTTAAATTTAAGGTTTAGTCCCTAGTTAAGCTTAATTTTACCTTAATCGATGTAATTAATTTTAGTTACATTCATTAATATATTTGGTCAAAAACTAATTTAAAATTATTATAAATTATAAATTATTGTGATTAAAAATATGGAATCCATTTTTAAAAATTACAGTAAAATAAGTGACAAAAATTAATTTAAATTTAATCCTATTGACGTGAAGACACTATAGATTTTTAAAGTAAAAATTATCAAATGTTTCCTAAGTTTTTACATCCAAATCTAATGTGAAATTTGTTCAAATTTCCTAGATTTAATTAATTTATAAAAATCTTATCTAATTAAACATTGAATCAAATTTGAAATATATTTTGACCTTGTAAATAAGCTAGATAAAAAAGAAATCTTAAATTAAAATTTAATATTTTTAACTATTCATTAAAAATGAAACCATACAGAAAAATACCAAAAATTTATCCTAACCCTATTTTTACATTTTACTTTCAAAGATGAAGTTTATTTTGACATATAAAATCTATAAAAGTTACAATATTTGGAGTTAAAATGGGTTCCCCATTAAATTGTGGTAAAACTACCTCTATAATAATATAGGTTTTTAAACATACAATTGGATCTGTTGTTATCTTATGTCTATAAAATATATTGAATGATTATAAAAAATATTTTATTGAATATATAAAATATATATTACATTACTATCACTAACTAGTTGTATTTAACTTAATATATTATGGTAAAACATCTTTGTGACCATAAAAATAATAATATTTTATTTTAAATTCAATCAATTTTCATATTCATTTATAATTAATTGGAATCCAATGAATTCCTAATATATTTGTTTAGAAAATATATTTTCAAAAATTAGTTAACAGTATTCCTAATCTCAAATTTTATGGATAGGTTATATCTTATTATATTAAATAATAACATTTTAATGATATACTATTATTTGGTAAAACTCGCTCTTGTGTGTTACGCATGCCATCAAGGGAAGTTGTTGATGCATGTAACTCAAGCTATAATCAGTGTTATATATAGATAAGCATAAAATTTAGGTTGTATATTGTTAATGATTAACTATGTGTTTCCTATAATGAAGGTTAATTATAGTTTATTAATGAAAAATAAACTATTTTTAGTTTTTTGTGAAATGAAAAATATTAAAAAGGATAAATTAATTCAAAAAAATAATTCACAAAACCTAAAGGTGTTACTTGAATTCACATGAGTTTATATATGAATATAATTATCTATTGGAATGGTTTGGGATTTCCCCAAAGTTTCTATATTATCATACATGTTTCACGACAGGGTACAAACTTACTCTTGAATTTTCAGATGATGTGTTTTATTATGAAAGGATTTATTATTCCCTTGGGTTCTAGATGATGTTACTTGATGTATTATATTAGAAAGTGTGTACACCCATAGTTTCTAGATGATATTTTTACGAATAGTCGATAAATTAAGATACTTGAATATATGTTACAATATAGTTTATAATGTTTTAATTTCCTTTCCTGTTAATTTATCTTACGAACCGTGATGATGAAATAAACGATGATCATATTTTAGTGATTCTTAATGAATGATAGGTGATTTCTTAAATAATGATTTAATTGTTGATATAACCTTAATAGAACAAAAAATATATTAATTACATATTTATATCATATTAATGTAGAAAATATGTTCTCATAGTCATCAATGACATAAATTTATAGTATTGTTCAAGTAAATGGTTAAACCAACAAAAACATGAACATATAATTTTTTTAAAGGAGGCTGTGCCTCTTTTATTAAAAAACCAGCAAAAGAAAGAAATCCAAAAGCATACGGGAAGCCATAAAAAAACCCAAGATAGACAGCTATCTACCTCCTTTTTCATCAATATAGTACTTACCTTTTTTTTTCTTCTACTTGAATTGCATTCCATTCAGTCCTTCCACGATTGCGACCACGACCCCGACCTCTCGATCTTCCTCTATTTGTAGGAAGAGTATGGAGCCTTTCCAAAAGTGTCTCAGCATCAGTGCTGTCAGAATCAGAGTTATATTCTTGTTGCTTTTGGCCCTTTCCAGAAGTAGGCTTTTCCTCCTCTGTGATTATCAAGTCTGGGATCTCCTGAGTCTCATCAGGAGAGCCCTGAGTGTAACCCTGCATCTCAGTTGAATCATCTAAATATTGACCAAAAGATGGATCAGATTTACCTGCGATCGACATAGATGAATACTTTGTCGTCTTATAAGAAACAAGCTGAAAACCTTCATTATCAACAATGGGCTTTGCAGAAGTCTGAAAAGATTTAGAAGTGACTGGGGAGTCAAATTCTAAAATTTGTTTACCCTATCCAGTACTCGAAGCAACCATCCTATCATCTGAAAGTTGATGATCAACATCTTTCTGAATTTCATCTTCTGCCTCACGGTCAACTTTTAAATTTTCATCATGGCCTGACATTTGAGGAGATGAAGAAATCTGAATTTTCTTCAAATCAACACACTTGTCTCTGCTACTGGCATCACCATCCACTTCCTCAGAAAAGATGGAAGCCCAAGACATTAGCTTTTTTTTAGCGGTGGAGTCATAGATATTAGATGTGTTACATGTCAGCTCACCCTTCTCATCCACTGTAGGATTGACAACATCCTCAGAAACACCTCCCTGCATTTCTTTCCTAAAACATGAACATATAATGATTAGTGGATGATTATGAGATGGTTTAGTTATAATATCATTATATGAGAAGAATAATTATCTTTTTAGTGTTTATTATTATGATATAGCATAATTTTAATAAATTATAAAGAGACAATAATTTATATAACGTCATTACATAGAAAAATAGATAATTTTCTTCTTAGTTTGCTCATTTTAAATTATTGAGTAAAAAATAATCATTTATTGATCATATCATTTGTAGGTTCTCTAATTTTTCATTCTGAAATCTTAACGATATCATAAAAACCATATTTATACTTTAATAGAATCATTAAATCCAAATGTTTAAGGAGTTGATGTAAAACAAAACATGTTGCGTCGTGGAGGTGGTAGTTCACCCAATGCATGGAAAACAATTTTTTTTCTTAACGGATGAGGTATATTAAAAAAAATATTACATCTAATATATTAATTATAAATGATAGTAATATCATTATATTAGTGTTTATATTACAAATTTTAAATATGATAATTAAAGAGAAATATTTAGTGGTTGATAATACTCATGTCAGGGACTTGAATATTCAATGCATGTCTCCCTGGAAATGAATGTATATTCTAACTAATGGTGAGAATAAGAAATATAATGTTTTAATAGGGTTTTAGTGGGATAAAAATTCTAGATCACAAAAAAATTCGAATTATAGGTCAGTCATGAAGTGGTGAAGATGTTACCCATTTACAAGTAATGGAAAGAATAGTTTTGGTTGTAATTCTTACGTTTTCAACAATGTAAGATTACTATTCAAGTAAAAAGTCAAAAATGAAAAATTGGGGAGGTAAAAAAGGGTTTGGGTTTAAACTCACCTCAACCACTATTTTTTGAGATTTGTTTTGGTAATTTAGGGTTTCTTTTTTTAACTTTTTAACTTTCACTATAATTTACTTTTTCCCGTGGTAATTAATTTCTAGCCTTAGTTATAAATTTTAATGAAAAAGATTGCGATTAATTTTTTTTACCTAACTTGATAATTATAATTAAAATTCAGATAATTTTTTCAAATAAAACACATAAAGGTTTAAAATTTTAATTTTAAAATAAATACACTTAATAGTGTAAAATTAATATTTAGAAAAATAAATATTTTCAGCATTTAATTTATATAAAAAATAAAATTATTCTAGATAACTATTTTAATTAAATAAATTAATTTATTATGAAAAAATAAGCATATTATTTTTCAAATTAGTCTGAAACCAAATCTTACATGAAAATACTTGATACAATAAAAAATAAATATGTAGTTTTTTATTAGCGCATCATTTTAATTAGTTCTAAAAATGTTGGAAATAAGATTTATAAGATAATAATTTTTTTTAAAATGTATCTTTTTACTCCTTAAATTAATATTTAATTAAATAAATGGTTTTAATAACATTTAGGTGATTTTTATATAATTATAAAATCTAGGAAATAATAAGTTTCATGAAAAAATGTATTTTCCAGTAAAAATCAACCCTATTAGAAAAAGGTAAAAAATTTATTCATGGTAAATTTTAATATAAATAATTAAAAAAAGAGTATTTTATTAATCTTCAAGTCCAAAATTTATAAATTCATCTTTTGAATAAAATAAAATGAAAACTGTTTTAATTATAAATTGACATTTTCAAATATTAACTATAATTATTCTTATTTCAAATCATTGAACAACTATATTTTTCTTAACCAATTATAAATATAATATATAATTTATCATGAATTATATATTTTTTAAAATAATAATTCATATTACATAAAAGGAATTTTTTATAAAGATACTTTTCTAAATGTCAAATGATCCTATTAGTAAATTTAGGTAAACTAAATGAATTTCATTTACATTAAAATTATGAATTAATTTATTTCTATAAAAATTTCATAAAGTCGATACTTCTATCTATTCCTTCTAATTTAATAAATAAATTTTCATGGTCATACTTAATATTTATAGTTTTAGTAAAATATATTGGGTTTTCATTTTTTTTTCAGTTTTTAATGTAGAGAAAGATATAAAAAAATTGAATAATTTAAATGTAATCATATATTAATTTTTTTGGGTGTTTCATTCTCCCTCCCCCACCATAAATAAATTTTTTCTTAATAATTTTACTCATATAAAAAATCTAATTTCTATAAGGAAATAATAATTAACCATACACTACTAGATAATCATGGGTTTATTTAGGATGTGGAATGAGATATATCTATATGAAAAATTAGTATAAGCCCTTTATAATGGTATCTGACACTAAGGTAATAAAATTTGGATCATTAAAAATAACCTACTAGAAACATGAAATTGATTTATAAGATAGTCATACCCCTAAGGTTTTTATTTTTAACTCAATATCATGTAGTTGGTTAAAAGATACATAATATAAAACCCTAGAAAATCTAGAGTGAAAACTCACAATTTAATAAATTAGTAGTAGATGCAAATGCTTTTACTTTTTTGTATGGTTTTTGGTGACTATTTCTCTCATTTTCCATTAGGTTGGTATATTTAATCACATAATGTCAAACTCTCTTGCATCTAAAGCATTAAATTTTTATAGCTTCTATCTATCCTTTAAACTTATGAGTATTTCAACCTTTATATCTACACTAATAATAATTACCTATCAATTTAATGAAATTCCCCCCTTCTTATTCCAATAATTTTTACAGGTAAGAAATTAAATATTCTACCTTTTATCATCTTCATTACTTTATGTTTCATGATACGCCATATTTTTCTTATTTGGTGTGTTTGGGATTTCAACTATGTTTATATTTTTAATTGAAGGACCCTAGACCACCTTGAGGGGGGGGGGGGGTGAATCAGGGTGTCATCTTTTTCTCTTATTTTCTGGATCTTGTTCCCATAGTGGTAGGAACTTTTTTAAACCTGTATGATGGATATGTGCATTAATTAAAACACACAGAAGAACAACACATAAATTTTTACTTGGTTTTCCACTAAGAGCTATGTCCAAGGAACATATGCTGATAGGTTGTCAGTCGTACCAAATTCAACTAATCATCACTAGCTGTGGGTTATAATGTTTCAGGAATAGTCAATCTGTCCCAGGCTCAGTACCTTTACAATTCTTTATGGATAGCTCACTGCATCCCTTGGGTCACTCCTATTGAATCCCCTTGGATCATGGCCTTTACAATAGTTCTGGGATAGCTCACTGCATCCCTTGGGTCACTCCCATTAAATCCCCTTGGCTCACTGCCTTGGGTGATGTCCCACTAAGTTTATAGATGTGAAGGCCTCTTCAACAGATAAACATGGAAGTCTTCATCCAATATTCAGCATGATACATTGCTTGTATTAGAGTCTTGAATTGATTCTACTTGGTATTCGATCTTCTTCTCTTCTTGGACAGAATCACAAAATCCTTTGTGATTGTTTAAGAGATCATCACAATTGTATTGCCCGGAATAATTCACAATATTCAGTTGGGAACACATTGTTGTTATTTTTCTTCTCCTCCTTTCATTCTCAAAACCAACATCTAAGTGTATCGATATACTTCATTCTTTCTATGCAGATCAGATTTTTTTTGCACATATTGTTCTTCTTCTCTTCACAAAGCACAATGAGGGTGTTAGACACCAGTCATGTGTGTGTGGAACAACTTCTCTTCATAAAACTGAATGGTTCACGATACTTCCTTTTTCACGAAGCTGCTTCGAGAGTGATAAAAACCTATCAAAGGATTGTGGGATGCCCAAATTTTTTTCGCACCCTTCTAAGTGTCTTTTGCATAAAAATAAAACCTTGCACGTAAAAATACCTTCTGGTGTGAAAAAAGACTTTTCACGCAACTCTCCTTTTTCACATAGAACTTCCCTTTTTTGCGAAACCCTTTCTTTTTAACGCACCACTTCTCCTTTTCATGTACAACTCTATACTTCAATATTTCTGCGTGTCATAGCTCGAGATTTGTCTAAGTGTCGAGTCTAACCTTATTTGAGGGGGCCACCTCCTTTTTATAGGCATTTTTGACCCTGTGCGTAAAACCCCTTCATGCACGTAAAGTTGTATCTCACTTCTTTATATTACACGCACCTTCCTTTATTTTCTCACACCACTGAGATTTTTCACACACCTCATGGCTTTTAAATTTTTCATCATTCTGAACATGAAGCCTCTCTTGCATATAAAACATAAAAATGGTATTTCACACGACTTCCAATTTCACGCATAACTTGTATTATTCTACGCACCGACTTCCATTTTCGCACACATCCTAGATTATTTTGCACACTTCATGCCTTTGTCTATTTTTTGATTTCTGATCCTGAGTCACCCTGTGCACATAAAACCTCAAACCTATATTTTTCACACAACCAATTTTATGCGTGGAAGATTGATGTTCCATGCACATTGTGCGAACATCTCCTATTTTTCGCATGCCTCGTGTTAGTTTTCTTCAAGTAATCTATTGCATGGTTCTCAAGAAATCATGAATAATTTCATAGTGTTTTTTCTCAATTGTCCTTAGATGGATGATACCTCACCATTCCTCTATTTCATTAGATTTCTTCTTGATCTCCTTCATTCTGATCTTTATTGACAACAATTTACAACAAATACATCCTTACACATAACGTGGTCCCAACATTAATCATACTACTTGATCGCTGATTTGGAATAACCATATTATAATATTACTATTAATTTCTATAACCTAAATATATTCAAATATTTTATAATGGTTCATAATTTGAATGTAATTGACCAAATAATATCCCTTAGGAGTGTCAAACCAGGTGTATATTTTAGACACCTTTTCATGCACCAGGTGATTTTCATGTTAAAAGACAATCTACCCATTTTAGGGTTCTTACCCCTTAGTACATCTATTACAGAGCCTTAATCGACATATATTATCTAGATAGAAAAATAATTTCTATGAAAAAAATACTATTTTATTCTCTAGAAATTCAAGACATCATCCTACACAAAGAGTTATTACTAGTATTTTCACTGAAGTTCTCTTATCGTAATCCTCAATTAAAATATTCATTATTACCTTATGATTAAAAAATACAATTATCCTAAACGGGTATCTTTAACTTTTAACATATGATCAACACAAACCTATAAACCCCAAAATTATCCTAAACAACCATCCTAATCTATCATGTTTTCTAAAACATTCATTTGATATCAACTATGATGATTAGACCCAAAATCCTAGATTTGGTTCTATAAAAACATACATTACATGTTCACTTTGATACATAACTATATAATCCTTGCTATAAGAATAATTAATTAAAAAATAAATAATGGTTAATGAATCTTTTACATTCAATCGACCCTTTTAGATTTAGAGGAATAGATAATTATAACCCAAAATGATAAATCCCATGTTCTTTGTATCAACTGGGAAATTTATCATTATATATGAAACTAATTAATTATGAAAGGACTTAAACATATCCAAAAAATTAGTTCAAATTTTTTATCCATATAAAAATTTCATGTGTACTATTTTTCTCCATTGCCTATGAAAATTGAAAAATAATAATGGGTGATCTAAAACACTTAGTAAGAGATATATAAAACTAAAGAAACTATGGAATAGACATGGAATAAATATTTTGAATGGAATAAGTAAAAAACATGACAGATTGATAAACTAAAATAAATATCACTCTATATCCATAAAAATAAATTAACACATAGATATAAATAAACCTTGTCTCATACTAATGGAATACACAATTAAGGATATAAAAAAACATTCTATTAAGGCCTTATTCCGAATAACTTTTTTATCTATGAGATCATAGTCATAAAATATTGTTGAATTGGGTGGGTATACACCAAATATACAAACTCTGTTTTCTCATTTGACCTTTTAATTCATCAGGGAGATATATAATTATGGGAACCACCTATTACATATTTATGTCGTATGCATTCACCACACGAATGATCAAAAAATTTCATACCATTCCATTAGGAACCAAATAATCAATGAAACATGGATAATTGTATAATGAAAAATATGGAAATAAAATACATAATAAACCTAAATTTATAGTCAATAAGCATCAATCCTGAAAATACTTTTCCCTGTGTCAATAAAAGGGACAACATGATCATAACCCATCCAAAGAAAGTAGTTGGATAGTCAATAATTACATAGTCACATTGTCAATAAGAATCCGTATTAGTATAAAAATATAAAAAAACCCAATAATTTTCCCCATATGAATTAATGGGATAACATGATCACAACCCATCTAGAGTAAGAAGGTGGAGTTTTAAACAATACATAGTCAAATTTCCAATAATCATCCATACTGATATTACAACATTCCGAATGATAATAAATTTCCTTATGTTAATAGAATGACATGATTTCTAGGAGAACATAATATAATATAAATTATTTAAAATTTTATGTTTATACCATATAGTGTAAGGAGTATATGGCTAATTAAATACCAAAATAATATGATCATAAGTCATCCGAAGAAATAAGTTGGGTGGTTTTAAGAGAACATAACCCAAGAAGTGAGAACCTTTTTCAAAGGATTTATGTGGTAGGAATGTATATCCCAAGAAATAATTATATAATACCATATAATACAATACAAGGGTAGGATGTACCCAAATTATATGAAACAATTTCAAAATAATGATAATAACTCAATGAATAAAAGTTAAGTTACCAAAAATCATAACTTATAGGAAAAAAACTGAATAAATATCTACTTTTATAAGGTATCAGGATTTTGAGATTAAAACAGTTGAAATAAAATTGTTATGATAAAAATATATCCATCATTAGTGAATACACCATATAATGAAAACACAGTGCACCCAACGTATTATATCTCAAAGAATCAGAATGGGAACAGAAAATACCTTATGGATTTAGAAAATTTCAAATCAAGATCCCTTGAAGAAAAAGGATTGAAATTAAACTTAAAATAACATTATTAAATGATAATTTAATATATTATTTCTAAAATAGGACTTATATACACCACATAAAATAAAATATGTGCAATATACCAAACATATCTCAAAGAGATAAGTTTGAGAGAAAAAACCCTTACATTGTCTTAATCTGTACTACACTTACACCAAAACCCTAAATAATTAAATTAAGTAAATTAACAAAATACCCATGAAACTTATTCATAACTATATAAACATATTCAACTAATTTATAATCATTATATATATATAAATATTAATTATTCTCTACATATTTTTAACATTTGGTGTAAGTAATCTTTATCACTATGAACTAGTTTCCTAAAAAAGGTGTTTGTGTCTATTATATTTCCAAATTATATCACTATTATATCATCTATTATATAGGAATATATTTTCCGTGATATTTTATAATTTCATAATTTCATTTCATGTTAGTTTTGGTTATGATCCATGATGATGAAATCGACAATGATCACATTTTAGTGTTGTTTAACAAAATAAATGTTTTTTTAAATTAATGATTTTAAGTATTGTTATAATATTACAATAAAAAAATATTCACATATTTATATCATATTAAAGTACAAAATAATTTCTCATAGTCATCCATGACATAAATGTGCACTATTGTTTAGGCGGGTGATTAAAGTAACCCAAACATGAACCTAATATGAATAATGGATGATTATGAGATGATTTTGTTGTAATATAATTATAAAAGAAGAATAATGATATTTTTTAGTTTTTATCAGTGTTATATATTATAATTATAATTAATTATAAATATTTGATAATTTATATAATGTCAATACTTAAAAAAATTGACCATTTTCCCCGTAATTCACAAGTTTTAAACAAATGAATTAACAATAATCATATAACGAGCATATAATTAATAGGTTATATATTTTATTATAATATAACATATTATGATACCATAAAAATAATATTTATCCTTTAATACCATCATTATATCCAACCTTGTACGACAGTTATGTAAAACAAAACACGTTGCGTCATGGAGGCAGTAATCCATACAACACACAAACAACGGTTCTGTGTTTCTTAATGGATGGGGTGTATGAATAAAAATTACAATAACCTTATTATATAAACATTAAATTAAATAAATTATGTTAAATTCAATATTTAATTTTTTCTATAATAAATTTGGAGCAATATAATTAAGGATAAAATCTAAGTAGTTGATGAAACTCATGTCACAGACTTGAATATTCCAAGGAAGTCTAGTTAAAAATGTATGCCATATGATAACTTATGTTGGGAAAAAACTTTTCAATGTGAAATAAAGTTTTAGTTGGAGTTAAATATAAATTTATAATGAATAAATAAAGGATTAATGAATCCTAAGGAGTTAAGGATGTTACACTTTTATAAGTGAAGAGAATACTAGTTTTGGGAGAAATGCTTACATTTTCAATAATATAGGGTTAATATTATAGGGGAAAAGTAAAAAAGGAAAAAGATAAGAAATAATTAGTTTGGGTTGAAACTAACCTCAAACAGTCCCTTTTGGGATGACTCTGAGTGATTTTGGTTTTTTTATCTTTTTAAATTTACCCTAATTTAGTTTTACCATGGTAATTAGTTTATACCCTTAGAAATAAATTTTAATGAAAAATATTAGGTTTGGTAGTTTTACCACATTATATATTTATAATTGAAAATATGAAAATTACTTCATTAAATAAAATTTCTATAGGCGTGAAATGTTAATTTTAAAATTAATTCACATAGTCGTTTAAGATTTTCTTTAGAGAAATATATTTTGAAGATTTAAACTTATATGTATAATAAAATTGTTTTGGATACTTATTTTAATGACATGAATTGGTTTGTTATAAATAATAAAGGATATGAATATTTAAATGAAATATAAAAATGAATCTACCTTAAAATTACTCTATTCAAAGAAAATATATAAAGTATTTTTTATTAAGGTAACATTTTTATTAGTTATAAAAACATTGGACATAGGATTTGTAAGTTTAAAGAATATTTTAAAATTAATATTTTTATTATATAAACTAATATTTAATTACATAATAGGTTTTCTAAACTTATATGTAAATTTTATATAACAATCATGTCATTCAAATCCTAATATTCCTGGAAACCATATTTTTCAACTAAAAACAACCCTTTCAGAAAAAGATGAAAAATTCAAACTAATTAAGTTTTATTATAAGGAATTAAAAAATGAATTTCATTTTAATAATTTCATTTTCTAAAATTTATAAATTCTATTTTTAATATAATATAATGAAAACCATTTTTAATTATAAAATGGTATTTTCAAATATTAATTATTATTATTATTATTATTTCATATCATTTACTCAATAAATTGACGCCATACAATTAGTAATAGAAAAAATAATTTATCATTAATCATATATTTATTAAAATATAAATATTCATTGCATGAAAGGAGATTTGATTTCAAAAATAATTAGTAAATGATAAAAGATCTTGTTAGAAATTTTTAGTAAAAAAATTAAATTTCGTTCATATCAAAATTATCCATTATTTTTATTCATAAATATTTCATAATGTGGTACCTCCTATTTATTCTCACTAATTCGACATCTATTTTTTAATGGTTATACCTAATATTTTTATTTTTTTAAAATATATCATGGTTCCATTTCAATTTGGTGTTTCTTATGGAGATAGATATCAAAGACATTGAATTATTTAATGATAATAATACATTAAAATTTTAAGGTGTTACTTTTGGTACCCAAGAAGGCATCACTTTTCACAAGTTCATGTAGGGAATAGGCTCGGTATTGTGTGATCTGGATGGAATATCTCGATTTGGATCTAGATACTAGAATGAGGTGAGGATCTAGGATAAAATTAGTTCCTCATATATTTTATTTAATTTCCTTACTTTAATATGATATTATTCTAGTGTGATATGAGATTGATTTATGGTTTTATTCTTCCACATTACATTTCTCACATCATGTTTCTTTTAGATTGTTTATGTGTAATCTTATTATTTATAATGGATTTTGTTTTTTTGTTTTCATTATTTCTTATTGTAATATGGGAATATATTCTTCCCATGATATCACCTTAGACCCTCACTTATATTTAAAAACCTTATGTATACAAGGAGGTGAGCATATGGTGTTATGATGAATTTTTTCGAAAACTGGGTATGTTGTCTCAGACTATGGCATTGTATAGTGGTATCAAAGGATCTTTTTCATTATCTTACTATGTATAGATATAGTAGATAAGTAATAATTATGTTTTAAATCTTTTGATATACCTCATATTTGTGTGTTACAAACACCTTTTTCAATGGGAATTGCATGTTACCAGGGATATGGGATTTCTCTTGGTTTATGAAATTATATTTGATATATTTACTCAAATATGAAATATGAATTTATTATTACTATGGTTTTATACTTTTGTCCCACTAGAATGAGGCTGATGTACATGCATCATTTTTGTGTGTATAGGATTCACATGAACTTTTGTTCTTGAATATTATCGATATCATGAATGAAAAAGGGTTTAAATATTTAAATTTTATAAAATAACTTATATTGTGTTTTACCATATAACCTATTGGTGTAATTCTACTCAAGTGAACCAAGAAAAGTTTCATTGGATGAATCCTTATATGGATCTTACATTGAGATAATTTTTGAAAATGGATATAAAGTCCCTCTATGTAAGGGATGTGTAGTGAATAATGATGGTCTGGTATTAGCAATTGATTCCATGATACTGTCTCCAAAAAAAAATATATTTGGTTACTAATGTCTCAACATCAACCAATATAGTGTTTCACCATATATATTCTTACTGAGATTATATTTAATTTAACCAAATAATAATTATTTATACCAAAAAGGATCGTTTTAGGTTGATTCCATTATATACGTGTGGATAAATTCATGATCCTAAATTGGGTAGTATGGCATATGGAATATTAGTGTGGATTAGTTCCCTAAAGTGGGATGACGACTTGGAATGTGATTCTTGATATATATATATATATATATATATATGGGAACCCTAGAGTGGGTTTTTTGAAATGTTAGTTTCTTTTTGGGGTTTGGGATTAGAATATAGGTTTTTTCCTTAGAGATATAACCTATGATAGACATGATTTATTGTCTAGGTGGTAGATATTAGTACCTTTTAGACACAACTTAGGATATTGGTGAGCTGAGTGATATATGTTAGGGTAACTGAAAATAGGGGTTAAACTAAAATCTTGAATTCGTTATATAAGGGAAGAATGGTTAGAGTATTTATGTTTTAAAATCATTTCATATTATGTTCTAATAGATATGTGGAAATGAATGTGGAAATTCATGGGATTTCATGATGTAGAGCACTTGAGGTGATTTGCTATTCAAATTAAATTTTGAGGGAAGGTTCATTTTGATGCCTATATATATTAATTTTGAATATGGATACAAATGGTATAGTGTATTTAAATAAACAAATGTTTGTATCTAGGATGGATAGAGAATAGGTAGATTCTTGAATTTTTTAGGAAAATTACAATGGAGTATGTGATCATGTGGTTGTACTTGGCATGAGTGATATTCATCATCCATTAGAATGTAAGCGCCGAGGTGCTTATGAATATATGAGACTACCATATAGTGAGTAATGGTTAGTTTTATAAGTATTTGATACTAGTTTTGATGATTTATAATTGATTATATTGTTATTTGTGTTGTGGGACTAGACTGTAATGCACCAAAAATTTAAAGCAGGATCACTGTATTCGATAGCGTGTGTGAAACGCAACACCAAGTATATAAGGGAATAAAAAATATCAAGAATTTATAATATATTCAATATTTTAGATAAATTAAATATGTTATATAGATTATAATAAATATGAAACTAAGTTATAATGTTTCACACACAACAACGAGTTTCTTCAATTGCTTCCATTAAACACAAGACTGAGTTTTATAGAACAATAATATATTATTAAATTATTATTATTTAATATAATAAGATATAAACTAGCTATTATGAATAGTATTAACTAACTAATGAAAATCTATGGTTTAAAATAATATAAAACTAATTCAATGGCTACAAATTAATTATAAATTATTTAAATAACCAATCAAAAATAAATGGACAATTTTATAGAAAACTATTTTCATGCTCCAAAAGGTGTTTTATCTTAATAAATTATATTAATTAAAATTAGTAAATTATATTAATTTAATATATGTATTATATATTCAATCAAATATTTTTTATATCAATACAATATATTTTATTAGCATAAGATAAGAACAAACCCAATATTTCGCATAAAAACCTATATGTTTATAAAGGAACTCTCAATGCATTTTAATAGAGAAACGATTTTAAATCCAATTTTTTAATATTTAATATACCTTATATATTAAAATAAAATTAATTTTTTATGTTTTACATAAAAATTAGGTTAGGATAAATTTTTGGTATTTTTCTGTGAAGTTTCATTTTTTGATGAATAGTCAAAAATACTGAATTTTAATTCAAAACTTCTTTTTCAACTAATTTACTTATATAGTTAAATTATATTTTTTATTGGTTTTAAATATTAATTAAATCAATTTTATATCACATAATCCATTTTAAGTCATCATAATCAATTTAATTTTTAAATTTGATATAAACACATCTCAAACATTTAAACATTTTTACTTTAAAAAAATGCATTGTCGTCTCATCTACGTGATTAAATTTAAATTACTTTCTATCACATATGTTATTTGAATATGAAAAAATGGATTCCATATTTGGAATCTGAATAATATATAATATCTAATAAGTTCAAATTAGTTTTTTTACTGAAAATATTAGTTAATGTAATTAAAATTAATTATAATGATTAAGGTGAAATTAAGCTTAATAACGGACTAAACATTAAACTTAAGGAAACAATGGCCTAGATACTTGTCAAAAATCGTTTATATGGACAAATTTTGACCATATAATCCATTTTATATAATTTAAACAATTATTGGATCCAATTAACATAGAAAAAACGTGGGTGGAATTCTTTTTCAAAAAATTTACCATAGTACCACTCCTCTCAACTATAAAAAGCTGCTCAACCCTCACACCTCCTAACACCTCTCAATCCACATTGTATCATAACATATCTACCCAAATACCTCTTAAAAATCCCCCCTAATTATATAATCATCTTTTTGGTTATAAAGGCATCCAGGTAAGACCTTTGGAGATAACGAAAACAGGTTTCCCAAAAAAGAGGTAACATCATTCCTCAAGCTCTTTAGTTTTATTTCCATCCTACACCCCCAAAACAATCCTTAATCCATGAGTATATAATAACAAAAATATTCTCTATATACGAAGATTTTATTATTTTAAGTACTCAAATTACATTTATGCACACTTCTATCTAATGGATAATGAACTTACAGTTTATGTGTATAATGAACTACCTCCTCATGAAATGATGTGGTTCATTTTTCCCTTACCAACTTTCATGGTAGGGAATTAGGATGAAAAATCTGTTTATATATGTAATAAATTATATTTATTCTGTATTTATAATTTTTTAATAATATTATAATACATAAAATTATGCACACCATTTTTTGGTAATATGATAACATCCTTTGTGGAAGTGTGGACTACCGCCCCCTCAAAGCGGTGAGATTTGTTCATGCTATACATGGAATATATAAAGGATGGTTTTAACAAGACTATGTAACATATATGATATAGATATGATACTATAATTATAATATTCATACACACACACACACACACACACATATATATATCATTTACCTTTCATTCTTTTAAAATAATACAAGGAAATGAAAGTAGTGTTCATGCAAACGCACGACCTACCATCTCCATAAACGTTGCATTTCATTTGCTATCTCAAAAATTTATAGATTATTATAAATACATATATAATGAATATATATGATATTTAAATCATTTTTTACATTCTATAGATGATAAAACCTTGATATAATTAATAAGAAGAACAAGTAAAAACATACTCTACAAACTAGGCAATTAACACCCAAAATACTAAAAATAATTAAAGACTGTTAATAAATGGGTAATAAGATGTTATTAAAAGATTATATATGTAATTATAAATATTAGTATGTTTATACTATTATTTAGTTATATTTTTAATCCCCTAATACAGGAAGTTAAAGGATGTTCACTAAAAAAGGGCCTGGTAAGGTATTTTATCTCAATTTACATTTCTTTGAGACTTATTTGTTGTTATGCTCCTAGTTTCTTTATACTGTGTATATACTACCATTTTATAAGTTATATAATGAATATATTTATGCTCATGGTATTATAAATTTCATTTAATTTTATTCATTAATGGAAATTATGATTCAAATGTTTCAATATGGTATGAGATACTTGGTAATGTTTAAAGATCATTCTCCTAAAGAATAATGTTAATAATTATCTTTACAATATAACTTAATTTTGTGATTGTTAACTGTATTTGGAAACAATAAAGTTATTTTTGTGCACCTAATTTATTATATATGGTGTAAATACTTTCAATTTTTCATATAATATCATGATTCATTTATTCTTTGTGATATTTTGAGTTTTAATTTGAATTATTTTATCTAAGGGGATTTGAGTTAAAAATTAACAAGTGGAAAAGAATTTCAAAAACCAATTTATTTTCACTGGGTTATACGAATTACTCATTGACATTAATATTGTATGATTACGTGTATAATCAATTTGACTATATATTGATGTATTTTCACTTCCTTATGTAGATTCATAGTTGATGCACATAATCTACCGATTGATTGATTCTCACTTTAATGTTATGATTTTTTCAAGGGTTTACTTTACAATCTCATTTTGTATGGGATTTTTTACACCTAAATGTAAATATTATAAAATTATATGATCATTATATAATATAACCTTTAATTTTATTATCCTCTTGTTATTCATGAACTTTATCAAATAAAATTACTATTTTTATACTCTTTGGTACTTATAATGTATTTGAATTTGTTTTTAGGAAAACATGACTTTATTTCTCTATTTAGTTAGATAATATTTTTATATAAACAATTTTTTCTAAAAATGTTTTCAAAATTGTTTTTAACCATTCTATAATGATTTATTAAAGATAATTTTACCCTTTTTGTCTTTTACTATTTTTTCAAATTAATATTCTTATTGCTTTCCGAATAAGAAAATTTTTCTAAACTTTTACTGTGAGAAAATAATATTCCTTTTACCCTACACAGAATGTATGAATTTACCCTCCATTACTTATTCAAATATTCCTTTACTGGTTTAAAAGGTTATTTTTTCAAAAATTATTTCCAAAAGTGATTTTCAAAGAAATGTATTTACAAAATGGTTTTCAATATAAAAGGATATTTTCATCAAGAATTTTTTTTAAATATATTTTAATAATATTTACATTCATCAATGTAAATAATCATTTATTTTACTCCCCTTGGTATATGTTTAATTAAAACCATCTTTATTATTCCATTCAATGGTTTGTTATTGATTTGGACAAGGATATTATTCACATTCCCTTTCTTGATTAATCTATTAGTCCCCTTGAAATATTCAATTTCCTTTGATTAATAGAAATTGAATTTACCCTAATTATCCATATAATTTATCATCGATATATTTATTTCCAAATCCATATATCATTTTACATATGGTGTTTAATTTGTTATTTATTTTATTATCTGGGGAAATATTGATAAATATGTTTTCTTAATTCCATATAGATATTTGATAAGGCATATTTCCTATTAATTAAATATATTATTCGATATCGGTAATGCAGAGGACATGAAATGATAGGTGGGGTCTGATATTTATATATCCCCTGAATGTATCGATGCGTTCGCATGATACAAATAAGTTGTATAAATTAAATGGGGTTCTACCTATAGTTTTAAACTTTCTATAGGATGAATCTTGATATAAGATGGTTTCATGTGCCTGATACATGTCATCTAATAATTAATCATTTCCTTCATTTTTATTTAGTATTTATTATCAACGAGATTTTTACTATGAAAATTTATACAGATTCATTTCATCCTCATTTTGTTGATTAAATGGTATGCGTGTTCATTTATTTACCATGCCTTAATTATTATTCTCATTGATTCATTATTTATTCCATTATAATATACCCTTTCTGAGCATTTGATGTCACCATTATTTTGTTTCCATTCTCCATGAATCCATAAAGGGTACTATAAAATATATACAAGTATGTACTAGATGGAATAAAGTTATCCTCAAAAGAAAACATCATGTTGTAATTAGTGTATTGATTTGTAATACAAGACAATTGTTTTTATCTGGTTTAATAAGACTACTAAACTCTTTAGTCATACAGGATTTTATTCCTTGTAATCATACCAATATAATAGTAGCAGACACTAGATATAAACTTTAGGGGGTTAGGTTTCTATAATTGGTATTAGAAAAAGTTTAGTAGAAACCTTGAGAACTATATTTTGGAAGACATAGATTATAAAATATAACCATAATGTAGATTTTGAGTATAAGAATAGATGACCGTCCTATAATTTTACTAAGTTAGAAATTATGTGTTTATTCTTATAAATACATCCCTATCTATATACTACCAGTGGATGTTGTTCTAGTAAATATGTACCTAACAGTAATAACTCTGACAAGGTGCATCAAGATTGATTCAAGAATAACCTGGTATATAACAACATGCCTTACTATGCAGCTGGTTTGACACTACCCATGGATATTTATAAGATAATTCACATTTTCATTACAAACTACTATGATGAATTTTGATAATGAATAACCTAGGTTAAACATAAGTTTTTTACATTGAAGATAAGGTGTTGTGATTTAGATATCATATAAATGATTATACTTTTTCATAAGACTTTTGTTACACCCACTATTATTTATGGTTTATTCAATTGATAGTATATAAAGAAGTCAAGTTAACATTGAACACAAATGAAAATGTGGTGACAATGAGAAACTAGATGATGTGTTGATAGGAGTGAAATATATTGTATTTATTCCTAATTAGTTTTCCTGAAACATGATTAACAACAAATGCCTTAACCAACTACCAAACTCACCAAAGATGATAATGATGGAATTTTATGGGGGAAGAAGTGGTGGAATCCATAGGGAGAAGAAGGTTTAATTTCCCCCATGAAAGAAATGTGGAAGGAGAAACCTAGGAATGTTTCTCAATGGAATGAAGAAATTCATTATATGTGGGAAATGAGCACAGAATGAAAATAAATGCCTAAGATAAATGAAGAGTATAATGGAAATATGTAAAAATCTCCCTATGGATCCGTTTATATTTATTTTCTATAAATATGGTGAGAATGGACATTACACAAGTAAATTCAATCTCCTAGAGGATAAATTGTATACTGAGGAAGGATCTCTGTAGAAATATGTGTATTAAGTATTTATATATTGGGGTTGTGTTGAAAACCTTATTTAAAAGTCTATTTAGTGATTAACCTTATTTCAAGTATTTCCTTCATATTTATTTTTGAAATTATATCAATATGGTTTTAGAAAAGGATAACATATATGTCGTTTGAAAAACCATCAAATCCAGAATGTCTATGGGACTTGAACCCTCAATCTAAGGACGATAAGGGCTTCTTACCTACCATTGGGCCACACATTGTCCTAGTAAATATATCATTTTTTTAGATGAAAAATTTAATGAATAAATATTAATGATGAACAAGTAGTGTTAATTTTTAGGTTTAGAGGTTAATTTCATAAAAATATTGGGGTTGGATAATAGTTAGAGAAAAACGTGAAGACTTTTCACTATTTTACAGGCCCTATGATCTATTAATTTTTATTTTAGTTCTTTAGGAATCAAAGTTAATTTTTGGATATCCATTTCATGAAGTAAGGGATAAATTAGAAATTTATAAAACAAGAAAAAGATATGTAATTTATTTATAGGAAAATAAAACTTATCATGTAAGTATATTTCCTTATATTCTTAGGCAGTTAAGGAATTTCTCAACATGAGGAAAAGGATCCAAAAAAATGTTTTCCTAATACATTAATTTTTGATGAACTTATGGTATTCTAAATCATCATAGATTTATTAATTTGAGTCCCTAAACATTATCTTAATCATTATCTTATTTATTATTTATGGCCTCAATAAATCCCAAATATTTACGCTTTCCCTCTATGTACTTTCCACTAATGATCTCTCACTTAGATACATTGTTATATGTTTTTCCACGTGACCTTTGTATTTACCATCTTCTGTTTTATAGAGGATTTCATAGAAACCCTTCTCATGATGTGGGATTTAAAATATAGGAATTATCAAAAAATATATCACCATGATCAAGTTAAAATTATGAGTAGGCAATTTAATTAAGGTGGGGATAATGTAATGCTCCAAAAATCTAAAGATAGAACATTATATTTAATAGAGTCTATGACATGCAACACTAAGAACATAAGGGAATATAATATCACAATATTTTTTCATAGAATTATTATTTTAAATATATTAAATGTATTTTAGAACTTTTAATGCATGAAACAATGAGTTAGAATATATCACACATAACAATGAGTTTCTTCAATGACTTGTTTTACACATAAGACTGAGTTTTACCAAACAATAATATTTTAGTAAAATATTGTTACATAATATAGTATGATATAAACTATAAATTATGAATATTATTAACTAAATTGTGAAAATTTCTGTTTTCTAAAAATATTTAAATAATTAATTGGTTAAAAATTAATTATAAATGAATATAAGAACAAATTGAAAATAAAGAGAATATTTTATAGAAAAATATTTTGATGTTCACAAAAGAGTTTTATCTAATTAATTAAATTAATTAAATTTTTTGAATGATATTATTGTAATATATATATATTATATTTTCATTCAAATATTATTTATATTAATCTTATATATTTGATCAGCACAATATAAGAACAAACACAATATTTCTCATAAAAAGCTATATTTTTTTAAATCCAGATTTACTATCTTTTAAAGGAAAACAACTTTATAAATACAATTTTTTAAATTTTATTAATATTATATGTTAATATAAAATGAATCTTTTAAATAAAAACATAAAAATTATATTTGGGTGAATTTTTTGTATTTTTCTGTGAAGGTTTATTTTTTAATGAAGAGTGAAAAATACTGAATTTTAACTCCAAACTTCTATTAATAAATTTTTTTTATAAGGTTAAATATTATGTTTTATTAGTTTTAAATAATAATTAAATTAATTTTATATCATTGAATTCAATTTAGTTCATTATAATAAATTTCATTCTAAAATTGGATATAAAAACATTTTAATCTTTTCAATGTTTCTACTTTAAAAAACCGCATTTTCATCTCATCTATTGGATTAAATTTATTAAGATTTATTCCAGTTATGTGATTGGAATTTAAAAAATGGATTTAAAAATTTGAATAAAAATAATTTATAATTTATAATCAGGTCAAATTATTTTTCAACCAAAAATATTAGTGAATGTAATTAAAAGTAATTAGAACAATTAAGTTGAAATTAATCTTAATAAGGGACTAAATGTTAAACCTAAGGAAAAAATTGGCCTAAATTTTTTATAAAATACATTTTATGGAAATATTGATACCTTATCATACCTTTTATATAATTTAGACCATTACTAAATCCACTTGACCTAGGAAACATGTTGTTGGAATTTCATTTCCAAAAATTTACCAGAGTGCGACTCCTCTGCACTATAAAAAGGAACTCACACCTCTTAAGACACGTTTTCTCAAAAAAGATCTACCAAAATGGATACTAAAAATACCTATAATAATACTTGAATTTTCTATTTGGGATGAAATCCGTCCATGAAATTCCTTTGGTGCAAACCAAAAGGAGTTACCCAAAGAACATGTTATATCTTTCCTCAATATCTTTAGTTTTATTTCAATTATACACCCCGTCAAATATCGTTATTTCATGATTATAAAATAAAACTAATATAGTAAATATAATGATATTTTATAATATTATTGTCTTGACCTAAACCGACACACACTTCCATTTAATGGGTAATGAGCTTTCCATTTATGTGTATAGTGAATTATCGCCTCATGAAACGATGTCATTCATTTTTTCCTTTATCAACTTTCATGGTTGAAAATTACGATAGACACTTTGTTTATATATTTTATATGTGATATTTATAATTTATTTACAATTCATTAGTTATTTTATCACACATCCTATTATGAACCCCATTTTTTTGAATATGATAACATCGTTTGTGGAAGTGTGGACAACCACCCCCTCAAAGCGATGAGATTCATTGATGCTATACATGGAATGTATAAAGGATGGTTTTAATAAAACTATGTAACATATATGTCATATATATGATACATTAATTATGATGTACACATATATATATAATTTACTTCTCATTATTTTAAAATACAATATGAAAATGAAGGTAACATTCATGTGGATGTATGACTGACTACATCCATGAACAATGCATTTGATTTCCCATCTCAAACATTTATAGATTATTATAAATTCATATTTACTAGATATATATGATATTTAAATCATGTTTTAAATTCAGGATTTTATTAATCCATTATATAATTAATAATAACAACATGTAAAAACATACTTGACGAACAAGGCAATTAACATCCGAAATAGTGAAAATAGTGAATGAATGTTAACAAATGGGTAGTAAGAAACTATATACAGATAATATATGATATTAAAAATATGAGTGTATTTATTTTATTATTTATTAAAATTTTTATAACTGTTATACATGAATTTAAAGTACTTTCACAAAAAAAAGGAAACACATGTTAAGGGATTTGTCTCAATTTACATTCCATTGAGAATTATTTGTTGTTATGATCCTAGTTTATTTATATGTTGCATATATTACCGTTTTAAATGTTATATCATGAATCAATTTATTCTCATGATATTATGTGTTTCATTTAATTTTACTCCTTTGTGGACATTTTGATTTAAATGTTTCTATGTGGCATGAGACACATTAGAATGTTTAAAGATTGTTCTCCTTGAGAATGTTTTTAATGATTATCTTTGAAATCTCACTTCCTTTTGTGATTGTTGACATTATATAGAAACGATCATATTATTATTGTGCACCTAATTTCATATATATGGTGTAAAAATATCCTCTTGGTCAAATAATATCATGATTCATTAATTTTTCATTAATTTTGAGATTCAATTTGAATTATTTCATATAAGGGTATTTTAGTTAATAGTTTCCAAGTGGAAAAGAATTTCATAACCCGATTTATTTTTATTTAGTTATACTAATACCTTGTTGTCATTAATATTCTATGATTTTTTTATAATGACTTTGATTATCTATTTATGTATTTCTTCTTTCTTATGTGGATTTATATTTGATACACATAATCTACCCATTGATTGACTCTCACTTAAAAGTTACAATATCTTCCAGGGTTTACATTACAATATCATTATGTATGGGGTTGTTTAAACCTTAATTTCTATCAAATGAAATTATATTATCACTATCTAATAATCCCTTTCATTTTATTCTCCTTTTTTTATTCATTACCTTTATCAAATAATAGTTAATTTTTTTTACTCTTTGATACATATAATGTTTTAGAAAATATTTTTTAGAAAACTCGACATCATTTCTCTGTTTAGTCAGAGAACACATTTTCTTCTAAAAACCCTATTTTCTAAAAAGGTTTTCAAAAAGGTTTTTAACCATTCCAAATTGATTTATTAACAAAAAAATTAATTTTTTTTGTACCAATGTTTTTAAAGGAATCTTCTTTTCCTTTTCCAAACAAGACATTTTTCTATCCGTTTAACATAAAAAAGAAATATTCTTTTCACCTTATATTTCATGAACAGATTTACCCTCTATGACTTATTTAAAGCTTCCTTTTCATTTTTAAAAAGGTTAATTTTTAAATAATTTTTTAAAAAAAGATATTTCAAAGAAAATTACTTTCAAAATTTTTTCTATATAAAAGGATATTTTCAAAAAGATTGTTTCTAAAAGATATTTTTATAATATTTCAATTAATCAATAACAACTACACTTTATTTTACTCCACTTGGGATATTTTGTATTTATACATTACTTATTCTTACAATGGATGATTTATGACTAATTTTACCAAGGATAGTATTCAAATTTACTTGATTCCTTTGTTAGTACCCTTAAAATATTCAATTTCATCTGATCATTAGACATTTAATTTCATATAATTATACATATCTTTTATCATGGATATGTTTATTTCCTAAACCATATATCATTTTGCATACGGTGTTTACTTTGATAGTTATTTTATTATCTGGGGAAATATTTATAAATCATTATTCTTTATTCAATAGAGGTATTTGATAGGGCATATTATTTATTAATTAAATATATTATTTGTTATAAGTAATTAATTGGACATGAAGTGATGGGTGGGGCCTAGAAATTATATATCCCCTTGATAAATTAATATGTACTCATGAGACAAATTAGTTACACAAATTAAATGTGTTTCGATATTTAGATTTAAACTATCTGGAGGATGGATATTGAAAGTAGATGTTTTCATGTGCTTGAGACATGGCGTCAAATAATTAAGAATTTCATTAAATTTTGATTCAGTATTTATTATCCATGAGATTTTCACTATAACAATGTATATAGATTCATTTCATTATCACTTTACTGATTAATTGGTATGCATGTTTAGTTATTTAGAATGACATATTTACTATTCTAATTGATTCTTTATTTATTCTAAAATAGTATACCCTTACCGAGAATTTGATCTCACCCTTATTTTATTTCCTTTTAATAGTAATCTAAGAATCCTACAATAAAAGATAAGCATGGATATATAACATTGAATAATGTTATCCTAGAATATGTTGAAATTAGTATATTCATTTTCAATGAAAAACTCATGTATGTATCTGGTTTAACATGACTAGTAAACTCTTTTGTACTTCGGGGATTGATTCCCTTTAAACATGCCAATGCAGTGGTAGTAGACCCCAGATTCAGGATTTCTAGTGTCCGGTCAGTACATTGATTTTATGGGAGTGCATGATTATTGTCTCTAGATGAGATCAAAGTAGTTATGCTGGTTACACATAGTTACAATGAGATATGAATCATAGAGAGTCTATGTGTGGACCGATGATTGATTATTTTGATAGAATGACTTGGATCATGGTTTTTCAAGGTTTTAAAGGATATGAGAGGTTTACCTTTGTGGAGAGAGGTATTATTTTTAACATAAGATGTCAGGGAGTGACATGATAGATGAATGTTGCTCTATATGTATAATATAATAATTCTAATAACCTGGAGCATGAGTTTATTTTATAATAACGATAAAGAATACATAGAAAAACATAATCAGGATATATCATTTTAGAAATATCATGAAACTACATACATAAATGACCATTATATTATATTGAAAAATGAATAAAGATCAAATGAAAACAAAAAAAATCATTTTAATTTCTCTTTGAAATTATAGAAATAATATATTGTATTATTCATGGTTTCATGTGGAAATGAGAAACAAAATACTAAGGAATGAGTTAAGATTCTCAGTAATGGGTAGTTTACAAGAGATGCTATCACAGAATAAGTATGGAATAAATAATATAATAGGAATTAATAAATTTAATTATTTCATTAATTAGTTTAATATATCCATGGATATCATGAATATATAAATAATCACATAGAAAATTAAAAAAATGATTTCATAGTGATATAATGTATAATTTCAGACATATTAATCTTACCATCATTCTCTCATTCCAAGACATATTTAATAACATCAAGGACCCATGCTAAGATATCTTACATACCATCAAAGATTCATTCTAATACATTATACTTATATGGGTATGGCATAAAAAAATTATCCTTACTAGTTTATCTCAGGATACCTACTGCTGCATTGATGAAGTTATATAATTTTGAGCCCCACCCATCACTTCATAATTAAAACACATTCATAATATAAAATAAATGACTAATAAGAAAATACATAATAAAATTTTCATAGTAATTAATAACATCCAAATAGGAATAAAAAATGTGTGATATTTCAATACATTACCTAATCAATCGAACAATGATGCTATCTAGTGAAAATATCATTATCAAATTAGAAACAATAATATATTCACAATGTAATGGAAATCACCATTATCAATGGAATGGTAACAAGGTAGTAGTTATAAGTAATTTCATGGGGTGGGGATATCAATAATAAATAATATTTTATTAATGTTTATGATGTTCTCGTGACCCATCCAATGCATATACCTCAAAAGTGTCAAATATGGTATATTTTTAGGCCCACTAGGTGTGCACCAAGTAATGGTTGAGTTAATAGAAAACCAAACTTTTTTATAGTTATTCCGATTTGGTAATTCTATTATAGATCATGAATCATTTTTTTTCAATCACTCATGTCATTTCTAGGAAACCACATAATCATTAATCTACACAAATTTGACATATTTTACTTCTATTGGAATTTTTAAGGATAATATTTAATTATAAATGTAGAATAATATATGATAATGGTGATATATTTTCTTATGATATTATTATTAATATTTATAAGTGGGTTATAATAATATTTCTCATTGAAAATAAATTTTAATGGAGAGACTGCAAAAATAAAGCTAGAGTAGAAGTTTGTAACCCTTATTTGTGCATAATAAAGGATTAGTAAAAGGTTATAATGAGGATGAATTAATAATATCTAATTAATAATGAATAAAATTTATGATAATACCATATAATAAAAAATAATTTAAGTATGTAAAAAAATTTAAATGAAAATATAACAATGAAATGAAACTAAAAGGAAAGAGGGTGATTGGAAACCCTAACTTATATGATAGCCTCTTAAAGATTAATAAGAACTCCTCAGAACCATAGAAACCCCGTAGATCGAATATTGAGAAGTAAAATGATAGGAAATTCATGATTAATATATTTTTAGTGTTTATGGATGTGATAGTTGATGGAAGTTATCGCCTTTTATAGGTTAAAAAGAGGGACATTCCTTGAAAACTTATGTTAGGTGAGGGGTAAAGGTTAAATAACATGGGACTTATGTGATCTAGGAAAGGGGATTTTAGTGGGACACATGGTTATGAAATTTAATCCTAAAAATATATTATATACCTTTTTTCATTTATGATTACTAAAATTCAAGATATTGTATATTATGTATTTTACCCCTTATTAACTAGTTTAAATATTTACCATGGTAATTATTTTTTACCAAAAATATAATAAGACCCTTATTACTAAATTATGACGTGAGGATTCCAAATCTGGACTTCATTTAAGTTCAATTGAATTTATAAATTTGAAAAATTAACTTTTTAAATTAAAATATATAATGTATACAAGAACCTTTTTTTATAAAAAAACATTTTTTAAAATTTTTAGGTGTTCTTGAAACAATAAATTTTCATAAATTTGTAATTATGTAACTAAAATGGATCAAATTGAATGAAATTGTTATGAGTTAGAATTTTGATATTCATTTGAATTTGTTTTTGAGAATTTACTAAGCTTTGAAATTTTTCATGTCAAAAAAGTTGACCAATATGGATATCCCTCAACCTCAAGGCCCATGAATCCACCTATCCACCGAGAGTGATCCGGATTTACAAGATTGTACCTAGGGAGATCTGCCTAAGTTTTAGAAGTTGGATGATGGACAACAACGTTCTTGGGTGGGCCTCACCCTGGATAGGCGATGTGGTGCGACATGACACCTATATATGTTGGTGGAAGTGATTATGGGAGCCAAACTGGGTGTAGAATTTTGAGCTAAGTAATAGATGTGTATAATTTTAATTTATCTCCAAACACTTCTTCTATTTTGTTATGAGAAACAAAAACACCAATCGCTATTCATTTAAATAAATATGAAACTGATTCTTGCTACAGTCGCTTGCCCACACTTGGCGGTGTGAGCACCACTGCCCCATGCCACCTACCACCTTTGAAACTTGTCTACCATCACCTAAACCACTGTAAAACTATTATAACTTGTCCACCTAAGCACGAGGTCAATCCATCCTCCATTACCAATACTGCTACCACATTGAATTAACTCCTAGACTCTGTTTTAACCACCGTGAAGCCAATTCGAAGCTTCATTCGACCACATCCAAGGCTAGATGAAGGTGGATTCCATCACTACTACTACACCTCCACTATCTCTTCCACTTCTACCAAGTTCCAAAAACACATTGAACCACCACCCTACACTGAATGCACCATAATAATAAAAGGATCTTCCATTTTGTCCATAAAAAATCATAAACACCTGATTTTATCACGTGATTCTAAAAATAATAGAATGTCTCAAGTATTTTTAAATGAAAAGATTGGAAATGATTATTCTGTAAATGATGAGGAGGATGAGGTTCCTCCAAACTATTAAATAAAGGATATAACCTTATGCATTGAGGAGTTTCACACACACTAGACACCACACCAAGGGTTGAAGAATCTAGAATACCGCTATGTTTATTGTTTATTTATTTTATTTCATTAATTATTATTCTCATTTGTTTTATTCATTATATAATTTGAAAAATACATTATTAATTAATATAATTCTATCATTTTTCGAAGTGTTAAACCATATATTAATCTTTTTCTTCTGATTATTATTATTATTTATTATTTACATCTTATTTAAACAACTTCTTATTCAATTTTATTTGATTTCTTCTTATTTTATTTTTATTATTTCATGTGTTTCTTCTTATATTTTAATTTTATTATATTCTTCCTATATATACCATTATAGTTATTTTATTTTCATCTTCTCTTCTCTATTTCCACCAAGTGATATTTTACCCAAAAATAATGATGGGGTGACTCGAGGCTTAGCGTAGGGGTGGTTAGGTGTTTTTGAATTCTTTAGAAAATTTTATTTTATGTTTTTGGTAGATGTGTGTATCTTACACGGGTGTGGAGATTTCCCCTCGTGATGTAAAAATAAAATATAATTCTATTTCATTATATTTTTGACATGTTTTATTAAAGATGGATCTTGATTGACTCTCTCACCTTGCATTTAAAGTGTTGTGTGGATATTGAATCATCCTTTAAAATTAATAATCATTTCTTAGATGTGGTTGTAGGGATCATCAATGTGATTTGGTATGGTATAAATGCCCTAATTTATATAAATTTTCCATTCAGTTTAAATACGGGTCGGATGCGGATCCTCATTGTTATTTGTGATGTTTCCTTGATTTAGAATGTTTGTGTGAAAACTATGTCAAAGAATTTGATATTATTAGTCATCTTCAGATTGAAGGTATCTTTCATCAACCTATTCATACTTTTGAAGTGTTCTAGACATCCCCGCTCTGAGGATAGATCAAAGTGAATGTGGACGATGCCTTTAAGGGGAATCTGGGTCCCTCGGGTTGTGGTGCTATATTCATATAACACCATGGGAAATGCCTTGGTTTTATCTATGGTGTCTGCAGAATTGACTCATCCATAGATTCTGAAATGATAAGTGTGATTCATATGGATTCATTCACCATGAAACAGGGATGGAATAATATTTGTATTGAATGTAATTGGACTACAATCGTTCATACCATTTGGAATGGATTGGGGAATCTTTCTTGGCCACTTACAACCCATTGGATGAATTGTATTCAATCACTCTTAGAGATCAGTTATATTGTCACCCACACCTTCTTATAAGCTAACATGGTGGTAGGTGTTCTTTCTAAAAGGGGTGTTAACAAAGACATTACCTGGCTGGTTGACCTTCCAGGTGATATTCTTCCTTTTTATGATAATTCTTGTAAAATTGTTCCATTGTTCAGAATTTTGTAATATCTACCTTTTTATTATTGTATTTTCTATTTTGGTCATTGAACAAGGCCTCAACTATTAAAAAAAATTATTGGATGAAACAAAATATGATGGACTGATACTTTGGAATATTTCACATTATCAACTGAGATATTCCATAAACATTGATTAAATTAAGAGGGAGATTCAGATTTATTAAGGATTTAAAGATTTGAAAACACTAAATAAAATGATATTAATTTATCAAGATATTTCATGATTTTATTATAAAACTAAATTCAAAAAAATATAATAGAATAATGATATAATAAATAAACCAAAATCAGGACCAAGTTCTATTTTTTTAACTTTATTCTATTTATAATTATATGATGAAGTATATTTACTTGTATTTTCATTATCTTAGAAATAACCCCAAAAAAGAATCATTTATTTCATAAAGTAATAAAAAAATTAGTGTTTTTGTGAATTTTGTTAATTGAGTAGACAAAATGAGAATCTCCTCACGTGAGATGACATTGGTTAGCCATTAGGATAAACTAAGTTTTTTTTTAAATTTTCTTTTTCTATGCTCATTGATAGAAATATTGTGAAACCCTGCACTATTTCCAAGAATATAATTAGTATTTTATTTAATTATAATATTTTTACATTTTATATAGTTTTAATTTCATTAAAAAAACAAAAAACACCCATTAAAATAATTTCCCTGATGTATTAAAACATACCATATCTTTGTGTATGGAATGAATACTCAGTAGTGTATGAGAAATAAGAAGAAGATAATATTTTTGAAAAAGTACAAGTGATTTAACATTTAAATTACATAAAAAAACTAGATATAAAAATTGGAAGAGCACTTGAATATGTTCACGTATTAATTGAGAAACTAGAACCTGACCCATACACGGGAGATCAACCAGACCTGGATGACATCTAGAATGAGTTTAAGGATTGAAATGACCATCCCATTTCTTAAAATAAATAACATACAACACCATTGAATAATACACCACCCAAGTGGTTGAATTTTAGGAGAATATGGCGCAACCTGACTGCTTACCTCTCACCGAAAATGTCCAACTTCAAGATGCACTCATTATTAAAAAAGTGATTGAACTAAAAAACCGAAAGAAATCATCTTCTTTTGAATTTTATTTTTTTAATATTTTTCAATATTATTTGAGAATAACATCAATTTGTTTTAATTTTTATATTTATTCAACCCTTATTTTTCCTAAGAGGAAGTCAAAGAAACAACACCTGCACCTATTAAAGAACACAAGGAACTCCCACGTTTAAATTAACATTCATTTGGGGAAGCCCATGAAGAATTCCATGTTGTTGAGTCTAAGGAAAACAAGACATAGTTTACTCTCTTTGAAATTGATAATTTTAATTTCAATTTAAATATTTTTCATTTAAAAATAACTACACACTTTCTCTTTATACATTCAATTCAAGAATACCTTGTTTAAGAAATAATAGAAAAGAAATAGGATGAATCACAAGTAGAAAAAAAGAATTATGACAATACATACTTCCTCCTAGCCTATCCATGAAATCTGGACTTAATTGTGAAGGGGGTGGAGCTATTATACTATATATATGGATCAATCCCCACTAAGAAAGAAGGAGTGAAAGCTAAGAAAAGCCACATGTGATGGTTTGATTCCAAGTAGATCCACCCACCATCAAACTATAGATAATAGTTATTATATCTCTTTGGAGGTAGTAAAAATTAATGGATTACTTGGGAGATCATACTAAGAATTATCCTTTTACTTTTTTTAGGAATATAAATTTCAATTTCATTCTTAAGAATTAGTTTTGGAAGAACCCTCACTCCCTCTATTATTTTTTAGCTTTAATGGAATGATCCTTGTGTTTAATTGATTAATTATATTTTGTAGGAACATGATGGCACAAGTTATCCAAAAAATTGTGGAGGATGAATAATAAAACTTTATTTAAATAGTGTTTTCATTCTTACATTATTTATGTTCAAACTCTCTACATTTTTTAAAAACAGCTGATTTTGACCTTTAAATTAGAAATTAAATTCCCATGTTTGAATTATATCTTTACTTTACTTATCTAGGAGACACGAGTTTCATAGAAAACCTATGATTCCATGTTTTAGATTTAAATGATAAATGATATGGAAATATAAAAATGAATAATTTAAGGATTTGAGCGATGCATGTATATTGAAATTAGAAATAATGATTGAATGGAATTAGATGATTCACGTAAATTAAATTTACCTATCATTTTTCAAACATTGAATTTCGAAAATTCATGTGAATTTATTTTTTATTGTTAATCATGCCATGAGTGATTGTCTAATTTTATATGTCTATTCTTATGAGGATTTATGGACTAAATATTTTATATTATATTTTGAGCGTATTTCTTGATTGATATTTGGACATTCCACCTTCCATAAAAAGAACTAAAACTTGTCAAAATTAATGGATTAAAAAAAACACATTTTAAATTATTGATACATAATTTGAAAAGATCTTATCCTTGAAGAAAAACTTTACATCAATTCTTGTTTATCCAATTTAAACCATGAATGATCATATTTTGAGATAGCTATGTTCCAAGCCATTTTTTCTATTTCTAGAAGTCATTCAGTATTTTTTCATGATATTTAAAGATGAGGTTTGGGTGTGATGTGATTCATGGTGGAAGGGATGAAATGAATTATAATGAAAAAGTATGGGAGTGCCTAATTTTTGGTATTCATAACGTTTGTTTCATGATACATTGTACTATAAAGTTTTTCCCTTCTTAAGGAAAAAAGTAAATGAAAGAAAACATATTTAGAATTAGTTTTGACTTGGAAGAATTAGAAATCCCTATTATTGGACTAATGATTTTTTTTCATATATAGTCAAGGGGTGGTTATGAGATTCATTATAATAATAAATTTTGAAAAATGAAGGAAAATGACATGAAAAAGTACATTCCAAAAAATTATATCAAATTAGATAAAAATTCAAAAAGTTTCCAATAATTCATTATAGTTTATTTGATCATGAACATCACTTTGAGTTTTTGGAAATTAGGATTTGTCATAGTTTGAAGGGGATGATTTCGGTTAGCTTTCATTTTTTAGATCCTACATTGTACAATTAAGATAAGCCTTATCCTTTAGAATAATTTTTAAACATCAATTTCTACCTACCTTAATACATAGATTCGTTAGAACCTTAATTGAAATATACTCAGGATGTTTTATGAATTTTTTCCTTTACAAAATGGAGAAATTAGTTTCTTTTAAAGCCAATGGATAAGGAGCATTTTCTCATGATCTGAGAATAACTATACTTGAATTATATCACGATTCATGAGATAAAATATTCAAAAGGGACGTTGATCAAGGTTTGGCATGCTTTATAATATTGAATTACAGAGTAGAATAAATGAACAAATAAGTCCATCATTTTCAATAGTAAAAGGTAAAATAGACGAGTTGGTTGTTTCTTTTTTAAATAATGAAATTAAATTGATATTTTTTGTGGATTATTAAATGTTTGATTTAACATTGATAATTGTTTTATTTTATTTCTATGAAATTTGAATAATGATAAAATTGGTACCCTCTAAATTTGATATAGAGATTTAATGATTGTGGAAAATCATGGTTTAATTGTGGGGGTATTTTACACACATGATTTTCATGAATATTTTTAGACAATATTCAATTTTTTTAAGTGGATTTGTGAAAAAATACCAATGAAAGAAATTAATTTAATAATTTGTAAGAATTTATAATAATGGAACTATAATTAATTAAAATAAATGAAAATTTTGAAAATTAGTTGTTTGATATTTATTATAATATGTTATTGATAATTTATAAATAATTGAATATTTGTAGGTAAAAAAGTGGGCCAACATGGACATCCCTCAACCTTAAGGGCTGTGAAGCCACCTAGACTGCATGAGTGGGCCGGCCAGCCAAGAATAGCTTGAAGGAGATCCAAACGAGTGGAAAGAGTGAGACCATGGAATACCAAAAGCATGTGTGGGCCTTATCCCATATGATCCACATGGTGGGGCATATCCCATATGTATTTGTGTGCATGTGATTATGGGATTGAAAAATAGCGTTGGATTCTGATCTTGGTACCAGACACATTTCATTTTAAAAAATCACCAAACCCTTCTTCCCTTTAAATATGGGACACAAAAACATCAGCAATTTTTCATTTTAACAAATATGATTCCACTTCATGCCATATTCTCTCTCCGATACTCGGACACATGAGCGCTTCCACTCCTCACCACTTATCACGTTCGAGACTCATTAGCCACCATATGCACCACCAAAGAACTACTACAACCAAGATTCCAAAGCTTAGGGTTAATCCATCCACTAATGCTAAGCTAAATACCACCTTATATTAACTCATGGAACCTATTACAATGACAATTAATTTAGTATGGACCTTCATATTACAACATAGATGGCATGATGAAGGAGGATTCCACCACAAGTATTGTACATATACTACTAAATAAATGTACAACAAGATCCATTTCCACTTTGAACCACCACCACTCACCCAATGTACCACGAAAGAATTCTGTCTACCATGTTGTCTATAATATATCATGAACCATTGATTTTATTAGGTGTTTCCAAAAATAAATGTGGGTATTATGTGTCTTTAAAAGAAATGATTTTGAAGGATTCTTCCATAATTGAGGATGAGGCCAAGGATCCTCCCCACCTATAAAAGTATAATTTTTACACCCACTAGACACTACACCATGGGAGGATTGCCCTAAAATACTACTTCCTTTTTTTCTTTAATTTTTATTCCTATTTTTTATTCTTTATGTTACTTCAAGCATAGTTTCATAATTAATATAATTCATGCATTTTTCTAATTGTTTCACCTTATATTCTTCTTTTTCTTATTATTATATTTACCTCTTATTCCCACTTTTTCTTATTCAATTTTATTTTAGTTCATATTCATTTATTTTTATTATTTCTTGTATTTTTTTTAATTTTCTTACATTGTCTCTGTCTCTATATAATTTTTTAAGTTTTTTTTTATTTTTTTCTTATGTTATCTATTTCCACCAAGTGATCTCTTACCCTCTATAATGAGGGGCTTAATTGAGTCCTAGACCAAGGGAGGTTAGGAGTTCTTGAATTATTTCTTAATGTTTATTTTATGTAGTGGTAGGTGTGAGTGGAATGCATGGGTGTGGAAATTTCCTCCCATAAAATGAAACTCAAATATACTACTATATTTTATTTTATTTCTTTTCCCTATCTTAAATTGATTAGGTATTTATATGGTGGAGTTGATCCAATCAAAGAATAAAACTACATAAAATGGATCCAAGTACTAGAATATGTCATACTCTTGAATAAGGTATTCTATCAACCTTGATTACATTAGGAGATATGATTTATTTTTCCTAAGTCATTCAGGATTTGTAAAAACTAAATAAAAGTGTAGTAATTCATTATGATATTTCATGATTTTATTATCAAACTAAATTTAAAAAAATAAAGGAGAAGAATGATATAATGAAAAATAAATCTCAAGAAGAAGTTCCATTAAAATATTTTCATTATGTTTAGAATTACATTTCAATGTTTATTTACTTTTATTTTCATAATATTTGAAAATTTAAAAAAACCCAAAAACATATTATTTCATTCATAAAATAATAAAAACAATAAAAATAAGTAGTGTTTAGGTTAATTATATTAAGTATAAAAACTGAGAAATTCCTCATGTGAGATGACCTAGGTCAGTCCTCGTGTTGTACTTAAAATAAATTTAGAAATTTTATTTCACCACACCCCACAACAGTTAGGCTTTCAGTTATTAATCATATAACATATCAATCAGTAACTAAAAAAATATTAATATGTTTTTTAATGCATTGAAACATTATACAATATTAATCCTTTGAAATTGATCATTTTAATTTATTATGATAAAAATATGGAATGTTTAGAAAAAATCATATTGTTGAAAGATTACCCTTTTCTAATGGGAATTAATATTTACGTTGGTAACTTATATTTTTCATAATGACCTTATTAACTAATTTTGATAAGATGATTAAAAATTTTAAAAACTTTTTATGTAAATGAATTTTTACTAATATAAAATTTAATTATTAATAAAATACTTATATGTTTTAAAATCACACATTTGGAACTTAAAATTTTAAAACTCTTCTTCGATTAAATATAATTTTATTACGATATATATGTGTGTAATTATATTTGTATTTATATATTAATTTACATTTTTAAAATGTATTACTTATTAATCATATTATTATTAAATATTTTTATTCATTTTATTGTGACGTTTAATAAATAACAATTATAATACCATAGTTGGTTCTCAGGTCTTATATTATATTCCCTAAATAATTTATTTGTTGGAATTTGTGGTATATATGAATAGATGAAAAAATTATGGAAATAATTCCTCATTATTTCTTTAGTCTCCAATGTTTATTCATTTATCTTATGATCACTCCAATTAACTTTTACCAACCTTATTTTATGATTCCATTACACTGGCACTATAATGTCAAGAATTTAGAAAATCACTTCATTATATATCATTTATGTTACAGAATAATTGTATTAGTTGTTAGTATGTGAATTTGGGTTGGTATGTAATTATTTATCATTGATACATGAATGACATCTGATAATTTAGAGAGGTTGGGTGGAAATTCCAATCAATAAGTCACATTACCAATCCTCTCCAAAATATCAAAATGTCTAATGTACATCAAAATTAACATTCCCTTCTTACCAAAACTTATAACTACTTTATGTTTTAATAAATTCATGAAGACATGATCCCGTAATCAGAATTCCATTTCCATAATTTAATTATCAACAAAGTTTTTCTACCTAATCTGTGCGGCCATGATATGATTCTGGACCGTTCTAACCTTCTCATTCATCTCCTTAGTGGGTTATGGTCCAACTAGCCTACCTTCCACTACATCACCTCACAAGGGTTGAGGGTGACATATTTACTTATACAAGGCCACACAAGGTGCCTTTTTTATACTACAATTAAATATATTGGTTAATAAAAATTTCTCTATTAGTATGTATGGGTCTCATTTTTATAAAAGGAAAGTGATCAGGATTCCAACATATCCTCTAATGTTTTGATATTTATCTTAGATTTCACAACTATTTGTGAGTGGAAGGTGGTTCTAAAGTGTATCTCTTTGTTTAAATAATTTTAAAGTCTCCCAAAAACATTCTATGTAAAGTGAGTGTCATAATTTGACATAATTGATAAAGGATAACCATAGAGTCTCTGACCATCATTGTTATTGATCTAATCATTACATTCAAGGGAATTACCATCACTTATCTCTATAAAGTTTTATGACTTGGTGTGTCAATCCATAATGAATTAAGTAACACAATTATACTTAGATTTCTTAGGAAGTTTAGAAATAATGTTAATTATGATGTCATACCATTTATACATTGATATATAGAGGGGTTTCATTTCAACCTTCTAGATTTTTTTTTTCAACTTTTAATTTTTGTCACACTATACATCTTAACAAATACTAATTATTTTATCAGTTCATTTTTTCCTACTAAGAGTTCTCTATTTGATCCCAATACATATTGTAACTAAATGGATGTACAGGGAAATTTGAGCCATGTGATTCATCCAAAAAATCTCTCTTTATCTTGGATAATGATGATATAAATATTATATTTTCAAATTTAATCACAAAATCATCATAGTTGATGTTTATAAATATAACATATTTTATGGATTTCATCTTATTTTGTAATCCAGTATAATCCTTGTAAAAAATTTCATCTTATGTAATAAATATGGTTGTGAAATTACTTTGAAAAGAAATAACGTCTCTTATTCCTTAAGGATTTCCATATCCATCTTTTCTATATCCTTGAATTTTGGATCCCTGTATATACTCAATTTGGGTTAGATTCCATGATCATTTCTTCTCAATGTATCTTCCACCCTTTTTTATTTATGGGTTGGTAGTATATTGTGAATTCATAGTTCTTGAGTAGTTATTCCAATTTAATTTTTCTCATGTTCAGATCCTTCTACATGATTATAAAAATCAATCTTTTATGATCCATATATATGTGACAACATTCACTATTAAGACAGTGTTTCTATATCTTCAATGGAAATTTTATAGCTACCATCTCAAGATCATGAGTCTTATATTTTTTATCTTGTCTTTTTTATTTTTCTTTATTCATAAGCAATAAATCTACAATTCTGAAATAGAAAAAACCCTAATCTTTTCTTTAAAGAATCATTTTATATAATAAAACCTTCAATACTAGATGGAAAGGTTAATACTAGTGTATTGATTAATCTCTTATTTTATTCCTCAATGTTTTCTTCTTATTTATCTAACAAAGTGAGTATGATTCATATATGAATCAACTTGGTTAATAGATTATATAATATGGAAAATAATTGAACAAATTACAAATAGTAAACAAATATTACAAAGAAACTACATCTCCTAGTTATATTTTTATTTGGGACATTATTTAAAAACATTAGTCTTTGTAAGATCAACTGATATTTCATCCTTAGAGACAATATATCCCAGAAAATGAACTTTTAGAAGCTAAAATTCACACTTACTAAATTACACATATAGTTTTTTTCCCTTAGATTTTCAAGGATGATACATAAATAATCTTTATGTTATACATAAATCTTATTTTATATATAGTTATTATCAATAAACACTTTAATAGATTTATCATGATAATCCTTGAATACTCTATTCATTAAATACATGATCAAAAAAGGTTTATTAGTTAACCAAAAAGGAATTACTCTGAACTTAGTTCCCATACATTGTGTATAGATATATCTTTGATATATAATCCTTTTTAATTTTATATAATGATAAAAAATTCTTATTAATATTTGATAAGTATTGATACCATTAGAGTTAATCAAACAGATTATAAATATGAGATAATTAATAATTTGTATTAATAGTAATGTAATTTATTTCACTACATTCAATAATAACCACATAAACCCTTATTTCTTCTTCATAAATAAAATAGGTTATCCTAGGGAATATGAATCCCTTACCACACAACTCTTGCAACTATTTCTTTAATTCCACAGGATCCATTATATATGGAGGATTGGATATGGACTTCACATGAGTGATGAGATCAATAGAGAATTCAGCATCATGATCATGTGTATATCCATTTCATTAAGTGGTTAATACATCAATATAATTGATCAAAATGGACACATTATCTATTCTAAGGATATAATTTTCATTCATTTATTCATATTCCATTATAATTTAATTAATATGAGACACTCATGGTGTTTCTAAACCTTAATCTAGAGGTGAAACCCATCCTTTAAAAATAAGGGACCCTATTCTGTCCTTAAAATTTGAAATATCCTTCTCTTGAAAGTAAATTCTCCTTTTATAATTTTCTTATGAAATCTAAAATAAGGACTATGTAAAATATAATCATTTTAATAAAAACTAGGTTTCAAAATAGTGAGACACTTTTAATTTTAATAAGGATAGAGCAATTCAGTTTCATCACCAAAATATTTCAAGAATGAGTTGTAACTTATAACTTTTTCTTTAGTGTATTAGGCTATTATACAATATTTTTAGAAAACATGAAACATATGAATGAATGAATGTATAAAAAATCAAATAATTTTTTATATGAATTTTATTTTATGATCAAATCACCTGCAATGACATAAATCGGTACTTTAAATTATACTGTAGTGACAGTATAATGTCAAACAATCTCTTTTGGATATATCTGAGGTGGATTTCTATAAATATTGTGGAATTTATTTTAACTATACCCCATCTCCATTAAATTTATGTTATCAACAATTGTGTATTAATTATTTTCCATTCACTAGTTTTCATTATTCCGGTGACCCAAGTATAACATACATACATATTCTATCATTTAAGATGAAAACTTAATGTATCTCACAATAATACACACCCTAAAACTGTGAATGTTTAGTGTCATGAAATAATATATAAATATTAAATCTAGATAAATAAAGTGTTTGGTATCATAAGAACATATAAATCCTTCAAGAATGTTTATATAGATGAAAAATAATTTTATAAATGCATTAGAAATATACTTTAAAAAAAAGAAGAAAAATCCTTTTCTTTTGGTAACATTTTAAAACTAAAAAATACCAAAATTATAGGAAATTTATTTTATTTGAAAAAATATGGAATCTTGTAATGTAATATTCATAAAAAACATGGGTTATGATATAGGGAAAAGGTGGTTAAGCTTTAAATGTTAGAAAACATTGTTTTGGGGAATTTGTAAGAAAAATCAAAATAAACCATACAAAAAATTAAAAATATTTCCCTTTAAATATTCAATGTAAATTTAAATATAATATCATTTTTACATTATAAATTTTTTAATTTTATGAAATAATGGTCTTGAATTAATATTAAAAACATGGATATGGAAGAGAATATTTCCATACTGTAAAGAATAGATAAGGTTAGACTTACTTATAATAAATTTTGGATTAATTTGAGTACTAAAGAGTGAAAAATGAAATTAAAAAAATTTAAACCCTATAAATATCTATATAAGAATAAAATATATGTGTTTTAAGAGATAAATTTTTGATAATCCCCCTATAAGAAATTTTAACTGTAAATAATCCAAATTAGAAATGAGATTGTAAAATAAAATCTTACCACAAGTCCCAACTTGATTCAAATGTGATATAAATTATAGTATAATAAATTTATATTTATTATATACCAATACTATAATTGTATTACTACTTATCTTACTATATATAGTTATCCCGTAACTTTTAATTACCCATGTATTTAGAAGTCTTTAGTAAAATTAATATTTATGTGTCAACTATTCCATTTTCCATGTAATTTTTGATTTAATAGTTCCAGTACTTGTTCCTTGTTCATGGTTTAAAAATATTTATAATGTCATAAATATAATATTTATTTAGTATATAAAATTTTAAAACTATTTATGTATAATAGTGATGAATAATGAATTACATCACCTCATAGACGTGTTAGTGTGCATGAATGCACATGCGATTCTTTCATTTTTCAATGAATAAAAAGAGTGGTAGTTGAATAAAAATTTATTTTTTAAAAAATGTAATCATTTTATAAATATTAAATATATTTATTAAATCCACATATATAACCACTCATGATTGGAAGTGATGAAAAATTAAATACATCACTTCATTGATGTAGTAGTCCGCACACAAACATGAGAAACGTTTTCATTTTCTATTAGATGGAAAAGAGGTAAATGATGATAATTACATAAAAATAATAATATTTATATAAAATAATGATATTTATTATATTATTTTGAGGTGGTTATAAAATATTTAGAGTAGGAAGAAGAATAAATAAACTTAAAAGAACTCGGTTAACACTATTACCTATTCTTTGGATATCTTACTTTAGATTTCACCATAAGCCTTTTATGTTTGGTATTTTTTTGTGAACATGACATATAAGAATTGGGTATGAGAGTTAAAAATTTATTTATAAATACATTTTTAATATAATGTGCTCAATGTGCATATATAAGTGATGAGAGGGTGATCCATTTTATAAGTGACAGAAGTGGAATTCTTATAAATAATTAGAACATTAAAATTAATAAAATTAGTTCTCATTAAAATAATATCCAATTTAGTCCAATTTAATAGAAAAAAAAGTTAATGTTGAAATCTTTTAGAAAAAATTGGTCTTCCATAATTGATAATTGTGGCCTTATCTGTTAGGTCCCCCTATTTTAGCCTTTACTACGGTGAAATTTTTTTAAGATGGTAACTTATTTCTATGCCAAAAAATTAATCTGAACCTATTAGAAAATATTTATTATGATTATTTGAAATGTGTAATCCACTTTAAAAGATTCAATTTATAAAGGTAGTGGAAAACAATTCCAATATATGTGCACAAAATTCAAAAAAACCATTTTTACAAAAAATATGTATCTTGATGAATAAAAAAACAATATTCACATTTCAAACCTAGTAACAACCATTATATTAAATTAAATTTATATTAGTAACTATCTTATCTAAAAATTTCGTTAATAAAATCATAATTAAATATTTATTTAATTAATTATGATAATAAAATTATACACATAAACAATTTGTTTCTGAAGAAAAAAATATCTATTTTTACCTTAAAATTAATTTATCCTCATATATAACCATTTTATAATCAATTTATGAAAGATTATTAATTTTTACACAATTATAAAAAAAACAATTATCACCATTTTAATAGTAAATACCAGAAAAATTACATTTTATATATAAATAAAACAATATTTGTATACAAAAATACTTCTTTTAGCCAATAAATATAAGAAATATATTCCTTATCATTACTTAACCAGTCCATAGTTTCCATTAAGTGATTTATTAAATGAAATTCATAAATAATTTTTATTTGTATCATTACTAAAAATTATTAAATCTACCCAAAATAAGTAATGGTAAAAAATAGTTCAAAAAAATCACTTTATAATCAATTGAATTTTATTAAGTAAATTAGACCCCTTTTTATTTTATAAAATAATTTATTTTATAATTTTCATAACTTATTTCATTATTTAATGAAGTTCACCATTTTATGAATAATAATATATCATTTATAATGAATTTATTAAAAGATAAATATATTCTAATATCTCAAAGAGTTACATTGATGTACTTTATCTCCATAGTTAAAGCATACTATTATTCCATTTAAGAAAGACCCTATGTGATTTTGACACAATTATTTCAGGATGGGAGTTTTAGCCTTCACTTGTTATCCTTTTCTAAATTCATATAAAAATGGTGATAAACCATTTTTTTTATTTTGATTCCATATGAAAGTATAATAATTAAAGAAATCATTATCAGTCATAATGAAACTTTTCATAATATCTTATCACTATGAAAATGACTGAGATATGCATTCCCTTAAAAGACATGGTTTTAATCTACCAAATAATTTATTGATTTTACTTTTTTGTGTTTGTATGTAATCCACATCATGTCTTTCTGACCCGATCAATTTAGCACTATATCTATAAAGATTTTTCTATTCCTTTTATCATATATTCTAAAATTACTTTTCTATGGTATTGATCGCATGGTTATCATGGACTACTGCCAAATAAAATTTTTTATTTTATTAAACATTGAATGTAGCATAGTGCTGACCCATATCATTTCCCAATGGGGATGTGTGGGTTTTTTCTTCTCTATTCTATACACTTATTTATTTTTATATTTTTTATAAATTTTTAAAAAATAAAAAGTTTTTTTCCTCATTTATTTGATTTATGAATCTAAGAAAAATTAAATAGAAGATATAGTCAGGGTGAAATAGTCAGTCCAAGATTAGGTTAACAGTTAATATTATTATACTTTTTAAATTTAATAATACAATAGATAATACACTCAATATAATTCATGTATCACCATCCTCTACTAAAATTGTGAAATCCTATGTTATTTCAAATATCTCTATGAAACACTGAACTACTCTTCCTCTAGTGTTTCATTTGATAAAAAATCCATGACCGTAAAAAATGCCTCAAACTCCACCCAATCACATATTGTATAGTTAAATCCCCAAATCCATCAATTTCATTACATATGAAGAGGATTGGGACTATAAATACCCAATCCTTTTACACATACTATCACATGATTTTAATTATAAAATTTAATTAAATACAAACCATGGTCAAAAAATCCAAGTGTATTTGGAGGACGATGTACATAATTAGAAAAAATGAAACAAGAATAAAACATATTTTTATCAGTTTACACAATGAGATCCAAATTCCCTTTGATCTCTAACAACTACATAGGATAACCTGTACAATACATAGACAAAAGGGGTAAGCTAAAAAGACCAGTAAGGGAGTAAAATTGGAAATAAATCATAGAACATGAGTGAATATGAATTACATGATAACATAAAATGAATGCATAATGAATAAAAAAATTATGAATAACATATGAAAACTAGAATGATATGATCATGGAAACATGGGAATGGGGAAGAACATATAACATGACATAAACACTAGTTAGGGTTAACTGGAAATATGATATCACATGGTGGACTATGCCCCATAATGGATTAGGTTAACTCCCTAATCCCATATATAAAATATTATGAGACAAAAACATTACCCAATGAATTGGAGTTCTATCTTGGATCACCCATCATAATATTTACATATATATATATCTTTCAAAAATAAATAATTCTAACATAGTGAATAAACATAAGAGTTACCCATGTAAAAAATGGTTTTGTAATCATGGCATAAGGCATAACTAGAGGACATGTCATAATGGTATCCATGAAATAAGGGATTTAAATAATTCTTGGACATTAATAATTAAATATTAACAAATTATAATGAATAATGATGTCAAATTGAATTTAAAACACGAAAAATAGTGGTTGGGTAATTTTAGAAAATTTCAACTTAAGTGTGGTTTTAGGGTAAATAATAAAGAGTCTATAAAGAGGATAAATGAATAATTATTTCTGTAAAAGAAATTAAATAAAATTAATCTTCATAATAAAATGAGTTTTTTTATAAACTTTTTCTATCTGTAAATATCTTATGTAGTTTACTTGAAATTGGATAAGAAATAGAGAAGTTCCCATTAATCGGGTTTGCTTATTGAGAGGAATTGAGAAGGGAACTTTTTAAAACATGTATTTCCAAATGAAAGAAAGATTAATTGAAAAAGATTTATATTTTTGGAACATATATATAGAATATAGTAGAATTATATAAGAATAATGATGAGATAAATTTAGGTAAGGGGAGATAAAGGTTACCTAAAAGAAATATAGTTTTTACGAGAGATCCCTTACCTTGTGTCTGAATGAATTATGAACATGAACTTAATATAATGGATAATAAAATTAAATTTATTAATTAATATATTAAAAACCTATTATAAAAATATTTTATTTTTTAAAATTCTACTAAGTTTATTTATTTCCATTTCAATGATTTATAATGTTTAATTTCATTATTTCAGGTGAGTTTATTTCATTGCTTCATAGTCAGTTCACTTGTGTATAATTATGGATATTATGTTCAAATAGGAATTCTACTCCAGAAGTGAAATTAAATTTTATTCATTTAATTAAATAAGTTTAAATATTATCATATATCATTTTGGTTTCTAGCATGTGGATGATTCATTTAACAAATACATAAATATAAATTATTAGTTTATTTTGCTTTATTTTCCAACCATCTCAAAATAATTTCATTTTATTAAATGTTATGTATATTTAATCTTTATAGAATATGAAAAAAATATTATATACATAATTAATTCATTCTAAAAAATTATAAGTGAATTTAAACCTTCCATTAAGGAATTCATGGAAAAGAAAACACATCATCCCCAAGGGTGGTTAACCGAAAAAATATAGACAATGGTTTCATTTTTCTTTAAATAAGAGGAGATAAAAAAATGTGTGGATAGAATATACTACATTTTAAATATAAAATTCTAGTATATACATGATACTAGAATTATTATTCTATGCTGGATGAAGGAGTTGATGGGTATATGGAAGAATCAGGGAAATTAAAATTGGTAGTTTGAGAATGTAACCTCTTGAATATCGTGTCCTTAAAGAAACACTTAAGGAACATTGAATTGTTATTTCAGTGAGACTAGAAACACATGTATATGGGGAGAGTGGGGAGGATTGGTTCTGGTCAATATTTTGAAATTGTAATGTCTTTGAAAGTGTGAGGATAAGGGGTTGTGAGGGATTTTATATATAAGGGGATGAGAGGGGTGTTTTTGATTATTACATTCATTAGTTTAGTATTTAGGATCAAGACTATCAATATTATTGATTCATACAATTATTTAATTTAAAAAGTGAATGTTAGTTGGATATAATTTGTGCTTACATCATCAATAACATAAAAATTCATGTATTTGGCTTTTAATGTTAAAAACTCCAATTACCATATTTTACTATTCACCAAAAACTCAAATATTTTAGAAAAATAAAAAAATTCACCCTTACCAATTTTGATGATTATATATAAAAAATTATATCCATTTGATGTAAATAAATTTCTATATTTTAATATTTTTATTTTTAAACAAAAACCACATTTTTTTGATAAACATCAATTTTAATGTTATAATCGATCTTATGACCCATCAAAAAATTGACTATGGTATCAGAAAATTATTTTATAAGTATAATAAAAAATAATACTAATTTAAAAATCCATTTTATGTACATAAATTTATTTTAAAATCATTATATTTATTATAAATTCAATTAAAAAATTTCTATTCTATAAAAATACAAACACATAATTTATCATTTTTGAAATAATTTTTTTCTTATTCCATGTTTTCAATATATTATATTTTCATTTTATATGATATATAAATATTATTTTACTCTTTCATAGGTGATTTTTCAATTTTAATGGTTCGATTACTATTCTTAATTGTCATTTACTATTCCAATGATCGGGTTACTATTCCAACGATCAGATTTATATTTTAACAGTCATGTTTATAATGTTAATATGGGTTACCTAATTTCTATAAATACATCTTATTCAATTAATTCATTATTCAATTCTATTTTACTCATTTTTATATATATTTTCATCTTTAAAATAAATCTTGTGTTATTAACATTATGTTATATTTTTATATATTTTTTCATGATTGTAGTTATTCTTGTGTATTGAGTTGATCAAAATTTTCATATTATTATTCTATTATTTTATATCAATTACCGCATTTTAATATTTTGAATTATTAATGGTTTAGTTTCTAAAAAATGTATCATTGTACATTTATGAAAATAATTTTTTGGGTTTTCTCTATGGAAGTATGTGATTTATATTAGACAATATAATTATAAAAATGGAAATTCCATTAGAAAATTAGGGGTTGACAATTTTTTCCCCATTTTTAAAAAACTCCCTCAAAATTTCATTTTAAAAATTATGGTGAAAAAATTTGATGATATTTTTCCTTCATCGCTTCCTACGGTTCCCATGTCATGTAACGACCCCAACCCTAGTAGCCTAGAGTTTATGTAAGAATTATTTAATTATAAAATATAAAAGGAATCAAATCTAGAATTACTTATTAGTTTATCAGTTTTTGAGAATGAGATATGTACATTATTCTGATTTTACATTCGCAATAAAAAATAAAACAAAATACATAAAAAAATTACCATCATCCATAAAATCACATTCAAATACCTCTTATTCCAATCTTGAGGAAATTAGAAACTAATAGTGAGATCAAATTCCCAGTAAGGACTAAAAATAGTGGAAGATATCATGATTCAATAAGTACAAATAGCATGGGAAAGTGAGTAACTGATCACACATCGAATTCAATCAATAGTCTGAGAATGAAATGAATTCATAGATAAAATCATAGTGGAAAACTCATGGATAATAAAAATAAATATATTAAAAATAAATTAAATTATTAATTACATGAAATTATATCGCAAGAAAATAATACTATATATTTTCAAGATCAATCATCCAGATACTTTAAAACTATAGGTAGAAAACCATTTATTTTTGTCCAACTCAACTGTCTCATGAAACCTATCGATACATTAAGGGTTTATAAAAATTCTTGGCCACACCCATAAATATAGGCCCAAATAATTCCTCATATATAAATTAATATATTTTATTCATGAATCTATATTTTTTATCATTAAATATCTATATTTAGTAAAGGATACAAATTTTTCTATATTTTCCCAGTTAATAAAAAATTCAAAGTAAGAACCATATGAACAAAAGGTATACAGTTTAGGAAATAATCATATCCATCAGGAATGAATATGGGTATTTAATATAAATTTAATTTCAAATGATAAATTATTACAATAAAGTGATTTATTCAAGTTAAATTTAATATTCACAAAAGAGAGTGAGATTATTCAATAACTTTTACCACTTGGTAATTTTCATGTAAACCCCCCTCGATGAGGTAACACAAGTTGAAACATAAAATACAATGATTAATTAATTAATTATGATATTAACTATCAAATTGGAATTTTAGATACCATATAAAGAAAACTAGATGCTAAAAATTACCATATACCTCAATGTAATGAGATTGAGATGAAATTCCTTACCTCACAATTCTTCTTTGTTGAACATTATTTAACATAAATTATATTGGTTTTAAACATGTGATTAACTTATTAAAAAACCATCTTAATATTTATAATATCATATATTATCCTTTTTATAACATCTTATCACCCACATGTTAATAATCTTTCATTATTTTCCTTATTTTGGGTGTCAAATTGCCTTATTTTCTCATGAATGTTTTTTCATTAAACGATCTGGTTCTTATGCATATTATATAGTTTTATAATCTCAAGATTAATAATAATGACATAATTATCACATTTATTTATCAATTATAGTTTTAAGACTAATCTTGAAAGATGGGTTTGATAAATGATGTATGTTATAATCAAGGAGACGGTAGGTCACACTTACTCATGAGTAATTTTCCCATTTTAAAATGATAATTATGGAATAGAGGTAAGTAATATTGTAATTTTTCATAGTAATAAAAATATCATATATAATATAATATATAATTATATATATATATATATCATCTTTGTGGTGTGGCGATGAAAAGAGATTGACATCACTTGGTGAAGGTGGTAGTCCCCATATACTTGAATGATGTAATCATCTTTAAATGAGTGAAAGTGTGAGAAATAAAATTATAATTATGTCATGAATATTATAATTATTTCATTAATATCACATATAATAATTAACTTTAACATTATTACATTCCATGTAAAGAATTATTAAATTACAAATCACATCACTTTGTGAGGCGGTAGTCTGTCGTGCGCACGAGCGACATTATCATATCACCTCCAAAATAGAAAGTTAAAAAAGTTATATATGATTTAATTAATCTATAGGTATAAATTTTTTATAAATATCATATATATATATATATAATTTATTTCCATAATCATACCCAAGCATGAATGGTGGGAATGTAATAATGAATGAGATTGGTTCATAAGAAAATTGTCCACCATACTCACGAATAATGATTTTGAAACCCATTTTATGGAATTGGTGCTGGTTTTAAGTCATTTAATTATATTTACAATATAAAAGTCTATTTAATATAAATAGGTTATTATATAATCATGTTTCAATAAGAATATAAAGTGGATGTGAAATAAATTAGATAAATATGCTCATTGAAGAACATTACCTCTCCTTTGAGTATCCTCCTTAGGTTTGTGCTAAATCATTCCTAGGTTAGATTTATGAAAAAATGAAGGCTTCCTGGATGAGGTGAGGAAATTTGAAAAGTTATTTGGGTAGGATTGGATGAGAAAAATATGTTTGAATCTGTGAAACATTTTGGAGAGGCAGTGGCCTTTTATAAGTGGGGGAGAGGACACACTTGGTATTTTTGAAAAGTATTGACTGATCTCAAGTTTTTCATATGTAAAAAGGGTAAATAATGGTCTATTATTTAACCATAGAGGATTAATGGTCTAAATATGGTCATAAAATAGTTTTTAGACATGTTTATAGGTAATTTACACCTCTATCAACTTAGTTTAACCCCCGATAAACTCATTTTTCCTTAATAGTGATAATTAATTTTTACTATTTTCAATATTCAGTTTGGTAAAAAATTAAGTTGAAATTATTATAAATTTTAAATTATTATAATTAAAAATATGTAATCCATTTCTTTAAATTCCGTTTATATAGTTAAAAAATTATTTTAAAACTAATCACACAAACGCAAGGAGAATGCAAGGGTTTTAGGTGAAAATGTTCAAAAGATTATAATTTTTTTAAATATAAATTAAAAGTGAAAATGATTCCAATGAGATAAATTAGATTACTTAATATAATATTGAACTACTTTTTATTTCATAAAATTAAAATCTAATTTTAGTTTAAAAATTATTTTAATTAAAATGTTGTTTTCAATTAAAATTCATTATTTTATACAATTCACTAAAAGATAAAACTTTTCAGAAATATTACAACTCTAAAATAATTTTGATATTCTAATTTCAATACTGAAGTTTAATTTTTCAAATAATTTATCTAAAATAGTTAAAAATTATTTTTAAATAATATGTGAAAAGAATGAGTAATCCATCATTTTAAAAAATATAGATTCTCAAAAAGTTTTTATTTTTCTTCAAAGTGATTGTAATTTTATTAAAAATCAATAGATAACCATATTTTTTATACTTTATTTAGTATTATAAACAACATTCAATTTAATATTTGGGTTACAAATATTATATTAAATGATATTATTTTAATAATATTTCAAAAAATTTTAAGTTGAGTGTTGCGTATAACACAAGCTAAACTCAGTTTTGTGTGTAATGCAAGAAATTAAAGAGATTGAATTTATTTATAAGAAAATATATCATAATTTCTTAGTATGTTATATTTTATTCTAAAATTGGTGTTTCATGTCACACACACTATTGAATAAAATGCTCTTATTTTATAATTTTGGGGTACTAAATTTTACACACCTTAAATAGATTACATCCTCTCAACATAAACCTAATCTCAGCAATAAAAGGGATGATATTTGGAAATATAATTGTCAAAAAATCTACATCGTAAATTTTTTTAAATAATGTATCCTATTTTAAGAGATTTAGAGAAGTAAAAAATTTCATATAGAATAAAAAATAACTTGGTTTCTAATAAGGAGAACATTAGTGGCAAGTGAAGACATAAAAATAGAGGAAAAATAAATAATTATAGATAATTATAGAGGTTGTTGATCACAAGAAGGTGAATGATAAATATAATGTTAAGGGCCTAAAACCCATAAATATATGATGATTTCAAATACCATATGATTCATTGGATATAAATGTAGTAGGATAAAATTTTTATTTCATGATCATTTTCCTAATGTTGATTAATTATTTTACTATCTAAGAATATAAGGAAATATAATTACATGATATGTTTAGAAATCGTAATGATAATTTCATCCACTATTTGTTCTTCGATCAATTTCCAATTCATCCCATACTCTAATTAATGAATTAGAAAAAATGATTTTTTTATACCTAAATAACCAGAATTCACTCTTAATAGATTATAAGATCCATAAAGGAGTAACAAGTATTTCGATCTATCTCCAACTATTTTCCAAAACCAATAGGGTTAAAAAAAGGTTTCTAAGATGAATAAATTTTCAGATAGCGAAGTAATATATTAATGTATAAATCCATATCCATTGTTAAACTTTACCCTTTCATAAATGGTTAAACTTATAGCCCTTTAAAAAGATTAGGATCCATAAATTTAGAAATGAGATCATTGAATTTAAAAAAATTACTTATCATTAATTTCGAAAAAAATATGAAGTTGCTCTTAATCATCACAAACCAAAAATTTTAATACCTTCATCATTTATTCTCTTGAAACATGGTAATAAGCTTAATTACAATAAAAACTTATTGAAAACGTTCATTAATCCATATTTCTTAAGTAAAACATTTATTGTTAGATATATTTCACAAATAAAAAGATATTTTAAACTCCATCAATGATATTATAAACCACTTTTCAACAAGTAAATAATTAGTCCCAAGGAAATCTATAATATTCAATTTACCTTATCCATATTAATTATTTCTTTGTACCAACATCATTATATCTACACAAGGAATATATTAAGGGTTATATTTCCCTCAATCATGTTTTTTCCAAGACGTTAAACATTCCATTGAATCATTTTTCTTGGTCCCTAGTATCATTTGACATATGCTTTTGAATCCTAAATAAAAAAGTATTATAGTACAATACTTAAACATTTATTAATTCTTACAATGAAGATATCATTGATAAAATAATCAAATTACATAATTATTTAATCCAAACATAATCAAATTAATTATTCTTCTTCTTGTATAGTAATAACATAATATTGACCATGATCTATTAACTTATCTATAGGTATATTGTTTTGAAGCTTGATATATTGATGTGTTTAGTGTCCCATCTCCTTACAGTTGAAGCATTGGACATTGGAAATATTTTTATTTCCCTTAAAATCATGATGATTGTTCCATTTCTCTCCAAATTTGTAGAAAACTATAATTCCCTTAATGAAATTATGATGGTTTTTCTTTCCATAATTATAACATATGGGAAAACACCTCTTTCCCTTCTTTCACTTATACATTTTTTTCTATAGTCTCCTCTTCTTCCTTTTCTTCTCTTCAAATCCATGATAAAAAGACAATTATTTTATTTATTTTTATAACATGATATTATGTACCCATACAATGAGGATATTTGGGAGACTACTTCCCTTCAAAATATTATCTTAGGAAAATCATATAAATGGTCATTATTACTCATTGGATTATGTGAATGGATGCAGTTCCCATTTCTATTACTATGCAACATTTCTAAATGAAGGACTACACTAGATGATCTTATATCATTATAAAACATAATTTATATTCCCAAAACTAGTGATATAATTTATACATATCTAATCTCATTACAATAAATATGGATTATTTTAGGATATCTTTTTTTTTCAAATCCTTCATAATGGTTTTTAAAGAAACTGTGAATTATCCTTACCATATATCCTAGGAGTGTCAAATGATGATCTTATTAAGGCCCATTTTCATGCCCAAGGTGTTGATTGAGTCAAGATCAATGCATGGTTTTTAGAGTTATTACCCATTGGTACATCAGTTCTAAAACCAAATCCACTATTAATATCTATAAATAGATGTATTTCACGGATAAAAATATAATATATACCTTAATAAAACATTAGAATGTTATTATGTACTTATCCTCAAATGATATCACCATTTTCTGATCCCTAATATATGTTTTCCTTAATCTATTTCCCAAGGTTTATACTAAACTTCCTCTAATACAAATTATAACAACACCAACCCCAGTATCTTGGAGCTGGTGTCTTCATTTTTTACATTGACATAGATATAAAAAAATATTAAAAGACTAATCATTTTACCAGTTTTGGAGAACCAGAAACATACATGATACCCATTTTACATTGGGAATAAAAAAATAAAAAACGATACATAACAAAACCAAATTATCAACATATTTGAAAACACTATCAAATATCTATTCTTCATATCCCAGGGAAACAAGAAAAATAAGGTATATCACAATCCTTTTATAAGGTTTAAGTATTGTAGAAGCTATCATTAATCAATAAGTATAAAAATGTAGAAAAATGAATAACTGAACACATATTCCATTTAATCAATAAACCAAGAATGAAACGAATCCATTATTATCATAGAAAAAATTTCAAGGATAATAATAATAAAGAAATTCTACATGAAGGAAATGATTATTTATTTTATCCATGGATCAGGCACATGAAAACCTATACTATAAAGAACTATCCTCCATAATGTTTAATAATATAGGTAGAAACCCATTTAATTTTGGCCAAATGATTTTTCTCATGAGGCATTTTAATGCATCGAAGGGATTTACAAATTTTAGACCCTGAACATCACTTCAAGTTTAAATAATGACCCATATATCAAATTATTGATTCAATTCACGAATCAATATACCTTACCATCAAATATATATATTGAGAAAAGGATAAAAATTTATCAATATTTCCATAGTTAATAAAATAACATTGAAAGGATACATCATATGTAAAAAATGGAATATTTTTTAAGAAATATTCATATACATCATGAAAGAATATGGATATTTAATGTAAATTTAATATCAAATGAAAAATTATAATAAGAAAGTGATTGTTTCTAGATAAAGATAATAATCACAAAAAAAAGTGAGATTGTACAATAACATTTAGCACATGATTATTTTCTTGTCATATCCCCTTGAATGATATAATTCTACTTGAAAAATAAAATACCCTGACTTATGAATGAATCATGATATTTCATGTCAAAGGGTCAGTATATACACTATATTAAGAAAACTAGTTGAATAACACTACAATATCACTCAATGAAATGAAATTGAGATGAAATCTAGTACCTCTCGATTCCTTTTGGTTGAACATTATTTAAAATATATTATAGTGGTTTTAAAATTTTTATTAAATTATTAAATAACCATATTAATATTAATAATATCATATATTTAAATTTTTATTACATCTTATCACCTATTCATTAATAATATTTCATTATTTTTACTCTTTTGGTTGTTAATTACCTTGTTTTCTCATGCGTGTTTCTTCATGAAATATCTAGTTCTTGTGCATATTATAATTTTTTATCATATATAGAGTAATAATCATAAAATTATTACCATATTTATTCATAAAAAATACTTTTAAGACTAATTATGAAATATTTTATGGCGATATGAATTATGTCACGATAATAAAGGCGGTATGTCGTATGTATGCATGAGTGAAATTTCAATATTTCCATGATAATTTTGGAAAGGTGGTAAGAAATAGAGTACCATTATATAAGTATAATAATATAATAAATACCATATTATATACTTATATATATATCATCCATGTGTTGTGGTGAAGAAAATATAGTCACATCGCTTCATGAAGGTTTTAGTCCACACATAGACGAACAATGTTATTATATTTAAGTGAGTGAAAAGGTAAGAAATAAATTGATATATAATATATTTAAATATTATAAAAATCAAATGAATATAATAATTATTTCATTAATACCACATATAATCATTACCTTTAACCTTATTAAATTTCATGTAAAGAAGTATTGAAAAAATAATCACATCACTTTGCGAGATAGTAATCCACCTTACACACGAGCGAGGTTAATGTACCCCCTATAGAATAGAATGTAAAAAATAAATATGATATAATAAATTCATAGGTATAAATTTGTTATAAATTGAATAAATATACTTTATTTTCATCATCATACCCAACCATGAAATTTGTTAATGGAATAATGTCTGATATTAGTTCACAAGGTGGTAATCCATTGTACACACGAACGATGATTACATAACCCATTTGATGAATGTGGAGGTGTTTTAAGGTCATGATAATTTAATTAAAACATCCCAGTATATGGAAGAAAATAATATTATTATATCATCATGGTTTAATAATAATTAAAGTAGGTAGAGAAATCAATAAAATAAAGACGTTCATTGAAGAATTTTACCTCTTCTTTGGGTATGGTCAGATTTTAAATAAATCTTTCCTTGGTTGGATTTAATAACAAAATAAGGATTATAGGATGCGTTTAGGTAAGTTTTGAAGATATTTTTTCAATTATTAGATGAAAAATCTATGGTTGAAGGTGTGGATAATATAAGAGAGGGGAAGCCTTTAATAAATGGGGGAGAAGACGCACATCGTATTTTTGAAAAGAATCGAGTGCTCTCACATTGTTAATATGTAAAATTGGTCCAAAATAATCTATTATAGGACCTCATATGTTTAATGGTCTAAATATATCAATAAATAAATATTTAAACATGTTTATTGGTTATTTTTACCCTTGTAATTTTAGTTTAACCCCTGGTAATCCTATTTTTATCCTAACTGCGATAATTAATTTTTACTTTTTTTTACTATTCATTCAAATAGAAAATTAAGTTGAACTTATTATAAGTCATAAATTATTATAATTCCAAATATGTATTAGTTTTTACCAAATTCCATTTACATAAGTGCCAAAATTTAATATAGAATTAATCTAATAGATGTGATGAGAAAGTGGGTTTCTAAAGTGAAAATGTTCAAAAGATTCCAAAGTTTTTATTTCTAAATTCAAAATAAAAATGATTAAAATGACCTATCATGGATTAATTGATATAAAGTTAGAATATTTTTTATTTAAATAAAATTCAAAATATATTTTACCATTATAATTTTTTAAATGAAAATGCAGTTTTCAACTAAAATGTAATATTTTTCTGTATTCATCAAAAAATGAAACTTTTTAGAAAAATATCAAAAAATAACTCATAGATAATTTTTATATTCTAATTTAAAAAACTATGTTAATTTTTTCAAATAAATTTTCTAAAATTGTCGTAAATTAATTTTATATTATGTGCACAAAAAATGAAGAATCCATCTTATATAAAAAATCATATTTTTATAAAACATCTGATTTTCATTTAAGTGATTATAATTTTATTATTATTTAATAGATAACCATATTTTTAATAATTTAAGTATTACTGTTATTACAATTTATTTTAATGGTTAGGTTATAAATATTGTATTAAATAATAATATTTTAATAGTATTTCAAAATTCGTTTAAACTCTGTGTTGTGTGTAATGTAAGATAAACTCAGTGTTATGTGCAATGAAAGCTATTAAATTGATTGAATTTATTTAGAAATAAATATATCATAAATTCATTGGGTGTTATATTTTCTTCTGATTATGGGGTTTCATTTCACATATTCTATTGAATACAATGTTCTTATTTTATAATTTCATGGGGTCACATATTGACTCCTTGAACTTATGGATTCACCTTAATACTTTGGATAGGTGATTTGTCTTGTGGTGTAGAACATTATTTCTACAGTCTAATATTTTCACTATTTTCTCCTCATTATAGATATCCTATTCTTTCTATACCACCTCTGAATTTATTATATGGGAGGAATATGATATATACTTACTCAAGTGGGATATGTGGAATACATCTTGTACTTCAGACATGGCGTGTGTAAGTGTTAGTCTATATGCCATAGCTTTGACGAAATCAAGAATCTTAAATGCGTAAATATACCTAGGTAATAGATTTACCTTATTCCAAAATATTATGACTCTATTCCATAGAGACATGTAGAGAAATACCTTATCTCTGACCTCAAACTCAAGCTATGGTCAATAATTATTTTCATATCTTTTCTATCAACTTTGGGAAGCCTAGATATTCCACCGAATGGTCTTTACTTTTTCTATAGTTTTCTTAACCATTTCTGGTCCTAGAATCTAATTTTCACCAAGTTTATCACAACATGCATGTGTTATACATCTCTTCCCATAAATAGATTCAAATTAAACAATTTGTATTATTCAGTGGGAACTATTTTTGTAATAGAACTCAAAAAGATCAAGATACTGGTCCCATCCTCCTTTAAAGTTCATCAAGTTTTCTCTCAACAAGTCTTCTAGTGTAATATACTATTTCCTAATTTTGGATATTTCTATTTTCTCATTTCATTTGCCTCTTATTTTGGGTTTTTTAGGTTTCCCATGTATGGTGAGCCTACACTGGGGAAAATGACCTAAATTTTGGGGATGTATATTCTTTAGAATTGATGGGGTCTTAGTATAAATGTGTTGAAAGATTGCAGGTTTCTCCCTGAGTTCGAAGAACATCATATTTTGTTTGAAATTTCAAGAAGATTATTGTTTTTTTCATTTCTTATTGGAGATTACAAAACATATAATGTTTACACAGTGTGAAATTTTTATACACCATGTAATGTTTACACATCGTGTATTGGTTTTTGGGAATATTTCATGTTTGGTTCAGAGTATGAAAGTGTTCCACATCATGAGAATCTTACACTTTGTGAAAATTATTCCCAATAATTATTGGTTAAAAAGAATATTTTGTGAGCCTGTACAAAGTGTGAAGGGTTTACACGTTGTGAAAATATTATATGTCATGATATGGTTAAAATATTTAATTTTAATCTGTGGTAGCACATTTTTTAGGATTTTTGGGTTTCATGGATTACAAAATGGGAAATTGTATTTCACACGGTGTAATTATTACATATTTTGTTTTTAGGTCACATAATGGCTGATCATTATTTCAGTCACCCATATGCCTTTTGTCTCTTGACCTAAAAGATCTCCTAGGAAATTTTGGAGACCTATCCTCTTCTAGATAACATTGTTTAGTTATTGATATCCATTACGATTGTGGTTAATTTATATAAGTAAATAATACTTAGGATTCTTCATTATCTTTTATAATGATAGTACCAGTATGCTGTGTTATTTTATTTGTTGATCTACGATAAAAATCATCTTGATAATTGCATATTCATTCCTTGATCTTCCTTAATATGCTAACCCTTGTGTTGGTTGTGGTGTGGCGTGCAAGTTTCTTTGATGTATGTTATGTACTATCCACTTCACCAACCTCTTTTCTTATTGAATTGTTTTTGAGATGTGAGGATTGATTTTACGACCACCTTTGTTGATTTGAGTTATTTATTTTGGGTGGATCCCATTGTGGGTGTGTGAAAACCGAGTTTGAGGTAAGTGGTTCCATCTTGAGACTATATAGGATGAACTATATTTATATGATTTGGATAAATTGTTTTATAAATATAATTTCATGATTGATTATTTTATTCATGGGTGTACAGAAATGGATTTTTGAGAAAATATGGGTTCCCTTAATTTTGGTAAAAGAAGGGGTAACTTCAATGCATTATGAAGTGGATATTTGAAATGGTTTTAATTTTATTGTTTGGATAAAATGGATTGAAAAATAGAGCACGTGAGAAGCCTTGGGTACTTAGGTTGAATATTTTTTTATAGGTCATGTTGGTTACTACTATTGGGGGGCTCACTCATCGGTATTTCCCCTACTCCATAGTCTTATTATTTAGGTAAATAATAGACCTGTTGGGATGTTAAATTTCTAGGGTCTTATTCCTCTCGCTTTATTTGATTCATATATATGGGGACTTTTTTTGAAATATTTTCAATTTTGAGGGTATAAGTGTCCTATCTATCCTGACCTGCATTGATCCTTGGTGTGATGTTACCCTTGCTTTTGGATTGTACTAATTTAGCTTGTTCTACCATTGATTTGATATGATATGTGATGAATTATTTATTATTTTAATTATTTTATAGATATCATGTTTTTCCATTAAATACATTATAATATATATAGACATATTTTTAGATCTAGGAGCTGAGATGATATGGAATTCTGAGGCGTGGTCTGCCAAAAAAATAATTCCATAATAATATTAAATATATTTTAAATCATGTGCATAAGATTTCTTAAATAAAATGAGATAAATCTTAAATGGAATCTCATATCAGAAAAATGATACCATGGTTGAATACATAATTCACATTTTAACTTAGGCGTGACATATAATGGGTTCATGATATTCAGATAAATCTACTTCCTGTGGTACATTCAATGGATTAATTGGATGATTAATTAAATGACATAATTAGTATTACCTATTTAAATATCCCATTTTTAAAAATATCTAGGTTTATCCACATAACCCATGGACTATTGAATAGAGTTTTATCCACCCTCCATTGGAAAATCAGAATCAAATAATAATGAAACTCCAGATCCAGGTGAATCAAGGTGAATCAATGGAAAAAACATATTTCATTTATTTTCAAGAATTTTCCTCATCGAAGGATGATCAAAATTGTGGTATAACTCATAAATTTTTGTATTCTTACCTAATTTATTAAATATATTGAATATGACCATCCTTTTTCTTTGATCTATGTCAATTGAAAAGCATTACATGTGACCATATACCAAATTTAAATTGATTATTCAGATTTCTGACTCTAGGAATCCCAATCTCAATCCATTGGCCAAAAATTCTTTACCAGTTAATATTTAAAATCTTTTTTATTGAGATTTTCTCCCTCTATTCTTGTCATGATTCAATACTTGACCATGAGGTTATGATTTGACATTATTGTGTGGGACAAAACACAAACGAACTTCAAGATTCATGGTAGTTTTGTGTGAAAATAATGGTTTTAAAAATGATGGAATGATTAAAAGTATTTGTGTGTTTCATAAGATTTATTTGTGAATTTGAGACCCGATTTAGGATTTAGAGTGTCTTAGTCATTGAATAATAAACATATGGCAGTTATCTGTTGAATTGGAATTCATTATTCATCCACTGAATGACAAAAAATGAGGGATGAAGGCCCATTTTTTCTGTTCAAGAGGCTTGGTGGTGAGATATATAGTAGAGGATTATTATTTGGAATGGAAGTGAACATATATAGAGATCTATAAAAAATATCGACTAATCACCTTGTAGTTCAGAAGAACACATGGCATGTATTGACCTGACTATAGAGTCTAGGGTTTCATGTGAGTTATAAGTAACACAAGCCATGCAAGACCCCAACACACCATGTAACCTCGAGCAGGAAACCTAACATGTATTGTATAAGTACACAAACATGATCTTGGTTAGGCACATGTTGTGTGCCAAAGTACATGAATAAAGACAAGGTTACCCAGACCTAGCCAAGAGATCTTGGAGGACCTCAGGTGGATGAGACACATCATGTAATCCCTCTACATGCCATGTAGGGATATATGGTAAGTGATCCATGTTCTTGTAGGGATATATATAGGTAGTGGAGTGGGACCACATTTCCTGTGGGTCCCCTTACATGTCATTTACCCCAAATTCTTTTTTTGAGAAAACTTCTACCTCTCATATCTCCTTCCATTGGACTCATATTTTCTCACATGAGTAGCATATCCTGAGTGTTTTCCATATATAACATGACGATATACTTCTTGGTCGATTTTTGAGATACAATTTTAGATTTTATGGGAATTATTCTTATTTAAGAGATGATTGAAAATGGATGTGATCTAGTAGGCTCATCAGAGAGATTATATTTTCAACCTCATACTGGGAAGGACATGGATCCTCAATCAACCACTATAGTGACACCGTCCTATTCGGATAGGGAATGTGTCCTCTACCTATCAACTGAGTATAACCCTCCTATAGAGTTAGGGTGTGGGTCCTTGATTTCTAGAGTGGAACCCTCCATCTTAGTAGGGAATGGGTCCTCTATCTACTATCTAATTGGCACCATTCTGTAGTATTAAGGCATGGATCCCTGACCACTATAATGGAACCCTATATTTGGGGTAGGCATGGGTCCTCTACAGATTAATAGAGAATCGCCCTCTATCTAGGATAGACCTGGGCCCTCTACCAATTAGTATAGTGTTTCCCTTCTGTTGGGATAAGGCATGAGTCCTCTATCGATTATTGAGTGGCACCCTACTATTGATCCATGGTATAGGTCATCTACTTATCTACTTTAGTGTATCCCTCCCATCGAGATAGGGAATGAGTCCTTTATCTATATACTTGAGTGGGACAATTCTGTTGTACTATGGCATGGGTCATCTACATAGAGATTATTCCCCTCCACTTTGTGGCATAGTGGTGAGATGCTGTATAACTTGAATATTTATTTGGATACACATTTGAGATGCGGAGAATCATTATTGGAACTTCCAGAAATGATGACACTCTTTCCTAGTTTGATATGTGATATGGATATACCCTTTCTCTTTTATTTGGGATCATTTTGTTGAGTGTATATATATATATATCAATATCCATGTTGTGGGATTTTTTTACTCTCTTGCTTTGGGTTGAGTAGTCTATTTCTACTATGCCTCTTATTACTCTCCCATCCAGCTATTGGGGTATTTTATTGGGTATTTATATACTCACCCTTGCATGGGATTTGTCTAAATGTGTCATGTCTTTTTAAAGTGCTAGACATGTCAACATGAATTATAGAGGAGCATAGGGATACCTGGTGAATTTGGCCACATATGGTGGTCAGAGCGTATAGATTTGGAGCTACACTCTCTCCATATATACATCTCTAGTTTTTTAGGCTGGGACATCTTTCTAGTTGGGGGTATATTTTTTCCCTTTACCTCCTAGTTTACACCATCATACTCATTTTATCTGCTAGAGGCTCCACATGCATGGTTATTATTCAAGAGGTTGCATTGTTTTATTTTATTCTTCTTCACTAATGTATGGTATGGAAAAGTTTGTGTGTATAAGTACATTAAGAAATGGCCTCCCATATTAGTTATGTATTTCAGTGATTTTATTTATCCCCTATGATATGGATGAGGGATTGGCATAGTTGCAGCTCAATCCCCATGGGTTTGGGTCTTGAAATATTGGTATTAGAGGTGGTTCTTTCCTAGGGATGGTGTTCAAAGTAGTCTACTTATGAGAATTTGGTTGGGATTTAGGGAATTAGTGTAAATGTTTATCAAGTGAGGCTCTCAGGCTGGGGAACCCAGTTTTGGTGTAGTGGCTGATGTATCCATTCACAATGGCTCTAACTACATGCTTTTCAACTCATCATATGATGACATTGGTTGTAGATATCAATGGTACTTGAATCAAATATATGATTTCATATTTTTATTTTAATTCTTGTTTCATATCCCATATATATATATATATTCTTATGATTGTGGTACTTCTTGATTTAATTTTCAAGATGCCTCCATAATGACAACTATCCAAGTTACTGATTCTGGATTGTGATGAAAATTTAGTGAGTGTTGAGGCCATAGTACATGGGCTATCTCATGAGTCCCATCCTCTTGGAGGATAGGTAGTATCCCCAAAACTTGATGAGTAGAATATCATACTATTAGTGTTGGACGAGGATGTGAACGGGCATAGCACAATCCATGAGTTCCAATGCAAGAGGCCATTGAGGTTCTGTGGTGAGACATATCCCCAAGAAGCGGGGGATTGGCTAGAGTCAGTGATCTTTTTTTTTCAAGATTATCAAAACACTAACTGATCAAGAGGTTTCACTGGAATCTAACCTTTTACATAGAGCACTTGGGAACTGGTGGAGTTTAATTATATAGATTCATGATGGGCTGACACTATCATGGGCCGACTTCCAGAAACTATTTTTAGAGGATTACTACCCCTCACTCTTTTGGTCAGCTTGGATTCAAGAGTATCTATTGTTTTAGAAGGGTTGAATTATACTGGTTGATTATACCCTGAGGTTCAAAAACATTACATGGTAATCCCTCGACCTGACCTATGATGGATACTTTCAAGCATTGATGTTTGAGGAAGGGCTCCACAAAGACATCTGTTATAGTGAAGTGCCCTTGTGTATTCCCACTTATGTTGATGTGTTGGAGGGGAATTTCAAATAGAGATATTCCTATCATAAGGATTCCAGGTAGCAAGAGCCAGTGGTTGAAGTTATATGGCTGATTCATCTACATCAGCTAGCAGGTTCCAGTAGGTATGATCTCAGCATAAAAGATCCCTATATGATCAAACACAGTTATGTGGTTAGGGACAATTCATATGACTAGGGAAGATCATAATAGGGTGGTGATATCCTTATTATGGGTGAAGTCACATGCCACATGATTAACCGATGATATATGCTATGGAGGGAATACAGATAATGGAAGAGCCACTATGACAGAGGCAACAGTATGATAACAAATCTCCTAAGAGAGGGAAGGGTAAGCCCCATATAGGTGGAGCTAGAAGAGAAGTAGTTGGGGATCTAGATTTAATATCTTTGGGTGGTGGAGGATTCTATGATATCCTTCCACTAATCAATCAACATCAGGATTAGGGAGTTGGTGGATGAGGTCACTAATAGCTATATTTTATGGAAGCGTATGACCCAAGAGAAAAAGAGGTGATTAGAGGTATGATATATGTTTATTTCACTCTTAATTTAGTATTAGTAGACATATGTGTTGGTCATATCTTTATCTATTTACCCCTGATGTGATATTTTGTGCTCCCAGAAGAGGCTTTAGCCTAGAAGATTTCCCTTGAGGTCCATAGGGCTAACACTTCCTCTATATCCTTTATCTTCTTGTAGTGCGACCTATCACTTCATAGAGATAGGTTCTCATGTAACCTTTTGGTTTCCAAAATGGAACCCTATGATTCCATAATTGGCATGGATTTTTTTCCATGGTCTGAACCCAGATTGACTACCATCGCAGACGAGTCAAATTCCTTCACACTGATGGGAAGAGATTATCCTTCACATGAGAGACATATATCATGGCGGGATCAATGGGTTTTTCGAGTAGGATTCTGAATCCCAATATACATAAATTGAAGAGTGTATCCCATGGAGAAGTAGGCTATTCATGAATCTAGATTCCTTTATTCATGGTGGATTTTATAGATGTATTCCCTACAAAAATTCCAAGAATACCTCCAAGGTGGGAGATATAGTTTTATATCAACTTTCATCCATGTACTACTCTGATATCTTCTAATTCTTATCGGACAACCCAAAACGAGTTTTGGGAGAAGTAGTTTTAGTTCAAGGACCTTCTAGATAATGGTTTTATCAAACCAAATGTGTCCTCTTGGTAGCTTCAGTGTTGTTCGTGAAAAAGGTAGATGAGAGATTACGATTCTGTGAGTATTATAAGATCATGAACCAAGACACAATAAAGAAAAAGTACCCCTTCATGAGGATTAATGAACATTCCTTTAGTTTTGAGGTGTGAAATGGTTTTTGAAGATTGATCTCAGGTCTGACTACTACTAGTTTAGTGTTCATGAGGTTGGTATTCCAAAGCTAGAATTCTAATGTCACAATAGACACCACGAGCTCCCAGTGATACCATATGTTTGATAAATTCCCTTGACGTGTTTAGGGATTTGATGAGTAGGACCTTGCAGTCATAATTGGACATGTTTTTGGGTATTCATTTAATACATAATCATATAGTATGTGTTAGAATAGGATCATGTAGATCAGTTTAGAATGGTCCTAGATTTTTTTTCTTGAGCACCAACTACATGGTAAGATCTTAAAGTGCTAGTTATGGATCAATGATGTTCACTTTCTGGGGAATGCCATTTATGAGAATGGATTATTTGTGGACCTAGAAATTATTTATGTAGTCCATTCTTGGGAGCCTCCCAAAATAATGTTAGAGGTGAATAGTTTTTGTATCTTAGATGGGGTACTTCAGGAGGTTTATGGAAGTCGTATCTAGTATTGCATCCCCATTGAACATATAAACATGGAAAGAGAACTTATTTACCTAGGCTGAGAAATTCCATAGGGCCATTGAAGAGTTGTAGTTATGGATTAAGAGTTCTTTTTTTAGACTACCGAAGGAGGGAGTGGAGTATGTTGTGTATTATGATACCTAAAAAGATGTGATCAGATGCATTTTGATGTAGAGATATGAAGTTATCTCATATGGGTCATGGTAGTTGAGACCCCATAAGCCCAACTACACAACTCATGACCCAGATCTTGCATTGTTAGTCTTTACTCTAAGGATGCGGAGGCACTATCTTTTGTGAGAGTGTTTTATTATTTACATAGAACATCAGAGTCTCAAGTAAGTCTCCATGCAGAGATAATTGAACCTTAGATAGAGGTTCTAATTGTAATTCCTTTAGGAATATAACATTGGGATAGTCTATACTATAGGTAAAGGAAATGTGGTAGGATATACCCTTAGTAGGAAGTCATGGTCTCATTTGGGATAGGAGGTGGCTGACTAGTTAGCTCCCTTATAGCTAATCCTATTTGGGAATAAGGGTTCCTATTTTATTTAGTTTATGATGTTGAATCCTATACTCGTTCAATATTTCAGAGAGTCCTAATTGGGAGGTGTAGACTATGAGGTCTTATATGAATGGATATCCTCATGAGATTCATGAGATATATTTTTGAAAGGAGGGAATCACATCAACATTTTTTAGAGAGGGATATTGGTCTCAATAATAATGTAGGAGGAGGTGATGAGATATATTCACATAAATAATTTATCTATATATTCTTTTTTGGGGAATATGTATATATAATTTAAGAAGCGGTTTTTTTTGGGTTGGTATGAGGCAAAGTGTAGCTGAATTTATCTTTCTGTTCCTCATATACTAGTAGGTGAAGGCTGAGAAATAGTTTCCAAAAGGTTGGTTGCATCCCCTTGAGATCCTAGAGTAGAAATGTGATGGAATATCCATGGAATTTGTGATAAGGATTCCACAGATAGACAGAGTCCATGATCAAATCTAGGTGATATTTGACCAACTCATTAATTAGGCACACTTTCTTACTATCAGGGAGTGGAGTTAGGTAGAGAGTTTGGGGAAGTAGTTTGTAAGGGATATTTTCCACTTTCAGTGTTTTCCCTCGGCTATTTTCTGTAATAATGATTTTTGGTTCATTTTATGGTTGTGGAGTGGCCTGTAGGAGGCATTTGGTACCCATATGAGGATGAGTACAACATTTCACCCCCATATAGATAAGCAGATGTACTATACTCTCAAGTTTTTTAAGGATATTTTCAGTGATTTCTTGTTAGAATTTAGCAAAATATGGGAGGATTACTTTCCACTGGTAAAGTTTTGGTACAATAATAGATACCAATCTACTATTGACATGAAAACTTTTGAGGCAATTTATGGGAGATATTTAAGGTCAACCATATACTAGAATGAGATTACTGAGGAATCTCTTAATGATACAGAGATGGTAAAGTTGACTACAGAGAATGTCCAAGTAATCCATGAGGGTATTAGGATATCTCAGAGCATGAAAAAATATTATAATAATTGACATCGTAGACTCTTGGATTTTGATCATGGATATCATGTTTTATTAAGAGTCTCCCATAATGAGGATTGTAGAGATTCAACCAGGCATACAAGCTATCCCAAAGGTTCATCAGGTCATTCAAGATCTTTCATAGGGTTGAAAAGATAGATTAATTCCTTAACCCAACCACACATTTTGAGCAGGTACATGATTTCTTCCATGTGGAATAACTGAGGAGATACGTGCATGACACCAAAAATGTTTTTACTGGTAATGCTAGACATCAAGAATAGATCCACCTTTTCAAAACACTCAATTATTATTGAGTATTTTTAGGATAGTCCCTATGTGGATGAGTTTTCCCCTTGGTTCATGTGTTGTACCATCAATGAAGCATGCAGGAGACCTCATTGGAGTGGGAGATCGATATGCATTCCCATCATCCCAACCTTTTTGTTTAGTTTTTGAATCTCGAGGATAAAAATCATGATGAAGTGAATTATTTAGAGGCACTATTTTTTCCATATAAGACATTTTAGTATATTTAGAAATCGTTTCGGAGTAAGGTGATTAAATGAAGTGTGATTCCTTGGCTCGGTGTTCCGAGAATAAATTTTATAAAAATATTAAATATATTTTATATCATGTACACATGATTTCTTAAAAAAAATAGGATAAATATTAAATGGTGTCTTAGATTAAAAATCTGAGACCATGGTTTAATTTGTAATGCAAGATTTACCCTTGGAGAAACATGAGATGGGTCAGTATGGGATGTTTGGATAAAGAAACAACTAGAATTACATTAGGTGGATTAATTAAATTATTAATTGAATTAATTTACTAAAAGATCTAATTCTACATCCATATTTAAATAGAACATTTTGGTAGATCTACAAGGATAACTACATAACCCAAGGACCATTGATAAGAGTTTTTCCCACCCTCAGTTGGTGAATAATAATCAAATAATGATGAAAATCATAATCTAGGAGAATCAAGGTGCAATGAACCCAATGACTCCTCTCATTCATTGGTGAGAAAATTTTTCATTGATGGATGATCCAAATTGGGGTATTAGCAACCAATGTTTTCTATTTATACCTCAATTGATTAAATATATTGAATTTGATCATCCTTTTTATTTGATCTTCATCATTTACATGCCTTTTCATGAACCAATGTATTTATTTTAAAATGATTATTCAATTTTCTCAACCTAGGAATTCCAGTATGTATTTTTAGTCTAAGAACACTTATAAAATTATTGTTACACATATTTTTTTTTCTTTTACCCACTTTTTCCTAACATTAGTTATTATTAGACAATAGGGTCATGATTCAATATTATTGGGAAAGATGAAACTTGATTGGACCCCTGAATTGATGACAGTTTTGTGTGCGAAGTACTGTTTGGAAAATCAGTTATGGATTTAGATGATTTAAAGGATGTGGATGATTGCTTCATGGTTCTATGATCCAAAGTAGTATTTTGCGCAACATGGGTGATGAAATAGGTGTGTATGACATTGATTAGGTGAATCAGAATATGATTTCTGAATGTCGGGTGTTTGTAAATGATGATTGGAGGCCCTCCACTTCAGTTCGGGTGGATTGGAGGTGAGATCAATGATGGAAGATTCAAATATTGAATGTTGGAAAATATATTTGTAGACAAATAAAAAATAAAAACTACAGTCCATGTATTTTAGAAGAACACTTGTCATGTAGGGACCTGGATACGATAGATAGGATTTTTGGTGAGATATAAGTGTCACATGCCTTGTGGGATCCCCACACCCCATGTAACCTAGTGGTGAAGACCTGGCGTATACTCCAGGAGCACACAGACATAGGCATGGTTCGACACACATAGTGTGTTAATGTATATGGACAATGGAAAGGTTAAACAGACATGAATAGGAGAACGTGTAGGACCCCAGGTGGCTGATACACATCGTCTAATCCCTCAACATAATGTGAAGGGATATATGGGTAGTGGGCTATGTAATTATTGGAACATTGTGAGATAGTGGGTAAAGAACACATGTCGTGTTGGTCCCTAAACATATCATGCACCCCTACATCATTTTTATGGAAACTTTTACTTATCATATATCCTTCATTTGAACTCAGATTTTAGCCAATTAGTATCTTATCATGAGTGTTTTCATGAAGAACAAAAAGGTATAATTTGTGGTGGACTTTGAGATATCATGTGAGATTTTACAAGAATGATTATTATTTAGAAAACCCTCGGTGATGATAGTGGCCGAGTAGGATCATCAGAGAGATCAGAATGGAATCCTTTTACTTGGCAGGGCATGAGACATCGATCAACCACTGGTGTGGAACCATTTTATTGGGATAGGTCACGGTTCCTCCCCCTATCCACTGATTTTAAACCTCCAATTAATTTAAGGAATGGTTCATCGATTAATAGAATGGAACCCTCCTATTGGACATGGCATGAGTCGTATAGCTAGTATCTAAGTGTCACCCTCCTACGATATCATAGCATGGGTCCTCACAAACAAGAGTGAAACCCTCCATCTAGGATGGGTATTGGTCCTCTACCGATTACCAGAGTTTCACCCTTTATCTCATCTAAGAACAAGTACTATACTAATACAAGATAGGAATCCTCCATTAGGGCTAGGGCATAGTTCCTCAATCTGATATTGAGTGGAACCCTTCCGCGGAGCCATGAAAAGGGTCCTCTGCATATTAACATGAGTGGAAACCTCCTTTCGAGACATGTCATAGGTCCTCTATAAATCTACTAGAGTTGATGCCTCTTATTGTATTGGGGCATGTTCCCTCTACCTAGATATTTTACCCCTCAACTGTGTGGCACATTGGCAATGTCTGTCTTGAATTGGATGTTTCTTTGGTCAGACAAGTGAGATGATGGACATCATTGTTGGACTTTCTAGAACCGATGACTCCCTTTCACGGGATAAGAATTAATAGAGAGATCCAATTTCTATATCATTTGGGATTATTTTTCTGAGTATATAAATATATATTTCATTGGATATTTTTTTCTCTACTTATTTAGGTTGAGATATCTATTCCTATCATGTCTCTTACTAATACACCCTTCAGAATTTTGGGTATCCTATTGGGTATATATGTACTCACCCTTGCAAGAGCTTTTCCTACACTTGTCATGTCTTATGAAGATGAAGGACATGTCACCAAAAATTATATATTTGAATAGAGATACATGGTGCATTTGGACATGTATGGTGGTTGGAGCTTAGATATTTGGATCAAGTCTCTCTCAGCATTTACTTTTCTAGTTTATTCAGGATGGGTAATCTTTCAAGTTGGGTGTGTATTTTTTCGATTTACTTTTTAGTTTACACTATTATACTCTTTTAATCCCATAGTGGTCTTTTATGCATGAATATTATTCTAGATGTTTCATTGTTTTCTTTTTTTCCTCTATACATTCAGGGTATATGATTGGTTGAATTCATACTAGTACATTAGGTAAAGGACTCCCAAAATAGTTATGCCTTTCAATGCATGTCACCATCCCATAGCCTATGTATCCAGGCTTGGGGTAGTTTTGGATCAAGAACCATTGCATTTTTTCATGACATATTTAATATATATAAAATTCTTTAAAAATATTTTTACATGGATTATTTTGGAAGTGTGTAAAAAGAGAAAATTAATTATTTTAAAACTTCTTTATATAAAAACTACTTAACTATTTATCATGATTTGTTTTCTTTAAATTAAATCATGTACATATTATTGTATAGAGATATGTTATGAGACACCTGAGTGAGATCTTACTAAGCCTATTAGGTCACACCATTGTCACCCATTCAGTTGTCTAAAAACCATTTTATGTCCTTCAATATAGTAAATGAAAAGATTCCACTGTGAGGTAGTGAGGATTATGTCAGCTGGTTCTAGGTAACTGGTGTAGATATGGTGGGATTTTCCTACACTATCACATGGAGTAGTCAGTTTTCAATTTTATTTTCCCTTTTATGTTGGACTTGTACTTTGGGATGTTGAATATATTATGATTTATATCATTTCCACTATCTTAATTCATTTATGGAATATTCTTATATCTTCCTCTATTTGTCTCTATTGTACAAGTATATATGCTATGTTTTTGCTTCATATTGGGAGAAATCATTCGCTGTAGTTTTTTTGATGCCCTCATTCTAGTCGACAACCTTTGGGGATTGGGAACGCCCTTTGACTATGTTGAAATTTGGGTTGGATAATAGTTTGAGAGGGTATTTGTGTCGGGTTCTTCATAGTTTGGTATTAGTGGTGTTCGGTCCTCAAGAGTCCTTGTCTTTAGATGTTCGGTATAATAGAGATAGAATTGTCAAGACTAGAGAGGTTTGTTATGACGAGTGCTTGATAATTCGTTTCCATGACATGACTGAAGTTACCATGAGATTTTGTGAAGTGTGTCTCCTGTTTTTACTTCTTGATCATAATCTCTATTTTTAATATAGTTATTAGGTTTTAACTTATATTATTTTTTATAATCATTTCATCTATTTCGTTGTGAAATATTTTGCCTCTGTGATATGTTCCATGTATTCCATAGGTTGGTTGAGTGGATTCTCACCAAGGTAATCAGCTAATACCTCAAACTCTTATCAAATCTATCATGAGGGTAGTTCATGTTTTCGATCAGAATGTAAAAAATGTTAAAAAAAATAGTTTTTGAGTTACAACTAGTCTCTAAATCATATAGGTATCGATAACATGAGTTCATACATTAGAATCTAATAGTGTTTAAGTGTATGGATGAACCTAAAGTGGTGGTGGAATAACTGGACAAGATATATCATATATTAAACTTCTTGGATACACCTGAGAGTATTAAAGTGATGTGTAAAACATTTAGATTAGAGGGTCCCAACAACAGTTGGTGAGATTATTTAGTATAAGTGGATATTCATGTGGGAATGGAAAAGAAGATTTTTGAAGAATATCTTATTTCAATAGTTTTGTCTAGAGGCACTGATGATGTTGAAGTCTCTAGTGTTCCTCTATTTTTATCAAGGAGAGTGTTCAGTGTCGGCACACACCAATCAGTTTTCTGAGTTGGTTCAATTTTTCTTGTAGTGGTAAAGACTAATTACCTATTAATGGATTACAAGTACCTATGGGTTTATGATTAGATATCAAATCATAGATATTTATGATAAATATTTAAAACTATGAGGAGATGGGTGATAGGGAAATTATTGAAGATATGAATATGTAAGGAATGATTGGTTATTCTTCCCCTTATATTCCACCTAATGATTTCTTCAGTGGTGTGAATGGGAACAAGAGAAAATCGAAATATCATCGTAGGATTGGAAGAGTGGGTTCTTAGTGACATGAATACTCTCTACCATTAGTTACAAGTAGCAGTTTACCCCATACTTTCTATTTGCATGGTAAGGTAAGAGAATTTTAACAAAAATTTCATACTTTTATGGAGATGTGTAATAGTTGTGGAAATTATGGTCATCTGTATATTTTCTTTCAGTATATGTCTACACTTTGTTATGGTTAGGGATCATCAGTGTGAAAGGCTATTGAGGCACAAACACATGCTTCAAAGACCATATGGATCAATCCAAAGGCCTTAGAAGTGAATAACCATCATGCTGTATAAAAGATTCTAGTGGAGGTATATGTGAGTATAGAAATAGTGAGAGGCACCGCCTTTATTTATTCTTTAGTAGAAATTTATTTATTTGATACATGTGTTTCTACTCATTTATATCTGAAATTTTTTTATATGTTTAAACATACAACAGACCTCATTTCCTTTTTTGTGGGGTTAGTGAAACCTATTGTGGAGAATAAAGAACAATTATTTTGGTGTTCTTCTTGTTATCTATTGATAGCTGATACAAAGTTAGTATGAGATATACTCATTCATGATCCAGAAATATTTTATGTCATCATCGTGATAGATTATCTTACCACTCAATAGGATAAGGATGATTGTTATCATTAGTGTGTCTCATTTATTATGGATGATGGTAGATCATAGGTGTTTTAGGGATGTTGGGATCCATGTTTGGTTCATGCATGACAATCTCGTAAAGGGATCATGATTTTTTTTCTATTGTAGTAGTTTATCCAAATTTTGTTTCTTCTATTTTTGATCTTCCTACTAAATTTATGGATTCTACTAAGGTTTTCCAAAATGATTTCCCTTTTCTTACTCAAAAGATAGATGTAGAGGTTATGATTGACTTAGTGATAGTTATATAGAAGATTATGATACACTATTATCTTATAGAAAAACTAAAGATAAAATATCTCAATATTCGGTTAGAATATCTGATGGTAAAACATTTTTTTCTCCCTATTGTTTCACCTTAGGTATCCCCTGTGATCTTTTCCAATAAGGTGGAGGGTTCAATCTGATTGTGCATGTACTATATGAATTTGAATAGGGTAATAGTTAATAAATGGCATCATTTTTCTCATGTGGATTATTTTTTTTAATCATTTGAATTGGGGAATATGGTTTTTGAAGATTAATCTTTTGTAAGGTTGTCACCAGATCAGAGATTGGAAGTTTGATATAATGAAGAAGACTTTATAGAGTAGGTATGGTAGTTACTAATATATTGTGTTCATATTTGGTCTATATAATGAACCTAAAATTTTTATGGATATGATGAATTCGACAATCCATGAGTATCTAAATAATATTTTGGTATTTTTCTGAGGTGATATTTTGGTTTATTCAAGACTTGAGCATGAGTACATTCACAATTTTAGTTTCATTATAGAAATATTGAGGAGTCACTATTTGTATGGAAATATTTCAAAATAAAATTTTGTTATCAAAGAAGTGAAATTCTTGGGGAATATGATTTTTTATCATGGATTATTAGTTTATCCTACTAAGAGAAATGATTTTTTTTATGTTGGGAAGAGCTAAAAAACTTCATTGAGATTTCAAACATCCTTGGTCTTGGTGGATATTATCGATAGTTTGTCAATGATTTCTCAAGGTTGAAATCACATTTGACATATATTACAAGTAAAGGGGTGAAATAAATTTTGGATTTAATGTTTCAGCCTTCTTTTGATGATTAGAAATAACTTTTGACGTTAAATACTATTCTGATCTTACCTGATACCGATATGGTATATGTTTTTTCTATGATGTTTCTGGTGCTGTTTTGGGTTGCATGATTATGTAGGATTATTATGTGGTCAATAATGGCTCTTTTAATCTTTTCTTTCATGAGATTAATAGACCCATTCATTACATAGATATTTTTATGGTTATGAATTTTCATAAGTATTGATAGAACTATCTTTTTGTGGATAGGTTACTGGTCTTTTTTGACCATAAGATTCTAAGATTTAACTTATCTATAAAACAAATGAATCAAAGATAGGCACGATGGGTGGAATACCTTTATATATTTTACCTATATATCACCGGAACCCCATGGTAGGGGAATGTAATTTCAGATTCTCTCGATAGGAATGTTCCATCACAAGTTGTTTCAGAATCAAAGGAAGAGTGAAAACTATTGGTACTCTTCACATAGTTTCACTTGGATGTCCAGGAGGATATTTAACTTATAGATCAGACTAGTGTTCAATTATCATCATTTCTTCTTGATTATATTCTTCATAGTTAGTATCAAGATGAGGAGTTCATAGGAATTCAAGAAACCGTTTATGGTGGGGAGACAATTCCAATCTGGTCAATCTATTTAGATGGTTTTCGTTATTTTGGGGATTGGGTTATTTTCTCTACATAACAAAGGAGATTATATTTTTATTTATATTGTTATTAATGGGTTTTCATCTAGAAACTATGAAGAAGTATTATAAAATGAGATGAATTTTTTTGTAGGTATAAAGTGTGACATTGTAGATTATGTGTCCCACTTTTACACCTTCCAAAAGATAAATGTTCCGAATTTAAAAACTTATGGTTTTCTCCAGCTTCATTTGGTTCTAGATTGGATATGTGATTATGGGTTTATAGACATTTTTTTGGATTACCAGGGACTCCCTAAGGGATTAATTCTATCTTAGTGGCGATTGATCAGTTTAGAAAAATATCTCACTTCATACCAATGAAGGACACAACTAATGTTAATGATTTGGGTAAGTTTTATATGAAGAAGATAATGAGGTTACATGGGGTTCTATATACCATTGTTTTAGATAGGGATCATTGGATTACTTTTATTTTCTAGTAGTGTCTCTAATGGGAGAAGGGGACTCAGGTCAAGATGAGTGAATCTTATCATCCAAAGCCATTCGACTAGATAAAGCATGCTATTCTGATCTTGGAAGATATTCTTGGTGAATGTGTCTTGTATTTCAGTAGATCGTGGGTAGTCATATGGGATTTTTTGATTTTTCTTATAATTATGGTAACCCATGCAGCTATCCTCTTTGATGATAGAAGTGGTATCAGCCTCTTTGGTGGGGATGAGTCTCATTTAAGAGACATCAATGAGGATTAAAACCAATGTTTGTTATATATTAGATTCAATATAAACCTTATGAGGATCAACAGTGTCATCTTATGGAACTTTCCATTGGAGACCTAGTTTTCCTAAAATTTACTCCTCAGATGGGTCACTATCAGCTTGGAGGATTGGGAATGTTATCTCTAAGATATGGTGGACCATTTGAGTTCACTGATAACCTTGGGAATATTCCTTATTTATTGGTATTTCTAGTTCAGTTGATAGGATTTCAGGATATTTTCCACATATGAGATCTTAGGAAATACTATCCAGATCCCTCTCATGTTTTTAGTTGGAAATATATCAAGATATATCAGAAAATTTCTATTATAGATAATCCAATAGAGATCATTGAATCTTAGCTGAATGTCTTCTGTATGAATTAAATTACATTGGTATGAGTGCTATAGAACCATGGATAATATTCTTACGAGACTTGAGAGTGAGATTCTTTGATGAGGTAGAATTTTCCTAACCATTTTATGTATATCATAATTCTACATGACTTCTCAGGGACACAATGTCTTATAGTGGTGAGTTTGTAACATCCCGTTATCCAATTTAAGGTATTTCTCTTTTATATTTTTACATCCCTCTTAATTTGGGTACATTTTGGGACTTTTGAGAATAGAGAGGATTTTCTAGAGAAAATGAAAAAAATAGCTATATATATATATTAATTAATGGAGTACAAGTATAAAATATTTGATGGATTTTTAGGGTTCTCCTCGAGTTCGGAGAACATTGGAGTTATTTTGAGATGTTGATAATAATACAGATTTTCTACTATCAGATAAAATATGACATGCCATGTGATGATTAAATGAGGTGAATGTTTTACATTATTTATAAAGATTACCCACCATGTATTGGTAATTGGGACGATTTAATGAGTTTAGTTCATGGCATGAAGGTCTTACACATCATGAAAAGTTTGAATGTCATGCAAAGTATTCATGTCATGTATTGGTTGTCAAGTAGATTTTATGAACCTGTATAAGGCATAATGGTTTTACACACCATGAAAATATTACACATCATGAGTTTATAAAAAATTATATTTTTAATCGAAGGTGATTCATTATTTTTTTCATTTATTGGTCTCATGTATAACACGATGTGAAAAAGGGTTTCATGTTGTCTAATTATCATAGATTTTGTTTTTAGGGTGCTGCACGACTGATTTTTATTTAATTTTATGAAATATTGTACATTTTAAGGGAATGAGTGTCCTATCCTAACACAACTGTAGTGATTTTTAGAGTGATCTTACCTATACTTTTAGCTCGTACAATTTTATCTTGTTCTTCCATGGATATGATAAGATATGTGAAGTATGATTTAGTTTCTTTACTACTTTGATTCATAGGAATTTGTTTGAATATATTTGAACCTGGATTATTTTGAAAATGTGGAAAAAGTGGAAATTAAATTTTCCACCATGATTTTGATACAAAAACTATTTAACGATTTATCATTCCTTGTTTTCAATAGAGATTACCAGGTATATATTATTATACATAGACTTGTTACGAAAAAATTGAGTGGGATTATATTGAGTCTATAATAGCTCACACCTTGAAAACCCATGTGGTAGTGCATAGACCATTTTATTTAATTCCATGTAGAGAAAGTTAAGGCACCACAATGACGCAAATATTTTTTTAGTAGCTGGGTCTGGGTAGCTGGTGGTGAGAAGGTTGGTGTTTTCCAAAGCTATCCTATCAAGTAGTATGTTTTCTATTTTAGTTACCCTTTCATGTTGTACTTGTAATTTTAAATGTTCAGACTACTTTGATTTGTATCATTTCCACTATCTTATTTTAGTTATGGTATATTTTTATCTATTACACTATTCCTCTCTACTTTATAAATTCATATTCTATGTTTTTTTATTTTAGGATAAATCATTTAATTTTTATTTTTTTTGAAGCCCAAGAGCTAGTTTTTAACCCATGAGTATCAGAAAATCCCTAAAAAATAAAGAAATTATGGTTGGGTACCAGTTTGAGAGGGTATTTAGGTTGGTTACATTACATCATGTCTCTCAATAGTCCAATCATGTTGACCATTAGTTTGAGTGTGATAAGTTGTGTTGAAGTTTAGATTAGTTTGTTGATCATGTTAGACATTTTTCTAAAAAATGAATGTAAATATTAGATATCAATCAGATACATTGGACAATGGTTCCCCATTTACCCTCACCACTTATTTGATGTATATTCACATAAGTTGATCAAGTGATAAGTCCCATAAAATTTTAATGATGATAGAAGTCTTTTTAAGATGATCTGAAGAATCCCATATATCATTATTCCCTCTAGATTTCATTGGATGCCCTTAGAGAAATTCCATGGAGGTGTTTTCTAATTACCATGTTGGTATCAGTAATGATTGAATCAACCCCTTACACAATTTTCCATTCATATTTCACTTTTTGACATACTATTAACATTGATGTATTCTTAGCAATATCCTTATACATAATATCTTTCCAATAGTGCTTTCAGAGATCTTGATACATATTCTTTCTCCCGAGGTGGATGGATAAGGTCGATATAAGTGCGCCATTAAAAATTCATTCCATTATGTTAGGATGTGGTGATACACATAGACATGGCCGAAATCTTATTACTCTTTTCTATAAATTTTAAAATTTGATGATTTCCTATTTCTGATATCTTGTACCTTATTCAAAATTATCACAACATCTCATTGAGCATATTTTATCTTTTATAAAAGGGATTTTTGATAAATAATTTGGGAAAGGAATGATGATGATCCATCCTTTATTATTCTCATGTCCACCATTTTCAACTCTAATAATATTTTATCCTTCTTAATTCTCACTGTTGATAATGTTTTAAGAATCATTAAACATAGAAAATCTTCTACATTATTTTCTATACCAAGATTGTAGGTAATTAAGATGTCCAAATCCTTGATGAACTCTAACCATGTTCACTATAAAATATTAATATCCTTATGTGTGAATATATATTTAGGTATCTAGTGATTAGTATATATCTCACACTTCTCCCCATAGAGGCAATTCCACCAGATTTTCAACCTGAAGATTAGAGTTGTTAACTTCAGATCATGTGCTGGAAAGTTTTTCTCACTAACATTAAGATTCCTTGAGATGTAGTCCATCTATATATCATTTTCCTTAATCATGTAGCCTATGTTTTTATTTGATGCATCAGTGTATAGCATAAAGAGTTCTCCACTTATGGGTAGTGTAAGTACAAGTGTCGTGTCTAGCCTATTTCTATACTCTTTTAATTAGTCTTCACATTCACTGGTCCAAAAAAACTATCCTTCTGATTTAGTTTAGTTAGTGCATTTGACAATTCCATCACAAATCATCATTATACTCATATAGAATAAGGAAACAACATATATCCATTATATAGGCTAGGCTAGGACACTCATTAATTTATTTTTTGTTATAAGGGTCCCTAGATATCCCTTTGGCAGTGATAATATGATGAAAAAACTGTACTCCATCTATCTAGAACTCACATTTTCCTTTCAAATAGTTTCTCCCTTTGTAATGTATTTGTCACAATATCCAAATGCTTCTTATTCTCCTCCTTTCTATTAGAGTATATAATAATATCCTCTTTAAAGACTACCACAAAATGTTTGAGGTAATCTATAAAGACTCTATTCATTATGTCAACAAATATTTCTAGATAATTATTGAGTATGAAGGGAACCACTATGAACTCATAATGTCCATACCTCACTCGAAAGGTAGTCTTGGGAATATCTTCCTCATTCACATTTAATTGGTGATATCCCAACCAAAGGTCTAATGTGGAGAAATACCTGGCCCCACATAGTCGATAACAACTCATCTATCTATGGTAGTGGATAATTATTCTTTATCATGATTCTGTTGAGATCACGACAATCAATGAAGAGGTGCAGTGATCCATCCTTCCTCTTGATAACGAAAACCGGCACTCCCCATGGTGAAGCACTCGATCATATAAGGCCCTTTTACAGATTCTATGGTAACTTATTCTGCAGTTCTACTAACTCAATAGTGGGAATACTCTAAGGAGTCTTGGATATGGTTCCAGATCTAGGTATAAGATCATTTGAAAACTCATCCTCTCGGATAGAAGGAATACTTGACAATTGTTCAGGGAACACATCAGTGTAGTCCCTCAAAATAGGATTATATTTAACCATGATCCTATCCTTTGTATCAATCTATTGATATAGATTAGATTACTCACAAGATAATATTATCCATTATTGAGACATATATTCCCAAGGATATTCATCCTCTTTCTTACATTTTTATTGAATTGGAGGATGACTCGGGGTGTGAAGGGTGATATCTCTCTCTCTCTATCTCTCTCTCGAGAATTGATGATTGATTTATATAAAGATATAAAATCCATTCGCAATATAAAATCAAACTCTACTAAAGGTTGTAATATGATATTTTATGGGGGTTCCATCCACAAAAATTGATTGGTGAGAAGTTATATACTTTATATACAATAATTTCCCTATTTACGAATCTAACTTGTATCTTAACCTCTATACTTTTTTTGTGGTGTTCAAATATTTATATTTAAAATTCAAGAAATAGAATAATTCATAGAACTATAATCAAATAGTTTGTTCACTATTCTAGAATTAATAACAAGCATACCTACCACCACATCATTTTCAATATCCACCACAATAGTACTGAAAGTATATGACCTTCATTATTACCTTTGAAGTTATTATTGTTGATTGTCTCAATCAACACTTGTTTTAGGGAATTGTATTACATAATTCCCATATTTAATTCAATTTACGAACTATACTGTAGGCTTAGTTTTGATATGATTCTTCCTTTCTTCTTCCACACTAGTGGAATTCTTCAAATCCCTTCAGAAATGATAATCCCAAATCCTCTCCTTTCCACATTTAAATCATCTTTTGGTGCCGTTTATATAGGTCATGGGATTCTTTATCCCACACCTTACACACATGGGATGTTGGGTTTTCATTCCTATATGAGATTTATCTTCTGATCCCCCATATTAAACACCATTTTTTTCTTTTTATCTCCAAGTCCATGATACCACTTGGACATTCCAATCTCCATACCAATCGTAAGGGAACAATATAAAATAACCTCATAAAAGTAAAATTCTCTAATTTACAGGGACTTTCCACGACTTGGATTTAATCCACTAAATAAGCAATCCAACTTGATTTAAGTGTTCATGAAAAACCCAAAGTAATATCTTCTAGGACTTGTAATGATTTTCTCTACATGCTCTAATAGACACATCTCTCATTTTTCATCAGTAAGAGAAACTCCCTCTTTTTCTTAGTATGGATTTTTTGAGGAAATTATTTAATGAAAAATATTTTTCTTGAATCTTACCCATTCCATAGAATCAATTTCATCTTCAGACATCATGTTTTTTTATTAGTGTCCACCATTGATCAGATACCCCTCAAAATGATAGACCACCAATATAAATTTATCTTCTTTTATGAATTGGAAGACAGAGAATATCTTCTCAATAATGTAAATCCATTATTTGGTGATGAGGGGATTATAAGATCCACTAAATGTTGGAGGCCTTTTCCCCATAAATTATTTGACCACAATATGATATTTCATAGTAGAATGAAATAATTACACATGATTGAAGTTATTATTCATAACTTGAGCTAGCTGAGCGAGTACTTTCTTAAAGTTTTGAGCTATTATTCCCGTCAGTTTTGGAATTCCATTAAGGAAATCATAACATTACCTACTATATTGGTTATGGGCATGGGTACTCATATTATGAACCATTACCTAAAAAATGAAATATTAAAATTAGGGGTTTGAATAATTTTATAACGGTCATATAAAAATACTATAATTAACATTGATGTAGTGACATATAAATTAAATGTATATCCTAATTTATGATTCCCTACATTTTAATCTTTCTTATCTATAGTGATAGAATTATCCCTTGGTTCTGTACTAATGGTTTCTAGTCATAATCCTCAAAAATAAATATTTCATCCTTTGATACCAACTATAGAGACCAAAACCTTTTACAAAAATTATTACATGATTTTAAGAGTAAATATTCATTAAATACAAACTAATGATTGATTATTCTTAGAGTCTTTGGAATAATAGATACATAATTAAAGAATATTAAAATTGAATAAAAAAACAATTTATTAATTTATATAAGGATCTACTAACTCCCATTTACCTAGTACAAGTACATAGTATTGCATAGGAAATACATTGACAAAATAGGTGAGATAAAAAGTACAGTAATAGAAAAAATATGTAAATGAATCATAAAACATAATTCAGAAAGAATTTCATAATAAAATAAATCCCTGGATCATGAATAAACATATAGAAGAATAATATATGGAAGATGTAATCATATAATCATTGAAACATTGGAATGTGGTAGAAACATATAACATGATATAAACACGAGTCAAGGATAACTAACAAGATGATATCACATGGTTGATAGAGTCACATAAAGGAATAGTTTTACTACCAAATCCCATACATAACATATAATGAAAATAAAACATAACCCAATGCATTGGATCCCCAACTGGGCACACCCATCATAACATGTACATGCATATGTGGGCCACATAAATAAATCCAACATATGGAATAAACATAAAGGTTACCCATGTAAGGAAATTAGTTTCGTAATCATATCATAAATCATAATAAAAAGGGTGTATCATAATGGTATCCTTCACAGAAGATATTTAAATAATTATTGGACACTAATAATGGAAAAATATAATATATCATAAATATTGAAGTCTAAATTAATTGAAAATATGAAAATCAGTGGTTATGTATTTTTAGAAATGTGACACTTAATCATAGTTTTAGGGAAACTAATAATGTGTTTTTAGAGAGGGTAACAAAATATTTTTTTTCTAAAAAAGATATGTAATAATTGTTTTTCAAGATAAAATGAATTACTATATTATATATGGGTGTATTAATACATTTTATGGGTTGTACTTGAAAATGGGTAAGAAACATAGAAGTTCCCTTTAATTTGGTTTTCTTATCTAGGGGAATTGATAAGGGAAACTTTTAAAACATGTATTTACCCATTAAAGAAAGATGAATTGAGATATGTGTGTGTGTGTGTGTGTGAAAAATATATAGTGAATAAAAGATAAATATATGAGAATAATGAAGATGTAAATTGAGGTAAATAGAGATAAAGTGTTACCTAAAGGAAGTATGGAGGTTCAGAGAGATCCCTTACCTTGTATCTGAATGCTTTCTCCACTTTTACTTAATTTCCTTGACAATAAAATCAGAATAATTAATTACATAATTAATTACCTATTCCTAATATATTTTATTTATTATAATTTTATTATGTTTATTTATTGACATTTTGATGAATTATATTATTCAATTTCATTGTTTTGGGAGACTTCGTTTCATGGTTTCGTGATCATTTCAATTATGTATAATTATGGAAGTTGTTGTAAAATGGTAATACCACTACATAAGTGAAATTAAATGTTATTCATGAAATAAAAAAATCTGAAATGGTCTCATATATCTTTATTTTTTCTGACATTTTTATTATTTATTTAATAAAACCTAAATGATGAATGTTTAGTTTATTTTGGCAGTTTTTGCAACCTTCTAAAACTAATTTTGTTTTATTTAATTTTATGGACATATACCCTTTCTTGAATGTGAATCCAAATATAATATACTAATTTTTTCATTATATACAATTATACATAAATTTAAAACTACCGTGAATGAATTATAGGAAAACAAAAACTTATCTACCACAAGGATGGTTAACCAACACAATAAGAACTATAGTTTCATTTTTAATTAAATAATAGGTGATAAGAAAATGGTTGGATGAAAGGTAATATATTAGAAATATAAAATTACTATATATATGTTATACTAGATTTATTATTCTATGTTGGATTAAGTAAGTGAGTGTTTGGTCGAAGAAGAAATGAAATTAATAGCGGTTGTTTAAGAATGTTACCTCCTGAATATCGCCTACTTGAAGGACCCTGTAAGGAACTTGGAGGTGATATTTTTGTAAAACCTGATGAAATTTTATACAGGGAGAGTCTGTAGGAGAGGGTTTGTAAGATATTTTTAAAGCTTCAAGGATTAAAATTTTCAAGGAGAAGAGAGTGAGTTGTGGAAGTTATAAAGAGATGATATAGAGTTTTATTATTATATTTATTATTTTTGATCAATACTATCAGTATTATTGATTCATGAAAATATTTATAGTAAATGGGGAATTTTATTTCCAAATACAGGGTAATTACATCCTCCATGACTCAAAAATTCATGTATTTGACTTATAATGTTAAAAACATTAAATTATAGCATTTCACTATTCAGAAAAAATAAAACTATTTTTTAAAAAAAAAGTTCAACCTAACTCTTTTTAAATGTTTATATTTCAAAAATTTAATCCATTTTATGAGAATAATATTTAAATTTTGAGAATTTATATTTTTAAATAAAATCATATTTTTCTTGAAAAATGCTTATATTAATATTAAAATTGGTTTTATAACCCTTTTAAGAATTACTTATAGTCTCATAAAACTATCTTATCATTATAATAAAAATTAACATTAATTTAAAAATCCAATTTATATAAGTAAAATTTATTTTAAATTCAAAATATTTATTATAAAAGTGCGATAAAAACCTTAATGTTTTGTAAAAATAAAAAAACAAAATTTATCAATTTAAAAAATTATTTTCTTATACCATGGTATAAATATATTATATGTTCATTTTATATAATACCTATATATTATTTTACACTTCCATAGATGATGTTACTATTCTAATTGTTACATCACAATTTCTAATGGTTAGATTAATATTCCAATAGTCATGTTACTATTCAAATAGTCAGATTTAAAATGATCATATGGGTTCCCTACTTCTTAAAAATATCTATTATTCCATTCATTTTTAATTCACTTATATTTCCTCTCAAGTTTTTATATATTTTCAGCTTTAAAATGAATATCGTATTACTAACATTAGGGTTTATTTATATATCATTGTTCATGAGTGTGCTCATTCAAGTGAATTGAGCATATCCGAAATTACATATTCTTATTCCCTTATTCTCTATTTAATTTTGCATTTTAATATTTGGAATTCATATTGGTTGAGTTTTTGACTAATTAATCATTCTTTGTGTATGAAGACAATTTTTTTGTAGCCATCTCTATGTGATGTATGTTCTCTATGTATTATGACATAATTATAAAATAGAAATTCCACTGATAAAATTCATGGTTTTTATAGGGATAATAGAGAAATAATTAGGTGATAATGGAATGAGATGGTAAGAATTCTTAGGGAAGGTGGATTATCACAAAAAAAATCCTAGAAAATCCCCACATTCCATCATAATTAAGAAAAATGATAATAAATAATGAATAAAGATTTGATAAATAGTGAACATCCCCCCAAGAATTCACCTTTGGTTAGTACTCTAGGTTAACAGAGTTCAAGGGATAATTACCATAGTTAATATATAGGGTTGTAAGAAATCATATGGAACTAGGGGAGAATATAAAAACACCCATAGTAAGAAAAAAGAATGAAAATTGAATTCAAAATGTATAAAAAAGTTACTAAAGACCTATGTTATGATCAGTGGATACCAAATAATCCTAAGCAAATGGAAATGGAAAATGTTTATATGTGTTCAGGAATAATCTTCATTATTCTCAAATTTAGATGAAGTTGAGTCTCAAATATATTTTCTTCTTATTTGGACGAGCTTAATGTATCATAGTCGAGGGTCATGATTTTCTCTTTTGAGAGAAATTTTTTTCCCACGATTATGATTTTATAGGTTTTAGAAAATTCCTGTCATGTTTGGAACAACATTATGGTGAAATATTATTTGAGTTGTTACCCAACACCACATTAGGAAGAGTTTTTGTGCATGTTTTGGTCCTGGATTTTAGTTAGTACTTGGAAGTAAGATCTATGCATCCGAACTTTACTGGCATATTGAATCGTAATATATGTATTCTTTTGAAAAAACTATTGTGGTTTACTAACCATGAATAGAGATAAATGGTAGATGAAACAGAACGTTTATTACACCAAAAAAGGTTACAATGGACCCCTCACACACATCCCTTTCTTTCTCTCAAATAGCTCTCTCAAGGCTCTCAATAATTGAAGAGATCTCCTAGATCTGATTGAGGATCCTAGAATACCTCTCAGGCCCACCTTTTAAATTCATTTTCGGAGGTTTCAAGTTTGACACAACTCCCACCAATTACCCCACCTAACATGGACTACTCCCATGGATTCCACCAACCATGGTAGGTGGATTTGGTGCACCTAAATCTTCTGAAGAAGTAGTGGGAAGTAGCTGGAAATCTCAATCAATTATCTCCCTCCAACTGAAATCCATTTGACAATCTAAAAAGTTCTATCTTCTCCCGAGCAACCACCTTTGTCAACATATCATTCAGGTTCTCTTTCATGTGTATTTTCTCAAGTCGCAGTAGTTCTTTATCCATCACTTTGAGTGTCCTATGATAGATAATATTGATGGGCTTCATCCAGGAATGGTACATGGATTTCTTTGTCAAGTACAAATAACTTTTACTATCTCAATTAATCATTCACACTTTATAGATGAATTCGAAATCATAGAGATAATTTTTAGTCACAACATCTTCTTGCCCGCTTCTGAAGCAAAAATTTACTTTGATTCCATTGTGGATAAGATGAAACACTTCTGCAACCTTGACTTCCTTGGTAAAAATCATCTTGAAAAATTATTGATGTATCCTGATATAGGCTTCCTACTATTAGAATCTCCAACCATATCTTCTTCTGTTTAGCCCGTCAGGAGAGGGTTTTCTCCCCTATAGCACAAAAATAGATTTGAATTACGTTTCTGATTCCTCAAAATACACTTGACTGCTTCCTAGTGCTCCTTATAGGGATTGGAAAGAAACTGGATCATGATTTCTACTACATGGGAAATGTCATGTCTCATACTCACCATAGCATACTTCAAGCTTCCATCCTCTAAGGAGTATGGTATCATCTCCATCACTTCGATTTCTTTATTAGATGACGGGCATGTACTCTTTCTCAAATTCAAATGGCCTGGAAGAGGAATTCTCACTGGTTTGGATTTTTCCATGTTGAAATATTTTAGAACACATTCATCACACTTCTCCTGAGATAGCCACAATAACATTCTTTTTCTGTCATGAATGATCTTCATCCCCAAAATCTGTTGAGCTGCTCCCAATTCCTTCATTTAAAAAGTCTTGGATAACCCCTTCATCTATTGGCTAATCATCACTACATCCTTCCCAATGATCAATATGCAATAAACATAAAGTAGAAGGGAAACAAAGTTGGCATCCTAAAATCCATGGATGTAGAAACACTGGTCTTCCTGTGTCTGCTTGTAGACATGACTCACCATGAAGGATTCAAACTTCCTATACCACTGCCAAGGAGTTGGTTTCAGTTCCAACCAGATATTATTCAATTTGTAGATGAGGTTTTCTTGTCTAGAAACGTCAAATCCTTCAGACTGCTCCATATATATCTCCTCGTATTGGATTCCATGAAGAAAAGATGTCTTCAAGTCCATATTTTCAGGATCCAAGTCCAAGATAGCCACCAATATAAAAATGACTCATATTGAAGCCGTCTTCACCACTGGTGAAAAGATCACATCAAATAAAACTCCTTTTTCTAAAGGAATATGTTGAAATCTATTCAAAATTTTTTCTTGAACACCTTTTTTGCTTCCATCCTTATTTATCTTGAACACACATTTTTTTCAATAATGCATTCTTACCTATGGGTAATTCCACCAAATTGTATGTTTGGTTCTTCATCAAAGACTCCATCTAATCCTCTATTGAATGCATCCACATGAGTTTTCTAGGATGAGACACTACTTCAAGGTATCCTTTTGGCTCCCCCATATTAGTTATCATCAAGTAATCTGAATCTGGTTATTTTTTTTGATGTAATCCTTCCTCTTGAAGACCTTAAAACTTAAGAAATGATAAGTTCGGGTGAAAAACATCACCTAGATCATGTAATGGTTCTGAAAATTCTTATGGAGAGGATTGTGCCTCCCCATGCTCAATATCCTCTTCAAATACCTCCGGATCTATTGATAATGAGTCTTCATTCACTTCCTCCTCCTCATTTACAGGTTGTGGTGGTACATGTGTTGGATCATGAATTGATTCCATGACACTTTCCCTTCATGAAATTTTAGTATTTTGAATGTCCTTGATCATTTGGATTTCACGAAACATGATATCTATGATTTATATCACCTTCATCTCCTTTATTTACTAAAGCTTGTATGTGAACTCCTCATCTCCATTGCTGAGGAAGATGCACAAAGTAGATCTCTCATCTAACTTCTTCCTGAGCTCCTTGGATACATGAGGAAATGCCAAAAATCCAAATACTCAGAAATGAGGATACATGAGAAAATGCCAAAAATCCAAATACTCAAAAATGAGAGTAAGAGGGATGTTTACCAGACCATTTCTTCTTAGAATCTCAAAATTCAGTGGGACAGACAGTGATCTGTTGATGAGGTAACATGAAACCTGAATAGCTTCTCACCAGAATTGCTTAGGGAAATTAACCATACTCATCATGCTTCTAAAATTCTCTATGACAGTTCATTTCATCCTTTCTGAAACTCTATTATGTTGTGGGGTGTGTGGGACCTTCCTCTCATGTCGGATTCCATGACTCCTATGGTAGGAATCAAATTACTTGGATGTGTAATAACCTCCATTGTTTGAATGAAGTCACTTCAGCTTTCTTCTAGTTTCATGCTCTACCGAGGAGAGGAAAATATTGAAGTATTCCAGTACTTGATCATTTGTTCATAAGAATAACACCCACACACTTCAAGATGAATCGTCAATAAAAGATGGGAAATATTTTTTACCACCGAGTGAATCCAACTCCATGGGACTACATGCATCAGAGTGCACTAGATCAAGAAACACTTGTCTTCTTGATGATGCAATATTAAATGAGACCCTATGTTTATTCCCATAAAATTAGTATTTACAAGGATCAAGTGATGCATCCTTGTCAATACTAATGTACTTCTTCATTAGGGTAGATAAACATTTTCCACTCATGTGATCGAGTCTCCTATGAAATTTATTGGAAGATGTTTCTCCTTCCGCTATGTTGAGGATATATGCACATATCATTACATGATTTTTGAACAAAGTATCTCATGTGTGTCCTTGGATGATGATGACGGATCCTTTCATCATCTTCCATGCTCCATTTCTGAATATATTGTCACAACCTTGTTGATTAAAGGATATAAAAGATAATAGGTTGATTCGAAGGCTTGAAACAAGCTGAACCTACTTTAGGGTGATTTTGTATCCAACATTCATCTTTAATTGGATATCATCCATTCCAAAAATATCCTCTGAACTAGTATTCCCCATCACGACTGCCCTAAAGTCACCAGTTTGATATGTAATGAAATACTCACGGTGTGGAGTGACATGGTACGATGTTGTAGTATTAACTACCCATTTTTAGTCTTTACCTAGTATACAAAATCATTTATATTCTTCATCTATGAAGAAAATAATAAATTCTCCAGTGATTATCACATGTGCGTCTCCATTTATTCTTTGATGGTTTCTACTTTGACCATTTTTTTGTAGCAACTTTTAGCAGTTATGCTTCATGTTCCCCTCTATGCCAAAATGGTAGAATTTCTATATTGGCCTCCTTCCATCTGTAGACCTACATCTATTCTTTATTTGGCCTCATTCCATCTATAGACCTACATCTATTCTTTATTTAGCCTCTTATTCCTACCCCACGACATCCTTCTTGTTTTCTCCCTCACTTCTCCAGAATGAGTGCTTGTGTCTGGTTGTTACTCGCATCCTTCCTTCGGTCCTTCTTGTTAAAAAATGCATCTTTTACCTATTCCATTGTAAGTTTTCCTATGGTCTTTGAGTTACTGAGTGAGATGAAAATAATATCCAAGCTACTGGGAAGTGTACAGAGTAAGCAGTTCACTTAATCTTCAAAATTTATAGTCTTACCGGTAGCCACCAACTAGTTCACCAGGATTTGTAGCTTGCTAGTGTGTTCGACTATAGATATTTCACTCTGTAGTTGAAGATTAATCTACCACTTTAAAAAGTGGATCTTGTTTCGAGCGGTCTTGGAATAGTACGTATTTTCAAACATTATAAAAAGTTTGTATGCACCAGTCTTTTGGGAAACATGGTGGTAAATACTGTGATCGATCCATCGACAGATTTGACTGATTGTCTTCTTGTTCAGCTTTTTCCACTCCTCTTCCTTGGTGGCATCGAGGTTGACTCCCTCATTCTCAATGAGGTTAAAAATAACTTTATCATTAAGGAGATATTCAATTTGAGACTTCCAAATGGAGTTGTTCGATGAAGTCAACATGATAATCCCTCTTGTGGATGGTCCCTCTCATAGATGATCCCTCCGTTGAATTTTAATTATGAAAAATTAGGTTCAAAATATGGGGAAATGGATCTTTCCATTACATTTAGAATGATCAAATATGGTGAAATAAACTCCTATATCATTGAAATTGGACACTGATTGATCAAGATATGATCAAAACAGTATTAATGGATGAGATCTACCGATGATGTAGAGATGTTGTGGAATGTCAGATCATCTGCCGGAAACTCGCTGAAATACTTACTAGTGCCAGAATAGTGTCGTGTTCTCTAGCAAGGGGGTACTGTAACACCCACAGTTTGACTGAACATTGATCGAGTCTAGGGAGCTCGTCTTGGATCCATTTTCGATGCCATTTTCACCATTGTAATTGTATCTCCACGAGATTTCAGAATCTACCTTCAAAACAGGATTATGAGAAACATGAATTTTTTGGTCATTGGAAAATCTCCACTACTCGCCGTCATTGTACCAAAATAAATCTAATTCCACTTATTGTGGTTCACTGGTCATGAAGAGAGATAAATGGGATATAAAAATGAACTTTTTTACACAAAAATAAAGGTTACCATGGACCCCACCTAAACCTCACTTTCATTCTATCAAATGGAGCTCTTAAGACTCTTAAGAATGTAAGATCTCTCCTGGATCCAATTGATGATCCTGGAAGGACCCCCATTCCCTCATTCTAAATGCATGGTGGGAGGTGTCATGTTTGACATTGTGTCCACCAACCAGACCACCTACCATGTAATTCTCCCATATCTACCACCGACCATGGTAGAAGGATTTGGTGCACCAACCTCCTTTAAAGAAGTGGTGGAAAAAACTTGAAATTTTTCTCAACAATATCCTCGGCATTGGGAGAGAATATGGTCTTTTATAGTCTTTGTGTTTTTACACAAGAAAAAATAAAAAATTTAATTCACATGCTTTTTTTATAATTTAAACAGGGGGTTCAGCTTTAATGATTTATTCATTTATCTTTGGAGGGATCAACATATCTTCAACCGACACAAATATCTTCTCCATACTCTGGTATGGGAATTTTCTTCAAAGGGTATGTGCATAAAAAGCGGGGTTTATATTTTTCATAGTGTCCTTTTAGTATTTTCCATACATGATGACATGGATTCTTTAGGTGAAAACCTTTCCTCTATGTGAATCAATATAGGATCAGTGAGTTGGTTCTCAGTTTTTGGTGTAGTTATTGTTGAAATTGTGTTTCCTTATCTAAATATCTTCATATGGTGACCCATTAGAGCTTCATGGTGACACAAAAATTTGGTTTCATATAGGGAAATGACACATAATGGATTGTGGTGGTGGTTAGCTTGATGGATTTCAATGGAAGCTTCACATAGGTTTATTTTCACAAGGTGGCACTCACAAGGGAAGTATAGTTATTGGATGTGGGAAGTAGTAGTGAAGGTTATCTTAAAGTGTTATTATTGGGATTTTGTGGTATGGAAATAGATAGTTCTTCTTCTCATTTAAGGTTCTTAACCAAATATTAATCTTTGATTCATTTGTAGACAGTATGTAGGGAAGTGAAAGTGGGTCTGGTTTTGAACCTATGGTAGGAGTGAAGGTGGAGTTGAGTGCTATTGGTTAGTATATAGATTGTGAAAGTTGTTGAAACGGGGGCATAATAGGTATCCACATTCACTATATTTACCATGGAGAAGAGGGGTGGGGAATCTTCTACAAGAAACCCTGAAAGGGGGTCAACACAGCAGGTTGGTAGACACTTCTGCAAGTAACCATGAAAGGGGGTCAACATAGTAGGTTGGTAGACATGGTAAATATACAAACCATGAGAAGGATTGTCACATTAATTTTTTTTTCAATGAAAAATTACTTCATTTTATCATGTGCGGTCTGTATAGTGACTGTTCAAGGTAAGGTCACATCATATTTCAACACACATATTGGCCAGTTCTATACTTTATGTAATTCCCTATTATAAATCATACACATTTTTTATTTTAGAATTATGATCTTAAAAATTTTAAATAGGGATTAAAATCATATTTTAATTTCTCTACACACTTTTACTCCCAATAATTTAAAAACAATTTTAATCAATTAAAATTATAATTGCATCCTTCACATGAATAATTCCCAATTCATTTTATGATTAATCAATTAAATATCCAATTTTTCAAAACACATGATTTTAGCCATTTAAATTTATCATTTAAAAGTTATAAATGTTCAAAATAAAATCAAAATTTATTTTTCAGTTTAAATTTAAAAATTAATTTGGGGATTCTGTTTAATTAAAATATGAAAAAATCAGTGAAAACTCGTACTTAAATCCAATTAATAGTTAAAAACTGAATTCAAAAATTATAAAAAAATGAATATTTTACTCAATAACTGGATAAAAATTTAGTCACTTTTAATGAATAACAGACAAAAAATATTCAAAATTTGGACTTATATCTCTCCCCAAAACTTAAACTATTTCACTCCAAAGAAACATTATCATTTAATTTCATTATTCAAAAGGAAATGAAAAAAGGTCATTCCAAGATTTAAATTTACTATCTAGAGATGAAAGAAGACATATAATCATCCATTTTGAAAATTATCATGCCTAATTTATGAATCAAACCACTACCTCACATCAATTCAGTTATTGTTCAAAATCCAATAGCAGATCTAATTATATTTAATTTTAATAAATGTTTGACAAGATGCACTTCATTTTTTTATCCCTCTAAAGTTTCACAAAATAGAGATCAATTTTCCAATTAATTGATACAACTCAAATGAATTTTTTTGGTCAATTTACCCCTCATGAGCTCAATATTCACTTCACCTAAATAAACTCATTTTTAACTTAAGAAATTATTTTATATATTTTTTAATTTTTTTGAATGAAATATTCATTCCATCCATGTATGTGAAGAGATATGTGAAAAATAACTTATTAATATGTGTATAGGGATAATAACTCACATTATAAAATTGTCTAAGAAATCCATTTTGGGATCCCGGTTTTTTATTTTAATCTAGGTTCAAAGGAATTATATCAATTTTATTTGAGTTGGTTCCCTAAAGTGATCTTTTTTCATAGAGTTAATGTTACCTCATATAGAGTTTAAAATTGTAGTAACCTTAAATTATAATTATTATTCAACCAAAATATTATCACTTTCACTCCCTTTCCTAGTTCAAAGAACAAATTTCTATGGATATAGTGGCCGATTTCACTCAAAAATCATCTAAGTATAACTATTTTAGAACTAGTGAAATGCTGAACACAGTGATGATATTTTTAAACAAACCACAATAATAATGACATTCATGAATGATACAAAAAATAAAACAAAAAACTATGAAAATTATATTTACAATATGTAGAAAAATAAAAAATATTTTTTTATATCTGTGTTTTTTAGATTCTATTTTATGAATTTTTTATTGTTTTCTATTTACATACAGAATTATTAGATACATAATAAAAAAAACAGTATTTTTTTAATTTTATTATAGATTCTAAGTCCTTAACCAAAAATTATTTAAGAAATACTCTAACATGTTTAATCTCCTACCCCACAATTGTTCTACACTTCTCATTTTAAATTCCAGTAGAATACACCAAGTTGTAGTGAATAAGCTGTGAAAAAGAATAAAAGAAAACTGGTATTTATTCATATGAAAAGTTTGAATAAATATATACCCTATGAGTTTTGGATAGCTTTTATCAATACTTTTAGGTGTTTTCTGCATAAGTAAAACATTTAAAAAAAATAATTTAAAATATTATAAAATTTATTAAAATAAAAATCAAAAAAATAAAATAAAATAATTGAGGCTTGGGTCTATCTATCCTAAGAGGGGAAATATAAAACTATAAACAACTGTAATATATGATGTTCATCCCCAATCCATTTTGGAATTGGGTTTCTGTGATGTGAACCACCACATTCTCCTTCATCGAAAGCCTTCCAAATTTAGTTTTTGGAAGTCCTGTTAAAAAGTGTATTGCATGTCCACTACTTTGGTAATGTGATGTACTTGGTAAAGTGGGAGTGGAAAGATTATTTATGATGTATCTTTTTTCTCTAGCATAGATATTGTTACATATTCATCATCCTATGGTAGTATCCATTTTTCTTCTTGGGAAAGTTCAAAAAAGGGGTATTTAGTAGATAATTCAAATTTAAAAAAATCATAACAACATGAATTTAAATCAAAATAAACACATAATATGTAGTTTAATCTACTTATATTTCTTCATGACTGAAAACAATATATTCCTATTCTATAATCATGCCTTTCTCTTGTTGATGTTTATGGTGATGTTGAGTGGGTAAGTGATTCTCCATAGGTCTATGGACTTATTCATCTCTAGAAAAAAATTATCGTATGGTATATTCATAAAAAAATTAAAGAGAGGATTCAATAAATCTATTAATGTAATATTAATGTAGTTATTATTGTTATTCCAGGGAACCCTATTCTGTAATTTCCAATAGCTCTAGTTTTTTCACTTGGTATCTACTATAGTTTCTTCATCAACTAAAAGTATAGAAAACATTATACTCATTCTAGAATTTTAAAATTATGGAGATAATGTTATATAATGGATTTTGATAAATTAAATGAGATTAAGGATATATTCACTCAATCATATGATCCAGGATGATAATTTTGTTTTTCAAGAAAAACCATTGTAAGGTAATTTGAAATTTTTGCAGCTTGATGTCTTTAATTATGTCCACAAAGAATAATCCTTTAAATCCTTCATCTTCATCATCATCATCCTGGATGACCATAATTGGTATGGATTCTATAAAATTAAAATTATGAGGATTAATAGATAATTCAACATATAAAAATATAGAAAGAAATGTATTTAGTTCAATGGTATATTTCTATTTGAAATCATATTATTGGAATTTTTCTTGGTACAATGCCTCTTTGAAGTTATCTTTTGAGGATAGGGGAAGCAGTTGGAATTCTATCTTTTCTTGAAATGTAATATCATTTACTTCTTCTTCATCATCCAGGGATAGAAGCATAATTAGTATGATTCAATGATTTATCTACAATAGTTGGGAGATTAGAAGTAAATTGGTTTTTATTAAAATTATAAAATGAAAGTTTTGAAAAGGACCCCCTCAATAATATCTACTCGAGTTTTATTTTAATTTTATACAAGATTATGGAAGAGGTGACCAATTGTAAATAGTGATAAGTTTAGTAATTATAAAAAATCCTTTCTGTCTCTTGAATATCTTCCTAGGAAAAGGAATGGGGCTTTAACTTTTCATCTTCACATTATTTACTTCGTTTTATATCCTCTAAAAGGGAAGTGTGTATTACAGAAGGTTTTCTAATCAACTCCTTCACAATTTCACTTTTTTTATTGAATTTTTTTCTATCCTTCACTTGAAAATAATATAGCATAGTATATTCACTCTAAATTTCCTTCATTGTAATATCTTCTACAGTTTGATGGTGTAGTGGCATGCCATTCTGATGGAAGTTGGGTGCGTTCATGTAGTAGCTTTCTTCCTGCCACGTTTTGGTGTATGGAAAATGTTTCTGGTATTAATTCTAAAGATATTTCATCTCCTGTAATTACTGTTTGAATATAAACTAGGAATGAAAATTTTGAGGATCAATTAAATAATAGTACCACTTTGTTGTTTATCCTAGTTGGAAGAAAATATAAATAAATAAATAAATAACAAAAAATAAAAAAATAGAAAAATAAGAAAACATTGATTTACAGATTTGTTAAGGAAAGTGAATACTTGACTATTACACCCTGATAATAGAACCAAATTGAGCATGAAGTTATCGTAATCCGATGTCAAATAGAATTTTTATTTTATAAAACAAGGAATTTGTTATAGGTATGGCCAATATCATTTCACAAAGAGCATGTGGTGGCCAACCTGATAGCTTCTGATGAAAGCTTTACAGAGGCCATATTTCACAAGATAGTGTGCGTGAGGTTAATATGGTGACTAGATATTCCAATCTGCAAAAATTTATTTCTCATAACAATTGTATTGGAATTTAGTGGTGCAATAATAGGTAGATCTACATCTCACAGTTTTTTCTCAAAGTAACACCATGTTTACTTCCATCAGTTTTGTATTTTCTTTTTATTATGGTTTCATTTTTTTAGTTTCGGTTTATTACGACCTTCTTTGGAATAGAGAGAAATTACTTGGGAAAAAGTCCAATAGATCATGAATATATGTTGGTATAAATGTTTAAATGTATTTAAATGGTTCTAATTTGTACTAGAGAGCCCTTTTTTGGTTCCATAGTTTTATATAGAAAACTGGGTTTAGCGCTTCTTGTTGGAAACATTCCCATCATAAATGGGTTACCTGACATGAATATGTTGTAAGAAAGATACAAAGAATATCATTTTGGGAATGAAAATTTTAAAGTACATGGGATCTTTAAAAATGGTTAGAACATCGAGTGATATTTAATATAATCTAAGATGATGATTTTTTCAGCGTATTTCTAATACGTGAGGTTTCATATTGTGAAATATATTCCAGGCATGAATTAATCGAGTCCATCAGTTTTAAATAAAATTCACAACTGATTGTTTTTTCGTTTGGTATGAAGGATTTACACTCAAAACCTATGATTATTTTGAGTTATCCCCCTTTGTTTGGATCTCTCCTTTCAACATTGGATTCTTATGGTGGTTTCACTACAAATTCCTTATAAGTAGTCTTTCTACTTCATCATTGCATCTGATCATAACAGCGATGTTCTATATAATATTGTTTTATATTCAAGATCATTTTTTTTATAAATACTTTGCATTTTCTTTTTTTCTTGTCATTGGAAGGCCAATCTATGGTTTTGGATCTACATTGTTGAACGATGATTGGTTTTAATGAATTATGGGGTAAGTGTGTCTATACAGTTGTTTTAAATTCATGAATTTCTATATGTTCTATTTGAACACATTTTTTTTCCATTTAAATGGTTTTTATTTAGTGAAAAAATTGTCTTTGTTAAATTTTATCAGGGATTTTAGAAATGGTTTTGAAAAAACATAGCATATTGGGAACCATTATTGTGATGAGAAATAGACATTGGTGGACTTAGTTTTTGTGTAATCAGTATGGGCTACTTTTGTGATATGGCTGACTATGGAAGTAATTTTTATTAGTTGGAACCAAATTATTCTATTTTAGACTTATTTTATTTCTAGTACGTATTCCCATAGGCTAAAGACCAAATGGGGTGCTTTGACTTTTATCCATGTTTTATCGAATTATGGTTTATTTTGTGGATTTTTGGTTACTTGTTTAAGGTTTATATTTTTATTTTATACATGATATATTCTTTGATTTTGTTAATATGATATGAATTTATAGAAAATAAAGAAAATTTTTACAAATGGTAGTATTTATGAGAATTATTTATAAACTAGATTTTGTTTTAGAGCATGAAGTTCTTCATTATTAATATTATAACTTGTATAGATTCTTTGGTGGTATAAAACTGTGCTATTTTCTCACACTATAATTTTTTCCTTTAGGTGATTAATGACCTTGTTTGCAAGGACTCAAGGAATGTAAATGGAATTATGTAGAATTCTAGGTTCTCTTATTGTTTTTTTCTTTTATGGTGGGATGGTTATTTAATTATAAATGATCACATGAAAACTTACAGACTAATATTGTTATAATTTTATTATTTATCTTATTTGTAAAGGGTTTTATGGATCTTGTTGTACATATTTAATCAAAATTTTATTTTGTTTTTATGTCTTGTTTTTTATATTAAATATTTTTTTGTTAACATTGTTATACCTTACCAAGTGATGGATGGATCTATGGGATAGTTTAGTTAGAATAGGATGGATCATTAAAAATTGGTGTTAGAGGGATGGTTAAACTGAAGTGTGTTAAAACTAATTGATTTTAATTTAGTGACTTTGGTAGAAGAGATTCATTTAGTAAGTGTGGGTGGGTTTCATGCCAACTCACTTACATGTATGAAGTTCTGTTACAATGGGTGGTCGTAAATTTTTTACTAGGTATGAGACTTGGTAATTCAGGTGATTTGAATGAAATATATGGTAAGATTATTTCAATGAACATATTAATTTTTAAATCATTGATATGGATACCTAAATATTGTCCTATGTTTTTCAATCTTCTTGTGGCTGATTGGTTTTTGTCTTAGGACTATTAAAAAATTACTTCTATAAGAGCTCTTCCAAATTCGAGTGAGGAAACTTCAAGATATGTTCTACTAAAAACTACTCTAATAGAAACCTCTTTCGAAGAATCGATAATCTACAATATTTGGACTCCAGTTTATACAGGTGTTAAGAACGTACAATGAGCAGTTGATCATGGCTCAGAATTTACAAAGCAATATTCACCTACCTTCTATGGTGACAAACGACCATGGGAATATGAATAATGTATTTAGATAATTGAGCGGATCTTTATATTTTTATAAACTCTTGAGGAATCTATAGTGGGGTTTTTCACATATATTATTGAGATTCTGGGAAAATATGGTGGGACTCTATTGTCTAAGACATGTTTCATGAGGATCGTACCTGAGCTTCTTTCAAGAAAATATTCAACCAGATTTTTTTCCAGATACATTACATGGGGTAAAGTCCTAAGAGGTTTTTACCTTATATTATGGATAGCATACCATTCTAATTTATTCTACCAATTATGTTGTGTTTGTGAAATTGGCACCAGATCTAGTCACTAATGATTACATGAAGGCTAAAGTTTTCAGTTGGGGTTGAGGGCCAGTATTTGATTAATGGTGAATATCATGTGACTTAAAAACATTATGGAGGTAGTTGATAAGTTATATTTATAAAAGGATGAAATATATAGTACGAAAAGGTTTTGGAGGTGGTTTAGTTTTCACTGTCGTTATCCAGGGTTTATCTTTTGGATAGAAAATGAAACGAAAGGGTATACAATTTTCTTCAAGACTAGTTTTGGCAGCTTCATCTTGACAGTTGTAACTTGTTTTCCATCAGGTTAAGAATTCTGGTCATAACTATCCTAATTATAGAAAGTATCCAATGAATTTTTATAATTTTTGACAATCTGGCCATCTTATTATTATTTTTTGTTTGGATGTCCCAAGGCAGTAAGTCTTGATCCACATTCACTAATGGATCAATGGTTTATATCGATGATTCCACTGGTGGTGGATATTATTATTAGGGTAATGGGGATGATTATATGGATGAGAAGGACCTTAGAGGATCTAATATTAGACATCTTTATGAAATGTTGTGTGTAATAGAGGAATCGTAATCAGGGCCATCCACAGTTAGAGGTATGGTGTTTATTTCCTCTTCTATGGTGATAGCTTTATTTGATACCTGTGAAACTCATTATTTCATATAATCAAATATAGTTGATGTGTTGGGTTGTGTTTTGAACATATACCATTCCTGTTATATCTTTCCATGACAAACGGAAAGAGGTCCAAAAAAGGTTTCAAGGGTCCAACATGTTGAGTGATGATAGCAGACCATGAGTTGGAGTGGGACTTCTTAGTGCTCGGTTTTGACATATAGAAGTTTAATATTGTAATGGATTGTAAGATCATTGTTAAGTACCAAATTGAATGTTACCACTATCAATTTTAGTTCTTATCTACCGATGGGTTCACTCATTTTTTTAAGGTGAGTGTGACTCTTGATCTGGAAGGGAGGGGCCTATTGTTCGTTATGATGGGGTAATCACATTCCAATTTTCAAATATGATTATTGATATTGGTAACCCTTTTTTGGGAATTCATCTACCTCGGGTGGTGTTTTTTCACCTTGAGGTCATTCTAGATGTTTTTTATAGATTACCATACTATAGGGAGGTTAGGTTTATAACAGACCCACTACCTGGTACAATGCCCATTTCTTTTTCATCTTAGTGTATACTTCCTACTATGTTAGTAGAACTTATGTTAAAACTCATGGATCTTGAGAATAAGGGATATATTTCTCCTGGAATGTCATCATGGGCTTTGTATATCAACTTTTCTAAGAAATAATATGGGATCCCTAGACTTTTTGTTGACTATTAGAGGCTTAGTCAGGTTACTATCAAGAACAAATAACCCTTTCCCCAGATTGACGATCTCATTGATCATCATAGAAGGGATCACTAGTTTTGAAATATTTACCTATAGTCAATGATCCACTAGTTGAGTGTCTGATAAAAGGATATAACTAAGATAGATTTTATAAGAAAATATGGTATTTTTTTCTAGATATACTATTTGTACTAAATAACGCTATTGTGGTGTTTATGGAACTGATGAATTAAATATTTCATTCTTTTTTGGAATACTTTGTTGTGGTGTCTATGGATGAGATTTTGGTTTACTCAATAGGAGGATCATATAGATAGTTTGGATATAATTCATTTAACTTTTTGATAAAATCATATGCATGGTATGTTTTCAAAATGTGAGTTTTGTATTAAAGTAGAAAATTATTTGGAGGGTTTTTAATCTGATAGGGTGTTCTCAGTGGATACTGAAAATGTACAGGCAGTAATTTACTAGGATAAACCTAGATATATGTTTGAGATCTAGAGCTTCTTTAGGTCGGTTGGTTATTATAGGCAGTATGCTCGAGACTTCTCCACTATTGCATCTACTATGATAGCTTTAACTTGTAAGGGTGTTAATTTTGAGTAAAATGATATCTTCTTGAGATATTGTATTGAACTAAATGTGAGATTGAATTTATCAATAGTTTTAACTATTTTAGAACTAGTTTTAAGATATGATGTTTTATTTGATGATTTTGGAACGTTTTTTGGTTGTTTATTGATGAATGGGAGATAGGTGGTAGCCTATGGCTCATGAATATTATGAACTCATCCGAAGAACTATACTACTCATGATTTTGAGTTTGTATTGGTTATTTATGAACTGAAAACAAGGTATTTATACCTCTTTGGAAAAAGATTTATGGTATATTACGATCATAAAACCCTGAGGTATATTTTTACTCAGAGGGATATGAATTTATCATAGAGACACTAGGTTGAGTAACTATATAATTTCGATTGTGATGTTGCTTATAATCATTCAAAATGGACTGTGGTTTCTGATGCATTGAGTATAAGATTACCAACACAAGAAGTGAAGGAATCATTGGAAGAGTGGTCATTGTTGAGTTTTTTTTCAAGATGAGATTGAGAATGAAAGAATCTAGGTGGAGGGTATGTGTGCATTCAATGAAGTTTGAATCATCATTTGATGAGAAGGTTTCTCTCAAGCAGGTGTCCGACCCTAAGTTCCAAATCTATAGTAAATACTTTATAGTGATTTTACCATTAGTGAATAGTCACTGTATCCCAATGTGCTTCTTGTTTTTGAAATAGGTTGGTTTATCCTTTTTCCATAAGATATGAGTCTATGGATAGTGGAAACCAGTGTTTCTAATCCGTACAACCTGGTACTACAAAGATGTATCAGTATTTGAGACATCAGTATTAGTGGTTGGGGACTATATATTTTATTATAGATTTTGTATTGTGGTGTATTACGAGTCATAGAATTACAGTAATAAACTAGAGACCTTCCAGTTTGTGCCAACCCTTACCCATTCCCAAATGAGAATGTGATGATTTTTATATGTATTTCATCATTGCGTTACTGAGAAATCATAGTGGGAAGGATGAAATTTGGGTGGTCATTGATCAACTCATGAAAATGGCACATCTCTTACCAATCAAGGAGACGATTAAGGTGGAATAACTTTGGGATTTTTATTTTTGAGAGATTATAAGAATTCAAGGGGTTCCCTCCATAGTTGTTTTTAATAGGGATGCAATGTTCACATATAGGTTTTGGAATGGTTTTTAGGAGGTGATCAGTTCCCAATTAAAATTGTGCACATTATGTCATTCGTAGTAGGATTGGTAGAGAAGAGGAGTTATTCAGGTTCTTGAAGAAATAATATACGCATGTGTGTATGATTTCGGTGGGTCTTGGGAATGTTTTTCCATTATTCAAGTCTTCCTATAATTATATTTATTGGTTATTGATCAAAATTAAACCCTTTGAATCATAGAATGGGATTCCATGTTGATCTCTCTTATTCTAGGCAGAGTTTGGAGAGTGGTACATGGTTGTCTTGAGTCTTCTTCAAGAGATGATATAGAGGGTTCAGTTGATCTAGAAGATATTGATCATGACTTATAGACATCTAAAATATTATGTGGACCATCTTAAATTTATTATAGAGTTTTAGATTAGTGATCGGGTCTTTTGTAGAGTTTGTCCCACTTAGGACATCATCAGTTTGGTTAGAAGGGTATATTGCTACCAAGGTTTGTGGCCCCCATTGAGATCATCATATGACTAGGAATGGTGAACTATTATTTGGAATTGAAACCTCATTTGACTTACATCAATGATGTGTTTATTCTTTCCCAATAGAGGAGTTATAAACTGGATCCATTCATTGTGATTAAATGAGACGATGCCACTATTGAAAATATCATCCCTATGGTTGAGAAACCAATTCAGATTATGGATCCTGGAGAGAGGGTTTTGTGTGGTAAAATTATTCATTTGGTTCATGTACTATTGAATAGTATAAAAGAGATCCATGAGAAGTGGGAGTGGAGTTTTTTTTTGAAAAGGTAGTAGTGGCCTTCACTTTTTGTGAGTATTGGATCTTAAGATATTTTTTCGGACTAAAATATTTTATAGTGGGGAGCATATAACACCCTACTACGTTCTATCAGGTATGATTTATCTTATATTTATGGTTTTTATTTTTGTTTAGGTGCATTATAAGATTCACAATAATTGGATCCCTGTCTGAGGAAAATAGCCAAATTTTCAAGGTTGTATGTTTGTTATAATTAACAGAGTTTAGTTATGAATGTGTAAATGGATTTCCAAGGTTTCTCCTTGGGACCAAAGATACATCTATTTTGGTTCAGAGGTTTTCTATAAAATGGTGATCATATCAGTACCTACTAGCCACATTCAAATCGTGGATGGGTTACATGAAATGATTGTGTTGTATGGAATCTTCCTTGAATATCATGTGTGATGTTAGAAGTTTAAAAGTTTTGAAATATTAACATATTAATAAAAATTTTATTGGGATTTAATTCATTCAATGGTGGTTTCATTTTCAGTTTATTTTTAATATATAATATTTCACATCAAGAAAGGGATTCACGATGTGAATTCCTCATGTTCATATTGCATGACTGAATAATTTTTCATTCGAGGCACATGATTTCCTCTCAAACCCTATGGCTATTTTGAGAAATCTTGAGCAATCTCCCTCCAAGATTCATCCATTCATAATTCTATTCTTATAATGGTTTAACCACATATCCCTGTCAAGCAGTCTTTCAACTTTTTGGTTTCCTTTGGTTATGGTGGTGGTATTGCCTGTATTTTTTATGATTCTTGATCGATTGGTGTTTCATATTGATCCTTCATAGTTTTTAGTTATTCCTTGTCATTTTAAGGCTTATACATTGGTTTTAGGTTTTTGTTATTGAAGGAAGATATGTTTCCATCATTTTTTAGGTAGGTATATCTATGAAAGTGATCCTAATTCATGAATTTCTATATGTTACTTTTAATCCATTTGGTATTCTAATTTAAATGGATTTGATTTGGTGAAAAGGGTTTTTATTAAAAGTGATATTGGATGAAGTATATGGTTTTGGAAAAAATTAGCGTACTGGGACCCTTGGGTGTGTCGGGAAATATACATAGGTAACCCTAGTGGGTATAAAATAACCAGGGTTTTCCTTTTTGATATATATATACATATATATTGTCTTGAATTTATATATATTAAAACTAATTATACTTGGTTTAATTTTCAATTATATGTAGTTTGTATTCCCATAGGCTAGATCCCAATGGTGTGCTTTGTCTTTTATACAAGTTTTATCACATAAAGGTTTATTTTGAGGATATTTACTCACATGTTTGGTCCACTAATTTTCATTCTATAGAAAATAAATTCATGGATTTGGTGAATATGGTAAGAATTTATGATTTTTTTTCTATAAATGGATTTATTTAAGAAAATAAATTTCCCATTCAGGATTCATGTATCAGTGAGAGGGGGAGGGGTGAATCAGTGATATATTTTTCTTTTACATTTCATTAATTTTGAAAAAAACTTTCACCTCCTATTAAATATTTATTCCATACTTAACAAAATTCAAACACACATCTATAGGAAAACTCAAATTGACAACGTTCACTACTCAACATGAGTATCTACATCTTTGGTATGGTTTGGAAACAATATAATACCACAAAATCCACTAGAAAATAATCATTTTGTGTGGAATATAATGAGTTGGATATTAAATTACACTCATGTATTACTTGAAAAAAATCCAATAGTGTGTGTTCTTATTCTTGTAAAAAATTATTCCATACATGTTATGGTGCTTTTTGGTCAGCTTTCACTAGTTTTATCTTTCAAAATAATTATTCTCTTTCCTACCCATAAGCTGGTAGGAACTTCCTTTAATTATCAGAAAAATATCATGCTTCCTCTATGGAGTACCTGTATCCTTCATGTACCATGTTTCAACATGTGGAATGAGTGCTTCGTAGAACAACTCTTCTTCCATAGACTATCTCTGCTACATGCATGAAAAATACGTCACATAATGTTGATGCTTCGCAGACCACCCTTGCCCCGTGAACGAAATATCTTTTGCAAGCGACCAATACCTTGTGGACCATTTTCATTTGTAGGCTATAAATCCCCACAAAACAATTCTGAAAAATACCTCTACAGACAATCTCCATGACAGAAATGATCCCCCGTGAACTACTTCCTCCTCATGGAAACATTTCTTTACAACCTATTACATTCGAGGAATCATCCTTCTCAAAATATTTAGACCTCAACTAATTATTCCTCGGAGTATTGCTGTTTTCTAATAAAATATAATCTCACTTAATGATGGGATTAAGATCCTTTATATAGGGAAATAACTCTAAAAATTATTCTAATCTGATTTCCCAATGTTCTGATGCAGTATTTCCATCACCGAGTAATATGCTCCTCCCAAAAACCATTTTACCTCTCCAGTCCACATAACACCATTTTGATCTTATGGTGGCTTACTCTTCTATAAAAAAATCACTACCTCTTAGCTGAAAATAATGATATTTCCCGTGAACAAAAATTCTCTTGTGAATTTTGATCCTCCCTTGATCATTTTTCCTTACGCAGTTCGCATACCACACGTCACGGATTGCATAGTGCTGCTATGTGGAATCCTTTATTTTCCGAATTTACATCATCGTTCAAGGAACCTTTTATGTGATCTACAAAATATGCTTAATGGTCCACAAACTATAATATACTTTTCAGAAAATATTTTTTTTTTCAAAAACAATCTCCTGATTTTGAGGCACAATTTTTTTTAAAACAATGAGAAACAACTCCACCTTAAAAACATTTTTCAAAAAACTCTATCCATACTGATTCACAATCATATAATTTTATCAAAAACCTTATCTATTGTGTTTTTTACCCTTTGATCGATAATCTTTAGTATCATTAGATTTTTTGAGGAAAGTATTGTAACTTCCTTATCTTCTTATTACATCTTTATTTCCAATCAAATCTAAAAATAATTGGAAGCATATTTTATCCCCATTTTATTTATAAGGATTTCATCACATGGTTTCCAAACAAATTATGATATTTATGAAATACAAATCAGCAAAGAATCATCAGATTTTTCAATTTCTTTTGCAAAGTTAATTGATTATTCCTTTTTGAAAAAAATGTCAATACTATTTAAAAAACATTTCTTACTTCCAAAAGAATCTCTATTCAACTTAGTCCCAATAAAAATTTCATTATAAACTATATTTTTAATACTATAACTTGAGAATTATTGATATCCAACTTTTATAGATTATTTGGTGGTATCCTTCAAGGAATTATGCTCACACCCTAATTTTTCCTTTGTGTGATTTTAAACTATGTTTTCTATGACTCAATGAAAGGTAAGGGAATAGTATAAAATTTCATCTTCACTTATCGTATATATCATTCATAGTGGTGTGGTTTTGTGGTGTTAGATGGTCACATAGATACTTTCTTGGCCTCTTCATGTCAAACTTTTTGGGATTATCCTATTTGGCTTGAGTATTATAGATCTTATTAAATCTCCTTATTCAATATTGTACTCTCTTTATTTTTCATGTTTTAGTTATATTTATTATGTTTTTCCATTATCATTATTATACCTCACCATATGATGGGCAACTTGGGTGGATGGTTTAGTTTACCAGGGTCGGTTTTTTATACTCAATCTATCATGGATCTGAGATGCATTTGTGGTTAGTATACAAGGAAGGGATAATTGATCTGGTTTGGAATGTTTAGTAGGTATGATGGTGGAGCCTAATTTCTCAAGGATAGTATACTGAATTTAATAGAGGTGAAATATGGAAAAAATAGGTATTCAAAGTCACTATATTGACCATGTACATGAGGGGTGTGAAAATTTATTTCAGTGACTTTGAAAGGGGGTTATCAATGTTGGTTGGTGGACATGGTAACTATACTAACCATAAAGAGTACAACAATTTAAATTTTTTCAATGCATAATAACATATTTTTTGTCACGTTTAGTTAATATAGTGTTAGTGAAATAAACATTCACATATTATTTAAATGTGCATGGTCATTTCCAATCTTTGTTTCATTTCACTCTACAAATGAAAACATTTTATAGTAGATAATTATGTTCCAAAAAAACTCAAGAAACAATTTAAATCAGAATTTAATCTCACTACACAATTTTATTCCTATTAATTTAAAAAAAAGTAATTCAATCCTTCAAAGGAATAATTATAAATTCATTTCTAAATTAATCATTTAAATATTCAAATTTTCAACACACATAATTATCAATATTTAAAAAACACCATAAAAAATTATGAAATGTGAAAAATAAAACCACAATATATATTACAATTTAATTATCAATTTCTTTTTTTGGATTTTGTTTAATTTAAAAATGAAGATATCACTGGGAAAAAAATAATTCCACTTAAAAGTTAACTATAGAATTCAAAATGTTTATAAAAATTAATTTTTTTACTTTGTAAATAGATTAAAATTAGGGTATTTTCTTTGAATAATAGATAAAAATTATTAAAATTCAGGCTGACTTTAGTAATCTATTTTCTCATTGGAGAATTTTGTTTCAATAGATATCATATTAAACCCCTTCCATTGTATTATTTCTGTCTCATCTTCATTTATGATATTTTGAATTGAATACCACCATTGATGAACATATTCTCCTAGACAATATACAACCATGATAACCATCTCTTATTCAATAGATCAAAAATGAAAATAATATATTCTCTAAAGACTTGATCTATTTCTCTTCTAGTAATTGGTTATCAGACCTATTGAAATGTTGAGGTTCTAATAGCATAAATCGATCCAATATTGTTACACCATGATAAAGTGTATCAAGCTATTCCATATAGGTATGGTTATTTTTCATAATTTTTGTTAGTTACCTTAACATGTTCATAATATCCTCCCATACAACACTAGCTTCACTAATTTTATCAGGAGAGAAATATCTACACTGATTATAGGTGTTGTATTAATAATTATTTCTTTAATTTTGAAAAATTTATAAATAATTAAATATACATAATTATTTCATGAATAAAACAATGAATTTCACATCATAGTATATAACATTACACATTTATGAGAAATGCATGTCATGTAATTGAAAAATATTTCTAGAATATCCTAATGTTTTATCATAGGGTTAGGTTTTTTGTCTATGTTCTTCATAATCTATAACCTATGTTTTATAATAAATTTTCTCTAATACCAAGTATAACACTGTGAATCTAGAAACCCATATAAAATGTTTATTTTATTAAAATTGTACTAAATATATAGATAACATTAATTATTATTGATTAGATTAACAATATTAGGAACTAGATACATAAATATACATTACATTATGTATTTAAAAATAAAGGTAAATCACAAGAAAAGATATAAACATTATTATTTCTATATGAAATTTCACATGTTATAAATAGTAATCTGAAAGGTTTGAAGTAAAATTTGAAGCAATAAAAAAGGGTTTGTGACACATTCCTAGTCATTAATATATACAATTTTGAGTCTTATTTACTATTTGGTTTATTTTTTGAGGGTCCAAGTGACTGGGGATGGAATCCTCATTTTCTAGGAGAACAAACCCAATTGCATGGTTAGCGCATGGTTTTTCTAACCATGAACTTAACCATGTGAGGGGGAAAAAGGGATAATGACTGGTTTGAGAATATTATGTCAAACCATGTAAGTACTAGGGTTAACCATATGGCATGGGTTTGGGGGGATAATTGCTTTCTCATGTTTTGAACATCTTTTTCTAACTTTGAATCCCTATCCAACACATTAAAAAGTATTTTTTACAATCCCCCATCTATTTTTAATGTTTTTGCTCTCATTTTTATTCCCCATAATGTGCATCCCCTCATCCTTGTCCGTGTAGGTTCCCCCTCTCTTTGTTGGTGGATATTTATTAGTAATAAAGGTGTTCTGATCTTTGTAAGCTTCTTTCCTCATTATTTTTTCTTCATGACCCTTTCATAATCATTGTTCTTCAATTTTCATGGATGTGTGGAAACCTAGTTACTAGGGATGGATGAACCTAATGATTTAATAGAGGATTTTCTTCTTATGTTATATATGTGTGAGCCCTCAAAATATATACTTTGGGTTATCAACATTAATGGAAATGAGTATGTGACCAATTATAATGTTGGTGTCACTTTTATGGGTTTTTGTCATGGATTACCTTTAAATTAAGAATCTAATTTTGATTATGGTCATTTAATTACCAAAAAATGATTTATTGTGGATGTTTATCCCATTATTGATGTTTTTTCTTACTTGGTTTTTAAATTATGTGTTTAAAGATGGTTTTCCAAATTGGGGTTGCATTTTTGCATGAAAAGTGTTTGATGAAATGGATTAAGGATGTTTTATAGTTTTAAATGGGTTTCTAAAATTATTTTAGAAATGTTTTTTTCTTAGGGAATTATGTTTTAAAATATTTACTTTTTTATATATAAACTTTTAATGTGTACTTTATTTTTTTATGTGGATGTTATTTGTGATTATGTTGGTATGAAGTAGTACATTGGTTAACTCTGTTGTGAATGAGAGGTTGTATGAGGGAATGTGAGAAGCATTAGGGAGGAAGACCATGAGATATTCCATTTTTCAATATAAGGGACTATGATATCTCTTATAGAGTTAGACCTTGAGAGAATCCATTTGGATTCCAAGGGGATGTATGATCTGCTGGTAAGTAAACCATGAGATATTCCATTCAGTTGTCGATTGACAACTATTCAGTTGTTAAGTAACCATGAGAGATCTAGGAGCTGGGATTATGGTAGACCATGATAGATTCTAATTTTCCTAACTAGATAGAACATTTTGTTTAGACTCACTAATATTATATCCTTATGGTTAAATCCATAGGTGTAATTACTCATGACGCATTGTTTTACACGAATTTATACATTTTTTTAATGGCATGCTTAATGTGATAACGTTTTTATTCCCATTTCCGTTTATATTGTAATATGATGATATTATTCTCACCTTTATTATAAATTCTTTGGTATGTTGCACATGTGGTTCAATTTTTTTGTGTTTCCTTTTTTAATCATTGTTGGTAATCTATTTAGAAAACAAGTTCTGTTTAAAAAATACAAACCAAAGATATTTCAATGATTTGAAAAAGCAGAATGTTTTCAGATTTGTTTAATTTTTGAAAATGATATTCCAAAATATTTTATTAGTTTTAAAGGATCAAATCAATAAATAGAATCATGGTGGTATCTTATTGTGCTTGTGACTCACACCCTACATATTCCCATTGGTGTATATAGATTTTTAAGAAGTAGGTAATGTCAAGGGATACATGTACCTAGGTGGATATTCTTGAGCATCACAACCCATTATTTGATAGATAATAAATGGCCTTAATGAGTTGGATCATGTGGATTAATTTTGGGATTATTTATATTTTGGGTTGTATGTGTAGGACTTGTTTGATATTTACCCTTTTTTTGAGTTTTGATTTTTTTAATTGAGATTCAATTTGTATGTGACATGTTATGGCATGTTTTTTTATGATGTATATTATTTTTTATGGTATATTCTAGTCTTATTTTCATACTTTGGATATTGTATCGTTTACTAAGGAATCTGATGATATTATTGAGGCCATCCCATATCAAGGAAGGGTCATGCGAGTTTACTAAGGGAGAATTTATTACCACAATATTTTTTCTGGTTGGTGATTTTTTCTATACCATGGAAATAAGGAATTTTATTTGGGTCACATGTTAAGAAAACTTAGGTGATGGGTCTGGTTGAATTGGTTTTCTCATTACTAAATTATATAAGACAATTCTTATTTTGGAGTAAGTGGTAGACTAGAGATAGTGTTGTCAATACTTGAGAGGTTGGGGCATTGGAATTCCTACCTAACTATTCATTATGTTGAACGTTGACTTACCTTGTGTTTTCTAGGACTTTATTTATGTTTTTATACCATTTATGGGCTTCTGGGTGATATTTTGAGATATTTTCTAGTTAATGTTGAGTCCCGGGGTGAGCCTAAGAGTTATCTTGAATTTTGGGGTGAAATGGAGAATCATAGAGGAGGCACCTAATTATGCTACCCAGTTAGTAATAATAATGCGTTACCCATGAAACCATTTTTCTATCTTTAGTGAAACTTTCATGGTCAGTTTATGGTTTAAAAATCCATGTGGTGAAACCTTAGATTGTGATAAATACATAAACCTTTAATTTTTTTTTCATTTTTTTTTCGATATGCCGTCAAAGCTAGTATATCTTTTTACTACCCATGATGAGTGTTTATTTTGGTTCTTTTGATATTATTTTAGTTTTAATTATGTTCGATTTGAGTTTATGTATCGTATCTTTGGGGATACTTACCCCGGGAAGAACCTCATCCATTCATGGAGTGGGTGTTGTGATGATCACCCCGTATGTGAACCCTTATATTGATGTGGCTCTATCGGAGTTCGTAATTTGCCTGATCCAGCCCTTGGGTTAAATGAGAGGTCAATAGAAATCACATATGGTGGAAAATTCTCAATAGTGTTCATGGAAAATACATTAGTGTTATGTGGAGATAGGGGACCTAATGATCTTGAGGAGTGGTTATATTGTATCGAGAAGATACTTGTATTTTTAAGTACCCCTGCAACATCTAATGTGGGATTAACCATATATGTACTCGAAGGATAATATAGAAAGTGGTGGGAGGTGATAGTTCTTCCAAAGAGGCATGAGGATATCACATGGACCACTATAAAGGTGTTTTTAATTAGTAGTTCCACTTAGATACTTTGAGGCCACTAGAGACCATGAGATCTAAATGTTAGATAAAGGGGGTCATTAGGTGATGGATTATGCCATCTAATTTACTGATTTGGTTTATTTATTACTAAATCTCCTTGAGAATGACTAAATTTAGTCTTTATATTTCGATATGAGCATGAGGATAGAGATCAGGTCTATGATTATTCTTCTCTATCTACAAACAAACTCATAGGTGGTTGAAAAGATAACTATTATAAAGGGGAATTGGCTGGAATTATAGGTATTAGTGGGGTTATTTAAGTGAGTGGTTGTCAAAGTTCTTTATCTAATCAATAGAGAAAGCATGACAAGTCTCATTAGGGTTGTGGAAAGAGTGCCCATCAATCGTCAGGTACAACACAAGTGGCTTCTACAAGGTCTAAACTAGTTGTTTTTTACTAGTTCAAGAAAGATGGACACCCTATGCAAAGTGTTTTATAGACTCAAAGGGTATGATACTAGTGTGGGAATTTAGGATATCTTAAGTGCTTCTATCAGGATATTTCATGGGGGAGTGTTGTAGGATATAAGTTTTGAAAGGGGTCTTAAGTGCAGTATGACGATTTTAAGGGTAGTGGATATCACCCTCTAAGAATGGGGGATTATTATGAGAGGAATAAGTCTCAAGGAAGTGTTGATATTCAATTTATTCTTATTGTAGAGGTTGTGTTAGAGGTTTTTTATTTCGGCTACCCATTGTAAAAGGTATGTTGTTTATTGATTCTTCTATAGAATATATATTTTTTATATAGGAGCCCCCATTGTTTTATTTTGATAAAGATACTCTATGTTTTCGGTATTCAAATAGAATTTATGTCATTTATGATGTATTTTAGAACTCCATTTGGTAGAAACAATGATCATGGTTTCAAGTTCCTAGAATACCATGTTTTAATTAAAGATGTGGAAGCCATTTTTGATTCCCACATATTGGAACTAGATGCCTTCGACCTCATCATTGTCATGGACTGGTCAGTTTGAATTATGGTGCCTCTATAATGCTATCCCCATATGGTATAGTTTCTTACCCTTTATGGGAGAACTCACATCTTTTAGGGTGAGTATGATATGATGTTAGGAAAGGTATGAAAAATTGCTTCAGAATTGTGGTTGATATCATGCTAATTTTCCAAGATATTCTTGGTGCATAAATCTATCTTTATGTGATTCAACATTTAGTGGTCATGGATGGGTACATAGATTTTTTTGGTAGATTTATTCCTTAATGATATGTCGAGATTATTATCAATCTATTCCCTTGTATGATCTCAATTTCAATAACATCTTATTTGATGGCTTTGGTTGAGCTGAAAGAGTTGAAATTATAGCTAGAGGAACTCAATATAAAGTGATTTATCTACTCTAGTGTTTCACTATGTGATTAATCCATGATATTTGAAATCAATAAAGAAAAAATCCTCTAAATGATCATACACTATTTTATTCTTAACCAGGTGACTATAAAGAATAAATACACATTCACCAGAATTGATGATATCTTTTTTCATATTTGGGGATTCAGTTGGTTTTAAAATATTAAAATGAGATATAGGACCTAGAATTTGAAGTTCCAGGAAGAATATGTTCCAAAGAACACCTTTTGGAGATGGTATGAGAATTTTCAATACTTGGTTATGTCATTTGGGCTTACCAATTTTATTACAGTCTTTATGGAATTGATGAACCGAATCTTACATATCCTATTGAACTCATTCATGGTCAAATTTTTGAATGATATCTTTGTGTATTATATGATAGAGGTGGACCATGATGATCATCTACATATCATTTTGGGTGTTTTGAGGGATATCTATCTATATACCAAGATACCCGTCTGCTAGTTTTTTATACAGGGGGTGATGTTTTTAGGCCATGTGATTTTCATGGAAATAGTACCAATGCATCCAATTAAGGCTCAAGAAATCATGTCTTGGGAGCATCCCATAAATGGGTTTGATATCTATAGATTTTGAATTTTGGCTGGGTATTATATATGCTTAATCTGAAAATTCTCGAAGTTATATTCTACCTTGATGACCTTGAAAAAGAATGGTATGATATATGAGTGGAATGAGAAGTTCCTTTCATTCTTTTGAGTAGTATCATGTCCATTTTAAATACAGGGGATTATAATTCCTCATAATCATGGGAGATATAATTCCATGTGTTGTGATACTTATTTTGTGGGTTTTGGGTGAGTTCTAATATATGATGACCATGTGATGGTTTATGGCTAACAAAACCTATACCAACATGAGTGGAATTATCCCACCCATGACATAGAATTGGTACCTCTGATGCATGGAATAAATATGTGATAACATTTCATCTCAAGGAGAATATTATAATTCATTCTCATCATAATATCCTAAAGTATATTTTTACCCAGAGGGACCTGATCCTCATAAAATTCATCCGGTCATATACCTTCTTAATTTTTCTTACTTTATTTCTTATACACACAGGAAGGATAATGTGGCCACCAATGAATTGAGTATGAAACTTCTAGTGCAATAATTTCAGGGATTAGCAGATGAGTGGTGTCTTATGAGTTTGTTTGCTTACCAAAATCTTGAGGTGTATAAAGAATTAGAGTATGTTTTATTAGCTAGGGTTCAAGTCATACACACTCTCATTGATTAGGATAAGAGTGAGCAATTATCCATACCTGAGTACCTGTATATTAGTAGTGATTTAAATAGTGGGATATCCCATGTTATTGATATCAGTATCTTTATGGATCTCTTATTTTTAGAAGGTGGACTGTGGTTTCTTTGATATTGAGGTAGGATTTGAGGAATAAAATAGATCATTCTAGTTGGTCTACGTACCTCTAAGATACAAAGCTGTTTTTTACCTTTATGAGTCTGAATTTGAGTCTCAGGATGAGAAGTGTAGTTGCATACTTTGTTTCCCATTTATTAACATTCCATAGAATTAAAGCTTAATATTAGAGGCAAGATAGATTATTACAGCTACGTCCCATTCTAGTGTGGATGTGGGATGATGTATTTGTGGATTTTAGGATCGGTATACTATGTACATTAAGTGCTAAAGATGATACATGGGTGATTGTTGATTTTTTTGATGAACTATTTCCTCTTCCTTATCATCAGGGCTTTGATGAAGGTAGAGGTCTTTAGATTCTTATATATTAGATTAGTCATTGGACTTCATTGAGTAAACTCAACGATCATTTTAGATTTGGATTTCCATTTTACCTCTATGTTTTTTAAGGTGCATTGGGTAGATTTTGGAACCAGGCTATGTTTTGACACTGAATACCACCTACAGATCGATGGTCATTATAAATGGACTCTCCAGACTATCGAGGATATGTTTCGAGTGTGTGTTTTTAATTTAAAATTTTTAGGAAAGGTACTTGAAATTTTATGAGTTTTAGTATAATTAAAACTACCATACCATGATGAAGATGTCTCCCTTTGAGTTTTTTACAGGTTTCTATTCCAATCCCCATCAGGTTGGGTTGAGGTGGGTAGGCATTTTTTGGTTGAATTGAGTCTCATATACGATATAACCAAGATAGTAAAATGTATTTGATAATTTTTGGTGTGAATTAAGAGTCATAATAAGTTTTATTCCAACTATAATCATCCCCCGTTGGAGTTTTCAGTTGGTGATAATGTGTTTCTTTATGAATTGGGTCAATTGGGGACCATCGATTGGGAATCAGAGGAATGATGGAGCCATATTATATTGAGATTATTCATGTTGTGGAGTGTATTGGGAAGATATAAAATCGATTAGAAATTATACCAAATATGACCTAAATCCAAAAATAATCCACATTTACCAGTTGAAAATATTACATCTAAACCCATATCATGTGTTTTAGTGAGAATATTTTGAGTTTGATATTGATACTATTGTTGTGTAGCAACCAGTTGATATCTTAGATTATGAGAACCAGGAACTCCATGGTATGTTGATATCATTTTATAATGTGATTTGGAATTATGGTGGCGATATTCATGAGACATGGGAGATGGAAACATTGGTGGAGGAGTAGTGGCCTCACCTATTTTCATTCACGGATTTTTGAGGACCTTTTGGGGAAGAAAGCGACATTATGGGGAGTTTGTAACAATGGTTGGGTTATTAGTGTGTCAAATTTGTATTTTTCATTTAATTTTTGTATTATTTATGTAGGTTATGGGTGTTAGGGGTTAAAAACCTCATATTTTTGAAAACATTCTATGGTGCACAATTAGCGCATGATTTGTCTAACCATGAGGCTGACCATATGTAAGGGAATATGGCTTCTTTATGGTTTGATCATGGTCTATTAAACTATTCAATGCTTAGGGGTAATCATGAAACTTGGATTTTGGGGAGATAGTAGACCCTGAACATCTAGTATATGATTATACTAACAATACGTCCAAACCATATGTCCCTAAACATATCATTAAAAAGAGATCTTTTATAATTTTCCCCTTAATATTTTTAAGTATTTAACCCTCATTTTTCCTCCCCATATTACACAACCCCACTCCTTATCCTTGAATATCCCCACACTCCTTAGAGTAGGATTTATCCTTGATATCAAGGCAGTTTTCTTAAGGTAAGATAATTTACTCTTAATTTCATCTTCTTTTCCCTTCACAAGCCTTCTTCTTCCATTTTCATGGTGGTGTGGAACCCTAGTTGGTGGATATTGTCTACCCTAAGAAATTTATTGATGTTTTTATCTTTTTTTTTCTTACATACTAGGTGTATGAGGCTTTATCTTACCTATTCTGGGCAGTCATCATCAATGGACATGAGTTTGAGATTGATTTGAAGGTAAATATCTCTATTTATCATCATTTTCCATGGATTAAATTTAAATTATGAACCTCCTTTGGTTTATAAAAAGTTAATTTCAAAATAAATGATTTATCATTTATGTATATCCGTTGTTAATTTTTTTTGTGGTTTTTTTTGTAAATTGGTAGTTTAAATAATGGTTTCCAAATGAGGGAAACATGTGTGCATCCTAAGTGTTTGATGAAATATCTCAAAATGTTTTATGGTATTAAATAGATTTATAAAAAAATTTATAATTTTTTTTGAGTAAATATGTTCTATAAAATGGGAAAGGTATTTCGTAAATTGGAATGTGTAATGAATTTTTATTATATGGAACTTATTTCTGACATTGTTTGCATGGAGTAGAACATGTGTTAAACGGGGTGTGAGCAAAGGGTTGTCTAAGGGACTATGAGGTCCTATGGGGAGGAAGACCATGAGATCTATTATTGGGATGTCTAAGGTACTACGAGAGACTTTAGGGTTGAAGACCTTGAGAGATTCATTTGGATTCTAATAGATGGTGATATAAATTTGTAGGAAGACCACGAGAGCATCTATTCAGTTATCGAGATACTATGGGAGCTATTAGAGTTAGTCCTAAGGAAGGCTGTGAGAGATTCTTTCTTTCTTATCCTGGTATGAAACTTTTTTTCAGAATCACACTCGAATGAATCGAAGGCCTTCATTTTTATTGATTTTTGATAACCCCCCTTTCAAGGGATGAGGGGGAACCCTTACATGGCCCATTGGATTAGAGATTACATGGCCTGTAGGCTAAGGATATTACATGACCCCAAGGTCTTAGGGAATTCAACCAGACTATCTACAAGGAACTACCCCTCCCCAACATCTACATCATGATAATAGCTCTCCACATTTGAATGGCCGTCTAGCTAGGCTTCCCGTGCAAGAACAGCCTGGTCCCGATGGCATATCCATACCCACTCATTTGGACAATTCCATTTGGCTCTGCTTTAGTGAGTGCACCTGCTCTGAATCCTCTTCGGTGGATGCTTCATTTTTTATAGTGTGTCTGGGGAAACTGCATGTGGCCCGAAGGCCTTGAGGTGGCCCAAATGCCTTATAGGTGGCTCGAAAGCACTACTAACGTGAAGGCCTGGGTTGACCCAAAGCCTTAAGGACTCTAATCTAAAACTCGTGGCCCAAGATAAATAGTTGCAGCTGCTATAGTACCAAACAGTACCTGGTACAATACCCGCACCATATACAGTTCTGCTACAGTTCCTGCTAAAGTAATTACTACAGTACCCTGGAAATATGCCTATATCTGGTTTTGAACCTAGGTCTTGTGGATGCACATAAGGATACCTCACTAACTGGGATGAGGCTCATGTGCTTTTAGAATCACACACATTATACCCTTATGGTTATATACTTAGGTGTGATTACTCATTCCAGATTATTTTACGTGATTTTATGAATTTTACTAATTCCATGGTTGATGTGTTGACTTTAATATACCCATTTCCATTTATATGTATATAAGATGATCTTTAGATCACCATTATTATAACATATTAAATATATTGATAAAGTGGTTCCATTTTTTCTTTTTTTTGTTTAATCCATATTGGAAATTGATTTCATAAACATGATTTTTAAATAGAAACGAGAGCTATTTGAATTTCATGATGAAAGTGAAAATTTTCAAGGGTGTTTAGTTTTGAAAATGAAATTTCAAAATATTTTATTGGTTTTCATGTGTAGAATATTAGAATAGATTCATGGTTACATCATAATTGTATTTTTCCTCACATACTACATATGCCCTTAGAAAAATATAGACTTTGTTATGCTGGACATAGGTAATTGAAAGGGTACCATATACCTGGGTGGAACTTATTGATCACTATTATCCATTGTTCTATGGGGTAGATGTTGTCCCATGGTGTTGGATCATGTTGATAAATTTTTATATTTTGTATATGTTAGGATATATATGTGGTCTTTTTTTGGTCTTATCCCATTTCCATTGAGTTTTGAGTTTTGAATTCAGATAACATGTGTATATGGCATGTTATTTATGGTTTTTTATGATGTATATTATTTTTTATGGTATATTTTGGTCTTATTTTCATACTCTAGATGTTTTAATATTTATAGTTGAATTTAATGATGTTGGTGTGGCTTTCCTATTTCATAGCTTGTTTATGTTGGTCTGTCAAGGGATAATCCTTTCCTAAAAGTCTGCTGGTTATGCCCGGTGCTTTTCATAAGAATATGGTGATCTTGAATACACTTCAAGAAGCTTTATGGGCCATATTTAGTGATGGGTTGTGTCAAGCATGGTTGGTTCATTACAAGGTGAAATCAGATGCTTATTAAGGTGTATAGTAAACATATGCTATCATAGCATAACCCAGGAAAAAATAATATGTAAAGAATAAATAAATGTAAAGATTCAATAAATTATATTAATATATTAATATATAAAATATAAATATAAATTATAATGTGAAAAAATAGAAAATAAAACTATGTTTTAAAGTGTATTTAATACACAACATCGATCCTAAATGACCTGTCAAATATATAACTATTATAACCTATCTGTTAAATTAGTGGCTATGAATAGTTCTTACTAATTTATAAAATATCCATATATAAATGTTTTACTCAATATAAATTACCGATAATTTCTCACTAAATAATCAATCAATTTATAGTAAGGTAATTTTATTCTTAAAAATTACATTTTCTTCATAGAAGATTTTCATTTCATGAAAAAATATAATAATTTAAATTTGGAAATTTAAGAAATTTTATTTAAGAAAATTAACTAAATTCATAAAATATTTATATAAAAATTTACATTGTGTAAATTTTTTGGTTTTTTAGAAAATATTTATGTTATAGGGAATATTGAAAAATACATATTTTTGTAAAACACTAATTTCTTTTCAATATGTAAATAAAATTAAAAGACCCATTATATTTTTAATATTATTGAAAAGAAAATAAGTATTATTTAGTTATATGTTATCAAATTAATTAAAATTTAATCATCTTTTATTGGATTTTATTATATGTTTATATTTAGTTTTAAAAATATGAGTTTTTTGAAAACTGTTTTAAAGAGAACCATGTTTCTCCTTTTAAATTAATTAAAACAGCCCATAATTAGGAGTGATTTATGTAAAATTTATATATTATATATTAATAAATATTAATTAGTACCCATATAGTGAATATTATTATTCATAGAGTTAATATTAAATCATCTTTCGCTTGGAACAAATACACTTTTTGATAACCTTCCTTTTAATCAAGCCCATAAAGATTAATTTTAAATTAAAATTGTCCATTTATATGAATTTTATTTGGTAAAATGAATTATATATTTTTAATAATAATTATTTATATTATGTAAAAAGTTAAACCTAATTTTTTTACCTTAACAAGTACTAAAAATTGTAAAACATAATTACCACAATTAAAGTGGAAACAAGTTTACGGTGGGCTTAAACTAAAAAATATAATAATAAAAATGACCTAAAAACTTTTCTAAAATATATTTTATAGATATATTTTGAATTTATCATTTCTAATTCTCAATGACTATATATGTTTCAGCCTTTTTTCATGTGAAAAACGTGAGTATCTCATTTTCTTTTAAAAATTACAAGTGTTCCACTCACCTTACTTATAAAAGGTCACCCCTCTTTTATCCTATTAATTCTTAAAATCCATTTTTATTAGTCATTAAGTAATAAAATGTATTACTAAATTATCTCCCCATGAACTTGATACCTTATTTGGATCATAATGACGTCCTAACAAGTTTTTGGGTCAAAACCTAAAGAGTTTGTCCGAAGAATAGGTATCGGGCTTAAAAAAGTCTTTTTATTTTTTTCTTCTTATAGATCCTTCCAATATTATTGAATTATAATGATATAATAGCACAAGTATATACCATATACTAATATTTTATTATTATAGTTTAATAATGTAAATCACTCTACTCTTCCTTCAAATGGGATACGAAATCATTATTTTAGGATATAATGGACTACCGCCTCATGAACCAATTTTATTCATTTTTAATCATTTACACTCACATATTGTTATAATGATGTGTTTAATGTATATATATATATATATTATTTGTTACATATTTATACTTTTTTAGTTATTATATCACATATGCCATCTTAATTTTTACTTTGTGGGGGATATGATAATGTCACTCTTGTGTACGAAGGACTACCACCTCATGAAGCGTTGCGATTCGGTTTTCATTAACTCATTATATGGAAGGTAATATGGATAAAATTAATTAGAATATTTGATATAAATTAATTAATTAATATATTCATGATTCATTTTTATTTATGAAAATATGAAAAATCAATTTCTTTTTTTGACAAAAAAATAATAACATCGTTCATGCGTAGGTGTGGACTACCACCTCCATGAAGTGATGTGATTATTTCTTTCCTCACCATAACACATATATTATATATATAATTATATTTAATGAAATAATATATTATTTTTGATAATAATATTATTATTTGAATAGAAAATATTACTTACATTCCCTCTATAATGATCATTGTGAGTTGGAAACATTACTTAAACATACATACAACCTACCATCTCTAAGTTCGTAACATAGTTCATTTTTCATACCCATCATTCATGTTATGTTTTAATATTATAATTGATAAATATGAAAATTATTTCTTGATTATTATTCAGGATATGTTGAAACAATTAATACTTTAATAACATTCCACACACTAAAGCCTATTTGAAATAACGAACCAAACATTCTTAGAAAAACTGACATGGAGAAAACTGATTAAGTATTTAAATATTAAATTAAAACATAATAAAATAAATTATTTAAGAATAATTTATTAAACATAGTAAAGTTTCTTAATTAATAAAATAATTTATGCAAGCTTTTTTTGTCCAAACAGAAGGACACACATGGAATGTCTAGACTCATAGTAAGGGTTTCTCATATCATTTTTTTACTTCTGTGATACATATTTCATATGCACCACTTATTTATATTTTGTGGTTCTTATACTTCAAAATAATGTATTTAATGGTTTATTTCATGAAAATTATTCATAGTAACAAATCCATACGAGGTTCTCCCTTTCATGGGGTTTTAATAAAGATATTACCATTGTTGTAATGGATTTCATCTCAATTTACTTTCATTGAGTAATATTTTATTGTTAGGAACCTAATTTATTTCATATAGTGTATAAAATGACCCTTTTATATGAAATAATAAGAATACTTTATAAGTAAATGTATTTTATATTTCTATTTGTGTTATTTTATCCCTGGGGATTCGAATTGAAGGTTACCAAGTGGTAATGAATTTCATAACTAAATTTCTTTTCATTGTGTTATAATAATTCTTCATTTTATTTGAAATTATATTACTATGTATTTAATGATTATAAACTATATTTTATTTTATTTCCACTTTTTATGTTGATTTATATTTTATACATAAAACCATTCATTTATTAATTCTAAAATTCAATGGTATCATTTTGTAAGTGTTATTCGTCTCAAATTTTCTTTCTTTGAGACATACATTTATGATATGCACCTATATTCTCTATTTTAGGTGTGTATACTACCCTATGACATGTTATATCATGAAAATACTTATTTTAATAAAATTTAATATATTATTTTATGTTATAATTGCTAGGGACTTAAAATTGAAGAGTTACTAAAGTGAGAATGTCATTATGCTACAATCTCATTTATTTTGTGATTGTTTATGTTCAATGTTCTTTTAGAGAAAATAATGTGATATTATTTTATTGAATCACATCTATTTTATTCTCATATATTTATTAATCTATTTCACATGTCTAATTTCAAATTTCTTTGTTAATGATTGAATAAAAACCATGAAATTCATATGTATGTGATAAAAATCTTATTTTTTATTTTAGATCAGGAAATTTTCTCTTCTATATGAATGTTTTATAAAATGTTTTCAAAAATATTATTTTCTAAAAAAAATCATTTCCTAGATCCATTTAGATTTATCTTTTTTCCTTCTTTGAATATTTTTTTAAAATGAAACTTTCTAAAATTTTCAAAATGGATCAATTTTGGCCCCCTATTTCAAATTTTTTTGAAAATAATTTCTAATTTTATAATTTATGATATGAATGAGAGAGAAAATTGTATTTTTACTATTATTCAAATGTTTTTTTCAAAAAAATAAATAAAATATTTTGGGATTTGTTTTGTTTTTAAAAGTAATTTTCAAAACGAAAATGATATTTTCATCAAAAAAAATTAATGATATTTTATTAGTATTTAAATTAATCATTTTAAACAACCCTTATTGTTACTTATCCTATAATGGGGTTATTTTGTAATGATAACATCCTAATTATTTCTTAAGATTTATTGATATTGTTTCAAATAAATTTTCATGGAACCTATTTCTTTTCCACTGGTTAATCATATTTCAGAGATATTATCAAGGAACCCATTTCATTTTAATGAGTTAGTCATGTTTCCAAATGGTTATCAAGGAACATGTTTCTTTTTCATAGGTTAATCATGTTTATAGAATCCCAAACCAAATCATTGGGTCTGAGCTGGAATGCAACCTGATACACGTCTCCCCATACATAAAAGGATGTTGAATAATAGTGAGAGTATGAGTCTGTCAGTTGGGAGACTATACCCTCAATATAATTTAATAGGATCAATAACAAAAAATAAATAATATAACTAATAATCAGAGCAAACATGCAGAAAAGTAAAGATGGAATATATGTAGTACAAACAATGAATCTTTCTAAAGTGAAAAGAATGTATAGGGAAAATAAATCCGGTAAATTAAATAAATAAAAAGAGGATCCTTTGAAGTACGCGCTAGTCTGCTACTAGCTCCCTACTCCACTACTCATCTATCCACCGTAGGTCCTTTTACCTTATCTAGACCCCTAATGAAATTTACAAGCGCATCGAAATACCCAAGTAGGGTGTGAGTACAATGCTCAAAAGGACGCCACCAATACATCCTAAATATGATGTTCAAAATTTTACAAGTTTATTCAATAATAAAATAAATGAGTAACAAGTTTTATAACACAAAATCAAAAACTGAGTGGTCATGTGCTAAATAAGCTACCGAAAAACCCTGGTCGTACCTATTTTGGATCTATGGAAGATGCAAAACTATGGTTTCTGAAGAATCTTGGATTATCCACTAGGATAATAAGTCTTTATACATGGCATCGTGTGATTGTGAATCTCAAAATAAAATCTCATCAACAATATTATATTCTCTTTATATGCAAGGGATCACAAGATAATAAGTATCCCTTATTGTTCGAGTGACATACAAGGCATCAAGAGCTAATTATCTTTACTTCGTCAATGAATCATACACCAGGGACTAATAGCTAGTAAGAATTTTTTTTCAATTAAAATAGTAGGAATAGAGAGCTAATCAACATCCCCACTTCAGTGAATACATACTAGGGATCGATAAATAGTCAATATACCTTAGTCATTGAGTGTATCACACGACATACTAAGGCATCATCATATTCCCACATCATTCATTGGTCACTCATCATCACTGTCGAAAGTCATGAACAATCCCCTTATAAGGGATAACATGCCACAATGGTTCACATATGTAAGGCTACAAGAATATTACCACCAGAAATACATAGCATGGAAGGATACATGAGAAATAATAACATGTTAGCATAAGTAAAGTATCACACACAATACATGTAATCAATCATCAAATATGAATTAGAAGATACAAGTACTCATGGTATCAAGTGTATCATAAGTGTTCCATTATTACACACACACACACATATGTGATCATAATCTTGAATGATCATTAAAAAATATGTTTACTCAAAATCATATTAATTAAAACATGTGGAAATGAGCCAAAAGGTAAGGAACATCCTACCTCACAGTTACCATCATCAGAGGCAAGGAAAAACTACCTTATGTTCTTCGATACACCTCCTCATGGCCTTATTATGGTAATTTTAGACACATCATATTTGAGGTTTATGTAGGGATCCTAGAACCAAAAATAGTTATTTTACTTAAAAATGAAATAAAATATTTCATGTGATAATACTTTATCTCTCCTAGACAATTTATCAACAATTAAACTTTTATAATTATAATTTGATAATTTCTTAAAAATTTTCCTTTTTTAATTATCTTTTGATAAGTTATCAAAAATTATTTTTTATAATTTTATTTTGATAATTTATCTTAAATTATCCTTTTATAATTAACATGGATAATTTATCATAAATTTTCATTTTATAATTATATTTTGATAATTTTTCAAGAATTATCCTTTTATAAATATCTTTTGATAATCATCGAAAAATTTATGATTTTATAATTATCTTTTGATAATTTCTCAAAAAATATATTTTTTTAATTATATTTTAAGTAATTTCTCTTAAATTATACTTTTATAATTATCTTTGATAATTTATCATCAATTATCCTCTATAATTATCTTTTGAGAATTTATTATAAAGTATCCTTCATTTATAATTATTTTTTTGATAAAATTTTCAAAAATTTATCCTTCAATAAATATTGAATTATTGTTTGATAAATTTAATAATTATACGTTGATAAATTAATGTAATTATTTTATTTTAGATAAAATAATATATTACTCGATAAATCAATGAAATTACCCTTTTATAATTTTAATAATTATCATATAATAATTTAATAGTTTATCCTTTGATAAAACTACTTAGCCCACACTTGACAATTAATTACAATTGTTATTGATAATATCATGTAATTATCTTTTGATATTTTTAAAAAATTTAATTTTATCAATTCATTAATTTACCACTGATAATCAACTTAATCCAATTTATTATAAAATATTATTTGATAATTGTATTTTGGTATCTTCAACAGACTCATGTAATTATACTTTGATAATTTCTGGAAGTTAAAATTTGATAAATAAATGTGATTATCCCAGTTCATTATGATAATCACTGGGTAATTTGAAATTATTATCCTTGAATAATTTATATATAAATTATTCTTTTATCATTACTTGTGTAAATACCTTTTGATAATCTTAAGAATTATCCCTTGTTAATTTAATAATTATCCTTGAAAACTAGGTTTTACCATTTATAATAAAGTCTACTATTTTTTTCATGAATTTTCTATGGAAGAAAAAATAGAGAAATAAAATAAATAAATAAATAATAGATAAAAATTAAAAATCACTTTTATTAAAGTCCCAAATGTGTAGTGAAAGAATGGTTCCCATGTTAGCCGGTTAGGGAAGAAGTGGAAATAGACCAATCACTTTCAAGGAGACCGGGACCTAATGTCACTTGAATACTACTAGATCTTCCATGGTCTAAGATCGATTGAAAATTTATGAACTCTAAAACATGTTTACGATAAATCCAAAATAAAAAATTCAATACCCTAATTTAATCTACCATTTCACAGGAAAATTTAACGTGAAGTTATTAATTTCTTCTCATTAAGGCTTTGTTGAAATTTATTGGTCAAAACAAGCATAAAACCATGCTTTTGGATTAGTCATCATGTAAAAATAGTGGTTTCTTCCACCAAAGAATATTTCTCAAGGTAAAAATAATGAATTTCTATTTTATTTTATTAAATCTAGATTAATCAATAAATTATTTAAATTAATTATTTAACATAAAAAATAAATAACACCAAATGCTTATTCATGATTAATATAACATATTTAATAAATTTTATTCATTCTTCGCTGAGCCTTTATGGTAATAAAAATCTCACTCCAACTTAGTGTCTAACTTTGACAAAAATTGATTGAATATTCCAAAGTGTTTACTGAGCTTTAACCCTTACACTAATAATTTAACACATTTTATTAAGTTATTTTCATTGGAAAATCATTTTTTCCACAAAGGAAACTTATGATTTATCATCAAGATAGCTTTATTATCTTTGAAAAAGTCTAGATATTACAATTCTCTCCCTCTATCAGATTCTCATCATATAAAAGTATCTCTAGTTAAATTTCTCTAACAACCCAGGACACTGAGCTCAAACAACTTAGTCCACTAAGCTCAAACATCATAATCATGTTCTAATGTCTCTCCCTCCATCCGTTCATGCTGACACCGAATCTGGACAAGTGGTACCATCTTTCTTGATAATGACTTCTAGATTTGATCTATGATCCATACCATATGCTCCTTATAATATGCGCCAGTCTCAATCTTAATGTCCCCATAATAAATATCATGTTTAGGATCATGCATGTACCTAGGAAACTATGACACATTTTACACATCTTTCATACCTCTATATCAAAATGGGAGGTCCAAACGATATGCGATTTCACTATATGCTCGGTGATCTAAAATAGTATAAAAATAATTATGCTAGATTTTACTCCATCCCCAGATGTCTGTGTTCCAACTGAGGAGACACTTTCAAGAAAAAATGAACTCCAACTGAAAACTCCAAAGGCCTCCTCCTATAGTCGACAAATGATCTCTTTCTATATTGGGCGGTGATCAATGTTCTCAATATCAGCTACACAATCTCACATGTATCCCAAATCATTCTGAGGGCAACAACCACTCCCTCTCACACCTCAAGCCAACAGATCGATGAGCGGCATGAACTCCCTTAAAGATCCTCATATGTTAACTTATGAATCATGTCCTAATATATATTATTACATGAAAAATCAATCAAAGATAGGTAATAATTCCATACTCCACGAAGGTATAGCAAAACATCTTGAAGCATGTCCTCGGATGTGCATATAGTTCGCTCATACTATCTATCAGTATGAGGATGGAAAAAAATAATCAACCTCGGCTAAGTCCATAGGGATTCTATAATCCCTTCCAAAATAATTATGTATAACATGAATCTATATATAGAAAAAATCTTGAAGAGAATCTATGTAGGGACACGATCTCTCAGTCATAGAGCATCCCTATCTCTTTCACTAAGTGAGTTTCCCTAATATGTAAGAAGTGATTAGACTTCATTAACACATCAATAATCACCCACACTATATCATGTCTCCTTAGAGTTCTAGTTAACTCCATCACAAATTCCATCATGATATCCTCTCACATCCACAATGTGTGTCAGGAGTTGCTACAACAACCCACTTGGATATTGGTGCTATGTTTTCACATTATTACAAGTTAGGAATCTAGAAAAAAACAAAAAATGTATCTCTTCATTCTTTTCGACCATAACTATCACCTGATGTCATAGTATATCTTCATATCAAAATTATATACTGCACATCTTGAGGTATGCAGGTATCTCATAATCTCATCTTTGATGGAAGCAAGGACAATTACACTCCTATGTAAATTGATCATAGAATCATTGTCCAGTGGTCATCTAGGCATTGAGTTACCACCATCCAGATGTTCCTTCATCACAAGACACATTGGGTCTAACTCATGACCAAAACATAACCTGGTCCACATGCGATGATGTGATCAAAAAAGGGAAAAAATTTATAGATCCATGATTTTAAGAAGTATCCATCCTCTAGTTGTCCAACGAGCTCCTCATGCATCACTACACCAATGAAATCCTCTCATCATGTTCATGTTCATCTAGTGTCATATGACTAAGTGTTACCAAAAAAACATTTCATTTTTCAAGGTACATACATCATATCATGGTTTAAAATCTATAGATACTCAACACAATTCCCATGTCATAGTTTTTTTGGTCCCCATGCATAAAGATATAGTGCAGGCACATATGGTGCATATAAACATCAAATCTACCACCCCGAAGATTGTGTCACCCACACATTAGAGTGTGGACCATGGATGATAGATCTATTTATTGTGTAGGGTATCTCCTATCATGGTGTTATAGATGATGGGACCAAAAGGATACTATGTAGTCTTTTTACATCAGCACTACTCCCAGACCAATGTCTAATGAATCAAATGACATTGTATAATCGATCTTCAGATAATTGAGTGGCAGTACTATAACTGTAATCAACCTTTTATTTAATTCAAGGAACACATGTTCATAATGGTCCAACTGGTTTAACTTTACTTCCTCATTTTTTAGTGTTGTCATGGGTGTTGATAGTTGGTAGAAGTCATAAATAAATCGTCCATAATATCTTACTGAACCAAGAAAGATCCTAATCTCAAACACATTCTAAGGATGTTTCCAAGAAATAAATTCTTAAATTATCTCTAGTTTTCCGTATATATATAGGGCTCAAACACCCCATGACCTATAAATTTCAATTATCGAATCTATAAGTCACACTTTGACATCTTGGCTTATAACTTATGTTCATGAAAATGACTCAAGACTATCTTTGGGAGCAAAACTTGTTTCTCTAGTGTTAGTGAGGTGATAAGGATGTAATCAATGAATAATATGACTAATGTGTCCATGTATAGATAAAATATCTTTAATCATGAAGTCCATGAATACTGTACATATGTTTTTTTGCACGAAAAGAATCACACAGTACACATATAGTCTGTGGCTCTTCCAAAATGCCATCTTCAAAATTTCCTCATATGTAACTCACAATTTTTTGAAATCCAAATCTAAGATCGATATTGGAGAAACTTTGAGCTCCCTACAACAGATCGAAAAGATCATCAATCTTGGGAAACGAATATGGGTTCATCACCATCACTTAGTTAATGTTTTTGGTAATCAATGCATAACCAAAGACTATGATCCTCCATCTTGGAAAATAACATTGGTGAAACCCCTGATTAAGTACTTGGCTTTATGAATACAATTCTATCTGATTCATTTTGTTTAGACTATATTTCTGTCAGTTTGGTTGCACCATACAATATGAGGTATTGAAATGGATGCACACCCAACATGGGATCCTTTTAAATTTAATCATTGATCCTTTAGAGTTTCTCCATGGTCAAATATGAAAAAAATCCATCCCATTAATCAACATCCTAAGCGAGTCTAGTGCCCTGTAAGAATGAAGAATGTTGGAGTGGGTGTATAGGAATATTTGATCATAGTTTTGAACTCTTAAACCTATGAAATGAACTAAGAGAGTGTATTTTGATTCAAGTGTCCCCACTACCTATACCATGAAGCAAGTGTGGGAGAATGATCAACTGGATTCTCCTACATGTTTTGTGGTAATGATGAAACCTCTTTCCTAAAAGAAGTATGTTTTCCTACTTACAAATTAGTTCTATAAGAATATGTCAAGGAAATATATTATGTAACATGAAATATCACACTTAATAAATGAAACTATGTTTTTAGGATAAACCATAATCACTATATCGGATCACAAAATTTTTCTGTTTTCCATTCCATGGGATAAAATAAGGGTTTTCTAGGAGTCTACCCTTAACCCATGGTATACCCCTCTAATAACTAACCCTTATTCACATCCTTGTAATTAATTCATAGTCATCATATATATACTAACATAAAAACATGATCTGTTCAAAAAATTAATTAAAATAAAGATATATTACACAATATAGAAATATAGATATATCACACAAAACAAACTATCCCAAATAGATAGAAAAAATAAATGCATTTAATTAATGAACCACTATGTAGTATAACAACAAGTACATATATGGCATGTGAACCTATGTGCCTTTTCATGATTCATAAATGTATGAAAATATCATAAATCAAATATAAAATCATGTGTGTCACCCAAGATTAATTTAATCAATAGTAACATGAGAAAAAAGATTCCCCCATATGGAAACTCAGTGGTCCAGTATGTAGTATTGGCCATGCACTGACGTAGTTCCCCTACCTATGTCCAAATGTACCATATCCAATATAACCTCTCCCAACCCAGTACAAAGATAAGAAACAAGTTAGTGAATTTTGACCTCTAATACAATTTTTTTTAATTTCTCAACTTGAATCACCAGGTCTGAGATTTAATGCCATATAACTTCATGTGTATCTCCTCACACAGAAGAGGCTTTCGACTAGAATCAAGGGTTTGATTATATCAGTGTAGAGACTATCACCTCAATATCATGTCATAAGCACAAAAATAAATAATAAATAAAATAATAAATAATCAGAGTATACATGTGGAAAATTAAGGATGCAATACAGGTAATTCAAACAAAGAAGCTCTTGTATGTGGCAATCATGTCCAGAAGAAATAAAGCAGATAATGTAAATAAATAAATAGTAGATCCTTCATAGTCAACCTGTTGTGCTACTATATCCTTGATCCTCTACTCATCTATACACAAACAAGGCACTTTCCCTTCTGTAGACCCCTCATGCAATCTACAAACACATTGAAATGCTTCAGCAAGGAATGAGTACAAGAATCCATAGGACACCACCAATGCGTTATTAACCAGATTTTCTTATGTACAAAAAAATATTACATAATAAAATAAACATGTAACAAGAATCGTAACACAAAATCCAAAACCGAGTGGTCATGTGCTAACTAAGCTACCACAAACCCCTAGTCATACCTACTTTGGCACTAAGATGGTTGTATATTTATGGTTTCAGAAGAATCAAGGATTAATCACTTGGATAATGAATCATTATACTTGGAATCTTGTGATCATTATTCTAAACATAAATTCTCATCAATAAGATTATTTTCTATATATATGAAATGGATAGAGAGTTAATCAGTATCCCATATTCTTCTAGTTATATACTAGGGATCCAAAGCTAATAAGCATCCCTTAGTCATAAAAGAATGTACTAGGGACTGTCATCTAGCCAGTATCCCTATGATTTTTGTGCCACATACTAGGGATCTAGATCTAATCACAATACCCTCTTCATTCAATGCATAATAGGTATATAGAGTTATTCAACATCCCTGAGTCATTTACTACATCTCACAACATCCCTAAGGAATCATCGCATGCCTACCTCATGCATCAGTCCCTTGTTCTTAATATTTCAAGTCATGTGAACTCTCCCTCTAATGGATAACATGTAATGATGGTCCATATGTCTTTGGATACAAGAACATTACCACATGGAATACATAACATGAAAATATGCACAAGAAATCATAACTTATCATAAAAGTAAAGTAGAACACCCAATACACGTGATCAAACATCGAACATGAATAAAAAGATATGAGTACACATGGTATCATGTGTAACATAAGGGTTATAAGGTTTACCATACACTCCCCACATGTGATCATAATCTTGGATGTTCATAAAAAATAATCCTATGCATAATCATATCTGAGGCAGCATGTGTAAACGAGCCCAAAGGTTAAGGAACTTCCTACCTCAATGTAATAATCATCAACGACATGGACAAACTATCATGTGTGGTTCAATACACATACTCATAGAATTATTATTTTAATTTTAGACACATCAAACATGAAGTTCATAAAGGGTTACTAGAACCAAACATAGTTATTTGATTTCAAAAACAATGTTGCATGTGATAATACATTCTCTCTAATAGATAATTTCTATAAAATTAACCTTTTATATTTATATTTTGTAAATTTATTATAAATTATCCTTTTATAAATATCATACAATAATTTTTTTTAAAATGAACCTTTTATAATTATATTTTAATAATTTATTACAAATTATGCTTTGATATTTATCTTCTAATAATTTCTTTGATTTTTTTATAATTATATTTTGATAATTTCTCTTAAATTATCCTTGTGTAATCATATTTTAAAATTTCTCATGAATTATATTATTATAATTATATTTTGTTAATTTCTTATAAATTATCCTTTTATATTTATCTTTTGATTTTATGATTAAAAATTAAATGTTTCAAATATATTTTCAAGGAAACCATTCATTTTCCATGTATTAATCTTGTTTCAAATATATTTTTATGGATATTGTTTCTTTTCCATGCATAAATCATAAAATTAAAGAATAATGATTATTGTTATGTAAAAATGTGATAGATTCTAAATGTTTTTGTACTTGAACATTATTGCTGATATTGGGTGTGCCCAATTAGTTTTGGGTGAGTTGGGTATATCTTATATGATGCATGCACCATGATAGAATCTAGTGATATTGATATAGATTATATGATTGGTGTTCTTAGATAACCCTCCAATACATAGGGTTATATTCCTTTGTTTTTATATTAAGGAATGAATGAGAGAGTTAACAGGGGGTTTCTATTATGGATTAACTGGGATCTTATTATTTCTAAAACAAGATTAAAATGGATTTTGAAAATGATGTTGCAAGATACCAACACATTTTCATTTTACACTCTGTAGTTATAAATGTTTCTTTTTATCAATATTGTTATCAAATCACTCATCCTTATTAGTCTTGATGACTCTTTCCTTTGTGAAAAACTCATGCCATGTTTTCATGTTTTTTTATCCAGGTATTTTTGTGTATATATATTCTTATGTTATGCCCATACAATTTGATTTTGTCAACATACCCTTATGCTCATATTATTATCAGTGACGACATTAAATTGTTCATGCTTATGTTTTCCGTTACTGAGAATTTTATCTCACCATTTTTATGTTTCCTTTCTTCTAGGTTATAAATAATGTTATTGAATGAATTAGTTCTAGAAGGATTCATATGTATGATGATGACTTAATGTGAAATAATAAAAGATAGGTTATGTGGGAAAAATGTTTATTTAAATACATGGGTATTATTTATGCAATAGTTTTTCCTAAATCTCTAAAACTATGAACACAAACATTCTTGTAGAATATAAGTGATCCAATATTTACTTTTGATTTTGTATGTTTTGGATGGAGAAAACTGGTTTTAGCATCGTATCCAAGAGTGTGGGTTTTGGGATATTATAGTTGTTATCAGAGGAGGGGTAATATATCTTTATAAATTATTATGTTTTCATCTTAATGGTTTTAAATACCATTGTTGAATTATGATTTTAAGGTTAATCATAAGTTTAATGGTATTGAAAAACTTTAGGGTTTATAAGTTATTTGATGAATAAATTTTTTTAGGGTGTTCACAATATTTCTAGGAAGGTTATAAGGATATAATTTTAGGAAAAGGAAAATATGAAGGCCAAGGGGAAAATCATCATATATATCAAATCCATAAATGATTTAACCCACAAATTAAGGGAGACAAGGGGGCATCACCTACCACTAGCCTATGTGATTCCCTAGTTAGTATAAAATCATTCCTTTTTTACTTAAATGATTTTAAATATAAAGACAATTTCTATTTTTTTATAATATTTTTTTATAGATAACCATGGTATAGAAAGGTGATTTAGAGATTAGGTGATTAATGTCAGTTTGGATGATAATAAATATAATTATCAGAATAATATTATAATTTTCTAACCATTTTAGTTTATGTTAATGTCTAAACAATTGTGCAATAGATTGATTATCCATTTTCTAGTTACGTGGTCTTTTAAAAGATAATTTTAGTACTTCAGGCATGAAAAACATTTATCATGAACACTCATAATTTAGTGAAAAAAATGAGATTCTGGAAGAAATTTAAAAAATGTTTAAATTCAACACATCATGTAAGTATATTTCTTTATAGTCCTAGTCTATATGAAAAAAATTCCTCAATTATATTAAAAGGAATTTGAAGAAAATTATATCTTATTATCATCATTTTTTATGATATCAATTACCTTTCTCACACCTCTTTGGTTTATGGGTTTGTCATCATTAACATTCTCTTGATCATCCCCTTTCTTGTGATCAGTGGACTTTGTCACTCTATAACCTTATTTGTGAATTAATAATTTATTACATGTCCAAATATTCACTTCCCTCTTATGGTCTCCTATTTTGGAACCAAGTATATGTTATTCCAAATGACCTTTATATGTACCTTTCTCTCTTATAAAGAGGATGTTTTATTAACCCTTTTTTATGATATGGGTTTCAAACAAAGGTATTTTTAAATTTACAACCATTTATTAACAAGTTAAATTTCTAATTATGTGGATGTGATTTATTACAGGGGGAGGATGTAAAACCCATATATTTTAGAAAATAAAACTATATTTGACAGTGTATTCGACATGCCATAACGAGCTTATACAACCCACAAAAAATATACCTGTTATAACATAGATATTAAATTGTTAATTATGAATCGTATTAAATACCTTATGAAATATCTATAATTAAATTTAATAATAAATATAAATCATTTATAAGTTTTTATTAAATAATCAATCAATTTTTAGTAAAGTAATTTCATGCATAAAAAATTTTCTATCTTCAGAAAATGATATTTTTTCATGAAAAAGTATTATTATTAACTTTTTTATGTATTAGAAAATATATGTTATATATTGAAAATTATATTTGAAATTATAATTCCAAAAATTACTTTTGGTTAAATTTGGTGATTTTTTGGAAAATATTGATTTGTTAGTGAACCGTAGAAATTAATTATTTTTGTAAAATTTCCATTTTTTTTATAAAGTAATTTAAAATAATAATAATGTTTTGAATATAATTTCAATTAATAATATTATTATTTAGTTATATCTATTCTTATTAATTAGATTTTAATCCTCTTTATATTGGATTTTATTATATGTTTATTTTTGGTTTTAAAATGTGATTTTTCTAAAAATTACATTAAAGTGTATAATGTTTATCCTTTTTAATTAATTAAAAAAATCATAATTAGAAAGTATTTAAATAAATTTTATATATTTCATATCATTGGATATTAATTGGTATTCATACAATAAGTATTATTAGCCATAGAGTTAATATAAAATCATATTTTTTGGGAAAAATACAATTTATGAAAACAATCTTTTCCATCGTGTCTGCGGGTAAAATTTTTAATTCAATTTTTACAATGATTTGAAAAAGTGTGTTTTAATGAAATTTATTTTTAATTATAAATAGTTTTTTATTTTAAAAATTTGGAATCAAAATAATTTATATTAAATATTCAATTTTTGGAATTGATTTTTTCAATCATAATGATTTTATATAAAATTATTAATTGAATTTGGTAAAATGTATTAAATATTTTGAATAAAAATAATTAATATTATCTAATAAGTTAAAATTTATTTTTTACCATGATGAAAAGTGAAAAAATAAAATATTAATTATCATGGATAAGGTGAAAACGGGTTTACCTTTGGGTCAAAATGAAAATGAATAGTGAAAAAATCACCAAAAAACCTTTATAAAATCTATTTTATGGAAATAGTTCTTCTTTATATGTATATTTATTGATAAAGGTCCATTTTTAGCTTTTTGGGATGTGAGAATCATTGGTATCACTTTTTATTCTGAAAATTACAAGTGTGCCACTCACCCCACTTAAAAAAATAAACCCATTTACTCTCCTCTTCACTCCTTAAAAGGCCTTTGGTTTAGATAGTACCTAACCAAATTCATTAATAAATTCCCTCTATATAATAAATATCCCTTATTTTGATCACAAATATATTCTATGAAGGATTTTTTTCCAACCAAATGTGGTTTTCTGAAGAATATGTCTCATTCTTAAATGAGAATTTTTATTTTATTTCTTTTTCTAACTCCATAAAATATTGTTAAATTATTATGATATAATAACAAAAGTATCTCCCATATAGTTATATTATTTTATAATAATTTTATAACCTAAATCCTTCTTCTATTCCATCAAATGGGATACATAATCATCATTCATGTGTTTGGTGAACTACTGCATCGAGAACTAATGTCATTAATTTTTCATCATCACTACTCAATGATTATTATAATGATAAATTTAAATTTAATATATATGATATTTATAAAATATTTATACTTATTGAGTTATTATATAACATATAACTTTTTTACCCTCCATTCTATGGTGGATACGATAATGTTGTTCGTGGGTATGGAAGACCACTGCCTAGCGAAGTGATGTTATTTGTTTTTCAATAAAACATTAAATGGAAGGGAAAAATGGTAAATTAAATAAATATATGTTAAATAAATGAAATAATTATTATATTAATGATATATTTATTATTATGAAATGATTATTTATTATTTTTTTCATACACTAAAAAATTATAACATCATTTGTGTGTTCCTATGGACTACTACACCCATGAAGTTATGTGATTATATTTTCCTCACCAAAAGAGATGGATGATATATATAATTATATTTTTTTAAATAATATGGAATTTTTGATATTATTATATTTCTAGAAATATAAAATATTACTTACTTTTTTCCATAATGATCGTTGTAAAATCGAAATGTTACTCTTGCGTATATACAACATACTATCTCCATTATCGTAACATAACTCAATTTTACTAAACATAATTCATTATTGGTTTTAAAATTTTAATTTATTAATAAATATGATATTTATTTCATTATTATTATTCTGTATATTTTGAAACAATTACTTTTGTGATCATGATCAACACACCAAAGTTGTTTTGACAAAATGAACCAAACATCCTCAAAACACCCGATGTGTAGGAAACTGATTAAGTATTTAAATATTACAATGAAAATAATAAAATAAATTATTTAAGTATAATTTATTAAGCCTAATAATTTTGTATAAAAAATAAAATAATTTATGTGAGATTATTATACCAGAGTCAAAGGGAATACATGGAACGTCTGGACTCAAGGTAAGGGTTTCTCGTCTCGCTTTGAATTCTGTGAGACAAATTAAATATTAATTAATCATTATTATTATATTATGTTTCTAATAAAAATTAACATAATTTATTGTTACTTTAATGTAATTTAATTGTTTTTAAAATTAGATTTTAGTTTCTCCATTTCATTGGATTTTAATCTACAGATTACAAAAGTCATATGGGTTTCATCTGGTTTAATATTCATTCTAGTATATTTTATTATTTATGCACATGATTTATTTTATATGGTGTATATTATACCCATTTTACATGTAATAATAGGATTATTTCATAAATAATTGTATTTTATGTTCCAATTTGAATTATTTCATCCAAATGGTTTTGAATTGAAGTTACCAAGTTGAAAAGAATTTCAAAAGTCAATTTCATTTCATTGGGATATGTTACTTATTTATTATAGTTGATATTATATGATTATCTATGTAATGAATTTAAATTATATTATGTTATATTTCTAGTTTTATTCGGGGTTTGTATTAGGGGTAAGTTCCCATTAATCCTACATGAAAAATGGGGGTTTAGAACCCATTGGTCGTAGGGCACTGTTGCAGTACTATAGCGCCACTGTAGTAGCGATGTCATTATTGCAATGGTGGGAACTGTAGCGGCGACAGGGAAATATAGCAAAAAAAAGACACTATAGCGGTGGTAGGGTACTGTAGAAGTGGCAGGTACTGCAAAAGGAGGGCACTATAGTAGTATTATTAATAGAATGGGCCTTGGGCCAAAACAATTGGGCCTACGGGCCATGTAATGGGACATATTCCCACTGGGACTTCAGGATATGTAATGTGTTTCCCTCTAACTAGTTTAAAGATAAGTTTACTTTGTTTAAATAATAAAATGTGGCTTCAGCCCCAAACATAAAAAAAGTTATATTTCTATTTTTTTATGTTGATTTACATTTGATACACATAATATATTCATTTATAAATTCTCAAATACGACGGTTTGATTTTTTTAAGTGTTGTTAGTCTCAAATTCTTTTTCTTTAAGAAATATGTTTATGATATGAACCTATACTCTTTTGTAAGGTGTATATACTACCCTTTGACATGTTATATGATGAAAATATTTACATTCATGATATATAATGTTTCATTTGATGTTATTATTTTACAGGGATTACAACTGAAGAGTTACCAAAGTGGAAATTAATTTACGTTACAATCTCCTTTCTTTCAATATTGTTTATGTTCAAGATTATTTTGGGGAAAAAATTTGATATTATTTTCACGAACTAAATATATTTTATTTTCATTTTCTTATAAATGTGGTTCACATGTTAAATTTACCCTTACTCCCTTATTGATTTAAGAAACATCAAGAAAGTCATTTGTAAGTGATAATAATCTTGTATTTTCTTTTAGATAAGGTATCATTCTCTTCCATATTCAGTCTTTATAAAATGTTTTAAAAATGATCTTTTCTATAACTAAATGACTTCATAAATCTATTTTACATGATCTTTTACCTTATTTAAAAAAAAAATTAAAGGAAATTTTTAAACATTTTCTAAATGGGCCATTTTTTACTCCCATTTTCATAATATTTTAAAAATAATTTTATTTTTTAACATTTATGACTTGAAAGGTTCTTCCAACCATCAATTCCAATATTTTCCTTACATACTCCTTTATATTTTCCCAGAATTTTTCAAATAGAATTATTTTCAGAATAATTTATGAATTTTTAGCTCTTAAAAGTGATTTTGAAAATGAAAAGTATAATTTACTCAAAAACGTTTTTAATGATATTTTAATGGTATTTCCATTCATCAATTAAGACAAACCCTGTTGTTACTTGTGCTCCAATGAGGATATTTTGTAATGATACCATCCTCATTGTTTCTCTATATGGTTTAAGATTGTTTCAAAGTGATTTTTAAGGAAGTAGTTTCTTTTAAACATATCAATAATGATTCAAATAGATTGTCAAAGAATTCACGTATTTTTCATGGATGAATCATGTTTCAAATTGATACTAAAAAACCTATTTATTTTCCAGGAGTTAATTATGTTTTAAATATATTTTCAAGGGTACAATTTCTTTTAAATTGGTTAATCATGTTTTAAATAGATTTTTATGGAATATATTACATTTCCATGGGTGAATAGAGCAATGAAATAACAAAAATTATTGTTATATAGAAAATTAAAATATTATAAGTGATTCATTCATAAATGGTACTAGAATATTATTTATGATTATGGGTGCATCCAGATAGCACCAGGTGAGCTCATTATAACTTCTATAATGAGTGTTCCCAAATAGCATCCAGTGAGCCCAATATATCTTATATGATGGGTTCACCCAGATGATGCTCTAATGAATTTGGTAATGATATTTTTCTATTAAGGAAATAAGTACTAATTTAACACAGGATTTCTAATTTGTATTGAAATGGCATGTAGTTATTTTTCACATGGGTATAAAATGGGGTATGAAGATGAATTTTCAAGATACCAACATTTTTTTGTTATTCTTTTAATGGTAAAAAAAGTTTCCTATGAACAACATTGATATCATATGTCTCATGATTATTGATTCTGATGACTGTTGACTTTGTGAAAGCTATAGTGAATGTTTTATTTTTTATTATCCTTGTTTTTAGGGGTATAAATACTATTATTTTATGCTAATTCCCATTGATTATGTCATCATAACCTTATTCTCATTGATTAAATTCAACTATTAAATCTTACTTTTACCCTTATTGAGAATTTTCAACCACAGATCTTATGATTCATTTTCCCTAGGTTATAAATTTTTTTTTGAATTAATTAAATCTAAATGGTTTTCATATGGATGATTAGGATTATTTAATGTGAAATAAGAAAAGATGGTTTACGTGGGAGAAATTATCATTTATAGACATGGGTATTATTTATGTTTGTGTTTTTCATAATTCTATAAAATAATTAACCCAAAATCTCCACATGAATTTAAGTGATCCAATATTTCTGTTTGATATTATAAATTTTTATGGTAAAAATTCAGTTTCCATCATCGATATCAAATCTAATAATTTTAATGTTTATGATTTTATCATTAGATCTAGGATTACAGGTTCGGGGCTATTATATAAATAATCAAAAAGACAATAATAAATAATTTTATTTATATGGAATGAATACTATTATAAATATTAATATTACAATTAGGGTCTTATTTCAAGACAAATTATATTCCATCAAGGTTTTTTTTCAAGACATCTTACATACCCTCAAGGCCTCATGCAGAGAAATTATTTTTATAAGGGAATATCATACACGAAAATATCCAAACATGTTTTTATTATGATACCTACCATTGCATCGAGGGTATATATAATTCTTGTACCCCCATATAACTTAATAACTCTAATTCATTCTCTATATGAAATAAATGAATAAATATAAAATACATAATTAAATTTCATTAGAAATAAATAACATGCATTTGGGAATAACAGACATAATTGATGTAAATACTTTCCCCTTTAAATGAAAAAACGATTCTTTAATGGTTGATAGTCTAAAACCAACATAGAAATAATAAAGTAATAAAAATACCCATTATCGAAGTTATTGATAATAAGAAAGTATTTAATTATAATTTCATGGTGTAGGGATATCAATATCAAATAATCTAATTTTTGGTTTATAATCTAATAACCTGATATTTTATTACATTTTATTTTAAAATAATTCTATGTCTAAAAATATATAGAACATACAAACCCAATCATAAAAAAAATGAAATAATATTTAACTATGATTGTTTTAATCTAGATGTTGGGTTGTCGGTTATGAATAAGAATAAATTTTTTTGAAATAAATCCAATATAAGTTTAACATAAAAAAATAATTATTTGAATCATGAATGATAAAATTAATCTAATTATTAAAACTTATAAAAGAGTAAGAATAATTCATTTTCTTCTTTAAAAACACTTTTCTTTTAAAAATGGTTTTTTCCATTTTATATCGGTGTAATTAGAATTAATTTATGTTTAATTAAAAAATTTAATTTTAAAAATTTAGCATAATTTCTAAAAATCTTATATTTTAAATTATATTATAGAATTTTTTGGAATTTCTCTAAAATGATTGATTTTTGGTTGAATAGTGAAAAATACCGATGTTGGTGAAAACTTTTATCTATTTTCATTAAATAAATTAATTTAAATGAACATTACTGTTTTGGAATTAGTTTTAAAGTTACATAAGATCCCTTTTATTAAATTCAGTCTAATTAGTTCAATAATATTCATCATTATATTATATTTTTCTAAAAATTCTATTTTATGAATAAAAATGCATTTTTCATGAAAATATTTTCGATGCATTTTTTGAGCTTATATCAAAATAAATTTAAAAAAATATTGGAATTGATTCTTTAAATATTTATTTGATATTTATAATATAGTGTTTCAAAATTTTTAAATAGTTCATTTTAATTTTTAGTCATAAGGAAAAGTTATCAGGGTAAAGGTTTATCACCTTGGTAACGGGTAAAATAAGTTAATTAAGGCTAAAACTATGGTATAATGTTTCAAAATAAGTATAAAACCATACTTTATTTAGTTTTATGGGATTAAATCAACAAAAACCATCCTAATTTATTAAATAATGAATATTTGTGCAAATTTCCATTTATTATTTCCATTATATTATTTTAGGTAATGAAAAATGATATAATTTCATGCTCTTTTATTATATATATATATATAATATGTTTTAATAGATATAAAAATAATATATGGATGTTTTTAAATATTTTTTATATAGTTCAAAATGTTAATTTGATAGTAATTTATTTTTAATTTTTAGTGATAATATAATTTCTTTGAATGTTAATGCAAGATGACATAATGCATGTGCAAGAAAAACAAAATTAAAAAAATTATTTTAAAAATAATTGAAATTAATATATTTTGGATCAATTATGGATACCCCAAAATTTAATATATAATTATAATGCATAGTAATGTTTAAATATTTTATATTTAAAATAAACATTAATCTAGATTTTTTTAAAGTCAATATATGTGAATAATCCTAAAAATACACAAAATGTTATTTAAAATTTAAAAATTATTTTTAAATAATTATAAAATAATAAATAATCTATATTTAATAAAGTTAATGTGAAATATTTGAGACTATCATGCATTTTTCTTGCATGTGCAGCTTGGTTCTTTTAAAATTACATTCCTATCTCCCAAAGTGTGAAACTTTTGATTCAATGGTTAGTAACAAAATTGGTTAACAAGATAGTATAACCAAAATAGATGGTTTAAAATAACACATACACTTTTATAAAGTTTATTTTTAGTTATATTTCCACCATATATTCCTTATCTTCGATTAGAAGAACGTTTGGATTCATTTTACCTGAGTTAGACACTGAGGAAACCAAAACATTTCATATATTAATATGTCATAATTTTAGATCAATACACAATACATAAAATAACAATACATACCTTATAATAGTAAATATATAGTGTATTTTGAGATTGGATACATAAAAATATTATTTCTTGAATGATCTTCCAAATATCCCCATAAGAGTCCCAAACCCACAATCCCGAATTCGATGCTTAAAACATAATCATTACATTTCTAGCATTGACATCAATTAATATGACCAAATTTTTGGCCTAAAAAATTTACAACATCAAAATGAATATTGCACCACGTACATACCCAAGAAAAATTTAGGTTTATTATTTTATTGAATTATGAAAATCTCTTATATAAACAATACCCATGTTATCATGTTAGTGTTTCTTCCCTATAAACCCAACTTTTCTAATTTTACATTATGTCAACTTCATCATCTACATGAAACTGGTGTTGATATAATTAATTTAATATAATTATTAATAACCTAGGGTAATGGAAACATAATAATGCTGAGATCAAATTCTTGGAAAGGGTACAAATAATAATTATCAATTGACTTTCATTAGTGATCTTAAAAAGTGAATAAAGGTATGATGACAAAATAAAAGTTCATGAGCATCACATTTGATAAATCATACTCATTAAACATGGATTAATAAAAAAAATCATTGAATACATATTTAATGAGTCAAATTTTATTGAGAATCAATAATCATGAACCATGTGAGGTTAATATTGCTGAAATAAATCATTTAAAATTCATAAAAATTAAAAATAAAATGTGTTGGAAACTTGGTAAATAAATATTATAAAAACCATAAAACCCTTAAAAATAGTATAACCATAAAGTTAACATCAAATATAATTATATAAATAATTTATACATTACTGAATACATTAGAGAGGTAATAAGACACTCAAACCATTATATAATCTATATTAGGTCACCCATTTTTCATGATCTATAATGGAGATCAACCATTCATATGAAACATATTGGGCTCATCCATTAGCTATAATGGGGCTCTAAACATTGTATATTTAGCTATAACAGGGATAAAAGCATTATAAAAGATATATCAGGCTCACCCGTGACCCGTGATGGGGATAAACCCATCATATCCTGATCTAAAATGGATCTTAACCTATCATATAAGCTATATTAGGTATACTCATGAACTCTAATGGGGATCAACCCTTCGTAAACATTTTCCAAGAAGAATAAAAAAAATAAAAAACATATAATAAAAAATTATTTCGTTCATATTTTCAATGAACCATGTAAAATAAAAGGTTTCCCTGACAATCTCTTGAATCAATCATTTTCCATCTAGAGAATGAATAAGGACAATATTATTTCAGTATATCACAATACATAATAAGTAAAATCAAGTATTATTGGTGTTAATAAAAATAAATAACAATAAAATAGCATTATAAATATTCTATAGGAATATAATATTTCCACTTTGAGTTGTATAAAACTATGTCATCTTATATGGAATTTTTTGGAATACTCACTTGGAAGATTTCTTGATGAAAATATCCTTTCTATTTTGGAAAAAATTATATAAAATATAAAACATTCTCTAACAATAAAGAAATAATTTTCATTGAAAATAATATTTTAAACATAAAAAAATTAATCTTCAAGGAAGATAATTTTCAAGAATTCAATAAAATCCATTAATGATATACATATTAATAATAATCATTCGTTTCAAACATTTCGTAAAGAAAGTTAAAAATAACCCATTTGGAAAATGTTATAGAAATTACTTTTAGAACCATTAAAAAATAAAAAGATCATGTAAAGTGTCATTATCAAATCATTTATTTCAGAAAATAATATTTTTAAGAGCTTTTAGAAAAAATAGGAATGTGAGATAAAGATAAGTGATCTAAAAGAAAATACAAGATGGGTATCACTTACAAGCGATGTTCTTGAGATTTATTTAATAAATAAAGGATGGAATGGAAATAAAACATGTTAAAATGTTCATAACTAGAATAGATATATGAGATGCAGTTCAATAATGTAAAATAATAATATTATCTTAATATGATCTATGAACCTAAATAATCCCTAAAGAAATGTGATTATAACATAAAAAGTTTAACACTTTGTAAAATCTTCAATCATAAGACCCATGAAATAATTACTTCAAATGAAACATTAAATATAATTAATATAACTAGATAAATTATATAACATTTTGAAATTTATTTATATACAACAGAAAAATGAATATAGGTTCATATCATAATCGAATGTCTAGAAGAAAGAGAATTTGAGACGAATAACCTTTTCAAAAATCATACCATTGAATTTGAGAGTTAATAAATGTATATAATATGTGTATAAAATATAAATACATGTAAAACAAGTGTAAATATAATATAATATAATAAAAAGTCCTTACACAAATAATATTAGAATATCAAATGTAATAAATAAGTAATATAACCTAATAGAAAGATATTTGGTTATGAACCACTTGGTAACATTCAATTAAAACACACTTGGATGAAATATTTAAAATTAAATCATAAAAAACCACTATTATGAAGTATTAATGATATTAAATTTAAAATTGGAAGTATATACACCATATAAATGGAATTATCCTTATAAAATTAAAATATTCTTCAATAAGGGAAATTGAGATGAAGTTTCTTACCTCGACTCCAAACATTCCATGTATGTCCTTTAAATATTACATAAAAACCTTACATAAATTATTTTATTTATTAATTAAATTTTCTATGTTTAATAAATTATACTTAAATTATTTTTTTATTTTTTTAAATGATATATTTCAATACTTTATCAGATAGGTCCACATCATGTTTTATGAGGACACTAAGTTCATTGGTTCAAAATGGATCTGGTGTGATGACCAAAGTCAAAGTGGTCATTTTTTAACATATATGTAATAATGTAAATTTTATATTTATCATATTTATTCATCAATTATACTTTAATAAACAATCTTGAAATATGGTTACGAAAAATTAACTATGTTAGAATCATAGATATGGTAGGTCATACTCACACATTAGTAATGTTTCAAATTTTCAACGATCATTATGGAAATGTGGTAATTATTATTTTATATTTACAAAAAAATATAATCATATCATAAATAACATATAATTTCATTAATTATTATTATATATATCATCCTAATGATGTTTTGATGAAAAAACAATCACATCACTTCACGGAGACGGTAGTCCACACATATACATGAATGACTTTATCATTTTTCAGTGAGTAGAATGGTAAGAAAAAAATTATATTTAATATTATAAGAAATTTAAATATTTCATTAATATAATAATTAGGTCACATAAATTAATTAAAATTATATTTATTACCTCCCCTGAAAATTATTAGTGAAAAATGAATCACATCGATTCATGAGATGGTAGTTCATCGTACACATTAGCGACAATATCATATCAAAAACAGAATATAATGTAAGAATTTATATGTTTTATAATATTAAAATTAGTATAATTAGGTTACAAATATTTTATATATACTTTATATCCATAATTATAACAATCCATGAGAGGCGGTAATGAAAAATGAATGAAATCACTAGGCATTAGTTTTCTATACATAAGAATGCTGATTTTTCCCATTTTATTAATAGGAGATGTAATTTAGTTATGAAATTAACAAAATAAAATATATTTATATGTTATATACTTGTGTTATAATATCATAATAATTCAAAAATATTTGAAGGGTGTGGAATAAGAAATAACATAAAAATTCCCGGTTAAGCGTGATACATATTCTTCAGACATCCTCATTAGGTTAAAACCAGAATACATCTAAGTATAGCTTTATGATCAAAAAATAGGATCTAGTTCATGGGTAAGGAAGTAAGGAATGAATTCGGATAGGACATGGATTATCCCAAGGTCTTTGATTGTGTAAAGAGTATAGTATAGGGGTTGACTATTTTTAATTGAGGTGAGCGACACAGATGTTAATTTTTAATGTAAAAAAGGTGTACCCTTGTTTTTCCTGTGAAAAAAGGATAAAAAAATGGACCATCATCTTTATTTTTTACTTTATAAGTTATAAATTTGGACATAAAATAAAATTTCTAATACTTTAAGGTCATTTTAACCCTTATAATTTTAGTTTATCCCCTGATAAATCCATTTTTATGTTAACCATAGTAAAATAGTTTTACTATTTTCACTATTCATTATAATAAAAAATTAAGTTTTATATATTAGATATTTTAAAATATGATAACTAACAAAAATGAATCCATTTTACCAAATTCAATTCATATAATTGGAATAATTTAATATAATATAAAAATGATAAATGCAATAAAAAAGTGATTTTTCATGAAGTTTATTTTTAACGAAAAAGATGGTTTTATATTAATTTCATGAAAAGTAATAACCATTCTATGAAATTAAATTAATATTTATAATTATATAATCTAAAAATTTTATTTAAATTATTCCTAATTATGTGTTTTTAAGGTAATTAAAATAGAGAAACATTATTCTTTTTAAAAATATTTTTAGAAAAAATATCATTTTTAAGCTAAAAAATTAACATTTACTAAAGTATAATTTATAATTGATTCAATAATAAATTATTGGATTAAATATAAATAAATAATAATTATATTACCTTAAATAATAATCAAAATACAATGGAACTTTTAAATTAATTAATTTATTGAAATGAAATGACATATTTACAAAATAATTTTTATTTCCATTATTCACAAAATAATCATTATTTTTAAAAAATTACCAAAATTTCACCCTAAGATAAATTTTTTATTTTGAAATAAAAAATAATTTATTTTTTAGAAATTAAATTTCTAAAATTAGTAAAAATTAATTTTAATATATGTTCACAATGAGTGATGAAATCACCTATTAGAAAAAAAAATAGTTTCTTCAAAAAACAATTATTTTTCTTTTAAATGATTCTTATTTTATTTTCTAATCAATTGAAAACCATTGAGTTAATTTTATGTTTTTCTAAAATATATAAATTCCACAATTTATTTATTTTTAATCATACAATTAAATTAAATGGCTAGGTTAAAATTGTAAAATATATAACATTTCATTTATACTTAGGGATGTGTGTACTATAATCTATCAAAGATATTAAAAATAAATAAAATTAATGGTTTGTTTAAGTTCGATGTCAAGTGTCTAATATTCTATAAATCAAGTATTCCTTTTTTTAATAAAGGTTTCATATTTTCCCCAATTAATAAATTTCATTCTCTCGATTTGAACTTGATCTTGAAAATTAAAGGTTTGAAATTTTCAAATTTCATTGTTGAAAACCCACACTTTATAAAGGGTTGATAAAATTTACACTTGAATAGAGAGAATGTTTAGTATAAAGGTCATCTATAATAACACATAACTGGGTTTCCAATTATGAAAACATTAATGGATGGTAAAGATATGGACATGGAAGACAATTGTTAATAATTTTAGATAGAGATAGAGATCATTGATCACATTAAATTGAATGATCTAGAAAAATTAATGACCACAAACCCATAAATCTTCAACAATGGAAAATACCATTGGTTCATTAGAAGTTAATGTACTAGATACAAAAATTATATATCCTTTTCATATAGTTAAGGAATTATTTACTATATAGACTAATTTAATAAAGAAATGTAATTAATTGATAATTTGAATTTAATCCTTCAACTAATTTCCACCACAATATCATATTTGTCTCTAAACTATGTTAATTCAAGATGAAATTTTCAATCCTAAAGCCCTAAAATCAACTTCTAATGTATCAAATAAATATAAAATGGATAATTATCCTCTTCCACATGTATTTATAAATTGGAAAAAAAATTGAGCACATGGTAAGATCATTTACATAATAAATAAACTTTCATATGAGGATATAATATAGTAATATCAAAAATTTAATAGTAATACCAAAAGTTCAAACTAAATAATTTCATAAATAAATAAACTATATATAAAATAGACTCAATAACCTAAACATTAAATAGTGTATTATTGTAAAATTTTATCTCATACCTTTTAGTATATAACACAAAAAATAGAGCATTCCTATACTAAAATAACATTAATCACTTAGTCAAAAAATAACTTTTCAAACCCATTTTTATCTATATGAAGAAACTCGTGTTCCCATAATTACCTCAATTTCATGTTCATATAAAACCTAAAGGTTATAAATTCCGAAAAACATTTGTCTACAACATGTAAAGTAATACTTTACCTTAAAATAAAGCCTTTCAAATACTTCTACCCAATAATATGTCTCATAAAATATCATTAATAACATTAAGTTACCATTTCTTAAAACCTAAAAGTGGTCATTAAATAAATTGAACTTATGATCAAACTCAAAGTTGTAAAACCATGATGGAATATGTAAATATTAAGATAACTTCATTAGAACACATGTTAATCTCTAATGTTATTTAAACCTCTCCTTTGACACTGACTATAATATCCCAAGACCAGAACTCTTGGATCTAGTGTTGAGAACAAAATCTTTAAATTTCTTGATTTGAACCTGATGAATGTAACCCTATTTATGGCTTCCAAAATATAAAAAATGAAGATGAATATTGGATCAATTAAATACCAAAAGACATTATCACTTTAGATTTTTAGATAATTAGGACAAACTCTTATACAAAAAATACCATATCATCAAGTGTGTGTTCCTCCCCTTAATTCTTTCTTTTTTTATTTAACATTATTACATCATCATCATCCATCTCAAATCCTTCTATACAAATTTCATTTAACATCATTCTTGATAACCTAGGGAAAATGATACCTAATAAGGGTGATTTCAAATACCTAGTAAGGGTAAGCATAAAAATTATCAATTGAATATCATGAATGAGAATAAGAAAAGAATAAGTTTATGATTTCATAATCAAAGTGCATGGTCATCACATATTAGAACTCATACCCATCCAACATGGGTCAATAATCAAGTGGCATGAAATAAATATTTAACAAAGTAAAGGGTCATGAGAATCAATAATCATGAGCCATGTGACATTAATATTTATCATGGGAAACATTTAAACCCCATAGAAATACTTAAGTAAATTTATTGGTACCTTGGGACATCATTATCATAAAACCCTTAAACAACATACAATTTGAAAAACTATATGAATTACTTCCAATATAATTTTCCTGAGAACACAAACATTAACTAATGCATTGGATATATATAACGAGGGTAAATAAAATATATAATCTATATCATGTTCACCAATTTTTTATGAGCTATAATGGCGCTCAACTCATCATATAATCTATATCAGAATCACCTATGAGCTATAATAAGGATCAAACCTTCAAATATTGAGATATAATGGGGATACACTCAATATATAAGTTTTATCAGGCTCACCCATGATCTATAATGGAGATTATCCGAACGTAAACATTGTCCTAATAACATATAATAAATAAAACTCTTAGAAACAACCAGAATTTCATTCATAATTTTTTAACCCCTGAAAAATAAATAGGATCCATGAAAATCTTGTGAAACAATTATTATCCACCCATAGAAATAATAAGGATGGTATCATTTCAATATATCCCAGTGAAGAATAATTAAAATCAAGTGGTTTCTAAATTGATTAATGGAAATACCATTAAAATATTATTAAATAATTCATTATTAATATAACCTTTTCACTTTGAGTAATATCCTAGGATGTCATACTTTTAGAAAATAATTTTTGAAGACCACTTAATACATTTATTGGGGAAAATATTCTTTCAATTTTGAAAACAATTATCAAAAATATAAAACATTATCAGTAATTAAAGATATAACATTCTTTTAAAATAACCATTGAAATTTAAAAATTTATATTTGAAGTAAATAATGGTCATAATAGTGGAAAATTCATTCATGAGGTAAATTCAAAAAATAAAAATAATTTTCAGATATTTTTAATAGAGTCAAAAGTTACCCATTTGGAAAATATTAAAAATAATTATTTCAATTTTTGTAAAAAATTTAATAGATAAAATAAAATATATTTAGTAAATCATTTATTTTTAGAGAAGAAATTTTTTTCAAACATTTTTAGAAAACATGTATTTGGAAGAAAATACAATCCATTCAAAAAAATACAATATCGATATCACATAGAAAAAATAGTTTTGATTTTTCTTTAATCAATAAGAGATTAAATAGAAATTGGACACATTAACCACATTAATAACTAGTTGATAAGTAAAGGATTTTGTTCAGTAAAATTTAAACAAATTATTTCCTCTATATGAACCTCTAAAATGAATAATCCTAAAAGAAATTATATTATATCATAAATCCTTTTCCACTTTGGTTATACTTCAATCCTAATCCCCATGATAGAAATACTTTAAATAAAACTTTAAATATTATTATTTAAAGGAAATAAATGATATAACATGTCAAAAGAAATAATATACACCTAAAAATATAATATAGGTTCATATCATGAAAATATGTCTCAAATAAAGATAATTTGATATGAATAAAACATACAAAATTCACAACATTTAATTTGAGAATTAATTATTGAATAAATTATGTTTTTTAAAATGAAATACCCCAAAAAAATGTTTAAATACAACATAATATAATCAAAATTCATTAAAAACATAATCTTTATATATGAAATTAAACTAAGAAGTAATATAACCTAATGAAAATAAATTGACTTAAGAAATTCATTGCCACTTAGTAAATTTCTATTGAAATCCCCTTAGATGAAATAATTAAAAGTTAAAAAAATACAATTCCATGATGTATGAATGATTCATTATATTACATGTAAAATGGTAAGTGTATACACCATATAAAAGTAATTAGGTTCATAATAATAAAATATACCTCAATGAAGGAAAATTGAGTTGAAGTCCCTTACATTAATTCAAAACATTCCTTGTATGTCTATTAACTCATATTTAATAAAATTATATAAATTATATGGTTTCTTAAAAACATATTCCTGGTCTAATATCTTTTACTTAAATAATTTTATTTATTTATTTTAATGACACATTAAAATACTTAATTAGTGATGTCCACATCATGTGTTTTGAGGACGTTCGGTTTATTGTTTCGAAATAGATTCGGTGTGTTGAATGAGGTAAAAGTGGTTATTATTTAAACATATATAAAATAATAATAATAATAATTAAGTGGTTATAATATTATTCGTAAATTATAATTTTAATATAAATAACTAATTATGGCTATAAAAAATGAACTACTTTACAATCATGGAGATAGTAGGTCATACGTATGCCTCAGTAGCATTTTCATCTTTTAATGATCATTATGGAAAAGTCATAAGTATTTTTTATCCTAAAATAATTATAAAAAACTACCATATTATTTATTTAAATATTATTATATATATTCCCATTTATATTTGGATGAAAAAATAATCGCATCACTTCGTGGAGGCGATAATTAAAATATACGCATGAACAACATTATCATTTTTTAGTGAGAGGAATGTTAAGAAAGAGAATGATATGATATATTTTATAAATGATAAATTTTTCAATAATTAAAAAATTATTTCAAAATTTTTATTTAAAATTATCCTTATTACCTTCTATAAAAATCTTGAATGAAAAAAGGAATCACATCACTTCATGAGGCGATAGTTTGACAAACACACGAGCATCACTACTATATCCCCATGGAATGTAAAGTAAGATGTTATATGTGATATCTTAATTAAATAATTATAGTTATGTTAACAATATCGTAAATATAATTTATATACATCATTATAACAATTCATAGGAGGAAATGATGAAAAACAAATGACATCGGTTTGTGAGGCGGTATTCTACCAAACACACGAATGATGATTTCCTTTCCAATTTTATCAAATATGGGATGGATTTAATTTACTCCATTATGATAATAAAAACTCATTATATGGGATATACTAGTGTTATTATATCATATCTATTTAATAATATTCTAATTATGTGGGAGATGAAAAAAATAAAAATGCTTGGTTAAAAACAATACCACTTCTTTAGACAACCTCATTATGTTAACAGCGAAATACTTATTTGGATGCATTTCTTATAAAAATTGGGGATATATTACATGATTAGGGAAATAAATAATTTATTCAGAAAAGTCTTGGTTTATAAAATGATTCATTAATGTGTGAATATTAGAGGATATGGTGTGACCTTTTATAAATGAGGTGGGTGGCACACATGTAATTTTATAAAAGAAAAATGTTTACACACATTTTTCACATGCCACAAGGATCCAAAAATGGACCATTATTGATACATATAAATGATAATTTATAAATATTTTTCATAAAATAGAGTTTTTACAAGTTTTTATGTCATTTTAACCCAGATTATTTTAGTTTAACCCACGGTTAATCTGTTTCTACCTTAACCACAAAAAATGTTTTTTAATACTTTTACTGTTAAATATGAAAAAAATTAAGTTGAAATTATTTGATAAAACAAATTATTTTTATTAAAAATATGTAATCTATTTTATGAAATTCAATTCACATTTGTGGGAGAGTTTAATTTAAAATAAAACCCACAAAGACGATGGGGAAGCGATTTTTAAGAAATGTATTTTTTAAGGAAAAGATTGTTTTATGTTATATGTATGAAAAGTAATAATAATTATATGACTATATATTAATATTTATATATATATATATAATGTAAATTTCATTTAAATAATTCTTTATTAGTGTTTTATTTAATTAATTAAATTAGGGAAACATTATTCACTTTAAATAGTTTTTAGAAAAATACCATTTTTAAACACAAAAATAAACTTGTACTAAAATAAAATATAAAGATGATTATAATATAAAAAATCGTATTAAACATAAAATAATATTTATTTTACTTTAATCATATTAAAAATATAATTGGGCTTTTAAATAAATCCATTTATTGAATAAATTACATTTTTATACAAATAAGTATTTTCCACTATTCACTAAAAAATCAACATTTTCTAAAACATCCAAAAATTTCACCCTAAGACAATTTTGATATTCAAAATTAAAAAATTAATTAAATTTTTTAAAATAAAATTTATAAAATTGGATGATTTTCTTTTTAATGTAGGTGTGCCAAGGGTGATCAACCCACATTTTAGAAAAATATTGCTCTTTTAGAAAATTTATTTATTTTTTCTTATCAAATGATTCATATATAAATTTCTAATAAATAGATAACAATTTAATTTTTTAAACATGTGTAAAAAATATAATTTTCATAATTTAGTTAGTTCTAATCATACCCACTAATTTAATGGCTATGTTATAATGATATATTGTATTATGGTTTATTTATACATGGTAATATGTGTACTAAAATCTATAGAAGAGATCAAAAGGTAATATAATTCAAAGTCCATTTATGTTCAATGTTTTGTGTTGAATATTAGAATAAAAATAGTTTCAATTTTTAAAATTTTGAGGTGTTAGAATGCCACAATTTTTTTTCTCATTTAGTATACTTCTTAGTCACACACTACATAAAACCATTATTCATAACATGGGGAAAGAAAACATAAAAATGGTGATCTTAGATACTAAGTATATGTAAATATAGGTGACATCAGTCAATTATCATATGTAATCATATAATGAGTATAATGATATTATAATATATATTTAAAATTTTAAAATCATACCCCGTAATTCATAGATCTTAATTAGGGTACAAGGCTTTAGGTGTTCATAAGATATGAGTAATCAGAGAATCAAATATCTTGAGTTATGTGATAATAAAATAAGATTAATAACATTTAATGAAGAGTGGTCTAAAATGTGTGGAATAAAAATAGTCATTGAAATATTATGTCTAGGGTATCCATTGGGACATTAATCAAATGTTATGCTTTCCCTAACCACCCTTGTACCTGTATTGGGATTGGGATAACCTCTTGTATACCCTCTTTAAGCCTTGGGATAAACTCTTATGTACCATCTCTATAGATTTAGATAAAATCACATGTACAATTTGATCCCATAATCATTAAACATTTCCTAATTAATTGGTAGGATATAACAAACCCACCCATCACATAATACAAATCAATTCATATATATTACATAGGATCATGAAAATATTTATTATTTCATCATAGATTAACCGATGAAAAATAAAATGTGTTTAATAAATATATAATAATCATCATAAATAAAAATACAGATAAAGAATAAATATAGTAAAATTGTATCATATACCTATTAAATAACAATAAACATTAAAGGAAATTGGTTAAAGATGAAAATACCTTTATTAGATCATTGGAACACTTCTTGTGGAGGTAAAGCTTTTCATTTTAAAAAAAAAACTTATTTAAAATATAAAACATTCCAGAACATTAGTGAAAAAAAGTCCTTGAAAATAAGCATGGGAAAATAAATAGGGTGCTTAAAATTAAATATTTTCCATGACTTCAATAAAAATAATTTGTGTGGTAAACATTAAAACAAATAATATATTCACACCTTTAGAAAAAATTACCTCCTTCATAAAATTAGAAAAAAATCATTTTAAAAATTTTCATAAAATAAAAAACAAGGATAAAAATAAGTTTAAAAAATAATTTTAGAATAGTAATAACCTTTATTAAATTTTTTAAATAAAATATTTCCATGTAGAAATAGATTATTTTCCAAGGAGAAAAATAAAATTTTCCACAAAAAATTCTGTTATAATTTTAAGTAATTAGAGAGAAGAAAATGAAAGAAAAAAAATTATTTTATAGAAATAAATATATTAGAGGAAAATACATAATAGTTTTTGAGCTATATATCATATAATTTCATTATTGTAAATTTAAGTACAAATAATCTCAGTAGATAATGATATTGTAACATAAAACCCTTATATCTTTGGTAAATTTTGAATCATAACTCATATGACATGAATAAATTCTTATATAACATTAAATAACATTAATATAAAAATATTTATTTTATAAAATATTAAAATGGTAGTATATTAACCACATGAAGTAAACAAGTGGTGAATATGGAACATGTCACATTGAAGCCAAATTAAGATGAGAAACCCTTAAATCAAGTCTAGCAAGATTCTTAAGAGATTTTAACCACCATTATAATAAATTTAAATTTATTATAAATTTATAAATTAACCATATTCATACATATAATGTGATAATTATTTTAACTAAACATATTATCCCCCATTCATTAATAATTTTCATTTTCATCATCATTTTATATTTCAATAACTTTGTTTTTATAGATGTTTTAGTTTAGTGGTTATGGTCCACATACTTAGATCATTGTTACTTAGTAATAATAATTTTAATGGTGATATAATTATCATATATATTCATTATGTACTTATTTATATCCATTAAAAAAAGTTAAAGTTCAGAAAATTAATTACACCATTCATGGAGATAATAGTGTGTATGTATGGATACACCATTTTCATTTTCTAAAAAATGAAAAAAATACCAATAAAATTTTCTCATTTTATAATCATAATTATATCATAAATAAAATATATATTTATTAAATCCATCAATATGTTTCTCAATTTTAGGTGGTAGTGGAAAATGAATAATTTTACTATGTTGAGGTGGTAGTCAACATGTACACACGAGTGATAATTTCATTTCTTATTTGATATAAATGAGATGGAAGTTTGTTTTACTATAATCATAATAAGATCTCAGTATATTTATCACACTATATTAATTATTTTAGGATGTATACAATATATTTATAGAAATCAACTGAAGAAATATTCATTCAAATAATATGGTAAGGTGATTATGTGTCCTTTAAGAAAACATCTTTGGATTACACCTTTTGAATTTTTTAGATGATCTTAGAGTTAGAGAAGAATTTCAAAAAATTAAGAAAATGAAACTAGGATTTTTTTTGGGTATGTATTTTCTATGCTCGAGTGATCATTTTTTATTAATAATGTAGGATAATAGGTTCCCTTTTATAACCGAGGGGAGGGACACACATGGAATTACTTATAATATTTAAATAATATAATGTTATTTTCATGTGAAAGAGAGAAAAGATATAAAAAATATAAAAAATAATATAATATAAGCATTAAATATCTTATAACTATAAGATTTATACAAATTTAAGTCACAATTGTACCCTTATCCTTTATTTTAACCCCATGATGAACCTATTTTAACCACAACCAAGGTAACACATATTTACTATTTTTATTATTCTTTTTTACCATAAATTAAAGTGAAATGGTTAGAAAATTTATTCATTATGATTCCAAATATTGAATCAATTATATCAAATTCATTTTCTATAAGTGTCATAAATTCATTTTATAATAAACCCAAGAAATGAAATGTAAATCATTTTAAAAGAATACCTCTTTGAGAATAAAACAGAGTTTATATTCACTCCTAGTCAACTAAAATATTTATTAAATTAATGTTAAAATATTTGGTTGAATATATATTCTATATATTTCATTAACCTCATTTATAAATTGTGATTTATTTAATTTATTAAGATAACAACATATTGCATATATTAAATAGTTTATTTAAAATAACTATTTTAACCATCAAATGATTTTAACATAATTCCCAAACATTTGATTACTGATTTATTAATAATTATTCATAAATTATAAATAAATTAAAATAAAAATAGTTTTAAAATACTTATGAAAGGAAAAAAATACATGGTATATAGAAAATTTTAAATTTAAAAAAACAATCCATTTAATTATGAAATGGTTTTATTAAGAAATTTAATGGTCATATCTTAAGAATTAATCAATAAATTTTATTTAAGGAAACCATATATATATATATAATTATTTTAATATTATTCATAATTTAAAATCTAAATATTTGGTTATAATGATTATTGTGTATTGTGCTTTTGTTAGACTCGGGGATGTGTGTTATGAAATATATCAAATACCTCAGATTTTATTTCAAAGGAATACATATAAAATATATGTTTTTTACATTATTCACCTTAACTAATTTATTCATTAGGGTTATATATCTATAATATAAACAATAATGGAAACTTATGCCTTATCACATTCTCAGTTTCCCACATAGCTTCCTTAAAGTTATGGTTTCACCACAAAACTATTACAAGGAGAATGATATTATTTAAAATTTTTATAGAAACTCTACTAGGTTTTTATCATAATAAATATCATCCAATAGTATTACAACCATTTATTTTATTTCATTTGAAGGTATGTACTTCCCTAAATGTGATACATATAACACATCATGGACTTAAGAGTTTGTTTAGCAAAAACACCAAGGGATATTATTCGATCCTTACTCAATCAGAAATATAAATGGTTACAATATAACTAGGGATTATATTTAACATATATTAAAATCTCATAACTTTCTTTAATATATAAATTCATTGGAATACCATACAATTAACATCAAATTCTTGATATCTCCAAATATTTTCTACAAAAAGCTTATGTATACTCTGAGCTGGTTTACTGTGAAACTAATAGATATATCCTTTTCATCTAGTTATTATGATATTATAGGATTGAAAGTATTTATCTCTCTATATTCATCAATGAATATCTAAGTTATCAAATACTTTACATTGTGGTATTTATATGGACTCATCTAAATGATCAAGTAAATGATATTGTCCTATGAAAATTTGATAAGATGACGGTGTTGATCCAAAACAAAATTAAATTTTAGAAAACAAGAACATAACATATCTTGAAGGGTTTTAATGGACCTCTTAGACTACCCATTTAAATGAGGATTATAGGAATTAATGAAACACAATTCTATATCTAGATCTTGTTGAATACTTCTCCAAAACGTTGAGTCAAAACACAGATTTCAATCAGATACAATAGAATGTGGTACTCTATATAACTATACCCCTACCTTAATATATATATAGGAAATATATTCAAGAGAAAAATAATCTATAATAGAAATTAAATATTCTAACATTCTATTGTGTTCTACTACAACTCGAATAACATTTTGAATTTATGTTGTATATGAGAGTCCTATGATGAAATCAATGGTGATGTTTTCCCATATCTATACAGGTATTTGTAATGGTTTTGACATCCCCTTATCCTTCTACCACTCAATTTTTTTTCATACTAAGAATGAAGATATGTACTTTGAAATATATCTCCTCATGTAATACTATCATGAATTATCTATAAGTTTAGAATAATTATTTTCATTTAATGTATGAATAGATAATTCTGATCTATGAGGTTTATCTAGCATCTAATTATTCAATTATGGTATGATAGGGAAACATACTCTATTCCTAAATTTTATCTTTCCTTGATAATCAAGATTAAACTCAAGAACATTACTCACTAAGTTTTATATCTTAATATATTTTATTTATTCCCATAAAATCTTAACATGCATATATGGTTGAATAGTCATTTGAGAATAATATTATTTCTCCCCTTCCTTTGATCTTTTGAGGACCATCCTCTGAAAATCCATAAATATTCGATTGTTTATGATAATCATCCTAGATAGGATTGAGCAATCCTATTGACTCAATGCATCAAACACTTTTTTTACATTACTAGGGTGGTAATGTATTTTGTATTGACAATCATTGATATACTACAAACATATTCTATAGAACATATTCAACTCTTTATAGGTTAATATATACCTAAAAATATTATGATCAGTATATATATCACACCTTTCATGATTAACATAATTTCACAGCATCTTTAAGACAAAAATTACTATATCTAACTCCAAATGATGAGTTAGGTAATTTTTATCATGAGCATTACATTATTGTGAGTCATAATCTATCACCAAATTATTTTACATAAGAACATGTCACATCCCCTTCATCGATGCATCATTGAAAATAACAAACTATTTTCCTCCATATAGTGGTGTGAGTAAAGGTGTACTAACCAAACTTATTTTCAACTCCTTGAAATTTTCTTCTTATGCATTAGTTCAAAGTGTATTGATTATCTTCTATGTTAATTTGGTGAGTGGATTAGACATACCTGGGGAATTATTTTCAATTTATTGATAATATTCATCCAGTATATAAAAAATCTGGATCTAAATCATAGTTTTGGTCTGATACATTGTTCAATGACTCTCATCATAGAAGGATCTATTGATACACCATCAATTATGATAACATTTCACAAGAATGATACTTTCTATAACAAAAATTTACTCATTCTGAATTTGGAAGATAGTTTCTCTTTTATGAGGGAATTTAACACAATTCTCAAGTGATCGTCACTCTCTTCCTTTAACTTGGATTATATAATAATGTTTTCTAAAATGAAAACAAATAATTGATCAAGTTTATCTCTAAAGATACAATTTTATAATTATATGAATATAGAGGGGGTATCGGTATGTCTAAATAAAATCAATATAATTTTATAGTGTCCATACCTCGTATAAAAGGGTGTTTTAGGAATGCATTGACTTTTTAACCTTAATTGATAGTTCCCAGAAGGAAGTTCGATCATTGAAAATTACTGAGCTCTTCATATTTGATCAAAATAATCATCAATGGGAGGTAATGTATACATTGTAGTGAACATTATGTTGTTATGTTCCAGATAATAAATGAATATTCACATCAATTTATCCTTCTTCTATAAAAAGGTTCACCTCATGGTGACACACTTGGTCGAATAAACCCTATATCATGATTATACTAGAGTTAATTCTTCAATTATTGCAAATTAATCAGGACCATTCTATATTAAGTCTATGAAATAGGTCTACAACATGGCATGGAGTTTATTGAAAATGATTCAGAGGAAGAAAATGAAACTATTTAAGAAAGATATCAAAAAACTCACCTATAATTGGAATATATTTTATATTGACTTTATCCCAAAACATATTATATAAATAACCTTTATGAATCAGAATCAATAACCATAAATTGAATAAATTTACACTGCATGCTTATATACATCTTCGTTCTAATAAATGATCATATTTTCATTTAGAATATTAAATATAATTACATTATTCTAGAAACTTATTTTGAATCTATGTAGAGAGAGTTAATAAATGATAAAAATAACATAAATTTATACTAAAAAAAGAATAATAAAATTTTCATAGGTAAAATTCATACAAAATTAAACCTAATATCCTTAACTCTTGAGTGGAGATTGATAGCACCTTAACTATTATGACCCACTTCAGTGATTCATATATCATTGATCCTTCATTGGACTAGGAGTTTTTCCTTAGATTAGGTCACTGGATTAGGGAATTACCATTCTTCCAACACATAAGACATTGAATTATAAATATTACCTTAACCTATACTTTATTTAAACAATATAAGTATTAATTTTTCGTTAATAGTTACTTATTCACTATTAATATTTTATATACATAAAACATCTTCACATTCTGTTGAGAAATTTACCTAAGTTATTATTCCCATATTTTCAATATGTACGAAGATTAATCTTATTTCTACTATGCTCTTACTCAATGAATCTTCCATGAAATACATGTTTCACTTATTTTATGTGTTAGGAAACTCACCAGTGTTTATGTTGTTGATCATACTTTGAGATAGTTGGTTAGGAATAATAAAAAAAATTTGTGTCCTAGTTCCAACTAAATTTTGTTTCTAATGATGATATTCATTGCATTGGACATCACATTCATTATTCACATAATCCCTAATATTTCCAGGAATTAAATACAGTTAATAATATTATTGTGAGAATTAGAATATAAAAATTAGAGCGTGAATTAATATAACCATGAATGATAATTTATAGAATGTATTTATAATGACAAATTATTTAGAATCTATCTAATATTATGATTAACCTAGTATATACACGTTTATTATCTATCAAATTCCTTTATAATTGTTCATAAATAAAATATTAATTAATTTAAGCATATCCCTTAGGAGTGTCATGGATGGTGTATAGTCTTTGTCCCACTCATCATGAAACAGAAATGATCATGTTAATACACAATCCAATCCTTTCGTAGTTTTACCCTTTAGTGCATATTTTTCAAAGTTTTATAAACATTAAAGTATCCAGATAGGGATGTATCTGAAAGGAAAAAAAATCCTTTCTTTAACAAAACATAAGATTTTCTTTTATATGTACGCTTGTCCTAAGGGTTCTAAAAAAATATTGTCTATGTATAATCTAAAAAAATAACTAAAACTATATCTAATAAAAGAATTTGGTGGTCAAAAAATTTCATACAAAGATATTAAATCATTTTATTATAATATTTAATACATCCAATAATAATACATTCCCTAGAATTTTAAAGGTTTAGTTTCAATGTAAACTAGATACATTAACATCTGATCATCAATATCTCTAACTACTTTATTCTCACAAAGACACTTCTTAGACATTCCCAATATAAAACCATTCTTCATAACCTGTGTAAAGGAAACATAGTGAATGGTGATATCAGATGGACATTAATAGTAAACATAAGAGATATCAGTCATTGATCATATGTAAACATAACATGATTATAATTGTATTAAAATATGAACATAACATTTTAAAATCATAACCAAAAAATTCATAAAATATAATTCATGGTATATTAATTTAGTTCTTCATAAGACCCGAGTCATAGAATAATAGAATATCATGATCCCTGAGATCATATCACAAGAAAAAGGATATGTCAAATAGAGCGCATGAAAAATGTATCAAAATCACAAAACTACTATATCAAGGATACCTAAAAAGATATTTATCATTGGTTATAATAGGGATAAAAATCCATTCACATAATTTGAGCTTTGGATAACATCTTATTTACCCTCTTTTAGGAATGATATGTCCTTTTATGTACCCAAATTTGGTCTTGGGATAAACTCTTGTGTACTCTTTTTGCTCATAAACATTAAACATTACCTAATTCATCAGAGGGATATAACAAAACCCCCCATTATGTAATTATAATACATTAATATTTATTCCAAAATATAAGTAAAATATTTATCATTCCATCATATCTTAGCCTATTCAAAAGAAAACAATTTTCAACAACATATCATCATCAACAGTAGAATTAATAATTAGCAAGAGGAAAAATAATTATGGTAGCAGTGGATAATATACCAATTACATCATAGTAAACATAAAATTATGATTTTAATAGATGAAAATACATTTAAAATATCACTAGAACATTCATTGAAGAAATTCCAATTTAATTCTTCAGGAAAATACCCACTCCCCTAGTAACCCCTTTTTAACCCTAACCATGGTAACGATTTTTTAATATTTATAATATTAATTATGAAAAAATAAAAGATGAATGATTTAAAATTTTATATATGTTGATTCAAAATATGGATTCCTTTTTATCAAATTCAATTTCTATAAGTGGAAAAAGTAATTTAAAAAAATGTGCAAAATTCAACTAAAATGTTTTTTAAAAATATGCATTTTAATGAAAAAAAGTATTTTTATGTTCAGTCCATTCCTATTAGAAACTATTATATGAATTATAAAGTATTTAATTAAATATATATTATGTATATTTAATTGAAATAATTAATTAATATTGATTTGTTTAATTTATTATGATGAAATCACATTGCGCATGTTAAATCAATGTTCTAAAAAAATAACCCATTTTACCTTAAAATGATTTTACCTTCATTCCTCACAATTATATTACTAATTTATGAATAAATAATCATACATTATCCATATAATTCACTATAATGTTTTAAAATTATGATTAATATATAAAAATACATGATATATAAAAAGTATATAATATGTCGAGGAATTAGACTTTTAATAATTAAATAAATTAATTAAAATATATTGATTGTTTATTAAGAATAAATCAATAAATTAGAATTCATGAAAATATTTCTAATTTTATTTCATAATGTTGTAAATCCTATTCATACCACTAAATATGAAGGCAATGTTATAAATGATTAAATGGTTCATGGTTCTTTTAGACTCGTGGTTGCGTGTAAAGAAAGCTATCAAATAATAAAAATTTATTTTAAAGGAATAAATAATATTTTTTGAGTTTTTAATACACATATTATATATTAATATTTCGTTTATTTACATGTTTTCCACCCAACATGCTTATAAAAGGAAACTAAATCGCTACTCGTATTCAAAAACATTGAGGAACCTAGATCATCTAGGAACTGAAAAATACCTTCTTATATTGCTTACCCACATCTTAAAGCATCTATAAGTTTCCTAAAACCATCCTAAGAAGGATTAATGTGTATGACAAATAATTATTACAAATAAGAGGTATAAATCTTAACCGAGTTCTTTCATTTTATTTATTCTTCAACTAATTTAAATATAATCCTATCCATAAATATATAATAACATCATTATGTTACATGAACTGAAAAATTGTTATATTGATATAATAACCCTTAATATTCAACTTTTCTATCCTTTAAAAAAATTAAATATCACATGTGCGTATATACAACGAACAATATCTACGTAGTAGAGTAATTTTTTTTCATCGCCTTTTTAATTAGGTGGTTATAAAGATGGAATTAATGAATATATATGATATTTATGATAGTGTTATGATTCAATAAATTTAAAAATATCATCTATCTCTTTACCATTCCATCTAATGTAAAATGATAACACCATTCAGGGGTATGTGTGTACTACCACCTAATTGAAAAAATACAATTCGTTTTTGTACTACCACAATGCATGGATGATTCTAAAATTATATATAATAAATAAATATTTTATTCATGAAATTATTTACATTATATAAGATAGAAACATTTTAAAACTCCTTTATCCATAGATAATATACCGAAGCAATTTTGGATAAATTGACCAAACAACCATAATTGGAAAATTTAAGAAAGAACTATTCAATGAATGGATTTCAAAAGATTATAAAATGAACTTAAAAAATAAAATATAGATGCTTTTTTTATAAAAAGTATTCAATAAGTTTATATTCATTACATATGAGGATAAAACCTGTATGACTAATCTAAGACCCATATATTTTATAATCCTCCAGTTATTTTTGGATTTTACAGGGTTATTTCCATTTTCACATATTTTTTTGTATCAGGAATCTGTATGTAAGTTACCTAAATTGGATACCAACCTTATTATTATTAGTAAGAAAAATGTTAATTTCATATCCATTTTCTTCAAATTGTTTTATAGAATTGATTAACTAGACATTATTATTTTTAATTTATTTTCACTATGATTAAATTGATTTAATAAGGTTTAAAAATAATATTATAAAGAAATTTCTAAATAAATTATTTTTTGGATTTTTTTTCAAAAGTATGAAAAAATGATCTTTTTTAACTTATATGATATGAAATGATTTTACCACTACGATTAAAATTCATTTATTTGGTCGTTCCATTATAAGTTTCAATGTTTATTTTTAAAGAAAATATTCTTTTGAATATTATGGGAATATTTATTTGACATTTTATCAACAGGATATTTTATTATTTTCTTAATGGAATGAAAATAATTTTTTGAGTTACTTATAAATTATTTTTATACAATGTTAAAAAGAAGTTAATTTAAATATTTTTCTTTTATATGTTTTTTCAAAATAATTTTTTTGCAATGAAACCTTCATTTATAATGAATTATTGGTCTTCCTTCATCCTTTTATAATTTATGATCTTTCAGTCATTAACTTTATTACTATAACATTATTTATCACTATACATCTTATAATTAAATATTATTTTATCCTCTTGTCCAATATATTAATTATCATGGATTTATAGGGAATAATTTCTATAAATTTGATATTTTTTCAAAAATATTCCTTTTCTGTATATAGTATCCATTGAAAAAACCTTTTCGAGAATGTTATTTCACAAAATAATGAAATATTATACAATAGTTATTTAGTATTGATAAATGTTGATTTATAAGGATGTTTGAAAATGAATTTTATTAATCATTAAAAATTTAAATAATTAATTATAAATTCAAGTGTTGAGTGGGGATAAATTTTGGATAAACCCTCAATGCATCGATGGGTCTCATGAGAAAAAAGTGGCAACATTAGTTTGGTATTTTATATGTACCTTAATACACAATAAAAGTGTCTTTATTGAGAAATTAATTGAAAGATTCAGGTTATCTTATACATGGACATGATGGTAATACCATGAATATATGTATTTTCTTCATTTCCATTATTTTGAAAATAGTTTTCAAAAACCATGTGATTTCTATGATGATATTTTCCATGGATGTACTTGATTGAATGAAATGTGTTTTGATTTTCTACTCCTTTATATTAATTATGCCTTATTTACTCATGATATCTTGCACTATAAAAAAACACTACTTATCATATGATCTCACCCTTTATTTGTTTTCCTTTCTTCAATATATAATATAATTAATCATTGAATGACCTTCAAGGATGAAATAATGTCTTTAGTTACAAATATTTTCCAATATATTAAGTAAATAATGTTCGTATCTATCATATAAAGACTACTAAACTAATATATCCATCAAAATGTGATCCCATGTATCTTTTACCAATGTAATATGTACTCATTGACTCTGGGTTACTAGATCTAGGGCTACTATTGCTAATGATATCAGGAGTCATCCAAAGAATATCCTCAGAGAGTGTCAAATAGGGTTTATAATTAATCCCACTAGTTGTGAACCGAGTGAAGGTTGAGTTAATACCCAAAATATATTTTTTGGGGGTTAATAAAATTAGGTGAATCATTTTTATATTCTTCATAAACATTTTTGTATCTATTTAGGGACTAAATTACTAAGAATCCACATGCTCTTATGTTTACCAAAATATTAAGATGCTTTATGGATATTAGTGTGTTTAAGCAATATAACAGATAATAAATTATGTACAATGTGATTTATTGGTGTTATTTCATTTATTATATTTTATGTAATTTATATCATTAAATCCTAATAAAATTTATCATTTAAAATAATATTTATTGAATGATTAAAAAATAACCATATGATTTTTTAGGAACCCTTAATCCAACATAATAATGTCTCAGGAAATGGAAATAATGAGATATAATAATTTATATATCATTAAAAATACATCGAATGGATTTTAATATAATTTAATAATGATCATGGATCTAAATTTAAAATAATTTTAAATGACATTAAAAAAAATATAGTTAAAAAGGAAAGAGGATGATTGAAAACCCATATTTTAAAGTCAGCTTATTAAATCTTCATTATAACTCCTTATAACAGTAGAAACTAATTGGAGTGACTCATTAGAGGTAAAATGAGATTAAATTCCTTTTAAATGGATTTTGAGTTGATATGGATGAGATAATATGTGTACATTATTTCACTTTAGAGGTAAAAAAGAGGGATATTTCATTGGAATCTTATCCTAGGTAAGGGATAAAGTTAGAATCACATTGGATTTATGTGAGTTTAGTAAGGGGGTCTTGGTGAAACAAGTGGGTATGTATTTACAAATAAAAAATGTTTTTTTTTCCTATGTATTCTTAAAATAATTTGATCCATTGTAGATTTCTTATTTTTACCCATCACTAAAAAGATTAATTATTTACTATGGTAATTGTTTTGTAACACAAATATAATATGAATCCTCTAACCAAATTTAAAATTTATGATTCCAAATTTTGACTACATTTAATTTAAATAAATTTATAAAAATGATAAAATTAAATTTTAAATGAAAACATGTAATATATTGAAAAACTATTTTTGATGAAAAAATATGTTTTTTTAAATATTTAGTGTTCTTAATATTATTTCAGATCAATCACTATTGAAATAACATTGAACTATTTTTTATGAATTGAAATAATACACTATATTTGTCCTTTTAAAGTGATGAATTTAATTTTTTATAATAAAAATACTCAATGTTTATAAAAATACATTTCCTTGAACAATTATTGTTTTACCATTGAAATTTATATTTTATTTTCGTAACTTGTTTTTGGAAAACATAATTGTTATTAATTTGGATTTTATGATTTGAAATTTATATTAAATTTTTAAAAAATAATTATTTATCTATGTGAAATCAGATTACTAAATATAAATACTTATATATTTCAAAGTCATGTATTTGGAACCCAAAATTACAAAACAATTCTTCTACAAAATCTAATTTTAATTTGAGATATATGCTTACAATTAAATTAAAATATATCAAATAATGTAAAATATTAATAATAATTAATTATTAATCATATTATTATTATATTCTTGATGCATTTTATTGGGAACCTGAATAAATAATGGTTTTATTACCATAGTTGGTTCTCAATTCTTATATGAGTAGTAACAAAAATGTGATGTTGAGACCAGGTTGGGTTGAAACTCAAGGAGTTGTATAAGGGAAAAAATATATTAAGGTGTAATCCCTTGGTTATTGGAGGGTGTGACCCTCTTTATAGATGTAATTTCTATGGATTTAAAAAACATATTCCTATTTTATCAAGAATAGGTGATGACCAGTGTTTGGAATTAGTGATTTGGTATGAGGAGTATGGCCACATTTAGTCATTATGTGTGATAATAGATGGATCATGTTAGATTTAGGTATGATCACTATCTGGGAAGGGACAAAGTGTGATAGGGCTAGACTTTGGATTGTAAAGATGCCTCCACAATGGTAGTGTGATAATGGGTCTGATTTCATATACTTCCTTCGAAAATATTAGATTTCAGATTTAGATGAGATGTCACATGAAATCAGTGTGTTGATATTGGGATTATGTTTTATTTTTCATGATCTAATAGTGATCTATATTAGTGATGTTCTATTACTCGTAGTATGAGTAAGATAATGGGTTTTATAGTTTCAATATTCCACCGTAAAATTACACCTAATGATGAATTTATAATTTATTGTGGTTATTTGGAAGATCTTGAGGTGCCTTTTAGGATTTAGGTATCATGATCATGTGATATTATGGTGCATCATTGGGTGAAACTAAGTGTTTTTGGGAAATTATTTTCTGAATTAAAATTATGTTTTTATTATGCAATGATATTTTATAGGAAAAGTCATAAACCGTCCATTTTTGAAATAGGAAATAAACTAACACCATAATAAATCACCAAATTCATTGAATCATGTTTATGTCTATTGTAAACCTTTCCTCTATATAGACTCCATTGTAGAGTCTTAACCTTTTTGTCTAGTTCGTCCAAGATGATGTCTTCAAAAAAATAGGCTATCTTGTCATAAGTTTTAATAAAATTTCCTACACCAATATTCTTTTATTTGATCCCATGTGACAAAATTTCTTTTCTATTATTGATCCAAACAAATTTTCCCTTATTTATGTCAACCCAAATAATCCTCTCTTCCATCCTACCAGACTCTTAAAGTGTATAATTATTCTCAAATTCCTCCTTTAAAAATTATTTATTGGAATGATTAATGTTTTACCATGATTAATTTTAATCCCAATCCTATTTATCCAATGTTCTAACCACACTATTAGCAACCATGAGTCCCTCATTCAGATCTTCTAACGTTTCACCACCCTATTATTGTTCCTTGACCTCCCCACACTCCATCATCATCTTTATATGCTGAAGAATTGAACTCTACTTGTCTTACTAGTCTTGGGACATTGGTTATCTATCCTTAAACTTATTTCATTTGGTAGACCATGTCTCTGTCATCTTTGCTAACTTGGAATTGTTCTTACATCATTTAAAATTCTATCCCTTTTAAAAAATAGAACTCCATTAATTCCTCTCCCCTTTCCACCCCTTCTTTTAACTTAGTCTATAAAGTCATCTTTTATGAACATCATTGACACTATCCGCCGACAATTAGTTGAAAATTTCATCCTCTGAGTCTATATCATAACCTATTTTATCATGAGAGACAGGTATTGTTGTTCGAATTAGAATTATAGCTTAATTCACAACCTATTTTCCTATTACCAAACCTACATTCATAAGATATTCAAAGGGATTAATAACATTAATATTCAGGATGGTTCTTATCAACCTCACCCAAAATGTTTCTGTCATCCAACCACCACCAACACCATTTTTTATAAAAATTTATTTCATCCTGCACTCCTATCACTTGAGACACCTTCATGTATTTCATTCGATCTCCCAATTCGCCTACCTCCATATTTGATTACATGAAAATTACATTCATTTTAATTTACACGTGACATATTTCACACACTCCCTCCAAGTTATTTTTTAATCTACCAAAAATTTCTACTACTTTCAGATCAAGAAGTAACATTTGTTCCTCTTTCTGGGTGATGAATTCCATTGTCGTTCCATTCCTAGACCACTGGCCACCCACCATCCTGACAAGAAATTATGTCCCTACATACTCCTTGCCCACATGAGATCAAGGTTGATGAAATGGAAACCACTTCAAGCATATAATTGAAACACTAGAAATATGTATCAATTTTCAATTCCTATGGTTAAAAACATTAGGATTCAAAATTATCATTTAAAATAAAATACATGTAGTTGGGAGAAACATGATCCTTGGAATTTATTTATTGATGAAACCATGGGTTATTGAGATAGATGGATTTAATTCAGCATAATCTTATCATTGGTGATGTTGGTGAGTAGATGGCTCAGGTCTTGTTGAATAGTACACCTTGTATTTGGAGTTTCAAAATGAAATGTCATTTTATGTTTGGAGATAGAGCATGATAAGTGGATCATGAACTAACGATCCTAATAGGTTAGGATTAATGATTTAAAACCCACCAAGTATTATTGGGGATGATAATTACTATAGTGTGGAGGTTGTAATACACTATGTCATTATAGGTAGTAAATTTAAATATGGGTTTGAAATTTTTAATTATAAAGAATGACTCATTTTGATAATTGGTATTTAGATTATAATTTCAACATTTAGTGCTTCTTTGTGACATATTTGTAGACATAGATCAAGGAATGAGAGGTGTCTTGTGTGCTTGGGTGAATCTTTGGAGCATTGGGAAAAAAATTTGAAATTGAATTTGGTTTTTACCCTACCGTAGGGTTACCACACGATTAATAGAAAATATGATATTTAACCATGAAAGTTGGATTTTATTGAGGTGCATGAAAATTATTGGAACAAAGTTTTATAAAAACCATTAAAAACATTAAGTTTTTTAAAGGGATCTTTATAGTTACCACATGGTTGGGTAAACCATGTGGCCAAAACATATGGAGGGGTGTAGGTATGGATGTTCCAATAGCATAGTTTGGTAAACCATGTGGCCAAAACACGCGATCTATTCTAGCTAATGTTAATTTAATCTAAATGGTTGGAATTCATTTTATTAATCCATCTGGTAATCATGTGGCTACTATAATTCACTAAAAATTGGTAATTACACATTTTTCCTCTATACATTTAATGCCTTACCCCTCCTCTCTTCTCCCTTGAATGTGACTGGTCTTGGAGTTCCTCTTATCTCCTTTTCCTTTTATTAAATCTTTGATTGGGGAATTTTTGGTAGTGGTTAAAAGGAAATTATAGGTGAGTTTCCTATAATACTTTCCCAATTATTATTCTACCTCTTTATTTCTAGATTTATTTATCTCTATCTGGGGTTTTGGGTGATAATATCATCATATCATGGTGCACTCATCATGATATAGTGAGGTTTTTTCCTGGAGTGGCTAGAAGAGGACTTGTGATGATGAACACGTGTTATTTCTTACCAATTTAGTCGATTTACTTTTCCCAGATAAATTATTTATATGTTTTCCTAAAATTGGATAAAATTGGTTATTGAATTATGTAATTTATTTGGGGACTATTTCATGGATTAGATCTTGGTGTGTGTCAAGAGTGTATAACACCCTATTGTTCAAGGTATCGGTGAGTTAACAATACAAGGAGATTTTATAGGAAATTATTCATATTGAATTAAATTATAAAATTAATTAAAACTACTTATAACAAATTATATTAACTGTTATTTATTAAAATAGAAACTTATATTGATAGATGGTGGTCGGTTAGACTTGAAAAATCATAGGTGACAGTGATCAAGCATTGTTTTTAATTAAATGTCTTTGAATGTTCTATGTGGTCCTTGAACACCTCTCTATGCTTATAAATTTTATATATCATGTAGTATGAAATATCACCACTTTGGGTGATCAAAAATGTTCTTTAAATAAATTTATTTATTTAGAAAAAAATCCTATATGCCGATTACTGACATCAAGGGCCACAATAGACGCCTGATAAAAATATCGATTCCTCATTCAGCAATAAACTATATATTTATCATAGATACATGGAATGACGTATTAGGGCCCAAAATGGGTAGGATTTTAATAAGAAACATTGCAATCTTTAGGTATAAGTTCCTTTGGAAACCACCTCGTATCATAGAGTGTAATACTAGAACGATTGGATTGAGTAGGCTATGATGGGACTGTGAGATAACATTAACATATAGGCTATTTGATTTGATAGTGGGTCCATTATACCACCACCTTAGGTAATGGAGTTACCAGGTGGGTATATACTTGGAATGATTAAAGAGGGATTAGGTGCTAGAGGACTGGCCTGTATAAACCTTGAGAGCATGATGTGTTTTATTCCATTTCATTTTTAGGGAATAGGTATATTATTGAATACAACACTTACTGGGTCAATAAGATATTATAGTGATGCTGAGAGATCTTATAACATCAATGTGTAATTCTTAGCATTAGTGATGGGAGTTACAGAGATAATCCCATATAGAGTGTTTGGATTATAATGAGAGATAGGGGACCTTGGTGTGCTCCCTATTGTTATTTTTTCCCTAGAGAAGGAAATTAGAAATTGTTGACATTAGGTGCCACCATAGATCATAATAAATTTATGGGTATATCCTATCATGGATTTTGTGAGATAATAAATGGGTTTTGATTCCCTATGTGTGTGTACTTTTTGAGAAGGATAGGGAGAGAGGATCCCCCATGTGTATTTTATGATTTGTATGTGATTACTGGTTGGTAGAGTCTATCCCTGATTTATATGATGTTTTTATATGTTTTCCTAAATAGTAAGATTAATTTTATGGATTCATGAGGACTCGATACATGTTTCCTCATAGGGTGATGGAATAACCTACGTTTTTTAGATGAAGACACCTGTTTTTCAGCAGAGTATAGGAACGACCATGAGCTTTCAAGTGAATATACCTATATTTTGAGAGGCTAAATGCATGAAATTGAGTTTAAATATTTATATAATTGTTCCTTATATATATATTAGTTATCCTATATGTTTCCAAATTATTAAATGTGTTTCCAAGATGGTTAAAGACACACCCCAATTTTTATGGATGATGTGTTTTCTTAGGCGAGAAAAATATATACCCTCAGGTACTAGATAAGGTTTATAAATGTTTCCTTTTAGGGAGAGTATATGTTCCTAGGTTTATAAAGATGATATTATTCTTAGGGGAACTCATTCACTATCTTTATTATGTATGGTATATCCCTCATCTCACTTTAGAAATTTTGGATTGATTGCGATTATTTTATAATATGTGGACCATATATTTATTTTTGTAAGTAGATCATATGTAAATATATGGTGTTTAATATTTATGTTTTGGACCCCATCAGTGGTCCCCAACTGATTTTTAGTCACATACTACTCAGGTTACCATGGAACTATTGTAATCTAGAAAACCTCATAGTCTATTGGTTTAGGAAAGACATATGAACAATGATTCATGGTCGAACTCAAGAAAATTGATGAGGATCTATATACATAGATGAATTGGGGATTGGTGATGGTAGTAGATCCTCTTAAATCTATCTTCTAATTATTACTTGTATATGTGTTCAGGCCAGTGGGAAATCAGTTGGTATGTATGAATGTATGCATCCACACTACATTTATTATTTTTTTTATTCTTGTTTACTGACTATGCATACTCTATTTATTTAAGATGTATTTTATTTAGTTATGCACAATATTTCTTACATTGATCTGAGTGTATATTCTCCCCATGATGACACCATATACCCTTGATGATAGTAAGTAGACTCTGGTATATGGGGTGGTGCACTTGTGATTATGTTATGCACCGATCCAAATTATAGTTGAATGGTCTCAGGTCGGGGTGTTATATCTTAAAAGTTATATGATATTATGGTAGATAAAAATGTAAAAGTTATATTAGTTACCATAAAAATGTGTATTACACTTGATATCATAAAATACTTAAGATATATTTAATATAATATCATTTTATGTTGTATAGTGAAGGATTTTAAACATGTTCTAGTTGTTGAACATTAAGTATATGATTCATAAGTCTCACCATTATTGAAACTAATTGACATAATTTATGTTACTTATTAAAGAGTTTAGTGGGTGGGCAGAATAATATGGTCACATAAATATGTCTTAGTAATAACATATAGATGGAATTAGTTAATATAACCATATAAAGTTTTGTAAGAATAAGTCTAACATGGAAGTATATTATATATTATGTGATAAAAATGTTCTTATATTGGTTTTTGTTATGTATTCATAAAATATTTTATAAATATAATATGTATTCATAAAAAAATAAATAATCACTCTATTTTTCCTTCACATTGGCCGCATATATTTATATAATAATATAAATTTCCTCAATTATAATGATAGTTGGCCACAAAAAGTATTTGAATATGTTATCCCTAAATATTATTCACCATGGAGTGTTACAGGTCTGGAAGAAATGGTATGTTTGGAGTGAGTATGATTCTTATATCGATATATACACTATGCACATTAGGTTGAAAATGGTGTTTGTGTGTTGGATAACCTATGAAGTATATGAAATAGAGTTTCCTTAACTATATATATCATATATTATGGGTGAATTTTCATATAACAATCCTCATCACCTAGGGATGTTGTGATATCTATCATGATAACCCTGACACATATATTATTAGAGGTGGATGGGTATGTTACTGATCATAAAGTTAGTTGGAGCTCAACCATGATAGGATTTATCCTCCAGTATGACAAGTCTAAAATTTAGGCCCTCTATTGAGTTAGATTAAAGAAATTTATGGCCATACTTATAAATTTACATATGGTGTTCTGTTCAAATGGGATGAGGGTAATGTTATGTACTCATCCACTAGATGAATAATATAATATATATTCATTGAACTACTCATTATATACATAATGAGTCAAACATAATTAATATGGATAAGTTTCATTTATATGAATTTTGTCTCATGGTCATTCTATGTAATTGATATAGTTAATTTATGGAAATTCATTCTGTAATTTGAAGAGGCTGATGGAGACATGTATAGAGATAATTTTTATTAATGAAGATCATGTCATATCCCATTATATGTTGAGTATCATTGATACTTTTTAGAGGCTGATCATTTCTTATATTTATAGATACAATTATTCAAATTTATTATCAATGATGTAAAGGCTCATAGGGTCCCACATTATGGTTGGCCAAATTGGGATTGATATTTACGATGAGATATTATCTAAAATTATTTTGGGGTTTTATAAAAAAAATGTTTTCGATGCGATTTTCACAGTGTATTACATACAATGTATTAAAACGTGAGGTTAATGAAAGATTTCAAAAAATGTTTTCAAAGATATCCAAAAAAAATTAAATATAATTTCACAAGTTATCATGTATTATATGAAAAAAAAATTGAAATTTTATTAAAGTGGGATTGTCTTTTGTGTAAGTGGGATATTTCAAGGAATATTCACTTAAACCATGGAATATAATAGTTTATTATTAAGTGTATTATAGAATTACATTCATATTTAGAAAAAATTTGAAATTTATGACTGTAGGAATATCATATTTTATGAAATAGAGATAATACATGTCCTTTGAAATACCATATCGTATAGTATGATATGATCTGGTTAAAATGATTGGTTTCAAATGGTTTGATATTCTTAGCATAAACAAGACCATTTTTAGCCATATAAATGTTATGCAGTTAGTATTAAGAGTATCCTACACATCATATAATATTAATAAGTCATTAGATATTTATGTCTATGATTTATATACGGCATAACATAATCCATTTCTCATAAATTTATGAAATATACAAGTAATTTCAAGTCATGGACTCATGGATCAAGGGGATTACTTATAACCTATATAATGGATTCCATAACCTGGGTAGTTGGTGTGAATTTTCCCAAAATATTCTTCATGAGATTTGTCCTCATGAATCGTCTCTCAAATTATATCATTGTTATTGAGATAGTAGAAAATCATTATGGTTCGAAGAATCATACCCAATGTGTTTGGGTCATTTGGTGCTTCCAATGAATACACCATAGAGAGAAAAACCATTGGTTTATTCCCAGGTAATCATCATAAAAACCAAAAGAAGCAATCATTAGTTACATTTGATAGTAAAAGGTATACAGTATAAATTTTTATTATGTTATATTTTCATTTTGAATGCTGGTTGTTATAGGTTTCATGTTTTCATTACACTTCTTGTAGTAAGATTATTTATTAATATATGCTTGTAAACCATTTAGAAGGATGATACCCACTTATGGGTCAAGAATAATTCCTTCCCCCCAATTGAAAGTGTGTATTTTAGGATAATATAATCTAATTTGAAACACCCAAATATTTTAATTGTATTTTTCTTAATTTAATTTTTTTTGATAGCTTGCGTTGCACACAACAACAAGTTAAAAAAAACAACTAAAAATTATTATTTAAATGTAGTCATTATAACCTAGACATTATATTAAAATTTATGAATATTATTAACTAACATATTAAAATATATGGTTTATAAAAATATAATATGAATTCATTAGTTACCAATTAATTAGAAATAAAAAATAAACAAATTGAATACAAAGGAAATATTTATATTTTTATGCTTCCAAAGGAATTTTTTCCTAATAAATTCAATTAATTACAATTAATAAATTATAATAATGTAATATATTTTTTATATATTAATTATAATATTTTTTATATTCATTCAATGAATTTTATAGGTATAGCATGAGAATAAACCCAATTTAATGCATAAAAACCTATATTATTCTAAACACAATTTTACTATCTTTTAAGGGTAAACCTATCTCAAATACATTTTTTGAAACTTTTATATATTCTATTTGAAAAAAATAAACTTCATATTTTTAATTTAAAAATAATAATTTTATTTTATTGTATTTTATGATAATTTTCACGTTTTTATGAATGGTGAAAAATGAAAACTATTTATTGAAAACAACTTTTTAAATCAAAATAATTTATTGTGATAAATTATATTTTTAATTTATTTTAATGTATAAATTGTTGTTTTTATAATTTAATCCAATTTAGTTCATTGACATCAATTCCACATTGAATTAATTTATAAAAATGTTTCAATTTTGTGTATGTTTAAACTTTAATAACCCATTTTCTCACCCCGTCAACAGGACTAATTTTAAATTCATTACTGCAACTTTTGTGTTTTCATTTTTGAAAAAACGATTCAATATTTGTAATTTGTGGGTCAAAATTATGTAAATATGTTTCTTTTATGTCCAGTCATATTAATAGTAACTTTAGTAATATTTTATGATCATGGTCATAGGTAAATCAGGTAATTAAGGGTAAACAAATATTATAAATATTTGAATATTACCCTAACACTTGTCCTAATTTCATGGGATATGTGGTTTCGACCAAAATAATCCTTTTGTATAAATTATAACACTTTTAAGGAACTTTTGTGAGAATATTAAATTTATTATATTTTATTTATGGAAGAGTTAAAGATGTCATTATCATATTTTAATATCTATACCATTTTTAATATAGGGTTATAAATAAATTAAATTTTTCTATAAACTGCCATTTTATAAATATTTTTTTTATTTATCTAGTTAATTTATTTCAATTTTTTGTTTAATAAATAATGTCTTTAAAGGCTTATATAAGGATGATGTGGTAATTGTTTAATTAAAATAACTATCATATAAATGATATTAAAAATATTAAAAGAAAACTAATTTGGATTAATTAATGTCATACATGAATTTTATAGATAACCTAGACATATTAGGGATGTAAAAAATATTTATTTAGGTTATCTTGTGTATTTTTATTTTTTAATAAGACAAGAAATGAATAATATCCAAATTCTCCTTAATGATTCTTTAAAATAAATAATATTTTGTTAAATGATAAAAAATTCATTAAAATATAAAATAAAAAAATATTAGGATACAGGTAATTTTTTTATATCAATGATCCATTTAGGATTTGTTTGAGATTTTATAGCAACTATATTAACCCATAAAGAGTTAAAATCCAGGTTGTCACTGTAAGAGTAAAAGGGTTTAACTATGTTTTGAAGCCAAAAGATAAGGGTAAAAATGTTAACTAATATTGTCTTAAAAAATTTGGTTTGGTGTTTTTAGATAGATAATCATCTTATAAAATAAATAACTTACTTTTTATCCCTTTAAAGTTTAAAATTTATTTACATTAATTTAATATTTTGAGAGTTCCCAAAAGTGTCTCTCACCTCAATTATAAAAGAAAACCTCCTCCCTCACTTCCTAACACCACTTTGATCATTATAACTTTTCCAAACCCAATAAATTTCTCCTAAAAACATCCTTATCCATGTTTATGGAGGTCTTGGTCTTCTAAAAAGACTAACTTTAGATCCCTTAAGAAGATATCTAATGGAATTCCACCAAGAAGAGGTAATTGTTCTACCAAAACATTCAAGTTCATTTCCTCTTCCACATTAAATTAATGTGTTGTTTTCATACTAAAGTAATAAATAAAATATATTCTGTATTTTGAGATTTTATTATTATTATGGAAAAACCACATTCATCCTTTTATCTATCCTATAAAAAAAATCATCGCATGTCTGTATGTACGACTTACCATCTCCACGTCATTGTTTAATTTTTTCCATCATGACTTTATTTGGATGGGTATAAATATGGATTTATTGGATATAGATAATTACTATTAAATGATATTTATTATGTATAATTAATATACAATCTAATTCCTTACTCATTTACCATTAAGGTAATAATATTGTCGCTCGGGCGTACGTATGATCTTCCATCTCCACGATGCGATGTGATTCATTTTCCATGTTAACCATTTAATAATGATTAGAAAAATTTATATAATGAGTAAATTTAATATCTATGAACTTAATTTAATTATTTATATAAATTAAATAAATCATATTTATAAAAAATTGGACTTACACAACAAAACTTGCATAAAAGATGAAGTTGTTAACACACGAAACAAGGGTAATAACTAACTATTATTAATAAAATCATATAATAAGATCCTATATGTTATCATAAATATATATTTGATTCTTTTATAATTTAATTAATTTTTTAAAGCCATTATAAAGTATTTTAAATAACATTCAACAAGTGAGTACAAGGAAAACAGTATTTCACAATCTCATTATTATTCATTATTGTTTATACATAAGTATGGTGTGGGAAACTTTTTTCATCCACATTCATTTTTTTATAAATTTTTTCAAAAATATTTTTCATATTATCCTATTAATGTTTAAAGTCAATTTTATGCATGATTTTATGTTTTATTAAATGGTTAGAATAGAATATTTTTGTTGTTTTCCAAACAAGGTACTTTGTAACTTTTTTGATAGAATGTTTTTTAACTTATGTTGCATAAACAGATTTTCCAAAATGTATGTGAGTATACATTTTGATGATTCCTTTATTGGTTTACAAGGTTCTTCTCAAATAAAATGTTTTAATTTATATTTTTTAAATTTTTAAATAAATTATTTAGATGTAAAAAGGGTATTTCTAACAAAAAAAATCAATGATTTTATTAGAGTATTGGTATCCATGTATACATCATCTGTTGAATATTATTCTTATTGAAGGTTGATCTCTTATGGTATCATTTATCACATTTCATTCAATGTTTTATGATCATTTTTAGAGTGTATGTTCTATTTTGATACCATTCATGGTTTACGGTTGATGTATTAACATTTTATATGAAAATTTTTCAATAAGAATGATTATTTTTTTATGTTTCACCCATTTCATATTAGGAAGTAATTTTACATATTAAGTGATGAGTGGGAACTTTTATATCCCATAAATGTATCGATAGGTCTTAGAAGATGAAATCAGTTGGTCAAAAACCCTTTGGGTTTGTTTCAAAGAAGTTTTAAATTGTTTGGAGGAAGGATCTTGAGATAAATCAGACATGTTTCTACCCACATAAATTAACTATCATGAGGGTAGATCTTGATAGTATTTATCTAGAGGATATATCTTGATAGGGTATAAGTCCAAAATTATTCATTTCATAATTATTATTATTCCATGTGATTCTTTTATTAGTTATAATATCCCATGTTAAGTTTCTTAACACACATGATTATTTAAAAGAAATGTGTATTAGTTATTTAACACTCTATATTGTTTCTTCTAATATTACTCATATATTCTACAGTAAGGTTACCCTTACAGAGCATTTGTTCTGACCCCTTTCATATGATTCATTTTTTCCCCAGATTCTGAGAAGTATGTTACGACTTTTACGAAGGTTTACACAAAGGGGGAATAGTTAAAGAACGAATAAAGTTATTTTTGTATTTTATGTTTCATAATGTAAGGTGGATTACAATTATATATCTTGTTTACCAATACTACTAAAATATTCTCTCCCTTGGGATGTGACTCCTTTTTTCTTATGTTAGAGTATTAAAGTAAGTCACTATCTCGGGGATACTAAGGCCATGGTCGTTACATCAATATTTTTAAATCACTATTTTTGGTTAGTGATAACATTTAACACAAAAAAAACCTGAACATAGAGAGGATTAGATAAAAAAATTGAGATATATACCAGATTTTTTTTCATATCTTGTTTATTTTCTGTATTTCATGTGGTTATCTTTGTAGAGAATTATTAAGAATATATATACATCTTAACCAATATAAATATTAGAACATTAAGAGTATTTATTAAAATGAATAATAATTTGGTAAAAATTGTCACACCAATTCATCCCCTTCTCTTAGAGTGACTTCATGATCTAATAAACTCTTCATGTTTTATCAAATATATTATAGGTTAAAATTAATTGGATCTATTTTTGTTCTTGTTTATTTTAATAATATATATTTCAATTTATGATTTAATTAATTTTTAGAATGTTCTTATATAGAGAATATAATTTCTATCACTATCAAAGGAAAAATGGTGGTTTCATCGAAAACACTAAAGAATAGGAAGTAGAAATAAAAAATGTAGTAAATTAAGTGACCAAAGGAGAAATATGGTATAAAAATAATTAATGGTAATAAATGTGGAAATTAATCCATTAATTTAGTTTATAATGACCCACTATAAGAATCATGGATAATATTTGAAGAGTTTACAGAGAATGAATCTATTGATATAGTTGAATGTGTCTACTCTAAAGTTAAAAATAATTTGTAGAAAGATTTTATTAATGTTTTCAATTATATATTTTATTTTATAAATGTAAAATAGGATAAGAAAATATAGATTAAATTATATTATGACTAGATAGAGAATGCATAAGATTATAGGTTTTAGAAGTGAAAATAAATCACTCAAATTATTGAAAACAAGGGAAAATATTTATTACTTTGTAAAGAAAACTCTTCCCTTGTGGAAGAAAATTTTCAAATTATATTTGGTGATAAAAAAAATGTTTAATAGTATATATGATGAATTGTTCTATTCAATTAAATAAATACCAAAATCCTATATTAATGTAATAGATGCTCATTTATAAATTAACGAAAAGAGGATTACTGTGATTGAACAATCAATATAAGAGGTGAATAAGTTACATGAAGATTATATGGATATGATTAGAAAGTAATGTGAAGATATGTTGAAATCCCTTGAAGAATTAAATAACATTTTACATTAGATATGTCTTGGGATGGAGGTCAATTTATGACATTTGAAAATAATTCAAGTTGAATCTTCACATGAAGCTGATAAAAGAGGTTCTTACATATAAATTTGTCAAAATATTCCTGATTAAAAAAAAAATATTAGTATAAGTAAGGGATTAATATCATCTAATGATCCATACACTATTTCCTTAAAGAAATAGGTAACCATTTCCTTGAAACTGTTTTGGTTGTAATGTTGTTCCATATACTATAATAGGATAAAAATAAAAAATTTAAAATATGGATGAAAAAAGTTCTCAAAAATCCACCATAACATCAAGGGTTGATGAAATTGTGTATAAGGTGATTATACTCCCTAACTATTTTCAAAATTAGGGTTCTTTATCCAATAAATATAAAGGATTACAAGCTATTCCTTCAACAAAAAATGGAAGAGACCATGGTTAATTGTACATTGTCGGTGTTGTGAATGGTTTGGATACAAGGAAACTGACTATTGGAATAATATATAAATTTTTAGAGATTTAAAAATTCCTTCATTAAGTGGGAGAAAATATAAATATTAAAAAAAATTATATAACAAGAAATCTATATATCGTGAAAATATTTGGAATGTCAGATTTTTGTGTGTGTAAATTATAGTATAAGTTATCATAGTGATGATGAGTATTGGTTATTTCATAACACTAATATACTATAGGATTTCAATTGATGAAAGATTTTACAATATTTAAAGAAACAAGTAAAAAATATGATTAGTTTCTTTTGGTTTGTAAGAAAGATAGTAAGAGTGTTAAAAATGCACCTAAAAAGAATGTTTACAGGGATATAACACTAATGAGGTGATAATTCTACATATAAAGCCTTTGAAACATCATTTAATATTTCAAATATGATATATATATCAAGGAATAAAGAAATATATAATAACAGAGAGATTAATTATAGAAATTAAATAATTGGATTGTGTTGGTGGAAAAGTTATATTAAGAGAAACTAAGTGGGAGGTGCAAAAAAATATCTTCACATGCCTAAAAAATTCATTAACTTACTACCAATATAGAATTATTTGATTCCATAAATGGAAAATCACAGTTAAATACATGTTTATAAACTATATATGAATGACATGTTACATAATAATGCCAAAATATTTGGACAACCTAATTATAATTGATAAAAAAGTTAGATCAATCATACGATAATTAAAATTCATTACTAGATAAGGTAGAAAAAAGTTCTCATAAATAAGGATTAATTTAAAATTCATAAGATTTATATAATTAACATTAATATTTATGTCCTAAAAATCAATGTATATTATTTCATAAAGAGTTCAATTAAATTTTGATCTAAAATGAAAAGGGTTTATGGGTTCAAAAATAAATATCAAGCTTGTTTTTATCATTAGAAAGCTAAAGAGAATCCATGTTATTCTCATATGTTTATTTTATGATGTTTCTATAAGTGGTAAATTGAATGTGATTCATGTGAGGGATAACATGGAAATTGTTATGATAAATATTGAGTATAAATTGTTTTCTATTAAGGAATGCTTTAATTGAAATCATGTTACCTCATTACAACACTTATTGCAGTATCAAAATGGATTCAAGGAGTTTATATTGAGTAATAGAATACACGATGATGAATTTTTTAGGGTATATATTGAGGGGAGGAAAAAATGAAGAGAATCTATTAGATGATATTATATCAAGTGAATTTATAAATCTAAACTATATATAAGGGAACTTGGGTTTGAGTAATGATAACTAGGATATTATATTATTGTTTTTATTATATAAAATATTATTATTAAGGGGGAGTGTATGTTATGTTGGAAGATTGTTTGGTGGGGGAGAGAACTTTCTTACACTTTAATGTTTTTATATGTTTTTTTATTGAGTTTATCCAATACATTTCTGGAAAATATTATTCAATGGGCCTTGAAAATATAAAATTGAGTTGGTATCACATGTTGGAAAATTTTATAAATTGATTTTATGACTAGGTTAATCAATATTATTTTCAAAATAAAAATAAATCAAGTAGAAATATATCTATTTAATTGAAGAATCATTAATTATAGAAATAGGATTCCATACTTATCTTAAGTGGACCAATCTTTTCAAAGGATGAGGAGATAAAAAATATGTAAAGTATGCCATGGGTATAAATGTTCCTTAATATGGAACCATTGATTTTAAGATCAATAAGGGAGAAATAAAGATAATTTATAGAGGCAAATTAATAGTTTTCTATATGAAAAAATTAATGATACTGATAAAGAAAACTAAGGCTGAGATTGAATATCCCAAAGGATTATAATGATAGTTTTAATTGTTAATAAATAAAATGTCAATTAATATGTTTCAGTTGATGAAGGAATATCCCTCTATCCTTATCTTAATTAGTAAGATCCAAATTAATGAAAATGAATGAGATATATCTTAGAATAATTTTTCTTCTATTGTACATGTTTTTGAGTATTTATTATTATGTGGAAAAGGTTGATGGGTTAGTAAATTATGATGATTCCCATAAATAAATAGTAAAAGAAGATTGAGATGTGGTAGGGTGTTTTAGAATCAGCCCTTGTATTTGTCGATTGTAGAGTTTATCTATTAAAGTGAATCAATGAAATGTTTTAATGGATTATTAAAGCACTACCTATTATATGTTTCCAAATTTTTAGAGAATATGGATCCCAGAGGAGTAGAGTGAAGCATGCTAATAATGGATGTGATAATAGTGGGAATTCGTCATTGTATTATCAATTATAAAGGTTGTAATAAATGAATAATCACTCTACGATGATGCATTGAAGAATGATAAAATTTTAAAGTAGAAGGGTTGAGGTTATATGCATCAATTTTATCAATCAATGTTTATTAATCATATGATGAAAGGATTTGGAAATGAAGTGTATATGTTTTTCAACCATTTTAATAATTTACAAAGTTGTATTGAGGTGTTTTAGAGTGGTTGGAGATATCCTAAGAAGTTTTGAAGAAGTTCTGAGTATATTTGAAGAAGTCCATATTTCATATGTAATAGATTTGGGGTTTCATAAAATAGAATAATTTGAAATGTATTTTATCACACAATGATACTTATGTTTTGATTAATATGATACATAAAAAATTATTATGAAGTATATTAAAATTTGAAAATGAGATGATGTTGTATTGACCTGAAATAAATTTTATGTATACATAAGATAATTTTTAATAGTTTTTAATATTATGTATGAATTGGAAAAATTTTACATCAAGACATAATATTTTATAGTGAAAAATTTAAGATACATTCTATAGTTCATAACCAAATACTATATCAAAATAACCTTGTGTCAATATATAAGAGTTTACTTGATCATATATAAGAGTTTATTGTTGTGCATGATGGAAATGAGTAAAATGTAAACACATTACAATGATATTTAATGGTTATCGAGGACATGGAAACTAGGAAATTGGAAGATAAATGATAAAAGATACCTGAATATATAATAGTTACTCTAATGAAATCCATAATGGTGGTTTGGACCCTGAATATTGGATATTTTATAAAGTACTTATGTCACTCTGATAGGTCAAGATACATTCCTCAATATTTAAATGTTATAATAGTGGATGTGAAATATAACTCATTAGGATAGAGAATCAGGAAAATTACATAGATTCACTATTATACATAAATGTAAATCCATATTTTCAATGAAAAATTAAAGGTTAAAAGGATCAAACACAAGATTCATATGAATATTTTAATCGATACATAAAGGATTCCAAGATGTTACGTATGAGTAAAACGGTTTCAATAGATGAATGAATGGTTAATAAAGTGAAACATAAGAGTTACATAATGTTTTTATATAATGAATAAGAGTCCTTGGGATGATATAGAAGGGTCTCTAGTTATAGAATTTTATGATTTTTGTTTAAACAAATTCAAAAAAATTGGTGTTTGGATTAAATATAAGTTATCGTGATACATTAAAGATACAAACTTTTAGTAGTAAATAATAAATGTTATAATTTATGAATTATTTTCTATTATGACAAGGGATTCCATTCCATGAAGATAATTTCACACAATAATGATATTCCATCTCAAGAACATGCTTTACAATAGGGATTTAATTCTTGTAGATTTTGGTAGATAATAGTTTTTTATCAAAATCATGAGAGATATAGAAATTTATATATCACGATACATTAATTATTATGTAATAATAAAATATTAATAATTATAAAAAAATAACACCGATTAGTTAAAGGTATATCTTCCATATTCAATTATGGAAAACAAATTTCCATGTTGTTTAATGAAGGGATAAATTAGAAGAATAAGATAATGAAAAAAAATAAGTGAAAAAGCTAATAATTTATTAAAATATAGAGTTTAATGTGTATAGTAGAAAGAAATTTTAATAATATAGATATTTTAAAATAGTACACATTCTAATTATTAAAGAAAGAGAGAGACGGATGGTAATATGGAAAGTAAATCATTTTCCTCAAAGAGGTGTAATGATAAGAATAAGAGTAATAATAAGATAATTGAGGATGGTAGACACAATACCTTTATGTTAATTATTTGTGAGTTGAATAAATTGAATAATATTTAGGATTAATGTTTCACAGCAAGACTTTACCTTATTTACCTTTAGATTTTGTTGATATCCTTGCAACACTCACAACACCAAATTTAAACAAAGAATTATTTAGTCAAGTATTACATATTAAATAAAATAATAACCATTTTTGAGAAATTATATTTTTAATTTATATTTTATATGTCCCAAAAAAATTAAACTGTTTTCATATTCATAAGATAAGAACAAACCCAATAATACACATAAAATACTATCTTTTTATTAACAATAGTTTTACATTCTTTTGTTGGAGAACAAATTTTAAAACCAAAATTTGAACCTTTTATAAATTTAATATAACAAAATAAACATATTCATTGAAATAAAATAATAAAAATTAGGTTAGGGTGAATTTTTGGTATTTTTCTGCGAAGATTCAATTTTTAATGAATAATGAAAATACAGAAATTTAATTCAAAACTATTTTTCATAAAATTTATTTATATTGATAAAATATCATTTTAATTTGTTTTAATGTTTAATTAGATAATATTTCTTATCAATTAATCCAATTTAGTTCATTACAATAAATTTCACATTGAAATTTATTAAAAAAAACATTGTAAACATTAGAACATTTTTACAATAAAAACCAGAATTGGCATACCATATGTGGGATGGATTTTAATTAAATTTATGCCACTTATGTGATTTTAATTTGTCCAAAAGGATTCAATATTTGTAATTTTCTTAATTTATAATTTCTAATAATAAGAACTAAGTTTTTACCAAAAATACTAGTGAAAGTGATTAAAATTAATTATAATTATTAAAATTAAATAAACATTAATAATGGGATAAACCTTTAATTTAAGGGACAAAATGGAATATCTACTTTTACAGAACCCATTTTATGGCCATAATTTATCTATTCACCTTCATTCATAAGTTTTTTGGTTTTAATTAAATTTTAAAATAAGATCATGTGCATAATTAACTTGTTTCAAAAAATTTTGTGTGAGTCCTTTTCCATCCCTATAAAAGGACACCACTTATCCTCTCTCCTCATGTAACACCCCAGGTAAATAAAGAGTATGACATTTTCACATTAATCCATATTTGTGAATAAAATATTAATATAACATTAAAAGGGAAGCTATGCTCGATGGCGTACCCAACACTCAACAACAAGTTTCTGGGGAATCTTAAGTTGCACTCTAATAATAAAATAATATTAATTTAAATGGTAGTTAATGCCTTTCTGTTGTGATGGTGGAAATGAATATAACTAATTAAAAAATGATTATATATGTTTTTCAAATATTTTTACTTTTTACAATAAATGTTAGAGGATTAAAAATCCGAATGAATCCAATTTTAAGCGTAAACATTCTAATGTTCTTTAAAAGGTCGATTAACCACCTTTTGATGGCGGAACTCTTTTAAATATGATTTTTGAAAATTTTATGTGTTATATTTGAGAAAATAAAATTCTTCTTTATAATCGGGACATCAATATTTACTTTGTTTAAATTTTTGGTATTTTTCCGAAAAAGTTCAATTTTTAATGAATAGTGAGAAATGTTGTATTTTAATTCAAAACCTCTTTTTAATCTAATTTATTTATATGATTAGATTATATTTTGAGTTTGTTTTAAGGTGAAATTAGAATATATTTTTACCAATTTATCAAATAGTGGTCATTGGAATTAATTTCACTTTGAAATTTGACTTAAACTAGTGTCAATCTTTTGATATATATTGTTTCATAAAAACACGCTATTTGTTCTGACAGCGGGAATTAATTATTAAATTAATTAATGTAAATTATATGTTATGAATTTTTTAAAATAGACATCATTTTTGAATTCGGAATATCAAATATAGCTTAGGGTGAATTTTTGGTAATTTTCTGAAAAACTTCAATTTTTGATGAATAGTGAAACCACTAAGTGGTACTTATAAAAACTGATTTTCCATTTGAATGAAATTTTTCCACCTTCGTGTTTTGAATTCAAAAATCCTACATACATGGTTTTCATTAAGAAGTATAATGTGGTTCAATGGGATTAAAATAATTTTTTGGTGAATAGTAACTTATTAAGTTTTTAATCGCGATTAGAGGTAATTAATGTAGTTTAAGGTAAGAATAATGTTTTCATAAAATTAAATGACCTAGAAACATGTCCTACCCTCATTGGATGAGTCATGGCCGACCAAGACAATCCATGGGTAAACTTGGGAACCCCATGGAGCCACTTTGGTTGGAAAATGACATAAATACCTTTTAATTTAATGTTAAAATTAAAATGTCACAAACATGAGTTGTTTAACTAAAAAAATTTTACATGGGGTTATACAAGTCAGATTTTTTACTATAAAAATTTATTGTAAAGATAAAAATATTTCATACATCATAGTATTTTTTTTATAATTTTTAGACATTAAATAAATTAAATTATTTATGAAAACATGATGATGCAGCGATGACCTCATTATTTAACGATTTAAATAAAATGGAAATATAATGTAAAATCTAAGACCTACACATGTCCAAAACCTATTGGATGGGTGGATTTAGAACCCTTATCACCTTATCCTCTAAACACATAAATCTGGGACCATTAAAATCCGAAACTCATTCTAAAATAAAGTAACATTTCTTTACTTTCCAAGAGTGCCCCTTCTCTCCTCTTATAAAAGGCCCCCACCTCTACCTCCTTACCCACACTTCCAAAGCCTTTGGCTGGTCCAAACCCTGCCAATTTTGTCTCTCCACATCTCTCTCTAACTCTTAGAAGCCTCACTAAGGTCAGAAGTCTTCCCAAGTAAGCCTTTGAGCTCAAACCAAAGGGAGTTACCCGATTTTAAGGTAATGTCCTCACTTGAGTCCTTTTGTTTTATTTCGCTTCTCCAACCCCCTAAAATATTATTATTAATTTATTTTGTAACCACTCCAGTATCTTCAATATACTAGTATGTTTTTATAAGAATTATTCGAGCTACACTTACACACACCTACATCTAATGGTTAAAGAACATACTGTTTCAGTGGATGGTGAATTTCTGCCTCACGAAACGATGATTGTTAAACACTCATATATCACCTTCAAAGGTGGCCATTAAGATGACATTATATTTATATATTATATATAATATTTTTATGTTTTCCTTAAGCTTCTGTATTTTTCATTTATGTCATACCATTATGGCTTCCATTATGAGTATACGTGATATCTTTATTTTAGGAAGTGCGGACTGCCGCCCCCTCAAAGTGATTTGATTCGTTAATACCATATTTGGTATGTATAAAGGATATATTTAATGATATTATATATGATACCATACTGGAATTAAAATACTATTATGTATCATTATGTTTTAATTCCATTAAATATGAAATAGAAATGGAAGTAGCATTCATGCGTACGTACGGCTTACCGTCTCCATGAACGGTGCATTTCATTTCTTAACTCTAAATGTTATGTAATATTATAAATGCATGAATATAATGGATATATATGATATCTACATCATGAATAAAATTCTGCATATAATGGATATTTTATCACATGAACAACTTGTAATTATAAAGAGTTTATTTTTTTGACTCAAGTACCAATGATCGTTAAAACGGCCATTATTAACATAAATAATAACATAGTGTTCATGAAGTGGTAATAAGTGATATAAAAGTAATAATGAACTTGAAAAAGGTTCTTAAGGAAGTATAAATTAACTCAAGTTTATTATTCAGGAGATTAAAGAACGACCGAGTCAAGTCAGAACCGAGGTAAGGGATCCTACCCCTCTCTTTCTTTTTTAGTACTCTCTTTTATGTCATTCCTTTTATGATCATATTTCTTATGATTGGGATGTTCTTTTATGTTAATCATACTGTAATTTTTATTTTCATATGGTGAGAAACCCTATATTCTCTCATCAATCGATTTTGGATGTTTTGGGTGGCGCCGTTAGGCTGCCCAATTTTCGTAAGAGATCCAACCTCTCTCTTTCTTTTTAAGTACTCTCTTTTATGTCATTTCTTTTAAGATCATATTTATTATGTTTGGGGATGTTCATTTATATTCCTCATACTGAAATTTTTATTTTCATATTATGAGAGACCCTATTTGATCTCATAAATCCATTTTTGGAAGTTTTAAGTGGCGCCGTTAGGCAGCCGAGTTTTCGTAAGGGATTTTTCATCTCACTTTTAGTCCTGTGAGATTTATGCTACATTTTCCACCATTTCAATTGAGTGGTGTATCTACTTCCCAGTATTATACACTTTGTGTAATATAATTTCATTTATGGGTATTTACATTTTTATTGTATGACCCTTCTTCAATGGGGTGTATGTTTCGAAAGTTACCCAAGTCAGTAAGGGAACCTTTCACCCTCCTCTTTTTAAAAGACTTATTTTGTTATGTCTTTTAATTCACATACTATTATGTTGGGATATGTTCTTATATATCCTTATTGATGTAAATTTTATGACCAAGTGATGAGATACCCTTTATATCTCTCATCAACTCTTTTTCTGAATTTGGAAGTGACGCCGTTAGGCTGTCGAATTTTTCCAAGGGAACTTCTTAACCCAATTTTGATTATTTGGGATAAACCTGTACACCTTGAATATGTCATTATATCATTATGTGTGAATGTTGTCTGATTTTTTTACACTTAATACCCACTTATATTTCGTGTATTTGTTTGTCACACATAATTATGTAATTGATTTATCCATAATACAAGGATACCGTCTTTGTATGGGATTTCGTCTCAATCTCCTTTCATTGAGGCATATTTTGTTTTATACACAACTTTATTTTATACGGTGTATAAACCCCTTTGACTTTTATGTTTATTAGAAAGGAATATTTTTTCTACGAAGTGTTTACTAAACGACAGAAGGGAATGTTTTTGTCATACATATGCGGCGACAATGACTTCTCCTCCACCGTGACCATTATTTGAGTTTCGGCTTCCTCTACAATCCATGCCTTCTTTTTAAAAGAAAAATAAATACCATGTTTTACTTTTCTTTTATTTTGGTATTGAAAATGGTTTTCATAATTTTTTAATATCAATGTTTTGTATTGATATATTGTTATTGAAAGATGGAAATGTTATGTTTACTTTATGCATGTTTTATGTGATAAGATTATGTTATGGTTCTTGGGCATTGTTATGAAGACAGGTGGTTCCGTGATAAAATATGGGCGGGTGAGCCCGATATAGCTCTCCAAGGCATTGGGTAACGCGAAGGAGTAAAACATTTAGGTTTCTCCGAAGATATTTAGGAAATATACTGTGGTGGGAATTCCAAACATAACCAAGAGGGTTACTCCCTACGTAAGAATGTTATGAATGCCTCAAGTTACCTTTTATGTATTATGATTTATATGATTTTTTCATGATTTTATATGCCTATGTTTTATGGGTAAAGTATAATTTCATTATTATGTATATTTGAACTCATGTTTCCTTCCCATATTTTCATAACCCTTACTATGATTTGTATGCTCATCCAAAGTTTTTTTTTGAAATGTTTTTCACAGGTCAAGGGAAAGGTATATGATATGATGATAGTGTGAAGGAAGTTTCAAGAAAGAATCCATGCTTTATTTTTAAATATGTTTCCGTTGATGGGAAAAAATGAATACTATCTTTTATGTAACCACTTTGTTTAAATGTGGAATGTAATGCAAGTTTTATGATCTAATTCTCTAAAACTCTAATCCTGAAAAGATCCTCAATGTGTAATCTTGTAATAACTCAGGATTATGTAAATTTTAAGGATGGGGCCTTATAGTTGGTATCAAAGGTCGGTTTAGATAACTTTAGAGGTTAGGGTATTCTTTAAGCATAAGTGACATTACCATAATGGTTAGGATTTCAGAAAGAGACCTAGTTTTAGATGAAGTGAATGAGTAAGTATATCTTAGTGTTTATCTTCCTCATTAGTACATGATGGTTTTGTTGATATACTCACACTGACCTTTTTGGTTTTAGTAAATGGATGGATCTAGCAGGCACCAAAGTAATAGTGGATGTGAAGGAAACTGTGACAGTTTTTTGAGCAAGCAACTGAATGATATGGGAGCTGCAATGAGAACTCCTGTGTTTATCCTCAACCAACTATCTAGAGTCATGATTGACCACCTAAACCTCGGTGATTCCTCTAAGGCATCATATATGCGAGAAACAAATCCCTACGGAACTACAGGTAATAATCATAAAGGTAAGTGTGTTCAAAAGCCTATGTGTCAAAGATGTGGAAAGAAACACGTAGGAAAATGTTTCAAAGGGACAGAAATATGCTATAGATGTGCAAATGAAGGTCATAAAGCAAGAACCATCCATGTAAAAAGGAAGCATCTAGTTGACTCAAGGAAAGGTAAAGAAGTTCTTTTTGAGGGATCAATTGAATGTTTTAAATGTGGTGTGCATGGTCATTATGCAAACACATGTCCTATGAAGAAGTTTCGTGAATGGGATCACCAAGATCGTACAAATATTCGTTTACCAATACCTAATGCCATTCCAATTGAGGATGAAGAAACTGACAATGACCAATCAAAGGTATGGATTATTTCATAACTTTTGTTTTCCTATTTTGGAATCTTAGGATATGATTCATGATTTTGTTTGTAGGAAAGAAGTATTTCAGAATAAGTTGGAAAGGAATGGTTAATGGATCATGAATAATGTTGAATGAGTAAGAAGTCAAAATATAATGGCTTCAAGTGTTATGGTGAAATTCTTAAGAGTATTAAGTCTCTTTTGATGATGGGGTTACATTAGAAGACCTTTTATAGTATGTGTAACCCTGATGTTTAATATATGAAAATTTTATTCAAGGAATAGATATCTGTTCTTTTGTGGACGTAGTTATAAAGAACCATTTGGGTTTATATGATCCTTACATTTGAGGTAATTATGGGTTACTATATGTTATAATGTAAGTGAAAGGCATGAGATAAAATTGAGGTTAAATTTTGTTATGGTTATTTTTGATGATTTTATCTCCTTTTGGGGAATGATTTGAGAATTATATAGTTTTGGAAAAAGGTCAACACGTAGACCATGTGACAACCCGTCGCGCCAGACAAAGCTGTGGGAATCAAACCCACAACCAAAGTGCAACTGGTATTTATCGCTTACCACTGGACAACGTGAAGTCCCTGGTTAGTATGACTTATTATTTTTAGTTAAATGACTTTATGAATTAATATTAAGTTTATTTTTGGTTATTTATGAAAAATATTAATTTATCATGGAGGATATGTGATTAGGTTAATTACTTTTCAAAACAATACATTAGGAGCAGCTGATGTTGTTTTGAGATAAATGTTACGATTTAACTTGGAAGACTATGTGACTAAATCCTTCAAATATTTGTGATTCAATCTTAGTTTGGTTTACTTTGAATAATTTTATGGACAAATTGTTTATCGAATGGTCCTCGTTGAACTCTGGGTTTTGTTGGACAAATTTTGGAGGTTAAGAATAGATTTTATTTTTATAAGGGTTATCCTTTTCTGGATTATCTGATCTTGTACTAACCTTTTTGGTTTTGGTTTTGGTTAAGGTCTAATGATATGGGAAGTATATAGTTCTCTTCTGTGGATTAGGTGATTCTCTAGAAGTTGATTATAGTACTCTTAATGTGAACAAGTCTTCCTAAATACTCATCTTTTGGGGAAAGTATGAGTCTGTGTAAGAAATCTAATAAAAGTTAAGAGTCAACATGACAAGTAAGTATGTTTCCTTAAGATCAAAAATAAATACCTCATTGAAGAGTAACATAAAACAAAAGTGTTGTTTGTTAACTTTTCCTACTGGGGAATCGAATACCGTTTAACCCATCACAAGTTTGTGATTTTCTTATTGTTAACTTTCTACTAGACATGTTTACTATCACTCTCCATCAGAACATGACCCTTTGTTTTTTCCTCCATGTCCATATTTTCATACTTGGAATCCTTGTATGGGTTAAATCGGGTGTCCTTTGTAATTATCTTTCTTTATTTTAAAGTGATTGTTTTACTGACTCTTGTTCCGATGTTGGATTTTCAATGAAGTTTCCAAGCCCAATTTTAAAATTGTGAGGACGCAATTCCCAAAAGGGGGGAAGGATGTAACACCCCAGGTAAATAAAGAGTATGAAATTTTCACATTTATCCATATTTTTAATTAAATATTATTATAACTTTAAAGGGGACTCTATGCTCGATGGCGTACCCAACACGCAACATCATGTTTCTTGGGAATCTTACATTGCACTCTAATAATAAAATATTATTATTTTAAATGGTAGTTAATGCCTAGATATTGTGATGGTGGGAATGAATAGAACTAACTACAAAATGATTATATATGTTTGTCAAATATTTTTACTTTTTACAATAAATGTTAGAGGATTAAAAATTCGAATGAATCCAATTTTAAGCGTAAACATTCTAATATTCTTTAAAAGGTCGATTAACCGCCTTTTGATGGCGAACCTCTTTTAAATCCACTTTTTGACAATTTTATGTGTTATATTTGACAAAATGAAATTCTTTTTTAGAATTGGGACATCAAAATTTACTTTGTGTAAATTTTTGGTATTTTTCCGAAAAAGTTCAATTTTTTATGAATAGTGAAAAATGTTGTATTTTAATTCAAAACAAAATTTTAAACTAATTTTTTTATATGGTTATATTATCTTTTTAATTGGTTTTAATGTTAAATTAGAATATATTTTTACCAATTAATCAAATAGTGGTCATTGGAATTAATTTCACCTTGAAATTTGACTTAAACTAGTGTCAATCTTTTGATATATATTGTTTCATAAAAACACACTATTTGTTCTAACAGTGGGAATTAATTATTAAATTAATTAATTTAACTTATATGTTATGAATTTTTTAAAATAGACATTATTTTTGAATTCAGAATATCAAATATATCTTAGGGTGAATTTTTGGTAATTTTCTGAAAAACTTCAATTTTTGATGAATACTGAAACCACTAAGTGGTACTTATAAAAACTGATTTTCTGTTTAAATGAAATTTTTCCACCTTTATGTTTTGAATTTCAAAAATCCGACATACATGGTTGTCATTAATAATTAAAATGTTGTTCAATGGGATTAAAATAATTTTTTGGTGAATAGTAACTTATTAAGTTTTTAATCGCGATTAGAGGTAATTAGTGTAGTTTAAGGTAAGAATAATGTTTTAATAAAATGAAATGACCTAGATACATGTTATACCCTCATTGGATGAGTCATGGCCGACCAAGACAATCCATGGGTCAACATGGGGACCCCATGGAGCCACTTTGGTTGGAAAATTACATAAATACCTTTTTATTTAATGTTAAAATTAAAATGTCACAAACAAGAGTTGTTTAACTAAAACAATTTTTACATAAGGATATACAAGTCAGATTTTAACTATAAATATTGATTGGAAAGATAAAAATATTTCATACATTATAGTATTATTTTTATAATTTTTAGACATTAAATAAATTAAATTATTTATGACATAATGATGATGCAGCGATGACCTCATTATTTAACGATTTAAATAAAATGGAAATATAATGTAAAATCTAAGATATACACAAGTCCAAAACCTATTAGATGGGTGTATTTAGAACCCTTATCACCTTATCCTTGCAAAATATCAATTTGGTGCCATTAAAATCCGAAAATCATTCTAAAATAAAGTAACATTTCTTTACATTCCAAGAGTGCCCCTCCTCTCCTCTTATAAAAGGCCCCCACCTCTACCTCCTTACCCACACTTCCAAAGACTTTGGCTCGGCCAACCCCGCCCATTTCGTCTCTCCACATCTCTCTCTAACTCTTAGAAGCCTCACATTGGTCAGAAGTCTTTCCAAGGAAGCCTTTGAGCTCAAACCAAAGGGAGTTACCCGATTTTAAGGTAATGTCCTCACTTGAGTCCTTTTGTTTTATTTTGATTATCCAACCCCCTAAACTCTTTTTATTAATTTCTTTTATAACAAATTCAGTATCTTCAATATACTAGTATGTTGTTATAAGTGGTATTCGATCTACACTTACGCACACCTACATCTAATGGTTAAAGAACATACTATTTCTGTGGATGGCGAATTTCTGCCTCACGAAACGATGATTGTTCAACACTCATATATCACCTTCAAAGGTGGCCATTTAGATGTCACTATATTTATATATTATATATAATATGTTTATTTTTTCCTTAATCTTCTGTATTTTTCATTTATGGCATACCTTTATGGCTTCCATTATGGGTATACGCGATATCTTCATTTTAGAAAGTGTGGACTACCGCCCCCTCAAAGTGATTTGATTCGTTAATACCATATGTGGTACGTATAAATGATATATTTAATGATATTATATATGATACCACACTAGAATTAAAATACAATTATGTATCATTATGTTTTAATTCCATTAAATATGAAATAGAAATGGAAGTAGCGTTCATGCGTACGTAGAGCTTACCGTCTCCATGAACGGTGCTTTTCATTTCTTAACTCTAAATGTTATGTAATATTATAAATGCATGAATATAATGGATATATATGATATATATGATATCTACATAATTAATACAATTCTGGATATAATGGATATTTTACCACATGAACAACTTGTAATTATAAAGAGTTTATTTTATTTTGACTCAAGTACCAATGATCGTTAAAATGACCATTATTAACTTAAATAATAACATAGTGTTCATGACATGGTAATAAGTGATATAAAAGGAATAATGAACTTGAAAAAGGTTCTTAAGGAAGTATAAATTAACTCAAGTTTATTATTCAGGAGATTAAAGAACGATAGAGTCAAGTCAGACCCGAGGTAAGGGATCCTACCCCTCTTTCTTTTTTAGTACTCTCTTTTATATCATTCTTTTTAAGCTCATATTTCTTATGATTGGGATGTTATTTTATGTTAATCCTACTTTAATTTTTATTTTCATATGGTGAGAAACCCTATATTCTCTTATCAATCCATTTTGGATGTTTTGAGTGGCGCCGTTAGGCTGCCGAATTTTCGTAAGAGATCCAACCTCTCTCTTTCTTGTTAAGTACTCTTTTTTATGTCATTTATTTTAAGCTCATACTTATTATGTTTGGGGATGTGCTTTTATATTCCTCATTCTGAAATTTTTATGTTCATATTATGATAGAAACAATTTGATCTCATAAATCCATTTTTGGAAGTTTTAAGTGGCGCCGTTAGGCTGCCGAGTTTTCGTAAGGGATTTTTCATCTCACTTTTAGTCCTGTGATATTTATGCTACATTTTCCACCATTTCCTTTGAGTGGTGTATGTACATCCCATTATTATACTCTTTGTGTAATATAATTTCATTTATGGGTATTTACATATTTATTGTATGACCCTTATTCAATGGGGTGTACGTTTCGATAGTTACCCAAGTCTGTAAGGGAACCTTTCACCCTCCTCTTTTTAAAAGACTTATTTTCTTATGTATTTTAATTCACATACTATTATGTTGGGATATGTTCTTATATATCCTTATTGATGTAAATTTTATGACCAAGTGATGAGATACCCTTTTTATCTCTCATCAACTCTTTTTCTGAATTTGGAAGTGACGTCGTTAGGCTGTCGAATTTTTGCAAGGGAACTTCTTAACCCATTTTTGATTATTTGGGATAAACCTGTACACATTGAATATGTCATTATATGATTATGTGTGAATGTCCTCTGATTTTTTTACACTTAATACCCACTTATATTTCGTGTATTCGTTTTTCTCACTTAATTATGTAACTGATTTATCCTTAATCCAAGGATACCATCTTTGTATGGGACTTCGTCTCAATCTCCATTCATTGAGGCATATTTTGATTTATACACAACTTTCTTTTATACAGTGTATAAACCCCTTTGACTTTTACATTTATTCGAAAGGAATATTTTTTCTACGAAGCGTTTACTAAACGACAAAAGGGAATGTTTTTGTCATACGCATGCGGCGACAACGACTTCTCCGCCGCCGTGACCATCATTTGAGTTTCGGCTTCCTCTACAAGCCATACCTTCTTTTTAAAAGAAAAATAAATACCATGTTTTACTTTTCTTTTATTTTGGTATTGAAAATGGTTTTCATAATGTTTTTATATAAATGTGTTGTATTGATATCTTGTTATTGAAAGGTGGAAATGTTATGTTTCCTTTATGCATGTTTTATGTGATAAGATTATGTTATGGTTCTTGGGAAATGTTATGAAGACGGGTGGTTCCGTGATAAACTAAGGACGGGTGAGCTCGATGTAGCTCTCCAATGCATTGGGTAACGCGAAGGAGTGAAACTTTAAGGTTTCTCCGAAGAGATTTAGGGAATATACTGTGGTGGGTATTCCAAACGTAACCAAGAGGGTTACTCCCTACGTAAGAATGTTATGAATGCCTCAAGTTACCTTTTATGTCTTATGATTTCTATGATTTATTCATGATTTGATATGCCTATGTTTTATGGGTAATGTATGATTTAATTCTTATGTATATATGAACTCATGTTTCCTTTCCATATTTTTATAACCCTTACTGAGATTTTTATGCTCATCCCAAGTTTTTTTTGAAATGTTTTTCACAATTCAAGGGAAAGGTACATGATATGATGATAGTTTCAAGGAAGTGTCAAGAAAGAATCCATGCTTTATTTTTAAATATGTTTCCGTTGATGGGAAAAAATTAATACTATCTTTTATGTAACCACATTGTTTACATGTGGAATGTAATGCAAGTTTTATGATCTAATTCTCTAAAACTCTAATCCTGAAAAGATCCTAAATGTGTAATCTTGTAATAACTCAGTATTAAGTAAAGGTTAAGGTTGGGGCCTTATAGTTGGTATCAATGGTCGGTTTAGATAACGTTAGAGGTTAGGGTATTTTTTAAGCATAAGTGACATTACCATAATGGTTAGGATTTCAGAAAGAGTCCTAGTTTTAGATAAAGTGAATTAGTAAGTATATCTTAGTGTTTATCTTCCTCATTAGTACATGATGATTTTGTTGATATACTCACACTGACCTTTTTGGTTTTAGTAAATGGTTGGATCTAGCAGGCACCAAAGTAACAGTGGATGTGAAGGAAATTGTGACAGTTTTTTGAGCAAGCAACTGAATGATATGGGAGCTGCAATGAGAACTTTTGTGTTTATCCTCAACCAACTATCTGGAGTCATGATTGACCTCCTAAACCTTGGTGATTTCTCTAAGGCATCATATATGCGAGAAACAAATCCCTAAGAAACTGCAGGTAATAATCATAAAGGTAAGTGTGTTCAAAAACCTATGTGTCAAAGATGTGGAAGGAAACACCTAGGAAAATGTTTCAAAGGGATAGAAATATGCTATAGATGTGGAAATAAAGGTCATTAAGCAAGAACCTGCCATGGAAAAAGGAAGCATCCACTTGACTCGAGGAAAGCGAAAGAATTTCTTTCTAAGTGATAAATTGAATGTTTTAAATGTGGTGTGCATGGTCATTATGAAAACACATGTCCTATGAAGAAGTTTCGTTAATGGGATCACCAAGATCATACAAATATTAGTTTACCAATACCTAATTCCATTCCGATTGAGGATGAAGAAACTGACAATGACCAATCAAAGGTATGGATTATTTCATAACTTTTGTTTTCCTATTTTGGAATCTTAGGATATGATTCATGATTTTGTTTGTAGGAAATAAGTATTTCAGAATATGTTGGAAGTGAATGGTTAATGGATCATGAAGAATGTTGAATGATAAAGAAGTCAATATATAAGGGCTTCAAGTGTTATGGTGAAATTATTTAGAGTATTAAGTCTCTTTTGATGATGGGGTTACATGAGAAGACTTTTTATAGTATCTGTAACCCTAATGTTTAATATATGAAAATTTTATTCAATGAATAGTTATCTATTCTTTTGTGGACGTAGTTATAAAGAACCATTTGGGTTTATATGATCCTTACTTTTGAGGTAATTATGGGTTACTATATGTTATGATGGAAGTGAAAGGCATGAGATAAAATTGAGGTTAAATTATGCTATGGATATTTTTGATGATTTTATCTCTTTTTGTGGAATGATTTGTGAATTATAGAGTTTTGGAAAAAGGACAACACGTAGACCGTGTGACAACCCGTCGCGCCAGACAAAGCTATGGGAATCAAACCCACAACCAAAGTGCAACGGGTATTTATCGCCTACAACTGGACAACGTGAAGTCCCTGGTTAGTATGACTTATTCTTTTTAGTTGGGTGACTTTATGAATTAACAGTAAGTTGATTTTGGGTTATTTATGAAAATGATTAACCTATCATGGAGGATATGTGATTAGGTTAATTACTTTTCAAAATGAGACTTTAGGAGCAACTGATGTTGTTTGGAGATAAATGTTATGATTTAACATGGAAGACTATGTGACTAAATCCTTCAAATATTTGGGATTCAATCTTAGTTTTGTTTACTTTGAAGAATTTTATGGAAAAACTGTTTATCGAATGGTCCTCGTTGAACTCTAGGTTTTGTTGGACAAATTTTGGAGATTAAGAATAGATTTTCTTTTTATAAGGGTTATCTTTTTCTGGATTATCTGATCTTGTACTAACCTTTTTGGTTTTGGTTTTGGTTAAGGTCTAAAGATATGGGAAGTATATAGTTCTCTTTTGTGGATTAGGTGATTCTCTAGAAGTTGATTATAGTACTCTTAATGTGAACAAGTCTTCTTAAATACTCATCTTCTGGGGAAAGTATGAGTCTGTGTAAGAAATCTAGTAAAAGTTGAAAGTCAATATGAGAAGTAAGTATGTTTCCTTAAGATCAAAAATAAATTCCTCAATGAAGATTAACTTAAAACAAAAGTGTTTTCTGTTAACTTTTCCTACTGGGGAATCGAATACCGTTTAACCTATCACAAGTTTGTGATTTTCTTATGGTTAACTTTCTCCTAGACATGTTTACTATCACTCTCCATCAGAACATGACCCTTTGTTTTTTCCTCCATGTCCATATTTTCATACTTGGAATCCTAGTATGGGTTAACTCGGGTGACCTTTGTACTTATCTTTCTTTATATTAAAGTGATTGTTTTACTGACTCTTGTTCCGATGTGGGATTTTCAATGAAGTTTCCAAGCCCAATTTTAAAATTGCGAGGACGCAATTCCCAAAAGGGGGGAATAAAGTAACACTCCAGGTAAATAACGAGTATAAAATTTTCACATTTATCCATATTTGTGAATAAAATATTAATATAACTTTAAAGGGGACGCTATGATCGATGGCATACCCAACACACAACAACAAGTTTCTTGGGAATCTTACATTGCACTCTAATAATAAAATAATATTATTTTAAATGGTAGTTAATGCCTAGCTGTTGTGATGGCGGGAATGAATAGAACTAAATACAAAATTATTATATATGTTTGTCAAATATTTTTACTTTTTACAATAAATATTAGAGGATTAAAAATGCGAATGAATCCAATTTAAAGCGTAAACATTCTAATATTCTTTAAAAGGTAGATTAACTGCCTTTTGATGGAGAACCTCTTTTAAATCCACTTTTTGACAATTTTATGTGTTATATTTGAAAAAATAAAATTCCTCTTTAGAATCGGGACATCAAAATTTATTTGTGTAAATTTTTGGTATTTTTCAGAAAAAGTTCAATTTTTAATGAATAGTAAAATGTTGTATTTTAATTAAAAACCTATTTTTAATCTAATTTATTTATATGATTAGATTATCTTTTGAATTGGTTTGAAGGTGAAATTAGAATATATTTTTACCAATTAATCAAATAGTGGTCATTGGAATTAATTTCACTTTGAAATTTGACTTAAACTAGTGTCAATCTTTTGATATATATTGTTTCATAAAAACACGCTATTTGTTCTGACAGCATAAATTAATTATTAAATTAATTAATGTAACTTATATGTTATGAATTTTGAAAAATAGACATCAATTTTGAATTTGTAATATCAAATATATCTTAGGGTAAATTTTTGGTAATTTTCTGAAAAACTTCAATTTTTGATGAATAGTGAAACCACTAAGTGGTACTTATAAAAACTGATTTTCCGTTTAAATGAAATTTTTCCACCTTTGTGTTTTGAATTTCAAAAATCCAACATACATGGTTGTCATTAAGATGTAAAATGTGGTTCAATGGAATTAAAATAATTTTTTGGTGAATAGTAACTTATTAAGTTTTTAATCGCGATTAGAGGTAATTAGTGTAGTTTAAGGAAAGAATAATGTTTTAATAAACTGAAATGACCTAGAAACATGTCCTACCCTCATTGGATGAGTCATGGCCGACCAAGAAAATCCATGGGTCAACTTGGGGACCCCATGGAGCCACTTTGGTTGGAAAATGGCATAAATACCTTTTTATTTAATGTTAAAATTAAAATGTCACAAACATGAGTTGTTTAACTAAAGATCTTTTTACATGAGGTTATACAGGTCAGAGCTTTGACTATAAATAGTCATTGGAAAGCTAAAAATATTTCATACATCGTAGTGTTTTTTTTATAATTTTTAGACATTAAATAAATTAAATTATTTATGACATCATGATGATGCAGCGATGACCTCATTATTTAACGATTTAAATAAAATGGAAATATAATGTACAATCTAAGACCTAAACATGTCCAAAACCTATTTTATTGGTGTATTTAGAACCCTTATCACCTTATTCTCGAAACACATCAATGTAGGACCATTAAAATCTGAAACTCATTCTAAAATAAAGTAACATTTCTTTACTTTCCAAGAGTGCCCCTCCTCTCCTCTTATAAAAGGCCCCCACCTCTACCTCCTTACCCACACTTTAAAAGCCTTTGGATCGGCCAAAACCTGCCAATTTTGTCTCTACACATCTCTCTCTAACTCTTAGAAGCCTCAATTTGGTCAGAAGTCTTCCCAAGGAATCCTTTGAGCTCAAACCAAAGGGAGTTACCCGATTTTAAGGTAATGTTTTCACTTGAGTCCTTTTGTTTTATTTTTCTTCTCCAACCCCCTAAAATCTTTTTATTCATTTCTTTTGTAAAAACAACAGTATCTTAAATATTCTAGGATTTTTTTATAATAAGGATTCTAGCTACACTTACACACACCTACATCTAATGGTTAAATAACATACTATTTCCATGGATGGCGAATTTCTGCCTCACGAAATAATGATTGTTCAACACTCATATATTACCTTCAAAGGTGGCCATTAATATGTCACTATATTTATATATTATATATAATATGTTTATTTTTTCCTTAATCTAATGTATTTTTAATTTATGGCATACCTTTATGGCTTCCATTATGGGTATACACGATATCTTCATTTTAGGAAGTGCGGACTACCGCCCCCTCAAAGTGATTTGATTCGTTAATACCATATGTGGGACATATAAAGGATATATTTAGTGATATTATATATGATACCATACTGGAATTAAAATACTATTATGTATCATTATGTTTTAATTTCATTAAATATGAAATAGAAATGGAAGTAGCGTTCATGCGTACGTACGGCTTACCATCTCCATGAATGGTGCATTTCATTTCTTAACTCTAAATGTTATGTAATATTATAAATGCATGAATATACTGGATATATATAATATATATGATATCTACATCATGCATAAAATTCTGTATATAATAGATATTTTACCACATGAACAACTTGTAATTATAAATAGTTTATTTTTTTTACTCAAGTACCAATGATCGTTAAAACAACCATTATTAACTTAAATAATAACATAGTGTTCATGACATGGTAATAAGTGATATAAAATGAATAATGAACTTGAAAACGGTTATTAAGGAAGTTTAAATTAACTCAAGTTTATTATTCAGGAGATTAAAGAATGATCGAGTCAAGTCGGACCCGAGGTAAGGGATCCTACCCCTCTTTTTCTTTTTAAGTACTCTCTTTTATGTCATTCCTTTTAAGCTCATCTTTCTTATGATTGGGATGTTATTTTATATTACTCCTACTTTACTTTTTATTTTCATATGGTGAGAAACCCTATATTATCTCATCAATCCATTTTGGATGTTTTGAGTGGCGCCGTTAGGCTGCCGAATTTTCGTAAGAGATCCAACCTCTCTCTTTCTTTTTAAGTACTCTCTTTTATGTCATTTCTTTTAAGCTCATATTTATTATGTTTGGGGATGTTAATTTATATTCCTCATACTGAATTTTTTATGTTCATATTCTGAGAGACCCAATTTTATCTCATAAATCCATTTTTGGAAGTTTTAAGTGGCGCCGTTAGGCTGCCGAGTTTTCGTAAGGGATTTTTCATCTCACTTTTAGTCCCGTGAGATTTATGCTACATTTGCCACCATTTCATTTGAGTGGTGTATATACTTACCATTATTATACTCTTTCTGTAATATAATTTAATTTATGGTTATTTACATATTTATTGTATGACCCTTCTTCAATGGGGTGTACATTTTGAAAGTTACCCAAGTCGGTTAGGGAACCTTTCACCCTCCTTTTTTTAAAAGACTTATTTTGTTATGTCTTTTAATTCACATAATATTATGTTGGGATATGTTCTTATATATCCTTATTAATGTAAATTTTATGACCAAGTTATGAGATACCCTTTTTATCTCTCATCAACTCTTTTTCTGAATTTGGAAGTGACGCCGTTAGGCTGTCGAATTTTTGCAAGGGAACTTCTTAACCCAATTTTGATTATTTGGGATAAACCTGTACACCTTCAATATGTCATTCTATGATTATGTGTGAATGTCCTCTGATTGTTTTACAATTAATAACCACTTATATTTTGTGTATTCGTTTTTCACACATAATTATGTAACTGATTTATCCTTAATCCAAGGATACTGTCTTTGTATGGGACTTCATCTCGATCTCATTTCATTGAGGCATATTTTGTTTTATACACAACTTTCTTTTATACGGTGTATAAACTCCTTTGACTTTTACGTTTATTCAAAAGGAATATTTTTTCTACGAAGCGTTTAATAAACGACAAAAGGGAATTTTTTTTTCATACGTATGCAGCAACAACAACTTCTCCGCCTCCGTGACCATTATTTGAGTTTCGGCTTCCTCTACAATCCATACCTTCTTTCTAAAATAAAAATAAATTCCATGTTTTACTTTTATTTTATTTTGGTATTGAAAATGGTTTTCATAATGTTTTTATATCAATGTGTTGTATTGATATCTTTTTATTGAAAGGTGGAAGTGTTATGTTTCTTTTATGCATGTTTTATGTGATAAGATTATGTTATGGTTCTTGGGCATTGTTATAAAGACGGGTGGTTCCGTGATAAACTAAGGGTGGGTGAGCCCGATATAGCTCTCCAATGAATTGGGTAACACGAAGGAGTGAAACTTTAAGGTTTCTTCAAAGAGATTAAGGGAATATACTGTGGTGGGTATTCCATACGTAACTAAGAGGGTTACTCCCTATGTAAGAATGTTATGAATTCCTCAAGTTACCTTTTATGTATTATGATTTCTATGATTTATTCATGATTTGATATGCCTATGTTTAATGGGTAAAGTATGATTTCATTCTTATGTATATATGAACTCATGTTTCCTTTCCATATTTTTATAACCCTTACTGAGCTTTTTATGCCCATCCCATGTTTTTTTGAAATGTTTTTCACAGGTCAAGGGAAAGGTACATGATATGATGATAGTGTCAAGGAAGTGTCAAGAAAGAATCCATGCTTTATTTTTAAATATTTTTCCGTTGATGGGAAAAAATTAATACAATCTTTTATGTAACCACTTTGTTTATATGTGGAATGTAATGCATGTTTTATGATCTAATTCTCTAAAACTCGAAACCTAAAAAGATCTTCAATGTGTAATCTTGTAATAACTCAGGATTATGTAATGTTTAAGGCCGGGGCCTTATACCTCATACCTCTCAAACCACATAGGTTTAGAAAAACTCTTCCCATTTAGTCTTCAAAAATCTCTACCCTCTACCCAGAAACCTCCCATTGGCCAGTAATCCACTTAAAGAAGCCTTTTGGTTCAAACCAAAAGAAGTTACCATATTAAGAGGTAACATCTTCTTCAAAGTTTTATGTTTAGTTTATATTATCTACTCCATATACTCTTATAATTATATTATTACATAAAAAATAATATCCTAAATATACCAGGATTTTTTATGCTATGGTTTTAACCTAAAATTACAAACACCTCCATCTAATGGGTAACAAACATATTGTTTTTGTGTACAGTGAAATACGGCCTCATGAAATGATAATTGTTCAATTCTCCTTTACAGCCTCTCATGGTGGCCATTATGATGGTAAATATCTTTATATATGATAAATATTTTAATTATATTGTAATTATTATTCTTTGTGTTTTATTAAAAACATACCTTTAAGCTTTCCAAGTTGTGTAAATACGAAAATTTTGTTTGAGGAAGTGTGGAATACCGCCCCCTCACAGTGATATGAATCATTCATCCCATACATGGAACATATAAAAGATGGATTTAATAAAACTATGAAACATATATAACATATATATGATACTATAATTATAACATTCATATGTATCTTTTATATTTAATTCCATTCATTCAAAAAGGAAAGGAAAGTAGCGTTCATGTATACGTATGACCTACCGTCTCTAGGAACAATGCACTTCATTTATAATATCCAAATACTATGGAATATTCTAAATACAATTAACTGAATTTATAAGATAATTTAGTCATGGGTTACATTATATAGATGATTAAACTATGATATATTTAATAAGAATAAAAAGTAATAAGTCACAATGTGCTTGAGAAAACTAGGCAATTAACACCCAAATCAGTTAAAATAATGAACTATTGTTAAAAAATAGGTTATAAAATGTTATAAGAAGATAATATATGATAATATGAAAAATATTATTATTTTTTAATAGTTAATAACATATTATAAAACACTATACTGGAGGATAAGTACTATACAACAAAAAGGAAGGATAAGGTAAGGGATTTCGTCCTAACTTACATTTCATTGAGATTTATTATTATTATGTGCCAATTAAATTTTATTTGGTGTATATACTATCAATTGACATGTTATATAATGAATCCAATTATTCTCATGATATTATAAGTTTTATTTAATTCATTGGTAATTATTATTTAAATATTTCAATCTGTAATGGGACACTTTATAATGTTTAATGATTATTTTTCCTCAAGATCATTTTATTTTCAACAAGAATTGTTTTTGATTAACCTCCTATGAGGTATTATTGATAAATACATATTGTTTATTATATATGTATATTTTAAAAGTCACATTAGTGGCATGTGTTTTTAGTTTCTTACCTGGCAGTATTGATATTGTCATATCTATTAATTTATTGGAATGTGTTATCAATTATTTACCTTTCCATGTTAATTCATTTCCATTTATTCATTATTAAATGAATTTTACTCACCCTCACTGAGCATTTGAGCTCACACTTATTATGTTTCTTTCCCCAGGTTTTGAAGAATAAATCTTCAAATATGAATTCAAAGATGTAACTTATTTTCTTTTTATATATCATGTTTTTATTTATTATTTCACAATGTATTATAGGTATCAATTATGTAATATAGATTTCATAGACTACTAAACTGAATGGTAATTTGGTATTCTCTTCCTTTTAGTAATTCCACTATAATGTAATAATGCATCAGCTTCGGGATATCAGGGGTCATGGCGTTATAGTTGGTATTAGAGGAAGTTTTGAAACAACCTTAAAAACTAAATTTAGAAAACATAGATTAGGGAGCAGAACCCTAAGATAGATATTTAGGACAAAATTTGAAGGAAATACTAGAATTTTGGTAATGTAGAGATTATGTGGGTATTAATAAAAATACATTCTGATCTAGATACTAAATGTGGATGTGGTATTGGAACAAAATTACCTAGGAGTAACAAATCCGACAAGGTGTTTCGGTCATGACTCGGGGTAACATAGTAAACGACAATGGGCCTTACTATGAACTTGGTTTGACACTCCCAGTGGATAATCTTAGTATGGTTCACATATAGTTTTTCCTAAAATTATGATGGATTTGAATGTGAATATTTCCTAAAATTAACCAAGGTTTGTGATTCTAGGATTCACAATACATAAATTTATATATGTTATACCATATTTGGAATTATATGTTATGATTTTATGAGATAATTTAGTATATGAAATTGTTTATAAATGGATCCTAGAAGGATAAATGATCTCAATACTCATGGAAAATATAGATATCTCAATGCTGAGGAAGCCAACACATATTTTATTGGAAGAGAGAAAAATCATTGAAATATATGGGCAACTTACTCCGGATATGAGAAATAACCTTGCATGAATGGAGAAACCTATTCCATGGATAAAATCACCTATGTGGGATCACATTATAAGACATGAGCCCCTATAGTTTAGTAAGACTTATAATAAAATTTTATCTGATCAATGGATTAAGTATCTTGAGAGGATAATTACGGCTATGGAATGAAGGAAAAAGGAAAAAGTTACACTAGTAGTCTATTGTCTCCAAGGAGATGCTGATCAGTGGTTGTATTTGATCCTGAATACAAGGGATGAAGAAGAAATTGAACTCCTAGAATTGAGGAATTTTAAAGATACTTTTTTTGATAAATACCTCCCAAAGATAAACAAATTTAGATGAAGATAATGTTCCTTATCATGAAGTAGAAGGAAGAAGAGAGTGTTTTGGATTATGAAGCTACCTTTAAAAGGTTATATAGGTATGATACAGATTATATATACAATATAGAGTGCAATATTTACCACTTCATTGAAGGTATTAAGCTAAATATCCTAAGAGAATTGTTTTCTCAGACCTTTTCATCATATGAAGAAATTGTTTTTTGTTCCATTAAAATGGGGAAGGAATTAGCAAGATCCGATGTACATAAAGGAATCGAAGAGAAGAATATGTATTCGGAACATCATAAGAATGGGAATGTGCAAAGAAGAAGAAAGTAATGAGGTAAGTCCCCCCTTGTGATAACTGTGGGAAAAATTACTTCTGGTGATTATTTAAGGGATTGGGAGTCTATTTAAAGTGTGGAGAAAGGTTCATCATATTGAAGAATGAATAGGGAAGAAGGAAACCACAAATAATTAGTGTTTCACCTGTAAGGATATGGGGAACTACTCAATTGAATGCCCCATGCATCAATGGAATTTACCACATATGAGTCCAAGGGAAGATAGTGAAGCTTATGTGATCACTATGATAGAGGTTTAAGTGCCAAATGACATGGTGGTATGTACAATAATCCAATCTTAAAATTTATCTAATGCATTATTTGATTCTAGATCATCACACTCATTTATATCTACCTAGTTTGCTATGAAAATTAATCATTTACCATGAGATTTGATGAGATAATTTTTAGTCAAATCTCTTAAGGGAAGTATCATTGCAACATTGATGTGTTGGGAAATCCCAATTATGACACATAAATTTAATTTATGTGCTGAACTTGTTATCATATCTATGGTTAACTTTGATATTATCCTCATTATGATATGGATTTAAAAACATGATGAATAAATTTATTGTAAGATGAAGTAAGATACTATTTGTGAGAAAAATATTGAATCCCACAATTTTTTTATAAGAGGATTCCTCACCGGATTCTTTTTTAGGACCACCCTCAATAGCGCTACTGAAGGAAATTCTTATGGAAGAAGAGAAAATAGTGCCTAGTGATGAAGAAGTTAATCATCAAATTGAAGATGTACCGATTGTGTGGGAATACATTGACATATTTCTTGAGGATTTACCTGGACATCCCTTGAGAACGTGGGGTTGTATTCTCCATTAATTTAATCCCTGATTTAAGACCCATAACAAATACTCTTTATAGAATGGACACAGTAGAATTGGGAGAGTGAAAGAAACAACTAACATATTTGGTTAATAATGGATTTATTTTCCATATTATTAAAGCTTGGAGAGCCCTGACCTCTTTGTTTGGAATAAAGACAGATCCATGTTGTTGTGTGTTTATTATAGGGAAATCAAATCCATTATAATAAATAAAAAGTATCCTCTACCTCATATTGAGGACATGTTTGATCAACTCATGGAGCCCAATATTTTTAAATGATTGATCTTTTTTTGGGTATGACCAATTGCAATTTAAGAAGAAAAAAATTCTGAATACAAATTTTTGGACGAGGTATGAACACTATGAGTTTATTTTCATTCCATTTATATTGACAAATGAAACATCGGTTTTTATGTAATTAATGAATAGAGTATTAAAGGAATATCTTGAAAATTATTTTAGAGTATTCATTGATAATATTTTTGTATATTCTAAAACTTATGAGGATCATGAGAATCCCTTTCATATAATCCTTATGACTCTTCTAAGGGAATAGTTATTTGGAAAATTCTTTAAATGTGATTTATGGCTTCAAGAAGTCTCTTTTCTTGGTCATATAGTTTGTAAATATGAAATATGGGCCAATGCTATGAAGGCAAGGTAGTTTGGAAATGGATTACCCCAAAAAACCTTAATAAGGTACGCAATTTAATTGGTTTAGCAGGCTACTATCGACAATTCATTCATAATTTTTCTCGATTAGCTAACTTGTTATCCAATATTACACATAACGGTGTTATGTTTTTCTAGAAAAAAGAATGTAATGAATTCTTTGATGAACTAAGAGATGATTAGTCAATGTTCTAATTTTGACTCTACTATTTAAGAGTGATGGTTTTTTCATATATAGTGATTAATAAATGAAAGGACTTCGTTGTGTATTAATGGAAATTGAACAAGTTATTGCAAATACATCAAGTCAATTGAAGACTCATGAATAGAACTACCCAACCCATGATTTGGATTTTTTTTGGAAATAATATTCTCTTTAAAAATATAGAGATATTATATCTATGGAGAAATATGTGATATATATACATATCATAAGAGACTGAAATACATCTTCTCATATAAATATCTTAAAATGAGACAATAGGGATGGCTCAAACTACTAAAATATTATGATCTATCTATAGACTACCACCCAGGGAAAGAAAATAAGGTGGTGGAACTTTGAGTTAGAAATATCATGGAGTTCTAAATCAAATGAGGTTTGAGAAGGATACAATGTTCATGGATCTAATGAATATAGATATGAAAAATTATAAATAAAGGGACACCAATAATTTATCAAATGATTGCAAAACCTACTTTATTAGAGATGATTAAGAATTATCAATCTGATGATGAGGACTTTTAGGAATAAATTAATGGTGTGAATGATAGAAAATTAGAAGAATTTGTATCGTGAAGATGGTGTTATTAAAATTTTGAAAGAGTTTAAGTGTTCCATCTTTACTTAAGACAAAAACAAAATTTTTGGATGATGCCCATAAAAAAATTTCTCTATACACCCTAGTAGCATAAAAATGTATAGGGATTTGGAGGAACACTTTTGGTGGGATAACATGAAATGGGAAATTGCAGATTATGATTCCCAATGTCTAGTCTTCCAAAAAGATAATGTTGTAATGTATCATCAAAAAGTGGGTTGGAAAACTCTTTATATCCATGTGTTGAAATGGGATGAATTACTATGGAATTTGTCACATGACTTCCAAAGACTCCTAGAAATAATGTTGCAATATAGTTTTGTGTCGATCGGTTAACAAAATCTAAACATTTACTTTCCATAAGAGAAGACCTTCCTCTTGTGTGCCTCACAAGAATCTAAATTAAGGAATTTGTAAGTCCTCATGGCACACCTCTATCAATTGTATTCTATCAATACCCCCATATTATATTAAAATTCTGGAAGATTCTTGAGAAGGATCTCGACACTGAGCTTCATCTGAGCATTTCATACCATCCTCAAACTGATGGACAATCTTAAAGAACAGTTGAAACTATTTAAGACATGTTGAGATCATATTCACTCAATTTTAAATGTAAATGGGATCAATACTTACCTTTTGAAGATTTTCCCTATAACAATAGTTTCATTTCATGTGTTCAAAAGGAACCATATGAAGCATTATATGGTGGGAGATGTCGTGATCTATCTTTTTGGGATAAAGTTGGTGAACCGAAACTCATAGGCCCAGAACATGTTGAAGATACAATGAAGAAGGTAAAGTCCATTCATTCTCAAATAAAAATGGCTCAGAGTAGGAAAAATATTTATGCTGATAATCAGAGAAAATTTTTGGAATTCCAAAAGGGGGATCTTGTTTTACTGAATGTATCTCAATGGAATAGTGTCTTCATGTTTGTTAAGAAATGAAAACTGAGTCATAAGTACAACAGACAATTCTAGATTCATGGAAGAGTTGGAGTTATTTCTTATCATTTAGCATTACCTCCAAATATATCAAAGTTTCATGATGTGTTCGATATATCCATATAAGGTAAGTACATGCCTGATCCAACACATGTGATGAAATATGATGAAATAGAGTTGGAGCCTGAATTTTGTTTTTATGAAGAACCCATCCAGATTCTTGACACCAGAGAGAAAGTATTGTGGAATCAAATAACTCGTCTAGTAAAATTTCTCTAGAGAAATAAAAAAATGAAAGAAGTGACATGAGAACCAAAGGATTCAATAAATGAGAAACCCAAAATATTTATGAAGGTAATAACCATAAAATCTCTAGGATGAAGTTTTTTTAAGAGGGAGGAATTTATCCCGCAGTACTTTACTTAATTTGCCTTTAGATTTTGTTGATATCCTTGCAATACACGCAACACAAGATTAAAAAAACATTATTTAGTCACATTTTTCATAATCAGTTAAATAATAACACTTTTATAAAGTTTATATAGGGAATTTATATATTATATTTCCAAAAAAATATATTCTGAAACTCTTCTAATAGTCATAAGATAAGAAAAAACCCAATATCACACATAAAATATTATATTTTTTTAATAATAGTTTTCCAGTATTTTGAGGGAGAACTCATTATAAATCCATATTTTGACCCTTTTATAAATTTAATATATCAAAATAAAATTATTCCATGAAATAAAAAAAATAAAATTGCTTAGAGTTAAATTTTGGTATTTTTCAATGGAGATTTATTTTTTAATGAATAATAAAAAATACTGAAATTTAATTCAAAATTCATTTTTATACACTTTATTTATATTTATAAACTATAATTATAATTGTTTTTAAATTATAATTAGATAATTTTTTATCAATTAATAAAATTTAATTTATTGGAATCATTTTAGCATTGAAATTGATTATAAAAACATATCAATCTTTAGAATATTTTTACTCTAAAACCTGCATTATCGTCCCGTATGTAGAATTAATTTAAATTTAATTTATGCCACTTATATGTTTGGAATTTGAAAAAATGGATTTCATAATTTTAATCATTATAATTAATAATTTATAATAATACAAAAAAAAATTTCCCAAAAATATTAGAGAAAGTGATTAAATTTAATTATACTTGTTAACGTTAAATCTAGCTTAATAATGGACTAAACCCTTAATTTAAGGGACCAAATGACATATACAATAGTATAACACACATTGTATTTCCATAATTAGTACATTAACCTTATATTCATTAGTTTTATGGGTTTTTGTGCATTTTTTTACATAATAACATGCGCACACCTAATTTTTTTCCAAAAATTCCAAGTGAGTCCTTTTCCTTCCCTATGGATGGCCATTATTTATACCCATTCCTAACACCTCTCAAAGCACATTGGTTAGGTAAATAAAAACCCAATTAGCCTCCCAAAATATCTATCCAAGATGTATAATCCAACCATTGTCTAGGAAACCAACTAAGGAACCCTTTTGATTAAAACCAAAACAAGTTACCTGATTAAGAGGTAACATCTTCTTTAATGATTTTTAGTTTCATTTCCATTCTACACTCTATATAATATTATTATTCTAGGATTAAATAAAATAAAATTATTCAAAATATAATAGAATATTTTTATTATAATATTTCTACCTACACTTACACAAACGTCCATCTAATCGGTAATGAACATGGTGATTCAGTGTACGACGAATTACTACCTCACGAAATGAGGATTGTTCAATTCTCCTTTAACGCCTCTCATGGGGGCCATTATGAAGGAAAATATATTTATATATGATATAAATTTTATTTATAATTTATTTATTGTTTTTTAATTTTATTTAAAACATGCCTTTACTCTTTCCAAGTTCTGTAAATATGATAATTTTCTTTGAGGAAGTGTAGACTGCCGCCCCCTCAAAGGGATATGACTCATTCATACCATACATGGAACATATATAGGGTGGTTTAAATAAAAATTAGTAAAATATATAAAATATATATGATACGGGAATTATAATATACATATTTATCATTTATCGTTAACTATTTTAATTCAACAAAGAAAAGAAAGCAGTGTTCAGGTATTTGTACGGCCTACCGTCTCTATGAACGGTGCACTTCATTTCTAATATCCAAATACTATGGAATATTATAAATACATTTTTACTCAATATATAAGATAATATATTCAGGAGTTAAATTTCAAAGATTATGAAACCATGATCTATTTAATAACAAAAAAAAATAACAAATCAAAATGTACTTGAGAAAACTAGGCAATTAACACCGAAAACAGTTAAAATAATGAAAGAGTGTTAACAAATGGGTAATAAAATATTGTAAGAAGTTAATATATGATATAATATACCTGAGTATGGATCTTTTATTAGTTATTAACATATTATTATCCAATATATAGGAAGATAAATACCACAAAACATAAAGGAATGATAAGGTAAGAGATTTCATCTCAAATTACATTTCATTGATACTTAATTGTTATTATGCAGAAATTAACATTTATTTGGGGTATATACTGACCGTTGAAATGTTATATCATGAATACACATATTCTCATGATATTATAAGTTTTATTTAATTCCAGGGGAATTATTATTTAAATATTTAGAATTTGTATAAGATACTTTGGAATGTTTAATGATTATGTTTCCTCGAGATCATTTTAATGTCAACAAACCTTATGGTTACTTAAACTCTTATGAGGTATTATTGGAAAATCAGTATTACTTAATTAATATTTATATTTTATAACGAAAATTATTTAAATTATATATATGCAATTATTTTTACATTAAATACACAAGTTTGGGACTATTTAAAGAAATCCCTACGGGTTAGGGGCCAGTTAATGAAAGCCCCTCGATGCATCAGTCATCTCTTCAGGAGAATTAATGGAAAAATAATTTAAACATGTTGTTTATGGTAAAGGTATCATGTTCTTGGGAAACATGAATTCCAAAAAATAATCATTTCAATTACCGAGAATTTAGTTATTATTTATCCATGAGATTTTGCATCAACATATCTATGGATTCATTTATTTTTTTAGTTCATTAATTTAATGACATATGTTTTTAGTTTCTTACCTTTCCATATTTATATTCCCTTATCAAGTTATTTAATGCAATTTGTTATTAGTTATTTACCTTTCTATGTTAATTCATTTACATAAATTCATTATTTCATCCACTTTACTTTCCCTTGATGATCATTTGATCACACCATAATTATGTTTTTCCCCATGTTATGAAGATGAAATCTTGGAATAATCATTCAAGGATAAAATTTATTTTCTTATTATGTATCGTGTTTATATTTCTTATTTACCAGTGTATTAATGGTATCACTAATGTAATATTCCATCCCACGACTACTAAACCGAATGGCTATTTGGTATTTTATTCCTTGTAATAATGCCAATATAGTGTAATAATGAATTAGCTCTAGGCTATCTGGGGATTGGGTGTTACAATGAAGATAATGTGACAAAATCAATTATCTGTATGTATTGGTCATTTTTAGAGTGAGATAATACGGATATTATCAGAAGGTATGCTACTATACCATAAAATATATGAGAATTCAATACCCTATAACTAAGGAAAAATTTCTGTCATTATTGATTCAATGACTTATGAAACATACTGAAGATCTTTTTCTAGATAAGAAGTTATAGGAGCACTGGAAATTAGATGGATCAAGTAGAATCTATCCAAACAAGTTATAAAACTATAAATATGATAAAATATAGATACAATCATGATATAAAAATGGGTAAATGTTGATACCTTCTCAATGGTCAAGGGTGATACCTTCCCACCCCTTTTGAATGTCATGTTAAGGATGACACATTATTAATATTATGGAATTATTATAATTTATTAGTGATAATTTTTGTCTCAAAATTCGCTTGAGTATCAGAACGATTGGATACCCAAATTATAATAGAACCTTCTGAAAAATATATTATGTTTCTGTATCTATTTTATTTACTTCATTACACTTTTGTTATTTTTTAGGAACACATAAGAAGATCCATACTTCTTAAATTATATATATGATTGAATAGGAAGTTGGTAAATTTCAAGAGTGATGAATTAGATAATGTGGGTTAAAATGATTCACACCCTCTCAGAGTGACTACATAATCTACATAGAAATATATTTGGAAACAATCAATTACCATAAAAATAATTAAAATTACCCTTTTCACAGAGTATTTATTTATGTCTCTAATTAAAAAAAACCATTGATATTACCAATTCATTTATAAAAAGCATAGTTTTACAAAATCACTATTTAAAAAACTAATTATATATAATATAAGAAATTTTAATTTCAAACATAACATTAAATCACATTAGCACTAAAATATACATATTCACATGTGAGTTCAAATCCACATACCTAATCATAAAACTTTATAACGATTCATTCATTTTACGTTGATTATCTCACAAAAGAACATCATGTCTCTCAATTTATTATTAAGGTAAACCAAAACTAAAAATTAAATAACTTAAAATTATTAGTCATAAAATATATAATCTTATTCTTGGTCAAATAAGTTCTATTAGATGATGTGATAATTCCTTGTTTGAGGATTACCAAGATCCAATGATCAATCAATGATTCTACACTCAATATATTCCAAAATTATGTGATAATTTACCAAAATTCACCCTCATGGAAATGTACGATTAAGGGAGTTCATTCAAAATGAAAAAAATTCTAGACCCCCCCCCCAAACCCCAAAAAAATTTAGGATTTCCCACCTATTTCACCATAATAAGATTTATCATAGTGTAATGGGTGGCCGATCAACCACCCAATGAAAATCGTATCATTGATCTTTAAATAACCCATGGAATGTTGAAGAATAATATACCACCTCATGCTGTAATGTACCACCATTCCTTAAACACATAAATAATACTTGGGAATCACCATAGAGAAATAAAACCACTAGGGGATAATGGTCTTAAAAAGGTAAGAAAAGAAGAAATTGGTCTCCCAGGCTTAACTACTGCAATTCGATTTTCCATAGTGCAATGGATCATAAGTAATTTAAAACAAGTCCTATAATACCACAAACTAATGTTCCATGTAAAATAAGTATTTCCCACTTTTATTATAGAGGAACACACAAAATCAATGCATTGTGAAAATGGTGCAATGCCACCAACCATGCCATCCTCTCACCCTATTGCACTACACACCCTGGTCACAATCCTCCCTCACTAATATAGAATGATTTATTTTTTAAACCATGTCATTATGGTGATATATATTCCTAAAAAACGAAACAAGTCTTTAGTTTCACATGTTGCATTGTTACACCCTTCTACATAGTACAATACAACTTATATTGCTAAAAAACCACTAACAACATATAAAATCTAAAACACCATGTACCATTAAAAATGAGAGATAAAAACTCCCATTAAATATAAACAATTCTTAAAACAATGGTTTCATAATTAATCTAATGGAATAAAAGAGACCAACATCCAAACCTAAAACTGTTGTAGTGTGAATAAATTATTTTATATTTTTCTTAAATTTATGAGTGTGGGAATATTCTTATTTTTTGATGGGATGACATCTCATATGGATGTTTTATTTGGTAGATTCATTCCCAATAGAAAATTATAGTACTTGGTTTCTAATAATATTTTTTTATCTAGAAAAACATGCCACTTTCATTGATTTTACATCATTCTATAGAACAATATATATAAATTTCATCGTGTTAACATTTTTTATAAATTGGATGGATCTAGTATCTTTTTTAGTAGAATTTTATGGGTTCAAAGATGATATCATCCCATCAAATATCCAGTTATTGAATTATTTTTTACTTGGGTTTCACTAATCATACCAAGGTGCACCCACCCACCCTATTATTAATACTTTTTAAAATCTTGTTTGTTTAATGTATTTATTTTTATTTATATATTATTGAGAACAAAATTTATATTCATTTGAAGATCTATACTCTAATAAGTACATGTTTTTTGGTTTTAATGAGAAATAGAAAAAATTTTATAATAGTTATTTAACCCCACTCTTTTTAGTGTTACAATGATATTTATTCCTCAGAACATCAATTGGAATGAAAAAATGTAGATTTACTATGAAAGGTTTCTTCTTGATTATCGTTGATTATTTTTTATAATTTATCTACTAATTATTTTATAGACAATATAGAAAACAATATTATTATTATTAGTAAAGGGAAGTACATTTTTTATGGAAATAATTATCATGAATGAATTAATAGAATAGTTTCCAACCTATTATCCATTTATCTAGATGTTTTTTTATACTTTTACTATTGAAAATACACCTATGGGGAATGAAAATCCCATGAAAATTAGTAATAAAGAGAATATTGATAACAATGGAAAGGATTGTAATGTTATTCAGATGTCATTATCTAAAAATGTATTCATAAAGGTAATAGTATTAAAAAATTCTAAGGATATGGGATAATATTCAAGAAATATATAATTGAAACATCAATGTGATTGATGTGACATTGTTTATTTATAGATTTTATATTAATTATTTATATAATACTAGTGATGAAACTATTATTTTATTTTCATTAGGAATGATGAGATTAAAATTATTATTCGGTGTTTTTTGAAAAATAAGAGAATTAGATAGTATTAAAGAAACTATTATGATTTTTTGAAAACATTGATGCCAAATTATCTTCATTGGAAGAAATATTTTTAATTTAAACCTCTACTAGTAAATTAAAAGGTAAATTTATTTCATATATTTTGATAAAGGATTTTAAAAAATATAAAGGAGAAGGATTCTCCAATCAATGTAATGAAAAAACTAAAACTAAAGGAGATGAAGTTAGAGTAATCTAATTATTATGAGGAAAATGAAGAATATAAATAAGAGATTAAATTGATTATATCATATATTCCTAAAAATACTATAAAAGGAAGAGGTTAATATACAGGAAAATTTTCCTTGAAATGATTTAGCTATGGAGATTTAGGTCATTTTATAGTTGACTACCCAAAGAATAAAATTTCTAAAATAGAGGATGATAAGTAAGAGTAAACTATATCAATGAAATAATGAAATAATAATAAATATTAAAAAGGTTAGAAATTATTTTGAAAACTAGAAATATCTTTCAGGAAACAAAATTAAAAAAATTTAAGTGATAAAGAAGATGATTATTACTCTACTCAATGCAGTGAGTTGGAAAATGAATATGTTTTTGGAAAATATATAAACATCATGTATTGTATTGATATTTATAATTAATCATGATGAAGTGTTAAATAATATGAAGATATTATAGATAAATATATTAAAGGATGAATTGGAGGTTTAACTTGATCAAAATACAAATCTCAATAAGTAACATGGACATTAAAATTGATGGTGATAAGTTAGATGAAAGATACTTTTTATTAATTAAAATATATGATAAAAATTTTATGGGAAAAAATACTTACACTTCATGCTATTTAACAAGATAAAATCAATAATAACTTGATGAAATCATTTTTATAATGTAGAAAGTGTTTTAAAAAGTTAATTTAAAGTGACCTAAAGTTAAAAATACCTTGAAGAAAATGAAAAATGATTATGATAAAAGTAATGAGGTGAAATAAAAATATTTAATGGATATTGAGATAACAAGACTAAATAAAAATGAGGAAAATTATATTCTAGAAAATTTAAAATATACAAATTTTAATTCTATAAATAGTGTAGGATTTAAGATGAATTATGGGGAAAGGGTTTTAATAAATCCTACTAAAACTACATCTACATATCTTGAGAATGATATAAATCCTAGAACATTTTTCTCCCCATAATAATATCAATATATTATTAATTTTTCTATATGAAATAATGAAATTATATTTGGAGAAAACAAATTCAAATTTTTAAAATCAATGTTTTTTGGAAACTATTGGGGTTACAGAGTGGATTATCATGATTCTTATAACTTCTTGAAAAATTTATAATTTACCAAATGAAAAAGGAATAAAATGTGGGGAGTCAATATATGAAGATGAGAAACGTTTCTATAAAGAACTAAGTTAAAATAAATAAGGAAAATTTTAATCTATATAGCCAAAATATATTTGGACACTAGGAATAAAAATGTGGGTGATTGGATCAAACTAATCGTTATGATAAATAATTATTAGGTATTATTATACAATATTTTTATTAAGTTAATAATGTAAATCATCCAAAATGAATAATAATTTTTAAAAATTCCAATTTAATAAAAATTTATTTAAAACCATGAAAACTGGGATGATCCATGGATATCGGATATTGAATGTTCTTATCACATGGAATAAAATACAAAAAAATTTAAAAAAAGATAAATTCATGATATATGCTACATAAATTTTAGAAATTATACTTTATTGAAGATCAAAATATTATTCATTACTGAAATTGATTCCTAAAAAAATTCAAATGGATTACTATTTTCTAGTGAGATCAAATAGAATATGTTAAGTTCTATCTGAATTTATGTTACTAGTAATGAATTCATTTTATAAAAAAACACTTGTACTATCAGTGGTTTAAATATTGGAAAAAAATCAATACGAGGGAGGATTCCATGACAATTTATTCCAAATTTTCTTCACATAGACATAATGTTATTTTAGTGATAATGATGATAATAGAATTTGGCATAAATGGAAAATTTATCTTATGGGGAGAATCATGAGAAAAGTTTAAATAGAATAAATTGATATATATCTTCTCAAATTAAAGATCAAATGATATTTCATTGGTGAGACATATTATAATGATAAAATTTTATTGTAAAGTCATATAAAAGTGGAGATATAATTAACAAAGACATTTTAATTAATCTATTTGGTTTAATAATGGATTATGAAACAAAAGTTAACCAAATATGATTTTTTACTTCATTATATTTGTTGATTCTTTCAACATGATTATAAATGTGATGTTTATAAATCACATGTTTGAGGAAATTGATAAATTTATTGTATGCATAAGAGATTTTGAAAAGGAGATAAGTCTAATATTAAAAAAAATATACAAATAGATATTATAAAAGAATACACATGTAATGTAATTGAGTATTATCATAAAAATCAAGGTATTAAACATGAGGACAAAAAAACATATACACCTTAGTAAAATGGATTAACATAGAGTGAAAATTTAATCTTTCTAATGATTAGACGAACCATGCTTATTAATTTAAAAATATCAAAAGTAATGTAAATATATTAAATCAACTAGAGTTTATATTCTAAATAAGTTATTTATAAGAATAAAATATAACATGAGACCATCTATTATATAAGATAAAAGAAAACAATCTATGAAATATTTTAAAAATATTATATTCAAGGGTTGATAAAAAAAATTAATTATGTAAAAGTTTGATGAAGATAGTAAATATGGTATTTTTATAGATTACCTTTGAATTATTATAGGCCATATATTTTTGAATAAAATGATTCCAAAAATGATGGAAAATAATATTTAAATATCATTAAATGTTTTCTCATTATAAGTGATTTAAATGATGAACATAAAGAAAATTAAGAAGAAGGTGACAAGAATGTTTTTGAAAATATTAATTAAAATGAAATAAGAGATGAAATGTACACTAATTAAGTTGAATAGGTATGTACCAATAATTATGAATCATTTATTTAAGTCTAAAAAAAGTTAAAAAGTTAAAAATGGAGGTTGAGAAATATAATATCACTAAAGATCAATATATACTAGTATAAACCCAAATAACAATAAAATGAAATAATAAAATTACATTGATATCACATGTTGAACCACAATATGTTAATGAAGTTATTGAAAATAGATTTGGTGGTTGTTTTCAATGATTATTCATATCAAATTGAAAGTAATATCTCTTGCGGTTTTGTTCCAAGGCTAAAGGGAATAATTTTATCAAATAAAGTTGGTATTTTATTAGAAAACTAAACGAAAAAGGAAAAATTGTGAGGAATAAAACCAGGAAGGATTGTAAAAGTTACTCTAAAGTGAGTGGAATTTATTTTTAGAAACATTACCTCATATTTAAATACTGTTTCCTATTCAATTATTTTTTATGAATTTTTATGCATGAACAAAATAGATTATATTAAAATGATTTAAAATTTATTTTCACAAATTGTTATTTAAAATAATATTTATTCATTGTGTAACATGAATGAACTATATTGAACATTGATGAGAAAAAATATAGAATTTGATAAAATATCTATATGGAATAAAATATGAATTGAGAGCTTGGTTCTCTAAATCAAATAACTTCCTAATGAAGATGAATTTTATTAATGAAAATTTTGAAAAAATATATATGTGAGAGGGATGAGTACAAGTAATTTTATTATCATTAGTTATATTGGTGACATTATATTTAATAGAGAAAATAATGTGTAAATAAAGAATTTATAAAATATATTAAGAGACATTGTAACATCCCAAGTAAGTAATGAATAATAGATATTTTTATCTATGTCTATTAATGAATTAGATAGTGTTTTAGAGGCTTAAAATGAAAATAAATCCAATCTTAAGCATAGAATACACTAATATTTTTTAAAAGATTGTTTTACTGCCTTTTGATGGAAAACCATTTTTAAATATATCTTTTGACAATTTTATAAGCTATGTTTGTCAAAATAAACTTATTCTTTATGTTTGGGACATCAAAATTTACTTTGTGTGAATTTTTGGTATTTTTCTGACAATGTTCATTTTTTTAATGAATAGTGAAAAATACTGCATTTTACATCAAAACTGCTTTTTAATATAATTTATTTATATTATTAGATTATTTTTTGAATTGGTTTTGAAGTGAAATTAGAATATATTTTTACCATTTAATCCAATGGTGGTCACTGGAATCAATTTCACTTTGAAATTATACTTAAACTGGTGTCAATCTTTTGATACTTATTGTTTTATAAAAACACGCTATTTGCTCTGACAGCGGGAATTAATTATTAAATTAATTAATGTGAATTATATGTTTTTAATTTTTTAAAATAGACTTCATTTTTGATTTCAGAATATCAAATATAGCTTAGGGTGAATTTTTGGTATTTTTCTGAAAAGCTTCAATTTTTGATGAATAGTGAAACCACTAAGTGGTAATCAAGCAAACTGATTTTTCAGTTAAATGAAAGTTTACCACTAATGTGTATTGAATTTTGAAAATCTGACATACATGCTTGTCATTATTATGTAAAATGTGGTTAAATGGAATGAAAATAATTTTTTGGTGAATAGTAACTTATTAAGTTTTTAATCGCGATTAGTGGTAATTAGTGTAGTTTAAGGTAAAAATAATGATTTTATAAAATGAGATGAGCTTGACATATGTCATAACCCTATTGGTTGTGTCATGGCAGACCAATACAACCCATGGGTCGATTTAGGGGACCCCATGGAGCCACTTGGGTGAGATAATGACTTTAATTCCTTTTTTTTAAATAAAGGTGAAAATGACACTAACATAAATTGTTTTACTAAAAAAAATTAGAAGGGGTTATACTAATCATATTTTGGTCTATAAAAATTCATTAGAAATCTGAAAAGATTTCCTACATCCTATTATTTTTTTTATAATTTTTATAAATTAAATAAATTAAATTATTTATGAAATCATGATGATGCAGCGATGACCTCATTATTTAACGATTTAAATAAAATGGAAAGATAATGTAATATCTAAAACCTAAACATGTCCAAAACCTATTGGTTGGGTATATTTAGAAGCCTTATAATCTTATATTCGAAATATATCAATGTGGGGCCTTATAAATTCGAAACACTTTTGAAAATAAAATAATAGTTTCATGATTTTCAAAAGTGCCCCTCCTCTCCTCTTATAAAAGGCCCCCACCTCTACCTCATTTCACACACTTCTCAAGCCTTTGGCTCGGCCAACCCCTTCCCATTTACTCTCTACACATCCCTATCCTCATCCTAGAGGATTAACTTTGGGTATAATCCTTTCAAAGGAATCCTTTAGGCTCAAATCAAAAGGAGTTACACTTTTAAAGGTAATTCATTCTCTCATGTTCATTTGTTTTATTTTGCTTCTCCAACCCCCTGAACTCTTTTTATTTACTTCTTTTGTAACAAAACCAGTATCATCAATATACTAGGATGTTGTTATAAGATTTATTTGAGCTACACTCTCACAAAACTACATCAAATGGTTAAAGAACATACGGTTTCCGTGGACGGCGAAATTCTGCCTCCCGAAACGATGATTGTTCAATACTCATTTAACACCTTCAAAGGTGGCCATTATGATGTCACTATTTTTATATATGATATATAATATGTTTATGTTTTCCTTAAGATTATGTTTTTTTCATTTTGGTCATACCTTTATGGTTTCCATTATGGGTAAACGCGATATCTTCATTTAAGGAAGTGCGGACTACCGCCCCCTCAAAGTGATTTGATTCATTAAATACCATATGTAGGACATATAAAGGATGGAACTATGATATTATATATGATATTATACTTGAATTATAATATACTCTTATATCATTATGATTCCATTCCAGAAAATACGAAATAGAAATGGAAGTAGCGTTCATGCGTACGTACGGATTACCGTCTCCATGAACGATGCATTTCATTTATTACCTCTAAATGATTATGTAATATTATAAATACATGTATATATTGAATGTATATGATATATATGTTATCCAAATCATTAATATCATTCTTTATATAACGAACCTTTGACCAAATTAACAACATGTAAGTGTAAGAAGTCTATTTTTGACTTAAGAACGAAATACAGACAAAATGAACATTATTAACTTAAATGATTACATGATGTTCATAACATGGTATAAAAGGAATAATGAACTTGAAAAAGGTTATTAAGCAAGTAGAGATTAACTCAATTTTATTATTCAGGACATTAAAGAACGACCGAGTCAAGTCGGACCCAAGGTATGGGACTTCGTCTCAATCTCCTTTCATTGAGGCATATTTTGTTTTATACACAACCTTATTTTATATGGTGTATAAACCCCTTTGACTTTTACGTTTATTCAAAAGGAATCTTTTTTGTAGGAAGCGTTTACTAAACGACAAAAGGGAATGTTTTTGTCGTACGTATGCGGCGACAACGACTTCTCCGCCGCCGTGACCGTTATTTGAGTTTCGGATTCCTCTATAAGCCATACCTTCTTTTTAAAAGAAAAATAAATACCATGTTTTAATTTTCTTTTATTTTGGTATTGAAAATGGTTTTCATAATGTTTTTATATCAATGTGTTTTATTGATATCTTATGATTGAAAGGTGGGAATGTTATGTTTCCTTTATGCATGTTTTATGTGATACGATTATGTTGAGGTTCTTGGGCATTATTATGAAGACGGGTGGTTCCGTGATAAACTAAGGGCGGGTGATCCCGATATAGCTCTCCAATGCATTGGGTAACGTGAAGGAGTGAAACGTTAAGGTTTCTCCGAAGAGATTTTAGGGAATATACTGTGATGGGTATTTCAAACGTAACCAAGAGGGTTACTCCCTATGTAAGAATGTTATGAATGCCTCAAGTTACCTTTATGTCTTATGATTTCTATGATTTATTCATGATTTGATAAGGTATGTTAAAGTGCATATGTTTTATGGGTAAATTATGATCTCATCCTTATGTATATATGTACCCATGTTTCCTTTCCATATTTTTATATCCCTTACTGAGCTTTTTATGCTCATCCCAAGTTTTTTTGAAATGTTTTTCACAGGTCAAGGGAAAGGTACATGATTTGATGATAGTGTCAAGGAAGTTTCAAGAAAGAATCAATGTTTATTTTAAATATGTTTCCATTGATGGGAATGAAGAATACTATCTTTATGTAACCACTTTGTTTATATGTGGAATGTAATGCAAGTTTTGTGATCTAATTCTCTAAAACTCTAAACCCGAAAAGATCCTCAATGTGTAATCTTGTAATAACTCAAGATTAAGTAAGGTTTAAGGCTGCGGCCTTATAGACATTTAAAGATGTTAATTATTTGATATATGAGAATATTTATAAGATTTTAGTTTTTTTAGAGAATAAAATAATTTTTCATTCACATGAGAAATATTCAAGGGAATTTCAAATAATATTCTAAATAAAAGTGTCAATAGAGGTTTTAAAACCTATAACTATGAATGTAATGTTGAATAATGATGACACATGTCATAATGTGATTCAAAAAGAATATAGAAACCATATTGGAAGTTTCTTATATCTCACAATATCCATTCTGAATGTAGTATATGTAAAAACATTATATTATAAACTTTGAAGTGATCCCATGGAATCACATATTATTGGTTCTAAAGGTATTATGAGATATCATTAGGGAAAAATTAATTATGTGTTTTTATGATATAAATGAGATTTTTTAAGTTTACTTATCTGGATTTTGTATGTAATGATGATGATGAGACATCAACATTAAAGAAAATAATATGTATAAGAAATAAATTCATAATAATGAAATAAAAAAAGAAAAAAAATACTAACACTCATTATAACAAAATACAGGTATATTATATCTATGTAATTATGTACATAGATGATGTGGATGAAATAGAAACTAAACATTCTAATGGTAAAAGTTGAAATTCCATTTATAATATGTTATAATAGTCATATTTCATTTAATTAGTCAATGAATCTAATTAATAACCTATGTTTAGAGTATATTATATCAAATACCCATTTATTATTGAGAAAGTTTAAAATTTTATAATGAAGCATGAATTTATTTCAAAATTATATTGTATTTTTGATATTTTATTGAATATATTTTAAAACCCAAATTTGAAGATATAAGGGTGAAATTTATGTTTTTCTTTCACCATTACATGAGTTATGATGGTCACCCCTACTTCATATTGGATTATTTATCGAAGAGGATTAATAGTTGTAACTATTTATTCATGTTATTTAGAAACATTATTGGTATAATCTAAATATTGGTTTATCAAAAACATGGGGAGTAATTTAAGTAAAGTTAGTTTGACTTGATTCAATGAAATGTGGGGCAAAAAAGTTCTTAAGATATACAATTTTTTTCACACTAGGAAAAAAAAATTTCTAAAAAGTTTTGCTATATATAGAAATATTTTTTTTCATGAGTTTTTCTATTTGATAAATTTTATAAAAGGGTTTTATTTATTGGATTTTAAATAATGTTCTGTGATGTATTCAAAGATAACCTTGTATAAAAAATCAATTGACTCAAACTAATTTCAATGATGAACACATATAAATAACTCATGTGACTGTGAATGAATTAATTTTTATCACACATAACAATTGATATAAGCATGAATTAATTTTTAAAAAGAAATGGAGTGACCAAGAAAGTGTAGACTGAACAATATAGTTTATGAAAGTGAATGTGAATTGTATACATTTTTTTATTAATGAAATATCATTACTAACGATTTTATTATTTCAAATGAGGTTATATATTTCCCTATTTTGTCATTATATATTATTCTATAGAGGTATGTTGAAAATTCAAAGATGAAATTTTAAGGTGATGATGTGGGTTTGACTGGAATTGGCCAGGTTTGTTTATTGATGATGCATTAACCATGATTATATATATTTAAAAAGATTTTTATTGTTTTTCATATTCTGGTCAAATAATTTCTATTTCTTAGGATTCATTGATAAATATTTTTAAATAATTTTTTTCATGATTCAAGGGGTATTTGAAATGGGATCTTGGCTAAGATTTTTTAAGGATTTAATATGGATATTTGGATTCTATATTTATTGTCAGTAATGGTGTTTTTATTCTAGATAATTTTATACTATATTGAAATATTATTGTCCTAAAGTTCATGAAGACCATTTAAAAAGTTAAATTAAATGATTTTATTTTTTTGGAATTTTATTAATTAAAATTATATAATATATCCATTTAAATAAGGTCATGTTTTGAAGATTAAATGAGGTTTATAAGATAAATTTATATTGATGTTTTATAATTGTATAAAATTTTGAAGTGAGGGAATTTCATTATTTTTTAAATAACTAATGGCTCGTGTGGCTAATGTTTTTTATATAATAATTCACAAAGAGAGACCAAAGTACATGGTTTCTATTATTGGACTCTAATAATGTGAATATTTATTTTATTTATGTTACTGTATTTTAAATAATGGTCAGGATATTTTTTCATTCTATTGAAACATTAATTATGAATAAGAGTGATTAGGTTCCATTTTTTGAAGATATTAAATGGGTTAAAATGATACATATACCTCTTTTATTCACTTTATCATACAGATTAATCATTTATGACTCAGAGTATACCAAACAAAATAAGGATGTAGTTACTGAACTTGAGGGTGAACCATATAAAAAACTAATATACTCATAGTTTGTATTTATATTTATTAAATACCCAATAATAATAGTGTGTACACTTGGGAGGGTGTGGGGTGAATCTTTTGTTGACTAATTTGTACTAATTATGAAATTTCCCAATGAATATTTGACCCCCACATATAATTAATCCACTATTTTAATTTTCTAAAATAATATCAATTAATATTTTTCCTAGAAAAGATTAATTTTACGAATGAACATATAGAAGTGAAGTAGAAAACGTTATTTTTACAAGGATTGATACAAAGACACACTCCTTTCCTTGATGGGTTATTTTCCATAATCATTTATTCTTTAATAAAATCAATAAGATAATAATGCATTAGTTATTTCCAACACATAAACTACTAGTGTTTCAATAGAATAACAAATTCATGTCTCAAACAATACTTCCTTCAAAATCCTCACATTGTGTCCACTGAGTCTCAATGTGTTCTCCATAAATACTATTATTATAAATTTTATATTAATTCCCTACATATTTATGAAAGCCTTCCATATAATTTATTATTGGAATAATATATATAGATATAGAGAAGATAATTATGTATCAATAAGACAAATATATTTTATATCATAGATGTATTCTTATAATTCTATAATCACTTCAAGAAAATCTACTACTTGATCACTAATTTAAACTCTACTTTACTAGATTCATCACTCAATAAGCTTACATAAGGTTGGTAATTCTTTTTTCCTTATTATTCGGATTCTAAAAAAATGGTTTTTGAAAGATTATCTTCTTGTTCATCTTGGACACCAAGTTGATCTAACTCCTCAATTTGTTTATATCATACCTTTCTTGATTAAAGATTTTTCATTCAATATTTCTCACAAATTATTATCTCCCAGGCTCTCCTATTTATACTCTTATTCTCTTAATATATTTTTATTTTGATACTTAGGTCAAAATGTATTTGGATTTCTATTTTTAATATAAAATATCCCTATTAATATTTTTTAACCATGAAAATTAATTATTTTATCACCATTTATATTTTATGGATGTTCTCATGATCCTCATTCCTCTTTTTTCCTCTTATGGCTACCTCTAATGAAATTACAATAGCTCCCTCATTTTTTTTATTTTTTTTTCTCAGTTTTCACACATCCAAAATCAGTATTCTAGAATATTCTAACTTCTTCATGTTATCCTTGAGGTTTATATTATTCACTTTTCAAAACTCCTAGAATCAAATACTCTCACTATGTGTTTGATCTCCATTAGGTAAAGAATTTAATTAAAGAGCTTTAGATTTAACATAGTTCTTTATAACTCATTTTCATTATCAAAATCTATAATATCCAAAAATAGCTCACTGATTATACCCAAAATATATGCACTTTGTTGTAATATTTTATTTTTTGAATATTTCAGGTTTATCTTTTATTTATCTATGATAATCAAAGTAATTTAATAATTCATTCCTCTTTATGCTTATATTTTGATTATCATGAATTCCCCCATTCATCAAAAATATACTAGAATAATGATAATAATTAGGATATGTATTTCCATTTTAAAAGATCAAAATAGGAATCATCTTCTTTTACTGGTGGGTAAAAAATCATATAATCATGCATGGTCATTGAAGGTTGCATCCCTTACCTTCAAAACATAAACTAATACGTGGAATAAATCAGATTTTGTTTCTTTTTCTATGTCAATTTACATTCTTTTATGTGGAGAGGCATGCATGTTCCAATATTTAAAATTCACATAACACATTAATTAAGATATTTCATCATCTAAATACTTGACAAGATCATAGTTGTGAACATATCTCAACCTATTACTAACATCAAGTTCAGGTAATGAGTTATTTATTATTTGTATATTTATCAATCTCCATCACATATTTTGTCTTTATAAGAAGATAAACCCACTGAAATATGTATCCAAAAATATTGAAGATAAAAAATATGGTATCATGTAATCACTATATTGAAATTTCACATAAGATAACATGACTAGATGGAATAACTATATGTTTTGATTAACTACTACATGAAGACATTATCAACCAAATTTGATCCTGATCAACCGTAGAATGAATTAAATTTGAGTAACATGGATCAACCATATGAATGAATTTGGATCTACCATGATACCTTTAATAACTATATCAACTACATGAGTTATTTTAATTAACTATAACACATTTCATTATGATAACTGGATCGATTAAAAGAGTTAGATTCTGATTAATTGTAAGGAATGCGATCAATGGATTGACCATGAAATAATTTTAGAAAAACCCAAAATTTATCCATGTTTTTATTTTAGCAGAAATGTTGATATCTGATGTGCGTAACCCTTTGAATGGTCAATGGAAGTTTATGAAACATTCAACACGATCCCATTAAACTATGTTCATGTATCATAAATAAATAGTAATAATATTTTTCTATGCACTGGTACCACATCAATGTTCCCCCTATGATGGACCCTCTTAATAATCTTCAATGTGCAATAAAACATTTGACCACGAATCCTGGAGCTGAGTCCTGAAAATTTCACACAAACCTAACTATGGTGCACACTACCCCATTTGTACCATGGTTATCATGTAAAATCTATTCATATATACTTTCTCCCATTCACTATGGTCATGATATCATTCCTATCATGTGAATACAGACTCCTCGGGGCCAGATGGGTTGGCTAGAACTATATGACTTCCCTAAAGATTGAACTGGGATTTTACTGGGCATATTGGGAAAATGATTCATACTATTTTGGAAATAATTTTAATAAATTCAATATATAGAAAAATTTGTATATAGAAATTTTAATATAATCAAAACCGATAAGGATGTTTTGAGTACTTACAAGTCAACACAACTTCACCACATATAATTTCTCAATCCATGTTTATTTCTTCTCTTGATTTTTATTCAAATAACCACATGGATAGATTCTCAATTTGAATTCCTATATTTTTAAATCCCCATTCATTTTCATCATATTATTATTATTATTAAATGATAGTAGAAACCAAATTTTCTTTATCATTTCCTAACACATGTGGACATCTAATCACATCTACATAATTACATTGATAAGGAAAAAAATAAAAACAAACCAAAAAAATCATCAACCAAAGGGAATTGAAATAACCCCCTTTGGAATTATTTTAAACTCCAAATTCACTTCAACACTCAATTTTAATGTTCTCCACATAATAGAAATTTAATGAAAACAAAGTAAAAATAGATCCCCCCTTAATGCATGGGTTCTCTCATATCCATTTGAGATATAACACATTATCTCCTTATAATTAATAAAATATTCCACTTGATAAAATTATGGTATAATCAAAAATCTGATTGAATTTTTTTAAAACCTAATAAATATGTGAATAATACAACTTTAACCCAAAAATGGTATTTTATTTTTATTTTTTCAAAATATCATGAAATTACATGAATGAATGAATTCATAATGTGACACAGGTCACTAGTTACAAGTGACTATAAGAAATTATAATTAGCATAAGAATAATCATAATTAATATATCATCACTTGTTCCAAGAAATTTATTATTAGTTAACGAACTCAAAGTCACGGTGGAGATATTCCATCTCTAAAAAATGATTGATTAATTTAGACTATAAATTTTTCAGTAATCTTACCACTATGTAATACTAAGTAGAAATATTATTTCATAGGGCTTATATAATAAATATTTTCAAAAACATTTATGAACATGTACTCCACATAACAAACACATCTGAACATTCATGTAAATATAAATTAATTCAACTCTATATCAGGATGAAACTACACCTTAATGATTATAATAAACATATTTTATAAGAAGACTAGGTGAGTAAGTATCATACCTTAAAAATCATAATATACTTGGGTTGTCCTATTTCTTTATCTTAAGAACATAATAAATGTCTGATAGCCTTCAATTCTTCAGTAACACCCCCTCAAGTGGTGCAATCCAAATTCGAAAAACATATTATATTTCTTCCAGAAATAAGCTCGAAGTATTTTATATTTAATGGTGACTGATACTAATTTGAAAATAAACACTAATTGAAACTTAGTCCACTATGGTAGTTATCATCCATAATAATAATTCCCATGCGTTTCTTACAAAATTTCATCATATTTACTCTTTGAATACAATATAACAACATTATTCCCATAGGGTTGGTATCCTAGTTTCCCGCATTAATTTCTACTTGGGATTAACACTATTTGGATCTTTCTTCACTTGATTGCTTCTCAAGGAATATTTTTCATTCATTATATGTTACTTCTACTATTAAAGAAACTAATTTATTTATGTTTAATACTTATAATAGTTTGGAACATACTAGTATAAATTATATTTGTGGATATATATGTTTAAAAATTAATATAAATTATCATTACAGTCATATTTTTTCTTTAATAGAAGATTCATTTTTTTTGAATAAAACATTTGTACAGAAGGATTTATTTTGTTTACAAATTTTACCCCCTTCTTTATTAAGATTATATGAATTGGATATGATTTAATGTTATTAAAAAATCAATTTACATGTCACCAAACATCCAAAACACTAATAATACCCTATAAACCTCTTACTTTTTATTATTGACAAAATCTTCCTATATTTTTATGGTTTAAAACCTTATTGATTTTGAGTTCATTCGTCACTATTTTGGGATCCTTTTTTGGAGATATATATTTCTATACTTTATAAAATATACTGTTGAAGAGTTTTTATGGTTTTAATAATTTTAATCAACTATAATTTTTTAATAATTTACCTTTTTCAACACTGTAAGAAAAAATAGTTCTAGTGAAGGAATCTCCTTTTAGATTACCGGTGTTCCTAATTCATGTGCAGGATGTGGAAGCTTCTCCTAAACATCTTATGAACTCTTAACCCCTAAAATGAATCGACTTTGAGGGAAAATAATCTCTGATACTTTATTAGAAGAATTATTTATTTCATATATTTGAAAAGATCTAACATGAATTGATTCTTGATTTTTCAATTGAATCACCAACTCAAGAAACGTTAGGTTGAGTGGATACTTTTTTATCCTCAATCAATCTCAACCTAAAGTCCTAATCATTGTTTTTCATCATATTCCATTCATCATAAAACTTTATTATTTCATGAAGCTAACTATCAATATCTTCTACATTCTTAGCTTTCAAGTCTAACTATGCATCCCTGAAATTCATTATAACTATATGTATCTTCTCAATTCCTTGGAGTACCTCTATAATAACAACCATGAACACTTCCCTCAAAAAAAATTCTTTAAAAATTTGCCTCAATGAGATAAAAATTATCATTGAAGAGTGAGAATATTTCACTATTATATTTTACCAGTCATGATAGGATGTTACATCGCCTAACCATCTTAGTCGATGAATTATCTATGGAGTTATCTTCTTCCCCATCCAATGATTTTTCATCAAACATATCCTTGGTAAATCCAACTATATATGATAAAAAGTTATCATGAATTGCGTTTAAAACCCTCATTGATATGAGAGTAAAATTCTTTATCAATTTTTATCTCTTCATGCTCTTTAAATATTGAACTAGATTCATCAGTAAGATATTTATCGTTTTAATCAATATATTTTCACTTACCATTATGAAAACCTTTCGATAATGATTGATCCATTGTCTTATTAACATGATTTATTTACTTTCTTTCCATTTTATTCACTTATTTTTTAATTATATGTAATAGAATTCTGATACTACCCAAAAATTAGTGGAACCAGACTTATCCATCTTGGTTACTTGGATTAAAAAAACTATTAAAATATACACTTAATTAATTCAAATGAGATTTATTTTTTCTTCATAATAGATCCAATATGAATTTTATTTGATAACAATACAACTTGAAATTCCCAATAGTGTGGGTGAAAACACTTGAGAGGGGGTTAATCATGTATTGACTACCTTTTAATAATTACCAAATTCTCTTATGAATATTTATTCCCCACAAGTAATTAAAAGTATATTGTAAGTTATTATAATTACAACTATTAATATTTTACCTAGTAATAATCAAATGTGTACATGAATGTAAAGTAATAAAGAGGCACCATGTACTTTTATAAGGTTTTCTCTAAAGAAAAATAGTTTTACCATATTGGTTTCCCTCCACAATATATAATATCCACTATAATCAAGGTGAATAAAATGGGTTGGGTGTTTTCCACTCTTATACATCCATAGTTTCACTGGATATAAAAATTTGTATCTCATACTAGACACCCTTCTATATATTTCCACTATTTTCACAATGTTTCATTGTTCCCTCCATGTATACCCAATGTTTCATAGCTTCTATAGAGCCCACCATATATATTGAAGTGTTCTATTTAGTTTATTATTGGTAATATAACACCATCATCACACAGGATTATCTTTCAATGATAATATATATCTAATTATTATCATAATTTTATTATATAAATTATAAAAGATATTCCATAAAATCCAACATCTAAATCGCTACATGAAACTCTGATTCAGTGGCCACCTCACTAATAGATCACACAAGAGATCCTTCATGCTATATTTTATTCATCTCCAGATTTTATAACATTGGATTTTACATGAATATATTATTCTTTAGTAGATTAGATTACCATACATTAGAAATCCTCAATAAATTCTCAAATCATTCTTCTTTACCTTCATGAGTGGTCATTATTATTTTATATTTCAGTATAGAAAGAATAATTCATGGTGAACTATGAATAAAAAGAAAAAAGAAATGAGATAAGAATACTTTGAATAGCGTTTGTTCTTGTGATAATTATTATTCTTTTTCCATCCAATGGTTATATATTATGTATTTATAGTAGTTACCTTTAATTTTTTTCCTTTGTCTTTATCATTTTTCTCTAAAACTGGTATTATATAATCTTATAGATTCTCTTGGTTCAACTCAATACAAACAAATATTTCATTTTCAAAACTATATAAATCAAATGATCCCATGGAATTCTTGATCTCAACATGATAAATAATAACATTAATTCACTTTACCTTCATGCTTCATCTTTAGAGCCCCTATTTTTCTCAACGTCAACAATATCTATAATGAACACAACCATTCTACTAAAAATATATCGACTATGCTGAAAAAACATTTCTCCTCAACCGTGCCATATTTTTATTTTCACATTTGATGATAATCATACACATTTAGTCATGCATACCAATTCATTCATATATTATTATTATCATGATACCTCCATTAATCAACAATATTCCAAAATCATGAAAAGTATCATGATATGTATTTACAGTTGAGAACATGCCAATAATAATCCTCTAATTTTATTAATGAAAAAAATCATCTAATCATTCATGGTCTATCATGGTTGCAAGATAATCGCCTCGTCATGGAAATATAAACTTGTACATGATATAAACCTTAACACCATGCATTATCTTCTTCTATATTGATTTATATTCATGAAAGTAGATATTTATGCATGTTCCAATAAATAAAAGTCAACTCATGCATAAAAAATAAACTCCAATCATCTAAATTCCAAACATGAACTATCTTTCAAACATATCACAACCTGTCACTAACTTCAAACATGAATCATGATATATTTCACATTACAATAATTTTTTAGATACATTTGAAATTATTAATAGGATAAATATAACACTCACTAAAATTTTCATCCAAATATATTATAGATCAACTGAAGAATATATCAACTGTAAGGCATCATGAAATCACTATATTGACATTGTGAGTAAGCTATTGTAGTTGAACTGATTAATTGTATGTGGATATTATATACTATATGAAGACATGATATACCACATCCTAACTTTATTGATAACAATTTCAGTCAACCATGAGTAATGTTGATCAACTGTATGAGTAATTTAGATCCACTGTGAGTATAACAGTAACTGTATCGATTGTATGAGTGTAAAGGATAAAAAAAGATAGGGTTTTTGTCAATAGATTGACCATAAGATTAACTGTCATATATACAATGAATATCATGGTTGATAGATTGATCATGTACTAATTTTTGGACCTTTGAAAAGTATTCCACGGGGTTGTTTTATCGACTGTGAAGTAGCTCATTGCACAGAACCCTTGACAAGATAAAGGTTGAAGGGGAAACATGTGTCCTAATCCCATTTATCCCAACTTATGTTTATATATAACAATGGTGTAGGAAATGTACTGTGATATTTCATATTCCAACATATCATTTCTTCTTCTATTGGATCCAATTAATAAACCTCAATGTGCAATAATCAACACAGTCATGACATCATGTTTGGCTCTTGGAACATTCACACATTTTCTGAGGTGCGTCGGGATAATAGCGGATGTAAGAGTAATTAATTAAAATCTTAGATAAACATATATTGTTTTGATCCAAATTTCTTATATTTTAGTGTAATATATTATTTGGGATATATTATGGATTCTTTCAATATTTGAAAATAGTATACAATTTCTGTGGTGTCACACCTCAACCTTGGACGCCATTTTATTTTATTCTTTTCTCGGCCACATGTCATTTAGATGGGATTTATTTAGGTCCCAGTTTGATTTTTTTTGAATTTTGATGTTTTTGGTGGGTCTCGGGCTAGTGTGTAGTCACTTCATCGCTAGCAGTGATTGTGCGTTCGGTCTAGGTAAATATAGAGTTTCTTGATAGTTCCAATAAATAATATATTAAATATATTAATTAAGTAAATTTAAAAAGGAAGTTAAATGGATTTTTATATCAATAAAACAAGGTTAATATTTAAACCATAATAATGATAATATTTTTGTGTAGATGATATTATTATTATTATTTAATTTTATAATAATACTATTATTGTTAAATTATTATTAATATAATTATTAATTAAAATGAAATGAAACAAAGTTATTTTTTTAATTATTGTTATGTTTTCTATTGGTTTTTTTGTGTTATTATTATTATTATTAATATAATTTTACTATTATTATTATTGTAACATTGATAATATTATTATCACTATTTAAAATAAAATAAATAAGTAATTATTGTTTTTATGGTAATATTTTCTTATGTTTTTCTTATTTTGCTTTTTTTTTAAATATTTTTTTGGGAGAAACCATAATGGGGCCAATTTTATTTCACCCCTTCTTGGTCTACCGTGCGATAACACCCCCCCCCCCCCCGATCTAGTTTTTCCTTATACGCACCAGCTGACCACCTCCCATTTTTCCACTGCTGCCCGGCCTTGTTGTAGTCGGCGTGCCCCACCGCGCCTTGGCCTCACCGTTGTCATCCAGCCGTCGGCACCCTCCTGGTGTCCCGTCGTGCCGTCATCATGCACCCCCTTCTTTGCCAGCACGCCCCACCGTGCCTCCTCCTCACCACCATTGTCCATCGAGTGCAGGAAGCTTCCCCAGGGAGTCCTCTTGCAGACTTACCTATGTTTTCTTAAACATGTAGGTTTTGATTAAACCCTAATGATTGGGTTTAGTTTTTGGCATCAAATCATGACTTCTTTAGTTTGATCTTAATGTTTTAAGTTCGTCGCGAGTTAGTCAGGGTGTGGCTAGGGGTTGTTTTGGGTGTGAATGTGTTTTGCATCATCTTTCTGGGTGTTCTTCATTAGTTTAGGTAGGAACCCAATGCACATATTCTATAAATTTATATTACAATGTTTTAATGATGTTTTCTACTCTTTTTAATACTAATTAGGCACATAAAATTGTTAGAATAGATTTTACCTTGTTTAATAAGCTGAGTTTTGATGGAATTAATGTCTCTTCTATTTAATAATTTTATTAAAATTGTGAAATTTGACATTTTAACAGTGTAAGTAGTTCATGTTATGTTTGGCATGTTGCATATGCATGTTTAATAATAAAATAGGTTTCTTAACAGGTTTTGTGTGAGTAAATCAATGTGATACTCATTAAAAATTATTTTATAGTTTTTTAACCAGTTTATTAAATATTATAAGTTCTGTGGATTATGTTTTGGAGATATTTTGAAGTGTGCTTGATTTCATAAGTGGGTTTAATGTCAGGTTTATTTTTGTTAAGTGGTGTGACCCATTTATTTGAGAAATAGCCCGATTATCTTTAGAAATTTTTTAGAAGAATGTTTTTATGAATTGTTCAGAATGAACGAACCTTTTTTATAGCCCCTTAATGTGAGAAAGGATTTATAAGAGTTTTTTAATTAAAAAAGACGTACTTTACATTTTGAACTGGATGTGCGTTTTTTTTCTTATATGAAGTGTGTAGTCTTAATTGATGAATGGAATGTTTTCCAATTATTTTGGTTTATGTGAGTCACTATTACTTTTGGTCGTGTATGGGTCTTTTCCACCTTAATTTTTGGTGTTTTTTGTTTTTATAGTAAATTTTTGGTCAATGAAAGAGGGTACATACACATACACATAAGGTATGTATATAATATATATATGTCCTCCATGTACATATTTCCTCATGATGTGTGGAATATGTGCATTGGATTATTGATATAGGAATATATATAAATAAATATATATATATATATATATATTGGTATGTGCGTGTGAGTGAGGGGTACTTACGAGTGGTCTCCACATTTTTCATCAAGTTCCAAAGTGTTCGGCATGACCCAGTTCCTCTTTGAGGTAGGCTTACCCATGCATTATCCTTTCCATTGCTTTTCCTTCGATTCTTGGAATTTTAAATTAATTTATTAACTTTTTGGTCACCCCTATGGTACCTCTAGTTAGTTTTATATTACATTTTCAAGATGAATTATTATATTAACAATAGGATTTTACATGAAACTTGATTTATACTATTGTGTATTTGTGAAAAAGTATTTGATGAAATATCAAATGAAAATTCAAAGGTAATTTGGAAGGGTGAGTGGTGTTTTCCCCAATGAAATATGTAGTTAAGATGGTTTGGAAGATGTTTTCAGTTTTATATGTGAAATAATGTGTTTTCGTTTGATGTGTTTTGTAACTTTATTTTGAAATAGCTTCTTGATTTGGAGACATGTGTTTTATTTTATAAATGAGTGAAATGGGTGGAATGTAAATGGTGGATTTATGAAATTGGATTACAAATGCATTGATCGGTTTTAGAGTGTCCCATTGGATGAATTCATAACCATGGGTCCATTAGGTGCACATATGGTTGTGCAATCAAGTGAAAATGGATCCCTAGAGCTAGTCTCTCTTATTAGTACCTCTTCTCGCCTTCTTTTTATTTTACCTAAAATGGTTCCATAATTTCTAAAAAATGGAGAAGTGGTACTCCTTATGTTCTAAAAATAACGTTAAATAGGTTCATGTTGGTTGGTCTGGTTAGCCTTAAAACAAAGTTGGGTTTTAGTGTGTTAGAAATCTATGCATCATTTGGAATCTTGTAAATGTTTTTTGTATTTTAATTTGGTTTTAAAGCGCACTAGAGCACTTTTGGGGAACTCTGGATTTAAGGCCCAGTTTGACCAATTTTTTATAAAGATAGTATTTGGGGTTGTTTTGAATTGGTTAATTAATGTTCTAATAAAAGGTCGAGCATTGGGAAGCTAAATGATGATTTTGAATTTTAAATTGGTTGTTTATAAAATGTTCTATGTGTGGGATTTTTATGTCACCTATTTTGAATCATTGAAAAGATATGTTTGGAAAACCCCTCATTGGTTAGGTGTCTCGGCTTAGTTATTGATAATGAGATAGGAGGGTCCTCGTTATATAACTTCATTTTTGTAATTATTATTTAATATAGGAGACTAATCATGAGATGGATGGGTGGTGCCAGATTGCGTAGTATTCTTGGTTAGATATAAGGCTTGTGGTTTTAATGCATGGAACACCCCATTGTGAAAATAGAATAGAAACCCGAAATAAAAAATAGATTTACTGAGAACGAATGTTTCACTGGATGTTCATGTACTTTTCAGTGGCCCATATTAGGTGTACATTCAATATTATTGCTATAGTATTGGGCACCTTGGTCTGACTTGAGAATGGGTGGAAGGGAATTAGGGTGTTTGATTCTGTCGTGTGTGGCTTGCTACAAGGGATGGAGTCGCAGGTATTATTATGTTCTGGTCTACCTCTGAGTTCCTAGGTTTTCTGTGATCCTTTGATAAAGGAACGATTAGTACCATTACCCTTGTTGTGTGTAGAATCATAATCTTGATCTTCGTTTTGGTATTTTCATGGAAAACCTTGTATGTATGGTTGGTTTTAAAAAGGATTTCAAAGTGGTTTCTTCAAAAAAGTATTTGTGTGCCCCTATTTATTTATTTTCCATGTTTTTTAATTATATGGTCAATGTAATTATGATTGTTCGTTTTCAAAATGCATCATATATTGGAAAACCTTATTTTTATAACTGTAGTGCAAACTAGTATTATTGGACTATTTTGAAATTTGGACATGCATTGGTTATGTGGTTCACTTTTTCATCCCTACTAATAATTTTATTACTCATACCTATGCTACACTTTCACATGCCGGTTATATTGCTTGGTTCAGGTTCTCATTTCGTCTGCCCAGTGAGGTAGGTTTTCAGTTGTTGGAAGTGACCAGGAGGTCAGATGGAGGTTTGTGTAGTCTTGTTTTCTTGACGAAGTTAGTTTTATTTTTCTTTGTTAGTTTTTATTAATTTATTTATCTTTATTTTATTGGAAAAATCATTCCCACTAATTTATTTTTGATGTCTGGCACTAGTTTCCTTTCCAAGGGGTTCGGGAACTCCCATTGGGACATATCGCAGGCCAGCTCAGGTTTTCAGTTCGTGGTCGAACCAGGATTGGTTCGTGAAAAAATGGTATCAAGTGAAGTCCTTGATATATTGGATTCCTGGTAGATAGAGATAAGGATTTTAAAATATTAGGAGGTAGGTTACAGGTCAGTTCTTAATCACCACCGCTCGTGACGAGACCTGAGTTACTAGGGGTAGTCCGGGGTTTGAGTCTTTTTTCATGGGTTATTTTTGGATTTAGAGATAAAAATGGAGAAAAATCCGATCACATTGAGACCTCACATTGGGTGGTTATCCATGTGAAGCTCAAGTACCTGACTCATGGTTCTATTAGTTTTATTCCTTACATTGGGCATGGCTCACCACCATGTCGTCGGGTCAGGCATATGAACTAGTTCCTCATTTCAGTGGGTTGTTAATGGTTGTGTTTCTTTTTAATCTTGGTTTATGTGAGTGTGTCAAATGTGAAATTTATTTTGAAATGGAAAAGTGCTTCTTTTATATTGTCTTGAAATTGGTGATGTGGGATTTTAGAAGAGAGTGTATTGATTTTGAAAATTTGAATTTGTGTTTCGATTTGATAAGAGAAAGAAGTGTTCTAACCATGGTATTCTTTATGGAGGGTCACATGTTTGAACATATGTACGAAGAGTGCATGGGGGAACATGTTCAGAGAAGATTTAATTGGGACTGAATGAACGCACATGTGACTGTTCATAAGGTGTTGTAGGTGAGTTTCAAAATATAAATGAAATGGTAGTGTTTTAGAAAGAAAATTTTACTAGTGTTTCATTATGTTTGGATTATGTGACTATTACACTTTTCTTGGTATTTTTCTTTGATTGAGCTTTCTATTGATGTCAATAATAGTTTTATTTTTCACATTTTTCTATGTATGCATCCTAGAAAGGTTTCTATGTTTTCTAATGATTCATGCCCAGTTGTCGGTTCTTTTTGTTTGTTACCTATCTATCAGGATAATCAATGTATGTTAGAGGGAGTTGTATAGTTAGTAAAGTTAGAGTGGGACTTTAGGTTATTGGGAACTCTTGAGGGTGTTAATGTTCATACCATCCCATAGTTACTTGAGGGTTCAGTTCTGGACTAGTAAAGAGGGGGATATACCATCATTGTTAGAGTTTTTGGTGTGGTTAATGATGGTAAACTTCCACGAAAGTTCCCCATCTGGAAAAGAGTACATTCCGATGAAACCTGTCTCCAAGAAACCATATTCATCAGTGCTGAAACTCATTTTTTAGGACCGTTCTTGTGTGCCACCAGTGTAGCCAGTTTGGGAATTCTAAGTTGTCATCTTGCATCCTTCTGAAAATTTTCCACCATTATAGTCGTTTGAATCATTGGGTGGAAGAAGATGTTGGGGATTAGAGGATGTGAATGCCTGAATGAGAGGTAGGAGACGCTTCAGCCATCAGGGCCCTAACCATAGGTCTCGGGGTGAAGCTTGCAAACATTCAAGAGTTTATGAGGGTGTGTGGAACATTATTCCGGATCATGCTTTCAGCTTTAGGAAGAGAAATATCCAAGGATTCCTTGTTGTATTCTTGTCACCGTTGTATTATCAACCTCATTAGGGTGGTGTGATGATCTTGTTCTTCCACAATCCAATAGACCTTATCTTCTCTAACCATGGTTTCTACGTTACTCGGATTCCTTGAAGGGGTATTGGGCCGATGAATAAATGGACATGTTCTAATTTTGATTTTATTCTCAGTTGTGTTCATTATGGAGATTTTTGTTGAAATTAATGGGTGTTATTTCTGGGCTCTTTCTTACTACGGGAGCCTCTGTGGGTTTTCCACTAGTGTTTTTCAGTTCTAGGGGGGATCCCTCTCTTCCAGTGTCTCGGTGTGTCAGTTGGCCTCATAATGGTTTTAGATCTTATTTCTAATGGTGGAACTTTTTTCACTTGTTCTATAGAATTTGGGATAGACCATTTGGAAGTTATCACGTGCTTCTTCCCCCCCCCCCCCCCCTCATCGTGGTGGTATGTTTGCTTTTTTATTTTTGTGTTACTGGAATCCTTATAGTTGGGAGAACCCTCCCATGTTCTCCACTGGTTTTGGGTGTGGTTTCATTTGGGTTGGTCGGGTGTGACTTAGGGAATAAACAGTCACCCTGAAACTCCATGTTTCTTTTGGATGCATTCATGAATGGACTCAATTCTTGGCTATCTTTTGGGTTGATGACTTTCTAGGGGCAGAAAGTATATGTGGTGGGAGGAATTTTCACACCCTAACCTCAGACTCCCTTTTATTTTATTATTTTCTCAACCTCACATCATTTGGACAAGGTTTAGTTGGGTCCCTATTTGATTTTTTAGATGTTTGATGTTTTTGGTTGGTCTCAGGCTAGTGCGCGGTCAGTAAACCACTAGCAGCGACCGTGAATTCGGTCCTAGTAAATGTGTGATTGCCCAATTGTAAAAATAAAAAAAATATTAAATAAATAAATTGAGTGAATTAAAAAAGGAATCTAAATGGAACTTTATAATGATAAAAAGTTTAATTTTTGAACTATAATAATGATAATACTATTGTGCAGATGAAAATATTATTATTATTTAATTTCATAACAATACTATGATGGTTAAATTATTAAAAATATAATTATTATTTAAAATGAAATGATTTTTTTTATCTTTTTAATTATTATTAAGTTTACTATTGGTTTTATTTTGTTGTGTTATTATTATTATTATTATTATTATCATTTTACTATTAATACTATTGTAACATTGATAATATTATTATCATTATTTAAAACAAAATAAATGACGAATTTTTTTATAGAAATTTTTTTTTGGTTTTTTTTTTGTTTTTTTTGTTTTAATTTTTTTTTGGGAGAAACCCCTATAGAGGTCGATTTTCCTTCCCCCTCTTGGTCTGCTACATGGCAGTGCCCCCCCCCCCCCATATAGTTTTTCCTCGTGCGTAGCAGCCATCCACCTCCTACCCTCCCATCGTGTCACTCCCTCCTGCCACCATCACAGCCGGCGCGCCCCACTGCGCCTCTACCTTGCAGCTGTCGTCTAGCTGCTGACCGCCTCCCGGACTCCCATCATGCCGCCACCGTCCTCCCCCATCATAGATAGCACGCCCCACCATGCCTTTGCCTCACTACCATTATATAACAAGCACAATACACTTCACTGGTAAGTACTCTTAAGTCTTACCTATGTTTTCTTAAACACGTAGGGTTTGATTAAACCCTAATTCTTGGGGTTAGTTTTGGGGGTCTGGTCATAACCCGTTTAGTTTGATCTTTCAGTTTCATGTTGGTCGAAAGTTGTTTATGGTGCAGCTAGGGTTTGATTAGGGTGTGAGGTGGTTTTGCATCTTCTTTTCGGGTGTTCTTCATTGGTTGAGGTAAGAACCCATTACACATATTCTTTAAATTTAGATTAATTTTTTTACATGATTTTTTCGGCTCTTTTTATTGCTAAGTTGGCACTTAAAATCATTAGAATAAATTTTACCTTGTGTAATAATGTGTATTTTGACAGAAACCAACTTTGTTATGATTAAATATTTTATTTAAATTCTGAAATTTTTCATTTTAATTGTTCAAGTGGTGAATGTTACGATATGGAATCTTGTGTGTGCCCATTTATTCATAAAATAGGTTTTTGAACAGGTGTTGTGTGAGTAAATCCATGTGATACTCATTAAAATTATTTTATAAATTTTTAACTGGTTTATTAAGTATTTTAGGTGGTGCAGATTATGTTTTGGAGAAATTTTCAAGTTCACTTGATTTTAAAATAGGGTTTAATGAGTGATACATTTTTGTTAAGTGGTGCACACCATTTTATTAAGAAATAGCCCGGTTAGATTTTGCAATGTTTTAGATATTTTTTTTTGAATTGTTCAGAGAGTGAAATTCGTGTTTTTAAGGTCACTTAATGTGTGGATAGATTTGGAATAGGGTTTTAAAGAAAAGTGATATACATTATATATTGAACTTGATGTGCATTTGTTTCTTATATGAACTATAATGTCTTAATTAATGAAAGGCCTATTTTGATTTTTTTGGTTTATGTGAGTCCTTGGTACTTTTGGTCATGCATTGGACTTTTTTTACTTAATTTTGGCAATCTTTTGTGGTTATAGGGAATTTTTGGTCAATAATATAGGGCATGCATGCATATAATTAAGGTAAATATATATATAATATATATATGTCATCCAAGTACGTATTCTCTTATGGCGTAGGGAATACGTGAATTGGATTATGGATATATGTATATATAGAGGTATGTGTGTGCAAGTGCGGGGTAGTTACGAGTGGTTGCAGCCATTTTTTCAAGATCCAAAGAATTCGGCCAGACATGGTACCCCTTTGATGTAGGAGAACCCATGAATTACCTTTTACATTTCTTTTCCCTTGATTCTTAGCATTTCAAATTAATTTATTAACTTATTGCACACCCCTATGGTACCTCTAGTGAGTTTTCTATTACAATTTCAAGTTGAATGATTTTATTAACAATAGGATTTTACATGATACATAATTTATACTCTTGCGTGTTTGTGTGAAAAGTTCCCGATGAAATGTCAAATTAACATTCAAAGGTAATTTGGAAGGGCAAGTTATGTTTTCTCCACTAAAATAATTGGTTAAGTAGGTTTGGAACATTTTTTAGGTTTTATATGTGAAATAAGGTGTTTTTCTTTGATTTATTTTAGAACATGATTTTGAAAGAGCTTCTAGATTTGGAGGCATGTGTTTTATTTTATAAATGAGTGAAATGGGTGGTTTTGGTTGGAAAGTAAATTATGGGTTTATGAAATTAGATTTAAATGTTTTGATCAGTTTTAGAGTGTCACATTGGATGAAGGCACAACCATGGGTGCATTAGGTGCACACATCGTTGGGAAATTAAGTGAAAATTTCACACTTGAGCTAGTCTCCCTCATGAGTACCTCTTCTACCCTTATTCTTATTTTCCCCAAAATGCTTCCATGTTTTCCAAAAATTGGGGAAGTGGTACTTCTTATGTTCCAAAAATAACATCAAAAGGGTTCCTATGGTTTGGATCTGTTGGCCTTGAATCATGGTTGGGTGTGTGTGTGTTTGAAATATATGGACCATTTTTTATCTTCTGAATGTTTGGTGTGTTTAAATTTGGTTTTAAAGATCACTTGGGCACTTTTGGTGAACTCTTTATTTAAGGGCCCGTTAGGACACTTTTTTATAAAGATGGTATTTGGGTTTGTTTTGAAATGGTTAATTAATTTTTTAATAAAAGGTCAAGCATTGTGATTCTAAAGGCCTGGTTTGCATTTTAAATTGGATCTTTATAAAAGGATTGATGTGTGGGATTTGTATGATGCCAGTTTGTCATATTTGAAACATTATGTTTGGAAAACCCCTCTTTGGGTATGTCTCTAACCTCAGTTGTTGATCATGAGATAAGAGGGTACTTGTTATAGTAACACATTTGGGTAATTATTATTTAAGGCAAGGGACTAACCATGAGTTGGTCGGGTGGTTCCGGATTGTGTAGTGTGCTTGTTTAGATATGAGGATTTTTGTTTTAATGATTGGAACACCCCTTCGTGAACATAGCATAGAAACCGGGCATATAAAAAAGGTTTACTGAGAACAATTATTGCATTGGAAGTTCATGTACTCTCCAACAGCCCATTATAGGTTGACATTTAGAATTATTGCTATGGGATTGGGCCCCTTAGTCAGTCTTAAGAATGGGTGGATAGGCGTTAGGGTGTTTCATTCTGTCATCTGTGGCATGCTACCAGGGATGGAGTCACATGGATTAGTATGTTATATTCTTCCTATGAGTTCTTAGGTTTTCCTTAATCCTTTTATATGAGCACTATTAGTACCATTTCCCTTACTGTGTGTAGAATCCTAATCATGACCATGGTTTTGGTCTTTTCTTAGAATAAATTCTATGTATGGTTGGTTATAAAAAGGATTTCAAAGTAGCTGTTTCAGAAAAGTTTGTGTGATCCCCTCTTTATTTATTTTCCTTGTTTGTGAATTATTAGGGAAATGGAATTGTGATTGTTAATTTTAAAAATGCATTGTATATTTGAAAACCTTATTTTTATAACTATAGTTAAAACTAGTATTATTGGACTATTTTGGAATTTTGAAATTCATGGATTACGTTGTTTACTTTGGCATCCCTACTAAGAATTTTAATCCTCACACCTATCATACCCTTTCAAATTCAGTTTCAATTGCTTGGTTTAGGATATTTTTTCATCTTCCCGTGTAGGGCTGGTTGTTAGTTTTTGGAGGTGAACAAGAGGTCACATGGAGTTATGTGTGTTCTTGTTTTCATGACGCTTCTAGTTTTCTTTTTATTTGTTAGTTTTTGATAATTTATTTGTCTTTATTTTATGGGTCAAATCATTCCCATCTATTTCGTTTTCATTCCTGACATAAGTTTTCTTCCTGGGATAATCAGTAATTCCCTTCAGAACATGTCATGGGCCGGCTAGGGTGACCGGTTCTTGGTCGACCCAAGATTGGTTCGTGACATGTGGGGTGGATTATACTATTAATTGATAAATTTTATTTAGAAGAGTTGTTTTTATATATTGTTATTGTTGTTGTTGTTATAAGTTGGTTTAGTATCTAAAATAAGAAACCCACCTTTTTTCTTCCTATATATCAATCGTAAGATACCTCTCTCCCAAGAAAGATGTTTCATCTAATAATCCACACTTATATCAATTGACAATCCTCTATGGTTTGAGGTGGGGTTATTTTTTTCTTCATTATTTGGATTTATCTTCTCCTGTTTCTGCCTCTACCATGGAATCAGACATTTATTTTCTACATTAATTATTTTATTTAGGGTATTCCATGAATTCAAGGGTATTCCATGAATTCTTGGGAATTCCTCCATCTATTATAGGTATTTCATTATTAATGATCACTAGATGACAAAATGAGTTACATGAATAGAAATTAAATCCTATAAGTCAACGCATGACACTCCAATTTTTTTTTATTCTATATAAGTCTAAATAGGTCTAGGTGAAGGGGTTTTTAATTTTAGTTTTTAATTATTTATGGTTTTAGGCATTGGTGACTGATATTATAGTTATTTTTCAGGATAAAATTGAACTAAATGTGGGTGAGGTGGGTGGTTCATGATTTTTTCCATTATTTTACTAAAAGCCTACTCTTCTTGAACAATTTTTTTAGGGAAAATTATTTTATGTTCTAGTTAACATTTTTATTTTCAGTCTATTAAAATTAATTTATTTTTTTAATTTTTGAATTTTTTTAAAATTATATTTATTCTATTTATTAATAAAAGTGATTTGTTTGAAAATTTTAGTGTTTTTGTTCAATAAAATAGAATATATATTGGTTTTAATATTTTAATGAAGTTAAATTTGATGTTAAAATGTTATTACTTTTGGAAAAGGTTATTTTTTTATATATTCATTTATGCTTTGTTAGAATTTCAGATTGAATTAAGTCTTTATTTATATTAAAATAATTTTTATATAATAAAGGTTATGTCTGATTATACACTAATATATTTTAGAATTTTAATTTTTTTTGTTTTGAATTATATTATAAAAATAATATAGGTATTTGATGGGTTGTTTTTGTGATTATGGTAACAAAAAATAAGTTTACAAATCCTATATATTGTTTAAATTGAGTATTTGTTATAATATTTACCGTTATTCTTTTTTGTTTCAAAGTTATTTTTTTATCAAAAACTATAGTTATTGATATGGGAATTATTTTAATTTTAGTGGATTTTAATTATGATTAAATAAATGGATAAATGTTGGTGGTTTTCATGAAAAAGTAAAAATTTTGTTGATCAATATTAGGTAAATATATATCTAGTTTCAATGTGATTTTTTAATATTAAAGAATATTTTTATGATAAGAGAGCCTATATTTGACCATGTTTCTCTAAATTTGGTATTTTTTAAACTTGTTTTATTTTAAATTTATGTATCATAATAAAGTTTTCTATGAAATATAGTAAAAATATATTTTTCCCATTATTTAGATTTAATAATATGATGTTTCTAAAGAACTATTGTCATTAAATGAGTTTTTAAGAAAATATTAGTTTTTTTTCTATTTTTAATAGGTGAAACATTATTTTTCTAGAATTATTTGAGTATTATATATTTTAAGGGAAAGATTTGGGTTCAATAATTTGTTTTGAAAGTTTTTATTCAAAATTATAGTTGCTGGTTTTGGAATAGGGTTGACTAAAAACGTACTCATTAAATAAAATGATTCTAGGTAAGATTTTTTATATAAAATTACCATAGTACTTGTTTTAGGATTCTTTTAGTATGATAATTTATATTTCTCATTCCCTAAATATGATATAATATTACTAGTGTTTATGGTTTCAGGGTATTATGTAAAATTTATTGAACCTCATGACCAATGTGACAGATTGAGTATCCCCAATTTTTTTTAGAGATTTCATGACTTTAGAAGAGTAGAAAGGGTGTTAAGAGGCGTATTAAGGGTAGATATTTTAGTTTTGTCCATCTGAGGGGGGAAAGGCCCATCGTGTTCCCCATCGTGGGGGAAATGTAGGCATTATGGTCATGATGAGTTTCTTTTTTTGACAATTGGTGAAGTCAAGGTTAGAAAAACCTATTTAGATGAGTTAATTTATCATGGTAGTTCACCATTTCATAGTGGACCCCATTTCAGAGAGCATGGTTATTGGTAAAGTCCTAGTAGAGTTTATGTGTAAAATAGGGAGATATTTTATATACTGTGGTGGTGGAATCCTTGTGTAGTGTGTCTATGGAATTCCACTATGGGAAACATAGAATATTGAAATGGTTGTTTTGGAGGTATTTAGTAAAGTCTTTATCCGCCTGTGCCAATAAGTTGGAAATGACAAGCATGGTTTCTCTACAACATGGTCCAAGTCATTGATTACTGAAAATAAAGAAACAAATTTCTCTTTTATGTTATGGTAGTCATAGTGATTATCATACCCATTTCTAATTGGTCGAAACAACTTCCAAGATAATATTGATAAACCATTTTGAATGATGAATTTTATAATATACCTTTGACTAGTTATACTACAACAATGGTTTTCCGGTATGCTCGATAAATAATCATTATCCTCCTTGGATCAAGTTTCACTCATTCCTTCAAAACGCAGTTGTCCATAGATCCTTTTCAAGTTCCATCTAGATACTTTCCTTGAGTGATAAAGCTCCAAATATATGATGTTGATTTTTCATTATTCATGGTACCCCTCTTATAAACTTTTTCATTTTATATTTTATCCCTTTTATCCTAGATGTTATAACAGTGAAGCTTCTATAAGTTGGGTGGATATCAAAATATGTTTTTATGATGGTCTATCATGGATTAATTTTGTGGTTGTATCTTTCTAGTTTAGATGTGGTTTATTCTTAACTCTTCCACTCTTTTGTGGTGTTCATATGAGGATTCATATCATGGTATGGGTTTTCAAGAATATTCATTTTATTTACAATTACATAAGGAATTAAAATGCTATTATCACTGGGTGAATGGTATGGATAGGTCTAATAAAAATAATGAATTGGGTTAATGAAATCTGGAGGGGAATGGGTTAATTTCATTAGACTTACCAAATTATATGATATTGTTTCTGTGTTATTTATTTTTAATTATCGATTGTTGTTGTATATTCCATATGTGTGTTATTATTTAAATTTCTAAATCACCTGCATAATGTGTAACTCAATTATAGATAGTAATTGAAATGTTTTTATAAAATTATTAATTTTTTCAGTGTTATACATCAATGAATTGATGAACTAATGTTAATGAATTCTTTTAAACAGGGAATTTGGATGTTTTGGCTGTTTTAATTGGAAGCTATATTCTTGATGTGATTTGTTTATTACTTTTATTTGTGAGAGATTGATGCTATATTTTAATGTCTAGTTCGGGTTTGTTGGTGTGGATCTTACTATAGACATTGTGGCTTCCTCCCAACATTTGGAAAGAGGAGATGTGTTTGTTGTGGTGGAATGATGTTGTAACTTGTTTCATGGTTAATGGATGGTTTTGTGCTACATTATATGGCATTTGGAATATATTATTAGGAGGTTGTATAAAAATTGGTTGGTAGTTATGGGGAATGTATTATATTTTTAAAGTTTCTATCGAATGTGATTAGTAATATTGAATATTGAATTGGGTAACAAATAAACATAAAGTTGGAAATGGATAAATAATGGTATTCCATTAAATATGGATATGAACTTCACAATTAATATAACTTTTCTTGTAATAGTAAATCTATAAATAGTTGAATAATATGATTAAATGAGAATTTCAAGATTGTTGTTGTGGTAGTTTTGTACATGAAGGGGTGTTGGTTTATGGTGTAGTAATTATAGGCGATTTTTGTGTGGGTTTGTGGTAGTATAGTGGTTATAATGGGTGTATCAATGTTGTTTTGGTGTGAGACACTGGGTTTAGATTACGTGTTTTTCTTTATATATCTTTCATATTCACAATATTTCATATGCTTTACACCTGAGTTAGACAGCCCTACCATTTCCCAAATGGTTTGAGTTTTTTGTGTTTCCCCTACCATCCATGTTGATAATGTAATGGATGGTTGATTACACTTTCCTCTTAGATATCTCTTCTAGGTGCAGTAACCACTATGATGGATCACTATTGGTATAATTATACAATATATAAATAGATTAATGTTATGTAATGTGGTATACTAGCAGAATTATTGATGAGAATTTGAAGATGATACATAGTGGGGGTCATGCACGGTAAGAGGTAGATATGAAGTGGATTTCCATTATTTTCATGTTACCCTGTAGTGACATATATGTGATGAGTAATAGATGTGTGGTTATGGTTTGGAATATAGTTGTGAATATGTGATGACGATGATGATGTGATTACAGTAAATATAATGGTGATTACATGAAATATAGTGTTCTTCTGCATGACTTTGATTTCAAATATGGTATGCGTCTTCATGGATGTATAAGGGAATGAAATTATCTGGGCATTTTCTATTGTGGTGTGAGAGATTAAAACCAGTTGGAGTGGTTACGATTTACTTATTTAATATATTCCATGGATGTTATTTTATTATATTTGGATTTGATATTGGGTGATAAATCCTTGGTGTTATGGATTATTAGTTGGACTTATAGGTGTTTGTTAGTTATACAATTTATTCATATAAGTAATAAAATACTTCTTCATGTTTTCATGAGAGGTCATGAGAATGATCGTATTGATTATAAAAATATTCTCACCCAAATATAAAAAAATAATATTCTAATTTTAAGGAGGTATTCAGTTATTAAGACAAATATTAGTTACTTAGAGATATGGATGGGGTTATTGTCATATGAATTTTTTTGGTATTTTTTTGGGTCTTTTTATATGTATAACATTTTCATGAATTATTTTTATTATAGTATATTGGTTTTATTTTGATATGATGTTGATTTGTGATTTTTTACTATATTCTTAGATTTTATTATTATATTATATCCCATATTTACCATTTATAGACTTAGTATTAGTCAGAAACATGTGTTCTATTGGAGAAAAGCCTCAAGGATCAACCTCGTCCTAACTATAGGCCTAGAAATGGGTTCTAAATAGGGGTGGTTTGTGACATAAACAAACTATGAAATAGGATTGGTAATTAATTATATAACATGAAAAGATTTTAGGATATGTTTATTTTTAAATAAATTTAATTTCTTTTTGATCTTATAGAGAACATAACCCCGATATTTTAATATAATTCTATCTTCTACAGTATATACAACACGCAACAATTTGATTAAATGAATTGAAATACACTATTAAAATATTATAATTTTTAAACAACTATTATAAATTACTTATTAAATTGAAGGATGTAAATATTATTAACAGTAATAGGAAACATATATAAGTATATTAATCAATATAAATTTCATTTTTAATACTATTTAAATAAACACTTAAATATTAGTAAAGCCATTTTATATGTTTTCTTCAAAAAAAATTATTAGTTTATATGAGAAAATAATATAATTAGTTTTTTACACTTTTGTAAAATGTATTTGATAAAATAACTTTTTTACAAAGAATATTATTTATATTTTTAGTGAAAATGTTTGGGATTTATCTGAAAAGTTTTATTTTCTACTGAATAGTGAAAATTACTACTATTTATTGAATACTGTAATTTTATTTGGAGAATCTGAAAAGTACCAGTTTTTAAAAAAAATAGCAAAAAAGTAAAATTATATATTATATTATCCAAAATTCAATTAAGTTAATTGGAATCAAATTTATTGTACAATTTGGTATAAAAACAATTTTATACATAAATGGGAATTTTTTTAGAACTTTTTTTCCCATTGCGTTTTTCATTTTAATATTAAATTAAATTCTTTATCTTTTGGGAATTCATTTTTATATATCATATATGGTTTTTTAATAATTACATGAAAATTTATTTAATAGGTTCCTTTTATTTTTGGACATTATAAATAGTTACTACTATAATTGTTTTACCATGGAAAATGGTAAATATGGTAAATAAGTTTAAAAATAAATTAATAATTACAAAAAAAATGACCACAAAACATGCCTAAATAATATTTTATGAGTCCATAATTTCCATACATTTAGAATATTTAGATATATATACTTTTTTAAAATTTTATGACATTATTACGATTATAATATTTAATTTTAAGTGGATTAAATAATTTCACACTCTTGTTTTTGATAACTATAGTATTTTTAACATAATAGTAAAAAAGGATAAATTTTTTATATATAAAATTTTAAAATATATATGATATATATTCATCATGTTATTTTTTATTAATTGTTTTGAATAAATATTTACCTTTAATTCTCACCCAACAGTCACAGAGTAATTATTTAATTAATTAAAGAAATAAAATAAATGATATAAAAATCATTAAAAGTGGTAAAAATTGATATAATTAATGTAGAAAATAATTTATAGATTCAAATGATATAATAGAGAAGTATGGATTCATTGGATTCAAATTCATTTTTTTTATTGATGTTATTACAGTCAAACAAAATGAATAGTTATAAAGTTGTCATTATTAATATTTAAGGAAATTAATATTTTTTTTAATTATTTAAAATTAATTTAAATATTATATTTTGATAAATTAATGGTATATGGTTAATAACATATATCATGATCCATTTTACGTGTATTTCATTTGTAATTTTAGAGCAATATTATTGACCATTAGATGTTAGAAATGTTTAATAGTATGTTAATGGTCAAAGGGTTAACTGGTGGTTAAAACTAATGGATAAGGGTGAAAAAATATCCAAATCATGTACAAATAGTATTAAATGAATTTATTTATACATGTATCTTAACAATAATTTAATAATATCAATTTTTATCTATTTATACATGATAAATAATATAAATTGATTTAATATTTTATGAATCCAAAAAGTTATCCTCACCTCAAATATAGAAGGGCACATCCTCCCTTACTTATTTACACAAAATTGACTTATATAGCTCAAAAAACACTACCCATTACTCTTATAGACTTTATTTTCAATTTTGTATGGTTATAAAACTTCAAAAATATAAAACATAGAGTTCCTAAGAAGATATCTAAAGGGGGTTTACTTAAGAAGAGGTAATCATCTTTACCGAGTCTTTCAAGTTCAGTTCTTCTTATAATTCCTCATCATATGTTTTAACCTTCTTGAAATAAAAAATCATGTATCATATATATACTTATATTTTATTATTTTTATGGTACAACCACATTCCCTCTCTTTTCTGTCCTATTAAATATGAAAACATCGCTCGTGCATACGTACGACTTACTATCACCACATAGCAGTGTAAATCATTTTTCATCACTACATTAATTGGATTGTTATAAAGAATAAAATAACATGATTATATGATAATTATTACATAATTATACCTCTATAATATTAATATTATATTTATCTTCATACCATCCAATCCTTTGGTAAATGATAATGTTGCACGTGTGTATGTGTTGACTACCATCTCCACGAAGCGATGTGATTTGTTTTTCGTTTCTATTTTACATGGATGGTAATGAGTATATATTTAATGAAATTTTATATGATATATATGATATAATTATTATCTATTATGGGTGAAATATTATTCACCTTTCTTTTACTCCAACCATTAAAAATTGAAAACAATTTTCATGTATATGTACGTCCTACTATCTTTATGAACAGGGTAATTTAGTTTATATATAAATATTATATGGATTACCCTAAATATTAATATAATGAATATATATGATATTTAACTAATTATTAACATTGATTTTTTTTATTTTACCTTGATAAAATTAAAATAATCGAAATTATAAACCAAATAATACATGAAAAATGAAGTAGTTACCACCTGAAAGAGTGATTTTAACAATGAATTGATAAAAAATGGGTGAAGAAAATTTACAAGTAAATAATATATGTAATTATATATATTATTATTGTTATATAATAGATATATAATAAATATGTATGTTTATATAGGTTTTTCGAACATATACAATGGAAATCTAACTAAGGTAAGAGTTTTTACCCTCACTTTCACTTCTGTGACACATATTCCATATTCATCCCCTATTTCTTTTGTGTGGTTTATATAATTTCAATTGGATATAATAAATAACTAATCTCTTCGTATTAATGGTATTTAATGTTTTATATTATTTTATTTCTTCCATGGGTATTAGGATTCGTAAGAAACACATGTGGTAAGAGTTTAATTCACAATCTCATCATTATTCCAAATTTGTTTTTGTTTAAGAATCCATTTGGAAATATTTCATTTCCATTTCCATGTTTTCTAAAAAAATAAATTTTTTTTACTAAAATAATATGATTGGTAAAATTAATTTTTATACTTGTTCTAATTTTTCAAAACTTGTTTAAAAGGAATATTCGTTTCCTTTTCGGAATGAGATACTTTATGAATTTTCAAAAAAAATGGAAGAAATTTTTTTTAATATATAAGACATTAATTTATTTTCCCTCAATAATGAATAACTTTTTATTTTTATATTCATTTTAATTTTTAATATATTATCTTAAAAGAAATTTTATTCCTTCATTTTTGCAGTGTTTTTTAAAGTGATTTTCAAAGTTAAATAATGTTTTTCCTCAAGAAATATTCCAGTAATCTTGTTAAATTACCTTCATCCCTGTATACATTTCTCTCTCAATCATATGTTGAGAATGTACTCTAATTATACGATTCCTCATATTTTGTTATATTTTTTGTGATCATTTTGATTTTTGAATGTATTGATATTCTATAAGAATAGTTCTTCTAATAAAGATATTTATTGATTTTCATTACGTCATATTGATTATGATATATTTTTTATTTATATGATGAAATAATTGGAGGTATTAAGTGATGGGAAGGTCCTTTTATAGCCCCTTGATGCATCAGTAGGCTTTATGAGACAAACTAGCTTGGGTTTTGTCGGACCCCTAACCCATTTATTCAAATATCAAGGAAAAACAGAATCTCGTAGTTTCAGATGTATTTTCCAAGGCCTTGATGGTATATTTTTGATTTTCAACATTATTCTTCATATCATTATGAAATAATTTAATTATGTCCATGTGATTATATTATTAGTTTTTATATCCAAGGATAAGTTTCTATCTCATGAGATCTCTTATATGACATTATTTGATCATCATATATTATTTCCATTTAATTCATGCCTTATTTTGATTCTATTATATGAAACCCCTTATTGAGCACCCAATATCACCACATTCTTATGTTTCCTTTACCCAGGATGCTAGGAAGTGTTTTATGATTAATATTTAGGGATATTAAAAAGTCAATAATTGTGTTCTTGAATAAAAAAATATATTTTTTTATGTTTTCAAATGTAATATGAAATTATAGTATGTATACTGTTTTTCAATACTACTAAACAATCAAGTCCTCTCGGAAATGATTGATTTTATATTATTCCAACATAAAAATTCAACCACTAATTTTGCGCTACAAAAATTAGGGAATTTATATTTTTTTATCAGAGATATATTAGTAAAAACCATATGAAGTATATTTTGGAAAACATAAATTAAATATGTTAACCTTATATTGAACCGTGAAAATATTTCCAAAGAAACCAAGATTAATATATTAAGATTAGTTTTCAAATTAATTTAAGTGTTTCACTATTTTAGAACATATACATTATGATTATTATAATTATAATATAATCTAGTGTATTCCAATATTTAGAAATGCCACATAGTGGAACAAAGGGATACTGTATCAATGCACATAATCCATATAGTGTTTTCCATATTTGGAATATAATAAAGATGTATATGGTATTAAAGCTAGAGATGAATAAATTATAGCAATATTGGGAAAGTTGAATCTTGTTACGGATAATAAACTTGCACATATGGATCATTTTTAGGATCCAAAACATGATGAAACAACAATAGACCACTTCATGTGTTTAAGAATTCATTGTTTAATGGGACTAAAAAACAATTTGTAGAAGGGAAATAGATAAGTTCTTTATATAATATATTTTTCTCTTGGTGAAGTAATGAATGGGATACGGTTTTCATGGTATTATGTCATCTCTTTGGGCATGAAGATCAATCATGGTTATATATTCAAAACACTTAGGATGAAGTGGAAATTGTAAGAATGCAATCAAAGTATTTTAAGGAAATATTCTTGGAAAAATATTTCCTCGTGATCAATGAGCATATATAGAGATAAAATTCTAGATTCTAATACAAAAGGAAGAGGAAATTGATTCAATGTATGAATCCAACCATACACGGTTTGAAAGTCTTGTTTTCGACTTTATATGTAATCCTAATATTAATATTGAATATTTCTTTTATAGTATTAATCTAATCCATTATAGGTAACTTGTTTCTAACAAATTATCATCACATAAGGATATTGAATCATGTGCTTTCAAGATAAAGAAATAATTCTTCAAGTGTTATGATCCCAAAGGAATGAAAGTTAAGAAAATAAGGTAAGAACAAAAAATAGATAAAGGGAATAAGGGAAAGTATAATTTTACCACATGTGATTATTATGTAAATGAGCACCCTAGTGATTGTTTGAATGGAATAGGACTTTGATAAAAGAACGGAGAAAAATTACACCATGATCGTGATTATATGAGAAATAAATAAGTTTCAAATATACAATGATTTAAATTTAAGGAGATATGGCACACCAAAAATTAATTCCCCAAAGATACAAGGTAATATAGCTCAAAATAAGCCAAGGGATAAAGGTAATGTTTATGCTATTACTATAGAAGAATTGGAATTATTAAAGTTTTCAAGTATTTGGAATCAAAAATTATGTTTTATATGTAGTATGGTTTTAATAATAATGAAATATATAAAGACAATTCAAAATTTTTATTAAGTATTTGAAATCATATGTTAAATGGAATTGATAACCCAGAAAATAATTTATTTGCAAGGTAGTATTTTTTAAAATATTTGAAAAAGGGAAATATTACCCTAATATGTTATTTATATTGAAATGAAAGTAAATGGGATTTCATAGGTGACCATGAAAATAACTAGTTATTTGATTAATGATGTAATTTATTACTTTTTTCTAATTTATGGAATATATTTGAAAATATGAGATATTATTTTTGGAAGCATGCATGTTTTCATTAGGTATTTATGATTATTAAATTTAACATCTTGTTTTGGGAAAATGTGTGATCAGTATATTTACATGTTATGTTAATAGAAACATTATGGGGGGATTAATGATATGTTTATATAGTGACCTTATTCCTAGATTTTTTTATTTTTGAATATTTTTTGTAATATTTTGGAGGAGCATAAAATTAAATATGTATGGAATTGATTAAATTGAACTTTGGATATTATATTTTCAGTTATATTATCATTTATCATATTGGATAACCTGTTATAACAATTTGGGTTTCGGTAAATATTTTGAGGCCCAATGAATGGCCTTTGGATCTTTTGATTCAATAAAAATGATTCCATCATGAAGAATTCATCCCGAATATCCTTTTCCAGGTGTAATTGATGAAGTGGAAGTAAATCAAATCACAAAAAAGTTATCAGATTTTTCTTATGACCTGGAAAGAATCAAGTGTGTTTAATTTCACAATTGATTTATCTAGGGATTAAAATAATCCATCGACATTAGGAAAATGAACTAGAAATAAAAACAATTATCTATTTACTTAAATTATTTAGAAGTCAATGGCCTTATAACATATCAAAAAATTTAATTTTAAGATTGTTACCTTTCTCATTACTATGTTCTCTAGAACCCTCTATTAATCATTGGGAGTTAGTTTTTTTCCATGTCCGTATTTTTACATCCCAATAATATACTCTTATTGAGAAACTAGGTTTTGTGATGAAATTTTCATTTCCCTTTCTCTCTTTTGAATAGGAGGTTTTATTAAAACATTTATTATATATGTTTTACATAAAGGAATTTTTATATATAAAACCCTTGAATATAAAAAAATATCAAATTTCTAGGGTGAAATTTTTTTCAGGGGGAGAATGTAACACCATAATATTTAAGGTTATGTTTTTTAAATAAATTTTTTTTCATTATTAGATTATAGTTCACACAGCCATGATATTTTAAAAGTATTCTAGTTTCGATGGTTTATACAAGACGTAATAATGATCTTAAACAAATTATATTACACTAATAAAATATTATTATTTTAACATGACTGTTATAACCTAGCTATTAAATTAGTGACTGTCAATATTATTATACATATTAAGAAACATATATATATCCTAATTAATAAAATATTGTTGATTAAATCTTAATAAATAAACACTTAAATTTTAGTAAATTTTTTTTAGCTATTTTCATAAAAAATGATATTAATTTCATTTTATGGGAAAATAATATTATTAAGATTTTTAAATTTTAAAAAATGTATTTGATAAAATGAACTTATGTTTTCAAAAAACCATATTAAAATTTCTCTACTTCTAATTTTTTTTGTAATTTTCTAAATTGTTTTATTTTATAATGAATAATAACAAATACTACTTGTTATTCAAAACTGTATATATATTTCATTCTTTTTAAAAGTAATTTTTTTAAAAAAAGTTTAAAAGTAAAATCTGTTCTATTATATTTTTCATAATTTAATTAATAAAATTTTAAGCAATTTTATTTTTGAATTTTGTATAAATAATTCAATACTTAATAATAATTTTTTCAGAAAAATAGTTTTTCATTGTGTTTTCTCTTTACAATATTAAATAAAATTATTCCAATTTTTCAAAATGGAATATTAAATATTGTATCCCAAATTTGGAATCATATATTTAAAATTTAGTAAATATTTTTTCTTTTATTTTTGGTCATTATGAATAATAACCAAAGTAATTTTTGTTACCACAGTAAAGTGCAAATCAGGTAATTAATATTAAAAATAAAAAGATAAGCACTAAAAAATGACCATAAAATTAGAATAAATTGTTATTTTATGAGTAAATTTTATAAATAATCCTCCAAAATTATGTTATATGACATTTCATTTCCATTTTGATAAGATTATAACCCTTAATATATTTAATGTAAACAAAAGTAAAAAATGTAACACACTTGTATTTATTAAATATAATATTATTATCATATGTATAACCCGATAATATATTCAATTAAAAATATTTTTTTGAAATATATATAATTTATCTTCTTTATGGTATTTAATTTTTAATTTTCTTGTAAATAATTATTTACCTTAAATTTTTACACAATGTTGACGTATTAGTTATTTAATTAATGTGAAAATTAAATAAATGATATTAAAATCATTAAAATTAATTTAAAATGAAATAATTAATGTGATCCATGTATTTTATAGATAAAAATGATATATTATTGATGTTTGGATTCATTTTATTTTAATTTATTTGTTTTATTGAAGTTAGTTAAGTCAAACAAAATGATAGTTCTAAAATTGACATTATTGATATTTTTTGAAAATAATATTTTATTAAATGATTTTAAATTCAAAAAAATATTATATACAGAAAAATGAATGTGGTAAGGATAATAAAATCAACCATTGTCCATTTACATATCTCTTTAAATTTTATTGAAACATTATTGACCCTGAGATGGTAGAAAATTTTAATTCTATGGTAATTATCAAAAGGGTTAATGGGGGTTAAAATTAAATGATAAGGGTGAGAACATATCCAAAACTTATCTCAATTTTATTGGAAGAAAATATTTAGACTTATATTCATATTATAATTTAATTTTATAAATTTTGATCCATTTTTACGAAATTAAATATTTATATTACGTTAATACTTTAAGAAAATCAAAAGTGCCTGTCACCTGAATTATGAAAGGGAACCTCTGCCCTAACTTATTTTAACCAATTTTAGAAATCTAGTTTAACCAAAACCTAAACATTACTCTTAAAAAATCCTTATATATGTTTTTTAGGTTCTAAACCTTTCATAATAGAAACCATAGGTCCATTAAAAATATATCTAAAGGGAGTTTACCAAAGAATAGGTAATCGTCTTTACCAAATATTTCAGGTTTATTTATTCTAGTACTTCTTCTTCAAGTGTTGAAACCATCCTAATATAATAACTAAATTATCAAAAATAAATTTAGTTGATATTATTATTATGTTAAAACCATATTCCATCTCTTTTACGTCCTATAAAAAGTTTAAACATTTCTTGTGTGTACAAACAGGTTACCATCCCTACATAAAAGTGTAACTCGATTTTCATTACAAATTTAATTGGTTAGTTATAATGATATAAATAATGAGTATATATTATAATTATGAAACAAATATTCCAATTAAATTATAATATCATGTATAATTTCTTGTATTCTAATCTTTTTGGAAACTATAATGTCACTCGTGCATACATGTGGACTACCACCTCCATAATGAAAAGTGATTCATTTTTTATATATACTTTACATAGTTGGTAATAAGGATGTATTTAATTAATTGAAATTATTTATATGATATAATAATGATTCATAAAATTTTAAATACTATTTAACTTTCTTTCGTTCCACCCTCTGAAATGTGAATAGAGTGCTTACAAATATGTATGACCTACCGCCTCCATGAATGGTGTAATTTATTTTATATATATATATATATTATAGATTAATATTAATATTTATATAATGAATATATAAATTATTTTAATATTTTGTAAAAACATTTAGATTTTTTAACCTTTATCAGTATATAATTATCGAAATTATTGAACCAAATCACACAAGAAAAACGAAGTAGCTACCACCCAAAATAATGATTTTAACAATGAATTGATAATTAAAAAGTGATAAAATATTATAAGTAAATAATATATTGTATAATATATATGAGTATGGTTTAGTAATATATTTATAATCAATCAATATTTTTTATACCGGATGTGAAAACATGTACAAATGAAATCAAACCTAAGGTAAGGGTTTCTCGTCTCACTTTTACTTTTGTGAGGAATAAGACATATTAACCACTTATTTTCTTTATGTGGTGTATATAATGAACCATTGATATTTTAAATCATGAATATATTTTTCTTCATGGTATCTATTGTTTCATTTTATTTTATATCTATCGTGGGCGTCATGATTCAAAAGAAACCCAAGTGGTAAGGGTTTAATTCACAATCTCATCATTATTGAGGATATATTTGGTTAAAGTCTCCCCTGATGAATATTTATCTTCTATATATAGTTTTTATAAAAAAATTAATACTCTCATATAATGTTTAGAATATATTTTTACACATTTTAAACTTTTTATAAAATTGTTTGAAATGAATCTCCTTATCTTTTTCGGAATGAGTCACTTTGTAACTTTGCAATGAAAAAATGGATGGAATTTTTGCTTAACATATATCAAATAATTTAATTATCCATAATATAGAAACAATATTTTATTTTAAGATCCATTTAAAATTTTTTAAGCTTATTTTTTAAAAAAAATATTCTCTTTCATATTTTTATATTTTGATAAAGTGATTTTCAATGTAAAAAAAGTTATTTTCATAAAGAAATATTTCATTAATCTATTTGAAGTATTTTTTACCTATGTAAATATTTTTTTGAATCATCTGATAAGAATTAAATATAATGATATGATTCATAGTATTTCTTTGTATGGTTTATAATCAGTTTGATTTAGTAAATTATTGTTATTCTGTATGGCTTATTCTTCCAATACAAATAGTTATTGTTCTTCATTAAGGAAAGTTCATTATGTTTTATTATTTATTCATATGAGGAATGAATTAAAATTATTAATTTAATGGTGGGGTATGATCTATCCCCTAGATATATTAGTAGGTCCTATGAGACCCACTATATTGTGTTTTGGCTAAGGCCTTACCCATTTATTCAGATGTCCTGGCACAAATCCATGATAATATTTTCAGATATCTTTTCCAAGGACAAGACGATATGATTCAGATATCCAACTTTTTTTCCATCATTGTGAATTCGTTTATTAATGTCTACTTGATTATTTTGTTAGTTTTTATATCCATAGATATTTTCCCATCTCATTTCATTACTAATATAGAATTATTTGATCATCATTTATTATTTTCAGATTATTCAAACCATATTTAATTTCCAATGTATGCATACCCATACTGAGCATGTAATATCACCACTTTAATAAGTTTGTTTTCCCTAATATGCTACAAAGTGTTTTTATAATAAATATTTAGGTATATTATAAAGGGAATATTTGTGTCCTCTAAGAAAATACTATTTTGTATTTTGCATTTTCAAATGTAATATGTATTTTAAGTATGCATCAAGTTTTCCAATACTACTAAACTATTCAATAATTTATGATGAAATTTATTGTATCTTATGCCAAGATAAAAATTCAAACACCTTTTCTGGTCTACTAAAATTTAGTTATTTACAAATTAAAAAAAAATTGGGTTAATATTGCTACCCATGTAAGTTAACTATGCCTAAAATGTTTGGGTCAGTTTGGACACCTGTATATAGATTAAATGTGTAATTTATTATATTGTGGATGGTCCATCATCAATACTATTTAGATTTATATGTATTAATTTATTCAAGGTCACATAGTTGAGTTTGAAAATATTAAAATGTACAGTAATTTATATTGATCATTAAAAAATATATATTTTTAAAATTTTTTGTCATCGCATATTTGTATATTGAGAAAATTATTTTTTGAAATAACTCATACATCATAAAACTTAAAAATAATTTAAATATTTATTTATAGTAATTATAAAATATCTTATGTTCTTTTTTGTATATTTAAATAGCAAAGGATATACATCAAATAAAGGGATGGTCTAAAATCCCAGTAAGTTGAGGAATAACATAGAAACAATAAGTGACATGAATCAATTGTACTACGGTGATCATAATCATAATAATAATATCTTATAAATGGTATCATATTTGTAATAATGAATTAATAATTTAATAATTTTGGGAATTTATCATATTCATAATAATGAAAAAACAAAACTTAGTTGTCAAATACAACAGATATGTTGTGTAGCATCATTATCTTGCATAACATATGTGTATAATAAAAAATAATAATTATAAGAAAAATATTGAATCGTTATCATTAATATTAGACATAACATCATGAGATATATCTCATTAACCAATTTATTAGATGGATATATAATTCTGGATCCACTGTTCACATCATAAAACTATCAGAATCATGCATTCCACATGGAAAGAGAACATAGAACAATTTTAGTCATGAAATAAAACCATGAAATGGAATATGTTTCACAAGTATGTCATGAGTAAAAATTTACATAATAACATTTAGGGTTTCTAAATGAATAATTAAGGTCATATATTTTCATAAAATTATATCATTCTTTGAGTGAAGAAGAAATGGTTCAAGAGAATTTAATGTAATTTTTTGGAAAATTAGATCCCTTCGAAAAGTAATTGTAATAGGATTAAAAATCATTTATAAGTGGAAGAAGTATTTATATATACTTAAATAAGAGTTAAAGGATATAGGAATCTTGGATTAAATACATAAGAGAAATATCCATAGCCAAAATATAGAGAAAGAGTAGATAACCCAAAAGGAAATAATTGGGTTCAGGAATTCAAACTACTTTGAATGCCATTTTATTTTATGAACTTTATAATTATTTTATAATAAACATGAATTTATAAAAGTAATGAAATTATTCTATAATATTTTTTCATTTATTAACTCTTGATAATTTTTAATCATTATACTTTTATGTCAATTTTACTTCTTAAATGTGTAGGGTTTTTATTATGTTTTGTTTAAAATTATAATGTCTTGTTTGATTTTATCATTTTGAGTACCTAAATATATAAATTAGTAAAATTAACTCCATAATATTAGAAATAAATTTATTTATACATTTATATATCATAATTAATTTATTATAACTATCCATAAAAAGGGTACTAATAAGATAATTGGTGACGTCCTTGTTGGTGGTTAATGGATATTTAATGGGAAATTTCATAAAGAGTATGTGAGAGATGTATAATATAAAAATATGTTGAAAATTTAATCATTAAAGTAGGTCAATATTGTTAATATATTGTTAAAATAATACTTAATTAATTTTTTATGTTTTCTATAGAATATAATATAATGATTGAGAAAGAGAAGATGAAATTGAAAGGGAAAAGACAAAAAATGATAAAAAAGAAACATAAAATCAGTAATACAATAGATATTTTATAATTGAAGAATGTAGAACCTTGAGATTAATTTATTTTAATGATGAATAAATGACATAAGATGTATTTATTCATATACTAAAACAACCCTCTTGTGGAGAAGAGTTTGTCATATACAATGATTGTTCAAAGAAGGGATCAGGTTGTGTACTCATATAGAATGATAAAGTTATAGTATATACAAAATGATAGTTCAATATCAATGACTAGAAATACCCAAAACATGATCTATAGTCAGTATATATGATATTATATTTTAATATTTTGAAACACAGCCTATATGGATTGAAGTGTGACATATATATGGATCACATGATTCTAAAATATATATTCACATAGAAAGACCTCAACATGCATTAATAAAGATGTTTAGATCTTGTTAAGAAAAATTATTTCCCTATTAAATTACATTTTGGAATATAAAATAATTTAGTATATGCTCATTAAAAAAAATAATCTACTACTCTATATGTAATGCAGGCTGAGAAAACCCATATCTTCATAGATAGGTAAATGATGGATCTAAAAATCATAATGACTTAGAATACCTACTTCCCTGAAAAAAATATTTCCCAAAAGTATATCCATAATAAGATCAAGGATGCCAAAATTAATGATTTATGGAATCAAATAATGGTTATAGAATTAGGTGACATTAATTTTTATGAATTCAACATCAAAAAATATGGTTTTATGAAATTTAGAACTAGAAATTGGGTATTGGTATAAATTGAGACAATGAAAAAACTATTGGATAATTCATATAATTCATTTTTCTACCAAAATAATAATAGTAACAATATTTACCATAAATGTTGAGAAAACTTATGGTGGGAAAAAAGAAGAAGGGGATTTTTAGGCACACCTCAAAGTACATGGACTGTGAGCATGTTAAACCTGAGAGACTGAATTTTAATGGGATGATGAAACAATTACCCGTGCCCATATGGTACTGGGATAAAATCACTGTGGACATTTTCACTAGTCTACTAAAGGATTATAAAGGAAGAAAATTATATGGATTGTGGTGGATATATTCAAAAATTATTCCCACTTTATCAGTATTTGGGAAGACTTATCTCTTGACCAACATTCATAGATGGATATAAAGGAAGTTTTGAAGATGCATGGGGAACCACTTTCCAATGTTTTTAATAGATATAAATCTTAACATCTAAATTATATAAAGTTAATAAAATATATATAAATACTAAATTAAACATCATTATGTAATGTCACCCACAAATTGATGGACCATCTGAAAGGTCCTTTTATAGACTCGTAAAAGTTCTAAGAGATTTCTTAATGTAGTGTAAAGGAGGATTTTATCAACATATCTCATTGGTTGATTTATTATACAAAAAATATTTATGATTAATTATTCAAATGTCCTGATATGGATATACATACGGGGAGATTTGTAGAACTCCTACATGTTAGGATGAAGTTATTCATAAAATCTTCATAGACCAAATCTTATAAAAGTGATGAAAGAAGAGTTTCATGCCATTCAGCATCAGATTAAATATTCTTAGAGTTGATAAAATAGTGATGTTAACAATAAATGAAGGGATTTAGAGTTTGGGGTTGGAGAAAAATTTTCCCTTTGAATATCATCATTTAAAATATTTATGAGATTTGTAAAGAAGTTTAATCTTAGACTTAGGTACATTTCCCCTTAGAGATACTTAATTGTATAAGAGTTGTGGTCTATCACCTATAACTCCCACAAAACAGGGATTATTTCCTTAATATGTTCCATGTATCTCTCCTAATTAAGTACATACCCAATCCTTTACATGTATTTAATTTAGTGGTTGCTCAACTGGATTATAACTAATCTTATACAGATTACTAGATAAAGATCATGGACTATAGAGATAATGTTATACACAAAAAGAAAACTCACCACATTAATGTTATTTGGTGTAATCACAAGTACGATGAAACAACATTGGAACTTGAGTAGGAAATGAAATGAAATCAACCTTATATATTCTCAAAGGAGTATATAAATTGAAATTTTGAGGATGTAATTTCACAAGGGTGTAATAATTTAACAGCCTCGATTTTAGATTTATTGAAATTTCCTTGTGAATAAATAATATTTTTCATAATTATATTCATTGTATATTATATAAAACATGGAACACATAATGATTTATTTATTTAATTGAGAATATTAATGAATAAATATATCCCGAGGTTTTGAAAATATAACAATGTATAAATAATTAAATAAATAAAATTATTACAATAGGAATATTTGGATCATCTTGTCCCCTTAAAATCATAAAAAAATGAAAAAATTATAAAAATGAAACAAAAAATTAGTAATTCAATCAACACTTTAGAAATTAATAATGTAGAACCATTGGTGGAAATTAATAGAATTATGAATTAATGAATAAATTAGTATTTATATAAGGTATTATGAATATTGGGATTGTAATAAGATTATTAAGAAAAGTAATATGACCATTTGGAATAATAATTTGGTCATTGGAATAGTTAATTGACCTAAAAATAATACTATATCACTTAATTAATATTTAACATGAATTATTTAATAAAATATAAATATTTTAATTACACTAAATAAATATAACAATTAAAAACTAAAAGAAAATATATAACATATTTGTAAATATACTATATTATTACATATTCTGTAAAAAACATTATTTTTTGTTAATAATAAAGAATTATCAATTTTAGAAAATTATTTTGATAAAATTAATTTCTCTTTTGAAAATTATATTTCAAAATTTATTGTGGGATAATTTGTATTAAAATTTTAAAATAAATTCTATATTTAGGTTAATAGTAAAAATAAAATTTTTACATAACCCATTATTTTAAATTAAATAATTCTTGATTTAATAATGAAATTTCCAATTATTTAATTTTAAGATTAATAAAAAAATTATTAATAAGTTAAATAATTTGTGAAATTAACATTCAATAGCTAAAATGTATATTCAATAGTATAATGTCTAATGTATTCCCCGAAAAAAACTATTTTTTATTATTACACTTTTCTTTTTAATAAACTAATTAATTAAGTATAAAAATGGTTTTAAAGTCAAAAAATCATATACTTTTAATAAAATATTACTTATCTTTTTAAAAATATATCTATTACTAGGTTTTACTTGGAAAGTATATTTAATATAATATTTTATCCTAAAAATTACACTCCCCTCATGTATTAATACCCTCTCTCCATCACCTTGGAAAACCACTTCTCCTCCACTTACCAAATCCAAATATATACCCAATTACCATATATTAAGCCCCATATAATCCTTAGTAAGTTATATTGTCATTGAACTCTATGATTTATACAAATTAAGAGTCCTAGAAAAGGAATATGAAAAATAAAGAGGTAAGATTATTTCTTCATTTCCCTTTCGTATTCCTCTTTTATTCCTTAACCATTATATTATTTTCTACCCCAAACCTCCTAAAATTAATTAAGAGGTATGATAAAAATATATTAAATATATTAAAGTACTATAATAATAAAATTTTATTATATTTACATGTTACACATCACTCACATTTAATTGGACAATGCCCTATTAATGGTCGTTTAATAGAAAACAAGAACATTAAAATTCTCTTCTTATCATCACCTTTATGAATGGTACAAAAAAAAATTTTGAAATATAAATCTATAAATTTATGTATTTATAAACTTTTAGGTTAATTTTACTAATTTATAAATACAAATATCTAAAATAAAAAAAATAATATGGGATAGTTTTATAGAAAATTTTATATCAAAATGTTACTCCTTTAACAGGTAAAATTGAAACCTTAAATCTAATCATTATAATTGATAATGAGTGAAAAAAATAAAAAATACTACAAGTTTCAATTTTTAATAAAAATAATTTTTTTATATAGTAATTAAAAAGGAGATGAAATAAAATGGGATCTATGGTACAGAGAATTTTTAAACCCAACTCATTAATTTTAGGTTGTCTCCCCTTTCTCTTTATTTTTAGTATTGACAGTTCTCTAGTTTATTCAAAATATCAATTGATAATTTTCTATCTCTTATTTTCTGGGATACAAATAACTATACCTAATTAAAAATTTTTTAACCTAATTATAATTTTTATTCAAATGGCCTTTATATTCTAAAACATTACATTAACTCCTCAATATTTGTTTTTTCTTCACACAATGAATGATTATCATTAATGAAAAAATATCATATCACTTTTTTAATTGGGAACTATAGAACCTTGAGATTTTTTGAAATATATTTTTCAAAGAAATTTATTTTTTTTATATTTTTCATTACACACAACACCAATTTTATAATGAGTTATAGGCAACACTGATTTTAAATTTTTTTACTTACTCATAAAATATTAATATTTAGAATTATATTTATCCCCTAATTATTATAATGGGTGGTATGTATAAGATTAAATAAATTATTAAAATACATGGGCTAAACATTTATGTAAAATTAATTTTTTGGTTCCCAATTAAGTATAAATCAAAATAAAAACTATTTTCAAATAAAGTAAATCTTTTTCAGAAAAACTATTTTTATGCACAGAAATATGTTTTACAAAAATAAAATAAAAAATCACTTCTAATGAATGTTTAGAATAAAATTTAGATATTATATAGTCATTAAAACTTTTAATATTCATTGTATTGTTTTATACAAAATTGTTAAGAAAAAAAATCAAATGTTAAACTTAAAAACTATATTTTTATATAAAAGAGTATTTTCATCTTCTACTCAGTCAATTAAATTATTTTTGACACTATTAGAAAATTTATTTGAAAAAATATTGTTCATTTTTTAGTTCATAATGTCAAAATTATCTTAGGGTGAAGTTTTGAGAATTTTTTATGGGGAAAATTATTTTCAAATAATAGTTACAAATACTTGCTTTTATTAAGAAATATCATTTATATTATAGTTTTTAATAAATTTATAATTTGTCTTAATATGGTTTTAAAAGAAAAAAATATATCTATTATATATCTATTAATCCAATTTATTTAATTTAATTCACTTTCATAGTGATTTCTAATATAAGAACTTCGTAAACTTTTGAAAATTTTTATCTTCAACAATCTGTGTTTTTTGTTGTGTTTGCAAGATTCATTTTAAATAAATAAAACTATAATTATTTCAATTGAATTTTCAATAATGGGTTTAAAATTTTTAATCACTATAATTTAAATGATCTAATATGGCTAACATAATTTTTTCTATAATAAATACAAAAAATAGTTACAAATTTTGTCACTATTGATGTAATGTTAGGTTTACTGAGGTATTAAACTAAGATGATAAGGGTTATAATTACTAAAAAACTTGTTAAATTCCTATGTAATGGACATATTTAAATATTATACATAACAAGATCTATTATATAGTCATTTTTAAGCTTCTTTCTTTTGAATGAATTTATAATTTTGGATTCTTTTGGAAAATTTCCAAGTAGTTTCCAAGTGGGTGTCCTTCCACACTAATAGAAGGATCTCCCCTATCCTATCCTCTCCATAACCCAATAAACTTTTGGTTTTTGAAGTACCTGAAAAAACATCTTCATATATTCTATAATCACTTCATATATAACTTATATTTTTTAGTAATCTCCCTTAAGAGGGATTTAGGTGTAACCTAATGGAGTTCCCCGAAAAAGAGGTAAATTAATTAACTATGTGTTTTTTTTAATTCTTCCACATTATTTATTTATTATTAAACCAATATAATATAAAAACAACTATGTAATACAAATATTTTGATGTTTTTATGTTAATTTAATTACTTATATCAATATACATTTCTCTAAAATGGGAAATAAACCATTGATCACCTGATTGGAAGTCTACCACCTCGCGAACCAACATAAATCCTCTTCCATCACCAACTCCCATGTTTTTTTATAATGATATGTTTACTATATTTATATTTTAAATATAACATAATATAAATTATAAAAATATATCATCACATATAAACTCTTTTACATTCAATTATGTGTGAGATATAATAACGCAACTCGTGTATACGATAGACTACTTCCTAACGAAGCAATTTGATTCTTTCTTGATAATAATTTACATGGAAGATATTAAATATAATTTTAATGAACATATGTTCTATATATTAAATCATACTATTTATTTAAATATTAATAATTAGTTACTTTTCCTTTGTTCCATCCATTGAAATATGGAAACATCGTTCATGCGTAAGTACGTTCTACCAACTACCTGAATGATGAATTTCATTTTCTATGTGTATATTTTATGGAATTATATAAATAAATATATATTATATTTATATAACTTTTAAAATTCTAAATATGATGTAACCATGATCATTTTAATATAACCCTAAAAACAAATAAAAACTTACATGAAAAAACAAACTCTTTATTTCCTTAAACATGACTTAAACATTAAATTATTAATAACCGTTTAATAAAATGTGATAATTGAATAAAATATGGTATGATATATATAATTAATTTTTAAAATTAAATACATATTTATTATACAATATGTTTTAATGGGTAGGGTGGAAGTCGAGACTTAATGGATTTTCATCAAACATTTTACTTCTATAAGACTCATGACATATTCATCACCCATTTGTTTTATATAGTGTATATATTGAAAATGAATGTATATGATAATGATTAAACTAATGATTGTTTATTTTTTACATATTCATTTTAGTACCATTTTTTCAAGGCGTTTGTAGTTCAAATTTCCCCAAAGTAGTAAGGGATTGTTTTCTCAATTTTCTTTCTTTGAGACGTATGTTCTATTATTCACCAATATTATTTTATGTGGTGTATGTATTTCCTCATTGACTAGTAATATCATGAATTTATTTATTACAATTAAATTTAATGATTCTTAAATTTATTCTTTTATTGGGTATGTTGATTCAAAGTCCCCAAAGTGTGAAGGCTTTTATAATAAAATATCATCATTTATCAGGATTGTTTATGTTTTTTATGATGAAATTTTATAAAATATCTCCCAATAAACACATGAATTTTATTATACTAAATTAATTTATTTGGAATACATTTTTTCCTTTCATTTACCTCTCATTATGCACTCAATAGTTCGAAATACTTTTTTTAAGAAAAATCAACTTTATTTCTCTATTCAGTTGAAAACCCCCTTTTCATCCATAATCATGTTTTGATAAAGCAATCTCAAAAATGTTTTAAAATTTATTAAAATGATTTATTAATGAAATTTTTACCAATGTTTAAATTCTTAAAAAAAATTAATGGAATATGTATGTCATTTTCCCAATAATTCCCATTAGTATTTTGTCAAAAATTTGAAATGAATCTTTGTTTTAACGTGTAAGAAATGAAAAAAATTTCCCACCATCATAACTATTATTTTATTTGAAACATACATGATATTTTTCCATATTTATTATCAAATAAAAATATTTTCAAAATATTTTATGTTTTTATAATAGTTTTTAGATGTGTAAATGAAATTTTCATCAGGAAATATTTTAAATGATTTTTAAATATATATTTATAATTTATAATGATTGTCTCTATAAAAAAGGATTTTCAAACGTTTTAACAAGTTTTTAGTTTTTAAAATTTATTTTCGAAGAAATGTTCTATTTCTCAAAAAAAGTTACAAGTGTCTTTTCTAAATCATTTTCCATCTAAGATGACATAATTTTATGTTACCTGTAACTTAATGGAGATATGATATAGGGATATTCTTTTTGTTATTTCTCTAAATGATTTATTTTTTTGATGGAATTATTTTTATAAAAACTTTTTCTCTTCCATTGTTTATACCCTGTGTAAATTCTTATAAAACCCACATCATTTGATGTGTTATACTATAATGAAATGAATATGAAAACTATATATTTTCGAAATGTTGTGATATAATTAAATGTTTATGAGACCCATTTTTTAGGGTTTATAATATGATGAATTATATATGATCTTTTGGAACACATATGTATTATTATCATTATGTGATGGGTGATACCTATATCTCCCTCCAATACATTGGTTAAATAATTATATCTCATGAGATAGATTGGTTTGGAATTGGGAATGAATCCAGTTCAGTATGGTAATTTTTCCACTATAATATCCTTGGGAGTAAACCTTAACTACTACAATGGTTTAAGGAGTAATCTTGGTCAACTATGATAGCATTGGTAGTGATTCGTGACTACTATGGAAATGTTTTTACACTATTATATGTGTGTAAAATATATATGTCTTATGCAAATTTATATTATCTAATATATCATGTTCATTAATTCTATTACGATTCATGTCTTCTGAACTACCATGATTTATTATATGTATTAATATTATGATCTTTGATATAAAGGGTGTGGTTTTCAAATGTTTAGCTCATGTTCTCTTACCCTTATTCATATGTCAGGCTTATGTGATCATTGATATCTTACATTCTTACCCTTACTGAGCATCTGATCTCACCATTTCTTATGTTTACTTTACTATGGTTATGAAGAAATCGTTTAATTAAGGTATGTTTTGAAGAGTACGAAAAGGGAAGATCGTTATGAGAGATGTTGAACATCTTTCACCAGACAAGAATATTGTGCACTTAGTCTCTAAAGAAACTAAAATACAATATTTATATAATATATAGAATAATCAGCTAAAATTATTTAACATCTAAGTCTAAAAATACTTTTTTTCTATAGTTTGAATCATATGTAACCACCTAGGTACTTATAAAATAATTTGTTTTCATGCTGGAATTAAATTGTTAAATTCATTATAAGTTTATAATGAAATAAGTGATATTTATATAAATTAAGGAATATGTTATAATAGAATATTAACCTCAATTATGAGAGTATAAATAAAATTTATGCATCTTATAAGTGAAAATATTATATATTTAAATCATAGAATAAGTAAAATGATAAAGTGTTAATATTTTTAGGAAACATAAATATTTATTTTCCATTTTACAATTAAGATATTGATTTTAAAGAAAATTTATCTTTATAACATAGATTCATTAATTAATAATTTTTTGACTTATGATTAAAACATAATTTCGTGAGACTATAATTATTTTCTCATAGTATTCTAAAATCAGTTATAATTTTATAATTGGAATTTTTCAAATAAATTTCTCATATATATAAAATTATTTTCATAACATTCAGTGCATTTTTTAATTCTAATCTTTGAAAAAAAAATTACGGTTATTATCTAGTTATTTTCTAAAATAGTTGATTTTTTGTGAATAGTGAAATAAGGTAATTTACGATATAAGCTAAAAAATGATTTATTCAGTCATATATTATGTAAGACAATAATCTCGAACCTAACATAATTATTTTAATATATTTAGTGATAATTCTCAAACTACTCATAGTTTTGATACAATATAATAAACTAATGAATAAAATACTGAGAAAACACTCTTCTCCTCCCCTACAAATACCATTCATCACCACCTATTCTTGTTACTTCTCAAAGCCTTTTATCCTATTTAATTTAAACACAATTAACTTCTTAAGCCTATTCCCCACATCCAAGACTCTTTGGTATCCCCAAAATTAAAAAACCAAGGTCCATAAAGAGGTTCTCAATGGGAATAATGGAAGAGGTAAAATCCTCTTTCATTTTCTTTTATTTTCCTTTTAATTTATTTTATTTAATTATTTCTATATTCATATCCCCTTTTCAAAGTGTAGTTAAAACTAAATTATGTTATATATACTAAAATTTTATCTTTTTTATGGAAAAATTCGTTATAAAACTCCATCTGCTCTCCCTTGAATTCTAAAAATTATAACATCATCTATGATGTGTCGATTTAACGACATCGTGGATGATACAACTTCATTTTCTATTACCACATTCAAGGATTATCATAAAAATTTTATTATGGTTAAATGATATTTTATTAAACATGTTATATGTTATATAATTTTCTTTAACTAATATATAAACATGGTATTAAACAAAATGATATGAGTTTGTGATGGTTGTAAAAACCACCAACATAAATTAATTCAATTTCAATATTGTTTTATCTAAGGGATCATCCTCATATTAGAAAAAATGATATATGTCATATTTTAAAATTATTGAAAAATATTAACACCATTTCATTCCACTGCTTGAGTTTTTCATCCATTCGACAAGAAAATCCATAATGAACCAACCATTGAAACCATGAAATAAATGCACCTGAAATAATAAAAATAGATAACTTTTATTAATTAATGGGTAGAAATTTGTTATAAAAAGATATTATTAGATATTATTGTTTTAATAAAGTTATTTAATATATTAATAACACTATTTAAACCATTATACATGAGTTTTGAACATGTTAGAAGTAAGATGAACCCAAGGTAAGGGACATTTATTTAAAAACCACTTTTAAATTTCCATTTTTAAAAAATTAGAAATGAATGTTTTTATGATGAAATTAATATTGTTTTATGATTTTTTTTATGGTTCTTGGGAATTTTATATGATTAATTGTGGGACTTATATGTCCCTCTAATTCATTGGGTATGTTTTTGTTTGAGGTCATCTATACGGTTACTCTACAATTAACTGTGATGGTTACACCATATGGTAGTTATGTGGGTCACATTTTAAGGTAGTCATGATGGTTACATTTTAAGGAAGTCATGAGGGTCAAAAATAATATGATAACTAAAAGGGTTACATTATTATGTAAGTAATTTCATATGTTACTTTTATATTTTTATTTATGTTCTATATTTTTTATGGAAATATCATGTTTTTTGAAATTAAGTATATGATACTTTAAGGGTGAAAAGTATATCTTTATGAAAATTGTTTCATATGTTTATAAGTATTCATGGAATAATGGTTTCTTTTTTTTCATACACATAAGTTTTTAGTCATCCCATGTTTTGAAATGTTTTTCACAGGTTTTAATAAGGGTTAATAGAAAGTAAGAAGTGAAGATGAATATTGTGAATATTTTTCATGAAAAGATTTCATGTTTTATTAAAAACATTGGTATTATGGAAGAAATGGTTACTATTTTAGTAGTACCCACATTGTATTCTTGTGTTTTGATATGTATGAATTATGTCCTAATTATCTAAAACTCTAAACTAAAAATATCTTTGTAAATGCAAGAAATTGAATTCTAAAAAGAATTTACTAGGTTATGTAATGTTTAAATCCATGGTACGATATCATATGAATTTATTAGTTAACCTCTAGAAACAAAGACCTGAAAACGTTAGTGATAACAATAATAATTTCCCTCAGGATTAATCTTTGGATGTGTCAAAGTATCGGAAAATTTCATGAAATTATGGTAAAGGATAGAGAAAGTAGTTCTTAAATCAATTAATCATTGTATTTATACTAAAAGTGGGTGTGTCTCTGACATAGATGTTCATAGAGGTAATAACTCAAAAAAATGGAACATTGAGTGGGAGTAAATCATCACCCAATGCATAAAAATCAGCCTTTATGCACACCTCGTTTTAATACTACTAGGGGATATTCTATGGAAATTCAAAAACCCTTTATGAACTATCGTGAAGGATTTGAATGATGACCATGAAAGACCAACTTTAATCATAAGGTGTGAGAGATTTAAAAGAAGGTGTAATGATTTATAAATCCTATAAGTGACTTTTCATGATCTTTCTAATTTCCCACTATGATTATTTCTGATCATACAATGATTTTTGGTTATTATCAAAGGATAGAACCAGAAAGATATGAATTGAAGTTGAATGTGATAGACAATATGTTTATGATCAACCAAATGGAAATATTCATAGATGAATGAATATTGGCATTATCCCACATCTGATATCATGAAATATGATTAAAAATAATAACTTAAGAAACTCTCAATCTCAAAAATTAAGATAAAGATTGAGCTAATTGAGAGATCAGGTGGTGGATACCATAGAGTAATGAATACTCAGTTTTCAATATGTCAAAAAAGTGGGAATAATATCCCAAGTGAATCTATGAGAGGAACGCTAAGACGTTTTGAGTGTATACAATATTGACATAAAACATGTGATTTCTGAAAAGAAAATGAAAATTATAGTTAGTAAAATGGATGGGAATATTTCAATCCCTAAATTATTATTAATAGCTAAATGCTTTAAATGTGTAAAGTTGTAGAATTATGAAAATCCATGTCTTAGGGGTATATTTGTGAGGATAATCTGCAAGGTGGAATGAGTAATGATTATACTACTGATGGTGAAGAGAGTACAAATTACCTATGAAAGGAAAGAGATATTAAGGTATAAAATTGTGAATACTAGTTAAAGGTTTAATAATGAATTAAAATTATTTATTTTTTATGTTTTTTAATACATGAATTATGAAATATATAAGTATTATTCAAGAGTGGTTCTCATTATGGATTTTAAAGAATATTATGAATGGTGTTTATAAACTAAAAAGTGATTTAATATAAATGCTAAATTTATGGGAACCACATGTTTAAAAAAATATATCCGTAAATATGTTTCTAATACTAATAAAATGGCGTTTAATTTAAATAAATATATGATTGTTATAGATAAAGTAAATTGGATTGTATTGATAAACTCAGAAATGATAATTGATTTGTGGATAAAGTGGTTTGTGTTATTATTGATGGAGTTTTAAAAAATTATTGGATTTATGGACTATATTAAATAACATTTTTTTGATTCAATCAATAAGTAAGAATGGATGTTTTTAATGAGGTTTTATAGTAATTAATGTTATCACCATGGTTTAATAGAGTTTATGATTAAGGTATTTACATGATTGGTATGTGAAAATTAATATCTACTTTATGTAGTTTGGTTGATTAATGATAAATTCATTTGGAAAATTTAGTTACCTTATTTCTAATTTTTTTGATTTTATTATTTTGTAAGGGTCATAAGTTTAACCATTTATGAATTGGTTTTAGATGAACTTTGGATAAGGTTTTAGATATTAATGTATTACTTCATTATACAAGGATTTATCCATATTGGATAATTAGTGATCAATTTTTTGTTATAAATATATATAGAAGGAATAAATTTCCATTCTATTATGAATATTGTGATCAGTTAGTTCTTATCGCATAAAAAATAATCTTAACTTCATGTGGTAAGATACGATGTGTAAAATTATCAAAGCCCAACTAATGGATGAAATTGTGCTTACAACACAAAGGAAAACTAAGACCAAGGGAATATCAGTTCCTTTGAAATTTCTGAACATATGAAGATGGAATCCTATAAATTGTCACTTCCACCAAACATATCATAGGATCAAGATGTCTTCCATATATCTATCATGATGATGTTAAAACTGGATTCATCACATGTATTGATCTCAGGGGTTGTACCACTAGAGAATGGTAATTATTATGAGGAATACCTAGTTGAGATTATTGATCTAAAAGAAAACGTTCTATCCAACAAGACAACTTACCTGTCAATGTCTTTTAGTGAAACCAATAGATTGAAAAAGCTACCAGGGAACCATAGGGTGTAATTAGGTAGAAGTATCCTCATTTTTTGGTACCAAAGTGATGAAATTAGAGGAATAAATTTATTTGAAGTGATGTATAATGTAACAACATGAGGTTTTTTGAAATATATTTTTTTCAAGTAAATTTATAATTTATAATGTTATTAATAATATTAAACAATGATTTTATCTTTTGTTACATACAATTATGAGTTTATATTTCATTATATCCAACACTGAGTTCAAATGAAACCTGAAATAATATTAAAATATTATTATTTAAATTGATAGGTATTTTCTAGCCATTGGAATGTGGGTATGAATTTTATTAACTGATTTGAAAAAATATGTGGTTTAAAAATGTATATAAAATGTATTATTTTATAGCCAATTAATTAGAAATGAAAATAAAAACCATTTGGAAATAAAAGAAATATTTTTCTGATAAGAATATTTTTATGAACACAAATGTGTTTTACCCCTATAAATAAAAAACCCACCTTTGGTGAATTATTTTAATAAAATTTAAGTATTATATATTCAATAAATGTTTTAACATTAATCTTATATGTTTTCAATATAAAATGATAATATTAAAACAAATTTTAGGCTTAAAAATTAATTTTCTAAAAAACAGTTTTGTCACATTTTGTGGACTTATTCTTAAACTAATTTTTGAAAATTTTAGAATATTTATTTCAGAAATAAATGTAAAATTATAATTTCAAAATTATATTAGGTTTATTTTTTGATAATTTTTTGGGAGGATAATGTTTTTGATGATTAGTAAAAAATAAAGGTTTTTATTAAGAATTATAATTTTATTTAAAGATTTTAAAAACATACAAAGAGTTTTATGATAGTTTTAAAAGAAAAAATAGTTAACTTATATATATATTAATCCGATTTAAGTAATTGGAGACATTTTTATGTTTAATTTATATATATAAATTTGGTAATCTTTTGAACATTTTTTCTATTCAAAAACCCACTTTCTCCTCAAGTTTGTGAGATTAATTAAAAATTATTTTTTCCAATTATAAAAATTTAATTTATAAAAATGGATTATTGTTTTTTAATAATAAGGATTTATATTATATAATAAGTACACAATTTTTTATGACCATAATAAATAGTGAAAACTGTAAAAATAAATTACTACAGTTTATGTAAAAATGGGTTTACCAAGGGATTAAACTAAGAAGATAATGGATAAAATAACTATAAAACATGTAAAATTCCTATTTTATGTCCATATTTAATTATTATAAATCCAAATTTAGAATATATGGAAATTTTGAAGCTTTTTTATTTTGATTGACATTATCATTTTGGAATCTTTGGGGAATTTTCTATGTAGTTTCCAAGTGGGTTTGTTTCCCCGCTAATTAAAGGACCCTTCCAATCCACTACTATGTAAACAAAGATATTTTTGGTTCATCTAGGAACTACCCAAAAAACTTCCTCAATTCCCTCCTCACTTCACGGAGGCCTTATTTTTATTATGAATCTCCGCTGAAAATCTTTTATGTGTAAACCTAAAGGACCTCCCGGAAGAAGAGGTATATAGTTTGACTATGCATTTTAATTCTGTTTCTTATTCCACCTTATTCAATTATTATTAAACCATAATCATATAAAAACCATAGTACCTTCCATATGATGATATTTTTTTTCTATTAATGTAATGACCTATATAATTGTACATTACCATAAAAAGGGAATCGAATCCATTGATCTTGCGTACGACATACTACTACCTCAAAAACTGACATAATTAGTTTTCCATAACCAAATCTCACATTTTTTGTGTAATGATGGAATAAGTATACATATATTACATTTTTAAAATAATTAAACCTTTGTAAATTTAATATTACATATACAATCTTTTAATTTCCATTCTATGGTGGATAAACCAACGTTGCTTGTGTGTACGACGAACTACCACCTCACAAAGCGATGTGATTCATTCTCACAAATTATTTTCACATAAGGAAATAGAGATTACGTTAATTAAAATATTTTATTTATATAATATCATAATGGTTCTATAATGGTTAATAATTAGTTACTTTTCATTAGTTTCATCTGTTGAAATATGTAAACATCGTTCATGCGTACCTATGACCTACCTTCTTTATGAACGGTATGTTTTAATTAATATTCCTAGATTTTATAGATTAATATACAAACATATATACTAAATATATATGACATTTATATAATTTTTAACATTATTTAGATTATATAACCTTGATAAAACTATGAATATACAAAATAAAAAATCAATACTCCCACCAAAAAACAAAGATGTTATTTCCTGAAATCTGACTTTAACATGGAATTGTTAATAAACAATTAATAAACGGTCATAAGTAAATAAAATATTATATGATATATATAAATATGGTTTATTAATATATTTATAATAAAAATATATTTATTATATAGAATTTTTGAATGTGTATAATAAAATTTGAGACTTATGACAAGGGATTTCCATCCGAAAATTTACTTATGTGAGACACATTCCATATTCACCACATATTTATTTTATATAGGGAATATACATCCCATGAATTTATTTGATTATTCGTGACCTAAAAATGAATTTTATTTTCATATCCATTGTAGTATATCACTTTCATGGGGTTTATGGTTCAAAAGTTACCAAAGTGGTATGGTATTTTCTTCTCAATTTTCCATTTTGAGACATATGTTATTTTATGCACCTAAATTTTTTTACATGGTTTATATAGAGGTAAATTGACATATAATATCTTTTATTTATTTATTATCATGATATTTTCATTTTTATAATGTTATTCTTTCATTGGGTCTTATGATTCAATGTTACCAAAGAGTCAAGGGTTTTATAATATAATTTTATCATTTATTAGGATTGTTTATGATTTATTATTTTGAAATATTTTGAACTATATCCCAAGGAACACATGAATTTTATTATCCTATGGTTATTTATTTATAATTAATTTTTTCCATTCATTTCCCCCTCATTATTTACTCCAGACTTCAACGAATATTTTTAATAAAAATTACCATAATATCTATCTTTGGTTGAAAATAATTTTTTCATTCAAATAAATGATTTCTTAAAAATATCAAAAATTTAATTAGAATTATTAAAAATATTTATTAAACAAAATTTTCCCTTATTTTACCAATTTAATTTTTTTATAAGAAATATTCATGTTGTTTCCAATCAATTTCCTTTTGGGTTTTACAAAAAAATGAGAAAGGAATACTTATTTTAACATTTTTTGCATAAATTGAATTATCTTCCATTATGGCCATTATTTTATTTTAATATTCTTTTATATTTTTTTAATTTTATTTTTAATGAAATTATTTCCAAAATGTATAATTCTTTAAAATATTTTTTCTAAGTTGAAAGGTTATTGTATTTAAGAACTAATTTATATGATTTTAAAATTTTCTTTATATATTTCAATGTTTCTCTCTCAAGAAAAGGATTTCCATAATGTTATATAATTTTTTTTGAAAAAAATTATTTTCAAATAAAATTTATTTTCCTAAAGAAATTTTCTAATTGTCTTTTAAAAATAATTTTACATCCAATATGACATTTATTGATGTTTCCTATATCATACATGGGATATGATCCAAGGATGAAATTTTTATTTTTTTTTCTCTAAATGGTTTTTGTTTATGATGGAATGATATTTATGAAACCTATTTATCATCCATTGGTTATTCCATATAGAAATTCTTATCAAACCTGCTTCTTTTCATAGGTTATGGTATGATGACTTGATGAAATTATTATGAATGATTTATATTTTTCATATGTTCTAATATGAAGTAATTTTTATTAAACATATTTCATTTCATGGGTTCTGATATGATGAATGTTATATGATCATGTGGCACACATATGTATAATTTTCATTATGTGATGTCTGAAATCTATATCTCCCTCTATTGAAATATTTAAAGATTTATATATTATGATATAGAAATAACTAGAATAAGGATATACCATGTTTTGTAAGAGAATTTTTCCACTACGACCATCTAGGGAGTAAACCATGAATAGTATGATGGTTTAGAGAGTTAACCCATTCCACTATAAGGGACATGGTTGTGAGACTTGACAAAAATTTAAAAAGATTTTTTATACTTATCGGTATTCTATAAATCTATGTCTTATACTAATTTTTTTCTCTCATTTATCACATTCCCTGATTCCATTATGATTCATTTCTTATGAACTATCAATATTTATTCCTTATATCAAGAGTATGGTATTTTATTATTCAAGGTGTGGTTTTAAAATGTTAATCTCATGTTCTTATCACCTTATTCTCATGTAATTCTTATTTGATATTTAATATCTCACTTTCTTACCCATATGGTGCACCTGATCTCACCCTTTATTACGTTTCCTTTCCCCATGTTATAAAGAATGGTTTTAAGTAGAGTATTTTTTTGATGATTCATAATAAGGAAGATATTTATATGATATGTTTAAAATCATTCACAAAATTTAAATATTATGTACAAAGTATCCAAGTAAAACAAACTATTTTTTTCATTGGGCATGTATTTTGGTAATGTATTAAATATTCATCTAAAAAGGTGTAATATCTTTGTATTAAAAGTATGGGTCACTATCGGAACACTGAAGTATATTCCTTAATTTATTATTTATGTCATCCTTATGAAACCATTAATGTTTTATGGGTTCATTTCATCACTATGATTGTTATTAGTTTATTTACGTGGAATCCATGATTATGATAGTTATATGATGTGATAGGTGGGCCTATAATTAAATATCACTCCAATTAATTGGTTAATGTGATATATCTCATCATATTATGTATGTTATACATGAAAATGATGTTATATTTGTTTAAAAATATGATGTTATGATTTTTTTATATGTTATTCAGGAACATGATGTCATTTTTTCAAATCGTTTATGTGGAATGTGAACACTATGTTACGATGTTTAATTTTTATGAATATCTCACATTCCATGTTTTTTAAATTATTACCTCATTATTTTAATGATTATCATGTGCTTATGATATGATTATAATGATATTAATAATTCTCACCCATGTACCAATAATTCTTATTTTTTGTTCTTTATATGTTTTCACACATCTTAATGGAATTATAATTCATCCCTTTCTTTGATGTATATCCTTTGCTGATTACATATACGAAGGAGAAAATTATAGATTTAGTATGACTATGAAGAATGATTTATATACTGACTAAATTTTATTATGTACATATGGTGTATAAACATAATTTTCTAAAGATATTAAACTTTTTGATTCAGAAATGTATTAATATTGTGTTATTCATCATAAAAACGATGATGTAGTCATACAATTATATTTTAGTTAATTAATAATCCCCTTTATCATTTTTGGGAAAATTCTTCTTGGAAATGTAGTTATTAATTATTTTGTAGAAATTGACACTAAATTAGATATGGATTGACTCTCCTCATGTAGATCCAATATTAATTATAGGGCAAGGGAAATATAATTCTACATTCCAAAGTATAACATACTTTTCAAAAAATAAAAAAATAATTATGAATTTTATTTTATTATACCACAATGAGAATGGTTCATGTTACCAAATAAATAAATATATTTATAAAAAATTATTAATATGAAGGATAAGAAAAATATATAAGACATTTCTATTATTATGGAATATTTTGATGCATGAATATGATAGTTTACATGTTTTCTTCCTAATTATGAGTTAGATTTCATAATAAAACCTTGACATGGTATAATGTATAAAAATAGGAGGTCAAATTGAAGGGCCCTAGAGGAATTGTGTTATTGAATAGGTAATGAACAAAATACCTAAACAAAGGGTTTATATAACAATGTTCTTGACCTTTGGGTGAAATAATACCTTTTTTAACGAATAATTATGGATAAATATTAGAATGAATATATTATAATTATTTTAATAAGACCATGATAATGAACTAGTTCCATCTATCTTTTAATGACGAATTATTTGATCAATATCATATGGATCATTACTTCTCATTGGTAGATTTTTTTTTTGGATATCATAAAATAAATGTGAAAACCGAATATATTCTATATAAATCCTTCAGCAAAATATATGGGTGTTATGAGTTCATTATGATTCCATTATAATTAATTAATTATATAATAATCTTGATGAAATTGATGAATAAATCCTTTATAGATTACCTTAATAAACATCATGGGTTTTATAAATTAGGTTATTGTATATTTTTCAATCCAAAATGAAAATAAATAAAATTTTCATACTACATTAAAGACTCTAAAGATGAGTAAATAATTCATAAAGTAGAAGAACGTTAATTTTTTAAGAAATAAGTTAATTCAGAGGGAATATAATGGAAATAATGGGTTAGTAGATAAATCATACATAACAAGGTGAGAAAGGAATCATTGAGACCCATATTTATGGGTGAAATCCCATGTTTTCTTAGATTAGTTGTGTATTATTGATACTTTGTTATAAATTTCTCATTATTTTCAAACATATCGACCAAGTTTAATTTAAAGTGGTAAATATTTTATCGATAGTATAATTTTAAATGGGATTCAAAGATATTAACATGATATTGTTAATTTCACCCATACTCACACTACTATAATGAGTATATCAGATTGTGGTATAAATGATCCCTTTATGAAGATTTTGTGTGTGGTATTATCTTGAAAATTGATATTAATTTTTGAAATTAATAACCGTTGAGAAAAATTATCCAACACATTATCTAGAGTTATATATGGTAATATTTTATTTAATGAGTAAAAAGAATTTTATATATAGTGAGAAGTTTGATATATATGGTGATCAAAAAATCATAATGTATACATTCACATTATAGGATTTGAACATGAAACAATATATATTCCTAGATACAATCAATGTTTATGACCACTCAATATATTTCTATCCAAGGATGAAAAAATGAAATTGATTCTTTCTCCAAAAAGGATTATTCCAACTTATCTTTGATGAGTATTATAAAATAAAATCTTCACAGATGTTATAAATTAAAATCTTAAAGTAAGAGAAAATTAATATATTTCCCAAATTATTGGTTAATAATAAATTTATGAAAATATAATGGAGGAATGTAAGGTTAATTTAAAGATATTAAATAAGCAGAAAAATATTCCAAAGTTCAATATTAGAAAATGTAGAATTACAATATTATGAAAATGAATATGTTACCCATCCATAGAATAAGTAAAGGAGTTATTTTATTGTGAACATTGACCATATTTCTCAATTTAAACTGAAATCAGCATAATTTATAGAGAACACATGTTGAACATTTTATGGGATAAGTGGAATAGGGAGATTATAGAGCATATATAATAATTATTTGTTTTTTAAAATTTCTATTTATAACATCAAATTATAAGGGTAATAAAAAACCATAACATAAAAAAATATGAATATGGGAGAACATGACCATATATTTCATCATCAGTCTCCCCAAAACCAATGAAACCAGAAACCCTATTTCAGTCATGGTTGGTTGACTATGGAATTCGACTCACATCATTATTATTTTTGTGGATTTATCACTCAATCGAATTTCCTTGACATATATAAAGTAATTTGGTAATGTGTCATTTATACCCAATTCTAATTATATCTAATTCATATTAATGTTATTTCTCAATGTTATAAAGAAGTTTTCAGTAAGTATTTTTAACCCCCTTGTTTTGTGGGATATTTTTAGTAGGATGTTTATTTCTCCCTCAAAGTTATAGAGAAGTGTAATAAATGTATTTGGAGGATCCACTATGACTTTATCTAATACATGGTGGCAATCAAACCCATTCTAAATGGTAGAAAGTTGAGTTTTGGTTGGGTTTATATATGTTCCCTGAAGGGGAAAATATGTGTTCCATTTTGGGGATTTATAAATTATATTTTCGAAAAAATTAGTTTCTAGAAAACCTACATATTTATTCCTCATCACTAGGGATCTTGGACTACATATTCATGGAGATTTTTTTGGGTGAATAAATTCCTTCTCAATCTCTTTCATATTGGGTTTTTTTTGGATTAATATGTTAGAGGTAGCTGGCTTCTCACTCTCTCTACTATTGTTAATAACATAAAATCTTACTTTTTCAGATTAAATACAATATTTTATCAATGATAAATTATTTTAAAAAAAATCTTGGAATAATATTTTCTCTACATAAATTGGATTTGAGGTGGAGTCAGGGTGGGTATGTGTGTTCAATCATTATTTAAATGAAACTTTTAACTAGAAAATTGTTTTGGAAAAGATGGTTTGTTGTGTGTTTATAATGAATATGGTTGGGGACTTATTGATTCTGAATTGGTTGTTATAGTATAATTAGGGTACACTAGATTATATGAGTATATTGAAATTAATAAATATTTTTAGGGAGTTTTTGGTTTGGTCTTGGATGTCAGTTCTGAAGTTAGGTAAACATGGATATGCACCACCATGTGATAACTTGGGTCAGGTATAATAGTATTACACTTGGTAGTTTAGTCTAGTCATAGATTTCTACTTAATTAGTGGATTCATGGCATGGTTTTATCATACATAACATGGGTATAAGATATGTTGTGGGTTAAATTGTTGAAATAATGGGGAAACATTAAGGTTTATTTTTTAGTGAGATTCCATATGTGTTATTTTTTATTGTTTCTTGTATTCTACATTTGTTTGGTTTTATATAAAATGTGAGTTAAATTTTTTTGTTTAAGTATTTTGTAGGTAAATTATTTGTGGGATTACCTAGTAAGTTTTTATACTCACCTCCCCACCCCCTAACAAAATATGCATCTAAGGGTAGATGTAATTGTTTTTATTTATAATGTAGGTAAGGGGATAAATTTTTCCTTTATAGTAGTGAGTATTTTAATAATAGTATTTAGTGATGGATCTCATAGCATAGAGGTGGATGTTTCATGTATTATATGAGTGTTCCTTATTATTATTGTTTCCTCCTTTTTGTTATTTGGTATTTTAGTATTTTTGGATAAGTTATCTTATACCAAAGTTCGAATTACTATATAGTTATGTTATGTATTATATTTTCTCCTTTTTCTATGCATCCATCATATTTATATATTTCCTTATATATTTTTTTCTATAGGTTATAGTGTACCTAATATTAAATCATCCTCTATTGATATTTTATACCCTTGAAATTTATTTCTAGCATTTGATTAATGGGGGATACACCTAAGGTATGTGGAATTCAAGAACTTCCCATGAAAATTGGGTGGGGTCAAGATATTACAAATTGTATCAATTTAGTATTTTCAATTAATTTGGTCATTAGGAGAAATGATTAGTTGTGTCAAGACACTAAATGAAGATTATAAAAAGGAATATTTTACCTCATTATGTTGAAATTCAATTTACCTAGGTGTTTTGGGTACAAAAAAGTTTCATTAGATGCTTATAGGGTTGTTGTAACCTCGTTTTCATGGGTTTAGATGGTTGCATTTTTTATATCATGTATTTTATAAATACTTACCACTAGTGTTACATCATTCATATGATAATTTTTTTATTATACTTTTATATCTTGTGACATAAGAACTTTTATTGCTTTAATTTTTTTTAGTTCTTGTGGATGAAACTAATAGTTTAAGGAATATTTATCATAACATGGTAAAATATTATTTTATCCAGGTTTCCTAATTATTCTATTACCATGTAATTCTGATTAGATCTTCTGTATTATTTTCTAGTTAAAAACATGAAACTAACATTGATCCATGTTATTTTTTCCATAAATATTACTTTCAGAAAATTATTAAATGATAATTTGAATCCCAATTACAATTGTTATTGATTTCAAAATAATTTCTTATAAGAACATGTGCATGATTTACTATATTTATAATATTGGGTGTAATGTCTAAATTTAGAAGTCCATTTAACATGACAATATAAATTTTTCTAGCTACTCGTTGGATGTTTTGATGATATTCTATGACTTTTCGTAAATCTCAATATTTTAAATGAAGTTAAATATTGACTACTATTAGATGAAGACCATTATTAAACATTAAGATATGATTATATTGGATAATTTGAATATATGTTAAAAAAGACCAACATTTGGTTATTAATCCATGATATATAAATTATAAACAATGAATTTTTAATAAAATGGTATGAATAACATGAAATGTTGTTATATATTAAATGGAATCACATTTTATGCAATTTAATGTGATTTCTAAATTTATCAAATATTAATTCACTAGTTATGAGAGATTGCTAAAACATATGATATATTAAATATAGTTTTTTAATTTGATATTTAATTAATAATTCTTGATTGGTAACATAATTTTTGTGGTAAAATGTTTTACTTTGGAACATAGTGTTACATTTTAATGTATAAATATTAATTATTGATCAGGGAAGGATACAAATTTTTTAAATTCATTCTCTTTAATGATTTTTTTTTTGTATAGTTTAATTATTTATTATTTTTTTTATATGATTATTTATGATACCATGTATATTTTTATTGGTTATTAAATTAAATAACATAATTTATACGCTTAATTTTACAATTGTTATTTGGATTTAATGAAGGTTTTACAAAAAAAATTAGAGAATGATTAAACAATATTTTTTGGATTTTTTGTTTGATAAAATATATAAACAAATTCTTTAAATTTTCCTGAGGGGTAGAATTTATAAAAGTTAGTTATTTATTATTTTCAATCCTATAGTTAATTGTTTTTCAATAACAAGTGTTACATCATGAATTTATGGTTGGAAACCTAAAAATGGTGTGCTAGAATTTGAGAAATTAGTTATGCTAACATTTTAAATATTTAACTAATGTATTTTCTTCTTGAAATGGTATTCCTTATTTTTATTATTTTTATTAATATTTTTATTATACTTGTGGTTATTGTTTTTATTATTGTGTTGATAGTCCAATATTGGGGTAGACATGATAAAAATAAATGAATTTAGAGGTTTTATGTGGAGATGATGTCCTATGGGGTATTCATTAAGACACCTCAAGAGTAATGAGATTTAATGGTGATTTAAGACGGTCACATTGATTAATTACCATTTACATGGTGTAATTTTGGTGATAATTGATTTCCATAATAATGGAAATATTGGTTTTAACCTTAGAGATGAACTATTTTTATAATTTTATTTTATTTTTATAGAAACACATGAATATTCATTATAACATATTTAGATGGTGTTCTCCATCTTTTCAATGGTATGGGATGAAAATCTAGAAGGATCAGAGACATTATGCGTAAAATTGGGAACTATATATTATCAATAATTAGATGAACTTTGTGAACTTTTCATCTGGTTAATGTAATTTGTAAATAGTATTCACTTTATTTTTTTGAAACTTTCATAGGATGAATTTCTTGAATATGTGTGTTAAACAGGAGAAATATTTGGATGATTAACCTTCTTTGATGTTTTCTGAGGTATATGTTAATATATGGTCATGTCCCTATATTTAGAAATGTGTTCTTTATTTTATTCAAATGGTTTAATGTTATCACTTCAATATTCCTCAAGGGATCATAAACCTTTGATTAGTAGGTTATTTTCATTACCATGTTTGTATTTTTTTCACATCTAGTCTCACTAATTACTATTCTGACTATGTCTGAATCTACATGATCTATTGGGTGGTAGATTAATTATTCTAATGTATATGAATGACGGGTTAGTAAGAATCGTACTAATGGTGATTCATGGGTCAAATTTTTGGAATGTAGTTGATTTGTAAAGACTATGATAGATTTTTTTTTCTATTGAAAGCCTCTCATTACTATAAGTAGTGAATAAGTCATGAAATATTCAGTGGTCAAATTTGGATAACATTATAATTATGTTAATCCCTAATGGTGGGGATCCATCGATGGTTGGGAAATGGAAGATAATTATCTCATTCATTTGTTAATCTAATTTTATTTTTGGATAATTCTTATGCCAAAATAGTTGATTCAAACCAATATTCTAGTGAGATGTCAATCTACATATCAATAATGTATATAGATAATAAATTACCAACACTAAAAACTAGTGGTAATATTTCTGCTGTTACCTAAACCTTTAATTCAATATAATGGAATCATTATGGTATTTTATATTGTACTTCCTAATATATCTAACAATCATGACATCATTACATATATAGTTCAATGGATAATTAATTATTCACATTTAATTTAATATATGGGTGATAAAGTATATAGATATCTGTTATTGAGTTATGACCTTAAAGTCATAAGCTAACATGGTGTAATAATTACAATCATATCTAATAGATACCCTTTTTCTTTTTCTTTTTGGTGGTTATTGCATAAAATCTAGGGGACCCACTTAACCATGAGTTCAACATATCATTTTTTCCAAGAGGCTATCAGAGTGATCATAAATCGGGAAGGAGGTGTTTAAAGCTCAAGTCGTGAACATTGGTACTTCTTTTTAGGCTCATTTCCCATTTGTATTGATTTAATATGTCCGTAGTTACCCAAAAATTCTTCATATGGACTTTTTTAGAGTATTATATGATCCTCAATGACAAAAAACCACTATTCAAGGGAGTTTTAGATAATAGTTTTCCATCTAATGAGTTTTGTATGAAAAACTACATATGATATTAACTAGATTAATGAATCATGGTTATGGATTTGATTGGTTATTTAATTTATTGGGATCATTCTGGTTTTCCATTATCATTGGAAGTGAGGGATTATGTGCTCATATGGGTATTTGTATGACTTGGGAGTTTTCATCTGGGTATGAAATAGTATTTAGGGTGTTTTTCAGGTTTCTTATCTAGAATCATTACCCCTAATTTTAAAATGCATGATTTTTTTATATAACTCATCTCTTAAGGTATGATCCTGAATCTATTTCATTGGTGTGTATAATATTCTTACTCTTGATTAGGATGTTATAGTGTTCCAAAAACATATATCTAATATCTTTATAAGATATTTAATCTCTTAAAAATATGGTGTATACTTTTGGTAAATGTGTTATAGTAGCATTGTTTGGTCTATATGGAGTCCATGAGAGGAGGCACCTTTTGGTCGGATCCGTAGCCTAAAATTTTTTCTAGACATAACTAATATCTATATTTATGAGTATAGAAAGCCTAATCATGGGGATAATTTAACACCCTCATTTTATGGGATCTTATAACTTATTTTGTATTTTTATGTTATGTGATGGTTTTCATTTTTTTGTCGGGATGTTTTGGTGGGATACACAGTTGAAGAAGATAGGTTATGTTTTTTGGGGGGTGTGGGGTCCATCCATTGTAGTATGGATGAACAATGGGTGGAAAATGAATTTTTCATTGGGTTTGGGGCTTAGAGAGTCTTTAGATGGGAAACATTGATAGCTCCATATCGGTAGAGGTGGTCATGGTAGTGTTTGAGTGCACCATAGTTGATATATGCTAGTGAAGTGGAAATGGGAAGGGTGACTCCTCCACACCATGTAGGGAACTGTGGTCTTTAGAAATGAAATGACAATTCCTCCTCTTTATGGTGGGTTACTATGGTTTAGGGGTTGATGTATGGTCAAAACTGTGTAGGTTCTTTGAGAAATATCTTAGCAGGATTCATCAGAAAGTGTTTCAATCTGTGGTGGAAATGTAACCAATTTTAAATGGGATAAAAAACAACACTTTTAGGGAGAGATATAATCCACAAAGGGGGGAAAATGTGTGATATTTCGTGGATCCATAAGTTTTATTTGAGACCTAATTAAGTCTCCAAAATGCCCATTTCTTCCTCCTTATTGGGGATGTCGAACTAGATTTTAATGGAGATGAATTTACATTAATTGTCTTCCTTTAGAAGATCTTTATATTTGGGATTCAGTAAGGAAAATGTGTTACAGGTAAGTGGTTTCTCAATCTCTCTACTGATATCAATAACATGTATGATTTTCTATTTGGAGATTAAATTTCATATTTTATCTATAATCAATGATTTAAAAAACCTTAGGTAAACTTTTTCGTGAAAAAATTAATTGTGATGTGAAGTCAGTGTGAGTGCATTCATTCCCTCATTGTTTTTTTGGAATAGCTAATTTGGATATTTTATCTGAAAATACTTATAACATGTTGAGATTTTAAGATATTGTTCCCTATGGATAAATTTTATTTCATTTATATATTTCTCTACATGCAACATCTAGTTTCAAAGAACCACGAAATACTATTAAAATGTTATTATTTAATATGATAATTATCTCTAAGACATTTCTTTGGAAGTTGTGAATATGAATAACTAAATTTTGAAAACATTATGAATTACACATCTACAAATGGGATTAATTGGTTTTAAATTGATTATAAATGAAAATAAAATTCATTTGAAAGTAAAATAGATTTCTTTTTGAAATTTTTTTTGTATGCTCAGAATGTATGTTTATTATTAAAAATTTAATTAATTCATATTGGTCAATGATTTTAATGTAATTCTTTTCATATTAAATAAAATTATATAGTATTCAATTGAAGTTTTTAATAAGATTGGTATAATAATAAATCCATTTTTTGGCTTTAAAACACATTTTAAAAAAAATGTTTTTTGATGCATTATTCACATTTATATTATAATTGATTTCCACCACTTATTGAGCTTGGGTATTTAAAAATGTAAAAAAAAATTTGAATTAGGTGGTACAAATTTTTAAAATATGACACTTATTTTTTATCATTATGAATAATAACATGGGATAACATTTGTTACCTTTCAATGGGTAAAATTGGTAAAATAGGGTTAAAATAATGAGATAATGCCACAAAATCAACCCAAAACCATATTTTGTCCAATTAGATGGTTTTAGTTCATCCATTTCCATCTATGACTACAATATATTTCTACTTGGTTATATTTTTATTTTATTATGACCTGTATATAAGTTTAAGGAAAAATATATATAATGTCCCTCTAGAATTTAATATCTATAATTTTTTTAATAATTATAAATAGAGGATCAGTTCAGTTATAAATTATTATTTGAAAGATAAATTATTTTTTTATAAAACAAATTTTTTTCAAATTTTTATTTATTAAATAATTACATTACATTATTACTCAAAACCAATATAGTATTTAATTAATTAACAGAAAAATAAAATAGTTTATTTAAAAAAATTAAAATTAATATAATTAGGATAAATTATTGTCTTCTAAGAATGTTTTAGACATAAATAACCCAGATATTTTGGATAGTTTTTTATTTGAATTCCCTTACTTTCATAGGGAATTCAATGTCAAATGAAAATGACATTAATAGCACTTTATAATAAAAATAATCATAAAAAATATTTAAACCCCATTGAAATATTTAAATATAGAAATAAAGTTTATAAATGGTTGAAAATATAATCCTCTTTATAGTTATGATCCAATTATTAACATATAAATAAAATTATAATCCTTATTATTAGAAATTCATTACTATAGTTAAGATTAAAATTAGTTAACCATGGGGTTAAACAATAATATAGGGGTTTAAGTCACACCAAAACCTATATAACTTTCATTAGATAATGATATTTAAAAACAAGAATCTTTTTCAATGAATATATTTCTATTTGGAAGCATTTTTACAGAAAATTAATATGTTATATCTTAATCATTTTTTGAAATTACATGTCTATCCTTTCTCATCCTTATAAAAGGGTGAACCTTATCTATATTATTCACCCTACCTTTTTTACATATATCAACCTAAAACAAAAAATAAATCCTCATTAACATCCTTATACACTTTATATTAGTGCTAAAATTTCCAAAATACCAACTCTATTTTCCTTAAAAGGAGATATAATGGAGTAATTTCAAAGAAGAGTTAATTACCTTAACCGGTCACTATATTTTTAATTATTATATTAAATATAAATATTTGGTATTTATTATAAAATAATAACTTATTTATCCTAAATATAAAGAAATTTTATTATGATTATGAAACCACCATTATCCACTATCTTCTAATCCGTTGGAAAATGATAATGTCGCTCTTACATATGTGCAGACTACCACTTCCATGAAGCGATGTGAATAATTTTTCATTTACACTATACATGAATGATACTAAGAAGATATTTAATGAATATATAAGGTATATATTATATTAAAATTATCCTTTAAATTTAAATTATATTTTACCTATCTTTCATTCCATCCAATGAACCATGAAAAGAACGTTCATGCATATATACTGCCTTCTGTCTCCATGAACGATGTAATTCATTTTAATATATCTTATTTTTATTAATGATTATACAAATATATATATATATATATTATTAATATCATTTTTAAAATTCTATATGTTATGAAACAAAAATCAATAATCAAGGATCAAAACCACCAAACCAAAATATACATGAAAACGAAGCAGTTATCACTCGGAAAAATGTATCTAATAATGAATTTTTAATAAATGGGTACAAAATTGTTATAAGTAAATAATAAATGCTATTATATATATGATTATGATTTTTTAATAGATTTATAATAATTATATATTTATTATAAAATAGTTTCAGACACATATGATGGAAGTCAGACCATATTTAAGGGTTTATTTAACAATCTCATTATTATAAAAGATTATTTCTTTTTAAGGTTTAATTTGGATAATTATTTTAAATTTCTATATTAAACCCTATTTATTTTATTATAATCTATTTATTTATAAATATTACATGTTTTCCTTTCATTTTCGTCAGTTTAAGTACTCTAAATACTAAAATAATGTTCTAGAGAAGACCGACTTTGTTTTTCGACTCGGTATAGAATGTTTTTCCTCCATTTCCATATTTTCATTGAAAATTTTTATGTATTTTGTCATTATTCTATGATAATTTAATAAATACATTTTTTGAAATTTTTTACTTTTTAAAAAATTTATTAAATTTATTATTTTAAACATTTTTATAATGATGTTCTTTTGTGTTTTGACCAAAAAATTGAAAGGAATACTTGTTTTAATGTACAATCCATGAATAGAATTTACCTCATTCATGATAGCCCAAGTATTTGAATCATCCATTACATGTTTAAAATTTTCCCTTAAAATAAATTTTTCCATAATATTTGTTATAATTTTTAATTTTAAATAAGTGATTTCCAAGTGAAAAGTATATTCTCCCTAAGAAATTTTCCAGTGATCATTTTAAATTAATTTCATCTATGTCAAAATCCTTTAAATAATAATATGATTTACTAAGAATATAATATAATAATATGACAAACCATATTTCACCGGATATTTTAGGATAAGTTTGACTAGGGAAATTATTGACATTTTGTATACTAATTCTTATAATATAGACAGTTATTTATTTTTATGGCATGTTTATAAAGATTCCTTATTTATTAATATGATGAATGGATTGTAATTATTAGGTGATATTAGGGTCTAAAAATTACGAATCACCTCTATGTATCGATAGGTCCCATGAGACAACAAAGGTAGAATATTTGGATGATGCTTTACCCATTTATGTAGATGTATTGGAATGAGGCCTCGACTGTATGTTTAAGATATTCAAAATTATTAATTAAATTATTTTGAAATTAGTTATTGATGATTGTGTTATTATTTTAATATTTATTATATACATTTATTAGTTTCAAGATCATGTGATTAATTTTAGGTCATTATTTTATACTTATTTATTACTATCATATTATTCATTCCTTATTCCCTTATGTTATGTGCAAAACCTTACTGAGAAACTGAGATCACAACTTTATTATGCTTCCTTTACATAGGATGACATGAAGTGTATTATGATTGATATAAAAGGATATTATTGAGGAATAATGGTGTTACCAAAAAAATACTATGTTACATTATTTTTCAAATGTAATTTCAGATTTAATTATGTATCTAGTTTTCTATGAATACTAATATTTTAATTACTTTAGGATGTAATATCTTGAGTCTAGAAAAAATGTGATAATGTAACCACTACATCTTGGCCACTAGGCTCAGTGTATTTAATATTTCAATCAGAGGAAGTTTATTAGAAACATTGGGAAGTAGATTAGGGAAAACATATATTATGGAATAAACCTCTATATGAGACATTGTGGATAAGAATGAATATTATGTAACATCTTAATGTTTTGTTAAAGTAGTTATTATGTGGTTTCTATAGAAATATATAATTTTTTGGATACAACAAGAGTATGTGGTTTTAGAACAAATGAATCTTGGGGTAATAACCCAAAAAGTGTTGGATAAGAATATCTCAGCCATCATTCTAGTTTATAGTGTTTTCCACCATACTATTCACCTATATTGAAACTCCTAGGAGATATACATGAGTTAAATCAAAAAAAAATTAGAAACCATTCTGTATGATTTTAAAATATTCCAAAAGAAACCAAGTTTATGATTATGAGATTAGTTAATAATAAATTTTCAATTTATGTTATGTGTTTCACCAGTTTCAAAATTATATGGTATGATTCATAAAATTATGGCCTAATATAGTTCATGACATTATTTATAAATGGTTCCTAGAGGAAGTAATTGATATTATATCAATGCGTGTAATCTATGTGGGGATTTCCCACTTGGGAAAGATAATTATTATGGAGATAGAGATGGATATGTAGCAGGAATTGGAACTAAAAAAACTTATAAAAATATTTGGGTAGCTTTTTCATATTATAGAAAGGACATTTATCTTATTGAACATCCTATTGGTCTAAAAATAAATGTGACAATGTTATAAACTTTTATGAGACAACATCCTCTATAATTCAATATAACAAAAATATAATTTTATTTGATCAATGGATAAGTTCCTTAGAAAATATATTTATCTCTTTGGGAGGTATTTAAAGGCATAAGGCTAACATGGTAGTTCATCATCTCATAGGGTATGCAGATCAGAAGTGGTCATTGATTCAAAACACTAATCATAAGGATGAAATATCAAGCATGTAGTTCAAGGATTATAATGTATTTTTATTAGAAAAATATTTTTCTTCAGAGTAATGACTAGATATAAATAGACAATTATTGAGTCTAAAACAAAAAAAAAGGATAAAAAAATTATATGTATGAAGCAAACATTACAGGGTTACCAAGGCATGTTGTTGACTACGTAAGTAATCTAAATAGAAATATTAGTCATTTCTTTAATGGTATTAATATAACCCTTCAAAGGGACCTATTCTCCTAAACAATATAATCATATGGGGATATAATATCATGATCCGTCAAGATAGATTAATTATTCTCCAAGTCTAATGTATTTTATAGAAATAAAGAGAATAAGTGGACAATAGAGAATAAAGTGGTCAATAGGGAGAATAGAAAGTGGAATTTTCCAACATGTGATACTTATAAAAGGAAACCTTTGTATATGCCTAAAAGGAAAAAGTGTTTGCTAAATTTTTTAGAAATAGGTCATAATTATCCTAAATACAAGGGTAAGGAAGAATCCATAAATGTACCATGATTTAACTATAAAGTGATGTGGAACTATTCCAACAAATTCCCCAAACATTAAAGGAACTTTCAACAAAACATGTAGAGGGGAGAAGGATAATATTATGAAATTACTAGAACAAAAGTGAACCTTCCTATAAACATTTTGGAAGGTAAACTTTTCATCTACTCTAGATGTGATAATGTTCTATTCGATTCAAGTTAAACCCCCTATTCTGTATATGATTAGTTTTTAAGGGTATCATATCACCACCAACACAACTAGATATTTTGTTAGTGAAAAATACATTTAATGTTAGGATGACCACATCCCAATTTTGCAACCCTTATCTAATATTATTTTGTGGGAATTTTTTCCCTATAAATATTTGTATTCTTCCTCTAGTTTAATTTTATTTAATTTTTTTTATGTATTGGATCTCTCAGAATCGATCCGATTCTAATTATCGAGGAATGTAAGACACATTAGATATTTTAAATTATCATTCAATCATATAGAAGTGTGAGGATGAACCTGAACAGCAAAGATAAATTTATTCCCCAAATGGGTTTTCTTGTTTATTCATGAATGGTATTAATAAACAATTGTTGGGGAGAAACTCAACATTAAAAATGTTCTTATTTTTTGGGAAAATGATGATGTATTTGTTGAGGATGTGCATAGTCTTTACTTGAATCATAAAGTTGAGTATTCAAAAGAAATAATACCTACTATTATTCTAATATTAAATAATCTATATGCAATGACCCAATTGTTTTGCAGGTATTTAATAAGAAACTCTAGGAGAATATATATAATTTTATTCATTTATCCTACGACTTTTCAATAGGTTTAAATTATTATTTTTTTAGAAGAAATACGGTTCAGTGAATGTTTTCTTTGATTATAGATAACATTACAAGATAACTATTAAAGAGAAGCATCCTCTACCCCAAATAGATTATCTTTTTGATCAATTATAAAGATCTCCATATTCTCTCTAGATTGATATTCAATCTATATATAATTAGCAAAGGATAAATTAGGTGGATACACCCCTGAAAATATTACATATTTGGTATGGTTATTATGAATTTATATCAATTTCATTTGGACTTACCAATACTCTTATTATCTTTATGGATTTAATAAATATATTTTTTAAATATTTCCTTGATCAATTTTTGGTAGTTTTTAATAATGATATTGTTATATATTTAAAAATAAATGAAGATAATTAATAATATTTGAGAATTTTTATGAAGAACCTTAGGAAGGATTAGTTGTATGATAAATATACCAAGTGTGAATTTTAGGTTTAAAGACTTTTATTTTTGGGTTATATAATATTAAGTGAGGGTATATTGGTGGATCATTCAAAGGGAGACATTATTGAGTAATGGCCTAGACCCACCCCGGTAACTAACATCCATAGTTTTATAATCTTGTATGCATATTAAAAATGATTCATGAGATATTTATAGTGATTATATAATTAAATCTCCTTGATGAATTGAAATAGGATTAAATTATTATAGATAGATTAATGTTAAGAGAGTTTCAAAAAACTGAAGAGAATTTTGGACAGTGAACATGTTCATACACTACCCTAAAATTGAGAAGGGTATGTGATATATAGTGATAGATAAAATAAGGGATTGGGATGTAGCCTCATGTAGAATGAAATAGTGATATAATATTCTCCTTTATAATTAAAAATTCATAAGACAATTTACATGACTGGTGATTTGGAGTTATAGTGGTAAATTCTAAATGAATATATATAAGAATTATCAGTATGGGGAAATGTGTTATATTTATATATTGATCATCAAATATTTACGAATGTATTTGCATAAAAATAGTTGAATATTTCAAAAGAATATGGTTGGGTTGATCAAATATTATGATTTTTCAATATATTACAGCCCTAGGATGTAAAAAAACATGATAGATGATCTGAGATGGAAAGAACTTTCTAGTTTTTTCATGATGATGATAGAAAGTGATCCAATAGTTAATTATTTTCATATTATAGTTATTTAAATCATATGAAAATGGGAAAGATCATACCTTTCTCAGATGAATGTTTGACTATCCATCATGAGAGGATTAAGAAGGAACAAAAGGATTATTTGGAATTACAGAATAATGTGAGGAATGTTCCTAGTCTAAATGTGATCATTCTTGAATAATATGGTTTATGAGTCAAGTATTTGCCCCATAAATATAGAACATTGATAAGGAGATAATTGATGAAGATCAAAGTTCATCATTCTCTATCCATCCTATAATAACGAAGATGTACATAGATCAATACTATTTTTATGGTTAGATAATATGAAAATGGTTATTGTAGAGAATGTATCTAGGATCCTGGTATATATGTAAGTTATAAATATGAGACTAATTTCTAGGGGTATGTTGTAACCATTATCCATACTAGAATTAAAATGGGGAAATATCACGACATAATTTTTCATTAGATGTCCCAGAACATCAAAAGGGCATAATAAATTTGGACTATAGTCAATTTATATACTAAGTCAACATACATAATTTATATCAGGGAAGATTTATCTCTTTATCATGTAGATATAATATACAATAAATAAATGGTAATTCTGAATGGATTAACACATTATATTTTATCTGATCAACATCCATGGATTACATTGAAGTTATGGATAAGTCTTCAATAATCTCTACAAATAATGTTGAGTTTATTCACATAATATCATCCTTAGATAGATGGTCAATTTGATAGGATAATTCAAACTTTTGAAGACATGTAGAGATAATTATTTATAGATATAAAAGTTGGTTGTATCAATACCTTCCTTTGGTGTAATTTTCAAACAATAATACATTTCACTCAAGTATTTAAATGAATACTTATGAAGACCTCTATGGAAATATGTATAGAAATTCAATGTGTTTAAATAAATTTAGGGAATGAAATATGTGAAGATATAGTCAATATATAGAAATTGAAGAGAATATTTGAGCTAATAAACATTACATGATAGATTCTGAATATCAAAAAAATATCATAATTATTGATGATATCTAGATTTCGAAGTTGGTGATAAGATATTTATATGCATTTCTCCATGGAAGAATGTTATTTGATTTCAAAATAAGAGAAAACTGATCCCTATGAATATTTTCCCCTTTATGATTCCTGATCATACCGAGATGTTATATTATAGCTTGGTACCTCCAAAATTATATCTCTTGTTAATGACGTGTTCCATGTATCACAATAAAGGAAGTACATACCGGATCAATAATTTGTAAAAATATTTAGTTCATGACACCATAGAAAGTGTTATCTTATGAGGAACAACTGGTTCAGATTCTAGATCATAGAGATAAAGTTCTACAAAATAAGGCTACTCACCATGTAAATGGTTTATAAAGAAAGAATAAATTTGATAAATAAATGTGGGAACCTGAGGATGTGATAAAGCAGTAATATCCTCCTTTAATTGTGTCAGAGTGATGAAATTTTAAGGTAAAATTTTAATTTAAGTGAGGTCGAATGTAACACCCTTATATTTTATGTTATAGTTCTATATAAATAAATTTTATTAGTTTGTAAGCCGACTTTAGATGCAATGATGGGTTTAAACGAATCACGATATACTATAGAAATATTATTATTTAATGTGACAATTATCCCTTAGCCATTGGATAGAAGGTTATGAATATAAATAACTATATTATAAAACAAATATGGTTTACATGTGTATAAAATAAATTCATTTGTTTTAAATTGATTATAAATTAAAATTAAACTCATTTCAATGTAAAAGAAATGTTTTCAAACAACTTTTTTATGCACATTATGTGTTTTTATATAGATATATTTAATTAATAAATATTTTTGTGTAGTTTTAATGAAATATATATATTATATATTCAGTCAGATGTTTTAACATTCATATATATTTTTCATGAGGCAGGTATTAAAAAAATTAATCCATTTTATGGTTAAAATTGCATTTGTCTATAAATTGTTTTTATTGTGTATTACACATTTATAGTAAAATTGATTCATAGAACATATAAAGATTGAATATTAAATAATATATATAGTGTTTGGAATTAGGATGTTGAAATTTTGAAAGTAGTTCCCTTTAATTTTTTTTTCATTATAAATATTAAACCTGGTAAACATTTGTCACCTTGGTAGGGGTAAAATAAGTAAAATAGTGTGAAACCATGAGATAAGGTTACAATATCAACCCCAAACAAGCCATTTTTCTATTGGATGGGTGTTTTTATTACTTTTGTGTTAAATAATCTAATAAATTACCACTTGGATCCATTTTACAATGATTATGACCGTTATATTAATTTAAGGAAATAATAAAAACAAAATGTCACTCTAATTAATTTTATATTTATAAAATTATTACATAAGTATATAAATAGGATAATTTCAATCCCAAAATTTTATTTGAAATATAAATTAAATTCTTCTATATTGGAAATTTATTTCTAATTTTTATTGATTAAATAATTACCTTAAAACATACACAACCACAATATAGTGTTTGTTTAATTAATAGAAAAATAAATTAATTGATTTCCAAAATATTAAAAGTGTTAAAATTTGGCTGAATTATTATAGTAAAATAATATTTAATCTAAAAAGCATATTTTAGTTGGGTGAAATATATTTATTCTTATTTCTTTTTTATAATATTTTTTTTCACTATTAAATTATGTGAATCGTTCTTCAACTTGCATTAATAGTGTTTTATAACAATAATATTTTATTAAATTCTTTAAAAATAATTTAAATATTGAAATAGTAAACATAGGATGAGAAATGGTCCAACATTTCATCCCTTTGTCATTTCATAGCCAATTTTTACATTATAAGTAAAATTATAACACTTTCACATTAAAAATTCATTATCGCGGTTGAGATTAAAATTGGTTAAAATGTGGTTAAACCAAAAGATAAAGTTCAAAATGACACTAAAACCTATATAAATTTTATTTACTGATAATATTTTGACTGTAGACTCTTTTTATTCAAATATATGTCCATTTTTAACCATTTCCATAATACTTACTATGTTATATTTTAATATTTTTAGAAATTACAAGTGTGTCATTTCCCTCTCATATAATAGGGAACCACTTCCCTCTTTTCTTCACACCACATTTAGTTATCTAAATAAAAAAATAAAATCCATTATAGACCTCTTTATCCATGATATATAGGTTTTTTTATTCCCAAAATACCATCCCTAAGGTGCACAAGGGTATATCTAAGGGAGTTCATTCACAGAATAGGTAATTTCCTTAACCGATCAATTTTTTAAATATTATTTCACCTCCTATAAATATATGGTAATTATCATAAAATAATAAATTAATTATCATAAATATAATGAAATGTTATTATGATTATGGAACTAGCATTATCAGCTATATTCCAATCCATTGGAAAATAATATCGTTGATCATGTGTGACTGTGGACTACCACCTTCACAAGGTGATGTGATTTATTTTTCATTTCCACTTTACATTGATGGTAATAAGGATATATTTAATGAATATATAATATTTATATGTAAATATTTTAAAAAACTGTTTCATTTAAAGTTGAATTGTTATTTAAATTCATTTTTTCCTTTCGCTGAGAAGTGAAAACAACGTTCATGCATATGTACGACCTACCATCTCCATGAACGATGTTATTCATTTTTATTTTTATACTTTTTATGGATGAAAATATATTTACATATATATATATTGAATATATATTATATTTATATCATGATTAAAATTATATATATTACTTAACTATGATAAATGTACAAGTACTAAAACTTTCAAACCAAAATATACTTTAATATATTTATAATAAGTATATATTTTTTATAAATATGTTTTGAACACATAATAAGGAATCCAGACCTATGGTAAGGGTTTATTTAATAATATCATCCCTATTTAAGATTTTTTAGGTTAATGTATACATTGGGAGAATTATTTGACCTATCCATCTTAAACACAATTTATTTCATTCTCAGATGGTTATTTATTTAAATTATAGCTTTTCCTCTAATCTTCTTCTGTTCAAGTACTCAAGATACCTCAAATTTCATTTAAGGAAGACTAATTTTATTTATAATCAACTAGGAATCCTTTTCTTCCATGTGCATATTTTCTTTAAAAAAATTTAATGAATATTTTTAGTATTCAATAATTATTTATTAAATTAATTTTACCCATTCTTTACATTTAATGAAATGGTTTAAAAGGAATATTCTATTAATTTTCTAAATGAGGTATATTTGTATTTTAACAAAAATTTGCATGGAATCATTATTTTGACATACATAACATAAATAGAATTTCCTACCATCATGACCAACCAATGATTTGAAAACTAATTTATAATTTTTAAAGGTTCATTTTAAATAAATTTTTCGATTAATATTTTGGAAATTATTAGATATTAAATAAGTAATTTCAAGTTGAAATGGGTTTTTCCCTAATGATTATAGTGATATTTTTTATTAATTTTTATCTATATCAACTTAATTTGATTAATCGTATGATTTAGTGTGAATATAATCTATTGATACCATCCACAATTTTTATATATGATTTATTATTATCTTGAATGGGTAATGTATTTAAATTTTATATGTTTCTTCTTCTATTGTGGATAGTTTTTTATTTTTAAGGTATATTGACGAATTTTTATTGTCTTATCATATGATAAAGGCATTTATATCATTAAGATACAGGTGGTGCATAGAATTATATATCCCTTGATGCATCAATAGGTCTCATGATAAAAAACAGATTGGAAATTTAGTATTGGAAATACACATTTATATAGATTTCTTGGCATGCAGAATTTATGGTATATTTAAGATGTCTAACAGTGTGCATTCCATCATTGTGGAATCTGTTATTAATTCCCATGTTATTATTAGAATATTTAGGATATTTTTGAATATTTTTAAATATTATCTAATTTTTTATAAGTAATTATTTTATTATCATTTATTCCTTCCATATTATCCATGTCTTTATAAATTCTATTATACTCATACCCTTACTGAGAAACTGATCTTACCCCTTTTATATGTTTCCTTTACTGTCTCATGGGGGTTAGAGACATGAAAAATTAGGGGAAACGGCCATTTTATAGAAGGCTCATGATCAGTGCACAATTTTTAATAATCATGTTTCAAGACCATACTGCCAGTAAGGGGAGGGAGAACGGTTTTCAAACCGTGCGAGTTTTCTTGGGAGACAATGTGGCTTGACGCACCCTTTTGATAAAGGGTAAACACATATTGTATTCAAAATTTTCCAAACTGAGGGGATAACTAATGATATTTTTTGTCTTATATTTCACTTGGATAGAGAAAACTACAAGGTTGGTGCACGATTTGGAAAACCATGCATCTGAATAAGGAACCTCTTTAAAAATGGGGATTTTACAGTTTTCCCTCTTGGGATTATTGATTCTTCACCCAGTTCACCTCTCCAATTCTTCCTCCAGAATCCTAGGGTTCAAACCATTTCCCCCCAATAATTATAGGGATAGTCCTCCATGTATTTTTAGGAATTTTTGAAGTTGTTTTTTGCAATTTGATGCTTTAGGTAAGTCTCTAACTTTGTTTCTCTCTATTTTCTAGATGATGATTCTATTGGTTGTTCCTCTAATTTCAAAACATATAAACCGTATTTGGAGGGATTTATTCCCCATTTTTTGAGGTCATTATATTTTGAATCAAGATTCATTTTTTGGAAGAGTTTTTATCTACAGGAATGAGGTAGGTTGTCTACAATCTTTATCCCATTTTCTTGAAGATTTATTTTTAATGTGGATGTTTCAATTTGATGACTTACTATGTTTTTTGTGTCTCTTATTGAGAAAATTAATTTCGTTGTTAAATTGATGTGTATGACCCTTCATGGACCCCATTGAGTCCATTAATGATTTGAGACACGGCCTAGGGCTACCCATACAGTATTCCAATCCCTAAAAAGGGTTTTAATGAGATTGGAAATGATAAGATATATAACATATGAAAGTAAACAGGTCACAATTTTCATTTGTCATGCTAGTATGGATATAAGGATACATGATATAATTTGAAGACAAGTTTTTATGACATGTAATGAGGATGATTTTAAAATTTTAAATTTTAAGACATGAAAAATTCCTAGGAGTATTTTAAATTTATTTAAATGGTCAGTTTTGGATTATGATCTCGTTGTGTCTTTCAATGAGGTAAAATTATGTTTCAAAGAGGAGGATGTTTTGAAATGCAGTGTTTATCTCAATGTTATTTTTAATAGGGGTTTATAAATGGGTTAAAAAAAATTATTTTAAATGAGGGTATGTATTCCCTTTTGGTGAAAATTTCTTAATTTCACTTTGAATTATTTTAATGGAAATGAAGGTCTTGGGAATTTTTTGGTTCTTCATAGAGGAAAACCAATGTTTAAGGGGTGGATTATAAGTTTTAAATAGGGGATGTTTGGTTTAATTTGAATTGTTAAATAAGATTAAGGATTATAAGGGGTAACAGTGGTAACATGTTAAAGGGGCATGGATCATATTGTTAAATGGTTCACTAATGCTCAACATTTGTGGTCATGAATAAATTTAAAATTGAAGGACATTAAATATTTTTATTTGAATGAACCATGTAGGATTTTTATAATAATAAGGTTAGGATGTTTGACTGATGAACAACCTCTTTGGGTCTAGTCTAGATTGACTCTCTAGCCACCCGATATACTATGTATATGGGATGGTGGAATGACGTTCCACATTTTTAGGTTGAGTTATATGGATAATATAGTCCCAAACAATGAATTATGGGTACCTAGAAAGATGATCCAAGGAAAATTGGGTTAAATTGAATTGATTATATAATTTCCTTATGATTTTAAGATGTCAAAAATTTTGATATGGTCCATAATTTTTGAATGGGATGTAGTAGGTTTTATGGGTTTAGGTGCCACTTGAAACCCATGATAAAAATTGATTAATCTAAATACTATAAAATAATGGAACATTTTTTGTTTACTACATTTTTTATTATTCCTTTCACACATATATACACTTTTATTTAGACTGTTTATTTATTTAGTTGCCATTGTTTATGGCCTACTGAGTTATACTCACACCTTACTTTGGCCATTGTGGAATTTGGGTACCAAAAAAATTGTCACCTATTTTAGGTATAGGTTCAGGACGTGTACATGGCTCTTGGTTTCTGATTTTGTTAATGGTATTGAGCATCTGATGTTAATAACATGTTTGGACTCGGGTATATGTTTTGGCTTTTTAATTGTTTTGGAATTTGTGATTTTTTTTATGAATTCCGGATAAGTATAGTGTGTATTTTATTATTATATCACGATTCACCATCGTTATTATTGGGACTTGTCATATGTTGTTCCATTTACCACTTATAATATTTACTTTCACTAATGAAATTATTTACACTGTTATTTTACTTTGATAACTACGTATTGTCTCCCCAATGTATCAGGATAGACCCGCACTACTATTTGGTAGCCATTGGAATATGGGATGGTTTACCTAAGGTCATATGGCACACTGACATGAGGCACAAGTTTAGTTCCTCTTTGGTTGAGATGTTACTAAGTGGTATCATAGTTGGTGTATGTTTTCTTTTTACTTGTTCATATTAGATATGAGACAATGATATTTTTTAATCTTGGAAATAAGCTTGTGCCTGGGAGCCTTCAGGCCCATGTACGAGGGGAAACTTTGTTTCCTGAGTTGAAAAATTGATGATGTTTTTATGTGATTTTACTATTGACTGATTTTTTCACCTCTATTGGAGCACTTTTATGCGATGTTACTGATTTTTGAGTGTTTTATTTCTTTTCATTGAATGGAAGTAGATCGTGTGTGTCTATGTATCATGCCAGGAACATAGGATTGATAGGTCATCTGTATGTTGCCTGTGACTAACAGTTTCTTGGGATTCATTACAACAGTTGTGTATTTCTAATATGTGGTCTATGTCTCTTAGTCATTCATGTCTTTATATTTTTTGTAAATAAATTATATGGGTTTCTATGTAATGTTCTCCAACCACTTATAATGGTTGTATATAAGTTTATGGGGTAACTTTACAAGACTACTACTACATCATTATAATTTTATTATTAGGCCAAAAGGCTAAAAGAAAAGAGAACAGCCAGGACCTATGGAGGCTAGATGTAATACATGCCAAGGTAATCAAACCGAATCAAGTTCACCCCTCGGGTTTAAGTAAGAAAGCATCAGAAAGGCAACTAAACAGGGTACCAGGAGTAGCCAGGGAGGCCAAATAGTCCACCACTTTGTTCCCCTCCCACCAAGTGTGGGTGACAAAAATGTTGTCACTTAGGAGGGCCTTACATTGCCGAATGATGTAAGAGATTGACAAGGGGATGAAGACTATACCACGTAAAGCATCATGTATTATCATAGAATCAGTATCCACCTGGGAAATAGAAATGTCACGTTCTCTCAGATGGACAGACCTGAGAGAACAGCTCTAGCCTCTGCCCGAACAGAATTGCCACTCCCAAAGTGAGCTGTGAATTCTAGGATGACACATCCCTTAGCATCAAGAACCACCCCATAGCCATGCATGTCCCCCAGGACACAAGACCCATCCATGTTGAGCTTGAGGCCGAACTCACGAAGATCCCATAAAACCCAAAGTCCCCTGGAAATAAAGTGAATAACTGCAGCCACAGGGACACCCAACAAGAGAATGGACAGAGCCTCCTTCCAGTTACCAGAATAGAAAATCAGCTCAACCATCATGCACCGAACTCTTCCCATGATGGACCTACAAGTTGAACTAATCCCCTTGAACCTGGCTCGGTTCCTGGCTTTCCATAAGCACCAGCAGCCCACGTTAAATATTAAGTAGTGTGCCATATTTTCCACCTCTAAACCCTCGGACCCCTGAAACCAGCGCTCCAGGAACACATCAATGTTGGACACCTACAGAGAGTAATCTATAAACACCCCAAATGTACTCCAAACCTTGCATGCCCAAACCCCTACAAAAAAATATGGCTCGTGTTCTCTTCTTTTCTATCCAAACAACACTGACAACAGGAGGCCAGGGAGATACCTAGGAATTTGACGTTGGAATCAGACGCTACAATATTGTTCTAAATTCTCCAGGATAGAAAGTTGAGTTTAGCAGGGATTTTTTTTTGCACCAGATGACCTCATTCTATCTATTATACTGATCCTGGGAGACATTCATCCTACGATAGTCCTTTGAGTTAAATTTCCCTAAGATAGATAGAGTAAAAACGCACCTTACAAGACAAAAGCCTTAGATGACATATGAGTAAAATAAATGTATAATGGATTTTTAAGGTGACGATTCTGGTTAAATAAATGTTCAGTAAAAAAATAAATGTTTCTTTCACCTTATAACATGTAAATGAAATTCTATCGATCCAAAACCAATAAACATGAAATTGAAATAATGATGAATTTTTTTTCGAATTGTTGCTTAATCAATGGTTTTGAAATATGAATCATTTGTTTTAAAAATGGAAAAATTTAATTATAGACTGATGAAAAATCATGGATTCTATAGGGACATCGGTGATTGGTATTCCTTCTTCACCAATTTTAACCTGTGTGTGTATGACTTGGGCTCAAATAGTTCACTAGTATTGAGACTTTTTATCATGGGTTGTGAGGCCTTGATGGGTTATAATATTATAGATAATTGAATTTTTATTGTAACTTCTATTAGGTTGTCACCTTGAGGTTTTTAAATATTGTCTAGTTACATGGATGTGGTATCTCTAGTTGGTTTCCATCATGTGGATTATATTTTGGACCATGAAATGTGTGTCTAGGTTTGTGCTTCCATTCACTATGGTTTTTTTATTTGTGTTTGGGTCCTATAGTATGTTTTTTATTTTGGTGCACTAATGTTCATATGTTTTCAAATGAGGTTATGAGAAATTCTAATGCATCGTGACTTCTGTGTGCTTCTTTGTTTATGTATTAGTGGGAGAGATAGTAGTTCATTAATGCACCCTAGGTGGTGTCCATGAATCGGTGGATTTACGTAATTGATGGAAACTATAAGTGAGGTTAGCCCAATGTTTTGGGTTCTTTAGAATGTGAAGCTTGAGTGGATATTTCAGAATTGTAAACAATTCATGATAGGTGTCACTGATTCCTAGTAAATGAAATGGTTATGAGTTTGTGTCATTTTTGAGGGAAGCACTATGAGTTATTATGGTTGGATTTATGTACAATTTCAAGAAGAATGATCGTTTCAGTGCCTAATCCTAATGTTTTGATATTATTCTATGTGGATATCAATTTTGACATTGGATAGACAAGGAATGAAAGACTAAGTAATAGATCGAATCCCTTGATCTTTATATGACACCTATGGTAATAGGAGGTTATGTGGTTGGACATAACATAAGAGAAAGGTCTATTTGTTAGATGATATGTCGAGGGTGCCTCGAGATCGATGAGGATAATGATTCATGGTTAGTCACTTGAGTGGGAACATTATACTTTTCTAGTTATGTGTAAACTGTGGGTTTTTTATCCAAGTATGGTGAATAGTTATAAGAAAATGAGAGACCATGGGGTTTCTAGAGAGTCTCGAATGGTATCCATGTAATAGAGGTGTACAATGTCGTTTTAGATACTTGATATGGTGGCACATGTGCTAGAACATTTCATTTTTAATTAAATTAATGTTACATGTACATACCATGTGCATGAATGTTTGGTTTTGGATATGTGTGATGGACCATTGTTTTTCAATGATAATCATTTAAGTCATGGTGGAAGAACATTAGTAGTGTGGTGGAGGTATTACCACAAATGATGTTGTTCTACCGATTCTTAGTTGAGATTCATGTGGTAGTAGTAATATCCTATTGAATCATTGGGGACCAAGAGTTTATTATACTCTTTTTGGAAAAGGATCTTGTATTTTTTTGGGGGGTTTGATATGTGCATGCATTTAGTGGAGACATCAGAATTGGATGAGGTTGTGGTGGCATTCATCAAGAACATCTTATTATTATTTGACATCAGTTATGATCATGACCAATATATTGACATCATTAAAATTATTCTAAAATAGAATTAGATATATTTCAATATATATGAGTGTAAATTCTTGTTTGATGATTTGAATATTTAGTGATTGAACTAATGGAGTGGTGTGAGTGTGCTTGTGTGGTGGAAAGTGAACCGGTATTCATTTGTGTGTAAAGACCTTAGGATGGAATGGATGTTCATGAATATCATGGGCTCCATTCTTGAAATCCAATAATTTACTATAGAAGAATTTTTCATTTTTATCTTGGGTGGGAGGGAGAAAACCATATCTATTTCCATGGTTCATTTTTTATTGAATCATTGGATATAGTGGTTGGAGTTTCTTATGTCTAGACAGTTAAAAAACACTCCTATAGTCAGGAATGATGTGTCAATTGTGGGATTATGACCCATGTTCTATAAAGGTCATTTAAATTTAGAAGTGGTCATGGATTTGTCAAGGAAAAATTGGGATTCTAGTGAGAAACTAATGAGGTGTGAGATAGAAATTAGCAAGGAATCATTTTAGGGGAACAGATGTGGGGATTCTCAAGCTGAGCATTAACCTTGGGTTAAATGTGGTTATAAATGTAATATTAGGTTCTTGTGTCAGATGTGTATCAATTTTTGAGGTAGGTAAAAATGAAGGTGTTGTGTTAGGGAATTATTTAACTATATAATTTCATAGCGATTTAGGTGTGGGATATAGTAGGCATGTTCGGGAGGTTGTATAATTCTTCTTTGTGTGATGGAATTGCGGTTGAGTGAAGAGAAAAATTGACTACGGTTAGAGCCATGTGAATTTTGAATAAGCTATATGATGATATTTTGACTAGGGATAATGTATGTAATGAATGTGATAAGTTATAACCCACATCTTGTGTGTCTCCTTGGGGAAGATGTGTATGCTTCGAAAATTGAATCAGGCTTTGGAAGAAAAGGAATCTGGTTCAAAATTCATGAATAGATTATGGGTACACATCATTTAAGTGGGTTTTTAATAATAAGGGTAGTCCTAATGATGATTTTTATACTCTTTTGTGTCTGGGCATCTTATGTTGGGAACTATTATAGTCACATTAGTGGATAATGATTTTGAGGTTGTATTTGGATTTTATGATGGAGAATGTTCCATGAATCTAGAATTTGATGTGGAAACCTGAAGCTTATGGTGGGATTCACCATAGCTCCAATGGGTGATCAGATGATGAAATATATAGTGTTTTAGTTAGATGGGATCTGTAATGTGTGATCTTGATGCTTTGGCTTTGACAATGGGATTTGGCTGACTGAGAACCTTGAGATCGAGTTTGTTCATTGTTTATGATTTATGATTTCATATGCTAAATATGATTTTTGGGTAAATTTTGCGACAAATGATATTTGGGGGTGTTGATGGATGACCACCAAGAATTATTTGGGATGGTAATTGTTATAGTGCGGAGGTTTTAAGATCCCAACACTATAATGTGGTACATTTCATTTTAATTTTTTTAAACACCTTTTAAAGGGTTAATAAATATCATCCTAGAAGTATGGAAGGTATTTGGAGGGTCACAGAGGTTTGCAAAATGAAATATGGGGGGAATGGTTTATACTATAGAAATTGGATGATGGGTACATTGTTGGTACTAAATGTGTGATGAGACCATGCATCTTGCAGGAGTACAGAGTGTGGTTTACAAAACATTCAAGGTATCCTTGGATACCTCATTATTTGACGCTCTATTTGGATAGAGGGGAAACGCACGACTTCCACACAGTTTTCCAAACTGTGTGGATAGGAAAAAAAACAATGTGTCTTGGTTTCCTCTTGGATAGAGGGAACCACCCAGTTGGAGCACTATTTGGAAAATGACATGGCCAAACTATTCACCTCATTAATAATGGGTAATTTACTATTTTTCCCTCTTGATATTAAATATTATCACTCTATTTGCCTCACCACTATTCCTAAAGTATAAGATGGTGAAAACCATTTCCTCGCAATAATTCCATGGATGGTTCTCCTATGATTTTTATGAGTTTGAGCTACCATTTAGTAAGATTTGAATCTCTATGTTAGTATTTAACTCTGTTTACCTCTATTTTCTGAAAGAGAAATTTATTGGTCATTCTTCTTCTTTCGAAGATTATCAAACCTATATCTTGGGAGTCATTTTCCTTGTTGTTTGAAAAAACTATTGTTCGAATCAAGGTTCATTTTTGAAATTTTTTTTTTCAATGATCATAAGGTAGGTGGTCTATATAATTTTCCACATAGTCTTGCTATTTTATTTGGGTATGCAGATGTGATAATATGTATCCTTGATAATTTTTTTGTGTATTTTATTAATAAATTTAATTTTTGTATTAAATATTTGTGTGAGAGCCTTAACAGACCATGTTGGGTGTGTTAATGATTTGAGACTGGGCCTCAGTCAACCCATGGGGTGTTCGGTTCCCTCAAAAGTGGTCAAATGATATTGAAAATGATAAGATAGAGAAATTTCAAAACAAAACGAGTTATAATTTTCATTTGATATATTAGTATGGTTAAAGGTATACATAGTATAATATGGGGATAATTTTTTAAAATATGTTAAGAATATTATTTGAAAATTTATCTGTGTTAATATTTGGGAAATTACATGAAGGATATTGAAATGTATTAAATGGTATGTTTTCGATTTTGATCTAGTTATGTTATTCTATGAGAGAAGAATATGTTTTAAATAATATTATGTCTTGAAATAAGATTTATACCTCAATTTTATTTTATAAAGGGGTATTTAAATGGGTTTCAAATGTTGATTTCAAATGAGGGTGTGGTTTCCTTTTTTGTGAAAATACATTAATGACTCTTTGAATTCTTTTAATATAAATTATAGAATTTAGTACTTTTTTGGGTTTCAAAGATGAAGACTCATGTTTAAGGGATGGATTCTGAGTGTTTAATAAGGATTTTTTTCTTTAACAAGAAATTTAAATTGGGATAAGGGATTATTAGTGGTAAGATTTAAAAATGGTTAAAGGGGCTAGGATCATTTTGTTATAATGGTTTACTAAATTTTTATTGGTTGTCGTTCTGAATAAATGTAAAATGAAAGGATGTTAAATGTGTTTATTGGAATGATCTATGAAATATGTGAATCATGGTGTTTTTGGAAATGTTGGATTGATTCTATTAATCTTGGGGTCTTTTCTAGACTGATGATCTAAGACCCAATGATGTATTGTGTGGAAGGGATGTTGGACTGATGCTCCTAATTTTAGGTTGGTCTAGCTGGATTCTATAGCCCCAAAAATGTATTGTGGGTACCAGGAATTGTGATCCAAGTTATATTGGGTTAATGTTAATTGATTAGAGAATTAACTTGTGGTATATAAAATTAAACATCCATTGATAAGGTTCATACTTATAGAATGGTAAAAGTATATTTGATGGGTTTTGTGTCACTCGAAACCCAAGACAAAAAGTTGTTAATTTGAATACTGTTAAAAAATAAAACTCGCTTTGCTTACTACCTTATCTATTACGTCTTATAAAAAATCATACACTATTTTTAGAATGGTTTTTATTTATAAACCTTGGGTGGTGTCCTACAAATGTTTACTCAAACCTTACTTGGGTTTCAATCGAATTTGGGTACTTGAGAAGATACTACTTATTTCATGTACATGTTCTAGACATGGACCTAAATATTGGTTTTTGTTTTTTCTGATAGGATGGAGCATGGGATATTAGGAAAATGTTTGGAATTAGGTCGTTGTTTCGGGTTTTTTCATAGTTTCAATATATATGTTTTTTATATGACTTCCTGACTTGTATAGTGTATATTTTATTTGTATGTCATGATTTAGCTTGGCTATTGTTTGAAATTTCTGTATGTTGTTCCATTTACACTTATAACAGTTTTTGAATCTATTGATATTATTTATCATGATTTTTTACTATAATAAGTATATATATTCTTTCTAATGTATCATTTTAGACCTAAACATCTAGTCGAAAGCTTATGGTGTATGTGGAAGTGCATCTAAGGTCATGTGGTGCACTGACTCAATGCACTGGTTTAGTGCCTCCTGTGATGGGACATTATTCCAAGACAACTAAAAAATTCCGTCCTTTAGGATATGATACATTGTATCTATAAAAAATGCAATAAAGTAACCATTGTGAATGGTCTAATATGTTATGGTTCATTACAATGTGGTTTTGTGTGTGTTCATGATGCATATGGTTGGGACCTTTTTTATTTAAACAAGGATATAATTTTGAAATTGTAGAAGAAATGATTGTATGGGTTAGTGTGAATTCATGACATATATGTGCGGGGACTTATTGGATTAGACTTGGATTTTGGTACTGAAAGTAGGAGAACATGGGTATTCACTACTAAGTGATGACTTTGATCACCTAGAATGGGGTTCTAATAGTGGTTTTATTCCATTTAGTGAGTCCTAATATATCAGGGGATGTATGGAATTTTATTGTGCATACATGGAATTGGTGTGAGTTTTATTATGGTTACATTGTAGAAACCATTTGTCAAAAATGAAACGGTAGTTTAGTGTAAGATTTCACATGGTTTATTTCGTATTGTTTCTTATATTAGGCTTCTATATGGTTTTATATAAAATGTAAGCTAACTTATTCTAGTTTGAGTGTTGTGTGTGGAGAGTCATTGGGATTACTATCTGGGTTTGTATTTTCACCCTTTGCATTGGAATCTTGGTTAATATGAAGATATTTTTCTATCCTAATATTGTTACAGGAGACTAGTTACCTTTATAGAAAATCATATTGATGATATGGTCTTAGATTATCAATCGAAGAGCTTGGAGGTTGCATTCTTATGGAACATGAGAGTGTTCCATTTTGATACTTTTTCATAATCTTATGTATTTATATTGTATTTGTTATGGATATTTTTTTGTTATCTATGACTCTAATTACTCTATCGTAATGTTATGTTTTGATGTTGGGATTCAATTTTTTCATGGATAATATTTATACAATTTCTTAGAGTTCTTTTTTAGTAGGTTGTATTGTAACAATGGGTAAATCATCACCCAATGATATTGAATTCCCTTTGAATTTTTCCAAAACCTTTTTTATCTTGGAGATTCACCTAATTTAAGTAGTGATTCATTCATTCCCAATCCAATGTATTAGGTTCTAAATGTTATAATATTTAATATATAAATTAAATTTTTAACTATTTATCATTCTTAAACAAATTTTGATGCATTAGGGGTCAATTTAAACATTTTTTGGTATTATTATATCTTACTCAATGGATTTCATGGGTTTTTGGATCTACATAATCTAATGGTTGAGTTATCATATAACAATTTCGTCAACTAAATCATAAAAATATTATATTATAAGTCTATTTATATGAAAATATGTAGAACTATAACATGGTGTGAAAAATTTGATGTTAAAATGACGGTGAGGCTCAAACTTATGAATAAAACGGAAAATAATTCTTAAGATATTCAGTACCCTTTTAAAGAAACATATTGTCAATAAAAGAGATATAATGATAATCACTGATGAGTTATTGAGTTTATTATTTGGGAAAGTAATCTTTGAAGATATCCTAGTATGATAATTGTTAGTGATAAAATAAGGGAAAATAATACATAGATATATATATATATATCCCCATGAGATTTGTAATTACATGGGAACCTTATATTATCACCTAGAACTTCCATCTAACCACTCACATGTGCATATTGAATTTAATGTATTAATTTTGAGGATATACATACAAAATAAAATATATATATTAAATCAAATGGTTATTTGGGGAACAACCCATTGAGATCTTCGATTATAAATGTAAAGTACTATCAAAAATGACAACCCAAATTTTCAAATTGTACATAAATAATAAATATGAAGAGGCAACATACTAACTTGAGGATGTAATGGAACACAATTGTAATAATTTCTCATCATGGGATTGGATTAAAATTTAATGGTATAAATTTCAATTAGGGGGAGATTTTAATGACCTTATGTTTTTTATCATCAAATAAAACTATTAACTATTGAATGATACATTATTTGAACCAAAATGAAAAACCAGTTAAATATCACCATATTAGTTATTTATAAGAATAATGAAACTCAATGTTATTTATTTCCCATAATGACAATAAATAAAAATGAATCATTAATGGAAATAATGATTATGGCTACAAGGTATATATACAATGGTTTTTAGTTTACCAAAATCATCATACCCTCTAAAATCACCAAAAAAATGTTATTAATATGATATAAAATATTGAATAATATATAATGGAATGCAATGAATTATTATAAGAGAAGTATTTGATGTAATATATAAAAATATAAGAGTGTAAAGAAGTTCAAAAGCTATGAAACAAGTAACGAATTCAAGGTGAAGCCTTCCCTTGTCAAGTATTTGAATGATGGTTGATACCTGGTGGAAGAAGACCTAGATTCCCTTCAAAAATTTGTGCAGTTGGGAAAAATCTCTCTGATGAGTCGTATCTCCTACCATAGAGGTATCCGACCACGACCTTTAACTAAACTTCATTCACGTATTTCACATTGCTTTACTTATGCAAACTGAAAGTTAATCCCCATAGGAAAAGGCTATTTTCACATCCTGTTAAAATTAAAAGATGATTTAGAAATAATTTTGAAGATTGGTAATCAAAATCTCAAGACATATTTATTTATAATTTTAGATTGGGACACCACCTTTAACCCGCACACACACAGAAACACATTGGCACTAGTATGGATTAAATTACATGGACTTAATTGGTTCTTTTGGAACCCAACAATTCTGAATGATGTTGTCTATTACGTACAAATATCCTCTCAAAATTGATCACAGGGCATTAAATGCTAGACTGGGTCTCTTTTCTAGAGTTATGGTAGAAATAAATCTTGACTCAAAGCTACCCAACTCAATTAACATCAATTCTAATGATTAAAAATCTGAAATTACAATGGAATATGAGAGGAAACCCCCCTTTTTGATCATTATAAAATCAATGGTCATAAAATATACAACTATAGGGTGATAATAAATCAAGTAATACAACCAAATGGGAATTATTGGAAGGAAATAAGAAGAACTAAGAAAGAAAAAACACCATGATGGACATACATGAATCACCCAAAAGGAAGATTGGGTGAAAAACACATAATTTGGCACACATAGGGGATAGTTCATGTACTAACTTGGTAGATGATGTTTAAGAACAAGAAAAATAAATTAATGATCAAATCCTCTTAATTGAAATTGAAAATCTGGTCCTAGACACTATTAGGCTATCCACTGAATAGGAAAAAACATGCAATACATGTACTACCACTCACAATTATGGTGCCTGCCCCAAAGAAACTTTGCAAGAAGTGTCTAACACCCCACCTAGCTCCACCAAGCAGTTAATACCCATGTTAGTTGCTGAAGTGTACATGAAAAATAACATATAACTTTTCCTACATAACAATGCATCTTTGGTTCTAGTACCCAAAAATATACATGTTTTTAAGAACCCCAGAAGCAGAAGAAGAGTCATCTAAACTCTATCAAACAGTAGTATTCTTTGGATCCACCTATCCCTGGTATGCCTACACCCTAAACTATTACTAGTGGAGACTATTCTATGAAGTCTGAAAACCTGCTCTATGGTCAAAATGTCAGTAATTTACTACTTAGTTCAAATTGTTCCAAAAACTCCTTCACTAATGTTTTCTTTTAGGATTCTATTTCATTGAACTTATGTAATCTAAACATCACTGACCCAACCCTTAATACTACCAAAAACACTTGAACCAGTGAACCAGTTTTAACTCCAAGTGCTTCCATTATCGAATAGAGGAATGAAACGCAAACACGTGATTTTTCAACTACCTCTGCTCACATTATCTCTCTCAATAGTTTTGTTCAACCAGAGACACAAACCTTATGTACGGAGTTTACTGCATATGCTAACATTCCATTAGAACTTGTTTTACATGATAGTCTACATGTTGTGCTAGAACTGATCAATTTTCAGGAAAATAAGGACTCCCTGGAATAGAAACAAAGAATCTCATCTAACATTATCAAGCCACTGTCTGCAATGGGTAAAAGGCTCCAAGTAATTCTAATCCCCTTACTTTATTAAATGCAGACTGCGCTATAATTTCTGAAAACAAGGTATCTCAAAGTACCAATGACCTGTCACCAGGTTCAAAGGATACCATAGATTCAGATATGACTATACAATTAAAAGAACCTACAAATAAGAATAGTGTCATTTCACACAAAGAATAAGAAAAGACCACTAATACACAAGAGGTTATATGATCTACTAGAAATAAAGGATCTGGAAAATAGAAAATGGAGTTCTAACTCCAAAAACAGGTTTAAATGAAGATCCTTTTTCTTAATTGTTAGGGTATCACCAACTCTAATATGCTCAATGCTTTGAAAATAATGGTTAACATGAATCACCCTATTATTTTTTCTATTTCAGAACCAAAAATATCTTTCTCCTCTAAATATTCTCACTTCTTTCAACACAACTATATGTTCTCTAGTGCAATCGATAATAATCTAAATGTTGATTCTTTATGGATTTTTACGCATTCATCTTTTATAGGATTTTAATGTTTTTAGTATCTCTGATCAGATTCTCACTTACACCTTTACTATTGATGGTACTCATATTTTCTACTCTTTTGATTATGCTAAGAATAAATACTAATAAAGAATAATTATTTGGAGTGAGCTCTCTTATTTAGGTGCTAACACCAATTCCCCTAGTTTTTATGGGAGACTTTAATGCTATTCTTAACTCTAGGGAATAAATTGGACCAGCTCACACATCTATCTCCGTGAGAGAATTTAAAGCCTCAATCAAGGACAAAAATATTATTGAAATTAATCTCAATGGAGCCTAATACACATGGTATATAAGAAATTAAAATAAATTGGTTGCTTTCAAATTGGAAAGATACTTTATGAATGTCCCTTATTTAGATAAATGGGACACTATCTCCAGCATCACTCTTCATATAATGAACTCTAATCCTCATCATATCCTGTTATACATTTCCTCCAAATACATGAAACCTCGGTTTCCCTTCTGTTTCAATAACGTGTTGCTCTTTAATGAATAATTCTATCATTTCATCCAAAACTTTTGGTCCTCAATGTCTTATAGCAATGATACCTTTACATGCAACCTCAAACTAAAAAACCTCAAATAGACTCTAAAATCTTGTTGTAAATCCAAATCCAAACAAATTAACAATGACATTAATCTTCTTGAGAAAGAACTTGATGATCTCCAAAACAAAACACTAACTTTGACCTCCACACTGATCCCATGTAAGAAATAAACATTGCGGTAAATCTCAATTCCTTTCTCACTTTTAAGGACAATATGAGAAATCAAACATATAAATTTAATGGTTAATTGATGGTGATAGAAATACCAAATTCTATAACTCCCTCCAAAGAATCAGGAAAGCCTACATACCTCTAACCTTTCTAAAGGATAGGGATAATATTTTTGACAATGAATATGACATGGCTAAACATATAGTCTTCTATTGTGAGACCATTTTTAATGGCCCCGATAACAACAAAGACCTCCTTTATGGGGTCATTCCTTTTGTGATCACAGATGTAGAAAATACCTTCCTTCATAACACTCCACTAGATCATGAAATAAAAGAAACTATCTTTAGTCTGAATCCCAATAGTTCTTAAGGTCCTGATGACTTCAACAATGGTTTATTCCAACATTATTTGGATGTTGTTCATATTGAACTTTTTCATCTTGTTAAATACTTTTTCAAAAATGGGGTGTGTAATGTCTCAGATTATCCGTTTATTATTTTTTAATATTATGTGGAATTATTTCGAGAGTAGGCGCGAGGGCGGCACATCATTCCAAGGTCCAGTGAGTCTGGAATGGTGGTTTGAACTTTTTTTAGTTAAGTGAGTCAGCACTTGTGCATGGTTGTGGCAGTTTCCAAACGGATGCCCGAATTAAAAATCTGAGTGCACCGTTGGGTCCGGGACGATGAATTTACCGAAGAATGAGGTTAACCTCAACCGACACGGTTCGAGGGAAAAAGTTAAATTTTCAGACGTTTTAAGTAAAATAAAATAAAATAAATTAACCAGTTTATTTTATTTCATTTAAGGAAACATCCGCTGCAGCGCGGAAACGGTGCAACTATTTCCTAAATTAATGGTATGTCATAATAACTTCAAAATGGTGAGTCAACATCATTAATGAGGCCGCATAACTTAAATGCCAACTTGTTTCCCATTTTTAATGGGTTAAGCAATTGTACGTCAAAGGCAACGTAGACAAAGGAACCTCTACAGAATCCACGGTGCATTGGAGAAAATTCTCGACGACGAACGGCGACGGATCGAAGTCGAGAATCGCTACACCAACAACGTTGAAGGATCTCGATGGAAACGACAGCACGATGCCTTCTTCAATGATTGATCCTTTCGAAATGAAGGGGTTGTTATTTCAATTTATTTTTCCCTGTATTTGAGTTTAAACGACGAACGCGGATCAACCACAAACAAGTTGATCCGTGGATTCGTACATTCTGGCGGGAGGGTTTTCTTTGGGATGATTTTGAGGAATTAATCCATTCTTTTTATTCATGGTGATCTCTGCTCTTTTTAAACCTATTAACGGGAGCGGATCAATGCCGTGACGAATGATGGCGGAGGTTCTTTTATCAATTTATTTGTTTATTGGATTTCCTCCCCCATTATTTCTAGCGCGTTCTTCACGTTCTTCACGGGGCGACGAACAAGAGATCATTGTGCACCCGTTCCACGACGCAACAATCCCAAATCAAAGGATCGACACTGCAACGACCTTGTGGAGGTGCGGCGACGATGGCAGATGATGAATCAGATCGGATTGGGAAAGGGCGTTCTTCAAGCGTTCTTCACATGGGAAGATCAAATCATGTTTTTGGGGCCGATCGGAGGCCCGAAAATGATGGAAGCGGCATCGTGGTGTCGGGGCGACTAGAACCTGGAAGTTTTGCGGTGATCGAACGACCCGATTAATGATCGGAGAAGCACGGGAGGCGCGCTGGCGAAGAGCACCATTTCTGGAAATTTCCAGAATACACGGTGTGTACTTCCGAACAACACGCCGTGTAGTTCTGATTGTGGCGGCTAGGGTTTTAGGGTAAGAGAAGGATCACACGGCATGTGACCCTGGTCACATGGCGTGTTGGACCTTCCTCGATGCTCGGCATGTACTTTGGGAAGTACACGGACACGGGATGGTCTACACGGCTCCAGGTAGCACAGCGTGTACATCACGGCAGAGGTGGATACCTGGAGCTCGGCGTGTATCCCAGGGATACACGGACACGGGATGGAGTACACGACTGTGTACTCCATCATCTAGCCAGGCAAGGTAAACAGCAAGGGTCACCCCGTGTGCGGATCACACGGGTTGGAGTACACGGGTTGGTGACTGTGTACGGGCTCATGGCCAGAGTACACTGAGCCAACCCCAGTTACCCAGACATGGTGTGTACTCTGTACTACATGTCGTGTACTATGTTTTTATACACGAACAGTCTCATGACACGGGCCGTTGTACACAGGCAGTACCCAGGGTAGGACAACACTGCGTGTACCATTTCTACACACCGTGTACTTTTTGGAGAACGGCTTGGTCCTTTTGTTCATCGTGCCTTGAACATCTTTCGTTTGGGTTAGTGCCCCTTATTCTTGTTCCACTGAAGTTTAAGCATCATTCTCTCATACAAGATTATGATCCCTTTAGCAAGACTTTTCTGTGACAGAGTCAGGCATCCATCCGAGAGGCCCGGATCGAGATCCTCTATCCATTCTAGACCCTAGGTAGAGTCAGGCATCGGCGTGACCAACATTACCGGGCGTTGATCCTCTACCTAGAAGGTGAATTCCTGAAGAGTCGCAGTATCCAACATGGCCCTAGAAGTTATCCTCATCTATGTATCGAAATCTTTCCCACTCATGAGTGTGTCTCCCGTAATTAGTGTAGCTATCTCTCGTGACAGTTCCCGAAGAACAGCACTTCCCAGACGTACGTCATCAGAGCTATAAGACTCTGTGAGTGTGTTCTCCTGAAACAAGTGCATCATGGAATCTTCAAACGGAATCCCTTGCGGGGGTATGCGGTTGCGTGACTTGTCTCTAGACCACGGGTCTAGGTTTTGAGTATATCTTGTTTGTTTTATATGTTCTGTAGACATATAATGTGCATAGATGACCGTACCTTTACTTTGTGTACTGCTTTGTGGTTTTCGGGGTCCTCTACTGAGTATTGTTATACTCACCCCTGCATGGGCTTTTCCCACACATCTGGTGTCTTGTGCAGATGAGCAGCCTTTTGACAGGGTCTAGGGCGGACTAGGGTTGGACCGAGCTTTCTGAGTTCCCTACAGGCTGAGGCGTTCCTACAGCTACGAGCGGCAGTCCTAGTACCTTTGTGCTTACAGGTTGGACTTTGCAGTTTTTCAGACTCTTGCTTTTGTTGGGCTTTTATTCTGACCCAGTTTACTTTTACAGTATTCTACCTTTCGTCGTACTCTATTGGTTGGGTTTATTTGTATGCATGCATTTTTGTTCCTTAGTGTTTTACATTTCAGCATTTGTCGGCTTGGAGATGTGTGTGTCTGTACAGGTACTTAGGCAATGCCTCCCATGTTAGTGACATGCCTACTCGGTGCTAGTCACCAACCCCTGGCCTATTGGAGGTGGGCTTGGGTAGTCACGGTGTAGGCCCCACTAGGACGGGTCATGACAGAGTGGTATCAGAGGTGGTCGGTTCTAACTTAGGACCAAGAGTCTATGAGTTTGGTTTGGGGAAACAGTGTTCAGTGTTTTGGGTTCGGCTTTCATGCCAGAGACCCCAGTGTTGGTGCGGTGGCCGATGTATCCATACACCAGGACTCTAATAACCTGATTTTCGACCCGGTTCACGAAAACACTGGTTGTAGGGAAATAAAAGGTACATGCATCATATATGAATGGGTTGTGTCTTCCATATCCTTGGTGTCAGCTATCCAGATATACTCATTGACTGTGACACATATTGTTTCTCTACAGGATGCCTCTGTGGCACATACCCACTAGGATTCAGCAGCACGATCATGAGGATGACCCCCTTAGTGACGAGGCTTCGATACAGGGACCAACCCCCCAGGCGTTGCCACCAGGTGGTGAACCTGCTATACTGCCAGTAGAGAAGCCAGTGGTACATGCAGTACCGACCGGCAAGGATTGCAGTCATAGAGCACTCCAAAAGTTTCAGAGAAAGAGACCCCTTAGGTTCCGAGGCGAGCCCGACCCTTAGGCGGCTAAGGACTGGCTTGAGGCGGTGACCAGAGTTTTCTGTCTAGTGAGGACACCGGCAGACCAGATGGTGGTCCTAGGAGCGAGCCTTCTTCAGGGTTCGGCGGGACGATGGTGGAATCTGACCACGCAGACTCACGACGAGGAGACACTTTCATGGACAGAGTTTGAGTGCCTCTTCAGGGTGGAGTTCTCTCTGGTTACGCTGAGAGATGTGTGCATCCCGGAGCTTCTTCAGCTCTAGCAGGGTAGTATGAAGGTGGCAGACTATTCATCGAGGTTCACCAACCTCGCCAGGTACTCGATGGATATGGTCAGGGATCAGTACTTAAAATCTCGGACCTTCGAGTGAGGTCTACGGCGTGACATCCAAGCTAGTGTCGTGCCTCTATGCATTTAGACTTATGCTGGAGTGCTCGAGTGGGCCATGGTGATCAAGAGCTTCTTGGCAGAGCAGAGACAGCCTCCGGCAGTCAGTAGCAGGAAGAACCGTGCGGAGACACCGGTTGCAGGGAGTCAACATCTGGCATAGGGATCTGGATGTGGGAGACATCATAGGAGGACCCAGGACAGGGGATCGACGGTCTAGGGCTCTCAGGCTGGATCCAGTCAGACTAGGGAGAATTGATGCTACACATGCAACGGTAGGGGGAATCTCGCTAGAGATTGCCCGACACGTCGAGCTGCTGACAGGGAAGTGGTGGATGGACCACCGAGGCAGAGGCAGAGAATGGAGCAGGTAGATCCTCCAGGCGGCGGACATGGTAGAGGAGCAGGGAGAGCTTCAGGTGGTGGCAGACGCTTCGACTTACTTCCACCACCACCCCCCAAGAGGTCCGCACAAGGCTCAGGGAGCTGGGGGACAGGGACGGGGACATCTGCATGCGGTTGAGGCGTACGAACCAGTGGCTCCAGGGATGATTCGAGGTACGATCTGTGTCTTTTCTACCTTTTCTTCCGTACACATAGACACAGGTGACAGTCATTCCCTTATAGCCACATGTTTTGTACAAAACCTCTAGATTCCGGTAGAATCGTTGACTCAATCATAATGCTTAGAGACACCTATGGGAGGAGACTCGATGATCACACACCTTTGTAGACAGTGTGATCTTACCCTTAGAGGTGAGAGTTTCGGTTGGAACCTCTTGGTGGTAGCATCGAGGCCTTATGACGTCATTCTCGGTTTGGATTGCTTATCTTCGGTCCATACCCAGATTGACTGTTTTAGGCGAAGAGTGTGGTGTGTCCGCCAAGATAGAATAATTTTTTCCTTTGTTGGAGAAAAGGAAACCCATGCAGCATAAAATGGGCTCATGCATCAGAGGGGGCAACCGATCACTCATGAGTTTTCTAGCCTTACCCTCGGAGCAGTAGATGTTGTGAGCTCTCAGTTCCCAGCAGTGGTGGAAGAGTATGAGGACATCTTTCTGGAAGATGTTCCAAGGTTACCTCCCCTCCGGGAAATTGACTTCTGCATTGACTTACACCCCGGGACGACACCAATTTCCTCATCCACTTATCGGATGGCTCCCGCAGAGCTTCGCGAGCTGAGGGTGCAGTTGGAGGATTTGTAGAGCAAGGGTTTCGTAAGACCCAGCGTCTCACCCTGGGCAGCTCCAGTCTTGTTTTCCAAGAAGGCAGATAGGATTCTGAGTTTGTGTGTGGATTACCGGCACCTGAACCAGGCGATGGTGAAGAACAAGTATCCACTGCCGAGAATTGATGACCTCCTCGATCAGCTAAGAGGGGAACAGTGGTTCTCGAAGGTTGACCTTCGATCAGGCCATCACCAGCTATGAGTACGGGAAGAGGATATATAGAAAACGACTTTCAGATGTCACTACAGTCACTATGAGTACTTGGGGATGCCCTTTGGCGTGACGAACACCCCCGAAGTGTTCATGGGGTTGATAAACAGGATCTTACAGACTTACTTGGACCGGTTCGTAGTAGTCTTTATCAACGACATCATTGTGTACTCGGCGTCAGAGGAGGAGCACGTGAGACACCTGCAGATGGTTTTGGACGTACTTCGGGAGCACCGGATTTATGGGATGCTCTAAAAGGGTCAGTTCTGGATTTGGGAGGTCCACTTTCTGGGACATGTCATCTCAGCAGATGGAGTAGTTGTGGACCCAGCCAAGGTGGAGGCTGTGTTAGCATGGGAGCCACCTTGGAGCGTGACAGAGGTGCGGAGCTTCTTTGGGTTGGCAGGATATTACCGGAGATTCATCCCTGATTTCTCCTGGATATCAGCATCGATGATGGCCTTGACCAGGAAGGGGAAACCCTTCGTGTGGATAGAAAAGTGCCAGCAGGCTTTTGAGAAGCTAAGACATATTTTGACGAGCGCCCCAGTCTTGAGATTTCTGGAGGAGGGTGTCGAGTACATAGTTTTCTGCGACGCATCAGGGACCGGGATCGGCTGTGTCCTGATGCAGTGGCACGTAGTGATTGCTTATGGTTCATTCCAGCTTAGGCCGCATGAGCAGAACTATGCGACCCATGATCTCGAGTTAGCAGTGGTGGTCTTCGCATTGAAGATGTGGCGACACTACCTTATGGGTGAGCAGTTCATTGTCTACTCTGACCACAAGAGCCTCAAGTACATCTTCTCACAGAAGGATATGAATATGAGGTAGAGGATTTGGCTAGAGTTCCTCCAGGACTATGATTTCAAGATTATCTATACTTATGGGAAGGCTAACAAGGTGGCGGACGCTCTTAGCATAAGGTCAAGCTCACAGCTGTTGAGTGATGCGACACAGCAGTTAGTCGCATTACAGTTATCCTTCGTGGATGGAGAGGATACAACTTACCTACAGTCGATGGTTGTCACCCCTCCACTCTTACAACAAGTTAGGGAGGCACAAAATGGGGATATCAACTGTGTGACATTACATGCTCTATTATCCATAGTACATTCTCTTGATGGATATTCGCAAGGTGGGTAGCATGTACTTATTTTCAGAGGATGCACTATTGTACTAGTGGCATTGCAGGAGGAGGTCCTGAGGGAGTTACAAACATCCCCTTTGGTGGTACATCCTGGAGTGGAAAAGATGTACCAGGACCTCCGACGACAGTTCTGGTGGTCAGGCATGAAGAAGGCAGTGGCAGAGTTCGTTTCTTGATGCCTCACATGCCAGCAGGTGAAGGCTGAGCACCAGGTTCCAGCAGGGTTAGCCCACCCCCTAGAAGTTCCAGAGTGGAAGTGGGATGGAATATCGATGGACTTCGTGATGGGCTTACCACGGACGTCCAAGGAGCACGATTCCATCTGGGTGATCGTTGACCGACTCACCAAATCGGCCCACTTCTTAGCTATCAGGGAGCGGGAGGACTAGATCCGTGCCCAGTACCCTCATCTTTTTTAGTAGCCTTTGTTTTGGATTTTTGGGGATGTAAAGCCCCAAGGTGGGGAGAATTTAATGTATCATATTTTCTATTTATTATTTTTAAATATTATATTGAATTATTTCGAGACCAAGCGTGAGGACGGCACAACATTCCGAGGTCCAGTGAGCCCGGAATGGTGGTTTGAACTTTTTTTAGTTAAGTGAGTCGGCACTTGTGCACGGTTGTGGCAGTTTCCAAATGGATGCCTGGATTAAAAATCTGAGAAAATTGTTGTGTCTGGGATGATGACTTTACCTAAGGAGGCTAACCTTGACCGGCGCGGGTCGAGGTAAAAAGTAAATTTTTTGATGTTTTATGTAAAATAAAATAAAATAAATTAACCGATTTATTTTATTTCATTTAAGGAAACATCCACTGCAGCACGGAAACGGCGCAGCTGTTTCCTAAATTAATGGAACACCATAATAACTTCAAAGCAGAGATTCAACGTCATTAATGATTCCATGTAAATTAAATGCCAACTTTCTTCCCCTTTTTAATGGGTTAAGCAACTGTACGTCGTTGGCAACGTAGAGAGAGGAACCTCCGCAGAATCCACGGTGCGTTGGAGCAAATTCTCGACGACGAACGGCGACGGATCGAAGTCGAGAATCTCTACGCCAACAACTTTGAAGGATCTCGATGACAACAATAGCGCGACGCCTTCATCAACAATTTATCTTTTCAAAAGGTAGGGGTTGTTATTTCAATTTGTTTTTCCCCGTATTTGAGTTTAAACGACGAACGCGGATCAACCACGAACAAGTTGATCCGCGGATTCGTACGTTCTTACGGGAGGGTTTTCTTTGGGATGATTTTGGGAAATTAATCCATGCTTTTTATTCATGTTGATCTATTCTCCATTTAAACCTATTAACGGGAGCAGATCAACGCCGTGACAAACGACGACAGAGGTTCGTTCCTCAATTTTTTTGTTTATTGGATTTCCTCTCCCATACTTTCTCGTTCGCTCTTCGCGTTCTTCACGGGGCGATGAACAACTGATTGTTGCGCACCCATTCTATGATGAAACGATCCCAAATCAAAGGCTTGACACCACAACAACCTTGTGGAGGTGCGGTGACGATGGCAGACGATGAATTGGACCGGATCGGGAAAGGGCATTCTTCGAGCGTTCTTCGCGCGGGAAGATCAAATCATGTATTCGAGGCCGATCGTAGGCCCAAAATTGACGGAAGCGGCTTCGTGGTGTCGGGGAGAGCAGAACCTGGATGTTTTGCTACAATTGGATGGCCGGATTAATGATCGGAGCAGCACAGGAGGTGCGCTGGCAAAGAGTACTGTTTCTGTAAATTTCCAGAATACACGACGTGTACTTCTGAAGAACACGCCGTGTAGTTCTGACGGTGGTGGATAGGGTTTCGGGGTCAGAGAAGGATCACATGACATGTGACCCTGGTCACATGGTATGTTGGACCGTCCCCTAAGCTCGGCGTGTACTTTGGGAAGTACACGGACACGGGATGGTCTACACGGCTTCAGGTGGCACGGCGTGTATTGCTCGGCAGAGGCGGCTACACGGAGCTCGGCGTGTATCCCAGGGATACAAGGACACGGGATGGAGTACACGACTGTGTACTCCATCACCTGGCCAGGTGAGGTAAACAGTGCGGGTCACTCCATGTGCGGATCGCATGGGTTGGAGTAAACGGGTTGGTGACCGTGTATGGGCTCATGGCCAGAGTACATGGAGCCAACCCCAGTTACCCAGACACGGGATGTACTCCGTACTACACGCCATGTACTAAGTTTTTCTACATGACCAGCCACACGACACGGGTTGTTGTACACGGTCAGTACCTGGGGTCAGACAACACGGCGTGTATCATTTCTACATGCCGTGTACTTTTTGGAGAACGGCTTGGTCCTTTTGTTCACCATGCCTTGAACATATTTCGTTTGGGTTAGTGCCCCTTATTCTTATTCCCCTGAAGGTCAGGCATCATTCCCTCATGCGGGATTATGATCCCTTTAGCATGAATTTTCTGTGATAGAGTCAGGAATCCATCTGAGAGGCCCGGATCGAGATCCTCTATCCATTCCAGACCCTAGGTAGAGTCAGGCATCGGCGTGACCAACTTTACCGGGTGTTGATCCTCTACCTAGCAGGTGAATTTCGGATGAGTCATGGTATCCGCCATGGCCCTGGCAGTGATCCTCATCTGTGTATTGAAATATTTCCCACTCAAGAGTGTGTCTCCTGTAATGAGTGTAGCTATCTCTCGTGGTGGTTCTCGACGAACAGCACTTCCCGAACAGACTTCATCAGAGCTATAAGACTCGTGGAGTGTGTTCTCCCAGAACGAGCGCATCATGGAATCTTCGAACGGAATCTCTTGCGGGGGTATGTCGTTGTGTGACTTGTCACTAGACCATGGGTCTGAGTTTTGAGTATATCGGGTTTGTTTTATATGTTATGTAGACATATATTGTGCATAGCTGACCATACCTTTACTTTGTGTACCGCTTTGTGGTTTTCAGAGTCCTCTACTGAGTATTGTTATACTCACCCCTGCACGGGCTTTTCCCGCACGTCTGGTGTCTTGTGCAGATGAGCATCCTTTTGATAGGGTCTAGGGCAGACCAGGACAGGAATGAGCTTTCTGAGTTCCCTACAGGCTGAGGCGTTCCTATGGCTATGAGCTGCAGTCCCAGTACCTTTGTGCTTACAGGTTGGACTTTGCAGTTTTTCAGACTCTTTCTTTTGGTGGGCTTGTATTCTGGCCCAGTTTACTTTTATAGTACTCTACCTTTCGTCGTACTCTGTTGGTTGGGTTTAGTTGTATGCATGTTTTTTTGTTCCTTAGTGTTTTACATTTCAGCATTTGTGGGATTGGAGATGTGTGTGCGTGTACAGGTACTTAGGAAATTCCTCACATGTTAGTGACATGCCTACATGGTGCTAGTCACCCGCCCATGGCCTATTAGAGGCAGTCTTGGGGATTCACAGTGCGGGCCCCACTGGGATGGGTCGTGACAGGGTGCTTCCTCATGCTATTAATGCTCAGTTCCTCACCTTGATCCCTAACATGTATAATGCCTCTGAGATTCAACTTTTCAGACCCATTACTCTTATCAACGCTCTCTATAAAATCATCACCAAAATCATTGATGATAGGCTATCAAATATTACTAAACAAATTGTCTATTGAAACCAATTTGGATTTATAAAATGCAGATCCATTCAAGACTAGATCTATCTTGACTTTGAGTGCATCAAAAACTTGAATAAAACTATTAGAGGAGGCAACATACCTATTAAACATGACATCAAGAAAGATTTTGACACCATAGACTGGAGTTTTATCTTCAAATTCCATCAATGTTTTGTTTTTAGTACTCATTTTATCATTTCTATCAAAACTCTCTTCAACTCAGACACTATATCCATTTTGATCAATGGATCTCCAAAAGGATACTTTAAATGCACCAAAGCTGTCAGAAAAGGTGACCCTCTCTCTTCTATTCACTTCTCAATGGCAGAATACTACCTCAATCATCTAGTGGTTCAAAAAAACTGAATCCCATTCATGTCTCCATGAATGTAAATGCTCCCACTCACTTATTTTATGTTGATGACATCACCCTTTTCCTTCAATGAGAAAAAAGAAACATTCTTAACCTCAAAACTGCTTTATCCCACTATGAGGAGGTTTTTGGTTAAACCATAAGTTGGAAAAAATCCTACATCTTCTTTGGGAATAAATTTCCCCCCAATAGAAAATGTAATATTATCATTGAATTAGGTCTGAAAGAAGGATCTCTCCCCTTCACTTACCTTTGTGTCCTCATATTTTGGAGTAGACCCATGTATTTCCACATTGTGATTATTGTTAATCATGTTCTAAACTAGCATTCCTCTTGGAAGGGTAAATCTCACTCTATTGCAGGTAGGACTTGCCTCGTTAAATCCACTATTGTCTCTAATATGGTCTACTCCATGATGGTCTAAAAATGGACTATTGGTCTTATCCAAAAAATGAACATAACTATTAAAAATTTCATTTGGACTGGTAGTACTCTTGAAAGAAATATTGTGATAGTCCCTTGGTCAAATTGTTGCAAGCCTATTGAGAATGGTGGCATTGGTATAAAAAAACATAAAATGCTTTATTGAACCCCTTTAATCTCGGCATACCTAGAATCTTTTTCACAATTCTTTTTAGTCTATCGCCTTTCTCAAAAATAGATTTCTTGATAAACTTAATACTGGAAATTTGAGCATTATTAATTCTTCTATATGGCATGCCATCAAGCACTACTTCACCAACATTATGAATTATTCTAGGTAGATGGTATCCAGAGACTCCTTAATGAAATTTTGGCTAGATAAATGGATGGGAATGACTTTTATCTCTAGTATTTCACCTGATAAAACTCTTAGACACACCAACATCACTATAAAAGATAATTTAAATTCTCAACAAGATCATCTCCGAGATACTATTTTGAATCTAATTGAAAACTATCATTTCTCTTACAACAATGATTTGTTAATTTGGGAGCTGACTCACAATGGAATACATAACTCAAACAATTACTAAAATTATATGTACTATAACAATTAGAATTATTATATAAAGATTAAACACTTCAAGAAACCTTGGATATATACCTCATGATTCAGCCTCATCTGGTGCCTTGCTCACAACAGATTTCCCCCAGATATTTTCCTTCGATCGTTTGGAATTTAGCTTTTCTCTAAATGGAAAATTCATAATCAATACAGATAAGATGCTAAATACCTATTAATTTTTTGTGCTATTACTTCTACGATTTGGAACTATATTTTTGAAATATTTGATTGAATATGGTTGATACTTGACTCTATCAAAACTCAACTTATGAAATGTGCAGAGATGGAAGGCTCTCAGATAATCAGAAACATTTTCCTAGCTTAAGTTTTTGAACTTCACCATGTGATCTGGTATAATAGAAATTCAATTATTCATAACAACTACTCACTCAATATTAATGCAGGTTGGATTTGGATCCTCATTACTATATATGAAGCTTTTTTGATTCAAAAAGGATATTGCCACAATACCATGCACAATTTTTGAATCCTGAAATGTCTATGGATCAACGACAACTTCTGTCAACCACATCTCACTGTGGAGGTGTTCTGGAGAGCTCCTCTCCCTAGATTTATTAAATGAAACATTGATGGAACCTCCAAGGGAAATCTGGGACATGCAAGGTGTGGTACTGTCTTCAAGAATCACCTCAGACATATTCTAGGTTTCTTTATGGGTCATTGTGGCATTGCCTCCTCCCTTGAAACTGAGATGATGGGTTTGATTCATGCAATTAAATTTTCCATTTTTTATTGTTGGAACAACCTATGGATTTAAAGTGACTCAATGACCATCCTTCAAGCAATTTGGAATGGCGTAACTCATTTATCTAGGCCGATTACTACCCGTTGGATAGAATGAAACCGTTCTCTCAATGATCTGAACTGCATCATCACACATGTTTATCGGGAAGAAAACATGGTTGTTGATGGATTGGAAAACCTAGGAGATAATCTACACATAACCTGGTCTGAATACCTCACTGCTTCTCTTATTACCTTTCATTAAAAAGATTGTAATATGATCCCGTACTTTAGACTTTTGTAAACATTCTTTTAATAAATATTGTGCTTTGGTCGTTTGGGCCAAGGCATCACCTTTATAAAAGAATATAATAATTTATTTTCACATATAGTTAATATTTATATAGAAATTGAAAATAAATATAAAATATTATAAATATCATATCATGTATATAAAAATATATAATTATCAACCATGTTATGATATTGGAAATAAGAATAAATTATTTTATTGGTAATGGAATTTTTTATTTAAAAAAATATTTTAAGGAATTGTGAAATTTTATTAGTTAAATAAATTTCTTGTACTTTTATATTTATTTTAATAAAATTGATTTCTTGTAATGAATTTTTATTTTTTTAATTATTTAGTAAAATAATTTTTTATGTAAAAATTAAATTACACAGGTGAATATTCAAATATTTGAGTGAATAGAAAATAAAGTGAATTGAAATATACGATAGTAGCAACATATAAATTTATTATATATATATATACAGACACACACATGCTATAATTGAAGAATTAATGACCCAATTAGAATTATTTCCAATTGAAGGTCAAAATCTAAATACAATTTTCATCCTTAACCATTATGTAATTGTTAATTTCAAGCAATACACAATTTTGAAATTATTAAAGAATAACTCCACCATTATTTAAAAATCACTCGTAAAAGTAGATCATCACTATATAGTATTCAGATCTTCACCTTTATAAATGTAAAATATAAGGTTTTGAGGACTTGAAAATAAGAATTAGATCATAATTATTCAAAAATGATATTAAGTACACATCTGGTTTATTTTATATAGTAAAAATTTCATTTCATATTTATTTTATCATATGATTCTCATCCTTATTAAATCTAATTAATGATTTAAATAACATAAAATTACATTAATAATGTATCTATATTTTTAGATAGTGATTAAATAATATTTTTTATTTATTCTTTTAAAAGATCTTTTTTTGAGATATTCTAACAATCCAAATGGATTTTATCAATTTATAATTATAAATTTCTTCATTAAAAGTTAATTAACTAATAATATGTGATTATTTATTAATTTATGTTATTTTTATGGTTTGAGGTTGTTAAAATTTATGTTAAAATGATTTTTAAAACAACCCATCTTGATTGACCAACAATCTCGAACAAGTAAATCATAAACCTTCAATATGAACAAATATAATATTTATCTTTACCGTAGAACTTCATAATTTATGAGAATATTATGAATGAATTATATTTTCAATTATATAGATTAAAATCTCATAAAAAGTAATGATGACTCTAACTATAATGTAAAATCAATCAAAAAACCCTTGAAAGACATACTTCTTGAAACCTCATATGAATTATACAAACTAAAAAAATTAATAATATATGAAAAAAATTAATTATAATGAAATAAATAGATATAAATTATGTTCTTAAATTTATATTTAATAAAACAAATTTTCTTATGCTTGGATTGTTACAATAAAGATGAAAATCAGATGTCTAGGTAAGGGGACATCATTAATTTTATTTTAAATTTATATTAATTTGTCTAATATTCAACCTACATATTTATATGTATTTCTCATTATACGTAACCTATATAATCTCTTATGATTAATTTTAATTATTTATATACCAATCTATTATCCTTAACAATATTAACTATTAATTTTAAGTTTACAAATTTGGTAAGGTATTCCCCTCTTAGTCTCTCTTCCTTTTAGTTAAATATATTTTTATCCATGTTACCTAGGTATTTTTTAATGAATTTACTATAAATTTTAAATATTAGTTTCTTTTATAGTTAATATTTATATTTATATTTCATTATAGTTTCGACTCATTGTTTTTTTACTTAACATATTTGGAAAATAATATGTGAATTCTTTCTTATTCTTTCAAATAGTTTATTCTCTTCATATATAAGATAATTGTTCTTTTTTTATAATAATTTATCTATATATACCCAATAATTTGAACTTCACATACCATATTTTCCCTTAATTATATGGATTTATATACTGTATACCATCAATTCTCTTTGATTAACTCTTATGTTATAACTTAGTGAATTGTTTTGTAAGACATTGTTTTCATGGGTTAAATTGCCTTATATCATATTATTGATTCATCATAAATATTTTATATCAATGTGGTATAAATATTTATATATATATTATGAAGTAATGGGTGGGTGAAAAATTATATATCCCTCTAAGAAATTGGTTGAATCTCATATGTCATTTAGTTTTATGTACAAGACATTTTCATTGAGTTTGGCCTACTATGTTATTATGTTTTGGTAGATAACCATGATTTATGATTAAATAACCTATTAATTTATATGTTATAAATTTTATGCCATATTTCATTTTTATTCTTGTATATTAAATTATTTCATATGTCTAATCCTTTATAATGTAAAATATGATCTCTTACATATCTTTTTTGCTATCTCATATGTTTTCCCCTTTACTGGGATATTATATATCCATTTACATTCTATATATATATATCCTTAGGATTTCCAATATTGTGATATATAAATGAAATCATCATAGTATTTTTTTGATATAGGCCTAAATAAGTTTTTTATAGTTCTGTGAAAATATGTGTAATATGTATCTAATCTCTAAAGGCACTAAAATCATAGGATATGGATGTATGATTTAATTTAGTTATTATATATATTCTTGATAAAGTTGTGTAAAAAGTATGTATATAATTTTATTTTCATCATAATTGGTTATTAAATAAATTAAAAAGTAAATTTATATCATTATTTAAACCACAAAATTACACTATGATTCCTAAAATGTATCCACTTTTAAATTCAATATAATTTATACATAAAAACTAAAATATTATATAATATAAACTATAAGCCCCCCTATAATATAAATATGTTAATTTATTTAGTTTATTTATTTTAATTTCATTTTAAATTTTCTAATAAAATAATTTTTTCAATAATTTTAAAAGGTTTTTTTTCTAAAATAATTTGTTACTTTTCCCAATTTAATGAAGCATTCTTTCACAACATAACCTTTTTTTCTAAATTACTTACTATAACATAAATTTTCATTTCCTAATTACATTTCTTCCAAATATTTATTTCCTAAAAAATTTAGAAATTGACTAAATGAAATTACGATAGAAATACATTTTTCAATAATGTTTTCATGTAGGAAAATCAAAATCATCAAAAACTGATATTTGTAAAACATTTCAATGATAAATAGGTTTTTAAAAGAAAATATTATAAAAAATTGAATGTTATAGTTAAATATGATTTAATTATAAGTTTATAAAAATATATCACATGGAAATAATAAGTTCTAAATTCCTAATTTTTTATATTAAAGATCAACTCACTAGACCAACTAATGAATTTTAAAATATTTTTTAAGAAATGGAGAATAGGTATCAATATATTTGAAATTTTAAAAGAGGTAAATAAATCATAATGTTTCACTATAATAACAACTTATTGATAATTATAACACCTAAAAATAATTTATGAGTGGTATGTAAAACAAAATTTGTTATACATGTGTTTTCCATCCTTGAGGTAAATTATTATAAATATATCAACAAATGTTCACTAAAAAAATAAAGGTATATATTTTTTTGGTTGTGATGTTTTTAATGGAACTATATAGAAAAAGTTTCTAAATGTGTGATAATTAAAAATATTAAAGGTATAATGAATTAATTTAATAAATTAATGATGCAGTTATAATCAAGTAAGGAGTTGGTTGGATGATATATTATGGCATTATGATATTAGTAAAGTTACAACAATTAGAGATTTTGGATTAATTTTAAAAAATAAAATATTATCTTCAATTATTCAAAAACATGATCTTGTCGAGGAATTATTTTTTAGAATATTAATGGTATAAAAATATCTTTTAAATAATATAGTACATTGATTATTTTCATACATAGTTCATTCATCTATTCCTATGCATTTCTCATTTAAAAACTAGTTTTATATATTTATAAATACATACATATAATGTATTTGATGTTTTTAAACATTCTATTTTCCAAGATAAAACATTTCTAAAAAATAAAATAAAAATTTATCAATATTAATTAATTATTATTTTAAAAATGTAATTCTATCACTAACAAATGAGTAAATTTCAACTCAATCATAACCAATTTTGGTTAAAGAAACTATTTTTTCATATTTATAATAATTATTTTTTTATAAACCATAATAAAATTATCAATGTAGTAAAAATAATATTATTAATTTTAAAATAACCTTAATAAGTGTTTTACCATTAACTGATTACAATTTATATGTCATTGGTCAATGGATACACATATTATTATTAAACCAAGAACATGTTTTTTTTATAAACCTTTATTAATTATTTAAAAGACTTGTGGGATCATGAAGTCACACTAGGGTTAATCCATGTGAAAAATAGTTTACTCAATTATGTTCCCTTTATTAAGATAAACCTTTGAACATGTTAATATGAATGAATATGATATGAATCATACATCCCAAAAAACATATAAAAAAAAGAAATTAAAGAGATAGATACATAATATATTTTTATATGGATTTCCCCAAATGTGGGGTACTATGTCGTTTTAGTGTTTGAGTTGAGTCTTAGACATATATGCTTCAATGATATCCTAAAGTGTATAAAAACGTTGAAGGTATAATACTTAGTCCAAAAAAGAGAGGGTATTATCTTTAACACTAAACACCATTTCTTTATAATTTGTGGTATTCTAATAGGTCTTTTATACTGAAATCCATCTAGATTACAATGGTCCTCCCAAACATACTAATGAAAAAATGTATATTATTTTTTCTCTATTCGATTCTTTTGAATCCTATGGATCAACTGTATTTACCAATAAAATCTATTTGTAAATCACTCGGATTTTTCATCATCTTTACTTATAAAGCTTTTGATAAATGGAATTTTCTTGTCAATTATATATCTTCCTTACATAACTCAAGTGATCGTTAAGACCACATAGTTCAAACCCTCACTTCATCATGACTTCATGAATTTTCTATAGACAATAGCCATTCTCCCTTGATATCATCAAACTATGCTTCAATTCATCTCTCTAGCTTTTATAGTCAACATTGAACATTGAAATTTAAATTAAATATAGAAATATAGTCTCTTGAAATTTATAAATTTTGAATTTATTACTTTCTCAATCATAAAATCATATCATTACATTCTTAATCAATATTCTTTATCACTTCCTAAAAACATTACATGACTAGGAAAAAACTTTTAATTAAATCTTTAGACTGTCTTAAGAATTTTTTCCTCAAAATTTAGCTTGAATCATAGTTTAATCATCATGAAATTTATTTCACACAGAACATATTACCATCATCACAAATGAATCTTTAACTAAAAAATTATACATATATATCTTCATGTTGATATTGTAAAGACATCATGTTACTTTGATACAGCATTTAGATCTTATGAGTTAATCCTACAAGTACTTTAAGATTCTAGTGTTATTCTTCTATAGTATTAAATCATTATATAAACTCAGTCCAACAACATCTTAGGATTCAACGCATATTCTAAACATCACATAATGTATTCTCGCAAAGAAAAATAACCTCATATCTCCGTCTACATATGAAGTTATCTATTATCTAGATCATACTACTTCTAATTCTACTTCTTCTTCTGGTCTTGAACATCAACCTTATTGATACTTATTCTGAGTCTACTTACAAACTTCAACATCATCTAAAATAGTCCTACCAATTTCTACAATTTTATAATTTTAGACTTTGGCATTAACCAAAAAAATCATCATCACTTCCTAGGATTCTACAATCATATTCTTATTCATTATGTTTCATTTTTTTCTAGAATAACCTTGAAAAACAAGATACTTCAAGATCATTATCAACATTTGTTTCACGGACCATTTTCAGTTATCATACTTCTTTAGAATATTTTTCTCTTTTTTATCAACTAGTTCCACATGTTATCTCTGAAAATAATATTTTTTCAGGATTACATTGGGAACTAAATTATATGTCTTTCTCAATTACCTCGAACTCAATATCCACACAAAATATAAATATTTTCACAACTTTTAATTCCATAAACAATTATTATGGAACTTTTATGTTATTATCCATCGAAAATTCAACAAATATACATCTTCTATAAAAAAAATTTAGGCACTTCTTGATACTAACTAAACATTCCATGTGGTTCTAGATGCCTCATTCTGAATCTACTTCTAGAAAAACACTACGATATTCCCAAGTTATCTTCCAAACATTAATTATAACTTTATCCTCATCTTCTCAAAAAATAGTCAGAATATATAAATGGAAGTTTCTTAATCATCCAAGGAATACTATTCATTGATTTAATATAATCTCATCTCTATAATAATCACATTCCCAAATGATACATGAAATCACTATCTTCATAATTTAGTTTTATAAACTCCCCCATTATCAATTTTAATGATAATATTTTATTAAATTAATCCTATTCCATCATCAAAAATAATAATCCATAATCAGAAAATCATCTCCTTTTTAACCGACCAAAATCTAGTTTTCATAATGATATCTTCTAAACCACGTGTTTTATTTTCAACTATACATATTATCATCATAAGTGTGAGGAATCCTCTCCATGTATATTCCTTTATGAAAATTTCATAAGGATAAAACTCTTTCTTCCCTGTGTTGTTCAACATATCCAATAACATATTTATAACCTTACTTTTTGATAATAAATAAAATCAACATAATAATCCTTCTGGATATTGAATCCTAAACTTTTAATTTATTATCAACATTTATATATAAATATCCACATGTTCTCTAAAAATAAAATCTTTTTATCTCTAATTTGTTGAAAATTAATGAAAATGTTCAAAAGTATGGGATAATCATACACGTACCATGCTTAAATCCTTATTAAAATTTCAATTTCTCCCTTTTTTGAATGTAAAAACCGATTCACTTAACATAAGGATGGAATCAATTTTCTTAAGGTATAAAGATATAAACTGTAAGAACTCGATTCTTCTTTTAGAGGTACGGGCTTATTCTTTCCCTTTTCCTTAAGTGTTTTTGAGAAAATATGGAAAATGGGGAAAAATTCAGAATTTTGGAACTACATGTTGTGTACCTTGTCCACACGCAGTGTACTTTTGGAAATGTTGGGATGAGTACACGGGACGTGTAGTCATGACGGTGACGAAGGGTATAGGAACCGAATACACACCGTGTAGTGGTACCTTGCACGCCGTGTAGTCAGTCGGCAGGCATAAACCGTAAGGCGGTGGCGTCGCCGCCAGCTGGGCGGCAGTACATGTCGTGCACTCGAGAGTACATGCCATGTACTCATGTCAACGGATGAACATTGTGGCGGTGCCGGAAAATGATCAGTTAAATGAAGGGAGTACAGGCCGTGTACTTGGAAGTACACGCCGTGTACTTTGTTTTTTTGGCTTAAAATAGGCAGTAGACTCCTCATTTGGCAGAGGAGGCACTTGAGCCATTTTGGAGCCAAAGGAGGAACCGAATCTTTGAAGATTCACTGGGCGTTTGTCTGGAATCCGATTCGGCTTCAGACAATCTCGTTGGAACCGCACGAGTAAGCCCTATCCTATCCTAGTACCATTCTTTCCAATTATTCTCCTAAGGTAAGTTATTTATGTTTGATTGGGTTTTGTTCTTCATCTAATCTATGTCATTCTTAGACATTTCTGGAGTCGGTGTTCGGGTATAAACACTCGTTGGCATAGACGGTAGGTGGCTTTGTGTTTAGTTTTCCAACTACTATGTGTTTTGTGTGTTTCTGTGTCACGAACCCACATTGGGGTGTCGTGTGGCTGAGGTCATTGCTATATATAATACCTAGAATTGATTAGGTATTTAATTGTGGTAATAATGTGCTGGTTGGGATCGTTTCTTGGATCTGGAACCACCCCCGGGGTGTGTTTCTCTGTTTAGCTGTTTGGCCAGGATACCCAAGGGTATGCCTTCAAAGTAGTAATTGTAGAATTTCATTGAGAGGAATTGCTTTTTACTGCTTGTTTACCTGTTGGGCATGGCTCAGTTACCTGTTTTTCCTAAGGGCGTTGTTGTGATTAGCCTGAGGGCGCTGCACTATTTTGCCCGAGGGCGGTAGTTATTTTCGCCTAAGGGAAACCTTTCGTGCCTGAGGGATTGACTTCTGTGCTTTAGGGCGACACTTGCTACACCTGAGGGAAATTTCTGTTATGCCTGAGGGCTATACCTGTGGGTTGGATTCTACTTACCTGAGGGTAAGGATTTGTTTTTCTGAGGACGTGGACTATTTACTAGAAATGCACTATGGTGGTTTCTAATATTTAAATGGATTAAATTGATAATGAAATGGAAATATAATTGGTAATTAGTTACTTTTGAGTACTGCTTACTTTATTGCATTTTACTACTGCACACTGTTATTGCATGCTTACACGCATTTGTTCACGGGCCTTTGGTGGGTGCCCACTGAGATATATTTCTCACACCCTATTTGGGTCACACTTTTCGGCCCAAAAAGATTATGTTGATATAGGTGTAGGTAGGAGAAAGAGTCCCCATATAGGTACTTGACTGTTGCTAAGGAGTAGGAGGGCATGGGACCGAGCATAGGCTCGGGATGTCGCTGCCAGCTATTTTTCTTGTTTTGCTATACTCTGTTTTCTGTTGTACTATACTGATGTATAACATGTTCTGGCTGTTTTCTTAGAACTTGAAACATGTAGAATCATCACTTATATACTGTTGGTTATATCCACTTCTGTAGTTATTTCAGTTGGGTATGTTTACTACTTCTGCTGTTTTTTGTATGTTTATTTGGTATTCTGCTGTGCTACACTTTGACCAATGAGGGCATAATTTCCCCACTATCAGACCTAGGCCCTCACTGCTAGTTGGAATCCTCTGGCGTTTGGGGAAATGTGCTTGAGGTCACGTGGTGAACCGGGCTCGGGGCACCCGTTGCGTGGCACCCGGGCCAGGGACGTTACAAAGTGGTATTAGAGGGGTTTCTTTTCTTTGACTTACTATTTGGAGTCGTAGTCAGGGATAGGACGAAACGGTAGTTGGTAATAAGTTGTGCCCGGGCGTAGCTAACCCGTGTACAGGGAAAAGCCAGTCTACCTCGTATTTTTCAATCAATTGATTTTGCAATTTTACAGTTGATATGTTTCCACCGTTGGGTGACGCACTTGGATTGTGCTGTTTATATTTTATCAGTGGGTGCTATTTAGTTGCAACCCGATTAGATGAGGGTATGTCATCTCATGCATCATATAGGAAGATGTTAGAAATCACATTCCATGTAGGTGCATTATAATTTGCATGTTGTTGTTATAGTTTTTGTGCTAGAAAAGCATGCTGTGGTGATAACTGCTTGATAAATACCTTCCTGTTTGGTTGAGCTTGTTTATAGTATGGATGCCAAACTTTGGTTTTTGGGGAGTATGGGCCCCCATTGACCGGAATTTGGTGGATCATTGACTGTTATTGGTTATAACACAAATAAGATGTCAAACTTTGATTCGTTGGGAGTATGGTCCCTCACGGGTCGGAATTTGACACTTCGGTGTTGGTTTATAGTATTTTCTGGGTTCTGGGGAAGTTTCTAAGGCATAATGTCTAGAAAACCAATAAAACGTGCCATGTAGGACCTCATACACGTTGTGTGTGTTCTTCTGTTCAGGAAGAAAAATGAATTTTTTAACTACACGCCGTGTACCCCGACTACACGTCGTGTAGTCTCTTCCCGTGTCACAAACTGTGTGGGCAGCGACACGGGGTAGGGAAGGGCTTGGGTAAAACACGTCGTGTAGTCTAAGTATACACCGTGTAGTGTGACCAGGAGTCTATCCGTGTAACTAACAACACGGGTCGGTGAACTCCTTGACAGAATATTCCATGTCAATTATAGACATGCCGTGTAGTGCGACCTGTGGACTCGGCCATGTAACGAACAACACGGGGCGGTTTCACCTCTCACTGAATACTCCGTGTACCTTTGGGACATGCCGTGTAGTCTTGTCCGGGGATAGACTGTGTGGAGTTAGCCGTGTGGCTGGGAAACGGGGTGTCGTACACGTCGTGTACGGGTGTAAAACACCATGTGGAGTTAAGCTGAGTCGTCGGCCATGTCACAGATGACACGGGAAGTTGGAAAAAAAATAACACAGGACACGCCGTGTAGATATTATACTCTCCGTTTAGTTTTGTTGAACGGAAGACGTGTGGCTTAGCTGTGTAGAAGGACTCGGGCAGGGGAAGGGAATTCAAGTACACATCGTGTAGTCATTGTACACGCCGTGTAGTCTTGTTTTGCCAATTTTGCATGATTTATTCCTCTTTTTTCCTTGGTGGTTCCTTCATTTCAGTCTTAATAATCTTAAATCTGAGGAATGCTTTTGACCTTGTAGTGTCATGCCGCCTAGACGACCGCGAGTTGTTCTCCAAGAGAGTGGCGATGATTATACTCCAGAGATGGTGGGCCATGGGCTACCAGTTGATCCACCAGCAGAGCCAGATGCGGTGCCAGCTGTTATACCGGACACAGGCGCGGAGGCGCAGTTCCGTGAAGGCTTATTGCGGTTCATGCATACCTTTAAGGGAGTATCGCAGGTTGCCACATCTATGGCCAAGCTGACACGCATCTTTCAGCAGCAGCATCCGCCTACGTTTTCAGGGGATGGAGGACCACAGGCTGCAGAGTCTTGGATAGGATCGATGAAGACTATTTTCGATCATCTGGAGACGCCTCCAGGGAAGAGGGTCCAGCTTGCGACTTATATTCTATGTGATTCCGCCAAGAGGTGGTGGGATGTTACCACCCAGTCAGAGCATCACAGGGACATGGCGTGGGAAGATTTTCAGGCGGTCTTCTTTGACATCATCTTCCCCGAGACGCTGAGGGCAGATAGAGCTCGAGAGTTCAAGAATCTGCAGCCTGGCGCTATATCGGTGATGGACTATTCTGCTCTTTTTACGGAGCTTCAGCGTTTTGTACCCGTGATGGTGGGTGATGAGACGTTGAGAGCTAGGCATTTTGAGGATGTTCTTCAGTATGACATCTGGGCACTGGTAAATGTTTTCAGGTTTCCTACTGTACACGCGATTGTGAATCAGGCGCTGATTATAGAGAGGAACCTATGGGAATCAAGTGGTGTGGTCTAGGGCGGTTCAGCACCAGTTACTGGTACTATTTCTGCTGGAAAGAGGAAGAGACAGATGGACTTCTCTCAGGGTGGCAGTACCAGCCAGGCAGCTTCTTCAGGAGGACCAGTTAGGTGCTACCAGTGTGACAGAGAGGGGCACAAGAGGCCGCAGTGTCCACGAGACCCAGTGGAGTGTCGAGCTTGCGGCAAGATGGGTCATCTGCAACGCTTTTGCAGGGCTTTTCTTCTAGTGGCTAGTGAGAGGGGTTCTGTGCAGACTTTGCGTGTGGGAGCAGGACCAGTGGCTTCTTACCAGTCAGGGAACTGGAACATGTCAGGGCGTGTCGGCAGAGATGGTGGTCGTGGCCGTGGTAGCCAGACACTAGGATCGTAGAGGCAACAGGGCGGGACAGCTCAGGGTATCCAGGCTGTGTCATAGGGCCGTGGCACTAGGCAGGCATATGCAGTGCAATAGACCCATCAAGAGCAAGATCCCAAACCTTTTACAGTTAGAGGTACTATTCTAGTAGCTTCTATCTTGTCTTAAGTACTTTTTGATACGGGTTCCACTTATAGTTTCATATCTGTACCCATTGTGGAGAGCCTTTGGCTCAGTGTTTCTTCTTCTTCTAATATCATGACTCTAGACACTCCGTTGGGGACTAGAACGGCTGGTGTGCGTCAGTTCAAGGAGTGTCCCCTTGAGGTTGGTGGGGGTCGCTTCCTTTGGGACCTCTATGTCTTGGAGATGACGAGCTATGACGTCATTCTCGGGATGGACTGGTTGGTTCCCTTTTGATCCTTTGTGGACTGCTATTATCGCAAGGTGTGTTTCACATCACCAGAGGGTGGAGAGTTTCTATACAAGGGAGAATGGGATGTTCATGCGAGTCGAGATGGACCAGAGCATCATGGGCGAGGTAGAGTCACAGCCCAGATTGCGAGCTTATATCTGGATGATCAGGGGTCTTGTCGGATGTATTTCCCTCCATTTGTTGATCATTTCAGGGATGTCTTCCCGGAAGACTTTTCAGGTCTACCTCCGGTGTGTGAGGTGGATTTTTCTGTCAAGCTTGTGCCAGGAGCAGCACCAGTGTCCATTCTTCCTTATAGGATGGCCACGCCTGAGTTGCAGGAGCTCAAGAGGCAGTTAGAGGAGCTACAAGCAAAGGGATTTATCTGACTCAGTACTTCTCCTTGGGGTTCTCCGGTCCTTTTTGCGATGAAGGTGGATGGTACCCTTAGTCTTTGCGTGGATTATCAGAAGCTGAACCAGTTGACGGTTAAGAACCGATATCCCATGTCGGGGATTGATGATCTGTTTGATCAGCTTCGTGGAGCACGAGTGTTCTCAAAGATTGACTTGAGATCCGGATATCATCAGCTGTGCATGAGACCATCTGATATACCTCTCACATCTTTTAGGAGTAGGTATGGTCTATATGAGTATACGGTTATGCCGTTTGGACTCACAAACGTGCCAACAGTTTTCATGGCTCTGATGAGTCATGTGTTCCATCCGTACCTTGATTATTTTGTGGTAGTATTCGTGGACGACATCTTGGTGTACTCTCACACTCGACACGACCATGCCACCCATCTTGATATCGTATTGAGTACACTGAGAGAGCATTTCCTATATGCTAAGATCTCGAAGTGACACTTTTGGATGGACCAGATTCACTTCTTGGGTCATATCATATCAGAGGCAGGAGTTGTAGTAGACCCAGAGAAGGTAAGAGCAGTAGTTTCCTAGGAGAAGCCTAAGAACGTGTTTGAGATACGAAGTTTCTTAGGGCTGTCTGGTTACTACAGATGCTTCATACAGGACTTATCTTGCTTAGAAACACCATTGAAAGGTCTGAATAAGAAGGGTGTGAAGTTCATTTGGTTGGAAGCTTGCGAGACAGATTTTTAGGACCTGAAGGGAAGGCTGACATCAGCACTGATCCTGATACTCCCTGAGTAGGGGAAGAGCTATACAATTTACTATGATGCATCATGGATTGTCCTGGGAGTAGTTTTGATGCAGGGAGACCGAGTTGTTGCGTACGGGTCTCAGTAGTTGAGGCCACATGAGAGGAATTACCCGATGCATGATCTCGAGTTGGTTGTAGTTGTGAATGCATTGCGCTGTTAGAGATACTATCTGTTGGGAGAGCATTTCGTGGTTTTCACCGACCACAAAATCCTCAAGTATATCTTCACTCAGCGTGACCTGAATCTGAGGTAGAGAAGGTGGGTCGAGTACCTACAGTCCTTCGATTTTGAGCTAGCCTATACATCTGGTAAAGGTAATGCAGTAGCTGATGCATTGAGCAGGAAGACTCTGATACAGGCAGTGCAGGAGGCCAGTAGTGAGTGGCAGCTTATGGATTTGTTCTCTAAGATGCATCTGGAGGTGCATGACAGTCAGGGGCAGAATTATCTTTCCTTGTTAGCTGTGACTTCTACCCTCCTGGACAGAGTGAGGATGAGGCAGCTATCAGTTTTAGAAGGCCTAGTTCTACAGGAGTCAGTAGCAAGTGAGGACCCTCCTCCCAGTTGAACGATAGGCGATGATGAGGTTTTGCGTTTCCATGGACGTGTATGGGTTCCAGGGGATATACGCAAGGAGATGATGCGGGATTTTCATGCTTCAGCTTGGGAAGTTCATCCCGGGGATACCAAGATGTACCGAGACTCGAGATGTCAGTACTGGTGGCCGGGTATGAAGAGAAAGATTGTTGGTTTTGTTATAAGGTGTTCCACCTGTCAGCAGGTGAAGGCAGAGCACCAGAGGCCAGCTGGGCTGTTACAGCAGTTGCCCATTCCAGAGTGGAAATGTGATGATGTCATGATGGATTTCATGACGGGTTTGCTGAGGTCACCTCGAGGCAATGATGCCATGTGGGTTGTCGTGGACAGACTCACAAAGGTAGCTCACTTCTTTCCGATCAAGGAGACCTTCGGTGTGGATGAGCTCGGAAGGATGTATATCCGAGAGATCGTACGTCTTCATTGGGTCCCTCGTTCTATCGTTTCAGATAGGGATGCCCGCTTTACGTCTCGTTTCTGGCAGTGTTTTCAGAGGGCGCTGGGTACACAGGTGCTTCTGAGCACAACATACCACCCTCAGACAGATGGCCAGTCAGAGCGGACGATACATGTGCAAGACGACATGCTGCGCGCATGAGTCCTAGAATTTGGGGGCTCTTGGGAGAAGTATATACCCTCAGTCAAGTTTTCCTATAACAATAGTTTTCAGGCGACTATTGAGATGGAACCATACGAGGCTTTATATGGTAGGCCATTCCGGTCACCTTTGTGCTGGTTAGAGGCAGGTGAGGCAGCTTTACTGGGGCCACAACTCGTGCAGGAGACATCTGAGCAGGTACAGTTGATTCGAAGGCGGATGGCTACCGCGCAGTCTTGTCAGAAGTCTTATGCTGATCGTCGTAGACAGCCTTTGGAGTTCGTGGTTGGGGATCAGGTTTTCTTGCATGTTTCGCCGAGGCTGGGAAAAAAATGGATCAGGAGACAGGGTAAGCTTTTACCGAGATATGTGGGACTATTCGAGATTATGGAGAGAGTTGGGCTGGTTGCCTATCGGTTGCAGTTACCGCAGCAGTACCAAGCCATGCACGACATCTTCCACGTGTCTCAGTTGCGTCACTACCATTTAGACCCATCTCACACATTTCAGCGAGAGGATGTTGAGCTTAAGCATGATACGTTCTTTGAGGAGCATCTAATCTGTATCGTTCACAAGAGCACGATGGTTCTACGAGGCCAGTCAGTTCCTCTTGTACGGGTGCTATGGCAGCATGGCCGAGTGCAGGACGAGATCTGGGAGCGGGAGTCCGACGTACGTGCTTAGTGGCCAGAGTTGTTCTGAGCTTTCTCTTCGCCACCCTTGAAAGAGAAATTTGGGCACGAATTGCTATTAGGGGGAAGTTTGTAAGAACCCGGTTCTTGTTTTAGAGGTATGGGCTTCTTCTTTACCTTTTCCTTAAGTGTTTTTGAGAAAATATTGAAAATGGATAAAAATCCTGAATTTTGGAACTACACGCCATGTACCTTGTCCACACGACGTGTACTTTTGGCCGTGTTGGGATGAGTACACGGGGCATGTAGTCATGCCAGCGACGAAGGGTGTAGGAACCGACTACACACCGTGTAGTGGTACCTTGCACACCGTGTAGTCAGTCAGCAGGCTTAAATAGTAAGGCGGTGGCATCGCCGCCAGCTGGGCGACAGTACACGCCGTGTACTCGAGAGTACATGTCATGTACTCATGTCGACGGATGAACAGTGTGGCGGTTCCACCAAATGAGTAGTTAAATGAAGGGAGTACACACCGTGTACTTGGAAGTACACGCCGTGTACTTTGTTTTTTCGGCTTAAAATAGGTAGTAGCCTCCTCATTTGGCAGAGGAGGCACTTGATCCATTTTGGAGCCAAAGGAGGAGGCTGAATCTTTTAAGATCCACCGAGCGTTCGTCTGGAATCCGATTCGGCTTCGGACGATCTCGTTGGAACCGCAAAGTTAAGCCCTCTCCTCTCCTGGTACTATTCTTTCCAATTCTTCTCCTAACGTATGTTATTTACGTTTGATTGGGTTTTGTTCTTCATCAGATCTACGCCGTTCTTGGGTGTTTCTGGAGTCGGCGTTCGGGTATAAACGCTTATTGGCGTAGACGGTAGGTGGATTTGTGTTTATTTTTCCAACTGTTGTCTGTTTTGTGCATTTCTGTGTCACGAACCCATATTAGGGTGTCGTGTGGCTGAGGTCGTTGCTATATTTAATACCTAGAATTGATTAGGTATTTAATTGTGATAATAAAGTGGTGGTTGGGATCGTTGCTTGGATCTGGAACCACCCCCGGGGTGTGTTTATCTGTTTAACCATTTGTCCAAGATACCCGAGGGTATGCCTTCAAAGTAGTAATTGTATAATTTCCTTGAGAAGAATTGCTTGTTATTTCTTGTTTACCTGTTGGGCATGGCCCGGTTACATGTTTAGCCTGAGGGCATTGTTGTGATTATCCTGAGGGCGCTACACTATTTAGCCTGAGGGCTGTAGTTATTTTCGCCTGAGGCCAACCTTTCGTGCCAGAGGGCTTGACTTCTGTGCCTGAGGGAGACACTTCCTACACCTGGGGGCAATTTCTGTTACGCCTAAGGGCTATACCTGCGGGTTGGATTCTACTTACCTGAGGGTAAGGTTTTGATTGTCTGAGGACGTGGACTCTTTACTAGAAATGCACTATGGTGGTTTCTAATATTTAAATGGATTAAATGGATAATGAAATGTCAATATAACTGGTAATTAGTTACTTTTGAGTACTGCTTACTTTATTGCATTTTACTACTGGACACTGTTATTGCATGCTTACACGTAGTTGGGCACGAGCCTTTGGTGGGTTCCTACTGAAATATATTTCTCACACCCTGTTTGGATCACGCTTTTCGGCCCAAACAGATTACGTTGTTGTAGGTGTAGGTAGGGGAAAGAGTCCCTATACAGGTACTTGGCTGTTGCTGAGGAGTAGGAGGGCATGGGACCGAGCATAGGCTCAGGATGCTGTTGCCAGCTGTTTTGCTTGTTTTGTTGTACTCTGTTTTCTGCTTTACTGTATTGATGTATAACATGTTCTGGCTATTTTCTTAGAACTTGAGACATGTAGAATCATCACTTATATACGGTTGGTTATATCCACTGTTGTAGTTATTTAATTTGTGTATGTTTACTGATTCCACTGTTTTTTTATGTTTATTTGGTATTCCGCTTCGCTACACTTTGACAAATGAGGGAATAGTTTCCCCACTATCAGACCTGGCCCCTCGCTGCTAGTCAGCAGCCTCAAGCGTTTGGGGAAATGCGCTTGAGGTCACGTGGCAAACCGGGCTCGGGGCACCCATTGCATGGCACCCGCGTCAGGTACGTTACATAAACTAATCAATTTCTGTCAATGTATGAAATGTTTTGTATAAAATAAGAGTGATAAACCATAACAAAAATTCCAAAAATAATCCATCATTTGACTCTAACAAAAAAATTACTTCCATGGTATATTCAGTCATATTTTCAATTTATTTTCTACACCCAAGTCAACATGCACATTAAAAAAATAAAAAAAATGTCTTATTTCCCTTTTGAGTTACTTTTATTATTTATCCAATTCAAAACCTTATCCTCTAAAAAATTAAATCTTATTAAATTTAAAAAAATAATGGAAAAGTTTTTCAACTATCTCTTAATTTTATAATTTTCCAAAATATTCATTTTTTTAGTTGGAATAGTAACATCTAGAAACTTCTACCATAAATTATCTCTCAGTATTAAAACTCTATCAATATCCATTACATGCTTGATACCAATTACAGTGTTGAGGGGACTTAAGAACTTCTGATTTTAGATCATTCCATGATATATAATATTATATTCTATTAGATTCCATGAAATACTAATCAGTTATCCCCCTAAACATATGCCTAACCCTTAAGTCCCTATATATAAAAAATATCCATAAAAATGTTTTGGAATAAGGTAGATTTTCTATTCCTTATTTGTTAGTGAAATATGGTTGAGAGGTGTTCTTGAACCTAACAAAACCATTTAATAAAACTTCTATGTTTTGAAAACTCTGTCATTGATCCATATTTAATTTTCAAACCATTAAATTCTTTGGTAATCCTATTATTATTCCTTAACTTATATAGAATAATCTTTTTCTAATCTCCTTGTCAAAACATACAATCTCGTATTCTTGATACATTTTCATTTCAATCAACATTTATGTTGTCCAAATGATCATGCATTCCTTTTGATTATAATGTTATTAATTTTTTTTCTATATGAAATATCATGTAATTATAGGTTAAATATTTTTGAAAACCACTTATTATGAATTTAATCTTCTTCTTCGTAGATTTATTCCACCAAACCAGTCATTTTGTTTCTTTCTCAGTTTAATTTTCATTGTTTCTCTAGCATTATTATTTTAACATTAATGTCTAAGAATGATTATAACTATCCTTTATTTTTATTTTCATTAAAAAATAGAATAATATAATATTTAATGATAAATTATTCAACACATTAATTTTTCGGTGTCTTTTTTAATACTTATAATTTGTTTACACCACAAGATAAACATACCATCACCCTCTATTTAATTATCAATTAGTTTTTCTTCTCATTTAAAAAACATATATAATCATCTTATCCTAAAAATATATTAATCATACTGGGTAGTTGGAACTTTAACTCATAATATCAATGACCATTTTTGCTGCAATTTACAAAGAAAATTTTCACGATATTTAATTTTCTTAGCTGAAAGATTTACCTTTTTTCTATATGTATTTCCTGAACTTAGTATAATTTCTCTTCAATTCAGATTTTCTATACCATAACTTAATTATTATTTGTTATTACAATGATTTTCATGATATTCTAATAATCTATATCATTTATCACAAAAAAATTAAAAAAAATAAAATATCCAAGGAACATTGATTTTCACTTTTGTACACAATTCCATAAATAATGGAAACATTTCTATTTTTGGGTGAAAAAATATTTATTTTAATTTTTTTATAAATAACCAATTATTCTAATCTTATTAATATCTAGGTTTATAGATATAGTAGTTTTTTAATAATTTTTTTTATGCCCATATATTTATTGAATATTAATTGAAATGAATAGTTTTTATATTAATATTATTACTTAAAACAAAATTTTATAGAAAAAGTGTTTACTTTCCCTATGGATTGTATGAAATTTATCTTAAAATGGTTTGAAGAATAATTTTTCACTTGAGTGAGTCTCATTTGAAATTAAAAGAAAATTATAAACTTAAATGGAAGCACCTCTTTTCTCAACTTCATTTAAATATTCATCTTGTGTTACATCAATATTTATCATTTTGACCTCCAGCACAAGACACATCATGTTGAGGGTATTTTTATCACCATAAAATGATCAATATATTTCTTAAAATAATATTTTAATTTTATAAATGTGGTATTTATTCATGATACTCATTTCTTATAGATAATACTCAAGGTCCTTCACTCTTTTAGCCTTTATTTATAATTTAAATATCTTGACATTAATAAAAAATAGGTCTCTTCTAGTTTATAGAACATCACCTAAATTATTTTATTATCTTGGTTTTCTTATCACTTATCCTTTTTAATTATTATTTAACTCAAGTTAATTATTTTTATATAATAATGATGTATATTATCTAGCATCAAAAAGTATTTTGTGAGTGTTGAACCTTTTCAAATTTCATTCCAATGCCTTTTACATTGTACTAGCTTCCAACTCATACTTTGTTTTCTCATCCTCTAGATCCTTTATAAACATAAATACAATGGTGAAAACTTCAACAGGGATATTTTTCAAATAATCCTTAATTTTACAATAAGAACACAAAGGTATTTAAAAGGAACATACTCTTCATATTCATAAATTGATTCTTTAATAGTATGATTATCAAATAACATGTTAGAAATATTATAACATTTATTATCTTAAACTAGTTCTGTATTCTCTTTATCATTATTCATATATTAGTGTATATATGTCAATAAAACATCCACTTTATTACGTTTAATTAATATCTTGGATGATTTAACATCAACATTTTCTTTAAAAAAAATAAAAATCTCTATAAATTTACACTTCATATATAATATTTAAAATCAACTGGGAAAATATATCCAGTCAACAACATATACTTGTTCTCTAATACTTCTTAAAATTCATAATATGAAATTTTGGTCAAACTGAGAGTTGGTCACATGATGTGATATATGTTTTACAGAATTATATAAACTTTATTAACTCAATAATCAATACATATTTGGATGGTTGGATATCATATGAATCATGAATCCTAAACAAACCAAATTAAAGAGTGAAAGTAAAGAGACTGAAACACGTGATATTTTTGTATAGTTTTTTCAATATGTTGGTGACTACATCCTTGCTACGTTTAGTTCATGTATAAGACACAGATGTTTCACTAATATAATCAAGAGACTAAAAATAGGGAATATATCATCCATTAACTAAAAATACGGTATGTATTATCCTTAAACTCAAAAAATATTTCCCAATCGACACTTTTCACATGATAAGTTATTTATAAAAGGGTCCCTCAATTTTATAATGGTCCTCCCAAACCCATTAATGAATATGTTCTGTTTCTTTTCTCTATAATTTCAATGACTCAATCTAAAAGATCTTATTCTTAAATAGTAGGCCTTTGAGTACCAGTGAATAAAATAATTTATTATAATACATGCCAACCTTGTTCTGTCAGTCTTGAAAAAGATCAACATATGAATTCGCATGTATCTCTATGTTTCCTTCTCTACAACTCTATGATTATTCAAAATATAGAGGTAAGTTACTATATATTCACTTCTTATGAATCATCTGAATCAACAATGTATCAAAAAAAATTCTACAGAATCATTATACATCCAAATAAGTACTTAATAAAAAAAATAAAAAAAATTAATATACATTCCTTTTATTTCACTTCCTTTCTCAACTCAAAGTATCTTGTGGAAAAATCAATTTAGACTCTATATTATTCTTCAAATTTATGAATTTAAAGTAACTTCCGGCGGGTTTATATTATTCTTATCATTATTTTTTTGGATCATCTATCCTCTTGTGATACCATATAACAAGCATGTAAACATATATTAATACAGAACCACAGTTTCATGGAATTTATAAAATTTTAATTTCCCTATTTCTGAATCAAGAAAACCTCTCATTTAATAGATGACCAATTTTATTTATTACTTAATCAAAATCAATCTTGGAAATGAAAAATTATAATTTATTTATCAGCCTTTATACATAATATCTTCCTACAAATTGAAAATGAATATGGATTAATTATCATGATATTGATTTCATGATGAAAATATTATCATTATCAGAAATAATTATTCGACATAATAAATTATTCTTCGACATATTCAGGTAGATCTTCTAAAAACTCCTAATTACTCATGCATAGCCATGAGATTTTCTATGTTAATAATATTTTTCTAATAATATTACATAGTTATTAATCATCAGTATCAACACTTAAAATGACCTTTATATAATTACATCCTTAGAAAAAACACAACTTCCAAACTTTTCATATCTTCTAGCAGTGAAATAAAAATTTTAGTCTATATGTTCTTATAAAACTATATGTTAAGTGGATCCTGGTACTTATAATTTTTTGTTAAATTTTAGTATTCAACATAATCCTTCTCAATAATTCTTCTAAATAATCTTTAAAACCATAAAATCATCAAAAACGGTCATTACTACTTTCAAAATATTCATCGAACATTTAAATTAGTTAGAATAATAATAATCATTGACTCTGCTTCCATGGACTTCAACTTCATTAATTTTTTTATTCTTCCTCTAAACTCGCATTATAGAGCATGATTATAAATAGAATCATAAATATATATTACTTATTCCCTTTTTAATAATAATACTCCTCTAAAACCATCTTTGACATTCTCATCAACCATTTATGATATTAGATTCTAGAACAACAGTTTTCGGGCCCTATATTAGAAACTAACTTATAATCCTTTAATAACTTTCTCAAACTCAATGTCAAAATTCTCAGTACATATAATTCCAAAAATATTATTTATAGTACAATAATTTTATTCTACAACCTAAATTTAGTTCACTTTATTCTTCTAAATCTAGATGTTCCAAATTCCACATGCTTCTTAATACATAACAACCTTTACATTAGGATCTATAAGTCTTCTTCTAGATCAACTTATTATATATCACTATTATATTTGAACATTTTATTTAAAACATAAATAAAAGGAATATCCTAGTAATAAAATACATTTCAAGAATATATGAAAAATATTTCTTAAATAATCCAAGAAATACCTGTCATTGATTTAGTATATTCCCAATTCTACAGTCATTACATTTAAAACTACTCCCTAAAGTATCCATATTCATATAACAGTGACAAAAAATCCATATTTATTAACACACCTCAATATACTTCCAAAAAACATTATCTTACATTATTATGAATAATCATTTGTAATAAATGAATCTTCCTCATATGTAAATTCTTAAACCCTTATTTCATTATAATTAAATAATAATAAAAAACACCTACACAAAAAAATTTGACCAAAAATATATCAAAAAAATAAAATGATGTTCTTATATAGATTATAGAATATCCAATATTTTTGTAATAAAACTCTAATTTATCTCTTTAATAACCTCTATAACTTCATAAACACAAATTTTCCTAAATTTTAAATTCTAATTTCATTTGAAATATCTTAGCTGATATTTTGTAAATATTTTTCACATAGGTTTTCATTTTTCATTGATAAAGGAAAGTTTTAGTTGTAATTTAGAATGATATACAATTACAAGGTCTCCCTTAAAAGGAATACTTGTTTTGGTATAGGTGTTTTCTCCTTCAGATGATTATAAGAGATCTATGTCCCCTATTAATGGTTTAAAATAGATTAGAAATGAATATATATATATAATTAATGTAATAGAGTAATTTTCTCTTAATTTAAAATAAAATTTATCATGTACAATGATATTTTGAGATATCCTAAGTATGATATTGAATGATTTTTAAAAAAATTATTTTTGGTAGATATATAAATATCGTATTTTTTAAGTTAGTGGATTAAGAATCATTCATGTTATTAAGAAGAAAATATAGATGGTATTTTTTATAGAGTTCTTGGAATAAAATAATTTTTTAATTTAATTAGGGTCTCTAGAACCATTAATAACGTCATTTATGTGGATATGTTTTAATTATATGTTATAAAACTAATTTAGGAACCATTATATATTAAAAAAAGTATCAATTAATAAAACAAATAGATATTTTTTATATGATAAGAAGTTAATTTTTTAGCTATTAAATAATTAAGTTTTAAGGAATCATGGTAATTTAAGATAACACATTCTAGATTTTAATATCATTTTTAAGTTCATTAAAACAAAAATTCTTTTAATAATAACAAATTTCAATTCACTACGCTTCATATCTCATTATTTGGGAGCAATATTTGAATTTTCATAAGATAATTTATATAATTTTTGATCTATGTAGCTAATGATTAAAGGAAATATGTATACAATTTTCCTTTTATATTATTTATGTAAATATTTAAAATAAGATTTATATTCCATTTAACATAAATAATGTGAATATTTTAAAATGGAAAATACATTTACTATTATGACTTGATGAAGGATAAATATTTCTTGGATCCCGAGGGAAGGGAAATCTGGGAATTATATAAAAAGAGTATCACAATAACTTAATCACTATTTTTTTTAAACATTTATATATACTTAAACAACATCCAAATACATAAAAATGACATTAAAATTACCTCTCAATAACCAATTATGATTTTCATACAGAAAGTATATGTTCATACTTTCAAGCTTGGTCCATTGAAAAAAAATAATTTATCAATAAAAAAACATTACATACAAATTTCTAGACTTAAAAAATATAATAAAAGTTTGTTTAGTGATGGTTTTATTAATCTTTAAATTTTGTGTCTTGAGAAATGACTAAGGTAATGTAATCATTATTTACTCATGTTCCCAATAAAATGCATAACAAATTTTATAATAATATGATTAATAATTAGTAAATATTGATTAATAAAAAATAGTAATATAATTAAAAAAAATATCTCCTAATAAAATTATATTTTCTAGAAGATGATTTTTGAATTTTAGGTGTCAAATGTATGATTTTATATATATATAAGTATTTTATTTAATAATAAAATTTATTATAAGTAAATAAAATTACTAAAAAGGGAATTGAATTTTGAATCATAATATGAAAATTAATTTAAAAGTTAATTTTTATATTAATAAGTTACCAAAGTAAATATTGAGTACAATGGTAAAATAGTAAATTTTCAAAAAAAATTGTATTTCCCTAAAAATTGTGTATTTTTATCATAATATATTAAATTGATCAAAATTAGAATATTATTCTGGTGTAATGTTTCAATAAGAAATATATTACCATTATTTAATTGGTTATTGATATGGAATAAGATTAATAACACCTGATATTTACAAAATATATTATTTCATCAAGAAAAATTATATATTATGTGTTATCATTTAAAATTTAATTTTATCCTATTTATAAATTTATTTACATTAAATAGATTTGAAATTCATATTCTATATATTGAAAATTTTTAAAAGGTTTCATCATATATTTTTGTTACAAAAATATTACAATGGTAAATAATTAAACAATATTATAATGGGTAGAATGAGATAATTTACCATTAATCGAATTTTATTAAAATTTCATTAAAAACCCTTATATAAGAAATTTATTATGATATAAATTCATACTCACATGTATCACCAACATCCCCTTACCTAACTCACCTAAATCTCAAATGATTTCTCCTTTACCCCTCACAATGTATAATTTTTCAAAGAAATATCCATTGTTTTAACCTATAAAAGGATATCACTTCCACACATTGTCTTATATCTCTCTTCTTCAAAAAAATTTATAATTAATTACCTCTAATTATATATCTCAATAGTATCTCTAAAATGTTTTAAGGATCTATTTATTTCTTACTAATTTTTAATAATCTACCTTGAATGTTAGGGTTTCAAATCATCTTATTTCCTTTATAATTGCATTTATTGATTATAATGTCATTTTATATTTTTTTTCATACATTTCCAATATTTATTCAATGTTATTAAAATATATTTCATATATTATTAATGATAAATTATTTATTGTTTCTTTTTATGGTCTTCTCCTAAGTCGTTATAATGTCAAAGTAAGGGTTCCTAACCATTTCACTATCTTGAGTTTTGAAAAATTTACATTTTTATTTATGTTCATTATGAAATATTATTAAGATTTATTTATATAAATTAATTATAATATCATCAATGAAATACCATCATTCCCCCTCATTATACTTCATTTATAAGTATCTATAAATCTCAATCAATCATGTACCTATAAAATTCCAAAAAAAATTATTATTGTATAGAGTGTGTTGATTCATTTCAATTTCATCTGTTTCTAGAAAAAAATATAGGATCTATAATATATTAAAATATGGGTAACAAAAATAAAAAAAATTAGTTGATCATTATCTAAACATTAACTCAGTGCACAACTAGTGGGCCTAACTAAAATCCTGGTTTGACACTCTATGGGATATGTTATGGATTACCCGCAATCTCTTTATAAACCATGATAAAGAATTAGTATTTATTGATATCCCTATACCATGAAATCAATATTAACTACATATTTGTAACCATTAATTTTATAAGGGTGATTTTCATTAAATTGTTAATATCCTATTGTTTCTAAGTTGATTATGGAATATTCAACTAGATAGCCCCACTATTCTCCTAATCGGGGAAATATTGACATCCCATGTGTTTTTCATTTCAACATTGATTTTTTTATTAATTAGTAATGTTGATTATATATTTTATTATTATCTTTTTCCTTCATATGATGAATGCATTGGACTTATTATGTGATGGGTGGGGCCCATAATTATATAGCCTATAGATGCATATATAGGTACCATGAGACAAACTAGTTTGGGTAATTTGGTGTATACCCAACCCTTTTAAGAATAAAGTCTCAAAATGAGGTGTGGTCAGTATGTATGATGTCTCATCATGATGCCTTGATGATATGTATGATTTCTTCTCCTGATCCCCTAATGTTAATATTATGATATATAGAATTATGCATCTCATCCCTACGAAATCACTTATTATTTTTTATAGGATTATATATATATATATATATTAATATTATCTATGGATATATTGAGATAACTTACGAATTTTTTGAATTTTTTGTCAATATTATTTATTAAATTCTTTTTCTATGTTAACTTTTGTTATACGATACCCCTTACCGAGTTTCTAAGATCAAAATATTTCTTATTGTTTCCAATCTCCCTAAAAAACTATGAAGACTACTGCACATAATGTATGAAATTTAAAGGATAAATAATAATGTTTTTATGTTTTCATGTGATATATCATTTGTTTTTAGTGTAATGTAACCTTAATTTTTTTATCTAGTTTTTTTAGACTCTAAAAATGATTGATAATGTGTAATGTCATCTATGAATTCGGTATCATTGTAATAAAGTAACCACGTGCTATAGGATATAGGAATTGGGGTTTTATAGTTAGAATTAGAAAAAAATAGAAACCTTTGGAAATTTATTTTGAATAACATAATTAGAAATCATCACCTTATGACAACCCTTGGGATATTTTTGATATATTTCTGAATTTCATGATAAACATTTCTAAATAATGTATAGATTTATTCACTATAATTTATAATTCATATTTTTATTTATAATTTACTTACTTATTTTCCATTATTGAGAAATGGGGACTCATGGAAGGAATCCAAATTGTGTAAATACCCATAATCAGCGTAGAGATTTTCCTCCAAATCAAATCAATGAAGATAGTGTTGGAACTAAGAAAATAATAAATATCTTATGGTAGTTAACTTATGTTATAACAAATAACATTACTCGTATAGAACAACATGATTCACCTTATCATAGTGTAACAAAATTTGGTCTCTTTAGACACTGAAACCCACTAGCATTAAATAGGACCAATAAACAATTTGTGATAGAGCAATAGATCAAGTCTTTCGAGAAGTTATTACTTACTTTGGGATGTAGGGAATGATTTTTTATTATAATGGATATATATTATATAAGGGGAAATAATAAACAATAATGGTATTTAATTCTAAATATTAAGAACTAAGAATAAATAAAAAGCATTGGTTTAAAAGCCTTTAAGATATATTTACATGAGAAATACATTCCTAATGGAAACAGAGATAACATGGGAAGATAAAATCTGAATCTATGAAAAAAACAAGATGAAATTAATTCTGAATATAAGGATAAATTTTAAAGTATTGTTGGATATTATATGGATTATGTATAAAACCCTAAAATAAATATTGACTGCTTCTTTGATAGATTAAAACTGTTTATTAAAAGTTAATTAGTCTCTCAAACATTTTCATATTATGAGGATATTGTGAAAAGTTCCTTCAATATTGAGTAGGATATCTCCAAGTCTTATACATTGATATTAATGTAAGAGAAAAAACGGAAAATTTGGACCATACTAAAAGGACTTTATTAAATGATAAATAGGGAAGGTTATAAATCCTATAATGAAATAACTATGTGAAGAATACCCCAATTCATTATTAAAGGGAATGGAAGTTTATTAAAAGTGTGTGGATAAGGTCCATAAAACACTTGAATGTAAGGGAAGGAAAGAGGCCATATATTTCCATTGTTTCATTTGTAAGGTGATTGGGAACTATTAAAATCAATACGCAATGTATCAAGGGAATTCACCTTAGAATAATAGTAATGTAGAATGATGATATTATGTTATCATAATAGTAAAATTTTAGGTCCAAAAAGATTTCATAGAAGGTACTTTTATCATAAAATCAATGTTAGATAATACATTATTTTATTTTTGATTTACAAACACATTCACATATTACATGTTTTATAAGAACATTAAATTTTACCCTAATGCACTAAGGAATGATGTTTAGTTAAATAATCTTTTGGATGTTTTGGGGTGATGAAAATATAATTATAACATCCACAAATCTTCACTCCTGAATCTGATGCTAAATAATCATCTTTATATTTATAGATTTTATACCAATAAAGGTGATCCAATTTCAACCATCCAAAATGTAAAATATCAAGGGAAAAATGGGATAAATTTCATACCCAAGTACCTTTTAGGATTAGTGTTTTATATAATCTAGAAAAAAACATAGGGAAAATGAAATGTAAGAAGGGTAAGCTCAGAAACTCAATGTGTTTTAACATAAGAATTTACAACTGAATGTTATTAGTGAGCATAAGATAAACATAATGTTATGATGACATAATAGAATTACATGAGACTAACATAAAAGAACTCAATCCCTTAAAAACCTGAATTATTAAAAATTTTACATTGAATAAATATTTAACAAAAGTAAGAGTTGGAGGAATAAATAATCATGATCCATGTGTTGTTAATCTTGATCAAACGAAAAAATAAAAAACTCAATGATATAATAAATAAAATGTTTTCGTACCTTATAACCTTATCTTAATTACCCATGTTAGAAATAAATAGATCATAGTTAAATCCTGAGGGTAAAAATGCCCAGTTAACTCACTCATTATTTCCTTTAGAGATAAGGAACAATACCCAATACACTGGAAACCTATATCAGGATCCCACATTATATAATAAGTATAGGGCTCACTTGACATATAAGATGTTTTAGGATCAACCTTTGTATAAGGTGTATCTGGTATACCTATTCTCATGGGAAATATCAGGCCAACCCCAGAACAAAAATAATTTATGATTACAATAGGTTAATATAGCATATGGAACCCTTAATTTTCATCATAATTCATTTCACAACATCTTTCATTATTTTAAAACAAGAATTGTCGAAATGAAATTGATTTCATGATAATCTATTTAAAATAATATTCATAATCCATCTAGCTAAAGAAGTTGTATTACATCATAAGATAATAATCCCAATAATGTATAGGTATAATTAGAGGATATTTAAATACAATAAGTACCTTTAAAAAAATAATTAAATCATTTCTTTGAGAAAAGGGGAAACACACTTTTCTTTTAGTTAAATTAAAAAGTCACAAATTATTGAGAAAATTACATTACTTGAAAATAAACATGTAAATCAATAAAGGAATCATCAAATAAAATAACTCTCATGATGGTGGGAAATATATTCATTTCATAAATTTTAAAGATATTTTTTTTGAACTTTTGTCAAGAGAGTAAAAAGTGACCCATGCAGAAAACATTAAGAAATTTCATTTCGAAAACCTTTAAAATTACGGTCAAATATCATGTAAAAAATTTTATTTTTCTAAAATATTGATATGGAGGAGAAAGATTCCCAATTTACAATAGGATAGAAGATCAATATAACTTACAACCAAATTTCACGATGTTTCTTTAACAAATAACCATAGAAATAGAATTCAAACATGTAAAAAACATTAATAACCATAGGACATGAAAATATAAGTGATCTATTAGAATAAAATAATATTAAATCCCCAATAGAACCTCAAACATAAACAATATCAAAAATAAATAAGACTGTAGTTCAAAGTTTTTACAGCATTGGTAACTCTTGAATAAAAATTAATTAGAAGATATAGTATGCAATGGATATATAAATCAGAATAATATACCGAACTAATGTTTCATAATTTATTCATTTTGTAGTAATTACACTATATAATGAAATAATGGTTCATGACATGAAACATGTCTCAAGAAAATGTGATCGAGATTAAGAAAATCCTTGCAAAGATCATAACACTTGAAATGATAATACCAAGATTAAGTGATTTTCACACATATGAAAATTAAAATAATTTTTTTTTAATTATAGAATAAATATATATATATATATACATTCACACATAATCATCGTATAAAAATTTCAATTAAGTAAAAGTATAAACCAATGAATGAAAATTGAATTAAGAAAACCCTTACCACATGGTAACTTTCACGTCAAATAACTTTAAATGATGTAATTTAAATTGTAACATAAAATAAATTGAGTTATGATTAATTAATGATGTAAAATTAAAAAGGTTTAGTATAAACATCATATAAAATAAATTTTTTGCATAATAATAAAATATGCCTTAATGAATGGAAATTTGGATGAAATCCCTTTCCACATGGTAAAATTCATGTCAAATAACCTTGGATGAAATAATTTGAATTAAAACATAAAATAATATGAATAATTAATTATTAAAGATATAAATTTTAAATTAGTAATTATATGAAACATATAAACTAAATTAGTTTTATAACTTTAAATTGTGACTCAATGAATAGAATTTGAGACAAAATCCCTTACCATGAGATTGGACTTTCCATGTTTGTACTTTAACTCTTACATAAAAAAAGTATATCAATTATTTTATTACATAAAAATTTTAAAGGATTAATACCATTTATTTAATTTATTTTAATTATATATTTAATCTATTTATTTATCTTTTCCACATAAGGTGTTTTTGAAGACATTCAGTTCATAATTTCTAAATGGATTCAGTGTGTTTACAATGGTAAAATGGTTAAGTTCAATCATATATAGAATAATAAACATGAAATAATTATAATTATTATACATAAATTATATGTTTAAAACCTACTATTTAATATTTTAATGAAAAAATAACTATGTTAAAATTATGGCAATGGTAAGTTATGCATAAGCATTAGTAACATTTCTACTTTTCAATGATTATGAATGAAAGAAGTTAAGTATTATTTTATATTTATGTAATTATTAATATTAATATAGTATTATGTCTTCAAATAAACTTATATATAACAGCAATGTGATGCGGTGATGAAAAATAAATTACACCACTTAATGGAGGTGGAAATCCACATGTAAATATAAATGATGTTTTTATTTTTCAACGGATGGAATGGTAGGAAAATATATGATATCAAATATTTATAGAATTATAATTATGTAATGAATATATATATATATATATATATTTAAATCCTTAATTATAACCATTTTTGAAATCCAGTGAGGGAAAATGAATTACATCTATTTGTGAGGAGGTAGTCCATTGTGCAAATAGTAGATAACTTAGTTTTACATTTGATGGAAGGGGAGATGTATATGGGTTAATATATGAATATAAAAACATATAATTGTATATAATATATTTTTTTATTACTTATGAATATTTGAATAAGATTTTAAGGTCGTGGAAGAAGAAATGGAACTAAAAGATTCTGTTAAAGGTTATTCCTCCTCTTCAAATAGCTTCCTCTACTTTACAAATTAAGCCCTATAAGGTTGGTATTATGCCAAAAATACGGCCACTAGAATGTGTGTTAGGATATTTTTATGAGATGTAGGCATGGATTGTCCAAAAAAATGTCTCTTGATGTGTGTATATTAGATGAGTGGAGATTCCCATTCAGAAATGAGGTGAGGGTAACTTTGGTAATTACATAAAATGGAACCCAATTGATTTAATTAGAATATATTATGGTTATTATTCTAAATAATATAATATAATAATATTTGAAAAGTTTTAGGTGATTTTTTCACCTTTATCTCTATGTTATAACCCCCCTCCCACGTTAAACCTTTTGATAATTACTAGGAGTTCAATGTTCTTTACAGGTTAGTGATCGTGAAAGATAAAATTAAATGATATGTGACCCATAAATGGTAAATTGTTGACAGTTTAAAACATATCTTATTCACATACATGAATAAAAGTTTCTTATTAACATTAAATCATTTAATAAAATATTTTTTAATGTAAAATATCATTAATGTCATTTTTGGAACTATTCAAATAATTTAACTTTGAAAACAACATGATAGTAATATAATTATAATATAAACCTTTAAATCCAATATAATATATTATATTTATCTTAAAAATTGACATTAAATCACCCAATAAATATATTTTTTATATTTTTAATTTAATTTAATATTTTTCTATTGCTTGCACTAGCTTTAAATTGGCATTGTGTAAGAATCTAAGGTATTTATTTCATTACTAAAAATTAAAAATTAAATACTATAATAAAAATAAATAAATTATGTTTAAAATGAACATTTATATTATTGAAGTATATATATATATATATAATTATATTTATGTCATGATTACATATTTAATATGTAAATTTTACTTCTTTAGCCTTTTACATGTATTACACAAGAATTTGGATAATTAACCAGTTATATAACTCAAAAATTAGAATATATAAATAAATATCTTCAATAATACATCATATTTGTTAACAATTTTGCGAAAAGACTTTTACCTTCTTAAATAGTATCTTGAGGGCACCCAATTTGAATTTTCTATTGTTGTGCAAGCAATGAGTCAACATTGAAAATGATTTTCATATTTATCATAAAATAAATTCCAATTTATATGTTTTGAATTAATTATTTATTATATTTTTTTCTTTACCATAAATAATTCATACCATAAGTTTCATAGTTTTTATATCATATTTATTTCTTGGTGATACAATAAAAGATATTGTATATCATAAAAAACTACATTTGTTTACAATTTAGAAAAAAATTAACATATTTAGACAAATATAAAAAAATTACACCTGTGATAAATTAAAATTTTATTTTCAGAAAAATAATCTCATTTCATCAAATTTAATTTCTATTAGTTATAGAAATTACTTTTCACAAAAATGTCTGAAATATATTGAAAAATAGTTTTTTGAAAAATGTGGTTTTAATCCAAAAAAATTGTCATTTTTCCACAAATCAAGTAAAACCAAAGGATAATATTATGACATGGAAAGGAATGAATTATTTTTATTTTCTCATGTTATTCTTTGTATATTAAACAAAACCCTAAACTCTTGGAAATAATTTTGGAACAAAATGTTATATATTTACTTTTATAAATTGTCTTTAAACTGGCCATAGATTTATTGTTTTTTGATGGTTAACTGTCAAATGAACATGTTCTCAATTAGTCTTCATCATAAATTTATAGTAATATTTTTCTTTTTATATCCATGTTTTCACATCCCACTAATTGTATTTTATAAGTAAACCTAGTTTTCTGTTTACCTTCACATTTCTCATTCCCTATTATTAATAGGATGTAACAATAACACAGTTTTTTATCTCAGTTTTCCACAAATGAATTTTTGAGTATCAACATTTTATTTTTGGAGTGAAATTTCAAAAAATTTAGGATATAATTTATTGAAGTAGTGGAGAAAATAACACCCCATTGTTTTAATGTATGTTTCTTCTTAAATTAATTCTATTTAAACGATAGTTTACACTGCAAAAATAGACTGAGATAAACTATTAAACATCATCATGAACATTGGAATAGTAATATGACTATATATATCCATTAAAATAATAACCACTACTATTAAGTATAAATAAAATTTTGGTATCTCATAAATGAAAATATGATATATTTATACAGGAGAATAATAAAATAAATTTTTTTTAAAATGATAAATTATGTTTTGGTATTTTTTAAATGTAAATTTCTATTTAAATATTTATAATTCATATAATAATTTTAAAAAAATTATTTTCATAAAATATATTCTTAAATTAATATTTTTTTGTTATTATTATGATAAAAAAATTTAGACTTAATTAATTTTTCAAAGTGTCATTAAAGTTTTTATAATTTTATGATTGATATTTTTTAATACAAGATGGTTTCAATTAAAAATTAAATTTTTTATAAATAGAAAAATATTTTCAAAAAATAGAGTTATTTTTTTAATCTACATGTTGAAAAAAATGATAGGGTAAATTTGAAGCACTTTTCTAAAATAGTGGAATTTTTTGTGAATAAAGATATACTGTAATTTGTTGTATTAGAAAAATAAATAAATTCTTGAGTCATTAATGATTTATATATAATGTAAACAGAACTAGTTCGATCTCACATAGACTAGTTATAGTCTTTAGTCACAATAATCAATAATATTTATAATCTTGAGAAAAAATAAAAAAAATAATGAATATACTAAAAAAACACCTCTCCCCTCTACTATAAACCCCAACCCCTCTCCTAAAACCTTTTATGACATGAATATTAACTTTTTTATTCCCAATTAACTTCTAAAGACTCTCCCCCACTACCAATATCTTATGGTCTCAATAAAACACCAAACCCAAGTTCCTTAAAGAGGTTCTTAGGGAGAAGAAATTCAAGTGGAAAATCCTCATTCCTTTTCTTCTTTCCTATTTTATTATTTTCTTTCATTTTTCTATCCTCACCTCCCAAATCCAAAGAGAAATGATAAAAACAGTATCACATATATAATATAATTTTTTTTTGTTCATTTAATAAATCACCATCAAACCATTTATCATCTCCTTTTATTCTAAAAATGAAAACACCATCTCTGATGTGTCGATTCATCGCCTTCACAGATGACATGTTTTCATCTTCCATTAACTCTTTCACAGATGGTCATAAAATCATTATTATGGTTAAAAAAATTTCTCAGAAATATTATAAGTTATATAATATTATGGAACCAAAATATAAACATGTAATTAACTAAAATGATATTTCTTCATAATAGTTATAAATACCATGAAAATAAATTAAATCATTTTCATTAGAATTTTATCTAATGAATCATCCACATTTTTATAAAAAATTTATATATAAGATAATTTAAAATTTTATAAGTTAATTAATGACATATAATTTCTATTTTGGATAATTATTCTCATTTTAAATGAACTTCCATACATGTATAAAAGTGAACCGATATTGTAAAACCAAGAAAATAAACACTTGTGAAATGATGAAATTAAACTCTATAATTCCTAAAAACGGCCATAAAAAATTTAATAAAATTATAATAAATAAAATTAATGTTTAAGATATTATTTATTTAGTCATTAATTACTATAATTTTGTAATTCGTGGAATTAGTTACATGTTCAAAATGCTTTCGGACATATGGTAAGGGTTTTCACATATCATTTTTATTTTTGTGAGATATACCTTATTCACCACGGTTTATTAGTGTGGTGTATGTATAATTACCTTTGATGAATCATATAATTAATCTCTCAAACTTCATAATAATAAATTATTCATTTTAGGATCATTAATTTTATGGGGAATGTGGTTCGATTATTTGAAAAGTGGTTTGGGATTTCATAACACAATTTATATTCTTTCCATTAAACTTCTACATATTTGATTATATCGTACCAAGGTTGTTTGTGAAATTAATATTTAATATGTTTTTTTATTTTAAAAAAATTATGTTGATTTATAGTGGATATATATATTCTATTCATTTGATTAATGCTCACTTCAATATTTGTAAGGGACTATCTTTTAAAAAATATCTTTTTAAAATTTTTCTTAAAACTCTCATTTTCTTCTTTATCCATGTTCAAAAAAAAATTGTTTCCAAAATTATATTTACTATTATTTTATGAGTATTTAAAAAAATTACAATTTTTTTTACTTTTTACAATTTCATCTTAAAATAATTTTTTTTCTTTTTAACAACATGACATTTTAAATAAATGATTTCATAGAAAGAGGGTATTTATCTCAATAAATTTTCAATGATTTTGTTTGACTATTTTAATATATGTTAACACCCTCTATTGAAACGTATTCTTAATTGATTTTTATCTCCTATGATTCCATATAACATATTTTATTGAATGTTTTATGATAATTTTCATTAGATATGTACTATATTGATATCATTCTCTATATTACTCTAGACAGTCTATGATTTAGTTTATTGAATGGGTATATCATAAACATTCCATACAATAGTTTAAAAATAAATTTATGTGTTTATTTTGTTTAAAAACTTTAATTTTTTTATTGAATTATACTTATTGAGTCTCGTGTGGGGCCCAAAATAGCCCCTCAATGCATCGGTGGGTCTCATGGGATAAACTTGGCAGGGTTTTGGCTGAGGCCTTACACACTTATGTACACTTCTTGGCTGATTCCTTGATGTTTAATGTATGATGTTCCACATTATGAATTCATACGTTACGATATTATTTTTTGATAATCCATGTGATTAGCATAATATAATTAAATCCATGGTTAAGTATCATTAAAATGTGATTATTTATAGGGAAATATTTGATCAGTTATTATTTTTGCCATATTATTCCCCAAATTATTTATTAATGGCATGTTTTGTTAGTTATTCACATTGAATTATTGTTTCTTATATCATCCAATGAATTCTTACCCTTAATGTGAATCTTATCTCATCCATTTATTATGTTTTATTTTTCCACAGGATGCCAATATGTATATTATGATTAACATGTAGGTACAATATACAAAAATAGGGGTTCTTCCTATATAGTTTCCATATTTTATTTTATTTCTAGTTATAATGTAATACTTATATTTTTATATGTTTTCTTAAAGATACTAAAATATTTGGTCATTTGGGGTGAACTCAATATTTTATAGTAAAAATTAAATAATGTAAGGCCCCAACACCAAGCTACTATGGTTGGGGTCTTTACATTATGGAATCTGATCAATGATAAGGGTGGACAAGGATTCAATATTCATAAATTTAGTAAAATTATTAAGAATGTTTCCTATAAATAAAAATATAATTATATTAGTATCATTTATATACATTAATGTTACTATATTAGGGATATTATCATTAATTATTTGTATACCCTATCCAATAAGAAAATTAAAACATTTCTTTGTTTGTTGTGAAGACTACTACCTATATGATGTAATACATTTCCTTTTCCTTCACCTCCTTACAATGTAAGATATAAGGATGGTATTAATGGATAAATATTATTTTTATGATATAATTAAGGCTTTTAAATGGAAAATTGGAGAAACTATTAATGATATTATAAATAAACAATCATAATTATCTTCATCGTTTAAAATAAGGGTCCTAAGAATATAATCTTTTATTAAAATAATTTAATTTATTTATTGCAATTAATTCTTCCTATAAATACTTATAATTACGATGTATCACATTAATAAATAATAAATAGTATCATTATTATTTGGGTATAATGATGCTTCAACAAAACCACCTAATAATTATTCATTAAATCGGGGTATGTTCATGTTTGGGTCTATTTTACAACCTAATTGAAAAATAATATGAATTTATATAATTAATGAATATGGGAATATATTAAAAAAGAAAATATCTTATAAATTTGTAAATAATTATTTTTTGGTTTTTATATATGTTATATCTATATTTACTTCATTAATTAATAAAACACACTTCTATCATCAAGAATCACTAAAACAAGCTCGATATTGATTTCATACACAAGGATAAATACAAAAAAACTCATGAATAGAATTTAGACCATATTATAAGACTATGAAACATACCTAATACTAAACATAATTACCTATGAATTTTTAAATTTGGAGAAAAAATTAATATGGATATTGATACTATGAAACTCTTAAAAATGATTAAAACTACCAAAACCAAATGTGAAACATCAGAATAATTCATGTAGAAAATCAATAATTATGAAGAGTATTAATGAAAATGGATATGGGTTATGCATCTAATTATATTATTATGATATATATGTTATATATATATATATATATATATATTTATTTAATGTATGATTTTTGAATTTTGGAATAATAGGTAACGTTTTTTCATCTGGAATTCCTCTCTTTAATATATGCTTGGTATTATGAACCTAATTTCATTTATGAGGTTTTTTTACTGCCTATTTGAGATATAATATCAAGAATTATATTTTAATAATGTAATTTAATGTAAAATTATAGGTCCTACATTTCAAGGGTCTTTGATTATAAATGTTTCAAATATATAAGGGTTTTCGTGGTCTTAAATTTTATTTTTTGAGACATAATACATTTATTTTGCACCATGTTTTCTTTAAATGGTTTATTAACTAGTCCTAGATATATTTTTACGAAACCCTTTGTGTTTTATGATATTTAATTAATAAATTATGTTTCCTTATCCATGTGGTTATTGATTGAATTATTTACCCTGTTGTAAGGATTGCTAGTACCTCAAATATCTTTCATTGATTTATGATTATTCTCTTGAAAATATCTATTATAAGTAAGGTGTATAATACCTTTTGAAAATATTATGTTAAATTCTTTCAATGTTTTTTTTTGATATAAATTATAACCACATAAACCCTTTGACAATCATTTCTTAATTCTTGACATATGTTTTATTGAAACCATCCACTTTTTTCTCTAGATTCCATATAATAATATTATTACAGTATTCTCATAGTCTTACAACCATTTCTCTTTATTCTGGGAACTTCACATTTGACATAACTTATATTGGACAATGTTCTCTTTGAATGTATGTTATTATATTGACATGGGGAAAAGTATTATCATTTCAATAAGTATGGTTATTTTATATGTTGACTGTATATTGTTTATTCATTTTTATTATGGTGAATGTTTTGGAACTAAACAATTGATTGGAGAGGCCCTATATTATATAATTAGTTGATGCATTGATGGGTCTCATGAGAAAAAAATATTGGGGTTTGGTTCATCCCATTCACAAAATAGAATAGTGTCTCTAGAAAAGTCCTTGAAATTATAATTTTTTTAATATAGTCTCGACGAAAATTAATGTTTCTTATCATAATGCATTTATAGAATGTTTTTGATATCTTACATTATAAATTACATCAGTATGAGATTAGTATTATTAATATCAATGTTTTAATTTAATTTTATGAATACTGCATGGTCCCATGTTCATATTGATTATGGATTCATATTGTTTACTGATTTTTAAAAAAATTATTCCATGTTTATTCCATGATTTCTTCAATTATATGTTTCCCTTACTGATCAATTGAGATAACCCATTCTTATGTTTTTATTTTACTATGTTATAGAGAAAATAAGTACATGTGACATTTTTAGAAGGATAACATGTATGAAATATTTTTTTGGATATGTTGAAGATGTTTCTTAAATTATTTATTTTCTTATATAATGGGAAAATTCTTCATTTTCTATATAGAACATGGGATTTATCATTTTATTTATTTATAATAATTTTCAAAATATTTAAGCCTGAAAAGATAATTCAAATGTATGATATGTAATAACAATATTTTATTTTTGTAATTAAATATTTTAATATTTAGGATTTTGTACATAGTATCAATTAATTTATATAAATTATGTGTTTATATTACCAAATCTATGATCTTTGTTCTGTGGAATCGTAATTGGAATCAAATAAAAGGTTTAGAAAACATTGGAGATTAGGATTTTTGTTGAGGGTTATTTAAGGTATTATACGTTAGGGATGATCATATATTAAAATGTATTGAAAACCCTATAGGTTAGTTATGTGATATATTTTTAATGTAATAATGAATATTTTATTTTGGGATTTGGATAATGAAAATTTAATGAAAAATAAAGGAATGAGTCTATGTATTGAATAATATTTAGATGTTTTGGTAATGTATATTTCGTGTGGGTTTTCCTAGAAATGAAGCCTTTTCTAGATAGAGAAAATTGTACGTGGTTGTGTCATAGATGAACCTAGAACTAGTCACCCATAAGAGTTTTAGTTGATCATTAACTCAATCATAACTCTAATAAATGATGATTGGGCCTAATACTACACACCTAGAAGAACACACAAAGGGAATAAGATTTAGTTAATTTCATTCTCTTTATAAACCATTATAAATTATTTAATAATGATGCTAACTTATTTGGTTATAAAACCTAATAATAAAATGACTTTGGATGAGGAAGTATTAAACAAATAAGAGTCATAGGTTCATATGAATGTATCACATGTTATGAAAATGTGGAATAGGGAAGAACTATTTAGATTGATGTTTTCTTATACATATTTTTGATTTTATCAAAACCATTTTGGTTTTAGAATTTTTCAGAAATTTGATCACAAAAACGAAGATTAAAAATTAATGTTCCTAGAAACAACTAATTATTATTACTTGATAAAGAGAATACTTAAATGGATGAGAATATTATTTTTTCCTATTATGATAGAAAATATTTGATTCCAAGTTGTACCTAAGGTTGAAATATCAATATTCTATTGAATATCTAAATTATTTTCATTTGTGATTGATATTTATCAATGATATTATGCTATATTATAATATTGATTTAGGTTTATGATAAAAATATAAGTATTTTACTTCACTAGTTTTACAACAAAGGTATGAAAATGTATATTAAATGGTATCATCAACCGTGAAAAGTGATGTTATTTCAAGGTTATATTTTTAGTATAACTATGTAAGATAACATGATTGAGTTATGGATAACTCTTAAGTTAAATATACACATGAGGTTAAGAAAATAAAATGTAGTTTTATTTTGAATAAATATGTTAGATATTAATTTTTAACCATGGGTGGATAATTTATTCATGATATTTTCAGAAAATTTCATCTAATTTATGGGATTGTGATATATATTGACTAAGTGTGTGATCTTATAAACTAGTTCTTAATATTATTTAAGGGTCAAAGATTGAGTTATTTTTTAGAGGAATAAATAATCCCATTAATTCTTAATGTCTTGTATATTCAAATAGGTTTCAATAAGGTATGATATTAAGTGTATGTAATTAGAGTATATACATACTTTTTTATATAATTTTAGGAATGATTAATGTTATTTCAGATTGGACACATTTTATTTTGAGAGAATTGATTTCAATTTTTATAAGTTTTAGAATAATTTATGAATGTTCAGGGTAATTTTGGATTTCTATTTTAAGTATTAGATTAAGAAACCAACTTAAAGTAACCTAAGTTTAACTAAGAATGTTATATGTTAAACAGAGATTGATATTGGTTTATTTTATTTAGATAAAAGTTGAGTTTTTGTAATAATAGAATAAAATGATATTATTATAAATTGATATATCTTGAGGTTAAATTTTCATATGTTTTTTTATGATAACTCACTTATAATTATATTCACTCATGTTAACTCAAATGTTTTAGTAATGTATATAACTTGAAGGAACCTTGGGTGTGAGGATAGTGTGGAAATTAGCTTGATGAAAAACCCATTGGAATAGGATCTGGATAAAGAAACCTTGTGATTCTTCAAAACCATCTTTCATTAAATATGATTGACAATGTGAATACAGTTGATGTCCTAAACACACCAAGAAATAGAAAGATGGAGTCTCATGAAAGATTAACTAAATAAGATAATGAAGGAAAAAAGGCTCAATTTGATATATGTAAAAATATGGTAGGAAAAAAGTGGGTATTTATTTAAAGGGACATGTAAATATTATATGTGAGGTGTTTAATGTCATCAAACTAAAAAGTGCAAGACAAAGAGATGAACTAAAAAAATTTCAATTGAAAGGGAGTTCATCATTATATAACTCAATCTCCCAATACAATGGAAAATAATGGAAATAGTCACCAACAATAATAAAATAAAATAAAATACTATGAAATTACAACTAATGAATCAGATAGTGAGTTATAACTCCATCTTTTCTAGAGTTCTGTGTTATTAAAATTTCCACCAACTACTGGATATTTAGTTATAAATAAAAAACCCTAGTTGTATGATTATCATATAAATCATTTTCAGGGTCTGTGGGAATTTATTACTTATAGATATTGATCAAAAACCCTTAGAGTAATTTTATCAAATAGATAAATTTCATTCCATGTCTAAATAAACCAACAATCATATAGCATTGCACGGTTATTTATGAGTCCCCTATAGAAATTAATTTGATCTTATGAATCAAATTATCAGGACATAATTTTTTGTAGGGGAATAATTTAATACCCTAAAATTTTAATATTGGATTACCGTTAAATTATTCAATTTCTTATATCATTCTTCTTACAAAACACTACACATAAACCAAACGATGATATATTTAGATAAAATATAAATATTTAGGTATAAACATTAAAAATATATCCTTTTAATAAGAGGTAATGGATGACAATAATTGATTTATTAATCATATGTATATATAAAATAAATGATACTTTTCATATGAATGAAATTAAATTAATTTATTTAAAATGAGTAATAATAACATTATTTATTTGAAAAATTATTTTTTCAAAAATTCTTATTATGTGTTACACATTTATATTTCAATAAACATATCATTAATCATAAGTTATGTTCTATATTAGTAATTCGTAAACATTAGTTTAGTTGGTAAATGATATGAAATAATAATAGTAATAGATAATATTTGAAAATATTATTTTCTAATTAAAATGATTTTTCAATTATAATTCATGGTCTCATTAAAGAATTTAATTTATACATTTTTTTATTTTAAATTTATAAAATTTTACTTAATTTTTTAGTTCCTTATATCAAAATTTACTTAGTAAATTTTTTTTAGCTTTTCTTGGAAAGGAAGGTTCTTTTTTAAAATATACAGTTTTTACAAAACTTGTAATTTGTATGAATTTACTATTAAATAAGAATGACCAATAATTTAACAAAAAAATTTAAGTAATAAAATATGAATTTGATGAATAAAATTGTTCATTTTAAAATATTCATTGAACTTATTAAACCAATATCAAATATAGTACCCAAGAAAATTTTAGTATTGTATATTTATTTATTTATTTAAAACTTAAAATCATTAATTATCTTAAAACTATTTTCATGAAATAATGTTTTTTAAGTTTAAAGATAATTTTTAACACAATTGGAATTTATTTTTATAATATTAAATTTAAAATTTAAAATTATTGAGAACAAATTAGGTAAAATTCTCACTATTTTTATTAAAATTAATTACTAAGGTTGGAAGTTAATTACCAAGGAAAAATTTATTTTTAGTTAAAGGGAAAAAAGATAAAATAAATTGAATAAATCACTAAAATTTATCTCAAGAAAGAGTGGTTGAGGATTGTTTCAACACTGTCTTGTTTCTCTCTCAAGTTTTTTCTATTTTTTTCCTTTGACACTGGAATATAGTAACCATACATTGTGTAAAATGTTAGGGTTACTCCCAAAACTACACTTTCCGACACTTATTAAAGGGTAAATAATTAACCACTTAATGACTCACCTACAATTAGAATTTCACATTAAAAAATATACCATTTTATTATCCCTAAAATTCTATCCCATGAAGATTATCCCCTAGTGAATCATAGTTATCCAAAACCCTACAAATTATAGGATACTTCTAAGGGAAACCCAAGTCCCCCATGGGAGTATTATCAAGTACTTGGTTTTATTGTTAATTACCTTTCTCCAAATTTATCCAATACACAATAATAGAGTTCCATTACTATAATTTATACACTTTAATGTTAGTATATTATGGTTATTATAAATATTTATTCATGTATTTGTTTGCACTAACAAAAACAAAATTATTATGTGTCCACTCTGCGGACTACTGCATCCACGATGAAACACATTTCTTTATTCCTTAACCACATTACAAGGTTGAATATAAAGATGTTATTAGAGGATAAATAATATTTTTATTATGTAATTATGTAATTTTTTATGATAAATAGGGTAAACTATTATTGATATGATCAGTAAATAATCATCGTTAGTTTAATCATTTAAAATATTTGTGAAAAGATGATAATATATAATTTCAATCATGTAAGACTTTCATATCCATTAAATATTTTGATAAAACCTTATAATTATAAGTTATCACGCTATTGAAGACTAAATAAGATCTTTATTCTCCTTGTATAACGATAATATTATAAAATTGCCTCATTATCCTTTATGAAATCTGGGTATGTTCATGTTTTGATCGGTTTAACCACATAATTGAACATTACAATGAATTTGTATCATTAATATCTATGGGAACATAATCACTGGTGAAATAGAATATAAATCTGAAAATAAATTTTTTTTTCTAGAAATGTTATTTCAATTTTTAATTCATTAATTAAGAAAACACACTTCGATCATGAAGAATAACTGAAACGATCTTTTTTCGATTTCAACTTCAAGGATAAAGACTAAAACACTCAAAAAAGTATTTTGGAAGATATTAATGATTATAAAACATATATATTAGTAAAATTAATGGAATATTAATGATTAAATTTGTAATAAAAATGAATACGAATGTTTCTATTATGAAACTAGTACAAAGAATAAAAATTATAAGCACCTGCTGTGGAAAATTATAACAATTCACGTAGAGAATTATAGTTTATAAACATTATAGGTGAAAATGTATTTCACTAATTTTATGATTTTTTTATTTAATATATCTATGTTTCTGATACAATATGTTAAAATTACATCAGTGGAATTCAGGAATAATAGGGGGAGTTTTTCATTTAAAATTCACCACTTTGAGACATGTATGGTATTAGGAACATAATTTCATATATATCATTTATAATACATAATTGAGATATAATTTTATTAATTATATTTTAATCATGTTATTTTTAGTTCAATTTCATGTCCTCTCTTTCAATTTTTTTATTTTAATTCTTCTAATGTAGTGATGGATTTCTTGGTCTCAATTTTGATTCTTTAAGACATGATACATTTTTCGCAACATGTTTTCATTATGTGGTGTATTCACTAGACATGGATATTTTTTTCATATACATTAAATTTAATGGTATTTACTAGAAAAATAATATTCCCTTATCCATGTGTCTATTGATTCAATTATTTCTATTGTAGTAAGGATTTTTGGTAACTCAACTTTCATTTTTTGAGTTATGATCATTCACTGCGAACTATTTCATATAAGTTGAGTAAATTATACCCTTTGATTATATTTTTTGATATGTTTCCATTTTATTCTTGGATATACATTCCTACCACATGTTATCTTGGAAAATCATTTCTCACTTCTTGAGATATGTTCTATTGAAACCATCAACATTATTTCCCCAAATGGATTATTATTGTGCTATTCTAGTTTGCATTAGATGTATACTGATTTATCTATATGCTTTGAACTTCACTTCTTTCATGACTCATGTTTCATGATGTTACCTTTAATGTATGATATTCTATTGACATGGGTAAAGGTACTAGAATTCTGAATATTGTAATTCCAATATGGATGAATATCACAAAGTTGACTATGTATTGTTTAACACTCTAACTTCTTCATCTGGATGGGTTATGACCAGGTTATCCATTTTACAGATGTGGGAAACATAATTGGATTTTTATGCTTTTATTTCATCATGGATTATTATTTAAATGTTTTTTATGTATTATTTATTCATTTTCTCTTATAGGGAATGTGTTAGACCTAAACAAGTGATGGGTTAGTCCTAAGATTACAAAGCACCTTGATGTATAAACATCTATAATTATAAAAAACATTTTGGGTTTTCTTTTATACTTATTCCCATAATAGTATAGTTACTTGAAACAAGTCCTTTATGGAAGGATGTCTTGGTTGTTGTCTCCATTACAAATAAAGTGTCTTGGAATAAGGCTTAGTAAGAATGATTTTGACATCTTTCATTATTTATTCCATTAGAATGAGATGACTGTTATTGACATCCGTGTTTTCATTTATCTTCATGTATATAGAATACTCATAGTTTAAAGTTAATTATGAATTAATTTTATTTAAATATTCCTAGAATTTTGTTTATACTATATTTATTCCATTATTTATTCTGTTATATGTTTCCCTAACTGGGTGTTTGATCAAATCAATTATTATGTTTCTATTTCCCTGGGTTATGTAGAAAATTAGTAAATGTGACGTGTTAATATGGATAATAAGTGTGAAATAATTTGTGGAATATTTCTGAATAATCTTCTAGAATTGATTAGTTTAATATATAGTGGGAAAATTTCACATTTTCTATCAAGAATATGGGACTTATTAATTTATATTTTATCCTAATTCTATAAAGATCTAAAACTAAAAATATCATTCCTATATAACTAATATATTATTATTATTTATTTTATAATTATGGATAGTAATATATATATTTATAGATAGTATCAGATAAACTATATAAATTATGTTTTTATTGGACTTGATTTAGGTACTCAGGTCTAGTGTGCCACCTAAAATATTATAAATATACCAAAAACATAATAAGTGAATAGGTGTTGATATTGATTGATGCCAAAATATCCTCAATATATATGTCCAAGGCCATATATTTTGTTTTACTGGGTAAATAAATAAATAATATTAGACCTTTTAATGGGTGTGAAAAACATTATTGCAACATTTTCGGGGCCCAAATCGATCCCTCATTTTTTCATTTAGATTTGAAAAAATTTTAGGACTATAAAATAATAAATTTTTGATAAAAATAGAAGCATAATTTACTATAGATATTCTATTAATGAAAATTTTCATCTATTGCAGAATCAAATCTACGGGATATGTAAAATTAACTATGGTGCAAAGGAGATCAAAGAGCTCTCCAATGAACTAATGTAATACCTAGATAAACTAATTTTAGATGCATGGGAGAAAGGGAACGAAGAATTTTCAAACTACTATATAGTTTTCTACTAAGTGTTGGATTATTTAAAAAAAGATCTCATCCCTTCTAATTTTTATTAAGACATCATGGAAGTGAAAACTGAACTACACAACCATTATCTCCCTACAATTCTAAAAACCCTCTTATTCCCTTTCAATAATAACAAGCACTTGAAGCTAATTAATTTAAGGGAGTTTATTTAAAATTATATTCTATTATTTTTAATTTTTCATAACCAAATATTATAACTCACTATCCTAATTTTATTATTATATAATCCGCATATATTTTTTCCCTAGAGAGTGATGAGTAGGATGATCAATTAGCCACTGTTGAGGAGAATATGGTGGTGGAATTTGAGGATGAAGATGATTCAGAAGTGGTGAAAAATTAAATAGACCTGGAAGCTAATAACAATGAGGGGGTCATATATATTTAAATTATAAATATCATAATTTTTATCAAATATAGTATTTAAATAATTTTCCTCATATTTTTCAAGGAAAATTAGAACTTTTGAAACTAAACCATGATGTTAACAAAGAAACCTAGTAATATATAATGATTAAAGAAGAAAAAGACATAAAAGAGACTGTTGTGATGCAACTTCATCATCTACAACAATGATGACATCTAATAGAGTAAGGAATAATGAAATTTAAGATAAAGTATCTCTTCCAGCATTCCCTCCCCCAATTCATACTTCTTTTTTCCTATTCTGGGGGTGAGATCATTTTTCTCATTTCCTGGGTATCTATACTATTGGTGTATTATCATAGATACCAAGAGAAATAAATTTTTTTCTTTCCTATAATTGAAACCCAATCCACCATAATATTATGGATTACTAGCTATAACTACATAGTTTTAAGTTGTATAAACACATGACCACCTGAGTGATAACACAATTTAATCTTTCGATTTTTGAAATTTCCATGTTCATTAATTTATAGAAATTATATTGTTTTATTTTTTAGGTCGTAGAAGGTGGAAATTAAAAACCTAACTCAAAGACACCAGATAAAAAGTAAAAAATAGGTTGTATTTATCCTTCTTAACTGATTCATAAACTATATTTTATAAGTAATCCACATGCTCTATAATTTGAATGTGTTTTTTATTTATGTATGGGTGAGTGTTAATAAACTTATGGGATTTTTTCTTTTTCAAATTTTATATTCAATTGATATTGATTATCATTTTTCACTCTTCACTTGATTTTGAAAGATTTTACAGGATTTTTTGATTAATTTTTTTAAAATGATTACTAATGTGGAATATTATCCTTGAATTCAATTGTCAATCATTTTTTTGGGAATAATAAAAAATTGAATCATATAACTATGAAACACTTAATAAATTTCTTTTCTAGTCATATTCGGCATTCAAAATCCTTAAGTAATATTCTTCATAATACCCTTACTTTCATATGAGAAACTTTGGAATTGTATGAGAATTATAACATTTAATTATTTCACTTTAAAATCCTTGAATTTAATGAATTTTTTTAATATGATTGAATATCTTATTTGGATATTTAAATTTTAAACTTGAGATCCAAACTTTACATAAAACATTTTTTATCACATATAATTCATGAATTTACATATAAGTTTAAGACATATAACAAGTTTCTTTTTCATACATATTTTGACTTGTAATATATTTTCCCAATCTGTAGCACCCCAACCCAATTAGCCACACGAACAGTGTTTCAGGTCAAGTACCAATGACCTTAGATTCACCTCCAATTACGCTAAAGGATTATAATTAAAATTTGGGGTGTAAAATAGTGATATTGGGAGACTATACCCATTGGTGATGATATAAAAATGCACCAAGTATATATAATATACAGTAGAAGGAAATAGATAAATACACTATAATAGTAACATACCTATGTAGGAAGAACAACATATAATATCAAAAACAATAATAATAGAAGTGGTTGGATAAATAAAAAATCCAATGTGCCATTTGTATATACTAAAACAAAGCATGCATACATATCAAGTCAAAAAATATAATAAGAAGAAGGATTTACCATGGATGACCTCAGTATATACATAAAATAGTATTCTAATATTGAAAGAAAAAAAAGGAAACTCCGGCTGATTTTGGAACCGTAGGGTCCCATGCCATCCATTGCATGATAAATAACCCATCACTGAGGACTAGTTCAAGAGACCAAACCCTTTAATTATCATAAATCCATAAAATCTACAGGCATCTTGAAGGGTCCGTGTGGGGTGTGAGAAAGAATCTCAGAAGGCCATCCCCAATGTGTGCCTATCTTACATATGTGATGAAGCAGGTGTACCTAAAAAGTATATAAAATAGCACTGTAGATATTCATAATAATAACCTGCTCCCCTTTTGTTTAGCTACCAAAAGGGAGTGATAACCTGCTTCGGCTAATGCTGGAAAACCTTTTAGAGGGGATCCTTATTTTAAGACCAAGGTATCCCCTAATGAAAATAAGCTAAAGTGAACCCTCGGGTTTCACCTCTAACAAAATCACCCAGAACCATGTGCCAACTGACACCTCATGTCCAATTCAAGTCACTGACATCCTGAAGGAATTCCAAAGAAATAATAATTATGTCCCTTGGACCACTTCTTGAAATCACCAATTGGATCGAAGACTGATGTCCTCATGCACAATAATGTATGTCCCCAAGTAATAACACCATCATCTCAGCTACTGACATCCTGAGGAATGGTGATGTATGTCCTCCCTAATAATTCATAGTTGTATACAACAATCTCAACACCATTAAATAATGGTTCCTCACTATCCATGTGGCTTTCTATTGCAAGAAACTCCATCTGATTCCCTAAGTTACATCAAATGGATGCCTCTACCCACATATGTGGTCAATAACACCTCATTATCTGAGTCCTATAGTGTGCACACGACTCTAAATAGTGCATTGGCCAACATAGTTGAGCGAAAATCACCATGTAACTCCCTATGCCACACTATCTAGCACTTTTTCCCCTGTGACCATGTCGCTCAATCTGATGGTCAACACCATCCAATATCACACGAGACTCAGCCATATCCTGAAAACCTTTCCACCACAATCGATGACCTTTCCGCCAACCAGTGATCATCATCACTCAAAATATATATATTGGGCCATGCCCAACCTAATGAACACATGACCATAAATAAGATAGCCAATGCTATCTTAATCCTCAGGATGAGCCTGTTTGGTGCCCATGAAACCCCTAAATTCAATAAAAATAAAATAAATAACTCTATTTATTTGAACAAAACACCTCACCCTAAACTAGTAAATGTTGTAATCCAGTCGCATGGTTTAAATCACTTGTAAAGTTACATAAAAATTCATATAGGCATAGGACTTGATTAATTTAATTAACTAATGACAATTAAAAAAATCATAGGGTCTCACTCGGTCAACACAATGGAATGATCAAATTCATACCCCCAATGCACCCTAAAAAAATATGATCACCTACTAACTTGTGTTGGTAGATGTCTACTCACCCAATCCTAGCCTCTAACTTGAGACAATTTGGAACAAGTTAATGTTTTAGATGAATAAACTAAAAATAGGGTAACATAGATCACATGGATTTAAAACTCTATGAGTCGAGTGAAAATAATAATAGTGAAAAAAAATGGGTTACTGATACGGATTAAATACCACAAATAGATCAAGAAATAGATCTTAGATGTGAAGATTGGATCAAATACTAAGGAGAAAAAACATTGAGAACCCCACCCCCTTCCTATCCACATGAAATGGAGGAGGAAGGAGGAAAAAAGAATATAAATATGTTATGAGGTTATTTTGGTAATTTAACACTTTTAAGGGGTTTCATGGTTAGCGTACACAGTTTGGCTAATTATGTGGAAACCATGTGACACCCATAGTCCAAAGGGCCACCTCACACAATTGTCCTACATAGTTTGTCAAACTGTGTGGAAACCATGGATGAGGCCACAGACAAAAATAATAAAAATATCGACAGAATTGTGTTCCCCATCTCACATAGTTTTTAAAAATAGTTTTAGTACACCTATAATTCCTCATGGTTACTCGTTAGAGGTCGCACAATTTGTCCAAATCATGAACCCAGGTCTACGCACCATGGAAACTTAGGTTTTGGGCCTTCGACAAACCCAAAACCTAACTAATCCCAGGAGAAAATTTCCAAACATACAGAATCATCTAGAAATAAGGTAATGGGTTGGAGAAACTCTCAAAATTATGTTTTGTTCATTAATAAACAGGATGTTCTACCCAATAACTATGAAAAATTATTATAGGGTAGGAATATGGCTAGATCAAAAAATCCAGGACATTATAATCACCCCACCTTAGTATAGCTCACCCCTAAGCTACAAAAAAAACTAAGAGATGGTACCAAACTTACCCATCCTCTCAGGAACACCATGCTCTACATTGGTCATAATGGGTATAGGTCAACTACCTCAGGGGCTCCCCACCTTAGTTGTTACATACCAATAATGCATCACAACCCAAAACTCCTAAAAAATGATGGTCCATCAACCATACCAAGACTCAATGTCCACCAATGATTCATCGTCACTCTTGTACCTCATTATTTACTCTTTTGTCAAACCTGATACCCATTATGTCCCGCATCTAGTCACATGCCTTCCTTGTTTCCATGTCGTACATGACACCTATGAGGTCCCATAAATTTCTATATGCTCAAAACCTATCATGTATCCTCATGCCTAAATCATTTCCTGCATCTCAATGATTCCCAAATGCCAACCTACCTCACAAGACATCCATCCAATGATTCTCTCATATATATCCTAGTTCTATGCACCTCACACACACACACACACACACACACATATATATATATAATGGATATGAGATTCTTCCAACCTACCAAATAGCATCTGGTTATCCCATAGATACATCTCATGCATGTCGTGCATCCAAAATAGACATTCCTAACTCAAGGGACATGCCAAAAAAACAAAAGGAACCACGATCATGACCAAGACGTACCTCTAAATGTAATGGATCACTGGCCTTTTCTTCACCTAGCATCTCCACTGTGTGCATCTATCTTGAAGCTTATCTACCTAGAGATTGTCCTCTCTATGGTGTTACACCACCCACTGGCCACTAACATGTTGGATTGAAATATATATATAGATGGAATAATAAAAGGGGGTGAATTGTTAGTTTAATTTTATTTAATAGTTAAAGGAAAATTATTTTAATAAGATTTAAAATAATTCAATTCAAAAAAAACCTCTTAATGTATTTGAAAAATAATCATACAGGGCTATGGGTCTGATTTAAAAAGTATCATAATTGGTAGGTTATGATAATTATTCTACCTTTCGTAATAAAAAATTAATTTTATTCATAGTATGAAGATGATTTTATCAGAGTAAGCATAATAAATATTTTAGTCACAATGGTTAAGATAAATAGAGTAACAAATTAATGATTCTATCATAAAGTTCATAAAATAATTATTGATTAAATAGAATGATCGTAATAATAGAGATCGTAATTACAAAGATTGTAATCAAACAATAGTGAATAGAAAAATGAATATATAAAACAATTCAGTTTAAATTATATTGCAGCGTAAAAGTAAAACAAGTAAATGAATACAATTATTTTAACCCTAAGATAATGGTATCTAGTAACCTCGGATAGAGGTCCATTAATTTATAATTTCAATCAAGTATTTCTTAACCACATTAGGGTAATCCCACGATACAAAGATCAACCTCTTTCTTGTTATACCTATAAGCCCTCGACCAAGAAGGTGATCAACAACTTTGTCTTCCTACCCCTAGAAGCCCTTGATTAAGAAGATGATCGGAACCTCTGTATTCATATCCATGTGATCCCTAAATCTTAATCACAATGATCGGAATATCATGATGAAAATAAATCTATTGAATATTAAAATTATGTGGAGAAATCTTTTCTCAACATGTACACATCAAATATTTTGCACGTAGCTGTAGTATGAATGATCTCTCATAGAGTGTCTCAAATTCATCCAAAGTATTGATCTCATTAAAATTTTCTAGTATTTATAGTCCTTCATCCCAATAGTCATCTTGGACTCCCATGTTTGAATTTTCTCCAAAATATCAAAGGGACTTGGACACCTGGAAATCCAACTGTCTTCTTAAAACTGAAATGGCATCATCGTTTTATAATGAATATTGAAACAAAATACAAAACATCATTTTAATTTAAAGGTTTACCTATCATTATGACACAATTTTACAGATATGATAAAATGATTTTCAATGAGTCCGATGATTCTTGTTATGATGGTGAGCACTATTTAAAAGTTGGTACAATAATAGTTAGTTCGTACGATGTAAAACATTTATAGTATGTACAACATAAATCATATCTGGTGTGTATGGATTAAATTGTATTAGATGGGTACAATAAAAATTGTATCTGACCTTGTTACGATAATCATGTAATGAATTGTTTCTACAAAAACTCCGGAGTGTAATAATTATTATACACATATGAAAGAAATTATAAGGAAAAAATAGGAATCAAATGACTCAAATAAAGTATGATAAAATCATATATAATTTCATTTTTAAAATACTTATGATATAAAAGAAAAAGTGATTAGGTATTAAAGAAAGAGTGTGTCATTTCCAATATAAACAAAATAGACATGTAAAAAAGGCTTTAGACTCAACAGAATCTACCTTTTTGGAGAGCACAAACCAAAAGTATTAAGTAAATAAATACATTGTAAATATGGGTCCAAAACAAAATATTATAAAATGTACATATTCAAAATTAAACACATATACTTATCTCCCTGAGTTTTAAAACCCTTCTAAATATGACGTGGAATATGATTAACCTCCCCCTCAGGACCAAAAAAATCACTAAGAATCATATTGTTGTTACTCCCCCATAGTAAATATTTATCCCTCTGTATTATATCATTCTACCCTATAAAATAATTTCTACCCCTTTATAAATATTTCTTCCCTTTGTGATTTATAAAATGAAATATGTAACGACATCTAATATGTGAAAAAAGAGTTATAAAAACAAACAATACTAAGTAACAATGAATTTGATCATATAGAATAAATGAAATAAAATTAATCAAAAAATATTTGTAAAACATTAAATCAAATGATATGTAGATGTCCAAGACTTTCATTAACGTTTCAAGAAAGATACAACAAGAGTTCAAAAAAATATTTCTTTTCCTTTTCCTTCTCCATCTCCTTATCTTTCTCCTTCTTCATGTGATCTAATACAACGGAATTCATCTTTTTGAACTTCTTCTTATAATCTATTATCTTATCAATATATTGATTTCAGGACTAAAATAATTATTCCTATTGTTCAAACGAATGGCCCTAGGTTGGAATATTTTCCTCATGTGATAGCATATTTTCTTCCAGTGTACATATTTTTTCTTCCTGGTATGTGATCTTCTGATTCTAAACATCAATTCAATCAGTCAATAGTAAATTTTGATTTTTCAAATAGATTGTATCATCTTTATAAAACATCAACCTTGACACTTCTAATTGAATAACCTTAATATTCTTTTCAATATCTTTTAATTTTCTAAATTTAACCTCTTCTGGACTTCTAAAATGTTTCATCTTTTGATCATTATCACTGGAAAACTTATTAAAGGAAATTTTAAGTTCATTCATAGTTCATATAATATCTTCAATTTAATCTTAATTAATTTTGACACTTCAATAAACTTTATGCAATAATTTCACTACTTTTTTACAGGACATTCTATTCTCTTAGTACATTCTTCATAAACATTAAAATTGTCTGAGATATGAATTACTTTTTTAGATTTGGAGTTTGTATCAACATGATTCTAAGAGTCGTCTCTTTGTGATGGAATCTTACATAATGTGGCATCTGAAGACATTAAAATAATTCTATCGGACTGTGACTTTTGATCATGACCATATTCTTTTTCACATTCCCATTTTCTCCATCTTCTTTATTATTTTCCATTGTTTATTTTTCCCATATTTCTTTTTCATCATCTCATTCAACATCTTCCTTAAGATATTGATCAATCTATCTCGTTTTAGAGTCCTCATGTTCTTATGAAATCGTTTTTTTAATCTTTTGGTGATGTTCATTCACCAACTAGTTTCTTTTATTTTCTTTTTACTATAATAAGAGTAATTGTTTCTTCAAGAATTGGTTATCTGATATTTATTAATGAAATTTATTTTTTAACTACTTTAAATAAATTATCAATATCAAGAATATCATCCTTTACCCTTTCAACTTAATTTTATTATCATTATAACTTATTGATTCATATATTCGAATCCTTTCAGCTGGAGTTTATTTGGGCTTGAGACCAAACTATGGGTCTCCCTCTTTCTTTTCAGCACGATATTTTCTCCATTTGGATGCAATCTCATTGATTTATTTCTTTCTCATCTTTATCATTATGGAAAATTTGGATTTGGATTTATTTTCCTTCTTTAAAATAATTGAAACTAATTGTTTTAGGATTCCCTGTCTTCCCCTAACTATTTTTTTGCTTCTATGACTTCTACATCTTTAACATACTTCTTTGATTCGGGGAAAAAAATAAATTTCAGTCTCTTTATAATATCATTACTAATCCAAGTGAATTTCAAATTTCTCATCACTAATTTGAGTGAAAGATTACATAACATCAATCTTCCTAAAATGATCTTTCTAATAATTACTGTAAACACCAATATTTGAGATTTAATTGAACCATACTTCAAAATATTAATGGTAATAAATACTTAACCCATCTTAATTATCTTCCACGGGTAAACCAAATAATCAAGGATGAATACATCAAAGACATTGAGAGATTCTATATCACCATTTCTATGAATTATAAGTCCTTTCATCTATAGTGTTGTAAGTCTATTGTCCACTTAATGATGAGTGGTTTTTATTTTGACTTCATGAACTTCAAAAAGATATTGCTTGACACAAATTTTAATGATGTTTCTCTTTTCTTTTGGAAACTTATTCAAAGGGAAAAATTCATCTCCCTCTGATTTTATACCTCATAAGTTTTCTAATAGTTTTGAAGACATGATTATCTCTTTATTGTAGATAGAAGAAGATACTTTTAAAACATCAAAAACTTTCAATGAATTATTAAATGGTCTTACATCATCCAAAATAATCAGATCTTGATAAGTATTATTTTTTTCTACATAGACTGACTCCCTTCCTTGGATTTGAATAATTATTTTCATAAAAAAAATTACTTACCATAAAACACACTTTTGAATAACCTTTAATGGAAGAACATTATATTTTTGAAATCATTCAGAGGTGCTATATTTGAAGAAGATGAAAATGATTTTGACATAAGTACATTGAAATATTGTGGGTATAAAAACTTTCACACTTGACTCTTTGAGTTGAAATTGAGATTTGACACAAAGTAGACACAACTGATGTGGGAAAGGGTACATCGCGCTTTTATATGGGTGATGAAAATATGACTGTTGAGTTTCTAAAACTCTTATTTGATCGAAGTGATCCAACTGTTGAGATTAATGAACTCCTGAGGTTTATATTTTAAAAAAATTATTATATTATAAATGAATCTGATATTGATTTTTATTGAAATAAAATAACAACAAAATTGAATTAGAATCAATATGAAATGTAATGGAAATTATATATTTCTGAATCTCATGAAATATTTTTTGGTTTCAATGTATTATTCTTCAAATGAAAAATAAAAACTTGAAGGGGAAACAATGAGTACGGAAAACATTTTGTGTACATAGATTCTTAAGTATGAGAAAATTTCAAAGTAAATTTGGGTACTTAAATAGTTGTATGTGTAAAAACATAAATTAATTTGAATAGTAAATATGAGTATTAAAATTATTAAGTACTAACTTTTTTGGGTACAAAATATTTTGGTTATGAAAAAATTTTGGTTATAAAAAATTTTGGTTATGAAATTTTTTTGGCAATTAAAAACTTTGGTTACGAAAAAAAATTGAGTACGGACAAAAAATTTGAGTAAAAAAGAAATATTTAATAAATCAACAATTAAATGTCCTCCCCCTTTGAAAATGAGTAAAATAATTTAAGAATATTGATTAAAAAGAATTATATGTGAATGATTACTTTTCAATGATCATTCCTAGATTCTATTTTCTGTATTAAAATTTATTGGAAGGTAATGGTTTTCTAAAAATATCTGCAAGTTATTCATGAATTCTGATAAATTATAAAATTATATCTCCTTTAAGTGTGTTATCCATAAAAAATAATTCATAATATCTATGTGATTTGAACATGAGTGTTGTATAGGGTTTTCACATAAATCTATGGAACTAGTGTTATCACATAGTATTTGTGTTTTAGTAAATCTCTTGACATAATCAGTTGGTGTGTGTTTCACCCACAACACATGAGCACAACAACTTCCAACTGCCATATATTTGGATTAAGTAGAAGACATTTATACTAAATTTTGTTTCTTACATGACCTAGAAAATAATGAATCACTTAAGATATGATAATTTCTAGATGTACATTCTATATCCATTCTACAACCACAAAATTCATCATCTGAAAAACATTTTAATTAAAATTCATTTCTATAAGAATATAAAAGTTATAAATCCATAGTTCCTTTTAAATAATGAAAAAATATTTTTGTAGATTTTGAATGTGATTATTTTAAATTTTATGGAAATATTGAATATAATAATATTGAAAACATTATGTCTAAACGACTAATTGTTAAACAAAGTAAACATTATATCATAACTCTAAAAGTTGCATGATCCACTGGTTTCTCATCTTCAGCAAGTTCAAGAGTATCTAAGGTACCGATTGGAGTACTAATACTTTTAGTATTTTCATATACATACTTTTTAATAAGATCATTAATATAATGATGTTGATATATATAAGTTCATTCTAGTTTTTTAGTGATTTGAAGACAAAGAAATAATGTTAACTCACCCATATTACTCATTTCAAACTCATATTTTATTAAATTCTCAAAAAAATATGTTAAATATTTTTGATTTTACATTAATATAATTTAATCAACATAAATTTGAATTATCCAAACATTTTTTTCTTTCCTTATGAAAACAGTTAGATCAGATGTTCCCTTAAAAAAATTTGTAATAAAAATCATTTTATTCTATCATACTAGTATCTAGGGGCTCTTTTATGGCCATATAAAGCATTGGTATGTTTGAAGATATATTTAGGATGTATTTTATCTTCAAAACCATGAGGTTTGTCAACAAAAACATCCTCTTGAACATATTTTTTATGAAAATCACACTCCACATCCATTTGAAAACATTGAAATTAATGAAAACAACAAAGGCTAATAGTATTCTAATATATTTAAGTCTATTTACCAGAGAATATGTTTCTTCATAATATATTCCATCTTATTGATTATAACCTTTATCAAGTAGTCTTTCTTTATTTCTAATGATTGTTCCATTTTCCTCACATTTGTTTTTGAAGATCCATTTTACTCCAATTATAGAGGTTTCTTCAGGTAATTCAATAATGTTCCATACATTATGTTGTTCAAATTATTTAGGTCATATTGTATTCCCTTATTCCAATATGCATCACCTAAAGACTCATCAACAATTTATGGTTCAAATTGATAAAGTAATTCAAGATGTTCTACTTATTTTATCGAAGAACATATAATCCTTATAGGTTGAATTACATCACCAATTATACTATCACTATGATGATTCTTAATAAACTGTTGACTTAAGTTTAATAAAATGCATTCATCAATATAAGGTAGAAAGTATTCTGGAGTAAATACTTCAGAAACAATTTCTGGAGTAATTTTCTTATTATAAGATTCTTTTATCAATGATTGATAATAAAATTTGGAAAACACAACAGAATATGTATGTTGGGAATTTTTTAAAACAAAAGGGTCAGTTTAATCAAATTTGATACGTACTGCTTCCTCAATATTAGAAGTGTTTTTATTTAAAACTCAATATTCCTTAGAATCAGTGCAATAGCCTAAGAACATACCTTCATTGGATTTGGGTGCAAATTTATGTAAATTATCTTTTGTATTCAAAATGAACACTTGACATCCAAACACTTGGAAGCATGAAACTTTTGGTTTTTGGCGAGTCCATAACTCATAATGTGTTTTATTAAGAAATGGTCGAATTAAAACTCGATTTATAGTATAACAAGAAGTAATAAAAGAATCATCCCAAAAATGTTTTCCAATAAATTATTCACTCAACATGGTTATTGTTAACTCTTGAGTAATACGATTTTTTCTTTCAATGAAACCATTTTGTTGAGGAGTTATTGGTGTAAAAAATTATGATTAATATGTTTCTTACTATGAATTGTTTTAATGTCATAATTTTCAAATAATCCACCTTGATCACTACAAATATTTATCAATTTAAGGGTTTTCTCATTTTTGAATTTGGATGCAAAAGTTTTAAAATAAAAATAGGCTTCAAATTTCTATTCTAAAAAATAGACCCATGTATATCTTGTGTAATAATAAACTAAAATAAATACATAATTCATGTCTCAAATACTTCTAGTTTTTGTAGGACCAATCAATTACATGTGAACTAACTGTAAAGGATCAATAGTTGAAACTTCACAAAAATATTTAAAGATAGATTTATGTTGCATTCCATATTAACGAGTATGACCAACTTTTGAAGAATAAAACTTATGCTCTAGTAGATCCTTAACTATTCTTTTCTTAGAAAATTTGAAAAAGTTACAATGATTATATTGCCCTAATATTCTATTCTATAACCATGATTTATCTTCCATTTCACTATGTCAAGGTATGTCTTGGTTCCTATGGTCTTATAAGTTGAGGGTATAACCATTCTCATGCCAATGGGATGTAAGAATGAATTCATCCTTGGATTTGTGTAATATACATTTATCATTCCTAAGATTCACAAGGTAACCTTCATAACATAATTTAATTATACTAATAATTTTGTGATTAATACATTTTACAAATAATACATTTGAAATCAGAGCTTTTCCGAGAAAAAAATATTACCTATACCATCAATATTTCCTTCAAAATTGTCTCCAAAGGTAACTCTTCCACCTTTCATTTCCATAATCTTTTCTAAAAAGTATTTGTTACTATAAATATTACATGAACAATTAATATCCATATACCATTTAAAATTTATTTTGGTACTTACTTTATTTTCTTGAAAACAGAACAATTAGACTTTTGGAATCCAAAATTTCTTGGATCTAGAAAAGTTAGAAAGAAAAATTTCAGGAATCCACAATTGTTCTGAAAAATGGTCTCTATGGAACCCTAAATATTTAATTTTATTTATGTAAAAAAAATTATTCCACTGACCACTGCATTGAAATTTTGTGTTATATGAGTCATTTTATAGAACAAAGTAATTGTTTCTAAAAACATGTTTTGAATGGGTATATCCCATTACTGAACTCCGAAATTGTGAATGAATTTCTTTATACATATTATCAAATAATTCCTTACAAATGATTAAATTTTATAATAGTTTCTTTAATGATAATATTTCAGACTTTAGCCTTATGACTAAATTTTTATCCACATTAGTATTAGTTTCAGAAGTGAGTTTTGTTTCTAAAGAATTTTTTTTCAAAAAATTAATTTTTAAAAATCATTAGAAATCTTATCTATATTATAATTAGATTACTCAATGTTTTTATAAATATAATAAATATCATAAAAATTATTATCAATATATTTTGAAAGATATGATAATTATTTTGTCAAAAAATCTATTCTTGAATTTTCTTCCAGAAACTTCTTATTTAATTTTCATTTACCATTTTCAAGAAATTTTGAAAATCTAGAAACTTTATCATATGAAGGTAAAAAATTATTGTTACTATCTGAAGTGGATTATTCTTCATAAGATATAGAATTGATTTCATCTTTACAATTATCTTTTAAATTCATATTAGTTAGCGAATTATAACTGTGTTCCTCATCCATAAGACACTGATTCTCAATAGGTATTTTGGCATAGAGACTAATGTTATTTTGATTTGACCATTCTTCACTTGAAGAATTATTATAAGAATATCCTCCAATATCACTCCATGTGAAATTATCTTTACAAACTTTCTTCCATTTTTTCTTGAAATAATTTTTCTAATTTCTATCAAAATACCTTCCATTTCTATATTTTCTTTTGCATTTTGTACAATTAGGTAGGACTTGTCCTTCTCTCTTTCATTCATAACATGTAACATTATAATCTTTCTTATCACCTTTATTAATTTTACTATTCTTACATCGATATATAAAATCATTCTTTGCCACTATATTTTTCATCATCTGAGTAAGATTATGTAATTCATTCTCATACTTTTCCAAATCTCTTGAATTAGATTGAATAAAAATATTATTCTTTCTAGAATAATTGACAACATTATCTAGTGTTGGAGCTTTAATAGAGTATGTATTAGAAGTAAAATCATCTCCACCATTCCTTTTCATAACTTTTTCATTATATATTTTAAATATTCCTTTAAACTATAAAATAGTTCCAAAAATATCATAAAGTGTAAGATTTTTAATTTTCCATGATTAATCAATTACTTTCCTCTTGAATTCCCATTCATTGGGTATAATATCTATTATCATTTCCACAAAAATTTCATCTTCCAAACCTTTCCCCCCCATGGATTATAAACTATTGACTATATTCATGAATCTTTGTTGAAATTTTCAAACAAATTCTCCATAAGGAAATTCAAATGCATGATGGTCAAATATAAGAATTTCTCTTCTAGTTTCAAAAACCATTGAGGTTCCAAAATGAGTAATTTTTAATTTATTCCAAATACTATTTAATGATTTAAAATATAATATCTGTATATATATATTTCTAGTCATAGAACATGAAAAGGATTTTATTACTTTGTAATTCAGTTTTTATTCTTGTTTTTCTATATTTGTGAAAGTAGTAACCTCCTTATGAGGAATTTAGTAATCATCCGTAAGAATGAAAAAGTTATCAACACCAGTATTAATAACATAACTATTCATTATGTCACTCTAGTATTCAAAATGAGATCTATTAAAAATCAGTGGTCTATTTGGATTGATATTATCAATTATACAATTATTTAATCCTTCCATATTGAAACCAATAAAAAACTATTTCTACAATACACATTAGTGTAATATTAATTTATAAACAAATAGTTTATTAAGAATCTTGGAAATAAAAGAAATAAAAGAATTAAAAAGCTATCGGAGTGTAATCCTCCACTGATACCAAATGTGAGTATCAAGTATTATAGATACTTGGATCTCATACCAATTTTAGTAATGAAATATATATGTAGATGGAATAATACAAAAGGAGTGGGGCGTGAATTTTAAGTATAAAAAATTTCCTTTTTAGACTTAAAGGAAATATAGTTTAATAAGATTAAAACAAATTCAATTCACAAAACCTCGTAATGTATTAGAACAGTAACTGGACAGGGGCATGGGTACAATGTTAAAATCATCATAATTAGTATGTTATATTAAGTAATATGTTGGTCACAATAAAAAATTAATTGTATTTATATTATTATTATGATTTAATCAGAGAAAGTGTTAAATAGATCGTAATCACAATGGTTACATTAAACAGTGTAAACCAATTAATGTTTCTATCATAAAGCATATATAATTATTATTGAGTAAATGGAATGATTGTAATCACAATTATTGTAATTAAAAATATTATAATCATATAATAGAGAATAAAAAATGAATATATAAAACAATTCACTTTCTATTACTGTGAAGTTGAAATGTAAAAAAAGTAAATGAATACAATTATTTTAACCCAGTGATCTTGGTATCAAATAAACATGGATAGGGGTCCCTTAATTTATACTTTCAATAAAGTATATCTTATCCACATCATGGTAAACCCTCAATACGAATATCATCCTCTATATTTCTATCCCCATAAGACCACGATCAAGAAGGTGATTGTCAGCTCGATCTTCCCACCCTCATAAACCCTTGATCAAAATGGTGATCAACATATTTATCTTCCTATACATAGAATCTATTAATTGTAATCACAACAATCAACATACCATGGAGAGAATCAAACTATTGAATGTTTCATGTATGTGGAACAAGATATTCTCAACTTGTAAACTTAAAAGATTTCATACGTAGAATCAGTTTGACTAAGCTCTTGAAAAGTGCCTCCAATTTGTCAAAAGATCTAAGCTCATTCAAATTACCATGTTTTTATAGACCTTCATCACAATGGTAATCTTAGACACCAATAGTCGAATTTTATCCTAAAATATTAGAGGGACTTGGACACCTTTAAATCCAATGGTCGTATGATAACTGAAAAAATGATGTCATTTAATAATGCATATTGAAACAAAATACACAACATCATTTTGATTTAAACATTTTTCTATCATTGTGATGCAATTTTCAGGATAGGTTAAAATGAGTTTGAATGAGTTTGATGATTCTTGTCATATTGGAGAGTATGTTTAAAAATTTGGTATGATAATGGATAGTGTGTATGATGTAAACCATTCCTAGTGTGTAAAACATAAATCAAATTTGGTGAGTAAAATATAAATTATATCTAATTGGTATGATAAAAATTGTATCCAACTTCATTATGATAATCATGGAATGAATTATTTTTGAAAAAACTCATGGGTATGATAATTATTATACACAAATGAAAGAAATCATAATGAAAAAATATGAATCGATGGAATTAAATAAAGTATGATAAAATGATATATTATTTAACTCTAAAATTAATCAGGACATAAAAGAATAAGTGATTAGTTATTTTAGAAATATATTGTGATAATAAAAAATGGAATAGAGAATTCAAAAAGACTTTTGACTCAATATGACCACACTATTGGTTCTCGTTGTTTCTTCCATGACCCCCATCTCAAGATGAATTTTGGATACTAGTTCCCAATACCACTCCCATATAAATATCATGTCCCAAAGGGTGACCTAGTCCCAAACTTTTGGATATCCAAAAAGGCTTCCTGCAAAACCTCTTGAGATTCCCAACTTGACTGCATGCTCAGCACTCCCTCGATGCCCAGTCGCACTATGTCTTCACATGACCTGGCTACCTAAAATAGATGAATCTCATCTATCAACCACTATAATGTGGTATTCTCGAGTCTCAGGCCTAAATTCCCTGCTAGATCTCCTCGCGGACCCTCTTTGTACTATCTAAAGCTTCTCCATTGAAATCATCAGACACCATCACCCATCGAGAATAAGACCGGTCCATCAAGCTTCCCTCGGCTATAAGAACTTTTTTAACTGCCTTTGATAATGAGGCTTACTTGAAGATGTTTTCCTGCATCATAATTGAAAACCATAACCCATTAATAAAACACATCACCATCGAGAAGTCATCACCCAACATACAGGGTGTGAAATGAGACATCTCAGTGAATATCACTACATAGTCCATGACACACATGTCTCTCTATTGTGGGCTCAAGAACTATGAAGCTATCTTTACCCTTAGAATCTCTGTAAAGATGTTATCAAAGAACACAAACTCAATGTCCAGCTAGGATAGTCCTTGTGTCTTATTTCCTGAACCTACACATCCCACCATCCCTTTCCTGATCCTCTTATCATGTACATCACCATCTTCACCCTCCACCATAAGGGTGCTTAAGATTCTCGAATACCATCTGCATCGACATGACCCAATTCTCAATTACCTATGGTCTACCCTCACCCAAAATAGCAATGGTTTCTATGAGGGGAACTCTTGATTTAGATATTCCATAAAAGGATTGTATCCCTAATATTCCCTTTCAATACCCTGGATGAATCATATAAGATTCAATTTGAGATTCCCATAAAACCACAGCCAAAAAATATCAAATGTGGTGGCTTCCCCGCTTGTATTGGAGTCTGAACCTAATCTTGTACTTGGTCTAGATCATATGAATCGTGATCATCTTGACATTCGAGGGACTCATTCAGAACCTCATGGGTCTCAACTAGTACTCTCTCAAGCGGAACCAACACATCACCCCCCTAACATACCATTAGATCCCATCTGTGTAGAATCTCGCTGAATACTAATACTTTAGTCAGAAAGTACATATAAAACACCCAAACACACACACACACAAATATATATATATATATAACTTATATAGGGAAAGTAGTAATAGTAAGTACAATTTCAGTACCCTTTCCCTCCCCCATCGTAACCATGTCTCATCACATCCGACCTCATGGACCCATACCCTCCCATATGAGAGACAATTATCACATATTCCTTGGTCCATGCCCATCCCGATGAACCATGTTAGCTTAATCTGATGATCTCATCGCCCAACCTGGTCTTCAACATCACCCCATACCATCATCCCTACTTACTACTATAAGATCCATGCTCATACATATATCACATCACATATCATAAGGAATTTTATATAATGGCACATACACATATATATGTTTTAAACATACTATGTTCCTTGAAAAAGAATAAAAATGAATAAAAAACTCCCCTTTCTTTTCCAAGACAAGGGTCTAATATCTCCTCTCTTTCCATACCAGTACAAGGGTCACAAATCATAATTGGTTAAAATCACATTAGAAGTTCACTAGTCAAGGTGGAAATAAAATCAATATTAAAATGAGTAAAGAAAAACAAAAATTTCCACCCCTAGAAACATGGTCAGTCCCCCTTTCATTGGGATGAAGAAACCCAAATATGAGTTATAAACCTAGTTCTCAAAACATCCTAATATTCATTATTCCATAACCCAAATAGTATTACCAACCTAAAGGTAAAAAACCTGATATCATTAGTATCCATACAACAAATACTACTAATTCTTTATTAAGAACTTATCTAATAACATTTTTAGTGACCTGACCTAATTATCCACCCAAATAGTGTTGCAGGCCAAGTACCACTGACCTTGGGCGTACCACCTCATATACCAAAGGATATTGACTAGAAGTGAGGGTATGAAAGAGGTATAGTGGGGATACTATACCCTCTAGTGATGATATAATAATAGTCCAAGTATATATTCTATGTAGCGGAAGGAATGACCGAAAGACAACATACTAGTAACTTTCCCATTAAAAAATCACAACATACAATAGTGGAAGAAATAATAATCATAGCATCAAAATAAATAAACAAGATAACATTCCATTTATAGATACTAAAATAGAACATCCATATATATCAAGACATACAATACAATAAGAAGAAGGTTTATGCATGGCTAACATTAGTAGGTACATATAAAATCATGCTGATATTGAAAGAAAAAAAAAGGAAACTCTTGATGGAAATGAAACTCCATGGTCCCATGATGACCATCCCATTCTAAATATCGCTAAAATAAGGTCCAGGTCGAAATCCTAACCTTTACCTGATCAAAAAACCATAAAATCTACACATGTCCCAAAGTCCCCATGAAGGTGTTAGAAAGAATCTCAATAGGTCACCACCATCATGTTCCTATCTTATATATATTATTAATATGGGGTATCTAAAAAGTAAATAAAACAGCACTACCCAAATGGATAATAATAACATGCTCCCTGGGTTCTTAAGAGCCACAAGGGAGTGATCACGTACTTAGATAAATGACGAAATACCATAGCGGAGAGGATCATTAGTGTAATACCAAGGTACCCCCTAGTTTAATTCATCCTAGGTTAACCCTCAGGTTCCACGCCTAAAAAATCAATATGAACCATGTTCCAACTGATACATATATCCATGTAATGTCACTGATGTCCCAAAGGCATGCCCAAGCATTAAGAATATGGTCCCTCAGACCCCTTCTTGAAAGCACCCATTGGCTCAAAGCCCAACGTCCTAAGTCAGAACAATGTATATCCTCCACATAATAACACTATTATATCAAGAGCCAACATCTTGATAAATGGTGATGTTTATATTCTGTAACATGTCCTGTAAAAACAACCCCATGTACAAATTGCCTCATCCCCCCACTAATAGTCTCAAAACTACCAATTGATGGCTTCTCTCCATCCACATGGATTTCTACAACAAGAACCTCCAACAAATTCCATAATTCATAATTAACGGAGGCCTCTACCCACATGAGTTGTTAATACCACCTCATAATCTAAGTCCTACAATGTGTACATGACTCCAAATAGTGCATTAGACAACACAGGTGAGTGGAAATAAACAATTTAGCCCCCAATTCACACTATCCAGAACCTTATTCCCCAGCGACCATGTCACTCAATATGATGGACAACACAATCTAACATCACACAAGCCTCTCCCATATCCTAAAGACCATGGCTCCTCAATCGATGATCTTTCCACCTAACTAGTGGTCAACGTCAGTTAGAAATAATATATATATATATATATGTATAATTTCAAGCTTATACTAACAATCACACTACCTAAAATCAGATAGAAAATGATATCTCAATCCTTGAGCTGAGCTCATCATGTTCCTATAGAACCCCTAAATTCAAAATAAATAAATTAAACAATTTAATTTAATATAGTTTAACACCCTTTCTTAAACTACCTATGGTCTAAAGCTACTCACATATCCAAAACCATTTGTAAATTTTTCTGAGAATTCCCTTAGGAATATCAAATAGATAATTTAATTAATTAAAGAAAAGTGATTAAATTAATAGGGTCTCTCTTAGTCAACATGATGGAGTACTAATAGATGTGCCCCCAAAACACCCACAAAAAACACAAAGAACAATGATCACCACCTCTCACTTGTTGGTAGACATACACTCACCAAATATTAGCCTCTTACTCCATCCAATTTGGTTAAAATTGTAATTTCAGATGAAATCTTAGAAAATAGTGTAAAATTGATGATGGATGTAGTACTCTATGAGGCCAATGAAAAGATGAATATAAGAAATAAGTTTCAAGGGCTTACTTATATGGATCCAACATTGAAGTCGAATAGAGAAATGAATATTATATAAGAATATTGGATCCAAACCTAAAGAGAAAAAATAAATGGAGAACCCCAAGTTATCCATGTGAAATGGAGGTGGAAGGTCAATAACAAACAGAAATAGGGTAGAAGGTCAGTATGGAAATTTCACAATTTTAATGGGTTCCATGGTTAACTCGCACTGTTTGGCTAATCATACAATAATTGCGAGACATCCACTATCCAAAAGGGCACCTTTCATAGTTTTCCCTCATGGTTTACCAAACGTCTAAGGACCGTGCATGATCCCGCTACCAAAATCTACAAACTTAGCCTCATGGATGCGAACCCCTACCACAAGGTCTGTCAAACTTTGTCCAGTAGACTAGGAGGGCATCATAGTTACTCATAGGAGGCTTCACAGTTTTTCCAAACAATGTTCCCCAGTCTACACACCAATGAAACTTTGTATCTTGGCCTCTAATGGATCTGAAACCCTACTGAACCCCCGAGACACTTTTTAAGCATCAAGATAAATATAAAAAGGGTATTAGGTTAAATAAAATCTCATAATTATGTTCCTCAGTTCTATAAAATATTTTATCTACCAAACAACTTAAAAAATTAAAAATGGGTGAGGAATTATACATTTTCCAAAAACATGAGACGTTGTATAATTATTCCAAATTTTATTATTCGAACTAATCTTCTATGTGTTTTCTTTGGGAATTGGTTCTATGTGGGGTGTTTGATAAATCCATCATTGTTTTGGGATATGGATGAAGAATAATCAAGATTCATTTTCATCATTTTTACATCATTCATCTAATACTTTTCACATAAAAAGAAAATAATAAAAAAGAAAAATGAATAACTAAAGATGAGATTGAATTGTTCATTATTCATACATTTATGACTTCTGTGTATCTCAAAAATAAAAGGGAATAAATTTAAATTAATTAATTATATTCCTTGATCAAATAAACCATCATAAATATAGAAAAGAACAATTGAGTAAGAATAAGGATGAATAATATTTTTGAACATAATCTTCACAAATCAAGATTCATTCTATATAAAAGGGGAGTACATTTTACATCATATAATGGGAATCCAATAAGGAATTTTATGTGGTTTCACTTGAATGTTCGTGAATTATATTTTATAGGTAAAATCCCTTTTCAACCATAAACATTTATTTGTTTTTACCCACAAATCCTTAGTCACCAAGATCACCTTGAAAAAAACACATGATTGAAATTTTTTTATATCTCATGTTATGGATAAATGAAAATTTTTACAAGGATATGGTGATAGTAGGTTTTTAAATTATTGTAAAAACATTAAATTAATTTTATATTGAGTGAAAATGGAGTTTAAATTCATTGTGCATTAGTTGTGAATATATTATTGATGAATTTTTTAGAATGAAAAAATGTAAATTTTAGAAGAAAAGAAAAGAAGAATGATTTTTATTGATGTTACATAATCAATTATATTTTAAAAAATATCTTGTAATTTTTTTGATTATTTATTTTTGTATGTAATTTATACAGATAATAGTTTAAACTTTCTTAGGAGTAAAAATTCTTATGTGTGTGGGTGTCAACGCATAGAAAATTATACTATATTTTAACCCTTAACTTATGATTTATATTTTTTTTGGTTTTGAGTATCCATTAATCTAATAATTTTACTTTCATCCCAGTTTTTTCATTTGTTATATAAAAATTTAGTAAAAATGAAATTTCACTATTTTGGAAATTTTCATGGAAAAATATTAGTTTATTATTTTATCTATAAAATTATTCATAATTATTTAAATTAAAAAATTATTTATTAAGTTCCACATTTATTTAGATTCATTTCATTCAACAAGACCATGTACCAAATCCAGCCACATGTGGGCCAAATGAAGTTTGAAAGTTGGAAATCCTTTATGAGGATAGAATTTCCCTACCTACAGTAATTGGTTAATAACTTATTCTAAATGAATCCAAATGGGTTGATTCTAGTATTAAATGAAATATATCTCAATAGTCTATATCTACATAAAATATCATGGAAATATTTAGTCATTAGGGTTGTTAGTTAGAACATCTAATTATTGGAATTCAAGTAGTCTTCTGTGTTATAAATGTTTACGTTAGTAATTCAGATATATCTTCTTATATAAGTATCTAATGGAACTAAAATATTATGGAAAAAACATATAATATAAAGATGAAAAGCATCACAGTTTATCACATTTATAAATCCTATCATCTAGAGGTTCAAAATTCATTCAAGATCAGAAGATATAATCAGATGAAAAATATTCCACACCACTGTCATATAAATAAGTATCTCTACTTCCATTAAATAATTTTCCCATTTTTAGAATAAAATGAGGTGTTTTTCATGTTAAATAGAGGATATTTAATGTATTAGGTATTTCTTTTTTAATAATTATGGTATTTAATATAATATTTTTTCTTTTTATCTTTATTCTATAATTTTCTATTCTTTATTATTCCATATCACTGGAACTATTGATGGGGAGTAACTAACCAAAATATTGGAATTGGGGGTATCACTTTATACCCCTAAATATATAATTTATTTTTTGAATTATTTATTTTCTATTTCTAATGTCTCAAAGGAATTTTTTTTCAATTTGGTGCAATGATTGACCACCTCTCCAATACATGGCATTCAATCTCATTTTATTCCATATAATATAATAATTCACTCCCTTTGGGGAAAGATCTAAATTAAATGGATTTGGTTTTATTTAGATATGATATTAAATATAACTAAGCTGGGTTTTATAAGGTATCACAATCTTGATTGAGGTGTGTTTATCATTCTTGACTGTTAGAGGAACTGAGAATTGGTGTGCTAAAAATATCTATAAGGATTTTTGAAGAGGCCAATTGTTTATAATGACGAGTGTTGTATTTTTTCAGTAGTTTTTGTTTTAAATATTAGTTAATGTTTGGAAAAGTCAGTAAAGAAGAAAAAGATTCTACCAAAGGATGATCTACAAGTTATCACTCCAGACAATATTGTATCATAAAAGAGAATACTAGTAGATTTCAAAATTAATGTTCTCATATGACTTTTCGAGAAAAAAAAGAGATGAATTCAAAAAGAAATTAAGAAGATTGAATTTTATGATCAAACTAGATAAAGATTAATTTACTATAATAAATTTATTTATAAAAATACTGACTATCAAATGATTATATTTGTACTTAATTTTACCATATAATAAGTGTTTAATATTGATAAAATAACTATCAACCACTTGTTCTTGAATATGTTAAAGAAAATCCATCCATATGATTATAATGTATGGAAAACAGATGTCAAAGCATGATTGAATATTGGATGAAGGTGAAGATATTAAGTCATAAGAAGTTGTATCTAGGAGTTGCATTATCTGGACATGATACTATCAAGAAGTTTCTTATGAAGGAAGAACTAAGGATACTAGTGTGTCCGGTGATTAATTATAAAAGTAAATTGTATAGAAGTTACAAGGGGAGATTTATGGGAATTTATAGGGTGATTTTTAAATCCAATCTTAAGTGCTATAGAAGATGAGTGATCTTAAAGATGAAATCATAGAAGATACAATAATATAGGATATGTTTAGTGTAGTACGTACTCTCAAAAGTATGTATGATTACACATAATTAGTATCTCTGTGTTTATAAATTAAAATTGTTGAGGTGAGTATGCTATAAATTGGGAAAGGCATGAGAGGTGAAATTTGGTTAAGATAAGAAGACTCCTGGTAGTTCATGAGTGTAATTTACTCCTGAAAAATGTGTAACAAAGGAGTATAAGAATCAATAATTAGATAAATTTGAGTAGTTAATAGATATGAAATAAATATTATCATATGATGTGATATGGGTAGTTTGTTTTTATTTTATGTGATAATAAAATCACAGAGTATGAATACTAAACTATATATGTGGTTTGGTAATCAGGTCTGATGATTTATGTACAAATATTTTATCAAAATATATATTAAACTCATGTAAGTAAAGTGTAATTAAATCCAATTTAAATAAAAACAAAATGGAAGAGCTACTAAAGGTAGTAACATTGTATGTTTAGGGTGCCTATGCTGCATCACTAATCTATGATATCACCAAAAATCGGGTTAGTAGAACAAAAGGAAGAAGTAATGACATCATAATATGAGTTATAAATATAGGAGCATAAAGTTTGTGTTGATCAGAAGATAGTTTTATCAAAAGATACATTGATCAAATGAAGTTTTTAAGTTATGAAATTTCAAAAGATAAAAGATCAACATTATGTGAAATTAATTTCAAAAGAATAAAAAATATTTTTTTATGTAGATGAAATTTTAAAATGAAAATTAAAAACAATTAGATGATTGGATGTCTAATAAAAGTGTTGGGAAGATGAGGGAACAAAAGAATATTAGATGTTCCTTTATCATTATAGAATGACTCTAAAAAATATAGAGTCACAAAATATCATGAATTGAGATTATTGGAAGATATTTTCATCATAATAGTATATAAATCAAGAAATTTCCTAAGTCTTGATGATCGAATGAGAAGGAAGTTATGAGTTGTGTAAATATAATTCCTATAAAAGATAGAGTTTGAACATATATAGGATAAATTTAAAGAGAACGTAAAATGATCAAGAGTTATTTGAAAGTTATTTCAATGATTTAACGGTTGGGGATGATTGATGTAAAGACAAATGAAAATTGTACATTTATGATTTGGATTCCTGAGGAATGAAAGATTCCAGATTTTTTTTACATATCATTAATATGAAATAATAAAAATTGTGATGATGATGAGTTGGTAATTCAAAGATACAAAATTCAATATGTAAATTATGATATTCTAGCCAAGAATTTTATAAGAGGTGATGATATTTGACATTGAGTTTTCTAAATTTTTTGATGGAGTAAATCTATGATATCTTTAAAATCATTTAAGGTTTTTGACCAGACATTGAGTTTATAGGAGTTTCAAATTTAAATTTAGTTCTCCCCAATTTTATCGAAGGATGATTATTTGTATAAAAAATTAAATTTATTCAAGAATTTTGACTGATGAGTGTGACAAAACGATAATATTATAATAAAAGAAAAGTGAGTGTTAATATGACCTGTGTGATTAGAAGATTAGTTGGGTTGATATATTGAGAATACTATAACATATAGTTATTAAAAATGCAATGAGTTTTCGGATCTTATGAAACTAAAAGATATTGATTATGGGAAAAATATTTTTCCACCTACACAAGTCCCACATATTGAATTTCATGAAGGTGAGATCTCTAAAAATTAGGTTTTTATATGTTGAAGAAAAAGGTCATAATACGTATTTGTGTATAAGAGGATAATATTGGAAGTTAAAGACCTATTTGTACAGTTTTTTTATTACCTTTTATTAATATTAGGATATATTATAAAGATTTATTTGCTTGAATTGTATATTGAATATTTTATGATTTAATATAGTGAACTTATATTAATATGGGATTCATTGTGGTCATCAGACAATAAAGACCACAACTGTATTTTAATTGATGATAAGATTATTATTCAAAAAATATATATGGATCAGAATAATAGTTGAATGTAGAAAGGAGTGGCCTTCCCACATTAGAACTGAACCTTATAAAAATTTCCTTTCATTATTACTTATTTTGTTTTCTTTATTTCATAAAATACTATGTTATGTGGCCACATACTCATAATCTATCTTTATTAATCAAGAAATTATTTTTGAAAACAAAAAAGGGTGTAATTTTTTAACTTAGATATATTCATTAAAAATATGTCTACATTGATTCACCCCTATAATCTCTCAGAGTAATTGAATTGTCCATTGGGAAAAAAAGTGTTATCAAATCAGGTTTCCCCTAATTAGATCTTAATTTTTTTCATCTAATCTATTTTCACTAATTTATTTGATATGAAAATTCTATGAATCTTTAGATAAAATTATTTTGGATGTTATAAAAAATTGATTCTAGGTTAAATTTAATGTTAGTTTCTAATTCTAGTGGTAACATGGAAGTTTTGACCAAAACATTAAATAAATGGAAGAATAAATATTCTTAGAAAAAATGTAAATTATACTCTCAAGTTCAGTGAAAGGAGGATCCACCATTACTAGAAGTTAAATAGAGTAGAAGGTGTTTAAATAAATCTATTTAGAATGATCTTATAGAATAAATAGGATTGATATCTAAAAATTACCATTCTTTTTAATCTATTGAATATTTTACTCTAAAATAATGTATTATATAAATAATATCTATTTTTTTGACACATTTTTTAACTGAATATAGGTTTAAAAGGACAACTAGAATCGGAATTTGATGAATTGGTGAAGTTATTGTCTAAGAAGTAACAATTTCATGACACTTTCAGAAAAATCATTGAGGCAAGGAACAATTTGTATCACTTTTGAATAAAACATTTCCTGAGTAGAAGAATAATTAAAAATAAGTGTTTGTGAAAATTTTTTTCTTAAGAGGGTTTTTGAATAAATTTTCCATGCATAAAAATTTACTAATGAAGTGAAGAACCCTTCGATAGAAGTTAAATCTGTAATTGTAAGAGGGAAAGGAAACTATTATCTAAAAGAAAGAAAAATGCATGAAGAACAATTTTGAGAGATTAAAGAGGAATGTAAAGAAAACTTGAACTCTTCATGATCATAAAAACAATTTTAATTTAAAATTTATTCATCTATAATTAATAAAAATAAATTTTAAACATTCTCAAGTTAAATCTTCATATGAAAACATGAAAATAAGTGATTCTAGAAAATATAATAATTATCCTACTTCTGGAAAGATTTATTTGTCTAGAAGTACAATAATATAATAATAGAAGACACATCATCCTATATCTTTAAGTAAAAGGTAAATCCATTTCATATAAAGCGTTAATTTAAATTAATTAATAGTATAGGTAACAATTCTAAATCATAACATAACAAGGTTAAGAAAATTGAGAATCCCACCATTTATCTAACACTCACCAGTTTACTAATTTTATTAATTTTGAGTTCTATTTAACTTTTAGTTCATTCTTAGAGTTCCTTGGTGTCATAGGTGGCCAATTTGAGTTCTTTGAAAGATATAACATGGTTCATGGTTATCACACTATTTGTCTAACCATGCGTCTAATCTAGGGACAATGTGGTAGTCAGTGATAATATGGTTTTTCATGGGTTGAGAGTGGTTTTCCAAATCATGTTATATCTAGGAAGAACTATATGGCTCTATATTTTGGGAGAAAGTGTCCCTACACTATTGGTTAATGATTTCCAAAATTGTGCCACAAAACTGTGTAACAAGTCCATCTCACTTAAAATTTGTATTTTTATCATTTTACCCCATTATAATTTTATGTTTTATCACCCTTATTTTTTCCCCATCATTAATAGTCCCTTATTATGATTGGTAGATCTTCCCTTATCCCTTGGTCATGGATTTATCCTTTGATTAATGGTATTTCAGTTTGAGGTAAATCAATTTCTTGAGTTTTATTCCTTTTTTCCCCTTCTCTATGTTTGTTCTATCATTTCCAGGGATATTTCTAATCCTGGGAGGGGTTTCGGCCGAATCTAGGGTATCTAATGGAAGAAATGGTTTGTTTTCTTGGGTATTAGTTGTGTGAGGACTTGTTTTACATCTTCTGGGTGGTAAATGTCAATGTTGATGAGGTTCAGAGAGAATCTAAGGAATGTACCTCAATTTAAGCATGTATTAACTTTAAATTATGAATCAAAATTTTTTATGTTTTTTTAGTTTCCAAAAAAATGATTTATGGTTTTTTTTACCATTATTTACATGTTTGATGGATTTATTTGGAAAATTAAATGTTTAGAGAAATGTTTCTAAATGTGGGTGGCATGTGTGCACCCAAAGTGTTTGATTTAATGGTTAAATAAGTATTTTGTTGTTTTAAATGGATTAATAACATAGTTTATGAAATGGGTTTTCCTTAACAAATTTTTTTTGATAAAAAGGGCGTGCTGGTTTTGGAAATGGATTGAGAAATGTATTTTCATGTTTTTAATTTACTTTTGATTATATTAGAATAGAGTTGCACATGGGTTATTGAGGGTGTGAGAAAAGGTTTGTTTTAGGGACTATGAGATCCTTCAGTGAGGGGGACCATGAGATCCTCCATTTATTTCCAAGGGACTTTGAGATCCATTAGTTAAGTAGACTATGAGAGTTACTATTTAGTTGTTGGAGATAGTGATATGTTCTAGTTTTAGTCAAGAGGAGGACTATGAGATATTACAATTCAATTACTTATCTTGTATACATTATTTAGACTCGCTTAAATTAGACCCTTAGGGTTAGATTCCTAGGTTCCCTTAATCAATCCATATTGAATCAAATGATTTTATGTATTTAATTAGTTTCATTTTTTTATTTTATGGTATAGGATATGTTGATTTCCTCTTATTGATTATATAAAGATTATGTTTTGTTTTATCTTATTGTGTTGGGTATATTGAGCATGTTGTGCCATTACTACTTATTTGAGACATGTTGACAAATGTTTTGGAAAACCTATTTTATTCAAAATGGAAAACAAATGGAATTTCAAAGTCTTGTCTAAAAATGATTTTTTATTCAAACTGGTTTAGTTTTGAAAAGTGATTTCAAACTAGTTTAATGGTTTTCATTGGTAAAAGCTTTAAATATATTTATGGTGGCATAAAACTGGTATATGTTCCTCATGCCCTTTATAAAACATTTCACATATGTAGATTTTGTTTTTCATGATGTCGGTAAAATAAAGTGAACCATGTACTTGGGTGGATCTTTATTATTATCGTAATCTCTGTTTTATTGGATGAGGTAATGTCTCATTGGGTTGGATCAATGGGGATATGTTTTGGGTGTTATGTACTTTTTGGGATGTTTATTTTGGTATATTCAGACTTTGTTCCCTTTTTGTATATATTTTGTGCTATGAATTGAGATACCATGTATACAGTCTTCTATAGCATGCCTTGTATAGGGTTTTTGTTTTCTGAATGGTATATTCCTGTAATTTTACTATGCTTACTTTTGATATTATGTTATGATTTTTTGAATATGATGATATTAGTGTGGAAATACCATTTTACGGATGGTTCATACCAATTTACCTTGGGTGAAAATGTTCACAAGATATTTTAGGTTGTTCATGGTGTTTTTCTCCATCTAATAGTAATTAGGAAGATGATTTAGTCTTGTGATGGGCTGGCTTGGTTGATGGGTCAGGTTGACTTAGGTCGTTTGGTAAAAAATTTGTATTAGAGCCATGTTGATATTTATAAGTTGATGATATAAGGGATAGGGGACCCTCAAGACATGGGATATAGAAAAAAAGTTAGTTCCAAGTTATCCCTTATTTATATAAACCTCAAGTCGGTATGTGTGTTCTGGGATATGGGTTATGATTTAGGCCCAGCTATGGGTTTTTTTGGTGAAATGTTTCAATATTTCCATAACAGTGTTGAGTCTTCAGAAGACCTTGGGTGTTGTTTTATGTTTTGGAGTGAAACTATGAGGTCTATAATAGATACAAGTTTAGTGAAAAAATTTAGTAACAACCATATGCAATCCATGTGGACTTATCTACAAACTTCTTATAATGCCTTCATGGTTGGAACTTGGTTTACATATGCCTAACTCTGCGTCTAAACAATATACAGTGGTAAATTGTTTGTATTTTTGGTTTTTCCTTTTTTTATTTCGATTCTCTGTTGATTATAGTGTTTCAAATTGATACTCATGATTATGGTTTTTAGTTCTTTTGATGTGTTTTGATATTGAATTATTCTTAATAAAGATTTTGTTTTCTATCTTGTAGATAATGCCTCCCAGAAGAACCTTATCCAGGAGTAGAGTGGGGGTAGTAGAGAACACCCCATAATTAAACATTCCTCTTAATCTATCTTTGGTGGATTTAGTGATTCATATAATCCAATCCTTGGGTTATATGGGTTGTCATAAGAAGGAACAGATGGTGGACTATGCTCATGAGTTTATGATAGAAAATACATCATTATTATATGTTGATAAGTTAACCAATGATCCCAAGGAGTTGCTGAAACATATCAAGTGAATCATTGAGTTCTTAAAGACATGTGAGACATATAAAGTGGGATTTTCAAGGTGTGTTATGGATGGATCAGGTATAAATTAGTGGGATCCGATGGTGAACTCAAGGAGGAATGGACACATCACATGGTCCACTTTAAAGTTGGATTCCAATTAGAAGCTCTACCAAGAGACCTTGAGGGAAGTTAAGGACTATGAGTTATTGATGTTTTATTAGGGTTTCATTTTATGTTAGTTTATACCACCCATTTAACGATTTTTTTTCAGATCTACCCGAATTCCCTCGTGAATGATTACCATAAAGATTGAATTTTCGAGATGGTTTTGAGGCACGAATTTAGTTCTATGCTTATTATTCTCTATTTACTAGCCTATTAATATGTGGATGATAAGGTGGAGATGGAATAGGATAACATAATTGGTAATATAGGTTTTATTGGTGTTCTTTTAGGGTTCCAGAGCTTGAGTTCTTCATCTGGGAAGAAGCTGAAGCGGGATGAGCCTCATCGGGGTAGTGGAAGGAGTGTCCAACAATTATTAGGTTCAGATCATTTTGATTCATCAAGGCATAAGCCTATTTTATGTTATGGGTGTCATAAGTCTAGACACACCAGGACTCTTTTATCAAAACATATAAGGATATTCCAATACTTTGGGTAGTCAAGTAATCTCCGGTGCTTCTATCAATCGGCTTTGTTGGTGAGTGGAATAGAATCCACTTTTTTGAAAGGCTTTGAAATGTAGTTTGGGGATTCCATGGGTGTAGGATATCACCCTCATGGTAAGGGATATTCTCACTAGAGTAATAATATGAAATGTGGTTTTTATTTACGGAATATCTATATAGCATAGGTTATTCCTGATAACTCAGATTCTAGGACATCTATTATGAGAGGTACAATTTTCATTACTTCCTCCATGGATTATGTTTTGTTTGAAACTAGCATGTATCCTCCATTCAAATCATTAAAATTTATTGATTATTTGGGTATACGAATGGAGTTGATTCCATATGTTATATATTTTATATCCCTATTGGGTAGGAATAAGAAGCATGGCTTCAGGTGCTCAGAGTGTCGTATCTTAATTGATAATGTGGAAATAATTTGGGATTATTTTTTTGTACATTGAGGGTTTGACCTTATTTTTAGAATTAATTGGATGATTATCTTTCAAGGTGATGATTGATTGTTATTACCATAAGGTCCAGTTCATTTCTCCTAATGGGACCACTCACTTCTTTCAGAGTAAGTGGGATCCACAATATTGGAGGGAGAGAAAAGTTATAGTAATGATGGGGTTGATCTTGTTCTGGATTTCTAGATTTCTTCTTGATTTTTTTGAGAAGATATTAGTGGTTTATCTTCTGATGGTTGAATAGAGGTACCAATACATATTTCTATAGGATATTTAAGGATTTCCTCTCCAATTATTGGTCAATTTTGTTATGGATCTTCTTACGAGGATGATCATGATAAATGTGTCTTCTTACCAGATGGATCTATCCAAGATAAAAGATTTAAAGTCCAAATTAGAGGATCTTGAGGGAAAGGTATTTATCCATCCCTACATTTCATCATGGGATTCACTAGTTCTATTTTAAAATAAGTTATATTTTTTTTCAAAAATTGACCTAATATCTGGGTACCACCAGTTAATGGTCTGTGAAGAAAATTTTCTAAAGACATCCTTTTGAAGTTAGTATAGAAATTTTGAGTATCCGGATATTCCATTTGGGCATACCAATTATACTAATTTTTTCATTGTGTTAATGATCTAGATCCACCACTAATTTTTGTATTCATTTTTTGTCATGTATTTGGATGACATCTTTGTGTTTTCCAAGATGAAGGAGGATCATGCTAACCACCTTGAGGTTTTGTTTGGGGGGGGGGGGGAGGTTTGGGAGAAAATTTAAAATGAAATGTTTTCCAAATACTAGTTTTGAATTTATGAGGTAATTTTTTTGGCCCATGTGATTTTTGGGGCTATAGTTTCAGTGGATCCCATGAAAGTTCACACAGCCAAGTCTTGGATCTATCCTAATAATGTGTTCAATATCAATAGATTTTTAGTATTGGTTGTGTATTATAGATGCTACATTTTTTAATTCCCTGAGATATCTTCCCCCTTGACTACATTGACTAGGATAGTGATGATATTTGAGTGGGAAGATAACTTCTAGAGTGATTTTTAGTAATTTTAAATTCTTCTAAAATCAGCCATAAATTCTATTCTTCCTAAGCCGCGTAGATCTTATTTTGTGTATTCTGATGATTCTAGTGTGTTATTGGGTTGTGTTTTGACATAGGATGACCTTGTGGTGTCCTATGGATCGATTTAGTTATGTCCACATTGGTGGAATTTTTCCACCCATGACCTATAATTGATTGTTGTGATACACGATTTGAAGACATGGTGTATTTTCCTCTTTGGGGGTCAATTTATAGTGTAGTCAGATCCAAAATTCCTAAAGAATATTTTTACCTAGAGGTACCATAACCTTATATAGTGACTCTATGTGGAATACCTTTAGACTTTTGATTTTGATATTGCGTATACACATGGTAATATGAATGTGGTGGTCAATGCTTTGCACAAGATTCTTCCAGCATAGGTTGTATGATAATATTTGCATGAGTGGGGACTCATATGAAAGCATACTAATCTACATTTATGGGTGTATTAGAATGTAGATCAGTTTTTATTATATAGGGTTCATGTTATACCCCCTTTAATCCATCATGTTAGGAGTGAGTAGGAATTTGACTCTGAGTATCATCAGATTTTAAATACTTTAAATCGCGTGGAGACCTTGAGTGAGTGGACCTGATATCTCAATGGTTATTCCTTTTTCAGAAGAGGTTGGTGATTACATTTATCATGTGGTAGGATTTGATCTTAGAGTCACATCATTAATGTTTGATTGTTTACCCTAGATCAATAAAAAAAATTATACATTGAGAGGTTAGTATTGGTGGCCCAAGATGAGACATGTAGTAGAGGAATTTATTTCCATATTCTTGACTTATTAGAAGATCAAATGTGAGAATTAGAGACCAACTAGGTTGTTATATCCACTTCCCATTATAATGTTAAAGTGTGATGAGATCTATATAGTTTTTTATCAAGATACACTATACTCCAAATGGGTAATATTCCATATGGGTGATTATCGATCATCTGATTAAATCATCCCACTTTATCCCATCAGGGAGTCGATGAAGGACCAAGACATTATAAGCATATATGTTTGAGTGGTGGTTTAGATTCGTGTAGTCACCTTAGTGATAGTCTATGATTGAGATTCTCATTTTACTTGTTGATTATGGAAGGGGCTCTATGAGACTTTTGGAACCTAGTTGAGATTATGAACCTCATAAAAAACATAGATGAATGGTTAGTCTGAGTAGACCATATATACTCTTGATGATATGTTTTGAGAATATGTGATTTATTTCATAGGATCATGGGAATAGAACCAACCATTGGATGACTTTTCTTATAATAAAATCAAATAATCCAAGACCAGGATGGCCCTATCATAGGTGTTATATGGATGGTCATTCTAGTCCCTATTGTGTTGGGATGAGGTGGGTGAGCATTAATTTGTTGGAAAAAGTCTTATCAAGGATATAACTAAGATAGTTTAGATAATTCATAAAAGGTTATAAATAGATAATAGTCATTGTAAGTCATATGATGACCTTTCTAATCACCTTTTGTAATTTTAAGATAGTGATCAAGTTTTTTGTATCATTTTGCCTAGAGAATCATTATTTGGGTTTCAAGGTAAACATGGAATCATATTTTGTTCAATTGTTTCATATTTTGGAGATTCTTAGATTGGAATCATGTTGGTTGGAGTTTCCACCATAGATAAACTTGATCCATGATGTCTTTTTATGTCGACCATATGAAAATATACCATCCAAACACATCTCATGTGTGGGAGTGGTAATATTTTTTAGTTGAGAATGATCCCATTATAGTTGATTAGCCTATAAAAGTTTTGGATTTTCATAACAGGGTTCTATGTGGTAGTTTGATATCATTGGTCCATGTGCTCTGGAAGGATGGTGGAGATAACCATGAGACATGGTAGTGGGAATAATTGGTGAGGGATCACTGGCATCTCCTATTTTCTTCCAAAGATGCCGAAGGACTTTCTCAAGGTAGAAAGTGTCATGGTGGGATGTCTATGAAACCTTTTAGGTCATTGATATGTTTAATTTGGAGTCTTATTTAGCTTTTGGTTCCTTCCTAGTGGTATTCAGTATTGGAGGATAAAAAAGGGAGTTCATTCGAAGACATACAAAGCCAAATGGTTAGTGCATTATTTTTTTAAGCATGAGGATAAACATGTGAGGGTACTGTAGTTATTGATATTGGAGTTTTTCATGGTTTGATAATGATTTTCCATACCATGTGAAACCTAGGAGCAACGATGCATCTCAGGTTTCAAGGATACAGTAGCCCTATATTGTTGGCACATGGTTTTCCAAATCGTTTGTCCAAACTGTGCGACCTATCCAGGTGGACCTCATTTTCCATCCCCATAATCAAATTTCACTTCTCCTTGGTGTTGGATCATCCCCCTCCCTTGGTGGTTGATTCCTCTTTAGATTCAATGTGGTTTGACTTAGGGAAGTTAATTTCTTGATTTTTATTCCCCTTTCCACTTCCCTATGATTATTTAACCATTTCAATGGAAGAATGTAACACTAGGAGGGGTTTTGGATTAATCTTTGGAATGTAATGGTAAAATTGTTTTTTTCTTATGTCTTACGTATGTGAGGAATTATTTTACCTCATCCAAGTGGGTATCGTTGAATTCAATGAGTTTAGAACCGAATTCGAGGTATATGTCTCGATTTAAGTGCATTTTCTAGGGATTTACTTTAAATTTTGAAACGCCTTTGGTTTATTTTTTCTTCAAATAAATTATTCTTGGTTATTGTGTATACAATTTTTTTGGTGTTTGATGGATTTTTTTGAAATTGTGATGTTTAAAGAATGTTTTTCAAATGGGGTGGCATATGTGCACACCAACTGTTTGATGTGATGGATCAAAAATGTTTTTTATGTTTTAAAATGGATTTATAAAATGGTCTTAGTATTTTTTTTGACTTTCTAAATGTGTTTTGATGAAAATGGGAATGTTGTTTGGGAAATTGGATTTGGAATTCTTTTTTCATTTGTAGAATTAGAATTTTTATTTTATTGGCATTGAGTAGAACATGTCTTAACATGATCATGACAGATGGGTTGTTTAAGCGGCCCTGAGACCCTTCAATGAGGGGACCAGGAAATCATATTTTTGGGTTTAAGGGACTATGAGATCCTTTGGGTGGGAAGACCATGAGAGCTACAATTGTTCTTTTAAGATACTATGAGATCTCTTGGATTTGGGCCTATGGAAGATCATGAGATATTCCACTTCTCTTTTTCAGATAACATACATTGTTTTGACTGACTCAAATTATACCCTTATGGTAAGATCCCCAAGTTCACTTACTCTTACCAGATTGAACTGTATGATTCATTTCATTTTATAAGTGTAATGTTTGATGTAATGAAATAGGTTATTCCCATTTTCAATTATATATTATAAGATGGTTATTTTATTCTTACCCTTATTATGTTTGGTTTATTGAGTATGTTTTTTATTCCTTATTTATTTCATCCATGTTTAGAAATGTTTTGGAAAACATGTTCTATTATAAATGTAAAACCAAATGGATTTCAATGGATTATTTGAAAATGAAATATTTTCCAAGTGGTTTAGATTTAGAAATTGATTTCAATCTATTTTAATGATTTGAATGGGTAAAATCCATAAATATATTCAAGGTGGTATCACACTAGTCTACATACCTCACACCCTATATATTTCATTGGGTGTATGTAGATTTCATTTTTTAAACAGGTAAGGTAATGGGAACCATGTACCTATATGGATCTACTAGATTACCATCATCAGCACTTTGTTGGAGGATATGAGGTTGCACTGAGTTGGCATGAGGGGGAGCTATTCTGGTTGTTTTGTACCAGTTGGGATGTGTTTTTTGGTACATTTTAAATTTTTTTCTTTTTTTCTATATTTTTGAGCTATGAATTGAGATACCATGTATATAGACTTCTATGTAACACCTTGTATAGGATGTTTAGTTTTGTTTATGGAATATTCTTGTATTTTTATTATGCATACTCTGAATATTATGTTATTATTTTTTGACGCTTGGGATATTTTTATAGACAACCTATTTTATGAATAGTTCATGACATTTTACCATTGTAGAAACTATTCCAAGATATTTTTTGGTTTCACTCGGTGTTTTTCGATAGCCCATGGTGTAACGCCCCAACCCCAGTTACCCAGAGTCGGTGCATTATTACATAACATTGGCATGATCACAAGAAAGATCAAATCTCGAAAGACCGATTGGTTTAGTAGCCTTGGAAACACTAGATATATTCATAAGTTTTACATTACATCATAAAATGAAAAACTACTACAACAACATAATGTTTCCACAATCCACACTATTAACCCCTCATAAAATCCCTGCAGGTCATTCATAACTTACTTCTTCACATCCTGGGAAAAATAAACCATAGAAAAGGGGTGAGCTCAAATGCCCAGTAAGGATAACAATATAGTGGAAACTTTCATAAATAAGAATAAACATTTAAGGCAATGTATAACTAAAACAAAAGCCTTTTAGATATGAACTTTCAACATGGTATGGCATAAATAAAATTAAATAATGCCATTTACTTATTCACATGGATATTCTACTAATCGAATAATCACATGCAAAAATCAATAACCACTTTCATAATGTTGGAATGCATAATGCCAGACTATCATAACCACATAGCCAAGGCCTCGTGCCAAGACTACAAATAAGATTTTGTCAAGGCCTTGTGCCAAGACACTAGTTTGTCTCATGAGACCTACCGATGCATCGAGGAGCTATAGCGGGCTCCACCCGTCACTTATTAAGTCCAATGCATTCCCATATGAAAAGGTTTAAACATAACATAAACATTCGTATTAAATCTAGCATACGAAATGTCAATAATTTCACCATAAACTATGAATGGTATAAAAATATCACATCCATAGTCAAACATATCACAAAACCTTCAATACAATATAGAAGTTTTGTATCATAATAAATCAACTTCAAATAATCTTAAAATCCATCAAAGGATGTTGACGTAGATGAAATCAAAATTCTTTTTAAAGAAATATCTCCTTTTATTTTGAAATCATTTAAGATCCATATAAAATAAAACATTTTCTTTGAAAATATTCTTATAAGCTTGTAAGGAAAGATTTGAAGATTTTATAACGGCGTAAAATAACCGCACCCGCCGTATAAGTTAAAAAAAACATTCTTACCTCAATTCTGTCGAAAAGGTTAAAAAGGACCTTGTTTTGAAAACGACGGAAAGATTCCTTTATAAACCTCTTATAAAAAGTCAAACAAGGGTATAAATGACTTTAACCCATATTCTTGTAAATAGTAAAAATGTTTTGAAATACATTTTTAAGAAACATGGATGAGGATGATAAAGATATCCCAGTAGATTATTACGTATAAACAACCTCGGATAATGAAGAGATTGTGAAATAACCCTTACCTTGTACTTTTCCTTGGTTGGGGTAGGTTAACCTCCTGTATAATGGTGAAATAGTTGTTATTAAATTATACAAGAATCATATATAATAATATGATATCATATATGATCTTTTAACATTGATTTGTTAATAATATCTTAGAATTATCGTCGTTTCGGGAGTTAACTTACTCATTTTCTTTTATATGTTTTGTTACATAAGCCATGGTTGTTGTATCTTATTCATATACAGAATGATATCTAGTCCTTAAACATCATTTTTAAATCAACAAATGATAATTATACTTGAATGGATACGATGGAGAATGAATCTCATCGCGTTCGTGGAGACGGTAGTCCGTACGTACGCACGAGCGACAATATCATTCTTTTGATATTAAAATAATATATAAATGGATGGTATATCATATATAAAGAATCATTAACATGTTATATTTATTATTTAAATGAGTTACACATCATTATTATACCCATCCAAATAATATTATATTGAATAACAATTACACCACGACGTGGAGACGGTAGTCCGTACGTACGCACGTATGGTGACATGTTATTCAAAGGGTGGATAGAATACTGAATATGGTTGTACCATATTTATAATAACATCACAGTATATGTGAGATACTGGAGTTATTATTTTAGAATGGTAAGAACAAAGGAAGAATAAGTGGAAGAAGAAATGAACTTGGAGAAGGGTGGTGAAATCATTACCTCTTCTTCGGGTTCTTCCTTTTGATTTGATCAAAAGGGCTCCATAGGATGGCTTTCTGATAAAACTAAGGCCTCTAGGTTGTATTGAGGGATGTTGGGAGAGTATTTGGGCAGAGTTTGGCCGAACCAAAAGGCTTTGAAGGTGTGAAGAAATGAGAAGGAGGAGTGCCCTTTTATAAGAGGGGTGAGGGGCACCTTTGGAAAAGCTAGAAATATTAATTTATATTAAATTCATATTCGGTTTCTAAAGACTCCAAAGTTGATTATTCAAAGGTTAAGGTGGGGATACTTCGAAAAACACTCAACCAATAGAATTTAGACAGGTTTGGGTACTTATATTAACCTTATCTTTAAGTATTAACTCTAAGTTAATTAGTTTCACTTTTACAATGTCTCTTTGTATTTTTATATAATATGGTTAATAAACTTACTATATACGTCCAAGAGACCCCCAAGTGGTACATTAATGATTCAACTATCATGATATAAGTCTCTTGGCCGAACCTTATATTTTTAGGAATTTAATATCAATTAATAATATAATATTTGTTTTAAGAACTCTTTTATGCCAATTTTGACACTATTCAATAGTTGATTTTTGTGAAACTCATAACAGATTTATTACTTCGAAAAAAGTCAATTAAATCAATCCTAATATATCATATTATCCTAGAAAATTAGTTTAATTCATTAAAAGGTTCATATTATATTTATTTGGGTATTTATAATATCAATTATTATAATTTTTCACTATTATAGTAATTACTGCATCATTATTGTGTCGTAAATAAAATAAATTATTTAATGTCTAAAAATTATAAATAAAATATCATTATGTAGGAAATCGTTTTAGCTTTCTAATGAATATTTATAATCTAAAATCCAACATATATAACCCTATGTAACAATTGTTCTTTTAAAAGATGTAAGCTTATGCCATTTTTGTATTCATTTTAACTTAATTAAAATAAAGTGCCATTATCACTTACAAGTGGATCCATGGGGTCCCAAAATAGACCCAAAGATTCCCATGGTCGACCATGTATCAACGAATAGGGTTAATACACGTTTTAGGGTAATTTAGTATTATTATAATATTATTTTTAACCCTTATTTACCGGATTTACCCTTAACCATGGTAAATAAAATATTTACCGCAGTAATTATTCAAAATGTCTAAAAATAAAAGTTACCTATTTACACAATTTGAACATCCTGATTCCAAATATGGAATCCATTTTCCTAAATTCAAAACACATAAGTGGCAGAAATTAATTTAAAATTAATTCCCGCTGTCAAAACAAAAAGCGTGTTTTTAAGAGATAATAACTATCAAAAGATTGACACTCGTTTATGTTCGGTTTAATTGTAAAATTATGTCCAATGACCAACATTATATTAAATGGTAAAAATATATTCTAAATATACTTTAAAACCACTCAAATTCATAATTTATCACTATTAATTATTTTGATTAAAAAAGTTGTTTTTAATTAAAACTTAGTAATTTTCACTATTCATCAAAATATGAAAGTTATCTGAAATGTACCAAAATTTCACCTTAGGCTAAATTCGATATTCCGAATCCAAAAATGAAGTCCATTTTCAAATATATAATTTTAAAAAGTAGGTATTACTATTCATAACGGCTAGTTTGATTGGTTGTGGTGTGTGTTAAAACTCAAGGTTGCGTACAACACACGCTACTGTATTATTCAAAGAAAGTGTACCGTGGAAGCTTGGGATGTTTCATTTTAAATTTTTGATGTCCCCATTTAGTCAAAAAGTTTAAAATATTGTATTTAAAAAGGGTTCACTATTAAAAGTTGATAAAAGTGCAATACTGAAAATGAATTTGTTCTTGCATTATATCTAAGAAACTCATAATATGAATTCTAAAATTATAAGGATTATATAAAGTTTAAAATTTAGATAATACTATTCATAACCTCTTTTGAATGGATTTTTTTTTGTAAGTCATGGTGTGATTGAACTCAGTGTTGCGTGTAGTGCAAGTTATCGAATTATTTTGAAGAAATAACACACTATGAAATCTTGGGGTGTTACATTCTCCCCTCCTTCAATAAATTGCGTCCTCGCAATTTGAAATTGTTCTTCGAAAATAAAAGGTTGAAAATAGAAAATATATTTGTGGGAAAAACCACATCGGAAATTGGGTTACTAAAATTTAGTCTTAATATGAGGAAAAGGGAAATGAAAGGGTCACCACCAAATTATGATCTTGATTAAGAGAACATTGGTGGCAATTAGAGACATATAATTGGGGGAAAACGTAAATATTTATAGGTAGTGATTGAGGTCATCAATCACAAAAAAGTATAAAATTGAGGTCCTTAAACTCATCAATCTATGATGATTTGAATTACCATCGGTTCAACAAAATATAGGGTATTGGGATAACACATTTTTGACGTTTCAAAATATCTTAGTTGAAATCCCACATCGAAAAATGAATTAATGAGGCCTCTATTTAAAATAAAGAGTGGAAAGTATGAAGATTACCGAAAATAACACATACTAGGGTTCCATGTAGGAAAATATGGATATGGAGGAGAAATCTAACCATCAATTATCTGATGGAGAGTGTTAGAGAACATGGCTATGAAAAGGCCAACAATCCCAAAGCCATAAATTAGTGATGATTTAAGGTACCATCTAGGGAAACATTTTTGTTCTAAGTTTCTTTTTATTAATGTTGAGGAATTTATTTATGAGATTGGCTAAGATAATAAGGAGATATACTTACTTTATAATCAGAGTTTTATCCATTAATAAGTTTCTACCACCAACTCATCTTTCACTCTAAAAGATAATAGAATGTAATTTTTTATTTATTTATACTATTCGTACAGGGTTCCAAAAATAAATGAATTTATAATTTATCTACCAGATCTTTAAAAAAACAACATTATTTAATCCAGGACATCTCATGGGCCAGTGGTAGGTGATACACCCTTGTCGCCCTTCAGTTGCGGGTTCAAGCCTCGCAGCCTTGCCGGACGCGACGGGTTACCGCCCAACCTCCGGGTTTTCCTTTTATGGTAATCCAAAATAATCCAAACTAGAACTATCCAAAATACTTCTGTCCAAACTCACAGTCCAACATTTATAAGGAAGGTAAACATAATATAGATCCTTTTTACCCCGCAATAGCATATGAATACCTTCATCTTGTATTCTTTTAATAAACTGAAACATCTTGAATTACCATATTCCTTATTGATTACATTCATGCTCCCTTATTCCATATAAAATGCTGGATATACTTCATTAATCCAAAAATGTTTTAAACCCCAACAATGATGGAATATACAAATCATTAATTAGTTCCAAGGTAGTCAAGAATATCCAATATAATTTATCCAAAACAATCACATATTATTCCAAAATCACTACCTCAGTATCAGAACTATATTATGATTTATCATTCTCTCAACCATATATTTTCCAAAAATTTATCCTGCTATTGAGTCACTTTTCTTTGTTCCACATAATCTCAAGTCCTTAATGAAATAGTACTGCAGTACAATCCTTATATACTCCATAATTATTATAACAAGTACATTGTTGATACAACACTCAATTGACATAATCAACATAAGAACTCTAATAATTCCTCTTCATCTGTGGTAGTATCATAACTTGGTTATTATCCAATAACATCATTTATGGCATAGTCTGATGACTGGGACATAGGTTCGCGTAGTGTCCAAACTCCTTGCAAATGAAGCATTGTACATTTAAAACCATTTTCTTACCCTTGCAGTCACGTACTTTGTACCCTTTTCCTCCACACTTATAACAAACTCCCATTCCTTTCAGGCAAGTTCCAGGGTGTTTCTTTCCACAGTTACCACATATGAGAAAATTCTTCTTTTCCCTCTTCCCTTTATCCATCTTTCTCTCTTCTATCCTTTTCTTCTCTTGCTTCCCTTCAAAGCCATAGGACTCAGTAAACTCTTTACATATCTTATCAACACATGATATTATTTCTTCATATGATGATAATACATGGGAGACTATTTCTCTTATAAATTCTAGCTTAAGACCATGAAAGATATGATCCTTCCTTCTCTTTGAATCATGTGTATTTCTGGAGTTCTCATTCCTTCTACTGGGCGCCATTTCTATACCATGGCATAAAATAGATCAGTTTATGAATCAAAACACATAATCCCATACTTATAAAACACTTAACATAAATTGAACTATTTATGGATATAATCCATAATCATAAGAATGTTTTCTTTGAGGATGTATATACTCATAATCCCTTCAAAATGATATGTAAATAAAATGAGAGTTATCCTAAGCATATCCCCCGGGAGTGTCGTAACCAAGAGTGCAGCAAGGCCTGTTGTCGTGCACCAGTTCCCGTTCGAGTCTAGCTCAAAGCGGTGTTTTCGGGTTTTACCCCTAGGTACATCTGTGCCAGAGCCGCCTCTACCTGCTCGTATCCAGACAGGGATGTATTTCTCGGAAAACTCACAAAATCTCTACAATACCAAAATTCTAGGAAGTTCTTCTATACTAATCCTCAAAGTTCATCTTAGGTCTACGTGCTCTAATCAGAGTTTATCTAAATCTAGTTTCCAAGGTTTGTACTAAACCTCCTCTGATACCAACTGTAACGCCCCGACCCCAGTTACCCAGATTCGGTGCATTATTACATAACATTGGCATGATCACAAGAAAGATCAAATCTCGAAAGACCGATTGGTTTAGTAGCCTTGGAAACACTAGATATATTCATAAGTTTTACATTACATCATAAAATGAAAAACTACTACAACAACATAATGTTTCCACAATCCACACTATTAACCCCTCATAAAATCCCTGCAGGTCATTCATAACTTACTTCTTCACATCCTGGGAAAAATAAAACATAGAAAAGGGGTGAGCTCAAATGCCCAGTAAGGATAACGATATAGTGGAAACTTTCATAAATAAGAATAAACATTTAAGGAAATGTATAACTAAAACAAAAGCCTTTTAGATATGAACTTTCAACATGGTATGGCATTAATAAAATGAAATAATGCCATTTACTTATTCACATGGATATTCTACTAATCGAATAATCACATGCAAAAATCAATAACCACTTTCATAATGTTGGAATGCATAATGCCAGACTATCATAACCACATAGCCAAGGCCTCGTGCCAAGACTACAAATAAGATTTTGTCAAGGCCTTGTGCCAAGACACTAGTTTGTCTCATGAGACCTACCGATGCATCTAGGAGCTATAGCGGGCTCCACCCGTCACTTATTAAGTCCAATGCATTCCCATATGAAAATGTTTAAACATAACATAAACATTCGTATTAAATCTAGCATACGAAATGTCAATAATTTCACCATAAACTATGAATGGTATAAAAATAGCACATCCATAGTCAAACATATCACAAAACCTTCAATAAAATATAGAAGTTTTGTATCATAATAAATCAACTTCAAATAATCTTAAAATCCATCAAAGAATGTTGACGTAGATGAAATCAAAATTCTTTTTAAAGAAATATCTCCTTTTATTTTGAAATCATTTAAGATCCATATAAAATAAAACATTTTCTTTGAAAATATTCTTATAAGCTTGTAAGGAAAGCTTTGAAGATTTTATTACGGCGTAAAATAACCGCACCCGCCGTATAAGTTAAAAAAAACATTCTTACCTCAATTCTGTCGAAAAGGTTAAAAAGGACCTTGTTTTGAAAACGATGGAAAGATTCCTTTATAAACCTCTTATAAAAAGTCAAAAAAGGGTATAAATGACTTTAACCCATATTCTTGTAAATAGTAAAAATGTTTTGAAATACATTTTTAAGAAACATGGATGAGGATGATAAAGATATCCCAGTAGATTATTACGTATAAACAACCTCGGATAATGAAGAGATTGTGAAATAACCCTTACCTTGTACTTTTCCTTGGTTGGGGTAGTTTAACCTCCTGTATAATGGTGAAATAGTTGTTATTAAATTATACAAGAATCATATATAATAATATGATATCATATATGATCTTTTAACATTGATTTGTTAATAATATCTTAGAATTATCGTCGTTTCGGGAGTTAACTTACTCATTTTCTTTTATATGTTTTGTTACATAAGCCATGGTTGTTGTATCTTATTCATATCCAGAATGATATCTAGTCCTTAAACATCATTTTTAAATCAACAAATGATAATTATACTTGAATGGATACGATGGAGAATGAATCTCATCGCGTTCGTGGAGACGGTAGTCCGTACGTACGCACGAGCGACAATATCATTCTTTTGATATTAAAATAATATATAAATGGATGGTATATCATATATAAAGAATCATTAACATGTTATATTTATTATTTAAATGAGTTACACATCATTATTATACCCATCCAAATAATATTATATTGAATAACAATTACACCACGACGTGGAGACGGTAGTCCGTACGTACGCACGTATGGTGACATGTTATTCAAAGGGTGGATAGAATACTGAATATGGTTGTACCATATTTATAATAACATCACAGTATATGTGAGATACTGGAGTTATTATTTTAGAATGGTAAGAACAAAGGAAGAATAAGTGGAAGAAGAAATGAACTTGGAGAAGGGTGGTGAAATCATTACCTCTTCTTCGGGTTCTTCCTTTTGATTTGATCAAAAGGGCTCCATAGGATGGATTTCTGATCAAACTAAGGCCTCTAGGTTGTAGTGAGGGATGTTGGGAGAGTATTTGGGCAGAGTTTGGCCGAACCAAAAGGCTATGAAGGTGTGAAGAAATGAGAAGTAGGAGTGCCCTTTTATAAGAGGGGTGAGGGGCACCTTTGGAAAAGCTAGAAATATTAATTTATATTAAATTCATATTCGGTTTCTAAAGGCTCCAAAGTTGATTATTCAAAGGTTAAGGTGGGGATAGGTCGAAAAACACTCAACCAATAGAATTTAGACAGGTTTGGGTACTTATATTAACCTTATCTTTAAGTATTAACTCTAAGTTAATTAGTTTCACTTTTACAATGTCTCTTTGTATTTCTATATAATATGGTTAATAAACTTACTATATACGTCCAAGAGACCCCCAAGTGTTACATTAATGATTCACCTATCATGATATAAGTCTCTTGGCCGAACCTTAGATTTTTAGGAATTTAATATCAATTAATAATATAATATTTGTTTTAAGAACTCTTTTATGCCAATTTTGACACTATTCAATAGTTGATTTTTGTGAAACTCATAACAGATTGATTACTTCGAACAAAGTCAATTACATCAATCATAATATATCATATTATCCTAGAAAATTAGTTTAATTCATTAAAAGTTTCATATTATATTTATTTGGGTATTTATAATATCAATTATTATAATTTTTTACTATTATAGTAATTACTGCATCATTATTGTTTCATAAATAAAATAAATTCTTTAATGTCTAAAAATTATAAATAAAATATCATTATGTAGGAAATCTTTTTATCTTTCTAATGAATATTTATAATCTAAAATCCAACATCTATAACCCTATGTAACAATTGTTATTTTAAAAGATGTAAGCTTATGCCATTTTTGTATTCATTTTAACTTAATTAAAATAAAGTGTCATTATCACTTACAAGTGGATCCATGGGGTCCCAAAATAGACCCAAAGATTCCCATGGTCGACCATGTATCAACCAATAGGGTTAAGACACGTTTTAGGGTAATTTAGTATTATTATAATATTATTTTTAACCCTTATTTACCGGATTTACCCTTAACCATGGTAAATAAAATATTTACCGCAGTAATTATTCAAAATGTCTAAAAATAAAAGTTACCTATTTACACAATTTGAACATCCTGATTCCAAATATGGAATCCATTTTCCTAAATTTAAAACACATAAGTGGGAGAAATTAATTTAAAATTAATTCCCGCTGTCAAAACAAAAAGCGTGTTTTTAAGAGATAATAACTATCAAAAGATTGACACTCGTTTATGTTCGGTTTAATTGTAAAATTATGTCCAATGACCAACATTATATTAAATGGTAAAAATATATTCTAAATATACGTTAAAACCACTCAAATTCGTAATTTATCACTATTAATTATTTTGATTAAAAAAGTTGTTTTTAATTAAAACTTAGTAATTTTCACTATTCATCAAAATATGAAAGTTATCCGAAATGTACCAAAATTTCACCTTAGGCTAAATTCGATATTCCGAATCCAAAAATGAAGTCCATTTTCAAATATATAATTTTAAAAAGTAGGTATTACTATTCATAACGGCTAGTTTGATTGGTTGTGGTGTGTGTTAAAACTCAAGGTTGCGTACAACACACGCTACTGTATTATTCAAAGAAAGTGTACCGTGGAAGCTTGGGATGTTTCATTTTAAATTTTTGATGTCCCCATTTAGTCAAAAAGTTTAAAATATTGTATTTAAAAAGGGTTCACTATTAAAAGTTGATAAAAGTGCAATACTGAAAATGAATTTGTTCTTGCATTATATCTAAGAAACTCATAATATGGATTCTAAAATTATAAGGATTATATAAAGTTTAAAATTTAGATAATACTATTCATAACCTCTTTTGAATGGATTTTTTTTTGTAAGTCATGGTGTGATTGAACTCAGTGTTTCTTGTAGTGCAAGTTATTGAATTATTTTGAAGAAATAACACACTATGAAATCTTGGGGTGTTACACATGGTGATTGGGAACGTTTTTTAGTATGTTTAATGGGCTAGCTCATGTGACGGTTATGGTTGAACCAAGTTGGTTCATTACAACTTCCACAAAAGAGGAATTAAAGAATAAAATATGAATTTATTACCCACATGGTGTCCATAGAAAATGGATTCTATTCAATAAAAATAATGGTTCAAATCTAACCTAATTACAACTCAATGGACGAAATCTCAACAAATCGTCCACTCTTTGTTCTATGATAAGTTCAATCATTGGGTCATTGATTATTTTAATAACATGTAAACATCCAAAATAACATATGAATCCCACATCAAGGGGTGGGGAATGGCTGTTAATAAGGAAATTTCTATGCATAGTAAGAGATCATTCCAGAAGGAAAATATGTTTACTTCAAACAAATTTTAACATCTAGAAGACTTTTGTGAAAGGGGTTATTAAAGTGGTCTTTGAGATGAATAGTAAGAGTTTTTATTTACCGAGAAAACATTAGGTCAAATTAATGAAAAGAGGAAAAAACATTAAGATATTTAAAAGGAAGATAGATTATAAATAAAAATTTGGGATTAAAGAAACATAAGATAGAAGGTAGAGTTCAACAAAGAATAAAGTCATGGAATATGTCCGAAAAAATAAAAAATTGCTTATATTATGTAAGAAAAGGACACTTAATAGAGATTTTAAATATTTACATGGATATTAAAACTAATGAAATATATTTGTAATGATAGAGTAAATTAATTAAATATAAAAATATTGGGACTAGATTGATAGATGACACTTTTTAAGGAAAACATGAATCTCATCAAAAATTAACATGAAAGAGAAACTTACATGTAGTTGGGAATCTATGTGTAAGGTGTAAGAAGGTTCTCCAAACTCTTTGAAAATTTATGATAATAACATCAGGATAAGATAATTTTGTAAATAAAAGTAAGAAAGCTTCAAATGATACAAGGGTTACTGAATATAAAAATAATGTTGAGCATATTTCAAAGTATTGTGTGAATGTTTATCTAGATAAGTTAAAATATAAAAGGATTTTGGAATAAAATTAAAAAAAGTGTTTATACTCTTTGCTATAATTTATGAAAATTGAAATTAAACACAAAGTATAAGTTGAAGGTTAAAGGAATAATTTCCTACAGACCAATAATTTTAGTTCTTGTAAAATCATCGGTAAAGGTATAAACAAATTTGAATCCAAATTGAAGGTAGTTTTTGTATTGATAAACACACTGCAATCCTAATTATTTAACTAATGTGAAAAGGAAAATACTCCTTATTCACACATCTATTCCAAATATTTTCTAAGATCATGTATTTTATGGTGATTTAATTTTTGGGGATACCTATAGTAATATGTTTTTTGAAAGTTTAATAGAATTATTGAATATATCCCTCATAGATTAAGTTTTTTCTTTGTAATCCTTGTTACACTCAGTATATTGATATCACCCATGAAAAAAAGGAAGATTTAATTCGTTCTCTTTAAAGAAGTGAAGCTAGAGATGGTTGTTTAAAAAAATTTAAGTTATAGTGAAAAATGATAAATTATAGAAAACCTAAGATCTTATGGTAAGGATGTTTTATTTTTAGATAATGAAGTTCTTGATTGAAAAAATATTGGATAATGATGATGATGAGTTTCTGAAAATTAAATTTATAGATATTGAAGATTTTGAACCTCATTATATATATCAATATTTCTTGATATCCTTGTATGAAAATAAAATACATAATTAAGGGGGTCTAATTTTTTATAACAAATGAAAATGTCTTAAAATAGGGTAGTATCTTATTTTTTGGTTGAATGTTTATAATCTATTTGTTGAGATGGATGTATTATATTTATTTTATATTAAAATATCTTTCGATCAACCCATTTTGGAATAATAATTAGTTTGTACTCCTTAATGTATTTATAATTAACATTTTTAATGTTCATGTCAACCACACTTTTTCTACATCAAGCTTGGCTCACATAGACTTATAGTTGGTTGGCTTGTGACAAATTACTTTAAGAAAATTTATTCCATCACAAACACATGTAGTTAAAGTATTAATTTTAGTTCAATGGAATAAAAGGAGATAATAAATAAAGTGAAGAATTTTGAGATGAAATTACCCTTTATTAATTATCAATATGGGAGAGAATATATCATTGACTTTATCAAGAATTTGGTACTGACAAAAATACAAATAAAGAGATCAAATCACACAATGGGTTATGATGATGCATATATTATTTCATCTCAGTATTATTTTACTTCAATAGTGTTAAATGGTTGTAAAATTCAATTTAGAAGAATATATTTCTTTATAACAATGATCAGGACTCTAACACTCATGACAATAGTACATTAGGAGATAAAATATAGGAAGATATTTGACTGACTGGTGGAAGATGCACACATAAAGTGTTCAAATGATTTATCTATAAAATAGAGGGGATTCATTTCAGAAGTAAAAAATATTGATGGAGTTTATTCTAGTTTTATATGAATATTAATTTATTATGATAAATCTATGAGAAGGCATCCTAAATAATGGAAAATTGATGGGCTATAATCAATTATTAATGAATGAAAAGTGATAAAGATCGATGAATGTATTGTCAATAAAATTTTCTCGGTGTAGTTCATGATAATACATCCTGGTGATTACTAAGTTTGGAAAATTGATCTTAAAAGTTAAATGACACATTGATAATGGTGAAATTTTTTGGTAGGAATAACTTTCATCCAAGAGTTGTATTTATTGAATTTGACACTATATAAAAGTAAATTATGAATCATTATTTAAGGAAGGAATAATTTATAATGAAGAATATTTATACTTCCTTTTCTATAGGTTACAATTATAGGTATTCCAAAAGTTTAATGGTGATTTATAAAGTTAAAAAAACATTTTTCATAAGATTAGTTATCCCTAAGAGGAACACGGGGTAAATAAAATATCTTGGGATATGTTTTCCAATAGATATACTCATGGAAGTACCGATGAGTACTGATAACTGAAAGCTATGTGTCCAGAAATTAGAGTAGTTTAGGTGAGTGTGTTGGAATATGAAAATAGAAATAAAGGTGAAACTTTTCTAAGGGAAAAAGACTCAAGGTAGTTTATGAGGGAAAATTACTCTTATTAAATGGGTATAAAATAATTTTAATAGCAATTTATTTGAAAAATTTGAGTAGTTGAAAGATATAGAATCTATAACACTGGATGATTAGACACAAATTTTGTGTTCTAATATTATCATTTAATAAATCTATGAGTCGTATGAATATTGAATTTTCTAATTGGTTTAATTATCAATTCAGATGATTTTTGCACTAATATTTCATCGAAAGATAAAACACCATTACTAAATGAATAGATAAACTCAATGATATTTGTAGATAATAGTAGCTACATTGGATGTTCAGGGTGATTGATAATCTCTATTATTATATGATATCACTAAAATCTTGGTTAGAAGACGAATAGAAAGAAATTATGAAACATGAAGATTATCTGATTCTAGATGAGCATGAAATTTTCACTCACAGAAATAGTGTGTGATTAAAATATACTTTGATCATAGAAATTTATAATGTTAAAAAATTTCCATAGATAGAAGATAGATTTTTAGTGAGACCAAATTCATAAGCACTAAAAGCAGTCAGTTATATTGATAAATTTGGATGATAAAAATGAAAAGGTGTTCGAAGCTTGAATGTCTTGTCTATGTGTTTGGATGATAGAGGAACAAAAGAAGACCATAGTTTCTATTCCAATAGATAATAACTCTAAAAAATACAGAGTCATGGAATATTGGTAATTAACATTATCTGAAGATGGATTCATTATAAAAGAGGTGGAAATGGGAAATTTAATATATATGGATGATCAATAGATAAGGTCATCAGGAGTTATGTTGCTATTATTCTTGACAAAGAATGATTTCACCAATATGTTGGTAAAATAGGTGGGGAACAATTAATTATAAAAAAATTATAGAGTTTGTTTAAAAATCCAAAGGATATGGATGATTAGTGTGAATAAAAATTTATAAGATGACATTAAAGAGATAGAAATTCTGAAATATTCTTGAGAGTTTTCACATATCATTTCTAGGAAATCCAAAACATTATGAAGATATTAATTTAAACACTCAAATTTAACTAATTAATGTTCATGATTCTATTCTATATTTATGGAAGATATGAATATAGTTTAAAAAAATATTATGGGGGATTTTATGCGTTCAATACCTGATATATTTGGATGAATTGATTGATTTTGACCAAAGCTATTGAGTTAGAGTAATTTTCAAGTTAAGATATTGAATTCAACACTTTTATCAAATGATTCTTGGTTATAATAATGGGTAACTTTATTTAATAAGTGTGACTGATGTGTGTGAGATGATGCTAATAATATGATAAAATAAAATGGAAGGTGCAACCAAACCGCACATTTAAAATATTTTTTGGGTTAAATCTCTTAGAAGACCTAGAATTACAGTTTTGAAGAAGTTGCATGTGTATAAAAAATTATATGAAAATGGAAGATATCGTGTTATAAAACATCTAGTTCCCACCTTTTTATATTCCTTACAGTTATGTACTTGAAGATGATATCTTAGTCAATTGAGTTATTAAAAGATAAAAAATAAGGCCAATGGGTAAGTTGTTTTGTTAGAATCTATGATTTACTTTCAAATACCTATTCATATAGTTCTTATAAGACCATTGAATACTTTTAGAAGGTAGTATAAATTTCCCTTAAAATTATTTATATAGTGAAAATCCATTTCTATAATATGGAAAAGTACATGTAGTGTGTATTGAATTATGGGTCTCAGATGAGAACAAATACACACCACTAGTAATTGATGATAAGGATATCATTAGAAAACTATTCAAATCAACATAATAACTAAAATTATCTTAGATTAGGTTCCTTAAACTGATATTAAACCTTGTAAAAATCATTATCTGTTATTTATTTATTTTCAATATTTATATATCATAAGAGTGTAAGTGTTGTCATCGGTTAATCAGGGTTCATTCATCTTAATCAAGACACAGGTTCGAACAAACTAAGAGGGGGTAATTGTTTAAGTTGGATTTATTTGATAAAAAAATGGCTACACTGATTCATACCCATCTTAGTGTAACTAAATATACCATTAAGGCTAACGCATGTTATGTTTCATAATCAAAGTATAATATTGAAATTTATCTATAATGGTATCAACAATAAAATAGGATTTAAACAAAAATAGACTTTAATGGAACTAGAGTAGCCACCCCTTAGACTGGGTTCTTTTCCAGTTTATTATTTTTTAGTTTTTATTTCTTTCATATATATTAGATGTATCGGCATTCTCAAATCCTCTATTTCACCTATCTTCAAATATTATAAAATACAAAAAAAATACTTAGTAAATTAATTAAGTTTGTGATTGACACCAAAGTATACTCAAGAGATATACCCCCAGTTATCCATGGTGCTACACTAGGTAAATCAATATTATTTTTATATTCCTTTCCATAGGCGAATCAAAAAATCTATCACCATTTCCAAAGATCCAAGACAATATCTCATTATTTATTTTTACTTTGTAAATTTTTTCTACCTTCAAATAAAAAAAGGAAATCATATTATAATTCACCCCTTAAATTAATGAAACTCTTTATATATTAGTACGGAATATTGGATGGCTATGGAAATAAAATTTTAGAGAGAATATGTTCAAAGGGAACATTTATAACCTTAAAAAAAAGACCTCAAGATACAAATTTTATAATCCTTGCCTAGAAATATTAATGAATTATTTAATTTTATTCTATATTTCCATAAAGATATGTTCAATGATAAAAATAAGATAATACCACATATATTTTAATAATACAACAAGAATCTTGAAACTGAACTCCATAATTCTTCTCTTCCATATAATTATATAATCCTCCTAATGGCCTTGCAAGAAGAACCAATACAAGATACTGGTTGATTGAAGGGAGTGTAATTAACAAAAGATTCTCTTATTTTTAGTTTTATATTATTAAATAAAACAATATTCTATCCTTTTTAAATTTTTAAAAATCAACACCTATGTTTTCTATAGATATTAATGATGATGTGGATGAATGTTACACCACTAAAGAGAATATAAATTTATAATTCAAAGATAAAAATTTTACAAGGGTTTTTCAAGATAAAATAGTTTCGAAATCCAATAACAATGAGGGGTATCATAAAGATATAGATTTATATTATTTTAATTGTTATCATACACAATTGTTAAATGATTATCCTCATGATTTTAATTTAGAATTTTCACTTCTGAAACCATATATAGATATTACCAAAGAAACCGACAAAAGGTGGTGATTGAATAATTGGAAGAGCTTGAAGATAATGTGATGATGTGACAACATATTATACAACTATGGGTAAACATAAATGAGGAGGACACTAAAAAAATTGGTAAGGATTACCCCTTTACTAATTCCAATTCTCTAAATTGTTTCTTCTTTAAAATTCCTTTTTTAGTAATGAATTTATTATTCTCTTTTATTTGTGAAATCCACTATAGGTGTTAAAAAAATACACATAAAGAAATAAAATGTGGTGGTTCCTATCAAAGAGACCCTATAAACCTTTGGATTAGGGTTGACCATCTAAAACTTCATTATTTAAAAACTATAAATATAGAACCTATTGGGAGATAACAAAGATTTATCTTCACTTTTTTCATTTTATACATTCTTTAATTTTTTATAATTCTGTGGTTTTACTATATAGGTGTCATACTGTAGAATTAAATATCCTAACATAAATCCCTAAAATGGAAAATAAAACCAGGTTGTATTTCATCTTATTACTTGGTTCCTACTTGATTTTTTATGATCATGCTTCTGGTTCTTTAATTCAAATGGGTAGTTTTTTTATGTATAAGGAGTTTCAAACTACATAGATTTTTTTAGTAAATATTAATCGCAAATGGATATTCATTATCATTTTTCACTCTTGAATTTATTTTTATATTGTTTATTTTATTTTGGATTTTTTTTTTTTAAAGATTGTTAATATGGAATCTATTAACTAGAATTTGATTTTAAAACATTTTTTGAGTTTGGGAAAAAAATTAATATAAAACCATTAAAAATGGAGTCAAATTACTTTTCTCATACTTTGAGGTATTCCAAAAAAATTTAAATATAATTCCTAATACCCTCAATTTATTTATAGAAACATGGGACTTGTATGTGAACTTGAACATGGGATTATTTAACTTTCAATGATTAGAAGTTCATGGAAATTTTTTAATATGATTTAGGAACTTATTTGGCTATACAAATTTTAAAATTGAGACATAAATTTTACGTAAAACCTTATTAAAACGTAGAGTACATGAATTTACATATTTATTAAAGCCACATTACAATATATTTTTTCATTAACTACCGTCATTTTTAATGTGTTTCAATAATTTTCTAAATTTTTCATTTAGTAGAAGTAAATTTTGTTTTTATTATTTGGGAATCAATTAATTTAAGGGTGTGTGAATGTTGTGTCAATAATCTAGGAAGTGGAGTGAGAATTAATATGATTCATTTTCATCATTTGTGCTTCATTCATGTCATCTATTTCACTAAAAAGGGGGGGAAAGAAAATTGGGAATCAATGAAAAATTTGGATAAGATTGAATTTTTTATTGTTCATACTTATATGACTCACATCCCTCTCAAAAATAAAATTTTATAAATTTTCATACATTCATTGTGTTCCTTTTTCAACTAATCATCCATGAAAAAAAATAGAAAAATAAAAAAAGGGGATAATACGGGTATGTTTATTTTCTGCACTTCATATTCATGACTCATGGTCTATGCCAAAAAAATGGGAGTGTGGTTTAAATAATATAAGTGTAATTGAGTGATTACTTTCATTTGGTTTAACATGAATATTAATACATTGTATTTTATATTTCAATCATCACTTTTCATCCATAAACATTTTATTCTTTTTGTTATGAACCCTTTTCTACCAAAATCATCCTAAAAAAATTCATGATTGAAATTAGCTTTATGAATCATAGAATAGAGTAATGAGATTTTTTACAATCCTAGGGAGACATATGTATTATCCAATTATGACCATAACTCAAGATTACATTTATATTTTGTTAAAAGTGATATGAACTTCATTTTTAGGTATGTTAGGTTTAGGTTATTGATTGATTTTTAGGTTGAAAAAATATAAATATGAGGGAAGAAAATAAAAAGAAAATTGGTTTTAATAGATAATATCTGATAGATTATATTCTGAAAAAATATTTTAAATTATCTTGTTGTTTATTTTTTGTGAATTATATATAGAAATTATATTATTTTTCACAGGAGTTAAATATTTTAAGTATGGGGGTGTGATAGTGATATGAATTATCCTAAATTTTTACCATTAATAATAGTATTTAAAATGTTTTTAGTGTACAGTAATCTATAATTTAATAATTTTCACTCAACCATAATTTTTTATTCATTATACAAATATAAAATAATAAAAAGGAAATTTCTCTATTTTTGGTATTTTTATAGAAAAAACAAGTTTGGTATTTCATTCATAAAACAAAATAAACATATCAAAATTTAATCTTTACATTTTTAGGATTATATGATTACTGGGATTCATATATTTCAGTTATTCCTTGTTCTGAATCCAACCGAATGGATCACAAATAAATCGTGAAAATTGGAAAAACTCATGCACGGATAAAATTGACTATCCTTATATTAATGGGTTATGACAATGAATTAATGACTCTAAATAGGATGAATATATTTTTAAATTAAATATAATTCAATTCATTATATATTTATAAAATATAAAAGAAATATTTCGATATTAATACTATTTTTTGATGTGTTAAATTTATGGGAACTAAAAAGTCGTCAATTTAAAAAAAATCTACTTTGGTAATCTGAATCCTTATAATTCTTCACAAGTCCAATAGGCCATAAATTAATTCCAAATATATATAATTTATCTGAAAAATGTACTAGTTTATCACAATTTTATATTATTCTTTATATTGGTGAAAAATGAATTCAAAATAGAATGAATGAATTATAGGGAAAATCCACCATACCTTCTTCTTATAAATAGATGCATCCACTTTAGTTCAATGTGTTGTATATTTTTTAAATATAAAGGAAAGGATTATAACATCCAAGGGAGGAGATATAACAGTTAGGTTTTTCTTTTATAATATATTTGATATTACTAATATATTTATCTTTCTATTTCTCATATTGTTTTCTTTGTTTTGTTCTAATGTATCTCTACTAATCATAATGGTGAGAAAATAACCAAAGTATTTCCCTTTGGTAAGGATCTCCCACTGTTCCAAAAAAACTTAACATATCTTTCAAGAATGTTTATTTTATATTATGATGAGGCATGTAAGAGTGTTTTGGTTTTTTATAGATATTATCCACCTCTCTATAACATGAGATTCAATCACATTATATTCCCTACAATATAATATTTCCCCCAATTTAATCTAAAATGGCCTTCATTTGAAAGATCTGGTCTTGATAAAGCGATGAAACATCATATGATTGATCTAGTAATTGGATGTTTTTAAACACTAGATTGTGTTGTGTTCATAATTCATTACTATAGAAGTATGTGAGATTTGGTGTGCTGAACAGATCTCCTAGTCATGTTAATATTCCCAATTAATTTATGAAATGTGGATCTGATAGGATGGTATGAACTATCAAATATGATTTAAACAAAAAAAATTGATAATAAAGGGACCTAGGTATCCAACACTATGACCATGACCATTTTATACTAATACATTTTTAGTTTTTTTGGTTCATTTTAAATTTCATGCATTCACTATTCTCAAATACCCAATTTTCCATTATTTTCAAATATTATAAAAATACCCAAAAAAATTAATTTGAGTATTGAGTAATTGAAAAAAAAAACTCCTCAAGAGAAAAAATCCTATTTAGAAACTATGATAAAATTGGTAAATAAATATTTTTTTTTACACCATGAGATGGGTCTGTAATGAGGATTTATATATCAATCAGGGTAGGGTTTCAAATGTCTATTTATTTTTATATTAGATGTTTTTCCATGAATAAAAGTGTCATGTGTTCTCTCATGGATGTAGGACTACATTATGAATCATTTAATCCTATTTATGTTGTTCTTGATCCATTTTTATTCCATATATATGTTTTTATTGGTTTTTTTAATTCATTAGAAGATATTATAATTATAAACTCATGGAAATGAAATTATAAAATGAAAAATTAGTTTAGTATCTTGGCTGTATAGTATTTCTAGTTTTAGATACATGGTTAGTGGGGTTTTCAGGTCATTTTGATCTTTCATGTGGCATTTTTTCATACTTTATATACAAACAAAAATTCTCACTTTAGGAGGTTGGGTTCTTCTAATTCATAGGTTTTGGACCCAACATTGGGTTTTTTTGATAATTTCATGATGTTTATTTCACTAAAATATTTTTCTACCACAATGGTTGAGTATTGTTAGAATTGTTTCCCTCAAACCAATTTTTATTATATCATTTACTAGTATAATATATATATATATATATTCCTATGAAATAAATAATAATCACCTATATAGAATTTATGTAATAGTGACCTTAGAATATTTTTCATATCAATGGGTAATATAAGTACAATTCTATAATGATAACCATGAAATGATATTATGATATTATTAAATAAATATATCCTCTTGTCTCAATAAATATATCTAATGGGATATAGTTTTTGTTTGACTATCATGTGTTTGGGGATCATAAGCATGGAGTTTTCTTATCATTATGTTTAGACTTAGTGATTGCTAAGAAGGGAGATCATGTGGGTAGTCATGATAATATAAATTATACATTTTTTATATTACATTGTATATTCCAATTTTAATGTGTTTATTGATATTTATATTTTAGATCATTATTATTTATATCATTAATCATGAAATTTAATTTATGGATGAAAAGTATAATTATATATTCTCTTGTTGGGGTAACCATGAATGGGTGCGTCATAAGTGATTTGGAATTTATTGAATGGTCAAGAAAGGATTCATCACTTTTATATTAATGGAATAAAATATATTAAGAACTTTTAATGAAACTAAACTATCTGAAAAAATCTTTTGCCATGGTAGTTTACAGACTAGTTCATTTTTTAAATTCAAATACTGATAAATCATGTATATTGGGTGATGACACACGTGTCCATTATCTATGATGATATATTGGCTAATAAATAGATTATATGTAATAGGACAATACAATTTTGATGTATTCCTAAAGTCCAATTTTTTAAATTTCGTTGGTTGGGTTTCATTTGGGCTTGAAATGGGTAAAATTCTAAAATTTTGGAAGTTTATGGGCTAGATCATGGTTGGGGCATGGCTTGCGCAATGTCCTCCAAACCCTGTGCCATGCTACTGAAAAATGTAAATAATTAGACAATGGGTTTCATAGGGCTTTCACATGGATTACCAAACTGTGAGCCCTCTTTGGGGAAACCATGTGTCCCATTTATAACAGGCACTTGTCTTGCACACGGTTTGTCTAAAACATGCACCTATTCTTATAAAACCATACCAACAGGGTTTCCCTTAATCCTATTTTTAGTTAAAATATTTTGAACCCTCTTTTTAGGTCCCTAAAAGACCTCCCTTGACCCAAACACGTTTCTCCCTTCCCCAGAACTCCCAAGGTGGATTCTTGGACCCTTGAACCCCTCCCAAAAGTGATCCAAATCAAAGAGAATAGTGGTTGTTCCTCTTATGGTTAGTTTTTTTTTCTCATTTTTGATCTATCACGATCCCTCTCTTTCTCCATAGGTTTTCATGTATCCTTCTGTTTAATTTAGGATCTAATACCCACTATTTTGGGTTTATAAACCAATTATTGATCATAGTTTACCTGGATTCCATTTTTGTCATTCTTCATCAGTAAATCTAGATTATGGTTTGATGCTTCTAGATATAGCGACTCTGGGGTAGGTGGTTCCATTAAGATGCTCGATTTTTATTAACCGTAAATTGTTTTATTTAATTTCAGCTATTTTGAATTAAATAAAATAATTTAATTTTCATTAAATTTCTTTCAATTATTTTTATGGATAAATACCCAATTCCATATAATTGGGGGTTTTAGAAGAATAGGTTTTGGGAATGAAATTAGAAGACCACCAATTCCATTGAATTGGGGTGTGTTAATGGAAATTGGGGTAATGTAAATTGTTAAATTTAAATTATACTTTTGATAGAAATTTTTTTAACCCCCCCCCCCCAATTATAGTGAATTGTTGTCTTGTTGTGTAATTGATATAATTTTAATGAAATTTAAATTTTTTAATTTAATTGTAAACTTTAATTGTCAAATCTCATTGTGAATTGATTTCAAATCATTTTTTTTAAAGGTTTTTTAAATGGTTTGATAGAAACCTTAGGGTTTCATCTTTGTGAAAAGGTATATTTTTTTATTGAAAACATGTTATGGTTTTTAAAAGAAAAATTGGTATATTTGAAATGGAGAATAGGATTTAATTTTATTTAAAGTAGTCTTAAAATAAATTTTTCATCATTTTTTTGTACTTGAGTATATGCAAGCCTTAGGTTGTTATTGAGTTATTTTGGGCTTCAATTTATGAATAATAATGTTCAAAAACATCATATCAGCACTTCACATCACTTAGGTGATGGGGATGGGTCCACTTTGGCATACTTTTAAAGGTATGTGTGTATACAAATATTATTGTCTCACGGTGTCAAGTCCTTATAGCCTGGTACTATAGCACCTATTTGGAAGATGGAAATTTTTCTCACTTGTTTGTATTTTAAATAAATATATGAGATTTTGGTATGTTTTTTATAGAACTTTTTAATTCATATAAAAAATTTGTATAAAAGTTTTTATTAAAGCCATTTGTTAAAATTTCCATTTGTGAATGGATCCTTTTTTAAAGGTTATTACATCATTTGGAAAGTATTTCCATAAAATGAAATGTGAAGCATGATTTTGTAAATTATTTCCATCTTTTGAAATGTAATCATGATTTGTTTAAATATGATTTTTAAATGACAAATCTATTTATTTAAAATATAATAACATTACTTGGTTAATTTTATATTTTCTTCTATTATGGAATATTTACGTGAAATCATACTGGTCTTTGGTTCACACCCAACTTGTGCCTTATAGTATTTTTATATTATCTCCCCCATGGTTCTAACATGGGAAAGGCTTATCTTGGATGTGGTTCTAGCTGTTTAACCATGGACTTGGTGAGTTGTGTCTGTGTTTGAAATTGGGTAGTTTATCTTCCAGTTTTTCTGGTAATTGGTTGTACTGCTTTGAATTTTATTGCGTACTTGACATCTGGTACATTACTCCTAGTGGAGTTTATTTTGTATTCATTGTTGACGTGTCTTATTAAATGCTTCATTGTTAGTGGAATAATCATTCCCACTTTCATTTTCTAAGATGTTGGTAGATAGTCACTAACCTACGGGGATCGGGAATAGCATTTGGGATATGTAAAGACTAGCTTGTTTGTTGGGTTATATGGGTACCTGAGCCGGTTCATGACATTATATTACAAAATAGCATTTATAGGATGGTTTTTGTAGTTGTTTCACAAACTTATTTTTCTACGGAATCCCTAACATATTGAAAGACATTGATCATAGTGTTTATGTATCTTGTACATATTTTTATTGAGAATGGTACATGTATGGTCATGCACTATATGTATCCAGAATATCATTAAATGTTATTGAATTTATGTTCATGAAAAAATTTATTTCCTAGTTTTTGGAATATGATTTATTGAATTTAAAGATTATTATAAAAATTAAATCATTAAATATTCAGATTTCGGATACATGGTTAAGTTAATTAACATGATATTTATTTATTCGTGATTTAAGTGAATAGATTAAAATAAATAATTGTTCTAGTTATGTGAATATTAAAAATAAATTTTTTCACTTGTTCATTAAATATAATATTTATTATATTTTATAAAATTAATTATTTTTATTATTCAACATTTGATAAATATTAGATAAGGATATAGGTCAATTTAAGGATCATATAGAAATAGTATATTTAAAATAATTTAAATTGTTACTAAAATATATATTTATGAAATGATATTATAATTATTTTGTCCTGTGAGATTTATTAATACTAATATTATTATTATTTTGATATGGGGTATTAATTAGATTAAATAATATGATAAGATAATTTTTTAATTATATTTATTTAAAACAAAATAGTTAATCTAAAATACATCATTTATTCCATTGTAGATGTTCAAAATATTTGGAAAAATATTTTCAATGCCTTAATAGAATTTATCTCTCTAACAAAACATATCATTAATAAACCTTAATTCTAATTTATTACATAAATATACACTTAATAAAATCTTAAAAGATCAAAAGGCTTAGTGACTTTAAGTAATTTTATTCAAAACATAATAACTTTAAAATGTGATACAATAACCTTGTTTATAACTCCTTAACCTGCTCTTAAAAATTCCATCACTCTTTTAAAACAACATAGGATAACCTGGGGTTGTACATAAGAAAGGGGTGAGATGTAATTCTTATAAGGGAATAATCAAATAATTACATGATTAAAGTAATACATTAGTCAATATGCATATCATGGTGACATAAATGGGGGTGACTATCATAAATATGAACTTTGAAGCATGATATAAGATGATAACATAAGGAATCATAGGAATGTGGAAACAATATAAAACATGAAATCATTAGTATAATTCAAGGATAACTATCAAGAAATCATAAAATATTGTGTTTAGGATAATCTCCCATGCACAATATATAGTATTAAATGAGATATGATAATTACGTAATGCATTGGAGAGATATATAATTCAAAACTACCTGTCACATTCATATCATGTTCATTCATTTTCGGGAAACATAGATAATACTACATATAAACATATTTAATTATTTTTATTCCCACAAATAAGGATCATGGATTGCATAAAAATATGCCTCTAATCAATTAATGGCAGTTCCATCTAGTTTAATACCTAATAGTGGAAATGGGGATGGCTATTTACAACACAAAAGTTTGTCCTGGAATATCATATGATAAATTCAGAAGCATAAGATTTGTATATAAAGGTTCTTGGAAGGCATAAACTAAAGTTAATATTGATATATAATAACATGTCAATCATAAGGATAGTAAAAGGGATGTTTAAAATAATATTAAAACATGAAAAACTAGAAATCAGAAGGGCTTACTGCAAAAAAGTTCTAAAAAAACTGGAGCGAGTCTCTTATCTTGAATGGGCATTTCTAAAATCATGGGACAATATTCTTAAGAGAATTAGAAAAACTTGGGAGGAATGTATAGAGTGATAGGGTAGAGTAAATATTTTATAAGTGGGTTTTTATTGAAGATGAGTGGGATTTTTGGTGGATATTTATAGAAAAATAGAGGGGAATTCTTTATTGATTTCTAAACATAGGTTTTAGAATCTATATAATAAAATAAAAAATACCAAAAACTATATCATTGTTTTTTACCATGGATTCTTCCAAAGAGGAGTGAATTTAAATATTTTTTATGTCTGAAACCGAAAAATATTAAAATTATATCATTGTTAATGTGGAAGTGAATCATGTTCACAAAGAATTAATTTTAAAACATTAAAATATATTATAGGTTTTAGAGAATTAATTAAGGGTTTATAAAATTAATCAAATAACTGAAAAAATTATCTTAAAGGATAAATATATATTTTTTCATTGATTAATTTAATGGAATTTATTACATCACTTTTGGGTCATAAATTATGTCATAATACAGACCATATATTTACAACTTGTTTAATTTTACCCATTAAACCACATATCTCCAAAAATTATATAAAATTCACCATTGGATAATTTTGAAATGAGTATTTTAGAAATAATATTTATTTTATCAAAATAATTTTCTAAATATGATAATATTCATATTTAAATAAAAAATCTTATTTACTTGAAATACTTTTTTTATGATATTAAAAAAAATTAACCCATATAAAAATTACATTTGGCTCCATTAAATTATATTATCATTTATAATTAAATAATTATTATCTAATAAAAATATTTTTTAAATTATTAGTTATTTTATAAATTAATTAATATTTCAAAAGAAGTTCTTAATTGAAACTATATATTTCACAAAAATACAATGTTTGATATATTCATGTCAAAATATAATTTTTATAAATCACATTATATAATAATTGATAAATTGAGTATAAAAGGGTATAAATATAATCATTATTTTAATAAAAAGAAAATGGGAAAAATCATACTATTAAAGAATAGATAAATAACACCTTATTACACTATTGCATGACCTAAGGGTAAGGTTTTGTGATTGTGGATCTTTCTTGGGGTGCCTCAGTGAATATAGTTTGAGCCATAATAACTACATGATTGAACATCTACCATAAATTTTTTCTCTCAATTTTCAGTTGTTGAATATCATATTGGGATTAGTTATGGGAAAATAGAGGTGATTCGGTCACCCTTGGAAGCTCTAATAAATTGGATTCATAGGGTATAACCCTCTTGGTCGAGGTCATCATTTCTTCTATCTATTTAAATTAAACATTATCATAACCCTTGAAATATACTATTCTTAATGATAATTTTTCAATGGATACATTATCAATGGTAAATATTCTTAATGATATTTTAAATCAAAAAGGAAATATTACCCTTAAATAACCTAAGTAGTGCATGTTTTTTATACATATACATTACTTAATAATTCATTTATTCTTTCAACAATGGGATTTCATTTAGAAAAGTTCATGTTGTTATGTTCTTCCCCCATTCAGAAATTTCACCCTTGAAATTTGATTTTATACACTAAAATATATTATGGTGATTTTATTTCAGCGCCTCTTGTAGTTCCTATGTTTATTTCTCAAAATTTAGGTTCCTCAAATACACTTTGACAATGTGGTTTTTCTATTTTTAAATAAATATTTCTCTAAGATATAATATCTTTAATAGATTTTCCCTATACAAAGGAACATTCTCGATGGGTATAACCTCACGATTTAGTAAATTTTAGAGGTACGGTATGTACTTCCTCAAAAGGAACACATGGAACACATGATGTACTTAAGATAGGTTAGGTGGGAGTGCTAGTCGACATTCCACAACTCTAAAATGACCAGAGATCTTAAAGTGTTTTATATATCTAGGACAATGTTTTCCCTTATTCCCAAACATCGTTACATTATTCCATAGTGATATATATTTTAAGACCTTTTCTCCAACCTCAAACTCCATGTATCGTCGATGATTATCTGCAAATTTTTTCAGAATATGTTTTATGGATTTCATATGATGTCTACTGGTTTGAAAATTCTATTTCATCTCTTTGATAAAATCAGGTCCCATAACCATCCATTCTCTAACATCATCCCAGCATTCAGAATTCGGACACATCTTCTAATATAATGCCTCATAAGGTGTTATTTGACATCTAGAATTGAAATTTTTATTAATTGAGAACTCCACCAAGAGAAAATATTGATCCCAATATCCTTGTAAATCTATTGAACAAAACCTCAACATATCCTCTAGTTTTTTGGATGGTTCTCTCAGACTAAAAATTGTTATGAGGGTGATAAGTAATAATAAAACTCATCTATGTATAAAACACTTTCTAAAGGATTCTCCATAACCTCAAGGTAAGATTTGGATCCTGATAAAATACAATAGATAATTGAAATCCATGATTTATTACCACTTCCCATGTATATAACTTAGTGAGTTTCTCAAGATAGAATCCTACATTTATAAAAATGAAATGAAAAAACTTTTTATGGTGATAAAATACCACCCATATGGTGGTATTTCCATTAGATATCCTGGGGAGTCCTATGATTAAATCCAAGGTTATATTTTCCCATTTTTATACTCGTATTGAAAATAGTTTCATAACAAACTTAGACTTTTATTTTTACATCGTTGACTTATGGTAATACCAAGAATCAAGATAAAAATTCTACAATCTCCCTATTCAGGTAATCCCACCAAAAGTTTTTCTTCAAACATTTATACATATTAGAGTTTCATAGATGAATAGAGAGGGATGAGGTATGTGTATCATTGAAAATTTTCCTTTTCAATTCATGTTTTTATGGGACACAGATCTGGGTTCCAAACTTTATAAATCCATCTTTAGAAAATTTGAACTCTGGAATATTTAATATCTTTTTATATAGCTCTATGTGATTTTTTGGGCCACCTTGATCCTCTAATGAATTAATGGTTGAGAATAGATTTAATATAGTTAGGATGAAGATACATTAATTATTCCCGTTTTCATCTTTTGTATGTCTATGAAGATTGGATTCCTCTCAATCCTAATCATGTATATGGTTTCATAATCATTTCTACCCAGAGAATCTACCAATTTTTTCACCCTTAATTCATGATAATTTATTGAACAATCATAATATTTTATTTTCTCTTAACACCTTCATTGGTGAAAAATGAGATCCTTTTTTATGAATTTATACTTGCAGTTTCTATGATCATTATATATGTTAAACTTCTCCCCATAGAGATAATGTGTCCAAATATCCAATAATTATAGATCATTTTTTGGGTAGTTATTCTCATGAATAATTAATTAGTAGGAGGAATAGGCTATCAATTTAACTTCTTTCATGAGTACCCAACCCATTACTTTTTTCGACACGTCATTATAGATCAAAAATCCTCCTCACTGGTGTGTAATATGAAAACAGGTGAAATGATTAGCCCCTTCAATAACTCTTTAAATATATCTTCAGATTCATTATTCTTTATAAAACATTACTCCCTTTTGAGTTTTCTAGTTTAGTGGTCTTCATAATCATAATATTTTCCCACAATTTGATGATATTATAAAAATAAACCAAGGAAATTATCGATCCCATTAATGGATTTTAGTCTAGGAATTCTTTTAATTTCCTCTTATTTTAAAGGATACACATATTCCCCTTTTATAGTGATAATATTCCCCATAAATGTTACTTTCTCTATCCAATACTGTAATTTACTTTACTTCTCTTAAAAATTTCCCTTTTTCATGGTATTCGGTACTAAATTCAAATACTCCTCATGTTCCTCCTTTCTTTGGGATTATATAAGAATATCATCTATAAATACTACAAGAAATTTTTTGAGGTAATCACTATAGACTATATTCATTAATTCCATGAAGATAGTTCTAACATTAAAGAGTCCAAATAGCATCACTATGACATTGTAGTACCCATAACTTAGAAAAAAATAATTCTCTGGGATAACCTTCTTCTTAACCCTTACTTGATAATATCCTGACAAAATTAATATATTATAGAAGTATTGTGTCAACATAACTAATCAAACAAGTCATCAATATGTGGTAGAGAATAAATTTTCTTTTTTGTGATCTTGTTTAGCTCGTGATAATCAATTATGTGGTATATTGAACCATTTATCTTCTTGATGAAATGGACCAGTGCCCCCCATGGTGAAGCATTTGGGTTTAAAAATCCTATAATCCATATTCTCTTGTGGTTTTCTATTCAACTCATAAAGTTCAATATTTTTCATTCTATATCAAGTCTTTGATGTTGGAAAACTCTAAGTATAATATCAGTTGATAACTCAACCTTTCATTTAATAGGAAGACCACAAAATTCTTCAGTAAAGACATTAGTATATTCATTTAAAATGGGAATATTATTAGGGATAATTTTTTCCTCTCTATCAATAATTAGAGAAATATATTCTATCTCAAAATAAAATAATATTCATTCTTATGATGATAATACCAAATAATATTCATCCACCTCCCTGCACTTGTATAGAATTAGAGGAAAATTCACAATATAGAGACTGATTTCCTTCTCATAGTAATTTATGTATGAATTATATAAGGAAATTTATTAATTCTATCACAATGGTGGGTTTATCTTATCAGTATTTTCTATTATGTTCTCTTCCATCCCACAAATAAATCATTTCCATTTCAACTTCAAACAATTTTTAAGATTCTACTTTCTGCACTTTTAAACAGTGGGTTGTTGTACATTTCACCCTCTATGATATTTCTCAATCACATCATTTGAATTAAACTCTATTCATTCTTTAAAATATCCAAACCCATCAGACCCTTGAGATTCATTGATATTTATTATGACATTGAGAGAACATTAGGAAATTTCATCAATGTTGTAAAATTATAAAATCATTAAATGTTTTTGTAGAATGTATTTTAGCCAACCAAATAAATGATAATAAAAATTATGCATATTCTTTATGGCTTTCCTAGCATTTCTCTTTGAAGAATATTAGCATCTACAATATCGATAATTAGATTCTTACTTGAAAATTTAATATTGAAGACACACATATTTTCTTCTCTTTTGTCTATGCTAAGAATAGATACCAAGAAAGAAGAAAGCTTTGGAATGACCTCTATTACCTTGGCACTAATATTATTGCACCCTCGCTTATTATGGGTGATTTCAATTCCATTATCAACCCAAGAAAGAAAATTGTGACCTCTTATGCTTCTATTTCCACAAGAGAATTTAAAACCCCACTAGATGACAACAATATCACGGAAATCAGTCTCACTGGTGCTAAATACACATGGTATAGAAGACATAACAACAAAATATTTTCCTCTAAGCTAGATAGTACCTTCACAAACCACCATGACTTAGATAAATGGGACACTATCTCCAGTATTACACTTCACAGGCTGAACTCTGATCATCACCCCATCCTGGTTAATGTCTCCACCAAAGACAGGAAACCCTGTATTCCCTTTAGATTTAATAATTCTTGGTTCTCTGATGACGAGTGCTCTCATATCATCCAAAACTTTTGGTCCTCAATGTCGCGTAATAATGATGACCTTGACTGTAGTCTCAAATTAAAACATCTAAAATAGAATCTAAAAATATGGTGCATCTCTAATGCCAATCAAATTAATAATGAAATCATGACTCTTGAGAAGGATCTCAATGAACTTCAACACATGAACACCCATTATGACCTCAACATTGATCATACTCATGAACGTAACATTATGATCAAACTTAACACTCTACTCACTTTTAAAAAAAATATGAGAAAACAATCATTTAAAGCTAAATGGTTAACCGACGGTGATAGAAACCCTAAATTCTATAATTCTTTACAAATAAACAAGAAGGCCTATAGGCCGTTAACCCTTTTAATGGATAGGGATAAGCTCTTGGACAATGAGGAGGACATCACTCATCATATCATCTCCTACATTGAAACCATTTTCAATGGTCCTGATATAAAAAAAGAACTCCTACATGAGGTCATTCCCACGGTGATCAGTGATGAGGACAATTCCTTCCTACTCAACACCCCGATGGATCATGAAATAAAAGATATTGTCTTTAGTCTGAACCCTGATAGTGCTATGGGCCCTGACGGTTTCAACAATGGTTTTTTTCAGCATTTTTGGGATGTAATTCAGATTGATTTTTTTAAATCGTAAAAACCTTCTTCACCAATGGGGATCTCCCTCATACCCTAAATGCCCAGTTTCTCACCTTGATACCGAAAGTGGATAATACTTCTGAGATCCACCAATTTCAACCCATTACTCTTATCAATACTCTTTTTAAAATCATCACAAAAATCATTGTCTACAGAATCTCCACTCTCACAAAACAAATTGTCTCATGGAATCAATTTGGTTTTATAAATGGAAGATTCATACAAGACAGTATTTTCCTCGCCTTTGAGTGTGTCAAAAATTTAAATAAAACTAACATAGGAGGCAACATAGCGATTTAACTTGACATTAGGAAAGCTTTTGATACCATAGACTAGATCTCTATCTTCATAGTCCTACAAGGATATGGTTTTAACACCTCTTTCATCACTACAATCAGATCCCTCTTCAACTCAGAATCTATCTCTATCTTAGTCAATGGCTCGCCTAAAGGCTACATTAAATTCATAAAAGGTGTCAGGCAAGGTGATCTGTTATCTTCTCTTCTCTTTTTGATCATAGAAGACTATCTCATTCGTCTGATCAACAGGCAGGTGGAACAGAACAAACTAAAACCCATTCATGTCTCAAAGAACGTAAATGCTCCTACTCATCTCTTCTATGATGATGACATAACCCTTTTTCAACAGGGGGATAAAAGAAATATTCTAAATCACAAAAATTTTCTCTGACACTATGAAGAGGTTTCTGGTCAAACCATTAGCTAGAACAAATCTAGAAACTTATTTGGGATGAATTTCTCTCCCAGTAGAAAATGTAACATTATCAGTTATCCGGGTCGGAAAGAAGGTACACTCTCTTTAACATATCTTTGTGTTACCATTTTTTGGGGTAGACCCAAATCTTTTCACTTTTTGACGATCGTCAACCATGTTATAAATCAGTTATCCTCTTGGAAGGGTAAATCTCTCCCTATGGCAGAAAAAACCTACCTTGTTAAATTCACTATCATATACAAGGTGATTTATTACATGATGGTCTACTAGGGGCCAGCTGACCTCATTAAAAAAACGAACACCACCATAAAGAATTTTATTTGGTCCGGTAGTATTCTAGAAAGAAAATTTGTGATTGTGCCTTGGTCAACTTGCTAATAACCCATTGAAAATTTTGGTATTTGTATTAAAAATATCAAATACTTTAATAAATCCCCCCAAGAAAGGATCACTTGGAACCTTTTTCATAATTCCTATAAAGAACTTTCCTTTATAAAAAATAGGTTTCTTGACAAACTTAAAATAGGAACTTGAACTTCATTAGCTCTTCAATCTGGCCCTCCATCAAAAACTCCTTTACCAACATTATGCATAACTCTAGGTCGATGGTCTCCAGAGATTCCTCCATGAAATTTTGGTTGGATAACTGGACAGGAACACCTTTAATTTCCATTATGGCTCGAGATAAAACCCCGGATAATACCAACAACTCTATTAGAGACATCTTAAACTCCCAACATGATCACCTTCATGACACTATTCTGAATGTCATTGAGAATTACTCTTTCTCTCACACCAATGATTTCTTAACTTGGGAACCTACTCACAATCGTATGCTAAACTCAAAATAGTTTTACAATTATTATTTCTATAACTGATAAAGATAATACAGTTGGTTAAAACTTTTTAAAAAACCTTGGATAAAACAATCGAGATTCAACCTCATATGGTGTCTTGATCACAACAGAGTTCCCACTAAACTTTGCCTTCAATCATTTGGCCTTCATATCTGCTCCAAATGCAAAATCTGTAATCAACACAGGGAAGATTCTAACCACCTATTTCTCTCTTGCGCTACTACTTCAACTCTCTGGAACTATATTCTTGACCTTTTTGACTGCAGATGGTTGAATCTTAATTCTATCAATGATCAACTTAAAAAATGTGCAGAAATGGATGGCTCTCAGTAAATCCAGAACCTCTTTAATGTTGTGGTTTTCGAGCTACACCATGTAATATGGTATGATCGGAATGCTATTATTCATAATAACTACTCATTTAATCATAATTCATGTCGGATGAGGATCCTCATTTCCATACAAGAAGCTGCCTTGATTCAAAAGGGTCACTTCCACAATACCATACATGACTTTGTGATCCTATGGTGTCTAAATATTAAAGGTAACTTCTGTCAGACACATCGCTCTTTGGAGGTGTTCTGGAGAGCCACCCTTTCTGGATGGATCAAGTTCAATATTGATGGTGCCTCCCAAGGAAATCCGAGACCTGCAGGGTGTGGTTCTGTTTTCAGGAATCACCACGGTCAGATCCTTGGATTCTTCATGGGAAAATGTGGCAATGCCACCCCACTTGAAGCTGAGATACTGGGCTGGATACATGCCATTGATTTTGCCAAAATCTTTGGTTGGAATAACCTCTGGATGGAATGTGACTCAACTATTATAGTCCAAGATATTTGGAATGGCATAATTCACCTTGCTTGGCCGATTACTACCCGCTGGATGGAATTCTTCCGCTCACTTAGTGATCTTAACTATATCATCACCTATGTGTATCGAGAAGAAAACACGGTTTCAGATGGCCTGTTCCAAAAAGGGAGTCAATCAGGACATTACTTGGTTGGAAGACCATCCCACTGCTCTACTTTCCTTGCATAAAAAGATTGTAATATGATACCGTTTTTTAGAATCTTGTAATCCTTCTATTTTTTTTAATAATATTTGTGATTTGGACGTCTTTGAATAAGGCATAACCTTTTAAAAAAATTCATATCCCACAACTATTTGAAATTAGGCTTGTATCAAGGCCTCTTTTTTGTACATCAGGTTATAACTGATTCAATTCCCAATTCTCCCCTTTAGCGGTTATTAGCCCTAGGTATTGAGATGACAAATCCAAATCCACTTGTAGAATCCTGAATGAGATTTTTTTTCTTAGAAACCACTTAAACAATAATTTACCAAATTCTAGGGATTTTTTCCTATGTTTGGTCATATACCTAAGGATTTTACAAATGTTTTCTAATCCTAATCCACAAAAATAATAATACCTTTATCTGATACCAAATGTGATAACCCATATATTTAGTACAACTTAATTCATGATGTATTGCATAATGATTCACTTAATATAATTATAAAATAAAAAAAGGACTAGTGTATTGGGGTAATTAGATACATAACATAATAACATGAACTAAGACGAAACAAAATTATTTAAAACTCCTTAAAATGATCTTAAAATTTAGTCTCCCTTCTAAATCTACACAGGATAATATGGGGGAACACATAAGAATGGGGTGAGATATAAACTCCAGTGAGGGAATAATGAGATAATAAGATGATTAAAGTAATAAAATATATTAAATAATCATATCAAGCAAACAAAATAGGGGTGATAATCATTAACATGAACATCAAATCATGATATAATATGCCAACATTAATGAAATATAGGAATGTGGAAACAATATAAAAATTACATCATAATCATATGTCAAGGATATCCACCAAGACATCATAACATATAATACAAGGGATAACCACTCATGAATAATACATGGTATCCCATGATATAAAAACATCACCATCTGTATTGGAGGGAAATATAATTATGGTCACACCCATCACATCCATATCATGTACATGCATTTGTGTAAAACAATGAAAATACAGGGTACTAATTTATTTAATTAAATTAAATATCATGATTAAGGAGTGTGGGTTACATAAAATGAAGTAAAAAATGAATAAGTACAGTTCTATCTGGTTGAATAACTCTGATTTGAAATGTTGATGGGTATTCACAATATAAAATTTTTTCATGGAAAATTAGAGGATAATTTCAGTAGCATAACAAGGGTATAAAATGTTTCCTGGAATGTAATAATGAGAGTAAAATGTGTTCTATCATTAAATAAGAATAATAAAGAAATTAAAAGGTATGTGTAAAAACAAATTAAAATATTAACAATTGGAAATCAAAAATGTATTTGTACATATAAAGTAAATTAAATAAAGAAAGAGGAGAGAGTCCCTTAACATGGGAGGGTACTCTAAAAAATATTAGGATGATCTTGTTATGATCTTGAGGACATTATGTGTTTAATTTTGAGACAGTTAGGGAGAGTAAATTCTTGATCAATGGGTTTTCAATGAAGGGTAATTAGAGGTTTGGTGGGTATTATAATAAAGGAGATGGGTATTCTTTATTAATTCTAAATATAGGTTTTTCACTATATATAATGAAATAATAAAAAACCAAAAACTTCTAATGGGTTTCTCCCATGTTTTCTAAAAAAATGGAGTGGTAATAAATTTTTATAAGACCATGGAAATTAACATAATAAAATAATACCATTGGTGATGTAGAAGTGAGTTATGTTCACAAATAATTTATTTTAAAACATTAAAAAAAATATATTTTGGAATATACATTAAGGGTAATAAAATTAAACAAAAAACCTGAAAAGATACCTTATGTTAATGAATAAATGTATATTTAGTCATGGATAGCTTTTATAAAAAAATTTACATCACCTTTGGCCCACTATGATGTCATAATATAGACAGTATATTTATACCGTATTTTATATCAACACATAAATTCGACTATCTCATAAAATTATGAAACATTTACTATTGGATAATTTCAACCATTTGATTTTGAAAATAATATATATTTTATCAAAATAATTTCCTAAATATTTTAATTTTCACTTTAAAAAATCATTATTCATTGGAAAATACAATTTTTAATGATATTGATCACTTTTTACCCTAATAAATATTACATTGGTATACATTTAATTATATTATCATTTATATTTAAATAATTATTATATAATATAAATATTTTATTAAAATATTATTTAATTAAAAAAATCTTAAATTTACCAAAATATTGTCCAAATTGAAAAAATATATTTTCCAAAAATATAATTTTGATTTATTCGTGTCAAAATCAATTTCTTATCTGACACATTATATAATAAAGGATAAATTAACAGTAAAAAGGGATAAATATAATCAGTATTCTATTAAAAATGATATATATAAATTTAGTCTGTTACGGTCCAAATAAATAACCGCTTATTATGTCAGCATGCGCCCTAAGGATAAAGTGAGTGATATGGGAACTTTTCCCCTTATTACGCCAGCATTTTCCATATGGGTAAGGTGTGTGATGGTGGCACATTCTCAGGATGCTTCAATGGGCATGTTTTGGTATGTTATCTCAATAAGATTGATCATTTCCCATAAATTATATCACTTGAAATTCATTTTTACAATATAAAATTAGTCTTAGTCAATAGAAAATATTAATGATTCCATCTCCCTCATAAGCATCGATAAATGGGCTTCATAGGGTATGACCCTACTGGTCGATACCATCGCTTCTTCCATCTGTTTCAATTATATTTCATCATAACCCTTAAAATATACTAATATTAAAAATCACTATTCAATGTCCACATAATAAATATATGTGGTTTATAAAGATTTTTAAAATAAAATCTGTTATATCAATCCAAAATAACCAAAGTAGTACATTTTTTTCTATAACTACATTACATAATAAGTTATTTTTTCATTCAAAAATTCAATTTCATTTATAAATGATTGGGTTGTAACAATATAATTATACCCTATCTGTAACTAAGAGATAAAATAATAGATCCCCCAAGAAACCAACGATAGACAATGTTAAGAACTTGATACACTTTACTTTATAACCTAGTACATCAATAATGTCAATCAGAGATTCATGGACCATGTTTTTACATGTCTAGAAAACACGGTAAGATTATTTATTGAAACATTAATTCTGGAAGAGGAACTGTGGAAATTTTATCAACAAATAATACCATCAATGAGATAATTAGACATTTAAAATAAAAATAAATTAAATATGCAAGAACTTATATATTCCATATTAGGGTCTGATTGTCCAGTTTATCATATTTATCCATTGATTTTGATGAAAAAATTGTGAACTTTGTCAAGGTTTACACTATTCCCCAAGACCTTCAAGTAATATCAGATTAATCACATTTTAATTTATAATTATTTATAAAATAGTTAATTATTTTCATCCTTTGGTTTTATAGTTTTCATGTTCAGATTTATGTTTTGATTCTAATAGTTGTGATAAAATATTAATAAAAAATGAATAGCCATGAATGGGACAAAACACAGAAATAACACTCAATGAATTCATCCATATGATACAGTTTTATATGCTACATAACACATTTACATGGGGTGTAAATGAAATAAATAAATCATTTGATTGGTTTTCCCCACATAAGGTACACACTAGGTAAATAAAATTTTGTTATTTGAGTAAATATGTGTAATTATTACAGATAAATTATTTATTACCCATGTGGAAGGCGAGTTGACTAGGACTACATGGTTTGTACTAGATAAATACACATAATTTAGCACTACACAGGATATACATCATATAATTTATGGAAATCTGTGTGGATCAACACATGAAATTATTTAATGTCATTAATTCACTATAAGCCCTTACCCTTCCATGAAAAGAATTACATGATTTATACTCCACACAATGTATACAATGAAGAATTTTTAGAATGTCATGTGGGTAAACATGCACTGTAATTACTCATCAGTTATTGACTACCAACACACAATGTGTAACCTTATGTTACAAATCATTTAATACAAAAGGTTTGACACTGATACACACTATTTACATTAATAGAATCATGTGTGGTCATACAAACCATGAAGAATATACGGTTTTACCACAGGGAACAATACATATTGTATGTATCGTTATTCCATGTGGAGTTTCATGTCATTTCGTTCATCATGTGATAAATTAAATTTCCATAAATATGATTTAATATTATATAGAAAATACATGTCATGTGAACTTATATGTACATGATAATTATTTAAATTTATAGAAATTAATTTCAAAAATTTATTTAAAAAATAATTGATGAGATTTTAAAAATGACTCAAGGAACCTAAATTGGGTAGAATTTAATATAAATAATTAAATTATTAATTCAATTAAATTAATTTTAAAAGTAAATTATTTAAATTAAAGCTATAAATACTAAATATGGTTATCATTTTATATTTTTAATGATCATGGAGTTTGACAGACATGTGTATGTGTTGAATTTATTAATTTAATTTATTTATTTTTTGCATGGTTTATTATATGATAGTAATTAAATTATATATAATGATCTATGAATCATACCTCCCTTATTTATTATATTTGGGTTTGTATGTCCAAGTATTATTTTATATAATCCAAAACCCCGAGTACCCCTCACTTGTATGCGAGTATAAATTTTTATGAATGGATTTCTGACAAGAATAAATGGTCGAGGACCTAAGACGAGATGATTCCAATTAAGAAGATAAAAAATAGAATATTGGATGTAGAAACATGAGTCATGTTAAGGCCCAAAGAATTATTTTACATAGGGTTAAAGTTGGTTTATCACAACTTGATAAAAATCTAGCAGAAAAAATTTCAAAATCATATCATATATTTTTATATTTTTATCAGGACATAGTTATATATTTATTTAAGTGGTATATGGTTTATTTTTATGATTAAATGTTATCACATATTATAAATAAATTAAAAATCTTGTTTAAATAATTTAAAATAAAATTTCATAATATATATTTTCTCATGTATGGTTAATTACTTATGTACATTCCAAAAAAAATATTAACAAGTATATAATGGAAGAAATAAGGTATCTTATACAAATAAAATTAATATGCATAACTTATTTTATCATAAATGGTTAAATATTTATATAGGTTTTAAATTAATTTAGTAGGAATTTTAAGAAATAAATAAAAAATTTTGACCAACATAACAAAATTCCCCAAATTAAAATATTATGGCATCAAACATCTTCCATCATTTGAGTTAGAATCCAACTGTAGTAAAAAGTATTGGGTTGGGGATCACCAGATACTTTAAACTGTTGTGGAGTTCTAATAAATGTATTGTGTCGACTTCACTAAGTCTCCATTAAAAAAATCAAAATCATAAATGGTGTATCTTGGTGGAAAGTGTTATGAAAATATGAGTATAAGGTATTAGGATTTGGGAATCCAATCAAAAAATAAAGGTGTTGTGAGTTAATCCAAATCAAGAAAATAAAATTTTAGTAGACATAACTTAACTAGCAAATAATTATATGTTTTTCAAAAAATATGAGCCACTTAAATTCTCAAGACTATTAGGTTTAGAGTTTTTAAGAATAAGAAATCCAATATATAATAATACCTGCGCTTTTCACATAATGTATATTTTTTCTACTAGATGAATTTATTAAAATGTTACACTAGTTTTATTGAAGAAAAATAAATATAACAAGAACATTGACTTCATTATTATTTATACTCATCCTTAATACCTTTAAAATTCATTCTAAAATGTGGGATGAGCACTTAAAATTTTAATAATGAATATAAAAAAGGAATAAATCTCATTAAGACTTAAAAATATAGCAAAAACTATAAAATGATTTTATTTTACATAATATACTTTAATATCATATAAAATTATACTAAAACATGATATTAACTTATTACCTCAAAGTTTTCCATAAAGAATTTATAATAACTCCTAAACACAAAAGAGTAATCACTATGGTTTGTTAACATTATATTCATATAACATGTAATCACTTTTAATCACTTGTAATCAAATAACTTCACAAACTAATTTCAATAACCAATTATTAAATAACTTCACCAGTTAATTCCTATATAATTTATTTTGGGAATAAAACATTACCAAATTAATTAGTGGGATACATACCAGATCCTCCAAGCCTCACATATAGTTTATAAGTACACCATCATGAATAAAAATCATAAAGCTTTTGTTTCAAACTAATATAAATAATAATTAAATCTAACCCTAAAACATCAAATTAAATTATAGGACCAATTTTTAATTGAGAGAAAAAATGGTTCCATATAATATTGATGAATAAATATCAATAAGAAGATGAAAAATAATATTTATAGTAATATTTAAGGAGAGAGTTAAGAGAAATACTTTAATACATTTAGAGTAAAATTCTAAAAAATCCCTTATAAATATCATAACATGTGAAGTTAGAATCTATCATGAAATATATTATGTGATAGAAATGTAAATCCTCACAAAAAATGATGAAATAAATTTTAAATTAATTAAAATATGGAATATATATAATCTTATAATAATATAGTAAAATAATAGAGAATATAACTCAATGAAAGGAAATTGAATCAAGAATCATCCTACCTCGATTCCTGACTCGATCCATATGTCCTTTAAATTCCTAAAGAATCAAATTATATTAATTTTTACCTTTTTAAGAACCATTTACATTATTATTTCATTATTATTACTCCATTTCATTCCCTTATACCTTATATTATTCATTTATTATATTGTTTTTTTCATTCATTAATCGTTGTGAGATTGTTTGATTTGTATGTCCAAAATTGATTTGGTATAATTTTAATGATCAGATATCCTTATAAAATGGTTTCATATGCTCCGAATGTGTCTGGGTATAAATTCTACTTCATTAATGGATCAAATTAATTCAATACCTTGGTATATAGTTACAATTTATAAAATATTCGTTTGTAAGCATGTTTTAAATGATTAATAATAAATAAAATTGTTCATATTTAATATCAATATTTTCATGATTATTTTATCAATGAAAAATAAAAATTAAAAAAATTATTTTGTTATTAATATTATCTTCATTAAAAAAATCCATATTTAAGAAAACCCATGAAATAATTGAGTGAAAAATTAAACATTATTGTTCACATAGGTAGTGTAAAACCACCATGGGAGAACATTTCTTTTTGAAGGTCATTGATAGAAATAAATAAATAAATAAATATTTCCGTATCATAAAAAATTATATTATAATTATAATTATAATTAAATATTATTTTAATGATAACCCATATTATAGAAATGGTGATAGTATAATAGAAAACAAAATACTTGGAATTTGGAACTCATATTTAAGGGTTCAACGAAAGAGAATGAGTGGTATATCACCAATAATGGATCAAAAAGATGAATATAAAAAGAAAATATAATCATTAATGAAATAGAATAGTATTTTTATAATAGTTTAATGGAAGAAGAATCTTAAATAACAAAGAAAACGTTGAGCTGTGAACACATACCTATCTCTTTACGTTACCTCATTTGTATTGATTTTAAAGCTGTCGATGGATAGACTTTTGGATAATTCAAAAGCTTATAAACAATAAAATGGAAGTTTAGTTATGTATTTTAGGAATAATATTGAGATAAAACATAACATTATATTTGTTTCATAATGGGTGGCGTGAGTCCCATTTTATAGACAAGATATGATTGTGTATTCACAAATATTAAATCTTGAAGTGTTAAAATGTAATTTTAAAGTTTAAATTGGATACTAAATGGATAATATAATATTTTTATGAGTATTCCTTATAAAAAATATGTTTCAATATATTGTTATGTTGTTTTTAAAAAATGTATAAATCATTTTTATCAAAAAAACTAATATATAAAGATTTTCAGGGTTATTATTGTAGTTTGATATTAAAAAATTATGGATAGTGTTGGAGTTGGTTCCCTAGAACCAAATTCTATTTACATTATTATTTCCATTATTAATTTATTAAAATATTAATAATATATTTATCACATAATGATTACTTTTCTATATGTCATAGTATGTGATAATTTCATAAGAGTAATTACCACACTAAAAGGTCATAGTAGTTCTCCACTATGATGAGAACCTAGAAGTGACATGATAGAATTATTAAAATCTATATGTTATATATCCTAATGATTTCATTTAATGGGAAACAAATGATAGAGGATATCAGGTATGGAGACCCATTAGAATTTGGGTCATATTCGCGTGGTATATTAGCTCGGTAATTTTAAATGTAATAGATTATGAGAACAATACCCAAAAGTAGGAAATCCATATTTATATGTGTAATTTTATTTTCCTATTTACATATTTTTGTATTGATTCATAGACTATACTATTATTAATATATATTATTAGTTACCATTTTTTATTCGTAAAAACCATTATTATATATGTTTTCCATGAAGTAGGATATATTGGGTTCATTATGATTGATATTGAACTAATAAATAATGAGAGAAAGGAATTTTCCATTTTTTTTAAATGTTAGTATCTAAGCCAATTTGATTGTCATTAAAAAAACTAAATAAATCCTTTCCAATGATCTTTTGTGCGATGGTTCATTTACTAAAAGTCAAAGAAAATGACACTGAGCGCATAGGTTGATGACACAAGTATAAAACCTTCTTCATTATAGATATCATGATATAATGATTCTATTACATATTAAGTGTTAATATGAGTCTTTATGCACTATGAAATTAACTTTTTTCTCTATGGGTTTCTTGATGTGTTGTTAGACACTGACCATGGACTTGGGGGGGGGGCTTTGCATAATTCCACTGAGAAAGAGGGTTGGTGAGTCACACACTATGTATATCAAAATAACCATTAAGATGTTATTGTCATTTAAAATGTTTAATAAATATTATTTTCATGTGTGGAATAATTATTATTTAGGTTTTCCTGATCAAATATATTCATTCTATAGTTATTTAAGAGATTATTTGAGAGAATAATATTAAATAAATATTATTTTTTTACTTAGAAAATATAATATTTATTTCATGGTAAATATTATAATAATATTTATTTATTAAATAAATAGACATTATTTGAGGATCGATAAATATTATTGACAAATGGAAGACCATGTTTTAACGGTCTCGGATGATATAATATATATTTAATATAATCTAAATAAATTTTAAACAACTTACTCAAGAAATAATATTTATTTAATTGATATTTTTTTCACATATAAAGAAAAATATAATAATTATTATTATTATTTTTTTAGGGGGTTCAGTGGGGATTATTAAAATAATAAGGGCTTATATGAAATTATTTTATTTCTAACCCTAGTGAAATTTAAACTAAATTATATTATTTCTAACCCCAACTATTTTGATTTTATTTTTTTGTGCACAATTAAATATAGAGAATCATATCAATCCCTAAAGAGTTCCTCTCCGTTAATGATCTCAAAAATAAAGAGATATCATCTTAAACTTCCCCTTCCAATTATAAGAGATATCAAAGAGATTATTTCTTTTTAGTGATTTTGGTGGACATACAAGATGAATCAAACAAGTGTTAGGATCTTCCACACTAGAACATGGATATTCCTACATCATTCATAGTGCACATGTGGATCACTTATATTGGAAATATACACTTTATTACAAAAAAATGATAGTATGATGTAGATAAGATTTTATATTCATCAATGAAGAAATAGTTCCTCATAATGTAATTTTTTAACTTCATAAACTAATTATAAATCATTATGTGATGACAATTTATGTTATTTTACTAATTCTTTCATCAATTTATCATTGAATTAATTTCACTATTCATGAAATTATAATTCATTCCTATCTTAGAATAATCATCGATTATAAAAAAAATGAGTTAGGGATGCCCTAAAGGGGAATCTACTATGATCAAAAAATTCAACTGGAATAAGAGAATTCACATAAAAATTTATAATTATTTTAGGATCATTTATTGATTTAATCATTTATAATTACTTTTCAGTTATGGTTTAATGTTTCTTAAAATTTTAATAGTAAGATGTCTTATTCCTCATTTCCATTCTTAAAATATCAAAATGGATTAATTATGAACCAAGAAAATTCAAATAACTCATCCATATGTTCCAAGGATCCTAGATAGTACCACAATAATATAAAACATGTATCTCATAGGTACACCCCATGTAAGCATGATTAATTCATAAGGATGACTCAAAAATTAATTCGAAGTTTTATACATTCAGTTCAGGTGGTATGTAATTAATACACACCACATATTTACCAGTCCATCTGGGTGAAAAGTTAGTTGGACAAAATAGTGTGTTACTTTTATACAGAATATGTAGTCTATTATTCAAAGATGATCCTTGTACATATTACATGGAACATTATAGTGGTAGTTGTGTAACACGGGGACAACATGATATATATCCTAGGTACATTTTGTGTATTGTAGTAATTTCAACATTAGGCTAATGAACCCAGTCATTAGGATTGTTTCAAAGATAAACTATTAAGATCTATACATAAAATATAGTTGGATATCACATTCCATGTATATTATCAGTTTATAAAGAATTAAAAAATAATAATTATATTTTATTCTTATCAACAAGTGTTCTTTGTGTAATTTATTTGAATTTTATATACTGTGCAATGGGTTTTATATATATTAAATTAACATTTAATTTATATTTAAAATTTCAAACTACATATCATGTACAAGTTGTTATAAAATGATTACCCTATGTGCAATAAACTATGACATGATTTGTAAATAATATGTATTTTTGTGTCATTTATTTCATATTAAACACCATGAAGTTTTATGATAATAAGTGTATTCTACATTTTATATGAGTAACCATTATACAAACATCATAAACATCTAGTAGTTTGGTCGGGTACTCATCGTGTTTCTTCCAAATGTGTATACTTTGTATTTAGTTGATTTTAAATAGAATTTTTTTTCTTTATAATTGGGATTGATGAGAATCTCAAAAAATTCTTTCAGAGAATTAAGATAAATAAATTGATTAATTAAAGAATAAAATTAATTGATTCGATCATGATTTACCTTAAATAAGAAAAATTTTGATTGAATGCTAATATATTAAATGATTAATTTTTTTTCAGGTATGTGGATGATCATGGTAATATGCATACCTTTTAATGTGATTGGTTTCCATTTAATTAATTATTATAATTTTTACATTAAATTTATGTAATATATTTCATCCATCCTTTCATTATGTAAGATTATGTGTGCACATGGTTTCACCCCCCCCCCCCCAAGAAAAATCATTTTGTTCCAATCTCATGCATGTGAGATAAACTATAATGTAATATATGGAGATCCTAGGAGAGTGGAGGTGGTTCATGTTTGGAGCCAAGGTGAAACCAATCTAGGAGATAGATGAAAGGATGGGTGGAAAGAAACAACATGAACAATGTTATGTGTTAATGTTTTTCCCCCTAGTTCAACGTTCAATTAATTATTCACAAGATAAACTAGCCACTAATAAACGATTTTGATCAAACCACTTATATTTTTTTGATTCTTTCCAAGTTTCATGGTTAATTTCACTAAGGATCTTTCATCGTGAACATATAAATTGTTGAGTTAATAAGAATATAACAAAGAAATAAAATAAGTTGGATTAGGTAAAAACATTATCTAAGACATGGTTAATCACTTAGTTAAATCCAAATAATATTGACCTGAATGTAATAAAAAATAAATTGTAAATTTATAAAAAAATATAAAAAACCCACAATTATATATATTAATTCTATATAGACTTCCACTATTTAAGTTAAAAATAAACCATAGTTAAAAATTATTGATTGGCCAAATTCAGGGTGAATTCAATTTTCATGGAATCATAACTTGAGTTTTGGGTCAACATAACTTAGTCCACATCAAGGGTTGACATCAAAAGTCATACATAGGGTAACTGTGATTCATGTTTTGAGGAAATAAAAATTTAGGATTTTAGGATTGGGGAGTCCCCTCAACAAATCACTAAATCACAAGTTAATGTTGTTGGTAAAATTATGCCCACTTAAAACCCATATAATAACTTTTTAGGAAACATATGGATTATGATCAGGGTAATATATGTCCTTTTCACTTGAATTTCCAAGAAACATAATATTTTGAGACCAAGGGAGACAGTTATTTCTTATTGAAAAATTGTGGGAGATTGATAAATTTAATATTTATTATCTAATTTTAAAAATCAGATAAAGTTCTAAAATTATGATCTTCTTAATTATTGAAATGATAACTGACATGAAATAAAATATATATTTGTGATCCATAATTGAGAAGGACAATCTTCTCACCGAAACTATTTTCCATGAATGAAAAATGTTGTTGAGTATTAATTAATTCCATAAAATCAAATTATATAAGATGAAAAAAAATATTACTATATTTTTTAGACAAGAGGCTAGTGGGTAATATTTATATTAATATAAGAAACATTTGTCTGAGGGAAAATATTTCCAATGTTTCATGCTATCATACATGGACAATGAGATTCTAAAGCAACATGAGTAAATGGAAGTGTATATCTTGATGTATCCCCTTTTAGTTTTTTATCAAGTGAAGATGAGATAAAGGAGATATAATATCCTCAATTAAATATTCACAATCAATATTATACAGATAGTTTCTATTGGGCCTCATGTAGTCAAGATGATTAGATATATAGAGGGCATAGACATCTTGGGCAATAAATTCCATAATGAGCTGCACAAAAATTTCATTCAATCATCACTACCTAAATTCTTCTATAGTTTTATTTTTAATTACATCATGACAAATAGTGATAAGTATCTTTTAATTTTTTTTCTCTTGTTTATTAATTAGCCATGGACAATGGGTGTGAAAATTAAAAAATCAATATAGTAAACAAGAAAAGAAAGAACATTTCAAAGGGGATCAAGACTCACTCTAATTATAAGGACCTTGATAATTTTCTTTCAAAGAAAAAGAATATTTAATCTCATGAAATGGAATATAATATGGTTTGTTTAATATTTTCTAAGCTAGGACACTAGAATAATTACAACATCTAGAAGCAAGGGGAAACAAGAGGTGTGTTCACTGTTGAAGGTAATATTACAGTATTAATACATTGTTTATTAGATATAGTTTTTAGTGCTCACATATGTATACAAATTTATTAACTAGGTAGATTCCTAAATATTTATAGAGGATAGGTAGATATTCAACCATCCAATAGAAAAATAAATATGATTTTTCTATTAGAGGCTACCACCTTTTTTGCCAACTCGAATGATTTTAGTTTTAAATAACTATCCTTTCATGAAACAATTTAGTAAAAAATCATCTATATTTCATTCATTGACATGAAAAGTTTTATTTTCAAATTTTGAAATAAATAATTATTATTTTACTATGATAATATTTTTTATGGTATTAAATAAATTAAAAATGGCCTTATATGTTAAATTGTGAAAACCAAGCATGTAATTAGATAAGAAATCATGTTATTAAGACTCATATAACACCCATTTTTTGGAATCAGAACCTTGGTCATATAAATGAGAAACATCTAAAAAAGAATTATCAAGATGTTTCTTTATACTCAATTGATATAATACCACATAAAAGATGTCAGGTTTGTTTATAAATAAAATAAACAACAAAATATTTGGTTGAAAATGATAAAGTTCCATTGAGAATATAGTATTGGTATAAACTTATGTGTGTGTACCTTTTCTAATAGAATATAGAGATGGAAATTATTATATCATAATTTATACTAATTAATTGAGTAGATATTTTTATGTCTACGTAGTTAGGTATATGTTCTAGAATGTTGAAAAATTAAATGATTTTAAGAATTAAGTAGATAATAAAATTGTTATAAATATAAATAAGAATGTACTTGATCATGGTGGTGAATATCATAACCAATAGTTTATAAAATTTCAATAGGATTTTAGGATTCAATTATAACCCAATCAAACTTATAAATTGTAATGGAATAGTTTTAATAAAAGGAGGAACCATATATTTCTAGAAAATATTAGGTATAGGATGAGTCATGTGGATATTACATTATCATTTTAGGGATATGAATTAAATAAATTAGTATACACACTAAATTGTGTGGAAAATAAAGCATAAATAGAATTCCTTTTTAGTTTTAGAGAGGAAATATACCAATTTTATCAAATACTAGTTTATGGAGATATGAAGAATTTTTTATGGCTACCTTTGGTAAATAAATAGCAATCATGTAAAGAAAATTATATTTATAGGCTATTGTAAGGAATCAAAGGGGTATTATCCATACATCCACTTATATAAGAAGTTCATAATTACAAGATGAGCCAATTTTATTGAGAGGGATAACATACATAAGAAGGATAGTATGAGATCGATTGACTTAGAAAAATTTTATGCTCAATATAGAAAAGAGTTAGTAAAGGAACATATTCCATAGGTACTTATGGATGATGTTGTTCTAAATGTATTGCATTAGAGAAAAAGAGAGGTTAGAGAACAAAAAATATATTGTTTCATAGTCACCAACAATGTTGATTCATTATTTATTGACAATAATGGACCTATATCCTATAAATAGACTGCTAATAGGTCAAAAGATTCAAGACAGCAAGAATCCATGAATTCAGAGAAAATTTCATGTATCAAAACCATGCTTTTTCTCAATTTGTTCTATTTATTGATGTAAATACTATTTATTGTAAATATTTATTCTGAAAAATTGTATAAAGAAGTTAATTTTAATACCTACAAAGCATTTCTAGTGGCTAAAGGTTCTAAATAGTGCTAAGGAATTGACTATAGTGAAACCTTTTCTCTAGATTCAATTTTATAATCCATAAAAATTATACATTTTATAACAGCTTATCATGGATATGAGATTTCACAAATGGAAATCAAAAAAACATTCATTTAGGGGAATCTTTAAGAAGATTTATGTATGAAACAAATATAAGGGTTTGTGACTCCAAGTAATAACAAAAAGGTGTGAAAGTTTTATAGATCCATTTATGGATTAAATTAATAATCCAAGCCACAAAACATTCAATACAATAAAACTATAAAATAATTTGGATTAATTAATAATAAATGTGATCCATGTGTTTACATGCAGTTTAGTGACAATGCAGTCATTTTCCATGCCTATCATGTCTTACAGTTAGTTAAAGACTGGTTTAAAAAGTGTTTCTCTGTGAGGAACATAGGTAAAGAAACCTAAATTATAGGGATCAAGATCATTCATGATACATCAAAGAAGCCTCTTGTATGAAATCATGGTATATAAAATGACTGGATTCTACAGATATTTGGAATGGAACAATCTAAGATGGGATTAGTTCTAGTTTTATATGTTTTACATCTCTCCAAGAAAATGCATTGAAATACACTAAAGGGGGTATAGAATGATAAATATACCATATGCATCAGTGATAAGATAAATTTTATATGTCAAGTTATGTACTAGGCCTAAAGTAACCTATGCATTTAGCATGGTAGGTAGCTATGAGTTTGATCAAGGTGGACACTATTAATCTTTGTTTAATGTTATCCATATGTATCTATTGAATACAAAGGATATGTTCCTAGTGTATGGCGGATACATGGAGCTTGTCATCAAGATTTATATTGATTCTAGTCTTCAAACAAATATGATTGTTCTAAAATTATAGTCAAGATATGTCTTCAATATCAATAGAGGAGTTGTGAGATAGAAAAGTCCAAAACATCTAGGTTTTTCAGATTCTAAAGTAGATTCTAGGTATATTGTGGGTTTTGAAGTAGAAAAATATTCTATTTGGACATTAAATTTTTTTCTAGAATATTTATTTTCTACCAGGAATTAAAACCATATCACATTATAATGCGATAATACTAAAATGGTGACTCCCACAAAGGATCCAAGGTCAAAACAATGAATAAAGAACATACAAAAGAAGTATCACCTCTTGAGGGATTTTTCTTAGAGGCGCAATGTTATGATGAGAATATTTTACAAAGAAGTGAACATAGTATACCCATTTATAAAATACATATCTCATCAAAATCATTAATATCAAGTGAGAGATAACATAAAAATGGTTGATTTAATTGGCTCTATTGCAAGTGGAAGTATGTTATATTTGGTTCATAGAACCAAAATCTATGTACTTTACTATTAAATATATTAAATTATTTGAATATTAATAAACTACTTACCACCTACTTATTATTCTTCTATGTGATGTATTATGTGGTAATTCTCTAAGAGTAACTATCTTAATAAATGGTTATAATGGTTCCTTGTTATGATGAGAACCTAGAAGTTACATGATAATATTCATAAAATGTATATTTTTTATATATAGAAAATATCATTTTATGGGATGAAAATTTTTCAAGATAGTAGGGATGAAGACTCATAAGACATTGAGGCACCTTCCTATGGTGTATTCCCTCGATAATTTTTAATTTTTTATATTTTGAGAATATGAAATGGTAGTGGGAAATACACATTTATATGTGTCACTAGATGTTACAGTATTCACACTTTTATAAGGATACATAGACAATAATATTAGTTTTAATATATATTATAAGTCACAAAATTTTATGTATTAAAAAAAACATTGATAAAATATATTCACGAAGATGAATGATACATTGGGTGCATCACGAGTGATATTTTATTAATAAATAATCAAAGAAAATATTTTCCTCATTTATTCTTTAATAGAAGTTGATTTCTTAGGCCCTTGTATGGGAAGGGAATAGCCAACATAAATCCATAAGGATGGTATTTTTGGGTATGTTAATTTTTATAGAAAGATGAATCTGACACAAAGGTTGATGACTCCATCATCAACCCTTTTAAACTTGATATATCATGATAAAGAAATTTTATTTTACAATAATCATTCATGTAAGGTTGTATATCATTGTAATGATAACTTCTTTATTTATGGGTCGGTTGGTGTGTTGTTAGAAACTAATTGTGGATGTTAGGTGGCTTCACCTAATTTCATCGAGAAAGTGTCCTAGGGGGTCACACACTAAGTATTTCCAAAACCACATTTAAATATTAATATTATTTAGCATGTTGAATAAATATTATTCTCATACATGGTTTAATAATTATTCATGTTTTTTGGATTTTATATATTCAGTCACTAGTTATTCATGTAAATATTTATGAGTAGAATATTTACTAAATTTTTAATTTTTATTTTTTAAATATAATATTTATTTATTTATTATTAAACAATGTAGTGAAATTTATTTATTAAATAAATAAACATTATTCAGGGAAATTTTTATAGAGGAATGGAAAAACTATTTTTCATTTTTTAGTAATGAATAATTAAACTTAAATAATATTTTTATAAATCTTAATCAATTTAATCCAGAAATTTTTTTAAATTATTTATATTTTTTCTGTTTTTCAAGAAAAATAATTATAATAATTTTATTATTATTATTTAGAAATTGGATTCGCTAGGGATTAAGAAAATCATAACAGTACGTGTGTAATTATTTTCATTCTAACCCTAAACCTATTTAAATCTAGTTATATTATTTTCAACACTAACATTATCCATTTAATTTTTTATGCACAACATGATTTAGAGAATATTATCAATACCAATAGAATTCCACTCCATGAAAACTCTCAAGAATATAAATTGATCCTCCTCCCCACCCTAATTGATTCTAGAGAGATCAAGGATAGTACTTCTATAAAGTTATTATTATGGGGATCAAATATGAATGAAAAAATCATTTGGATATCATGTTCTAGTACACAAACATTCCTACAGCATCACTTAGAGTTTTTTTGTTCATGTTTGGATCACCACTATAGGGAATATACACTTTATTCTTATGACACAATAATGGTGAAACAAAGATACATTGTAAGATTAATCAACATAGAAATAATTCATTGTAAGTTCATTCTTTAACTATTTAAATTAATTAAAAATAATTATATGATGATCCATTGTATTCGTTTTAATGTCCATTTTTAAAATACATGAATTAATTACATTGGTCGTTTTATTTTATGTCATGTATATCTCAAAATAGTCATCAATTGTGAAAAAAAACATGAGTTTGTCATGCCCTATCAGTGCTTCCGCTATGCCTAAAACCATCAGATAGAAATGAAATTAAAATTATATTATTTATAACAATTATTTATCATCATATTTACCCCTTAATATTTTGAAAATACTTATCCTTTCAAAACATCATCACTAATTTGTAATTTGATTCTTATCTAATGTTGTACCATCACTGCATTACTATAGATAATGTTTTTTCACTACTCGAAAATAAACCTATACTAATAATTTTAAACCATAGGTAAGGGATTGGGAACCATTGGTATAGGTTTTACCAATGGTGCCTTAAACCATTGGAAATTGGGTTATTTAGATACCTCTATACCATTTTTTTAAGGTAACCATTGGTATAAGGGTTTTAGATTATGAGGTTACTAATTATTTACCTAAACCATAGGTATATAAACAATACGAACAATTATAAAACCATTACATTGGATTCCTCTATCACAAATTTAAACCAACTTGTACCAATTACTAAAAAACAATTAATCCAATATATTGGATACTAAAAACAAGCTTAGGTATTCAACTAACCATAATACAAATTTAATATAACCAATATATTATGTTGTTCATATTTAATTGGTTGAAAATTTAAAAACAAAAAATAACACATATAAACTAAATTTTAATCATCAAACTCAATTCGAAGTGTTATTTTATATATATCCATTACTAAATTTTAGGGATCAATATCTCCCCCATGATCACTATGAACATCATGGTCATCAATATAATCATCATCATCATAAGCATCCTCACTACATCATCACATCTTAAAAATTCATCAACATCACCACCAAAACATTTATCACCCTGCCCAGCACTTAGACATTCATCACCATCATTAGTTGGGACATATATGGAGTACATGATTGACATTCATCTATCAAAAACCACAATGGTATCTGATGGAATTGAAAGACATAAATTTTCCATAGATTTCAAAAACTACTCATTTTCCTTTTTACTTATTTTACACACCTGAATGGATAATCTTTTAGCCTATATTTCCTTTATATGGGACTTTAATACCTTTTCATGGTCTTATTATTACTTTTTCTACCAATGAAATTAGAGTAACATAAATTGGGATAATACCTGGTGGGGATGATACTCTTCCATGTTAAACATTATACTCTTGCATGTTTCTCTTCAACTAATATCTATTGGAAATTATCACTAAGCCCAATGTTTTCTACCCTTTCCCATCATGGGCCCCAAAACACACCATTTACAATATAAATATTTTATTTACATACAAAATAAAAATTAAATTTTGAGATAAATAGAATAAAACATATAATCATTTCATGTTTTCATTCATTTACATCACTCCCACCATTCTTCTTTCTTCTTAAGAAAAATAATCCCCCTCACGGAACATGCCATACTTTGTTCAATACAATGTGATACATGTGAAATTGAATGTAATAAAAATTCTTAAATAATTATTTATTGCTGATTTAATCTAATTGTGTGAAATTTATTATAAAGGATTTAATTTTTTGGGTATTGGGTAATTAAAAGGGACTATTTTTGGATTATAAGTGCATAAAAATGAGTCAGTGATTGAATTTAATCTAAGTATGGTGTTGAAGGATAGTGAGGTTTCATAATAAAGTTATAATTTTTAAATGACATGAACTATTTTCAATGAATGCTTTTAAAATTTGGTAATTATATTAATTAATAACATAAATGATCATAAAATGGGTAATGATAATATATTTTGAAATTTAATACATGTTAATTAGTGTTATGAATTTTGAGATAATTTTCATAGGTTCAGTCAGTTAAATTGATTTTTTTTAATTTGAATTGAATGTATTCTTGAATAAGGTTAGTTGAACTTAAATATATTATTTAATGACCTATAAAATTCCATGTAATTTTTTTTAATTATTTGGGTATTTTACGAGTCTGTAAAAATTGTCGGCGCGTGATTCCGAGGCCCGGTGTGCCCAGAATAGATTTTTGAACTTTTTTAAGGTACGTTCACTAAATGTTTGGGTGAAATTTTCTATCTTTTGAACTGCTGATCGGATTAAAAATCTAAGGATAGCATTTAATCCACATTTCCATGATTCTCTTAAGTGAGGATTTCCTTTGACCGCAGTTGGTTGGGAGAAAATGTTAGTTTTTGGACTTTTAAAAGAAAATTCAAATAACATATAATTGTTATTTTATTTTATTTTTCTCTAACAAATGAGTGGTGGTGGCAGGACCAGTGACTTTTCAAGCCATTTAATGTTTTGATTTATCAACTTTGTAACTCCGCCATTGTGAATTAAAAAAGGCTCATTAATTCGTTTAATGAACCTCATTAATTCCTCAACATGTTACTCACCTTTTCCCCCACCTATTTAAATGTATCTCAGGGTGGGGTTTTTGTATAACTTCTTGAATCAAGGAAACTATAGATAATTCCTATGACAATATACTCCAAGAGGATGAGACTGGATTCAGTGAGTGGTGATGAGCACCATCGAATCACGAACCCATGACAATGAAAAAGGAAGTTCCATCGATCGTCGTCAGTAGACGTCTCATCCAGGTAGAGGTTTTTTTGATATTGTAATATTCCTCCTTCCTTGTTCTTGATTTATATGAAGAACGCTGATTTACTAACCAACGAGGTGATCTTTGGATCGTTCTTTAAACATGAGAGGTTGATGAGGTGTTAAAATATGGGACTTATCTTTAAATGTTTTGATTGTTGCTAACACCCCTTGTTAAAATGCTAACGTAGAGGGCGCGGGTCAATCCGAAAAAGGCCTGGACCCTTCGATGATCTTGTTGTTCTTGTGTTTATCATGCGCAGTTAAGCAATGTGATGACAAGGAGGAGATAGGGATCACGCATAGGCAGTGGTGACCTAAGAGACTCGTAGGCATAGAAAGCACCATGAACGAACCACCGGAGAACTTTCAGGGGCCCATGGAAAGTATTATCGGTGTGCCATACCGACAGTGGCTGGAAGAGGCCTGCGACAACCAGCCGCGGGCAGTGGGAAGATGATGTATCGTCACGCGCCCGATCTGTCCACGTAGAAGAAGGTCGGTGACCGCAGGCACCGCCAGTGAAAGCAGCCACGGCCAGCGGGCTGCAGTAGGAGGGGCACCTCAGCTAGAGACCAGTAGGCCATTTGGCTGACCGTTGCACGTGGTGGGGCAGCGCCCCACCATCTGGACGAAACGGCCCCGTGTGTGTAGGTCCAGCTAGAGAAACGGTCTGCCATCAGGTGGACTGAGCCAGACACGGGTCGGCCGAATGAGTTGGACCTGCCCAACGGGCCTCGCCAGACCCATGGCCTAGCGGGCCAGTTCTGGTGGGCCGATCCCCACCGAATGGGCCAGGCCAACCGTGTCTCGGGCCCACGAACCAGCCCAGCTGACCCCAACAGGCCGAACACAGTGAATAGGGCCGACCTTTAATGGTTTGAACCCGGGCAGGGTCAGGTAGACCCCGGGACCCGTTACATCGGGTCGGCCTGGTCGAGTCAGACCGGGCCCAGACCCAACTGGCCCCCTAACAAAGGAACGCCTGTAACTGAAGAATTTAGTGTCTATTTCACATTCCATTTAAGGAATTGGGACCCCTTTTAGGAAGTGGTCCCTTTGGTATATTTTTTTGGGCCTGACCGAGTCAGGCCGAACTAAGGTGCGATCACCCATGTTTCATGGAAATGGGTATAACTAACAGACCGAGCATCAGATCGACGCGTCGTCTTTGGAAAAAGGACTCGTGTAACAAGCAGTCTTTTGGAGATACTCTAACTTAGTTTTGACAGAGTTTTACAAGAAAAATGTGTTGGATCAGACTTGAATTCAACCGAGACCATTTTTTCAAAAGTGCTCATATCTCACAGGTCAGGCGTCCGATCAACGCGTTGTCTGTCACGTTGGGACCCCTATGATGGGGAGGTCCCTTGGGTATGATTTTTGTGGGACTTTGTACTGGTTGAAATATGAATAATGCATTGAGGATCATAATCTTCCAGGGATCATATGTGCTTCATGCAGGAATCTAGTGGCTGACTGTGACATGAAGAGGAAGAGCGACCTATAAAATTCAGCATTAGAAACTCCAGAGAGGTATGATCTAGCTGTAAAAATAATCATCCCTACCTCTGTACCAGTGACCAATACGGGTCAGCACCAGCCACCAATACGGGTCAGCATCTAGTGACCAATACGGGTCAGCATACAGTGACATATACGGGTCAGCAATATAGTTACTATAGATAAGATGATTTGTCTTTACTAATAGTCATCCCTATCCCAGTAACCTTGAAGTTATGCTGTTAGATTGATATGTATATTTTTTCTTTATTATTTAGATCATTCTTTTGTTATCACCTTTGTGGCATTTCTTATGATTTTTTCCTTTGTGGATTATTAAGAGACCTTCGAGGGTCTCGGGGTCCCCTACTGAGTTGTTATACTTACCCTCGCATGGGCTCTACCCGCACATGTGTGCCTGTTGAAGACTACTGATGCTCCGAGGTAGACATTGGAGGTTCGATAGTTGGTGGATCTTGATTCTCTGGGAGCAGTCAAGATCCTCTTCTCTGACTTCAGAATTATAGCTACTACCCTCCAGGTTGAGATCCAGGGCATATGTGATAGCTATTTACTTTATTTTCAGTTTCTAGGGCTTGTATTGTAGCCCACTATTTTCATTTTACAGTTGTATTGGTGGTTGTACTTTACACTCGTGGTTATACATTAATTTTTTGGTATTTTACTTTTGTTTCCCTTTTTGAGTGAGTTCAAATCTCTAATGAAATGCCCTGTTTGGGAAAACCCTTTAGGTTCTAGTCACAAACCCATGACATATGGATGGAAGGCTTGGGGTAGTCATATCTGGGCCCCATGGGACGGGTCGTCAAAAAGTGGTATCAGAGGGAAATCAGTTCTACCAAAAGATATAAGAGTATACTTTTAATGATGTAATGGTGTAAATTGTCTTGGGTTCAGTTTTCAGTATAGAGAGTCTAGTGTTGGTGTGGTGGCCGACATATCCATACACCACGACCCTGAATTCTGTTTTCTGACTCGGTATAAGAAAGCACTGGTTGCTAGTGTTTTGAAAAGTTTTCTTGATCTTTCATCAGTTAGCTCACCAGTTATAACTTATTGACCGTGGAAAATCTGTTTCTTATAGGATTCATCCACTAAGATACCCATCCATGATTCTAGTTAGTGATCATGAAAGTGGCCCACCGAGAAACAAGGCATCGGTACAAGGACCACCCACAGTGATGGCACCCTCAGGTGGTGGACCAGTAGCACCGCCACCCATGGAGCAGCAGACACTACCATTGGATCATACACATCGGTAGATCATGATGCATGACTTCTAGAGATAGAGGCCTCTGAGGTTTCGAGGTGAGACAGCCCCACAGGCAGTGGAGGACTTGATTGAGGCAGTTTTGACAGTCCTTCCCTTAGTAGAGAGACCCACCGAGTAGATGGTGATCTTGGCTACTAACCTTTTTCAGTGCTCAGTAGGACAATGGTGCAGCTCGATGCACTAGGTTCATGAAGAGACAACCCTCACCTGGTCGGACTTTTAGAGCCTTTTCAGGGTGGATTTCGTGCTAGCGACACTACTCTCTATGCATATTTAAGATTTGTTGCATTAGCAATAGAGCAGCCAGACTACAGCTCAGTACTCGGCGAGATTTACTGACCTCTCCCGATACTCCACTAACATGGTACATGACCCTTACATCAGAACCTGGACCTTTGATATGGGGCTTCGACATTAGATCAGGGCTACGATAGTTTCTCTTATCATCCCGACACAGGATGGGGTGCTAGAGTGATCTTTGCTGATGGATAGAATCCTTGCCGAGCAGGGACTGACAGTGAGAGCCCCTACTGGATGATAGGTAGCATAGTCATCTACATCCGGCAGTAGACAGATGACATAGAAGATGAAGAGGTATAGACCATCCGGAGAGTGACCTGGGTACGTAGGGTCTGAAGTGTGTGGCTCGAGAGGCCAAGGGATCCACCAGCAAGTCCTGGTTTGTTTTTCTTGTGGGGGACAGGGTCACAAATCTCATGACTATCTGAATCCCAGTGTGGATGATCAAAAGAAGGTGGTGGTCCCACCGAGGTAGCGGCAGTGGTAGAATCATGAGCGTTAGCCAGGAGGCGGATGACATAGGGGAGCAGGATGCACAGCGGGAGGTGGTTGGGGTCACCAGGCACTACCACCACCACCCCTAGGTGGTCCGCCACAAGCTCAGAGAGTAGGTGGATGGGGACAGGCCTAGATAAATGTGGTAGAGGATCACGATCCTGACATACATTAGATTATATGTTGTACGATCTGTATCTTCTCTACTTTAGCAGTAGTACTTATCAACACAAGTGTTATCCATTCATTACTTGCAGCAGACTTAGTTCAAGTCTCTGAGATTCCGACTGTGCTTTTAGCTTGACCTTTGTATTTGGATACTCTAGCTGGAGGAGATTCAATGGTCACACACTGGTGTCAACAGTTTGATCTTACTCTCGGATGAGATAGTTTCAGATGGGATCTTCTAGTTGCGGCGTTGAATCCCTACGACGTCATTCTATGCATGGACCTTCTATCAGCAGTTCACACACAGATTGTCTTCTTGAGATGTACAGTGCGATGTATGCACATAGATGGAGGCCAATTTTCCTTTTTTGGTGAAAAGTAAAATAGAAAATCATGAGATAGACTTTCACTTAGGAGGGTTAACCCAATTACATATCAGGTGGCTTGCATGACCTTTAACATGGTGTATGAGGTGATTCCATACTTCCCAGCGGTGGTGGATGATTATGAGGACACCTTCCTTAAGATGTCCCATGACTACCTCCTCATAGATAGTTAGAATTCTACATTGACTCGTACCTTGGAACAACACTAATATCTACACCAGCATATCGGATGACCCTTGTAGAGCTCCGGGAGATGAGGGTACAATTGGAGGACTTACAGAGGAAGGTATTCATAAGACCCAGTGTTTCTCCATGGGAATCCCCGATATTGTTTTCCAAGAAGGTGGATGAAAGTTTGAGGCTATGCGTGGACTTGTGGTGCCTATACCAGGTGACTGTGAAGAACAATTATCCTCTACCGAGGATCGATGATCTCTTTGACTAGCTGATGGGGTCTCGTTGGTTTTCAAAGATAGACCACAGATCAGGTTATCAACAACTTTGGGTACGGGACGAGGACATACCGAAGATATCCTTCAGATGTCGGAATGGCCATTATGAGTCCTTGGTGATGCCCTTTGGTGTGACCAATGATCCAGCTGTTTTCATGGGGCTCATGAATAGGATCTTCTATCCATACCTCGATCACTTAATGGTGGTCTTCATTGACGACATCTTGGTGTACTCAGAGTCCGAGGAAGAGCATGTTGGACATTTGAGGATAGTTCTAGAAACTCTCCCGGAGCACTGGTTAAATGGGAATCTCTCGATGTGTGAGTTCTCGAAATGGAAGGTCCACTTCTTGGGACACTTCATCTCAGAAGATGGAGTTGCAGTGGATCCAGAAAAAATTGAGTCAGTACTTGCTTGGGAGCCACCCATGAGTGTTACTAAGGTGCGGATCCTCCTTGTATTAGCAGGTTACTATGTAAGCTTCATGCCTAATTTCTCAAGAGTATTAGCACCTATGAATGCCTTGATGAAGAATGGGAAACCCTACTTGTGGTCAGAGATATGCTAGAAGAGCTTTCAATAGCTGAGGCAGAGCTTGAACAGTTCTCCTATCCTTTGGTTTCCAGAGGAGGGAACTGACTATGTGGTTTACTATGATGCATTAGGGACCAAACTCAGTTGCGTCTTGATGTAGGGTGATGCAGTCATTACTTATGGCTCACAAAAGCTGAGGCCTCATGAGCAGAATTATGTGACTCACGACTTGGAGTTGGAAGTAGTAGTCTTCTCACTAAATAATCAGCGACACTACCTGATGGGATAGCGGTTCATTGTTTACTCAGACCTCAAGAGTCTCAGATATATCTTCATATAGAAATATATGAATCTAAGATAGTGAAGTTGTCTATAGTTCCTCTAGGACTACAAATTTGAGATAGTATATACTTTTAGGAAGGGTAACATTGTGTGAGATTCACTTAACCGGAGATCGAGTTCACAGCTACTGAATGAGGCTTCAGAGTAGTTAGCCTCGCTTCAAATATCCTACGTAGAAAGAGATGTGACAGTCTACCACTAGTCAATGGTAGTTTCCCCTCCACTCCTTTAGAAAGGAAAGGAGGCACAACTCAGAGACAACAGCTACGAGACTACACATGCTCATATATCCTCAGTCCATGGACTTGATGGATATTCTTAAGGTGGGGAGCACGCTATCCTTTTTACACGACGTACAATCGTACAAGTGGAACTATGAGAGGAGGTGCTAAGGGAGTTCTATACATACCCCTTGGCAGTACATCCAGGTGTGATTAAGATGTATCTGGACATCCGGTATCAGTACCTGTATCCAAGGATAAATAAAGTTGTGGCAGAGTTTGTTTCTAGATGCCTCAATTTCCAGCAAGTGAAGGTCGAGCACCAGGTTCCAGTAGGCATAACCCAACCCATTGAGATACCAGAGTGGAATTGGAAAGGGATATCAATAGACTTAGTGACAGGTTCACCACGTACATCTAGGGGGCACGATACCATCTGGGTGATCATTGACCGACTCACCAAGTCATCCCACTTCCTTGCTATTCAAGAGAAGGGTTCAGTAGATAGCTTGGGATGTCTCTTCGTTCAAGAGATCATGCGACTTGATGGGGTTACTTCGACGATAGTCTCATAACGTGAAACATGCATCACATTCTAGTTGTGGAAAGGATTATAGGAGGCTTTCAGGACTCAGCTTCACTTGAGCACAGTTTACCACCCGTAGACTGATGGTCAGACTGAGAGGACCATCTAGACCATGGAGGACATGCTTTGTGCATGTGTCGTAGATTTTGGTCACAGTTGGGAGGACCACCTAAACTTGGTGGATGTTTCTTACAAAAAAATCTATCACTCCACCATTAGAATAGACCATTTTGAGGTGTTGTATGGATGACTGTGCAGATTGCCCTTGTGCTTGACGGATCCAGGAGATCCAACACTCGTGGGCCCAGAGATGGTATAGGCTACCACTGAGAAGGTGCAGGTTATTGGAGAGAGAATAAAGACTACACAAATATGACATAATTCTTGTGCTGATAGACAAATGATACCACTAGAGTTATAGGAGGGGGACCACATATTTTGTGAGTCTCCCCTGGATGGGTACTACAGAGATTTGGTTGAGGCGACAAACTCTTACCAAGGTTTATTGCACCATTCCTCATACTTCGGAGGATTGGAGAGTTGGTGTACCGCTTGGCACTACCACCACAGTTGGTGAGGGTTCACAACATTTTCCACGTATACCATCTAAGGAGATACATGCACGACCCATCTCATGTCATCAACCGTGGTGAGATGGAGATTGACAGTGGGGTGACTTTTGCAGAGTACCCAGTGGAGATAGAGGATCAACATGAGTAGATCCTTTGTCGGTGGTCGATACCTATAGTGTGCATTATGTGGTAGCACTGGAATCTCCAAGAGAGAACACGAGATTGAGAGGCTCATATGCATGCCCAATACCCCTCTTGGCTTGTGTAGCCTTGTTTGGATTTCAGGAAAGTAAATCCCCAAGGTGGGGAGAATGTAAAGACCGGGAAAATTCCATATAATTTTATTTATTTATTTGGGATTATTAAAATTCTGGGAAAATTGACGGCGTGTGATTCCAAGGCCGGGTGTTCCAAGAATGTATTTTTGAACTTTTTTAATGTATGTTCAGTAAACGTGCGAGAAATTTTTTTTTATCATTTGAACTGGTGGTCAGATTAAAAATTAGAGGACACTATTGAATCTGCAATGCCAGGATTCTCTAAAGAGATACATCACTTCGATCGTAGAAGGTCTAGAGAAAAAGTTCTTTTTTGGACTTTTTAAAGAAAAGTAAAATAACATAAAATTGATATTTTATTTTCTTTTTTCCAACGAATGAGCGGTGGTGGAGGGACTAGTGACTTGTCAATCCATTTAATGGTTTGAATCGTCAACTATTTAATTGCACCATTGTGAATTAAAAAAGGTTCATTAATTCATTTAATGAACCTCATTAATTCCTCAACGCGTTATTCACCTTTTCCCCCTCCTGTTTAAATGGAGCTCAGGGTGGGGTTTTTTCATAGATTCTTGATGTGAGGAAACTTTGGTGAAGCCCTGCGGCAGTATCCACCTGGAGGACAATACTAGACTGAGTGAGCAGTGACAAGTGAAACTGAATCATGAACTGACGACAACGATAAAGGAAGTTCTGCCAATCGTCGTCATTGGACATCTCATACAGGTAGGGGTTTTTGTATTTGATATTGTAATATTCCTCCTTCCCCATTCTTGAATTATATATAGAACACAAATAAACTTACCAACAAGTTGATCCATAAATCATTCTTTAAACATAGAAGGTTGATGCGGGGTTACTAGTTCGGGATTTATTTCTAAATTTTCAGATTGTTGATAACACCCCTTGTTAAAACGCTAACGTAGAGGGAGATAGCCAATATGAATAAGGCCAAGACCATCCACTGATCTTTTTTTTCTTGTGTTTCCCGTGAACGACTAGACAATGTGATGGCAAGGTAGAGATAGGGGTCATGTAGAGGTGGCAGTGACCCGATAGGCTAGTAGGTCCAGAAGACACCAAGAACGGACCACCGGAGCATGTCAGGTGGCCTGCGGAAAGAACTGATGGTGCACCATGTTGGTGGTGGCCAGTGGTGGCTAGAGGATTCCAACGGTAACTAGTTGCTGGCGGTGGGAAGCTGGTGCACCGTCGCGTGCAATGGTGGTCAGAGGAAACCAGCCCGAGTCGGCCGCGTGGAAGAAGGGAGGCGCAGCCCCACACAGCGCTGTGTCGGTTGGAGAACGGTCAGCCATCTGGCCAACTGTTGCACTCAGTTGGGCAGCACCCCACCAACTAGATAAAACGGCCCCGCATACACTGATCTAGCTGGAGAAACAGTCTGTCATCTGGCGGATGTGGGCTAGATGAACGAGTCGGACCTACAGCCCAGCGGGCTAGTGTTGGTGGGCCAAGCCCCATTCGGAGAGCTGGGCCAACTGCGGCCTGGGCCCACAAACCATCCCCCCCTGATAAGGCGGACCCAATGAACTGGGCCACTTTTAACATGATAGACTCGGGCGGGGTCAAGTAGACCCTCAGACTCGTTGCGTCGGGCCGGCCTGACCGAGTCAGACGGGCCCAGACCCAACCGACCCCTGAAAAAAGGAACGCATGTAACTGATGAACCAGGTATTCGTTTGACACGCCGTTAGAGGAATTTGTACCCCTTTTGGGAATTATTCCCTTTGGCATATTCCGTTGGGCCTGACCAAGCATGGATGAACTGTGGTGCGATCACCCCCGTTTCACGAAAAGGGGTTTAACTAACAGATCGGGCGTCTGATCGATGCACCGTCTGTGGAATAGGGACCCTTGTTACAAGGATATCATTTAGAGATACTCTAAGTGGGTTTTGACAATTTTTAATGTGCACCTTGGGTTGGGTCAGACTTGAATTCAATCGGGCCCTTTTTATAAAAGTGCCCATATCTCACAAGTAAGGCATCCGATCGATGCAATGTTTGTCACATTGGGACCCCTATGACGATGTGGTACCTTGGGTATGATTTTTATAGGACTTCGTGCCGGTTGAAATATGATTGATGGGTTGAGGAGGATAATCTTGCATGGATCAGGCTTGCTTCATGCAGGAATCCTGTGGCTTGCTGTCACATGAAGAGGAAGAGTGACCAACACAGGTCATCATCAAAAACATCAGAGAGGGATCATCTAGTTGTATGACTAATCATCCCTACCTCTATTCTCGTGTCCAATACGGGTCAGCACCAGCGACCAATACAATTCATCATCTAGTGACCAATATGGGTCAGCATACAGTGACATATATGGTTCAACAGTTGAGTTACTACAGATAGGATGATCTGGCTTTACAACTAGTCATCCTGGTCCCTGTAACCTTGAAGTTATACCATTAGAGTGAGTTGTCTCTTTGTCTTTGTGATTAATGATTTATATCATGCTCTTGATAATACCTTTGTGGTATTTCTTGTGTTTTTTCCATTTGTGCATGACTGAGAGACATTCCAGGGTCTCGGGGTCCCCTACTGACTTGTTATACTCACCCCTACATGGGCTCTGCCCTCACATGTGTGTCCGGTGAAGACAACTGACACTCTAAGGAAAACTTTGGAGGTTCAGGACATGGTGGATCTTGGTGCGACGGAAGCAGTCGAGATTCTTTTCTTCGACTTCAGACTTACAACTACTACCCTCCAGGTAGAGCTCTAGTGCTGATGCGATAGCTATTTAACTTCTGTTTAGTTTCTAGTGCTTGTATTTCAGCCCCCTATTTTCAATTTATAATTTTACTTGTGATTATACTTTATTCTCATGGTTATACGTTACTTTTTTGGTTGTTTACTTCAGTTTCCCTTTTTGAGTGGGTATAGATATCTAAGGTAGTGCCTTCCCTATTCGAGAAAAGCCTTCATGTGCTAGTCACTAACCCATGGCCTATGGAAGGCAGGCTTAGGGTAGTCGTGTCTGGGCCTCGTGGGAAGGGTCATGACATATTAGTTAAAATATTTATTTTTTTTCTTATGGGTTTTTTTGGATGGGTGATTTTTGTAAATCAATATTAAATGTAATAACATCACTGAGTTTTCTTAAAATAAGTTTCATCGTTATCTTTTTGTACCTATTCGGTATAAATCCAATGTTTTTTATCTAGTATTTCGAGTACTTGGTTTTTAATTTAAGAGAATTTAATTTTGAAAATCAATAATTTTAAATGATTGTGTGACTTAAAACCCATGGTTTTGGTTAAAAAAAGGTGTTCATAATATTTCTATTTTAAAAAATATTTTGGTTAAATAAATATAGATTATGTTACATGTTAATGTTTGTGTGGTTGTAACCATGGTTTTTGGGGTATCCATTGGTATGTTTTGAATTAATTTATTTTTTGGTTTTTATGGTATCTTTTAGTGTGTTATTTTATTGGATTGTCTTTATTTAATAAGTTATTAAGTTGTAAGGTTTCCTTTTTTAGGAACATGATATTTTTTAATTTTGTGTTGTGTGGAAGGATAGTATATATTTTAGATCATATGTGTAATATGAATCCAGGAATGGTTTATTTTGGATGAAACCATTATATAATACTTCATTGGATGGAATTATGTAAGATTGTTTTGGTTTGGATGTTAATTTTATTTCTTTTGTGGATGTTTAGTGTATAAACGGAATCTGGCAGTAGTTTCTTTGATGGCTGACTAGTTTTATGATAATATTGATTGAATTATAGAAATTATGGGTTGAACTATGTGTATTTAGTATTAAATATATGATTTGGATATTATTAGGTGGACTCATAATGATAATTGTAGTTTTTGGTATTGAGGATATCAGTTTTTATTAGTTTAAAAGTCCTACATTATACCCAAATAGTGTTATAAAGAAGTATGTGATAATATAATCATTTTTTTAGTCGTTAATACATGGAATATTGATTGTATTTTTTTATTTGATAAGTTATTGAGTTGTTATGTTGTGTTTTGTATGAAAATGAAACTTCATAATTTTATATTAAGTGTGAACATGGTGTCAATTTTGGTTCATATGTGTGAGATAGAGTTGATAGTGGTCTATTTAGGATAAAATTATTACATATGGTTTACTTGATTGTAATTAAGAATGTGTATTCTTGTTTAGAAAGTTATCTTATATTTTAGATCTTTGGGGGAATGTTTAGAATATAAAGGGAAAGGGGAAGTGGGTTGTTTGATGGAGGACTAGTTTGATGGTCATATTTATTAAATTATGTAAATTTATGTTATAAACAAGTTAATTTAATCATTAATTGATTGAAGTGATTTTATATAGTGGTCCCAAGATGAAAATTGTGGTTTTTGGTATTGAGGTTTTCAGGTTTGATTGGAACTAAACTATTTTATTATACCTTAAAAGTATTATAATTGAATGGATTATAATATAAATATAGTTTTATTAATAAACCCATTTCTTATTGATTGTATTGTTTGGTTTTTATTCGATGAGTGATTGATTTGTTAGGTTGATTTTGGTATAAAGATTAAATTTAGGATTTTTTTTGTTAAGTGCATGGATCTTGTGGATTTTAGGTCGTATTCTTGAGATATATTTGTTAATGGTTTATTTATAATTATATTATTATATATGGATACTTTGAATGGAATTATGTAGGAGTTCTTTGATTTGGGTGGTTATTTTATATTTTTATCCTTTTTAGTGGAAATATGGGTAATAAATAGAAAGGGATGTAGATTATTTTATATATGGATATTTTTATGGTCATATGGATTGAATTATGTAAATTTAGGTAAAAAACATGTGTATTTTATCATAACATAAATCTAAATTTTTATTAAAAATACTTTTAAGGAAAAAGTGTGAAACATTACAGTTATGCCAGATCCATCAAACATAAAAGTAGGAAAAAAATTATTAAAGAATATCATAAACCCATTAGTCACAACCTCCCTATATAATTTCCAAGAAATATCTGATACCTCTTTGTTCTGGTCACTTTTGATAATAACTTCAAGTTTATGGGTCATTTTGTCCCACGTTCACAAGAAATCCTCTACTGTTAACTTCTTAACATTGAAGCCTCTAGTAAAAATTAAATGTTCCTAGACAATCCAGTCCCCCTACACCATATTTGTTTCCACTTGATTTCGATGCTCATTTATCCTTTACACCTCCTCTTTAAAAGCATGAATAGTAAACCTTATCTAGTATCTCTTCATCTGAGTGAAAAAGGAGGTCCCAAGATTTTCCAAAGGCCTCAATATTTTCTGCCTACTGTGGACTATGAAAGATAGCCAAAGAAGCTTCCCTTGCATCGGCCTCCTTGCCTACCATCCCCAGCATTCCCTCCTTATAATGTTGACCCAGTTCCAAGATTTCCTCCCTCTCCGCTCCCAATTGGCCTCCTTTCCTATCTGATCTTTCAGACAATGTTGAATAATCTTTAACCTCAGCTCTATCCATAAGGGTTTTAAAATACTTTGAAGAATTATACTCGCACTACATGCTGGAGGCTGATTCCACACTTTTAGACAATGGATATTTCTTTGGCATAACTTATATACCCTTACCCAATGATTTACCTGACGATCTGGTTACTATTGTCTTAGGTATGTTTGAGTAGTCTTTTCGAGGCCTTGATTTTTTCTCCCCCTTGAAAACCATAAAATTCCCAGTCATGATGCTCCCTTGTCTCCCTTTTTGTATGTAGTCCCAACCAAGACTTCCTGCTCATAGTCTATTTTAGGGTCACAATCTCCATCTTTGTCACTTGGGTCGTCATCTTCAGACCGTCTAGATCTATACTATTTGCACTTCCATTTAGGAATGAAGGTTTTCCATCCTCTAGTGTCCTACATTGACATGTTCAAGAAAGATAGTTTCACATAACCATGACACATGAATTGGGGAAGTGTATTAGTATCCCCACAGCCTGCCTCCTCCACTGTAGCTTTTCTGGATTGGATCTAATTGTTCCCCCCTCCTTATTCCTATCATCCTCAGACTTTTTTAGTAGATTATCAATGGAAAATTGCTCAAAGTAGTTATCCAAATCAATAGTTAAAACTTCTCTTCGAGGACATGTCACCCTTGAAGGCACTACCTCGCGATTGAACACACTGTCGGCCTAGGGGTCCCCAAACATTGAAGGGTCCTCTACACCACCTACCCAACATTGAGAAGCACTACCCTGAATAGAATCTTCCCCTGAAGGCTTCACCACCTACAAATCCCTCTTTAGTTTGTCAAAGACTGTCTTAACCTTTGGATCAGTTGGCATTAACTTTGTTTGTTTCGGCATTGCAACAGTAATAAAACTCTCATGACAAAAATCCATACTAGAGATTCAGTCAACGTCGTCACATTCCCTATACTTCACATATTCCGCTGTAGAATCACCACATGCTGAAATGTCTTCCATCCTTGGCCCCTACAACTTCATGCTTGGAAGCCCCTTGTGATAGAGTGAGGCAACATGTGTATTTTATCACATTTATATGATTTTTATTTTATTATAATATCTAGTTTAACACCAGAGATTCCATTATTGTAAGTAATATTTTCATTCTAAAAGAGAAATATCATAATGCACATAGCTTTACTCAAGAATGTGAGTAAAAAATGAATTTTAAAATTTTGTTAATTTATAATGAACTTAATTTTTTAATTCATGATGTAAAAATTATATTTGGATGAAATTTTTAATTTTTTTAGAAATAGTTGATTTTTGAGTGAATTGGGAAATAATAATTTTATAATTACTCTCACTTTTTTTACATTGAAATGATATAATAATAAATTTAATGTTAATGAAATATTTGTATAGACAAAATCTATGTTAAATATGTTATATAATTCATATAAAATATAATTTTTAACCTCTAAATATATTCATAACACTTTTTAAATCAACGTAATGATTTTGTTCCAATAATAAATATTTAGTCATTCTTTATTAATAAAGTATTTACAAGGATACTATCCTTGTTGTTTTTTTAAATAATAGTAATACATTGTTTGTCTAACATAATCCAATTAATTTCATTATAATAAAATTGTTTATTTTTTTCTATAAAATCATTTTTATGCTTAAAAAAACATTTTTATAAAAAAATTATTCATTGTGTTTTGTAGACATATATTAAAAGTAATATTTCCACTTCAAGAAATTGAATCTTGTAAAATTTATTAAAAATCTTAAATAAAAATAATTAACATTAGCTAATAATTTCCACCTTATTTTCCACTATGATGAATAGTAAATATGGGAAAAAAATCCACTTTCGTTAATGGTAAAATGAGTTAAAGAGGTCAAAATAAAGGGATAGAAATTTAATATAACCCAAAACACTTTCTTAAATATCATTATATGGTTTGATTTATACCTTAACCTTATAATATTATAATATATCACAATTTGAATCCAATTTACCTGAGAAATACATATATTATATAATAAAGTTTCAAGTTTTTATAAGCTTTCAACCCATAAAACTTATAAAATTAAACACCATATCCTATCTTATACACATCATTTTAGCCACTTATCTCCAAAAATACATAATAAAATACAATACAAACATCAATACACAAATCCTATAGGTTATGGTCTCACCAAAATACCATTTCAATAAATATTATGGTGTAATCCAATGGAGGCTGGCAAAAGAATATGTAAATGTTCTTACCAAGATTTTTTAAGTTCCTTTACTCTTAATCCTAATTTAAATATTGAATAGTAATAATAAATTAATTGAATTTTTTTATCCACCATACGTTTATATTTTTATTTTAATGGTATATAAATTGTATATATCCTTTCAATCCTATAAAAAATTAAAATATCTCTTGTGTGTATGCACAACTTATTATCTCCACATAGTGGGGTAATTAATTTTTAATCACCACTTTACTTACATGGTAATAAAGATGGAATTAATGATTATATATAATATTTATGACCTACATATAATTAAATTAATTTAATATATCATCTAATATCTTACCCTTAAATCTATTGTAAATTTATTACATCGCTCGAACATATGGGTGGTTTACCACCTCCAAGAAACAATGAGATTCATTTTTTCTATTTCTCCCATGCATAGATAATTTAAAAAAAAGTATATAAAAAATAAAAAAGAATAATTTTGTTATTTTAATCTATATTATGGGACCATTTAATAACTCCTTTAACCATGGACAATATACTGAAGTAATTTTTTAGAAAATCATCAAACAATCATAAGTGGTTGATGTACTCAAGAAGTATTTTATGAATGGTTTTAAAATTATTAAAAAATGACCATAAAAATTAATATTGAATATAAAGGCTCATTATTAATTGTTTAATAAATTTATATTAATTATATTGTAGGATAAAACAAGTATTACAAAGCATCCACACAAGATAACATATTACTATTATATTCCCCTTTTATTTTAGGATTATTTATGTTTAGATTTATTTTGGGAAAATTATATGATAATATTCTCTTTAATACCATTATTTTTTATTATACTCTAGTTATTTATGGGGTTTTCATATTTTCCTTTCATTCTTATCTTTTTTGAAAGAAAATAGTTGATAAAAAATTTATAAGAAAAATCGGCCTTTTTCCTCTTATATCGATGAACATTGTCTTCCATATTCATGTTCTTTAAAATATTTCCAAGAATGTTATTTTATATTATATAACAGTATTTAAAAATAATTAAAAACTATATTTTAATTTATTTTCAATGTTTTAAAAGGAATCTTATTATCATTTTCCAAACACGTTAAATTTTTACTTTTTACCAAAAGTATGAAAGGGGTATTTATTTTAACATTTACCATATGAATGGATTTTACAATTGTCATGAAAGTTTTTTTCATTGAATATTAATTTAAAAGTTTTGTAGGTTATTTTCAATTAAATTTTTTTCTCAATACTATGGGAATTTTTATTTAAAATGATATCAAAATAAAAGGGTATTATTTTCATAAGGTAATGAAAAGAATTTTGAATGTGATTTACGACTTTGTTCTTATAAAAAGATATATGTAAGTTATTTTTAATTATATTTCCTACATTTTATTTTATAAAGAATTTATTTTTCTAAAAAACCTTTATTTTTTATGAATTAGTGGTCTTCTATAATCCTTTACTGATTTGTGTATTATACCTTATTTTGAGATCATTCACTTTTTTGTAGCTATGTTCTCTATCACATTCCCTTATTCATTGGATATTATTTTTCTCCTTCATGTCCACATTATCATTATCATGTATGAATTTAGTATCATAAATATTACTTGGATGATGTTTCAACCATATAAAAGTTCAATGTCCGATATCAATTGAACAAATATTATTATGAAAGTTACTTCATTGACTAGGTAAATAATTCATATTCCTGATTCAATACCGGTAAATATCGATTTATAAGGCATTTTCAGAATTAATTTTATTGATCATTATGAATATAAAGAATGAATTATATATGAATGTGGTGATAATGTCTTATTTATATAGATGCCCTCCAACACATTAATGGATCTCATGAGAAAAAAATAATATCATTCTATATTAGATGGGTATCTCATATTAAACCTACCAATTTATTAGGAATTTCTTGGTAGAGGCCATGATGGAGATATTCAATATATTTTGGTTGAGACCCTAATGGAAAAATCAATAATGTCTGTATTTATGCATCTCCATTATTAACAATTAATTTTTCATTATCCATGTGATTATTATATTTATATTATCCAATGTACTTTGAATTAAATTTGTTGACTAAATGGCATGTATTTTTATTATGCACTATGTCATATTGAGTATTCCTTATTTACTCATGAGAGCTTCCACTGAACATAAACCTTACTGATTATCTTAGATCACCCTTTATTTTTTTCCATTCCTTAGGATATAAAAAAGGATATTTTGAAATATTTTGAGTATGTAAGAATGTTTTTATGGTATGGTTTAATATTTAAAATGTAATATGGGAATCATGTATGTATCCAGTTTTCCAAGACTTCTAAACTGATCGATACTATGTGGTGTGATCCATTGTATCCTAAAACCAATTTAATAAAGTAAACAACATCTTTGGGTTATAAGAGTTAGGTTCATTATAGTTGGTAATTTTTTAAGTTTATTTGGAGCCTTGGGAAAAAAATTATATAAACATATCTAACATGAGGGTTATAATAATCCATTAGGGTATTTGACAGCTTTTACCATTATAGTTATTTTTACTTTATGGATCAATATTCAGTAGTGTTATGATCCAACTTAGTATCCACCATTTTCTAGAGATGGGACCTAGTAGAATGAAGGGTATCAACACTCATAGTCAATTTAGGTATTATCCTACTAAAAAAACTAATATATCTATTTTTGGGTATAAGAATATCAAGACAAAATTAAGGGATCTGAATCAGGTTATGATAAATAACATTTCCCTTATGGAGAAACCTATTGTTTCACATTGTGACGCACCTATGTTGGATCACCTTATACACTATAATCCTCCATAATTTAATGTAACTACTAATAAATTCATATTAGAATAATTTATTAAGTCTCTTGAAAAAAATATGGCCATTGGAAATAAAAAAATGGAAAAGGTTATTTTGGTTGTGTATTTTCTGAGGAGAGATACTAATAAATAGTGTTCATTGATCTGGAACACTAAATAGCTTGATGAAATAAAATTTAATGAATAGAGAACTTTTAAATTTATATTTTTTAGGAAATTATTTCCTGTGTATAAATGAGATGAAATAAGGATAAAGTTCTTGAAATTAAAGAACCGGTACAAGAAATCTTTTTAGAGTGTAAGGATAACTTTACAATATTATCCCATAATTTTAAAGGCAAAAAATATATTAAATAAAGAAATATTTTCCATTTAATTGATGGGATTAAGATGAGTATCCGAAGAGAACTAGTTTCTCAAATTTTCTTATCATAAAATGGTATAGTATCCAATTCTATAAAAATAATAAAATAATTCTCTAGATATTATATATTCAAGTTTAATTATTAAGAAAGAGTTCAGATGATAACTAAGAAAAAAAAAAGAAATGTGTTGAATAAGAACAAATGGAATATGGGATTTATAACATGTGATAATTATTGAAAGAAACACCTAGGCACTTGATTAATGTGAACATGAGTTTGTTTCATGTATGGAGAAAGAGGTCATAGAGATCATGAATTCAAGGGAAATAAAGAAACCAATATTATCCAGTGCTTCAGTAATAAATATATGTATAATTATTCAAAATAATTTCCCACGCATCAAGGGAACTTCCCTAGGAATAGGAAAAAGTGAAAATTCAAGTATATAAGATTTTTGTAGTTTTGGTTGACATTTCTAAATATGTGGTGGTGGGTAATTTCATAAAAACTAAAAATTTAGTGACTGGTTTATTTGATTTTGGAACTTTTCACCCTTATATCATTCATGTTTTACAAGAAAATTAAATATTTTCTTATCATATTAATAAGCGAGTTGTCAATCAAGAGTACTAGTAGAAATACTATTCCGGAAAAGATATGTTAGTCAGTTCCAATTAGGACATATAGACATACCCAATTTGTAAACATGATTATTATACATATTTTTTATTTTTATATAATCCTTTTTATGGATTGGATATAAAATTTTAATGTACAAAAATATTTCCAAGAGAAATATATTTCAATTCAGGATGGATATGTGAAGTCCCTTGTCTTAAAATGAGAGACTACATCATCTGAATCATGTCTAGATCATCCTCTAGTAACTTTACTTATTGAAATTATTATGGAATAAGAGATGAAAATACCTATGAATGTGAAAGGTATCTTTATAATAAAGTTTTTACACATTGTTTTGGAATATATTAATGTTTTTCCTAAGGAACTAATTTTGCATCCACCCATGCATGAAGTTATATTTTCAACTAATTTCATTCCTAATGTGAAACCGATATCAAAGACATGTTATGGAATTTCCATAGTGGAATTATTTTAACTGAAGAAACAGTAATATAATTTGTGCGATAAAGGATTTATACACCCCCATTGTTTTAATAGGGTGAACCCATGTTTTATTTGTTAATATGAAATAAGAATCTATTATTATTTTCACAGATTATAGGGAAATGAATTCCATTACTATAAAGAAAAATCATCGTCTATCAACATTGATGAATTTATTATCAATGTCAAGGAGATCAATATTTTTCCCAGACTGATCTTCATTATGGGTGTCATCAACTATGAGTAAATAAGGAAGATATTTCAAAGATGACCTTCCATACGAGGCATATACATTATGAATTTATAATAATTCCATTTGGATTAACTAATTCACAAACTATTTTTATTGATATGATGAATAATGTATGCAATAATTATATCATTAATTTTGTTATATTATTTTTCCATGATATCATGATATTTTCTAAAATATATGGTGATCATATCATTCATTGGGGAATTATTCTTAATAATCTTAGAGAAAATGGGTAAATTGTAAAATTTAGAAAATAAAAATTGCGGATTTATGAAGTTCATTTTCATTTCCATATTGTCACTAAAGTTGGAATATCAGTTGATCCTTTAAATCCAATGGAAGTAGTTTAATGGAAAACTCCATTCAAAATAATTGAGGTATATATTTTCCTTGGATTATCTGGTTACTATTGGTGATTTGTTAAAAAGATCGATTTTATAGCTTGTTAAAAAAGTTAATTTGTAAAGGGTTTAAGTTAATATGGTAATAAATATGAAAATAATGATTTTATGAATTAAAGAAGAGATTTATAAATGTACTTATACTAAATGTATCATCAATAAGGGGATATTTATTTATATGTAGTGATGCATAAAAAAATAGACATATATTTTTTCTTAAATATAATGATATTTTTGTTGCCTATGAATCAAGGTCTTAAAATATTAATTAACATAATTATCTTTCCCATTATCTTGGGATGGAAATCATAATCTTTTTCATTGAATACGTGGATTCGTTACCTTTATGGTGAAAATGATAAATTTATACATATCATAAATGTTTTAAATACATCTTCTCATAGAATGATGTCAACATGAGGCAATGTCGGTGGCTAGAACTTCTCCAGGATTATGACCGATCAAAAAAATACCACCTTGGGAAGGAAAAATAGTAGGTTGATTCACTAAGTAGGAAAGATGTTGTGGTGTTGAATAAAATTAGGATTAACAAAGAACCTATATTCATTGATTTTGTAAGGTTGTGTATGAGAATCATTAAGGATGTAGAAACATCACATAAACTCAAAATGATTCTTTCTATATCCTTATTATAGAAAATATAAATTTTTCAATTCAATGATAAGAATATTAATTATAAAATTTGAGTTTTGAATTATGGAAAGCTAGTATAATTCATCTATAAAGATGGTATATTTAAATTTGTAAAGATGTAATGTGTTCCATCTATGACTAGGATAAAAATAGAAATATTAGATGAATATCATAGATAAATTTATACATAGACCCTAGTAGCACTAAAATGTATTAAGATTTGAAGGAAATATTTTGGTGATATAACAGCCCCAACTCTAGTAACCCAGATCTGGTGTTACTTATTAAACAAGTAAAATATACAAGGGATCGCACCCTAAAGGATAAATCAGTTTAGCTATAACATCGTACCCCTATTCATTTTCTTGATAATAGGTGGGGATGATACTAGGACTTATGTTACATCCCAAAGACCCAAACGGTTGGAAATAAATTCCATTTTCCTTAATAAAATTTGAGGGATGATTTTAACTTTTAATGATAAGAAATCAAAACTAAATAAACAAAAACAACAAAAAACCTCTATATGATGCATGAGTACAAAATATAACTCAAAAAATAACAAAAAAAATTACCAATATTAGAGTACAAGAGTAAAAAAAATGAAAATAATAGAAAATTTGAGAGTTACTCCAAGATCTAAGACACCTAGAGGAAATAATCTCAAGAAACACCCGACCATGATCCAACTCCACAAGCTATTCCCATGGTATCAATAATCACCACTAATTCTCTTTTATACCGTGCCTTTACCTATGTCTCGATAGATGGCATATAAAAACATACAATAGTTCCCAAGTAGTGGATGATTCTAAACTCAGTAGGATTTCCCCAATGACTTCCCAACTCTCACCACATCGATTATACTTGTTTACTAATTTTTTATAAAATTGTTTAAAATCATTTTAAACAAATTATATCAAAACCATAACCAATTTCCATGGGAAAACAATTAGCAATTTTGAAATCCATTTCATGTTATTTGGAATACCCATTACTATGCCACCACACACACCATGCATGACTAGGTGAAATTTCCATACTCATGAGTGATCTCTCATCAATCCACCAAGTCATCACAATGTAACCAATACCAAGTTCCTGAATGTAACATGCCCCATCCATAAGGTCGCATCTATGAATGCACTCACACTAACCATATATTCCAACTACAAATTCTAAAAAATTCCATATAAAACCTTTTCATTCTTTAAATAATTTCAAAAAACACATTACATGTGACAAAACCAAAGGGTAATTTTGGAATTATAAACAAAGGGGTTTTTTCAAAAATCCATCCATTTTTTCAAATTATAAATCCATAAAGCAAATGGTTATTTAATGAAACTCGCCTTATTACTACATAAATTTTCATTACACATTACACAGGATCTTTAAAGTCTATTATCTATAAAAAAGGTACATAATACATGAAAAAATATATCATTATTTTAATCTTCTTGAAATGCTTCATGAAATGTTCATACTATATATAATTATAGAATCTCATAACCTAGAGATATACAGCAATGGAAAGGGTGAGCATAAAGCCCAATAAGGGAAAATAGGGAAACATTTTACATGTGAACTAGAGAGAATAAAATAGGAACATGATAAAATATCATAAATGAATGAGAATATATATATCGAAAAAATAATAACATGATTCATATCTTGAAAATGGGGCTACAACATTTAATTTATACCTTCATAAGCATATCACCAATGTCCATCGCTAAGGTGGCATAAAAAATACCATGGTTATTCACTAATGTATCATAAAACTTCTCATATCTATAGATTACTTTCTTTACCCAATTCATCGGAGTGCAATCAGGGCACACCCTTAATTTGTTTTTATTTTCATTCAAGCCATATATATCATAACAAAAAACTTCATAAAAACCTATATAGAATAAATAAAATGGTTTTCATATCAAAATCATGGAATTTTAAAAAGTACTTAAAAACATGATCATTTTTTCAATTATAACCCATGGAAAGGGAATGAGGGATTAATGTATATCAATTCCAGAATCAATTATATCATTTTTGTTTCTTGATGAATAACCTTAGAAATTAAATTGGTATGGGTATTCACATAAAGAAAAAAAACCTTCTTTTATTTTACACTTAAACAAAATTTATTACATGAAATTTCACTTGATACAACATAGAAGATCAAGAGTTATAGTGAATTTGGGTCTTAGGATCATTATATAACTACTTAAAACATGAAATACAACATATTTATTGAAAACTTCCTTTACATGACCACAGAATCCCTTCGTACCTGACATTAAATGGGATAACCTGAGGACATACATAAGAAAAGGGTTAGGTATAAATCCCTATAAGGGAATAAAAATGGAATAACATGAGGAATAAAATACATGTTAGACAATAGGAATATCAATGGATCATAGGAGAAACATGAACATAGAGGATTTTTAAAGCATGATAATCATAACATGGAGATGTGGCAGCAACAGTTAACATGATATTAGCATGAGCCAAGGCTCATTGCACATAGAGCATGTGTAAAGCCTAATTGCACATGAAGCACGAGTAAAACCTCATTGCACTTGAATTACCATGAGTCAAGTCTCATTGCACATGACGTATCATGACACTATACTTTACCCAATGCATTGGAGTGTTATTAGGGTGTACCCTTCTTAAACATTTCATTTTATGCATAAGTGTTCCACAAGATCATACAACATCATAATTTATTCCACGATTAAGGAATCTAGAATTCAAAAATGATACTCTTCCATCAATAATTAAATGTGCATAAATGTGAATAACCTTTTATGAAAATTAGTCTTGGGGATATCTTCCTTCTTCACCCTTACTTGATAATATCTCAACCGCAAATCCACCTTGAAGATGTAATGTGATCCACGCAGCTGATTGAACAAGTCATCAATTTGTTGTAGAGGATACTTGTTCTTTATCGTGATTTTGTTGATCTCATGATAATTAATGCAAAGGCGCATTGACCCATCCTTTTTTTTGACAAAGAGGACTAGCGCACCCCATGGTGAAGCACTTGGGTGTATAAACCCTTTATCCAGCTTATCCTATAGTTGTTTCTTAAGATTCTCAAGATCCACAACAGACATTCTATATGGATTCTTGGATATTGGTAATGCCCCAGGTATAAGGTCAATTGATAATTCAACATCTCTTCTAGGAGGGAGACCATGAAATTCCTTTGGAAACACTTCAGCAAATTCCCTCACAATAGGCATGTCTTCAAGGATGGTTTCTTCCTTGGACTCACTCATCTGCTCCAGATACGCGTGCTCATAGGGTAGTAATATCCATGCTAGAGATAATGGGACTAAAGAAGATTCATCCTCTTTCTTGCACTTGTACAGAATCAGGGGTCGATTCTCCACATGGAGAGTGATTTCCCTCTCACGGCAATTTATGTCGGCTCTATATAAGGATATCCAATCCATGACTATAATTGCATCAAATTACACCAAAGGAAGTATGACGAGGTTTTCCAAGAAGTTCAATCCACAAATTATGACAGGGTAGGAGTTATATTGTTGGGATGCAATGATTTATCCATTTTCTGTATTCACCGACATCTTTACTTCCATGATTTGTGGTGGTGTTGGGATTGTTCTACTAAAATTTTGGGATATAAAAGATCTTGTAGAACCAGAATCCAAAATTACGTTCACTATTCTTGAATGAATAAATAGAGTACCTATCACCACTTCATTTTCAGGGTTCACTTCGATGGTAGTGACGTCCAAAGCTCACCCTTACTTCGTTGAAGGTTGTTGGTTGCCTCCAAAAACCCTTGGATTAGGACACTAATTTTTAAGATTCATCGGTTCTTTGCAGTTGGTGTAATGAGCAATGCATTGAGAGTTGAACGGAATGTTCCTATCCTCTTTCGTAGTCGTGCGTTTTTCTTATCGGCAGTTAACAGCTAGGTTTCCTTCTCTTACACACCTAAAGCATTGCCTCATCCACTTCAATCAATTTCTGGGGTTCTTCTTTCCCCACCTTTGGTAAGTGGGGTACTGGATTTTCTTAGCAACATTTTATTTATCGGTCAGACCATTAGAATTTAAGTCCAACTTACGCTTCATTTCTCCATGATACCCCTAAGATTCTCTGATCTCCATTTCTTCCTTGAGGGTACATCAAAAAATTTCCTCATGGCTATCGAAGTCACGGATCACCAGGGCTTTCTGCGAGCTAGGTTTCAGCCCACTAAAAAAGTGATCAGCCTTGTATTCTGGGGTAACAAAAAAGGGGGAGGCATATCGTGCAAGCCTTGTTAAGTTTTCCTCGTATGCTTCGACTGATTCGTCATCTTTTATCTTGAGGTCAAAGAATTCCCTTTCCATCTTAATCTGGAGGGTGCATGGTAAATATTTATCAAAAAACATATTCCGGAAATCCTTCCACTCCAATACCTCAATCTCATCCTCAGGCTTCATATTTTGGATCAATTTCCACCATTGATTTGATTCACCCTCCAAATGATAATCATCCAGGAGAACCTTCTCTTGTTTGAAACATTGAAGGATGTAGATGATCTTTTCAAGGGATTTAATCCATTGTTCGGTGGTTGAGGGATCAGATGATCTATTAAAAGTAGGTAGATTTTGTCTCATGAAACTCTCAATAGAGACTTGTTCTTTATTGGGGGGGGTTGAACATTCCTCTAGAACAATGTTTCTATTCAATGCTTGATTTAACTTGGAGAGTATCATGAAAAAGGTTGTGATTCCTGTTCCCATCGGATTGGGAATCTCATTAGAACAGTCATCACATTGATCTTCACATCATTTGTTTTCCCGAGTCTTTATATTACTATCCATTGGATAGAATAAAAGAAAAGTTACATGTAAAACATAAAGGGTAATCTAAGGACAAAATGGTTGACTTGTAATTAACTTTTATTTCCTTAACATATGAATATATAGGCTTCAATCTATGTTATCCATGATCTACTCCCCAACGTATATTCTTATGGGATTTTTTTTACTCCCATAATAATGGTTCATACTAAGCTTGTGAATTTACCAAATCATATCCCACGAGAGTGTCATAACCAAGAGTGCATAAAGGCCCATTTTCATGTACCAGGATACCCTGGGTCAAGCCCGAAACTCTTTGTCAGTGTTTTCACTCCTAGGTACATCTGTGCCAGAGCCGCCTCTACCAGATCGTATCCAGATAGGGATATATTTTATATATAAACCACTTACTCAATACACACCAAGAATTAGGGAAGTTTTTATTATACTTATTCTTATCCCTAAGGATTCACTAGGTTTCTCTAATCCTAATCCCAAAAATAATTAAACCTGTCCTCTAATACCAACTACAACAACCCTGCTTTTATTTTACACTTAAACATTGTTTATTACATGAAATTTTACTTGATACAACATAGAAGATCAAGAGGTATAGTTTCATTGGGGATTAGGATCATTAAATAACAATATAAAACATGATATATAACATCTTTATTTAAAACATCCTTTACATGACCACAACATTCTTTCACACATAACATTGCAAGGGTAACCTGAGGACATGCATGAGAAAGTGGTGAGATATAAAGCTCAGTAAGGGAATAAACATGGAATAACATGAGGAATAAAATACATGTTAGAAAATAGGCATATCAATGGATCACAAGAAAAATATGAACATAAAGGCATGATAAATCATGATAATCATACCATGGAGATGTGGCAACAACATTTAACATGATATTAGCATGAGCCAAGGCTCATTGCACATGGAGCATGATTAAACCATCATTGCACATGAAGCACGAGTAAACCCTCATTTCACTTCAATTATTAAGATTCAAAATTTATTACACATGATATATCATGATACTATACTTTACCCAATGCATTGGAGCGCTATCAGAGCGCACCCTTCTTAAACATTTCATTTCATACATAAGTGTGCCAAAAGATCATACAATATGGATTCATGAAACATCATAATTTATTGCATGATTAAGTAATGTGGAATTAATACATGAAAATATTCCATCAATAAGTAAATGTGAATAAAGTTTAATACACTTGATAGATAAATGGTCGTGGTATTCAATACAGAATGATTCTGGCTTGGAAAATTGCAGTGCAGTTTTGGCAGCATAACAGCATGACATAAGACTTCATAAAAATGGTTGATGAGAGAGAAAGTGGTGTATAATCATATGAACATGAAATGGACAGTAAGGGGGTCATATAATTACATTTCCCAACATAGTTAGTAGAAATTAGATTCATAATACAAAATAATTTCATGAATGTAAATGTGGAGAGTAAAATTCTTTACAGAATTTTATCATGGTAATGGGTATACATGGAAGGAACTGATGATAAAGAAAGGGGTATCTCATCCTTAGAACATAAATAGGATATTATAGGGGAGGTTAGAAATCATACCCCAACATTTATAATTTAAAATAGAAGGGTGTAACATTATTAAGAATCTGGGATAAAATGAGAAAGGAAGGAATCCCTTACTTGAAAGTGTGCTTCCAAAGGCTTGGGAGAGGCTTCAGAGAGGCTTATTGGGATTTTGGGACACCTTGGGAGGACTATAGAGAGATTAAGGAAGAGGATGTATGAACTCCAATGTTTTTGAGTGATGAGGAAGTGGGAGATTGGGTGGGTTTATATAGGAAAGGAAAGGAAATTCTTTATTATTTAGGTTTGGGACACCACACATTAAACTAATCAAAACCACAAGTATGCCCATGGTTTTTTCCCATGGTTTTTTTTCAAAGGGGTTTGGAAAACAACATTTTATAAGTCCAATTTCCTATATTATTAAAATAAAGGGGTTTCTTATGTGAAGGTTAGTCACACTCTCAAGGAAATCAATTTAAAAGGCAAAAATGTGTTATAAGTCTTGAAGGGTCCTATAAAGCTTTGTAAAATAAATAAAACAAACCTAAAATAACATTATTTTAATGTGAAAACATATAATTTCTGAACATAATGTTTATAATATTTTATTACATCACTATTGTGTCATTATGATGTCATAAAACACATTATCTATTTAAACGGTATTTAATTTTTATCCAAAAAATTCTGTTGTCTTAAAAAATTATGAAAAAATCACCATTAGATAATTTAAAAGTCTTAATTCCAAAAATAATTTTAATTTTATCCAAATTATTTTCTAAATATGTGAATTTTTACTTTTAAAATAAAAACAGATATTTATCAAAAATTCATGGGTTTTGACAAAAACAACTTTAAAACCTTAATAAAAATTTCAATTGTATTCATAAAAATTATACGATCATTTATACATAATAAAGATTAATTTAAAAATAATAATATTTTATTAAAATATTATTTAATTCAAAAAACCATTAATTTATCAAAATATATTCCTTAGTTGAACATTAACTATAAAATACTATTTGGGCTTTAAAATCTGTTTACAAAGTAACAATAATAAAATGAACGTATATTCTTTATTATATAAAAAAATAACATACATAATCATAATGCTAGGGTATTGTTACATAACCCCTTAAAACACCCGCATAAGACCTTAGGATGAGGTTTGTGATTATGACATGCTCTTGGGGTGGCTCGGATAACATCGCTCGAGTAGTAATCTCTATCATCTTCCACTTCTCCCAAAGGCGGTTCCACTCAAGGATAACATATTCAAGCTCGGCTTGGGCTTAGTTAAGAGCGATTCCCAATGAAACCACATCCTTTCCAAGCTCTGACAAATGGGATTCTTACTGGACAAGTCTACTGGATGAGTCCATCGCTTCCTTTGTCTGAGTAAATTGGATTTGTTAAAGCCCTATAATTATACTAATCATGTGATCACTATTCAATGGTTATATTAAAAATGGTCACCATTCTTAAAGGTATTTTAAAATCCAAAACATAAAACCAAATATGTTCATATGTTTTATATAACCATAATAAGACATTTAAATAGAACAAGAGGAGTTTTCATTAATGAATTTTTTGGGTTTTTACAGAAAGTAAGACAATTTCTTGAGAAAAAAGAGGGAGATTTTGAGATGCCAATTTTAGAGGATAACGGTTATGCAACATGGTTTTTGAAAACATTAAAAAGTAATAGGAATGGAGAATACCATCCATAAATGGATCGTAATACAGTATAGGGACAGAATAAAATGTAAATAATAACATGGTATGAAAACTTGAAAGGCATACCACATAAAAGAGAACATGAATGGAAAAAATAGAAGTTGAGAATTCCCTTACCTTGAATAGTAACTTCAAAAATTCTAGTATCTGAACATTCAGGGCTTGGGGACTCTTTGGTAGGACTCTTTGGGAGGTAAAAAGACTAGAACTTCATTGAGGGGGAATTTGGAATGAAATGAATAAATTAATGGCTTGGTATTTATAGTAAAAATGAGGAAGTTTTTTATTAATTTTCAAGGACACCTCATCGGTGGTATTTTCAAAACCATGGGCTTGCCCATGGTTTTGGAAAATTTGGACAAATAATATAATATTTTTATCCAAAGGTGTCTATCATTATTTTAAATTACAAATTTAATTATTATGATGTCATAAAATACACTGAAAACTCAAAAACAATATTTGTACTATTCAATGAAAAAAAACATTATATAAAAATCTCATAAACTAACCTTAACCTAATATTGATATTCTAAATTCAAAAATGAACTCCATTTTAGGAAAATAATTTTTTAAATATGAGAAATTTAATTTTTATTTAAAATCACTATTTACCTGAAAAAATAATAATATATAACTAATAATTTATAAAATAGTCATTTACATATACTATTATGTCACATTAACATTCAATATGCCCAAATTATATTTATACATACTTAATTGAGGTTACTATTCTTTTGGTGATATTACTATTTATAAGGGAATATTACTATTCATAATTTATTATTCACAAGAAAATCAGATGATCTTATTAGACCCTAAATTTCATACTGATCACAATCATATATGTCCAATTTTTTAAAATAATTTCACATTATTAATTATTTAAAGTATAAAAATATTTTAAAATATACTTTTTTTCAATATTCTTCAATAATATGAAACTTCATAGAAAAAACTAAAAATTCATCACATATTTATTTTTACATTTTAAATTAAAAAATGATGGTTATTTTATCATAATAATAAAAAAAAATTATTTATACAAATGGATTACACAAAGTAACTATGTCCTTGTTACATAGACCCTTATAACACCTGCATAGGACCTAAGAGTAAGGTGTGCAATGTTGATGGAATCTTGGGGAGACTTAGACAACATTGCATGAGTGGTGATTTTTATCAACTTGGACTTCTCTTGTGGGTGATTATGTTCAAGATTAACTTGTTGAAACTCATCCTGGGCTTGGTTCATAGCAAATCCTTGTGGCGCTCACTCCTTCCCAAGCTCTGACCAATGGGATTCATATGGCCCTAGTCTACTGGATGAGTCCATCGACTCCCTTTTATGCATTAATTATCCATTAGTATTTATATTTGAAATAATAATTATAACGTTTAAAATTATTATTGTTTCCAATGGTCACATAACTGTCAAAACCCTATAGTCACATTTCATTTATACTTACATTTTTTATTGATTATTACATAGTAAGATATACATTTCCAAGAAACAAAATATCATTCAAAAGTTAGGTCATTAAATTTTTCATCAATAATAATGCAAGGATTACACAATCATTTCATTAAAATCATTTGACAAAAACTGATACTTCATGTTCTTTTTCAAGTAGAGATAAGAGTGAACCCACCTACCTCACAATGATTGGTGAAAATAAAGAACATAATAAAACTCTAGATTTGGCCCTATATATCATTTCCTTAAATTAATTCGGTGATAAAACATCATGTTTCCCATCAAGGAGCATGAATTTATCCACCAAATATTATACATGTGATTCTATTAAAGAAAAGAATTATATATCTAATAATAATGATGAAGTGAAATGACTTACTTATGAATCTGGGCCTCCAACACACATTTATTTTCCAAATAATCACTTCGGAATCAAAAGGAATCCTCTCTCATGAATAGGGAGACAAATTAATTTTAGATCCATAGTGATTAGTAAATTAAATAGTCTTTGGGGAGTTAATTTAGATTAAATCCACATTTTTAGATGTTACAACTATACCCCACATGGTTAGGTTTCACGGTTTTGAAAAATGTATGCCAATTTTTCAGTGCTATTATTGTATGCCTACCCCTCAAATGGTTGTCTTTCATTGTTATAAAATACTATGCACCAACCATTCTTATCCCTCCGTTTAAATATTAAATGTTTCCCCTAGGAACTTGTATGGTTTTTATAAACCATTAGCCAATTTTTAACCTTCCAAGTGCCCACTTTCTTAACTTTTATGAGTTCCTAGATATGGTTCACATCTTCTAATAATCATGCACAAACCATAAACCTCCATAAAATCCTTCAAAATCTGCTAAAACTCCTATGAACCTCCCAAAAAATAACTTGATCATTATATAGACTCAAATTACACGAATAAAGGGAACATAACTGAAACATGGGGTTCTATATTCTCCCCACTAATATATTTTCCATCCCTAGAAACTAGAAAATCATTATTTCCATAAAAGAGTTCTATCCACATATCTAACATTTCCTTGTCATTATCCAATGTTTCTTCATTAATCTGACTGTGTTTCTATAAAACCTACACTATAATAATTCCTTTCCCATGTAATATCTTCTATAAACTATTTTTAATCTATAATATCACATGAATCATTATATCATCCAACTCTAGTTCAACATGATCCCATAAAATCACATGGTCAAGATTAGGTATATACTTTTTCAACTAGGATACATAAAACAAATTTTTTACTAAACTGAACCTTAGTGGTAAATCCAACGAACATTCCACATCACCAACTCATTAAAGTATATCAAAAGGTCCAATTTAATGAGGATAAAAATTTAATTTCTTACCAATACGAATATTCACAATCCTCGGAGATATTCTAAAAAACTCATGATCGCTCACCTCAAATCACAATGGTTATCAAGGATGATCATTATCTGATTTATGATGACTTTAATATATATTTATTCTATTTTTTATCAAATCAATCTTCTCTATTGTCTCTTTCACAAGTTTGTGTCCAATAAGTGAAGTCTCTCATATTTATAATATAGAGACCTTGACCCCAATAGCCTGGATATGATTCAATATTTTTTATATTGGCATAAGATTCAAGTAATAACATCCTGAAGGACTAAATAGTTTATTAGTCATGGTAAACTATATATATACATGATTCTAATATTACAATTGAATATAAAAATTACAAAAAATTGATAATATAATTATTTGATCTATTATATTCTTTCATATCATTCATAGTTCACATCATAGATTCCTTGTGAAGGAAAAAAATAATGGTGAGGTCAAATGATTAGTAAGGGTTAAGTGCAATAGAATATAACATGAATAAATAAGTATAATCAACATGGAATGGTTGATAACTGAGCACTGATTCCATTTAATGTACATTATTATCATGATAAGATAAGGCCTGATCAATATGGAAATAAAAATAAATGAAAATATATACCTTTTAATCAATAAACTGAGAATGGAATGCATCTAGAGATAATGTCATTATGAAAATATCATGGATAATAATAACTGAAATCTTAATGAAGTAATTTCTTAAATTTTGGATACCATGATATCATTTATCATAATACCTCTACTATCAAGACCATTCATAAAAATATTTAAACTATTGGGTGCAAACCCACTGGGTTACTCAAACTAATTTCATGCTAGCTTACTAAATCACCTCATGAGACTACTGATGCATTTATGGGATATCACTAATCAGTCCTCACCCATGTCTTGCATCTCCATATAATTCTTAATATTTTAAATAATCAGTTTAATTCATAAATGAGCACTATCATCAAATATTTATATCGATTAAAGAATATATATTTATCAATATTTCCCCAGATAAAAAAATAAATTCCAATGTAGAAAACCATATGTAAAAATTATATATAGTTTAATAAATAAAAATTTCCATGATAAATAATATGGATATTTACGGGAAATTTAATGTCTAATGACTAGAGGAAAGTGCATATTTCAAAGTATAGTTAACTAATATAAATTAATCAAGAATTTGAATGTCAATACGTTCCATGGTAAAAATGATCATAAACCATCCATTGAAATAATAATTGTAGTAGCAATCCAACATATGCCTATTGGATTAAAAAAAATTGTTTTTTCATTAATGAATAAAAATTCCATAAAAATATTTTAAAAACATTCATGAGGAAAGTAGACTTTTATTTTGAAAATACATTTTCAAATAAAAAAATCAAAAATCATTTTTAAAATATTTTTTAAAAAATAATCACTGAATATTATAATGGAATCTTAAAACAATTACTGGTCATGATGGTAAGGAATTTCATACATGAAAATTATATTAAAACAAACATTCCTTTCACAATTTTGGTAAAAGACAAATCGGAAATGTTTTTGGAAACTGCATGATGATTCCTTTCAAAAAGTGTAAAAAGTTAAAATTGGTAAAAATAAATTTAATAAATCATTTTTAAAGGTTAAAAACATTTTTTATGACATTTCTTAAAACATAGTTTTGGAAAAAAATATATTTCTAATCGAATAGAGAAATGGTTATGGATTTTATATAAAAATGACCATTTATTTTAATACCAAAGTGTATTAAAATGGTAAGATTAATTGAAAATATGTTGAATAAAAAATTATAATTTAATTAAAAGGGATTATTTTATAATTATCATATAACTTACTTCAATTAAAATTTAAGAATAAAAAATCTCTATTAGAATGAGATAGTGAAATAAACCATTAAAATGATCATAAATTTGAAGTGATAATTAATCAATGAATCAATTTTCTGCATTAAATGTAAATACAGATAAAAATTTTAAATACAACAATAAATTATCAAAATTCATTACACACATAATATTAGAATATTAAATATGACAAAGAAGTAATATAACCCAATGGAAAGAAATTGAGTAATGAAATTCATTACCACTTTGAAACTTTTAAGTCAATTAATATTGGATAAAATAATTAAAATTGAAAATATAAATTTCATGAATTATTAATTAATCATGATATTACATGTAAACGTGGAATTATATACATCATATAAAACAAATCGGTGTATAATATACAATTGTGCCTCAATGAAAAGGGATTGAGACAGAATCCCTTACATCATGCTTACTTTAGGTTGAACATGATTAAACCTTCTTTATAATGGTTTCAAGAATGTTATTAAAAAAATAACCTTATTAATATATATATATATAATATGATTTTTTATCCTTTTATAACATATTAATGCTCATTTGTTAATAATATTATATTGTTTTCATTTTTCAGGTGTTAATTTCTTTAATTTTTAATGCATGTTTCATCATGAATGTTCTTGTTCTTGCATATATTTTATAGTTCTATAATATTTGTAATAATAATCATCACCTAATTTTCATATTTTTACAACAATTTTACTTTTAAAACCAATCATGAAATATGGTTATGAAAAATGAAGTATGTTATGATCTTGAAGATGGTAGGTCATACACACACATGAGTAACATTCCATTTTTTAATGATCATTAGGGAAAGAAGGTAAGTAATATTTTATATTCACATAACAATAATAATATCATATATACCATATTATTTCTGTAAATATACTTATATATATCATCCATGTGGTGTGGGGTTTCAAAGAGAGTCACATCGCTTCGTGGAGGTAGTAGTTCACATGTACATGAATGATGTTGTCATCATTAAGTGAGTGAAAAGGAAAGAAAGAAAATGATATATATTATATTTTCAGAATGATAATTTTTTCATTAACTTTATAATTTTTTCATTTATATCACATATATTTATTATCTATAACCGTATTACATTCCTGGTTAAACTTTAGGGAAAGAAAAATCACATCGCTTCATATGGAAATAGTCCATCGTACACACAAGCAACGTTATCGTATCCCCTGTGAAATGAAAATTAACAAGATATATATTATATAATGAATCAATTTATATAATTATGTTATAAATATCATATATATACTTTAGATATACCATCATTCCTAGATATGAAAGATGGTAATGGAAGAATTAATGGCATCGGTTCGTGAGGCGGTAGTCCACTATACACATGAATCATTATTTCAAAACCCATTCAATGTAAGTGGAGGTTATTTTAGTAACTGAACATAATATAAAAAAATTTTAGTATATGGATGATACTATTATTATTATATCATAATTTTTTAAAAATAATTGTGGGAGTGTGGAAGAAATAAAATAAAAATGATCATTGGTGAACATTACCTCTTCTATGAGTATCCTCCTTAGGTGTGAATGAAAATCCATACTAGTTTGGATTTATTCCCATTGTAAGGATTTAGAGATGATATTATGTAAATTGGTAAGTGATTTGGTCATTTATTGGCCGGACTAAAAGGTTCTTAATGTGTAAATAAAAGAGGATTGGGGTTGTCCTTCTATAAGGGTGGTGAGTGGCACACCTATAATTTTTTGAAATGATTCAATCTCAAAAAATATTATCATGAAAAAAGATTAAAAAATGAGGCATTATCGAACATTGAAGATAAAAGGTGGAAATATGTCTATCAAGTGGGTGTTTTACATGTTTCTGGGTCCTTTTAACCCTTATATTTTTAGTTTAACACCTAGAAAATCCATTTTAACCTTAACTATGATAATTATTTTTTACAATTTTCACTATTTGTTTTTGATAAAAAAATCAAGTTGAATATATTATAAATTATAAATTATTCTGATTAAAAATATCAATGTAAACTCATAGAAGTGGAAAAATTAATTTATAATTAATCTCTCAAATGTGGCGAGAAAGTGGGTTTTTAAAGAGAAAATGTCCAAAGGTTTACAATGTTATTATATCAAAATTCAATGTTAAAATGTTTAAAATGATCTATATTTGATTAATTGATATAAAATTAAACTAATTTCAAATTAAATTAAATTATAATTATAATTTACCATTATATATTATTTAAACAAAAATGTGGGTTTCAATTAAAATTTAGTATTTTTCACTATTCATCAAAAAATGAAGCTTTTTAGAAAAATCACAATAAATCAAATTAAGATCATTTTCATATTCTAATATAAAAAATGAATTTTAGTTTTTTCTAATAAATTTTCTTAAATTGTTAAAAATTAATGTTTAACAAAGTCTGTAATGTGTAACTAATCAGTCTTTTAGAAAGATATAGTTTTTTGGAAAACATTTCTTATTATATTAAGTGATTTTTAACATATCTATAATTAATAGATAATAATAATTAAAATATTTTATTTTTTACTAATCATACCCTCCATTCCAATAGAAAGGTGATAAATATTATATTAAATAATAATATTTTGATAATTTCTCAAATTTCATTTAAACTTGGTGTTGCATCTAACACATGCTAAACACAATGTTATTTATAATTAAGGAAAACTTAGTGTTGCAAGTAATGAAAGATATACTCAACTTCTATGTAATTAAATGTTCTAAATAAATTGAGTTTATTTAAAAATAAATATGTCATAAATTATCAGGTTTAAATATCTTATTCTGATCTTTGTGTTGCATGCCATATAAGCTATAGAATGCAATGTTCCTACTTTAAAATCTTGGGGGTGTTACATTATCCCCACCTAAAATAAATTGTTTCCTAGATATTTTAATTTTATCCTATTAATAAAAGGATTTATATTTGAACATTATTTTTATGAAAATCCACATCGTAAAGAGATTTAATAATACATCCCAAAAATAATGGATAAAGGGAAGTACTATGATCATATGAAATTACACAAAACAAGGTTTTCAAGTAGGAAAACATACATGGGAAATGAAAACATGGAAATAAAAATAAAATTCTAAATAATTAAAAAGAGGGATAGAGGTAAGTTATCACAATAAAATGAATGATCAATTGAATCTTAAGGACCTCAAAACATTAAATATATGACGATTTAAAAGAGGACATGATTCAACAAATATGAATGTAATTGGATGACATTTTTGTTTCAATATCCTTTTCTTAAAGTTTAGTAATTCTTTTACTATATAAGAATATAAGAAAATATACTTATATTTCATAATCATAATTTTATCTTTTAGTTATGATTTTATCAATTTTTAATTCATCCCTTACTCGAGGAAATAAATATTAAAAAATAAATTTTTTATGATTGAAACACTAAAATTCACTTTTAATGGATCATAAGATTTGTAAAATAGTGAAAAGTATTTCTGTTTGTCTCTAACTATTTTCCAAAACCAATATAGTATGCACAAGTTATCCTATATAATAAATTAATCTCTAGAACCTCCTCCAAATTTTAACTTAAAAATTTTCATAAATGGTTTGTGACCCTTCCAAAATATTAAGATCCATAACTTTATAAGAGGAGGTAACTGAATTTAAAAAATGAGCATATAATTATACACTTTTAAGGTATTCAGTAATATTAAATATAATTTATAGATATTAATCATCTATTTATCCCAACATCATTATCTTAACATAAGGAATATATTATGGGTTATCTCTCACTAAATCTGGTGTTTTATAAGAAGTTAAAATTTCCACTAAATCATTTTTATTGGTTATCAGTATCATTTAATATATTCTTTCAAATACTTATTGAGACGTGTACATCAATACAATACTTATACATTTCATAATTCATATAACCAATATATGATTTATAAAAAATTAAAATGACATAATTCTTGAATCCAAACACAAGTACATTAATCATTCCACTTCATTTGTGGTTATAGAATAAGCCTATCCATGATCCATGAGATTTTTTTGAGGTATATTACTTTGAAACATGAGATATTTATTTTTTTTATTTCTATATATCCTTACATTTGAAGCATTTTACATTGTAAATTTTTTTCTTACACTTGAAATCACTAGAATGGTGGCTGTTCTCTCCAAAATTTTAGAAAACTCACATTCCTTTTAAGAATTTATTATTGTGTTTCTTTCAATAATTATCATATTTAAGGAAACCCTTATTTAAATTATTCCGTTTATCAATATTTTTCCCTGATGTCCTCTTCTTCTCATTACTCATTTCATATCCATTATACTTATTGAATTATTTTTCTTTCTTATTAGAACATCATATTATGTCTTCATATGATGGTAATATGTGGGAGACTTGTTGTTTTTGAAGTATTAACTCAATCCCATAAAATAAATGATCATTATTATTCTTAGGATTAAATGCATTGATGCAGTTCTTATTACTTCAACTATTATCAATTTATAAATGATGGAAAAAACTAGATAATATCATATCATTATGAAACAAACTGTATAATACCAAAATGAGTTAATTATTTAAAATAAATTGAAAATTTTATACAAATTTAATCTCATAATCATAAACATGGATTCTTTTGGTATATCCCTATTTAAAATAATTCATAATAGTTTATAAGAAAAATGTGAATTATCCTAAGAATATCCCCTTGGAGTTTCAAACTAGGTGCATATTAAGGCCCAATTTTGTGCAAAAGGTGATGCTTAGGTCAAGCCCAACGTACCCTTTTTAGAGTTATTTACCCTAATATCTCTGTTCTAGAACTACATCCACTTGAATTATCCCAAAAGGTATGTATTACTAAGAAAAACACATATTCTATACCTTAAAAAAACATTAGGATGTTCATCTACACTTATCCTTAAATTAAATGATATGATTGTGATCTATAGTCTATGTTTTCCTAAATATAGTTCCCAATGTTTCTACTAAACTACCTATGATACCAAATTCAGAAGCTTCGATCCCAGTAGCCTCGAGTTGGTTCCTACTTTATTACATTAGCATAAGATTCATGGAATTGCATCCTAAAGGAATGAAAACTTTAGTAGTCTTGGTAAACTAGATACATATGTGATTCCCATATTACATTAGAATAGAAAAATAGAACATAATGTTTTGAAGAAAATCATTATTCCTTCTAGAATATTCTTTCATATCCTTTATAGTACAATTCATGGATTCCTAAGAAAGGAAAAAAACAAGGATGTCCTCAAATTCTCAATAAGGTTTATGTAAATTGGAATCTATCATTAATCATTAAGCATAATCAACAAGGAATTTTAAATAACTAAACACACATTCAATTTATATAACATGACTATCATGATAAAATAAAATATTGTCAATATGTAAAAGTAAATAACTGAAAACACATTACATTTAATCAATAAACTTTGAATAAAATTAATCCATAGATAATGTAATTTTGAAAATATCATGGATAATAATAACTAAAATCTTAATAAACTAAATTCAAAAATATTATACTCCATGATCTTAGGAATCATGATATCTCTACTATCAAGACCTTTCATCAGACATTTTAAACTACTATGTAGAAACCCGATTGGTTGGGCCAACTGATTTCATGTTATCTTTTATAATCACCTCATTATATTACAGATACATCAAGGGGATATAATTAACTAGAACCCACCTCGGTCTTTCATGTCCAAATAATTCCTTATATATCGAATATTTGATTTAATTCATAAACATTGTGCCTTATCATAAAATATCTATATTGAGTAAAGAATACAGATTTATCAATATTTCCCTAGATAAAAACTTATTTATAATTTATAACACCATATGTAAAAATTGATATATGATTTAATAAATAAAAAATCTATGATAAATAATGTGGTTATTTATGGGAAATTTCCAATGGCCACAAGAAAATGAATATTTTAGGGAAAGTTAATAACTAAAAAAATAAACCAAGAAAGGTAATGTCATTACTTTACTTGTTTAAAATGATAATAAACCATCTATATAAGTAATAAGGATATAATCATTCCAACATATACCCATTGAAGTAGTAAAAATGGTTTTTTTCATTGATGAATAAAAGTAACATAAAAAGTTATTTAAAAACATTCTAGAATAAAATATCATTTTTATTTCAAAAATCACTTTTAAAAATAAAAATTTCACAAAAAATTTTGAAAATATTTTTAATTTATAATATTCTTTAAAAAAATTAAAATAGTCTTTACAAAATTTATTTTTCACAATGGTGGAAAATTTTTTACATGACAAGAACATTAAAAAAATATTTCATTCACATTTTCTCTAAAATCCAAAATAGTATTATTTTGGAAATGACATGAAGATTCCTCTGAAAAAAATTCATTAAAAGTAAAAATGGGTAAACATGACTGTAATAAATCAGTTTGAAAATTTTGAAAACATTTTTGAATTTCATTCTCAACATGGTTTTGGAAGAAAATGGATTTTCAACCAAAGAGACAAATGAAATCGGGTTTCATTGAAAGAAATTTATCAATTATTTTATGCAAAAAAAGTATTAAAATAGTAATATTACTTGAAAATATAATGAATAAATATTGGATAATAAAATTAAATTGGTTTATTGTCAATTGTCAAATAATTTATTCCAATTGAAATTCAAGAATAAAATATCTCTATTAAAATGAGATTGTAAACTAAACCCTTAAAATGATCATATAGTTGAAGTGAGAATTAATAAATGGATAGATTACAAGTATAAACTATAAATACACCTAAAAATTTGGAAATAAAACAATATATAATAAAAAATCATTACACACATAACCATATAGTATTAAATATGATAAAGAGGAAATATAACATAATGAAAAGAAATCATATTCTAAAATTCTTTACAACATGAAAACTTTTATGTCAAATCTCATTAGATGAAATAATTAAAATTAAAAATTAAATATACTATAAAATATTAATTAATCATTATATTATATATCATATAGGTATTATATAAACCATATAAAATAAATCAGGGCATAAAATACAAATGTGCCTCAATGAAAGGAGATTGAGATAGAATCCCTTACCTCATGCTTCGTTTTAGATGAACATGATTCAAACTCCTTTATAGGGGTTTTGAACATGTTTTTAACTTATAAAAGAAACATGATAATATTCATAATATCATATATTATCCTTTTAGTACATCTTATCACCCATATATTAATACTGTTTCATTAGTTTCATTATTTCAGGTATCAATTGCCTTGTTTTCTATGGTGGGTTTCTTCCTGAAAGATTTGATAATTTTGCCTATTATATCATTATTTAATATCTAGAATAAAAATAATGACATAATTGTCATATTTTTACACAAATTTTACTTTTAAACCTAGTTATTAAATTTTTTTTATGATAAATTATGTACCTTACGATCATGGAGATGGTAGGTCGTACATACGCATGAGTAACATTTCCATTTTTCAAGGACCATTATAAAAATAAGGTAGTTGTATTTTATCTTTAAAAAACATTAATATTAGAATATAAACCATATTATTTATTTAAATATACTTATATGTATCATCAATGTGGTTTTATAATGAAAAGAGAGCCACATTACTTCGTGAAGGTGGTTTCCCACACATACAGGAATGATGTTATCGTCTTTTAGTGAGTGGAAAGGTAAGAAGGAACATGATATATCATCTTTTATTAATGATAAATATTTCATCAATATCATATTTTTTTCATTTATATAACATATATTTGTTAACATTTAACTTATTACATTCTATATAATGCGCTAGGGAAAGATGAATCACATCCCTTCGTGAGGTGATAATCCGCCATACACACATATAATGTTATCGTGTCAAATATGGAATGGAAATTAAAAATATGTATTTGATATAATGTCAATATAGGTGTAATTATGTTTTAAAAATCATATATATAATTTATATCCATCATCATACCCAACTGTGAAAGGTGGTAATGGAAGAACGAATGACTTTGTTTCATGAGAAGGTAGTCCATTGTACTCACGAATGATGATTTCCTAAGAAATATGATATAATTTGAGGTGGTTTTAGGTCATGAACAAATTAATAAATATCACATTATATTTAATATACCTATTTTACTATAACATAATTGTTTAATGAGCATTTATGGAGGTGGAGGAAGAAATAAAATAAAAATGATCGTATAAATAAGTTACCTATTCTAAAGGTATACTCCTTAATTTTTCACCAAAGGTCTTCCCATGTTGGATTTATGTGAAAAATATGGATTCTATTATGATATTAAGGATGTTTGGAATTGATATTTTCTCGTAATTTCTAAACTAAAAGGTTGTTAATGTGTGAATCATATAGGAGAGTGAGTGGCCTTTTATAAGTGAGGTGAGTGGCAAACTTTGAATTTTTTGAAAAGATTCTATGATAACAATGTTTTTATCATTAAAAAAACTTATAAAATGGTCCAATATCTGACATAGAAGATATAAGGTATAAATTTTTATAGAAAATGGGTTTTGGATAGTTTTTTGGGTCATTTTTAACCACCATCTTCTTAGTTTAACCCTTAGTAAATATTTTTTTACCTTAAACGTCACTACTGGAACTTGGTGTTTTCCAAACGGTACTATAGAAACGATTTTAGGAAATCGTTTTTGTAGTGTAAAATCAACAACATTTTCCAACGGTTTGAACAAACCGTTGGAAATGTGTATATATTCCTAATCTCCCCTAACAGTTTGATAAAAGCATTGGGAAAATAATATTATCTCTAAGGTATACCAACAATTTTGTTAAACCGTTGGTAAATGGAAGCTTTCCCAATGGTTTTTAAAAACCATTGGAATGTTTTCCCCTAAATACTCATCACTCAAGCTCCCAGTAGGTCTGATTGCAGACCTAATATAGAGCTCCTCCCAACATATTCTCGGCCAAGAAACACCTTTCATCTGAAGATCCATCTTCAATCAAACAAATATTTATTTCTACACTTCAAATTAGTAAGTGTTACCTTAGTTTTAGTGTTCTTCCACTTTTTATTTTATGTTTGATGTTTTGATTTCAGCTAAATTAGATTTATTGATGTTGGAGTACCGAACCCTTTGTTTGTTTTATGTTTTTTTAGTTCTACACTTCATTCATCATAATTGGTCTATTTAGTGGGGTTTGTTTAGTGCAGGGGGGTAAAGGGTTTGTTTATGTTTTTTGTTCAGTGGGGTAAAGGGTTTGTTTTATGTTTGGTTTATGTTTGTTTTTGTTTTTTGTTTAGTGGGGTTTTATGTATTATGTTTAGTGGGCTTTATGTTTTTTGTTTTGTGAAATGGCTAATGCATGATAGTTTTTCATTTTTAATGAATAAAATGATTTTAAATAAAAATACCCTGAGGGGGGCTGCAGGAGGGGTTTGGGGGTTGTCCAAGTGTGGGGAGTTGTCCAAGTGGGGGTGGGTTTTCAAGGGGGTAGGGGTTGCAGGGGGTAGGGGGCTATATTGTGTGGGGGAGGGGGCATGGGCTACCCAAAGGAGGTGTGTGGGCTATCCAGGGGGGTCTGGGTGGGGTGTCCAGGTGGGGGAGGGGGTGTGGGGTGTCTAGGGAGGGGTGGGTTTTCCAGGTAGGGGGTCCAGGTGGGGGATGTCTAGGTGGGGGTGGCTTTCCAGGTGGGGGAATGTCCAGGGGGTGGGCGGGCTGTCCAGGGGGGTGGGTGGGCTGTCCACGTGGGTGGCGGGGCTGTCCAGGGGGGTTGGGGGTGTCCAGGGGGTGGGGGGGCTTTCCAGGGGTGGGGGTTGTCCAGGGGGTATGACATTTCCAAGGGGTGGGCTGGCTGTTAGGGGGTGGCGGGGGTGGGGGTGTGGGTGTGGGTTGTCCAGGTGGGCGAGGGGGGGCTGTCTAGGTGAGGGGGGTTGTAGGGGAGGCGGTGTGGGCTGTCTAGGGATGGGGTGGGTTGTCCTGGGGGCTATCTAGGTGGGAAAGGGGTATGGGCTATCCAAGGAGTGGGGGTTTTCTAGTGGGGGCGTGGGCTGTCCAGGTGGGGGGGGGGCTTTCCAGGGGGCTATCGGGGGTGATGCAGTGGGGGTGTGGGATGTCCAAGGAGGGGGTGGGTGTTCTAGGGGTGGTGGTGGTGGGATATCCAGGTGGGGAGGGTGTGGGCTTTCAAGGGGGGTGGGTTGTCAAGGGGGGTGGGGGTGGGCTGTCCAGGTGGGGGAGGGGGGTGTTGGTTGTCTAGGGAGGTGGGGGTGGGGGTGGGGGCTGTCAAGGGGGGGTGTGGGCTGTCAAGGGGGGTGAGCTGTCTAAGGGGGGTGGGGGTGTGCTGTCTAGGTGGGGGAGGGGTGTTGGATGTCCAAGGTGGTGGGGTGGGCTATCCAGGTGGGGGTGTGGGCTATCCACGGGGGGTGGGGGTGGGCCTTCCTGGACAGCCCCCACCACTGAAAATCCCCCCACCCCCCTGGACCCCCCCCAACCCCCCTGGATAGCTCGTACCCCCCTGCACACCCCCCCCCCCCACCACCATGGATAGCCTGCCCACCCCCCTGGACACCCCTTACCCCCTGGACAACCCCACCACCCCCGTGGACAGCCCGCCCACCCACCCTGTACCCCCTGGACAGCCCTGCCCACCCCCTGGACACCCCCTCCCCTCGTGGACAGCCCCCACCACTATGGACAGCCGCCCACCCCCTTGGAAACCCCGTACCCTCCTGGACAGCCCCTCCACCCCTGGCCACCCCCTAGATAGCCCGCCCACCCCCCTCAATACCCCCTAGACAACCCCCCTGAAATCCCATACCCCCCTAGAATCATCCCCCTAGACACCCCTGGAAATCCCTGTCACCCCTGTGGATAGCCCACCCACCCCCTGGACATCCTGTACACCCCTAGAGATCCCCCCCACCCAATCCTCGTGGACTGCCCCCCCCCCCGGACACCCGCCCACCACCCCCCGGACACCCCCCATCCCCCAGGACGCCCCCACCCCCTGGAAAGCCCCCCCCCCCAACCCCCTTGACACCCTCGACCCCACTGAACAGCCCCGCCACCCCCATGGGCAGCGCATCCACCCCTAGTGGATAGCCCACCCACCCCCTTGGATAGCCCGCCCACCCCCCTAGACAACCTATACCCCCCCCCCCCCGGACAGCCCTTCCACCCCATGGGCAGCCCGACCAGCCCCCCTGAACACCACGTACCCCCCCTGGACAACCCCGCCCACCCCCTGGACACCCCACTCACCCCCTTGGGCTGCCCACCCACCCCCTGGACACCCCCTACACCCCTGTATAGCCCGACCACCCTTGTGGACAGCCCGCCCACCTGGACACCCCAACCCCCCTAGACAGTCCCCCACCCCCTGGACACCTCCGACCCCCCTGGACAGCCATGCCACCCCCTGGACACTCTCTCCCACTTGGAAAATGTATGTGATCACTCAAATTATCTACTAAAATATAAAATTTCTTCGATCTAAAATTTAGTCAATTCCTGAATAATTCTCCTCCACAAGTATACATGATCTTGTACATTCATGTATAGTTCTTCAAAGATATTTTGTTATAAATATAGTATTTTTTTGTCTTTTATATTATGATTCTCATATAGATTAGTGTGTCAGTTAAGGTTTCATATAAAGTGAAAAATTCTCATTTACTTAAATATACTTTCGATGAAACTTCAATATTATTGAATTTCTTTTGAAGAAATGACTTATAAAAATTATTTTTTAACAGAATAGATAGAAGTTAAAGGTATGAAACCGATCATATTTGAAGCGATTTTCAAAACAATTTGGATATATTTTTAGATTTTTCATTTCACAATTCTTCAGATAGTGGTCGCATACACTTCCCATGTTCCATTTGTGTACGAAAACCTTGGTTGAGCTGTGAATAAGTCATCTACCACATAACCAAATATGGTTTTCAAGAAAACTATTATGTGTGGTGTCAAAATGAGGAGAAAATGAAATCTCAAATTTTTGATGATCCAATGAGAGGACTGGAGTGGAGAATCTGTTATATGACCGGTTTCTATTTATTCTTCATTATGAAAAATAAAGGATTACGACCCAAGAAGACCTCAATATCAGCACACAAGATGTGTCTAATGTAAATGATGATGTTGTCAGGGTGAAAAAATTGAATGATGCTGCCACGACTCTAGTATATGGACAATGCGATAAAATGAAAAATCTGGAATTTTTAATCCAATTGTTTCATGGTAAAAACTATGTATTGGATTTCTAATACAGTAATCGATTACATTCTTACCTTCTTAAAGTATTTACTTCTAGATGATGCTGATATTTCCTCAAACCACTATATGGAATGGAAGTTAGTTGAGGAACATGGATTTTCAAGAAAAAAAATTCATGCTTTCCTGAAATATTATAGTTTATTCTGGGAGGAAACCACTGAAGGAAATGATTATATAAAATGTGGCACATCCCGCTGGAAGTCAAAATATGATGGAACACCATCCCGTGTGCCATAGATAGTAATGTGGCACTTTATATTGATCCCTAGACTCTAGAATCTTTTTATGTCTGATGAAATATCAATAAAAATGAAATGGCATGATACCGAGAGAAAGAAGACTAATGATGAGTTGGTTCACCCTACAGATGGATTTTCATGGAAGAGATTTGATGCTCGATATCTTGATTTTACAGCTGACGTGCGTAATGTGAGGATGGGTCTTTCATGCGACGGTTTTAATCTGTATGGTTAGATGCTTACTTCGCACAGCACATGGCCAGTTTTTATACACATTTATAATCTTCACCCATGGTTTTGTATGAAAAAACCATTCACTTTCATGAGTATACTCATATCTGGCCCTTCTGATCCCATCATTGATATTGACGTATACATGCAACCTTTAATAAAAGAGTTGATACTTCTATTGGATGTGGGTGTGTGCACATACGATGCATATTCGAAAGATATATTTCAGATGTGTTATGTGCTTATGTGGACGATCTATGATTTTCCATCTTATGAAATGATGTCTGGATGGAGCACGAAGGGAAAACTTTCATGTCCTGTTTGTATGAAGAATACCCGATCCAGAAGACTGAAACATCACTTTAGTTTCAGTTTTATGGGACATCGACGATTCTTTCTAATGGACCATCCATATAGAAATAATCGTCAAAGATTTAATATTTCCATAGTGACCGATGATCTACCTCAGCGTATGTCTAGAACTGATGTGCTTAATGAATTGAAAGATATTAGTATTTCATTCGTAAAGGGTCAAATGAAATCTGTACAGAGAAAGAATGTTTCCACTAAAACCTGTAACAATTGGAGGAGGAGGAGTATCTTTTTCAAATTTCCTTATTGGTCAACCAATCTGTTACGTAATTTCTTAGACGTAATGAAAATTGAAAAGAATATATGTGACATGTCTCTTTCTATACTTCTAAATGTTAAGGTAAAGACAAAAGATGATTTACGGTCTCAGTGTGACTTGGTGGATTGGGGCATTAGACCAGAATTGCATCCTGTGCGTATCATTGAAAATAAATGGCAAGTTCCATGTGCTTCTTATGTGATGACACCTATGGAAAAAAATTATAGAATTATTATAGACTATTAGAGTTCCTGATGTAAATTCAAGAAACATATCTAAATGGGTCAATATAAGAGAGTTAAAGCTAAAATATTTGGAGACTCATGATTATCACGTTCTTCTGCATGAGTTGATTCTGATATCAATCCATAAAATTTTGTCCAATAATGTAAGGGTGACTGTTATTTAGTTGTTCCATTTGTTTAGAGATCTTTGTGCTAATAAGTATTCCAAGTCTTTCTTGTAAAAAATGTTGACAGATGCCCCATTAATTTTGTGTGAGTTGAAGAAAATATTCCTTCCATCATTTTTCACATGCATGTTGTATCTGAATGTCCATATTCCCACTAAAATACTTCTTAGAGAACCTATTTCATTTCGTTGGATGTATCCAACTAAAATAAATATCTACACATTAATGTCTTATGTCCGAAACAGGAATCATCCCGAAGGTTCTATCGTGAATGGGTACTTGGATCAAGAATGTATGGATTTCTACTCAATGTATTTTTCTGATCTTACTACAAGAATAAACAGACCAATGAGAAATGAAGAAGAATAGTATGAGAAAATTGAATCCAATTTTCCATCACTTCCTCAAACAGAAGGAATTCCTTGATCATATACATTGAAGACACTAAGCCTTGAAGAGCGAGAGATGGCACATCGTACAATTTTGTTCAACTGTGATTTTTTCGATGACTACATCAGGTAACTAAATTAAATATGTATATCTTACATATATATCTGTTAATCTATTAATATTTTTTATCTACAAGGAATATAAAATAATGATAATTAGAAAGCATCGTTCATTATCTTTGAGAAGGAGGGAGTATTTTCATAGCAAAGAGTTTTCTGCTTGGTTAAAATTGAAGATAAATATATTAATGATTAAAATAATTAAATCAATATTTAATTAAGTTTAATATTCATTAATATTGCAGGTATTGAGTTTTACTGTTGCCTCTGTCTCTGAGGAAATAATTTCTTTTACTTTTGGTCCTAATATCGTGGTTCGTGACAGTAAATCAATTGTTATCAATGGGTACAAATTTATTGTCACCGAACGAGCAAAGAACATGAGAACACAACATGATAGCGTTATGGTTACGACCACATAATATTTTTATGTCGATGCATCAGATAGTATACCGCAATTTGAAAATGTGGGTTATTATGGAGTCATTGAAAAAATAGTAATATTGGATTATTACTCTCATGGAAGAGTCATGATGAGGAAATGACATTAGTTTGATTCGATGACAAGACAGGGCACATTTATTGATGATTTTGGATTTTGAGTAATTAATATGACTCGCACTCTAACTACTGAAGAACCATATGTATTTTCATCAATGGATAAACAAGTTTTTTATGTCAAAGACCAACTTCGACGTGAATTTGGTGTCATAGTTGAAGTAATTCCAAGATATATTTTTGATGATGGTGATGATGGAATTGAAATTGTCCCTACTTCCATTGGAACCAATCCATTTATTTCTTTTGATGGCTCTAATAGCTAAATTGTCAATTTTGATTGTGAACCTGAAGTTGTGGTGAAAAATATATAGAATCATCCATCCATGTTCTCAATTCTTTTGGTTTACCTCGAGTTGGGTTGTTAAGGCTGGTACTATTCAAATTGATTTAATATTGATTACAAATATGTTGTATCTGATTTGAACTTTATGTGCATTTTCAATGTTTATTCGTTGGAATTCTTATTTTAATTGAATTTTTTAATTTGGAATTGAACTATATTTAAACCTACGAAACCAACATTTCTTACTTGGTGAACATTTCAATGCTTCAAATGTGATTTCTATAAAATCTGTAAGACTTTAAGACCTCTCTTTAACATTTTACCAGGTAATAAACATGGTGGATTCTAATCTTCTGTAAAAAATGTATTGAAACTTGCATCATCTACCTAAGCTAAAGAAATTAAATTTGTCCTTAATTTTGAAAAAAAATTCACCACTTATGAATCTGTTAGAATCAATGTTCCATGATTTTAATAGACTGATGACACTTAGTAAATAATCATCCTACTAAAAATTTAATTTATTTATTACATATTGGACAATTTATTGACTTCATTATCTATTTTTTCAAGCTCACATAAAACAATGATTAGTTAAGTTATCCATGAATCCCCCTATTCCCTCTCATTTATTTTGTTTTTTGGGTTACACATTAGTTATACTTTTATATTTACTTCCATATTTGTTTTCAAATGCAAGAAAATGAAACCATTTGAAGAGAGGTGATGAAAACAGATTATGGACAACAGTCGTCGCATGGTTGGGCTGGGCATTTCACCACTTGTGCTTGCAGTTAGTATTTTATTTCAAATATATTTATTTAAATAATATATAATGTCATGTGATTAATTTTTTTTTTTAAAAAATGAGGATCCATCTATTAGGTGATAGTTATTTGATGAGTATCCTAGTAGTGGTCCCAGTACTTGTGGTGTTCGTACAAGGGGGGTGGTACGGGAGCTATACGATCTGGTCGGCGTACCCGATTATACCATGCCCCTCCCACTGACATACCATCCATCCCACATTCTGATCTCAGTGTGTCGTTAGAGATAAACGTGATATTTAGACCTCCCATGTTTTCACCACCCTTTACATCTGAGCCTCCTTACCCATTTGTACCATATCTGATGATGACTCCCACTCCCCATCCAGCATTTGGCCAGCCATCCATGTCATCTTCTTTTACTTCTTCTTCCTTCTCTCTAGGATTTTATATTACATCTTCTTCGACTACTGCTCCGCCAGAGTCTGTCCCTACAGAGCATACATTGGGACCCACTCCATCTATAAAGAGTGTTCCTTCAGTTTCTGCGAATCCAGTGGCACCCATTGATTAGACTACCGAAAGTATACTTATACAACCCTAACAAATTGTTACACCATTATTTATTTTCATTATAACATGTATTAATAAAATATTTGTTTTTATTTCATAATAGATACATCTACTAGTAGGAGGTGGGGGCAGGGTCTTACACGCATGTTTTCGGTGTGGAACCGCCGCACACAGTTGATGGTGGACTACAATGAAGATAGTCAGATGATTGAAAAATCAGGGCAGCAATGTCGGTGCTTTTTGGTGATGCTTGCCAAATACTCTGACATCATTTTTGTCACCTCGCTCTCATGGAGACAGCTGCCAAATGAAGTCAAGGATAATTTTTGGGTAGAGATATGGGTAAAAAAATTGTTTTATTTAATGTAATATATTAATTTTTGTATTTATATGAATTAATATTTTGGTTTCAATTGCGGTTTAAATTCCCCGATGGTGAGGGTGCAAGGCCGGCATGTCTAAAGGATTTAGGCGAGCTTTGGAGAGCTTATAAGCATGAGTTGTACAATGGCTGACATACTAGAGTGGGAACAGAGTTATAGGCAGTCCCTACCATGGATGATTGTCCATTAGAACAGTACCTACAGATGATTACTCATTGGGCGACTAGCCAATTTATGGTATTAATCAAATTAGAAGTATTTAAATGAAAATTTTCATGTTTTTTGTTAATACTAATTATTGAAATTTATTTAGGATGCATCTGCAAGAAATAAAAAAACATTGATGCTAAGAAAGAAATCCACACATTATGACGTACTATAATTCCAGATCATGAGAGACAGTAGGTATTACAGTTTATAATCTTTCTTTACGACTTGAACTTTTTATTGCTTCCTCCGTAATTTATTTGATTGCTAAAGTTGTTTTATAATTTCAGTTATAAAATTACTATATTTTTTTGGTGTCCTATTTTTAATTATGGTTTTCTACATTCAATGTCATTGTAGAGGCATAAATTGAATATAGAAGTACATGTGCCTCGAGAAAAACTATTTTTCTCGAGTAGAAAGAAGAAAAATGGAAGTGCAGTTAATGAACCGATTCAGCAGCAGATTGTAAGTTTAACTTTGTAGATTTAAAATTTTAATATCTATTTTTTAACATAATAATCTATTTATATTTGTAACAAACTGATTTAGAGTCCCTTGATTCCTAGGAACCTGACAATTTTGGGCCAAACGATCACTTACATCAGGTGTTGGGAGATGAGCACCCTGGTAGAGTATGCTGCTGACCTAGGAAGAGTATAGTTCTGAAGAGGTATTGGCCCTCTTTAGGTATGATTTTTAGTTCCACTGAGTTGCAGCAGGTTAAGGAACAGTCAGAAGAGGTAGAAAAAAGGGGCAAAGAGACGGAAGAACAGTCTTCTAGGGTAAGCACTACATTTATGAAACTGATGAAAGTTTTACGTCCAACACTTCCACCAGAGGCCATCATTGCTTGTGATGAATATATTTCATTGATGTGTTCTGTATATGGAGTACCAGGTGGTAGTTCTAGTGGTGGTTGAGATGATGGAGAGGAGGAGGCCGAGGCAGAGGAGGAGGGCGATGAGGAGGCCAAGGCTGAGTACGAGGGCGAGGAGGAGGGCAGGGACGATGATGGGGACAATGATGAGGATGAGGGTGAGGGTGACGATGATGGTGATGATAGTGATGGTGATGGGGGACAGATTGATCCACTAAATTTTTGACTGATATTACTAACCTTTGATGTTTATTGATTTATTGTGCCTGAATATATGTGTGATTATGTAGGTCACATTATCTTTATTTTTTATCTATTTTAATGAAATTGTAATTTTTTAGTGGAATTTAGAAAATTTATGGTCTAATTAGAAGTTGATATATTGAAATTATTTTTTTAACCATGAAAAATTTTACTTAGGAAATATGAAAATACCATCCCATGGGTCCGAGACAGCCCCTCGGACAGTCCCCCAACCATCCTCCATGGACCCCGGACATCCCCCAAACAACCCCCCAGATATCCCCCTAGATAGCCCCCCCACCCTCCCCCCTGGACCCTAGACAGCCCCCCACCCTCCTCCCTAGACCCCGGACATCCCCCCCGACCCAACATCCCAACATTGGGTGAGCGACAATTCACCATATATAAAACATCACAAGAATTCATGAAAGGATAAGGACCACCTACCTTGATTCCAGAGACAATCGTACTCTTTATTCGGCGTCTTAGATCCCAATCTAATCTCTCTTTAAAATGGACACCCTTTTAAGTAAAAACAATCGGCATATGAAAAACTGGCCAAATGTATTTGGATTGTGTTGATACTTTAGCATAAGGATACATGGGTCATTTGTGATGTGTATGAATCAACCTCGCCTCAATCCGAGGCACGGTGTCGCTGGTATCACTCAAAGTGTCTCACTTTTATTTTAATAGGACAACATTTTAAGTGAATACAACAACTTGTATAAGGAAAACTGACCAAAAACATTCAGATTCTATTAATACTTTAGGAAAACGATCCATGGGTCATTTTTGACGTGTGTGAGTCAACCCCGCATCAATTTGAGGCATGGTTTGGTCGGTACCACTCAAACTGTCTCACTTTTATTTGAAATGGACAAGATTTTAAGTGGAAAAAAATTGCATATGGAAAACCAACCAAACTCATTCGGATTCTATTTATACTTTAGGAAAATGATCCATGGGTCATTTTTGACCTGTACAAGTCAACCCTGCCTCAATACAAGGCACGGTGTGTCTAGTACCACTCAAATTGTCTCACTTTTATTTGAAATGGACAATATTTTAAGTGAAAACAAAAACTTGCATATGGAAAACCGAAAAAACGTATTCAGATTCTGTTGATACATTAATAAAATTATCCATGGGTCATTTCTGACATGTATGAGTCAACCCCACCTCAATCCAAGGCACGGTGTGTCCAGTACCACTCAAACCGTCTAACTTTTATTTGAAACGGACAGGATTTTAAGTGAAAACAATAACTTGCATACGGAAAACCGACCAAACACTTTCTGATTGTATTGATATGTCAGTAAAATGATCCATGGGTCATTTATGACATGTACGAATCAACCCCACCTCAATCTAAGGATCGGTGTGGCTGTTATCACTCAAAGTGTCTCTCTTTTGTTTAAAATGGACACTATTTAAAGTAAAAACAACAGACATTCGGAAAACTGACCAAATATATTCTGATTGTGTTGATACTTTAGCACACGGATCCATGAGTCATTTGTAACATGCATGAGTCAACCTCATCTCAATCCGAGGCATGGTGTGTCCAGTACCACTCAAAGTGTCTCACTTTTATTTGAAATGGACAATATTTTAAGTCAAAACAATAACTGGAATACAGAAAACCGACCAAACGCATTCAGATTATATTGATACTTTATGAGAATAATCCATGGGTCATTTGTGATGTGTACAAGTCAAACCCGCCTCAATTTGAGGAATGGTGTGTCTGGTACCACTCAAACTATCTAACTTTAATTTGAAATGGACATGATTTTATGTGAAAACAGCAACTTGCATACGGAAAAATGACCAAACTTATTCGGATTGTGTTGATACTTTAGCACAAGGATCCATGGTCCATTCTCACACAATCCACTTCTCATTTGAGGTACTCATACCCCTATTCTAAAACACATGACATTTAATACGCCAATCCCATCCTCAAATAGTGGGTTCTAGGACCAAACCAAAGTCTATTTGGGAACCCAATACCAAAGACATAATTGAATATTCATACCCACTACCCAAAATGGGGATTCATCTTACATCACACCCAGGAGACCAAATTACAATTAGCCACATACCTCCTTATTCCAATTGAAAAGTCTATGAAAAACTTGTAGGCTATTTGGGTAACCCATCTCATATGTCAATATTGGACAATGTTTCCCACTAACACATCAGAAACCATTTATACATGGATACATAGTCATTAGAGGAATATAAACATCCCATGAGCATCCTATAACTCATCCTAGGTCTAAACACATGACCACTACCATTATCTATCTTATGGGTATAATGATCCTTGTCCACTCTACCCAAGTTTTTCTATTGGTTTTAAGATAGTCAACCCAAGACCATGAGTAAACATCTTATGTGCTTCCTATAACATGTAGGTTTTTTCTCTTGTGTTTATTTGTGTTGTGGTTTGAGTGAGGAGTGAATTATAAATTTTGAATATCGTTATTGGTGTTATTGATTTTCAATTCTAAATTTCTGAATTCTGGATGTATTGGATTCTGGCTGTATTGGTAATGAATTCTAAATTTTGAATATTGTTATGTATATTGGATTCTGGATGTATTGGATTTTAATTTTGTATTGTTGTTATGGGTGTTATTGCATTTCAATTCTGGATGTATTGAATTGTGGATGTATTTGATTCTAGAATTTTCTCTTATGTTGTGGTTTGAGTGAGGAATGAATTTTAAATTTCTAAATTTCTGAATTCCAGATGAATTATAAACATCCCATGTAGCCTTTTAGATTCTGGGTGTATGTGTTTTTGGAGGTCATGGAGAGTTGCAGTTTTCAGGTTGGAGGTGGCTGCTGGGTGTTGCTGCTATGGAGCTGCAACATATGTATACCACTGGTTTTCAAAACCGTTGGTAAAGCCCTTTTATGTATATTATACCAATGGTTTTTTATAACCGTTGGTATAAACTTGTACCAACAGTTTTCAAAACTGTTGGTAGATCCTTTGGATGTATATTTTACACTATATACCAACAGTTCTAAACTGTTGGTATAAGGGTAATATATACCAATGGTTTGTGAAACCGTTGGTATATCTCTTACTTTAACAGATATACCAATGGTTTATATAGAACCATTGGTATAAGCTTATACAAACGGTTTACTTGGCCACGGTTTGGGAAACCATTGGTATATAATATACCAATGGTTTCCCAGCATTTACCAACGGTTCTGAACTATTGGTAAAGGGTAAAATTCCAGTAGTGCGTGGTAATTAATTTTTACTATTTATATTAATAGTTTTTTCTAAAATTAAGGTTACCATTTTAGAATTTTTAAATTATTCTGAATAAAAATATTTTATCCATTTTTCTAAATTCAATTCACATAATTGAAAAAATTTAATTTAAAATTAATCATTTATATAAGATGAGATAGAGGGGTTTTGAGAGAAAATGCCTAAAATTTCAGGATGTTTTTATATAAAAACTCAATATAAAAATGCTTCCAATGGCCTAAATTGGATTAACTGATATAAAATTAAACTATTTTTACTTTTAAAAAATTAAAATATAATTTAACATTATAAATAATTTAAACAAAAAGATAATTTTCAATTAAAATTCAGTATTTTTTCAATTTATAAAAAAGAATATTTTCCAAAAAATCTAAGAAATTCACCCTATGATGATTTTGATATGATGATTTAGAAATTTAATTTTATTCGGTAAAATAAATTTTCTAAAATTTTTAAAATTTATATTTAAATTATGTCTGCAAACTTCGACTTATCCTTCTTCTAGAAAATTGAGATTTTTAGAAAACAATTCTTTTTATTCTAAATGATTCTTATTTTATTTATAATCAATAGAAACCCATAATTTTAATATTTTAGTCTAATATATTCATACCCTCCATTACAATGGCTATGTGATAACTATTATGTAAAATAATAAAATTTTAATAAAATTTTATATTTCGTTTAAACTCGGTGTTACGAATAACACAAGCTAAACTCGGTATTGCATGTCACACAAGCTAAACATAGTGTTGAGTGTAGAATAAGATAAACTCAATGTTCCGTGTAATAAAATATGTAGAAGAGATTTCATTTTATTTTAAAATATGTACATCATAATGTCTTGTAGTTTTATATTTACTTTTAAACATAGTGTATCATGTTACATATGCTATTGAAAACAATGTTCTTATTTTAAAATCTTGGGGGGTTAAATCCACCCAATAATGTAAACAATGACAAGGATGCTAGTAAAATGATTCAAAAGAAACCATATGTATCTATTATTGATAAATTTTATTGTATCGGAACTCCAAAAAAGCTATATAAACCCCTAATATCCATAAAATTCATCACACAATACCTAAGAATGACCTCCAACATTTGGATTGTCTGCCCGGATTTTCCATCTACCTGAGGATGATAATATTTTCTCATTATTAACTGTGTTATAAGGGATTACTACAAGTATTTAAAAAATATGACATGTAAACCTAGGGTCACTATATTTTAAAATTGAGACTGGAATGTCGTGCATATTTCCAATCTCCCAAATGTAATGTTTTGACAAGTTTTCTGCTGTGTTTGTTTCATTAATCAGGATGAAGTGAGCTGACTTTGTGAGATGATCCACCATCACCCATATATTATTGTGTTTCTTAACTACCCTTTGTAGACAAATCATAAAATCTGGGTATTTTTTATCTGATTTCCATATGGGAATCAGTAAATACTTCAATATACCCACTGGTTATTGGTGCTCTATCTTGACCAACTGACAGGTGAGTAATCTTGATACATACTCTTCTATAGCTATTTCCATTCACACCCAATATAATTTTTATTTCAAAAAATTGAAAATATTCTATATTCACAAATTAATATCCCATATCTAATGATGGTATGCACAAAGAAGATAATCTTGATAAGCCAAAGGTAAGAATATTTGATCTCTAAACCACAACATTGAACTCCCATATAGTCTACAACCCTCAATAATCTACCCACCATTTAATTTTAACATCATAGTCATATAATTAGGATTAGATGTATAATAAATCCTAACATGATCCACCAAATTAGAAACAAATGAAACTAGAAATAAAGCAACAACATCACCATGGTCCGATAAATCCAGATGCATATTCACTATGACTATTATTAGTTTCAACTGGTATAAAGACTCTTTATCCAACAAATCATATGGATTCCTACTCAACACATACACTACAAATTTCCCTTCACTTTGTGTACACATCAAGACAAAATCAAACATCTACTTATACTCCATCCAGATTTGTCCCCTTATATATAAATCTCTTTTTAGAAAATTTGTGTTAAACTCTTTTGATCTGTAGACACACTGAATTTCTCACCAAATATATAATGACATCAACTATTTAAATCCTTTTCCACAACATCCAATTCAAAATCATGTGTCGGGTATTTCATCTCATGAAACCGTAACTTTTGTAAACTATAATCAATAACATGTTCTAATTACATTAAAACACACCCCAACCCAGATCTTGATGCATCATAATAGACTACATATCCCTCTCTAGATTCTAACAATGTGAGTATAGGAGCATATGTAATTCTAACTGTAATATAGAGAAATTATTTTTGGCATTCCTCATTAATTTGGAAGGGAATTTCCTTCATCATCATTACTTTCATTAGTAATGAAAAATATGAAAACTCACATAAAAACATATATATTATACTAATTAGACACTTAAATATGATAATATTAAATATTTAAATTATAATATTCATGTCATTCAATGTTAATAAAGATTTGTACTAGTGTATTTTAGAATTTTAAAATCTTTTCTTAACATGTTTGTAACTCCTTAAAATGCACTATTACATGGTGCACTTATCAACACCTCCTAAAACACACAATGGTCCTAATTTTATTTTCATATTTTATGTTCATGTATCCAATTATATTATGAAAAATATATCCATATTTAGAAAATAAATTTTCAATTAGGATTTGATCAAAGTGGTCCTTGAACCATGAATATTCTAGGCGAACTGACCTAGACAGCATCCCAATAAAATTATTGTATCTAACAAGTTTCAAGACCATTGATTGTCAAATTTGAAAAAGATATAGACTACACCATGTAGAAAATTTCATTCAACAGTTTCTATAGCTAATTATAATTTTTTTATGGAGTTCAAGGCATCCCAAGTTGAAGATGAAATTCTAGGTAAGATTATATGGATTGAAAAAACAGACTACCAATTCGATCATATCTATTAAAAAATATCCAATTGGGATAATTTTTTTATTATTTTAGGGGTAATAAAAATATTCAATTTCTTCTTCTATGCCCTCCCTAATTCATATATCAAGATTCTTTGTTTGGACACATATGTCAGAGGCATGCAAGCTGGATTCCATTTTAGGTGAAGCATGGAAAATTTCGTATTTGAAAAACATTCCACCATCGTAGTCCTACAAAAATAAAGTTAGATGACTTGGAATAATTATGGATCAACCCAATAATATTAAAATATCTATTTTAGGTAGCAGTGGTGAAGTATTTATGGGATTCTTGGTGTTTTATTCATTATAATGTTATTCACCCACATTATCATTGTAATCGCATTTCTTTCTCATATAAGTTGTTTGAATCACAATTTTTTTTAATAATATTTCTTCAATTTATCTTATTTTGTTCTTCATATATCATGTTTATACTATTTCCTCAATTTGTGATGTTACTCATAAATTTTTTCAATATTCATCACACAATGTTGGAGTTATTTTTATTTCACTGTTTCTCTACTTCAATTATAACATCATGAGTCTACATCCCAATTCCATTAAGAGCATAGAATAAATGGAGGGATAAAACTCTTATGTGTTGATATAATATATTATAAGGGGTCTGTATTGGATGTTATTTATCACTATATGAATTTATAATCACTTTTTTAATTTATAATTTCATTTTATGATTTTAATAATTATTCTTCTTTGTTTAATTTAAATGCAACAAACTTCAAGTGATAATATGAACCTTTACCTTGGAGTGCAGATAAAAATGATCCCAAAAGTGTATATGTTATTTGAACTAGGGTGTGTTGGTATTAGAACAATATGTGATCATGGTAGTTTTACTTTTTTGAATAAACCCATCTCAAATTTAAGAATTTAAAATATTCTAAAAATAAATTCATCCAATCCACCCCAAGAAATAACCTAGGATAAACTCATTCACACAAATTGAATTCACTTAGGTATCTTAGTGTTAATTTAAAATATCTTAAAACAAAATAAAAATATTCAATTATTTTCCAAAACAATCCATATACTTCACAGTTCTATGGGTTTCTTCTATGGTCTCTGTAGAATTGACAACCCAAGATACGCTATGAGCATCCCCTTCAACCCTAAAAACATTGGAAATTTTGGGAAAGACCAAATTTTTGCACGATTTATAGGGATATAATTTAGTCCTATTAATACTCTTTCTATTCTTCCCATTTCTATTGTATCACCCCAATTTCTCTTATCTTTTTTCCCTTATATTTTTCACTTTTCACGGTGCATGTATGCCTATACTAATTACCAATAAAATGGTATAGTTAGGGTTGATAGACCTGGGGTTAGGGATTCGAGAATTCCTAGGGGTCTGGCCCCATTAGATCCTAATATAATTAATACTCTAAATTCAAAAATTAAACCCATCATAGAGGGTCTTCAAAGAAACAAACTCATAAAACTGGGTCAGAGCCAAAATGGAAATTTAAATAAGACAACCCCAAACATGGAGAATGTTTTCAATCAAACCATGAATGACTACCTCAAAACTTTCTGGGCCAATGTACCCTCAGGAATTATAAATGATTACCTAGAATAATACTACTCTTTATTTAAACCACATTTCCTAAACCTCCTTCCATCCTTCCATGCGTTGGACATGAAATTGGCATGCCTTCATGTGAAGCAATTCAATGAAATTGTTGAAACCATATTCCGGCACATAGACTTGAGTCATTTAAAATGATCCTATATCTATTCTCACTGAAATATTGAGAATATAATTTTTAAAAAAATATTATTCCTACATCAATCAACTATTGGGACCAATTATGAAGAGAATTTGAAAAAAATACTACCCCCATCATAAAACAATTTCATTTTATCAAACTTAGTAACGGTATGAAGACAAGCATAACATGATATCTCACCATGGACCATCAATACTAGAACATGTTTGGATATTATATGAAGGGTTGGTTCTAAGAAACAAACAATTCATTGACATGATTCATAATAAAACCTTCAAAAAATCCCAAAATGATGTATATGTGTTTCTAAAAAGTCTATCCAAACAAAACCAAACATGGGGAACATCACCTTACTTTGAGAATCCACCCAAATATAGAGTAATTCACACTATTAACGAAGAATAAATTCTTAGGTAAAACATTATTAACTCGTTATAAAGGTCGAGGAGATCGATCATATGAAGGTCCAATAAATGCAAACTACTAACATGTTTCCACAATTTGTGAAAAAAATGACCAAAATCTCAAAAAAATCCCAAACATCCCTTCCATAAAGGATTTTTTTAGGTTTACCTCTAGAGGAGGTCAATTCTATGAAATTTTAGAATCCAAAATATAAAAACCCTATCAATCCACAGTAAAATGGAAATCTAGGATTATATTGGATGGATAACCAAAAACTCATCCAATAACCCAGTTAGCCAAATGGACCAAACCCCTACCCTACATGAAATTTTCTAACCCATAATGATTTCCAAAAATAACAATTCCAATACCAATATCCTCCTCTATAATACCAATAATCCATCCAGCAACACATTCAACAGCCAATCCAAAAACCAAATTATCCTCCTGGGATAACCCAAAAAGTAGAATCCCCTATCCAGTATGTCCCTCTTCCAATACTTGATCATTTGTTTAAAAAATGGATAAAATGAACTCATATGTCTTGTCCCATAAACATGAATTGTAAACCATTAAAATTGGAAAGTCACCCATGTATACTCAAGTTGTCGCATCCCTAACCACAAGGCGATAATCTAGTTACACACAAACCTCTCATGAACAACTAAAAGAATTAATTATCTTAATAATTCAAAAATACAATGAAAAACATGGAAAAACTATTCCAGGACCATTAAAAATTCAAAATCACATGAAAATGAGGAAGAACCCCCTACATATTCTAAGAAATCCACTGAGAATGTGACTGAACCATAACCACACCAAATAATCAAACAACCAGGTCCCTTCCCTCAATGCATGAGAGGAAAATGTAAACCAGAACAGAATGAATCTTTGGGGGAAATATTCAGTAAGGATAAGTTTAACATTCTCCTTCTCAATGCAATAAAAACCATTCCTTACTACTCCCTGTAACTTAAGGACTTTTGAACTTTTAAAAGTAAATTTTCACATAAAAACAAAGACCTTTTGGCAACTAATGTGAGTACCACAATTCAAGATACCATTCCTCCTATGTTGAATGATACAACATTCCTATGCATAAATGTTGAGTTTGGAGAGAACAAAGTTTTACAAGATAACAAACACTATAAAACAATATCATAACTGAACTATAGATATTTCATGCTAAAGCTTGTGGCAAGTGTCAAAATGAAACTCAAAAGTAAAGACACTGAAAACTACCAAGTGAGTCACAAATTACTTTTGGGTCTCACATCCATGATCCAATTTGACTTGATCATCTAAGACATGTCCTTTTACCTTAACTTATCCTATAACTAAGAAATCTATTCGGGTACTGAATAGGGAGCCCGACTGGTGTATTAGTACAACTCAATAGGCTACCACTATTTACATCTAAAAAAATACTAGTTAATAACAATATGTATAGTTATATGAAGAATAAAATATAAGCAATAAAGTAAAAAGTTCATATTTATTAAATTATTCTTAATTTAACCACATAACAACAATTTTCATAAGGACACCTGAACCATATAATATCTATGAATTCCATTGTAACTATTAATATCCCATAATACATTATTTAAATCCAATGTTACCATTCATCACTTCATAATTGAATTATATTTTTACCATTAATTTTTCAAGTCACATGTGAATTCTATTGTTACAATTCACAATTTCAAGTCATATGTGAATTCCATTGTAACCATTCACCATTTTAAGTCACATGTGAATACTATTATTACCGTTCACCATTTTAATCAGACGTGTGAATGTCATTTTTCCTTTCACCATTTCAATTACACATGAAATCCATTGTTACCATTAATCATTTCAATGTCACATATGAATTCCATTGTTACCATTCATCATTTCATAATACAACATTAATTAATTCTATAATTAATTAATCACTCCTACCCAATTAATAATTTTAAAATTATTAAAAAACATTAAACCCCTTAATTAATTCATCAATTAATTAAGAATATCATCCCCTTTAATTAAGTCTCCAATTAATCAATCACATGTATCTTATTTCTAATTCAATGATTATTTTGTCACATCAATACCATTTATTAATTAAATAATTAGTTATGCACATCATACACTTTAATTCATTCACTAATTAACTAATCACATGTATCTCATTACTAATTAAACAATTAGTTTATCTCATCAATAACCATAATGATCACAAGAATATCTAATAATTAATTATACAATTAATTATCTCAATTTTACAACATCAATATAACTATAATTAATTCAATAATTAATTATTCAATTCACAATCCCAAAATCCCATAATTAGTTCAACAATTAATTATTCAAAATATATATTTCCAATATCCCCAATTTCACATTTCTCCCAATGAATTAATTCCCCAAATTAATTAATTAAATAAAGAAATCAATTTCAAATAATTCAATAGAAATTCTATAATTACATACAAATAATTGAAATAAATAATTTTGGATTTAAATTATAGGCCACCGACATCAATTTGACAATACATGCTTGCCAGTAGAAATCCCCAATTTTAGCAAAATAACAATGTATAATGAGATATACGTCATAAAACTAAATTCAATATCATGTGAATTAATATCCATCAATTCTAGTTCTATATACACAATCCTAGATCTAGATTCAACCAAATATAGGGAATAACAACGCTACAATGTATGGGAGAAGAACATAAATTTGAAAGTAACCCACATGAGATGAGATCTTATTATTAAGAGAGATTAGATATTTAATATAGTATTTGGATTGCAAATAACACGGGTTTGAAAGGCTTGGAATTAGTTCGATAGGATCCAAAATTTGGAAAAGGAATTAGGGGTTAAAATGGGGGATTGAGATAATTTAAATCTAATTTTGGGGGATTCAAATCGCATATGTATAGTTTTTTACTTGGGGTATAGGTTTTCCCCTAACTGTGAACCTTACTATGTGACCCTTATAGGGGGATAAAAGGTTTCTCCTTTTATGGGGTACATTTTGAAAAACTGTGTGCTAGCCATGCAAAACCTCTCTGTCCTGGGTTTCACGGTTTGATGGGCCAAGGCACACAGTTAAGTATAACCGTACACCAACCATGCATTACCATATTTTCTCCATTTTTCTCAAATTTTTACTCAAAAAACCCCCATTGTAAAACCTATAAAAAAAGTACTCAACATGTTGAAAAACGAGTACCTATAAATGAGCTTGGAACATCTCTAGAAAATTTTATCATCTTAAAATATCCCCACCTTGTAGCATCTCATCCTCAATCTATACTCCCAAGAATCTATAAGATTCTAAGTCAAAAATATCAGGACTCTAGGCCCTCATTTCATCTTCTATATTCAAATTTTCATACTAAACACTTCCATGTTTCCACAATAGATGAACTATCAGCATGATATTCCTTAATAACACCATCTCACTGTGATCTAACACATTTATCAGATGTTTCTCAAAGTAAAAAATATATCTCAAACTCATCATCGTCCACTTACATCACATTATAGGGTTCGGGGTGATGCTGCCAAGATTGGGAAACATGGAAAAAATTCAACATAACATTGTATCTTTGTGGAAGATTCAATCACTACAGCACTGGCTCAATTCTTTCCATAACGTCAAGTGGTCCAATGAACCTGGGCACCAGCTTGACTTATCTCTACGTTCTGTGAAAAACCAATCTTAGAGACACCCAGAAGAATACATGATCACTTTCTATAAACTCTAGGGGCTATCAATGTGTGTCAACATATGAATTCTTTATACTCTAATTCATATCCATATTCCTTCTAATGAGTTGTACCTACTCCGATGTACCCTACACGAGACTCGGTCCCAAAAACTATGACTCAACTATCTCTATCAGGCACTGGGTTGATCTACATGGCCTACCATAAAGTTCCTCACATGGTTCCATCTGTATAGTTTCCATATAACTTTTTTCATTACAAAAATACACTAGAGAATGGTTTTTCTCCTGAGGCCAACCAAATTAAAGAACACAACCTCATAGCATATCCTCAAGAACCTGTATATTATGATCTGACTTCCCATCTGTCTGTAGGTGGAATTTCCTACTCAAAAATACTTGTGTACCAAGCACCTTATACAATTCCTTCTAGAGGTGTGATGTAAAATGTGAGTTGCGGTCTGGAATAATAGTATATGTCACCCCATGCAAACGGTCTATCTACTAAACATACAGTTCTCCTAAAAGATCTTCTGAGAAAGTCTCCTGTATAGTAAAGAAATGTTTCACCTTTGTCAAATGGTCTACAACCAACCAAATGCCTTCATTATTCTAAGGTTTCCTAGAGAGACCCACCACTAAATCCATAGTAATGTCATCCCACTTACAATCCATAATGTACAATGGATGTAGTAAACCCCAAGGTCATTGTTACTTAGTCTTTACCTGCTGAAAGATGTAGCATTGTGTCGTGAACCATACAATCTAGTTTTTCATGCTTGTCCACCAAAACTATCGTTAATGGTCATGGTACATTTTTCATTACACTTGGATATACTTCCCACTTATTGGAATGAAACTCAGTCATAAACTCCCCCCATGTACTCTTAGACACACCAACACAATTCCTAAAATAAATTATCTCATCCTTATCTATGATCCAATATGTGGGTGACTACCCACCTTCAATACATTCCCTTAGGTTCAATCATTCTGGATCCTCATATTGTCTATCCCTTATCAATATAAAAAGTTCATACTCTACTAAAACTTATACTAGATTCATCTGTTCCTTAATATCTCAAAACACTACATGCATCTTAGCTCAAAAATTCACCATCTTCCACTCAGCACAAGACTCCTAAACTATGTGAGTCTGAGATTTCTTGCTCAAAGCGTCAACCACAATATCTCCCTTTTCTTCTGTATATGCTAGCTCAAAATAAAATTACTACATATGCTCAACCCACCTCCACTGTCTATTTTCAAGTACCTGTGTGAAAATAAATACTTCATGCTCTTATGATCTATATACACTATAAAATTTTCACCCAACAGATAATGCCACCAACTCTTTAAAGAATAAACTACTGAAACTAACACATTGTTTTTTATAGGGTAGTTACATTCATGGGGCCTAAATTGTTGAGACCCATACTCTACCACTAAAACTCCCTATATCAGCAGTTCTCTTAGTATAATCCCAAAAGAGTCAAAAACATCAAATATTCCTCACTTGAATTAGGTATAATCGTGATATTCATTCATTTCAAGTGATTCTTCAACTCATGGAATACATTCTTGAATTCTTCTAACCATTCAAACTTTATCCTTTTCTTGATCAAACCCAAAAGAGGTATTGAAAATATTGAAAAGTCATGAATGAATAAATTTGAATATATACCTAACCCCATAAAGCTATAGATATTGAATACGTTTTTCATATTCTACCAAGAAACAATTTCCTAAACCTTATCTAGGTCCACTGACACACCTTCCCTCAAGATTATATGACCCAAGAAGTGTACCCGATCAATCCAAAACTAAAACATAGAAAGCTTGGTATGTATTCAATGTTATCCTAGTGTACTCATGATGATTTCAAGATGTTGTTCATTATCTTCATGATTCTTGTATTACTCCAAGATGTCATCCACAAACACCACTAAAAACTTATCCATATGTTTATGGAATATTTTGTTCATGAAGTCCATAAACATTACTATTGTGTTCATCAACCCAAACGGCATTATAAATAAATCATAATGGCCATACCTGATTTTAAAGGTAGTCCTCAGTATATCAATAGGTCGAACTATCAACTGATGAAAACCTAATCTCAATTCAATCATTGAGAAAAAACAATCTCCTCTCAACTGGTTAAATAGATCATCGATACGCATAAGAGGATACTAGTTATTCACTATCATCTGGTTCAACATCTGGTAGTTAACACACAAGCATAAGGTTTTATTTGCATTATTAGAAAACAAAAATAGTGAACCCAAAGGTGAAAAACATGGTCAGATAAACCCCTTATCGTCCAAATCTTCCAGCTAAGTCTTAATATCTTAATTCTCTTTTAGTGTCATTCTGTATAGTGGGATAGAAACCAGATCATCCTCGATATGAGCTCAATCATAAATTTCATATCTATATCAAGTGGAATATCTGAGAAGTATTCAAAAAACACATCCTAAAATAGTTCCACTACTATTGTAAAGACATCCTCTTTTATACCTCTATCACCCAAAGACAAACTAGAAATATGGGCGATAAGATCCTCTAGTTTCTTGTGAACTAGCCTTACACAACCCACATTGATATCCCACTATCCATTTTAAATGTAACTATCACTCATAGAATATGTAGAGGTCAATATCCTTCAGTAACAATCTATGAGGTCATAATATGTTACTAAATAGTCCATAACCAAAATTAGTTCGAAGCTTGACATATCAATAATATAGAGATCCCATAGAAAATGATACTCCCCATCCTCGAAAGAACACCCCTCATGCCAGTAGGTGTCTCTAGACCATACTCCTAATAGTTCATCTATCATCAACACCCAACTCATGAACTCCACCTCTAGGATCAAACCATTTAAAAAAATTATAAATAAAGTAATGAGAGGCACTGATATTGAATAAGGCACATGGAAATGTAGAAGCAACAAGAATAGTTCCTCTCACTATCGATGTTCCAGCCTTGCTATCCATAACTATTGGATAAATGGAATGCATCTGTCCTGCCCCAATTACCAGTTATGTAGTCTCATCCACATGTGTTGCACCACTCTACTAGTATGGGCTCTCTTTCCTAAAAGTACCTCATCCAAAACCTCTACCACCATGACCATTGGAACTCAAACTGCTAAACTGATATGGTGTAAAAGATCCCATTCCCACACCCTGGTTCTGTCTATCTTCTCCATCACTAACTATCTATCACCTATTCCTATAAAACTTCTTTAGATGTAACATATTATAGGAATATTGGCACTCTACTCGTGGTCGGGAACAGTATCTATGATAGTGGCCCTACCGACCGCACTGGTGATAAACAATTCGGGTAAGGTCCTAAGTAACTGATCCTCCCCCCTGACTACTTTTCGTGTTATCCCCCAGCCTAAAAACCTCATAGTGGAACTTATTACTCTTGAAATATGTACCTCTTTATCATCAATAGATAACCACATATCATTCATTAGAATCCTCCTTGAGGTTCCCCTCAACTAAGAAATCTTGATCTACCACCTCATTAAACCTATTTAACCGAAATATGTTAACTTTAGGAAATAATATCACATTTAAGTCCATCCTAGAAATAACTCTACATAGTTGTCTTATCCCCTTCTAACACTAAAGAAAAGTGCTACAAATCTACAATGCATCTAGCATAGTCCTGAAGGTTCCAGGCATAGTGGAAGTGTGGTTGGGATGGTACCCAACATCGATTTTTACCATGATCAATGATTATTCCGGGATCAATATGACGATGAACACTAGTCTCCACAGAATATGATCAAATATTTAGATAAAGAATAAATAGGCCCAAAAATATAGAGAGGTTCTTGCACATCATGTTTATAATTAATTTAATTAATTTCATAAAGAAAAAATAATACCTTTATCTTTGGTATTTTTTTCATTGATGATGTTGATCTTCCAGAATGACCCTTCTGTATTATATCATTGTGCTTGTAAGGATCCAAACTAGAATCCCTCTAGCGGTGATCCACATGTGCTCTGATGGCCTCTAATCGACACCTCTCATTCTCCGGGTGCTAGTGCGGAGAAGCGAGTGTATTGTGTCGGTCGTTCTTGATCGCTTTTTCTTTGGCCTTGAAGAACGTCTCTCGTTCTTGAGAGGGGAGAAAATAGGATTTGAGAGAGAAATTTTTTGGCTCAATAATTCTCAATTCAACAGGTGTGTGGTGTGGTGTCTGACACAATAGGCATACTTTCCAATTTATATACATGGAATTTTAGTTACAATATTTAATTACACAACAAAAATTAAATACATTCATGAACTTAGAGAAAACCCATGCATTTAATTATAATACCATGTTATTATTTATGGTGCCCCAACTTGCGCAAAATGGAATTATAAATAAAATCTTGCATCATAAAATAATAGCAGCGTTATTTTAATTTGTGCCAACTAGTTAAATAATTATTTACTGTCTTGCAAATAATTATTTCACTATCGGACCAACCTTGTTCTGCTTGAACTCCAATTCCATTTATTGAACACCTGAATAAATAAATAAATAAATTATTCTATTAAATAAATATTTTATTTACAAACTAGTAAATAAATATTTATTAAATGTTCAATAAAATAAATATATATTTTTTATTTAATTTATGTGATCATTGTAACTTGAATAAAATTATTCCACGATCATGAGAATAATATTTATTTTATTAATTAAATTCAAATATAATTTAACTGATACCACCAAAAACACTTAGTGTGTGACCATCTAGGATTCTTTCTTGTTGGCATTAGGCGGGCTTGCCTAAAGTCCAAGAGTATTGTCTAGAAATGGGTCATGGAACCCAAGAGAAAGAACATAAAGTTTCAACAACGACATCCACATATGAATGCTCATTGTGTAATATAATCCCTTTTTTGCAATATCTCATCATGCAGATTTCATGATTGTGTCCTCAAATTTTATGCTTGATACATCATTCTTTGAATACCTAAAATAAACTCTTCTGTACACCATGACCATGGAATTTTTCATGACGCTTCTATTTTAATCAAAGGGATGAGATATCAACTTCGATAAATGGATGGGAAAAATCCTTCCTCAACTTATCCATTAATAACATTCCACTTGTGACGCACCCAACGTACCCTACTTCCCGCGAACTCTCTGTGTGACGGTTTTAGTCAGTAAATAAAAGTGCGTAAGTCATGACACGTATTAATGATAATCTTAAAGTCTAAGAATCATTACACACGCTCGTAGATAGAAATATATGATGACACCAAAACATGAGGAATTCCTACTAGCGGGTTTGTTCTCATAATCTCCTATCTTAGAGATTAAAAAGTACGAACTTCATGAGAGGAAGTCTCATCTGCTTACAAGTACTCGCACCTAATGGTTTGCATGATATGCGTCCCATCATAGCATGTCATCCAATCATATAACTAGATTTAAGTATATTGTTATAGCATTTCAAGGTTCTCATCATACGAGGGAACTTCCATGACCTTATCAATGCAACAAATACTCTAGGACATTATTACATTATAGTCATGTAGAACAATGAACAATATGTAATAATACCTTAAATATACATGTAATCAAAGTAAAACCAATTGAGTCTAGGACACCAACTCTTAAAAACTCCCACTTGAACTAGAGCCAATTTCCTATGACTTTTAGTCCGCTAGACCTCACATGATGATCACGTTTCTACTGAGTCAAGGATTTAGTCAAGGGGTATACCACATTGTCTTCCATGGAAATACTACTCACTGAAACTTCACCTCTCTGAGAAAAATCCTTCAAGAGATGATACTTATAAAGTATGTGATTCGTCCGCTGATGTGACCTTGTCTCTTTTGCGAGAGCCACTGCTTCAGTATTATCACGGTACAGTGTGATGGGATCTTTACTGCTAGGTATCACATCTAGCTCTTGGATGAAGCTTCGCATCCAAACTGAGTCTTTAACTTCCTCATAAGCTACAATATACCTGGACTCTACTGTATAATTTGTGACCACACTCTGCATTGAGCACTTCCAGCTCAATGCACCTCCATTTAAAGTGAAGATGTATCCCATTTGCGACTTCATGTCATCGTAATCAGTCTAGAAACTAGAATCTGCATATCCTATGATGACTAGTTCTTCATCTCCTCCATAAACCAGGAACATATCCTTAATACACCTCAAATAATTTAGGATAGTCTTGACTGCCATCCAATGGTGGGAACCTGCATCAGCTTGATATCATCCTACCACACTCAATGTTTAGGCGACATCTAGCCTAGTACATAGCATGGAATACATGACTGACTCAATCGCTGATGCGTATGGAGTCCTTTCCAATATCTTTCTTTCTTCATGTGTCTGAGGACACATTTTCTTGGAATGATGAATTCCATGTGATGCTGGAAACAATACCTTCTTGGATTTTTCCATACTGAATATCTTCAGTATTTTATCAATGTTTGTATTTTGACATAGGCCTAGGAATCTCTTGGATCAATAATGATGTATTTTGATCCCAAGAATATACACTTCCTCTCCCAAGTCCTTCATGGATAAGCATTGATTCAACAATGCCTTAACAGACTGTAATACTGGTATCTCATTTCTAATAAGTAATATGTCACCAGCATATACTATTAGGAAAATGACTGCACTCCCACTAAACCATTTGTAGACACAAGGCTCACATTCATTCTTGATAAAACCAAATTCTTTTATGACTTCATCAAAATGAATGTTCCATGACATAGATGTTTTCCTTAAACCATAAATGGATATTTGCAACTTGCATACCCTATTAGAATCCTTCAGAGTCACAAACCCTTCAAGTTGTGTCATGTAGAAGTCTTCCTGAAGGTTCCCATTATAGAATGTTGTTTTTACATCCATTTTCCAAATATCATAGTCATGGTAAGATGTAATGGAAAGTAGAATTCTTATGGATTTCAGCATTGCAACAGGTGATAATTTTTCATCGTAGTCAATTCCTTAATTCTATTTAAAACCTTTTGCAACCAGTCATGCCTTATAGGTATTAACTTGTCCCTCCATGTCCTGTTTCTTCTTGAATACCCATTTGCAACCAACAGGATTTACATCAACTGGAGGATCTACCAAAATCCAGACTTGGTTTTGGTACATTGAATACATTTCAGAATTCATGGATTATTTCCACTTGGAAACATCTATGCCACTTACTACTTCCTTATAGGTTAGAGGATCATTATTATCAACTAATAAAGATTCACCATCCTTGGTAATAATAAAACCATACCATTCAGATACTCTAACCTCTCTTGTACTCATACAGAGTACTTGTATCTCTGGAATAGATTCTTCTTCCACGGGGCTTTGTGGAATCGGTTCCTGTACCAACTCTTATGTACCTTGAGCCTTGACTTCATCGAAGTCTATCTTGCTCCCACTATCTCCTTTGGATATTTGCTCCCTATCATGAAATATGGCATGTATTTCCATTATAAGATTTTTTTTCTAAGGGGTTGTATAGTTAATATCCCTTTGTTTCCTTAGGGTATCCTATAAAGGTACACTTTGTGCCTCGGGGTGTGAGTTTGTTACCTACAGAGCCCTTAAAAAATTCTTCGCTACCCCATAAATGTAAATTCGATAAAATGGATTTTCTTCCACTATAGAACTCATATGGAATACCATTTATCGATTTAGTTGTTACTTGGTTTAGTATGCATGCCACTGTTTGTAACACATATCCCCTAAAGGATAATGGAAGACTCGCCTGACTCATCATTGATCTCTCCATGTCCAACAGGGTGTGGTTTCTACTTCCTCTTACACCATTCCATTGGGTCATGTTTTGAGGATTGAGTTGGGATAGAATCCCAAACTCCCATAAGTAATCAATGAATTCTTGATTAAGATATTCTCCACCTCGGTATGAGTAGAGTTTCTTAATCTTCTTACCCAGATGGTTCTCAACTTCATTATTGTAATCTTTGAACTTATCAAAATAATCCGACTTATACCTCATTAATTATATATATCCATATCTACTAAAATAATTAGTAAAATTAATGAAGTATGATTAACCTCCCCTTTCTTTAACTGTAAATGGTCCACACACATCGATATAAACCAATTCAAGATGTTCTTTAGCCCTTTCAGCTTTCCCACCAAATGGGAATTTGGTCATTTTTCCTTGTAAACATGCATGACATATTCTAAGTGGTTTTAGTTCGAATGAATCTAAATATCTATGTTGATGTAATTTGGTCAAGAATTTCTCATTTACATGACCTAGGTGGTGATGTCAAAGTTGGGTGTGGCATGAGCAATGTGAAGTATCTTTTTTATCAATTGCCATTACTTGGTTTGCGTAATCCAACACATAAAGTCCGTTGTATAAATGTTCCCTACCATAACAAATGTTACCCATGTAAAAGAAGCAAAATCCATTTCCAAACTTGAAAACAAATAAATATGTATCTAATATGGATATAGAAATAATTTTTTTAGTAACAGACAGCACATAATGACAACCCTTTAACACCAAGATCATCCTAGTTGGCAATGTGAGGTGGTAGTCCCCGACAGTTACATCAGCTTGTCTGGATCCATTGGGTACTTGTAGATCTACCTCCCCTCGATCCATCTTCCTGAATCTACTTGGTTCCTATATTTGGATACATAACTGAGCACCACAAGCTGTATCTAATACCCAATTTTTAGAAACAGATAGATTTCATTCGATAACAAATGCACCTGAATCTTCCCCTTACTTCTTAGGCCTGGTGCATTTCTTCTTTCGGTGTCCCTTCTTTCCACATGCGAAACAAACAGCCTCTTATTCCCTTGCCTCCCATATGATCTTCCTTTTCATGGAAGACCGTTAAGAAGCTTTGGTCTTAAATATCTTTGTCTTCTCTTTCCTCTTATTCACCATAAGGACAAAAGGCTATTTTTATTTCATATCTTTGTCCACTTGGTGAATGAGAATATGAAGATCAGATAGAGACTTCTCAATGTTGTTCATATTGAAATTGACAACAAAGTTAGAGAAGCTCTGAGGGAGTGATGCGATAATGAGATCAGTGCCCAGTTCTCCAGGGATTTTAATCCCCAAAACCTCTAGGCACTCAATTTAGCCAATGAGCTTTACTACATGAGGCCTAGCTAGGGAACCTTCTCCAAGATTAGTCTAAAAGAGTGCCTTAGATATCTCAAACCATTCTTGTTTTTCTCTCTCCTGGTAAAGACCATGGAGGTGTTTGAGCATGCTATAAGCATCCATGTTTTCATGAGACATCATGAGCTCACTAGAAATTAATGATAGCATCAAACATTGAACGTTGACTGCATCATTAATATGTTTCTCATAGATCAAGATTTCCTCATCACTTGCCTATTTGTCAAGAGGATCAGGTAATGCTGACTCCAGCACGTAAGACTTTCGTTCATGGCGTAGGATAACCCGAAGGCGTCTAAACCAATCATGGAAGTTACTATTGGTGAGGATGCTATCTTTATCCATAATTGATTGTAGGGATAGTGTGGTTGACGATTTTTTCATTTTTATTCTACAATTAAAATAGAAAATCATTAGTATTTTCTTAATTACATTTTATAAGAAATAAAAAAAATTATTAAGTCTCCCACTATTTTATCAAGTCCCAATATCCCTCACCATTAAACTCGGAATGTCCGGTTGCCATGATATTATAGTGGAAAGGATACATATTCCCCTTTGTATAACCCCAACAAGGGTTCTTCAAGCTATTAGAAGGTATTTAGGTAGTCAGGTCTTAGCCAACTGCAGGCTTGAAACTCCTTGATATGCTGAGTGGATTCCCCATTCCTGAAATCATGACTTTGGATTTCCTCAACTCTTACCTCCAATATTAGACCATGTCTAGCAAGGGATACTCCTCTTTATTTAATATGGTTAATTCAACCTGACACCTTTTATAAGGTCTTCATGTATAAAAGTAAGTGTCCCTACAATGGTGGTCAAACACATAGTTTTATTGATTTTTTCCTTAATCAAGTAACGGAAGGCTTGTTCTGACTTAATATTTTATTTGAGGGATTTTTTTATCTCTTATTCATGAATTGATTATTATCATTATCACATGCTTGTTAATATTAAGTGGAACTTAAGTGATTAACCATGTCTTGATAATATTTATGCATAAGTCTAGTTTATTTTATTTCCATCTTGCATGCTTGTTTAATTCATTAATTATGTGATCGTGACAACACATCCATAACGATAAGCCATGCAACTTATAGAAATAAAATAATGTAAATGGCATGATCATGATCTTTTCTAATGGTTAGTTTATCTAGCTTTTGATAAACTAACCCTGACTTATGGGAGAACACCATGAACATTTGGGGTTCGTGTTTACAGCTTCCACCTATCCACCTCTATTTCTCCAGGGATTGGTTTTGTCTCGGCTCCATCTTGAACTACCTTCACTAGCTTGGGAGTACCATCCATTACGTATTCCTTTTTTTAACTCACATCTAGGTAAGGGGTAAAAAGGGGGTTTACATAAAAGAAACCTTGGGCATGAAGGCCCGACATATTAATGAGGAGAAGGATCGCTTGCCAAAAAATTTAATTCAAATAAATAAATTAAAACAAACCATCCACATACAAAGGTCTTGGTCTAGCTCATGATCATCCATACATGAAATGATATTTACGCATAAATAAAACTTGAAATAAATTCTTTAATCATTCTTGTTTAAGATAAATCACACTCGAATCAATAAATTATCATCTTTAATTAATCAATCCCTTTATATTGAACCCTCTTCTTAATTTCCTTGAGATTCTCATCCATCATAATTTTAATCAAATAAATTCATTTGAATTTATCTTTGTACATAACTTGTACCTTTGAGGAAACTAGTGAATTCCTATTAATAACTACCCAATGAGTAGAAATGAACATTACGCAGATGTTAAATTAAACACATATATATAAAACACCTATCACGTGTTGTGCCTCAGTTTTATTCCCTCATGATGGTACATGTCTCAAGGGTTTGTATAATATAATAATAAATTTTAATAAATCTGCGTAATTTGGATGAGTACACAACTTGTAGTTCCAACTACACGGTGTGTGTTATTTTTCACCATCTATCCTGAGTACACGCCCGAGGAAACATCGTGTGAGTATACTTTATAAATCTTCAGAGTACACAGCATGTCCAGTGGGCCACACACCGTGTAGTTCCTCGTTACATTGTCTCCATCCGGGAAAGCCATGTATGGGGTACATGGTCCAACCCTAACCCAAAGGGACTACACATCATTTCCATTGGGCCAAATGGTGTGTAATTCTAAAACCACGTGCCACCTGTTCCTGGTCAACAAATTGAGTCATTTAATACTCAAAAAGACTGCAAGACATGACTTGGTTTAGCGGACCGATCCGATGAATTGAATCTGGACTACACGGCGCGTACTGCCGAATACACACTGTGTGTTATGGTGTTGTACGGCCAGGATGCTTTCGAACCTCCGAATGATATCCTCTATTTTATTTTAATCAAAATTAAAAGAAATTATCATTTTTATAAGGTGAACGAGAAACGAAAGAGGAGGAATAGATCTCGAGATTCAGATATGCAGAACGATTAACTTGAATTGAAACAACTAAATTATTAAATGTGTAATTCATCAAAGAAATATTTAAATAATTATAAACTATAATGTAACCACTCTGATACCCCTTGAAGGTTCTGGTTGCAGTGGAAGCACGGTTGGGAAGGTACCCAACATTGATTTTTACCATGATCAATGATTATTCCGGGATCAATATGACGATGAACGCCAGTCTCCACGGAATGTAATCAATGATTTAGAAAAAGAAGAAATAGGTCGAAACCTCAGAGGGGATCTTTCACATCATGTTTATAATTAATTTAATTAATTTCATAAGGTAAAATAATACATGTATCTTTTGTATTTTTCTTCGATGATGATGTTGATCTTTCGGAACAACCCTTCTGGATTATCTCCTTGTGCTTGTAAGGATCCAAACTAGAATTCCTCTAGCGGTGATCCACACGTACTAATCATAATATTAATGTCTAATGATTATTACACATGCTCAGAGATAGAAATATCCAATGACACCAAAACATGTGGAATTTCTACTAGTGGGTCTTTTCTCATAATCTCTTATCTTGGAGATTACCAAGTGCAAACTTCATGAGAAGAAGTCTCATCTGCTTACAAGTACTCACACTTGATGGTCTGCATGCTATGTGTCTCATCAGAGCATTTCATCCAACTATAGAACAATATTTAAAAGTATTGGTATATTATTTCAAGGTTCTCATCATAGAGGGGAACTTCCAGGACCTTATCAATGAAAAAAATACTCTAGGATATTATTACATCATAGTCATGGTAAACATTGAAAAATATGTAATAATACATTAAATGTCCATGTAGTCAAAGTAAAACTAGTTGGTTCTAGGACCCCAACTCTTACAAGTCTATCATAGACATAATCCCATGAGTAAACCTCATTAAATCAGCTTCTCTTTCCTACCTCAGTGTCTCAGGATAGAAGTTCCCTAGGATCTTCTCCATTAATTTCTTCCACAACATACCATTCACCTATCCAGTCTGATCCTAGATGTTCTACAAACAATCCGCTGATCCTCATAGCATATAAGATACCAACATGACCATCTTCTCATAAAGACTCTCCAAATGGTCAAGTATCATCTAGATAGTCTCAATCCAAAATATTTATAACTTAGTTCCACCGTATCAAATGAAATTAGAAGGGTGCTACAACTAAAAATCCCATGTAACATTAGACATACTCTTCATAACCTGCTCCAGGTCTCTTTCCATAAACATAATGATGCGAGAAAAGTTTTCTTGGAACTATTGTCTTGCTTCCTCACCTTCCAATATCAGTGCCTTAGGTCCAACTACTAGTAGACCATGACTAGTAACATCCTCCTATAATCCTCTCAACAAGCGTCATCATGTAGTCATATCTATAATATTTCAAACACATGATTTCGGACACATAACATAGGTTAACACATTTATGGGAAACAAAATATTCCACAAAAGTCATTTCCCCAAACCCATACACGCTATCAAAACTGATGCATAATCACTAACCTTAATCATCCTACACCGAGGACATGGTTAAAAATTGTAAATACATTCTAATTATTAACTTTTATCATTTATAAAAATATGTATTCTCATTTTTAATCATTTTACAATCTTTCATAATTCCACATTAGGCCCCATTTTCAGTTCAATTTCACAAGAAATGAAAATTAGTTCAAGTTCAACATCATACCCAAACCCTGTTATTTTAAGAATACATAAAATAATGCATGTCACAAAAAAATGATTTCTTAGAATGATGCATACAACTCAACTCTCATGCCATACTGAGCCACAAGTCAAATCTTAGAAAATCTCAAAAAAAATTATCATATCACATAACAAGTGCATCACCCAAGGTGAAATAATATTCTATTATAACAACAATAAACAATTAAAACAAACCCACCCTAGAAACTAGGGCTCTCCCTAATACATTGGTTACCAACTCCCATGCATGATCTCATAACTAAGGCATTAGACTTTTTAGTATAATATCTACATTTAAAAAATAGTAAGATAAAATAAAATAAAATAAAACCTCCTCTAATACCACTTTGTAACATCCCTACATGGCTACCACACACTATTGACTCATGTTGGAATGCCACATGACCTCAAGTGTACCTCCTCTTATTCTAGAGGCTAACAACTAGTAGTGAGGGAATAATATCAGACAGGGGGAGATTATACCCTCTTTATCATAGAAATACATTGGTGGATATTAAAAAACATTAACAAATAAATGATATAACATGACCTGAACAATACATTATCATAAGAAAACAAAAACTGGAAAAAAAATATCATAAATAAACATGGGATATTCCATGATAAAGTATATTCCATGTGTTAAAATTAAACTCAAAAGTAAAAACACTAAAACTCACAAGCAGGTCCCAAACCACATAGGGTTCCCTCATCCATGCCCCATCCTGACTCAGCCATCTAACACATGGTCTTTTCCCTTAACCTCTCCTACAAAAATTAAATCTATTCGGGTAATTATTAGGAAGCCCGAGTAGGGTGTGACTACAAATTAGTAGGACACCAATAATGGATTCTAAAATGATACATATTCAATAACATTGTATTAATTTGTATAAAGAGTAAAATTCAAGAAATAACGTAAAAAATTCACATTTATTCAATTACTCTTTATTTAACCATATAACAATCGAGTTCCCATAGACACCGAAACCATATCATATATCTTAATGACATTGTTACCATTCAAATCTCATAATACATGACTGAATTCCATTGTTACCATTCATAGTTTCACAATTGAATACAATTTTTATCATTCATGTTTTATGTCACATGTGAATTACACTATTACCATTAACTATTTCAAGTCACAAGTGAATTACATTGTTTACATTCACCATTTCAAGTCACATGTAAATTCCATTGTTACCATTCACCATTTCAATCACACATGTGAATATTATTGTTACCATTCACCATTTCAATCACATGTGAATTGAATTTTTATCATTCATCATTTCAATATCACATATAAATTCCATTTGTACCATTCATCATTTCACAATATAACATTAATTAATTCACCAATTAATTAATCACATCTCTATCATCACTAATTAAACAATTATTTTATCACATCAAACCCCTTAATTAATTCTTTAATTATTTAATCACATTATCCCCTTTACTTAATTAAAATAATAATTAATCACATGTAACTTATTATTAATTCAAAATTTAATTTACTATATCAATCCCTTTAATTAATTCAAAAATTAATTAAGAAAATAAACCCCTTTAATTAATTCTTCAATTATTTAACCACATCTATCTCATTACTAATTCAAAAATTAGTTTATCAAATCAATCGCCTTAATGATCACAAGATTCTCCAATAATTAATTAAACTATTAATTATCCCAATATATCAACTTCAATATGATCGAAATTAATTCAATAATAAATTATTCAATTCACAATCCAAAAATCTCATAATTAATTTAAAAATTGATTATTAAAAATCTACAATTCCAATATCCCCAATTTCACATTTCCCTTAATTAATTAATTAGCCAAATTAATTAATTCAATCAAAAACTCTATTTATAAACAATTAATAGAAATTATAAAATTACATATACATAATTGAAATAACAACTTTGGTATTTGAATTATAGTCCACCTACCACAATTTCATGATAAACTATCACCAATTAAAATCCCCAATATGAGCAGAATAATGACGTAGAATGAGATATAGATCTTAAACCTAAATTCAAGATCATATGAATCAATATCCCTAAATTCTAGATCTAGATCCATGATCTTAGATCTAGATCTAACCAAAAATAGAGAAGAAAATCCCAAAAACGGATGGGAGAAGAATGGAAAAAGGAAAGGAAACCACATGGGATGAGATCCTCTTATCGAGAGGGGTGAAGATATTCAATTCATGCTTCAGATAATTAATAACAGAGGTTTGAAGGGATTATAATCTTTATAAAGGCTCCAAAAACATGAAAAGGTATTGTGGGTTATGTTAAGGCTGAATAGGGGTTAAATTTGGGGATTTGGGAAATTTAAATTTAATTTTAGAGGGACTAAAATCTTTTATAGACGACTTGCTGCTCGAGACACACAGTTTCTCCTAACTGTGCACCTTAACCATGCATCTGTTATAGGGTTACATAGTTTCTCCTTTTCGAGTGTACAGTTTGAAAACTATTTGCTAGTGGGGGAAAACCACTTTATCCTCGGTTACATGGTTTTCAAGACCAAGGTTCAAGGTTAGGGAAAACCGTGTGCCAGCAGTGCACTTTCCTCTTTCCTCAACTATTTTCAAATCATTACCCAAACAAACACTAAATTAAAACCCAAAAATAGCACTCAATACAATTAAAAATAGTACCTATAAAAGAGCTTAGTACATCTACAAAAAAGGTTGTAATCTTATAAGAATAATTAACTCAATCATCTGAGCTCAGAATGGGGACATAACAATAACCTTCAGAAACAATATCCTTGATCTAAAAATATATAATGAAAACTCTCAAATTGGATATGGTGAATAGATCCCTGAGGATAGTTGGACAAGTAGTGTTTATAGTGAACTATATAAAAAACAAAAAAGATTTGAAGTATGTTTAAGTCAAAATGAGATTGATTTCCACTATTCACAGGAGGGAAATTTTTCTCCTTGGATTAAATCTCTTTCAGATTAATCTTTTGATGATTTTATAGAATAACCAATCAATGAAACCATTAGAGAAATAAAAAACATTGATTCCATACCAATTCCTTACACTCATCATGATAATGTGGTTACTGAGACTTCTATTCAAAAGAAACCAATTATATCAAGAAAATTGGAAAAAAACTTATTTTGATGCAAAGTACAATCATTATTTTGAATGTGTTAACCAACATAATCTCAAATTTAATGTTTTCCTTCATCACTAAAGTATTAATTATTAGGTAAAAATAGAACCTTACTAATTTTCATTTCTTATTCTCTTGAATACAATCAATAGAGGATCCTTCTAGATGTCCTAGGAATGAATAAGAAATTAATTGGATGGACCCTATATAATATTCCAAAGATTATCCCACTCACTAGAATCATAGGATTTTTATATAATCTAAATAAAAACCATGTCATCAACCTCAACAAAAACTCAATCCAAATATTATGGATGTTTTAAGGAAAGAACTTCTAAAATTATTGAATGTGGGTATCATCTACCCCATTGCTAAGAGTGAGTGGGTTATCCCAATTCAAGTTGTTCTGAAGAAGTTTGTAATTGTTGTGATTACCAATGATGATAGTGATATTCTCCCCACAAGGATGAGTAGTGGATGTAGAGTGTGCACTGTCTATAGAAATTTAAACTCATTCCCTAAGAAAACACATTTTCCCTTATCTTTCATTGATCAATTCCTGGAATGATTGTTAGGTCATGATTTATAATATTTCATAAATAGATTCTCTGGGTATAATTAAATTGAGTTCTCATTATTTGATCAAGGAAAAACAACATTCACCTATCTATTAGGAAATTTTTACTTCAATATTATGACCTTTGGGTTATGTAATTCCCTTGGTACCTTCCAGTGGTTCATGATGGGAATTTTTTCTAACAAGGTGGGGGATTGTTTGGAGGTATCTATGGATGAATTCTCCATATTCGGGGATACATTTGAAAGATACCTTATAAATATTGAAAGATTTTTGTCTATATGTAAGGATAATAATCCCATATTAAACTATAATAATTTCATTTCATGGTAAAGGAAGTACTCTTTTTAGTCCATTTGGTCTATGGTAGAGGGATTCAAGTTGATAAAACTAAGTTTGATATCATTTTTTACCTTCCTTGTCCAAAAATAGTCAATGAAGTGAGTTCCTTATTAGTATATGCAAGTTTCAATAAGAGGTTCACTATGAATTTCATCTCCATTTTTCAACCACTTTGTTCTATTTTAGTGAAAGATTATCCATTTATATGGATACAAATATGTGAGGAGTCAATATCAACACTCAAGTCATCTTTCGTCTCTTCCCCTATCATGTAATCACCCAATTAGAAACTTCCATTCCTACTCAAATGTCATTCTAGTAACTTAATTGTAGGATGTTTCTTATTATAATGTTGTGATAAAACTATATGTGTCAATTCAAATACATTTAAATCATTAAATGATGAAAAAATAAATGGCACCACTCCTAATAAAGAGTCACTTATTTTTTCCTTCACCTTAGATATATTCAGGTCCAATCTCTTAGGATCCCATATCATTGTCTTCAATGATCATTCATCTCTAAAATACATTTTCCAAAAACATGATGTGACTTATAGATATAAAAACCCTACTATTTATTTTATATTTAAACATTATTTATAACATAAAATTTTTCTTAATACAACTCATAATATTGAGAGGTATAGTTTATTTGGGGAATACTAAAATTACATAATAACATAAAACATGAAATACACATCTTTATTGAAAACTTATTTTACATGACCACAATATTTCGTCATACTTAGCATTGCATGGGATAAGCTAAGTACATACATAAGAAAGGGGTGATGTATGAATCTCAGAAAGGGAATAAACATGGAATAACATAAGGAAGACAATAAATGGTATAAAATAGGCATAGCAATGGAGAATAAAAGAAACACGAACATAAAGGCATGATATATCATGATAATCATAACATGGAAATGTGGAAACAACATACGACATGATATTAGAATGATCCAAGGATCATTGCACATGGATTAGCATGAGTAAACCCTCATTAAACATGAATTAGTATGATTAAACTCTCATTTCACATGAATTATCATGATTAAACCCTCATTTCACATGTTGTATCATGATACTAAAAATTACCCAATGCATTGGAGCTCTATCAGGGCACACCCTTCATAACCGTTTCGTTTTCATGTATAAGTGTGCCACATAGATCATACAACATGGATTCATTAAAAATAATAATTTATTACACAAACAAAGAATGTGAAATAAATACATTTAAGTCCCCAATCAATAAGTACATGAGCATAATGTTGAATACCCTTTATATAGAAATGGGTATGGTATTCACTATAGGATGATTTTGTCATGGAAAATCGTGGTACAATTCCAGCAATATAACGACATCAAATGGAAATTCATAAAATTGGTTGATGAGAGAGAAAGGGGAATCTAATTATTTATACATGAAATTTAAATTAAGGGGATCATGGAACATAATATCCCAATATATGAAATGGAATTTAAGATTTATATTATAAAATAAGTTCTTTGATGGTAATGAGTATAGAGAAATCCCTTATGGAATTTCAGCATGGTAACGGGTGTATGTAAATGATCATGAATAGATTAATGAGAGTGGAAAGAAGATATAATTATTTACAAATAAAATGAAAAATAAGGGGAATATGTAAGAAAATATCCCACCATATTAAAATTGAAATTAAAAGTCATATCACAAATGGAGTGTGTGATAAAAGAAGAAAGTGAAAGCTCTCTTAGGGAATTTTGGCATAGTAACGGCTTAGGTAATGTACAAATGGGGGAGTATAAATGTTCGTTCATTGAAATAAAATCAATTGGACAGTATGTTAATGATTACAAATGAATTTAAATACATGAAATTAAAATTAAAATAAATAATCTCCAAGGAGGTGCTTGAATTCAAAGGGGGGGGGAATCCATTACTTGGATGTGTGATACCAAAGGCTTGAGAGAGGATTCTTGAAAGATGTGGGGTGCCTTTGGAGGACACTAGGGAGCAGGTGGAAGAGGTTGGTCGACCATGAATTAGTTTGAGTGAAAAGAAATGGGATCTTGGGTGGGTTTATATAGGAAAGGAGGGGGATTTCTTTGTTATTTTGGTTTGGGACACTACGTATTAAAGTATTCAAAACCCAAAACCATCCCATAATTTAATCCCATAGTTTCTAGAAAAAGGGGATTGGAATAAATATTTTTTAAGGCTATGGCATGATGATATTAAAATATTTCCCTTACTTATGTGGAGGTGAGTCACGCTTTCTAGGAAATGATTTTAAAATCATAAAATATTTTATTTGTATTTGAGGATTCACTAAGGCTTTATAAAATAAATAAAATAACCCTAAAATAAAATTATTTTAAACGGTAAAAATATATTTGTCTGAATATACCTTTTATAGTATTTTATTACAACACTATTGGGTCATTATGATGTCAAAAAACACATTATATATTTATACAGTATTTAATTTTTAACCAAAAATTGATTGTCTCATTAAATTATGAAAAATTAACCATTGGATAATTTTGACATACTGATTTCAAAAATAATATTCACTTTTTTTCTAAATAATTTTATAAATATGTAAATTTTTACATTTAAAATAAATACCGGCATTTATTGAAAATTGATGGATTTTGGAAAAAGTATTTTCCCAAACATAATAAAAGTTACTTCTGACTTCATAAAAAATATATGATCATGAATAATTAATAAATTTAATTTAATAATAATATTTTACTAAAACATTATTTATTTAAAAAATAAATTAATTAATCAAAATATGTTACTTAATTGAATTTGAATATTAACAAAAAATACTATTTATGTTTTACAAAATCATTTACAAAGTAACAATTATAGAATGATTGTAAATTCATTATTCTATAAAAAATAATCATAATGCTAGGGTCTTGATACGTATCCCTTTATTACACCAGAATACTCCCTAAGATTATGGTGTGTGATGGTGGGGATTTCTTGGGGTCGTTTGGCGAACATGGTTAGGGTCGTGATCTTGATGAGCATGAACTTCTCCCATAAACGGTTTTACTCAAGATTATGTTGTTTGATAGAGTCTTGCGATTTGTCCAGATAAATCCTATAAATTCTATCTCCCTTAAAATCTCTAATAAATGGGCTTCATAGGGATTGATCCTACTGGTTGAGTCCATCACTTCCATTTTCTATGCCAAAAGTATTTTTTTAAAACCTATATTTATACTAGTCATGTAATCATTGTTCAACAGTTATATTATCAATGGTAAGGATAATTAACAGTCATTTAAATCTAATAGGATATAATAAAATGAAATGAGTGAATGTGTTTTCTATATCCATAATAAATTTAATTAAAAGTGATAAAAAAATTTATAAATGTTCGTGTCGTTACACCCTCCCCCACTATAAGAAATTTCACCATTGAAATTTTATTTTCACACATTAAAGAATATTAGGGTAAATATGATTCATCACATCCTCTTATTCCCACATTTCTTCTTCAAGCTTGTGGTTTTTTCACAACACCTTGATAATGGGCATCATCTTATTTCGTAGAATTTTTCCTCTACAATCTAAGATCATCATTAGCTTATCCTCATAAGAGAGGTCATTCTTCAATAGTACAGCCTCTGGATTGAGTACATGTAATGGGTCAGAGGGATACATGGAATACATCATGTACTTGAGACATGTTCGATGAGAGTGAAAGTCGATAGGCCACTACTTCTATGAGATCAAAGATCTCAAAAGGGTCGACGTACCTTGGACTAAGTTTCACCTTATTCTAAAAATATTATAACACTCTTCCATGGAGATATGTGAAGCAATTCCATGTCTCCAACATCAAACTCTATCTCTCATCCACAATTGTCAGCATAGCTCTTTTATCAACACTATGCAGCTTTGATGTGATGATGGATGGTCTTAACCTTATACAACATTTCTTCAACCATTTTCGGACCTAGAAGATTTCATTTCCCAACTTCACCCCAACATTAATGTGTTCTACACCTCTCCCTATACAGGGATTCATAAGGATCCATTTGGATGCTTGAGTGGAAAATATTGTTGTAAGTGATCTCCACCAAATGAAGATGTTGGTCCCATACTCAATTTAAGTCCATTGAGAAATATCTCGACATGTCCTCCAGTGTTTGGATAGTTCACTCAGATTGGCCATTAGTTTGAGGGTGATAGGTCGTGCTGAAGTTCAACATAGTGTTTAGAGCATATTAGAGACTCTTCTATAACATATAGGTGAATCTTGGATATCTATAGGACACAATCGAAAGAGGTACTCCATGCAGTCTTACCAATTCTATAATGTATATTTGTTCCAATTGATCCAGTGAGAAATCTTCTCGAATTTCATTGAATTTTGCAGTCTTTCTAAGACTGGGGACACATTTTCTTGGAAAGATGTGTACCATGTGACACTAGAACAAATCCCATCTTGGATTTTTCCATACTAAATGTCTTTAGTATCTGGTCAATGTATGTAATTTGACTTAGTCCAAGTATCATCTTGGATCTATCACAAATGATCTTAATCCCTAGAATGTATGTTGATTCGCCAAAGTCCTACATAGAGAACCACTTGTTCATCCAGTCCTTGATTGACTACAAGACTGGTATTTTATTTCCAATAAGCAATATGTCATCAACATACTCTACTAGGATAACTAATTCATTCCCATTAAACCACTTGTAAACACATGGCTCGCATTCATTTTTAATGAAACCAAATTATCTTATAGATTCATTGAATTGAATGTTCCATGATCGATATTATTGATTTAATCCATAAATGGATCTGTACAATTTGTATTCCCTTTTTGCATCACCCGGTGTCACAAACCCTTCTAGTGGTGTCATGTAGGCATCTTCCTGAAGGTTCCCATTAATTAATTATGTTTTAACATCTATCTTCAATATCTTATAGTCATGGAAAGTTATTATGGAAATTATGATTCTTATAGATTTAAACATGGAAACTGGTGAATTACATTTATCTCCTTAACTTATGAATTTCTAGGCTTCGATCTAAGTTATCCATGATCTACTTCCTAACAAATATTCTTGTGGAGATTTTTTTATTCCCTTAATAATGGTTTGTAATGCGATTATGAATTTACCAAAGCATATCCCCTAGGAGTGTCAAACCAAGAGTGCATCGAGACCCATTATTGGGCATGACTTCTTGAATGAGTCTATCTCATAGTAGTGTTTTAATGTTTTTCCCCTAGATACATTTGTGCCAGAGCTACCACTACTTGTTTTTATCCATACATGGATGTATTTTTTTTATAAACCACAAAATATATACTCAAAAAAAATTATAGATTATTTTCTTATACTTATTCTTATCCCTAAGTATTTCAATAGAGTTTTCTCATCCTAACACCAAAAAATAACTAAACCTCCCTCAGATACCAACTATAACAACCAATATCTTTATTTCATATTTTAACTTGATTCATTACATAAATTGTCACTTAATACAACATAGAATATTGATAGATCTATTGTATTTGGGTATTAGGAACATTATATAACAACTTAAAACATGAAATACATATCTTTACTTAAAACATCATTTTCATGAGCACAAAATTCCTTCCTATTTAGCATTTCATGGGATAACCTGAGAACATAAATAAGAAAGTGGTGAGATATAAAGCCCAGTAAGTGAATAAACAGAGAATAACATGAGGAATACAATACATGTTATACAGTGGTCATATCAATGGATCATAAAATAAACATGAATATAAAGGTATTATATAGCATGATAATCATAATATGGAAATGTGGAAACAATATACAATATTATATTAGCATAAGCCAAGGCTCATTGCACATGGATTAGCCTGAGTAAACACTCATTGAACATTAATTAAAATGAGTAAACCCTCATTGCACATGAATTATAATGATTAAACCCTCATTACATATGGAATATCATGATACTAAACATTACGCAATGCATTGGAGTGCTATCTGGGCACACCCTTCATAATCATTTCATTTTCATGTATAAGTGTGCCACATAGATCATACAACGTGGATTCATTAGACCTAATAATTTATTACATGAGCATGGAATATGGAATAAATTAATTTTTAAGTCCACAATAAATAAGTACATGAGAATAAAGTTTAATACCCTTGATAGATAAATGGTTATGGCATTCAATACATGATGATTTTGGCATGGAAAATTGTGGTGCAATTTCGACAGTATAACGATGTCAAATGGAAATTCATAAAATTTGTTGATGAGAGTGAAACAATTATATCATTATTTATACATGAAATGGAGATTAATGGGATCATGGAACATAATATCCCAACATATGAAATTTAATTTGAGATACATAATATAAAATAAGTTCTTTAATGGGAATGAGGAGAGAGAAATACCTTACAGAATATCAACATGATAATGGGTGTATATAAAGGATCATGATTGGATTAATGAGAGTGGAAGGAAGATATAATTATTTATAAATAAAATTTATAGTAAGGGGAGTATTTAGGAACATATCCCAACATATTTTAATATAAATTAAAAGGAAAATCACAAAAGGAGTTCATGATAAAAGAGAAATGTGAAAGATCCCTTATGGAATTTCATAATAGTAATGACTTAGGTAAGTATGCAAATGGGGGAAGATAAATGATCCCACATTTAAATAACATAAATTAAAAATAAAGGTAATGATTACAAATATATTTCAATACATTCAATTGAAATTAAAAGAAATAATCTTAAAGAAGTGCTTGAATTCAATGGAGAAGACATAAATCTCTTACTTGGATGTGTCATCCCAAAGGATTTGGAAGATGCTTTTTGGAAGATTTTGGGTGCCTTGTAAGGACTATAGGGAGAAAGTAGCAGAGGTTGACTGAGTTTCAATGAGTTTTAGTGAAGAGGAATGGGATCTTGGGTGGGATTTTATAGGAAAGGAGGGGGTTTCTTTATTATTTTTTCTTTGGAAACTACATAATAAAATATTCAAAACCACAAACCATCCCATTGTTTTTGCCCACGGTTTCTGAAAAAAGAGTATTTTTATATATTACCTTATAAAGCTAATGGGAGAAGATATTAAAATATTTCCCTTGATTATGTGGAGGTGAGACACACTTTCTTGGAAATTATTTTAAAGTATTAAAATATTTTATATGTCTTGAAAGATTAACTAAGGATTTAAAAGATAAATAAAATAAACATAAAATTAAATTATTTTAAAGTAGAAACATACATTTTTCCAAATATACCTTTTGTAGTATTTTATTACATCAGTATTGGGACATTATGAAGTCATAAAAAACATTATATATTTATACGGTATTTTATTTTTACCCAAAAAATTAGTTGTCTTAGAAATTTTTGAAAAATATACTTTGGGATAATTTCAATTTCCTAATTCAAAAAATAATATTCATTTTATCTAAATAATTTTCTAAATATTTTAATTTTATCTTTTAAAATAAATACAAACATTTATTAAAATTTGATCGGTTTTGGAAAAAATAGTTTACAAACCTTAATAGAAGTTACTTTCTTATTTATAAAAATTATATGATCATTAATATCTAATAAATTTAATTTAATAATAACATTTTATTAAAATATTATTTATTTCAAAAATATATTAATTCATCAAAATATATTCCTCAATTTAATTTTAATATTAACTAGAAATATTATTTTTTCTTTAGAAAATCATTTACAAAGTAACAATAAAAGAATGAATGAATATTAATTATTCTATAAAAATAATGCTAGGGTCTTGATACATATCCCTTTATTACACCATCATACACCCTAACAGTAAGGTGTTTGATGGTGGGGCTTTCTTGGGGCTGTTCGGTGAACCTGGTTTGGGTTGTGATCTCGATGAGCTTGAAATCCCCCCATAAATGGTTTTTCTCATGCTTAAGTTATTAGATTTCGACTTCGGTTTGGTCTAGGGAAAATCCCAGAAATTCTATCTCCCCTAGAAGCTCTGATAAATGGGCTTTATAGGTTATCATCCTACTGGTTGAGGCCATCACTTCTTTTGTGTGTGCCAAAAGGATTTGTTAAACCCCTATATTTATATTCGTCTTGTGATCACTATTAAACAACTATGTTACCAATGGTAAATAAACTTAGTGATAATTTAAATACAAATGGATATAATAAAACAAATGGAGTGCATGTCTTTTCTATATCCATAATACATTTAATTAGAAGATATGGAATTTTATTCATAATTTTTCAGCTCATTACAATAGATTGATTAGGTGGTTCCATCTTCTTAAAGAGTTTTGTATAACCATTAAGGATAAAAACTGGTGTTGAAAATTTTATAGCAGATCCCCTCTCTAGTATGAAATTCAAAGATAACTCACATCACCTTTCTATATATGATTAATTTGCAAATGATAACCTATGTTCTATGAGTGATTAACCCTAGTATGATGACATATAAAACAAATTGTTTACCGGTGTCTTTCCAAAATTCCTTGCGACCAAAGATAAGAGTAATTTCCTTTGTTATATAAAACACAATGTGTTTTATGGTCCCTACATCATAAAGTTATTTCTTGATAAATTCATTAGAATATGTGTTTATAAGTCTGAGCAATAGTCCATTCTTAAATGTTTTTTAAGGGAGAGGCATGGGGAGGCCAATTTTCCACAGAGAAAACCACCTAAAATGTACTCAAAAGTGGTATGTATTTCTATAACATCACTAAGGATTCCTAAAAATATTCCAAAGTTACACTAGGTGTCAAAAAATAGGAACCATAACCAAAAGGAATTAAATTACCTTTACTCCCATTTTGGTCATCAAAATCTTTGATTGTTGTGGAATTTATTTCATTGGACCCTTCCAAAACTCTACAAGATATCCCTACATACACATAGATGTTGATTATGCCACAAAATGGGTTGAGTACATTCCCTCCAAGTCTAATGAACATCATGTTCTGATCTAATTCATAAAATAATATTATTTTTTAGATTTTGAATACCTAAGGATATCATTAGTGATCATGGAACCCACTTCTGTAGACATACCTTCTCAGCACTCATGTCTAACAATAGGATTTCTTAAAAATATTCCACTACCTACTATCCTCTAAAAAAATTTCTACGTTGAGTTAGTGAACATGAATATTTAGAAAATTATTGAAAAAAACAACAATCCCTCTAGGAAATATTGGTTTGAGAAACTCTTGGATACCCTTTGTGAATACCACTCCTCTTTCAAGACCATATTAGGCATGTCACCATATAGGTTGGTTTGTGTAAAAGCCTAGAATTTACCTATTGAAATTGAATATAAGGCCTTTTCGTAATAAAAAAATGAACTTTGAAATTTTTTTGGATGAAACATTGATAAAATTTGACCTTAATGAACTTGAGTAACTTTGTATGGAGGCTTATAAAAATTAAAGGATCAATAAATCTAGAGTTCAGTTATACCAATATAGGAATTTCAAAGTTAAAAAATTTGAATTGGGGAAGTTTTTACACTTGTATAGTTTCAATCTTCATTTACACCAAGGAAGTTTTATGTCTAGACGGTCAGGGCCATACAAAGTGCATCATGTATATCCCCATATGGAAGTAGACATTTAGTATTCCAATAGAGGTCACTTATTTAATATAAATAGTCATAGGTTAAAACCATTTTTTGAATCATTCGCTAAACATGAAACAGTTGAGGATTTAACTAATCAAACCTATGAACCAATAAAAATTTGATAGATTTTGGTCCATGTTGAGCTAATGAAATTAAAAAAAATTCTTTAATGGTGGAAACCCTTCTTTTACCAATACATTGACTAAGTGTTTGGAGAACCAAAATAAACAGGTATGTTTTTTATTCTTTCCTTTTGTATTTTATTGTTTTTAGTTTAAGGGACCTCAAGGGGTTTCCATTGTGTTCTAATTATGTTGGTGTGTAAGATTCAGTTGATATAGAGGATGATGAGTTTTCTAGAAAATCATATTTTTTACAAGAGTTCAAAAATAATCATCCATCATTTATGAGGTATCTCCAAGTGAAATTGAGATTAAAGGAGTAATAAGGAGCATCATGAACTTTAACTTCAACCACCTGGTGAATTTTATCCATATTTCTTATTTCAATATCCATTTAGAACTCCAATTATCTTCCCCTACCCCTTATGACTTTTTATTTCTTTAAAAATTGGGATAGTGTTATTCTATGTTGGGGTTGAAATAAAAAAACCCATTTTGTGAGAATAATAATTAAAAAAATAATTAAAAAATTGAAATGAAAAAACGAACATTAATAGAAGGAAACATTTATTTAATATTGAACATGAAAATAGAAATTTCACACATTGAAACTAAATATAAATCATGTTTTCATTCCTTGATTATAATTTTAATCCAGTTTTAAGGTCATGATAATATATTGTGGAAAGTTTTTTTTGTCTAATATGATATTTCACTTTTTAAATTTCCATCTATTTAATAAAAAAATTCAAAATCCATGTCATCAAGTGTGGAAAAGTCCACATTCCATAAACATTACCTCACCTTTGGCCTACCATAATCAACTGAAAGAATTGTAATATTTATTTATTGAATAAATACTCTTTAAATACATATTTAAGACGGTTTTGGTGAAGGATTTATTGGAATATTGGTGTTTTTTCATTATAATTTTATGTAGCTTATTTGTTTATATAATTTCATTTCTTTCTCACATAACTTTTTTCGAATAACCATATTTTTTTAAAAAAAATATTCATTTTCTCTTATTTTATTATTCATATATCATTTTTATACCATTTCCTCAAGAATTGATGTCAATCAAAAATTATTGTGAAATTATTCACACAACGGTGAAGTGGTCGTTATTTTACTTGTTTTTTCTTTAATTTTGCACTCATGATTCTACTTCTCACTTCCATTGAGATAATAGAATAAATGGAGGTATAAATCTCACATGGGTTAATAAAATATAGTATAAAGGGGATTCATTGGATTTTATTGATCACTCTATTAATGTGTAATCACTTCTTTTAATTGATAATTTCATTTTACAATCTTAATACTTGTTTGTCCTTTTTTAATTTTAAGGCCACACACTTCAAGTGCTAATACGAACCTTTACATTAGAGTGCTCATAAAAATGATCCTCCATGTGTGTAGATGATTAGTGTTAGGGTGTTTTATTATTAATATAGTAAGTGATTATGGTATTTTATTTTCATAAATTAACCCATCTCAAATTAAAGAAATTGAAATTTGCTAAAAATGTATTCATCCAATCCACCCCAAGTGATAACCTAGGGTCAACTCATTCTATCAAATTGAATTTTATTAGGTCTATTAGTGTTAATTTAAACCATCTCAAAAGAAACGTAAGTAATCTACTTCATAGCAAAAAATAATCCATAGGATGAACGTGTATGGTGGGTTCTTCTTAGGGCTCTACAGAATTGAAAACCCAAGAAACACTATGAGCAACCACTTCAACCATAAAAATATGGGTAAATTTGGGTGATACCATATCCCCCTAAGGGAATGAAACTATATATCTCAAATCCATTACTAGGTGTTTTCTAAGATATAATAGCTATTATCCATTCAGTTTCTATAAAATTACTTTTTCAAAAATTAAATTTCCAAGGAAACATACCTCTTATATCTAAAAATAAAAATTTGATAAATTTCCATAAAAATGATGTTCCCACAAGATACCCAACATTATAAAAAAAATGTCTCCCAAGATCCTCTTTTTTCCTAGAAAACATCAGTATATCATCAATAAACACAACCAAAAATTTATCCAAATACCTCTAAAATATTTTCATCATCAATTCCATAAGTATTTCGGGTGTATTTGTATGACCAAAAGGCATAAAATTAAATTCATAATGGACATATATACTTCTAAAAATTACCTTCAGAATATCCACCTTTCAAACTTGTAGTTTCTGATATCTTAAACATAATTAAATTCTCTAAAACCATTGGTCTCCCCTCAATTTTTTAAACAAGACATCGATTATTGGTTAGGGATACTGATTTTTTAACGTAACTTGGTTAATATTACATTAATCTACACAAATCCTAAGATTTATATTCACATTCTTCTCAAATAGAACCATTGATTCCCCTAGATACATTTTCGTTTGAATGAAACCTTTAGTTTCCAACTCTTCTAATTGAATTTTCAATTCCCTCAATTCTATTCACTCCATTTTATAAGATTGAAGTGAGATCATATTGGTTCTTGATAAGATATTAATTTTAAATTCTGTAACAAGTTTTGGTGGAAACCCAGATAATTTTTCAGGAAAATCATTACGAAATTGGTCAACTAAAGTTGGAAAATCTCTATTTCCAATATCATCCATAGATGTGAAAGTCGTTGTTTCCAAAAGAAAGTAGATAGTTCCAACCACTAATTCCAAAATTATAAATCTACTTTCCTTAACATCCCAATATCCTCTAGATTTATGCTTGATACCATCTAGAAATGTGAAATTAACCATTTGTGCATAATAGTTGATGTGGATCTTGAACAATGTTAATTAATCAATACCCAAAATCAATTCATAGACATCCATCTTAATAATAGATAAATCCCAAAGAAACTCTGGCCCATCGATAGTTATAGATGAAGATTTATATGTAAAGGTGAAACTTCCACATTAGGTAAGAGGAGTTTAACGTTTCAACATAGAATGAATCACCAAAACATGAAAAACAATATTATTAAAAACATGAGAATAAATAAATTATTGGGATGTTATCATATCAAAAAATATATTATAAAACGTTATAATTCAAAATAATCCTACCTCCAAACATCGAAGGACTGGATTGATCATCCACGATCACTTTCTCATATTTATATAGTTTATTCCTCATTGAATTTTTGTTTTTCTAAACCTATTGAGATTACACAGATCAAGGATTTTTGTTGTTACTATAATAACCTTGTCTCAATCTATTATGATAATGAGAATTATTCTAGTTTACTCATTATGTTGAATCATATGATTGCTAATAGACATTAGATGTGTCTCTAGCATCCGTCATTTGAAAACTATGACAATATCACTGATGATGTCCCATATTATTACAATTGTGGAATAATCTAGGTGTTTCCATAGAATCTCAAGTCATATGTTTGAAAGAGACACACTAAAAACATCTCCGTAAACTTTTCAATCTAGTAGGAATTATTACTGGTCCCATGGTATGGTTTTGAGGTGTACCACAAAAATGGAAGTAGGTTTCCCTCTTCCACTTGTTCTTATCATTAGATTTCCCACCTATTTTAATAGTAATATACATGCTCCCTCCAGTAATTTTTACTAATATATCCCTTTTGGTGATCATCGCTCTACTAACCATTTTGGTATAATCTATTATACATAGAATGGATTCTTTGGGAAAATATCCAACCTCATCCCTGAATTAAAAAAATTATTCCATAAAAGATTCACTTGTAATATCATCCATGGAAAAGTAGACTAAATTCATAAATTTATCCACATACTCTTCCATTATGAGGTTATCTTTCTTAAAACTAAAAAAATCCACTATTATTGCAATCTAAAAGGTGTGAGGATATAATTTCTAGTTAAATAATTATTCAAAATCCTCAAATTTCATGCCTTGGTCCAATTTATCTTGAACTAATAATTCCCAAAATTATCTTTCCAAGTCCTCCATCATATAGGTTTCCAACATTAATTTCAACTTTTCTAGTTTTATAAGGAAATTAAAGATCCAATTAATCTAATTCTACCATAATTTTTCTATTTTCTCTTTGTAATCCCCCCAAAAGATTTCTTGATTATTCTTTTATAATTGAAAGAAATTGTCCTCTAACTAAGACTCTTTATTTTTATTACACATATCCATAGCCATAAAATATTGTACAATACTTTGGACAAGATATTAGTTTAGATGTGGTTTAGGTGAAACCATATTTTCTTCTTCCCCCTCCAGTTAATTTCTATGATGCCTTCCTAGTAACATTATATATAACAAGAATAAAACTCTGTTTAGTCTCACTCATTAGCAACTAAAGGATTATAAATTCCAATTTATCATGTCAACACATATCACAACATATATTTCATCAATTCGACTATCATCAACATTACAACCATTTTTTTAAAATACTACTACCGTTCTTTTCAGAACAACCATTTTCACTATTTTCAAAAATAAACACTTTTCCACCATTTCATAATCCATTAATCTCATAATGAACCATGGAGCCATGTGGGGAAGTATTTACAATCAAATCATGTCATATAATCCCTATTGGCTAATCCCATGACGATGAGGTGATAATATCTAGAAGTATCTACAAACAAGTGTGTTCCCAAACATCTTGGTAACTTTATGTTCAGTATAAATTAGGTTAGCTGTATTTTTTTCTATGTTTTATGTTCTAAAAATAATATCCCCAGTCTACTAAACTAACTCAGAGATTGAATATAAATGAAATCATTTATCCCAAAAATATAGACAAACTGACCAAGACTAATACCATTTATAAATAAATTATTGTACAAGATGATACCATTTGTAACATTCCACCCCCACCACATTATCTTGAGAAGAGGTGGTAGTTCTAATTGGCCTTAGGTGACATCCCCAAGACATCAAAGGCTGGTAATAAATTCCAAAGGCCTCAATAAAATTTTGGGGAAAATTTTCCCATTTAAATATAAAATTATTATATCTAATGAGAATGAAAGGGGTGTTTATTTTTATGGAACAAAGTGGTCCAATGATAACTGGACAAGTTATCCTTTTTAACATGTTAAGGATATGTCACCATTAAATGATTTCACATCGGGTTAAGAATTTTTTTCAATTAAAGGTTTCTAATATCCCTTTACATTATGATTGATGATGGAGGGTTTGAATATTTCACAATAATTCTTATTAGGTTCACCATTATTATCTCCCACCCACTTATGATGGGTTATTTTACATTGGGTTTTGTTCATGGAACTAGAAACACCCAACGGTTCTTATATTTGTATTAACTCATGGACCTGCTTTTCAAAGGAATGCACTCATTAGGAAGCTTTTCTAAGGATACTTAATAACTGAAATTGGTTTAGAGTATAATAATTCAGGCACATCTCACCCTTCTTAAGTGGGTTAATTATTCCCCATTATGGAGCTTATAGATTTGTGAATTTTTTTTAAATCCTTTGTTCATTCTGAAGTATGAAATGGATCACCCTAAATTAATGATCAATTATAAGAATTTATGGGTTAAAAATCATCTGTGTGTATCCTAGATTCTTTATTAGTGGGGATATCTTTATTTATTCTAGGTTCTCCATCAATGGTATCATTTTAGGAACTGATTAGAGACTCTTTATCTGTTCCTTAGGATGATGATAATTTCATGCCATACAGTTAGGTTCTCTGAAGTTTACTATCATCTAGGGAGATGGAAGTTATTTCAGTATTGATATCGAACCCATAATATGGGATTCCTTTTTAACCTCATTAAAGTAATTAGAACCCATGTATTTTGGTGCTTCATAACAGGACACATCACCTTTTAATATCATGAGATGAGGACCAAACTGTGCAGTTTAACGTCATGCCACAAGGATGTCCAAGAAAAAGGTTCCTGCCTAAGGATGGTGTGGTAATAACACCATGTTTTCCTGAGGGTCCTATATGATATGTGGTATTCTAGGTGGGGTTCATGATCTTATTAGGGATGTCACCCAATTATGTTGGTGATAAAAAGAAACCAGAATAAATTTGGAACTTCAGGTGGGATGTGACCCTACTAGGATACAGCTCAGAGAACATTTGGGTGAATTTAGGTGGTAGGTATGGACCTCAATGTGGATTCATATCTATACAAGTTATTTGGAAATCAAATTCCATTTAGTTTAAATTAGTTGGGGACTAAACCTATGGAGGAGGATCATTTGAGAAAAGCTTGTTTCTTATACAAAGTAATAGGCCCATATTTCTTAAAACATGAAGAAAGTATTAAATCAATGTGTTTTGGAGGTTTTTATTGTGGATTACACTTAAGAGGATTCCCATATCAGGTTTGGGATCACATGGATATCAGGATCACCACTATCCTCTAAGCCCATGTGATTCATGATCAGTGTGAGAAAGAAGAGAAAGCAGTAGTTATGAAGACCACATGATTCACTCTGTTTGCTAGTAAATAGATACCAAAGCGGAAATATAAAGAGAAAGGTATATGACTTTTCCCATATCCTCATTTACTATTTTCAACCTAGATAGTCACATCTAATAAACTATCCGACTATGACCCCGGGAGGTGAAGAGGAGAAAAATTATCATCTATTGAAAGATAGACTAAGGTAATACTATTAGAGGGATTCCCATAATTGGTTCCTAGGAAATAAAGAAGTTTCCATCATAGATCCTCGTCGAAGGGAAAGGCAAGTGGTTTCCCTCAATGCCTAGAATGGGGAGGTTTATGTGAGCACCTCTAAGGTCTAGATCCTCATTACCATGTTAATGTATACATGAAAATATTTTGAGTTACCACATTTTCAAGGTGGTGATCAACAAGACTCTACTTTCCATGGGAATATAGACACAAGATGAAATTCTAATGTGTTTAATGATCTAATCATACATATCAGGTGGATTTAGAAGAGGCCTTGGCTCGATGCCATTAGAATGGTTCTTAGATGGGTCAAAGTGGGACCCGATTGTATGATGAAGGTAAGTGATTGGATCTAGAGAGTAAAATTTCCTAGGATTCCCCATTTCACAATGTATGTTCTTATAAGGGATAAGGATCCATCCATTGATCATGTTGTTATATAGGGGAGTGTTTCATTTGTGTAGCATTGTGATATGCTGACTAAGGTTCTACCCTCATACCATGTTGTTTCTCGGGGCTAGGTTCTACTCTCATAGCTTTTTTCTACAGGGATTCGAGTTCTCCCAGGTGTCATTTCTCTATATGGGTCACGGTTTCATATACATAGTGTTTTTATCTAGGGGATTCTGGTTTAAAAATAGGAAATCCTCTTACACTACTCATAATGGTACCCATGAAGGTATCTTTATTTTATGGATAGTCAGATGAATTTATTTTATTCACTATTTTTATATAGTGGGTTCACAACTGGGGATCGATCTCTTTCACAATCATTCATATTTTGTCTCTCCATATATTATCTTATTTTTCCATTTTATTGATTATCTTTAGGTTATTTTATATTAGATAAGAGAAACCATATATCGGTATGGTTGGTCATCCATGGTGGTCTATGGGCCTTCATTTTTTGGATCTCAATAAAGATGATCTGGCCTACAAAAGGTTTTTTTTTTGCAGGGGTTAGAAATCACTATGGTTTCATGAATGATTTCATTCGTGGGATACCTCACAGTGTGTCATAACACTATACGAAGCATCAGTCTACATAGTGATTTTTTCAATGTGGATCAACGCCCTCCTTAACAATTTGGATTCCTTTGAATATTTTTCATTTATTTGGGTCTATTTTTTCCATTTCCAAATTCATGGAATCATTTTTTTCCTTCTAGATAAAGTTTTTATGGCCCAAAAAAATCAACCATCATAATTTTCTCTGATCAGGATGAAGGGGATGTGACTCTAATGAAGAAATTGGTCCTATTTGGAACCAGTTTGAAGACCATGTAATTATATATTTTTTCCCTGAGGCAAGGGACTCTGTGAGAATAGTTTTATAATTGTTAGGGTTTCAGGGAAACCCCTACAAACATTTTGTATCTTTTATTACCATCATAAGGTATTCATATTTTTCTTGTGGTATGTCCTTAATGGTTTTAGGATGAATTTTTATTAGGTCATCCTTTGTGAGTTTTAGATCTAATAAGTTTTGTTACTTTATTATTTTATTTTATTTTATATATTCATTCATAATCCATGAAAAGAGTAGGTCTAGCGATTTGTTACTCAAATTTTATCTAGGATTCTGTTTGTAGGTTTTCAACCTGTTGGCTACTGTATCTCTTTTTCTTTTTGGGAAGTTTAATGTCTTACAAGCCATACATATTCAACTAGTTTTTTAGGTCTAATAGTTTTGACCACAAATTATGGGGTGATGAACCCATCAAATGTTTCTGGATAAGAACATCTGAATATTTTTTAGCCATATAAAGGGTGTTTCAGACCATGATTTAGTGAATTTTGAATTAGATTTATGATATGGGACAAGTACGCGAGGAGTAACCATATAATTAGTTTCCATAATTATGTTATTATTATTTATGGAGATAGAAGAAGCAAATACTAATGATGAATTTTCCTCTGGTTGATAGGCCCTTTTGTGGGTGATTTATGCCGCTCTGAATGGGGAATATTATGTATAGTCAAACAAAGTCATCCTCATGACACTAACCCTTCATTTCCAATGGCTATGTAATATGTGAAAATTTTATATTTCTCAAGATCATGAGTGGTGGCTTGTCAAGTGGAAAATTTCGAAATAATGAGAAGATCATCTATATCAGCACTGAACATGAATGAGAAATAAATCCTAAAAAAACTGTCTTGTGTAAACGGATGATTAGATCATGGTGTATATTATTTTTATAAAACGAATACATGGATCATGTATTTTAACATCACATGATAAGGAAATTCAGAGGAAATAGTTTATTGTTACTTACCATTGATCGAGAGATAAATGATTTTCCTTTTTCATGGTAATTCATTCACAAATATCCCATCATCTTCCATCATGAAGGGAAAAGGTTGAAATCTCTGTTCTAGGGGTTTCTAAATCTATGGAGTGATATGGGACAAAAATTTCGTTGCGGAATACATAGAGAGAATAGGTATATCCTAAGGATTAATTTATAGTTCTTTGATAGGCCTTTGTGTGGGAGACTTATGCAAAGCCAATTGGGGAATATTTTGTATAGTCAAACAAAGGTGTACTCAAGACATTGAACCTCTATTTTTGATGGCCAAGAAGTTTTATGAAGATTCATACATTCATATACATAGTGTTTGGATTGTGAGGGTAAAGTGTCTCAATATGAATAGAGCATTCCATGTCGAAATTTTTTGATAATGGGTAGAAATGTCTTCCTCAGGTTGTTCTACACCATAAGCAAGAAAGAAGGATTTTTTCATTATTTTTGGGCCTAAGATGTAAGGTTTGGTCTTGACTATGTATCCCATTATGATGAGAATCAACCCATATGTATTTCTGGTGGATCTTCCCTACATGTTGATCAAAGTCTTATGTGGGAAAGGGTAATTTTCATTTCAACATGGGCTCACGAGTGGGGTTAGATGCGTATTGGACCCTTATATGCAGATCTACCTCATGTATAGGAGAGTGGGGGAATTGTTCCTTTATTATGGCTAGACTAGGATATAGGATTTGTTTTTCCCTACATATCCCATCAAAATCTGAATCATTACATACATATTTCTTGTGTAAATGTTTCATGTGAAGGTAATTCTCATTCATGGGAAAAGGGGGAATATTTTTATGTTGCATCTGGAAAAAATATTAAATATTTTGGAATCACTACATATTCTATGATAACAAGAATCAATCCATAAATTTTTCTTAGAAATCACATAGTTTATTTTCATGTGATAAGGATATCATCCATGTAGTTTAATTTCATGTGGTAAGAAATACATGGGGTCTTATAGTTTTAGGTCATATGACTAGGAACACTATGTCATGGAAATAATGAGTAATAAAAGGACTATTGAGATGGGATGTTCTGACATGCCTCCGAAGTGAGGGGGAATAAAATGTAAAACATTATTTTGGGCGTTCTCATACCATGGGAAGTAATATAAGATGAAAAACATAATTGGGGAATATGGAGATAGAAGAGTTCTCTCCAGAGGAGGAATTTTCTTTTTGTTTACAATCCTTTTTGGGGGAGACTTATGTAGATCCAATGGGGGAATATTATTCATAGTCAATCAATGGTGTCCTCAAGCATCGAACCCTTATTTATGATAGCAAAATAAAGATTATAGAGATCAAAAAATGTCCAGTACATAGTGTATGTTTAGTGGAATGAATGTGTATGCGTACGTAAGAAGCATTTAAACTATGATTTTCAATGGTGTGTGACATTTTCTACATACATATAAATCATATTTATAGAGAAAATTTATATTTCCTTGATGGATCCTTGTAGGTTCCTCTAGGTGAATTGATACACCTTGATCATGTGGGGTATCCTATACCAAAATACCTAACCCTATTTTTGTTATACTCAGTGTAAGAAATAAGGGGTGGAAAAATTTTATTCCACTACACATGGGTAATAAAAATGAAGGATAAGGTAATTTTGGTTTTGGGGTGGCTAGACCAGGATGCTAGATCCAGGCATTTCTATGTATCTCATTATAGTAGGAATCAATCCATACATATTTTTGAACAACAAATATCTATGAATGTTTGACTCATATATAGAGGGTAAATTTTCATGTTAGTTATTGATTATTGAGGTAGGAATTAGTATTGATGATTCAGGTGTCACTATGTATCCTTTGGGGATAGGAATCAAGTCACATGTTTTTTTGGAATACCTTGTATTTTAACTTCTTGTGGCGAGGATAAAGTTGACTCAATGTGAAAGGAGGTAACTGTTGCTAATGTGACCAAGAATGGAAATCAGGGTGTCACAATTAATCCTGTGATTACAGGAATCAAGCCATGCATAGTTCTCAAAAGGTTCCCTATATGGGTCGAACCCATACATAAGGAGGGGTTATTTTTATTGGTTGAGGTTGGACCAAAAAATAGAGATCCGGGAATTACTACATATCATGTGATGATCATAATCAAGCCATACATAGTAATAAAGAACTCCACACATAAGTTTTACCCATATATGGGGAGGGGAATGTTGTATGGATTATTGTGGATGGACCCGAGATTGGGGATGAAAGTTTCACTATGTCTCCCATGTAGATAGGAAATAGGCCACACATAGTTCTTGGGGCTATTCGCTACAATGATCTGGCTCATGTGTCAAGAGAGGTCATTTCACTTGAAACAAACCCATAAACAATAACATCCATGTTGGATTCTCCAGCATTAATTTCTTCTATATGTAGTAGAGGAGTTATTTTCTACATTTCATGGATAGGGATAAGACGTAGGGTTTAGAAATCACTACCTATCTCATCAAAATGAGAATCAAGACACATGTAGTTCTTAGAAACCATGAAGTTTAATTTCAATTTTCAAGGAAATGGATCACCCGATGTGGAAGGAGAGGATATTGCATATGGGCCCAAGATTAGAGGTTTGAGATTCATTATATATCATGTAATGATATTAATTAATCCACATATAGTTTTGGTGATCTTCCTTTCAAACAGATCTTGGTTGTGTGTGGTGAACCATCGGTGAGATGATGATTCCAATGTAGTTGAACGTAATGAGGTAAGAACCTATATTGTTCACTTTAATTTCTTAAGGTCAAGAATAAGATACCATTTAGTTTAGCATCATACAATAAGGATGTTGGTGTCATTTTTTTTATCATCTTGAAACATGGATGGCGTGTTAGGCATTTTAAGGTCAAGTGACAAAGGTTTGTTATGCAGTTCATGGAGCAGAGAAAATAGTGTCATGCAATTTATCATCTTGTGGCATAGGTGATAGTGTCTTATAGGTATAGGAAATATGATTTTATGGACCAATAATAAATAGCATCTCAACATGTAAATAATCCTTAAGAAAAAGGGTGGTTAAAATCATCTTATTAATGGTGTAAAGTTGTGGTTGGTCCTAATTCATGAAGTCTAGGAATCACTACATATCCTATGAGAACATGAATCAAGCCACACATAGTTCTTAAATATGGTATGGTAGATGACCGATGCCCAGGGAAATGTCATCTTTAGTGAGTAAAATAGAGTGCTTGTGCATTTTAACATCATACAAGGAGTACGTTGGTGTCATGTAGTTTATTGCACTGTGACTTGGACAATGATGTCATGCTTTTTAAGGTTATGAAAAAAGACAGACCATGCAATTTAAATTCATGAAATTATGATGATCTTACCAGGAAATTTAATTTAATTTGATCAGGATGATCATACCATAAATTTTAACATTATAAAATTAGGACAATCTTACCATATAGTTGAACATCATACGATTAGGGAGTTATGTTTAGCATCATGCTATTAGTCCGATCTTACTATTCATTTTAACATCATGTGACCAGGATGATCTTACCATTCATTTTAACATCATGTTATCAGGATGATCTTATCATGCAGTTTAACGTCATGTGATCAGTAAGATTTGACCATGTAGTTTAACATCATGCAATCATGTAGATCTTAACATTCATTTTAATGTCATGTGATCAGGATGGTCAGACCATGATGTTTTATGTCATGCGATCAAGATGATCATTAGTTGATTACATGAAATAATTATTCAGGAACCTTAAATTGGTTTGAATCATGGTAACATAGTGTTCCATCAATATCATAGAATAAGATCCATTGTATTAGACCTTGTGTATGTCATAGGGTTCCTCCACTTTTGATAAAACTTTTAAGGTTTGTTTATGGGTATCATTAGAGTCCTGAGGTCCAACACCATTTCTCCCTAAAGGAAAGATTAGAGGTGAATGTTTTTGTTAAAGGATCTTGAAATCCAGTTTTGGTGGACTTCCAAATGATGTATAGTATGAAATCTATTTTCATATAGTCACTCCAATTCATTTAGCCATTTCTGGGTTTTCCCATCTATGGATATATAATGTAGAGTGAGGGGAATTGGTCTTTGAGGGGAAATATTTCCTCTATAATGTATTCTAATGAGAATTAGGTCACTTTTTTGGTGGTGTGTGTTATAATCCAATAAGAACACAAGGAATGAAGGGTCTTTTCTAACCAAGACTTTTTATCATTATCTACCATCTTTATGAGTATATTTTATATGGTCTTGTTGAAAGCCAATATTTTTCCATTAGTTGATACATGGTAGTGTAATGAATGGTTTGACTTGATGTTATAATCCTGGTATAGATTATCCAATTAAGTAGAATAGAAATTGGTGACATTTTCCATCAACATTGTATGAGGGACACCAAATTTGGTGATGATATTGGAATTCAGAAAGCTGAAGATGTTCCTTTCCCTGTCTTCTTTATGTGGTATCATTTTGGCCCACATGGAGAAGAAGTCGGTTGCTATTGAAATATACTTGAACGACTTGGTCGTAATAGGAGGATATGGTCCCACAACATCCATCCCCCATACATAAAATGGCTAGGAGTATTTGGTTGTGTGTAGAAACTCTGGGGTTGGTGAATGATGTTGGAATGAACCTATAAGTAATTTAAATTTTTGGTATATTTAGTTTAGTACCACGTTCTAGAGGTATAATAGTACCCAAGCCTCTATATTTGATGAGAATAATTGAACCCTAACCGATGGGAACCATAAGATATAGTGTGTACTTCCATCATGAAAAAACGGGTATCCTCTCCATCAATTCACTTGATAAGGACACCATAAAGGCTCATTTTATATAGGAACTTTTGATGATTTGTTCCTTCATATGGAACAAGGTTAATTGGTCATCTTCAGATTTACCCTTTCCCGTCTATATATAATGGGATCCCTCTAAGATGAAGGTATCATATAATGGGTTTCATCCAGCCGATGGTAGGACCATACGGTTTGGGTACATGACTAATATCATTGATTTCTTCCATGTTTTCTTGAATGTAATGTGAGACCATCTGGCACTGCCCATTTTTGTTGAATGTTTCATCCTGCTCTAGATCGGCTAGAGTTGTGGCTACATTTTCCAATGCATCATCTTCGAATTTTTTTTGTTATGGGGCATTAGTCGATGTCAGATCTAAATGGAATTATTCCATTATTCCCTAGATGTGGTTTAGTAGGGGGATTAGATCTTCCTTCTTGATAGAATAATCCCAATTGAATTTATTGATGACCAATTCCAAATCACCTTTTACATTCAAGTGATTTACTTGTACCTGAAGTGCCATCTCTATACTTATGTTCTCTTCACCCTTCTGATAGTAGGAAATAGTAAGGTATGAAAACCTTTTATAGAGAGATTATCATGAATCTCAACACCACTTTGTCGAGATTAGGGTCTTCCACCTTCTTCCCAGTCGGACTTATGAATACACAATAAAAAAAATCTCCCATAACTGGGGGACCACATGGATAGAGAAAACATCTTCATCGGTAAATTCAGTATCTAATGATGCCATTTTTATTGAGATATTCTATACCAGAAATTACACTAAGTCTTGGCCTTTCATCTCTTTCTGAGGCATTAAATGAATGTAAAACTTATGTAGGATGGCCACCCATCATGAAAAAATATCAGTAAATATCAGATGGTTGAGAATGTATTTGAGTGGGTTTCTACAAGAAACAAAACAAAATTCATGATGTTGTTTGTAGTGCCTCTATTTATGGACTGTGAATATTATTTCTAGATAGCTCTTCTCGATATCATAATAATGATTCTCAATAATAATCATGGTTTGGATAAGGTAATAAAGGATGTTTCAAATTAAAAACAATCTTTAGAAAGGGGAAGGCACCCCATGATTTCTCTTGGGTTTTCAAATACAAAATAAGAATCCTTCCACATTTGAATTCTAAAGAGCATAATCTTATCATATATTTGAGCATTTGAATAGTTCTTTCAGATTGTCCATTAGTTTGGGGGTGATATGTTATGCTGAAATTTAATTCATTGCACAAATAATGTTAAATACACTTTTAGAATTTATATGTGATACTGGGATGATGATCAGAGACACTTGAGAGTGGAACCCCATGAAGTCTCACCACTTCCTTCACATATATATTTAAAGTTTTTTCAAGTGAGAGATCTTTCTGAATAGAGATAAAGTGGTCAGTCTTGGTGATTCGTTCCACAAAAACCCATATCACATTATTTACGTTGGATATCTTTGGGATACCTATAAAAAAGTCCTTGGTGACATTCTTCCATTTCCACATGGGTATATGCAATGGTTACATCATCCCTTTTGACTTTATTTCTTCTTTAACTTTTGAAATATCAAGAACTTTGAGATATATTCCACAATATCATTCTTCATGTTGTCCTAATATAAGTGTTCTAAAAATATTATTATATATTTTGGTACTCCTGAGATGGATAGAGAAAGTTGAGCTTTGTGAATTTTCTAATAGATCTTTCTTTATATCAGGTGATGAAGGCACATAGAGCCTCATTCCAACCTAAATTACACCATCATCATCGATATGGAACTCTTGCATATTTTCTTCCTTTACTGTATTTTCCTTATTTTTTAACTCAATATCTTCCATTTGTGCCTCCTTAATAGGCTCTGGGATAAATGGTTGGTAAATCTATTAGAAAAGGTAGGATGTTTTCCCTATTGTTATGTTTTTTAAATCTGTCAATTGAATATCCAAGAAGATAGGGTATTTCTCAATCTACAACCTGGAAAGAGTAGTACGTTATTTTATACTAAGATCGTCAACTAACTTGTTTTCCTTGTAAGGATGATAGTGAATAGAGAAAACATAGTCTTTTATTAGATTTAACCATCTCCTTTGATGCATGTTGAGATCCTTTTTTGTGAATATATACTTTAGGCTCTCTTGATTCGTATATATGTCACGATTATCACCATAGAGGTATTTACACTTGATTTTCAAGGTAAAAAACACAGCCGGTAGATCCAGATCATGTGTCGGGTAGTTATACTCATGGATCATCAACTGTCATGAGGTTTAGGCTATCACATTATCATTTTGCATGAGTACAAAACCCAATCCTTTCATGGAATCATTATTTTATATGAAAAAAACTTATCCACATTTCAGTAATGTGAGTACAGGTGTAGTGATAAGCCTTCTCTTTAGCACCTTGAAGCTTTCCTCGCATTCTTCCCACTAGATATACTTTACTTATTTCCTTGATAACTTAGTTATCATGCTTGAAAATCATGATAATTTTCTCACAAAACTTTTATAGTACCTTACTAAGCTAAGAAAATTATGGATTTTTGTGACACTAGAGGGTATGGGTTATTCCTCAATCACCTTTATTTTTGAAGGTTCCATAGAAATTATCTTACTTGTGATCACATTTCACAAGAATGTGACTTGCTACATCCAAAATTCACACTTTTTTAACTTGAAATACAACTTCTACATCTTTAATGTCACCAATACTAGCTTTCTATATTCTTCTTGTTCCTCCTTTCTTGTAGAGTATATGAGACTATAATCAATAAAAACTAAAAAAAAATTTCGAGCTAATTTCAAAAGACTTTATTCATCACATCCATGAAGATTTTAGGAGAATTAGTATGTCTGAAGTGAATCACCAAAAACTCTTCTTTCCCATACCTTGAATGAAAGGCAGTCTTCTGAATATATTCCTTCTTCACCTTTAGATGATGATATCAAGAATGGAGATCCACCTTTGAGAATTACTGAGGTCCTTATAACTGACCAAACAAGTTAGAAAGACCTGAAAGATGGTACTTTTTCATTACGGTGATCTTGTTGAGTTCCCAATAATCAATACACAGTTGCATTGATCCATCCTTCTTCTTGACAAATAACACTGGAACACCCCAAGGTAATGCACTAGGGCGTATGAACCCTTTATCCAAATGCTCTTGAATGTGCTTCTTTAACTCCTAGAATTTGATAGGGGCCATAATTTAGGGATACTTTGAGATAGAAGTAGATTCAGGTATGAGTTCTATTGAGAACACTACCTCGTGATCTAAGGGGAGTCTGGGTAACTCTTTAGAAAATACATCACGGTATTCCCTCACAATGGGAATTTCCCCTAGGTTGATAACTTTTTGTTGACTAAACCATTTGAGTGAGGTATTCTTATTCATAGGTAATAAACAGCCACAATGTTGAAGTATTTTCAAAAGGATATTCGTGATATTCCTTTCATTTTTTGAGGAGTATGGGATGGTTTAGAATATGAAATGATATTTACTTTTCCTGACAGTTTATAAGGTCTATATATAACGATATCCATTACATTCCTAGTATAGTTTCTAATTCCTGCCAGGAAAGTATCATGATATTTGATGGAAAAATACTCACAAATAGGTCAATAGAAGAAGATTCCAACACTTGGGTTGCAATGATTTTTACCACTATGTGTTTTTACAGATATCATTACTTCAAGGTTTCATGGCTTCGATTCAGTAGTACAGGAAAACTTGAAAGATATAAATGTATGTGTAGAACCAGAATCAAATAAGGATTTTTCCATTATTGAGTGAATAGGACATGTACATTGCATGAATTAATTTTATTTCTTCACTTTCACAGTAGTGAGGGAATAAGCATTCCATTTCTATTTTGTGTGTGGTGGCTAATGAATTTGATTACCATAGAGGACTCAATGTTTAGTTCAATGGATTGCATAGTTCCATTTCTCCATATAGTTTGATTATAGGACCGTGGGTGGGGATCTCATTTCCTCTTCCACATTATCCTTCTTCCTCATGTAATTTTTACATTCTTGGGCTTGGTGGCCTTCTCTCCCATAGTTGAAGAATTTTACTATCCCTTTGAGAAAGTTCCCATGATGCCTCTTCCGACATTTTTGACATGTGGGTGTTTGATTTTTGTTTCTAACTTTCTCATTAGATCCTATGGCTTGAAACTCCATCTTTCATTTCTTATCACCATAGCCATGGGAACATACTCCAAACTCCATATCAACTTTGAGAACACATAAAAAAACTTATTCATAACTCCCAAAGTCTCAAATTGCAAGATCCTTTCAAAGGTGTGGTTTTAAACCACTGAAGAATCAATCAATTTTGCGATCATTATTGATAATAAAATCGGAAGTGTAACTTGCATTCCTTGTAAAATTTTATTGATTGACTATGATGGATTCTCCTTCATTCTTCTTAAGCTCTATGGATTCTCTATCCATATTTGTATGAACGTTTTAAGGGAAATTCTTGTTAATAAACATTGTATTAAATTGTTCACACTCCATCTCTTCAATTTTGTCCCTCTTCTTGGTGTTCTTAATCAAATACCACCATTGATTGGCCTCTTCATCTAGACAATAAATAAAAATATTTACCTTATATATATTAAAATAGTGGATAATAGAAAAGATCTTCTCCATCGAGTTGACCCATTGTTAAGAAACTAGTGGATTGGAAGATCCACTAAATGTAGGTGGTAATTGCTACATAAAACACTTGATAGCCAGAAGCTCCCTCTTTGGTGTAGGAGGTAGGTACACATTATTCAGGTTATTTTTCATAACCAGAGATAGCTAGGTAATCATCTCGATGAAATTTGAACACCACCTCCCAAATCATTGGGGATGTCATTTGGGAAATCACTACATTGTCCCTCGCATGGGTTTTTTTCCTTGTTTATCCTAGTTCCTACCAGTTTATAAAATAGAAAAGGTTAGAACAAAACCTAAGTCAACATATCCTGAATAGATAATTTATTCTTTTTTGAACATAAGTCTAAATGAATATATTATTTGATCCCTATGTTTTCATTTTATAAAATAAAGCTTCTTGAGTTCTAACTTATACTTAGTATCATATTAAGGGCTTTCATTGTGGTTCTTTAATCCCAATTCCCAAATTAATTAAACCATCCTCTGATACTAACTATAGAAACCCAGATTTTTCTTATATTACTACTACATCATTTTAAAGATAAAAAACATAAAATCATAAAAAATGAGGATCAAAAGTTTTTGTGTCTTGGAAAAATTAGGACTATGCATAAAATTTAAAAAATAAAACATAAACATTTATTTAATTCCTTCTTCTCTAGATTCTTATTGTCCCTCGAATTCTCCTTAGTATAAGTAGTCAGCTAAAGATATACATAAAAAATGGGTCAGCTAAAATCCCAATAAAAGGATAGATAAGAACATGAAACAATATAACATGGGGTGAGAATAATCATTATAAATTGTATAGGATTATAATCATGAGAGGAAACATCAATAAAAGGCCTAAAATGTGTAAATACATAATAAATGAAACATTATGTATTAGTGGTTAACTACCACACCTATTTTTTTAATAAAGGCAACATCATGTTCATGCATATTTCACTTTTCTCATGAGATAAACCATGTTACCCATTTCATTGGAGCGCTATATAATTCTAGGTCCACCGATCACATTATAACTTTTACATTGCACTATATAATTCCAGACACACCTATCACATCATAACATTTACGTTATCAAGAATTCCACATAAAACATATATCAATATCGAACTTAAAATACCTCACATAATGGAATGTGTTTCATTTAATAAATCATACATTGATAAAAAATGGGTTCCCAAAAAAAATTGGGAATAACATACTTGATATAAGAATCCTCAACCTTGAGTGAAGAAGAAACAATCCTGAGAAGTAAAAGGTGTGTTTATTATAAAGAAGATTTCTTTTGGAGAAGATTGTGTTTGTCATAAACTCAATTAGAAAACATTTATATCTCATAAAATTTAATATAATGATGAATAAATGATATTTAAGGAATATCCATACTGAAAATGGGGTGAATGAGGGAAAACCCAAATAAAGAGAGTTGGGTTCGAGAATTCCCCTTACCTTGAGTGAAAATGACTTTTCAATTTAATATCCTATATAATAAAATTATGTTAGTTAATTAAAAAATAAATAACATTTTATACATTAATTTTATTCACTATGGTTTATTGAGTTCATTTATGGGATTTATGATGAGTTATAGTGTTTAATTTAATCGTTCGGAGGCATTTGTTTCCATGGTTTTCACAATCAATTCACATGTATTCAGGAATAGATGTTCGCGTAAAATGGTGATAAATATATAGAATTATTGTTTTTTGTTATTAATGATATTAAAAAAGTTTTTGTTATCTAATAAATAATTTTTTTTATATGAAATTATGTTGAATAATTAGATATAAGTTAATTATGATAGTTTAAGTTAATTTTAGTGGTTTTTTTATCATAACGATTTCTTTTTGTTTTATCATTTTATATTATGTATATAAGTTAGTTACAGAACATAAATATGGTTATAAAATACACTTTACAATCTATTTACTGGAATTTAATGTTTTTATTAACATCCTTTAATTTGTTAAATAAAAATGAAAGTGCATCGCCCATGATGTCGGTAAATTGACACATCACGGATGACGATTTCATTTTTTAAATAAAAAAGAGATAGGGTGGAGTTTAATGATAAATCTTACATTATCAAGATATAATAATAGTATATCAAACATACTAGATTTATCATTCCTTTTGGATCAAGGGAGGTGAGGAAAAAATAATAAATGAAATGAAATTGAAATCAAATTAAAAGAAAGAGTGAGAGGATTTACATATTTAATTTATCCTCCTTGAGAACCTCCTTAGGGAAAAGGTTTTGGTATTTTGATGAGACAAGAGCACCCAGATGTGGTGTAGGGACTAGGTAAGATAATTTGGTAGAATATAGGTAAGTATCAAATATTTTTAAGTGTGGGGAGAGGAGGGGGTGAGGGGTGGTATTTATAGTGGAGGAGACGGGTGTTTTCTCAATATTATATTCATTAGTTTATTATTTTGTCTCAAGACTATGAATAGTTTTAGAATTAATGATAAATATATTAAAATAAAGAAATATGGTTTGAGATTAAGGTTATTAAATTATCCTTACATCAACAATGACTCAAAAATTCATGTATTTATCATTTATCGAAAATTATCATATTTTACTATTAATCAATGATTGTAGTATTTGCGAAAAATCCCAAAAAATCACCCTAACCACTTTTTATGTGTAGAATTAAAAAATTAACTCCATTTTATGGAAATATTTTTCTAAATTTTATTAATTTAAATTTTAATTAAAATCATCATTTACTTGGGAAATAATGATTTTAAAATTATAACCGATTTTGTAACACTTTTGAAAAATTACATATGGTATCGTAAAATTATATTAAAATCACAACATGTAAAAATATTAATTTATGAATACATTTTATGAAAATAAATTTTCATTTAAATTATTAAATTAATTATAAAATTGTAATTCAATATTTATGGATTATAAAAATACCAACACTTAATTAATAAATTTTAAAATATTTACTTATTAATACTATGGTATAATTATATCATATTTACAATAATAAGATTTGAAAATTTTATTTATACTTTCTTGGGTGATTACACTATTCATTTGTTCGGTTTACTATTCATAAGGGGCATATTACTATTTCTAAGTTCAAGTTACTATTTCTTCAGTATTGGTTCCTTAACTTTTAGAAATACTTCTTTTTTAATTAATTATTCATTTATAAAGTTTTTATTATTGTCCATAATTTATTATATGTGATTTATACTATATTAATTTACTATAATAAGGAATAAATTCCATTGATAAATGTTTGGGTCCTTACAGAAATCGCATGGGTAATGAAAACAAAATTCTCATTAAATGAAATACATAATTATAGGTATTCAGGATATTATCATGAATTAATTTTCCAATATATCATAAATTTTTCTTTTAAGGAATCATCCAAGATGATTTCATTATATGGATAGGCATACAATAATTTCCCAACTAATATAGCCATCAGTTTTGTCTCATGAGACCTATTGATGCATCAAAGGGATATCAATAACTGAGATCATATATCACATTCATGTACAATTCATTCCTTTTATATTAAATTATAAATACAATTCATTCTCCAAATTCATTCTAAATCAACATTTATCTATATTTAATCAATGATATGGAATATTAACACAACAAAATGAAATAACTTTTTTAATAAACTTCTTCCAACTGATATTATATATAGAAATGGTAAACAACTCAGAGAGCATAAAATTAATGGAAATGATATTGAATAAATCCCTAATAATTAAAATATGGACATACAGAATAAAACAATGTCCAATGAAATGATGGAGTATGAAAGATAGATTGATTATGAGAAAGTTAATGAACACAAAACCATAAATTCATTTGAAATGAAGTTTTGTAATAAATCAAATTATTTTGAGAAATAAATATAGAAAAAACACAAACTATAAAAATAACATACCTTATATTTTTTTAATTTTTTGTAAAATACACCTCTATAAATCATTTCAAAAAAAAAATCATTCCTTTTAGAGAATAATGTCCTTTTTATTTTGATAACATTTGAAATAAAAATTCTAAAAAAATTGATAAAAAGTTATTTAAAAATAAACATGTAAACATATAAATTAATATTCAATTTAATGAATGGTTATGATAGTTGAATTTTTTTTTGATAAATGTTAAAACAATGATTCCTTTTTCACTTTTGGTAAAAATTCCAAAAGTATCACGTTTAGAAAATGAAAATAGGATTACTATAAAAAAATAAAATATGGTTAAAAATTATTTCAAATAATAATTTTATTATAAAGAAGAATATTCAGGAAATATTTTAAAAAACATTGACATGGAAGAAATATAGTTAGAATGAAAACAGTGAAACATGAATTTTTAAAATAAAACCCCTAACATGTAACTTACTTATTGATTCTTGATTAAAAAAATTGAATAAATGAAAAATAAAAATGTAAAATATAATAATAAATAGATAATAATAAAATATATATGGTTTAATAGGTTAGGATTATAAAATATTTTAAAGGGAAATATAAACATAAACAATTAAGAAATAAAATGAGATTGTAAACGAAATCTTTTAGCTTGGATATCAACTTAGTAATACATGTTTGATCCTCATGTATAATGAATTTAAATTTATTAAATAGTTTATTAATAAAAAACTTCATCTATATTCTTTTTTTACGTTCCATTTGTAATCATTTATAATTCATTCATTGAATTGTTCTTTCTTATGTCAACCACTTAAGTTTGTTCAATCAATTTAACCAAAATTACATTCTTATATTTTATATGGCTGAAAGAGTTTTGAAATGGTTTAATTATATATGGAATGTTAATTATTTTATCAGTATAATTTTAATCCATTATACACAATTTTATAATCATTCATGCATGGTGGTAACAAAAAAATAATCATCTCACTTCGTGAAGGTGATAGTCCACACGTACACATGAGTGACATTATCCCTTGCAAATGGATGGAAGGGTGAAAAGTTAGATGATATATTATATTTATATATTCATAATGTTTTCTTAAATATAATATATATTCATTAATTTAAAATTTATAACCACTAAGTAAATCAATGGGGAAATATAAATTACATTACTATATGGAGATGGTAGGTCGTACGTACACACGAGCAATGTTTTAATTTTAAATAGAATGGAAAAGGAGATAAACAAGGGTTTAAAAATAAACATAATAAAATTTAATTATATATAATATATTGATTTAATTAGATTCATATAGTTATTATATAATTTAAGTATGTAGAGTAATAAATAAAATTAGATAACTTAATGAAGAGTTTTAACTCCTCTTTGGAATCCTCTTATTGGTTACACATTAATCCTTATTAGGATAGTATTGGGGAAATAAAAAATATCTATAATGTGATAAAGTAATATAAGAAGTTATTTTTTAGTGTATTTTTTGAGCTAAGTGGATCGATGATTGTGAATAAGAGTGGATAAGAGGTTCCCTTTTATAAGTGAGGTTGGAGGAAAACTTATAATTACCTGAAAAATTAATATATAATATGTGTCTAATATTAGTAAAATGGATGAAAATAACATTATCATATAATATAAAGAGGATAATTTCTCAATATAATCAACATATATATTTTATACATGTATAGGTGTCATTTTAATCCTTATATTTTGGTTTAACTCCCTCATTAACCCTATCTAACCTTTTTGTTGTAACAATTGTTTCACTCCAGGAGAGTTGTGATAGTAATTTTAAAAATAAAAAGTGTCACAGACAATAACCCTGAATTATTATCTCAAAAATTTAATATTAAATTGATTAATTATAGGATTTTTGAATTTTATAATTATTTAAAAATAATATATAATCATTAAAAACCACTTAAGTTCATTTTTGGGACTATTCACATAACTTAACATTAAAGGCTTCAAGATAACAATATATTTAAAATATAAACTCTTAAAACATAAATTATACATTATATGTATATTATAAATTATTTTTTAACCATAATTTATCCAAAATATATTATTTTTAGTGTTTTAAAAAATATTTTATTTAATTTTTTAACTACCTATATAAGCACTGTGTCATCGTTGTGTAAGCATTCGAGGAAATTATACTAGCTCAAAAAATTAAAAATAAACTACTATCAAAAAAATAATTTATTCCTATTAAAAATAAATATTTAAAACTATTAATATCTTCATTTTTTTCCTATGAAAACATATTATAAATATTAAAATAGAAAGGGACAATTTTTAATATTTCTTATCAGAAAAAAATAGTGTTAATAATCAAAGGCATGTGGTGCAAAAATTCTATATCTTAGAAGTTAGGTTGATTATTATAGAATTACTCTCATAAAATGTACTAAATCCAATTTTTTTCTTGTATTTTAGAACTTATCTTATATTTTTAACATTAATTTACCAATTTTACACATTATCATGGTGATAAAATTTTATCATGGTTACTATTCACTTTCATTAAAGATGAAATAGTCCTATTAACCAAATTTGAACCTCATAATTCTAAATATTAAATTCATATTTAAATATTCAATTTATATAACTGGAATAAATTTATTTTAATAAACAAATGAATAACTCATCGAAATCAGTTTCTAGACAAATGCATTTTTAAGCATAAAAATGAACTTATAACAAAATAAAAGATAATGTTGATTCCTATAGAATTAATTAGATAATTTTAAATAAAAATCATATTATGTTACTTTAAAACCAAATATAAAATATAATGGTTTTTTTAATTACTTGATTTAATAAAAATAAATATCAGTTCTCTCTAAAATTGGTATTTTTGAAAATTCAACCAAAAGTCAATCTTTTTGGAAAATTTAAAAAAAAATCCCACAAGATAATTTTGGTGAGGTGATTTAAAAATTTAAGTTCATTTTTAAATAATATTTCTAAAGTTAGTAGAATTTATTTCTATTTACCCACATATAAAATTCATAAATACCATTTTTTGAATAAAAGTACTTTTAAAAAAATTGAATTTATTCTTTTCATTTTCCTAGTTACAGTAAATAGATAAATTACAAATTTTATAATTTAATTAATTATTTTTATTAAGTAAAACATATATTTCATATATTTCATAATGTGTTCATTCTTATTCATACTCTCCAACCCAATGACTAGGTTATAATAATCATATTCAAATTTTATTTTTCATTTTAATTAAGCTCAGTGTTTCTTTTGGTTTATGTTATCAAACAAATTCATATTTTAAATTAAAAAATAAACTAAAATATTGGAGTATTACAGGTGGGATAATATGAAATTGGTAGTGTAAGAATATTTTAAGATGCTTAGTTTTTCTCTAGTTAAAGGTTGAGAGGAAACATCCTAAAGGAGTCATGCATCCTCTACTGATTAATGTGTAAAAATTGGATAATATTTCAACATAAATTTTTGAAGTATGTAATAATGTAACACTCAATCATTAATTATAGTATGTATGCTTTTCTTTCTAAAAGAACAAAATACTAATTCACATAGATTTATTTAATAGTGTGATTAAAACCTAAAACCCAAAATTTTATAAATTAAATTTGAAAAAAAAATATGTCAAATTATCTTATGATGAGGGGTTTCTATTTTTTAGAAATTGTTTATTTTTGGTTGAATAGCGGAAAATATTGATTTTACAAAAACTGTCACTTTATAAAATTATAATGTTATAAGAAAACCCTTAATGTTTATGAATGATTTTTACTAGAAAAAATATACATTAAATAAGTAATATAATTCATATAAAAATATAATTTTTTACTTAGGAATCTAAGGTTAACATTTTGGAAATCGAAGTAATGCTTTTGTTTAAATAAAGACTCGTTTTAGTTCTTCACACTTAATCAAGTATTTACAAGGTTCATTTAGGATTTGGAATAATTTTAAAGAAAAATAAACCTCATTTTTATTAATATAATACATTTAATTTCATTGGAATCAATATTATATTTTTTTGCTGTAAAATCATTTTTATGCTTAAAGAAAACATTTTTTTGAAAAGATTTTTCATTGTGCTTTGTGAACAAATATTAAAACTGACTATTATAATTTATTTAAATTGAATATTTTATAATTTATTAAATACTTTTAATCATTATAATTAATATTATGTAATAATTTGAACATATTTTGTTTCATAATGAATTGTAACCATGGTAAATATTTGTCACTTTGGTTAAGGGTAAGATGAGTTAAAAGGATAAAATAAAGGGATAAAGAATTCAAATATCATAAAAAACTTACGTAATTATTATTGGTTGGTTTTATGTCAATATTAAACCTATAATATTATAATATATTACAGTTTTTATCAATGTAACTTCAAAAACACCATTATTATATAATAAATTTTCATGTACTTACATGTTTCCTACCCACCTCACTTATAAAAGGGTACCCCATATCCTATCTTATCTACACTACTTTAATCACTTATCTTGTAATATACTTACCCAAATTACTTCCCAAAATTCATGACAACTTACTAGAAGTTTTTATCTCACCAAAATACCACTTCTAGAATGCTTATGGCGTAAGCCAAAGAAGACTGCCAAAAGAAGAGCAATATGTTCATATATATATGTTTTAATTTCCTTTCTTATTAAAACACCTCAAAATATTTAATTAAAATTTTACCACAATTAAAAAAGTATATTAAACATACTTATTTGTTTTTATTTTAATTTTATATTCATTTATATCATCTTTATATCCTATAGAAATCGAAAATATCACTCATACATATGTACGGCCTGTCATCTCCACGTTGCAATGTAATTCATTTTTCAACATGGTTCTATATGTATAGTTATAAAAAATATAATTAATGAATATATATATATTATATATATTACATAATAATGATTATATTTACATAATAAATCATCTAAATTCTTACCCTTCCTTATATTATAAATTATATCATTGCCCATGCATACGTGTGGAAAACGGCCTCCATGAAGTGATATGATTGATTTTTCTATTACTATATGCATGGATAATTAAAAAACTATATAGGATTAATAAAAATTATATTCATGAAACTATTAAAATTTGGGAGATGATGGATACATTTCATAATCCCATTAACAATGGACTATACAATGAAGTATTTTTGGTGAAATTGATCTAACTACCTTATGTGGTTGACGTAAGAAATAACTATTTAATGAATAGATTTAAAATTTTAATAAAAAAAGTTTAAAAAATGGAATATAGATGAAAAATTTTATTATTAAGGTATTTAATAAATTTAAATTCATTTTATATGATGATAAAATGAGTATGACTAAGTAGAGACACAACATAAGAGATTTATATTATAATTTCATTTCATTTTGGGATTGTTTATATTCTAATTTCCATTAAGAAAATTATGTGATCCAAATATCTTAATACCCTATATATTTTCTTTTCATCTAGTTATTTATGGTTTTTTAATGTTTTCCTTTCATTTTCTTTGGTACATAAAAATATTGATGATTTTTTTATGAAATTATGAGAATATTTTCACTTTAGTCAATTTGATTTTTCTTCCATGTCCATGTTCTCTAAAAAAATTTCAAGAATGTTCTTTTCTATGAGGAAATTTATACTAAATTTCATTTTTTAACTGTATTTTAATATATTTTAAAAAAGTTAAAAGGAATATTACTATCATTTTTGAAATGAGGTACTTATTGACTATTTTCCAAATGCCTGAATGGAATATATGTTTTAGTGTTTACCACATGAATGGATTTTCTCACTATCATTATCATTATATCCTTTGAATATTTTGTTAGAAGTTCCCATTATTATTTTCAAGTGAAATATTATTCTCAATATTCTAGTAAATTTTTAATAAAATGATATCAAACTAAAGGGATGTTTTTTTATTAAATTTATGAATAGAATTATGAAATTTATTTATAACATTGCTCTTAAAACAAGTTACAAGGAACTTATTATAAAAAAAAAATTCTTTTATTTTATTTTCTAAGGTATTTTTTTTACTTCAAAACATTAATTTATAATAAATAAATGGGATTATACCATCATTTACTAATTTATGGATTATACCTATTTCGATATCTTTCGCATTCTTATTACCATGTTCAGTATCTCTATCCATTATTCATTTGACATTATGTTTTTCCTTCATGTTCATATTCTCAATTTCATTGATGAATTTATTGTCATTTATTTTACATTAATGATGTGACAACCATATACTATTTTTATATAGGGTATCGGTTTAAGAAATCTTATTAATAAACTCATTTCATTAACTAGGGATATATTTTTTATTCTAGTTTTAATAAAAATAAATCTTAATTTATATGGAATTTTGAGAATGAATTTCATTTTTCATTCAATATATAAGGAATGAATAGGGTTTAAAAGTTATGGGTGAGGTCTGGTTATATATATACCCTCAATTAATTGATAGGTATCAGTGAAAAAATATCAGCCATTCCATATTATATGGTTATTTACTATTAAACCTACTAATTTAATAATAATGTCTTAGAAAAGGCCTTGATAGTAAGACCATGAATGTATGAATTTATGAATTTATTTTATTAAGAATTCATTTTCCATTATACATGTGATTTATTTTTTAATATTATTCATGGATGTACTTTGAACTCAATAAGTCGATTTAATGGTATGAGTTTTGATTATCCACTCTACTATTCTGATACTTCCTTATTTACTTATGATATATTTCATTGTACTTAAACCTTACAGAGCATCTAACCACACACCTTTTTTTATTTTTCCTAAGATGTGGAGAAGTATATTTTGAATGATTTAAATGATGTTATATTTTTCATTATGATGGGATTTTGTATTAATAATGTAATATGGGAATCATTAATGTATCTTGTATTCCAAGATTTCTAAACTAATTGACCATACATGGGGTGATCCCTCATATCATGTAGCAATGTAATAATGTAAACACTGGATTGAGGTTAATATATTCAGGGTTATTTCATCATAGGATAGGAATTATGATTTTAGGAATTGATATTCCCATATTTGATTGGTTCTAAAGTCATTTATTATACCCTAATATTATTAGAAATAAATATGTGATAATATATTCATTATTTTATTCATAAAACCATGGACTATTTATTATATTGAATTTTCTTTATTTGATGGGTGATTGGGTTATTAGTTTTCATTTGGTATGAAGATGAAATTTGGGATTTTATGTTAAGAGGAAGGATATTATTTATTTTAGGGAATATATGTGAAAAAAGTTGGGAATGGTTTATTTAGGTTAGTTTTAGTATATGTAATTTAGGTTTATTTATTTTATTATGTTTGTTTCAATTCAATTTCTTATGATTTGTTAAATTATTTATTTTGTTTTGTTTAATTATGTTTCGGTTACATTCATGTTTATTTTAATCTGATTGTTTTGTTTCATTTTTGGTTAAATGATGGGTTCCAACATAGTTTTTTTCATTTTTTGTTATGTTGAGTTTCAATTATTAGGTTTGATTTAGTATAATTTGGAATCTATACTCGCCCAAATTAAAGTATCTTAAGATACCATAAGTTTTGGGGAGGACATCAAGCATATGGTATCACTCACAGATATATAATTATTCTCAAATCCAATTAAGTGTAGTTGTTATCAACTTTAAATATTGAACCAAAAGAAGATTCATATACATTTGTTGATGATTACATAATAGATATACTATCATTCACTTTATAGGGATAGATATATAAGTAGCCTTATTTGAGATGTTTCCCTTCTTACTTTATGTGTGACACAAGGAAATGGTAACTCTAAAAGGAAGAGGAGTCATTTAAAACTTTAGAGGATGTAAAGTCAAGAAAAGGATCAGAGGTTAAGGCCTAAAGTTTCACTTCTAAACTAAGATGGAAATTAAATAATTAAATAAACATTTCAAGTCAATACCATGAGGATCATCAAAAAAATAAACATTATAAACTACAGAACATTCAAGTTGATGAAAAAATAGACTAGCTTATAAAAGACCAAGTAGGAATTAATAAAATGTCAGTTTTCCATGAAATATATATCATAAAGATAGATGTCTAAATTTAAATAAAATTAAAATTGAGTCCATGTTCAACCCATATGGTGTGATCCATCTATACCAAACAAAAAATATCATGCATTGAATTAAATATCCCACTAAAACTGGGTATCTATGGAATTCACACGTTTTTTTAAAAAATCATCTACAAATATAATGATTATATTATATGGTTAGGTCATTGTAAATATAAGGCCTAAAAATGTAGAAATACAAGGTTAAAATATGATAAAATTAAAATTAAATCAATATTCCTTAATGATTTAATCTAAAATTTATTGTAAAAATGAATAACTAAAGAATAATATAAGTATAATAAAAGAAAACCAAAGAATATATAAGAATATAAAAACCTGGTCATGGGAGGAATTGAGTTTGCAAAGTCAAGACTGGATGAATGATCTAATGGTATTGGAGGGAGCCTATACCAATGGTTTTTTTAGACCATTCATATAAGTCATCCTATACCAATTGGTTTTAAAAAGAATTAGTATAGGTTATTATACACTATCTTATACCAATGAGTAGTTAAAACCATTGGTATAGGGGACCTATACCAATAATTTTCTCAAACCATAAGTATATTCCCATAGGTATAATTATAAATTCTAGTAGTGTTCATATTTATCTTCACATAAAATTTAATTTGTATTAATTTATATTTTACCATAATGGTTTTACTAGATACTATAATAGAGTGGTGAATCATGTTGTATTTGTAACATCCTCATTTCTATTATAATTAAAACCCCCTTTAGTTTTAATTTATATATCACTTTATGTGAAAATTCATCATTTTTAATAAAACTTACCCTTAATTATGTTCGGTGGTGTTGTTTAAAGATAAAAGGGGTTTTAAGGAACTTATGTTAGGGTAAAACACTTTTTCTATATGTTTCATAAGGGTAACATGTAATATATAAGGGTAACAAGACTTTATATAAGGGTAAATCCATTTTATATAGCGTAAGGGTATTAAGGACTGTTTAAAGGTAAGGTATGCATTGTATAAGAGTACCATGCACTATGTAAGTGTAAAATTACTTCCACGTAAGAGTAATCACATTGTATAACGGTCTATCATAAGGATAAAATCTTGTTTCTGGGTCTCATGTAAGGATAACGGCTCACATAAGGGTAAAATTTCTTTTCTAAAGGGTATGTAAGGGTATCAATGATTTTACCTATGTAAGGGTATCCTAGATGATGATTAGAGTTGAACCCTCTTTTCTAAATGATGCATTAGTGTGCATCAGCCCTGTGTATGGGTAAACCAAGGAATGTGTCACACATAAGGGTAAATATTCTTAACCTTATGCGATGAATATGATCTGAATAAGGGTAAAACATGTTACCCTTATGATGTTCCATTTTTGAGTAAAATATTTTTAAAACTATAATTTCCATTAAACTTACTCCATATTGACCTAAAATGCCTCTTAAACCTTTTTCAATGCTAGAAATTATTGACAATGATTCATTAAACCATTTTAAAAGTTTTGAATCTTATTATAAATCTTTTAACACTATATTTTAAATATTAATGTTAAATGGAAAATTAATTGGAGTTTTTAATTTTGTGGTTTTAAATGCTTTCACGCCTTGTATATTTATTTAAAAATAACAAAATTATTATTTTCATCAATTTGTGATGTCCTCCTGGGGAGACTTAGGTGTAAATTTATAAGTGATCATTAGAAGGTTATTAAATGATATTTTTATTTGACATTGGGGTGTAAACCTTATTCAGTATTTGTTGTGGATCACACCTTCAGTGTTCTAAAACCTTAAAAAAGAGGCAGGGTTTTTTTGTAGTGTATTCACCTTGCAATTCATTGTTTCTTGAGAATTCAGAAATATGTGTTTCTTATTTTTCAAAAACTTGTTCTATAAATATTTATCCTAAAATTACTTGGGAAATATTATTGATCCTCTTCTCTATGAATTAAATATGGTATGGAGAGAAATACATTGATCTATATTTCTTTTAGTATAAAATGGATTTCCTTATATTATTTTATTAATTGATGAAATTCTAGGTTTGTTTTATTTCTTTTTAAAGATATTTAAAAGTGTTATTTAATGAAATAAATATCTTAATCTAGGTTTTGGTTTCTAAAGGTTAGTACCATGATTTTAAAAAAAATGGTGATGACCAATTTTTTGAAATAACATCAATCCTTTAAAATTATAAAACTTCCTTTGAATTCATTAGGGATGTTTTTAAAGAAATGCGTGGTTTAAATGTAATATCCCCGACTCTATTAATCTGGATATAGTTCCTAATTTATTACATTGGCATAGATATAGGGGGTTAAATCATAAATTAATTATTAAATTATCATTTTTGTAGAACCAGATACATACATGATACCCATTTTACATAGGGAAATAAAATAAAAATCAAATTAATGGGAAAAACATAGCATCCTCTCACTCATTCCAATAATTCTTATTTATATCCTAGGAAAAGGAAAAAAAATTAGGGTGATATCAAATGCTCAGTAAGGTTTATATACAGTAGAATCTATCATGAATTAATAAATAATAATCAATATAAAAGGTAAACAACTGAACACACATTCAATTTAATCAATAACTTGACTGTCATAATTGGATAATTCATAATAAATATATCAAGGTAAATAACTAAAAACACAAATCATTTATTCAATAAACTAAGAATGAAATATATATTAAGATAATATAATTGATAAAATATCAGGGATAATAATAATTACTGATTTTTAAATGAATTAAATTATTAATTAGTGACATCATGATCTCAGTCATCAAGATACCTCTACTATCAAGATATTTTAAAAAATATATTAAAATTATAGGTAAAAACTCATCTGATTTGGCCAATATATTTTTCTCATGAAACATTTTGATGCATAAAGGGGTTATCTATAACTGATCCCCACACATAAATTCAGGTCCAAATCATTCCTCATATATTGAATAATATATTTAATTCATTAATAAATATTCATCATTATCTAATATTCTTATTCCATAAGGGATACAGATTAATCAATATTTCCACAGTTAACAAAATAAATTTCAAAGTAAACACCTTATATAAAAATGGTATACGATTTTTGAAAAAATAAAATCCATCATATAATAATATGACTATTTCATATAAATTTAGTGTCCAATGAAAAATTATCACAAGAGAATAATTATTTCAAAATAAAGTAAACAATCACCAAAGAAATTGATAATATACAATATTGTTTTACCTATTTTTTAACTGTTAAATCGCAACCCCTTGAAGCATATACTTGAAACAAAATATTAATAATAATTAATAAATAAGTATTCATTTTAAATACATAAAATGGTAATTATATACCCCACATAAAATTGAATAGGGTAATATTAGTAAATATGTCACAATGAAATGGAAATTAAGACAAAATCCATTACAACTTGGTAACGTTCAATTAAAATTCCCTTGGATAAAATAATTCAAACTGAAACATAAAATACAATTAATTGTGAATGATTAATGATATTAAATATAAAAGGTAAATTGTACACACCTTATAAAATAAATTAGGTTTACAATAATAAAATATGTCTCGTTGAAGGGAAATTAGGATTATGTCCCTTAACTCATGCATTCCTTTATTTGAACTTGATTTAAACTCATTTATAATGGTTTTAATAATTTTATAAAATTATAATAGAACCATACTAATATTATAATATCATACATGATCCTATTATTACATTCTACCATATGTTTGGTAATAATATTTGATTATTTTCATTGTTTTGGGTATTAATTACCTTATTTAATCATGTGTGTTTTGTCATGAAAGTTCTAGTTCTTGTGCATAGGATATAGATACATCATCTAAACAATGGTAATAATTTTATTAACATCATATTTACTTATTAGATATATTTTTGTAACCATTTTTAAAAAAAATCATGGAAAATGAATTGCAATGCTTCATGGAAATGGTAGGTCATACGTATGCACGGGTGACGATGTCATTCTATTAATGGGTGAAAAGGTAAGGAATTGTATGATATATTAATATAATATAATTTATATAATTTTATATATATCACATGTATTCATTAAATTTATCCTTATTACCTTCCATATAAAGCGTATGTGAAAATGAATCACATTGCATTGCGAGGCGGTGGTCTTTCGTACACACGAGCGATGTTGTCATACTTTAAAAGGCATAGAAGATAATAAGTTATATGTGATATTATATTTATAAAATTATAATTATATAATAAAAATCATATAAATTTGTTAAATCTATCATTATTTATAGCCTTGAAAGATGGTGACGGAGAACTAATTACATCGGTTCGCAAAGTTGTAGTCTATCGTAGACATGATCGATGGTTTTATTTACCATCTGATGAAAGGGGAGATGTGTATAGGTCATCCCCTAAAAATAATAACATCAAATTATATTTAATATACTTATTTTTTTATATAATCTTGGATTAAAAATATTTTAATAACATGGAATAGGAAACAAAATAAAAACACTCATTTCAAAACGTAGCCTCTTCTCTAAGAAAATTCTTTAGCTTTTCTACAAATCCTTCAAAAGATGGATTAATGGAAAACCATGTCTCTAGAATGTTAGTATGGGAGTAAATATATTATTTTTATAGGTATTTTCTAAACCAATTATCTTTTGAAGTGTAAAAATGGGTGGAGAGGTGGTGGTCTTTATAAGTAGAGGAGATGACTCACATTGAATTTTTGAAAGAATCACTGACGCCCAAGTTTTTATCATTAAAAAGGACTCAAAAATTAGTAATTATCAAAACTTATAGTTTATAAGGTATAAAAATTTACAAGTGTGTTTTAAAATTATTTATTTCATTTTTACCCATACCATTTTTTACTTTAACCCCTTCATAAATCAGTTTTTACCTTAACTACGGTAATTAATTTTTACTGCTTTTACTATTCATAATGGTAAAAAATTAATTTTCCATAATTTTAAAATAAAAATTATTCTAATTCCAAATATTCAATATATTTTTTAAATTAAATTCATATAAGTCGTATAATTTAATATGAAACTATATCAACAGACGTGATGAAAATTTTGGTTTCCAAAGAGAAAATTCTCATAATTATATATGGTTTTAATATCAAAATTCAAAATCAAATTCATTCCACTGACCTAAATTATAATTATTATAATATAATTGAAATAATTTTACTTTAAAAATTATTTAAATTATAAATTATCTTTGTAAATAATTTTAATGAAAACACATCTTTCAATAACAATTAGCATTCTTCACTACTCATTGAAAAATGAAACTTTTTTAAAAAATCCCAAAAAACACCTTAAGATAATTTGGATATTATGATTTAAAAAATTAATTTAATTTTATAAAATAGATTTTATTAAAGTGTTAAAAATTAATTTTATCATAATTTCATAAGAAGTGAAAAAAATATTTTCTTTGAACAATATAGTTTTTTAGAAAACATTTCTTTTACATTAAAATGATTCCCATTTTATTTATAATTAATATATAACCATAATTCTAATAATTTAGTTAGTTAAATTAATATGATCCAAATTAAATTCTAGGTTATAATTTTCTTGTTTAAGTGATATTTCAATAGAGTTTCGTGTTTCATTTAAACTCGGTGTTGCGTGCATCACAAGTTATTGAAGAGATTGAATTTAATTAAAATAAAATAAATCATAAAGTCTCGTAGTGATTCATTATTACCTCCTAAAAAACATACCCTAAAAATTTTGTGGATTTTTCCTTCTTAATAGATGAGGGTTGTTCTTATTCCTAACATCCTCTAGTTCCCATATTGCTTCCTCCATTTTATGATTTCTTCAAAGTACTTTAACCAACCTTGTCTTCTGATTCCTAAATAAATTATTTCTAGTATCTAGAATATTGAACTATTCTTCATATTCCAATTATATTTCATCAGATATGATCACATGTGTTGGGTCTGGCATGTACTTCATTAACAATGATATATAGAACACATCATGAACTTTTGAGATAATTTGTCGCATTGTCTTATTGTAAGAAATAGGTCCAATTATTTCATGGATTTAGAAGGGTTTAATGTACCTAGGGTTCATTTTTTATTTATTAACAAACCTTATTACTCCCTTACATACAGATACTCTCAAGAAAAAAAATTTTCCTACTTACAGTTCCAAATCCTTCCTCCTATTTTTGGCATAACTCATTTTTATACTTTGAGATACTTTAATATGATAATAAATATCATTTACCTTTATTTTTATCCATTCAACATGTTTTAGGCCTATAAGTTTCCTTTCACTAAATTCATCCCAATAAGTTGGAGAATGATTTCTGTTTCCATGTAATTCGTTATATGACACCATTTGAAAACTTCAATAGAAACTATGTTTATAGGAAAACTCTACCAAATGTACATATTGATCCCACGTACCTTTTAAGTCAATTTATAATTACCTCCACATTTATTCCATAGTTTAAATATTCATTTTAGACTATCCATCAGTTTTAGGATGGTAGAAAGTACTCAAATAAATCTCAGTATCAAGATCTTTTGGAAGACTCTTCCAAAATTTTAATGTAAAATTGGTTTCACAATCAAACAATATCAAAAGAGGTGATATCTGAAGTATTAAAAATTAATTAATATAGAGTTTTATGAGTCACTAAAATGGTAATTATTATATCATATAGATAAAAATTTATATTGGTTTGGGTGATCAATGATAACTCAAATTGCTTCATTCATCCTAGGAGTCTTTGGTTGTCCTGTGACAAAGACTATAGTAATGTTATTCCATTTACACACCTGAATATTAAGAGGTTTCATGAATCATTTTGGAAGAAATTTTGTATATTTAAATTTTTTATAAACAAAACAAATGGACACATAATCATCAATTTCCATATTCATTTTATCTCACCAAAAATATTGCCTCAAATCCCTATAAATATTTATACAACCTGGGTGTATAGAGATTTTAGATCTATGAGAATCATCCAAAAATTCACTTTTTAGTTTTTTTGTATAATAAAAATGAATATATATCAAAATTTTAGAACACCATATTCAAAAATTATGTCTATTAATTTCCCATCATTCACAACTTTATTTTTATTTTTGAAAACTTCCATCAACGGGTTAAGAACTTTTTATCTTCTTTAATAATTATAGTTTCAAAATAATTTGAAACATTAGTGATGTAACTTATTCTTTAATAATTCCCATATCTATATTTACTAAATCCATGAAAATAGGATCCCTCTCAGTCCAAATTTAGGTTATAACTCCTTGATATTTTCAACTCAATGCATCCTCTATCTTATTTTCTTTCCCTGGTTGGTAGTGTATCAAGAATTCATATCCATATAGTATATTGATCCATTTACTTTGTCTCATATTGAGATCATTATATGAAAATATGTATTTTAGGATTTTATGATCTATGTATATCTAACATATTTCACTATATATAAAATTCCTATATATCTTCAAAGAAAATATTACAACTACAAACTCAAGATCATGGGTTTGATAGTTTTGTTCCTGAGTCTTCAATTTACTTAATCCATGTGCAATAAATTTATCATTTTGAATTAGGAAACACCCAATTACTTTCTCTAATACATCAGTAAATATAAAAATACCATAATTTCCATATGTTAAAGTAAAAATTAGATCATTAAAAATTATCCTCTTCATTTCATCAAAACATTATTTAGATTCCTTTATCCAAATGAACTTAACCCATTTACCTATAATCTTGGACAACAATTTTCCAATCAATTTTTTTTTTTGAATGAATCAATTATATTAACATTCCAAACAAATGAAATTATATACCTTAGTTATTTTCATTGATTTAGGACATTATTTGAACACTATTTTCTTCAGAAGATCAACTGAGATTTCATACTAGGAGACAATTTTTTCAAGAAAAGAAACTTCTTGAATCCATTAATCGCACATACTAATTTTACTATATAACTCATTCATATGAAGAGTATTAAGAATTATATGAATGTGATTCTCTTGGTACTCTTAGATTTTATAATTTACTAAGATATCAACAATAAATACCACCAAACTATAATTAAGATATTCCTTGAATACACTATTCATTAGATCCTTAAAAATAGAGGGTGCATTAGTTAATCTAAATGGCATTGCCATAAACACATAATGTTCGTACCTTGTTAGAAATATGTATTCATAATTTCTTCTTTATTTACACACAATTGATGATACCCATAATGAAGGTAAATTTTTGAAAAATATTACTCTGTGTGAATTTAATCAAATAAGTCATCAATGTGAGGCATTAGATAGTTTTTATTTATCATAATATCTTTTATTTCTCTATAATCAATTTAAAGCCTTATGGATCCATCTTTTTTCTTAATGAAGCGAATAGGGGATCCCTATGGTGAAGTTCTAGGGTGAATAAATCCATTATCACATAAATCCTCCAGTTATTTATTTAACTCTATTAATTTCACTGTGGACATTCTATAGTGAGTCTTTGATATTCTTCTTACATCAGGGATAAAATCAATAAAAAACTCAACTTCATGCTTTGGGGGAAGTCTATGTAATTCGTTAGTAAATACCTCAATATATTCATGTAAAATAGGTACATCTTCAATTTGAATGTTTCCTTCTCCATCTCAATATTGTGACTACTCTTATTCTCCATGAATCATATTCATTAGAGATATTAGGGGGATATAAACATTTCTCATAAGATTATATCATTTATCTAATGATATGGGATTATACATCCTCATCGTAGATTATAATTTACTTCTTATTAAAATAAATTATTTCATCATATTTTTAAATCCAACCCATATCAAGTATTATATCAAATTAAACCATATGTAAGATATTAAGGTCAGTAAATAAATCATGTTTATGTGTTACATGGGGAATTCCTGACACATCATTGTTGTAGTGGTACTTCCACTAGATGTTTTGACTAACAAACCCCATTTTAATGATCTAGAGAAATATATATTTTTATTGGAATACATGGAGGATATAAAATAGTGTGAGAAAGAAAAATTAAATAAATTATAAGATATATTTAAATCTATGACTAATATATTGTTGGGAAAAAATCCCTCAAGGTAACATTGCAGTATTTTTGGGTTGATTGTGTTTGTTGAAAAATCAGGTTTCCATGGAGAATTGTCGAGTTCCCAAGAAGTTGTAGGCAATCCATGTTGACAAAGAATGACGACAAAGGAATGGATGATCTGGAGGCGGTACAAAAGAGCAGTACAAGGTGGCGTCGTTTCCCAGTGTTTGCCAAATTTTTGGGGTCCAAAATTTGGAGTTTGGTGAGCATCACGAAAATAGGATTTCCATGAAGATCATAATTAAATATGGCAATGGAATGAATTTCACGATGAGGGGCTTCTATGGTTTGGATTTCGGGAAGACTGGAAGAATGATGGAGGTTATTCTTCACGATTATGACAAGCTTCGTGAACGGCAGAGGTTGAAGTGCATCACGGCGGTGAAGGGATTTGTGAGGGAGCATTGCGGCGAAGGCTCAAAAGAAAATGACGGAATGCTCCACAATTATGATGAGCTCCGAGATCCAAAAATTTCCATGGTGCTTTGAGATTTTGAGATAATTTCAGAGGGAATTTTGGAGCTTCGTGATTGGAGATGACGTGGCGCTGACTTTGTGCGGAAGGGTCGAGGGTCGGTGGAATTTCCTATAAATATAGTTCGACCCCCTCGAGAGAAGTAGAGAGAATTTTCAGAGAAAATAATTTGCTCTCGGTTCGCGAAGGAAGTTCATGAAGGCAGTGTGCTTCGCGAAAGAATAGCTTCACAGCGGCTATTCTAGCTCCGCGAAAGTCATGTGCTCCGCGTTGGCTCAATGAGATTTGCGAGGGAAGTTGCTTTACGACAACTTGAGCTCCGTGATGGCCTAAGAATTGCGAAGGCTTGAGCTTTGCGATGGTATGAGCTCCGCGAAATTGTGAGCTTCGCAAAGTATGGAGCTTCGTGAAGGCTTGTCTGAGCTTCGCGAAATTGGGAGCCTCGCAAAGTAGGGTGCTTTGTAAAGGTGTTTCCAAAGGTAATTGCCTAGTGGTTAAGAGGAAAAGGGATATTCATCAGTGGATGAAATTAGGACTTTAACAGAGAATCTATCAACAGTTGAGGATGCATTATTTCATGCAAATGAAGAGACCTACAGGTCTATAAACTGTGAGTGGATCCCTTCTAGAGTAGTGATAAAAAGAAGAGGAAGAAGGTGATCCTCTACACTGGAAGTGAGCCAGAGAGTGAGAAATAGGGAGTGATCCTTGGGAAGTAGTGAGCTGACCCTAAAAATTGTAAAGGCAGTGAGCCTGGGCATAGAAGTGATCTATCCTGAACATTATTGGGAGTGAGCCTTAGTGGATTTGGTATAGCGTCACATCGTCGTTGTATGATTTTTGGACATAGCCCAGTGAGGTTGAACCAAGTAAAAATCTATGTCTCTGCCTGGTTGCTTCCCTGCATTGCATCTAAAGCATAACCATCAGATAAATATAAAGATAAGTGATCAACATAAACACATAAGAGAAAACAAAGTCACCCTTGTAATAAAGAGGTCAAGATCCAGTGGGGCAAGAAGAATTTTAGAAAAGAATATCCATACCCTGATTCACCCTCCCCCCCCCCTCAGGGTATATAGGCCCCTATTGGTCCAAAAAATTGGTATTAGAGCGAAGGTTGCTTTTATCAGATTTGTTTGCTCTGACTTTGTATAGTTTATTTTTGAGGTTAAATCAGTCTGCTCTTATCTCGGTGTGCCATGGAAAAGGGAAAAACATCAATGAAGAATCAAAAGTTATCCGGTACTCCACATTGTGGAAGTGTTTATGGAAAAATTTTGATTCAACTAAAGGAATCAAATAGCTTGATAAAGGAAGGATTGGATGAATCTGATAGGGAAAAGATAGATTCACTCAATAATGATGTAGGAGCGAGTGACATACTTGAAATTCAATGTGATACTGAAACTACTGATGATAATGAAGTTTCAAGGAGGCCACCAGTAGATGTTGTTAACATGACATAGAAATTGGATCGGAAATTGGTGAGCATCTCAAAAATAGGATTTCCATGAAGATAATAATGACATATGGAAATGGAATGAATTTCGCGAAGAGAGGCTTCATGGTTTGGATTTCGTGAAGACCATAAGAATGATGGTGGTGATTCTTCACGATTACGGCAAGATTTGCGAACGGAAAAGGTTGAAGTGCATCGTGGTGGTGAAGGGATTTGCGAGAGAGCTTTGCGGAGAAGGCGCAAAGGAAATGACAGAATGCTCCGTGATTATGATGAGCTCCTCGATTCGAAAATCTCCGAGGTGATTTGCGATTTTGATATAACTTCGGCGGGAATTTAGGAGCTTCGTGATTGGCGCTGACGTGGTTCTGACATCACGCGGAAGGGTTGAGGGTCGGTGGAATTGCTTATAAATATAGGTTGACCCCCTCGAGAGAAGTAGAGAGAATTTTCAGAGAAAATACTTTGCTCTCGGTTTGTGAAGGAAGTTCGCGAAGGCAGTGTGCTTCGCAAAAGATGAGCTTTGCAGTGGCTATTCTAGATCCTCGAAAATCATGTGCTCTGCATTGGCTCAGTGAGCTTCGTGAGGGAATTATCTTTACGATGACTTGAGCTTCGTGACAGCCTAATAATTGTGAAGGATTGAGATTTGTGATGGTCTGAGCTCCGTGAAATTGTGAGCTTCGTGAAAAGGAAGGAGCTTCGCGAAGGCTTGTTTGAGCTTCGTGAAATTGGGAGCCTCGCGAAGTAGGGTGCTTTGCAAAGGTGTTTCTAAAGGGAATTTCCCAGTGGTTAAGAGGAAAAGGGATATTCATCAGTGGATGAAAGTAGGACTTTAACAGAGCATCTATCAACAGTTGAGGATGCATTATTTCATGAAAATGAAGAGACCTACAAGTATATAAACTGTGAGTGGATCCCTTCCAGAGCAGTGAGTAAAGGAAGAGGAAGAAGGTGATCCTCTCCACCAGCAGTGAGCCAGAGAGAGAGAAATAGGGAGTGATCCTTGGGAAAGAAGTGAGCTAAACCTAAACATTGTAAAGGCTGTGAGCCTAGGCATAGAAGTGATCTAGCCCGAACATTATTGGGAGTGAGCCTTAGTGGATTTGGTATAGCGGCACATCACCGTTGTATGCTCCTTGGACATAGCCCAGTGAGTGTGAACCAAGTAAAAATCTATGTGTCTTCATTGTTGCTTCCCTACATTGCATCTAAAGCATAACCATTAGATAAAGATAAAGAGAAGTGACCAACATGAACACATAAGAGCAAACAAAGTGACCCTTGTAATAAAGAGGTCAAGATCCAGTGGGGCAAGAAGAATTTTAAAAAAGAATATCCATACCCTGATTCACCCCCCCCCCCCCTCTCAGGGTATATAGGCCCCTATTGGTCCTAACATATATCTTCCACCACATAATTGGGAACTTCTACCTCAGCTGTAGTGATCATATAATCTTGTCTTTATCCCCTTTGCCTCTTATGTGGTAGATTCTCGTAATGCTTGGAGACTTATTTTTTATAGTGACTCATCTCCCTATATTTGAAAAACTGAATAAAATTGTTTTCTTTTTTTCATTATTTAGCTTGATGACCCTTATCTCTAAACTTATAAAAAAATAACCAATCACCTCAATAATTTTCTAGGATGATTTTTTCCACAGTTCTCACAATATGGAAATTTATGTTTTCTCGTCTTCTTTTTTGATGAATTTACTTTTTCTTGATGCCAATTTAACCACTTATTTTTTTGATTTCCTTTGAAAATATATGATCTATAGAATTCCTTCTTCATTTTGATGACACATAAAACTATTTCATTATATGAGGAAACATTTTGAGAGACCAATTCCATTTGGATACTTAGGTTATAAACTTAAAATAAATAGTTAATATTATACTTTTTGTTGAATATATAATCTATATCACACCTATCTAACCTCTTAAAGGTATCCTCATTCCAAAAAAACATTCTTCATCATTTTTCTTTAATATGGGTAAATTTCTTTTCTTTTCAATTTTTTGCTCACAAGGTAAATATTTGCAAAAGATTTCCTCCTTAAAATCTTTCCGTTCCATGAGTTCTATTTTCTCATCCTCTATAGTATTCTGTATAAATGGCCACTATTGATCAATATTTCCTTGGATACAATACACTAAAATTGTAACATGTTCCTTTTCATCACATCTCAAGGCCATAAATATCTTCTCAATAGACTTAATCTATTTATCATCTATCATTAGATTATTATTTCCACCAAATTATGGTGGCTTATACTGCATAAAGAAATCCAACATAAGAGAATGACACTTTGTAATAGGTTACTCCATCCAAGAAAAGATATTTTATAAACTAATTAAGCTCCCAAAATATATCTATGATCTTATAAATTCCAATACCTATTGTATTTTCTTTCTTATCAGGGAAGTCTTTACATTTTCAATGAGTATTGACACCCTTCTTCATTCCAAGCGTCATTTCTAGGCAATGGAGTATACTAGAATAGCTCATAAAATTATGAATTTTAAATAATAATGTATAATTCTAAAAATAGTGTAACACTTAACATGAATTAAAAAAATTGTGCATTATTAAACTCAGAATCATAAACCTAGTTTATTTAGGGATATCTTTATTTTAAAATATTTCATAATGGTTTGTAATGAAATGTGAATTATCCTAAGAATATCCACCAAGATTATCAAACAAAGTGTGTAGTATGTCCTATTTTTATGCCCTAGTTGATGATCATTTCAAACCCAATATTCCCTTTTCAGATTTATTACCCCTAGGTATATCTATTTCAAAACCAAAACTACTAGTAGTGTCTATATAGGGATATATTATTTTGAAAAACCACATAATATAATCCTTAACAAAATGCTTGGATGTTCTTATATACTTATCCTCAAAGTCTATCATAGAGTTATGTTCCCTAATATATGTTTTCCATAATCTAGTTCCTATGGTTTCTACTAAACATCCTTTGATACCAACTTTAATGACCCCAAATCCAGTTACCCAATGCTAGTGCATACTTTTTTACATTAAGATATATACAAGTGGTAAAATCCCAAAGGATCGATCAATTTAGTAGTTTTGGAGAAACAGAAATATACAATATAACCATTTTAAATACGAAGATAAAATACAATGCAAAGTAATGGGAAACAATTAAAATACTTAAACCCATTCCAATCATTATTGTTTATATCCTAGGGAAAGGAAATAAAATAAGCGTGAATTCAAATCCTTAGAAAGGGTTATATATAGTGGAATATATCATGAATAAATAATTCATAATAAATATAGAAAGGTAAATAATTGAATAAAGATTCTATTTAATAAATAACTTTACCATCATAATTAGATAAGGAATAATAAGAATGGTAAGGTAAATAACTAAAACCACATGACCTAAAATCAATAAAATAAGAATGAAATACGTCCAGAGATAATATGAAAGAAAAAATATCATGGATAAAAATAATAACAAGATTATCAATGAATTAAATTCTTAATTATTGAACATAATGACATATATAATCATGATACCTCTACTATCAATATTATTCACAAGACAACTTAAAACTATAGGTAAAAATCCATCTGATTTGGCCAAATTATTTGTCTCATGAGACCTATCGAGGCATTATGGGGATATCAATAAACAGGACCTACCTATAACTTCATTTCCAAATTATTCCTAATTTATCATATAATTTATTTAATTCATGAATCAATATTACTTATAATCAAATATCTATATATAATAAAGTATATAGATTTATCAATATTTCCCTAGTTATTCAAATATCTTTCAAAGTGAACACCATATGTAAAAATGGAATACAGTTTTGGTAACAATAAAATCAATTATTTTTGAATATTTATATTTAATAGAAATATAGTTTCCCATGAAAAATGATCTCAATAAGGTTATTGATTCAATAGAAAGTAAACAATCACAAAAGAGATGACATTGTACAATAATTTGTTTACCTCTTTGGTAACTTTTAAATTGTAAACCCTTGAACAATAAACATGAAAAAGACATTAATCATTGTGAATAAATATTTATTCATGTTAAATATATTAAATTGGTAATATATAAACTATATAAAACTGAATACTTACATATTAACATATATGTCTCAATGAAATAGAAATTGAGACGAAATCTCTTACCACTTTGTAACATTCAAATAAAATCCCCTTGGATGAAATAATTAATATTTAAACATAAAATATCATTAATTATGATTGATTCATTATATTACATGTAAAATATATAATATGTACACCATATAAAATAAATTAGGTGCATAACAAAAAAATATGCCTCAAAGAAGGGAAACTGAGACGAAGTCCCTTTCGTCACACATTCCTTTAGTTTAAGATGATTTAAACTCTTGTAAAATGGTTTTAAGCATGTTATTAATTTATTCCAGACCCATAATCAAATTTATAATATCATATATGATCCTCTTTTTAAATTTTACCACCTTTTTGTTAACAATACTTTACTATTTTCATTGTTTTGGGTGTTAATTAGCTTGTTTTCATAATCGTGTTTTTTCATAAAGGTTCTAGTTATTGTACATAGGATGTAAATAAACCATCAATAGAATGATAATATTGTTATAAATATCATATTTACTTATTATATAAACCATTATAACCATTTTTAAAAGCTGGTAATGGAAAATGAATCACATCACTTCATGGAGATGATAGGTCGTACGTACGCACAAGCGATAATACCATTCTCTTAATGGGTGAAAGGGTAAGGAAGAGAATTATATATTAATTTTACATAATTTATATCATTTAATATATGTCACATATAGTATTTAAACTAATAATTATTATCTTCCATTAAAATCATAATAGATAAACGAAACACAGCACTTCACAAGGCAATAGTCAGTCGTACACACGAGCGACATTGTCATATTTTAAATGGAATGGAAAATACGAAGGTATATTTGATATTATTATTTCATAAGTATAATTATATCATAAATATCATATAAATTTGTTAAATTATTCATTATATCTATCCTTTAAAGGTGATGTTGGAAAATTAATTTCATCGGTTTGGGAGGCGGTAGTCGGTCTTACACATGATCGACGGTTATGTTTCCCATATGATGAAAGAGGAGATGGATATAGGTCATAGATGAAACATAATAAAATTTTAGTATATTTAATATAATTAGGATATTATATAGCAAATTTTTAATAATTTTTTAACAAGGTTTAAGAACAAACAAAATAACAATGCTTGTTTGAGAATGTACCTCTTATTTGGACAACTTCTCAAGGTTTTCAATAAAATACTTCCTAAGATGGATTTATGATAAAAAAAGAGCCCTAAGATTTTTGTAGGGAATTAAGGAATTAATTTTGGTAGGTATTGGAAGAAAAATATATCTTTGTAATTGTGATGAGTGGAGGAGAGTGGGTGGACTTTTATTAGTGGGAGAGAGAACACGCGTAGATTTTTTTTAAATAATTAATTACACCAATGTTTTCAAAAGAATACCAAATGGGTCATTATCGACCCCTATAAAATATAATTTCTATATATATCCACAAAATTGGTTTTATACAAGTTATTAGGTAATTGTAACCATTATATTCCAGTTTTACCCCCTTATAAATCTGTTTTTACATTAACCACGATATTTAATTTTTTTTGATTTTACTATTAATAATGGTAAAATTTTAAGTTTTAATTTTTAGATAATACAAATTATAATGGTTATAAATAAGGTATCCATTTTTTAAATTGTATTTACATATGTGGAATAATCCAATTTAAAATTATACTCACAGATGCATTGAAAAAGCAGGTTTCCAAACAAAAAAAATCTCGTTAGTATAAAAGGTTTTAATATTATAATTCAATCAGAAATTTATTCCACTAAACCAAATAATATTTATTAAAATATAATTGAGATAAATTTATTTTAAAACCAAATTAAAATATAATTTACCTTTGTAAATAATTTAAACCAAAAGGCATCTTTCAATAAACATTAGTAATTTCACTATTCATCAAAAAATGAAACCCTTCAGAGAAAGGAAAAATTTTAATACTATGATGATTCAGATATTATGATTTAAAAAAATTAATTTCATTTTGTCAAATAAATTTTTAAAAGTTTCAAATTTAATTTTATAAAATTGCACAAAAATCGATGAAACTGATTTTTTTTAAATAAAATATAGTTTTTTAAGAAATATATCTTTTACATTCAAATGATTATTATTTTATTTATAATCAATATATAACCATAATATTTATAATTTAGTTAATCATATTAATACCTTCCAACTTAATGATTCAGTTTTAATGGTCATGTTAAAATAATATTTTTATAGTGTATCACATTTCATTTAAACCTGGCATTATGTGCATCACAATATATCAATGAGATTGAATTTATTTTAAAGGAAATAAATCTTAAAGTCTTGGAGTTTTACATTAAAGTCTTGTTATTAATTTTAAATTTCAATATTTGAAAGTAACTGGTTATGAAAACCCTTTTTAAATGTTTATTTGGAAATAAAGGATTTATTTGAACTTGATGATGCTTGATGGCTCAGTTGTCACCTTATGATCATCCTATATGATGATAATCCCTTAATAGTACATATTTCATTCCTATAATCTCTATTTATGGGTGTTAAAAATGGTATTATTCACTTCAAGGGAGTTTGTGGGTGATGTTGATATATAAATTGAGAATGATTGAAATGTTGATGGAATGACCCTATATTGATACAGATGGGGGTTTCTATTATAATCCTCATAACTTGATGATATCACTCACCTTTTTATACTAGTCATGGGAACCTAGATAGTTATATGAGATTACATAGATTAATTATTTAATAGATAACTCACACCCCTTCTATTGGTTTTGTAGAGAACATGATAGGTTCAATCTACGGATGTGTGGCTAGGAAAGTGGGTGTGTGTGGAATCTTTTTTCTTATAAACCCATAAAACATGATATAAGACCAGTAGTCATACATGATTGATTAATTGATTAAATTTACTATGGGGGACTCACTATCATATCTAGTTTGAACCCATGACAATATTATACATGTATTTGATACATGAAAACATTCATTTTCTCTACATGACATTAGAGTTTCCTTGATTGATTAATTCCCATTATTGGTTTATATTCTAGTTGACAAGTTTCACCATGAATCTATTCTATTGACCCTTGTATATATTTTAGATATATGTTTCATGTTATTACCTTTTAATGATTAATCAAACTGTTGGTCAGAGTGGACACTCAAGAGGGGGGTGAATTGAGTTCAAATTAAAATTTCTGTAAAAAACAATTTCTATTAAACTCCCCCAATTTCAAAAACAGATTAAACTATAGTGAATTTATACAAATTATAAAGGTTCAATTAGTTTCTCAAAGATTTATTAGTTCTCAGTTAACTTAATCTTATGATTAATTTAACTTTTGAAACTAACTTACTGGTTTATAATAAATATAAACACTTGCGAGTTTAACTATCAAAGTAGCTTTGAAAATAAATTACATTTCAAAGTAATAGCAGCGGAATATGAAATAAATATGTACTGTATGGATATAAACTTTAACTAAAAACACAGAGGAGTTAACCAAGAGGTTCAGTCTCAAGCCGAGACTTAGTCCTCTCAAAAGTTTATATAAGGATGATCCACACCCTGGATCGGGGTTCAACAGTTTACAACTGTCCAGGTGCAAGACCTCTGCCACTATTATTCGTGGGAAACAAAACAACAGCAACCAGCTATCCAGGTCACACACGACCTCTACCACTATCCACAGTGGGAAAATGAATGAAAAGATAGTGAGTGAGGATTTACTAAATCCTCCAGTTAAGGTTCAGGAGACAGTGTGTGTGTAAAATACAACAGATAACACACACTGCTCATAATGTAAAAAGTAAATCACAGAGATAAAGATTTAGAGATTAAAAAAAGGCTCTAGTGATCTTCGTGCAGCTCTCGACTCCTTTTGTTGATTAGAATTCGTTCTGAGTCTTCTTCTGGTTTTTGTCTGGAAAACAGACTATCATCTGTTTCCTTGACTTCCAGGTTCAGCTTGCTTATTGGCTCAAAGATTGAAGAGATCTGTGTAGTTCTTCTTTAGCATAGATTGCTCGATGTATGCTCTATGTTCTAGAGGCTGGTAGTAGTAGTCTTGTGAGTGAAACTTCTCCAGTTGTTCTTGGCACGTTTTTGAGCTTGATCGCCAGTGTGTTCTGTGTGCTCGATCTCTTTTTGTTCTAGTGTCTCTCTGTCTTTGATACATACACGATGTCCTTTTTATACCCTTTTTCTGTTTTTCTAAGAAGAATGAATGATTATACTTTTTGATCGTACTTGGTACGGTTTCCTGAAATGGAAACATAAATCATTTAATAACATTAAATGCATCAAAAGTAACAAATGTAACTGTTAGTACAATAAACAAATAGTTTCAAGAATATAGGATTTGACTCCGCAGTTCATTATAGGTAGCCGTTTGTTTGTAGACGTGTACGGTTGACTCGGTGTAGGGATCTTCCATCAGTAGCTCTTAAAACTCTTATCGGTGGCTCTTATCAGTAGCTCTTATCGGTATCTCTCTATGCATCCGTAGCTCTATGTGCATCGGTAGCTCTCTGTGTGCATCGGTATCCCTGTGTGCATCGGTAGCTCTGTGTCCATCGGTAGCTCTGTGTGCATCGGTAGCTCTTATCGGTAGCTATGTGTGCATCGGTAGCTCTGGCTATCGGTAGCTCTGGATATCGGTAGCTCTGGCTATCAGTAGCTCTGGCTATCGGTAGCTCTGGCTATCGGTAGCTCTGGCTATCGGTAGCTCTGGCTATCGGTAGCTCTGGCTATCGGTAGCTCTGGCTATCATGCAAACCACATCTACTTGACTTAGAATTGTTTCAAAGCTTTTATAAACAAGGATAATCGAGATTAACATAAATCAGAAATTATTTAAACATTATTATTAACTGGATCACTGATTTGATTGAATTAAAGAGTAGATCAACAGTAATTGAGAATATCATAATATATGAACACATAATTGGGATTATCAAAACATATAAATACACGATTGGGATTATCAAACCAGGTGAGGTCAACACAAACTTTATCTAATGAGAAGGTTTTCAAATGATTCCAAGAAAAGACAAGGTTTTCAAATGATGAAATGGTATTTTTTCAACTTCAACTTGATAAGTGATTTTGAAATGTTTAAACTTTTATTTTAAACCCATATATATTTTAAATTTACTCTGATTGATTTATTTCCCCCTTGAAATTTAAATCCAAATACTCTCTTTATTGTACTCCACCTTTTCATGTCAAAATTACCTTATGAAGTAAATGTATTGAATCTTTGGTGAAATACTAATGGGATATATATCCCAAAATTTTCTTTTATTATTTTGTACATTCAAACTTTATATTCTTATAACAATTACACATGCTCTAATCATATTCCTTTGATGGTTTTTGCTTGTTTGGATGAGAGTGGGTGGTTTGAGACCTAGATGGTGGTCATGGACCACCAAGAGATTTTTTTTGGTGGTAATGTTTTACATTCAGTTTTGTATCATCTACATGTATCTAATATGATTTTATTGATTTACTTATGTGATTATGTTTCCATTGTGTAACTTTTATTATCATATATTTTATTGGGAGAAATAATTTCCAATAGTTTTTCCTTGATTCTTTGGTGCCAGTTTCTAACCCATCAAGATCAAGACCACCCTTCAGGTCCATAGTGAATCAACCAAGATACCAGTTTAGAAGTTACTCTAGGTCAGTTCATAATTGTCTTGAAATTCATTACTTTATTTATACTAAAGTAAATATTATATCCACATTATTAAATTCTAATTGAACCTATATTTAATTCACATTCATATATAAAACAATAAAGATAATACCCACATGATTTTGACTTGGTTCACCCATAAAAGGATACATCCATGGAGACATATCAATGGTGTTTTTATGTTACAATTAAAAAAATATTTACTAGTATGTGATCACAATATTTTGCAAGATATCAATGTTAATACAAGTTTCATGGACTCTACCTCACTTACATGAACTAATTTAAAGAGGATTAAAATAAGCAATTGACACATAAATAAAACTCAAAAGATTTCAAATCAAGAATTGACACCAAACCACAAGGTCGTTCCCCATATAGCTCTATTATTAAATTCCAATTCCAAAAATAAATTCACACCACAACCAATATTTCAATCTAGATATTCAGTAAAATTTATACCGAAACACTTCTCTTCATAATTATAGGTATTAAGTGTTCATCTAGTTTTGACCCAATTTTCATAAAAAAATATTTATTCATTTAAATTTGTGTGGTCTCCTCTTCATCATAGATTATCCTTTAAAATAGAGTATGTTTTAATTTTATATTTGAAATTAAAACAATTAATTACTTCTAACTTCTTTCAAATCAAATCAATTCCTTTGATATTCTTCCATCATATCACCAATATTGAATTTGAATAAGTAATTATTATTTTTTATAAATAACTTCTCAACCATAATAAAAAAAGATGAAACATATTTTTTATCAAATTCTATAGATTTCTTTAATCGTGACATGAAATGTACTTTCATACTGTAAGTTTATCTTTTAACTTTTTTCAACTACCAAATATGACACATCATGAGATAAGCCTTTGTAGGGTGAAATATTTTTTTATTCATAGGTTGTGGAGAAACATTACTTCAAATGTGTAGGTCCATAGACTTCTATATCTAGAAAATTAGCTCCATATTCCTTTACGACATGACATGTACTCCACAACATGAAAATAAAATCTCTAAAAATAGTGAATTTTCTCAAGTCCTCTTCACGAGTTGACTATCGGTGTCAGGATGTGACTATTTCCTTTCAAAAAAACTAAATTTATTCCAAAAATATATATGGAATAAAATATGTGGTTTTGGAATGTATAAAAAATCTAAAGACATTTAGCTCTTCTTGACTATTATTTATAGTAAAACCTATAGTTTTATGGGGCGTTGAATCCTTATGATGTTTCCCATGGAACCTTATGAAGTGTATACCTATGACATGACTCAACTTATAAAAACAACTATAGATTATTCAAACTTGTTCAAAATAATTTTAAACTGCTTTTAATTGAAAAGAAAATCTAATATTGCAACTTATGATTATCTCCCCTATGTATTTGTTTAATATCCCAATATGATATGTGACTTCATTTATTCCCCCTAAAACATGTAAACCTTATAATACTCACCAATAATTACTTCTATATCTTTAGAAACTTCTATTTATCCCCCTCTAGAGACTCACCCCCTTTTACAATAAAATTAAAATGTATGTTTTCTCTTCAGTTTAAACATTCATTATGCCACTGTAAGAAAAGATAATTCAAAAAATTATCTTAGCCTATGTGAGTCAATTAAAATTATAGGAAATTATAGGAATGGTTAATTAATTATAATATCTCAAATAATAAAGCACATGGTCAATACTCTAAACTTATTCCAAGTCCCTATGAATATTGTATCCACCTATATTCTTACTTCCCTTGAAGATAATTTCCTATAAAAATAAATATAAACCAAATATATCAAAACATTGATTGTGAAGAGAGGGATTAAAACCACTTTAGTGTGGGAATATTATTTGAACTCTAAGGTTTAACATATGGAATTTTAACATATGATTTAACACTGCAATATTTAATGTTATATCTCTTTTTAAAGTTAATCATTTCAAAAGCATATGTTGCACACAACGCCCAACTTAAAAAAACAATGAAATATTATTATAACATAGATATTAAATTGGTGGTAATGAATAGTAATAACAAAATTCTAAAATTTATATATTATATATTTAATAACATGTTTTTAAATTCATCCAAATGATTTTATATACGTAATATAAGAATGAATCCAATTTTATGCATTAAAATGCCGTATTTTTTTGTAGGCAGATTTATCACCTTTTGATGGTTAAGTTGTTTTAAATCTAGTTTTTTATACTTTTATAAATTATATTTTAAAAAATAAATACCTTCATTGAAATATGAATATAAAAATTTACTTTTATTGAATTTTTGGTATTTTGTGATAAGTTTCATGTTTTGATAAATAGTGATAAAATATTGCATTTTATTTGAAAAGAGTTTTTTCATCTAAATAGTTAATAGTGTTAAAATTTTATTTTTAATTGGTTTTATAGTATAATTAGATAATTTTTTTATCATTTAATTTATTTTATTTTATCATATTTATTTTCACAATGAATTTGGATAGAAAAACATTTCAATCTCTTGAACATTTTTACTTTAAAAACTCAGCTTCTCATTTTGTCTACAGGATTAATATTAAATTAATTTTCTCCAATTATGTGATTTCAATTTTGAAAAATGGATTCAATATTTTGAATCATAAGGTTAAAACTTATTAAATACTACCCTTATATTTTTGGAAAATATGAATAATAACTTCGGTATTTTTTTTATTTCCACAGGTAAGGGTCAATTAAGTAATTATAGGTATAATTAATATTATAAATATATTAAAATTACATTAAAACATGTATTAATTTTATTGGATGAGTGAGTGTCGAAAAAAATTATCCTTGGTCTTATTTTATGTCCTCTTTGATCAACATGTATGACTTCAAGCCTTTTATAGTATTTTATTATAAGGAAAGTCAGATATGTCATACTCTTGTTTTAAATAAGTATTAAATTTTTAATAGGAGTTCATTAAGAATATATCTTTATCTATAAATTATCAATTGAAATTTAATTTTTTTATCTTCAACGTGATAATTTATTTTTAATTTTTAGGGAATAAATAATTAAATTAAAGCCTTTTAAAATGATGATGTAGTAATTTTCTAATTATTGGAAATATCAAATAAATGTTATTAAAAATATTAAAATAAATATAATTTGATATAATTAATGTCATACAATAATATTTTTGATTACCTATATATAATAGGGATTTATTAAAGGTTTTTTTAATATATCTTCTGTATTGATATTTTAAAAAAAATCAAGAAATGAATAATGTCAAAATTGACATTAATGATATTTTAAAATATATAATATTTTATTAAATGATATAAAATTAATAAAAATATAAACATGAGATAAATAATTTATATAATGTTTTATCATTTCATAAATTAATCAATTATGGTTTATTTGGAATTTTATTGTAAGTATATTATCACTTAAAAAGTAAAAAATCCAAGTTGTCACAGTAAGTGTCAAAAGGATTAACTAAGGATTAAATCCAAAATATAAGGGTACAACCATGACCTAAACTTATCCAAAATTTATTATATGAATATTATTAGACCATAAAAACATTAATATAAAATTTAAATTTTTAATGGACATTTATCTATGAAAAAAACTTATATATTAACTAAATCAATGATAGTTACAAAATGTCAATCTCTTTGTATTTAATAAAATTTATGTTTCCACATAGTGAAAAAATCAATATATGAACAAAAATAAATGTTATCCTAATGAAATTATTTTCACTATAGAATTTTTTTTTTATTTTTATAAATTATATAATTATAATAAATGCTTTTCAAATTATAATACAGTATTTAATTAATTAACAGAAAAATAAAATATTTAATTTTAAAAGTATTACTTTTGATATATTTTGGGATGATTTATTGTTATTAATTAATTTTATAGATATATATTATGTATTTAAGTTTTTTTAAATCATTATATTTTAATTCACAATTTATCCTGATATATTTAATGCCGAATTAAATGAATAGTATCGAATTTGGAAACAATGAAATTTTATAGAATTAATATTTTATTAAAATAGTTAAAAATAAATAACATTAAATTATCACAAATGGGATAATATATGGTTGAAAATTATTTCCCTTATTCATTTATAGTCAATTTTTAAGTCTTTATCTCTAGAATAACCTTGTTATATTTTAATATTTTGAGGATTTCTAAAAGTGTCTCTCGCCACAATTATAAAAGTTAACATCTTCCCTCACATCCTAAAACCAATTTTATCCATCTATCTCAACAAAACCTTCCCATTTATCTTCTAAACATCCTTATTTAAGTTCTAGTGGTAAAAGTTTTTCAAAAAAACCTATCCAAGGTCATTTTAGAAGAGATTAAAGGAAATCTAATAAAGAAGAGGTGAACGTCTTTATCGACTCTTTCAAGTTCATTTATTCTTATACTACCTTTTCATGTGTTGTTTACATTATAATGTAAAAAAATAATTATAAAATATATTATGATATTTTATTATTATTATGGTACAACTATATTCTTCCTTTTATCCATCCAACAAAAAATGAAAGCACCACGCGTGCGTACATACGACATACTGTCTCCACACCATAGTGTAATTTTTTTCATCACCACTTTATTTTGATGGGTATAATGATAAATATAATGGATATAAAAAATAAATATTACATTTAATTTATTTTATAAAAACTAACATACCATAAACATCCTTACCCTTTCACAGTTAAGGGAATGATATCGTCGCTCATGTGTATGTACGGTATACCGTCTCTACAATGTGATGTGAATAATTTTCCATGATAACCATTAAATAATGGTTATAAAATGTGTATAATGAATAAATATGATATATATGAACTTAGTAAAATTATATGTATGTAATAAATATATATTATTCCTAAGAAACAGGACTTACACGAAAAAGATGAATAGGAAAATGAAGCAGTTAACACCCGAAACAAGGGTAGTAACGAAATATTATTAACAAAATGATATAATAGGATCATATATGATATAATAAATATATATATATAGATATTTTATAAATTAATAACATACTTTAAATCATTATACATGATTTTAAATCATTCTCATTTAAAAGAAAGTACGAGGTAAGGGATTATTGTCTAACTTTTATTTCTGTAGGACACATTCATTATATACTACTAATTTCTTTTATATGGTGTATATACTACCCCTGAATGTATTTTATGATTATTATACTAAATATTATTGTATTTTCATATATATATAATTATATTTATTTCATGGGGTATACAATTCAAATGATTATAAAGTTTTAATGGATTTTGCCTCAATTTCATTTCATTGAGGTATATTGAAATGTTATGCACCTAATTTCTTTTATATAGTGTATATACTTCCATAGATATGTTATATCATGGATATCATTATTTTCATGATATTATAAGTTTTGTTTAATTTTATTCCTTTATGGGGATTATGATTCAAATGTTTCAAAGTGTTATGGAAAACTTTTTAGTGTTTAAATATTATTTTCCTCAAGAATATTTTTAATGATATTTCAGTGGTATTTCCGTTCATCAACATCAAAAAACCTTGCTGTTACTTATACTTAACTAGATAATTATTGGTAAATACATATTCTTTATTTAATACAGATATTTGATAACAAATATTATTTATTAATTAAATTGTTTTCTCGAACGAGGAATGCTTTTGAGAGGTAGTGAAGGGTGGGGCTTGGACTGTATATATCCCCTCGATGCGTTGATAGGTTCTCATAAGGAAAATAAGTTGTCTAAATAAAATTAGTTTCTACCATTGGTTTTAAACCATTTTTTGAAAGGTCTTGATGGTATGGGTTTTCATGTGCCTCATACATGATGTCCAATAATTAAACATTTCCTTCAAAGATATCTTAGTTATCATTGTTATTATACATGAGGATTTCATATGATAAAATATATGGATGCATTTCATTATCAATTTATTGATTAAATGAATTCTGTTACTGGTTACTTAATTTTCTGTATTGATTATGCCTTATCCAGATTTTTGAATGGAATGGGTTATCAGTTATTTACCTTTCCATGTTGATTTATTCTCATTAATTTATTATTTCTTCAATTTTACATAAACATACAGACCATTTGAGATCACCCTTTTTATGTTTCATTTCCCAAGGATATGAATATTAATTCAAGGAATGGGTTTCAAGGATGTTGATCTTTTACTTATGTTACACATTATTTTATTTTCCCAATGTATTATGGGTATCATGTAAGTTATCGAGTTTTCTAAAACTACTAAACTATTCATTCATTTATTATTTTATTCATTGTAATCATGATAATGTAATAAGTTAATACACCGTATCAAAGCTTCTGGGGTTGGGGGTTACAATTGGTATCAAAGGAAGTTTATTAGAAACCTTGGAAACTAGATTTAGAAAGTATAGATATTGAAATATAACTCTATAAATGAATTTTTGGATAATACTATGTATAGGATGTCATCCTATTGATTTGGTAACAATAATGGATAAACTAGGTTAAAACTAAAGTTTCAATTATTGATAAATTTTAATGATTTAGACATCTAATAAATGATTCTTCATTACTATATCACTATGATTAGTGTTTCTCACATTTTTCTTTGGGTTTTGGTCAATGCTTAGAATTTTCATGGTTATACAGGTAATGGTTATACTGTTGATGATGAAGAGACTATAAAAGAAAAATAAAATGAAGGAGGTATTTAGGAATAAGATGATGAAGAGTACTTATTGGTTTAAGAATGAGGTAGAATGGTTAAAGTTCTTATTTTTTCAAGATTTATTTTATCATTGGTTCTCTGATTATAATAATCGTGAGATATATAAGGATTATACTACAGTACTTCTTTTTTAAGGATTTAGAGGAATGTATGTTTTCATTAAGGTTTTAAGGTGATCAAGGAATATAATATTTGGTATGTGAACAAAAAGATAAACATTACATTTTTTTATAATCTAATGTTAATATTGATTATGGAAATTTATAGACCTTTTTGGAATGTGAATTTGAACAGATATATTTTGGATGAGTCTTAAGGTTTGAATTGATTAAGTTGAACATTAGATATTATTGTTTGAGGTTAAGTATGGCTAATTATAATGGATAACTTATGATAACAATTTGGGTTTCAGTAAATATTTAAAGGTTGAAGTAATGACTCGTGGATGTTATAATTCATAAATGTAATTCATTCATCAAAAAATCATCTTTGGAATTCATTTTTAAGTGTACATGATGAAGAAAAAATTGATCGAAGCACAAACAAAGGATGAGATTATGCTTATGACAAAGAAATTAATCCAATAAGTTAATTTTATAAAGTTATTATCTAAACATAAAAATAATCCATCAACTATTGGAAAAGGATCTTAAAACAAATATGATATTTATTTACTTTTCTTACTAAGAAATCAATAGTCTTTTAATCAATCACAAATTTATGAAGTTGTGTTGGTTAATTTTAAAATGACCATATTCTCTATCACTCCCCATTAGAACTTGATTGTTATATTTCTCTTCCATGTCCATGTTTTCACTTTCCTCTAATTTTATCTTATTAGAAAGCCTAATTTTGTGGTAATAATCACATTTTCCTTTCCCTATAATTAAGAGCATATTTTATTAACCCATATCTCATGTGGGTTTCCCACAAATGAATTTTTAAGTATCAACCTTGGATTTTTTTATAGTGAAAATTAAAATTGAAATGAAACAATTTTTTGAAATATGGGAGAATTTTACACCCCAAGATTTAATGGTATGTATCTTTTTAAAGTTAATATTTTCAAAATCTTATGTTTCACACAACACCCAGCTTAAATGAACAATTAAATATTATTATAACCCAACCATTAAATTGGTGGAATGAATAGTATTAACTAAATTATGAAAATTATATACTATATATTTAATCAAATGTTTTTACATTCATCCAAATGATTTTATAGACATAATATAAGAATTAATCAAATTGTACATCTTAAAAAGCTATATTTTTTAAAAGGTAGTTTTACCACTTTTTGATGGTGCACTTATTTTAAATCTTGTTTTTGAAACATTTATAAATTATATATATAAAAATAAAATTATTATTTTAAATTGTAATATAAAAATTTTCTTTGATTTATTTTTTTGTGATAAGATTAATGTTTTCATTGATAATGATAAAATATTGCATTTTAATATGAAACAATTTTTTCATATAAATATTTTAAAGTGTTAAACTATATTTTTATTTTATTTTAAAGTATAATTAAATAATTTTTTATCATTTAATATAATTTTGGTCATTGGAATAAATTTCACATTTAATTTGGGTATAAAATAATTTGAATCTTTTGAATGTTTTCGCTTTAAAAACCAACATTCTCATTCAGTCTATGGGATTAATATTAAATTAATTATAACCAATTATGAGTTTTAAATTTTGAAAAATGGATTCCATATTTAGAATCAAATGTTCCAAATTTAATAAATAGGTCCCTTTTATTTTTGGACACTATGAATAGAAACTTTAGTATTTTTTAAAATTACCACAGTTAAGGGAAAATCGAGTAATTAATGGTAAAAATAATATTATAAATATTAAAATATTATCATAAAACTTGTCCTAATTTTATTGGAAGGGGAATTTCTACAAGAATCATCTATGAGATGATTTTATGTCCAATTGGAGCCACATATATGACTTTAATCATTTTATAGTATTTTATTATGAGGAAAGTCAAATATGTCATACTCATGTTTTTTATAAGTATTACATTTTTAAAATGTTACTATTCATAATATGTAATCGACTATAAATTTTCATTTGTAATATAAAATTTTTATATTCATCAGGATATTTTATTTTTAATTTATAGGGAACTAATAATTAAAATAAAGGCTTTCATAATGATGATGCAGTAATTGTTTAATTAACAGATTTATCAAATAAATGTTATTAAAAATATTAACATAAATATAATTTTATATAATTATTATCATCCCCAAATTTTATATAATACCTATAAATATTAGGGATTTATTAATGATTTTTTTAAAATTATCTTGCGTATTTATTATTTTAAAAAGTCAAGAAATGAATAGTGTCAAAATAGACATTAATGACATTTCAAAATAAATAATATTTTATTAAATGAAATAAAATTCATAGTCTAAAATTAGGAAAAATTATTTTTAAAAAGTATAAAATTTAATTCATGACTCATTTATGGTTCATTAGGAATTATATAGTGACTATATAAACCCTAAAAGCATAAAAAACCAATTTATCATGGTAAGAGTTGAAGGGATTAACTAAGGGTCAATACCAAAATATAGGGATATAACCATGACATAAACTTGTAAAAAAATTATTCAATGAATTTTATTCGACCCTTATCATCATAAGATCAAATTTTAGTTGTTTAATGGACACTTTTACATGAAAATAACTTATATATTAATTAAATAAATGATAGTTACAAAATGTTAGTCTCTTTGTATTTAATATCATTTATATGTCCACATAGTGACAAAATCAATATATTAACATGAAAAAATGTTTAGTTTTATCCTAATGAAATTATTATCATTATATAAATCTATTTTTAATTTTTATAAATTATTTAATTACTTTAAATGCTTCGGCATTTCTAATAAAGTATTTATTTAATTAACAGAAAAATAAAATAACTTATTTTTGAAGTATTACTTTTGTTAAATTTGAGATTTTTTAATGCGTATAATTAAATTTACATTTCTATGTGATATATTAGAGATGTTTTAAATCATTATATTCGAATTAACACTTTTCCTTGATGTATTTCAAGTCAAAATAAATGAATAGTATCAAATTTGGAAGTATTGATATTAAATTGAATTAATATTTTATTAAATTAGTTAAAAATCTGAAAAAAAAAATTAAATAATCACAAAGAGGATAATATATGGTCTAAAATTTCTTCCATTATTCATCTATACTCAATTTCAAAGTCTTTTAATCTAGCACTGTCATATTATTTTTAATATTTTGAGGATATCTAAAAGTTCCCCTCAACTCAATTATAAAAGGCCCCCTCCTCCCTTACTTCCTCGCACAAATTTGAGCCATCTTTCTTGACAAAACCATACCCATTTATCTTATAAAAAAATTAGTTAATTTATAGAGGTTCTGGTCCTTCCAAATTTCCAACCCATGATAACTCTAGAAGATAATAAAGGAAGCTCATCAAATAAGAGGTAGTCGTCTTTATTGACTCTTTCATGTTTATTTCTTCTTCTACAGCCTTATAATATGTTGTTTCAATTATAATGTAATAAATATAGTATCATATATATAATAAGATTTTATTATGATTGTGGTACAACTATATTACTCCTTTTATGCACATGAGACTCAGCCCATTTGGTGAGGTATCCTTAAGTGCATCCATGAGATCCAGGTTCAAAACCAGCTAGAGGCATATTTTCTAGGGGGTACTGTAGCAGTACTATAGTGGGAACTATAGAAGTACTGTAGCAGAACTGTACACTGTGCAGGTATTATAGCAGAACTGCACACTGTGTAGGTACTGTAGCGACTGTGCACTATGCAGGTACTATAGCAGAACTGTACACTGTGCAGGTACAGTAGCAGTTACTATAGAAATCACTGTTCAGTACTGTAGCATCTAGAACTATTAACCTTGGGCCATCGGTTTGGGCTTAGAGTCTTTAAGGATTTCGAGCCACCCAGGCCTTTGGGTCAGCAGGGCTTTCGGGCCACCTTTAAGGCCTTCAAGCCACCTCAAGGCCTTCAGCCCACATGTAGTTTCCATAGACAGACTCTACAAAAAAAGAGCAGCCCCAGAAAAGGATTCAGAGCAGGTGCACTCACCAAAGTAGATCCAAATGGATTGTCCAAATGAGAGGGTATGTCTATGTCATCGATACCAGCCTTTACTTGCATGAGAAGCCTAGCCTAATGTCCATGCAAAGGTGGAGAGCTACTATCACGATGTAGATGTTGGGGAGGGGCATTTCCTTGTAGATAGTCTGGTTGAATTCCCTAAGACCTTCGGGTCATGTAATCTCCTAAGCCTACGGGCCCTGTAATCTTTGAGCCTAAGGGCCTTGTAAGGGTTCCCCCTCATCCCTTGAAAGGGGGGTTATCAAAAATAAATAAAAAATAAGGCCTTTGGGCCATTCAGAAAAAAAACGAAAAATATTCCTCCTTTTATCTATCCTATGAAAAACAAAAGCACCACGCATGCATACATACAACTTACATCTCCACGCTGGGGTGTAATTTGTTTTTCATCACCACTTTATCTGTATAGGTATAATGATGGATATAATGGATATAAATAATGAATATGAATTTATATTTATAATTTGAAAACTAATATATCATAGACTTCCTTACCTTCTCGCCATTAAGGGAATGATAATGTCACTCATACGTACGTATTGCCTACCATTTTCAGAATGCGATGTGATTCATTTTCTATGTTAACCATAAATAAATAATTATAAAAATATATATAATTAATAAATATGATATCTATGAGCTCAGTATCATTATTTAGATGAAATAAATATATCATATCCATATGAAATATGACTTATATAACAAAACATGAAAAAGAAAATGAAGAAGTTAACACCCAAAACATGGGTAATAACGAAATATTATTAACAAGACGATATAAGAGGATAATCTATGATATCATAAATATGTATATGGTTCTGGTATAAATTAATAAATTATTTAAACCATTACACATGAGGGTAAATCACATTAAACTAAACAAAAATACAAGGTAAGGTATTTTGGTCTCCCTTTTATTTCTCTAGGACGCATGCCTTATACATTACATATTTCTTATGAGTAGTTTATATATTACCCATGAATGTATTTTATAAGTCTTATCCTAAATATTATTGTATTTTTATATCCATATAATTTTATTTAATTCATGGTTCATACAATTATACTAATTATAAATTTGTAATGGATTTGGTCTCATTTTCATTTCATTGAGACATATTGTAATATTATGCACCTAATTTCTTTTATATAGTGTATATACTTTCCTTTGACATGTTATATAAGGAATATTATTATTTTCATGATATTATAAGTTTTATTTAATTTTATTTCTTCATTCTGATTATAATTCAAATGTTTCAAAGCGGTATAGGACATTGTGGAATGTTTAAATACTATTTTTCTCAAGAATTTTTTAATAATTCTTTAATGGAATTTCCATTCTTCAATATCAACAACCCTTATTGTTACATATCATCCACTAGTAAATTATTGATAAATCCATATTATTTATTCAATAAAGATATTTTATAAGGAATATTATTTATTAATTAAATCAATTACTCTATATGATGAATTATTTGGACTCACAGTGATGAGTGGGGCCCAGACTTTATATAACCCCTCAATGAATTGAAAGGTTCTCATAAGAAAAATAATTTGGCCAAATTAAATGGATTTGTATGCACAGTTTTAAACCATCTTTTGAAAGGTCTTGAAGGTATAGGTTTTCATCTGCCTTAGAAATGATGTCTCATAATTAAGCATTTCCTTCATAGATATTTAAGTTATCATTGTTATTATCCATGAGGTTTTTGTATAATAAAATATTTAGATTCATTTAATTCTCAGTTTATTTATTAAATATAATGTGTTATTAGTTAATTACCTTTCAAAAAATTATTATTCCTTATCCAGTTATTTCAATGGAATGTTTTATCAGTTATTTAACATTCTATGTTGATTTATTCTCATTAATTCATTATTTCTTCCATTGTACATACACTTAATAAGAATTTGAGCACACCCATATTATGTTTATTTTACCTATAATATGAATATGAATTCTTGGAATGAGTTTTAAGGATGCTAATATTTTTATTATATTACATTTTATTTTAATTCCCTAATGTATTATCAGTTTCATTCTTGTAATATATTTTTCCAAAATAAATAAACTTTTCAATCCTTCGTGATTTGATTCCTTGTAATCTTGACAATGTAATAAAGTAATGCACTAGATCTAGGCTTATGGGGTTGGGTAGTTATATATGATACATCAATAAATTGTTGAAGATATCTTCCACCTATTATTATGTTCCAATAAATTTTAATATAACAAAATTATTATTCATATTAACTATTATAAAATGATAATGGTATTCAATGCTTTTTTTATGAGAGTGTTGTGTTGTATTATTCACTAATTCAATTATACATTTATTATTTCATTGAATCATCATTGATTTTTTCACCACTTCATTGATTTATTCTAACTCTTTCCTCATCCATATCAACTATGTACAGGCTTGGGTGATATAAATATATTATCCATCCACTACAGTCAAATAAATTGTGTCTTTCTTCTTACTTATCTAGTAAACATAATTTTCCCCAATATAGAATGCACCGCCACTTTTTGATTTTTGATAGAAAATATTAGGAACCCAATCTACATCTGAATCAGCTAATAAACTTAAATATTTTCAATATTTTAAAACTAATCCATAATATAGTGTCTCTTTTATATAGATCATAATTATCATCACATCTTTTTTTCTCTTTATTTTGAAAACTATAGAAACATGCTTCCAATAATATAGTATGAAATTTTCCTATTTTGGTTGTAGTGAGGTAGAGTAAACTCCCATTGATTCTTATATTGAAATTTGACTCTACTCCATCATTATTATAATGCATTCTATGTATTTTCCTAACTATTATTAAATTCAAAATGATATTTCACTCAATGATTAGAATTGTTTTTGATAATTTTGTTGCATAATTTATTTGTGAGATCTATAAACTACCATAATTTTTATGTATCTGTGTCCCCATATTGTAATTGAATTCTAAAATCTGTGAAATATGAAATTCAAAAATCATTAATTGAGAAAAATAATCAACTGAATTATAATTGTTTCTTCTAAATATAATGTCATCTATATAAATCATTACCATAAATTGTTCTTCATCGAAAATACTCACATAGAATTCATAATAAATCCCTCCCCTATTAAACTCTAGCTTTATTAATATATTTTCCATACATTCAACTAAGAATTGGGTCTTTCTTTTTCCTATAAAAAATACTTTTTCAATCTTTACACCTTTGAGTCATCATAACCTATAACAAATTAAACATATTTTTCAATATATACCACTTTATTTAAGACTCCATTTAAGTACCCAATTTTCAAATACATTTAAAATAATCCAATGTTTATTTGGATGGACACTACTAGGAATATTTTAACATATTCAATTCTTTCAATACGTGAAAATGTTTATTCGGCATCAATTCCTTCAACCCAATAATGTCCCTTACAAACCACCTTTACTTTTTTACGAATTATTTTTCCATTTCTACCCACATTTTTCTTAAATATACACTTTTTACCAATAAAATTATGTTTCATTGGCCTGTGCACAAGCTACCATGTATTATTTTTGTCAATCTCGTCCTACTATTCATTCATATCTTTCATCCATTTTTCCTTCTTTTTCTCTTCTTCCAATTACGTGGAATCTATTTTAGATAATAGTGCATTGTGATCCATTCTCATCATCATATGATATTATGTCTTAATGGATTGTATAAAAAGATATTTCTCAGATAAACTTGAAAAAAAATTCTTCTTGATTTAGTCATAAGTTGACTCACATGTTCATATTGTTCTTATATAAATTCAATCTCAGGATCATCATCATTCTGTACATTTCAAGATTCCACAAAATATTTATTTTTTACTTCATCTTATTCAAATACTTATTTTTTGAAATAAATTATATAATTTTACTTAGATTGATTACTAGAAACATTTAAATAACTGGTCTGATTAAAAAATTTAATCCTTTTTATTGAAACAGTTATAGTCTTTACCCTTTGATGATTGCCCTATAAAAATACCTTAATCCGCTGCATCACTGTATTGTTTTAGATTTCATTATTTAGATAAAGCATTATCTTCCAAAAACACTATTTTAATTTAAAGAGGGTTGCATTCTATGCCACATTTTTATGGAATTTTATCTATCCCTAAACTTAGTAATACTCTATTCTAAGTATAGACAACAACTTGAACCACCTCTTCCCAATAGTGATATAGGACTCGAATTATCAACAACATCTTTTCCATTTCATTCACCATGTCATTTATTATTTCTATAACTTTATTTTTTCGGTTATAAAAACACCATGAGATTTTAGGATATATTTATCTTTAAATGAAGTAAATTTCTTTGATAACTTACATTATATACAACATTGAGTTTTAAAAATCATGATATAATGTTGAATTATTATTATTTAAATGTGATAGTTATAAACTAGCCTTTTAATTTGTTATAGGAATAGGAATAACTACATTATAAAAATTATTTATGAATTTTTTATATAATTCTAATTTTTTAATTTATTCATAACAAATAAGTACCCAATTTTTTGTAAATTCATTTTATGCTTCAAAAATATGTTTTCATTAAAAATGGGATTTATTACATTTTTGAATGAATATTATATTTAAAAATTATGAATTCTAGAAATTGTATTTTATTAAAATTATATAATTTTTTAAATAATTATATCAAAATTATCTTAAGAAGAATTTTTATAATTTTTCTAGAATGATTAATTTTTTAGTGAATGGTGAAAAATACTGATTTTAGTTAAACATTGATTTATTTAAAATTAAAACTGCCATTATGTATGGAATTTGATCGTAAATAATAATAAGTATCATTTAATTATAAATAATCTAGTTAATTACATATTAAATTTCATTACAATTTATTTTAATATAGGTTCTTTTTTTGGAATAAAAACCAATTTTTCTAAAAACAGTTTTTATGAGTGCTAGCTATTTTTATCTTAATAAATTAAATAAAACATTGTTGGATAATTTTTTATAAAATTTATATATTTCAATTCAAATAAAATATTTTAACATAAATTTTATAGTTTTACCGAGGAATGGAATGTATGTTAATTCAGTTTTATTATTAAAAACTCATTTTTTTTAAAACAGGTTGTCATTATGTTTCATACGCTTATTTAAAATTAAATTCTACCAATATTATAAATTTAATATAATAAATTTTATTCAATAATTTTAATAAAATTAATTTATTTAATTTAAAATTTTTTACTTAAATTTTCTTCATAATGAATAATAAAAATTGTAAACTTGTGTTACCATTTTTAAGGTTAAAAATGGTTTATAAGGTGTTAAAATAAGTTATAAGGGTAATATTTCCATATAAAATATTATCAATCATATTATATGGAAATTTTTTTACCCAATATCAAATATTATTTGAATATGATTCATTTATATGAATTTTTCTTGAGTATGATATTATTATATTTTAATATTGGGAAAAATTCAATGTGTGTTATTTCTGTTCTTTATAGGAATACACTAAATCTCTCCTCTTATCCACACTTCAGGATCCTCTTATATTAATTAATACCTAAAAATTACTTTTATAACATACCTAACCATATCCTAGATATCACTTTTTTATTATATTACTATCATTTTAAGGATTTAGGTGAAATCCAATAGAGGTTTCTTAACAAAAGGTATAACATGTAACCGAGTAGTTTTAGTTTTATTTATTCTTATAAATACTTTAAATACATGGTAAAAATTATAAAATAAATAATTTATTATATTATATATTGTTTATTTTATATTATGATTATGTATCAACCGCTTTCCACCTCATTTCCATCAAATATGAAATGAAAGTATCACTCGTGCATGGGTTTTGACTACTCCCTCCACGTACCAATATGATTCGTTTTCCATAACAATCATTAATAGTTTATTATTTTGAGGGATTTAATGTTTTTATACAATATTTTTGAAATAATTATTCTTATTTAATTATAATATCTCATATTTATTTTTTATCTTTACATCATTGGAAAACAATAACATCGCTCGTGCGTACATATGGACTACCACCTCCACACTCTGATGTGATTCATTTTTCATCACCTCCTAATATGAATAATTTTATAATAGTATATGATAGTTAAATATAATAATTATTTAATTATAATTATTCTATAGATGATGAACCTATAACCAACATGAAAGTATGAGGACTATCAAACCGAAGCATTCATGGAAAATAGACATGTATTCACCCGAATGTTAGTTTTAATGAATAAAATTATAATTGGAAATCATAAAGGGATGATACATTGTAATTTCGGGATTAATATAGTTATAGAATATATTTATAATAAATATATATTTATTATAAAGTATATTTTAATGTATATCAATTAATATAAAACATAATGTAAGAGATTCTTGTTTTAATCTCATTTAAATTGAGATTTTTTATATTTAAAATTCTATTTAAAGAAATTGTATGGATTGTTTACATTAAACATCATATATTTTATTCTACTCTATTTATTCCTATATTTTTTTATGTATTAGTATCATTTTTCAGTCCTTGTTACATAAAATGATTGAGGAAATGTTTTCAATGAAAATTTGACTGTATTTTATTTTTGGTCAATAAACTTTTTATTCCATGTTCATACTGTCAAAAACTGTACTCTGAAAATTCATAACTATACTTGAAATTTTTTTTAAAGGCCACTTTAAATACCTTTTTATTTATTTATAAAAGTTTAAAATGTAATATTTTAAAAGAATGTTTATTCTGAACCATTTTTCTTTAAATTTTTACAAAGGTATTAATGAAATGTTTTCTTTTAAGATATACTTCATCAATGGATTTTAACACCATTATGAATGTTATTTTTTTAAAATCTTATTTTACAAAATTTACTTGGTTATTTTCAAATAAAATGATTTTCTAAATATTCTAGGAATTTATAGTTAAAATTTTATCAATAGAAAATGATATTTTATCATGTTTTAAAAGAAATGTTTGAAGATATTATAAAATATATATTTCATATATGTTAGCATATTTCATGGATTTTTATTCTTCACTGGGTATATGATCTTATTATATAATCCACTTTCCTTCTATATATGGCTTATGATGATAATGAACTAAGGATGATTATATGAAACTCAATTCTGTCCCATGGGTTAATTAAGTTTTGATGAAACCTTTATGAAACCCTCCATAAGTTATGTGGTGATGAAATGATAAATGTTTTTATAATATTTTGGAACATTTATAGTTTAAATTTATGTGATTGTTTGCTGTGTTATAGACCTCCAATGCATTGGGAAAATATGTACAACTCGTGATAGAAATATGTTATGTGTGAACCTGATTTAATGTTCACAATAATATAAATGGAATTAGTTTTATGTGTATAAGATGATGTGTAGACCTGGTTTCATGTCCATAAGTAAATTTTTAGACATATTTTCATGTCCTCGAGTTTATATGAGGATCTAATTTTATATCCTTACCTTAATTATTGAACCTATTACTAATTATAAATGTTCACAATGATATAATATTATGTTTTTGTTATATTTATATGTTTATGATATTCTCCCATGGATCATGATTTATTATTTATGATTCCATAATGTCATGAATTTTTTTGTTATAAAGAAATTTATTTTAGGAATCATGATTAAAGATATGTTATTCATTGTGTATAAATTTGTTATGTTATGATCATGTTCTTGTACCCTTATTCTCATGTATGATCACTTATTGATATCTCCTATGTTTACCCTTACTAAGAATCTAAGATAATGATTTCTTATGTTTTTCTTTCCCCATATTCAGAATAAAAATCAATGTTTGATATGTTTAGAAGGTTATTAATATGAAGAACATTATGGAGTATTTTTAATATTCTTTATTAAATATATTTTTCATATTTCCAGTCAACAAATTCAAAAAACCTTTATATTTATAAGGTGTGTATAATTGGATTATGTGTTGTATATTTATATAAAATGATGAAATATTTATGTAATTTATTCTTGGGTCACATTAGTTAGTATCAAAGTATGGTTTAGTTAATTTTTGGGGATTAGTATTAGAGATATTTTACAAAAACCTTGGGGATACCCCTAAGTATAGGATAAAATAATAAAGATTGGGTAAGGTTTATATTATGTTCTTTTTTCAAGAAAGACATCCATTTATATATACTAAAAGAGTAAATGGTCTTTTAAAAAATTCATCTAGGGTTAATAACCTTGAAAATAGTTTATTTATTATATATATAACATCTCATTACCTTGATGGGATAATTTTTTCCTTTTCTAAGTTCCCTTAAGTTCCGTTTTCAGTTCCATGTTTTTAGTGTTTGTTTTTTGGGTTTACTACAGGTTGTAGAATATGTACATGTTTTTACCTGGGGTACAAATCACGTACTGGTTGTGTGATACATTTCATGAAAGGGGAGATAATGCTATGATCTGGTACATGTTATGAATGGTTGGTACACGTCATGTAGGTTGAAAATGTCGGTTTTTAACCCGAGGTGATTGGTTTTTCAGCGTAACTTATCCAGCGTTGACTACACATCATGTACTAGAGGTACACGTTTCAACCTAGCCTGCATCTGGTTATAAAATGCACGATCGGAAGTTATTATCGGTCCTTTTTATTTTAAACTTCATTGACCTCAAACCAAAACCCTTCATAGGAATTTTCTAGAGGCACATCTCCTTCTAGTTTTTTCTGATCAGCTTTTGATCAACTTTTAACTTTAGGTGTGATTCCTAGGTTGTGTTTCAAGGTTTCATTCACCTTTATTCTTGTGGATGGGTGTCGTTGCGAGTGTTGTTCTTCGGGAAAGATGTAGGTGGTTCTATTATGATTTCCCAAATTGATTAACTTTTATTTTCTTGGTTTATTTGAATTATTGATTTAAATTCAATTTCTTAAACATGATTTTAATTGTTTTAATAAATCCAAATTTTAATGAATTGGAATATTTGAAATTGTTTTGGCACATAAATTTTGAAAAACCCCAATTATATTGAATTGGGGTAGGTTTATGGAAAGTTGGATGATTTAAATTGTTGAATTTAAATTGAGGATTTTTTATGGAAATTTTTTCAATTAAATTGCTAAATTTGATTGAGAAAATGAATTGTGAAAAGGATGGAATTGGTTTTTAGTGGATTTAAAACTCATGAAAATGTATTAAAAGGATTTTATAGAAACCCAGTGGTTTTATCATATGAAAGAGGCATGTTTTTTAATAAAACATGTTTTGATTTTAAAGGGAGAGAAATTGGAATTTTTAAAAAAGAATAATGGGATTTATTTTATTTTAAGAAGCCTTAAAATAAATATCCCATCATGTATGAGCACATGAAAGCCTTAGGTAGTTAGTGAGTTATTTGGATACACTCTATGTTATTACATTGTTCTAAAACATACATGTATAGGGTCACATACCTGATGGGTTGGTGATGAGTCGCCTTTGGCCAATGTCATAAGGACGTTTATATACACATTTTTAGGAGTTCACTTAGAGAGTATGGAATCCTATATCTAGTTAATACTATCATAAATTTTATAAGATGACCATATTGATTGCTTGTTTTTTTATATTTGAGATATAAATATATGTCAATGTGGTTTGAAATACATTCAATGCATGATGAATTTATATAAACCATTTTATATAAATGTTTTTCTTAGGACATTATCATAGAAATGTCCCATCTTTTGTAATAAAAAGTATGTGCTTTAAATTTATCTTTCCATAATTTTGAAAATGTACAGCATGTTTTGTTTAAACATCCTTTTGTTTTGAAAAACTTGTTTAATGATGAAAATTGAGATATTTTATTTTCATATTGTATATTTGGCATCCGTTATAGAACCTCAGGTGGTATCCAACTCGTCTTAGGCTAACACCCTACTTTTTCCTTTCGGTGTTTGTAGACTCTCTTCTTCTAGGTTTGAGAAAAGGTGAAGGATATCTTTTAGTTATATCCATCTACTGAACTGTGGCCTTGTTGAGTCGTGTCCTTAGGGAACTTGGGGTTTTTTTCCTATTTTAGTACTTGGATTGAGTACATTGGCTTTTGTTCCTTTTTTAATTCTATTAGTTTTACTCCCAATAGACTTTTCTTATTAATATGGATACTGCATTTTTATCATTTTCATTTTCATTCTTGTGGAAAAATCGTTCCCACTTGTATATTGTACAATTTCAGGTGCTAGTCGCCAACCCATGGGGATCAGGAATTCCCTTCGGGTTATTTTAAGGCCAGCTTGGTTATTGGGTTTCTAGGGTACCCAAGATAGTTCATGACAAATTGGAATCAGATGGAGGTTATTCAACATTTTTCTTGAAGTCAGTATGAATTTTTGAAATCATGTGGAGACTTAGGAGGTAGTTGTGATTGATTTCCTGGATGTATCTCTCTGTAATGATCTTTAAGTCACCAAGGGTGGTTCAGGAAAGATGTCTTGTGGATTAGTTCTAGTCTTTTCCTTACTGGGATTTAGATAAAGAGAAATCCAAACCTTTTTTGTCCCTTCTATTTAGAATATTTACTATTTCTACTCAGTATGAGTGTTTATCTAATGTCTTATTTTGTTTTATGGTGATGTTGTGTAGAATCATGCCTCTTAAAAGATATGTGAATCATATACAAGAAGAGTTTGCAACTAAACCCCATCAAGAAAATCTTGTTGTTGATCCGAATTTGGTTGTGGTGATTGTGTGCACTGTACTTGCTCTAGGACAGACACCACCTCTAATTCCCACTCAGGATCCAACTGTGGATCCCCAGGGGTTAGGAATTGTTTTCAAGAGTTTTTTCCCTATAAGTGACTAGTCTCTAAAGGATACACTGATCTTAAACATGTTGAGGAATTTTTGGGTAACATAGAACTTTTGTTTGAGTTCTTGGAGACACCAGAAGTGATTAGGTTAAGTGTGCCACCTTCATGCTGGAGGGACCAAGAAGAAGATAGTGGGACACAATGGTGACGACAGAGAAACATGAGGGCTTATAGTGTAAGGGCTTCATGGTTCATTTCACCAACTAGTTCTATCTAGAGTCAATGGTGTTGGCTAGGGCTGTGGATTTCTTCAAACTTGAGCAGGCCGACAAAACTATGACTGAGTATTCAAATAATTTTTTGAGCTGGTCTAGTTTTCTCTTAAGATTGTATCTAATGAGAGGTTGTAGGCTCAATGGTTCAAGTTGGAACATTAATCAGATATATGTTCTCAGTTTTTCTTATTGAAGCTTCCCACCTATGCTGATGTGCTAGATAGGGTGATGATGGTTGAGTTGGAATTGGATGGAAAGTTAGGGTTAATAGGAGTTCCTTTTTCTCCAAGTGGAAATGTTTATTTCTTCAAAGGAAAATATAATCGTGATGATCCTCATGGCATTTCTCGATTACAATGTCATTATAGACCTCCTATAACTCTCGGAGGAAAATATTTGACTTGCTATCAGTGTAGAAATCCATAACATTATAGACAGATTTTCATTGAGGCACCCAAGAACTGTAGCTCCTACAGATGTTCAAGGCACTTGAAAAGGTTCTACTATCACTTCTCTACTATGCATAGTAGGACAGGATCATCAAACCCTCCTAAAATTGTGGGCTAATCAAATTCTTCGATGATAAAATGGTTCCTTCCATAGGCATCTGGAACAAAAATTCTTCACACAGTGGAATATTCTCTAGAGGAAGTAAACATGGGTCGAGAGACTATGATAAGAACCATTACCATTGCTTCTTCATTAGTAACTGCTCTTTTGGATGATGGGGCATCTCAATCTTTAATTTCAACCCGTATTGTTAACCTGTATAATATTCATATAAAGAAACTATATTGTGTAATTGATATTACTCTACCCCTTGGTACAAAAAGAGTGTAGGGATTCCTTAGTTATACTTTTGTCGTCTCACTATCAGATGTCGAGATAGCTTGGAGATTTCTATTTCTTTATATCAATTCTCTTAACGTCATATTCGGGTTAAATTATCTCATTTCCAACAATGCCTGAATTGATTTTTATCTATGACAAGCCTACTTTACTACAAATAGTGGTGTGTATCTTGTCTTTCAAGGAGAATGCGACCCAAGGTTGAGCAGATCCAGGCCCTCTTATCTAGATTTGGGGAATGTAATATTATTTTTTTCTTTTGTACCTGGAGTTAGATTCAATGGGTGGTGATCTTCCTCCTGTTGTTTTCATGTTTTCCAACTTGTTCCCTTAAGATTTATCTCGTCTGCCACTGGTGAGTGAGGTTGATTTTTCTATTAACATAATTATAGTAAATCAACCATTCTACATCCCCCCTATCCAAATGGATCTATTTGAACTAAAAGAGATGATGTCTGAGTTGGATGATCTTCTTGAGAAATGCTTTATTCGTCCAAGTTTGTCACCTTGGAAAGCTCTGGTCCTCTTTGTTAAGAAGGCTGGTGGTTCTCTTTTATTATGTGTTGATTATCAAAATATCAATTGAGTAAAAATAAAGAAAAAATATATGTTGGCATGGATTGACAATCTGTTTGATCATATGAATGGGTAAAAGTGGTTTTCAAAAATCAACCTTCAATCTGGTTACCATCAGTTGGGGATAAAAGAATCTGACATTCATAAAACCTCCTTTTGGAGTTGGTATGGCCACTATGAGTAACTTGTTATGCCCTTTGGTTTAAAAAATGATCCTACATTTTTCATCTCATTAATTAACAAGATTTCTCATAAGTATATATATACATTTTGGTAGTTTTTATGGCTGACATTCTTGTCTACTCCATATCTGAGGATAATCATGTGCAACATCTGAGAACAATCCTGAGTCTATTGAGAAAGAATAGCCTTTACACAAATCTTTCAAAGTGTGATTTCTGGATTTAGGAAGTGAAATTATTGGGAGAGGTGGTGTCTGAATAGGGTGTGTCATTTGATCTTGAGAAGGTGAAGGCTGTTATGACTTGGGAGTAACTATTAAATGTATTCGAGATTCGAAGCTTCTTGGGCTTAGTCGGATATTACTGTGGGTTCGTGAAGGACTTATCAAAGTTGGGTTCTCCTATGAATACTCTGACTTGGAAGGGGGTAAAGTTTACATGGGATGATAAATGTCATAGTTCTTTTTTCGAGTTGATATATCCATAGACTACTGCACTGATGTTGACTCTCCCAAAAGTTTGGTAGGGCTATGTGTTCTTTTGTGATGCATCTGGTTATGGATTGGGTTACATTCTTATGAAGGGTGATCATGCAGTAGCATAAGGATACCTTTAACTTAGGCCACATGAGAAGAATTATCCTACTCAAAATCTAGAACTTGCACCTATGATGCATGCTCTTAAAATCTGGAAGCCCTACCTTTTTGGATAAAGGTTTACGGTGTGTTCAGATCAAAAAAACCTGAGTTATATCCTCTCTCCAAAATATTTGAATATTTGGAAGAGGTGCTGAGTGGAGTACATGTAGTCTTTCAACATTGAAATTTCATATAGCCCATGGAAATGGAATGTTGTTTATGATGCTTTGAGCAGTAAATTTCCAACCCATGCAGTGAAACAGTCTTTCAAAGAGTATAATTTGATGGCTCTCTTTGCACAGTTTCATATTGGAGTTCAGGAGGAAGGGGATGATGTTTTGTTATCTAGTGTGCAGTTTAAATCTACTCATCTTGAGAAGATTCTTCATGATCAAGATCTTGATGATGAGTTACGCAACATTAGATAATACCTTTATGGTGGGGAGATAGTTTCCAAGTATTCATTCTCTAAAGAGGGTATTCTATGCTATTAGAATCGCTTTTTTGTTCCATTAGTGGCAAGAAAATAAGTAATGGGGGATATCCATAATTCTCAATGGGATGTGCACCCAGGAACCACTAAAATGTTTTATGATTAGTGGATGTGATTCTGGTGGCTGGGAATAAGTTAGGATGTTGTTGAGTTTGTCTCTCATTGATATATATTCCAGAAAATAAAATATGAGCACCAGAAGCCTTTGGGGTTTCTTCAACCACTTCCAGACCCTACTTAGAAGTGGGATGAGATCTCTATGTACTTTGTGGTTGGGTTACCATGTAAACTAAGAAAGAAGAATGAAATATGGGTTTTTATAGAAAGGTTAACTAATTCATCTCACTTTATACCCATTATAGATACGTCCAATGTTGAGGAGTTGGAAAATCTCTACGTGAAATAGATTGTTCACTTGCATGAAGTTCCATATGCTATACTATATGATAGGGATCCTCAGTTTACTTCTTTCTTTTGGAGACACCTTCAGAAGGCACTAGGATCTCAGGTCCGTTTGAGCACGACCTACCATCTCTAAGTGGATTTCCAGACAGAAAGAGCTATATAGATTCTTCAGGATGTAATTTGTGACTATGTTCTTGACTTAGGTGGGGATTCAGATAATCACTTAGGTATGGTTTATTTTTCTTACAACAATGGATACTAATCCATAATCATAATGGAACCATTCGAGGCCTTGTATGGTCATCCATGTAAATATATTTTGTATTGGTCAGAGGTCAGTGAAAGTTCCTTAGTTTCACCAAGCATAGCGCTAGAGACGACACCAAAGATTCAACTAATTTGTTAGAGGATATTGAAAGAAAAATCAGATATAATTCTTATGCAGATCGATGCCATAAAACTTTGGAGTTTTCAGTTAGTGATTATGTGTTCTTAAAGGTTTCACCCCAGTTGGGTCATATATGACTTGGGAGAGAAGATAATCTTTCTCCTCGCTTTGTTGGACCTTTTATGGTTGTTGAGAAGGTGGGTAAGGTTGTGTACCATTTTTAACTTCCACCATAGCTAACGTTGATGCATAACATGTTATGTATCTCAGTTGAGAAAGTATCTATATGATCCATATCATGTTTTGAGCTTGAGTGATTTTGAGATCAAGCCTAATTTATCTTTAGCAGAGAGGTTAGTTAGGAGAGTTGATTCTGAGACCAAGATACTTTGTGGGAGGACAATACATTTGGTACATGTTCTATAGAATCACATCTCTAATAATCATGAGATGTGAGAATGTGAGGAATTGATGATAGAGAAGTGGCCTCATCTCTTTTTCATGGAAGCTTCTTCATAGGATTTCTGAGGATTGAATGTTTTTATGGGGGAGGTTGTAACATCATGTTACCTTGATCAGGTAAGTTTTTACTTTTCTAAGTTCTCATAAGTTCCCTTTTTGGTTTAAAAGTTTTTATAGGTCATTTTCTGGGTTTAATATAGGTTGCAGAACAAGTATACGTCGTGTACCTAAGGTACAAATCATGTACTAGCTGATAGATACATATCCTGAAAGGAGAGATCACGTTGTGATCTGGTACTGGTCATGAATGGTGGATACAGGTCATGTAGGGTGAAAATGTTGGTTTATAACTAGAGGTGAGGGGTTTTTCATCGTAACATATCCAACATGGACTAGACATCATATACCTGAGGTACCACGTCTTGTTTTAAAAAGCATGATCAATAGTTCTGCTCAGTCCTTTTCATTACATACATCATTACTATAAAACCAAAACCCTTCCTATGAATTTTTTATAGGTTTCTATCCTTCCGATTTGATCTGATTGGATTCCGATCATCTTTTCAATTTCGGTGTGATTCCTGAGTTTTGTTTCAAGGTCTCCTTCACCTTCATTCTCATTGACAGGTGTCGTTGTGAGTGTTCTTCTTCAAGAAAGAGGTAGGTGGTTCCATTTCGATTTTCCAAATTGATTAAATTTAATTTTCTTGATTTATTTCATTTACTAATTTAAATTAAATTACTTAAACATTAATTCCATTGCTTAAATAAAATCTAATTCCAATTAATTGGAAGATTTGAAATGCTTTTCACCCAGAAATTTGGAAAATCACCAATTCCAATGAATTAGGGTGGGTTTGTGGAAATTTTTCCAATTTAAATTATTGATTTTAAATGGTAGATTTATGGTGGAAGTGTTTTTAATTAAAATTTTGAATTTATTTGTGAAAAATACTTGTGAAAAGAATGGAATTAGGTTAAATGGAATTCAAACTCATGAAAATGGATTTAAATGATTTGATATAAACCCAGTGGTTTTATCTTGTGAAAGTGGCATGTTTTTAAATAAAACATTTTTTTATTTTAAATGGAAAGAAATTGGAATTTTTGAAAACAAAGAATGGGATTTAATGTATTTAAAGAAGTCTTAAAATAAATATTCCATCATATAAGATCCCATGAAATCCTTAGGTAGTTAGTGAGTTATTTGGATACACTCTACACTATTACAACGTTCTAAAACATACATGCAGTGGGTCAGATCCATGATGGGTTGGTGATGATTTTCCTTTGGCTAGTGTTATAGGGATGTGTGTATACATATTTTTTTGAGTTCACTTATAGAGTGTGGAATCCTATAACTTATTAATATTATCGTACCTTTTGGTGGATGACCATGTTTCTCTCTTGTTTATTTATATTTGAGATGTAAATGTATTTCAATGTTGTTTGAACTACTTTACATGCCTTCTGAATTTATATAAACTGTTTTATATAAAAAAAAATTAATCCATTGTCTTAGAAATGTTCCATCTTTTTTAAAGAAAATCTTGTTCTTTAAAAGTATCTTTCCATCATTTTGGAAATTTATAGAATTTTTCTTTCAAATATGATTTTGTTTTTCCAAACCATTTTTACCTTGAAAATTGAGAACTTTTCTTTGGATAATATATATTTGGAATCTATTATGGAAACTTTGGTGGTATCTTACTAGGCTTAGCCTCACAACATACTTTTTCCTTGGGGTGTTTGTAGACTTTATTCTTCTAAGTTAGATAAAATTGAAGGGATATAATATAGGTGGAACCAGCTAATAAACTATGGTATTGGTGAGTCATGTACTTAGAGACCATGGGTCTATTTTAATGTTTTATTACTTCGATTCAGAACTTTGGATTTTATGCTTTTTTTATTCGGGTACTTTAACTCCCAGTGAGGTTTCTTATTGATAGGCATAGCAAATTTTTATATTTTTCTTTCAGATTATTATAGAAAAATCATTCCCACTTGTATATTGTATGATATCAGGTGATAGTTTCCAACCTATGGGGATCAGGAATGCACTTCGAGTCATGTCATGGGCCATATTGGTTATCATTTTACCAGGGTACCCTTGTTGGTCAGTGAAAATATCTCAGCCATCATTCTAGTGCATAGTGAATGGTCCCTTACTATAAACCTAGTTTTAAACTCTGGGGGATGTACTTAGGTTAATTAACATTTACTTTATAAACCATTAAGAGTTATTTGAATAGATGATTATCATGAATGAATTAGGTTAAACCTAAGGTGTCATGGGCTATAAATAAGGTTTCATGATATAATTATGTGATCTATAACTATGTTTATTTTTTCTTGTGTGATGGGTTTTCGTTTTAGTCAATGGATGAAACTATGAGGAATAATATTAATGTTGAATGTGAAGGAAAATTCAATGACTGTCTTTATGAGAAACTAAATGAAATAGAAGATGGAATATGAAAGCATGATATTATGAATAACTAGATATCTTTATATATAATTATCAACCTAAACATGGGTGACTTTCCTAACAAACCAAATAATATAAAAATGATGTTTTATAGAAGTTCAGTTGATAAAGATCATGAAAGAATAATTATTCAACTTCCTACATGTCAAGAATGTGGGAGGAAGCACCAAAATAAATATATCAAAAGAACAGGAAGATGTTTTATTTTTCTAAAATAAGGGAATGATATATGTAATTTTTGAGGGAAAAAGAAGAGGTAAAAGAAGGGAAATAATGTATATCATAAGGTACCATTTATATTTTGATGTATTATGTGTGGTGAACATTGGAATTATCTAATTCAATTCCCTAATCTAAAGGCTAAATCTTATAATAAGGAAGGTCATATTCTATGTCTATCATTAAAGTGGACCACAATGGTTAAGTCGCACTTATCCTCTACTCTAGAGTTGGGGATGTCATGACGAATTTTATAATAATATTCTCAATGAAAAAAAAAATTATTCATCCTTTAAGGATATTGATATGATATGTGCATTAATTCGATCTCTCATCCTAAATTCCATATAGATCTATTGAATAAGGAAATCACATTCCATATTCTGAATCAACCTATGACTGTCTATCTGTGAATGTATGAACATGAATCTCCAATGGGAATTACTTACTTTGTATAGATCTTACTACATATTCATGAGGTATATTTATCTCAAATAGTTGGTGGGAAACTCAACATCGAAGATGTTACTATAGTTCAATAATTTTTTAATGTATTTCAAAAATACTATCCAACTCTTACTGGAATCATGAAGTTGAGTTTTAAATATAACTTGTATATGGTACTACACCTATTTAAAAGACTTCATATAGATTGGTCTCGATTGAGTTGTTGTAATTAAAGAAGAAACTCCAGGAGAATCTTGATAAGGGATCCGTATTCCCTAGTGAATCACTATATGTTTCTCCTATTCTTTTTATTAAGAATAAAGATGTTTCAATATGTCTTATCATTTATTATTGATAAAATAAAATGATCATTGTCAAAGAATGTATCCTATACCATGTATCAATGATCTTTTTGATCGATTACATGGAGATTAAATTTTTTTAAGATTAACCTTTGATCTAGATATCATAAATTAATATTTAAGAAGGAGGATATTCCTAATGAATCCTTCTATATGAGGTATGGTCATTATGAATTTGTAGTGATTCTATTTGGACTTACCAATGCTCCTGATATCTTCCAGTATTTAATGAATATATTATTTATAGATTAACGTGTTCGATGTGTGATATTATTTGTAGAATATTTTCATATATATATAAAGATCACGGAAGATCACAAAAAACATTTGGCGGTTTTGTTGATGACTCTGAGGAAAGATAAGTTGTATTCTAAATTTACCAATTATGAATTTTTTCAACACATGCATTTTTCTTGGGTCATATAATCACAATTGAGGTTATATTGATGGATCCTTCAAAGATGGTATCTATTTAAAAATAGACTAGACTAACTATAGTGATTGATATATATTGTTTTCTTGGGTTTTCAATATACTACCAATGATTTATGAGAAATTTATCATAGATATCAAGTCCACTAACCCAGTTGATGTAGAAGGAAATTAAGTTCTTTTGGATAGATGAATGTGATGATAATTTCAAGACCTTAAAATAAGATCAGTCAGTGCACTTATATGCACACAATCCTATAATTGATAAATAATTGTGAACAGTATTGAATAGTTGAAGAAGGGGATAGGATGTATCCTTAGGAAAAATTATAGGGTGATATATTTTTCTACATGCCAATTTAAAATTCATGAGAAAAATTATCCAACTCATGATTTGGACTTAGCAGCAGTAATTTTTTCATTAAAAATATAGAGTCGTTATCTATATGGAGAAAGGTGTGATATATATAATGATCATAAAATCATAACATATATGTTCACATAAAAAGAGATGAATATGCACTGAAGAATATGGTTGTATTTTATCTAAGGTTATGATTACTCAATATATTACCAACCTAGATTAGAAAGAAGGTTGACAAAGATATGATTCAAAAATACCATGTTACTTTGTCTATGACGAGGATTCAAAGAGAACCAGTATTTATAGATTTACAGAATATGGATCTAGAAATCATGAGTAAATTATATAGTTCTTATAATTCTAAAATGAATGCTCAATAATCTATCCATGAGAGGATTGATAAGGGTTATAATGAGGATGTGGCACTTCATAAGAATGTGAGAAATGTTCCTGAGTATAACCATGATTGTGATGGAATGATAGGTTCAATAATTGAGTATGTTTTCCTTCAATAACAGACTTGAAGAAGGATATGTTGGATAAGTTCATAGTTCACTATTCTCTATTCATCTTGGATGTACGAAGATGTAAAGAGATATGAAAGAGTATTTCTGGAGATATAACATTAAAATTGATATTTTAGACTATGTATACTAATGATTGATATATTAGTAAGTTATGGTAGAGTGATATATTTCTAAGTGGTTGTTATAATCATTAACCAAACCAAAATGGAAATGGGAAAACATTACTCTGTATTTTTTCATCAGACTCCCCCAAATATCTAAAGGGAATAATTCTATTTAGGTTGTAGTTCATCACATTAAAAATAATTTCATTTCATTACCATAAGAGAATATTTTTATCTTGATTGGATTTACAGTATATACATTAAGGAAGTTATAAGGTTTCATGGAGTACCATATTCAGTCGTATCTGATCGAGATCTAAGGTTTACCTTGAAGCTCAAGAGAAGTCTTTAGTATGATCTGGACACAGAGATAAGTTTTAATTTTTTATATAATCCTTAAAAATATGGTATGTATGAGAGGGTCATTAAAACCCATAAATTCATATTTATATTATGTTCTAAATATTTTAAAGGTTATTGACATGAACACCTTTATTTGGAATAATTTTCTTACAGAAATATTATTCACTCGAGCTTAAAAATGGATCCTTATGAATTCATTTGTGGAAAAAGTGTTGAAATTAAATGTTTTGGGATAAAGTTGGAGAAACAAAACTACTGGGACCTAAGATAGTAGAGAAAATAGAAGATAAGGTTAGAACTGTTTAGAAAAAAAAATCAGGGCAACTCAGATTCAATAAAAAAAGTTGTGTTGATAACTGTCGGTGAGATCTAGAGATCAAAGTTGGTGAAAATATATTCTTATAATAACCTTATTAGAAAAAATTTACTATATTAGGAAATAAAATAGATTTTATCCCTAGTTATATTATTCCCTTAAAATTTATTGGTTATACTGGGATGGTTTCATATTACTTATCACTTCAATCAAACCTCTCTCAAGTTCATTATGTGTACCATGTATCTCTCCTAAAGAAGTACATATATAATCCTTCAAATGTATTAAACTAATAGGTCATACCATTGGAAAATTATCTTTAATATGATGAATAACCTATAGAAATCTTGGATCATAAAGATAAATTTCTATGGTACAAGACTACTCACCTTGTTAATGTTCTTTGGATGAATTATAAATTAGAGGATGTTACATGGGAACCCAAAGAGGTGATTATGAAGAGATACACTAATTTTTTTATACAATAGTGATTTAATTTCAAGGTATAAATTAATTTTAATCGGGTTTTATATAACACCCTAATATTTTATGATATATTTCTCTTTAAATAAATTTAATTTACTTGATAGCTTACTTTACATGCAACATCAGTTTTAAACAAAATGTGATATAATATTAAATAGTTATTATTTAAATGTGGCCATTATAACCTAGACATTAAATTTTTTCTATGAATTATAATAACCACATTATGTAAAATATTTATAGTTTTTTAAATATATATATTGATTTATAATAACATAATACTCAATTTGTAGTAAAGTTGTTTTTATTCAAGAATTTGTTTTCTTCAAAAAATGGTTTTTATTACATTTTGTGTGTATATATTATAATTTATTTCTACCAATTTAATAAATTGTATATTATAAAAATTATATCATTTTGAAATCATCATATAAATATTATCTCAATTTGAATCTTTGTAATTTTCCAAAAAAGATTAATTTTTTAGATAATAGTGAAAAATACTAATTATTGTAAAACTATCATTTGTTTTCAAGTAAAAGAAACATTATGTTTTGAGTTTGATCTTAAATTAACATAATTAATCTTTAATTATAAATTATATAATTAATTACATTGTAATCATCATTATACTTTATTTTCGAAAAAGAACATTTTTTGGTTAAAAATAGGTTTTTTCAAAAAATGATTTATGTCCACAAGGGGTTTTTATATTTATAAATTAAATAAATAATTATTTATTAATGTTTTAATTATATTTATATATTATATATTGTATACAATACTTTAACATTAATTTTATATATTTTACTAAGAAAGGAATGTAAGTAAATTCAGGTTTATGCTTAAAAATCATTTTTCTAAAATGATTTTTCATTACATTTTTCTAGATTATTTAAAATTAAAATTTTCCATTTATATAAATGGAATATTTTAAAATGGATGAAATATTTTTAATATTTATAATTAATATAATTTAATAGGTTCAAATTAATTTTTTTCATAATGTAAAGTAAAAATAGTAAAATTATGTTACCATAATTAAGGTTAAAATGGGTTTATCGAGTGGTTAAACAAATAGATAAGGGTACTATTGTTACATAAACTTGCTAAAATAATATTTTATTAAAATATTTAGATATTAAATCAAATAATATTCTAATAATATTCATTTGGAATAATTTTTATTAATTTTGACATTATTAAATTTTAATCATTTGAAAATTTTCAAGTATGCCATATCCCTCCCTTATAAATGTACACCACCTATCATCTATTATAAAAACTTAAAAATCCTTTTATATTGAAAAATAATTGAACAAAAAAATTTATAAAATCCTTCCACATGTCTTATAGTTCTCTTTTTTATCATATTATCATTCTTTCAAGGCTTAAGGTGTAATCCAAATCAGGTTTCTCAACAAAGAGGTATAACTATTAATTGAGTTATTTCAATTTTATTTATTATTATATCGAAAATAAATCTATAGTATCTATTTTAGATAATTAATTAAATATATTAATTATACTTAATTTTTATTGTAATGGTTTATCAACCATTTTCTCCTCATTTACATAAAATAGTAAGTGAAAGTATAACTTGTGCGTATGTGTGGACTACTAACTCCAAATAGTGATAGGATTCATTTTCCATCACCATAAGTAATGGTGGGTTATTATGATGTATTTGATTTTTATATACTATATTTATTTTGTAATTATTCTTTTTTAATTATAATATCATATCTACCTTCATATCTGTCTATTCTATAGAAAACAATATTGTTGCTTGTGTGTACGTGACGACTACCACATCCACGTAGTGATGTGATTCATTTTTCATCAATGTTTTATATGAATAATTATAAAAGTGTATATTATGAATAAATATGATAATTATTTATTTATTAATTAAATATATATAATTAAACCACAACCATGAAGTGAGTATTGGGACAATCAAACTGAAACATACATGGAAAACAGATAATTTTTCACCCTGAATGTGTGCTTTAATGAATACACGGGTAATTTGAAATTATAAAGGAAGGATAAATCGTGATTTATGAATAAATATGGTTATAGAATATATATATATATATATATAATATATATTTATTATATTTGATATTTCAATCCATATTAAGTAACATAGTACGTTAGATTTGTGATTTATGTTTAAATCTCATCTTAATCGAGATTATTTATTCATGAATTTTAATTGAGGGAAATTGTATGTATATTTTCCTTTAAACCACACTTATTTTTTTCATGGCATTAATCATATGTTTTTTATGTATTAACACCATTTTTATCTCTTGTTTATTTAAAATTATCAAGGACATGTTTTTAAATAAAATTTTACCTTATTTCTTTTTTAATTGATGAACATTTTCTTCCATGTTAGTAATCTTAAAAATTATTTTATGAAAATCATTAAATATACATGAAATGTTTTATAAAATTCATTTAACAGCCTTAAAATTTATTTTAAAATGTTTAAAAATGAAACTTTTTGAAGAAAACTTTTTCTAAACAATTATTTTTTTATTTTTTTTTACAAAGGTTTGAAAGGAATTTATTTATTTTAGAATATATAGAATAAATGGATTTACCACCATCTTGGCCATTCTTATATTTTAAGACTACTTTACAGTTTTACTTATTTATTTTCAAAGAAAATTATTTTCTCAATATTCATGGAATTTTATGTTAAAATTTATCCACAGAAAATGATATTTTCTCATGTTTTCAAAGAATGGATAGAAGGATATTTTAATGTTATATTTTGTCTATGTAAATATATTTTAAGGATTTTTATGCTTCACCAAGGATATGATCTTATCATAGAGTCTTCATTATTTATCTGGATAGATTATAATGATTAAGATATACGTATGATTCAAGGAAACACATTTCTTTACAAATGGTTAATTAAGTTATTATGAAACATTTATAAAACCTGTTTCTTTTCTTTGGATTATATAATGATTAAATAATAAATGTTTTAATGATATTTTAACACGTATATGGTTTAATATTATGTGATCAATTGGCCCATTATATGCATCCAATTCATTAGCTAAATTTTTATAACTAATGTGATAATTATGTTATGCGTGAACTAGATTTCATGTTCACAATACTATTACTGGACCTGGTTTCATGTTCATAAGATGATGTGTGGACCTAGTTTCATGTCCTTAAGTAAATTCATAAACCTAGATTCATATCCATATGTGTATATGAGGACCTGATTTTATTACCTTAACTTAATGAGAGAACCTGTCAATATTTATACATGTGCACAATGATATAAGTTAATGATTTTTTCACATTCCTATATTTTTGATATGGCCACATAGATCATGATTTATTATTTATGATTTTTCACTATTATGATTTTTTCTTTTATTATAAAAAACATTTTATGTGACTTATGATTAAATATATTCAATTGATTAGATATGGATTTATTTTATTATGATCATTTTCTCGTACCCTTATTCTCGTGTATCATCACTAATTGATATCTCATATGTTTAACTTTACTAAGAATCAGAGATCACCGTTTCTTATATTTTTATTCCCCATGTTTTCATCGAGGGATCTACATAAAATATTTATAGAAAGGTATTAAAATGAATAACTTTATCATAGATGGTGAAGGTCGTTTATGAAATAAGGTGTTTATATATCTAATATCTCAATACAATAAACATTTACATATCTTGGGAGTGTATAATTGTGTTATGTATTGTATATTCATCTAAAATGATCCGATATTTATGTATGTTTTTTTGGGTCACCTCAGTTCTCACTAATGATACTTCATGTTTAATACTATTTTTTCAAGGAAATTGTCAACCTTATAGGTTTTGTACTAATTTACATTATCTAATATCAAAACCTTCATAGTTATTATAATTTCATTTTCATCTCTTATATGGAGTACTTTTATACAATCCAACACTTGAATACTTGATTATATAAAAATAAAACACCCCATTTTACTATAATAATCTATAAAAAAGATGAAATCTCTCTCACTATATATTCCAACGTAAACAATTTTATTACATATATTAGTGTGTAAAAAATTTAGTAAATATGATAATCTGTTATTTAGTAAAGGATATGGATTTCAAACAATATTTCATCCCATAAAATCTTCACAAATATTTTCCTAATCTTACATGAAGTTAGTATTATCCACATAATCTATTAATTTTGAAAAAAAATTCCATACTTTTTTTATTAAACTAGGATAGCCTCCAATGCCTCAGTATGTTTTCTTCTTCCACTAGTATAAGAAAATTATTATGCTTTATTTCTATGTTATATAAATTTCCAAATTTCCTCCAACCCAATAATAGAGTATTACGAGATATGACATTAATGATAAAACCCTTATGACTAAATGTGACTTCAAAACCTAAGTCACAATGCTAAAATACACTCAAATAATTATAAAAATGTGAATATACATACTCTACACCAATATTCTTCAATTCATCACTAATTAGTTGATTCCTTCCACATACTTTAATATTTAATGACCCATCATTTCTAAACATAACTATTATATGAATAATTCCCTTAAGAATTTTCAAAAAATTAATATTACCTATCATATGAGATAAATATACCTTGTATATAATCATAGTATTGTTATTCGTTGTTGTTTTTTTGGTAAATCTTTGCAAAAAAAATTATATTCAATATTCATCCTTTCATTCCAATATAAATACCCGTAATTTTTATACATAGATATTACATCTTACTAGATATATTTTGATTACATAACATAATGATCAATTCCAAAATCATATAGGTATAGTATTTTTCAAAACTTGGATACCTGAAGATCCAGTTCTTATTTTAACTAAATCATCTACCAATAAGTTCTTTATAACTAGAACCCTTATTATACTTATCATACTTAACACCTTTCTTTATAAAATGGGTAAAGGAAACATAAGAAAGGGTGAGCTCAGATTCTCAGTAAGGTTTAAAAATGGATATGTTAATTATCAATTAAACATAAAATGAGCATAAGGGTATGAGAATATTAGAATAAAATTTGAAAACCCCAACCTACATATCATAGAAAACTTTAGTTATGGAAAATTTATTTTCACTTCAAAAGACATTAATCAAATAGAAAGCAATGAACATGATCCATGTGAGCATAAAATTGACATAATAAAAAAGTTTGTGGTATACACATAAGCATAGAAAATAATATCCTTAGTATTTAAGGATCACTGTGAAGACTATGATAGTGGATTGGATTCACTACCCATTATACCATAGTAGTCAAGGTTCACTCTCAAGACTATAATGTTGGGAAAAGTCTCTTAGTAAATTGGGTTCACTTCCCATTCCAATCATGTTTATCTCATGACATATCAATATTTACCCAATACATTGGAGGGATATACAATTATGGGCCCACCTATAACATAATGAAACTCATATAAATTTATTCCAAAAGATCATAATACATTCACCATGTCATAACCCATGAAAAAAAAATAGGTTTCATAAATATTACATCGTTGCATAACCTATCGAAAAGAAACTAGTTTAGTAAATATGTCATCAATTCATCATAGAATAACCCATGTAAAGAAATGGGTTTAATAGACATCTTTCCATCATAATAATTTATCATCCATAGAAATAATAAGTATGTTATAATTAGATCATAACCTTAGTAATGGTTAGGAAACATCAAAGTATTTCATCTTAGATGGAAAATAATTTTAAAATATCACTCCGAACATTTTTGGAGGAAAATACGATTTTAAATTTAAAATAACTTATTTAAAATATAAAAAACTATCAAATATAAAATAAAAATATTATTTAAAAATAAACTTATAAAATTTTAGAGGAATATTAAAATCATTGAGAATTTTTTACAATATCAAAAATTACACTTTCTTATATGTTAAAAAAATATTCCTTTCACATTTTCAGTAAAAATACCACAGTACCTCATTTGGGAAATGACAAGAAGATTAATTTTTCAAAAAAAATAAAAAATAAAAAATGTGTGAAAAGGAAATTATAAAATAATTTTAGAATATTAAAAATATTCTTGAAATAATTTTTAGAAAACATATACATGGAAGAGAAAAGATTTTCAATCGAAGAGAGAAATAAAGTCAGTTTTCCACAAAAACAATCTTTTGGACTTTTGAGTTATTAAAGAGAGGAAAATGAAATGAAGAAACATATTTAGAAATAAAAAAGGATTATAAAATTTATTATATTCCTGAATTTTATACCATAATATTTCATTATCATGTCTTAATTATAAACAATCCTGATAAATAATTATATTATAACATAAAACCCTTACCTCAAGTCTGCCTTCCTTCATACATGTATGAACCTCCTGAATAATAAATATATATTTATTATAAATATATTATAGAACCATAATAATATATATCATACCATTTATGATTTTTATATATCCTTTTATTACTAATTTATTAACAATTCTTTATTAAAATCATTATTCTGGGTGATAACTACTTTGTTTTTCATGTATGTTTTAGTTTAGTAGATTTAGTTCTTGTACTTTGATAATGTTGGATTTATTTATAAAATTTTAATCATGAAAAAATGAAATATGTATTATATATATATATATTCATCCATAAAATTATAGATATAAAAATGAATTAAACTGCTCATGGACATGGTACATCATACGTACACATGAATGCTACTTTCACATTTCAAATGATAGAATAAAAGAAAAGTAAATTATAATAAAACATTAAATAATTATTATTATATCATATAAATCATATATATTCTTAAAATATATCCTTATTACCATCCATTTAAAGTTTAATTGAATAAACAAATCACATTACATCATGGAGGTAGTAGTCCACACATACACACGAGTGACATTGTCATCTTCCAATAGATTGGAAGTTCAGATGGTAGATATGATATTATCATTAAAGAATCATTATTATTTCATAAATATTAAATATTAGTATTACACCCATCATAATATTCATCCCTAAAATATGGTTATGAAAAATTAATTGTATCGCTATGTGGAGACGGTAAGTCGTACATTCACACGAGCGATACTTTCACTTACCATTTAAAGGGAAAGAGGGTGGATAATGGTGGTTTAATAATCATTATAACATTTTAATATATTTATTAATCTTAATTTACAATTTTATAGAATATAAAATAGATTTAGAGGGGTAATAGAAGAATTAAAAAAAATTGATCGGTTAAGGAAATTACCTCTTCTTGAAAAGTACTCTTTTACATCTCCAATTAAGGATCAATGGGTTGTTATTTTTAGAATACTAGAACATATAGAATATTTATAGAAAATTTTAAAAGGTTTTTATATGATTTTTTATATTTAGAAGGCTATAAATTGTGTGAGGAGAAAAAAGGATGGGAGCCTTTAATAATGGATATAGAGAAAACACCTGTAAATTCTTAAAAGATTAAAATATAATAAAGTCATTTTTAAGAGAAATTATTCAAAATGAACATTAATTTGACTAAAAAAAGATGGAGTATAAATAAAACCAACCAATTAAATTTATATAGGTTTTGGTTTCATTTTATACCTTATCATTTTTATTAAACCCTTCATTAACTATTTTAACCTTAACTGTGGTAACAACAATTTCAATATTAAATGATTAAAAATATTAACAAAAATAGAAAAATGACTCATAAATGTAAAATTTTTTAAGTTTTCAACCTTATTTAATTAATTGTCTTAAAATTAAGATTTTTATGAATTTTAAATCCTTCAATAAACTATTATTTATTTTAAAATACCATTAATATCAATTTTGGAACAATTTATTTAATTTGACTTGAAACACACCATGACGAAGATGTAATTTGATTATAATCATTCAAATTTATCTAATATTTCATATGTATCTAAAAAATTATTTATCATGACAAATCATATTAATTTTATAACTTTTAATATTTTTAAATTCATTTATTTTATTTTTAAGTTAATTGAATAAATTTTGTTTCGGTGTTGCATAAGAATTTGAGGTAATTATATAATCACTAAAAATAATAAATAAATTACCATCATAAAATTAATTTTATTATTATAAAAATAACCATTAATATTCATTCACAACATTCATTTTTCATATGTGAATACATAAGATATATTTAAAAGTAAGAGATTAACATTTTGTATTTTTCTTTGCATTAAATATTTTATAGTTCATTTTCATGGGAAAGTGATAGAGATGATATTTTAAATACTTATTACATGTGTTTAAATTATTTAATCCCTTTAAATTTTTAATTTTATTTTATTTAACATCACTTTAAGAATTTTTATTTTTTTGTGGTAAATTATGAAAATTTCATAATTCTGGAATTTTAGTAGTTTTTCATGACATTGGTTTTTTTGGAATAATGATTTTATACAGATCCCATTGTATAAATTCATTTTTTTTAACCATTTCCTCATGGGATTTAACTTTGAAATCTATTCAAAGTGTTGAATTGACGATTTGGAGGCCCAAAAAATAAATCAATTTGGAAAATTATTTTTAGGATAGAATTTATACTTCCACAATAAATGATGAATAAATTCAGCCATAGTTTTCCATATTATGTGATTCCAGCTAAAAAATTAGTTGAATTCAATGAATCATCTTAAAATTAAGTAAAAATTATAATTATCTCATTAAGTCGGTCATTTCACAGGATAATGTGGAGAAAGTTGAGGAGTCACTTTGGACATAAAAATTTCACTTCAATAATTAGGGTATAACTTTTTTTCCACATGTCCAAATTTTCTAAAAGAATGTATGGATAAAGATAATTCATGTGATAAAAAATAGATAATTAACTTTTCCAAAATAATTTTGGTATGAGATCCAAATTTGATCCCACTTTTATGGGACATTAACTGGACAAAACATTTAGAACCTCCTTTTCACTATATATTCTCATATCCACTTCATTTCAAAGGATGGTTGGATTAGAATAGGGTGTTGTTCTAGTAAATATATTATATAGAATTAGGGTTAAATTTTTTATAATTATTCATCAAGTTATAGACTCTATTTGGTGGTGGAAATTAGAGATCTGAGGACTCTTCTATTTTGAGTTTGTGCTTTTCTTTGATTCCCTTTCTATTTATCAGGAAAATATTTTTATTGAATGAATAGGGTCATTATCATTCTTGAATTCAATTTAATCAAAATTATTATAGACTATTTTTTAACTTATTAATGTAAATTGGTTATTCTCACTATTTATATTTCTATGGAGAGGTCTCACCTTAAAGCATGATGAGTTTAATTTTTTTCGATCTCTCAGTGGTCTTCGGGTAATCGGATCACTTTAATAAGGGGATAAACACCCTTATTTTAAATGTTAATATGGTGTACAGGTAGTTTAGGTGTTTCTATATATTTTTTTAGGTATAAAATTAGAAAAACAATTGGATAATTCACTTATAAATTGATAAAGGGAGTGTCCAAATATCAAAGATTATCTGTCATTGCTTTCTTTAGTTTGTCATTTTCAATCCAGTTTGCTTCGGATTTCTAATCACCAACATTATTTTCTTATCATAATATGATTTTTTTATATTTATATTATTATAAATATTTTATGTACCCAATTTTGGGTCTTTAATTCAACAAAAATAAATTAAAAAAGTAAAATTTTGATAACTTAGCCTGCAATCTCCTCGTGAAACAATCAAATGATCACCATTATACTACATTTTTAATGGAAAATTATTAACTAGGGTAAAACCCAATGTAAATTTAGATCCATTACAAGGTTGTTTTACTTTTTTTATTTTTTTATGATTTTTTATTATTTTCTCCAATGATTTAGAGTCCTAAAAAAGAAAAAAATGGATTTTAACAGTAACAACTCTTATACTTAGCCTGACGATTAAAAATCTGAGGAGTCTTGTAATAATGTTTTTTTTTAATATCAATTTAAGGAAAAAAATTTAATGCTCCAAGAAACTAATTTCATTATTTAAAAACGAATTTAATGCTTCAAAAAATGGTTTTATTATTCAATAAGTAACCCAAAAATTGGAAATCATTCCACTACATTAAAAGAATTGAAATAATTGAATGCTCAAAAAGATGTTGAAGAAATGGAAAATCTTATTCAACCCACTTTTGATATTTAATAAAAATTTGAATGTTAAGAACCTTTATATGAAACATTTTCCAAATAGTAATAGAAAATTGATCAATTTATCTTTTTAAGAGAATTTCAAGGAACCTAAGCTTCTTCATACTTCCAATACAACTATTTTCCACAAACAAAAAACAACTAAAATTGATCAGTGTAAACCATATAATTTTGGAAATGTTGAAACTAATTAAAAATCAATTCTTAAGAATCTATAATATGAACTCAAGAAAATTATTTTCAAGATATATAATACGAAAATTTCTTGTCAAGTAGATAGGGATCCTGAATAAACATTAGGATAATTATCAAATTCTAATCGACTTTTTCCAGAAAAGAATTACAATAAATTGTTAATTGTTTCTACCTATGTATATTTAGTTCTTTTTTCTCTTGAGTGGAATGATTTTTCATATAAATAGGTAGTAAAATATGAAATATTATAAATAATGGTGTGTTTAGTAGAATATTACATTGTTTTATATGAGTTTTGGTGGTACCGAGCTGTTTTTTAAAGAAGAAATAATTTTTGAATCTAAAAATGAATATAAAAACCATCCTATAATTGAATTTAAAAAACTAGTGGAATTAATATTTTGAGGATAAATTCTTGGGAATCTTCTATTATATTTTTTTCTATTTTTTTATTTCTTAATTGTGTCGTCAAACTCATAGAAGGGAACCTGAAGAAACATATTATTTGGAGCTTCTACAAGATGTGTGAGATGAAAAAACTAGAGAAAATTCATTTTTATAGTTCATGAGGAAGAAACTAAATGCACCTTCAGATTGGGGATGTTCAGCTGAAACATCCTAAATAGGGGTAGTGAAAACCCAATACTCATTTGATGGTTAAAACTAAGTCTCTTTTCCCTTATATTTTTTTTATTTTTTATTTCATTACTTTCAATAAAATTTTGATTCTTTTTTTGTTTTTCTATCTTTTTTCATTTGGGTTTCCAATTTGAATCTTTTAGGAGGCATCCTCAAGGTTGTTGCTGGTTTATAAGAAAAAAAAACGTTATGTCTTTCTTTCCCACTATTTTTATGTATTATCTTCTTGATTTTCACTTCTTATCTAAACTATTCACAATATGTATATTTTTTAAAATAAATTTGGGTGGAGTAACATGTTGGGTAGATTAAGATTTTTTGTGTTTAATTTTCAAATTTTTTGCGTTTTATTTTTAATTTTGTGTGTTTTTTAAACATGTAATATTCAAATTAATTTCCTTTCTGAATTGAAATTTTTTTGAAAATTGAAAGAACCAACTTTATTTATGGAAATGAACTCAATTTATTGCTAAAATATGTTGTGTTCCAAATTCAAATTATTAAAATTCATGAAAAAAATCATCAACTCCCAAATTCCATTTCATGAATTCAATTAAAATTTGAAAATCACTTGAACTTGAGTAATCTAATGTTTTTTCATCTTCTTCACATTCACCACACTTATTGAGTAAACCAAATAATTCTTTTTTAAACTAAAAATTTCCATTTTTTCAAAACCTATTATCTTTAAATAATTTATATCTAAATGATTGGGGATTTTTTTTGATTAAAATAACCTTTTTCAAAAATTAAACACTCTTTATTTGGAATACCTTATGAATTTGTCCCTTGTAATACCTTATCATACATGTATAACCTATTAGGATAGCTACATTTTAAGCCATTTTTCCCTATCCACTCTACTCCTGAAGTACATTTCATGATTTTAGTATATCTTAAGTGTGGGGGAGCTACTTTATAATTTTATACACTTTGATGTTCTGCACCGAGTAGAAAAAATCAATGGATGGAGAGAGAAATATATATATCAAAATATGTTCCTTTTTGGATCTTTCAATCAAAATGGAGTTGTTCCTTTTTGGAGCTTCCAATGAAAAATATTTGTGCCTTTCTGGAGATTTAAAAAAATTATAAAATTTTGGGAAGAAATTATTGAACCATTTCTGCTGAAATAGAGATGATTTGGTCTACCCATGAAAGAAATTTTGAATTTATTTTGAACCTAATTATATGGTAATAAAAAATTAGAATTAGACCATAATTAAATGGAAGCTATAATCATACAATTTTTCTTCAAAAAAGAGTCAGGCCCTCTCTTTCCACTTCATAACTTTTCATATTTGAAACCCACCAACCTTTAAACCTCAAAAAATTAATTTCTATTTTCTTATTATGGAGAAAATTATTTTACTCTATTGGGAGAATATTTATAAATTATGCATTCCTATGGAGACCCTTGAATTTATTTGAATGGGAAAAACTTTGTTTAGAATCAAACTCATTTGTTGAGAGGAAAAATTAGTGAGGTAGGCATACATGCTCATGGAATAATGAAATAAATTGGAATGGAATGAATGAACATAATGAAGAATTTGTAATTGAATCATTTTAATAGGAATGATAAGTTGGGTGGATTGACTTTAATCAAGTAAAATTCGTTGGAATCTGTTTTGAATTTTCATTGGAAATATTTTTTTGAGTGCTCACTTATTCCAGATTCCAAGTTTTAAGTGTAGTGGAATTGATAGATTTGATATTTTCAATACTTATTTTATGTATTCAAAAGACTCAATCACCATAATTTTTTCATTTTATGTTAACTTCAATCTTTTTTGTAATTTTGAAATTTTTTGAGCTAAATTGTGAAAATGTCATAATTCTGTAATTTTAACAGTTTTTTATCACTTCGGTATTTTCGGAATAAATATTTTTATACTGATAAAATTGTAAAAATTGTTCTTTTAATAACCCTTTACACGTGGTATTAATCTTTTATATATGGTCTAAGTTTCTAATCTATCATTTTTAAGACTAAAAAATCACACAATTTGGAAAGTCCTTTTTTAATGTATAATCCTCAAGTAAATGAGAAATAAATCTAGCCACATGTGTACAAATGAAGTGATTCCATCTAAAAAATAAATAGGATTAAAATTATCACCTTTAAATTAAATACCAAAGTTAAATTCACTCATTAATTCAGTATTTTCATGTGTAAAATTAGATGAAGTTGAATAGTCACTTTGAATAAAAAAAATCACTTTAGTGATTAGGGTGTAACTTTATTATACTTGTCCAAATAACCTAAAAAAATTCATTGAGAAAGATAATATATATTTTAAAAAAAATTAAGATGAAATTTTCTATAATTCTATCATGAGGATATACAAATTCAAGACAACTTTTAGGGGATAGAAACTGGATAGAATATATGGAACACCCTTTTTACTTTATATTCTCATATCCACATAAATTCGAAGGATGATTGGATTTAAGTAGGGTTATTTACTGGTGAAGATATTATGGGGAATAGGATTTAAATTTAATATAATCATACCATTAAGGTATAGACTATATTTTGTGGTGGGAAACATATATTTGCGGAATCTTATCTTTTGAGTTTGTGCTTTTCTTTGTTTTCTTTTATATTTCTTTAAAAACTTTTTTTCATGGATGAAGAGGGTTATTTTATTTCTTGAGTTCACTTTATTCCAAATTATTATGTATTTTTTTAACTTGTTAGATTCATTTTTTTATTATCATTGTTTAAACTTTTTTGGTGAGGTCTCTCCTTTACGCATGATGAGTTTAATCTATTTTGGTTTCTTAGAGGTCTTCAAGTAGTCAGATCACTTTGATAAGGGGATAAAAACCCATATTTGAGGTATTAATATAGATTATAGATCATTTAGGTGTATCCCTTGAGGTCTTTAGGTATACAATGTGAAATATAGTTGTATAATTCAATTGTAAAATGATAAATGGAGTGTCCAAAGATAAAATTTTTTCCACTACTGCCTTTTTTTGGTTTTTCCTTTTCAGTCCTTTTTTCTTTTGATTTCTAATAAAAATTGTAGATTTGTTATCTTTATGTAATTTTTTTATTTAACTTATTATAACTCATTTAAATCCCCAATTTAAATTATGAAATTTCATAATAACAAATTAGCAAAGTTTGTTTTTGATAACTTATCCCACAACCTCCTCATGAGATAACCTCATGGTCTCCACTATACTGCATTTTTAAGGAGAAATTATTGACTCCGGTAACATGACTGAAAACCCCAGCATCAAAAATTATCCCTTAAAAAATTAAATCCTAATAATAAGGTGATAATGGTCAAATAACCATTGTCCAACAATAATTGAGATGAAAAATGTTAACCTTAATAATAAGTTTCAACCTCAGTTAACCTAATTTTCCCCTTACTGAGGTTATTAATTTTATGATGGTTACTATTCATAATAACTAAAAATTAAGGGGACCTATTTTTTAGAATTTGGAACTCAATATTCCAAATATCAAATCCATTTTACACAATTTAATATATATAATTAAAATAAATTCATTTTAAAAAAATAAGTGCACAAAAATTGATGAAAACCCTTTTTTAGAAAAATAAATTTTTCAGCATGAAACTACATTTATTCTTTTCTAAAACCTAGAAAAAAATATGAATTTAAAAAAAATGAATATTTAATATGTAAATTTCATTAAAATCATTTACCAGTTGTGATTAATTTAATTTATTATGATAAAAACACATTGCATGCCTAAAAATACTTATTCTTAAAAACAACACCTTTGATGAAAAGACCATGATTGATATAAAATCTATAGGCATGAAATATCTTGCTCCTAGGTTTTCTAATTTCCTCCACATATTTGATCCCCTCAGTTTCATTTTTGTGGACGTCGGGGTGGTTTTTATTCATATCTCCTTGTCATCGGATCGAAAGGATATCGTGTGCACCAAGCATCACAGAAGTCTTCATTCTCTTCCATCTCTATGATGAATCGATCGCTAATTTTGTTGAGTTATACTATTTGATGAGAATTCATCCAGAATACTCTACTCCTAAATCTAGTTCAGATCTTGGATCCCCTATCATTAATCGAAAAATCATGTGATGTTCCATGGTTCTATTAAACAGTGGTGTTTGATGTTTAGGTGGTGGTCGGTAATTAGTGTTTGACATATTCTTAGGAGGTGGTGTTCGATGACTAGGTGGTGTCTTGGCTCCTTCCTGGCAGAAATATTCAGTGGTTTAGAATTGAATTTAGGATTTTTGTATTTGGTCAGGGTTCAAGTGAGGAATTACATTGGAAGCTCAACGAACTCTGATGGTGGTTCAAGTGGATGATTTTTGTGGGTCAGTGGTGTTGGTGGTCCTCTAATCGATGGTTGAAAGTGGATGGTGATCCCTTTTATTGGTCTTAGACTGGATCAAATGTATCTATTCTAGTTCATTTGGTTCTTTTTGTTTTTTGGGTCATATATCTTTTTGGGTACTAATTTCTTCTTCATTTCATTTGGATGGTGATGTAGCATTTTCTAGGTGTTATTGGATGGGAGGCCTTAAAATATTGATGGGTGTGATGAAACCCATAATTCAGTCATATATTATCAGTTTTTATGGATAGATTGGTACCTTTTTAGGTAATGTTTCTTAGTTTATTCATTTTAGTTTTGCATTTCATTTTTTTGACATTGTTGTGATCTCCTTTCATGATTTGTTGGGTGAGTGGCTCAAAATAGAGAATAGTGTATAGTAACATTTCATACAACTCTCTTACAAATGTCTTTGTTGGTTAGATGGGTACTCTACCTCGTTCTTCTAGTCCATCACAGCACAACTTCATGGAGGGGATCCAACAGATCATCATTGACTATTTTCACTATTTCTTTGACTATCGAGGGTGGTGATAAGTATTTTCCTGGTTCTTCCCTTGAAGTATTCTTCACTTAGGACTTTCAGAACCATTATTACCTTTTTTATATTTTTTCTTTAAGGAAATTTTTCTCTTCTTGTAGTAGGTTCCCTCTTTCCCCAATTTTCAAAAGGTGTATTCTTTTTTATGTTCAATAAAGGGGAATGACCCTCAACCTTTTCAAAAACACTTTTTTATTTTAAAATGAGCTTTATTTTAATTTCTAATTATATGATATCCAATGAATTTTTTTAAATAAATTTTTCATAATTTAGTTATTATTATTCATACCTAACAATTTAATGGTAAGGTTATAGCAGTATACTATATTATAGTTCATTTAAACTCGGGATTCATGTATCACAAGTTGTCAAAGAAAAAAATTTATTAGTAGAAAAATATTACATAAAATCCCATCTAGTCACATCCAAGATATTTCTAAATAAGATGACAATATTTTTGGATTCTTATCATTATATTCAGTATAATCCATCAGATCAAATCATTCTACTTCAATAGGTTAAAAAATATTTTTTAAAGGGATTTAATTTGGTGGATTGGCATCCATTTTCCTTTGACTTAAATAAAAATAAAAACCTCATATCTTCTTAAAAACTACTAATTTATGTATAAATTTTGAGTAATTAAAATACTAACCATATAATTAATTTATATTTTGATAATAATAATACATTCAAACTCTTGTGTTATAACTTCTAATAGCTTCTCCTCTTAGATAAATTTCAACCTCACCATAATAGGATATATTTTAGTGAATAAAACCTTAAAACTAACACTTCAACGATAGAAATATTTTGTTTCAATCATTTCTCCAATGATCTCCTACCATAAAATACCACCTTAATTATTGTTATGTTTTCAATTCCAACAAATTTTCTCCCTAAAATTGCTTTCTTATAGTATTTGAATTTATAGTCTTTACCTTTGATATTTCACTATCATAAATAATAAAATTTTTACCCATGTCACTTGGTTTTTTATTAATAAGAATTCAATCAAAAGTTCTTATGGATTGTTCTACATTCTCTTTCAAAACATCTTATGAAAACATACAAGACATAAGATTTTTATCTAAACCATCAATTTTTATTTTTTCTTCAAACATATTTCTCCAAGAAATAAATTTTTCTTCACGATTTTTATTCTTCTTGACTTCCTATTTAACAAATAATTTAATATCATCAATGATACTAATCTATTATAAAATATTCAATCTATAATTCATAAATTCCATATATTTCACATGATTCTTCTCACATTCTTCAACTAATTTGTCAATATGATCAGAAATTTCTTAATGTCTATCAATTTAACTCAAATTCACTTTTAAAAAAATCAAATTTTTATATTCTTCTTTATCTATGGATCAGGATCCTCAAGATCCCCGTTCAATTTTACATTGAGTTTTATAACACCCTTTGGTTGATCATTGTCTTCTTCTTCTTCATATTATGAATAATCTATCAATTTCATGATAGCATCATCAATTTATAAGATAAAATCGATCTCTATGAATTCTAGTGGATATTTCTCAGTATCATCTTCTTCTTTTATAACCAAAACTTTTCTTTGAAAATTCATTCCACTTGAATTTCTATAATTGAGATATGTTCTAGGTCAAAAAATTTACTTATATTTCAATGAGAATTCAATCTCAACTACCGTTTCATCAAACTAAATTTATACATATATTAATGATGTATCTAAATCTTCTAAAATGGAAAGAAACTTCATTAAGATAGCCTTCAAACCTTCCATTACCCCTTTTAAACTTCCTTGTTAAAGGGGACAAGAAATTTTCATTGACAATATATTCAACTTTAGCCTCATAAAATTATAGTTTCTCAACTAATTTTAATGTTATATCTGTAGACGCCGGAAAAGTCCGTTGTTCCCAAACGAAGCTCCGGATGCGGGAAGCGAGGTCATATTTGGAGTCGGAAGCATGTTTCGGAGGGCCCGGAGGCCTTGCGCGGAATTTTGGAGACCTGCGCGCAAAGTTGATGAGCCGCGCGCAAACCTCCCGAGATGCGCGCAATGCGCTGAGCCGGCGCGCAATTTTGCGCGCCCGTGGCCCGCGCAACTCCCTTGCACGCCGGGCCCGATTCCGCGCCCGCGAAGGGGATTCCGCGCCCGCGAACCGGATTCCGCGCTCGGGGTTGCCTATAAATATAAGGCGACCCCCGACGTTTTGAAGGTTGCCAGAATTCGAAAGGTCTCTCGTGCGCGCAATCCAACCCCTTCCGCGTGCAATGCCGATCTTCAGGTAACCTCTTTTCTTTCGCGCAAGAAAGCCTTGGGGTTCGCCTTCGCGCGCAATCCCTTTGGCTCCTTTCCTTTGAATAAATATTCACCCAAAGGCATTTGCGCGCAAAAGAAGCCTCTTGCGCGCAATTGCCCCCGGGTGCGCGCAATCCAACCCGATTGCGCGCACCCCCCATTTTCAAAGTGGCCGTTCGATTAAAGAATGAGCCGTTGCCCCCGCGCGCTATCCGAAGCCCGGTACGCGCAATCTCTATCATCCGCGTGCAAAGTTCTGGCCCAAGCTCCTCTTTTGCGCGCCGATCCGCGGTATTGCGCGCAAAGCTCCTCTTTTGCGCGCAAGCCGCCAGGGTCGCCCCCTTTGACCCCCTGAGGGTACCCGCCTGCGTGGCGCCCAATGACCTTCATCCCGGGTGCCCGAAACGTGCGTTGTCTTCCCGTGCGGCCCTCCAGGCCTGCGCGAAGTGACACGGACCCATTAGGCGGCAGCCGACGTCCAACATGACGTTAAACTGTGCCACGTCCGCGCTGCAAGACGTTAAACTGCCAGGCATTTACGTCCCGCACGACGTTAAACTGCACCATTGTCCGCGCTGCAAGACATTAAACTGCCAAGCATCTTCGTCCTCAACACACGACGTTAAACTGTACTTCGTCCGGCGAGACATTAAACCGTCTGCTTCGTCCTCAACACACGACGTTAAACTGTACTTCGTCCGGAAAGACGTTAAACCGTCCGCATCACCTGATCCCGTGTCTCGCACGCAGGGTCCCCCCGGTTTGGATGTGGCCCCCACCCGCTCGTCTCTGCAGGGATGTCGGGATTGGAGTGGCCTTCGCCCACGGGGGTAGAGTGTTGCAAACAGAATGAACTACGTGGACTTTGATCCCTGTCTTCTAAACAGGGTACGTAGGAAGCCTCTCCGAGGTTCAAGCCCACCACCTGGTCGTCCCGGTCGTATTTACGTCGGTTCGTCCATCAGTGGACCCCTCCCGGGTTCACACTTGCGTTGATTCACCTATGAATCCGCCTATGTGGGGGACTGCACGTGTGTATCTCCATTGTTCTTCCCCACCGCCTCGAGCTCTTCGTGAGTCGGCTTGCCAACGTCCAGCATGACGTAAAACTGTGATTCACCCGGCCGTTCCATCCCCCTCTGTGTGCGAGGTGGTTCGGTTCAACCCTTCTCCAGGCAGCCTCGATCTCCTTGTGAGTCGGCTTGCCAACGTCCAACATGACGTTAAACTGTATATCCGAACTACGCTGACTTTGATCCGCGCTAACGCACGGTACGTAGGAAGCCCCTACGGGGTCCAATCTCTTCACTCCATCATCCATCCTGATCCTTACCCGGGCCGCCACATCCCGGTGGGGTCATGCCATTTCATCCCACTCCACTTCACTCGGGAAGCCGCCCATGTGCTGGCCCCAGCGTCGGAGGTTCCCCGCAAGGGGTTCTGTCATCTGATCCACTCCTCGTGTTGATCAGTCCGATGCCGTCCCCGCTGGACGTTAAACTCGCGGCATACCCCGTGTTAAACATGGGAAGATGAGGAAAACCTCAGGTAACACAGTTCCCCGCACCCAGTGCGGGATGCCTCAGGCCATCACGCCTTCGAGAAGCCCTATTAGGGACGGAAGGCAGACATGCAGAGGCGCAGTGTTAAGACACGCCCCCGACACCCAGAGCCACCCGGTCTCCCCACCGAAGGTTGCTGCCCCGACCAGACTCCTTGGAGCGTCCGGGCGGAAGCAGCGTAATTAACCGGTGTCCATGGAGACATGGCGCCGGGAACGAGATTCACGAACATTTTTAAATCTATGAGGGAGACCCAGATTAGGCGACGAGTTCCGAGGAGACGTCCACGGAAGGAGGAGCCGACATCCCATCATCCCGGTTTCGATCAAGGAGCAGACGCCCCTGAATAAGGGACGAATGCCGCCCGGCCTTGGAAAGTTGGACTGCGGGACCACAAGCCGCGCGCCCATCCCCTCAGGTTGACGGGTGCACGCGCGAACGCGTCCTGGCGGAACAGCGTAACCCGACGCACATCCGCACCGAAACAGAAAAGATGGTGAACCCGACGTGAATCTCTTCTCCTCAATACGAAGATCGATGGCTTTCAGAGGTGTTGGAAGACCAGCATGTTGCTCGACCGAGCATTCAGTTTTACCCGCCAGGGGCTGAGGAAGGGAACTCGGGCACTCCGTCTCGCGACGTCGAGGGCCTGGGTCCCCCCACGGAAGGCGTCGTGTCACTAATGGTTGGTTGTCGATTCCTTTTCCTGTCAGTGTTAATGGGTTCTTCTCCCTGCTTTCAGAAATCAGGTCGCCCAATCCAGTGCCCGATCGCCACCCGCCCACTGGCGCAGGGGTAGAGGAAACACCGACGCGGCTACTCCGCGCGGTCCCGCCCGTTCCACAGCCGTGCCAGCAGCCGCAGCTGCGGGGCAACCACGCCCTCTCTCCCCCTCGGAGGTCATCCAAAGAAGGGTGATCAACAACTTGGTGCGGAGATATGAGGAAGAGGGAGTTATCCCCACCCGGGACATGGCTCGCCTAGACCTCGAGGAAGCTGCACCTCGCCACCACCGCCGCCCCCGAGGGCCGCGCAGGGAGGCGCCGCTGCCTACCTCGACGTCCAACCGCTTCGGGAGCTTATCCCTGGAGCGCTCCGACAGTTCCTTCCCCTATGCGGATGAGGTGGAAGGTGCCCGGGACCACCCTATCCGGGATTCGCCCCAGGGATCCGCGATGAGGGCTCCTGTCAGGCCACGGCGACACCGCCGCCAGGCCTCTCAAGTTGAAGAGCGGGCTCTCCACCTGCCCGTACCGCTCATCCCGACTCGTTTGTCCCGACACCAACGTCGGGCTCGAGCGGAAGAGGATGCCCACCTTGGGGCCCTAGCAACAGCGGCCGCATTGGCCCAAGCCACTGTTGGCTCCAGTCGCCAGGCCCCTGCGCATCCTGAGCAGGGGAACTTCTATGCCCGACCTGGATCGAGGCCCCGACCGCCCCAAAGGCAGGTTGGGTTGACTCTCCTAGTTGCTGGTACAGACAATAGCCACCGCGGACCACCTCGCGGTAGCGCTATTCACCAACAGGGTCTACTCCGTGTGGCCGATCCAGGAGGCATGGGTCATCCCACCTTCCGATCCCAGCCCGGAGGCCTGCCCGGAATCATCTCTCCCCGCGTCCCCTTTGATATCTGTCTCGGTGCCCCTCGCACCTTGGTTTCCAGTCCTCTTGGCCCCAGCACCAGTGCGGCCGGAGGACGCCAGGACAGAGATCAGCCATGCCCCGAAGAACCACCCAGGGGCAGGAAGGCAAGGCGTCGACGCCAAGGGAATAATGTTGCGAAATTCCGGACAGGGATCCGACCGGTTCGCTTCTCTGATTCAGAGGCGGAGTATGATTCGGCGACAGAGCCCTTCCCCCAATCCCGCCAGTCAGGGGCAGGGGTAGGAATGCGGCACGTCAGCCTCGTACTCCCCGAGAGCGAGATCGATATGATCCCCGTTTCTCTCCGAAGGTATATCCGGAATAGCGAGGGCCTGGTAGACCCCCAAGGATCAAGCTTGCGGTTGGTACCGGCCCCTATGGAAGCGCCTTTTGCCTCGATCGGGGAAGCCGGAGACCTTTTCTGGGGACCGACGGTCGAACCACGATCTAGTGCACCCTCGGCGAGCACCGACGCTACGGTAGGATGTTCGCTCGCCGGCCCGTCCTATCGTGATGTGGTAGCCAAGGCACCGCCACCCTCAGAGGGCGGCCCGGGATATGGAGGCCAATCGGCCTGCTCGCCGTATTCACCGCCGGCCAGCCCGTCGGCCCGGCGGCCCGCCTCGGCACCACTGCCGGTTCCCCGTCCATTCCCAGTCGTTGAAGAGGACCAAGGAGACCTGGGTCCCGAGTTTGAGTCGTGGAGTTTCTGGACCGTCCTTTCAGAGGGCCACTTCCCTGAGAAGTTTTGGCCAGTCGCAGGACCGGACTTTGATGCACCCGAATCGCTCACCCCGGATGAGTTCGAATGCTTCCGCCGAACTCTCCGGGAGACTCACTCCTGTCTTCACCGCCTACAAATGCCATATCCCGGGAGTAAAGTGCACCTGGAGGATATTGGTGAGCAGTTCCGTCAAATTGACCTGGCCACGCTCCCCGCGGTTCGGCACCCCGGGTCATTTGGGCACCACGAGGCCCTCCAACAACGATGCGTTGAGTGTTTTCAAGTACTCCGCAAGGTTATCGAGGAAGCCACTCCCCACGTGTATATCCGTGGATGGGGGCAGTACGCTGCCCTATGCTTCAGTGCGATTCGCCGACAGCCCGATTCACTGGGTGGCCCTGAGGGTACATCCCCAGGGACGGAAACAGTCAATATGGCTGACCTGTCGGGGGAGGGGAACGGTTTGGAACTTCTCGACGGGGGCTCTCCCCCCGAAGACATGCCGTTGTTGGATCCATCGGCGAGAGTTACTCGTCACCAGAGGAGCCTCCTGGGTCTCCCCGCACCCACTGAAGCACTGACGTTGAGCCGAAACTTCAGTAAAGGTAAAGAGCACGGCGAGGCTATAAAGCCCGCCGACCCATCTGCCTCCACGCAGAGGGCAGATGAGGATCCCGAGAAGGCTATGCTATGCCAACAGCTCGCCGAGCAGAAGAAGCTAGTTGACCAGCTCCTCGCCGAGCGCGCTGCAGAGCAGCGGCCTGACTACGGTGATCCTAGGCCAGGACAGCAGGGACAGGAACAACCACCCCTCGATGAGGCTCTCCCGGGCAACCGTGATTATGCCGTGTTCGCCAACAGGAGAGAGGCCATCGCCTATGGCAAGAGGGCGCGGTATGTTTCACCACACCCTCCCGAGCGGCGTGACTACCTGAGAGACCCCGCTCAGATTCCTCCCGCTGCCCCAAGGGCCGCTCCGCCCGCCATCCCACGAGCTGCCGAGTTCGACGACCCGGTCGACGACCCGATTGAAGGGCCATGCAATGCGCTCGTGGTTAGAGATCCTCGCCAGGACTGGAACCCATGTCCGGACGATCCGATGGCGGCACTCATCGCCCGCTTGGAAGCCTTGGAGACTCAGCAAGTGGCAATCCCACCGGACGGCAAGCCATACCCAGCATGGGTGGATGACATGCCGGCGCCTCCGGGATTCGGGAATCCCACTTTTTCCCCCTTCAACGGGACTGGAGATCCGCCACAGCATTTGGCTCATTTCAACTCGAGGTGCGGGCCTATGTTGGGGACTCCGGCGCAGCAAGAGGCCGCTAAGCTTCGCTGCTTTGTCCAGACACTGGAAGGGCCAGCATTTGTCTGGTACAGCCAGCTCCCCGTCGGGTCGATAACTAGCTGGGAGGACCTTCGTAGACAATTCCTCTACCAGTTCAGTTCCACGACCCGGAAGACGAGTATCGCAGACCTCTTCAAGTGCAAGCAGAGGCCTGACGAGCGAGTCGCGGACTTCGTCGCCCGATGGAAGGGTCTCACGTATTCCCTTGACATGCCATTGACTCAGGAGCAGTTGCTGACAATGTGCGTCGGGAACGTCAAGACCGAGCTGGTCCCTTCCTTGATCACTCAGAATTACCCCGGAGGGTTCAGGGACTTCTCAGACAAAGCTCAACGTCTTGAGGAAGCCCTGCAACAGGCCAGCCAGGCACACCCGCTGCCTCCTATGATTCCTGCAAGGAGAGCCAGCAGGTCTGAGCCCGCTGCTGTCGCCCAGATAGAGGCTCCCAGGCCGTTGGAGCTGCTGCCGGTGAGACCAGCTCCACAGCCTCACAGGAATCCGCCTCCACGGGCTCAGTTCCCGGCCCAGCAGCGGCAGCCTCAGAACCGGCCGGCCCCTCCGCATAATGTACCGCCACAACCGAGGAGAGATAATCAGGGTCCACCTCCTCGGCAGGCCCCTCCAGCCCCTCGTCAAGACCACGCTCCCAGGGGCCCGCGATACCTGACCTACTCATTTCACAAGGATCAGGTCCCCGGTTATTTATGGAGCGCCCTGGAGCAGAGGATTGTGCGACTGCCTGAGTGTTGGAGGCCGGAGGAGGCACATCTCACGGATAACCCCCGCTACTGCCCCTACCATCGGGCCCTGGGGCACACCATCCAGCGGTGCTATGTGTTTAAGGATTGGCTCCAAGACCAGATTAACAACAATGTAATCAGGTTGGGCCCAGCTCCGGCACAAGTGGCGGGCGTGTTCGTGGGATCAGATGACGATAGCGGCAACGAGGACGAATGGCAGCTGGTCTCCGACCGCGGATCCCAGAAGTATAAAAACTGGATGGCCCGCAAGACGATCATTCGCGCCCATGGAATCATCCGTGCACGCTTGAATCAGCCTGAGCCCCCAGAATCTGCGGGTGCTGCTTCGGCATCGTCGTCCCAGCCTGCCTCTTCCAAGAAGAGCAAACGGCGGCGGCGCAAGAAGGAAGAGCGCGCCCCGCCAGTTCCGCCACTATCCCGCACTCTCGGCGATTTCATACCCCCAGAGATGGGGATCCCTCCTCGGATCCGCCCAGTGGTGAATGATTCGTCCGATGACAGTACTGGGTACGCTTCGGTTAATACCGTCGAGCTGGTAAATCCCTTTTCGGTTCCCGACGTTGAAGAACACCAGGTGGACCTCCCTAGTGTCCCCGGTCGTCGCCACCGTCGGAGGAGCCGCAACAACAGGAGTCGCCGGGGCACAGCAGTTGGTACCTCTAGCCAAGCCGTGCACGCCACTGAGACCAGGCAGCAGGCTCAAAACCGAGCTCAGCGTGCGCAGCCCCCCCATCCGGGGATGACGGATTCGCCTCCGCCATTGTTTGTGGTATGGGATCAGGCAGAACCGCCTCAGCCGCATCGCGATCAGCTCCGCCCTGCCACGAGTCCATCCCGGCCTCCTGACCCCAGTACGGTGACCATTTCCCGGGCTTCAACCAATGAACAGCGAGATGCGCCAAGCACCAGTCGGCCGCCGGCCCAACCGGCAAGGCCCGTCATGCTTCCAACCGCAGAGCAACCTCCTGTAACCAGGGGCTCGCGCTTGGCCAAAAAGTATGATGTCCTGAAGCACTTGGCCGACATCCCAGCGAGACTCTCCATCCTTGAGGCTCTGCGCATGTCATCTGAGATGCGCGAGGCACTCGCTGAAGCCCTGAAGATCCCCCTCCAGTTTGAGATAGAGGTTGCGGCTGCAGAGGCCTTTCACGCCGAAACGATTGAGGACGCCGAATGTCAGGCAGTTATCTCGTTTTCTGGTAAGGATGAAGACCCTCCTATACAGGGGAACATTCGTCCGCTGTATGTTACCGGCCAGTTCAATGGCCTTGAAGTCCGGCGCTGTCTTGTCGACACGGGGTCCGGGATTAACCTGATTCCCACTCGGACGCTCCGGAGATTGGGGTTGTCTGAGGATGACTTGATTCCCTCCAACCTCAGGATCCAGGGGTACGACCGCACCGAGCAAACCCCGGTCGGCAAGATACGTTTGAAGGCCCAGTTAGGTGATTTGGTTGCCAACACCGAATTCATGGTAGTCTCTCAAGACACTGCGTACAACGCATTGATGGGCAGGCCCTGGCTCCACCTTCATGCGGCGGTTCCCTCATCATACCACCAATGCCTCAAATACTCCCTTAATGGTCGAGTAGGCGTGCTTCAGGGAGATGCCTCTCCTTTTGCCTCATGTGAAGCCCGCTATCTGGACGCGGACTGTTACAAGAGCAAGGATAAGCAGATCCTGGCAGGTGAGGTCGAGCCTGTCGCTGTTGCAAGTGATCCCTGGGCAAGCTTGGATGACGCTTATGTCCTCCCGATTCAACGGTTGGATGTAGCCATGGTCTCGACGGCTTGTGAGTCTCCTGATGAGATGACCGCGACCGCCCGTGCCAGCACCAGCGGCCCAGCAGGATCTGGTAGCCCCAATGCAGTTGTCAACGTAGCCTCTCCCGTGGACGATCCCTCCCCGAGTGGACAGGACGTGGAAGATGCACCCCCAGCCTTTGAGGAGGGCGTCTCCGCCACGGTCGATGAGTTAGTACAAGTGAACCTTGGAACCGAAGCAGATCCGAGACCCACATTGGTCAGTGCCGCCATGCCCTCTGAGGAGCGGCAGCAGTACGTGGACTTTCTCAGGCAGCACCGTGATGTGTTCGCTTGGGGCTATGACGAGATGTCGGGGCTAGATCCTCAGGTAGTCGTCCACCGCCTTGGTCTCCCGGCGAACCATCGCGGGTTCAAGCAGCCTCCCAGGAAGATGCACCCATTCCATGGTGCCATGGTTGAGGCCGAAGTTGACAAGCTTATCAAAGCCAACTTCATGAGGGAAGTCTAGTACCCCAAATGGCTGGCCAACATTGTGCCGGTCAGGAAGAAAAATGGGCAGATCAGAGTCTGCATCGACTTCCGCGATCTCAACCGCCACTGTCCGAAGGATGATTTTCCCCTTCCAGTGACAGAGCTGTTGATTGACGCCACGGCAGGGTTCCAAGCCCTCTCCTTCATGGATGGATACTCAGGATACAACCAAATTCGGATGGCCCCTGAGGATGAGGAGTTCACTGCCTTCAAGGCCCCCCAAGGTACCTTCTGTTACCGGGTCATGCCTTTCGGCCTGAAGAATGCAGGTGCCACCTATCAACGGGCGATGCACCGCATATTCAAGCCAATCCTCGGCACACTGGTGGAATGCTACGTCGACGACTTGGTAGTCAAATCGCGCCAGCGTCAGGACCATCTCAAAGATCTTGAGAAAGTGTTCAGCTTCCTCCGGTCTCGCTGCCTGAAAATGAACCCATTGAAGTGTGCCTTCGGGGTCACCTCCGGAAAGTTCCTTGGATTTTTGGTAAGATATCGGGGTATTGAGATCGACCCAGAGAAGATCAGGGCGATTATCCAGATGCCTCCCCCAGGTAACATCCGGGAACTGCAAGGGTTCCAAGGCCACTTAGCCTATATACGCCGATTCATCGCGAATCTGGCCGGCAAGTGTAATCCCTTTTCTCGGCTCATGAAGAAAGGTGCCACATATGTATGGGATAAAGAGTGTCAGACCGCTTTCGAGGAAATCAAGCAGTACCTGCTTCAACCTTCGGTTCTGATGCCGCCTGTATCCGGGAAGCCGCTGGTCCTCTATGTGACCGCCCTGGAACGGTCCCTGGGTGCCCTTCTCGCCCAAAAGAACAACGAGGGAACAGAGAATAGCCTCTATTACCTCAGTCGCATGCTCCTCGATGCGGAAGTTAGGTATTCCCCCATCGAGAAGAGCTGTCTGGCGCTCGTATTTTCCGTACAGAAATTACGGCACTACTTGCAGCACCATGAGGTACAGTTGGTTTCTCGGGTAGACCCGTTGAAATATATCCTGAGCCGGCCTATGTTGACTGGCCGTCTAGCGCGGTGGGCTGTGATTCTCCAGCAGTTCAACATCAGGTATGTGTCTCAGAAGGCCATCAAAGGGCAAGCATTGGCAGACTTTCTGGCTGCTCACCCAACCTCCGTGGATCAGCCGCTGGATCTAGGCTTTCCTGATGAGGCCATTCTCTCGGTCGATCATGCTGGTCCATGCTGGCAGATGCACTTTGACGGTGCCTCCCGGAGCCCCACCGGTAGAAGACTTGATAATCCTAAGCTCAACAGAGTGGGCTTGGGTATCGTCTTCATTACCCCGGAGCAAGCTGTACTGCCATACTCTTTCCTGTTGTCAGAGGGCTGTACCAACAATGAGGCGGAATACCATGCCCTCATCACCGGCCTCGAGTTAGCTCTCGAGATCGACGTGCCCCATCTGTGCGTGAAAGGGGACTCTGAGCTAGTTGTTAAGCAGATCAATGGCGACTATGTTGTCAGGAAGCCGGAACTTGTGCCATTGCTGGAGTGCACCCTCCTTCTGATGGCCCGGTTCCCTTCTCGGCCAGAAATTGTCCATATTCCCCGGTCGCAGAACGGTCGAGCAGATGCCTTGGCCAGCCTTGCTGCGTCACTTGCAGAGCCTGAACAGGATAACCTGACCGTCCGCGTGACGCACCGCAGGCTCATCGCTCCCGTTATCCCGGAGGGAGATCGCGGCCCGTCGGTAAGTAATCTCACCGCGGTTGCCCCTACGCCCGGAGCCCCGAGTACCCCAGATATGGCAGTCGAACCAGTCCCTGATTGGAGGACGCCCTTGGTTGAGTACCTCCAACATGGCATTCTCCCGTCAGATCGGGCCGAGCGCGAGCGAGTTCGACGCCGCGCATCGCAGTTTGTCCTCCAGAGCAGTCCCGGCCTGGAGCAGATCCTCTACAGACGCGGATTTGATGGTGTTCTCCTCCGTTTCCTTCAGGGATTTGAGATCCTGCGAGTCATGCAAGAGGTTCATGCTGGTTCATGCGGCGCCCATCAGACTGGGCCGAAGCTGTCCCACCAGATTTGGAGGTTGGGATACTTCTGGCCCTCCATGATCCATGACTGCATCGAGTATGCCAGGAGGTGCCATGCGTGCCAGGTTCATGCGAACTTTGTGCATCAGCCGCCGGAGCCTCTCCATACCACCAGGTATTCTTGGCCCTTTGCAGTCTGGGGGATGGACGTTGTGGGACCCTACCCGCCGGCGACAGCTCGCCAGTGCCGGTTCATTATGACCGCCACGGACTTCTTCTCCAAATGGGCAGAGGCGATTCCACTCAGAGAGGTCAAATCCTGTTCGATCGCTGACTTCGTGACCTCCAACATCATTCATCGATTTGGAGTGCCTCCCGCTATCCTCACGGATAACGGAGCCAATTTCCGAGCAGCCGAGTTGAAGAAGTTGTACGCCAAGTACAACATTCGCTCGAACCATACATCTCGCTATCATGCGCAGGCGAATGGACAGATCGAGGCGTTTAACAAAACCCTCTCTAACATTCTGCAAAAAATGGTTGGTCAGAACAAGAAGAGTTGGCCGGACAAGCTCCCCAACGCCCTCTGGGCTTATCGGACGACGACTCGCAATTCCACCCAGATGACCCCTTATTCCCTGGTGTATGGAGCTGAGGCCGTCCTGCCCATCGAGATCCAGTTACCGTCCTTGCGCACTGCGGTCTACAACCAGCAAGCGCCGGACAGAGCTGCTGAAGCCCGCCTAGTCGAGTTGTAAGCACTGGATGAGAATAGACTTCGCGCTTTGCACAACATGGAGAGGCATCAAAGCAGAATGGCTCGAGCTTTCAATAAGAAGGTTCGCCTCCGCTACTTCCTGCAGGGTGACCTAGTGCTAGCCCTAAGAGCGCCAATGATCCCCGGCAGGAAGCCACCCAAGTTGGAGCCCAAGTGGGAGGGACCTCTTGTCGTCCACAAAGTTTATCCCAATGGCGCGTACTCCCTAGAGACTATGGATGGTGAGCGTGTCACTCCTCCCACCAACGCTAGGTTCCTCAAGCAGTACTTTGTTTGAGTGTGCCGACGTCCTGCACGACGTTAAACTGCATACGTCCAAGCTGCATGACGTTAAACTGCCCAGCATATCGTCCGCGCGGCAAGACGTTAAACTGCCAAGCATCTTCGTCCAAGCTACAAGACGTTAAACTGTTTAGCATTCGTCCAACACGACGTTAAACTGTACCACGTCCGAGCTACAAGACGTTAAACTGTTCAGCATTCGTCCTGCATGACGTTGAACTGCCTCTCAAGAACTACGTGCGGCTTGATTCCCATCCTTATGGGATACGTAGGACCGCCTGAACATTCATGTTTCAGGCCCAGCCCCATCCTTCGGGAATTTCCATCCCACCTCGGGCCCTTGGCCCAGTTGCCTCTGGGTGTGCGGCGTATGGTGTGAGCGCGGGGCTATGCCCTCATTCACGTCGGTTTGCTCGTCACGCTGTACGACCCCCCCACGTTTGGGGATGCCTTCTGCTCCCCCCTTTTTTCTCTTTTCGTCCTGCACGACGTTAAACTGCACTTCAAGAACTACGTGCGGCTTGATTCCCATCCTTATGGGATACGTAGGACCGCCTGAACATTCATGTTTCAGGCCCAGCCCCATTTCCCGGGAATCCCTATCCCGCGTTGGGTCTCTGGCCCAAGTTCCCCTCCTTTTTGTGCGAGGCGTATGACGTGAGCGGGGGATTATGTCCTCATTCACGTCGGTCTACTGGTCGCGCCGTACGCCTCCCCCGTGTGTAGGACTACCTCACACCCCTCATCGTCCTACATGACGTTAAAATGCCTCTCAAGAACTACGTATGGCTTGATTCATATCCTTATGGGATACGTAGGACCGCCTGGACACTTGTGTTTCAGGTCCAGCCCCGTCTCTTGGTTGATCACAGGGATCTTCCATCTTTTGGTTGCTCTCAGGGTGAGTCCTCCGACCCTTCCCGGTGATCTGTTAACACGTTTTGGGTACTTTGGCCTATGACCCGTAGTGTCGGATGCAATCCCGGCAAGTCCTGTGTTGCTTGTCGGGCCGTGCGCTTCCCCTTGTTCGAGCCTTCACTCAAAGGGATCCTCGTTAGCGGTTTGGGTATGATGCCTCAGTGCTCTCCTACCGCTCCGGGTCGATTTACCGGCGAGTCCTGGGCCGCAAATCGATATGAATCCTGCGATTGAGCGGTTGATGCTCGTTTGCTTGCCCCGTTCTAGGCTGACGCGATCGGATGTTGTGTTGCGAATATGGTCAGCGACATCCTTAATCGCCATGTCGGCTCTTTTAGGCTCCGAACATTGGTTGCGCGGTCCTCATTGCACTCCGCCTTTGTGTGTTGTAGTGGAATCTCAACACTCTCTTCATACTGACCTTCAGTACACCTTTACACGTTAGGCAGGCCAACCAGGGTAATGGTGTCTGTCGAGGCTCCCAGGATCTGAGCACCAAGAATATATGCTGATGTCCTCCCTAAGGGCCATGTGTAGCTGGACCCTCGTCCCCATAAGGAGGAAGGAGTCTCCCGAACAATCGCGTTTTGGGCCCAGTATATCTGGAGGCTAGCATCTCTGCCCCTTGGGTGATGGACATACGCCGACCCCTATCCCAGGATCCTTCTCCTGGAATCGTGCGTGACCGCAGGGCTGGGTATGTTCCCACCTCCGCTGAGTCCGCCATATCGCAATACGCGGATTCCTCCATGGTCCGAACCACGCGACCTTAAACTGTGTTGTCTGGTCCTACCACATGACCGTAAACTGTGATCGTCTTGGCCGCCCGATGAGAAACGGCCCTGCATTGTGATGTTCTCTTCAGAGGACACTCACGTTGGGCGCTGGTTACTAACCACGCCATTCATCAATGCCTTTCATGGCTTGATTATTGTGGCGACTCCAGGGATTCCTTAATCACAGGCATGTCGCTGCATGAAAAACCATCCATCTTTAAGGACAAACAAGAAATATCAAATGCCGCTTCTTCTGTGTGCGAGGGTCAGACCCGCACCCTTCCCCGCGCTGGTGCCCGATTGTGTTGTGTCACGCTTCTAGAACTACGTGTGGCTTGATTCCCATCCTTATGGGATACGTAGGAACGCCCGGATGTTTGAAACTTCGGGTCCAGCCCCCCACCTCTTAAAAATTCCCCCTTCTCTGGGGAATCCGCCGCCTTCGGGTCACCCTCAAGGCGTGTCCCTCGACCCCTTGCAGTGGTCCACCGGTGTCAAGAGTACTCTGGTTTATTGCCAGGAGGGTCAGGTTCAGCTTGGTCAGGTTCCTTCCGCTTTTCAGGCTTCGTGCTCCCTTTCATTCGGACCCATCGCCTACGCCCTGGGTGGAGCCCCCGTGAACGGTTTGGACACAATGCCTCAGTGCTCTCCCACCGACTCGGGCTGGTGCCCCCAATGGCCTCGGGCAGCAAATCGATATGAATCCTGCGATTGAGCGGTCGATGCTCGTTTGCTGCCTCATTCCATCAACGGTTAGTGCGATATTGATGCTGCTTTTCCGCCACGGTCGGCAGTACTCCCATATCGTCACGCCGGTGCCCCCAGTCCTTGAGTGAATGGCCGCATGATTCACATTACGTTTTCCACCTCCCATTCTGACTAGGCAAAATCTCGACACTCTTGACACTATCCCTCAGTGCATCTTCGCATATCCAGGGGATAGGACCACGATGCGGCCTACTTTGAGGTTCTTATGGTCTGATCTCTAAGACCTTAAACTAAGATCTACCCCTATGGTCCGAGCTCTAAGACCTTAAACTAAGATCTACCCCTATGGTCCAGCTCTAAGACCTTAAACTAAGATCTACCCCTATGGTCCGAGCTCTAAGACCTTAAACTAAGATCTACCCCTATGGTCCGAGCTCTAAGACCTTAAACTAAGATCTACCCCTATGGTCCGATCTCTACGACCCTAAACTAAGATCTCCCCGAATGGGATTCTACGTCCTGCATGACGTTAAACTGCACTCGCAGAACTACGTATGGCTTGATCTCCAGCCTGATGGAGTACGTAGGAACGCCCGGGCATTTCGACTCGGGTCCAGCCTCAGGGATCGCTAAGTCCCGCCCCTCCTCATCGCCGGCCGTCTGGCCTGACTTCGGGTAGAGTGGTGCAGTTGTGATATTCTCCCCGATTCAGCTCGGGATGCCCCATCGCAATGATGGGAAGCGACGGTTTCCTCGTCAAAGAGGTTCTGTCTGAGAATTGGGGTGATTCAAGGCCAGATTAGTGCATCCGCCTAATACTCTTTCCCCACGGTGGCGCAATTTTGAGAGCGTTGGATTCTATCCGAACAAATGGTCACTTCGCCCCACGCTTCGCATGCCCTGTTGATCTGGATTTCCACCCTTGTGCCTGAAGGAACCCCCAAAGCGGCATTGATGATGACATGTGATCCGCCTCCTGCAATATGGATGATGACCTTCGGTCCGTCTATCGCGGTAGTATGGTCGATTGATCCAGTGTCCGCTTGCCGTCTTGGGCATTTCCTGGAAGGCCGACCGTTGTGGATTTCTGAATCCGGGACATGCGATTCACCCTTTCTCATTTCCCTATGTTCGGATAAAATCTCAACGCCCCTAGCATTGTCCCGCTCGTGTGTCGGAACAAGTTGGGGGGATGATACATTGATTAGGTCTGAGGTCTCCTTTCCTAGGAATGACCTCCCTCTCTTCTTTAGAAATCCAGGCCCAATTGTGGATGCCTGAAGCTTGGTTAACGCTCCCGCAAGACAATGAATTGTGGTCGAGCATGTTAAACCAAAAGATGCAGATAAATATATTGGTTCATACAAAATGGATCGAAATATTGAGTAGCGGAAGCAAAATATTCTGGGAATGGCAAAAAACAAAGCCCCTAGGGATTAGCGTGCTGGATAAGTCTTTCTAACGCCGCTACCCTTTGGCTCGCGGCCTCCAGGGCTGCTTCTCGCTCTCTGCGTGCCCTCTCCTCGTCGGCGGTCGCAGCACGCAGTTCGTCGATCCTGGCCTGTGCACGCTCCCGCTCGACTTGGAGTGTGACCATCTGTTGGCCCGCCTCTGTCAGCTGTACCTGGGCGTCGATCAGTTGGGCCGATAGTTGCTCCACAAGCTCAGTACACGCTGCGACGAAGGCCTCCTTCTCTGCCGCCTTCCCTTCGAGACGCCGGACTTCCTGCTCCGCAACGAGGAGCGCCCGCGTGCTCTCCGACATGTCCCGACATTGTGCGACGTCGGCACGCCGGCGGCTCTCGCGCATCTTTTCGGCCATGAAATCACGGACCGTCAGATGGAGGCGTTGAGCATCAGCTCCCCCGGCACACAGGAAGCGCAGCCAGGTTTGGAGTGATCCCATGCGCCCCAGCCACTCCGATGGGTCTCGCTTGAGGAAGCGCTGGATGCACTTCCACCCCCTTCGGCGCGCTATCCGGCTCTCCTCGACCGCCTCCACGTCTGAGTCGTCCATCTCCTCGGGGTCGGCAGGCCGGTAAGCAGGGAAGGCAGCCAGCAGGTCTGCTGCAGGGTCCGCCCCTGGGATGTCCTCATGGGGGATAGGTTCCCCAACATCTGGGCGACCTTCTTCTCTCTCCCCAGCGGCGTTGACACCCTCGTCAGCCCCCGACCTCTCTCCGATGTCAGCACCGCCGACGTCCGTAGCCCCTTGATCAGCAGTTGGTGGGGCCGGCTCGGTGTGGGAAGTCTGTTCCGGAGCAGGCGACATGTCTGCCACCGGTCCACTCGTGGATGGCCCGGGTTCGGAAACCCGACGAGCCTCCAGCGTTGAGATCACTGCGCAAGGCATGCCGTGGTTAGTCACGGATCGTCAACGGCAAGCACCAGCCGTAAAGTAAGGAGACTTACGGGAGTTCAGAGCGTCATCTTCCGCTATCCCGGCCGCCGCAGGAGCAATTGCAGCAGGGGACCCCTTAGCGCTTGTCAGTTCAATGATGGGTGTCTGGCCCCCGCCTTGTCCTGCTGGCGCCTCTCCTACTCCCGCTGAGGACGCCTGACCAACATTCGTGCGCTCCTGAGAAAGGTGGAGAAATGGGTTAGAAGCTGCATAAGAGAATGGATGAAGCAGGTTGAGTAGGGATAGAAGCGGACCTCGAGGAGCTCAGTGACATCAACATTGTCAGAGCCGGCCACCTCGCCGCTCTCCCGCGGGCTCCCCTGGTGGGATCTTCCCTCAGAGCCTTCATCCTCCCCCATCTCCTCCTCTTCCTCGGAGTCGTTGCTACTGTCATCTTCCGCCGGCGGCATCTGTTCTGGAGCGGGTTCTAGACCGAGCATCACCTTCACCAGAAGGGATGGCTCCGCACGCTGACCACGTTGGCGCGCGTACTCGTCCATGGCCGTCAGATACGCATACTGCCGGTTGAAGTCCACCCTGTCGGCGATATGGAGGCGCCCGACCTCTGGCAGATGGATTCCTTCTCTGAGTATCTTTCGCCAGATGGCGTCGGTCCCCAGTGACTGCCGCAGGGTCATCCAGGCCGACCACAGCGCTGGGAAGACTGCATCGTGGGAGGGTTCGAGCAGACGCCTTACCTGCTTCCCGGGCCGCTCTTCGACCACCGCACGTGCCCCCTCTCTGGGCGTCGAGGTCGTAGCGGCAGCCTGCGATGTGCCCGCCGCCGAAGTCCCTGCTCGCGCCGGCTCCGCTGCTTGGCGCGCCTCCGTTCTCCCCCGTGTAACGGCGCCTCGCCTCCTTCCTTGACGCCCGGTCTCCGCACGGGTGACCTCGAGCCGCCGAACTGGCTTCCGTAGAAGCCCCTCGGGGTACGCGATGGCCCAGTGTTTGGCGTACTCGGTTGCCAGGCCTGCGTCGACCCCGGTAGGAGGGAGAGTGATGACGTCGCCAGAGCCAAAGGCGACGAACATCAGCCACATCTGGCGAAGGACGACGGGGTTCGTCTCCTCCCGAACAGCAGTGAATACCCTCTTCGGCATCCGTTGAAGGCACCCGAACTGCCTGGCGAACCGGGTTGGCACGTAAGGCTCGCAGATCACCTTCCTGTTGATCCGAGCCACGAGCACCCCACCCCGCATGTTCAGGAAGTATTCATGCTGCTCCAGCGGACCCTGCCCATTGTCGATCATCTGGCCGATGGGAGTGGGGAACGGGCTGAAGTTGAAATTGGCATGATTGCCAATCCTAATCCTCACGCCCTCTTCACTTAGGGTCATCGGAGCGACCCCCGCAATGTTCAGCAGGGAGGGTCGCAGGCCGTTGCCCGGAGGAATGATGGCGTTCGGAAACGTGTACCCACCAAGGTGAGCAGCCACCCAGCCGTGGAAGAATTGGAAGGGCCCACAGATCCTTCGTGGCGACCCCCCTCGTGAGATGCGTCCCAGGATGGCGTATAGATTAGCCAACACTGGGACCCCGAGGTTATATCTTTTGTTGGCGGCCATAGCGCCCGCCATCGCCAGTGTCGCCGGGCGGATGCCCATTCTCGCGTCCCGCACTGGCAGGAGCCACCCACTCAGAAAGGCGGCCAGGAACGCCGCGTACCGGACATTTGGGTCTCGGGCCTCGATGACGCGGTACCCCCATGAGCGGTAGTCGCCCGTCTCCAGGACCCGCCAGTACGACCCGTTCCGGCTCCTCTGAGCCGCGGTCGGGCACCGCTTCCCCCTGCCTGGCATCTTGACCGCCGGGTCATGCTCCAAGAACTGGCCGAACCACTCCTTGTAGGCTATGTCCTTCTGGAAGTCCTTGATCCCGAGCCGCTGCGTAGCCAGGTCAAGCAGATGCCAGGTCAGAATGGGAGTCCGTGACCTGTCTTCCCAGGTGTTCTTCGGAGGCAGGAACTCATCGTACTGGTAACCCTCCAGCGGGATACCTCCGATGCAGTGGATGTCCCAGAGACCGATGCCGACCTCCCCATGGTGAATATGGAAGGTGTTGGTATCCGGGGACCAGCGGGTGAACAGCTCCGGCCCGAGCTCGGACTGCTGGTAGAAGTGGAACTGCGACGTCCACACCGCCTCAAACAGGCCGATGTACCGCAGCTCCTCCGCGAAGTGATCGCAAGTGTGGCGTACCCAGAACGCCCAGGCCCACTCACTGGTGAAATTGCCCCCAGATCGCAAGTCCCAGTCCTTCAGCCATCCCTTGGTGTCGTCGGTGACACTCTGGCGATATATGCTCGAGTAGAGGGCTGGAGAGTTCTCCGCAGTAGGCTCACTTCCGACGATGGTTCGCGTCCTCGGGTTCAGGACATAGACATCTAAGTGTCTGGTCTCCCTGGCGGGATGCCCATTGTTGGTGATGTTATAGCGGGGAAGCTCGTCCTCCCGAGTCACCCAGGTCCGTGGCGCATCAACCTCGAACCCTGGCACCGGAACCTCATCTAGGATGCCGAAGTTCCAGAGCGGCAGGTTGTCCGACAGTGGATATGTCTTCTGGGCCGGCGTCAGCAAGTCGAACAAGGATTGATTGTTCGAAACAATCTCCTTGGCTCCGTAGACCTCCTCGTTCGTCGCCATCTCAGCACTGCGAGTGGCGGCATCCCCCTCATTTCCTTGATTCGCGGCCATCTCAGAAGCTTAGGGAGTCGTGCGGGTAAAGGGATGAAGCGTGCGAGAGCAGACGAGGCTGGTAGAGAAGTTTGAGAGTTGGCGCGCAATCCTAGTGGACGGCGCACAATCAGGATGTCCGTCGCGTAAAACCCCGGGTGTTCGCGCAAAAGCAGGCAGAATTCCGGACAGGTTTGCGCGACGAGCGGGCGAATTCCGCGCCGGAAAAGGCAATTTCGCGCACGAGAGCTCGAATGCTTATCGCGCGGAAGGCCAGTGTACGGTGCGGGGGACCCAGGGCCCCTATTTATAGGCAAGGCCGGGAGTTCGCGCCGCGCGGAAAGCGCTTTGCGCGACCGCACCGGTGAATTTCGCGTCCGACGCCCCTTTTTGCGCGCCACAGTCCCGTGCCACCCAGGACTTCGGCATTCCGGCGTCTCCCTCGGAACCCGATCGTTGCGACCTCTCGCCGATCAGATTCCGAGGGGGGGCTTTTGTAGACGCCGGAAAAGTCCGTTGTTCCCAAACGAAGCTCCGGATGCGGGAAGCGAGGTCATATTTGGAGTCGGAATCATGTTTCGGAGGGCCCGGAGGCCTTGCGCGGAATTTTGGAGACCTGCGCGCAAAGTTGATGAGCCGCGCGCAAACCTCCCGGGATGCGCGCAATGCGCTGAGCCGGCGCGCAATTTTGCGCGCCCGTGGCCCGCGCGACTCCCTTGCGCGCCGGGCCCGATTCCGCGCCCGCGAAGGGGATTCCGCGCCCGCGAACCGGATTCTGCGCCCAGGGTTGCCTATAAATATAAGGCGACCCCCGACGTTTTGAAGGTTGCCAGAATTCGAAAGGTCTCTCGTGCGCGCAATCCAACCCCTTCCGCGCGCAATGCCGATCTTCAGGTAACCTCTTTTCTTTCGCGCAAGAAAGCCTTGGGGTTCGCCTTCGCGCGCAATCCCTTTGGCTCCTTTCCTTTGAATAAATATTCACCCAAAGGCATTTGCGCGCAAAAGAAGCCTCTTGCGCGCAATTGCCCCCGGGTGCGCGCAATCCAACCCGATTGCGCGCACCCCCCATTTTCAAAGTGGCCATTCGATTAAAGAATGAGTCGTTGCCCCCGCGCGCTATCCGAAGCCCGGTGCGCGCAATCTCTATCATCCGCGCGCAAAGTTCTGGCCCAAGCTCCTCTTTTGCGCGCCGACCCGCGGTATTGCGCGCAAAGCTCCTCTTTTGCGCGCAAGCCGCCAGGGTCGCCCCCTTTGACCCCCTAAGGGTACCCGCCTGCGTGGCGCCCGATGACCTTCATCCCGGGTGCCCGCAACGTGCGTTGTCTTCCCGTGCGGCCCTCCAGGCCTGCGCGAAGTGACACGGACCCATTAGGCGGCAGTCGACGTCCAACATGACGTTAAACTGTGCCACGTCCGCGCTTCAAGACGTTAAACTGCCAGGCGTTTACGTCCCGCACGACGTTAAACTGCACCATTGTCCGCGCTGCAAGACGTTAAACTGCCAAGCATCTTCGTCCTCAACACACGACGTTAAACTGTACTTCGTCCGGCGAGACGTTAAACCGTCCGCTTCGTCCTCAACACACGACGTTAAACTGTACTTCGTCCAGCAAGACGTCAAACCGTCCGCATCACCTGATCCCGTGTCTCGCACGCAGGGTCCCCCCCGGTTTGGATGTGGCCCCCACCCGCTCGTCTCTGCAGGGATGTCGGGATTGGATTGGCCTTCGCCCACGGGGGTAGAGTGTTGCAAACAGAATGAACTACGTGGACTTTGATCCCTGTCTTCTAAACAGGGTACGTAGGAAGCCTCTCCGAGGTTCAAGCCCACCACCTGGTCGTCCCGGTCGTATTTACGTCGGTTCGTCCATCAGTGGACCCCTCCCGGGTTCACACTTGCGTTGATTCACCTATGAATCCGCCTCTGTGGGGGACTGCACGTGTGTATCTCCATTGTTCTTCCCCACCGCCTCGAGCTCTTCGTGAGTCGGCTTGCCAACGTCCAGCATGACGTAAAACTGTGATTCACCCGGCCGTTCCATCCCCCTCTGTGTGCGAGGTGGTTCGGTTCAACCCTTCTCCAGGCAGCCTCGATCTCCTTGTGAGTCGGCTTGCCAACGTCCAACATGACGTTAAACTGTATATCCGAACTACGCTGACTTTGATCCGCGCTAACGCACGGTACGTAGGAAGCCCCTACGGGGTCCAATCTCTTCACTCCATCATCCATCCTGATCCTTACCCGGGCCACCACATCCCGGTGGGGTCATGCCATTTCATCCCACTCCACTTCACTCGGGAAGCCGCCCATGTGCTGGCCCCAGCGTCGGAGGTTCCCCGCAAGGGGTTCTGTCATCTGATCCACTCCTCGTGTTGATCAGTCTGATGTCGTCCCCGCTGGACGTTAAACTCGCGGCATACCCCGTGTTAAACATGGGAAGCTGAGGAAAACCTCAGGTAACACAGTTCCCCGCACCCAGTGCGGGATGCCTCAGGCCATCACGCCTTCGAGAAGCCCTATTAGGGACGGAAGGTAGACATGCAGAGGCGCAGTGTTAAGACACGCCCCCGACACCCAGAGCCACCCGGTCTTCTCACCGAAGGTTGCTGCCCCGACCAGACTCCTTGGAGCGTCCGGGCGGAAGCAGCGTAATTAAACGGTGTCCATGGAGACATGGCGCCGGGAACGAGATTCACGAACATTCTTAAATCTATGAGGGAGACCCGGATTAGGTGACGAGTTCCGAGGAGACGTCCACGGAAGGAGGAGCCGACATCCCATCATCCCGGTTTCGATCAAGGAGCAGACGCCCCTGAATAAGGGACGAATGCCGCCCGCCCTTGGAAAGCGGGACTGCGGGACCACAAGCCGCGCGCCCATCCCCTCGGGTTGACGGGTGCACACGCGAACGCGTCCTGGCGGAACAGCGTAACCCGACGCACATCCGCACCGAAACAATATCTTTATACTAATGTCTTAAAAATCTAATTATTTTCACCCATATATCATAAGAAACCAATTTAATATGTAACTCATTAAGATAATACTCTCCCAAATTCATTTCTTAAATTAATAAAACTTTTTGGTATTATATTGGTTATAACATTCTGAATTTTTTCTTTATAATTTCATAATCCTTGATATCATGACCAATTTCATGCATAGAATATTCATCTTTAGTAATATGGTTAAATAAACCATCTATATTTTCACTTGAATTCATCTTTAGATTATGAAACCAATATATTTTATTCTTTCACTTTTCTATCACATTAATTTATATTAAAATGTGCAACCAAACCACCTTTTTTATGGTAAAATCCATCACCATTATATATATTTGATTAAATAAATCTCTTTTTAAGGAATTTTAATACTTGGTATAATCGCATAAAAACTTATTATCCACTTTTATTATTGATCTTCTATTGGGTTAACATACTTGTATCCCTTGTACTAATTAAGAATAAAAATATTGACCAAGTGATCTAAGATTTGATCTCGTATTGTTCTTATAAATATAGTAGTTGTATCAATCAAATAATGGAACTCCCTTTTCATTCACGACGTTCTCCATAATAGTATATACCTTCCATCATATTCAAGAAATCTCATATAGCTATAATACCATGTGTTTTACCCAAGTGGTCCCACTAAACACCCTAATATGGGGTTGAATTAGCATTTCCTGAAATTAATTTTTTCTTTAGAAGAGATTAGATCTTGTTCTCTTGTTAGAAATGTCACTTTAAATAATTTTAAAGTTACAATCATTTTTAAAATTGTAAAGAGTATTCACACATAATTTTTATATAGTGCATCCATAAAAGGCTATATCCTAGGCGAATGTATCAATGAATTTTTTATATTCTAATTAACCACTAATTCATTAGTATTTTACTAAAATCATTAAGAATAGATCACTTCTCAACCAAGTTCTATGTCAAATTCCTCTCTTCCACACACTACATTCAAGAGGGTTACAATATGTAATTGGATCGTAGGTCAAACTCATGAGAATTATAATCAATAATCAACACCAAAAAATGACTTTCTCTATATAGATCTATTTTTCAATTCTACTAATTCGTCAAAATGAAAAAACACACTCTTTAATTTAGTCATATTTTTAAATTTAATCCATCCCCCACACAATTATTGTCAGAATTATGGGTATTCAATAGTATTCTACATCATATATTCTTTTCTTTATAATATTTCTTCTTCTTCTTATCTTCTATGTGTGATTTCACTTCTTCTCCACAATAGATCCTAAAAAATAGTGGATGTTTAAATTTAAATTTTGGACTCAAATAGACACTAAATTCAAAATTATTTTAAATAAAATCAAGGCCTTTGATCATATTTCATAATATATTCGCTATTAAATTAAAATAAGTAGTTATTATTTTCCCAAATAACTACCCAACCATTAAGAAAAATAATAAACACTATTTTAATTCAAATGTTGTAGATTTCTTCAGTCAGGAACAATATTCACTTTAATGGCATGATTGGTTAGTTTCCATTGTAAATTTCATTAATTTATAGATAGGTCACAACATGAATTCATGTTCCTCTTTACAGGTTTTGTTGTAATCATTATTCACTGTATGAAGTTCCTCAGGCTTCCAGAGCTATGAAACTCACCCAGTTTTCCTTCACGACATGACTTGTGCTCCATGAATAAAGCATAAAATCTCCTAAAATATTGAATCTTCTCAAATAATATTCACAAAATTACCATCTATTTCATGGAATGACCATTTACTATCCAGAAACACTAATATTTTTTTAATAACCTCCATGGTGCATACTCTAGGGTTGCAGTGTATAAAAATAAACTATTGAAAAATGAGACTTTTCTAAATGATCATTTTTTGTGTGATAGATAGTGTCAAAACATGTATAATCCTTACTTAATTTCCAAAGAAACCTAACAAAGTTCATATTACCTGCATGACTCATGAACACAACATCAACTTCCCTTTTCTGCCAACATCCAAAAATAACTCAAAATTATTTAAACTCTTTCACAAAAATTAAAAACTAATTTTAATTAAAAAATACAATATTACAACCTATGGTTGCAATAATTAAATATTTTTATATGATATATTTAGTATAAAATCATGAAATTCATGTTCCATGGGTTTATATAACGTTTTACATCAATTTAGAAAAAAATATTATAATAGGATGTTAAATAAGTACAATGCATAAGTAAAAAAAATTATCACATTATCAACTATTATTTATTTAACTACATAAACCCCCAGGTTCCTGAGAAACCTCAAACCTCAATACCCACTTCATCATGTGTCGTAGTCTAAACCATTTACATTATCAACTCATAATTCATTTACCAAATGGGATTTCATTATCCTTTTCATTTCAATTCATGAAACAGCTAATTGGAATCATAGTCCAATGCCACTATTTTAGGCCTAAATCAGAAAGACTGACATCTTGTGAGTATTTGGAGCGCCAGTCCCTATCTCACACATCATGGGTATTTGGATCATCAGTCTCTATCCCACACAATTTGCATGCATGCCTTGACACTAGAACGTCATGTTTAATACCCTGTGGGTATTTGGAACATCATTTGAAGTCCCACATCCTTTTTCCCAATGAATCACATATATCACATGTATCACATATTTCAAATTAATTAATTATATAATTAATTATTCATAACAACTCCATTAATTAATTAAACAATTAATTAATCATGATAAACCTTCAATTATTTCATCAATTAATTTGTCACATCCTTTCCATTAATTAATTCACTAATTAATTAATCCCATTACATTCATTCAATATTCTCACAATTAATTCAAAAATAAATTATTTCGGGTTTATAATTAAAAAATATGACTAATTAATTCCACTGTTAATTATCCTAAATCAATAATTTCATGATTCAACAAATCTCATAAATTAATAAATTAATTAATTTATACAATGAAATAATCTCAAAATTCCATGATTAATTAAATAATAAATTATTACTCAATTTATACATTTTAAATATTTCAATAATAAATTCAATAATAAATTATTAAATCCTCAATTTCACAATCTCAATAATTCTCATAAATTAATTCAAAAATTATTTTATATAATTCATGTCCACTTAATTAATTAATTCACCAAGTTAATTAATTAAATTCAGAAATCTAATTGAAAAAAAACTCTTCAAATTATACAATTACATACACATAATTGAAATCATGACTATGTGATTTGAGTAATTTACCACCTACCTCGTTTCTTTGACAAATGATCACCCAATAGAAATCCCCAAAAATTTAGCGGAGTAACTATGTAGAAAGATATCTTAATATATAACCTAAATCAAAATTGATGAATCTAGATCTAGATACACTATACTAGATCTAGATTTATAAAATCTAGATCTAGATTCAACAAAAAGCAGGAAAACATCTCATCAAAAGAACATGAGAATAATGGAAAAGGAATGGAAAACCAATGGGACAGAATCCACTTACCAGGGGTGAAAATCTATGATCCTGGATTTGAATTGTGGATAACGGAGGTATGGAAGGATTGTAAATTATTCAAAGAGCTCCAAAATTTTTGAGATAGGGGCTATGGTTTAATGGGGGTTGAATTTGAGTTTAAATGGGGGTTCAAAAATAATTAAAACTAATTTTCAGGTTAACTAACTTATCATGCATGGTTTGTTGGGAAGGGGTGCATGGTTTCCCCAAACTGTGAACCTAAACTGTGTGCCTTATTTATAAGGGTGCATTATTAATCATAATAGGGAACATATTTTGAAAAACCATGTTCCTACTATGCAAATATCCATTATCCAGGGTTTCACCATTTGTTGGGCTGGGGCACATGGTAAGGGAAAACCGTGGGCCAATCATGCACTTCCCTATTTCTTCCATTTTTATAAAATTTCCACCTATAAAATCTTTAATATAAAACCCAAACAAAAATTACACAATAAAAAATAAAAAGAGTACCTATAAATGAGTACGTGACAACTCCAAAAATGGTTGGGATCATACAATCTCCCCACCTTATAACAGCTCATCCTTGAGTTTTACTCCCAATAATCTCTAAGATTCAGAGTCAAAAAGATTAGGCCACTGAACCCCCATATCCATTTCTCTTTCCCATGTTTCATTCTACACATGCCCATGTTTCCATAACACGTAAAATATCAACACGATCTTTCTCCCAGACACTTTCTCATTGTGATCCAACACAGGTATCGGATTCTCCCAAAGGATGCATCTATATCAAGCTCAAAATAATCCATGTAGATCGCATGATGAGGGTTGGGGTGATAATGTCGTGGTTGTGAAATATGGAAAATATCATTCATATATAAGTATTTCATTGGATGATCCAATCAATATTTCACCTGCCCAATTCTCTCCACAAATTCAAACGATCTAATGAACCTGGGCACCAGGTTGCCCGGTCTCTATATCCTACATTGACCCAACCTAGGTGACACCCAAAGGAATACATGGTAACCCTCTATAAACTCTAGGGTCATCTATGTCTGTCATAATATGACTTATATCTACTCTGATCCATAGATATATGTTTCTAAATCAACTGAACCTGATCTGACGTCTCCTGTATGAGACTCAGTCCCAATAGCTAAGACTGAGTGGCCTCCATAAAGCATAGAGGTGATCTACATGTCCTTATATAAAGAGCCTCATATGTTTCCATCTGTATCATTTCCTGATAACTACTGTTATATGAAAACTCCATCAATGATAGGTGCTTCTCCCAAGACCCATTGAAGTTAAGAACACATGCTCATAGCATATCCTCAAGAACAAGTATAGTATTCTCTATCTACTCATCTGTCTGTGGGTGGAAGGTCGTACTCAAAAAAACCTATGTACCAAGAACCTTTTGTAATCCCATCTATAAGAGAGAAGTAAAGCATGAGTCTCGGTATGAAACTATAGTCTTTGACACCCTGAGCAGATAGACTATCTACCAAATATACAAATCTTTTAGATTCTCTACTGATAAAGTCTCTTTTATAGGTAAGAAATTTTCTACTTTCATCAATCGATCAACAATCACCCAAATAACATCATTCTTCTAAGGTGTCCTCAGGAGAACCACCAAAATTTTCACATTCACATTATCCCATTTCCACTCCATAATGGGAAATGGCTATAGAAAACCACTAGGTCATTGATGCTCCACCTTCTTCTACTGACAGGTGTAGCATCATGTCACAAACCCTACTATTTCATTTTTCAAGCTCGGCCACCAAAACTATCATCAAAGGTCACGGTACATTTTGTTCACACCTGTATGTACCGCCATCTTTGAGGCATGAAATTCCCATATCAAATCCTCATGAATTATCATAGGAACAATAACATAATTCCTGATATATATGATATCATCCATATTTATGCCCTAATCTAAAGGTGACTCCCCACCTTCAAATATTTCCCTCAATGTTAAACACTCTGAATCCTCATACTTCTTGTCTCAGATAAATCACAAAATTACACACTCTAATTCAACTGATATGATTCATCTAATCTTAATTATCCAGAACCACCACAAGAATTTCTGCTAGTAAAACCATCATTTTTCGATCGGCACTAGACTTCTGAACTTCCTAAATTTGAGTTTTCCTACTCAAAGCATCAGCATCATTGTTCCCCTTTCCAGGTGTATATGCCAACTCAAAATAAAAGGAATACATATAATCCATGAATCTCCACTACCAAATATTCAAATATGACTGTGAAAATATATATTTCATGATCTTGTGGTTTGTATACACTATAAACTTCTCAACCAACAGGTAATGTTGCCAACACATTAAACCATAATCCACTACTTCCAACTTGAGGTCATGCGTAGGTTAGTTTCTTTCATGTGTACTAAACTATAGACACCCATATGCCACAACTCAATATACTTGTATCAAACATATCTCTGAGTTTTATCCTAAAAGCGTCACAATACACTGTATACTTTTCACCTAGATCGGGTAGCATCAAGATCAGTGTTGATGTCAAACACTTATTTAGCTCCTAGAAGGAATTATCACTTGATTACATCCATTAAAAATGTATCCCCTTCTTGTTCAAGCCTGAAAGAAGTACTTATAATTGGGAAATTTTTTGGATGTACCTCATATAATATCTAGATAAACCTAGAAAGATATAGATATCGAAAACCTTCTTGGGATTCTCCCAAAATACAACTGCCTAAACATTTTTTGGGTCTACTGATACACCTTCTTCCAAGATGATATGATCCAATAAGTATACCGAATAAACCCAAAATTTAAACTTAGATATCTTGTCATATAGACGGTTCTCTCTTAGTATACTCAGAACGATATCAATATCTAGGGCTCAATCATCATGAGTCTTGGAGTACACCAAGATATCATCCACAAGCACTAGCAAAAAATGATCTAGGTATAGATGGAATATTCTTTTCATCAAGGATATAAACACCTAATTTGTGTTAATTAATCCAAATAGAATTATGAAAAACTCATATAAGTTATACCTACCCCTAAAAGAAGTCCTCAGTATATTAGAAGTCCAAACACTTAGCTAATGATACCCTAATTTCAAGTCTATCTTAGAAAATATACAATCTCCTATCAGTTGATCAAAAAGATCTTCGATGCATGGAAGATGATACTAGTTATTCATATTCATCAAATTTAACTTATTCTAGTCGACACATAAGCATAGTGTCATGTCATCCTTCTTATCAAGCAACACTGGTGAACCCCAAGGTGGTTTACTCGGTCAGATAAATCCCTTATACTCCATATCCTCTATCTGATTCTTCATATCTTAAAGATTTATCATTTCCATTCTATATAGTGGAATAGAAACCAGTTCAGCCCAATCCATAAGCTCAATAGTATATTCCAGATCTCTCTCAGGTGACAGCCCCGAGAAGTCTTTAGGAAACACATCCTAAAATTGGTCCACCATTGGTGGAAAGATATCATGCTTTATGTTCCCATCATTCATCAATATACTTGCAACATGGGCTGTGAGATTTCCCAGATGATGAGTAATTGGCCCTTCTCGGCCTTCCTAGATATCCCACTCTCTATGGTAAATATATTTTTCACCCATAGGAGACATAAGAGTCACTCTCCTCTGGTAACAATAAATGTGGGCCTGATATGAAACTAACCATTTCATACCCAAAATTAGGTCAAAGCCTGACATATAAAGAATATAGAGATTCCAAAGAAAATAGTACTCCCCAATCTCAAGAAAACACCCCTTTACAAATAGATTTCCCTAGACCATACTCCCAACAGTGTATTTATTTTCATAAAGTCTCCTATGAACTCCACCACTAGGATAAAACTATTAACAATTTTTCCAGATATAAAGGAATGAGAGGCATTAGTATCGAATAAGTCACTATATAATGTAGAATCTATAAGAATAGTACCTCCCACTATTGATGGATCGGCCTCGTTATCCACAAGTTTATGCTGAATGACATGTAACTGTCCTACCCCTCCTTCTTATGATACAGTCTAGCTCCCTTCAATTACACCACTCTACTGATATGAGTGATCTTTCCCCAAAGCTCCACACCCACTTCCTCCACCGACTAGTTCAGTAGAACTCCATCAATCATAATAATATAATGTAGAATACCCCCTTCCCACACTATGATTTTTTCTATCTCCTCCATCAATAACCGTTTGTTTTAAGTTCCTATAGAACATATTTAGATGACCCATAATTCCACAAGCTCATTACTCCACTATTTTTCAGGGATAATGTTTATAAAAGTGCCTCGTCCTACCACATTGGTGGAAAATCACTCAGGTAAGATCGGTAATAACTAATCCCCCTGACTAGACACTTTTATTCCCACTATTCTAGATAATGTTCTCATAATGACGCTTCCTTATATCAGAATATATATTTCCATATCATTCATAATAAACCATATTTCCACCACTAGAATCCTCCTCTAGGTTCCCCTATTAAATTAGATCATGGTTAACCACTTCTGAAAACATTTATAGCCTTAAGATGTTCACCTAGGACTTAATTTCACATATAATTACATCCTAAAACCTCTTTTCCATAGTAACCTCATCTCATTCCAATTCTGAAGCAAAGAACATAAAATCTATGAATCTTCCATCATAGTCTATCATGGACATTTACTCCTAATTCAACCTCATGAACTCAACTTCTCTCTTTTGTTTTAGTGTTTTTGGATTAAAGTGCTCCCAGAACTTCTCCTGAAATTCCTTTCTTTCCATAGCTTCTAAATGTCCATCTCAAATATCGATGTCCCGCCATGGCTTCTCCTGACCACATAACATATAGGTATCCAATTTGACTAACTTTTAAATAGGATTCTACAAGTGGTAAATTATAGTGTTGATAGACTTAATCTAGAACTCATCTCTTGTGGGTCCACCCTCTTCGATATAAATCGAAGGGCGATGTAACTGAAACTCCCTCATCATATCAGACATTCTTTTCACAACCCACCCTTGGTCTCTTTCCAGGAATTGCATGAAGTGTTTGAAGTTATCTTGTAACTTATCACCTAATTCCCCAACTACAACTATCGGTGCCTTAGGACCACTATTGTTGAAGTACCTCCATCCATAACCTCCTATCATTTAATCAACACGAATCTTCGTGGAGGAATATATCTACAATGACAAACATATTCTTTATAACTCAAAACAAAACATTATTACATTTATTTAAGAAGAAAACCCAAAATGATATAGCAATTTTTTCCCCACACCTTGCCACATGATCAAAACTAAGGTGCTATCACTTCCCTTAACAATCCTACAACTAGGTTCTAGTTAACAAGGGTGAAAACATTCTCATTATTCATATTCCGTTATACATCCATTTTATTCACATTATTTGAATCATTTACCATTTTCAATGTCACATTAGCCACCCTTTTCATTTTAAACACATAGGAAGGGAAAAATAGTTCAAGTTCAAAAACATACCAAAAACTTATTTCCCTATTCATGCCTAAAATGATTCATATCATAATAATCCTGAGTGCCTAGAATGATGCATGCATAATATAATCTTGTTTTGTAATGGGATATGAGTAAAATATAAATAATTTTGTAAAACAAAAATCACATTACACAAAAATTGTGTCACCAAAGGTGAAATAATATTCAAATATAACAGCAACCAGAAATAACAACAATCCCACCATGGGTACTTGGGTTTTCTCCTATACATTGTCTTGCAACTAACATACTTGAGCTCATTTCCAAGGACCGAATATTCCCAGTATTCTATATAACTTTCCCAAACAGTAATAAAAATGGAGAAGAAAATAAAACTTCTCTTGATACCACTTTGTAACATCCCAACCCAGGTTCCACGCCCTGGTGCTCTGAGCTGGTTCACCACATGACCTTAGGTGTGTCTCCCCATACACCAAAGGTTTCCGATTAGTTGTGAGGATCTAATATCAATCATGGGGAGACTATTTTCTCTTTTATCAGAGTAATACATAAGAGGAACAAAATAAACAATACTATAATAACATATAACCATAAACAGAACAGTACCAAGATCACAAGATGACCAAAAACTTGAGATATAATATCAAAAATGAATTTTAAAACATTTCATGCTAAAGTTTGTTCCAAGTGTCAAAATTAAAACCAAAAGGTAAAGACACTGAAGACTCCCAATAGAGTATCAAACCACATCTCATTCCCTCAACCATAAACCATCCCATCTCAACCATCTAACATAGGGCATTTTCCCTTATCCTATCCTGAAAACATATAATATATTCGGGTATCAATCAAGTTGCCCGGGTAGGGTGTGAGTAAAATTCATTAGGGCACCACCAACGGTGTCTAAAAAAATATCTAGTTAATGAAATTGTATAAAATTTTATAATGAAATAAGTAAAATGTATTATTAAATACTTATCACATTATCAATTAATATTTATTTAACTACATAAATCCCTAAGTTCCTAAAGACACCCGACCCTCAATACCTACTTTGGCCCATGTCGTAGTCTGAATTGTTACAAATTATCAATTTAAAATTCATTTACCAAATGGGATTTCTTTATCCATTTCATTTCAATACACGATAGGGATAATTGGAACCATAGTACAATGCCACTATTTTAGGTTTATATCATCAAGTCTAGCAGCCTCCGATTATTTAGAGCATTAGTCCCTATCTCACACATCATGGGTATTTAGAGAATCAGTCCATGTCCCACATAATTTCATGCATTCCTTGAGTATAGAATTCCATGTCTAAGACACCATGGGTATTTGGATAATCAGTCTGTATCCCACACCACATTTTATCGATCAATCACATATATCACATGTATCACATATTTCATATTAATTAGTTCAATACTTAATTAATCATTAAAACTCTATTAATTAATTCAATAATTAAGAAATCATGAAAAACCTTCAATTAATTCATTTATTAATTAGTCACATATATTCCATTAATTAATTAACCAATTAATTAATCTTATTACTTTCATTAAATATTCTAACAATTAAATCAATAATCAATTTTTCAGGTTCATAATTAAAAAATCTTAATAAATAATTCCACAATTTATTATCCTGAATCAACAATTTCATGACTCATCAATTCCCATAAATTAATTCAATAATTAATTTATACAATGAAATAATCCCAAAATTCCAGAGTTAATTCAACAATTAATAATTCATCAATTTCCACAATTTCTATATTTCAATAATCTATTCAGAAATTAATTATTAAATCCTTAATTTTAAAATCTCAACAATTCTCATAAATTAATTCAAAAATTATTTTATACAATTCACGTTCTCTTAATTAATTAATTCAAAAAAATTAATTAATTAAATTCCAAAAAAAAAATCTAAACTAACTTTAGCAATTCTATAATTACATACATGTAATTTAAATCATGACTATGGGATTTGAATAATAAACTACCTATCTTGGTTAGTTGATGAATGATCTCCCAATAGAAATCCCCAAAATTTCAGCAAAGTAATGACATAGGACAAGATCTGGATCTATAACCTAAATCAAGATTGAAAAATCAAAATATCTTAGATATAGATCTAGATCCACAAGCCTAGATCTAGATTTATCAAATATAGATCTAGATTTAATGAAATAAAGGATAACATACCACCAAAATAATAGGAGAAAAATGGAAAAGGATTGGGAAACCAATGGGATATAATAAAATTACCGAGAGGGGTGCATATCTATGATATAATCTTTGAATTTTCAATAACAGAGGTCGAGAAGGCATGGAATTTGTCTGGAGAGCTCAAAAATTTTAAAAGAAGGTCTAGGGTCAAATGGGGGTCAAATTGGAGTAAAAATTGGGTTTAATAATAATTAAACCATAGACACCCATTTGGGTGCATGAATATCTTCCTTGGCATTACTGAGTAAGTATGGATCTCTAAGAGAACATGCTTCACATGCCTGGAGTTTTTCACGCTTTTCCACTCATTGATCCTCAGCATCTTGATCTATGGTGGGGCTTTCAACTCTGGTGACATTCGATCTAGGGTCTAAGCCTTTGGATGGATCCTTTTCTCCCTGTTGGGGGTCTCATTCCCCTTCCCTATGGCTGAGGAATCCGGTGATTTCTTTCAAGGAAGTGTTGTGTGGGAGGGGTTTGAGTGATTCAAATCTGTGCATTCTAGATATTTCCCTGTTCTCACACTCAGTGGTGAGGGATGGTCCCATTCTTTTGCTGACAGGTCTGGTGTCTGCATTCAATGAGGTGATCATGGGGCTCAAGTGGACGTTCGTGGTGTTCTTTGGATATGTGAATCCTTCTCTACCAGTCTTCAATCATTTTTGGGATTCTTGGGGTTTCTGAATAGGGTTTTCATTTCAGTGTTTCACAGGCTCTCATTATATCTGGTTCTTAATTTAGAGGCGGACTTTGTCTAGGATTGGTGTAATGCTCCTCGGTTATTGGGATTTTGGCACTTCAATCTCTCTAGATGGTTGATGGAGGCTCACCAGGGGAAGGATAGCTCTCATGCTATAATATGGGTAAGCCTTCTGGGTCTCCCTCTTCTATTTCAAAACAGCACCATCATCAAGGCCATCGACGATTATCTGGGAGGGTTTCTTTGTGTAGAAGCATGCACCCACTATGGAGAGGAGATGATGGTGTCTCATATTTTCATTTAGTTGTAAATTTCCTTACCAATTCTAGAGAAGATTACCCTGAAGGTGAAATAATCAGTAATCTAGAGCTAGGAAATTGTATTTCCAGTGTTCCCTGGGTATTGGTCATCTAGCCATATGCAGGGGCATTCTGTTCTGAATGAAAGTAAACAAAGCCAAGGTGGTTGTCCTCAAGAAGCTAGAAATTACAACTCAATGGGGTTGATGAAGTACTCGTCGGTAGGGTATAGTTTGGTCCAGGCTCATCCAGCTCTCCTAGCTACTCTTGTTCTCTGCAAGGATCCCCCTACATCCACAACGAGCGCAACATTCCACACTAGCAAGGCTCTGGTTCCCCTCCAGCCGGGTTACAGTCAAAAGTACCACCTGGGTTCTTTTACAAGAGCTTGCCTCCCCTCCCATATGTTTTTAACAGATGCCTTGTTGGAATCTATCATGAAGTTTCCTCTGAGTGTGTTGGAGTCTGGGTCTCTGGTCTTTCTCTATGTGCTTGCTTCTTGCAATCATGTTGAGAAGCATCCTAAGGTGGATTCAGTCCAGCAGGTATTCACCCTTGCTATGGTTCTTTCAGATGATTCCAGGAATAGGTCCAACAGTGACTGTATGGAAAACTTAGTTTTCCCCGGTGATCGGCCTCCTATAGCGCTTGGCATGCTGAGTAGTAGGGTAATTGATATCGAATCAGATTTATCAAGTGATCAGTATTCTTCACATCCTGGTACAATGGCTTGGTCTCCCCTACTAGTGGAATGTGGTAAATCTCCAAATCGTCCATCAAGGATTCCTTATTCTCCCTCATATCCATCAGATTCTAGCTCGGGTGTGTGTACGAGGTCGGCCATGAGAAAGAGGCAGGTTAGGGAGTGTTCTACTTCCACCCTGACAGAGTCTATGTTTTCTGGGGACAATTCAGGACAAGTGTTGTTTCCATGATTCATATCTTCATCTGAAACTCTCGAGTTGTCGAGGCAAGAGTGAAAATTAACTTTATAGCCTCGGAAGTGAAGAAGCACAACATCAGGGTTGCTGCGATCCTTGAACACAAGCAGAATTCTGCTAAAATTAATGATTTTACCTACAGGGTAAATTTCCATGCATCTATGCATGCAGATCCATTTAACAAGTACATATGGATATTCTGGAATAGGGTTGTTGCGGTGGAGTTCCTCCAAGAAGGGGACCATCATTTAACAATAAGAGTGTCATGTGGAGTGGACACTATACTTGTGTCATTTATTTATGGTAGTTGTGATGCTCAAAGAAGGGATCTGTTATGGAGTGAATTGAATGAATTTGACCTAGGGGATCATCCTTGGGTTCTGGGAGGTGATTTCAATATAATAATGGATCCTGAGAAGACGAATGGTAGTGGTTAATTCCCAAGTAGGTATAGCAGGTCCTTCACTCGGTTTTTTGATGGTAAAGGGCTAATGGATTTTGGATACTCAGGTGACCCTTACACATGGTGTAACAACAAAAGGGTTGGTAACTGTTGCTGGAGTAGGCTCTACCGTTATATATCCAATGTACAATATATTTATAAGTTCTCAAATACAAAGGTTGAGCACCTGACTCAAAGCATCTCTGATCACTCTCAACTTTTTCTCACTCTTAACATGAGGGAGTCCTCTCATGAAAGCTTCAAGTTCATGAGCTAGTGGTCGAGCTTTCTAGAGTATCATCAGTTGGTAAGGAAGATCCGGGAACAACCAATTCAGGGTCACTCTTGGGTGGCCTAGAACTCCAAGTTGAGATGTCTTCAGCAGGCCCTACAATTGAGGGCTAGGATCATTACCCCCTTGGATCAAAAGATGGATGTGTCTAAAAGAGATATTGAGTGTCTTGGGGATAACATTTAGGAGGCCTGTGATGATGTTTCCTTTGAAGATCTCTCTGAGAATAAGAATTCCTTTGAGATTATGATCCTCTCTTAGGAACATAGGGAGAGGGAATGCTCAATAATTAAATGGATGAAGGAGGGTGATAAGAACACAGCTTTTTTCCATGCATGCATAAGGGGGAGGCGGTGGGTCATAAACCAAACCTGAAGCTTAATGATGGAACCTTCATTGATGATAGGGAAGTGGTGGATAGTTTGGTCTTTTCTTACTTTAAGGATATTTTTGTTGGCCTGAATCCAAATATGCTTCTGGGCTATCCTTCGGGGGGTGATGAGTTATGTGAGGGGATCCTGAAACTTTTTTCTTCTCATGATAATGATATGTTCGAAGGTATCCCGGATGAGGAGGAGATCCATGCGTCTATAGTGATCCTCAATCATGAGAGTACATCAGGTCCATATGGATTTTCTGGTACTTTCTATAGGATCTCTTGGGAGGTGGTCAAGGGGGATATCTTTTATGCTATTCAGGACTTCTTTAGAGCGGGAATCCTACCCCGAATAGCATCTTCCATGACTCTGGTGATCCTACCAAAGATCAAAGACCCCTACTACCTCCTTCATTACCAGCTGGTGAATATGTGTAACTTCCCTTATAAAATATTGGCAAGCATCGTCAACAAGTGGTTGTCTTGAAGTCTCCCTCGGTGGATCTCCCTAGAACATCACAGGTTCATGAAAGAGTGCTCGATTCAGGTATCTATAGCGTTGGCATATGAGATGGTGAGAGACATTAATATAAAGGCTCGTGGATCCAATATGGTAATGAAGTTGGATATGACAAAGAAATATTATAGGCTTGAGTGGGGTTTTATTAATAGGGTTCTGAAGAAGATGGGATTTTCCAGCTGGTCTTTTGATATTATTTTCAGGTGTTTCAGTTTGTCATCGATGTTTGTTTCATTTATGGGGAGTACTCACGACTTCTTCTGGTTGGTTCATGGACTTCATCAAGGTGATCCCTTATCCTCGAGTATTTATATTCTTATGTAGGAAAACTTGAGTAGGTTTATCAATAGAGGAATATCTAATAGGGACATTCTTCCCTATCGGAGCAAGTTGAGTCTACCAGCCATATCTCACTTGATGTTTGCAGATGATATAATAATTTTCACCAATGCAGGGAGGAAATATATGAAGGTAATTAACAAGATATTTGAGATATACTTCCACTAGAGTGGCAAAATTATCAACAAGTAGAAGATTGAATTCTATGTGTCCAAAGCATGCAATGCGAGTAGGGTGAATACTATGGGTACAAGGATGGGTATGAGGTGTGGTAAATTTCTCATAGAGTATCTTGGTACCACTATGTCTCTAGGAAGAATGTGTATCAATGATTTTGACTGTGTGGTGATCAGAATTTCGGTGTGTATATTGAATTGGAAAAACCATTATTTATCCTTTAGAGGCCATATTTCTCTATTGAATAGCATCCTTTCAGAAATCCCGGTGAATGCGCTCTCATCCACCAACCTATCAAAGGGGGTTATAAGGTTCATTGATAAGCTTATCACTCGTTTAATATGGGATGTTTCATCATAGGGGAAGAGACAATGGGTCTCATGGTGGAAGATGGCTCAGCCTATCATGGAGGGAGGGATTAATGTTAAAATCATAGCAACCACTGTCCACTGCATGCATGAGAAGTTATCTTGGGAGGTAACGGAAGAACGTATATTATGGGGAATTATTATGTCTCATAGGTACAGATAAAATACTAAATTCTCATTATAAAGCGGATCTCCCCTCTGGTCTTCGGTCTGTAGCATGATTCCAATTATTCTCCACAATTCGCAATGGATTATTGGGGAGGAAAACATTTTTTTTGCACCATAATTGGTCAGGAAGGATCTCTGGGTACCCAGGATGTCCAGCACCAATGATCAACTTCAAGGAGGCGGTACAGTACCCTTCATTCTTCAGAGGAATTATGGACACACCACAGTGGGAGGTTTTCGACGCTATCCTCATCAACTTGGAGTGGGATCGGTGTGTCTTCACTCCATAGACCTTGGGGAAGTTTAATTTGAAGGATTTTTGTAGTATTGGCATGCCTTAGGGACAGTAGGAGAGGTGGAATGGCATGGCTTGGTGTAATAGGATACCTACAAAGTATTATTTCCTCACCTGGAGGATCCAAACCACATGCTGCCCTCCGATGACAATATCAAACATCTTGGCATCGTCATGGCCTCATGCTTCCATTTTTGTACAAACAAGTGTGAAGAAATTATGAACCATATTTTCTTTGAGGGGTAATGGGCTCTCCAGGTATGTGGATTATTTGGAGATTTCACGGAGTACTCCTCCTAGGATACAAGCTTCAACGCCTTCATGGAGCGCTAGCTTTATAGAGTTGATGGTGCAGGGAATAAAAAAAATGGCGAGATCAATTATATTTAATTCCAGATGTTGGTGCATATGGAAATCTAGAAATTGGTCCAGGTTCTAGGGGATAAAATCCATGGGAAGAGCCGTTATAACCAGAGTAAGGTGCATCATTGCTGATATGTTTTCACTTGATAGAAGCTGGAAAGAGGCCCCCTCTCAACGGACGATGTACACGCTTCAAGTCGTGGATCAGCAGACAGGACCCAAGCCATAGGGGAAGTGGGTATAGTGGAGTCCTCTGAAAGCTGGACTGAAATTAAACACAGATGGTTATTATATCCAGGTTGGGATGCAAGCTGGAAGGGTGGTCTGGGATTCAATAAGCAGTGTGATCCTAGCTTTCACGGCGCATTATGGGAGTGGCAATTCTATACAAGCGGAGGCTAATTTTATCCTTACAGGCATCACCATTTAAAGGTAGAGGGATATTTAAATTTCGTAAGTGGATATTGAATCCTTGATAATTCATGATGCACTTCATGACAAAGGTAACATACCATGGTCAATAACCTATAACATCAGGAAATACAAAGTCCTCCTTGACAGAAGCACTAGTGTAACCCGCACTTAGAGATAGGGGAACAAAGTGGCGGATTAATTGGCCTCTCTAGCATCACTTGGTGTTCTGGTCATGTGTATGTCTAATGTTTTCCAATTTAAGCCTGAGGGGGTGAATCTGATTCGGGGTGATGCCCTGAGCCTCCATTATTTCCTGCCTCCTTAGAATTTTCCCATTTATATTCTCATTTTGAATAAAAATAGTAATGTTGATGATGATGACGATAATTAAACATATTTTTCATGTTAATTAAATTCCCTCACATAGTTTCTTGGGAAGGGGAGCACAGTTTCCCCTAATAATTTGTTGAAACCATGAGCCTCATTTATAGGGGTTACTCCAAAGAGGGCACACAGTTTGAAAACATATGCGCCAACCGCAAAAATCCCCATTGTCTTGGGTTTCACTGTTTCCTTGGCTGGGGTGCATGGTTGGGGAAAACCATGATCCAACCATGAATAGCCCTATTTCTTTCATTTTTCTCAAATTTCCACCCATAAACTCATCATATTAAAACCCAAAAAAAAATTCTCAACACAAAGAAAAAGAGTGCATATAAACAATCTAGATACAACTCTAGAAAAGGTCAGTATCTTACATATATTAACCTTATAAACATATGTTTTAGTTATTTTAATTATTTTATAATGATCCACACCTTTCCTAGTTGTTTCATAATTTTCTATACACACCTAATAATGAATTATATATTTTGATTCAAACTAAAGTCTTATTTTAAAAAAAACATCAACTTTATTACTCAACCTCTAATCAAATAGAATTTGATTATTGAACCTTTAAATAATAATTTTAAATATCTATGTTATTATAAAATATTATATATATTTCTATTTTAATAAAATTGGTTTATAAATTTATAAATTAATAAGTAGTCTAATTTAATTTAAATTCAAACACTTATTTTTTAAAAATAATTAAAATTCAAAATGTATCACTCAACTTAAAACAACATTGAATTAAAATATTTAATTTAAAAATCCACCCTTTATAAAATTAAAAAACATAAATTAAAATTAAAATATAATTTATAATCTTTTTCCATATTTTTTTATTATAAACAGTTAATATAAATAACATTTATAATTTAATTTCATAACTTAATATTTATAACTATTTTAACAAAATACCTTCCACCTAATTTTTACCTGAAGATTAAAAATATATTCTATATTTCATTAAAATAAAAATAAATTTATTAAATAATAACTTTATAAATAAAAACTCATTCTATATTTAAAAATTTTATTTTCACTTACAAAATATATTTCATTTTGAATGAAAAACTATATTCTTATTTCATTCCTTGATAAAATTATTTGTATGATTATCTTAATAATAAATATCAATATAAATCCATAGAATTAATATAAATAAATATTTTCAGAATATATACTAGTTAAATAATTCTTAAATAGATAAATAATAAATTATTTTATGAAAATATATTCAACATTTAAATTAAACAACTTGAATTTCATGAAATAAACATAATAATTTTAAATTTTTGACAGGTATCAAATTGATTATAAAATATATTTTGTGACTTAATATAAACATATATATAATTTAAAATAAATATTTCTTGAATAAATATATATTTATATCATGAATATTAATTAAATTTAAAACTATTATTTTATTAAAAATGTTCAGACCGTCATATTATCCACCCTTAAGGATATCACATCAACATAATTTTTATCACTTATCATAAAAATAAATATAAATATTTTTATCCATGTCTTTAAATAGAATATCACTAGGTAAATAAATTCCATTGATGTTTTTTGATTCTCAATGATGCATATAATTGAGTCCATGAATTAAAAAAAATGTATCACAAGATTTCTAAAATCTCTAAATTATCATGTGAGTGTAAAAAAGTTAAATTTTCACAAAAATGTATATCGAAAATGATTAATAGTTGTATATAACTGTAATAATTCATATATAAATTTTTGAAACATATTTTCAAACTTTTTTTCATAAAACCATCATATGTAATCTAAGTTTTACACATTAAAACATGGTTAGTTTAAAAAATATATATAAGATATTATAATTTTTAAAATAAGATAGATATATGATTCGCAGAGATCACCCTTCTAATTAGCTATATAAAGAACCTCAATGCATTTTCTTTCTTATGGCATTGTAAAAACATAATAACATACCTTATAATAATTTAAAATTTTAGAAATATTAGAATGTTGTAATTTTATAATATTATTAAAAGATTTAAATTACTTATCATAATATAAAAGTATAGAAGGAGAATTGTACACATTTTAAAGTTGTTTTCAAGTGAGTTGAATATTGGAAAAAGCATTAGGATCACTTGAACTATATTTTACAATAATAATTGCAATTAAACCATCTAAGAGGGATAATAATGTAGTGAAATATTATCTCTCACCCATATAAAAAATAATCCATTAAAAAATTAATAAATATTTAATATATTGAAAAAACTTTTGAAAAATAATAGTGTAAAAAATTAATCATAAGTAAAAGAAATAAAATATTTTTTTTATGTAAAAATCTATTTATATAGAATAATTATGAATGTTTCATATTGTAATAACATGTTACATAACACTAAAAATTTATAAATCTTTTTAACTTATTTTATCAATAATTCTAAACTAAAAAATCACCATTACTGTGTATGTTTCAAAGAATTTATCAACCATATCACCAAATAAACTTAATCACCTTAACATAATAACCCCTAATGTTATATATGAAAACCACTTTATGGTCCCTGACTAATATATTAACCCCAAAGGTTTTATAAATACTTTAAATACACTCACCCAAAAACATTATAACCTACAATATTTTCTAAAACCAACTCTCATACCCAATATAATATCACAAACATAACTACCCCATAATTACATGTTTTACAAAAAATATTACATCACATACATTCCAAATACCTTTAGTGTTGTAGTTTTATTGAATTAATAAATCCATTATATAAAAACCCAAAATTTTCACTAAGTGTAAATATTTCCCATAAGAACATGTTCTTTAAATGATAAACTTGATTCATTCAAGAAAATTCACTATAATAGAAACTTTGACTTGTTAATTGTTCATAATCATACTTAAACCCTACAAAAAGCATTTTAAAATATGGTATGAGCATATAAAGCTCTATAAGGGGTATAAAATTGATGAAAGCCTTTTAGAACCTCTAAATACATGAAAACATATTTAACTACTAGTTTTAATGATCACAAAATCATGATTTTGATGTTATTAATGAGTTTCATGTTTCTATGTAAGTAATTTCTATTCTGAGAAAGGTGAAAAAATTATCTAAGAGACACCGTACACATTGTCACCACCAACTTGAGAAACCATTTTCCATGACATGCCTCCATCATAAAAATATTTCTAATTATAAGATACCACCAGGACATAACACTGCCATAATGTCATACTATTGGACTGAAATATTGAAAAATTTTGAAGACAGTGCTATTCGACACACTGTTAGGATGTCATTCCACCATAATGAAGAGTTGGCTAAGTTTGAGATACATCCAGATGAAGCACCGCTGACACCATACCATCAACAAATAATTTCAGCTAAATATGAGACACCATCAGATCAAAAACTACCATAAAAGACACCTTTAGTTAAGACACAGCCAATATAGTATAAATTTGGCTACGTTTAAGACATCGCTAGTATCATACCACCTGCATTAAAAAATCAAAGCGAGCACCACTAGTCTAATACACATCAATTATTTTCCTTAACTTATCTTTGAAAATAATATTATATTAAAATCTATATTTAATAGATTTAATTACATTTACTATTTTTAATGATTGTATCTTATATGCTTGACATAAAATATTGAAGAGAGTTTTAGGATATGCAGTATGGGGAAGCAACATTTTGGGATATTCTTCTTACTACTGCTGATAAAATTCAAATGCACTCCCTCATGAAAATATATACACATAGAAGAAAGATATGTAATAGTGGAAGTAGTTAACTGATTGAATGCCGAGAAATAAAAATGCTTGAACATAGTTGGAGCTGAACCTAGTTTCAAAAAAGAAGATCACACAAACTTCAATCATTCTATTGGGAAGCCGAACTATACATTCACATTTGATGCTTTCCTATAATCAAATAACAAGAGTCTTTGACACTATTTTTTCCTAAATCTTTTTTATGAGAACCCGAATTAAGATTCACTAATGAATAAAATCAAGAGTTAAAAGCTACATTGCAACAGATTGAGCACTTCTAAACTCCACTCTTATAGATTGATCTATTCTATTATCATTGATTACTTTTTTAGAAGTGTCTGCTATAATCTATTTTATATAATCACATTGTATCCTATTCTAAACTAAAAGATATTGGATATCTTCCCTAAAACTTTTTATATTTATTTATCCCATGGATAAGAGTGTTAGAGGTCCTTGTGTGGCATATTTACTTTTTCTCCCACGTATAATTATGGAAGGGGTCATGTGTGACCTGGAAAGTTGTAAACTATTATAAAACCTGATTTAGGTTGTGGATCACTATGTTTATTTTATATAAACTTCTTCATGGTGGGTGATCACCAATTAAGGACGTCTCAGTCTCGACTTGCGACTGAACCTCTTGTATTCATTCTTTCTGAGGTGTTTTATAATTTTGTTTTACTTTATTTTCTCTTTAAAACTAAAAAATTTAACTTTAAAAATATATATAATTTGATATTTTATCTTAAAATGTGTTCTTATAGTATTTAACCAAGTAAACAAATTTTAAATGATTGAATAATATTGTATATTATTCATCTAAGACCTAATCAGTATTTAGAGAAATATTTAGAAATATTAAGATCTATATCATATAACATAATTTGATTAAATGGGATTTATCTAAATATTTGGGTGATTTCAAAATAATCCATTTTGGATAGAAATTTTTATTGGGTACTCAATTCCCCCCCCCCCTAAAGATACTCACTCTAACCAAAATTTGGTATTAAAGTATTGCTTTCATTGGTGTTAAAGTTTGTCAAATTGTTTTAACTATGATTTTAGTTTACTTTAAAGATATCAAATTTCTGTCATTTCAAAATTCAGTTCTTTAAAATGGATAATTGACAAGAAGGTTCTGCTACAAACAGACCTCTTGTTTTTAATGGAACAAATTATTCTCAATAAAAGATTAAAATGAAAATACATATAGAAATCATAGGTTATGATATTTTTATTGTAATAAAAGATGAATATGTTATTGCTGATACTATTAGAAGTACTTGGGATGATGCAAAAAATTATCTTAAAATAATAATTATAAATCAATTAATTCCCATTACTGTGCTTTGAGAGATGAGTAATTTAATATAATATCTGCATGTAAAACAGAATTTGAAATTTGGGAAACTCTATCTATTTCCATTGAGGGAACATTAAATGTTAAAGAGAGGAGGCTTAATACTTATACTATTAAATATGATAATTTTAAAATGAATCCTTATGAACCCATTTTTGATATATATCTCAGGTTTAATTAGATTTTCAACAAAATGAGATTTCTTGGGAAACCTGTATTGGACAACAATCAGATTATGAAATTACTCATATGCCTACCAGAAAGATGGAGAGTCACATTAGTTTTAATCATAGAATCATGAAACATAAGTAAAGTACATGTGAAAGAGTTTACTAAAAATCTTATGATGTATAAAGAAGAATTAAAGGTAAACTATGAAGAATATGAAGATCCAAAAAGAAAGTCTATAGATTTCAAGACTATTTCCCCAATAAAACAAAAGAAGAAATAAAAAAGAGAAAGTAAAATATTCCAATTTCAGTGATAGTTAATCACCCTCTAACAGTGACGAGGAAACAGCACACCTATCTAGAAGATTAAATAAATTTTACTGAAAGAAAAAGTTCATTATAAAATCAAACTATAATGGAAAGTATAAAAATAGAGGAAATTGGAAGAAAGATTGGAAGAAGGATGATTATTCAAAAGAAGTTGTTTGATATTAATATAATAGGAAAGTTCACATATAATATGACTCTATAAAGATTAAGTAAAAAATAAATATGAGGATAAGGACAATAGATACAAAAATACCATAAGGTAAACATGTAGTGATTCTAAGGATATCTTTAGTGACTCTGATGCATCACCTGAAAATATGACAAAGGGAAAAAATATGTGTTTCATGACTAAAGTTAGTGAGGTACTTGACTTATATACTATTTCTAATATTTTTCTAGTTCATAATTCTAATAATTCTGACAATAAAAAACATGATGATGATAATATATAAAATGAAGAATTATTTTAATACTACATCCTGTTGGTGGATACCATTAATTAATCGAAGGATAAGTATAAAATTATTAAAAGTAAGCATGCTCTAATAGTAAATATAAAATATGAACTGTCTATAGAAAAATTAGAAAAATGCACTACTATTCAAAGAAAACACTGAACTTAAACTTCCAAATGATAAATTAAAGAAGTTACTGGAAAATTTTCAAAATGGAATAGAGGTATTTACACAAATTTATTTGGAAAACAATTATCTCCCAAATATATTAATAGAATAGGATATAAACCTAGATGGAGAAAAATATCTAAAAGTTCTTTAGTTCCTAAATCTAAACTTGGAAGTTCCACTTCTCTTCATTTTTCAAAATGACCCAAAAAGATTTTTATTTCTAAAATTTTGAATTATGTTTATAGAAAACCCATTAGGAAAATTTTGGATCCCAAATCCTTGATTACTGACATTTTTTAACCTAAACAGATTTTTCTACCAAAATAATTTCTTGTTAAAACTTATTTTATAGGTAAAATGCTTGAAGACCTCCAATAATAGTCTATAGTACTTGGACAGTGGTTGTTCAAGACATATGACAAGATATTACTCATTCATCAAGAGCCCTATAAATTTTGATGGTCGACATGTTTCCTTTGGTGACAATTCAATAGAAAAAATCATCATCGTAGGCCATATTGGTAACAAAATTTCTGTTTTAATTTCTAATGTTTTATATTTTAATGGTTTAAATTTTATTCTGCTTATCATTTCTCAGTTTTTTATGATATTTTTTATGTTAAGTTTTCAGATGATGTTTGAAATGTTTTTTATCCTAAAAATTCATTAATTTTACTGCTTTGTGAAATTTCATTATTTATGTTGTAGATTTAAATTCTTTATTTCTCAAAATGTTTCATACTTAAATGTATTTCACAAAGTGTCATGGATTTAGCATAGGAGACTAGGCCATTTAAAAATTCACTCACATAGAAATCTAACTAGTTAAGGGTTAAAGAGGGATCTACCTAAGCTTGACTTCCTAATTGATAAAGTCTGAAACCCATATCAGAAAGGGAAAAAACACAATGATTATTTTAAATTAAAGAAAAAAATTTCAACTTCTCAACCCCTTGAATTGGTTCAGGTGTATTTTTTGGACCTTCTAGAGTTTCAAGTATAAATAGGAAGCACTATGTTTATGTTCTTGTAAATTATTTCTTTATGTATATTGGGGTATATTTTATAGCTCACAAAAGTGAATATTTCTCATAATTTACCATGTATAATTAGTCTATATAAAACCTTAGTGGACTTAGAAATAAAACCTTAAGGAGTGAAAATTGCCCTGACTTTAAAAATCATGATTTAGAATAATTTTTCTCACCAAATGGATTAACTCATAACTTCTCTACTTCTAGGACACCCTAGAATAATAGAGTTATTGAAAGGAGAAATAGAAACTTACAAGAAATAGTCTAGACTATAGTAAATGGGCATAACATAACTATATATTTTTAAGAAGAACATTTCAATACAGCCTGTTAAATCATCAATAGAGATTTGATTAGACTTATCCTTAAGAATACCCCTTATGAGATGTAGAATAATAAGAAACCTAAGGTTAATTAATTTATAGTTTCTGGTTTCAAAGTATTTATTTTAATAATTTGGATAATCTTGAAAAAAATTCCTCCAAGTGTGATGAAGGAATTTTCCTTGGTTATTCAGTCTTTATAAAAACCAATAGATTTTTCAAAAAGAAGACCATAATAGTGGAAGAATCAGTCGATATCAAATTCGATCAATCTAATCCACATGTTCCAAAGACCTCCTAAAAACCTTAAAGATGATATTTATTCTTGAATTTAAATTATAAACCTTTAGTCCCTACTGTCAAACAAGTAGAAAATCATCTTATTGTGAATAATTTTCAGAACATCCAGAACCAAAAACTGAAAATCTAGAAGTGACCAGTCCCTCTTTATCTATAGTTTTTAGAACCACTATGTACCATCTTTTAGATTTAGTTGTAAGTGATCTAAATAGATAAACAAAAAAATAGATCTTCTATTATATATTAGGTTTAGCATCAAGCTTTATTCTATCATATTGAACCTAATAATATCAATGAATTTATTAATGTCTAATTATTGTTAATAGCTATGCGAGAAGAATTGAATCAGTTGGAAAGAAAAAAAATTGGGAACTTGTAGATAGATTAAAGGAAACCATGACTATTAGGACTAAATTGGTGTTTTGGAATAAATTTTATGAGTTAGGGACTATAGTTAGAAACAATGTAACACTTTTTGTACAAGGTTATAGTTAGGAATAATGAATTGAATATGAGAAAACCTTTGCACCTATGGCCAGAATTAAATCTAAAAGAATTAATCTTGCTTATACCACAGATTTAAATTTCATGCTTTATCAAATGGATTCCAACAATTTATTCTTAAATGTTTTCATAGTTGAGGATATTTTTATTTAACAACCCCCTGGTTTTCAAAATCTTCATTTTCTAAATCAAGTTTTTAAATTAACCGAAGCTTTATATAGTTTAAAACTAGCTCCTAGAGCTTGGTATGATAGGCTCATCAATTTACTGATTTCAAAAGGATTCTCAAAAGGAAAATTTGACCCTAAACTTTTTATAAAATGAATTTTAAAAGATTTATTAGTAATAAAAATCTATGTTAATTCTATTATTTTTGGATCTTCAAAAAATTCCCTTTGTACTGACTTTTCTAAAATGATACAAAATGAGTTTGAAATGAGTTTTATGGGTGAACTCAAATTCTATATTGGATTTCATATTTTTTAAAACAAAGAAGACATTATTTTAAATCAAAATAAATATAAAAAAAATCATTTTAAACCTTTTAACATGGATAACACTAAGAGTAGTGATCCTCCTACGATTACCACCGATAAATTGGATCTTGATGAAGCTGGGAAACTAGTTGATCAAACCGGTTATAGATTTATTATTTGAATACTTCTCAACTTGAATTCTAGCTGACTGGATATTATGTTTAGTGTGTTTATGTGTGATTTTTTTCAAGAAAATCCCAAAGAGTCACACCTTGTTTCTATTAAAATAATTTTTAAATACCTCAAATATACCACCAATTTAGGACTATTTTACACAAGAGGACAAACATTTGATTTAGTAATATATTTTGATGCTTCTTTTGGGGGATGCAAGTTAGATAGAAAAAGAACCTCTAGAACATGTCACTTTTGTGGCAAGTCTCTAGTTTTATAGTGTAGTAAAAAAGATTTTTTTTCATTGACTACTATTGAAGCTGAGTACATAGCTGTAGGAAGTTGTTTTGATCAACTTTTTTTGGATGAAACACACTCTACTAGACTATAGATATCAATTATGACATGTCCCCATAAACTATGACAATACAAGTGATATTAATATTTCTAAGAATCGTGTTTCTCATTATAGGAGAAAGCATATTGATATAAGACATCACTTTTTTGAGATACCATTTTCAAAAAGGATATATCACTCTTGAATTTATTGGCACAGAACATCAGTTAGATGATATTTTTACTAATAATTTGAATTCTAAAAGAATGAATTATATAAAACATTGAATTAGGAATGGAAAAATTTGGTTAAATTTAATTTTATATAGAATTCCATTGTGGTTGATATACCGTTGGTTTTTCATGCCATTGGCTATCTCATCATTGGCTTGTCATACTGTTGCTATGACGTGTCATTTTCTATCACACTATTGGTTGTCATACCATTTCTATGTCATGTCTTTGGATGTCACATTGTTTCATTTCATTCCTTTTAAATTTTTTCTATTTCTCAGTATTTTTAACCACCGATTTATTTCTCGGTTTATGTTATATTTCTAACCCAATGTGTGTTTTCCTAAGATTTCGATTTCAAGTATTAATTAAAGTTTAGAATACCTAATACCCCATAAAATATTAAAGTGACATAATAAATATTCCCAACATACCTTGATCCATGTGTGATACTATCAAATATCTCTTAATCATGGTGAAACACTTTGCCTATCACATTTCAAATATTCCCTTACCCCATACCAAGCTTTTCGATCCAATATAAATTCTGAGAATAAAGCGTGATTTTTTTATTTCTCTAATATGATTAAATATTCTAATAATTAGAAGAAAGAGTTGAGTGTAGCTTCTCTAGTTTCTCTAGTTTCTCCAGTCAACCCTGATCTTTCCAACATAATTGTTTTACTGGAAAAGAATGTTGAATAAACTATTGTCCAGTAAGTATTTGGTACTCAAAGTTTTTCATAATTAGGGACAGATAGAGTGGTTTTATTCTAACAAAAGAGATTTCTAAACTAATATGGTCTATGAGTTTTATAAGAATGTTTATTTTTTTATTAATATGGTGGTGATTGGATCAGAAATTGTGCGAAAAGGACATTATTTTGGTTTTTCATCAATGAAATGGGATAAATGTTTAGGTGTACCTCATGATGGATCTTATTATGATTACCAAGGTAGTATTCCAGAATTCACTGATTTTTTTATATATGAGGATTATCTTTTTGTGCTAACAGGAGATGGAACAACCCGAAGGCCTATTACCTATGAGCTGGATAGAGAATGTAGGCTACTTTTTTTGTTTGTACATCACGTGATTTTCCCAAGGAAGGGTGATTTAGTAACACTAAGGTACCAAGATGTGTATCTTCTTTCTCTGATGATAGAAGGTCGAAAGATCAATATTTTTAGACATATCATGGTGCATATGTGTGATATGACCATGAAATCCTCTAGATTTAATTACTTGATCTACTTATAGGTGATCTCTTCTATGTTGAAGGCCAAGGGTCTAGAAGCTAGTGATGAAGTGTCTACTATAGATCGTGGTGGTTTCTGTCTTAAAAGTGATACTTTTTCAAGAATTAAAATTAGTTGTAATGCCTAGAATAAATAGTGGGTTGGTGATTTTGAGAAGTTATATGTTAAGTATAATTCGGTTGATCATCCAACTAGACCAAAGGATAAAGATGATATATGAATAGAACCTAATAAAGCGGTTGAATAATTTGATGAAGAGAATAAAGAAACTATTGTTGAAGAAGATGAAATAAAACCATCTATGGATATAGGGAATGCCATAATTTTCCTCCCAAAGCTTCTCCCATTACCTTTGGAGCTCTTTGTCCACCAATGAGGTTTCCAAAAATAGAAAAATTGGTTAAAAATGATGAGGAAGATATTGTTCTCTCTGGAGAGGAGAAGTATAAAAGCTCCAAATCCACTAATGATGATAATGATAATGAGGAAGAAGGAAAGGAAGAATAATATTAGAATGTAAGTATAGTTGAAGACTCTGAACAAAGTGGTTCTAGTGGGTAAATCAAAAGAAAATAAGTGGAGATGCATCTAGAGCTTCGGGATGCACTTGTTGAGAGGGAGAAATCCCTATCTGTTGAAATTTTTTATAAAGATCCAACTATTAATGAATTTTTTGATAGTTAATTTTATAATGGTAAAGAAGTATCTAATTTTTTTATGGCTAAGAAAGTGGTAGTTATATCTACTATAGAATTGCATGTAGCTGAATAAGAGAGAAAAGAGCTTATTGGGGAAGAATTTAGGGATAAACAGTTAGTTGATTTAAATGTTCATAAGCCTCTTGTGGTTGAGAATGTGAAAGGTGAATCCACTGATGTTGTTTGGAAAAAATGATGTTCTGAAGCTAAATGTACCTACTATTGGTTCATAGTTAGAAGCTAAGTCTTCTAATGCTACAATATAGAGCTCAAATGCTCCAAATTTAAAGGAAAACACTACATCCATTGTACAATTTGTATTTGTAAGGATTTCAGATGTTCTCTGACATGTTGTGATAGTGATGGTTTTATTTTTTTTTTGGTCCCTACTATTACTTCTCTAGTAGTTTCTGATGTTTCTACGAGATGGGTTGATCCCATATTTAAATAATGGGGAAAATTCAGTAAAATTTCGCTAAAGAATGATAGACAAGAAGTTTGAATTGAAGGATATACTAAGGGATCCTTATTAGCTTAAGTATATTTTGATGTGATATTGGAAAATTCATCTCCTCTCATAACCCCTTAACCTGAGCATACTCTATCACCTGCTTCTATTCTAGTTGACTTAGTCACTAAAGGTGACATGGATGCTTTTGGTAAGATGTTGATGTCTGATTTTTCTTTGAAGTTAAAGAATATACCCCCTTCAGAGAATTCCATCGATGAGAAAAATTCATGATACTTATTTGATTTAGTTATTCAACATATAAAACCTAATATGATGCATCACATTTATGAGATAAATATTGAGAATAAGTGGCTAAGTAGTGAACTGGAATATCTAAAGTCTATGGTTGAAGAAATGAGATCTGAGTTTAAAGCTTCCATGACTTGTATCCTTAAAATTCTTAAAGATACATCTTCTGATACTTCTATTGTTTCTACTACTCCTACTCTAGTGTTTGATGTTGATCAGTTAAGGATAGTTATTAGAGATGTGCTGAGAGATTCTTCAATCAGTGCTTCAGGAAGTGTCACTGATTAGCCTTAAGAGACTTTGAACATAATTTGGTATAACTTGGATCGTGATATCAAGTTAGTTACTAGATATCCCTATAAAATGAAACCTGATAGGGAAACTATAACCAAGTGCATTAAATACTATCTATCTTGGATTTATACCAAGAAATCAATGGATGAAATTTTAAAATTCTAGGTCAAAATTTTGAGAATGCTTCCTATGACTTAGTATTTCAAAGAACAAGTAAGATATCTCAAAGAGATGACTCCTGTGTTAAACTTTTTTAAAGAAGAGAAGGAATATTTCTTTAGTGTAATGGAAATGGGTGAAAAAATAATAATGGATTTTATAAATCTCATGAATCTTTTTCTTCATGTTCATGGACAAGAAATTGTTGCTCAAGAAGTTGTACTCATTTTCTTGAATTGTCTCTATGACTAAGGGTTACTAGAGATCCTTTATCTCCTTTTCCTTCCATATTCCAGCCTTTTCCAATGTCTCATACTCATGCCTTAAGAAAAATCTGGTCAGTTGTGATTGTGGAAGATCATTCTTGGACTATAGCTGGACTCCCCTCTGGCATTCCTTCTATTTTACCTCAAGCTAATCCTACTACCTCAGATAAGGATTAATACCAAGCTAAGGCTAAAGGTAATGGACCAAAAAACACTTATTAAATCTTGAACCTTACTTTTATTGGACTTTATGATTTTCATTGATGGGACATGGGTTTTAATAAATTTTTGGTAATAATTTTGAATGCCTATGATATTTCTTATTCTATTGTTTTTAACCTTATTTTTATAATGCTTTTCTTTACCTATTTGATAATCCCAAATGTTTGAGAATTCTATCATATTAGAATTATTTACTGAATTTATGATTTATTATAGTGTTATTTCTATGTTAAATTTTGATACTATATTTTGTAAATATTTCTATTCATGATACTTACCTTTGAAACTTTCTATTTTTATATTTTTCTTTGATACCATATACACTTACTGGGAATGTTATGTTCTAATTTATACTACCTTGGATATCATGTTTAAAACATTTTAATAATTTTTATTCTATGATTTGTGATCATCAAAAAGGGGGATATTGTTGACCTCCTAGTTTTAATGATCAAAACATCATGATCCAAATGCTATTTATGAGTTTCATGTTTCTCTGTAAGTAATTTGTATTCAGATCCATGTGAAAAAATTATCTAAGTAAGAGTCACTGTTGAAATTGGTGCCACAAACTCAATACACTATTTTCCATGACACACCGCTAGCATAAAAATATCTCTAATTATAAGATACCTCCATGATATCACATCGCCATAATGTCATAATATTGGAATGAAATGTTGAAAAAGTCTGAAGATGCCGTCAGTCGACACACCATCAGGATTTCATGATGACATAATGAAAATTTATCTAAGTACAAGATACCACCAGATGAATCATTGTTGACATCATACCATCAACACATAATTTCATCCAAGTCTAAGACACTTTCATATCACACACTACCATACCAGACACCACTAGTTGGCATGTCGCCGATGTGGTGGAAATTTGGCTAAGTCTAAGACACTGCCAGTATCATACCACCAGCAGCATACCGTCCTAGTGAGACACCAACAGTCTAAGACATTGCTACTATTTTCCTTAACTTATATTTTTAAATCATATTATTTTAATAGAAATATTTATTGGAGTTAATTCCATTTACTAATTTCAGTTATTGTCTCTTAAATGATTAGTAGAAAACATTAAAGAGAGTGTCAGGCAATACAGTACGAGGAAGAAGTTGTCACATATATTCTCCTTGTTTCTGCCAATAAAATTTCAATAAACTCCCTCATGAAAATATAAACATTCTAAAGAAATAGATGCAATAGTGGAATCAGTGAACTGATAAAAATTTTAGAACCTGAACTGAATGAGCATAGTTAGAGTTGAACCCATTTGCAAACAAGAATAGCTCACCTACTTCAAGAATTTGACTAGGAAGCCTAACTACACATTCAAATTTTATAATTTAATCCAGTAAAGAACAAGAGTCTATGACAATATATTTTCCTGATGCTTTTTCAAGAGAACATGACTCAAGATTCACTACTAAATCAAATCAAGAGTCACATGCTTCATTTCAACAAACCAAGCACTTCTAAACTCTACTCTTACAGATTTATCTATCCTATTTTCTTTAATTAGTTTTTTAAAAGTGTGTTCTATACTCTATTTAATATACATACATCGTCTCTTGTACTAATATATAAGATACTCGATATCTTCTCTAACTCTTTTTATATTTTTTTCTCCCATAGATAAGAGTGCTAGAGGTGCTTGTGTGGCATGTTTACTTTTTTCCCGCTTATAACTGTGGAAGAGGTAATGTGTGTCCTAGATAGTTGTAAACTATTTTAAACCCAATACATGTTGTGGAACATTGTATTTATTTGATATAAAGTGCTTGGTGGCGGTTGATCACCATGTGGAGAGGACTAAGTCTGGACTTGAGACTGAACCTCTTGTAATCATTCTTTCTACTGTGTGTTTTAATTTTTTTTACGTTATTTTCACTTTAAAACTAAAAATTGTTTTAACAATAAACAAAATAAATATTTGATTGTTTATCTTAATTTTTTTTCACAAAGAATTTTGATCAAGTAATCTAATTTCAAAGGATCTAATAATATTGTATATTGTTTATCAGAGATCTATAAATATTTATAGAAATCTTTAGAAAGATTAAGTTTTATATCATAAAACTTATTTTGATAAATTGGTCTGTATATAAATATTTGGGGGATTTCAAACTTATCCAATTTATATAGAAATTTTAATTGGGTACCCAATTCACCCCCACTCTTGAGATACTCACTCCGGCCAAAAAACACCATGAAAAGGTTTTTCTTTTAAATAATAATATTTTAACTTTAATAAAAATATATTAAATCCTGAAATAAACATATTTCATCAAAGAGTTCCATAAAAAAATCATAAGAAATCATAAAAAAAATAAATCATGATTTTTTCTGGAAAAATTATATTTATATGACTCATAATCACATAGAATCACCCATAATGAAATAAAATTATTAGTTAATCTGAATAACCCTTAATAGAATAACATCACCAGTTAATTACCACATAACTTATCTATAGAATAAACCATTATCATTTGAATTAGTGGGATATAACTCTGTATCTCCCATCATCATAAATAATTTTCAAGTACCAAAACATGAATAAAATATATATGAATACATTTTCAACCAATGAATATAAACATTAAAGTTAACCCCAATGAATCAAATAGAATGGGTTAACCAATTTCATAATTAGAGAAAAACAAAATTGAAGTATAGTATTTATTAATAAATATCAATAAATTTTTGAGAAATAATGTTATTATCATAATTTTGAGAGTTTTTTAGAGAAATAAATTAAAACATTTATAGAAAAAGTTTAAAATAAACCTCGTACAAAGATCATAACATGTGAAGTTAGAATCAGTATATAAATATATTATATGATATAAATGTAAATACTCATAAAATGAGAGGAAATATGATATAAAATAATTAAAGGATATGATATATACAATATTAGAATAATATAGTCAAATAATAAATAAAATAACATAATGAAATAAAATTGATAAGAATCCTTTTACCTCATCTCTTTACACACTTTTTATGTCCTATAACTTCCAAAATAATAAAATTATATTAATTTTATACTTGATTAATAAATTTTTCATATTCATATCATTATTATTAATCTATTTATTTTTATTATTACCTTTTACTATTCATTTATTGAATTATTTTTATTTGTTTCTAGCTTATTGAGCTTGTTCGGTTCAAAATTCCAAAATAGATTCGGTATAATGTAATCATGAAATGATCATTGTATGAGGGTTCCATAATATATATAAGCTTCAAAGTAAATATTTTATATAATTATATAATAATTTTATTTTAATAGATTTTTAGAGAGTTGTGGTTTAGAAAATATTCCTCTCTAATATGGTTTTAGAGGCCTAAAAATGAATTCAGTTGTTTACTTTTTATATCATTATTATCAAGAAGAATTAATCAATATAAAATAATATAAAATAAATTATTTTTCTATTTATATAATATTAAATCATAAAATAAATTTTTATTAATATCTATAAAATAATTAACTGAAAAATAAATCCATAGAATTTGCTCAGGTAGCCTAAAGTCACTACAGGTGAACGATGTGTTCAAAAAAAGATTAGAAGAAGTAGAAAACTAATAAATATTTGAGTTTAAAAAAACATTAAAGTGGAATTATAATATTTTTTTAAAATTAATTTTAAATTCATCCCATAATGTATATTGGGTAAGAGGAGATTATAAAAGAAAATACATGAAATTTGAAACATTTAATTCAACATAGGAATGGCTTATCAAAAGGGTTCAATGAGAGGGAATGGGTGATATCTCATAAATAATGGATAAGAATGGTTCTTATAACATGATAATAGAATTATATAAGAAAAAAATATGTGGTTTAAAAAAATTAATGAAAAGTGATCTTTAATAAGAAAGGGAAGATTGAGTTAGGAACCCATGCCTGGATCATTGAGTTGCCTCATTTAGATTGTTTCTAAATCCATTAGAGAAGGGAATTTTTGGCTAGTATAAAGTCCTATGAATGTGTAAATAGATGTTTAGAGAGGTATTTGGGTAGAATATTTAGTGAAAAAAATACTTGAAGTGTTTTTTGGAAATAGTATAATGAGTCCCATTTTATAGTTAATATTTTATGGTATTTTCACAAATATTCAATCTTTAATGATAAAAATTATAATTTTGAAGTGGAAAGTGGATATTAAATGGACATAAAAAGATATTTTTCATCAATTAATCATATAAACATGTGTCAAGGTAATTTTTTGTTATTTTATTAATATTTTACAAATCATTTTTAGCAAAGAAACTCATTTATTTAGATTTATAGAGTTATTATTAGAATTTTAGTTTAAAAATATATATATAATTATGAAATTAAATTTTTAATATTTATATCAATTATTTATATTAATATTTATCCCTTATGGTAAATAAAAACTTATCCTTTCAAAATATTATCACTAATTCACTATTTTTTACTTTCTTATTGTTGTCTAAGAACTACATTAGAATGGATAAATAGTTTCATATTTATCTTGACATAAACATTAATATATATTAAATGAATAATTTTTAATTGATATTTTTATTATATTATACTAAAATACTTATTCCATAGGTTTATGAAATGTTCTATATAATTTTAGATAAAAATGATATAACAATAAGAAATTTTCATTTGAACTCAAACTCTTATATTAAAAAGAGTTCAAGTGTGTTACATAAACTATAATCAATTCGAATTCAAATTTTTACTTTATAAATTAATATATTTTTTATTTTTATAATTTTAAGGAATTATGCATGTTTCTAAAATATTTTATGCCACTGTAGACAAAAATATAATAATATGAAGTAGAACTCCACTTGAACTCAAATTATTTTTAAAAAGGAGTGAGTTAAAAAACTCAAACCAATTTAAATTCATATATTGACATAAAAAATATATTATTAAGTATTTTAGTTATTTTTATATGTTTTAAAAATTTCTTATCCATTTCATAACTTTCTAGACACACATTTAATAATGGATTGAAGAGTTTGATTCCAAAATGAACTCTTATTTTTTCTAAACAAATTCAACATCATAACTCTACATATAATCAAATAGAATTTTAATATTGAACCTTTAAATAATAATTATATATACCTATAATTTTTTAACATATTCAATATATTTTTTCAATTGTTATTAAATATTCTAGATATTTATAAATTCATAAGTAATATAATTCAATTTGAATTCAAAATCTTATTTTTAAAAATAATTCAAATTCAAATGTATATCTCAAATTATAAATAAATTGAATTAAAAAATTTACTTTAAAAATTTATAATGTAGATCTTTAAAAAAACTAAAATAAAAAAATAATTTGTAATCTTTACCATAATTTTTCATTGAGATGGTGAATATATATCATATTTACTATTTTCATTCATACCTTCATATTTATAAAAAAAAATACCTTATAGTTAATTTAAACCAAAAGATTTAAAATACAATATTAATTTTATTAAATTCATATTATGAATATTAAATAATTAATCATTATATATTAAAATATTTTTTTTCGAACAACAGATATTTCTTTTCAAATAAAAAACAATATTTTTATTTAATAAATTGATGAATTTATTTATAAGGTTGTAATAATAGTAAATATAAAGGGGGATGGAATCAATATCTCCCATTGGTTAAGCTCTTATATAGAAATATATTCCACTAAAGTATTCAAATAGCCCCATATGAAGCTCTATATTAGAAGTAATGTATAACTCCGATATATTGGGATGAAGTTGGAGAATCAAAGTTTTTTGAACTATATCATATACAATGTATGATATAGAATTTTTAATCCATTCATCAGCACATTAAAGCTACTCGAGGTCAATAAAAAAGATATGTTGACAATTATTGAAAGGCCTTGGATTTTGAAAGTGGAGATAATTGTTCTGTAAAATATCACATTGGAAGTGAGTCGTATGGTTTTTAATTAAAGAAAAACTCATCCATAAGTACATTGGACTCTTTGAGATCCTTGATCACAAAGGAGGTATGGCCTATCATATAGAATTTCCACCAATATAGCTCAAGTTCATGATGTGTTCCATGTATAACTCCTAAGGAAGTACATACCCAGTCCCCTATATGTACAGAATTCATAGGTTGTACAACTAGATCATGAACTCAATTGTGATTAGAATACAATGAATATCTTTCACTATAAAGATATATTTCTTCTAAAAAATACAACTCACCATGTCAGATTGATTTAGTGGAATCAAAACTATAAAGAAAAAATGAGAACCTAAGGAACCAATGAAATAAAAATACCCTCATTTATTATCATCTGAGGATCTTAGTTGAAATATCAAGGATGAAATTTCCAAAGTTGTGAATAATGTAACATCCCAAAACCTTTATATATGTTGAATTTGGATTCTCAAAAAATAATTCTTATTATATTTAGGAATATAATATAGTTTTAAAATATTCCCACATAATTTTTTATTTCATCAATTTGGAACATTAAATTTATAGAATAATTATATCCATAAAAATGGAAACTAGTTTTGCGTGACATCAAAAAAAAACAAGTTAAACTAGAAAATATGGATAATGTCAATCTCAAAAAATTAAAAACACTTGTGAATAGAACTGTAAAAAATAGATATAACAATACTAATATGATCAAAAAAATATAAATGAAAAATGTATAAACATTGAGTAATTGAGGTGAATGATTAATGAAAGAATTAAAGGATATTTATAAATGGTAATATGATAGTTGTAATAGTAAATTTGTTGTTGGGAATAGTAACATGCCCATTTGAAATGGTAACATGACTATTGGAAGAGTAAGTTGACCTAAAAAAGTTAAAATATTTTATAAATAATATTTATCATTAATATTTTAAGATGATATAAATATTATAATTCTATAAAATAAGTATTAATATTAAATAATCCAATTAATTATACATGCTTTTTTTAATAAAATTTATTTTAATGTATTTCCTAAATATCATAAATTTATGTTAATAATTAAAATTAACTTTATAAGAAAATTATTTTGATAAATTGAATTTCGTTTTTATACTGATTAAATTATAATTTTATAAGGTTGGATTTTTTGGTAACTTTTAGAAAAAAATTGATTTTAGTTGAATAATAAAAATACAATTTTTACATAACTTATATGATTTAATTATATAATTAAATGTGTAATAATGACATAATAAATTATATAGCTTTAGCACCAACCAATTTATTTTTTAATAATTTAAATAATTCATGAAATTCAAATTATAAACTTGAAAATTATTTTCCAAAGTCAAAAGTATAAAATAAAAAATTAAAAAAATCATTTTGCCTCAATCCTTTTTAATGAACTAATGAATTAATTTCTAAAGGTTTTGAAATTAATAAAAACATATATTTATAACCAAATCTAATTCATATTCTAAAAACATTCACAAATACAATCTTTACCTTAGATATTATATTTTATTTTTTGTTTTATCCCAAAAACACCTCTCTCTCCTCAAGTATAAATACAACCTCTCCCTTCTCTTGGAAAATCACTTCACGTCCCCTTACCAATGCCAAATACCTACCCAATTTTCATATCTTAATCCACTTAACATCCTTAGTTTCATTTTGTAGTTATATTATTACATAATTTCAAGGATCTAAGAGTCTTAGAAAGGGAACGACATAAATGAGGTAATATTTCTTCAAATTTTCGCATTTATTTTAATAATATCTTTCTCAATCCTTATATTATTTTCTATACAAAATCAAATAAAATTAATTAATTATAATTTTAAAATTTTATTGAGGATATCAACCTAGTATAATTAGTGAATTTGAAACATATTTATATGTTATACATCTCTCACATCCCCATTGGACAATGTCCCATTAATGGTCAGTTAACTTCCAACAAAGATGTTTCTAATTGTCTTTGTATAAAAACAGTTATAGATGGTTATAATAATTTATTTATAATATATAAATTTATAAATATATTAATTTCTAGTATTATGGAGTTAATTTTTCTAATTTTTAAGTATTAATAAAATAGGATCATGAAACTGAAGTAAGATAGGATATTTTAAAGAAAACTAAATATAAAAACATTCACATTTAATAAATAGAATTTAAATTTTAAATAAAATTATTATAATTGAACAATAGTGAAAAAATTAACATAATTTAATTATTTTTTCACACTTTAATAAACACAAGTTCATTATATATGTGATTGAAAAGTGATGAAATAAATTAGAGCCTAAGGTAATGTGAATCTTGAACCCAACTCTTTTTTGGGTTTATCACTTCTTTCTCTTTATTTTTAATGTGGAATCTTCTAAATACCTATAATAATCCATTTCACTCTTCTTTACCAATTTATTTCTCTGGGACATGAATTCTTTACTTCATAGATATTATTTCAAATAAATCTATAGTGATTTTCCAAAATATTTTATTCTCTCAAACATCTCATTGATTCCTTTTAAGAAGTTTCTTCCTATCACCATAACCAATGATATTTTATAAAATAATATGATTTCTAAAACAATTTTGTTGAATTATTATTTTATGAACCTAAATGTTTATTCAATGATATGTGATTCGCTACACTTTTATAATATCCATTCCCTTTCCATAGGTTTATTTCACATCAATCATTGCAATATATTCCCTTTCTATGTGGAATGAATGATTAAGATCATTTAATGATATTATTAGTAGTCACAAAATTATATAGGATAAAATTAATTGTCTAATGTGATATGTCTCATAATATTATCTATATTATGTGTGAACATGATTATATATTTGTTCACAATTATTATGTTATAATTAATGAATATAAGTTATGTATTAACATGATGATAGCATTATACAAAACTTATGTTGCATATTTTACCACTATGTTATGATGTTTCATTATAATGAATATTCCACAATCTATACCTTTTTAAATTTTTTCTTCTATTCTTATGATGGTTATGATTATCCTCACCCATATACTATTGATTCAAGTCTTTTATTCATTCCATGTTATTCCACACCTTACTGGTATTTTAGATCACCAATTTGTTTTACCTATATCCTTAGGTGAATATATATAAAAAAATAATATGAGAGATTTTAGGAGGGATATTAATAAGTATTTAAATAAAGTTTAATTTTTATTATTTACAAGTTTTGTATTAGCCTAACTTTTTCAAGATACTGAACCTTTAGATTTTGAAATGTATTATTACTATGTTTCTCCTCTAAAATTGATGTAATAGTCATGTAATAAAAAGTTGGGTTTCATTAGATACATACATTGTGATGATGAAGATAAGAATCCAAAAATTTGTTCAAAGAAGAAAGTATTAAAATATTGTAAGGGGAGTAAAGGTGATAATTTATCTAAATTCAAGAAGTGAAATTTTTTATCAAATCATGATGATGATGATAAAAATTATTATGAAGAGGAATTTAATACATCCAATGAAGTTAATGAAAAATTACTAATTGTAAAAGTAAAGAACATGAGTTCACCAGTGATAAAATTAGTGATATTGAAAGTTATTAATAAATAAAAATAGGGTTTATTTTTAATAGAGAACTCAATTATTATCTTCAAAATATTTTAACATTTAGAAGGAGAACAAAAATTTATAGAAAGATTATCAATATTTAAAAAACAATGATTCTATTCATGCTGAAAGTGAGTCAAAGATACTAAATGTGATGGATAACTTGAATAAGTTTATCAATTAAGAGAATACTTTGAAATAATACATAGAGGATAATTTTATAGAGAACAAGAAATATCATTAATTTATTTTAATAAAAATGAAAGAGGTCAAAGGATGAATGAATAAATTCAATTTTAACTTCAAACAAATTTTGAAGGAAATTATAGAAAACCTCAAGGAGAAGATTAGTGAAATAGTTTATGTTTCTAAGAATGATGAAATTCAAGTAAGAAAAAAATCACATTAAAATATTGAAAATTTTCTGGAAATTTTTGGTGAAAAGAATAATTCAATGATACAAGTGAATAATGTGTGATTTATGTAAAAACAAGATGATTATCCAAAGTTTAAAAATTTGGTAATGAAAACATTAGTGTATAAAATGAAAAAAATTGTAAAACTAAAATTTCAATAATGAATTCAAGAGTGAGGACTAGATATTAGGGAGTATATCATAAAAAAATTACAAAAAGGGTCTAATTGTTTTTTCAAAATATGGAGGAAGCATAAGTGTCAACATATGGATTTCAAGCAATTTTTAAAAGAAAGTATTCATTTTATGAATACGGTTGGAATTGTGGGAGATTTATGAACATGTAAAATAGATATTGGATCAATTTGAAATATTTATATGATCCTATAATATTCAAGAGATAAATTTTTATGGAGATTAAACCCACTTAAATAATGAATGTTTAGAAACAATTAGAAAATTATAAAATAAAAGCTGGGAAAACTTTTCAATTATTGAAAGAATCATGTGAAAGGTGTATTCAACTGGGTCACTCTACTGAATATTGTCTCACCATTCTACCTTCCCAACTGATTATGAATATTAATAATCAAAATTATCATAATAATAAATTCAAAGGAAAATATAGTGCATTAGTTGTTGATGTTTTACTCAAAGTGTTACAAAAAGAATGTCTATAGATTTTAGATAGTGTATTTATTTTGAACATGATAGGATATTTAAATGTCAAGAAGAATGAACATGAGCCTCAACCTAGTTGGTGAGGACTCCTTAATTGAATCCACGAGACCTGGGTTAGAAACTAGGCTGAGGCATATTTTACAGGTACTAGAGCAGTACTGTAGCAGGCACTGTAACAGTACTATGTGGGTACTGTGGCAGTAATGTAGCAGATATTGTTCGGTATTGTAGAAACTGAAACTATTCACCTTGGGCCACCAGATTGGTCTTGGAGTCCTTAAGGCCTTAGGTCCACCCAGTCCTTTGGGTTAGTAAGGCTTTCAGGCCACCTTTAATGCCTTCGGGCCACATGATAAGTGTTGTTTCCCCAGACAGACTCTACAAAAAAAGGAGCATCCCCAGAGAAATATTTAGATCAAGTGCACTCACTAGAGAGGAACTAAATGCATTTAGAAGAATGAGAGGGTATGGTTACACCATCGGGACTAGAATGTGGTTGTACGGGAATCCTAGCCATACATCCATGCGAAGGTGGAGAGCTACCATCACGATGCAGATGCGGGGGAGGGGCAATTCCTTGTAGTTATAGTCTAGTTGAATTCCCTAAGACCTTCGGGTCATGTAATATCTTAAGCCTACGGGCCATATAATCTCTAAGCCTACGGGCCTTGTAAGGGTTCCCCCTTAACCCTTGAAAGTGGTGGTTTTCAAAACTCAATAAAAATGAAGGAATTCAGGCCATTCAGGTCAAGAAGAAAGTTTAGAAATGAAAGTGCTGATTAATGAATTCTGAAAATGATGGCTCATATAAAATTAAAATATTTTGATCAAAAAGTATCAGCAAAGAGAATTTAAAGTCAAATAATATGTTATAAATTAATGTTTTAAAAAACTACTTATTATATGTATCTCAACTTTATGATAAAGTAAATGAAGTTTTGTTTTAAAAATATGGGTTCTTGGGGAAGATGTTGAAATATGGGTATGTATTAAAGATAAGAAAATAAACTGAGTCATCTTGTTTTAGTTTGGTGATGCTAAAAATTCATACTAATAAAATGTAAAGGAGGAACATCAGTTCTAGCATAGAAGGCTTGGTCGTATTAGTAAAAAGAACATGATAAATATTACCTGAAGATAGAATGTTCAGGATGATCCAATTTTAAAGAGACAAAGAATTTGTATGTGCTTTATATTCCAAAATGGGAAGATTATTAATTCTTTAGATAACAAAGTGGAGGTTCTAATAATCTGACACGTTGGAGCTCATTAATTCAGATATGTGTGGTCTTATGAGGATGAAATATTTAAGGTAAGATAAGAATTTTATTTCTTTTATATATGAATTTTCTCATATCACATGCATTATGTTCATGAATAATAAGTCATAGGCTTAGAAAATGTTTAAGGATTTTAGAAGTGTTGATAAAGAGTGTTGTTTCTCCTTGAATAAGATCTGAATAGATAATTATTATAAATATACTAGTATAAAATTTAATGTTTTGTATGAGATTCATCATATTCATCATGAACTCAGTGTACCATATATATCATTACAAAATGGTGTTTTTGAATAGATGAATTGAATTTTGGTGGATATGGATCATACTATATTGATTGAACATGATAATTCTCCTTATTTATGGTGATATGAAATTGGTACAATGGTTCATATTCAACATCATTATTTATTTTTGAAAAATAAGATTTATAACTATAAAATATTTATTATAATAAGTCCCCTAGATTTAAATACTTATATATTCTTGGTATCTGGGAACTTTAATCAAAAAGGAGTTGATGGAATCTTCCTTGATTATCCTCCAAATATAAAAGGATGTCACTGTTATAATAAAGATAAAAGGAAGATTAGGTATATCTTTGATATATAGGTTTTTTAACACTCAAAGATTAAAATTAAACATTAATAAGAATGTTCTATAATTAAATATAATGAAGCATATTTAGTTGAGAAATGAGGTTAAGTTTCTAAAAATAATAAGAATTTAGAATAAGTGCATATTAAAGCTATTGATTCAATCATTTATAGTGATGTAGAGAAACATTTTTTTACTCATACAAGGTTGGGAAAGCATATAGAGGTAAAAAATATCATTATTGAACGAGGAAATATCAGTTATACTAGATTAACTTTGATGATATCTACATATATATCATTATTTTATAAAGTTGAACTAATAGATATGAAATAGGTTTTGGAGAATCAATAGTGGATCAATGATATAAATGAGGAATTAGATCTTATTAAGAATAATGATACTTAGGAGTATATACCCAAGCCAATAAATAAGAATAGTATCGAAACAAAGTGGGTGTTTTGTAATGAGATTAATTAAAGAGGATAAATAGAAAGAAAAAAAGGAAGGAATTGTGTTCAAAGGATACTTATAGAATGTAGGGAACACTTTTTATGAAACCTTCACATTGGTTTTTAGACTAGATACCATTAGTTTATTTCTTGTTATTTATTTTATTTTTATGGTTAGGGGTCAATCCCCCTTTATTGATCATGAAAAAGAGATACCTCTTGTTATTTCTTCACAAAGGCACTATAAGATATTCAAAATGTATTTTAATCCATCCTTTCTCAATTGGGAGATTTAATTGAAAGTTGACATTGTGAAATATGATGGTTACTTACATTGAGAATATGGAGGATTTTTTTCAATCTAAAGATGGCTCCATCTAGGTTAAAACAATCCAAGAGATCATGGTATTCAATGTTGAATTATTTCTTGAAGTTAATAATGTTCAATAAGGGAAGAGTAAACATAAATATATATATTAAAGATGAAAAAATAGGTATCACTTATTATTATTTTCTATGTTGATGATATTATATTTTCTAGAAATAAAGAATGCATGTGAAAATAGTATTATTTAGAGATGAGAAGGATGTTTTATATTTCCATTCTTGGTGAAATTAGTTAATGTTTGGGATTAAAAATTTCTCAATAGGAATTACATATTTTCTTTATTAAGTGAAATATACCTGATATAATTTAAAAATGTTTTTCATAGGGGATTTGAAGCAGGTTTTCAACCCAATTTCAATGGGAATGAGTATTTTATAAGATGAAAAAAGGAAATGTAGTTAATTCTAGAGAATTTGAGAAACTAATTGGGATTTTTCTTTATAAGAAATCTTTAAGGCCATATATAGTGAACGTTCCTACATTATGGTCCAAATATTAAATTGAACCAAAAGAATCTAATTTAATTACTATAAATAGAATTATTAGGTATATTAAGGGAGTTGTGGATTGTAGATGTAATGTCCCCTGATATGTAACTCTCTCATGTGGCTGAAGTGGGTTGGTTATGGACCTCAATATCAACTCCTCAGGCACTTGAGGCTTCTGACTAGTAGTGAGGGTGTGATAACTATATTAGGGAGACTATACCCGGTAGTTACAGATCTACAACATAGTAGAAATAAGAAATAATAAATAAATAAATATCAGAGTAGTGGAAATAATAAAAACAATATAATACAGTAAAAAATAAAATAAATATAACCAACTGGATAATCCAAGAAATAATAAATGTATAATGTAAAGATAATATTAATTTAATTTAATTACATATATAATGAAAATAAAATACTATATGACTCAAAAAAATACTCAAATGTTCTTGATATAGAGACCCATATCGGTCCCATCTCCAAACAACAACCCATCCAACAAACAACAATCAATAGCATGGTCATTTTCCCTTGTCCAAACCTACATCCATGTAATGTGATTGGGCTCCAAATGGTGGCTTGAATAGGGTGTGAGTATAAATCATTATGTCGACACCATCATATCTACACATAATCATTCTGATAATAAGGGAATACAATAATGCAATAAACATGTGTATTAATTAATTAATTAATTAAATCAATACCATATCAACCAGGTTCGGCTCCATGCTATAATATCTCTAATAATTTCTTCTAACCATGACAACCATAATTATATTACCATGTTATATTATAGTCTTCTTTGGATCTATACTAGAATATCTATTAATATATTTTCTAATCATTCCAACCCTAACCACATAACCATGGTAAATCATAACCTGCTTCATCTCTATGAAATAATATCTCTGAGAATGTCTCACCACCATTCTAACCATAATCATATATACATGGTATACATGACACAAATTTGGGTCAAACTCACTATATAAGCACTTCATAATGTATCAAGGCCAATCTCAGTATATAATCATTATAGCATGTATCAGGGCCAATCCTGGTATATAAAAATTTCAACATGTGTCACTAGGCATATCCTACTATATAAGCATTACAACATATATATGGGCCTAGACAAGCATATAATCCTTAAAGAATGAACCACTGGGTATAAACCACTATATAATCATTACAGCATCTATTAAGACCAAGCCTAATATATAAGCATTAAATCAGGTATCACTGGGTATAAAAGTAAGGATATCACAATGTTACTTAATAAGGCTCAAGGTTTAATTATGAAAATTACAATTTATCTTTCAAATACAAATTTCTTTTATCATTTTTTCACAAACTAATAACATGCCATTAATTTCAATAATTAGGCCAAGATAAAGTGAATCTATATCAAGAAATCACCCAAAACTCATGTCATAAAAAACTCACATTAAGCCATTAGTCATTTCATTTTTAATCAAGGGTTATCTCGCCCAAACGGTAGCCATAATCCAGGTTATAAACAATTGGATATAATGGGATTACAAAGAATAATCCAATTAATAATTTAATTAATTTAAGTGCACTCTACATTGGAATTATTTTCAATAATACACATACTTACAAATAAATAGGCTATAGGGTTAAGGTTTAGACCCCCTGCCTTTAACTAATGATTGACCTATGCTTCCAATAGGATTCTCAAAAGTTGATAGAAGGTGAAAATGATCACAAGAATGATCATATATCATAACTGATAAAGATCAAAACTAATAATGACCATGATCAAGAGATCACACCACAATGTCTAGAGAACAAAATGAGAGAAGGGAAAACCCAAACAGAACAACTTTCTAGGTATCAATCACACAAACAGGATGTTTAGAATAGAATATGGGGTTCCCAAATTGCCTAGGAGACACCCTAGGGTTGATATGAGGAAGGTTGTAGTGGATGGAATGAAAAATCATCCACACGATACCTTTAAAAAACTGTTTAAGATAATATAAGGTGTGTAATTCATTTACACGTTGTGTGTTTATTTTTAGATGGATACACTAAAAACCCATCACCTTGGGTTAATATTTATCTTGATCAATTATTACATGACATGAATGGTTTACACGAAATGTAACCATTTTACACCATGTACAAGTTTCATGACTTGTGTCTAAAATAATGTGCACATTAGAAACCCCTTTACATGGCATGTAAATCTCCTACATATAGCTTTTAGTCCAATATCCTGCGTAAGGATCTAAAAAAACCAATTCTATCCAAATCATGGAAAACCATAATAAATACCTTTAACATGTTTATATCTAGACTCCATTAAATCAAAAAAAACATATATCCCTGAATTTTAGGTCATTTTACCCAATAAAGGCTCTCCATCTTAGAATAGGACTCTTACACTAATGCTCAATGAAATCCTCAAAGAGGGACCTACCTAGAAATAGAAAGGATTTTAAAACCTCCCCACTATATAAAATCTCATCCTTGAGATACTCCAAGCATCATTGTGGGGTATTAGTGAACATGTATGGCCACAGTTCTCAGATATCAGACACCCTCTCCCAGGTCTCCTCCTGAACTCGCCCATGTTGCCACGACACTTGAACCAAATGTATAGTCCTAACCTAGTGATACTTCTCACTATGTTCTACAATCCATATCGAATACTCATCAAAGTTATCATCAACACTAATCTCAATGTTGGTTACATCTATCACATGAGAAGGTTCTAGATAATATATATGAAGCTTTGACATGTGGAACATGTTGTGCAAAGTATTGTATCATGGTGGAAGAGACAATCAGTACACCAATAGACTGACCATATCCACTATCTCAAATGGCCCGACAAACCTGGGTGCTAGCTTTCCTTTTTTTCTAATAAAATGTCTTCCCAACCTAGGAAACACTTAAAGGAAAACACTATTATTAACCTTTAACTAAAAAGCTAATCTATGATGGTCAACATATGATTTCTTCCTACTCTACATGGTCACTAACCACAACCTAATCAATAACACCTGCTCAGTAATCTCATGTACAGGACTAGTCCCAACAAGCACTATCTCACCTACCTCTTAACCAAAAAGATGTGATAGGCATAGAATTCCTTACAAATCTTCAAAATGTTCCAACTGGGTTGATTCATAAAAGTGATTATTATATGAAAACTCTTTGAGTACCATATGATTCTTTTATGAACCACTGAAATCCATAAGATAGGTTCATAACATGCCCTCCAAAACCTGAATAGTCTTGTCAGAGTAACTGTCATTCATAGGATGAAAGGTTGGGATCAAAATAACCTACAATACTAGATCCTTATGAAGACTCTACCAAAAAAAAATATGTGAAACAATGATCTCTTTCAAAGATGATACTCCTTGGAACATCGTGCAACTGAATTACGTTGGGCATGTAAAGACTACCAAGATCATAAATTTTGAAGGTCAATCTGATAGTCAATAAGTGATCTAATTTTTTCAATAAATCCATAATAAACCATACAGAATCATTCTTATGGGTTTTATCATGTAATCATATTATAAATTCTCTAGTGACATCATCCCATTTCCACTCAAAAATAGGAAAAGACTACATGATCCCAACTGTCCAGATGCTCAGCTTTCACTTGCTGAAAAGTTAAAAATCTCACCAAAAATCTTACAACTTCATTCTTCATTCCTGACCACCATTACTTTTTATAGATATAAAGTTAAATTTTTTTCAAACCAGGATGTACCTCCCATTTATAAGCATGAAACTCTCTCATTATCTACTTGCGAAATCTCGTAGAAACTCATACTTATCCACAGAAAATAATAGAATTTCCACTACCAAGATACCATCCTAATGGTGTCTCCCCACCAAATTAGATGTCTCTCAGAACTAATCCCTCTATATCAGATAAATTATTAGTCTTTATTCAATCCAAAATCATGGTTATAACAAATGTTGAAGTCGTAGCTACTCATCCCTGAGATTCCTAAGCATCTAGATGCATTCTACAAAGAGTGTCATCATACTACACTCGTCGCAAGACTCTTGTACTACATATATCTATGTCTTATAGCTTAATACATTGAAAATGATGTTTCCCTTGTCTGGTGTATAAGCCAACTCTAATTCAAAAGATTGAAAAAACTTCACATACCTCCTCTGTCAAATGTTCAAGTCTCAATAAGAAAAGATATAGCTAAGAATATTGTGTTACATGTATACCACAAACCTCTCAACCATGAGATAATTCCTCTAGAATCATAGTGCATGTACCACATATAAAATCAGTGCATGTACCATAGATGAAACTTTCTCTGGATCCACAGACACTCCTTCCTATGGGATGGCATAGCCCAAGAAGTTCTCTTTTTTAATCATGAAATTTCATTTGGTTAACTTAGAATAAATCAAATGTTATCTCAATATAATTAGGAAAATATTAATATATTTGGAAAGATCGACTAATTTATCGGAGTAAACTAAGATTTCATTGACAAAAACCACCACAAAATGATATAGAAAAGGATGAAAGATCTTATTAATCGAGTCCATGAATATCCCCAGTATGTTGGTCAAAACAAATAGCTTCTCTATGAACTCATACAATCCATACCTTCTCCTAAAATCAGTATAAGTTATGTCCAATAGTCTCACACTCTACTGATGATATCCAAATATAAAATCGGTCTTGGAAAAGATCTTAGCACCTATCAACTAATCGAAGGGATCATTGATATGTGGAAGGGGATACCATTTCTTGATAGTCATCTAGTTCAACCTCTAATAATCCACACATAAGAATAAAGCCTAATCATCGTTATTATAAAAGAGAATTGGAGAACCCCTAGGAGATGTTCTAGCCCATATGAAACCTTTAGCTTCTAGATATTCCAAATAAACTTTCAAATCCTGAAGCTCTTCTAGTTCCATTCTATAAGGAGGGATAGAAATTGGATCTGTCCTGGTACAAACTCGATCATAAAATCGATCTCTCGCTCGAGATTTAATCCATATAACATGTTAGGAAATACATACTAAAATTATTTTACCACTGGAGTAAAAAAATATCGCTTCATTACACCATAATCTAGTGAAAGACTAGTTATTTGAACTTTAATACAATCTAATCTTCACTGAATTAGTCTTTCATGATGAGACAGAAGATCCCAATAACCATGGTGAAAATAGCTATCTCATTATAGAGATATAAATGTAACTCCCATTTGGTAATATTCAATATAATCCTAGTATATAACTAACCAATCCATACCATGAATGATATTGAATCTTTTCATTTCCAGCACAAGCGTCTCCCAGAAAGTATTAACCCTCAATCTCTAGAGAACATGACATGAAACACTCAATATTCTCTAACTACACTCCCAATGGTGTGTCGATAGTCTAAACACCATCCATTCTTTCTACATCCAGGCCCAAACAATTTATAAAAGGAGTGAATAAAAATTAATGTGGTGATATTGTATCAAAAAAATAAAAGTGAGGGTATATTATACAAGAATTGTATCTCTGACAGTAGATGTTCTTTCATACACACTAGTTCGACTAGTATGCATAACACATAGTTGGTCATCCCCACTAGCATGGGATCCAGTCTGACTCCCTCGAGATATTCCCTCTCTCTATTATTTTGGTTAAAGAATTGGGATTTCACACCCCATACCTCCACCAGAAAGTCATGTGGAACTCCATATACCTACTAGTTGAGGAGTAGCTAAGTCCATCCCAGAATCTGGTACATGTATTTATCCCCTTACACTTATCTTCTATTGAATTGCCTTATAAAACCTCTGTAGTTGGCCCATCCTGCTGCAAGAATGACACTCCAAAGTGGGGTACGGACACTGATTCCTCTTGTGGCCAATCTTCATACACTGATATCATAATAATGGAACATGATCTTGAGATGGCTTCCCATTAGCCTGACTTATCTTCTCATTTTTTTTTCCTCTGTGAAAACTGCTATAGCGGTGCTTCTTGCCACCAAAATAAGAGCTCCCAATTCTCTATGCTGAAGAAACCTGATCACTACTCAGGGCCTCTCTCAGATTCCTTTCTGTTATGAGTACCTGATTAATCACATCTTCAAAACTTATTAGACAGAACATGTTCACCTATTACTTTATCAAACAGTGAATAACATCTGGAAAATGTATCACCCTAGAGATCTCATCAGCTTCCAAAGATGGAAAAAATCACTACATGTTGGTGAAATATTTAGTATAGTCCATAACTGATATGTCCCCCTATATTAGTTGCATGAACTCACAAGTCTTATTATCCATAAATGTATCAGGATAAAAATATCTTAGGAACTTCATCTTCAATTCCTTCCAAGATATATTATCCTTCTTCCTAGATTTCTCTATAATATCCCACAAATTCTTGGCAAGACCACGATTAAAATTAACAATAATTTTTGTAAAAAAACAAGTGACATACTCAAAACACACTATGAATCATATTTAGGTACAGTTGATTCCTACATGTCATAAATCACTTATAGATCATTTTACTAAAATATCAAAACAATCTGAATGTGTTTTATTGGTTTTTAGTAAGCCAGTTATGTTTTTTACTAAAATTTCATTTCAAACTAAAAACACACATTTTGTGTCCTAACGGTCACATCATGCATCAATTTGATGTGAAACTTCTTCATACACATCAAAAATGACTTATGAATCACTTTCCTAAATTATGAATACAATAAGAGTGTGTTTTCTTAGTTTTTAGTGAGTGTCATGTTTTGAACTAAAATGTCTATTTTAAACTAATAATAGAAACTTTTAGTCATACCGGTCACACCGTGTGCTAGATTAAGGTGTGGTTGATTACTACATGTCACAAATGACTCATAAATTGTTGTACTAAAGTATCAAAACAATATTAATGTGTTTTATCAGTTTTAAGTATGTCACTTGTTCTTTTTTCTAAATTTAATGTCAATTTAATATAAAAATACATACTTAAAGTCATACCGGTCACACTGTGCATCAGAATGAGGTACAGTTGATTCCTATACATCAAAAATAACTTATAGATCGTTTTATTAAAGTATCAAAACAATCTGAATTCCACTTGTTCTATTTACTAAAATTAATGTCAATTTTAAATAAAAAAGAGACAATTTGAGTGATACTGGTCACACCATGAATCATATTGAGGTGTGGTTGATTCCTAAGCATTAAAAATGACTTATATGTAATTGTATTAAAGTATAAAAACAATCTGAATATGTTTTCTTAGTTTTGAGTAGGTTAGTTTCTCTGATACCAACTGTATTGACCTAGACAATTCATACATAGATATCATTTCATAGTAGATTAGTATTCACTACATAACACAATGATCCATGAAAGAATACTTTAGGTCTAGTGATTTTGGAAACATAGAAACATAAATAACTAGTTAATAAGAGTCTCTCAATATGTTATTATTTATTAGAACCCTTCTTATACATATCATTTTTGAAACCATTCTTCATAATCTAAGGACATGAAACATAAGAAAGGGTGATCATAGATGCTCAATAAGTGTAAACAAGGGATATATAAATGATTATATAAGGATAACATGAGCATAAAGATGTTAAAATGTGATATTCAAATTAGAAATTAATACCCTACATATCATAGATCATAATCACGAGTGATTGATCAAATCATGGTAGTTTAGAAGGCATGAATCTTAAAGGATCAAAGAATATTATAAACTAAAAACATACACTTCAATTCACACTGAGTACACTATATATCAGATTGAGGTGCGGCTGATTTAGTTGTGGTTGATTACTACACTGTTAAGGAAACTTTTCATGATAGATCTTTGGGGAAGTCATGATTTTCATTCAACTGTTGAGAAATCCCTTAGTAGATGCATCCTTACAATTCAATTTACATTTCATGAAACTAGGGGTTTCTTCTTCCACCCGAAAGGAACATGTTCTTTCTTTTCTGTCTTATTGCAGATTTTTAAATGGAAAATATGACTTCCCAAAAGAACTGTAAAAAAAACTAAATAAGAATTAGATAGAAATGATAAGGAAATTAACTTAAAAATAGTAGATAAAATGATGACAAAATCAATTAATTACAAAAGTAGTATGAATTCAACTTTATACATTATTAATCCATTTCCTTATTATCATTATCTTAGTTACAGCCTTGAATTCATATATCTCACAGGCATAAGAATCTTTGAACAAACCACCCCGACTTGAACAAAGGAATCCACCTATATAAGAAAACAATTCTTATGTGAGTAATACTAAAAATAAGTAAATTAAATATAAATATGAAATAATCCACTACTTATATAGAAGTCACCTCTTCATGATATTTTTATACATTCTTCCATCAGGTATGTTGCCCATTTTTTTATAAGAAAATCTATATCATCTTATCAATATGAGTCTTTTTGAAGTCATAGTAGTACTATAAAAATATAAATACACAAAAGATTAATAAATATTTTAAATGAAATAGTAATTATCTTAAAAAATACCTATTTAGGGATACCAGTTTATTGATAGAATATGATCTCTCTCATAAATTTACAAGCATAATAACCAAAAGATTTTCCATTTGTTTGTTTCAAAAACTGAAAAATCATAGAGGAGAATAAGTAATTTGTTTTGATATGTGTTTGGATAGTGAAATCTTATTATATATACCTTGATACTCTTCCATCCGTAGTACTTTTTATGTTCCTCATGCTTATCCCCTGGCCTCATTCCTTGTTTTTCATGATATTGATGCACCGCCCTATCATAACAGAATCCTCATTAAAACATAATCTAAATTATATAACTTTATTTTTAGTTATAAAATGTTGGATGTAGTGTATTATAAATTGAAAAACTCCATCATTTGTGGTAATTTTGTTGGATATCCATGCATTGAATATAGGAAATAAATCTTTAGAGTTTCTAAGTTGACTATAATGAGCATCCAATGTTTCTTAAAAACACAAAAAAGAATAAGTAATTAAAGTGATGAAAATATATTTTATATGATTAAATTTTAGAGTTTTACCCATTTATCATTGGTATTAATAAGATTCTTTCATCCATTTGTTTTTTTTAAACAATTTGACCAAGCCTGCCACTATTTCTTCCTCTTTTTTTGGAATCTATTTTTGGTTGTTATATAGAGGAGATGTGAGGACTAACGAGTCCAAAAAAAATTCATGGGGAAATCCCTTAAATTGTTTTTCATATATACACCTTCCAAAAATATGAAATGTATTTAATCATAATCAACATAGTATATCAGTTTTTGGAAAATAAAATAATGAAAACATACCTTATGTATACATTTACAACTGAGTTGTGTAGCCAATCATAGTCAAGGATTTTACTTAAATTATAAACACTAATGAAGTATTGAACTTCCTATCTATACATATTTTCTTCAAAATTAACTATGTGAGTATGACCATTTTTTAACTTTGTATCCATATGAACCTTTAATGATAGTAAATACAGATATAGAATGGGTAGTGTAAAGGTAATTTTAGTGGATATTTTCAATCAGATGGTCTATAATTTAGATGGTTTTGAGATGATCTTTCATTTCACCCCTTCTCTTTGTCCATCTATAATAACATTCATCGATTCAGATCTTTTTTCATTATTTTTTATAGTTTTAGCTAGAAAAATAAATTGGAAATTAATACCTCCTTGTCGAAATGTTTTTTTACAAGATGTGACGACCATGTAATGAATGTTAAAATAACTTGTTTGGCCTTATGAATATATGCCTCATCAATTAGAATAAGTATCTTAGTGCATGGCTCATGGGATATGCTAATTGACACTCTCACGTGACCTGTTGGAAGTGGTCTATTGTGTAGACTATCTTCTTTGATATTGAACACTATATCCCTCACTATAAGTAAATGGGTGGGTGTTGATAGGTATAAATCATAGTCGTTACCACCATGTAGAATATCAGTACAAGAAAGGTATAAATGTTTGTATGATTCACATTTAACATAAAAAAATTATTAGGACATTGATTACCTTGTCTAAGATAACTCTTTGAGGGGAATGGCTTGCCTCAAAACTGGTGGTGTGGGGGGATTATTAGGAAATGGTTTTTCTTTAGTTGTTTCTTCTCTTTTCTTCCCCCATTAAGGATTCTAGTATCTCACTCTTCCATTTGAATTGTTCTTCAAGGGTTTCTAGTCTTTCTCTTATCCATTTCATTTATTAACCTTGATCCTATTATTTTTTCTCAAAATATGTTTGGGGTGTCACCCCAAAATCTGCACCTCTGATGCGTCCATACTATTTTGGATTCTTCAAGGCCACTGATAGTATGTGTTCATCCGGTATAGGTGTTTCTAATTCATGTGACTATGTTGGATAGAAAATATTGGAAAATAAGTAATCATTGTTAATTAGTAGTGATTTAAAGATTTTTTTATGTCATCCTTACACATGTTTCCCACTCTTTTTGTGTGTTTTCATATATTAGTATCCCATATTTATTTACGGTAGGGGTACGTTGGTTTTGTTGCATGTTCCTTATTTTCAGCACTTAGTTGATATTTCATAAATAAAAAATTATCAATCAAAGTGATGAAACCACATATCATCATACAAAGTATTAATATCCACAATGTACATGAAAAGACACATCCACATTATGTCTAGTAAACACATACCACACTTTTGGGTTATTAGGTGTGAATAGATAATCATTGGGTGTGGGTTTGTTTTCCCTTCATCATATTTAAGATGATGCCTCATTAGAATTGTGTGAAAGACCTTGTGAATACTTCTATAAATCATTAATACATATACCTTTTGGGATTCATCTACTATAAATTAACTCTTCAAGGGACAATAAAGAGTAAGTAAATGTTTCATTATTTTATTTTTTAGTAAAATAAATAAATGATATCATAATGTTACTTAATCTCTTCCCACATCAGTTTCTTAATCCTGACTGCAACAAGGTACCACAAATCTGCATCAATCGGCACATGTTTCCAAGTAAAGATTAAAATGTAACTACTAAACATGGACTTATTGGGGTTAACATCCTAACCCTGTGTATTCCATCCAACCTCATATTTGATGCCGTTGATTTTCTCCTTAATGATTTTTTCTAAGATTATCAAACTATGACGCTCCTTTTTTTATGCGTAACTGGTCCTTCATTGCCTACCATTTACTTATATTCAATATCATCAATATGTTCCTCTGGAGTAGTATCATCGGAATGTGCATATGGTAATTGTACCTCTACACTGGAAGAAACAACAGGTTGAGAAACCCATTATTCCTTATGATTGGGAGCACCGGCACATACAGAAGGTCGTTGTTCCTCTTCACTATGAGCAGTAGTAGGTTCAGATACCTGATGTTCCTAGATATTGGGAGAACCGACACATGTAGAAGTCATTACCTACATAATTGGTTTAACATTTAATTTAGAGTACATAAATGTATTAGCGAATGGATAATAACATGAGGTAACATTATTTATATTACAAAAAAAATATCCTAATTATTGAACTCTTTTTTAAAGGATAAAGGGATTTAACCACTCGATTTACTATCTAAATCCCTTTATTGTTTCATCCTATGACAAATAAAATTCTATCTACATTAGGAATACTATGAAATGATTTCAATTTCCCAATGAAAGGGTCATCCTCATTTGAATTTTCATCTAACCTTTCAATGGTTTTGGTCGATAACTGAACAATTGACAACTTTCGTTTTGTGGGATCTGGAACATAAAATACTTGTACTACCTGTGATCCCATTATAAGCAGTTCATCTTTATAACCTTCCTTTCTAAAATCAACTTTTACAAATCCCAATTCATCTATTTTAACAGCACTCCTATTATCAATCCACATTCATTAAAAAATCGTCACTTGGAATGTTTTATAATCCAACTCCCATATTTTTTTTTTGATTCCAAAGTATGACATATTCTCATAAATTAGATTTCTATCTTTAGTACTAGAAACATGCATAGCTTTAGCCACAAGTGTAACTCCACTATTTTTTATGGTATTTTCTTCATCATGTTCATTTGTATAGAATGTATAACCATTAATTACGTAACTATTTTAAGATAATACATACACACATAGTCCTACGACTTTCCATCGAAGTCATTCTGAAATTGAATCTGTATTTTCATCCTACTCTTTAAAAATATAGTCCCAAAACCATCCCATGAACTATTAATTATGTGTATTTGATATCCACATTTCATTTCTTAATAGATTCAAATATATAATAATTTCTTTATGGGTTTCAACATATTGGGAAACCTTCAAAATATTATGAAAAATTTAATGGTGGGCTTGCTCCCAATGTCTAATATTGATTGTGAAAACATCTCTTCCATAAATTCCATCACCCGTAAGCCACCCAGTGTGATGAGATTTTTTTAAAGCAATTATTTCCACACCAGACATGTATTCGGTATAGAATTCAATGACTTACTCAATAATATATCGCTCTACAATACAACCCTTTGGCCAACATTGATTTTTGACACACACTTTCAAAATATTTATATATCGTTCAATGGGGTAAATCCATCTATAGTGTACAGGACCACATATTCAAATCTCTCTCACCAATAGAACCATAAAATGAACTATCATATCAAATAATATTGGTGGGAATTACATTTCCAATCCACATAACATAATGATAATTTCTCTTTTCATAGTCATAAAATTCACCGAGTCTATACCTTTTATGAATATAACTTTAAATAAGAAACCGATCTTGGTTAATATATTATATACAATATTGGAAAAAATTCAATGTAAAGCTATAGTAATTATATCTTGCATCAAAACATGACATTCATTTGATTTTAAACTCTTTAACTTTAAATTGTTCATTGACACGATGTTGTTAATATTCAATGAATACCCATATGGAACCTTTATGTCATTCAAGAAGTTGTAAAAATGATATCTCTCATGCCTGGAAAGAGTGTGAGAAGTTGGAAGAAGAAAATTTTGTTTTTCACCCTTCATTGGCGCTGACTCTTCTCGTATTCCCATGTCAACCATCTCAACCTAGCCTTAATTCCATCCTTTGGTTTTCCTAGTGCATTTAGCAATATTCTAATGACACTATCACATAAATTCTTTTAATATCCATAACATCAAGAAAATGGATGACATACAGACAATTCCAATATGGTAATTCAAAAAAAACTTATCTCTTTTTCCAACTGGTTTTCGTAAGATTTTTTGAAAATGGTTTACCAAAAGAAGTGTCCACGTATTTTACATTCTCAAATAGTTGATTGCCTATTGGTGGATATGATTCTATATGTTCTTCTGAACTTCCATAGAATTATGTCATCCAAGATTGATACTTATTTCATTGGGGTATAAATCTATTATTTCTTAGAAACAAAAGTTTTCAATTAATGTTTCAACCTAATTGACTATATACCTTGATCGAAAATGGGACACCCTTGAGTTCCTTTAATGCTATATCCTGAAAAATTTATATAAGAAAGAAAGTCATTTATCATCCCATATAACATGTCTCTCAATGTGAAATCTTAATTTTTATAAGCATCATACAACGTAACACTTGAATCCAATAATAATTTCAAATCATCGATCAATGGATCCAAATAAACATCAATATCATTATCTGGTTGTCTTAGTCCTAATATAATCATAAATAACACGATGTATTTTAATTTCATACATAACCATAATGGAAAGTTATAATATACCAACATAACTTTACATGTACTATGAGTGATACTTTAAAAACCAAAAGGATTCACTCTATCTGTAGATAACACGAGATGAAGGTTTATCATCTCATTTCCAAATTTAAGATACTCATGATCAATTCTCTTCCACTATTGAGAGTCTAACAGGTGATGTAGTTTCCCATATTTATTTCTTGTATCTGCATGCCATGTCAATTACCCTACAGTCTCCTCACTTCCATATAGGCTCTTAAATCTTAGAATGATTGGAAGGTACCATAAAAATTTTATAGGACCAGATTCATCTTTATTTTATAGACAAGTGACACACTTTGGGAATTCTGTAAGTGATTTTTGGTCCTTGAAAATAGTATAAAATCATTCAGCTAGGCATATATTCTTTCAGAGATCATACCCATTGAGCATATCATCCATTTGGCGTCTCATGTTTAGCTAGGGAGCTCATTATCTTCTGGGATCATGCCATTCAAGAGAGAAATTAGTTCCATAAAACTGGTGTCACTCCATCTATTTCATGATTTAAAATTATATAACTTCAATATGGATGACAATGCTATAGATTTAGTGAAACTATCATACAATGGAATCTTTGCACAACTGTTTACCTTATCAAACAATTTTGGGAAATCACATAGTTCATCTTCAACTGTCCTTATCATTTCCTAAATATGATATTCATCATTATTCCCATCCATAATCACATCCTTTATATTACCTTCTTCATTGTCTACAACTCTAATCATATTATATGATCCATAAAACGCAATTCTAACCTAGCCACTGGCTACATTCTCTTTTTTCCACATGTTTATTCCAACATTTATAACTTTGATCAATTATATGATAGTTCAAGTGTTCTTCCAACTCCCCTAGACTAATTAGTCTTGAATAAAAATAGCATAAACATAGAAAAAGTATTTGAGAAGGTTTATATACATGATATTTTAGAAATATTATGAACTCTTTCACTCCATCATCATATTATTTTTTCAGACGATTGACAGCCATCCATTATTTATTCATATCCATCCTACTTGATTCAATAATATTAATATTTAATAAAATAAATATACAAAATGCACCTTTAAATAAGGGTAACTCAACATTTGAATGATAGTTATTATTACATTTTGTTTCCTGAGACTCATCCCCTTAGAAGCTAACACCAAATCAGAAAGAAGATGTAATTGTAGAGGACTCCTCTAATTTAAACCATATAGGTGATGTTGGATGAAAAGTAGGTTTAAGATTTATAATTAGGTTAAAAATTAAATCAAATTTTTTATGAGTGATGTCATGATGGATATCCTATGGGTTGGATAGAGTTAGTGGCATTCCCTTTACATGGTGTTATTATTAGTCTACTTCTCTTCCTTATATAATGTAATGGTTTTCCTAATTCTATAAAAATATAAACTTAAAATATTATGGAAAAACTAAATTTATTATGTCCTTTGAAAAATATTTATAAAATCACACTTTAAAACCCATTAAAAACTAACCATTTACACAAATTACTCTTTTAAATAACACACCCTTTTTAAAATAAACCAATCAATTCCAATCACTCTGTCAAAAAATCGTAATTCCTTTTTTTAAATCCTTCAAGGCAACTTAATTACCCAATGGTCTTAATCATTTAAAATATGAAAAAACCCTCAATATTTTACAAATTTTCATTTAAAACTTCACACAACCCTTGTTAAAATGAAACTAGCATTAAATATGCTTTCAAAATATTCACATTCCTTTATGAAATCCAATCGGGTGAGTCGAAAAACACTTATCATGAAAGCTAATTCCATTCCAAGTGTATAAATAATTTTAAATCTATTTAAAACCAAAAAAATGGTATGTTGAACACATATATTTTTTTAATAAAAATTTAAAAACACTTGAATCATTTTAAAAGAGACACTTAGGCATTTTCAAAAAGACATAAATCCCAAGAGATTCACTTTATAAAAGATACATGAATAAAAATAACCAACATTTTATAAAATATAAAGCTATAAAAGGTTTACACATGATTCAAAATATAAAGGTAAACCAAAAATAAATTTTAAAAAATAATAATTAAATTCCAATTCAATCCCATTAAAATAAATTTCTTAATAATTTACTAGGTTATATCACTGCACTCGAACCACAACAAAATACACACCAGAGGTCCATTAAAAACCTCAAATTGAATCGTTTTTTGTAAAACTTTGAAAGATCACTACAGTGAAATATCTCCCTAAAATGGTATGCGATGACATGCAGACGTTGTCTTGGGATTTCTTCTAGCTTTGATAAGTAAGATCCCCATGAGAATAATATGATTCTACCATGCTAGGATGGAATCATCTCAAAAACCCTAACTAAAGAGAGGGAAAATTATAATTAAAGTAGGATGAGAACAAAAGATACTAATTGAGGTTGAATCATACCATTAATTAATAATAAAATCTACTTAAAACACCCCCTTGGATTGAAGAGGAGAAGAAGGGGAAAGAAACTAGTAGATAAAAAAGACAGAAAAGGGGGATAATATGTTATCCCCCTTATAAAAATTACAGGGGTAAAAATGTAATTTTACCCTTTAAATACCCCATTGACTATTTGGTGGATGGCCAATGAATATCTGGTGGTTGTAGGCTGCTGGTTACCAGTATCCCAACCACCCTAGGCCCACTCTAGTGACCTCTAAAGCCTTACCAATATAATGGGATTTTTTCTAGGTCTATTAACAATTTTTTAGAGTTACCCCCTTTGGAATAATATTTTGAAGTAAAATTAAAAATTATACCATCCAAAGAGATGAAAATTCAATTTTTTAATAAAATTTAAGACCTTTACAGACATGGGTTCTTAAAACCAACCTATAATAACACTAATCATTCTAAATGATCCTTTGTGGTCATCCAACTAAACCTAATGGCATTAGATTGTTATTAATTCTAAGAAAAATGACTAAGTTCCATCCTTGAATGTTAAACATGCTTCTATAGCGTAAATTTGAATTAAAGGTGCTTAAACTGCCAAAACACAATCCTTATATCAAATCCATTATCAAAACCATGATATGAAAGTCACCAACACCAATCTATCCTGAGACAACCAAGGGTTTTCATCCAACTAATCATTCATATTGTGGTATTCCTCACCTTAGGTCCTAGCTAAAAGAATCCAATTCTGAGATATGGTACCCTAAACTATTAAAATTTCCTATCAAAATAAATTATTAGTAGTCCGATGACATGCTTAGTATAGTTTTCAATATACAACACCTCCATAAATGTGAGAAAACCAGTTTTGATTCTTATTTCACGATTCCAAGTCAAAATTAATGCATACCCACCATCCAAAAAATAATCACGAATATGATGAATTTTCCATAAAAAGACTTCCATAACCACCTAAACATACTCATCATGTCCAAAAATACATACCCAACATAGTTCTTATCCCACCACATCCAATTCCACTTGAGAGTATATGTATAAAATCCTTAATATGACCCACCTAAAAACAATCAGTTTCTCCCACCAACACATTACATAAAATACTTGATTATGATTCCATTTCTCCTGAATTCAACCTAAAATCATCCTGATACATCCACTAAATATTTAATATAATCTCCATTGTAATACCATGGTTGATTTATTAATCAACCAAAACTATCATCATGTTTTTTCACAAGAACTGATGCATAACCTATCTAATCCATACTTGAATTACCTTAATTCCCATCTAGAGCCCAAATCCAGCACGCATACTCAAACAATTTTTATTTTTGAATTTTATAACAAGAGGAATCTAGATAAATTCATATCCATTTTCCCACTGCTATTATAATCCCATAATGATTTCCAATGGTCGGTCTCACTAAACTACTGGAATACCTACATGAGATCACATCACCCATGAGTGATATATCACTTCCCAATATTAGAGTGTCCTTATCATTAGTCAGACCCAATCTTTACAGCCCATATCCATCTGTTACAACCATTAATGATTGGACATGGCCACCTCGCTTATACCTGAGCATTAACTTGAAGAAACAATCATTGCCTATCACTACTCGCAGGGACATCTTCTGTAGTACTTTCAAAAATAAAATCATAATAGGTTTTATGCCCTTAAATGGCCAACCGAACACTACCCACCATATTTCCTAAATTAAATCACTCCATGAGTGAAATCGTAATAGGTTCCACCATCAAACATGCATTTCAACTTATGATCCACACTCGTCCACTATCAACCTCTAACACTAAGCCTTCATGGTGATCCATGTCACGACCCATACATAGGTTGACCGTCCCATGACACTCGATCCATTTCTAGAATCTCCTCTACCACATAGCAGAATTTCCCATTTTGATCCAAGATTCAGGAAATTATACCTACCCGTACACGTAATTGTCATTAGTCCTCGGGCCGCACACAACCTCCGACTAATTAAAAACTCAATAGTTATGACATTAAATCATGCACATTATCTCAGTATCGATCAAAATAGTGGGGTACACTATCATACCACTAGATCATACAACCTGAATCACAATACTTGGTTTCACATAATACCAAAACTAGTCTCGTATGCCAAATAAGAACATTTCTTATATTAGAGGTCTCGCAGTAGCAGTAGTGTTTGGTGTAGGCAACAATGATAATGACAACATAGGTTGTGGAGGGGTTCACGACGGAGGTGGGGTTCACCGCGGAGGTGGGTTCGCGACGGAGGAGGGGTTTAGTGGCAGAGGTGGGGTTCACAGAAGAGGTGGGTTCTAGGTAGAGAATGGGTTCACGATGGAGGTGGGTTTGAAAGGCGGCTGAGGTGGGGTTTACAATGGAGGCAGGGTTTGCGGAATTGGAGGGATTTAAGGCAGTGGAGGAGGGATTCGTGGCGACAGATGAGGGGTTGGAGGAGAGGAGGGGTCGATAGCTGAAAAGGGGTCAACGACGATAGATGAGGGGTCAATGGCGGTAGAGGAGGGGTAGGCAGTGGTAGAGGTCATCTTCCGCGAGATCTTGAGGCGTGCGAGAGAAGAATCTGACTATTAGGGTTTATTTATAAAATCGGGTAAAGCTTTTATTAGTGATAGTTAAAAAGGACTGATAAAAATATGTTTTATCGGCGATAAAATAGAAAGTGCTGATAAAACATCCCTTTATAAGTCTTTTTTAGCATTGATAAAGATAGGCCTTTATCAGTGCTAAAAAAGCGCTGATAAATTTATAATGTTAATAATTTATTTATATTATTATATATATTTACAAAATTATATATATAATAAATATATTTATTTATTTATTTATTTATAATTGTAACTATAAATAAATAAATATTTATATTTATATATATAATAATTATATTTATATAGCTATATATATTTATAAAATTATAAAAAAAAATTAATTAATTAAATATTTATTTATAATTATAAAATTATAAATATAATAAATATATTTGTTATAATTTTATAACTATTTTAACACACACACACACACACATATATATAATTCTTAAAATTTTAAAAATATATATAATTAAAAAAAATATTTATAAATATATAAAAATATTTCTAAATAAATACAAATATTTATAGATATAATTCTAAATAAATATAGATATATTTAAATAATTATAAAATTATAAGAAATTTATTAATTACATATATTTATAAAATTATAAGTATAATAAATATAGTTCTTATAATTTCATAATTATTTATATATATATATATAATTATAACTATAAATATATATTTATTTATTATGATTTAAAAATTATAATATATATATATAAATATTTAAATAATTATAAAATTATAAGAATTGTATTTATTATACTTATAATCTTATAAATATATATAATTAATATATTTCTTATAATTTTATAATTATTTAAATATATCTATATTTATTTATAATTTTAATTATAAATATTTTTATTAATTTATAAATATTTGTATATATTTATAAATATATTTATTTAAATATATATTTTTATCATTATAATAATTTTATATATATATATATATATATTAAAATAATTAAAAAATTATAACAAATGTATTTATTATATTTATAATTTTATAAATATATATAATTAAACTATTTATTATAATTTTATAATTATTTAAATATTTAAACATTTATTTATAATTATAATTATAAATATTTGTATATATTTATAAATATATTTATTTCATTCTATATATTTATAGCTTTATAAGTAAATTAAATATATTTATTATATTTTTATCATTATTTAAACACATTTATATATTTACAGTTATAACTATAAGTAAATATATTTATAAATATTTCTATATAATTATAAATATATTTAAAAAGTATTTATATATAATTAAAAATTTATAATTATAAATATAAGAAATATATTTTTTGTAATTTTATAAGTATTTATGAGAATAGATTCATGGGTATAACATGAATGAATCATATACCTAGTAGAGTATATATATAATAAAAAATGAGTCACCACATATGGACAGCATGAATAATAATAATAAGGGTGTAATGTATAAATGAACATTAATTCATGATGAATACACAACATATTTGTGTCAATTATACTCACGCATTGATATATTTACTAACCAAATTCATTGGAAACATATATTTATTTAAATAAATAAATATTTATTTATAATTATAATCATAATTATATATATATATTTAAAAAGTACTTATATAATAATAAAAAATTATAATTATAAATATAATAAATATAATAAATATATTGATTATTTAATAAAATTTATTATAATCTTATAATTATTTACATATATATTTATAATGTTATAAATAATTTTCTAAAACATTATATATATATATGAATTATTAAAAAAAATTAATTATAAACATGCATTTTTTAATTAATGTGTATAAATAAATATTATTTTTGAATATAAATATAACAATTTTATATAAATTAATAATATTTTTTATTAGAAACTTTTATTAGTGCTAATAATAGCACTGATAAATATACATCTTATCAGTGCTAAAAAATCACTAATAAAGGGTGCACCATTATCATTGCTTTTTTTAGCATTGATAAAGGGTAGATTTATCAGTGCTTTTAGCTAGCACTGATATATTTTTATAATTTAGTTAATCTCAATCATTTACGCCATTCCAACGGCTAGGTGATAACTATCACATTTAAATAATAAAATTTAGTCGTATGTTGGAGCTTAATGTGGCATATATTATATGATATTGAGCATAGTGTTTCCTTTTAAAATCTTGGGGTATTATATTATTCCCCTATTTAACAAATTGGGTCCTTGAAATTTGAACTCAGTGTTGAAAAAATAGGGGTTTTACTTTTCAAAATACCTTTATTGAAATATCACATCAGAATAAGGGTCAATAAAACTTCCATTTGAAAAGAGGGAAAGGAAAATACAAAGGTCTTATGATATAACACATACTAGGGTTCCATGTAGGAAAAAATAGATAGGAAGGGAAAACTGAATATTAAGTTCTGAGGGAGAGTGACAGAGAACATGATCATGAGAAAGTGAATAATCACAAAACCATAAATTTGCGATGGGTTAAATGGTCATTGATTTCTCGGTATGAAAAGTAAACTTTTAATTTCTTTGCTTCAAAATCCATTTTTTATAGTTGAGGAATTATTTTACTACCTAGATGACGAACATAAGGAAACATACTTACTTGAAAACTAGAATTCTATCCTTTAATCAATTTTCACCACAATATCATCTTTTTTACAAACAATGAGTATTCAAGATGATTTTTTATACCTAAATAATCATAATCATCTCCACACAAGTATAACTATCTATACCTCATATCATTATGCATTAAAAAACAAAATAGTTAGTACAAGATAATATAATTTCCCAAAAAGAAGAAACCATTATATGATGAAAAACTACTTTAATCCCTAAAATTCAACATTAATACCTAAAGTTCAACAATGATCATTCGATAGATAGATATCCTTAAAATTATTCAAAATAGTTCAGACTAATATTGAAACCCAAAATTTAGAATTATTTAATGACATAGACTTCAAAGATAAATTTAACATTTGTCTCCCAAAATAACATCAATCACTCTTAATGTATCATTCTAAAAATGTAATTTCCTAAATCACATAATCTCCAAGTAAGCTAACCATTTCTTGAATCACCATAATTCCATAATAAAATCATTCATTATTCCAAAATATAATTCAACCTTTATTCCTCAAATAAAATCCCATATTATTATGTTTACCTTGATCATATAGGGTTTCCATAATAACAAACATCTTCCAAAATAAAATTAATCAATTAATCACCAAATCATTTTCCAATCCCATGGAAATCTATTCAATAAAAAATATGTTACCAAAACAAACATTATTATTCATTCATAAAATCATTTAACTAAAAAGAAAAGGTCATACTAATAGTTACTTCACGTAGGCTAGTGGTAGGAAATTCAACCTTCTCACCTTTTAGTTGTGGTTTTGATCCCCACATATTTTCCAGACATGACGGGTTGTTACCCAACCCATGGGTTGTCCTTTTTCTAAAACTATATTAATATAATCCTTATAAAATTTTCAAAACATCCTTAAAAATAACTTAATATATTTAAACCTCAAATGTTATATTGCACCTTTTAATTTTTATCCAAAAAAGTAATAACCCATAATTACCTCAAATTCAGAGATCATATAAACAAAAAACATTGTAAATGCCTTTAAACTTATGTGCACTAAAATTCAAGGCATTTTCCCTCAAATAAAACTTTTCATATCATAAAATTAAGGGTTACATGTACCTTAAAATTATCACCTTTTTACCACTTTTCAGAGGTAACGATTCCATATAAAATATGTTTCCAAATTTATGAAAACAAAACCTATTATAGAATAATCCTTAGGAATTCCATGATTCACATAATATTTTTAAAATACCAATATATCATAAATTTTAAAACTCAATTCATAAACACATCCTTCACTCAACATTCTTTTTAAACCATTAACCATGATTCATCATCTAATTCCTTAATAATTAATTCCTACAATCAAATATGTGAATTATATCTTCATAAATCATAAATGTCAATCAAATCATGTTTTATACTTTATGGATAATAAAATAATTAATAACTTAAATCCAAATTTTAGGATCTTCTTGATATTATCTTTATCTTTAGGCATGTTGTCTTGCTTTCAAAAATTACATGTTCATGCCACTTCTGGTAATTCACTTTTCAGGAGAGTTGTAAGAGTTGAGATATTTAATTAAAATGAAAAATATATCATGAACCATAATTTTTTGAGAAATTAATAGGTGTTGTATGACTCAAACAATTTCTTGCAGGTGATTTGAATGCTCAAGAATCTGTCAAAATCATTTGAACACAATTATTCAATAATAGTTATGATCAAATCATCTTAGAGGGATAAAAAGGTTATGAAAGATCAATTTCCTTCCATATTGATAAATGATCCTTAATCTGTTGAAAATAACATCATTAAAACATGAAATACTAAAATTAAATGGTACTTTAAAAGAAAATACCCATAGAAACTCTATAATACTTTAACCTTGAAATCTTTTATAACTAAATCGACAACCTTTATAAATCCAATCTTCAAAAATATCATTAATCTCTTAGAAATTTGTCACTTTAAACCACTGAAGGTTTATATAGTAATTTGAAATTATAATAATCCTTAAACTTATAAACTCGTGATGATATCTCTAACTCTTAAGAAAACTTACAAGGAAATATCCTAATCTCTAAATTTTTATAAACTCTACTCTGATACAAACTGTAAGGACCAGACCTTAAATGACATATATTCTAGTGATTTTAAACTATAATTTTATCTCTTTCATTACCAAATATATTTTAGGTTTAGAGTTTTTGATAATTAGGACAACTCTTACAAAGTAAACCCATAAATTACAAGTGGAATCTTATACTCATTATCCATTTTTTACCAAAGGAATTCCTTTTAAAATAAAACATGTTTTCTCTTCATGTATAATCTTCACAGTTTCCCCTTATTCTCATCCTTGACTCTATTCTACTATAAATCCTATGAAAAACATTTCAAAACTTGGGATGATCATAAAAGCTCTGTAAGGGTCATTAAGGTAGGGAAAATATTAGTGCAGTGAAAATCCAAATAAAAAATTTCGTTAAAAAATCATTTTTATTTGAAAAAGGAATAATAGTTTAAACAAATATCAATATCTCACCTTTTTTAAAATCAATCAATTTTCATGAAAAATAATGAGAAATCATATAAAATAAATGTAGGTAATTTGGGACATAATTTAACATCTCACACTTACAAAATCTATTACATGCTTACTTGACAATATATGGGCCACCACATGTTATGATGTAACAAGTTTACCCAGCGCTATCTAGGCCACCCCATGTTAATCTATAACGATATTTCTTGGCGCTATCTGGACCGACCAATGTTAAGTTATAACAGGATTTCCCAGTGCTATTTGGGACACCCTATGTTAAACTATAACAGGATTTCCTAGTGCTATTTGGGCCACCCCATGTCTAATTATCATGTACCATATAATGAATAATTTTTTTATAATTTTAATTTTTTTATCATAAATAATTTCAAAAACTATTTTACACTCATAAGAAAATCACTTTTGGATATAAAAATACACTTTCCTTTTTAAAAAAATATTTTTAAAATAGAAACGTAGCACACATCATAAAGTAACCATTTTCTTTGAAAATAAGAATGAAAATTTAAAAAATAAGAATCAAATTAATAAAGCATCATATGGTGGGAAAACCACTTAAACTATATAAGTTAAATAAAACATTCCTTCCATATTTTTTTGTGAAAATTCATAATCAACCTCTTTCAGTAAATGAAAAAAAATAATACATTCAAAAAATTATGTGAAAAGTAAAACAAGATTAGAAATTACTTTAAAAAATCATATGAGAATAGTAAAGACATTTTTGGAAATAATTTTAGAAAACATGGAAATGGAAGAAAAATGGAGTTTTAAGGGAAACTTTAAAAAGATAATTTTTAAAAGAATATCCCTTATAAATATCATATAATTGAAGTGATAATTAATCAAATGAATTGATTATGTATATAAACTATAAATTAATATAAACAAGTGGAAATAAAATATAATAAATTAAAAAGTTATATCACACATAATCTTAGAAATACATAACTATGAAGTACAAGTTTAACCCAAAGAATGGAATTGGGTTAAGAAATCACTTACAAATATCATATCTTTGAAGTGAGCGTAAATAAAAAAATAGATTATGTATATTCACTATAAAAACATATAATACAAGTAGAAATACAACATAATAAAATAAAAATTCATTTCACACATAATATCAGAAAAAAATTATCAAATAAGTTGAAGTTTAATCCAAAGAATGGAAATTGGGTTAAGAATTCCTTTACCTCACATTCGACTTTTTTTAAAAGTGTTAAAAAATCCTGTATAATAGTTTAAATAATGTTATCAAATCATTAAAAAAATATATTTATATTTATAATACATTATATGATGATTTTATAACATATTATGACCCATTCATTATTAATATTTCATTACTTTCATGGTTTCAGGTTCATTTGTTTCATAGTTTCATGATCAGTTTATTTATTTATAATTACAGATGTTCTTACAAAATGGGATTACAAATCTAGAAGTGGAATATAATATTATTAATTAAATTTAAGAATTATTAATGGTACCATGTATCCTTTTTTATTTCTTACATGTGGATTATTAATTAGATAAAACATTAATGATAAATTTTAAGTTTAATTTGGTGGTTTTTTTAACATCATGAACTATTTTCATCTTATTTAATATTATGTGTGTATATTAATTATAGAAAATTAAATAGGTTGTAATATACCTATTTAAATAGTATTTAACTAGAATAAAAATTTTATGACTATCCATAAAGGTGGTGGTGGAAAGTGAAAAATCATTATTCCTAGAGATGATAAACCGATATAATTTTAGAAAATAGTTTTATTTCTTTGGATAAGAGGAGATGATAAATAAAATGGATATGAGATATTCCATTAGAAAAATAAAATATTAGTAGATACATGATTTTTGAGTTATCATTACTTTATGGATACTAGATGTGGGGAGAAAATAGAAGAATAAAATAAATTAAGAGAGGTACATTGAGAAAATTACCTCTTGAATATAACCTCTTTCAGAGACTCTTGAGGACCTTTGGTGTAACGATCCAAAATTTTGTTAATGAAAATTCCTCTTGATATAATTAAATGTCTTATTATGTAAAATGGTTATATAAAATATTCACTTCCTTGGTTTTATGTTTTTGGACTTCAAAAATACCGTTAAGAATTTTTACCATTGCTAATATAGACATTGAACATTGATCACATGATTAGTATGAATATAAGGCTTTAACAAATCCAATTCACTCAGAAAAAGTAATTGATAGCTTCATCTAGTAGACTTTCCCCATATGAATCCCATTTTTCAAAGCTCGTAAAGAAGGTGGAATCATTGGGATTCTCTCTTAACCAAGCCCAATCTGAGCTTCAATACGTTAAGCTTAATCGGAACCAACTACGGGAGAAGTGGAAGTTGATAGAGATTACCACCCGAGTGACGTTATCTCAGCCACCCCAAGAGTCTGTCACCATCACACACCTTACCCTTCAGTCTTATATGGGTGTTATAAGGGGTTATGTAACAAGACCTTAGCACTATAATTATGTGCATTATTTTTTTATATAATAATGAATATTCATTCATTTTATTATTGTTACGTTGTAAATAGTTTTTAAATAACAAATAGTATTTTTAGTTAATATTCAATTAAGAAATGTAATTTGATGAATTAATGGATTTTTTTAAATTAAATAATATTTTAAATAAATATTACTACTAAATTAATTTTTATTAAATATAAATGACTGTATAATTATTATGAATAAAATTTTGATTTTTATTAAGGTTTGAAATCTATTTTTGTCAAAACCCATGAATTTTTTATAAATGTTGGTTTTTATTTTAAAAGTAAAAATTCAAATATTTAGAAAATTATTTATATAAAATGAATATTATTTTTGTAATAAGGACATCGAAATTATCAAACAGTGAATTTTTCATAATTTTCTGAGACAATCAAATTTTTGGGTAAAAATTAAATATGATTTAAATATATAATGTGTTTTATGACATCATAATGACCAAATTGTGATGTAATAAAATACTATAAACATTATGTTCGGACAATATATGTTTTAACATTAAAATAATGTGATTTGAGGTTTGTTTGATTTATTTTACAAATCCTTAGTGGACCCTCCAAGACTTATAAAACATTTTAGCTTTTTAAATTGATTTCCTTGAGAGTGTGACTCTCCTACACATAAGAAACCCTATTATTTTAAGAAGTTCGGACATTAGACTTATAAAATTATTTTTTCCAATACCCTTTGGTAAAAACCATGGGCAAAAACCAAGGTATGGTTTGTGGTTTTGATTAGTTTAATGTGTGGTGTCCTAAAACTAAATAATAAAGAATTCCCTCTCCTTTCCTATATAAACCCACCAAAGCTCCCACTTCCTCTTCACTAAAAGACTTTGTATTTCGCCCAACCTCTTCTCTACTCTCTCTATAATCCTCCCAAGGCTCCCCAATCTCCCAATAAGCCTCTCTCAAGCCTCTCCCAAGCCTTAGGGATCACACTTCCAAGTAAGGGATTTATTTGTTTTTTATTTATGTCCAAGTTTATTAATATTGTTGTGCCCTTTTATTTTCAATTATAAATGTTGGGGTATGATTTAACACCTCCCATATACTGTCCTATAAATTTTTTAATAATAATAGACCCATTTCTCTCTCATCAATTCCTTCCATGTATACCCGTTACCATGTCGAAATTCCATAAAGGATTTATTCCTTTCTTATTTTTATCCAAGTTTCTTTATGTTGTAATACCCTTTTACTTTCAATTAAAAGTGTTGGGGTAAGATTTTTCACCCCCCCCCCTTATTTTACCCTCTTTATTTTTGAAATTATTAGATACCTATTTCTCTCTCATTAATTCCTCCCATGTACACCCGTTACCATGTCGAAATTCGGTAAGGAATTTCTCTCTTCTCATTCACATTAAAGAAATTGTTTTGTATTATGAGTCTAAATTCCATTAAATTTGTTGGTACATGTATCTATATGACCCCCTCACTTTCTATTTCACGTAAATATGATGAGACACCCCTTTCTCTCTCATCAACCTTTTTTACGAATTATTATGTCACATCGTTATGCTGCCAAAATTGCACCGTGATTTTCCAAGCCAAAGTCATTGTGTCGTGAATACCATGCCCATTTCTCTATCAAGGGTATTCACCTTTATATACATTTACTTATTGATTATATAGATTAATGTATGAATTCTAAATTCCTTTATCATGGAATAAATTATGATCTTTAATGATTCCATGTTGTATGATCCATGTGGCACACTTATGCATGAAATGAAATGTTTAAGAAGGGTGTGTCCTGATAGTGCTCCAATGCATTTGGTAAATATTAGTATCATGATATGTCAAGTGAAATGGGGGTTTATTCATGATAATTCAAGTGAAATGAGGATTTAATCATTCTAATTCAAGTGAAATGAGGGTTTACTCATGCTTCATGTGTAATGATCATTGGATCATGCTAATACCATGTTAAGTGTTGTTGCCACATTTCCATGTTATAATAATCATGTTATATCGTGCCTTTATTTTCATGTTTATTTTCTGATCCATTTATATTCCTACTGCCTAACATGTATTGTATTATTCATGTTATGCCTTGTTTACTCCCTTACTGGGCTTTATAGCACACCCTTTTTTATGCATGTCCTCGGGTTATCCCATGCAATGCTAAGTACGAGGGAATGTAGTGGTCATGTAAAGGATGTTTTCAATAAAGATGTTTTGTTTCACATTTTAAGTCGTTATGTAATGTTAATAATCCCAAAATACACTAGACCTATCGATCTTCTATGTTGTTTCAATTGAAGGTTTTATGTAATAAATCATGTTTAAGTGTGTAAAAGAAGCAGGGTTGTTATAGTTTGTATCAGAGGATCCGTTTAGTTATTTTTGGGATTAGGATTATAAAACCCTAGTTAAAGCCTTAGGTATAAGACTAAATATAATAAAAATATCCCTATGTTTTGGTGAGTATTGAGTAAGTGGTTTATCAAGAAAATACATCCATGTCTGGATATGAGTAGGTAGAGGCGGCTCTGGCACATATGTACCTAGGAGTGAAAACTCCAACAAGGAGTTTTAGGCTTGACCTGAGGTATCCTGGTACACGACAATGGGCCTTGCTGCACTCTTGGTTACGACACTCCCAGGGTATATTCTTTGGTAAATTCATAAGCTTAGTATGAACCATTATTAAAGGAAATTTAAAAAAAATCCCCTATGAATATATGTTAGAAAATAGATCATGGATAACATAGATTGAAGCCTATAGATTCATAATTTAAGGAAATAAAATTTATTTATAAGTCGCCCATTTTTTTCCTTGGATTACCCTTTCTATGTTACCCATAACTTTCCTTTTATTCCAGCCAATGGCTAGTAATAGGAGGACTCGGGCTAACAACTAATGCGAAGATCAATGTGATGATTGTTCTAATGAGATGCCCAATCTGATGGGAGTAGGAATCAAGAACTTTATCATGATACTCTTTTAGTTAGCTCAATATTTTAATAGAAACATGGGTCAAGAGGAACTTTCACCCCCCCCCCCTAAGAAAGAAGAAGTCAAAATTGAGATCTTTATGAGCCAACAACCTCTTGCTTTTAATGGATCATCTGATCCCTCAATCACCAAACAATGGATCAAATTCATTTAAAAGATCTTTTCCATCCTTCAATGTTTCGAACAAGAGAAGGTTCTTCTGGATGCTTATCATATATAGGGTGAAGCTGGTCAATGGTGTACATTGATCAAAAATACATTGCCTAAGGAGGATATAGATTCATTGGAATGAAAGGATTTCCATAATTTTTTTCAATAAATATTTTTCTCGCACCATCTGGATTAAGATGGAAAGGGACTTCCTTGAGCTCAGGTAAAGAGATGAAGAATCCATCAAAGCATATAAGGCAAACTTCACAAGGCTTTCATGATATGCCTCTGACTTTTTTTTTTACCCCCGAATGTAAGGTTTACTACCTCTTTGGTGGACTAAAACCTATCCTATGGAATGCCCTGGCGATCCATGACTTCGATAGATATGAGAAAATTGTCTAATGTACCCTCAAGGTCGAATAGAGATCGGAGAATCTCAGGGGTATCATGCGGATAAGAAGCATAAGGTGGAATTTAATTATGGTAGTCCAATGGATAAATCCTACGATGCTAAGAAAATACAGCAACCCACTTTCCAAAGGTGTGGAAAGAAGCACCCAGGAAATTGCCTGAAGGGGATGAGGAAATGCTTTAGGTGTGGAAGACAAGGGAACCTAGACGTTAACTACAGACAAGAAATACTCGCTGTTGTGACAGAGGAGAGGAATGCTCCGTTTGACTCTCAACATGTTGTTCATTTCTTTAATTGCAAAGAACCAGGGCACCTTACAAATTAGTTCCCTAAGCCAAGGGTTTTTGGAGGCAATCAATAATCTCCAAGGAAGCAAGGGTGAGTTTTTTTCATCATTACTGCCTAAGCTAACCCTAAAAACAAATTGGTGATAGGTACACTAGTTATTCATTCAAGAATAGCGAACTTAACTTTTGTTTCTGGATCTACGCATTATTTTGTATCCCAAAAGTTTAGTAGAACAATCCCAACATCACCAAAAATCATGGAAGTAAAGATTTCGGTGAGTATGAAAAATGGGAAAATCATTGCATCTCTTGAATATAACTCTTCCATCGTCATAATTTATGGATTGAACTTCCTGACGAACCTCTTCATACTCCCTCTGGTGGAATTTGATGAAATTATTGGCATGGATTAGCTTTACCTACATAGAGCTAACATAAAATTCTGTGAGAGGGAAATCACTCTCTATATGGAGAATCGACCCTCGTATCTATACAAGTTCAATGAGGGAAATGAATCTTATTTAACATCATCATCTCAAGCGTGGATATTACTTCCCTATGAGCATGCGTATCTAGCTTAGATGATTGATTGTAAGGAGGAATCCATCCTTGAAGACATGATTATTGTGAGGGAATTCACTGAAGTGTTTCCCGAGAAATTGTATGGCCTTCCTCCTAGAAGAGATGTTGAATTATCAATTGACCTTATACCTGGGGAATTCCCAATATCAAAGACTCTATATAGAATAGTTGTTGTGGATCTTTAGGAGTTGAAGAAACAACTATAAGAGAATCTAGATAAAGGGTTTATACTCCCAAGTGCTTCACCATGGGGTGCTCCAGTCCTCTTTGTCAATAAGAAGGATGGGTCAATGCACCTTTGCATTGATTATCGTGACCTCAACAAAATCACGATAAAGAAAAAGTATCATCTGCCTCGAATTGACGACTTTTTCAATCAGCTATGTGGAGCACAATACTTCTCTAAGGTGGATTTGTGGTCAGGATGTTATCATGTAACGGAAAATAAGGAAGATATCCCCAAGAGAGCATTTCATACAAGATATTGTCACTATGAATTCATAGTAATGCCTTTAGGACTCACTAATTCTCCAAAAATATTCATGGACTTGATGAATAGATTCATTAGAGATTACCTCAAAAAAAAATTGGTATACTTTATAGATGATATTCTAATATACTCCAAAACCAAGGAGGATCATGAGGAGCATCTAAGAACTGTACTAGAGAACTTGTGAAAGGAGAATCTCTATGAAAAGTAAAAAAAGTTTGAGTTCTGGTTAAAGGAGGTCTCATTCTTGGATAATATCATCACAAGCAATGGTATATTTGTGGATCCATCCAAGAAAACTACAATTGAGGGATAACCGAGGACAATGTTGGTAACAGATATCTATAGCTTCTTGGGGTTAGCTGGATATTATCACCGATTTGTGGGAAATTTCTCACAATTGTCCAACCCTCTTACCAAGATAAATCAGAAGGGAGTAAAGTTTTCTTGGAGTGATGAATGTGAATAGAGATTCAAGGAGTTAAAAAGGAGGCTTATCACTGCACCTATGCTCACATTACCCACGAGTGGAGAACTTTTTGTGGTATTTAATTATGATTTGAAGAAGAGCCTAGGTTGTGTGTTAATGCAGAATGAAAAATTCATTGCCTTTACTTCATGGAAATTAAAATTTCATGAGAAAAAATATCCAACACATGATCTAGAGTTGGATGTAGTGATCTTCGCTTTAAAATTTTGGCAGCATTACCTCATTGGGGATAAATTTGAAATATATACAGACCAAAAAAGCCACAAGTATGTATTCACATAGAAAGAGTTGAACATGCACCAACGAAGATGGTTATAGCTGATCAAAGACTATGAATGATCAATCCATTACCACCCTGGGAAATCAAACAAGGTGGTATATGCTCTAAGTAGAAAGGATCCTATATCTTTATGAGTGATGAGAATTGAAAATAATCCAATCTTCTTATATTTTCATAGGATGGACATGGGAATCATTAAGATAGGAACATCATCAATCCTTTCTCAAATGATTGCTCAACCACCCTCATGTTGAAAATAAAGGATGCTCAAAGAAATGATGTGGAAATTTTGAAAAGGTTATAAGCTATCAAAAATGGGAAATCCTCAGAGTTCGTGGTTGAAAAGGATGGAATTGTGAGATTTGGTTCATGATTATATGTTCCATATGATCTAGAGATAAAGAAGGACCTTATAAATGATGCACATATCTCAACCTTCTTTATCCACCCAAGAAGCACAAAAATGTATCAGGATCTCCGAGAAAACTTTTGGCGGGACAATATGAAAAGGGAGATTGCTGAATATACATCAAAGTACCTGGTATGTCAGCAAGTGAAGGAAGAGAGGAAAAAGTATAAGGGGATGATGCAACCACTACCCATACCAACATGGAAGTGGGATAACATTACCATGTACTTTGTCACTAGACTTACAAGGACATCCAATGGAAAAAATGATATATGGGTAGTTGTGGATCTTCTTACGAAGATATCTCACTTTATCATGATTCTAGAGGACTTCCCATTGGATAAACTTGTACGGATTTACATCAAAGAAGTGGTAAGGATGAATGGAGTACCACTATCTATTGTATCTGATCATGATCTAAGATTCACCTCGAAGTTCTGGAAAAGTCTCCAACATGCTCTAAGAACTGAACTAAACTTCAATATGGCCCATCATCCTCAAACTGATGGCCAATATGAGCGAACTATTTAGACACTGGAAGATATGTTAAGATCGTGTTCTATGGATTTTAAAGGAGGATGGGACCAATATCTTCTACTGGTTGAATTCTCCTACAATAACAGTTTCTACTCAAGCATTCGAATGGCACCATATGAAGCCCTTTATGGGAAAAGGTGTAGAACACCGATGTGTTGGGATGAAGTCAGTGAGCGTAAGCTGCTAGGACCAGAAATGGTCGAAGAAATGGTGAAGAAGGTGAAAACCATTCAGCAACATATCAAGGCATCCCAAAGTCGACAGAAGAGTTATGCATATAACTGTCGACGAGACCTTGAGTTCAAAGTTAGAGACATGGTATTTCTACACTTATCTTTGTGTAATAAGGTCATGAGGTTTGGAAAGAAAGGTAAGTTAATTCCTAGGTACATAGGCCCCTTCGATATTCTTGATCGTGTTGGGGATGTGGCCTATTGACTAGGACTTCCACCAACCATGGCCAAAGTAAAGAACATGATGTCTTTCATGTATCCCTATTAAGAAAGTACATACCAGACCCTTTACATGTACTCTCTTCAGAGGTAGTACAGTTAGAGGATGATTTTTCTTACGAGGAGAAACCAGTAAAGATCTTAGATCGTAGAGAAAAAGTTCTACGAAAGAAGAAAATGCCCATCATCAAGGTGTTATGGAAAAACTAAAAGTTTGAAGAAGCAGCATGGGAATCAGAGGAATTAATGAAGCAAAGTTACCCGCATCTATTTTAGTGTAGGAAAAGGAAATTTTGAGGGTGAAATTTCTTAAGGGGGGAAGATGGTAACGGCCCAAAATTTTGTTAATGAATATTCCTCTTGATCTAATTAAATGTATCATTATGTAAAATGGTTATATAAAATATGAAATTCCTTGGTTTTATGTTTTTTGATTTCAAAAATACCATTAAAAATTGTTATTATTGCTAATATAGCCTTTGAACAGTGACCACATGATTAGTATAAATATAGGGCTTTAACAAATCCAATTTATTCAGACAAAGGAAGTGATGACCTCATCCAATATACTTGCCCCGTACGAAGCCCATTTGTCGGAGCTTGGAAAGGAGGTGGCGTCATTGGGATTTTCTCTTGACCAAGCTCAAGCTGAGTTTCAACACATTAAGCTCGAGCAGAACCTTCTATGGGAGAAGTGAAAGTTGATAGATATTAACAATCGAGCGATATTATCTGAGCCACCCCAAGAGCATGTCACCGTCGCACACCTTACCCTTAGGTTTTATGTTGGTGTTATAAGGGGTTATGTAACAAGTACTTAGAACTATGATTATGTGGATTATTTTGTATATAATAAATAATATACATTTATTTTATTATTGTTACGTTGTAAATAGTTTTTAAAGCACAAATAGTATTTTTAGTTAATATTCAATTAAAAAATCTATTTTGATGAATTAATATATTTTTTTGAATTAAAAAAATATTTTAATAAAATATTATCAATAATTAATTTTTATTAAATATAAATTACCATATAATTATTATTAATACAATTGTGATTTTTATTATGTTTTGAAATCTATTTCTTCAAAACCCATGAATTTTCGATAAATGTCGGTTTTTATTTTAAAAGTAAAAATTCACATATTTAGAAAATTATTTAGATAAAATGAATATTATTTTTGGAAACATAATGTTGAAATTATCCAATGGTGAATTTTTCATAATTTTCTGAGACAGTCGAATTTTTGGGTAAATATTAAATACCTTTTAAATATATAATGTATTTTATGACATCATAAAGACCCAATTATAATGTAATAAAATACTATAAACATTATTTTCAGACAATATATGTTTTACCATTAAAATAATATTATTTTAGGTTTATTTGATTTATTTTACAAAGCCATAGTGGACCCTCCAAGACTTAAAAAACATTTTAGCCTTTTAAATTGAGTTCCTTGAGAGTGTGACTCACCTCCACATAATCAACACTATTATTTTAAGAATTTATGCCATTGGAATTATAAAATATTTTTTTTCAATCCACTTTGGAAAAAAACTTGGGCAAAAAACATGGGTTGGTTTGTGGTTTTGATTAGTTTAATGTGTGGTGTCCCAAACCTAAATAGTAAAGAATTCCCTCTCCTTTTCTATATAAACCCACCAAATATCCCACTTTCTCTTCACTAAAAGCCTTTTTAGTTCGTCCAACCTCTTCCCTACTCTCTATAGAATCCTACCAAGGCACCCCAATCTCCCAATAATCCTCTCTCAAGCCTCTCTTAAGCATTTGGGATCACACTTCCAAGTAAGGGATTTCTTTCTTCTTTATTTATGTCCAAGTTTCTAAATATTGTTGTGCCCTTTTATTTTAAATTATAAATGTTGGGGTATTATTTAAAAACTCCCTTATACTGTAGTATTTATGTTTGAATAATGAGATACCCATTTCCCTCTCATCAATTCCTTCCATGTATACCCATTACCATACTGAAATTCTGTAAGGGATTCCTTCCTTTCTTATTTTTATCCAAGTTTCTTTATATTGTAATACCCTTTTACTTTAAATTAAAAATGTTGGGGTGTGATTTCAAACCTCCCTTATTTTCTCCTCCTTATGTTTGAAATTATGAGAGACCTATTTCTCTCTCATTAATGCCTCCCATGTACACCTGTTACCATACCGAAATTCTGTAAGGAATTTCTCTCTTCTCATTCACATTCAAGAAATTGTTTTGCATTATGAGTATAAATTCCATTAAATTTGTTGGGAAATGTATCTATATAACCGCCTTAATTTTAATTTAATGTACATATTATGAGACACCCCTTTTTCTCTCATCAAACTTTTTTATGAATTCGTATGTCACGTCATTATGTTGCCAAAATTGCACCACGATTTTCCAAGCCAAATTCATTGTGTCGTGAATACCATGATCATTTCTCTATCAAGGATATTAAACTTTATGAACTTTTACATATTGATTATATAGTTTCAAGTATTAATTCCAAATTCATTTATCATGTAATAAATGATGATCTTTAATGATTCCATGTTGTATGATCCATGTGGAACACTTATGCATGAAATGAAATGTTTAAGAAGGGTGCGCCCTAATAGCACTATAATTCATTGGGTAAAGATTAGTATCATGATAAGTCAAGTGAAATGAGGGTTTACTTATGATAATTCAAGTGAAATGAGGATTTAATCATTCTAATTCAAGTGCAATTAGGGTTTACTCATGCTCTATGTGAAATGAGCCTTGGCTCATGATAATACCATGTTAAGTGTTGTTTCCACATTTCCATGTTATGATAATCATGATATATCTTGCCTTTATGTTAATTTTTATTTTATTCTCCATTGATATGACTATTTCCTAACATGTATTTTATTCTTCATTTTATTCCTTGTTTACTCCCTTACTGGGCTTTATAGCTCACCCTTTTCTTATGAATGTCCTCAAGTTATCCCATGCAATGTTAAGTACAAGGGAGTGCAGTGGTCATGTAAATGAAGTTTTCAATAAAGATGTCGGGTTTCACGTTTTAAGTCATTATGTAATGTTCCTAATCCCCAAATACACTATACCTCTTGATCTTCTATGTTGTATAAAGTAAAGGTTTTATGTAATAAATCATGTTTAAGTGTGTAAAATAAGCAGGGTTGTTATATTGGGTTTGGTATTTTGGTGAGACCAGAAGAAAATTCAAATGAGGAGTGTGAGGAGGATAGGTTTGGGCAGATATTTGATGAGATACAATTCTTGTGATTCGAAATGGGGTTGTGAAGGGTGGTATTTATACTTGAGGAGAGGTGGGTTTAAGTGATTAAAATGATGATTATTTTATATTTAAAGCCAACCACATTGAGGTGGTATTAATTTACCTGAATTTTGTTGACAATTAATATTTTCAAGTCTGATTAGGTCTGATAAATACCTCAAAAAACCATTAAATGTTGTATTTTTTAAGTATTTTATGCCTCTACCCTTTTAACTTAAACCTGTTTCATTTTTTTACCCATACTGTGGTAAATAATTTTTTAACCATGGTAAATTTTTTATTCCTAAAAATAAAATTTATTTTAAAACCTAATTTGTAACTTCTAATAAAAAATATGGAATCAATTTTACCTAATTAAATTCATATAATTGAAAAAAGTATATTTAAAAATAATCCCAGAGACGAAATGAAAAGTGGAGCTTTAAAGTGAAAACATCCAAAGTTTGAAATGTTTTTATATCCAATTTCAATGTGAAATTGATTCAAATGAACTAAATTTGTTTTATTTATGTCTTATTGAACTAATTATAATTTAAAACCAATTTAAAATATAATTTAACTATATAATTAAATTATAAGAAAAAGAAACTTTCAATTAAAATTCAATATTTTTCACTAATCATCAAAAAATGAAACTTCTCTAAAAAATACAAAAAATTAACCCTAAGATAATTTTAATATTATGATTTAAAAAATCAATTTTATTTTTTAAAATAAAATTTATAAAAGTTTCAAAATTTTAGTTTCAAAAAAAAAACCGTCAAAATTCGGAAAAACTGCCTTTAGAAAAACATAACTTTTTATGCTTAAAATATGATTTATTCTTATTTTAAGTATATCAAAATTATTGGATGAATTTAAAAAAAATTATTTAATATATAAAATATAAATTTATTTATGATATTTTAATAATAGTGATTATTTTAATTTATTAATATAAAATTTCATTATGGGAATGAAATATTTTTTTATAAAAAAACATCCTTTATATTAAATATGTTTTTATTTTCATTTATAAATAGTTGGTAACCAATGAATTAATTTTATTAACATGTATAAACTATATTTTAATAATTTATTTAATCTCATTCATTCCCACTAATTCAATGGCTAGGTGATGACTATCAAATTTAAATAATAAAATTTAGTCGTTTGTTTAGGCTTGATGTGGTGTATCTTGTTTGATATTGAGCATAGTGTTTCCTTTTAAAACCTTAGGGTGTCACAATTCATGTCCTTTAAATCATGTATAATAAACAAATATAAATTATTTTATTTCTAAATTACATTTTTCAGGATTAATACCTTTTCATTAAACCATTTATTTCATTTATTTTAAGGACATATTTAATTACTTAATCAATTATGTCCATGTGAGGTGTTTTAAGGATGTTTGGTTCATAAATTCATAACAGATTCGGTATGTTGACTATAGTCAAAGGTTTTATTATTACATAATATCTATAATAATAATCATGACATAATTATAATTTTTATACATTAATTATACTTTTAAAATCAACCATTAAGGATGGTTGTGAAAAATAATTTATAGTACAATCATGGAGACGATAGGTTGTACGTACGCATGAATAAAATTTAAATTTTTCAATTAACATGAGATAAATAAATTAATTATTATTTTATATTTTTAGAATTATTAATATATATTTAAATATATATTTCAATAAACTTATATATATATATATATATATATATATCTCATCCATGCGGTCAGGTGATGAAAAATTAATCACATCGCTTCGTGGAAGTGGTAATCCACACATATGTATGAATGACATTATCATTTTTTAATAGATGGAAAGATAAGAAAATAGATGATATATTATATTTCCATAATTATAATTATTTCATGAATATCATATATATATATACATTAAATCTATCATTATTACCATACGTGAGAAGTGGTGATGGAATAAGAATTTCATCGGTTCAGTACACATGAATGATGGTTTCATTTCCCATTTGATAGAATGAGAGATGTATATAGGTTATTATATTAACATAATAACATATCAGTATATTAAATATAATTATCTTATTATTTCATCAAGTTTTAATAACATTTTAAATAGTTATCATAATAAATAAAACTAAAACATTTGGTTAAAAACTATAACTCTTTTTTAGAAAACCTCCTTTGTTTTACATATTAAGCCCTATAAGGTTGGTATTATTATTAAAATAAGAACTCTAGAATGTGGGAAGATATTTTAGGAATTAATTTGGGTAGGTATATTCTTATTCAAATGGTTCTTGAAGTGTGAAGAAAAGAGGAGAGGAGGTTCCCTTTTATAAGTTAGGGGAGGGGAACTCTTGGAATTACATAGTATTAAATTATTATAAATTAGTTTCCATGAAAAATGTATCAAAAAAGATATAATTAGAATATATAATTATTATTATTCGAAAAAATCTCATAAAATATTTTTTTACAAATTTTTCTTATAGTTGTACCCTTATCTCTTAGTTTTAACCCCTCTCTAACCCCTTTGACAATCACCATAATATCAAATTGTTTTACTCTAAAGGGTTCAGGAAAGTAACTATAAAAGAAAAATTGACCCATAAATGGATCATGATTGATATTGAAAACCATCTTACATTTAATTGTATGAATATATGTTTTTTATGAATTTTAAATCATTTAATAAAATATTATTTATTACAAAATAGCATTTATATCATTTATGGAATTGTTCACATAATTTGAATTTGAAAAAAATATGAAATAAATTAATTAAAATATGAAACTTCATAAAAACATCTCTAATATGTCATATTTATCTTTAAAATTTATGGACCATTTTGACTCACCCATAAAATATTACTTTTATAGTTTTTAAAACTACTTACTTGATTTTTTTACTGCTTGCACAAGCATTGTGTCGGCGTTGTGTAAACATTTAAGGTAATTATATTATTGTTATTTTTTAAAATAAATATATGATAAAAAATTAATTTATATTTCTAATAAACCTTTATAACCGAACTTATCCTCTTTTTATATCTATGTAAATTTTTTTAGGGATATTAATGTCAAAACAGTGACATTTTAGAATTTTCTTTACTTAAAATAATATAAATGTCATTGTCAAGGGAAAATGGAAGCAAAATTCCATATATTATAAATTGGGATATATATGGTATAATTTATTCCATAAAATTAAATTAATTCAATTTCTTGGTTTAATTTGAAACAATATTTCATGGTTGTAACCCTGAGTTACCCATTTCACCCTTACCAAGGTGACAAAATATTTATCCCAATTACTATTCATAATGAAAAAAGATAAAAGAGATCTATTTAAAAAATTTGAGCCTAATAGTTAAAAATATGGAATCCATTTTCAAGATCCACTTTCAAGAATATTAAGAAAATAATTTAAGATAAAAATACAAAACACAATGAAAATTTATTTTTTAGAAAAATACCATTTTAATTATAAAAAATCTTATATACCAAATTTAATAATAAAATTGATTCAAATGAACTTAATTAGATTATTAAAAATATAATAAAACTATTTTTACTTTTAAACCATTTTAAAACAAAATTTTACTTTGTAAATGATTGAAACAAAAATATAGTTTTCAATAAAAATTAGTATTTTCACCATTCATTGAAAAATGAAACTTTTTAAAAAATTCTCAAAAAATCACCCTAATATAATTTTGTCATTATTATTTTAAATTTTATATAATTTTTATAAAATATAATTTCTAAATGTAATATAAATTAATTATAATATTCACTCATAAAAAGCAATAAAAACCATTTTGAAGAATTCTTTTTGAAGAATAAAATGACTTTACTAAAAATTAAGAGATTATTTACGAATAATTAATCAATAATTTTTTATTAATTAGTTATTATATATATATATATATATTAATAATTTGATTAATCCTATTCACACCCTCCAATTCAACATCTATGTTATAATGGCGATATTTAAATAATAATATTTCATGGTTCGTTTAAGCTTGGTGTTGCATATCTTGCACGCTACAAAACATAGCATTTCATTAAAAATATAAGGATAATTCATTATTCCCTATTTAATAAATTGTTTCCTTACAATTTGAACTTGATATTGGTAATATATGGTTTGAAATTTAAAAACACCTTTGTTGAAAACTCACATCATAAAAAGGGATAATAAAACATCATCTTGAAAAGAGTAAAAGGGAAATATGAAGTTCATACAGAATAACACATAAATAGGTTTAGAAATATGATAAAATTAGTGGGTAATAAAAATATGGACATGGAGGAAAATTAATTTTCAAATAATGATGGAAAGTGATAGAGAACCTTAATCATAAGAAAGTTAATGGTCATAAGAAAGTTTATGACCACAAAACCATAAATAAATGAGATATAAAAAATACCATCAATTTAGTAGAAATAAATGTAATAAGATTGCATTTTTATTTCAAGATCCTTTTCCTATAGTTGAGTAATTACTTTATCATCTAGACAAATAACATAATAAAATATACTTAATTAACAAGTATAATTTCATCCTATAACCAATTTCGACCACAATATCATCTTTTTCTCCAATGATGAGTATTTAATATGATTTTTTCATGCTTGAAGAACTAAAATAAACTTTTAATGGATCACATAATACTAAAATTGATAATAATATATTCCTACTATATTTAAATATTAACCAAAACTAAAATAGTTAGAACAAGTTAATATAATATCCAAAATGTATACACCTTCATATGAATAATTAATACATTTTATTCCAAAATTTCCACAATGACACCAATATTTCAACTTAGATCATTCCATAAATAAATAACCCTATATACCAAATAACCTCAATAACCTCAATATTAAATAATGTTTTAAAATCAAAGGTTATTTCATACCTTTAAGAATATATTAAAAAAATTAATAGAATTATTCCAAAATATTCCTTCATGTTAAACCTATCATTTAAATATACTTAAAAATAGAGTCTCAAAAAATATCCTAAATCACCTAAAAATACCACCACTTAAAACCTAAAAATTGGAATCTAATAATTTCAACTTTTGATCAAACTTAAACTTATAAACCCATGATGGCATCTAAAACTCTTAAGTTAAACTCACATGAAAATATCATAATCTCAAAAGTTATCTAAACCCTCCTATGATACCAACTATAAAAACCTAGAACCAGCACTCCAAGAATTGGTGCTAAAAATATAATCGTTACATTTATGTATTTGATACTGATAAATATAACCCAATTTAAACCATCAAAAACTTAAAATATCAAAAGGAAATGTTGGATTACTTATATACCCAAGGACCTTTTAGGTTTAGAGTTTTAGATAATTAGGACAATATCTTACATAACAACTTGGATACATAAACAACTATTTCAAAAAAATCAACATCATCTCCCATTGAGTTATTCACATATAATAACATTCTTAGGAAAAAAATACTTAAAACCTTTCTTCATAACCTTTGGGAAAAACATAAGAAGTTTGGATAAAACAAATAGTAAGGGTAAACATAAAAATATACAATTTAATGTCATTAGTGAGAATACAATGATAATAAGGGTATAATTACATAATCAAAGTAAATTAATATAACATTAGATAATTTATACACATAAAAACACGGATCATAAAACATGTAAAATAGGATAAATATTTTAAAAAGGAATGATTAAAAATAATCATGAGCTATGTAGTGACAATATTTATCAAAGTAAATATTAAAAACCCCTAGCAAGGATAAATAAAACATGTTGGTATCTAAGAACATAATCTTCATAACCATTGTTAAAAATAACCAGGGCTCAGTTAAATCGATAATATAAACTTCCATAGTTCACTCCCTCATTCTTTAATTTAAATAAAAGGAAAATTATCCAATATATCAAAGAGATATATCAGGATCTATTGTTTTATAAGATGTATTGGGCTCACACGTTGTATAAGCTATATTGGACTCACTCTTCATCTTGAGAAATATTGATCTCAACCATTGTATAAGTTGCATTAGTATCACACATTATTATGATCTATATCATGATCACTCATCATCATCAATAATTTCCAAGTACTATTCATGAATAAAACATTTAGAATCATTCACTTTTCAAAACAACACCCTTGAAAACAACATTTATTCCTTCATAGCTTGATTAACCCATGGAAAAGAAATCATTTTCATGAAAATATATTTTAAAAAATCAAAATAAATATCGATAAATAATTAGGATGGTATTATTATAATATAAATCTAATTTATCATAATTAATATCAATGGTTGTTGTTGGTGGTGAATAGAATTTCCATTAAAAATCACTAAACACATTCTTAGGGAAAATACCCTTTTCACTTTGAAAATAACTTTTGAAAAATATCCAACATATTAGCAAAGGAATTTTCTTTAAAAATAACCTTGTAAAATTTTAAAGTAATATTCAAATAAAATAATGATCATTATGGTATAAAAATCCATTCTTTCCATATACGTAAAAATAAAACGTTATTTTCAAACTTTTGTAAAAATTCGAAAATGAATTGTTCAAAAAACTTTTATAATGATTCATTATTAAAAAAAATTTAAATATAGTCAAAGATAATTTAAAATTAACTTAATAAATAATTTAAGTATAAATAATTTCATTCTTGAAAACATTTTAGAAGACATGGTTATGAGAGATAATTATTTCTAATCTAAAAGAAGACACACAATCAATATCACATGAAAAAAAATTTATTGATATTTATTTAATCAATGGGGGAGAAAATGTAAATTACAGATGTAAAAAAATTAATAACTAAAATAAAATAAAATATAAGTGGTTTAAGAAAATAAGATCACATAATTTATCCTAATGGAACCTTGAATATAAACAATCTTCAAAAGAAAAGAGATTGTAACATAAAGCCTTTACTGCTTTGGTGTCTTTAAAATTAAAAGTTATTGAAAATAGGAGTATAATATGGATATATAAATATAATAAATTTCATGTATTAATATGTAAAAATTCATTCATGAGGTAGTAAGAACATCATATAAATAAATAATGTTCACGACATGAATCATATCTCAGGAAAATTAGATTTGGAAAAAGAAAACCCTTGTAATGATCATAGCTTTTGAAGTGTTACTTAATCTATGAAGTGATTATGTAAACATATTTAAATAAAAATAAAATAAATGCAAATATATAATAAACCAATTTATATATAAATTTAAACATAATCATGGAATAAAAAATTAAATAAAGTATAAGTATAACCGAATGAATAGAAATTGAGTTAAGAAATCCTTTACAACTTGGTAACTTTCAAGTAAAACACCTTTAAATGAATTAATTTAAATTTTAAAATAAAATAAAATAAATTATGAAGGATTTATTATATATAAATTATAAGGTTAATTATTTACACCATATTAAATAAATTAGGTTTATAATATTAAAACCTACCTCACTGAAGGGAAGTTGCGACAAAATCTCTTACCTCGAAACCGAACTTTCCCTGAAAGTCCTTTAAATACTATTTAATAAAATTATATAAATTATTTTTTTCTTAATAAAATTTTTTAGGATTAATAAATTATACTTAAACCATTTAGTTAATTTATTTTAATTATATATTTAATTACTTAATAGATTATGTCCATATCTGGTGTTTTGAGGATGTTTAGTTCAAAACTTAAAAACAAATTCGGTATGTTGAGAATGATCAAAGGGGCCATTGTTAAAATATATAATTAATAATAATCAAGAAATAATTATAATTTTTATATATTAATTAAACATTAAAAAAACCATGAAATATGGTTATAAAAAATGAATTTCATTACAATCATGGAAATAGTATGTTGTACGTATGCATGAGTCACGTTTCCATTTTTCAATGAACATGAGGAAAAGAAAGTGCGTATTATTTTATCTTTAAAAAATTATTATTATATCATAAATATCATATTATATCTTTAAATAAACTTATATATGTCATCCATGGGATGTGGTGATTAAAAAAATCACATCGCTTTATAGAGGTGGTAATCCACATGCACGCACGAACAATGTTATAATTTTTTCAATAGAAGGAAAGGTAAGAAAATAGATGAAAAATTATATTTATATAATTATAATTATTTAATTAATAATATATATATATATATATTAAATCCATCATTATAACCATTCATGAGAGGCAGTGATGGAAAATAAATTACATCAATTCTTGAGATGGTAGTTCACCGTACACAAGAATGATAGTTTCATTTCAAATTTTATAGAAGAGGATATGGATATAGGTTATGAAAGTAATGTAATAAAATATAATTATATTAAATATACTTATGTTATTATTTAATTATCTATGAAAATTATTTGGAGTTAGAAGAAGTAATAAAACTAAATGTTTCGGTTAAAAACTATACCTCTTATTTGGAAAACCTACTTTTTTTACACCTTAAGACCTAAAAGGTTGGTATTATACCCAAAATAATACCTATATAATGTTGTAATGGGTATTAGTAAGGTTCCAAACCAAATGTTTCTTTAAGTGTAAAGAAAAGAGGATAGTAAGTGCTCTTTTATAAGTGAGGGAATGGGCACTCTTGGAATTACTTAAAGTATTAAATTTATATAAATTAATTTTCATGAAAAGATGCCTAAAAATTATATAATTAAAATATAGGATTATTATGAGTCTATTTACCCCCATAAAATAAAATTTAGACAAGTTTTGGTTATTTTTTTATCTTTATCTCTTAGTTTTAACGCCCAATTAACCCTTTTGACAATTACTGTGATATCAATGTTTTTTACTCTTTAGGGGTGAAGAATACTTCTATAAAAGAAATATTAACAAATAAATATATCATGGTTAATATGTTAAACCATATATAATTCACCTGGATGAATATATTATTTTTATAAATTCTAAATCATTTAATAAAATATTATTTATTATAAAATATTTTTAATGTCATTTTTGGTACTATTCACATTATTTGTATTTGAAAGCAACATTAAAGGAATTTTATTTGAATATAAACATTTTAAAAATCTATAATATTCTATATTTATCTTCAAGATTCATGGAACACTTTAAATCACAAATATAATATTACTTTTAGAGTTTTTAAAATCATTCACTTGATTTTTTTACTTCTTACACAAGCACCATGACAACATTGTGTAAGAATTTATAGTAATTAAAAGCATAAAACTATAAGAATATAATTATAATTTATAATTTTTTTACCTATTCCATCAAATTATTAGTTTCTCCCATTTATGATTCAGATAGGAGAACATACCTCTTTAATGGAAATCTTCAATTTCTAGAATTTGAAATTATTAGATAAATACCTTACGGGAAATTCAAATATTCATTTGATTCTAGTTGAAATATTAGACTCTGATAGTTATCTAGATTTTCTCCCCATAGTGGGATGATATTCATTCATTTTCTTCATCATGATTTGATTTCTTCCAGAATGATATTCAAGAAAAATTTTAAAAATAATTGAAATAAAGAACCCCATGATGGATATCGTCCGGGATTCTGTATAATATTTTCATAACCCTCATATCTTCAAGACTCCTCTTGAATATATTCATCACCTTAAATTCCATATATATAAGAAACAAACACAATATATATATGGTAATATGATGTTTCTTTAATGATTTTTTCAATTAGATTAGTAGGGATGAGATTTATTTGTCAACCCAGAAACTCTTTCAATTATTATATGGATTTATGAAAAAAATAATGATTGACCCTTATTTGAATTTATGAATTTTATCATTTAAGGAAAACATTGAATTCTTGATTTATTCATCTTTTATCTTATATAGAATAGTATTCTTTGCATTTACATGTAGTGAACTTTCATTCTTGATCTCTTGTTTTAACTTCTTAGTTAGTTCAAACTTGTTATCCAATTTAAACTACTATGGCCACATGAATAAGAATTATTTTGATACATGCTCATACTTCTTCTTTTGTGAATAATAATTATTTACAGTAGCATTTATAACATAATAATCCATTGGTTATTTTCCTTTAGTCTTCACTAGGTATATTTATTTTGGAAACCATGTTATACAATTTTTAGTAATATGCCCTGACATTCTGCACCTTTCCCAAAAATCTGTAGAAATCATAGGGTTATCCTTTTTAGTCAAACTATCATGAAATTTAAAATTTTCATCTTGATTTTTAGGCAATAAATCAAACATCTTTTTTTCTAAGATTAATTTCCATTTCTGCTTCTGCTTACTTCCACTAGAATTGGTGTTTATGACCTATTTACAAAGGTCCGTTATATGGAATATTATTCCACAATAGAAGCATATTTTATTTGTAATGAAACTTATTTCATCATTATTATTAGGTGTATATTGTTTCATAATTTTATTAACTCTCTTCTTCAGCTTATACCCCAAGGAATACTTTTTTTCGTTTTTTTTTCCTCCACATTTGTTGTGGTATTTTATTCATATTAGCATATGAATAATGCATAGTTATTATATATCATCACTCATCATAACTAGGACCAATTATATTGAAATAATCATATAATTCTTCAAGACACTCAAATATATTCTTGATAGACATGTTTTTCTTCATCTGTGAATTATTCTTCAATTCTGTAGGATTTATTTTCATATCAGATCTTCTCCCCCTTAATAATAGCCTTTTGTAATTATCATGTATTGAAGAATTATTCCAACAATCAATGTCCTGATGCCCAAATTTTCAATAGTGAAAAAAATATCCAACAAATCTTGATTTCTTATTCAGTGCTACAACTTGGCTAGTTTTGACATCTTTTTACTTTTAGATAATATGATTATTCATAGGAGATATTTGTAGGGAACAAGAATTAATGCTCTTATTCATATCCAAATTTGACGATATAGTGGATTTTTCATCAGTATTATTCACCCATGTTTTACCTGAATTCTTTTTGAAACATACACTTAAAGATAAAACAATATTAGTACAAATAGAAACTTCTCAAACAAGGGTTACCAGTTTCAATGAGATTAAAATAGATTTATCTTTAGATAATATCAAGATATTCTTACCACTTTAATGAGTCTTGTTAAAATAAAGACTCATTTTAGAATAAATTTTGATAGAATTTTTAATCTCATCATTTTTTGAAGATTCAACTTGGATGTTCTAAAGATTTTTGAACATAACCTACAACTAAAGATTTTTCATATTTAGAGATTTCTTCTAGTATTCAAGTGATTTCACTATAAATTTATATTATTTTTAGAAGTCTTTAATTGTGTTTCCTTCATATTTTTAAAATTGACTTCCATTTTAAGACACCTCATGTTGAAGAAGTTTTTCTCATTCTCAACAACATTCATTTTGTCTTCCCATTGACTCTTTATTTTTTTTAACTCAATCATCATTCATTTTATTTCCCTCTAGTATAGAATTATTTAAATTTTTAATTATTTTTGTATTAACCTATACCTAATATTATTTAACATTCAAAGATTTTTTGTGTAGTTTCTCAAATGAATGGATCACTTCTGTATAAAATTTCTCAGTTACATCCTTCTCACAAATAGTCCTTTGTAATTCATCTTCAATCAAAGTGAATATTTCTTTATAGTGCAATATAGACTGTTCTTTTTAATATTTATCTAGGATGAATGTATTATCCTTATATTTTATTTCCAAATAAGAGTCCTTAATAATCATGGTAGATTTATGATATTCTTCAAGTGTATGAATCGTTTCAGTAAGGAACTTCTCAGTTACTTCTTTCTCACACACATTTATTTGAAATATTCTTCATCATAAGAGAAATTTTCATTTCAAAGTGATATAGTTTCTTCCTTGGATTCAATAATTTGTGTGAGAAGTTTACAAATTTAAAAATTATTTCCCAAGGCTTGTTCCATATCCTTATATTCTTTATCAAGTTGTGATTTTTCATCATATAGTCCCTTGATAAAATAAAATATATAAGTGACTAACTCGGTAGGAAAATTATATAGATAATATTTGATTTCTGAATAAAAATCGCTGAGTGATTTATTAAATTATTCTTCATCAATTATTGAATAATACTCATAAAAAGGATATTTATCAACTGATTTAATAGATACTATTGATATACTACCACTTTGATTATATTTAGTTTTTTATGTTCCCACTTTCTTATTTAAATCATTTCTCATCTTTCTTGACTCTTTCTTCTTTCTATTCTTCATGTTTTTTTGTAGAAACCTTATTGTTGTCACTGACAGAGATGGGAACTCAATTTTTCATCTAAGATAACCCTATTACTTATTCTAATTCAAATATTTACTTCATATATGTCTGACACAAATAACTGGGATATTAAGATAGATCCAATTAGAGGAGTAACCTTTGATCTGATACCAATTTAAGTTCCCAATGAATCATGTAGGTGCACTGAGAGGATAGGGGGTGAATTAGTGTAGGCATGTTTTACCAATTTTTCATTTATTCACTTTTACCCTCTTTAATAATACGAACCTCTACACTTGTTAGAGTGAATGAATATTTCTTATTTATAAACACAATTATACCACACAAAAGACATAAAGTAATTACCATGTAACACATAATATTTTTACAAGGTTCACCCCTAATGTGGGTGACTACATCCTTGCTGTGTTTGGGATGATACGAGATAAATATTTTCCACTAAAAATTAATCAACAATTTCAAGTGGGTTGGTCAGGTATCACCCTGAAAAATGGTGGGTAGGTATGAACATTTTTCCAAATTGTTATGTAATCCCACCAATGTTATTTATACTAAAATACCACTTGTTTTTATAAACATAACACTAACATAATGATAAATATTACAAGAACTTCAAGTAGCCACTACTACACAAAACTGATCTTCCTCTTCGAGCCATTTAGAATAAACTAAATATGCACTTTCTCAATTCAACTGAAACTCTTGGACTGAAACTAAATGTAATCAATAAAACAATATAAAATCAGGCTCAGTATACTCTTCTAAAAGAGTGAAATATATCACTTCATCTTCATCTCACTATAATATTAGAACAAACAACTGAAGATTATTCAATTCACTACAAGCTATCTTCTTCCACTCATTATTGAAAAAATATTCCTTTAGCTCAAACAAATACTACTAATATTATTTTCAATCACTACACACATGTACATTATGATATTTTCATGAAAATATTATTTCATGTATGGAACTCTCATTACTCATGAAAATTTTATACTGCCATCTTCTTTGCATATTACTATAATGCAATGTTAATGTTTCTTTAAATTTCTAATAATATTCATGTAACAAGAATTTCATGGCTTCTTCCTCTTTTACACAAAACTACTTCAACCTCATATGTGAAAGTTTATCATAAAATTATAACACTTCTTCCTTAATGTATAGTGAAACACATATGGTAGGTTCTCACTACCCATAATGTATATATATCATTTTGTGCATTGCTTAACACTCACTTCCTATTCACTATTGTTTGATACACACACTTTATGAAAATTATATCTTCCACTACTAATGCTTCTTCAAGTAACTATCTCAGCATCATTCATGCATATTATTTCATGTATGCATGTAATCACACAACTTATTTTTGTCTTTATCTCAAAAAATCAACAATAATGTTCCTTCACACAATTATGTTATACTAATAGTATACATAAAATGTTCTTCACGTAACACTACTTTCACAAGAACTCAAATTCTAATTCAATTGAAACTCCCTTATACATGAATATCATTTATTGCATAATTATTCAAGATCTTAGAAAGAACTAACTTTGCAAGAATCAGTTCCCATAACTCAGTTAAATAATGTAAATGGATTGCAGAATTAGAACCATAATGAGAACATGAATGTGGATGATCAGCTCAAACATATGGAACTTCTTTCAAAAATTCTGATCGTCACTCTATTTCTCTCTTAATACCTCATAGATTATCTCAAATGATAGGTAATCTCACAATGAAATGATCCCATTCTGTAGTATTTATAGATAGCACTCCATTGAATAAGTGCTCCAAAAAACATGGGGATCCACTCATTTCATCAGCTCATGTGATGCACTATCTCAGGTTATGAATCATAAGAAATCACCATCACCAATAATTATCATATTTTCCTTACACTGTATTTCCTCTATTCGATCTTAATTTTATCATGAAAATGAAGTTTCATGAAATTTAAATCCAATTTGGATCCTAAGGATGATCAAATGAATCTCATAATCCTCATTTTAATCTTCAGTTGAAGTTGTATGGAGATATCCTGATGAATTGTAGCTCTCAGATGTTCTAGGTTCAAGATGATGTGGCGAAGTCGATCCACCAGACCAGATAAAAATAATCTATGACTAGGGTTATTTCCATGTTTTTAATAGTATATGAACAGTGTAAGCAGGCATCCCACATCAAATCTGACTCTATTCCATGATCTATTTATAATATAAGGAACGTTGTTAGTCGATTAGAAATATATTACCAAACGGTCCCATAAAATTCCAGAACCACCCCTTGCTGACACACTCCTTCTCTGCAATTCCTCCCCACAAGGTGGCACCACACTAATCATGTTCTCTACTCTAGCATTCTATATATCCCCATAACCCATCCATGCTAACTGGCCCAAGCTTGAGGTTGATTCTAGTTCCCACTTAAGCAGCGGTGCACCTGAATCCATTAGCTGGCTGGTTGGATCCTTATTTTTTGATATATAAAAAATCCATTGAAAAAATTCCATTCCATATATCCAAATCCAACAAAAATATTATTCAACTATACCAAATCCACTATTCCCAAAACTATACCACAAATAACATCAAAATCTCATGAAAAATAAATCATTTTTCATGGCCTCCTCTTGAAACAGAAAATGATTTAACATTGTGTCTATTGACCAATGAAACATGTATTATGAACTTAAATCATATATACAATCGTCACACTAATTGTTTCTTTATTTAAAGCAACACTTACAAAAAAAATAATCATTTCCAAATTAGGAATATTTCTTAAGGAAAATTCAATGACATAACACTAACCTTCAAATAATTTCACAATGACTTTTTATCAAACAAGTGTATTGAAAAAAGTTACAACAAAATTATTATTTAAATTAATTTGGATTCTTCAATATGAAAACATCCTAATACCCAAGTTATCTAAACCCTCCTCTGATACCAACTATAATAACCCCAAACCCACACTCTAGGATCTAGTGCTAAAAAATAATCTTTACTTTTCTAGATTTGATACCGATAAACGTGACCCAATTTCAACCATCCAAAACTTACAACATCAAAAGAAAACATTAGATCACTTACATAACCATAGAACATTTTAGTTTATAGTTTTAGATAATTAGGAAAAACTCTTATATAAAAATGTAGATACATAAACAACTAGTTCCCAAAATCTATATCATCACCCACTGATTTCTTCAAATATAGTAACCTTTTTAGGAATAACATGCTTAAATCCCTTATTCACAACATAGGTAATAGGAAACATAAAAAGGGTGATCTCAAATTCTTAGTAAGGGTAAACATAAGCATTAAAAATTTAATGTTATTAGTGAGAATAAAATAAATATAAGGGTATAATGAAATAATCAAAGTGCATGAGTATAACATAAAATAATTCATACCCATAAAAATGTGGACCATTAAACATGTGACATTGCATTAATATTTAACAAAATCAAGAGTCCTAATAATCATGATCCATGTTATGTAAATATTGACCAAAGTAAACATTAAAAATCCTTAGAAAGAATAAATAAAACATGTCGGTATCTTAGAACATCATATTCATAACCTATGTTAGAAATAACTAGATCCTAGCTAAATCCATAGGATAAACCTCCATGTTTAACTCCATCCAACTTGTATTTAAAGACATGGAACATTACCTAATGCATTGAATATTTATATTAGGATCATGTATCATATAATCTACAATGGTCTCACCCTTCATCATGAGATATATTGGTATCACCCATCATATAAGCTATATCAGACTCACCTATCAGCATGAGCTATATTAGGCTCACCCATCATCATCAATAATGTCCAAGTACCATTCATTAATAAAAAAAATTAGAATCATACACTTTTCAACATAACACCCTAAAAACAACCATAATTCCTTTATAACTTGGTTTACCCAAGGAAAATAAATGGGTTTCATGACAATCTCATTACAAAAATAATAATCCATATAGAGAAGGAATAAGGATGATATTATTATAGAATAAAGAACATCAAGGATTTTTGTCATTGGTTAATAGAAATACCATTAAAATATCCTTAAAAATATTATTGAGGAAAATAACCTTTTCACTTTGAAACCACTTTTAAAAAATATCCAGAACATAGGGAAAAAAATTCTTTGAAAATATATTTTAAAGTATGCTACGATGAAAATAATAGTGATGATGTTGCGAAAATCCGTTCTTTCCGTAAAGGTCAAAGGAAAAAATTCTTTTAAGAATTTTATAAAAATTAAAAAATTAATTGTTAGGGAAATGATTATAATGAGTTATTTTTAAAACCTTTGTAAATAAATTCAAATATACTTAAATTTTTACTTAATAAATCACTAAATTTTAAATAATAACATTCCCTTAGGGTGTAGATCAATGATAGATGTCCTTGTTGGTCTTGATGAGGTCTCAGGTTAGAAACTTACTAAGTAATTCCCATAATTTTTGTATTGAATGATTTCATTTGTAATGTAGGACCTTTAACTGCATTTATTTAAATAATAAAATTCTTGATAACATTTTATAAAAAATGGTTATGGGAGAGAAATATTCCCAATCTAGAATAAGATACAAGATCGATATCACATGAAAATAACTTTCTTGACATTTATTTAATCAATTTTAGAGGAAATAAAAATTAAATATGTAAAATAAATTCATAACTAGAGGAAAATAAAATATATGTGGTTCAAGAAAATAAGAGTATTTTATTTTTCCCAAAGGAACCTTTAACATAAACAATCTAAAAAAGGAATGAGATTATAACATAAAGCCATTACCCCTTTGGTAATTTTCAAATTAAAAGTCATTGAAAGTAAGAGTATGTTATAGCTCTATAAATATAATGAATTTCATGAATTAATATGTTAAAATTCCTTCAGTAGGTATTAAATACACTATAAAAGGAAATATTGGTGCACAATATGAATCATGTCTCAGGATAATGATATTGGGACAAAGAAAACCCTTATAATGATAATAACATTTTAAAGTGATAAATAATCTATGAAGTGATTATGTGGACATACATAAATCCATATAAAAAAAGTGGGAATAAATAAAATATATATATATATATATCAATTTACACATAATAATTGAAAAACAAAGCCAGTGAAGTAGAAGTATAACCCAATGAATGGAAATTGAGTTAGGAAATCCCATAGCACTCGACAAATTTGAAGTCAAATTCATTTGAATTAAGTAATTTGAATGGTAACATAAAATACCATTAATTATAAAGTATTCATGATATATAACCTATAATTTTATTTATATAAAACATATAAAATAAATTATGTATATAACATTAAAACATGCCTCAATGAAGGGAAATTTAGACGAAATTCCTTACCTCGAGTCTTGACTTTCTATGCATGTATTTTAAATCCTATAAAAAACATATAAAAAATATTTTATTTATTAATAACCTTTTATAAGATTAATACCTTTTTATTAGACCATTTATTTCATTTATTTAAATGACATATTTAATTACTTATTCGATTATGTCCACTTCGGGTGTTTTGAGGATGTTTAGTTCATAACATCAAAACAACTTCGATATGTTGAAAGTGGTCAAATGGGTCATTATTACATCATAAAAAACAATAAAAATATATAATCATCCTTTTTATACATTAATTAATCTTTTAAAACCAACCATGAAAGATGTTTTAGAAAAATTAATTACATTACAACCATAGATATGGTAGGTCATACGTGCACATGAGTAACATTTCCATTTTTCAATGAACATGAGGAAAATAAATTAAAAATTATTTTATCCTTAAATAGTTATTCTAATATCATAAATATCATATTTTCTCTTTAAATAAACTTATATATATTATCCATGTTGTGTGGTGATGAAAAATAAATCACATTGCTTCGTGGAGGTGGTAATCCACACGCACGCACAAACAACATCATAATTTTTCAATGGATGGAAAGGTAATAAAATAAATGACATATTTTATTTAAAAATTAAAATTATGTCATTAATATCAAATTTATACAATAAATCCATCATTTTAACCATCCATGATAAGTGGAAATGGAAAATTAATTACATCGGTTTGTGAGGCGGTAGTCTGTCGTACACATGAACGATGATTTCATTTACCATTTGATAGAAGAGGATATGTATATAGGTTATGATATTAACATAATACCCACTCATTATATGAAATATAATTATGCTATTATTTCATCATTTTTGAATAATATTTTAAGGGGGTAGAAGAATAAATAAAACTAAACAATTCAATTAAAATCTATACCTCTTCTTCATACAACCTTCTTTGCTTTACACATTAAGCCCTATAAGGTTGGTATTTTACTCAAAATAAGACCTCTATAGCATGGTAAGTGGTGTTAAGAATGTATTTTTTATCATCCTGTTACCTTATTTCAGGTACTTTTGACCCTTGTTTTGATTGTAATTTGTTTAGGGCTTGTATCGGGTTGTTTGAGGTGAAGTTTAAAATTTTTTGGAATCCCATGGGGATATGCACGGTCAGTGCATGGTTAGGGAAAACCATGTGGTTTTGACCATAAAACTTTCCATCCTATCAGGAGGGTCTGGAGGGAGGTGAATGATTGATACATGGTTTTTGCAAACCATGTGGCCACCCCTCCAAACTATGCACCCTTGGATAATGAGGATTTTCATGGTTAGAACACTATTAAAAAACCATACAGACAAATAGTGAACCCCATATTGAAGTACAACAGGGGTATACAGTTAGGGTGCACATCTACTATTAACCAAGTGACCCATGTAGAAAATCGTGTGTGTGGGTTTTTAACCCCCAAAAAATTAATTAAAGATCCCAAGACCCCCATTTAAGAAATCTAACACCCACATTCAACCCTAGTTAATATATTTTTCTTTTTTAGGATCTCTATAGGATTACTTGGCTCTCTAAACCTCTTTCCTTGTAAATAAAAGTGACAATAGAAGATCCTATCCCTTTCCAATAAGTATATCTCCTCTTTTTTAGTTTCTCCTTATCTTATATTTTATCCTTCTAATAGAGTAATAAATAATCATGTTATTGATGGATCTAATCTCTATTTTGATGGATCTTGATTCTAGGTTTGATTACTTCTTCTCCCATGCCTTTATTTTTCATTATTGGATTCTTTTGTGGGTGTTGTGTTGATTTGATCTCATGATTAATGGTAGGTGGTTCTATAATTATTTACCCTAAAATTGAAACCCTATATTTCTTGATTGATTTAAAATATTTTTTTAATTGATTTAAAAACCTATATTTGAGATTATTTGATGATTTATTTTAAAAGGGAATGGAACTGTGAAAAATCCACAATTTCAAAAAATTTAAAATTTTGGGTGGATTTTGAAAAAAATGATAGCTTGAATTGAAAGTGGATTTAATGATATGATTTTATGTTGATTATATAGAAAATTTTATTAAAATGAAAGATGATTTAAAAAGGAATTAATTTAATGACAACATTTGATTTGGTTTTGAAATGAAAAGGCATGTTGAAAACTGAATTTGGTAAATTGAACTATAAATGATGAAATGATTTCAAATGATTGATTTTCCCTAATTTATTGATTGATTTTTGAAGCACATGTGATCTTGGGTAGTTAATGGGTGATTAGGAAATGTACGCTAGGAATTTGAATCCATACCAATGGATTGACAATGAAATAACTAATTAAACCAAGTTTGGAGTAATTTACCATGATGGATCCCCTAATGGGGCATTGATTTGAGTGTGCATACCTACCTTAAGATGTGATGATGATTGATAAGTGTGAGGATTATATTGATATAAACTAATGTATTATAGGGATTATTAGAATGATGATTTGTTTTGTTTGAATTAATTATACATTACATCGATTTTAGAACTATTTTACTCCTGCCAATTCATTTATATAAATGTTTTTATATAAAATGCCCAATTAAGACTATTTTGATATATCTTCCATCTTTTTGAGTTGAAAGAATGTTTTTTTTGGAAAAACCTAAAAGCCATTCCATGATTATTTTATTTAAATTGAAAGAATAAATGGGTTATTGCTATGGTATTGATTATGGAACACTTGGTGAGATACTAATAGGATTTTTAGATCACACTATACCTTTGACTTTGGGAATTTGTTGATTATTTTTTTCCAAGTCCAAGAAAAGGTAAAGTGCCACTTAGAGGTGGTATTTGTTCTTAATCATTGGGATCTATAGTGATATAGGTAATAGATGGAGATTAAATTCACATACTACATGGGATGTATGAGCTTTTATCTTAATAGATGTTTTGTCCTTGACTATTTATTGTTTTGGGTATTGTTTTACTTGTTTGATTTTGGTAATTTCTACTTGATGGGTGTTGACATATTGAACTATATAATTTATCTTCCACTGTTTTTTAGAAAAATCATTACCTCTTTATTCTTGTATGATTTTAGGTGCTAATATCCAACCTACAAGGATCAGGAACTCCCTTAAGGCTATGTTAGGGCTGACTTAGGTATCAGTGTACTAGGGTATCTGAGCTAGTTGTTGAGAAGTGATATCAAAGGTGAAGGTTGTGCATATTTCCTTGAAGTCGATATGCATTTTGGGTTGTCCGGGTATATTGAATGTAGTAATTCCAAGACTTATGAGATAGTTACGAGTGAGTTCTTGGCTATCCCTCATCATAGTGAGCCTTAAGTCACCATGGGTGTTTAGGAAAAGTGTCCTTGAGGAATGTTTGATATGATTATAGTATTTTCCCAGTTGATCTGAGTGCTTTGATATCCTTGTAGCTCTTGACTGAGTTGATGATCTATGTGTCCTTGCTAAAATTTCAGTGTTGTCTGTTGATGTTGTGTAGAAACATTCCTAAGATAATACATTTGACTAGGCCATAGTAGGGATCTATTGGTGAACCACAATTGTAAAATACTCTAGTGGACCAGAATCGTATTAAGATAGTGGTGCGTGTTGTCCAAGATTTAGGAAAGGTACTTATACATGTACCTATTTCGGCTATGGTAGTGAAAACTCAAACGGATGAATCTTGAAATCATTATCAAGAGTTTCTTCACTAGAATACACTAGTTTTACAATACTCTAATGATCCTCAGGAGGATAAGTATTGGTTGAAAAATATTTACACACTTTTTTAGTTCTTGGAAATACCTAATTCAATTAAAGTGAAATGTGATACCTTCAAGATTGAGGTACATACTAGGGGATTGTGGGATTTAATGCTCATAGAAAATAAACTTGAGGGATTGTAGTGGAAGTAATTTAGAGTTCATTTTATAGATTAGTTCTATATAGTTTCAATGGTCTAGGAAAAGTCCATGGAGTTTCTCAACCTCCAACAGGGTGAAAAGACTATGACATAGTATACAAACCATTTTTTTGATCTTGTTCATTTTTCTCTTAAGGTGGTGAAAAATGAGAAACTAATGGATCAAATATTTGATATGGGTCTTCATTATAATATCCAATATCTAGTATTAATTATGAAACTTAATTTCTATTTTGAATTTATGGATATAGTTTTGATGGTTAAGCTTGATCTAGTTGGTATGTTAGGGTTGATAGGAGTTAATTTTTCTCATAGTGGCAGTTCTATTAGTTACTTTAAAAAAAATAGAAAGTGCAATGAGTATCATGGTGAATCTGTATAGTAGGTGTTATATAGACCTATAATAGTTCATGGAATATTCCCTTTAACTTGGTTCTGGTATGGAAAGATTGGGTATTTGAAACAGGTCTGCACCGAGGAACCTAATATTTTTAGTTCACGTGGATGCTCAGGTCACTTGAAAATGTTATGCATTATCTTTTATTCTATACATAGTGGATGGGATCACCACCACCAAGAATTATTGTGGTGTAATAAGATGCTTCAAGAACTAAGGGGTTCAGGCCACAAGAATATGAAATGAATATTCTTCACGCAGTGAAAGAGTCCCTAGAGGAAGCTGACATGTGTCCAATGATCATAAGAGGTACCATTACTATAGCTTTATCTTTAGTGATAGATTTATTTGATACTGGTTAATCTCACTCATTTATATCAATTCATATGGTGAACCTGCTAAATCTTCCTACATATCATTTTTCATATGTGATGTATATTACTACACCACTCAGAACCAAGATAGAGAAGGGTATCTATTTTCCCTCTTGTGTTTTATTCTTTGGTGAGTCTCCTTTACTGTGCCTAATAGGGAATGCTATATTTTTTATGGAGAATGGGAAATGAGGTTGAGTAAAGATATACCTCCTTTTCTAGAGTTGGTTAAGGTAATATCTATGTTTTCTTTTGACTTGGAGTTAGAATATTTGAGTGGTGGTCTCCCTCAAGTTTTAATTAAGTTTACCATTGTCTTTCTATCTATTTTTTTTGTATTTCCACTAGTAATAGAGGTGAAGTTTTCTATTTATTTGGTACATGGTACTCATATATATTCTATTAATTCTTACCACATGGCACCAGATGAATTGAAGGACTTGAAAACTAATTTGGATGATATTCCAGAGAAAGGATTTATACCCCTGAGTGAGTCACATGGGGAGACACCTATTCTATTTATAATGAAATATGATGGGACGCATTGACTATGTGTTGATTACAAGAAATCCAATCAAGTCACAGTAAATAAAAAATATCTAATTCCACAGATTTATGATTTTTTTGATTAATTGAAAGGGAATAAGTGGTTCACTAAGATTGATATTCAATATCTTTATCACCAGTTAAGAATTAAAGAATCTGAAATTCAAAATATCACCTTCAAAAGTAGGTATAGACATTATTACTATCTTGTTATGACTTTTATTCAAACCAATTCTTGTATAGTTTTTATGAATTTTATGAACAATATATTCCATGAGTACCTCAAATCCTTCATGGTAGTCTTTTTAGACTATTGATGCCCTCTAAATGAGCATTATAAAATTCATAAGAGAAGAAATGCTTGAATATGGGTATTATTTTCCCCATAATAAAAGGAAGAAAAAGTTTCTAGAACTCACGGATCTCATAAGCCTCTAAGAGACACACAATCACAAGACCTTCATAAGTCCACACAAAGGAGTCATGCGTAGTGCATAACCTATGGTATATCCCACAAAGGCCCTTTTAAAATCCCATATTCTATTTTGAAGGCGTTCTAGATAATTGGTGAACATGTAGAGGCTTCGAGATGAGCACCCCTAGGCCACATGAATTGTTAGATGGTAGATTCCGTAAAATCCATCCAAAAATCATTGGAAAATATAGAGGAAAATATCCAAAATTCAGGAGAATATTATATACTTAAACCTCATTCCACACACCCATGAAGATCACAAGACACCATGGAATCCCTGATGACAAGTATTCCTGGTCATGCAAGAGACCACTGGCATGTCACCACCGTCATGTGAAGGGCTTCAGTAATGTCTAGGTGGCCTCACACTCTCCCTTTGGAATCAAAAAGAAGAAGGGGTTTTCCATGATAATTCTCACATATCACCATAATACCTTTTTTTGGTCATGTGATGCATCACTAATGGGTAGAATGATTGTCCTTTACAATACTCAATCAAACTTGTGAGGACCCATACCCTTGTAAAATAAACAAGGAAATAAAAATGGGGAAAGGAGGGAGCCTATTACGGTCATAAATATCATACAAAACACCCCATATGGTTCGTGAGACACTGCTAGACCATGGAAACATGTCTACCTCATCGTGCAAGAGCCTACTAACATTTCACCCTTACCATGTGAAGGGATTCAAACATTTCTAAGCAGTCATGTGCTCCCCCTTTAGCTCTATATGAAAAATAGATGGTTTTTCCCTGAAATAATCATGCATCACCACATGAACCTTTGTTGGTAATGTGATGCATCATCGGTGGGGAGAAAAATTATTTTCTACAATACTCGCACAAACTTGTGAGATCCACAACCCTTACAAAATAAACAAGGAAATAAAAAGGGAAATGATGGGAGATTCTTATAAGGGGAGGATATGTTAATCACCATTGATAATGATAAACCCCCTAGATAAGCCAACACAATCTCGAAGAATCCCCCTAGTGAGCCACCATTGTCTCACAAAATATCCTGTACAAGGAACCAAAGATCACATGAAATCCATTCAGCAAGCATCCTGATCTTGCAAAAATATTTATACATATCGGCCTGACAATATAAAAGTCCCTCAATATGTCCACATGATTTGTAATGACCCCAATAATTGGATATAATCCAAAAATTGGAGCATTTAAGAGATGGTATTGTGGTCTCTAAAAATCATGAGACACCCTCAGAATGACCTACGATAAGACCTCGTGAAAAATCGTGACAATAAAGCCCTTCACATACTCCAACTTGGATTTGTGAGATACAAAATGAACAAAGAAGTGAATAATTTTGGTGGTGAGGCCTATAAATCCCCCATCCTAGCATCAAAAAATGCATCCTTGGATCCTCACACTAGCACACCCATGAATCATATCATATTTATAAGAGTGGTTGATCTCACAATCAGAAAGGTTTTCTATCAGGTAAAATCTAGAGAACCACCAAATGGATAATGCGACATTCATAGGGAATTCACATGATCACTTATATATCACGTGAAGGACTCATGGTGGGTTATGTGAAGGACATCCCTCATACCTGAGTAGTCACACAAGACTTAAACAAGCTAACACTGAACAAATCTAAGACATATTCAATAAAATTCGGGGACTAAGACTTAAGATATGGGATAATTATGTGAAGAACACATATGAAAATCATCACATGCTTCTCATGAACCACACAAGTCATGCAACAAGCACTAGGAAATGTCACCCAGATCATGAAGCACTCCTTCAATATACTATTTGGATCATGTGAAGTTTGATGGAAATATTCGATCAATTCACATGGAACCCCTAGGTATGCCACCCAAGTATCACGAAACCCTTCAGGCTCTCCATAGAGACCTCATGATATCCTCTAGACATGTCGCTCAGATAATATGGTGACACTGGTACATGTCAGCTAAGTCTCATGATGAAATCATGATAGGTCAACTATCTCTCATGATGTCCTCTATACTAGCCGTCTAGATCTTATGATGTCCTCCAAACATGTCATCTAGCTTTCAGAATGATGCCTAAACAAGTCATCCATGACATGTATCATCCTCCAGACATGTCACACTAACTCTCGTGGCACCATAAAAGTATGTCATCCAACTTTCATGATTAATCTAGGGAAAGTAATCTAGATCATGTGATGCACTCCAAGCATGTCATCTGAGATCATGCGATGGATTTTAGGATCAAATAGCCATGCCTTGTGATGTCCTCGGGATAAGTCATCCTTGGTCATGAAACGACCTTAATACATTCCATACAGATTATGTGATGTCCCTCAGAAAAGTCAAATGTATCATGAGATTGTATTTAGACATGTTATTAAGACATCCTCTAACATGTCAAGAAGAAAATCAAGGCATGTTGAGGGTAAAATCAACGTATGTCAGGAAGAGAACCAGAAGAGGTCAAGTGGGAATCCCAAGACTTAATAACCTTGTCTAGCCTCTATAAGGGGCGTCCTTAGTGTGTAAGCCCTGAACCAATGAACTATGATGACTCTGATTCCTTCCATAAAAAGGATATGTAGGATTCCTTTATAAGGCCTAAGCTCAAGTGGGCATCCAATTCAGTGTAAGTCCCACTATGTCTCTAACATTTCTACCATTAGGACTTATTATCTCCCATGGGATGATGATCCATCTTCATCGACCAACATATTTAGAAATAATTGAACTTGATGAAATTGATTCCTGCTAAAACTAGGACACATAGGATGACTTCTTAAGGTCCAAGATCCATAATAAACATCCAAAGGGAAGTCCCAACACATAAGTCCAGCATCCACAAGTAGTGAGATTGGTCTTTTTCCATCCCTTGTTTCCCACACTGAGTATAGCTCACATGGTCTTAGAAATTTTCAATGATAATATCATTCAAAAAAGGGAAGTCTCAATGTGTAAGACCTGACCCAATAAACTTCGATGACACTGATTCCTTCCGTAACCAGGATACATAGGATGCATTCCTAAGGCCCGAGCTCAAATGGGAATACACTTCAATGTAAGACCCACAGTGTTTATGACATTCCAACCATTGGGACCCAATCTCTCTCATCGGATGATGATCCTTCCTCATCCACTATTGGATTGAGAAATCACTAAAATATGATAACTTTGATCCCTTCCATAACCAGGATACGTAGGATTCCTTCTAAAGGCCCGATCCCTACATTAATCATCCAATGGGTTGTCCTAGCATGTAATCCCCATATCCATATGTAATGAAGTTTATTGCATGTTGTCTCTTGTTTCTCACACCGAGCATAGATCATATGGTATTAGGGAGTCACAATAATCACCATATTGGCATCATGAATCTCCACTAGCTAGGTAAACCTCATTGTGTAAGCCCTGATTGGTGGTATGATACAATTACCCATCACACAGGGGTATCTACCTTGGGGTTATTCCTAATGGAATGATTGAACTATGATAATTTTGATTCATACTATAACCAGGATATGTTAGACACCTCCCTAATAATCAAGATCAATTCCTATTTCCCAAGTGCCCATATATATTTCTTTTCTATACAATGTTAAACTTCATGGGTTTAATGAACTATGTGGGTTTTTATTCCTATTATAAAATGGGATACATAGGATGCCTCATAATGGCTCAATACCATCCTTGAAAGATTAACCACCTTCCTAGATAGAAATAAAATCCATAGTGACTGTTTATAAATCTTCATTATATAATCTACCACCCGCCAAAGGAAAATGGATTAGGAACAATAGATACATACATATAGAATCACTAATAAGACTCCCCTCTCATTGTATGTAAATAGACTTAACCTATGATCATTTTATTAGGGTAACCAATCCCATATTAGGATTAGGAAGTAATTATAGAACATATCTGAAATCTATAATAGAGTTCCATAGTAGGAAAAATCCCCCCCCCCAAAGGGTGTGATGAGCCTGACCTCAAATCATGTCAACTAATGTGAGCTCCTAAGCATCGTTGGGTCTAAAATCCCAAAGGAACTTCTTCTTTTAGAAAGTATTTTTGTACCTAGTTATGTATGGGTGAGTCATTGGGAGTTTATATTAGGGATAAAAAAATGGTAGTCTTGAATTAAATGACTGTATAAATACATTGAAACCCCACTACAATCAACCCATCGGGTCAGGCCAACAGCATCATTCCTAATAAACAAGAATAGAAAAACAGATGAGAAATAATTTAACTATAGAATCTACTTTATAATATAAAAAGAATATACTTCCTAGTTCTTATTGGACCATTGAAGTTCCAGTCACATGGGTGGTTCCTTATCCCCTAAAAACCATCAGTAAAAAAATTGTGAACCCGATGTGAATCTCTCAAATAAAAAATGATTGGGTTATTATTCATCATGACATTTTTTCATTTTCTACACAAAAAATAGTGAAAGTAACATGAAAATCTCAAATAGAAAGATGATTATTTGACCATGAAATGGATCCTATGGATGATCCTCTATAGTATGGGTTCTAATGAAATAATTCCATCCTTGCTTTGACAAGTCCTTATGAGTAGAATGGTTGGATCGAGAATAAAAGGAAAATTGTGTTACTCATGCATACCTGATTGAGAACATATCATGCCTACAATGGTTCACTGATCAGTGATCGTATTCCTGGTTTTTTACATGACTGTAAACACTACTCTCATAAACAATACCCCAATCTATGATAATGTATTCATCTAGTGACCATTCTGGAAAATAATGCAACCCATGTGGGCCTCAGAATGATCTCACCCACTCAACATATTCAACGTAGGGTGGATAATGAAATGGTTTGAGAATACCATTGGCATGGTATGACCCCAACCTTTGGGGATACCTACAAGGTCCTTCAAGTAATAAAACCAATGAGTTATCATCATCCAAAGAAATATGTAGTAAATTCAGTGGCCTTTATTTCCACAACCAACCACTCCATAAGTTTATCCATGTAGTGTGACAATAACTACCTTCAGTATCTAATGAAGGGGGGTCAAGGATCCAACTATGGTTCTATTCTGGTTTAGGGGCTGATGAGGAGGGATCCCATCAACTGCTGTCACCAATGCTATCCCACCGGTACCCATCAATCACCTGCTAAAGGTACCACCTGACACAATTCCACATCTAACACATGTATGTGAAACAAGAAAGACACATCAGGTGTGGAAGGCCCTGGATAATCATGATGGGGCCCATATCCCTACTTTTATTGATGATGTTTATCAAAATATTCTGACAATAGCCAGTGAGAAGGCTTATATCCATGCTCACTCAGAACAAGTATGCAGTCATATTCCTATAACATGCATGGGGAGGAATATATCCCTATCCCCATGCATGAATTCCATCGACATATTCTGGTGGAATAAGGAGGATTAAAGTGGGATAATATCCATGCTTCAATTGAAGATATCTGCCAATATATAATAGAGATGGAAAATATATAGGCTTATATCCCTATAGACACTTTTCTAAAATTCCATTATATCTTAGCAAAAACTAAATAACTCTTCCAGAATAGCATGAAACTGGTAAACATATTGGGAAGAAAACATATTAAAATCCCTAGATCCAGAAAAACTCAAAAATATGATCATTATGAACAAGTGGTTACTCCAGAGAAAGCACATATTATTACTTCAATCCAAGAGGATTATCAGCATATTCTAGTAAAGGATGAGGTGTCAGACCAGGTTCATATCCCCATTCCAACCAGGGATTACCGAGTGAGAGAATAACATGCCTCATGATAGGTTCACATCCCTATCAAAAAAGACTGATGACATATTCCAAAGGCATAGAATCAAGATCATATCCTCATCCTGGCCAGGGCTCACCAAGTGAGAGTGACACACAGCTCAAAACATGCTCATAATCCTATCGATGAAGAACAGCAAAATACTCTAAATTACTAGGATCGAGCTCATATCCTCATTCTGGATGAGGATCACCAAGTGAGAATGACACATGCCTCAGGATACGTTCATATTACTATTAGTTAATTTTCCGAGCACATTTCAGTAGATCATGGAAGCTAGACACATATTCTTAATTCCGTTGGGTTAATAATTCTGAGGAAATATAAGAGGAGGCATATATCCATTTTCCCATTACAGAGGTCCATCTAAATATTATGATGGGGAATGTATATTCAGACTGAGCTTATATTCCTATTCCAACCTAAGCTCACTAAGTGAGAGCGGTACATGCCCTGGGGAATTCTCATATCCCTACCACAAATGATCAGCGACATATTCCAAAGGTTCATAATTGGGATCATAATACTATTTTGACTGAGGCTCACCAATTGAGAATGGATCATGCCTTGGGATAGTCTCATATTCTCATCAATAATGAAGAAGCTCGTTAGCATATTCTACCAGTTTCTTAGCAGTGACCTCATAGTCCTGTAACACCAGACGGTTATAAATAATGTTCGATAACTATCATACAACATACTCATATGCCTATAAAATTCCATAAGATAGATCGAAATATTCTGACCATGATGCATAAAAATTATCATATCCATAATCTTCTCAAATATAGTGTCCTTAAGGTTGTTTGAGACACATTATCACACCCCAAGGTTCCCTTAAATCTTCAATAGAATTATAAGATGATCATTACCAAAATATTCCTCCTCATGGTAGTGTGGAGATGGATCACAGGGACTCTACTCCTAACATACACCATGTTCAACATCCCCATGGTGAAATCTCCCATGGACAAGGAAATCCTCCCCTTTCCCAAACACCTTCGCAAAGAAATTTTTTAAAAACTGAAAAACCACTGTATAGAGAGGTTCTAAAAACATCAAGTTCAACTGTATATAGTTTCCCATCAACATCCAGAAACACTCCAATCTGGTCATTAGTCTACCCCAAGAAGAACCTTCTGTGGTTTGATTGGATAGAGGCATATAAGTCAGATGAAGAGGAAGTCGACATTTATATATGGAGAGAACTAGCTAGAAATAACCTTCCCATCATTTTCTGGACTCTTTCCACTTCTGACTATGAGATACCATATGATATAGAAAATGAGAACATGCCTTATCTACACTAAAATATGTGGGATACTCATCAACGACTGAAGGCTATACATGTCCCCTATCAAGGATATGAGTATCACCTTCAGATGATCAATGCACTCTGTTGTCATTTCGATATGGGCACCTTTTCCATAGCTGAAAATCCAATAATGGAGGAGCATGGAAAATTACTACACTATGTTTGTCTTCAGATCGTGAAAAATCTCCACCAAATGATTTTCAGATCATCTCCAAACATGCATATCCAAGGATGGGTGAAATATGGAGCACTACACTCCCCCACACCCCTAGAAGAAGCCCTCAGATACAACATCATATAATTTCATATCCTTTGGAGAAATTATAGGACTGAGTAATGTGAAATCTAGGTGGCAGCTACAACAAAATTCCCCCATTTAAATAGTGTCTAGACATCACGAACGAAGGAAGATGATATCCAACAAGTCTTTGAATTGGGCACCTCAAAGCAACATGAATGCATTTAAGACACAAAATCCAAGGTTTCAATTTACCTGGAGACATCCTATAGAAACTAACTCCCGTCATAAGATTCCATTACACCTAGATCCTACATTATCATAACTGAACCACATCACACAAGCCATAGTAACATCTTTTATAGTAGGTGTCTAGGATTTAATCCATCCCATCGGATTGAGGGAATATTTACCACCACCTATACCCCTTAGATAATCAATTGTCAAGGGGATTTAGGACAAGTCAATAGCATCTGAAAATAAACTCCAAACCATTGGGATGGGGTCATTTATATCTCAATCACCATCACTAGGTTCATCATCCCTTTAGTGGGTCTTAGGGAGATCAATGGTGATTCCAGATCGATCCTAGCTAACTGGAATATGGGTATTTATATCACAATGGTTGTCCTTGGAATCATCAAAAACTTGATCGAAAGCACCAAATCCTCACCAAAAGGATCAATAAATACCAATTGTGTCCCTAGATAACCCCCAACCTATAGGACTGGGGTCATTTTCATCATCATCTTCATCACCATAGATAGAATCAGTCTTCTCCAGATTGGGGGAAAAATCAATGGTCAGCATCTCATCCGTTCCTCCCACCACAAGACAAACCTCTTCTATTCAGGTCCTGTTTCAAAATCATGACTAGAAACTCCCTCAAGGTCATTACTTATAGGATAATATAGGAGAAACATATGGAAAATTCAATCATACCCTACTAGGGCCACAATCCAAAATGTACCAATATAGCCAAGGGTTTGAGGAGCGACCCTAATACAGGAAGTGTGGAATCATATTGTTGTGTTGAAATTAATGGGATAACCACCATTGATTTATATATCTATTTAAATTTCATCACTTTTAACATAACATATATGGTGGATCAAAACATAGATGCAGAGGGCCAAAACACATAAAAAATACACTGGGAGGAGGGTGATTTGGATGCACCAACCGAGGCTGCACACACTCAAACCCAAATAAGGATCCTAAATTTAGAATATTGAGTCACCACATCTTAGATAGAAAACTTCCAAAGATAAAGGGAAAGGTGCAGCTATATCCCAATAAATTCTCAGAAGACTCCAAGTTCCTTCCATGGAGGAATAGTTGTTACAATATGATAATGACATAAAAAATCTTAGACAAATCAACGATGAGCTACTCAGGGGAAATATTCCCACTGGGTATCATCTTTAGGTTGAGGTGAATATTCCTCCTCTCATAAGACATGATCCAGAAACAAGAGCAGTATATGAGTGTCATAATAGATCTGGATCTAGGAAGTCTATCTACATAAATGAGGAAGTTTAAAATGATCACGATCTCCCTCCATTATAGTGAAATCTTCTCCCTCACCAAGGTAATCACCTAGTGTACGCATGGGTAAAGAATCAGTAGGAGAAAAAAACAAGACCACCTCAGAAATCCTCACCTACTCCCTATAGATGAGAGGTAGCTCAAACATCAGTACCTCTAGAACTACTCAATGCCATTGATTCCCTAGCTACTCGAATGTAATCCATGGAATGGAGACACACACCTATGCATATTGAGAAGAATACATATCCTAAATGGTTGGATGATACATTTCCTCCACCCAATTTCAGAAATCCTACCCTCTCTAACTTTTATGGTGCATAAGATCCTGAAAAACATCTCACTCACATCGTATCCTGATGTGATATGATAATGGTCCATTGAGATTAGCAAGGTTGAACAAGATGAGGTGTTTTTTACAAACACTGATAGGTCCAATCTTTTTTTGGTACAATATCTTTATAGTAAGATCCATTGTAGGATAATAAGACCTTAATCATCAATTCCTTTACCAATTCAGCTCCAAACTAAAGAAAATAACAATTCCCAACCTAAAAAATTTCAGAAAACATGAAAAAATAGGGTTTAAAATTTCATATCCATATATAAGGGTTTAATCCATTGACTCAACATCCCTATCTCACAAGAACAATTTCTGGAACTCTCTAATGAAAATCTCTAGGATGAGTTGCAAACACCTCTGATCTGAATGAAGTATCCAAGTGGGTTCCATGAGTTCATAGAAATGACATAACATTTGGAAGATTCCATTTAGAAAACTTGAGCTAAATCTTATCTCATGCCTTAATCACAGGGGAAAAGGCTCAACAAGTAAGAAGCTATCAGTGTTACCCTCAAACTCGCATAGTTCCCATTCAAGCACCTAATCAAGTCTCGAACTACCCAGCGACTCCTATCGAGTGGGAAAAACCACAAAACCTACCTCATCCAAAATAATAGAGAAATCAGGGTCACTTAGGATTTGATAAATATATTAATAAATCTTACTCCTTTTGAAGTGAAAAATTCCCTTATTATTTCCTTTTAGGGATGAATAATAACCTACTCAATCTATCATAGCCCATGAAGCTTAATGAGGTCAGCCTCAACGACCATCCTAACTACTACCCTTTCCATAGAAGGTTGAGTCATAATATCCATGACTAATACACCTTTAAAGACACCCTTTAGAGCATGGTAAATTCCAGATAGGTGGTGTTAGATAAATCCTTAGGGAAGGTGGCCTACCTAACTATTGTATAGTCAGAAGAATAAGGTGATTGGAAGAAAATTTTTGGATAGTAATGGACAAAAGTTCAACAACTGGATGACATGAAAAATAGTTAACCGAGCTCATGAAACACTAAGAGCACAAAATAATATACCCACAACAGCTCCACCACCCAAGAAGGTGACATCAGATATGTATCCCGAATGTGGATGTAGCCATCGGATACATGAAGTGACCAAAGAAGAAAATTCATATTCTTCTCCAACACAAGCTCTGAGTCTTGCAAATTTCTTCCCTACAACATTCAAAACATAGACACCACCCCAGAAAACAAAACCCTCATTGGATGAAGAGCTCATATTTGGTTCTGTTAATTTGATACACTTGGAAGACCCCTTCTCCAATGATGAATATGCCTCCGGGTATGAGTTCCCTGCACCAAAATGGAGAATATAAGGCCACATGCTATGGAACCAAGGATACATTGGAAAACACAGTCATGGTTGGACCCAATATTTAGGTAACGTCCCCACAGAGGAAATATATGAAACTAAGACCCATGGTTAAGTTCTCCAGTAAGCCCAACAAAGACAAGGAGGTGTCTTAAAACCCTCTAGCAGTCATCTGATCCCAGTTTTCTTGCATTACCACCTGGCGAGGGTTTGATTACTAGATCATCTTATGTAATAAGTAAGACCGAAACGAGCTGAATCAATAGAATAATATGCTTCCAAAACCTATGCACAACCACCATTCCCATCTACCTAAAATTCCTCATCTCTTGAGCCACATGTCAATGAGAAACCCCACTTTAGGAAGCACTAACATCTGGCACAAAAGCAAGAAATTCTGAAACAGATGATTATTGTCCCAGCCAAGCTCTCAATCATATATGTGCTCCACATTTCAAAAGAACTCATATACACACTCATTGAAGCCCTCCAGAGCCCATAGGAATTCAAGATAGAAGTCATTGTAGCTGATTTCTATCGAATAGAGACCATGTTGGAAAAATTCCATGTCACCATCTTGTTCACATAACAAGATCAAGACTAGCTTATCCAGGTACACATCAGGTCCCTATATGTTTTAGGTAGACTCGATAATGTCAATATCTGAAGGGCTCTAATTGACAATGGTTTTGGGATTAATCTCATCCTAATTCAAAACCTCAGATGTTTGGGATATAGAGAAATATATTTTTCTATCACAATGATTACCATTCAAGGGTATGATATGTATGAGAAAAGACCACTTGGGAAGATCAAACTCAAAGATCAGTTTGGGGATCTCACATCTGATGCAGATTTTGTGATTATCCAACAATACACCACATACAATGTCTTGCTCAGAAGACTGTCTCTAAAACCATGTGGTGGTGCCTTCAACATTCCATAAATGTCTAAAATACCCCATTGGTGGAAAAGTAGGCATACTACATGGTGATAGTTTCCCCTTTGAGACTTAAAAATCAACACATGAAGAATAAGGTTTATATAAAAGGGGAGGAAAATAACCAATGGTGGATAATGATATACAGGTTGAAACCCCCATTGAATTGGGGAATGACCTTGAAAATCCTTGAAGTATGCTCGATAGCGACTATGTGACCCCTATAAATCTAGTTGAGGTAATAGACTTGGTCCCAGAGTCCCAAGCCCCTCCTGTACCTAGTGACAGTGTAAAATAAAATCATCTCTGACATTTATCTATAATAACTCTAGCTGTAGGGGATGATAATGTCTTTTCTCATGGACTCTCTCGCCTCAACAGTGATAAAGATACCCCCAGATTTCTATCTCCACCTAAGAATTCCTCTAGTGACTCAGTGGTGTAAGAAGAAGATGATGACCTCAAGAATGCCCCTCCCACGTTCAAGGAATGTGTCTCCAACACCATTTGTGAGCGTATATAGGTAAATATGGGAATAAAAAAGACCCTCAACCTACACTGATTAGCGCTTCCATTCTCCTTAAGAAGAAGGATATGTACATAAAATTTATAAAGCAACACCAATATATGTTCTCTTATAACTATATAGAAATTCCTAGACTAAATCCAGATGTGTCTACACACCATCTTGGCTTACCCAATGACAATTGAGGCTTCAAGTAGGAATACAAGAGGATAAACCCCTCTCATTCTATGAATGTAGAGGCAGAAGTTGAAAATTGTACTAGAGACAACTTTGTATGAGAAGTGAAATACCCAAGATAGATTTATAATATTGTCTCTGTTAAGAAAAAGAATGGGCAGATTAGGGTCTGCATTGATTCTAGAGACCTCAATTGACATTTCCCAAAGGATGAATTCCCATTATAGATCATAGAACCCTATATAAATGCAACTACTATATTCCAAGATCTTTCCTTCATGGATGTGTATTCAGGGTACAATAAGATAAATATGAATCCTAAAGATGAAGAATACACTACCTTCATAGCACCCCAATGGATCTTTTTCTATCTGGTCATTCCCTTTTCCTTAAATAAATATGGTTCCACTTATAAACATGCCATAAATCATATATTTAATCCATTCCTATGAAGGATAGTCTAATGTTATGCTGATGACATGGTTGTCAAATCTTGACAATGATGTGAGAACTTCACAGATCTTCAAACAATCTTCAACAAGTCGTGGAAGCATAGTCAAAAGATGAATCTGCTAAAATATTATTTTGGGGTAACATCAGGGAAGTTTCTTAGCTTTGTGGTATTCCATTGTGACATTTAGGTCGACCCAAAGAAGAATAGTGCTATTTTAGAAATGACACCCCCATAAATATCAAATAACTAAGGGGACTCCAGGTTCACCTCACCTACATTTATCATTTCATATCCAAATTGACCAGAAGATATATCCCTTTCACTTGACTAATGAAGAAGGGAATTGCCTACCAATGGGACAGGGACTACCATGAAGCCTTTAAAAGTATCAAGCAGTATCTAATACACCCATCGGTCCTGATGTAACTAGTGGAAGGAGAACCACTCATCTTATATGTGTCCACCGTGGTACACATAATTGGCACCATCCTCACATAGAAGAATGATGTGGGGAGTGATAAAAGTCTCTATTACCTTATCTGAACAATTCTAGGTACTGATACATGATACTCAAATGTCGAGAATAACTGACTCACACTCATATTTTCAATGTAGAAGCTAAGGAATTACTTGCAGCACCACAAAGTCTATATAGTATCTTGTATTGACCTACTCAAGTATATCCTTGGCCACCCCATGCTAACCGATCATCTGGCCTGATGGGTAGTCATTTTGAAAAAATATGACATCCAGATTGTGTCATAGAAGGCAGTGAAAGGGAAATCCCATGCTAAATTACTCATGGAATATCCCACCTCGAAAAGTACACTAGAAGACACTAAACTCCCAAATGAGGAAGTTTTCTATTCCCATGACACACTCTGGACATGGGAAATGTATTTTGATGGTGCCTCCTAAAGTCCTATCAGAAAAATTATTGAAAATAAAAATCTTAATCGAATTAGATTAGGGGTTTTATTTGTTTATCTAGATATAGAAACTTTTCCCAACTCTTTTTCACTATCCGAATGCTAAAAAATAATGAGGAAAAATTACAAGCCCTCATCGATGGCTTAGAACTAGACCTACAACTGTAGATATCCCACCTAAATATCAAAGTGGATTCAGAACAAGTGATAAAGAAGATCAATGTATAATATTCCATTAAAAAGGAATAATTGGCCCCTCTCAATTGCTATATTAGGGGACTAATTCTGGAATTCCCCTTTGATCCCACATTGCATCATGTTCCCTGATCACATAATGCTTGCATCGACATAATGGTTAATGCATCCACAATCCTGACCGACCGTAATAAAGAGGAATAAATATTCCATATCACGCACTGAAGAATAGTATTATAAATCATTATTTGAAATATAAAAGAAATAAATTAGACCAACATCTCCCTAGCATGCGATGAACCGATATCCACCCCTAGATTGATGGATACTATAATCAGTTATCTCAAAAAAGAGACTCTCCCAACAGGCTGATATGGAAGGGAACAGATTCAATATTGTGCAATGAACTTTACCCTATGGGATGACCCAAATGGGAAAAAATATCTCTATAAGAGAGGATTTGATATAATCCTCATCAGATACATAGTAGAAAGTGATATTCATGTCATCATGGAAGAAGTACATGTAGACTCAAATGGTGCTCATCAGTATGGGACCAGGCTCTCCCACTAAATTAGGAGGCTAGGTTATTATTGTCAAACCATGATAAGGGACTATGTAGATTTTACCAAGAAATGTAATTCATGCTAGATCCATGAAAAAATCATCCATCATCTCTAGAAATTGCTACGTATAGATAAATATTCCTTACCATTTTCTATATGGGGAATGGACATTCTAGGGCCATATTCTCTAGCCACAACTAAACAGTTCAAGTATATCATTATTGCTACCAACTTCTTCTTTAGATAGGATAAGTAAATACCCTTAAAGTTGAAGAATATCATCAACTTTTTAAAGTCCCATATAATCACCAAGTTCGCGGTCCCTCACACAATATTGAAAGACAATGACACAAACTTCTAATCTATGTAATTAATGAATATGCACTAGGAGTACAACATTGAGTCCAATCACTCATCCCAGTATCATTCAATATAAAATGGATAGATAAGGGCCTTCAACAAGACATTTTCAAGCATAATCCAGAAGATGTTGAATAAAGACATGAAGTCTTGGTAGGATAAATTCCTCCTTGCATTTTGGGCCTACCGTACCACCACATGTACTGCTACACAAGCATCTTTATACCCATTGGTTCATGGGACCGAGGTAGTATTACCCATAGAAGTCTAGTTTCCATCGATTAAAATAGCCATTTGGAGATAGACATCAAATTATGAGAAATCAAAAAATTTGTTGGATGAGATAGAATAGCTCGACGAGAACAAGTTGCATACATTTCACCACCTTGAGAGCCTTCAATAAAAAGGTCTGCCTCCATTCATTCCTTCAAGGAGAATTAGTGTTGACTCTCATAACCCCAATGATACCAGGGATTAAGCCGCCAAAGATGGAACCCAAATGGGAAGGGGATTATATCATACATAAGGTCTATCATAATGAAGCCTACTCATTGGCCATAATGGATGGGGAACATGTCACACCCCCTAACAATCTGAGGTTTCTCAAGAAATACTTCGCACAACTGTCATCAAGCATCAAGTCCTAGCAGTAAGACTTTAAACTACACAACGTCTCATGTCTTAACCACATGATGTTAAACTATACAGAGTTTTCCTAGTTGTATGGTGTGAAACTACACAAAGGTACCCTAGTTTTATGATGTCAAACTGTATAAGAACATCCTAACCACATGATGCTAAACTATACGGAGTACGTCCTCCACTACTACAAAACATGCCTTTAATAGCATTGGCCTTTATCGGTGATATAAAAAAGCACTAATAAAGGTACCCTTTATCTGCACTAAAACAAGTGCTGATAAAGGGTGCCTTTTATCAATGTTTTTTCTAGCACTGATAAAGAGGACCCTTTACCAGTGTTTTTTTAGCACTGGTAAAGGGTACCATTTATCATCACTTTATTTTTAGTGCTCATAAATGGATAATTTATTAGTGATTATTTATCATTGATAAAGGTTTGAATAAAATGAAATATTTAAATAAATAAAAAATAAAAACAAGTTTATGACATTCTTTATAAAAAATTTATTAATTAAATAATTATTGAAAAAACAAATATATTTATTATACTATATATAAATTATAAATAATAATAAATGGTATATATTAAATATATAGATATATGTAAAATGAAACTTAAATAAATAAAAATTTAAAAAAAAAGTAAACTAAGAAAAATATTAAACATTTTATTAATTAAATAATTGTTGACAATGTTAATAAATAGTATATATTAAATATATATACATGAATGTATATAAATTTGATTTATATAATAAAAAATATTTATGCTTTACATTAAATAGTAATATATTTAGTGAATAATGTTTTATAATTTAAAATTAATATGAATTAAAAATACTGACTAATTACATTGAGTAATGGATATAATTGAATGTCATTTGATTTTTCAATTTAATATATATCAAAAGTGTGTCATATTTATTTCACATATACATAATTAATGAATTATTATATATAACTCACATACAAAAATATTTACATAATTAATGAAATCTAATATAAAAACACATACACCTAATATTTATGTAATTTATTCAAATTTTAGTATTTTTTTAAAAATTTCATTACAACATAATAAATTTAATATATCATGTCTCTAATAATGGGAAATTCTATTCATTTATTTTTAATTTTATTACAGTTAGGTATTAATTAATTTTTAATATGTTTTATTTTTTATTTTTTGGGAATTTAATCAATTTTTTTATTTGATTTATATATATAAATTTACTATGTTTTAATATTTTAAATATTTATTCATCTTTATTTCAATATATATCCACATTTCTTTAATAATTTATATTTAATTAATAAAACTAATCCATTTTTCAATGTTCCTAAAGTGTACTCATTTTTAATTATTCAATTTTAATATTTTTTAACATGCATGCACTTAAGATTAAATATTCATTAACAATGTTAAAAAAGTATTTGTAAAAAATATTTATAAATAAATATATATTATAAATATACTTACTATATTTATCAATTTATATTTTTATAATTATAAATAAATATATATTTTTTTTTTAAAATGCATTTATTTAGTTAGAAATAAATAATTATAAATTTATTATAAATTTATTGAAATTATGAATATATTTATTATATATATTTATATATATTTATTATATATATATATAATTATACAAATATATATAATGATATAAATATTATTTTTAAAAAAATATTTATATAATTATAAATAAATATTTATAAAATTATGAAAAATATATTTAAATAAAGAATATGTTTAATATATTTATATTTATATATATTTATTAAAAATAATATAATTATATATATATTTACAATTTATTTTATTTACAATTATAATTGTGAATACTTTATCAACACTTAAGTAATTTGCACTGATAAAGGACATATTTATCATCATTTTTTTAGCACTGATAAAAGTGTCAATTTATTTAAATAACCCTTACCAGTTGTGAACTCATCACGATCTTCGAAACTTTATGGGGAAGCCACCCTCTACTGGTTCTCCTCCTCAATGAATCGAAGTTTGAATCAAGGCTCAAATCAAGGCTCGAATCAAGGCTTAAATCAAGTCTCAAATCAAGGCTCGGATCCAAGGCTATAATGATTCAAAGGTCAAATGAATCCAAGGGTTGATAATTTTACAATTTTTCGACATCTATACTTTCTCTTAGATGATTCAAAGCTTTTATCAAAGGTATCTTATTTTATCCTCCTCCTCCTCACTCATTGATTGATTGTTTGGAGATATCTATTTGCATTTTTTATCTTCATTCTTTATCTACCTTCAGCATATCCCTATGGTCAACAATTTTTATTGGGGATGTTTGGTTGAAAGGATATAGGGCTATTGGAGCTTGAGTAATATGTGTAAATAAGTGTCTATCCAAAACTCTTAACCTCCTCACTTGAGTTTCCAAGTGATGTTGGGAACAATATTTTAATTTTTGATTATTTTATCCTTCCATTTTAGTTTGGCCATGGATTGTGCACATTCACTATATTTTATAGAGTGACATGATTTTTATATCAATTTTCTTTTGATTTAATTGAACATTTAATGGATATAAGGATCCTGGTAAAGAGTTTCTTTACCATAAGCCTCCATCTTTTCAAGGGAATATGATCCTAAAGAGATAGAGGAATGGGTGGAGAAAATTGAGAGGATCTTTGACATCCTCAAGATTCCACCTTCCATTAAGGTGAAATGTTCTACCTTTATTCTTGAATTTCCTAGACAAATATTATGCAAGATGATGGTCTCACCTAAATGAAATGAAGATCTTTAATAGAAAGACCACTTTAGGGAAGGCCCATATTCCTTCAAACCTTACAATATCTCATCCAGATATTCCAATTAAAACTTGTGAGTAATTTGATATAGAAATAAAATTTGAAGATCTATAGTTGCTTCAAATGTCCACAACCACCTAATAAATCATATCCAAGAGGAAGTCTCACTAGGGGTAGCCCAAGGGTTGTTTCATTTAAATATCTAATTTATTTTTGTAATTTTTAACTATCTCCCCATTCTAATTAGTAAAAAATATCTATCAATTTTATCTTTCCATTATAAAAACATCTTAACCCACCCTTTTTAATCTAGTATTTAAATGTATCATTATCTAATATAATGATTTTTTCACTACCTAAAATCAATTTCCCCTTTCAAACGAAATTACGAAATATTTTTACCAACCCCAAATTAGAATATGGTTCGGCTAGTTTTCTATAACTTTGTAAAAAAAATATATCCATCTTTGAAATGATAACCCAGTCATGAATACTTATTAAAAATAAATTCATTTCCTTCATCATACATATAATAAACACTATGTATGTTTTACTTTAATCCATATAAAAACAGATCATTCTTTAACATTTCCTTTTATTTAAAACATCTTTTAAATGTAAAAAAATTATCTTAAGAGGTCCACCATTTCTAAAATAATAATTACCCTTTGAACTTGTCAAAAATATTTAATAAAATTAATTTACCTATCATGAGATATATACAACCAATATCTAATATGAAAGGATGTTTCTTTTGTAAATCCTTTAGTGTGACATCAATTATAGACTCCTCTTATATTACATTCTTTTCTATATAATACATTTAAAATTCTTTCATCACATTCATCTTTGTTTTTATAAAAATTTGACAATCGTTAATACAACATTTTAATTTTTAACATGTTCAATAGAGTTTATTCAATACATTTTTATATATTCTAGTTGATCAAATGACAGTTTATTATTCTGGTTTATCATATTTGGGTTTCTTATTACTCCTTAATTGCCTATATTATATTTTCACTCATTCATGGGATTTAAGAAATACATGATGACTCATTTTAATAGAGCTAGGACTAGTCTTATTTATAGAATTAAAATTATTAAATGTTGGATTTCTCTTATAAATATAGAATTTATAGAGGCCCCAAAGATTCATATATCATAACATTTCCCCACTGAGACCACTTGAATCATAGAAAAGAATGTTTATGCCCCCAAATCTCCCATTAAACAGGCCACTAGTTAATAACTAGTGCCAATGGTGTAATTCTCACAAATGGGAGACACTACCACTTTTAGAGAACACAATTCAGTACAACTGTCATCCTCATCAGCTTCATCTCCTTAACAGTTATTATTAAAATTTATTGATTGAGACTCATCCCCAATCTATTTTATGTTTATTATACTACTTTGAGCATTAGTGATCCAATCGATGACTGATTATTAGATTATTTCAAGAAACATAGGTGAATACCCACAAAATATGGAGTATGTGTTCCAAATAAAAAAAATAAAATGATAAATGTTAAGTAGATGAGATGATGAGGATGATGTTGTCTATAACTTTCACATTTAAAAAAAACTTGAGAATAAAACCAACCATAGTGGAGAAATTATTTTCTTAAATTCAATTACCCATTTTATTCAAAGCATGCTAAAATTATTTGAAAAAAATAAAATTTTGGGTTTCCATTATTTGAATTAACCATAACCTTCACTTTTGATAATGAATATCTTAGGTGTATTTATTTATCTATTTTAGAAAAATTAATATTTTATGAACCCAATAGGATGGATATGAATCAAAAATGGATTCATGATAATCATTTGACAAAATAGTATGAATATTGAGTTAAAGAGTTCATCAAGTTTGTAATAGATCATGCATATGACCATTCTAAAATCCTTTTACTATGTTTACATTGTTTTTATTCAGGAAAAAATAATCTAGAAGAGTTGTAAGAAGATCTTATTTGTCACAGAATAGATCAGAGCTATAAATGGTGGAATAAACATGGGTAAAAACTGAACGCGCACACCGATTGGGATGATACTATATTTTATGGATCATTTTATATGAATTCTAGTGTAAATGATGATGAAGATTTCATGGAACAAATAACTATGGAAATTGAAGATGACCTTCATGATTTTCCAAAGTTGTTTGAGAAGTTAAATATCTATGATAAGAGAAAATTTTAAACCATTTGTACTAAATACACAACATTTTTAGCTGTATTGAAGTAATATATTTTCAAAGTTGACAGCAGATGGAGTGACCCCATCTTTGCAGAACTACTTGGTCCCTTGAATGATATACTACCCTAAGAAAATGAACTACCATGTCGAACATATGATTCTAAAAAAAATCTAATTTTAATGGGAATGATCTCTAAAACAATACATGCTTGACCAAATGATTTCATATTATTTACAAGGACCATGAATCACTCATAAAATTCCCTAAGTGTGGCATGGATCAATATAAGAAAAATGAATCAAGTTTTTCAAAATATATATGGTACTTTCCTATCATTTCATAGTTTAGAATACTATATGTATGTTAGGAAATTGTGAGACAATTGACATGGCATGAAGATATAAGAATTAAATATGGGAACCTATGTCATCTGTAAGATTATCCTCAGTAGAAGAAAATTGATTATGAGTATCCTGAATTTGGAAATGAGTTGAGAAACTTTCATCTTACATTATCTACATATGGAATAAATCATTTTGGTTTACAAATTAGTGCTCACAGTACATGGCCCATCATGTTGCAAAATTATAACTTGATGCCATCGTTATACATGATTCTTAAATACACTATGTTGTCTCTACTTATATCTAGAACAAGGATACTATTTCAACCTGAGGTGGTTATTTGGGGAAAAAATGGTCTGATGGGTGACAATAATTTTTATGTCATCCTAGAGAATTTCACATCACTATTTTTTTTCTAACCCTATTTAGGTCATTATCCTTTAGGGGGAATTGAATTAACCTTGTGGGGACTAGGTAGTTTATCTTTTTTTCATTACAAATGAGGTTCCACAGTTGATTTGTCCTAGTGGGTGATTGCAGGGGGTTAAATATTTGTGCAATCGGTCCTTTTAGGATATGATTTCCTTGGATGGTCACCAATGGGTTTATTTGTGGATCCAGAAATACCCAACGACCCTTTTATCCATGATTTATGGACCTGCTTTCCAAAGGTAGGTTCTTGTTGGATGGTTTGGCCAACAACACTTGAGGAATCCATTGGTCGAGAGGATGGGATTTCGGGCTCATCACACCCTTTTGGTGGAATTATTTCCCACTCTGGGACTCTCTTATAGATTTAAATAGTGTTCATATGTTCTTGAATCCTTGGTTTATTCCCAAAAGAGTATATCCACAGGTTACCCCTAGGTTGAAAAATAAATCATGGATATGCATGGATTTGATGATATAGAGACAATGATGACTTAAACCATGAAATGAGGTGCTCTGAAGATTATTGTTATCTAGGAGGGGGATAGAAGGTGGTTTGAATTTGGGGTCGAACCCATAAGATGGGATTCATATGTATCCTCATGAGAGGAATCAGAGCCCATGTAGTTTGAGGTCACTTGACTGGACACATCACCTTTTAAGGTCATGTGACGGGGACCCATCCATATAGTTTAACGTTATGCAATGAGAAAGCCTAGGAAAAAGGTGCCTAACCAAGATTTGGTGTGGGACTCATGCCGAGGCAGCCTGAAGTGCCCAAGAGATATTTGGTCTCTTGGGTGGACATGACCTTACTGAGCATATGTCCTGGAGAACATTAGGGTTCATTTAAGGGTCGGATTTAGACCTCCAGGAGGCTTCCCACACATCCTAGTCAAATGGAAAATCAAAGTACATGTAGATATATTATTGGAACTTACACCATAAGGAATCCAATCATGAGGTCATGGTTGCTCGGGGCTTATGTTGAGGTGATGCCCATTGGGGGGGACATGATTGGGGATTACACCGTAGAGGAGGCCTTAGTGTGGGAATTTAATTGGGACTAACTTAGGAGACCATCCCTTGAGCTTGGGCCTTAAACAAGAATCCTACGTATCATGGTTGGAACAGAAATTAGAGTTCTCATAGTTCATTTAGATTGGGGCTTATACCTCGGAGGAGGCCCATTTGTGAGAGTTGACTTCGGACTTACTCCCAAAGAGGATTCCCTTCTGTTAGGGGCATAATTATCCTTTGGAAAAGGGTACCTCTTTGAGATCGGGCCTTAAGTAGGCGTCCAACATATCCCAATTATGGTGGGAATCAGAGTTATCATAGTTTGTTTAATGCTATTTTTTAATGCCATATCATCACAGAACTCTAAGCCCATGTGAGTCATGCTCAGTGTGAGAAATAAGAGGATGTGAAAGATTCAACAATGGTGAACATTCTCTTCTTCGTTGATGGTAAAGGAGGATGATGATGGCAGAAGAGGTCGTGGCTACGAGCCTAATGAGGGAGAGAAAGGTGAGCTTTGAACATGAAACCCCCACCTGTGTTGATATCCTGAAAATTCATTTCTTGGTGATCTATCTGAACACATCCCGAGATAAGGTGAAGAGGTTGAAGAGTGAAACCTATTGAAAAATTCTAGGGGCTTACCTCAGGAAAAGTGCCCTGACATGGGTTCTGGGAAAAGGGAGGATCATCATACCTGGTAAAAGGGGAAAAAACGTGACCTTTTCACTTGTAACTAGAACCAATTAAAGGGAAAGGGAATTGATTACCCATAAACCTAAGAATATGGAGGTTTAAGTTGGAATCCCAAAGTCGGTCCCCAAGTGACCTTGGGAAGGTAGACATAGGGATATTTCAGGGGTTCAAACCATTGTGGGAATAGTATTCATGACTATGCTTGCCTTGGGTATGTAAATTCAGAAAGGTGCACTGGTGCACCAGATGATCTTATCATATAGGTCCAGTGTCTTTGGATGAGGCTTTGGCATGATTCTAATGGACTGGTTTGATAGGAGATATGGAGGACTAGACAGTAATGGAGGGGTATGATTGGAGCTTGGGGGAAGGACACCCAAAGACACCCCATTCCACATACTGTTTTCTCATGTGGGATGGGGGGTAGCCCCACATAGCGTACTGCTATATGAGTAAGAGGAGTTGTTCGCGTACCTATGGGGTATGCGGACCCGGTTATGGGCCACTTCCTTCCAAAGTAGTATACGATCCTAGATGTGGTCCGCATACTATAATGTTATGCAGAGATGGATGTGGTTTGCCACACCGCCCTAGGTTCCATCAGCGTACTGATGCAGTATGTGGTTGAGGGTTCGATCCGCATAGTGATGTGCTATGCGGAGCACTAAATTAAAGAAGGGTCCTAGAGCCTATGGTTCATGGGGAATTCATTTTCAAGGGATTTATGGTTCACGATTGCACCAATTTGGTTCGTGGTTCATCAATTATTATTAATTTACTTCTTTTTGTGGTTCACGGTAGGTTATACCTACAGAAAAGTTGTTCACAGTTCACACTTCATTGATAATTTGAAACCAAAGTTGAAATCTTCTCCATATATAAATTCTATCTTCTAGCCTCTAGGGTCTCCTTTGTGCTCTCTTCCACCAATCCTTTTCCAGTTCCTCTTGTTCTCCTATTATAGAGCATTGGGTAAATCATATCTATGGTAATGCAGAACCATTTTTGGAATTCCATGAAGATATAATTCAACCCATAGAAGACCCGTTCAACTGGGGTTTGTAGAGGTTGTGGTTTGCAAGACGCGGTTCGTGAAACCCATCAGCTTGCTTCACCCACGAACTTCTTAGTTCACGGGACAGTATGCGGTTTCATTTCTCTATTCAATTCTACCAATGTCATGGTTAGTGGTGTCTTGAGTTTTCTGTCCATCACCCAATGGGCCAACGCCTCATGGGCTCTTCCATGTACCAACGGTTCATGGTTTATGTGCCCTGTGAACCTTTCCTGATGATGGTATGCGGTCATCCTAAAACCCTTTGCAAAATTTGATTTCTTTAAGGTTCTTCTCAAAATTTCAATCCAATTTGCATCCATTTTTCTTTATGGACTTATAGGAATATTTTATTCCTTCTAGAAAGTTCTAGTTGGAGTATTTAATTCCCTTCATGATGTTTTAGGGACCCTAAAAATTCCCCCCATCGAAATGGGGTTCGATCAGAATGAAGATGAGGCTATTCTGATGCAGAAGAGATCCAGAACTAAATTGGTTTGTAGTAGAAAAGGTAGGCCTGGAAGGGGGACCACGCCTATTTATAGGGGACTATGTCATTTTTCTTTTGCCATTTATCTCATAAAAAGGGATCTCAACCTCTCTTTGGCTTCTTTTGCTTCCACATACAGACGTTTCTATGAAATCCATCATCTGTGAACTATTCCATATGTTCTGCGAACCAAATTCCTTATAGTTTCCTTTTCATGTGAACTAAATTCGAGTCTGAAAAATATGTTGTGGAATTTTAAACCTAAGTTAGACCTTCATCATAGTGATATGATTATGTGGTTTTCCTATTCTACACATTGAACTTTAAACTGGAGAACTAAACTGTAAATTCTTTTAAATCAAAATTAAAATTTCAATCGAAAAACTTTGAACATATGCATAGAGAGGCCTTGGTTTTCAGTTTATTCATTCCATGAACCACTTAGTTCACTAGAAAATGATCTGTGGGCCGATGATTCAGGGGTCGTATGCATACCGAGGTCGTACGTGGAAAATGGCTTCCATGTACCGATGTAGTACATGGGAAATGGATTTCATGTATTGTTCCTAAGAGCATTATGTAGAGGCCCATGAAGACCTTATTTTTAATTCCTTTTACCATTTTTGTGGATTTTTTCCAACAATTTTATTATTGGACTGAATTTTATGTGGCCTTTTGGATATTTTTGTGTATACTGCAATGAATCTTCCACGAGCTGCTGCCAATGTCATTGTTCCTGCTGAGGCACCGCTGCCCCTCTTTCTACTACTGATGAAAGATTTAAGAACATGAAAGACTCAGTTAATGAAAAGACTCTAGTTTCCCCACTACATAAGTCTCTGGAAAATATGCTTACTATGAGTCAAAGGGAGTGTCCAGCTTCAGATAGGCTTCCTATTTATGGATTTGTCCTGCTGTCTAACATATTAATTCTAACACTAAATATGTATGATCAACCCACATCCTGGATAACTAACACCTCCATTCCAAATGCCATGATCTCTTCCAGAGGATGATACCTTTAAAGAGAGATCTCCACTAGGTCCCAACTAAGATACGCACCTAGAACATTAGGGGAGGTGCAATGGAAGCCGGACAAGACGACCCATTGTTATCAAAGCATTGTGTGGGAGGCCATAGCGAGTGAACAACAAGGTTGGTCATCCAAGCGGGACCTACATTCTAGAGGTTCATTTAGATTAGATTGGGAGTGGCCTTTCTGGGTCCACCAGAGCTATAAAGAATTTCAAGATGATCTACAGGCTATGGGACTATATGAAGCTGCATGTGTGTCTCAGACATACACTCATCATCCCAGTACCCTGATTTCACAGCTCTTGAGCCAGTGGATCCTAGATACCAATACCTTTCATTTGACCCATGGGAAGGTCAGCATTATCCTTGGGGATATCTAACTAATTTCAGGATTCCCTATTATCAGGGACATGTATAATGATTTCCTACCATCTTCTTTCGCTTGGGACAATGAGGAGGGGACTCCTCCTTTGCCCAAGAAACTCATTTTTCAAGAAAATGCACTTTTGAAGGAAGTATATCCCTATTTGAAGAAGGAAATTCTTTTTGTTGATTGGTTTGGTGTCTTTGTTAAGAAAATGGTCTGTAGCCCCATTTTCGTAGACCCAAGGACTTCCCTACCAAGACAACCTGGAGACAATTAGGTACTTATTGTCACATCTTGGAAGAGGGGATATTTTATGAATGGGGGTGGGATCTCTTCCCGGATATTGACCGATTATTTCTACTGGTGGACTTCTTGACCATGTTTTTGAGTGGATAGATCTTACTAGTATAGGAATCTGGTAGTTTGAGGGTCTAAACTTTCATTATGGCCTCTCAGGTGGCCATTGGTAGATGCATCATTCTGGATATTCCAGTGTTGGCCAAGATTTATTTCTTGTTGTACCAAAACAATGAAGGGGGTCCACCTTACCAGATGATTGGTCCCTTACAAATCCTTTGGTCCTGGATAAGAACTCACATATGAGGTTATCCCTTTATCAATTCATTGATGATTCCACATTCCTTCCTCTGACCCTACCTTTAGAGCAACTGTGGGGTTATGCTAATGACTTGGGCCTCACAAGATAAGCAAGAGGATCAGACTAAAAATAATAAACAAGACTTAATGGATCATATCAATGTCCATGGACATTTTTCTTATCATATTTACGATTCCCCTTCTGGTACTATGGTGAATAATGAATATGAAGACTTTTTCAACCGATGCTACTTTTTTTTCTTTGAGAGAAGGCATCTTGGTTGCCCACATCGGAGGGGAGCTTATCTATGAGGGGTATGTACCTTGCAGATTTAGTCGTCAATTTAATTGTGTCTAGAAGTTTTTCCCTACCACTCTCAATAGTGCACATCAAGAGAAACATCGTATGATAGCACATCAAATGTGGTTGATGTTTACCCAGGAGGACACTTAGTGACAGGTTAGACTTCTGAATTTTGGGGATTTCGTACCCTTCCTCACCAGAAGCTATTCTGAGGCCTAGGTTAAATCATATCCAGATGGCCAATTAGCTGATCTGGTTCCTATTATAACAACCTCCAAGGCATTTAGGGCTAAGGGGAAGGAGAAGCAAAAGGAAATTTTTAGGAACTCTCGGCTAGGATAATTCCTTCAAAAGACCCTCGGTTCTCCCCTAAGGAAGGTCATGAAATATGGGATTGTGACTTCATGGGTGGATGAATGAGCTGCTGAAGATACTATTGGGATTCAACCATCCATCCCACCTAAGTCTGATTTTCCAATTGCCTAGAGGCAATGGGAAATTTTGAGAGTCTGTTAATCCATTCACGATCAGTCTCCTCATGCCTTATATAAGTTCTTCCAGACTAGTGAGGTTGTCCTTACTGGCATTGGTTATGTGTCAGCACCTATTGACATCTCTTTTGATGAGGATCCTAAGAGGGTAAGTTATTACCTTGAGGAAATCGAGACCTGGATCCATTCTCGGAGTGGTCCCTATAGATACTCGCATCAGGTACTTGCCATGCTGCAACCATAAACTGATGATGAGGATGACAATGTTGTTGGCTCACCTATTGCTACTACAACAATAGAAGCTTCCCTCCTACTCCCAAAGTCTCCTAATTGTTCGAATCTGGGGGGTCCTAAGACTACAAAAGCACCCAGGAAGAATTTATGGCTGATGAGCCACGCTTCGCTTCCCCATGCCAATCCTCTAACACTAGCCATCACAGTTACAACATCATTTCTAGATGCTTGGAGGGTCTAGAATGAACTGAGGAAAAATGATTCTGATGAGGATATTTGAAACTAATTTAAGGATTATGATTTGACCTTCAGAGTTTTGGAAGAACCATTGCCACCACTTGTATTTATACAAAAGAAAAGCCATATGAGGTGGCTGCTTATCTGAACGAAATGGAAAAGTGCCTTCAAGCCTCTAAAGACATACATTACTGGTCTAACCGAGTAACATTGATGGAAGTACTCCCACGGTCAATGACAATCAAAGGATAGGTTATTCTATCCACAAACCCCAACTTTAATTTCATTTTTTGTAGAGATTCTAAAGGCCCCATTTTTTTCTTCAACTTTTCAGGAGCCTTCAGGGTATCGAGAAATAGTTCTTTCCCAAATTTATTCCCCTGGGGGAACTGTATCTGGGGAGTGTACCCCTTTGATTGTGTGTGGGGGGTGTTGTGGAAGGATATCTTGGATATCAAGAGCATATGGAAGAATTCATAATAGACCCTTCTAGGGAATTTCCCCCTCCGGATCTCCTGGGTGTTCTTATTCAGAAACCATCTCCATAGAAAACCAAGAAACACAAACATGTGTCCCAACTGTCAAGATGTATTAGGAGGGGAATCACAAGTAATTTTTTGTTCACTGGGTTTTAGAACCGAGTTCCCTTATCTTGTTGGCTCACTATTATTCTTTTATTTTGATGCAGATCCCATTAGTAACCAGGTGGTAGTTGCTCAAGCATTTTTTTCCTATTACCTTTATGGAAGAGGAAGATCTACCAACACTTGTGATCGGTCAAAATAGATAAACGTGACTAGATGAGGAGGTTGGGGGTATTGTTGACCCTTTGGGCATGCCTGGTCTTACTCAAAAAAACTATGCATAAATGATAGAAGAACATATAGAAGTTGAGGCCTCGATTGAACATGTTGAGCCTGTTCTCATGGATAAATACCTGACAACTTTTATGGCAAGTGATGAATCAAGTGAAGATCCCCAAGCACCAAAAGATATTGGAGGGACTTCAAGTCTTGAGGAATCAATAATTCCCAATCAAATGGACTTTACCCCTATAGAGGGATTCCCTTTAGAGATTGATACTCATCTTTCACATGTCAACTCTGCATCTATAGAATTCACAACCACATGGGAGGATATTTTCCTAGATCTTGAAAACTTGGAGCAGGATATTGTGAAATTTTCTCCCATTTTGAGAGAAGTTGTGGTCTCAGCCCCAAGAATCTCAATACCAGTACCCTTTTCCAGACTGATCATCCCTATAGTCATGATATCAATGATAAACCTTCTAGGGTATTTCCTGTAGGTTTCTATTTTGGACGGGCATGGTCCTGGTCCATTGATTCCCTTGAGCGACCATGTGGCACATCTACTAATTAAAGACATGGTTCCACCTTCACCGGTCAATGATGTTTCTGGGGAGGTGGGAGGTATTGAAGCTTCGTTAAATGGAGTTAATTTCTCCAGTATTTCAATCACGCTTATTTTTTTCTAGGTTCAAGGATATTTACCCATATTTTCTCTACTTCTAGAACAGTAACCACAAGAATTAACAATTATGATGAATTCTTCCACTCTGACCTCCGTTACAATCATCAGAGGTGAGGCTACTGAGGGGTTGATTTGTGTTGTAGCTATTGAATCAAGTACCTCTCTTGTGACATTCATACTTGACTATATTTTTTCATCAGAGAGTGACTCTAAGACTGACTGACAAGGCTTGGTCAACCTTCATCCCATCAGCCAAAAGGCATGGAAGAATGTTTGGAGATCAGACTCTCAGACTCCATTGGCTGAGATGATGGTGAAGTTTCCAAAATTACACCACCATTTTGTGGTCCTGGGATTAGGTGGACTCGACTATCATGGAATCTATGATATAGTGAGACAAGTGGATTCTACCAGGTAAGAGACTTGGACACTTGAATATCAACTTTCTGCCACATATTCAATGGATCATCTTTCCAATGAAAGGAAAATCCTTATTAATGAATCTTCCAATAAACATATAAAGGTTGTGAGTTTGAAAAAATTAGATCAAAAATATAGAGTCCTTTGTGGGACAACTTGAACAACAAGTGGAGTAGGTGATCCAGAAGCTGGAGTGACTTAAGAAGGAGTGGGCCCATGCCACAGTCACTGTTGAGAAGGGGAGATAGCAGGTGGAAGAAGGATAAAGGAATGTCCTTGAAGCCATGAGGGATGCAGAGGCGCCATGGACAAGCACAGAGGTCAAGAACGTGAACTTGTTAAAAACATCACCAGGTCATTGTGGAGTTGAATCAATTATTGATAGAACTTTGTGAGTCCTCCAGACATATCTTGTAATTATCATGTCCCGCCCATAAGGAGAGGATCCAGATTGAGTATGCCCTCCATATCTCTATGAAATAGAATGAAACTATTTTTTCCCAATGATCCTTATTCATCTCTTTCCTACAATGTCAATTAATCACAACTGACCATATAAACAACATTTTGATTACATATAATCTGAATCGTGATCCGAAATAAGTAATATTGAGATAACCAAATCATTCTCTGACTTTCCTAAATTGAGGGACTCAATGAGCATAGTTTGACTATTTCTAGGGTTATATGAAAAATTCCACTAACTTTGTGACCTTTTCATTATTACCCAAATTTTTTCCTAAGCCTGTTTGGTACGAGTTTAGTAGGTATAACTTGACTTTTTCTTAGGACTTCCATCACAGGTTTTCAACCCAACATGATTTATGTCTCTTTTGAATATTTTATTTCTTGACATTTTTTCCTAAACCATACATAGTATAGGTTTAACAAGCTGATACTAAACTTTTATCTAGGGGTTCCCTTGGCAGTTTTTCACTTTGGAGAGTATTTCATATTTTCTGTTAACATTTTATAGTCTTTACAATAATACTTATTATTGATGTTATAGGTTAAACATCATTGAAAAAAAATCATAGGTAAGGGGACCCAATTTGGGATTCATCAGCTGGGAATGTCCTAATAACTTTCAAACATGAATGAGGGATTTTTCTTGACCCCGAATTTATAAGATTTGGGTGTATATGGGGAATGGGGTCCATTTTAGGTGTATAGAGGTAGGAATGGACTCTCCTAAAGAAAAATTTTCATATATTTGATGGCCATTTTGTGGAAAATATATGTAGATCCACTAATGCATGATTTGAATAATCAAACAAAGGTTCCCATAGGACACTGGCCTTCTATCTCCAATGTCCTGGGAGATTTGTAGGAATTTTGGATTTGTTTTGTGGCTTGAAGACCACAGTGGGTGTCCTATCTGGGGGATGATGTCTAAAGGTATTAGGGACATTTATATCAGATTTGAGGGGGGAAATTCTCCCATATGAATTTTTATTGTGTAAAGGAGGACTAATTAATGGTATATTTTAACGTCATACAACCAGGACACTTGAAACTTATTATGGGAGATCATTTTACTCTAACCAAGAGAGAGTAAATGACTCATCGGTTCAACTAGAAATGCTTTTTCATCTTTAGGAATTTGAAAGGGGAAATACGTAAACTGTAATCCATGGGGTTTTCGAATATAGGGATCTATATGGGATATAAATATTATATGGGAATATAGAAACAAGAAAGGACTCTCCTGAGGATGAATTTTCCTTTGGTTGATGACCATTTTGTAGGAAACATATGCAGAGCCATTGGGGAATGTTGTGCATAGTCAAACAAATGTATCTGCAAGACACTGTCCTTACACCTCTAATATCCATGAAGGATTATGGGGATTTGGAACTTTATGATCACAGAGTATGTCTTGAGAATGGGGGTGTACCTAAATATTAAAGGGGGAATTTATTTGGATGAACATTACCAGTAAAACCAGAAATAAGTGGGGGAATTTTATTTTTCCGTACGCAGATAAAATTCATGTATATGTATTGGGAATATTTATTTTGTATATGCCTTGAGAAACCAGAGGTAAATCAAGCCAGGATGTTATGATATATCTAGGATGTGTGTAGGAAAGTGAATGTAAACCATGACTTTGAGGGTTCTTGAATCAGGAGGGATGTCATAGGGATTTGAGTTCATTAGGCGTACCAAGGTAGGAAATGACTCTCCTGAGAACAAATTTTCTTTTGGATGAAAATTTTTTTTTGTAGTTGAAATATGCAGAACCACAAGGGAATGATTTTCATAGTCAAACAAAGGTGTCTGTAGGACACTGGCCTACCATCTCTGATGACCATGAGGATTATGGTGATCTAATATTTATCAAAGCATGGAGTTTGATGTGTGGAAAGAGTGTATCCAGATACATTAGAAATTTCCAAGCTGTGATCCACCCATGGGATTAAGTATCCCCCTATATAGGTCTGGCTCATACGTAGGGTGGGGAATCTGTTCTATCTTGGGAGTACCCTTTAGTTTAACATCGTATGGTCAGGACCTGTGGTTCCTTATATGGGGAGGGGAACCATAAAATGCCTTTTAGGGTCATGCTACTAAAACCAAAATTCTAGGTTGATTTTCCATAACACCATGGTGTATTCACTACTGGGGTCCCTAACCTCACGTGAGATATTCTCGGTGTGAGAAACAATGGATGAAAATGATTTCGGGTCCCCACTTAAGAATAGAATAATCAATGGAAGGGATTGTTTTTTACTTAGACCAATGTTGTGCAGTTTAGCATCATGCAGAAAGTAAGAATTCCACACAATTTATCATTATGTGGGGTGGATGTAGAGTAATCCCGATGTGAAATAAGGGAAACATGATTACCCTTGAGTATCCCTTTCAATGGGACTTGTCCAGGGATTCTCTAATTTGATTCAATTTGTATGTAGAGAAGGGTAAATTTTAATATTTTATGTGGCTGAGTCTAGATCATAGGATTCAAGTCTATCACACATATATCAAGGGAAAACCAAGTCACGCATGATTCCCAATGAACATTACTAGTGGAGGTCTATCCTATACACAGTAAGGAAAGACATTTTGTTTGATGAGGCTGAGACAAGATAATAATATAAATATTTCCATTGTGTTTTGCAGTTTATTGTTGTGCAGTCGGGACACTTCTATCCTTGTATTTTAGAGTCGCACGATAAGGACATTGGTAGCATGATGTACCATTATATTGCGAAGACAACTTGTCATAAAGACCATAAATAGCTTTGAGTTAATTGGGGCAGGATATTCTAATATTCCTTAGACATGAGCGATGATAGAAGGTGTAAACCATAGTCCCAAGGGGCCCTTGGATTAGGAGGAATAACAGGGCTCTTGGAAGCCATTTTGAATATGGAAGTAGGAAAGGACTATCCTAAGGACAAATTTCACTTTGATTAATATGCCTATTTTGTAGGAAACATATGCTAATCCATCAGGCCATGATGTACATAGTCAAACAAAGCTGCTCGTAAGACACTGGCCTTTCGATTTTGATGTCCTTGAATGGTTATGGGGACCCAATATTTCTCAGAGTATGGAGTTTTATGAATGGAAAATATGTGTCTAGGAATGTAACAAATATCCAGATCATTATTAAACATGAACTATGGAAGATTCTATATAGATCTGACTCATATGTAAGGGGAAGAATGATCTTTTGACTCCTTCTGAGTGTCATAATTTAGACTTGGAATTTCCTTTATATATTTTCATTTTATTGTGCAGGAAATTGGGGGCATGTTTGGGATCTCATAACACTGAGAATTGGGCCACACATGATTATTAAGGAACCTTGAAGTTTAATGTCATGTGGTTAGAACCTTTCATGGATTCTCTGGTGCAAGTCTGACCTATACACAGAAGAAGGGGTATTTCTTTTTGTTTTTGAATGGTGGATGGACCAGGATAGAAGATCCATGCATCACTATGTATCCAACAAGGGAATAAATCAATCCATACATAGTTCTGAAAAATAATTACCTATATAGGTTTGGCTCGTACTTAGGGGAAAGGGGAATTTTTTTTCCTGGTGGCTGGACCAAGATTTGGGGTCAAGGTTTCACTACATATTCTGAAAGGATATGAATCAATCCAAACATAGTTTTGGTCATATCCACCCTGTAAAGGTTTGGTTCATTCCTAGGTAGGGGGAAGGAATTTTAAATAATAGTTGAACCAAGATATGAGATCTGATCATCACTACATATCCCACTTAGATATGAATCAATCCATATGTAGTTCCAAAAGATTCCATACAGTTTAACATCATGCAGTAAGGATGAAGGTAAACCGATGTGAATTGTAACCATATTCTGTTTGGCTCGAAACTTGGGATTCAAGAATCACTACGTATATAACTAAGATAAGAATCAATCCATACGTAGTTCTGCAAATGCATTCCCTTTACAGGTCTAGTCCATACATAGTGAGGGGGAATTTTTATCTTGTATTGATGGATAGGCCAAGATGTTAATTTATGGTGTCACTATGTATCCTTAAAGGGAGGAATCAATCCATACATAGTTATAGAAGTTCCCTAGAGAGGTCTAGTCTATGTGTAGGGAAATGAGAGGGAATTTTTCATTGATTAGTGGCTGGGACAGGATGTTAAATTCAAGTGTCATTACACATCCTTCAAGGGAAAGAATCAATCCATACATAGTTCTATACACAATATGCTCCCTATACCAATCTGACTCAGGTGTAGGACTAAGGGAATTTTTTTTTCATCCTCTATGGGTGATGGGTCTATCATATTCCTCTATGATTTGTTTATGTAAGGGGATGCTTATCACATATCATAATATCATGTGAGTTATAATCGATGTGATAAACAAGGAGCTATAAGGTTTTCCCTTGTAGTATGCTGTGATAGGGGATATAACAAGGGAATTCTATTTCATGTGATGGCTAGGTCAAGATCAAGGTTTGAGGCATCACTATGTATCCCACTGATGAATGGTAATCAAGCCACATGTAGTTCCAGATATTTTTTCCCTATAGGTCTGGTCCATACACAGGGAGGAGGAGGAATTTTTTATATTGATGGTGACTGGACTAAGATTTAGGATTCGATCATCGCAATGCATCCTGCAAGGGTAGGAATCAAACCACACGTAGCCCTAAAGGCCCCTCCCTATGTTAGTCTGGCCTTTTCATGGGAAAGGAGAGGGTATTACTATCTTTTCCTCAAATGAATTTGACTTATATGTGACAGATTTCTAGCTGGAACATAATACCTACTATACAGTTTAACGTCATGCAGTAAGGACGAAGATGCTATATAGTTCAGCATCATGCAACAATGATGATTTTTTCCTTACAGTTTAATGTCATGTGTTAAGGATTAATATGATCATGCATTTTCATGTCATGCGATTAGGATGATTTATGTTTCTGTGAAGTTTTACGTTATACAGCTATAATTTATTTGTCTCTATTATGCGAAGTATTTCTTCAGAAACCTTGCATTGGTGGGAGCTATGATGAGCTTCCCATCCATTGATATCAAGTCATATTCTCCATTGGAGTAGACCTTATGTATGATATATGGTCCCTACCATTTTGGATCAAGATTTGGGAGATTCTTCTTGAGTATCATTGGGGTTCTAAGGACTAACACCATCTCTCCTTCGAGGGAAGACAAAAGGTGAACCTTTTTGTTGAAGGATCGTGTGATCTGATTTTTATAGAATTCCAAATGGTGTAGAGTGTGAAATCTTGTTTTATCCAACTATTCCATATCATCAAAAAAAATTGGGATTTATCATCTATATAAAATTGATCACAAATGGAAATGCGGAGTGATGACACTTAATCTTAGATGGGAAAAACTGCCTCTATCCCGTATACTAGTGAGTATGGGTTTGCATGGGTGGTAGTGCGGGTCATGGTCTGGTAATCCCATAAAGCATGGAGGAGATTTTCCGAACAAGATTCCTTGTCTTTTCCTACCATCTTCTGGAGTACATTGGAAAAAGTCTTATTGAAATCATTTATCAACCCATTGGTCGCTGCATGGTAGCAGGATGAATGGTTGGCTTTGATTCCATATTCCTAGTATAGATTGTTCAACTTAGAAGAGCAGAAGTGGTGCCATTTTTCATCAATATTGTATGAGGGACACCAAATCTGGTAATGATGTCAGTTTTTGCAAAGCTAACAATGCTTCTTGCCCAACCTCTTTAAGGGGTATGACTTCTACCAATTTGAATAATAATTTGGTTTCTGTGAGAATGAACTTAAATTATCTGGCTATGGTGAGAGGATACGGTCCCACGACATCTATCCTCCATACAAAAAATGATTAGGAGTACTGAACTGTGTGAAGTATCTCCAGAGGTTGGTGAATGAAATTGGCATGAACCTGGAAGGAATAGAATTTCTTGGTGAATGTGTAAAAATTATGTGTCATAGTGGGCCAATAGTATCCAAGCCTTCAAATTTGATGGGGGGGATTGACTTCTAATTGGTGTGCTCCACAATTTCTGGCATGCACTTATTTCATGACAGAAACAATATCTTCTCCATCAATGCACCTAAGAAGGACTCTGTCAAGGACTCACTTGTAGAGAACCTTTTCTTGGTTTGCACCATCGTACAAAACAAAATTGATTTCCTACCTATGGATCTGTTCTCTTCTAACCCTATCTAGTGAGAGTTCCCCCCTCTAGAGGTAAATTTCAATGGAAGTCATCAAACCGGTGTCATGACTGTAAGTTTAAGGAATGGGGATAATCTTTTTAATTTCTTCAATGTTGTTCTGAATGAATGGCAAGACCATCCAATGGTGGGAAATTCTGGTGACTATTTCATCTTAATTTGGATCATCTAGGGTTTTGGTTGCATTTTCTAATGCATCGTATTGATAATTTTGTGACTGGGGGACATAAGTCAGTGTTGGTTCTGATTGGAATTCTACCATATAATCTTGAACACAGTTCATCAAAATAAACAATACTTATTTCTTAATGGCATCGTCACCATTTACTTTCTTAATGACTAGCTCCAAATCACCTTTTATCATTAGGCACTCTGCTTGTTCTTGAAGTGCTAGCTCCAGGCCTGCAATGAGGGCCTGGTATTCTACTTCATTATTTGTGAACCCTTATAAAAGTAGGAATGATTAAGGTAAGACTGCCTTTTCTGGATATATGAGTATAACTCCTAGACCCACTTTGTTGAACTTTTGGTCCTCCATCCTTTTCCCTATTAGGATTTTAAAGGCACCATAGAAGTACATTTCCCATGCCTAGTATCCTTCTTGGATAGAGAATACTTCTTCATTAGGTAGTTCAGTATCTAATGGGGTCAATTCTTCCACGGGGTGTTCTTCCAGGAAATTTGCTAATGCCTAGCCTTTTATGGATTTCTATGGCACATACTATATGTCAAACTGATGTAGGATGACTACCCACCATGATAGTTGTCCAGTTAACATAGGATAGCTGTGGATATACTTGAGCGGGTTGTTGTGGGAGACCAAATGGACCTCATAGTGCTGAAGGTAATGTCTGAGTTTCTAAAATAAAAATATTAGGTCTAGGAATCTCTTTTAGATATTTGAATATCAAGTCTTAGCATAGATCTTTGTTCAGCTGAGTTAATAGAGACTATTCTTGTTGCCGATATCATTTTTTTGTGTGAGGAAAGTGCCCCGTGACCATTCCATTGTGGTCATGTACAGAATGAGTGGTCATCCCTCAACTGGAAAAATTGGCACTAGTGGGATTATGAGATAACTTTTAAGATTATAGAATGATTCTTGATAGCCATTATCTCACTGGTATGTGACCCCTTTCTTCATCAACCTGGTGAAAATAAAACACTAACCTGCAAGGTTGGCTATGAAGTGCCGAATGTAGGCCAGGTGCCCCTGGAGACCCCTCAACTCAATGAATTTTTGAGGTGGGTACATGTTGAGGATGGATTTTGTCTTCTCAGTGTTGAATTTGATTCTGCAATGGTGTACGAAAAAGCTGAGGAATTTCTTGAAGGTAACACCGAAAGCACACTTTAGGGGATTAATATTTAGAATGTTTTGTCACAGTTTGTTGAATATAGTTTCAAGATCTGTCAGGTGTTTTGACCGCTATCATGATTTAACCACTAGGTCATCAATGTATCACTCAATGAATTTTCCTAGTAAGGGCTGGAAAATGCGATGCATGACACATTGATGTGTAGTGATGACATTTTTTAAACCAAAGGGAATCACCTTGTTGTAGAATACTCCCTGGGGGGCCCTGAAGGCATTGGATTCTTCATCTTATCATTCCATTTAGATTTGGTTGTACCTAGAGTATCCATCCATGAAAGAGTGGGCCTCATATCCGGTAGTGACATTGATCAACAATTTTGTGATTAGGATCGTTGAATCATCTTTTGGGCAGTGCCAATTGAGGTCCCTAAAGTCAATGCAGACTCTGATTTATCCATTCTTCTTTTTGATGGGGACTATATTTGCTATCTAGATCAGATATTAGACCTCCCGAATGAAGTTATCTTTGATTATCTTGTCAACTTTAGCCACTATTTTGGTAGCATGTGTTGGGTGGGTCCTTCTGGCAACCTGCTTGCAACCACGATGGTATTTCAGTAGAACCAGGTGATCGATGATGACCTCAAGATTGAGGCCCAAAATTTCTATGTATTTCTAAGAAAAACATCTAGATTTTTATTTAGGAAGGAGGTATATGCCTCTTTATTCTCAAAAGGAATAGCCACACTAATTAGAGTGGGTCGTGGGTCATCTTCGGTGCCCAGGTTTATCTCCCTAATTTCATCAATTGTGGTGGAGATGCCTTCTTAGAATGCGAGAGGGAATCTTTGAGAACTTATTATTATTATTCTTATTAATCCTATTCATGATCCTCTTCATCATCTTTTCCCTATTCTGATGGAGATATGATTCTCAATATGAACTCTCCGACATTGGAAGAGGAATCACAACTATGATTTATGGAAACTAAAGCTGCTCCTTTTTCCACGGCTGACTGTAGGGAATTTTATGAAGAGGATGGAATGGGGGTTGGAGGAGTGTCATCAATTTCTTTTAGTAACAAGCATTGTATTCTGCTATAGTGTGTATGTCAGGAACTATCTGGAGCCCTAAATATGGGCTAGGAGGATTTTTGTTTGATCACTCACCGTCATCATGGGGTTTAGTGCACTTTTCAGCGTCCTTGGACTCAGTGACCGTAACAGAGATCATGAAGATGGATGAGTCCACATATTAACTTGAAATTATGCACTCAAACTGATTTATGGGTAATAAATACTCTTATCCAAGCTTTTTGAGGGGATCAGCGAGAGACATTTCCAATCCATTTGGGGCAATGATCTAATCAACGTCGTCATCCAAATACTAATTCTCTTTCAGTTCATAGAACCCTACATCGATGTAACACGACTTGCAAAATTAAAATGGGGATTTATTTTTGAGGAATGTCCCATTTTCTTATTAGCATAATATTTTACACATTGATGGTATGATGAGGGGATTATAGCATGTTGATGCAGCTAGGGCGTCCCCAACAGGACATTTAAGGCCTTATTTTGATACACTACTAGAAACTTAGAATTATAAACGAGGTCACCAAGAAAAGTTTCAAGCTTGATTCCTCCCAATGGATACTTCTCACTTTTTTCACATCCCAATATAGTTGTGTTGTAGGGTGTCAGACTTTCCTCATCATAGCCCAACTGACGAAGTGTTCACAGTGGGAGGAGGTTAACTCCAAATCCATTTTCAATGAAAATTTTCCATACATCAATGCCATTTATCTTGAAAGACACATAGAAGGGTTTTACATGTCCCTACATGATGGCATCATCATTATGATCTATAAATGATATGAAAACATGGAATTTTGTGGGGTTAGTATCTATCTGATAGACTTCAGCATCTACTACTTTGGCCTCAAAATCCTAGGTACTTAGTAAATATTCAATGAGAGCCTCTCTAAGGTGTTATGATAGATTAAATGTATCCAAGATCAATAGTTTTGTTGATATTGAGGCTAGATACTTTAGAATATCATATTTCTTATCTAAAGGCCAATGCTTCCTGGCTTGGGGATTCTCTTTCATAGGCACTTTAGGGGCTTGATATCTGGACGTAGATGGTCTGACCTCTGTGATAAGAGATGATGATGCTACTATACTTTCGAGTTTGTCCAGATTGGTCTACCTTCATGCCTTGGGATACTATAAATCTATTCTTCCTCTGATGGATACTCCAAGATGATTGGTCTAGGATTTATTCCGGCAGGGTAAAAGAAACAATCCAGTTCTTGTTGTGTCTGCTGGAGGGTCCTTCTGTGAGTTTCCACAACATTAACTGTCTGAGTTAAGGTGTGGCCAGGAATTTGACTCCTTCCATGACCATGCCTTCTTATAAACCCTTGGACTCTGTGGCCTCTTCCTCTAGCTCTCTGGTTAGATGTGGGGAATTCGGGTGTGTAGCCATATTCTCTATCAGATAATGGGTCTATTAAGTGAATGACATTAATGGAGCCAAAGACCAGTTCTTGATTTGACAATGATCCTGTCTGACTGTATTCTTCTAATGGTGCCATTTGGAGGGGTAGTTCCCATTTCCCCATTTGGCGGGGTGGTACCCGTTGTCCCGTTTGGCAGGGTGGTGCCTGTGCTTTCAAGTCTGCTGGTATGAATTCTGAGAGTTTCAAGGTTGACTTTGGTCTTAGTGCAGGTTCATCTTTTTGCTCCTACTTTTTGCCTTTCTAACTATACTGCCTTTTGGACGGCTAACCCTTGGAGGGTTTTGGGGATGATGATGATGGTTGTGTTGCATCAAGAGCTATTGGGGCCACAATTGGTTTCTTCAACTGAGCCAGGAGGATGACATGAGCCCAATTGGATGTTTTTAGAGTCATCCAATTGTCATATTTTTTATCCTTTTTTCTGGTGATTTTTTCAAATCCTCTTCCTCACTTGGGTATAAGGTGGAAACATACACTAATTATGTTAGTGGAAGTCCTAACTTGACTTTTCTGGAATCCACCATCTTTTGCAGGAGATCCTTGAAGATGATGCACTCCTGGATGGTGTATCCCAATATCTGGTGGTAGGGAAAATAATTTGGATGCTTATAGGGACCCACATAATCAAATTTATTTGGATCCGGTATCCATAGAAAGTTACAATTCATGGTGGCTACAAAGTATCCATAGACTTGGTCATCTCATAACAAGTATAATTTTTTCCTTCGTTCCTCGAACTGATTTCTTTTGGAACCCCTTCTCCCATCTTTCTGAGGTGGCGGTGGCTGCTGGCATCCATGGGGCCCTACATGGTTTGATGGAGGCCTCGTAACTGGAGAAGGTATCAGGGGTGGCTTAATCATGATATAAGACACTTTATCTTTTCCCGTTATTTTTCCTGGGGTCGATGGGGCCACTCGGGACATGAGATTGGTCTGCTAAAAGGATTCTTCTATCCTTTGGGAAATGGAGGAGAAATATCGGAACCCACTTTTGTACTTCACTAGGATGAGTGGTGTTTGTAATTCATCATGGATATTATTGATGCACATAGAGATAATTTCATCTTGGGGGAGTGGTCGGTTCAAGGAGTAAGTTAGGCCTTTCCATCTGGTGATGAAGTCTGGAACTCTTTCATTCTATAACTGCTTACATTTCATGAGATCAATGACCATTGGTTTAGGGAATTTTGAACTAAACTTGAATATAAACTATCACGAGAGGTCCTCCCAACCTGTGATTGAGTTAGATGACAAACTAGTATACCACATGAAGGATAAACCCTGTAGATTTCACATGAAGCACCTAATTTTCACTGCTTCTTGTTTCTCTGGGGTTCCCATCATGGTGTCACAATAAAATGAATAGTATATTAGATATTGTTCTGGGTATCCTAAACCATTGAACACCAGGAATATGAGGTTCCTGAAGTTTAGAGGTGGTAGAACATTTCTCACCCAGTTAGGGTAAGGTTTTCATTCTGGTTGTATCAAAGTGTGCCACACTTCCATGGCTTCCAGTCAAGCTATAAACTGCTCGACGGTATTCAAGATCCCTTGATGCTTATCCTGTTGGACTGGATCTTAAGTGGGTGCAGTATGGGGAAAAATTGGACATGCCAAACCTATTGGAATTTAGGCAGGATACCCATCCATGGGTTTCCTTTTTGGGTTCTCCTGAATGTGTTTTGACTATTTCCCCAGTGAAGGGAAGTCTTGATATCCTTCCAAGACTAGATTCAAGTATACTGATGGTCCGGTACCAGATTGGATGGGCATCCGAGCCTAGTTTCATTTATCAGGATGAGTGCCTGTGGTAAAGAAACCTCTTCTATAAACACATGTTGATGTTCCGCTTAAGGAACACACCTAACAAGATAGATTCCTCGACGCAGCTTGACATTGATTCACCTGAGCTCTTTCATTTTGTTCCTCTTTCTTAGAGAATATTTCCTCAAGTGCTAGGGACACATTCTCAGGGGGAGGAGTAAGTGGGTTATAGATGACCTGGGATTTATTCTTCTCCTTATTGGGGATTTATGAGGGAGGTAGTAATGGGTTTTTTGAGGATGCACCCAAATTTAGGGAAACTCTCTAGTTCTGGGTATGCACACCCTCAGGCTCAGTGTGGACTTCCTCTGGGAGGGAAGAATATTCTCTTGAATCCTCTTTATTTGTATCATTTCATAAGCGGTCCATGGGACTGACGTCTACCATATTCACTGATGCATACTGCATTGGGGCAGTGTACCCGGTGCTGAATAGTAAGAGAGATTTTTTCATCTATTATTGGACTTTCTCTTTCCATTCTATGGCATTATTTGAATTTCTTGGTGAAGAGAAACTTGAAGGGATCCTTGATCTGACTTCACAATATTCCTTCTTCCTAGGGGGTATGAACCATGAGACGAGACTAAATGGGTGACCTCTCTGCTCACTTTTCTTCCTAGATGGGAGAGGACATATGTCCTTTGTGTAGGAATTTTAGGTAAAAATGCCCCAAACTCTGCAGGTTGGGGTTGTTCTCATTCTTTTGTTGATGTACTATGGACCAGATTATTTGGTCTTACAAGATAATTTTGAGTTAAAAATGCCCCCAGCCCTGTGGGATTAGGATGTTCCCATATTACGGTAGTAGCTGCTGCTATTACCGCCTTCTTGATTTCGTGAACTCCCACATGGGTGTGAGCCAACTATCATGCTGGATTTTCATGAAATTTATTTTCTTATGAGGACATGATCATTTCTCCTTGGTTGGATTACATTTGGCAGGAAGCCTACTGGATGTTCTCAGTTGCTTGGATCAGAAGCTTATCGATGGTTTGCTCTCATCAAGACTGATGCTTCTGAGACTTACTCAAGGATAGTTATTATCATGTGTTCCACATTTTCTGAGTAGGAATTCCATTTGATTTCTTCCTTTGGGTAATGACATTACAAGATGTCACTTACAATGAGTTCTGGTGGATGGAACGTGGGGTGAAGTGTATAGCTCCATTCTCTCCCCATCCCTAAATGTGAACTCCAGACAGGGCGTCATTGATGAGGCAACACAACTTGTGTAGTGCGTGGAGGTAGGCCAATTTGAGATCTTTCCTTCACCTCTCTAATTATGGACACCGTGTAAATAGGATGGATTCCAGGTTGATTAGACTATGAATATCTCATAATATGCTGACATGTTCTGCATACCCTTCATAGGGAAAGAACTTTTCATTTAGTTGGTGGAGAGTTGTCCATATAATTAAAAGAATGTTATGTGAACATTCCTATAAAAACTACCTTGGTATTCCAAATTAAGAAGTGGTCATGGGATAATACATCACCGGTATATCATCCCTAGCTAGTTGTCTTCTCAAGAGAAACATATCCCACTGTTTCTCTTCCGGAGACTCCTCCTCTTGGTCTTCCCAACTTGAATGCTCCTTAATGATTTTTTTCCAAGAAGAAGGGATGGTAGGAGCCTTATTGATATGTGAGTGGCATGGGGGTGGCTTGGAAGATTATCATGGCCTCAAATCATCCTCTAGTTTAGAAAGTATTTCGCTCATCATAGGTAGGGTGTCTGACATGTATAACCCCATTTTTTCGAGCACCTCGGGATACGAGGTCTTTCTCATATTTGATTCAAGGAGGGAAGGATCTTCTTGCAGGTGTGAGTTTTCACTTTTGGGAGGACCTTCACAGAAATTTCTATAATGGTGATGGATACCTTTACAACTTGATACTCGACCATAGGGAATGTCTCTACAATGTATACCCTAGGGAGGACCTTTAGGGAGGGCTACAGCAGAAGGAGGACATTCTTGCTACTTGATGTCACTGAGGGGAGGACCTTCTTACTACATGATGTCATTGAGGGAAGGTAATTCCCAATGAATACTATCATGGTGAGGAATACCATCATATCTCTAGCTATAGGGAGAATATTTGTAATGCATATCCTAGGTTGGGCCTTTAGGATGAGCTTAAATGAGGGGAGGACCTTCTCGTTTCTTGAGTTTGGTATGGGGATGGCCTTCATAGCAACTTCCATTACAGGGAGGGCCTTTATAGTGGTTGTCATCATGGAAAGGACTACCATCATGACTTGATGTTTGACTGTAATAAGAATCATATCTACAGCGTATACCCTAGGGAGGACCATCAGGGAAGACAATAGCAAGGGGAAGGCCTTCTTGCTATTTGATCTTCTGAACAAGGGGAGGGCTACCCTGACACAGATCAGGGGATAGGCTCTTGTGATTGATCACTCTTGTCCCATAGAGTAATCCCCCATGGGTGCTTGGGGGAGGGAATTCAGAGCTGTTGGTAGCAACATTGTGGGGAGGGCCTTCGCAATTGTTACTTCCACTTCTATAATTCGGTAATAGACTTGTAGGATCTTGATCCTCTATTGATATATTCTGGATTGTGTCAAGAACTCCAACTTCCAATTGGGCAGAATCATGAATAAGCTCTTCATCTTTCAGTTGGCTTTGGAACCTTTCATCTTTGGGTGCTCTCTTATGGGAAACTGGGGCTGTTTTCTATTGGTAACTACCTTCATATACGAGTTTCTTTTTTTTGGTTCCTAAAATTCTACCAGGATATTCAAATAGACATCTTGAGTTTTGGTAAGGATATATACCTACCTTGGAGTGGACACCATGTTGAATCGGTGTCCCCTAGTTGGAACAAGTATTTGTTCCTGATTCGATTGTCCATGTATCACAGGATATTTCCATCAAACCTCCTAGATTGGATAGGGTTTCATAACTACTCCGAAGAGACTAACCTATCTTGTGGATGAGTCATTCCGTTCATGGAAACCGGGTTGTGGGCCCGGTTCCTTGCCTTTGCTGTCGATGCAATGATGTCTTAACATGTCTGGAGGATATGATCTAGAATTGATGTCTAACATTCCATCATTTCCAGGATATGTTGAGATACATATTTGGATAGAATGGGTATAAAGGCTCATTCTAATGTCGGATCAGGAGTTTGTGCCTACTCCAGTCCTCTATAGGTTGATAGTGGATACTGGTAGTTATCCTATGCTGGGACAGAGGAACAATTTTGTCACCAATTGTCTTCTTTGGTTGCCACTGTATTTGACTGGTGGGATTCATATTTATGAGCAATGATTTTCATTTTCTCACTTGTCGTTGTATTTTTCTAACAATCTTTGTATGAATTTGTGGGAATTTGACTCTGCTCATTTTTTTTGTCATCCTATTTGGATGGAAGGCTTGATACGAATCAGTAGGTGTTTATGCTTGCATGTAGCTAGTTGCCATCCTATTTTGATGATGATATTCTTGTGCAACGGCATATATTTTCATCTTCCTGTAATTCATTGATCTGTCTACATGGAGAGACCAGTAAGCACTAGCAAGAATGTACACGTGCTTTTATTGTGTCACCCTATTTTATTTATGGTATGGAGTGGAGGGGGTAGATTTGTATGTCTTCCCATTGAATGTCACTATGTTTGAATGACAAATTTCCTCCTAAGGAATCAGGGTGATTATCTGCTCCTGATTATATGTTTTCTGCCCTCGGTAGGTGGCCTGAGGGGCTCATGTCCTTTGAAATTTAGCAGGTTCCTTCATCATGATATCCTCTTCAGAGTGAGGATACTTGGTTGCCCGGTGTTGGTGATGACACTCTCTGGCAGGGGCCCGTGAGTAAGACCCCTGTGCAGGTGGGATGAAGTCATCAACATTGAATTCATTTGCCTCCCTGAGATAAGGGAGGTACTTTTTATCATGCTCTAGGCACAGGCTCTCGAAGCGGTTGCAGATGGCCAATGAGACTGTCCTATGCTGGGGTGCTGGCCACAGCTGTGGTGGTGGTTGGTGAGATTTTGCAGATTTTAGGGCTTGTATTGCAGCCTCCACTATGGGGATAGTACTATTTTGGTGGTACTCTCTAATCCACATGTTGGATACCCAGTGTTGAAGATGCGGGGTCGGTAAGGGGGTTTTTCTTTTTATTTAGGCCCCGACTGCCTATGGGATCACTGAGGTGCATGTTTTCATTGGTTTTCGGGATTCCATTTAGATCTAAGGTTTCTTTGGAAACCTACAATATATATATATATATATATATATGTGGAATATACAGTCAAAAAAACCCGGTCAAAGTATAATCTCTTGATCACAAGCATAATTGACTATTCAACCTATCCCCCTTGCTTTTTATAAGGTGAAGGGGCTTGAATTGGGTAAAAGTGCCACCTTGGTTAAGGATTCATGTTGGGTTCACCATTTTTGTTTAAACCCGAGGTGAGTGTTTGGGGGAAAAAATGCTACAATGGGTGAAAATCATTTGTTTGTTATCCTAGATAATTCCACATCACTACTTTTGTTCTAACTAGATTCACGTCATTATCCTTTAGAGGGAATTGTATTGACCCCATAGGGAATAGGTATTTTATCCCTTTTTCATTATGAAGGAGGTTCCACGGTCAAAGGGTCTCAGCGGGAGATTATAGGGGTTATGTATTTGTACAATCAGTCCTCTTAAAATATGATTACCACAGATGGTCTCCAACGTGTTTATTTGTGGAGCTAGAAAGACCCAACGACCCTTTTATCCAAGATTCAGGGGCCTACTTTCCAAAGGAATTTTCTTTTTGGATGGTTTCACCAACAACACTTGAGGACTCCATTGGTCGAGAGGATGGGTGTTCGGGCTCATCACACCCTTTTGGGGGATAATTATTGCCTACTCTAGGACTCTCTTGTAGATTTAAGCCATATTCATATGTTCATGAATCCTTGGTTCATTACCAAAGATTGTATCCACAGGTTACCCCTTGGTTACAAAATCGATAATGGATATGCATGGATTTGATGCTACAGAGACAATGCTAACTTAATCCATGAAATGAGGTGCTCTGGAGTTTATTAATATCTAGGAGGGGGATAGAAGGTGGTTTGATGTTGGAGTCCTACCCCTAATATGAGATTCCTACATATTGTTGTGAGGAATTTGAGCCCACGTAGTTCAGTGTCGCTTGACTGGACACATCACTTTTTAAGGTCATGTGATAGGGACCAATCCATGTAGTTTAACATTATACTGTGAGGATGCCTAGGAAAAAGGTGCCTAGCTAAGATTTGGAATGGGATTCATGCCGAGACATCTCAAAGTTCCTAGAAAATATATGGTCTCTTGGGTGGACATGACCCTATAGAGTATATGTCCCGAAGAACATTAGGGTTGATTTAAGGGTCATATTTGGACCTCAGAGAGGCTTCCCACATATCCCGGTCAAATGTGGAATCAAAGTCCACATAGTTCCATTATCAAGCCCAACATGAGGGAATGATTTATTAGGGATTACACAGAGGTGCTACCCATTTTTGAGGACATGATTGGGGCTTACACTATAGAGGAGGCCTTAGTGTGGGAATTTCATTAGCACTGAATCAGGAGACCGTCCCTTTAGGTCGGACCTTAAACAAGCATCCTATGTATCATGGTTAGAATAAGAACCAAATTTCTCATAGTTCATTTAGCTTGGGGATTACACTTGGGAGGAGGCCCATTTGTGAGACTTGAATCAGGACTTACTCCCAAAAAGTATTCCCTTTTTTGGGGGGGAAATTGGGTTAACCTTTGAAAAAAGGGTACCTATTTGAGCTCGGGCATTAAGTAGGCCTTCTACATATCCCAATTATGGTGGGAATTAGAGTTCTCATAGTTCATTTAATGGTATTTTCCAATTTCGTACCATCATAGACTTCTAATCCCATGTGATTCATGCTCAGTGTGAGAAACAAGAGGATTTGAAAGATTCAACAAGGGAACTCATTCTCTTCATTGCTGATGGAAAAGGAGGATGATGATGGCAGAAGAGGCTGGGACTATGAGCCTAACGGGAGAGGGAAAGTGGAGATTTGAACATGCAACTGCTACCCGTGTTGATATCCAAGACATTCATGTATTGATGATCTATCCAGACATGTCCCGAGATGAGGTGAAGAGGGTGAAGAGTGAAACCTCTTGCAAAAGGCTAGGGGATTACCTCAGGAGGAGTGCCCTAAAACGGGTTCTAGGAAAGGGGAGGAAAATCATCCATGGTCAAAGGGGAAGGATAGAGTGACCTTCTCGCTTGTCGCTGGCACCCATTATTACTATTATTTAACTTAATTAGATAATTAGTTTTTTTAATTTTAATTTGACTTTTTAATTATTTTTTTAACACCCCCCTAACTACCCACGCCTACCCCACCTCCCTTTGATATTTTCTCCCACTTTTTTCTCAACCTCCCCCCTCTCCCACGTCACCCCTCTACCCCATATCATCTTCTCTCTCCAATCACCTTTTCCAACCCTCATATCTCTACTCACACACCCCCTTAAATCCCACGCCCCTACCCTGTTCGCCCCTCGTATCCAGCGCCTACCCAATCACCCACCGCCCTGTTGGGATTTTTTTATTTAAATTTTAAATAATGAGGAGAGAGAAAATTATTAATGGAGGGATTTTCTCAACATTAATAGATAATTTTCTCCCAACATTAATGAAGAGTTATTCCCAATATTAATTTATGGAATAATGAATGTTGACCGCATTAATTGGAGATATGGGCTGGGTGTCTATATAAGTGGATGTGGTAGCATGTTTTGGAATGCGGGCTAACAAATATGTAGCTGCCAAGAGAGAATGATGAAGGGGTTACCGCATTTTCGGTAACTGATGTGAAGCGAAGATGATGAAGATGAATGAATTAGAGGCGATGATGATGATGATGATGGTGTGTCAATGATGGTGAATCAAATTGCATGCACAAAGATGAGGACGTGCGACAATGTGGAGAGAATTTTCGACGACGGCGTGCAAAGAGATTCATAATGGTGCCATTTATTGAAAGTCCTCTTGGTTGCAGAGATCAAGAGGCATGTCCCGATTGTGATGATTGGTGGTACAAAAAAAATGGTACGTTCATGGGTGTTGGTGTTGCGTTGTAAAAGGCCTTCGAATGTGATGTTAAAAATACTTCGGGTGGTGTAAAATTCCTTCGGGTGATAAAATGCCTTTAGGTGATAAAAGGCCTTTAGGTGAATCTTCTCTTGTGTGTTTTCTACAATGACTACTTCCGCTGTGGCGTTGGGCTCCAAGACCCAATAGTGGTATCAGAGGGATTGGTTGAAGTGCTTAGTTGTAGAACATTGTGGCAAGCATCTGGTGGAGCAGCTTATCAAGGACTCAGATGTCATCAGAAAATGAAGGTGGTATCAGCAGTGTTGCTGGAATATCAAAGGTCTTTTTGGTCGTAGGTGTCATGTGGCGTGTTCTGTTCATTAGGTAACATTCGGATCTTGGTGTATTCGACGATCAAATTTACCCAGATGGTAGAGATAAATGTGGAGTATTTAAATTTTAAATAAAGATGGAGATTGTTGGGATTTTTTTATTTAAAATTTAAATAATAAGGATAGAGAAAATTATTAATGGAGGGATTTTCTCAACATTAATGGAGTATTTTCTCCCAACATTTATAAAGAGTTATTCCCAATATTAATTGATGTAATAATGAATGTTGACAGGCTTAATTGGAGATATGGTTTGGGTGTCTATATAAGAGGATGTGGTAGCATGTTTTGGAATGTGGGATAACAAATATGTAGCCGCCAAAAGAGAATTATGAAGGGGTTTTCGCGTTTGTTGTAACCGGTGAGAAGCTAAGATGATGAAGATGAATGAAGAAGAGGCGATGACGACGACGATGACGGCGTGTCAACGATAGAGAATGAAAGTGTGTGCTCAAAGATGATGACCTGTGATGATGGAGAGAGAATTGTCGATGTCGATGTGCAAAGAGATTCATGATGGTGTCGTGTATCAAAAGTCCTCTTAGTTTTGGAGATCAAGCAGTGTGTCCCGGTTGCGATGATCAGCAGTACAACAAAAATGGTACGTTCATGGGTGTCAGTGTTGCATTGTAAAAGGCCTTCGGTGTGATGTTAAAAATCCTTCGGGTGATGTAAAATTCCTTCGGGTGATAAAATGACTTCAGGTGATAAAATACCTTTGGGTAAATATTCTATTGTGTGTTTTCTGCAATAACGACTTCTGTTGTGGTGCCGAGATCCAAGCCCCAACATGACCCTCCCCAACCAGCCTCCCTTTCTCTCCCCCTCCCCTGTAGACCTGCCGCCCCAACCCCACCCCTCTATCCCCATGGACCCGTTGTTGCTCCACTCCCATGCTGCCTCCCCTCCCCATCCCCCCTCTCCCCAATCACCCCACCTACCCATTCCCCATACCCAGTCTCTTCCCCCATATCCCCTCTCGGCCACTTCAGCGTGTAGTAGGCAACAAGCAGTGACGACCCCTCCGCTGATCAGCACAAATTCCAGTGACCACCCCTCCTCTATTTTGGGAGTGTAAAGGTGGTTTGGACACATCATCGACGTGCACAACAGTTTGCTTTGGCTTCCTGAGACTGATATTGTGAATTGAGAGTGATCAGAGATTCGATCATTTTTGCAGTGGCGCGTGATGGTTTGTTTCGATGTTGTGATGATCAGCGGATTGAAGATTATTATTTTGCAATTGTCGACAGTGGCTTGCGGTGACAACTGCAATGACACAAGCATGATGATATCTATTTATTATTTTATGTGTTGTGTTGTCGTCATGATGGTGGGATAATTTATTTTGTGTCAGAGTTGTGAAAAACGTGACGATGAATGCATGTCCTTAATTTATTCTCATGTTTGATTACCTTTTAAATTAATTTTAATTGGATGTTTATTTAATTAATTATATCTTCATTGAAATTAATTTTCATTTGGGATATGCACACATGATTCGGTTCCCGTTTGTGTGATACCTAATAAGTAATCATGGGCGGGAGTTCATCAGAGAATTTATTTATCCGAAATTCGATCAAACGCGTGAGCGAATTATGAATAAATAAATATATTAATTGAAAAGAAATTATATTTTGTGTATGCTCTCCTTCAAACTTTCATGAGTGATACTTAATCAGTAATCTCATGTGAGAGAACCCAACTCAGGTAGACACATCAACTTTGTGAGAAACGGGTTGTCGTATTTCACCAAGTGATTCAGTGTTATAATGACGCGCAAATTATTCATCAGGACAAAGAACGAAATGATGGATAATTTTTGTAAACATTAGAATAATGTATAACATCAAAGAATGAGACCAAATAGTATTTTTATTAAATTTTGAATCGGTGATAATTGAATAAATAAATATTCAGATGTGGGAATTAAATAATTGACATTTAATGCACTTGAACGGACGTCTCAACTCTGACACTACTATCTCTTCCATTTTCTTCCATAGCTTAATTTACTTCACTTAGATATTTTTAGTTAATTTAAATAGTCATTTTTAAATAATCATTAGTTTTTAGAACTACTTAGTTGTTAATCACACTATTAAATCCCATCTACCTGAACATTCCTCCAATAATACAGTTCTAGTGTCTACTCATATTCTCTCTATGGTTCGACCCTGCTCTCCACTTCTACAGTAGTTCATAGGTTAATAAATATTGCAACTTTTCATGAGTTTCCACGCACGTACCAAATTTCTAACACCGTTGTCGGGGAGAATAGTAGCATTTGGAGTTCCTTTAAAAGAGTGATTTAGGTCAAAAAAATTAAAAATTAAAAAAAAACTAAACCAAAAAACAGCGTACTACTCTGGGAATTTTTCATTGCAGGGATTTTTAAGACACCCAGAAGTTTAAAATGACGTGGGATGTACCACACAATTACAACCAGTACCCTCCCTATGTAACCCCAACTTGTGGTATGATGTATAATGATTCACCGCACATGAGCTATCCAGGTAATCCCATTTATTTCAATGATCTTTATTCAAGTTCATTCTATGATCCGTATGAACCAACTCCAGATGCCACAGTTGGTCCTGGTCCCTGCCTGCCAGCTATCTAAGAAGGCTGCCTACAGAACCTTTCCAGATGTCTGACCTGTCCACATGCTCAACACTCCTTTGGAGGCCTATCACACTGAGTCCGAACATGTCCTGATTGTCCACACTAAAAGCAAACCACTGAATAAATGCTAGGAGGTGGTCTGGCTGAGTCCTTGGCCTGACTTCCCTATTGAAACTCATCACGTCATCGCTTCTTGTTGTCTGAACCATCACCTAAAGCTGTCATCTGGCTAACCTGGGGAATATCCCTCTGGTTACCCTCTGCTATAAGCGCCTAATTCACCGCCTATAAGAATGAACCCAACCGGAATATATTCACCTGGATCTGAATGGCGTGTCGTAATCCATCCTCAAAGCGCCTTACCCTTGTCGTGTCATCGCTTACCATACCGGGTGAAAAACGAGACAGCTTAGTGAAAGTAGCAGCATAGTCCATGACAGACATGTCTCCCTACTGAAGGCTCAAGAAATCCCGAGCTCTCTCTGCCCTCAGTGTCTCTGGGTAAAAGTTCTCAAAAACTTATCCTTGAAGTCTTTCCATGCTAGTCCCTCATGTTTGCGAGCCTGAACCTGCACATCCCACCAGCGCTTTACTGATTCTCGTAGAATGTACATTGCCAGCTTGACCCTCCACCCTGGAGGAGTCTCGAGCTTCTCAAAGATCATCTGCATGCTCTCTATCCATTTCTCAGCTTTCTGTGGACCACCCTCACCCTGAAAAATCAACAGGTGTTGCGACTGGAACTCCTGCATTAGATATGCCATAGATGGCTCTGTACCCTGCGCACCTCTATCAATCCCCTGCAAGACACATACCCAGCTAGCTCGGAGCTACTCGTCGAGCCATGGTCCGAACGCTACCAAACCCTACTGTTGTCCTACCTACACTAGATCCTGGACTTGTTCTTTTCCCTGAGTCTGTACCTATGGCTCATGCTCTGCCTGCACCGAATCTTGAACTGGATCCTGCTCCTTCGGCACTGTACCATCTCCCACCTGACGCTCCATATGAGTCGACTAAAAGGAACCCGATGAATATCATAAATGGTCAGACAACCCATATATATATATATAAATATATACTCAACGCATATAAGGAAAGTAGTAAAGAGGTATCATAAAACAACTACCCTTACTCTCCCCTATCGCAACACATGCCCACAGCATCCCGACCTCATGGCCTCCTTACCCGCCCTCAATAGATACAAGTATCAAAAGTACCTTGGGCCATGCCCGTCCCAACAACTAACGTTGCCTCAAACCGACGACCGAGTCACCCAATCCTGATGATCAAAATCACCTCAACCATAGTACCTGCCTGCTCGTACAAGAGCAAGACCCAAATACCCTGCCACATGCAATTCTACAAATATATAAAGCATGGTATAACACATTGCAATAAACAATCAATTTTATCAGGAATTTCACCTATTCACATTTCAAAAGAATATAAAGCATGTTAATTGATATTATTCACATGGAATTATCACTTCACCAAACATACGTGCAATTATGAAATTGAAATACCCTAAAAATGTGCATATCAAAAACCAAGCACATCGGCCTTGCCATACCGATCCAAGGTCCAATTCTCCTTTACCTCACTGCGTCAAGGTTTACATATCACAATAATTAACATCAGACACCAAGTGAGCCACTGAGGTGGAAATCTTATAAACTGTAATCTAAGAAAAAAATCAAATAGCAATTCCCACCAATGGAAACTTGGTCCATCCCTCGTACTTGGGGTTGCAGGCACCCAAGAAAAAGCTAGAAACCTTGTTCTAGTCACAAACTATCTTCAGTATACCATAACCCAAATAGTAAAACTAGTAGAAATAAAAAGAGAAGCCTCAATCTCATTAGTATCCAGCAAAACACGGCTACTAAATCCCTGTCAAGAACTCATTTGATACCACTTTGTAACGACCTGGACCCAAACAACCACCTGAACAGTGCTAAACGGGTCGGGTGTTACTACCTTAGGCACACCTCCCCGAATGCCAAAGGCTGCCGACTAGCAGTGAGGGTCTTATTGGTATAGTGGGGAGGCTATACCCTCTCGGAGGATAATAATGGTATTGGTCCGAGTATAATAATAAATATGCAGTGAAATAAACGACTCAGCAGACTCGAACCAGACCCGCAAAGCGGAAGTACGTTCAATATCGATAAATAGTGGAAGTAACAAATATATACAACAATAGCGGAAAGTAAACAGAACAACATGCTAATCACTTGTAACTACTACTAAACAACAAAAAATCCATCCAAAGCAGGTCATACATATCCATATAGATATAAAGGGAGCCAATGGATAACCAACTATATCTACATAACAAGTAAGCATGCTGATACAGGAAAGGAAGAAAAACAAAATAATCTCTAGCTAGGCAAGACCTCAAGGTCCATACCATCTCCATGAAACAACTAATGCAGTCCATCTCCTGAAGCTGGCCTCTTTCCTACATGTAAATCCATAAATTCTACACGCATCCTGAAGGGCCTATGTAGGGTGTGAGACGAATCTTAGTAGGATACCACCCAACGGTGTGTACCTAATATAAGTGTTTAAGTAGTCATGCAGTTATAAGGAAAACAATAAACAATACGATGCACACAAACAAATACAAACTCCACTGGTGCTTTGTAGCCACCATGGAGTGTCACCTGCTTCAGCCAACGCTGAAATCTCTATCATGTAACCTGGCACCATGTGCCCCCTGACACCGCGTGTCTCAAGTACCGACGTCCCGAAGGCACGCCCAAGAAATAGTATCTCGGAGGAACAGTGATGCATGTCCTCAAATAAGTAACTGGAGGGAAAATGATGTCTACCCTAAAATAAAGTAACCGAAGGGACAACGATTTCTTCCCTCAAATAATGTAAGCGGAGGGACAGCGATATCTTCCCTCAAATAATGTAACCAGAGATACAACAATGTCTTCCCTCAAATAATGGAGAGCCTCTTCCCCCAACCTGATAGCCTCAATTCTATCCCCTAAAGGCTCTTCACCTTCTACGTGGCTTCCTACAGCAAGCACCCCCAAACCAATAGTACCTAAACCGCAACTAACAGGGGTCTCTACCCACACGAGTGGTCAAAACCACCTCATCACGGTGTCTCTCTGTGTGCATACTACTCAAAATTCTGGGTGAGTGGTAATCATCAAAATAGTACCCAAGCAACAACATCTCTGACACCTCGTGTCCCTACAACCATGTCGCTCAAGTCTGATGGCCTCGCCATCCCAATAACCCGGGCCATGCCCAACCTGATAGTCATCCCGCCTCAAGACAACGTCCATGACAGCCAATCTTGTAGCCAGAACCACCCAATGTAACCTGGGCCAAGCCCAACCTATGATCAGCATCGCTCAAGAATATCCAGGCCACTCCCAACACAACCACAATGGTTCCAGCATATTCAATTCAGCAATTACATATAAAATCAAAAGAATCACTTTTGAATAAGAAAAACAAACTAAACAATTGAAATGCACTAACCAAGTGTTGTCTCATACCAGCACTGAGGTCTTTAAAGTATCCAACAATTCATATCAAGGTTCAATAAACTAAAATCAACAGTTTAAAACAATTCAATTCAATTATAACCATTTTGGCATCCCCCGGCCAAAATGCCCCGATGAGCAACGACCACTTGCCCAGCCCAACTCAAGAAAAATAAAAAACAGGGCACACCCAAAGTCATCCCATAAGTCAAATAACAATTAAACATAAAATAATAGGTAAAACAGGTTCACACTCAAAATACCCGAAAATGCACCAAAGGTCGCGCCATCCAAAAGTCTTCAAAAACACAAAAAGAGGTATGTACCACTAACTTAAGGCTCGTACGATGATACTCCTCCGATAACATCCTCCAATTAGGTCTAAAACATGGTAGATCTACAAAAGAATCAAAAACTGCTCAAAATCTTGTAACTCATCTTAGAACAGAAATCAAGAAGAACGGATCAAGAGGAATCAAGGCCTCACCGAGGGGGTTCCAATGGATCAAACGGTGTTTGAATCCGACTTCAGATGAAGAAACGAGAAGGATTTGAAGTCTCGACCAACTATTCACGTCTCCCAGACAAAACCCACTACCCCCTGCCTCAAATGAGGATACTGACCATTTTAATGAAAAAAAGAAAGTACACGGCGTGTACTTATAACTACATGCCATGTATCATTTTACTATTCATATAACAGTTGATATTTCGCTGAGGATTTGTCGACTAACTACACAGAATGTACCTAGAGGTACATGGCATGTACTTCTCTACCTGGTCGAAATCCCCAACACACCATGTATATCCCCATACACGGCCCCTCTACACAGCGTGTACAAATAGTACATGGTGTGTACTTACTAAAAACATTCTACCCATCCAACAGGCATACACGCCATGTATGTCCTCCACATGGTCAAGGGTACACGGTGTGTCGAGCAACACTACACGCCGTGTAGTAGGAAATTCCTACATGATTATCACACGACATGTACTTGGTGAGCACATGGTCGGTAGGCTCCTAAACCATACATAGCATGTACTTTAGAGTACATGGCGTGTAGTCTGGAAATTTCCAAAACATCCCAGATTTTCCCAGTTTTCTAAAAAACAAGTCAAAAAATCAAACAGGGTCAGGATTTTATACATATTCCAACGTTGGCTAAAAGGAGTGTCGATCATGTTCGGAATCAGTTCGATAGGCCTCCAAAGGAGTGCTGGGCATGTGGACAGGTCGGGAATCTGGAAAGGTTCTGCAGGCAGCCTTCTCAGATAGCTGGCAGACAAGGACCAGGACCGACTGTGGCATCTGGAGTTGGTTCAGGTTCGGTACCAGGAGAGGGTAGCCAAGTTTCAACTGCACGTGGAGGACATGACAGGGATAGCGGGACCCAGCTAAGGGGTCAGTGTCCGGTGACTGGAGTATCACCATAGAGAGTTTGGGCATCAGGAAACCGTACTTTATGCCAGATGCACACCGTGAAGCTACCAGGGGTTGAGCAGGCTGGTGAGCCGATGACGGTTAGAGGTACACCGTGAGTGTGGTCAGGAATTTCTTGTTTCCTTTTAGCATGACCTATTGAGGCATGTCCTTTTTGAGTGCACGAGGTGCAAAAGATTTATGTGGACTGACTAGATACTGATCAGTGGGATTGGTGTCATATCAGGTGCGTGATATATTTATATATATATATGAGATGCATGGCATCGGGGCATCGAGTATGTGGATTACTTGAGGTGCCTTGGGAATCGAGGCATCAAGGATGCGGGTTACTTAAGGTGCCTTGGGAATCGGGGCATCGAGAATGCGGGTAACTTGAGGTGCTAGGCACCAGGTTCATTTTGAGCATCCATAGGATATAGGACCTCGTAGAGGCAGACACCGATGCGGTGCATGATATGTTTCGGGTGTCAGGAATGAAACGGGAGCACCAATGAGGCGTAGGGGTGACGATGCATCACGAGAGGACCATGAGTCTGGAAACAGGTTAGTGAACCCATAATTTGTTGAGTTTTTTAGGGTTATGATCGAGTTAGGAAATTCCTAAGGTGGGGAGCCCCTTGAGGAATTTATCCAGAACTTTTGAGATCAGGAGAGTTCGGGTTACTGTGATCAGGGTGATATATTCAGTGTCATCTCCAAGTTTTGTTTGATAGCTCAGGGATGATCTATGTTAAAGTGGGGAGATTGCAAGAACCCAGGTTTTTAGAACAAGTCAAAATCCCGACCCCATTTTAATTTTTGACTTGTTTCTGAGAAAACTGGGAAAATCTAGGAAGTTATGAAAATTTATAGACTACACGTCGTGTACTCTAAATTACATGTCGTGTATAGGTTAGGCACGTACCGGCCGTGTGATCACTGAGTACATGTTGTGTGATGACCATGTAGGAATTTCCTACTACACAGCATGTAGTGTTTCTCGACACGTTGTGTACCCTTGACCGTGTGGAGGTCATACATGTTGTGTAGGCCTGTTGGCTAGGTAGAATGTTTTTAGCAAGTACACACCATGTAAAGGTGTCATGTATGGGGATATACATGGCTTGTTGGGGATGTCGGCCGGGTAGAGAAGTACACGCCATGTACCTCTAGGTACACGCTGTGTAGTCATTCAACAAATCCTTGACAAAATATCAGTCGTTATATGAATAGTAAAATGATACATGACGTGTGGTTATAAGTACACGCCATGTAATTTCTTTTTTTCGTTAAAACGGGCAGTAGCCTCGTTTTAAGGCAAGGGGTAGTGGGTTTTGTCTGGGAGACATGAATAGCCGACCAAGAATTAAAATCCTTCCCGTTTCTTCATCCAAAGTCGGATTCAAACACCGTTTGATCCATTGAAACCCCCTCAGTAAGGCCTTGATTCTTCTTGAGTCATTCTTCTTGATTTCTATTCTAAGAAGAGTTATAGGAGTTTGAGTGGTTTATATTCTATTGTAGATCTACCACGTTTTAGACCAAATTGGAGGATGTTATCAGAGGAGTATCATCATACGATCCTCAGGTAGGTGGTGCATGTCTATTTTTGTTTTTTCACAAACTTTTGGGTGGCGCGACCTTTGGCGCTTTTTCGGGTATTTTTGAGTGTGACCCAGTTTTACCTATTATTGCCTGTTTAATTGTTATTTGACCTATGGGATTCCTTTGGGTATGCCCTTTTACCTATTTTTCTTGATCGGGGTTAGGCGAGTGGTCATTTCTCATAGGGGTATTTTGGCCGGGGGATGCCAAAATGGTTATAATTGAATTGTATTGTTTTAAACTGTTGAGTTTAGTTTATTGAACCTTGATACAAATTGTTGGAGACTTTAAAGACCTTAGTGCTGGTATGGTACAACACTTGGTTAGTGCATTTCAACTTTTTAGTTTGTTTTTCCTATTCAAAAGTGATTATTTTGATTTTATATGTAATTACTAAATTACATATGATGTAACCATTGCAGTTGTGTTAGGTGTGGCACGAATATTCTTCAGTGATGCTGATCACAGGTTGGGCTTGGTCTGAGTTACATTGGGTGGTTATGGACATGGGATTGGGCATCATGGAAATCGGCTTGAGGCAGGGTGACTGTCAGGTTGGGCATGGCCCAGGTTACTGGGATGGCAAGGCCACCAGACATGAGGGACATGGTCGTAGGGACACGAGGTGTCAGAGACGTTATGCCTTGGGTACTATTTTGGTGATTACTGCTCACCTGGAAATTTGAGTTGTGTGCACACAGAGAGACTTCGTGATGTGGTGGTTTTGACCACTCGTGTGGGTAGAGGACCCTATTAGTTGTGGTTTAGGTACTATTGGTTTGGGGGTGATTTCCATAGGAATCCATGTGGAAGGTGAGGAGCCTTCAGGGGATAGCATTGATGCTATCGGGTTGGGGCAGAGGATCGCCATTATTTGAGGGTAGACATCGTTGTCCCTCCGGTTACATTATTTGAGGACACGCGTCATTGTCCCTCTGGTTACATTATTTTAAGGAAGACATCATTGTCCCTCTGGTTACTTTATTTGAGGGTAGACATCATTGTCCCTCCGGTTACTTATTTGAGGATAGACATCATTGTTCCTCCGAGCTACTATTTCTTGGGTGTGACTTCGGGACGTCAGTACTTGAGACACGCGGTGTCAGGGGGCACATGGTGCCAAGTTACATGACAGAGATTCTGGCATTGGCCGAAGCAGGTGACACTCCATGGTGGCTGCTGAGCACCAGTGGAGTTTGTGTTTTTTGTGTGAATCGTACTATTTACTATTTTCCTTATAACTGCATGTATGCTTATACACTTATATTAGGTAAACACCATTGGGTGGTATCCTACTAAGATTTGTCTCACACCCTGCACGGGCCCTTCGGGATGCGTGTAGACTTTATGGATTTATGTGAAGGAAAGATGCCAACTTCAGAAGCTAGACTACATTAGCTGTTACATGGAGATGGTATGGACCTTGAGGTCTTGCCTAGATGGAGATTATTTTGTTTTGCTTCCTTTCCTGTATCAGCATGCTTACTTGTTATGTAGCTACAATTGGTTAGCCATTGGAACCCTTTATATCTATATGGATATGTATGACCTGCTTTGGATGCATTTTTTTTTGTTTAGTAGTAGTTACAAGTGATCATCATGTTGTTCTGTTTACTTTCCGTTGTGCTTGTTTATATTTATTGCTTCTGTTGTTTATCGATATTGAATATGCTTCCGCTCTACGGATCTGGTTCGAGTCTGCTGGGTTGTTTATTCCATTGCATATTTATTATTATACTCGGACTAGTACCATTATTATACTCCAAAAGGGTATAACCTCCCCACTATACCTATAAGACCCTCACTGCTAGTCAGCAACCTTTGGCGTTTGGGGAGGTGCGCCTAAGGTAGTAACACCCAACCCATTTAGCACTGTTCGGGTGGCTATTCGGGTTTGGGTAGTTAGAGTATGATGTATAATTATTTGTCGTACATGATATATCCAGGTAATCCTGTTTATTTCAATGATATTTATTCAAGTTCATGTTATGATCCATATGATAATGTTTCACCATGCTATGAAACATGTCCTTATACATTTGTTAATCATTTTCAAAATAAAAGCATTTCTGAAAATGTAGAACTTGATGATTTGTGTCAAAAAAAATGATTCAATAATTGAGAACATGTTGCATTGTGCTATCACTAAGACAAATCAGAGGTTTGAACTTCAAGATGAATGTAATGCAAAGTTTTTTTCCTCAACAAAAGATCTAAAAAAATAATTGAAGAATTTAGTAAATCAAATGAACCATATTTCTGAACTAGCTGCCTCATTTCCACTTGATGATCTAATTAAAAACAATTATTTTGAGAAGAGTGAAATAGAGGTTCCATTTGAACAACATTCATGTCTCGTGTCTGATAATGAGATTGATCTGCCTTCTTATCATACAATTGATGACTTCCCTCCATCACAATTTAATTCTTCAAATATAATCACATTCTAAGAATATGAGAGCTTGGTTTTCCACCCTTTTGAACATAATGGTCCTTCAGAAAATGTGATTTCATGTCCTTCTGTGATTTCACAACTCAGCCATCCCAAAGTGAAAAAAGACACATTTCAAATTTCACCTTTTTAGGATGAAGAGGACATTGAACTAGGACCATTCTTTACCATGATAGATTCAGAATTGAACCAAGAGACAATAGATTTCCACATGCAAGAGGACATCACTTCAAATAATATTGAATCACTTATTTCTTAAAATCCTTGTGAGTTCGATATTTTTTCTAAAATGGATATTTCTAAAACATTTTCGGAGTTGGAGAATCAATCAGCATTGGTGGTAGAGAACACTCATAATTTTCTAGAAATAATGGAAGAATGGGATTTCCTGGAGGATCCTGAGTTTGTGGTGAAACATGTACCTACAGAGAAATATGATGAGGGTGGTATAGAAGAAAATTTTGAAAAAGATTCCATTCTTGACACAATGTAGTCATCTTCTCTAATTGATCCCACGCCACTTTCTCCATGCGTCGAGGTTAAAGACACTTCACTTGAAATACCCACATATGCTAACAATATTGTTGACCTTGACACAATCAATGAAACCATTGAGCATGGATTAAGTTGGAAACCAGTAGATTTCCCTGTGCTAGTGGTTGGGTTTGAAAATGAATTGGGATACATCATCAACCCAGATACTGCATTCAAGGATGTGATGGATATAATCCGACCACTGAAGGAGTCTGGTAAAAGCATTTTTTCACTTGTGCACATTCAAAGAGGAAATCTTCTTGATCTTTCCATTGATGGCCTTTTCCCAAAATTCAATTATTCGATGAGTCTTTCTTTAGGAAAGGTATATTCATTCCCTTGTGATTTGGCATATTTTCATTTCATTCTACACATCCATTTTTCTAACAAGCTTCCATTGAGATTTTGTGCAGTTTGCAGGATAAATTCATCTTCAACAAATGGATTCCACACATTTACTAAAAAAGAAGCAGATGCATGGTTTACACTTCCATTCAACCCTGGTGGAGTTTCAACAATGTATGGCTGAAGACGAAGTAAACTTAGCACTAAATGGGAGGAAACCCATCATTTGTTTGTTTTCTTTTCACTGCATTTAATTTCATTTCATTTAGTCTTTTTAAATAAAATGGCATTCATTTACGGAAATCTGTTTTCTCCTGGAACTATAGTGGATTTGAATTCATCATACATATTTTTTATCATCCACATTCTTTTGATTATGGTGTGATTTATTTGATATGATGCGAGTATGTGTTGTCAATGTGTAGGTTTTACAGGTATACCATTTCTAGAGCTTCATCAGATACAAACAGCCTCTCCACGTCTATCTGTACTTATACAGGGAAGTGTTTTATTTTTTACATATTTTATGATTCCAAAAACACCATGTAAACTAAAAAAACAACAACAAAATTTTGAAAAATAAAAAAAAAACTAACATTCCTGTCATTGATGAACACACATAAAAGTCAATGCATTTTTGTCACAACAAAGTCAGGAACATACAACTTGTGTCCCTAGACAATTTGAGCACATGATTCTTGTTTAGAATACTTTGATCATTCATTTCATGACATAGATGATTGCTGATATTATTTCATACTTCGAAAAAAAATTCGAAAACTTTTATATTTTTTAGACACTTATTTGCAATCATGTTCATCTGTGTTGTCCAACATTATATTTCCATACCCGTGAGGACTCTGACCCATTTTACATCATCTCTTGTTTATATTTTTCTTGAGAGAATCTCTACAATGTTATTTCTTCTATAACTTTCCATGTTTTTCTATCAAAGAGAAAGTAATTTTGAAAGTTGCACTAAAATGATCGAGGCATATATTTTATTATTCTGCCCCATTGACCCACTGATCCACCCATACATTTCCTCCATCGTATAGCCCTTATAATCTATGAAGAAGCCTATTAGGATGAGCCCATAGCTGATACCCTTATCTACCCATTTCTTGAATATTTTCATGATATATTTCAATCTAAGTGTGGGGGATAGATTTAATCATGGAGAGGGTTGTTTGATGGACAGTGAGTCAGTTGATGCACATGGATTGAAATTATATCCTCCTGATCATATGTGTTATATTTCATAGTAGTCACATTCATTGTATGTATTTTGATATGGGAATATATATTCCTTTTGGTTCCAACAATGAGTACATTGGTGGTCATTACGCGGTAACCCTTGCTTTTAGGGATACCTATAAAAGTGATGATCCATTACTCCAGGAGCTAGAGAGTTTTATATATGACCTACTTTCACTGAGATGTTACTTGTGTACCATTATTTGGGATTATTGTCTGACATTTATTTCATGGGGTTTTAGAGTTAATACTCGCCAGTTTTTCCTGACCATATTATTTGAGTGAGTTATGTCTGAAAAAAAAGAGAAAAAAGAAAGAGAAAAAAAAGAACAAAACATTTGATTATCATATGCATGGGGAAAAGCAATGTTTTAAGTGTGGGGGAGTGAGAATTTTAGGGAGACATTTGGATTGACATTTATCATGCATTGATTTCAAGACTCAACCCTCCTTTTTTCCAAAAAAGTGTCAAATATTTTTTACCCACCATCCCACAGCCTTAGAGACATTTGAACCTCATATAAAGTCCTTGATATTAGTTCATTATTTTGATTTCTACTAGTAGAGATGTTAAATTCATAGAAATCCTATAGTAAGCATGCATACGTATGAGAATTGAGTAAAAATTTGATCAGATATTTTGAGATATGAGAGTGATGGCGAGGTAGGTCACATGATACATGAGTGAACATAATTTTTTTGGAAAGAATGTGAGTAGAAGAAAAATGGTTTTTGAAAATTGGAGTTTTAAATGAAGAAAGATATTTTATGGGTAAAAGATATTGAAAAATTTTGAACTTGTAATTTTGATGTTTTGATTTGTCTACGGGTCCACTTGTATTTTCTTTTTTATTGTTTTTTCCCAAGAGTGAAAAAGTTTAAGTGTGGGAGATTTTATGTACATGGATTTTACTAACATTTTTATATTTTTTTAATTTAGTTTTAATTTATTTTCTAACTGCTTCTTGTGTTTTTAGTTTCATTTTTTATTTTTTAATATTTTAGTTGTTTTTATAGTTTTTAGTTAATTTTATATTAATATTATCTATTTATTTCATTTTTTAGTTTTTATTGATTTTTACTTTATTAACGTTTCATATTTTATTTTTTTATTTTAATTAATATTTGTTATTGTTATTATTATTAGTTTATTAATTTAACTTGTAAAAATAATATATATATTTACTTAATTCTACTTATTATTATTATTATTATTCTTATTACTATTATTACTATTATTATTATTATTATTATTATTTAACTTAATTAGATAATTAGTTTTTTTAATTTGAATTTAAATTTTTATTTATTTATTTAACTCCCCCCTAACTATCCATGCCTACCCCACCTCCCTTTGACCTTTTCTCCCACTTTTTCCTCAACCTCTCCCCTATACCATGTCACCCCTCTAACCTCTCTCATCTTCTCTCTCCAATCACCTTTTCCAACCCCCATATCTCCGCACACACGCCCCCTTCAATCCCATGCCCCTACCTCGTTCTCCCCTCTTAGCCAGCGCCTACCCAGTCACCCGCTGCCCCTCCCCAACCGGCCTCCCTTTCTCTCCCCTTCCCATGTAGACCAACCGCCCCAACCCCACCCATCTACCCCCAGGGACCCGCCGCCACTCCAATCCCCTACTGCCTCCCCTTCCCATCCCCCCTCACCACAATCACCCGCCCCCTTACCCACGCCCCATACCCAGCCACTACCCCCTATCCTCTCTCGTCCACTTCAGTGCACAACAGGCAGCAAGCAGTGACGACCCCTCCGCTGATCATCATAACTTCTAGTGACCACCCCTCCTCCATTTTGGGAGCGTAGCGGTGGTTCGGACACATCATCGACATGTGCGGTGGTTCACTTGGGCTTCCGGAGATTGACATTGTGCATTGAGAGGGATCACAGATTCGATCATTTTTTTGGTGGCACGCGATGGTTTGGTTCGATGTTGCGAAGATCGACGGATTGAAGATTATTATTTTGTGATCGTCGACGGCGGCTTGTGGTGAAAACGGCGATGACATGAGCACAGTGATATCTGTTTTTTATTTTATGTGTTGTGTTGTCGTCGTGATGATGAGCTAATTCATTTTGTTTTGGAGTTGTGAAAAACATGATGGTGAATGCATATCCTTAATTTATTCTCATGTTTGATTGCCTTTTAAATTGACTTTAATTGGATGTTTATTTAATTAATTATATCTGTGTTGAAATTAATTTTCATTTTGGCTCTTCACACATGCTTTGGTGCCTGTTTGTGTGATACCTAATAAGTAATCAAGGGCGAGAGTTCATCATTGAATTTATTTATCCAGAATTAGATCAAACGCGCAGGCGAATTCTAAATAAATAAATATATTAATTGAAAAAAAAAATATTTTGTGTGCACTCTCCTTCAAACTTGCATGAGTGATACTTAATCAGTAATCTCATGTGAGCGAACCCGACGCAGGTAGATACATAGACTTTGTGAGAAACAGGTCATTGTATTTCACCAAGTGATTCAGTGCTATAATGACATGAAAATTATTCGTCAGGATAGAGAACAAAATGACGGATAATTTGTGTAAACATTAGAATACTATCTAACATCAGAGAATGAAACCAAATAGTATTTTTATTAAATTTTGAATTAGTGATAATTGAATAAATAAATATTCAGATGTGAGAATTAAATAATGGACATTTCATGCACTTGAACGGACGTATCAACTATGACACTTCCATATCTGCCATTTTCTTTCATAGCTTAATTTAGTTCACTTAGATAGTTTTAGTTCATTTAAATAGTCATTAGCTTTTAGAACTACTTATTTTTTAATCACACAATTAAAGCCCATCTGCTTGAACATTCCTCCAATAGGACATTTCTAGTGTCTACTCATATTCTCTCTGTGGTTTGACCCTGCTCATCACTTTTATAGTAGTTCATAGGTTAATAAATATTGCAAATTTTCATGCATTGCGACTCGCGTGCTAGTAATTTTGTGGTGGAGGCGACATCCTTCCTCGCTGGAAGAAGTGTGGTCACATTGGAGATAACTCCCGAATCTCTAAAGGAGGACTTTGAGGCATGACCTCCCTATCTAGGAGAATCCATCCTTAACTCGAAGAGATCAGGACCTCCGAACACTCTGTTGTTCGACACTATAAGTGTAGTTTGTAGTTTCATTTTGGTTTGAAACTTGTAAATCTTGTTTGTATTTCTTGTTCTGCTTCTTCTTGCTGGACTCCATCTCTTGTAGAGTTTTTGTTTTTGCTTTGAGTTTAATAAAACACATGCATGTGTGTGGTATTCTTATCATTCATTAGGACCCCTAAGGGCCCGAAGCACGTTAAATCCTTGTGTTCATTTACTTTATTTCAATTTATTTTTTGTTCTAGTTTCGCAATATTGAATCCCACAGTTCCAGTTTTTGATCCATTGCATTTTGTGGTTTCCTAGATTATTTGTATCACCCTCTAAACCACAAAAAGTGGTATCAGAGCCTCAATAGATTAACTATGTTCTTTTTCTTTGATTATTTCTTACAGTTTCTTCAATTGTGGTTTCTTATGTTATGTTTATAGCTTTAAAAATTCCTGTTTCTTTCCCTTTATTCTGTATTTATATTTTTGTTTAATTCCAACCTATTTGTTCATTTCTGTTTATTATTCAAATCATTGTATTCATTAAAAATATATGATCTTCTTATCACATGGTACAAGTATATCCAGTGAGATTGGCTGGTTCTTGGGGCGTACGCTTAACGTTGTCCCCAACTATTCGACATCCACTCATCTAGATAAACATGACTACAATGCGATATGAAATCGAGAAGTTTGGTGGAGGAAACGACTTCAATTTATGGAGAATTAAAATGAGGGAATTTCTCGTTCAACAAGGATTAATTAATTCTCTATTTGGGCCTATGAAACCCATTACAATTGTTACTTAAACTGGCCAGGCTGTAGTAGAATATCAACCAGTTACCCCTAAAATACTCATTAAGGCCCATAATTCCCTTTTAATTTCTTTAGGTGATAAGGTTCTCAGAGAAGTGGCTTATGAGTCTATTGTTGCAAGAATATGGCTTAAAATCGAAAAGTTATACATGACTGCCTCCCTAGTAGGAAGAATTTATAAGAAGCACAGAATGTTCATTTTAAAATGAAACTTGGTACTTCTATAAAAACCCATCTAGATGAATTCAATAAATTCATGTTAGATTTAGTCAATATCAGCGTATTTGTAGATGATGAGGATCAGACGATGATCCTCCTAATCTCTCTTAACCATAGTTATAGCATATTAGCCGATACTATGATGTATGGTCGAGACTCTTTAACTTTAAAAGAAGTTAAATCTGCTCTTCTTTCTAAGGAACTTCATTCTAGACCTAAGATAAAAGGTGAGGTTGAGAGTTTGTTTACCAGGGGAATACCTCAAAACAAAGGTAAAAATAAATAGTCCAATAGAGACAAAAGTAAGACTAGTAGAGAACCCAAACTGAGGACTAACTCCAGGGATAGTAAAGTCACGTACTTTCACTGTGGTAAGCTCGGGCACATTAATCCCAAGTGTAGGAAGCTCAAGAGTGAGATAGAACACATGAAACCCACTAACCAATCTCTTCTCCTCAACTCTGGCTATGACACTTTCGAAGTCCTGAATGTATCCAACCATACACTCAATCAAGAGTGGGTCTTATACTCTAGTTGTTCCTTCCACATGTGTCCGTATAGAGAGTCTTTTCAGAGATGATTGAAAAAGTGTAAGGGGGTGTCCTCCTAGGAAATAATAAAAGATACAGGGTTGAGGGTACAGGGTATGTTCTAATAGAGTTAGAAGATCGATCCATCATCACCTTACTTGATGTAAGGTGGGTCCCCAACCTTCAAATAAACTTAATCACCTTAGGAATCCTTGATCAAAAGGGATACACCTTTAGATCATAATCAAGTTGTAACAAGATCTCTAAGGGATCTAGAACAATCATAAAAGGGTCTCTCACCAATGGGTTATATGTTCTGAATGGGAAGACCTATTCAAGACAGTTTGGCAGTGTTTATAATACAAACACCAACAACACTATGTTATGGCATATATGTTTGGGGCATGTGAGATCCAAAGGGTTAGAGGAACTCAACAAGAAGGGGTTGTTGGGTGACATATCACCCGCTAATCTTCCATTCTGTGATGATTGTGTGATGGGAAAAACCAAAAGGGTGAGTTTCAATAGGTCCTCTTATAAAGTTGTCAGCCCACTTGAGTATATCCATTTGGATTTTTGGGGGATAACAAGGACCACCTCCCATGGTGGAGGGTCCCATTTTTTCACCTTCATTGATGATTTCTCTGGGAAAGTATGGATTTACATCTTAAATAATAAATCTAATGTTTTCCATACCTTCAAAACCTAGAAAGCTTCTGTTGCGAATTAGACCGAAAAAAAAATTAAAACCATGAGAATGAATAATGGGTTAGAGTATCTATCTACTGATTTCATTGAGTTTTGTAAAGATGAAGGGATTAAAAGGCACAAAACTGTTAGAGAAACTCCCCAATAAAATGGCCTTGTAGAGAAGATGAATAAGACCATTCTAGAATGTGTGCAGAGCATGCTTGCATGGTCAGGCCTCCCCAAATATTTTTTGGTCCAAGGTCAGCAACATTGTTGTGTACGTTATCAATAGGTTTCCCTCATCTGCGAATCAATTCAAAAATCCTAAAGAACTCTGGATTGGAAATCCCCTGTCTTACTCCTACTTAAGGGTTTTTGGTTCAACATCCCATGCTCATGTTAGGATTGAAAAATTAGAACCAAGAGAACTCAAGTGAATTTTAATTAGTTGTCCTGAGGGAGTTTAGGGATATAAAATCTGGGTTGATAAACCCAGATACAAAAAATGTATCATTAGTAGGGACGTTGTCTTTCATGAGTTTTCTTTTTCTAAGACCAAGACTGCCGAACTAGGAAGCAGTGATCCAGACCTTGATAAGTCAGATGAACCCAAGCCCTCAGATCACCTTAAGGTTGATTTCCAAACTGCTCTATCTCCTTCTCATCCCACTAATGTGGCTGATTTAGAGACAAGTTCTTGTTCAAATTTCGATTCTAAACCTCCTGCAACTCATCAACATTATCAGTTGACTCGTGACAGGAAAAGGTGGGTCCCGAGACCTCCTACCCACTTCATCCAGTATGATATGGCTTTGTATGCTTTTCATGTGGCCTAGGATCTCATTGATGAAGATCCTCAGTCTTATAGGCAGGCTTTAAAAGACAAAGACTCAAAGTAGTGGGTCTTTTCCATTAATGAAGAAATGAAATCTTTAAGAAAAAACCATACTTGGGATGTTGTTAACAAACCAAATAATGCTAAAGTAATCGGTTATAAATGGATCTTTAAAAGAAAGGAGGACAACACTGAGGGAGGTAAAATCAAGTTTAAAGCCAGGCTAGTTGACAAGGGATTCTTTCAAAGAGATGGAATTGATTACTCTAAAATATATTCCCTAGTTGTTAATCGTTTTTTCATTTGGATTTTGTTAGCTTTTTCTTCTTATAATGACTTGCATATAGAGAAATTAGATGTTAAAACTACTTTTCTGCATGGTGATTTGAATGAAAAGATTTATATGCAACCTCCTGATAGCTATCATGCTGAATTCAAACAATATCAAGTTTTCCTTTTGAATAAATCTCTTTACGGACTGAAACATGCCTCCAGGTAGTGGTATTTGAAGTTTGGTTTATTCATTCTAGGTAACAAGTTCATTAGGAGTCAATATGATACTTGTGTTTATTTTAAATTTACTAAAACCTACATCATTTATTTGTTTTTGTATGTCGATGACATGTTGATTATTTGCAAAGATATAAATCTGATTTCTTTTGTTAAATCCCAATTGAAAAGAAATTTTGAAATGAAGGACCTAGGTTTGGCTAAGAAAATTTTAGGTGTAGAAATCATAAGAGACAGACCAAACAAATTACTTTATTTATCTCAGCATGCTTATGTTTTAAAATTTTTAAAGAGGTATATGTTTGAAACTCTTAAGCCTATTAATATCCCTCTTGCACAACATTTTAAACTTTCATTATCTCAAGCTGCCACTGCTGATGAAGATATTGAATTTATGTCTAAAATTCCTTATGCTAACATAGTAGGTAGCATAATGTGTTCTATGATTTGTACTCAACCTGATATTGCTTTTGATGTCTGCACTTTAAGTAGGTTCATTGCCACTCCAGGGAAGCCACATTGGTATGCCCTTAAGTGTCTTCTTAGGTATCTTTCCTGTACTTCTACTATTTCTTTGTGCTATGGTAGAAATGTAGATATTATTGAACTTGTCTATGGTTTTGTTGATGCTGACTATGCTGGAAATATAGACACCCATAAATCATTAATCGACTATGTGTTTACTGCTTTCAGAGATTCCATTTCTTGGATGTGAAACATGCAATCTGTTGTTGCACTTCCAACAACAGAATATGAATACATTGTTTTAACTCAGGCAGTTAAAGAACCCTTGTGGATCAAAGGTATGTCAACTGAACTTTGCATTTACAGTTCTGCTATCAATGTTTATTTTGATACCCAGTCAGCAATCCATTTATCTAAAAACTCAGTTTTCCATGATAAGTCCAAGTACATAGATATTAGATTGCATTTTATTAGGGATTTCATAGAATCAGGGACCGTGTGTATCAATAAGATACACACTAACATAAACCTAGCTGATAGTTTAACTAAATTTGTGGTTCTATCTAAGTTTAAATTCTATTTAGACAGGCTAAACTTAGTTCCAGTTTTATGACCCTAGGTGCAAGAACATCATCAAAATGTTAATTGAAAATGGTTGAGATTTGTGAATTAAGGCTGCTTAATTCGATTTTCATATTAAATTTTTTGTTTAGTATTAGTTTCCATTTTAATATGTTTCACCGATGTTGTTATGTGCCTTTTCATGCATGTTGGGCCGCCTGTTTTGTTCGACTTGCATAATATCTTGGTTACTATATTGTGGGCTTGTGTCTTTTGCACCGCTACATTGACACGCTGGCAATCTCATTCCATGGGCGTTGTTTTCTCCACTATTGATCATCCGCACCACCCTATGAGATCCAGTCTCCCATGTGTGTTGGCCTGTTCGGCTATACGGTTATGCACTCGCTGCGTGGCACCCTTTGATTTGGCGTTCTGTTTGAAACGACAGTCGGAGTTAGGGGGTTTGATTGCCCTTGCACAATGCCTCTTCGTTCGATGGTTCATTCAGTTCCCTCTGTGGCATCTTGTTCTCGTTTTCACTAGAGAAACCCTAGCTCGCCATCCCTTCCATTGTCTTTCCGGACCTATGTCCAGGCCTGTCGTCCTTCTCGGCTTCACCTCATGGTCGTTCTGTGGTGGAGGCGGCATCCTTCCTCATCGGAAGAAGTACGACCCCCTTTGCGACAACTCCCGGAGCTCGAAATGAGGACTTCGAGGCATGACCACCCGATCCGGGAGACTCCGGCCTTGACTCGAAGAGATCATGACCGTTAGACACTATGTTGTCCGACACTGTAAGTGTAGTTTGCAGTTTCATTTTGGTTTGCACCTTGTAAATCTTGTTTGTATTATGTTCTACTTCTTTTGCTGGACTGCTTCTCTTGTAGCGTTTTCGTTTTTTTGCTTTGAGTTTAATAAAACACGTGTGTGTGTGTGTGGTGTTCTTACCATGTAGTAGAACCCCTAAGGGCCCGAAGCACGTTAAATCCTTGCGTTCATTTACTTTCTTGCAATTTCTTTTTTGTTCTGATTTTGCAATATTGAATCCCACAGTTCAAGTTTTTGATCCGTTGCATTTTGTGGTTGCCTGGCTTATTTGTATCACCCTCCAAACCACAACAGACATGCCAAGTAGTATATTGAGTTTCTATAAATTCATAATGCACTTTCAAATTAACGCACTTTCAGTTTCTATACATGTACAGTTCACCTGTATTTGATATGCCAAGTAGTATACTAGCTTGTGGTTGACATGTTAATTTTTGCTTACGGTTTCAAGAGTTGTCTTTGCATACTGCTGCTTCTTGAAAATCATTTAGCATCCTTCCATTTCATTTTTTTTTTAATTTTTCCATGATTTTCTTTTATGATTCAATGTTCAATTCCATTCATATTGTTGTTACTTGTAGTGGCTATGTATATGCTGGTTTATGAAAAAAAAACTTCTTTACCGGTTTAATTTACTACATTTATTTTAATGTCAAGTGTCTAAAACGCTACATGTTAACAGTTCAGAATATCATAATTGTCACCTAACAATCAACTACTTCATTATCTATTATTATTTCACATAGTCAACAACTTTGAAATCCATGCACTTGAAGTCTGCTCTGAGTCTGTATACCATATTGAGAAAAGTGAGCGATAATTTTTTAGAGAATGTTCAACCAAATTATATATATTTCATTTACTCCACAATTATTTTCCAAATATATTCATAAATTAATTAATGACATCTATTTTTTGTATTTCATTAAGGTTCATCTAAACACTACGATGTCAATAACAATCCACCCGATCATTGAGTCTATATAATGTAATGGTTTTAAATTAATTAATGACATCTAGGTTTTGTATTTCTTTAAGGTTCATCAAACAATTAATGACATCTTTTTTTTTTTTTGTTTCCCTAGACTGTAAAGTCACACTTATGAGAAAACTCTACATATAACACATACTCAATCTTGTTTCTTGCAGTTTCTTTATTTAATATTCATTCTACCATTTTCTTCCCTTTTTATATTTTACTTGACGATATTTTTTATTAACAAACATTAATTTTAACATATGGACTGCTAATTCATAGGGGCTTGAAATTTTGTGGGGGAAAAGGATAGGGATCCTGAATGCACTGGTGAAGAATTAGGTGGCTTAGTGCCTCCTAGGCTTGGAGCAAGTGCTCCGATGCCGGTTTGAGGAATTTCAATGGCCCGACGACTACATTGTCAAGGGTGTGAGGGCGCCGGTTGAATTTATGAGTCCCTTCATTGTAAAATAAAATCTAAAATTCATAATTATATGTTATGGTGTCCATTTTTTACACACAATTATATGCATCTGTCAAACAGATGTCTAACAAAATAGGATGGAAGTAGGGGTCAAACTAAAATTATAGGAAATTTAATATCTGCGCAACATGATCAGACAGGAATGGCGCGTGGAGCTGCTGCTTCATCGTGCTCACTGTCATGGCATTCACCCACTGCCACCACTCCCCCCGCCGCCTGCACACACTTGTAGGTGTACCGCCGCGCCACTACCTCGAAAACGCACATGTTCAGGGCGTTCAGCCCAGCCAGCAGCCAGTAGAACCTGTCCAGCCGGCTGTCCTCCACGGTCGCCCCGATCCACCTCCTCCCCTTCGTCGCCCTGTTCACCACCGTGATCAGGAGGTTGCACACGAAGCTCCCCACCCCGATCACGCTCAGGTAGAAAGCCATACCCAGGCTCCTCATCGAGTCCGGCACCTGCTCGTAGAAGTACTCCTGCAGCCCCACCAGCGTCAACCCGTCCCCGAACCCCAGGATCACGTACTGCGGGGCCAGCCAGAAGACGCTCATCGTCGTCACCGGATCCGGGGTTCGCCGCCGCTTCCTCTCCACCAAGGCCGCCGCCGACATCGCCGCCGCCGAGAACGTCAGCCCGACGCCGATCCTCCGGAGGATGCTGATGCCCCGCTCGTTGCCGGTGAGGCGGCGCATGAGGTGGACCAAGAACCGATCGTAGAAGGCGACGAAGACCATCATCCCGACGGCGCCGAGCGCGTAGACGGAAGCCGGGGGGAGCAGGATGCTCCCCATCTTCCGGTCCATCGTGGCCGCCTGCTTCACGAATAAGCTGGGAGCCTGCGCCACGGTCACCCCGAACATAAGGGTGAGCAGCCAGACCGGCACCATGCGGGCCAGCAGCTTCACCTCCTCCACTTCGGTCACCGTCGCCAGCCTCCACGCCTTCCTGTCCTCCCCTTCCAACACTATGGCAGCTCTGTCCAGAAATCTGCTAACGGACTCTGTTTATTAACGCAGACTGACGAGTATGGAAACGGGAGAAAATCACCTGAGGCCGCGGGTATGGCAGAGGAGCCGGCGTTGGGAGCCGGAGGCTTGATGGAGCAGAGAAGCGCTGGAAGGGCAGGGCACGTTTCTCTTCCGGATAGCGGCTACCAGGACTTGAACTATCGGGGTGAGGAGGTTCCCCTGCGGCTTCCTGTACCGGTAACGCCGCCGTCCGGCGAAGAAGATGAGGACGGACGCGGCCATGGTGATTGTGAGGATGAGGGTGGGGAGGCCCCAGTTGACATTGTCCTGCATATACACCACCACCGTCACCCCCAGGAAGAGGCCGCCGCAGACCGAGACGTTCCACCAGTTGAAGAACGACATCTTCTGCTTCCGCTCCTCTTCATGGCCGTCGTCGAACTGATCTGCGCCGAAGCTTTGGAGGCAGGGCTTAAAGCCCCCCGTCCCCAGGGAGACGAGGTAAATGGCGACGAAGAAGAGCGGCTCGTGAACGCTCCTCGGCGGCTTCAGGCCCGGGACGTACTGGGACAAGGTCAGAAGCCCCAAGCCCTGTGTGAAAATTCAGCTCCACTGGATTCAATCCAGCCATGGAAACGCTGAGTGGGATTTGGTATGAAGGAACGGTACCAGGATATAGAAGGCGGAGGAGATCAAGACCATGGAGTACCGGCCGGTGTAGGCGTCGGCCAAGAAACCTCCGGGCAGAGGGGTGACCAGCGTGGCGCCGGTCCAGAAAATGGAGTGCTGGGCGGCGGCGGCGAGGTCCTGCCGGAGCACTTTGGTGAGGTATGTTATGAGGTTTGTTGCTATGCTGAAGTAGGTCAGCCTCTCGCTGAACTCAATTGCTGGAGACGAAGCAGAGAGAGAGAGTTTGATGAGAGTGCTGGTAGTTTAAATCTTAATGAATCCATGTATGTATACAGACAGATAATTAAAAGGGAGGCTTTCCAGGAGCCGGTGGAAGGTCGAAGAGGGATCCGGCCTTGGGAATTTAAGGAAGCATCATAGACCCATTTCTGGTCGTCTTCCCCGTCTTTGCTCTGCGCTCCATTCCTTTCTTCCATCTCCAGTTTCATCTCTTTCCCTCACAGCCCTGGTTCGGCTCAGTGTTTGAGGGAGGGCTGAAATGTGGGGCGACAGCGTTGTAGGAAAAGTTGACCAGGGATAGCGACTTTAATTCTTTAATTCTGTAACAGGCCCGGTGGCTCAATTTGCGCCCCACATCATCTCCAGAGAGCATCCGGGGAAAGAACATTTTTCAGAGTTCTACTAAAAAAACTCCACTAGATGCAGGGGTTGTTGGTGAGGATGTGGATCCCTAAATTTGTCGTTTTTTTTAAGGTGTTCTATCCTAAATCAAAGCACAATTCATTTCTGATTTACTATTTTACAATTCAAAACTAAGTATATATTCATAACAGCTACTGTTTGTAAACATCATGAAAAATTTTCTCTGGTTGAATCTTCTAAGTTTTATTTTTCTATTTGTGTGTGCACACTTGTTTTATCTATTATTTTAATGATCACAAATCATGTTTTTTCTGTTTCTAATAAATTTCATGTGTTTGTGATTTTATGATGATAAAAATGGTTAAGACTTAAATCTACCATGTCAACCCACCACATGTGTAATGAACTTATCGTGTGAGGAAATTCAATTGACCATGTGAAATTGACTGCACAATGACAACCTAGTAACCGCATGTGCAATCAACTGACCGTGCATCAGATAAGCTAATTCTCTCTGTAAGTCATGAAGTGACCGTGGGTCGAAGTTCAAGTGACCGCATGTGTACTGAACCTACCATGCGTTGAAGTCTAAGTGGTTGCACGAAGCATTCAACCTACCGCATGAACAACCAAATTATCGTGCAACGGGTGAGTAGAATTTCTCAAGTCTTGAACTAACCATGTATATGTAATGTAGTGACAACAAGGACAAGTCAAGTGACCGTGAGTAGAGATGAAGTTACCGTGTGAAGAAAAAGAAGTTATCATGAGAAGACGTAAAGTGATCGCATGAAGTCATGAAGCTACTGTAAGAAGAGATGAACCTATCACTACTACAAAAACGGGCAATAACAACACTAAAATCGGGCTTTAACAGCGCTGTAAAGCTCAGCGCTGATAAGGGGGGGGTCCTTTAACAGCGCTTTTTTAGCGCTGTTAAATGTCACCTTTAACAGCGCTAAAAAAGCGCTGTTAAATGTCGCCTTTAACGGCGCTAAAAAAGCGCTGTTAAAGGATACCTTTAACAGCGCTAACAAAGCGCTGTTAAAGGACACCTTTAACAGCGCTGAAAAGCGCTGTTATATGTTGCCTTTAACAGCGCTTTGTTAGCGCTGTTAAATATCTCCTTTAACAGCGCTTTTTTAGCGCTGTTAAATGTCGCCTTTAACAGCGCTAAAAAAGCGTTGTTAAATCCCTGCCTGCTGCTAATAAAAAACCTGCACCAGTACAGCCAGCCGAGCAGACCTGCACAAAAACCAGTATATCAACCACAGACCTGCACAAAAACCAGTATATCAACCACAAGCATGTCATCAACCGATCACAACCCAACCAAACAGTGTTCTTACCATGAGTTAGATACCGTCTACCCAGAAACAAAAACTACCTCATTACATAGTATCACAAAATATTCCTACACAACTCAGAAGATAAATACTAGAACATTCCACTATGCATTGTTTCTCCTTGGATTGCCACTTGGTTTTGACAAATCGTGCAGAGCCCGTGCTCCTTGAATCATTCTGCAATACATAAAAAGGATATCCCAACTCTCACAACCATCACCCTTAGTAATTATGTATATTAATACAAAAAAGGTAACATATCATAAACTGGGGGACTGTAATGAGACATCAAGATTAACATTCTATATATAGGATCGATGTCTGGTAGGATTGGTTGCGTTGATACATGACTCTACCTGGACCTCAAAAATAGATATATGATCTCACTCCAGGACTTTCAGAGAGACTCCAACTATGTCTAGGACGTCCTGCTGAAGCGATCGTACTACCGTAAGTAGGAAAAGATACCAAAACCATCCTAGGAAGGATCATGGGAGCCAACCCTAATGAAATATGTCCTTGATATAGTGTTCAAAGAGATCAATCATGGTACATAAAATTATGTGTCATTTAAAGGGTCACATGCCTTGTCCCTTTACCCTGGGTAACTCCAATGTTCAGCTGCCTGTGTGAATATACATGTCATATCAATAGGAAATTACATGGAATGTTAAAAAACATATACGTGTTACCCTTTGATCTTGTGTCCTCTTATGCACCCTTGCCCTATGTTAGTACATGACGTCGATCCCGTGTGATTCTTCCTGTGTATCTGTACAAGGGATAAACTGCGTAGCTGGCTCATTAAAGACGTGTAGTGGGATATATTCCATGTAGGAAAGCCATGTAATCCACCCCATGTTTGTGTATCTCAAAAATTCATGCCAAGTCTTGGGGGAGGGTCTACACTACATGTGAGGTGGATATCTCAGTTGTTGATTTCACTTAAAAATAAGTCCATTTTGAACAAAACAGAGGCACTTTGAGTGGTGTCGACCACACCAGGCCTCGGATTGAGTCGGGGTTGACTCATACACATCAAATTTGACCCATGGATCATTGTCCTTAAGTTTCAATAGAATCTGAATGCGTTTGGTCAGTTTCCCGTATGTCAGTTGTTGATTTCTCACTTAAAATTAAGTCCATTTTTAACAAAAACAGAGGCACTTTCAGTGGTGTCGGCCACACCGGGCCTCGGATTGAGGCGGGGTTGACTTGTACATGTCACATTTGACCCATGTATCGTTGTTCTAAAGTTTCAACAGAATCCGAATGCGTTTGGTTGGTTTGTCGTATGTTAGTTGTTGATTTCACTTAAAATTAAGTCCATTTTTAACAAAAACAGAGGCACTTTGAGTGGTGTCAGCCACACCGGGCCTCGGATTGAGGTGGGGTTGACTCGTACACGTCACATTTGACTCATGGATCGTTGTCCTTAAGTTTCAATAGAAACCGAATGTGTTTGGTCGGTTTGGTGTATGTATGTAAAATATTGTCCATTTTAAACAAAATACATACACTTGGAGTGATACCGGCCACACCGCGTCTCGGATTGAAGCAGGGTTGACTCGTACACGTCACATATGACCCATGGATCATTGTACTAAAGTGTTAACCCAATCCTAAGGCGTTTGGTCGGTTTCCCGTATGTCAGTTGTTGATTTCACTTAAAAATAAATCCATTTTGAACAAAATAGAGGCACTTTGAGTGGTGTCGGCCACACCGGGCCTCGGATTGAGTCGGGGTTGACTCTTACACGTCAAATTTGACCCATGGATCATTGTCCTTAAGTTTCAACAGAATCCAAATGCGTTTGGTCGGTTTGCTGCATGTCAGTTGTTGATTTCACTTAAAAATAAGTCCATTTTGAACAAAAGAGAGGCACTGTGAGTGGTGTCGGCCACACCGGGCCTCGGATTGATGCGATGTTGAATCGTACACGTCACACATGAGTCATTGATCGTTTTGAAAAAGTATCAACGCAATCAGAATCCGTTAGATCGGTTTGGCGTATGTACGTAAAATATTGTCCATTTTAAACTAAATACATACACTTGGAGTGATAACGGTCACACCGCACCTCTGATTGAGGCGGGGTTGACTCGTACACGTCACATTTGACCCATGGATCATTGTCCTTAAGTTTCAATAGAATCCCAATGCGTTTGGTCGGTTTTCCGTATGTCAGTTGTTGATTTCACTTAAAATTAAGTCCATTTTTAACAAAACAGTGACACTGTGAGTGGTGTCGGCCACACCGGGCCTCAGATTGATGCAGGGTTGACTCATACACATCACACATGAGTCATGGATCGTTGTGCAAAAGTATCAACACAATCAGAAGCCGTTAGATCGGTTTGGCGTATGTACGTAAAATATTGTCCATTTTAAACAAAATACATACACTTGGAGTGATACCGGTCACACCGCGTCTCGGATTGAGGCGGGGTTGAGTCGTACATGTCACATATAACCCATGAATCGTTGTCCTAAAGTGTCAACACAATCCGAAGGCGTTTGGTCGGTTTCCCGTATGTCAGTTGTTGATTTCTCACTTAAAAATAAGTCCATTTTGAACAAAACAGAGGCACTTGGAGTTGTTTCAGCCACAACAGGCCTCAGATTGAGGCGGGGTTGACTCATACACGTCACATTTGAAGGTGAGTATGCATACACGATAGTTGACCTTCTTAGAGAAGAGTTTCTGGAAGAGTATAAAAGACATGAAGCAATGAAGATCATTAGAGTGTTGGAGAAAATGTGGTTGCTACAAACAATGTGGAAATCGCTTTGCACAAGCCGATTTCCACATTGTTTGTAGCAACCACATTTGCTCCAACACTCTAATGATCGTCATTGCTTCATGTCTTTTATACTCTTCCAGAAACTCTTCTCTAAGAAGGTCAACTATTGTGTATGCATACTCACCTTCAAATGTGACGTGTACGAGTCAACCCCGCCTCAATCTGAGGCCTGTTGTGGCTGACACAACTCCAAGTGCCTCTGTTTTGTTCAAAATAGACTTATTTTTAAGTGAGAAATCAACAACTGACATACGGGAAACCGACCAAATGCCTTCGGATTTTGTTGACACTTTAGGACAACGATTCATGGGTTATATGTGACCTGTACGACTCAACCCCGCCTCAATCCGAGACGCGGTGTGGCTACACCACTCCAAGTGCCTCTGTTTTGTTCAAAATGGACTTATTTTTAAGTGAGAAATCAACAACTGACATACGGGAAACCGACCAAACGCCTTCGGATTGTGTTGACATTTTAGGACAATGATTCATGGGTCATATGTGATGTGTACGAGTCAACCCCGCCTCAATCTGAGACGCGGTGTGACCGGTATCACTCCAAGTGTATGTAATTTGTTTAAAAGGGACAATATTTTACGTACACACGCCAAACCGATCTAACGGCTTCTGATTGTGTTGATACTTTTGCACAACAATCCATGACTCATGTGTGACGTGTACGAGTCAACCCCACATCAATCCGAGGCCCGATGTGGCCGACACCACTCACAGTGTCTATGTTTTGTTAAAAATGGACTTAATTTTAAGTGAAATCAAGAACTGACATACGACAAACCGACCAAACGCATTCGGATTCTGCTGAAACTTAAGGACAACCAAGATATGCATTAGAACGCTCATGATACATAGAGTAATTCACTACCCACCTTCGAGAATGATCTGAATCCCAAACCATGACAACATTATGTTTTTCCTTGAAAATTCTCTTAGCGAAGTGGAATGGAAATAGCTTCACACATGAAGAGACAAGTAGAGACGCAAAATCACAAGAGTGAGTTGCCATTCCAGTTCGCCAAGAGAATTTTCAAGGAAAAACATAATGTTGTCATGGTTTGTGCTTCAGATCATTCTCGAAGGTGGCCAGTGAATTGCTCTATGTATCATGAGCATTCTAATGCATATCTTGTTTGGAAGATCATTGTAGTAGACAACGATCTAAAAGTGGGGAATGTGTGCATATCTGAGAATGTCTTTAGTAGTGTCCCTCAAAATGTCTTTAAACTGACCATCTCGAGATGTATCTAAACTTGTGACTTTCTTTTAAATAGTGACTCTTTTCAGAACTGCGTGATATGAAGGTATTTTAGAGATTTTACTGGTTCATGCATGATATGAAGGTATTTTGGAGATTTTACTGGTTTTTTTGTCCAAAGGCCAAAGAAATGTGGTCCATCATTCTTCCATGTTACTGGTGCATTTCATCTGTTAAAATGGACAAATGACCCATTGGAGAAAGAATGTTTTATTTAATAATAATTACAATTTTTCTACAAACATTTACATACAATAATGTTTCATCTTTTTATCCCCATGAACCCGTCTCAAAAATTTCCGCCAATTATACGCGTCTACAACTCTTGCAATAAAAGTCAGATCTTCATGCTATATCTGGACAATCTTGCATCAGGTATGCGGACCACTCGTTTCTGAACATATCTACATCGTCTTGTGAATATGACGCTTTTCGGTATTCATAATAGTACTGAAAAATATATAAATAAAGAATTAATAAATAATTTAAATGAAATAGTACTTGTTTTCGAAAATACCTCTTTAGGGATGCTAATTTGTCCATTGAAAACGATCTATTTCATGAATCTACAAACATAATAACCGCAATCTTTGTCATTTGTTTGTTTTGGACACTGCAGAAACATTGATCATGAGGCGAGTAAGTAACTTGTGTTTCATATATGCTTGGATAGTGCAATTTTATTATATATACCCTGGTATTTGTCCAGACATAGTACTTTCTCGGCTCCTTATGCTTAGCCCCTGTCCTCATACCATGATTTAGACGATATTGGTACACCGCCCTATCATAACAGAATCCTCAGTAAAAGATAATATATATTATATAAATTGATGTTTAGACCTAAAACGTAGGATGTAGTGTCTTACAGATTGAAAAACTGCATCACATGCGGTCGGTTTGTTGGATATCCGTGCTTTGAGTCCAGAAAATAAATCTTGGGAGTATCCAAATGCACCGCAATTAGTAGCCAATGTTGCCTAAATACACAAAAAGGAATAAGTAATGAAAGAAATGAAAATATAATTGATATGCTTTAATCGTAGAGTTTTACCCCTACATGGTTGGTATGAGGAAGAGTCGGTCATCCGTTATCTTGCTGTCAAATGCTTTCAGCAAAGCAGTCGCTCTTTCCTTAATTTTTGATTCTGATAATTCTATTTCTTGTGTTGATGTGATATGAGGACTGACGAGTCCGAACTTTGGCTCATGAGGAAAACCCTTCAACTGCTTTTCATATATAAGTCTGCCAATAATATAAAATGTATTTAATCATAATTAGCACAATATATCATCTTTTGGAAAAGCGACGGGGTTGAAAACATACCTCATATACACATTTACACTTGTGACGCCGAGCCACTGATACTCAAGGATCTCATTTACATTTTCAGCAGCAAAAAAATCTTGTATTTCCTCTCCATACATATTCTCTTCAAAAACAACTACATGGCTACTACCATTTGTCAACTTCGTATCCACATGAGTCTTCAATTCAATTAAATGTGGATAGAGAATAGGCGGTGTAATTCCACTTTCAGTAGATCTTTTGGATCGGTTGGTCGATCCTTTCGATGCTCCTTTCACTGCATCCCCTTTCTTCGCCTACAATAAAATTCATTGGTTCATACCTTTTTTTATAAAGGTTTGGCTTAAAAAACTGTAAATAAATACCTCTTTTTCGGCATGTAGTCTCACAAGTTGTGATGGCCATGCAATGAATGTCCCAATAGCCTGTTCGACTGTACAAATATCATCATCATCAAGTGGAACAGGTAGTTGTGCTGTTGGCTCATGAGCTACCGTAATTGTCACTTTCAGATGATCTTTTGGAAGTGCTCTATTGTGTAGCGTGTCCTCTGAGATGTTGAATACTGTAGCCCTCGCTACAAGGTGATAGGTGGGTGTTGAAAGATATAAATCACAATCATTATCACCCTACAGAAGATCAGTATAGGAAGAAATCAGTGTTTGTCTGATTCACATTTTATCAGAACAATTAATAGAATATTGATTACCACAGTTAACACAGCTCTTTCAGGGGAATGGCTTGCCTCAAAGCTGGTGGGGTGTGGGGCAGGATCTTCAGGTGCTGGTTGTTCCTGAGTTGTCTCTTCTCTTGGCTTCTGACCCATTAAAGTTGCTAGCAACTCTCCCTGCCATTTAAACTGTTCTTCAAGAGTTGCTAGTCTATTTTTCATTGCTGTCATTTCTTCATTTTTTTGATCCTCTTGTTTTTTTTTCTCATAATATACTCGGGGTGTCACCCCAAACCCCCCAACTCTGACGCGACCGTATTGTTCTGGTCGCTTCAAAGCTGTCGCTAATATATCTACACCAGCTGCAAGAGTACCTGACTCCTGTGACTGTCGGATATAAGAAAATAAGTAATTATTATTATGTAATAGCAATTTAAAAACAAAACATTTTATCGTGTCATACTTACACATATTTCCCACACTTTTTGTGTGTTTTCATCAACCAAATTCCCTTCCTTATCCACACGTGCCTCCTTCCATAGCACATGACGAGGGATGGATGTGTGTTTGGTTTCAGAGGCATCAATCTACATATAAATAAAGAAATATTTTTATAAAGTTGTTTCTTGACACATAACAATATCACTGTAAATTTAAAATACGCACCATTTTCTTTTCTAGTGAGGCGTACCCCATCCTTGCTTTACGATAGGGGTACGTCGGTTTTGATGCGCGTTCCTTGTTTTCAGTACTGAGTTGCTGTTTCATAAATGAAATATTGACAATCAAAGTGATGAATACATGTATATCCTCAAACAACATATTATCAGTCACAATGTACCTGAAACTTTTGATCCCCACGATGACCAACAAATGAATCCCATGATTCTTGGGATATCAAGTGATTGTAGACAATGGGTGGTTGCGGGTTTATTTTACCCTTGGAATCTTTCAGATGATATTTTGTAAGAAGAGTGCGAAAACCTTGATGACACCTTCCCGCAAGCCTTAGTACATAAGTCTTGTGTGAATCATCTACTATAAATGCACTCTGCAATGGATTGTGAAGAATAAGACATTGTTTCATTATTTTATTTGCTAGTAAATTAAAGAAATGAAATCAAAATGTTACCGTAATTTCTTCCCACATCACAGCCTTCAGGCTGGACGAAACATGGTGCCATGAAGCTATGTCAATCGGCACGCGTTGCCGAGTGACAATTCCAACGTAACTGCTAAACATTGCCTTGTTGGGGTTAACGTGTTGGCCCCGTGCATTCCACCCAACATCGAATTTGATTCCTTTTCTCTTTCCCTTCAAAACATTAGCCAACATTGTTAAACTACCACGCACCTGTTTTTTCTGCGATGTCGCTCCTTTATCCCCAACCATTTCGTCTATATCAGCATCATCAATGTTTTCATCTAAAATCCTAGCATCAGCATGTTCAGATGGTTGTTGGACCTCAACAATAGGAGCACCAATAGCAGCAGCAGTACCAACAACAATATGTTGAGATTGAGAGGCTTGAGAGGCTTGAGAGGCTTGTTCAGCAGTAGCAGCAGCAGAAGCAGAAGCAGCAGCAGCAGAAGCAGAAGCAGCAGCAGTAGCAGCTTGAGAGGCTTGCTCAGCCTCGAGGTTAGGAGCACCAGAACGTGCAGAAGTCATTATCTGCAAAAAAAGGTTTAACACTTAAGTTGGATTACATAAATGCAATAATGATAAGATAATAACATGAGATAACAATATTTATATTACAAACAAAATATAACCTGTTTATTGAACTCTTTTTTTTTCAAAGGCTAAATGGATTTGACACCTCTATCGATAATCCAAATCCCTTCATTATGGTCTCCTCTAACATACAAAACGTCGTCTTCATTGGGACCGCTGTGAAATGATTGCGACGTCCCACTGAAAGGATCATCCTCAATTGAATTTTCATCGGACCCTTCAGTAGTTTTGGATGATAACAGAACAATCGACCACTTTCGGTTTGCGGGGTCTGGAAGATAAAATACTTGTACCGCTTGTGATGCCATTATAAATTGTTCGTCTTTGTACCCTTCTTTACTGAAATCAACTTTCACAAATCCCAATTCATCTATTTTAACACCACTGTTGTTATCAACCCAGTTGCATTGAAAAATCGGCAATTGGAATGTCGTATAATCCAACTCCCATATTCTTTTGATAATGCCAAAGTATGACATATTCGCGAAAATTGGATTTCTATCCTTACTACCAGAAACATGCATCGCTTCAGCCACAAGTGTTACTCCACTATTTTGCATGGTACTATCTTCATCATGTTTATCTGTATAGAATGTATAACCATTAATTACATAACCATTGTAAGATAATACATACACGCTTGGTCCGGCAGCTAGCCATCGAAGTCGTTCTGAAATTGAATTCGGATTTTCATCTAACTCCTTAAAAATATGGTCTCGAAACCATCCTATAAACTGGTGATTATGTGTATTTGCTATCCATTTTTCAGCCCTTGATGGATTCAACTGCCTCAAAATTTCTTTGTGGGTTTCAATATATGGAGAAACCTCCCAACTGTTATGCAAAACATAAAGGTGGGCCTGCTCCCGATCAGTAATATTGATTGTCACAACATCTCTTCCAGAAATTCCCTCACCCTCAATGCGTCCAGTGTGACGAGATTTCGGCAGACCAATGCTTTCCACATCAGATAGGTATTCGGTACAGAATTCAATGGCTTCCTCAACAATATATCGCTCCACAATACAACCCTCTGGCCGACTTTGATTTTTGACATACCCTTTCAAAATCTTCATATACCGTTCAATGGGGTACATCCATCTATAGTGCACAGGACCACAAAGTTGAACATCTCTCACCAAATGAACCATCAAATGAACCATCATATCAAAGAATGTTGGCGGGAAGAACATTTCTAATTCATATAATATGATGACAATTTCTTTTTCCATAGCTGGCAATTTCGCCGGGTCTAAAACTTTGCTGCATATAGATTTGAAGAAGAAACAAAGTTTGCTTAACGTATGACGAACATTCTTGGGCAAAATGAAACGTAAAGCTATAGAAATTAAATCTTTCATCAAAACATGGCAGTCATGTGATTTCAAACCTTTTAACTTCAAATCATTCATTGACACAATGTTTTTGATATTTGATGAATATCCCTCTGGAACCTTTACATCATTGAAGAAGTTGCAAAACTGATATCTCTCATCCCTAGAAAGAGTGTACGCAGCTGGAGGAAGAAACGTTCGATTTTCACCCTTCACGGGAGCCAACTCTTCTCTTATTCCCATGTCAACCATGTCCAACCTTGCCTTAATTCCATCCTTTGTTTTTCCAGGAGCATTTAGCAACGTTCCTATAACACTGTCACATACATTTTTTTCCACATGAATCACATCAAGAAAATTTCTGACGTACAGACATTTCCAGTATGGTAATTCAAAAAAAATTGATCTCTTTTTCCAACCGATTTTCGTAAGGTTTTTCGAAAATGGTTTACCAAAAACAGTGTTCACGTCTTTTACTTTCTCAAACAGCTGATCACCTGTTAGTGGAGATGGTGTTTTGCGTTGTTCTGAACTTCCATTGAATGATGTCGTCCAAGATCGGTACTTATGTCGACGGGGTAGAAATCTACGATGTCCTAGAAACACAAATTTGGATGAATGTTTCAACCTAATTGATTCTGTATCTTCTTCGCACACAGGACACCCTTGACTTCCTTTAATGCTATAGCCTGACAAATTTCCATAAGCAGGGAAATCATTTATCATCCCACACAACAACGCTCTCAACGTGAAGTATTCTTTTTCATAAGCATCATACAACATAACACCTGAATCCCACAGTAACTTCAAATCATTGATCAAGGGAGCCAAATATACATCAATATCGTTACCTGGTTGTTTTGGTCCTGATATAAGCAAAGATAACATAATGAATTTCCGTTTCATGCATAACCAGGGTGGCAAGTTATAATTTACCAACATAACAGGCCAAGTACTATGAGTGCTGGTTTGAAAACCAAAAGGATTCACTCCATTGGTAGATAACGCAAGACGCAGGTTTCTCGACTCATTTCCAAATTCAGGATACTCATGATCAATTCTCTTCCATTGAGGAGAGTCGGCCGGGTGACGTAATTTTCCATCTTTATTTCTTTTATTTGCATGCCACGACAATTGTCTTGCAGTTTCTTCACTTCCATATAGACGCCTAAACCTTGGAATGATTGGAAAGTACCATACAACTTTCGTAGGACTGCGTTCATCTTTCTTGTATCGAGAAGCACCACACTTTGGGCATTCTGTAAGTGATTTGTTCTCCTTGCGAAACAATATACAGTCTTTCGGGCAGGCATGAATTCTTTCAGAAATCATACCCATCGAGTGTAGAATTTGTTTAGCTTCATATGTCCGTCTTGGGAGCTCATTATCTTCTGGAAGCATGTCATTCAAAAGAGAAAGTAGTTCCGTGAAACTGACATCACTCCATCCGTTGCCTGCTTTCAATTTATACAACTTCAGTACAGCTGACAATGCAGTATATTTAGTGCAACCAGCATACAATGGCGTCTTTGCACAACTATTTAACTTCTCAAACAATTTTGGGCAATCATGGAGTTCATGTTCAACTGTCCTTGTCATTTCCTCAATACGATCTTCATCATCATTGATATCTGTAATCACATCCTCTATACGGTCTTCTTCATTATCCATATTTGTAATCATATCTGATGATCCATAAAATGCAGTTTTATTCCAGCCAATAGCTACATTCTCTTTTTCCCCGTGTTTATTCCAACATTTATAAATCCTATCTATTCCGTGACATATCAAATGTTCTTCCAACTCCTCTGGAGTAATTAGTCTAGAATAACAACAACGTAAACACGGACAAAGGAGTTGAGAAGGATCCTTTGCATGATACTGTGCAAACTTGATGAACTCTTTCACTCCGTTCTCATACTCTATTGTCAAACGATTAGCATCCATCCAATCTTTATTCATCGCCATTAATTCTGAATAAACAACATGGAACATCATTTCCATTAATTACAAATGAACAATAACGAATGTCGTGTCCATTAATTCCATGTAAACCATAAGGAGCATATTGTTCATTAATTTTGAATAAGAAATATGGAACGTCATGTCCATTAATTCCAAATAAATAATAAGGAATTTCATGTCCATTAATTCTGAATAAGCAATACAGAATGCCATGTCCATTAATTCCAAACAAACAATATAGAATGTTAATTCCATTAATTTCGAATAAGCAATATGGAAGTTCATGTCTATTAATTCCAAATAGTCAATATGAAACATCATATTCATTAAAGAAGGTAATAATGATGTAATCACATCCATATCATATTATGATCAAGTCTAAGGAATATCACCCTTTCATTTTATCAATTAATTTGATAAATTTAAGTCTTATAACTGATAATTAGTAAGATGGGGTCCAAGGTATATAATCAATAGCACTACATTGTTTAAAAATGGTTAAGGAACATGACCTTACCATTCAACTTTTATTTAATTCATTTATAAGTGATCAAGTAGTCCATGGGTATGTCCATTACACATAAATATCATTAATTCCCTTTAATAAACCCATGGGCATGGGATATATCAACACATGTCAAAGGTGGTTCAATTTCAAGCCAAAGATCAATAGGGGTCATGGGCCTATAAGAAACACACCCTAAGGGGGTGATTCGAGTAAGGTATACAACCTCCAAAGAATAAGTTTGGTGCACAATGACTAACCAATTTAAGACATGATAATCTACTAAATTAATTTTACATTTTATAGTCAACATGCAGAAGGTTCACCACACGGCACAATAGCGCATCATATAAACTAGGGGTGTCCATGGGTCGGGTCGGGTCGGGTTGGAGGTGTTTCAAGGCCCGACCCGAACAAAAAAGTTCGGGTTGGGTCGGGTCGGGTCACAAGCTTCCGGAGAAACCAACCTGACCCAACCCGACCCAGTGGGGTCGGGTTACCCGTCGCATGCCCGAAGGACCCAACCCAACCCAACCCATCGAGGGTCGGGTCAATTTGGGTCGGGTTATATGTGTAAACCCGACCCAACCCGACCCAAACCAATCCAACCCATCCCAACCCAACGGACCCGAACCATCCACTCAAACCCAACCCCCCTAGACCCAACCCGATGGACCCCCTGCACTGCACCAGCCTGCTGCACAAAAAAACCAGCCCCCCTGCACAAAAATTTCAGCCCCCTCCCCCTGCACCCTCTGCCCCCTCCCCCAGGCACACCAGCCCCCCCCTCCTATACCCTGTACAACACAACACCCCTCTCCCCCTGTCCCCTCCCCCCTGCACAGTCTCCCCCCTCCTACACCCCTGCACAAAAAACCCAGACCCCCCCCCCCCCGCACAAAAATTTCAGCCCCCTGCACAAAAATTTCAGCCCCCTGCACCCTCTGTCCCCCTCCCCCAGGCACACCAGCCTCCCCCCTCCTGTACCCCGTACAACAAAACAACCCTCTCCCCCTGCACTCCCTACCCCCCTCCCCCTGCACTCCCTGCCCCCTCCCCTCCCCCCTCCTGCACCCCCGCACAACACCCCTCCACCCCTGTATGGCACCCTTGCACCCCTACACCAGCCTGCAACAGCCTTGCACCCCCGCACCCTCCCCCCTGCACACACACACCAGCCTCCCCCTCCCCCTGCAAACCAACCAGCCTGCCCCCCTCTCCCCCGTGCCTGCACACCAGACCCCCCCTACACCCCTGCACCACCAGCCTCCTTGCACCCCTGCGCCTGCCAGCCAACCTCCCCCCTGCACACACACTCCCCCCTGAAAACCAGCCTGCCCCCTACAAACCACCCAGCCCCCCCCCCCACCAGCACGCCAGACCCATCCCCCTCCAGCAGCACCACCAACCGGCCTCCCTCCCCCCTCATGCCCCCTACCCACTCCCTCTTGCAAACCATCTTGTCCCCTCTCCCCCTGCCTGCACACACTAAACCAACCCAGCCTATCTCTCCCCCCCTGCCTGCACACACCAAACCCAGCCTCCCCCCTACACACGCCAACCCCCTCTCCCCCTTGCCTGCACACACCAAACCTACCCATCCTGTACCCCTGCACACACCAGCCCCCCCTCACACCCCCTGCAAACCAGCCCCCCCTAATGTGACTCACTATCAACACCAGTAACAGAACCAATTGAAGTTAAAGTGGAGTAAATTCATGATGCAGTAGAAATAAACATTACTAACATAAGGAAAATCAAATCAAAAAAACACACAGCAGTAGCATATTTGAAGAACGAATAAGCGAAAACATATGCAAAAAAAAATCATCACCAGGAGTAGAGTGAATAACATTGATTCAGTCTGAAAAGAGGGAGGAGGGGAAGCAGAGGCGACAAATAAATGACAACCACATAAAAACCTACACTGCAAAACAATATTTAGGGCATCCACATACCTTGGGTGAAGAAATCGGAAGTCCAAAGAGGTGAGGGAGCCTTCTGCGCTGCCTGGAAGATGCGACCGCCGGAGTAGGGGTGCACGGGAGGAGCCGCCAACCGTTGAAGAGGAGGAGTAGGGTTCGGAAGGGAGGAAGATCCGCGGAAGAGGGTCGAGAAGAAGGAGAAGGAGTACGGCGGAGGTCCGGCAAAGGGAAGATCGGGGGGAGGAAGCAGTCGCAAGGGTACAGTCCCGCGAGAGCTTAGGGCACGATAAAAAAGAGGAGACTGTCGGCCTCCTTTTAATAAAATCGGAGACAGGTTTTAACAGCGCTAGAAAAGCGCTGATAAAGCCCCCCTTTATCAGCGCTTAAATTTTAGCACTGATAAAGGGTGGCTTTATCAGCGCTTTTCTAGTGCTGTTAAAGGTCACCATTAACAGCGCTAGAAAAGCGCTGTTAAAGCCCCCCTTTATCAGCGCTTAAATTTTAGCGCTGATAAAGGGGGGCTTTATCAGCGCTTTTCTAGCGCTGTTAATGGTGACCTTTAACAGCGCTAGAAAAGCGCTGTTAAAACCTTTCCTTTATCATCACTTTTCTAGCGCTGTTAAAACCTTTCCTTTATCAGCGCTTTTAAATAGCGCTGATAAAGATTATCCTTTATCAGCGCTTTTTGATTAGCACTGATAAAGGTAGCGCTTTGCTTGCCCGTTTTTGTAGTAGTGTATCGCATGAAGAAATCAAGTGATCGTGCGTAGAAGTGAAGTGACCGCATGCTGAAAAGAAGTAACTGCAAGAGCAAATGAAGTTACCGTGACAAGTCACCATGCCAAGTAACCATGCGAAGTAACCGTGAGCCAAAGTAACAGTGTTTTAAGTGAAGACCAAGTGACAGTGTCTAACTTAAGTAGCAAAGTATTTTCAAATCCTCAACAACTATTTTTTGGAGCATTAATTGTAGAGTCAGTGCATTTATGACCGCAACAAATGCCCTCCAATAACTACTTTACGATGGAGTTCTCTTTTCAAAGAAGAACCACTCATGGACTAAATGAGCTGGTGAATACATGCAAATCTCTAAGCTAAGTTTGAAAAAGAAAAGAAACACAGAAAGGACTCGTTTAAAACTTTCCATGACACTCTGTTTTCCTAAAATCTCTATGAAAACTCGATTGAAGCTGTTCAAGGGGAGATCTAAAGACTACTGATCAATTGAAGCTGATTAGACTGAGCTGCATCAAATATTCTCACTTTCTATTCTTTTCCCTTTCTGTACCAGTTTACTTTTCGAGCTGTGTTTGTTATACTCTATTTAGCCTTTAACACAAACTCGTGCATTGTATTGGAGAGTGATAGACACACTCTCTCATTTCTTATTATCTATACCCTCACGAAGAACTGTGGAAGATGCTATGTAGCCTGGACTGCCTGTGTGCAATTGTTACTCTTTTATTATCCCATGTACAACTATGGAAGATGCTTTGTTTATCCTGGACTGCCTCTGTGTAGTTTTTTTATATAAAACCCAATCCAAGTTGTGGATTAGTTTATTATTTAATAAACTGCTTGACAATGAGTGGTTGTCAAGTAGAGAGGATTAGGTCTCGACTTGCGACTGAACCTCTTGTATTTATACTGCTGTGTGTTTTTCATGTTTTGTTTACTCTATTTTTAAAACAAATCTATTTTAGTTTTGAAAACTCAATAACAAACTACTACTTTGATAGTTAACATTAATACGTGTTTTACATACATTGTTTGATTCAAGTAAATTTGTTTCAAAAGATAAAAGAGTTTTAAACTTGTTTTATTTTATTTGTGATCGAACTTTTGGGAAGATTTTTGAAAGATCAAATTATATTCTTCTACTATTTTAGTTAACTGATCCGATTTTATAAATTGGGATATTTAAGTTTTAAATCATTTTCAACAATAATTTTAATTGGAAACCCAATTCAACCCCCTCTTGTTTTGTTCACTCCAACCAATACTTGGTATCAAAGGATTATATTTCTTTGTTAACTGTGATCTAGTTTTACCAAAACATCAAAAATTTCTGTTATTTCTAACTTTGCATCTTTACGGATAATAATACACAAGAGGGAATAACCACTAACCAACCTCCTTATTTTAATGGTGAAAATTATGCTCAATGGAAAATCAAAATGAAAATCCATATTTAGAGCATGTGATTTTATATTTGAATCATAATCGAGGACAAATATGAAAATACCAAAGCTACTAGAGTTGATCGAAGCGATGCCACTAAGGCCTCTTATGACTGTAACTATAAATCCATGAATTCATTATACTATGTGTTAGGATAATATGAGTTTAATAGAATTTTTTCTTGTTTAACTGTATAGGAAATCTAGGACACACTTATTGTTTCTCATGAAGGAACTTCAAACATTAAAGATATGCACTTGAATACTTATACCATAATAAAAAATACATTTAATATGAAACCTAACGATACTATTTCAGATATTTATCTCAGGTTCAATGAGATTGTGAACATGATGCATGCATTTGGGAAGAAAATCGAAGATAAAGATCAAGTGATGCGACTTATGTAATGCTTACTTGATAGGTGGAGAGGAACATCTGTTTCAATAAAAGAATCCTATAACATAAGTAAACTACCAATGAGAGAGCTTATTATAAAGATCATGATGTATGAGGAGGAGCTGAAAGTGAACAAAGAGGAAGAAGATGAAACTAAAAGAAAATCAGTCACTTTTAAGACTTCTGACTCAAATCTAGAGGAGAAAATCAAAGATGACAACTCAAGTAAAGATGAATCACCTTCATACAGTGATGAGAAAATGGATCACCAATCCAGGCGATTCAAAATATTCTATAAGAAGAATAAATTATTCAAGAAAACAAATCATGGAGGAAAGAATGGATGAAAAGGGAATTAAAATATGTGAATCAATTAGTTAAAGTGACCAGTTATGAATGAAAAATAAAATGGCACATAAATGATGATTTCCCTAAACTAAAATATAAGAAAAGATATGAGGATATAGGTAAAAGGATGAAGAAGGCTATGAAAGACACACAGAGTGCATTTGAGGATAGTTCAAGTTATTCCGACTCAAGAAGAGAAGACAAGAATGATAGAGCTAACATGTATTTTAGGACAAACACATCTGAGGTAATAAATATTGTTTTTATATCTCTTGTCCATATTTCTAATATTTATGAGACTAAAAAAATGATGAAAATATGAGAAGTGAATATTTAATCAAGTACTGTAATATGTTGGAAGAAACATTCAATGATATAAAGGATAAATATAAAGGTATGACGAAGCAACATGATTTCTTTGTTCATTTTAAATATTAATTTTTTGTAGAAAAGGATAAGAATGCTTAGTTATTAAAACAAAAAAAATGAAATTAAAATGTCCAATGAGAAACTTAAAAAGGATCTGTAAAGATTTATAAATGGCAGAGAAACCTTGACTAAGATGCTAGGTAAACAAACCACACCCAAGTATACCACTGAGGTTGGTTACTAGCGAGGTCAAAAGAGAATTCCTAACAATAAATTTGTTCCTAGCTCAAGCTCTTCCAACAGTGTAACCAATACTTATTCACAGGGACCAAATAAAATTTTCATTTTTATAAGTATAAATTTTGTTTATGGAAAACCGGTTAAACAACTTTGGATTCCTAAATATTTTATTACTAACATTTATGAACCCAAGAAACTATGGATACCAAAATCATTTATTGTTTAAATATGTGTAGGAAACCTACTTTAAAAGTACCAATAAACAATTATAGTATTTGGATAGTGTATGTTCCAGAAACATGACTGAGGACTACTCAAGCTATAAGAACATTATCATGGTGGATGGTGGACATATCACTTTTGGTGACAACGTGAAAGGAAAGATAATTAGACTCAGTCAAATCCATAATTATAGTATTGTTTTTGATTTCTAAAGAGTTATTTGCAGATGATTTAAAATATGATCTTCTTAGCATCTCATACTTATTTAATGATGGTTATCATGTCAAATTTGAAAATAATGCTTGAAAAATATAATATTTTAATAATGCATTAATTTTTACTTCCTTGCGCAATGACAATGTTTATACATTTGATTCATATTTTTTATTTTCTCAAAATATCTCTTGTTCAAGTTCCTTTAATAACGAGTCTTGGATATAGCATAGGAGACAAGGCCACTACAACTTCACCCACTTAGAAAGATTACTCGAAAATGATTAGTTAAGGATCTTCTTAAACTAGAATTCCCAAAAGATAAAGTTTATAATCCATGTCAGAAAGGAAAACAACATAAGATATCTTTCAAACCAAAGAAAGAAGTTTCAACTTCTCAACCCCTAGAGTTGGTTCACATGGACTTGTTTGGACTCTTTAGGGTTTCTAGATTAAAGGGGAAGCACCATTATTATGTTCTCGTAGATGAATTTTCTAGATACACCTTGGTATTCTTCTTATCTCACAAAGGTGAAGCTTGTTACTATTTTTCCAAATATGAAAAATATGTGAAAATATTAGTGGACTCTCTATTAAGACATTAAGGGGTGATCATGGTAGTGAGTTTGAAAATCAAGACTTTGAATCTTTATTCTCACAACATGTCTACAATCCCAACTTTTTTTCTCCTAGGACTTCATAGTAGAATGGTGTTGTAGAAAGAAGGAATAATACTCTTCAAGAAATTTCCCAAACTATGCTTAATGAGTATGGTATTTATTTTTATTTTTATGGAGAATATGTTAATACAACTTGATATATTATCAATAGGGTTCTTATTAGACCCCTTTTAAATAAAACTCCATATGAGCTATGAAATGGAAGAAAACCAAAGGTTAATTACTTTAAAGTTTTTGGTTGTAATGTTTTTATTCTAAAAACAAATGAGAATTTATATATGTTTTCATCCAAAAGAAATGAAGGAATTTTCCTTGGTTATTCAACATCCAATGAATCATATAGAGTGTTCAATAAAAGAACCAAAATTGTGGAATAATTTGTACATGTAAAATTTGATGAAATAAATCCACAAGAACCTAAGAATTTTTTAGAAAACCTTGAGGACAGTCTTTAAAATTTGAATATTAACACCTCAACCAAATATTATGATGATTCTATAAAACCATGTGAATAAAAATTACCCATTTCTAAGGAACTACTTGAACTTGGAGATAAAAATGAAGATACAAATACTTCAATTACTGGAGCCATTAGGACTCATAGAGACCATCCCTTAGATGTTGTAGTTAGAGATATCGATAAAATAACCTAGACTAGAGCCTCTCTTAGAAACTAGGTTGAGAATAAAGCCTACTAATCATAACTTGAACCTAAGAATATTACTGAATAAATAGATGATGAATTCTAGGTAGTAGCTATGCAAGAAGAATTGAATTAGTTTTAAAGGAACAAATTTTGGGAACTAATAGAAAGGTCTAGATACTTCTTGACCAATGAAACTAAGTGGGTGTTTAAGAACAAGGTTGAAGAGTTTGACACTATATTTAGAAATAAAGAAAGACTGGTTGTACAAAGGTACAATCAAGAGGAAGGTATTGATTATGAAGAAACATTTTCACTAGTAGCAAGACTTGAAGCCATCAAAATGTTTCTTACCTATACAACACATTCAAATTTAAAATTATATCAAATGGATGTCAAAATTTTTAAATTGTTATATAATTGAGTATGTTTTTTTAGAACAACCCCATGGATTTCAAAACCCAAATTTCCCAATTCATATTTTTAAATTAAAAAAAAGCTTTGTATGGTTTAAAACAAGACTCTAGAGCTTGTTATGATAGGATCAACTCATTTTTTATTTCTAAAGGTTTTTCAAAAGGTATAGTTAATCCTATTTTTTTATAAAAAAATCAAAATATGTTTTAGTAGTTCAAATCTGTATTGATGATATTATTTTTGGATCATCTAAAAACTCATTGTGTATTGAATTTTCAAAAATGATGCAACTTGAATTTGAAACAAGTTTAATGGGTGAGTTAAAATTCTTCCTCGGATTTCATATTTTTTAAAATAAGTAAGGAATCATTTTAAACCAAGGAATATACACTAAGGATCTTTTATAATGTTTTGGTATAGATAACACTAAAGGTAGTGATACTCCCATGAGTACAAATTGTAAGTTTTGATGAAACTGGGAATCCAGTTAATCAAACCATCCACATAGGTATGATGGGAAGTTTACTATACTTAACTGCTAGCTAACCATATATTATGTTCAATGTGTGCATGTGTGTATGTTTTCAATAAAATCAAAAATAATCACATTTAAATGTTTTGAAAAGAATTTTTAAATACCAAAAAAGTAAAAACAATTTAGGATTATTTTACTCTAGAGGATAAGCATTTGATTTAGTTAGTTATTCAGATGCAGATTTTAGTGGTTGTAAGTTAGACAGAAAAAGAAATTCTAGAAAATGTAACTTTTTGGGATAGTCTCTATTTTCATGGTGTAGAAAAAAGAATAACTCTATAACATTACCCACTTATGAATCTGATTACATAGTTGTAGGTAGTTGTTGTGCATAAATTATGTGGATGAAACACAAATTACTATACTGTGAATATCATTTTCGGCATGTCCCTATCAATTTTGATAATATAAGTGCAATAAATATTTTTAAAAATACTGTATCTCATTTAAGGAAAAATCATATTGATATAAGACATCACTTTTTGAGAGACCATTTTCAAAATGGAGAAATTAATCTTGAATTCATTGGTACTGAACATCATCTTGATGATATATTTACAAAGCCTTTGAATATTGAGAGAATAAATTATATCATTCATGAATTAGTAATGACAAACTATTTCTAAAAATTTCAATGCAGTTATACCTGTTGTATTTATCTTAATTCTTATTATAAGTGATTTAAATTCTATATATTAAGTTTTTTCTTAAAGTAAGCATAAATTTTATTTAACATGGTTAGTTAAGTGACTGTGAGTTTTTGTTCATATGGTTAGTAAAGTGATCATGAGCAATTGGTCATGCGGTCAATATACCTAACATGGAAATTAATTCATAAGTTCACTATACTTATTACGAGTTTTTACATGTATGTTCAATATACTTACCATGAGGCCATAGTCAGTATACCTATTGTTCCTTATTTTCAATGAGTACACAAGAAGTATACCTAATGTGTCTATTTGTATATATAATTTTTATTAATTTTTTTGGGTGGAATTTTCTATAAGTTTATTATTATTTTATATCCCTAAATGATTGAACCAAATTTTAAATTGGAATACGAATTGATAGATATGTTTTCCCTAAAAATACTTCCTTTATTTTCAAATCCTTGCCTTCTCTCGAAGCCCTATCTCTCTCTATCTCTCCAAAGCTCTCTCTTAAACCTTTTGATAAATCGAATTGAAGCATGAGTATGTCAAGTTTGAAATGATATCATAATGACACAACTCATTTCAAAGATCCTCCTTTAAATAAATTGAAAAAGGATAGAACAAGTGTTGTAGTGAATTCGCACAACCCACATTTGGTAGATTGACCAATATGTATAGAGAAGGAAGTTTATTCTTAGTGGATTCAATTGAGTAAATCATTGGTATGGAAAGAAATTCAAAATCAAGTCTGGAATTATTGTTTTAAGGAGAATGGTAAGCCATTCTATTCAAGGATAGTTAAGCAATTCTATGCGCATTTAGAATTTATTCCTAAAAGTAAAAGAGACACCATTCAAAAAATGGTGAATGGATAAGAATTTGAGTTTTCTTCAAAAATCTAGGCTAAGAGCTTAGGTGTACCTCATATGGGTGATCATGATAACTATAAAATATCATATCCAATAAACCATGTCCACTTTGAATTCAAAAATGCTCTAGATGAACTGACTGGGAATCAGACACCTAGGAGAGGAAATGTATGGACTCTATGGTGAACTATCATGGGAAAGGAAATGTATGGACTCTATGGTGATTGCCTACTGAGCTATTGTATGCTTACACCCTACTTATACCACTCATAATCGATAGATATGAGCTATTTTGTAGATTCAGGTTTCTTATTCGAGTTTCATAAAAGTCTATTGGTCTTGTGGCAAGTGGTGACCAAGAGGTAACATGAAGATTGTGTCAGTTGCAGTTTGGTTTTGGTCCTACTTTAGCTTGTTGTTTTGTTTAGTTGTATTTGGATATTGTTAATGTATTTATTGATGTTTATTTTTTTACTAGTTGGGTGTTCTTTGTTTGGTTTATTTGATCCTGGTTTTTTATTAGGCTAAATCATTCCCACTATGATAACATTGATGCTTGACACTAGTTGCCAGCCTGAGAGGATCGGGAATTCCACTCGGGCCTTGTCGCAGACCGACTCAGGTGTTAGGTCGGGTGGGATCCCAACCTGGTTCATGACAGGCGGTTATAACTACAATTTTCCAATATGATTTTTTCTTCCTATATTAAAAATATTTTAAATTTTGAACTTATATTCCAGTTATTTGGGATTTATATTTTTTCAAAATTCATATTAATTATCAACTTTCATAAATATGATTCTTTTGTAAAAATTAAACATATAATTATAGACTTGTGTGATCACACAGATAGAGTACTAGTTATTTGAGAAAACATGTTAAGACATATTTTAAAAACATGTTCAAACTCTAAGAAAATACATGAAGATCCAATTTTTTTTAACATGATCATACTCCAAATTAATTTACATGAAACTCCATCAAACATTATTCACAATTTGTTTCTGTAACATATCAACTCTCACTATCAGCGTCATGGTTCACACTGCACCAAAGGATCTCACCAGCCAAAGTTAAACCTGCTTGAAAATATCTACAACAAGAAATAGAGGAGGCATTATCATATTCGCTCACATGTCCTTATTTGGTTACACGTATCTTGAAACATAACATCAACACAAAGATATCATAATATTGGCATTGATGTGACATTGTAATCCATTTAAAGTAGTGTTGGCATTCCATCACAATTCATCTTTTTCGATACTTGTCCATGGAAATTGAAATAAACTAGTTTAATATTGATATTAATGAAATACAAGCATTCTTAACTAAATTTTTAGTTCAATAAATTCCAATAAATCACAATTTCATACCATATAGAATAATTAATATGATAAATCTATCAATTTTTTTTAAATATAAGGGAATCAAAATTTATCACCATTCAATGATACATAACAATTGCATTAATAATCATGCTGCATATTCCTTATATGAATAATTAATAACCATTAAATCTAAAATGTTCCATGATAAATTGAAAAACTATGTAACCAATCTTGATGAAAACATGATTTTATTAAATTGTAACCCGCAATCATTTTCTTGATCAATATACAGTAAAAAATAAATAATTCCCCCTTATCATACAATAACAGTATGATTCAAACATGAAAAGATCACGGTCTATGAAAAAAAAAATTAATAAAATTTTCACATCATCCAACTCATATTTTGTAAGAAAATATGATTAAAAAACGAACTGACTTCCATAAAACCTCTCATTCAAAAGAAAAAAAACATTTTTTTCAAATACATGTTTGATTTATAAAACTAGTAGTTGTTGGCCCCTCTATGGTTTTAATGGTTTTAATAATCAAAAATCATATCTAATAATTTAAATAATGTTTATTTAAGTTTAAATATATTTAATTATGACTATATATGATCTACTATGTATTTAACACATTCTATGTATATTCATGTTATAAGACAGTTAAAACAGAAAAATTGGCTAAGTATGAGTCACTAACACCGACATAACAAGTGCGACACCAACAACACAAAATGACTCATCAATACCGAAAGAGTAAATTTCTCATTGACAGTTCAACTAAGACAATGACAGAAGGAATGTCTCACTGACAGCACAAAATAACTCACCGACAGTACAAATGAGACATCGATAGAAGGAATGACTCACCAACAGAACAAAATGAGTCACCGATGCATTGAGACACCGACACATGAAGATACTGATAGAATGACTCGCTGAGAATGAGTCATCGATACCAAAAGAAGGAATCACTGATAGAAGGAGTCACTGATAGAAGGAATCACTGACAAACTGTTTAAATTTTCTTTTATTTAAAATTATCTATAACGGTCATATTTGAGTGTTTTAATGATAATGATTAAATTAATGCTTTTTGCAGACAACATTAATGATTATGTCAGTGGATAGTATAAGGTATGAGGTACCTCTACATGCTCCTTGCCGGCCAATATAAGACACCTGAAATAAAATGAAAGCTTGGCACATGAGGTATATAAAAGAAGAGAACAACAAAAAAGAACATATGAGTAGAGATACTAGACCACGCCAAAGAACACAGAAAAAACACTCATTCCTGATAGTTGTGAACTAAAGGAGGGTTGATGTGCATCAAAGTTTCAATCATCCTTGTAGAAAAAAACAATAAGGAGGAGAATCTCATCTTCCTGGAAACCATAGCACAGAGCTCTAATGACACTCTGTTTCAGTGTCTGTTTCCAGAAGAGGACTCAATATTCACATCAACTACATACAAAGAGTCCAGAGCTACATTTCACAACACACAAAGAATTATAAAATCTATCTCCTTATTTCCTACTCTATTGTGTAATTTTTTACTACATTTCGAGCAGTTTGTGAATCTATCTTTTAAACACACATTGTCTCATGTGCTGAACTAGATGATACAAGATATACTCACACTATCATTATCTTACACCATATTTCTCCCATGAAGAACTGTGGAAGAGGTCTATGTGTGACCTGGTTGTAATCTATTGTCCACGAATAACTGTGGTAGAGGTCTTGTGACCTAGACAGTGTGTATACTATTGTGTTAATCCAGATCCAGGGTGCGGATCAAAGTTTATTAATTTAAAATGCTTGGTGGCAGGTGATCACCAAGTGGAGAGAATTAAGTCTTGGCTTGAGACTGAACCTCTTGTTTTAATTCACTGTGTTTTAAAATTTAGTTTACTCTGTTTCAACTCATATTTTAATAAAATAAGTTTTACATTGATAGTTTATCTTGGATAGTATTTATAACTATTTTGGTTTAGTAAATTGGTTTCAAAAGTTATATCAATATCTAATATTTTTATAACTTATAAATAATCAATATTTTAAGAAATTAATTGAATAGTCTAAAAATTATAAATTTAACACTTTGATTAACCAGGTTGTCTTGTTTTTAAATTAGGGGATTTTTTTAAATAAAGTTTTTAATAATTTTTTTATAGGAATTCAATTCACCCCCTCTTGAGTATCCTACTCCGACGAACATTTTGTATCAGCGACTATTTAAAATCTTTTTCAAATCATTTCAACTGTGATTTTAATTGTGTTTTAAAGATCTCCAAATTTCTGTTAGTTCTAAAATTTTTGCTCTTTAAATTCTATTCTTTATCTTTTATTATGGATAATAGACAAGAAGGTGATGCTACCAAAGACCTCCCTTTTTCAATGGAACTAATTATGCCCAGTAGAAAATTAAGATGAAAATGCATTTAGAAAGTATGGGTTTTGAAATTTAGTTTTCCATTATAGATGAATATAATATTCCTTCTACTGTCCGAAATACTTGGGATGACCTAACCAAGACTGCTTATAATAATAACTGCAAATATATAAATGCCTTATATTTTTCTTTAAGAGATGAATAATTCAATAGGATTTCTACATGTAAAACAGCTTATGAAATTTTGGATACCTTAGCTATTTCACACGAAGGAACCACTAATGTTAAAGAAATGAGACTTAATACATATAATATTAGGTATGATAATTTCAAGATGAAGATTGATGAACCCATTTCTGATATGTATCTCAAGTTCAACGAGATAGTCAATACAATGAGCTCTCTTGGGAAGCCAGTGGATTCCAAAGAATAAATCATGTGGCTACTTAGATGTCTACCCAAAATGTGGATAGGAACCTCAATATCAATTAGAGAATCCTGTGATATCAGTAAGTTTCCAGTTAAGGAGGTGATAAGTAAGTTGATGATGTATGAGGAAGAATTAAAAGTCAACAAGGAGGAGGAGAATAAACCAAAGAGAAAGTCAATGACTTTCAAAACCATGAATTCCAAACATAAAGAAAAGGAAAGGATACAAAATCATTCTAACAGTACAAGTAATGAAGATTCACCATCTGACAATGATGAGGAAATGGATTAGTTATCCAAAAGGTTTAAGAAGTTTTATAGAAGGAAAAAATTATTTAGAAAGCATAGCTACAAAGGTAAATATGATAATAAGGGAAACTAAAAAAAGGATTGAAAAAAGAATGATAACTCAAATGAAATAGATTGTTATGAATATAAGAGAAGAGAACATTTAAAGGCAGATTATCCTAACTTAAAATATATAAAGTAATATGAGGAAAAATATATAAGAATGAAATGAAGACCACCTGGAGTGCTTCTAAGGATAGATCAAGTGAGTCTGAATCATCACATGATGAGAAAGGTGATAAGGCAAACATGTGTTTCATGACAAACACATCTGAGGTAACCCTTGAGTCTCCTATACAAAATTTTTATTAATTTGGAGATGAATATGATTCTAAAAATATGACTAATGAAGAAATTTTTGAATAATTCCAAATGATCGAAGATACATGCAATGGATTAAAAGATAAATACAAAATTTTGAAGAAACAACATGCTCTTATCTCTATTGTGAAATCTAAGCTTAATATAGAGAAATAAAATAATGATCAGTTGCTTAAAGAAAATAACGAGATTAAGTTATCAACTGAGAAATTTAAAAAGGATTTAGAAAATTTTACCAATAGGAAAATACACTTACACAAATTATTGGTAAACAAGTTGATACTAGGTATACTACTAGTATAGGATACCAACCTGGATAGAGAAACATAGCTAAAAATCAGTTTGTAACCAAATCTAAAAAAATAGTTTTTATGTCCAGAACTGATTTTTTTCTAGTTCTAAAACTGGACAACATTCTACTACTTGTAGTTTTTTTGGACCAAATAAAGTGTATTTTTTAAATAATTTAAAAAATTCTTATAGGAAACCCATGAAACAAATGTGGGTTCCCAAAACTCTTATTACTAATGTTACTAGACCCAAACAAATCTGGATACCAAAATCTTTTCTTGTCTAATATATTTTTATAGGAAAACTATTTGAAAAGATCCTATAGAAGTCTATGGTAATTGGACAGTGGATATTCAAGACACATGAAAGGATATTCTTCATGCTTCAAGAACCTGATAAAGATTGATGGTGGACATATCACTTTTGGTGACAATGCTAAAGAAAAAATAATTGGACTTGGAAAAATTGGTAACTCTAATTCAGTTTTAATTTCCAAAGTAATTTTTTTTGATGGATTAAAGTAAAATATAATTATTATCTCTCAGTTGTGTGATGATGGTTTTAATGTTAAATTTGAAAATTATGCATGTAATATTTTTAATTCAAAAAATTAATTAGTATTTACTGCTTTTAAAAATGAAAATGTTTATGCTGTAAACTTAGATTCATTAGTGTCTCAAAATGTTTCTTGATTAAGTGCCTTTCATTAAGAGTATTTTCTTTGGCATATGAGATTATAAAATTTTAATATTCCTTCTCTTAGAAAATTTACTAGAAAAGTTTTAGTTAAGGATCTACCCAAACTTTAATTTCCAAATGACAAAGTCTGTAATCCTTTTCAAAAGGGTAAACATCACAAAATATCTTTAAAACCAAAGAAAGAAGTTTCAACTTCTCAACCTCTTGAGTTGGTTCACATGTATTTGTTTGAACCATCCAGGGTTTCTAGTCTTAATGAGAATCACTATATCTATGTTCTAGTAGATGACTATTCTAGATATATTTGGACTTTATTTCTTTCTCGCAAAAGTTAATCTTGTTCTCATTTCACCAAGTATTCTAGAATAACAGAAAACCTAATTGGTCTTAGAATTAAAACCTTAAGAAGTGACCATGACCATGAGTTTGAAAACCAAGAGTTTGAATCTTTTTTCTCAAAAAATGGACATAGTCATAACTTATCTACTCCTAGGACACCCCAATAAAATTGTGTTGTAGAAATAAGAAACAGAACCTTACAAGAGATAGCCCAAACTATGATTAATGAATATGACTTACCAATCTATTTTTGGGCATAATCTATCAATAAAACTTTTTTATATAATTAACAGTCTTAATCAGACCAATTCTTAAGATAACCCCCTATGATCTATAGAACACTAGAAAACCAAAGGATAATTACTTCAAAGTATTTGGTTGCAAAGTCTATATCCTTAATAAAAAGGAAATTTTTGATAATTTTTCATCCAAAAGTGATAAAAGAATATTTATAGGTTATTCAATATCTAGTAAATCCTATAGAGTGTTTAATAAAATAACTAAGTGTGTGGAAGAATCTATATATTTCAAATTTGATGAAATAGATCCACATAAACCCAAGATCTCTCTAGAAAATATTGAGGATGATAAGTCCAATATGGACATAAATGAAAAATCATCTGATCCTGCTATTAAGAAACCTGTTAAATCATCTAGTTTTGGAAATTCCCTAGACTCTAGTCATGATGAACCTGAACCTACTGATGAACCTGAAATAATTATCCCTTCTTTTTCTAGACCCACAAGAACTCTTAAGTACAATACTTTATATACTGTAGTTGGAGACCTAGATAAAGGGACACAAAATAGAGCTTCTCTGAGAAACTAGGTTGAACATCAAGCCTTTTTTTCATAGTTTAAACCTAAAATAATTAATGATGCAATCAATGATGAATTTTGGGTAATGGATATGCAAGAATAACTAAATAAGTTTGAAAGAAATAAAGTCTGGAAACTTATAAATAGACCCAAAGACACCTTGACTATAGGCACCAAATGAGTGTTTAGAAATATAGTAGATGAAGCTGGTAATATTATAAAAAATAAAGCTAGATTGGTTACAAAAGGTTATAGTCAAGAAGAAGGGATTGACTATGAGGAAAATTTTTCACCAGTTTCTAGACTTGAGGCCATTAGAATCTTGCTTGCATATATAGCACATCTAAATTTCAAGCTATATCAAATGGATGTTAAGAGTTCATTTCTAAATGGGTATATAGTTGAGGATGTTTTTGTTGAACAACCCCCTGGTTTTACAAACCCTCATTTTACAAATCATGTTTTTAAATTAAAAAAAGGCTTTATATGGTTTAAAATAAGCTCCAAGAGCTTGGTAAAATAGAATAAGTAGTTTTATTATTTCCAAAGGTTTTACAAAAGGTATAGCTAACCCTAAAATCTTTATAAAAATAATTTCTAAAGATGTTTTTGTTGTTCAAATCTATGTTGATGATATTATTTTTGGATCTTCGAAGAATTATTTATGTATTGATTTTTCAAAAATGATGCAAAGTGAATTTGAAATGAGTTTAATAGGAGAACTCAACTTCTTTATTGTATTTCAAATCTTTAAAAATAAAGATGGTATTATTTTAAATAAAAGTAAATATACTAAAGATATTTTAAAAAGGATTGGATTTTATAGTACAAAAAGTAGTGACACTCTAATGAGTACCACCTGTAAGTTAGATCTTGATGAAAATGGTAAATCTATTGATCAAACCACTTACAGAGGTATGATTAGAAGTCTTCTCTATTTGAATTCTAACTGGTCTAATATTATGTTTAGTGTGTCTATGTGTTCTCATTTTCAAGATAATTCTAAATAATCTCATCTAAATGTTGTTAAAAGAATTTTCAAATACCTCTAGTATACTACCAAATTAGGATTGTTCTAGCCTAGAGGAAAACCTTTTTATTTAGTTAGTTATTTTGATGTTTATTTTGGTGGTTGTAAGTTATATAGAAAGAGAAACTCTAGAACATATCACTATTTGGGAAATTCTTTAGTTTCATGGTGTAGTAAGAAGAAAAATTCAATTGTATTATCTACTGTCTAAGCTGAATACATAGCTGCTAGTAGTTGTTGTGCTCATATTTTGTGGATGAAACACAATTTACTAGATTATGGATATCAATTTAGACATGTCCCTATAAACTATGATAATACAAGTGATATTAACATCTCTAAGAATCCTGTTTCTCATTAAAAAACAAAGCATATTGATGTAAGACATCACTTTTTGAGAGATCATTATAAAAAAGGTGATATAACACTAGAGTTTATCGGCATTGAACATTAGATTGTTGACATATTCAAAAATCCATTCAACTCTAAAAGAATGAGTTACATCAAACATGAATTCGGGATGATTAATTTATAAGGACATTATGTTGATAACTCTTTGTAAAAAATGAGTGTAGATGTCATGCCGACACTAACAATGTCATGTAGACAATGTCATGCCGACACTTGCTCATGCTGATGCTGACACCTTTGTCATGACAACACTTGGTCATGCCGACACTGACACCTTTGTCATGTTGACACCAATAGTTTCATACCAATAGTGTCATGTCGATAATGTCATGCCGACAGTATCATGTTGACACCAATGCTAGGAACACACTGATAAAACCTACTATCTGCATCTGTTTTATTTTTAATCAAAATGGTGCTGTTTTATTTATTTCTTTGAACCCGATTTATGAATTTATGATCTCCAATTCCCTAAATTATAAATTTGAGTTGATCCACTCTATTTTTTACCCTCGTACTTTAACCCTTTAACTCCTATCATTGGTCTCTACCCTATGACCTTTCACCTTCCAACCTTCAACTGAACCATTAGAAATAGTGAGAATGAAGCACACACTAGAAGGAGGATCTGGAGATGAGTCACAACCCTCAAAAAGTCAAAAAGGAGATTCAATAATATCTTATATTGTCAATCCAACTCTTACGAACCGTGTAGTAACACCAGAGAAGGAAGTTTTTTCATAATGGCTGTTAGAGAGTAAGTATCTCTTAATAAAGGTATTGCAAACCCAAGGTTGGCTGGATTGGATTTCAAATAATGAAAGGCCATTCTATCCTAGTATTGTGCATGATTTATTTACAAATGCCAAATTTCTTTTGGGAGGCAGTTAGGTATGTTGGATCAAATATGTAGTTAAATTAAGAATAATTTATTTTTCTTCAAGGAATTGGGAAGAATGCCTCAAGGTTCCACATGAAGGAATATTTAATGACTATCAAGGAAGTAGTCCACCTGAAAGTGACATATTTTTCTTCAAGGAATTTGGAAGAATGCCTCAAGGTTCCACATGAAGGAATATTCCTTGTTCCATCCAAGGAAGATTTCTTCCATGTTAAAGGAGAAAGGATGTGTTAGTGAAGATGGGGAGATTGTATCTACTTATAGTAAAATCTATTTGAATAAGAAAATTTTAAAAATAATGAAGATTCATTGGAATCATTAAAAGAGGGAATGGGTTGTGGATAAGGAGAAACTTTATGAAAAGTTTAATCCTATTGATCATCCATCTAGGCCTAAAAATATAGCTGATCCTAGTCTAGGACCAGATGAAGTAGATGAATATTCTAATGATGAGGATGAAGAAGAGGAATATATACTTTCTAGAGAGGAAGAATCTATAATAGATGATAGGAGTGAACCAAAAATTTCTTAAATACTAAGAATAATGACCTTGGGACCACCAAGTCCACCTCTTGCTCTACCTTCAAAAGAAATAATTTTATGTGATGATGAAGAAATTGAAGAATCTGGTAGTGTGGAGTATAAGAGAAGATACAATGGATCTGAAGATGAATTTAGAGGAGAAGAACAAGTATATAGAGAATAAAAAGAGGAAAGTGGTAGTAGTTTTGATAGTGAGGAAGATAAAGATTATAAAAATGTTTAAAGAAGTGACAGTTAAGGAGATGCATATGAACATGAAAATGATGGAGGAGGATGAAATAAGTGGGAGTGATAGTGATTTGTATCATCTTGGTGATGATCAAGATGCTACTATAGAGTTGGCTGGTACTGTGAATCATGAACACATTATAGACCCTCCTGGTTATTCAGTAGTTGATACTGCAGAAGAGGTAGTGGTTGAAATTCAAAGAGAAGTGAAAGATAAAATAATACCATTGCCTCAATTGGTTTATGCTAGAATAAGATCTCAAGATGAGGGGGATAAACAAGTAAGAGGATATCCAAATGAGTGGGAGCTTCAAGATAGAAGAGCTCAAGTAGGGGAGGACCCTCAAATTGGAAGATTGAGAGTTAACACACTCACTCTTTTGGAAGACTCTGTGTTATCTGAATGGAAAATGAATCCTGGATATGTTGTCCTTATCTTGGAATATTCTGATTCTGATGCTAAAGCTGATAGAGTAGTTCCAATGAGACTAGTGGTGGAGAAGCCAGTAAAGTTTGAGACACTTCCTGTAGGTGCATATGCTTCTACTCCTGCACCTTAAGTAGTTTAAATTCTAGGTGACTATGTCACTAGAGCTGATTTTGATAGTTTCAAGGAAAAAAATTTCTCCACCATTAGGAAATTTTACTTTCCTGTTCCCATGTTAATATTGAGTGAAAGTTATGAAAATTTTCCCTCTAACACTGCTATTACTCAAGTGGAACCCAGGCTAATTTCAATCATTGAATCTATTGTGACAGATAATTAGAAGTTGAAAAATGAGTTGACTACATTGGTTTCCACTGTCAACAATTTGATCTCTAAGTATAGGACAACCATGGACAGAATCATGAAAGTACTTGAGGATATTATTTCCCACTTTCATGTTTTTGATTTTACCCAATTGAGAAAGGATGTTAGAGACATTGTACAAGGGGAATCTAGCTCAACAGCTCCTATATCTCACTCACTAGATATTGAGGCAGTGAGGAATGCGATTTGAGAAGAGTTGAAAAATCTTTTGGGTGGAACAGATCAATATACACTTTCGAAGATTATGAAAAATAGTGACAATGTTCATGATATGGTCAGGATATACTCCAAGAGTGTTGAAACTACAAATGATCAGATCATAGAAAAAGTGGACATATACTTTAAGAGTATTTATACTAAAAACTAGTTGACAAGTCAATTTAAATATTTGGTGGAGAATATCAAGTTACCTCCAGTTAATCAGGAATTTAAGGAACAAGTTAGGAAACTAAAGGACTTCACACCTACTATGGAAAAGTTTATGGAGAATAAGGATGATTTTGAAAAGGCAATGAAATATGGTGGGGAGATAATCAAAGATTTCATGAATCTGTTGAAGCCCTATCTTCATGTTCAGAGTGAAGCCATAGTTATTCCAGATGCTACACATCTCAGACTGCTTATGACCTCTCCAGCTTCTCCTAGTACCTCTTTGCCACCTCAAACTCAATCCATGTCTATTTCTCAGGCTCTAAGCCAAATCAGACCGATTATCACAGAGCAGATTCAACCTCGCGCTTCAACCAAACCTACCCTTACCACTTCCATTCCTGAAGATATTGTACTTACTCCATTTATAATTCATTCAGATCCTCCAGTCTCTCAACCTCCATCCAATGGACCAACTATTGATCATTCTGACAAAGGAAAGGACAAACTAGATCCCAATGAGTAGTTTGGATCACTTTTTGATAGGTCTTCTTGAATGTACTTTTGTTGTATTTGACTGAATTGTACTGTAACTTCATTATGAAATTAAATTATCTTTTATTTACCTTCGTTCTATTATGCCTCTTTTCTTATTGAATTATATTCTTTAATATCTTTACTCTTTTGATAATCCCAAAAGAGGGATAAAAAGACAAGGAATTATCCTTTTTACCTCTGATTACCTCTAATTAAGTATGAACTTTATCTGTAATTATTATGGAAATATGAAATTGGATATAACAAGTAGAATGACTATATTATTCATCAACTGATTGTACTTTATAAAGCCGTGATTTGTGATCATCAAAAAGGGGGATATTGTTGGCCCCTCTCTGGTTTTAATGGTTTTAATAATCACAAATCATGTCCAATAATTTCAATCATGTTTATTTAAGTTTAAATATGTTTAATTATGATTATCTATGATCAACTATGTATTTAACACATTCTGTGTATATTCATGTTATAAGATAATTAAAATAGAAAAATTGGCTAAGTATGAGTCACTAACATCGACAAAACAAGTGTGACACCGACAACACAAAATGACTCATCGATACTGATAGAGTAAATGTCTCACTGATAGTTCAACTGAGACATCAATAGAAGGAATGTATCACTGAAAATACAAACTAACTCACTGATAAATGACTCACCGACAATACAAATGATACACCATCAAAAGGAATGACTCATCGACAGAAAAAAATGAGTCACTGATGTATTGAGACACTGATGCATGGAGATACCAATAGATTGAATCACTGATAGAATGAGTCAGGGATACCAATAGAAAGAATCTTCGATAGGAGTCATTGATAAAAGGACTCACCGACAGACTATTTAAATTTACTTTTATTTAAAATTATCTCTAACGGTCATATTGGAGTGTTTTAATGCTACTGATTAAATTAATAATTTTTTCAGACAACATTAATGACTATGTTAGTGGATAGTACAAGGTACGAGGTACCTCCACATTATCCCTATCCACCAACACAAGACACCTGAAATAAAATGAAATCTTGGTGCACGAGATATATAAAAGAAGAGAAAAATAGAAAATAATATATGAGTAGAGATACTAGACCAAGTAGAAGAACACATGAAGAAATCTCATTCCTACTAGATTTGAACTAAAGGAGGATTGTTGTGAATCAAAGCTTCAATCATCCTTGTAGTAAACAAACACTAAGGAGGAGAATCCCATCTTCCTAGAAACCAGAACACAGAGCTCCAATGACACTCTGTTTCAATGATTATTTCCAAAAGAGGACTCAATATTCACATCATCTACATACAAAGAGTCCAAAGCTGCATTTCACAACACTCAGAGCATTCTAAACTCTATCTCCTTATTTTCTATTCTATTGTGTACATTTTTACTACATTTCCAGTAGTGTATGAATCTATCTTTTAAACACACACTGTCTCTTGTACTGAACTCAAGGATATAAGATGTACTTACACTATCATTCTCTTACACAATATTTCTCCCAAAAATAACTATGGAAGGGGTCTATGTGTGACCTGGTTCTAATATTTTGTCCACAAATAACTGTGGTAGAGGTCTTGTGACCTGGAAAATATGTATACTATTGTGTAAATCCAGATCCAGGGTGTGGATTAAGGTTTATTAATTTAAACTCCTTGGTGGCAGGTGATCACCAAGTAGAGATGATTAAGTCTCATCTTGATACTAAACCTCTTGTTTTAATCCGCTATGTTTTCAAATTTAGTTTACTCTGTTTCAACTCATATTTTAGTAAACTAAGTTTTACTTTGATAGTTAATCTTGGATAATATTTATAACTGTTTTGGTTTAGTAAATTGGTTTCAAAGTTATATTAATATCTCATATTGTTATAAAAAAGAAATAATCAATCTTCTAAGAAATTAATTGAATAGTCAAACTATTATAAATTTACTACTTTGATTAACTGGGCTGTCTTGTTTTTAAATTGTGGGATTCTTTCAAATAAAGTTGTTAACAAAATTTTTTATAGGAACTCAATTCACCCCCCTATTGAGTATCCTACTAAGACAAAAAATAATAAATTATTATTAATATTGATTATGTATTTAAATAAAATGAATTTTATGATGTTTATAAAAAACAACCTTAAGATAGAATGAATGTATAAATGAAAACAAAATCAAGTTACTAATAAAAAAACTTAGAATGCATATTTAATTGAGTTGATTTTATCAAAATAAGACTATAAATTTATAAAAAAATTGATAATGATTTCTTGTGGAAAATATCTTCAAGGTAAATAGAATATCACAAACTATTTTGGTGTGATAGATCTATAATAAACCAATTGACCTATACTTGTACACATCAATATATCTTAAAAATCACCAAATAGACTAAGAACATCCAGAAAAAATAGAGAATATATATATATATATATATTTATGTGAGTTGAAAATTTCATCATTTTTTGTTTATTTTTCATTGAAAATACCCATAATTTCATCCAAACCCCAATAAAAATAGTGATTTTTATTGAATTTGTAAATTTTCGGACTTAATTGTAAAATAACTCAATTATTGGGTTTTAATGATTTATTCATGTTTATATAAATTTAGAATCCATATATATTTTTTGAAATTGAAATTGAAATTGTTTCAAAAAAAATTATTAATTTTAATTTTCAATTTGAATTACAGTGAGATTTTTAATTGTGGGAATTCATATTGTTGTTAAAAAATCATAATTTAAATTGTTTGATTTAATTGAATTTGAAATTAATTGGAAATTATTTAGTTTAATGATGGAATTATCATTTCAATTGATTTTTTTTAAATTAGTTGAGGAAAATACTACACTAAAAAATATTCTTGAAATGAAGATTGAAAAATGAGAAAATCACAAAGTGGTCTCATAAAGTAAAAATTATCATGCCATGTGTAACAATTGATGAGAATTGTAATTTCCAAATGACATTAACTATCCCATATTCCCTCCCCTCAACTACTTAATAAGTGTGGATAAACTACCACACAAGAGTTTTTATTACGTTTTCTGATTTTTTTAAAAAATGGCACAGGTTACTTTTTTAAAAAAATACACCAAAAAGGCAGCATCGATGATGTTGCCTTCCATCCCCCATGCTACCTTTAGCCTAGATTGATGACATAGGAAAGGTGGAGGGGGGGATGCCGCCTTTTCCTCTGTTCCCTATAAAATGGCATCCTCCCATTCTCCTTACTTGATTTTCCTTCATCTCTCCTAAATCCACTATTTCTCTGTAAAAAAATTCTTTTCTGTGTAGTGGAGTCGGTGGTCCAAAATAAGGTGAATTTTAATGAAGCATCATTTAGAGGTATTTTTTTATTTAATTTAATGTTATTTATTTATTTAATTGAATTATTTTTAGTTTTAAATATTTCATTTTTTAAGTAGTTTAGTTAGTTCTAAATATTTTTTTTATTAGGTTGTGTTATTAGTTATATATAGTTTGGAATTATTATTATTATTAGTAATAATTAATTATAGATTATGTTTAGATTAAGTATAGATTAACTTAGGATTAACTTAGGATTAAGTATTGTGAAATTTTGGTAGCATAAAGATTATGTGGTTTTCTAAGCAATCAAACCCATGTTTGGATACAAACAAGTAGATGTGGATCTGGCATAGATGTACCTAGGAGTGAAAACTCCGACAAGGAGTTTTGGGATTGACTCGGGGTATCCTGGTACATGACAATAGGCCTTGCTGCACTCCTGGTTTGACACTCCCGAGGGATATGCTTAAGATGATTCATATTTTCTTTATAAACTACTAAAATATCTATGAAAAGAAAAATCAAATCAGTATATTTATGAATGATAAAATGATAATTATGATGTTATAGAATGAAATAAGTACAAAATCATTAATGAATGAAAGTTATTATTAGTAATTAAAGATGTTATGCATTAAGTAGTTTAATTAGTTATATATAGTTTAGAAATAATACTTATTATTAGTAATGATTAATTATTGATTAATTAATGATAACTTAGGATTAAAAATGAATAAATATGATTAGGTAATTATAATTAACTAATGAATATAATATGATTAATGATTAAAGAATAAATAATTAAAGAATAACTTAATAATGATTAACTAGTGATTAAAGAATGATTGATTAGTTAAAAAGTGTACTAATAAAATCAGTTGATAAAATGAAAATTGTGATTATATAAAATGAAATGGAGAAGAAAATGTTTTAAAATATTAGTATCATAAAGATTATGTAGTTTATAAATAATAGTTATTATTGGAAATGATTAATTATATAATAATTAATAAATAACATAGGATTAAAACTTGAATCCATATAATGATTAGCTAACGATACTTATGATCATATAAAGTGAAATGAAGAAGAACAAACACATTAAATAACACATGAATTCTTTATGACATATACTAAATTCATTGACATTTTCAATAGAATGAGGTTTGGATGAGATGAGTCTCATTTTGAACATGAGGTAAAATTTAGCTTATTTCTAATTGGTAGCTTAATAACATGTTCGAAAGATATGTACTTAGGTTTTGAACTTTCAAAAGTTTTTTTCCTTCTAATGACATCTAAGATATGTCATTAGAAGTTCGAAAGCTTTTGAAAGTTCAAAAGTGAAGTACATATCTTTCAAAGATGTTATTAAGTTGTCAATAACAAATAAATTGGATTTTACCTCATCTGAGGTGAGGCTCATCTCATCCAAACCACATTCTATTGAAATATTTCAACAAATTTATTGTATGTTATAAAGCATTAATGTGTTATTTAATGCATTTTTTCTTCTTCATTTCACTTTATATGATCAGAATTTTCATTTTCTCAATGATAAATAGACTAATTTGATGTTTCCTCTTCTTTTTACCTCAGTTTCCAAAATGTTCTGTGACTTATATTTTAATAAAATTATATATAATGAAACATTACTATCATATTTTAGGGTATAAAAAGACATCTTAAAATTACATTCTAATGAATATTATATAGTCAACCATCATTGTTAATATTTTTTACACTCTCATAATTTTGATGAAAGAAACATTTTTGACATAGAGAGTCATGTTTTCCTGTGCGTATTGCTATGGGGAGGTTATTCAAATTGAGAAAGGTGCTTCTTACAGTACACAACCAATAAAAATGGTTGGTACAAATGATTTTGTAACCATAAGTGACCTTCAAGAGAGAATATGTGGTTCCTTAAATCTGGGACCCAATCAAGAGATCAAGTCTATGAGCTATAGACATTTTCAATTCCCAGCAACACTGTGGCATCTAGCTTGTCCATTGGTTGTTGATGCGGTGTGGATCCAAGAAATTAATTTATTTTCTCAATGGTCAGATGGTACCATGATAGAGTTATATGTTGATGATTCTACTATACAACAACGACGTCCAGTTGTACGAAGACATGGACTTACAAGAGTGATTGAAGATAGTCCACCCCATAAAATTGATCCTATTCCAAATGATGAATAAGAGGAAAACCTAGATTATCTATCAGATATACATGTCAATCCAACTTCTGATGAGGAGTTTCATAATGATGGATTAGATGGTGACAACAGTGCTGATGAGGAGGGACCAACAAAATTTAGGGAGGAGGTTTCGATAAATGCGTTAGTTGTACATCAACCTTAACCTGCAATAAATCATTCACCACTCATTTCATATTGGTCATAAGCAATGAAACATGTGCCTAAATTTGATAATAATGTTCTCACACTAGCAACTGAGTTCCCCGGATTTGTACCAGATAGGTTTAGTGAGTTAGAAAAAACCTTATATGTTGGAAGGAATTTTCCAAGTAAAGATTCATTAAAAAGTACGCCAAAGAGGGAGAGACACTGCAACTATATAGTTCATGAATCATGCCAGAGTAAATTTGTCTTATGGTGTGAGAAGTATGGGGATGATTGTAGATTTTTTTGGAGGGTGATTCCAGAAATTTCATTTGGAGGTTGGTGAATCTTGAGGATTGAGGCAGCTCACACTTGCGTTTAGCTAAGCTTGACATAAGATTATACCTCATTGGATGCAGAATTTGTGTCATCTATTGTTGTTGAGATGATTAGGACATGAAAAGATGTTCTGATAGCCCTTGTTCCATAGAGGATACAACAAACATTCTGTTATAAGATTTCCTATAACAAGACATGGATGGTGAAACAAAAGGCAATTATGAAGGTCTTTGGTGATTGGGATGACTAATATCGAGTGTTGTCGCAATTTCTAGCCATACTGAGGCATCATAACCAATTTTTCTTCCATCTTGATACAAATGAACATGTGTCTCATGATAACTGACTTGATCCATCTCATGTTCAATTTCATCGGTTGTTCTGAGCATTCCTCCCCTGTATCTCTGTATTTCGTTTCAACAAATAGTTCATTTAGATTAATGAAACATTTCTATACAGAAAATACAAGGGCGTATTGTTTATTGCGGAAACCCAGGATGGAAACCGTTTACCACTTCCACTTTCCTTTTCCATTGTAGAGAAAGAAAACTATGAATCATGGAGTTAGTTTATGGCATGTATCAGCAACCATTTCACCAACATTCAGGGTGTTTGTTTGATATATGATTTCCATCAGGCAATTAATGAGGAAATCAATACAGATCTTGATACATGGAGATACCCAAAGTCACATCATTAGTTCTGCATTAAACACATTGCTAGAAATGTGCATAAAAAATTACACAATGAACTGATGAAGAAGACAATCACGAGGCTTGGTACGCATTGTATTTGTTATTTTTTATTATTTAAACATAAAGATAAAATCAAATTATGTGAAATATCATCTACTATGTGTAGCATATGAGTCAGATCAACAGTAGTTTGAAGAACATTTTGAACAAATCTTCCAGGCTAATCAAGATGTTTATGATTATATGATGCATATTCCAAAAGAAAAATGAAAATTGACATATGATGGGGGGAATAGGTTCAAACACATGACCACAAACATTGTGGAGTGCATAAATGGTGTCTTTAAAGGGCTTCTCAAGCTACCTATAACCGCACTAGTTCAAGAGACATTATATCGATGCATGAAGTACTTTGTTGATAGACAAAAAATACCATCAGACGGAATACAATAGGGGCTAAGGTACAAAAGACACTTTCAATGAGAGATTAAAAAGAATATTAAAGAAGCTTCTAGTTATCATGTCTGAATTTTTCAATGAGAAGACTCTTAATTTTAAGTTCAAGAGTGTTCATACCCCATCACAAATCGTATCGGTGAAAAAATAGTGGTATTACTAGAAACGAGGCAATGTCAATATGGAAACTTTCAGGACTTGTGGTTTCCATCCACACACACCATCGCAACATGTTCCTCTGTGAACATATCATGGGAAGCATATGTTAATCTAGTGTTCCAGATGGACACCATTTCTAATTGTTATGTTGGACCATGGACACCTATTGGGGACTTTAATTATTTCCCAATTCTTGAAGGCCAGCCGATAATGATACTTGACATCAATCAGTTGCGTCCTCGTGGGAGACCGAAGACTAGTAGGATGCGTAATGAGATGGACTGGCTTCAAGAACAAGGGAAGAGTTTGAGACGAACCATATGTCATAAAGAAGGTCATAACCAGAAATGATGCCCTGATGTTATTGGGTCGAGTTCACACTCTTAGCAACAATGATGCATTGTCTTAATTGTGACATTCTCATATTGTAAATTATATGTTGTTATCTCTTCTTTTTTTTTTCTCGGTTTTCTAAACCCCAAAACCCAAAAGCAGAACATTTAACCTAGAACATCTTTCCTAAACCTTAATATCAAAATTCTAAACCCTAAACCTTAAAACATGAACCCTAACCCAAAATTCATAAACTTAAACCCTAAAACCTTACAAAAAATCCAAAAAATAGACCCAATAGAATTCTGGTCCTTCATTTTATCATTCGAATAAAAATGTTATTCATAGATTGAAAAATTGTGTTAGTATAGAAAAAAGATTTTTCATTCCATATCATATAACATTCCATTACCCAGGGAGAGAATCAATGAATTGTCTATCATATTCAACATTAAAATGATTTCTTTGGGTTCAACTAATTGAATGAAACAATAAAAAATAGTGTGAATAACAATGATCCTAGTGGGAGAGAACATAATCATGGAAAATCATTCATTGGATGTCTAAATCATGAAACCTTCTTCAATAAAACCTTGTGTTTATCCTAGGCCATTCATAATTGTTATCAAAACAAGATGACATTATCCTATACTTGGAATTATTCCTAGGGTTTTCATAGATGTTAGCACACCCTAGTATCCTATAGTTAACTAAACCTTGATCATATAAAAACTATAGTGACAGTTAATTTTTGTACAAGGATATAAATTCTAAGTAGAATAATGTTCATTGAATAATAGAATGATCTATTCCATAATCATACTGGTCTAGTGACTTTGGAAACAGAGACACAAAAACAACTAGTTTATAAAGTATCTACATAGTATCAAAAAAATTCTTCATATGTACCACCCTTCTTAGACATATCAGACTTCATAACATGGGGAAATAAAATATAATAAAGGGTTAAATTAGATTCCCAGTAAGGGTAAACAAGGGATATATCAATTTTTAATTTTCTCTAAATTAGCCACATATTTAGGTTTATCTTCCCCAAATAATGTGTTTTAAAAGAGTTTAATTTTTTTACTAAATCACATTTCTTGTCCATTGGTGGCATTCACCATATTCTCAAAAAATCCATTAAGAAATGGTATTAAAATATTAACCTTATACAAAACATTATTCTTACAAAGATAATTTCATTAATAAAATTCTTTCACAACATATTTCTTGGATCAAAATACACAAGAATAGAAATCATTCCACTTTAAAAGCATCAATAACATATTCTTTACATTATTGTCTTGGATTCTTCTATGATATATTTCCTCAAATCATGTATTAATGTTTTTAATTTCACAATTATCATATGTGGGGAAATTCTTAAATTTTATTTTTACCATTATCTATTTTTTCTCTTCTTTCCTCTTATTATCTTTATTTTATTCAAAACCAAAATACTTGGAGAATTATATTTGTTTTGGTAAAAATTACTTCATAAAACAATGTGAATAAACATAGAATGTCTTGCATTCTACAAGTCATAACATTATGCTGACCATAACGTTATATTTATAGTTTACAATTACGACTCATTTTATTTGTTTATATGCATATGAATGATACCATACTACTCACTCAACAATGTACCCATATTTCCCTGGTCATGTTAGAGGGTAGTCGAGATCGATCGATCAGGGTGCGTCGAGCACACTATTTTCATTACAGGGAGCCTCCACATGCCATTAGACCATACTTGCGCCGTTCTAGCTTTTATGGCCTTACCATATCAGATTTCACATTTATATACTCACCTACTTGTTGCCCTCATTGAGAGGTGAATACCAGAGACACACACATTCCACCTTCCTGAGGGAGAGATGACCATCACCCTCCAGGATGTGGCAGTGCTTCTCGATCTTCCTATCCAGGGGAGACCCATTATTGGAATCACTCATGCATCTTGACCAGAACTTTCTCAGTTCATGTTAGGTGTTGACATTTTTTCCAACCGTAGGGCTACAGATAGAGCATCCATATCCATGCCTTGGTTAGAGGCACAGATTCCACATTTACACGATGATGCTGACAAGCAAACTGTCATGTGTTATGCCCATGCATATATATTATGGCTCATTGATGGGACCATGTGTACTGATCACATAGGGATGCACATGAACATGATGTGTCTACCCCTACTAGAGGACATTTATTGGGTCTGGACGTACAACTAGGGATTAGCCTGCTTGGCATATATGTACAGAGCATTATGCAGGCTATACCATAGGGACCACACATGTCTCATGGGATGCGTCATCCTTATTCAAATGTGGGCATGAGAGCGCATCCTCACATTCCGCCTTGAGCTTTTTGGTCAACCTATTGAGATAGAGGTGCTTCATGATGCTCCGCATGGACACTGGTATAATTAGTTATTTCTATTGGTTTATAATGCTAATAGGAGTTATTAACTTTAATTTCTCATTATTTGCCACTATTGATGATGTATTTTATAGGTGGTGTCAGTGACACAATTTCGAAACGGTTTTGAGACACCATTTGGGTTTATATCGGCTCTAATTGGACTGTCTCTTACCTGATCAGGTATGTATATACAATTTATCACTGTCTAACAAATTTAATAATAACATCAATTTTTGTTTTTGGTTGTGATCTTTTTTGAAAAATTCACATGTCATTTCAAATTTCATGGAATCCATACTAGAGTATTATGGACCGGTTTCCAGCATACTAGATTGTTGGGCTTGAGGATGTTATGGCTGTAGTGCCCCTCATTCACTTCCATATTTTTGAGTGGCTGCAGGCTGACAGAGTCATGCGCCAGTTTTTTTGTGCTTAGCTGATTCCATTTCCATCGAGACAGATAGAGGAGCTTCATGGGATGAAGCTGACAGGGAGGTAGGATGAGGACTGGCCCTGAGTACATGCCCACTTTATTGACTGCTGGCACAGACATGTAGAGTTTCGTATTCAGGGTGTACCTATGAATTGATTCTTTCTTTCGGAGCAGGTTGAGTACGATCCATGGTATAGACTGAAGTATATACTGTATCTTACCCTAAATGGAAGAGAGATGCAGAGGATGGTAAGTCAATAAATTTCCATTATTTAGTTTATTGAACCATTTTCTAATTCAATTTGAATCTCTTTATTAAGAAGTCACACAGAGCAGCTTGTTCGCATGAGTGATGAAGAGGAGGAGGGGTTCTTTAGCTGGGTAGTTGTCCATGCTACAGTACTGGAGACGAGGGAATCTTTTCATGTGATTTCTGATAGAATCTTCAAGTGTTCGACCTAGAGAGAGGAGGTTTCTACTCCAGAGGAACATCCTGAAGTTTCTACAAGTGTTGAGGAGCCACGACCATGGAGACGTAGACAGCACCGTGCTTCACGCGAGGCCTTACCTATTCCACAGGCAGAGGTCAACCCTCTAGTAGTCCAGGATCAGCCAATTCGGAATGTGCCTCAGGTGGCATGGGATCTGTCTTTCCCACTAGTGGAAAAAACTTTTAACACGTCGGCATTTTTCACGTCATTTCTATATAACCAACCTACAAAGCTGTAAAAATTGATTTATGAAGCCGGTTATAAAATAACCGACGTGATATATTGATTAGGATGCATTTTTTACGTCGGTTATTTTATAACCGATGTGATAAAGATTGAGATTATCTTTTTTATGTTGGTTATGTTATAAATGATGTGAAAATCGAATCTTGCGTGCTTTATCAGGTCAGTTTTTTTATAAACAACATGATAAAGAAAAGCTCGCTACTTTATCACGTTGGTTATAAAAAAACTAATGTGATAAAGCTCCATTTATAACGTCGGTTATAAAATAATCGACATTATAAATTATTTTCTAGGTTAGTTATTAAATAACCAATGTTATAAACATAGAAAAAAATAGTTTATCACGCCAGTTATTAAATAAACGATGTTATAAATATTTTAAATGATTTATCATGCCCCATATTCAGTCATTCTATTTTCTTCGATCGGGCGACCTGTGACTCGTCTCTCCCATGTAGAAAACCTAGAAAGGATTCTTCTAAGTCATGCCCTCCAGCCTCATTTTTCCAACATCATTCATTATCTTTATTGTCACTAGATCTATCAGGTTGACTCAAAACACTCAAGTAAGCCTCACACGGCTCGATTTCAGTTATTATTTTTCATGATTCACTAATCTAATTTTTTGAGATGTCATTTTTCTATCTTTGTTCTTGTTTTCATAGTAAGTTTCATAGTGTTCATTTATACGATGCTAAATTATTTTTTAGTAAAAGAAACCATGGAAGTGATATCATTCAAGTTTAAGATTTTTTTGTGTTTGTGTGTGTGCGCGTACAAGGGGTGTCCAAGGGTGGGGGGCTATCCAAGTTAGTGGGGGGGGGGGGGAGGGTGTCCAGGGGGGTGGGGATATCTAGGGGGTGGGGGTGTCTAGGGGGTGTCAAAGGGGGCGGGGGGGTGGTGTCCAGGTGGGTGAAGGGGCTGTCCAAGGGGGTGGGGGGTGTCCAAGGGGGTGGGGGTGTCCATGGGGGTGAGGGGGCTGTCCAAGGGGATAGGGTTGTCCAGGGGGTGAGGGTGGTGTCTAGGGGGGGTGAGTGGGATGTCCAAGTGGGGTAGGGGGTGTTTGGGGGGGGGGGGGTGGGGAGGGGGTTTCTAGAGGGGTGGGGGGCTATCCAGGGGGTGGGGGGGCTGGCCAGAGGGGTGGGGGGCTATCCGGAGGGTTCGGGGGGATGTCCAAGGGGTGGGGGCTGTCTAGAGGGGTTGGGGGGGGGGGTTGTTGTCTAGGGTGTGGTGGTGTTCAGGGGGTGTCCAATGGGGTGGGAGTGGTGTCCAGGGGGGTGAGGGGGCTTTCCAATGTGGTAAGGGTGTCCAGGGGGGGTCCAGGGGGTGGGGGTGTCTAGTGGGTGAGGGGGGAGTGTCCAAGGGGGGTGGCAGTGTCCTGGGGGGTGGGGGGGTGTCTAGAGGGTTGGGGTTGTCCAGAGGGGTGGGGGGCTGTCCAGAGGGGTGGGGGGATATCTAGAGGGGTGGGGTGGGGGGCTGTCCAGGGGGTGGGGGGATGTACAGAGGGTTGGGGGGGGGGGTGTACAAGGGTTGGGGAGGCTGCCCAAGGGGTGGGGGGATGTACAGAGGGTTGGGGGCTGTCCAGGGGGTGGGGGGATGTCCAGGGGGTGGGGGGCTGTCCAGAGGGTTGGGGGTGTCCAGGGTCTCCATGGGGGTGGGGGGTGTCCTGGGGGGTGGGGGCTATCTAGAGGGTTGGGGGCTGCCTAGGGGGGGGGGGAAGTCCAGAGGGGTGGGGGCTATCTAGAGGGGTGGGGACTGTCTAGAGTGGTGGGGGCTGTACAGAGGGTTGGGGGCTGTACATGGGGTGGGGGGGGGGGGGGTTGTCTAAGGGTTGGGGGGGGGGGGCTTTCCAGAGGGTTGGGGGTGTCCAGGCTGTCCATGGGGGTGGGAAGTTCAGGGGTGTGTGTGTGTGGGGGGGGGGGGTCCAAGGGGGTGGGGGTGTCCAAGGGAGTGGGGGCTATTCAAGGGGGTGGGGGGCAGTCTAGGGGGTGGGGGGATGTACATGGGGTGGGGGTTGTACAGAGGGTTGGGGGGATGTCAAGGGGGTGGGGGTTGTCCAAGGGGGTGGGGGCCTGTCCAGAGGGTTTGGGGGACTGTCCAGGGGGTGGGGCTGTCCAAAGGGTTGGGGGTTTCCAGGGGGGTGTCCAAGTGGGTAGGGGTGGGGGTGGTGTCTAGGAGGGGTGGAGGTGTCCAGGGTGGTGGTGGTGGGGGGGGGGGGGGGGCTGTCTAGAGGGGTGGGGGCTGTCCAGGGGGTGGGGGATATCTAGAGGGGTGGGGACTATCCAGAGGGTTCAGGGGGGATGTCCAGGAGTGGGGGGCTATCCAGAGGGGTGGGAGGCTGTCCAAGGGGGTGGTGGTGTCCAGGGGGTGTCCAAGGGGGTGGGGGGATGTCCAGGGGGTGTCTAAGGGGGTGGGGGTGGTGTCCAGGGGGGGGTGGGGTGGTGTCCAGGGGGGTGGGGGATGTCCAAGGGGGTGGGGGTGGTGTCCAAGGGGGTAGGGGTGTCCAGGGGGTGGGGGTGGTGTCCAGGGGGTGGGGGGATTTCCAGAGGGGTGGGGGGGGGGGGTGTCCAGAGGTTTCAAATCGTTGGGATCTGTGTAATTTTCAATAGTGAATGTATACATATTTTAATAGTTATACTTCATTTTTTTACGGAAGGGTGAATTTGGCATCCAGTTGCACCAGGATGTATTCTTTGTGTACCTTAAGAAGAAATGATCCAAGATGAATTTAAAAATATTATATCAAACTATATCTTCTTTTTAAAATCATTTTCAAGCATATTTTTTTTTAAATACGCATAGATTTGTTTTATATTTCAAAATTGTTTTACATTAAAATTATGATATTTTTCATATAAACATATATCTGTCTTATCTTAAAAAGATGTGTAATGTTGATATTTGTTATAGGTAATAATGATTCAAAGTTAGATTATGACACATCGAATGAGTAATGAATATGAGGAATGTGTTGATGCCTTTTTGTAATTTTCTAAACGAAATGTTCCAAGCAGTGACATTTTTTTCTGCCGTGCCTGAAATGTTTGAATATGAAGAAGTTGAAAAGTAGAGAGATAAAAGATCATCTGATTTTTCATGGTTTTAATCTGAGTTACAACCCTTAGATTGGCATGATAAAACTGGACAAAATTTCAGATCTATTGATGATGATGATTCGCAAGATGGTAACTCTGATGGAATTGAAGAAATGATTCACAATATTGCAGTAGAACAAATTGAGATAGAACTGACAGTTGCACGTCTATATGGTGATTCTGAAAAACCATTGTATCCTGGTTGTACGGATTTTATGGTTTTTTCAGAAATGTTAAGATTGATTAACCTGAAGGCGAAACATGGATGGAGTGATAAAAGTTTTACAAAGCTGCTACAATTGATGAAAGAAATTCTTCCAAAAGATAACAATCTTCTAGATTCACATTATAAGGCTAAGAAAATATTATGCCCGGTGGGATTGGGATGATAAAAAAATACATGCCTATCCGAATGCCTATATGATATATAGGAAGGAATATGAATTTCTGTCAGAGTGTCCTAAATGTGGGACATCACAGTATAAGGGTAAAGAAAAATCATAGGCTGATGTAGAGATTACAAAGATCCCTTCCAAGGTATTTTGGTATCTTCTTATAATTCATCGTTTGAAATGTTTATTTTCTAATTCACATGATGCAAAAAGGTTAATATGGCATGCTGATGATCAGATATGTGATGGAAAAATATTCATCTAGCTGATTTTCCACAATGGAAAGAAAATTGATGAGCAGTATCCTACATTTGGAAATGAAATTAGAAATCTCAGACTAGGGTTGTGCACAGATGGAATGAATCCATACCGAACCCTTAGTAGCACACATAGTTCATGGCCTGTTTTATTGGTAATTTACAACCTATCTCTTGAAGTTTGTATGAAGCACAAATATGTCATGTTGAGTATAATAATCTCTGGTCTGAAGCAACCTAGAAATTATATTGATGTTTTCTTGTCACCATTGATTGATGATTTGAAACTTTTATGGGAGGATGGTATTAGGGTGTATGATTCTTATAAAATGGAATATTTTCAACTGCATGTAGTGATTATGTTCACTATAAATGACTTCCCAACATATGGAAATTTGTTTGGATATAGTGTTAAAGGGAATAAAGCATGTCCAATTTGTGAACAACAGACTTCATATTGTTAATTGCATCATGGGAGGAAAACAGTGTACATGGATCATCGAAAGTTTTTGCCTATGGATCACTCTTATAGAAGACTAAAAAAGGCATTCAATGGCTCATAATAATTTGATATTTCTCCAAAACCTTTATCCCCTGATCAGTATTTTGAGAGGGTGGAAAACCTTGATGTGACATTGGGAAAGACACAAAAATCTGGTAATGATAGACATATTTGGAAGAAAAGGACAATATTTTTTTGAGCTACCATATTGGAGATATCATGAAGTTAAACATAATATTGATGTCATGCATGTGGAGAAGAATATCTGTGATAGTTTGATTGTAACATTTTTAGATATTAAAGGAAAGACAAAAGGATGGTTTGAATGCAAGATTAGACTTACTATTAATGGGAATACGTTTGGAGTTAGCTCCCACTGTTAATGGAAGATGAACATTTCTTCCCCCATCTTGTCATACATTATCCAAGAGGGAGAAAATTAGATTTTTTATTGTCTTAATGATATCAAAGTGCCTCAAGGTTAATATTCAAATGTAATTTTTTTTCTCATTGAAGGATTTGAAGTTGATAGGTATAAAATCTCATAATTGTCACATCATGATGCAACAAATTCTACCCGTTTTATTGCGTAGAATATTTCCCATCCATGTCAGAAAGACTATAATGAAGTTGTGTTATTTTTTCAATTAAATTTGTAATAAGGTGATTGATGTGAATGCTTTGATCATTTTGGAAAAGGATTGAATTTGTATACTTTGTCAATTGGAGATGTATTTTCCTCCATTTTTTTTGATATAATGGTGCATTTAATGATTCATCTGGTTTGAGAAATAAAGCTTTGTGGACCTGTATATCTTTCTTGGATGGTATCCTTTTAAAAGTATATGAAAATATTGAAGGGGTATGTTAAGAATCCATATCGACTTGAAGCCTCCATTATTGAAAAGTATATTTCTGAGGAGGTTGTATAGTTTTGTACGAGCTACTTGGTTGTGACACAACACATAGGTTTGCCTTCATCTCGCCATGAATGAGTTAATAATGAGGGAAAGGGGATTCGTGGCTTGAAAGTCAAATCGTTGTCAGCTGAATAGATAAAGAAGTTAGAATTATAAATCTTGAATAACATATATGATGCTCAACCGTATATCAAATTGCATATTAATGAGTTGAAACAATGTCATCCAAAGAAGAAAGAAATGTGGATTTTGAATGAGCACAACAAAACATTTTTTTATTGTTTAAAAAGACCTTTCTTGGTAGATCAGATGTATCAGAGACATTAAAATGGGTAGTGGGTGGTCCATGTTTAAATGTGATAACATGGTCCGGTTATGACATTAATGTTTATACATTTCATATGAAAGATCGGGACAATAGAAGTGCAATTTATAATAGTGGTGTATTGGTGTTTTTAGAAGCAATGCATTTTTCGAGTGCTAAAGACAAAAACCCAATTTCTACATCAAGTGCATATTATGGAGTGATTGAAGAAATATGAGAGTTTGATTAATTTAAAATTAAAGTTCATGTTTTTAACTGTAAATGGTTTATCGGTAACAACAGTGTCAGACATGATGAATTTGGAATGACAGTTGTTAATCTGAATAGATTGGAAGACACGGCTGATTCTTTTATAATGACAACACATGAAAAACAAATTTTCTATGTAGTAGATCAATTAGATATACAGTGGGATGTTGTTTTGCAAGGGAAAAACAATATGTTAGTGAGGATCAACTTGATGAAGATGCTGATTTATGTGAGATCCCTACATCCATGGAAAGATTAGCAGAACATAATGATGAGCATGTTGAAGACATGGTTTGTGCCATAAGGAATGATCACGACGAAGGAATTTGGGAAAACAATCCATTTGTACATTCCTAATATTACAGGTAACATATGTTTATTTCTTGTTTACATTTATTATTTTCATAAAATGTTAGATATTGTATGTTTTTTCTTTATTAAAACATGTATTAAAACAAATAAGTATAAGTTTTTGTTTATTTTAATTTTGTTTAGTTTATATTATCATGTTTACCATTACATAAATTATATATCTATTATTTTTTTTGAATGAAAATTACTTTACCATGTTCACTATGTTTACCATCTTTACCATTGTTTAACATGCTTACCATATTAACCATGTTTACTATTACATAAATTAGTACAATTTTTTATTTTATGTTTACATTAGTATTGTAATATTTGAATTTATATATTTGGGAACTAATGTTTTTTTTTTGATTTGAAGGATAATGACAGATCAATCAAGTGATCAACCATATGATTCTGAAGATGAGAATATTAGTCATACCTCTGGGGAGGAACATTCACATGCTCCTCTTGATGTTCCCCAATCTTCCTCATGTGATCCCATAACAACAAAGAGTTCAAGAGTTGGTAAATGTGGGTGCACACGTTTACCAAAATTATCACTTTCCCGTACGTAGGACCAGAGGATACTCGTTGATGACTGGAGAAGTGTGGACACAGCGATGATATCTCAGTTGTGGGAGACGATTTTGGTAAGATCTTTTGATATTTTTTTCCTATTCTTTAAATGTTTATAGTATAAATAATATGTTTAACCTCTTCTTTATCAGATGACATTTTATATTCCTGACACTGGAGGAGTCAGGAATAAATGCTTATCGATGGATGCTAGGAGATGGAGGGATTTCAAATCAACCATCTCACCTGATTTCATTTTTGGTCATAGGATTCATGAAAATCCATGTCATATATATCCTTTCATAGATGAAGATACATGGAGACAATTTATTGAAATTAGAAGAAAATATTCATTTTTGGTTAGGGCAATGTAAACTTTTATGATATTTATTATATAAATGATCTTATCAATGTTTTTTTAATTATTTATTATTCTTAATTTACAGAAAACAAGGAAATATCATCAGGAGATCAAATATAAAAAATGTATACCCTCATAGTTTATCTTGGGGAGGGTATACATTATTGGAAGAACAAATGATGGCATAAAAATTAAAAAAACTGAGAGCTGAGTCTTCAAGCTCTGGAGAGGTGGCCCCTCCATCCCCTCCATCTAGACATGAAAAATGGAAGAGAGCTCGGATGGGAAAAAAAGGGAAATATCTTTTGAAATATTTGAGAATCGTAGCTGAGAGGATTGTAAGATATCTATTTTATTTATTTAAGTTAACTATATTCTTCAAATAATTTCAATCATTACAGAAATGTTCAATTAATTAATACAGGATTCCCTTGAGGAGCAGAGCTCACAGGGGGTGTTTATAGCTGCTGGTAGGAAATATATTTTATCTGCAACATTGGGAAAGCCCGAACATCCTAGTCGAGTATGAGGATATCTGACATGTGTATCGGTAAGAAAAGTTTTTCCACGTTCTTCAACTTCTTCCGTTGAGGGTTTTTATAAAAAAAATAGAATCCTTAGAGGCTTAAGTTCATAATATTAATGCAACTATAGAGGAAAAGATTAGAGCTTCGGTACAGTCTATGTTTTCAGACATGAAAATACAATTTTAGACTACAACTCCCACTCCTCCACCTCCCCCTGCAGACCCCATTATTTATCCTCCACCTCCACCAGTAGCTCCCACTCCCCCAACTCAGCCTATGGACCCCATTTTTTATGATAATCCTCTACCGCAACTTCCTACTTATTGTGAGTTGTATGTTGATGATCCTCAACATCATATATTTGCATATGGGCTGGTATATTGTATAGGAGATACAGTTCATCATCAACAGTTAGAGGTAGAGAATCATAGGGTCACTGTACAAGATATTATAGATATATCAGCTTGAGTAACATTACCTACAGATGAGGTGATGACAGTTAGACATAGTATCAGCCATTTTTTAATTTGGCCATCCAGACTTCTGTGACTCATTACCATAGAGTTATGTATGTTATATCTTCTATTTTTTTTATTAAAGTTGTTTTATCATTTGAAAACTAATATATCTTTCTATTTATTTTTATAGGAATAATTCAAAGGTAAAGAAATACTGTATAGACAACAACAAAGACAAATGACTATGACATCAGATACAAATTCTAGTAGTCTTGACAGATTGTCATGATATTCAAATTTGTTGGAGGATGATTATGAGTTTCCAATGGAAGCTCATGTTTGTGGATGTGCAATAACTATGGAGATTATGAAAACTGATATCATGGAGCTTTTTACTAGAGATAAGTTGGGCATCAACGTGGTACAAATTTTTTCCATGTAAGTCTTAACACCTTTTCCCTACGTTATATTTATTAAAAATGTATAGTTATGTATGTTTTTTAGTAGGTATATTTATAAAATTTTTGATAAGAATGAGTGGATAGATGTATATGGATTCATGGACCCGCATTTGATTTCCCTTGAAGCACATGCATTGGATGAGGAAAAAAGAATGCTTTATATTGTTGAAAGATTTGAACAGAATGTAGTCACACAATGTTGGATGATGCCTTTTTGTGAGAGGTATGAAACACATCTCTGGCAAAGAGTTCATTATCTTTTAACATAAAAAACCACTAACCTTAAATTTTCTTTTATCAATGATCATTGGATGTTAGGTGTTTTTTCCCAAGGTAGAAAAAACTTTATTGGATATGCTCTGTCCATGGTGATGTGCGGGAAAGTTTTAAGAATATGTTGGAAAAGTAAGTTTCAATTTCTCAATAGTTTTATATATTATAAGGAATTTTAAATTTATCCCATTCATATTATTTTCTAATAGGGATGGGTCTACTTTCGAAAAAAACACAAAGAAAAGGAGTGCGAAGATCAAATATGTAAATGTAATGGTAAATATCCATTTATAACTTGTACCTTTTGATTTATTACATAAAAATAATATATTGAATTTACACTCATTCAAATAGAATTGTCATGAACAACAAGGATTCATCGAATGTGGATATTATATGTTAAGATTTATGTATGAAATAATTACAACTGGAACAGTTGTGAACTTTGACCTGGTAAGATTTCCTTTTAAAATTTTCCATAATATTTCATTTTATTTACTCATTATACATGTTAACTACTATCCTTTTAATTTGTAGCTATTTGATGACCCTCAACCCTATAGTTCTCAAGAGTTCAAACACTTACAAGTGGAATGGTCAAATTATTTTACAGTTTTGATTGGATTTTAGTTTGTTTGTAGTGTAAAATGTAATTTTGAATATTGTCATTGTAATTGTGTATTTGGTAGTCGTTTAGGTTGGATTTAGTTTTTTTTAAGTTGAAATTGTAAGTTTTGAATGGTATATATGTGAATGTTTAATTTTTCTCTACTTCTTGTTTTGATCTACTTATGACGGTTTTCTGGTATGGATTCTGGTCTTGGGGGGGGAGTCCAATGGTGTGGGGGGTATCTAGTGGGGTGGGGTTCAGGGGTGTGGGAGCATTTCCAGGAGGTTGGGAGGGATGTCTAGGGGAGTGGGGGGTTGTCTAGGGGGTGTCCAGGGGTGTGGGGGTGTCCTGTGGGGTGAGGGGGGTTTCTAGGGCTGTGGGAGGGCTGTCCAGTGGGGTGGAGGGTGTCCAGGGTGTCCATGGGGATGGGGGGGGGGGGCAATCCAGGGGTTGGGGGCGTTTTCAAGAGGGTGGGAGGGATGTCCAGGGGAGTGGGGGGTTGTCCAGGGGGTGTCTAGGGGTGTGGGGTGGGGGTGTCATGCGGAGTGAGGGAGGTTTCTAGGGGTGTGGGAGGGTTGTCCAGGAGGGTGGGGGTTTCCAGGGTGTCCATGGGGGTGGGGGAAGTCTAGGGGGTGGGAGGGTGTCCAGGAGGGTGGTAGGGATGTCCAGGCGAGTGGGGGGATGTCCAGGGGTTTCTAGGGATGTGTGTGTTTGGGGGGGGTGTCCAGGGGGTGGGAGGTCTACCCAGGGGTGTGGGAGGGTTGTCCATGGGTGTGTGTGTGTGGGGGGGGGGGCATGTCCATGGTGTCCATGAGGGTAGGGGTGTCCTGTGGGGTGAGGGGGGTTTCCAGTGGGGTTTGGGAGGGTTGCCCAGTGGGGTGGGGGTGTCCTGGGTGTCCATGGGGGTGGGTGAAGTCTGGGGGTGGGAGGGTGTCCAGGAGGGTGGGAGGACTGTCCAAGTGAGTGGGGGGATGTACAGGGGGTTTCCAGGGGGTGGGGGGTTTCTAGGGGTGTGGGAGGGCTGTCCAGGGGTGTGGAAGTGCTTTCCTGGGGGTGGTGGGTGTCCAGGAGGGTGGGGGGGGGGATCCAGGGGTGTATGTGGGGGGGGGGGGTTCCATGGGGGTGGGGGGGTGTCCAGAATGGTGAGAGGGATGTCCAGGGGGGTGGGGGCTGTCCAGGGGGTGTCCAGGGGTGTGTGTGTGGGGGGGGTGTCCAGTGGGGTGGGGGGGGGTTCTAGGGGTGTGTGAGGCATGTCCAGTGGGGTGGGGTGGGGGGGGGGTCTAGGGGTGTGGGAGGGATATCCAGGGGTGTGGGATTTAATTTTAGGGGGTGGGGGTGTCCATGAGGGTGGGGGGGGGGGCAATCTAGGGGTGTGTGTGTGGGGGGGGGGGGGCTATCCAGTGGAGTGGGGGGGGGGGGGGGTTCAGGGGTGGTGGGGGGGGGGGGGGTCCATGGGGGTGGGGGTGTCTAGAAGGGTGGGAGGGCTGTTTAGAGGGTGGGGGCTATCCCGGAGGGTGGGGGATGTCTAGGGGGTGTCTAGAGGTGTGGGGGTGTCCAGTGGGGTGGGGGGTTTCCAGGGGTGTGGGAGGGTTGTCCAGTGGGGTGGGAGTGCTGTCCAGGGGGTGGGGGTGTCCAGGAGGGTGGAGGGATGTCCAGGGGGTGGGCGGCTGTTCAGGGTTGGGGGGAAGTCCAGGGGTGTGTGTGGGGGGTGTCTAGTGGGGTGGGGGTGTCCAGGGGTGTGGTGGGGGATATCCAGTGGGGGGGGGGGGTCTGGTCTGGTTTTGGTCAGTTTTTGGTCTGGGGGTGTCCAGTGGGGTGGGGGGGGGGTGTCCAGAGGTGTGGTGGGGGTTGTACAGTGGGTGGGGGGGGGGGGTTCTGGTCTAGTTTTGGTCGGGTTTTGGTCTGTTTGAGCTCTTCTTTTGGTAGGGCATAGTAGTGGTTGTTTGGTTTTATTAAAAAAATTATTTTTTAGGTCGGTTATTTTATAAATGATGTAAAAAATGCATGGGGATTGGTTTTAACGTCAGTTATTTGAAAACCAACGTAATAAATGCATGGGAAATGGTTTTTACGTTGGTTATTAAATAACCGACATAATAAATGGAAATGAATCGTTTTTTACGTTGGTTATAAAATAACCGACGTAGTAGATATTTTTTCATGTTGGTTATTATTTAACCGATGTGGGAAACCGTTTGGCAGATAGGTTTATCACGTCGGTTATTTTCATAAACAACGTGATAAATGATTCAGAGGAGTAATTTATTACGTCAGTTATATAATAACTGACGTGAAAGAGTATATACCATGTCGGTTATTAAATAACCGACATAATAAAGCACGACTCTGAAGCGTTTTCCACGTCAGTTTTTGATCAACCGACATGAAAAACACTTCAGATTTGTGTTTTTTACATCGGTTTTAAAATAATCAACGTAAAAAACAATGTTTATAATGTATCCTGTAATAACATCGGCCAAAAGATGACGTAAAAAATAAAAAATGACCACCGTAAAAAATGATTTCTGCACTAGTGTCCTGACAGGATATTCGCAGTTCTCTCCATCTTGGGGTCCAGATCCATCGTGACCTTGGGGTACAGATCCATCATAGCCTTGGGGTCTAGATCCATCGTAGGATTAGGATCTAGATCCATCACAGCCTTGGGGTATAGCTTCATTGTAGGCTTGGTTTCTCACTGCGATGATGGAAGGTCCTTCTATCATCCTAGTGGGAGAAGGATCTGAAGGGAAGTACAAGATGCAGTTGACAACTCCTCCCACTGACACACATATAAAGGATTTGATAGTCGACATTCCAGTTCCTGAGGATCATCCCTCTCCAGGCCATCAGACTCCATTGTGCACTCGACGCAGACATCTTATTCACGGACCACCATGTGGGACAGAATCTCCTCGCCATAGACATATATATTGATTGTACATGTTCATTTATATGTTTTATGTTACTATTATTACTATTATCCCTTCTTATATGTTTATCCAGTATTTTGGTTTTTATTTATATTTTAGACATTGTTTTTATTTGAAATCTTTCAAAGTTGACTACTTGAAACATAAGAATCATTATTAAATTCCAAGTAAATAACTTTAAAATATTAGAAAATATACAGTATAAAAACAATGTAAATAAAATTCAAAAGATAGCCTAAACATCTAAAAAGTTTTTGAAAATAAATATTTTCATAAATAAAATAAATAAATGACAATGAAAGGATTATAAGAAAAGTAACTCAAAAGTGAGAGCAAAAAGAATGAATGTCGAGGAGGATCCTAAGACTCATACTTGACTTTGAAAGCCTATAAAATATAAACAATAAGAACCATATAAATAAAAATTAAAAATTTAACTACTTATTATATGTTTAATCAATGTTTAAAATTTCATTCATACCAGTCTTATAGTTTATATTTTATATGTTAGCAAAGGTACATGCTTGGAAATTTTTTAATTTTCAAGTAGATGGATTGGAAAGCTTATAAATTATTTTTTCATCAATATTTTATAATAAAATTATTTTTATTTTTGACTACTTTTTATATGTTTAATCATTGTTTAAAATGTCATTAATATCAGTATTATAGTTTATATTTTATAGGTTAGCAAAGTCACGTACTTGAAACATTTTTAAGTTTCAAGTAGGTGAATTAGAAACCTTATAAATTATTTTTCATTAACATTTTTTAATAAATTATATTTATTTTAGACTACTTGTTATATGCTTAATAAATTTTTAAAATTTAATTTATATTGGTCTTATAATTTATATTATATAGGCTAGAAAAGGCACGTATTTGAAACATTTTTAAATTTCAAGTAGGTGGATTAGAAAGATTATAAATTATTTTTCATCAACATTTTTTAAGAAATTATTTTTTATTTTAAAATACTTATTATATTTTTAACCAATGTTTAAAATTTCATTCAAATATGTCTTGTAGTTTATATTATATAGGCTATCAAAGTCATGTACTTGAAACATTTTTAAGTTTCAAGTAGGTGGATTATAAAGCTTATAAATTATTTTTCATCAATATTTTTTAATAAATTATTTTTTTCGACTACTAGTAATATGTTTAATCAAAATTTAAAATTTCATTCATATCATTCGTATAGTTTATATTTTATAGGCTAGAAAAAGCACGTACTTGAAACATTTTTAAGTTTCAAGTAGGTGGATTGGAAAGCTGATAAATTATTTTTGTATCAACATTTTTTAATAAAATTATTTTAATTTTCTACTAATTTTTATATGTTTAATCAAGGTTTAAAATTTTATTCATATAGGTCTTATAGTTTATATTTTATAGGTTAACAAAGTCACGTACTTGAATAACAGATAAATTATGTTGAAACATTTTGTTTTATTTATATATATATATATATATATACACAACCATAACAACATAATAATAAAACATTAAAATTCTAAATATATAAATAAAATTAAAACAAAAAAATTTATTGTTTTAGGGAAAAGCGGCATCGGCAATGCCACCTTTAAGGCATATTTTTTTAAAACAATTAACCTATGATGTTTAATATTTTTGAAAGCATATATAAAAAAACTCATTGCATGAGCACCCCCACCCTCCTCAATACCTAAACCTACTATGATTTTTGAGTTCTTTTATACGTTTTCTGATTTTTTTTAAATGGCCTAGGTTGGTTTTTTTTAAAATACACCACAAAGGCGGCATCGCAGATGCCACCTTCCCTCCCCCACACCGCCTTTAGCCTGGATCGATGACATGGAAAAGGCAGCATGGGGGGTGCTGCCTTTCACCTTTGGGTAAGGAGAAAGGTGGCATAGACGATACAACCTTTGGCCTCACGCGTAGGCAAAAGGCGGCATCACTAATGCCACCTTTGCCTCAACTCCCTATAAAAGGGAAGCCCCCCATTCTCTTTACTTGATTTTTCCCTCTTCTCTCATAAATTCATTGTTTTTCTCTCTAAAAAAATTCATTTTCCATGCAGTGTAGTTGGTGCTCCAAAAGAAGGTGATGTTTTGAAAATCATCATTTAGAATTATTTTTTATTTAATTTAATGTTTTTTATTTATTAAATGAAATTCTTTTTAGTTTTAAATATTTCATTTTTAAGTAGTTTAGTTAATTTTAAATATTTATTTTATTAGGTTGTGTCATTAGTTATATATAGTTTGGAATTATTATTATTAGTAGTATAGATTAAGTATAGATTAAGTATAAATTAAGTATAGATTAAGTATAGATTAACTTAGGATTAAGTATTCTGAAATTTTGGTAGCATAAAGATTATGCGGTTATCTAAGCAATCAAATCCCTGTCTGGATACAAACAAGTGGATGTGGCTCTGGCATAGATGTACCTAAGATAGAAAACTCAGACAAGGAGTTTTGGGCTTGACCCGAGGTATCTTGGTACACGAAAATGGGCCTTACTGCACTCCTGGTTTGACACTCACAAGGTATATCCTTAAGATGATTCATATTTTCTTTATAAACTACTAAAATATCTAAGAAATGAAAAATAAAATTAGTATATTTATCAATGATAAAATGATAATTATGATGTTATAGAATGAAATAATGACAAAAGAATTAATGAATGAAAGTTATTGTTAGTAATTAAAGATGTTATGTATTAAGTAGTTTAATTAGTTATATATAGTTTAGAAATAATACTTATTATTAGTAATGATTAATTATAGATTAACTAATGACAACTTAGGATTAAAAATGAATACATATGATTAGTTAATTTTAATTAACTAATGAATATAATATGATTAATGATTAAAGAATAAATAATTAAATAATAACTTAATAATGATTAAATAGTGATTAAAGAATGATTGATTAGTTAAAAACTGTACTAAGAAAATCAATTGATAAAATGACAATTATGATTATATAAAATGAAATGGAGAATAAAATGTTAGTATCATAAAGATTGTATAGTTTATAAATAATAGTTATTATTAGTAATGATTAATTATATAATAATTAATAAAAAACATAGGATTAAAACATGAATTCATATAATGATTAGCATATTTTAGGGAATAAAAAGGTGTCCTAAAATTTCCTTCTAATAAATATTATATGGTCAACCATCATTGTTAATATTTTTTACACTATCATAATTTTGATTAAAGAAACATTTTTGACGTAGGGAGTCATGTTTGTCTGTGTGTACTGCTATGAGGAGGTTATTCAAGCTGAGAAAGGAGCTTCTTATAGTAAATAACCAATAACAGTGGTTAGTACAACTGATTGTGTAACCATAAGTGACCTTCAAGAGATAATTCATGGTTCCTTAAATATGGGACCTGATCAAGAGATCAAGTCTATGAGATATAGACATTTGCAATTCTTGACAACACTATGGCATCTAGCTTGTCTATTGGTTGTTGATGCGCAGTGTGTCCTAGAAATTAATTTATTTTCTCAATGGTAAGATGGCACCATAATGGAGTTATATGTTGTTGTTTCTACTTTACAACAACAACGTTCATTTGTACAAAGATGTAGAATTACAAGAGTGGTTGAAGTCAGTCCGCCCCATGAAATTGAGCCTATTCGAAATGATGCAGAAGAAGACATCCTAGATGATCTTCCAGATATACATGTCAATCTGAATTCCAATGAGGAGTTTCATAATGATGGATCATATGGCGAAAACAATGCTGATGAGAAGGGACCGACAGAAGTTAGGGAGGAGGTTTCGAGAAATGCATTAGTTGTACATCAACCTCGACCTACAATAAATCATCCACCACTCCTTGCATCTTGGTCAGAAGCAATGATACGTGTGCCTAAATTCGACAATAATGTTCTCACACTGGCAACTGAGTTCCCTAGAGTTATACCAGATAAGTTTAGTGAGTTGGACAAAACTATATATGTTGGAAGGAATTTTCCAAGTAAAGATGCATTAAAAAGCACGATAAAGAGATTTCACATTGAGAGGTAATATAATTATATTGTTCATGAATCATGCCATTGTAAATATGTAATATGGTGTGAGAAGTATGGGGATGATTTTATATTTCTCTTGAGGGTGATTCCAGATATTGAATTTGGAGGTTGGAGAATCTCGAGGATTGAGGCATCTCATACTTGCGTTGTAACGACCCGAGAATTCATGTTTTGCGTAATGATATGCTTCCCTTTAACTGAACCATCTTTCTATAAAAAGAAAATGAAAATAAATGAAAAAAAAATCGTAGCAACAAGCATGAATAAAATACTCCTTTATTAAGAAACACCTTGACGATTACAACTCCCCACGATCAAAACATCACTAACCAAAGATCCCAACCAAGAACCCAATTACAATAATGGGAAGACTGCTTAAAACTACTAGGAGCCCGAGAATGCGGTAGGGATTTCGAGCATCCATCATAAGGAACATAAGTATGGCTAACGCCACCATGACCGTGCTCAGCACCAAGGGGATCACACGAACCATCTTCCTTTATCTTCTTCGGTCACTTGGAGTAAGGGAAACCCGAGACCAAACCCTTTTTATAAGCATCCCGATATGACCGTTATACACCAACGGATAAAAATTTAGCCGTTGGCTCTCTACTAACTTGTTATTTTTTTAAATTTTTAATTTGCAAAACAATGGTATTTGACACTAAGTTTTCCACTATTTTATATATATATATATACATTTAACTTGAGCAAGTAATTATTTGTTTAATTTATTTTCTTTTATAAAAATGGTTGACTATACTGAATTTGGTGAGGTTTTACTTCTTTTAAAAATATATATGTGCAGACTCTCGGTTTTTTGATGTGAATGTATATATATTTATGTTGTAACAAACTATACCTACTTTCTAAATTATATATAAGTAATAATAATACAAATGTTTATAACTTGCGTTATAATTAATATTTTGAAATTATGTCAATGTTTTGGTTTCTTTGATTTTCAAATTTTGTGGTGTAATGTTGAAATTTACATTAATGCACATTTAATGGTGTAGTTTATTTAATGTTTGAGTTGAATGTTTATTGGTGTAAACGATGTTAATGTAAAATAAGATGGGTAGAGAATAATTAACGCATAAACATATTAAACGAATCTTGACCTTTGTTAAAATAATAAAAGCTAAAAATAATTGATGGATAAAATAATAATAAAGTATAAAATAATAATAAAGTTTATAATAGGTATAATAATAAATTAAAAAGAATTACAAAAAAAAAAACAAATAGTAAAAAAAAAAAACGAAACGCGGAAAAGGGGGAGGGAGAAGACCGCGTGTTTTTTTTTATGCCGCGACATCTCCCCAGCCGTCCGATTCACTTCCCCCCTGATCTCGGCCATTAGTCCCATTTAATGCCGCGTCAGCTCCGAGCCCTCCGATCGACCGTCATTTAATCCCAGCCGTTCATTGCATTTCGCGTTTTCTTCTCTGCGGTTCCTTATTCCTCGCGCTGCGGCTTCTTCTCCTACCTCGCGACGCCGGACCAGTAGACTAGGGTGCCATTTTCTCCTCTAGGCCGGCGAAGAAGACCCGGGATGCTCCCTTCTTTCCACAAGCCGACGCGGACTCCTCGCCTCGGATACCTCGGGCCGACGACCTCCACGAAGTCCGGCTTTCTCCCTCTGTTTTTTTAAAACCTTGCGTTGCACCAAAGATCGGGTGTTCTACACCGAAGCCGCTTAGACCGCCGGACCGACCTCGTTCGTGACCTGACCACCCCCTCTCCGAGCTAAGGTAAGGGAGAAGTTTTTTTTGAGGTTCCTGAGTTTCGGTTTTTATATACATATATATATATATATATGTGCTATATATATATATATTCATACTGTGAGCCACTGGATCCACTTGCCTCAGTTATCATTTCCTTTCCTCCTCTCCGAAGGTAAGAGGCATGTTTATTTTTTTTTAGTTGTGTTTGAGTTTTTGAGTATATATATATATATATACATGTTATGTGTGTATATATTTCGGGTATGTGTGAACTGGGTGCGAACCCAGGATTTGAAATCTCTCTCAGCTTGATAAATCGAATAGCGGGTAAAAAGGGAAAACCCCTTCTTATGTTTAGTTTCCTCCGGTCTTGGTACACTATAATTTATACACACCTTACATAAATATATATGTGTATATGAATTTGTATCATGGCCTTAAGAACCGGTTACCAGTGTTTTCATCATCTATAGTTCGACCGAGTTAAGAGCAGTTTTCTTTTGAGGTTCATTTTAACTCGGTTTTAATGTTATACGCATTGTGTATATAAATGTATATATATATATATATACATTTATATACCCATAAGTATAAGAGGATATATGAAAATATACAATTCTTCTTTCATGTTTATAACCCTGATTTTTTTTATTTTCGCCTATAAACATGGGGGTTTTGGGTAATTGTACGAACATGCAAAATCATGAAAGTATACGAAGTATATTGGTAAATACATACATGCGATTATATCGATGTGTATGTACACCAACATGTACTTGGGTTTTCTTATCTTTTTGTAATGTATTACGGTATAGCATGATGAATTTATGGGTTGGTTGGATTTCAAAATCATTCTCGAAACTGAGAATTTTCATTTATCACTGCTTTGGATAATCAGGATTTTTCTTAAAATGGATAGTATGGGCTTCTTGAACTTTTATAAATGCATTCATGTATTAGTAGGTGTGTTCTCATGTCTATTTAAAGTGATAATGGAAGAGTTTACACAAATATACATGATGAACTTGATTATGCACATTGTAACCTCAACTGCCTGTATTAAATGCCTAGGATATCCATTTATCATCACATGTGTAATTTATGAGTGACCATGCTTTAATTGGGAATTTTGATGTATGGAATGTTAAGTGTTATGTTTACTTTCTTAAAACCCATGTTTTCGAATGATTAACCTTTTATGTGCACTAAGCATGAGCATTCATGTCTTAATGTGTTTAATGAAAGAACTGTTTTCATGTTATGTATATGTATGTGAAAATGGGGTTAAAAGTAAGAATGCATGAAAACCCATTAACGAATGACCATGTCAAGATATGTGAGGGATGTATATGACTTACATGTGACGGGTGCGCCCGGAATTATATAGCGCAACAAGAATGATGTGACGGGTGCGCCCGAAATTATACAGCGCTCCAATGCATTGGGTAAAGTAGGAGTCTCATGAGACGAACATGTGCGACGATCTTGGCAGTTAGCCTTGACTTGTGCTAAAGAAATAGGGCGGGCGGTGAGCCTCGACCTGTTAAGTATGTTATACGGTCATGATGAAAAGTCATGACAAAGTCCAGGATTATACATTCCCTCTGCATGTAATGATAAAGGTTAACCAGGGGTTAGTTCAACTAACAGGACCACCCCTAGTTGAAAGCTCCCAAGATTATGGAAATTCACTTTATGTGACAAGAACTATTTTTCATATGGTAAACTGTTAGATGATCTTCTTTCTACTCATGAACCATGATATGCATGTCTTTCCCTGTTTAGTCATAGAATTCTTTTAGAATTGAAGTAACCTTGTTTTAACATTATGCATTTTTTATATTGCGCACTCTAATCATGTTTACATTAAAGCTTATTTCAAGTACGTGCCTCTTTGTGCAAGTAGTTTTCAAAGAAAGATGGATTTCATAATGTTTTGTTTTAAGCAAAGTCTTTTTATTCTTTTCAAAAGGACTTATTTAAGAATGGATTTTCTTAAAATGTTTTAAAACCCTTTACTGGGCATTTTTGCTCACCCTACGTTTTGTTTAAAATTTTTCAGGCACGGTTGATACTAATGTAGCCAATCGAAAGCAGCTGGTTTCCCAGAATCCTGAGCCTCGCGATCTTCTATAGTTATGAAACATGATATTTAATTTTTTAATGATTTAATGTTAAGTATATCATGTCTCATTAAGCATCCCGTTTTTGGGGGTCGCTACAGTTGGTATCAGAGGATGGGTTTAGGAAACTCTGGAAAACCAGGTGATATAAATATATTGCTAAGAATAACTAAGTAAAAATAATTTTCAGATGGCTGATGTACCTACCGACCTTTTGTCACTCCCCACCGAGGCTCTAGAGAACATTATATCTCTAGCTAGCCGCGAAAACTTCCTGAATTATGCCCAAATTCGCATGACATGTAAGCACTTGTACGATGTGTCAAACTCATCTAGGGTGCTTAGTCTCCACCGGGGAATGGTGATGGATTATATCCTAATTATGATGACCCAGTTTCCCTCGTATGCACGTCGGGGAAGGTATCACGAAGGACTCTTCCGAGTGTTTACAACTGGCGAGGAATTTGGCACAATGCTTGATAACCCTTTTCAAGAAGCTGCTGCTGCTGGAGACCTCCGAGCGGCTTATCTGTGCCAGGTCCTGCACTATGGCTTCTGGGGCCAGTTAATGGACTTCGGAGCGTTGAAGAATGAGTCCACCCGTGTGTCTCTTAGGTAAGAAGTGTACACCGACGTTTCCCAACTCCACACCCCTCACGCTAAACTCAGGAGGAATTATAAATGTTCCCATGAGTTTAGTCCTGTATGCTCATCTTGTGTGTGGTTTGTGGAGTTAGAGAGTTTCGCCTCTCTTTGTGGTGTCCTTCTGGAAAACTCAGACTTTAATGTGTAAACTTTCTTAATTAAAAAGTTTATGATCCCATTCTTCTTAGTGCTGTTAAGTGACCTCTCTTGTTTACCTTTTCTTCCAGATGGTAGGTCAGATGAACCTCTCGTCTCTACCTGATGAGTTGGTAGAGGTTATCTTGATCAGAACTTGTATGGTGGACTTTCCCTCTTTTCTCCACCTACGAGGGTCCTGTCAACGTCTTCTGGACATAGCGAATAGTCCGTAAATTCTCCGCGCATGTCAGGAGAATGAACATGTGATTCACCTCCTTGCCACCACCCAGCTCCCCTACTATAGGCGAAGGGGGAGATACCATGAAGGGATTTTTCAGTGTTTCTCTATGGCACGGAACTTCTCCGCCAGAGCTTGCTTTCTTATAGCAGCTCAGGATGGCCACCTCAATGCCGCCTACATGTTCCAGATCCTGAACGTCAGCCTTCTCAATCGCGTCGTTCCCCTCGACTACCTCGAGCGTGATGAAGTTCGAAGAGTTACTAGGGGATTCGTCCTCTCGGACGTCTCAGAGCTGTTTATTGCACGTGCCTCCCTGTGGAAGCCTGTGTGTGGTGCCCATGAGCAGGAGTACAAGTCTTATTGCTCAAAGTGTATCTGGGTCAGGGAAACAGCGGAGCTGTGTACCAGTTTAGGGGTTCTGTTAACCGAGCCAGGCCTTCAGTTTTGGTAATGTTGTGCAACCGAGGTCTTTTTCTTGTCTTTTTATGAATAGAATTGCGAGGACGCAATTCTTTGAAGGGGGAGATGATGTAACGACCCGATAATTCATGTTTCGCGTAATGATATGCTTCCCTTTAACTGGACCATCTTTCTATAAAAAGAAAATTAAAATAAATGAAAAAAAAAACCGTAGCAACAAGCATGAATGAAATTCTCCTTTATTAAGAAACACCTTGACGATTAAAACTCTCCACGATCAAAACATCACTAACCAAAGATCCCAACCGAGAACCCAATTAAAATAATGGGAAGACTGCTTAAAACTACTAGGAGCCCGAGAATGCGGTAGGGATTTCGAGCATCCATCATAAGGAACATAAGTATGGCTGACGCCACCGCGATCGTGCTCAGCACCAAGGGGATCACAAGAACCATCTTCCTTTATCTTCTTCGGTCACTTGGAGTAAGGGACACCCGAGACCAAACCCTTTTTATAAGCATCCCGATATGACCGTTATACACCAACGGATAAAAATGTAGCTGTTGTCTCTCTCCTAACTTGTTATTTTTTTTAAAGTTTTAATTTTCAAAACAATGGTATTTGACACTATGTTTTCCACTATTTGTTATATATATATATACATTTAACTTGAGCAAGTAATTATTTGTTTAATTTATTTTCTTTTATAAAAATGGTTGACTATACTGAATTTGGTGAGGTTTTACTTCTTTTACAAATATATATGTGCAGACTCTCGGTTTGTTGATGTGCATGTATATATATTTATGTTGTAAAAAACTATACCTACTTTCTAAATTATATATAAGTAATAATAATACAAATGTTTATAACTTGCGTTATAATTAATATTTTGAAATTATGTCGATGTTTTGGTTTCTTTGATTTTCAAATTTTGTGGTGTAATGTTCAAATTTACATTAATTCACATTTAATGGTGTAGTTTATTTAATGTTTGAGTTGAATGTTCATTGGTGTAAACGATGTTAATGTAAAATAAGATGGGTAGAGAATAATTAACGCATAAACATATTAAATGAATCTTGACCTTTGTTAAAATAATAAAAGCTAAAAATAATTGATGGATAAAATAATAATAAAGTATAAAATAATAATAAAGTTTATAATAGGTATAATAATAAATTAAAAATAATTACAAAAAAAACAAATAGTAAAAAAAAAAAAAAACGAAACACAGAAAAGGGGGAGGGAGAAGACCGCATGTTTTTTTTTATGCCGCGACATCTCCCCAGCCGTCCGATTCACTTCCCCCCTGATCTCGGCCGTCAGTCCCATTTAATGTCGCGTCAGCTCCGAGCCCTCCGATCGACCGGCATTTAATCCCGGCCGTTCATTGCATTTCGCGTTTTCTTCTCCGCGGTTCCTTCTTCCTCGCGCTGCGGCTTCTTCTCCTACCTCGCGACGCCGGACCAGTAGACTAGGGTGCCATTTTCTCCTCTAGGCCGGCGAACAAGACTCGGGCTGCTCCCTTCTTTCCACAAGCCGACGCGGACTCCTCGCCTCGGATACCTCGGGCCGACGACCTCCACGAAGTCCGGCTTTCTCCCTCTGTTTTTTTTAAAACCTTGCTTTGCACCAAAGATCGGGTGTTCTACACCGAAGCCGCTTAGACCGCCGGACCGGCCTCGTTCGTGACCTGACCACCTCCTCTCCGAGCTAAGGTAAGGGAGAAGTTTTTTTTTGAGGTTCCTGAGTTTCGGTTTTTATATACATATATATATATGTGCTATATATATATATATATATTCATACTGTGAGCCACTGGATCCACTTGCCTCATTATCATTTCCTTTCCTCCTCTCCGAAGTTAAGAGGCATGTTTATTTTTTTTAGTTGTGTTTGAGTTTTGGAGTATATATATATATATATATACATGTTATGTGTGTATATATTTCGGGTATGTGTGAACCGGGTGCGAACCCAGGATTTGAAATCTCTCTCAGCTTGATAAATCGAATAGCGGGTAAAAAGGGAAAACCCCTTCTTATGTTTAGTTTCCTCCGGTCTTGGTACACTATAATTTATACACACCTTACATAAATATATATGTGTATATGAATTTGTATCATGGCCTTAAGAATCGGTTACCACTGTTTTCATCATCTATAATTCGACCGAGTTAAGAGCAGTTTTCTTTTGAGGTTCATTTTAACTCGGTTTTAATGTTATACGCATTGTGTATATAAATGTATATATATATATATATATACATTTATATACCCATAAGTATAAGAGGATATATGCAAATATACAATTCTTCTTTCGTGTTTATAACCCTGATTTTTTTTATTTTCGCCTATAAACATGGGGGTTTTGGGTAATTGTACGAACATGCAAAATCATGCAAGTATACGAAGTATATTGGTAAATACATACATGCGATTATATCGATGTGTATGTACACCAACGTGTACTTGGGTTTTCTTATCTTTTTGTAATGTATTACGGTATAGCATGATGAATTTATGGGTTGGTTGGATTTCAAAATCATTCTCAAAACTGAGAATTTTCATTTATCACTACTTTGGATAATCAGGATTTTTCTTAAAATGGATAGTATGGGCTTCTTGAACTTTTATAAATGCATTCATGTATTAGTAGGTGTGTTCTCATGTCTATTTAAAGTGATAATGGAAGAGTTTACACAAATATACATGATGAACTTGATTATGCACATTGTAACCTCAACTGCCTGTATTAAACGCCTAGGATATCCATTTATCATCACATGTGTAATTTATGAGTGACCATGCTTTAATTGGGAATTTTGATGTATGGAATGTTAAGTGTTATGTTTACTTTCTTAAAACCCATGTTTTCGAATGATTAACCTTTTATGGGAACGAAGCATGAGCATGAATGTCTTAATGTGTTTAATGAAAGAACTGTTTTCATGTTATGTATATGTATGTGAAAATGGGGTTAAAAGTAAGAATGCATGAAACCCCATTAACGAATGACCATGTCAAGATATGTGAGGGATGTATAGGACTTACATGTGACGGGTGCGCCAGGAATTATATAGCGCAACAAGAATGATGTGACAGGTGCGCCCGGAATTATACAGCGCTCCAATGCATTGGGTAAAGTAGGAGTCTCATGAGACGAACATGTGCGACGGTCTTGGCAGTTAGCCTTGACTTGTGCTAAAGAAACAGGGCGGGCGGTGAGCCTCGACCTGTTAAGTATGTTATACGGTCATGATGAAAAGTCATGACAAAGTCCAGGATTATACATTCCCTCTGCATGTAATGATAAAGGTTAACTAGGGGTTAGTTCAACTAACAGGACCACCCCTAGTTGAAAGCTCCCAAGATTATGGAAATGCACTTTATGTGACAAGAACTGTTTTTCATATGGTAAACTGTTAGATGATCTGCTTTCTACTCATGAACCATGATATGCATGTCTTTCCCTGTTTAGTCATAGAATTCTTTTAGAATTGAAGTAACCTTGTTTTAACGTTATGCATTGTTTATATTGCGCACTCTAATCATGTTTACATTAAAGCTTATTTCAAGTATGTGCCTCTTTGTGCAAGTAGTTTTCAAAGAAAGATGGATTTCATAATGTTTTGTTTTAAGCAAAGTCTTTTTATTCTTTTCAAAAGGACTTATTTAAGAATGGATTTTCTTAAAATCTTTTAAAACCCCTTACTGGGCATTTTTGCTCACCCTACGTTTTGTTTAAAATTTTTCCGGCACGGTTGATACTAATGTAGCCAATCGAAAGCAGCTGGTTTCCCAGAATCCTGAGCCTCGCGATCTTCTATAGTTATGAAACATGATATTTAATTTTGTAATGATGTAATGTTAAGTATATCATGTCTCATTAAGCATCCCGTTTTTGGGGGTCGCTACATGCGTTCATCCAAGCCCGACACAAGATCATACCTCATTGGATGTAGAATTTGTGCCATCTATTATTGTTAAGATGATTAGGACATGTCGAGATGTTTTGATGGCCCTTGTGCAAGAGAGGATACAACAAAAATTCAGTTATAAGATTTCCTATAATAAGGCATGGATGGAAAAATAGAAGGCAATTGTGAAGGTCTATGGTGATTGGGATGACTCATATCGGGTGTTGCCGCAATTGCTAGACATACTGAGGCATCATAACCAAGTTGTCTTCCATATTGATAAAAATGAACATGTGTCTCATGATAACTGACTTGATCCATCTCGTGTTCAATTTCATCAGTTTTTCTAGGCATTTCCCCCCTGTATCTCCGCATTTTGTTTCAACAAAAAGTTCATTCAGATTGATGGAATGTTTCTATATAGAAAATACAAGGGCATATTGTTTATTTTGACAACCCAAGATGGAAACCGTTCACCTCTTCTTCTTTCCTTTTCCATTATAGATAAAGAAAACTATGAATCGTGGAGTTGGTTTCTGGCATGTATCAGCAACCATTTCACCAAAATTCATGTTTTTTGTTTGATATCTGATCACCATCGGGCAATTAATGAGGCAATAAATGTGGATCCTGATATATAGAGATACCCAAATGCACATCATCAGTTCTTCATTAGACACATTTCTAGAAATATGCATAAAAAATTCCACAATGAACTGATGAAGAAGGAAATCACGAGGCTTGGTACGCATTGTATTTGTTATTTTTAACTATTTCAACATAAAGATAATATCAAATTATGTAAAATATCATCTATTTTGTGTATAATATGAGTCAGATCAACGACGGTTTAAAGATTTTTTTGAACAAATCCACCAGGCTAATCAAGAAGTTTATGATTATATGATAGAGATTCCAAAAGAAAAATGGACATTGGCATATGACAGGGGGGAGAGGTATGGACACATGACCACAAACATTGTAGAGTGAATCAATGGTGTCTTCAAAGGGATTTACAAGCTAACTATAACATACGTAGTTCAAGAGACATTATATCAATGTGTGAAGTACTTTGTTGATAGAAAAAAACTAGCATCAGATAGAATACAACAGGGGATAAGTTATGGAAAACACTTTCAACGAGAGATTGAAAATAATATTGAAGAAGCTTTTGGTTATCATGTCTTCTTTTTTTGATGATAAGACTCTATATTTGAAGTTCAAAAGTGTTCATACCCCATCAAAAATCACATCGATGAAAAAGTGGTGGTATTACTAGAAACGAGTCAATGTCAATGTGGAAACTTTCAGGACTTACGGTTTCCATGCACACATGCCATCGTAGTATGTGCCTTTGTGAACATATCATAGAAAGAATATGTTGATCCAGTGTACCAGATATATATTATTTCTAACTGTTATGCTACACCATGGACACCTATTGGGGAGTATCGTTATTTCCCAATGCCCGAAAGCCAACTGATAGTGATACCTGACATCAATCGGTTGCATCCTTGTGGGAGACCGAAGAACAATAGGATGCGTAATGAGATGGACTGGCCTCAAGAACAAGGGAAGAGTTTGAGATGCACCATATGCCATAAAAAAGATCATAACTGGAAACGATTTCCTAACTTTGTTGGGTCGAGTTCACAATCTCATCCACAATGATGTATTGTTTTCATTGTGACATTCTCATATTGTAAATTATATGTTGTTATCTCTTCTTTTTTTCTCGGTTTTCTAAACCCCAAAACCCAAAAGAAGAACACTTAACCCAAAAACATCTTTCCTAAACCTTAATATCAAAATTCTAAACCCTATACCTTAAAACATACACCCTAACCCAAAATTCATAAACCTAAACCCTAAAACCTTACAAAAAATCCAAAAACCTATACTCAGGGAGGGAGTCAATGAATTTTCTATCGCATTCAACATTAAAATTATTTCTTTGGGTTCAACTAATTGAATAAAACAATAAATAATAGTGTAAAAAACAATGATCATAGTGGGAGAGAACATAATCACGAAAAATCATTCATTGGATGTCTAAATCATGAAACCTTATTCAATGAAACCTCGTGTTTATCCTAAGTCACTCATAATTGTTATCAAAACAAGATGACTTTATCCTATACTTGGATTTATTCCCAGGGTTGTCATAGATGTCAGCACATCCTAGTATCCTATGGTTAACTAAACCTTGAACATATAAAAACTATAGTGACAATTAATTTTCATACAAAGATATAAATTCTAAGTAGAATAATGTTCATTAAATAATAGAATGATCTATTCCACAATCATACCGCTCTACTGACTTTGGAAACATAGACACATAAACAACTAATTTATAAAGGATGTACATAGTCTCAAAAAAATTATTCATATCTACCACCCTTCTGAGACATATTAGGCTTCATAAAATGGGGAAAGAAAATATAATAAAGGGTTAAATTAGATGCTCAATAAGGGTAAAAAATAGATATATCATTTGTTCAATTTTCTCAAAATTAGGAACATATTTAGTGTCATATTCCCTAAATAATGTGTTTTAAAAGAGTTTAATTTTTTTACTAAATCACATTTCTTGGCCCTTGGTGTCATTCAAAATATTATCTAAAATCCATTAAGAAATGGTATTACAATAAAAACCTTATACAGTAAATTATTCATACAAAGATAATTTCATTAATAAAATTATTTCACAATATATTTCTTAGATAAAAATACACAAGAATATAAATCATTCCACTTCAAAAGTATCAATAACATATTATTTATATTAGTGTCTTGGATTCTTTTAAGATATATTCCCTTAAAGCATGTATCAATGTTTTTACTTCCACAATTATCATATGTGGGGAAATTCTTAAATGTTGTTTTTAGCATTATTTATTTTTTTCAATTCTTTCCTCTTGTTATATTTATTTAATTCAAAATCAAAATACATGGAGAATTATATTTCTTTTGGTAAAAATAACTTCATAAAACAATGTGAATAAACATGGCATGTCTTGCATTCTATAAGTCATAACATTATGCTGACCATAATGTAATATTTATATTTTACACTTATGACTCATTTCATTTGTTTATATATAGATAGATGATACCATACTACTCACTCAGCAGCATACCCATATTTCCCAGGTCATGTTAGAGGGTGGTCCTGATCGATCGATCAAGGTGCATCGAGTGCACCATTTTCATCACAGGGAGCCTCCACATTCCATTAGACCATACTTGCACCGTGTTGGCTTCTATGGGCTTTTCGTATTGGATTTCATATTTTAAACCATCACCAACTTGCTACCCTCATTGAGAGGTGGAGACCAGAGACACACACATTCCACCCACCTAAGGGAGAGATGACCATCACCCTCTAAGATTTGGCAGTTCTTCTCAGTCATCCTATCTAGGGGAGACCCGTTATTGAACTCACTCATGCAGCTTGGCTAGACCTTTCTCAGCGCTTGTTAGGAATTGAAATTTTTTCCAACAGTGGGGCTACAGATGGAGAGTCCATATTTATGCCTTGGTTAGAGGCACAGATTCCACATTTACCTGATGATGCTAATGAGCAGACTGGCATGCATTATGCCCGTGCATATATATTACGGCTCATTGGCGGGACCATGTGTACTGATCACTTAGGGATGCACATGAACATGTTGTATCTACCCCTACAAGAGGACTTTGATTGGGCCGGGACATACAGCTGGGGATCATCCTGCTTGGCATACACATACAAGGCATTATTCAGGCTATCCCTTAGTGACTGCAAATATCTTAGGGGATGCGTCATCCTTATTCAGATGTGGGCATGGGAGCGTATCCCCGCATTCCTCTCTGTGCTTTCTGGTCCGCCGATCAAGATGGAGGTGTTGTATGATGCTCCACGTGGACGTTGGTGTGATCAGTCATTTCTATTGGTTTCTGATGCTACTAGTAGTTATTGGATTTAATTTCTCATTATTTGTCTCTATCGATGATGTATTTTACAGGTGGTGTCAGCGACACAATTTCAATGCTGTTCTGAGACACCATTTGGGAGTATATCATCTAAAGTTGGACTGTCTCTTACCTGACTAGGTATGTATATACAATATATCACTGTCTAACAAATTTTATAATAACATCAATTTTGGTTTTTAGTTAGGATCTTTTTTGACAAAGTCACATGTCATTTCAGATTTCATGGCTTTCATACTAGAGTATTATGGACTGGTTTCTAGCATACTGCACTGTTGGGATTGATGATGCTAACGCTGTAGTGCCCCTTATTTTCTTCCATATTATTGAGTGGAAGAAGCCTGACAGAGTCATGCCCTAGTATTTATGTGTTCAGCTGATTCCATTGTCGTCGAGACAGACAAAGGAGCTTTATCAGATGAAGCTAACTGGGAGGAAAGATGAGGACTGGCCTTGAGTATATGCTCACTTTATCGACTACTGGCACAGACGTGCAGAGTCTTGTATTCAGGGTGTACCTAAAAAACAATTCTTTCTTTCAGAGAAGGTTGAGTATGATCCACAGTATAGACTAAAGTCTATATTGTATCTTACCCGATACGACAAAGAGATGCAGAGGATGGTAAGTCAATAAATTTTCATTAGTTTGTTTATTGAACTATTTTTTAATTCAATTTGAATCTCTTTACAGGGAAGTCACACAGAGCAGCTTTTTCGCATGAGTAATGAAGAGGATGATGGGGTCTTTAGTCGGGAAACCGTCCATACTGCAGCACTGGAGGTGAGGGTATATTTTTATGCGCTTTCCGAGAGCATCTTTGAGCGTCCGGCCCGGAGAGAGGAGGTTCCTGACCTAGAGGAACATCCTATAGCTACTCCTGGTGTTGAGGATCCATGACCACGACGACGTAGATAGTGTCATGCTGCACGTGAGGCCTCACATGTTCCATAGAAAGAGGTCTACCCTCTAGTAGTCCAGGATCAGCCGATTCAGGATGTGCCTCAGGTGGCATGGGATCTATCTTTCCAGACTGGATATCCACAGTTCTCTCCATATTGGTGTCCAGATCTATCGAAACCTTGGGGTCCAGATTCATCACAACCTTGGGGTCTAGACCCATCACAATCTTGGGGTATAGCTCTATCGCAGTCTTGGGATATAGCTCCATCATAGGCTTGGTTCCCCACTGTGATGATGGTAAGTCCTTCTGCCACCCTAGTGGGAGAAGGATTCAGAGGATAGTACGAGATGCAGTTGACAACTCCTCCCACTAACACATAGATAGATGATACGACAATCGATATTCCAGTGCCTGAGGATCAACCCTCTCCAGGTCATCAGACTCCACTGCGCACTCGACGCAGACGTCCTATTCGCACACCACCATGTAAGATAAAATCTCATCTCAATAGACATAAACATTGATTGTACATGTTCATTTACATGTTTTATGTCTACTGAAATAAAAATATTGTTATTACTATTAACCCTTCTTATATTCTTATCAAGTATTTCAGTTTTCATTTATATTTTAGACACAGTTTATATTTGACAACTTTCAAAGTCAACTACTTGAAACATAGAAATAATTATTAAATTTCAAGTAAATAACTTTAAAATATTAAAAAATATACAGTATAAAAACAATGTAAATAAAATTTAAAAGATATCCTAATCATCTAAAAAGTTTTTGAAAATAAAGAGTTTCATAAATAAAATAAATAAATGATAATGAAAGGAATGTAAGAAAAGTAACTCAGAAGTGAGAGCGAAAAGAATTAATGTTGAGGAGGATCCTAAGTCACATACTTGACTTTGAAATCCTATAAAATATAAACTATAAGATCCGTATAAATAAAAATTTAAAACTCAACTACATATTATATTTTTATCCAATGTTTAAAATTTCATTCATATCAGTCTTATAGTTTATATTATATAGCCTAGCAAAGGCATGTATTTAAAACATTTTTAATTTTCAAGTTGGTGGATTCGGAAACTTATAAATTATTTTTCATCAACATTTTTTAAGTAATTATTTTTATTTTAAACTACCTGTTATATTTTTAACCAATGTTTAAAATTTCATTCATATCGGTCTTATAGTTTATATTATATAGGCTAGCAAAGTCACGTACTTGAAGCATTTTTAAGTTTCAAGTAGGTGGATTAGAAAGATTATAAATTATTTTTCATCAACTTTTTTTATGAAATTATTTTTATTTTCAAATACTTATTACATGTTTAATCAATGTTTAAAATTTCATTCATATCAGTCTTATAGTTTATATTATATAGGTAGAAATGTCACATACTTGAAACATTTTTAAGTTTCAAATAGGTGGATTAAAAATCTTATAAATTATTTTTTATCAATATTTTTTAAGAAATTATTTTTATTTTCGACTACTTTTTATATTTTTAATCAATGCTTAAAATGTCATTCATATCAGTCTTATAGTTTATATTTTATAGGTTATCAAAGTCACGTACTTGAATAAAAGATAAATTATGTTGAAACATTAAGTTTTATTTATATATATATATATATATAACCATAAAAACATAATAAAAAAACATTAAAATTTAAAATATATAAAAAAACATAATTAAAATAGATTTTTTTTATTGTTTTAGGGAAAAGGCGGCATTAACAATACAGCCTTGAAGATGTATTTTTTTTAAAAATAACCTATATCGTGTTAATTTTTTTCACAAAACCTATAAAAAAACTCGTGATTTTCATCCCACTGAAAATCCCAAGCTAACTGAGAAGAAACAGTGTTGTCGGTTGATGAAGATCTTACCCTTGCATGATGAACAATATTTGAAGCTAACTGTGCGATAAAGATGACCAGAGAAGAAGCTATACCGCCTGTTCCGATAACGCTATCCCACTATTGAAGCCGAACTGAAGGCCTCTGTAGAAGCTGACTTCACCGCCCTATTGAAACCAAAGCTCACTAGTGACACCTCGATCATAGTTCAGAATAATACCAAAGCTATACTATCCTATGACATGATTTACAAGAACCTAACCTACATCAGAGCTATGAGTTTATAACGAAGCCCTTGATTCCAAACCAGAACTACTGAGCCACGTCATATTATCACGGAGGATGAATAAGATCTGAAGTCGACCGATCTTGGAGAAAATCCACGCCATCCATTCTAGATATGGAACAATGCTGATTGAAGATGCCACCAAAACTGAGTCAATCTACCTGACAACGATGGAGTGAAACTAAAATTTTTATTTGATGGCTATTGCCTATGCTAATGTGCAGATATTCTGAAAACGGTGGGGCCATGAGACATCCCCACTCACCGACTGCAAGTGCGATGACTCCCACACACCAACTACTCTATCAATTTTCTCAATAAGCCTAACAAGCTGCTATTCGAACCAAGAGGCACTGACCATCCTCCTTCGCACCCACATTTTCATGGTCCTATCTGTTTGACCTGATACTAAAACTTAACATCCTTAAATGCTCATGGAAGATCCAAACAAAATGAAAACATCAGCCATTAACTGAACTTAGAGTTGAGATATATTAAGCTCGAGATGTGCATAACTAAATACGAGTACATCACTGATCAAGTTACCATCCCAAGACACTGTTTAATAAGTTTTTGCAAGTCCAAAACCCAAATTCTAAATGGGACTCCTTGACGGTATGCACAATTCTAAGATCACACCAAACAATAATATTTAGAATAATGTATCTATTGGGAAAAATCTCAAAGATTTCCACCGGATCCATGAAACACAGAAACAATTAAGTTTCAATTTTTCTCATACCTCTATAGACTCGATCGTGGAATAAGAATATTCACTCAGACACTCTAAACTAAATCGATAATAACCCATGAAGTAGTGTACATGGAACCCATCCAAGGAAGGAGAATATTGATGCACTGAAAGCGAGGAAGAATGTCACTATCTGTAAATAATTCTTCTATTTACCACTTTGAAATGATTCTTCACCTAATGATCATAGTTACTTCAATTTCAATATTAATACAGTTTCATTCTGGTCAATTGTGTTGTTCTTTCTCTCCCTTTATTCTTCATGTTTTTCACCCACTGTGAAGTCCCATGAACTCACAAACTCTCAATGATGAGAGGCTAACCCAAAGACCACACTTCAAATGAAACTAGTGATGCAGTGTCCACACAAATTTCCTAATTTCTTCTATTTTGTTATTTGGATATTTTGATAGTGAGAGGTTGAGGAGACGATCATATCACATGTCTCTCACCCTTTGATTTTCTTTCGTATCATTGAACACTCATTCCTATCCCACTATTTATATCAATGTTGTACGGTGAGATTAGTGATCTAAATGGAAGTTGGATCACGATTGTGACCCATTTGAGAGAGTGATGAGCTAGTGAATTAGGATCTTCTCCTTATGTGTGATGTTCATTCACACAATTTAAGTAGTAAGATTGTGTGTAGCCAATTGACACACACAGAGAATAGGATTAAAGGGTCAAGGTTGTGAGACACCAAAGGATCAAAAACTTGAATCCATGGGTGTCTCCATTTCAGGCATCTGTTCCATTTTTCATTTTCATTTTTCCTGTTTTTATTCTCCAAAACAACCACCCCCATTGATCTTCTATTTAAAAACATTAAAAAAAAATATATAAATTATTAAGAAAGTAGAACTCCCAATCTCTACTCCTTGAGAGACAATCATGGTCATACACTAGGCCTTATTAGGAGTAAATATAAATTTTGTTCAGATGAGGCCCGCGATAACCGCTCGATCAACTTGGCACCATTATCGGAGAGAAGGGTCCACTTTTCACTATCTTAAACACAATTGTAATTAGTGTTTTTCTTTATTTTTATTTGTTTCCATTTATTTATTTCTTCTTTTCTCCTCTTTGGGACAAGCAGTTAAGGGTGACTGATAGAGACATGAGCACAGGGGAATAAAAGGAATAAGGGAGAATCTTCTATAAGGGAAAAATGGTCATATGAGGGATGGAGTAAGTAGGGTTTAAAAGGTGAGAGAAGAGGATACAAGGAGATGACCATTGAGGTTTAGACATGAGTGAAAGTGCCTCCTGATTTTTTCCTCTTCCTCCATTCTTATTCTTCCTAATTTGTTCTTCCTCGCTCCTCTATTCTATCAATTGGTCCATCCTATCACTCGATTCCGTGACCTAATCTCAGCTCTGAATGCTTTTTTTTGAGACATCCACTCCCTTGGACGCACGACATATTATTTCCATTATTCTTCCACCGACGAGCCTTAGAGACACACGACCAGGGACTTCGTACAACGACGATGCAAGGGTAGTACCGACATAAAGTGACGTGGCATGTAAATGCATTGTGAAAACTATCCTCTTTCAGGCTCATGAAAATTACATGCCATTGTGACAACAATGTCACATGATAGGAGGAGTCGACTACTGTTTTTGACCACCACCACCACTTTCCGTAGCAGTAGAAGACCCATTCCAGCTACTGAAGAGGCATTCACTACTGCATGCACTGTAGGAGGAGATCACACTTGGAACTATTGTTTGCATAGGAGGGGATCACGCCTAGACCTTTTGATCACGTAGTAGGAGGAGGCCTCAAGTTTTATTTCTCACGGGAAATGTAGAGGTACCAAATAAAAGAAATAAAAAAACATTACAGAAGGAGTTGACCTATACCCCTAGTTTTGAAGTAGAGATGGTGTGTAGCTGGATGTGAACATTGAGAGATAAATTTTCCCAGGTGGAAAGTGTGTTGCTAATTTTTACCAACATGTGGACTTATCTGTGAAAATAATTGTGCAACAGAGGAATGATGATGAAGGATAAACTTTCAAAACTATAACAGATCAATGTTATGCTAAAATAGGACCAAAAAAGGTGGGGGAAGTGACAACAGGAGGAAGATGGATTACCGAAAAAACAAATTTCATTCTAGGAGGGCTTTGATGTGCCAGCGTTCAAAGGATTAGACCTAAAGGGATGGCTCACTCAAGTGGATATCTAATTCTGCTATCACCAGATCCCAGAGAATTTAAAGGTACCTCTGGATCAGGTCAGTATGATGGGAGTACTAAAATATTGGTTCAATTTCATAGTGGAATTACATTGGAAATTAACACAGACAATATTTGAAGATGAATTACTAGAGAGATTCTATGAGAGAGAGTTTCAGAATCCTTTCACAGAGCTGGATAAAACTACTTGTGACATGTAGCCACCACAAATCATAACCACATCAGACTGTAAACCAATCAGAGTCAAACTAAGAGGAAACCAATAACAAACACCAACAATTTTAGGGACAAATTCATCAACTTTTGGATTCAAAATAGAAAAGCAGCATGATAAACCACTTTCTCAATCATCTACATTGCTTATGAAAGATTCCATGATGCATGACATACTCGAGGAGCAGGGGTGTGTCATAGAAACTCTTTCTAGTTATGTGCCAATGGAGGATATAGTTTCAAAAATTATAAAATACTAGGAATAATTCCACCAATCTGCAGACGGTATAATGCAACAAAGGGAGATGTCACTGCAGAATATGTCTGGAACTTTCACATCTGAGGGGATGCACCATTGTGGGATGAAGGGACAACAAGAAATCACATTGACACCTATTGATATTCAAGAATCAGACTCACCTAAAAGATGAATCTACAAGACGGTGACATGGGAACATTCATAGGTATATGAAATATTTTTTTGTGTGCTTTTGATAGAGGGGACTCCCCTCCTACATCTATCCAAATTATGCCTGAAATGGAGAGATATGCATCCACTTTTTAGCCTGGCGAGTATGTTATGGATAGTTGTGTCACATCTAGGAGATTTCCTAGCAATTCAGTGATGTATGCGTGCATCGCCAACAATTTCTATAGGACCATGTAGCCTAAAGGACCTTTTTGAAAATTTCATGGAAATTTTGTGCAGATAGGGAAAAATACATTCAATCTATTTTTCTTATTCTTGAGTACAATACTGGTTTTCAAGGAAGAGTGGAGAATAGAATGAGGAGGGAATAATTTTGTTTTTAGTTTTTCTATTTGGGATTAGGAGTTGGCTGTTGAGGCTTGGGAAGGAGTGCAAGTGCCTCCTGATTTCTTCTTCCTTCATTATTCTTTCCCATTTATTCTTCAATTCTCTGTCTATAATTATATTTCAATTTGGTAATATACAATTATTCGATCCTTAGTTTCTATTAGTGACCATACTATATAATGGATCATGAATTTTATGACCAGATTAAAGTGATTGGAAAAATCGAAGAATTCATGAACTCACACATTGCCCATTTATTTTCTGACTAATTTGTTTTACATATGTCCTATAGGTGCCTAGGGAGGAGAAACACACAAAAAAACCAATACACAGCTATATTTTATGAGGAAGAATCCAAGAAGAAGAGAATAATAAAAGTTAGATTCAAGAAATGATTGATAAATTGGCTCAACTCAACAAAGATTCCTCGATGTAGGAAAAAAAGCATGAAAAACCCCTCAACCTAGAAGAATCAAAGAACCTACAATATGACCTCAAAGACACATTTCAATATCCTATGGAACAAGAAGAAGAGGAAGAATATTAGGAGGCAGTGCAAGATGAATATAAAATAAATTTCCAAATTATCATGAAAACCATGGTGAATATGGAACTTGGAGATATTTAAGAAAATGAAAAAGTACCCTTATTCACCCCTGAACTCATTATCTTAGTGGATTTTTACATTGAAGATGAATTAAAATCTAAAATCATTGAGGAAGACTCTTTACTAGACTTTTCTTTCTTTGATTTTATTGAGACTAAACTATCTTCTAACTTCCCTTATGTTATATAAAAAATTCAGAAATCTGGTTATAGGACTTGGATAAAAAAGATGGAGGAATTATTGAACTTCACTTTGGAGAGGGAGTGGAATAACCAGTATGAATACCCACTGAGATTGAATAGGGAGTTGGAAAAGACAACCAATTTAACTTTGAGAAATCCTTTCAAGAAAAACCAGATGATAAACTACATCCTGGAGTAACCAATGCTCCATTAGTAGGGTTCCCAAGTGTTTCAAATAATGAAGAGAAGCTTGAAGGTCCAATTCTTTCCACCATAATTATAGAAAAATTCTAAGAGGCATCTCACCTGCATAAAAACTAGAACATAAATATTAAATAATTGAGGGAAATTTAATTACCTTGACCAAATTTCAATCAAATTTATATTAATTTCATTATGATTTCCCTACTTATAAAACTGCTAATTCAACACTAATTTAACTTTCCTAGACAAACGAAGAAGAAAAGTTGAATGAAGAATTTTTCAACTATCTCTGGAAATCTTGTTTGGAAGAAGATAAACCAATCACTGGATAACCTTGAAAATACCAGATAAATATATCCTGAGACTTGTGAGGAATCATTTACCCCCTAAACTTCACACCAAACATCAACTGGGGGGAGAAACAATAGCAGAAGAAGAATTCTTAGTGGCACCTCATGAAGAAATATAAAATATGTATGCACATGAAGGTAGATATTCTGATTTAAACTCAACTTGTTTTGATTTTATTCAGTATTAATTATAAACTGACTCTCCCTTTGATGAATATTGTGAATTCGAATTAATGGAGCTACCACTAGATTATGAAAAGGATATGACTACTATATAAGAAACCAAGGAGACTTCATACATTCCTCTTCCACCACATTTTATTAGATACATCACAATGCTCGAAGTGTAGATATGAAGTACTCTATCAAAGGGGACATGCAAGAAGAATTAGGGATCAGTAGATTTGGAAGGAACTGAATACAGTGGTTCTAATCACAGAAACCCCATCCTCCAATGGATTTGGGATTACCGACTATTCAGCCATGGGAAGTCTAACTAAATCCCCTCTTGGCAAGGATACCCCAAGATTCTCCTCCCTTTTTTTCTATTTGTGTTTTAATAATAAATGTATGTGTCCAATTCTATTTTTCTATAGGTTTTCCCTAAATGGAAAAAACATGGGAGGCTAGCTCAAGGCTATCTACATTCATATAAACCCTATCTTATGATGGATTGGGGAGCACCACAAGATTATCCAGCTATGGAAAGTCTTATTTCTACCCGTTTTGGGAAGGATAACCCAATATTATCCTCCATCTTTTTTTGTTTGTGTTTTAATAAAAATTTTATGTATTTAAATATATTTTTCTATAGGTTTTACCTAAATGGACATAACTTAGAAGGCTAGATCAATGCTATCTACAATCACCCATGAGAGATCTTACCACAAACATACTAGAAAAATAACACAAGGTTTTCTCTATTCTTTTTCAATGTTTACTCACTGTAATTTTATGTATTCTGATGGAATCTAAGTGATAAGTGTAGAACAATTGTGGGGGATGATATTCAAACCTTTCTTGGAATAGTTTTAAATGTTTTTTAAGAAATGTTTTTTAGAATATTTAAATAAACAGAAGTTTTTTGATTATGGTGAATCTATTTTAAAAAATATTATAAAAGATAAAAAAACATAAATAAAAAATTTGTTCTATTTCTAAATATTGAAAAAACATTTGTATAATTTTTTCTTGATTTTTCAATTTTTTTAACTCAGTTTTTTTCTTTCTTAGTTTGAAAATACCATGCTAAAGTTAAAAAATTCATTGGTTCTGAAATTGTTATACTTAGATTATTACTGAGTGAATTGGTTGCGATTTTCCTAGATGTTTGATTTTAGATTTAGGAAAAAGGGAGTGTGAGTGAAAAGTGTTTTGTGGAATCAGAATTATAACTTGATGTCACTAAATTTTTTGAACATAATATTTGGTAACTTGACTTATATGAAAGAGAACACTATAGGAAGACAACTCAAAATAAATTTATATAATTCCTTTGAACTTAGAGTAAAGCAGACAATTAAGATCGCATGGTGAATCTCTAAGACATTTGGCATCGATTATGATTAAATCCCACTGTATATATTTCAATAAGTTATTTTTCACAGTATTTTACAGGTACATGGTTGTAAAAAATTAATTTTTTTAGAAAACAAACAAAGTGTCTAAGATCCAAACACAAAATCATTTAGGTGAGGGGAATATTGAACCCAAATGAACAAGGGGACAATTCACTTATAAAAAATTCATTTGAGTTGTGTCAATGTAGTGAAAAATTGAACTTTGGTATAAGAAACATAGTATAATGAAAAAAAAATTAATCAATTTCTGTTAAAACATTGATTTCACTTAAATCTATTTTGATCCACTCATGAAATTCAAACCTTGATTGAATTTAAGTGATAAGTGAATTGAAATCACATATGAGGCATGATAATTCAAACACTGGTTGAATCTGTGTTTATTTCTTCTGAGGATGTATATTTAGATCTAGGTAGGATGAACCTTGTATTTTCATTTTTATTAAATGAAATTCAATGATTAAATTGTCTTGGAGTGTAATAGTTCAAGTGCAGGGTAGTGACGTGAGTGGAAAATTTCAACATTTTTTGTATGTTATTCATTGAAAATACTCCTAATTTTATCAAAACCTTCATGATTTTTTTTATTTTTATTGAAATTAAAAATTATCAAACTTAATTGATAAATGACTCAATTATTGTTTTTGAATGATTTATTAATTTTTGATAGAAAATATGAGGAAAAGCTTTTTTTTTGAAATTGAAATTGAAATTGTTTAAAAATGAATTTTAAATTTCTAATTTCTAATTTAGATTAGAGTGAGATTTTTAATTGTAGAAATTGATATTGTTTTGAAAAAATAAAATTTAAAATTAGTTGATTTAAATTAATTTTAAATGAATTGAGAATTATTTGGTTGAAGGATGAAATTATTATTTTTTATTGTTTTTTTGAAATTAATTGGGAAAAATACCGCATAAAGAATTTTTTTGTTGAAATACATGTTGGAAATGCAACAGTCTCAAAGCAACAACATGAAGTATGATCTCAAAGATGACCAGGCTTAGAGAAAATCAGTGACATCTTGGGTAGATCTTGAATAAAGATGATTAAAGATTCCACCAGACCAGTGTCAATATGCCTAAGAATGATGGAACAAAACATATATTTTTATTTTATTGCTATTGACTATGCTCCTATTTAGGTATTCTGAAAATGATGGGGCCACATGATATACTCACTCACCGACCACAAGTGTGAAGGCTCCTGCACACCAACTGGTTGATCAATTTCCCTAATAAGCCCGACAGTATGCTATTTGAACCAAGAGGTTTTGATCATCCTCCTTCATACATGCATTTTCATGGCCACATTAGTCCTAACCAGTACTGCACCATAACATCTAGCCATGATCATGGACGACCCAAAAAACATGAAAACATTAACCAACAACTGGACTTTAATTTCAAACACATTAAGCTCAAGATATGCAGAACTAAGGACATGTGTAGCAGCAATCAAGTTACCCACCCAAGACATTGTGCAATACGTTTTCATGAAGCTAATACTTGAATCCAAAATGGTCCCACTTGCTTGCATGTGAAATGCTAAAATAATTACTCACATGATGTCGAAAAACAAAATTTTTCACTACACCTGCTAACGCATTTGCTGAAAAAATTCTCAAAGAGTTCCACTGGATCTGCAAAGTGTATAAACGATTATGTTTTGATTTTTATCACACCTGTACAAACTCAGTCATGGTTGGAATTCTTCCAACAAGAAGATTCTCTTAGAATCTCTCAACTACTCATGACCCTTAAAGATGTGCATATGGAACCCATCCAAGGATAATCTCACTGCACTGAAAGTGAGGAAGAATAATTCCACCGTCTATAAATAATTCTCCCATTCCCCAATTTGAAATTATTTATAAGTGAATTATCATGGATAGGATCTTCTATAATTTCTTTTTGTAGTTTTGATTTTAATAAATTTTCATTAATTTTAATTGTGTTGTCCTTTATCTCCCATTGTTTGTCGTGTTTCTCACCCACTGTGAAGTCCTATGATCTCTCAAACTCTCAATATTGAGTGGCTAACATGAGGATCACCCATTATAGGAAACCAATGATGCAGATACCACACCCCAAACCTAATTTATTCTATATTGTTTTGTGGATATCTGGATAGTGGGAGGATGAGGAGATGGTCATACCTCGTGTCTCTCACCCTACGATTTTCTTTCGTATCGTTGAACACTCATTCATATCCTATTTTTTAGATAAATGTTGTACGATGAGAGAAATGATCAGAATGGATGATGGATCATGATTGTGACCCATTTGGGAGAGTGATGGGGTGATCACATAGTAGTTTCTCCTTGAGCGTAATGCTCATTCAACCAATTTAAGAAGTAAGATTATATGTAGTCTATGTAGCCAATTGACACACACATAGAATAGAATTCAAGGGTAAAGTCTATGAGATAAGGATAAAAAATTTGAATCCAATAGTTTCACTCTTTCTTGCATCCATTTTATCCAGCATTTTCATTCTTCTTGTTTGCATTCATAAAAAAACCACATTCATTGATCTCCTGCTTCAAAAAATTTAAAAAAATTCATAAATGATTAAGATAGTGAAACTCCTTAGCCCTATATCCACTTATAGAAAAACTATTTTTATGGTGCAGTTTTCATGTCGGTTATTTATAACTAACATGGAAATCTAGGTATATGATTTTTTCACTTCGGTTTTATTAAAACCATCCTAAAAAATAGAGATCTACCATTCTTTCAAGTTGGTTCTATAATTTAACCCACATGAAAGATCAATTTTTTACATCGATTATAGTATAATTGATGTGAAAGAGAAGAGAATATCCATTTTTCACATCAGTTATATTCTAACCGACATGATTTTTTTAAAAATTTATTAATTGACCAAGGGTTTCATTACGAGGTCTTCCATTATCATAATGAAGCTCTCATTTTTCTCTCGCCAAAGTACTAACTCTCTAGTTTCTTCGATCTGGTGGTCCAAATCTCGCATTACGATCTAAATTGATCAATGGGGTTTTGTCGACCTCGAGTTACCCATTGAAGATAGATCCAAAGTAAGTCTGAAACATTTTTGTTTCCTTCTTTTCAGTCATTCTTTGGATTTGAATTTCTAACCGTGTTCTTCATTCTCACATTACCATCTTCATACATTTGAGTTTTTTCAGCTTCATCATTGCATGTTCGATTATAGATTTTCTCATCTCCAACTAGCTCACATGAAGGTTTGAATATCTTTTATAATGTGTTAATTAGTTGTTCCTGATTTTATTTCCAATATGAATTAGTTGTTCCTGGTTTTATAATCTGTTAATTAATTGTTATTGATTTTATTTCTGGTATGAATTAGTTGTTCCTAATTTTATAATGTGTTAATTAGTTATTCCTAATTTTATTTCTAGTATGAATGAGTTGTTCTCTTCAATTTAGTGATATTGAATTCCTTTTTTGGAAGTTATAGTGATTTTATAAATGAGACTCATGAAAATTTTGAGACTATGAGCATATTTAGTTGGTGTCTTTATGCATGGTCATGTGTCTTAATGGTACTATAGGGCATTGAAAAAGGGTTTAATGATTGATGGGTCTACTTCTTAAAGTATCAGACCAACAAGGTAACCTGTTAGGGAATACTATATACTATATGAAATCCCATGAAGCAAGGTTTAATGTGACATTTTTTTAAACTAAGACTCAATTTAAGATTAGATTATATTATTAATTACAACATAAAATAAATTTTTTATTTTTTAAATAATCAACTGTGAATTAGTTGTTCTCATTTTATATATTTTTTATGGATATCATTATACATATTTTTTTTATAATTTCATAAGTTTATATTCATTTATTTTTAATTGAGACATTTTTTAAAGGAATCTATTTTGTAATTCCTTCTACATGAAAGAATTTTCTCAACAAAATTTTCTATTTTCATTCTAATATTTACATTCTCAGTTTTCTATATTTTTTGATATCATTTCTAATATCAATATTTTATAAATTACTACCTTTGTTTTTGATATTTATTTTCAATATTTTTTATATATAATGAATTGAAGTTGGATTAATGTACCTCAAATAGGTGCTGAATATGAGGATGGTATCGATGCTTTTTTGGAATTTACTAAACATAATGTTCCAAAAGATGACATGTTTTTATATCCATGCCTAAAATGTTTAAATTTGAATAAGTTGAAATGGAGAGAGATCAAAGATCATTTAATTTTTCATGGTTCTAATTCGAGTTGCAACCCTTGGATTTGGCATGGTGAAACCGAGTAGAATTTCAAATATATTAATGATGGTGCTTTGCAATATGATAAATCTGATAAACTTGATGAAATGATTCATGATATTAAATTAGAGGTAATTTAAAAACAACCGACAATTGAGCATTTATATGATGATGCTAAAAAACCATTTTATCCAAGTTTTATGGAATATATAGTTTTATTGATGGTGTTGAGATTGATAAACCTAAAGGAAAAACATGGATAGAGTGACAAGAGTTTTACAGAGCTGCTACAATTGTTGAAAGAAATTTTTCTTAAAGACAATGATCTTCCAGATTAACATTATAAGGCCCATAAAATATTATGCTCGATGTAATTGGGGTACAAGAAAATACATATCGGACCAAATGAATTTGTTCTATATAGGAAAAAATATGATTTTTTGTTAGAGTGTCATGAATGAGGGACATCATGGTATAAGTTAAAAGAAAAATCACAGGATGATTTAGAATTTTCAGAGACCCCTTCCAAAGCATTTTGGTATCTTCCTATAATTCCTCATTTGAAACGTTTATTTGATAATTCACATGATGAAAAAAGATTTAGATGGCATTCTGATGAGCAAATATGTGATGGAAAAATACGGTATCCTACTGATTGTCCGCAGTATAAGAAAATTCACTAGTGCAGAAAACGTTATTTACATCACCATTTTTTACGTCGGTTATATATAACCGACGTGAGAATATGTGAAATGTGGTTTTTTACATCGGTTATTTAACAACAGATGTAACAAATGCGTTGAGTATCTTTTTAACGTCGGTTATTTTAATAACCGACGTTACAAATCACGCGTGTTCGGTTTTTACGTCGGTTATTTTATAACCGACGTAAAAAACCAAAGTGTGGGGGTTTTTTATGTCAGTTATTTGATAACTGACGTAAAAAATGAGATATCTAGGCATTTTTTATGTCGGTTATTTTATAACCGATGTAAAAAACCAAAGTGCGGGGGGTTTTTTACATCAGTTATAAAATAACCGACATAAAAAATGAGTTATCTACGGGTTTTTTACGTCAGTTATAAAATAACCGATGTAAAAACCCCCCTGCTCTTCGGTTTTGTTATGTCGGTTATAAAATAACCGACGTAAAAAATGAGATATCTATGAGTTTTTTACGTCAGTTATTTTATAACCGACATAAAAAAACCAAAGCGCAGGGGGTTTTTTACGTCGGTTTTCAAATAACCGACGTTATAAATTTAAAAAATAGTTTATAACGTAGGTTATTATATAACCGACGTTATAAAACATTTAAAAAATTAAAGCCCCGTGGACTGTCATTTACGTTTTTTCGATCGACAGTCCACCTGCTCGTCTCTCTCGCGCAGTAAACCCTAATCAGCTCGTCGATCAACCTGCGTTAAACTCATTTTGGCTTCATCGTTTATCATCTTTAGTATCCTCGGATCTATCATCTCAACTCGCAATACTCAAGTAAGCATTCCACGAATTTATTTCGTTCGTTTTTTTTCCGGATAGTCTATATTTATGTTTTGCGATTTTTTTGTTTAAACTAGGTTAGATTCTTCCATTTTGAACCCTATTACATATTTTTTTAATATTGTTGGCACCGGACATTCGTTTTTATCTTGAGTGTCTTGTTTTTGTATTTCTTTATAAAACAAATTTTGATATATTACCTTGAATTTAATGACTCAAAATCCTCATATGTTGGAAACATATTTGGGGTTATTTATTGAAGGACTATGGCGCGATTAAGGAAAGATTTGGAATATTTCCTGATTTGATCGGTTTGAATTTCATTATCAAAAAGAAATTTGAGGTATGGTTGATTCATCCATTCCTTTTATCCTATATTTCATTTAACTCTCAAGTTCATCTAACAATTTTTAGTTTGATAACCAATAATGTTTATGTGATTAGAGAATTAAAAGAAATTATCATCATATATAGTGAATCATCCTTATTGAGTGTCTTATCATAGAATAGGAATCAATCATCCATATTGAAGATGTCATTTTTTTAGAAAACAAAAACCATTAATGTAAACCATTTATCATTCATTAATTGAACTAAAATAAATATTTACACATGAGTTATAATGGAACATAATAAAATAAATATTTTTCATTCACCCACATAGAGTCTAATAAATCTATGATAAACCATTTGTTTTCTTTAATGGAAACAAATTCACTTTTACCCACTTTGTATTTTTAGAAGACACTAAACTCCCTTATAATTTCACCCTTCTGGGAAGTATTAAACATCATTATATCCCTTTAAAAAATCTAAATGTCACAGAAATATCGTGCACCCATTTTGTCTTATAGGACTCTACTATAGACAAGTATACCATTTTTTATATTATTAGTTATGATAAACTCTATCATAACATCATTAATATATGTTTATAAAAATGGGAATATCACAATTCTCATGATTTTAGTTGAGAATAATGATAATGTTTTTTATTAATGTTAATATAGACATGGGTAATTTTACAAAAAGAATGTGAACTTGAATAATGAATGTTACTTATATGTATTTCACAAGATTTTTTGATTTTATGTCACAAAACTAATTGATGATCGAATACAACAAATAATTGCACCACCAACCAAACTAAAACCAGTGTATTGTTCTATTTTAGAAATTCAGGATTCAATCAATGAGATTGTGATTTATTTATTTTTTAGAGTTTCTGAATCAAGATACTAGATTCTATTTCAAATGGGTATTTGTTTGTTTTTTGATGTTTCAAAATTTTATTTTATGTAGGTTTTTCTTTTTCATGGATTACTTCATAAATTGGTCTCGGTTCATTTGATTTTGTGTTTCCTTTGACACCATCCCCCATCAATGACTATGATCTCTCATTCCTAGTTTTTCTCTAATTTTTCTCTCATACACCTTTTGGATTTGATGGTTGATTACAAAAATATTTATTCAAATATTTAAGCTGGATTATATGCATTTTTTAGGATTATATTGCTGTTTTATGCCACTATTTATTATTCTATCCAATACTAAGACCCTTTCTAGTAAGAAAAATTTCATAAGAAATACGATTGGACTCTTCATCATATTTCATGAAACATTTTTAATAATTTCACGTTTTAAAAAAAATGTTATATCAAAGATGTAGAAACGGGTGGTGTCCGGGGGGGGGTGTCCAAGGGGGTGGGTGGGTGTGAGTGGCTGTCCACGGGGGTGGGGGCCTGTCCAGAGGGTTTTGGGGGTTGTCCAGGGGGGTGGGGGCTGTCCAGAGGGTTGGGGGTGTCTAGGGGGGTGTTGAAGGGGTAGGGGTGGGGGGTGGTGTCCAGGAGGGGTGGGGGGTGCTGTCTAGAGGGGTGGGGGGATGTCCGGAGGGTTGGGGGTGTCCAGTGGTGGTCCAAGGGGGTGTGTGGGTGTGGGGGGCTGTCCAAGGGGGTGGGGGCCTATCCAGAGGGTTTTGGGGGTTGTCCAGGGGGTGGGGGGTGATTCTCAGGTTTACTCTATTTTCTCCAATTTTCTATCAACTATGTAGGCGGCATGGTTTTCTTTGATTCAATGAAATTTAAAACTATTATATCTAACTATATTTTGTTTTAAAAATAATATTCAAGAATATTTTCTTAAATACCCAAAGATTTGTTTTATATTTTAAATTGTTTTACATTCAAATTATGATTTTTTTCATATAAACATATATTTGTCTTATCTTAAAAATATATATTTTTTGTTGATATTTGTTATAGATAATAATGAGTCGAAGTTGGATTACGACACATCGAATGAGAAATGAATTTGAGGAAGGTGTTGATGCATTTTTGGAATTTGCAAAACGAAATGTTCCAAGTAGTGACATTTTTTTCTGTCCATGCCTGAAATTTTTGAATATGAAGAAGTTGAAAAGTAGAGAGATAAAAGATCATCTGATTTGTCATGGTTTTAATCCGAGTTATATCCCTTGGATTTGGCATGGTGAAACTGGATAGAATGTCACTAATAATGATGATTCGCAAGATGGTAACTCCGATGGAATTGAAGAAATGATTCGTGATATTGTAGCAGAACAAATTGAGATAGAACCGACAGTTGCACATCTATATGGTGATGCTGAAAAACCATTATATCCTGGTTGTACAGATTTTATGGTTTTGTCAGCAGTGTTAAGATTGATTAACCTAAAGGCGAAACATGGATGGAGTGACAAAAGTTTTACAGAGCTACTACAATTGACGAAAGACATTCTTCCAAAAGATAACGATCTTCCAGATTCACATTACAAAGCCAAGAAAATATTATGCCCAATGGGATTGGGATACAAGAAAATACATGCATGTCCGAATGACTGCATTATATATAGGAAGGAATATGAATTTCTGTCAGAGTGTCCTAAATGTGGGACATCACGCTATAAGGTGAAAGAAAAATCACAGGCTAGTGTAGAGATTACAAAGCTCCCTTCAAAGGTATTTTGGTATCTTCCTATAATTAATCATTTCAAACGTTTATTTTCTAATTCACATGATGAAAAAAGGTTAAGATGGCATGCTGAAGAAAGGGTATGTGATGGAAAAATACGTCATCCAGCTAATTGTCCACAATGGAAGAAAATTGATGCGCAGTATTCTACATTTGGAAATGAAATTAGAAATCTCAGACTAGGGTTGTGCATAGATGGAATGAATCCATACTGAACCCTCAGTAGCACACATAGTTCATGGCCTATTTTATTGGTAATTTACAACCTCTCTCCTGAAGTTTGTATGAAGTGAAAATATGTCATGTTGAGTATAATGATCTCTGTTCCAAAGCAACCCGGTAATGATATTGATGTTTACTTGTCACCGTTGATTGATGATTTGAAATTGTTATGGGATGATGGTATTAGGGTGTATGATTCTTATAAAATGGAATATTTTCAACTGCATGCAGTGCTTCTGTTCACTATAAATGACTTCCCAGCGTATAGAAATTTGTCTGGATACAGTGTTAAAGGGCATAAAGCATGTCCAATTTTCGAATAACAGACGTCATATTGTCAATTGCATCATGGGAGGAAAACAGTGTACATGGGTCATCGAAAGTTTTTGCCTATGGAACACCCTTATAGAAGACTAAAAAAGGAATTCAATGGCTCAAAAGAATTTGATACTGCTCCAAATCCTTTATCCCCTGATCTGTATTTTGAGAGGGTGAAAAACCTTGACGTGACATTGGGAAAGACACAAAAATCTGGTAATTATATACATATTTGGAAGAAAAGGTCAATTTTTTTTGAGCTACCGTATTGGAGGTATCATGAAGTTAAACATAATATTGATGTCATGCACGTGGAGAAGAATATCTATGATTCTTTGATTGGAACATTGTTAGATATTAAAGGAAAGACTAAAGATGGGTTGAATGCAAGATTAGACTTACTATCAATGGGAATATGTTTGGAGTTATCTCCCACTCCTAAAGGAAGACAAACATTTCTTCCCCCGGCTTGTCATACATTATCGAAGAGGGAGAAAATTAGCTTCTGTCAGTATCTTCATGATACCAAAGTGCCTCAAGGTTATTCTTCTAATGTAAAAAAAATTGTCTCATTAATGGACTTGAAGTTGATAGGTATGAAATCACATGATTGTCACATCATGATGCAACAAATTCTACCAGTTGCATTGCGTGGAATATTGCCCATTCGTGCCAGAAAGACTATAATGAAGTTGTGTTATTTTTTCAATTCAATTTGTAACAAGGCGATTGATGTGAATGCTTTGAACATTTTTTGGAAAAGGATGCAATTTTTATACTTTTTCAATTGGAAATGTATTTTCCTCCAATTTTTTTTTGATATAATGGTGCATTTAATGATTCATCTGGTTCGAGAAATAAAGATTTATGGACCTATATATCTTTGTTGGATGTATCCTTTTGAAAGGTATATGAAAATATTAAAGGGGTATGTTAAAAATCTATATCGACCTGAAGCCTCCATTATTGAAAAGTATATTTCTAAGGAGGTATCATAGTTTTGTACGAGCTACTTGGCTGCGGCTCAACACATAGGTTTGCCTCTATCTCGCCATGAACGAGTTAATAATGAGGGAAAGGGGATTCGCGGCTTGAAAGTCAAATCATTGTCAGCTGAACAGATGAAGAAGTTAGAATCATACATCTTGAATAACATAGTTGATTCTCAACTGTATATCACATTTCATATTATTGAGTTGAAACAATGTCATCCAAAGCAGAAAGAAAAGTGGATTTTGAATGAGCACAACAAAATTTTTTTGTCATGGATTAAAAAGACTTTGCTTGGTAGATCAGATATATCAGAGACATTAAAATGGATAGTGGGTGGTCCATGTTTAAATGTGATAACATGGTTCGGTTATGACATTAATGGTTATACATTTCATACGAAAGCTCAGGACAACAAAAGTGCAGTTCAGAATAGTGGTGTATTGGTGTTTGCAGAAGCAATGCATTTTTCGAGTGCTAAGGGCAAAAACCCAATTTCTGCATCAAGTGCATATTATGGAGTGATTGAAGACATATGGGAGGTTGATTACTTTAAAATTAAAGTTCCTGTTTTTAACTTTAAATGGTTTAACGGTAACAACAGTGTCAGACACGATGAATTTGGAATGACACTTGTTAATCTGAATAGATAGGAAGACACAACTGATTCTTTTATAATGGCAACACATGCAAAACAAATTTTATATGTAGTTGATCAATCAGATATGTAGTGGGCTGTTGTTTTACAAGGGAAAAAACAATATGTTGGTGAGGATGAAGTTGATGAATATGCTGATTTATGTGAGATCCCTACTTCCATGGAAAGATTAACAGAACATAATGATGATCATGTTGAAGACATAGTTTGTGCCATAAGGAACGATCACGATGAAGGAATTTGGGAAAACAATCCATTTGTACATTCCTAAAATTACAGGTAACATATGTTTATTTCTTGTTTACATTTATTTTTTCCATAAATGTTAGATATTGTAAGTTTTTTATTTATTAAAAAATGTTTTAAAACAAAATAAGTATATGTTTTTGTTTGTTTTAAGTTTTTTTAGTTTACTTTATCATGTTTATAACCATTAAATGAATTGTATATCTATTATTTTTGTTCACTGACAATTACTTTACCATGTTTACCATGTTTACCAGGTTTACCATTTTTACCATGTTTACCATCTTGACCATCTTGACCATCTTTAACATATTTACCATTGTTTAACATGCTTACCATATTACCAATGTTTACTATTATGTAACTTAGTACACTTTTATATTTTCTGATTACAGTAGTATTAAAATATTTGAATTTGTATATTTGTGAACTGACGTTTGTTTTTTTGATGTGAAGGATAATGATAGATCATTCAGATGATCAACCACATGATTCTGGAGAGGAGCATATTGCTGGTCATACCTCTAGGGATGAACATTCACATACTCCTATTACGATAAAGAGTTCAAAGGTTGTTAAACGTGGGTGCACACGTTTACCAAAATTATCACTTGCCCGTACGCAGGATCAGAGGATAGTCGTTGAGTTTGATGATGATGATATTCCTAGAGGTCCGAATGCAAAATATTTTAAGAGTTTTGTAGCAACTCAGGCTAAGAGAAAAGTAAGCATTCTGTATGATGATTGGAGAAGTGTGGATAAAGCGATTATCTCTCAGTTGTGGGAGACAATTTTGGTAATATCTTTTGTCATTGTTTGACTATTCTTTTAATGTTTCTATTATATATAATATGTTTAACCTCTTCTTTATCAGATGACATTTGATATTCCTGACATTGGAGGAGTCAGGAAGAAATGCTTATCGTTGGCTGCCAGGAGATGGAGGGATTTCAAATCAACCCTCTCATCTGATTTCATTTATGGTCATAGGAGTCATGACAATCCATGTCGTATATATCCTTTTATAGATGAAGACACATGGAGACAGATTTTTGAAAGTAGAAGAAAAGAGTCATTTCTGGTAAGGGAAATGTAAAATTTTATAAACTTTCTTATCTAAATGATTTTATTAATGTTTTGTTAATGATTTCTTATTCTTAAATTACAGAAAACAAGGAAAGATCATCAGGAGATCCAATCTAAAAATGTATACCCTCATTGTTTATCTCGGGGAGGGTATGCATTATTGGAAGAAAAAATGATGGCGAAAAAATTTCAACAACTAAGAGCTGAGACTTCAAGCTCTGGAGAGGTGGCCCCTCCATCCCCTCCATCTAGACATGAAAAATGGAAGAGAGCTCGGAAGGGAAAAAATGGCAATATCTTTCGGAAGAATAGAGAATCGTAGCTGAGAGGATTGTAAGATATCTATTTTATTTATTTAAGTTAACTATTTTCTTCATATAATTTCAATCATTACAGAAATGTTCAATTAATTAATACAGGACTCTCTTGAGGAGCAGAGTTCAGAGTGGACATTTACAGCTACTAGGAGGGAAGATATTTTATTTGCAGCATTGGGAAGGCCTGAACATCCTGATCGTGTAAGAGGATATCCGGCAGGTGTATCGGTAAGAAAAGTGTTTCCACGTTCTTCAACTTCTAACATTGAGGGGGTTTATAAAAAAAATAGAATCCTTGGAGGCTGAAGTTCATAATATTAATGCGACGATGGAGGACAAGATTAGAGAGTCGGTGTAGTCTATGTTTGCTGAAATGCAAAGACAATTTCATACTGCAGCTCCCACTCCTCCACCTCCCCCTGCAGACCCCATTATTTATCCTCCACCTCCGCCAGTAGCTCCCACTCCCCCACCTCAGCCTGCGGACCCCATTTTTTATCCTACGCCTCCGCCGTAGCTTCCTACTTATTGCGAGTTGTATGTTGATGATTCTCAACATCATATAGTATCATATGGGTTGGTATATTGTATAAGAGATACAGTTCATCATCAACAATTAGAGGTAGAGAATCAGAGGGTCACTGTACAGGATATTATAGATAGATCAGCTAGGGTACCAATACCTACAGATGAGGTGGCGACAGTTGGACAGAGTATCGTCCATTTTTTAATTTGGCCATCCATACTTCTTCGACTCATTACCATAGAGGTATGAATGTTATATCTTTTATTTTATTTTTTTATTAAAGTTGTTTTATCATTTGAAAACTAATATATTTTTCAATTTTTTTTACAGGAATACTTAAAAGGTAAAGAAATATTGTATAGACAACAACAAAGACAAATGGATATGACATCAGATACAGATTCAAATGGCCTTGACAGATTGTCAAGATATTCACATTTGTTGTCAGGTTATTATGAGTTTCCAATGGAATCTCATGTTTGTGGACGTGAAATAAGAGTGGGGATTATAAAAACTGATATCATGGAGCTTGTTACTGGAGATAAGTTGGGCATCAACGTGGTGCAAATTTTTTCCATGTAAGTCTTAACACCTTTTCCCTGTGTTATATTTATTAAAAATGTATACTTATGAATGTTTTGTATTAGGTATCTTTATAAAATTTGTGAGAGGAATGAGATGACAGAAGTATATGGATTCATGGACCCGCAATTGATTTCCCCTGAAGCATGTGCATTGAATGAGGAACAAAGAATGGTTTATATTGCTGAAAGATTTGAAAAGAATACAATCACACAATGTTGGATGATGCCTTTTTGTGAGAGGTATGAAACACATTTCTCTCAAAGAGTTAATTATCTTTTAACATAAAAAACCACTAACGTCAAATTTCCTTTTATCAGTGATCATTGGATGTTAGGAGTTTTTTGCCCAAGGGAGAAAACCCTTTATTGGATATGATCTGTTCATGGTGATGTGCGGGAAAGTTTTAAGAATATATTGGAAAAGTAAGTTTCAATCTCTCAATAGTTTTATATATTATAATGAATTTTAAATTTACCCCATTCGTATTATTTTCTAACAATGCATGGGCCCACTTTTGAAAAAACACAAAGAAAAGAGGTGCAAAGATCAAATATGTAAATGCGAAGGTAAATATCCATTTATAATTTGTACTTTTTGATTTATTACATAAAAATAATATATTGAATTTACACTCATTCAAATAGAATTTTCATGAACAACAAGGCCTCATCAAATGCGGATATTATATGTTATTTATGTATGAAATAATAACAAATGGGACAGTTGTGAATTTTGACCTGGTACGATTTCCTCTTAAACTTTGCCATAATATTTCAATTTTATTTATTCATTATACACGTTAACTACTTTCTTTTTCATTTGTAGCTTTTTGATGACCCTAAACCCTATACTACTGAAGATATAAAACACTTACAAGTGGAGTGGTCAAATTATTTTACAGGTTTGATTGACTTTTAGTTTTTTGTAATGTAAAATGTAATTTTGAATATTGTCGTTGTAATTGTGTATTTGGTAGTTGTTTAGGTTGGATTTAGTTTTTTTTGAAGTTGACAGTGTAAGTTTTGAATGTTATATAAGTGAATGTTTAATTTTGCTCTGCTTCTTGTTTTGGTTTACTTATGATGGTTTTTCTGGTATGGATTTGGGTATGTGGGGGAGGGGTTCCAAGGGTGTGGGGGTGTGTTCAGTGGGGTTGGGGGTGTCCAACGGTCTGGGAGGGCTGTCCGGTGGGGTGGGGGGACAGTCCAGGGGGGTGGCAGGGCTGTCCAGGGGTGTGGGAAGGCGGTCTAGGGGTGTGGGAGTGCTGTCCAGGGGTGGGGGGGGGGGGGGGTATACATGAGGGTGTGGGGGGGGGGGGGTTGTACAGGGGTGTGGTGGGGGATGTCAAGTGGGGTGAGGGGGTGAGGGGGTGTTGTTCAAGCAGGTGGGGGGTTGTCGAGGGGTGTTTGGGGCTGTTCGGGGGTCGGGGGGCAGTCCAGGAGTGTGGTGGGGGCTCCAATGGGGTGGGGGAGGGCTGTCCAAGGGGTATACATGAGGGTGGGAGCTCCAATGGGGTGGGGGAGGGATGTCCAGGGGGTATACATGAGGGTGAGGGCTCCAACGGGGTGGGGGAGGGCTGTCCATGGGGTACACATGAGGGTGGGGGCTCCAATGGGGTGGGGGAGGGCTGTCCAAGTGGTATACATGAGGGTGGGAGCTTCAATGGGGTGGGGGAGGGCTGTCCAGGGGGTATACATGAGGGTGAGGGCTCCAAAGGGGTGGGGGAGGGCTATCCATGGGGTATACATGAGGGTGGGGGCTGTCTAGGGGGTAAGTTTTATATGTTATCAATGTACATGCTTAATTTTGATCTACTTCTGTTTTTGTGGTACGATTTATTGATTTATTTTCTGGTTGATTCTGGTGGAGAGCAGATGACTACATTCAATTTTTTTTAAAAAAATTGGGTTTATCATGTCGGTTATTTAATAACCGATGTGATAAAAGGCCTGGGAAATGTTTTATCACGTCGGTTATTTAATAATCGACGTGATAAAAGGCCTGGAAAATGGTTTATCACGTCGGTTATTTAATAACCGACGTGATAAAAGGCCTGGAAATTGGTTTATCACGTCAGTTATTTAATAACCGACGTGATAAACCCCCCTCCCCCCTGGTTTATCACGGTGGCTATATAATAAACGACGTGATAAACCCCCCTCACCCCGGTTTATCACGACGATTATATAATAACTGACGTGATAAACCCCCCTCCCCCCGATTTATCACGTCGGTTATTAAAAAACCGATGTGATAAACCCTCCGCCCCCCGGTTTATCACGTCGGTTGTTTAATAACCGACGTGATAAACCCCCTGGTTTATCACGGCGGTTCTATAATAACCGACGTGATAAACCCCCCGCCCCCCTGGTTATCACGTCGGTTCTTTAATAACCGAAGTGATAGACCATTTCCCCGTCCTTTTATCACGTCGGTTTTTTAATAACCGACGTGATAAACCATTTTCCAGGCCTTTTATCACGTCAGTTGTTAAATAACCGACGTGATAAACCCTTACCATTTTATTTAGCACATAGGTTCTAAAATAACCGATGTCATAAACATCGCGATTTTATGTTTTTGACGTCGGTTTTTAAATAACTGACGTCAAAAACGTTATTTATAATGTCGCCCGTATTAACGTTGGCTAGAAACTGACGTAAAAAATGAAAACTAACCGACGTAAAAAAACGTTTTCTACACTAGTGATTGATCACCAATTTCCTACATTCGGAAATGAAGTTTGAAATCTCATACTTGGTGTAGGTTCTGAGCGCAGCAGAAGCACGTTGGTGGGTGTACCCAAATTTAATTTTAGCATTAACAACGATCAATTCGAGATCCGTCACAATAATAAAATGTCGGATCTTCGGAATATAATGAAGACTAAAAAAGAAATAGGGGAGTCCTGAAACCATAGATAGGATCATCATATGTTGGTAATAATTAATTTAATTAATTGACAAGAATTACCTTGATGGAATTCTTTCTTTGTTGATGTTTACGATCACGATCCGATGTGATCTGTTGTTGCGTCGTAAAATCCAAGTGTAGGATTCCTCTAGCGGTGATCCACACATGCTCCACGTATCTCTGGACATCTCCGAAGGGATCTCCAGGTGTCAGCACAGAAGAGCCTTCTCTTGCGATGTCCACCTTCGATTGCCTTGATCCGGTGGAGGTGGATCTCTCTCTCATAGCTTGAGAGCGTTCTTGGTGGAAAATGAATTATCTCTTGGCTTGAGAGCTTTTACGAATCTGTTGTACACAACCACACTAAAAAATGACTAGTCTAATGATAAACATATAATTGGGATTTTTAATTACATAGAATAATAAAATGAATTAATTACCCAAAATCATTTATTCATTTTATTTAATTCTTAGTAATACCCCATGTCTAATAATAACAGTTGACTATTATTATTACTTGACATGCGCCCAACGAATTACACCTAATACTATTTAGTTAAATAAATATTATTATTTCTCATAAATTCCCAAAAAAAATATACAACATGTATATTTAATATACATGGTGTGTACTTTTATTTTTCATTTTTCTTTATTTCCTCCACCACATTTATTAGACCTTGAATAGTGGCTATTTTTTTCTAAAATAAATATCACTGCATTACTCGCTAATAAATATATTATTTCGCCCATAATATATTCTCTCGAATAACTAGTGGTGAAATAAATGTGACCATCCATCCTTAAATAATTATTAAACCAAAATTGGGAATAATCTTTATTTAACTTGTTAAATTAACATTTAACTGAGATACTTGGACACAGTTAGTGTGCGACCTTCTAGGCCCATTTCTCAGTGGCATTAGGCAGATCCTGCCTAAAGTCCAAGGTTAGCATCTAGAAACACACCAAGGCACTCATAGAGAAAGACGTTAACACCGCAACGACGTGTCACTTCTTACGAACACTTACCGTGTAATAAAATCCATTTGTCTCGATATCTTGAATCAAGCGGGTTGCATGCTAGTGTCATCAACCCATGTGCTCGATTATTCTTTCTTTGACTTTCCAGAATTGAACTTTCCCATTCCTCACCATGGCCATGGATTTATTTAGACTATATCAATTCCATCAAAGGGCCTGAGATATCCATTTTCGTTATGGAACATAAGGGACAAATCCTTTGTCGCATTATCTATTAATGCAACATCACTTGTGATGCACCCAACATATCCTACCTCGTTGTGAACAGTGTGTCGTCATAGTTTTCGTCAATACATCTAAGTGAGAAAGTTTTAATACCTATTAATAATAATATTAAAGTCTAAGGATCAATACACACGTCCGTAGATAGGAACATCCAATGACATTATAAAATGTAGATTTCCTACTATCGGGTCTCATTCTCATAATATCCTCCTAGATATTACCAAGGGTGCACACCATGAGAAGGTACCTCAATTTTTTATGAGTCCTCACCCCTAATGGCCTGTATTATTTGTGTCCCTCAAATTACATCATCCGGCCATAGAACATATATTCAAGAATAGTGTTATGGCACTTTCAGGTTCTCATCATAGCAGGGATTCACTATGACCCTTTAATGAAACGACTATCCTTAGGACATTATCACATGAATTGTCATATAGAAGAACAATCAAGATGTGATAAGGTATTTATTAATGAATAAAGTAAAAATTAGTTGGTTCTAGGAAACCAACTCCAACAGACTCCCACTTAGACTAGAGCCAACTGCTAACGACCTTTAACCCGCTAGTTCTCACATGATATTCATGCTTCTGTTGAGATAGGCCTTTAGTCATGGGTTCTTCCACGTTCTCTTTCGTGGACACTCTGCTGAATGCAACTTCATCTCTTTGATAGAAATCCCTCAAAAGGTGATACTTCCGGAGTATGTGCTTTGTCTGTTGATGTGACCATGGTTCTTTTACAAGATCCACCGCTACAGTTTTATCACAATAAAATGTGATAGGATCTTTAATACTAGGCACCACATCAAGATCCTGGACAAAGTTCCAAATCCATATGGATTCCTTGGCTGCATCGGAAGCCTCTATATATTCGTACTCCACTGTAGAATCGGCAATAACTGGCTGCTTTGAACTCTTCCAGCTCACAGCTCTTCCATTGAAACAAAAAACATATCCATATTGTGACTTCAGGTCGTTCTGATCTGTCTGAAAACCAGCATCAACATACCCTCTGATGATAATATCCTCGTCTCCTCCATACACCAGGAACATATCCTTAATTCTTCTTAGATACTTAAGGATTATCTCAACAACAGTCCAATGATGTTCTCCTAGATCTGCTTGATATCTGCCTACCATGCTCAGTTCATAGGCAACATCAAGCCTGGTACATAACATGGCATACATGATGAATCCTATAGCCAGAGTGTATGAGATATTACTCATTATATCTTTCTCTTGTTGTGTCTGAGGATACATTTTCTTAGAAAGATGTAGTCCATGTGACACTAAAACCAATTCCCTCTTGGATTATTCTATATTAAATCTCTTTAGTATCTGGTCAAAGTATGTACCCTGACTTAGTCAAAGCAGCCTCTTGGATCTATCACGAATGATCTTGATCCCTAGAATATAGGCTGCTTCACCTAATTCCTTTATTGAGAAAAACTTGTCCAACTAGTCCTTAACTGACTGTAAGAATAGTACATCGTTTCCAATAAGAAATATGTTGTCAACATATACTACTAGGATAATGATCACATTCCCATTAAACCGCTTATAAACACATGGCTCACATTTATTCTTAACGAAACCAAATTACTTTATGGCTTCATCAAATCTAATGTTCCACGACCTGAATACTTTCTTTAATCCATAAATGGATTTCTATAACTTGCAAACTGGTTTGGCTTCACCTGGTGTCACAAACCCTTCTAGTTGTGTCATATAGACATTTTCTTGAAGGTTCTCATTAGGGAATTCTGTTTTGATATCCATTTTCCAAATCTCGTAGTCATGTTAAGATGATATGGAAAGTATGATTCTTATGGATTTAAACATGTAAACTGGCAAGAAGGTTTCATCATAGTCAATTTTTTGACGTTTTCTGAATCCTTTAGCCACTAGCCTTGATTTATAGGTGCTAACTTAACCTTCCACATCCAATTTTCTCTTGAATACCCATTTTCATCCAACGTGATTTACATAAACTAGATCATCGACAAAAACCCAGACTTGGTTTTGATACATGGAATCTATCTTATAATTCACATCTTCTAGTCATCTTGCAGCTTCTGAGATTTTTACTGCTTCCTTGTTGTATAGAGGTTCATCATTTTCCAACAATAACGATTCACCATCCTCGGTGACTAGGAAACCAAATATATCTAGTTCCCTTACCTCTCTTGAGCTCCTACGTAGTACTTGTGTTTCTGGAACCTCTTCCACGGGGATATGTGGAACTTTTTCCTATACCAACTTCTTTATATCTTGATCATCAACTTCATCGAAGTCAATCTTGCTCCCACTATCCTTTTTGAGGAGGTTCTCCCTCTCAAGAAATACGGCTTATCTGGAAATGATCACTTTCTTATCTGGAGGGTTATATAGGTAATATCCTTTAGTTTCCTTGGGATATCCTATAAAGATACACTTTGTGCCCTGGGGTGCTAGTTTGTTTCCTGAGAAGGCCTTAACAAATTCCACGTATCCCCATATATTTGTGTGCGACAAAATGAGTTTCTTTCTATTCCATAACTCGAAGGGAATTCAATTTTCCACCTTGGTTGGTACTCGGTTTAATGTGTATGCTGCAGTATGTAATGCATATCCCCAAAAGGATAATAGAAGATCTTCATGACTCATCATTGACCTCACCATGTCCAAAAAGGTATGGTTCCTCCTTTCACTAACATCATTCTACTATGGTGTATAAGGTGGAGTGAGCTGAGATAGAATCCCAGAATCCCGTAGAAGATCGATGAACTCTTGTTCAGATATTCTCTACCTCGATCCGATCAAAGCTTCTTTATCTTCTTACCAAGCTGATTCTTTACTTCATTCTTGAATTCCATAAATTTCTCTAAGGCTTCTAACTTATACCTCATTAAGTAGACATATCCATATATACTCAAATCATTATTAAAAGTAATGAAGTAAGAATATTCACCTCTAGCTTCTACTAGAAAATGTTCCACACACATCCATGTGCACCAATCCTAAAATCTCTGTGACCCTTTCACCCTATCCACCGAAAGGCGGCTTGGTCATTTTTCCTTATAAACAAGTGTGACATCTATCAAGTTGTTTTAGCTTATTAGAGTCTAAATAACCATCTAGGCAGAGCTTTGTCAAGCACTTATCGTTTACATGATCGATACGGTGATGCTACAACTGGGTGATGTATGAGTCATGTGAGTTTGTTTCATTATCAATTTCCAACACTTGGTTTTCATAATTTAATACATACAAACCATTATTTAAATGCACCATACCATAACATACATTGTTCTTATAAAATAGACAACCCTTATTTTCAAACATGAAAATAAATTCATCCATATCTAAACAAGATACATAAATTATGTTCTTGGTAACACTAAGCACATAATAACAGTTATGTAGAACCAAAATAACCCCAATTGGCAATGAGAGGTGGTAATCGCCAATGGCTAATACAGCCAGCCTCGCACCATTGGCAGCTCAAAGATCCACCTCTCCTCTAAAAATCTTTCTAAATCTATTTGGTTCCTACATTTGAATACATATGTGAGCCCCAAAAGCTATATCTAATACCCAATGTGTAGAAATGGAAATATTACACTTAATAACGAATGCACCTTTAACGTCCCCACACTTCTGGGTGTAGTTCCTCTTCTAATTCCTTGATTTCCACATGAAAAACATATCGCCTCTCGTTCCTTTCCCGGCCTCTAGATCTTCCCCTTCTTGGAGGGACGATGCTCAGGGTCTTCAGACCGTTTATAAGTCTTTGGCCTCTTTGCCTTGTCCTTCCTTTTCTTATTCACCATAAGGATTGTGGGTTTGTCACGCCCCATGTCCTCATCTTCCTGGAAAATTAAGGTCAGAAGTTCCGATATACTCTTCTCATTGTTTCTTATGTTATAGTTGACAATAAAGCTATAGAAGGTCTTGGGTAGTGATGATAGGATGAGATCTGTACACAACTCATCTAAGAACTTAATCCCTAAGATTTCCAGGCATTCAATGTAGCCAATGATCTTGAATACATGAGGCCTAGCTGGTGCAGACTCTCCAAGCATAGTTGTAAACAAAGAATTGGATATCTCATATCTCTCCTGTCTGGCCTTCTCTTGATAGAGATCCTTAAGGTGAGACATCATGATATACACGTCCATGTTTTCATGTTTCTTCAAGAGCTCGTTAGACATGGCCAATAGCATGAAATACTTAAAATCTGTGGCATTATCCATGTGTTTCATATAGAGAGATAGTTCCTCATCATTGGCCTCTTTTACAGGCACAACTGGAATAGACTCTTCTAGAACATACAATTTCCTCTCGTGGAGAAGGATGATGTGTAAATGCCTCTGCCACTCATGGAAATTGGTTCTGGTGAGGAGGTTTTCCTTCTCGATTATTTTTCGCAATGATATGTTTGAAGTCATTTTTCTTGTCGTTTCTACAAATTAAGATAAGAAAAGGTTTAGTACTTTATTATGATAAAACTAAGACAAATAAATAACTTAATACTTATTAGTCTCCCACTATTTTATCGAAATACAATATCCCTCACCATTGACTTCAGAATATTCCGTTGCCTGAATATTCTAGTGGAAAAGATCCATATTTCCCATCACATTACCCCAACTATGGTTGGTCAAGCAACTTGAAGGGTTTTAATTAGGAATTCTAAATTCCAACTGCATTAACTCCCAGCTCCTTGATCCACTGAGTGGACTCCCCAATCCCGAAATCCTTTTATTTTTGGATTTCCTCAACCTTTGCCTCTTGGTCACACTGAATCCTACTGTGGCAATCAACCCTTGATGCAAACCAAGTCAAGTCAACCCAAAAAATTGAATTAGAATTCCCTAATAATTGAAACCACCCCAACTAGGGTTGGTCAAGCACTTTGAACTATGGTTCGATTCTAACCAAGATTATGGAAGGCTATACCGACATAATATTTTTTTGAGGGATTTTATCCTTATACGTAAATTTCCATTTTATTATCTTTGATTACATGACTGTTAATAATATGTGGGATATACTTAAGTGATTAACCATGTCTAAGATAATATTTTATGCATAAGCTGGTCTTATTTTAGTTCCATCTTTCATGTTTGTTTAATTCATTAATTGTGTGATCGTGACAACACACCCACAATAAATAAACCATGAAACTGATAGAATACAAATAAATGGTATGATAATGAGATTGTTCTATTGGTTAGTTTATCTAGCGGTTGATAAACTAACCCAATACCCAGGGGAAAAACACCTTGAACCTTTTGGGTTCGTGTTTACAGCTTTCTACCTATCCACCTTTGTATCTCCTTAGATTGGTTTCACCTTGGCTCCTAACTTGGGCCGCCTCCACTAGCTTGGGAGATCCATCCATTACATATGCTTTTATCTCACACGTAGGTGATGGGTAAAATAGGGTTTTACATAAAAGAAACCTTGGGACCACAGACCCTACATATTAATGAGGAGAAGGCTCGTAGGCCAAAAAATTTAATTTAAATAAATAAATTAAAAGAAACCATTCACATACGAAGGTCTTGGTCTAGATCATGATCATCCATACATGCAACGATATTTACACATAAATAAAACTCATATTCAATTATTTAATAGTTCTTGTTTAAGATAAATCACGCTCGAATCAATTAATTATCTTTAATTAATCAATCCTTTTATCTTAAACCCTTTTCTGAATTTCCTTGAGATTCTCATCCATCATAATTTTAAACAAATAAATTCATTTAAAATTATCTTTGTACGTAAATTGTACCTTAGAGGAAACCCAATGAATTCCCATTCATAACTACCCAATGAGTAGAAATGAACATTACGCAGATGTCAAATTAAACACACATATATAAAACACCTATCACATGTTGTGCCTCAGATTTAACCCTACACTATGGTACAAGTATCAAGGGTTTGTATAATATAATAATAAATTTTAATAAATATGTGCAATTTGGATGAGTACACGACATGTATTTCCAACTACACAACATGTACTTTTGTTCACTATCCCTCTAAAGTACACACCCAGGGACATGGCATGTAGATGTACTTCAGAAATATTTGGAGTACATGGCGTGTTCATTGGGACACATGCTGCGTAGTATCCACATTACATGGTTTCCATCCGGTAAAGCCATGTACGAGGTACATGGTCCAACCCTAGCCCGAAGGGACTACACACAGTGTTCAGTGGACCACATGGCATGTAATCTAGAAACCATGTGCCACCTGTTCCTGGTCAACACATGGTGTCATTTATGACTTAAGAATACTCCAAACCTCGACATGATTTGGTGGACCAATCTGATGCATTGAAACTAGACTACATGGCATGTACTTCTGAATACAAGCCATGTATTCTAGTGTTGTATGACCAGGAATGTTTAGCACCTCTGGATGAGATCCTCTATGTTATTTTAATCAAAATTAAATGAATTTTTTTCTATAAGGTGAAAGAGAAACATGAGAGGAGGAATAGATCTTGAGATTAAGATTTTAAAGAACAATTAACTTGAATTGAAACAACTAAATTATTAAATGTGTAAATCACCAACAAATAACTTAAATAATTATTACCAACGATATGACCCATCTGATACCACTTGTAGGTTCTGGGTGTAGCAGAATCACGTTGGTGGGTGTACCCAACTTTAATTTTAGAGTTACCAACAATCAATCCGAGATCCACCACGATAATAAAAAGCCGGATCTTCAGAATAGAATGAAGAAGTAAAAAAGAAATAGGGGAGTTACAGAACCATAGATAGGATCATCATATGTTGTTTATAATTAATTTAATTAATTGACAAGAATTACCTTGATGGAATTATTTCTTTTTTGATGTTTCTGGTCATGATCTGATGTGATCCATCATTGCATCGTAAAATACAAGTGTAGGATTCCTCTAGAGATGATCCAAACATGCTCCATGTATCTCTGGATGTCGCCGAAGGGATCTCCGGGTGCTAGCGTGGAAGTGCCTTTGCCTGCGATGTCTGCCTTCGATCACCTTGATCCAGTGGAGGTGGATCTCTCTCTCATAGCTTGAGAGCGTTCTTGGTGGAAAATGAATTATCTCTTGGATTGAGATTTTTTTCCAAATCTTTTGTGCATAACCACACTAAAAAATTGCTAGGATAATGAGAAATATATAATTGGTATTTTTAATTTCATATAATAATAAAATGAATTAATTACCCGAAATAATTTATTCATTTTATTTAATTCTTAGTAATACCACATGTCTAATAATAACAGTTGACTATTATTATTTCTTGACATGCGCCCAATGATTTATAACTAATATTATTTAACTAAATAAATAATATTATTTCTCATAAATTCCCAAAAATATAAACGGTGTGTATATTTAATATACACAGAGTGTACTTTTCTTTTTCATTTTTCTTTATTTCCTCCACCACATTTATTAGACCCTGAATAATGGCTATTTATTTTTAAAATAAATATCACTGCATTACTCCCTAATAAATATATTATTTAGCCCACAATATATTCTCTCGAATAACTAGTGTTGAAATAAATGCGATCAGCCATACTTAAATAATTATTAAACCACAATCGGGAGTAATATTTATTTAACTTGTTATTAATATTTAACTGAGATACTTGGACACACTTAATGTGTGACCCTCTAGGCCTCTTTCTCAGTGGCATTAGGCGGAGCCTACCTAAATTCCAAGGTTATCATCTAGAAACACGCCAAGGCACCCATAGAGAAAGAAGTTAATGCCACAACAACGTGTCACCTTCTACAAACGCTTATCATGTAATGTAATCCCTTTGTCTCGATATCTCGAATCAAGCGGGTTGCATGCTAGTGCCATCAACCCATGTGCTCGATTATTCTTTCTTTGACTTTATGGAATTGAACTTTCCCATTCCTCACCATGGCCATGGATTTATTTAGTCTATATCAATTCCATCAAAGGGCCTGAGATATTTACTTCCGTATGGAACAAAAGGGACAAATCCTTTCTCGCATTATCTATTAATGCAATATCACTCATAACACACCCAATGTATCCTACCTCGCTGCGAACAGTGTGTCATCATAGTTTTCATCAATACATCTAAGTGCAAGAGTTGTAATACCCATTAATAATAATCTTAAAGTTTAAGGATAAATACACACGTCCGTAGATAGGAACTTCCAATAACACTATTAAATGTGGATTTCCTACTGGAGGGTCTCATTCTCATAATATCCTCCTGGATATTACCAAGGGCACACAACATGAGAAGGTGACTCAAAGTTTTATGAGTCCTCACCCATAATGACCTGTATTATTTGTGTCCATCAAATAACATCACCTGGTCATAGAATATATATTCAAGAATAGTGTTATGGCTCTTACGGGTTCTCATCATAGCAGAGATCCGTTGTGACCCTTTAATGCAACAGCTATCCTTAGAAAATTATCACGTGCATTGTCATGCAAAAGAACAATAAAGATGTGATAAGGTATTTATTAATGAATAAAGTACAAATTAGTTGGTTCTTGGCCACCAACTCCAACAGTTGGATTGTGCACTGATGAAATGAATCCATATCGAAGCCTTAGTAGCACACATAGTTCATGGATTGTTTTATTGGTAATTTACAACTTATCTTCTGAATTTTTTATGAAGAAAAAATATGTAATGTTGAGTTTAATGATATGTGGAGCAAAATAGCCTGGAAATGATTTTGACATTTTCTTGTCACCATTAATTGATGATATGAAACTATTATAGGAGGGAGGTATAAGGGTGTATGATTCTAATAAAATGGAATATTTTCTGATGAATGTAATGATTATGTTCACTATAAATGACTTCCCAGCATATAGAAATTTGTCTGGATACAATGTTAAGGGGTGTAAAGCTTGTCCAATTTGTGAATAATAGACTTCATATTATTAACTACATCATGGAAAAATAAAGTATACATGGGTCATCGAAAGTTTTTTCCTATGGATAACTATTATAAAATATTAAAAAATGCTTTCAATGGCTCACAAAAATTTGATATTGCTCCAAAACCTTTATCCACAAATAATTATTTTGAGAGGGTGAAAACATTGATCTGACATTCAGAAAGACACATAAATCTGGTAATGATTGAAATATTTAGAAGAAACAATCAATATTTTTTGAGCTATCATATTTTAAATAATATGAGGTGAAACATAAAATTAATTTCATGCACGTGGAGAAGAATATCGGTGAATGTTTGATTGGAAAATTGTTAAATATTAAAGAAAAAACTAAATATGGGTTGAATGAAAGAATGGATTTACTCTCAATGGGAATACGTTTGGAGTTCTCTCCTACTTATGATGGAAGGTGAACATTCCTACCCTCATCTTTCCATACCTTATCCAAGAGGGAGAAAACTAGATTTTTTTCAATGTCTTCATGATATCAAAGTGACATATGGTTATTCTTTAAATGTAACAAATATTATGTCTTTAAAGGATTTGAATTTGATAGGTATGAAATATCATGAGTGTCATGTCATAATGTAACAACTCCTACCAGTTTCATTGCATGGAATGTTTACCTCCCATTTCAGAATGTCTATCTTGAAGGTGTGTTATTTTTTAAATCAATTTTCAATAATGTGATTGGTTTGACTGCTTTGAATATTTTGGAAAACAAATTATTTATATACCTTTTCAATTGGAAATGTATTTTCCTCCATATTTTTTTGATATCATGGTGCATTTAATGGTTAATTTTATGCAAGAAATAAAGCATCGTGGAACTATATATCTACATTGGATGTATCCTTTTGAAAGGTATATAAAGATATTGAAGGGGTATGTTAAGAATCCATATCGACCTAGAGCATCCATTTTTGAGAAGTATATTTATGAGGAGTTTGAAGAGTTTTTTACAAGCTATTTGTCTAACTTAGAGCTCATTGCTTTGCCTATATCTCACCATGAATGAGTTAATTCTGAGGGAAAGGGGATTTCTGGCTCAAAATTCAAATCACTGACAGGTGAACATATAAATAAGGTAAAATCATACATCTTGAATAACATGGATGATTATCAACTATATATAACATTACATATTAGTGAGTTGAAACAAAGTTATACAAATAATAAAGATATGTGGATTTTGAATGAGCATAACAAAACTTTTTTTCCATGGTTTAAAGAGATCGTTAAACCAGATGCATCAGAAACATTGAGATGGTCAGACTATGTTTAAATTTTATAACATGGTCTGGGTATGAATTTAATAGCTATACATTTCATACAAAATATTAGGACAAAAGAAGTGTGGTACTTAATAGTAGTGTGTCAGTGTTCGTAGAAATAATGAATTTTTAAAGTTCCAAAGACAAAAACCCAATATCTTCATCAATCACATATTATGGAGTCATTAAAGAAATATTGGAGGTTGATTATATTAAATTTCAAGTTCCAATGTTTAAGTGTAAATGGTTTATCAATAACGATAGTGTCTGGCACGATGAATTTGGAATGACACTAGTTAATCTAAAAAAATTGGAATACCCAAATGATCCTTTTATTATGGAAACAAATTCAGAAAAAAATCTATATTCTTGATGAATCTGATATAAATTTGGTTATTGTTTTATAAGGAAAAAAAGGATGTTGGTGATGATAAACTTGACAGAGATACTGATTTATGTGAGATCTCAACATCCATGGAATGATTAACAAATAATATTGATGAACATGTCGAAGACATGGTTTGTTCCATATGGAATGATCATGAAGAAGGAATTTGGGAAAAAAATCTTTAGTACATTCCTAATATTACAGGTAACATATGTTTAATTATGGTTTACTTTTTAAAATTTCATAAGTTAGATATTTCAATTTTATTTTCTTTATTAAAACATATATTATAACAAATAAGTTAAATTTTTGTTTATATTAGTCTAGTTTTTTCTAGTTTTTCATGTTTACCCTTAAGTGACTTATCTATTAATTGATTTTGTTGAAAAAAAATTATTCTAAATACAAAATATATTATATAAGATTATATTATAAAATAATTCTTTTTGTTGTAAAAATGATTTATCAGGTTGGTGAATTTTTACTATGTCATTTCATCTCTAATTAATATTGTGTAGTTTTCATTCATTTATGTCATTTCATCACTTATTAATATTGTGTAGTTTTCATTAATTTATATCATTTCATATCCCATTAATATTTTTATCATTTTAGTTAACTATAAAAAATATGAATAAAAATGTTTTTCATTTAGTTTACTTTTCTTTTTGTTTGATAATTGTTATTTTTTATTTACATTTGTATGTAATTGTTGGATTTGTATATTTTTGTACTAATTGATGTTTCATTGATTTGTAGGATAATTACAGATCAATAATTTTATCCACTACATATTTCTGGATATGATCATACTCGCACCTTTGGGGAGGAACTTACACATGCTCTTATTGATGAGCCTCCTCATCCTTCTTTACATGAGACATCTACTTCCACAAGGAAAAAATAGTTTGAGTGTTGGTAAACATGACACCACACATTTACCAAAATTATCAGTTGCCCATATCTAGGAACATAGGTTACTAATGTAATTTTATGATAATTATATTTCAATAGGTCCAAATTCAAAACAATTCAAGACTTTTGTATCAGTATAGACTAAAAGAAAAGTTATTATTTTGTTTGAAGACTGGTGAAGTGTTGAAAAAGTGACATTATCACTATTGTGGGAGACCATTTTGGTAAGCTTGTTTGTTATTATTTTATTTATCTTGAAATGTTTATAGTAATATATGTTTTCCCTTTCTCATCAGATTATATATGATATACCTGACACTGGAGGAGTTCGGAGGAAATGTTTGTCATTGGCGACTAGGAGATGAGGGGATTTCAAATCATCCCTCACATCACAGTTCATTTTTGGGAATATAAAACATGGAAATTCATGTGATATATATCTATTTATAGATGAAGATACATGGAAAATATTTGTTTAAAGAATATTATGAGAAGATTTTTTAATAAGTGTAATGTTACCTTTTTAGATGTTTTTTATATTAATGACCATGTTAATGATTTATTTATTCTTAATTCTTAATTAACAGCAATCAAGGAGATCTCATTAGGAGATTCATGCTAGAAATGTATACACTTATATGTTATCTCGGGGAGGGCATATGTTATTGGAAGAACACATGCTAGAAGAAAAACATCAAAAGTTGAGAGCTGAGTCATCAGGATCTGGAGAGGTTTCCCACCCCCTGCTAGACATGAAAAATGGAAGAGGGATCAAATGAGAAAAAAATGACAATATCTTACAGAAGAGTCAAGAGTTGTAGAAAATAAGATTGTAAGATGTTTATTTATTTATTGAAGTTAAATAAACTCTTCATATATTGTGATTCATTAATTTTTTTTCCAAATATTCTATACAAGATTCTCTTGAGGAGAAGAGCACAGGGGGTCTTTATTACTGAGGGTAGACATGATATTTTAGTTGCATCTTTGGGAAAGCTCGAACACTAGGGTCATGTACGAGGATACCTGGGAGGTGTATTGGTAAGAAAAGTATTTCCACTTCAGAAGCTTATTCAAAGGATAATGTTTATAATAAAAATAGAATCTTTGGAAGCAAAAGTTCAGGATATTAAAGCGACGATGGATGATAGGATCAGAGCTTTGGTATAAGTGATCTATACAGGCATGAAAGGATAGTTTCGGCCTGCGGATCCGACTCTACCACCTCCACCAGAAGATCCCACTCCTTCTCCTTATCCTACTAAAACATCTGTGTTTCCAGACCCCACTCCTTCTTATCCTACCACAACACCCCTCATCCACAACATCCAAGTTACTATGAGTTATATGTTGATAGTCCTCATAATATTGTTGCATATGGGATGATATATTATATCAGTGATACCATTCATCATTTCCATGTTGAGATATATTATCATATGGTCACGGTATAAGATATTATAGATAGATCAGCAAAAATACCATATCCTACAGATGAAGTGAGTATAGTTTGACAAAGTATCAGTCATTTTTTAGTTTGTTCATATATAATACTTAGACATATTACCATAAAGGTATGTATATATGTTATATTTGATTTCATATTGTCAGTAAATTTCTTTTCTCATTTTAAATTTTATATATTTCTCTAATTTCTTACAGGAATACTTTAAAGGTAAAGAAATATTGTATAGACGACAAAAAATTCAAAGTTCCATGACTTCAGATACAAATTCTACTAGTCTTGATGGATTATCAACATACTCAAATTTTTTATTAGGAGAATATGACATTCCATTTGATGCTTCTATTTGTGGGAGTGAAAAGACTGTGGGGATTTTGAAAAATGATATCATGGAGCTTGTAGTTGGAGATAAATTGGGCAACAACAAGATGAAAATTATTTCCATGTAAGTCGATTAACAAAATTTGATTGTTCTATTAATTTATTGAAAATTTATAATTATATCTTCTTTGTATTAGGTATCTATATAAAATGTGCACAGATCATGAAAATATAGATGTGTATGGATTTATGGACCCACAATTTATTTCTCCTATATCTTTGATAATGACCGATACTGAAATAATTGTTTATATAGCTGAAATATTTCATAAGAATGTCATCGTTCAGTGTTGGATGTTTCTATATCTTGAAAGTTATGAAATATTTTTTCTTACAATGTGTTATATATCACTTAACATTTTAACAACTCATATTAAAATTTCTTTTATATCAGCAGTCATTAGATGTTGGGTGTTTTTTTCCAAGAGAGAAGACATTGTATTGACTATGCTCTATCCACAGTGAAGTGAGAGAAAATTTTAAGAATTTATTGAACACTTATGTTTGATTATTTTAAAAATTATTTATATTATAGTGAATAGAATTTATTATATTCATATTATTTTCAAACAGGGCATAGAATTTCTTTAGAGAGACAAAAAATAGAAGAGATCCAATATGAAATTTGTAAAGCCTAAGGTGAATTTTCATTTACAATTAATAAATTTTTGATATATTAATTAAAAATGTTATTATGAATTAAAATCTCTTTGAAACAGTTTCATACACAACATGGTGGAACTAAATGTGGATATTATGTTTTAAGATTCATGTATGAAATAATTTCAACTGGGATAGTTACAAAGTTTCATAAGGTTAGATTTCTTTATAAATATTTCTATAATGTTTAATATGTTTAATTGAAAATTCAAGTGAAATGATTTATGTATTATTTTTGTTTCTTTTTGATGAAGAATAGTCATATACTGTAGAGGAGTTGAGACATTTAAAAATTGAATGAGAAAATCATTTTATAGGTTTGATTTTTTTAGTTTATTTGAAAGTTCAATTGTATTTTTCTTTTTTTGCCTTTTCTGACACCTTATATACTATTGTATGGATACCACTATGGTGGAGGATGAATCAATTTATATTTTTTTAAAAAAAATTGTTCTTCATGTCGGTTATTAGATAACCGACCTGAAAAACAAAGTACACACTATTTGTCACATCAGTTATTTAAAATAAATGATGTGTTAAATGGGGGGTAATTTGTTTTTCATTTAGGTTATCCAATAAACAACATGAAAAACCATTTATCATATCTATTATTTAAAATAATCGACGTGATAAATGGTGCATAATTTGTTTTTCACATCAGTTATCCAATAACTGATGTGAAAAACCAATTAGAGACATTATTTATAACATTATTTTAATTAACTAATGTGAAAAAGTTATTTACTATTACCCCTATAATAACTTTTCTTCAAAACCGATGTGAAAAAACGTAAAAAACCGACGTGAAAACCCGTTTATGCACTAGTGATCTTGAGATAACCCTGGGTAGCCACTATGATATATTATAAGTAAATATTATTTCTATTTGATTTCAGACCATGAGAACCACTCGATCATATACATATAAGAGTGAGTATGGTTGGGTAGCTCCTTATATTCATTAGAATTTGTATTCTTGGAGTAGGAAGATAGATAGTAACAAATTCAAACTCAATCTGTTGTATCCTACCATAGAAATAATTAAATAAATAAACAAATCTAAAAAATCTATTTCTTTGTTCTGGAAAATAGGTTCCCACAGTCTCCAAAACATAAAATTAAGTAGTGAAAATAAACCCATAGATGATAACATAAATGAAAGTATTTTATTTTAGAACACTTAAATTGTGAACATGGAATCATGCATGCTCTCAAAGACATCAAGAACACATAAATTAGAGGCATGAAGTAGGTTATCCCCAATTTCAGATGCTGGTCATTGGAAGTAGGTGACCATCCCAATTTATGTTAGCAAGCCCCTTTTTTTCTTTTATATGAAAGTTATTCCTCTCCAATCTCACACTTTTAGTAAGAAAAATATGCATATAAAATTATATTTTAGTCTATGTAATATTACAGAGTCAAACAAAAACTATATTAGACTAATCATAAAATAGTTTTTATGTAATAGAAACTAACTCTTATGTGTGTAATAGAATCTATCATTAATCATATATCATAATCGAGTCTACTAAAATCTATATGTGAATATTCTATTACAATATATGATGTATTTCAAATATGATCAGTCTACTACAGCCAATGTGTGACTCTACTGCTATTACATAGACATTTGTGTGTCTGATGTAATATTAACAAAGTAAAAAATCATATATCATAGCATAGTTTAGTATAGTTCGTGTAACTCTTATAATACAATATATGATGTATTTCTTGTATTTCATGTATTATCAGTCAACTACAATTTGTGTGTGACTCTTTTTCTATTTTTGCGTGATATGTAATTGTAGAATACATTAGAATACTTTGGAAGTAAAAAAGTAAAGATTCATTTATAATGTGTGTGTGAAGAAAATGAAAGGGTCATTTACATGTATGATGAGTTTCATATTCCAATGTGTGTGTGATAGAGGTTGGATGATACCAAAACTAGTTCATTTCTTTTTTTACTTATTTCATAAAACTTCCAACATACCATACAGACCAGATTTGTAGTACACCAGTTTGATAATAAAAAAATTTGACAATAAACCAGTTTGATAATCAACCAAATAGTTTAAAATTGGTTTCAAATTAAGAGAAGTTTAACAATATATTGAAAATAAAACGGCCAATTTTTTCATCAAGAAATAAGGGCCAACCAGTTTTATCTTGTAAATTTGACAAAAAAACTAGTTTATTTGAAGATTCATATGCTTTCCTAGTTTTATAACCATAATTTGACAACAAATCCTATTCATGTATAGAGAAAAAAGTAGAAAAACCAACTAGTGAATAACATGAACACCGCTATTAAAGTTCATTGAGGTGAAACACTGAAAGTATAATATTTTTGTGATTGGTAGATTCGATGGTCAATTATTAAATGCATTTCTCTTTGATTTCATCACCATATAAAACACACATAAATACAATGGAAATATATTAACAGTTTATAACACAAAAATTTACTAAATAAATCAAAAGGTTATCCCAACCAAACATGTATAAGATAAATAAAGAGGACTCTGTTCTTCAAGCCTAAAAGGATTAATCTCCTAATGAAATTAAGGTATCACTTCAAGCTTGAAAATGTACAAATAATATCTCTGAACAACAAACTAAAAAATTACTAACTTTACTATAAAATAAATGGAATTACATTAAGATATTGATAAAAATAAAACCCATATTGATTCATGATAGGGTAGTCTAAATCACTGAGCTTGGAAATCCCAAAATCAGAGAAAAACATCTGCAACTAGAAATTTAGGAGGCATTCGGATAGTTAGTTACATGTCTTGATCACCAAGTTAACCACCCATTCTTCTTATGAATTCTATCAGATGATTATATTATATTATTGAATCATGGTGAGGGACTCCACATGTCTCATTAAGGAACTACATTACCCTATAATGGTTTAAGTGATCATATGAAAAAAAGTTATGTTTCTCCAATCCTACAACATCTACCCATAGTCTTTCAGCACCTAAGCATGTTACACTATCATAAAAAAACATTCCCCAAGATACAATTATTCATCAAAATCTAAAAAGAAAACAATACTAGTAAATAGAAACTCAAAAGGAAAAATTACATACATAAAAAACATCACTTGTCAATAGTGTATTTACAAAACAACATTTACAATTAATATGTGATAACTGAAAGAAAGAAATGGATAATTAGAGAGGGAAAATTGAAGCAATGTAGACTTCTTAGAGATACACCACCTTTTCCACTTCTTGATTACATGGATTCTTCCTCCATCACCCACATTCGGCACACATTGAATTGCATTCTCACAACCATATTTACAAGAAATTATACTTCATCTTCAATGATCCTATTAGGTTCCAAACCTAAAAAGGGTACAAAATAGATAGAACTAAATCAAGGAGAGATTGAACAATAGAAAGAAACTTTTTATTTCTAGTAGTAGACTTAGGAAACTAGGTTACAATAAGGATGTGGAATAATAAAGAAGAAACCCCCAGAGGAAGACCACTCCTCCTGAAGCCAAAGGTAGGAACCTCTCAATAGACTTCAACTCCTAGAAACAACCTTAGAAAACTAATCAAATCATAACCCAACTTACTTAAACAACCCCTAATTAGTATATCCAACTTTCTGCAACCAACCCCAACAAACTAAAAAAGTAAATGACAAAGCTTCCCCTAGGAAGTTACACACTACCGCCTTCCCTATTCTCTTAGGTGTACACCTATATATACAGAAAAACCTACCCCACATTCCAAACAATTATAACCCTCTTGAAAAACCACCCCATCCTCAAGGTGGAACTTTGAAGTATGCCCGATCTTATTTAGCATTGGAATTGTAGGACTTCCATTGTAGTTGGTGGTACACTTGTTTTAGAACTAACATAATTCCTTACAGATAGACCTATTCCTCATCACTATCGTTAACAAGCTGTCCTTCCATGAGCTCTTTGGAATGTCCTTCAGGTATATTAGGTGAGCTATAACAGGTTGAATAATACTTACCACACATTTTAGTTCCATCATCCATTATCTCATCAGTACTATGAGCATAAAATGTCCCAAAACTATCACTGGCCTAAGAAATCACTCCAAAAAACCATGCTAAATGTTGACCACCACAACTTTACTGATTAGAATAAATTAAAATATTAAGTTTAGAATGGGATTTTTGTTACATTCCATTGAATCAATAGGCCCTGCCTCAGTAGATAAAAAACTTAAGTGCATTCCCTTTTTAACTATTGATTCTTTCTTCTCTTCCCAATCAATGTACATATAAAAAACTGTCAACCACCATCTCAAACTATTATTTATGTCTGGAAATATCTAGCTCGTTCAACCTGTTCAACTCAATATTAGTAGAACCATTCGCTAATTTCATGGTTCCAAATTCCCCCTTGATAAGATAATTATGTACTTCATCATTTTAGACCTCTTTCTGACTATTTTTTTCTACAAAAATCTAGTCCAGGAAGCACCATGCATTGCATGAGGAAGAACAAAAATGATGAGTTTTATTTTCATCTAAAAACCATACTTAATTCACCATATAGAAACTGTGAAAATTTAATTCAAGACACCAATATGGCCACCGCCACTGGTGCTACAAAGTAGCTTGGTTACAAAGTCCTTTATACTAATTCTAAATGTGAAAAGTCAAGCATCCCATTAAACAATAACAACATACATGTATTTAGAAATAACATAAACAACATAAAATAAAATCTATATTCTAATTTCCACATTTATCCATCTAATAAATAATTCAAACAACACATTACTAGACCTGATATAACTATCTAAGTGAAAAATATTTCCATTTCCCTCCTTGATTGAGAATCATTTATTTTTATTCTCTATAAGACTCTTCAAAAACACCCTCTAACAACTTCATTGTCCTTGTTAGTGTTTCATGACAGAAACATTTGGTTCCCAATATTTCAAATACCAATTTACTAATCAACCAAGATACTTGATGTGGTAAAACACCCTTACTCACATATCTGTCAAGATTCTTAAGAAATTCCCCTACTTCCATCAACACCTCCTTGACCTCTTATATTGAAGGAGCCCATGTAATAGTTGCCAAGTAACAATATTCTTAACATTTTCTACATGTATTTTACATTAAACCTATATGTAAACCATATATACAGGGTATCTTGATAACTTCACCACCATTGATATATATTTTCACCTCAGTATCAACATCCATGAGCTACTATTATAGATATTGCAAGTCCTGTTGATGATGCCCTTGCATTGCTCGAGCAAGATTCAATTACATTGCTTCCATTACATGCTTCATTTCAAGCACAATAGAACTTAGCAACCCTAAATATTCAAAAAATGAAGCAGCTTCCTTACACTCATCCAACAAATTATCTTCTTACAAAGGGATTTTATAGTAACTAACACGATGTCTTTGCAACCAAATGTTCAAAACTCAATCATTCCCGTTACTTTCATGTTTATTGTAATAAATAGAGTTTCTATATCTAATTTTATAGTTATTTTTGGTCATACACCTACTTCAAGGGATTGAAAACATACATCAAAATACTCCTATATGGCTATCTTAATTCTCACACTCACCACTTCCTCATTCAGAGACTTCAAACACAGTCTATATATGTGCTGCTTTTTGCCTATTATAACCTGGTCATTAAGTGTAGGAAGTGAAATTTTTTTATCAACCCCATGATAATATGGATGTGCTAGCATTGCATGTACAGGTGAAGTCTTCCCTACTACCTTTCCTAACTCCACTAAGAAAAGAGTGGCACTACCTGCATCTAAAATGGCTTCCTCTCCACTTCCATCTTTGAACTATTCTGGAATAATAGGTTCATTTCTTGAATTATAAACTTCTATGAGTTAATTATCACAAGGGAAACCATCATCCTCCTCACAAAATTCTATATGTATCAAGAAATGTAAGGTGATTTTATTTTCATTATCACAAAGAACAAAAGGTGAGACAATCATCTCCATTTTCTACCCTTCTCATGTGACAGGATGAACTCTTAGACTCACAAAATCCACATTAGGAGGTTATGAATGTGAAATAGGAACATTTCCCACCCCCATAATTCCCCTTCATTTTTTTCTAAGCATGAAATTAGAAAAGAAGTTACCTATTCAGGATTTTTTGGACTGGATTCAAGGTGCCCCTCTATGGAAGGATGTTGAATAGATTCCTTGCTAAGTTCTCAGAGTTGTGCCTACATGTTCTGCAAGAACCCTCAGTTCTGCCTCACGTGTTCCACCCAAAATGTAGCAAAGAATTTTATAGAAATTTTAATCTCCTATAGAATGATTTAATGATATTTTATCAAGCATTCCAGTTCCATTTCCACACCTATCTCCATTCTGAGCGCCCTCTCCCAGCTTTCTTCTCTTCCCTACATCAACTTCTATTTATCATGATCAAGAATCCCTTCTTGAGTTCATTTTGATTCTGGATTCCCTATCCCTAGGAATGACTAGTAGTGATAATTCTTGGGGTGTATGAAACTATATCAGTGAATGCTTCCCCAGTGGAAAACATTTTCCCAAGGATCTTTCTTTACAGTAGAGTCACACCTTTAGAAATTGATAACCTATTTCTTGATTTTGTGGGTCAAGAACCTCCCAATGAGGGAACCAAATTGTTATGTTCCCACCCTAAAAATGGTACAAAATTGATAGAACAAATGAAAGGGTATATCAAATAGTATAAAGACACTTGTTATTTTGTTAGAACTGGGGGGACCCCTCCAACTTGAAAGTATATTCCCGATAAAAGAAAGTAACTGGAGGGGGAGAGGCCAATGGGAGTCCCATGGGTTCCATAACCCATGTGAAAGAGAATATATTGGTGGAGTGGGACTAGGGAAGGAGGTAGGTAGTTAGAAGCTTAGAATTATACAACTCTCGAGCTTGGGAGGGATATTAAAGGGGCCTCACAAAGTTTCATGGTTTTTCTCCTCTACTTTATTCTTTCCTCAAAGTCTATAATCCTAGGTACTCTTATATTTTATTTGAATACAAGGAATTTTACTATTTGATCAGTGTGGGGAATCTAACATTTTGGTCTTACCTACCAGATCCCTATCTAATGCATCGCCACTTTGAGAAGACAATGTTTGAAGAAATCGAATATGGAGGCTCGAATTCAATCATGATTGGAAGCGTTAAAGTAGTGAATGGAGTGTGCTAAATCTAGAAGAGACTATAATATAGAATGGGTGGAATAAATGGTGTCAGGATTGGTGACTACAATGGTAGATTTTTAGTAGAAAATATCTGGCCTAAAGGAACTAACAAAGTTGATGACTAGAATCATGCATTGATTGGATAAGTTAACGATTTAAGAGGAGGCGACAAACTCTGCCCCATATTTTGAGTCAGGTGAGTTGCTGTCTTGATTGCATGATACATTAGGCCTGATAAAGGGGACACAAGGGTTGGGGAAGCCATTTATGATGGTTCTATATCAATGTTGGATATGCGATAGGTTGAAATAATTATTTTTGATGGTCATGATCCTTGAGGTAGCCTCAACAGAGTTGAATTATAATTTCAGATAAATCAAATGCCAGAGAAGGAAAAAAATTCACTGGATCAAGTGAGTATATATGAGGTAGCTACAAATTGGTTTACCATGTTGGAAGAGGTGCATACATAGTTATCATGGAACCAATTCAAGGAGGATTTAATGGAATGATTTTTGTGTATTATAAGTACAAAATAATTTTGATTAATTATTCAAAAATTAGTAGGATGGAATAATCTAGGAATATATTGAACATTTTTGTTCCTGACGTATCTCATTCCACACTAGATGGAGTATCAATATGTTGGGTATTTTCTCCATAGGTTGCATGAGGAAGTGAAGATCTGGGTTCTCATTCATAACCTAAATACCCGATTACAAGTTATGTGGTTTTCACGACATGTTGAGTTAGGTCTCAAAAAAGGGGAAAGACTATAGACTTAGTCAAAAGGATCATGCTGGATTGGAGGTATAGAATGGCCACATTCCTACTTGGGGATTATTTCTCAACATCAAAATTTTTCACCTCTTATGCTAATAAGGGGAGGGGATATAATCGGTATATTTAATAAGGAGGTTCCATATCCTTCTTAGAATGAAGGGAAAGGGGTTTTACAGTTATCTAGTCAAGAGTGGGAGGATCAGAGGAAGAAGGGATTGTGTTTCCATTATGGTAAACCTTGAAATACCATTCACAAATACCCAGACCCTATAATGAGGGTGTTATTATTAGGGGAAGAAGATGAAGAATCTAAACCTACACTCCAAGTGGTGGAAGAAAATTGTGAGTTTTAATGTAAGGTAGGGTTGTGGAATCCTGTACATCACTAGAAACCACCCAGATGAATCCACTCTATCCATGAAAATTGAGGAAAACATTGATTGAATTCCCATTTTAATTTTAGTCAAAAATGGGTCCTCCTGCAATTTCATTACTCTTAAATTTTTCAAAATACTAGGGTTGATAGTTTTGGACTCTAAGAAAATGAGGGTGAATCTTGGAGAATGGAATAATACAAGAACTCCATGGGTGTGTCATCACATCTATATAATAGTGGTATATTACAGGTGTTTAATTGAAGAACATGTCTTATATATTGGGGGGGTGGATCTAATATTGGGGGTGGCATGGTTGAGTACCCTCAGGGATGTTTGCATCAACTGTAAAAATATGGTGATGAAATTTGCAGTGGAAAATTAGTTTTCACTCTTCTAGGAGTCCAACATACTAACCGGGTGGATTTATCTCTAGACAAAGGGGATCGTGGTAAAAAATTTAGTAGTACACAACATCAATTAATATGGGGGTAAAAGGAATAGTGGGAATCAACTCCTGGATGACAACAAAAATGGGAATTGCAATAGGTTTTTCTTTATTTTCCCTCAGTTTTTGATGAAACCGGTAGTCTCCCAACACATAGGTACTGAGTACATGTTATAAACCTCACTCTAGGATAGGGACTAGTTTCGGTCTGACCATATAGATACCCCTATTTTCAAAATAATGAAATAGAAAATAATGTATAGGAGATACTAGAAAGTGGAATAATTAGGCCATGTTATAGTGATTTTTTGATCTTTATGTTGTTAGTTAAAAAAATGGGCCATAGAGGCTATGTGTAGACTATAATGAGTAGAATAAATGGACCATACCAAAAAAATTTCCAATTCCTATGGTAGAAGAATTAATTGATTAATTACATGGTGTAACTTACTTTTCTAAGCTTTACCCTAGAGTGGGGTATCATCAAATTCATATTTGTGAGTGCAATGTGTAAAAAACTACTGTTCAGACTCATAGAGGACACTATGAGTATTTAGTGATGCCTTTCAATTTACTAAATTATTCATCCAATTTTCTGGACACTATGAATGAGTTATTTTATTCCTTGATCAAAAAAATCATTTTTTATGAAATAATTGGGTATAGAATGTATTAGACGATGCATTTACAACATGTGGTAGTGGTTCTTCTTGTTCTCTAGGAAAATTAGTTTTTGGAAAACAAAATGAAATGTCATTTTTAGGAACATTAAATTGAATACTTAGGTCACATCATTTCCATAGAGGGTGTATCCATGGACCTAAGAAATGTGAAGGTGATGCTTAACTAGCCAACCCCTAATATAGTCAAAGGATTCCATAGTTTTATTGGCCTCACTAGGTACTATCGCATGTTTATCCGTGGTTATAGAAAAGTGGGTTGGCCCCTTATTATTCTTACTCACAAGGATAGAATTCATTGGTCAATTTATTCTCTACATGCTTTTAACCATTTGAAACAATTAAAGACAGAGGCCACCATCCTCTCTTTACCAAAATTTTCCAAATGATTGAGCATGAGTATGATGCTTAGAGGTGGTGGATAAGAGTTGTCCTCATGCAACAAGGATAACCCATTTCTTTTTTTAGAATTTCTCTGTCACACCAGCACTTGGATAAATCAGTTTATGAAAATAAAATCATGGAACTGTTCCTTTATATTCAGTATTAGTGGACGTATATATTGGGCTCCCCATTCACATTTTTTTCAGACCACCAAATCCTTAAATAATTTCTTCAGAAGTGTATTACTATTTTAGACCAAAAGTGATATATTGAAATATTATTGGGATATCGGTTTGAAATGTGTTATAAAATTGGAAAAGAAAACTCAAAAAATCATACGTTATCCAAGAGAGATGAGGACATGTCACTCTTATGACTGTTGGAGTCTCATCAAGTTTGGGAGGAGGGTCACAACCTAGCTTATGCGGTTTCTTCTGATCCTTTTCTGGAGAAGGTTCTTCATTCACTACAATCTGGGTAGAATACGTTTTCTAGGTTTACGCATAATCAGAGCTTGCTGCAGAACTGTGGGAAATTTTCTATTCCAGCCTCACCCCCCTGGGTTCCCTTTTTTCTAGGGTAATTCCATTCTTCTCCTCAAGGAGGTCATATGGTTTTTTACCACATCTACCAAAAATTGGCTATCAATTTATATTGGGTGGGAATAAAGGGCATTTTATTGAATTTTTTCCATTAGTGTGAGGTTTTTCAATGATATAAATACTCCACTCTATCTCTCACAGGTCTTATACAACCACTAGATATTCCTAAAATAGTGTTCTCTGATATATCTATGGAGTTTATTTCTAGAATTACAAAATCCAAGGGGTATTATGTGATCATGGTGGTTTTCAACCATCTGTCCAAGTACACCCAATTCTTACTTCTCAAGCACCCTTGTACAACATGATCTATTGCCGAGATTTTTCTCCATGAGATATTCTATTTACATTGTGTGACTACTTCAATTATGAGTGATCGCGACCCAATTTTTCTCAAAAAAATTTAGACAGAATTATTCTGTCTTTATGGAATAAATATCTAACTGAGTTCATCATATCTCCCTCAAACAGAAAAAAAAATGGAGGTTGTCAACCTTTTTCTTGAAACATATCTATGCTATTTTTCAGGGGACTAGCCATGGTCTTGGTCCTATTGGATTCCTTGGGATGAATGGAATTACAAAAAAACACGACATATCTCCATTCAAACTAATCTATTTTAATTAGATTATTTTTGAAAACCTCCAAACATTCTAGGTTTTCCCCCCTCTAATGTTTGGGTTCCAGCTGTCACTACCACCTCTGGGGACTGTGATGAAGCCCTTCGCCAACTTTGTCTTCAATTGGCCCGATACCATAATTATATGAAGCATACAACAAATAAAAATTGATGATATTTTGTTTTCCAGGTTAGGTATTGGGTTTTATTAGGGCTTCGGTAGCATTGACAACAAATTGTAGATCTCGCATTCATTAAAAACTGTGTACCAGCTTTTATAGACCCTTCACAATCCTTGAGTGGATTGGTCTTGTTTATTACCACATATATTTACATGATACTACATAGGTTCACCCAATTTCTCATATTCCTAATTAAAAAAGGTGATTGGAAGAAAGTAGGTCCATCAATCTATACCACTAGGAATGGATATAGACACTATCTTTTGTCTGAAACCCCTGGCAGTTTTGTCTCATCACCCGTACATGAAGGATGGCATAACATAGCCATAGTTTGTAATTCAATGGAATGAAAACTATTTGGATGACATAATGTGGGAAGAATAATTCAACCTCTTCCACTTATTTCCCTTATTTAGTCTTGAGTAAAATATTGGTTTTTAAGGGAGGGAAGTGTTAGATCTAGGGGTGACCCCACAAACTTACAGGTATATTCTTGAAGGAAGAAAGTAGTTGGAGGGGGAGAGGCCAATGGGGAGTCACATGGGAGCCAAAACACACATGAAACCCAAATTGAAAGATAATATATTAGGTAAGTGGAAAAATGGGAGGAGGTAGGAAGTTATAAGGTTCTGAATATATGAATCTTGATCATGGTTAGGAAAGAAAGGGGCCTCCCAAAGATTCCAGGTTTTTCTCCTCTACTTTATTATTTCCTTAGAGTTTATAATCCCAAGTAATCTTACTATTTTATTTGAATAAAATTCATTTTACTCTTTGATCGTCATGGGGACTCTAACATATTTCCAGCACTAGGCTTAAAAAATAGGGTTACATTAGAGAAGTGGAAGAAGAAAGAAGAAATCCATGGAGGAAGACCACTCCTCCCAAAGGAAAAGGTTGACACCTCCCAATGGACAGTACCTCCTAGCAACTAATGGTGGAAAAATAATCAAATTATACCCACACCTAATATTATAACCCCTAATTAATATCTCCCACTTACTACGACCAATACCAAAAAACTAATAATGGAAATGAAAAATCTACCCATGAGTAGTTACACACTACCACCTACCCCATACACTTAGGCATACACCTGAATACATGAAGATCCCTACCCCACATTCCTAAGAATCCATTTTGGTATTTCATATTTATGAAAAACATATTCCATTCATGGTAAAAGACCATGGTCAGAGAAGCCAACAGATCACAAAAAAACATATACAGAAACCTGTCAAGGTGGGTATAAATTTACACTCATTGTGTACTTGAATATTGTATCTTCAATTTCAAAAAAAAACAAGCCAGTTATCACAGTCACTCAAACCATACCAGGAAATCTTCAAATCATACACTATCTAAATACTTCACCCACATGTAAAAATCCATGAGTATTCAAGAATTAAAAATATAGAGCATAACTTCAAATAATAAGAATTAAATATCACTTTAAATAATACATAAATAAAATATTCAAGCCTGGTCAAATAATATTCTTATAATATACATTAAAAAATAAATAGTAGAGAAACTAAAGAATTCAAAAATAGTTCAGAGGTTTTCAATCATTTACCTTATTTTTTTTATCTTCCCAAAAATCACTGGAGATATTAAGCATACAAAAGTTTCTCTAGATTTATTTTCCCATAGAATTAAGCACCTGGTCACTAAACTCTAGTGAATATAGAATAAACAGTGAAACTAAAGGGAAAAAATTAACAAAGAAATTAAGCAGAGGTTGCTACATTAAATATAGGTAGCTACTCTCTAATTTCCGAAATAACATGCTCATACGACACATAATAGAATATTTTATATAAAAAAATAATGTATTAATTCATCCCAATGTTTATTAATATAAAAGTTTTTGCTTGAAAAATAAGTGAAATACACTAAAAAATATATATTAATGGTGGAATGGCATCAGACCATCAATTAAGAATTGGACTGAATGCATAAGAAAAAAACTAGGTTGAATTTTTATTCTGTTATGTTGATAAAAAAATCACTTTAATTTATTAGTGAAATTACATCAGACCATTTATTAAAAAGTAAAACAATAATGCGAGGATATGAAAGAAAATTAAAATATAAATATAATTCATATGTAGAAGCATATGTAATAATTTAAGCAACTCCTGGCATTGGGAAAATCTATTTTGGATAATATAAAACAATTTCAACTGAAATATAATGAATTTGAGGAAGTTTGAGAATTAGAAAATGTTTAGTAAAATCTGAAAACACATGGAATATTTCAATGTATTACATTGATGTGTCTATCCTAAAAAACATATGATAAGTATTCAAAAACATGCACCACAATCCTACTCATGCGTATCTCACATTAATTTAGTAGTCAGTAGACATTGATACAACCTTTCTAAACATACAAGTGGCTTATGGTTTATCACCACATTCCATAATAGATAATAAATCTAAATCTAAATAATGAAATAATAAAAATTAGTAGGAATGTTTTTTCTTGTATTTTAACCCCATGAAAGACTTTATTATACTCCAAATAATTAACAATTAATGTAATATATATATATATTTAAATAAAAAAAAACAAAACCAAAAAATAGCTAGATTGATATTATCATGTGACACCTGGTATATATAGTCTGACTTCAGTGAGGCCCTTGAACAATGACATCATAAAATTTGGATGCAACTAATTTATTTTATGATCTAGAAAATATCTCTTAACCAATAAATCATGAATTAATAATAAATACTATGAGCATGATTTATAAAAAACAACATAAAAATTAAAAAAAATTAATTGTTAGATTTATAAGTCAAGAATTACTTCAATATTTTACATATAATGCACAATTTATAGAAAAGAAATTAATCTACTTTTCATCATTATATGTACTAAAATGAAACACTTCTTCCAAATCTACACCATTCACACATTATGTCTAAGGTATAAATCTTATATGAAAACATCTATCCATGATCATTCGATATAGACCGACCTTGTAAAATTGTGCATCATGTTCTAACATAAGTCAAATTTCACATCTTTCTTCTCGAGTTAATAATTTCAAATGATACAGTACATACTTTAAGTATTTCCCATTGTATATAAAAAAATTAATTTATTTGAGTAATTCAATTTATAAAATTTAAACATATAAAACATGACCTAATTATCTTATTCCACATGAAATTTATTCACATATTCTAGAAAGTTCTTTCGCTCATCTATATTAATGATCCTGTGACATTCAAATAGAAGTAATATAATACTTTTAAAATAATTGTAATCATACTCATAATCTTTTTAATCAGGGAATCCAATATTGATTAGATTTGTTTTACCTCCCACTGTGCATACATTATCAGTATTAAATCATCTATGATAGAATTTATTTGGTTAATTTAAGAATAGTAATACATTTATGATATCTATGTATTATATGTAAGTCATAAAAACTGATTATAAAATATAATAACTCATATAAATGTAATATGTTATTAATGAAAACTATAAAAACTCATACTTAATGAAATATCACTACTAATTCTGGAGTTACAAGGATGGTTGGAAAATTATATTCATTTATTATTTTATTCTTTTAAAACCAATCCTTAATATTGTACTCAAAATATTATGAGATAAGGTAAAATTTATAAGGATCATCATTTTCAAAAATTCCAAACATTCTCATAATATAATGAATTGTGATTTCCATTTAAAATTAATGACAATAAATTGAATTTTGATTTTTTGATAGAACAATAGTATTTGTATCTACACAGTTGTCGAATCTTCTTGAAAATATGTTATTCTTGGTGTGATTGATCTGGACATATTTCATCAGAATACGCCCCTACATTGCACACACATACGCAAATTCAAATTAGTAAAATAACAAGTTAAAAACATAAAATTCCAATAAAAAAATAAAAAAAATGTCACCTTTCAATCATCTACTACTAAATATTTTCTATTTTAACCATAACATGATGATTTTAATAACATATCATTCATAACAAGAAAAAAAGACAAATGAAAAGACTTGCGATAAAACAAAAATATAGATACCATTTAAAATTTCTTTCCTTCATAGGTTTCACTAAATATAATTAGAGCTGAGTTAGACTGATTTTCTCACTAGGTTTGATGTGAAAGGTGAGATAGTTGTGGTCCAAGATGTTAAACTAGAGGCCATGGGAGTTGATGAATTGCATCATGTGAAATCAGTGCCCTGGAACTCATAGGATGCTGAATAAGAATGTCATTAAAATATAGCTTAGATTTTGTATATACTACTATGTAGATTTTTTTATTTTCTAATGGTGCATGTTGAATCTTGGGTTGGAGGGGATATGAGACGAGGGCATTGTCCGTCTGGTTGGGTGGCACATGAAGCGAGATGGGGGTAGCATATGACCCTCAGTAAGGGGTGTCAGATTTGGTCGATGACATGAAAGTAAAGGTGAAATAGGAGGAGGGACATATAGGGTTGCATGAGTAAGGGAGATGAGGTTGATGCACTATGAGATGGTGGGCAAGAGGGGATCTAGCTACAGAAATCAAATTTCCTGAGCGGGGGTGTTGGATGTATTGTGGGGTAGTGAGTGACTTGTGTGTTCATCTATCGAGTGATTCAATTTCTATGGCTATATACCCTCTCCCACCATCTCGTGGTGCATCATCCTCATATCCATTCTAAATTACTCTCATTCCCTCCCTTTTTGTATCCTTTATCTTCTTTTCATTGGCCAACTCTAACTCCCCTCACCTATAGCTAGATATTGCCCCCATCTCACCTCCCCTTCCACCCAGTCAGACCCTTCCCTCATCTCACCCACTCCCACCCAGGGATTCAAAGTACACTATTAGTGCATACAAAATTTGCACAATACTACATATAGAATCTAATATCTTTGTGCATTCCATTATTATTCAGCATCCTTTGAGTTTCAGGGTGCATATTTCACATCCAAAAGCTTATCAAATCTCGTAGCCTCTGGTTTAACATTTTGGACTACAACTCCCTCACTATTCTCCCAGAACCTAGTGAGAAAAACAATGTCTCTCAACTCTAATTCTATGTAGAGAAACCCTTATAGGTGAGAAATTTTAAATGGTTTCAATATTTTTGTTTTATCACAAGTATTTTCATTTGATTTTTTCCTACTAGGAATGATAAATTTTTAATCGTCATGTTCTGATTAGAATAGATAACATTTTCTTGTTGATAATTGAAAGGTGACATTTTTTCAATTTTTGATTGGAATTTTCCATTTTTGATTTTTAATTTTAATAATTTGAATTTATGTATGTGTGTGTAATGAATGGGAATGTTATGATGAAATTTTTTCAGAACCATCACACCAGGAATAATATCTTTTATATAAGATTCTATAACTATGTAGAAATAAATACCATCATTCTATCAAAAAATAAAAATACAATTTAGTGGCAGAAATTTTCAATGGAAATCACAAATCAATATATTCTGAGAACTTTTGACATTATCGAAAATGATGATCATTCTAAATTTCACTTGATCTTAGGATCATTTTAGTCCACTCTTAAAGAGTGGTTTCAAAAGAATAAATTCTTGTATGAATATAAATTTTCAATCGACCATGAATGTTCAAAATTAGTAATGATATTTTGGAGAATATGAGTTTTTATAGTTTTTATTAATAATATGTTATATTTATATCAATACTTATATTTTATAATTAGTTTTTATGACATAAATATAATCTAGAGATATCATAAATGACTTAATATTCCTAAATGATTCAAATAAATTCCACCATAGATGACTTAATGCTGACAATGTGTGCATAGTGGGAGTTTGACTAAAGCTAATGAATATTGGAATCCCTGATTCCTAAAATTCCAAGCATGATTATAGTTGTTTTAAAATTATGATGATTCTTCTATTTGAAAGTTACATGATCGTGTTATTCCAGATGAGTTGAAACATTTTATTGAATATGTGAATAAATTTTATGTGGAATAATATAATTATTTATTTTTTTATATGTTTACACTTTATAAATTGAATTACTCAAATAAATTAATTTTTTTATATGTTATAAGAAATAATTAAAGTATTCAATGTATCATCCAACATTATTAACTAAATAAGAAAGACATGACATTTGAATTATTTCATAACAAGATGCACAATTTAACATGGTTAATATATATCGAACTATCATGGATAAATTTTTTTGTAGAATATTTCTCCCTTGGATAAAATGTGTGAATAATGTAGCTTTGAAATAAGTGATTCGTTTTAGTGCATATAATGATTAAAATTTGACTGTTTTTTTATTTTCTTGAAATTATTTCTTATATGTAAAATATTCAATGAATTATCAAGTAAAAATCCCCACATTTCATTTTTTATTAATTTTTTATGTCGTGTTTCATAAATTCCGATGATAGTATTTCTAGTTAATTAAGGATTAATTGGTTACAAGAGATTAGATGGATCATAAACTAAACTAGATGCATCCAAATTTTATGATGTCATTGTTTGAGGTCCTCATTAAAGTCTGACTATATATACCATGTGTTACATGGTAAGATCCTTCTAACTATTTTTATTGTTTTGTTTACATTTATATAAACTGATAGATATTACTTTAATTTTTAATTACTTGGATTATAATAAATTCTTTCATGAGGTTTAAACACAAGAAAAAAACATTCCTGTTAATTTGTTTTATATCATACATTTAATTAATATTTATTTTATGTTATGGAATGTGGTGATATACCTTGATTCAATTGTATGTTTAGAAAGTTAGTATCAAAGTCCACTGGCCACTAAATTAATGTGATATTCACATGAACTAGATTGTGGTGCATGTTGTTTCACACTTATTATATGGGTTTTAGGATGAACCTTTCACTATGATACATTGAAATAATTCATATGTTTTTCATATTTGAGTGAACAATTACTATTTTTTCCAACTTAACCCGATTAATTTGATTGTGGTTAAATGAAATAGTTTTATATTAGGTGAAGTGACTTTTCCAAGTGCTAGGAGTTGCTTAAATTGTTTCATCTTGTTCTTTATATGAATTATAGTTTGATATGAATGTTGATTTGTCACCTAACATTATTGTTTTACTCTTTAATATATGGTCTGATATAATTTTACCATTAAATTAAGGTAATTTTTTATCTATATAACAAAATAAAAATTAAACTGGGTTGTTTTCAAATGCATTCATGCCAATTTTTAATTTATAGTCCCATGTCATTCCACAATTAATATATATTTTTGAAGTAAATGTCACTTTTTTCAAGAATGATCTTGCATATTAATATATATTAGTATTTTTATATTAATTTTTTGATATAAAATATTCTGTTATGTGTCGTATGAGAATATTATTACCAAAATCAGTGAGTATCTCCCTATATATAGTGTAACGGTCCCTATTTAATTTCTTTTTTAATTTTCACCCTTCAGTATTATTTTTTATTTATTATTCACTATAGTTTAGTCACCTGATGCTTAATTTCGTAGGAAAAAAATGATGGAGAAACTTTTGTATGGTTAATAGCTATGGTGAGTTTTGGAAAGATAAAAAAATTAAAATCCTTATCAACACCCAAACTTTTTTTGGATTATTTAGTTTTAATTTTGTTTCTTTTTTTAATGTAACATGTATGCAAATGATTTGATAACTCTTGAATATTTTATTCAGATAATTATCTAAAGTGTGATTTAATTATTATTATTTGATTATTATTTCTTAAATACTATTGGATTTTTAATGTGGTTATAGTATTTAAATGGCATGTAATTTTATGATGTCCTGATATGGTTTGAGTGACTTTGGACACTAGTTTATTTTTTTAACCCTGAAGATATAACATTCAAGTACACAATGAGTTAGAATTTACCTCATCATTGTTGTATTCTTTGAACACGATCTTCTACTATGAAAGAAATATGGTTTTCATGAATCTAAAGTGCCTAAATAGATCATTTCTGATGAAGTTGTGTTTATTGTAAATATAGTTTTGAGAATACATGTGAATGTGTACTGAAGGAGGGTGGTGGAGGAAGAATCCACACAATCAAGAAGTTGGAAAGGTGATATCTCCCCAGAAAGTATTCTTTGTTGCAACTTTCCTTGTATGCTTATATGTACCTTTCTTTCACTTAGCACCTATTTATGGTAAATTTTGTTTTGTCAATACACTATTGACAAGTGGTGTTTTTTTATTTTTTTTATTTTTATTTTGAGTTTATATTTACTAGTGCTATGTTGTTTTATGTGGATTATAGTGAAGAACCATATCCTGGGGGACTGCTCTTCTATGGTAGTGGAATATGCATAGGTGTTGGAGGAATATGAGTTGATTTAATAGGATAGGGGAAACAATTTTTTTTCAAATGGTCACATAAAACATTATAGAATATTGAAGTTTCTTACTGAGGCATGTGGAGTCCCTCACCATACTTCAAAAAAGAAACCTACTCATCTATGGGCATTTAAAAGTAGAATGGTTGGTTACCTTGATGATTAATACATGTAAACAACTATCTGAAGGCTTTTTTAGTTTTTGGTTGTAGATATTTTTCTTTGATTTTGGGATTTCCAAGATAAGTGATTTGGATATCCTATCATAACTCAAGATGGTTTTTCTTTTTATCAACCACTTAAGTTAAATGCTATTATTTTATAAGAAAGTTTGTAATGTTTTATCTTTTTATTCTTAGATGTTCTTTGTACATTTTCAAGATTGAAATAAAGGATTAATTTCATCAGGCACTCAATCCATTTAGGTTTGAATAAGTGAGTCATATTTCTTTATCTTATACATATTTGGTTGGGATAACCTTATGATTTCCTTAGTAAAAATTTGTGTTATAACTGGTTAATAACTTTTAACTTTATTTATGTGTATTTTATGTGGAGTTGGAATCAAAGATAAATGTATTTAATAAGTTACCTTGGAATCTACCAGTCAAAAAGGTCTAATACTTTTGATGTTCACCTTAAATAAATTTGACAACAGCTTTCATGTTATTCACTGGTTGTTTTTCTTAATCCATGAATGGTATTTATTGTCAAATTATGGTTATAAATCTAGGAAAGTAGATGGATATCAAAATAAACTAGTTTATTTTAAATTAAGTTTAAAAAACCGGTTGATCTTCATTTGTTTATGAAAATATTTGATGGTTTATTATAAATATATTATCAAAATACTCATCATTTTTAATCAGTTTTAAACAGGTTAGTTAATTTTCAAACCGATTTATTTTCAAACTATTTTATTGTCAAAATTTATTTTTTTTCAAACTATTTTACTGTAGATTCGCTCTACTTGGTATGTTGGAATTTTTATTAAAGTAAAAAATAAATGAACCTACTTTGGCATAAACCAACCACTATCACACACACATTGGAATAAAAAACTCATCATACTTGGAAATGAACCTTTACTTTTCATCACACACACACACATTAGAAATGACCATTTACTTTTAATGATTCCAGTGTATTCCAATGTCTTATGCAATTATATTATATGTACAGATACCAGTAGAGTCACACAAAAATTTTAGTAGTCTAATCATACTTGAAATACATCATATATTTTAGTAGCGGAGTCACTGATACTATAGTAGAATCTTATATGGTATATGCTTTGTGACTCTGATACTATTTCATCACACACAAAAATGTCTGTATAATAGCAGAAAATACCCACAGAATGTTGTAGACTATACATATATACAATAAATTATATATTATAATAGCATCAATGCACAATCAGTTGATATTACATACACAAACTATATTATGATTAGTCTACTACATTTTGTGTGTGTCTCAGTGCTATTACAATGATTGAAATATTATTTATATTCATCTTATTTTTACTACTGGTGTGACATTGTGGAGGAATCACTTTTATCTAGAAGTTCAAGAAAGGGGGTATGCTTATATGAGTGGGGATGATTAGTTTCTTCCAGCAACCTGGGTCCACAATTTTGGATTACCTACTTCATGCCTAAAATTTAAGTATTCTTGATGCCTTTGTGAGTATGAATACTTCAATTTTCACAATTTAAATGTTTTAAAATAATATAATTTCATCTATGTTATCATATACAGGTTTATTATTCACTACTTGATTTTATGTTTTTGATAGCACATTACCTTTTTTCTTAAGATAAAAAGAGATTTTTCTGATCTATTTATTTATTTACTTATTTGTATGATAGGATCTGGTTCATTGAGTTTTTATTTTTACACTATCTACTTGCATGCTCAAAATACAACATCTGATGAATGTATAGATCCACCCAACCAGACACACGCTCACACACTCACTCTCTCTCTCTCTCTCTCTCACACACATATTCCCTATTTGTAATGTATATTATTAGTTTCTTTGGTGAATTTTTGTAATAAATATTGATGTTTACAAGTATAGGTCAATTTTTTATTATAGATCTATCACACCAAAATATTTGTGATATTCTATTTATCTTAAAATTGTTTTTTTCACATAAAATTTTCATTTGTTACTTGATTTTGTTTTCATTTATATATTCATTCTATCTTAAGATTCATTTTTATAAAAATTCTAAAATTCATTTTATTTGAATACATAATCAAGATTAGCAGTCATATATTTTTGGTTTTATAGATTTCATATTTATTTGAGAAAATGTTTTTGTTAATTTGAATGAGAGGTTCTATAGAAGGTGGTCTCTTTTTAATCAGATTCTATTACAAACAAATATTTGAATGATGTAAAAAGTGGTTTAAAGTTTTTTTTCATAGAATATGATTTTTTCAATATTTAATTGTAATATTATTATATGTAAAGATGATATTGTTTATTTTTTCCAATATATTGATCAATAAAATTCTTACGGTTTAGGATTTAATAAAATTATGTTTTCTTCAAGATCGATTACATTGTTTTTATATATATCATGGATTATGTTAACTTTAATAGTTGTTAATTATTCATTGAAGGATGATGTAGCATTATCATTAGTGCATTTGAGATGCATCATTGATTGGTGATAAATTTTGAGTCCTTGATATTTTTAAAAAATATTTGGATGGATTTATCATATCCTTTCTTCTATATTGCTATGAAATTATGATTTATTGGAATGAATTTGATTGAACATTTATTTAATAATGACTATATTTAATTGATATCAATATTATATTAGTTTATTTTAATTTTCATGGATAGAAATCAGAAAATATGATCAATGATGGAATGCCAACACTACTTTTTCTAGGACTGTAATGTCACATAAATTGAAATGTTAGGATTTTTTGGATGTTATGTGTCAAGAACCGTGTAAACAAATAAAAACATGGGAGTGAATATGATAAGGCCTCCTCTGAATCCAGCTGTAGATTCTTTCAAGAAGGTTTAACTTTAACTGGTTAGATCTATAACGTCCCATTTTTTCCATGTAATGCTTTGAAATATATCTAATAATATGTTTAGAGGAAGGTGCTGAGATGACTTGAGATTATGAGGCCCGGTGAGACTATTATTTTTATAATAAAATTATTAAATATATTATATCATTCATGCATGGTTTACCTGAAATAGTGGAATAACTCTAAAAAATGGACTATAATGGGAAATCTGAGACAACAATTGAGTCTGGAGTGTTGGATTTACCCTTGGTATGAAAAAACCTTTTTTGGTGTCGAGTGTTTTTTCTGAGGTTCCATTGTGGGAGAAAATTAAAAAAAAATATTTATTATTTAATTTCATTACCTAAGGGCCCTTTATAAAATCATGGTTATGGACAAATATCAGGGTTGGCTACATAACCATATAGATTTGAGAGGAGGTCGTGGAAGTGTTTTGATGAACGACAATGAGATCTAGAATAAGATAGGTAGTGATCATATATGCCAATAGAGTTCATGGATCTCTCCAATGATGAAAATGCAAAATCATTCATCATTAGGGATTGATCTAAACCCATGGTAGCACTTTTATGGTTTATTAATTTTTCCTATTTTGTTATCCTGTGTCGAACACGGATCAATTTCACTAAAAAAATTGATTTGTGTATGGTTGTTTATTTGTGATTGATTTATGTGATTGTTGTTCATTGGTTATTTTTTCATCATTATAATAGAAATAAATCAAGGCCAAACCATAACAATGAATGTTGTTTGTTTCAATTTTTTGTTTTCTTGGATTTCTTCCCCTGTTCTTTGCACAATTCATCGTTAGTAATTCTTGGTCATGTGGTTTGATGAATACTCGATATTCGATTTTTGTTTGACCATTATTCAGAAAAAAAAGATCGATATCATGTATGCGGTTTGATATAAATGGTAAGATCGAGGCACATTATGTATAAGAGGGATCAATCGGAAATGGATTAGAGTTCTTTATTCATGGTTGGTGTTTCGGGTGACACAACAGATGGCGAGTGACGATTCCCAAGAAAATTACTAGTCAAAATCCAATCACTAACGACAAAAGGCCCCTTTGATCTGAGATCCATGATTCATGGTGGATTTGGTGGTAGAATCGATGGTGGAGTGGGAGAACATGTGAAACATTTCTGTGTTTCTATGAAAAACACGACTACTTTCTATGTACTATCACATTACTTGTAGGTATCTCATGTAGTGACAGGGTTTACATGAAAAGATAAATATCACACACCATGTGACATACATCACACACCATGTTACTATGTGCTGGCAGGATAATAAGTATCCCAGGAGTATATGGACATGAACACAGTCAGTCACATGGTCACAAATAGACTTCAAGGACATGGCCTGGTACCCATGCATGCACTATACATGGGCATGGACACGGGAACAGCTAGGTGTACATGAGCAAGAACAAGGAAGAGGAACACTGGAATATACATTGGTAGGTCTGGTGCTAGTGGAACATGTTGTGTACTACAAGTACACACCATATACTTCCTCTAATTTGTTATGAGGCCCTCCATTTCATTATTATGGGCTAGTATCAATTGAGTGTGATCCCTTAGTTTATTTCTATGAGGGTGCAATGTGGTGTTACATCCATAACATAGTATTGTGATCCCCACTATGGGTTTTGACTCGAATAGAGTTTGTGTATTCTTTTATGAGACTGATGTGGGATCCTCTATCTTTTCATCACCTTCCCTAGGTGGGCTTTGTGTAATCGCCTTGACTAACTTATATAGGCATGTGATCCCCTATTTAGAGAGATATAACAGTAGGGTTTACGATATTCCCTGGTGGTTCTGGGTGTGATGCTTTATTTTTGTATTGAGATTATATAAGTACTAGTGACTACTCTTTTGGAGATTCCCGAAAATCATAACCTCTCAGAGGGGCGTTTCCAGTGATGACATGGCTCATGGAGTGGATTCTCTAGGAAGATTGTTACCCTAAAGCCACAACAAGAATCTTGTGGTTGAAAGTGTGGTTGAGACCTCTCTGAGACTGAGCGTCTTATTTGAGTATATCTAGGTTTTACTTTATTGTATCTATGTCTCATATCTGATTGATATATTCATGATGTTGAACTAACCATTCTTGATGATTTATGTTTAGTTATTTCAGGGTGTTGGTATTGTTATAGTTATCCCTGTATAGGATTTTCCTTCATGTGTCATGTCTTATACGGATGATAAGATTTTTGATGGAGTCCTAGGAGGACCAGGACCAGGCAGAGCATAATGAGCTTGATGATGCAGAAACTCCGAGAGTCACACAACAAAGGTTTGAAGATGAAGAAAATATATAATAAAAGAAGAAGAAGAATAAGAATAATAATATGAACACAATGATTTCATGTTTTAGTGATAATCCCTATGTCTACATAGTGGTAGAAATATCACTATAATCAGGAGAACAATTATAGGGAGTTTTTAGAATTTCAATCACACAAAACCCTAGCTCAAAATGGGATAATAAAGAAGACTATGAACTATTCCACCAACCACATAGAATTTTTACTGTGCTATAGTGCAACAACCACCCAAGTCCAAACTACAACAATTACCAATGAATCGAAGTTCACAGAGTTATAGTATCATTATATCCAAAGCCTACACTACTATAGTGCCTTGTTGGTGTTGTCTGGTTAGCTCTTTTATAGTCATCTAGAATTACTACAATTCCCCCAAATTTGGGTCAAGGGCCTTTGACCCCTGGACCCCCAGGGTAGGGGTGTTTTACCCATGAAACCCCCTAGAAGCTCACCATGGAGCTCGAACTGTGAGAGTTATGTCTTGGTGTGCAATACAAGCCACATGCATGTATCCCAACATCATCCAAATGGATCATACTACACCAATCCAATATTTGACATACTAAGGTTCTTAATAGTGTTGAATTTTATAGTGTTCCCCTCTTTATGAGTAGGTTGGACCTTAATTTTAGTTTTTGTGGGCTTGTATCTGACCTTTTATTATTTCCAGTACTTCTTATTATACTTTTATTCTAAGATATAGTTATATTCATGCATTAATATCAGTTATGATTAAATTTAAATATTTTATGGCCTTGTAGAAGTTTTCATTTGTACAACCACCTTAAGTTAATTCCTCCCATGTGTGTGATATGCCTACTCAGTGCTAGTCACCAAACCCTGACCTTTTGGATATGAGTTTGGGGTAGTCATAGTTCGGCAAACCACATTCTAGGTGGGCCCTGGTGGGTCGGGCCATGACATGATCCTTTGGTACAGTGTGAACCATGATAGTGACAATGACAATTGATGTGTGAGAGAAACTAATTACAAATAAAGTTTTATGAATTTTTATGTAAATTATTTTGTATTTTGATCCTGTTTAAACATGTTTGGATCTTTATATCTTTTATTGGAGTTTGAACATGTTTTTAAATTATGTTTGGACATGTTTTTACAAATAAAGCTTCTGTTTGTTAGAGTTTCATATAAGCTAATTTTATAATTATTATATAATAAATATAATAGATATACTTTATATAATTATATTAGTAAATATAATATTAAAATTTATCAACAAATATCAGAATAACCACATATAATATTTTATTTAAAATATAATTTATAAAAAAAATTTAATTGTTGGTATTATTTACAAAAGTTAATAATATTATTAATACATAAATCTCTCCTATGAATCTGTTGATTAATATTTTTATCAACAAATATATTATCTGTTTTTATTATTGTAATTGAAACAAAACTATTTTATCTACCACAATAATATTTAATGTCAACATTTTTACAAAAAAATTAGTGATTGGAACATATACCCTGGTAAAATGCACTACCAAAAGAAAATTTACCTTTACCAACATATATTCCCTTGTTGGAAAAAGTTAAATATTTTGTATGGGGGTATTGATGAAGCATATTCTATTTTAAAAGTATGTTTATATGGGTTATTTCCAGTTATTTCCATGGTAAGAGGGCCTTTTCAATTCATGAAGATTCCCTTTTCCAAGTGGGAAAACTTGATGAAATGAAGGACCTCATTCTGGTAGCTCTCAATAAAAATTTCAATCCTAGTCCATCAATTTATAACTTGTTTATTTTTACCTTTTATAGAAAAAGTAGAGTATAAGGTGCATATTTGATCCATTATAAATTCAATAAATTTTTTAATTTATACTATTAAACCACATATTTTTACTTAATATATGTTTTATGTTTCTTTCATTAGGAAAAAATTGCTACAAAACTTTTAAATGAAATACAATAGAAAAGTCTTTACCCTACCAATGAATTATTTAGAGATATGATTTTATGTCTTTGTCACATGGAGGATCCAGTGAAGTAGTTATTCTGATGTCTAAATATATAGTATTCCCAACACAATCATTTATATTGAACTTATAACATTTTCATTGACCATTCTCAACATGTCCAAAGACCTAATCTTGTGTTAAAAGTATTTGAGATAATGTTTGGAAGTTGGATTCGACCTGATTTGTGCTATATTATTATGTTTTTATAGAGTTATCTAATTAGCAGTCAAATCCCCACATATCTAACCTTTTTCCTAGTTTGACCAAGGGGGAACCATTGATAATAAATTGTACAATACCATGATTACTGGGATTTAAAAACTTCATAAAAAGAAACAACATTGAATATGTTTAAAGAAGTGAAATAAAATAAAGTGCCTCTTACTCTTTAGTTTCATGAGGAAATTGTAATTTTGATGTTCTCAATGGAAGAGTATGTTAAAGTGTTAAATATCATTGTTTAGTTTTGTAAAATTAAGTCCCAAATTTTTTCCTTCATGGATATTTCACTTCTATTTTATTCTTTACATAGTGCACAACTTTATATGACATCGGTTAAATTTATGAAAAATGATACTTCTCTTTATATTAGATTTCTTAGATACCTAATTGGTTCATTTAATGGATGAATGAAACTAAAAACACATATTTCGGATGTGGAAAAGTAGAATATATGTTATTATATATTATGATTTACTCTTACAACATGTTGAGAAGATCAATCATCGACCAAATGGTCTATGCATGTGATTTATTCAATAGTTTATGCCATAAAGGTTATCAACCCACCAATGGACATATAAAAATTCAGCAAAGGTTTTTTTAAGAATTCAAATATTTCTAAAGTTAATAGTGTAATATAAAAGTTGTCTAAGAGAGTTTTTGTTAATATTAAAAAAATTTAGGGTGGCTTTTGAAACAGGAAGTGGATGCAAGGGCGCAACCTAGAACCAAATCATTAAAAGTCCAGTTAATTAATTTTTTATTTTTCAATAAACTATTCATTATTTTGTTTTATGACACATAAAAATTGATTTTTTATGAATATTATTCCTTTATAGTTTCTAATTTTATATGATTTTTATGAAGTATTTATATAAGAAAACCTATTTGTGTGTTTTTTTAGATTTAATTTTAGCTGTGTTTTATCTTCTCATTCTTAATATAGTTTTATTATGACTATTTATTATATTTGATACTCTATGGTCTACTAGATCTATGATTTTAATCATAATATACTGCATGTAATCCTTGTTTCTTGGACATATTCCTTATGTGGTGGTGAGGAAGTAGTTTTTGGTTTAATGAGTTTTCTTATGTGGTGGTTAAAAGGTAGCTTGTGGTGAGCTATTAACTAGTGGAAAATGATTTTTATTACAAGATAAAAAAATTGATGATTTAAAGTGAAAATGAAATATTGATCTCTCCTAGAGATGTTGGAAGTATATGAAATTATACTCACATAAATTTCAGAAGAAAACTACTTGAATAAGTGGTAGGAAAACATTTTTCAATAATCAATTTAGAAAAGATGTTAGGAAATTATTTATTAAAAAATATTTTTCCCCACATTTTATGGTGGGTTTATTTAAAAAATAATTTTTATGTGTTAGGTGTTGGTTGTTTTTCATAAATTTATAATAATGTTCCTCGATATAGAGAAAAAATATGAATAAATGATAGATGATATTTTTTTTGATATAGGTTAGTAGTAGGGGTGTGTTAGCTGAATTTCCATTTGGAAATGTTTTATAATTATCTCAATAGCTTCATTGGAGTTCATTTTTAAATTGTAAGTGTCTTTGAGTTAAAATTTAATTTTAATAAATTATTCCTTGTGAAGAATAAAAATGCATTTTATTTTACCGTATGGTATCATTCCTATTTAATAATTGGTGCATGTATACTCAAAGTATTCTTCAACCATTTCCATTTCCCATTCTCAAGTTCCTATGTACCAAACATGGACTTATTATTTTAGTTATACAAAAACCTCTTGGACCTTCCATTTGTTCAATTCCTTCATATTCTTATCTCTTCTATCCCTTGGAACATAAATGGAAGAATAAACATTTTTCCATGAAAACTTTGAATCAAGGAGAACTTCAAAATCATTCCTCCATTTACCACAATTTCATTTTTACTAGAACATTGTGAGTATATGAATATTCTTGTTATTTTTATATTTTATGATGCATTATTTGTGAATATTTGTGTTACTTGTTTCATTTTTGTAAATTTTTTTCTGCAAGCACAGGACTCATAAATTCTTTTCTGGTGATTTGGAAGAATGATGTGTAATTCTCTCATTGTCACCTAGAACATGATCATTTAGAATCAGTTGTAGAGGCTAATTCAGTGTATTCTGGTTGTCTATTCATCTCAAACTATCCAACTTCATCCTCACCAATCGATCATTGGGATTCTTTTCAGATTTTCCCTTCCTCGAATCAACTGATGTTTTCTGTGCTTCCATTCTTTATAGTGTGAAAGGGAAGTTTATCTTCTAACTCATTCAATAGCCATTGGGTTCGCCATCAGTGAATAGCATAAAGTGTGGAAGGAAAAATAAGGCCTACAAATATATGAACATGATCCAAAAGGTGAATTTTGAGTTTTTTGGTATAAATTAAAATTTTAATGATTTTTTTGTTATAGTTACTCAAAAAAACCCTAAATATATCAAAATTATTTTTGAATAAAATGATGAAAGATTTATTAAAAAATATTAAAATTATAATATTGATTTTGAATGTTCTTATTTTTTTCCATCTATTGATGTTTTTTAAAGTGAAAGAAAACTAAGAAACTTCTTATTGAAAACATCATGATGCAGCTCCTTTCAAACAGAATCAAACTTTAATTGGAATTTCTTGGTGGAACATCTTCTATGGATTTATAGTGGGATTTGTTATTGGATTTATAGTAGAACCTCCACAGTTGATTTCCCATGGAATTTCATTTGAGGACTTGGATTTCCAATGGAAATTCCATTTCAAATTCACATAGACTTGGAACATTATTGATTGTGAATTTACCATATGATTTTTTACATGGAACTTAAACTAATAATTATGAATGAACCATTTTTAGTGTAATTTTTTTTCTGATATTCTAGTGGAAGTTCCGCTATGGATTTATAGTGGAACTTCCTACATAGACTTCATATGGAACCTCCATCAATTGTTTCCTATGAAATTATGGATTAGAATTTTCATTTGAACTTCCACATGGAATTCACATACAATTAAACTTTTAAATTTTCCAATTGGAATATAAATCAAAAATTATTGATGTATCATTCTATGGATTTTCACCACAACTTCTACTATTTTTTTAGTGGAACATAAAACATGGATTTGTATTTCTAGCAGAACTTCCACATGGAATCCTCATGGACTTGGGACATAAATATGTAATTATGAATGTCCCATTTTTTTCAGTAAAACTTCCCTATGATTTTTTGGTGGAAGTTCCTTTGTAGATTCCCAATGGATCATTCTTTTGTATTTCCAATGGAAATTCCATCGTGAATTTGGATTTTCAGTGAAACTTTAACTTTTAACATAATTTGAATATGCAATGTTTGATAATGAAATCACACTTGTATTCTATTTTTATATTGGTTCTGTGAACTAAATGTAGTTAGTACACCATAAGAAATATAAAAAAATTGTTAGAAGAGGGATGATAATGATCCAGAATAGGGTTGAATTAGAGTGTGATACTGTATTCTAATTTTAAACACCTATTAACATCAATTCCTTACTTTCCATTTAGATCAATCTATGAGTTTTAAAGGACATTCTTAATCTGTCTTATTGATTGTTCATACTCCTTAAAATTTATTTAGTCACAACATGCTCACACAAGAGATGTGAAAATGGGGTTTGTAGATTTTACATGGGCAACTAGATGGACTTGGTGTTTAGTCATCATCATAAAAATATGATAATAATCCCAAGATAAATTTCACTAATTGTTCCCACCTCATATCTCAACTAACTCACTGTAATCTGAAGCCACTTTCTCATTGGACCATGCATCATCATAGTCATCATCATATGGATGATGGTTCTAGCTTCATCCCAGTTCAAACACAACCTCCATAGCTCCATGATATTCTTCTCAAATTAGCAACACTTACATGTTCAGTGGGTTAAAACTATGTCATAACACCATTTCTGTGATGCTCCAATGATCTCTATACATCTTTCATCTCTTATATGTGTTTATTAAGATAAATTGTATCATGTATAAAACATAATAGATCAAGTGGTTTCTATGCTTCACTAACATCATTAAATGATTCTAAACTACCAAGAAACCATGATATACTGATTCTATTTCTTTATACAAATTCTCTCTCCATGCGTGAAGATCACCTATCCCATGTTCTTGATATCTTTGAGTCAAACTTTACCCTCTTCATTAATTTCATAATATTGAATCCATAATATTTCTCTATATATCATAAAGATCATGAATCTCCATTACTTAACCCACAATATTCACTTTAAACATTTCATGTGGCCTCTATGAATACTTTAGGTGTCCATGCAAGAATTACATATTTCTTTTCTTTCTCCAAACTTCATTTAAGTATCCTTGATGATACTTTGATCCATGGAATACATCAACGGTCTTCTACAATATTATGTATAAACTAAGCTCATCTATATTGGGTATTATGATGTTCATCTCGAGATATATCCATATTTCTAGCTATGATACACATGGATTTAATTAAGCTTAAATTTTCTTCTCTGTCATAACAATGATATGATTTTTTCCTATCCATGATTCCAAGTTGGGTAGTATTTTTACATTATCAATATTCATATATCTCTATCGCTTTCTATTATTTCTCTTATTACCACATGCGATAAACATGCATTCTTCATTACAACTTTTTTTCCCTTTATATCACTACCTATGGAACATTCTATTGTTTTTTACGATACCCCTCATTACACTAATCACATGAAATAGATAATTGCAATATGTACTGTGATATCTTCCCAATTGTTGTTCTCCTCTACTATATAGAGTCTTCAGAATTGCCTCTTTCTTAGCTTATGATATGTTATGACCTATCTATATATGAAATATGGATCATGATCTTGTTATAACCTATTATATGTTTCTCTCATTGTCCTTAAATCACTTATGACCTACAATTTTTTACTTATATTTCCATGCAATAATACTTTGGCTCATGTTTTTCTTTACATCATACTCTAACTTCTCCTTCAATTTATTCACTATATCTCTAATTCATTGAACCAATATAGTGGGGGAATTACTCTAAAGGTTAATTTTACTTGTAATAACTTTTTAAAACTTCATGGAACCATTAAATAAGTCAGATTCATACTCATAAAATATCCATGATCAGTTTACTTCCAATCACTATAAAACTCAATGTGAGGAAACAATAGAGCTTATGTTAGCACTGTGAGTGCTAACTAGAGTGGAAAAAGATAATTGAAGAAACTAACCATGAAAATTTATATTTCTTCTATATATGAGAGTTATAGTAGCAAGATGAATGAATTATATACAATTGAAATAACCAGGAAAGACCACCTCCTTGGGCTTGAACCTTGTTGTGTGCGTCAAGTTCCAAAGAGAGAGACCACCTCACCATTCCATTTTCTATCGATATACCTAATACCAAGTAAATTCCAATCTCTAACCCACCACCCTACCTTATTTATTATCCCTTCCAACCCAACTATCATAAAAACTAAAAAAGAGTGACACAAAAATTCCCTCCCTAGAAGTTAACCCCCTGCCCACACACAACAACCTTAGTAGCCCCACCAAAACTATATCTATAAAAACACCAACCATCAATACATTCCCAAAATTTCTCCCATTCTAAAAAACCACCTTTTCCCTAAGGTGGACCATGAATACTAGTTTCATTCCATGAGCCTCCAATTCAATTCATCTCCACAAGTCCATTTTTTTACTCTCTAGCCTCTATATAGAAATTCTTGCGGCATTAGGATCTCCAGATGGTTTTGGAAGAAAAGATAATGTTGAATAAATGGTTGAATATTTTTTCCCATGGAACTTAGTACCTAAAACATAAAAACCAATTGTCTTGAAATCACAAAGATCACTAGCAATACAAGAACCAATTTTACTATATTTTCCATTGAGTGTGAGTTTTAAACCAACTTCAATCTCCAAATTAGTACTTCTCTCTCCATAATGAAAACCATTTTATTTAATATTAAAATTCCCATCATCAACTAAAATCAAACTTGAATTTTTTTTCAACCCAAGAACTGACTAAAATGGAGTGACTATGAGAAACATCTTCTGTAATAACCCATAATTCCATAGAGTTGAAAGTGTATGGGTCAATTCATTTGTACTATTATCCATCATCTTTAGTATGCCTCTTCTGGGTGAAATAAAAAACTCCATAAATGAGAACCAAACTCACTATAATGAATAATATTGAACCAACATGCTACCAATTATCTTCATCAGGATATTAGGATCATCTTCTTGTTGTACCGACCAAAAACAAACAAGATTCTCCTCAAACATTTCCAATGACCAGGGTAAACATAGGTGGAATTATTTTCCATATGAAAAACCTACATGAAAAATAGATTTTTAGGAAAACACAACCCCAAAATAAACAAAGATTCAACCAAAAAATTCATAAGGATTTTCTACCACCACTATATCTAAAAATTCCAACACTGATTGAGAATTTGTCCATGAAGAACCAGCCTATGTTTTTTGTATAATGATTTTTCCCTAATAAATCATCCAAAAATAAACTATTTTCCAAACCTAACAAAAAATTATCATGAACCATATAGATATAATCCAACCCCTCTCAAAGGAAGTCTAAGAGACACCACCCTTTTAACTACATTAGCCTTCACTTCCACTTTTGAAAGAGGATTTGGAACAAAACAAAACACCTTTCACTATGATGGTTCTTAAAACACCGACTTATTCCCTCAACACACTTTTTTTACTGGAAGGACACCCATTATTTGTCCTTACATAGTCAATAATCAAAAACTTGGTTCAAATTGCTTCTCCATACCAACAACCAAAGACATATTTATTATTCTTCCTCTTTGAGAAATGATCCCTACTCTCTCATAACCAAATAGAGCATCGTTAGTTATAGTTATGAAATTACTAACAACTCTAACAATATCTAAACCAGATTCTTTATTATATCCAATATTGAGCACATCCAAAAAAATATATCTGACTCCTGCATAAACAATATTCTCATCTTCCTTTACAAAATCATCTTCAACTATGCTTGAAACTACATGTCTCGAACTACAAAAAGTTTCCTATAATAAGGATAAGTAGGTGTGGTGTCTTCCTATATTCCCTACTACTCCTGTATAGCCTATATATTGGTCAGTTTTATTTTTTTCTAAAAAATAGACTTTGTTCAGTGACTTGGAACACACTCCTCCTCTTTTCATGCATCTATACTGATGATCTTTCTTCAGTTTGATGCAACCATATATTCACCAAGAACAAGTACTCAACTGTTCATTTTTTATCTTATCCAAACTATCATGCATAGTTATAAAAGTCTTATCTATACTATCCAAGGACAATCCAATGACAACTAAATTGTTCATCATTATCTACAATCATTCACTCATATCAACTTACTATAAATTATCAACTTGTTCAAAACATCCACATATTGATCATAGTGATCTTAGAAGAATATTCACATCAGATTACATAGTTGAAAATTATATAAGGGAAGGAGAAAAAATTTCTAATTGTGACTTACTAAGTGGAAATCAAGTCTTCCAATGGAAATAGTTCCCCATCAGATTCACCAAATGTTACCACCATGAGTGATAATGAGAGGGGAGATAGAGATAATTAATGAAACTAATCTCAATAGTTTATAGTGATGTTATATTCAAGAGATGTATTAGTAAGAGGATATATTGATATAAACCTAGAAGAACTAGGAGATACCACTTCCATGGGCTACCACCTTGTTGTGTGCACTGAGTGTTGGAGAGAAACCACCTCACCAGTCCATGTGCTTCCAATAGACATACTACCTAGTATATGCCAAAAACTGATCTCTAACTCACCACATAACTATATTTTGTGTCCACTACCATCCCAACCATAAAAAAATATTAAAGTTAGAAAGCTAAAAATTCCCTCCCCAACAGTTAAACCCACAACCCACACAAAACTTCCCCAATAGCACCACACCAAATATATCTCTGAGAAAACCAAAGATCCCCACATTTTTAAAAAAATTAAATAGACTTAACCGATATGATTCAATTGATATCCATGATATTCCACTCTATAAATCTAAACTCCATCATACTTCTTTATGTGTAGCACAATATGCCTATATCACTATTTGTGATTTGTTTCAGAACTTCAATTATCCACTCCCAAATTCTGTGATCCTCATACCCCCTTCAAAACTCCCCTTGAGATACACATTTTTATAAAATCTATTACAATACAAGAGACACAATAAATTTTAATTGTATTTTAATAGATTCCTCTCCTGTTCAAATTCCATGTTGTGAGCTGTGATAATACTTATCGCTGGTTATGTTACATCCATATTATAAGATCTGAAATGCAGTGTGGTTCAACTCTCTTATGCATACTGTTTTATTTCCACATACGATATTGTTATATCACCTCTTATGATAATACCTCAAATATTTTTCCTTCCCTTAATGCATAAATCTAGTCTTTATAAAATCCCTTTCATAGAATTTCACCATGCTTCAAAATCATGACCATCATTGATAGGCCTGTTGATAGTCCATTCATAAAAAACTATTCTTAGAGGAAGGGTGAAGGATAAAAATGTGAAAGGGTGATTTTGTAGAAGTATTTGAGTTTTTTGTGGATTTATATATCATGTTATGGGATAAGGGAGAGGTAGTTGGTTTATATTCCTACTTGTTGTTGGAGGCTATGACCTTTCCCATGGGGATAATTTCCTATAAATTTCTATCTCATCATCATCTTCCTCTATTTATTCTAGAATTTCTATACCACTACTATCAATATATAGTTTATATTTTGTTACAAATAATTTTTCTATATTTCCCTCATAGATTCTTCTATTTTCCTCATATAAGCACCTATAACACAATCAATTTGGTGCTTTAATTGAGTTTTCCTAACGAAAGGGTCTAATTATATAAAATAGAATGATGAGTTGTATAATAAGAAAGTAATTCTTTGGGGGTGAATACTAACATTTAAATTCTTTCTCAATGATATATAGAACTTTCATGTGAGCATAGTGAGTTACAACAGTCTGTGCAGGCATAAACACGTACTGTATCTGAGCTTTCTGATCAAAAAATCCTTATGATTATTTAATGTTTTTGACTATAAAATTAAAAATTCTAGGATTTCCAACAACTAAATAGTATTGGTGAGGAAAAATTATGATCCCCACTCATTATTAACACTATGATAAGGAAAATTTTGATTCTAGATCAATTCGTAAAGGATGTAGAAATGTGAAGGAAAATATTTCTCAAGATTCTAGACTTGAGGGATTATAGTGTACATGAAACAATGAACTCTGGGAGGATTTATAGTATATTTCTAAGTGAGATAGAATACCTTCTTTTGTTAGTGGAAATACAATTTTTTGGATTTTGAGATATAATTCAGCATTCATAAAACTTATAGTCATTTTTGAGTTCCAATTCCACAACTATATTTTGACAAACCTGTACAATTTTGGTTTTTTTAATTGCTTTTAAATCAGCATCATATGTCTTTAGATGAGTTAAAGACAAAATTTCATTGTCGATAAAATATTATTGTCACCACAACATGGTAAAAATATCCAAACCATTTTGGAAAATGTATACCTCAAATGAGCCATGACATAATGTATATTTGCATGCCATTTTGGTTCTATGGTCTCACCAAGAATCACAACATGTTAACATCCACTATGATGTGGTCGACCCTCAAGGTGGCTCTGAACACATTGAAGTCCTTGACTAACCACATCATGGTGATTTCAAATATGATACCTTGTTTTATGGTTATAGAAACCTTGACATCTTCCCTTAGGCCATCCCATTTTCCCTATAAATATTAACATGCTATGACATGGTGATCATATAGACACATCGTTTTGAGGAAAAGCATAATTGGACTTAATGTGGTTATATAACGAAGAGTGTGGTTCTCGATAGGGGTTTCCATTTGTTGGGTTGGGTTAGAATTTGGATTTCACCTGACCTAATCAAAAGTAGTTGGATTGGGTTGGGTTGGGGCATAAACATTTTTTTATAATGACATGACCCGACCGGACCCAAGGTGGGTCCGGTCGGGTCTGTTGGGTCAAGTAAAGGAAAATTATAATAAATAATAACAAAAAATATATATAACTATTGATTAAATAAAATATAAACAAATTTTGAACATTTAATATTTTTCAAATATAAATATACTAAGAATCCCCATTAACTTCAATTAAAAATTGTAAAACATTTTTCTGAGAAAAAAAAGAAAATATACATCACATGGAGCACCCAATCCATTTCTATCAACCAAAAAAACATTACATGTAATTAATGTCAATATAAATTAGTCCTGACCTAAAAATGACCTATAAGATGTATCATCCAATAATAAAAACATAAATTCAAATAAACATGAATCCAAACAAATTAAAAAAAATTCTATCAGCCAAAAAAATCATAAAAAAATTTAAAAAATATTTATTGAATTTATTTTGACATGAAATGTATTTTATTTTTATATTTCACTAGTCATTGAACAAACAAAAAATTATAGTTAACTATGAAATTTAATAAACATTACATGTTTGAGTGGCGATAAGAGGGGAGTAGAACGCCTGACCCCCAAAAGAAATAAATTAAGGAATGGCTGGGTTGGGTTGGTTCATTATTTTTCCAACCCATGATCCAATCCAACCTATCCCAAATTAACTCAATCTATCTATATCATGTGTGTAACCCAATCCAACCAGGTCGGGCCCGGTTGGGTTGGGATGGGTTATGACACCCCTAGTTCTCGAAAAAAATGAACATCATTATATCAATTAATCATCAGCCTTGGAACTGATACATCTGATGAGTTTCATAGGATTTCATTATTCCCTCATTTACTATAGGAATACAAAAAACTGATTCTAAGATCAACCAAGAGTAGTATTAGTGATAAAAGTTAGGAAAACCATAAAATAAGAATACATAATTGTCCATGATTGTGATCTTTGTGTGTAGTGAGTTTAATCAAGTCCCCTTAGCAATAACCAATGATTTCTTACCTCCAAAGATCTTCAATGGCCACTTAAATCACCAAACTCTTATATATGACAACTTCTCCATAAAGGTGTGCTAGAACCTCCATCTTGAAGGAAAATATAGAGAATAGTCATTGAGATAGTTTTTTTCCAACATAGAATGAACTCAAATTAATAGTATTGAATGGGAATACCCAAAATCTATTCCTTGGTGAAATGTATAGTTGTTGCATTTATAAATGAAGATAAATATATGGAACATAAATACAAGTCATCCCACTGACCTAACCAAACCTTTGAACACTAACTCATATCATAAATATCTAATTACCCTAATAAAGAAGGAATTTATCTCATAATATTTTCCTATAAGTAAGACATTCTTATATTGATATGTAAAAAAGAATAAAATATATAAGAATATCCTCGTATGCGTCAGCCAATTATTTTTCTCTAAACTCTTATGTGTGAAATCCTCACGATGGAAAGAATTTAGAAATAACATTTGTTTGGTGAATAATAAATGACCACCATATAACTCCCTTGATAATGATGAACATTACTAAAGATTTCAGATGAAATGGTGGATGATGGTTGGCCTTAAGATTTTCGGGTGAAAGGGTGCCTGATTTGAAGACCAAAAAGCCCGAATAAAATGGAACCCAATTTTGTAGATAAAAAATGGATGGGGATATGATTCCAGATTTTATGGAACCAAAGTCAAAGTGATATGGTGCCAAATTTTACAGACATAGAAGACTCAATAGATACAGTACTTGATTGTGTGAACCCAAAAGTTCGAATTTGCAAACCAAGAGATACAATTATTGATTTTTTGGGCCCAAAAATCATCATGCTGACTTCTCTTGGCCCACATTCACTTTAATTATATGAATTTGAAATGATCAACCTATTTTAATTTACCCTCTCACATGGAGCGGTAATCAGATTTGCAATAGTTTTCTTTCACTTCTCTTTCACATTTGGTGGGTATATCTAGGATATCAAAATATGTTTCTTTCACTTATGTGTATCCTCCCATTCTATTATATTCACATCATATCCATAAATTTTATCCCTCTCTATATTCTCTTGTTCAAGAGCTACTATGGTGGTAACTTTACTATGGTTGGAATATGTCATAAATTGGTGCCACCTCATATCTGTACTAACTCAGTGTTTTCTCAACACACTTTCTCTTTAGCTAGTACAACATCATTATCCTTATGTTGATGATTACTATTTCTCTCTTAGATACTTATAGCTTCATCTATATTAAACCCAACCTCCCTAGATTTATAACCTTCTTATCCAATCAATAACACCTTCTTGTTTAGTAAGTTGTAACTTGATCACACCATCTCCTTCATGATGCTCCCACGATCTCCATGTTTCTTACATGTCTTCCATGTGTTCATAAAGACGACTTGTATACCTCATACAATATAATGGATGAAAAAACATACATTATCCACTAACATCAACAAATTATGCTTAATTGGATGACACCCATAACCTCAAGATTATCTTGATCAACGACCATTCACTCTCCTTGCGTGAAGACCACCTACCCCATGTTCTTGGAAATTTAGAACCAAAATCCACTATTACCTATTTTGTGGAACATAAAAACCAAAATCATTCATTATGTATAATATAAATTGTGTGTTTACTTTATATAACTCATGATGGTCACTTTATTTTAAACATTCCACATAGCCCCTCTCAGAAACTTCACCACCCATGTAAGCTTTTCACAATTCTTATATTTCTCTAGGCTTTATTTAATGTTCTTGATAATAATTTGATCAATTGAATTCATCGATAATCTTATACATGTTTCCATATCAACTCAACTCATCTATGTTGCATCACAAAACTAATCCAATGATATATCCATATCACTCACTGGGATATAAATTTTTAAAATTAAACATTTCTTTTCAGTTGAGAACAATGATATGATCTTATCACTTTCCATGGTTCCAAGTTAGAAAGCATTATGTCTTTTTTTATTTCCATGTTTTTTATAATGCTACGTGTGATTATTTCTATTATTACATGTGAAAACCAAACTTTCTCCATCACGACTCACATTTCCACTATATTCATTCCTATGGAATATTCCATTATTATCGGTGATATCCCTCATTGTACTGTTCTCATGAAATAGAGCATTTTGTACCACATATATACCCAATCCCTATCATAGACAGCTCGTTTGTCATATAAAATCTTCAAAATTTCCTCTATAATTGATAGAGGTAGAAATAATCCAAAATTTTATATCCTAGTAAAGCATAATTCTTTTGTATACATTTGAAATTCCCAAGGAGAGAACTCTTCCTCATGCCTGGTCACTACCCTCAGACAACCAACTACCAAACAATTCTTGATGAACCCTATAATTCCCATATCTTTTATTCAGTAGTTATTCCTTTCTATATAACTAGCCACAAAAGGATATTGACCAAATGTTGGGATACAAAAACCTTCTCTAGAAGATCATCATCATCTATAAACACAATTGGCAGAGTACTAGCGACAAAGTGTATTCCAATAGCTTCCCGCAGATGCGACACATAGAAAACTAGGTGTATCTGACTGTGGCCTAGTAAGGTAATCCTATAAGCGATAGTTACCACATTCCCTTAAATTTGAAATGGTCCATAATATCGAGAAGTTTGTTTCTAGTTAATTATATATTTGTTGTTGTGTCCATTTGTTCACAGTTTCACCCATATATGATCCCCCACTTCATAAGACACGTCATGTCATCGACAATTGGAATGTTTGATCTTACTCTATTGGGATCTGTAGATATTTTCAAAGAGTATCCTAAGGGACTCATCTAGGTTAATAGATACAAGAACTACAACTTCCATAGCCATATCCCCTTTAGAATAGTGTAAAATATATAGGGGTTTGTGACCATACACTAACTCAAATGGGATCTTTCTAGTTGATGCATAGAGGGGTGTATTATCACCGTATTCAACCCAAGATAATGGTTTGATCCACTACAAAGGATGATTTTCCAAAAAACAAAACAAGTAAGCCTCTAAACACCAGTTGAACACCTCCCTTTGTCTATAGTTTGGGGGTGTTATAAAGATCTCACTTTTAGTGTTGTTCCTTGTAATTTTAATAACTCGCACCAGAAAAGACTAGTAAACATTGGTTTATGATCACTAAATATTAATCATTACATTCCATGAAATCGTATGATTTCATGTAAAAACACATCAGAAACTATTTTTTATTTAAATGGATGATTAAGAGATGAAAAATGTACATATTTTCTCAGTCAATCAACTATCACAAATACCACGTCATACCCCTACTGTTAGGAATCTCGCCTAACAATGTTTTTACAATGGAATAAGGAAGAAGAAATAGAAAAAACAATGCACCAATGTATATATTCCAGTAGAAAAGTAAAATAGGAAGAAGAATAATAAGGAATAAAGAAATAGATGCTCTCAGAGAAGACATCTCTCCTAAATCCCTAGTTGATCCTCACAAAGACCAAACCCCTCCAGCCATTAGGATGGGACTACTCAAAATGATCTTCTTCCACTCTCACACAAATTAACCCCTTATTTAATAACCCACCTATCAACACCCAACCCACAACTTCCTCAACCTAGAAACTACTAAGAATAAAAGTATATCACTACCACTTGGAAGTTCCATGGACATCCCACATTTCTAATAATTTATGACCTCCCTAAAAACTACTTTATTTCCAAGATGGACCTCTAATATCTCTACTTACCTGTTATAACACTAAAACAACAGCTCTATAGCCTCAGAATGGTAGCCTCTTCTGTTAACATTGGCGGAGGCATTCTTTTCCAACCAAGTATAGAGGATAACTCCTATTCTAAAAATAACCAAGATAGATGAGAAATTTTACCACTACCAGCCATGACTTGGAGGGTTGGGGCAGTGTGATAGTTAGATCTAGAAATAATAAATTTATGCACGGTATCCAAGGATGAAGCACCGGTTTTCAGTAATTCATGAACTACTTCCCACACCACCTCAATAACCACCATATCACTGAAAAAGGAATCAAAACTTTCATGTTTGGTGCCTTGTAGGAGAACTGAAACATCATCTTCAAAACTAACTGTTTTAGAATGACTAACAATTCTTTTTTTTGATTTTCAAAATACCCTCTTTATGGTTGAGCGGTAACCATAATACCACATGCAGGACCCTGATTCAAACATTTCAAAATGAAATTCAAAATTCAAAAACACAAAAGGATCACATAACTTGAGGAAGCCTCGATCCAAGAGAAACCCACTTTAATATAATTCACATCCCAGCAAATAAACTTCTACCATTATCTAGAGTTTCCACCACAATCATTACCATCCTGTCACCACTATCATCATCACTACCTAATAACCACCATAATCATCACAGTCTAATCACCACACTAGTTCTTCAAAGAAGATAGACCACCAGAGTCCCTCATCGACACTGTAAAACACCAAAATGGATTTCCATATTGCAATAAAAACCTGAAGACAAAACCACACCACAATAATCATGAAGAGGAATCCCGGTGTGAAGCCAATGAAATAGTAGAATCCACTATGAAAGACACCACATGTAACTCCCTTGACTAATCAAATTGCACATCCCAAAACACCATGAAAACCCACCACACCGGTCCCACTGGGAGAAGTGTGGTGGAATCCTGGAGCAAGAGAAGAGTATGTGTTGGGACAGTAAATCACCGATGCAATGATAATCACAAGATAAAATAAAGTGAAAAATGCAGAAAAATAAATGACACCATATGTAATGTGAAAACTCCCAAATAGAAGGGGTAAAAAACCACAGGCAAATAGAAGTATCACTATGGGTAAAAGTGGTTACACACTCTCCCACACTATTATAAGGAGAAAACCCTAAGAAAATTTCTCTCTTGAATAAATAGGGAAACCGCCTCACAAATACTACTCGAATGGGATGATAATATATGATGAGAAGGTGTTGGGATGATTTGAGATGGGATGAGGATCTGGAATTTTATAAGAAATCCTTACCCCCTGCTGCTCCTCTCCCACTACTGGGTTTGGTGGGGGTTTGGCCACCAACCACCAACCCAGCCCACCCCCGTTGATAATTTTTTTTGTGGGGGGCTATGGAGAAACCATTCTTCTGACACATCTCCCACTTGGAGATTTGATTGAGAACCAATGACATCTCCACATCCTTTCTATCTGCCAAACCATGCTACTCATATATCTGTGAGGTTGCTCGAGGATCTGCACCATCTGAACTTATCAAAGTTAATCACCTTCATCAGGAAATCTGCCAGATTTTCTTTAGTGTGAATATTCTACATTTCCACACTTCCTTCCTCCACCACATCTCGGAAAAAGTGATATTGTAACCCAATGTGCTTCATCCTGGAATGAAAAGATGAATTACTTGCAATTTGAAAAGCACTCTGACTATCACAAAATAATAGAATCTACTCCTATCTGTGCCTAAGCTCCTCCAACAACCTTCTCATCCAAATTTCCTCTTTGCAAGCATGTGTAGCTGCCATGTACTCTGCCTCTATAATGGATAAAGCCACAACTAACTATAACTTTGAAATCCAGCTCACAGCTCCTCCTGCAAGAGTAAACACATAAACAATAGTGGATTTCCTCCAGTTATAATCACCTGAAAAATCTGAATAAACATAGTCTCTAATAGTAAAATATGATCTTCTATAACATAATTCAACATTTGAGGTCTTCTTGATGTATCTCAGGATCCTCTTCACCATTCTCCAATGCTCCCATCCTGGATTTTCCATGTACCGACTAACTGCTCCCACTGCATGTGCAATGTCTGGTCTAGTAAAAACCATAGAAAAAATCAGACTACCCACTTCTGATTCATATGGAACTTGAGACATTTCCATCCTCCCTTCTTCACTGCTAGGACTCACCATGGAGAATAACTTGAAATTAAGGGGAGGAGGGGTAGATATTGGCTTATAGTCTTGAATGTTAAAGCGTTTCAAGACTCTCTGTAAGTATCTCTTCTATGATAGCCAAATATTCCCATTATTTCTGTCTCGGTAAATCTGTATCCCAAGAATCTTGTTTGTTGGTCCCAAGTCCTTCATATCAAACTCCCTAGCCAACTGTGCCTCTGTCTCCTGGTTCTGATCTTTGTTGGGGCCTGTAACCAACATGTCATCCACATAAAACAGAAGAATGATGAAATAATTACCATCTGAACCCTTAAAATATGTACAAGGATCTGAATAATGTTTTTCATATCCAAGGATCATGATATAGGAATCAAATATCTTGTACCAACACCTCGACGCCTGTTTTAGACCGTATAAAGATTTTTTCAACCTAAAAACTATGTTCTCTTTTCCTTCTTCTGAAAAACCTTCTAGCTGGAGCATATAGATCTCTTAATCAAGTTCACCATGGAGAAAAGTAGTCTTCACATCTAGCTGCTCTAGGTGTAATATGTATGTAGCACACATCGCCAGAACTATTCAAACAGTTGTCAGTCTAACAACATGAGAAAATATTTCATTGAAATCAATACCTTCCTTATAAGTAAATACTTTGACTACCAATCGTGCACAATATCTTTCCACCTGGTATTTTCCATCCCATTTGATCTTAAAGACCCATTTTTTTCGATATCTTTCCTTCCATGAGGTAATGGAACAAGATCCCAAGTCTTGTTCCAATACAGGGCTTGAAGTTCCTCTTGCATCACCACCATCCATTAGGATACATCTGGACTCTGGGTCACCTCCACAAAAGAAGATGGATCTCTATCCTCTATTAATAAGTAGTATGAAATATTTCTCTCAGTGACATAGTCTGAGTGTCATACTGGTGATATTTTCTTCTGAGTTGACCATCATGGTCCAGACTCAACCGGTACTTGATCATAGTGCTCTGGTAATACCTCAGAGGAAACTGGTTATTCCTTCTATTTTTCCTCTACTTAGACTGTTGTATTTTCTATATTCTCTTTCTTTGTGTCTCAATTAGTTATCATTTGCACCTTATCTTCTGCCAAAATTACATCTCTGCTAATGATAAATTTGTGGGAAGTGGGGTCCCACAAATGATACCCCTTCACACCATCAGCGTACCCCAAGAAGATACATTTCCTAGATCTTGAATCCAACTTCGATATTTCCTTGTCATTAAACATTGCATATACAGGACTTCCAAAACTACGTAATTGAGAATAGTCAACGGGTTTACCAGTCCACATCTCCATTGGTATTTCAAATCAATCATCATTAAATAAGAATGATTGATCACAAAAAAGGCGGTATTCAATACTTTTGCCCAATTTTTTTTTGCAATTCCTACAGTCTTCAACATTGACCTTGTTCTATCCAACAAGGTTATGTTCATTCGATCTACCACTCTATTCTGCTGAAGAGTAAATGCCACCATGAACTGTCTGTTGATTCCTTCCTATTGACAAAAAGTATCAAACTTCTCACTTGTATATTCTCCACTATTGTCAGTCCTCAGACACTTGATCTTATTTCCAGAGTCAAGCTCCTTTCGTGCTTTGAATGTTTTGAAGACTTCAAAAACATTCTCCTTCCTCTTGATTGAGTACTCCCAACATCTCTTGGAATAATCATCAATGAATTATACAAAGTACCTTGATCCTCCCATGGATATAACCAATGCTTTCTAAACATCGGAATGGATAAACTCTAAGATCTCATGACTTCTTTCTGTTGACATCCCAAACTTTAACCTATGTTTCTTGCTCAAAAAACACAATTCTCACAAAATGGTAAGGATACCTTTGTAAGAACAGGTAGAAAATTTTGATCCACAAGAATCTTCAGGCCTCATTCTGACATATGGCTAATCCTCTGATGCCATAACGTCATCAACGCTTCTATTGAGGTAGTTAATGCAACAATTATCTCTGCCTCCTTATACGTTTCACCCATAAGCACGTAGAAGTTATTTGATATATTCTTCACCTTAATTACCACAAGCGCACCCTTCAAAATTCTCACCACTCCATTCTCAGTTTGAATCTTGCATCCAATATCATAAAAATGTCCCAAAGACAATACACTCTTCTTTAGGCCCTTCACATGACGTACTTCTTGGATTCTCCATACTATGCCATCATGCATCTTCAGTTTGATGGTACCGACTCCAACGATATTCAAAGTGTGATTTTCCCCATGTATACAAGTCCTTCCGGGATGGTTTCAAATTGTTCAAACCATTACCATAAAGACGTCATGTGCCATGTTTCTCCTGAGTCGATAATCCATGCATCGTCGAGATGTTTCCTACTTACAGTAGTCGTTGCCGCTTCACTGACTAGTATATATCCTTTTCCATAAGTACTTGCCACATTCCCCTAATATTTTTTTCACTAATCTTCTTTTTCCAACAATCCTTCTTGACATGGCCCTTCTTGACACAATTGAAACATGTGACATTCTTTTTCTTACTCCTTGATTTAAACTTGCCATGATTTTGGCTCCCACTGGAACTATGCTCCATCATCCTTCCTCTCTCCATTGACATAGCCTCTGCTTGGTGTGAAGTTGTCTATTCGTACTCCTTTTTCTTGCGCCGACTTTCTTCTTCAAGAACCGTGGCTGCAATATCATTAAAGAGCAGCATATTCATCTAGATATTGTTCGTGAGGTTGATGATGAGTTGGTCATACAAATCTGGAAAAATCTGGAGTAGAATCTCCACACATTCAATATCCACAATTTTATAGCCCAACATCATGAGATGAGTGAACACGGTATTGAGGTTGATGATGTGGTCAGTCGCCGATGATGACTCCACCATCTGAAGAGTGTACAATTTTCTCTTTAGGGAAATTTTGTTGTGAATTTTCTTGGCCTCGTATAACTTCATCAGGGTATCCCATATTTCTTTTTTCATCTTTTTCTCTGCAATGCTCGATAGGACCCCATCTTCCAAATACAAATGGATGTTGGCAATAACATTTCCGTCCATATCATTCCATTTCTGCTCCATCACACCTGTCGGCTTTTTTCCAATTGCCATCAGGCAATTATCCTTCTGCAGCACTGCCTGCATCTTCATTTTCCACAACAAAAAATTATTCTCGTTGAATTTTTAGATCTCAAATTTCACCGCCATCTGGACACGTTATCAGTCTAGAACCTCCTCTATTTCACAACGATGTATTTAATAATCTCAATATTTTTTTCATATGTGACAGATCAATCAGAGTTTCAATCACAGAGCATACTCAAATTTAAAATAATTATTAATACCCAAAAATGTGAACAACACCGGGCTAGAACCTGCCTGTGATACCACATGTTGGGACCATAAATGATTGGCCCGCCAGTGCAGTGATAATCACAAGATAAAATAAAGTGAAAAATGTGGAAAAATAAATGAAACTAGATGTAACATAGAAAAACCCCCAAATGGAAGGGGTAAAAAACCACGAGCAAATAGAAGGATCACTATGAGTAAAAGTGGGTATACACTCTCCCCCACTATTACAAGGAGAAAACCATTGGAAAATTTATCTATTGAATAAATGGGGAAACCGCCTCACAAATACCACTTGAATGGGATAATAATAGATGATGAGGAGGTGGTCAGATGATTTGAGATGGGATGAGGCTCTTTCCTTTTATAGGAAATCCTTACCCCTACTGCTCCTCTCTTGCTACTGGGTTTGGTGGAGGTTTGGCCACCAACCACAAACCCAGTCCACCCCCTTTGAAAAATTTGGGGGGCAGTGTCGGCCTATGGAGAAACTATTCTGCCGATAGTATGGAGTAAACTTAGACCTCAACAATGAGCTCAACTATCTCCATGACCATAAAACCTTACCTTTAGAGCCACTACTAGGAAAAGTATTCCAGGAACTAGCATTGACTTCACAGAAGAAACGCCACACAAATCCATCCAACTAGACAAGCTAAAATGAGAATGGAAAGAACCAAACAACCCTCAAAAATTCATTAATAAAAAAAGATATTAATGGGATCTAGGGTTGAAGAACAACAACTAGGAACAAAAAAAAAATCATGCACCAAATCAACAGGAAGAAGCCATATCAGGGTGAGAAACCACATCATGAAGTTCTTCTAGTCCCCCCCCCCCTTGTACACACCTCATTACACTCTTCTAGAAATTGCGGGTGTTGTTCAAGACCAGCTTGCTCCAATCTTCAATAATCATGTGTAGCTGGAACCAACCACTCCTTGTGGTTCCCAAAATTCACCATTAGTTCAAGCTTAACAGAACCCATGGTGCACCCAAATTTTTATATGACCACATCCAAATATAGATCATAACCATGTACTCCATACCCAAATTTTCCCATAACAACTTCATGTCATATATAGTTTTCTTAGTTAGAAATTATTCCTCTGCTTTTGTGATCCATCCCTAAGGATCCTCCACCAAAAACTTTGGAACTTCCTCTCTCTTCATAAAATTTCTCTTACAAACATCCATATTCTATATGGATGTCAACTGCACAGCAGTGTTCATTTTACCCTTTTCCCCCTATTTCTAGCTATACTCATTACTCCCAGTGATTGTGTCTCTTGTATCAGTGTTCCCAAATAGTGTTCTTGGCCTTTCTCCCCCATTACAGTGCTCTCCAGACTCTTAGTGATCATGACACAAAAGATAGCAAGCCGATACAAAAAAAGCCAACATATTGTTGTGGGGAGAACCCCTGTGTGAGAGACCGTCCTCATACAATAACCTAGGATTTATTGGGTGTTTTGGTTCATTAAAATATGAAATTAGAAAATGGTGTTTATTTTTAGTATATTACATAAAAACTAATAAATATAAATAGTGTTTGAGTTGCAATTCCATAACATCAAATGAATACAGTACAATGAATTCAACAACTATGAACAACACACATAGGCAATGGCATTTACAATAATAATTCAAACTTTCAATTTATTCTCATTAACAACAGAAAAAAAAATCTGTACAATGCTAGTATAATTAAACTAGAAACAATGAGATATAAAATTCCATATTGGGATAAACATTTTTAAAACTGAAAGACAAACCAAAAAACAAGGTTTGACAGCAAGAAAGAAATAAAGAGTAACAGTAATGATAGTTGGGTAACACCAAATCTCAAAACAACTTCTATTTAACCAGATAAATTCAAAGAGAAAAATATAACAAGTAAGAATATTTGAATTAAAACAATAAGTAATGGTGTTCAACTATTACAGTTCAAAAAATATATATAAAGCAGTAAAAGGATAAGAATATTTACGTGCTTTGACCATATACTTATGTGTACGGGGCATGATCATCACTAGTTTTTCACTATGGAATAGAAAACGAGTATAAGAAGCAACAAAACCATAAAAAGACTATATGAGGAAACTATAACAAGACACATACGATGAACAAAGGTGCTACGACCATAGGCCTACGTGCACGGGGCAGGATCATCACTTTTTTTCACTATGAAAAATAAAAATATTACAAGAAGAAACAAAACTAGAGAAATAAAAATGAGGAAACTATAACAAGACACACATCACAAATAAACAAGGCAACAAACATGAGACCCCAAAAATAAACAAAGGAAACAAAACCAAAGAGGGCCGATACCCCCTTACCGGGGCTCGGTTTAAACTTCTTCGAAGAAGTAGGTCAAAAATGCTTTTGAAATAATCAATGTGGAGTCCTCTAAATCCAACACACTCAAGATCACCTCTGTTGTCCAGGGTTTTGTCACAGATGTTTGAGATCAAGAACCGTGCATAGATAGTGCGCACACAAACAAGGGATGGATCTAGAAATTAGGTGTGATTAGGCTCCTACCCTCTAGACCTGAAAACCTCACACACATGCTACGTTGAATATGCATCTAGCTGCCACACCTAAATTGAAGGATGGGTTAGGTGACACTTCTAGAAATCACACATGCAGAGCATCGATTCTAGAAATTGCATAAGAATGGAGCAAGTGTTCCTGGCTTTGAAAACCCCAAGAATGGCACATGAACATCTAGCCAGATCTCTAGCATGGAGATAAACTAAATCACATCCTCTGAATATTGATATTATCCACAAGAATGAACCATGTGTGTATAAATAGTCTTCTTAGAAGGAATCAGATCCTAGAACCCTAAGAAATCCAATTGAAATCAGAGCCGGGAGCAGGGTTGTTATGAACCGCCAGGAAAGGTCGCACTAAATAAGGAGAACTAGGAGAGCATTTCACCTTAATCTCCCTCAGTGAAGGGATAGCTCTCTCACCGGTGAAAACCAGGCTATAAGAAACCTAATGGTGTTGCTCTGTCTCCAGTGAAAATTGGGCTCGATGAAAATCCCAAATACCCCTACAATTTTTGGGGACGAAGGTGAGGCAAGAAAAACACTTGGGAAGGTGTACAATGGAAGAGCCATAGGAAGTTCCTACCCACCAGCTACGTAACAACTCTCAACAAAAAAACATAAAATAAAAAGGAATTTTAATTAATAAAAAATGAATATCTAAATTCATAAATATTTACCTTGGAAATTAAAATGAATTAACAAATTTAATATGAAAAAACATCACACTATGTACCTTGAAAACTAAAACATATACCAGATGATGATTCTGCACCACCCGAAACCATCAACTTGGGAAAATCCTAAACTAGAAGTAACCTATGAGGGTATGACCCAAATAGTCCCCCTACCATGTATCAGCTATAACACATGTCGTCCTGAGTTGAATGATATTATAAGGATAATAAACATGTTCGGAATTAAAAAATTATAAACAACTGCATGATAAAAGGCCATAACTACACTTCGCTGAGTTGCAATATGAGAGGATGCCAATAAGGAAATCATAGAAATAAAATCACATGCCAATAGGTCCCTGAACCAGATCACTTGTTCCTATAGAACATAAATAAATAGAGCATTACCATCCTCACACAAAACATGGAAAACCAAAACTCAAGGAAATTCCCATAGGATTGAAACTTAGAAATGAAATAGTGAAACCATGCAAAGAGAAGAAAAAGAAAGTGTCATAGAGAGAAATAGAGAGGGCATGCATAGTAAATGAATCAAAACAAAGAGGTATCCACCTGAACCCACAAAAAAATAATAGGACCAAAGCACTAAGCATCATCAGATTTAAAAATGATACACACTACTTGAAAACTATAACATGAAGACTTTCGACTCAAGGCACCAGAAGATCATTAAAATATGGATTCATAATCTCCACCCAAGGAGAAAACCACCTAAAAAAGACCTAATTGGAGACATCCTCACATAAAAGGGAAACTACAAGGACACATGAAAGTAGTCCCAACATCCTATGATTGCTTTAAGATGCAAGAACAAAGGGAAGGGATCCAACTATAAACTAGGGGAAAACAAGACACTAAAGTGGAACACATCTTAGTCTAGACTTACTAATGGCACAAAGTTCTTGGGAAACCAAACAAAGCTTCTAAATAGTGATGAAAAACAAATAAAGAATCTTGGTGATCAACCAAGCGATAATATAGAGCACTGCACCCAGAAGCCACCCAAACCCAAACACCAAACTCACTATAGGACCATACATGGAGTAAAAAATCCAAAAGGATACAAAGAAAACATAGCGTAGATAAAATAATCTCATATCCTAAGAAAAAGGAAGACATTAGAGACACAATGTCCTTCCAACACCTTACTACTAACTGACTCGCAAACATAAATTAACTTCACATATAACCCATTCCTACACTGAAACCATAGACACACATAGGTAGAAACTACCAAGAGGAATCTTTTAGGTTTAGATAGGAAAATAAAATAGGAAAACAAACTATCAACAATAGATTGAAATTACAACCTAAGTGATCACATGAACAAGCTAAATGAAAACAAAGTATGCTGCTACAGGTAAAAGACACTAACAAATCACTTGAAAGCAGCGAACAAAAAATTTCAAATTTTAACAAATAAAAACTTAAACCCAATTATGCTATAATACTACTTTATATTGGGTATCTCCCTTGCGAAAGTGATAGACCCCACATAATATACCAGGATCTATTGGGTGTTTTGGTTCATTAAAATTTTAAATGCAAAAACGTTGTTTATTTTCAGTATATTACATACAAACTGATAAATAAAAACAATGTTCAAGTTGTAATTCCATAATATCAAATGAATACATTCAAATGAATTCAACAGTAGTTAACAACATACAAACATGAAGTGGAATTTAAAATATTAATTCAAACATTCAATTTATTCTAATTAAAAATAGAAAAACAATATGTACAATACTGATTTAATAAAACCATAAAAAAAAGAGAAATAAAATTCCAAATTGGGATACACATTTCTAGAACTAAAATAAAAACCCAAAAACAGGGTTTGACAGAAATCAAGAAATAAATAGCATCAGTAATGATAGATGGGAAACACCAAATCCCAAAATAGCTTATATTTAACTAGATATATTTGAATACAAAAATATAAAAAACTAGCATATTTGAATTAAAACAAGAAGCAGGGACGTTCAATGATTACAGGTCGAGATAAAAATGGAAATGGAAAGAAATAAAAGGAAAAGAATATTTACATGCTTTTTCCATAGGACTACATGTATAGGGCGAGATCATCACTGGTTTTTCACTATGCAAAATAAAAAGAGTACAAGAAGTAACAAAACTAGAGAAAGACTAGATGAAGAAACTACAACAAGACACATACGATGAATAAAAAATGTAGCAAACATGCGACCCAAAAATTGACAAAGGAAAGAAAACCAAAGAGGATCGAGACCCCCTTTCTGGGGCTGGCTTAACCTTAATTTAAGAAGTGGGTTAAAGATGCAGCTAAAATCGTCAATGTGGAGTCCTTGAAAGCCGACACACTCAAGATCACATCTACTGTCAAGGGTGTTGTCGCTGATGTTCGATATCAAGAACTGTGCACATATGGAACACAAACTAATAGGGACTAGATCTGAAAATTATATGTGATTAGGCTCCTGCCCTCTGGATCTGCAAACCTTTCACACACGCTACATTGGATCTAAATATGTCTGTCACACCTCATTTTAAGTATGGGTCAGGTGATGCTTATGAAAATTTCACATGCAGAACTTCAATTTTGGAAATTATAGAATAATGGCACAGGTGTTCATGGATATTAAAACCCCAATAATGGCACACAAACATCCAACTGGATCTTTGACATTAAGACAAATGAATGCGCGTCCTCTGAATATAGAAATCCCCCACAATAATGAATTGTGTGTGTAAAAATAGTCTCCTTATAAGGAATCAGATCCTGTAACACTAAGAACTACAACAAAAACTAGAGCCATGGGTGGGGTTGTACTAAACCACTGAGCAAGGTTGCACTAAATTAGGAGAACTAGGAGATCATTCTGGCTTCATCTCCCTCAACGAAGGGAGATCTCTCTCACTGATGAAAATTGGGTTGCAAGAAGCCTAATGGAACCGCTTTGTCTCTTGTGAAAACTAGGCTCGATGAAAATCCTTAATTGTGCTACACTTTTTAGAGATGAAGGTGAGGAGAGAAAAACACTTAGAAAGTTGTATGGTGGAGGAGCCATAGGCAGTTCCCACCCACCAATTGCATAACAACTCTCAATAAAAAAACATAAAATAAAAATTCATTTTAATTAACAAAAAAATGAATATCTAGATTCACATTTATTCTCACCTAATGTTCATCCAATAAGAACTTTCACTCCAATAGTTGTGTCAAAGAAAATGGATTTCACTTTATCCAACTAGTCAATAATCATAAAGTGGGTCCCCTGTGAACCCAATCCACTACTATAATCATGAAATCAAGTCATCTAACTCTCTTTCCATGAATTCAAAAAATCAAGATTTTCCTTCTTTAGTTAATCTTGTAATAATGTAGAATTATAGGAAATAGGTATAACATGAGGTAAAATCATGCAACGATAAGAATGTATTCTCTAGCGATCGTGATCTCTTAAGTAGTACCCCAATGTTGCTTCCTCAGTGTCCTGCACCAACAGTAGCAAAGGAGAGTTAATTGTTGGCTTATGAATAGGTGTGTTAATCTTCCCCCAAGCCTCTAAACTAATCCATGCGATGTTTCTTAACTCAGTAATTGAAATGAAGTCAAGACTTCCTTTCTAAGTCCATCTTATACGTTCGTTCACACAGTGCATATGTACTCCCATAGCATGTGTTTCCCCAATGCACGCATCAATAGAACAAGTGTTTGGTCGTCTCCCCAACAATGGAGTATCCTTGAATAACTTCAAAAATCAAAAATTTATTTATTTATTTTCTATCCAAAATGGTCTACTATAAAACTCAGCATCCAAGAAGGCATAGAAAATGATTCAATAAGCCCGTAACGTCTGTAGCATCCAAGAACTCAATGAAAGCATCAATATTGTTAAGAGACTCTCCTAACAATGTTTTCATAGTAGAATAAGGGATAATAAATATAGAAAAAAATTAATCAATTTCTATATTCTAGTAGCAAAGTAAAATAGGATGATGAAGAAGAAGGAATATAGTAAGAGATGTTCTTGGAGATGACAACTCTCTTGAATCCCAAGTCAATATTCTTAATGACTGAACCCCTCCCATTAATGGAGATATGGACTTTAAAATCATGAAAAAAGGGCATTTATAGTGTTGAAAAAGCACTAATAATTGAGGCACTATTAAAAGGGTTCCCTTTTATCAACACTAAAAAAGCATTAATAAAGACCTCTTTTATCAGCACTAAAAAAACATAGATAAAGGGACCTTTTATTAGTGATAAAAAAATAAATAATAAATACCCCTTTTATCTATTATTTTTTATAACTGATAAAAGACCCCTTTTATCAGTACTAAAAACCACTGATAAAAGTAAAAAAAAGATTTTTAAAAAAGATTTTTTTCTATAAATTCAGAGGGAGGACCAACCACTAGTGGAAAATAGGTTTATACTAATGCGTGCATGCCCACGGATTATAATAACTATTGGGATAAGTGATAAATTGTGGTTTATTCCTACGGTTTTGCTAAAAATGTCAGTATACATTACTGATTTCTGAATTTTATCAGACTCTCTCTCGATTTTTCATCCCCCCCCCCATGCAAACCCTCTCCGACCTCAACCTCCCGACCCTCTCCTCCCCTCCCTAACCTCGACCTCCTAGCCCACCTCCTGGCCCCCAGCCCCTCTCGGATCCCTCTCCTCTGGCAACGTTCAACCCTCCCCTCTCGGATACCTCTCTGACGATGATGTCCCCTCCCCTCTCGGATCCAGACTCCCTCTCCTCTGGTGACATTCCCCCCTACCCTCTCAGTTCCCTCTCCTAGATACATCCCCTTCCCCTCTCAGCTCCCTCTCCTCCAATGATGTCCCCCGTCCCCCTCTCCAGTCGCGCGCGAGACCCCTTAATGCTGAACACCCCGCGCGACATCCCCCTATCTTGGCTTTCTCTCCTCTGCCATTTCTCCCAAATTTATTGAGGTCTCTTGATCGGTAATTCCAGGTAAGAATTCATCTTATTTAATTATTCAATTTCTTATAGTTTTCCTCTCTTCAGTTGTACATTTTCATTCGGTTGAACCCTAGGGGTTTTGAGGTTTCTTGATTCTAACTTTGATCCTTATTTCTAGGGGGTATTGTGGTTCTCTCAGGTTGCCTCAGGTGTGTTTTGGAATTTTATGCTGAAGGAAAATCGGTTTGGATAGTCTTTGTTCATCTTCCACCATTTGATTTTGGTTTATTCTTCTCTCTTTGTTTGGCCCAATTTAATTTGGTTCTTATAGTGATTTATGTGTCTATGAAAACTCTATATTAGGTATGAATTTCATGAATAAGACTACTTTACATGATGCATATCTATTTGTGTTTGTTTCTAGCTCATATTATGTGTATATGTTCAAGATTAATCCTTTGGTATAATCATCTCATGTTTGTTTATTGATGGGTGAGTGGGGATATGCTAAGAAAAATGATATTGTACAATGGATATATGGGTATAATTGTTTTTTTATTCAGTTTTGGTATGTTCTATTATATTTTTCAACTTGGCCTAGGGTATGTTTGATTCTACTTTCATTGAATCTTATTTTTATGATTCATTTTTAAATTTTGAATTGATGTTAATTATATTAATCTTATTTGGGTTATTTATCTTTTTTACTTCTGTTTATTTGGTGTTTCATGGATTTCCAATGTATGGGTGACCCATTATAGATTCTCAATAATTGATTCAATGCCACACATTCTTGATGATGAAACAAACCAATTTAAATGAAACCAACATGAACTCATTCAAACTGAATTAAATGAAATAGGACATAATATAAGTAGGAAAAATCAAAATAATATGAATTGTATTAACCTATAAAGAGTAAAACTGAATATTCCTAAATGAATCTACAATAAGTTAAATTATCCTATACCAAAAAAATAAATTAAAACTAAAAAGATCTAAAAAAATTATATCATGTCGTATCAAAGAGAATCATACATAATCACTGACATGCCTTAATTAGGATGAAACCAAACATAAGAAACCAAGATGAACCACAGGAAAACAAACCAAATAAGATTATAAAGAGTAAACCCAAAATGAGTTGAACTAAATAAAGTGGCACCATACAAACCCACAAATGATGTATCAAATTAGACCAAATATAATTAATTAAAACCTATACGACCACAAACGACATGAACTAAATTGAACTAAACCAAACTGATATGAACCAAATGTAATGAAACTGGATTTATTATAACCCTATCTTGAAGTGATATATTACATGCCCTTTCAATAAGAGATTCATCTCTATTTTCAATAACTGGCCTGATCAGTGAAAGATAGTGTGTGAAATATAAGTGGACAGATCATCTCACCATATCAATAACCTCATTAGGGCCTAATGGTGTGTACTCAAATCAAGAGATGTATAGTAGCCTGGGGTGAAACAAGGCACCAGGGATTATGGTGGTGTTGTGATAACTGTATCAATGGAGGTGATCCCCTATCCATCCAAATAAAAACTATAAAGGACCACTAAGTCTATAAGGGATATTTCCCTATTGAATATGGATCAAGAGATGGAAGAGGCCTATAAGGGTTAGTATTACTATATTAAGAGTCCAAAAATCTACCACTCAAGCTGTCATTACCAAAGTGCCAACTCAGATTCCTAAACATGCATTCTCTACTAGAAAAACCCCCCCATTTAAAAACATTTCCATGAAACCATCAATCCTAAGGATTAGATATATTTATAGCCTCACCCAATTAACCCATGTAGGGTATTCTACTACTTCTTATGATTTCCGAATATGAACCGACACTATTATGGACCTTCTGGGAAGGGAACTAGTGAGGGCGTATATCGGTCTTCCAAGATCTACTATGATAGAGTAAAATATTGATCCAATCTTTAAAAGAGATGAGATATCATATAGAAATATCATTTCTTAACTTTTATTTCACTACTAGAAAAACAGGTATTTACGACGGGGCATTTGCGACGGGATCCCGTCGCAACTACACTTATTTGCGACGGGCCCGTCGCTAAAGCCTTTTTTTTGCGACGGTCATTCTCCCCGTCGCAAATAGTATTCCGTATTTTTGTAAAAAACTTTTAAAATACCTTTTGCGACGGTACCGTCGCAAAAACTATTTTTTTTAAAAAATAAAAAACTATTAATAATACTAGTATTTGCGATGGGATACTATACCCGTCGCAAATACTATAAAAAAAATAAAAAAAATAAATTATTAATAAATTATTTTAATTAATATAATAATAGAATTATAATTTACAAATGAAAATAATAAATTATTTTAATTACTATAATAATAGTAGAATTATAATTCAAAAATAAAAAATAATAGAATATTAATAAATGATTTAATTAATATAATAATATTACAATTATAATTCATAAATAAAAAAAATATTAATAAGTTATTTTAATTAATATAAAAATAATAGAATTATTTTACATTCAAATATTAAAATAATTCAAGTATTACAAAAAATATAATTAAATTATAATATTATAAAATTTTAATATATATATAAAATTTTAATATATATATAAATTTTAATATTATAAAATATAAATAATATTATTATTCATATTAATATTGTTATTTAAAAATATAATATTATTAATATTTTATAATGAGACAAAAACTACGAATAGAAAAAAAAATATTTTGATTTCACAAATTTTATAACAGAAATACAAACTCTAATCTGAAGGAGGGGGGAGGTGGGGGATCTGCAGATGGTGGTGGAGGAAACTCCATCCCTAAAGCATGAGTGAGTCGGCGCATGTACTCCATCTGCTCCTGATGCTGCTGCTGCCACCGACTCGCCTGCTCCTCGTACAGCTGCTGCTGGCGTCGACGCTCCTCCTCATGCTGCTGACGCATCTGCTCCTGCTCCTGTCGGAGAATCTCTATCTGTGCAGTCTGAGATCGCAACTGATCCTCATACTTTGTAGAAGAAGATGCACGAGCTCCTCTCGAGCTGGACGCCGACATCGCAGCACTGCCATAATAATCTCCAGGAGTCAGTCGAGAGCCGATACCAACTACCCGGCCCTTCTCGAAGGCATACTGGGTGGCCTGCATCCATGCCGCCTCATCAAACTGATGGGCAGTGGTCTGATCTGATGACTCGGCCTGACTCTCAGGCCGGGCCTGTGCCGCTGCGGCCTCATATGACTCCTATAGTTGCAATTTAAAATTAAAATTGTGAATATATTATATGCAGTTAATTTTTAAACTTGAAAACAAATAATACTAACCACGATGTGATGCTGACGATCACCTCTGAGCTCCCCAGTAGCAGGATCACTATACATCCTACGATATACGTCGTACTCTGTAATATCGGGGTGCTCGACAGCCTATAAGAATAAAAAATAAACTGTTAATATTTATAGTTATATAAAATATTTATAAATAATGTACGTACCAGATGCTGTCTATGAGTACTGAAAGAACGACTCCCAGCTCGATGAGTCACCTCCTGTCTCCCCCGATTCTGCCTCCCCACCGATGATCTCCTCTGAAAGGCACCACTCAACCAGTAATCCATCCCATACATGGGATGAAATATACTCTGGTCGGTGTGCTCTACATGACTCCTCAAAATCTGACACTCCTGCTTTCTTCATCGCAGCTTTTCTTAAATTTTGCAAAAACTGACGAAGGCGATCACGCATGGCCACCTCCCATGCCTCGTGGATGGCGTCACGCATGGTATCCTCGATCGGATAGCATAAACCCTACAAATAAATCAAAATATCAAGTTAGAAATGAAATAATTTTCAAAATAAAAATTATTTATTTACGTACGTACCAACCAATGGCCGAACATGGCCTGCTGCACATCAATGGGAATCTGCTCCCATGTGGTCCACGGCTGAGAGAAATAGTTGCGCAAAATAGCGCTGCCCTGTCCGACTGCTATATGCGGAAAACTGAAAAAATAATAAAAATTTATTATGTGAATAGATTAATGAAATCTTAGTCAAATCCACAGGTTATCACACAGGTTATCACACCTCCGTGTGCGTGGATCAAACCCAAGACGTGGACGTCGCTCGGGGACGGGGTCAGGAATCATCAATCGTGCAAGACCGCGCCCCCTCCGCGTACTCCCTGGAGCTCCTGCAGGCTGAGGGTCATCTGTCAGCAACTCATCCGCATCAAAAGTCAGGTCAGCATCCGCCAACTCACGAAATGTGGCATCGTCCATCTGAAACAGAAAATGTTAATGTTAGCAAATAATTGATAATTACTATTATATATACATATATACATATTATGATTGTATATAAATACCATGTAATGCTATCAGTGTTCATCTTCATCATCATCTTCATATATGTCAATGTCATCTTCATATTCCTCCTCAACATCATCGATATCCATTCGAGTTACAGTTGTTTCATCTCTTACCGTTTCAAATTCATATGTGACATCATTAACATCATCGTCATCACCGACTCTTAAATGTGGGGTGTCGTCATCGATACTCATGTCTCTTTGTAAAAAAGATTGATTTTGAGTACTCTCTTGAAAAACTTCAATTCTTTGCACATCAGTGAAAGCACATTCACTTTGACTAAACTGATTGTCTCGAATTTTTATTTTTATTACACTCCACCAATCAGTCAAGTCTCTTGATGTTGCACAGTACTTTGCATAATAAACTTGATATGCCTGTTGAGCCAATAAGAATGGTTAATTTACTGCGAGAACACTTTTACATTTAATATCGATGATTCCATGAGTCGGATGAACACGCACGCCTCTCTCTGTATCCAACCACCGACATTTGAACATGGTTATGTAATGTTGTCCAAGATAACAGAGTTCAATGATTTCATCAAGTATGCCATAAAAGTCAACTTCATTTTCTCGATGATGAGATCCTCTCAAGCTAACTCCACTGTTCATTGTTTTTTTCGATTCCCCATATGCATGTGTGTGGAATCGAAATCCATTCACCACATATGCATTATAAGTTTTAACAAGTTTGGAAGGTGGGTTACTCAATACACACAGCCGTTTGTCAATTTTATCAGCATGTCGAGACACCTGAAAATTTGTGAAATAATTATCAATATAGTAAACTATACATTGAATGAGTTTCTAAAAGATAAAGAATTTATGTTACCAGTTTTTGAAACCCCTGAGAGAAATTTTTCAGTCGACGTTCTTCGAGAGCAACTGCTGTAATTTGTGGAATTTGTTTCTTGATATGATTATCATACAACCTATAAAAACCAAAGTTATTTACTGTAACATAAATGATAGAATAAGTGATATAAACACTTATAGTACAACTGATGTCATCTCTTCACAGTTGAGCAGAACATACGTATGAGCTCTCTGATGTTCATCATCTGAAAGCCAGCGTTCATAAACTCCACCAAAACCAAGCTCTGACTGGTTGAAAATAGATAATTGATTGTCGATTTCATCAATATTCCTCTCGTTCCGTCCCATTCGGTTTTGTTTTGAAGGATACTCAGATTCAAAATAATGGGAGCAGAAAAAAGATATTTCCTCTTGCAAATAAGCTTCTGCAATAGATCCTTCAACAGATGCTTTGTTACGTACTTTTCTTTTCAATTTTTGCATGCATCTTTCAAATGGGTACATCCATCGAAACTGTACCGGACCTCCACATTTGGCTTCATATGGCAAATGTAACATCAAATGTTCCATTGAGTCGAAGAAAGACGGCGGAAATATTTTTTCCAGTTTACATATAATTACAACAACATCTTTTTCAAGTTTTCCTAAAGCATCATAATCTGCCGTAGCCGCACAAATTTCCCAAAAAAAATGAGACATGTCTGTTATGGAATCCCAAATCACAGAATTCAACAGACCTCTTAATCCAATGGGTAGAAGTCTCTCCATTATAACATGACAATCATGACTTTTTAATCCAGTAATATGACCATTCTTTACACATCTACCCAAATTGGAAGCACAACCATCTGGAAGTCTCAAATCTGAAATCCACTGACAAAATAATAAATGGTTTTCTTTAGAAAGTGTATAAGCTGCTTTTGGTTTCAGTAACCTTTCTGTTCTGACATTCTCAAATAGTTCCAATTCTGGACGCCTGCAAATTTGGGCAAGATCTAAACGTGCATTTACATTGTCTTTTCTCTTTCCTGGCGTATCCAAAACTGTATGAAACAAATTATCAAAACAGTTCTTCTCAATATGCATGACATCTAACATGTGGTGGACCAACAAATCAGACCAATATGGAAAATCTCAAAATATGCTACGTTTAATCCAATTGTGTTCTTTCCCAAAACCAGAAATTTTCTGTTGGTTTATTGTGGGACCAAAAGTGATGGGAGGTAATGAAAATACAACTGATTTTAACTCCGAACCTGATAGCATTTTTGGAGGTCCATCCATTTCAACTGTTCCTTTTCTGAAATGAGATCTGTTTCTGCGAAAAGGATGATCAGCTGGAAGAAATCTGCGATGGCAGTCAAAATAACAAGGTTTCTTTCCATGAATGAGCATAAATGCTTTGTTCTCTCCCATACAGTAAGGACATGATTTCTGACCATGTGTACTCCAGCCAGATAACATCTCATAAGCCGGGAAGTCACTTATTGTCCACATCAATGCTGCTCTCAGTATGAAATTCTGTTTCGTTGCAACATCATATGTACTGACACCAGTACTCCACAATAAATTTAATTCATCAATCAATGGATTCAAATAAACATCAATATTTTTCTTCGGATGTCCTGGAATTAGTAAAGTCAAAAAGATATATGGCTCCTTCATCAACATCCATGGAGGTAAATTGTACGGAGTTAAAAAAAACAGGCCAACATGAATATTGACTACCATAAGATCCAAACGGACAGAAACCATCAGTGGAAAGGCCCAGTCGAACATTTCTAGCTTCTAAAGCAAAGGATGGATGCACTCTATCAAAATGTTTCCATGAATCACCATCAGCTGGATGATTCAAGCTTTTATCGGTTGAAATATTCTCTTTATGCCATGACATCATTGTCGCTGTATTCTTAGACATGAATAAACGCTGAAGTCTGGATGTAAGCGGAAAATATCTCAACTCTTTTACAGGAATCAAACCAGACTTCCCGTGTTGTCCTTCTTTATATCTCAGTTTCCCACATGTGGGACAACTATCCAACGACTCATTTTCCCCAGAATATAAAATGCAGTCATTTGAACATGCATGAATCTTCTGACAAGTAAGTCCCAAATTTCGAACCAACCTCTTACATTCATAGTAATTTGCAGGTAAAACATTTCCTTCGGGTAACAGTGTTTTCAGCAAAGAAAATATCTGGTCAAAACAGGTGTTTGACATTCCGTTATCTGATTTGATAGCCATAAATTTTGCAACTGCTTCTAATTTTCTCATCTTGCAGCCAGGATATAATGCATCCTCAGCAGACTTCAACAACTCATAAAATTCAGACGGTCCCAACTCAGGATTTGAAGCTATATCAGTCGGAGTTTCTGTATGTTGAACAGATGAACCTGCAACATCATGTACTAAATCTTGAAACTGGGATGGATCCGGAATCAAGTTGGTATCACCTGATCTGGAACTGCGTTCACCGTGTTGATACCAAAAAACTTAATCTGCTTGAAAACCAAAACGCAAGAGATGTTCCCCCACTTTGTCAAACGTGTCAAACATTCTCAATGCACATTTTCTACAAGGGAATTTTATCTTTCCTTCTAAAAAAAATTCTGGATTTGATGCCGCAAATGATAAAAAAATCTCCACACCCTCTATATATACTGGATTTAAACCAGAACCATTTGGATTTCTACGTTGATTTATCCATATGCGGTCATCTAATAATGACTGTTAACGACCTCGTTGTTCCATATTTTTCTATAAAATATAAAATCATTACTGGTTTTGAATAATTTGTTAGAAAAAACACTCAAGCAAGAATTGAATATATTGAGAATAAAGCAAAACCTGTTACAAATATTGATAATTTTAATATTATATTGATTTTTTATTTTTTTTAATAATACTAATATAATTTTTTTCATAAATATTAATTATATAATAATAACATCATTACATTATTAGTATATTTTATTATTAATATTAAAATAATATAATTTTCTATATTATATACAATTCTCCTTTCATCTGTGTGTTTCACATTCTGTCTCCACATGTAATATTGGCATTCACTTTCACCTCTCCATTGGCGAGTAGGTTGATAATTTTGAAAAAGAATGCCAATATTACATGTGGAGACAGAAAAAACACAGAAAAAAAAGAGAATTGTATATAATATAGAAAATTATATTATTTTAATATTAATAATAAAATATACAAATAATGTAATAAGGTAATTATTCCTAATTATTGGTAATTATTTCAAATTATTGGTAATTATTCCAAATTATTGGTAATTATTCCAAATTATTGGTAATTATTCCAAATTATTGGTAATTATTCCAAATTATTGGTAGTTATTCATAATTTTTGGTAGTTATTCCTAATTATTGGTAAATATTGGTAATTATTGATAAATATTGGTAATTATTGGAAAATATTGGTAATTATTGGTAATTATTGGAAAATATTGGTAATTATTGGTAATTATTAGAAAATATTGGAAATTATTGGTAATTATTGGTGATTATTGGTAATTATTGGTGATTATTGGTAATTATTGGTAATCATTGGTAATTATTATTAATTATTGGTAATTATTACTAATTATTGGTAATTAATACTAATTATTGGTAATTAATACTAATTATTGGTAATTAATACTAATTATTGGTAATTAATACTAATTATTGGTAATTAATACTAATTATTGATAATTAATAATAATTATTACTAATTATTGGTAATTATTACTAATTATTCCTAATTAATACTAATTATTCCTAATTATTGTTAATTATTACTAATTATTACTAATTATTCCTAATTATTACTAATTATTAATAATTATTACTAATTATTAGTAATTATTGCTAATTATTACTAATTATTGCTAATTATTATTAATTATTACTAATTATTAGTAATTATTGATAATTATTAGTAATTATTACGAATTATTGGTAATTATTACTAATTATTGGTAATTATTACTAATTATTGGTAATTATTACTAATTATTAGTAATTATTACTAATTATTCGTAATTATTACTAATTATTCGTAATTATTACTAATTATTCGTAATTATTACTAATTATTGGTAATTATTACTAATTATTGGTAATTATTGGCAATTATTGGCAATTATTGGCAATTATTGGTAATTATTGGCAATTATTGTTAATTATTACTAAATATTGGTAATTATTGGTAATTATTACTAATTATTGTTAATTATTACTAATTATTGTTAATTATTGGTAATTATTACTAATTATTTGTAATTATTCCTAATTATTACTAATTATTGATAATTAATACTAATTATTGGTAATTAATACTAATTATAGGTAATTATTACTAATTATTGGTAATTAATACTAATTATTGGTAATTATTACTAATTATTGAGAATTTTTCCTAATTATTGGTAATTTTTCCTAATTTTTCCTAATTTTTCCTAATTTTTCCTAATTTTTCCTAATTTTTTCTAATTTTTCCTAATTTTAGGTATTTATTACTAATTATTACTAATTATTGCAAATTATTGGTAATTATTGCAAATTATTGGTAATTATTGCTAATTATTGGTAATTATTGGTAATTATTGGTAATTATTGGTAATTATTGGTAATTATTGGTAATTATTGGTAATTATTGGTAATTATTGGTAATTATTGGTAATTATTGGTAATTATTGGTAATTATTGGTAATTATTGGTAATTATTGGTAATTATTGGTAATTATTGGTAATTATTGGTAATTATTGGTAATTATTGGTAATTATTGGTAATTATTGGTAATTATTCCTAATTATTGGTAATTATTCCTAATTATTCCTAATTATTCCTAATTATTCCTAATTATTCCTAATTATTACTAATTATAAATAATTATTATTAATTATTCCTAATTATTCCTAATTATTACTAATTATTACTAATTATTACTAATTATTACTAATTATTCCTAATTATTCCTAATTATTACTAATTATTCCTAATTATTCCTAATTATTCCTAATTATTCCTAATTATTCCTAATTATTCCTAATTATTCCTAATTATTCCAAATTATTTGTAATTATTGGTAATTATTGGCAATTATTGGTAATTATTACTAATTATTACTAATTATTGGTAATTATTGGTAATTATTACAAATTATTACAAATTATTGTTAATTATTGGTAATTATTCCAAATTATTGGTAAGTATTATTAATTATTGGTAATTATTACTACTTATTGGTAATTATTACTAATTATTACTAATTATTCTTAATTATTGATAATTATTGATAATTGTTCCTAATTATTCCTAATTATTACTAATTATTACTAATTATTGATAATTATTGATAATTATTGATAATTGTTCCTAATTATTCCTAATTATTCCTAATTATTCCTAATTATTCCTAATTATTCCTAATTATTCCTAATTATATCTAATTATTCTTAATTATTCCTAATTATTCCTAATTATTCCTAATTATTCCTAATTATTCCTAATTATTCCTAATTATTCCTAATTATTCCTAATTATTTGTAATTATTTGTAATTATTGGTAATTATTGGCAATTATTGGCAATTATTGGTAATTATTACTAATTATTACTAATTATTGGTAATTATTGGTAATTATTACTAATTATTACTAATTATTGTTAATTATTGTTAATTATTCCAAATTATAGATAATTATTACTACTTATTGGTAATTATTACTACTTATTGGTAATTATTACTAATTATTACTAATTATTGATAATTATTACTAATTATTACTAATTATTGGTAATTATTACTAATTATTACTAAATATTCTTAATTATTGATAATTATTGATAATTGTTCCTAATTATTAGTAATTAAATGAATAATTACCAATAATTAGGAATAATTACCAATAATTACAAATAATAACATTATTAGTATATTTTATTATTAATATTAAAATAATATAATTTTCTGATTTATATACAATTCTCCTTTCATCTGTGCGTTTTCTATCTCCACATACAAATAATACATGTGAAGACAGTAAACACACAGATGAAAAGAGAATTGTATATATATAAAAAATTATATTATTTTAATATTAATAATAAAATATACTAATAATGTAATAATGTTATTATTCCTAATTATTGGTATTTATTACTAATTATTAATATTTATTCTTAATTATTAAAAATTATTACTAATTATTCCTAATTACCATTAACTATGATCAATACTAATAATTTAAATTTATTAAGTAAGAAAACAATGTAAACATAATTAAATTACAACTAATTAAGAATAATTGAAACTAATAAAAAATTAAAAATAAATATTAAATTAAAATGAACATAAATACCTTGAAAATTGATCTGCTCTGATCGTTCTTCAAAACATTAATATCAGCTCCGAAAAAAAAATTAAACTGAAGAAAAACTCAACTTTAGAAACACAAGTTTGAGAGCAGGAGAAGATAGAGAATGAGAATGATTTGAAAAAAACGGATGGGGGTATTTATAGGTTAGATTATTCGCGACGGGTTTATTTGCGACGGGTACCGTCGCAAATACATTAGCCCGCATTAATTACGGTCAACGAGTAAATAGTTATTTGCGACGGGTCCCGTCGCAAATAACATACTATTAGCGACGGGAATATTTTCCCGTCGCAAATACCTTTTACCGCCGCCGGTTATTTGCGACGGGAAAATTTTCCCGTCGCAAATAGTTTTCCCGCGATTTGGCGCGCATCGCGGGAAAACTATTTGCGACGGGGAAAGCAATCCCGTCGCAAAAGCCTATTTATTTGCGACGGGTAAATACCCCCGTCGCAAATAAGTTTTTAACGGGACTATTTGCGACGGGATTTATTATCGTCGCAAATAACCCGTCGCAAATACCCATTTTTCCCGTAGTGTTTCATGATATTGAGCATATCCCTCACCAAAACTAGAGTCTATGTGGGGTTATCCCATACATCCATGAAAGGAAGAAATTTTTCTCACATTTCCCCAATGGGGTATCCTTCCTATTCAATAGACATCCCAGAGGCTAATTCCAACTTCGTTTTGGGACAAATGGAATGAGTTGGTTCCAAGTAAATAATGGATAATCAGTTCTCTTAGAATATCAGACTGGTGGTAGATGATATACTAGTAAACCCATACTGGTTCATAAAGATGGATAGCGTGTATCTGGTCGGAAAAATCTAAGTAGATTTACCTAACAAAGAATAGCCATGCTCATTAATCAGAAAAGATTCCACTAGGGTACCGATCCTATTTTAAGCTCCATTCATCGTCCATATTGTTTGAAGAAGAGACTAATATTCTAGAGTATCTTTGATTGATGGGATGGTGTGTGAAATCATAGTCTTCTAGACCTAGAGGGGTGTTCTATAGAATATTGGACAACCCTTGAGGCCCTGCTACCACTAGCTATCCATCCTTGTAAACCATTGTATAAATAAAATCATAGGAAGTTAACACCCTATAAGATTTTGGGTTGTAGTCAGAAGAAGGGATGGAAATGTCATCCAATAGGCCAAATCTATACAAGGGAAGCTGGTGTGATAAAGGATAGTTCTAGAATTTATATGGGAGAATAATTTTTAGAACCTCATTGTTATTGTGCACGAGATATTGAGTGACATCATTAAGGTTACTATCAATCATGGCCCTATGGTTAGCTATGGAAAAATAACTATGGTGAGATCTGTAAGCCATCTACATAAAAGTAAGAAGCATATGTAGGAAAAGTGAAAAGAATATAAAAAGAAATTCATAACTTTAACAGTCTCATGTGCATCACATGAATCATAAAGGGATTCACGATCACATATAGGACACATGAATCACTTGGATCATAGAGATCTTAGGGACTACAAAACTCAAGGACATCTTGCGACCACATAACCCTCTATAAGACTCACGATCACATTACCTTAACATGGTCACTTGATATGTATAATAGTTAAGTGATCATTCTATCGATCAAGTATATCCTGTGAAACCTGGAATATAACAGTACAATTAGATTTCAAGGAATTATCAAAGATAGATTCAAAATTAATTAGAGAAAGTTATAAAGTAAGACAAGTCTCGTGAACATATCATGCGATCAGTTATTGTGAAGAGGTCTTGCAGTCAACTCTTGTGTGAGGTCTTATGAATAGTTCATGTGATTAAAGAAAGTCCCAAGTGCTCTAGAGAAGTTAGATTCACTGGTGAATAACCCTCCCTTTATTCCCCTATTTATACGATCTTTTGTGGAATACCAAAGGTTGATCAGAAGTCCAAAAATTTCCCAATACTCTGATTGGAGGTAACCCAAATACTCAGGCATGCATTTACTTTCCTTAAAACTGAGCCATTTTTTCCTAAGGAAATCATTATTAAGGGAGGGAATTTGTTTATGCCAACAAAATAAGCATCAAAAAATCTATAATGGAAGAAATATCTAAAACAAGTGTATTATTTTCTCCATAAAAAAGGAAGAGAAGGTGTCCAAAAATCAAGGATCATGCAAATCTATAAATGATACATGATGGAATAACCTTTGGAAGTTCATATGAGTGGTCCATGCACAATGCATAACCTAATTTAGATCACGCAGACATCCTGTAAGAATATCATGAAGGTTTCATGATGAAAAAAGGTCAAGTCACCTAGATTTTACTAACTCAATGTCTTTAACATAGTATTGAGGATGAATTTTGAAATTCTATCCACATGAATTAGGAATGAAATTTCATCACATGGTATATGATAATCCAATGATAGATGATGTAGGTCCAACAATAGTGAGAGGTAAAATTAATATTGATTCATCATTATATAGTGTTTTATTTGAAAATATTTCCACTAATTATATTATTTAGACCTATATTGTGTACATGATAAATAATTTTATTGATTTCATGCATTGTGTGATTTAAATTGCAATGCCTCTAGGTAAAAGGAGAGAGAAATGTCTCAGATTATCCTCTTGTGATTTTAATTATATTATATCATTCATTTCTATGTATTTTTTACTTCAGATATGGAACCAATGGATATAATTATTAATATGGATTGACTGATTATTATTAATTCCATTATCAACTAAAACCCAAATGAATGAAATTTCCCAAGATAATATAAACAAAAACAAGACAAACTAAATCTAATGGAAATGTCCCAAACAAACTTGTATTGAACAAAACCAAACTAAGATGAAACTTGAGAAAAACTAATTATATACCATTAATAGGAAGAGTAATTGTTAATTAATATGAATGTACTATTTGATAGTATCATTTTGAAACATGGATTTGTTTCCCCTTTTCTTGTAGAAACATGATTTGACCCATGGGGCGTTGTATAAGGCCCCAGCCTTAAACATCTCTTAATATTGAATTAAATGAATAATTCACATTGAGGATCTTTTCAGGTTTAGAGTTTTAGATAATTAGAACATAACTACTACATCTCAAAAGATTACAAAGTAGACACTTCTACTAAGTTTCCATAGAATAAAAAAAACTCTTAAAAAGAAACATGTCTAGTTCCAAGTTTTATATAGCATGACTTTCCCTTGATCCCATCCTTGACCCTATTCCACATTAGGTCCTCTGAAAAACATTTCAAAAAAACTTGGGGTGAGCATAAAGAGCTCAGTAAGGGATACACAAAGAATGAAAACTGTTAGTTTATCAAAACAACAAGTAAACCATGTATACTTTATCAAAGTAATACTTTTCACCTTTATGAAGTAGTAAAAACTCATCACTAAATAAAAGATAATTACTTACCCTTTTGTAACCAAAATATTACCATAAAACCCATAAAAAGATCACATAACATATAAAGGTAACTTGGGACATAAACATACTTAAGTGGAATAACCATACGGTCGACTTCCACACATATCACTTAATGGAATATTCATACGGCCAACTTCCATACATACTTAATGGAATAGCCATACGGCCGACTTCCATACCCAATGCATTGGAGGTTATAACGTAACCACCCGTCCTGGTATTCACGGCACCACCCGTCATATGGTTTATCACGTAACCACCTGTCAAATGTCCAAGTACCAATATAAAATCATAAAACATAAAACCAATATAAAGGAATGATAACATTTCCACATTTCAATCACAATATATCATTTAAATATATTGACATAATAGAATCCTTTATCAAAACAATTTTCAATACCAAAATACATAAAAGAGTATATGGTATTTATTTTATTTTAAAAACATTACGGCTTGTTGAGGAAGCCAAAGACCAAATAATACTCGAGGCGGTGGAAAAGGTCGTTGTCACCGCGTACGTTAAAAGAAACATTCTTTTTTGTCGTTTAGTAAAACGCTTCATAGAAAAATATTCCTTTTGTATAAAAGTAAAAGTCAAAGGGGTTTATACACCGTATAAAAGATAGTTGTGTATAAAATAAAATATGCCTCAATGAAAGGATATTGAGACGAAGTCCCTTACCTCGGGTCCGACTTGACTCGATCGTTCTTTAACGTCCTGAATAATAAACTTGAGTTAATTTATATTTGCTTAAGAAACTTTTTCAAGTTTATTATTCCATTTATATCACTTATTTCCATGTTACAAACATTATGTAACCATTTAAGTTAATAATATTTGTTTTGTCGATATTTGGTTCTTAAGTCGAAAGTGGACTTCTTACAATTACATGTTGTTCGTGTGGTCAAAGGTTCTTTATATTCAGAATGACATTACTGATTTGGATATCATATATGTCATATATTTCTAGCATATACATGTATTTATAATATCACATAATCATTTAGAGGTAAGAAATGAAATGCACCGTTCATGGAGACGGTAAGCCGTACGTACGCATGGACGCTACTTTCATTTCTATGTCATATTAATGGAATTAAAACTAAATGAGAGGTATGTATATTTTAATTCCAAAATTATATTAATCATTTAGATGTAACATACATCATATATATCCATTATATATATGTACTTATAATATTACATTACATTTGGGGATAAGAAATGAAATGCACCGTTCATGGTGACGGTAAGCCGTACGTACGCATGAACGCTACTTTCATTTCTATCTCATAATTTAATGGGAAGAAATAATAATGATATAGAGGTATATTATAATTCCAGTATAACATCATATATAATAACTTTAAATCCATCCTTTATACGTCCCACATATGGAATTAACAAATCAAATCACTTTGAGGGGGCGGTAGTCCACACTTCCTAAAATGAAATTATCGTGTTTACCCACAATGGAAACCATAAAGGTATACCACAAATGAAAAATACAGAATCATAAGGGAAACATAAACATAATATATATCATATATAAATATATTGACATCTTAATGGCCACCATTAAAGGTGTTTAAAAGAAGATTGAACAATCATCGTTTCGTGAGGTAGAAATTCGCCAACCACAGAAACAGTATGTTATTTAACCATTAGATGTAGGTGTGTGTAAGTGTAGCTCGAATAATTATTATAACAACATCCTAGTATATTGAAGATACTATATTTTTTACAAAAGAAATGAATAAAAAGAGTTTAGGGGGTTGGAGAAGCAAAATAAAACAAAAGGACTCAAGTGAAGACATTACCTTAAAATCGGGTAACTCTCTTAGATTTGAACTCAAAGGCTTCCTTGGGAAGAATTCTGCCCAAAGTGAGGATTCAAGGAGTAAGAGAGGGATGTGTAGAGACAAAATGGGTAGGGGTTTTCTGATACAAAGGCTTTGGAAGTGTGGGTAAAGAGGTAGAGGTGGGGGCCTTTTATAAGAGGAGAGGAGGGGCACTCTTGGAAAGCAAAGAAAAGTTACTTTATTTTAAAATGAGATTCGGATTTAAGAGGTCCCACATTGATATAATTCGAGTATAAGGTGATAAGGGTTCTAAATATACCCATCCAATAGGTTTTGGACATGTTTAGGTCATAGATTTTACATTATCTTTTCATTTTATTTAAATCCTTTATTAATGAGGTAATCGCTGCATCATCATGATGTTATAAATAATTTAATATATTTAATGTCTAAAAATTATAAAAAAAATATCATGATGTAGGAAATCTTTTTAGATTTCTAATTAATATTTATAGTCAAAAATCTGACTTGTATAACCCCATGTAAAAATTGTTTTAGTAAAACATCTCATGTTTGGGTCATTTTTACTTTAACATTTAATAAAAAGTTATTTATGTCATTTCCTAACCAAAGTGGCTCCATGAGGTACCCAAGTTGACCCATGGATTTTCTTGGTCGGCCATGACACATCCAATGAGGGTAGGACATGTGTCAAGCTCATCTCATTTTATTAAAACATTATTTTTACCTTAAACTACACTAATTACCTCTAATCGTGATTAAGAACTTAAAAGTTACTATTCACCAAAAAATTATTTTAATCTCATTGAACCATATTTTACTTCTTAATGACAACCATGTAGGTCAGATTTTTGAAAATCAAATCACAGAAGTGATGAAGTTTCATTTAAACGAAAAATCAGTTTCTTTAACTACCACTTAGTGGTTTCACTATTCATCAAAAATTGAAGTTTTTCAGAAAAATACCAAAACTTCAACCTAAACTATATTTGATATTCTAAATTCAAAAATGATGTCTATTTTACAAAATTCTAATCATATAAGTCACATTAATTAATTTAATAATTAATTCCCGCTGTCATGACAATTAGCGTGTTTTTTTGAAATAATAAGTATCAAAAGATTGACACTAGTTTAAGTCCAATTTCAAAGTGAAATTGATTCCAATGACCACCATTGGATTAAATGGTAAAAATATATTCTAATTTCACTTTAAAACCAATTCAAAAGATAATCTAATCATATAAATAAATTATATTAAAAAGAGGTTTTGAATTAAAATACAACATTTTTTTACTATTCATTAAAAAATGAACTTTATCGGAAAAATACCAAAAATTCACACAAAGTAAATTTTGATGTTCCCAATAATAAACATTGCTTATAAAATTGTCAAAAGATAGATTTAAAAATGGTTTTCCATAAAAAGGCAGTAAAACAATCTTTTAAAAATATTAGTGTATTTCATGAATAAGATTGGATTTATTTTCATTTTAAGCCTCTAAAACACTATCTAATTCATTAATAGACATAGATAAAAATATATATTATTCATTACTTACTTGGGATGTTACATCCTTCCCCCCTTTAGAAAATTGCGTCCCCACAATTTATTTACTTATCGAATAAATGGGGGTACTTATCCCTCATTGCATTTTCAGATTCCCATGTTGCCTCTTCAATCATATGGTTTTTTCACAAAACCTTTACCTGATTAATCACCTTATTCCGTAACACTTGATCCCTATGGTCAAGAATCTGGACCGGTTGTTCCTCATAAGATAGGTTCTCTTCCAGCTGAACTACCTCTGGACTCAAAACATGAGATGGATCTGGCATGTACTTTCTCAGCATCGAAACATGAAAAACATTGTGTACCTGAGATAAACTTAGAGGTAATGCCACTCTGTATGCAACTGATCCAACTCTCTCCAGAATTTCATATGGTCCAATAAACCTTGGACTCAGCTTTCCTTTCTTACCAAATCTCATCACACTTTTCCATGGAGAAACCTTGAGAAAAACATGATCACCTACCTCGAAAGATAGATCCTTCCTCCGGTTATCCGCATAACTCTTCTGCCTTCTCTGAGCTGTTCTCATGTGTTTATGAATCAACTGAACTTTTTCTGCCATCTCTTCTACCAATTCTGGTCCCATCAGCTTCCTTTCACCCACTTCATCCCAAAATGCTGGAGTTCGACACCGCTTCCCATATAATGCCTCAAATGGTTCCATCTGTATACTGGAATGAAAAATGTTATTATAAGAAAACTCAACCAAAGAAAGATTTTGGTCCCAACTTCCCTGATAATCCATCGAACAAGCTCGTAGTATATCCTCCAAGGTCTGAATTGTTCGTTCTGACTGCCCATCTGATTGAGGATGAAAAGCTGTACTAAAATTTAATTCAGTACCCAACGACTTCTGAAGGCCTTTCCAAAAGTTAGAAGTAAACCTGGGGTCACGATTGGATACAATGGAGAGAGGAACTCCATGTAACCTGACTATATCTTTAAGATACAAATGAGAAAGTTGATCTAGAGAGAAAGTATCTCGTATAGAAAGGAAATGAGCAGATTTGGTCAAGCGATCGACAATAACCCAGATTGCATTATTACCTCAAGATCACCTCGGTAATCCCACAACAAAGTCCATGGATATGTTTTCCCATTTATACTCTGGCACTGGTAAAGGTTGAAGCATCCCTTTCGGTAACTGCCGCTCTGCTTTAACCTGCTGACAAGTCAAACACTTCACAGTAAAATCAGCAATATCCCTTTTTCATTCCATCCCACCAGTAATACTCCTGCAGATCTCTGTACATCTTAGTAATGCCATGATGAACTGAAAACGGGGAACTATGAGCCTCACATAACAACTCATTCTTCAACTTTGAATCACAAGGCGCACATAATCTCTTCTCAAACCTCAAAACACAATCATTATTGATGTTGAATTCAGGCAACTTACCCTTCTGAACCAGCTCTACCTTTTTCTGCAACTCACTGTCTTCCCTCTGTGCTTGCTTAATTCTGTCTGATAGGGATGATCTCACTGATACCTGAAACAGAACAGAAGAACTTCCTGCACCAAAAACTTCTATGCCAAAGTTCATCAAATCAAAAACCAAAGGATCTCGTTCCAAATGTATCATGGTTAATGAAGCATTACTTTTTCGACTCAAAGCATCAGCCAGTTTATTTTCTTTTCCCAGATGGTAGTGAATTGTACAATCATAATCCTTGATTAATTCCAGCCATCTCCTCTATCTCATGTTCAATTCTTTCTGATTGAATATATACTTTAAACTTTTGTGATCAGTATATATTTCAAACTTTAATCCATACAAATGATGCCTCCAAATTTTTAAAGCAAAAACAACAGCAGCTAATTCCAAATCATGTGTAGGGTAATTTACCTCATGAGTTTTCAACTGACGTGAAGCATAAGCAATTACCTGATCATTCTGCATAAGGACACAGACAAGTCCCTTCAACGAAGCATCACTGTATATAACAAACTCACCATTCCTGGAAGGAAGTGCCAAAACTGGAGCATTCACCAATCTTCTTTTGAACTCCTAAAAAGAATCATCACATTCTTTTGTCCAGATGAACTTAACACCCCCACGAGTTAGCTTAGTCATTGGACTAGATAACCATGAAAAATTTTCAACAAACCTTCGGTAGTAACCTACCAAACCAAGAAAACTATGGATCTCAGTTACATTTGTGGGTCTTGGACATTATTCAACAACTTTTGTTTTAGCAGGATCAACAGTTATGCCATCTTTTGAAACAATGTGACCCAGGAAAGAAATTTGTTGTAACCAAAACTCACACTTTCTGAATTTTCCATATAGTTTATTTTCTTTTAAGGTTTTCAAGATAACCCTTAAATAACTTTCATGCTCCTCTTTACTTTTAGAAAACACCAAAATAGCATCGATGAAAACAACCACAAACTTATCCAAGAACTCATGGAAAATTATATTCATAAGGTCCATGAATACAGTAGGTGCATTGGTTAACCCAAAAGGCATAACTACAAATTCATAATGGCCATATCTAGTACGGAATGCAGTCTTCGGAACGTCTGCTTCTTTTACTTTCAACTGATGGTACCCCGACCTCAAGTCAATCTTCGAAAAATACTGAGCTCCCTAGAGCTGATCAAAAAAATCATCGATATGAGGCAAAGGATACTTGTTCTTAACAGTAATATTATTCAAGGCCCTATAATCAATGCAAAGTCTCATTGATCCATCTTTCTTTTTAACAAACAAGACAAGAGAACCCCATGGTGATGTGCTAGGTCGAATGAAACCTTTATCTAATAACTCCTGCAATTGTTTCTTTAACTCTAAAAGTTCAACTTGAGCCATTCGATAAGGGGGTTTTGAAATTGGCTTAGAATCAGGAACTAAGTCAACAGTAAATTCAACTTCCCGATCATGAATAATACCTGGAAACTCATTAGGAAAAACATCAAGATACTCATTTACCACTGGCACATCATTAATATGAACAGTTCCTTTATTTTCAACAATATGTGCAAGGTAACATTCATTTCCATCTTTTACTAGTTTCTCAACTTCCTGTTATGTTATCAAAATCAAGGGTTCATTCTTGTACACAAACTGAAAATCTTTCTGAAAAGAAACCATTTTAGCTCTGCAGTCAATCTTAGCATGATAAACAGAAAGCCAATCCATGCCCAAAATAATATCAAACTCTACTAGAGGCAAAACAATAAGGTTTGCTGGTAGATTCTTTCCACACACAAGGATAGGAAGGTTCTTATAATTCCTTTTTGTCTCAACGTTCCCTCTGGGTGTTTTTACCATAAGTTCAGGATTCATATCTTGAGATGGAATTTCCAATTTACTAGAAAACTTCTCAGAAATGAAAGAATGTGTAGACCCTGGATCAAACAACACATTGGCATAATCTGAACAAACAAACAGTGTACCTGATACTACTTCATTCGATGGCCCAACATCTGCTGAAGTTGTTGAAAAGGATTTCACCACCCCTTTCTACTTGTAGTCTGGCTGCTTTCCCCCAGTTGAGTTCTTCGTTAGACACTCATTTGCATAATGACCCATTTCATTACACTTAAAACATATTACTGATGGCTTTTCATTGCCTGCTTGATCATCTTCCTTACAGTTACGAGAAATATGACCAGACTTACCACACCGAAAGCACTTACCAGACTTGGATAAAAATTCTCCAGGATGCATTTTACCACACTTCTCACAGGATGGATATTTGGTTTTCTTACCTCCTTACTTCTTTGATGAATTCTTCCCCTTTGCCTGCAAACTGGACCTCTTATTCTGTTGTTTTTCATAGAACACCTGATCATCGACAAACTCCATTTCCACCTTCTCTGCACATCGAACAAGTTTTTCATAACTTTTGAACTCATGAGAAGCTAAAGCCCTTCGATACTTTGTCTTTAACCCTGAGTAAAAATGGTTTATTTTACTATCAAGATCTCATATGAAGTTTGGAGCATACATTTCCAATCGAGTGAACTTTGCTTCATAAGCATCCACTAAATTATCCTTGTACCTCAATTATAGGAACTGTTTTTCCATCCTAAGACGAACCACCTTAGGAAAATATTTCTCAAGAAACATACCTTTGAATTCATCCCAGTGAAGATCCTCAATCTCATCACTATCCCTGATATTTTTCTCCATCGACCACCACTGATCAGCTTCACCTTCAAAATGTTAAACAGCAAGACTAACCTTTTGATGTTTTGAACACCCCATGACATCAAAAATCTTCTCCAGTGCTTTAATCCACCCTTCAGCTTGCACGGGGTCAGATGATCCTCTGAATGATGGTGGATGTTGCCTCATGAAATGTTCCACCACTGACATGTTCCTCTGCGGTTGATCTGGCTGATCTCGTGCATGGATACCACCACCATTTATAGCCTAATTCAACTATGTCATCACTGCAACAAACTGTTCAGTTCCGATTCTGACCATCTCAGGTTGCTGATTTGGAAGGTTGTCTTCCTCCTGATGTTATCCCAACATAGATTCTTTGTTTCCTCTGCGGAAAACCATTCTGAACATAGAAATATCTTAGGCGAAGCAACATGGTAATCTTTAAATGCTATATCATTTCAGTCATACCATAAATTAACTTATAATTTAACAATTTTTTTACTCCTAAAGTTGTCTAAACCGACCTCTGATACCAACTATAAGGCCCCAGCCTTAAACATCTCTTAATATTGAATTAAATGAATAATTCACATTGAGGATATTTTCAGGTTTAGAGTTTTAGATAATTAGAACATAACTACTACATCTCAAAAGATTACAAAGTAGACACTTATACAAAGTTTCCATAGAATAAAAAAAATCTTAAAAAGAAACATTTCTAGTTCAAAGTTTTATATAGCATGACTTTCCCTTGATCCCATCCTTGACCCTATTCCACATTAGGTCCTGTGAAAAACATTTCAAAAAAACTTGGGGTGAGCATAAAGAGCTCAGTAAGGGGTACACAAATAATGAAAACTATTAGTTTATCAAAACAACAAGTAAACCATGTATACTTTATCAAAGTAATACTTTTCACCTTTATGAAGTAGTAAAAACTCATCACTGAATAAAAGATCATTACTTACCCTTTTGTAACCAAAAGATTACCATAAAACCCATAAAAAGATCACATAACATATAAAGGTAACTTGGGACATAAACATACTTAAGTGGAATAACCATACGGTCAACTTCCACACATATCACTTAATGGAATATCCATACGGCCAACTTCCATACATACTTAATGGAATAGCCATACGACCGACTTCCATACCCAATGCATTGGAGGTTATAACGTAACCACCCATCCTGGTATTCACGGAACCACCCATCATATGGTTTATCACGTAACCACCCATCAAATGTCCAAATACCCATATAAAATCATAAAACATAAAACCAATATAAAGGAATGATAACATTTCCACATTTCAATCACAATATATCATTTAAATATATTGACATGATAGAATCCTTTATCAAAACCATTTTCAATACCAAAATACATAAAAGAGTATATGGTATTTATTTTATTTTAAAAACATTATGTCTTGTTGAGGAAGCCAAAGACCAAATAATACTCGCGGCGGTGGAAAAGGTCGTTGTCACCGCATACGTTAAAAGAAACATTCCTTTTTGTCGTTTAGTAAAAAGCTTCATAGAAAAAGATTCCTTTTGTATAAAAGTAAAAGTAAAAGGGTTTTATGCACCATATAAAAGATATTTGTGTATAAAACGAAATATGCCTCAATGAAAGGAGATTGAGACGATGTCCCTTACCTCAGGTCCGACTTGACTCGATCGTTCTTTAACGTCCTGAATAATAAAATTGAGTTAATTTCTATTTTCTTAAGAACCTTTTTCAAGTTCATTATTTCTTTTATATCACTTATTTCCATGTTATAAACATTATTTATCCATTTAAGTTAATAATGTTTGTTTTGTTGATATTTGGTTCTTAAGTCGAAAGTGGACTTCTTACAATTACATGTTGTTCATGTGGTCAAAGTTTCTTTATATCCAGAATGACATTAATGATTTGAATATCATATATATCATATATATCTAGCATATACATGTATTTATAATATCACATAATCATTTATAGGTAATAAATGAAATGCACCGTTCATGGAGACAGTAAGCCGTACGTACGTATGAACGCTACTTTCATTTCTATGTCATATTAATGGAATTAAAACTAAATGAGAGTTATGTATATTTTAATTCCAGAATTATATTAATCATTTAGATGTAACATACATCATATATATCCATTATATATATGTACTTATAATAGTACATTACATTTGGGGATAAGAAATGAAATGCACCGTTCATGGAGACGGTAAGCCGTACGTACGCATGAACGCTACTTTCATTTCTATCTCATAATTTAATGGGAAGAAATAATAATGATATAGTGTTATATTATAATTCTAGTATAACATCATATATAATAACTTTAAATCCATCCTTTATACTTCCCACATATGGAATTAACGAATCAAATCACTTTGAGGGGGCGGTAGTCCGCACTTCCTAAAATGAAATTATCATGTTTACCCACAATGGAAACCATAAAGGTATACCACAAATGAAAAATACAAAAGCATAAGGGAAACATATACATAATATATATCATATATAAATAGAGTGACATTTTAATGGCCACCATTAAAGGTGTTCAAAAGAAGATTGAACAATCATCGTTTCGTGAGGCAGAAATTCGCCAACCACAGAAACAGTATGTTCTTTAACCATTAGATGTAGGTGTGTGTAAGTGTAGCTCGAATACTTCTTATAAAGACATACTAGTATATTTAAGATACTGGAGTTGTTACAAAATAAATGAATAAAAATATTTTAGGGGGTTGGAGAAGCAAAATAAAACAAAAGGACTCAAGTGAAGACATTACCTTAAAATCGGGTAACTCTCTTAGATTTGAACTCAAAGGCTTCCTTGGGAAGACTTCTGCCCAAAGTGAGGCTTCAAGGAGTAATATAGGGATGTTTAGAGACAAAATGGGCAGGGTTTGGCCGAGCCAAAGGCTTTGGAAGTATGGGTAAATAGGTAGAGGTGGGGGCCTTTTATAAGAGGAGAGGAGGGTCACTCTTGGAAAGCAAAGAAAAGTTACTTTATTTTAAAATGAGATTCGGATTTAAGAGGTCCCACATTGATATAATTCTAGGATAAGGTGATAAGGGTTCTAAATATACCCATCCAATAGGTTTTGGACATGTTTAGGTCATAGATTTTACATTATCTTTTCATTTTATTTAAATCCTTTATTAATGAGGTAATCGCTGCATCATTATGATGTCATAAATAATTTAATATATTTAATGTCTAAAAATTATAAAAAAAATATCATGATGTAGGAAATCTTTTTATATTTCTAATGAATATTTATAGTAAAAAATCTGACTTGTATAACCCAATGTAAAAAAAATTTTAGTAAAACATCTCATGTTTGTGTCATTTTTACTTTAACATTTAATAAAAATTTATTTATGTCATTTCCCAACCAAAGTGGCTCCATGAGGTCCCCAAGTTGACCCACGGATTTTCTTGGTCGTCCATGACACATCCAATGAGGGTAGGACATGTTTCAAGCTCATCTCATTTTATTAAAACATTATTTTTACCTTAAACTACACTAATTACCTCTAATCGCGATTAAGAACTTAAAAGTTACTATTCACCAAAAAATTATTTAAACCTCATTGAACCACATTTTACTTCTTAATGACAACCATGTATATATGATTTTTGAAAATCAAATCACAGAACTAACAAAGTTTCATTTAAACGAAAAATCAGTTTCTTTAACTACCACTTAGTGGTTTCACTATTCATCAAAAATTGAAGTTTTCAGAAAAATACCAAAACATCACCCTAAGCTATATTTGATATTCTGAATTCAAAAATGATGTCTATTTTACAAAATTCTAATCATATAAGTCACATTAATTAATTTAATAATTAATTTCTGCTGTCATGACAAATAGCGTGTTTTTATGAAACAATAAGTATCAAAAGATTGACACTAGTTTAAGTCCAATTTCAAAGTGAAATTGATTCCAATGACAACCATTGGATTAAATGGTAAAAATATATTCTAATTTCTCTTTAAAACCAATTCAAAAGATAATCTAATCATATAAATAAATTAGATTAAAAAGAGGTTTTGAATTAAAATACAACATTTTTTCACTATTCATTAAAAAAATGAACTTTATCGGAAAAATGCCAAAACTTCACACAAAGTAAATTTTGATGTTCCCAATAATAAACATTGCTTATAAAATTGTCAAAATATAGATTTAAAAATGGTTTGCCATAAAAAGGCAGTAAAACAATCTTTTAAAAATATTAGTGTATTTCATGCTTAAGATTGGATTTATTTTCATTTTAAGCCTCTAAAACACTATCTAATTCATTAATAGACATAGATAAAAATATCTATTATTCATTACTTACTTGGTATGTTACACGTTGTGGTTCTTATATATTGGGTGGTGACGTGTATAGTCACAGGATACAGGTATGTTTTAGTTTAGTTTTTATTTTACTTTCTTTATTACATTGTCCACTTAGGCCTCAAACTGCTTTCTATGGACATAGGGTAGTTATATTCTGCGAAGGGGGCCAGAAGGGGTTCAAATTGTTTTAGTTCGCCAGCTTTGATCCGAGATAAGATTCTATGGTTACTACTTGTCTCTCACCTCATGTATTTTGGGATTTCAGTGTTTTTTACTCCATATTATGTTTTTTGTAGGGCATTGGATCATTTCGTGTTGGTTCGGGTGGATTTGGTTCTCCACTGCCGATTGAGGTAAGGCTTTAATGTCATTGCTTGGTTTCTCACTGGTTATGTAGCATCCTTTATGTGTTTTAAGGTTCCTAATATCCTTTGTGTAGTGCGTTTATCCCTACTCATTGGTATCGAGTCACCAAGTCAAGGTATACTTGCATGTGTGTGCATAGGTAAGTAAGTATATGTTTGTGGGTTCCCCAATTACATGTATAGTCAACCATGGAAGTGATTATGCATGTGTGGGGACAGGTGTGCCCATGTATATATATATATAAATGCATACACATGTGAGTGGATACTGGTATATGCATATAAGAATATGTGCAAGGATCCCCTTTCACATGTTCATGGTCATGCGGGTGTGTGCATAGGGTCTAGGTGTCCTTTCATGTGTGTGAAGGTGCGTATACCTAGTGGGGGAGAAACAACTTTTAGTTAGAAAGCTCCAAGAGACAAATTGGATGACTTGGTTCCACCTTGAGGTAGGGTCCCTCTCCTAGCCTTTTTAATTCAAGAATGATTTAAATTAAATTTAAATTCTTTCTTAATTTTTCTTAATTATATTGAATTAAATATCTTGAATAAGTGTTCTTTAATATAATCATTTCATTTGATAAATTAAGTTATGTTTTATAATAAAACCCCTCCAACGGAGGTTCACTATCTTTGGAAACTCACAATGATAGTTATGTTGACCTAGTTTCTTAACTTATTACATTTGATTTGTACTGAATGAGTTTTAGAATAAATGTTTAATATAATTAAATGAATTGTGTGATAAAGCAATTCCATGGTTTTATAATAAAACCCCTCCAATGGAGGTTCACTATCTTCTAAACCAAATAGTAGTGATATTTATTTGTATCATGTTTAGATTTGGTTTTAGTTTTCTATATGTCTCTTGTTGGTGTTTGTTTTGTGGCGAGTTAGTTTTTTTTATTTGAATAATATAAATTGGCTTATCATACCCGTTTAGCTCAAATGACATTGCCCAAGTAGGCATATACATTAACCATGACACTTTCCTTTTCACCCTTTAAATATTATAAATGAAATTTCCATGTTTAGGCTAAGTGAATGAATTTGTAAATGGTTTGTGTAGGGTGTATGATTCTTTTTCATCGTTTCATTTCCCTTTAGACGTTGCATCATTGTGCTGCTCGCTACAACCTTCCAGCGATCCATTGTTATAGCATATTAAATAGTTGATTTGTTTTATCATGTCTGTTATGACCTTATCTTATGACGAAACCTATTTGGGGTGTTTGAATAGCCTCTTTTCCACCCCTTTGGGTGTTTACCTAAGCCCATATATCTAAAAACACTGAGGGTGTCATTGTTTAACACATGCCAGGCTTATGGTTCTCCCCACCATAAGCTTCATCTTACCACCACCAATTCATATGATTTAGTGCCTCCTACTTTGAATATTCATATTGAAACATTTATCCCATGTTCTAATGAGAAGAATTATTGTAGGGACACTCACTAAAGGCGTTATGCTCACTGTGGTGGACCTGTGTATAGTGAAGTATAGAAAGATACTAGAGAGATCCCTATTTCATTTCCTAGAGCATTTTTGGAAAGCTGGGTGTTTTGGTGTATTAATATTTTGTAGTGTAGAAAAATGGCCAAGTGGTCATGGTGTCTGACATTTTGAAGGAAATATTTCATAAATAAGTGTTGTTTCATGGCTTGGTGTTAAGGTCAAAGGCATTTTGTATAGAAACACAATTCAAAAATGAGTTTCTTTGTCATGAGGTTCAGGATTTTAAAAGGAAAGTTTGAATGTTTTTTATGCCACAAATATTCTGTTGGAGGTTTAAAAGATTTCCAAAGTTATGGACAATGTGTAGAATTAAAATGGAGGTATTCTCGTAAGATATTTGGATATTTTAATTGGTGGATTTAAAAGGAGATATCTACAGACTATGTGGATGGATAGTTAATAGTTTCCAGTGGATGATGATTTAAAATATAAAGAAGTTAATAGAAAACGGTAGTGAATGTGGCCAAATATCTTTGGATCTTATTTAGTATATTTATTTGAATTCAAAAACATGTTCTCTCGCATGAACACTTCGAGATGAAAGAGAAGATTATAGAAGCCTGGTGTAATCTACACCATTCATAGTTCTTCATGAAAACAACCAGAATATATATATATATATATTGCATGAGTTCATTATGATAAGGGGAGATACACAACATTGGAACGTCTAGTTCTTCAATAAAGAATAAAGGAAGGATAGACCTAGGATATATTGATATATTTGTTTCAAAGAGGAAAAAAAGGTAATAAAAAGAGGGTGAACATGGGAACAGTTTTTCCAGTGAATAGATCTAGGTATCCTTTGAAGAAAAAAGATTACCATTGTTGAATTTCAAGTGAATATAAGACTTAACCCTCACACATGATGTGTTTTTTTCATCTGGTTTAAAGTAATGGGTAATCAAGCATTGAAGATTAATGATCATCTATTCAGAATAAATGGTGCAAGGTTTTTTAGTGACCCATGATAATTTTAAAAAGACTGTCGTGTCTATAAAATACATATTTTATCCCTTGAATGTCATTCCAAATGTGGTTTCCAACCAACTAAATATGATTCTGATAGGAACTCGGAGTTAGATTCAAGACACAATGAATTCCAATTATATTGGACAAAATATCAAATTGCATACACCATAGCCAATAATTTAGCATCATACACTACCCCAATTATAGTGTAATTATATAAACACACTTTGACAAAGCAGATTATTTATGTCCTCTGCTCGAAGACAGATAGTGCAGGGAGAAAAAAGTTGGTATCCAAATCTTTAGGTTTGATCTAGAGTGGGAATGTTTCCATATTATCCATAACAAGAAGAATTTGGAAGGCTTAATAAAGTAGGTTTTGAGTTTAATTGTCCATCATGGTGGTCTGGCACCACATGCCAGTTTATAAAACCCCTTGGCATTGAAGTGACCAAGTCTATTGTGTTTCCATATGAGGTGCATTATGGTATAGGTTTACAAGTGATTTGGAAGACTGTTAGAGGTGAAGACTTATAGGTTTACAGTTACAGGTGATTTGGAAGACTATTAGAGGTGTAGGTTTATAGGTTTACAGGTGTAAAGTGTGCTTTGGAAGATGGTTAGAGGTGTAGGTTTACAAGTTTAGAGGTGTAGGTTTACAAGTTTACTGGTTTATGTCCTATGATCGAAGTGGGTTTACAGGTTTGCAGGGTTTATGTTCTCTTATAGTCCTCTTCTCGAAGTGGGTTTATAGGTTTGTTGGGTTTATTTTCTTTGCTAGTCCTCTACTCGAAGTGGGTTTACAGGTTTGCAAGTTGATGTCCTCTCACCAAATTTGATGTTTTCTGGGAAGTAGAGGATATACCAATGGTTCATAGAACTGTTGGTAATCAATATACTAGACAACATATTCCAACAGTTCATAGAACCTTTGGTATTGTTTTTAGAAAACATATATCCCAACGGTTTCATTTAAACCATTGGGATAGGTGATATTTTCAATAGTGAACCCCCCCCCCCCCAATTTTATCAGTGCCTGACCCCCGCCCCCCAACAGTGATTTTCTAGCCCCCCCCCCCACTCTATTTTACACTTCTAGGACCCCCCCCCCCCCCGAACAGCGCTATGAACTGCCTCACCCACCTTTGTGCACCCCTACCTTTGGCGAGTTTTGAACCTGAGACCTCCCCCTCACAATCTCGTGCCTTTTTAACTCACCTATATTGTTTTGTTCTTTATTTTATGATATATATTTATATTTATATATATTTTGTTTCATTTTTTATCCACATATATTTATAAATATATATATATATATATATATCTAATACATATATACATATATATATACTTATATATATGTGTACATCTATAAATATAATTACACATCTTTATATTTATTTTCATATATTATATATTAATATTTATATACAAATATTAGAATATGTAGATTAATATATATATGTTTGTCAATACACACACACACACACACACACATATATAAACATTATATATACATTAATTGTATATGTACATAAATATTCATACATTTTTATTTTAAATAAAATGGATATTATTTTTTATTTAGATAAGTTTTATATATTTAGAAATATATTTTATTTGTAAATAAGTTTAATTATTTATTTATAAAATTTAATTTTTATGTGTGATTATATAAAATATATATATATATTTTTATATATTTTATTATAAATAACCATACATTATGAAAAATGATAAAATTTTAAAACCATAATATCAATATGAATGTAATCCCTATGAATAAATGTATTCCCCATTGAAAACGGGAAAAAATACCCCCTTAAACGTGGTTTAAATTCAATTGAATGTTAAAAAATAGGGTACCCTGAATAAAAAATCATTTTTGGAGTCCTTCTGAGACTTTTTTGGCCAAAAAAATTGACATAGGGTTACCCTATATTAATAGTGTGTAGATATAATCGCAAGATTCAATTTTATATGTGGTATATCCCAAACAGACACCCAGATCAAAAGTTATGTTCGTTTGAAGTTTAAATTACATGTTCAACTTATTTCAGATCTTTTAGTAATTTTTTGATTTTTTTTATCTTCAAATTGTTATTAAATGACTATTACTCAATATTAACCAACAAATTATTAATTAAAAATATTTTTTCAATTATTTTATCAGCCATTTTCAATAAATATCTTATATATTATGTGAAAATGCCTATTTAGAATTATCTAAAAAATATTTTAAGAATATATATTAATATATTATTTTTAATGAAATATAATTTCTTTAAATATACCTTTTATCAGCACTAGTAAAAAAGTGCTAATAAAGACCCCATTTATCAGCGCTATTAAAAAAAGAAATGATAAAGGGGGTCTCTTGAACAGTTTTAAAAAAAGTGCTGATAAAGGGGTACCTTTATTAGTTCTAAAAAAAGAGCTGATAAAGTGGTACTTTTAACATCACTTTTTTAGCACTGTTAAAAGTGCCTTTTATCAGTGCTTTTTTTAACACTGATAAAGGTGCCCCCTTTATCAACTCTTTTTTAGCGTTGTTAAAGGGTGCTGCTGTGAAAACCCATTTCAGTGGTAGTGTCTAGTCGCCAGGCCAAGACTACACAAAATGAATTTATTTTACTCTCAAATTGTTTTCCCCCTTATTAAATAGCCCCCACATACCAACCCTCAACCCAACACTGTCCCAACCTAACTTTTATTAAGAATAAAATTACATCACTGCCCCTTGGTAGTTATATGGACAAACCACATTCCTAACACTTTTTTGGGAAAAAAATAAGTTGAGAGAGAAAACACATGTGAGAGATGATAATAAGTTTTATATATATAAGAGACTAAAATGAAATAGAAATATAAAAAAAAGAAGCGCAGGTACTGGTTCATGAGTATTTCATCATCTCATCTCATCAAGGTTGTAGAAGTTAAATGAGTTTAAGTACAGTTTTTGAAATACCATCAGCAATGATAAACACAATAAAAAATATCACTAAAAGGTTTTTAGATTTTGAGCACTTTTTATCACATTGAGTCATATATACTCGTATGTAATCATCTTATTGTAATTTTATATCTTCCAATAATCCTTTAAGTCCCTTAAAGATTCTACAAATCTACAATATCTAAAGAGAACTTGAGGAAATGGTTAAAATAATTAAATAATAATAACCAAGACAACAAATTTTATAGGAGATAAAACAAATTCTGTAAATATTGAAAGAATCCAAACTAATTTAAATACATCATTTGAACAATTTAAAATAATTCAAGCAATTTGAAATTTAAATGTTCAAATTAATTTCATAATAACGAGTCAAATAAATCCATGAATATCGTAACCAAGATAACTACGTAAAAAACATTCTAAATTCATTAATTAAATATTGAAATAATAAATATATTTTTAATACATTAAAGAAACATTGAATATCTTTTTAGAAATTTAACCTTAATTCTAGAACATTTTAGAAAAACATGCAACAAAAAATATATTAAAATGTATAAAAAAAATGAAGTGGATGTTTTTTATGAAGATAAAAATGGTGTTAAATAATTACCAAATATAATTTGAAACATTCTAAAATGTATTCACATAGGTTTAAAATAATTTATATTTAATTTAGAAACTAATAAAATATTAAAATCATGCAAAAAAGTATAAAATTAATTTTGAAATAAAAATAAATTAGACTTAGGAAAGGTAGTAGAAATTAAAGAACATGGTATTTGTGGCACTGTCACATGCTTGATGGCTGCGTAATTCATAACTGATGATATAATAATTTTTTAATTGATTCTAGGGTATTTTTTTAACCGGAGGTAGCATATATTTTGAACTAATGGTATAAATCATTTTTAACTAATGGTAGCACACATTTTGAACTAATGGTATAAGACATTTTAAACTAATGATAGAATACATTTATAAATTTCAATAGCATAGATTTATAACTAACGGTAGAAGAAATTTATAACTAATGGAAGAAAAAAATATTAAAATAAAAAACTAATGAATGATATTTAAAATTGAAACACTAAAACATTATTAAACATAAAGAAATAATTATTAGAAATTTGAGATATATAATTATTATATAATCACATTAAATAGTCCAATATACCATAAATTAAACAAATAAATAACATAAAAACAACTCAGAGCACATGTGAGGAAATGTAATCAGATAAAATAAAATGCTGAATATTTAAAGCACCAATGTAATCAAACAAAATAAAAACACTAAATATTTAAAGCATGTTCCCAAAAATATCCTCATGTAATAAAAAAACAAAAATATAAACAAAAAACCCCTCTTTTTTTGTTTGATTACAAAACTAAACATATAAAATCAAAAAAAAAATGTATCCCCTTTTTATAATTAAACAAAAAGAAATGGAAACTCCCCCTTTACATATACAGAGATAAAACAATTAAGTTTCCAATATGCCAAGATCTAATTTAATTGTTTCAAACTTAGCTAAGTCTAAAGGCTTATTAAAGATATCTCTAATATGATTCTATATAGAGATAAATTCTAAAAATGCATCACCATATTCACATGATCTCTAATAAAATGAAATCTTACATTGATATACGTTTTTCTTGAATTTTGTGATGGAGTTTTTGAAATAGAAATTATAAATGTATTATCCTAATAAATGAGAAAATTATCTCAATAAATAACAAAATCACATAAAGATTTCTTAATCCATAAAATTTGATTACAAAAACTAGAAACAAAAATATATTCATCTTCAATAGTATAAAAAAAATAGACAATTTTTTTTAGAAGACCACAAATTTAAAAAATTTCCAAGAAAATGACACATACTTAATGTACTATTTCAATTAATTATTCACCCTCCAAAATCAAAGTTAGGATATTCTATTAAATTAAAAAAATTATGCTCAGAATAAAATAAACTTGAGTCATCAATTCCTTTAACATGTATAATTATTCTTTTCACAACATTAATTTGGATCTCTTTAGGATCATCTTGAAACCTTGCACATAAACAAACACTAAACATGATATCTATTCTTAATTCAGTTAAATAAAGAAAAATACCCATCATGCATCTATAAAATTTAACATTAACCTATTTACTATAAGGATCATAATTTAATTTTCAACCATTACTCATAGGATTTTTTATATATTTACAAGAATCGAGACCAAACCTTTTCACTATCTCATTAGAATAATTGTATTGATTAAAAAAGATCTCATCTTTCCTTTGAGAAAGAACATTAATTCACCCATTTAAATCATTTCAGACTTATAAGTCATCAAAGAAGAGAAATCATTACGAAGTAAATAACTAGAATAACAAAAAACCATATAATCAAGATATATTTGCATAATTAAAAATCATTAGAAAAACTTTTAATTAATAGAGTGGGATTAACAGTACCTTTCTTGAGACCATTGAAAGGGAACTTTGAAATCTTATCATAACAAGCATGTGGTGCGTTTTTTAGACCATACAGAGATTTAGATAAATTATAAACATGATTAAGAAATTTATCATCTTCAAAATTAGGGTCTTGACTAACATAAATTTTTTAGATATGAAACTATTTAAGAAAACACATTTTACATCCTTTTTATATAACTCAAAACCTTTAAAGAAAGTAAAAAATAACAAGATTCTAATAACCTCTAACTTGAAAATAGATGAAAACGAATCATCAAAAATCTATAACTTTTTTGAGAATATCCCTGAGAAAAAAGTATAGATTTATTTTTAGAAATCTATCTAGATTCATCCAGGCTGTTTCTAAATATCTATTTAGTTTCTATTACTAGCTTATCTTGAAATAATTCAACTAAAGAAAAAATATTTTTTCTAAAAAATTGATTGAGCTCATATTAAATAGAAATAATCCAATTTAAATATTTGAAAACATCAATAACATTATTAGGAACATAATAAGAAACAAAAGCATAGTCAACAAAGAAGTTTAAATCAGGGATTCCGGTTTTCATACTAAAACCATCATTACCCATCACATTGTCAATTGGATGATCTTTATGAATTCTCCAAGATATAGGATCAGATTGAGAATCATTTTTATACCCCTAAATAGATATATTATCTAGTGGTTTTTCTTCACCAGAACTAAAATCCCTAAAACCATCATAAATTTTTTCCAAAATTGATTTATAAACATCATAATATTCAACAAATATTACATGAATAGATTCTTTAATAGTTATGGTATACTTATTATAAACTATGTAAGCTTTAGTGTTAGAATAATGACTAATAAAGACACATTTAACAATTTTAGCATAAAAAATATATAAAGTATTATATAAATTCAAGAAAAAAAATTTACAACCAAAAACTTTAAAATTACCAACATTTAGTTTTCTACTACTAAACAAGTCAAAGGGGGTTTTATTAAACAAAGGTATAATATAAACTCTATTCAAGAAATAATAAGCAATATTAATAGATTCTTTCCAAAAATACTTAGGAAAACTATATTCATTAAGTATAGTTTGATCAATTTCTTGAATAGTTATATTTTTTCTTTCTACAACACCATTTTGATGCAAGTTTCTAGAATAAAAAAAGGTATGACCATAACCATTATCTTCACAAAACTTAACAAACTCATAATTGACAAAATCACCACCTATTAGGAATGTGTATTAGTTTTCAAGGGATACTTGGTATTTTATCTATTATTTAGTGGTTTGGGTTGGTAGTGTTTAGTCAGTGGTCATAAATAGGTGTGAAGATTTATGGGGTAGGGAATGATTTATTTTTTGGAAATAATAGAAGCTATTGTAGGTATATCCTTGGGAGGTCTCGCTTGGCTCATCTAAACTGGTATTCATGATGAGATATCTATATATTTATTCTCCCATCCACTCCCCCCTTCAATTATAGCTTCATATCTTATTCTTTTGAAAATAATGATAGCTGGTGCATTATTTGTTCCATTTCATCTCTTGTGTCCTGTCATGTAACCATTATTATGAGAGAGTCTGAACAATATTCATTCCTTCATTGATTTCTTAGATTCTTTAAAACTGCATGAATATTTTCCCCGACCTTCGTGGAAAATGAGTTTTTCTGGAGACCCTTTTGGGGAGTAAATTGATAAACTGGTCCCTAATTGTTGGAATTCATTCAAAGATACACCATTTTTGGGGAGGTGACCAAACTATTGTTCGGTTGATGAGTGAATTGGGGAATCACATGCTATGGGAGTACGTGTGAAAAATGTGTCTGGATAGTGCATGTTGGATTTTGAATGGATTTCGTGAATTCATGGTGACTTTCAGGTTAAGATCATCGTGTGTAGTAGTATAGACACTAGGATGAAGAGTGAACAACTAGTCATAGCTGTGTGATGTAAAAGTAGGGGAACACTCGTTGGGGAGATAAGAGTATAGTTGAAAAAAATAATCTGATACAGTGGTTGGCTGTACATTTTTATTGATGGTTTGAATCATTGGGGAAAAACTAATGGGACGTCACTCAAGAGATCATGATCATTGGATATGACGTTATTATTGTTTTATTCTTGGATTATTTCCTAGTTTTATCTATCTCAAATAATATCTTATGTGCATTCACTGTTCATGAAGAAATTAACATTTCTATGTGCTAGTGGATTGTGTTATAATCAGTTAACCGGGATGGAATCAAAAATATTTACAAGGGAGTTGTAACTAGAGTTGTTGATGCAAAAATAGGAAGTTAAGAAATTCTGAACATTGTGGAAAGTTTATGCTAGGAAAGTGGTGGATTCCATGAGGCATAATTAAGAGAATTAGAGTTAATAATATGAGGACCTTCTATTCATGTGAACACACATACACAAAATTATGGAATTTTCTATACAATTCCATAATTTCAATTATATGGAACCTTTGGATGTGATTGAATCAAGCCATTATGTATCTTCAAAGGCAATTGTGTTGTAAGGAGTTAGTGTGGAAAGAGATGATCCTATACAAGATTCATGTATTTTGGAACTAATAAACATTATTAATAATTATCTTATCTATAATGATACTAAGGACATCAAAGAGGATGATTCAATAAGGAATCTGAAGGAAGTTACATAGGATACTCATTTTTTGGGTGTGCATGGCATGGGGGAAGTAGTGAGTGATATCGAAGATGCGAGTGGGATTGTTTCTGTGTATGAATGGGATCCAACTACAACTGGATACCTTCTTAGTATTCTGTGTAATATTCCTTGAAAATGTCACGTCTCTTTGATCATGGTAGAGACTTCTTGGATTATTTGAAATTTAAGGAAAAGATGGCATGTTAAAGTCATTTTAGGCACTGATGAAACTGTTGATTTTATGATTGAGTATGAAAAATCATGGAGGTGAAAATGTGAAATTATATTTTATTTTTATAAGATGAATTTTTTTGATGAAACATGGGATATCGATGATTGCAATGGGGGAAAATAGGTTCAAGAACAAATGCACTGAAAGATTATTGATTGTGAAAAAAATGGTTGGGTTCTGTTTTAGAGGTCCACCTTGTGGATAAGGTGGTTTTTAGGGGGTGAAATTTGTTAAGAATGTGGATTAGTTGGTGTGGGAAGATTTCTCTTTTCTCTATTTGTTAGTGTTTTGTGTTATTAATGTTTATTTAGTGGTCATAAATAGTAGGTAGGCCATATGGGGGAGGAAACGATTCATTTTTGGGATAGCTTGGTAGCTACTAGAGGTGAGGCCTTGGGTGGTCTCACCAAGCTCATCGTAAGTGGTCTTTTTGTGTATATCTCTATCTCTTTCTCATTTTATCCTATTCTCTCTTCTATTGTAAGTACATATCAAATTGTTTTTTAAATAATAAAAGATATTGTGTTATCTGTTCTATTTCATCTTCTTTATCATGTTGTGTAACCATTGTAATGAGAGAGTCCTAAGACCACCTTTATCACTTCTAATGGAAACAATTAAGCAACCTTTAATATATTGAACTATCATACAAAAAATAGTAAATCTATATAAGGTTTCATGCTTATGATACAATAAATAAACCCATGTAAATCTATTGAAATGATCAACAATAAAAAAAACACATTTCTTACCACCCAAACTAGAAGTTTTCATAGGACCAAATAAATCAAGATGCATCAATTCAAGATGTCTAGAAAAAGAAACATGATTGATAGATTTTAATAATTCCTTGTGCTACTCACCTTTTAGGAATGAGTCACGAACAAAATCTTTTCTTACCTTTATCTTGGATAAATAAAGAACATGTATATGCTTGGATAATTTGTAAATTATTCAGAAATGAGCATGTACAAGACTCCTATTCTAGATAATATAGTCAGTTTCAATAGAATTTATACACTTAACATTTTGGTTAGACAAATCATATAAATTTATAGAATAAATATTATTTATTTTTATGCATATAAAACAAAACAGAATTATCTCTAAATACTATCCATTTATCATTTTTAAAAATAACATACACACTATCACCACAAAGTTGTGAGATTCTAATTAGATTATGTTTAATCTCATCAACATATCAAACTTTAGAAATAAAATAAACATTATAAATACTTACTTCATCAAAAACCTTAACCTTTCCTTTAGTGTTATCTCTAAAAGTGATAGAGTCTCCATCAAATTTTGTATAGGTGATGCAATTCAATAGGTAATCAGTCGTGTGTTAAGAAAAACCACATCCTATATTCTATGTATCCTTTAGATTATGAAGGAGGTTATCCTGAAAAGATAAATCATGTAGAGAATAATTTTGGTACCCATTTTATTTTTGATCCAACTAGGTTAGAAATAAAATTATTTGTTACTCAAACATATTTATGAAATTTATTGAAAGGTTATCTAGAAAAAAAATTTAAAATAAAAGATCCAGTAAAACCAAGAGATTGATAAAATATAAGATAACATTCCTTATCATAATGTTCATACAACCTTCACATAAATCACAGAATAGAAGAAACATTTATAGGAGAACTTTTAAAAAAAGTAGTCTAGTATAACTTAGAAATTTTTGGATTATAACCAAAACTAGTCTTAATTTTATTTAGTTTCATCATAGCCACCATCATTTCATATTTTTCCTTTCCTTGAACAATAGTAGATAATGTCTCTTTTAAGCTAACAACTTCCTTTTTATGATTATCATTCTTTATATAAACAAACTCAAAATCATCATAGATCTTACCTTTTGAACATGATGAAAAATTTATTATATCTTCCTTGAGATTATCATTCTCCTCATTGGCGTTCTAATATTCCTTGATAAGACTATTATTTTCTTCTTTGAATTCTTTATAAAACTCAGTAACTCTCAAAATATATTTTTAATCCTTTTCATTTTTTTATATAACTCATCAAATCCACAACTTTTACTATTAGAATTATTGCTAGAAAAATAATCATTACATACCTAATTTTTAGTTTCTACCATCAAGAATAGGTTAGCTGACTCTTTCTCACTTTCATATTCATCACATAAATCAGATTCCTTAGTGAAAATTCATCCAACATGATAAGAATATTTCAATTCTTTCTTCAATTTCTTATCTCTCCCTTATTTCAACTTTGGAAAGTTAGGTTTGATATATCTCTTCTTTATACCTTTATAGTAGGTTACATATGGTCCATATGTAGTACTATTGTTTTCTTTTTTATCATTATTTTGATCATTACTAGGTTGTCTCTTGTACATTTTTCTTCTGCTTCATAATATTATGAATCCCTTTGCTTATATTTTCAATTTCTCCTTTGTCACTTTCCTGTGCCTAAGATTAAAAAGAGTTAGGAGAAACATTTATATGTGATTTTAAAGTGTTGATCCCATGTTTCAATTGTTTTCAATAAGTCAATATGTGTTGGTGAATGAAGTTGTGATACTTGGAAAATTGTGAAGAAATCTAATCAAATAAAATAAAATTCTGAATATTTAAAGCACACATGTAATAAAAAAATACAAAAAATGAATATTTATATCACTTGCCCAGAAATACCCCCATGTAATAAAAAACAAAACATAAACAAGAAATATATGCCTTTTTTTATTAAAAATTTGAACATGAAGAATAAAAAAAATTACCCCCTTTTTGTAATTAAACAAAAGGAAATAGAAACTCCCCCTATACATATCCAAAGATAAAACAATTAAGGTTAAAATAATCCAAGATAAAATTTAATTATTTCAAATTGAGAAAAGTCTAAAGGCTTAGTAAATATATTTTCATTTTGATTCTCATTATGGATATATTCTAAAACAATATCTCCCTTATTCACATGATCTCTAATAAAATGAAATATTACATTGATGTGATTTGTTCTAGAATTCTATGATATATTTTTTGAAATATAAATTATAGATATATTATTATAATAAATAATAAATTTATCTAAATAAATACCAAAATCACATAACACTACTAGAAAGGTGGGCTATAACCATAGACCTATACCAACAGTTTTCCAAAAAACATTGGTATAGGTGGTCATATCCTAACGGTTCATAACAACCATTGGGATAGAATGTTTATAACAAGGATATCCCAATGGTTTGGAAATTTTTTTGGCATAGATGTGTCTATAACAACATTTTTAAAAAATAGTTCGTATAGCTTTCAAACATCTATCCATCTATGCAGACTTCCCTCCTTCAATCTCATTCTCATCCAGAATACCATTATAGTGCATTCAACAATCCATTTTCATCCCCACACACATGATCATTCCACTATTTCTATTTTAATTCCATTATTCTTCAATATTAAATCGGTTACTTTCAAATCATTCAGGTATTCTATCAACCATCAATTTCATTTTTATTTTAGGTCTAAAACACCATAATAGATTCTTTTTTTCCCTTCCAAATTTAATTTCTTTTCATATGTCTAAATGTACTTGTGGGTGTTGAAACAAGGGTTTTACAAACTTATATTTAAGAATAATTTGTTAAATTTTGGGTGGTTCATTCTTTATTTGTCTTTTTTCTACATGGACCACTGTGATCTATAAAATTTAAGTTTTTTGGTGGATTATTTTATTATCCCAGTCCTTATAGGGAGCTTCTCTAGTGATGGGTTTCTCACTAGGATTACCAGTCTTGTGTTTTTTATATGTAGAACCTAATTTGACTCTCTTGGTATGTTTTTTCACATATCATTTTTTATTTTCAGTTTTCACTGACAAGTGAAAAAAGATTAACTTTAACATCCCTCAATATGAGATAGGTTTCTCGCTATAATTATCCCCCATGATAGTAGTTTTTCACTTATCTTTAGTCTTTCACTATTACCTGTTGAAGGGGAGAGTCACTATAGAACCAATATATAGGTCCTTTATGACTAATAAATTTTTTCACTCAATTACACCTCATTTAAATAACAGTAATTGGTATTTATATTTCATAAGTAACATTACCATAATTAATGCATCGACCCTTGATGGATAAGGAATCAAGACAGTGCTCACATTCCACCATGTACTTGTCACATTATTCAATTCAACTCTATATATATCATCATAAAATATAAAATTCATTAATTTTAAAGAGGATTAATTAAAAAATGTGGAGTGACCACACACATTACAATCAATATAAAAACATGTATAATACTAAGGGGGTAGGTTTAAAGGAACACTAATCTTATAAGTGAAGCAATTCCATCTTCAAGCACCACATAGTCATCACTTTGTAGGCCTATCTTGGTTTACTGGTTATTTACCCCACACATGGGGCCCTATCTCATTCCAATAGCTACTAAAAAACTAATTAAAAAATTTATAACAACTAATCAATTAATTTTAAATTGTCATAAATACTGATTAAGTCACCAAGTGACAGTACTGTATAGAAATTATGACTAACCACCTATGGATGGTCTATAACATACCCTATGAACTATACATGAAAAAAATACTTATCATTGAAAAACAAAACTATAATCACTTTAATTAAATTTAAATTAAAATCGAAATAAAAAAACCAACATGCAACATATCTTCAATGAAATAGATTGTGGTGGCTTTCAAATATCATCTCAAGACATACTCTACACAAGGAATATAAAAACCTTATGGAAATATGATGACACCACTATACTCTAGGGTCTTGAAGAGATCATTTATTTTATTAGCTCATGAAACTCCCCATAATAGGCCTCTACACATGTATCACAATCACTTTAACATCCCTCAATATGAGAAACTAATAATTATGGATTTTTACAACATAAATTCATAATTTTCATGAGATTAAAAATATGATTACCTAGAAATTTTAATTTTTTATACGTGAATTTATATAATAAGAATAAAATAAGTTGAAAAGTTAATAGAATAATAGTTAAAATAAAAACAGATATTATAAACATAATTTTGTGTAATATTATGTATAGTTATTACTCATTAATATAATGGAATTTAATATAATGGTGTTAAATTTATAGTATTTTGTTATATATATAGTGTCTTGTTATCTTTTATATTATGATTCTTATATAGACTAGCGTGTTAGTTATGGTTTCATATAAAGTGAACAATTCTCATTTATATAAATATATTTTCTATTTAACTTAAATATTATTATATTTTTGTGACATGATACAATATTTTTTATAGAAGGGATATAATTTGGATGTATGAAACTGATCGGATATCAAGAAATTTTAAAAACAAGTTGGATATATTTTTAGATTTTTAATTTAATAATGCTTTAAATAGTGGTGATATACACTACCCATGTTATAATTGTTATGGAATACATTGGTTAATTCATTAAGAAGTTATCTACCAAACAAAAAAATATAGATTTCAAACAAACTACTATTTTTTGTATAATAATGGGGATAAAATGAAATCTCCAAATGTTCATGAGCTGAATGAGATTACTGGATTGGAGAATTTATTAGACGATTGATTTCATTTTATTTTTCATCATGAGAAATAAAGGATACTAGCCTAAGAAGACTTTTATTTAAGCACACGTGATGAATGCAGTGAAAATGATGGTGTTGAAAAGTGAAAAAAAATGAATGATGCTGCCACAACACTAGTATATCAGTAATCTGGTAAAATGAAAAGGTTGGAATTTTTAATCTACCAGTTTCATGGGAAAATAATGTATGGTATTTATAATATTATCATTGATTATATTCTTAAATTTTAAAAGTAATTACTACTAGATGATTCTGATATTCTCTCAAACCATTATATGGCAGGAAGTTAGTTGATGGACTTGGATTTTCTAAAAACAAAATTCATGCTTACCTGAAAGATTGCAGCTTATTCTCTGAGGAAACTACTGAATGAAATGATTGTATAAAATGTGTCACATCTAGATGGAATCCAAATACTAATGGAACACCATGAAATGTTCCATATAAAGTAACATGGCAATTTCCATTGATTCCCAGAATCCAAAATATTTTTATGTCTAATGAAAGATCAATAATTATGTGATGGGATGATACTGAGAGAAATAAGGATAATGATGAGTTTGATCATCCTATAGATGGATTTTCATGGTGGAAATTTGATGCTCAATATAATTATTTTTCATCTGATTTTCATAATGTGAGGTTTGTTCTATCATGTGATAGTTTTAATCTTTTTGGGAATCTGCTTACTTTTCACAACAAATGGATGGTTTTCATACACTTTTATAAACTTCATCCATGGATTTGTATAAAAAACCTTTCACATTCATGAGTACACTCATATATATACCTTATAATCCTAGAAATGATATAGATGTATACATTCAACCTTTAATAAAATCATTGAATCATATTTTCAATATGGGTGGGCACACATATGATGCATGTGCAAAAGACATATTCCAAATGCATGCTACGCTTATGTGGATGATAAATGATTTTACTACTTATGAAATGATGTCTAGTTGGATCATGAAGAGAAAAAATTCATGTCCCTTTTATGAATAGTATGCAATCCATGAGACTAAAATATCATTGTAGTTTCAGTTTTATAGTACTTCGATAATTCTTGCTAATGGATCATCCATATAGAAACAATCGTTGAAGGTTTAACAATAAAATGGAAGCTGATAATCTACCTCAGTGTATTTCTGGAAATGATGTTCTTAATGAATTAAAAGATTTCATTTTTTCATTAGGGAGGGTCATATGAAATCTAGAAAGGGTAAGAATGTTTCCACTGAAACCAATTACAATTTGACGGAGAAAAGTATCTTCTTTGAGTTTCCTTATTAGTCAATCAATTTGTTATGTCATTTCTTATATGTAACGCATATTGAAAAAAAAATATTCAAAATTTTTCTTTAAATTATTATAAATTTTATAGGAAAGATAAAATATGATTTATAATCTTAGTGTGACTTGGTAGATTGGGGTATCATACCAGAAATGCATCTTTTGTGTATCAGTGAAAATAAATGGAAAGTTACATGTGATTATTATGTGATGAAACCTGTAAAAAAAATTTGGAAGTACTATAGAATAATAATGTTCCTAATGACTATTCAATAAACATATAAAAATAGGTCAACAAAAGATATTTGAAGTTGAAATCTTTGAAGACTCATGATTATCACATCCTTCTGCATGAGTTGATTCCAATAGAAATATGTCATTTACTTTAAAATAATTTAAGGGTGGAATTTATTTGGTGGTTCCATTTTTATAGAGATCATTGTGTTAATAAGTTTTCCAATTATTTCTTATAAAAAATTTTGTAAGAGGCACCATTAGTTTTGTGTGAGTTAGAGAAGATATTTCTTCCATCATTATTCACATGCATGCTGCATATAACTATCCATCTTCTAACCAAAATACTTATTGGATGACTTGTTTCTTTTCATTTGATGTATCCAACTAAAAGAAATATTTACACATTAAAGTATTATTTCCATAACATGAATCATCTATAAGGTTCTATCATGAAAGGTTTCGTAGCTTAAGAATGTATAGATTTTTGTTCAATGTATTTGTTTGGTGTGCCTATGAGAAAGAACAGACCAATGGGAAATGAAGAACAGAAATATGAGAAAATTGAACCAAGTTTTCCATCACTTTCCCAAATAGGGGAATTCCTAGATCATATACATTGACCACATTAAGCCTTGAATAGTGGTAGATTTCACATCGAATGGTATTGTTTAACTGTAATTTTGTTTATGACTACATCAAGTAAGTAAATTGAACATGTATATGGAATCTCATCTCATGTAATTATACATATCTATTAAACTGTCTCTATTTTATCTATAGATAACATAAAAAATTATAAATAGAAATCACCATTCTTTATCTTTGAGATAAAGAGAGACTTTTATAGAAAATGTTTTTTTCTTGGTTGAAATTTAAGTTAGAAGTATTACTATAATAAATTAACAAAATTAATATTTAGTTAATTTTAATATTCATTTATATTTCATGTATTGAGTTTTCCTGATGAATCTATCTCTGAGGAAAATATAACATTAGATTTTTGTCCTAATTCAGTGGTTCGTGAATTAAAATAAACTTTGATCAATGTGTACAAATTTATTATCACTGAACAAGAAATGAACATGAGAACACAACATGAGTGTGTTATGGTAACTACCACTACAGATTATTATTCTAGTGCATAATATGTTAGAGCTATATTTTAAAATGTATCTTATTATAGATTCATTGAGAAAATACCAATATTGGATTATTACTCTCATGGTTGAGTCACTATAATGAGATAAAATTGGTTTGATTCGATGAAGAGGCATGAAACATTTATTGATGATTATGGATTTTAAATTATTTACATGACTCGCGCTCTTGATACTGATGATCCATAAATATTGGAATCAATATTTAAACAAGTTTTGTATGTAAAAGATCACCTAAACCTAAATTTGGCATCATTATTAATGTAATCCCATGAAATATTTTTGATGATAGTGATGATGAAATTAACAACATCACTGATCCCATTAGTGTTGATAAATTTATTACTTATGATAACTCCAATAGTTTAATTGTTATAGTTAATTGTGAACCTGAAGATGTCATGGAAAAAATATAGAATCATATATTTGTGTTTTTAGTTCTTTTGGTTTAGTTTAACTTGGGTTGTTTAGGTTTGTATTATTAAAATTTGTTTACTATTTATTATAAAAAATTTGTATCCAACTTGAAATTCATGTTCATATATAATATATATTGGTCACAGCTTTCTTAAAGTTTCATTTTATAATATTGATTTGAATTGTATCAGAACCTACCAAAACAAAAATAAATCTAAAATAATTAAATTGGAATAAAATAAATAAATTTAATTGAAATAGATTAAACTAATTAGAATAAAAATTTAAACCAATTAAAAGAATTACCTAACAAAAAATGGAAAAATGACATAACTCAAAATAAGAACCAAATTAAATAATCCATAAAAAATAAAAAAATGACCTACTTAATTAATCAAAATTAACCAAATGACCAAATCAAAAATGAATTTGATTGAATTGAAAATAGAATAAAACTATATCATACCCATGCTAAACATGCTAATTTTAATGTATTGATTTTTCTATGACACATATATTTTGATTTTATATTCTTCCCACTATATATAAAATGATTTTTTATATCACTATGTATCCTTTATTTGGTTTGAAAATTTATATTTCTTAATTAACTCATGTCCCATATTATTTCTTGTTTTTCATACATATTTGTTATGAATTTAGAATCAATTCCGTATTTTTTCAAGTGTAGGAAATGAAAATCATTGAAGATATATAGATGAAGAGGATAATAGACAATAATCACCACATGAGAGAGATGGGAATTCCTCCTCTGGTTCATGATCTGATTATTTTATTTTAAATATAAATAACAATAACATATAATTTCATGAGATTAATTTTGTTTTTAACTTTTAATCTGGATCCACCACCCAGGAGACAGTTACTCTTCGATGAGCCTAGTAGTAATGGTGATAAACTAGATGATGTGAGGGGGTGGTACTAGAGCTACTCACACCACTAGGTACACCCGATCACACATTTCCCCTTCATATAATATACAATATATCACACATTCTTATCCCATATTATTGTTAAAGGCACTTGTGATATTTAGGTTGCTTATATTTTTTTCACCATTTACATCTGATCCTCCTCGTCTTACTTTCTTATATCTGATGATGGATCTTACTCCCCATCAGTATTATACATTTTCATATATGTCTATTCCATATTATTTTACTTATACTTCTTTCTACTTGATATTATACATTCTTGCTCATTCTACTTCTACTCTGATACATTTTGAGTATTTGGAGTAGACATTGGGCCCCACTCCAAAAGTTCAAGTTGACGATCCTTCAGAGCCTTGGGATCTAGTGTCACCCATTGATCAAACTGACTCAGGTATATTTATAGAACCCTAGTAATTTTCCCCATAATTTATTTTTATTATAATATTTATTCATATGATATATATTTTCCTTTCATATCTAGATCTTATACTAGGTGGCATGGGTGTACTCGCATGCATGAGGTATGGAACCGCTTCACACAACTGATGGTTGATTATAACAAGGATAATCAAATTATTAGAAAAATAGGGTGATAATGTAGGATTTTTATGAAGATGCTTCACAAATACACTAACATCATTACCATCAGGTCACTCTCTTGGAGACACCATTAAAATGAAGTAAAGGATAATGCTTGGGTGTAAATATGGGTAAGTAAATTAATTAAATTTAATGTTATATTATAATTGTATTTATATGACTAAATATTTTGGTTTAAACTTTGTTATAATTTTCCAAATGGAGAGGTTTCAAGGACAGAACTACTCATGTAATTAGGGGAGATATAGAGAGCATATAAGCATGAGTTGTATAGTGGAAGGAATGCTAGAGTTGGTATGGATTTAGAGGACACACCTATCATGAATGAGCATATAGTAGCACATTATCGGGAAATGATTTCTTATTGGAAGAGTATTGATTTTAAGGTATTAATCAAAGTTGAGGTTTTGGAATGAAAATTACCATGATTTTCATTAATACTTTTTTTTGTATCATTGAAATATTTTTTGGGATCATAAGAAATAAATAAAAAAAATGAATGCTATGAAATACCTCCACACTTTGGGGGAAGACTATGATGTCAGAACATGGGAGGAAGTAGGTAGGACACTCATTTATAAATTTTCTATTTATATAAATTATAGTAATAAAATATCATCAATTTTTAATTATGTTTATTCATTATAATTTTTTCAAAACAACTATATTGAATGATTAGATAGTTTTTAGTATTTTAAAGGTATCTTTTTTAAGGTAAGTGTAAAATGGGGTTTAACATAGAATATTTTCCTGTGTAATCCTATAAAACCTCTTAATAATTATAATAGGGGAGATATTATTTGACCCTAGACAAGGAGAGTGATTTATATACTAAAAACCATGATTTTAATTAGTGAATTAAAATCATTTTCAAGATAAGATTATAGAAAAACAATTCACTCTTTAATTTTGAAATCCTTGGATTAACATACAAAGAGGTAAATTAGGTATATTTGTAATAGTGTTAGTTGTTGGTAGGAATCATGTGTGAGTGTTATATGTGTTAGTTAGAATAATATGGGAAAAGAGAGTGGGGTGCATCTTATGAGGTAATTGGAAAGTTTTTTGTGGGGAATGGTTATGATATACGTCAATGATATCAAACATGTATAAAAAATTTATAAACATAAAACTAATTAAAAAGATAATTTATTAGAAGAAAAAAATAAACTTGATGAACATAAATAGAACACACCTTCTATCCATTAACCATTAACTTAGATGGTTGATGATGATCAGTTAAAAGTAACCAATATGTTCTTCTTTGTAAGGTAATCCACTAACTATGAAATATTGAAATAATATTAGAAGGATCTTATTAACCTCCAATAGTATTCTATTACCAGATATACAGTATGGGAAGTAACAAGATTCATAGTGATTCATTTATTATAACTCTCTATATTTTATGTATATATTTAAATGAATCAATATAATCCCTACTATAAAGCTCATTTATTAATGAATTTTCCACTAAAAAATTTTAACATCTCAAAAAATCAGTCACTATAAGAAATTGGATCTATACTAATGGATCTATATGAATTGTTTTGAAAACCATTGGTATTGATACCATAAAATGACCCTATACCAAAAGTTTTGGACAAACCATTGGTATAGCTTCCATAATAAGACCTTATTTCAACAATTTTGAAAAAACCATTAGTATAGGTCATAGATATACCAATGGTTTGTCCAAAACCATTGACATATATTACATAATAATCCCCTATTCCAATGGTTTTGGATAAACCATTGGTACAGGACCCAAAAATCTTAATACCTATAACAATGGTTTTCAAAACGGTTGGTATAGGTATTCTAATTTTTTTAAGAATTATTCTATCTAATAACATAGAATAAATAAAAATTTAAATTACCTTTTGATATATATATATATATCATATTATATTCACAAATGTTATTGTAGCTTAGTGGTTAGGTAGTTGAAATATAAGTCGGAGGTGCTAGGATCACATCTAGCTAAGATTTGTTTTACATTACCTATACCAATGGTTTTAATAAATGTTGGTATAGGTATTTCATATGACTTATACCAATGGTTTCCAAACCCTCGGTATAACCCTATACCAATGTTTTTATCAAGAACATTGATATAGGTCTATATCAATGGAAGAACTTCCAACTACCCTCCAAACTACTAGTATATCCTATACCAATGGTTTGGGGGCCTATACCAATGGTTCCAAACCATTAGTATAGGAATTTTTTTTAGTAGTGAGAACTTGAAATATCCCTATATTGAATAAATAACTCTAATAAATACATATCATGTAAAGTGATATAAAAACATTCCTTCAGATTATTTGATTCAATAGAGTCCTCAATTTCTATTATATAATCAGTCAACATTGGATACTTATAGAAATTTTAGTTAGCAACTTCATTTTTGATGGAAATAATCTATATTGAGATCCTAAATTATATTTGTTAATTTATATTATAGTATCATTGTAACCATTTATAATTATTTATTACTCACCTCTAATGACTAAGGATATATCTTCAATTAATCTTAAGTATTTAATGATATTTTGTAAAGTGATCATGATACATTTACCAAAATATTATTAGTATCTAATAGTTATAACAAAATAATATAATGAAACATGGTATACATGATTGATCATATTATCAAAGCATAAGTAATCAAGTTCGTATGTCTCCTTTCTATCATAGTTAATGTATACTTATTTTATGAAAATATACACCATGTAACACTAATAAAAACCCTCTACTATAGTTTTCTATGGTAAAACTATTTTAAATCACATTAATATGTGTGTTCTAACTCATACTCAGAAACCACTTAAATAAATCTCTATAAATACCTATATCTAGTATATTATATGTTCCACCCATGTCTTTAATCAAGAAGCATTGTCCCAACTAATACTTTATAAACATCTTATCAGGGGTATCATTTTTATGAGTAGTGTTTCATGTGCATCCAATTATTATTTTTTATTGTACTCTGTGTAAATCATATATATATATATATCCAATATTTAGGTCATTTATTATGAAATAAATCCCTTTTAATGCAATATCAGTGTATATACCAACTTTTAGAAGATTTCATGAATCCAAAAATGAACAGTCACAACTTAAATGTCTTTATATCACTATTTAGATAATCAAAACATTTAGGTTATATCATACGAACATATCTGGGTAAACTTTTATTAATAAACTTAATTTTTTCATACATTGGTAGATTTTATAATAATAATATCTTATTATAAAAGAAAAAAAATCATATCTTACTTTACCATCTCTAACCATTTTAATTATGTCTATAAACTCCCACATGTGTTAATAAAACAACTTTTTAACTCAAAGGTGGACCTAATGAATTTTTAGAATATTACAGGATGGAATTACTTACTTTCCACCATTCAAAATTGCAGAAATTTCTATATTAAACCCTTATTTAAACCACTTCTTATGAAAATTTAATAACTCATTATCTGTCTTAAAACACACAAATGATTTAGTTACCTATACCACTCTTAATCTCAAGATTTAATTAAATTCCAATAGTGAAAACAATTTATTCAACCCAAAAAAGAAATTACATCATGTAAAATACCTTTTACATGTCAATATTACACTCAATTATTTAAACAAATCATTATATATCATTAATGATCACTCACCACACAAACAAAACTATTAAAACAAAAAAAATCGAATACATCGATATGATTTAGTGTTATTAATTCAACAATTGACACCTTTTTCACCATTAAACATTATTCCATCAATTTACCCCTTTAAATCATATGTAATTATTATTAAATACAAGATAATCAAATTTTCATAGAATAAATTCAATAAAATAAAACATCATAAAACATTTTATTCCAAATAAGGTCTCTATTAAAACACACAACTCATTTTATTCCATAGCATAGTTAATTCCATACAATATTATAAGCTAAACATAATAAAATATCACATGTGTTATAATTATTAATCTATAAAAAATCATATTATAATATACCTATTTGAATTATTAGACAATTTCATATCAAACAATTAGAAAAAAAACTAAATTCAGTTATCATATTAACCATAATACATTATAGTAGTGAATTATAATCTCAAAGAAGTTAACAACCACTTAGATCAAGGTATGTTACAATTACTCACATGGATTACAATCCTAATTCCCACTCTAATTACCAAATATCAATAATCCACTAATAAATAAAATAAAAACTATAATTAAAATAGAAATTAAACGAAACCACTTTTTCTTTTACCTAAACCATAAGGAAAAAATATTCACACAAGTTAAACACAACAAAAATATTTCTAATCTTCCATGAAAATAAAATTTTAATTTTACATAATCTCATGATAACTAAACATTAATATTATTTAACAAAATAAAAAATAAATCCAATTCTTTCATGTGCCTTTTTAACAAAAAGACACTAATATTGACTATACACTTACATCAATATCAATCAATGACAAATTTACCTTTCTTTTCCCTATTTTAACCACTTTAAAATTAAATCATATAAACCTAGAAACAAATAATTAGGAACACATATAGCATAAATTTCACCTTTTTGTTTTACCATATTATACATGTAATTAATCTTGATTAGTTTTTTTCAATAAATACATTCCATTTCCATAATTCAATAATTAAATTTCCTGTATATTCATGGAAATAATATATTCAAACAAGAATCCTTAAATTCCACTTTCAGTTAATTTATCAAATCATTATTTAATCATATTATCAATTCTACCAAATTATTATATAAAATTTCTTTTGTTAACAAAATCATGTCATACTAGCACAAAGTAATCAATCATTATAGAAAATCATATTGCATCATCAAGTATATCAATTTTATTTTATTTATGAAATTCATTATTAATAAACTATTTTTTATTATGGTTTTCTAGATTTTATGTCATTTTAAGGGGAGGTTTAGAATATTGAAGAAAGTGTTCCTTGAGAAAAATTGTTTTACTCGAGCAGAAAGAAGAAAATGGAAGCATGGTAAACGAAGAGACACAACAGTAGATTGTATGTTTTATTTTTTGATTTCAAATTTTAATATCTATTTTGTAACTAAATAAACTATTTATATTTTTAACATTGTGCTTTGGAGGTTCTTGATGAGTAGGAAGATGGCAACTTTGGACCAAATGATCATTTACATTAGGTTTTGGGAGTTAAGAACCTTGGAAGAGTGTGCTATCGACTGGGGAAGAGTATTTTCCCCACTAGATGTTGTCTCACATTAGGTGATAGTTCTGGTGGCATCGAGTTGTGAATATCTCGTGCATAGGCAACATAGGCTCAAGCTATGGTAGAGGAGGCAAAAAAATGGTCACACAGAAGTGTGAATAGAATCAAAAGGATAATGATGAATTTACGAAATTTATGGCAGTCTTATGTCCATACCAAATACCATAGTGGCTTGTGATACATATATGTAAATTATGCGTATGTTAAATGGTGCACTGGGTGATGGTCCTAGTGTTGGTTGGGATGATGATGTTCCTAGTGATGGCGATGGGGATGGATATGGTAATAGAGATGGATATGATGATGGTTATGGTGATGGAAATGGTGAGGATGATTGTGAGGATGATGGTGAGGATAAAAATGAGGATGATAGTAAAGATAGTGATGGTTACGGTGATGAGAGAGAGATTGATCCTTTACATTTTTGACTAATATGTATGACATTTGATGTTTGAAAATTAGTTTTGGATGAATATATGTTATTTTTTGAATATTTTTTATCACTAATTGAATGAATTAATTATTTTCTTGTGTTATAATTGTTTGTATATTGGATGCCAATGTTTGATGCAACTATTTTGTGATTTTTTGCTGGTAATTGGCCAAGGTGGGGGTGTTGTTGTGATTTATATTGGCTATTTAGGAAAGGTGGGGGTGTTGCTACCTGGGAATTTATAGGAGTTCTATACCAATGGTTTCATGTGACTATTTTTATATATTGTAGAAATGGAAGTCTATTCCAATAGTTCTATCAGAATATTGGTAACCTGAAATTTTAGATGTCTTATTCTAACAGTTTACTATAAACCACTGTTATAGACTTATTCCTACAACACCTTATCCAATAGTTTTTTAGAACCATTGGTACATTCTAGACCAATATTTTGGAGAACCATTGGTATAGGCTATACCAATGGATCTCCATCCTATACAAATTGTTTTTAATAAATGCTATATCCTAGCTTTCTAGTAGTGTAAAGTTTGACTAATCCATAAACATTGAGTAGAAAAACTAGTAGTAGAAATATAATAAACCTTAGTATTAGATAAAACATCATATAATTTCTCTTTATAATACCATTAAATTAAAAAAATTCCAAGAAAATGACACATACATGATGTTCTTTTTCTATTAATTCTACACCCGCCAAAATTAGAGTTAGGATACACTATTAAATTAAAACAAGTATGCTGAGAATAAAATAAATGTGAGTTATTTGTTCCTATAACATATCCAATTATTATTTTCACATGTTTAATATGGATCTCTTTAGTATCATCATGAAACCTTGAACATAAAAACACTAAACATAATATATTCTCTAGATTTCATAAAATAAAGAAAAATACCCATCATTCTTCTATAAACATTAATATAAACCTATTTACTAGAAGCATCAATATATAATTTATAACTAGTACTCAAAGGTGTTTTCATAGATTTAAAAAAATTGAGACCAAACCTTTTCACCAGATCTTTATCATAATTGGATTAATTAAGAAATATCTCACCCTTCATTTGAGAAATTATATATCCAAGAATGTATTTTAACTATCCCATTAAACTCATGTCAAACCCAGAAGGCATCAAAGTAGAGAAATCATTACAAAGTAAATCTCTAGAAGACCAAAAAAACTATATAATCAACATATATTTTCAAAACTAAAATATCATTATAAACTCTTTTAATAAATAGATTAGGATCAAAACTACCTTTCTTGAAACCATTCAAAAGGAAATTGAATGGAAATCTTTCCAGATTCATCTATCTTGTTTCTAAAGATCTATTTAGTTTTGATTACCTACTTATATGAAAATAATTAAACTAAATATCATACATTATTTATAATAAATTGATAAATTTCATATTTCATAGAATTAATCCAATTTAGATAATTTAAAACATTAATAAATTTATTAGGAACATAATAAAAGAATAGATTCAATAAAGAAGATTAAAGCAGGGCTTTTAGTTTTCATATGAGAACCATCATTTCCAATAAAACTATAAATTGGATGATATTTATGAATCCTCAAAGATATAGGATCTGATAGAGAAACACTTGTATTCCCCTCAATAGATACATTATTTATAGTTTTATCTTCACCAAAATATAAATCCCTAAAATTACCCCTAACATTTTCCAAAACATATTTCTGAACATCACATGATTTAACAAATTTTACATGAACGTATTCTTCAACGGTCATGGAATGCTTATTATAAACCCCATAAAGTTCACTATTAAATGAATAACAAATAAAGATAAATTTAAAACTTTTTACATCAAACATATCTAAATTATCTTTCAAATTCAAGATAAAAATTTTATAACCAAAAACATTAAAATAACCAACCTTTGGTTTTCTAACATTAAATGATTAAAAAGTGGGTTTATTTAACAAATATCCAACATAAACTAAATTAAAAACATAATAATAAGTGTTAACATATTTTTACCAAGAATAATTAGGCAATCTATATTCATTAAGAAGAGTCTGATAAATTTATTTAATAGTTCTATTTTTTCTTTCTAAAATTCCATTTTGATGTGGGGTTCTAGAAGAAACAAAGTTATGATCATAACCATTATCTCCAAAAAACTTATCAAACTTATAATTAACAAAATAAATTCAAATTTGGAATGTGTATTAGCTGTCAGGGGAAAATTTTTATTTTCTCTATTTGTTAGAGGTTTGAGGTTTGTAGTATTTAGTCATTGGTGATAAATAAGAGGCATGTTTTATGGGGGAAGACATGATTCATTTTTTCAAAATCTTGGAAACTACAATAGGTACAACCTTTTTAGGTCTCACCTAACTCATAAAAAGTAATCTTTCTAAGGATATCTCTATCCCTTTAACCTTCTATCCTTTTCTACCTTCTATTGTTTCTCCATATCTAATTCTTTCAAAAATAATAATAGTCGATGCTTTTTTTGTTCCATTTCATTTCTTTTTTCTTATTGTGCATCCATTATTAAGATATAGTCCTTACAATATTGGTTCTTTCATTTAGTTCTTGGATGCTACAGACTGATTGAATCTTTTCTTATGTTTTGTTGTAAATTTATTTTTGTTGGAGAAATTTCTAGGGTGGAAATCAAGAAATAGATTCTTGATTGTTGTATTTTGTTTAAGGATATTCCATTTTTGGGGAGATGACCAAGCTTATATTTGTTTGACGAATGCATTGGGGAATCCCATGTTATGGGAGTACATGTGAACTATGTGGATGGATGGTGTAGGTTGGATTTTGAATCAAATTCATGACTTCATGGTGACTATCAGGTTGATAATCATCACACACAGCAGTTAAGATGCTGGGAGGAAGACATACATAGCTAGTTATAGTTTGGTGATGTTCACATAAGGGAACAATTGATGGGGAAATACGAGGATAGCTAGAAAAAAATAATCTGATTTAGTGGTTGACTATCCTTTGTTATTGCTGGTGCACACCATTTATAAATCAACCACTGGGGCATTGGTTGCGCCCAAATTTACCCTAATGGTAAAAGCGGTCGATGTTGTACATGTAGGGGTCGAATCCACAAGGACCGAAGAAGTAACCTTGAGACGCTATGATTTGGTGAAGGATGGGCTATGAAGTAGCCAACTTTGGGTTTGATTTTGGATGGTTTAAAGTACACTAATAAACCTAAGTGAATTCAATTCAAAGAAAATGGGTTGATCTTAGGATTATGCTCGGGGTGGATTGAATGAATTTTACTTCTTTAGACAATTTTGGTTTTATTAATTCTTGATGAATCCATTCTTCAAAAATAACACTACCTTCATCATTTTCTGGTTTGGTGCTTACTAAACACAATTAATAATCCCCTATACACTTAGAGAACCAAATTCATGATCTCTCTGAGGTATATGGTCATTTATTAATTGAATTTAGTTTTCTCAAACACAGTAAAGATGAAGAGTAGAAATTACTGAAGAATAGATGTCTTAAATTAATTATCCAATTAACAACAATTTGTTCATAAAATAACATTCAATCCAGCCTTTGCATCCTCCTAAGATCAACACATTAAAGGGTTAGACCTCCATTGATGGTATAATCTCAATGGTGGGCGGAATATGGCTAACAAGAATTGGATTAAAGAAATTAAAACCGCGGAAATAACGAGCACTCCTCCGTGTGTGTGAATGAAATTCACACCTATGTGTGAACTAATTCACAAAAACACAGAGATATCACTGTGCTTTGTGATAATAAAGTTTTAATAAATGAAATGGAAAATATATAAGAGAAAGAAGTTGATTAATAACATAAATATACAAAAAAGAAACTTACATTTAAATGGAAAACATTATAAAGGAAATTTGGAAGCATAGCCTTACAATGAAACAAGCAGCAAAAGATGATAAGAAAAATATCCACCCTTATTAACTTCACCAATAGATCTTTATATAGGCATATTAGGAGCCTTAGTTCCATCCCCCAACAATTAATTCACCCCCCAAAAATTAATAGAGTCAAAAGGAGGGTGAATAATCAAAAGGAAATTGATGTTTCGAATTTGACCCGGAAAACTGTCCAGATTCTTCCACCATATTGATGTGTGAATTTGTAATTGAATAATGCCTAATCCGGAGGGGTTGTAGAAGACTAATATCTTATTCCATCTGTCCTCTATGATATGTAAAAATTTCAGGAAATTTGGCTTAGCCGTTTGGAGGTTATGGTTGAAATGGTGGGAAGGATTTCTGTGCATTAATGTCGGGTCCACCATTTAAATCTCAACTTCAGATCCCTTTATCATCATGAAAACATTAGAATTAGCTCTGGACATAGTTTTATAAAATAATCCTCGTATTTTTATATTTCTAATTTATAAATTTGAGCTTCATTGGGCTTGTTTTGTGGTCCCCACATTTGTTTGATGGGCCTTAGGCCCATTATGCCTTTTCCAGCAAGTTTCTGCCTTCAGGTGCAAAAATCTCCATCTTCACTTGTGATTCATCCATAAGACCTAAAAGAAAAAATGTTCCAAATAAAGTGATGAATCATATACCAAAATATAAAATTAAAATTATGAATATTCTAATTTTCACAAGCAAATTATTTAGTGGGCCCAAATTGACACTTTAAGCATGAATTGCACAATGATAGGAAATGAAGTTCAATTTCTGAATTAGACTAAAATTGATGTTTATTAACTTTTAAACACATTAATATTAAGATCTTAACAATTAATATTAGCCACTTTCAGTGACTAATCACACCCCCAACTTGAGTTTTTCTAGTCCCGAGCAAAATATATTACAAATATGAAATTCAAATCCCCTTTCCAAGAACATTTAAATACACATTGCTCACCCAAAGACCTCATACCAAAAAAATTATGGAACCCATAAAAATCATTTAAAACAAGCTAGGTCCATAATCATATCCCTAGCCCAAGCCCATTCCTTTTTTCAAATTCATCGCCACATTTCATCCAATTTCAATTAAGAATGATAAAGTGTTGTGCATCACAAAAGATATGGGGCCCATTTTATTGTTCAAGGGGAAAAAATGGAAGCGTTAGGTGGGAATCACATTAAACCTTAATATGAGTATCCATTTTTTTGATGATTTTTTTATTCACAATAGATATGAAAAGACTAACTCTGGGCAAGACAACTATGGAGTCACGATACCCAAGTGTCGGACGCCACACATATTGTCAATTTCATGCTCTACAATAGAGATATAAAGCCTAACTCTGGGCAAGACAACTATGGAGTCACGATCCCCAAGTGCCGGATGCCACACATTTGGACAAAACATTGCTCTATATGGTCATTTTTTTTGTTTTTGTTTTTGTTTTTGTTTTTTTTTGGATACTCAAATTAAACAAAAAGTGACCCCAGAACCCTATGCTATAATGAAAGGGACCCAAGAACTCAAATTTACACCCACGATCCAGTAGATGTGCATTGTGGAATTTTTATTAAGAGGATGAAAATGTAAACATTGAAAAATCACATCGGACAACCACACTTTCCAAAAACTATGCTCATGAACTTAAAATTGCATTAAAATCAGAATCAAGGCATGCAAAATTTATTTGATATCCAATTTTAGAGTTTGCAATGTGTGTTATCATGTTTATGGTTAATGAAATGTTTCTTTTCATGAATGTTTTTATTCACAAAAAAATCATTTTTTATCTCCCCCCAACTTAGAATAACACTGTCCCCAGTGTTTAAAGAAAAGAAAAGTTATAAGGGGGTAGGATAGGAGTTAAAAGATGAAATTGAGAATGATAAACATGGAACAAATTCATCTGGTTTTTGAAGATGAAGTTCATGATGCTCCAGATTACTCCTTTGATCTCTTGGGGGATGTAGGCACCTCCTTGATTGAACATGTATCACCCAAAATAGTTCATGAACCATAAAAATAAGGACAAAGCAGACAAAACAGACAACACAATGATTTATTTAATTCCAAGTACCATCATTTTTATGGTTTTCCATGTTTTTCTAAATAAAACTAATGATACATTGTCTTCTTTATATTTTCTGGGTAATTTATTACTCAGGGATCACACCGCGTGACACGGATGAATACAGTGCTCCCCTTTGATACCCATCCATACTCATAAAAGAAGAACAGGTCAAGAGTCTAATTTTTTTTAACCTACAAAAACATAAATAAAATAAACTGATGATACATTGTCTTCTTTATATTTTCTGGGTAAGGTATTACTCAGGGATCACACCGCGTGACACAGATGAATACGGTGCTCCCCTTTCATACCCATCCATACTCATAAAATAAGAACAACTCAACAGTCTATATAATAAAAAATGACAAAATGAAGCAGAAGGAAATAAAAGATGATTCACAGTGATTGGAAACATGAAAACCACGGGTTGCCTCCCATGCATCACTTTTGTTTAACATTGTTAGCTCGACTTGTACCCTAAATCTATCAATTTTTCTCTGGTTCATATGTTGGATCAGTTAACTCCTCCATGGTTTCTTGTTTATTGAATGATTCAATGAATGGTTTTAACCTATTACCATTGACTTTGAAGACATGACCACTTGTGGGATCCTGAATCTCTATTTCCCCATGAGGGTACACATGATGCACTAGGTATGGACCAGACTATCTGGACCTTAGCTTTCCTGGGTGTAGATGAAGTTTTGAACTATACAAGAGCACAAATTTTCCCAGTTCAAAGTGTTTAACTTTGATATTCCTAGATTGGTAGGCTTGAACTTTAGATTTATTGATCCTTGAATTTTCATAAGCCTCCATCCTAAGTTCCTCAAGTTCATTAAGATCTAATTTCCTTTTTGTTTCAGCCAAAGAAATGTCAAAGTTCATTTTTTTTATTTCCCAAAAGGCCTTATACTCAATTTCAACAGGTAAATGACATGCTTTTCCATAAACCAATCTATATGGTGACATGCCTAGGATAGTTTTGAAAGTAGTTCGATATACCCAAAGGGCATCTAAGAGTTTCTCGGACCAATATTTCCTAGAGGGATTGATATTTTTTTCAAGAATTTGCTTAATTTCTCTATTTTCCAACTCATCTTGACTGTTGGTTTGAGGATGGTATACAGTGGAAACTTTATGAGTAATACCATACTTATACATGAGTGAAGAGAATGGTCGGTTGTAGAAATGGGTTCTATGATCACTGATTATAGCCCTAGGAATTCCAAATCGAGAAAATATATGCTCTTTCAGAAATCGGATCACAACATGGTGGTCATTGGACTTGGTGGGAATGGATTCAACCCATTTTGAGACATAATCAATAGCTAAGAGGATGTATAGGTATCCCTTAGAGTTTGGAAAGGGTCCCATGAAATCAATTCCCCAACAATAAAAGATTTCAATGACCAGAATGGGAGTGAGGGGAATTTGATTCATTTTGGTAATGGATCCTAATTGCTGACACTGAGGACAACTTTTGTAGAATTGGAAGGAATCATTAGTAAGGTTCAGCCAGTAGAAACCACTTTGGAGGACCTTTTCAGTGGTTTTATTTGTAGAAAAGTGGCCTCCACATGACTCTCCATGACAAAATTTTAGAATGGACTCTTTCTCAGACTCGGGAATACATCTCCTAATGATTTGATCATAACAGAACTTGAATAGGTAAGGATCATCAAACACATAGTGTTTGACATCAGAAAGGAATTTCTTCTTAGCTTGGGTCCCCATGAATTTTGGAATGTCACCCATCACCAAATGGTTTTCTATGTCAGCATACCAAGGGCAATCATTCACTGAATAGAGGTGCTCATCGGGAAATGAATCAGACACAGAGAGGTGGTGTGAGTTGTCTTTGAATTCCATCCTAGAGAGGTGATCAGCTACAATATTTTCAACACCCTTTTTATCCTTAATGGTTAAATAAAACTCTTGAAGAAGAATGACCCACCTAATCAATCTAGCATTGGCATCTTGTTTTTGGAAAAGGTATTTTAGGGCTGAATGGTCAGTGAAGACAATGATGGGTGATCCTAAGAGATAATACCGAAATTTCTCTAAGGCAAAGACAACATCAAGCAACTCTTTCTCAGTTGTGGTGTAGTTTAATTGTGCATCATTTAAATATTTGCTTTCATAAGCAATGACACATGGATTTTTCTCACACCATTGTCCTAAGACTGCTCCTACAGCGAAGTCACTTGCATCACCCATGAGCTCGAAAGGAAGTTTCCAATTTGGAGATTTCATGATAATTGGAGATATAAGAGTTGACTTGAGTGTAGAGAATGATTCCTCACAGCTTTCTGTCCATAAAAATGGAGAATCTTTTACCAATAGAGCACAAAGTGGTCGAGAAATAGAGCTGAAATTCCTAATGAACCTTCTATAAAAACCAGCATGTCCTAATAAAGACCTCACTTCCTTAACAGTTTTAGGAGAGGGAAGGTGATGAATGATTTCAACCTTAGCTTTATCAACTTCAATACCTCTACCAGATACCAGATGACCTAGAACAAGTCCTTCCCTTACCATGAAATGGAATTTTTCCCAATTTAGTATGAGATTCTTATCCTCGCACCTTGACAAAACCATTTCAACATTTATAAGGCATCCCTCAAAATTATCCCCAAATATGGAGAAGTAATCCATGAATACCTCTAAAAAATCACCCACCATATCCGAGAATATTCCCATCATGCACCGCTGGAAGGTACCGGGGGCATTACATAACCCAAAGGGCATGCGCTTGAAGGAAAAAGTGCTGAATGGACAAGTGAAGGTTGTTTTTCCTTGATCCTCTAAGGATACTTCGATTTGATTATACCCTGAGAATCCATCTAGGAAGCAATAGAATTGATGACCCGCCACTCGCTCGAGGACTTGATCAATAAAGGGTAAGGGGAAATGGTCTTTCTTGGTACAAGAGTTGAGCTTCCTATAGTCAATAAAAACTCTCCATCCACTACCGACCCTTGTTGGAAGCATCTATCCATCCTTATTGGTCATTACTGCGATTCTAGCCTTCTTTGGAACCACATGGATTAGGCTAACCCACTCACTCTCAGCTATAGGATAGATGATACCAGCTTTTAACAATTTCAAAAGTTCTTTTCTCACTACTTCCATGAGATTAGGATTGAGTCGCCTCTGAGGTTGACAACATGACTTTGACTCGGATTCAAGAATAATTCTATGAGTCCCGATAAGTGGGCTAATCCCAGGAATATCAGATAGGGTCCATCCAATGGCTTTCTTGTGTCTCCTAAGGACATCTAGAAGCATCCTCTCATGATCGGCTTCAAGAGAGGAAGAAATGAAAACAGGAAAGGATTGATTGTCCCCTAAGAACACATACTTTAGTGATGAAGGTAAGACTTTAAATTCAAGATCAGATTGTACATGACTTTCCAATAAAGGATGAGACTTTGTATTGAACATAGTTTCTTTGTTCAGATTTCTTAAAAAAATTGGTTCCTTGTGAATAGAATTTTCATCCACTAAATTTTCCAGAGTAGTGTCATGAATGGCTATGGAATCAATGTTATTAATTTCAACCATGGTATCATTGATTAGTGATTCTATAAATTCATCAATAGAGCTATCTGAAAGAGATTCAATCCAAGGAGAAAAATTTCCCTCATGTGAATAAAGAAAATCAATCTCTTCTTGACTTAACCATCCTTCAGTTATTCCTTGATGTTCATTGAGTTCATTATCAACACTACCAATACAATTAACCTCATGGATCTCTTCATCATCCCCAATTTGAGAGTTTTCATTATAGATGTTCAAGTCTAGAATCATGTTTCCAAAGTTGATGGTCATGTTCCCATTTCAGACTCGGATAACAGAGATGATTGTTGTAAGGAAGGGATGACCAAGGATGATTGGGGTTTGCTCCCTAGGACCTAAGCTTGGGTGATTGTCTAGAACAATGAAGTCGGCTGGGTAAATGAAATTTTCAACTTTCACCAAAACATCTTTTAATATCCCCTTTGGAACTCGAACACTACGATCAGCAAGTTGAAGAGTGACAGATGTGGGTTGGAGTTCTTCGAGCCCTGACTGATAATACTTGGCATAAGGAATGAGGTTCACGCTGGCACCTAGATCACACAAGGCTTTGACAACTTTGTTCTCTTCTAGTTCAACATTTATGTAAGGGCATCCTGGGTCTTTCAACTTAGGAGGAATGGTCCCTTGAATGGTGGTACTCACATTAGCAGCCAAAAGGACTTGGTTTTTATGTGGAAATTTTCTTTTAAAAGTGCACAAGTCCTTAAGTTACTTTGAGTAGGAAGGTATGGTTTGGATGGCATCGAGAAGGGGAATGTTCAACTTGACTTGTGAGAAGATTTCCCTCAATGTGTCACTCAATTCAGGCTTGGTTTTCCCCCTCATGCATTGAGGAAATGGTGCAGGTTGTTGAGTTGTTTGTTGAAGTGTTGTTTCTTTCACATTGTTATCAGTTTCTTCAGTTTGAGCTTGTGGTTCATTTGAATTTTCATTAGAGTTTGAAGCTTCACATGGTTTCTGACTTATTTGTTCAGGTTTTTCAATTTATTTCCCACTTCTTAAAACTGTCATAGCCTTTAGTTGTTCGTGAGTTGTTTGAGTGAAACTTGTCTCTCCTCTTGATGTTTGTTATGGAATGGCCTGTGTGGGCATGGATGCCTTTCCAGTTTTTATGGTTTGAAGTTCTTGTTTAATGGATGAGAATTTTGAGTTCATTTTGTCCATTTGTTTGCACAATTGTTCTAGTAGGCTTTGTGGAACATTTTGGGTTGGTGCTTGAGATTGTGGGTTTATCCCAAGAGGATACTTTGGTTGTTGGATAGGTTGTTGAATGGGTTGTTGGATAGGTTATTGATATTGGACATGAGGATGTTGGAATTGGACCGGTTTTGGTTGGAACTGATTATGAGGTTGAAAGTTTTGTTGAGGGTATGGGTTGATACATTGTTGTTGTGTTGGTTGTTGATTGTCCTTCCAACGAAAGCCTGGATGGTCATTATACCTTGGATTGAAGGTGTTCATGAATTGTGTCTTTTGAAAGTTCATTGCATTAACTTCTTCTGGTGGTCATCCTAAAAGAACATCCTTAATGGAAGGAATGGTTGGTCAATTATCAGTATTGTGGTCATTCTTGTCACAAATTGTACAAACAAGCCCAACAGTTTGGGTTTTTTGGACCTTCCTAAGATCAATCTCCTCAACTTTCCTCGTGAGTGCAGCAAGTTTTGCTCTAAGGTTTTCTTCTTCTCCAAGATTGTACATTCCACCAGATTTGGGTGGCTTCTCATAGTATGGTTATGTTCCCCATGTTTGGTTTTGTTCAGCAAGATTTTCTAGATACTCGTAAGCATCATTTGGGGCTTTGTTTTTGAAGGTTCCATTACACATCATATCAATGAATTGTTTGTTTCTGGGACCCAACCCTTCATAGAAAATTCTCACTTGTTCTGGGATTAAGAAACCATGGTGCAGTACCATGTTTAATGTGTCCTTGAACATTTCCCATGTTTCATAGAATGTTTCTCCCTCTCTTTCAAAAAAGTTTTGTATGCTCTTTTTAAGTGCAATTGTTTTGTGATGGGGGAAGTATTTTTTATAAAATTCTCATTGAATTTGGTCCCAAGAGTGAATGGATGTTGGTGTCAAATTGTTTAACCAATTATTTGCTCGGTCCTTAAGAGAAAAATAAAAAGTCTCATTTTAGCATATTCAATTTGATTTGGTGGGAACATGGTTTCGATAATGTCATTAAATTCTTTAATATGAAGGTAAGGCATCTCAGACTCTATCCCATGAAAGGTTGGAAGGTGGTTCAGGACATGGGGTTTGAAAACATATTGGGCATATCCTATGTTATCATGCCTAATGCATGAGGGTGCATTGGTCCAGGTTAGTGTGAGGTAGTCATTCATGGTCGGGTCTGAAACAATTCCCAAGTTAGGGTCTTGCCCGTTATTTTGGTTCCCTCCCCGGTTTATGATTTGGTTTTGTGGGAGATTATCCATTGTATCAAACTCAACGTCTGAATTTGGAGTATTAGGAAGATTTGGATCTAAAGGAAATAGACCTCTTTTAGTTCTTGACTCCCCAGCCCTAGGAGTATCCACCCTAACTAATCTGTTTGAGTTATCGCGGGTGTAGGCGGACATGCGCCAAAAGAAAAAAAAAGCGAGAAAGGGAAAAGATAAGAGAATTGGGATGAGAATAGAAGAATGGGGGTAAGAAAAGAAGGTTTTTTGTCTAAGGAACTTACTTGGTCCCCGGAAACTGCGCCAAAATTTGGTTGCACCCAAATTTACCCTACTGGTAAAAGTGGTCGATGTAGTACATGTAGGGGTCGAATCCACAGGGACCGGAGAAGTAACCTTGAGACTCTATGATTTGGTGAAGGATGGGCTATGAAGTAGCCAACTTTGGGTTTGATTTTGGATGGTTTAAATAACACTAATAAACCTAAGTTAATTCAATTCAAATAAAATGGGTTGATCTTAGGATTATGCTCAGGGTGGATTGAATGAATTTTACTTCTTTAGACAATTTTGGTTCTATTAATTCTTGATGAATCCATTCTTCAAAAATAACACTAACTTCATCATTTTCTAGTTTGGTGCTTACTAAACACAATTACTAATCCCCTATACACTTAGAGAACCAAATTTATGATCTCTCCGAGGTATATGGTCATTTAGTAATTGAATTTATTTTTCTCAAACACAGTAAAGATGAAGAGTAGAAATTTCTGAAGAATGGATGTCTTAAATTAATTATCCAATTAACAACAATTCATTCATAAAATAACATTAAATCTAGCCTTTGCATCCTCCTAAGATCAACCCATTAAAGGGTTATCCCTCCATTGATGGTATACTCTCAATGGTGGTCAGAAGATGGCTAACAATAATTGGATTGAAGAAATTAAAACCACAGAAATAACGAGCACTCCTCCGTGTGTGTGAATGAAATCCACACTTATGTGTGAACTAATTCACAAAAACATAGATATATCACTGTGATTTGTGATAATAAAGTTTTAATAAATGAAATGGAAAATATAGAAGATAAAGAAGTTGATTAAGAACATAAAGATACAAAAAAGAAACTTACATTGAAATGGAAAACATTACAAAGGAAATTTGGAAGCATAGTCTTACAATGAAACAAGCAACAAAAGATGATAAGAAAAATATTCACCCCTATTCTCTTCACCACTAGCTCCTTATATAGTCATATTAGGAGCCTTAGGTCCATCCCCCAACAATTAATTCTCCCCACAACAATTAATATAGTCAAAAGGAGTGTGAATAATCAAAAGGAAATTGATGTTTCAAATTTGACCCGGAAAACTGTCCAGATTCGTCCACCATATTGACGTGTGAATTTGAAATTTAAGAAGGCCGAATCCGAAGGGGTTTTAGAAGACCAATATCTTCTTACATCTATCCTCTATGAGATGTAAAAGTTTCAGGAAATTTGGATCATCCATTTGGAATTTATGGTCGAAATGGTGGGAAGGATTTCTGTGCATTAATGTCGGGTCCACCATTTAAATATCAACTTCCGATCCCTTTATGATCATGAAAAAATTAGAATTAGCTCCGGCCACAGTTGAATAAAATGATCCTAATATTTTTATATTTCTAATGTATAAATTTTAGCTTCATTGGGCTTGGTTTGTGGGCCCCACATTTGTTTGATGGGCCTTAGGCCCATTATGCTTTTTCCAGCAAGTTTTTGCCTTCAGGTGCAAAAATATCCCTCTTCACTTTTGATTCATCCATAAGACCTAAAATAAAAAATGTTTAAAATAAAGTGATGAATCATATAACAAAATATAAAATTAAAATGATGAATATTGTAATTTCCACAAGCAAATTATTGAGTGGGCCCAAATTGACACTTTAAGCATGAATTGCACAATGATGGGAAATGAAGTTCAATTTCTGAATTGGACTAAAATTGATGTTTATGAACTTTTAAACACATTAATATTAAGATATTAAAAATGAATATTATCCACTTTCAGTGACTAATGAGGCATCACTTAAGAAATTATGATCCTTTGATATTACATTATTATTGTTGAATTCTTGGATTATTTCCTAGATTTCTCTCTCTCTATTTTTTCTCTATCTAGCGAGACATTCAAATTTTTGTGTACTAATGGATTTTTTTGGAGTTGGATGACTGGTGTGGAATCAAAAATAGTTACAAGGGAGTTGGAACAAGATTTTTTGATGTAAAAATACGCGGTTGAGATACAAAAGTTCTGAACATAGTGGGATGTTTATTCTAGGAAAGTGGAAGGGTCCATGAGGCCGAATTTAGAGTATGGGAGGCATTACTATGAGTAAATTATATTCATGTGAACATAGGTATAAGTTATTTTAAGGTTTTATATAAAATTCAATAAATATGGTTCTATGGAACCTATGGATGTGAAATAATCAAGCCATAATGTATCAGTAGAGGCCCTAGTTTCATAAGGAGGTAGTGTGGAAAGATATGATCCTATTCAAGATTAATTTTTTGCAGAACTAAGAAATGATATTGAATGATATTATCTCTAATGATACTAAGGGTTTCAAAAAGGATGATACAGTAAAGATATAGAAGGATGTTACATAGAATACTCATATTTTGGGTGTGCGTGGAATTGTGGAAGAAGTGAATGATGTTGGCAGTGAAAGTGGAAGTGTTGTTGTGTAAAAATGGTCTCTAACTACAACCGGATACTTTTTGGTATTGTGTTTCATATGACTTACAAGTTTCATGGATCTATGATCATGGAAGTGACTTTTAGGATCAGTTCAAATCAAAGGAAAAGATGGCATGTTAAAGTCATTTTATGTGTTGAAGACACTGATGGTATTATGACTGAGTATGTGAAATCTTGGAGGCAAAAAGATAAAATTATAGTTGTTGTTATTAAGATGAAATTATTTTTTGAAACATGGGATTCCAATGATCGCAATAGGGGGAAATAGGTTCAAGAATAAACATATCGAAAGATACTTGATCATAGAATAAGGGGTAGGTTGGGTTTTGGTGGTCCACCTTGTGGACAATGTGGTTTTTAGGGGGTGGAAATTGTTAGGAGTGGGGATTATCTAGTAGGTGAATCATTGTATTTTCTCTATTTATTAGTGGTTGGGGGTTGTTAGTGTTTATTTAGTGTATATAAATAGGAGGCAGTCTTTAGGGGGAAGGGCACGATTCATTTTTGGGAAAGCATGGCAGCTACTGGAGGTGCAGCCTTGGGAGGTCTCTCCTAGCTCATCGGAAGTGGTATTTTCAAGTAGATCACTTTCTCTTTATCCTTATATATAATTATCCCTTATACTATAACTCCATCTCTCATTATTTTATAAATAATAATATCTTTTGTGTTATCTGGTCCATGTCACCTCCTTTATCATGTTGTGAAACCATTGTTAAGAGAGAGTCCTAAGACCACCTTTTTCACTTCTAATGGAATTAATTAAGCAACTTTCCATATTTTGAACTATATTAAAAAAAATTAAATCTTTATAAGGTTTCATGTTTATGAGATAAGAAATAAACCCATGTAAATATACTAAAATCACTGACAATAATGAAACCATATTTCTACCACCCACAATAACAGTTTTCATAGGACCAAATAAATTAGGACACATCAATTCAAGATATTTAAAAGAATAAAAATGCTTTATAAATTTGAAATATTCCTTGTGATACTTACCTTTTAAGCACAAATAATGAATGAAATATTTTCTTACCTTTAACTTGGTTAAATCTAGAACATGTACATGCTTGGATAATTTGTGAATTATTTGAAAATAGGCATGTCTAAGGCACCTATTCTAGAGAACATCATCTGTTTTGATAACACCGAGACACTTAACATTTTTATTAGATACATTAGAGAACATAATAGAATAAATATTATCCATTTTATGCACATAAAACAGAATATAATTATCTCTCAACACTAAACATTTATCATATTTGAACATAATATAGACACCATCAGCACAAAGTTGTAAGGAGATAATTATATTATGTTTAAGCCCTTCAAAATATAGAGCATTAGAAATAAAAACATCATTAGAAATACCTACTTCACTGAAACACTTAACCTTTCATTTAGAGTTATCTCCAAAAGTGTTAGAGTTTTTATTACATTTAGTTTAAGTGAGGAAATTTTATAGGACATCGGTCATGTTTTGAGAATAACCATTATTCATGTACTATGTTTTCTTGATATTCTTAAGGTGTTCATCCCAAAAAGATAAATTATGTAGAGAAAAATTTTAGTACCCATGCTTTTTTTGATCTAACTGGGTTTGAAATAAAATTATTTGGTACTCAAACTAATTTAATAAATTTATTGAAAGGTGATTTAAAAAATATAATTTTCAAAAAAAACTATAGTAAACCCAAGATATTGAGAAAATATAAGAAAAAAATTCATTATCATATTGTTCATGTGACCTACACTTAAATCGTGGAATGAATGAAATTTTTATGGCAGAACTTTTAACATAATTAGTCTTGTATAACTTAGGAATATATAGATTATAATATAAACTAGTCTTATTTTTATTTATCTTCATCATAGCTTCCATATTTTCATATTTTTCCTTTCAATAAACAATAATAGCTAACATTTTGTTTAATTTGACAATTTCCTTTTTACGATTATCATTCTTCTTCTAAACAGACTCAAAATCGTCATAGATCATCCCTTTTTAACATGAAGAAGAATTTATTATTTCTTCCTTGAGAGAAAAATTCTTCTTATTTACTTTCATGCATTTCTTAATAAGCCTCTTATTTTCTTTTTTCAATTCTTTATACAACTCAAAAACTCACAAAATATATTTTTGAAGCATTTCATTTTTTTCATATAACTCATCAAAGCTATAACTTTCAATATCAAAATAATTTATAGAATTAGAATCATTACATACCTTACTTTTATTTTTTGTCATTAAACGTAGGTTTTATAACTCTTTCTCTCTTCTAGATTCACCACTTGAATCATATTCTTCAGTGAAACTTCACCCAACATGATAATAATGTTTTAATTCTTCCTTGTATTTTTTATCTCTCCCTTGTTTCAACTTTTTATAGTCTAGTTTGATATGTAACTTCATTGTAAATTCATAGAAGGTTACATCTAGTACATATTTAGTACCATTCTTTTTTTTGAAAATTCTTTTGATCTTTACCAGGTCGTTTCTTGTCAATTTTCTTTCACTTCATAATGTTATAAATCCCTTTGATTTTATTTGAAATTTATCCTTTGTCACTTTATTATGCCTCAGGTTTAGAAGAGTTAGGAGAAACATTTAAATGATATTTTAATGTGTTGAACACATGTTGATTTTTTTCAATAAGTCAATATGTGTTGGTGGGTAAAGTGGTGATGCTTGGAGAATTGTTATGGATTCAATTTATGCATTGGATGGCATGCTTGGAAAATTATCTATATTAATTTTTGATTATTGTTTGACTGGTATTACTGAAAAAAGACATGTTCCAAGGAGTAAACATAGTTTATTACAATGTTGGAGAAGAATAAGAATTAGATGAAGGCCCTAAATATTTTTTTATTCAATGAGGAATTCATAGAAGGCCATGTAAAATGTATTTACATTTTACATGAAAAAACATTTAAGAGGAAGATTAAATAGAGAAGGATTTTTATTTTTATCTCGGGATAGATATATTTTTATACATAGATATTTATATGTATGATAGATAATTGTGACCTTATAAAAAATAAGGGTTAACCCAAAAGCCAGCCTTGGCCAGGCTCTATTAAGGGCACCTATGGGACCAGGAGGTCTACCATGCCCAAGGGAGCCCAACCCAAGATAGGCCACTGGTGGAAGATGTATGGGGAGGTCCATTTATAATCCCACCATTGTGCGCCCATGTATAAGTCATGAAGTATCAATCTCCTAGAGGGGCATATGAGCTAGAAAGGCTTGCTGAGACAAATCCCATTAGTGTGTGAAGGGTGTAACAGGTGCTGATCCCCCATAGCCAGCTCGAATAGGTAGAAAAAGGCCCTGGATAATAAAGATGGTGAATATGAATGGTATGTTCGATGTGGGATGCAAACCTCAAACTATTATTCCGACATATTAAAATTATATAGAAATAATTGCGACCATTCGATAGAGATGATCTCGATGGAAAAATTAAATTGGATGGTCGATATTGTCTCTATCAGAAGACCATAGTTCTCTACTCATAGTATTTTGTGTTATATTTTTTATTAACATAATATAAATTAAATGTTTTATTACACATGAATAAAATGACTTTTTTCCATGATTATGTTACTAATCTAAGGAAGAATATACAATTGATGCTGAAATCATAGATTTACTATTGGATCAAAAAAATGTTGATTAAAAAAGGAGAATGATGTAGCATCAGTATGTTTACTAAAATTATCAAGGCAAGAAGCAAGAGTACACAATTTGATGTTCGATGTAATCAATGTGGGAAACCTTTTGACCCCAACAATTCAATATTGATAAGTTATGTTGCGGTCACAATGAGAATTAATATTCTAATTGATATAGATTCATAGTTCCATGTACAACCAATAATGAAGGAAACCCTTTGGGAAGATATTAAGGTAATGTTATAATATACTTTCTTTATTTTACCAAAAAAATATCATGAAACGTTGATTTTCTTTTCATTATCCATTGAATTTTTCATTTATTTTAGATTATTTCCATAATAAATATGTCTTAATGGATACTGGAAAAGTCCATAGAGGCTTTCATACACTTCTTACCAACTTTCAAATTAGGTATTCTAAGGGAAAAGTAAAGACTCACCCACCAGTTCTTTATGCAGACATTATAGAGTATGAAACATGGAATTATTTCACCAAAAATCTTGATGAGATATCATTTTAAGTACATTTTAGTTGATAATATATTATTTTAAATTATTTATTTTATCCATTTTGATTCAAAAAATTTAATTTATGGAAAATAAAAGGAGCGTTAAAAATAAACAATGTGCATCAAAACCAATGTACCCCTACTGCAAAGCAAGGATGGGGTATGGTTCACTAGAGAAGAAAATTGTATGTATTTTAAATCTACAATAAATTTTTGATGTAATATGAAACAACATATGTTTTTTTGTTTATATTCATATTGATGAATAAAAATATGAATACAATTCCATCCCAAATCATGTGCTATGGAAGGAGGTCCTCATAAATAAAGAGGGTAAACTAGTTGATGAAAACAAAAAATAAGTATGAGAAACATGTATAAGTTTAACATGATAGTAATTCATTATGCTTTATAAAAATATTAAATAAAAATATCTATTTATGTTCATATGTTTTTTATATGGTTTAGACATATGAATTGATAGTGACCATACCTGAAGAAAAACTAATTTAAGTAGCTTTGAAGTGGCCAAAACTATATGATCACATTAGAGGTGAAATTTTGGAGTCTAACCTCAAACATATTTTGAGAATAAAAAACCATGAGAATATAAATATAATATGATGAAATAATTTCAAGTTCAAATAGATTCATTGCAAGATATTATTGTCTGGTCTAGTTTGGTAGACCAATATATGTGAAAAGATCAAAGAGAATCGATAGTGGAACAAATATCAGCTGATAAACAACCAAATAACCCCACTATCTTTGAGGTTGGTCATTCCCCTCAACCATATTATATACCCAAGGTAATCAATTTTTTCATTACACTTTCTCCTAAATATGAATCAAACAACATCTGATAACATTATATTACTAAAATTATATAAGTAAAAGTTTATGTGATTTCTATCTATCAGCACCCATGCACCAGCTTGTTGTGAGGGTTATGGTTTATAATATCCCAAGAGACATGCTACACAACAAATGACTCTCAAAAGATCACATGAGAGTGAGGATTAAAGTATCTCATGAGCAGAGTGCTGATTTTTCTATTACACTTGATGATCAATATATTACAACAGTCAATGATGCTATTGTAACTTTCATAGCATGGCCATCTAATCTTATAAAGATATATGAGGAATTTCCATAATTTTTTTTCAAATGAAAAACCCATAACAGTTGATGAAAAAATTCCTGAAGTGATTTATGGTATTAGAAATGGATAAAATGATGAGGAAAAAAAGTTTGGGTCAAGACAATCCAGTGAATTGAACAAGAAAAAAAGACCTTCTACTAGCACCTTCTTCACACCAATTCCACTACAACATATATTAACATTACAAGTTCATTCAGACACCATATTCAATGATGGATATGTTTCCTATATTCAATAAAAAGAAAAAATATTTGGATATGTCATTATAGATGTGGTTGGTCTTGAGAGTATAAATGATATTCTCAAGTTTGAATAGTTGGGAGTCTTAGTTGTGAATACATACATGGGGTATATTTTCCTAATCTATATGTCCAAAAAATGATCTAATATGTTCATTAAAGTTAATAATTATTCATATTTTCTTTATGTGTTTATAAAACTACTATATAAAGGGAAAACACTATGAAGAATGATTTGAAGTCATTAATCCCTATATATTTTCTATGGAAAAAAATTCTTTGGGGTTGGAAGAAATTGATAAGAAAAAAAATATCTAAGCAAGGCATTTGAGAAGAAAATATTAAATGACAAACTCTTGTTGATCCCTACAATATAGGGGTAAAACTCTACAATATTATCATATAAAATATATTTTTATTTTTTCATTGCTTATTTGATTTTGTTTTTTTGGAATCACGGGATACTGGTCACAATCAATTTGGATACCCCAAATATTTATTTTTTTGGATCCAATGCATAGATTCCAAAAATATGATGACACGTTATGTACATCGTGAATTTTTAATGAACTACAATCAATATTTTATAGATAAAATTCAAAGTATATTTTTTAGTTTTTGTTTTAATGATATTTTGTTATGATAGAACGATCGATACTTATAGGATAAATCATGGTATGAGGTTGGTCACTGAACATAAGAAGCCTATGGGTTTCTTCAAATGGAAATAGATTAAGGTATATATAGAAAGATTAACTATCAAAATATATTTCAAAACAATTTACTTATTTTGGTTAATGATTCTGTAGTGTCCAAATAAAGATAACAACAATGATTTTGAATATTACATTTTCAAATTTATGAAAGATATCATATGCCACCAAAATACTAGCATCCCCGAATAGTTAATTTTAGAAGGTAATTACAATTTCATTAAAAATATTTATTAATAGTTTTTTTGTCTATATTTTCTCACTACTACCAAATTTTACAATAATATACATACTCAAAAGGAGAATATTTTTTTAGAGATAAGTGGGATGGATAGATGGTGTCAGAATGATTATCAACACCAAATTTAGGTCATTACTTATTATGTTTGTGATCTAGTATGGGCTATAACCTTAAAAATATATTTTATCTACTTTTCTTTCTTAATGTACTTATCATTTTTATCTGATACTTATTTTATTATATTTAAAAATTAGTTCAAAACACATGTTACACACTCAAAACCAAGAAAAAAAATTCAGATTATTTTGATACTTTAGAATAGTGATCTATAAGTCATTTTTGATATGCATGAATTGATCGTACATAAATTTTACACATGATGTGGTTGGTTTGAATTAAAGTGTGTGTTTTCAATACAAAAAAAAATCATTTTTGTTTGAATCATGTAACGTCTTGTATTTTTATTGTATTATTTTTTAATATTATCTGGATTGATTTTGAGACCAGGAACTGAGACGGTCTATGATTTCAAGACCTGGTGTTCCTAGAACAAATGTTTGAAAAATATTAAAATATTTAATATCACGCACACGCGGTGTTCTTGAAAAGGTGTGATAACTCCCAAACAAATTCTTGGATCAAAAATCTGAGGGAACTGTTGAATTCAGAACAATGACTTTACCATACGTATGACCTAACTTTTGTTAGTGTGAATTGTATATAGAAAAATTCACCAAGTATATAACCATAGATAAAATTATTAAATAAAGTTATTTTATTTTTAAATCCTAATAACTCTTTAATGGAGACTCATATTGAAAATATGAGACCATCTTTGAGTTCGTAATGCAGTGTTTTCCTTATGCAGGACATAACCTTTGTCAGTGTGAGGCATCTGTGAAAAAGTAATCATAGACATAAACAATAAATAAATTAAATTTATTTATTTATTTTTATTTGATGATGCAATGAAATAATAAAATACTTTATAAACCCAGTTATAACCAAATTCCAGGGTTGGACTTATAACCTAGGAATTTGAGAGAGGAGCTAGTGGAGGAGCTTCTGTAGATGAACACCGAAAAATCGAGCCTTGTCAATCTATGTGCCAACGGAAATTGAGGATCTCAACAATGGCAACAACAAAAACATAGATTCGTTCTTCATCAGTGATTGATTCAAATCAAGGTAGGTAGTTTGTTTCAATTGTTTAATTCCTTATTCTTAATTTCTATAATTAATGTGAATCAATTGACGAATGGATTGATTCACAGATCGTGTGTATTACAGGAAGGGATTTATTTTGCAGGGATTTTATCCGGAGAAGTTTCAATGGTTTAATTAAGTGATGGATTCATTTTATGTTCTAATGGTAATGAAACAAGACTGGCACAAACATCGACCGAGTTTCATTCTTCTTGATTTATTTTTATTTTCTCCCACAATTATTGTTTCACCATATGCGTTCTTCGTTGGATTAGGGTACAACACATCCCAATCAATCAATCATTTCACATCTGATTCTTGGCACAATGATCCGATATCATAGATATTGGATCATCACGACATGATGGAGTTGCGATGATGGAGACAGAGTGATTCAGATGACGAAAAATTCTCGAATTCACATTCTTCGGGGCACAAATAAGAATGATGATTTAATTTGTTTTGCAGGTAGATCTGACAATAGGACGCGTTGTTCAATGACGAAAAGGGTTGGACGAGCTCGTATCTATGACCATTTTGATTTTAGGGCATCAAAGGAGATGGGGAGGATAGTGGAAGTAGAGGCGGCGATGGCCAATGCAGGTAGCAATGCATGGTGGCATGCAGTGGTGTGGGAGGCCGGTGGTGGTGGCTGGTATCACGGGTGGTGGAGCCATGTGTGGCGGTGGATGCAGGGATCTGGAAGGGTCGGTGGACACTAATGTGGTGGAAACACCATGTGGGATGCGATGGCAAGCCAGGTGGGTCAGGTCAGGTGGATGGGTCGGGTCGGGTCGGTAGGTTAGGTCAGACCGGTGGGTTGGGATAGACCCGGGTCGGACCCTGGTCAGATCTGAGGCAACTGAGGTGAAGCCTGGTGGCCACCGACTGCGACGGTCGACCACAGTGTCGTGAAAACTTGATCAGTTGTGGGTGTACCGACCACAATGGTCAACCGCAGGTGCATCGACTGCATGACCAGACCATGGGTGGTCGACCAAGTGATAGGTCGATGCGTTAGGGGGACTGACCGCGGCGGTCGGTCCATATGCATAGTGACCCCTACAACTTCAAATGGTCATAACTTCTAAAAAGAGCATCCAATTGATGAATCGTCCACTATGTTGAGACCCTAATGTTGAGATGGTCCTTTTGAGACCAATGGTGGGTTTTTAGTTTGGACTAGTATAGGTTTAGTGTGCTCTCTTGGTCCTTTCCTTGAGGGTGTAGTGTGGCCTTACATCCACATCACTGGATTTTAATCCCCTATAGAGCCTAAGTCTCAAATAATGTATGGTATCCCTCCCTGAGACTAGGGTGTGATATTCTATCTCCCCTAGTGGATTTTGTGGAATCACGTGACCTCTATGAGAAGACTATTGATCCTCTATCTAGCGGGCTTCATCGGTAGGGTATGTGGCATCCCCCAGCAGTTCTGGGTGTGATCCCCTATATAGTGGGTTGATCTAGATTAGGTATTTGGAATCCCCTAGTGATTCTAGGTGTGATCCCCTATCTATGTATAATAGTATTCCTTTACCAACACCTTCACTTTAGGTGGGGCACAAATGAGCTAGAAATCTTCATTGAGTGTCTCTGATAATATGATGGATCAAGTAGTTAGTTCTCTTAGAATGATCATGCTTTAAAAAGATCTTGTGGCTGGTAGTTGGTCATGACCACTTGATGGTATGGTTTCTCTCTTGACTATATCTAGATATTCTTATTATATGTGCTATAGACATATACCTATGTAGAGATGACTGTACTTTCCTTTTTTTATTTCTTTGGTGTTTCAGGGGGTCTTGCTGAGTATTGTTATACTCACCCCTGCACGGGCTTTTACCATAAATGTCATATCTTGTGTATAATATCGACCTTTTGACAAAGTACTAGGCGAACTAGAACTATACGATGCTTAGTGAGACCGGACATACGAAGGTGTGTTCCTACAACTTTCATATAGTAGTACCAGCACCTTTACATTCAGGTTAGACTTGTGGTTATAGACTCTTTATGGTGAGATTGTTTTTCGCCCTGTTTACTTTAGAGTACTTATACAATCATACTTTGTTGTGAGTCTTTAGATATATGCATGCATTCTGTCATTTTTTTACATTTTAGAATTTTTTGGCTTGGAGATGTGTGTGTGTGTGTGTGCATGTAATTTAGGATAATACCTCCCATTTGTGCAATATGCCTACTCAGTGCTAGTCACCATCCCTTGACCTATTAGAGTTGGGCTTGGGGTAGTAACATCATAAGCCCCTCTGGGATGGGTTGGGACAGAGTGATATCAAAGGGGTTCGATTCTACTTTAGGACCAAGATTCTGTGAGGTTGGTTTGGGGCAATAGTGTTAAGAGTTTTGAGTTCAGCTTTCAGGCTAGAGACTCCAGTATTGTTGCGACTACCGATGTATCCATACATCGGGACTCTAATCATCTATTTTTCAAATATGTACATGAGAACACTAGTTGCAGGGATAACAATGGTACATGCATCATATATGAACAATTTTGTTTTCCATTTCCTTCTTGAGTTAGCTCCCTAGATATACTTAGTTGACTATGGTACATCTTATTTTATTTTAGGATGTCTCCTTATAGACAGCCAGCTAGGATTCCACTGTGTGATCATGAGAATGATATTCTAGGTGAAGATGCATCAATACAAAGATTTTTATGAGTGATAGAACCTCTAGGTGGTGCACCAGCCGAACCACCACCTATAGAGCAGTACATGGTACTCGTAGTACCAACATATGAGGTGAAACGTTTGAGCACACTTCACAAGTTTCACCAGCATAGTCCCTTAAGGTTATGTGGTTAGCCCAACACATAGGTTCCTGAGGACAGGCTTGAGGAGGAGACTCGAGTTTTTCTTCCTGTTCAAGACACTAATATATTGGATGGTGGTCCTGGAATCAAGCATTCCACATGGTTTAGTAGGTAAATGGTTAGGTTTGGTTACCCAATCTTATGACAAGGTGGCTCTTCGGTGGATAGATTTTGATAACCTTTTAAAAGAGGAGTTATCACCTTATAAGCTAAGTTTTATGCATATCCAATAGCTTCTAAAGCTCCGGTAGGATGACATGTCGATGTTTGAGTATTCATCGAGGCATACCATCCACTCTAAGTACTTGATGGATATGATACACAATCAGTAATATAGGGATCAGACCTTTTATAGAGTTATTCATAGGAACATATGATCCTTTTTTATCCCTCTAAGAATTCCTACTAATGTTGGGGTGCTTGAGCAAGATTTGGTGGTCAAAAGTTTCTTGGTTAATCGGACACAACAAGTGATTATCAACAGTGGGAAAGCAGGAGTATACATATCCATGGAGTGATGGATGTAGTAGAGGATCTAAAAGAGTAGTAGTAGGTGTTCTAAATTTTACATGTTACCACCACTACCCATAGGTGGTCTACACCAGGCTCAGGGAGCTAGAGGATAGGGGAGGGGACAGTTTCATCCAGTCGAGGAATATGACCTAGGGGCTCCAAGGATGATACGAGGTACAATCTATGTATTTCTCCCCTTATCTGTAGTTTTGATATACACATATTTTGGTCATTCCTTTCTTTCCAAAAATCTTGTTTGAGACTCAGAGATTCTGGTTGAACTGTCTACTCGACCCTTACACTTGTAGAATCCTACTAGAGGAGACTCGATGATCACACACTGGTGTCGATAATGTGACCTAACTCTTGGAGATAAGAGTTCTAGTTATGATCTATTGGTAGTGGAATCGATTTCTTATAATTTCATTCCTTTTATAGAATGGTTATCTATAGTTCATTCTCATATTGACTATTTTAAGAGAAGAGAGTGGTGTGTCCGCAGTGATGGAACTAGGTTTTCCTTTGTTAGTGAGAAGGAAATGAAGGCAACACATGATGGACTCACACATAGAAGGGTGAATTCAATTACTCTTCAATTGGATAGCCAAACCCTCGATGTAGTGGATGTTATAAGACCTCAGTTTCTTATAGTGGTGGCAGAGTAGGAGGTTGTCTTTCCTAAAGATGTTTCAGGTTTACCTCCCTGTCAAGAGATAGGCTTCTGCATTGTTTTACACCTCATTATGGAACTAATATCTACACTAGAATATTGTATGGATTTCACAGAGCTTTGTGAACTAAAGATACATTAAGAGGACTTGTAGAGGAAGGGCTTCGTAAGACCCAATATTTCACCCTGGGTAGCCCCAATTTCATTTTCCAAAAAGATTGAAGGGAGATTGAGGTTATATGTGCACTACCAATTCTTGAACCAGACAACCGTGAATAAAAACATCCACTACCAAGGATTGATGACCCCTCTTTGATCAGTTGAAAGGGGAAGCCTTTCATGTGGACTGAAAAGTGCCAGCAGTGATTTCAGGAGCTGAGGTAGAGGTTGACGAGCGCTACCATATTATGGTTATAAGAGGAAGGCGTCGAGTACATGGTGTTCTACGATGCATCAGAGATCGGAATTGGTTGTGTCGTGATGAAAATTTAAGTGGTGATTGCCTATATTTTATGCTAATTGAGGTTATACAATAAAAAATATGTGACCCATGATCTTGAGTTAGCAGCAGTAGTATTTTCATTAAATATGTGGAAAAAATATCTGATGGGTGATCAGTTTGTCATCTACTTTGACTATAAGAATCTCAAGTATATCTTATCCCATGAGGATCTGAACTTGAGGAAAAGGCAATGTCTAGAGTTCCTCCAAGACTATGACTTTGAGATTTTCTATACTCATGGGAAGGGGAACATGGTGGCAGATACTCTTAGTAGGAGATCTTGTTTTCAGTTGTTGAATGAGGCATCATAGCAGTGAGCCTTATTGTAGATATATTTTATGGATGGAGATGAAGAAGATTAACTCCAGTTGATGGTTTTCACCCCTCCACTCTTATAGTGAGATAGCAAATCATAGATTGGGTATCCCAACTGTGAGACCCTATATGGTCAGCTTTTCACAGGGTATGCTTTTAATGGATATTCAGAAGGTGGGGAGCACATTGTTCTTTTCATAGAACACACTATAGATATAGTGACATTGTAGGAGGATGTTCTGAGGGAGCTTCATACATCCCCTTTAGAAGTACATATAGGTGTGGATAAGATATACCAATACCTCTGATGTCAGTTTTGGTGGTCAGAGATGAAGAAAGGAGTTGAAGAGTTTGTTTATTGATTCCTTACTTATCAACAAGTAAAGGCTGGGAAACAAGTTCCAGCAGATTTGGATCAACCCCTTGAGGTGCTAGAATAGAAGTGGGATAGGATATCGATGGAATTTTTGATGGGTTTACCATGTAGGTCAAGGGGATATTATTCCATATGGGTGATCACTGATCAACTCACCAAGTTGGACCACTTTCTAGCTATCTGAGAGCATAGTTCTGTAGAGAGATTATGATGCCCCTAGTACAGGAGATAGTTCGACTACGTGGAGTTCTATCAATGATTTTTTCTGATCACGATTCTTGCTTTATATCCCAGTTGTAAAAGGGATTGCAAGAGGTGTTTGGGACCTAGTTACATTTGAGAACAACGTTTCACCCACAGAAGAACGACCTGACTGAGTAGACTATTAAGGTTTTGGGAGATATTCTATGGAATTTCATGTTAGACTTCGGTCGTAGTTGGGAGGATTGCCTATAAATGGTGGAGTTTTCATAAAAAACAACTATGATTCAACAATTGGTATGGAACCATTCAAGGAATTGTATGGTTGACCCTATAGGTCACCACTTTGCTGGAATAACCTAGGGGAGTTAGTACTCATGGGCCCAGATTTAGTGCAAGCTATATTAGAGAAGGTACATATCATCCAGGAGTATATGAAGACTACACCGAGCCAACGTAAGTCTTGTGCTGACAGGCAACAGAGGCCTTTGGAGTTCTAGGAAGGAGACCTTGTTTTCTTTCTGGTTTCATCTCGATGGGGATTAAAAATATTTGTCCAGAGCGACAAGCAATCTTCGAGGTTCATCGAACCTTTCCAGATACTACATAAAGTTGAAGAGGGGGTGTACTACCACCATAGTTAGATAGGGTACATGACATATTCCACATGTTGTATCTGAGGAGGTACATGCATGGCTCAGTGCATGTCATCGATAGGGGAAGGTTGGACATCGAGGATAGAGTGACTTTTTTTAGTATCCCTTGTTTTGGATTTTCGGGGACATAAAGCCCTGAGGTGGGGAGAATGTAACATCTTATATTTTTTATATATTATTTTATAATATTATATGGATTTATTTCAAGACCATGTGTTGAGAGAGAATATGATTCTAAGGCCCAGTGTGCCTGAAACAAATGTTTAAAAAATATTAAAATATTTAATAGCACGCATGCATGGTGTTCCTAAAAAGGTTGAATAACTCCCAAACAATTAATTGGATCAGAAATATAAGGGCACTATTGATTTTAGAATAGCGGCTTTACCCTAGGTGCGACCTAACTTTTTTTATCATGGGTCATCGGAAGAAAAAGTCACCAAGGACGTAAATGTAAATAAAATAAGCAAATAAAATTATTTTATTTTAAAATCCTAATAACTCATGAATGGAGAGGTGAATTGAAAATCTGATACCATTGTTGAGTTCTTAATATGGTGTTTCCCTAGGCATGACATAACCTTTATCAGCGTGATGTGTTTGTGAAAAAGTCATCATGAACATAAATAATAAATAACTTAAATAAATAAATTTATTTTTATTTTATAATATAGATACCTAATAAACTCCTTTATAAACCTAGTTATAATCAATTTTTAGGTTCAGATTCATAACCTAAAAATTTAAGAGAGTATCCAATGGAGGAGCTTCTATGGACGAACACCAAAAAACTGAGCCTTAACAATTTGTGTGCCAACAAAAATTGAGGATCTCACCAATGACAACGACAACGACGCATATTCATTCTTCTTCAGTGATTGATCCAAATTAAGTTTGGGAGTGTTTTTCAATTTTTTAATTCACCATTCTTAATTTCTTCAATGAATAGGAATAAATTAAGAAATGGATTGATTCACATGTTGTGTGTATTGAAGGAAGGGATTTATTTTGCGAAGATTTTATAGGGAGATGTTTCAATGGTTTAATTCGGTGATGGATTCATTTTACATTGAAATGGAAATGAACCAAGATCAACATGAAAATCAATTGAGGTTCATTCCTCTTGATTTATTATGCTTTTCTCCCTCAATTACAATTTCACCACAGACATTCTTCATTAGCCTAGGGTTCGACACATCCCTATCAATCGATCGTTGCGCACCTGATTCTTGGCACAATGATCAGATATCATAGATATGGGATTATCATGGCATGATGGAGGTGTAAAGATATAGATAGATAGATTCGGATGAAGATGATTCCTGAATTCATGTTCTTCGGTGAATAATGAAGAATGGAGATTTAATACGTTTTGCAAGAAGATCTGATGATGGGATGTGTTGTTCGACAATGGTGAGGCTTGGAAGAGCTCATATCTGTGACCATTTTGATTTTTTGGCATCAGAGGAGATGGTTCAGCTGACAAAAGAAGATTTGGTGGTGGATAAAAAAGCATGACAGCATGCGGCGATGTGGGAGTCTGGTAGTGGACGTCGGTGTCGTGGGCATCCGAGCTGCTTGCGGTGGCGGACATGGGGAGCCAACGACGCCGGCGAAGGTTGATACGGCGTTGTCACAACATGGGAAAAGATGATGGTCCATGTGGGATGGGTCAGGTGAATGGGTCGAGTTGGGTCGGGCCGGTGGGTTGGGACAGACCTGGATTGGATCTGAGGCAACCGGGGCAGAGCCCGATGGAAGCCGATCGTAACGGTCAACCACAGGGCAGCGAAAACTTGAGCTGTCGCGGGTTCACTGACCATGACGGTCGACCATGGGTGCAACAACCACATGGATTCAATGAAACATTACATCCACATCACTGGATTGTAATCCCCACTATAGTTTGAGTCTTAGATAGAGTTTGGTATCCCTCCCCGAGATTGGAGTGTGATCCTCTATCGCCCCTAGTGGAGTTTGTGGAATCGTGTGACCTCCATGAGCAAGGCGTTGATCCTATTTCTATCAGGACGCATCAGTTGGGTCTATGGAATCCCCCAAAGGTTCTGGGCATGATCTTCTACAAAGAAGGTTGATCTAGATTGGGTCTATTTCACCCCCCAGTGAGTCTGGTCATGATCCCCTCTCTATGTATCATAGTCTTCATTGACCAACATGCTCTCTTTGGGTGGGTCCCAAATGAGCTAGACCATTTTTTGAGTGTCTATGATAATATGATGGCTCGAGGAGTGGGTTATCCCAAAATGATCATGCTTCGAGCAAAATCCTATGGCTGGAAGTTAGTTATGATCGCCTCATGGCATGGTGTCTCTCTTGAGTATATCTAGATATTATTTTTATATGTGTTATAGATATATACATGTGTATTGTTGACTATAAATTTCTTTTTAGTATTGCTTTATGGTTTCTGGGTGTCATACTAAGTATTGTTATACTCACCCTTGTACATGATTTTCCCACACATGTTGTGTCTTATGAAAACGACTGACCTTTTGTCAGAGTACTAGGAAGACTAGGACCAGACGGTGCTTAGTGAGACTAGAAAGACCGAGGTGTGTTCTTGCAGCTTTCAAATAGAATTCCCAGTACCATTACTTTCATGTTGTACTTATGGTTACAGACTCTTTGTGGTGGACTTGTTTATTTCCCTATTTACTTTCTAGTACTTTTACTGTTGTACTCTGTTGTTAGTCCTTATATGCATGCATGAATTCATTCAGTTGCTTTACATTTCAGAATATTACGGATTGGAGATGTGTGCATGTGTACAAGTACTTTAGGCTAATGCCTCCCATTTATGGTATATGCCTACTTGGTTCTAGTCATCATCCCCTAGCCTATTAGAGGCGGACTTAGGGTAGTTACAGCACAGGCCCCTCTAGAAAAAGTCATGAAAAAACACATATCACATAGCCAAAACTGAGAAAATGATCATGTATTATTATCAAACATCATGAAAACAACCAATAATTCATTTGTAATAAATAGTAATTTATTTCATATCAATCTGACACTTGATGTGGTTGATATGACTTGAAGTAAATTTTTTCATTAAAGAAGGGTCATTTTTGTTTAAAACATGCATCACATAGCCAAAAATGATCAAACAAGCTCCATTTAATTTGAATTTTTTGGAAAAACACCAATAATTCATTTTTAATGTGTAGTAATCGACTGAATGTCAATACAACACCCGATGTGGTCAGTATGACTCAAAATGTGTGTTTTCAATATGAATGTTTCATTTTGTTTAAAATGCATGTCAAATCACCAAAATTTAGCAAAAAATCTTGTATTGTTTCTAATATTTAATAGAACATTCCATAATTCATTTTTCACATATAAGAATTGACCGCATGACAATCCAACACACGACATGGTCTCTATGACTCAAAGTATGTGTTTTCAATATAAAATGTCATTTTAGTTTAAAATGCATCACACAAATGAAACCAAGAAAATGATATTGTATTGTTTTAAAACATTATAAGAACAATCCATAATTCATTTGTGACCTATATGAATTGACCACATGTCAATATGACACCCTATGTTGTCTAAATGAGTTGAAGTGTGTGATTTCAATACAAAAGAGTCATTATAGTTTAAAACACACATCAAATAGCCAAAACTAATAAAATGATCTCAAATTGTTTCAAACCTAATTTAAATGATTTATAATTAATTTTTAATGTTTATAAATCAACTACACATCAATCTGACACTCGATGTGGTTGGTATGACTTGAAATGAATGTTTTTAATATAAACATGTCATTTTAGTTTAAAACACGTTTCACATTTCCAACACTGATAAAACCGGTTCAAATTGTTTTCAAACCTTAGGAAAATGACCCATAATTCATTTTTCTCATATAAGAATAGACCTCACACTATTCTAACACATTATGTTGTCAATATGGATCAAAGTATGTGTTTTTAATATAAAAGTGCAATTTTAGTTTAAAATGTATTACATAGCCAAAATTGAGTAAACAATATCATATTGTTTTAAAAAAATTGGAAAGTGAGTCATAATTAATTTTTTACATGAATGAGTCAACCACACATCAATCTGAAACCCGATGTGGTCAGTATGACTCAAAGTGCATGTTTATAATACAAAAATGTCATTTTATATTAAAACATACATCAAATAGCCAAAACTGAGTAAATGAGCATGGATTGTTTAAAAAATTTATTAAAAGGATCAATAATTCATTTTTGATGTGTAGTAATTGAATTAATTTCAATATGACACATTATGTGGTTGGTATGGCTTAAATTGCATGTTTTTAATATAAAAGTGCCATTTTAGTTTAATACACGCACCACATCACCAAAACTAAGCAAATGAGCTTAGATTATTTTCAAAATATATGAAAACGATACATAAATCATTTTTCAAATGTATGAATTGAGTTCATTCCAATCCAACACATGATGTGGTTGGTATGACTCGGTGTACCTATTTTCAATATAAAAGTGTCATTTTAGTTTAAAACACATCACATAACCAAAACCAAGAAAATGAGTTTAGATTATTTTCAAACCATATGGAAATGGTCCATAATTAATTTTTTGACATGTAGAAATATACCACGCATCAATATGACACTTGATGTGGTCGGTATGAATTGAGGTCCATGTTTTCTATACAAAAGTGTCATTTTAGTTTAAAATAAGCATCAAATAGCCAAAACATAGAAAACAAGTTTGATTTTTTTTTGAAATTTAGGAAAACAATTTATAATTAATTTGCAATGTGTAGGAATTTAGTTCATGTCAACATGACACCTGATGTGGTTAGTATGACTCAAAGTGCATGTTTTCAATATATAAGTGCAGTTTTAGTTTAAAAGGCATGTCACATCGCCCAAACTAATAAAACGAGCTTGGATTGTTTTCAAACATTTTTATAAAGATCAATAATTCATTTTTCATATGTATAAATTGATTAATCATCAATAAAAAATAGTATTTGGTCGATGTGTCTTGAAATATGTGTTTTCAATATAAAAGTGTCATTTTAGTTTAAAACACGCATAAAATATCAAAAACCCAACAAATGAGTTTGAATTATTTGTAAACACTAGGAAAATGGTCCATAATTCATTTTTAATGTGTAAGAATTAGCCACACATAAATTTGACACATGATGTGACTAACATGACTTGAAGTGTGTGTTTTCAATATAAATGTGTCATTTTAGTTTAAAACACATGTCACTAGACAAAATTGAGAAAATGAGCTTAAATTGTTTTCAAATTTTAAAAAATGATTGATAATTCATTTATGAGGTATATGTTTCATCCACATATCAATCTAACACCCAATGTGGTCAGTACGATTCTAAGTGCGTGTTTTTAATAAAGAAGTGTCATTTTAGTTTAAAACACACATCACAAAGACAAGACTGAATAAACAAGATTCTATTGTTTTCAAACTTTAGGAAAATGACCCATAATTCATTTTTCATGTGTAGGAATTGAATACACACCAATTCATCACATGATGTGGTCAGTATGACTCAAAGTAAACATTTTCAATATAAAAGTGTCATTTTAGTTTAAAACTCACATCAAATAGCCAAAACTGATAAAAAAGAGCTCAGATTGTTTTCAAACATTAATAAAATGGACCATAATTTAATTTTGATAGTAAGAATTGACCACACATAAATCTAACACACTATGTGAATGATATGACTCAAAGTGTGTGTTTTCAATATAAAGGTGTCATTTTAGTTAAAAACATACATCACTAGCCAAAACTAATAAAAGAAGCTCATATTGTTTTCAAAATTTAGGAAAAATATTGATAATTAATTTTTGATGTATAGGAATCGACCACACATCAATTCAACACCCAATGTGATCCATATGACTCTAAGCACTTGTTTTCAATAAAGAATTTCCATTTTAGTTTGAAACACATGTCACATAGCCAAAACGGATAAAATGGTCTTGGATTGTATCCAAAATTTATAAAAAAGATCCATAATTCATTTTTCATGTGTTTTAATTGACCACACACCAATCTGATGCATGATGTGGTTGGTATGACTAGAAGTACATGTTTTGAATATGAAAGTGTCATTTTAGTTTAAAACACATGTCAAATTTCCAGAACTGAGAAAACAGGATGAGATTATTTTCAAACATTAGTAAAATGGTCTATAAATAATTTGTGATGTATGGGAATTGACCACACATCTATCCTACACATGATATGATCGATATGATTTTAAGTGTGTGTTTTCAATATAAATATTTCTTTTTTAGTTGAAAACACACATCACTATCCAAAACTGAGAAAACGAGATCATATTGTCTTCAATATTTTTGAAAATGATCGATAATTCATTTTTGAAATGTATGAATTGACCACACGTCAATCTGACACGTGATGTGGTTGATATGACTTAAAGTGCATGCTTCCAAATATATAAGTTCCATTTTAGTTTAAAACATGCATCACATAGGAAAACTTGAGCATAAAAAGATCTCATTGTTTTCAATATTTAGGAAAACAATTCCTAATTCATTTTTCACATGTTTTAATTGATTGCATGACAATTTGGCACATGATGTGGTCAATATGACTTTAATCATGTGTTTTCAAGTGTCATTTTAGTTTAAAACACACAAAAAATAGCCAAATCCTAGAAAACAAGCTTGGATTGTTTTTAAACTTTAAGAAAATGGCCCATAATTCATTTATGATGTGTAAGAATTGACCACACACCAATTTGACACATTATATGACTAATATGACACAAATTATGTGATTTCAATATAAAGGTGTCATTTTTTAGAACGCACACCACTAGCTAAAACCAAACAAACGATCTCATATTGATTTCATACATTATGAAAGTGATCCATAATTCATTTATTATGTGTAGAAATTTACCACACACTAATCTAGCACATGATATGGCCAGTATGAACCAAATTGTTTGTTTTCAATATATAAGTGTCATTTTAGTTTAAAATGTGCATCACATAGCTAAAAATGATCTTAATAAGATCATATTGTTTTCTCATCATTTTATCTTCTATGAAATAATTAATTCCCTTATCATTTTTATTTGATACTTATTTAGTTACTTTTCATAGAGATAATGTTTAAAGATGAACAATAAGTAGTGTGATAGTTGAAGGATTGTTCTAAAAAAGAAAGTGTTGTTAAATTGGATCACATCTGTAGTGAGATTTTTATCACCACAAATGGGTGCCAATTTAAGAGCACCATCTTTTTATAACATCAAGAAATGGTGGGATGTGTAAGAATAAACTACAACAAAATCTAATGCATGGTGAGCCTGGTGTGACTCAAGGTATCTGTTTTTAGATTAAATTTGAAACTTTGTGTTTAATTTTTTTTCTTTGCAGTATTACTAAAATAAGAATTGTTTTCTTATATAAGTTTATTATTTTTCTCAAATTATGATGGTTTGTTTAGAAACTAATATCATGGTTGGGGTTTGGGAAAAATTAATGGAATAGTGATGTTTTTGAATTTCTGTGATAATTTTTTCTTAATAATGTAATTATACAAACCAATGCTTGAAATTTATATAACATATTGTTTTTTCTTGTACTTTTATTTTAAATTTTATTTCAATTAATTTTTTTTATTTTATTTGATCTGTCTTCCAGGTTTTTTCTACTTTAGTGTGCTATAATTTTAACATCAAACGACTGAAATATGCCCCTTTATCATCACTTTTCTAGTGTTGATAAATTCCTAGTGCTTTTATGTATTCTCTAGTTGTCCAATATGGTTTGATTGGTCATGGGTATTGCTATACATGCACCAAAAAGGAGAGGGGAAAAAGAATGGGAAAAATATATGAGAAATGGGAAGAAAAAATATAAATGTGGGAGAATAGAATGAGTTTCTAAGGTGACTTACTTGGTTCCCTGAAAATGGTGCCCAACTTTTGACTCACACAAATTTACCCAAACTTAGGGTTGAAACGGTCACTTGTAGAACATTTGGGTTCTCGAATCCTTAAATACCTAAGAAGAGACCCAAATACACATAAATTCTATGGGAGGGATTTGGATATGAAGTGGATAAATTTTGTTTGATTTTATATTGTTCAATATAGGACTAAAATAAATAATTTAATTTAATTTGATATAATGAGTTTATCCTAGGTTATTTCTAAGGGTGGAGTGGATGAATTTCTTTTTAGACAATTTCAATTTCTTATATTTGAGATGGGTTTGTTCAATAAATTCAAAACACCCACATAACTTATTTGTTTAATTCCTATACAACCTAATACTAATAACATATACACTTAGAGGATCGTTTTTATGGGAACTCAAAGGTAGATAATCATATTATCACTAAGAATTTTTGGTGTTAAAATTCAATAAGGATGAGGAAGTAAGTAATCATCAAATGGAATTCCCATAAAAAAGAAATGAATTGAAGATAATGTAATAAGAAATAACATCAAACCCATCCCCTTGAAACTTAATTTTTATAAACCCATGATATTTTTATCCCTCTATTTATTCAATTATCTCAATTAAAGATGAGAGATGACCTACAAAGGTAGAATTGTAGAAGATTAACAGTAAAATAAAAATCACTCTATCATTGTGTGAAGAATTTCACAAGTATTGGTTTCAATAAGATCACAATTTGAGACAATAGTATCAACATGATATAAATAAGAATAGAATAAGATAATATGAATAACTTTTTTTAAGAAATTAGAGTGAATTAGAAAAATATATAAGAGAAAGTCCAATATTACAGAGGCAAAGGAAGCATAACATTATAAAAAAACACCAATACAAATTTATCCAAAATCATTTAACACAACTCCCTTAAATGGAAATTTTGGAAGACGTGGTTATACCCCCAAATAGTAAAATTCTCCCCAATTAATTAGGATAGACATAGGTGGGTAGAAATTTAATAGAGAGATTAATTTTCCAACCTTGATAAAAAAACGGATTGAGCTTGCATCTACACAACAAACATTTTAAAAAGAGCTTTTATATGGATGAATTTTTGTGGGTAATAGAGGAATAATTTGAATCCATAGATTTCATCTAATATTTTTTAAAATTTCAACCCATTTGGACTAATATCCACTAAGTTAAATGGTAGGATGTTATTATAGGCCACTGAATCTAGCCCAAAATTTTATCTTCCACTTGGGATGCTTCGATCAAGAAATAAACTTCAGAATTATATCTGGAAACAATTTAATAAAATGCTAATCAACTTTTCCTCAATATTTAGTTCAAATTTGAGCTATATTATATTTGAATGATGTCCCATGCAGATATTTTATTGGGATTTGGTTCAGATCACTTCACCCAAAATTTTATGGATTTAAGGCCCACTTTGGTCATCATCCTAAACGAATATCAAATAGCTACAAAAGGAAAGTACATTCCTCATATCATGGGAGGCCAGAAAAAAAATATGAAATTAAAATAAAGATTAGTGGGTTTTTTATGATGTGTTAAAAAATATACCATGTAATAGCGCATTTTAAGAATGAATTGAAAACATGATAAGAAAATAAGTTAAAATTGTAAAATTTACTCATAAAAGTGTTTATGAACATTGAATTACATGAAAATTATAATATAAACAACTAATATTAGCCCATTTCAATGTATACTCAAGCATTTTATAGGTGATAATGAGAGAAAATTATACATCATTCTTTCAAATCACCAAAAAATACTTTTTAAGTTATGTGCTTATAGAAACAAATTTACCAAAATAAAAAAAATGTGACACAAATATTAAAAAAATAATGAATCAAAAAAGATAAAAATTACATGAATATTCATATAGTCACTAAATTCCATAAAAATGAAATTAAGGTAAATGGAGGACTATTCATGAAGTTCTCCATAGTTAAATATTTTTATAGGCCAATGTCTATTTTGGAATCCATGTACCAAGGGCTAAAAGAGATAAGTGTTCAAAGTAATTGATTAGATGTAAGGTCCAAGAATTATATGTATAACTAAAAAAATAAGTCCATGTTTGGTATAGATTAATTTGGGATAGGGAAATGGAAATGGTTAAAGAATAATTTGAGTAAATGTGCACCAATTCTAGAAGATTAATACCTCCATGCAGTAGAAGATGCATTTGTATTATTCACAATGAAACATTTTGTAAAATTAAATCATAACTCAAAGAAACATTCAATTAAAAAACTCTAATAATTCTACCAAAATAATTGTAAACCATTTCTAAATGAAAATTCAGCTAACAAAACCCTTCTACTAGAACATATCAAAACCAATATCATATCTCATTTATTTATATTTTTCTCTATACTATGGCACATTATTATAAATATGTGAAACACAACCAACACCCAAAACATAAACATAGTTTTTTAATAAAAACCACCAATAAATGTGGGGGAATTTATTTTTTAATAAATAATTTAAAAACAAATTTTCTAGATTGATTATTAAAAAATGTTTTCCTAACACTTATTCAAGTGGTTTTCTTCTGAAATTTATGTGTGTATTTTCTGACACTTGAAACATCTCAATGGGTTTTCAATATTTCATTTTCACTTTACATCATCGATGTTTTTATTTGTAATAAAACTCTTTTTCCAAAGATGAATATCTCACCACAGGATACTTGCTCACCACCACATAAGAAAACTCATAAACACACAAGATACTTGCAAACCACCACATAAAGAGTTTGTTAATTAAAAAAGGATTACATGAAACATATTATTATTGTAATCATATATCCAATAGACCATATAGATTATGGTACATCAAATAATTAGAATGAAACTATATTGAGAATGATAAGAAAAAATATAACTTAAATAAAATCTAAAGTAATACACAAATAAGTTTTATTATATAAAGACTTCATAAAAATAATATAAAATTAGAATCTATAAATGAATAATATTCACACCAATTTACTTTTTATTTTCTTGATGGAAAATCATGAAATGAATATTTAAAAATAAAAAATTAATTAGTGAACCGACCTTTTAATGATTTGGTTCCAGGATGCGCCTTTGCATCCACTTCTTATTTCAAAATCCACCCTAAAATTGTTTTAATATTAACAAAACCTCTCTGAGACATATCTTCTATTACACTCTTAACTTGAGAAACATTTTCATGCCTACAAAACCCTATTCCAAATTTCTATATATTCATTTATTGGGTTGATAACCTTTTTGTATTAAACTGTTGAAGTGATTGCTTGAATAGTCTATTTGGTCGATGATTAATCTTCTTAACATGTTGTAAGAGTAAATTGTATGAGATAATAATGAATCTACTACATTTTACACATCCTAGATATGTGAGTTTATTTTCATGCATCCAGATAAGGAACTAATTAGGCATCCAATAATTCTAATATATAGAGAAGTATCATTTTTCAAAAATTCAACTCATGTCCTATATGGGTTTTCACTCTTTAAATAGTAAAATAGAATTGTATTCCCCATGAAGGAAAAAATTTGTGAATTAAATTTATAAACTGAATCTATGATATTAATCACTTTACCATACTATTCCATTGAGAATATAACATTATAATTTCCTCAAAACACTAAATATTAGGAGGTTCTTTATTTTCTTTCTCTTTTTTAAACAAATTCAATGTTGTTTCCTTTTATGTAGTTTTTAATGCCCAATAATCATGGTATTGCACAATTTATTATCAATGGTTCCCCCCTTGGTCGGACTGGGAGAAAATGTTAGATCATTGGGGATTTTACAACAAAATACATAAATCTATAACAACATAATAACATAACTCATATCACATTAAATCACACTTCCAAACATCACCACAAATAATTCTAATACAAGATTATATATTTGGACATGTTGAGCATGGTCAATGAAAATATTATAAGTTTGGTATAATTTATTTTTTGGGGATTACTATAGATTAATAATTTGGAAGAAATAATTTTTTGGATCCTCTATGTGACATAAACATCTAATAATGTATTTGAATAATTCCATGGCAGGGTAATTACCTTTCTCTTGTATTTCATTTAAAATTATATCAATAATATTTTCCTAATGGGAGAAATAGAAAACATGTATTAAGTAAACATACATAGTTTTATAAATAACATTTCTGATTTGATTAAATTTCTCATTGATCAAACATGAACCATATAATCTATTGTTTCTATACAAGGTAGAAATAAACAAGATTTAAATTGAAGGAACATGCTTGAAATATTTCTCAAGAGCTGCCAGAATGAGATCATTTATTTTATCAAGAATTCATACATGGAAAAGGGAATATTCAATAATTGAAAATCACTTTTTACCATGGAAATAACCAGAAATAACCATGATAAAAATACTTTGAAAATGAAATATTATTTATAAATACTCTCATAAAAAATATTTAACTTTTTCCAGCAAGGGAATATTTTTTGGTAATGGTACATTTTCTGTTGGTAATGCATTTTATCAAAAAATATGTTCCTATCACTAAATTTTTGTAAAAAACCCTATCATTAAATACTATTGTGGAAGATAAAATATTTTTATTATAATTACAATAACTAAAAAGTGAATTTTTATTATTTAGAGAAAAAAATAGAAATATGCATGCCATGACCACACCGCTCACAGGGATCAAAAATGATGAAGGCTAAGGGTGTCACCCTTGAAAATTCTTTTACAATCATTAGGAAGATACCCCACCCCATCGATAGATTTATGTGTTGATGATATTATTAAATTTTTGTAAATAATATGAATAATTGATATATATTTATAAAATATATTTCAGATAAAATATCATGGGCGGGTATTCTGTATTCCCACTCATTTTTTCACCCCCTCTTTATAACCCTAATTCCCCCATCCACTCCCTGAATCTTCAGTCCTCCACCTCCCTCCATGACTCCCTCCATCCCTGAGTCCCCTATCTATATCTATCTCCCTCACTAACTCCCTCCCCAATCCCCCTCTCCACCCCTGCCTCTGCCTATTCCTCCACCACCATCTTCTGACCTCCTCCCTGACACCTCATCGTATTCGGGTCACTACATCCTCACTTACCTATATGCGTTGTAGTCTTCTATTCAACAAAGGGTTTCCTTTACACTCATCTTTTTCATAATCTCATTTTCATAATAAACTTTTCCTCCCCATTCATTGCCTCTCACTATTGTGTTACCTTCAATGTGTGGTAATCTCCTGTTCATCTTCAACTCCCCAACTTGTGGACACCTTTAATCACAATTCCAATAAAATTTATCTAGTTATAAATCCTTCCTTCATTGATAATTATTCCAATATTTTATTCATTTTTATCAACTTCTACCATTGAAACTCATCCATATGAAACCTATTTCTCCTCTTCGTGACAAGTTCTCCTCAAATCCCTATATAACTAATTTTACTTTTCTTCTTCCTCACACGATTCTTCCCCCTTTGTTCATAGGATGGTTTTCTAGTTCTGTTCCATTATGGATTAAATGTTACAATGATAATTTTCTATCACTGATTTAATTATGATTCTAAGTTTTGTGGTTGTTCCTCTTCTGTAATGCTAATATTGTAACTATGATTTTATTATGGTTCTGTTTTCTGTGTCTATTTATTCATTTCCCCCTTTTTTCCTCCCCTAAAATCTCTTAATAACATTGATCATATTTTTTATTATATCTTAGATATCATAGGGATGCACTTATACATATTACTACATATCTTCCCAAGTGGAAGTACCTGTTAATTTTGTTTTACCCTATTTTTTTACTATATTCATTTTTATAAATAATACTATTTTCTATGTATTTTCTCTCTAAATGATCACTACATTGAATTTCTCTTGCATATAAATCCATTGTACAATGTTACAATATTAACTCTCTAAATTTTTCATTGTATATAATTTTTTATATATTTCATTTTTATTATTGATATTACATATTATCAAAATGCTTATTTTCAATGTCATTGGCTTTGTAAGTAATTTATTTAACTTTCTGAAGAATATTGTTTATATTTTAAATAAACCTTTAATTATAAATTTTTTATTAATTATTTTTAGGTTCTTGGTTTATATGAAAATTTAAAACTCACATGGATGACCTGATAAATATAGACGATGTAGTAGGAGGGCCTATGTTACATGCCTATTTTTTCCATGTTTTCTTCATAAATTTAAATAGCAAGAGGAATACTTTTTCTATCCACATCAATGTTGTTGAGTTTTTTTATATTCAATTTCATATTACATATTTTTAGAATCCATATTAGTGTTTTGTATTACCTTTTAGTTTGTGTATATTTTTTTCATAATATATATTATTTAGATATAAAAGTTACACATTTTTCATTTGAATTCATTTTGGTTCTCCAAATTACCTTACAATATTAGTTTTATAATACATCTAGGTTTTATATGCATATTATAATTTCCAAGGTATATGTAGTTCATAAATAGTTCGTTCAATCTACTTAATTATTTTATTATATAGATTCTTCAAATTTTCCAATTTAGAAAATTCAAAGCACCCACAGTTAGTATTATGAATCATGAAACTCTTCCTCAGAATCACATGTTCAACTTTACTCTTCTCTCTAACCTTTTTTACCTTGTGAGTTCAAATTACCTCTCCCCCGAGCTCATAATTTCAATTTACCTATTTTCTAGACTTTCATATATAACATATTCTAGACCTTTATAATAAAAAACGATTTTATTTTCATTGTTAAAATGGTTTATCAATTTTATATAGATTTTTTTTAATTTAATATATTTTTCATTGATTAAAATATTTTAATAGTTGTTAATTTCTAATATATTAAAATAAGAATTTTTTATTTACATTTTGAGTTTTTTCTATCTAAATCCACTACACTTAAATATTTAAAATTCTATTTTAAATTTACATTATTATTTTAGTATATTATTTGGATATGATTTTTTTTAAAATGTTTCAAGATGTATTATATATTAATTTATGTATAATTTTTGACATAATGTATTAGATTAAGGAATTTTTACATTAGAATTAATTATATGAATTTTTAATTTTTACTTTATCTAGATTATGCACGCATATCATTTTTTCTGGGTTGTTAAACTTCTCAGATTCTGATAGTTTTTATATTTATAAAACCAAATTTTTTAATTTTCCAACTAAAATTTATTTTTTAAAGACACAATTCTAATTTTCATATAAGATTTCTCAAATTAAAGGCATGTTTATCAAGATATGCTACTTCTGTTTCAGCATCAAAACCTTATTATGTAATGTTGGAAACTCCCTCCTCATGATATGATCAATCTCATGAATTATTTACTCCTTCACTTCCTCTCTTGGGAGTATGTATCAATTTTTTAGGATCATATTCTTCCCACATGTCATGGAATGAAATGTGTACAAAATTATATTTTTAAAATTTTTGCTCAATTTTCAATTGCAAGTTCAAACTATTCTAAAAAGATTCTTATTTCATATCTATTTAAGAAATGGGTATGAAATTATTTTCATTTTTACCATTATTTATTTTACATTAAAATTTAATGATTCTATGTTTTTATTCAGTAATGATCACATTACATGCCATGAAATTTTTGAAACAATTTTATTTGTCATATTTTTTTGATATAGATAGTATTCTATTCTAAATTGCATGTCAAATTCTCTTTGTATTATTTTTAATTTACATCCTGCATTCTATTTTTTTGTACTCTGCATTTTTTTCCAAATTGAAAAACTAAATTTATAATGTTGTTTCTAGGTTTCAACAAAGGAATAATATTAAAATCATAGTATTAAAAAATTAAAAATCATTTAAGAAAATAACCCTACGTTTGATCTTTCTTTTATGTGTTCACCATACAATTTACATTTTAACATGTGCCCTTTTATTCCTTTTTCCTAGGTTATTCTAGTATACCTTTTAGACACCCAATGTGTCATCATAAAACAAATTTTAATGAAATGGTTGATGGTACATATTACCAGGTAATTTATTGAATAGTTTTACATGCTACATAGTTTGAATAGTTCTCTAAAAATATATTCTTTATTCATAGTAGTATATTGATATATTTACACTATTCTATCCATATTTTTTTAGAGTAGTTTTGTTTACAATAAAAGCATGAAATTGATTCAATTTGGTAAATATACAGTATTACTTTTGGTCTTAGTTAATATAATAAACACCATCTATTAATAGAACAGACACCATTGAATTTTGTTTTTTGTTTTTTAAAAAATGCTTATCAAAGTTAAAAAAAACTATTATACATTTTTTAAATATTCCAAAAAGAAAATAAAATTGATTATTTTTATAGATTTTGAATGATATTTTGTAGCTTTATAATACCATAATACATTCTTATCATTCTATTAATAACTGCTTTATTTATAGTATTATAATAGTGCTATAAAAATAGAAATAAGTTATCATTGTTAAACCAAGTACAAAATTATTTTTGTTCTATACAGGTAAGTACTATATAATTTTTTTATCTATTCATAATTAACATATACCAATTTTATATCATCACTTCTTTCAAGTGAAAAATTGTTTTACTCTTTCAATTCTTCAAGTGAACAACTAGAACCTTACATGAAATATAGTGTTGTAATCAATTATGCTAAGGCACAACACTTATTCATAACTTATTTTAAATTAAATCAACTTATAGGATAAATGAGGATTTAGTTTCAATCCTAGCATTTGAAATTAATTTATAATAACATATTCCATTACACCAAATTAAGAGTTCATGATCACTGATGATAGTGAAATAACATTAATGGGTCTTTTTTATAAATATTTGATGTAGTTAATATCAAAATATTCCATTGAAAAAAGAGATAAATTTATTTTGGTATCTATTCTAATTTAAGTGATTAAATTTATAAATTTCATTACAAAGAAATATGGTGGCTATTTAGGTGTATCTTTTGGTAAATTTATGAGTTTGAGTTTTTGGTAGAGTTTCATCTGTTAAATTTCAAAACACAGTTATTTTCCTTGGAGATTTCTGAAAACATCCAGAATCATCAAATCTATTTGAAAATAGTTTTAAAGTTCTATACATATTTCAAAATTCCAAAAAATTAGGGACTTCAATAAAAAATATTTCAATTATGAAACTTCTCGACTTGAATACATATGGGACACACTAATAAATATATAAAACTTTATGAAATTGTTTCATGATTAATTTTTTATCCTCTGTATACATACCGCTTTTAATTCTAATATATTTTTATGTTTTTCATAGGATTTTTATAGGACCTAAATGAGGAAGCTTCACCCCAATATGATGGAACTATTATTGATTTCTATTAACTATTAATGATATACATGATATGAATTCACAACCTTTATATTTTTTAAGATGTATTGATAAATTTACTGTGTCAATAATGATATTATTTAAACAAAATTTTATTACCACTGAACATAACAAGTTCTTTTCCTTGGAATGATCAATTACTAATGATTTTAAACATGTATTTTTTTATCGGTTATAACTACAATTCTCAAATATGAATTTTTCTTCCTATATTCAAAATATAGTAAATTTTGAAGTTATATTATAGTTATTTGTGATTTATATTTGTTCAAAATGAATATGAATTATCAAATTTTAAAAAAATTATTCTTTTTTAAAATTTACACATAAAATTATAGACATGTTTGATCACATGGGAAAAGTACTAGATATTTGGAAAAAAAGTTAAAACATAATTTAAAAACATGTCCAAAGACTAATAAAGTAAATTAATCCCCAAACATGTTTAAACATGATCAAACTCTAAACTACTTTACATGAAAATACATAAAACCTTATTTGTAATTGGTTTCTCCCACATATCAACTCTCATTATCACCATCATGGCTCACACTACACCAAAGGATCTCACCAGTCAAAGTTAACCCTACTTGAAAACATATGCAATTAGAAATAGAGGAGGCCTTAGAATAGTTTCTACCATGTCCTAATTTGGTTATGTAGAGCATGAAACATAACATAAATACAAAGATATCATAACATTGGTATTGATGTGGAATTACAATCCATTTAAAGTAGTGATCACATTCCATTGTGGTTTATCTTTTCTGATATCAGTCCATGAAAATTGAAATAAACCAATTTAATGTTGATATCAATGAAATATAGGAATTCTTAACTAAATTTTCAATGAAATCCATTCCAATAAATCACAATTTCATATCATATAGAATAATGAATATGATAAATCCATCTAAATATTTTTTTTAAATATAAGGGAATCAAAATTTATCACCATTAAATGTTGCATCTCAAATGCATTAATGATAATATTGTGTCTTCCTTTTATGGATAATTAATAATAATTAAAGCTAACATGCTCCATGATACATAAAAAAACAATGTAACCAATCTTGATGAAAACATGATTTTATTGAATCCTAACTCGCAATCATTTTATTGATCAATATATAGGAAAAAATAAATAATGGCCCCTTATCATAAAATAATAGTATGATTCAAGCATGAAAATACCACAGTATATGAAAAAAACTTTAATGTAATTTTCACGTCATTCATCTCTTAGTTTATATGAAAATATGATTAAAAAATAGAGCAATATTCCATAGAACCTCTCATTCAAAATAAAGAAAATTCAAATACATTTCTTATTTATAAAACCAGAAATAAATGATTACTAATATTGATTATGTATTTAAATAAAATTAATTTTTTAATTTTTATAAAAAACAACCTTAATCTATAATGAATGTAAAAAATGAAAACAAAATCAAGTAACTAATGAAAAAAATTTGGAATGAATATTTAATTGAGTTGATTTTATCAAAATAAAACTCTAAATTTCTAAATGTTTTTATAATGATGTCTTGTGAAAAATAGTCTTTAAGGTAAATAGAATATCAGATACTATTTTAATGTGATAGATCTGTAATAAAAAATTGACCTATACTTGTACACAATAATATTTCTTAAAAAAATCACCAAATAAAATAAGGACATCTGGAACAAATAGAGGATATATATATATATATACCAATGTAATCTGAAAACTTCAACTTTTTTTTATTTCTTATTCATTGAAAATACACTTAATTTTAACCAAACCACTACAAAAAATTGTTATTTTTGTTGACTTTGTAAATTCTGGGGCATAATTGATAAATGAATCAATTATTGGATTTTAATGATTTATTAATTCTTATATAAATGTGGAAGCCATAAATTTTTTTGAAATTGAAATTGAAATTGTTTTAAAAAAAATAATTGTGAAATTTTATTTTCAATTGGAATTAGAGTGAGAATTTTAATTGTGGAAATTAATATTTTTTGTGAAAAAATTCATATTTAAATTGGTTGATTTAAATGAATTTGAAATTATTTAATAGAAGGATGGAATTATATTTTTTTATTTTTTTAAATAATTGAAAAAACACTATACTAAATAAAAATGATTTTGAAATGTAGATTGAAAATTTGATCGTCTCAAAGAGGTTGAATAACCATGGATAACATACAGAACCTATTCCCCACCCTCCTCAATAACTAAACCTACTGTGATTTTTATCCCATTGAAAACCCTAAGCTGGATGAGAAGAAATAGTGTCGTTGGTTGATGAAGACCACACCCTTACATGTCGAACCAATTCTAAAGCTAGGAACACGAAGAAGATGACTGGAGAAAAAGTTGTGCCACCTTTTCTGATGAATCCATCTCACTAATGAAGACAAACTGAAGGCCTCTGTAGAAGCCGATCATGCTTCCCTATTACAACCAAAGCTCATTATCAACACCTAGACTAAAGATTGGGAGAATATTAAAGCATCACCACCTTGTTATGTGATTTAAAAGAACAACTGGATCCGTGAGTTTAAGATTAATCCCTTAATGCCAAACTAGAACTACTGAGCCACGCCTTAGTATCTCTAGGTGGGAAGAAGTTCTGAAGCTGACTGAGATTGGATAAAATTTTTGACATCCCTTCTGATAATAGTTATTGTAATTTCAATTTAATTTACTTTAAATTTTGTTCTATTGTGTTTTTTATTTCTCTCCCTTTGTTCTTTAATATTTTTCACACACTATGAAGTCCTTTTATCTCTCAATCTCTCAATATTTAGAGGCTAACCTCAGGATCACCCTTCAGATGAAACCAGGGATGTGTAATCCACCCACATGTCTTAATTTATTATACTTTGTTCTAAGGATATTTGGATAGTGAGAGGTTGAGGAGATGATCATACCTCATGTCTCTCGCCTTCCGATTTTCTTTCGTATCCCTGAATACTCTTTCCTCTCCCGCTATTTATATCAATGTTGTATGGTGAGATAAGTGATCTGAATAGAAGATGGATAACGATTATATCCTATTTGAGGGAGTGATGATCTGATCACTTATGAGATTCTTCTCAAGTGTGTTGTTCATTCACACAATTTAAGCAGTATGGGTGTGTGTAGATGATTGAAACACATAAAGAATATAATTAAAGGCTCAAGGTTGTGATACATGGAAGGATAAAAAAATTTAATCCAAGTGTGTCTCCCCTTCTTACATCCATTGGTCTTGCATTTTCATTTTTCCAATATTCATTCATCAAAACAACCACCCCTAATTTCTCTCATGTTTCAAAACAATAAAAAAAACAAAAGTACATAAGTGATTAAGATAGTGAAACTCCCAAGCCTTAATCCTTAAGAGAAAACCCTGGTAAACCACTAGGTTGTATTTAGAGTAAATATAATTTTTGTTTGATTGAGGTCCGTGAAAACCACTTGATCAACTTGGTGCTGTTACCAAGGAGAAGGGTCAAGTTTTCAATATCTTTAACACAATCGTAATCAGTTTTTTTCCTTGTTTTTTTCCTCATTTTTTTCTTTATTATTTTCTCCATTTCAGGACAAGAAGTTAAGGGTGACCATTCTATATAATGGATCATAAATTTTATACCCTAGTTAAATGGAATGATAGAATCGAATAAGTAACATACCCACACATTGTCTATTAATTTTCCAACTAATTTTTCTTCTTCCCATATGTCCCATAGGTTCCCTGGGAGGAGAAACACCCAAAACAACTAATACACGACTATCTTGGTTAAGTAAGAATCCATGAAGAACAAAACAATAAAAGTTAGATGCATGAAATGATGGATAAACTAGATTAGGTCAAAAAAGCTTCCCTAGTGCAGGAAGAAAATCATGAACCCCTCAACATGGAAGAATAGAAGAACCTACAATATGAACTCAAAGACAATTTTCAGTATCTTGTGGAATAAGAAGAAGAAGAAGACTGTTAGAAGGTAGTGCAAGATGAATCTGAATTAAATTTCCCACTTATCATGAAAACTACAGTGGAGATAGAACTTGGAGAGTTTTACGAAAAGGAAAAAAGTACCCTTTTCACCACTGAACTCATTTTCTGAGTGGATTTACACGTTGAATAAGAATTAAAATTCGAAATCATTAAGAAATTCTCTTTAATGGAATTTTATTTATCTGATTTTATTGAAACTCAGCTGTATTTAGACCTCCCTTGGGCTATAGAAAAAAAATCAAGAAGTTGGTTGTAGCCCCTGGATGAAAAATATGAACGAATGAACCTAACTTTGGAGAGGGAATGGAAAACCCATTATGGATACCCACTGAGAATGAAGAGGGAGTTGGAAAACACAACCAACTGATCATTGAGAAATCCTTCCAATAGAAAACTGATGATAAGATACTTTATTGAGTAGCCAATGTGTCATCAATAGGGTTTCCAATTGTGTCAAATTCAGAAGAGAAGTTGGAAGGTCCACTTCTACCCACCAAAATTCTAGCATAATTCCAAGAGGCGGGTCACTTGAATAAATAACTAGAACATAAAGATAAAATAATTAGGGGAGTTTTCTATACCTAGATAACATTTCAATAAAAAAAATTATGAATTTCATTATGACTTCCCTGCTTATTACCCCGCTAATTCAATACTACTTTAACCTGCACAAGATGATGAAGAATAAGAGTTGAATGGAGAATTTTTCAACTATCGGTGGAAATATAGTTTGGAAGAAGATACACCAGTGGTTGGACAGCCCAGAACAGAGAATAAGTTTGACTGATTTGAAGAACAATTCATACAAATGGCCTTGGAAAGTGAACATAAGTTCATCTGAGAAATGGATACTAAAGAACAAGATAAAAATGTATCAGTACCTATGAGGGTTTCCCCTCATCCCTTGAAAGGGGTGTTATCAAAAATCAATAAAAATGAAGGCCTTTAGGCCATTCGGGCTAATTACCCCCTCAACATCACACTGAACATAAACCGAGGGGAGACACAATAGTTGAAAAAGAATTCCCAGTGGTCCCTCATGCTAAAACAGAAGAATATGTTTCATATGAAGGGATATATTCTGATTTTAATTCAACTTGTTTTGATTTTATTCAAAATGAATTATTTAATGACTCTCCCTTTGATGAATACTATGATGTAGAATTAATGGAGATTTTATTGGAAGATGAAGAGGTTGTGACTGTTATGGAAGAACCTAAGGTGACCCCACACATTCTCCTTCTATCCCCACTTTATTAGAAACATCAGAATGCTCAGAGGGTGGACATACAACACTTTATCAAAGGGGAACTCTATAAAGAAGTAGGGATGAGTAGCTCTGGAAGGAACCAAGTATGGTTGGTCCAATCATACAAACCCCATACTCTGATGTATTAGGAATCAACACAAGAATGTACGGTTTTGTAAAGTCTAAATACAACCTCTCATGGGAAGGATACCCAAAGATTATCCCCCCTTTTTCTGTTTGTGTTTTAATAAAACTTTACGTGTTTAATTTTAATTTTCTATAGGTTATCCTTAAATGGATAGAGCTTATAAGGACAGATTAAGGTTTTCCAAAATCACAGAAACCCAATCCTTCGATGTATTGGGGATTAGCAAAAGACTATTTAGCCATGGACAATCTAACTATAGCCCCTTTTGTGAAGGATACCCCAACATTCTCCTCCCCTTTTTTATTTTCATTTTAATAAAAAAATTATTTTTTTAATTCTATTTTTCTATAGGTTTACATTAAATATAAAAAACATATGAGGTTGGCTCAAGGCTATCTACAAGTACCCATGAGGGAGCTTACCTCAAACCTTATAGACAAATATCACTAGGTTGTGTCTATTCTTTTTCAATGTTCATTCACTAAAATTTGATGTATTCTTCTAGAATCTAAATGACCAGTTTTGAACAAGTGTGGGGGAAGGTATTCATAACTATATAAGAATAGTTTAAAATTATTTTTTCAGAACTCTTTTTTTGAATCTATAAATAGAAAAAAAAAATTGTTTTGGGTGAATATTTTTCGGAAAAAAATACCATAAAAGAGAAAAAATACCAAAAAACACAAAAAAATGTTCTTTTGTAAATATTTTATAGTATTTTATATAATTTTTCCTTGATTTTTCATTTTTTTCTTTAAACTCGAATGCTTCCTTTCTTTTTTTGAAAATACCAAAAAAAGGGAGTGTGGGTGAAGTTTTTTTATGGAATCAGAATTATGACTTGAAGTCACTAAAATTTATGAACATAATATGGGGTAATTTGACCTCTATAAAAAATAACTCTAGGGATCCAACTCAAAAATAAATTGATATAATTCCTTTGAACATGGAGTAAAACAGACAATTGAGATCCCACAATGAATCTTTGAGACATTAGGCATTGGGTGTGTAAGTAAATCTTTCTGTACATATTTCAATAAGTATTTTGCATAGTTATTTTCATGTAAATGGATGGAAAATTTTAATTTTTTAAAAAAAAATGAATGAAGTGCCTAAGAGTCGTGAACGACTTCATTCAGGTGAGGGGAATATTGATCCTAGATGAAGAAGTGGGAAATTTTCTCATAAAAAATTCATTTGAGTTGTGTCGATGAAGTGGAAAATTGAACTTTGGTATGAGAAACTTATGAGAAATTAAAAAAATGGTAGTGTTTTTTTGTTAAAACTTTGATTTCACATAAATCTGATTTGATCCACCCATGGACTTGAAATTTTGATTGAATTCAAGTGAGGAGTGAATTGAAATCACATATGAGGTATGACAATTCGAACACTAGGTGAATATGTGTTTATTTCTTCTATGGATGTATATTTGGGTCTAGGTAGGATGGGACTTATTTTTTCCTTTTGAATAAAATAAATTCGATAATAAAATTGTTTTCAAGTGTGGGAAATTGATTTTAGCTGAAAATTTCAACATTTTTTTGTTATTCATTGAAAATAGCATTATTTTTATCCATAGGGAACAACTGTGAATTTTGCTGACTTTTGTAAATGCTAGAACTTAATTGATAAATGACTCAATTATTGGTTTTTAAATAGTTATTCATTTTTTTATATAGCATAATAATCAAAACATTTTTTTAAATTGATTTTTTTAAGAATTATAAATTTGGATTTCCAATTCAGATTAGAGTGAGGTTTTTAATTGTTGAAATTGATATTATTTTGCAAAAATAAAATTTTAAATTAGTTGATTTAAATGAATTTGAAATGAATTGATTATTATTTGGTTTAAGGATGTAATTTTGATTTTTATTGTTTTTTTTAAATTAATTTGAAAAAAGAATGCACTAAAGAAAATTGTTGAAATGCATGTTGGAAATGTGACAGTCTCGAAGTGACTGCATGAAGGACAATGGTCACTTGAGTGAAGATGCTTAAAAATTTACCACAAGTGTAATTTCCATGTGACCATAAGAATAAAATTCAAATGACAGTGAACGTTGAATAGAAGTGACCATGCTTAAAAAATATAGAAGTGACCCCACACTCACAACCACTTCCATCAACCTAAGGGTGAAATTTTGGCCCGACGGCCTGAAAGCCCGACAGGCCCGGTCCGAAAGCCCGAGTGGCCCGGCCCGGCCCAGCAAAGCCCGCGTTGGGCCAGGCCGGGCTTGGGCTGTAGGTTCATCGGGTCGGGCCTGGCCCTTTCAAAGAAGGCCCGTGGGCCAGGCCGAGCCGGGCCGACCCGAAAAATCTCAGTCGAGTCGGCCCGACAAAGCCTAGTCCGCTAGCCCGTGCGAAGCTCAACTGCTGTAAAAAAATTTAACAGGAAACTGTTGGTAGGGAGATTCGATATCCCTACCTCAAGCTTTCAAGGCTGCGCTTAGACCAACTAGTACAGGCGATGTGCCTGTTATATTGTCACCAGAATTTATATATATGTATGTATATATATATCATTATATATTAACAAAAAATAATATATATATATATATTGTATATTTAATAATGTGTATATATACATATAATTATAATGTGTGTGTGTGTGTGTGTACAACGATATATAATTATATATATAATAATAATGTATATATATAAACAAAGCCATTAATAATATATATCAATTAAGAGCGACTTTTAAAAATCCATTAATAATATATATATATATATATATATGATTTGATATTATATATACATATAATAACTTATTGTATATTAATAAAAAAAATAACACACTCACCTAATGATGTTCGTGCACATCCTGCAACCTCATTATTTTTTTAAATATGTTGCAACTTGCATATATTATATATACTATACATTTATAAATCTATATAGAAAAAAAAATTAACTCACCCACAACAGTGCACCCCCCAACCCCTAATTATTATTTTTACAATTTTCTCATATTACACATATATATATATATCAATCATTTAACATTATATATATATATAATAACTTATTATATATTAAAAAAATAAAACTCTCCTAATGATGTTCGCGCACACCCGCCAACCTCGTTAATTTTTTTTAAATATGATGAAATTTGCATATTATATATATATATAAACAAATCCATTAATAATATATATATATATATAAAGGTATTAATAATATATATCAATTAAGTGTGCCTTTTAAAAATCCATTAATAATATATATGTTTGTGTGTGTGTGCGCGTCAATGATTTAATATTATATATATAATAGCTTATTCTATATTAACAAAAAATAGCACACTCACCTAATGATTTTCGTGCACGTCCCCCCAACCTCATTAATTTTTTTAAATAAATTGCAACTTCATATATTATATATAAATCTATTTTGAAAAAAAATTAACTCACCCACTGCGGCGAACCCCCAACCCCTAATTATTTTTTTACAATTTTCTCATATTATATATATAATAACTTATTATATATTAACAAAAAAATAACTACTCACCCAATGATGTTCGTACACCTCTAACCTCATTAATTTTTTTTAAATATGATGAAACTTGCATATATTATATATATATTATATATAAATATATAAATCTATTTAGAAAAAATTAACTCACCAACTGCTGCGCACCCCCTAAGGCTGTAATTTTGGCCCGGCCCGAGTATGATCGAGCTGGGCCGGACCTACCATGCAAAAAAATTAAAATCTTTTAAAAAATTGTTTTAAATTAAACAAAGGCTTAAAAATAATTTTCATGAATAAGTTAAAAAAATAAATGTTAAAAAATGTTTTAAATAAATGATAAAAAAACGTTTAAATAACAATGCTTTAAACCCACTACCCACTGCTGCACACCCCCAATCCCTAATTAATATTTTTTTTTCAATTTGCACATAATATATATAAATTCATAGACATATATAAATCTATTTAGAAAAAAATAACAAATCCACCCACTGTAAAATGTTAATAAAAAAATGTTTTTACATAAAATTGTTAAATGTTTAAAAAAAATACATGTAAAAAACACGCGTTGAAAAAAATGTTTCAAATTAAACGTCTAAAAATAAATGTAAAAACATTTTAAACAAGTGTTAAAAAATAGTTTAAAAAAGGTTTAATAAAAATGTTTTAAACAAATGTTTAAAAAAAGTTTTTAAAACAAAGACTTAAATTAATTTTTTTAAAACAAACACTTTAAAAATACTTTTTACATTAAAATATGAAAAACGTTAAATGTTTTTAAAAAATACTTGTAAACAACATGCATTTAAAAAAAATTAAAAATGTTTTAAATTAATCATTAAAAAATGTAAAAAAAAATTTAAACAGATGTTAAAAAATGGTTTAAATAAAAACTTTTAAATAAAAAAATTTAACAAATGCTTAAAAAATTATAAATAAGTTAAAAAAAATTAAATGTAAAAAAATGTTTTAAATAAATGCTAAAAATACATTTAAATAACAAGGCTTTAAACTCACCAACTGGTGCACACCCCTCAAAACCCCTCATTAATTTTTTTTACAATTTGCAAATAATATATATAGATTCACAATATATAAATCAATATAGACAAAAAAACATATCCACCCACTGTAAAATGTTAACAAAAAATAAAATAAACATTTTTACAAAAAACATCCGTTTAAAAATAAATGTAATATTTTAAAAAAAATGTTAAAAAATGTTTAAATAAAAACGTTTAAAACAAGTTTTAAAACAAACAATCATTTTAAAAATAATAAAGGTCCATCATGACCCGACTTGAGAAAGCCCGGCCCGAGACAGGCCGCCTCACGGGGATGTTCGGGTCGGCCCGGCCCGGCCCGAATAGTGGCCAGGGGCCCGATTTTTTGCATGCCAGGTCCGGCCCGACCCGACCCTATCCTGGCCGAATCTGGCCGAAATTACACCCTTACATCAACCTATCATGAGTGTTTCTCCCAAGCTACACTCCATGTCCAGGGTCAATCAAGTGATTGTGCACCCTCACCCTCACCCTCACCAGCACCCTCACCCTCACCCTCTTCCTCCTCAGTACCTGAACCGATCGCGACTCTCATCCCTGACTTCGAAAATCCCAAACTCATTGAGAAGAAGCTGTGCCGCGTGTTGAAGAAGACAAACCCTTGAGTGCCGAACCATATCTGAAGTTAGCCACATGATGAAGATAATCGAAGAAGAATCCATGCCACTTGTTTCAATGAATCCATCCCGCTGTTGAAGATGAACCGAAGCCCTCTGTAGAATCTGATCATGCCGCCCTGTTGCAACCAAAGCTCACCGGTGACACCTCAACCAAAGATCGAGAGAATACTAGAGCCGCGCCAGCCTGTGCCATGATTTATAGGAACTAAACCTATGCCAGAGCCATGATTTTGAAGACTATTCCCTTGATACCAAACCAGATCTACCGAGTTGCGCCACAGTATCATCGAGGAGGAAGATGATCTAAAGCTGACCAAGCTTGGAGAAAAGCAGCGCCATACCTAGTAGATTCGGAATAAAGACGATTGAAGATTCCACTAAACCCGAGTCAATCTGCATGAGAATGGTAGAAAGAAATTGAAATTTTTATTTGTTGGCTATTGACTATGATCCTATGTAGGTGTTCTGAAAATGGAAGGGCCACATGATATCCCCACTCACCAGCCGCAAGTGTGAAGACTCCCGCACACCAGCTGCTCGATCAATTTACCCAATAAGCCCGACAAGCTGATGTTCAAACCAAGAGGCACCGACCATCCTCCTTCTCATCACCATTTGCATGGCCATGTCATTCTGACCCGGTACTGCAACTTAACATCCATCCATGCTCATGGCCGATCCAAACAACATGACAATATCAACTATTAACTGGACTTTGAGTTTAGACACATTAAGCTCGAGATGTAGAGAACTAAGGACCCGTGTAGCACCGATCAAGTTCCCAACCCAATAAATTGTTCCATAAGGTTGTGTGAATCCAAAACATAAATCCAAAATAAGACCACATACCATCACGTGCAATGCTAAAATCATTCCTCATGTGACATCGAATAACACTCTTTTTCACTACACACTACGTAGAAGAGTGCATATGCTAGGACATTTCTCAAGAGTTCCACTGGAGTCGCGAACTATATAAAAAATTCTATTTCGATTTTTCTCATACCTATACAGACTCGATCATGGGAGGAATTTTTCTAACAATAAGATTTTCTTCGACGCTCTCAACTGCTCATGACCATTTAAGTTGTGCATGTAGAACCATTTGAGGAATGAGAATCTCACCACACTGAAAATGAGGAAGAAGAAGATCACTATCTATAAATAATTGTTATATTCCCCACTTTTAAATGATTCAGAATCTGCTGATCATAGCTAGGATCTCCTGTAATTTCTATCTTTAATTTCAATTTTAATACATTTTCATCATGTTCTAATATGTTGTCCTTTCTCGCCCTCTCTTCTTCGTGTTTCTCACCAAATGTGAAGTCCTATGATCTCTCAAGCTCATGATGATGAGAGGCAAACATGAGGATCACCCATTAGAGGAAACCAGTGATGCAGAGGTCATACAAATGTCCCGATTTCTTCTACTCTGTTATATAGATCTCTGGATAGTGAGAGGATGAGGATACCATCGTGCATCATGTCTCTCACCTTCTGATTTTTTGTCGTACTACCAAACACTCTTTCCCATCCCACTATTCATATCAGTGTTTCATGATGAGAGCAGTCATCTGAATAGAGGACGAATCACGATTATGACCCATTTGAGAGAGTGATGAGCTGATCACATAAGAATTTCTCCTTCAGTGCAATGTTCATTTGGAAAATTTAAGCAGTAAGGCTTTGTGTAGCCCATTAGCACACACAGTGAATATAATTGAAGGGTCGAGGCTTTGAGATAAGGAAGGATCACAAAGATGAATCCTGGGGTGTCTCCCTTTCTTTCATCCATTTTGTCCGGTATTTTCATTTTTCTTGTTTTCATTCATCAAAACAACCACCCTACATTGCTCTACTGTTTCAAAAAATTAAAAACAATAACAAAAATACATAAGTGATTAAGATAGTGAAACTCCCAAGCCCTATTGCTTTAGAGACAACCCTGGTCATCCACTAGACTGCGTTAGGAGTAAATATAAACTCTATTTGACCATGTCTCATGAGAACTACAAGATCATATAAATATAAGAGTGAGTGTGGTTGGGTAGCTCCCTACATTCATTAGAAGTTGTATTCTTTGAGCAGGCAGGTAGATAGTCCAAAAAATACGAACACAATCAGCTGTATCCTACCATAAAAATATGCAAATAAATAAACAGATCATAAAACACTATTATTTTCTTGAGGGAAATAAGTTCTTGTGGTCTCTAACATATAAAATAAAATAGTGCATAATAAACCCATAAATGATAACATAAATTCATGTATTTTATTTTATAACACTTACATTGTGAACATTGAAGCATGCATACTCACAAAGACATCAAGAACACTTAAATTGGAGGCATGAAGTAGGTTTTCCCCAATTTCGAATGTAGGGGGCTGGAAGCAGGTGATCATCCCCACTTACATAAGGAGACCCCTTTTCTTGCACTTCTAGATGAAATTTCATCTCCAATCTCACATTCTTAGTAAGAAAAAATGCATATAAAATTATATTTCAACCAGTGTAACACTAAAGAGTCACAAACAAACTGCAATAGACTAATCCTAAAATAGTTTGTGTGTAATATAAACCAACACCTGTGTGTGTAATAGCATCTATCTTTAATCATGTATCATAGTTGAATCTACTATAGTCTGTGTGTGACTCTTCTATTACAATATATAATGTATTGCAAATATGATCTGTCTATTGTAGTTTGTGTGTGAATCTGCTTTTATTACACACACATTCATATGTGTGATGTAATTCCAGCTAAGTCACAAATCATATACCATAGCATAGTTTAGTACAGTCTTGGTCACATTTCTACTATAATATATGATGTATTTCAAGTATGATCATTCTGCTACGATTTGTGTGTGACTCTATTGCTATTTGTTCATGTGATGTAATGGCCGCAAACAATTGATTACATTAGAAGTAAAAAAAGGGATGAGTCATTTCTAATGTGTGTGTGATAAAAATAAATGGGTCATTTCCATGTATGATGAGTTCTGTATTCCAATGTGTGTTTGATAGGGATTGGATAATGCCCAAACCGATTCATTTCTTTTTTACTTGTTTCATAAGACTTCCATCATTCCATGAAGATTGGATTTATAGTACATCGATTTGATAATAAAATTGTTTGAATATATACCAGTTTGGAAACTAACCAAATAGTTTAAAATTGGCTGAAAATGATGAACATCTTGAGAATAGATTGACAATAAACCAGCTAGTTTTTTCATCAACAAATGAGGGCCAATCAATTTTTTCATCTAAATTTGACAAAAAAACTAGTTTATTTATAGATATATCTTCTTTCCTAATTTTATAAACATATTTTGAAAGTAAATACCATTAATAGATATAGAAAAAAAGAAGTAAAAACAAACCAGTGACTAACATGAATGCTACTGTTAAAGTTTATTGTGGGGAAACACCAAAAATATCATATTTTTTTTATAGGTAGGTTTGATGGTCTATTATTAATTGCATTTCTATTTGATCCCATCACCACATAAAATTCACATAAATAAAATTCAAAGCTATTAATCATTTACAAAACAAAAATTTACAGAATAAATCAAAATCATAGCCCAACCAAACATGCATAATAAAAAGAAAGAGGACTCATTTCTTCCAACCTAAATGGATTGAGTGCCTGATGAAATTAAGGATTCACTTAAAGGTTGAAAATGTACAAAAATATTTGAGAATAACAAACTAAAAAATTATAGACATTCTTAGAAAAATAAATAGAATTAACTTAAGAGATTGAGAAAAAGAAAACCCATCTTGAGTCATGATAGGGTAGTCTAAATCACCACATTTGGAAATCCCAAAATCTGAAAAAAAATTTGCAACTAGAAATTAAGGAGGCATTAGGATAGTATGTTAATGTCTTGATCACCAAGGTAACTACCCATTCTGCTTCTGAATGCCCTAAAATGGTTTAAGAGACCATACGAAAAGGTATGTTTCCCCAATCCTATGATATCTACCCATAGTCTTCCATTACCTAAGAATGTTCCACCTCCATTGAATAACATCCCCCATGATACATTTCTTCACTAGAATCCACACAAAACAACAGAGTACATGTAAATGGAAACTCAAAAGAAAAAATTGCAAAAGTAAAAAAATATAACTTGCCAATAGTGTTTACAAAACAAAATTTACCATTAATATATGATAATTGAAAGAAAGGCATATACAAGTAGAGAGGGATAATTGGTGCATATTAGACTTCCTAGGGATCCATCGCCTTTTCAACTTCTTAATTGTGTGGATTCTTCTTCTATCACCCACATTCGGCCCACATTAACTAGCATTCTCATAGCCATATTAAAAAATACAACTTCATCTTTAATGATCCTATTAGCTTATCACCCTAAAAATAGTATAAAATCAATATAACCCATGAAAGGAAAAATAGAATAGTAGGAATACACTTGTTATTTTAAGTAGTAGGATTAGGAAATAGGGATACAGTAAAGAAGTGGAAGAAGAAATAAGAAACTCTCGGAGGAAGACCACTCCTCTTGAAGCCAAAGGTCATCACCTTGTAAAGGATTACACCTCCCAGCAACCAGCTATGGAAAACTAATCAAATCATACCCACACCTACTACCATAGACCCTAATTATTAACTCTAACTTGATACAATTAACCCCCAAAAAACTAATAAAATAAATGACAAAGATTCCCTTGGGAAGTTACATATTACCACCTACTCCATACTCTAAATGTACACCTACATATACAGACATCCCTACACCACATTCCTAACAATTATTTCCCTCTTAAAAACCCACCCTATCCTTAATGTGGAACTATGAAGTACATCTCGACTTCTTTATAATAGGAATGTTAGGAATTCCACTTTATTTTGTGGTACACTTGTTTCATCACTGATGTCATTCTTGGAAGATAAACCTCTTCCTCGTAATTATCTTCAACATGTTTTCCTTCCATGAAATCTTTGGAATGTCCTTTAGGTATGATAGGTGAGCAATGAAAACTTGAGTAATACCTACTACCACTTCCAGTTTCACCAACCTTTTTCCCATCAATACTACTAGCACAAAACATCCCATAACTTTCACTTATCCATGAACTCACTCCAAACAAACCATGATGAATGTTTACTATCACAACCTTAATGATTATCCCAAATTTAAAGGTTATGTTCTAAATGAGATTTTTGTTACTTTCCATCAAATCAACATTCCCATCCTTATTAGAAATAAAACCTATGTGAATTCACTTTTTAACTATTGATTCCTTCAACTCTTCCTAATCGGTTTCAGCCAAAAAAAACCATAAAAAACCATCTCAAACTGCACTTTGTATCAAGAAATATCCAGCTCGTTCATCATGATCAACTCAATATTAGTAAAACCATTCACTAGTGTCCTGGTGTAAAATTCCCCCTCAGTAATATCATTATGTAATTTATCATTTTTAGCTATCTTTATGGCCACTAATTTTTCTACAAAAATCCATTCTAAGAAGCACCATTCATGGTATGATAAAGACAACAAATGAAGAGTTTTATTTTCATCTAAAAAATCATGCTTAATGCACCATACTGAAACTATGAAAATTTAAATCAAGACACTAAGACTGCCCCCATCATTGGTTTCACCCAACAACTCAGTTACAAAGTCCGTGATACTGATTTTAAATGCTAAAAGTAGGAGATCTCATTGGATATGGACTATAAGGACCTGACCTTATTACATTACATAATCTTGAATTTGGTTAAGAACATACATTATTACACATTGAGGATCTTTTCAAGTTTAGATTTTTAGATAATTAGGATACCTTTCATATATAACATACCACATTCATACAAGAGGACACTACTAAAAATAGTTTCCATTTTTTTCAAAATATAAAACATTAAAGCTTAAAACATGATTTCTTTGACAAATATTCAAACATTTGACTTGAATTACTTCTTTATATTACACATCCTTATAACCTGTGTAAATCATTTAAAAACATGGGATGATCACAAAAAGCTCAGTAAGGGATATAAAAAGACGTAAAGAACACATTAGTCCTTGAACACTTGTAACGTATGAAATCATTTTCAAAAGACATACTTATCACCCGTATATACTTACTTTGTGAAACATGAGATTTAAAAAAGATAAAAAAAACATAAGAACATAAATATAACCATAAAGTTATCTTGGGGAATTACTTACATAATCTTGTAACCCTCCTGGCTACCTTATAATTTGTAACCCTCACGACTACCTTACAATTTGTGTAACAATTGCAGTTACACTTGGAGTAACCATACGACTGACCTCCAACTTACACATACCCAATAAATTGGAAGGAAATATAGGTTCTACCCTTAATCATAAAAAATTCCCAATATCTAGAACATAATCATAGAACATGAATAATATCATAAAAACATTGCTTTTGAATTTTGTAAAATAGAATTTTAAAAGAAGATTTTAAAAGAAAAGTCCCTTATAAATATCATATAATAGAAGTGATACTTAATAGAGTGGATGAAATATGTATATAATCTGTAAATAAATTCAATTCAACATAATATAATCATAATTCACCACAAAAACAATTTAAATAACAAATTAATAATGAAGTACAAGGTTAACCCAAAGGATGGAAATCGGGTTAAGAATTCCCCTACCTCGGGTTTGTCTTACTTCAAACTCATTTAAACCTCATGCATAATGGTTAAAAGAGTGTTATTATTATCTCACTAGTACAGAAAATGTTTTTAATGTCACCATTTTTTACGTCGGTTATATATAACTGACGTGAAAATATGTGATATGTGGTTTTTTACGTCGGTTATTTTATAACCGACGTAAAAAATACAGATAGTAAATTTTTTACGTTGGTTATTTTAATAACCGACGTCAAAAATCCCACGCGTTCATTTTTTACGTCGATTATTTTATAACCGATGTAAAAAACCAAAGATGCGGACTTTTTTATGTCAGTTATTAAATAACCGACATAAAAAAGGTGACATCTTTGGTTTTTTACGTCGGTTATTAAATAATCGACGTAAAAACCCAACCCGCCGAATTTTTCACATCGGTTATAGTATAACCGATGTAAAAAACCAACACCCGACAGTTTTTACGTCGGTTATAAAATAACCGATGTAAAAAATGTGGTGTATGATTTGTTTTTGACGTCAGTTATTATATAACCAACGTTAAAAACCAACACGCGGCTTTTTTTACATCGGTTATACAACAACCGATGTAAAAACTGCGTTATCTGATACATTTATAACGTCGGTTATTATAATAAACGACATTATAAATGTAATAAAAATAGTTTATAATGTCGGTTATTAAATAACCGATGTTATAAAACATTTAAAAAAATTACACGCCCCGTGGATTATAATTGCTAATTTTTCGATCGACAGACCGGCGACTCAGCTCTCTCGCGCGGAAAACCCTAATCGACTCTTCAGTCTCATTTCGTTAAGCTTGTTTTTCCATCATCGTTTATCATCTTTACTCTCCTCAGATCTATCATCTCCACTCGCAACACTCAGGTAAGCCTCCCACGATTTTATTTCGTTCGTTTTTTTCCCGGATAGTCTATATTTACGTTTTGTGATTTTTTTGTTTAAACTAGGTAAGATTCTTCGATTTCAAACCCTCTTACCTCGTTTTTCCATCATCATAATATTTATTATAACCATATCTATTAGATCGACTCGCAATATTCATGTAAGCCTCACCTACTTCTATTTCGTTTGTTTTTGTTTCGCAGATGCCCGACATTGATGGTAATTTTTGTTGTCATTGACAAATAATGTTCTTATTCACCTATATTACTGCAATTTATATGTAAATCATTGTGATACACCCATTTCGTGTACTAGTGTAATTTATTTTATAAGTATATATGGGTTTTCATGGTGGAATGTTTGTTTTGGATCCTTGGTAGTTTTTATTTTGGGTATCACTATTTGTAGTTCTATAATCTATTTACATCGCTTATTTTCATGGACTATTATAAGTCTTCATATGCTATTAAATCCAAATTCATTTCACAATAGAGCATTTTAGAATAGTAGGAGATACAGTTCATGGTTCTCATTTTGAATAATGGCATGATACCAAAACTACTAGCTTGAGGATAAAATCCCTAGATATGCCAAAACTAGTAGCTTGAGGTTAAAATCCCATGGTTCTGGGGGGCTTTCAAGAGGGTTGGTGGCTATCCAGGGGGGTTGGGGGCTGTCCAGAAGGTTGGGGGCTGTCCAGGGTGTCCATGGAGGTGAAGGGGGGGGGGGGGGGGGCAGTCCAGGGGTGTGTGTGGGGGGGGGGGGGCTGTCCAAGGGGGTTTGTGGGTGGGGGCTGTCCAAGGGGTGGGGGCCTGTCCAGAGGGTTTGGGGGGTTGTCCGGGGGCTGGGTGGCTGTCCAGAGGGTTGGGGGGTGTCCAGGGGGTGTCCAAGGGGGTAGGGGGTGGTGTTTAGGAGGGGTGGGGGGGGGGGGGGGGGGGGGCTGTCCAGAGGGGTGGGGGGCTGTCCAGGGGGTGGTGGTGGGGGGGGGGGGGGGGTTGTACAGAGGGGTGGGGGGCTGTCCAAGGGGGTGGTGGTGTCCATGGGGTGTCCAAGGGGGTGGGGGTGGTGTTAAAAGGGTTTGGGGGCTGTCCAGAGGGTTGGGGGGTGTCTAGGGTGTCCATGGAGGTGGGGGGGGGGGCAATCCAGGGGTGTGTGTGTGTGTGGGGGGGGGGGGGGGTCCAAGGGGGCGGGGGGTCTAAGGGGATGGGGGGGGGGGGGGGTGTTGAAGGAGGTGGGGGGGGGGGGGCTGTCCAAGGGGGTGGGGGGGGGGGGGGGGCTGTCCAAGGGGGTGGGGGCCTGTCCAGAGGGTTTGGGGGGTTGTCCGGGGGGTGGGGGGCTGTCAAGAGGGTTGGGGGTGTCTAGGGGGGGTGTCCTAGGGGGTCAGGGGTGGGGGGTGGTGTCCAGGAGGGGTGGGGGTGCTTTCTAGAGGGGTGGGGGGCTGTCCAAGGGGTGGGGGGGCTGTCCAGAGGGTGGGGGGGCTGTCCAGAGGGTTGGGGGTTGTCCAGGGGGGTGTCCAAGGGGGTGGGGTGGGGGGGGGGGGGTGTCCAGGAGGGGTGGGGGGTGCTGTCTAGAGGGGTGAGGGGTGCTGTCTAGAGGGGTGGGGGGCTGTCCAGGGGGTGTGGAGGCTGTCCAGAGGGGTGGGGGCTGTCGAAGGGGGTGGTGGTGTCCAGGGGGGTGTGCAAGGAGATTGGGGGTGGTGTTCAGAGGGTTCAGGGGGCTATCCAGAGGGCTGGGGGGTGTCCAGGGTGTCCATGGAGGTGGGGGGGGGGGCAGTCCAGTGGTGTGTGTGTGTGTGTGTGGGGGGGGGGGGTCGAAGGGGGGCTGACCCCATTATTCCGTGATGATTGGATTTACATTTTGATTTTCTCCATTTGAGTTTTTATTTTAAATTTGATTTGATTCTCAGGTTTACTCCATTTTCTCCAATTTTCTATCAACCATTGGAGGCCCCATGGTTTTATTTAATTCAATGGAATTTAAAACTGTTATATCTAACTAAAATTTCTCTTTAAAATCATATTCAAGCATATTTTTTTAAATACGCATAGATTTTTTTTATATTTAAAAATTATTTTACATTAAAATTATGATTTTTTCATATAAACATATATTTTTCTTATCTTAAAAAGATGTATAATTTTGATATTTGTTATAGGTAATAATAAGTCAAAATTGGATTACGGCACATCGAATGAGAAATGAATATGAGGAAGGTGTTGATGCCTTTTTGGAATTTTCTAAATGAAATGTTCCAAGTAGTGACATTTTTTTTCTATCCATGCCTGAAATGTTTGAATATAAAGAAGTTGAAAAGTAGAGAGATAAAAGATCATCTGATTTGTCATGGTTTTAATACGAGTTACAACCCTTGGATTTTCCATGGTAAAACTGGATAGAATGTTACTGATGATGATGATTCACAAGATGGTAAATCCAATGGAATTGAAGAAATGATTCACGATATTGCAGCAGAACAAATTGAGATAGAACCGACAGTTGCACGTCTATATGGTGATGCTGAAAAACCATTATATCCTGGTTGTACAGATTTTACGGTTTTTTTGGTGGTGTTAAGATTGATTAACCTGAAGGAAAAACATGGATGGAGTGACATAAGTTTTACAGAGCTTCTACAATTGATGAAAGTCATTATTCCAAAAGATAACGATCTTCCGGATTCACATTATAAGGACAAGAAAATATTATGCCTGATGGAATTGGGATACAAGAAAATACATGCGTATCTAAATGACAGTATTATATATAGGAAGGAATATGAATTTTTGTCAGAGTGTCCTAAATGTGGGACATCACGGTATAAGGTGAAAGAAAAATCACAGGCTGATGTAGAGATTACAAAGATCCCTTCAAAGGTATTTTGGCGTCTTCCTATAATTCATCGTTTCAAACGTTTATTTGCTAATTCACATGATTCAAAAAGGTTAAGATGGCCTATAGATGAGGGGTTATGTGATGAAAAAATACGTCATCCAACTGATTGTCCACAATGGAAGAAAATTGACGAGCAGTATTCTACATTTGGAAATGAAATTAGAAATCTCAGACTAGGGTTGTGCACAGATAGAATGAATCCATACCGAACCCTTAGTAGCACACATAGTTCATGGAGTGTTTTAGTGGTAATTTATAACCTATCTCATGAAGTTTGTATGAAGTGTAAATATTTCATGTTGAGTATAATGATCTCTGGTCCGAAGCAACCCGACAATGATATTGATGTTTACTTGTTACCATTGATTGATGATTTGAAACTTTTATGGGATGATGGTATTAGGGTGTATGATTCTTATAAAATGGAATATTTTCAACTGCATGAAGTGATTTTGTTCACTATAAATGACTTCCCAACATATGGAAATTTTTCTGGATACAGTGTTAAAGGCCATAAAGCATGTCCAATTTGCGAACAACAGACGTCATATTGTCAATTGCAACATGGGGGGAAAACAGTGTACATGGGTCATCGAAAGTTTTTGCCTATAGATCACCCTTATCGAAGATTAAAAAAGGCATTCAATGGCTCACAAGAATTTGATATTGCTCCAAAACCTTTATCCCCTAATCTATATTTTGAGAGGGTGAAAAACCTTGATGTGATATTGGGAAAGACACATAAATATGGTAATGATAGATATATTTGGAAGAAAAGGTCAATATTTTTTGAGCTACCATATTGGAGATATCATAAAGTTAAACATAATATTGATGTCATGAATGTGGAGAAGAATATCTGTGATTGTTTGATTGAAACATTGTTAGATATTAAAGGAAAGACAAAAGATGGGTTGAATGCAAGATTAGACTTACTATCAATGGGAATATGTTTGGAGTTAGCTCCCACTCCTAAAGGAAGATGGACATTTCTTCCCTCGGTTTTTCATAAATTATCTAAGAGGGAGAAAATTAGATTTTTTCAGTGTCTTCATGATATCAAAGTGCCTCAAGGTTATTCTTCAAATGTAAAAAATTTTGTCTCCTTGAAGGACTTGAAGTTGATAGGTATGAAATCACATGATTGTCACGTCATGATGCAACAAGTTCTACCAGTTTCATTGTGTGGAATATTTCCCATCTGTGTCAGAAAAATTATAATGAAGTTGTGTTATTTTTTCAATTCAATTTGTAATAAGGCGATTGATGTGAATGCTTTGAGCATTTTGGAAATGGATGCAATTTTTATACTTTGTCAATTGGAAATGTATTTTCCACCAACTTTTTTTGATATAATGGTGCATTTAATGATTCATTTGGTTCAAGAAATAAATCTTTGTGGACCTAAATATCTTCGTTGGATGTATCCTTTTGAAAGGTATATGAAAATATTGAAGGGGTATGTTAAGAATCCATATCGACCTAAAGCCTCCATTATTGAAAAGTATATTTCTGAGGAGGTTTCAGAGTTTTGTACGAGCTACTTGGCTATGGTGCAGCGCATAGGTTTGCCTCCATCTCGCCATGAACGAGTTAATAATGAGGGAAATGGGATTCGTGGCTTGAAAGTCAAATCATTGTTAGCTGAACATATGAAGAAGTTAGAATTATACATCTTGAATAACATAGCTAATGTTCAACCGTATATTACATTTCATATTAATGAGTTGAAACAATGTCATCCAAAGAAGAAAGAAATGTGAATTTTGAATGAGCACAACACAACATTTTTGTCATGGTTTAAAAAGACCTTGCTTGGTAGATTAGATGTATCATAGACATTAAAATGGATAGTGGGTGGTCCATGTTTAAATGTGATAACATGGTCTGGTTATGACATTAATGGCTATACATTTCATACGAAAGCTCAGGACAACAGAAGTGCAGTTCAGAATAGTGGGGTATTGGTGTTTGCAGAAGCAATGCATTTTTCGAGTGCTAAGGAAAAAAACCCAATTTCTGTATCAAGTGAATATTATGGAGTGATTGAAGACATATGGGAGGTTTATTACTTTAAAATTAAAGTTCCTGTGTTTAACTGTAAATGGTTTATTGGTAACAACAATGTCAGACATGATGAATTTGGAATGATACTTGTTAATCTGAATAGATTGGAAGACACAGCTGATTCTTTTATAATGGAAACACATGCAATTTTTTTCCATGTAGTAGATCAATCAGATATGCATTGAGCCGTTGTTTTACAATGGAAAAAACAATATGTTGGTGAGGATAAAATTGATGAAGATGCTGATTTATGTGAGATCCCTACTTCCATGGAAATATTAACAGAACATAATGATGAGCATGTTTAAGACATGGTTTGTTCCATAAGGAAAGATCACAACGAAGTAATTTGGGAAAACAATCCATTTGTACATTCCTAAAATTACAGGTAACATATGTTTATTTCTTGTTTATATTTATTTTTTTCATAAAATGTTAGATATTGTAAGTTTTTTTCTTTATTAAAACATGTATTAAAACAAAATAAGTATAATTTTTTGTTTGTTTTAAGTTTGTTTAGTTTACTTTATCATGTTTACCATTACACGAATTATATATCTATTATTTTTGTTCAGTGACAATTACTTTACCATGTTTACCAGGTTTACCATTTTTACCATGTTTACCATCTTTACTATCTTTACCATCTTTACCATTGTTTAACATGCTTACCATATTAAAAATGTTTACTATTACGTAACTTAGTACAATTTTCTATTTTCTCAATTACAGTAGTATTAAAATATTTGAATTTGTATATTTGTGAACTAATGTTTGTTTTTTTGATTTGAAGGATAATGAAATATCATTCAGTTGATCAACCACATGATTCTGGAGATGAGAATATTGGTCATACCTCTGGGTAGGAACATTCACATGATCTTCTTGATGTTCCCCAATCTTCCTCATGTGCTCCTATTACGACAAGAGTTCAAGAGTTGGTAAATGTGGGTGCACACGTTTACTAAAATTATCACTTGCCCATATGCAGGATCAGAGGATAATCGTTGAGTTTGATGATGATGATATTCCTAGAGGTCTAAATGCAAAAGATTTAAAGAGTTTTATATCAACTTAGGCTAAGAGAAAATAAGCATTTTGTATGATGAATGGATAAGTGTGGATAAAGAGATAATCTATCAGTTGTGGGAGATGATTTTGGTAAGATCTTTTTATATTTTTTGACTATTATTTAAATGTTTCTAGTATATATAATATGTTTAACATCTTCTTCATTAGATGACATTTGATATTCCTGGAACTGGAGGAGTCAAAAAGAAATGCTTATCGATGGATGCCAGGAGATTGAGGGATTTCAAATCAAACCTCTCATCTGATTTAATTTTTGGTCATAGGAGTCATGACAATCCATGTCGTATATATCCTTTTATAGATGAAGACACATGGAGACAGTTTTTTGAAAGTAGAAGAAAAGAGTCATTTTTGGTAAGGGTAATATAAAATTTTATAAGATTTCTTATATAAATGATTTTATTAATGTTTTGTTAATGATTTATTATTCTTAATTTATAGCAAAAAAGGAAAGATCATTAGGATATCCAATCTAAAAATGTATACCCTCATAGTTTATCTCAGGGAGGGTATGCATTTTTAGAAGAAAAATGATGGCAGAAAAATTTCAAAAACTAAGAGTTGAGACTTCTAGCTCTGGAGAGGTGGCCCCTCCATCCCCTCTATCTAGACATGAAAAATGGAAGAGAGCTCGAATGGGAAAAAAGGGAAATATCTTTCAGAATAATCGAGAATCGTAGCTGAGAGGAGTTTAAGATATCTCTTTTATTTATTTTAAGTTAACTATTTTCTTCATATAATTTCAATCATTACAGAAATGTTCAATTAATTAATACAGGACTCTCTTGAGGAGCAGAGCTCATAGGGGGCATTTACAGCTACTGGGAGGCAAGATGTTTTATCTTTAGCATTGAGAAATCTCAAACATCCTGGTCATGTAAGAGGATATCCAGCAGGTGTATCGGTAAGAAAAGTGTTGCACGTTCTTCAACTTCTAATGTTGAGGGTGTTTATAAAAAAAATAGAATCCTTGGAGGCTGAAGTTCATAATATTAATGCGACAATGGAGAAAAATATTAGATCATCGGTACAGTCTATGTTTGCAGACATGCAAAGGAAATTTCATACTGTAGCTCCCACTCCTCCACCTCCCCCTGCAGACCCCATTATTTATCCTCCACCTCTCCCAGTAGCTCCCACTTCCCCACCTCAGCCTGCGGACACCATTTTTTATCCTACTCCTCCGTTGTAGCTTCCTACTTATTGCGAGTTGTATTTTGATGATCCTCAACATCATATAGTTGCATATGGGTTGGTATATTGTATAGGAGATACAGTTCATCATCAACAATTAGAGGTATAGAATCAGAGGGTCACTGTACAAGATATTATAGATAGATCAGCTCGAGTACCATTACCTACAGATGAGGTGACAATAGTTGGACATAGTATCGGCCATTTTTCAATTTGGCCATCCAGACTTCTTCGACTCATTACCATAGAGGTATGAATGTTATATCTATTTTTTTTATTTTTTTTATTAAAGTTGTTTTATCATTTGAAAACTAATATATTTCTCTATTTTTTTATAGGAATACTTCAAAGGTAAAGAAATACTGTATAGACAAAAACAAAGACAAATTGCTATGAAATCAGATACAGATTCTAGTAGTCTTGACAGATTGTCAAGATATTCAAATTTTTTGGTAGGTCATTATGAGTTTCCAATGGAAGCTCATGTTTGTGGACGTGCAATAACTGTGGGGATTATGAAAAATGATATCATGGAGCTTGTTACTGGAGATAAGTTGGGCATCAACGTGGTGCAAATTTTTTCCATGTAAGTCTTAACACATTTTCCCTGCGTTATATTTATTAAAAATGTATACTTATGTCTGTTTTTTATTAGGTATCTTTATAAAATTTGTGTGAGGAATGAGGTGATAGATGTATATGGATTCATGGACCCGCAATTGATTTCACCTGAAGCATGTGCATTGGATGAGGAACAAAGAATGCTTTATATTACTGAAAGACTTGAACAGAATATAGTCACACAATGTTGGATGATGCCTTTTTGTGAGAGGTATGAAACACATCTCTCTCAAAGAGTTCATTATATTTTAACATAAAAAACCACTAACCTTAAATTTTCTTTTATCAGTGATCATTGGATGTTAGGTGTTTTTTTCCCAAGGGAGAAAACACTTTATTGGATATGCTCTGTCAATGATGATGTGTAGGAAAGTTTTATGAATATATAGAAAAAGTAAGTTTCAATTTCTCAATAGTTTTATATATTATAATTAATTTTAAATTTACCACATTCGTATTATTTTCTATCAGGGCATGGGTCTACTTTTGAAAAAACACAAAGAAAAGGAGTGCAAAGATCAAATATGTACATGCAAAGGTAAATATCCATTTATAATTTGTACTTCTTGGTTTATTACATAAAAATAATATATTAAATTTACACTAATTCAAACAGAATTTTCATGAACAACAAGTCGTCATCGAATGCGAATATTATATGTTAATATTTATGTATGAAATAATAACAACTGGGACAGTTGTGAACTTTGACCTAGTAAAATTTCCTTTTAAACTTTTCCATAATATTTAAATTTGATTTATTCATTATACACTTTAATAACTATCCTTTTAATTTGTAGCTATTTGATGAACCTCAAACCTATACTGCTCAAGACATCAAACACTTACAAGTGGAGTGGTCAAATTATTTTATAGGTTTGATTGAATTTTAGTTATTTGTAGTGTAAAATTTAATTTTGAATATTGTCGTTGTAATTGTGTATTTGGTAGTCATTTAGGTTGGATTTAGTTTTTTTGAAGTTGAAAGTGTAAGTTTTGAATGTTATATATGTGAATGTTTAATTTTTCTATACTTCATGTTTTGGTCTACTTATGATGGTTTTTCTGGTATGGATTCTGGTCTGGGGGGGAGGGGTTCCAAGGGTGTGGGGGGTGTTCAGTGGGGTGGGGGGGGTGTCTAGGGGTGTGGGAGGGCTGTCCATGGGTGTGGGAGGGCTGTCCAGGGGTGTGGGAGGGTTGTCCAGCGGCGTGCCCCCCGAGGGGGTGTCCAAGAGGGTGTGTGTGTGTGTGTGTGTGGGGGGGGGGGGGGTTGTACAGGGGTGTTTGGGACTGTTCAAGGGTGTGTGTGGGGGGGGGGGGGCTATCCAGGGGTGTGGGAGTGCCCTCTAGGGGGTGGGAGGGTATACATGAAGGTGGGGGGGTTGTCCAGGGGTGTTTGGGGCTGTCCAGGGGGTCGGGGGGAAGTCCAGGGGTGTGGTGGGGGCTGTCTAGTGGGGTGAGGGGGGGGGGGGGTGGGAGGGCTGTCCAGGGGTATGGGAGTGCTGTACAGGGTGTGGGGGGTATACATGAGGGTGGGGGGGTTGTCCCGGGGTGTTTGGGGATGTCTAGGGGGTCAGGGAGCAGTCCAGGGGTGTGGTGGGGGCTGTTCAGTGGGTGGTGGGGGATATCCAGTGGGGTAAGTTTTAAATGTTATCAATGTAAATGCTTAATTTTTCTTTGTTTCTTGTTTTTGTCTACTTCTATTTTTGTGGTACGAATTCTTGATTTGGTTTCTGGTTGTTTCTGGGGATATCAGAGGACTGCATTACATTTAAAAAAAATTGGTCTTTCATGTCGGTTATTTTATAACCAACGTGATAAAGGAATGGGGAAGGGTTTATCACGTTGGTTATTTGAATAACTGACGTGATAAACACCTGCGGAATGGTTTATCACATCAGTTATTTCATAACCAATGTGATAAACCCACCCCGGACTGGTTTATCACGTCAGTTATTATATAACCGACGTGATAAACCATTTCCCAGGCCTTTTATCACGTCGGTTATTTAACAACTCACGTGATAAAACCGCCCCAAACATGTTTATCACGTCGGTTATTATATATCCGACGTGATAAACCATTTCCTAGGGGTTTATCACGTCGGTTATATAATAATCTTCGTGATATAGCCGCCCCCCCGGTTTATCATGTCGGTTATTATATAACCGACGCGATAAAATCCCCCGCACTATTTTATCATGTTGGTTATCTAATAAACAACGTGATAAAACCTCACCCCCTGGTTTTTTCACATCGTTTAATTAATAACCGACATTATAAACACCGCGATGTTATGTTTTTTACGTCGGTTTTTAAATAACCGGCGTAAAAAATAATATTTATAACGTCGCCCGTATTAACGTCGGCTAAAAACCGACGTAAAAAATGAAAAATAACCGACGTAAATAATGTTTTCTACACTAGTGTCTTATATAAATATATCCATATTTATAATACCATATATGATCATTTAATTACAATATTTTACCCTTTAATTGTTAGTATTTTGTTCCTTGCACTGTTTTTGGGTGAGTTCTTTACATGTTTTCCATGATCAGTTCATGATGGATATTATTGTCGATTAGAAGTGAAACTCCAGAATTTCAATGAAGTGGTATTTAGATATTTTTAGAATCCATAAATTATACCATTTTTTAATTTTAATTCTGAAATGAATATGATTCATAAGTTAAAACATTAATGATGTTCGGTTAGATCATTTTAGTGGTTCTTCGATAATAACGACCTCATTTTGTTTTATAAATTAAAACAATGTGTACAAAATAATTAAAGAACCATGGATGAGAAATAATACATATATTATAACCTGTTTCAACCATAAAAATGGTTTCGTGACCATACTTGAAGTAAATAAAATAAATTCAAATCACATCGTCCATGATGTCGGTAAATTGACACATCACGAACGGTGTTTAAATTCCTTGAATAAGTGGGAGAGGAGAAAAAGAATAATGATGAATTTTAATGAACATGAGAAAATCCAGAATATAAAATATTCTATATCTTTCTTTCCTTCTGGATAAGAGGAGGTGAGGAAAGAAGAATAAAAGAAAGGAACTCAAAATAAAAGAAGAGTTGAGAAATCCCTTATGAAATTTTGGCAGGCTAACGATGTCGCTTAAAATTTCATAAAATATTTTGATGAGAGAAAAGGGGTATCTCATAATTCTTACATAATATGGGTATTAATTGTAATATGAAATATAATATCCCAACATAAGCCAAAGGGAATGAAAAAGAATAACATAAAATGAATGAAAAGAAAGAAAATAAATGAGGATGTTTACCTCTTGATCTCTTCTCTTTGAGATCCTTCTTAAGGCCTTGGGTTTTGGCCTTTGTGTGAGACCAAAAGCTCTAGGATGTGGGGAATAGCTTTGGTAGAAGTATTGGGTAGCACTTAAGTAAGGATAAAGGCTTGAGAGGTGTGGGAGGAAGAGGGAAACGAGGGTGGTATTTATAGTGGAGGGGAGAGGGTATTTTTCATTATTTTAATTATTATTATAATATTTTTCCTCAAGACTATGAATAGTCTTAATTAATGTGACCCCAAATAGTAATAATGGACTATGAGTTAAAAAAAGTGGCCTTACATCACTTATGATGTCATAAATAGCGTATTTCACTGATAATTTGAATATACTGTATTTTACCGTATTTCACTATTCATTGAAAATTCCAGAATTTCAGAAAAATCCCAAAAAAATCACCCTTACCATTTTTTGATGTGTAGAATTTAGAAATGAAGTGCATTTTTTTGAAAATAATTTTCTAAATATTATTAATTTAATTTTTAAATAAAATCATACTTAATTAAAAAAATTAATAATTTAAAAACTATAACTGCTTTTATATCACATTGAAAAATTAATCAAGATGTCATTATCTTAAATCCTTAAGAAAATAAAATAATAATACAATTTACTATTCATTTTTGGAGTTGGTGGCCTATAACCAACTACATTGTACTTTATTCATTAATAAATACCTTATCACATCTTGATTGTTCTTCTGCGTGACAATGCATGTGATAATGTCCTAAGAATAGTTGTTGCATTAAAGGGTCATAGTGGATCCCTGCTATGATGAGAACCCAAAAGTGCCATAACACTGTTCTTGAATATATTTTATATGGCTGAATGATGTTATTTGAGGGACACAAATAATACATGCCATTAGAGGTGAGGACTCATAAAACATTGAGGCACCTTCTCATGGTGTGCGCCCTTGGTAATGTCCAGGAGGATATTATGAGAACGAGACCCGCCAGTAGGAAATCCACATTTCATAGTGTCATTGGATGTTTCTATCTATGGATGTGTGTATTGGTCCTTAGACTTTAATATTATTATTAATGAGTATCACAACTCGCGAACTTAGATGTATTAATGAAAACTGTGACGACACACTGTTCGCAGCGAGGTAGGATACGTTGGGTGCGTCGCGAGTGATATTTCATTAATATATAACACGAGAAAGGATTTGTACCTTCTATTCCATAACAGAAGTAGATGTATCAGGACCTTTGATGGAATTTATATAGCCTAAATAAATCCATGACCATGGTGAGGAATGGGAAAGTTCAATTCTGGAAATTCAAAGAAAGAATAATTGATCACATGGGTTGATGGCACTAGCATGCAACTCACTTGATATGAGATATCTAGAAAAAGGGATTAAATTACACGGTAAGTGTTCGTAGGAGGTGACACGTCATTGCGGCGTTAAATTCTTTCACTATGGGTGCCTTGGCGTGTTGCTAGACACTAACCTTGGACTTTAGGTAGGATCCGCCTAATGCCACTAAGAAAGATCCCTAGAGGGTCACACCCTAAGTGTGTCCAAGTATCTCAGTTAAATATTAATTTAACAAGTTAAATAAAGATTATTCCCGATTATGGTTTAATAATTATTTAAGGATGCCAGATCGCATTTATTTCGACACTAGTTATTCGAGAGAATATATTGTCGGCAAAATAATATATTTATTAGCGAGTAATTCAGTGATATTTATTTTAGAAATAAATATCCATTATTCAAGGTCTAATAAATGTGGTGGAAGAAATAAAGAAAAATATTATTTATTTAATTAAATAATATTAGGTGTAATTCTCTGGGCGCATGTTAGGTAATAATAATAGTCAACTGTTATTATTAGACATGGGGTATTACTAAGAATTAAATGAAATAAATAAATGCTTTTGGGTAATTAATTAATTTTATTATTCTATGTAATTAAAAATCCCAATTATATATTTCTAATTAGCCTAGCCATTTTTTGTGGTTGTGCACAACAAATTTGGAAAAAATCTCAAGCCATGAGAGAATTATTTTTCCACCAAGAACACTCTCAAGCTATGAGAGAGAGGTCCACCTCCACCGGATCAAGGCGATCGAATGCGGACATCGCAAGCGAAGACCCTTCTGCACTAGCACCCAGAGATCCCTTCGACGATGTCCAAAGATACGTGAAGCAAGTGTGGATCACCGCTAGAGGAATCCTACACTTGGATTCTATGATGCAACGATGGATCACATCGGATCGTGACTGTAAACATAAACAGATAAAGAATTCCATCAAGGTAATTATTGTCAATTAATTAAATTAATTATAACCAATGTATGATGATCTTATATATGGTTCCAGGACTCCCCTCTTTCTTTTTCTTTTTTCGTTCTATTCCGAATATCCTGTGTTTTATTATCGTGATAGATCTCAGATTGATCATTGTTAATGCTAAAATTAAAGTTGGGTACACCCACCAACGCACTTCCGCTGTGCCTGGAACCTACAAGTGGTATCAAAGGGAGGTTATATCGTTTATTATAATTATTTAGTTTTTAGTTGGTGATTTACGCATTTAATAATTTAGTTGTTTCAATTCAAGTTAATCGTTCTTTAAATCTGAATCTCGAGATCTGTTCCTCCTCTCTCATTTCTCGTTAACCTTACAAAAATGATTTTTTCATTTAATTTTGATTAAAATAAAATAGAGGATCTCATCCAGAGGTACCAAACGTTCCGGGTCATCCAACACCATAATACATGGCATTTATTTGGAAGTACACACCGTTTAGTCTAGGTTCAATGCATCGGACTGATCCACCAAATAAGGCTGTGTACTGGAGTATTCCTAAGTTATAAATGACACAGTGTGTTGACCAGGAATAGGTGGCACATGGTTTTCATATTACACACCATGTGGCCCATAGAACACGGCGTGTAATCCCTTCGGGCTAGGATTGGACCGTGTACCCCGTACACAGCTTGCCCGGCTAGAAACCATGTAACACAGATACTACACAACGTGTGTCCCACTGAACACACTGTGTACTCCAAAAATTTCTGAAGTACATCTACACGCCATGTCCCCAGGCGTGTAATTCAGATGGATGGTGAACAAAAGTACACGCCGTGTAGTCGGAACTACACGCTGTGTACTCATCCAAATTACACAGATTTATTAAAATTTATTATTATATTATAAAAACCCTTGAGACGTGTACCATAGTGTAGACATAAAGCTAAGACACAACATGTGATAGGTGTTATATATATTTTTGTTTAATTTAACATCTGCATAATGTTCATTTATACTTATTGGGTAGTTATGAATGAGAATTCATTGCATTGACTCCAAGGTACAAGTTACATACAAAGATAATTTTAAATGAATTTATTTGTTTAAAATTATGATAGATGAGAATCTCAAAGAAATTAAGAAAAGGGTTTAAGATAAAAGGATTGATTAATTAAAGATGATTAATTGATTTGAGCGTGATTTACCTTAAACAAGAATGATTAAATAATTGAATGATAGTTTTATTTAAGCGTAAATATCATTGCATGTATGGATGATCATGAGTTAGACCAAGACCTTTGTATGCGAATGGTTTCTTTTAATTTATTTAAATTAAATTTGTTGGCCTGTGAGCCTTCTCCTCATTAATATGTAGCTCTTTCACGCCCAAGGTATATTTTATGTAAAAAAAACCCTTTTTACCCCTCACCTGCATGTGAGATAAATGAATATGTAATGGATGGAGCTCTCAATCTAGTGGAGGCGGCCCAAGTTAGGAGCCAAGGTGAAACCAATCCAAGGAGATACAAAGGTGGACAGGTGGAAAGCTTTAAACAAGAACCCGAAAGGTTCAAGGTGTTTCTCCCCTATGTATTGGGTTAGTTTATCAACTACTAGATAAAATAACCAATAGAACAAGCCCATGATCATACTATTTATTTTATTTCTGTCAGTTTCATGGTTTATTTATTGTGGTAGTGTTTCCACGATCACACAATTAATGAATTAAACAAGAATGCAAGATGGAACTAAAATAAGACCGGATTATGCATAAAATATTATCTTAGAAATGGTTAATCACTTATGTATATCCCAATTAATATTAAAAGTCATGCAATCAAAGATAATAAAATGGAAATTTACGTATAAGGATAAACTACCTCAAAGAAATATTAAGTCCGTACAACATTCCATAATCTTAGTTAGAATCGAACCATAGTTCAAAGTGCTTGACAAACCTTAGTTGAGGTCATTTCAATTATCGGGGAATTCTAATTCAAGGTTTTGGGTTGACTTTACTTGGTTCACATCAAGGGTTGACTGCCACAACAGGACTTGGTGTGACCAATTGGCAATGGTTGAGGAAATCCAAAATAAAAGGATTTCAGGATTGGGGAGTCCACTCAATGGATCAAGGAGCTGTGAGTTAATGCAGTCGGCGTTTGGAATATTCCCTTCAAGTTGCTTAACCAACCCTAGTTGGGGTAATGAGAAGGGAAATATGGATCCTTGCCACTAGAATATTCAGTCAACAGAATATTCCGAATTCAATGGTGAGGGCTATTGGATTTCGATAAAATAGTGGGAGACTAATAAGTATTAATTTATTTATTTGTCTCATTTTTATCATAATAAAGTAATAAACCTTTTCTTATCTTAATTTGTAAAAATTTCAAGAAAATGACTTCAAAAATATCATTGCGAACCATACTCGATAAGGAAAACCTTCTCAATGGAACCAATTTCAAAGAGTGGCAGAGGCGTTTATGCGTCATCCTTCGCCACGAGAGGAAATTTTATGTGATGGAAGAGCCTATTCCAGTTGCGCCTAGGAAAGAGGCCAATGATGGGGAATTATCTCTCTATATGAAACATATGGATGATTCCACATATGTCCAATGTTTCATGATATCGACCATATCTAATGAGCTCCAAAAGCAACATGAAAACATGGACGCTTATATCATGATGTCTCACCTTAAGGATCTCTACCAAGAGAAGGAGAGATAGGAGAGATATGAGATCTCCAACGCTTTTTTTATAATTAATCTTGGAGAGTCCACTCCAGCTAAGCCTCATACAGTCAAGCTTATTGGCTACATTTAACGCCTAGACATCTTAGGGATTAAGTTCCTAGATGAGTTGCGTATAGATCTCATCCTATCATCACCGCCTAAGACCTTATCTAGATTCATTGTCAACTACAACATAAGCAACAATGAGAAGATTCTATCAGAACTTCTGACCTTAATTCGCCAGGTAGATAAGGACATGGGGCATGAAAAACCCATAGTTCTTATGGTGAATAAGAACAGGAAGGACACGACAAAGGGGCCAAATACTTATAAACGGTCTGAATCCCCCAAGCGTCATCCCTCCAAGAAGGGGAAGATCCAGAGGCAGGGCAAGGAATGGGAGGCAGAATGTTTTTCATGTGGCAAGAAAGGCCATTGAAAGAGGAACTACACCCAGAAGCATGGGGATGCTAAATGTGCATTCATTATCGAGTGTAATCTTTCCATTTCTACACATTGGGTATTAGATACAGCCTATGGGGATCACATCTGTATTCAAATGCAGGAACCAATTAGATTTATAAATATTTATAGAGGAGAGGTGGATCTTTGAGATGCCAATGGCACGAGGCTGGATGCGTTATCCATTGACGATTACCACCTCTCATTGCCGATTGGGGTGATTTTGGTTTTACATAACTGTTATTATGTGCCTAGTGTTACCAATAACATAATTTCTGTATCTTGTTTAGATATGGATGGATTTATTTTCATGTTTGAAAATAAGGTTTTTCTCTTTTATAAGAACAACGTATGTTATGGTATGACACATTTAAAAAATGGTTTGTATGTATTAAATTACGAAAACCAAGTGTTGGAAATCAATAACGAAATAGAATCACATTACTCATACATCACCCAGTTGTGGCATCACCGTCTCGGTCATGTAAACAAGAAGCACTTGACAAAGCTCTGCCAAGATGGATATTTATACTCTACCGAGCTAAAACCACTTGATAAATGTTACGCTTGTTTACAGGGTAAAATGACTAAGCTTCCCTTTGGTGGACAGGGTTAAAGGACCATAGAGCTTCTAGGATTGGTTTACAAAGATGTGTGTGGACCATTTCTAGTAGAAGCTAGAGGTGGATATTCTTACTTCATTACTTTTAATGATGATTTGAGTAGATATGACTATGTCTACTTAATGAGGTATAACTCAGAAGCCTTATAGAAATTTAAGGAATTCAAGAATGAAGTAGAGAATCATCTTGGTAAGAAGGTAAAGAATATTTTATCAGATCGAGGTGGAGAATATCTGAACCAATAGTTCATCAATATTCTACGGGAGTCTGGGATTCTATCTCAGCTCACTCCTCCTTATAAACCATAGTGGAATGGTGTTAGTGAAAGGAGGAACCACACCTTGTTGGACATGGTGAGGTCAATGATGAGTCATGCAGATCTTTCATTATCCTTTTGGGGATATGCATTACAGACTGCAGGAATTTATTGCAATGGCGCCGCACTCTCCTGGGGTCCCTCTCTCTCGATGCTACTTTTTCTAGGGTTTCCTTCTGGAATCCTCCACGGCAGTGTTGGCGATGTATCCAAGCTCCGGCGTGCTTCTTCTCCTTTCCTTCATTATGTATCCTCTCTCCCAGTTTCTCTTTCTCAGAGTTTCTTTCTCTCAGCACTTCTTTTTCTAGGGGTTCCTCCAGAATCCTCCTTGGCGGCTTGGTCGACGCATCGTTGTTCCACAGCGTTTCTTCTCCTCCCTTATGAAGTTGGTTGTTTGATGCTGATGCCCTAAGATGTTCTTCTCACTACTTTGACCTCAAGTTACCCAGTGCCTCTCTAGGTTGGATTTGGCGCAGTGGTTCACGAGATTTTGGGTTTTGCGATTCGGTGGTCGATGTGTCTTATGGAGCTACCTGGGTCGATTTTCTTCTTCTTGTAAGGCTCCTAATTTTTTTCCTCTCCAACAAAGTTACCATCGTTCGGAGCCCTCGGATGCTCAAACCTCTACCCTGAACTCATGTTCCACCGCTTCTTTCCTGGTCGGATCTTGAGCAGTGGTAACATTGAAGTTTTGGGAGATTTGGGTCGGCAGCCGTCAGTGTTCCAGGTGCATGAATTTCAGCATTGGTTTTGGTTCTTTCGGTTTTCTTCCTCACAATTTTGGTGATGTTTTGTGTCTCCTTATCGATGGTCAATTTTCTATTCGGTGGGGTTCGATTTGTGTTTCTGGTTGTACTGGTGTTTGGTTTTTTCTGGTTCACTGGGGATCGACGATGACTTGGTGCAGTGCCATGTTCTTCAATGGGTTCAATAGATTTTATTCTTTTTCTGCCTGGTTCTCGTGTTTTGTTTGCTACTAGATGATGGGGATTAACGACGTCTTGGTTTACGGTGGCTCCGGTGGTCTCTGACAGTCTTCTGTGTCATTTGTGTTTTTGTTTAGATGTGGCGAGCTTGCTCTACAATGGTGGTTTACGGTGGTGGAAGATGACGGTGGTCTGAGATTTGGTGTTTACGGTGGTGATGCTCTCCGGTGACCGGTGTGGTGTTAGGGATGACGGTAGAAGTAGGATGGATGATAACGATGGTCTAGTGATGATGATGGCAGAATACATAACATGACTTTGGTAGTTGTGGGTACACTTGGCTCGAGGTCTCCTTGGATAATCTGAAGTTTTTGAATTTTGTACTTTGATGCTTGAAATATGTATCCCACCTTTTGTGTTTTGGTTACCACTCACCCACAAAGAGGATTATTTGAAAATAAAAAAAAGGCTTTTGATCCATTACAGATTGTAGCATACACATTAAACCGAGTACCAACTAAGGCGAAAAATGGAATTCCCTCCGAGTTACGGAATGGAAAGAAACCCATTTTTCTGCACACACGTGTATAAAGATGCAAGGAGTTTTTTAAGGCCTTCTCAGGCAACAAACTAGCACCTCGGGGCATGAGGTGTATATTTATAGGATATCCCATGTAAACGAAATGATATTACCTATATAACCCTTTAGACAAGAAAGTGACCATCGCCAAACAAGCCATCTTTCTTAAGAGGGAGAACATCCTCAAAAAGGATAGTGGGAGAAAGATTGACTTCGATGAAGTTAATGCTCAAGATACACAGGAGTTGGTACATGAACAAATTCCACAAGTCCCCATAGAAGAGGTTTAGAAACACAAGTACTGTATAGGAGCTCAAGAGAGGTAAGGGAACCAGAGAGATTTGGTTTCCTAGTCACCGAGGATGGTGAATCATTATTGTTGGATAATGATGTACCTATCTCTTATAAGGAAGTATTAGAAAGTTTAGAAGCTGCAAGATGGCTAGAATCTATGAATTTTGAGATGGATTCCATTTATCAGAACCAAGTCTGGGTTCTGGTCGATGAGCCAGTTGATGTAAAGCCTGTTGGATGCAAATGGGTATTAAAGAAAAAACTGGACATGGAAGGTCAAGTTAGAACCTATAAAGCAAGGCTAGTGTCTAAAGGATTCAGACATCGTTAAGGAATTGACTATGATGAAACCTTCTCGCCAATTTCCATGTTTAAATCCATAAGAATCATACTTTCCATAACAGCTTACCATGACTATGAGATTTGGAAAATGGATGTCAAAATAGTATTCCTTAACGGGAACCTTCAAGAATATGTCTATATGAAACAACCAGAAGGGTTTACGACACCAGGTGAAGCCAAACGGGTTTGTAAGTTGCAGAAATACATTTATGGATTAAAGAAATCATCCAGGTCATGGAACATATGATTTTATGAAGCCATAAAGGTCTTTGGTTTCATTAAGAATGAATGTGAGCCATGTGTTTATAAGCGGTTTAATGGGATTGTGATCATTATCCTAGTAGTATATGTTGATGACATATTTCTTATTGGAAATGATTTACTAGTCTTACAGTCAGTTAAGGACCGGTTGAACAAGTGTTTCTCCATGAAGGACTTGGGTGAAGCAGCCTGCATTCTAGGGATCAAGATCATTTGTGATAGATCCAAGAGGCTGCTTGGACTAAGTCAGGGTACATACATTGACCAGATACTAAAGAGATTTAGTATGGAACAATCCAAGAGGGGATTGGTTCCAGTGTCACATGGCCTATATCTTTCTAAGAAAATGTGTCCTCAGACCCAACAAGAGAAAGATATAATAAGTAATATCCCATACACTTCGGCTATAGGATCTATCATGTATTCCATGTTATGTACCAGGCTTGATGTTTCCTATGCACTGAGCATGGTATAAAGATATCAAGAAGATCTAGGAGAACATCATTGGACTACTGTTAAGACTATCTTTAAGTATCTAAGAAGAACTAAGGATATGTTCCTGGTGTATGGAGGAGACGAGGAGCTTGTCATCAAAGGGTATGATGATGCTGGTTTTTAGACATATCAGAATGATCTGAAGTCACAATCTGGATATGTTTTCTGTCTTAATGGAGGAGCTGTGTACTGGAAGATTACAAAGAAACCAGTTGTCATTGATTCTACAGTGAATTCTGAATATATAGTAGCTTCTGATGTAGCCAAGGAAGCCGTCTGGATTCAGAACTTTGTCCAGGAGATTGATGTGGTTCCTAGTAGTAAAGATCCTATCATGTTGTATTGTCATAATACTACAGCGGTGGCTCTTGAAAAATAACCAAGGTCACATCAACGAACAAAGCACATACTTTGGAAGTATCACCTTTTGAGGGATTTCTATCAAAGAAGTGAATTTGTAGTGAGTAGAGTGTCCATGAAAGAGAACATGGTAGACCCCATGACTAAAGTCCTATCTCAGCAGAGGCATGAATATCATGTGAGAGCTAGCGGGTTAAAGGTTTTTAGTAGTTGGCTCTAGTACAAGTCGGAGTCTGTTGGAGTTGGTGGCCTAGAACCAACTACTTTATAATTTGTTCATTAATAAATATCTTATCAAATCTTGATTGTTCTTCTACATGACAATGCATGTGATAATGTCCTAAGGGTAGCTGTTTCATTAAAGGTTCATAGTGGATCCCTGCTATGATGAGAACCCAGAAGTTCCATAACACTGTTCTTGAATATATATTCCATGGACAGATGATGTTATTTGAGGGACACAAATAATACAGGCCATTAGGGGTGAGGACTCATAAAACTTTGAGGCACCTTCTCATGGTTTGTGCTCTTGGTAATGTCCAAGAGGATATTATGAGAACGAGACCCACCAGTAGGAAATCCACATTTCATAGTGTTATTGGATGTTCCCATATGTGGATGTGTATATTGGTCCTTAGACTTTAAGATTATTATTAATGAGTATCACAACTCATGCACTTAGATGTATTGAAAAAAACTACGATGACATGCTGTTCACAATGATGTAGGATACGTTGGATGCGTCACGAGTGATATTGCATTAATAGATAATGCGAGAAATGATTTGTCCCTTCTGTTCCATAACGGAAGTAGATATCTCAGGCCCTTTGATGGAATTGATATAACCTAAATAAATCCATGTCCATGGTGAGGAATGAGAAAGTTCAATTCTGGAAAGTCAAAGAAGGAATAATTGATCACATGGGTTGATGGCACTAGCATGCAACTTGCTTGATATGAGATATCAAGAAAAAGGGATTAAATTACATGGTAAGCGTTCATAGGAGGTGACACATCATTACGACGTTAAATTCTTTATCTATGGGTGCCTTGGCGTGTTGCTAGATGCTAACCTTGGAGTTTAGGTAGGCTCCGCCTAATTCCACTAAGAAAGAGGCCTAGAGGGTTACACACTAAGTTTATCCAAGTATCTAAGTTAAATATTAATTTAACAAGTTAAATAAAGATTATTCCTGATTTTGGTTTAATAATTATTTAAGGATGCCTGATCGCATTTATTTCGACACTAGTTATTCGAGAGAATATATTGTGGGTGAAATAATATATTTATTAGAGAGTAATGTAGTGATATTTATTTTAGAAATAAATAGCCATTATTCAAGGTCTAATAAATGTGGTGGAGGAAATAAAGAAAAATGGAAAAATAAAAGTACACGCCATGTATATTAAATACACATGCCATGTATTTGTTTCTGTGAATTTATAAGAAATAGATATTATTTATTTGAGTAAATAATATCAGGTGTAATTCGCTGGGCGCATGTTAGGTAATAATAATAGTCAATTGTTATTATTAGACATGAGGTATTACTAAGAATTAAATGAAATGAATAAATGCTTTCAGGTAATTAAGTCATTTTATTATTCTATGTAATTAAAAATCCCAATTATATATTTCTCAGTAGCCAAGACATTTTTCGTGGTTGTGCACAATGGATTTGGAAAAACACTCAAGCCAAGAGAGAATTCTTTTTCCATCAGGAACGCTCTCAAGCTATGAGAGAGTGATCCACCTCCACCGGATCAAGGCGATTGGAGGTGGACATCGCAAGTGAATGCCATTATGTGCTAGCACCCAGAGATCCCTTCGGCGACGTCCAGAGATATGTGGAGCACGTGTGGATCACCGCTAGAGGAATCCTATACTTGGATTCTACGACGCAACAACGGATCACATCAGATCGTGACTGTAAACATAAACGAAGAAAGAATTCTATCAAGGTAATTATTTTCAATTAATTAAATTAATTATAACCAACGTATGATGATCTTCTATATGGTTTTGGGACTCCCCTCTTTCTTTTTCATCTTCATTCTATTCTGAAGATCTGACATTTTACTATTATGACAGATCTCATATTAATCGTTGTTAACGCTAAAATTAAAGTTGGGTACACCCACCAACGTGCTTCCGCTACGCCCAGAACCTAAATTCATTAGAGTCATAATACTATTCATATTACTATTCATAAGGGTATGTTACTATTCACCAAAAAATAAGTTGGTTCCATTAGACTCCAAATAACATACTGAACACAATTGTAGATGACCATTTTTTGAAATTCAAAACATAGAAGTGGAAAATATATTTAAAGTCTAGTTAAAAATAACTACTTAAAACAATGTTTCATGCATTTCAATTTATTTATTTATTTTAAAACCTTGGGATGTTACATTATCCCCCACCTTCTGGAAATTGCGTTCTCGCAATTTTATTTACTTATTAAACAAGTGAGAGTATTTTTACCTCTAAGCATTTTCAGACTCCCATGTTGCTTCTTCTACCACGTGGTTTCTCCAAAAAACCTTTACCTAGTGGATTACCTTATTCCGCAGTACTTGTTCCCTTCGATCAAGAATCTGAACTAATTTCTCTTCATAAGAAAGGTTCTCTTCTAGCTAAATTGCTTCTGGGCTCAAAACATGAGTCAAATTTGGCACATACTTCCTCAACATTGAAACATGAAAAATATTGTGCACCTGAGACAAACTCAGAGGCAAATCTACTCTGTATGCAACTGGTCCAATTTTCTTCAAGATTTCAAAATTACTGATGAACTACAAGCTTAGCTTCCCTTTCTTACCAAAATGCATCACACTTTTCCAAAGAGTGATTTTAAGGAAAATGTGGTCACCTACCTCAAAAGAGAAGTCTTTCCTTTTGTTATCTACATAACTTTTCTTCCTGCTCTGAGCTGTCCTCATGTGATGCTAAATTATTGTCACTTTCTCAGCCACTTCCTCTACTATTTCTGGCCCCATCAACTTTCTTTCACCAACTTCATCCCAAAACACTGGAGTCCGACACCACTTTCTATACAAAGCCTCAAAAGGTGCCGTCTGTATACTGGAATGAAAAATGTTATTATAAGAAAACTCAACTAAAGAAATACAGTGATCCCAACTTCCTTGATAGTCCATTGAATAAGATCAAAGCATATCCTCCAATTTCTAAATCATTCATTCTGATTTCCCATATGATTGAGGATGAAAAGATGTACTGAAATTTAAATCTGTGTCCAATGAATTCTAAAGTCCCTTACAAAAATTAGAAGTGAACCTGGGTTCCCAGTCAAATATAATGGAAAGAGGAACTCCATGTAACTTGATAATCTCCTTGAGGTATAATTGAGAAAGATGATCTAAAGACATTGTATCTCGAATAGAAAGAAAATGTGTAGATTTTGTCAGCCGATCAAATCACATTGTTACCTATAGATGTATTAGGTAGTACCACCATGAAGTCCATGGATATATTCTCCCATTTCCACTCTTGCACTTGAAAAGGTTGAAGCATCCCCTCTGGTAATCGCCGCTCTGCTTTAACCTATTGACATGTCAAGCATTTCATGGTAAAATCAGTAATATCTCTTTTCATTACATCCCACCAGTAATACTCTCGAAGGTTTCTATACATCTTAGTACTTCCAGGATGAACTGAAAATGGAGAACCATGAGCTTCACATAATAAATCTTTCTTCAACTAGGAATCACAAGGCACACACAACATTTTTCCAAATCTTAAAACACAATCTTTATCAAGGTTAAATTCTAAAAAATTACCCATTTTAACCAATTCTACCGTTTTCTACAGCTCATGGTCTTCCTTCTGCACTTTCTTAATTATTTCTGATAATTATGACTGCACTGAAACCTGAAAAAAAAAGATGTATTTCCTACACCAAAAACTTCTAAGCCAAAATTCATCAAATCATTAATCAAGGAATCATGTTCCAAATGTAACATGGTTAATGATGTATGATGTTTTTGACTCAAGGAATCCTCCACTTTGTTTGATTTTTTGGGATGGTAATTGATCATGAAATCATAATACTTTATCAGTTCAAGCCATCTTCTCTGCCTCATGTTTAATTCCTTCTGAGTGAATATATACTTCAGACTTTTATGGGCAGTATATATTTGACATTTGGATCCGTATAAATGATGACTACAAATTTTCAAAGCAAAAAACCATAACTGCCAATTCCAAAACATGTGTGGGATAATTTAACTTATGAGGTTTTAGTTTTCTTGAAGCATAAGCAATTACATGATCATTCTACATCAAAATAAAACCAATTCCCTTCAATGAAGCATCACTGTAGATGAAAAACTCACAATTTTGGGAAGAGAAGGCCAAAACTGTAGCATTCACCAATCTATTCTTTAGTTCTTAAAAACAAAAATCACATTCTTCTGTCCAAATAAATTTAACCCTTTTTCTTGTTAACTTAGTTATCGGGCTAGATAACCATGAAAAGTTCTTAAAAAACTGTCGGTAATAACCTACTAATCTCAGAAAACTACGAATCTCTATAACATTTGTAGATCTTGGAAATTCATCAACCACTTTTGTTTTGGCAGGATCAACTATTATTCCATCTTTATTTACAATGTTCCCAAGAAAAGAAATCTATTGCAACCAAAAATCACACTTTCTGAATTTTACATACAGTTTCTTTTCCTTTAAGGTTTGTAAAACAACCCTTAGATATTTTTCCTGATCCTCCTTATTTTTATAAAATACCAGAATGTCATCAATAAATACAATCACAAACTTATCCAATAACTCATGAAATACTCTATTCATAATATTCATGAATACAACAGGTGCATTAGTTAACCCAAATGACAAAACAACAAATTCATAATGCCCATATCTAGTACGAAAGGCTGTGTTTGGGATGTAATCCTCCTTCACCTTCAGTTGATGGTATCTGGATCTCAATTAAATCTTGGAAAATTATTGAGATCTCTAGTGATGATCAAAAAATTCATCGATATGTGGAAAAGGATACTTGTTTTTAACAGTGATGTTATTTAAAGCTCTATAATCAATGAAAAGTATCATGGAACCATCTTTGATTTTAAGTAACAAAACAGGAGCACCCCATGGTGAAGTGTTAGGATTAATGAAGCCTTTATCAAGCAAATCCTACAACTGGGTTTTCAATTCAAGAAGTTCTATTTGAGCCATACGATATGGGGTTTTTGAAATTGGATTCACATCAGGAACTAAGTCAATAGTGAATTCAACTTTCTGATCAGGTATGACACTGGGTAACTCATCAGAAAAAACATCAAGGTATTCATTTACCACTAACACATCATCAATCTAAACAGTTCCCTTGTTTTCAACAATATGAGCAAGATAACTTTCATTTCCATCTTTTAACAGCTTCTCAGATTCCTGATATGTTATCAATTGTATGGGTTCGTTCTTATATACAAAATGAAACTCTTTCTAAAAGACAAATTTTTTAGCTCTACAGTCAATCTTAACATGATAAACAAAAATCCCATCCATTCCCAGAATAACATCAAACACGACTAAGGGAAAACAACAAGGTTTGTAGGTAAATTATTTCCACAAACCACAATAAAAATATTATTATAATTACTCTTTGCTATAATATTTCCCCCTGGTGTTTTAACAACAAGTTTCAGTCTCATTTGTTGAGGTGATATTTCCAATTTACCTAAAAATTTCTCAGAAATGACGGAATGTGTAGACCCCGTATCGAACAAAACTTTAGAAAAATATGAGTAAACAAAAAAATTACCTGATAAAACTTCATTGGTTGGCCCGAAATTTGATGACATAGTCTCAAAGGATCTCAATACACCTTTATTCTTATATTATGACTTCTTTTCATCATTCAAATCACTCTTTGGGCAGAAATTTTCATAATGACCCATCTCACCACATTTAAAACACTTACAGTTTTCTTATTAAAATTAGTCTTAGGATCATTTTCACTACAATATTGGTCCATATGTCCAAATGTACCACATTTAAAACACTTCCTAGGTTTTATAAGACATTCCCCAGGGTGATTCTTTCCACACTTTTCACAAACTGGAAACTGGATTTTCTTACCATCAGATTTCTTTTGTTGATTCTTACCCATCGCTTTCCATCTAGAACTCTTCTTCTCCTTGTTTCAAAAATTCATGTGATCATCAAAAAACTTAATCTCTACCCTCTTATAATATCAGACATGTTTTTCATGACTTTTTAATTCACAGGAGGCCAACACCCTTCGATACCTTGGATTCAGTACTCAGTAAAAGCGGTTGATTTTGCTATTAAGATCCAGAATAAGATTTGGAGAATACCTCGCTAGTTAGGTGAAGTTAGATTCATACACAGCCACTGAATCTTTCTCCTTCTTCTTCAATTCAAGGAATTTATTCTCCATCCTAAGTCTCACCACCTTAGGAAAATATTTTTCAAGGAAAAGACTTTTAAATTCACCCTACTCTAAGGCATCAAAATCCTCTATATCCCTAATATTCCTTACCATTGACCACCACTGATAAGCTTAACCTTCAAAATGATAAATGGAAAGACTTACCTTTTTATTTTCTGAACATCCCATAACATCAAATATCTTTTCAAGGGATTTAATCTATCCTTCATCCGCTACTGGGTCAGAAGATCCATTGAAATCAGGAGGGTGTTGTCTCATAAAATGTTCCACTACTGTCATGTTCCGTTGTGGTACCTCTAGTTGTTTTCTTGCATGGATTCCACCACCATTTATTTCATGTGTTAGCTGAGCCATTACTATCACAAACTACTTAGTTCCAATCCCTACCATTCTGGGCTGCAGATTCAGAAGGATGTTGTTCTGTCGGTGCCTCTCCTCTTTATCTTCCCTATTTCTTTTGCGGACAATCATTATAAACAAACATATCTTATATGAAGTAACATGGTAATATTTAAATTCTATAACATTTCAAATTAATCATAGAGTAAAAATCATTTATTTTATTCTTTTAACATCATCCAAACCTCAAAAGTTATCTAAACCATCCTCTGATACCAACTATAAGGACCCGACCTTATTACAGTACATAATCTTGAATTTGGCCAAGAACATACATTATTAAACATTTAGGATCTTTTCAAGTTTATATTTTTAGATAACTAGGGTACCTTTCACACATAACATACAACATTCATACAATAGGATACTACCAAAAACAATTTCCATTTTTTTTCAAAATATAAAACATTAAAGATTAAAACACGATTTCTTTGAAAAATATTCAAACATTTAACTTGGATTCCTTCTTTGTCTTACACATCTTTATAACCTATGTAAGTCATTTGAAAATAATGGATGAGAAAAAAAAGCTCATTAAGGGATATAAAAATAAGTAAAGAACACATTAGTCAATGAACACTTGTAACGTATGAAATCATTTTCAAAAGACATACTTGTCACCCATATATACTTACTTTGTGAAACATGATATTTAAAAAAGATCCCCAAAAACATAAGAACATAAATATAACCATAAAGGTATCTTTGGGAATTATTTATATAATCTTGTAACCCTCCTAGCTACCTTATAATTTGTAACCCTCACGACTACCTTACAATTTGTGTAACAATCACAGTTACACTTGGAGTAACCATAGGGCCGACCTCCAACGTACACATACCCAATGCATTGGAGAGAAATATAGGTCCCACCCTTAATCATAAAAAATTCCCAAGATCCATAAAATAATCATAGAACATGAATAATAACATAAAAACATTGCTTTTGAATTTTTTTAAAAAAAATTTTAAAAGAAAATTTTAAAAGAAAAGTCCCTTATAAATATAATATAATTGAAGTGAGACTTAATAGAGTGGATTTAATATGTATATAATCTATAAATACATGTAATTAAACATAATATAATCAGAATTAATCACACAAAAAATTTAAATAACACATAAATAATGAAGTATAAGGTTAACCCAAATGATGGAAATCGGGTTAAGAATTCCCTTACCTTGGGTTTTTATTACTTCAAACTCATTTAAACCTCTCGTATAATGGTTAAAATAGAGTTATTATTATCTTAAATAAATAAATACATATTTATAGTACCTTATATGATCATTTAATTACATTATTTCACCCTTTAATTGTTAGTATTTTGTTCTTTGCACTGTTTGTGTGTGAGTTCTTTACATGTTTTCCATAATCAGTTCATGATGGATGTTCTTGTCGATTGGAAATGAAACTCCAAAATTAGAATGGAGTGGTATTTAAATATTTAAATAATTCATAAATTATACCATTTTTCAATTTTAATTCTTAAATGAAGATGATTCCTAAGTTAAAACATTAATGATGTTCGTTTAGATCATTTTAGTGGTTCTTCAATAATAACGAACTCATTTTGTTTTATAAATTAAAACCATGTGTAAAAAAGAATTACAGAACAATGTATGAGAAATAATACATATATTATAACCTGGTTCAACCATAAAAATGGTTTCATGACTAGAATTTATGGAGATAAAGTAAATTGAAATCACATCATCCACGATGTCAGTAAATCGACACATCACAGATAGTGTTAAATTACTTGAATAAGTGGGAGAGGAGTAGGAGAATGATGATGAATTTTGCGTGAACATAAGAACATCTAGAATATAAAAGATTCTAGAGCTTTCATTCCTATTTGATAAGATAATGTGAGGAAAGAAAAAGAAAAGAAAGAAAATCAAAATAAAAGAAGAGTTGAGAAATCCCTTATGAAATTTTGGCAGCCTAACGACGTCGCTTAAAATTTCATAAAATATTTTGATGAGAGAAAAGGGCTATATAATAATTATTAAATAATATGGTAAGTAATGGGAATATAGAATGGTGTATCCCAACATAATCCAAAGGGAATGAAAAAGAATAACATAAAATGAAAGAAAAGAAAGAAAATAAAAGAGGATGTTTACCTCTTGATCTCTTCTCCCTGAGATCCTTCTTAAGGCCTTGGGTTTTGGCCTTTTGGTGAGACCAGAAGCTCTAGGATGTGAGAAATATCCTTGGGAGGATTATTGGGTAGAACTTAGTTACGGCTTAAGGCTTGAGAGGTTTGGGTGGAAGAGGGAAATAAGGGTCGTATTTATAGTGGAGGGGAGGGGGTATTTTTCATTATTTTAATTATTATTATAAATTTTTTGCTCAATACTATGAATAGTCATAATTCATGTGACCCCAAATAGTAATAATGGCATGTGAGTTCGAAAAAAGTGTCCTTAAATCACTTATGATATCATAAATAGTGTATTTAATTGATAATTTGAATATATGTTATTTTACCGTATTTCACTATTCATAAAAAAATTTAGAATTTCCGAAAATCCCAAAAATTTACCCTTACCATTTTTCGATGTGTAGAATTCAGAAATAAAGTCCATTTTTTGAAAATAATTTTCTAAATATTATTAATTTATTTTTTAAATAAAATTATACTCAATTCAAAAATTAATAATTTAAAAACTATAACTACTTTTATATAACATTGAAAAATTAATCAAGATGTCATTATCTTAAATCCTTAAGAAAATAAAATAATAATAAAATTTACTATTCATTAGGGTCATAATACTATTCATAGTACTATTCATAAGGGTAAGTTACTATTCACCAAAAAACAAGTTGGTTCCATTAGACACCAAATAACATACTGAACACAACTGTAGATGACCATTATTTGAAATTCAAAACATAGAAGTGGAATTTTCTTTAAAGGCTAGTTAAAAATAACTACTTAAAACAATGTTTAATGCATTTCAATTTTTTTTAAAACTTTGGGATGTTACAGGGACAACATATATAAATTCAGTAAGAATACAAACAACATCAAAGAATGTATCTATTCTAACTAAAACATTTATCAATCTCAAGAACAAGTAAAAAAAAACCTTATTAGACCTAACAACACTCTCTAAGTGAAAAATATTTCAATTTCCCTCTTTTCTTATGAAATATTTATTTTTATTCTCTGTAAGAATCTTCAATAAAACCCTTCACTTCATTATCCATAGTAGTTTTTCTTTAAAAAAACATTTGTTTCCCAATATTTCAAATACCACTTTACTAATCAACCGGGCCACTCGAAGAGGAAAAATTCCCTTACTCACATATATGTAAATATTATTAATAAATTCCCCTATTTACTTCAGTGCCCCCTGACCTCTTCTACCCAACGAACCCTTGGAATCATTGCCAAGTACCAATAGTCTTGAAATTTACTACGCATATTATACATTGATCCTACAGTTAAACCGAATATCCATGGTATCTTGATAACTTCATCACCCTTGGTCTAACTTTCACCTTAGTCTTAGTATCCATAATCCGATCATCCAGATATCTCAAGGAATGATGAAGAAGACCTTGCATTGCTCGAACAAGCTTCAACTGCACTACCTCCACACCAGACTCCATCGTAGGAACAACAAAACTCAACAACCCCAACTCTTTGAAAAAATTCAGTAAATTCTTTTTACTCATCCAACAACTTAGTTTCTTCCAAAGGCACTTCAATAGTAACTAACATGAATTATTTGTAAGTAAAAGTTCGAAATTAAATCAATATTTCTGCTTTCATGCTCATTTTAATAAATCTAGTTTCTATATCTACTTTTCTAATTCTTTTTGGCTGCCCACATGATTCATGGGACTTCACACTTACATCATGAAACTCCTATATAGTTGGAAAAACTCTCACACTCTCCAGTTTCTCTATCAAGGGATTCAAACATAATCTAGGTATGTGCTACTTTTATCCCCTTACAACATGGTCACTAAGAGAAGCAAAAAAAGTTCGTATATACCCCATGATAATCTAGAGTTGTTGTCATCTAATGTGAAGGTGCAGGTTGCCCCACCACCTCAGCCAGTTCCACTGAGTATACAACAGCTCTACCTACATCTGCAACAACTTACTCTACAGTACCATCTTTGAACTCTTCTAAAAAAATATAATCATTTCTTTCATTATGAACCTCTACGAGTCAAATATCACAAGGGAAACTATCTTCCTCCTCAAAAAATTCTATATGTCTCAAGAAAGGGAAGGTGATTTTATTTTATTTATCAGAAGGAAAAAAAGGTTAGATGATCATCTTCATTCCCTACCTTGTTCGTGTGACTGGTGGAACTCTTGGACTCATAACATCTATGGGATGAGGTTGAGAATGTGAACTAGGAACATGTCACAAAATAATAACATCCCCTTCATTTTTTTTCAAGAAAAAACTCAAAAACTAAGATATTTATTTAGGATGTTCTGAATAGGATTCAAGGTGCTCCTCTATTAGAGGATGCTGAATAGATTACTCCCTCAGTTCCCATGGTTATGCCCACAATTTATGTAATAATGCTTGGTTCTGACTCATGCATTCCACCTGAAACATATAAAAGACATTCATAGATGTTTTAAGATCCTACAACATTGATGAATGAGATTGCATCGAGAATTATAGTTTTGTTTACACACTTATCTCTATTCTGAGCACCCATCCCCAACAATCATCTCTTTCCTGTGTCAACTTATATTTATCATGATAACTAATCTCTTCTTCAGTTCATTATGAGTGTTGATTCCATCGCTCTAGGAGTGAAAAAAAATAATCGTTCCCATGGTGTACAAGTCTCTGGCAGCGAATGCTTCCCCAATGGCAGACACTTCCCCATAAACTGTGTTTCGTAGCATCATCCCATCTCTATAAATCTATAATCTCTTTATTGAGTTCATCAGTTAATAACCTTTCAACTAGAGAACCATATTTCTAGGTTACCACCCTAACAATGTTACAAAATTGATATGACTAAAGAAAGGTGATATCTAATAGTAGAAAGACACTTGTTATTTCTAACATTAGGATTAGGAAATATGGTTACAGTAGAGAAGTAGAAGAAGAAAGAAGAAACTATTAGATTTGGTTCCCTAGAAAAAAACTTCTCTTTTACTTTATGATAACTTATATTCATGGTTTTGAATATTAATAAATTCCTTATCACATCATGGTTGTTCTTCTGTGTAACATTGTATGTGATAATATCCTAAGAGAAGTTATCGCACTAAAAGGTCATATCAATTCCCCACTACAATAAGAACCCATAAGTGCAATGAATCTATTCTTGAATATATGTTCTATGGCCATATGATATAATTTTAAGGAACACAAATGATACAGGCTATCATGGGTGGATACTTATAGGACTTTGAGGCACCTTATCATGGTGTACGCCCTTGGTATTGTCCAGGAGGATATTATGAGAAAAAACCCACGAGTAAGAAATCCACATTTTTATGTGTCATTGGATGTTCCTATCTACAGACATGTGTATTGGTACTTAGACTTTACAATTATTATTAATGGGTATTATGAGTCATGCACTTAGATGTATTGGTGGAAATCATGACGGTTGATGTTCGCGGTGAGGTAGGATGTATTGGGTGGGTCACGAGTAATATTTCATTAATTAATCATGTGAGAAAGGATTTATCCCTCCCATTGTTTAGTGGAAGATAACATATCATTCCCTTTGATAGAAATGATATATCCTAAATAAATCCATCGTTATAGTGATCAATGGGCAAGCTCTATTTCCATAAATTCAAAGAAAGAGATATCAAGCATATAGGTTGATGGTACTGGCATGAAACCTACTCGATTAGAGATATTGTGATGAAGAAATTATATTACATGGTAAGCGTTCGTATGAGGTGACATGTTATTACGAAATTAACTTCTTTCTCTATGGGTGACTTGACACATTTCTAGATGCTACCCTTGGACTTTAGGATTCTCCACCTAATGCCACTAAGAAAGAGGCCCAGAGGGTCACATAATAAGTGTATCCAAAATATCAGTTAAATAATTTATTATTTAATAAGTTGAATAAATATTATTCCCAATCGTGGTTTAATAATTATTCATGTATGACTGATTGCATTTATTACATCACTAGTTATTTGAGAGAATATATTGTGGGTAGAATAATTAATAAATATTTATTTTCTATTTGATGAATATAATATTTATTTATTTATCATCGAATAGTGCAATGATATTTATTTAATAAATAAATAGTAATTATTCAAGGTGTGATAAATATTGAGGAGGATTGTCAAATCAAGTTTAAGGGTCCTGTGAGAAATAACAATATTGAATATCATTTGATTAAACAATATTTAATTATAACTCTCAAGTTAAGCACATGTCAAGAAATAATAATATTTCTATTATTATTTGACATGAGGGTTTCACTAGGATTAATGAAATAATTAAAGGCACTTGTGAAAATTATTTTATTATTACCCTAGTGAAATAAATTCCCTATTATATTATTCTATAATTATCCAAGGGAAATCCAAGCTTGAAAATGGTGGTGCATAATTAATTGGAGAAAAAAACTCTCAATCCCAGAGAGTAATTATACTCTAAGAATTCTTTAAAGAATGAGAGAGATCCTCCACCAGATAAAGGGGAACGCTTTGGAAATGATTCTCAAGGTGATCGAAGGCAGATGACACAAGCACAAGGATCTTCCATTCTAGCACCCAGAAACTCCTTCAGTGACATTTGAAGATTCATGGAAAACATGTGGATAACTGCTAGAGGAATCATACACTTGGATTATATAACACAACGGTGGTGCATTGCATATCTATGTCCAGACGCGTCAATGAAGAAAGAATAACCTTAGAGGCAATTCTTATTTAATTAAATTAATTATAAACAATATATGTTGATATACTCTCTCTTTGTTTTGGGTTTTCTATCCCTTTATTATTCATTGATTCAATTACATTGGTCACGATGTTCTTCATTAGAATATACCTCATATTGATGATCAATAATGGAAAAAAGAAAAGTTAGGCACCATCCCTTCTATGATTCCACTGCGCTCGGAACCTATAAGTGGTATCAAAGGGGTCACATAATTTCATATAATTATTTATTTTCATTGATGTTTTACACTATCATAATTTAGTTTTTCAATTCAAGTTAATCATTATTTAAATTTGAATTGTGAGATCCATTTCTTCCTCTATGGTTTCTCACATATCTAACAAAAACAATTAATTTTATGATTAAAATAAAATTTAGGAACTCATACAAAGGTGCTAAGGATTCTTAAAGGATAACACAGGAGTACACACTGCGTAATTGGAATTACATGCCATGTAGTCATGTTCAATGCACCATGAGTTAATTCGGAAATTACTCAACCCGTGTGTATTAATGAAACATGGTGTAGTTAATTATTACACTGCATGTTGACTGGGACCGACTGTCAGACGGTTATCCAGACTACATGCTGTTTGGACCATTAGATATGGCGTGTAGTCCCTTCGAGTTAGGGTTATGCTGTGTATTCCATACACGACCTACCCGACCGATGACCATGTAACATGGAGTCAACACAACATGTGTCCCACTATACATTCCGTGTACTCCAAGATTTTTGAAGTACGACTCACACACTAAGTCCCTAGGAATGTACTTTAGATACATGGTGAAGTATATACATTCCATGTAGCTCGAATCTACACATCGTGTACTTTTACCAGTTACATAGATTTAAAATTTATTATATTATGTAACCCCTGAGAAATGTACTTGCGTGTGGGTGTAAATCTGGGACATTCCATGTGATAGGATTTGATATATATATATATATATATATATGTGTGTGTGTGTGTGTGTGTGTGTGTTTTATTAACATCTGCATAATATTCATGATATTCACATCATGTATGAGTTTCATTACATTTATTATTCTATGTGCATACTATATGTCACAAAGAATAAAATGTATACAAGTATAATACAAGTTGGGTAGTTTTGGATGAGTATTCATCGGGTTACCTCTAACTTACAAGTTATGTACATAGTTAATTTGAAATGAATTTATTAATTTTTTTAAAATTATAATGGATGAGAATCTCAAGGAAATTCAGAAAAGGTTTAAGATAAAAGGATTGTTTAATTAAAGATAATAATTAATCAATTCGAGCACGATTTATCTTAAATAAGAATGATTAAATAATTGAATGATAGTTTTATTAAATTCGTAATTTATTTCATGCATGTGGATGATCATGAGCTAGACCAGACCTTTGTACGTGATCGATTTCCTTTTAATTTATTATTAAATTAAATTGTTGGCTTGCGTGTCTTCTCTCCTCATTAATATGTAGGGTCTGCATGCCCATGGTTTCTTTTATGTAAAACCCATTTTACCCCTCACCTACATGTGAGTAAAATCATATGTAATGGATGGAGCTCCCAATTTAGTAGAGGTGGTTCATGTTTGGAGCCGAGGAAAAAACAATCCAAGGAGATACATAGGTGGAAAGGTGAAAATATTTAAACATGAACCTAATTGGTTCAATATGTTTCTCCCCTAGTTCAACAGTTTTTTTATAAACCTTTTAAATAAACTAACCATTAGAACAAGCCCATAATCATACACTTTATTTTAATTCTTTCAGTTTCATGGTTATTTCATTATGGATGTTTTGTCATGATCACATAATTAATGAATTAACAAGCATGAAATGATAAAACTAAAATAATCTGGATTATGCGTAAATATTATCTAAATACATTCTTAATCACTTAAGTAATCTCACTTAATATTAAAAAGCATGTGAAAAGATAATAATTATAAATTTATACATAAAGGATAAAATCCATTAATAAAATATTAAGTTGGTATAGTCTGCCATTACTTTGGTCAGAATTGAACCATAGTTCAAAGTGTTTGACTAACCAAAGTTGGGGTGATTTCAATTATCAAGGAATTATAATATTAAGTTTTGGGTTGACTTAACTTGGTTGAAATCAAGGGATGACTACTAAAGTAGGACTTGGGTTAATTAAGGGGCAAAGGTTGAGGAAATCTAAATTAATGATTTCTAGATTGGGGAGTCCACTCAATGGATCAAGGAACTGTGAGTTAATGCAGTTGGCACCTGGAATGCCTACCTAAAACCATTTGAGTTCTTTTAATAGAAAATGTTGGGGTAATGAGAATGGAATATGGATCCTTGCCATTATAATATCCAAGTAACAAGATATTCTTAAGCCAATTATTAGGGCTATTGGGTTTCAATAAAATAGCGGGAGACTAAAAAATATATTTTTCTATTTATTTGTATAAATTTTATCAGATAAAGTACTAAAATTATTCTCATATTATTTTTAGAAACAAAATCAAAATGAAATCAAACATATCATTGTGATCCATACTTGAGAAGGAAAAAATTCTAATCGGCACTAATTTCTAGGAGTGGAAAAGGCAACTACGGGTCATCCTTTACCATGAAAGGAAACTGTATGTGCTAGAAGAACCTTTACCAGTTATGCCGAGAAATGAGGAGAGTGATGAAGATCTCTCTATGTATGAGAAATATCTGAATGATGCTACATATGTTTGGTTATTTATGCTATCATCCATGTCTAATGAGCTTTTGAAGAAACATGAGGAAATGGATGCTTATAGCATGATGTCTCACCTTTGAGATCTCTATTAAGAGAAGGCAAGACAAGAGAGGTATGAGATCTCCAATGCTTTGTTCAAAACTAATCTTAGAGAGTCTATGTGTGATGGTTCTCATGTAGTTAATCTTATCAGTTACATTGAGAACCTAGATATATTAGGTATTAAATTCTCATATGAGTTGCATATAGATCTCATACTTTCATCACTTCCCATAACCATCTCTAGTTTTATTGTGAATTATAATATGAGAAATAATGAGAAGTGTCAATCGGAACATATGAAATTGATTCTGCAAGTGGATAAGGACATGGGGTCTGACAAACCTGTTGTCCTTATGGTGAATAGGAAGAGGAAGGACAAGGAAAAGGGGGCTAAGACATAAATAGTCTAATGCACTTGAGCACCGTCTGGCCAAGAAAAAGAATATCCCAATATAGGAAAAGGTGGAAGTATGTTTTTCATGTGGCAAGTCAGGCCACTGGAAGAGGAACTGCACCCTGAGGAAATGGGAAGCCAAATTTGCATTCATTATCAAGTAAAATCATTCCAATTTTACACATTGGGTATTAGATATAGCTTGTGGTTCTCACATCTATATTCAAATGCAAGAACAAAGTAGATTTAAAAAAAATCTAGAGAAGAGGTGGATCTGTGAGCTACCGATGGTGCGAGGCTTGCTGCTCTTGACATTGGTGACTATCATTTTTCATTTCCAATGGGAATAATTTTGGTTTTAAATGACTGTTATTATGTACTTATTGTTACCAAAAACATAATTTCTGTATCAAGTTTAGATACAGATGGGTTTATTTTAATGTTTAGAAATAAAATTTGTTTCTTTTATAAGGAAAACATATGTTATGGTATGGCACATTTAAATAACTATATGTATGAATTAAATTAGGGAAACCAAGTGTTGGTAATCGATAATGAATCAGGTTCACATGACTCAGATAACACCCAGTTAAGGAATCAATGCCTTGGTCAAGTAAATGAGAAGCGTTTGACAATGCTCTGTCAAGATGGCTATTTAGACTCTTCTGAACTAAAACTAGTTAATAGATGTCACACTTTTTTACAAGGGAAAATAAAAAAACCACCATTTGGTGGATAGGGTGAAAGGGCCACAGATCTTCTAGTATTGGTACACACTGATGTGTATGGACCATTTCCAATAGAGGTTGGAGGTGGATATTTTTACTTTATAACTTTTACTGATGAATTGAGTAGATATGAATATATTTACTTGATGAGGTGTAAGTCCGAGTCCTTTAAGAAATTCAAGGAATTAAAGAATGAATTAGAGAATCAACTTGGTAAGAAGAGCAATAATATTCGATCAGATCAAGGTAGAGAATATCTTAACCAAGAGTTTATTGAATTTTTATGAGAGTTTAGGAGTCTATCTCAACTAACTTCACCTTATACACCACAGTGGAATGGTGTTAGTGAAAGGAGGAACTATACCTTGTTGAAAATGGTAAGGTTGATGATGAGTCATGATGATCTTCTGTTATTCTTTTGGGGATATTCATTAGAAACTGCAACATACACATTAAAACGAGTACCAATTAAAGAGGAAAATTGAATTCCCTTTGAGATATGGAGTGGAATGAAACCCATTTTATCACATACACATGTATAGGGATGAAAATAAATTTTTAAGGATTTCTCAGGTAACAAACTAGCATCCCGGGGCATGAAGTGTATCTTTATAGGGTATCCCAAGGAAACAAAGGGATACTACCTATACAACCCCTCAGAAAAGAAAGTGAATACTGCAAGAAAAGCCATATTTCTTGAGAGGGAGCATATACTCAAAAAGGATAGTGAGAGAAAGATTGAATTCGATGAAGTTGATGCTCAATATATACAAGAGTTGGTATAGGAACAAGTTCCACATGTTCCCATAGAAGAAGTAGTTCCAAAAACAAAATTACTATGTAGGAGTGTATGGGAGTAAGAGAACTAGAGAGATATGGTTTTCTAGTCACTGAGTATGGTGACTCATTATTTTTGAAAAATTATGAACCTCTTTCTTATAAAGATGTAGTAGATAGATTAGAAGATGAAAGATGGCTAAAAGCTATGAATTTTGAGATGAATTCCATGTAATCAGAACCAAGTTTGGGTTCTAGTCGATGTGCTAGTTGATGTAAAGCATGTTGGGTGTAAATGGGTATTCAATAGGGAAATGGAAATGGAAGGTAAAGTATGTACCTATAAATCAATACTAGTGTATAAAGGGTTTAAAAAATGTCAAGGAATTGACTACGATGAAAATTTTTCTCCACTTTACATTTTTAAATCCATCAGAATCATATTTTCCAAATAAGCATACCATGACTATGAGATTTGGCAGATGGATGTCAAAACTTCATTCCTTAATAGGAACCATTATGAAGATGTCTATATGACACAACCAGAAGGGTTTGTGACACCAGGTGATGCCAAAAGGATTTTCAAGTTATAGAGATACACTTATGGATTAAATCAAGCTAATAGGTTATGGAACATTCGATTTGATGAATCTATAAAATAATTTGGTTTCATTAAAAATTAATAAGAGTCATGTGTTTAAAAAAGGTTTAGTGGGAATGCGGTCATTATCCTAGTAGTATATGTTGACGACATATTACTTATTGCAAATGACATACTGGTCTTACAATATGATAAGGACTGGTTGAACAATTGATTCTCTATTAAGGACTTCGACGAATCAGCCTACATTCTAGGGATCAAGATCATTTGTGATAGATCCAAAAGGCTAATTGGACCAAGAAAAAGCACATATATTGACCAGATACTAAAGAGATTTAGTATAGAATAATCCAAGAGGGTATTGGTTCCAGTGTTACATGGTTTACATATTTCTGAGAAAATGTGTCCCCAAACACAACAGGAGAAAGATATAATGAGTAAGATCCCATATGGTTAGGCGATAGGATCAGTCATGTATTCTATGTTATTTACTAGACTTGATGTTGCCTATGAATTGTTCATGGTAGGAAGATATCAACCAGATCCAAGAGAATAACATTGGACTACTTTTAAGACTATCCTTAAGTATCTAAGAAGAACTAAGGATATGTTTGTAGTTTATGGAGGGGATGAGGAGATTGTAATTAGAGGGTATGTTGATGCTGGTTTTTAGATATAATATAATTATATTAAGTCAAAACTAGGATTTGTTTTTTGCCTCAATAGAGGATATGTGACTTGGAAGAGTTCAAAGCAGCCAGTTGTAGTTGATTCTACAATGAATTCTGAGTACACAACAGCTTCTGATATAGCCAAGGAATCCATATGGATTCAGATATTTTTCTAGGACTTTGATGTGGTACCTAGAATTAAAGATCCTATCACATTATATTGTGATAATAATGTAGTGGTAGATCTTGAAAATGAGACAAGGTCACATCAACGGACAAAGAACATACTCCAGAAGTTTCACCTATTGTGGAATTTTTATCAAAGGGGTGAAGTTGCAGTGAGTAGAGTATACATGAAAGATAAAATTGAGGAACCCTTGACTAAAGGACCATATTAGAAGAAGCATGAGTATCATGTGAGATCTAGAAGACTGAAGGTCATTAGTAGTTGGATCTAGTGCAAGTGGAAGTCTTTTGGAGTTGGTTCCCAAGAATCAACTGCTTTTTTACTTTATGATAGCTTATATTCATGGTTTTTAATATTAACAAATTCATTATCACATCATGATTTTTCTTCTATGTAACATTGTATGTGATAATGTCCCAAGACTAGCTGTTGCACTAAAAGGTTATAGTAGTTCTCCTCTATGATGATAACTCAAAAGTGTTATGACACTATTCTTGAATATATGTTCTATGGCTGGATGATATCATTTAAAGGGATAAAAATGATAGAGGCTATCAAGAGTGGATACTCATTGGACTTTGAGGCACCTTATCATAGTGTACGCCCTTGGTAATTTCCAGGAGGATATTATTAGAACAAGACCCACCAGTTAGAAATCAACATTTCTATGTGTCATTGGATGTTCCAATCTATGAATGTGTATATTGGTCCTTAGACTTTATTATTATTATTAATAAGAATTATGAGTCACTCACTTAGATGTATTAATGAAAACCATGATGATAGATATTTGTGATGAGGTAGGATATGTTGGGTACATCACAAGTAATATTTCATTAATGAATAATGCGAGAAAGGATTTATCCCTTTTGTTCTTTAATGAAAGATAATATCTCATGCCCTTTGATGGAAATGATATTGCCTAAATAAGTCCATGACCATGGTGATCAATGAGCAAGTTCTATTTACAAAAAGTCAAAGAAAGAGATATCGAGCATATAGGTTGATAGTATTGACATGCAACCTACTCGATTAGAGTTATTGTGATAAAAGAATTATATTACATGATAAGTGTTCGTATGAGGCGACATGTCATTGCGGCATTAAATTTCTTTATCTATGGGTTCCTTGGCTTGTTTTTAGATGCTAACCTTGTAATTTATGCTGCTCCACCCAATTCCACTGAGAGAGAGGCCTAGAGGGTCACACATTAAGTGTATTTGGAATCTTAATTAAATAATTTATTATTCAACAAGTTGAATAAATATGATTCCTGATCATGGTTTAATAATTATTCATGTATGCCTGATCACAATTATTTTATCACTAGTTATTTGAGAGAATATATTATGGGTGGCATAATTAATAAATAGTTATTTGCTATTTGGTGAATATAATATTATTTATTTATCGGTGAATAATACAGTGGTATTTATTTAATAAATAAATAGTCATTATTTAAGGTGCGATAAATATTGAGGTAGATTGGTGGAATGAGTTTAAGGGTCCAGTGAGAAATTATAATATTGAATATTATTTGATTAAATAATATTTATTATAACTCTCAAGTTAAGCGCATATCAAGAAATAATAATATTATTGTTATTATTTGACATGAGAGTTTTTCTAGTATTAATGAAATAATTAATGGAAATTGTGAAAATTATTTTATTATTACCCTAGTGAAATAAATTCCCAGTTATATTATTCTCTAATTATCCAAGGGAATTACAAGTAAGAAAATGGTTCTACACAATGAATTGGAGAAAAAAAATCTAAATCCTAGAGAGTTCTATCTTCTCTAAGAATGCTCTCTAGAAAGAGAGTAATCCTCCTCTACCGGATCAAGGAGAATGCTTTAGAAGCGGTTCTCAAGGCGGTCAAAGAAGAACGACGCAAGCCTAAGGATCTTCCATGATAGCACCCAGAGACTCCTCTGGTGACTTCTGAAGATTCATGGAACACGTGTGGATAATTGCTAGAGGAATCTTACACTTAGATTATACAACGTAATGATAGAACACTACAGATGTGTGGATAGACACATCAATGAAGAAAAAATAACCTTGGAGGTAATTCTTATTCAATTAAATTAATTGTAAACAACATGTGTTGATCTACTCTCTCTTGGTTCTGATTTTTCTATCCCTTTATTGTTCTTTGATTCACTTTCATTGGTCATTACTTTCTTCTTCAGAATAGACCTCGAATTTATTATCAATAACAGCAAAAAGAAAAGTTGGGAACTATCCCTCCTATGCTTCCGCTATGCCCGAAACCTACATAAACCCCCAGAGGGAGTCCACTCCTCCTGAAGACAAAGTTCAGCACCTCCCAAGGGACCAAACCTCACAGAAACCACCTATGGAAAACTAATAAAATAATACCCCCACATACTACTATAAGACCTAATTAATATCTCCCACCTCCAACAACCAACCCCCAACAAACTAATAAAGGAAATAAAAAATATTCCCTGGGGTACTTACACACTACCACCTACCCCATAATATTAGGTGTACACCTACATTCACAAAGATCCATACCCCACATTCTTAACAATCCATTTAGATATTTTAGATTCATGAAAACCATATTTCATTCAGGGAAAAATATTGTGGTCAGAGAAGCAAACAAACTTACAAAAAGTGTGTATAAAAACCCATCAAGGGGGAGTTAAATTTACACTCATTGTGTATTTGAATGTTGTATATTCAATGTAAAAAAACCTATGATCACAACCACTCAAACCATATTGGTACATTATAAAATCACACACCATCTTAATATCTCACCCACATGTAAAAATCCTTGGGTATTCAAGAAATAAGAATATAGAGCATAATATCAAATAATAATAAATGAATCACACTTTAGATAATTATTTAAATAACATATTCAATCCTAGTAAAACCATCTTCATACTAGGTACTTTAAAAAAACTAAATAGAAACTAAATAATCCAAGAATAGTTCGGTGGTTGTCAATCCTTGTCCTTTTTTCATCTTTCCAAAAATCACTAGAGCTATTAACCATACAAAAGTTTCTCTAGCTTGTATTTCCCACCAAAATTAGGCACCGTTCACTAAAAAATGGTGAATATAAAATTAATAATAGAACTAAAGGGTGATAATTAACAAAGAAATTAATCAAGGGTTGTTACACTACATATAGGGTGAAACTTGCAGATTGTGGAAATAATATGCTCATACGACACATAACAGAATATTTTATATCAAAAAAGTAATATATTAATTCATACTAATTTATATTAATATAAAATATTATTCTTGACAAATAAGTGACATTAACTACAGAAAAATATATTAATGGTAGAATGATATAGGACTATCAATTAGAAATTTTCTTGGATATATAAGAAAATACATGGGTTAATTTTTTATTCTATTATGTATACTAAAAATTTCACCTTAATTTAATGGTGAAATTAGATCAGACCATCTATTAAAAAGTATAACAAGGATTTTAGGCTATAAATTAACATGCATATCAAACTATAATTCATATGCAGATGCAGATAAAATAATTTATCAACTCCAAGAACTAGAAAAATCCACTTCATCCAATTTAAAAAAAATTCATTTAGCCACAATCAAATGAATCTCATAATGTTGGAAGCATAAGAAATGTTCACTCAAATTTTAAAAACACATGGAATATTTCAATGTATTATAGTGATAGCTTTATCATAAAAAACATAAAATAAGTGTGCAATAACATGCACCACAATCCAACTCATGTGCATCACACAATAATTTAGTGGTTAGTTAAATTTGATACCTCCTTTCTAATATTATAAGTGACTCAGGGTCTATCCAAAAATTTCATAACATATAATAAATATTAATTAAAATAATAAAAAAATAAAATTTAGAAAGAATGTTTTTTTCTTATGTTTAAACCCCATTAAAGTATTTATTATACTCCAATTAATTAAAAATTAATGTAATCTATATCAATTTATATAAAAATAAACAAAAAAATATCTTGAGAGATCCTTCTATGTAACATATGGTATATCTATTCTAACATCAATGAGGACCTCAAAAAATGACATCATGAAAGTTGGATGCAACTAATTGAGTTTATGATCTAGCTAATCTCTCATAAGCAATAAATCCTAAATTAATAATAAATACTTTCAGAGATATTTATAAAACAAATGTAAAAATTTAACAAGAAATGAAATGTGAGGATTCTTACTCAATAAGTCCTTGAAGATTTTATATGTACCAAAAATTTTCTAGAGATTAAAAAAATCAATTGACTTTTCATTATCCTCCAATGGCCCGAAGGCCTTCATTTTTTATTTATTTTTGATAATCCACCTTTCAAGGGGTGAGGTGGAACCCTTACAAGGGCCGTAGGAATAAGTATTACATGGCCCGTAGGCCTTAGAGGAATTCATTGCCCGTAGGCTTTAAACATTACATACAACCCAGACTAACTACTTGGAACTGCTCCTCCCCAGCATCTTCATCGTGAAATCAGCTCTCCACATTCGCATGACTATTTGACTAGGCATTCCCATGCATGCACAGGCTTTTCCTGATGGCATGTTCCATACCCTTTCATTCTTGCAATCCATTTAGCTTCTGCTGTGGTGAAATCTCCTTTCTCATCCTCCGTGTAGAGCTTTTTCCTTGTAGGTTGTCTGGTTTGCATCCGCACTTAAGGTGGCCCGAAGGCCTTGAGGTGGCCCTAAGGCCTTACTGACCCGAAGGCCTGGGTGGCCCGAAGGCCTTAAAGGACTCAGGGACCAAATCGGTTTCCCAAAGGCCCAAACAGGGGCATATTCCCGGCTGCTATAGTGCCAAACAGTGCCTGCTACAGTTCCCGCTACAGTACTGCATAGTTCCCGCTACAATACCTACTACAGTACTGCTACTGTACCTACTACAGTACCCATAAATTCTACCTCCACGTGGATTTGATCCTTGGTCACTTGGATGCACTTACGGAGTCCTTACCAACCGGGCTAAGGCTCATGTGCAAAACGTGTATCGCTAACACCGACTGCTATAGTGCCAAACAGTGCCTGCTACAGTTCCCGCTACAATACCTTCTACAGTACTGCACAGTCCCTCTATAGTACCTGCTACAGTACCTACTACATTCCGAAAATTCTACCTCCACCTAGATTTGATCCCTGGTCACTTGGATGCACTTACGGAGTCCTTACCAACCGAGCTAAGGCTCATGTGCAAAACGCGTATCGCTAACACCAACCGGGATAAATCTTCTATGAAAAATTATATCCATGATAGTATGATATAGATTGGCCTCATCAAATTGAGCATCATGTTCTGACATAATTCTAATTTCACATATTTCTTCTCTAGTTAATAATATCATATGATACAATGTAGACTTTAAGTATTTCCTATTACGTATAAAAAAATTAATTTATTCGAATAATTTAATTTATAAAATGTAATCATACAAAACAAGATCTAATTATCTTACATCATGTGACATTAATTGATGTATTAAAGAAAACAATTCAGCTTGTCTGGAGTAACATGGTCCTGCAACTTTCAAATAGATGAAATTTCATACTTTTAAAACAACTATAATCATTCTCAGAATCTTTGCAAATAGGGATTCCAATATTCTTTTGTTTCGATCAACCTCACACTATGCACACATTATCAACATTAATTCATCCACAATAGTTTATCTTTGGATCATTTAAAAATATTAAGTCATTTATGATATCTCTGGATTATATGTAAGTCATAAAAACTGATTATAAAATATAAAAATTAATATCAATATAATATGTAATTATTAAAAACTTTAAAAACTCATACTCACTGAGATATCATTACTAATTATAGATTTACAAAGTTGATTGGAAAAATATATTCATACAATATTTTATTCTTTTGAAACTAGTCTTTAATATTGTACTCAAAGGATTCCAAGATAATGAAAAATTCAGAATGATCATCGTTGTTAACAATACCAAATGTTCTCAGAATATATGGATCTGAGATTTCCATTGAAAATTTATTTCAATAAATTTTATTTTAATTTTTTATAGAATAATGGTATTTATATATATATAGTTGTTTAATATTCTAGAAAAGATATTATTATTGGTGTGATGGTTCCAAATATATTACATCAGAACACTCCCCTATATTTCACACACATGCGCAAATTCAAATTAGGAAATAACAAGTTGAACATGAAAAATTACAATCAACAAATGAAAAAAATTGTCATCTTTCAATCATAAACTAATAAATGTTATTTATTTTAATAAAAACATGATGATTGAAAACATATCATTCCTTGGAAATAACTCAAATGAAAATAATTATGATAAAACAGAAGTATTGATACAATTTAAAATTTCTCTCCTATAGAGGTTTCTTTACATAGAATTATAGTTGAGAAAAACTATTTTGGTTATTGGGTTCTAAGAGAAAGGTGAGGGATTTGTAGTCCAAGATGTCAAACTAGAGGCTGTGAGAGTTGAAGAGTTGCAACATGTGATGTTTGTGCCCTGGCATTTAGAGGAGATGAATAAGAATGGTGTTCACAAAGAGATCATATTATGTATTCACTAATGTGAAGATTTTGTATGTGCTACTACTATGTTTTGAATCCTTGGGTGAGAGGGAAGGTGAGATGGGGGCAATATCCTTCTGGATGGGTGGAAAGGGAGGCAAGATGAGGGTAGCATCTGACCATCAATTAGGGGTGTCAATCTTAGTTGGTGATAGGAAAATAAAGGTGGCAATGAGGGGAGGGATATAGAGGGTGGTAGAAGTTATATGAGAATGATGCACTAGGAGACAGTGCTAGGGGAGTGGATATAGATGAAGTAATAAAATTTCTTGAGCTGGGGTGTTGGCGGCGTTGTTGGGGAGTGATTGAGTTGTACAGTCATTTATCAGATGATTTGATTTATGTGGCTATATCCCCCCACCATCTCTTGGTGCATCAACCTTATCTCCCTTCTACATTCCTCTCATTACCTCCCCCAATTTCACCTTTATTTTTATCTCATTGACCAACTCTAAATCCCTTGTTGATAGCTTGATGCTTCCCCTATCTCACCTCCCTTGCCACCTAGTCGAACACTACCCTTATCTTTCACCCTCCCACCCAAGGATTCAATATGCAATAGTAGCACATAAAAAATCTATGTAGTAGTAAATACAGAATCAAATATCCCTATGCATTCCATTATTCTTTAGAATCCTCTGAGTTTCTGGGCACATATTTCACATACTAAAACTCATCGACTCCCACAACCTTTGGTTTAATGTCATGGACTACAACTCCATCACCTTGCTCCTAGAATCCAATGAGAAAAACAATCTGTCTCAAATCTAATTCTATGTAGAGAAACCTATGCAGGTGATAAATTTTAAATGGTATATATATTCCCATTTTATCACCAGTATCTTCATTTGAGTTTTTTTCTTGATAGGAATGATTCCTTTTTAATCATTTTACTCTGATTTTAACGAATAATGTTTATTAGTTGGTGAATGAAAGGTGATTTTTTTAATTTATTATTTGAAATTTTCCTTGTTCATATTTTTATTTTAATAATATGAATTTTTGTATGTGTGTTCAATACAATGGCATGTTCTGATGCAATGTGTTCATAACCATAATACCAGGAATAATATCATTTTTTCTTAATTTTTATGTTGTGTTTTATAAAAATTTCTAATAGTATTTCTTATTAACTCAAGATTTATTTATCATGAGAGATTCAATGAATCATAAACTAATTAGTAACATTATACTATTATGATATTGTTGTTTGAGGTCCTCATTATAGTCAGACTGATATACCATGTGTTACACGGTAAGATATTTCTATATATTTTTTATTTTATTCACTTTTATATAATTTTATATAGATTAATTTAATTTTTAATTACATGGAGTATAATAAATTCTTTAATGGGGTTCAAACACATGAAAAAAATTGATACTAAATTTTAATATTTAAATTTTAAGATCGATATTTATTATATGTTATGGAATGAGATGATAGAACCTGAGTCAATTTTATATTTAGAAAGGTGGTATCAAAGTTTAAGGACCACTAAATTGATGTGGGATACATATGAGGTTGATTGTGGTGTATGTTATTCCACATTTATTATATTTTTAGGGCATATCTATCACTATGATACATTGAAATATTCTATCTTTTTTTCCAATTTGACTAAACATTTCCTAATTTTCAAACTTCACTATTTTCATTTGATTGTGGTTAAGTGAAATAGTTTTATATTAGATGAAGTGAATTTTACAAGTGCTAGGAGTTACTTAAATTATTAAATATGGTTGTACATATGAATTTTAGTTAGATATGCATGTTCATTTATAACCAAACATTCTTTTTTTACTTTTTAAAAATATGGCCTGATATAATTTTACCCTTAAGTTATGGTGATTTTTTTATACACACAATAGAATAAAAATTTACATGAGGTGTTTTTTAGGAATCCAAGACAATTTTTAATTGATGGCCCCATGTCATTCCACCATTAATAAATATTGTTTTAGTGCATGTCACTTCTTTTTCAAGTGTAGGTTTTATATTAATATACATTAGTATTTTTATATTATTGTCTTGATATAAAATGTCCTGTTACATATCATATGAGCTTGTTATTTCCATAATTAGTGAGCAGCTCCCTATATGCAGTGTAATATCCACTACTTAATTTATTTGTTAATTATCACCCATCAGTTTTACTGTTTATTGTATATTAATCATAGTTTAGTGACCCGATGGATAATTTTGAATGAAAAACATGTAGAAGAAACTTCTTTTTGGTTAATAGCTCTGATGACTTTTGGTAAGATAAAAAATGAAAAGGATTGACAACCTCCTAACTATTTTGGATTCTTTAGTTTCTATTTTGTTTCTTTTTTTAAATTACCTTGTATGTAGCTGATCTGATAAGGCTTGAATATTTTATTTAAATTATTATCTAAAGCATGATTTAATTATAATTATTATTTAATATTTATTTCTTGAATACTCGTTGATTTTTACATGTGGATAAATTATTTAGATGATGTTTGATTTTATGATTTCCTGGTACAGATTGAGTGATTGTGACCACTATTTTGTTTTTTACATTGAAGATACAACATTCAAGTACAAAATGAGTATGATTTTACATCCTCATTGTTAGATTATCTGACCATGATCTTTTAACATGAATTAAATATGGTTTTAATTAATCTTATATACCCAAATGGATCATTGAAGATTAATTTTTCTTTGTTATAAATGTGGTTGTGAGAAGATAAATGTGCGATGAAGGCGGGTGTGGAGGATGAATCCACACAATCAAGAAGTTGAAAAGGTGACATCTCCCTAAGAAGTATTCTTTACTACAACATTACTTCTCTAATTGTCTATACTTTCTTTCACTTAGCACATATTTATGGTAAATGATGTTTTGTAAATACACTATTTACAAGTGATTTTTTTTACATTTGTAATTTTTTCTTTTGAGTTTCTATTTACTAGTGCTATGTTATTTTTTGTGGATTCTGATATATCCTGGGGACTTCTATTCTATGGTGATGGAACATGCTTAGTTGTTAGAGGAATATGGGCGGATTCTAGAGGATTGGGACAATATACCATTTTTTCATATGGTCACTTAAACCATCACATATGATTTTAGTTCCTTACTGAGGCATGTTGAGTCCCTCATCATGATTCAAAAAAGAAACATCTTGATCTCAAGGAATTCATAAGTATAATGGGTGGTTACCTTTTTGTTGAAGATATATAACTGACTATCCTAAGGCCTTCTTAATTTCTAGTTTCATATGTTTTCCTCTGATTTTGGACTTTCCATGATTAGTGATTTGGATATCCTATCATGACTCAAGATGATTTTATTTTTCTTAATCTCTTAATTTAATTCCATTTATTTTCTAAGAAAGTCTATAATGTTTTATTTTTTTCTTAAAATATATTCTTTTCAAATTTTCAATCATGAAATGAAACCACAATTTCATTGGTTACTCAAACCATTTTTCTTGGAAGAATTTGTTCCTTTTTCTTTCTCTTATTCATGTTTGGTTGGGCTAAACTTCTAATTTATTCTGTAAAATTTTGTAGTGTAAATGGTTAATAGAATTTAATTTAATTTATCTATGTTTTATGTGGTGTTGGAATCAAAGATTAATGCATTTAATAATAGGCCTTGGAATCTACTAGTAAAAAATGCATAATAATTTCGGTGTTTGACCTAAAAGAACTTTGAAAACAGCGTTTATGTTATTAACTGGTAGATTTTTATTTATTTTTTTATCAATGAATAATATTTATTGTTAAATTATGGTTATAAAACTATGAATTTAGATGAATCTATAGATAAACTATTTTTTCGTTAAATATAGTTGAAGAAATTTGTTGGTATTCATTTGTTGATGAAAAAACTCACTGGTTTACTATCAATATATTTTCAAAATGATCATCATTTTCAACTAGTTTTTAACTTGTTGGTTAATTGTCAAACTGGTTTATTTACAAACTATTTTTTGGTCACACTTGTTTACTACAAATCTATTCTACTTGGTATGTTGGAATTTTTATTAGAGAATTAAAAAAATAAATGAACTGGTTTTGGCATCATCCAACCCCTATCACACACATTGGAATACAAAACTCATCATACTTAGAAATGAATGTTTCCTTTTCATCACGGACATTAGAAATGACCAATTTCCTTTTCTTTCTTCCAATGTATTACAATGGTTTATGTAATTACATCACATGAAAAGATACCAACAGAGTCACACACAAACTATAATAGACTGATCATACTTAAAATACATCATATATTATATTAGTAGAGTCACATAGACTATAATAGACTCTTCTATAGTATATGATTTGTGAATCTTCTTCTATTACACCACACACAGATATTTGTGTAATAACAATAGAGACACATAGATTTTAGTATACATATCTTACTTAAAATACAACATATATTGTAATATTAGAGTCACACATAGTCACTTGATATTACACAAAAAAATATTATGATTATTCCACTACAGTATGTGTGTGACTCGATGCTATTACTCTGAATAAAATATAATTTTATATGTATATTCTTCTTACTATTAGTTTGAGATTGGGGATGAACCACTTTTATCTAGAAGTTCAAGAAAGGGGGTCTGCATACATGAGTGGGGATGATCAGCTGCTTATAGCCACCAATGTCCAGAATTAGAGATGACATGATTCATGCATCCAATTTAAGTGTTCATGATATCATTGTGATTTTGAATACTTTAATGTTCACAATTTATGTGTTCTAAAATAACATACTTGTATCTATGTTATCTTCTGTAGGTTTATTATGCAATAATTTATTTTATGTGTTGGAGATCACATGTCCTTTTTTCCTCAAGAAAAAAGAGAGTTTTATTATCTATTTATTTATTTACTTATTTGTATGGTAGGATCTAGAAATAGTGTAATAACTCTCAAACAGGGGACTAGAATGGAAAATTTGATACCATCACTGAGTCTGAAATGTGGGATTTACACTAGGCATGGGATAACCTTTTCTGCATCGGGTGTTTTGGATGAGGTGCCATTGTGGGTGAAAATTATAAAATAAATAGATTTTTTTCTTTAATTTCCACAACCTAAGGACTGTCTATAAAAGAATGGTTATGGAAAAATATCAGGGTTATCTAGATAACCTTGGAGATTTGAGAGGAGACTGTGGATGTGTGTTGATGGATGGAAACATGATCTAGGATTAGATCAGTGCTGATCATCTATGCCAAAAAAGTTTGTGGATATTGCTATCGATGAAAATGAATAATTGTTATTCATCATTGATTAATCCAAACTTAAGGTTGGATGTTTATGTTTTTTGATTTCATCTCATTTTTTATCTCATGTTGAACGTGTATTAATTCCACTAACAAGAATTGATTTGTGCATCGACGGTTGATTTACGATTGATTTGTCTAAGTGTTGTTTATTGGGTTTTCATTCATCATTATAATGAAAAATAATTGAGGCCAAACCTGAACAATGGTTGTGTTTTATTTCTCTTATGTTTTCTTGGATTTCCTCCCCCGTTCTTGACATGATTCATCACCGGTAATTCTTTGGCTAGTGGTTTGATGAATACCCAGTATTCAATCATTTATTAAATGGTATTCAGAATATCAAATCAATATCATGAATACGGTTTGAGATCAATGGTGCAATCAGGGTGTATACTGATAATGAGAGATTGATTAGGTATGGATCAGAGTTCTTTACTCATGGTTTCTATTTTGGGCGAAGTGATAGACGACAAGTGATGATTCCCGAGAAAATCAGTGGTCGAATCCAGTCACCAGTGTTGGTAGGCCCCTTCGATCATAGATCCACAACTCATGGTGGATTTAGTTATAGAACTAGTGATGATGGATGCATGGGTGAATGGGTGAAAGGTTTCTGTGTTTTTGTGAAAAATATGACTACATGGAATGTACTGTGGAAAAACACATTACGTGTAGGTATCTCTTATAGCACTATCGTTTATGTATAGAGATAAATATCACATGCCACATTACATGTAACACACGTCATTTATACCAATACTAGTTTCTTGACATGTATCCTAGGAGTACACGGGCACAGACACAACCAAGCGCATGGGAACAACTAGTGTACACAAACAAGGCTAGCTACTCGAGAATAAAAAACTATACATGGGTGTAGAAACATGCCTGGAAATGGGAATGATCAGGTCTACATGATCATAGAAATGATCAAGATCATGTGTACTTGGGAACTGACATGGGAACATGTAGAGGAACAATTTCACATACACGTGTAGGTCCGGTGCTAGAGGAACATGCCATGTACAAGTATACATCGTGTACTTTTTCCAAGTTACTTTAAAACCCTATGTTTCATTATTATGGACTATTATTGGTTGAGTGTGATCCCTTGGTTCATTCCCATGAGGGTACAATTTTATGTTACATCCTTATCATAGGATTTTGATACCCTCCAAGGGTTTTTGACTCATATAGAGTTTGTGTACCCTTTTGTGGGACCAAGGAGGGATCCTCTATCATTTTTCACCATCCGTGGGTGGGGTTTGTGGGATCTCTATGTATAACTATCACGAGAATGTGATCCCCTACTTATTGGGCTATACCAGAAGGGTTTGTGGTATCCCCCAATGGTTCTGAGTGTGATCCCCTATCTGTGTATTGAGATATTTGGTGTACCATTAACTAATCCATTGTATATTCCCGATGAGCATGACCCCTCAAAGAATAGATATCAATAATGACATGGATTTTGGAGTGGTTTCTCTAGGAAAATCATTCACAGATGCCTCGAGTAGAATCGTGTGACTAGAAATGTGGTTGAGACCTCTTCAAGATTGAGCATCCTTCTTGAGTATATCTAGGTTTTACATTTTTATATCTATCTCATATATGATTTAAATATTATTGATGCTGAGATAAACTCTTTTAATGATTTATGTTTGGTGATTTCAGAGTGTTATTCTGGGTATTGTTATAGTCACACCTATATGGGATCTTCCTGCATGTGTCGTGTCTTATGCAGATCACAGACCATTGGATGGTTTCCTAGGATGACCAGGACTAGATAAGGCATAGTGATATTGACAAACTAAGGTTCTTAACAGTGTTTTATTTGAAAGTTTTCCCCTCCGTCTGAGTAGGTTGGACCTTATTTTCATTTTTGGTGGGCTTGTATTTGGAATTTTATGCTTTCCAATAATACTATTGTACTTTGATTCTAGGATATAGGTGTATTCATGAATTAGTATCAGTTATGATTTAATTTCAGCATTGTATGGGCTTAGAGATGTGTGTTTCTATATAGATACATCAAGCTAATTCTTCCCATGTGTGTGATATGGCTACTCGGTGCTAGTTTCTACAACTTGACCTATTGGAAGAGGGCATGGGGTAGTCTCATCTTGGTAGACCATAGCCCAGGTGGGCCTTGGTGGGTCAGGCCATGAGAAGATCCTTTATTTTAGTGTGAACCATTATAGTGGTAGTAAAAGTTGATGCGTGGGGGAAACTAATTGAAAATGAAGTTTGATGGAGTTTCTTGTAATGTACTTTGGAGTTTGATCATGTTTAAACATGTTTGGTGCTTCATGTATTTTCTTAGAGTTTGAGTAAGTTTTTAAATTATTTTTGGACATGTTTTTTCAAATAATGTCTTTGTTTGATAGAGTTTTATATAAGATAATTTTATAGTTATTATATAATAAGGAAAAGAGATATATTACATATAATTATATTAGAAAATGTAATATAAAATTTCATAAAAAAAACTGAAAAACCACACATAATATTTTATTTAAAATATAATTTATAAATATATATTAATTTTTGGTGTTGTTTACAAAGGTTAATAATATTATCAAAACTTAAATATGTCCTATGAATTACTACACCAAACTGAGTGTTTAGCGGTGGCTTTTTAGCATCGTTTTACTAAACCTCCACTAATTCTTTTAAATAATTTCATAGAGTTTTTTATAAACTTCCGCTAAATAGTTAAACATTTTTAAAAACACCACACTTTCCCCCTCCCCTGACACCCCTGACCCCCTACCACCCTGACCCCCCACCTTGCCAACCTCCCCCCACCCCACAGACTCCCCGAAGCCCTAGCCTCATCACCGCTCGTTGCCACCCATCACTGACACTCACCAGCCCTCACCGCGCCTCGCCTCATCATCCCTCTCCATGACTCTCCTCGCTGTCCCTCACCTCACCGCCCATCGCTACCCATCATTAGTATTCTTTCATTTACAACATGATTCTCTATTTTATGGCCTGATATGAAAGATAAATGTTATATTTACATGATTTTGTGTTTATATGTCCTGATATGATTCTATGTTTTATGATTCTTTGTTTACCTTTATTTAAACTAAAAAATTCCATGTTAATCATTTACCATTATACAAAGATTTGGAAAGTAGGTTACACTTATTCAGAATATAAGGTAATTTACACTTATAGAATAGTTATGGAAGGAGGGTACCCTAGTATTATATGATATTTACATTTCTCTTATTTCCTAAATATGAAAGTATGTATATTTCATTTATTGGTTTTGTTATTTTCTTGACTTGATGGACTTTGAGAAAATTTTACCTTATAAAATTCAATTTGATTCATAAGATTAACCTTGGAGTAACCTGATGTATGTAAGTATGAGTTATATGGTGCCCAGTAAGAATTTTGATGCATTATAGTGGTTTTAAATGTATTTTTTTCATCACCATGTATGAAATTGATTGTGTTTTTCTATCATTACATATTAGGAAGGGTATGAAACACTACACAACTCTTACATATGCATATATTATTGTACCACTAAAGATGTTCAGGTGAGATGAGTGGAAATCATTTGATTATTTTATACCCACACCCAACATGTGAAATTTACTTGTTTGTGTAAACTTTATATATCATTATTCATATAGAAGAAAGGTCCAAATGAAGAACGGTGGATATCAAAGAAAGTTTAGAAGAAGAGTGTGAAGAAAAAATCAGATTTGACAATGAGTACTATTTTGATGGCTCTGGTATCTATTTATTTACTATTTTTTGGAACCTATTTCTATATATGATTAAACTAATGTGAGATATTTAACAATTTATACATAAGAATCTTTTCATATATTTTGGATGTGTGTCCATATGATCATAGTTTCTTTTCCATTTACTCTATACATGGGGAATGCTTTTTATTATATTATATTTATTAATTTATGATTCCCTCATTCTCTATGTCTTATAAAAATTATGTAATAAAATAGGCAATATTTTATAGGGGTCCCTATTGGATTTTTACCTCATTCTTATCTCACTTAATTCTTTCTTAAGTAATGGGAGTGACCTGACAGAGGGATTCTGACTCTGAATCAGATTTCCATTATGGGTTTTCAACCTCACAAACATTTTTTCCTCATTCATTTTGTAGTTTATGGTTATACTTGTCGAACTAAGAAGTTGAAAATAGTGTAGGGTCACAATTTGGACCACGGGGTTCCATATAGCCTAAGCTCATAATGCTTGAAATATGAATCCTAGTGTAATTTCATAGACCATGGACTATGGTGCTACAAATATCTTACGGTCATAATTCATGGACCTAAGTTGACCCCCAAGAGTGGTTTTTATGACACTAGAGGGTTTAAAACAAATAGAAATTTTCTTCCTTGGAGGACCTACACCAATCAAAATAATATAGGGTTATGGAATAAATAAATTGAAATTAGTACTTTATGAACCTATGAATTAATGTGTTAATGATAGTGGACTAAAAATAGGGAACCATTTACTCATAAAAAATATTACTCTATTACTTGGGAATGATGACTTGTATGACTAATAAACATTTAATCATAAAAAATATTACTCTATTACTTGGGCATCAACATGTATTGTTTTCTAAAACCACTAAAACTCGGTTCATCCTCTTAAAAAACAACACATTAATTATGTTATAGAGATACCTGAATTTATATTTCCACTAAATATCATAGTACTATCCTTTATAGTTATACATCCATCATAAAATGTGGAAAATATGGTTACGATACATCCCCTTATATATGGAATTCATTTATTTATTTCACATCTTACTCCAACCACATAAAAATATGGATTATGAAATCTTGTATTCATTGTTGTCTCATGGTGAAACCCATTTATATTTCTATGTTACCTAAAACAATGCCTCTCAATACATATACACTATATAGACTAGCTGACTGTTAGGACTTCAAAGTTCCTCACACCATAGGCATAGTCTTTTTGGATTTGACCATTTTTATATGTTACTCCACCTATCAACCATTTCATCATTTACCATGGGTGTTGTATTTTTTTAGTATTTTTCAACTATATATCAACATGTTGAATACAACCTTCTTTAAAGCTTTATTTTAAACCTAGAAAACATTTTATGTCATTTGTGGATATTTTAGAAATACAAAAAATATTTGGATGGAATACTCAAGAGAATTACATACAACCGGTTGTAGTAAGAAGCCAATATAAAAACTTATTTAAAATGATTCATTATTTTTCATTATTATGTAAATTTTTTTTGTTATTACTATTCATCTGTTATCATTTCTATTTTTTTAGTATAATTTTTTTGAAATATATGTTCTGAATTTAATTTTATTTGATTAAATGATAGGAATGACAAAAAGGAAGCATTATACTATTCCATCGACCACACTGATAGATGAAGATCCATCTGTCTTCCTCCCTACAACATCTGAGACACCATCTGCTTCCCACCTACACCATCTCTCACACCCTCCCTGAGCATCCCATCAGTAGCTCAGTCAATGCCTTCCCATTCAGCAGCATTAGTGGTGAGGGATCAGGGCACCACTCCTAGTTCTTAAAAGGGATATTGGAGGGTGACTATTATTGGTAAAAAAATTATATGAATAAGTTTATTTCACATTTTCTTATACTAACAGTTTGTTCATAAAAGATGGTAACAATGTAACTATGGAGAAAAATAAGAAAATTTCATATGTATGTAATCTAACCAGACTAAATATATTTGTCCCATTTGATTCATATGGGGTCCTTGTGGATGATGTCGTAGGATTATTTGGCCAAATTCTAGGCTAGCTAGACGTGGAGTCAATTTACCTTCCGATTATGTATGACGATTAGAGGCATATGACTTTATCTTGGAAAATGAAGTTTTTGATTCACAAATAAAGTTAATTTTAATACATTATGGTTAAATTTAATGTCATTATGTTATTATATTTTTATATTTTCAAAATTAATTTCTACGTACAGTTGATTTTCCACTTTACGGTTGCTGGTGTGCTAGCACGAAAGTGGACGTTGAAAAATATGGGCAAGAAAGGGAAAGAATTTAAATAGATATTATGGAGTTATGTCAACGATACTTCATTGAGAACCCAACAGAAGTATGAAAAGGTACTCAATGGGTTACCTAGAGAGAAATGGAATGTTTTTATTGACAGGAATCATGATGAGAAGCACATGGTATTTAAATATATATTATTATATAAATCTCATTTTACATTTATACATGTATATGAAAATGAGATGAAATTGCATACATTACTATTAAATTACATTTTATTTATTTTAGGATCTTTCAAGGAATAATGCATTGAGCTGAGCTAAGAAAATCATCCCTCATACTGTGGGGTCAAAGAGTTTTTCTAGAAGCTGGTCAACTCTGGTAATCATTTCATTAGTTTAAATATTTATAAGAAAAAATTATATATTTAATATATTAAATTGTTGATTTACCTTTTTTTAATACAGTCACAAAGTTTAGGTCACCAAGCATCTCAAATAGAAGTGTGGTTAGATGTTCATAAAAAATATGATGGGTGTTTTGTTAATGATCCTGCCAAATAAGTTGGGGTATGAATTTATTTTTCATTATAATAAATTATTATCAGTTATCACTATGTTAATATATATTACTTCTAATATGAATAATATTTGATTTATAGGTAAAAATTAAATAACTATGGGATGCCAATCCTGCGCAGTCCTACTCAGTATCCTAGAATGACCTAGTTGGTAAAGTGCTTGGGAAAGAGAATCCTGGTTAAGTGCACAGGATGAGTTTGGGACCCTTACCATCTGAGGTATTTAGTACGCCTTCAGGGATTGAAGTTACATCTACTCCTGGTTGTAGTCACTCTCTACCCTGAGATTCTTAGAGAGATTTTGTTTCTATGAAAAACAGAATTCAGGAACAGGGGGATCAAATATCCTATTTGTCGAAAGCATTGGTTGACTTATATCAGAAGACGACTGGATCTATCCCTAGTGATATTGCATCGATGATGGTTGGTGAGCAGGTAAATCACACAACTTCAAAATCATTTAGTTTACAGACATTTATTGGTTTTAAGTTTAAATATAAATATACAACATTACTAAATTTCAATATAATTGTCTTACAGGTTCCAGTAGTAGAAGGTAGAGATGGAGGTGGAGAGGGTGATGATCAGTTTTCATCATCGAACAATGATTAGTGTTCTTGTTGATATGTTGGAAAAATATGGAAACAAAGGATTTGTTCATGTATCATGTGTGGCATAGAGTAGTCACCTAACATTTTCCCGACCTAACATCTTCATGATTTCCCATGTTTGATAAAGGAATTGGAATTTGATATGTCTTGATGATTTATTAAGGTAGTGAGTCTAGAATTTGTGGAGTATGAAGTTGGTGGAGTATGAAGTAAACTATGTTCCATATAGAAGATGGTGATATTTAATATTTTAATTTGAGTTATGTTAGGATGTGTATATTAGTATTTTGGAATAAATATTATGTTGTTTATTTGATTCATTTTATTCATGTTGCAGGCACAAGTCCCATAGTAGTGTAATTCAAGTATGGGCCCCATAAATGTTGGTTCGACCATTGACCACATTCGAAACATGGGAATGATCACTTCTCACAAGAGATACTTTGAGGTGTGTTCCCTAGATGATAGGAGAGCCAAATGTGGCCACATGCCATCACTATAGGAGATAATGATACTTAGAGGATGATGGGGATCCAAATTGAGGGAGACCTAAAGTGTGGAGGTGAACATTTGGTGATTTTTGGGTAGATTTCAATGATTTGGGAGCTACGCCACTATGTTCTTGATCACATTAAGTGAGCCTATATATAAGAGAGATTCAACCCCATTATCAAGGGGAAGGCCCTAAGGTTGGTAATTTTTTAAGATGGGACTAAGATATGAGATTTTGGAATCACTTTTTATCCCATGAAACTTAGAATCCCACCATATGTAGTTTTGAAAATTAGTGTGGTAGATAACCATCATTAGAATAGAAATTCCTGCCAGTAAAGGGCTAGAATATCATGCTCGTTACATACTATTCCAAGATGGTCAATGTTAGTCTAGGCAGTTTAAAGTATTATAGATAATAAGTTTGTGCTATGTATTTTGAAGGATTACAGTTCAGACATTGGTTCTATACAATTTAAAGTCTTAGATTTATATCTATGAAACATTGTTTGATGGTTGAGACGCTATGGTTTAGATTATTTTATTATATGTTCTCTGTACAAGGTTTTTTATGAAAAAATTTTAGATTGTTGACTACTGAACATTTTTATATGGTTTAGATTACTCTTTTATATGTTTTGTGTACAAGGTTTTTTTAGGGTACTGGTACAATGACTGCAAAATCTACAACATTTTTTTATTTGTAAATCTACATTTAGCTGCGATTTAAACTGTCGATAACTAAATGGACCAAATTTAGTGGTGGTTTAAACCGTTACCATAGGTTGATATTTTCTTATTGGCGATGGTTAAAACTGCCGCTAAATACATTAATTCTTTTACATGAAACCGCCACTAATACCACCAAAACAGCCACTAAATATGTTTACTATGAAACTTTCCAGAAACTACTACTAAATTAAAGTAACCACCATGTATTGTTTGTTGACACCTGATTTAGCAACGGTTTTATTAAAGCATCGTAGAAGAATATGGTAGCGGTTTAAATCGCCACCATATAAAAAAATCTGCCACTATGTGGTAATTTTCTTATAGTGAATCTATTGATAAATATTTTTATCAAGATATATATTATATATTGGTATTATTATAATTGTAACAAAACTATTTTATCTAATTCAATAATATATACAAAAACATTTTTACCAACTATTTAGTGATAGGAATATATATGGTGGTAAAATGCATTACCTAAAGAAGATTTACCTTTACCAACATATATTCCCTTGTTGGAAAAGTTTAAATATTTTTTATGGGAGTATTTATGAAGCGTATTATATTTTAAAATTATTTTAATCAAGGTTATTTCTAGTAATTTCCATGGAAATAGGATATTTTCAATTCTTGAAGATTCCCTTTTCTAAATGAGAGATCATGATGAAATGAAGGAGCTCATTCTAGTAGCTCTCAATCAAAATTTCAAACCCGATCCTTTAATATACAACTTGTTTATTTATACCTTTTATAAATATAGTAGAGTATAAGGGGAATATTTTATCCATTATAAATTCAATCAAATTAGTAATGTTTATTATAAAAACACATATGTTGAATTAATACTTATTTTATTCTTCTATCATTAGGGAAATACTGCTACCAAACTTTTAAATGATATACAATAGAATGGTTGGTACCCTACTAGGGAATTATTCAAAGATGTGATTAGATGTTTATATCACATTTATGTTCCAAAAAAGTAGTTTTTCTTATTTCAAAATCTATAGTAATCCCAAAAAAACCATTCATATTTATTTTTTAACATTTTCAATGACATTGGTCTATATTTCCAAAGACACGAGCTTGTATTATAAGTATTTGAGATGTTGTTCGGAAGTGGGATTCAACCTAATTTTTTCTATATTATTATATTGTTTCAGAGTTATATTATTTGTATTAAAATCCCTAATTGTCTTTCATTTTTTCCAAGTTTAACCATGGGGGAACCATTGAAAATAAATCATATAGTACCATTATTTCTAGGCTATACAAACTTCATAAAATGGAAACAACATTGAATATGTTCAAATAATTGAATGAAAATGAAATTCCTCTTAATCATTAGTGTTATGAGAAAATTATAATATTAATGTTATAAATAGAAGAGTATGGTAAATTGTTTAATATCATAGTTCTAAATTTAAGTCCCACGTTTCTACCTTCATGGGGATTTCACTTATATTTTATTTTTTAAAAAGTGAACCCCATTATATGATAGGGGTTGAATTTATGCAAAATGATAGTTCTCCTTATATTAATATGATTGGATACCTAATTGGTTCCTTCATTGGATGAATAAAACTAAACCCACATATTGAGGATTTTGAGAAATCTATACAGTTGTGATTATCTATTACAATTTACTCTTACAACATCTTGGGAAGATTAATCATTGAAAAAATAAACTGTTCATGTGATATCTTCAATAGTTTATGACAAACAGTTATCAACCCAATCAATGAAAATATGGAAATTTAGTTTTTTTCTAGAAAATGTTGCTAAATTAAGATTGTAATGGAAGAGATGTCTCAAAGAAGTTTTCTTATTATTAAAACAACTACAGGGTTGTTTTTGAAATAATAAGTGGATGAAAAGGTGCAACTATCACCAAATATTTAAAAGGCTATCTACTTAATTTTTTATTTGTTAATAAAATTTCCATGAATTTCCATCACAACACATAAAAAGGAAATTTTTGTAAAGATTATTCCTTTATAGTTTCTAATTTTACATGAGTTTTCAAAATTATTTATATAAGAAAATCTTTTTTTGTGTTTATTTAGATTTTATTTTAGCTATGTTTCATCTTCTCATTCATGATATAGTTTTATTCCCACTATAGATTATAAGATCTATGATTTAAATAATAATATGCTTCATATAATCATCATTTCCTGAACATAATACTTATGTGGTGGTGAGAAAGTAGCTTGTGGGTTTATAAGTTTTATTAGGTGGTGGTGAGTAGGTGTCTTGTGGTGAGTTTTTAACCTATGGAAAAATAGTTTTATTTGAAGATAAAAACATTGATCCTGTAAAGTAAATATGTAATAATGATCTATAATAGAGATGTTGGAAGTATATGAAATTATACTCACATAAATTTTGTAAGATAATCACTTGAATAAGTGGTAGGAAATCATTTTTCAATAATCAATCTTGAAATGGTGTTTGTAAGTTATTTATTAAAAAATATTTTTCCCACATTTGTTGGTAGTTTTATTTAGAAATTTAAGTTTTAATGTTGGGTGCAGGTTTTTTTCATAGATTTGTAATAATGTTCATTAATATAGAGACAAAATATGGATAAATGATAGATGATCTTGGTTTTTATATGTGGTATCCATAGGGATGTTTCAGTTAAAATTTCATTAGTAAATGTTTTTTTAATTATTTTAGTAGCTTCATTGGAGTTTATTTTTTAATTATAAGTGTCTTCATGTTAAGATTTAATTCTAATTGTTGTTTCTTTGTGAATAATAAAAATGAAGTTTCTTTTACCGAATGGAAGTATTCCTCTTATATAATTGGTACATATTTACTCAAATAATTCTTTAACAATTTCTATTTCCCATTCCCAAGTTCCTCTACACTAAATATGGAATTTCTATTTGAGTTATATAGAAACTTCTTGGACCTTCCATTTGATCAATTCCTTCAAAAGCTTAGCTCTTTTATCCCTTGTAACATTTATTCTAGAGTAGACATTGGTTCATAAAAATTTTTAGTTAAGGAGAACTTCATAATAAATCCTCCATTTACCTTAATCTCATTTTTGATGGAAGATTGTGAGTATATGAATATTCTTGTTATTCTTATATTTTTTGATAAATTATTTTTGAATATTGTTGTAACTTTTGTTTCAATTTGATAAATTTGTTTCTACACGAATATGAATCATAAAGGATAATTTTGTGATTTGGGAGAATGATGTATAATTATCTCCTTATTACCTAGAATATGCTCATTTAGAATCTTTTTTTGAAGCTGATTCAGTGTCTTCTCCTAGTAAGTGTGATATACAATGTATTCTCATCTTAATTATTTTTTAGCATATTAAATCAGATCATGGACTTACCATTAAAATTCATAGGTACCAAATTTAAGGGTTATAATAATTTTTTTGAGGATGCCTTTGACATTAGAATGGACTACTATAATTCTCTTCAAGAATTATTTCTTGTTAAAAATATTCATGGATTGATTTAATCTCTAATTTGTAGTATAATTGAACTATTTTATTAAGATTTGGATGTTTCAAATGTGTCATATTCAAAACATGTCTGTATGATAAGGCAAGGTCATAAAAAATAAAATTTTGCCTCTTGAGTTTCTTCTTTGATAGTCATCCTGATACTTATGGTCATATATTCCTATTAAACTGTCCAACTTCGTCCCCATCAATCGATCATTGGGATTATTTTAAAACATTCCCCTTATTCTAGAATCAATTGATGTATAGTGAACCTCACTTTTCATACATTAATATTACGTAACATTTGTAGAATACTTAAAACATTATACAAATAGATTCCCAAAGACCGTACCAATCTAATGCCTTTGGAAACATAGAAACATAAACATTGATACATAAGTGAGTTATATTATCTCTCAATAAGTTCTTCTTGACTATAACCCTTCTTAGACACATCAAACAAAATACATGTCTTCATAACCTAGGGAAGGAAACATAAAAAGGGATGATCTAAAATGATCAGTAGGGGTAAATAATGGAGATATGAAAGAATAATCTTGAGAATAAGTGTATGAGAACATGATCATGAAAATAAAAGATCATACCCTGGATATAAAATATCATATACATGAATCATGGAATAAATCTTAGTAGTTCATAAGACATGATTCAAATGGAAATAAATAATAGAATCCATGAAATCATAACATAGGAATAAAACATGGAATTATGGAAAACACATAGGCATATAACATGATTTCCATAGTATTTAAGGCATTGCTACTGAGATGATATTAGCAGAAAATTCCTTTACTAAACTGAGTTCACTCCTCATTCCAACCCTATATTACTGAATCGAGTTCACCCCTCATTCTAGCTCTATATTACTGAACTGAGTTTATTTCCCATTATAGCCTTGTAATACTAAACTGAGTTCACTTCTCATTCCATCCATGCCAATATAATGAGATATAAATCTTTACCCAATTTATTGGAGGGAGATATAGGTCCCACCCATCTCATAATGAAATCATACATATATGTGCCACAATATCATAAATAATTATATCATAACCTATAAAATTAAATGGGTATTATAAACATGTAATCATATCATAACCTATGAAAAAATACAGGTTTCATAATCATTAATTCATAACATAACCAGTGAAAAGAAGTGTGTTTCAAAAGCATACAACTTGTGAAAGAGAAACGGGTTTCATCAACATCATTCCATCAAAACATAATCCATTCAGAGAAATAATATGAATAAAAATATTGAATAATATACCCAAAAATGAATGAGTATCAATAATGGATGTTATCTTATATGTTAAATAATTTTGAAATAACTTTTAAAAACATTTCTTTAGGAAAATATCCTTTCTATATTAAAAAACTCTTTTTAAAACATAAAACATTTTGAAAACATTTTTCTTTGAAAATATATTTTAAAACTTATAAAGGAATCATTGAAAAATATAAAATGTTTTTAAAATAATTTTTCCTTGAAAATTTGATTCAAATATCATTTGAAAATATTTTTGAAAACATTTTTTAAAATATGGGTTTTGAATACAATAGATTTCCAACCGGAGAGAGAGATGATCATATTTTACTTAAAACATTATATTAAGTACCAAATAGTAGGAAAATGGTACTAATACATGGTTATATCTCAAATAAATGGAGGATAAAGAAACACATGAGTGTTTTTGAGAGATGTATCATAATATTTTATCAAAGGAAGTATAAACATAAACAATCTTGAAAAATTATGAGATTGTTTCAATAAACTCGTATAACTTGGTAAATTGGGATCATACTCTACATGTAAGAAAATAAAATTACATGATTCTTAAAATATCAAGAAAATAAGTAAATTCATGATATAACATGTAAAATGGAATTATATAGACCTCAAAAAATAATTCAGGTGAATAACAAAACATGAGTCTCAAAGAAGGAAAATTGAGACAAAACTATTTTACTGATTTGGTAACTTTTGAAACATAATCCACATGAAATAAAGATCATAAAATGCATATGTGAATACCCATAAATTTAAGTATAAGATAAATATAATACAATCATGGTTATTATATACACCACACAAAATGAAATAGTAGTGAACATAGCATGTATCTCATGGAAATAAAAAGTGAGATGAAATCCCCTTACCTTGTGTCTTGACTCTCGTTGTACTAATTCAAACCTCCTGTATAATAAATATAAATTTATCATAAATATTTCAAAGAACCATATTATTAATTATAATACCATATATGGTTTTATTATGTCTTTACATTACCCACTTGTTTACAATTCTATGTTAAGGTTTCACTTCGGGTAATATCCATTTTTTTCACATGTGTTTTAATTTGATATATCTTTAGTCCTTATATTTATATCAGGATTTATAGAATTTAAACCATGATTTAAATATAATTTATATTAATTATATTTTTATTATAATAATACATAGTATATAGAAGTATAAAATGGAATACACCGTTCATGGAGATGGTAAGTCGTACGTGCGCATGAATGCTATTTCTGTTAAATTGTCGGGTTGAAAGAAAGTAAGTAAAAGACATATATGTATATATATCATTAATAAAGAATATTTATTATATCATATATTTCCTATATATTCACTAAATTCATCCTTAATAAATTACATTTATTGTATGAACGATCACATCGTTTTGAGGAGGCGGTAGTCCAGATATCCTCAAATGAAATTATTATATTAACCAAAAATGAAAATTATAAATATATGTGGTGTAAAAAAATTACAGAAACTTAAATAAATAATAAATATAATATATAAAAAATATAAATATATTTCAAATCATAATTTCCACCAATATATGTGGTTAAAGAAAATTGAACTATCATCATTTAGTGAGGCAGTAATTCATTGTACACATAAACAGTATGTTCGTTACCTGTTAGATGGAGGTGTGTTCAAGTGTAGGTCAAAACATTAAAATGAAAACATCCTATTATATTTATTATGTATGTTTTTATAAAATAACAGAATAAATATATTTTAGTGGGATGACAAATAAAATAAAATAAAGGATCTTGAGAGAAGACGTTGCCTCTTAATTGGGTAACTCCTTTTGGTTTGTGCTAAAAGGATTCCTTAGATATATTTCAGAATAAAGGGAGACTTCAAGTAGAAATTTAGGTATTTTTGGAAGTGTATTGTTCATATATTGGCTGATCCTATGTGGTTTAGGATATGTGAAGAATAGGGAGAGATGGTGGCCTTTTATAGGGAAGGGAAAGGACACACTTGGCATTTTTGAAAACAAGTTAGGTGTACCCATGTTTTTACCTAAAAAAAGTCATACCAAACCAAAAAAACTCAATAATGTAAGGTTAATGAAAAAATAATGGACAGGAAATGGGTTTTAGAAAAGTGTATAATTCTTGTTGGGTCTTAAATTTAAGTCCTAGTCCTTAGTTAAACTTAATTTTACCTTAATCAATGTAATTAATTTTAATTACTTTCACTAATATTTTTGGTCAAAAACTAAGTTGACCTTATTATAAATTATAAATTATGATTATTAAAAATATGGAATAAATTTTTCGAAATTATAATCACATTAGTGGTAGAAATTAATTTAAAATTAATCCCACTGACTGGATGACACTGTGGGTTTTTAAAGTAAAAACGTTAAAAAGTTTGCTAAGTTTTTATACCCTATTTCAAAGTGAAATAGATTAAAATTACCTAAAATGTATTAATTTATAAAATTATGATCAAATTAAACTTATAAACCACCTTTAAAATGTAATTTTACCTTATAAATAAATTATATGAAAAAGAATTTTTGAATTAAAATCTTGTATTTTCACTATTCATTGAAAAATGAAGTTTCTTAGAAAAATACCAAAAATTCTCCCCAAGATAATTTCAACATTATAAATTCAAAAATTAAGTAAAATTTATCAAATTAAATTTCTAAATGTGTCTAAATTAATTTTATTATTTTTCATATAAGGACATTAAAAGTAGTTCATTTGAGAAAATAGTATTTTTAAACATATAAGGACTTTACCAAAAATTATATCTTTAATCATCATTATTTTTATTTGTATAAAATCATTATAAAAAATATTTGAAAAGTAGTCATCAATATTCATATTACTATGTTTAATGGCTAGATTATAATTATATCATTTAATAATTATAACAATAAAAAGATGTTTCATAGAAAATCAGAGTTGCGTGTAACATACGCCAAGTTAGTGTTGTGTGTTGCATAAAAAAAGTCGATGTTGCATTTAATGTACACCAAGTTACAAGCTAAACTATGTGTTACATTTAGTCAAGCTAAAATTTATATTGTGTTTAGTGCACTATTAACTTTGTGTTGTGTATAATGCAAGCCAAACATAGTGCTTTAATATAAAATAAACTTTTTGTAGTGTTATGGGAAATAAACAATATCACAAAGGTTAAATTAATTCAAAAACATAATTCAAAGAATCTAGGGGTGTAACATTCTACCCCCCTTAAATTGAATTTCTCCCTCAAAATTCATCTATATTATCAATGGTTTAGTACTTGAAAGTTTCATTCATAGAAACCCAAATCATAAAAATGGATACTAAAACTTCACTTCAAAAGGGAATGTTGGAACCATAATGTTTACCCAAAGTAACATATAACTAGGTTTCCACATAGGATAAAATAGTTTGGGAGTGAATATTTTACATGGAGGAAAATCGTAAATATTTATATGGATTGATTGAGGTCATTAATCACAAACAAGTAAATGATCAAAGAAAAGTTAAGGGCCTCAATGCCATAAATTGTGATGATTTATAAGGCCATAGGTTCCATAAAAATTAATTTATTAGGAATTTTTTATCATTATCCCAACTTTGAGTAATTATTTTATTAAAAATAATATAAGTAAATATACTTACTTGATATATTACTATAAATAAAATTGTATTCTTTGGTTTGGCTTTTAAATATTTCTAATTCATCCATTACTTCATGAAATGGATGTCCAAAAATTAACTTTGATGCCCGAAGCACTAAAATACACTTTTAGAAGATATTAAGGCCCATAAAAGAATTAAAAGTATAACTATTTATCTATAAATTTTCTTAAAAATCAATATGGTTGATATATTAATCTCTAAACATAAAAAGTAACACTATTATTTCATAATAAATAATTATTAATCAAAAATAATTATACATTAACCAGGACATCATGTAGGCCAATGGTAGGATTAAATCCCTTATCATCCTTCAGTAATGGGTTCAAGACCCTTGGAATTTCCAGAATTGATTGGTTTTCACTCAACATACAAGATGACCTTTTCTGAAACCCCACTAATATAATTTCCAAAATAGATGGACATCCTTGAAATAAGGTTAATCGCTAAATAGCCTTTTAACCCAGGTTTCAATACATTATCAGTACATAAATACATTCTTCTATGTTTAACATAAACTTTTAATGAATGGTTAACCTTATAACCCCTATGAAGATGAAAATCCAAAACATTAGAAAGAAAATCATGAAATCAGCATAACATTGATTCCCCATATATCACAAAGTAGCTCTTGGTTGTGAAATTCCAAACATGTGAATACCCTCATGGTAAATTCTCTTGAAACATGGAAACAGCCTAAATTATCATAAATCCTTTTGGAAAACATTAATTCTTACTTATTCCATATATTACTCTATATAATCCATAAATGTAATAAGTTTTAAACTTTATCCATGATAGCATTAACTACATGTCAACATGTCCTTAATTAATTCCAAGGTAATCAGTACCATCCAATTTATTTATTCACATCCCATATATATTTATCCAAACAACAATATATTAACATAAGGTACATATTAAGGGTTATATTTCCATTAATCACGTGTTTTACATGGACATCACTGTAAGAATCTGGTTCTTATTCTTGAGGTATGAGTTTCTTATTTTCCTTTTTCCTTAAGTGTTTTTGAAAAAATAAGGAAAATGGGAAAAAATCCCAAATTTTGTGGGTACACGCTATGTACTTTTCCACACTCCGTGTACTTTGGCCATGTGGGATGAGTACATAGGGTGTGTAGGTCTGTCGGTGATGAAGGGTGTAAAAAATGACTACACACCGTGTACTTAGTATATACACGCCATGTAATCAGTAGGAAGGTGAACAGTAAGGCGGTGGGATTAGATGTCAGCGAAGCAACAGTACACACCATTTACTCCTAAATACACACAGTGTAATCATGTCAAAAGGTGAACAATGAGGCGGTTGAAAGTAGCCACTAGAGGAACAATTAAAAAATGAAAAGTATACGCCATGTACTTGAGAGTACACGCTGTGTAGTTTTGTTTTTTTGTTATAAACCAGCAGTAGCCTCCTATTTCATCAGAGGAAGCTTAGAACATCAGAAGCCTGCGGGAGAGAGAGCCGAACCTTGGAAGAGCTCCTGACCGAACACTAGGACTTCGATTCCTTCTCCGAAAATCACGTTTGGACCGCGCGGGTAATCCCTTACCTCTCCTTGTATATTTTTTTCCAATTATTTACTGAGGGGTAGTTATCTGAGTTTTAATGGGTGAGAGTTTATCCCAGATCTAAATCGTTCACGAACGATTTGGGAGGCGTCGTTCACGTATATTGATCAGAGGAGATCAAGGTAGGTGGTATGATGTTTAATTCCAACTGGCATGTGGTTTTTGTGTACCGTTGTGCTACGCACCCAATTTTGGGGTGTCGTATGGCTGAGTCCTTGATTAATTAAGATATCTAGAATTTCATAGATAATCTAAGGATAATTATAAACTGCTGTCTGAGATCATTTCTTAGATCCAGGGCCACCCCATGGGTGCATTTACCTTGATTTACCGTTTGGCCAGGATACCCGAGGGTATGCCATGATTATAGCATGATTTGAGTTTTATTGAGAGGAAATGTATATAAATTTCTTGTTTATGTTTTGGGCTTGTCCCGGTTACTTGCTTAGATTGAGGGCAGTGTTTTTCTTAGGCTGAGGGCAGTGTTTTGATTAGCCTGAGCGCAAGGTACTATTCATCCTGAGGGAAAGTGTTTGTTAGCCTGAGGTAAACGTTTCATATTCCTAAGGGATATAGCTTCCATGACTAAGGGAAATCACCTGAGGGTTTCGTTTCTATTCCGCCTGAGGGAAAGTCCTGAGAGAAAGGTTCGGATTAGCCTGAGGGCGTGATTCTATTTAGGCTGAGGGTAGTGTTTTGATTAGCCTGAGGGCAAGGTATTATTCAGCCTGAGGGTAAGTGTTTGTTAGACTGAGGGAAATGTTTCATATACCTACGGTCTGTAGCTTCCATGACTGAGTTAAATCACCCAAGGGTTTCATTTCTGTTTCTACTGAGGGAAAAGCCTGATGGAAAGGTTCTGATTAGCCTGAGGGCGTGATTCTTTTTGGCCTGAGAGAAAGATTCTATTTAGCCAGAGGGAAAATGTTCTTATGTATGAATACAATGTTTACTTCGTATATTCACTATAGTGATTTTACATGTTATACCTACCAAGATAAATCACAGGCTTGGTATTTTTTTACCTTGTACTTGTTAGATAACTGATTGTAGTTTTGTTGCGGCACTATATAGGAGACTGTCGGCTAAGGATGAGTCTCGGTAACTTATAATTCAATTATATTGAATTGTTAAATAATAATTAAATGTTAATGGAACTGGTAGGAGTATCTTCTTTTGAGTACTTCCTAGCTTACTGCATTTCATTACTACACACTATTGTTGCACATTTCACTAACAGTTGGGCACGGGCCTTTGGCGGTTTCCTACTAGGATTTATCTTTCACACCCTGTTTGGGTCATGTCTTGGGCCCAAATAGATTATATTTCTACAGGTATTGATAAGGGAAAGAGTCCCTATACCGGTAATTTATTGTTGCAGATGAGTAGGAGAGCATGATACCAAGCTTAGGCTTGCTATGCTGCTGAGTTCCTGTTGCACTATTTTGTTTTGCTTTGCTGTATTTGTCCCTTGTACTGTATTGTTTCAGATTGTAGTGTGTCCTGTTTTGGCTACTTTCTTAGACTTAGGGACGTATTGCATCATTGTATTTACATGACTGTTTTTATCTTTTACTTTTGTACGGTTGTCCGTTTCATCTTGGTATTGTTTACTGCTTCTGCTTTTAGTATGTTTGTATTTTCTCTACTACGCTACACTTTGACAAATGAGGGCATAGTTTCCCCACTATCAGACCTAGGCCCTCGCTTCTAGTCCACAAACTCTGGAATTTGGGGAAATGCACTTAAGGTGAGCCATGTAACTAACAACATGGTTCGGCGAAGCTCATCTAGTACACGCCATGTACCTGAGGGACACACCATGTAGTCTTGACCAGTGAAAGACCATGTGGACTTGGCCATGTGGCTAGGGCAATGGGGTGGTGTACATTCCATGTGAAGGTGTAACACGCCATGTAGTGTCATCCGAGTAGCCAACCGTGTCACTAACAACACGAGCAATTGGAATCTAAGCAGTACACGTCGTGTCTATATGGAACACGCCGTGTAGTGAGAACTATGTACCCGGCCGTGTAACGAACAACACGGGTCGATGAAGCTTGTCTAGTACACACCGTGTAGACCTTATACACGCCGTGTAGTCTCGTTAAAAAGAGAGCCGTGTGGCTAAGCTGTGTAGAATGACTCGGGCAGGGGATGAAAATTCAAGTACCCACCGTGTCTGTGGACAACACGCCATGTGTTTGGGGTGTTACATGACCAGTTCTAGCAGAGTACATGCCCATGTGAAGACTTTAGGGAACACGCCATGTAGTTTTTATACACACCGTGGAGTCTTGTTTAGTAAACTTGAATGTTTTATTTTCCTTGTTACCTTCTTGTGCTTCCAGTTCTTGGTCATTGATAATCTTAATCTAAGGCATGTGTTTGACCTTGTAGAGTCATACCACCGAGATGACCACAAGTTGTTTTCCAGGAGAGCGGAAATTATTATACTCTAGAGACGGTAGGACATTGTCTACCAATGGATCCTCCAGCAGAGCCAAATGTGGCGCCAGCCGTTATACCGAACATTGGCGCGGAGACACAGTTCCGTGAAGGCTTCATGCGGTTTATGCAGACATTCCAGGGATCACCGCCGGTTGCCACATCTATGGTAGAGCTGACTCGTATATTCCACCAGTAGCATCCGCCTACATTTTCAGGGGGATGGAGGACCACAAGCTATGAAGTCTTGGATGGGTTCTATGCAAACTATCTTCGAGCATCTGGAGATGCCTCCTGGGCGGAGGGTTAAGCTCGCTACTTACATGCTGCGTGATTCCGCCAAGAGGTGGTGGGATGTTACCACCCAGACTGAGCATCACAGATACATGGCGTGGGAATATTTTCAGGAAGTCTTCTATGACTTTTTCTTCCCAAAGACACTAAGGGAATATTGAGATTAGGAGTTCATGAATCTGCAGCAGGATGCCATGTCAGTGATGGACTATTTGTCTCGCTTCACCAAGCTACATCGCTTTGCACCTGTTCTGGTGGGTGACGAGACGTTGAGGGCCATACACTTTGAGGATGGTCTTAGATATGACATCCGTGTGCTGGTGAATTTTTTCAGGTTGCCTACAGTGCATGCTATTGTGAACCAGACACTTATTACTGAGCGAAACCTGTGGGAAGCTAGTGGTGCAGGCCAGGGCAGTTTGGCACCAGTTTCTGGTACTATTTCAACCGGTAAGAGGAAGAGACATATGAATTTCTCTCACGGTGGCAGTACTAGCCAAAATATTTCTTCAGGTGGCCCAGTAAGGTGCTACCAGTGCGGTAACGAGGGGAATAAAAGACCTCAGTGTCCACGTGACCCAGTGGAGTGCTGAGCTTGCGCCAAGATGTGTCATCTCCAACGTTTTTTCACAGTTTTTCCACCAGTAGCTAGTGAGAGGGGTTCCGTGCAGACTCCGCATACAGGAGCTGGGCTGGTATCTTCCTACCGGTATGGGAATTAGAATACGTCAGGACGTTCTGGCCAAGGTGGTGGTCATGGTCGTGGTAGCCAGACACCAGGATCTCAGAGACAACATGGCGGGTCGGCTCAGGGTAGCCTGGCTATGTCATAGGGCCATGAAACTAGGCAGGCATATGCAGTGCAATAGACCCAATAGGAGCAGGATCCAGGACCTTCTACTGTCAAAGGTACTATTCTAGTTGCTTCTGTTTTGGCTTCACTACTTTTTGATACTAGTGCTACACATAGCTTTATATCTGTACCCATTGTGGAGAGCCTTGGGATCTATGTTTCTTCTTCTTCTAATATTATGATGCTAGACACTCCGTTGGGGATTAGAACTGCTGATGTGCATCAGTGCAAGGAGTTCCCTCTAGAGGTTGGCGGGTGTCACTTCCTATGGGACCTCTATGTCCTAGAGATGACAAGCTATGACTTCATTATCAGAATGGACTGGTTGGTAGCCTTTAAAGACTTTGTATATTTCTATCATCGTAGGGTGAGTTTCACGTCACTAGAGGGTGAAGAGTTTCTATACAAGGGCGAATGGTATGTCCAGGCGAGCCGAGCTGGACCCGAGCATCATGGGCGTAGTGGAGTGATAGCCCAGATTGCGAGTTTGTGTCTGGATGACCAGGGAACTTGTCAGAAGGATTTCCCTCTAGTGGTTGATCGTTTCTGGGATGTCTTCCCAGACGACGTTTCAGGGATTCCTCTAGAGTGAGGTGGATTTCTCTATTAAGCTAGTTCCAGGAGCAGCACCGGTGTCAATTCCTCCTTATAGGATGGCTACACCAGAGTTGTAGGAGCTTAAGAGGCAGTTGGAGGAGTTTCAGGAAAAGGGTTTCATCCAACCCAGTACTTCTCCTTAGGGTTCTCTTGTCCTATTTGTGAATATGTCGTACGATACCCTCAGACTTTGTGTGGATTATCAGAAGCTGGACCAATTGACAGTCAAGAACCAATATCCCTTAACAAGGATTGATGATCTTTTTGATCAAATTTGGGGAGCATGAGTGTTCTCTAAGATTGACTTGAGATCTGGATATCATCAGTTACACATTAGACCATCATATATACCGCTTACAACTTTTTGGAGTAGATATGGTCTATATGAGTACTTGGTCATGCCGTTCGGACTCACGAATGCGCCATAAGTTGTCATGGCTCTGATGAATCGTGTGTTCCACCCATATCTGGATTCTTTTGTGGTATTCTTCATGGTCGATATCTTGGTGTACTCTCACACTCGACACGACCATGCTACCCATCTTGAGATCGTTCTGAGTACACTGAGAGTGCATCATCTATATGCTAATCTCTCAAAATGCCACTTTTAGATGGACCAGATACACTTCCTGGGTCATATCATCTTGGAGGTAGGAGTTTATGTGGACCTAGAGAAGGTGAGAGCAGTAGTTTCCTGGGAGAATCCCAAGAACGTTTTTTAAATATGGTGTTTTTTGGGGCTGGCTGGTTACTACAGGCGCCTTATACAGGACTTCTCCCGCTTAGCAGCGCCGTTGACGGGTTTGACTAAGAAGGGTGTGAAGTTCATTTGGTCAGAAGCTTGAGAGACAACCTTTTAGGAGCTGAAGGGAAGGTTGATGTCAGCACCAGTATTGATACTTCCAGAGCAAGGGAAGTTCTATACAGTTTACTATGATGCATCAGGTATTGGGATGGAAGCAGTGTTGATACAAGGTGATCGAGTAGTTGCGTACGGGTCTCGGCAGTTGAGGCCACATGAGAGGAAGTACCCGACACATGATCTGGATTTGGCTCCTGTTGTTCATGAATTATGCTGTTGGAGACATTATCTCTTGGGAGAGAATTTTGTGGTGTTTACATACCAAAAAATTCCGAAATATATCTTTACCCAGTGTGACTTGAATCTAAGATAGCGAAGGTGGGTTGAATACCTTCAGTCCTTCGACTTTGAGCTTGCCTATATACCTAGAAAGGGTAACATAGTTACTGATGCACTGAGTAGGAGGACTCAGTTATAGGCAGTGCAGGAGGCCAGTGGTGAGTGGAAGCTCATGGATTTGTTCTCTGAGATGCATTTGGAGGCTCACGATAGTCAGGGGAGAGCCTATCTTTCTTCCTTAGCTGTGACTTCTACCCTCCTGGATAGAGTGAGGATGAGACAACTATCATATTCAGAAGGCCTAGTTCTATGGGAGTTGGTGGCAAGTGAGGACCCTCCTCCCAGTTGGACGATAGGTAATGATGAGGTACTTCGTATCCATAGACGAGTGTGGGTTCTAGGGTACATACACGAGTATTTGATGTAGGAGTTTCATGCTTCATCTTGGGCAGTGCATCCTGGAGTTACCAAAATGTATCGTGACTTGAGACGTCAGTATTGGTGGTCGGGTATGAAATGAGAGGTAGCTGATTTTTTTGTGAGATGTTCCACCTGTCAGCAGGTGAAGACAGAGGATCAGAGGCCAGCCAGACTGTTACAATAGTTACCCATTCCGGAGTGGAAATGGGATGATGTCACGATGGACTTCATGATCGAGTTTCCGAGGTCACCTGGAGGTAGTGATGTAGTGTGGGTTGTTGTGGAAATACTTACAAAGGTAGATCACCTTTTTTCGATCAAAGAGACCTTTGGTGTTGACAAGATCGAGAAGTTGTATATCTGAGATGTAGTACGCCTTCATGGGGTCCCTCGTTCTATCGTTTCAGATAGGGATGCCTATTTTACATCTTGTTTATGGAAGAGTTTTCAGAGGGAACTGGGTACATAGGTGATTCTGAGCACAGCTTACCACCCTCAAACTGATGGCCAGTCAGAGCGTACGATACAGGTGCTTGAGGACATGCTGCGTGCATGCATCCTAGACTTTTGGGGCTCTTGGGAGAAGCACATACCCCTGGTCTAATTTGTCTATAATAATATTTTTCAGGAAACTATTGAGATGGAACCTTACGAGGCTTTATATGGTAGGCCATTCCGATCATCTTTGTACTGGTTGGAGGCAGGTGAGGTAGCTTTGCTGGGACCACGTCTCATGCAGGAGACTTCAGAGTAGGTCCAGTTGATTCAAAAGTGGATGACTATTGCACAGTCTCATCATAAATCTTATGCTGATCACCGCAGACGACCCTTGGAGTTCGTGGTCGTGGATCAGGTTTTCCTGCATGTTTCACCGAGGTTGGGACACAGGCAGATCAGGAGATAGGGTAAACTTTCCCTGAGATATGTGGGGCTATTTGAGATTCTGGAGAGAGTCGGGCTAGTTACCTATTGGTTGCAGTTTCCTCATAGGCACTGAGCCATGCACGACGTCTTCCATGTATCTCATCTACGCCGTTATCACTCAGACCCGTCTCACATTTTTCAGCCTGAGGAGGTTGAGCTTTAGGTCGATTCATCCTTTAAGGAGTATCCGATTTGTATTTTTGATAGGATCACAAAAGTTTTTTGAGGCCAGTCAGTTCCTCTCATATGGGTGCTATGGCAGCATGGTCGAGTTTAGGATGAAACCTAGGAGCGGGAGACCGACGTACGTGCTTAGTGTCCAGAGTTGTTTTGAGATTTATCTTCACTACCCTTGGAAGGGCAATTCGGGGATGAATTTATTTAAGGGGGGAAGTTTTTAAGAACTCGGTTCTTATTCTTTAGGTACAGGTTTCTTCTTTTCCTTTTTTTCGTAAGTGTATTTGAGAAAATAAGGAAAATGGGAAAAAATCCCAAATTTTGTGGGTACACGCCATGCACTTTTCCATACGCCGTGTACTTTGGCCGTGTGGGATGAGTACACAGGGCGTGTAGGCCTGTCGGTGATGAAGGGTGTAAAAACTGACTACATGCCTTGTACTTAGTATATACACGCCGTGTAATCAGTCGGCAGGTGAACAGTAAGGCTATGGGAGTAGCTGCCAGCAGAGGGACAATACACGCCGTGTACTATTAAATATACGCCGTGTAATCATGTCGACAGGTGAATAGTGAGGCGGTGGAAAGTAGCCGCTAGAGGAACAGTTAAAAAATGAAAATTACACACTGTGTACTTGAGAGTACACGCCGTGTAGTTGTGTTTTTTTGTTATAAACTGGCAGTAGCCTCCTCTTTCAGCAGAGGAAGCTTAGAACGTCGAAAGGCCACGGGAGAGAGGGCCGAACCTTGGAAGAGCTCCCGAATGAACACCGAGACTCTGATTCCTTCCCTAACGATCACGTTTGGACCGCACGGGTAAGACCTTAACTCTCCTTGTGTGTTTCCTTCCAATTATTTCTAGAGGGGAAGTTATTTGAGTTTGAATGGGTGAGTGTTTATCCCAGATCTACATCGTTCATGGATGATTTGGGAGGTGTCGTTCACGTATATTGATCAGAGGAGATCAAGGTAGGTGGTCTGATGTTTAATTACAACTGTCATGTGGTTTTTGTGTACCGTTGTGCTACACACCCATGTTTAGGGTGTCATATGTCTGAGGCCTTTAATAATTAAGATATCTATAATTTCATTGATGATCTAATGATAATTATAAACTACTGTCTGGGATCATTTCTTGGATCCAGGGCCACCCTGTGGGTGCATTTCCCTTGCCTAGCCATTTGTCCAGGATACCCGAGGGTATGCCATGATTATAGAATGCTTTGAGTTTTCTTGAGAGGAAATGTATATAAATTTCTTTCTTATGTTTTGGTATTGGACCGGTTACTTTCTTAGCCTAAGGGTAGTGTTTAGCTTAGCCTGAGGGCAGTGTTTTGATTAGCCTGAGGGCAAAGTACTATTCAGCCTGAGGGTAAGTGTTTGTTAGCCCGAGGGCAACGTTTCATATGCCTGAGGGCTGTAGCTTCCATTCTTGAGGGAAATCACCTGATGGTTTTGTTTCTGTTTCTCCTGAGGGAAAGGATTGAGGGTAAGGTTCTAACTATCATGAGGGCGTGATTCAGTTTAGCCTAAGGGAAGTGTTTTGATTAGCCTGAGGGCAAGGTACTATTCAGCCTGAGGGAAAGTGTTTGTTAGCCTAAGGGAAACATTTCATATGCTTGAGGGCTGTAGCTTCCATGCCTGAGGGAAATCACCTAAGGGTTTCGTTTCTATTTCACCTGAGGTAAAGTACTGAGGGAAAGGTTCTGATTATCCTGGGGGCATGATTCTGTTTGACCCGAGGGCAAGATTCTGTTTTTCCCGGGGGAAAAGGTTCTTATGTATGAGGACACTATTTACTTTGTATATTCACTATGGTGATTTTAAAGGTTATACCTACCAAGATAAAGAACAATCTTGGTATTGTTTTACCTTGTACTTGTTAGATAGATGGTTGGAGTTTTGCTGCGGCACTGTATAGGAGACTGTCAGCTGAGGCTGAGTCTCAGGAACTTATAATTCAATTGTATTGAATTGTTAAATAATAATTAAATGGTAATGGAACTGGTAGGAGTAGCTACTTTTGAGTACTTCCTAGATTACTGCATTTCATTACTGCACATTTTTGTTGCACATTTCACTAACAGTTGGGAACGAGCCTTTGGTGGTTGCCTACTAGAATTTATTTCTCACACCCTGTTTGGGTCATGTATTGGGACCAAACAGATTATATTGCTGCAGGTGTTGATAAGGGAAAGAGTCCCTATACAGGTACTTGATTGTTGCAGAGGAGTAAGAGAGCATGTGACCAAGCTTAGGCTTTTTATGCTGCTAAGTTCCTGCTGCGCTGTTTTGTTTTGCTTTTCTGTATTTGTCCCTTGTACTGTATTGTTTCAGATTGCAGTGTATCCTGTTTTGGATGATTTCTTAGACTTAGGGACATATTGCATCATCGTATTTATATGACTATTGTTATATTTTACTTCTGTACAGTTTTCCATTTCATCTTGGTATTGTTTATTGCTTCCACTTTTGGTATGTTTGTATTTTCTCCGCTGCACTACATTTTGACAAATGAGGGCATAGTTTCCCCACTATCAGACCTAGGCCCTCACTGCTAGTCGACAACCTCTGGAATTTTGGGAAATGAGCTTGAGGTCATGTGACCAACCGGGTTCGGGGCACCCGTTGAGTGGCACCCAAAACCAGGACATTACAATCACCTTTCGATTATATCACTTTTTTATTCCATCAGAACCATTAAACACATTCTTGTAAATCCCTAGCAAAAAACATAAACTGAACAATACTTATATATTTCACCATTAATATAACATTATTATTGAATCAAAATAAATAAAAACATTTATTATTCTATTTCATACTTATTCAATTAATAAGGATACCTCATCCTATTACACAACACCTCTTTTCTTTCATATTTCATCTGTAGTCTCATCATCATCCGTAATGTAAGTATTACTCGAAACACCATTCTGTAACTATTTAAGAGATTTTATATTGGGACATTTATTTGCATAATTACCATTTATTCCAAACATAAATCACTTAACCTTTGATGATTCCTTAGGGAGGCCAATATTTTCTTCCATTTTATTAACTAAACTCATCATTTTCCCTTATAGTCAATTTATTTTTGTCCTTTTTTCCATAGTTAAACCATATTCTTGTTACTCTAAGAAATTCACTTAGGTGATTATTTCCACATTATTAACATAAAGGAAACTGAATATTCTTTACTCCATGGTCTCCATTACCCAAAATCTTAGTGGGATCCTTATTTATCTTCCTTGGTGAGTCTGAGAGTTGGCTAAAGTACACGTTGTTAATCATGTTCCATGAAAACTAATTTGGCATGATGACAGAATATTTTACTCCTAAGATCATCCCACTTTACTGCTCATCAGAAAATAATCCATCACTTTCAATATTAATCTAGTTTCTTCGGGTTCCCGTCATTGACTAAATCCAGATGCATAGTGTGAGAATTACTTAACATAGTATAAAACCACATAGTCATGAAACAAATTACTTATATGATGTCTAAATAATGACACAATACTTAATCTATTAAAACCTAGATTCATCCAATTTTATTCATAGGAAACTTATATTTAAATCCTTAGTGATGGTTCATGAAGAGTTTTTGAATTCCCCAAGAATATCTCCTAGGAGTGTCAAACAAGGTGAGAAACAAGACCTATTTTCGTGTACCAGATTACCCTAGGTCAGGACTGGAACATCTCTTCAGAGTTGTTAAACCTAGGTACATCTATTACAAAGCCACATCCACTTGTAGTATCCATATAGAGATGTATTTCTAGGAAAACAGTCCAAAATTTCAAGACATTTTCCTATACATTTCCTTATCCTTAGACTTAACCCCAGATATGTCCTTAGGGTTCTCACTAAGGTTTTATCATCCTATATTCCAAAGGTTAACTAAAAACTTACTTTGATACCAACTATAGTGAACCTAAATTCTCATACATTAATATTACATAAAATTTGTGGAATATTTAAAATATTTTAAAAATATACACCCAATGACCTTACCAGTCTAGTTCCCTTGGAAACATGGAAACATAAACACTGATACATAAGTGAGCTATATTATCTCCCACTAGGTTTTTCTTGACTAGAACCCTTCTTAGATACATCAAACATAATACATATATTCAAAACCTAGTGAAGGAAACATAAAAAGTTGTGAGCTCAAATGATCAGTAAGGGTAAACATGGGAGATATGTAAGCATAATCATGAACATAAGGGTATAAGAACATGATCACAAAAATGGAAGATCATACCCTTCATATCAAAGATCATATACATGAATCATGGAATAAATCTTGGAAGTTCATAAGACATGAATCAAAAGGAAATAAAGAACATAATAGATGAAATCATAAAATAGGAATAAAACATGGAATTGTAGAAAAACATAAGCATGTAATATGATTTTCATAGTAGCCAAGGAATTGTTGTCGAGACCATATTAGTGGACAAAGTACTTTACTGAACTGAGTTCAATACCCATTCTAGCCTTCTATTACTGAACTGAGTTCACCCCTAGTTCCATCCCTATATTACCAAAACCAGTTCATTTCCCATTATAGCCTTGTAATACTAAAACAAGTTCATTTCTCATTCCATACATGTCTATCTCATGAGATATAAATCTTTACCCAATGCATTGGAGGGAGATATATGTCCCACCCATCTCATAATAAAATCATACATACATGTGCCACAAGATTATAAATAATCATATCATAACCCATGAAATGAAATGGGTATTATAAACATGTAATCATATCATAACCTATGAAAAAGGATACGTTTCATAATCATTTCATCATAAACATAACTCGTTAGAAGAAGTGGGTTTCAAAAGTATATAACCTATGAAATAGAAATGAGTTTCATCAACCTAATTCCATCAAAACATAATCCATTCATAGAAATAATATGAATGAAAACACTGAATAATTTCCATAGAAAGGAATGAGTAACAACAATGGATGTTATCTTATATGTGAAATAATTTTGAAAGATCTTTCAAAAACATTTTTTGGGGAAAATATCTTTTCTGCATTGAAAAATGATTTTTAAAACATAAAACCTTGTTAATTTTCTTATTTGAAATAATATTTAAAAACTTATAAAAGAATAATTGAAAACCATAAAAATTTATAAAAATCCATTTTACTTGAAAATTCACTTCATATATATTTTGAAATCGTTTTTGAAAACATTTTTGAAAACATTTTTGAAAACATGGTTTTTGAATAGAATAGATTTCCGATCGGAGAGAGAGACGACCAAATTTTACTTAAACAATTATCTTAAGTACCAAAGAGTAGAAAATGGTACTAATACATGGGTATATCTTGAATAATCATAGGATAAGGAAACTCATGAGTGTTCTAGAGAGATGGATCATAATATTTTATCATAGGAAGCATAAACATAAACAATCTTGAAAAATGATGAGATTGTTTTAATAAACTCATATAACTTGGTAACTTTGGATCATACTCTCCATGTAGGAAAATGAAATAAATTGAAGATTAAAATTTCTGGAAAAGAAGTAAATTCATGACATAAAATGTAAAATGGAATTATATACACCTCAAAAAATAATTTAGCTGTATAAAAAAACATGAGTCTCAAAGAAGGAAAATTGAGACAAAACTATTATACCAATTTAGTAACTTTGGAAACTTAAACCCCATGAAATAAATATCATAAAATGGATAAAAAAAATACCCATAAATTTAAGTATAATATAAATTGAATAAAATCATGGTAAGTACATACACCACACAAAAGGAAAGAGTGGTGAACATAACATGTATCTCATGAAAATAAAAAGTGAGATGAAATACCCTTATCTTGTGTCTTGACTCTTGTCGTACTCATTAAAAAATACTATATAACAAATATAAATTTATTATAAATCTATCATAGAACCATATTATTACTTATAATACCATATATTTTATGATTATCTCTTTATATTACCCACTTGTTAACAATTCTAAGTTAAGGTTTCACTTCGGGTAATATCTGCTTTTTTTTCACATGTGTATTAATTTGTTATATATTTGGTCCTTATATTTATATCATGATTTAAAGAATGTAAAAAATTATTTAAATACAATTTATATTAATTATATGTTTATTATAATAATCCATAGTATATAGAAGTTTGAAATGGAATACACCGTTCATGGAGATGGTAAGCTGTACGTACTCACTCCAATGGCCCAAAGGCCTTTATTTTTTATTGATTTTTGATAATACACATTTAAAGGGGTGAGGTGGAACCCTTACAAGGCTCATTGGCATAAGTATTACATGGACCATAGGCCTTAGAATAATTCATTGCCCGTAGGCTTCAAACATTACATACAACCCAGACTAACTACTTGGATCTGCTCCTCCCCAGCATCTTCATTGTGAAATCAGCTCTCCACCTTCACATGGCTATTCGGCTAGGATTTCCTATGAATGCACAGTCTTGTACCAATGGAAGGTTCCATACCCTCTCATTATTGTAATATGTTTAGCTTCTGCTATGGTGAAAGCTCCTTGCTCATCTTTCTTCTAGAGCTTGTTCCTTGTAGGTTTTTTGGTTTGCATCTGCACTTAATGTGGCCCGAAGGCCTTAAGGTGGCCCGAAGGCATTAATAACCTGAAGTCTTGGGTGGATCGAAGGCATTAAAGGACTTGAGGACCAAATCAGTGTCCCGAAGACCCAAACAGGGGAATATTCTCGGCTGTTACATTGCCAAACAGTACCTGCTATAATTCTCGCTAGAGTACCTGCTACAGTACTACATAGTTCCTACTACAGTACTACTACAGTATCCCCAGAAATTAGGATCTGCCTAAATTTGATCCTGGGTCACCTGAATTCACTTAAGGAGTCCTCACCAACTGGGCTGAGGCTCATGTGCTAAGTTGTACGTATGCATGAATGCTATTTCCATTTAATTTTCATGTTGAAATAAAGAAAGTAAAAGACATATATGTATATATATATCATTATTAAAGTGTATTTATTATATATTATATGTCATATATATTCACTAAATTCATCCTTAATACAATCCATGTAGTGTATTAATGAATTACATCGCTTTGAGTGGGCGGTTGTCTATACTTCCTCAAATGAAATTGTTATATTAACACAAAAATTGAAAGTATAAAGATAAGTGTTGAAAAATAATTAAATAAACTTAAATACATAATAAATATAATATATAACATATATAAAAATATTTTACATCATAATTTAAACTATAATAGGTTGTTAAGGAAAAATTAACAATCATTATTTAGTGAGTCGGTAGTTCTTCGTACACGTAAACAATATGTTCGTTACCCATTAGATGAAGGTGTGTGTAAGTGTTGGTCAAAACCATAGCATAAAAACATACTAGAATATTGATAATACTAGTTTTGTTATACAATAATGTAATAAATATATTGGATAAGTTGGATAAATAAAATAAAACAAATGATCTTGAGAGAAGATTTTTCCTCTTAATCAGGTAACTCCTTTTGGTTTGTTCCAAAAGGCTTCCTTTGATTTATTTCTGCCCAAAGGGATAATTCAAAGATGAAGGTAGGAATTTTGGGTAGTTTATTGGGAATATATTTTCTGATCCTAAATGTTTTGAGAGGTTTTTAGAATAGGTATGGGTAGTGTCCTTTTATAGGGAAGGGAAAAAACACACTTGACATTTTTGAAAACAAGTTAGGTGTACCCACGTTTTTACCTAAAAAAAGTCATAAAAAACCAAAAAAAAATCAATAATATAAGGTTAATGGACGAATACTAAACAGAAAATGGGCATTGGATAAGTTTATAAGTTTTTTTGGGTCTTAAATTTTAGGTTTAGTCCTTAGTTAAGCTTAATTTAACCTTATCCAATTTAATTAATTTTAATTACTTTCAGTAATATTTTTGGTTAAAAAATAATTTGACCATATTATAAATTATAAATTATGATTATTCAAAATATGGAATTAATTTTACCAAATCCTAATCATATAAGTGATATAAATTAATTTAAAATTAACCCTGTAGATGGGACGACACTATGGGTTTTTAAAGTAAAAATATCCAAATACTATCTAAGTTTTTATACCCAATTTCAGAGTAAAACTGATTACAATTCCAATTAAACTTTGAAAACTTATTTAAAATATAATTTAACCTTATAAATAAATTATATGAAAAATTAATTTTGAATTAAAATTTTGTATTTTTCCCTATTCATCAAAAAATGAATTTTATTAGAAAAATTAGCCCTAAGCTAATTTGGACATTATAAATTAAAAAATGAAATTTACATTTTCAAATTAAATTACTCAATTTTTCTAAAATTAATTTTATTATTTTTCATATATGGACATTAAAATAATTTCATTTGAGAAAATAACATTTTTAAGCATATAAGGACTTTACCAAAAATTATATCATTCATCATAAATATGTTCTATTTATATAAAATAATTATAAAAAATATTTTAAAAGTAGCTATCAATATTCATATTAATTTTTTAATAGATAGATTGTAATTATATCATTTAAATAATTATAACAATAAAAAGTAATTTCATAGAAACTCGGTGTTGTATGTAATATACGCCAAGTCGGTGTTTCATGTTGTGTATGCCAAGTTAGTGTTGCATGTAACGTACTCCAAGTCGCAATACAACCATGATATTCTATGTAGTCAAGATAAAATATATGTTGTGTGTAGTGCATGATTAACTTGGTGCTGTATATAATGTAATCCAAACATAGTGATTTAATATAAAATAAACTATTTTTAGTGTTAGGTGAAATGAAAAATATCATAAAGGTTAAATTAATTAGAAAAAAAATCACAAAATCGCAGGGTGTTACATGATGTGTTCTATGCTCCATTTTAAATAGTGGGAAATGGAGGTGCATCTTCCAACTCAATTGATAGTCATTATGTTCATCATCTATGAATGGAATGGATGGTGGAAGGAAAAAATATGTCCTACACACATATGAACATGACCCAAAAGGTTCCTTTTGAGTTTTTTTATAAAATAAAATTATAATGGTTTGTTTGTTAAGGTTAATCACAAAACCCTAAAATTATAAAACTATTTTTTAAATAAAATGATGCAAGATTTATTCACAAAAATTGAAAAAAATTATCTTTATTATAAATGTTTTTATTTTTTTCTATCTATTAATGTTTTCATAAGTGAAAGAAAATTACAAAATTTATTAATGAAAACTTCATGATGCAACTCCTTTCGATCAAAATGGATCTTATATTGGGATTTTATAGTGTAACTTCCTCTATGGATTTCTAGTGGTATTTTTTCTTGGATTTCCAGTGGAACCTCCACTATTGATTTCCTATGGAATTTAATTTATGGATTTGGATTTCCAATGGAACTTACATTTGAAATTCACATGGACTTGGAACATTATTCAATGTGAATTTACCGCATGATATTTTACTTGGAACATAAACTGATAATTATGAATGAAATGTTTTTAAGGTAAATTCTTTTTTTGATATTCCATTGGAAGTTACAATCTGGATTTATAGTGGAGCATACTCTATATATTTCCTATGGAACCTCCATCATTGTATTCCTATGAAAATATATATTTGAATTTTCATTAGAACTTCCACATGGAATTTACATATAATTGAACTTTGTAATTTTCCAACTGGAATGTAAATCAATAATTATTGAAGTATCATTCTGTGTATTTTCACTAGGAATTATACTATTGATTTTTAGTTGAACACAACCCATGGGTTTGGATTTTTAGTAGAAAATACACATAGAATTCTCATGGACATGGAACATAAATAGGTAATTATTAATGTCCCATTTTTCAAAGAAAAACTCCCTTTGATTTTCCTATGGCAGTTGATTCCCAATGGATCTTATATTTTTATATTGGTTTTATGCACTAAATATAGTTATTACCACATAATAAATATAAAAATGGTGTAATAAGAGGGTTGAAAATGAACCTACATCATTGGTTATGTGATACTCCAATGACCTCCATACATGTTGAATCTCTTCTATGTGTTAATTATGATAAATTGTATCCTTCATAAAAAATAACAGATCAAGTGATTTCCATGATCCACTAACATCATTAATTGATTCTCAACAACCATGAAACCATGGTCTCAGGATTCTCTTTATTCATACATATTCTATCTCCATGCTTGAAGATCACCCATCCCATGTTCTTGATATTTTTGAATCAAACTTCATTGTCTTCATTAATTTCAGAATATTGAACCCACAATATTTCTCTATAGATCATATAGATCCTAAAACGACATTATATAACCCATAATCTTTACTTTAAACATTACATGTGTCCTCTCTGAACACTTTTTGAGTCCATGCAAGTGTTATATGTTTCTTTTGATTCTACAAGTGTCATTTAAGTATCCTTGATGATACATTGATCCATGGAATACATCAAAGGTATTTTACAAGATTATGTATTAACTAAACTCATATATGTTGTGTATTTTTCTTTTTATTTAGCTATATATCCATATCACTGGATGTGATACACAATGCTTTAATTTAGCTTAAATTTCATTCTCTTTCATGACAAAAATATTCTTTTATCGTTGTCCTTGATTCCATGTTGGTTCGTTTTTTCCCTTATTGATATTCACATATCTCTATCACTTCCTGTGATTTATCCTATTACCATATGCGATACCCACAATTTCTTTATTACATATTTCTTTTCCTTTATATCAATTCATGTGGAAAATTCTATTATTGTTCATGATACCCCTCATTACACCAATCAAATGAAATGAAAAATAATAACATTTATTGTGATATCTCTCCAATAATTTTTCTCCTATCCAATATAGAGTCTTCATAATTTCCTCCTTTGTGACTTATGATATGTTATTCCCTAAGTCTATATGAATTGTGGGGAATGATATTGTTACAACCTGTGATATTTTTCTCTCAATGTCCTTTAATTAGTTACGAGCTATAATCTTTGCTTATCTTTCCCTGAAATAATATATTCTCTCATGTTTTTCTTTACATCATCCCCCACCTTGTCCTTCAATTGATTCACACTATCTCTACTATCTTGAACCATTATGGAGGAAAAAATATTCAGAAGGTTAATTTAACTTCTAAAAACTTCCTGGACCCATTAAACATGTTAGATTATTACTTATAAAATCCCCATACTCAGTCCACTTTCAATCATTGTAAAACTCAATCTAAGGCCTGAACATAGCATCTATTGGCACCGTGAGTGCTAAATAGAGTAAAGAGATATGAAATTTATGAAACTAAATGTGACACTATATATTTATACTAGATTCAAGATTTATATTTTCAAGGGAAAAAAATAATATACAACTGGAAAAACATAGAGAGACCACCTCCTTGGGCTTGAACCTTGTTGTATGTGTCTAGTTCTAGAGAGATACCACCTCACTATCCTATATGTTTCTAATAGACCCACTACCATGTAAATGTTAATATCTAACCCACAAAATTCCAATTTTAATTTTCCCTACCAACCCAACTAGCACAAAAAACTAATAAAGAGAGAGACAAAACTGCCCACCCCAACAGCTAATCCCCCTACCCACACAAGAGAGACTAAATATCCCAAAAAAAATATATCTCTGACAAAACCAACCAGCCCCACATGCCCAACATTTACCCTATTCTGAAAAACCACATTGTCTTTAAGGTGGATTGTGAAGACCTATTTCATTCCATGATCCTCCAATGTAATTCATCACCGCAAGGCAGCTTTTGTGCACTCTAGCCTCTATTGAACGTTTTTCCACATTAGGATCTATAGCTAGTTGTGGAACAAAAAATAATGATGAACCTATGTCTGAAAAAAAAACTATTTACAAGGAACTAAGTAGCTAAAACATCAATAGAAATTGTCTTCAAATCACGAAGATCATTAGAAATACAAGAACCACCTTCTCTAGATTTTCAATTGAGTGTAAGTTTTTGACCAACTTCAATCTCCAAATTAGTACTTATCTCTCAAAAATGAAAACCATTGTCTTTCATATTCAAATTTTCATCAATATCTAAAATCCCATTGACAATGTTTTCAATCCATGAACTGACTAAAATAGAGTGACTATGACCAATGACTTTTGTAATAACTTGTAATTCCACAGAGATAAAAATGTATTGATAAATTCATTGGTACTATTATCCATAATATTTAAGATATCTATTCTTATGGAAATAAAATGATCCATAAATGAGAAAAAAACTCCCTATAATGACTATTATAGCACCAACATGCCACCTATATGCTTTATCAGGATATTGGGATCATCTTCTCACTGTACCAACCAAAAACAATCCAGATTCTCCTTAAAAATTTCCAACAATAAGGGTAAACATAGGTTGCTTTATTTTCCCAATGAAACACCTACATACTCAATCATGTTTTAGGATAAAACCACCCCCAAAATAAACCAAAAGGAAACCAAAAATTCCATAAGTATTTTCTTCCACCGTTATAGCTAATAAGTCTAACACCAATGTAGAATTTACCCCTTGAAGAACCAGCCTGAGTTGTCATTATAATGACTCTTATCAAATAAATCTTACAAAATAAACTCTTTTATAAAGCTAAAAAAATGATCATGAAACATATAGATATAATCCAAACCCTCTTAAAGGAATTCTAGGAGACACCACCCATTTAACTACATTACCCTTCACTTCTACATTAGAAATATAATTTGGAACATAAATAAACTCTATTCACTATGATGGTTCTTGAACTTCCACCTTATTCCCTCACCACACTTGTTCAACTAGAAGAACACCCAGTGTTTTTTCTTCCAAAAGAAATTAACACAAACCTAGTTCTAATTTCTTCTCCATACCAACAACCAAAGACATATTTAATAATATTCAATTTTGAGAAACACTCCCTCCTCTCTCATACCCAAATAGAGCATCATTAATGGAAGTTATGAACTTACTAATACAAACTCTACCAAAATACACTCCATCTTCCTTGGCAACTCCAATATCTAGCACTTCTACAAAAATAGGTTTGACACCTTCATAAATAAGATTCCCATCTACCATTTTGGAATCTTATTAAACTACACTTGAAACTACATGTCTCAAACTAGAAAATACCCATGTCATATGGATAAGTAGGTGTTGCATCTTCCAATATTCCCTTCCTCTCCTATACAACCTAGATATTGGTAGGTCCTATTTCTTTCCCAATAAGAGATTTTTTTAAGAGACATGGAATTCATTGTACCTCCTTATCATGAATCAAGAGTTATGATCTTTATTCAATTTTCTACCACCATAAATTCACTGAGCACAGGTACTCAACTATTCATGTTTTATCTTATCCAAACTATCCTATATAGTCATCAATGTATGTTGTATAATCTTTAAGGTTGATCCAATGAAAACTACTTTTTTATTCATCTTCTATTATCGACCTCTACTCTTTACTTACTCTAAATGATCAACTTGTTCTGAACATCCAAATAGTGAGAATAATGCTCTTTGTAGCAGTTTCACATCAGATCACATAGTAGAAAGTTTGGTAGAGGAAGGAGAAAACAGTTCCAATTGCGACTTCCTTAGTGTAAATAATGACTTCCTACAGCAATAGTTCCCCAACAGAGTTGACAAATGTTGCCACTGTGAGTGATATCAAGAGGGTAGAGAGAGAATTGATGAAACTAATTATAGACTATATGTTGCGTCTATTATCATGAGTTATAATAGTATGAGGAAAGAATGATATACACCTATAAGAACTAGGAGAGACCACCTCCTTAGGATACCACCAAGATGTGTGTGTTGAGTTCTAGAGAAAAAACCTCACCATCCCATCTTCTTCAAATAGACCTACCGCCAAGTAAATGAAAAAAACTGATCTCTAACTCAACACCTTCCTGCATTTAGTATCCTCTACTATCCCAACTATTAAAAAAAACTAATATAGTGATAAAAATAAAACTTCCCTCTCTAATATATAACCCCACTAGCCACACGTGAATTACCTAATAGCCCCACACCAAATTTATCTCTAATATCCTTTACCATCCCTACATTCTTAACAACTATGAAGAGCCTTAACTGATATGATTCAATCTATATCTATGATATTACCATTTGTAATGAAAATTACCATCATAATTATTTATGTGTAGCATAATATTCCCATATCTCAATATGTGATTTGTTTCAAAACTTTCATAATCCACTCTCACCATCTGTGATCCTCAGTCCCTATTCAGAGCATTGTGTCACCCCTTAAATGCTATTTTTACCACATGTGATACTATACCTAGGCCAAAATCATTTTTTTCATCTTATGATAGATTCTTATTCTTTTCAAATGGCACGTTGTGAGATATGATAAATCATGTCACTAATTGTGTTACATCTATATTGTATTTTTTGATATATAGTGCAGTTCAAGTCTCTTCTACATGTTGTTTTATTTTCACATGCGATATAGGTATATCAAAACTTATGATAATACCTCAAACATGTTATCTTCCTATAATTCAAAACTCTAGTATTCATCAAATACCTTTTAGGAAAATTCAACATGCTTCAAAAGCATAACCCAAATTGATAGGTCTATTGACATTCCATTCATAAAAACCTATTCTTAAAGGAAGGGGATAGGATAAAAAATTTCAAGGTAAATTTTGTAAAAGTCTTTGTGTTTTGTTTTTGGTTGTATATATCATGTTACGAGAGAAGGTAGAGGTATTCAGTTATACTGAGGTTAAAATATTAAACCCTAAAATACCCAAGACCCATTTTCATGTATGATGGATTATTAATATGTTATATTCGATAAACCATGTGATTGAAATCAAACAAATAAATATTGTTCAGAAAAAAATACTTGTATAATAAAATAGTGAATTGAGAAATGTAAATGAAAAACAGATATAACATGCTTCAGTGCCTTTAGGACCTATGTGCACGACGAGAACACAACCAGGGAAACAAATTTATTAAGAATCAAGGAAACACACAAGGAAATGCAAACTTGAAAGATGAATAATGAATTACTAAAGAGACTATCTAAGGAGGCCGAGATTGCTGAACTAGGTGGTAGTGTCAACCCTGTCATGTAGAGTCAGCCCAATCCACTCCTGAACAAACTCACACACACACCCAAGAGTGATACAGAAGAATACATTACAAAGGAAAGTAAATCATTACAGAGCCAAGACTCATATACCAAAGTTTGGTTACGATTGAAAGTGTGTCAAGAACAACAAACTTCTTAGAGAACAATCATCCAGAACCTATAAATGAGATTATTCCTCACTGAATCTCTACCGTAGAAGAACTATGGTTGCAGGAGGTGGCTGAAACTTAGAAAAGGAGAGTGAAAGTGTCCAAAATCTGTGGATCACTTACTTCTTCTATGAAAAATTGAAGCAGGACTTAAAATTAAGATAACCCTCAAACCAGATAAGAGGGAAAATACAAAAGATAAATAGTCTAGGGAGAATCAATGAAAATATAGTGTATTCAAGGCACACCATATCCAGTCAGGTGGAGGTGCGGGATTTCTGCTATGTGGATGACCTAGATCTATGAGATAGTTCATGTAACAAACAGAGGGACAATGCACATAATAGGTGGCATGACTGGATTGGAGTTTCAATACAACCATCAGATTTAAGATGAACAAAGAATCACAATCAGAGAAACACTAGGAAATTGGATCACGACTAATCAACGGTCTAAAATACAGGTCGCTAATAGTATAAGGAAAACATGCATTATACAAATAATCCAAAAATAGAGAAAATTTACCACATGAATAGTCCCCATGAAACAAATATATAATCCCATGCAAAGGTAATTAAAACAACCAAATAGACTGAATGAATTTAAGAAATTCAATTCATTTAATTGAAAATAAAAACATACAGGGGTATATATCAACAAATCTCCACCTTGCAATTAAAATAATACAACGATGATGTGCTCACAACCTACATTATAGAATTGGGAATAAATTCATAAGTTTAATGCAGTGCATGAATTTAGACAATGGAACAACCTTAGTCAAAATATCAGCTGGATTGTCACCAGTAGGTATCTTTGTGACACTCACTATCCTAGATTCTATAATATCCATAACAAAATGCAGCCTAATTTCAATATGATTCCATCTACCATAGAATACATATTTTTTAGATAAATGTCAATCAGATTGGCTATCACAGTGGAATACTATGCTATTAGTAGATAATGAAAACATCGAAAGAAAACCTTTTCGCTATATAGGATCTTTTATGGATTCTGTCAAAGTAATATAATCTACATCGATAGTGGAAAGTAAAACCACTGATTTTATATTTCAATTCCAAGAGACTGGTCCTCCATATGAAAGAAATAAAAAACTAGTTATATAATTTTAGGTGTTAATATTTTCAGCATAATCAGAGTCAACAAATACAACTATATCATTATCAAAACTACTATTTAATCCATATTGAATGCACAATTTATCAAACATAGAAACATAACTGAGGATCCATTTCAATTCATTCCAATGAGGCTTACCATGTTTCCCCATGAACCTGATCGAATTACAAATAGAAAAGGTAATATTTTTCCTAGAACAGACAATTGCATACATAAGACTTCCTAAAATATAAGCATAGGAAATCTTACTCATTAAGGAAAACTCATCTTCATTTCTAGGGGACTGGTTCAAGGAAAACATAAAGGGTTTTCTTAGAGGAATAATGATATATTTAACATGCTCAAACAAGTATATTTTTAAAACTTTTCTAACATAAGCTGACTGAGATAGGTACAAGGTTCTATCCTTCTGATCTCTTATTATATCCGTGACTCAAATTTGATTATCATGCCCTAGGTTTTTCATTTCAAAGACATAATTAAACTGGTTCTTGAAATAATATATAATCCTCATGTTTTTATAATAACAACATGTCATAAACATATAATAATAGGTAAAAAAACTAATATTTAATAGTTTTATAATATACACATGCATCAAATTTACTTCTGGAAAACTAATTTTTAATCATAAATGAATCAAACCTTTTATAACATTGTCTTGAAGACTGTTTAAGAATATATAAATACTTCTTAAGAAGTTAAACTTGATTAGGTATGAACAGTTTTGAAAATCCTTCAGGTTGAGTCATATAAATTGTTTCACTAAGAGTACCATGTAAAAAAGTAGTTTTTACATCTAATTGTTCTACATGCAGATCAAATTTAGTGAAAAATTGAAGAATAATTCCAATGGATGAATTCTTAATAACTGGGGAGAAAATTTTACTATAATAATTGCCTTATCATTAAAGAAAGCCTTTAGATACCATTTAGGCTTTAAATTTGATTTTAGTTTCTCCTACATTGTTCTATTTCTTCTTATAAATCCATTTAGAACCTATGACCTTTTGGTTATTGGGTCTAGGGATAACAACCCATGTATTGTTTTTAAGATGAGAATTAATCTCTTCTTGCATTTAACCTAACTATCTAGTGTCTTACTTGGATTTAATAGCTTGATTATATGTTTTAGGTTCATCACTAAACAAATATTATGCTATAATAAACATGTAGGAAGAAATGTCTTCCTGATTGAAATAGGTTGGAGGTCTTATAAATCTCCTCTCTCTATCCCAAGTGAGATGATAATTGCTAAGATCATCAGGCTCCTTGGTCTTAGGTTAAAAATCCGGACTGGGATTGGATTTGACTTGGGTCTAGACAATAGGTGGAGTAGGACCAGCATTGGATTGGGAGTGGTCCCTGGGTTAAAAAGGCACTTCAACACCAAGAGGACTTGGTGCTATTGAGGGTCCTTCAGTTTCATCAGAAGCCTCTACAGGTCTAGGTCCCTTATCATTGGATAGTCCAAATTCATGAAATGCTACATATCAACTAATAATACATTTCTAATAACCTATTTTATATATCCACAAACACCCCCCTTTAACACCCACTAGATATCCCACAAATATGCACTTAACAACCCTAGGATCTAGCTTATCAGTAAGTGTATGGGCATAAGATATGGATCCAAACATCCTAAAGTGTACTAGATTTGGGTTATACCTTTATAATGTTTCTCAGATGTCTTGAAATAATTAGAAAAATATGGGAAACAGTTAATAAGGAACACTACTATTGAAGCAGCTTCGCCCTAGAAGGACCTAGAGAGCTTTGAGTGGGACATCATACACCTAACCCTCTCAAGGATGGTTCTATTAATAATTTTTTCTATCCCATTCCACTGTGGGGTTTCCAAAAAATACCGGTATATTTTTATTCCCTCAGATACATATAATTAAATGAATTCTATGGATAAATATTCTAAACCATTATCAGTCCTTAAATCCTTGAGTTTCTTCTTAGACTCACTCTCTACCACATCTTTACAATTCTTAAAGGTCTAAAAAGTATCATACTTGTGTTTGAGTATATAAATATAGACCTTCCTATAGAAATCATCAATAAAAGTCACAAAGTATAAGCCTCCACCATGGGAAGTGGCCCTAAAAGGACCCCATAAATCAAAGTGTAAACATTCAATGGGATCTTTAGCCTTATACACAGACCTACTGAAACTGACTCTTATAGACTTCCCATATACACAATTCTCACAGAATGGTAGTATTCTAGGAGTAATGTTACTCAAAAGAACATGTTTTTTGAGTTGACTAAGACCCTTGGTACTAACATGACCTAATATTCTTTTCCAAAGTGTGGTGGAATCAAGATTTAAACTAGAAGAGGTATTCAACTGACTTCTATGAACCTTATCATCTAACACATACAAACCATTATAAAGGGATCCTTTCATAACTATGATAGACCCTAGGGAAACTCTAAGACTTCATGGATTGGACATAAAGTTGTACCCCTTTTGGTTCAGGATTCCTAGGGATATTAGTTTTCTTTTTAATTGGGGTACCCACTTAACTTCATCAAGATATTTAACAGTCTCAACATAAATATCTAAAGAAATAGAGACTAGTCCCATAATGTTATAGCTCCTATTATTCACTAGAAACACCTCACCAGATTCAATTTCCCTCATCTCATTAGAGAATTCTTTCCTAGAAAACATGTGGAATAAACACCCTGAATCCATGATCCATCCATAAAAGGTGGAAATGTTAGATACATTTAACACATCAGAAGTGTCAAAGTACTGATCAACTAATAGGGAATGGTCATTACTATTATCTATATAGTCACCTTTCCTATTAAGAAAGTTCCTCTTAATATGTCTAGGATTATTTCATTGAAAACATTTGATAACATTATTTTTAGTCTTGTATATTTTCTTCTTAGATTGGCCCCTTTATTTTCTCTTACCCTTTGAATCACTTCTACCTCTAGAATCACTTTTGTCCCTAACATTTAAACCCTCAGCCTCATCCTTAACACCACCCTTCCTTTTAACTTCTTTAGAAAGAAAATGATATTTAACTTCTTCAAGAGTAAGTGTGTATTTCCCATACGATATAGAGTATTTAACATAATCAAAGGAATCATCTATGGATGTTAACAGTATAATTTTTCAGTCTTCATCATCCAAATTAATATCTATGTTGGATAGATCTAATATAACTTTATTAAATTCATCAATATGAACCCTGGATATAGTTACAGGGTGCATTTTGAAAGTGTATAACCTCATTTTTTTATACAATCAACCAACAAGGTATTTAGTCATATAAAGGGATTCAATCCTAGACTATATACAAGAAGAAGATGACTCATATGAAACTTTTCTTAGCACTTTATCTCCTAAAGATAGAATTATTAGACTATGGTCTTTACTAAGGATTTTCTTAGGGATTTATACATAAGAAATGGTAGCCTACCCATCAGAGGCAGTAGTGGTTACTTTATTCCTAGAACCAGAAAGGGAATATATTAGGTCATTATGATCTAACAAGGATGTCATTTTAATTCTCCAGATATTAAATACATTTTCAACATCAAACTTATCAATATTAAATTTAGTAGAACCCATAAATAATGTTACTATAGGCTCTAATACCACTTTTTGGGGTTAAATGATTAAAACCTAAAATAACCAAGATACGCTGTCGCGTATGATGGATTATTAATATGATAAATTAGATTAATCAAGTGATTACAAACTATCAGTTCAAGATTATTCAAAAAAATAATACTAAAATAATAAAAAAACGAATTCAAAAATGTAAATTTATAATATATATAAAGTTCTTCGGTACCTTTGGGAACTACGTGTACAATGAGAACACCACCAGGGAAACAGATTTATTAAGAAGCAAGGAAACACACAAGGAAAATACAGACTCAAAAGAAGAATAAATAAGTACCAAAGAAATTATCCAAGGAGGTCAGGCTTGATAAAATAGGTGGAAGTGGTCAACCCTGTCATGTAGAGTCATCTCATCCACTCTTGGAGGGACTCGCACACACACCTAATAATGATATAGTAGAATAAATGACAAAGGAAAGTAAATCTCTAAAGAGAAAAATTCATATAATGAAGCTTGGTTATGACTGAAAATGTGTCAAGAACTAAAACCTTCTTAGAGAATAGTCATCCAGAACCCAGAATTGAGATGATTCCCCACTGAATATCCACTGGAGAAGAACTCTGGTTATAGAAGGTGGCATGAACTTGGAAAATGGGAGTGTGGGTGGCCGAAATCCACAGATCTCTTCCTTCTTCTCTATGAAATCAAAGTAGGACCTCACCTTTAAAGAACCCACAAAGTATATGAGAGGGACACTATGAAATATAAATAGCTTGGGGATAATCAATGCGTAGATAGTGAATTCAAGGCATGCCAGAGCCAGTTAGTAGGAGGTGCGGGATTTATACCATGTGGATAGACCAAATATTTGAGACTATTCGTGTAAAAAATAGCAGAAAAATGTACATAATAGGTGAAAAAACTATATTGTAGTGGTAGCACAACCATCAGATCAAAGATGAATGAATAATAAAACCCATATAAACACTGGGCCATTGAATCATGGCTGATCAATAGTTCATAATATAGGCTGCTAATAATATATATAAAACATGGGGTATACAAATAATCCAAAAATAGAGAAACCGGACCACGTGAACAGTCCCTATGCATCAAATATATAAGCCTAGTAAAGCCAATGAAAAAATCCAAATAGACTGAACATATTTACAAAATTCAATTCATTTAATTTTAACTCAAAACATGCAGGGGAATATATCAACAAGTTATAATTTCCACTTTCTGTTGAAGGCTATAACCTTGGCCATGGGGAACATTTCCAAGGGAGCTCTATATCATCATCTTTTTCCTCAATTTGTTCAAGAATTTTATATACCACTACCATCAATATTTAGTTTATATTTGATTCCAAATCCTTGTTCTATATTTCCCTTATAGATTCTTCTATTTTCCTCGCACAAACACCTACGGTCCTATCATTTTGGTGCTTCCATCGAGTTCACCTAATATAAGGGGATAATTTTTAGAAATATAATAAGGGGTTGTAGAATCACAAAGGATTTCTCTTAGAAGTGAATGATACCAATGAAACTCTTTCTCATGGATATATAGATCTTTCGTGCAAGCAGCATGAGATATTGAAGTTCATGCATGCACAAATACGGACTATAGCTGAGCTTTCTGATCAGAAAATCCTTATGATTCTTCAAATCCTTTGACTGTAGAAGTAAGAATTCAAGGAGTTCCAATAGCTAGACAATATTGGTGAGGAAAATGGAAGATCCCATCTCATTATAAGCACCATGACAATGAAAATTTTGATCCTAGCTTGATTCATGAAGGATGTAAAAAGGTGAAGGACAATATTTCTCAAGATTCTAGACTTGAGGGAGTATGGTGTCCTAGAGACAATGAACTCTGGGTGGATTTATTATATATTAATAGGTGAATTGACTTACCTTTTTTTTCAATGACGATCCAATTGTTTTCATTTTGAGATATATTTTCAGCATTCTTAAAACTCATAGTCATTTCCAAGTTCCAATTTCACAACTCAGTTTTGAAAACCTATATGATTTTGGCTTTTTTCATTAATTTCAACTCATCCTCATCGGTCTTTAAATGAGTTGAAGGAAAAAAATATTTGTTGAAAAAACATGTCATGTCACCAAGACATGGTAAAACTATCCAAACCATTTTGAACAATTTATACGTTAAAGGATCTATGAAAAAATGTATATCCACATGATATTTTGGTTCTATAGTCTCATGAAGAATCAAAACATGTTAACATCCACCATGATGTGGTCGAACCTCATAGTGGCTCTGATTGAGACGATGTCCTCATCTAACCACACCATGGTGATTTCAAATACGATACCTTTTTTACAGTTAGAGCATCCTTGACATCTTCCCTTAAGCCACACCATTTTCCCTATAAATATTAACACACTATGACATAATGATCATATATCCACATCATTTTTAGGAAATGAATCATATACCATGACATGGTTATATAACCAAGATCATGGTTCTCTATAGGGATGTCCATTGGTCAGGTTGGGTCAAATTTTGGGAAAATTTCACCAAACACAATCAAAAGTAGTTGGATTAGGTTGGGTTGAGGCATAAATATTTTTTTGTATTGACCCAACCCAACTCGACCCAAGGTGGGTTAAGTCAGGTCTGTTGGGTTAATTAAATAAACTTATAAGAAATAATAACAAAAAATATGTAAAACTATTGATTAAATAAAAACTAAAAAAATTAAAACATTTATGTTCTTCCAAATAGAAATATATCAACAACCCCAATTAACTTTAATACAAAATTGTAATAAAAATTCTTAGAAAATAAAGAAATAAAAAATTACATGGAGAACCTAATCCATTTATATCAACTAACAAAACAATACATGTAAGTAATGTCTAAATAAATTATGATTATCCTATAAAATGACCTATACGTTGAATCATTTAACAAAAAAAATATAAATTCAAATAAACATGCATCAAAATAAATTCTAAAAACATATAAATCACCCAAAAAATTAAAAAAAAAACATTTATTGAAATTATTTTATACATTAAATTTATTTTACTTAGATACTTTATTGGTCATAAAACAAAAAAAACATTACAGGTAACTGTTAAATCAATAAACACTACCTATCCGAGTGGAGATAAGAGGGGAGTGGGGTGACTGACCCCTAAAAGAAATAAATTAATGATTGGATGGGTTGGGTTTGTACATTATTTTTACAACCAATGACCTGACACAACCTATCCCAAATTAACACAAGACATTCATATCATGTATGCAATCTGACCTATCCCAGTCAGGTTCGGTTTGGTTGATATGATTGGGTTGGGTTAGGACACCCCTAGTTCAAGAAAAAAATTGAACTTCATCATATCAATTAATCGTAATCCTTGGATATGATACAATTGATGAGTTTCATAGGAAATCACTATGCTCTCATATACTATAAGAATACACAAAACCTATTCCAAGATCAACAAAGAGTTATATCTGCGATACAAATTAAGAAAACCATAAAATAATAATAACTCACTATCTATGATTGGGATATTTTCTAGAAGTGAGTTTAATCGAGTCCCCTTAGCAATAATCAATGAGTTCTTACCTCCAAATATATTCACCAATCACTAAAATACCTAAAATTTGAGGTGTGACCACTTCTCTATAATAGTTTTCTAGCACCTACTTCTTGAAGGAAAATAGAGATAAGATAAATTAAGAGATATTCTATTGGAACCAAGGCTTTTCTTTGTAGTAAATGAAGTATGGTTTGCATTTTTTGTCAATAATCACATGGAAGACCAGAGAGTTTTCAAATAAAGACATCTTATAGTAAAAACTTTCTACAATATTGAAGGTGGCATTTTTTCCCAGTGTTTTCCTACTTTTTGGGGTAAAAAATATGGAGGAAGGGGCTAGCATCGTGAAGGGTAGTTTTCTAGAAACAAATCTTCATGAAAATGTAAAGTCACGGGTTTCGCGAAGACTGGGATGTTGTTCGTAAATATGAGGAGCATCACAAACAGTGATGGTGATCTATAAAATTACAATAATTGGAGCTTCGCGAAGGTGAAAAGGTTTTGATGTATAGCTCCATAATTATGACATGCATCACGAACTATGTGAAGGGTTTTGACGAAAAGATCCATGGTTATGATGAGAAATGCGAACAACAAATTTCCATGGAGCTTCGTGATAGGAGGAGCACTATGATGATGTTTTTGAATGATCAGAAAAATCTTCTAAGAGGTGGTGGAGCATCACGAACCTCCAATCCTATAAATATAAGGCTACCCCTTTTCGTTTCATGGGAATTTTTACAAAGAAAATCTAGAATCACAATGATTTCTTGAATCTATAAGAGATCCATGGAATTGATATTCCTTTTGATCATGATCATCATGAAAAGACTTGTTGAGTCTTGACTGATTTCAATTCTTTTGATTAATGAGTGATTCACAATGATGGGGTATTCCACATGGGTTTAGTGATATTTGTGAAGGAAGGTTGTTTTGCGATGAAAGGGTACTTCGTGAAGTTAGTGAGATTTACAAAGGAGCTTTGCGAAAGGTAGTTTTGAACATTATGTTTTTAGTGAACATGGATTTCAAAGTGAATGAACTTGGGTATATCATGAAAGAAGAGTCTCTTGATAGATAGGGAAAATGACTTTAATGTAAATCCATTGAAGAGACATTCAAGTCGATAAACTGATTTAGACTTCACCCAAGATAGTGAGCTAGGGGGAGTTAAAAGAAGTGTTCTGAGGGACATAATGAGATATTCCTGAAATATTGTAAAGGAAGTGTGTTATGGAACATAGTGACAGTGTCTAAACTATTTTATTGCATAAATAGTTAAGATTAGTGGATTTAGGTATGACCTACACACTGTTGGTGTATACTCCTTGGACTATCCCTTAGTGGTTAACCAAGTAAAACTGTTGTGTTTTCTCGTTGCATGTGAATGTTTTATTAATGCACCATTCCAACAGATAGATTTAACAAGTTCCCGCCAATATGGAAACAAGATCTATCATATTAGAAGAAAAATTTGACACCCTAAAATACCACTCCCTTCTCAGGATGCTCTAGGGTCCTACAAGTGGTATCAGAGTGATGTTCACTTGTGTTGGATTGTATACAGTAAACTTATTCTATTTTGAATATTTGAGTTTCTTTCCTAAGTTAACAATGAAGTGAAGTTTTGATGAAGACTCGTTAATCTCTGAGTAGAAGTCTATATCCACTAATACCATTATGAACAAAAAAATAAAGAGAATATATAGTTAAAGAAGTCTTTATCTAAAGAATATATAATATATCATCCTCTATGAATTTATGATAATGAAGATATATCATGCATGGAATGTAAAGTGCAGTAGCCTTAGGGTTCTTCCAAAGAAAAGGAAAACACCTCTACCCCATGTAAATCAAAATTTCCAAGTGATCAGAAGGTATGTGTTAGCACCATTGAAGGTTGTCCTCAAAATAAAGATTCTAGAAAAAGTGGTGATATTGACCAATCTGCAACCTCACATAAATTTACAATTGAGAGATTATGAAATTATCTTCATGATATTCCTAAAGAAATATCTTCTATTTTTTGTATAATCTTTAAATGTATACAGGTAGATATCACCCAGATGGAAGGAGAAGCTGACGCTTTGGAAAAGGGCTTGCAAGAAAAAAAATCTTGAATTTTTAAAGCTCTCCAGATAGGTTGGAATCTTTGAAGAAGAAAATATGGAACTTGAAATATGTTCCTCAAAATACATAAAATAATTTGAAGAGAAATAGGTATTCAAAAAGTCCCTTGAATAAAATATCCATGTGCTTGAAGAAAAATTGAAAATAGAACCCATTTAATGGTTTTATAATTGGAAGAAATATCCAAGAAGTTAAAGGAAAATGACTCCTTGATTTAGAATGAAGTTAATCTGCATGAATATGAATTTTTTATAATGAAGAAGGCTTGTGAAGAAAATATGATTATGATTGAAGATCATAAAATCATACTCAATATGAAATGTGTAGATTTGGAAGCTCAGTTGTCCAATCTTGAGAAGGCATATATTGAGAATTCACAAAATAAGGAAATAGTTGCAGTAGCTACCCAATGTTCAATGGAGGTTTTTAAATCTAAAATACCACCAACATGTGATAAGAATATTATGACATCATTTGATGATCTATCTCAAGAAACTGAGAAGAAATAGGTACCATCCATAACAACTTGTATTAATGCTTCAAAATCCATTATCATGAAGAGTGCAGGTTGTAAGAAAAATACTGAACATGAATGAATGAAGAAAGGTGATAAGAAGCCTACCACTATGACTAAGGTGGATAAGAAAAAGATAACTAAATGAGGTTACCCATAAAGATCACAACAAGTCATTAAGAAGGTCCATCAACCTTATACAGAGGATATAAGGAGTTCAAGGTTTGTGGGTCAATGTTGGTGTTGCAACAGGTCAAGTCATTGTGCATTAACATGCTGGTACAATACTCAAAATGTAAAAAAAAATGAAGCTTATCTCATGGAGGAGAAATCCAGATATGAAGAAGAAACATCCACAAGTCCAAAAGAATATTTTTATTGAAAAAATATTTGTAATGATTAATAACATATGTGAGGTATATAATGGAAGTGGTCACAAGGTTGGTACATGATCATCTCAATATGTATCCAAATCTAATAAGAAAATAAGATCACAAAATTAGGCTAATAATGAGGAAGAAACCATGGGAATAAATTAGAAGAATGTTGTGAACATAAATCCCCCCAAGAAGGTATCAATGAAGTATTTTGAGAATACCTTGGATTCTAAATCCAAGAAGATGAAGGGTAATGAATCTAAGATAACTACTAAGATGGTTGAAACTCATAAAAACCCATGTGTAATATCCAAACTTTCTTCAATAGTTCCTAATGAAAAGTTAGTTATTTGGCCATAAGATTTGGAAAGAATGAGGAAACATGAAGATTCAAAGGTTAAGGATAGTGAAAAAAGAAGAGAAAATATTCCACATGTTGAAGACAAAGTTCATGAAAGTATTCAAACAAAATGAAACTCTTGTGTTATATAAGTTCTATGTGAGAGATTCAAGAAATCTGGTCACATTGCAAAAGGTTATTTAACCTTACTATCAAAACAAGAAGCAGTCCTTAAGAAGAGTAAGAATGTATCATCCATGATGACTATTAAGATAAAAAATTCTCCACAAAAAATAAGAATAGAATTTGAAGAGATATATTCCATAACACTATAAATTAGAACATATGTTTAGATGTAAAATCATGAAGACTGGATCAAATAGAGAAATATGGTTGAGAATATCATCTCAATCATACAGTTCATTCTGATCAAGCAAGGAGGATCCACCCTATTCCCCTGATCTTTTGTTCATTGTATTTGTTATTATAATACAGGGAATTTAAGGTGAATCAAGTTCTTAAGGAGAGAACCTAAGAATTAGATTGGGCTTTCAATTCTTGATAGTCAAGTAGAAGAATTCACTATCTTTTAATGATTCCTCATTTCAATATTAAAATACATATATGATGAAGATATTTTTTATAAAGATAAATATGTTCTATTCTAGAAAATCAAGATAAAGAAGGTACCATTAGGGCTTGATATTATTTATGGTATATTTCAAAACAAATTTTTATGAAGATTATCTTTGGTGGTGTTGTGCTATTTTTCCAATGTGGACAGTCAGAAGTTGAAGACCCATTCTGGTGAATTATCCATACTGAAATTTCATGGAATCCATTCTTGATTAAATCCACCATTATGAATATGCTGAGATGTATTTACCTTAAGGGGAGAAAAATTAATAATTATGAAGAAGCTTCCATAATCATTATTTTAATTGTAGTTAAACATGACTATTCTAGAAGTTTCCTGAAGATCATGTCATTGACAAAGGATTTTTAGGATGATTGTAATTAAATTTTTTTTATCACATTTACTATACTCATCATGGAATGAAAGTGAATGAAATATTAAGGAATGTATATGTGTTCTCATCTCACGAGGTATCATGATCAGAGGACATAGAATAGATTCAAATGAAGATGGAATTGATTTGAAAAAACATTTTATCCAGAAGCAATACTAGAGCTGATTAGGATTTTCCTTTCAATGGGAATTCAAAAAAATGGATGATGATTCAGATGAAGAATCATAATAGGAAGTATACATCAAACATCCATTGGAATTTCTGATTCTAAATGATTAAGAAAAGTTTAAATATTAAATAATGTCCTCTATGGTCTAAAAAAGGCACCACATGCATGATATTATCAACTAGATGCTTATCTGAAGAAACTCCAATTCAAAAGAAGAGGTGTTGACCAAAATCTATATATGAAGAATTAAAAGAAAGATCAATTTATGGTGCTGATGTATGTGTATGATATTACATTTGGTGGAAGCAAGAAGTGATTAGTGTAATAATTTTCCAATCACATGAAATCAAAATTTGAAATGTCTATGATTGGTGAACTCACATACTTCTTGGGGATATAAGTGATTCATAGGAAAGATCACACTTTTATTTCTCAAGAAAATTATTCCATAGAGTTTCCAAATAAATTAAATATGCATGACTCCAAACCAATGTCGACTCTAGTTGTGGTTGGTAAAAAATTGGGAATTCATGAGGATGGTACATTTGTAGATCCCACAATGTACAGGAGAATCATTGGAAGCTTATTGTACCTAACAATAACACAACTAGATATTTTCATTTCAACATGATTAGAAGAATACTTTCAATGTAATCTGAATGAAGAACATATGGTGGCAGTGAAAAGAATCATGAGGTACACTCAAGGTACTACCAATTATGGCTTATACTTTTCTGTAGGAAGAGATAGTGAACTATCAACATATTCTGATGCTGAATGGGATAGAGATGTTGTTGATAGAAAGTCCACAAGTGTTGGAGATTTATTTAGTGGAAATAAATGTGTGGGTTGGTTGAGTAATAAATAAGAAATTACTTCTCTTAGTACCGTGGTAGCAGAGTATATCTCTACTACAAAGTCTTGCACTCTTCTATTATGGATGAAGCAACAACTGACTAATAATGGCATTGAAGTGAAACAACCAATGGTGAATTACTGTGATAAAAAGAGTGAGATCGATCTTATGAATAATTTTTTTCATCATTCTCATAAGAATCATATTGAAATCAGATATAACTTCATCAAGGGAAAATTTAAACAAGGCATGATTAAAATGGATCATGTTGGAATTGATAACCAAGTGGCTGACATTCTAACCAATCCATTGGCAATACATGTGTTCAAGAAATATTAGTTGAACCTCAGTGTTCAACCACCTCTCAGTTCATGATGAGGTTACGAGTGTTCCCCTCTCTCTAGTTGTATTAACTATTTTAATCTATTTGTGGAAGTGATATAGGTTTATGGGGGAGATACGATCCAGGGGGAGTGTATTGTGTGTTTTAAAAGTTTGATAACAAGTTATTTGGGTTTATTTCCAATGGAAGATAATGGAGGAATTCAATGGTACAATGGTACAAAGGAGGATAATGAAAAATTTATTGTTTTTTGGTTTCAAGGGAATGGATAATGGAGAAATTAGTTGAGAATGGAGAAAGTTGTTATAGGTTTTTGAAAAACCATGTAATGCTTCTGTGAAATGATGAGAATTAGGTGTTATGAGGAAATATTTCAGGTAATGAAATGCTTCCATGACATGATCAGATCTTAGCTTGTACATATTTAAGCATTCCAATATATGAGAACTCAATTCATGATTCTCTTGTTCTATACACTGATCTTTCCTCATGTAGACTTAGATTTTTGGTTAATTTGATTCTCATGTATCGGGTTTTGATAGAGGATGGTGCTACATTGAATTTTTCTACAGATTTCCAACAAACCTATAGGGATACATTGTTGGAACCAAGGCTGTTATTTACTATAAATGAAGTATGGTTTGTTTTGTGGTTAATCCTCACATGTAAAATCAAGGAGTTTGCAAGGAAAGATATATTACAGTAAAAACTGGCTACAATATTGATGGTGGTGCTATTTCCCAGAGTTTGCTAAAATTTTTGGGGTCAAAAATCTAGAGGAAGGGGCCAACATCACGAAGGGTAGTTTTCTGAAAATAACTCTTCATGAAAATGGTAAAGGAATGGCTTTCTCAAAGTCTGGGATGATGTTTACAAAGATGAGGAGAATCGCGAATAGTGATAGTGATATCCATGATTACAATAATTGAAGCTTCGTGAAGGTGAGAAGGATTTGATGGACATCTCTGTGATTACAACATGCATCACGAACACCACAAAGGTTTTTGACAGAAAGCTCTATTGTTATGACGATCATCGCGAAAGGAAAATTTCTATGGAGATTCGTGATAGGAGGAGCACTGCGAAGATGTTTTTGAAAGATCCAAAAAAACATCTAAGAGAAGGTGGAGCACCGTGAATGGTCGAGCCTATAAATATAATCTACCCCTCTTCGTTTCATATGAATTTTTTCAAGGAAAATATGGAATCACATTGATTTTGTGAAGCCAGTGGAGATCCACGAAACTGAAATTCCATGTGAGATTGAGAATCATGAAAAGACTTATTGAGTCTTGACTGAAGCCAATATTTTTTATTAATGAGTTCTTTGCGATGATGGGGTATTCCACATGGACTTAGTGAGCTTCACGAAGGAAGGTTGTTCCATGAAGGTAGGGTGCTTCATGAAGGTAGTGAGCTTCATGAAAGAAGGTTTTAAACATCATGTTTTTTGTGAATAGGGATTTCAAAGTGAATCAACTTGGGTATACGGTGAAAGAAGAGTCTCATTCTAGATAGGGACAAAGACTTTAATTCCAATCCATTGAAGTGATATTCAAGTCGATAAACTGAGTGAGACTTCACCCAAGGCAGTGAGCTAGGAGGAGTTTACGGAAGTGTTTTGAGGGAAGTAGTGTGCTATCCCTAAAATCTAGTAAATGAAGTGTTCCAGGCACAGAGTGACTGTGTCTAAACTATTTTATTCTAAAAAAAGTGTAGATTAGTGGATTTAGGTATGACCAACACACTGTCAGCATATTCCCCTTGGACTATCCCTTAGTGGTGAACCATGTAAAATTTCTATGTTGTTTCTTTACATGTGAATGCTTTATTACTAAACTATTCCAACAAATAGGTTTAAGAAGTTCCTACCAACATAGTAATGAGATCTGTCTTATTAGAAGAAAAAGTTGACACCCTGATTCACCCCTCCCCTGTCAGGGTGCTTTGGGGTCTTACAGGTTCGTCTAATAGAGAATCAATTCTAATTCATAGTCTAGAATGAGAATACCCAAAATATTTTCCTCAGAATAATGTCTATTTGTTTCATTTATAAATGAAGATAAATATATGAAATATAAATACAAGTCATCTGATTGACCTATCCAGACATTCGACCACAAACTCACATAATACAAATTGAATTACCCTAACGATGAAAGGAATTTCTCTCCTAATACTACCCTATAATAAAGACATTCTAAAATTGATACATAAAAAAGAATAAAATAAATAAGAATATCCTCTTACATATCGCTCGGTTATTTTTCTCTAACCTCTCATGTGTGAACTCCTCACGATGGAAAGGATTTAGAAATAAAAAATGTTGGTGAATAATAAATGACCACCATAGAACTTACATTATAATGAAGGACATTACTGAAGATTCTGGATGAAATTATGACTGATGAGTGGCCTTAAAATTTTTGGGTGAAATAACACCATATTTGCAGACCAAAAATCCTGGGTGAAATGAAACCTGATTTTATAGTTACAAAAAGTTGGGAGATATGATGCCTGATTTTATGGGCCCAAATTCCAAGAAATATGGAACCAAATTTTGTAGATTCAGAAGAAAAATACATATAATGCTTGACTTTTTTGGATATGAAAGGTCAAATTTTCATACCAAGAGATAAAATGCTTGATTTTATGGGCTCAAAATCTCAGCAATGCGCCTTCTCTTGGATTGAATTTTCTTGAATTCTATGAATGTGAAATGGTCAACCTATTTTTATTTATCCACACACACAGAGTAGTAATTAGATATGCAATCATTTCCTTTCTCTTCTCTTTCACTTTTGGCAAGTATATAGAGGATATCACAATGCGTTTCTTTCTCTTATGTGTATCCTCCCATTCTATTATCTTCAAATCACATCCTTCTATTTTATTCCCCTTGGTATGCTCTTTTACAACACCTACTTTGATGGGATCTTTACTATGGATAACATATTTCACAAATTGGTGCCACCACATATCTATACTAACTCACTGTATTCCCAACCCACTTTCTCTTTAGCTGGTACAACATCATTATCCTCATGTTGATGATTATTATCTCTCTTAGATACTTATAGCTTCATTTATGATCAACCCCAACCTCCCTATCTCTATTAACTTCTTATCCAATCAACAAAAAATTCTTATTTATTGAGTTTTAACTTGATCACATTATCTTCTTCATGATTCCCCCACGATCTCCATGTATCTTACATGTCTTCCATGTGTTCATCAAGAAAATTTGTATCCCTCAAACAATATAACAAATTAAGAAACTTCCATGATCCACTAACATCAATAAATGATTCGAAATTTGTCAACACCCATGATCTCAATATTTTTTGGATCGACGACCATTCTCTCTCCATGTGTGAAGACCACCTACCCCATGTTTGTGAAAATTTAGAACCGAACTCCACTATCACAATTTATGCAGAACATGAAAACCAAGATCTTTCTTCAAGTATCATATAGATTGTGTTCCTCCTATATATAAATCATGATATTCACTTTATTTTTAACATTTCTCATAGCCCCTCTCAGAACCTTCACTACCCATGAAAGCTTTGAGTGAGTATTGGATTTCTATAAGCTTCATTTAATGATCTTTGATAATAATTTGATCAATAGAATTCACCAGAGACATTCTACATGTTTCCATATCAACTAAACTCATCTAAGTTGCATAAAAAATCTCATCCAATTATATATCCATATCACTCCTTGGACTATACATGTTTTCAATTAAACATTTCTTTTCATTTGAGAATAATGATATGCACTTATCACTTTCCATGGTTCCATATTGGGAAGCACTATGTATTTTTTGATTTCCATGTTTTTTTTCTAATGATACGTTTGAGTATTTCTATTATTGTATGTGACAACTGAACTTTCTCCAGTATGGTTCACATTTACAATATATTTATTCTTATGGAATATTCTATTTTTACTAGTGATGTCACTCATTGAAGTGTTCTAATGAAATAAAGCATTGAAATTTCTACCAAATATCTCCCCAATCACTATCCCAGATATATATTTTATCATATACAATATTCAGAGTCACCTCTATAATTGAGAGAGGAAAAAATATTCCACAATGTTTTATCCTGATAAGGAAGAATTCTTCCATATAAAATCAACACTCCTAAGGAGAGAACTCTTCCTCAGGCCTGGGTGCTGCCCTCAAACAACTAGATACCCAACTATTCTCAATGAACTATCTCTTATCCATTTATAAATTACTGAATCTCCATTAACTTGTTTATTTACACCACTTCCCCTAGTAAAAACATAACACATGACCCCCAAAACCTTGCCTCTCTAATGATACCCCCTTCGATAGGTAAAATGAATGGGTGGTTAGGTCCTATGTCTAGTTTTTTCCCATTGATATCCTCCTTATTCATATCAATACTCACCCCTTGTTTTTACACCTTTTCCTCAAGGTGGATGTTTGGGAACTTGAGAGAAATCATGTTGGAATTTTCCCAAGTCTCTTCTTTAGAAGTTCTGCATTTCCATTGAACCAGCCACTAAAGGATGTTGCCTAAATTTCGGGCTGCCAAAATCTTCTTTGGATGTTCCCCATCATCTGTAAATGCAATGGGAAGAGTACTGGTGATGCGGTGTAGTCCAATAGCTTCCCATGATTGGGACACATAAAAAATTGTGTGTATTCAGCTGTGTTCCAGTAAGGTAACTCTGTAAGTGAAAAATCATACATTCCATTCAATTGGAAACAATCCATAATATTGGGAAGCTTGTTTCCAGTTAAATCAAGTTTTTGCGTCAGCTCCATTTGTTCACATTTTCACCCATACATGATCCCACACTTCATAAGCCATCTCATATTGCTGATAACTAGCATGTTTGATCATAATTTGTTTTAATATGTAAATATTTTCATAAATTTGTATAAGGGCCTCATCTCAGTTAATAGAGGTAGCAACTACAACTTCCACAATTGCCTCCCCTTTGGAATAGTGAAAAATATGCGAGGGTCTCTAACCATACTACCTCAAATGGGGTCTTTCTAGATGATGTATGGAAGGATGTATTGTAACTTTATTTATCTAAACCTAACTATTTGATCCACTGCCAAGGATGATTTACTAAAAAACACAACAAGCCTCCAAACACCAGTTGACCACTTCACTTTTTCCATCGGTTTGGGGGTGCCAATTTTCAGTGTTGTTCCTTGTAATTTGAATAGCTTATACAAGAAAAGACTAGTAAACATTGGGTCCCTATCACTAACTATCACTAATGAAATTTTATGCAACCTTATGATTTCATGCATGAACACACTGAAAACTATTTTGGATGTAAATGGATTTTTAAGAGGTAGGAAATGTGCATATTTGCTCAGCCAAAAAACCCCATGAATACCACATAATACCATTGCTGTGAGAAATCTTTCCTAAAAATGATTTTATAGTGGAATACGAAATAATGAATGGAACAAACAACACAATAATGTCAATAATCTAGTATTCAAATTAAAATAAGAAGAAGAAGAAGAAGGAATAGAGAATGAGATGCTATCAAAGAAGACAACTCTCCTGAAGCCATGGTCGAACCTCCTAAGGACCAAACCCCTCCAATTGACAGGATGAGACTCCTCAAAATGAATTTCTTCCCATCTCACATAGCTGGACCCCTTATTTAATAACCCACATATCAACCCTTAACCCACAACTACCCCAACTTAAAAAATACTAAGAATAAAAGTACATCACTTCCCCTTATAAGTTACATGGACATCCCACATTCCTAAAAATTTACACCTTCCTTAAAAACCACCTTTTCCTAAGGCGGACCTATAATATCTCTGTTTGGCTACTATAGCTCTAGAATAGTAGCTCTACGGCCAAAGATTGGTAACCTCTAGTGGTAACTTTAGTGGTGGACTTATTTTTACACCACATAGAGAGGATAAATCCTATACTAAAAAGAAAATAAATGGCTAAGAAATTTAACCACTATCATTCAGGCCTTGTAGGGATAGAGAAGTATGAAGATCAGCTATAAAAACAACAAATTTCACTGCATCCAGGGCTGAAGCACCGGTTCCCAGCAATTCATGAACAACTTCCCACACCACCACAACAACCACCATACCATAGAATAAGCATCAAAGATTTCCAGTTTGGATCCTTGTAGGATATTTTTGAATTCATCTTCTAAACTAGATTTTTTATCACTATTAGATCCCTCAAAATTTGGTAGTCCCAATTCAGTTCTCACTTCTTATCCACCTTGTACACAAATTTTTTTAGATATCTGTTGGTATTCCTGAGTATGATTTTGTGTTGCAGTACACCTTATTCCATCTCCACTGAAGATACACAAGTTCCACTGCCCCCCCACCGCATTACACTATTCTAGAAATCAGGTCTCCAATCCATTGACACTCTTGTGCAGTTGGCACCAACCACTCCTTGTTGTTCCCAAAATTTTCCATTAGTGAAATCTTAACAACACCCATGTTGCACCCATATTTTTATACTTCCATGTAGAAAACCAGAGATTAACCATGTAAACTATACCCAATTTTTCTCATATAATCTTCATTTCATCTATAGATCAATTTATTAGAATTCATTCCTCTGATTTTTTGATCCATCCCCAAGGATCAACCCCTAAAAACTTAGGCAACTCCACTCTCTCCATAACATTTCTATTACCATCATCCATATTCTGTATGGATGTCAACTACATAGTAGTGTTGTTTTTGTTGAATTTTTGAAAATAATATCACCACCTCAAAGTTCGTGGATGCTGAAGAAGACAATAGGAGTGGGTGACCGCCTTTGATGACTAGCTGCTAGAAACCAACTATAGGAGTTGGTGGCCGCCCATGATGACAATCCCACAAGAGTTGGTTTCCACTCGGAGAAAACTTGCAGCAAACTTTGTTTTCTCCTCTGTATCCACTGCTATATATATGTGTTGCTGTATGAACAAGAGAGAAGATAGATATGGGGAATTTGTAACCTGTGTATTCCTGTTTGAATAAGAAGAATCTGCTGCCTTTTCCATGGACGTAGGTCACTTGACCGAACCACGTAAATTTTCGTGTGTCCCTATTTTATTTGCTTCTCCCATTTTTTGTGATTTTGAGAGGTTGAGGCTCCCTCTCCAACAAAGTGGTATCATAGGTGGATTGGATTACCTACAAAAAAACACACTCTCAACAAAACTATTGTCCACGCTTCCTACTTAAAGCAGTTTCTTCAATTATGGGTCCTCCCCTTTAGCGAACCTCCACCTGCTGCTATCCACGTTTCCTAATCGGAGGTGGTGTCTAAAATCTTAAACTATCCTTTAGTGCTGGTGTCCGCTGGTGTCCCAATCCAGATCTGCTTCTGAGCCAATCTGATACTGTCCACAGCTTTGCAACCCCTCTGCCTAATTCCCCATGCCTATGAAATTTTTGGGCGTTGCTATGGTTTGATTTCCCTTCACCCCTCTGTTTTTGTCTCTAATTGGTTTGAAGTAAGGAATAAGGGAGAAAAAAATCTGAAAATAAGAGGGTAGGGGGAGTGTTGTTCGTGGGATTAAGAAAAGAACAAGAAAAAACAAACAAAAGGGGGAGTGGACAAGGTGTCATGGAAGCCCTTAAAGGAAAAGGGGGATTCTTTTGTCATGTTATGCGGGTGAAAAAAACAAGTGATTGAGATTTTTTTTCTCCCCCAACGCATGTGAAGGGGGCCACGCCCCAACCAAAAAAGGGAGTTTTTTTGTTAAATTTTGAGTGGCACTTTTTTGTGGTATTTAAAAAAAATAATTGAATTTTTATTTATTTATTTGGGATCCGATTGAAGCAATTAAATAGTCGATTTCAGCATTTTAAACTATTTTGGATTCATCAGTGCTGTATGTTTTTTGGAAATTTTGATTTGATTTTGTGACGAAGAATCCCAAAATCAAAAATAGTTTGGTACCACCCTAGGAACCCTAGGGGTCTGTTCCGGCTACACACACAGGTACTGCAAATACTTCTGGTTATAGAATATGGTGTCCCATACCAAATTTTAGGTGGAGTAGTTTGACAGGTAAACAACTTCAGGATGTGGAAATGTGAAACTTTGGATATTCTAACTCAATAAGAGTTAGATATCACCTTGGAAGAAAAGCCTATCAATTTCTCCATTGGTGATTGGAAGAGACTCAACCGTCAAGCCTATGGTACGATCCATCTCTGTTTGGATAAAGATAAAAAATACAGTGTGATGTGAGAAACTTCAACAAAACGTTTGTGGGTTATTTTGGAGAATAAATATATGGCCAAAAGAATTGAAAATAGGATATACCTAAAAAAGAAATTTTTCAGATTTCAGTACAAGAAAGTTATGTCTATGATTGAGAACCTTGATTCATTTAATAAAATCTTGTCAGATTTGAAAAGTTTGGAGGTAAAAATTGGAGATGAAGATAAGGCTCTGTTGCTGTTGAACTCTCTACTAGAGAGTTATGATCACCTTACTATGACATTGTTGTATGGTAAGGATGAGGTGAAATTTTTTTATGTTTTAAATTATTTAGTTAACAATGATTACAATCAAAAGGAAAAGAATGACCATTGGGATTTTGCATCAGAGGAATTGATGACAATTAGAGGAAGGTCATATGACAGGAAATCCAGAAGATTCAGAAGAGATGAATCATGATCGACGTCCAAAGGATAGTATAGATTTATAAATCCAAGAAAATATGAGTGTGCCTACTGTCATGAAAAGGGGCATTGTAAGAAGGATTCTCCCAAAATTTGTAAATCGAAGAAAATGTTGTATGAAGAACTGAGGATATTGAAGATGTTTAAGACACTATCCTCATTTTCTCGACAGTCAAAAATTTAGAAGGTTGTATTACTGATTCAGGTTTCTAATTTCATATTTTCAGGAATAGAGATTGGTTTTAAAACCTCAATGAGTTAAATGAAGGTGTTGCGATTATGGGTAATAACCACCCTTTTCATATGAGAGGTATTGAAATAATACGGTTGAATATGCATGATGGTACAATTCGACGCCTTACAGATATGAGATATGTACCAGAATTGAAGAAGAACCTTATATCACTTGGAGTTTTGAATAATCTTGGTTACAAGATAACCATTGAAGATGGATTCATTAAAGTTATCCACGATGCACTTCTTGCAATGAAAGGTATTTGAAAAGTTTCTTTGTATTATTTGAATGCTAAGACTGTTACAGGTGGAGCAGTGACATCAGATAAGAGTATCACCACTAGTAAAGCATAATGGATTATACGAAGACCTTCCAAGTATGGAAAATCAGTTAGTTATTCTCTTTATGTGGTTAAAGATTGTGTTCTAGATTGCTATTCAGATATTTTGGATAGCAAAGAAATGAACCAGTGGAAGTCTGTTATAGAAGAGGATATGAATTCACTGCATCAGAATATGATATGGGATCTTGTTCCACCTCTGAAGGACAAGAGTGAAGAAACATGGATCAAGTTCCAACATTTTTTTGGAATTGATCAATATGACTCAAACTTGATATGCCTACAGGCATCAGGAAGGCAGCAGCAGGAAGAAAGATTTGTTTCAACACCATCATGAAAATTTGTTTCAGTTACATGATGATTTTTTAAGTGGTAACATGGTGATATTTTTAGTAAAGATGGAGATTATTGAGTTTTTGACAATAATATCACCACCTCATAGTTTTTGGATTTCTAAGAAGACCGCAACATGAGTGGGTGACCGCCTTTGATGACCAGCTACTGGAATCCTACTATAGTAGTTGGTGGCCGCCAATGATGACAATCCCGTAGGAGTTGGTTTCTACTCAGAGAAAACTTGAAGCAAACTTTGTTTTATCCTCTGCATCCATTAATATATATGTGTGTTTCTGTATGAACAAGATATAAGATAGATATGGTGAATTTGTAACCTGTGTATTCCCATTTGAATAAGAAGAATATACTACCTTCCTCATGGATGTAGGTCACCTGACTGAACCACGTAAATTTTTGCGTGTCCCTATTTGATTTGGGTTCTCCCATCTTGTGAGTAATTTTGAGAGGTTGAGGCTCCCTCCCCAACAAAGTGGTATCATAGGTGGGTTTTATTACCTATAAACAATCACACTCTTGACAAACCCAATGTCTGTGCTTCTTGCTTGAAGCGGTGTCTGCAATTATGGGTCCTCCCCTTTAACAAACCTCCACATGTTGCTATCTGCGTCTCCTTCTCAGAGGTGGTGTATGCAATCCAAATATGTCCCTGAGTGCTGGTGTCTACTAGTGTCCCAATCCAGATATGCTCTTGATCCAATCTACTTCTGTTCATGGCTCTACAACCCCTTTGCTCGATTCCCCGCACCTATGCAATTTTTGGGCGTTTCTATGGTTTGATTTCCCTTCACCCCTCTTCTTTTGTCTTTCAGTGGTGTAAAGTAAGGAATATGGGATCAAAATAGCTGAAAATAAGAGGGGTAGGGGGAGTTTTGGTTGTGGGATTAAGAAAAGAGCAAGAAAAAAAAAACAAACAAAAGGGGGAGGGGAAAAGGTGGCATGGATTTCCTTAAAGGAAAAGGGGGATTCTTTGTTCATGTTGTGTGGGTGAAAAAAACTAGTGATTGAGATTTTTTTCTCCCTCCACGCATGTGAAGGGGGCACACCCCAACCAAAAAGGGAGTTTTTTTTTAAAGTTTGAGTGGCACTTTTTTTTGTATTTAAAAAAATTGAAAAAAAATTAGTATTTATTTGGGATCTGATTGAAGCAATTAAATAGTCATTTCTAGCATTTTCAACTATTTCAGATTCATCGGTGCTGTCTATTTTTGGAAATTTTGATATGTTTTTGTGATGGAGAATCCCAAAACCAAAAATAGTTCGGTTCCACCCCAGGAACCCCAGGAGTCTGTTCCAGCTACACATGCCGGTACTGCAAATACTTCCGGATATAGAAGTATAGTGTCTTGTACCAAATTTGAGGTGGATAAGTTTGATGGGAAGAACAACTTCAACATGTGGAAATGTGAAGTTTTGGATATTCTAACTCAATAGGAGTAAGATATCACCTTAGAAGAAAAGCCTTTCAACATCTCCAATGGTGATTGGAAGAGACTCAACCATCAAGTCTGTGGTATGATCCGACATTGTTTTTCTAATGATAAAAAACACAGTGTGATGCGAGAAACTTCAACAAAAAGTTTGTGGAGTATTTTGGAGAACAAGTATATGGCCAAAATCATTGAAAATCAGCTGTACCTGAAAAAGAAATTGTTTAGATTTTAGAACAAGAAAGGTATGTCTATGATTGAGTAGCATGATTTGTTTAATAAAATCATGGAAGATTTGAAAAGTTTAGAGGTAAAAATTGGAGATGAAGATAAGGCTCTGTTGTTGTTTAACTCTCTAACGGAGAGTTATGATCACCTAACTACATCATTGTTGTATGGTAAGGATGAGGTGAAGTTTTTTGATGTTTCAAATGCTTTAGTTAATAATGAATACAGGTATAAGGACAAGTATAACCATTGGGATTTTCTATCGGAGGCATTGATGACAATTAGAGGAAGGTTATCTGACAAGAAATCCGAAAGATTCAGAAGAGATGAATCACGATCGACGTCCAAAGGTGAGTCTAGATTTATAATTCAAGAAAAAGACAAGTGTTTCTACTGTCATGAAAAGGGGAACTGGAAGAAGAATTGTCCCAAAATTGTGAAATAGAAGGAAGATGTTGTATGGAGAACTGAGGATATTGAAGATGTTGGTGATACTACCCTCGTTTGCTCGACGATCAACCATTTAGAAGGTTTGATTCTTGATTCAGGTTGTTCATTTCATATGTGCAGGAATCGAGATTGGTTTTCAAACCTTGATGAGTCAGATGAAGGTGTGGTGCTTATGGGAAATAAACACCCTTTCCATATGAGAGGTATTGGAACAATATGGTTGAAGATTCATGATGGTACAACTCGATGCCTTACAAATGTGAGATATGTACCATAATTGGAGAATAACCTCATATCACTTGGAGTTTTGAATAATCTTGTTTACCAAATAACCATTGAAGATGGATTCATGAAAGGTATCCATGGTACGCTTCTTGAGATGAAAGGTATTTGGAAAGGTTCTTTGTATTATTTGAATGATGAGACTGTTATAGGTGGAGCAGTGACATCAGATAAGAGTATCACTACTTTTAGAACATGAAGGATTATAAGAAGACCTTATAGGTATGGAAAATCGTTTAGTTATGCTCTTTCTGTGGTTGAAGATGGTGTTCCAAATTACTATCAAGATGTTTTAGATAACAAAGAAATGAACCATTGGAAGTATTTTATTGAAGAAGATATGAATTCACTGCATCAGAATATGATATGAGATCTTGTTCATCCTCTAAAGGACAAGAAAGATGATACATGGATCAAGTTCCAAGATTGTTTGGAATTGATCAATATGAATCAAACTTGAGATTCCTACAGGTATCGAGAAGGCAACAACATGCATAAAGATTTGTTTCAGCAGCAGCATGAAAATTTGTTTCAGTTACATGATGATTTTTTTGAGTGGAAACATGTAATATTTTTAGTCAAGGTTGGGATTTTTGAGTTTTTGACAATAATATCACCACGTCATAGTTGGTGGATGCCGAAGAAAAAGACCACATGAGTGGGTGAACACCTTTGATGACCAACAGCTGGAAACCTACTGTAGTAGTTGGTGGCCGCCCATGATGACAATCCTATAAGAGTTGGTTTCTACTCAGAGAAAACGTGCAGAAACCTTTGTTTTATCCTCTTCATCTGCTACTATATTTGTGTGTTGTTGTATGAACAAGAGATAAGATATATATAGGGAATTTGTAACCAGTGTATTCCCGTTTGAATAGGAATAATTTACTACCTTCCCCGTAGACATAGGTCACCTGACCGAACCACATAAATTTTTGTGTGTCCTTATTTGATTTTCTTCTCCCATTTTGTGTATGATTCTGAGAGGTTGAGGCTCCCTCCTCAACAAAGTGGTATCATAGGCAGGTTGGATTACCTACAAAAAATTGCACTCTCGGCAAACCCACTGTCCGCACTTCCTGTTTGAAGCGGCGTGTGCAATTCCAGGTCCTCCCTTTAATGAACCTCCATTTGCAGCTCTCTGCGTTTCCTGCTCTGAGGTGGTGTCTGCAATTCGAATCTGTCCCTGAGTGCTGGTGTCCATTGGTATCCCAATCCAGATCTTCTCCTAAACCAATATGCTACTATTCACGGCTCTGCAACCCCTCTGCTCGATTCCCCATGCCTATGTAATTTTTGGGCATTGCTGTGGTTTGATTTCCCATCACCCCTCTGTTTTTGTCTTTCGGTGGTGTGACATAAGGAATAAGGGAGAAAAAAAGCTGAAAATAAGAGGGAGAGGGGGAGTTTTGGTTGTGGGATTAAAAAAAGAACAATAAAAAAACAAACAAAAGGGGAAGGGGACAAGGTGGTGTGGACGTCCTTAAAAGAAAAGGGGGATTCTTTTATCATGTTGTGTGGGTGAAAAAAACAAGTGATTGAGATTTTTTTCTCCCACTGTGGAAGTGAAGGAGGCCACACCCCAACAAAAAAGGGAGTTTTTTTGTTAAATTTTAGGTGGCACTTTTTTTGTATTAAAAAATTATTTGAAAAAAAACTGGTATTTATTTGGGATCTGATTGAAGAAATTAAATAGTCATTTTCATCATTTTCAACTATTTCAGATTCATCAGTGCTATCTATTTTTCTAAATTTTGATCTGTTTTTGTGATGGAGAATCCCGAAACTGAAAATAGTTTGGTACCACCCTAGGAACCCCAGGATTCTGTTCCAGCTACACACGTTGGTACTGCAAATAATTCTAGATATAGATGTATGGTGCCCCGTAACAAATTTGAGGTGGAGTAGTTTGATGGGACGAACAACTTCCGCATGTGGAAATGTGAAGTTTTGGATATTCTAACTCAACAAGAGTTAGATATCACTTTGGAAGAAAAGTCTATCAACATCTTCAATGGTGGTTGGAAGAGACTCAACCGTCAAGCCTGCGGTACGATCTTGATTTGTTTGGATAAAGATAAAAAATACAATGTGATGCGATAAACATCATCAAAAAGTTTGTGGAGTATTTTGGAGAACAAGTATATGGCCAAAATCATTGAAAATCGGATGTACCTGAAAAAGAAATTTTTCAGATTTCAGTATAAGCAATGTATGTCTATGATTGAGCACCTTGATACATTTAATAAAATCCTAGCAGATTTTCAAATTTTGGAGGTAAAAATTGGAGATGAAGATAAGGATTTGTTGCTATTGAACTCTCTACTGGATATTTATGATCACCTTACTACGGAATTTTTGTATGGTAAGGATGAGGTGAAATTTGTTGATGTTTCAAATTCTTTAGTTAACAATGAGTACAGGCGAACGACAAGTATGACCTTTGGGATTATACATCAGAGGCATTGATGGCAATTAGAGGAAGGTCATCTGATAGGAAATCCGTAATATTCAGAAGAGATGAATCATTGTCGACATCCAAAGGTGAGTCCATCTTTAGACGTCCAACAAAAACTGTCATGAAAAGGGGAACTAGAAGAAGGATTGTCCCAAAATTGGGAAATTGAAGGAAAATGTTGTACGAAGAACTGAGGATGTTAAAGATGTTGAAGATATTATCATCGTTTGCTCAATGGTCAACAATTCAGAATGTTGGATTCTTGATTCAGGTTATTCATTTCATATGTTCAAGAATTGAGATTGTTTTTCCAACCTCGACGAGTCAAATTAAGGTATGGTGCTTATGAGAAATAACCACCCTTACCATACGAGAGGTATTGGAACAATACGGTTAAAGATGCATGATGATACAACTCTATGCCTTAAAGATGTGAGATATGTACCAGAATTGGAGAAGAACCTCATATCTCTTGGAGTTTTGAATAATCTTGGTTACCAGATAACCATTGAAGATGGATTCATGAAAGTTATTCATGTTGCACTTCCTGTGATGAAAGGTATTTGAAAAGTATCTTTGTATTATTTTAATGCTGAGACTATTACAAGTGGAGCAGTGACATCAGATAAGAGTATCACCACTGGTAGAACACAAAGGATTATACGAAGACCTTCCATGTATAGAAAATAGGTTAGTTATTCTCTTTCTGTGGTTGAAGATGGTGTTCCATATTTCTATCGAGATGTTTTGGATAACAAAGAAATGAACCAGTAAAAGTCTGCTATGGAAGAAGATATGAATTTACTACATCATAATATGATACAGGATCTTGTTCCTCATCTGAAGTACAATAAATTTGATACATAGATCAAGTTCCAACATTGTTTGGACTTTATCAATATGACTCAAACTTGATATGCCTACGGGTATCGGGAAGGCAACAATAGGAAAAAATATTTGTTTCAGTTACATGATGATTTTTTTGAGAGGAAACATGGTGATATTTTTATTCAAGGTGGAGATTTTTGAGTTTTTGACAATAATATCACTGCCACAAAGTTGGTGGACACCAAAGAAGACCGCAACAAGAGTGGGTGACCGCCTTTGATGACCAGCTGCTAGAAACCTACTGTAGAAGTTGGTGGCTGCCCATGATGACAATCCCGCAGGAGTTGGTTAACACTCGGAGAAAACTTACAGCAACCTTTGTTTTCTCCTCTGCATATGTTGCTATATATTTGTGTTGCTGTATGAATAAGTGAAAAGATAGATATGAGGAATTTGTAACCTGTGTATTACCATTTGAATAAGAATAATCTGCTTCCATCCCATGGACATAGGTCACCTGGCCGAACCACGTAAATTTTTCCGTGTCCCTATTTGACTTTCTTCTCCCGTTTTGTGTGTGATTCTGAGAGGTTGAGGCTCCCTCCCCAACAGGTTTTTACAATTTTTACCTCTTTCTTGCCGTTCTCATAATTCCCAGTGAGTTTGTCTCTTACAACAGAGTTCCTAAAAAACATTCCCAACCATAGTAGTAGTTGCATCCCCTTACAGCGCTCTCGTGGATCTCAGCTATCATGAAAAAAAAATAGAAAGTTGATAAAAAAACAGCCAACGCATTCACACCTAAGGTTTTTTCAGTAAGAACATTCTCTCCAGCAGTTTTGTCAATGAAAACAGCTCACACTTTCTTTAACCCGCCCACAATCGGGAGGCAGTTCCCCGACAAACCCAACCCGCTACTATGATCGTGACTTCAAGTCGTCTCCGTATCTTTCCTTGAATTCAAAAATCAAGGCTTGCCTTTTTTAATTAAACTACTAATAACATAGAAGAAAATGAAATGGGAAGAAAATGATGTAAAAGCATGAAACAACATTAAAGTCTTCTCTAGAGATCGTGATCTCTTAAATGGCACCCCAATGTTGCTTCTGTTGGCTATACAAGACAAGAAATATGAGAGGAAGAAAATTGAAGAGGAATAAAGAATTGGCACACAACACAAAGGAGCTTTCAAGATCTGTATTTTCACAATTAAAATTTCAGACTACCATTACATCAATTTATAGACCCACAACATTAAATTCATATCATTTATGTTGGTACAAAGGAAGACCAAAATATTAAATACAGAGAATCTATGACAGTACAAGGAAAGACCAAAATATTAAATGCAGAGCATTTATGATAGTACAAAAGATACCAAAAAATTAAAAATTAAATATTAAATTCATTCAAAGAAAATAAATGGAGGTGGACCCATGAAAAAAATGTGCAAGTAATAAATGACGCCAGAGGAAACAATGCGGCCAGCTTTGACTGGTGGTTTTGTTTGCAATTCCAACACTCCCTTCAAACCAAAACCAGCTTCATTCCAAGCATCATTCTGAGTTTTTTAAATACATATGTCGGTAATTACTTTGTAAAAATATCATCCACCTGTTCTGTAGTATGACAATATTCCAATTTTATCATTTTCCGCTTCACATGATCTCTCAGAAAATGAAATCGGGTATCAATATGTTTGCTTCTTCCATTATGCACCAGATTTTTGGCAAGTTCAATTGCCGATTTTTTATCCACATATATCACTGTGGATCCAACCTACAGATTCTTGATCTCCTTCAGCATATTTCTCAACCATATTACTTCACAAATAGTGGATGATACCGCCACATACTCTGCTTCACATGTAGACAAGGCGACCACACTTTGCTTCCTTGAATTCCTCATGAAAGCAGTCGATCCAAGAAAAAATACATACCCAGTGGTTCTTTTTCTTTCATCTTGGTCTCCTCCCTAGTCACTATTTGAGTATCCATGAATATTTTCTTCTTCATTGTATGGATAAAAAAGACCAAATCCATCGTTCCTTTAACGTACCTGAGGATACGTTTTTCCGCTAGCCAATGTGAATCTTTTGGTGATTCCGTGTACCTTCTTAGAATCCCAACACTTTAGAAAATATCAGGCCTTGTGATTGTGAGATACCTCAGGCTTCCAATTAGACTCTTGAACAGATTCAAGTCAACACTTCTTCATTCTCCATCTTTTGTCAATTTTAAGCTCATTTCCACATGTGTGTTTACAGCATTGTAGTTGGCCATCTTGAATTTTTCAAGCAACTCTTTAGCATACCTCTTCTGAGAAATATAGATGCCTCCATGTTGTTTCTTTAATTATATGCCTAGAAAGAATGACATGAGACCTCCATCAGTCATCTCGAACTCCTTGAACATATCCTCCTTCAAATCATCAAACATCTGTTGACTATTCCCTGTAAAAAACAAATCATCAACATACAAGCATGAAATGAGTATATCGCCATGATCATTCTTCTTGATGTAAAATTAATGCTCATATGGACATTTGGTGAAGCTTTTCTCTTGAAGATAGTTGTCAATGCGTGCATTCCAAGCACATGGAGCCTGCTTCAACCCATAAAGAGCTTTCTTTAGTCGATACACTTTGTCTTCCTCCCCTTGCATAACAAAGCCTTCAGGATGGTCTACATAGACCTCTTCCTCTAGAATTCCATTCAGGAATACATACTTTACATCCAACTGGCAGATCATCCAAATATAATGAACATCAAGATATATAATCATTCTCATAGTGTCAAGGTGAGAAACAGGAGTGAATAATTCTTCATAGTCCACCCCTTACTTCTGTTTTTACCCCTTTGCAATGAGCCTTGCCTTATAGAGATCGATTTCACTATCATCATTTCGCTTGATCTTGTACACCCATTTGACACCAATGGATTTCTGGCTATTAGGAAGTGTGGTCAGCTCCCATGTGCCATTTTTCTCTATGGCGTGAATTTCTTCTCCCATATCCATTCTCCAACATTCTTCCCTTACGGCTTCCTATAACGTTAGAGGCTCATGATCTGCATACAGGCAAAAAAGATTTACCTCTTCGGTTTCCTCATAAATGTCGCTTAAGCTTTTCATTTTTATGGCCGCCATGGGTGAGGATGAGCTTGCCAAATTTTGACTTGATGCAGTCCTTTCAGGAGTGATGGAATTTCCTCCTGGACTCCTGTGTACTGATGATTTTCCTGGGTAAGGTGTTGCTGGCGTTTGCTCCTAATGATCATGCCTTTCTTCAGGATCTCTTGTTTCGACTGGAATCTATTTGTTTGATTCTTCATCATTCCATTTCCAATATTCTTCCTCTCTAGAGACCACATCTCTACTCACCAATAATTTATTGGTTAGTGGATTGTAGAGCTTATAGGCTTTAGACTCTTCACTGTAGCCGATGAAGATGCACTTTTCACCACGATCATCAAGATTCCTTCTTCTCACTTCTAGAACTTGAGCATAGGCAACACACCCGAAGATTCTTAGGTGTTCTATGCTCGGTTTTAGACACTCCATGCCTCTTGTGGTGTCAAGTTTCTGACGCTCTTGGTTGGGCATCGATTGAGAAGATAGGCAGTGCATGCCACTGCTTCTGCCCAGAAGTTCTTTGGAAAGCCTTTCTCCTTCATCATGGTTCTCTTCATGTCGAGGATGGTGTGGTTCTTCCTTTCTGCGATGCCATTCTGCTGTGGCATATAGGCTATAGTGTATTACTATTTGATGCCATGTTCCCTACATAAATCTTGAAATGCATTTGAGGTGTATTCTCCACCTCTGTCAGATCTGAGTACTTTGATTCTGTGGCCACTTTCAGTTTTAACACGAGATTTAAAAGTTTTAAAGACAGTTAAATTGGAAGATTTTTCTTTGATGCAATACACCCACAACTTTCTGTTAAAATCATCAATAAGGGTAATAAAATATCTATTACCTCCAAGTTATGGTGTTCCAAGTGGTCCGCAGATATCAGTGTGAACCAACTGAAGTGGTTCTGTTTCTCTTCTAGACACTCCACTTGGAAATGAGTTCCTTTGTTGCTTGCCGAGTGTAAACTCCACACACAAATGATTTGTAGCTTCAATCATTGTCAAGACATGCACCATGTTTGATGAGGATAGAAGTTTAAGCCTGATAAAATGGAGATGCCCAAAACGCAGATGCCATCTCCACGAATCATTATTCATGAGCCCAGAGAGACACTCCTTGGCCTTTGTGTTGATATGCAGCGGAAACATGTGATTCTTCGCCATTTGAACTTGAGCGACAAGTCTCCTATGAGAATCTCTTATAGACAAAGAAGAATTTTCCAAGTGTATGACATACCCCTTCTCAAGAAGTTGTCCGAGACTGATGATATTATTTTTCATACTTGGTACATAATATACATTAGAAATGTAATTCGACTCTCCATTATTCAGATAGATTTTGATTTTACCTTTGCCTCTCATGGGTACCTTGGATGAGTCGCCAAAACTCACGTCGCCATGAACTTCTTTGGTGAGTTCGTCGAACAGTTGTTTGTTACCACTCATGTGGTTGCTTGCACCCGTGTCGAGATACCACACATCAGGGTGTTCACATGCCTTTTCTTGTGCGAGGAGGAGTGTGGTACCTTCTTCTTCATGATGAGATGATTCAGCATAGTTGGATCGTTCATCATTATTCACTTTGCTCCAACCATCAGACGAATAATGGCCAAATTTCTTACAGTTGTGGCATTGAATGTTCTTTGAGTTTCCATGACCACGCGTGAATCGTCCTCCACCATTCCCTCTTCCATTAAAGATGGTAGGATTTTGTTGCTTTTGTTGATGGATAGGATAATATCCACGACCTCTTCCTCTTCCACGATGACTACCTCGTTGCGTGTGGCCATTCTTTTGTTCTTGTAGAGTCAACTTGGACTCCAAGGCATGCTATATTGTTGAAATGGTATTCTTTTTCATCCGTTTCTCATGCACTTGAAATGACCCCATCAATTCTTCAATGGACAGTTTCTCTAAATCTTTTGATTCTTCGATTTCCACAACCACATGCTCAAACTTGGTTGTGAGAGATCGAAGTGATTTTTCAATAACTCAAATGTACTCCACTTTTTCACCATTCATTTTCAAATTGTTAACAATAACAATTAATCTTGATAAATAATCAGAGATACTCTCACCTTCTTTCATGTGCGCCGCTTCAAACTCCGCTCTTAATGTTTAAAGACGTACCCACTTTACTCAATCAACACCTTTGAAGACAGCGGAAAGGGTATCCCAAGCTTGCTTTCTTGATGTTGCTTTGGCAATCTTTTCAAATGTTGATTCATCCAACCCTTGATAGAGGAGGAACAACACCTTGTTATCTTTCTTTCTTTGATTTTTGAGGCTCGTATTTTCTTCATTCGTGAAGGTGACTTCTTCCTCCATAGATGGTACAATGTACCCGTTGGTGACGATCTCCCATAATTCTTTTGACCCAAATAACACCTTCATTTGGATGCACCACCTTTCGTAGTTGTCCTTAGATAGATTCGAAACTTGTGGCTAGATTGCAGCCATCTTTTAAAAAATTGGAGAATCTTGGTAACCTGGATCTGATACCAGTTTGTTGTCTATACAAGCCAAGAAATATGAGAGGAAGAAAATTGAAGAGGAATAAAAAATTGGCACACAACACAAAGGAGCTTTCAAGATCTGTATTTTTAAAATTAAAATTTCAGAATACAATTACATCAATTTATAGTCCCACAACATTAAATGCATAGCATTTTTGTTGGTACAAAGCAAGACCAAAACATTAAATACAGATAATCTATGACAGTACAAGGAAAGACCAAAATACTAAATGCAAAGCATTTATGACGGTACAAAAGATACCAAAATATTAAATACGAAATATTAAATTCATTCAAAGAAAATAAATGGAGGTGGACCCATGAAAAAAAATGTGCAAGTAATAAATAACGCCAGAGGAAACAATGCGTGTAGCTTTGACTGGTGGTTTTGTTTGCAATTCCAACAACTTCCCCAGTAGCGCACACTAGAATTAGCAAAGTAAAGTTGGCCTTTGTCTTACTACTAGGTGTGTAAATATTCCTCCAATTATCTAAACTTCTTCATGAGATTAAATCTATAATCACAATAAAGTTTTGACTTCCTTTCTAAGTCCATCCTGCACTGTTCATCCACATAGTGAACACGTACTATCACAACATGTTCTTTCCCAATGCACACATCAACCAAATAATTTTTTGGTCAACACCCCAACAATGGGGTATCCTTGAATGACTTCCAAAAATCAAGAATATATTTCTTTATTTTCTCTCTCCAAGGTTCTCTAGAAAAAATCAGTGTCCAAGAAGGCAGAGAAAAAAATTCAAGTACTATGCAGCGGCATCCGCAACATTCAAGAACTCAATGAAACAACAAATATTATTATCACTCTCACCTAAAAATGTTTTCACAACAAAAAAGGGAGAATAAATGGAACAAAAAACACATCAATGTCAATATTCCTTTAGAAAATTAAAATAGGAAGATGAATAAGAATGAATATAGAAAGAGATTATCTTGGAGAAGACCACTCTCTTAAAGCCCTGATGAATCCTCCTAAAGATATAACCCCTCCAGTATCCTAGATGAGACTACTAAAAATGAATTTCTTCCCCTCTCACATAGTTTCCCTCTTAATTAATACCCCACTTACCAGCCCTAAACCCCCAAATAACCCAACCTAACGACCACTAAGAATAAAATTACATCATTGCTGCTTGGTAGTTACAAAGACAAACCACACCTGTAACACTTTTGTTTGGGAAAATCATAAGTCAATAGAGAATGAACATTTGAGATATGAGAGTAACTGTTAAAGATACAATATTGTAGGATGAAATCAAAATTTAAAACAAAGAAGCATAGGTGTAATGGTCCATGCCTTCCTGACCTATTACTTTGTCAGGTTTTGGTGTTGGAGGTGCTTAGATGAGGCCTTGAGTAGGCCCGGAGGAGTCTGGCTATTAAATGATAGAAGTAGGGTGACTTTATGATGTCTAAAGCTTACACTCCATGTAAGTATGGTTCACGAATTACGAAGGTAGGTTCATGGGGTGTTTCATGATGTGTATATTTTTAGGGTTAAATAATAAAAAGGTAATGCATTTTTTCATGAAAGTCAAAATTTTTGGAAACCTGGACTTACACAACGTGTAAGTATTACATGATGAGAAAATTCTTGAATTCCAGGTTTTAAATCCCTTTTTGGCCAAATTTTATTTCATTCATCTGCTCCCTCCCTCTCTTGTTTTTGTGGAACTGTAAGAGCCCAATGATCCCTTCAATCCCCTTCTCCCTTTCTTCGATCCATTGTCTCTAGTGGTTTCCCATTGACGATCAATGGTAAGTCCTTCTCCCCTTTCTTGGTGGGGTTTCACCTATTTCTCTTTCAGGAAACCACTTCAGTGGTTTGGTTTTGGTTTGGGGTGTGTGTTGTGTTTTGTTTTGATGGTCTTTGGGTACGTTGTAGGTTGATCTGTGGTTTCTCATGGTGTGGTTGCGGTTTGTGGGAATTCTTCTTCACCATGTGGTGCGCAACAATTCAGTAAAGTTTCATTGATATAGGCAATCCCTCATTTGTCTTAATTGAGTATCATGTGGAATGGGTTTTCCTTTTTTATCTACGGGCTATGGTTGTGCTAAATTAATCAAAGATAAAGAATTGGTTAAATTGAAATTTAATGAGTAAAAGGGCTTGATTCACATGTTTTCATATATTTGTTATTATTATGATATTATAGATTATATGGGTTGATGCCCAGTTTGAAATTGTGGTCGTTAGGAGCTTGGTTTGAACTGGATGATATATTTTCTAATTTTTTTCCTATTATGATTGTTGTGATATCACCCTAAAATATAAATTGATTGATCACTTATATTTGGATAATGAAATGTTTTCCCTGGGATCATGGTTTGTGTGATAACACCCCTAAACTAAAGTGTAATGTGATAAAATACGCCTGTTAAATCTGTAAAATGATCTTGATGTTGTGTGATGTGTGGTTGTGCTTGTGGGGCAGTGATGTGCGATTGATGTGTGGTTGGGGAATATGAGGATGGTGGTTTGTTTGGACATGATTTTGGGGAGATGATGTGGTTTGTTTGGCCATTCTTTTGGGGGCAGTGAGGTGGTTTTTCTGGTCATGCATTTGGAGACACTAGGTGGTTGGTTTGGTCGTACTTTTGGGGAAGCAAGTTGGTTTGTTCGACCATGATTTTGGGCCGCAGAGGTTGTGGTTTCTTTGTGTTAGAAGCTCAGGTAGTAATGGAATAAATAATTGTTTAATAATGATTGAAATAACATGGGTTGGTATGGATAATGGTATGAGAATGATTAATGAATAATTAAATGATGGGTTGTGTGACTAAATGTTGTTGATGCTAAATAATGGAAAGAATGGGTTGATTAAATGAAATTAGTTGGAAATGTGAAATGGGGCTTGTGGATTATTGTTTGGTGTTATGCATTTAGATGAGGTAGAAAAAGTGATGATGCTAGTTTGAGTTTGGTTGTGAACCTATAGGTTTGTTTTGTTTATGTGGATATATGTATATACTTCTAGATTATTTGTGATTTCTATATGCACCCACCCACATCGATCACTATGTTCCAACACCTGTATAGTCACATGGGGGGGGGGGGGGGCGAAATCTGGTGAGGTAGATGGATGGCTGGGTACCTACTCTTTTTTCTCTCTCTCTACATGGATAGGGAGGTATTTCATAAGTTGTGATGGTCGAAAGTATGTTAGTTCATTATATGGTGATTGTGACAGCCCAGGTGTTTTCAAGAGAGTTGTGATAGCCCAGGTGTTTTTGGGTGATATGTAACTATGCTTATAGGGAGGTGGCCTAAGTGTCTTTGAGAAAGGTGATATTTGACTGTCCTTGTGGGGCGGTGGCCCAGGTGTCTTTGGGAAAGGTGTTATATGAACTTTCTTGTGGGGTAGCTTCTAGTGGAGGTCATGCATGATAGGAGTAGGGCATGAGGTTGATGTCCTATATGTTCTTGATACCCTACTACTCTAGTTATGGTAGTGGTTGTGATGTGATAGACCAGGTGTCTTCGAGCGAGATGTGTTGTGGTCGTGCTTGTGGGGTGGTGGGCCCAGGTGTATTTGAGTAAGATTTTTTTGACCATGCTTGTGGGGTGGTGTTGTATACAGAAGATATGGGAGCTCCAGGATATACGACATTGGGGTGTGAGAGCGGCATACCAGTGGGAAAGCAGTGCAGTGTACCCTTATCGATGTGATTCTTAATATATTATATTACATGGCTTCTGTTATTTGGTGAGTGTGACTTGGTGATGTTGGGGTGGATAGTTGACTTGTTTAGATGATGTTGGTTCTTCAGTTTTCTCATGGGTGAATTAGTATACCTCTTTCACATGTTCATGATAGACTTTGGATTTTCTACTGAGTACACTTGTATGTTCAACCTACGTATATAAACTATTTTTTGGTTTTCCATAGGATTATGTGAACCATGAAAAACATTACTAGCTCAAACCTTTGGATAGCTGCTATGTCGCTACTTTAGCTTTATTTTTGGATATTTACATTTAGAGACTTTTACTTGTGTTAGTTTTATTTATACATTCATGTGGTATGGTTTTGGATTTCTTTTATATTATGTCATGGAGTTTAACGTGGATGATTCATCTTATCTTCTGATCATGTTTACATTATAGAGTGTAATTCCTTCGATACATGATATTTTTATACCCTCAATTCTAGTCACCAACTCGGGCGTACAGTAGGTGGGACCTGGTGAGTCATTATCACTCTCCCCTAATTTCGGTATCTTTATAGGGATGGGATTTTGAAAGAGTTGTATGAAAGGTGATGATTAATAAATAGGATGGAGTTTGGAGTTAGGAATAGTGATGATTTCATGGGTTTGTATGAAAATAGTGCCAATTGACCATGGTGCATGACACAGAATAGGGATACTGGCTAGGACACAAGATTTTAGGGCCCCCATGATCCAGTCTACAGACTCTGAGCTTATTTAATGACCAAGTGAGGTGGACCTATTTGCAGGGTAAATACTTAAGAGAGGTATATTTATTCTAATGAACTGTGTTCTTGTTTGAATTGGGTTGTTTTGGGAAGGTTAAAATGAATAAAATGAATGAAAATGGATATTAAAAAAATTACATACTACCTAGGCTTAGGAAATATTTGTTTATTCTTTTAGTTATGGATCCCATTCATCATCTTCATGTAGATCATGCCTTAGATGTTCATCAGGATGATCCAGTTGATCGTAGTAGGGTTTATCCTACTGAGGAGGATGATGCTTGGTAGAGGGAATTGTGTGGTTTCCAATGGTAGACATTAGGGAAGTATGAGGGATGTGTTTTAGATGTGAAGATAGAGATCTAGATGGAGGAGCTTGAGATTACTTTCTGTTTAATATGGGATTCAGTGGGATACTAGGTCCCTTTGGTAGTTAGTCAGATGCGGGGTGCTGCACATCAGTAGTGTTCACTATATCTGGGGGAGTAGAAGGAGGCAAATGGTTCAAGGGTTGACTTTCAGAAATAGTTTTAGGTAGAGTTACTTTCATCAATTATGAAGGAAGTGAAGAGGAAAAAGATTCTTTCTCTTTAGTAGGGGAGTGATTTTTGGTCTTTATGTATCATTAGAGCTTGAGGTATATGTTTCCACAGCATAATATGAACTTATGGTAGAATAAGTGGATAGATTTTCTTTTGGATCACAACTTCATGATATCCTACACCTCAGGAAAGGGAAATGTTTTGGACAATGCATTGAGAAGGAAGTCATTGAAGGTTTTTTTCCGGAGTCTATGGATGCTTAGAGAGAAAATAAGGAGTTGGTTTCCTTGCACTTAGATGTGTGGGTGGATAATGGTAGAGGATGATTATTTCTGATGATGGTGTAGTCTTCTATGATATAGTAAGTGGAGAAGTCTTAGTAGGTATTCTCAGAGGAAGAGGTGATGCGAGGTCATGTTGGCCATAGTGATTCTCTGGTGGGATGGTCACTAGATTGTCAGAACCAGATGTTGTTTCTTGGAAGGTTGTTTATTTTTGTGGTGATGCATAGGGGAATACTTAATAAGTTTCATATATCACCTTTGATAATACAACCAGAAGTTTCTAAGATGTATTATAGATTGAGGATATGGTTTTGGTGGCCTTGGAGGAAATGAGAGTGGTAGGGTTTGTGGAAAAGTGTTTGGTCTGCCAGCAGGTAAAGGCCAAGCATCGTGTTCTTGTTGGTTTGTTACAACCTTTGGATGTTCTCGAGTGGAAATGAGATGAGATCCTAATGGATTTAATTATAAGGTTTCTGAGATATCAGGGATGTTGTTATGATATATGGGTGATCATGGATTGATTGACAAAATCATCCTACTTCTTAGTGATCAAGGAGTGGGGCGTAGTGGATGCTTTGGCTAAGAGGTTTGTGGATGAGGTGGTGTGGTTTCATGGATTTCTGAGGTCCATTGACTCATATCAAGAAACATGTTTTACCTCAAGAGTTTGGATGAGATTATATCATGTTTTTGGCACTCAGTTACACCTCATCACTGCTTCCCACCCTCAAACAGATGGGAAGACAGAGCATACTATCCATACATTGGAGGATATGTTGTGAGCTTGCATCTTGGAATTTTTTGGATCTTGGGTATGGAAATTTCCCTTGGTTGAGTTTTCTTATAATAATTTATATCACTCTTCCACGAGCATGGCTTCATTTGAGGTGTTGTATAGGAGATCATATCATTCTCTATTGTATTGGACAGAGGTTGGTGAGGTAGTAGTTCTTGGTCTCGATGTGGTGCAGAGCATGATAGGGAAAGTTCAGCTTATTCTTTTGAGAATTAAAGTAGTATAGTATTGGAAGAATACTTATTCCAATAACAGGATAATACCCTTGGAGTTTGAGGTTTGGGACCGTGTGTTCTTGAATGTTTTCCCTTGATGTGGGCAGTGAAGGTTTGGAAGAGGTAGTAAGTTTTCTCCCTAGTTTTTTGGTCACTTTGAGGTATTGGGGTGAGTCGGTGAGGTGCCTTATCATTTTTCATTTTCACCATGGTTATAGAGGATCCACTACATCATCCACATCTCTCATATTCATTGGAATCTTCAAGATGAATCTCATTTCATTGACTGGGTAGAGTTGGATATCGAGGATGACGTGATGTTTTTAGAGTTTCCAGTAGAGATCCAGGATCTCCAAGAGAAGGAACTGAGTGCGTAGACCATTCCTTTGGTTCATGTGTTGTAGAATCATGGCATCATGTAGGGGAGTACTTTGGAACATGAGAGGTAGATGCGTTCTTAGTAACCTGGGTTTTTTTTTTGAGTTTTTCCTTTATATTTTTCATGTAATGTGATGTATGGATCCTTCTGTTTCATGAGATGATTTTTTTCATATTTTGTGATGTATAATATGTGATAATTTCTTGACATATGAAAATGGGAGGACCTAAATCCTAATCAAGAATCATTATTTGTGATGTGATTTAACTTGTGCAGAGAAGTCAGTGTCACCCAGAACGGATAATATCTTGAAATAGAGGATGAAATTCATTGATTCGTATGCATGAGATAGTTTGATTCATTGATTGTAGTAGCTATTGGTTTGGGATTCATAGATGTTGCAATGGTTGTGGTGATGAGGTTGTTCGATATGTTTATGGTCATTGGTTTGGTGTGTTTGACTGGTGGTAGCATTTGAGGTATGATGAGATCCTTGAGAGGTATCTCAAGGGGTGGTTGTTCATACCGCATTACCTTTTGGGATTTGTTTTGGATTCTCAAGGGAAATAATTATTTGAGAGGTATCTATTGTAACAGTTCATGCTATCCCATCTTGTTACTTTGTTGGATTTTGGTGTTGGAGGTTCTTGGATGAGGCCTAGAGCAGGCGTAGAAGAATTTGGATATTAAATGTTGGAAGTATGGATAATACATGATATGTAAAATTTACACACCATGTAAGTATGATTCATGACTTTTGAAGGAAGGTTCATAGGGTTTTCCACAACGTGTATATTTTTAGGGTTAAATAATAAAAAGGCAATGCATTTTTTTTTTCAAAAAATGGAATTATTGGTAACCTGAGAATTACATGGTGTGTAAGTATTACATGAAGTGAGAATTCCAAAATTCCAGGTTTTAAATCCTTTTCTCACCCAAATTTTCTTTCATTAGGCTGCTTCCTCCCTCTCTCGTTTTGGTGGAACCCTAGGCACCCGGAGGATCCCTTATATCCCCCTTCTCTCATGCTTCAATTTGTTGGTTCTGGTGGTTTCTCATTGAAAATCCCTGGAAAGTCCTCCCTTTTCTTGGTGTTTTTCTCCTTTTCTTATTTTTGGGAAAATGCTGTGGTTGTGTGGTTTTGGTTTGGGTTGTGTGTTGGGTTGTGTGTTGGGTTTCATTTTGATAGTCTTTGGATGTGGTGTATGTTGATCTATTTTTTATTGAGGTACGATTAAGGTTTGTGGGTGTTCTTCTTCTCCCTACAGTGCTTAACGAGTCAGCAAAGATTCTTTGAAGTTAGAGATCCATCATTTCTCTTTATTGTGTATCATGTAAGAGGGGTTTAATTTATTTATTTATGGGTTTTTAGATATGCTGTCATAATCAATGAAAAAGAATTGGTTAAATTGAAATTGAAATGGAAAAGGGGTTTGATTTACTTGTTTTTACAACTTTGATATTATTTTGATATTGTGGATTTTATGGGCTTGATGCTCCACTAGAAATTGTGTATCTTGGGATTTTTTTACATTTTATGATATTTGATGTGACTTTTGTGCCTTTTGTGATTATTCTGATATCACCTTAAAATGGAAATTGATTCATCACCTATATTTTTCTTAGGAAATAGTTTCCCTGGGATCATGGTTTGTGTGATAAATCCCTTAAACTAATGTGTAATGTGATAAAATCCCCCTTTTAAATTAGTAAAATGATCCTCATGTGTTGTGATGAGTGGTTGTGCTTATGGGGTGTCGATGTGCAGTTTATGAGTGGTTGTGTCATGTGGGGTTGGTGGTTAGTTTTTCCATGATTTTGGGGTGGTGAGGTGGTTTGTTTGGCCATGATTTTGGGGAAAATAGGTGGTTTGTTGTCCATAATTTTGGAGTAGTGAGGTGGTTTGTTTGGTTGTTATTTTACGGAAATGAGGTGGGTTTTTTGCTTTCTTTTGGGGTGGCGTGGTTGTGGTTTTTTTGTGCTAGATGACCAGGTAGTGGTGGAATAAATAATTATTTAATAATGATTGAAATAACATGGGTTGGTTTGGTTAATGGGATGAGAATGGTTAATGAATAATTAAATTATGAGTTTTTTGATTAAATGTGGTTGATTATAAATAATGAAAAATAATGGAATGATTAAATGAAATTGGTTGAAAATGTGAAATGGGTCTTGTGTCTTATTTATTTGTGTTATGAATTTATAGGTGGTCTAAAATTGGTGATGTTGGTTAGTGTTTGGTTGTGAACCCATAGGTTGGGATTGTGTGTGTGGATATATGTATATACTTATTCATCCCACCCACATCGAGCACTATGTGCCGACACCTGCATAGTCATTCAGGGGTGTTTTTTCCGAAATCTGGTGTGGAGGATGGATGGCTAAGTACCCTCCCTTTCCCTCTCCGTCTTATAGATGAGGTAGGTATTTCACAGGCTATGATTTTTGGAGGTTTGTTAGTGCAATATATGGTTTTTGTGATAACCAAGGTGTTTTGGGAAAGATGTCATAGCCCAGATGTTTTCGGGTGAGATGTGACCATGCTTGTGGGGGTGGTTCCCCATGTGTCTTTGGGCGAGGTAAGATGTGATTATACCAATGGGGTGGTGTCCTAGGTTTCTTCAAGTGAGGTTTTATGTGATCATAATTGTGGGGAGGATTCTAATGGGGTTCGTGCATGGTAGGAAGAGGGAATGAGGTTGATGTCCTACGTGTTCACGGTACCCTAATACTATGGTTATGGAAATGGTTGTGATGTGATAGACTAGGTGTCTTTGGGTGATATGTGATGTGGTTGTTCTTGTGGGTTGGAGAGCCCAGGTTTCTTCAGGTGAGATGTGGTGTGACCATTCTTGTGGGGAAATGTGGTATACAAAAGAGATGGGTGCACCAGGACATATGACATTGGGGTGTGAGAGTGGCATAACAATAGGAAAGTGGTGTGGGGTACCCCTATCAATGTGATTATTATTATATTATATGACTTGGCTTGAGTTATTTTTTCATCCTGACTCAGTGATGTTGGGGTGTATAATTGATCTGTTTAGGTATTGTTGGTTTTACTGTTTTCTCACGGGTGTATCGGTATACCTCTTTCACATCTGCATGCATGAGAGACTTTGGTTTTCCTACTGAGTATAATTATATTCTCACCCTACGTATATAAACTATTATCAGATTTCTAGGAATATTACATAGACCATTTTGTACATTACTATATCAAACCTTTGGATAGTTGTTGTGTCACTGCTTTAGCTTTTCTTTTAGGTGAAAACTTTTGAAGACTTTTACTTATGTTAATTTTATTTATACATTAATTTGGGTTGGTTTTAGATTTATTTTATATTATTTCAAAGAGTTTATTATGGATGATTCATCTTATCTCCCGATCCTATTTACTTTATAGAGGGTAATGCATCCCATACATGAGAGTTTTATACCCTCAGTGCTAGTCGCCAACGTGAGACCTACTGTAGGTAGGACTCAAGGGTTATTATCTATCTTCCCTCATTGCGGTATCTTTGGAGGGAGGGTTTGAGACAACATGTAATAATTATTGAGTATTATATTATCTCATCTCAAAAAGGTAGTAGTTGTCAAACCAGTTTAGGTACAGTCCTTGAGAAATCATTAGCAATGGTAAACACAATACACAATATCACTTGATGTTTTGCAGAGTGTGAGAAATTTTTATCACTTTGAGTCATATGTAATCATATGTAATCATGGTATCATAATTTTATCTCTTCCAATAATCCTTTTTCTACCTTATAGATTCTACAAAGCTACGACATCTAAAGAGAATTCGTGCTATCGGTTAAAATAATTCAATAATAATAACACTTTCAACTAGTTTGTTTGGAGATAAAACAGATTCTAGAATATTAAAATAATTCAAATTATTTATATTTATCATTTGAAAAATTTAAAACAATTCAAAAAAATTTAAATTTAAATATTCAAAATAATTTCATAATATCGAGTCAAGTAAATCCATGAATATTGCAAACAAGTTAACTATGTAAAAATACATTCTAAATTCATGCATTGAATATTGAGAAAATAAATATACTTTTAAGACAATAAAAACAAATTGAACATGTTCAGAGACATTTAACATTAATTCTAGAATGTTTTAAAAAATCACGAAACAAATAATATACTCAAATGTATATAAAATATGTAGTGAATGTTTTCTATAGAGATAAAAATAGGTTTTAAGGAATCACTAAATATAAATTGAAACATAATAAAATATATTCACATTGGTTTAAAATAATTTATAATTAATTTATAAACAGATAAAATATTAAAAACATGAAATAGTATAAAAATAATTCTTAAATAAAAATAATTTAGACTTAGGAATGGTAACATAAATAAAAAAACATGGTATTTGTGGCACCATCACATAACTTATGGCCACACAATTCATAGTTTATGGTAGCATAAATTTTGAACTGATTATGGGATATTTTGTTGAACTGAAGGTATCATATTTTTTGAACTAACATTAGTAAATTTTTTGAACTAATGGTAATTTTTTTGAACTAACGGTAGCAGACATTTTGAACTAATGGAAACCAAAATTTATAACCGATGATAGATTAAATTTATAACTGATTGTAGAATAAATTTATAACTAACAGTAGCCTAAATCTATAACTAATGGTATAAGGAATTTAAAACTAACAGTAGATAAAAATTTATATTAAAATAAAAAACTAACACAAGATATTTAAAATTAAAACACTATAAATTATTAAACATAAATAAAAAATTATTAGAAATGTAGGACATAAAATTATTATATAATCAAAATAAATGGTCCAATATACCATAAATTAAACAAATTAAGCACATAAAAACAACTCAAAACACATGTGAGGAAATGAAATTTGATAAAATAAAACACCAAATATTTAAGGAACCCATGTAATTAAACAAAATACAAACACTAAATATTTAAAGCACATATATAACAATATCTTCATGTAATAAAAAAAATAAAACATTAACAAAAAAATTTGTCCCCTTATGTTTGATTACAAAATAGAACATGTAAAATCAAAAACACTTATTTTATCCCCTTTTGTAATGAAATAAAAAGAAACATAAACTCCCCCTATACATATGTAAAGATAAAAAAATTAAGGTTACAACATGCTCAACCCAAATTAAATTGTTTTAAACTTAGAAAAGTTTAAAGGATTAGTAAATATATTTGAAAGATGATTCTCAGTAGGGATAAATTATAAAACAACATCACCCTTATTCACATGATCTCTAATAAAATAAAATCTTACATCAATATGCTCTGTTCTAGAATTCTATGATGTGTTTTTTGAAATATAAATTAAAGGTGTATTATCAGTAGTCAATTTATCTAAATACATACCAAAAATAAAAAAAAGTTATCTTAATCCATAAAACTTGATTCGAAAAACTAGAAATAGGAATAAACTCAGCAACAGTAGTAGATAAAACAACATATAATTTCTTTTTATAAGACCATTAAATTAAAATTTTTCTGATAAAATGACACATACCTGATGTGAGTTTTCTATTAATTCTACACCATTCAATATAAGAGTTAGGACATGCTATTAAATTGAAACAATTATTCTCATAATAAAATAAACAAGACTTATCAATTCTTTTAACATGTCTAATTATTATTTTTACATCGTTAATATGACTCTCTTTAGGATCAACTTGAAACATTACACTTAAAAAAACACTAAACATGATATTAGGTCTAGATGTAGTTAAATAAAGAAACTTATCCATTATTACTCTATAAAAATTAACATCAACCTATTTTACAGAAGCATCAACATCTAATTTACAACTAGTACTCATATATGTTTTCAAATATTTACAAGAATTGAGACCAAGCCTTTTCACCAACTCTTTGGAATACTTGGATTAATTAAGAAAGACTTAATCTTTACTTAGAGAAATTTTGAATCCCAAAGAGAATATTAATTCTCCAATTAAACTCATTTCAAACTATGTTGGAATCAAAGTAGATAAATCATTACAAAGTAAATCACTATAAAAAAAGAACTATATCATCAATATATATTTTCATAATTAAAATATCATTAGAAAACTATTTTAATAAATGGATTAGGATAAACACTAACTTTATTGAATCCATTAAAAAGGAAAATTGAAATCCTCTCATAAAAATCATGTGTTTATTTTTTTAGAACATGCGAAGCTTTATATAATTTATAGACATGATTAAGAAATTTCAGATCTTCAAAATTAGGGTTTTAACTAACTTAAACTTCTCCAGATATAAAAAAATTTAAGAAATAACTTTTAAAAATCCATATGATATAACATAAAACATTTAAAAAAAACTAACAATGTTATAATAACCTCTAACCTGATAATATACACAAATGAATCATCAAAATATATACCTTTTTTGTGAGAATATCCCTGAGCAACAAGTCTGAATTTATTTTTGGAAATCTATCTAGATTCATCTGTCTTGTTTATAAATATCTATTTTCTTTTGATTATCCTATTATCATCAAATAACTAAACTAAAGACCAAGAATTAGGTTTAAAAAATTGATTAAGATCATCTTACATATCAATAATCCAATTTGGGTCATTTAAAACATCAATAACATTATTAAGATCATAATTAGAAACAAAAACAAAGTCAATAAAGGAGTTTAAATCAAGGATTGTGGTTTTAATACTAGAACCATCATTTCCAATCACATTTTAGTTGGATGATCTTTATGAATCTTCCAAGATATAGGATCGTATTGAGATGGATTTTTCTCCCCCTAAAGAGATACATTATCTAAAGGTTTTCCTCACCTAAATTGTAATCCTTGAAATCATCCTCAACCTTTTCCAAAACATATTTATAAAAATCACAAGATTCTTCAAATTTTACATGCATGTATTCCTTAATATTAATGGTATTCTTATTATAAACTTCATAAGATTTACTATTATATGAATAACTAATAAAGATACCTTTAACACTTTTAGCAGCAAACATATCTGAATTATCTTTAAAATTCAAGATAAAAACTTTAAAACCAAAAACATTAAAATATCTAGCCCTCAGTTTCCTACCATTAAATAATTAAAAAGTGGTTTTATTCAAAAAAGTTCTAACATAAACTATATTCAAGACATAATAATAAGTATTAATAGATTCTTCCCAAAAATAATTTGGCAAACTATATCATTGAGCATAGTTCAATCAATTTCTTGAATAGTTCTATTTTTCTATTTCATAACTCCATTTTGATATGGGGTTGTAGAAGTAAAAATGTTGTGATCATAACCATTATCTTAACAAAACTTAACAATATCATAATTAAGAAACTAATTACCCATTAGGAATGTGTATTAGCTATCAGGGGCATCTTGGTATTTTCTATACTAGTTAGTGGGTGGGGTTTTGTACTGTTTAATCAATGGTCATAAATATAAGGCAGGGTGTATGGGGGAGGGCATGATTTATTTAATGTAAATCTTGGAAAATGGTGGTGGTATGACATTGGGAGGTCTCTCCTAGCTCATTTAAAGTGGTATATCCAAGGATATCTCGATCTATTTCTCTTTTCATCCTCTTATCCATTCTATTATAGATCCATCCATCATTATTTTGAAAATAATAATAGCCTATGTGTTATTTGATCAATTTCATCCCCTTTATCTTGTTTTGAAACAATTGTTAGGAGATAGTCCTAAAAATATTGGTACTTTCATTTAGTTCTTGGATGATGATGACTATTTGAGTCTTTTCCTCTTCCTTCTTGGACTTTGAGTTTTTTTGGAGACCCTTATAGGTAATAAATAAAGAAACATATTCTTGATTGTTGGATTTCATTCAAGGATATTTCATTTTTGGGGAGATTACCAAACTATTATTCATTCTACAAATGCATTAGAGAAACACATGTTGCAAGAGTATGTGTGCACTGTGTGGATCAATAGTATAGGTTTGATTTATAAATTAGTGACTTCATTATGAATCTTAGGATTAGAATCATCTCAATAATTAGTTTTGATGCTTATAGGAAGATGCATACAACTTGTCATAGTTGTGTGATGCGAAAGCAGGGGAACACTCACTAGAGAGATGCGATTATAACTGAAAAAATAGAATATGATGTAGTGGACGAATGCCCATTTTTATTGATAGTGAATGCCACTGGGTAATAAACTACTAGGGAATCACTTTGGAAAATTGAGATCATTGGATATTATGTTCTTGTTTTTTCATTCTTGGATGATTTCCTAGTTTTCTTACTCTACTTACGTAATCTCTTTGATGTGTTCGCTATTCAGGAAGACATGAAAGTTTCTATGTGCTGGTGGATTGTGTTGGATTTATCTGACTGAGGTCGAATTAAAAAAATTTACAATGGATTCATAACTATATCTATTGACGAAAAAATAGGCAGTTGAGATGTAGAAGTTCTGAATATTGTGGGAATTTTGTGCTATGAAAGAGGCAGATTCCATGAGGCAGAATTAAGAGTATGAGAGATATTATAATTAGGAACATCTATTCATGTGAACAAAAGTACATGATATTTCATAGTTTTATATACAATTCCATAAATCTAGTTTTATGGAACCTATGGCTATGAAAGAATCAAGCCATAGTGTATCACCAGAGGCACTAATGTCGTATGGAGGTAGTGTAGAAAGAGACGATCCCGTTCAATATTCATGTTTTGCATATATAAGAAACACTATTGGTAATGATCATAGATTTAATGAAACTAAAGACATCAAATATGTTGATTCAGTAAGTAACCCAAAGGAAGTTATATTGGATACTCATTTTTATGTGTGCATTGCATGATAGAAGTAGTGTGTGATGTCAGCGATGTAAGTAGAAGTGTTTTTGTGTACAAATGGGCTCCAACTACAACTGGATACCTTGATGGTACTCTATTTCATAGGCCTTACAAGTTTCATGACTCTTATATTGTGGATGTGAATTCTAGGATAACTTCAAATTGAAGGAAAAGATGGAATGTTAAAGTCATTTTAGGTGCTGATGAAATTGTTGGTGTTATGACTGATTATGAAAAATATTAGAGGATAAAAGGTTCAATTATAGTTTTTGTTCATAGGTTGAAATTATTTTATGAAACATTGGATATCGATGATTTGAAGGGGGAAAATAGTTTCAAGAAAAAACACACCTAAAGATGCTTGATTGTGGAAAAAGGGGCGGGCGGGGTTTTTGAGGTATGCCTTGTGGATAATGTGCTTTTTAGGGGGTGGAAATTGTTAGGAATGTTGATTAGTTTGTGGTGAAATCATGGTATTTTATCTATTAGTTAATATTAGGGGATTTTTAGTGTATAGTAAATGGTCATAAATAGGAGGTAGGTTGTATAGGGGAGGACATGATTCATTTTTGGGAAAATTGGAAGCTACTGGAGGTGCGACCTTGGGAGGTCTCACCTAGCTCATCAGAAGTGGTCTTTCTAAGTAGATATCTATCTCTTTATCCTTATATCCTATTATTCCTTCTACTATAACTCCATATTTCATTATTTTGGAAATAATAATATCTTTAGTGTTATTTGTTTCATTTCACATAGTTTATCATTTTGTTCAACCATTGTTAGGAGAGAGTCCTGAGACCACCTTTATCACTTCTAATGGAAACAATTAAACACCCTTTAATATTTTGAAATATCTTACAAAAAATATCTATAAAAGGTTTCATGCTTATGATACAAGAAATAAAACCATGAAAATCTACAAAAAACATCAGAAATAAAAAAAACATATTTCTTACCACCCAAACTAGTAGTTTTCAGAGGACCAAATACATCAATATTCATCAATTCAAGATATCCAACATGAGAATAATGATTGATAGATTTTAAATATTCCTTGTGCTACTTAACTTTTAATATTGAATAATGAAAAAAATATTTTCTTACCTTTAACTTGGTTAAATATAGAACATTTCCATGCTTGTATAATTTGTGAATTATACAGAAATGAGCATGTCCAAGCTTTATATGCCAGAGAACATAATTTTTTTATAGTATTAAGAAACATAACATTTTTATTAGATATATTTAGAGAAATTAATATAATAAATATTATCATATTTTATGCATGTAAAACAAAATAGAATTATCTTTAAACACTAAAAATTTATGATCTTTGAACTTAACATAAGCGCCATCACCATAAATTTTTGAGACGCTAATTAGATTATCTTTAATTCATTCAACATATAGAACTTTATAAATAAAAACAACATTAGAAATACATGCTTCACTTAAAACATTAACCTTTATATTAGAGTTATCTCCAAAAGTGATAGAGCCTCCATCACATGTGGTATAAGTGACAAAATTCAATAGTTCACCAGTCATGTGTTGAGGATAACCAATGTCCATCCACCATGTGTCTTTAAGATTCTTAAGTTGGTTATCCTGAAAAGATAAATTATGCAAAGAAATTTTTTTGTACCCATTCTATTTTGGATCCAATTAGGTTAGAAATAAAATTAGTTGGTACTCAAAAAGCTTTAATAAATTTGTTGAAAGGTGCTACAGAAAATATATTTTTTGAAACAAAATATCTAGTAAACCCAAGATATTGAGAAAATATAAGAGATAATTCATTATCATAATGTTCATGAAACCTACGTATAAATCCCAGATTAGAATAAAATTTTCTAGAATAAATTTAAACTAAAGTATCCTTGAATAATTTATAAATCTGTGGATTATAACCAAAACCAGTATTATTTTAATTTAGTTTCATCATAGAAACCATATTTTCATATTTTTCCTTTCCTTAAGGAATAGTAGATAAAATTTCATTTAAGATAACAAATTCATTTTTAAGATTATCATTCTCTTTCTGAACAGACTCATAATCATCATAGATATTACCTTTTGAACATGAAGACAAATTTATTATTTCTTCCTTGAGAGCATCATTCTCTTTTTGACTTTTTTACATTCATTGATAAGCCTATTATTTTATTATTTAAATTCTTTATACTAATCAGTAACTTTGAAAATAAATTTTTGAATCATTTCAATATTTTCAAATAACACATCAAAGCCATAACTTTCACTATTGGAATAATTAATAAAATCAGAATCATTATATTCATAATTTTTATTTTCATCCATAAAAAATTGGTAAAAAAGTCCTTTTCACTTCCAAATTCATCACTTGAATTAAATTCTTAAGTTAAAATCCATTATGTATGATAAGAACGTTTCAATTCATTCTTGTATTTATTATCCCTACCTTGTTTTAACTTTGGACAGTTAGGTTTGATACATATGTTCTTTCTACATTCATAGCAGGTTATATCCGCTATATATGTAGTACCCTTATCTTCTTTTTTATTATTATTTTTATCTTAAGCTGGTCATGTCTTTCAAATTTTCTTTCTCTTCATAATTTTATAAATCTATTTTATTACATTTTCAATTTCTCCTTTTTCACATTCTTGTGCCTCATATTCAAAAGAGTTAGGATAAAACTTTATATAATATTTTAAAGTGTTGATTCCACATTGATTTTTTTTCAATAAGTCAATATATATTGGTGGATGAAGTGGGGATGCTTGGAGAATTATTTTGGGCTCAGTTTATGGAATTTGATGTCACGCTTGGAAAATTATCTATATTAATTTGTGATGATTGTTGGAATGATCTTACTGAAAAAGACACATGTCAAATAGGACACATTTTTTGTTGTAATGTTAGAGAAGAAAAATAATTAGAGGAAGGACATGAAATATTTTATTATTACATGAGGAATTAATATAAGTCCATGTAAAGTTTATTTACATTTTACATTAAGAATCATTGATAAGGAAGATGAAATGAAGGATACTTTTTATTTTTGTTTTGGGATATATTTTTATACATAGATATTTATATGTATGATTTATAATTGTTTTCATATAAAAAATGAGGTCTAACCCATAGGATATCCTAAGTCATGATCAACCAAGGGAACTTGTGGGACCAAGAGTTCTTCCATGCCCAAGGGATCCCATCCCAAGCTAGCATGTAGGTCGCTGGTATATGGGGTTGTCCATGTATATGCCCACCATTCCACCCTCATGTATAAGGAGTGTTGGAGTGAGCATAAAAAGGATTTAATGGGTAGAAATGCCCACTAGGACAAATCTCATGAGTGTGAGAAGGGTGTGATGAGTGTTGATCCCCCATAGCCAGCTCAAACTTGTAGCAGAAGGATTAGGATAACAAATCATGTTGAGGATGAATGGAGAGTTCGATGTGGGACACAAAACTTTCACTGTTCTTCCTATGTATTAAAATTATATGAAAATAACCATGGTCATATGATGGAGATGATACAAACTTATTCAATTGGATGATCAACATCATCTCCATTGGATGAACAAAGTTCTTTCCGCATAATATTATGTGTTCCCTACTGTATTAACATGGTCTAAATTAAAATTTTGACTAATCCTGTAGACAATGAATTATTTACATGATGATGTTACTGATCTCAGGGATAAACATATATATGATACGGAAACTAAATAATTATTACATGATCAATAAAATGTTGATGAAAAAAACAAGAACAGCATAGCCTCACTGTATTGAAAAAAATTATCAAGGTAAGAATCAAGAGTATAAAATTTGAGGTTGACTAGAATAAATGGAACTAAACTGTTGACCCTAATAAGTGAATGTTCATTAGTTGTGTTGGGGTTACAATGAGAATTAATATTCCAATTGATATAGATTCATTGTTTCATGGCCAGCCTGTAATTAAGGGACTCATTTGGGAAGATACTAAGGTAATGTTACAATATACTTTCTCTATTTTATCAAAAAAATTTATCATGAAATGTTGATTTACTTTTCATTATACATTGAAGAGTTTGTTTATTTTAGATTATTTACATAGGAAATTTGTATTAATGGCTATTTTAAAATCCCATAGAGGCTTTCAGTCACTTCTTACCAAGTTTCATATTAGGGATGCTAAGGGTAATGTAATGCTCCACTGACCTGTTACTTATAAATGCATTATAAATCATGAAAAATAGAATGCTTTCATCATTAATCATGATGATAAATAATTTTAGGTGAATTATAGTCAACAATATATTGTTTAAAGTTATTTATTTTATCCATTTTCTTCAAAATTATTAATTTATGAAATAAAAAAGGCGTGATGAAAAAAAACAACGTGCTTAAAAACCAATGTACCCCTATCGCAAAGCAAGGATGGGGTACGCTTCACTAAAGAATAAAATGATATTTATTTCAAATCTACAATATAAGTTTTATGTAATATGAAAAAACATATGTTCCTTTGTTTATATGTAAATTGATGAACCAATTCTAAAGCAACTTCCATCCCACATCATGTGTTATAGAAGGAGGCCCATGTAAATAAAGAGGGTAAACTAGTTGATGAAAACAATAAAGTAGTATAGGAAACATGTATAAGTATGACATGATTGTAATTTGTTATTATTTATAACAATATTAAATAAAAATATCCATTTATTTTCAACCACACATCAATCAGACACCCGATGTGGTCAGTATGACTCGAAGTGTGTATTTTCAATTCAAAAGTTTCATTTTAGTATAAAACACACATCAAAGAGAAAAAACAATAAAATGAGATTGGATTGTTTTCAAACATTAAGAAAACAATTAATGATACACTTTTTATGGGTATGAATTTATTTCACGTCAATCTGACACATGATATGGAAAACATGACTCAAAGTGCATATTTTCAATATAAAAGTGTCATTCTAGTTAAAAACACAAGTCACATCAACAAAACTGAGAAAAAGATCTCGTATTGTCTTCAGCCTTTAAGAAAAATATCCATAAATATTTTTTCACATGTAGGAATTGACCACACACCAATATGACACATGATATGGTTGGTGACTCGAAGTACATGTTTATAATATAAAAGTGTCATTTTAATTTAAAATGAATCACATAGAAAAAAAAAAGAAAATGATCTCAATTTTTTTTTAAAATTTAGGAAAGTTGTCCATAATTAATTTTGTGACATATAATAATCAACCACATGTAAATTTGACACCCGATGTGGAAAGTATGACTCAAAGTTCATATTTGGAATACAAAAGTTTCATTTTAGTTTAAAACATGCATCAAATATCCAAAACCAAGAAATTTATCTTGTATTATTTTAAAACATTAGGAAAATGATCGATGATTAATTTGTGACACGTAGAAATTGGCTAAATGTTAATATGACACCTGATGCGGTCGGTGTGACTTAAAGTTCATGTTTTTAAAATAAAAGTTCCATTTTAGTTTAAAACTCATGTCACGTTGCCCAAAATTAGAAAATGATCTTGGATTATTTTCAAACATTAGTAAAATGATCCATAATTAATTTTTCACATATAGAAATTGACTTCATGTTCATTTGAAATACTATGTGGTTGATATGACTTTAAATACATGTTTTTAATATTAAAGTGTCATTTTATTCTAAAGCACACATCAAATTTCCCAAAATAATAAAATGAGATTATATTTTTTAAAACAAGTGTACATTGGTCTATAATTCATTTGTGATGTATAATAATTAAACACATATCAATATAACACATGATGTGACTGATATGACTTGAAGTGGTTGTTTTCAATATAAAAGTGTAATTTTCAATTAATACACACGTCATTAGAGAAAACCAAGAAAACAAGCTCATTTTTTCTTTAAATTTAAGAAAATTATCAGAAATTCATTAGTGATGTATAGGTTTTGACCACACATCAATCAGAAACCTCATGTGGTTAGTATGCCAAGAAGTTCATGTATTCAATAAAGAAGTGTCATTTTAGTTTAAAACACGCATCACAAAGCTGAGACTGAGAAAATGAGCTCAGGTTATTTTCAAACTTTAGGAAAACAATATATAATTAATTTTTCACATGTGAGAATTAACCTCACACCAATCCAACACATGATGTGGTTGGTATGACTCAAAGTACATGTTTCCAATATAAAAGTGTCATTTTAGTTTAAAACAAGCATCAAATAACCAAAATCAAGTAAAAGAGTTAGGACTATTTTAAAACTTGAGAAAAATGGTCCATAATTTATTTGTGAAATTCAAGAATCAACCGTAAATTAATTTAACACATTATGTGACTGATATGACTCAAACATGTGTTTTTAATATAAAGGTATAATTTTAGTTTAAAACGAATGTCACTATCCAAAACCAAGAAAATGAGATCATATTGTTTTAAAAATTTAGTAAAATGATTGATAATTCATTTTCTAAATAGTATTAATTGACCTCACATCAATATGACACCCGATGAGGTCGGTGTGACACTATCTGAATGTTTTTAATATATAAGTTCCAATTTTAGTTTAAAACACGCATCACTTAGCTGAAACTGAGAAAACATGTTTATATTATTTCTAAAATTTATGTAAATGATTTATATTTAATTTTTCATGTATAGGAATTTAATACACACCAATTTGACACAAGATGTTGTTGGTATAACTTCAAGTACATTTTTTTAATATAAAATAACCGTTTTAGTTTAAAACACACATCAAATTGCCAAAAATGAAAAAATGGCCTCAAATTATTTTAACCCATTAGGAAAATTGCCCACAATTCCTTTATGATGTGTAATAATTGACCACATAAAATTATACCTATGATGTTATCAATAAGATTTGAAGTGTGTGTTTTCAATATAAAGGTTTTATTTTTGTTTAAAATGCACATCAGTAACCCAAACTGAGAAAATGAGATTGGGTTGTTTTCAAAATTTATGAAAATGATTGATAATTCATTTGTGATGTGTAGAAATTGAAAAAAATTAAATATAACACATGATGTGATTTATATGACTTGAATTTCATTTTTTCGTTATATAAGTGTAATTTTAGTTTAAAATGCGCATCACAGAAAAAAAGTCAAGCATAAAAATACTTTATTATTTAAAAATTTAGAAAAATGATCCATAATTAATTTTTATGTGTAGGAATTTAAGTCATTCCAATCTAACACATTATGTGATTGGTATGAATTGAAGTATATGTTTTCAAGTGTCATTTTAGTTTAAAACATGCATCAAATAACAAAAACTAAGAAAATGAGCTCAGATTATTCTAAAACTTTGGGAAAATGGTTTATAATTAATTTTTGATGTGTAAGAATTGGAAACACAACAATTTGACACATGATGTGATTGATATGATTCAAATTGTGTGTTTTCAATATAAAGGTTTCATTTTGGTTTGAAATACACATCACAAAAAATGGGCTCAAATTATTTCCATACTTTTAGAAAATTATTCGTAATTCATTTTTGATGTGTAAAAAATTACCACAAATCAATCCAATAGCCAATTTAATTGGTATGACTCAAAGTGTGTGTTTTCAATATATAAGATCCATTTTAGTTCAACACATGCATCATATAAGAAAAACTGAGCTTAACAAGATCATATTTTTTTCTTATAATTTTATCTTCTATTACTTAATAAATTTCGTTCTCATTTTTATCTGATACTTATTTAGTTAATTTTCACAAAGATAATTCTGAAAGATGAATAAGAAATAGTGTAATAGATGAAGGCTTGTTCCCTAAAATAAAGTGCTCTTGAATTGGATCACATCCGTAGTGATTTTTTATCAAAAAATGTGATATGATTCAAGTCCGCCTTATTTTGAGAAAAAAAATAAATTATTTGATGTGTAAGAATCAACCACAACTTAATATGATAAACTATGTTCCTAATATGACACTAATTACATGTTTTTAGTTTAATATTGACACTTTGTGATTAATTTATTTATTTATAGTATTACTAAGATAATAATATTTTCATATACAGGTACATTCTTTTTCTCTAACTAGGGTGGTTTGTTTGGTAACTAATAGCATGAACAGGGGTCGGGGGGGGGGGACAAATAAACATGATTTTTTTTGAATTTCATTGAGAAGTCATATTTTCTCATGTAATTGTACATATTAATGTTTCAAATGTATATAATATAGTTTTTTTTCTTGTACATCTGCTGTAAATTTTATTTCAATTAAATTCTATGTTTTATATTCTCTTTGCTCCCTATTTTTTCTATTGTAGTGTGCTATGATTTTGACTACACACTATAGTATAATGCCCCTTTATCCATGATTTTTTAGTGCTGATAAATGCTCTGGGATTTTAAAGATTCTCCAATTGTCAATTCTTCATTTCATAGAAAAAACACTATTATAGTTCTATTAAAGGTCTTATGTGTAGTAGTTCCCCAATAGTAGTAATATTCACCCTAAAAGATAGTTTTATTGGTCATGGGTATAGGAGGACATACACTAAAAAAGAGGGAAAAAAGAAAGGGGAAAAGAGAAGAGAAATGGGATGAGAAAACAAAAATGGGGGAGAATAGAATGGGTTTCTAAGGCGAGTTACCCAGTTCCTTGGAAATAGTTCCAAATTTTGGTATCTCCCAAATTTACCCAATTTTTGGGTTGAAATGGTCACTTGTAGTACATATTGGGTTGTAGAATCCTCAAAGACCTAAGAAGGTACCTAAAGAAACATATATTTTATGGGGGGAGATTTGGATATGAAGTGGATAGATTTGGTTTAATTTGAGATGGTTAAATAGTTCACTAAAATACCTAAGTTAATTCAATTTGATATAATGATTTTATCCTAGGTTATTTCTAGTGGTGGATAAGATGAATTTCTTTTTAGTCAATATCAATTTCTTAAATTTGAGATGTTATCATTCAATGAAGTCAAACCGCCCTCGTCGCTTATGGGTTTAATGCATATATAACCTAATACTAATCACCTATACACATAGATGATCAATTTCATGGGCACTCAAAGGTAGATAATCATATTATCACTAAGAATGCGTGGTGTTAAAATTCAATAAGGATGAGGAAGTAAGTAATCATATAATGGAATTCCCAGTAAAAAGAAATGAATTGATGTTAATTGAACAGGAAATAACAACCAAACCATCCCATTTCAACCTTTTTTGGATCAATCCATAAGATTTTTATCCTTATATTGATGAAATTATCTCAAAGGAATACAAAATATGACTTGTAGAGGAGGAATTGATGAAGAAAAACAATGAAATAATAATCAATCCATCGTTATGTGAAGAATTTAATAAGTATTGTTATGAATAAGATCACACATTAAGATAGTGGAATCAAAATGATATAATGAATAATATAATAAAATAATATTAATAAATGTTATTAATAAATTAGAGTGAATTAGAACAACTTACAGGAGAAAGACCAACATTATAAAGGCAAAGTAGCAACATAACATTACAATGAAATTTGAAAAAATCCCTCTCAAATCCTTCAACACCACTCCATTAAATATGGAATTTTTTAAACCTTAGGTTGATTCTCCAATAGTACAAGTCATACAAATTAATGATGGTAGGATTAGGTGGGTGGAAAGTTAATGGAGAGTGGACTTTTCCATCCTTGAAAAAAATGGATCCAGCTTGCATCCACTCAACAGACATGCCAAAAAGAGCTTCTATTTGGCACAATTTGTATGGGTAATAGAATATGAAATTGAATCTACATATTTACTCTAAAATATGTCAAAATGTTAACCCATTTGGCCTCATATCTGCTGATTTAAATGGGGGGATTTTATTATGGTCCACCGAATCTGGCCCAAAATTTTATTTTCTACTTGGGCTGCCTGGATCAACCCATAAACTTCAGAATTATATATGGAAATAGTTTTAATAAAAGGTTAACCAAGTTTTACTCTATCTTTAGATCAAATTTTAGCTTTATTAGGCTTGAATGATGTCTTATAAAGGCATTTTATTTGGTTTTATTCCCATTCACTTCACCCAGAATTTTATGGATTAAAGGAAAAATTTGGTGATCAACCCAAATAAATATCCAATAGCTCCATAATGAAAGAATTTTCCCCATAGCACAGGATAACTGAAAATGAAATATGAAATTAAAATCAATAATAGTGAGTTTTGATGTGTTTAAAAAATATACCAAGTAATATTACATTTTAAAAAGGAATTGAAAACATGATAAGAAAAGAAGTTCAAGTTGTAAAATTAACTAGTAAAAGTGTTTATGAACATTGAATCACATGAAAATTACAATATAAAAAATAAATATTATCCTATTTTAGTGTATAATCAAGAACATTATTGGTAATAATGAAGTAAAATTATATAGCATTATTTTATATCTTCTGAAAATCCTTATGATTCATGTGCTTATAGAAAAAATTACCAAAATGAAACAAAAGTGACACAAATATTCATAAATAATGAACCATAGAAGGTCAAAATTACATGAATATTCATATACTCACAATATTTTATAAAAAATTAAATTGAGGTAAATGGAGGACTTAGTATGATGTTTTCCTTACTTCAATATTTTAAAATACTAATGTCAATGGAATTATCCATTTTCCAAGGGCCCAAAAATATGAGAGTCCAATAGAATTGATCAAATAGAAGTTTAAATAAGTATATTTACAACTAAAACAATAAGTCCATGTTTGGTACAAATGAATTTAGGATTAGGAAATGGAAATGGATAAATAATCCTTTGAGTAAATGCGAACCAATTCTAGAAGATTGAGACTACCATACGCTAAAATAAATTGAATTTGTATTATTCACAATGAAATGGTTAGTAGAGTTAAATCATAACTAAAATATAATTTCAATTAAAAAATAAACTCCAAGAAAGCTACCAAAATAATTATAAAACACTTACAAATGAAAATTTAATCGACACATCTCTGGTAGTATCACATATAAAATCCAAGATTACCTCTCATTTATTCATATTTTCACTTCATACTAAATCACATTATTAAAATTATGTGAAACCCACCCAACACAAAAAAAACACAATTTTGTAAATAAAACGACCAATAAATTTGGGGGAAAATATTTTCTAATAAATAATTTCAAAAAAACTTTTCCAGATTAATTATTGATAAATTTTTCCTATCACTTATTTAAGTGGGTTTTTTAAAAAATTTATGTGAGTGTATTTTTAGAAACTTAAAACATATATATGATAGGTCAATATTGTATTTTCACTTTACATCATCAATTTTTTATATTATAATAAAACTATTTTTCCATAGGTTAATAACCCACAAGATACCTACTCACCACCACATAATTAAACTCATAAACACAGAAGCTACTTGCTCACCACCACATAAGGAACATGTCTAGAAAATAATGATTACATGAAACATATTATGATTTCAATCATAGATATAAAAAAATATAGAGATTCTGGTACAAAAAATAGTGGGAATGAAACTATATTGAGAATGAGAGACAAAAAATAGCTAAAATAAAATCTAAAGCAACACACAAATAGTTTTTTTATATAAATACTTCATAAAAATCATTTAAAATTAGAAACTATAAATGAATAATATTTACAACAATTTAATTTTTAGTGTCATGATAGAAAATCCTAAAATGTATATTGAAAAATAAAAAACTAATTAGTGAACTTACCTTTTAAAGATTTGGTTCCAGTTTATCGCCATCATCCACTTCCGGTTTCAAAATCCACCCTACAATTGTTTTAATATTAACAAAACCTCTTTGAGACATCTTTTCCATTACACTCTTAACTTGAGAAACTATTTTATTCCTAAAAATACCCCATTCCGAATTACCATATATCCATTGATTAATTTGATAACATTTTCCCCATAAACTATCGAAGTTCTTGCATGCATAGTCTATTTGGTTGATGATTAATCTTCTCAACATGTTGTTAGAGTAAATTGTATGAGATAAGCACGACTCTACTACTTGATACACATCCTTAATATGCAATATTAGTTTCATGCATCCTAATAAGGAATGAATTAGGTAGCTAATAATTCTAATATATAGATAAGTATCATTTTCATAAATTCAACTCATGTCATATAATGTTTTTTACTCTTTAAAGAAAAAAATAGAAGTGTATTCCCCATGAAGGAAGAAATGTGGGACTTAAATTTATAAAAATAAACTATGATATTAATAACTTTATCATACTCTTCCATTGAGAACATAAACATTATAATCTTCTATTTATATAAAATATTTGGAGGTACTATATTTTATTTCACTTTTTTAAACATATTTAAAGTTATTTCCTTTTTATGATGTTTTTAATACCCAATAATCAGGGTATTGTACAATTTATTTTCAATGGTTCACCCCTTAGTAAAACTAGAAAAAAATTTAGAGCATTGGTTATTTGACTACTAATTAGATAACTAGGTAACAACATAATAACATAGATCAAATGAGGTTGAATCTCACATCCAAACATCTCCTCAAATACTTCTAATAAAATTTAGGGTCTTAGAAGACGTTGAGAAAGGTCAATGAAAATGTTATAAGTTTGATATAAATGAACATGTTGAGATTTATATATATTTATAAATTGGAAAACTACATTTTTGTATCCTCCATGTGATATAAAAATATAACCACATCTCTGAATAATTCCATAGTTGGGTAATAACCATTATCTTGTATTTCATTTAAAATTTTTGCATAAATGTTTCCATAATGGGATAAATATAAACATATATTAAGTCAACATATATGGTTTTTTAGATATCATTTTTTATTTGATTAAATTTCTCATGGATCAGATATGCACCTTATAATCTATTGGTTCTATACAAGGTAGAAATAAAAAAAGATGTAAATTGAAGGACCAGGATTGAAATTTTTATCAAGATCTACTAGAATGAGATCATTCATTTTATCAATCATTTCCACTTGGGAAACAAAATCCACAATAATTTAAATTCCCTTTTACAATGGAAATAAATAGAAATAATTGGGATAAATATACATTGAAAATAGAACATGCTTTGTCAATACCCTCATAAAAAATATTTTACTTTTTCTAATAAGGAAATTCTATAAGTAAATGTACATTTTATGTTGGTAATGAATTTTACAATAGATTTGTTCTTATCAATAATTTTTAGGTAAAACCAATGTAATTAAATATTATTATGTCAGAAAAAATAGTTATGTTTCAATTATAATAATACTAATAGATAATATATATGCTGCTCAAAATGTTTTGGACAATATTCATATGATATATTCATGAATTTATATTATTATTAACTTTTTTAAACAATACCAACAATTAATATCTATTTATAAATTATATTTCAAATAAAATTTCATTTGTGGGTATTCTGATTTTTGTTTCTAAAATTTTATATTATATTTACTGGTCTAATTATATATAATATATCTATTATGTTTTTTATAAAATAATTCTAAAATTAGTTTATATGTAACTCCAAAAAATAGAGGCTTCTACTATATATATAAAAGTTGGCTTTCCCAAATACCATCTGTCTCTTTCATGTTTTATGAATCCTGACCCATTTTTTCACTCCCACTTCACTACCCTACTTTCCCATCCACTTCCCACTCCTCCAACTCCCTCCCCGACTCCCTCCCTCCCAGAGTCCCCTATCCATGATCATATCCCTTTCCAACTTTATCCTCTACCCCCTCTCCAACCCTGCCTCCTCCTAAACCTCCACCTCCATATTTCGACCTCCTCTCTGATACCTCCTCAAGTGGGGTCTTAACATCCTCACGTCCCTGATTACATCATAGTCTTCTCTTCAATGAAGGATTTTCTTTCACACTCAAATGTTTCATAATCTCATTTTAATCATATATCTTTCTTTCCCATTCATGGCCCCTAACTATTTTGTTCCATATGAGGTGAGGTAATCTCCCATTTTCCTTAAACTCCCCAACTCATGGATGCCTATCATTACTTTTCCAAGGTAATTTATCATGTTATCAATCCTTCTATCATTTATAAATGTTACAATATTTTATTCATTTTTTACTTCAACTATTTAACCTCATTCGTAAAAACCCATTATTCCTCCTCGCAACATTTTCTCTTCAAATCATCATATACCTATTTTATTTTTCTTCTTCATTCTACGTTTCTCACCCCTTTGTTCATAGGTTGATTTTATAGTTCTCTTAAGTTACACATCAAATGGTACAATGATAATTTTATATCCCTGGTTTAATTATGATTTTAATTTCTATGGTTTTTCCTCTTATATAAAACTGATTTTGTATCCTTCATTTTATTATGGTTCTATGTTATACGGTTATTTTTTTCATTTCCATTTTTTCTCCCTTAAACTCTCTTATGAACATTGATATTATTTTTTATTATATCTCAGATATCATAGGGATGAACATTTACAAACAACTACATATTTTCCCACATGGTAGTACCTGTTAATTTTGTTTTACCCTATTTGTTTACTATATTCATTTTCATAAACAACACTTTTTTGTGTGTGTGTATGTATTCTCTCTCTAAATGCTTACTGTATTGAATTTATCTTCAATATAGGTTCACTATACAATGTTTCAACATTCAATCTATAAATTTTTCATTTTATATAATTTTTTATATATTTACTCTTTATTATCTATGTTATTTATTATCAGAAATATTATTTTCAATGTGATAGGCCTCACAAATTCATTTTTTAATTATCTAAAGTAACTTCTATAAATTTTAACTAAATATTTAATTCTAATTTTTTTCATAATTATTTACTGATTCTTGTTTTTGATGAAGATTCAAAGTTCACTTAGTTGACCTGAGAAATACAGATTCTTCAATAGTAAGACCTATATTACATTCATATTTTCTCCACTATGTTTTTATACATTTAAGTAATGAGAAGAATATTTATTCCATCTACTTTCATGTGGTTTATTTCTTTATGTTATATTGCATATTTTTTAGAATCTATATTAGTTTTTTATATTACATATTAGTCTGTATATATTTTTTATATTATATATTATTTAGACATATAATTTGTAAATATTTCCTACGAATTCATTTTTTTACTACATATTACCTTACAATATTAGTTTTAGAATCCATATATTTTTTATATGCATATTACAATTTCCGAGGTGTGTGCAGTTCATAAATAGTTCATTTAATTTACTTAATTATTTTATTATATAGATGCTTCAAAGTTTCCAATATTAAAATTTCAAAGCACCAATAGTTAGTATTAGGAATTATACAACTCTTCCTCAAACTCACAAGTTTTAAATCCCTCTTCCCTATTATAATTTTTACCATGTAAGTTAATTTTCCTTCTCTTATATCCTCATAGGTTTGGTTTAACTTTTTTCTAGACCTTCTTATATAATATCATGTAGACCTTTATAATAAAAAATTATTTTATTTTCTATGATATAATAGTTTTTCAATTGTATATGTATGTTTTTGTAAAATTTGATCTATTTTACATTTATTAAAAAACCTATAATTATTATTAATATCTGATATGTTCAAACAATAATTTTTTATTTATATTTTCAATTTTTTTGGTCTAAATCTAATACATTTAAATATTTAAAATGCTATTTTGAATGTACATTATTATTTTAGACTAATATTTAGATATGAATTATGTTTAGCAAAATGTTTCAAGATTTATTGTGTATTAATTTAAGTATAATGTTGTTGGATTAGTGTTTCCTAATATATTTTGGAAGATATTGGGTCGAATACTAGCAGATCATACTGAACAGAAGGTCGCAACGATCGCAGTTCTAGCTCCACTGTGAGATCATTAGGGGTTGCAGGGGAAAATGTTCCCCTACTCAGGGAATCTAAGGGTTAAAGTCCCTCATACAAAATTTAGAGTAACTATAGAAACTCTGACCATCTGTAGCATAGATGGCTAGATGACACCGATAGGGAACTGTGGCGGTGTGGACATTGGCACAACTACTATAGTAACTCAGACATTAGAGAAAACAGTATGGTGGCTCTGCAAACTTTTTGTTAATAGACATTTTTGGAGCTTGGTCATGGGTGGCTACAACACTATAACAGTGAAGAATTATAGCCACCTTTTACTGTAGCACAACAGACTTTCTGTGTGGTTAGTGGGACAATTCTTCATCCTCCTTATTAGCTCATTTCAAGATATGGTTTCAGGGTGTGAAAATATGACATTCTCCATATAAATTATGATCCCAAATATGGTGATATTTTTGAATCTCCATGGAGGTTGGGATTATTCCCAAACCACATAGATTATTCCAGTATATCATTTTATTCTGGGTTGTTACACTTCTCAGATTATAACAATTTTCACATTTATAAAATTAGAATTTTTTTATTATCCAATATAAATTTAGTTGTTCCAGACACAATTCTAATTTTTATATAATCATTCTCTAATGAAAGGAATGTTTATCAGGATATTCTGCTTTAATTTTAGCATCACTTCTTTATTATGAAATGTTTCAAACTCCCTCCCCATGATATGATCAATCTCATGGATCATTGTCTCTTTCACATCCTCTTTTAGGATTCTATCTTAATTTTTTAGGATCTACTGCCTCTCACACATCTTGGAATGAAATGTTTATAAAATTGGGTTTTAAAATTTTTTACTCGATTTTCAATTGTAGGTGATAACTATTCTAAAAATATTCTTATTTCATATCTATTTGAGAAATCAGTATGAACACCTTTTCATTTTTCTCAATCTCTATTTTATATTAAAATTAAATATATATATAAGTTTTTTTACTATATTGATCACATTACATGCCATATACTTTTTGAAATAGCGGTCTTTGCATTATTTTTTATATTTTGACTATATTTTATTGTAAATTTCATATCAAATGATCATTGTATTATTTTTAATTTCCATTCTACATTCTATTTTTTTGTACTATGAATTATTTTTTTCAAATTGAAAGTATAAATTTATAATGTTGCTTCTAGGTTTCCATCAAATAATGATTTTCAAATCATATTAGTTGAAAATTAAAATTCATTTTTGAAAATATTCTTACTTTTCATCTTTATTTGAGGTGTTCACTGTGCATTTTTTCATTTTAACATGTGCCATTGTATGCCTTTTTTCTATGTTGTTCTAACATACCTTTCATACACATAATGTGTCATCATCAAACAAATGTTAATGCAATGATTGATGGTGCACATTACCAGGAATGTTATTTAATAGTTTTACATGATACATGTTTTGATTAGTATTTTAAATATATATTCTTTATTCATAGTAGTATATTGTTATATTTCCACATTTGTGTCCAAATTTTGGTAGAGAAGAATTGTTTACTATAAAATCATGAAACTAGTGTGATTTTTCTGTTATAATTTATTTTTTTAGGCATTATTTAATATAATAAATACCATCTATTAATAGAGTAAACACCATTTATTTTTTTTTGAAAAATTCTTATCAAAGTAAAAAAACTATTAGACATTTTTTAAATGTTTCAAAAAAAAAAAACAAATTCTAATTATTTTGATATATTTTGAATATTATTATATAGCATTGTTATACCAGAATACATTCTTCTCATTCAGTTAATAACTACTTTATTTATAGTTTTATAATAGTGTTGTAAAAAATAGAATTAAGATATCATTATTAAACCGAGTACATAATTATTTAGTTCTATACAGTTATGTTTTATATAAAACAATTTTCTATATTAATCATTAACACATATCATTTTTATATCATTAATTAACTCAAGTAACAAGTGTTCCACTCTTTCAATTGTTTATAAAAACAACTGTCACCATATATTCAATATATTCCCATTATCAACTACGCTAAGGCACAACTTCTATTCTCAACTTACTTTAATTTAAATAAACATATTGGATAAGTGAGGATTTAGTTTCAACCATGGTATATGTAATTACTTGACTATAATATATTCCATTACACCAAATTAATATTTCATGATCATTGATGATAGTGGAATGGCATTAGGGGTTCATTTGGATAAACTTGTCATGTAGTTAATATCAAAAGATTCCATTGAAAATAGAGATAGATTGATTTAGGTATCTATTTTAATTTAAATGATTGAATATTTAAATTTCATTTAAAAAAAATATGATGTCTATTTAGGTGTATCTTTTTGGAAAAGGATGATTTTGGGTTTCTAGTATAGTTTCATCCGTTAAATTTCAAAAAAACTGTTATTTTCCTTGGATATTTCTAAAAACAACATATAAAATCATCACAATCTATTTGAAAATTGTTTGAAATTTCTATACATATTGTAAAATGCCTAAAAAATTAGGTATTTCCAAAAAAATGTATTTCAACCATGAAACTTATCAACTTGAATACTTATGGTAGACACTAATAAAAATACAACACTTTATGCACTTATTTCATGATTATTTTGTTCTCCTCAATATACTTACTGCTGTTTATTTTAATATATTTTCATGTTTTTCATAGGATTTCATTACATAACTTCAATGAGTAAGTTTCTCCTTAATATTATGGAACTCTTATTGATTTCTATTAAACTATCAATGATATACATGATATGATTTCACAACCTTTATATTTTTAAGATGTATTGATAAATTTACCATGTCAATAATGAAATTGATTAGATAAACCTTTGTTAACATTGAACATAGAAAATTATTTTCCTTAGAATGATTAGTTACCAAAGATATTTAAACATATATTTTATTATTATGTAGAGATTATAACTATAATTTCCCAACATGCATTTTTCTTCCTATATTCAAAATATTGTAACCTTTGAACTTATATTATAGTTAATTGTGATTTATATATGTTCAATATTCATATGAATTATCAAATTTTAGAAATTTTATTCTTTTGTTAAAATTAAACATAGAATTATAGACCCATGCAATCACACGGGTGGAGTACTAGTTATTTGAAAAAACATATTAAAAAGTAATTCAAATAAAATGTTCAAACTCCAAGAAAAGACATGAAGATCCAAACATGTTTAAACATGATCAAACTCAAAACTAATTTACATGAAACTCAATCAAACTTTATTCACAATATTTTTTTTAACATACCAACTCTCACCATCACCATCATGGTTCACACTACACCAAAGGATCTTACCAGTCAAAGTTAAACTTGCTTGAAAGCATCTGTAACTGGAAATAGAGGAGGCGTTACCATAGTCACTCACATTTACTGATTTGGTTACACTGATCTTGACACATAATATCAAAATAAAGATATCATAACATTGATATCAACATGACATTATAATCCATTTAAAGTAGTGTTGGCATTCCATCATGGTTCATCTTTTCCGATACATGTCCATTAAAATTAAAATAAACTAGTTTAATATTGATATCAATGACATACATGCATTCTTGACTAAATGTTCAATGAAATTCATTCCAATAAATCACAAAATTATAGTATAAATAATAATGAATGTGATAAAACCATCTATTTTTTAAAAAAATATTAAGGAATCAAAATTTAATACCATTCAATGCTGCATCTCAAATGCATTAATGATCATCCTACATCTTCCTTATATGGATAATTAATATCCATTAAAGCTAACATGCTTCGTGATACATAGAAAAACAATATAACCTATCTCAATTAAAACATGATTTTATTGAATCCTAACTTGCAATCATTTTCTTGATCAATATACAAGATAAACTAAATAATTCCCCCTTATCATACAATAATAGTACAATTAAAACATTAAAAGATTGTGTTCTATGAAAAACAACTTTACTTCACTTTTCACATCATTCGACTCTTTTTAAGAAAATCTGATTAAAAAGGGAACTTTCTTTCAATGAACCACTCATTAAAAAGAACAAAAACATTTTTTTAAATACATATGTGATTTAAAAAACCAGAAATAGATGATTGATAATCATGATAATATATTTAAATAACATAAATTTTTTAATGTCTATAAAAAACAAGCTTAATCTAGAATGAATGTAGAAATGAAAACAAAATCAAGTAACTAATGAATAAAATTTGGCATATGTATTTAATTGAGTTTATTTTTCAAAATAAAACCCTAATTTTCTCAATGTTGTTATAATTATATCTTGTGAAAAATCAATCTTTAAGGTAATAGAATATCAGAAACAATTTTGGCGTGATAGATCCATATTAAAAAAATCGACCTATACTTGTACACAATAATATTTCTTAAAAAAATTAACAAATAAACTATGAACATCCAGATAAAATAGAGAATATATATATACTAATGTGTGCTGAAAGTTTAAACATTTATGTTCTTATTAGTCATTGAAAATACCTTTAATTTTCTCCAACCCCTAGGGAATTTTTTTAATTTTTATTGACTTTGTAAATTATGGAACTTGATTGATAAATGCATCAATTATTGGGTTTTAATGATTTGATTATTTTTATATCAATTAGATACCAAAAATTTATTTTGAAATTGAAATTGAAATTGTTTTAATTTTTTATTTTCAATTTTCAATTCAAATTATGGTGAGATTTTGAATTGTATAAATTAATGTTTTTTTTTCAAAAATCAGATTTTGAATTTTTTGATTTAAATTAATTTAAAATTATTTAGTTGAAGGATGAAATTATGATTTTTTTAAAATTAATTGGGAAAAATTTTGAACTAAATAAAAATGTTTTTGAAATTCGTTTTGAAATTGTAGCAGCCTCAAAGTTATTACATAAAGTAAAAATTATCACTTAAACACCCGTGTGTAACAATTGACGAGAACTTTAATTTCTAAGTGACATTAATAATCAAGGTATCCCATGTTCCCTATCCTCGGTTACTTAATAACCATGGATAACCTACTGCACTTGTGACCCAACCCTCCTTAATACCTGAACCTTCTGCAGTATTTATCCCACTGAAAATCGAGATCTAGTTGAGAAGAAATAGTGCTGCCAATTAATGAAGACCTTACCCTTACCTGGTCTGAAGCTAGTTGCATGATGAAGATGAACGAAGAAGAAGTTGTGCCTCCTATTCTGATGAACACATCCCATTATTGAAGATGAACTAAAGGTCTATGTAGAAGCCAACCGTGCTGACCGGTTGCAACCAAAACTTTTCAATGATGCCTAGACCGAAGTTCGAGTGAATACCAAAGACGCGCCGCCCAGTTCGGTGATTTACAAGAACAAAACCTATACCGAAGCTGTGAGTTTAAGATGAATCCCTTGATGAAAAACCATAACTACTGATCTATGGCATAGTATCACTATGAGTTTTTTTGGGCACAGAGCCCGACGCCTCAGTGGAAGTCGTTGTAGAAAACACACAAGAGAAGATTCACCTGAAGGCCTTTTATCACCTGAAGGAATTTTATTACTCAAAGGAATTTTACATCACCTATGGGATTTTTAACAACACACAAAGGCCTTTTACAACTCACCCAAAGGATTTCTCTCTCGACACACTGAAACCATTGAACGTACCATTTTGATGTACCGCCGATCATTGCAACCGGGACACACCACTTGATCTCTGCAACCAAGAGGACTTTAGATGCATGGAACCTTCATGAATCTCTTTTCATGCAATCTTAAATGATTCTCTCACCATCTTCTCACATGAACATCTTCATCATATCATTGTCCTCCATCATCGACACATGGGTAAATGCAATGGTGGCACCCCCTTCCTCGTTCTCTCTTGCACCGACTATATCTTGCCGACTCTTCATCTCAAAACATGCTACTACATCCTCTTATATAGAAACACATCCCATATATCCAATTAATGCTGTCAACATTAATTATTACATCAATTAATATTGGGAATAACTCTTTATTAATGTTGGATGAAATCCCTCATTAATGTTGAGAAAATATCTCTATTAATAATTTCTCTCTCCTCATTATTTAAATTTTAAATCAGAAATCCTAACAATCTCAACCTTGATTTAAAATTCAAATACTCCACATTCATCTCCACCATATAGGTCAATTTGATCGCCAACTATACCAAGCTTCAAATGTCACCCAATGAATGGAACACACCGCATGACACCTGCGGCCAAGAAGACTTTCGATATTCTAGCAACACTGCTAACACCACTGTCATTTTCCGATGACATCTGAGTCCTTGATAAGCTGCTACAACAAATTCTTTCCATTGTGTTCTAAAACTCAGCACTTCAACCAATCCATCTGATACCACTGTTGGGGCACGAAGCCCAGTTCCATAGTGGAATTCATTGTAGAAAACACACAAGATAAGATTCAACCAAAGGCCTTTTATCACTCAAAGGAATTTTATCACCTGAAGGAATTTTATATCACCCAAAGGATTTTTAACAACACCTGAAGGCCTTTTACAACTTATCTGAAGTATTTCTTTCTCGACATACCAAAACCCATGAATGTACCATTTTTATGTACTACCAATCATCGCAACCGGGACACACCACTTGATCTTCGCAACCAAGAGGACTTTCGATGCATGTCACCTTCATGAATCTATTTAAACACCATCTTTGACGATTCTATCACCATTGTCTCACATCATCATCTTCATCATCTCATTTTCTGCCATCATTGGCACTTAAGCAACCACAATGGTGGAACCCCCTTCCTCATTCTCTCTTACACTAGCTACATCTTGCCGACTCTTCATCCCAAAATATGTTACTACATCCTCTTACATAGACACACATCCCATATCTATAATTAATGTGTTCAACATTCATTATTCCATCAATTAATATTGGTAATAACTCTTCATTAATGTTGAGAGAAAATTCCCCATTAATGTTGAAAAAATATCTCCATTAGTAATTTTTTCTCTCCTTATTATTTGAATTTTAAATCAGAAATCCCAATAAGTTTAACATCCATCCCTGATCATGGATGATCCAAAAGACATGAAAAAATCATCCATAAACTTGCCTTAGAGTTGAGATACATTAATCTCAATATTTGCATAACTAAGGACCACTGCACCATCAATCAAGTTCTTAGGCCAATCCATTGTTCAATGAGTTTTCAAAAATCCAAAACTCGATTCCCAAATGGGCCTCCTTTCCAGCATGTGCAATGCTAAGATCACATAGAGCAACACTCATTTTCACTGAACCTGTGATGTAGAAGAATTCAACTGATGGGAAGATTTTCAAAGGAGTCGTGGAACATATAAATAGTTCTCCACTAATTTTTCTCATACCTGTATAGACTCGATTGTGGGAGAAAATTTTCCAATAATAAGATTCACTCAGATGATCTCAACTAAATTGATGATGACCCTTGAAGTTGTGCACATGGATCTCATCCAAAGAAGGGGAATCTTGAAGCTCACTACACTAAAAGTGAGGAAGAAGGATGCTATCTATAAGTAATTCTCATATTGACCAATTTTAAATGATTCTTCACCTACCCATCAAAGCTACTACGATTTCATTTTGAATATATTTTCATTTTGGTTAATTGTGTTGTTCTTTATCTCCATTTTTTCTTTTTTTTTCACCCACTATGAAGTCGTGTGATCTCTCAAACTCTCAATGATGAGAGGCTAACCCAAGGATCACATTTCAGATGAAACCAGTGATGTAGATTCGAAACTCCTAGAATGATTTCTTCTACTTTCTTCTAAGGATATTTGGATAGTTAGAGGCAGTGGATTTGATCATACCTCATGTCTCTCGCCTTCTGATTTTCTTTCGTATTGCTGAATACTCTTTCCTATTCCATTGTTTGGATCAATGTTGTATGATGGGAGAAGTGATCTGAATGGAAGATTGATCATGATTGTGACCCATTTGAGAGAGTGATGTTCTGGTCACTTAAGAGATTCTCCTTGAGTGTGATTTTCATTCACAAAATTTAAGTATTAAGGCTACGTGTAGCCGAGTGGCACACACAAAGAGAATAGAATTAAAGCATCAAGGTTGTGAGACTTGGAAGGACTACAATGTTGAATCTAGGGATGTATTCCTTCCTTGGAGCCATTCCATCATGCATTTTCATTTTTCCTATTTTCATTCATCAAAACAACCACCCCTCATTACTCTCTTGTTTCAAAACTTTAAAAACAAAAACAAAAATACATATGTGATTAAGATAGTGAAACTTCCAAGCACTACTCCTTGAGAAGAAATCCTAGTCAACCATTAGGATGCACTAAGAGTAAATATAAATTCTGTTCAACTGAGGCCCGCCATAACTGATCAATCAACTTGGCTCCATTACTGGGGAGAAGGGTCTGAATTACACTATCTTTAACACAATTTTAATTAGTGTTTTTATCTATTTCTATTTGTTTTAATTTTTTTATTTCTTTTTTCTCCACTATGGGACAAGAAGTTAAGGGTGACCATTTTATATAATGGATCACAAATTTTATGCCTAGATTAAAGGAGATTATAAGAAGTGAATTAGTCAAGAACCCACACACCGTACATTTATTTTCCAACCAATTTGTCTTTCTATATGTCCCATAGGTGCTCTAGGAGGAACAAAACTCACAAAAACCAATGAAAAACTATCATGGACGAGGAAGAATCCAAGAAGAAGAAAACAATAAAAGTTAGATACAAGAAATTATGGATAAACTGAATCATCTTAATGAATCTTCCGTAGTAAAGTATGAAAAGCATGAACAACCCATCAACATTGAAGAATATAAGAACCTACAATATGACGTCAAATCCACTTTTCAGTATCATGTGGAATAACAAGAAGAATACTATCATGTGGTAGTGAAAGATGAATTTGAATTAAAGTTTCCACTTATCCTGAAAACCATGGTGGTGATGAAACCTAGAGAGATTGAAGAAAAGGAAAATGTACCCTTGTTCCCACATGAACTCATTTTCTCAGTAGCTTTTCACATTGGAGAGGAATTTAAATATGAAATCATTGAGGGATACTCTTTACTGGACTATTATTTCATTGATTTTATTGAAATTATACAATCTTCTAACATCCCTTATGCTATAGAAAATAATAAGAAATTTGGTTACAGGACCTAGATGAAAAAGACGGAGGAATGAATAAAATCACTTTGGAGAGGGAATGGAATAACCTTTATGACTACCCACTATGATTGAAGAGGGATTTGGAAAAGGTAGAAAAGTAAACATTGAGAAATATTTCCAAGAAAAAACAGATGTTAAGCTACTCCCTAGAGTAATCAATGTGTCATCAGTATGGTTCCCAAGTGTTTTAAATGATTAAGTTAAGATGGAAGGTCCACTTCTATACACCACAATTCTAGGAAAATCCCAAGAGGCATCACACTTTCATGAACAACCAGAAGGTAAAGTTGAAAGAATTTATGGATATATCCTTACCTTGATCACATTTCAATTAAATTTTTATGAATTTCATTATGACTTCCTTTCTTATAACTCTGTAAATTCAATACTACTTTATCCTGCCCCGGACAAAAAATAAGAAAAGTTGAATGAATAATTTTTTAACTATCTATGGGAAATTTATTTTAAAGAAGATACACCAGTATAAGTAAAACCTAGAATTGACCATAAGTTTGACAAATTTAAAGAACAATTCATACAACCAGCCCTAGAAAGTGAACATAAGTCCACCCAAGAAGTGTCTACTAAAGGAAAATAAAATGATGTCCCGATTATTTTGAGGAATCAATTACCCCCTCAACATCACAATGAACATCAATCAGGGGAGAAAAAATATCAAAAAAAGAATTCACAGTGGTCCCTCATGAAGAAATAGAAGAAGTTGTTTCACATGAAGGGTGATATTTTTATTTAAAATCAACTTATTTTGATTTTATTCAATATGAATTATTTATTGATTATCCCTTTGATGAATATGGTGAAGTAGAATTAATGGAGATTCCATTGGAAGATGAAGAGGTTATGACTATGGTGGAGGAACCCAAGGAGACCCCATACATCCTCCTTCCACACCCACTATATTAGATATATCCCAATGCTTATTGGGTGGACATGCAAAACTCTATCAAAGGGGACCTCTAAGAAGAAGTAGGGTTGAGTAGCTCTGGAAGGAATAAAATTAGGTGGATTTAATCACATAAACCCCATACTATAATGGATTGGTGGTTACCAAAATACTTTTTAGTCATGGAGAGTCTAACTACAACCCCTCTTGTGAAGAATGCCCCACGATTCTCATCCCTTATTTTTTCCGTTTGTGATTTAATAAAAAATTTATGTGTTTAATTATGTTTATATAGGTTTTCCGTAAATGTAAAGAACTTATGAGGCTAGCTCAAGGATGTATACATTCATAGAAACCCCATATTTTGATATATTAGATATTACCTCAAGACTACCCTTTTATTGAGAATCTAACTACAAACCCCTTTGGGAAGGATAACCTGAGATTCTCATCCCCATTTTTTTGCTTGTGTTTTAATAGAATTTATGTGTTTAATTCTGGTTTTCTACAGGTTTTCCCTAAATAGATAGAACTTAGGAGGCTAGCTCAAGGCTCTCTTCAAGAACCCATGAGAGAGATTACCTCAAACCTTCGAGGAAGATAACACCAGGTTGTGTCCATTATTTTTCAATTTTAATTCACTGCAATTTGATATATTATACTTGAATTTAAATAACCAGTGTTGAAAAATGTGTGGGATAATATATTCAATCCTTTTAAAAAATAATTTTAAATTCTTTTTTTTTTTAACTTTTTTAGAATCTTTAATTAATTTTTTTTTTGTTTTTAGTGAATCCGTTCTGAAAAAAATACCATAAAAATGAAAAACTCACAAAAAAACACAATTCTTTTTCTTTTTATAAATATTGTAAATGATTCTGTATATTTTTTTGATTTTTAATTTTGTTTAAATCCAATTTTTTCTTTATTACTTTGTAAATTACATTCTAAATTTTAATAATTTGATGGTTTTGAAATTTTTAAAACCTAGATTATTGTTGAGAGAATTGGTCACTATTTTCCTAGAAGTTTGATTTTAGAACTAAGAAAAAGGTATTGTGAGTGAAATGTTTTTTGTGGAGTAAAAATTATAACTTGAAGTCACATAAATTTTTGAACTTAATATGTGGTAACATGACCTTTATGAAAAAGAACACTATAGGGATCCATCTGAAAACAAATTGATATAATTGCTTTGATCATAGAGTAAAAAAGGCAATAGAGATCCCATGGTTAATCTTTGAGACATTAGGCACTGGGTGTGCGAGTAAATCTCTCTGAACATATTTCAATAATTGCCTTTTTCATAGTTATTTTTACATACAAGGTTGGAAACAATTAATTTTTTTTAAAAAATAATAATGTTTCTAAGAGTCGAACACAAATTCATTCAGGTGATGGGATATTAAACCTAGATGAATAAGGGGGAAATTGAATTATAATAAATTTGTTTTAGTTATGTCAATAAAGTGGAAAATTGAAAATTGGTATGATAAACTTAGAAGAAAGGAAAAAATGGAAGTAGTTTTTGTTAAAACATTTATTCCACTTAAATCTAATTTGACCAACTCATTGAATTATAACTTTGATTGAATTTAAGTTAAGAGTGAATTGAAATCACATATGAGCCATGATAATATGAACACTATATGAATCTATGTTTATTTATTATCTGGATGTATATTTAGATCTAGGGAAGGATGAAACTTTTTTTTTCTTTTTGAATAAATGAAATTTAATGATAAAAATGTCTGGGAGTGTAATAGTTCAAGTGTGGTAGAGTGATGTGAGATGAAAATTTTAACATTTATGATATGTTATTCATTTAAATACCCATAATTTTATCCAAACCCTAGGAAAAAATTGTGATTTTTTTTAAATTGAAAATTATTGAACTTAATTAATAAATGACTTAATTATTGGGTTTTAGCGATTTATTCATTTTTTATATAAATTACAAAGAAAAATAATTTTATTTGAACTTGAAATTGATATTTTTTTTAAAAAATAATTGTAAATTTTGATTTTTAATTTGGATTAGAGTGAAATTTATATTTGTAGAAATTGATATTATTTTTTTAAATATTATTTTAAATTAGATGATTTAAATGAATTTGAAATGAATTGAGAATTATTTTGTTGAACGTTACAATTATGAGTTTTTTAAACTAATTGAGAAAATTTTTGCACTAAATAAAAATTTTGTTGAAATTCGGATTGGAAATGCAACAATCTCGAAATAAAATCATGAGGGAAGCACTTTCACTTAAGTAGTCATTCTTGAAAATTGTTTTTAAGTGTAATTTCCAAGTGACCGTAAAATAAAATTCAGTTGACTATCTACATTGAATACAAGTGACTCTTATTAAAAAAAATGTTGAAGTGACCATAGGCTCACAACCACTTCCACCAACCTATTGCATGTGTTTCTCCAAAGTTACAATATATTACCTCTCCATAGTCACTTAGGTTACTGTGGATGACCTACCACACTCAAACCCTCACCCTCATTCTCCTCAGTGCCTGGAACCCACTATGAATCTCATCCAAAACTCTGAAAATATCAAGCTCACTGAGATGAAGCCATGACTCTAGTTGATGAAGACCGAACCCTTTTACACCGAACCATATTTGAAGCTAGACACATAATGAATATGATCAGAGAAGAATTCATGCTGCCTGTTCCAATAAATCCATCCCTCAGTTGACCACTCTGTCCTATTGTAGCCAAAGCTTGTTGATGACTCCTCAAGTAATGATCAATAGAATACCGAAGCCATGCTACCCTATTCCATGATTTACAGGAACTGAACCTATGCCAAAGATGCGAGTTGAAGATGGAGCCCTTAATTCCAAACCAGAACTACTGAGCTGCTCCATAGTATCATCAAGGAGGAAGATGGTATAAATACCACTAATCTTGGAGAAAAGTCACATTATCCTTGGTTGATTAAGGAATATAAGGTCCCATAGTATCCAACACATAAAATCAAGTAGTGTGTAATAAACCCATAGATTATAACATAAATGAAATTATATTATTTTAGAAAACTTACATTATGAACATTGAAGAATGAATACTCAGAATAACATCAACAACACTTAAATTGGTTGCATGAAGGAGGTTATCCCCAATTTTAGACACAGGTGGCTGAAATTAGGTGATCATCCCCACTTATTTAAGGAGGAACCATTTCTTTCACTTCTTTTTGAAATTTGTTCCTATCCAATATCACACTGGTAGTAAGAAAAAGATGCATATAAAATTATATTTTAGTATATGTAATATTGCAGATTCAACCGCAAATTGCAGTAGAATAATCATAATATAGTTTTTTTATTATAGAAAATTATGCATGTGTGTGTAATAAAATCTATCACAAATCATATAACATATCCAAGTCTACTACAGTTTCTGTGTGACTCTTCTATTACAATATATGATGTATTTCATATATGATCAGTCTACTATAGTTTTTATGTGACTTTTTTTCTATTACACAGATGTTTATGTGTGTGATGTAATATCAATAGAGCCACATATCATATACCATAGCATAGTTTAGTACAATCTGTGTCATTCTACTACTACAATATATGAAGTATTTCATGTATGACCAGTCTATTACAGTTTTTGTGTGACTTTGTTTCATTTTTGTGTGTGTGATGTAATTTTAGCAGACATTGGAATATATTGGAAGTAATAAAAGGAATGAGTTATTTTTAATGTGTGTGTGATGAAAAGGAAAGGTTCATTTAAAATCATTATGAGTTTTGTATTTCAATGTGTATGTGATGGGGGTTGGATGATGCCAAAACTGGTTCATTTATTTTTTTACTTCATTCATAAATCATCTATCATACCATGTAAACTAGATTTTCATTAAACCAATTTGACAATAAACTAGTTTTACAATTAAAACACTAGTTTAAAATTGGTTTCAAATGATGAGCATCTTGATAATATATTGATAATAAACCAGCCAGTTTTTTCATCAAGAGATAAGGATGAACCGGTTTTTTCATCTATATTTGAAAAAAAACTAGTTTTTTTTCATATCCATCCACATTACTAGTTTTATAACTTTAATTTTACAACAAAACCTATTCATGGATAGAGAAAAAAAGAAGGAAAACCCAACTAGTGAATAACATAAACACTTCTGTCAAAGTTCATTGAGGAGAAACACAAAAAGTATTAGATTTTTTTGACTGGTAGATTCAATGGTTGATTATTAAATGAATTTATATTTGATTACAAAACCTCATAAAACACTCATAAATACAATTAATATCTATTAAAAATTTACACCACAAAATTTTACTAAATAAATAAAAAGGTTATCCCAACCAAACATGCATAAGAGAAAGAAATAGGGCTCAGTTCTACCAACCTAAACGACATGAGTGCTTGATGAAATTAATGTTTCACTTCAAGATTGAAAATTTACAAAGAATATTTGATAAGAAAAAACTAAAATATTAGAGACTTTATTAGAAAATAAATGGAATTAACTAAAGATATTTTGAAAAAGAAAAACCATATTGATTTATGACAGGGTAGTCTAAATCAATGAGCATTTCAATCCCAAAATTAGAGAAAAAAATATGCAACTAGAAATTTATGAGGCATTAGGATAGTTTTTTACATATTATGATCACCAAGGTAACCACCCATTTTCTTATTTTGAATTCCTTGATCCCATTACGTTGCTTTATTGAAGCATGTTGAGGGACTCCTCACACCTCAATAATGAACTAAAATACCCTATAATAGTTTAAGAGACCATATAGAAAAAGGTATGTTTCCCCAATCCAGAAATATATACCCATAGTCTTTCATCACCTAAGCATGTTCTGCCACCATAAAAGAGTAGTCCCTAGGATACAGTTCTACATCAAAATCAATACAAAACAATAAAATACTAGTAAAAAAATTAAAAAAATACAAACATAAAAAAACATCACTTATCAAAAATGTATTTACAAAAAACCATTTACCATAAATATTTTCTAATTGAATGAAATGAAGAAGACTAGTAGAGAGTGAAAATTATAGTAATGAAGACTTCCTAATGATCCATCACCTTTTCAACTTATTGATTATGTGGATTCTTCCTCTATCACCCACATTGGGAACCCATTGACTTTCACTCTCACAACCATATTTACAACAAATTAAACTTCATATTCAATAATCCTATTAGGTTACCACCTTAAAAATGGTAAAAATAAATAGAAATAAATAAATTAGAGATTTAACAGAATAAAAAACTTGTAATTTTTGGTAGTAGGCCTAGGAAATAGGGTTACAAGAGAGATGTGGAATTAGAAATAATAAATCCCCAGAGGAATACCACTCCTCCCAAAGCCAAAGGTCATCACCTCCCAAGGGACTACACCTCCCCACAACTAGATATAGAAAACTAATAAAATCGTACTCTAATTATTTCCAAAACCCCTAATTAATATATCCCACTTTCTACAAAAAAACCCCAATAAAGTAATAATGGAAATGAAAAAGATTCCCCTAGGGAGTTACACACTACTACTAGCCCCATACTCTTTGGTGTACACCTGCATACACATACATCCCTACCCCAAATTCCTAAAAATTATTTCCATCTTGAAAACCCACCTTGTCCTAAATGTGGAACTCATAAGTATGCCTAATATACTTTAGAACTGGAATGGTAGAACTTCCATTGTAGTTGGTGATACACTTGCTTCAACACTGAGATCATTTTAGGTAGGTAAACATCTTCCTTGTCATTATCATCAACAAGGTGTCCTTCCTTGAGCTCTTTGTCATGTCATTTATGTATTCTAGGTGAGATACAATAGGTTGAGTAATACATGCTACCCCTTTCAGTTCCACCAGCCTTTGTCCTATCTGTACTACAAGTATGACATGTCCCACAACATTCACTGGCCTATGAAATCACTCCAAAAAAACCATGATGAATGTTGAGCATCACAAACTAAACAATTATACCAAATTAAATGGATATGTTTATAATGATATTTTTGTTACTTTCTATTGAATAAATAGTCCCCATATTTGCAGAAAAAATATTAATTATATGACCTTTTAACTATTAATTCTTTGATTTATTCCCAAGTAGTGTACATCCAAACAAAACCATCAACCATCATCTCAATAATTTTTTTATCAAGTAATAGACAACTTTTTCAAGAAATTAAACTCAATATTAGGATAACCATTCACTAGTTTCATGGTTTCAAATTCCCCCTCTATATGATTAATATGTACTTCATAATTTTTATCCATCTTTTAGGATAGTTCTTTTTCTAAAATAATAAATTTAATGAAGCACCAATCATGACATGATAAAAAACCAAAAATGAGGATTTTTATTATCATCCAAAAAACCATTCTTAAAGTGCTACACAAAAACTGTGAAAATTTTAGTCAAGACACCGAGACTGCCACCATCACTGGTGTAACATAGTAGCTCAATTAAAAAGTTCTTTCTAATGATTATGAATTCTAAAAGTATGAATTCTCATTAGATAGGTAAAACATACATATATTTATTAATAAAACAAATAACATCATAGAAATCCTCTCTTATGATTTCCACATTTATCTATCTCATGCACAAGTTAAAAAACACCTTTCTAGACCTGAATTCACTCTTAAAGTGAAAAATATTTCCATTTCACTCCTTTTTCGTGCAAGATTTTTTTATTCTCTGTAAGACTCTTCAAAAAACCTCTAACAGCTTCATTGTACATGTTAGTGTTTCTTGACTGAAACATTTGGTTTCCAATATTTTAAACACCAATTTACTAATCAACCAGGACACTCGAAGTGGAAAAAACCCTTACTCACATATCATTCAAGATTATTAAGATATTTCACTACTTACTCTAATGCCTCCTTGACCTATTATACCCAAGGATCCCCTATAATTCCTACTAAGTATCAATAGCTTTGACATTTTTAGTATGTACTGTACAAAAATATTATAGGTAAACCAGATATTTATGGTATCTCAATAACTTCACCGCACTTTCTATAACTTTTCACCTAATTATCAACTTCCATAAGTTTCACTTCTAGATATATTAATACCTATTGATGATTCACTTGCATTGATCAAGAAAGATTTAGTTGCACTACCTCCATTCCAGGCTCCATAACAAGCACAAAATAACTCAACAACCCCAACTCTAGAAAAAACCTTATAGCTTCCTTGCACTCAACCAATAATGTAACTTCTTCCAAATGAGCTTCAACATTAACTAACATGGTGTCTTTGTATCTCAATGTTCAATATTCAATCATTCCCATTTCTTTCAGGTTCAATTATAATAAATTGAGTTTCGATATCTTCTTCACTAGTTCTTGTTAGTTATCCACCTACATCAAGGGACCACACACCAACATCATGACACTCATGTACAACTAGTGGATCTATCACACTCGCCACTTCCTATTTTAGAGAAATAAAACAAAATATAGGTACATGTTTATCTTATCCCCTTACAACTCGGTCTCTATGAGAAGGATGAAAAAAGGTTTTCTCCACCCCATGAAATTCTAGAGGTTCTAGCATCGCATATGCAAGTGCAGGTTTCCCTACTGATTGCCCAGCTCTACTGAGTATAAAGAAGAACTATTTAAATCTACAACAACTTTCTCTGTAGTACCAACTTTGAACTCTTACAGAACAATATGTTTGTTTCTTTCATTATGAATTTATGTGAGTAAGATTTCATGAGGTAAATCATCCTCCACCTCACAACATTGTATATGTCTCATGAATGGGAAGGTGATTAGATTTTATTTATCCCAAAGAATAAAGGGTGAGATGATCATCTCCATGTGTTTCCTTTCCTATGATATTGTAGGAACTATCATACTTACAACATCTACTGTAGGATGTTGCGAATGTGAACCAGGAACATGTCACACCACCATAATGTCCCATTCCTTGTGTTTTCATGAACAAACATAGAAAATAAGTGACCAATTCAGGCTATTATGGACATGATTCAAGGTGATTCTCTATAGAAGGAGGCTAATTAGATTCCTCCATATGTTTATGTATTTGTTCTCTCATGTTTTGTAAGAACCCTCAGTTCTTCCTCATGTGTTCCACTTGAAACGTTATAGAGACTTAAACATACATTTAAAGCTCCTACAACATGGCTGATTGAGCTTGTATCAAGAGTTCTAGTTCCTTTTCAACACCTATATTCATTCTGAGTGCCAACTCTTAACAATCATCTCTTCATTGCATTAACTTCGATTTATCATGATCAAGAATATCTCAAGTTCATTATGCTTCTTGATTCCCTCTCTCTAGGAGCTACCAACAACAATAGTTCCCATGGAGTACATGCTTTGAGTAGTGAATTCTTCCCAATGAGTAATGCTTCCCCAATGATAATGTTTCACAATAGTTTCAAACCTCCAATAATCAATAATCTATTTATTGAGTTTTTTGGTCAAGAAACTCTCAATGAGAGCACTGAATTTTTAGCTTACCACCCAAAAAATTGTATAAAATAGATAGAACTAAATAAATGAGAGATCAAACTACCAAGAGACACTTTTTATTTCTATCACTATGCTTAGTAAATAGGGTTATAGTAGATAAGTGGAAGAAGAAAGAAGAAAAACCCAGAGGAATACCACTATTCTCGAAGCCAAAGGTTGGGACCTCCCAAGAGATCACACCTCCCAATAACTAGCTATGAAAAACTAATCAAATCATTTCACCAACAAGTGAAAAACCCCATAATTAATATCTATCACTTTCTACAACCAACCCCCAACAAACTAATAAAGGAAATGAAAAATCTACCCCTAGGTAGTTACACACTACCACATACCCCATAGTCTTAGGCATCCACCTACATACATAGAGATATCCACCCCCATTTCTAACAATCCATTTGGGTATTTTAGATTCATGGAAAAAAATATTTCATTCACAGTAAAATATAATGGTTAGAGAAGCCCATAGACCGAAAAAAATATATAGAGAAACCTGTCAAGGGGGAGTTAAATTAACACTCTTTATGTACTTGAATACGATATCTATAATTTTTTAAAAAACAAACCAGTGATCACAGTCACTTAAACCATACAAGGACATCATAAAATCATACACTATCTAAATACCACACTCAAATGTATAAATCCATGAGTATTCAATAAATAAAAATATAGTGCATCACATAAAATAATAATAATTAAATCATACATTAGATAATTATTGAAATAAAATATTCAAGCCTTTTCAAATCATATACATATGATCTACATTTAAAAAAATAAACAAAATGGAAACTAAAGAATTAAAAAATAGTTTAGTGGTTGTTAATAATTTCCTTTCTTTTTTCATCTTCTCAAAAATTACCAAAGTTATTAAGCAAACAAAGGTTTCCCCAGTGTTATTTTACTAGAAAATTAACCTTTGGATCACTAATATATGGTGAATATGCAATAAATATAAAACTAAATGGAACCTTTTAAAAATGAAATTAAGAAGAGGATGATACATTATATATTGGGAGATAATCACTGATGGTGGAAATAACATGCTCATAAAACACATAACAGATTATTTATATCTAATAAATGTTATATCAATTCATATTAATATATATTAATATAAAATTATATGCTTGAAAAAGAAGTGACATGCACTAAAAAAAATTATATTAATGGTGGCTGAAATAAGACAATTAATTAAAAATTGTATTGGATGCATAAGAAGACACCCCAGTTAATTTTTTATTATTTTATGTAGAAAAAAATCACCATTATTTAATCGTGAGATTACAATAGATAACTGTTAAAAAGTACGACAATAATGTTAGGATACAAGTTAATATACATATCTAACTATAATTCCTATTTATAAGTAGATGAAATAATTTAGGAAACTCCTAGAACTGGGAAAATCCACTTCACCTAATATAAAACTATTTCATTTAACCAAAATTAAATGAATCTGGTGAAGTTGGAAAATTAATAAATTTTTAGTCAAATCTGAAAAACACATGGAATATTTAAATGTATCCTAGTGACATGTATATCCAAAAAATATATAATAAGTGTTCAACAACATGAAACACAATCCAAATCAAGTGTATATCACATTAATTTAGTAGTCAATAGACTTTGATACTATCATTCAAAACTTAAAAGTGAATCAAGGTTTATAATCACATTCTGTAACATATAATAAATATTGATCTAATGAATTAAATAAAAAAGTTTTTTAGAATTGTTTTTTCATGTGTTTGAACCCTATGAAAGACTAATATTATATTCCAAGTAATTAAAAAATAAATTTATAAATATAAATTTATATAAAAAATAAACAAAAAATAGCTTGAAATATCTCACCATGGGACATAAGGTATATTTAGTCTAACTTTAATAAGGACCTCGAAGTTTGACATCATAGAAGTTTGATGCAACTAAATTAGTTTATGATCCAACCAAACTCTCATAACCAATAAATCCTAAATTAATAATAAATACTATCAATGACTTTTATAAAACATAATGTAAAAAATTAACAAAAACTGAAATGTGAGGGTGATTACTTGAGAAGTCCTCAAATAATTTACATGTACCAAAAAAATTCTAAAAAAAATCAATCAAATTTTCATCATTATATGAACTAAAACGAATCACTTATTTCAAAGCTACACCATTCACACATTTTCCAAGGGAAAAATTTATATGAAAACATCTATCCATGATATTATGATATAGATTGACCACGTCAAATTATGCATCATGTTCTGACATAAGTCTAATGTCACATATTTATTATCTAGTTAATAATGTCAGATGATACAGTGAAGACTTTAAGTATTTCATATTACATATAAAAAAATAAATTTATTTGAGTAATTAAATTTATAAAATATTAACATATAAAACATGACTTAATTATCTTCTGTCACATGATATTTATTCACATATTCTAGAAAATGTTCTAAATCATATTCAAATAGAATAAGTACCATACTTTTAAAACAACTATAATCCTAATCAGAATCTTTTCAATCAGGGAGTCCAATATTAATTAACTTTGTTTGACATCCTACTATGCACATGTTATCAGTATTAAGTCATTTATGGAAGTGTTTATTTGGGATATTTAAGAATATAAAGTTTTTTAAGATATCTCTGGATTATATATAATTCATAAAAATTGATTATTAAATATAATAACTTATAAAAATGTGATATGTTATTAATAAAAACCACAAAACTCATACTCAGTAAAATAACCCTATTAATTCTGGATTTAAAATGTTGGTTGGAAAATTATATTCATATAATATTTTATTCTTTTAAAACAAATACTTAAGATAGGATTCAAAAGATTCTGAGATAAGGTGAAATTCAAAATATTCATCATTTTCAAAAATACCAAACATTATCAGAATATAAGGATTTTTTATTTCCATTGAAACATTATACCAATAAATTTTATTTTTATTTTTTGATATCAGAATAGTATTTTTATTTACAAAATTGTTGAATCTTCTAGAATAGATTTTATTCTTAGTGTGATGGATCTGAACATATTTCAACAGAACACGTCCATGCATTGCACACACATATGTAAATTCAAATTAGTAAAATAACAAGTTTAACATGGAAAATTCCAATAAAAAAATGAAAAAAATTCACCTTTAAATCATATACTAATAAATATTATCTATTCTAATCAAAACATGTTTATTTAAAAAATGTAACATTTGTAGAAAGATAGAAACTAAAATGAAAATACTTGTGATAAAATAGTATAAATATTGATATAATTTAAAATTTATCTCTTATAGAGGTTTATCTATATATAATTAAATCTAATATAGAATTTTTTTCTCAATGGGATTGAGGATCAAGGTGAGGGAGTTGTATTCTAGGATGTTAAACTAGTGGTCGTGGGAGTTGATGACTTTCTTCATGTGAAATATGCACCTAGAAACTCAAAGGATGATGAATAAGAATAGAATGAACAGAGAGATCAGATTCTGTATATAATACTGCATAGATTTTTTATGTGCTACTAGTGTGTGTGGAATCCTTGGGTGGTATGGGAGGAAAGATAGGGGTTTCTTCCATCAGGCTGGGTGGCAGGGACGGAGAGATGGGGGTAGCATCTGATCATTGAAAAGGGGTTTTTGAGTCGGTCGATGAGACAAAAATGAAGATATAAATGGGGGGAGTTAAGGAGAGGGTGATATATTTAAGAGAGATGAGTCTAATGCACTAGGATATGTTGGGGGATAGGGGATCTAGCTGTAGAAATCAAATTGCCTGAGTGGGGGTGTTGACTGCATTGCGAGGTAGTGGGTGAGTTGTGTAGTCATCCATCGGGGGATTTGATTACTATAGCAATATCCCCTATCTTTCCATCTTTGGTTGTATCTACCTCATGTTCATTCAACCTTCTTTTCCTTCCCTTCCTTGTTGCTACATTTATTTTTTCTTAGTAGACCAACTTTGACTCCCCTCACTGATAGTTGGATAGTGCCCCCATCTTGCCTCCCTTTCCACCCCTCCAGACGATTCCCTCATCTCACCCCCTCCCAACCAAGGATTCAACATACACTAGTAGCACATTAAAAATCTATGAATTACTACATACAGAATCCAATATCTATGTGCACATCATTCTTATTTAGCATCCTATGAGTTTCAGGGTGCAAATTTTATATGCAGCAACTCATAAACTCCCAAAGCCCCTAGTTTATCATCATGGAATAAAACTCCCTCCCCTTTCTCCTGGAACCCAGTGAGAAAAATTGTCTATCTCACCTCTAATTCTATATAGTGAAACCTCAACATGTGAGAAATTATAAATGGTATCAATATTTATATTCTATCACAAGTATATTCATTTGAGTTTTTTTATTATTAGGAATGATATGTTTTAATCATTATTTTATAATTATAATAAATAAAATTTATTATTTTATAATTTAAACATGACATTTATTTTCATTTTTTATTGGAATTTTCCATTTTGGGATTTTTATTTTAATAATTTTAATTTGTGTATGTATGTGCAATGCAGGGGTGTGTTCTGATGCAATATATTCAGAACCATCACATTAGGATTAATATATTTTCTATAAGATTATATAACTATATATATTCAAATACCATTGTGAAACTAAAAAATCTAAATAAAATTTATTGGAATAAATTTTCAATGGAAATCAAAAATCCATATATTCTAACAACATTTCTCATTATTGAAAATGATGATTATTCTAAATTTCACTTTATCTCAGGATATTTTCATTCCACTCTTATGAAGTAGTTTCAAAAGAATAAAATATTATATGAAGATAATTTCCCAACCGACCTTGTATGTTTTGAATTAGTAAAAATATTTTGGTGAATATGAGTTTTTAGAGTTTTTATTAATAACATATTATATTTATATGAGTTATTATATTTTATAATCAGTTAATATGACTTATATATAATCCAAATATATAATAAATGACTAAATATTCGTAAATGACAGAAATAAATGCTTCCATTTATGACTTAATGTTGATAATGAGTGAATAGTGGGAGGTCGAGTGAAGAAAATGAATATTGGATTACCTGATTGAAATGATTTTGAGCCCGATTATAGTTGTTTTAAAAGTATGGTAGTTATTTTATTTAAAATTTACACTATCGTGTTATTCGAGATGAGCTAAATATTTTACTTGAATATGTGAATAAATTTCACATGGTGTAATATAATTAAGTCCTATTTTATATGTTAACATTTTATAAATTGAATTACTAAAATAAATAATTTTTTTATATATAATATGATATAATTAAATTATGCATCGTATCATCATAAGTTATTAAATTGAAAAAATATATAACATTTGACTTATATCAAAAAATGATGTGCAATTTGATGTGGTCAATCTATATCGGGCTATCATGGATAAATGTTTTCATATAAGATTTCTACCTTGGGCACAACATGTGAATGATGTAGGTTTAGAAGAAGTGATTCTTTTTTATGTATATAGTGGTGAAAATTTGATTGATTTTTTTTTATTTTCTAGAAATTGCATGGTATATGTAAAATATTCAAGGAATTATCGAGTAAGAATCCTCACATTTTATTTTATGTTGTTTCTTATAAATCTCACCAATAGTATTCCTTGTTAATATAGGATTTATTAGTTATGAGAGATTAGATGGATCATAAACTAATTTAGTTACATCCAACTTTTATTATGTCATTTTTTGAGGTCCTCGTTGAAGTGAGACTAAGGATACAATGTGTTACATGATAAGATCTTTCAAGATTTTTTTTGTTTTTTATTTACAAATAAATTGATATAGATTACTTTAATTGTTACTTACTTGGATTATAATAAAGTCTTTCATTGTAATTAAAAAATATACATTCCTGATGAATTTTAATATTTTATTCTTTATATCGATATTTATTATAAGTTATGGAATGTGGTGATAGACCCTGAGTCACTTGTAATTTCAAAAAGGTGGAATCAATGTCTACTGACTGCTAAATTCATATGAGATACACATGATCTTTATTTTGGGGCATGTTGTAATACACTTATTATGTTTTTTAGGATGAACTCGTCACTATGATATATTGAAATATTCCACGTGCTTTTTAGATTTAGTTGAACTTTCTTAATTTCATAACTTAAGTAGATTCATTTGATTTTTGTCAAATAAAATAGTAATATATTAGGTGAAGTGGATTTCCCAGTTTTATGAGTTTATTAAATTATTAAATCTACTTATACATATGAATTATAGTTAGATATTCATTTTCATTTATAGCCTAAGATTCTTGTTTTACTTTTTAATATATGTTCTGATGTAATTTCTCTTTTATATTAAGGTGAAATTTTTTATCTACATAAAAAAATAAAAAATTTAACCGAGGTGTTTTCTTTCACATCTATGCCAATTTTTAATTGATATTCATATGTCATTCCACCATTAATATATTTTTTTATAGTGCATGTTACTTCTTTGTCAAGTATAATCATTTATATTAATATACATCGGTAATTTTTTTATTTTTTTGATATAAAATATTTTGTTACATGTCATATGATCATGTTATTACCATAATTTGCATAGTATCTCCATATATATCATATAACGACCCTTGATTAATTTCTTTGATAATTATCACCCTTTATTTTTACTGTTTATTTTATATTCACCATAGTTTAGTGACCCAGTGATTAATTCTATTATAAAAACATGTTTGAGAAACTTTTGTGATGTGGAAGTGTGGATGTGAATTATTCAAGATTGAGAATCCTTCTTGAGTATATCTAGGTTTTACTTTGTTTTATTTATATCTCATATTTTATTAACATATTAATGATGTTGATCTAAACTCTCTTGATGCTTTATGTTTGGTGATTTTGGGGTGTCCTACTGGGTATTGTTATAGTCACCCTGCATGGGATCTACAAGAATTTTCATGTCTTACACAGAAGACATGTCATTTGAATGTGTCCTTGGTGGACCAGGGCATGACAAAGAATATTTATATTGATGTGGCAGATACTCTGGGATTCACATGACAAAGATTTGTAGATGAAGAAAAAGAAAAAAAGAAAAAGATGATGTTGAACATGGACATAATGAGTTTCATTGTTCGAAAATAATCTCCATGTCCATGGAGAGGTATAAATATCACAATAATTAAGAGCCCAGTTATTGGGAGTTTTCATATATTCAAGAACTCAAAACCATATCTCTAATAGAGATAATGAAGAAGACGATGCATTGTTCCACCAACGGCATAGAAAGTTTTCTATACTATAGTTCTGCACCCAACCAAGTCCAAACTACTATATTGGATGGTGGATGGAAGTCTGTGGAGCTATAATGATGCTGCATACAAAGTCTACACTACTATAGTGTTCTGTCTGTGTTGCCGGTCAACCATGATATAATATCCATGCCAAAGTCTGAATTTCTACAGTTCCATGTTGGTGTCTCCTGGTAATCTCTACTACAGTTAGTCAAAGTTTCTATAGTTCCACAAAAATTGGGTTGGGGGCCATCTTTCGCTAGAGTAGTGGCACATTTCCCCTACAACCCCAATAAGATCACTACGAAACTCAAGTTGTGAGAGTTGTGGCCTGGTGCGCAGTATGAACCATAAGAATTCTGTCCAAAATCATCTAAATGGATTGGGCTACACCAATCCAACACTAGATAGACTAAGGTTCTTACCAGTGTTTCATTTGACAATTATCCCTACTTGAGAAGGTTAAACCTTATTTGTAGTTTTGGTGGGATTGTATTTTAACTTTTATTCTTTCTAGTATTTTTTTGTACTGTGATTCTAGGTTATAGTCGTATGCATTAATTGGTAGCAGTTATGATTTAATTTTAGCATTTTATGGTATTGGAGGTGTGATAATGTGTACACGTACCTTAATCTAATGACTCTAATGTGTTTTATATTCCTACTAAACACCAATATTCTGACCCTGACCAAGAGAATAGATTAGGGTAGTCACATCTCTCCAGACTGTAGGCTAGGAGGGCCTTGGCAGTTCAGGCCGTGACAAGATCCATTGGTGCAGTGTGAACCATGATAGTGGAGATGATAGTTTACTTGTGAGAGAAACTAATTGAGGATAAAATTTTATGATGTACCATGTAAAGTATTTTGGAGTTTGATCATGTTTAAACTTGTTTGGAGATTCATTTATTTTCTTGGAGTTTGAACATGTTTTTAAATTATGCGTGGACATGTTTTTTCAAATAAAGACTCTGTTTTTTGGAGTTTCAAATAAGATAATTTTACTATTATTATATAATATATAAAATAAATATATTGTATATAATTATATGAGTAAATATAATATAAAATATTAGAAAAAAATTACCAGAATACCTACATATAATATTTTATTTAAAATATAATTTATAAATTATTATTAATTGTTGTTGTTTACAAAAGTTAATAATATTATCAACACAAAAATATGTCATATGAATCTGTTGCTTAATATTTTTATCAACATATATATTATATATTATTATTATTATAATTTAAATAGAACTATTTTATCTACCATGATAATATTTAATGATAACAACTTTACCAACAATTTAGTGACAAAACACATATGTTGGTAAAACCATTACTAAAAGAAAATTTACCATTACCAACATATATACCCTTGTTGAAAAAAGTTAAATATTTTGATGAGGGAATTGATGAAGCATATTGAATTTAAATGTATGTTTATCAAGGTTATTTTTGGTTATTTCCCTGGTAAGGGGAGATTTTCAATTCTTGCAGAAGACCATTGCTATGTGGGAAATATTAATGAAATAAAAGATCTCATTCTGGTAGCTCTTGAAAAAAATTTCAAGACCATCCATTTAATTTACAACTTGATTATTTATAACTTATATGGAACCAGTATGTTAGAAGATTCATATTTGATTCATGATAAACTCCATAAAATTAGTAATATAGCTTACAAAACCATGTTTGTTGAATTAATACATATTTTATGTTTATCTCATTAGGGAAACATTGATCCTGAAATTTTAAATGAAATACAATAGAATAGTCATTAAACCACCATATAATTATTTAAATATGTGATTAGATGTTTAGGTCATGTAGAGGATCCATAAAATCAATTTTTATGACTTCTATATCGATAGTAATCCCAAAAAAACATGTATATATATCTTATAACATTTTCACATACCATGTAAAACATATTCGAAGACCCAAGCTTTCATTGGAAGTATTTTAGATGATTTTTGGATGTGGGATTCAACCTTATTTGTGTTATATTATTATGTTGTTATAGAGTTTTCTAATTAGTAGTCAAATCCCCAATGATCTAACCTTTTTCCCAATTTGACCAAGGTTCATTGACAATAAATTGTACAATTCCATGATTTTATGGCTTTACAAACTTCATAAAAATGAAATTACATTGAATATGATTAAATAATTGAAAGAAAATAATGTGCCTCTTTATCTTTAGTATTATGAGGTAATTGTAATTTTGATATTTTCAATAGAATAGTAAGTTAAAATGTTTAATATCATAGTTGAGTTTATTAAATTGAAGTCCCACATTTGTTCCTTCATGGGGATTTCACTTCAATTTTTTTGTTTAAAGAGTGAACATATTTATATGACATGGGTTGAATTTATTCAAAATGATACTTCTCCTTATATTAGAATACTTAGATTCCAAATTGGTTTGTTCGCTGGATACATGAAACTAAATCCACATATTGAGGATGTAAAAAAAGTAGTAGAGATGTACATATCTATTACTATTTACTCTTACAACATGTTGAGAAGATCAATCATTAACAAAATGGACCATGCATGAAATCTATTCAGTGGTTTATACCAAAAAGGTTGTCAACCCAATCCATGGAAATTTGGAAATTCAGTATAGGTTTTTTAAGAATGAAAATGTTTTTGAAGTTAAGAGTGTAATAAAAGAGATGTCTATGAAGGGTTTTATTAATATTTAAACAATTAAAGAATGGGTTTTGAAACCTGAAGTAGATTGAAACACATAACTAGGTACCAAATCTTTAAAAGGTTAGTCAATTATTTTTTTTGTTTTTTAATAAAATTTACATTTTTTTCCATTATAACACATAAAATGTAAATTTGTGTGAAGATTATTTCATTATAGATTCAAATTTTATAATATTTTTATAAAGTATTTATATATGAAAACCTATTTTTTATTACTTTAGATTTAATTTTATCTATGTTTTGTCTTTTCATTAATGATATAGTTTTATTACTATTACTTATTTTTCCTACCTCTCTATGGTCTACTCGATCTATGATTGAAATCATAATATGCTACATGTAATCCTTATTTCATGGACATACTACTTATGTAATGTTGATATAGTATCATGTGGGTTTATGATATTTCTTATGTGATGGTGAGAAGGTTTATTTTGGTGAGATTTTAACCTGTGGAAAAAAGAGTTTTATTACATGATAAAAACAATGATGATGTAAATTTAAAATTAAAGATTGATCTCTCATAGATATGTTTGATGTATCTAAAATTATAGTCACATAAATTTTGAAATAAATTAATTGAATTATTGGTATTAAAACCTTTTTCAATAATCAATTTGGATTAGGTGTTTAGAAATTATTTATTAAAAATATTTTTCCCCACATATATTGGTGGATTTATTTAAAAATTATGTTTACGTGTTGGGTGATGGTTATGTTTCATAGATTTGTAATAATGTGCCCCAATATAGAGAAAAAATATGAATAAATGAGAAATGATCTAGGTTTTTATATGTAGTAGTAATAGAGATGTGTTATATGAACTTTCATTGGGGAATGTTTTATAATTATTTTAGTAGCTTCATCGAAGTTTATTCTTAAATTGTATGTTTCTTTTAGTTATGATTTAGTTATAATAAATGTTTCATTTTAAATAATAAAAATTCATTTGATTTTACCTCAAGGTAGTATTCCCCTTCTAGAATTGGTTCATGTTTACTCAAAGAATTCATTAACCATTTCCATTTCCCATTCTCAAGTTCCTATATACCAAACATAGACATGATGGTTTTGTTATACAGAAAATTGTTGGACCTTCCATCTGATCAATTCCATTGGATAATTATCTCTTTTAAACCTTGGAACATAGATTTCAAAATATATATTGTTCCATGAAAGTGTTAAAGAAAGTATAACTTCATAATAATTCCTCCATTTACCAAAATTTCATTTTTTTCTGAATGATAGTGAGTATATGAATATTCTTGTTATTTTTAACTTTTTTGGTGCATTATTTTTGAATATTTGTTACTCTTGTTTCATTTTGGTATTTTTTTTCTGCAAGAATAGAACTCATAAAGTTTTTTTTGGTGATTTGGATTAATTATGTATAATTATCTCATTATTAACTAGAATGTGATCATTTAGAATAAGTTGAAGAAGCTGATTGAGTGACTTCTCACTATAGGTGTTTTATACAATGTATTCTCATCTACATTATTTTTAGAATTTTATAATAGATCATTCAATTCCCATTAAAATTCATATCTATCTAATTCAAGGTATAAACAATTTTTTTTTGAATACTCCTTTGACATTAGAGTGGCCTACTATCAAACTATTCAAGAATAATTGCATGTTGAAAATATTCATTGATTCATATCATCTCTAATTTTTGGGATAATTAGACTATTTGATTAAATTTTTGATGTTTCAAATGTTTCATATTCTAAACATGAATTTTTGACAAGGTAAGGTAGTAAAAATCAGAGGTAGTAAAAATCAGATTTGGACTCTTGAGTTTCTTATTTGATAGTCATACAGACACTTCTAGTCATCTATTCCTCTCAAATAGTCCAAATACAACCTCATCAATTGACCATTGGGATTTTTTTCCTAATGTTTCCCTTCCTCTTTGAAACATACATATTCTGTGCTTTCATTTTATATAGTTGGAAAATGAGGTGCATCTTCCAACTCATTTGATAGTCATTGTGTTCACTGTCTGTGAATGGAATGAAGGGTGGAAGAAAAAAGAAGGCCCACCCACATATGAACATGATCTGGAAGGTTAATTTTGATTTGGTTTTTATAAAATAAAATGTTAATGGTTTCTTTTTTATGGTTACTCAAAAAAACCAAAAATTATCAATTTTTTTAATAAAAATAATATTTATTTATTAAAAAAATTAAACTTATAATATTGATTCTGAATTTTTTAATTTTTTTATATATATTGATGTTTTCAAAAGTGAAAGAAAAATATGAAATGCCTTATTGAAAACATCATTATGAAACTCTTTTCGATCAAAATGGATCTTCTATTGGGATTTTCTGGTAGAGCCTCCTCTATGGATTTCCAATGGGATTTTTTCTTGGATTTTAAGTGGAACCTCCAGTGCTGATTCCCTATAGAATTTAATTTATGAATCTGGATTTCCAATGGAACTTTAATTTGAAATTCACTTGGACCTGGAACATTAATTATTATGAATTTTACATATGATTTTTTATTTGGAACCTAAATTTATAATTATGAATGACCAATTTTTAGGGTAAGTTCTTTTCTAATATTCCAGTGGAAGTTACTCTGTGGATTTCCAATGGAACTTCTTCTATGTATTTCTTGTGGAACCTATATTATTGGATTCCTATGAAACTATGGATTTGATTTTTTTATAATATCTACATGGAATTAATATATAATTAAAATTTTTAATTTTCAAACTAGAATATAAATAAACATTTCTTGAAGAATCATTTTATGTATTTTTATTGGGACTTTAACTATTTATATTTAGTCAAACATAAACTGTGGATTTGGATTTCCAACATAACATCCTCATAGAATTCTCATGGACTTGGAATATAAATAGTTAATTACTAATATCCCATTTTCTAGGAAAAATTCCCTATGATTTTCCAATGGAAGTTCATTTGTGGATTCCCAATGGATCTTCCATCGTGACCATCCAATAGAAATTCCAATGTGAATTTTTATTTTTAGTGGAACTTTAAATTTGAACATAATTCACATTTGAAATGTTTGATAATGACATCATACTTATCTTTAATTTTTATATTAGTTATGTTCACTAAATATAGTCATTACCCCATAAGAAATATAAAGATGTTGTAGGTAGAGGGATGAAATTGATCCATCCTAGAGAGGTGAATTAGAGTGTGATAATCTATTAAAATTTTAAACACTTGTTAACACCAAGTACTTACCTCCCATTTAGATTTTCCTATGAGTTTTAAGAGCCACTATTAAGCACTCTTATTGATTGGTCATACTCCTTAAAATTCATTCAATCACAACATGCTCACACAATATATGTGAAAATGGGATTCATCTAATTTACATGGGATACTAGATGAACCCTGTTTTCTGTTATCATCATAAAAATATGAGAATGATCATGTGATAAATTTCACACTCGAATGGATCTCTTCCATAGCTCAACATGTTTCCTCTTCTTGGTAAGGGTGAGGTTTCACTTGATTCCTTGGGTTGTGTAATGTTTCACCTTTTTATCTTCACTCACTCAAAGACTATTAATTAGATATTAAAGTATTTCCTCTCATTATTCTCTTTCACACTTTGTGGGAAATTATCATATATCACAATGTATTACTCTATATTTTGTGTGAGTCCCCCATTTGACACCTTTTTATACCATATTCTTCTCTTTTATCATCTCCCTTAATGATCCCAGCCAAGACCTATCATAGTATGATCTTTACACATGGCCCTTATCTTTCACTAACTATTACCACCTCAAATCTCAACAAGCTCACCATAAGATTAAGACACTTTCTCATTGTCCCATACATCATCATAATAATCATCATATGGATGATGGTTCTGGATTCATCCCAACTCAACCTCAACCTCCATAGCTTCATGACCTTCTTCTCAAAATAGCAGCACCTATGTTTCCAATGGGTTGAACCTAAGTCAAAAAATTATTTATGTGATGCTCCAATGATCTATATAAATATTATCACTACTAGAAAAAATTACCTATACCATGGTTCAAAACCGTGCGTATACCCCCAAAACTATGGGTATAGCCTATGCCCACGGTTTTGGGAACCGTGGGAAACCGAGGCATTGAGATAGGTCCCCAGCCTATACCCATGGTTTTACAATCCGTGGGTAAAGCTTTATTTCAACCATGTCAAAGCCATATTTTTTCCCACCACACTATCAAAGCCTTATATCCGTGGTTGAACCTAAGTCACAAAACCATTTATGTGATTATCCAATGATATATATAAATCTTATATCTTTTCTATGTTTTAATAAATATAAATTTTATCATGTATAATAAACATATGAATTTATTTCCATGGTCCAATAATATCATTAAATGAAGATCAACTACCATGAAACCATGGTCTTGTGATTCTATTACACAATAATTATTCTCCCTCCATTCGTGAAGATCACATGTCCCATGTTTTGGATATTTTTGAATCAAAATTCACTATTTTCATTAATTTTGGAATATTTAAACTATAATATTTCTCTTTAGATAATATAGATCATGAACCTCTATTACATAACCCACAATCATCAATTTAAACATTCTTTTGGCCTCTCTAAACAGTTTTAGTGTCCACACAAGACTTATATGTTTCTTTGATTACTCCAAGTGTCATTTAAGTATACTTGGTGATACTTTGATCTATCTAATACATAGAATGTCTTATACAATCTTATGTATCAAATAAACTCATCTATGTTGTGTATTATGATTTTCATCTAGAAATATATCCATATTGCTAGTTGTGATACACAAAAAATTAATTCAAATTAAATTTTCTTCTCTATCATGAAGATGATATGCTTTTATTTTTATCCCTGACTCCAAGTTGGGTTGTGTTTTACCCATATATATATATATATATTCACATATATCTATCACTTCCTATGATTTCTTGTTTTACCGAATGCAATAACCACAATTTCTTCATGACATGTTTCTTTTACTTTATATCACTACCTTTGGAACATCTATTGTTGTTCATGATACCTATCATTTCTCTAATCACATAAAACGGAAAATCGTAACATGTACTATGATATCTCTCCAATCATTATTATCATCTATTGTATCGAGTTTTCATAATTAACTATTTCCTGACTTATGATATGTTATTCCCTATCTCTATATGCAATATGAATCATGATATTGTTACAAACCTTTCTCTGATTTTCCTAAAATCAGTTATGTCCCATAATTTTTTCTCATCTGTCTAGCAATAACACTCAGTCTCATGTTTTTCTTTACATCATCCTCCAACTTATCCTTTAATTGATTCACTTTATCTCTACTGTATTGAACCACTATAGTGGGAAAATTATTCGAATGGGTACTTTTTCTTATAAGAACTTCTAAAAACTTCATGGAACCATTAAAAATTTTATATTCTTACTCATAAAATCTACATATTTAGTCTACTTTCAATCAATTTAAAAATCAATGTGTGGAAAGAAAAGAGACTTTATTAGCACTGTGGGTGCTAACTTTAGTAGAGAGAGATATAATTGAAGAAACGAACCATGAAATTTTATATTTCTACTTAATTCAAGAGTTATAGTAGAAAGAGAAAATAAAGATATACAATTATAATAACCAGGATAGAGCTCCTCCTTGGGAATGATCCTTGTTGTGTGCATCGAGTGTCAAAGAGAGAAGCCACCTCACCAGCCCATATACTACCAGTATAACTACTAATAATTAAATTCCAATCTCTAACCCACTACCTTACCAGATTTATTATCCCTTATCAACCCAACTATCATAACAAACTAATAAAGATTGAAATAAAAAACATCCCTCCCCCACATCTAACCCCAATTACCACACATGAAAACATAAATAACCCCAAAACTTTGATATCATTGACAACCCCAACCCGTCCCACATTCCCAACATTTCCCCCATGTTGAAAAATTACCTTGTACCTAATGTGGACAACGAATACTAGTTTCATTCCTTGAGCCTCCAATGCAATTTTTCATCACAAGGCATATTTTGTACTCTCTAACCTCTATATGGAAAGTTTTTCTACATTAGGATGTGTTGGTGTTTATGGAAGAAAAGATAATTTTGAACCCATGGTTGAAAAAAACTATTTCCATGGAACTTAGTAGCTAAAACATCAACACCAATTTTCTTGAATTCACATTGATCACTAGCAATACAAGAATCTCATTCACTAGATATTCCATTTAGCACGAGTTGTAGAACAAATTAAATCTTCAAATAAGTACTTATCTATACATCATGAAAACCATTTTCTTTCATTTTCAAATTTTAATCATTAACTAAAATCCCACTGGAAATGTTTTTAATCTAATAACTGGATGAAATAGAGTGACTATAAGAAAATTCTTCTGTAACATCCCATAATTTCATAGAGATAAAAGTTTATGGATCATTTTATTGGTACTCTTATCCATAATATTTAGGTTTTATATTCTTTTGGAAATATAAATCTCCATTAATGAGAAACAAACTCACTATACTGACTACTACAACACTCACATGACGTAATTTTCTTCATCAGGATATTGAGATCATCTTCTCACTGTACCAACAAAAAAATCCAAATTCTCCCTAACAATTTCCAACACCAAGGGTAAACATAGGTAAATTAATTTTACCTATAAAGAAAATACATTCCAATTACTTTTCTTGGACAACACAACCCTAAAAATAAACAAAGATTCAACCAACAATTCCATAAGGCTTTTCTTCCACTACTACAGATAATAAGTCCAACATTGATGCCAAATTTTTCCATTAAGAAACTGCCTATGTTGTTGGTATAATGAGTATAATATCATAAACCACCCAAAATAAACTCCTTTTAAAATATAACTAATATTTAATGAAAACCATATAGATATAATCCAACCCCTATCAAAGGAAGTCTAAGAGAAGCAATCCTTTTAACTACAGTAGCCTTCACTTCCAAATTAGAAAAATAATTTTGAACACAATGAAACTCCTCTCATTGTGACGGTTTTTGTACCACCACCTCATTCCATCACCAAAAATATTCAACTATAAGAACACCCAATATCTTTTCTTCCAAAGGCAGTGAACACAAACCATGTTCAAATTTCTTATCCATACCAATATGAAAATACATATTTGTTATTGTTCCTCTTTGAGAAATTCTCCAAGCTCTCTCGTAGGAAAGTAGGGAATTTTTAATGGAACTTATGAACGTACTAAAACCAACTCTACCAATATCTAATCCATCTTCCTTGGAAGTTCTACTATCGATCACTTTCATAAAAATTCATTTGACTCCTACATAAAAAAGATTCTCATTCACCTTTTCAAAATCATCTTCAACTACACTTCAAACTACATGTATCAAACTAGAAAATGTTTCTTGAAATAAGAAGAAGTAGTTGTGGAATCAACCTATATTCCAAACCATTACTTTATAACTGAAGGTTTGGTCTTTCCTGTTACTTTCCTAGTAAGAAAAGTTGGTCAGAGACCAGAAACGCACCACTCCTCCTTGCCATGCATCCAATGTGACGATATTTCTTCAGTTTTCTACAACCATACATTCTCTGAGCATTAGTACTCAACTATTAATGTTTCATCTTATCTAAAAAATCCTATATAGTCAAAAATTTACATTATATACTCTCCAAGGATGATCTAATGACAACTAATCTATTATTCATCATCAATAATCTTTTTAGGGTCATCCTCTCCTCTCGACTTACTCTAAATGGTCAGTTTGTTCCAAACATCCACATAGTGAATATAATGATCTTAAAAACAATTCCATATCAGATTAAAAATTAGAAAATTATGTTGATGAAGGAGAAAAATATTCTAATTGCAACTTCCTTAGTGGTGGTCATGACATACAATAACGATAGTTCCCTAAAAAAGTCACCAAATGTCAGCACTATGAGTGCTCACAGGAGGGGAGAGAGAAAATTGAAGAAACTAATCACATCATAGTATATTTCTTATAGATTTTAGAGTTATGGTAGTAAGAGGAAATAATTATGTAAAGATATAATAACCAAGAGAGACCACCTCTTTGGGCTACCACCTTGTTGTGTGCATCGAGCGATGGAGAATTACCACATCACTAGCCCACCTACTTCCAATAGACTTACTACCAAGTAAATTCCAAAATAATTGATATCTAACTCACCAATTTCCTATATTTAGGATCCCTTACCATCACAACTATCACATCAAAATAATAATGTGAAAAATAAAAAATATCCCTCCCCATCAGCTAAACCCATTACCCGCACATGACTGCCCCAATAGACCTACACCAACTCTATCTCTGACAACCCCAACCAGACCCACATTCCTAAAAACGTTGAATAGAATTATACGACATGATTTAATCGATATATGTGATATTACCATCTTTAAGTAAAATCTCCATCACAATTATTTATGTGTAGCACAATATGCCCATATCGTTATCTGTGATTTGTTTCATAACATCCAGTATCCACTCTCACTGTCTTTGATCCCTGGTCCCCCTTTTGACCATTTTTTCTCCCATTTCAATAGACTTTTTTTACAATATGTATTAAAATACATGGTCCAAAATCCATTTTTTGTGTCTTATTAAATATTTTGATCCTTTTCAAATAAACAGTTGTGAGCTGTGATAATGCCCTCTTGCAGGTTTTGTTATATTCATATTGCAAGTTCTGATATAAAGCATGGTTCAACTCTCTTTAACATTCTGTTTTATTTACACATGAGTTATAGGTATATCATCACTTATGATAATTACTCAAATATGTCATCTTCCTCTTATTTAAGAACTATATTCTTTATCAAATTCCTTTCAATAAACTTCACCATGATTTAAAATCATTATCATCACTGATAGGTATATTGATAATCTATTCATAAAACCCTATTCTTGGAGGAAAACAGAGGATTAAAATGTGAAAGGGTAAATTTTTAAGTGTATTTTTGGTTTTTTTGGCTGTATATATCATGTTATGAGGGAAATTACAGGTAGCTAGTTAGCATTCCTACTTGTTGGAGGATATGACCTTGCCCTTGGGGAGCATTTCCTAGAGACTTCCATCTCGTTATTTTATTCCTATATTTCTTATAGAATTTTCTATTCCATTACTATGGATATAGAGTTTAAAGTTGATTTCATATCCTTGTTCTATATTTCCCTCTTAGTTTCTTCTATTTTCTGCACACAAGCACCTAAGGTTCTATCATTTCAGGTCTTCCTTCGAGTTTTACTAACACAAGGGGATGATTTTCAAAAATAGAATGATGGGTTGTAGAAATGAAAAGGATGTATATGGAAGGTGGATAATACCACTAAAATTATTCCTCAATGATATATATAACATTTTTTCTATCAGTGTGAGTCACAGTAGTCCATGCAGGCACAAACATGAACTGCAACTGAGTTTTCCGATGAAAAAATCTCTTAATTCTTTAAAGATTTTGACTATAGAAGTAATAATTCTCGGATTTACAACATATAAACATGATTGGTGAAAAAAATAGAAGATCACCTACCATTATAAGAAACGTGATAAAGAAAATTTTGTTCCTCACTCGATTTGTGAAGGACGTAGAAAGGTGAAGGACACTATTTGTCAAGATTATAGACTTGAATAAGCATGGTGTTTAAGAGAAAATGACCTCTGGGAGGACTTACAATGTATTACTAGGTGAGATAACTTACCTTCTGTTTCAATTATTATCCCATTGTTTGGATTATGATATGTATTTCAACATTCTTAAAAATCACAGTCATTCTTGAGTTTTAATTGCACAACTCTATTTTGATGGACCTATACAATTTTGGTTTTTATCTTTTCCTTCTACTATAGCTCATATCTCTTGGGATGATTTTAAGACAAAATTTATTTGTAAAAAACATGGCTTTTCTCCATGACATGGTAGAAATTTTCAAACCATTTTGGATAATGCATTCCTTCAAGGAGCCATGATATAATATATATCCACTTGGCATTTTGGTTCAATGGTCTCAACAAGAATCACAACATGTTAACATCCACCATGATGTGGTCGACCCTCATCGTGTCTCTAACCACGGTGAATTCCTTGGATAAAAAAATCATGGAGATTTCAAATATTAGAAATTTTTTTTATTTAGAGAAATTATGACATATTCCCTTAATCCATGTCGTTTCCCCTATAAATATTAACATGCTATGACATGGTAATTGGATTTACACATAATTTTGAGGAAAATCATCATAGACCACGATGTGGTTATATAACCAAGATCTTGGCTCTCAATAGGGGTGTCCATTGGTTGGGTTGGGTGGGGTTTTGGAGAATTTTTCACCCAACCCAATCCAAATTAGTTGGATTGGGTTGGGTCATGACATAAACATTTTTCAGTAATGAACCAAACCAACCCGACCCAAAGTGGGTCAGGTCAGGTTTGTTGGGTCAAGTAAAGAAATATTATAATAAATAATAACCTTAAAGCTGTAAAAAATTGATTAAATAAAAATTAAAAAATTTAGAACATTTAAGATCTTCCAAATAGAAACATACCAACAATCCCCATTAACTTCAATTCAAAATTATAAAACATTTTACTTAAAAACAGGAAATACAACATCACATGGAGGACAAAATCCATTTCTATCAACCAAATAAAATTACATGTAAATAATTTAAAAATATATTATTCATGTCCTATAAAATGACCTATAATCTGTATTATCAAACAAATAAAACATAAATTCAAATAATCATGCATCTAAACAAATTCCACAAACATTTCTGTTATCCAAAAAAATTCAAATAAAAAAATTCAAAAAAATTGGTTATATTTATTTTGACATCAAATTTATTTTATTTTGATATTTTATAGGTCATAAAACAAACTAAACATTACAAGTAACTATTAAATTCAATAAATATTACCTATTTGAGTTGTGATAAGAGGGGAGTGGAGTGCCTGACCCCCAGAAGAAACAAATTAAGGCTTGGTTACATAGATTTGGTTCATTGTTTTTCGAAACCATGACCCGAACCAACCTGATCCAAATTAACTTAAGCCTTTATTATCACGTGTGTAACCCTACCTAACCCGATTGGGACTGGTTGGGTTGATTATGTTAGGTAGGGTTAGGACACCTTTGGTTCTAGAAAAAAAATTGAACTTCATCATATCATTTAATCACCTGCCTTAGATCTAATAAAACTAATGGGTTTCATAGGATGTCACTATGCCCTCATATAGAATAGGAATACACAAAAACCATTCAAAGATCAAATGAGTGTAGAATTAGTGAGATGAATTAAGAAAACCATAAAATAAGCATACCTCACAATCTGTGATTGTAATATTTTCTAGTAGTGAGTTTAATCGAGTCCCATTTATAGTAACCAATGAGTTCTTGCCTCAGAAGATATTCACCAGTCACTAAAATCACCAAAATTTTAGATATAACCTCTTCTCCAAAAAGGTGTTCTATAACCTCCTTCTTGAAGGAAAATAGAGAAAATGATATTTGAGAGAGGTTTTTCTAATAGATAATGAACTCCAATGCATAGTATACAATAAGAGTATCAAAAATCTTCTCATTAGAGAAATGTCTTGTTGTTTCATTTATAAAGGAATATAATATACGAAACATAAAAAAAGTCAACCCACGGACCTAGACAAACCTTTGACCATTAACTCATGTCATAAATATATAATTACCCTAATGATGAATGGAATGTCTCTCCTAATACCACTTTATAATAATTATATGCCCATCTTGATACATAAAAAAGAATAAAAAATGAAGAATATCCTCATATGAATTTATTGATTATTTTTCTCTAACATCATATATGTGAACTACTAATGATGGAAATGATTTAGAAATAACATTTTTTGGTGAATAAGTGAGGAACACCATAGAAATCCCATGTTAATGATGAACATTATAAAAGATTTTGGATGAAATGGTGACTGACAAGTGGCCTTAATATTTTTGGGTGAAAAGGCGCCTCATTAGTTGACAAAAAATCTCAGGTGCAAGAACATCATTTTTTAGATACAAAAAGATAGGAGATACGATGCCGGATTTAGTGGACCCAAAGTCTAAGTGATATGGAACCAAAAAATTTAGACTCAAAATACAAATAGACGTAGTGCCTAACTTTGTGGACCCAAAAAATTGATTTTGTAGAATAAGATATAAAATAATTAATTTGGTTGGGCTAAAAGCTCAGCATGACACCTTCTCTTGTCCTTACTTCACTTGAATTATATGAATGTGAAATTATCAACATATTCTTATTTATCCACTTACACATAGTTCTAATCAGATTTAAAATCATTCCCTTTCTCTTATATTTAACTTTTGGTGGGTACATCTAGGATTGTGTAAATTGAATCTTTTTGTTCAGTGTATCCTCCCATTATATTATCTTCACATAATATCAATATATTTTCCCCCTATATATGATCTTTTACAAAACCTACTATGTCGGGTTCTTTAATTTGGATGAAATGTTTCAAAAATTGGTTCCACCTCATATCTCTACCAACTCACTATATGCTCAACCACCATTATCTTTAGCTACTAAAACATCATTATCCTAATGTTTAAAATTATTCACTCTCTTGGATACGTATAAATTCATATATGATTAACCCAAACCTCCCTAGCTTTGTGACCTTGTTATACAATAAAAAAAACCTTATTGTTAGTAAATTTTAACTTGATCACACCATCTTCTTTATGATGCTCCCACAATCTATAAGTATCTTACATTCATTACCTGTGTTCATCAAGAGAAATTTTATCCCTCATATAATATAGAGGATCAAGAAACTCCCATAATCCACTAACATCAATAAATAATTATTAATCTTAAGACACCGATGATCTTAATATTTTCCTGATTTACGACCATTCTCTATCCATTCTTCAAGACCACCTATCCAACATTCTTGCAAATTTAGAATTGAACCCCACTATTTCATTTTTTTAGAACATGAAAACCAATATATTTCTTCATGTATCATATAGATTGTGTTCCTCCTTTATATAACCCATGATCTTCACTTCATTTTAAGTATTCCACATAGACCCTCTCATAACCTTCACCACCCATGCATGCTTTGCATGATTCTTGGATTTCTCTAAGCTTAATTTAATGATCTTTGATAATAATTTGATCAATAGAATGCATCATAGAACTTGTACACATTCCATACTAAATTAACTCATCTAAGTAGCATACAAAAACTCATCCAATGTTATGCCATATCCCACACTGGGATATAAAAGTTTTCAATTAAACATTTATTTTCAATTATGAACAATGATATGCTATTATCATTATCTATGGTTCAAATTTGGGAAGCATTATGACTTTTTTGATTTCCACATTTTTCTAATGATACTTGAAATTATTTCTGATATTTCATGCAACAACTAAACCTTCTCCATCACCATTCAAATTTCCTCTATATTTATTCCTATGGAATATTCTATTGTTACTGGTGATATCCCTCATTGAAGTGTTCTCATGAAACACAACATTGAAAGTTGTACCACATATCTACCCAATAACTTTCTTGGACAAGTCTTTTGTTATATAAAATCTACATAGATGCCTCTATCATTGAGAGAGATAGAAATGTTCCACAATCTTCCATCCCAGTAAGGAAGAAATATTCTATATAGAATCTATTGGGGTATCAGGATGAGTTTATTTATATTCTTTCAAAGTAAATGCAACAAAAATAGAAGACTCCATTTTAATAGATATGAAAAAATTGAAAAATAAAATGAAAGAAATTAAATAACACAACCGATTTATGTGGTTCAAACCTTTTGGACCTACTCCACGACAAGAAAACCACCAAAATTTCTTATTATTATGAAAAATAAAATAGAGTTCATACAAATAGAGAATAAAAAAAACGAAAACCACACACGTGGACTGGAGAAACTAACTAAGAATAGGGACCTCATCACCCCAAGAGCCAGTGGTGAACTCTACCTCGGAGATAGCAATGTATTCCCCCAAACCGGATAGACTCACGCACACAACCCCGAGAACCAAACTAAAAAAGAAAACAAAGAAGATCATACAGTGAAGATGCTGAAAAAAAAATAAAGAAATATATTACAAAACCCGAAGCATCGAAGGAAATATGAATCTTCTCGAGTTGGGGGATCTTGAACATGAAGTGCTCCATAGGGAGCTCACAAAACATGAGCTCTCTATTGGAGTATACCACTGGAACGAGGAAGAAATGATAGTGTGGAAGTTATGGCGGATCTTATTTATGGAATGGAGATAGGGAAGAAGGGTAAAGAACTGTGAATCACCAGAACTCAAAAAAAGAAGTTCCAAAATGAAATAAAGGTAGAGTAGGCAGTGAGGCAACATGCTAGTGGCAGGCGTAGCTGGCGAGGCAGGACATATAGATGACAAAAAGTGATTGAAATAATCTCAAATCTAGGATGGTGTAACAAAAATTAGATAAGGTAGGACATAAGGAAGTAGAAGAATGAAAGGGAGGAAATGGGTAAGGATCGCCAGGAATCAAATAAACACATAAAGGTGAAATCAGAGCCATCCAATCATCTCTCATCTATGACCAAAAGACCAACGGATCACTAGGGTGGCATGGTTATAAAAGCAGGCCAGCGATTCATCAGCCTGATTTAAATAGCTCAACAAAATATCCCTGTGCGCCACAGATCAAGTGGAGGCCCAACAACACATAAGGCCCAAATAGAGGCCCAATGCAGAAATGGTTCAACAATAAACAGATCCCATCACAAAAAAAAAATTCATAATAAAAAATCAATCATTTTTTCATGAAAAACATTAATATTATTTTAATTATGAAAACCAAAATTAAAAAATATCTACCTTTTCCAAATTAAAATGAAAAAAAACACAGATAATGTTCTTACAACCTAAGTAACCTACTAGTGGGTTAAGAAAGTTTTATTCAATAGAAGATAAACTTAAGTCTACTGAATCCTCCTAGTATGCATTCACTTAGCGTTTTCTATAGTGGAACATGGATTTTTCATACCCACTATTCTACTACTTAATTCTAAAACATGATTAGAAGGTAAACTAAATAAAAAACCACATTAAACAGAGCTTATCCAAATTGATTTAATTTCATTTGAAAACAATAACTCCTAAGCATGTAAATTACTAAAAATAAGATAACCTTTCTTGGCGGTAAAACAAACTGAACAATGAAAAAAATAAAAGCTCATAATTTCATAGTAACAAAGTAGTAGAAAAAACTCACAACAACCAAAAAACATGAATTCACAAGGAAACACTCCATCTAATCCCAAACAACATATACCAGTCGACACAGAACCTTTTATCCCAACTGGGTTCCCCCATAAAGATAAGTGGGGACAATCCAAGGATCACAAGAAAAAAATCATAGTATCTATGCCTATTTCTAACAAAGGGTTGCAAAAAACAACTAAAGAACTTCCTTAGTGTCATAATTTGGGCATACAAAATGGTATTGAGCCACTCATTCTCTATTTTTTGAATTGTGAAAATACCTTTTTATATTTCCAGTATTTCCACACTCAAAACACATGAAACTCTTAATCTGGTTCTTATCATTTCTTTATTTAGTTTACATAGGTCCCTTAGTATACATTAACTGAGGTTCATTTTTAACACCATTAAACTCTTCCTTAAATCTATTTTTTTGAAGATACCAAGATAAAACAACAGACTTAACTTCCTCTAAAGTAATAGAAACCTTACCAAACATCATATATTTTTTTAATGAATTAAAAAAATCATCAAGAGAATTCAAAAGAATTAAATATTGATCCCCATCTTTAACATCTATGTAAATATTATCTATATCCAAAAAAACATTAATAAAATAATCAATATGATCTCACACAGAAGATCTAGAAGTTATCTTAAAATTATATAACCACATCTATTTATACAGATTCCCAAGAAAATATTTGGTCATATACAAATGTTCAAGATTAATACAAAATAGATTTAGCCGTAGTTTCATGTGAAACTTCACACAACACTTATCTCCTAAGGTTAACAGAAGAGTGTAATGAGCCTTTTCTAGTATACTAGGTTCGACATCAACTAAAGAAGTGGTGGATTGACCATTGGATGAGATGGTCACTACGGGTTCCTTATTACCGTGCAAATCATCTACCAGTCCATTATGGACTAACAATGCATGAATTTTTACTCTCCATAGACCAAAATAATTTTATCCACTAATTTTTTTTGATGTAAAATTTAATAGAAATTATTAAAATGATTATAGGATATAGTACCACTTTTTGGGGTATTTGGATGAGTTTACTTATATTCATTCAAAGTAAATTCAATAGAAATAGAAGAATCATTTTTAACAGAGATGAAAAAAATAAAAATAAAATGTAGGAAAGTAAAGAACATAGTCGATTTACATGTTTCAAATATTTTGGTCCCACTCCATGGAAAGAACACCACCACATATTTCTTATTATTATACAAAAAGAAAATAGAACACATACAAATAGAGAAGAACAAAAGAAAGGAAACCAAACATGCAGACCATAGAAACTATCCAAGATCAGGGACCTCGTCACCCTAAGAGCCAGTGGTGAACTTTGGATGAGAGTTAGAAATGTGATCCTGTGAACATGATGGACTCACACACACACCCCTAAGAACCAGAACAAAAAAGAAAAAAAAAAGAAATCATATAATGCAGATGCTAAAAAAAATAATGAAACAAATTACAAAACCAAAAACATTGAAGGAGATATGGATCTGCCTAGGTTGAAGGATCTTGAACATGATGTAGTCCATACGGAGCTCATGAGACCCAAGCTCTACACCAGAGTATACCATCAAAATGTGGGAAGTCATTATGGTGTGGAAGCGGTGGGGGATATTCTTTCTAGAATAGAGCCAAGGAAGAAGTATGAAGAACCACAAATCACAACACCTCTAATAATGAAGGGGAGAAATGAAATAAAGGCAGAGAAGGCAGTGAGGCGACAAGTTGGTGGCAGACACAGTAGGTGAGGCAGGACAGATAGATGACATAGAGAGCTTGGAAGAATCACAAATCTAGGCTTGTGTAATAAACAGAAGATAAGGTGGGACACACAATAATAGAGGAATGAAAGGGAGACAATGGGTAAGGATCACTAGGAATCAAAAAAACATAGAAAGGTGAAACATGAGCCTTTTGATCATCTCTTATGTATGTCCAGTAGAACAGTGGATCACTAGGGTGGCATAGTAGTAAAATAAAGCCAATGACTCATTGGATTGAGTAAAGCAACTCAAAAAATAGCCTAGAATCCCATAGACCAAGTGGAGTCCTAGCAGCACACAAGGCCCAATGGAGGCCCCAAGCACAAACAATTAAAAAAATAGAGTCCAACACAAAATGATTTTTCATAATTTAAAAAACAATAATTTTTTTCATGAAAAACTTTAAATTGATTTTAATTATGAAAACCAAAATTAACAGAATCAACACTCCCATATAGATAACTCTTCCCCTAGCTTGGTCTCTACCATCAAACAACCAACTACCCATATATTCTTGATGAACCATCTATTCCCCATTTATAACTTCCCAACTCTCCATTTAGTTTTTTATTTACAATAATTCCCCCAGTAAAGACATAAAACATGACCCCCAATACCATTACCCTATAATGATAACCCCTTTGATAGGTAAGTTGATTGGGTGGTCAGATCCCATGGCATGCTGGTTTCCCATTGAGATCCTCCTCATTCATATCAATACCCACCCCTTGTTTTTCCACCTTGTCCTCAAGGTGGGAGTTTGGGAAATGGAGAGAAGTCATGTAGTCATTTTCCCAAGTATCTTTTTTAGAAGTTTTTCCTTTCTATAGAACCATACACTAAAGGATATTTTTTGGGTTTTCAAACCATTCTCTGTATCCTCCCCATAATCAATAATTACAATGGGAAGGGTACTGAGGAAGCAGTGTGGTCCAATAGCTTATAGTAGTTGGGACACATAGAAAACTAGTTGTATCCAGTTATGGCCTAGTAATGTATTCCTATAAGAGACAACACCCACTTTCCCTTCAATTGGAAACAATTCATGTTATGGGGTGAAGTGTGTGCAAACATCAGTAAAAAAACAACACGGAAGGAAAGACCAATGATTTATTATCAATAGATTAATGTAATTAAATAGAATCACAACAATAATGGAAGGGAAATGGAATTGAGGACAAGAACATGATGATTAATGTGCTTTGGTACCTTTAGAACCTACTACATAATATAAAAACCACCCCACACACACCAATTTTATTAACTGCTCCAAGAAATAATCCCTCGTTACAAGATATAGGTAAACAATGAACAAAAAATGAGAAACAGAAGCAACAAAATAGAAGGAATTAGTTTAAAGAAAAGATTAGAATCCTGGACAATTGGCTAAGAATCCATATCACTTCAAGGAGGTCTTTGTCACCAAAAAACGACCCCATTGTGTAGTAGATCTTTGTCAAACACTAGATCTATGTCACACAGTAGGTCATCGTCACACAACATCTCCTCTTCATGAAGATCCCATATTTGAATCACAAAGAACCTCCTAGATATGGATCGTGAAAGGTGAAGGAACCCACTGTCGAAGCTCCACCAGAGGCATCACACTGCCGGAGTACACTGAAGATAATCGGGAACCAAGATTGACCACCGTGATGAACTGATCTAGGGTTTGAGGGCCAGAAACTAAGAGCATAGCACACTACCTAGATCCTGCATGAGAATACAATGCCCAACATTGAGGAGAAGGAAACCCTTGTTGATATATATGTTGATCTCACTGAAATCCCTCAACCACTACAAGTAAATTTCTCAAATATCTTCAAAACTGAACCAGCCGTAGGGGTGATGAAACCCCATACAAAGCTTAAACCACCAAACGACACGACCATAGAGAGGATTCCATGAAACAAGGATGAAGAACCTACCCAAAAACACCCGAATAGAATGACCAACCTTAAAAAAAGATGGATTGAGAAGATCAATAGGGCAACCAACTCAATCAATGATAAGGAGTGAAGGAAAAAATGGAATTGACACATGGGATAGTTCCATGAGGAGTAGGCCAACAGTAATCAACCCAAATAAAATAATCCCAACTGAGAATACCCATATCCATAGAGATAATATAAATGAGAAAATTAATTAATAAAAAAACACATGTGTAAAACAATTAATTGTAGTATAGAAAATATGAAAAGTCAATATAAAAAAAATTAAAATACCTAATTTCCCAAATCTATAACTTTTTATTTGAAATTGTCCATGTTCTTTCACATAACCTATCAATTGAATCAATCAATTATTCTAAACAACCTAAACATAAGATGACCATCATTAAACAGTGCTAGTCAGACTTTACACTACTTATGTCCAAAATTTGTATCAATGTTACACACACTTTCCCTCATCAATCACATCTATGATACTACTAAAACATGATCATAATTAAAAATTCTAAGCATAATTGTATAAAATGAACTAACTTTCACATACATGAGTTTCCCATTTCACATACCCCAACTTTCTGCTGGTCACATGCCAACCAGAGGTTCCCAGGACAGCTCCAGTGCCTGTAAAACACCAATAAACCATTAATTACCCATCCTCAAAGAAAAAATAGCAATATAAGTTATGAACATAAACTCAAAATGAAATTTTTTATATGAAAAATAGTATCCGTAAAGAAAAAACAACCCATGAAAATGAAAGAAAACAAGACTCAGACCAAGCAAGTGAATCACTCCACCGGAATCTAAAATAGACCTAGAAAATTCTCCACCTATGAAGAAGACACTTCCTAGAACCATGAAACAAGGGGAATTAACATCCTAACCTAGAACACAGTATAACCCATACAACCCTGGTCTTAAAGGCCAAATCATAACTATTAAAGAAAAAAACCAACATGTAAGGGTAGCCTCCTACCAACCTAATAAAAACCACCTTAAATCATTCCAACCAATGACATTAAGAACCTAATTCCCAAGTACCCTTCCAATGTTGTCAAATAGATACCAAAAACACCATCATAAAGTCTGGTGGTCACCCAATCATCTACCCATGAACCTGCTTCTCTAAACACTGCCCAAGACCTCACCATCCTCACACCTAGTTACCTCTTGAGAAGATCAACCCTCCTAGGACACGAAGAAGGAAACAAAAAAAATTAGGAGTTGAACCCACAACTCTGCCCCTCGTAGCAGACTATAAAAACTATACAACATTAGCATCATCAAAACCAGAGTCAACTACATTAGATTTATCCCCATTACCCTTTCAACCATTTTTTTGGACAATAACTTTTAAAGTGACCTGGTTTACCACACTGATAGGACTTTAGAGTCTTAAACCGACTCGAACCTTTACTTATACCCTTATCACTACTCTTCCAATGACTCTTATTATCTTATCCACTCATGAAATTGATCCCCCTTACTCGGATCTTAACCCATTCTTAGTCTGCAATTATTTTGAAAGAAGAGATGACTTAACCTCTTTTAGGGTTTGATATTCTCTACCATACATCATAGTTTTGACTAAATAACTATAATTTTTGTCAAGAGAAATTAAGAGGGTCATTGTTTGATCCTCGTCATCGACTATTATATTTATAATGGAATGATAAAACATTGTTTTTTTAAACTCATCAAGATGGTATTTGATAGAAGCACCATATTTCATCTTACAAGTAAACTTGTGATTTTTTATAGAGTTTTTGAACCAATGAAGCAGTCATATATAATTTCTCAAATTTTAGCCAAATATCGACATCGGTGGAATTAGAGGCAACCCCCCCCCTAAGGAATTTATCTCCTAAGGAAAACAAGAGAGAGCTATGTTATTTGACTAGAAAATCATAGGGGAAATCTATATATTCAGTACTAGTCTTCTCAATCTCATTTATAGTTGCAATTGGTTTATTAGGCCCATATAGGGCATATATTAAGCCATGATGTACAAGAAATACTTTCATATTAATCCATCATGGGTTAAAATAATTTTTGCTATCGAATTTCTCAATTTCATACCTCGTCATGGAAATGTTTACCTATAATTTAGATGTTGAGTTCTTAAAAAATACACTAAGATTATGCCCCAACAAATGACTGGTCCCTTGGGTAAACAATGCTTTGCTAAAGGGATATGAGATGTAATGAAATCATCCACGATATAATGTCTTTAACACATAGAAATTATTTGAGACTATTGTGATTTAAGAGTGAGTTAATCTTTTCCAAAATAAATCCAATATATAGGATTGTAAAATAGAGACAACAATATTGAAAAATAGTGATAGAAGATTGTATATAGTAGGTATATTATGCTAATTCGGGGGTAGAAATTTATAATTCTTGGACAAACAAATCATAGAGTATGTGATACCACATGTTATGGGACGTAGTGTGTGTAGACCAAAGTAACACAATAACCTAGAAGCCTTGAAAAATGATTTATTGTCAACAGATTAATTCAAGTACATAGAATCACAACAATAATGAATGATAAATGAAACAGAGGACAAGAAGAAGATGGATTACATGATTTGGTCCCTTTAGGACATACTACACAACAAGAACAACACCCAATGCACACAAATTTTATTTAATGACCAATGAAACAAAAACTGGTTACAATATGTAGGTAAACAACGCATAGAAAATGTGCATCATAAGAAAAAACATATAAGAGATTGGGTTTGAGAAAATTTTACAACCTCAGAAAAATTTTTAGGCATCCAGATCACTTTAAGGTGGTCCTTATTTCTAAAATAAAACCTTATAATGTTGAATATATTTATCAGGTCCCCAATATACGACGCGTAGTAGTTCGATGCCGCACAACAACTCCTCGTCGTGAAGATCCCATATCTGACTCTCTAAGAACCTCCCAGATCTGGATCATCGAAGCTGAAGGAACCCACTGTTGAAGCTCTACCAGAGGCGTCACACCACCAGAGTATACCATAGATCGTCAAGAACCAAGATTGACCACCATGATGAACCGATATAGGGTTTGAGGGCCAACAACTAAGTGTCCACCACACTAGTAAACCATTTTGTGAGAATCCAATGCTCAATGTCATAGAGGAAGCAACCCTTATTGACATATATGAATATCTTGTTGAAATCCCTCAATCGTTTTAAGAAAAATTTCAAATCTCTTTGGACCCAAACCATCCACAAGGGTCATAAAACCCATTTTAGAGATTGAACCGCCTAACAACATGACCATAGAGATGATTCCACAAAATAAGGCTGAACAGACTTCCCAAAAACACCCAAATAGAATGGACAACCTCACAAATAGAAGGATGTCCAGGATCAATAGGGTGGTCAGCTCAATCAATGTCCATGAGTGAAAGAAATAATAAAATAGTATTTCCATGCTGGACAAGGCAATGAGGAGAAGGCCAACAATACTCAGACAAAATTAAACAAGCCCAGCTAAGAATACCCATATTTAAAGAGACAATATAATTAAGAAAAATAATTAATAAATAAACACATGTTTAAAACAATTAATGGAAGTATGGAAAATAGGGAAATTTAATATGAAAAACTGATATTAAAATGCCTAATTTCATAGTACATAATATTGGGAATATAGTTTCCAGTTAATTCTATATTTGGTGTCGGACCCATTCATTCATAGATTCACCCATATATGATCCCCCAATTCATATTCTACCTCATATCACTGACGATTGGAATGATTGATCATAATTTATTATTCATGGGGAGATTTTCATAGAGTTGTTTATGGGCCTCATTTCAGTTAATCGAGGCTGTAACTATAACTTCCACCAATGTTTCCCCTTTTGAATAGTGGAAAACATACTAGGGTTGGTGACCATACACTACCTCAAATGGGGTCTTTCTAGTTAATGTATGGAAGGATGTATTGTAATTGTATTCAGCCCAATCCAATTGTTTTATCCACTACTAAGGATGATTTTATAAAAAAACACCACATGTAAGCCTCTGAACACTTGTTGATCACCTCCCATTTTCCATAAGTTTGGGGGTGGAATGAAGAGATAATTTCAATGTTTTCATGTAATTTGAATAAATCTTACCAAAAACTACTAGTAAACATTGGTTCCCTTTCACTAATCATCACTTGTGACATTCTATGCAACTATATGATTTCACTCATGAACATGTTGATAAGTATTTTTACTATAAATAGATTCTTAATAGGTAGAAAATGTGCATATTTTCTCATCCAATCCACCACCTTGAATACCACATCATACCCCTTATATTAGGACTCTTTCGTGACATTTTTTTCACAATGGAATGAGGGATAAGAAATGGGAAAAAATAATGAAGAAATGTTTATGTTCTAGTAGAAAATTAAAATAGGAAGAAGAAGATGAAGGAATAGAGAAATAGATGCTCTTAGAGAAGACCACTCTCTTGAAGCCATGGACATTCTCCCATGTAATGATCCCCTCCAACTTCCAAGATGATACTACTCAAAATTAATTTTTCCCCTATCACATGGCTAGCTCCATTATTTGATAAACCACATGCCAACCCTCAACCAACAACTACAACAAACTACTAACTACTAAGAATAAAAGTACATCAATTCCCCTTGGCAGTTACATAGACATCCCATATTCCTAAAAACTTCCATCCTCTATAAAAATCAATCGGTCTCGAAGGTAGACCTCAAATAGCTTTTCTCGATTGCTATAGCACTGGAATAGTAGCTCTGCAGACCCGGAATGGTAACCTCTGTTGTTAAATTTGATGGTGCCTTACTTTTCTCACCAAATAGAGTGGATAACTTCTATTCTAAAAAGAACCAAGACAATTGAGAAATTTTTCCACTATAATTCATGCTTTATAGGGCCAGATCAGTATAAAGGTTAGCTCTAAAAACAAAAAATTTACACACAATAGCTAGGGCTAAAGCACTGTTTTCCAACAATTCGTGAATTTCATCCAACCCCACCTCAACAAACACCATATCATGGAAAAAAGCATAAAACCTTTCCTATTTGGAATCTTAGAGAATAATTGCAACTTCATATTATAAACTAACTATTGTATCATAATTAGTTCTTTAAAAATTTGGAATACCTAATTAAATTTGCACAACTTCTCCACTGTTGGCACAAATTTTGTTATCTCTCTCTTGGGATGCTCGAGAAGTATTTTGTTGTACAACCCCTTTGGCTGGCTCTATTAAACATACATCAGTTCTGCAATCCCCCCCACATAGCTCATTACACTGTTCTGTAAATCGGGGGTAATCACTACCACAAAAATGAGTTTTCACAAAACCAAACTTTAACAACACTAAAAAAATGCTGATAAAGGGGTACCTTTATCAGTGCTTTATTTTAGCGCCGATAAAGGGTACTTTTAATAGTGTTAAAATAACACTGTTAAAAATACTCCTTTATCAATGATTTTTTATTAGTACTGATAAAGGTTATATTTCAATAAAATAGTTAAAAATGATATATTAATATATTAATATATAAATATATTTATATTTATATAAATATAATATATATTTTTTAAATATGTTTTAGATAAGTATAAATAGACATTTACACTTAATATATAATATATTTAGTGAAAATAACTTATAAAATATTTTAAAAATATTATTAAATAATAAATTTACTATTATTATCAAGTAATAATCATTCAATAATAATTTTAAGACAAAAAGTCAAAAAATTAATAAAAGATCTAAAATAAGTTGAAAACATAACTCAAACTTCAAACGACCATAACTTTTGATCTGGATGTCCATTTGAGCTCCAACACATATCAAATCAAATCTTGTGGTGATCTCTACGCACTAGAGATATAGGGGAATCCCTCTATCACATTTTTGAGGCCAAAAATGTTCTAAAAGGCCTCCAAAACCGAGTTTTTAGTTGAAATACTGATTTTTTTAAACATTTGATGGAATTTCAGCCTCGTTTAAGGGGGGTGGTCTTTTTTCCCCTTTTAGTGGGTACTGAATTTATTTTCAGGGATTACATTCATATTGATATTATGATTTTTGAAATTTTATCATTTTTCACAATGTACTGTTATTTATATTCAAATATATTACAATATATACATATTTTTTATATATTCACACACAAAAATTTAATTTTATAAATAAACAATTAAACATATTTATATATAAAATATATTTCTCAATATACAAGTCTTATATAATTAAAATCTAATATCCATTTTATTTAAAATACAAATATAAGAATATTTATCTACCTTTATAATGTGTGTGTGTGTGTATTAGTGTGTATCTGTATTAAGAATCTAATATATATTATCTATATATTCTAACATATGAATATATAATATATGTAAATATTTATAAATATGTATAATTATTCTTAGAGATACACATATATATAATATGTGTGTGTGTATTCATGTTGTATATATGTATTTATTTATTTATAAACACACACACAATAAAAATATTTTATAAATGCATTTAAAACAAATTTTATAAGCATATATTAATATAAAAATAAATATACAGATAAAAAATATAACTAAATATATATATATATATATATACATTAATATATATTAATATATGAATAAATATATAAATATATAAATATATAAATATATAAATATATAAATATAAAAATATACAAATATACAAATATATAAATATACAAATATACAAATATATAAATATATAAATATACAAATATGTAACTATATAAATATAAATATATATATATATTAATATGCAAATATATATATATATATTAACATATATTTATATATATTTATATTACTATAAATCAATATTAATATAATAATAAATATAACAATATATATATATAAATAAATAGATATATCATTAAACAGAGAATGAAACAAGATGAACGAGTGGTAATGGTGCAGGTGCGCAAGGGAGAGGACTTGGGTTCGAATCCAAGTGGAGGAAGGGGTGCGCGGGCGGGTGCAGGGGGGCCTAGCATTTTTAAAGGGTAGGGATGTGTGCCTAGCACTATTAAAGGGGTGGCATGGGAGTGTGTGGGTGTGGCTTCCTAGCACTGTTGAAAGGGGGTCATGCGCTGTTAAAAGGGGGTGGGTCTACCCTCTAATTTGCAGAATTATTTTTAAATTTTCTCACTTTTATCATCACTTTTTTTAGAACTGATAAAAGGAATCCCTTTTAATAAAGCCATGATTATCAGTTATTTTTTAGCGCTGATAAAGTATTTTTTAGCTCTGATAAAACAATATTTTGAAAATAGTGATTGTTCAGGTCCATCTTCCTCCAATCCATGACACTCTTGTATAGGTGGAATCAACCACTCCTTATAGTTCCCAAAATTCACCATTAGTGAAAGCTTAATAGCACCCATGTTGCACCCAAAATTTTATACTTCCATGGTAAAAAAAACAATTAAATATGTACTCCATACCCAAATTTTCCAGTAGTAGCTACATGTCATTTATAGTGCGATTTATTAGAAAGTATTCCTCTGCTTTTGTGATCCAACCCCAATGATACTCCCTTAAAAACATAGGGAGACCCACTCGCATTTTAACATATATCTTACCATGATCCATATTCTCGATGGATGTAAAATAAAAAGGATTGTTTTCCCCCCTTTCCCCTCATTATAGTTATTCTCTTAACTCCCAGTGAGTGTTTCTTGTAGGAGTGTTCCCAGATAGTGTTCTTGGACATAGAATTAGTTACGACCCCCCCCTGAACTAACATCATCTCTTGTTAACCCTAAAAATGAAATATACAGTATAGACCTGGGATGAAAATGTGTGTCTTATTCTATTTCTAGCCATAAGATCATTTCTTCACACCATTCCTTCCATTTGAATTCGTATATGGTTTTTGCCTCATGTTTTGTGAGACATATCGACTTTGTTTCCCTTAAGATATGGTGACTATGAAAAAACCCACAAATATGGCACTACGATGACAATGAAGAAGTGAGATACTCTAATAAATACTTTGGGTAATCCAATGACTAAAACAACAATGAACAATCCACCAAAGGTAGTATCGCATTGTACCCAAATCTCTCCCAATACAAAGAAGCAAATTTTATTCTCTAAGAACCGCCAAAATTCAGTGGCATTTCATCTATTTCTTTGATAGTCTTTTTTGTACCAAACAGGTAATAATGGCTGATGAAGGCGTTGTAGCTTAGTTATTTTTGCTGAAATATGTACTAAATTTATTTTATTCCATTTCTGTTGTTATGATTACTTATTTAATACTTTTTTATTATGAGATGTTTTTTAAATGTTTTCTATATATCATTTTAAAATAAAAAAACTCAAATTTTCCCATTTTGAAGTCACTACAAATGGTGAGAATAGAGGAAAAATATATTATTTTTCAACTATAATCCTGAAAGCACCATTGGGAGTTCTACTGAAGCTTCCATTGAAATTTCCCCATTTTTAATGTTTCTAGGTTTGATGGGATTGTTATATTTTCCCCCACTAGAGCTTCCACTTGAACTTCCACTGTAGGTTTCAATGGAACATCCCTTGAGGTTCCACTGGAACTTCCACTATAGGTTTCACTAGAACTTCCATTGGAGGTTCCTCTGAAACCTCCACTAAAACCTCCACTTTCCAATGGAGTCTCATAGAACATACATTAGAACTACCATTGGAAGTTCCACTGGAAGTTCCACTATAAATTCCACTAAAAGTTACAATATAGGTTATAGTGGAACTTGCATTCATATTCAACCTTCTAAACCTATATTGTAATTTGTGGAATCCTCCCAAAAAGTTTTTTTAGTGAAATATTACAAGATTCCTAAGTGATTTGTTTGCTGTTTTATAGCACTAGAACTTCCACTGGAGGATCCACTAGAACTTCTACTGGAATCTACTCTAGAAAATTGTAGTGCAAAGCTACCATAAGTTAAAAATCTATATATTATTTCCCATTGGAACTTATAATGGAATAATTTTAGAAAAATATTAAATAAATCATAAGTGAATTTGTTTCCATTTTATACCACTATAACTTCCACTTGAATCTATTCTACTAAATTGTAGTGAAATATACCTTAAGTAAAAAATATAAGTTTTATCCTAGTGGAACTTTGAGTGGAACTTCCAGTGAAACTTTTAGTGGAACATCCAGTGGACCTTCCACAGAAATTTCTAGTGCATCTTTCACTCATAATCAACCTTTAAAACCTATAGTGTAATTTTTCGAATCCCCAATAAATATTTATAGTGAAATATTACATGATTCATAAGAAAAATTTGTGCCATTTTATACCACTCGAAATTCCACTGGTGGTTCCACTAGAACATCCACTAGTTAGTGGATGTTCCAATGAGAGTTATAGTGGAACTTCCAATGGAACTTCTAGTGGAACTTCTAGTGGAACACCCACTGGAACTCCCAATGGAACTCCCAGTGGAACTTCCACTAGAACATCCAATGTAACTTCCATTGGAACTTCCACTTTCACTTCCACTAGAACTTCTACTAAAAGGTAGACTTATTCTTCCTTATATACTATAATTTTTTGGACTCCCCAAAATTATAGTAAAATTTTTATAGGATTCATTTTGGAATTATTCTATTATTTCTAGTCCATTTGTATGTTTTTTAATTCCATGGAAGGGTCTTTATTTCAATTATCAGGTGTGCATTTTAGGTCCATTTTTCCTCATTACAAAGAGTTTTAAAATAAATCAAACAAAAAATAAAAGAAAGAAATAAAATTATTTTCTCAATACACCTTTTTGGAATGTGTTTCAATCATTCATATCCATATACTATATCATCATCAGATTGTAAAAAATATGACATTTCTATTTTGTATGTATTAGATAACTATGTTCCATCAATAAGTACTTTCCAATTTAGTGAAGTGGAAAGTAATTTCTCTAAAGTTGATATATAAAGGATATTTGGAATAATAGAAGTTCAAACAAAAATGGAGGACTCTTACTCATTCAAACCAACCAAGGAATCATTGTATGTAAGGAGATTTTAAACAGGTGTCAAGTTTTTGACACAAAAGGCAGTAAAATCATCTATTTTGGAAGTAGTAAATGGAAATGAAGAAGTCAATCATATTGACACAACAACACTACAATGTTTATACACATGTGTGACTATTTTGTTTCTTAATATAGATTCTTACATGAGATGGGGTTTTATAAATTATGTGGATACTAAGAGAAACATGAGAACACTAAGGCGGTCTTATGAAATCCACCAACAGTTGATGAGATCAATTAAATAATTTCCCAACCACCATGTAATGATTACAGGGGAAATTATCACATTATTGGAAAGGATTAATATTTATTTTCACTTTAATGTATAATGTAATCTTTATAGGATTGTTGATATTTTAGTATTGGTACTGTGAGGAAAGTGGAATAGTTAAAGGAAATGAACAAGCATCCAATCCACCATTCATAAAGTGGAGACTGTCAGATTTTGATGTTGCTTTAAAAAAACCGAAGATTCATCATGTTGCAGCTAGTGATGTAATTGTTCCAATTACAGTATAAATATAATGGTTTTCTATAAAACTTGTTTTCAAAAAAAAATATTACAGATACAAAATAGGATGAAATTGAGGAGGAGACAATAATGATTAAAGAAGATACTATTGGCCAGTAAAAAAAGGTGGAACCAGATGATAAAAAAATAACAGTTCTTGAAAAGGAAAATTCATCCTTGAAAATAAAACTACATAAAAAAGAATCAAAAGTTAAAAAAATGCATACAAAATTAAAATACTAAATCTTTTGGTAAGTGGTAATGCCGACAAAGTGGGGAACAGAAGAGAAGGTATCATTTCTTGTGATGAAATGAGTCATTCTATAAATTAGAAGCCCAGACGGTGAATAAAAATGAAGTTTGGATGTTGTAGGATACTTCTGAAAAAACCACATATATCCTTGAAGTAGAATAGCTGGAAAGAATCCCTTCCCTAACACAGGAAAACCAGAAAAAAGAAACCAAGGAAATTGGGATTTAGGAGGTTGTAGATCAAGTGTAAGAAAGTGATGAAAAAACCAAACCTCTACCTCAAAGAAGCCAAATAGAATAGACATAAAATGAAATCAACCAAACTAGATAAATGATTTTAAATGTAAAGTCAAGAGCTAGAAAATAGAAGAAATTGGATTCATCATATCATTATGAAAGCAGAAATACAAGAAGAATAATAGTTTCACGTGAAACAAAATAGTAGAAGAACCAACTCAGATAGAAAAAAACCATTGAGTTATGTAGTATTTTAGAGAAAAAACAACAAAAAAAGTTGTTACATGGCTTCTAGTTATACCTAAATGGGTCAGGTAGAGTAAATGTTTGAAAAAAAAGACTACAAGTAGTGGGAGAAGATTCTACAGACAGAACCAGCTTTGTATTTCTAGCATTAATTTAAAGGATTTATATTTAATTCCCCTGAAATTTTGTTTTATTATAATTTAATATTTTTATAATTTATTTAATATGTTTGGGATGTTTAGAACAGTTTGTATTCAGTTGCATTAGATGACATTTTCTCACTTTTCATCAAAATAATGAAAAGTAGTAGGGTGAGGATTTAACTTAACCAATATTACTATAAACTAATATTCAATTAGTTTGACACCATCCATTATATTAATTTTATATTAGGTCATATATTATTATGTTTAGATTATAAAAAAGAAGTGTGAGATATGGAAAATTACTAGAATTTTCACAGATAAATAAACTATGATTACAAGTGCAGTCATGGTGAGTAGAATATTCTCTATATTATTGAAGCTGTAAGTATATTAATTAATATTTTTTTATAAATTTATTTATTTATACTGGGAATAATATCTAGAAAACAAATTTGATAGATAGTTTGTTAGAGAAACCAACATAGGAAGCAATGCAGTTGAATGTAAAAGTGTCCATCCCCATTAGCACATCAAATCTGCATTAGTCATTACTAATGTTTGATATTGAAAAAAATATATTTCATCCACTATAACTCCATACAGCCATGGAAGGGTGCTTCTACAACTGATTATTTTTTAAAATATGCTTTAAAAATGGTAAATGCTATCCCCTTCAACATCAAATTCATTTTTATATAAACCAACTGACTGAATATAATTTATATAAATTTCATAAAACATTTATTGAAGAAATATTAAAACAATGGAGTCCCAAACACTTAGATAAGACTACTAATACACATCCATTCATAGTGGAAGACACTCCTCAGTAGGGAATGAAACACTATAATGTGGGATAATTGTTTTCTATCTCATAGATTAGTTAGAAATGGATCAAGGGTATAATAAGAAGCTATAACAAGATAAAGTTGATAACCTACTCCAATATATGGGACATTTTTTCCTTACAGACCCAACATACAGCTGGATTGGAACATCATATAGAAGCAAGAGTTTCCTTTTCGAAACAATGACATTAGAATCAACATAAAAAGTTAAACATCTGGGTTTAATGGATCTGACATCAAACTGGAATTGAAATTGTTCTTAGGTTTTTAATCATTTATACAAACCAATTTAATATCTATTATTGGAAACTAAATTTGATTGTTGTTAGGTTTTTAAATAGTTATACAACCCACTTTAATGGAGGTTTTTTTATTGGTATCAATATTTCATTATTTGGTTTTGATGTGAAAATTAATGTTTATAATTGCAATGGTTCATAATTGGTGTTGGTAATTGAAATGGTTTATAATTGGTGTTGGTAATTGCAATGGTTCATATTTGGTGTTGGTAATTACAATAGTTTATATTTGTTGTTGGTAATTGCAATGGTTTACATTTGGTGTTGGTAATTGAAATAGTTTATAATTGATGTTGGTAATTACAATGGTTTATAATTGTTATTGGTAATTGAAATGGTTTATATTTGATGTTGGTAACTGCAATGGTTTATATTTGGTGTTGGTAATTTCAATGGTTTATATTTGGATTTGGTAATTGTAATGGTTCATATTTGGTTTTGAAAATTTCTATGGTTTAAATTTGGTTTTAGTAATAGAAATTGGTAAATATTGGGGTAAATTTACTATGGGTTAAATTTGGTTTTGGTAATAAAAATGGTTCATTTTGGGTTAAATTTAGTTTTCGAAATTGTTATGGTTCATATTTTATTTTGGAAATTTCTATGGGGAAATAATTTCTTCTAAAGGGGATTTATTTGGTTTTAATGTTATATTTTGTGATGATAATTTCATATCTGGGATAAGAAATTTTTTCAGATGTCAATGGTTGATCACTTGAGTATAATTCCTATTTTAGGGGATGAAAATTCAATACTTTTTCCCATTAAATATGTCTTTTCACATGAAGAACTATATTTTACAGTTTCTATCCCAAAAAACATGGTTTTCTAGTATTATAAACAACTTGGAAGGTCAAGGGATATATCATTAGTTTAAAAAATAGAATAATTAAAAGGAATTTATTGTTTCTAAAAATTATATTTGGGTTGAACTGCCTTTTTAACTTGGGGAGTAACAAAATCATAAGGATATGCATGACCAACCTATAATTGAACTTGGTGATTATATTATTCTATACATTGAGATGTGATATCCATTTTGGATAACAAAGGGTTGTAAGTATCAAAAAGGTAATGATAAACATTGAAAGTGGGTTAATCAATGTTTATATTCTGTTTTGGAACTTATATTACCTTCTATTTATTCATCAATACATTCTTCAAGACTTTATGAAGTTTCAAATATAAGAGGAAACTCAATAATATTTATATCATACTTTTGAGGTTCAAGATGCACTATCATTTAAACAATAACCTATAAATTACACTTTGTAGTGTTTTATGATTGTATTATTCTTAGGACACATTTTATAGGGATAAATGTTAGATTTTGACCTCATGATACATCTATTTGAATAATTATAACTATTTTGATGACATATAATAAAATAACCTTGGTGTTTTAGATTTATTAAACATAGCTATATCCATATCAATAAGGCTTACAATATTCCTTTTAGATACCCCATTTTTTAGGGGTGTGAACTTGATAAATTTCATCCTGGTAAATTCATCAATGAAATTTATGAAATACTTATCTTCACTTGGTGAATTATTTTCTATTTTAAATTTAATTAGTGTTTATCAACTCTAATGGGTTCTTTATTTCTATATCAACTCCTTTGTGATTTGTTTTTTCACAATTTTCCATTTTTCATGTTATTAAAACTATAGTAGTGTTCTCTTTCATGATGGAAATATTTCTCATATCCTATTCCTAGATAAAATTACTCATTTTCCATTATCCATTATGGAAAAATATATTATTCTATAAGCTATTTTCATCTTTAATGCTCATGTAATAGTTTGATCTTGTCTCTATTAGTCTTGAATCCTTCAAAACAATCTTCTATAATATTATCCTACTAATCTTGATTCTTAATTTTTCTATTTTTAAAATGATGATTAAATTATTTTGGTATAAATAAAACACATTCATTTGATATATATTGATCTTCTGTACATCTCTCATAAGCTTCTTTTAGACATTCAAAAAAAGTTCATCTCAAAGTTTTTTAGGCTTTTGAGGCCAAAAACTGTTCTTCAATTGATGTTGTTGTCTTCCCCTTGATTTATACTCTCTTCTCAGACCAAGAAAATACATACTACACTAGAAATTGTATATTTTTTCACAAATAACACCACTACACTGATATTTCCCCTCAAAACGTCTTCCTTGGTAGAAATTTTATAGCTACATAGGATTGTGTTTATGATCTTTTTCAAGACTGTATTGAGTTTTTTTTAGAAAATATTCTTGTGTGATAATTCTTTTTATATCAAATATTATGATGGAAATTTTCTCCAAAAAAATATTTGTCCAGATATGTTCATTTTTTTGTATTAATGGTTCAAACATATTATTTTTTTATATTTTGAGAGATCTTAGATTCCTAATGGGAAATGATACAAGTATCTTTCTAAAATACATACTTTCTATCATAAATGATGTATTTTCTGATTATATAATTCAATTATACCTTCACCTACCTTTTTCTTAATTACAACTGACAGTGGACTATGGAATATTTTAGCCAATAAATGCTTCAATTCAGTAAATACAATTTGAAAACTACTTCCATAACTTTCACAATTTCATATATCACAAATACATACATCATGCATACAATTTATTGAAATGGTATCCCAATCCCAATTCATTACAACCAAAAATAGACTATGAAATATTGGAGCCTATAAATGCTTCAATTCAGTCATTACAATTTAAAAAAAACTATCATCCAATGTTATCCATACTTCTTGGCCTCTTCCAATGCTATTCCAGTCTACCTCAAAAGATGAAGTTCCAAATTGATTGATTATTATTCCTACAAAAAAATAAAATAAAATAGTTATAAAAATGAAGGATGATAAAAAAATTACATTTTTTTCTAGATACAACACCAAAATATGATCTGGATTGATCTACAATTCCCTTTATGCAAAGATAAATGATATCAGATACCACATTAACAATAGAAAACTTCTCTTATAAATTAAATACATCAGGAAAAGAAATTATACCATCATCATAGTAGTAGATTTTTTTATTCAACTGTGTCCCCTTTCGGTAGCCATTCTCTAAAAAGATGTTATTTCTATATCCCGATTTCTTGTTTGGTTTCTTTTTAAAAGAATCCTTTCTTAAAATTCTATCTAAACTATCATGACCATTAACTCTCTCCAATGATGTATTTATAGTAGTCAACTATTTTGAAAAATTAATAAAATTAGAAAATGAAATGTCATGACCCTCATATGTTTCACAAGATATGGTAATTAACTTCATTACTGTTCATGGTAAATCTTTGTATTGTTTTTCTATAGCATATTTTATATCAGCAAGTAACAAAATATCCTTCGAAAATCACAATATTTCTATCCAATTAGGTCCATCTCCTCAAAATATTTTTTAGGTATATCTCTCACATCAAGCCGCTCAATTTTTTTTTTAAAACATGACAACAAAGATACCCAACCAACTCAAAATTTTGATAAGAACATTTAACAACTTCATTGGAAGCTTCATATGATAAACATAATTGATCTTCACAACCAACCATTCCAATAACATAAATGAATTGAACTCTAATTTCAATACAGGATATCAGAAAATAAGTACAAATAATTTGATATTCATTTTGAAATAAATCAAATAACTTGGGTGTATATCTAGTAGAAACCTAACACATCAATGCATGATAAGGGAAAAAATTATGAGGTATCTTCTCATATATCTCAAATTTTGCATTTGTTTTATGATACCAATTTTCTCTAAAAATCGCTCAAACTTATTAAATAATTCAAAAACACTTAACTTGAGTTGAACAAAATATTTAAGAAATCCATTAAAACTCTCACTTAATTGAGTGTTGTGAATACCTAATGTTAAATCATATTTCAAAAAGAAATGCTCCCACTTTTCTCACAATATGAATACATCATATAACCAGTGTGAGTTCCCATCAACATATTCTGCTATAAGGGGTGACCACTCCTTATCAAAAGGACTTGCATCATTATATTGGAACATACACTTTTTAAATCTAGTTCTAGATCCATATTTTATCCAATTACCTAAATGATTAATTCCATTTTGCATCAAATTCTATGAATAAAGGAAATGTTGAGTTCCCACTAAAACTTCACAAATTTAATTTCCCATCACTGCGTCATGATTTGTAAAAATAGTGTGAGGTTGCTTCATATGATTCACCTATAATTTTTTTTAAGCAACCAAGAAAATAGATTCATAGTTTCATAATATAATAAATACACCCTAAACAATTATTGGTGATGATTGAACCCCACAAAGACACCTAATGGATGAAACTCTTTATTAGTGATGAAATTCATGTAAAAACCAACAACATCTCTAAACAACTCACAATTTTTCTTCATTTTAGATCAACCCAAAATATATTAATAATTTTCCAATTCTCATCAAACTGTATAGTATAGAAAAATGATGGATTATCCCGACTTTGTTTTTTATGCACTCTAACATGCAACATACATCACCATGAAGCAATTTCCATTCCTGTTTAAACCATAAAAAATTAAACTAATCAACACGCGTGTACCCAATATCTTCTTGACCCCCTGAAATAGTTATTGCCAAGGAGATGGAATCATTTGGTTTAATACCTGGTGAAGAATTCACATCTAACTTATTTGCATGTGCTTTTGTTATTTTTTTGGGACCTCATCATATGAATTGATTCAGCACTATGAAATGGATGATTATTCTCCTAAACAAAGACAATACATTCATATTGACTAAAAGAAAATAAAATAACCCCCCTTCTTAGCTAGGAAATATATACATATCTTATCCTGATAAAATTTCACCATGATATAACATTTTTCAACCTACCTATGACCTTTTTTCTATATGAAAAAGGCTCTATGTGATAATTGATTTATCCTTTATCATTTTATTAGAGTATTGTCAGTGTACACTAAATCCATTTACTCCCCCAAACATGACATAAAAAGATTTTTCTTCACTAAATGACTTGAATATGATACCTTTAACTAGTTTAATAGAAGCTGCTACAACATTAACATCAATATCAACACCATTGTAACAACCTGCAACAAAAAAAATATTTTCAAGAAAAGTAATTTAATTTTATAATAGGATTTAATCCGTTTAAAATTTTATAAACTATATGAATAGAAATGTAAGTAAATAAAATATAATTATGAAAATAATATTTTTAAATATATATATATATATATTTATAATAAAATTATATTTATCAAATTATATATAAAATAATTTATAAGATATATTAAATATATGTTCCAGTGGAAGTTCTAGTGGAAGTTCCAATGGAAGTTCCACACTACAACAAAAATTTATATTTCTAAAACTAATATTATTGTTAAATATAATTAAAATAAATTTAAATTGAAATTGTTTCAAATAATTATTATAAAAATTATTTAATTTATAATTTTAAATTATATAAAAATTTTAAATTGGATTAATTTTCTAGTACCTAGTGGGAGTTCCAGTGAGACTTCTAGTGGGAGTTCATATGGGAGTTTGAGTGGGATCTCTAGTGGCACTTCTTGTGAAACTCTCAGTGGAACTTCTGGTAGAACCTCTAGCAGTGGAAGTGAAACTTACTTACAGGGTTTGAACATCCACTGTAAAAAACAAGTGGATCTTCTGTAATTCCCTGAAACTTTATATTTATTTCAGTAAAAAATTTAATAATTCAGTATACAGTCATGCATAGAAACTTATTCTACATTTAAAAAAAAATTTAAAAATACTTCAAATATAATCTGAAATACCTTCATCACTATCCATTATATGAAGAACCAAAATACAAACATCAAACCGTGCCACAACTCTGAAACCCAATGATGATCCCACTAAAATGCCTCAATCTCTCAAACTGCACACAACCATACAAACTTCGACTGATGAAACCCAATGAAGGAAAATGAAAATTGTTCCGTGACGAAACCCACTCTGACAAAACCCACTGAAAATTCCAAACCATTGCCTAATCCTTTCCCACAATCCTTCAAATCATGCCTAGCATGAAAATATTAGTGCACCTTGCCCGCAATCCTTCAGAGCATGCCTACTATGAAAATTATGGTCCCTGTGCAATGTGTCATTTTGCACACACCTCATTTTACATAAGTAGCAAATTACCTCTAGAAAATCCCAAGAACAGGATCATGCCACCTAGAAAAATGAACATGTTTTCTTATCCTAACACATGACTGGAGAATCATGTGAAAAGGGGAACTAAAGACAATAAATTTCACCCCACCACAACGATTGTGAAACAAAAAATTGAAAGTTGACACAAAAATTTCTAATTAATCCACACCTATGGTTTGTACAGTATGAAAATTCACTCTAGATGTTGTGTGAATGAAAATGGATCACACTTTCTCCAATAATTCCATAATTAAAAGGTGGTTCACTATAGAACCTAAACCGCTACTGCAATCATGACATAAAGTCATCTCCCTCACTTTCCTTGAATTCTATAATCAATGTTTTCCTTATATAGTTAAACATGAAATAACATAGATTCAAATTAAACACGCAGAACATGACTTACAAGCATTAAATAGCAATAAATTCTTCTCTAGAAATCGTGATCTCTTAAGTGGTACCCCGACATTGGTTCCCCAACAGCGTACACCAACAACATCAAAGTATAGTCAGCTATTAGCCTACAACTAGGTGTGTACATCTTCCTACAAGTTCATGAACTTATACATGAAATGATTCTTAACTTGGTAATCGTAATGTAATATTGAATTATTTTCTATGTCTAGCCTACACTGTCCATCCATAGAGTGCACACATACTCCTACAGCATGTGATTCTCTAATGTACACGTCAACCTAATGGAAATATGATCTTCTTCATAAAAAATATATATAATTGAATAAATTACAATAATCAAGAATATATTTATTGATTTCCTCCCCATAAGGGTATCCATTAAAACTAAGCATCTAAGAAGGTAGAGTAAAAGATTCAATTTGTCTACAGTGTGTGGAACATCCAAGAAGTTAATTAAAGAACCCATATTTTTAGGACTCTCTCCTGACAATGTTTCACTAAATAAAAATGGAGAAGAAATGTAACAAACAATGCATCCATTTCTATATTCTAGTAGAAAAGTAAAATTGAAATATGAAGAAGAAGGAATATAGAAAGAGATTCTCCTGGAGAAGACCACTCTCTTGAAGCCTTAGAGGATCCTCCTATGGATCGAACCCCTCCAACTTCCAGGATGAGACTACTCAAAATGAATTTCTTCCAATGCCACATAGTTTTCACCATTATTTAATAACCAACCTTCCAACCCTTAACCCACAACTGCCCCAACCTAAATACTACAATGAATAAAAGTACATCACTTCCCCTTTCTAGTTACACAGACAACCCACATTCCTATCACTTTTGTTTGGGAAAAGAATATACTGAAAGAGAAGTCATGTGTGAGATATGAGAAGAAGTGATACATACAAAAGATACTAGGAAAAAAATATAACGACAAAACAAAGAAGCATGTGTACTAGTTCTTGTGTATTAGATTAGATCATCTCATCAAGGCAGTATAAGTCAAACCATCTTAGGTACATTCCTTGAGATATTTTTAGTAATGGTAAACAGAATAAAAAATATCACATGAAGGTTTGAAAAGTGTTATCACTTTTTATCACATTGATTTGTATCTACTCATATGTAATTATTGTATCATAATTTTATCTCTTCCCAGAATCCTTTGATCCCCTTATCTTTTCTCTAAAGTTATGACATCTAAAAAGAACTTGTGAAATAAGTTAAAATAATTCAATAATAATAACAGAGTCAACTATGTTTATCAGAGAGAAAAAAATTCCAGAAATATTGAATTAATTCAAAAAAAACATCATTTGAACAATTTAATTCAAGCCAAACTACTTGAAATTTAAATGTTCAATTTTTTTTTTCAATATTGAGTCAAATAAATACATGGATATCACAAGGGATTTTACTATGTAAAAATACATTAAAAATTCATCCATTAAATATAGAAACAATAAATATACATTCAATACATTAAAAACACATTGGAAATGTTTATAGATATTTAACATTAATTAGATAAATTTTAAAAAAAAAATACATCAAAAAACATAGGCAAATGTACATAAAACTTATAGTGAATGTTTTATACAGAGATAAAAATAGATATTAAAGCATCATTAAATATAATTTGAAACATCATAAAATGAATTCATGTAGGTTCAAAATAAAAATAATTAATTTAGAACCTAGTAAAATATTAAACCCAAGAAAGAAAAAGTATAAAAATAATTTTTAAATAAAAATAATTTAGGCATATGAACGATAGTAGAAATTAAATAACCTATTATTTGTGGCACCATCCCATGCCAGATGACTGCATAATTCATAATTGATGGTAACATACTTTTTCACTTGATGGTAGGATATTTTTTCAAACCAAAGGTAGCATAATTTTTGAACTAACAATAGTAAACATTTTGAACTAATGTTAGCAATAATATTGAACTAATGGTAGCATACATTTTGAACTAACAATGGTATACATTATAACCATCAATTTTAAAAATTTATAACTGAAGGTATCGTGAATTTATAACCAACAGTAGCATAAATTTATAACTAACAGTAAAAGAAATTTAAAACTAATCGTAGAAAAAAAATTATATTAAAATAAATAACTAACAAATGATATTTAAAATTAAAACACTTAAATATTATTAAACATAAAGAAATAATTATTATAACCATGAGATATATAATTGTTATATAATCACATTAAATAGTAAAATATTCCTTAAGTTAAACAAATAAAAAAATTAGAACACATGTGAGGAAATGTATTTAGATAAAATAAAACACTGAATATTTAAAGCATCTAAGTAGTCAAAAAAATAAAGAAACTAATTATTTATTGCACATGCACAACAATATCCTCATATAATCAAACAAAAAAACATAAAAAAAAAATAATCTCTCCCCTTTTGTATGATTATAAAACTGTACATGTAAAATCAAAAACATTTATTTTACCCCCCTTTTTGTAATTAGAAAAAAGAAATAGAAACCCCCCTATACACATGTTGAGATAAAACAATTAAGGTTCAAACATGCCAATATCAAATTTAATTGTTTCAAATTGAGTAAATTATAAAGGCTTAGTAAAGATATCTTCAAGATGATTCTTAGTGGGGAAATTTATAAAAAATATCCCTTATTCACGTGATATCTAATAAAATGTAATCTTACATTGATATGTTTTGTTTTAGAATGTAGTTATGGATTTTTTAAAATAGAAATTGCAGATGTATTATTGTAATAAATAAGAAATTTATCTAAATAAATACCAAAAGTACATAATGTTTTCTTAATATATAAAAGTTTAGTTCAAAAAACTAGCAACATGAATATGCTCAGCTTCAGTAGTAGATAAAAAACAGATAATTTTGTTTTATAAGACCATGAAATTAAAACATTTCTAAGAAAATGACACATACATGATGTGATTTTTATATCAACTCTAATACCTCTAAAATCATAGATAAGATAGGCTATTAAATTAAAAAAATATGCATAGAATAAAATAAACTTGAGTTATCAGATCCTTTAACATATATAATTATTTGTTTCATAGATTTAATATGGCTCTCTTTAGGTTAAGCTTGAAACCTATCACATAAACAAACACTAAACATGATAATTTGTCTAGATGCAGTTAAATAAAGAAAACTACCCATCATTCCTCTATAAAAATTAACATCAACCTAATTACCAGAAGCACCGTAATCAAATTTACAACTAGTACTCATAGGATTTTTCATAGATTTACAAGAATCGAGAAAAAACCTTTTCACCAACTATTTAGAATACGTGGATTAATTTTGAAAGATCCCATCTTTCCTTTGAGAAATTTGAAATCCAATTAAGAACTTTAATTCTCTCAATAAACTCATGTCAAACTCTGAAGGCTTTAAACTAGAGAAATCATTAAAAAGTAAATCACTAGATGAACCAAAAAAAATATCATCAATATATATTTACAAAATTAAAATATCATTAGAAACTATTTTAATAAATAGAGTTAGATCAACACTACATTTCTTGAAACCATTCAAAAGAGGCATTGAATGCCTCTCATAACAAGCATATGATGCTTGTTTGGGACCATAGAAAGCTTTAGATATAAACATGATTAAGGAATTTATAATCTTCAAAATCAGGGTTTTGACTAACACTATGGGAAAAAACATCTTTTGCGATGGGATTTTTACAACAGGCCCATCCCTCGTCACAAATAGTCCATCAGAAAAGACGATTTACGACGAGATTCATTTCCCATCACAAATAGTCCTTAAAAAAACATTATTTACGTTGAGAATGTTTTAACATCACAAATACCATTGGAGCGTATTGTGCGCCAAACCCCAAGAAAGGTATTTATGAAGGGAATATACCCCCATTGCAAATACCTTCCGTTGTTATTGTTATTTGTGATTAGAGATAACTCATGTCGTAAATAAACTATCAGTATAAGAGTATTTGCGACTAGACCTCTCACAAAGACTTTATGTCATTATTTTAATTTGTGACGAGAATTATCTCCCACCACAAATAAACTATCGACAGAAGGCTATTTGCGATGAGACCCGTCAAAAATACCCTTTTTTACCACCGCCTTATTTAGTAACAATGGCTTCTATTTGTGATGGGCAACCTATTGCAAATAGTCCAGTTGCAAATTATCTAACTTATATATACCCCCCCAATTTTTTTTCATTATGTTCTCCTATAAACCCCCCTCTCCTCCTCTGCTTTCATATTCTCCTACTTAAGTTTTCAAAGTTTTAAATTTTATAAGCAAACAACTTTTCTTCTTTGCATCTCCTAAATGCTTAAGTTTTAAGGTATTTATTTAATGTTTTTAATTTTTATTTAGTTTATTTTATTTAATATTTGTACTAATTATTATTAATTACAAGTAATTAGATTTAATGAGATCTAATTAGAATTAGTAACAGTTATTTGGAATTAGTTAGTTTCAATTAATAGTGATTATTTTTTATTACAAGTATTTAATTTTAATTATTAATAATTTTTTTTAATCAGAATTTTTTTAGTATTAATTAGTTTTCATTAGTATTTCTTATTAATAATTAGTAAGAATTAAGTAATATTTAATGGTAATTCATAATAATTAGTGATAATTAGTAATAATTAGCGATAATTAGTAATAATTAGTGGTAATTAGTAATAATTAGTGGTAATTCGTAATAATTAGTGGTGATTCGTAATAATTAGTCATAATTAGAAATAATTATTAAAAAATAGTTATAATTGTAAAAATTAGTAATAAATTATTATAAACTAATAAAAACTAGTAATAATTAGTAGTAATTAGTAATAATAAGTGGTAATTAGTGGTAATTTGTTGTATTTAGTAGTAATTAGTGGTAATTAGTAATAATTACTGGTAATTAGTAATAATTAGTGGTAATAAGTAATAATTAGTCCTAATTAGTGATAATGAGTGGTAATTAGTTATAATTAGTGGTAGTTAGTAATAATTAGTGGTAATTAGTGATAATTAGTAATTGTTATTGGTAATTAGTAATAGTTAGTGGTAATTAGTAATAATCAATAATAATTAGTAGTAATTAGTGGTACTTAGTAAAAATAAGTGGCAATAAGTGGTTATTAGTATCAATGAGTGATAATTAGTAATAATTAGTGGTAATTAGTAATAATCATTGTTAATTAGTAATAATTAGTGGAGATTAGAAATAATTAGTGATAATTAAAAATAATTAGCGATAATTAGTAATACTTTTTCATATTTAGTAAGAATTAGTCGTAAACTAATAAAAATTAACAATAAATTAGTAATAAATTAGAAATCAATTATTATAAACTAATAAAAATTATAAAATCAATATAATTTACAATAAATTGATATAAAATAGTTTAACTTAATATAAATTAGTATAAATCAATAAAATATTTAATAAATTTATAAAAAAATTAAACATATGAAATTTGTATAAATTAATTAATATATTTTGTATTAATATAAATTTTTATTAATTAAAATGGAATAATATAAATTATTATAATTTATTATACAAGTGAAAATAAAATATGTATTCAATTTTCAGGTCATGATCAATGAAAAATTTGGACTTGGTTTACAGAAATTGGTCATTTTTCATGACCTGAAGATGGAAAATTATATGATTTACACCTTTTTAGTAATTTATTATATATTTTATTAAATTATATTAAATTATACATAATATTATCAGTAATCACTAGGAAATATAAGTAATTACAAAAAATTAGTGGTAAATAGTAAAAATTTACGGTAAATAGTACTAATTTAGTGGTAGTTATAAATAATTAGTGGTAATTAGTGGTTCATAGTAATAATTATTAATAATTTCTATAATTGATAAAAAAATATAATAACTGTGTATAAATTAATTTAAAATACGATATATTCAGTAAAATTTGTAAAATTAATAAAAATTTAAATTAATTTAATATTTTTTTAATTAATAAAAATTCATATAAATTAATTGAAAATATTTTAAATTAATATAAATTCTTAAAAATTATTATATATTAATATAAATTAGTATAAATTAAAGATAATTTCCAAATATTAATATAAATTAAAAAACTAGGTTAAATAATTATAAATTTGTTTATATTTAAATAAATTTAGTTTAAATTATTATAAATTTTTATGGATCAGTATTAATTATCACAAAGTTGTCTTCAAGTAGAATAAATTATGAAAAATTATAGAAAAATTATAAATTGGTATAATTTAAAGTAAATCGTTATATACTAATAAAAATTACTATAAATGAGTAAAAATTAAAAATAACTATAAATTACTAAGAAGCAGTATAAATTATTATAAATTACTAGAAAAGTGAAAATGAAATAGGTCATCAAGTTTCAGGTCATGAGCTATAACAAATATGTACATGAATGGTTTATAGAAATTGGTCTTTTCTCATGACATGATGAATGAAAATTCTATGATTTACACCTTTTTAAATTTATAATATATTTTATTACTTTATATTACTTTATAATAATTTTTATTAATTTATAATTTTTTATTTAAACTAATTAATGGTGAATTTAAACTAATTTATAATAAATTTTTAAAAAATATAAATTAATAAAAAATACATTAAAAGGCAGAAATATAAAAATATTTAATTACTGTAATACATTTTTAACTTTGAATATAATTAGAATACTAAATATTTATATATTTTTTGGATAATTATAGACCCATGAAATAGGAAAAAAAATTTATTATTAGATCATGATTTGATAAATCATCAAATGAATCCAAATTATTTTGGTATAAATCATGTCTACATTGAGAGGGTTGAAGCATTTATATCATTGTAATTATTGGTAGTTAGTAAAATTCAACACTAATTAGTAAAAATTAGTGGTAAATAGATAAAACTGATAATATTTACAAGTAAATTATTTTTTTTAATCTTATACTCTTTTTTTGGAATTTATTTTTCAAATGTCAAATTAATCATAAAAAATTATTTATTTTATATTTTTTAGTGAAATATGAAATAAGGAAGTCGACAAAAGTGTTTATTACATGACTACAATTGGTTAAATTATCATAGGAATCCAAACATTTCTGGTATAAATCCTATATATATTGATGGGTTTGAATCTTTTTTATCATCTATATCATCGAAACTATAATTTTTTTAGAAGGTAAAATTAAGTTTCCATGTAAGAAATGTGATCTGAGGAGGTTTGAAACATTTAAAAACATTGGGGGTCATCTATTGTGATTTAGTTTCCATAAAGATAATATTTCTTGGTATCAATATTCTAAATGAAATTTTAGAGAAGATACTAATAATTTGGTTCTAGATTCATCACAGTTTAAAAAATTAGTACATGATGTGTCTAGTATGTAATTTCAACAAACTGAAACTTAGGATGATATTGATTTAACTCTAGAGTTAGAATTGTATCAATTTTATGAGTTATTGATATATTTTTAGTATTCCTTATATCCTGGTTGCAAGATTTGAAAAGTTAAATCAGTTGAAAAATTTATGGCCATTAAATCAGATAATGGAATGTTAAATAGATATTTTAATCAGATAATCTCTTTGGTTAAATCACTCTTACCTAAAAGAAATTTGTTGGCTAAAAGTTTCTATAAGAGTAAGATACTAGTTCATAATATGGGTCTTGGTTATTAAATACTTATGAATGTTCAAATGATTTCATCTTATATTATGGTGAAAATGAGTCATTAGTTAGTTGTCCTACATGTGGAAAATCTACATACAAAATGGCTTAACTAGGGAATTCTGGATTGATTCTTGTAAAACAATTGAGGTATTGACCACTTACACCCAGATTATAATATTTATTTATGTCTCAGAACACAACATCATTGATGTCATGGCACAAAATCAATATTTTAACTAGTAAAATCTTAACACATCCTTTTGATGGTGATTCATGGAAATATTTTGACTAAGTACACCTGTCTTTTTCTTCAAAATCCCAAAATGTGAGAATGGGTCTTTCTAATGTAAAAATCTATCCATTTGGTTATTATATTAGTCAAAATTCATGTTGGGATAACTTTATAAATTTGTAAAATTTACCTTCTTGTGTGTTGATGAATATGGCATATATCTTTTTGACCTTATTAATTATAGGACATTCAAAAAAAATTAGTGTTTCTTTGATGCCATTGATTAATGAGTAAAATTTATTAAAGAGTAATGATTTTAGTACATATAATGTTTTAGAGAAAAAAAAATTTCCTAATGAAAGCTACATTATTGTGGACAATTAGTGACTTCCCAGTATATGTCATATTATCTATATGGAATACACATGTTCTAAGATCATTTATGAACTTTATGAGTGGTGTCAAAGCTTGTATGCTCTTCAATGGAAGAAAACCTTATTTTTTCAACTGTCATTGAATATTTCTTTCTACCAATCATCCTTTTTAGTGGAAAAAATCAATTTAAAAATGGTAAAATTTAAAGAGATGTAACTCCAACAATGATCATAGGTATTGAGTTAAAATATATTATATCTTCATTACCTCCCATTACCTTTGGACTCACTATAAACCACTAAAACATATGTCTTTGTGAAAGAACACAATTGAAAAATGGTGAATTTTTTGTGATCTAGAATATTGGTATCATTTTTTAGTCTGTCAAATGTTGGATTTTATGTATATTTCTAAGAACAATTTTGATAATATATTTTATACAATTTTGGACACATATGGTAAGACCAAAGATAATGTAAAGTCATTATTAGATCTTGACCAAATTTGTAGGTGACGAGAAGATAAAATATTTGAAAATGATAAATCATAGAAGTTAATGAAAGAAAAAAAGTGGCTTACAAAGTTTCCAATTAAAATCATTTATTGTTTGGTCATTGGATTGAAAATTTGAGGCTTCTAGATGATTACTTTTTTAATTTGGCTACATGTGTCAAAAATGGTAATATTACCATATTAAAAAGTCATGAATGTGATGTTGTAATATAAATAATTATAATTATTATATTTAGTGTTTTTTAATTCTAGTATTGCGATACGCTAATAGAAATATCATTTTTTTCTAAGACATTTTTTTGGTGAAAATAGACTACGATGCACTAAGTAGGCAACAAGAAGATGTTGTTTTAATTTTAGGTAATTTTTTTTAAAAAAAATGTAGGATTTATTTGATTCAATGGAACATTTGATATTAAATTTTTCACTTGATGTAAAATGTTGAGGTCCAGTATAGTTCCGATGGTTTTACCCATACAAGAGATGCATACAGAAATTAAAGAAAATAATACATAACAAAAACATAAATTGAAGGATTTATTATAGAAGCTTATTTGCAGAAGGAATTTTTTTATGATCTCCCTATTTTAAATCTAGATATGTATCAAAACACAAATGTATAGGAAATTATAATGGAAATATTGATGATGGAATGAAAAATAAATTATTGTTTTTTAATCAGCTCGAACTTGGATTTGGTGGGGTTCATGAATGATGAATTTCAATTGTTGAACATCACAGGGATCATACATATGTTTTATCAAATGTGAAGAAATGGAACCATTTGTACAGTGATTACTATAATAAATTATTCTATAATTTATTAAAAATTAAATTAATATTAATTTTATTTTTATATTATATGATAATCATATCAAGAAACAGTTTCAAAAAATTACAACATCTTCCCTTGAAAAACGTCAACTAAATAAATTTTCATACTAGTTACAAAAACTGTTAAAGTATTTTTTTATGGTTTAACATATAAAATCAATTTATTACTTGTTATATTGATAATTATTTTTTTCAAATTTTTAAGTATCTCAACATGCTAATAAAATAAATAATCAATTTTTTTATTGAGTATCCCACCAACTGAAATGGTTAAATCATATAATTCCTACATGGTGAATGGTTTTTGATTTTAAATATGTTCATTTGGGAATAAAATAATAATTAATAGTAGTGATTTCTTGACAGGATCTCATTATAAATAAAGTGAAGTTGACTTTTATGGCTTAATGAAAGAAATAATTAAACTGTGTTATATGGGACATAATGATGTATGGATGTTTATGTATCATTAGTTTGATACTTATAGGGTATTTAATGTTTATATGTACCATGTAATCATTGATATTAAATATAAAATCCATATTTAATTAAATAAACCATTTTTTTTCTCTTTAGAAAAATCAAATTTATCAGGAAAATTATTATGCAGCTTCAAGAGAGTTAAGTGATTGTTGGAGAATGATAAAAATTAAATCTCATGAAAATCAATTTATCAAAAGTGGATGTGGTTCTACTGAAGTGAAAGGAATTGAAATTTTTCAAGAGGGTAATCCAATTCCATATTTTCCTTTAAGAGTCACAAATATTGATGATGACATCCTGCAATTATGGGTCAATGGTGACGATGATGTAACAAATGGATTTGAAATAGAAATAGATGTTGAAGCATAATCTTCTTTGAAAATTGATAATAGTCAAGAGAAATATAAATATATTGACACTGTCATATATGAATATGGGGATGAAGATGAAGATTGACATAATTAAATGTTTGTTATAATCATATATAATATATATCTATATATAATACTTATTTTCAATTATTTTCAAAAAATAGTTATTTCATGTTTTAGATAGCCGAAGAATTTTTATCTGACTTATTTTGTGAGTTGGATATGACTACACTACTTAGTGATGATCCTGATGCTTCATCATCTGAACCTCATGCTACTGGTGATTCAATATTGACTAGAAGGGGTCATGATCATGCAATATTGATGATTCCAGACCCCATAACTGAGCGAAATCAACCTATTGGGTTCGATCCACACATGTGGGGGTATGTTCAGTTGTGTATTTTAGTTATCTTTCATAAATTTTCATTAATTTATTTATATAATAATTATTTGATAATTTGTTCTATTTTTTACATCTTTTCGCATATAGCTGTTGGGTAGGGGAGTACTATATTGCAGAATTATTTTTTTGGAGAATGGGTGACATGAGATTAGATTTCTATTTATGTTTAACACCACATATCTGATCATTGGATGGTATGTAAAAATAATAATAATAATTTTTATTTTTATTTAATTATTAAATTTATATTATTAATTATTTTTAAGGTTTATTTTATCCCATAATTGATAGCATGCAGAACACTATATGGGAGGCCTGGGTGGTTTGTATGCATGACCATTGCTGTCAGTTTTTTCACAATATGAGGAGAACATCACTACTGGAAAACAGAGTTTTCCTAACACTTATATCCCAACGGTTTACTAAACCGTTGGGAATATCCATCTATACCAACGGTTTCTGATAACCGTTGGTATAGATGGTTTTTTGGAATCTTTTACCAACGGTTCATCACAACCGTTGGTATAGGGGTGTCTTTACCAACGGTTCAATGAGAACCGTTGGTAAAAGTGGGATTTAGGTGACCTTTTACCAATGGTTCTCATTGAACCGTTGGTATAGGTTTGGGATGGAGTTATATACCAACGGTTTTTAAAAACCGTTGGGAAAACATTCCCCCAAATTGGCAGTAGCCGATCCTCTCCCCCATTCGCGATCCAGAGCCCTAAACGGGAGCGCTTGGGCAATTTTGGAGGTGATTTTAAAGGTGCTTCGGGTTCCTTTCCTCCATCCCATCCAAGGCTGAGGTATTTTCTTAGTTTTTAGTTTCAATTTTGATTTGGGGTGAGACCAATTTCTATTCTCATATTCCAGCCGAATTTCTGTTCCAGTCCAATTTATGTTTCCGTTCTTTATTTACATTCCATGCATATTTCAGCCCATATAGATTGCATTAGATGGTTGTCTAATTTTTTGATGTTCCTTTCATGTTTCATTACCAAGAAATTTTTATTATATGTTATAAAATTCAGTCACATGTTTAGTTTTAACATTCATAGTTACTTTATTATCTTGTGTCAATAATTTATATTAATAATATTTTCATATATTCCATCATTGAGTGTTTTACTTGTGCAATAGAATTCCAAGATCATGTTACTTCATAGTGATTATTTAGATTTCAAATTGTTTTATTTTTCATGTTAAATTTATTAAAAAGTTTTAGGGACTAATTAAAGTTATTAGATTCCAATTTCCATGCTTCTATGCTTGTTAAGAATTAAATGAAATATGATGGTTGTAATTAAATGAAGTTAAATGTTCAATTTTTATCATGTATGGGTGATTAATAAATTGGAATGTGATGAACCATATAATTGAACCATTGTTGTTGTAAATTATATACCAAAAGGTTATTGAAAAAATTTTATTCTTGTGGACTTCGTTACATCATAGATAAAATGGTTGTGGTTATATGAGAGATACCTCCGATGGTTCTTTGATCATTGTTTTATGGAGAATGAATGGTTTAGGTCTGGTATTAATAGTAGCTTCCAGTGAGACCATTTTAGTATAAGGGGAAACGAGATTATGATCTACAAGGGGGTTATTGAGTTGGTAGAGACCAAATATTGTTTGTTCCTTGTGTTCAAGAACCATAAATAAAGTGTTCCAATTAGGTGGTCATCAGTAAAGTTGTAGGTAAGATTTCCAAGTCCTGTTTCATGAAGTTGAATATGTGGTGCTATAGTGGTTTTGGATTGTTTGAGGTACTCTTAGTGTATTATAAACCCTCATTTGTTCCATATTCATTTAAATTGATTTAATATCATTTTTTTCACACACACCATTATATCCTCTCAAACTATATTTAGAGTGTATTTTCATTCGTATGGTGTTAAATATTTTAGTAAATGTCCATACTAAATTCTTTTATGTGTTCTAGGGGTTTAGACTAATGACAAGGCTGCATGATTATTGTGGGGGTATTCTTTTCATATAAATATACCTATACACCCCGACCCCCTTGGACAACCTGACCACCCCCACGGACAACCCGCCCACCTAGACAGCCTGACCCCCCTAGACAGCCCCCACCCCTGGACAGCTCCGACCCCCCGGACGGCCCCACCACCCCCTAGACACCCCGCACCCCCCTGGACATGCCACACCCCCCTTGGACAGTCCCGCCACTCCCATGATCCTCATCCTACTCCTCATCCTGATCTACTTGAAGAAGTTAAAGTATAAAACTCATATACTCCCAACTAGACCCTTAAGGATTATGTATTCCTTGATCCACTTCCAATATCTTACTGGTGAATCCATGAATATAAGCATTAAAAATTTTGTATCTTATTTTCTTATATACACTGTATTTTGTTGTATTTCTTAATATGATTCTCATATAGAGTAATGTGTCAGTAATGATTTTATATAGAGTAAACAATTGTCATTTACGTAAATATTTTTTTGATTAAAATTTAATATTATTGAATTGCTTCGAAATGACTTATTGCGATTTTTTTACAGAATGGATAGAAGTTGGGTGTACGAAACTGATCGGATTTCAACCGATTTACAAAATAATTTGAACAACTTTCTAGATTTTGAATTTGACAAGGCTTCAAATAGTGGTCGCATACACTGCCCATGTTTTAATTGTGTTGGAAGACCTTGGTTCAGCCGTGAAGCAGTTAGCTATCATATAACCAAATATGGTTTCTATGACGCCCCGGCCCCGGTAGCCCGGTGTCGGTGCTTCGGTTATGGTGTGCAATTTATTTCGCACGAAATGAAACAAATAAGTCGCACATAATAACCCATCAGGAGGAACTTTCTGGTTTAGATCCTGGAGAATCAGAGACAACAGCTTTGCTTCTTTACTTTCTGAGCTAGGAACAAACATCCAAGTCTAGGAAAGGCTCTATCAACCTGTAAAAATTTAATATAAAACATAGGGTGAGCATTGAAATACTCAGTAAGGGGTTTTTGAAAATACTTAAATACAGCTTTTGAAAACTACGTTGAAAAATAATACTTTTCCATACTTAGAAAGTTTTAAAAGAAAAACTTCAAGACTAAACAAAGGTTGATATATCAGAGTTAAAGTACTTCATACGTATTCACTAAAACACTTAGCGTCAACTCACTTAGTAAACAAGATAAGCATAATAATAAAAAGGCATGGGTTGCATGAAGTAAAGTGTCCATAAACAAGAAGGGTGTGCATGAACAACAAGGGGTAAACATTATCAGAGTCGCGCACAAGCGCATTATCTAAAAAAAACACATCATAAAATGATAAATGAAATGCAACATTTGTAATAAAAATCCTGAGAAGAAACTGGACATGCATCAACATTTCCATATCATATGTCTTGTATATTTTCTTTAAATCTGATACTCGTAGGTAAGGTTCTATAACCAAGGTTATTCCTCTAATCGGAATAATCACTAGGTTGGTCATAATCAAAGAAATGTATGCTGAAGGACTCATGATCTCTATGTCAAGGCCTTGTGCCATGACCTAAGGGTAAAAACCCAATCTGACTGTCTCGAGAACTATCGATGCATCGAGGAGCTTACTTTTACCGGTCTCCAACCCGGAGGGCTTACTTTAACCAGTCCCCAACCTGGAGGGTTTTCTTCTTACCAGACCCCATTCCGGGTAGTCCCATACATTTCTCACATGTTGTTAGGGTCAGATATTCAAGGTGTCCCATACCACTTTGAATATTTAATTTTCATTTCATATTACCCAAGGTTTCCCATACCACTTTGGGTAATACCATTTCCATTTCTCATTACCCAAGGTGTCCCATACCACTTTGGGTAATTAGTTCTTAGTTCCTCTTCATGTTGAGTCATATGCATGAATAATATGAATAAGGTAACAATTACATAAATGGTTTACAAATGCATCATATGACAGATAAACTTGAAAATATGGAATAAAAGAAGGCATGGTTAAGCAAGCATATTATGTGAGTAGAACAATTATTTAAGCACATAAAATGATGAATGTGTGAGACTTGATCCCAAGGGTTATTAAATAATGAGTTTCTAAAATTCCAGTGCATGGAAAAGAACTACTTGGCATTAACTATTGTACTTCACAGGTCATAGTACTTGCAACAAATCTTCATCCGCTAATAATTACTACGGCATGCTTGGTATAAAAATAATAAACACTTGCAATCTTTAAAACTCCGACACTTGGAAGTAAACCACTTTAAAAATAATACCTTTCATTAATTATTATTCTTCTCTGGTCATAGAATTTGATGTTACACTCTGCCCGCTAAAAAACATTGCAACGAGTTTGGTATAAAAATAATAAAGGATTTCAACATATTAACATAACCCTTAAATCCATATCCTTTTAAAATGAGATTGAAACAGGCATAAGCATATCCTTAAAAAAACACACACATGTCAGTTCAAGGGCGACATTAAACAAGTTCATTGGTGTATACTTAGACCCAAAAATAAAACAGCATAGCCAAGCGCTAAAAATTCTACATGCATAACCATTTCTTGAAACTAGGGTTTTCAGATGTTAATCTTAAAAACACATACATACATAGGGTTATATATACACAATGTATATAAACAGGGCTTCTCATAAATTAAACATGGTTCACTTGAAATCTAAATCCACTAACAATCCATCATTTATTCAGTTAAAAAAATGAACAAAACCTTATGGGTTTTTAGTGTTCAAAAAACTGTAAATATATATAAAATTTCGACTTCAACTATTACATGTTTGCACTTAAAACAAAGACCTGGTCCGTATCTAATATTTTTCATAGAAAAGGTAAAAAAATCAAAAACTGATTTTCACTGAAATACATAACTAATAAAATTATATAATTACATATGTATATAAGGCTTACATAAAGATTGTACACGTTAGGACTTGTTTTAAAATACCCCTTTCAAAAGTATAATTCTTATCATAAAATACTGAATTATAAGGAAAATCCTAGAAACATAATTTTGTATGGTTTGCATGGAATATATATATATAAAGTTATATATATACCTTTAATCATTAGGTGTATATATATATAAACTCATGTATATAAAAACATGAACCGGGAAGAATGAGTGGGGGAAAAAAACACACAGCCGTGGCACCCTTACAGCTCAAGAGAGGAGCTCGCCGGAGGTTTGCTGGGTGGCATGTGAACAAGGAGAAGCTTGGTGGCCGGTGGTGGTCCGGTGGGGTCGCGGCCACTTGGAGATGCTGCGAGGCGACGTTCTGGTGTCCAGCAGTGTAGCTCCGGAAATAGAGTGGTCGTGCATGAGGGTGAGGTGCGAAACTGGAGGTGGTTCATGGTGGCAAGGCGACGGCGAGGCGGCGGCAAGGCTGGTGGCGCGGGTTGCCTCCGGAGGTCCCGATTTCACAGTGGTTTCTCAGTTCTTAAAGGAAGATGATCTGGGGGAGGTTAGGCCGAGCCTATGGCGTCCTAGGTAGGTGGTTGCGCGAGGTCAACGTGAGTAGTGGAGAGGGTAGCGTCTCGTGAAATCCTGGCTTCGGTTCGCGGGACCCTGGCTTGAGTTTGAAGACGACGTGAAGGCTGAGAAAGAAAAAAATAAAAAAAACGACGGTCGGGATCCGACATCACGAGATCGGATGGCTGCAATGCTTCGAGCATTTTTAAAACACAACAACGGCCGAGATTTTCCAAGGTGAGATCGGACGGTCAAGGAGAAATCGCGGGGAGAAGATCCATGCGGGATTCGGGATGTCCTGGGTTATATATATATTTTTTTTAAAAAACAGTTTTAATAAACTTTAAAAATATACTACTTTGCAATATATATTTATATAACCGGTACATTATAATTTGGAATTTGTATAAAACATAATAAATACTTTTAACTCATAGTTTTCAAATCCAAAATCCCATTTTAGTTTGAGTAAACAAATGATACTATTTAAAAAAATACATATATTTTTTTAATACAACACTTTTATAACTACTGGGATCTTATAACCATAAAAATCCAATTTATAACTTTTTTTACTTGTTTATTGATAAAATTGTGTTTAAAAGACCCGTAGTTTTTCTCACATAGTTTTAGAGATTCGAAAAGATACATTTTTCAATTATTGCTGATACCCCGTTCGACACATTTTAAAATATCATGTTTTCCACCACATAAATACCGTCATAAAAATAGATTCATTTTATTTTAAAACTCGAAAATATAATTCTAATATTTTGTATAAAAGAAAATTGAAATACCATAATATTATAAAAGAGTTATAAAGACAAATTTTTTATAAAATGGTGCACTTTATCCATTGGAACCCAACGGTCAAAAGAAAACGGTCATATTTCCTTTTAGAGGTCCATTATAAAAGCAAGGGGTAGGATGTTTTATATTTTCAAAACACCGGACCCTTGGCGGATGGCTCTTCTCATACCTCTGGTGCTGAGTGCGTGCGCGGTGATTCTGGCGGTTATACTTTTCACACTGTTGGATCCTGAAGACGACGACTATCCGATTGCCCGTGTTGTGGTTCTTTGTAGTCTTGCAGTGGCCGTGTTAGGTCTTGTGCAGGGTACTTTCAATTAGATGGGTCTTGTTGTAATGTATCTTTTAAATATATAACAGTTTATCGTATTCTTCATGTTTGATTTCTACTCGAATTCTTTATCAGCACACAAACCATAAAAAGGAATAAACAAGAGACATCATTGAAAAGCACAACATTGTTTACTTGATCCAGTTTATAAAACCTGGGGCGTTACATTATCCCCCTCTTAAAAGAATTGTGTCCCCGCAATTCGATCGGCGTACAAACACTGACTTACTCACACAGCTTCTCTGACACCCTTGGTGATGTCCCTCTACCTCCAAGGCCCATGGAAGAAGTTACTATTCAACTCAATCCCCAGGGCTGAACAGAGCTTGTGGGTCTCCTCTTCCCAAATACATTTTTGGCAAAGTGGATCGTGATTGAAGCCAAGCTCCCGCTTGATGCGGGTGGTTTTCCAGAGATGAGAACGAGTGACATCAAGCTTTGCGACATCCTCTTGGATTTGGTTCCTAAAGATCTCTCGAACCATTTCATAATTGAAGGATTCTAGGAAAGATCCAAAATCGCAGAGCTCCCCAAGTATGCTGAAGCACAGGATTTGGTACATAAAGACTGCGCGGAAGTCCAACTGCTTTGCAGCTTCTCCAAATGCCGGGAAGGACAACCATTTATTGTTCATGGTGAAACACAAGAAGAGTCCCTCATAGTACTTCCCTTTCTTTTTATAACTCTCAAACAGCGCACTAGCCATTAGGTTATACACAACTTCTGACCCACGGAAGATTCGAAGGAAATTCGAGCTTTTCGATATTTCATAGAGGGTTTTGTATGTGAGTCGTAAGTTAACAAAAGGTTGGTAACATGTTGAGCAGGATCTTGCTACAATAGTCTCTATGATTTCTGTAGGGAGAGTCAAGAGTCTAGGCGAGGTTCGCTGTCTTGCCATCTGAAAAGTTTAAGAACAAACCCTACTTAGTAAAACATTATTAATGTTTTTGTGTTGTCCTAATTTTCCAAGGTTGCCTAAACCATTCCTCTGATACCAACTATGACGCCCCGAACCCGGTAGCCCGGTGTCGGTGCTTCGGTTATGGTGTGCAATTTATTTCACACGAAATGAAACAAATAAGTCGCACATCATAACCCATCAGGAGGAACTTTCTGGTTTAGATCCTGGAGAATCAGAGACAACAGCTTTTCTTCTTTACTTTCTGAGCTAGGAACAAACATCCAAGTCTAGGAAAGGCTCTATCAACCTGTAAAAATTTAACATAAAACATAGGGTGAGCATTGAAATACTCAGTAAGGGGTTTTTGAAAATACTTAAATACAGCTTTTGAAAACTACGTTGAAAAATAATACTTTTCCATACTTAGAAAGTTTTAAAAGAAAAACTTCAAGACTAAACAAAGGTTGATATATCAGAGTTAAAGTACTTCATACGTATGCACTAAAACACTTAGCGTCAACTCACTTAGTAAACAAGATAAGCATAATAATAAAAAGGCATGGGTTGCATGAAGTAAAGTGTCCATAAACAAGAAGGGTGTGCATGAACAACAAGGGGTAAACATTATCAGAGTCGCGCACAAGCGCATTATCTAAAAAAAACACATCATGACATGATAAATGTAATGCAACATTTGTAATAAAAATCCTGAGAAGAAACTGGACATGCATCAACATTTTCATATCATATGTCCTGTATATTTTCTTTAAATCTGATACTCGTAGGTAAGGTTCTATAACCAAGGTTATTCCTCTAATCGGAATAATCACTAGGTTGGTCATAATCAAAGAAATGTATGCTGAAGGACTCATGATCTCTGTGTCAAGGCCTTGTGCCATGACCTAAGGGTAAAAACCCAATCTGACAGTCTCGAGAACTATCGATGCATCGAGGAGCTTACTTCTACCGATCTCCAACCCGGAGGGCTTACTTTAACCAGTCCCCAACCTGGAGGGTTTTCTTCTTACCGGACCCCATTCCGGGTAGTCCCATACATTTCTCACATGTTGTTAGGGTCAGATATTCAAGGTGTCCCATACCACTTTGAATATTTAATATTCATTTCATATTACCCAAGGTGTCCCATACCTCTTTGGGTAATACCATTTCCATTTCTCATTACCCAAGGTGTCCCATACCACTTTGGGTAATTAGTTCTTAGTTCCTCTTCATGTTGAGTCATATGCATGAATAATATGAATAAGGTAACAATTACATAAATGGTTTACAAATGCATGATATGAGAGATAAACTTGAAAATATGGAATAAAAGAAGGCATGGTTAAGCAAGCATATTATGTGAGTAGAACAATTATTTAAGCACATAAAATGATGAATGTGTGAGACTTGATCCCAAGGGTTATTAAATAATGAGTTTCTAAAATTCCAGTGCATGGAAAAGAACTACTTGGCATTAACTATTGTACTTCACAGGTCATAGTACTTGCAACAAATCTTCATCCGCTAATAATTACTACGGCATGCTTGGTATAAAAATAATAAACACTTGCAATCTTTAAAACTCCGACACTTGGAAGTAAACCACTTTAAAAATAATACCTTTCATTAATTATTATTCTTCTCTGGTCATAGAATTTGATGTTACACTCTGCCCGCTAAAAATCATTGCAACGAGTTTGGTATAAAAATAATAAAGGATTTCAACATATTAACATAACCCTTAAATCCATATCCTTTTAAAATGAGATTGAAACAGGCATAAGCATATCCTTAAAAAAACACACACATGTCAGTTCAAGGGTGACATTAAACAAGTTCATTGGTGTATACATAGACCCAAAAATAAAACAGCATAGGCAAGCGCTAAAAATTCTACATGCATAACCATTTCTTGAAACTAGGGTTTTCAGATGTTAATCTTAAAAACACATACATACATAGGGTTATATATACACAATGTATATAAACAGGGCTTCTCATAAATTAAACATGGTTCACTTGAAATCTAAATCCACTAACAATCCATCATTTATTCAGTTTAAAAAAAATGAACAAAACCTTATGGGTTTTTAGTGTTCAAGAAACTGTAAATATATATAAAATTTCGACTTCAACTATTACATGTTTTCACTTAAAACAAAGACCTGGTCCGCATCTAATATTTTTCATAGACAAGGTAAAAAAATCAAAAACTGATTTTCATTGAAATACATAACTAATAAAATTATATAATTACATATGTATATAAGGCTTACATAAAGATTGTACACGTTAGGACTTGTTTTAAAATACCCCTTTCAAAAGTATAATTCTTATCATAAAATACTGAATTATAAAGAAAAATCCTAGAAACATAATTTTGTATGGTTTGCATGGAATATATATATATATAAAGTTATATATATACCTTTAACCATTAGGTGTATATATATATAAACTCATGTATATAAAAACATGAACCGGGAAGAATGGGTGGGGGAAAAAAACACACAGCCGTGGCACCCTTACAGCTCAAGAGAGGAGCTCACCGGAGGTTTGCTGGGTGGCCTGTGAACCAGGAGAAGCTTGGTGGCCGGTGGTGGTCCGGTGGGGTCGCGGCCACTTGGAGATGCTGCGAGGCGACGTTCTGGAGTCCAGCAGTGTAGCGCCGGAAATAGTGTGGTCGTGCACGAGGGTGAGGTGCGAAACTGGAGGTGGTTCGTGGTGGCAAGGCGACGGCGAGGCGGCGGCAAGGCTGGTGGCGCGGGTTGCCTCCGGAGGTCCCGATTTCACAGTGGTTTCTCAGTTCTTAAAGGAAGATGATCCAGGGGAGGTTAGGCTGAGCCTATGGCGTCCTAGGTAGGTGGTTGCGCGAGGTCAACGTGAGCAGTGGAGAGGTTAGCGTCTCGTTAAATCCTGGCTTCGGTTCGCGGGACCCCGACTTGAGGTTGAAGACGACGTGAAGGCTGAGAAAGAAAAAAATAAAAAAAACGATGGTCGGGATCCGACATCACGAGATCGGACGGCTGCAATGCTTCGAGCATTTTTAAAACACAACAACTGACGAGATTTGCCAAGGTGAGATCGGACGGTCAAGGAGAAATCGCGGGGAGAAGATCCATGCGGGATTCGGGATGTCCTGGGTTATATATATATATTTTTTAAAAACAGTTTTAATAAACGTTAAAAATATACTACTTTGCAATATATATTTATATAACCGGTACATTATAATTTGGAATTTGTATAAAACATAATAAATACTTTTAACTCATAGTTTTCAAATCCAAAATCCCATTTTAGTTTAAGCAAACAAATGATACTATTTAAAAAAATACATATATTTTTTTAATACAACACTTTTATAACTACTAGGATCTTATAACCATAAAAATCCAATTTATAACTTGTTTTACTTGTTTATTGATAAAATTGTGTTTAAAAGACCTGTAGTTTTTCTCACATAGTTTTAGAGATTCGAAAAGATACATTTTTCAATTATTGCTGATACCCCGTTCGACACATTTTAAAATATCATGTTTTCCACCACATAAATACCGTCATAAAAATAGATTCATTTTATTTTAAAACTCGAAAATATAATTCTAATATTTTGTATAAAAGAAAATTGAAATACCATAATATTATAAAAGCGTTATAAAGACAAATTTTTTATAAAATGGTGCACTTTATCCATTGGAACCCAACGGTCAAAAGAAAACGGTCATATTTACTTTTAGAGGTCCATTATAAAAGCAAGGGGTAGGATGTTTTATATTTTCAAAACACCGGACCCTTGGCGGATGGCTCTTCTCGTACCTCTGGTGCTGAGTGCGTGCGCGGTGATTCTGGCGGTTATACTTTTCACACTGTTGGATCCTGAAGACGACGACTATCTGATTGCCCGTGTTGTGGTTCTTTGTAGTCTTGCAGTGGCCGTGTTAGGTCTTGTGCAGGGTACTTTCAATTAGATGGGTCTTGTTGTAATGTATCTTTTAAATATATAACAGTTTATCGTATTCTTCATGTTTGATTTCTACTCGAATTCTTTATCAGCACACAAACCATAAAAAGGAATAAACAAGAGACATCATTGAAAAGCACAACATTGTTTACTTGATCCAGTTTATAAAACCTGGGGCGTTACAGTTTCCAAACAAACTATTATGTGTGGTATCACAATGGAGAGAAAATGAAATCTCAAAATGTTGATGATCCAAATGATAGGACTGAATTGGAGAGTTTGATATATGATTGGTTTCCATTTATTCGACATCATGAGAAGGAAAGGATGTCCAGCCAACAAGATTTCGATACAAGCACACATGATGCGTCCAATGAAAATGATGATGTTGATAGGGTGAAAAAATTGAATGATGTTGTGACGACTCCAGTATATCAGCAATGTGATAAAATGAAAAAGTTGGAATTTTTAATCCGATTGTTTCATGGGAAAACTATGTATGGGATTTCAAATACTGCAATTGATTACATTCTTACCTTCTTGAAGGACTTACTTCCAGATGATGTAGATATTCCCTCAAACCACTATATGGCATGGAAGTTGGTTGATGGACTTGGATTCTCAAAAAAAAAATCATGCATGCCCGAATGATTGCAGCTTATTTTGGGAGGAAACTGCTGAAAGAAATGATTGTATAAAATACAGAACCTCCTGATGGAAGCCAAAAGATGATGGAACACCATCTCGTGTGCCACAAAAAGTAATGTGGCACTTTCCATTGATACCCAGATTACAGAACCTTTTAATGTCTGATGAAATATCCATAAAAATGCAATGGCATGACACCGATAGAAAAAAGAATAATGAAGAGTTGGTTCACCCTGCAGATGGATTTACATGGCAGAGATTTGATGCTCGATATCCTGAATTTGCAGCCGACGTGCGTAATGTGAGACTGGGTATTTCATGTGATGGGTTTAATCCATTTGGGAAGATTCTTACTTCGCACAGCACATGGCCGATTTTCATACATATTTATAACCTTCCCCCTTGGTTGTGTATGAAAAATCCTTACACTTTCTTGAGTATACTGATATCTGGCCCTTCTGATCCCAGAAATGATATAGATGTATACATGCAACCTTTAATAAAAGATTTGAAACTTCTTTGGGATGTGGGGTGCCCACATACGATGCATGTTTGAAAGACATATTTTATATGCGTGCTGCACTTATGTGGACTATCAATGATTTTCCTGCTTATGCAATGATGTCTGGATGGAGCATAAAAGTAAAATTGTCATGTCCTATTTGTATGAAGAATACTCGATCGAGAATACTGAAATATCGTCATAGTTTTAGTTTTATGGGACATCAACGATTCTTTCCAATGAACCATCCATATATAAACAATCGTCGAAGATTTGACAATACCATGGAGAATGAAGATCCACCTCAGCGTATGTCTGGAACTGATGTGCTTAATAAATTGAAAGATTTCAATTATTCATTTGGGAAGAGTGTAATGAAATCTAGAAAGAGGAAAAATGTTTCCAATGATGCCTATTACAATTGGAAGAAGAAGAGTATATTATTTGAGTTGTCATATTGGTCAACCAACTTGTTACGTCATTTCTTAGACATAATGCACATTGAAAAGAATATATGTGAAATGTTGCTTTTGATTCTTCTAAATGTCAAGGGGAATACAAAAGATGATTTACGATCTCAGCGTGACTTGGTAGATTGGGGGATCAGACCAGAATTGCATCTTGTCTGTATCAGTGAAAATAAATGGCAAGTTCCATGTGCTTCTTATGTGATGACTCCTGCTGAAAAAAATCAATTTCTGGAAGTGCTAGAGACTATTAAAGTTCCTGATGACTATTCAAGAAATATATCAAAACGGGTCAATAGAAAAGAGTTGAAGTTGAAATCTTTGAAGACACATGATTATCACTTCCTTTTGCATGAGTTGATTCCAATAGCAATCCATCATCTCTTGTCCAATAATGTTAGAGTCTCGGTTATTCGGTTGTGCTATTTGTTTAGAGATCTTTGTGCTAAGAGGTTGTCCAAATCCCTCATGCAAAAATTGTTGGTAGAGACACCATTAATTTTGTGTGAGTTAGAGAAAATATTCCCTCCATCATTTTTTACATGCATATTGCATCTGACTGTCCATATTCCGACCGAAATACTTCTCGGAGGACCCGTTGCTTTCCGTTGGATGTATCCAACTGAAAGAAACATGTGCACATTGAAATCATATGTTCGGAACATGAATTATCCCGAAGGTTCTATTGTGAACGGTTACATGGCTCAAGAATGTATGGATTTCTGCTCAATGTATTTGTCTGATCATACTACGAGAATAAACAGACCAATGAGAAATGAAGAAGAATAGTATGGGCAAATTGAACCCAGTTTTCCATCACTTCCTCATACAGGAGGAATTCCGGGATCATATACATTGACAACATTAAGCATTGAAGGGCGAGAGATGGCACATCGCACAGTGTTGTTCAATTGTGACGTGTTCAATGAGTATATCAATTAAGTTAATTGTACATGTATCTCTTATCTTATCTCTTGTAATTTTAAATATTTGTTAAACTATTATTATTTTTATCTACAGGGAACATAATGAATTGATGTATAGAAAGCATCGTTCTTTATCTTTGAGAAAGAAGGATACTTTTCATAGCAAAGGGTTTTCTGCTTAGTTGAAATTGAAGGTAAAAATATTACTGTAATAACTAAATAAAAATAATATTTAATTAAGTTTACTATTTTTTTTATATTTCAGGTATCGAGTTTTCTTACAGAATCTGTTTCTAAGGAAATAAGAGATTTGGCTTTTGGTCTTAATACCATGGTTTGTGCTTGTAAATCACTTGTGATCAATGGATACAAATTTATTATCACTGAATGAGAAAGAAACATGAGAACACAACATAATTGTGTTATGCTAACTACCACAACAGACTGTTATGCCAGTTCATCGGACACTAGACCTCATTCTGAAAATGTTGCTTATTATGGTGTCGTGGAGAAAATAATAATTTTGGATTATTACTCGCATGGTCGAGTCACGATGATGAAATGTCAACGGTTTGATTCAATGACGAGGCAAGGAACCTTTATTGATGATTGTGGATTTCAAGTTATTGACATGACTCGCACTCTTGCAACCGATGAACTATATGTATTGGCATCAATGGTGAAACAAGTTTTTTATGTCAAAGATCATCGTCATCCTAAATTCTGTGTAATTATTGAAGTAAATCCCAGACATGTTTTTGATGATGGTGATGATGAAGTTGACACTATACCTACTGCAATTGGAAGCAATCCGTTTATTACTTATGATGACCCCAATAGCTCAATTGTCAGAGTTGATTGTGAACTCGAAGTTGTGGTGGGAAATATATAGAATCATACAGTCGTGTTCTCACATACATGTTTCACCTACATCATTTAGAGTGTGTATCCTAGTACATACCTTCATAACACCATAAAAATTATATTTCATTATGTTCTTTTTATCATAATGGTTTTTCTATATTTTGTTTTTTGGGTTACACATTAGTTATGTGTTTCTAATTACTTCCATATTTGTTTTCATTGCAGAAAATGACACCCATTGAAGAGAGGCGGCGGAAAAAGATGACAGATAATAATCATCGCATGGTACAGATGGGTTTTCCTCCACTCATCCCTGTTGTGAGTATTTTATTTCAAATATAAATATTTCAATAACTTATAATATCATGTGTTTACTTTTCTGTCAAACTTTTTTTCAGGATCCACCCCTTAGATGACAGATATCTGACGAGGAGCCTGATATTGCTCCCAGTAGAGAGGTTGGTGGTAGGAGGGGGGGTGGTGTCAGAGATGGATGATCATCTAGTGGTCTCGGTACTGAGGCCGGTGGTACGAGGGCTCGTGGGGCGAGAGTTAGATGACCCACTACCACAGACGTATCTTCTACGCCCTATTTTGATCCTGGCGTGTCTTCAGGGACATATGAGATATTTAGACCTCCGATGTTTACACTACCAGCTGGCCAGACATCTATGCCATCATCTTTTGCTTCTGGTTCATTATCTCTGGGCTATTATATTCCACCTTCTTCTACTTCTTCTGTGACACAGTATGTGGCTGAGGAGCATACACTGAGGGACACTCCACCTGTACAGGATATTCCTTCAGCTTCTGCACCCATTGATCTGACTACCACAGGTATATTTATATAACTCTATCAAATTTTTATACCAAAATTTTTTTTATTATAACTTGTATTGAGATTATTTTTATTTAATAATAGATTCATCTACAGATAAGAGGCGGGGGAGGGGCATACTCTCTTGCGTGCGGTATGGAACCGCCAGACACATTTGATGGTTGAATACAATGTTGATGGACAAATGATTGAGAAATCTGGGCAGCAATGTTGGGGTTTTTTGGCGACGCTAGCCAAATACTCCGATATCATTCTGGTCAGCCCTCTCTCTTGGATACATTTGCCACCTGAAGTCAATGATAATGCGTGGGAACAAATATGGGTAAAAAATCTATTGGATTTAATGTAGTATATTTTTGTATTTAAATGAACTAATCAATTTGGTTTCATCTTCGGTTTAACTTCCCTGATGGCGAAGGTGCACAACCAGTGCATTTAAAACAGCTAGGAGAGATTTGGAGAGCTTATAAGCATGAGCTATATGTTGGCTAGTGTGATAGAGTGGGCACGGAGTTAGAGACATTAACTATCGTGGATGACTGTCCGATAGAGCAATATCTCCAAATGATTACCCATTGGGTGACTTTAAAATTTAAGGTATTAATCTCATTTGAGTTATTTAAATGAGAGTTTTCATATTTTTCATTAATATAATATTTTTAATTATTAATCATTATTTAGGAATCTTCTGAAAAAACAAAAAAAACATTGATTCAAAGAAATACCTCCACACTTTGGGGCGCACAACTATGTCAGATCATGAGAGGCAGCAGGTACGATATAGTTGTTTATAATTTTTCTTTAGGACTTTCCCTTTTTAGTGGATCCTACTTAAATTATGTGATTTATTTAATAATGAATATATGATTATAATTTCACTTTATATTTTTTCAATGTCATTACAGAAGCACAAATTGAATATTGAAGGACGTATCCCTCGAGCAAAATTGTTTTGCACGAGTAGAAGAAAAAAAGATGGAACTGCGGTAAATGAACCGACCCAAGATAAGATTGTAAGTTTTAATTTGTTTATTTCAAAGTTTAATATCTAATTTGAAATTTAATAATCTATTAATATTTTTTACAGGCTGCTTTAGAGGATCTTGATGCCCAGGAGCCTGACAATTTTGTGTCACACGATCATTTATATCAGGTTTTGGGAGATGAGAACTCTGGATGAGTACGCTGCCGACCTGGTAAGAATATAGTCCCGACGAGGTATTGGTCGTCTCCAGGTATCCATTATAGTACCACCGAGTTGGAACAGGTCAAGGAGCATGCAAGACAGTCTGATAAAAGGGTCATAGAGTTGGAAGTACATGTTCAAACAAGAGACAGAGAATTTATGAAACTAATGAAAGCATTATCTTCATCACTTCCACCAGAGGCTAGTGCGGCTTGTCAGACATTTATGTCGTTGATGGGTTCATCATCCAATACACCAGGCGTCAGCTCTAGTGGCGATCGAGATGATGACGTTCCTGGTGATGACGAGGATTCTGAAGAGGAAGTGGGCGAGTATGAGGATGTGGATGAGGGCGAGGATGGGGCCGAGGGAGAGGATGGGGCCGAGGGCGGGGATGATGCCGAGGACGAGGACGAGGCCGACGATGAGCATGGGGACGATGACAAGGACGACGACGAGGACAGAGATGGTGGCAAGGATGAGGATGATGATGATAGTGGTGATGGTGATGGTGATCAGAGGTATATTGATCCATTACATTTTTTAATTCTCTATAACTCTTTATTTTTGAACATGGTTTTCCACTTTGGGTTTTTCCTCTACTTCATAGGGACGTTGCATTCGGATTCTATTTTTTTTCACTTGATTCATGTTGTATGATTAGTCTACTACCTAGACCATTAGTATTCCTTGGTACTGTGATACTCATTTTTCTATTTTTTTTTACTTATCTTTCTTAGTTAGCCATGTATTTCATGTTTATGCATGTGGAAAATGATATGGAAAATGTGCTTTGAAGTAGTGGTCGGCACCACTCAAAGTGTCTAACTTTTATTTGAAATGGACAGGATTTTAAGTGAAAACAATAACTGGCATACGGAAAACAGACCAAACGCATTGGAATTCTGTTTAAACTATAGGACAACGATCCATGGGTCATATGTGTCATGTATGAGTCAACCCCGCCTCAATCCGAGGGCAGGTGTGACTGGTACCACTCAAAGTGTCTTTCTTTTGTTTAAAATGGATGCGCTTTTAAGTAAAAAAACCACATACGGAAAATGGACCAAACGCATTAGGATACTGTTGATACTTTAGGGAATATATCCATGGGTCATATGTGACGTGTACGACTCAACCCCGCCTCAATCCGAGGCGCGGTGTGGCCGACACCACTCAAAGTGTCTAACTTTTATTTGAAATGGACAAGATTTTAAGCGAAAACCACAACTGGCATATGGAAAACAGACCAAACGCATTCTGGTTCTGTTTAAACTATAGAACAACGATCCATGGGTCATATGTGATGTGTACGAGTCAACCCCGACTCAATCCGAGGGTCGGTGTGGCCGATACCACTCAAAGTGTCTTTCTATTGTTTAAAATGGATGCGCTTTTAAGTAAAAAAACGACATACGGAAAATGGACCAAAGGCATTCAGATACTGTTGATACTTTAGGACATGTATCCATGGGTCATTTGTGGCATGTAGGAGTCAACCCCGCCTCAATCCGAGGCACGGTGTGGCCGACACCACTCAAATTGTCTAACTTTTATTTGAAATGGACAGTATTTTAAGTGAAAACAACAACTGGCATACGGAAAATAGATCCAACGCATTTAGATTCTGTTTAAACTATAGGACAAGGATCCATGGGTCATATGTGACACGTATGAGTCAACCCTGCCTCAATCCGAGGGCCGGTGTGTCCGGTACCACTCAAAGTGTCTTTCTTTTGTTTAAAATGGATGCGCTTTTAAGTAAAAAAACCACATATGGAAAATGGACCAAAGGCATTCGGATATTGTTGATACATTAGGAAATGTATCCCTGGGTCATTTTTGACGTGTAAGAGTCAACCCCGCCTCAATCCGAGGCGCGGTGTGGCCGACACCACTAAAAGTGTCTAACTTTTCTTTGAAATGGACATCAGTTTAAGTAAAAACAACAACTGACATACGGAAAACTGACCAAAACCATTCAGATTCTGTTGAAACTGTAGGAAAATTATCCATGTGTCATTTTTGACTTGTACGAGTCAACCCCTCCACAATCTGAGGTGCGGTGTGGCCGACACCACTCAAAGTGTCTAACTTTTCTTTGAAATTGACAACCGTTTAAGTAAAAACAACAACTATCATACGGAAAACCGACCAAAGTCATTCAAATTCTTTGAAACTTTAGGAAAATGATCCATGCGTCATATGTGATGTGTAAGAGTCAATCTTGCCTCAATCCGAGGGCCAGTGTGGCTGGCACCACTCAAAGTGTGTCACTTTTCGTTGAAATGGACAACAGTTTAAGTTAAAAAAACAACTGCCATACGGAAAATGGACCAAGGGCATTCAGATACTATTTATACTTAAGGAAATGTATTTATTGGTTATTTGTGATGTTTAGGAGTCAACCCTGCCTCAATCCGAGGGCCGGTGTGGCCGATACCACTCAAAATGTCTTTCTTTTGTTTAAAATGGATGCGCTTTTAAGTAAAAAAAACCACATACGAAAAACTGACCAAACGCATTCGGATTCTGTTGAAACTTTAGTAAAATGATCCATGGGTCATTTGTGACGTGTAGGAATCAACATCGCCTCAATCTGAGGTGAGGTATGGGTGGCACCACTCAAAGTGTCTAACTATTTTTTGAAATGGACAACAGTTTATGTAAAAAACAACAACTGACATACGGAAAACAGACCAAACACATTCAGATACGGTTGATACTTTAGGAAAAGGATCTATGGGTCATTTGTGACGTGTACGAGTCAACCCTGCCTCAATCTGAGGCATGGTGTGGTCGGTATCACTCAAAGTGTATTTCTTTTGTTTAAAATGGATACGCTTTTATGTAAAAACAACCGGCATACGGGACACCAAACAAACACATTCGGATTGTGTTGATACTTTAGGAAAACGATCCATGGGTTATTTTTTACATGTACGAGTCAACTCCGCCTTAATCTGAGGCATGGTGTGGACGACACCACTCAAATTATCTCTTTTATTTCAAAAGGAAATCATTTTAAGTGAATATAACTGAAATTTACACTCATCAACGATAGTCGCAAACTATTTTTCATGAGTTGGGTAGTTTCACTAATGGGGTCATAAGTGACGAGACTCCTAAGAAAACACATTTTCACCATATATTATAAACAATACAAGTTCAATGAAAAATTCATCACAAATCATTACATACCCAAACCTAGGATCCCAAAAAAAGGGATTTTAGCCAATTTGAAATTATTATTCAACTATAATAGATATTTATAAAACTATTCTACCTATTAGAATTTAATGGGGAGGTGTGCTGGTTGGGGGGTTGTGCATGGGTGAGGTGAATTACCACCAGATGATTGTTGTCACATGTGTTTTTTGGGCTATTTTCAGTGTTTTTTATACTGTTTGGAATATGTATGTGGTTTTTGTGATATTTTTTATACAGGTGTATAGTGGAGGGTATATTGAGGGCTGTTGTGCAATGTTTTTTTATGCAGGTGGATAGTAGGGCTACTAGAGGGCTTCTGGGGGGCTGCTGTGCAGCAGCTCCGGCAAAGGTTATACCAACGGTTTAGAACCGTTGGTATATCTTTTTCTAAAATTCTGGACAAGGCTATACCAACAGTTCTGAACCGTTGGTATAAGATTTTCCAAAAAAAGCTATCCCAACAGTTTAGAACCATTGGTATATCCTTTTCTAGAATTATAGAAAGCTTATACCAATGGTTCAGAACTGTTGGTATATCTTTTTCCAGAATTCTGGAAATCTTATACCAACGGTTCTAAACCGTTGGGGTATCTTTTTCTGGGGAATCTTATACCAACGGTTCTGAACCGTTGGTATAGCCTTTTCTAGAATTCTGGAAAAGATATACCAATGGTTTTGAACCGTTGGTATACATTTTTCTAGAATTATGGAAAGCTTATACCAACGGTTCAGAACCATTGGTATAGACTTTTCCAGAATTCTGGAACACCTATACCAACGGTTTAAGTGCAATCGTTGGTATAGGTCTTTCCTCACAGCTTACTAGCCAACAGTTTGGAAAAACGTTGGTATAGTCTATACCAACGGTTTTCCAGCCTATACCAACAGTTTTAAACCATTGGTATAGCCTACTTTTCCAGTAGTGCATCTAGGTGAAAAGTAGGAGTCATGGATTTTGATGAGTCTTGTTGTGACCATTGACCAGATTACATATCATCTATGGTTTGGGATAGATTATGTTTATACTAGGTGAGATATAATTTTTAGAGGAAATATTCATTAGGTTGGTAGAACCAGGGGAGGCAGGAGGTGACACATCGAATTGGTAGTCATAAATTTAGTACGTATCAACGACATATGATAAGTACTTTTTTTAATAATTTATATAACTTTAAATGTGAAATGTTTATTTTATAGTCATAGAGGAAGTCAAACATACTACTATTATAGAGTTAAAAATTTATAATAAGATGTATAGTGATCCTATAACTAAATAGATTAAAGGTGGCCACCATTGTCATATTGTGGTCACTATATTTTTTTTTGATTTTTAAAATTAACTGAAAATAATATTTTAGCCACTTTAATTTTAAATTGCAATTGAAGGATTGAAATGAGGTCGTAACTTCTTAGACACATGATGAGAGTCAGGAAGAGACCAAGGATCAGGGAACCAGTATAATAGGATTTGATGATGTATCATTAATGCATGAGACTCACTATGCCTTTGAGAAAGGCTGATTTATTTGTATCAGCTCTCGATTGACACCTGAGAGCTATTATGGTACCACTGCGATGTCTTCATCCAGCTTGAATGGAGATCATGGAGATTCATCATCATATGCTACATAGTTTGAGGAGAAACTGTGAGCTTAGGGTGAGATCATAGAGACTATTCAAAGGGAGTAGGAAGAGCTCCATCTATAGTAGCCTCACTAGTAGTAGGATATGTGTCAATAGAAGTAGTAGCATCACAAGAAGATGATGGAGTACATGTAACAAATGACCTAGGATTTAGGGATGGAGTTTCCTCCTCCACCTACTCCAGATGACCCCCTCAGTGATTTATGTATTTCTTATCAAAAATTTTTTGATAAAAATTTGAATGAAAATATTTTTTATAATATTTTTATTAATTCATATATTTAAATTTTATATAGTTCATTTTTTTATAATGTTTCGAATATTTATTTTTATTATTATTTAATTATTTTATTTTATTTTTATTTTTATTCATTTTTTTGTGATGGGAATATTCACCCATCGCATATAATTATTTGTGAAAGGTCAATATTCCCATCAAATTAGATCTTTTTAAAATATCGAGAAATGTTATTTGTTACAGGATACCTACTCATTACAAATAATTCTTTATAATGAGTCAATATTCCCATCTCAATATCTCTTTGTTAAATAATGAGAAATTTTATTTTCAATGGGATACCTATAGAGACCCATAGCTTGATGTACATGGACATTACATTACTTTTGCAGAATACTTAACACATAATGAAAACAGACACCCAAAGACTTTAATAGTTTAGTGTCTTTGGAAACTCGGAACATAATCTTCTAATCATGGTGAAAGATCTTCAACACCCCCCATAAAGATCTTCTCCTTTTTGTTTTCTTACCTAAAACCTTTTTTTATATCCTGGGTAAAATAAAACATAAAAAGGGTGAGATCAAATTCTCAATAAGGGTAAGCATGGGAAAAATAAAATAGACCATATACATTTGAACATAAAAACCGGAACATAATGTTTAAACATCAAAATCTTGAGTTGTGAAATAAATCTTGGCAGTACGTAAGGCATAGATAATAATGAAACATTAATCATGATAAAATAGCATGGGAATAAAACATGTAATTGTGGAAAACCCATTAAGGACATGATATGATTTCCATAGTATCCAAGGCATTTCTTCCAAGACCATCATAGTGGACAATGTCCATTAATGAACTGGGTTTACTTGCCGTTCTAGCCCTGTATTACTGAACTGGATTTACTTTCCATTCCAACCATGTCTATCTCATTAGATATAAATCTTTACCCAATACATTGGAGGGAGATATAGGTCCCAACCATCTCATATTGAAATCATTCTTACGTGTGCCAAAAAACAATCATAAATCATTCATCATTACCCAAAGAATAAAATGGTTTTCATAAACATCATCCCTTCATAACATAATCCATATAAAAGAAATGGATGTCATTTCATCATAAAAAAAATCAAACCATTTAAATAATAGAGACAATATACTTGAAACATAAACATACTAAATAATGTCATCTTAGATGGAAAATAGTTTTGATAAAACACTTTAAATGAATTGTTGAGGAAAATATCCTTTCTTATTCAAAGTCATTTTATTTTCAAAAAATGCCATGAAAATTTAAAAGAAAAGGATTTTTTTTTAAATAATCCTGAAATATTTTGGAGGAATCTTCATGAAAATAATGTGTTATAAAACCGTAAAAATCCTTTCATGCCTTATATGTTAAGAAAACATTCTCCTTCTACTTTTTCTGGAAAAGTCAAAAAGTACCTCGTATGGTAACCGAAAGAAAGATTTCTTACATACCATGTGGTAAAAGTAAAAAAAGGATAAAATGAATTTAATCATACATGTAATAATAGAAAACTTTTTATGAAAACATTTTGAGGAAACATGGGCATGGATGACAAAGATAACCCCAACAAATACTTACGAATAAACAATCTTGGATAAGAACGAGATTGGAATAATTATCCCTTACCTTTTATTATCGGTGGAATCATACGTGTCATAAAATAAAGAAACTTACATGCATATTTAAATATCATATCCTTAATAATAAAAATCATAAAACACTCATGGGAAGCATAAACACCATATAAAATAAATAGATGGTGATTAAGACATATGTCTCACAGAAATAAAAGTGAGACTAAATAATCCCTTACCTTAGGTCCAATTTCTTCCATATGTGTCTAAAACTCCTGTATAGTGGGTTTAAAAATATTCTTAACTTGTAAAATAACCATTATAATTTTTATGATATGATATATGATTCACTTAAGATTTTATATTACCCGTTCTTTTGTCAATTCCATGTTAAAGCAACGTTTTGGGTAAAATCGTTTCATTTATCATACGTGTTTGGAATTGTTGTCCTTGATATCATTAATTATATATTAATTTAATTACTTAAATAATTTAATCCATGATTTATATAAAATATATATTCAGAATTTAATATATATAATATATTGATAAATGGAATGAAATACACCGTTCATGGAGATGGTAGGTCGTACATACGCATGAACACTGTTTTCATTTCCTTATTAATTTGAATAGAAGTAAGAAAATAACATATACATAAATCCATTATAATTATTATGTCATATATTTCATGATTATTTATTATATATACTTTATAATCAATCGGTAATGGTTAACATGGTGAATGAATCTCATCGCGGCGCCAAGACGGTAATCCGTACGTACGCACAAGCGATGATATCATTCCCATGATTATTGAATGGAATTGGAGTGGATGATATAATATATAAAAATAATTATGATGTTATAATAGTCATATATAGTTATTATTCCCACAATTATATCCATCTAAGAACGGTGGTGGTGGAAAAATAGATTACACCACGGCCTGGAGACGGTAAGTCGTACGTACGCACGCGCGGTGATTTCATTTTTCGTAGGATGGATATAGGGTTGTTTCAAATTTATAATAACATATAAATATATTATATATACTTATGTTATTAATTTATAATGAAACAACTAAATAAGTGGAAGTTGAAGAAGAAAGAAACTTGAAAGAATCGGTAGAAGAGATTACCTCTTCCTCGACGTGCCTCTTTTAAACTTCCTCTTATGGCACTAGAGTTTGTCTTTTGATAAGACCGGAACCTCTATAATGTAACTAGAGAGGTTTATAAGAGAAATTTAGATAGTTTGGCCGAGATTCAAGGATCAAGATTGATTGAAGAGGAGAGGGAAGGGATTCCCTTTTATAAGAGAGGAGAGGGGCACTTTGGGAATCCTCAAACATATTAATTTATAATAAATTCAAACCCCACCTAAAAACATCAAAATTTACTCAAATTCATATATGAGGTAAGATAGGTTTTTAATCTCATCAACCAATCAAATTTAGACATTTATTGATTTTATTTTAAACCTTATTATTTTGATTTATCTTTATTTAATCTATTTAATTTTATTTGTAGCAATAATATTCTATTATTTAAATGGTTATAAATACTTACTTATGTGTTGTGAATTGTCCATAAATGGATACATTATGAAATTTTAGACCATATAAAGTTTAATTTATAATTTTTAATTTTTTTTGTGATTTTTAAAAAATTAAATAATATGTTGTGTTTATAAAATATCAATAGTGTCAATTTTGACACTATTCATTTATTTGAATTTAAATAAAATCCAAACAGAAGATATGTTCGAACCAAAATATTTAATAGATTCCTCAAATGTCATATTTATCTATAAAATTAGTTAATAACATTAATTAGTTCATATAATATTTATTTTAATATTTTTAAAATAATTTATCTAATATTTTTTAATAAAATACTTACTACAACATTTTCGTATAATTATTTAATATACATATTTGTTGCATAAAAATTAAAAATAAAATACTATGATGAATTTAAATATGTTATATTTCATAATAATACTTTTAGTCGAATTTATGTACTAAAAAAACTAACTTTTAAAATGTTATCTTTATTAAAGTATAAAGGTGACAACTTTGACATCATTTAAATTAAAATAATATAATTGTCATAATCTGTTTTATATGGCTTCAAATGGGACACAAGTATACCCTTGGATTATTAGGGTATAGATACACTCGACCAATAAGTTTTGGTCTTGTTTTTGGTCCTTTTGATGGGTATTTTTATTTTAATAAAAACTATATTATTGATTTTTCACTAAATAAATAATTTATGCATCATTAATGTATAAGATATTAAGGTCATTATATATTTTCTAAAAATCACAAATAAATTACCATAATGAAGAAAAACATTTTATCTTTCAAATGAGTATTTATAATCGAATTTATATTTTTTATAACCTTATATTAAAAAAACTTTAATTATTAATGTCTGAGTGATACATATATCACTTTCTTTAAATAAAATAAATTAAAGGTCTTAATCACATCCAAGTGGGTTCTAAAAGATACCATTTCGACCCAAGTATATTTTAGGACGAAATATAATCATTCAATTATATTAATAAAAATATTAGGATAATTTTATAATATTATTTTTACCCTTAATTACATGATTTACCTTTAACATGTTGTAAATAAAATTTACCATAGTCACTATTCATAATGCCTTAAAAATAAAAAGTATCCCACTAACATAATTTGGAAATAATTATTCCAAATATGGAATAAATTTTTCCAAATTCAAAACACATAAGTTGCAGTATTGAATTTAAAATTAATGATGTTATTGAGAAAATGGGTTTTAAAAGTTAAAACATTGCAAAAGATTGGCATGTTTTTACCTATAAATTCAATGTAATATTAATGATAATGACATAAATTATATTAAATGGTAAAAATATATTATATTTATACTTTAAAAATGTTAAATAATATATATTAACCATATAAATTGTTTTGATGAAAAAAGTTGTTTTCAATTAAAATTTAGCGTATTTTTATTATTCATCAAAATAAGAAACTTATCAGAAAAATATAAAAAATTCATCCAAAGTAAATTTTTATATCCTGATTCCAAGTAACAAGTTTAATTTGTCATATTGAAATTATAAACATGTCAAAAACTATATTTAAAGTGGGTGTTCCATCAAAAGTCGGCAAAACTGCATTTTTTGAAAAATACTTATTTTACCCGAAAAATTTATTTTGTTCCCATACCATGTTCCAGAATATGTTTAAGATGAATGATATTGTTATAAAATTAAAAATTTGGTTAATACTATTCATAATGGCTAGTTAATAATAATTTTATAACAATATAACGTTGTTTAGTGAAACTCAGTATTGCGTACAACACACGCTATTGAGGAAGGTTGCTCTTGTGTGTAATGCAAGCCAAGTCAGGATTCTGTGTAGTGAAATCTACCTTTGGTGTTGATTATAACATAATCAAAACAAATTTCATTTATACTTTGATCAAAATCTAAACTCAATGTTGCGTAGAATAATTTCTACCAAACGAACTTGAAATTGTGTGTAATATGAGCCACGAATAGTGTTGCGTATACTGCAAGCTAATACGATGTTGCATATAGCATAAGATAATATTGGTGTAGCATACAAAATAAGATATCAAAGAAATTAAAAATAATATATCTCATAAAATCTCAGGGTGTAACATTCTACCCCCCTTAAAATGAATCTCGCCCTCGAAATTCTTCAGGGTTATAAAATGTTTACTACTTGAAAGTTTCTTTCATAGAAACCCACATCTTAAAAAGGAATAATAAAACTTAATTTTAAAAAGGAAAGTTTGAAACATAATGGTCACCCAAAGTAACTTAGCACCGGTCTTCCACATAAGAGAATATAGGTGAAAATATGTATACCGAAGAGAAATCTAACCATCATGTTTTGATGAAGAGTGGTAGAGAACATGGCTATGAAAAAGAAATTGATCACAAATCCATAAATTTGTGATTATTTACGGTACCATCTGATTCATCAGATATGAGGACACTAGGAAAACATTTTTGGTTTCAAGATCATTTCCCTAAAGTTGATGAATTTTTGCATAAGGACAAATACTTACTTGATTTCAGTGTAATATCATCATTGTTCATTCCACGAACAATTTCCACTTCATCTCTTATTTAAAGAAATGAAGTTGAATTTTTCAGTCTTGAAGTGTTAGCAGATCATGCGATAGAATGATAGATCATTCCATCTGTATCTATCACAAAAAAGATTATCATAAGATATTAAATATACATAAGTCCATCTATGGTGAGGTTAATCGTATATGGTTCCAAAAATGGACCTATAGTTCATCTATCACACCAATTAATAAAATGAAACTAACTTCAACTAACCAGGGACTTCTTGTAGTCCAGTGGTAGGCAATAAAGGCATGTTGAACTTCGGTTGTGGGTTCGATTCCCACAACCTTGTCCGACGTGACAGGTTGTTGCCCATCCTACAGGTTGTCCTTTTTCTAAAACAATACTATTTTAACATTTCAGAAATAATAAAAAAGTTCTAGGCTTAAACAATACTATCTGATGTCTAACTTAATCCATTCTAATATTTAGGCTTATCCAAAATACTTTTGTCCAATCTCATAGTATAAAGAAAATTATTTCTAGAAAGGTCATAAAACAAGAATGTCAATAACACCACTTACCACCATATATCATAAGATATATCTTTTTTGTCACATTACAAACATGTAAATACCTTACTCATGTATTCTCTTGAAACATGAATTACCATAGAGCTTTAGTGAAAACATGAATGCTGACAAAATTTAACACTTTCCACATACCAAAATCCCAAAAATTCTATATACTCAAACCATGATATCACTTTGTCCTTATATCAATCATGATCTCATTAATACTATCAAACATATTATTTTCTCCTTATCCCTTCATTATGCGCATATCATATGCTTTCCAAAAATATTTCAATCACTTTTCATGGTTACCGGTACCATATTTTTATAGAAAACCACAATGGACCAATACATAGATATTTCAATATACCATAAAAGTACCTCAACAAGATTATTCTTGAATTCCACTACATAATCCCTTCAATCCATATTCTTCAATGATTTGCATGGAATAGGTCCTTCCTCGATTTATAAGTAACCTCTTAGTTAAGGGCATTGAGTTGGGTAATGCCCATGTTCTCTACAGATAAGACATTGAACTCCGTAACAGTCTATCACTCTATTCCCCACACAGATAACATCTTCCCTTACATTTGAGGTATTCCTCAAGGTTCTTCATCCCTTCTTCTTGATATGTAGAAAGCTTCATCTTCCATCCACTTTTTTCCTCACCATTTGAACATGAATAAAAGTCCATCTTCATCTTATTTGATGACATAGGAATACAACTAAAGTCCACCTTGTTAATCATATATCGCGATGACTTATTTGTCATAATCACAATATATTTATCTCTAGGCACTATACAATTTCGTTGATCATAGTCACCAATTTTTCCATTGGAATCAATGTTAACTGAATTCCTTCTCATTCCCTCCATTGACTAAAACCAGAAACCATAGTGTAAGAAATAGTTAAAATAACGAGTAACCACACAATCATAAAAAGTAACTTATGGGATGTATAACTAATCAAAAATTCTTTAATTCATGACACCTTAGGTTCACCCTAGGTTATTCATGATTTTCAAAAAAATTCTAGGACTATAACCTATAGTTATACTAAACCTTAGGGACATCCCTAGACAAACCTTTGAAATATCTATAGAGATCTCACTAATGTTTTCGCATCATAGTTTCCAAAGGTTAACTAAATCGTTCCTCTGATACCTACTGTAGAGACCCATAGCTTGATGTACATGGACATTACATTACTTTTGCATAATACTTAATACATAACAAAAACAGACACCCAAGGACTACAATAGTTTAGTGTCTTTGGAAACTCGGAACATAATCTTCTAATCATGGTGAAAGATCATAAAAATCTCCCATAAAGATCTTTCCCTTTTTGTTTTCTTACCTAAAAAATATCTTTATATCCTAGGGAAAAGAAAACATAAAAATGGTGATCTCAAATGCTCAGTAAGGGTAAGAAAGGGGAAAATAAAACAGAACATATAAATTTTAACATAAAAACATGAACATAATGTTTAAACATCAAAATCCTTAGTTGTGAAATAAATCTTGGCAGTACGTAAGGAATAGATCATAAAGGATCATTAATCATGATAAAATATCATGGGAATAAAAAATTTAATTATAGTAAACCAATAATCACCTGATAGTATTTCCATAGTAGCCAGGGCATTTCTGCCAAGACCATCATAGTGGACAATGTCCATTACTGAACTTGGATTACTTTCCATTCCAGCCCTGTATTACTGAACTGTATTTACTTGTCGTTCCATCCATGTCTATCTCATGAGATATAAATCTTTACCCAATGAATTGGAGGGATATATAGGTCCCACCCATCTCATATTGAAATCATTCTTACATGTGCCACAAAAAAATCATAAATCATTCATCATAACCTAAAGAAGAAAATGGGTTTCATAAATATCATCCCTTCATAGCATAATCCATATAAAACAAATGGATGTCATTTCATCATAAGATAAATTAAACCCTGTAAATAATTGATACATTATACTTGAAACATAAACATACTAAATAATGTCATCTTAGAGGGAAAATAGTTTTGATAAAACACTTGAAATGAATTCATGAGGAAAATATCATTTCTTCTTCAAAATCATTTTATTTTCACAAAATGACATGAAATTTTAAAAGAAAAGGATTTATATTGAAAATAATCATGAAATATTGTAGATTAAGCTTCATGAAAATAAAGCGTTATAAAACTGTAAAAATTTGTTCATGCCATATATGTTAAAAAAATTCCTCTCATACTTTTGTCCGAAAAGCCAAAAAGTACCTCGTATAGTAAACAAAAGAAAGATTTATTCCATACCATGTGGTAAACTTAAAAAAAGGATAAATGAATTTAATAATACAGGGAATAATATAAAACATTTTATGAAAACATTTTGAGAAACCATGGACATGGATGATAAACATAACCCTATTAAATACTTACGAATAAACAATCTCGGATAAGAACGATATTGGAATAATTATCCCTTACCTTTTATGATCGGTGGAATCATACGTGTCATAAAATAAAGAAAATTAAATGCATATGTAAATATCATATCCTTCATAATAAAATTCATAAAACATTCATGGGAATCATAAACACCATACCAAAGAAATAGATGGTGATTAAGACATATGTCTCACAGAAATAAAAAGCGAGACGAAATAATCCCTTACCTTAGGTCCAATTTCTTCCGTAAGTGTATGAAAATCCTGTATAGTGGGTTTAAAAATATTATTAACTCGTAATAGAACCATTATAATATTTATGATATCATATATGATTCACTTAATACTTTATATTACTCGTTCTTTTGTCAATTCCATGTTAAAGCAACATTTTGGGTAAAATCGTTTCATTTATCGTACGTGTTTGGGATTTTTGTTCTTGATATCATTACTTATATCTTGATTAAATTACTTCCAGAATTTAAACCATGATTTATATATAATATATATTCAGAATATAATATATAAAATAGATCAATAAATGGAATGAAATACACCGTTCATAGAGACGGCTGGCTGTACGTACGCATGAATGTTGTTTTCGTTTCCTTATTAAATATGGAAGTAAGTAAATAACATATACATAAATCCAATAACATTATTATGTCATATATTTCATGATTATTTATTATATATACTTTATAATCATTCTGGAATGGTTAACATGGTCAATGAATCTCATCATGGCGTGGAGATGGTAATTCGTACGTACACATGAGCGATGATATCATTCCCATAATTATTGAATGGAATTGGACTGGATGATATAATATATAAAAATCAGTATTATGTTATAATAATCATATATAGTTATTATTCCCACAATTATATCCATCCAAGAATGGTGGTGGTGGAAAAACATATTACACCACGGTGTGGAGACGGTAAGCCGTACGTACGCACGCGTGGTGATTTCATTTTTCGTAGGACGGATATAGGGTTGTTTCATATTTATAATAACATATCAGTATATTATTTATATTTATGTTATTAATTTATAATTAAACAACTAAATAAGTGTAATTTTAAGATGAAAGAAACTTGAAATAATCAGTAGAAGAGATTACCTCTTCCTCGATGTGCCTCTTTTAAACTTCCTCTTAGGGCACTAGAGTTGGTCTTTTGAGAAGACCGACACCACTATAATGTAAATAGAGAGGTTTATAAGAGGAATTTAGTGATTTTGGCCTATATTTAAGGCTCATGATTTAGTTAATAGTGGAGGGAAGGGGTTCCCTTCTATAGGAGAGAAGAGGGGCACTTTTGGAAACCTCAAAAATATTAATTTATAATCAATTCAGACCCCACCTAAAAACTTCCAAAGTGACTAAAATTCATATATGAGGTAAGATAGTGTTGTAAAACCATCATGAAATCAAATTTAGACATTTTTTGATTTGATTTTAAACCTTATTATTTTGATTTATTCTTATTTAATCTATTTAATTTTATTTGTGGTCATAATATTCTAAAATTTAAATGGTTATAAATACTTACTTATGTGTTGTGAATTATACATAATTGGATACTTTATGACATTTTAGACCATATATATTTCAATTTATAATTTTTAAATATTTTTGTGATTTCTAAACAATTTAATAATATGCTATTTTTATAAAATATCAATAGTGTCAATTATGACACTGTTCATTTATTTGAATTTAAATAAAATCCACACAGAATTTATGTTCGAAAAAAAATATTTAATAGATTCCTAACATTACATATGTATTTATAAAATTATTGGAGAACATTAATTAGTTCATAGAATATTTATTTTAATATTTTTAAAACAATTTATTTGTATTTTTCTAAATAAAATAATTACTACAACATTTTTGTATAATTATTTAATATACATATTTTCAGAATAAAAATTAAATATAAAATACTATGATGAAGTTAAATTTATTATATTTCATAATAATACTTTTAGTCGAATTTATCTTCTAAGAAAACAAACGTTCCAAATGTTATCTTTATTTAAGTACGAAGGTGACAACTTTGACATCATTTAGAATAAAATAATATAAATGTCATAATCAGTTTTATAAGGCTCAAAATGGTCCAAAATTCGACCATTGGATGATTAGGGTATATATATACTCGACCAATAAGGTTTGGTCAAGTTTATGATCATTATTATGGGTATTATTATTTTAATGAAAACTATATTATTGATTTTTCACTAAATAAATAATTTATGCATCATTAATGTATAAGCTATTAAGGTAATTATATATTTTTTAAAAACCAAAAATAAATTACCATGAATAATAAAAACATTTTATATTTCAAATGAGTATTTATAATCGAATTTATATTTTGTATAACCTTATATTAAAAATACTTTAATTATTAAAGTTTGAGTGAGACATATTTCACTTTATTTAAATAAAATAAATTAAAGGACTTAATCACATCCAAGTGGGTTCCAAAAGATACCATTTCGATCCAAGTATATTTTAGTATGAAATATAATCATCCAATTATATTAATAAAAATATTAGGGTAATTGTATAATATTTTTTCTACCCTTAATTATCTGATTTACCTTTAACTATTGTAAATAAAATTTACCATAGTTACTATTCATAATGCCTTAAAATAAAAAGTATAATGTTAACATAATTGGGACCTAATGATTCCAAATAGGGAATAAATTTTTCCAAATTCAAAACATATAATTTTCAGTATTTAATTTTAAATTAATCCCACTATTGAGAAAATGGGTTTTAAAAGTTAAAACATTGCAAAATATTAACATGTTTCTACCAATGAATTCAATGTAAAATTAATGATAATGACATACATTATATTAAATGGTAAAAATATATTATATTTATACTTTAAAAACTATAAATAATATATTTTTACCATATAAATTATTTTGATGAAAAACGTTTTTTTTCAATTAAAATTTACTGTATTTTTACTATTCATCAAAATAAGAAACTTATCAGAAAAATATAAAAAATTTATCCAAAGTAAATTTTTATATCCTGATTCCAAGTAAAAAGTTTAATTTTTCAAATTTAACTTATAAACATGTCAAAAACTATATTTAATGTGGGTTCACCATCAAAAGACAGCAAAACTGAATTTTTTGAAAAATACTTATTTTACCTGAAACATTTATTTTGGTCTCATACCATGTTCTAGAATATGTGTAAGATGAATGATATTGTTATAAAATTAAAAATGTGGTTAATAATTTTCATAACGGCTAGTTCATAATAATTTTATACCAATATATCGTTGTTTAGTGAAACTTGGTATTGTGTACAACACACGGTATCGAGGAAGGTTGCTCTTTCGTGTAATGCAAGCCAAGTCAGGGTTGCGTGTAGTGAAAGCTTCCTTTGGTGTTGCGTATAACATAATCAAAACAAATTTCATTTATAATTTGATCAAAATCTAAACTCAATGTTGCATAGAATAATTTCTACCAAACTAACTTGAAATTGTGTGTAACACGAGCCACGAATAGTGTTGCGTATACTGCAAGCTAATACGGTGTTGCGTATAGTGAAAGATAATCTTGGTGTAGCGTACAACATAAGATATCAAAGAAATTAAAAAGAATATATCTCATAAAATCTCAGGGTGTTACAATACCTTCCCATCACAAATAATTATTATTTGTTATGGTTAATAAAAAAGTGTTTTTATGATGGAATTATTAGAAAGAGGTCATTTGTGACAGGACCCCATCACAAATAATGCATTTTCCAATTATGTAACATAAGATTCTTCAAATATAAAACTATTTAATAAATCACTATTAACATCCATTTTATATAAATTAAAACTTGAAAATAATAAAAAATAACAAAATTATAATAACCTCTAACATGAAAGAAGATGAAAATGATTCATCAAAATCTATAAAATTTTCTTGAGAATATCCTTGAGCAACAAGTCTGGCTTTATTTTTGGTAATCCTTATAGATTCATCCAAGCTTGTTTCTAATGATCTATTTAGTTTTTATTACCTTCTTATCTTGAAATAATTCGACTAAATAACAAACAATATTTTTAACAAATTGATTAAGCTCATATTCCATAGAAATAATCCAATTTGGATCATTGAAAACATCAATAACATTATTAGGAACATAATAAGAAAAAAAGTGTCATCAAAGTAGCTTAAAGGAGGGATTCTGGTTTTCATACTACAACCATACTTAGCAATCACATTTTTAATTGGATGGCCTTTATGAATCCTCAAAGACATTAGATCAGATTGAGAAACATTTTTCTCCCCCTAAATAGATACATTCTCTATAGGTTTTTATTCACCAAAACTAAAATCTATGAAATCATCATCAACATTTTCCAAAACAGATTTTTGAACATCAAAAGATTCATCAATTTTACATTCACATATTCTTCAAAAGTCATGGTATTCTTATTATAAACTCTATAAGATTTAATATTAGAATAATAATCAAGAAATATATTTTTAACACATTTTTCACAAAAAAAATATCTAAATTATCCATCAAATTAAAGATAAAAATTTACAACCAAAAAAATTAAAATAAATAACCTTCATATTTCTACCATTAAATAATTAAAAAGTGGTTTTATTCGACCAAGCTCTAACAAAAAATCTATTCGAAACATAACAAGTATTATTAAAAAATTATTCCCAAAAATAATTAGGAAATCTATATTCATTAAGAATAGTTGGGTCAATTTATTGAATAGTTCTATTTTTTCTATCTAAAACAACATTTTTATGTGGGGTTCTAGAATAAAAAACCTTATGATCATAACTATTATCTTTAGAAAACTTATCAAACTCAGAATTAATAAACTCATCACTTATTTGGAATTTATATTATATTTTAGGGCCAACTTGGAATTTTCACTATACATTAGTTATTTGGGGATGGTAGTTTTTAGTTAGTGGTCATAAGTAGTAGCCATATTGTATGGGGGATGACATGATTCATTTTTTGGAAGTCTTTGAATATGTTAGAGGTATAAACTTGGGAGGTCTCAACTAGCTCATAAAAAGTGTTCTTTCTGAGGAGGTCTATAACCCCTTATCCTTACACCGTCTTCTCCCTTTTAATATAGCTCCATCTCTCATTCTTTTGAAAATAATAATACCCAATTATTTATTTGTTCCATTTTATCTCCTTTTTTCTATTGTGAAACCATTGTTAGAAGAGTCTTAATAATATTGGTTTTTTCATTGAGTTCTTGGATGTTGTAGTCTACTTGAATCCTTACTATGCCTTCTTAGACAATGATTTTTCTTGAGATACTTCTAGGTAGGAAATAAACTAACAAATTCTTGAGTGTTGTAATTTTTCCTAGGATATTCCATTTTTATGGAGATGAAAAAACTATTATTCGGCTGAAGAATGCATTAGAGAAGTGCATGTTGTGGGATTATGTGTGCACCATGTGGATGGATGGTGTAGGTTGTATTTATAAGGGAATTCAAAACTTTATAGGTACTTTCAGGTTAAAAATCATCAAACATAGTAGTTCGAATTCTGGGAGGAAGATGTACACAACTTGTCATAGTTGTGTGATATGCAAGTAGAGGGACACTCTCTAGGGAGATACGAGTATAGTTAGAAAAAACATATGACACAACACCTAGCTATCCTTTGTTTTTTCTAGTACACACAACCGGAGAGAAAAACTTTGGGGTATCACTTAATAAATCATGATCACTAGATATTATTTTCTTACAATTGCATTCTTCAGAGATTCCCTAGCTCTCTCTCTCTCTCATAACTTAATCTCTTCTTTGTGTTATTTATTCTGGAATACATGCTTGTTGCTGTGTACTGGTGGATTTTATTGGAGTTGGATGACCATGATGTCATAAAAAATAGTTATAAGGGAGTCAGAACTCGAGATTAAACTTCAAAAATAGGTGGTTGAGATGTAGAAGTTCCGAATGTTTAAGGATGTTTATGCTAGGAAAGAGGTAGAGTCCAAGAGGTAGAATCAAGAGTATGGGAGGCTGTAGTGTGAGGAACTTCTATTCAAGTGAACACAAGTACATGATATTTTATAGTTTTCTATATGATTCCATAAATATGGTTCTACAGAACCTAAGAATGTGAAAGAATCAATCCATAGTGTATCCCTAGATGTACTAGTGTTGTAAGGAGGTATTGTGGAAATAGATGATCCTTTAAAATATTCATGTTTTGTATAACTAAGAAACACTATTAATAATTATATTGATTATAATGATGCATATGATTTCAAAGCATCTAATTCAATAAGGAATCCAAAGGAAGTTACATAGGATACTCATTTTCTGGGTGTGAGTGGCATGAAAGAAGCAGTGAACGATGCCGACAGTGCGAGTGGAAGTGTTGTTGTATACAAATGGGATCAAACTAAAACTATCTACCTTATTGGTATTATGTTTCATACACCTTACGAGTTTCATGGATCTTAAATCATGATAGTTGCTTCCAGGATCAATTCAAATCAAAGAAAAAGTTGGCATGTTAAATTCATTTTAGGTGTTGATGACACTATTGGTGTTATGACTGGGTATGAAAAATCTTGGAGGCGATAAGGTTCAATTATAGTTTTTTTGTAGGATGAAATTATTTAGTGAAACATGGTATTCCAATGATCATAATGGGGGAAAATAGGTTTAGGAACAAATTCACAAAAATATGCTTGATCATGAAAAAAGGGGACAAATGGGTTTTAGAGGTCCACCATGTGGAAAAGGTGGTTTTAGGGGGAATAAATTATTAGGAATGTGGATTAGCTGGTAGGGGAATATTGGAATTCTATCTATTAGTTAGTTATTTGGGGTTGGTATTGTTTATTTAGTGGTTATAAATAGGAGGCAAGTTGTATGGGGGATGGCATGATACATTTTTGGGAAAGCTTGACATCTTCTGGAGGTGAGGACAAGGGAGGTCTTTCCTTGCTCATCGAAAGTGGTGTTTCCATTTAGATCTCCATCAATTTATCCTTTTATCCTCTTCTATTATTTTTTAACTGTATCTCTCCTTATTTTTGAAATAATAATAGTCTATGTGTTACCTATTCTATTTAATCCCCTTTATCATGTTTTGCAATCATTCTCAAGAGAGAGCCCTAAGACCGCCTATATCACTTCTAATGGAAACAATTAAACAACCTTTCATATTTTGAAATATATTACAAAAATAGTAAATATATCAAAGGTTTAATTATTATGAGACAAAAACTAAAACCATGCAAATATATTTAAATCATCAACAATAATGAAAACCAATTTACTACCACCCAAACTAGCAATTTTCATAGGACCAAATAAAACAAGATTCACTAATTTAATATGTATAGAAGAAGATACATGAGTTATAGATATGAAATATTCCGTGTGCTACATACCTTTTAATAGATGATCATGAACAAAATATTTTCTTACCTTTTACTTTTTTAAATATAAAACACATCCATGCTTGGGTAATTTGTGAATTATTTATAAATGAGCATGTACAAGACTCCTATTCTAGATAAGATCATCTATTTTGATAGCATTGAGGCTTTTAACATTTTGATTAGATAGATCAATGAAATTAATAGAATAAATATTATCCTCTTTATGTCCATAAAACAAAATAGAATTACCTCTAAACACTAAAAAATTATCATCTTTGAACTTAACATACACACCATCGCCACAAAGTTATGATATGATAATTAGATTATGTTTAACCGCTTCAACATATAGAAATATAGAAATAAAAACAACATTAGAAATACCTACTTCACTGAAACCCTTAACCTCGCCTTTAGAGTTTACTCCAAAATTGGCATAGCCTCCATCACATTTGGTATAAGTGAGGAAATTTGATAGGTCACCGGTCTTGTGTTGGGAACAAACACTATCCATGTACCATATGTCCTTGAGATTATTAAGGCAGTTATCTTAAAAAGATAAATTATGCAGACACTAGTGAAGAATACATTTTTTTGGCGGTTATATTTTATTTTTTACATCGGCTTTTGGCCGATGTTATTACAGGAGACGTTATAAACATTATTTTTTACGTCAGTTATTTTACAACCGACGTAAAAAACACAAATCTGAAGCATTTTTCACGTCGGTTGATAAAAACCAGATGTGGAAAAAACTTCTGAGTCATGGTTTATTATGTCGGTTATTTAATAACTGACATTTTATATACCCTTTCATGTTAGTTATTATATAACTGAGGTCTTAAATCACTCCTCTGAAACATTTATCATGTCCGTTATTTTTATAACCAACATGATAAACCTGTCTGCCAAGCGGTTTCAAACGTCAGTTATATAATAACCGATGTGAAAACATATCTATGACGCCAGTTATTTTATAACCGACGTAAAAAACTATTCATTTCTATTTATTACGTCGGTTATGAAATAATCGACGTAAAAACCATTTCCCATTAATTTATTACGTCAGTTTCCAAATAACTGACATTAAAACTAATCCCAATGCATTTTTTACGTCGGTTATTTTTTAAAAATAAAACCGAACCACTGTTATGCCCAGGAAAAATACATAAAATAGACCAAAAAGATACCAAAAGCATACCAAAATCGACCAAAACCCCCCCAACCCCACTGGACAGCCCCCACCACCGATCAACCACTGCTATGCCCTGCCAAAAAACCTAAAACAGACCAAACATAGGCAAAAAACATACCAAAAATAGACCAAAACCCGACCAAAAATAGACCAGAACCCCCCCCCCCCCAAACTGTACAGCCGCCACCACACCCCTGGACACGCACCCCATTGGACACCCCCAGACCAAAAACAGACCAAAACCCGAACAGAACCCCCTCCCCCCACTCCATTGGACAGCCCCCACCACACCCCTGGACACCCCCCACACCTCTGGACCCCCCCTAAACAACCCCCTACACCCCTGGACAACCCTCCACCCTCCTGGACACCCCCCACACCCCTGGACTACCCCCACCCCATGAACATCCCCCCACACCCCTAGACACCCCCACCCTCCTAGACACCCCCACCCCCCTGGACAGCACTCCCACACCCCTAGACAGCCCTCCCCCACCCCACTGGACAGCCTCCGCCACACCCCTGGACATCCCCACACCCATGGACATCCCCAACCCCTAGGAAAACCCCCCACCCTTGGACAACCCCCCCCCCCCACCCCACCCTCCCGAACACCCCCACCCCTAGATAGCCCCCACCACACCCCTGGACACCCCCACACCCCTAGAATTCCCCCTACCCTCGAGACAGCCCCCACACCCCTGGACAACCCACACCCTTCTGAACACCCCCACCCCCTGGATAGCACTCCCAAACCCCTGAACAACCCTCCCACACCCCTAGAACAACCCCCTTTGGGAAACCCCCCACCCCACTAGACAACACTCCCCTGGACAGCCCTACCACACCCCTAGAACCCCCCCCCCCCCCACTAGACTACCCCCACACCCCTGGACATAGCCCCACTCGCCTGGACATCCCTCCCACCCTCCTGGACACCCTCCCACCCTCCCACCCCACTAGACAGCCCCCACCACACCCTTGGACACCCCCACCTTACTGGACACCCCTAGACCAAAAACAGACAACAAACAGACCAAAACCCAACCAAAACTAGACGAGAACCCCCCCCCCCCCCAGCCCACTGAACAACCCCCACTACACCCCTAGACACCCCCACACCCCTGGACTGCCCCCAACCCCTGGACACCCCCACGCCCTTGGACAACCCCCACCCCCTAGACAACACTCCCAGACCCCTAGAACCCCCACCCTCCTAGACACCCCCACCCTAGTGGACAACACTCCCCTGGACAGCCCTCCCACACCCCTAGAACCCCCCCCCCCACCCCACTGGACTGCCCCCCCCCCTCCACACACACACCCCTGGACATCCCCCACTCGTCTGGACATCCCTCCCACCCTCCTGGACCCCCTTCCACCACACCCCTGGACACCCCCACCTCACTGGACACCGCCAGACCAAAACCTGACCTAAACCAAATTAGAACCCCCCACTAGACAACCCCCACCACACCCCTGGACAACCCCCACCCTCCGAGACGCACCCACCCCCCTGGACAGCACTCCCACACCACTAGACAGCCCTCCCACAACCCTAGAAACCCCCACCATCCTAGACATCCCCACCCCACTAGACAACACTCCCTTGGACCGCACTCCCCACCCCTAGAACCCCCCCCCCCCACCCATTGGACTGCCCCACACACTCCTCAACACCCCCTGGACATCCCCCCACTCACTTGGACATCCTTACCACCCTCCTGGACACCCTCCCACCCCACTGGACAGCCCCCACCACACCCCTGGACACCCCCACCTCACTGGACACCCCCAAACCAAAAACAGACCAAAACCCAACAAAAACAAGACCATCCCCCCCCCACTGGACAACCCCCACCACACCCCTGGACACCCCCACACCCCTGAACTACCCCACCCCCTGGACAGCCCCTGGACAACTGGTGTTGGGAGAGGAGGTGCCGCTATCTCTCATGGAGATGAACTCTATTGGAAGGTACTCATCACTCTCACATGTGAAGCTTGAGCTCTCAAAATGTTTCACTATTGCTTTCTTCCCTTGTAAACATCATTCATTCTATCACTTTGATTCCATTATAACTAGGGGAAACGTCGTCATGTGTGACTAAAATACCTGGATCTTGGCGGTGGAAATCTCCCGGATCTTCTGGGACTATAAATGATTCTCCCAAGGTTTCCCATGAGACGCCTGAAATGACATTAACAAAAAGCCCGACGGTGGGAAGAGGGCACATGTTCAGTTGGTGGAGAGGGATGCGGAGAAGACGACTGCGATGATCCAAAATATACCCAACAAGTACACGTAAGTGACTGTTTATTTTCCCAAATTAGATGATTGAACAAATATAGGGTTGTTTTTGTGTTTTTTTGTGATAGATGAGATATTATGGTAATTTTCCTGGACCAACATTACATGGAGGAGACCAAAAAATATTGACCTTTTTTTCCAAATATGTCTATCATTACCAGATTTCTGTGTCTTTTCCAATGTCACATCAAGGTTTTCCACCCTCTCAAAATATAGATCAGGGGATAAAGGTTTTGGAGCAATATAAAATTCTTGTGAGCCATTGAATGCCTCTTTTAGTCTTCTATAAGAGTGATCCATAGGCAAAAAATTTCGATGACCCATGTACACTGTTTTCCTACCATGATATAATTGAAAATATGAAGTCTGTTGTTAGAAAATTGGACATGCTTTATGCCCTTTAACACTATATCCAGAAAAATTTCCATATGCTGGGAAGTAATTTATAGTGAACATAAGCACTGCATGCAGTTGAAAATATTCCATTTTATAAGAATCATACACCCTAATACCATTCTTCCATAAAAGTTTCAAATCATCAATCAATGGTGACAAAAAAACATCAATATCATTGTCGGGTTGCTTTGGACTAGAGATCATTATACTTAACATGACATATTTGTGCTTCATACAAACTTCAGGAGAGAGGTTGTAAATTACCAATAAAACAGGCCATGAACTATGCGTGCTACTAACGGTTCGGTATGGATTCATTCCATCTGTGCACAACCCTAGTATGAGATTTCTAATTTCATTTCCAAATGTAGTATACTTCTCATCAATTTTCTTCCATTGTGGATAATCAGCTGGATGATGTAGTTTTCCATCACATATCCGCTCATCATCATGCCATATTAACCTTTTTTCATCATGTGAATTAGAAAATAAACATTTGAAACGATGAATTATAGGAAGATACCAAAATAAATTTGAAGGGATATTCGTAATCTCTACATCAGCCTGTGATTTTTTTTCACCTTATACCGTGATGTCCCACATTTAGGACACTCTAATAAAAATTCATATCCCTTCCTATATATCATACAGTCATTTGAACAATCATGTACTTTCTTGTATCCCAATCCCATCGGGAATAATATTTTCTTAGCCATATAATGTGAATCTGAAAGATTGTTATCTTTTGGACGAATGTCTTTCATCAATTGTAGCAGCTTTGTAAAACATCTGTCACTCCATCCATGTTTCGCCTTCAGGTTAATAAATTTTAACACCACCGACAAAACTATAAAATCTATACAACCAGGATACAATAATTTTTCAACATCACTATATAAATGTGAAACTGTCGGTTCTATCTCAATTTTTCCTGCTGCAATATCGCGAATCATTGCTTCAATTCCATCGGAGTTACCATCTTGCGAATCATCATCATTAGTAGATCTGACATTTCATCCAGTTTCACCATGCCAAATCCAAGGGTTGTAACTTGAATTAAAACCATGACAAATCAGATGATATTTTATCTCTCCACTTTTCAACTTCTTCATATTCAAACATTTCAAGCATGGACAGACAAAAATGTCACTACTGGGAACATTTTGTTTAGAAAATTCCAAAAAGGAATCAACACCTTCCTCATATTAATTTCTCATTCGATGTGCTGTAATCCAACTTCGACTCATTATGACCTATAAAAAATATAAAAATTATACATCTTTTTATGATAAGAAAAATATATGTTTATATGAAAAATATCATAATTTGAATGTAAAACAATTTTGAAATATAAAAAATATCTTTTCGTATTTAAAAAAATATGATTGCAAATGATTTTAAAAAGAAAATATAGTTAGATATAACAGTTTCAAATTTATCTTGGATCCTTTCTTCTTAAGGTTCACAAAGAATACATCCGGGTGCAACTGGATACCAAATTCACTCTTCCGTAAAAAATAAATATGAAGTATAAATATTAAAATATGTATACATTTACTACTGAACATTACACAGATCCTAATGATTTGAAACCTTTGGACAGCCCCCCCCCCCCCACCCCCTGGACACCACCCCCACCCCCTGGACACAACCCCACCCCCTGGACACCCCTACCCCCTTGGAAAACACCCCCACCCCTTGGACACCACCCCACCCCCCTAAAGACCACCACCCCCTTGGACATCCCCCACCACCTAGAAACCACCCCCACCCCCATAGACACCCCCTTGGACACCCCCTTGGACACCCCCTGGATGCCACCACCCCCTTGGACAACCCCCCAATCCTCTGGATAGCCCCCCACCCCCTGGACAACACCCACCCCTCTAGACAGCCCCCACCCCTTTGGACACCCCCACCCCTCCTTGACACCACCCCCACCCCCTACCCCCTTGGACACCCCCTAGAAACCCCAACCCCTGGACACCCCCACCCCCTTGAAAACCACCCCTACCCCCTTGGACACCCCCTGGACACCACCACTGGACAGCCCCCACCCCTCTGGACATCCCCCACCCTCTAGATAGCCCCCACCCCTCTAGACAGCCCCCCACCCCCTTGGACACCCCACCCCTCCTAATAACCCTAGAACACATCGAATACTATAAAACCATCAATTTAAAAATTACTAATCATCCCTAATAATATAAGGAATGAAGGAGAAGAAGAAGTGGACAAAGAAGAAAAAAGAAACAAATAAAAAAGGAAGAAGTACACGAAATAAGTAACTTATTTAAGGAAATTCCATGGAATCCAAGAAAACCATGGGGCCTCCAATGGTTGATAGAAAATTGGAGAAAATGGAGTAAACCTGAGAATCAAATCAAATTTAAATTAAAAAACTGGATGGAGAAAATCACAGTGTAAATCCTATCATCATGGCACAATTGGGTCAGGATATCTGCGCATCTTTGAAAACCACGACATGGTCTCCCCCATAACCCATAATTTTCTCATAGTCAATGACTAGTCATAATATATATACCAAACAGAATCATATTGCAACACCCCTTAACTTTTCATAATACTTGAATCCCTAAAAATCATTGTGGAAACCTTAAACATAGACTGTACCGACCCCCTTGGACACCACCCCCACCCCATTGGACACCACCCCCACCCCCTTAAACAACACTAATAAATTATAGCCTAATATCTATGAAACAATACAATCATCATGTCATAATCTCACAAACCACAATGAAATAGTTAATCCCAACTGACACTTATCCCCCACCACCTTGGACACCACCCCCACCCCCTTAGACACCCCTTGGACACCACCACCCCCTTGGACAGCCCCCACCCCCCTGGACACCACCCCCACCCCCATGGACAGACCCCACCCCTTTGGACAACCCCCATGTAACACCCGAGACTTTTATGTTATATAAATCATCAAAGGAATCTTTTTATACACAACACTTTCTTGGCTTGCTTTACACGCAATCGCGACCTTCCTCGATAGCTTGCGTCGTACGCAATACCGAGTTTCACTAAACAACAATATGCTATTAAAACTAGCCGTTATGAATAGTAATAACAACTTTTTGAAATTTTATAAATTTTATTTTTCAAAATGGACTTCATTTTTTGACTCAGAATATCGAAATTAGCCTAGGGTGAAATTTTGGTATTTTTCTGAAAACTTTCAATTTTTGAGGAATAGTGAAACCACTAAGTGGTAGGTTAAAAACTGAATTTTGCATAAAACTTAATTTTACCACTTCTGTGAATGGAATTTCAAAAATCCGACAGACACGGTTGATATCAGAAAGTAAAATGTGGTTCAATGAGATAAAAATAATTTTTTGGTGAATAGTAACTTTTTACTTTTTTTACCGCGGTTAATAGTAAATAGGGTAACTAAGGGTAAATATGATATTAATATTACCCTAACACATGTCCTAATTCTATTGGACAAGTGTAATTCGACCAAAAACAAACTTAGTAACAAAATATGACCATTTAGGCCCACTAGGATTAGATTAGGACATTTATTATTAATTTATTTAAAGAAGGGTTAAAATAGTTAAAATCAAAGTTTAATAAGTAAATCATTTTTAATATGGGGTTATACATAAGATAAATTCAATTGTAAATATTAATTAGAAAGCTAAAAAGATTTCCTACATTATGGTATTTTATTTGTAATTTTTAGACATCAAATAATTTAATTTATTTATGACACAAAGATGATGCAGTAATTATCTTATTAATGAAATATTGACATAATTGAAAATATAAATACCAAAATAAATGTAATTTAAGACTTTTTATGAATTAAACTAATTTTATAGGTTATTATGATATATTAGTGTTGATTTAATCAACTTGGTTCGAACATATAATTCTGTTATGACTTTCACAAAAATCATAAATCAAATAGTGTCAAAATTGACACAAAATAGTTTTTAAATCAAATATTATATTATTAATTTTTATTTTATTCCTAAAAATCTAAGCTTCGGCCAAATGACTTAGATAAGGATATATATATTAATAATAAACAATTTGGGGTTCGTTTGGCATGTTATAGTAAGTGTATTAACCATATAGTGAAAGAAAACAAAAAGACACGGTAAAAGTTAAATTATTTAACTTAGAGTTAAATCTAATTTATAAGGTTATAATAATACCCTAAACTTGTCTAAATCCTATTGGTTGATAGGATTTCGACCCATACCCACTTTAGCTTCGAAATAAGACCCTTTGGAACCATTATAAACCGATTTTGACTTTAATATAAAATAATATTTTGAGATATTCCTAAGGTGCCCCTCTCCTCCCTTATAAAAGGGCACCTCCTTCCCCTCCTCCTCACACCAATTTGAGCACTCAAGCTCAGCCAACCCCTGCCATTTTCTCCTCTCCACTTCCCTAGAATAATCCTAGAGGTCCTGGTCTTCTTCAAAGACCAATATTAGTTCCCTAAGTGGAGGATTCAAAGAAGCGTTCCAAAGAAGAGGTAATATCCATTACCGATCTTTTCAATTTCTTTCTTCTTCAACTTCTTCTTATTTAGTTGTTTCATGATAAAGTAATAACATCAGTATTACTTACATACTAATATGTTATTATAAATATGAAACAACCCTAATTCACCTTCTATCCATCCTACGGAAAAAATGAAATCACCGCGCGTGCGTACGTACGGAATACCGTCTCCACGCCGTGGTGTAATCTATTTTCCACCATCACTTTACAAGGATGGGTATAATGGTGTAATGAGTAACTATTTATGATTATTATAAAGTAATATTGATACTGAAATAATATATATATACTCCAATACAGTTCCACGATCATAGGAATGATATCATCACTCGTGCGTACGTACAGAATACCGTCTCCATGATGTGATGCGACTCGTTCTAAATGATCATCATTGCATAATAATTATATAAATTGAATGAATAAATATGATATATGTTACAATAATACCATTCTGGATATGAGGTATCTATAACCTTAAAAGAAGAATAAGAATGTATTCGGCAAAACACGCATAAGAACAAAAGGCAACAAAGACCCGAGTAACAAGTAACAATGAAATATTACTATCAAGAAGCTAAGAATATGACCATATATGATATCATATCAATATGTATGATTCTAGAATAAGTCAATAACATTATTTAAACCATTATACAGGAGCTTCGGACACGTACAATGCAAATTGGACCTAAGGTAAGAGAAATATCACAATCTCATTTTTATCCGAGATTGTTTATTCGTAAGTATTTACTTGGGTGTATTTTATCATCCACATCCATGTTCCCTCAATATGTAATATTGTTTCCATCCACTTGCAATAGTTTAAATCCAATTTTACCCTTAGGTGAGTTTTTAGTAAAGAATATGAAAGGAATCTTTTGTCGTTTTTCCGTACGAGGTACTTTTTGACTTTTCCGACAAAAGTACGAAGAATGTTTTTTTAACTTATACGGCAGGAATGGATTTTTAAAACATTATTTCCAAGAAGCTTCCTTTACAAGTTTTCAAGTTTATTTTTAATCAACTTCTTTTATTTTAAAGTTGTATGACATGTTATGAAAGGAAAAATGTTTTTGACGAAGAAAGGATATTCTCCTCAAGAATGGAGTTCAAGTGTTTTATCAAAATTATTTTCCATCTAAGATAATAAAGGGTTCTGTTTTTATCCCTATTATTACATTGATTTGATCATGTTGAATTCCTTTATCTTATATGAATTGATTTATGATGTCATGATGTTTCAAGAATCCCATTTTTGTTACATGTGTTATGCGATGATGTATGTTTTATGATTATGTGGCACACCTAAGAAAGGATTCATTATAAGATGGGTGGGACCTATATCTCCCTCCAATGCATTGGGTAAAGATTTTATATCTAATGAGATAGACATGGCTAGAACGGAAGGTTATTTCGGTTCAGTGATAACGAGGAGTGAACTCGGTTCAGAAAGGGACTTTGTCCACTAAGATAGTCTTGGCAATGAGTCATGACTAACAAGAAATGATTTTCCATGATTATGTGTGCATGCCACAAAGTTTCAAGTTTTATGTTAAGATTATGGGGATCTCATTTTCACTTCTATGATTTATTCCATGTTAAGATATTATGATCTCTTTTGCAGGTTTTGATTTTCAAAAAGATATGATATGATTTTTATTTCCTTTATTTGCCCTTGCTGAGCATTTGAGCTCACCCTTTTATGTTTTCTTTTCCCCAGGTCAGGAAGATGGATATTAAGTAGAATATGCTAAAAGAGACCCTAGATATGTTTAAATAAATGGGAGACACTGTAGAAGATTTATGAACCAGTTGTTTATGTTTCCCAGTTTCTAAAGACACTATACTTATACGGTCCTTTGTGGTTTTGTCATATATTGTAATAAGTGTGCTTAAATTTTGAAGTATTAACAATATATGTAAAGTATGGGTCGTTATACCCCACCCCCTAAACAACCACCACCCCTCTAAATAGCCCCCACCCCCTTGAACACCCCCACCCCTCCTGGACACCACCCCCGCCCCTACCCCCTTAGACACCCCCTAGACACACGCAACCCTCTGGAAACCCCCCGACAACCCCCCAAACCCTCTAGACAGGCCCCACCCCCTTGGACATCCCCAACCCCCTTCAAAACCCCCACCCCCTAGACCCCCCCCCACAAACACACCCCTGGAATACGCCCCCACCTCCATGGACACCTCGGACACCCCCAACCCTCTAGAAAGCCCGCCAAACCCTCAGGACAGCCCCTACCCCCCTTGGACAGCCCTCACACCCCCCTGGACACTACCCCACCCCCTTTAACATCCCTCACACCCCCTTGGACACCCCCACTAGTGGAAATATGGGCTTTAACGTCGTCGTAATAACGTCGGTTTTTTAAAAACCGACGCGAATAGTATATGCGGGGAATTTTTGGCGTCGGTTTTACAAAAAACCGACGCCAAAAATAATTATGCGTTGATTTTTTGCGTCGGTTTTTAAGAAAACCGACGCGGAAAATATTAGTATACATATTTTCCGTGTCGGTTTTCCTGAGAACCGACGCGGAAAAATGTTTCGGCGTCGGTTTTTATGAAAACCGACGCCGAAACTCATGAAAAAAAATATATTTCGCGTCGGTTTTCCTGAGAACCGACGCGAATAATATTATGCGTTGATTTTTCGCGTCGGTTTTTATGAAAACCGACGCGGAAAATATTAGTATACATATTTTCCGCGTCGGTTTTCCTGAGAACCGACGCGGAAAATAAATTTTTAAAATGTTTCGGCGTCGGTTTTCATGAAAACCGACGCCGAAACTCATAAAAAAAATATATTTCGCGTCGGTTTTAATGAAAACCGACGCGAAAAGTCTTTTAAAAATATTCACGGTCAGAAACCCTCATTTTGTTCGTCCGTCGAAATCGAGTTCCGCTGTGGCGCTTCGGACTCCCGACGACCTTCGAACTTGATTTGCGATCATGAACGGCCATTGTTGAAGGTTTTTTGTCGTCTGCACGATTTTGGGTATGTGTTCTTCCTATTTATCTCTTGTTTCATATCCCATTGTTTATTTCTTTATCAATAACCCTATTTTGTGTGATTTTGATTATTGGTTAGATTTTAGTTGTAATTTATCATTATTTTTTGTTTGTATTATCATTGTTGGTGTAGATTTGATATTGTTTGTTTTTGGAAGTAATTATACCAGTCGCAGTTTGGATTTAACATCTCCATTCGGGTTGAACTTCAAATTTTTTGTTTATATTATCATTATTCCTGTTTAAAATGATCTTTCATTACATTATGAAGTACTATATTTTTAATTCCATTTCCATTTTAATAAATTATTCTTCAAAAAAATAATTTTATTGTGTTAAATGAATTCACTCACATTTTTGCATGTAGTTTGTTGTTATTTCATTACTTCTTGAGATTTACCATGCCAAATTCCTCAATTCTTTTTGGTTCTCATCATTTAACTACGACATGAATAATTACCACTATCTATTATGTTAAAAAAAATTGAATAATTATTTTCATGCCATTATATAATAAATAATTTTTCTTGCAATGTCCATAATACGACTAGAATCATAATGTATTGTAATCTTCGTAGATAATAATATAATCATTATCCCTCTATTAATGTTCAAAAATACCTTTCCACTTTCATATGTGGGGTTAGATTCATGCATTTTTAATAAATGTCCTCTTAAACTAATCTCATTCCATTGATTATATTTATTCATCTTTCTCTCCCTCTAAATAATAGTCATGAAATGATTTACTTCTCCCTCTAAGTCATAGGCTGCAAATAAAACATTCTCATGATCTAATCTTTCATGGATGGATAATATATTTCTCTTCATGTTGATCCATTCCTTGACATGTTTTGCTGCAATAGACCCATGGATGGGGGTGTAAGTTGTCACCTACAATATGCAATGGAATTTTTATCCCTCCATAATGAATTTATATGTTCATAGTTCCCTATTAAAAAACTCATGGATTGAGGGAGTTGAGTTATCATAGTCACCAAAAATTGTATCATGTCTCTTAATACACATTGTTTTAAATAAGGATAGTTATTGCACTATTTTTCACATTAATTTTTCCATGATTCATTCATGTTACATCAAATGAATAAAAAAATAAATATAGTGTGATCAATAGTAGTCATAGTGAGAAATCATATTATCTTGTATGTCATTCATATAATATTTATATCATGAAACTTTATTTTCAAAAAATGAAACCTTTGATTTAACCATTTTGTCCTTGTATTTCAATATAACACACATGTATATAATATTAAAATTAACTGTTTACTATATTTGTAAACATGTTTCATATCTGATGTCTTTTATCTGATTATCAATAGTTTTTATGGAATATGTTTTTGTTTACAATTTATCTGATAGATATTTAAATGTTTTTATGTTTTAATATATTCATCAATTATATTGTGATATCAGGTATTAATGGATCATAATTGGATTTATCTACGAAGAACTACTATTGAATATGAAAGAGGTGTTGACAATTTTTTGGAATTTGCTAAACGGCATAATCAAAATATTGATTTGATTTTCTGTCCATGTGTGAAGTGTGTAAATATGAGAAAGTTAAACTTCAAAGAAATCAAAGATCATCTCATTTGTTATGGTTTTAGCCTTAATTATACACGTTGGATCTTGCATGGTGAAAGAACTGAAAATTCAACATCCAATGTTGATGACGATATTCATAATGAGGCAGAGGATCGTATTGAAAAATTAATTCATGATTTAGGTGTTGAAACCATCGAAAAAACACCAACTGTTGAACGATTGTATGGAGATTCTGAGAAACCATTATTCCCAGGTTGTAGTAAATATACAGTGTTATCAGCAGTTTTGAGATTAGTTAACTTAAAAGCAAAAAATGGGTGGAGTGATAAAAGTTTCTCCAGTTTACTTGAGCTTTTAAAAGTACTTCTTCCAGAAGGCAATGGGCTTCCAGATTCCAATTATGAGGCGAAGAAAATATTATGCCCAATGGGATTGGGGTATAAAAAGATACATGCTTGCCCCAATGATTGTGTACTGTATAGGAAAGAAAATGAACATTTATCAAGTTGTCCTACATGTGGAACATCGCGCTATAAGATGGATGAGAAAGTCAACTCAGATTCATTTTCAGGTGATGTCATGTAACGTTATGAAAAATCAATTTTTTTACTTTCCAATGATATCATCCAATATTTTTTTCAAACAATTCTGATAATTCAATTCTGGTTTATTTTTAGGTACCAAAATCAAAACTCCATCTAAAGCATTTTGGTACCTTCCAATTATTCCTCGTTTGAAGCGTCTATTTGAAAATTCAAATGATGCAAAAAGGTTACGATGACATTCAGATGAGCGCATTTCTGATGGTAACTTACGTCACCCTGCCGATTCACCACAATGGAAGAGTTTTGATAAAAAATTTCATGATTTTGGAAGTGAAGTTAGAAATCTCAGAATGGGATTGTGTACTGATGGAATGAATCCATATCGGAGCGTCAGTAGCCAACATAGTTCATGGCCTGTTTTGCTGGTACTTTACAACTTGTCCCCACATCTATGTATGAAGAAAAAATATGTTATGATGAGCTTGATGATTTCTGGACCAAAACAACCAGGAAATGATATTGATGTGTATCTTACACCATTGATTGAGGATTTAAAACTGCTATGGGAGAAAGGTGTTACAGTTTTCGATGCATACAAGAAAGAGTATTTTCTTTTGCGTGCTATGATAATGTTCACTATAAACGACTTTCCTGCGTATGGAAACTTATCTGGATATAGTGTTAAGGGACATAAAGCATGTCCAATTTGTGAAGAACAAACTTAATATTATCAATTGCAGAATGGAAGAAAGACAGTGTACATGGGACATCGAAGATTTTTGCGAATTGATCATCCTTATCGTAGATTGAGAAAAGCATTTAACGGTTTACAAGAATACAACCTCCCCCCTCAACCATTGTCAGCTGAATAATATTATGACAGAGTGAAAGATATTGATTCAACATTTGGAAAGAGAAAAAGTCCTGGTTTACAAAAACATATCTGGAAGAAGCAGTCTATTTTTTTCAAACTACCTTATTGGAGATTTTTAGAGATAAAACATAACATTGATGTTATGCATGTTGAGAAAAACATATGTGATAGTTTGATTGGAACTTTGTTAGAAATAAAAGGAAAGACAAAAGATGTATTACATGCTAGATTGGACTTGATATTAATGCGAATACGTTTGGAGTTAGCTCCCGCTGTGAAAGGAAAAAGAACATATTTACCTCCGGCTTGTCACACATTAAGCAAGATTGAAAAGATGAATTTTTGTCAGTGTCTTCATGGTATTAAAGTACCCAACGGTTTTTCTTCAAATGTGAATAATTTTGTGTCATTGAAGGATTCTAAATTAATAGGTATGAAATCACATGATTGTCATGTGTTAATGCAACAAATTCTACCAGTAGCAGTGTGTGGTATATTACCGAAAGCTGTCAGGAAGACAATCATCAGGTTATGTAATTTCTTTAAATCCATTTGTAGCAAAGTCGTTGATCCAAATTTTTTAGATTTGTTGGAGAATGAAGCAACTCTTATTCTTTGTCAACTAGAAATGTATTTCCCACCCACATTTTTTGATATAATGGTTCATCTATTGGTTCATTTGGTGCGTGAGATAAGAATGTGTGGGCCTGTTTATTTAAGATGGATGTATCCTTTTGAAAGATATATGAAAATTTTGAAAGGATATGTTAAAAATCCTTATCGACCAGAGGCCTCTATTGTTCAAAAATATGTATCAGAAGAGGTGATTGAGTTCTGTACTGATTATTTGAATGAGGTGGAGCATATTGGTCTCCCTCTATCTCGACATATGACAGTTGACAGAGAAGGTAGAGGGGTTCGAGGCTTAAAGGTAAAGTTCATTCCACGTGATGAAGTGATGCAAGCACATTTATACATTTTGAACAACACAGATGAGGTTCAACCATATATATCCTCACATATTGCTGAATTAAAGTTACGATATCAGAAAATAAATGAAAAGTGGTTGATGATTGAGCATAAGAAGACATTTGTTTCATGGTTTAAAGAGAAAGTCACCTCAGATATATCTGTATCAGAAACATTGAAGTGGTTATCAGGGGGACCATCTTTTAATGTGATCACTTGGTCTGGTTTTGATATCAATGGCGACACATTTTACACAAAAAACCTGGATGACAAGAGTACCGTTCAGAATAGTGGTGTGATGGTATTCGCTGAAGCAGTGCATTTTTCAAGTGCCAAAGATAAAAACCCAATTTCTGCATCAACATCATATTTTGGAGTTATTGAAGACATATGGGAAATTTATTATATTAAATTTCGAGTCACTATTTTTAAGTGCAATTGGGTTGATAGTAATAGTGGCGTGAAACATGATGAATATGGGTTTAAACTGGTTGATTTGAAAAGATTTAATCACAATGAGGAACCATTTATCTTGGCGACACATGCAAAACTAGTATTTTATGTCATTGATCCGTCGAATGATCAGTGGTCAGTTGTTTTGCAAGGGAAAAGATATCATTTGGGTGATGATGATGATTCTGATGATGCTAGTGATTTACATGAGCGTTATTCATCTATTATGCAATTTTCAGATGATTACAATGAATATAAGACAGACATAGTGCATGCAGTACATACCTATCATGATGAAGGGACGTGGGAAAACACTAAATTAGTCTCCTAATTTTTCTGGTAAATATTTATATTTTGTGTCTATTTTTAAAACTTACAAATGCATGCCTTTATTTTTACATATTTATTTTTCATTTCCTTGTTTCTAATTATTCAGTTTTCTAATGATATGCAGGTACCCAAAATTTCATTACACTTTCTAGTAGCAATGTCAAATACAGATAGAGATGAGCAGTTACCGAGGTATATCTATTTTGACATATTATTAAATATTCAGTAATATACATATTTAATGAAATAAAACTGTTAATTTATTAAAAAAAATTGCAGGACTACTGATGCGTCCTCGGCGGAGGAGACTTCTCCTGTTACTACTGAAAAATCAAGTTCTCTAGTTGGTAAACGTGGTATTACACGTTTACCAAAACTATCACTCGCTCGTGATGATAACAAATTACACATCCGTTTTGATGATAATAATAATGCAGTTGGCCCAAATGCAGTTCAGTTTGTCAGTTATATAGCGATACAGAGCCGTTGCAGGATTAGTATTTTATATCCTGATTGGAAGTCAGTGGACAGGACGGCGAAGCAACAGCTTTGGGAGGCCGTGACGGTAAAATATCTTTATTTATTTATTTTATCTCATTTTTTTTAATATTATGTAGTTTAAATGACATATTTTATTTTTTCAATTACAGATGACATTCAATTTTGAGGAAACCAAAGAAATTAGGAAAAGACATCTCTCTTTAGCGGCGGTTCGATGGAGAGATTTTAAAAACAAACTGACGAAAGATTATGTTTTTGGAAAGAGAAGGTTTGAAAGCCCATGTCTTAAGTATCCATATATAGATGAAGAAACATGGAAGCGATTTGTTGACAGTCGTCAGGAAGAGAAATTTCATGTATTGTAATTGTTTTATATTTTAAAATTTATGCTATATTTTCCTTATTACTTATGTGTTTATTTTTATGTAACAGGCCTCCAGAAGATCTCATCAGGAGATCCAGTTGAAAAACGTATACCCTCATACTTTATCACGTGGAGGATACTCGTATTTGGAGCAGAAAATTATTGAAGAAAAATTTGAAGCATTAAGAGCTCGATCAAGTAGTGGTTCAGAAGAGGTCCAGTATGGTCCTCCATCTCCTCCCACTCGCCATGAGAAATGGAAACGAGCAAGAAGAAGAAAAAATGAACAATATCTTACAGACTAAGCTCATCAAGTGGCTGATAGAATTGTAAGTAAATATTAATTCTTTGTTAACAATTTTCCTTTTTTATAATTTATAAACACTAATATAAATTTTTTATTTTTCATTTCAGGATGAACTTCAGGAGAAAGAGACACATGGCTCTTTTATCCTTGAGGGTAGGATGGATATCCTAGCCACTGCTTTGGGAAAGACTGAACACCCCGGCCGTGTTAGAGGATATCAGGCGGGTGTTAGTATTCGGAAGGTTTTTGGTAAGAGTAAGCAACCAAGAGACCCGGAAATTGAATCCTTAAAAGAAGAGCTGCAGGATATGAAACGGTCTATGGGTGATCAAATTCAAGCAGCAGTACAGAAGGCTTTATTAGAACACATGGAAAGACAGTCACAGTCTGCTCATCCTTCCGAGGTATATTATTTACTGTTAACAATTTTTCTTTTCTATAAATTATAAACACTGATATAACTTTTTCATTTTTCAACATTCTCAGCCTACTCACTCAGACTATCATGCCTCATATGCTTACCCAACACCGTCTGGGCAGCCTTCCGAGGTATATTATTTAATTTCATCAATTTGTCTATTTTATAAATTATAAACACTGATATAACTTTTTCATTTTTCAACATTCTCAGCCAACTCACCCGGACTACCCTGCCTCATCTGCTTACCCTGCCCCGTCTGCGCAACCATTTGAGGTATATTATTTTATTTAATTTTTAATCAATTTTTCTATGTTATAAATTTTAAACACTAATATACCCTTTTCATTTTTCTGACTTCTCAGCCTGCTCACCCTGACTACCCTGCCCCACCTGCTAACTTTGAGCCTCCACCTCCTCCATCGGATCGAACCTTATATTGTGAGTTGTTTGCGGGAGATCCTCATGTACATATTGTTGCGTTAGGACAAGTGTATTTTTTGGGGGACTCGGTACATCATCAGTCTATGCAGATGGGTCAGGTTAGAGTATCAGTACTTGTTATTATAGATCCTACTGCTCTACTACCATTTCCTACTGCGGAGATCACCAGTGTTGGGGAATGCATGGGCCATTTTTTACTTTGGCCAACTGCACTTCTTCGTTATATTTCACATGAGGTATGAGTTTTTTTAACTAGTAATTAGAAATGATTCCAAATTACTTATAATGTTTTCTGACATTTAACTTATATAGGAATATCTGAAAGCAAAAGAAACTGTACAAATGCAGCAAAATGTTCAGAAACAGTCTGCTGTAGATACTTCTGATATTTCTTCTGGGTTGAAAAGATTATCTCAGTGCTCTTCTTCCTTGAATTTTATCTATGAGTTTCGGATGACGTCCGATATATGTGGAAGAAATTATAAATTGAGAATATTGAAAGAAGATATCATGAATTTAGTTAATTTTGAAGAGATCGGGCTGAATGTGGTGCAGTTGTTTTCCATGTAAGTAAATTGACGTCTTAATTGCTATTTCTTTACTAAAATATTGTTATGTCATTGACTAACTATGTTTTCTTTTTAAATTAGGTATCTATACAGGATTCTTTTACAAAATGAAACTACAATCATTTATAGCTTTATAGATCCAGAGTACATTTCCTTGGAAGTCAAACATGTGAAAAATGATGAAAGAGTTCAATATATATCCGAGAGATTATCACAAACAGAGATTCAGTGCTGGTTTTTGCCATTTGTTGATAAGTAATAATATCAACATAATTTTGAACTCATGATCATTATAATGTCATTAATTATGAACTTTTTGTATTATAGGGGGCATTGGATGTTAGGTGTATTTTGCCCAAATGAATGCACCTTATATTGGTTTTGCTCTTTATTAGGAAAAGTGTGTAAACCGTTTTCCAACTTATTAAACAGGTAAGTTGTTTATTTATTTTTAGAAGTTTGTTATGTTTAATTTTAATTGTTTACACAAGTTTTATTAGTTCTTATATAAAAAAATGCAGTTCATGGAAACATTTTACAAATGAAAAGAAACCAACGAAAATCAAATATGTGGAAGTACAGGTAATTAGTTTTTATATTTTTGTTATATATTGGGTTTCATTATTAGTTAAATGTTTTATAACTGCAGTGTCATCGTCAAAATGGAAGCGTTGAATGTGGTTATTATATTCTACGATTTATGTACGAGATAATCACAACTGGGGAAACTACTGATTTTCATAAGGTTAGTTGTATTAACTTTTTTATATATTTTCATCCACTTTCTTCTATTTATTAATTTCATATCATTCAATATTATTGTAGGTATTCAATGATTCACATTCATATTCTCAATCTGATATGATTCATATTCAATCTACTTTTGCGGACTATTTGTTAAGTCTGATTAAGATTTGAGGTATGTATACTAATATTTATAAATAATATTATATATGGGTTTAAAAAACTAACTCTTATGATATATTAGGTGTTTGAACCTACTAATAATCAAATGAATGCTTCAACAATAACAAACAATGAGCATGTCTTATATTTCAGGTACGTGTATTTTAATTCTGCTTTACTGAGTTTTCTCAAGTGCCTCTGCAAAAACTGTTTTATTGAATCTACTAATAATCAAATGAATCCTTCAACAATAACCAACAATAAGCATGTCGTATATTTCAGGTACGTGTATTTTAATTCAGAATTAGTTATTATATTTCTTTTCATTGTTATTTCTTAAAATCATTTGTCTGTACAGTGACAAATCTGTAGGGTGGTACTTGGATCATGAACATAGATATTCGTATAGTGAAATAACATTCACAAACACTAAAAATTGTCTCCCTTGAATGCACAGCAATATCTTCTAGGCATTTTTATTTTTTATGCAAATAAATATCGAAAAATGATTACCGAGAAGCATATCACATAATACCTGAAACATCGCTTAGTGGGTTTTCACAAATATAAAATAGAAGGCGTCAATTTTTAAGGTATATTTCTTTATGTCTCTTCAATCTGCATTTGATTTCAATTTTCTAACCTATTTTTTGCACTCAAACTTATTTCTCTGTTATTCCATAACTTAAACAAATAAAAATAGTGAATGGGTAATGCACGTCTATACAGAGCAAATATAAAAACCTGAGGTTGGGGGTGGTGGGGATCCTATGGTGAAAAGACACCCCCAACATCTTCAGTGGGGGAGGTGAGGAAGAGGTTGCATCGGCTGAGTGTTCCTGGAATTTTGATCAGGAGTCGTAACATTTCATTTTGGTAATTTACTTTGTGAAAAAATGAATGATTCAAATAAATTACACATTTTCATTTAATGTTTATTCATTGCACTAATAACTTGGATTGATTTTTTCATGCACATCTCCTTATTTTCATTACTGTTTTGACAGGATTGGTGCTATCTATGGGAGGAAACTTACAATGATTGATACTGAGTATGGTTAGATTAAGAAAATGCACCATGTAGGTACGTGTATTTTAATTCTGCTTTACTTTGAGTTTTTTGAAGTACTTCTGTTAAAGCTGTTTAATTGTTTTTGTATACTTCGTTATTTTTTTCAGGGTTCCGATTTGTTTGGAGGAGAAAATATATGTATTTTATTTTAAAAAAAAAATTATTTACGGCGTCGGTTTTTTTAAAAACCGACGCCGATAGGGTTTTCCGCGTCGGTTTTTAGAAAAACCGACGCGGAAAATCCTGTTATAATCGGTTTTCCACGTCGGTTTTTAGAAAAATCGACGCGGAAAACCTATTCGACTATATTTTCCGCGTCGGTTTTTTAATGAACCGACGCGGAAAATAATGTCTAAATGTAGCTTCGGCGTCGGTTTTATAAAAAACCGACGCCGAAGCTCATAAGCGAATTATTTTTCGCGTCGGTTTCTATGAACCGACGCGAAAACTCTATTTTTAACGTCGCCTATAAAGACGTCGGTTTATAACCGACGTTAAAAATTAAAAAAAACCGATGCGAAAAAGTGTTTTTGAACTAGTGCCCCAACCCCCTTGGACAGCCCCCTAACCCCCCTGGACACCACCCCAACCCACTTTGACACCCCCTAGACACCCCCACCCCACTGGACAACCCACCCAACCCCCCTGGACACCCCCAACCCCTTGGAAACCCCCCTGTACGCATGCACACACATGATAGAACACACAAAAATTGTAAACTTTCATGATATCACTTCCATGGATTTATTTTACCAGAAAATAATTTATCATGGTATATATGAACACTATGAAACTTACCATGATAGAAAAAACAAATAAAAATAACTTCTCAAAATATTAGTTTAGGGCATCGCGGAAAATAAAAACTGAAAAGGAGCCGTGTGAGGATTACATGAGTGTTGTGATCTGAGCTGATAGATTTGATGATGATAAATATGAAGAATGATGTTGGAAAAATGAGGCTGAGGGAACGACTTTGATGAATCATTTCTAGGTTTTCCGCGCGAGAGAGACGAGTCGCAGGTCACCTGATTGAAGAAAATAAAATGACTGGATACGGGGTGTGATAAATCATTTAAAATATTTAGCACATTGGTTATGTGTGCATGCCACAAAGTTTCAAGTTTTATGTTAAGATTATGGGGATCTCATTTTCACTTCTATGATTTATTCCATGTTAAGATATTATGATCTCTTTTGCAGGTTTTGATTTTCAAAAAGATATGATATGGTTTTTATTTCCTTTATTTGCCCTTGCTGAGCATTTGAGCTCACCCTTTTATGTTTTCTTTTCCCCAGGTCAGGAAGATGGATATTAAGTAGAATATGCTAAAAGAGACCCTAGATATGTTGAAATAAATGGGAGACACTGTAGAAGATTTATGAACCAGTTGTTTATGTTTCCCAGTTTCTAAAGACACTATACTTATACGGTCCTTTGTGGTTTTGTCATATGTTGTAATAAGTGTGCTTCAATTTTGAAGTATTAACAATGTATGTAAAGTATGGGTCGTTATACCCCACCACCTAGACAACCACCACCCCTCTAAATAGCCCCCACCCCCTTGAACACCCCCACCCCTCCTGGACACCACCCCCGCCCCTACCCCCTTAGACACCCCCTAGACACACGCAACCCTCTGGAAACCCCCCGACAACCCCCCAAACCCTCTAGACAGGCCCCACCCCCTTGGACATCCCCAACCCCCTTCAAAACCCCCACCCCCTAGACACCCCCCCCCCCTCCCACAAACACACCCCTGGAATACGCCCCCACCTCCATGGACACCTCGGACACCCCCAACCCTCTAGACCGCCCGCCAAACCCTCAGGACAGCCCCTACCCCCCTTGGACAGCCCTCACACCCCCCTGGACACTACCCCACCCCCTTTAACATCCCTCACACCCCCTTGGACACCCCCACTAGTGGAAATACGGGCTTTAACGTCGTCGTAATAACGTCGGTTTTTTAAAAACCGACGCGAATAGTATATGCGGGGAATTTTTGGCGTCGGTTTTACAAAAAACCGACGCCAAAAATAATTATGCATTGATTTTTCGCGTCAGTTTTTAAGAAAACCGACGCGGAAAATAATAGTATACATATTTTCCGCGTCGGTTTTCCTGAGAACCGACGCGGAAAAATGTTTCGGCGTCGGTTTTTATGAAAACCGACGCCGAAACTCATGAAAAAAAATATATTTCACGTCGGTTTTCCTGAGAACCGACGCGAATAATATTATGCGTTGATTTTTTGCGTCGGTTTTTAAGAAAACCGACGCGGAAAATATTAGTATACATATTTTCCGCGTCGGTTTTCCTGAGAACCGATGCGGAAAATAAATTTTTAAAATGTTTCGGCGTCGGTTTTCATGAAAACCGACGCCGAAACTCATAAAAAAAATATATTTCGCGTCGGTTTTAATGAAAACCGACGCGAAAAGTCTTTTAAAAATATTCACGGTCAGAAACCCTCATTTTGTTCATCCGTCGAAATCGAGTTCCGCTGTGGCGCTTCGGACTCCCGACGACCTTCGAACTTGATTTGCGATCTTGAACGACCATTGTTGAAGGTTTTTTGTCGTCTGCACGATTTTGGGTATGTGTTCTTCCTATTTATCTCTTGTTTCATATCCCATTGTTTATTTCTTTATCAATAACCCTATTTTGCGTGATTTTGATTATTGGTTAGATTTTAGTTGTAATTTATCATTATTTTTTGTTTGTATTATCATTGTTGGTGTAGATTTGATATTGTTTGTTTTTGGAAGTAATTATACCGGTCGCAGTTTGGATTTAACATCTCCATTCGGGTTGAACTTCAAATTTTTTGTTTATATTATCATTATTCCTGTTTAAAATGATCTTTCATTACATTATGAAGTACTATATTTTTAATTCCATTTCCATTTTAATAAATTATTCTTCAAAAAAATAATTTTATTGTGTTAAATGAATTCACTCACATTTTTGCATGTAGTTTGTTGTTATTTCATTACTTCTTGAGATTTACCATGCCAAATTCCTCAATTCTTTTTGGTTCTCATCATTTAACTAAGACATGAATAATTACCACTATCTATTATGTTAAAAAAATTTGAATAATTATTTTCATGCCATTATATAATAAATAATTTTTCTTGCAATGTCCATAATACGACTAGAATCATAATGTATTGTAATCTTCGTAGATAATAATATAATCATTATCCCTCTATTAATGTTCAAAAATACCTTTCCACTTTCATATGTGGGGTTAGATTCATGCATTTTTAATAAATGTCCACTTAAACTAATCTCATTCCATTGATTATATTTATTCATCTTTCTCTCCCTCTAAATAATAGTCATGAAATGATTTACTTCTCCCTCTAAGTCATAGGCTGCAAATAAAACATTCTCATGATCTAATCTTTCATGGATGGATAATATATTTCTCTTCATGTTGATCCATTCCTTGACATGTTTTGCTGCAATAGACCCATGGATGGGGGTGTAAGTTGTCACCTACAATATGCAATGGAATTTATATCCCTCCATAATGAATTTATATGTTCATAGTTCCCTATTATAAAACTCATGGATTGAGGGAGTTGAGTTATCTTAGTCACCAAAAATTGTATCATGTCTCTTAATACACATTGTTTTAAATAAGGATAGTTATTGCACTATTTTTCACATTAATTTTTCCATGATTCATTCATGTTACATCAAATGAATAAAAAAATAAATATAGTGTGATCAATAGTAGTCATAGTGAGAAGTCATATTATCTTGTATGTCATTCATATAATATTTATATCATGAAACTTTATTTTCAAAAAATGAAACCTTTGATTTAACCATTTTGTCCTTGTATTTCAATATAACACACATGTATATAATATTAAAATTAACTGTTTACTATATTTGTAAACGTGTTTCATATCTGATGTCTTTTATCTGATTATCAATAGTTTTTATGGAATATGTTTTTGTTTACAATTTATCTGATAGATATTTAAATGTTTTTATGTTTTAATATATTCATCAATTATATTGTGATATCAGGTATTAATGGATCATAATTGGATTTATCTACGAAGAACTACTAGTGAATATGAAAGAGGAGTTGACAATTTTTTGGAATTTGCTAAACGGCATAATCAAAATATTGATTTGATTTTCTTTCCATGTGTGAAGTGTGTAAATATGAGAAAGTTAAACTTCAGAGAAATCAAAGATCATCTCATTTGTTATGGTTTTAGCCTTAATTATACACGTTGGATCTTGCATGGTGAAAGAACTGAAAATTCAACATCCAATGTTGATGACGATATTCATAATGAAGCAGAGGATCGTATTGAAGAATTAATTCATGATTTAGGTGTTGAAACCATCGAAAAAACACCAACTGTTGAACGATTGTATGGAGATTCTGAGAAACCATTATTCCCAGGTTGCAGTAAATATACAGTGTTATCAGCAGTTTTGAGATTAGTTAACTTAAAAGCAAAAAATGGGTGGAGTGATAAATGTTTCTCCAGTTTACTTGAGCTTTTAAAAGAGCTTCTTCCAGAAGGCAATGGGCTTCCAGATTCCAATTATGAGGCGAAGAAAATATTATGCCCAATGGGATTGGGGTATAAAAAGATACATGCTTGCCCCAATGATTGTGTACTGTATAGGAAAGAAAATGAACATTTATCAAGTTGTCCTACATGTGGAACATCGCGCTATAAGATGGATGAGAAAGTCAACTCAGATTCATTTTCAGGTGATGTCATGTAACGTTATGAAAAATCAATTTTTTTACTTTCCAATGATATCATCCAATATTTTTTTCAAACAATTCTGATAATTCAATTCTGGTTTATTTTTAGGTACCAAAATCAAAACTCCATCTAAATCATTTTGGTACCTTCAAATTATTCCTTGTTTGAAGCGTCTATTTGCAAATTCAAATGATGCAAAAAGGTTAAGATGGCATTCAGATGAGCGCATTTCTGATGGTAACTTACGTCACCCTGCCGATTCACCACAGTGGAAGAGTTTTGATAAAAAATTTCATGATTTTGGAAGTGAAGTTAGAAATCTCAGAATGGGATTGTGTACTGATGGAATGAATCCATATCGGAGCCTCAGTAGCAAACATAGTTCATGGCCTGTTTTGCTGGTACTTTACAACTTGTCCCCACATCTATGTATGAAGAAAAAATATGTTATGATGAGCTTGATGATTTCTAGACCAAAACAACCAGGAAATGATATTGATGTGTATCTTACACCATTGATTGAGGATTTAAAACTGCTATGGGAGAAAGGTGTTACAGTTTTCGATGCATACAAGAAAGAGTATTTTCTTTTGCGTGCTATGATAATGTTCACTATAAACGACTTTCCTGCGTATGGAAACTTATCTGGATATAGTGTTAAGGGACATAAAGCATGTCCAATTTGTGAAGAACAAACTTCATATTATCAATTGCAGAATGGAAGAAAGACAGTGTACATGGGACATCGAAGATTTTTGCGAATTGATCATCCTTATCGTAGATTGAGAAAAGCATTTAACGGTTTACAAGAATACAACCTCCCCCCTCAACCATTGTCAGCTGAAGAATATTATGACAGAGTGAAAGATACTGATTCAACATTTGGAAAGAGAAAAAGTTCTGGTTTACAAAAACATATCTGGAAGAAGCAGTCTATTTCTTTCAAACTACCTTATTGGAGATTTTTAGAGATAAAACATAACATTGATGTTATGCATGTTGAGAAAAACATATGTGATAGTTTGATTGGAACTTTGTTAGACATAAAAGGAATGACAAAAGATGGATTACATTCTAGATTGGACTTGATATTAATGCGAATACGTTTGGAGTTAGCTCCCGCTGTGAAAGGAAAAAGAACATATTTACCTCCGGCTTGTCACACATTAAGCAAGATTGAAAAGATGAATTTTTGTCAGTGTCTTCATGGTATTAAAGTACCCAGCGGTTTTTCTTCAAATGTGAATAATTTTGTGTCATTTAAGGATTGTAAATTAATAGGTATGAAATCACATGATTGTCATGTGTTAATGCAACAAATTCTACCAGTAGCAGTGCGTGGTATATTACCTAAATCTGTCAGGAAGACAATCATCAGGTTATGTAATTTCTTTAAATCCATTTGTAGCAAAGTCGTTGATCCAAATTTGTTAGATTTGTTGGAGAATGAAGCAACTCTTATTCTTTGTCAACTAGAAATGTATTTCCCACCCACATTTTTTGATATAATGGTTCATCTATTGGTTCATTTGGTGCGTGAGATAAGAATGTCTGGGCCTGTTTATTTAAGATGGATGTATCCTTTTGAAAGATATATGAAAATTTTGAAAGGATATGTTAAAAATCCTTATCGACCAGAGGCCTCTATTGTTCAAAAATATGTATCAGAAGAGGTGATTGAGTTCTGTACTAATTATTTGAATGAGGTGGAGCATATTGGTCTCCCTCTATCTCGACATATGACAGTTGACAGAGAAGGTAGAGGGGTTCGAGGCTTAAAGGTAAAGTTCATTCCACGTGATGAAGTGATGCAAGCACATTTATACATTTTGAACAACACAGATGAGGTTCAACCATATATATCCTCACATATTGCTGAATTAAAGTTACGATATCAGAAAAGAAATGAAAAGTGGTTGATGATTGAGCATAAGAAGACATTTGTTTCATGGTTTAAAGAGAAAGTCACCTCAGATATATCTGTATCAGAAACATTGAAGTGGTTATCAGGGGGACCATCTTTTAATGTGATCACTTGGTCTGGTTTTGATATCAATGGCTACACATTTTACACAAAAAACCTGGATGACAAGAGTACCGTTCAGAATAGTGGTGTGATGGTATTCGCTGAAGCAGTGCATTTTTCGAGTGCCAAAGATAAAAACCCAATTTCTGCATCAACATCATATTTTGGAGTTATTGAAGACATATGGGAAATTGATTATATTAAATTTCGAGTCACTATTTTTAAGTGCAATTGGGTTGATAGTAATAGTGGCGTGAAACATGATGAATATGGGTTTAAACTGGTTGATTTGAAAAGATTTAATCACAATGAGGAACCATTTATCTTGGCGACACATGCAAAACAAGTATTTTATGTCATTGATCCGTCGAATGATCAGTGGTCAGTTGTTTTGCAAGGGAAAAGATATCATTTGGGTGATGATGATGATTCTGATGATGCTAGTGATTTACATGAGCGTTATTCATCTATTATGCAATTTTCAGATGATTACAATGAATATAAGACAGACATAGTGCATGCAGTACGTACCGATCATAATGAAGGGACGTGGGAAAACACTAAATTAGTCTCCTAATTTTTCTGGTAAATATTTATATTTTGTGTCTATTTTTAAAACTTACAAATGCATGCCTCTATTTTTACATATTTATTTTTCATTTCCTTGTTTCTAATTATTCAGTTTTCTAATGATATGCAGGTACCCAAAATTTCATTACACTTTCTAGTAGCAATGTCAAATACAGATAGAGATGAGCAGTTACCGAGGTATATCTATTTTGACATATTATTAAATATTCAGTAATATACATATTTAATGAAATAAAACTGTTAATTTATTAAAAAAATTGCAGGACTACTGATGCGTCCTCGGCGGAGGAGACTTCTCCAGTTACTACTGAAAAATCAAGTTCTCTAGTTGGTAAACGTGGTATTACACGTTTACCAAAACTATCACTCGCTCGTGATGATAACAAATTACACATCCGTTTTGATGATAATAATAATGCATTTGGCCCAAATGCAGTTCAGTTTGTCAGTTATATAGCGATGCAGAGCCGTTGCAGGATTAGTATTTTATATCCTGATTGGAAGTCAGTGGACAGGACGGCGAAGCAACAGCTTTGGGAGGCCGTGACGGTAAAATATCTTTATTTATTTATTTTATCTCATTTTTTTAATATTATATAGTTTAAATGACATATTTTATTTTTTCAATTACAGATGACATTCAATTTTGAGGAAACCAAAGAAATTAGGAAAAGACATCTCTCTTTAGCGGCGGTTCGATGGAGAGATTTTAAAAACAAACTGACGAAAGATTATGTTTTTGGAAAGAGAAGGTTTGAAAGCCCATGTCTTAAGTATCCATATATAGATGAAGAAACATGGAAGCGATTTGTTGACAGTCGTCAGGAAGAGAAATTTCAGGTATTGTAATTGTTTTATATTTTAAAATTTATGCTATATTTTCCTTATTACTTATGTGTTTATTTTTATGTAACAGGCCTCCAGAAGATCTCATCAGGAGATCCAGTTGAAAAACGTATACCCTCATACTTTATCACGTGGAGGATACTCGTATTTGGAGCAGAAAATTATTGAAGAAAAATTTGAAGCATTAAGAGCTCGATCAAGTAGTGGTTCAGAAGAGGTCCAGTATGGTCCTCCATCTCCTCCCACTCGCCCTGAGAAATGGAAACGAGCAAGAATAAGAAAAAATGAACAATATCTTACAGACTAAGCTCATCAAGTGGCTGATAGAATTGTAAGTAAATATTAATTCTTTGTTAACAATTTTCCTTTTTTATAATTTATAAACACTAATATAAATTTTTTATTTTTCATTTCAGGATGAACTTCAGGAGAAAGAGACACATGGCTCTTTTATCCTTGAGGGTAGGATGGATATCCTAGCCACTGCTTTGGGAAAGACTGAACACCCCGGCCGTGTTAGAGGATATCAGGCGGGTGTTAGTATTCGGAAGGTTTTTGGTAAGAGTAAGCAACCAAGAGACCCGGAAATTGAATCCTTAAAAGAAGAGCTGCAGGATATGAAACGGTCTATGGGTGATCAAATTCAAGCAGCAGTACAGAAGGCTTTATTAGAACACTTGGCAAGACAGTCACAGTCTGCTCATCCTTCCGAGGTATATTATTTACGGTTAACAATTTTTCTTTTCTATAAATTATAAACACTAATATAACTTTTTCATTTTTCAACATTCTCAGCCTACTCACTCAGACTATCATGCCTCATATGCTTACCCAACACCGTCTGGGCAGCCTTCCGAGGTATATTATTTAATGTCATCAATTTGTATATTTTATAAATTATAAACACTGATATAACTTTTTCATTTTTCAACATTCTCAGCCAACTCACCCGGACTACCCTGCCTCATCTGCTTACCCTGCCCCGTCTGCGCAACCATTTGAGGTATATTATTTTATTTAATTTTTAATCAATTTTTCTATGTTATAAATTTTAAACACTAATATACCCTTTTCATTTTTCTGACTTCTCAGCCTGCTCACCCTGACTACCCTGCCCCACCTGCTAACTTTGAGCCTCCACCTCCTCCATCGGATCGAACCTTATATTGTGAGTTGTTTGCGGGAGATCCTCATGTACATATTGTTGCGTTAGGACAAGTGTATTTTTTGGGGGACTCGGTACATCATCAGCCTATGCAGATGGGTCAGGTTAGAGTATCAGTACTTGTTATTATAGATCCTACTGCTCTACTACCATTTCCTACTGCGGAGATCACCAGTGTTGGGGAATGCATGGGCCATTTTTTACTTTGGCCAAGTGCACTTCTTCGTTATATTTCACATGAGGTATGAGTTTTTTTAACTAGTAATTAGAAATGATTCCAAATTACTTATAATGTTTTCTGACATTTAACTTATATAGGAATATCTGAAAGCAAAAGAAACTGTACAAATGCAGCAAAATGTTCAGAAAAAGTCGGCTGTAGATACTTCTGATATTTCTTCTGGGTTGAAAAGATTATCTCAGTGCTCTTCTTCCTTGAATTTTATCTATGAGTTTCGGATGACGTCCGATATATGTGGAAGAAATTATAAATTGAGAATATTGAAAGAAGATATCATGAATTTAGTTAATTTTGAAGAGATCGGGCTGAATGTGGTGCAGTTGTTTTCCATGTAAGTAAATTGACGTCTGAATTGCTATTTCTTTACTAAAATATTGTTATGTCATTGACTAACTATGTTTTCTTTTTAAATTAGGTATCTATACAGGATTCTTTTACAAAATGAAACTACAAGCATTTATAGCTTTATAGATCCAGAGTACATTTCCTTGGAAGTCAAACATGTGAAAAATGATGAAAGAGTTCAATATATATCCGAGAGATTATCACAAACAGAGATTCAGTGCTGGTTTTTGCCATTTGTTGATAAGTAAGAATATCAACATAATTTTGAACTCATGATCATTATAATGTCATTAATTATGAACTTTTTGTATTATAGGGGGTATTGGATGTTCGGTGTATTTTGCCCAAATGAATGCACCTTATATTGGTTTTGCTCTTTATTAGGAAAAGTGCGTAAACCGTTTTCCAACTTATTAAACAGGTAAGTTGTTTTTTTATTTTTAGAAGTTTGTTATGTTTAATTTTAATTGTTTACACAAGTTTTATTAGTTCTTATATAAAAAAATGCAGTTCATGGAAACATTTTACAAATGAAAAGAAACCAACGAAAATCAAATATGTGGAAGTACAGGTAATTAGTTTTTATATTTTTGTTATATATTGGGTTTCATTATTAGTTAAATGTTTTATAACTGCAGTGTCATCGTCAAAATGGAAGCGTTGAATGTGGTTATTATATTCTACGATTTATGTACGAGATAATCACAACTGGGGAAACTACTGATTTTCATAAGGTTAGTTGTATTAATTTTTTATATATTTTCATCCACTTTCTTCTATTTATTAATTTCATATCATTCAATATTATTGTAGGTATTCAATGATTCACAGTCATATTCTCAATCTGATATGATTCATATTCAATCTACTTTTGCGGACTATTTGTTAAGTCTGATTAAGATTTGAGGTATGTATACTAATATTTATAAATAATATTATATATGGGTTTAAAAAACTAACTCTTATGATATATTAGGTGTTTGAACCTACTAATAATCAAATGAATGCTTCAACAATAACAAACAATGAGCATGTCATATATTTCAGGTACGTGTATTTTAATTCTGCTTTACTGAGTTTTCTCAAGTGCCTCTGCAAAAACTGTTTTATTGAATCTACTAATAATCAAATGAATCCTTTAACAATAACCAACAATAAGCATGTCGTATATTTCAGGTACGTGTATTTTAATTCAGAATTAGTTATTATATTTCTTTTCATTGTTATTTCTTAAAATCATTTGTCTGTACAGTGACAAATCTGTAGGGTGGTACTTGGATCATGAACATAGAGATTCGTATAGCGAAATAACATTCACAAACACTAAAAATTGTCTCCCTTGAATGCACAGCAATATCTTCTAGGCCTTTTTATTTTTTATGCAAATAAATATCGAAAAATGATTGCCGAGAAGCATATCACATAATACCTGAAACAGCGCTTAGTGGGTTTGCACAAAGATAAAATAGAAGGCGTCAATTTTTAAGGTATGTTTCTTTATGTCTCTTCAATCTGCATTTGATTTCAATTTTCTAACCTATTTTTTTCACTCAAACTTATTTCTCTGTTATTCCATAACTTAAACAAATAACAATAGTGAATGGGTAATGCACGTCTATACAGAGCAAATATAAAAACCTGAGGTTGGGGGTGGTGGGGATCCTATGGTGAAAAGACACCCCCAACATCTTCAGTGGGGGAGGTGAGGAAGAGGTTGCATCGGCTGAGTGTTCCTGGAATTTTGATCAGGAGTCGTAACATTTCATTTTTGTAATTTAATTTGTGAAAAAATGAATGATTCAAATAAATTACACATTTTCATTTAATGTTTATTCATTTCACTAATAACTTGGATTGATTTTTTCACGCACATCTCCTTAGTTTCATTACTGTTTTGACAGGATTGGTGCTATCTATGGGAGGAAACTTACAATGATTGATACTGAGTATGGTTAGATTAAGAAAATGCACCATGTAGGTACGTGTATTTTAATTCTGCTTTACTTTGAGTTTTCTGAAGTACTTCTGTTAAAGCTGTTTAATTGTTTTTGTATACTTCGTTATTTTTTTTCAGGGTTCCGATTTGTTTGGAGGAGAAAATATATGTATTTTATTTAAAAAAAAAAAAATTACGGCGTCGGTTATTTTAAAAACCGACGCCGAATATTTTTTTAAAAAAATTATTTGCGGCGTCAGTTTTTTTAAAAACCGACGCCGATAGGGTTTTCCGCGTCGGTTTTTAGAAAAACCGACGCGGAAAACCTATTCGACTATATTTTCCGCGTCGGTTTTTTAATGAACCGACGCGGAAAATAATGTCTAAATGTAGCTTCGGCGTCAGTTTTATAAAAAACCGACGCCGAAGCTCATAAGCGAATTATTTTTCACGTCGGTTTCTATGAACCGACGCGAAAACTCTATTTTTAACATCTCCTATAAAGACGTCGGTTTATAACCGACGTTAAAAATTAAAAAAACCGACGCGAAAAAGTGTTTTTGCACTAGTGCCCCAACCCCCTTGGACAGCCCCCTAACCCCCCTGGACACCACCCCAACCCACTTTGACACCCCCTAGACACCCCCACCCCACTGGACAACCCACCCAACCCCCCTGGACACCCCCAACCCCTTGGAAACCCCCCTGTACGCATGCACACACATGATAGAACACACAAAAATTGTAAACTTTCATGATATCACTTCCATGGATTTATTTTACCAGAAAATAATTTATCATGGTATATATGAACACTATGAAACTTACCATGATAGAAAAAACAAATAAAAATAACTTCTCAAAATATTAGTTTAGGGCATCGAGGAAAATAAAAACTGAAAAGGAGCCGTGTGAGGATTACATGAGTGTTGTGATCTGAGCTGATAGATTTGATGATGATAAATATGAAGAATGATGTTGGAAAAATGAGGCTGAGGGAACGACTTTGATGAATCATTTCTAGGTTTTCCGCGCGAGAGAGACGAGTCGCAGGTCACCTGATTGAAGAAAATAAAATGACTGAATACGGGGTGTGATAAATCATTTAAAATATTTAGCACATTGGTTATTTAATAACCGATGTGGTAAACTATTTTTTTAATGTTTATAACATCAGTTATTTAATAACCGATGTAGAAAACAATTTATCACGTTGTTTATAAAATAACTGACGTGATATATGTCACTTTATACCGATGTGATAAATTGATGAGATTAGCTTTATCATGTCGGTTTTTTATAACTGGCATGGTAAAGCGCCAAGCTTTCCTTTATCATGTCAGTTATTTTATAACCAACATGATAAAGCACCAATATTTCCTTTATAAAGTTGGTTATAAAATAACCGACTTGATAAATTGCGCCAGATTCTATTTTCACATCGGTTATACAATAACCGACGTAAAAAATCTAATCTCCGTATATTTTACGTCGGTTATAAAATAACCGAGGTAAAAAATGGATCCTGATCGATATATCAGGTCAGTTATAAAATAACCTATGTGATATATCAATCAATAAAGCTTTGCACATTGGTTATATAGAACTGACGTGAATAATGACAACATGTTAAATGTTTTTTCCACTAGTGATTGAATTTTTTTTGTACCCATGCTATTTTGGATCTAACTAGGTTAAAAATAAAATTATATATTACTCAAAAAATTTCAAGTAATTTATCATATGGTCATATAGAAAATATAATTTTAAAAAAAAATCTCTAGTGAACCCAAGATATTGAGAGAAATCTAAGAGAAAATTCATCAACATAATGTTCATGAAACCTACTCTTAAACCAAGGAACATAAGAAACTTTTCTACTAGAAATTTTAATAAATGTAATCTTGTATAACATAAGAATGCACATAATATAACCAAATATAGTTTTCTTTTTATTTATTTTCATCATATCCACCTTTTTTTTTATATTTTTTATTTCCTTGAACAGTAGTAGACAAAATTTCTTTTAATCTAAAAAATTACTTTTTAATATTATCATTATCCTTCTGATTAAACTCAAAACTATAATATATCTTACCTTTTAAACTTGAATCTGAATTTCTTATTTCTTACTTGAGAACATTATTCTATTTATTGAATTTTTTTACATTCCTTGAAAAGCCTCCTATATTCTTCTTTCAATTATGTATAAAACTCAGTAACTCTAAAAATATATATTTTTTAATAATTTAATTTTTTATAGAACTCATAAATTCTATAATTATCACTATCAAATAAATTTATAGAATTATAATCATTAAATACCACATTTGTATTTTCTACAATCAAACATAGGTTACACGACTCTTTCTCACTTCCATATTCATTATTTGAACCATATTATTCAATGAAACTCAATTTAACATGATAAACACATTTCAATTATTTCTTTTATTTCTTATCTCTCCCTTGTTTCAACTTTGGATAGTAATGTTTGATATGTATCTTCATTATACATTCATATAAGGTTATTTTTTGTCAATATGTAGTAACCTTATTTTATTTTTTATCATTATTTTGATATTTACCTGGTTGTTTCTTATCCTTTTTATTTTTCTTCATAATATTATAAATATATTTCTTATATTTTCAATTTCTCCCTTTTCAATTTCTTATGAATTAGATTTAGAATATTTAGGAGAAACATTTATATTATATTTTAATGTTTTGATCCCATGTTTCATTTATTGTCAATAAGTCAATATGTGTTGGTGGATGAAGGGGTGATGCTTGGATAATTATTTTAGAATCAATTTATGGAATTGTATGTCATAAATGGAAAATTATCTATATTAATTTGTGATGATTGTTTGACTGATATTACTGAAAAATACTCATTACAAGGATGGAACATTGTTTATTATAATGTTAGATAAGAAGAAGAATTATAGGAAGGCTATGTAATATTATATTATTCCATGATAAATTAATAGATGGCCATGTAAAATGCATTTATGTTTTACATGATTAATCATTTAGGAGGAAGATAAAATAAAGAAGGATTTTAAGTTTTGGTATGGGATAAATATTTATAATTATATATTTCTAAGTATGATTTATAATTGTGGAATTATAAAAAATAAGGTCTAACCCACAAGCCAGCCTAGGCCAACCTTGACCAATAACACATGTGGGACCAAGAGGTCTACCATGGCCAAGGGAGACTATACCATACTAGCCCATGGGAAGCATGTGTATGGTTTGGGCCATATATAAGATCAACATTTTGAAACTGTGTATAAGGAATGAAGGAGAATGTTCTTGGAGGATCATATGGTCTAGAAACTCTTGATAGGTTGAAGCCCGTGAGTGTTTGAAGGGTGTGATGGGTTCTTACCACCCATTACCAGATCAAACCGGTAGCAAAATACTCTTAATAATAAAGCACGATGATAAAGAATGGAAATTTTAATGTGGGGTGTAAACCTCATTCTATTCTTCCTCAGTATTAAGATTATATAGAAAGAACTACAACCATAAATTAGAGATGATCTCGACAACCTCATACAATTAGAGGTTCGAGATCATCTCTATTTGATGACCATATTTCTTTCTTCATAATATTATGTTTTATTTACTATATTGACATAATATAAATTCAATGTCGGACTACTCATGCAGACAATGACTTCTTCACATAACGGTGTTACCAATCTCGGGGAAGTACAGACGGTTGATGTAGAAACTATAGAATTATTATGGGATCAACAACATATTTATGGAAAAACATAACGACATAGGAAAACTATGTTGACTAAAATTATCAAGGCAAGAATCAATAGCATAAAATTTTAGGTTGGATAGAATCAACACGACCAACCTATTTTCCTAATCAAGTCAATTTTCATTAGTTATATTGGGGTAACAATGAGAATGAATGTTCCAATTGATATAGATTCATGATTACATGTACAACTTGTAATGAAGAAAACCCTTTGGGAAGATATTAATGTAATGTTACGCTATACTTTCTCTATTTTACCAAAAAAGTATATCATGATTTATTGATTTAATTTTCATTATTACTTGAAGAGTTCATTTATTTTTTATGATTTACTTAAGAAAAATGTGTTAATGTCCATTATAAAAGACCATAGAGGATTATTGACACTTCTTACCAAGATTTATCTTAGGTATTCTGAGGTGAAAGTAAATCCCCACCCACCAGTCACTTATGCAATCATTATAAAGTAGGAAACATGGAACTATTTCATCATTAGTCATGATGATAAATAATTATAGGTGAATTTTAGTCAATAATATATTATTTGAAATTATTTATTTTATCTAATTTGACTAAAAATTTTAAATTTATGAAACAGAAAATGACCGTTTAAAGTAAACAATAAGCATCAAAATCAATCCACCCCTATTGAAAAGAAAGGATGGGGTACACATCACTAGAGAAGAAAATGGTATGTATTTTAAATCTAAAATAAAAATTTTATGTAATATGAAATAACATAAGGTGATTTATTTATATAAATATTAATGAATCAAAAACTGAAGCCACTTCCATCTCACATAATGTACTACGAATGGAGGCCCACATAAATAAATTGGTTAAACATGTTGATGAAAACACAAAAGCAGTATGGGAAACATGAATAAGTATGGAATTATAGTAGTTTTTTATTATTTATAGTAGTATTAAATAAAAAATCTATTTATGTTCATATGGTTTTTAAATGGTCTATAATAAAGAATCATAAATAACCACACTATAAGAAAAACTACTTTCAGTAGCTTTGAAGTGGTTGAAACAATATGGTCATGTTAGAGGTGTAGGTTTTATAATGTCACCTCAAACATATTTTGAGAATAAAAACCCACAAGAATATAAATATCATATTATTAAAGGATTTATAGTGAAAATATATGATTTTAAAGATATTATAGTTTTGTTTTGTAGAACGATATACGTGAAAAAGATCAAAACGAATTGATAGTAGAATAATGAGTAGCACATGAAAAACCAAATGACCACACTATCTTTAAGGATAGTAATTCCCCTCAACTACATACCATACTTGTGTTAATCAATTTATTCGCTAAACATTTTTTTAAATGTGAATCGAACAACTTATGATAACTTTATATTACAAAAATTATGCAGGGTTAAGTTTTATGTGATTTCTATTTATCAAAACCCATGCTCCAACTTGTTAAAAGAAGCACAATGTATAATATTTTAGGAGATACACTACACAACATAGAACTCTAAAACAACCACATGAGAGGATTGATGTATCTCAAGAACCGGGCACTGAGTTTCTTGTTCAACTTGATGATCTGTATATTTTAATAGGCATTGATACTATTGTAAATTTTGTATCATAGTCATATAATATTATAAAGATACATGAGGTATATCCATAAAATGAAATTTTAAATGAAAAACCTATAACAGTTGATGAAATAATGTCTGAGGTGAGGTATGGTATTATATATGGCTAAAAAGATGATGGAATAGAAGGTCAGATCAAGAAAATCTAGCGAATTAACCAAGAAAACAAAAGGACAATCCAGGAGTAACTTCTCCCCTCCACTTCCACTATATCATATATTAACATTACAAGTTCATAAAGAAACTACATTCAAATATGGATTTGTTTCTCACATTAAATATGGAGAAGAAATAATTGGATTTGTCATTATAGATGTGGTTGGTCTTGAGAGTATAAATGAGAATCTCAAGTTTGAATGTTTAGGAGTATCAGTTGTGAATACACACATAGGGTACATTTTTATAACCCATCTATCAAAACATGTTCTACTATGTTAATTAAAGTTAATAAATATTAATATTTTTTATAGGTGTTTATATTAATAATATATAAAGGGAAAACCCTACGAAGCACGATTTGAATTCATTATTCCATGTATCATTTCTACGGAAAAAATTTCCTTAGGTTTAGAAGAAATCGATAAGAAATAAGTGATCTAACCAAGTAATTTGAGAAGAAAATAACAGAAGGAAGAATCTTGTTGATGCCTATAATGTAGGGGGTAAAACTCTATAATCTAATCATATAAAATATTTTTTTTATTTTTTTCATTACTTATTTTATTTTTTTAGTAATCACTGGATGCTGATCAAAATAAATTTTGATCCCCCCAAATAATTATTTTTTGGATCCAATGCATAAATTTCAAACAAACCAACCACACATGATGTGTATTGTGAATTTTTAATGCAATGTAGTAAAAAATTTACATATAAACATTGAAATATATGTTTCAATTTGTGCTTTAATGAGAATTTTATTATGATAGATAGATCTATAAATATAGGCTAAATCATGGTATGAGGTTTTTCACTAAAGTAAATAAGCCTATGGATTTCTTCAAATAGATATATATTAAGGTATATATATATAAATATTAACTATAAAAATATATTTCAAAGCAATTTACTTATTTTTTTCAATGTTCCTACAGTGTTTGAATAACGAAAAAAATAATGATTGTGGATATTATGTTTTCAAATTTATAAAAGATGTCATATACCATCAAAATACTATAATCATTGAATAGGTACTTTTCATAGGTAATTATGAATTCATTAAAAAAAATTCTCAATCATTTTTTTGTCTATATTTTCATAGTACTACCAATATTTCTAACAATCTATATACTCAAAAGGAGTAATTTTTTTAGATATGAGTGGAAGGAGTACATGGTGTTAGATTATTTGCCTACATAAAATTTAGGTGATTACCTATTATTATTGTGATATAGTAATATCTATTACCTAAGAAATATATTTGGGATGTAAAGAATTAGTATTTATAATTCTTATGTATTTTTTCACCTGTTTCTCAAGGATAATAATAATGGAGGAAGTCAATTTGTTTAGAAATGAATAGGAAGAATACAAGATGTCATAATGTTTGTAGAAATAATAAATATGTGACTCCCTACAACTAATTTAGTTAATTTTATCATCATTTTATCTATAGTTTTAGTTAATTTTCTTAACATTTTAATATGATACCTATTTTGTTAAATTTACACATGAGTTCAAAACACACATAATATGCTCAAAAAAAAAAGAAAAAAAAATCATCTTGTTTTTATAATTTAAAACAATGACTGATAGTCATTTTTAATGTGTAATAGTTTACTGCACATCAATATGACACATGATGTGCTTAGTATCACTTGAAGTGTGTGTTTTAATACAAAAAATTTCCATTTTAGTTTGAAACACTTATCACATATAAAAAACTAAGAAAATGAGTTTGGATTATTTTCAAACTTTAATAAAATGATCCATAATTCATTTTTGATATATAGGAATCGACCAAATTCTAATCCAACTCCTGATGTGGTTGATATGACTCAAAGTGTGTTTTTAATAAATAAGTGTCATTTTAGTTTAAAACATGTGTCACATTTCCAAAAACAAGAAAACAATATCATATAGTTTTCAAAAATTAGGATAACGATTGATAATTCATTTGTAATGTGTAGGAATTGACCACATGTCAATCTGAAACTTGATGTGCTTGGTAAGAATAAAAATGATTGTTTTCAATATAAAAGTTTCATTTTAATTTAAAACATATGTCACATCACCAAAACTGAGGAAATGAGATTGTATTGTTTTTAAATATTATTAAAATGATCCATACTTCATTTTTCACATGTAAAAATTGACCGCACACCAATTTGAAACATTATGTGGTTAGTATGACTCTAAGTACGTGTTTTTAAAATAAAAGTGTCATTTTAGTCTAAAATTCATCACATAGCCAAAATCAAGAAAATGAGATCAAATTGTTTTCAAAAAATAGTATAATGGTTCATAATTCATTTTTTGCATATAGTAATTGACCACAAGTCAATCCAATACCCAATGTGTTTAGTATGACTCCAAGTAATTTTTTTCAATAGAATAGTGTCCTTTTAGTTTTGAACACACAATAAATAGAAAACCCAAGAAAACGAGCTCATATTATTTTCAAACATTATGAAAATTATTTATAATTCATTTTTGACATGCAGGAATCAAAAACACATCAATCAAACACCCTATGTGTTGGGTATGACTAAAAATGTGTGTTTTCAATATAAAAGTTCCATTTTTGTTTAAAACATGTGTCACATCAGAAAAACTAAAAAAATGAGCTCAAACTATTTTCAAACCAAAGGAAAATAATCCTTAATTCACTTATCACATGTACGAATTGACTAAATTCTATCCTGACACACGATGTGGTCAACATGACTCAAATTATGTGTTTTCAATATAAAAGCATCATTTTAGTTTAAGATGCATTACATAGACAAAACCAAGAAAAGAGATCTTATTGTTTTTAAAATTTAGGAAGATGGGATATAATTCATTTTTGACATATAGGAATAAACCATAAATTAATCCAACCCATGACGTAGTCGGTATCACTCAAAGTGTGTGTTTTCAATACAAAAGTATCATTTTAGTTTGAAACATGCATCAAATAGCCAAAACTAATAAAACGAGCTCAGATTATTTTAAAACTTTAGGAAAATGGTTTATGAATCGTTTTTGACACGTAGGAATTTAATTTACATCATTCTAACACATGATGTGGTTTTTATGACCCAGAGTGCATGTTTTTAATATAAAAGTTCTATTATAGTTTAAAACATGTGTCACGTCACCAAAACCAAGAAAATGATATTGGATTCTTTCAAACATTATAAAAAGAAACTATAAATTCTTTTTCATGTTTAGGAATTGAATTCATGCCAATATGATAGAGGATATGGCCGATATAACTCTAAGTATGCATTTTCAATATAAAAGTTTCATTTTAGTTTAAAATGCATCACACTACCAAAATCGAGCAAATGATCTTGAATTGTTTTGAAACTTCAAGAAAATTCTCAATAATACATTTTTTTCATATTGGAATCGACCACATGTCAATCCGATAACTAATGTGGTCATTATGACATGAACTTCATGCTTTCAATACAAAAGTGTCACTTTAGTATAAAACACACATCAAATAGCCAAAAATGAGAACATAGCTTTTATTGCTTTCAAACTTTAGGAAGATGATTTATAATTCATTTGTGATGCATAGTAATTGGTTGCACATCAATATGACACTCGATGTGTTTGGTATGACTCAATGTTTGTGTTTTCAATATAAAAGTTCCATTTTAGTTTAAAACACGTGTCACCTCACCCAAATTGAGAAAAAACCTCATATAATTTTTAAACTATAGAAAAATGATCTATAATTAATTTCTCATGTGTTGGAATTGGACTCACATCAATTCTAAATACGATGTAGTCTATATGTATTGAAATACATGTTTTCAATATAAAAGTATCATTTTAGTTTAAAACACACATAAAATATTAAAAACCGAAAAAATGATTTCATATTATTTTCAAACATTAGGTAAATGGTCAATATTTCATTTTTGACACGTAAGAATTGGCCACACATCAATCTGACACATGATGTAACCAATATGACTTGAAGTGTGTGTTTTCAATATAAAGGTTTCATTTTATGTTAAAGGAACATCACTATCCAAAACCAATAAAATGAGCTCATACTACTTTAAAGATTTAGGGAAATGACCAGTAATTCATTTTTTATGGGTAGGTTTTGATCGCTCAGTAATCTAACACCCGATGTGGTTGGTTTGACTCAAAGTGTATGTTTTCAATAAATAAGTTCCATTTTAGTTTTAAACATGTGTCACATAGGCAAAACCAAAAAAATTAGCTTAAATTATTTTAAAAATTTATGTAGATGATCCATAATTTATTTTTAAATTTAGAAATTACCATATACCAATATGATACATGATGTGGTCGATATGACTCAAAGTACGTGTTTTCCATGTAAATTTATAATTTTAGTTTTAAAAACATATCAAATAGACAAAAATTGGAAAATGAGATTTTATTTTTTAAAACTTTAGGGAAATGGTCCATAATTAACTTGTGACATGTATGAGTCAACCACATATAAATATGGCACATGATGTGTCCAATATGACTCGAATTGTGTGTTTCCAATATAAAGGTTTTATTTTAGTTTAAAACACATGTTACTACCAAAATCTGGAAAAATGAGCTCATATTGTTTTCAAAATTTATTAAAATGACCGATAATTCATATTTGAAGTGCAGGAATTGACCACACATCAATCTGAATCCCTATGTGGTTGGTGTGACTCTAAGTGCATGTTTTCAATAAAGAAGTTCCATTTTAGTTTAAAACTTGTGTCACATTTCCAAATGTGAGAAAATGAGCTTTAATTGTTTCTAAAAATTAATAAAATTATCCATGAATCATTTTTATCATATAGTAATTGACTACATGCCAATACAACACACGATGTGGTCGGTATGAATCGAAGTACATGTTTTCAATATAAAAGTTTAATTTTAGTTTGAAACACACATCAAATATACAAAATCATGCCAACGAGATCATATTGTTTTTAAAATTTAGGGAAATACTCCATAATTCATTTTTATGTGTAAGAAGAAACCACACATAAATCTGACACATGATGTGATCGATATGATTTGAAGGGTATGTTTTAAATATAAAGGTGTCATTTCAGTTTAAAATGCATGCCACTATCCAAAACTGAGAAAATGAGATTTCATTATTTCAAAACATTAGGAAAACAATCAATAATTCTTTATTGATTTGTATAATTTGACCTCATGTCAATATGAAACACTATATGGTCGGTGGGACTTTAAGTACATGTTTTTCATATATAAGTGCCATTTTAGTTTCAAACGTGCATCACATTGGAAAAATTGAGAATAAAAACGTTATATTATTTTCAAACATTAGTAAAATAATCCATTATTAATTTCTCATGTGTAAGAATTGAAAACATTCCAATCTTACACATTAAGTGGTTAGTATGACTAAAATTATGTGTTTTCAAGTGCCATTTTAGTTTAAAACACACATCAAATAGCTAAATCCAATAAAAGGAGTTCATGTTTTCAAACATTAGGACATGGTCTATAATTAATTTTTAATGTATAAAAATCCAATATGCCTCATCTAACACATTATGTGAATGGTATGAATCAAAGTGTGTGTTTTTAATATAAATATGTTATTTTAGTTTAAAACACATGTCACTAACCAAAACCGAGAAAATGAGCTTAGATTATTTTCATAATTTAGGAAAATGATCCATAATTTATTTGTGATGTGTATATTTTGAAACATATGAATTAGTAACACAATTTGGTCAGTATTACTTGAAGTGTGTGTTTTCAATATATAAGTTCCATTTTTTTTTAAAATGCTCATTACATAGGCAAAACTGAGCATAACAAGTTCGAATTTTTTTCTCATCATTTTTTATACTATTACGTAATTAATTTCCTTATTATTTTTATCTAATACTTATATTGTTACTTTTTATAAATATAATTCATAAATATAGATAAGAAATAGTCTAATAATAAAATGGTTGTTGTAAAAAAGAGAGTTCTCTTGAATTGGCTCATATCCATAGTGAATTTTTTATCACCACAAATGTGATCTAATTAATGATCATCTTTTTTGGAACAAAAAGAAATGGAGTGATGTGTAAGAATCAACAAAAACTAAATATGATACATGGTGTTACTAGTATGACTCAAAGTATATGTTTTTAGTTTAATATTTATACGTTGTGTTTAATTTATTTTTCTATAGTAATACTAACATAATGAGTATTTTCTTACACAGGTGCATTATGTTTCTCAAACTAGGTTGGTTTGTTCAGAAACTAATAGCATGACTAGGGGTCTGGGACTAAAAGAAAATAAACATTGATATTTTTGAATGTCTATGATAAATTTTATTTACTCATGTAGTTATAAAAACCAGTGTTTTAAATGACTATAATATATATATTTTTCTTGTACTTGTGTTGTAAATTTTATTTCAATTAAGTTTTTTATTTTATTTTCTACTTGATCCCTATTTTTTCTGCTACAGTGTGCTCTAATTCTAATAGCACACTGCATCAGTATGCCCCTTTATCAGCACTTTTCCAGTAGTGATAAAGGCCCAGGGATTTTAAGGATTTTTTGATTTTCAATAATTTTTTACGTTGACAAATATCTATTATAGTTCTTTTAAAGGCCTTATGTGTAGTAATGACCCAACCCCATGAGTATCCACCGTAACTAGATGGTTTGATTGTTCATGGTAATAGGAAGACATGCCCTAAAAAATAGGGAAAATGAAATGGAAAAAGATATGAGAAACTTTATGATAAAAGAGAAATGGGAGAGAATAGAATTCTTTTATAAGGTGACTTACATGTTCTCTCAACAGGAGTGCCAAAATTTGGTGTCTCCTAAATTTACCCAATTTTAGTGTTGAAATAGTTAATTATAGTACATATTGGTTTGTTAAAACCTCAAAAATCAAATAAGAGAGCTAAATACACATGAAATTTGTGGGGGAGATTTGGCTAGAAGTGACTAACTTTGGTTTGATTTGTTATGGTTTAGTAGAGCACTAAAATACCTAATTTAATTCAATTTGAGATAATTTGTTTCTCCTTGGTTATTTCTAGGGGTGGATTGGATGAATTTATTTTTAGACAATATCAATTTCATACATTTGGGATGGGTTCCTTCAATGAAGTTAATCTACCCTCATCACTTACTATTTTAATTCTTATACAACATATTACTAATCACCTGTACACTTAGATGATAATTTTCTTGGGCAATACAAGGTAGGTAATCATATTATAACTAAGAATATGTGGTGTTAAAATTCATAAGGATGATCAAATAAGTAATAATAAAATGAAATTCCATATAAAAATAAATGAATTGAAGTTAATGGAACAAAAAATAACATCAAACCATGTCCATTTAAACTTCCTTTGGATAAAACCATAAAATGGTTATGCATCCATTGATGAAATTATCTCAATAGAAAATGAAATAAGATCTATAAAGGTGGAATTGATGAATAAAAATAATAATGAAATAATAATCAATCTGTCATTTTTTTAATAATTTCACAATTATTGGTATAAATAAGTTCACACATTGAGACAATGGTATCAACATGATATAAAGAAGAAAAAAATAAGATAACATGGATATTTTTTATTGATAAGTTAGAGTGAATTAAAACAACTTACATGTGAAAGAAAAACAATACAATTGCAAAGTGACAACATAACATTATAATAAAATACCAAAAAAATTCCTCTAAAATCATTCAACACCACTCCATTAAATGGGAATTTTGGAAGCCTTAGATCAATACCCCAAAAGTAAAAGTCACCCCAATTAATGAGGATAGGCATAGGTGGGTGTTAATTTAATGGGCTGTGGACTTTTCCAACCATGAAAAGAATATAATCCATCCTGCATCCACTAAACAAAACAGCCAAATATAGAGTCTATATTGCCAAATTTGTGTTCGTAATAGAATAATAAATTGAATACATCAATTTACTTTAACATTTTTAAAAATTTCAACCCATTTTTTCCCATATCCATTGAGTTAAATGGTTGGATGTTATTCAAGGCCACTGAATTTGGCCCAAAATTGTATCTTCCACTTAGCCTACCTAGATCAATCCAAAAATTTCATAATTAGATCTTGAAAAAATTTAATGAAATTTTACCCGGGTTTTCTTCTATATTTAGTTAAAATTTGAGCTTTGTTGGGATTGAATCATGTCTTACATAGAAATTTTATTGGGTTTCTATCCAGTTCACTTCACCTAAAATTTTATTGATTGAAGGCCCACTTTAGTCATCATCCCAAATAAATATCCAATATCCCTCGAAGGAAATAATGTTCCTCATAGCATGGGAGACCTGAAAATGAAATATTAAATTAAAATCAAGACTATTTTGTGTTTTATGAGGTGTTAAAAAATACACCATGTAATCACACATTTTAAGAACGAATTGGAAACTTGATAAAAAAAGAGGTTAAAATTGTAATATACACAAGAAAAAGTGTTTATAAAAATTAATTCAGATGAAAATTTAATATAAATACTTAATATTACCATATTTTACTATATAATCAAGCACATTAAAGTAATAATGTGAGAAAATTTCACATCATTATCTAAAATCACCAAAATCCCCATTATGAGTCATGTTCTTGCAAAAACAAATTTTCAAAAATGAAACAAAAGTGACAAAAGTATTCAAAAATAATGAATCATAGAATATAAAGTTTCATGAATATTCATATACTCATAATATTGCAGAAATTATTTTATTATGGTAAATAAAGGATGATTATGAAGTTCTCTTAAATTCAATATTTTCATATACCAATGTCTACTAAGACATCCATATACCAAGGGCTAAAGTAGATGAGTTTACAAAGGATTTGATCATATGTAATATCATATAAATATATGTATAACTAAAAATGTATGTCCATGTTTGGCATAGAGTAATTTGGGATTCTAAAATAGAAATGGTTAAAGAATCCTTTGAGTTAATGTTCAAAAATTCTATAATATTAAGATTTCCATTTGTTCAATGAATAATATTCTCAACATGTTGTAAGAGTAAATTTTACGAGAAAAGAATGATTATGGTACTTTTTCTACATCCTCAATATATTGGTTTAGTTTCATGCATCTATACAAATAACCTATTAGGTAGCAAAACATTTTAATATACATAAAAGTATCATTTTTAATAAATTCAACTCATGTCATTGATAGAGATAAATATTTTGTTAATTTTCATGCATGTTTAAATTATTTAATCCCTTCTAATTTAACAATTTGATCTTATTTTCATCAATCATGGATTTTTTGTGATTTTAGGGCTAAAATGTGAAAAAAATTTAATTATGGGATTTTAAAAATTTTCTATTAATTTTATATTTTGAGAAAAACATATACAATATTTATCAAAATGTAGTGATTTGTTCTTTAGGCTTCCATTATTCATGGTATTCAACTTTTTTCTTCTGCATGTAGAGATAATTAGAAATTATATAGGCCAAAAAAATCAATCAGTTTGAAAAGTATTTCTAGTCAACAGAATGGGCTCCACCTCAGTAAATGAGGCATATATCGGCCTAAAAACCTATAAATTAGGTGATTATAGATGGTAATTAAATAATAATTGGTGAATATTGTTCAAATTAAACTTTATATAGAAATTATATCATTATTCCATCCGTTCAATGTGCTATAATTGAGTAATTTTAAGAGTATCTTCATCAGTAAAATTTTTTATTGAGTAATTAGGTTATAAAATTCTCTAAAAGTGTCAAAATACGTTGAACTTTTTTGGGTTTATAGATAGATAAATTTATAAAAACCTTTAAGAACACACCTTAGCTATTTTCAGCTATTTAGTGGGTAGACCATGAGAAAATTCTAAAAGTGATATTCTAGAAAAAATATTTTATGTTCTCCATTTTACCTTTTTTCACCTTTTTAGTTTTGTAGCAATATATGCATCCCTATTCTTCTCAATTAACCTTTACATTAAGGGGTAAAATTATGATTTATTGGGGAATGGTAGGTTTTCTCTTTTCTAATTCTAGAGTTCTTACACTTTATTTAATAATTTTTTTTCTCTTCTAAAAAGTTGATTTCAATTTCAAATAGTGGTTTTTATTATCAAGTGTGATCGTATTTGGTTTTAGATTCTATTTTTAATTTTTATTTATCCATTAATCATTTTCAACCCTCACTATGTTTTGGTTTATATACCATGGAATAGACCAGGTCTTAGTGGTGAAGTAATCAATGATTGTTAGTACGTGTTGGAGGGGTAGTGGATATTCTCGATTCTTTGAAAAAAAAAAGACCTGATTGGGTATTTTTGAAGTTAATTGAGAATATAAATTGAAACTCTATAGAATATAGGAAACATAGTACATTGAGTTGAGTTATTGGAAAGTTTTACTCTCACCATCATTATTTGACCAAGGGATTGAGAGGAGGCAATCCTAGAATCTCACTTTAATTGTAATTGTAGAAATGGATTTGATAAATTCGAACCAAGATAACATTACAATTGGAAAACTGAACCTGATCTGATCACCCTTCTCATATAACTATTTTCAATCAATTTATTTATCAATTTTTTTTTCAATATCTTTCTTAATTTATTTATTATTTTTTGTTTCTTTTATTTATTTTCAAAATCAAACAATTTAAAAAACAAATTTTTTCTCTAATTAAAAATGATAAACATGATTGTTGTGGACTCCTCTCTATATAAAACCTATATAAACCACTACACTTAATTTTAACTTATGAAATAATTGTCTTTTCATGCGCCATGATAAACACATTTCAAAACATGGTGCCATTTGTGGGGAGGTAGTTCCAACAATATAATTCTCACAATTCATAAATAATTTTCTTTTCATGAATTTAAAATTATAAAAAAAACCTTTCTATGATTTAAACCAACTATAATTATTTTTCTTGGATTGATTACCCATAGGTGTAGGGACAAATGGTTCATAATAACAAGGAGGCCCTCTTTCAAAGGGTTAATGAATTCACTATTTTTGTCAAGAAAATTATGAGTGGACATGTCATAGTTCTCACACCTCAATAAATTATGGAAATGCTTAATAAAGTAAGAATTGATGGACATACTTAATAAAGTCAACATTGATTATAAAATATTGAAGTCCAAGGAGGATGTACGATTGGACAAGGGACCTCAACCACAACAAAAATTAGAACCAGTGGTGGAAGATAATTCTCCACTCATATTTCAAATATAGGTGCCTAACTACCAACCTTTATTTATTACTAATAAACTCCATGAGGTATGTTCCACTTAAGAAGTAATTGAAGTCAATCCAATTTAGAAGATAATATTTTTATTAAACTCTTTTCATTTAGATTTTATTGAATAATAATTTATTATTACCTCCCCTTGTTTTAAAGATTTAGATTCATCCAATACATGTATTTATTTATAGGATGATGAAGAAGAAAAATAACAAGAATTTGAAGAGGAACATATGGATCTCTATGAATATGTTGAACATTTATTAGAGGGGGTGCATAGGGAGATCAAAGTGTCTTTTCCTGAGGAAACAAATAAACAAGATTCCTAATTTTAAAGAGATAATTTTGATACGGATTATTTATGTTTTAATTTTCTTCAAATAGAATTAAACTCTGAATTGTTCATTGATTATTATATTGATGTATCACACCATGAGAAAGCACGGGAGAATAAAGAAGAAGTAATGAATGTGGAAACCAAGAAAGAGGATGACTAATTATTTATCCTAAACCCATAATTAAAGTTTTATCTCATTATCATGGGTGTGTATTTGGTGTACTATATCCATGGAATTATCAATAAAAAGGAATAAGTTCAAGATTTATGGAGTTAGTGTTGGTGGTTACAAGCAAAGAAACTTAACCCGCCATCAGATTTTTGATAACCCACTATAAGATCCCATCTGAAAGCAGTGAAAACACAAGTCCTACTTGGGGGTTTAAACTAAGATCTATCCTTATCTTCTCATTTTATTTATATTTTATTTTCTACTATTAAATTTATTTTGTTTTATTTTTTTCTTTAGGTTATAGGTTTTCAGTGAGTAGCACTTAAGAGTTTAATTTAATGTTTCACTACCAATAAGTTATGGTGTACCTCTCCTTAACCCTTTTTTTATTATTGTGATTCAATTAAAAATAGTTTTACATGTTAAATAAATATGAATTAGTTGAGGGAATTTCACCATTTATGTGTGGGTGGGACCTTTGTAGTTTAGGATTTTTATTTTTTTTATTTTTTTTTGTTTTCCAAAAAAGTGTGTGATTTTCAAAATTTTGTGTGTTTCTTTTTCAATTATTACATGTTTTTAAAACTTTTATTATCTTATGATTATCAATTCCCTTTTTGGAAGACATTTAAATGAATTATCCAATTTATCCCATGAGATTGATCTTAAGTGAATGATAAATATGATTTTTTTTCAAGTTAAAAACTTTGAGAATTTCATGAAAAGTCATCTGATTTTTTAATCCCATTCCACATATAATAGTCTTTATCTTTTAAATCAGTTTATTTTTAGGCTTCTGAACCATTTTTTTCATATTATTTATATTCATATCACTTATTGAGAGAACCAAAACATGTTTTCTTTAACCATAATTTTATTTATTCCATTCAAAACATAAGGGGTTGAGGTACTTCTGTATTAAATGATTTAGGTATTTATTTGGTTTTTAAAGACCCCTTTTCAAGATAATATTTTTAATTCTGACCTTCCTTGTACATTTAATCCTTATATCCTTTAAAATACACGAACAAATTCTTAGGATAGCCACATTAAAATCTAGTTTTTATATATCTAAATTACTCTTGTGTGAAATTACAAAATCTAGTTGAAATTAAGTGTGGGGGGGAGCTTCCATTTTTTGTGATACATTATTTGGAGATATATTGGGTTGAAAATAAAATTTCTAAGATATGATTATTATGATAAAAAATTCATTTTGTAAAAATATTTTACTTTCAAGAGAATTAATGATAAAAGATTTTTTTTCTTTCTGGAACTTCTAAATGATAAAAAAAGTTGTACCTTTCTGGAGATTTTAATGAAAAAAATCTAAAATTTGGGAATAATTTATTTTTTGATAAAGATGAATAATTTTAGAGTGTTTGGGATTTACATGAAAAAATTTGATATTATCTGGGAGCTAATTTTCTTCTACAGTGAGTGAGGAAGATACCATACTTGAGTGAAAATTATAATCATACATTTTGTATTCCAAAAGAGTCAAACTCTCATTATTCAAACTTATATTTTTTTTATATATGAATCCTAAAAAATGAAAGAAACTGAAGAAACCTGAAAACTAATCATGATAAACACATATCCTTGACTCACATTGGGTTGAGATGGAGGAATTTATCAAGTTTATGGTGACTCTTTCATGAGTTTGAATGACAAAATCCTTGTTTCAAATTGAAATATGTGAGATGAGATAAATTTCATGTGAGGTAGGTGTCTTGTGTGAATAGGAGGAGAAATAAAGTGGAATTGTATTGAATGATATGAATAGAGAACTTGAAATAATTTTTTTTAATGAGGAATGATATTTCCTTTTCTTATTATCAAATTAGTGGATCTCATGGGTATGTGTTTTAAAATTGCTTTGATTTGATTTTTAGGCTCACTTTTACAGAATTCCATGTGATAAGTATGGGGGAATTGATAGAGAGAATATTTTTGTTATTTTTTATATGTGTTTCAATGATTTAATCCCTGCCAAATTAATAATTTGAGATGATTTTCATCAATTTTTGGATTTTTTTTGTGAGTTTTGGGTGAAAATGTGAAAATTTATTAATTCTGTAATTTTAATAGTTTTCTACTAGTACAATATTTTATATATAAATTTTACAATATTGGTCCAAATTGATTGACTCGTTTTTTAGGATTCCATTATTCTTGTGCTTTGAATTATTCTTCTGGACTATGAGTTAATTCAAAATTCAATTGACCAAAACCAATCAATCATTTTGAAAAGTATTTAATACTTATAGTATGGACCTTACCACATTAACTGTGGAATATAATGGCCGATATACCTAAAAAAAAGGTGATTATAGATGTAAATAAAAGAGAAATATACGGTTAATTTTCAAAATAAACATCATGTAGAAATTATTTCATTAAGGAATCCATTGAATGTGGCAAAGTAGAATAAGAAGAAGAGTCTCTTCATCCATAAAAAGTGTTCTTGTGTAATTTTGTAAAAAAGATTTAAAAACTTGTCCAAATGAATTTAAATTTCATATTTATATAGGTAAATAAATTTCAATCAACTTTTAATAATAAAACATGGAAATTTTGATCCATATGGTGGAAAAATAGGAGAAAACATCTGGCAGATAGATTCTGGAGGGGAATTTTTCTATTCTTCCTTTTCATTCTTTTATTATTCTTTGTTTTATAATGACTTCTTCTTGTAACTTATTCTAAGATACCCTCCAAATGTAGGGGTAAAATTATTAGTGATTGGGGAAGAGGATTTTTTTCCCTTTTCATTTATTTTTTTCTTCCAAATTATTTAATAAAATCTTTTCTCTCTTTTGGGAAGTTGATTTCAATTTCTAATAGCAGTTTTTATTATCAAGTACGATCGTATTTGGTTTTAGATTCTTTTATAGATTTTTATTTTTTTTCACTGGTTATTTTTCCCTCCACTTTGTTTATTATTTATATATTATAGAATATACCATGTCATTGTGGTAAAGTACTCAATGATTGTTAGTACATGTGGGAGGGGTAGTGGATATTCTTTATATTTTAGGATAAACAAGACCTGATCGAATATTTCCCAAGTCAATTGAGTATATTCGCTATAACTATCTCATAATTAGGAAGGATAGTAGATCAAGTTGAGATATTGGAAAGGTTTACACTCACCATAACAATTTGACCAAGGGAGTGAGAGGAAGTGATCCTGGAAGCTCACTTTAATCAACTTAGCAGAAGTGGATTGGATAAATTGGAACCCGGATAGAATTGAAATTGGAAAACTAAACATGACCTGATAACCCTTCTCCTATCACTATTTTGAATCACTTTATTTGTGAATTTTTTCAATATTTTTCTTAGTTAATTTATTTTGTTTCATATTATTCATTTGTTTTCAAAATCAAATAATTTCAAAAACAACCACTTTTTCCTCTAATTCAAAGTGAAAAATGTGATTACTGTGCGCTCCTCTCTAGATAAAACCTAGGTTAACCACTAAAATACATTTTAACAGAGAAAATAATTGTTTTTATACACACCGTGATAGGTATATGTCAGTTATATAAATTTTCTCACTATTTAAATACAAAAAAAGAAGTGTATTCCCCATAAAGGATGAAATGTGGGACTTAAATTTATAAAACACAAATATGATGTTAAGTAAATTACCATACTCTTCCATTGAAAAAATAAACCTTATAATTTCCTCATAACAATAATTATTATTATGTGATTTATTTTATTTCACTTCATTAAAAATATTAAATATTAGTTCGTTTTAATGAAGTTTTCAATGACCAATAATCATGGTATTAGACAATTTATTGTCAATAGTTCCCACTTGGTCAAACAATGAAAATTGGCTAGAGCATTGGTTATTTGACTAATAATTTGATAACTCTATAACAATAAAATAACATATCTCAAATAAGGTTGAATCCCACTTCCAAACATCACCTCAAATACCTATAATACAAGCTCAGGTCTTTGGACATGTTTAGCATGGTCAATGAAAATGTTATTAGTTCGATATAAATGACCGTGTTTAGATCACTATAGATTTATAAATTGTAAAAACTAATTTTATGGATCATCCATGTGATATAAACATCTAATAACATCTCTAGATAATTCCTTGTTTGGGTAATGAATATTATCTTGTATTTCATTTAAAAGTTCAGTAGTAATGTTTCCCTAGTGAAATAAATAGAAAACATGTATTAATTAAACATACATCATTTTATAAACAAAATTTCTGATTTAATTAAATTTATCATGGATCGAATACACATCTTATACCCTACTGGTTCTATATAAGGTAGAAATAAATAAGTTGTAAATTGAAGGATCATGCTTGAAATTTTGATTAAGAGATACCAGAATGAGCTTCTTCATTTCATCAAGCATTCCCCCTTGGAAAAGTGAATCTTTAATAATTGAAAAGATCATTTTATGATGGTAATAACCATAAATAACCATGATATACGTACTTTTAGAATAGAATATGCTTAATCAATACTCTCATACAAAATACTTAACATTTTCTGTAAGGGAATGTATGTTAAAGGCATATTTTCTGTTAGTAATGCATTTTACCAGCATGTTGGTTCATATAACTAAATTATTGGTAAAAACCCTTTTGTTAAATATTATTGCAGTAGATAGAATATTTTTGTTACAATTATAATATTACCAATAGATAATATATATGTTGGTCGAGATGTTTAGAAGAAGATTTATATGATAGATTTATGTTAATGCAATGGTTTATGGTGCACATTACAAGGTATGTTATTGAATAGTTTTACATGATAAATAGTTTGATTATTTGTCTTAAAATATATGCTTAATTCATAGTAGTATATTGAAATATTTATACTCTTATGTTCAGATCTGGGTAGAGCATCAATTTTTATTATAAAATCATGCAAGTGATGTGATTTTTGCATTATTGAGTATTTATTTAGGTCTTAGTTAATATAATAGACACCATTGATTTAGTTTTTTTTCAAAATGATAATCAAAGTAAAAAAACTATTAGTCATTTTTTAAATGTTCCAAACAGAAATAAAAAATAATTATTTTGAAATATTTCCAATGATGTTTTATATATTTGTTATACTAGAATACATTCTTCTCATTTTTTAAATAATTGATTTATTTATTGTATTATAACAGTGTTATACAAATATAATTAAGCTATAATTGTAAAAAAAAGTACATAATTATTTATTTATGTATAGGTAAGTACTGTATAAATTTTTTTCACTATTAATCATTAACACATACCAGATTTATATCATAAGTTCATTCAAGTGAAAAAGTGTTATACTCTTTCAACTATTTGGGAAAATACCTAGAACCATACATGAAATGTATTCCCAGCATTAATTATGCTAAAGAACTACTTCTATTCTCAACTTATTTTAAATTAAAACAATGTATAGGTTAAGTGTGGATTTAGTTTCAATAAAAGTATATGTAATTCCTAAACAATAACATATTCTATAACACCAAAATAAGAGTTCATGATCACCGATGATAGTGGGATGACATTATTTGTTTTTTTATAAACATGTGATACAATTAATATCAAAATTTGCCACTAAAAATAGAGATAAATATATTTAGGTGTCTATTTTAATTTAAATGATTGAATATTTAAATTTTATTATATAAAAATATGATGTTTTTTTAGGTTTATATTTTGTGAAAATGGTGAGTTTTGGTTTCTGGTAGAGTTTCATCTATTAAAATTCTAAACACTTCTAATTTCCATAGATATTTCTAAAAACAACATTCAGTATCATCACAATTTTTTTGAAAATAGTTTTAAGGTTCTATACATATTGTAAAATTCTTAAAAAATCATGGATTTACTTAAAAAATATTTCAACCACGCAACTTCTCAACTTGAATACCTATGGGACACACAAATAAACATATAACACTTTATCCACTTTTTTAATGAATAATTTTTTATCCTTTGTATACTTACTAATGTTTATTCTAATATATTTCAATGTTTTCCATAGGATTTTATTATTGGACTTCAATGAGGAATCTTCTACTCAATATGATAGAACTATTATTGATTTATGTTAAACTATCAGTGATATACATGATATGATTTAATAACCTTTATATTTTTTAAGATATATTGATAAATTAACTATTTTAATAAAAACTTTTTTAAACAAAATTTTATTACCATTCAACATATAAAAATCTTTTCCTTGGAAATATTATTTACCAATTATATTTAAAGAGATATTTTATTAATATGTAACAATTATAACTATATTTTTCCAACATTCCTTTTCCTTTTAATATTCAAAATACTATAACTTTTGAACTTACATTACAATTATTTGTGATTTAGATTTGTTTAATATTCATATAAATTATCAACACTCAAAAATTTGATTCTTTTGAAAACAATTAAACATAGAATTATATACCTGTGATATCTGATGGGAAAAATATGATTTATTTTTAAAAAAATGTTAAAACAAAATTTAAATACATGTTCAAACTTGAAGAAAATGCATGAAGCCCCAAACCTGTTAAAACATGATTAAACTCCCAATTACATTACATGAAACTCTATCAAACTTTATTCGCACTTTGTTTCTCTCACATATCAACTCTCACCACCACCATCATGGTTGACACTACACCAAATTATCTCACCAATTAAAGTTAAACCTGCTTGAAAGCATCTACAACTGGAAATAAAGAAGGCCTTAGCACATTCGATTGAATGTCCCGATTGGTTATGTAGAGCATGACACATAAAATCAAGAAAAATATATCATAACTTTGGCATTGAAATGACATTGAAAACTATTTAAATTATGATTTTTATTCTATCATAATTCATATTTTCGATACCTATCTATGAAAATTGAAATAAACCTGTTTAATATTGATATCAATGAAATATAATCATTATTAACTAAATAGTAAATGAAATTCATTCCACTAATGTAAAGACCTGTAAATTTCAAGAAAATTTGTTCTTAATTTTCTTTGGAATTTTACAAGAATGCAGTTTCTGACGACACCTGATTCTGAGGCCCGGTGTGCCCGGAATCATTTTCCGAAGTTTGGCTCGGGTACGTTAAGTGAACGGACGAGCGGGTTTTTCTAACTTTTGAACCAGTGCCCGAAATCGAATTCTGAGGGCACCGATGAAATCTTAGCACCGGTATTCTCCTAGAAACACCTCTTCCGGAGTTGCGTTTGCTCGGGTGTGGTTTTTAATTTTTGGGCTTAAAGTTAAGAAATAAAATAATTTTGCGACAACTTTATTTTATTTCACTTAAGCCACTTGAAGCCACTTAAAGACGGCTTAAACTGAGTTGATCCGGATAGGATTCTCTCCAGAAATATCCTACCCCCTTTGTAGGATATTTGTGAGGTGGGGCCCGCACGATCCCCGCTGTTTCTTTCTGCTAAGTAACGCACCCGCAAAAACCCATCATTATAAAAGTCAAATGACACGTTTTCTTAAATTCTTAATAGACCATTTAATTGGGCGGTTTATTTCGTGAATTAAATAAGCTGTTACTTTCGTTGAATTAATACAACGAATTTATGGGTCGTTACTTACCTTTTTCGTTTGTTGGCGTAATAATAAAATAAGACCAACAAGTCTTTTGGAGGATTACTCGTTGAAAGGTTTGTCAGAGCTCTTGAGCCTTCATCCTCCCTCGCGAAGAACACGAAGAATGCGAAGAACGCCGACCTACGACGAAGAACGCCGAACCCGCGGAAATAGACACGATGCGACGCCGTGTTCCGCGATGCCGACGTTCCCTTCCTGCAACGTTCTTCTGCGACGTCTCTTCCTCCGCGACAGATCTTCGATCGGCTGCTTGAGGTAAGAGTTTCGGACTTTCTTTCTAATCTCCTTTATGGTTTTTACCAAAACACGGTTTAATGGTTTAATTAAATTAAATCTGTTGTTTCATGGTCCGTTGAGTTCGCTGACTCAACGCCATGTTCCGCGACGACGCGACGCCTTTCCGCGACGTTGCGACGATCTCCACCTTCCGCGACGAGCAATTCCGCGAAGGACGTGCGTACGACGACGACCAACGAGGTAGGGGTTGTTGTGAGTTTATTCTTTTTCCCGTGATCGTTATTTTTCTTTTTTAAAAGTAAAGAACTGGAAAAAAAAGAGAACAATTTTATTCCATTAAAATTGTTGAATTTGTTTCCTCCCGTTGTTTATCTCTAACGCGGAGGGTGCGGGCCAAACGAACACGGCCCGACAACCCTCCGCCGTTCTTCGTTTTTGTGCGGATTTGACGAGCGACGACGGAGCATGTCGCAACGGATGTTTGATGATTCCGCAATGAAGGACGAGTCCCGGGAGGAGCAGCGGTGCAGACGGGAACAAAATCGGACCACCGGAACGATTCCGGTGGCCCGCGAAGCACGCCGGCGGCGCGGGTCACCGGCACGGCGGCGCCCCGGCACGCCGCCGGACAAGACCATCGCGGCTTCAGCCATGGCGGTGGCACCCGAGGACCCGCGGTCGCGCGGGTCCGGTGCACTCAGATGCGGAAAAGCCGCGTCCTTGACTCAGCGCGGCCCCACGTGGAGGGGGCCGCGGCACCTCCAGGCCGTGGGGGCAGCGCCCCGTGGCACCCCGGCCGTTCGGCCGCTCGGCCGAACTGGGCCAGGCCGGTCCGACCGGCCGGGCCGCGCCCTGGCCGGACCGGACCGGGTCGGGTCGACCCGGTTCGGCCGACCCCGGGGGGGGGGGGGGGGGGGTCGGGTCGGGTCGGCCCGGGCCCGGACCCCCCGTCTTCGGACAGTTTTTGTTCAAATGCCCGTAACATGAGCTACGGGCCTCCAAACGACTCGCCGTCAGCGGCAACACGACCCTTGGATCGAGATGGTCATTTCGTTATATCGCACTCAAGGTTTCAGAATACATTGGGTTCAGCCGGGTTGGTTCGTACATGAAACCAACCGGGCCCTCGGAGCGGAAACGCTCATATCTTGAGCTACAGACGTCCGATTGACGTGCCGTCAGCTTTGTTGAACTCCTCTAATCGAGACGGATCTTTTGGCATACTCCGAACGAGGTTTGGACACAGGTGGAGTATGGTCGGGTTAGTTTTTCCTAAAAAACCAACCGGGCCCCTGGGACGAAAACGCCAATAACTCTCAGACCGGGCGTCCAATTGACGCGCCGTCTGCGACGTTGAGTTCCTGTTGATGATACAGAACTTTTGGATACATCAACTTCGGACTTTGTGTTAGTTGATGTATCAGCCTCTCGGCTCGTGGAGCGGACCCTCCCGAACGAGCTTGCTGTGTGCGGGAACCCTAGTGCTGGCTGCGACTGCTTCTTCGACAGCGACGACTATGCAGAGATCCTCTGTGGACTCTGACGACGACCGTGCAGAGATCCTCAGTGTACTGCGGCGATGACTGTGCAGAGATCCTCAGTGGACTGCGATGACTACTGCACTCAGCGATCCTACGTGGATCAGTGCTTCCGGTCCTGTGTTGGCCCGATCCTGTGTGAGTCTGATCCTGTGTGGGTTAGCGCTCAGCGGTTCTGTGTGAGCCAACGCCTACAGGTCCTGTGTGGGCCTGATCCTGTGTGGGTCATTGCGGGGGTTAGTTACCTATCGATCCTTTGTGGGTCCGACGACTTAGATGGATCAGTGATCATCTTTATCGTCATCCGAAGAAGCATACCTGTGTGAGCTGAATCTTGGGTTACTCTCCTTTGTGGATTGTGTTGAGCTATCCTATGTGGATTTACTTTTGCTTTCCTGTGTGGACTGGGTTGTGCTTAGGCTCGGACGTTGGAGCCGAACGGGAATTGATGACTTAGGTATATGTATGGGCATATACCTAAGTCGTGTCATGTGTTACTTCGTGATTGTACCTTTCCTTTGTGGATTATCCTTTGTGGATTTCAGGAGACCTTCGGGGGTCTCGGGGTCCCTACTGAGTAGCTTATACTCACCCCTGCACGGGATATGCCCACACTTCGTTGTGTTGGTTGCAGACGACGGACAACACTGATCGTGGTGGAGGCATGTGGAGTAGGACGGTACCTGGAGGTGGACCACTGGCCGGGATGCACTCGGAGTGGACGGTTGGACCGAGGTGCTGTGGAGGCTATCTGTACCCACCCTTCCGGTGGGACTTCCAGAGGACGGCTCGATGCTGCGGCTTTTCCTTTCAATTTATGTTTTTCCTTTCAGTTGTACTTTACAGTTGGGCTTGTATTTCCGGCCCCTTTTACTTTCAGCATAACTTGTACAGTTTTTACTTAGTGTTTACTTTCTCTGCTTGCTTACTCTATGGTGCATATATACTGTTCAAAGGCAATGCCTTCCCTTTTTCTGGGATTTATGCCTTGGTGCTAGTCGCCAGCCCCTAGCCTATGGAAGGCGGGCTTGGGGTAGTCACGGCACGGGCCCCGAGGACGGGTCGTGACAAATAAATCATAAATTCATAGAATATAGAATAATGAATATGATAAATCAATCTAATTATTATTTTAAAGTATAATCGAATCAAAATTTATCACCATTTGATGTTGCATCTCAAATGAATTAATGATCATGCTGCGTCATCATTCTATTGATAATTAATAACCATTAAAGCTAACATGCACCATGATACATAAAAAAACAATGTAACCAATCTTTATGAAAAAAATATTTTATTTAATCCTAAACCACAATCATTTTCTTGACCAATATATTGGAAAAAATAAATAATTCCCCCTTATTATACAATTATTACTAAAATTCAAGCATGAAAAGATCATGGTTTATGAAAAAAATTAATGAACATTTTCACATCATTCAACGCTTTGTTTGTAATAAAATCAAATTAAAAAAAGAATTGTCTTCCATGGAACCACTCATTAAAAATATTATAAAAAATTATTTTTTCAAATAGATATATAACTTATAAAATTAACAATTTATGATTTCTAATATTGATTCTGTATTTAAACAAAATAAATTTTAGAATGTTTATAAAAACAATATTTTTCTAGAATGAATTTGTAAATTAAATAAAAATCAAGTAACTAGTGAAAAATACAGAATACATATTTACATGACTTGATTTTATCAATATAAATCTCCAAATTTCAAAATGTTTTTATAATGATGTCTTTTGAAAAAACAATCTATTAGGTAAATATAATATCACAAAATATTTTGGAGTGATAGGTCTATAATAAACAAATTGACCTATACTTTAACACATCAATATTTCTTAAAAAAATGACCAAATAAAATATGAACATCCATATCAAATAGGGAATATATATATATATACCGATGTTAATAGAAAATTTCAACATTTTTTTCATTGAAAATAACCCTAATTTTATCCAAACCCCGAGGGAATTTTTTGATTTTTACTAGATTTGTGAATTTTGTAACTTAATTATTAAATGACTCAATTATTTGTTTTTAATGACTTTTTCATTTTTATATAAATTAGAGAGCCATAATTTCTTTTGAAATTGAATTTTAATTTTTTTAAAAATAGTTAATTTGAATTTTCTATTCGAATTAGAGTGATATTTTTAATTGTTTAAATCAATACTGTAGAAGTAGGATGAATTTTCCTGTTGCAACCAATGATCATCAATGATGCCTCAAACAAAGACCAGTATAATGTTAAAGCCATGGCGTCGTGCGTCATGATTTATAAGATCCAAAACTACTATATATACATGACTTTAATATGAAGGCCTTGATGCCAAAACAAAACTACTGAGCCATGCCACAATATCATTGGGAAGGAAGAAGATCTAAATATGAACAAGCCTAGATAAAATTAATTCCATCCCTACAAGATTTAAAACAATTTTGATTGAAGATTCCACAAAAACCGAGTCAATCTACCTAACAATGCTAGAGAAAAAATAAAATTTTTATTTATTGGATATTGACTATGAAAATGTGTGGGTATTATAAAAACAATAGGTCCATGAGACATCCCCACTCACCAAGAAAAAGTTCTAAAACTCCCACACACCAAAGACTTTATAAATTTTCTCAATAATCCTTAAAAGATATTGTTCATACCAAGGACCATTGACCATCCACCTTCACTCTAGCATTTTCATGGTCGTGTCAGTATGACCTGATACTAAAAATTAATATCCATCCATGCCCATGGATGTTCCAAAAAACATGGCAACACCATCCATCAACATGAATTTGAGTTCATACACATTAATATTGAGATGCTTAGAACTAAGGGTCAGTTCACACCAATCAAGTTCTTAGCCCTAGCCATTGTGAAATAATTTTTCATGATTCCAAAACCCAAATACAAAATTTTCCTTCTTTCCAGCTAATACAATTCTAAAATCATGCGGAAAAACACACTTTTTCATAAAACTAGTGATGTCAAAGAACACACTTGCTGGGTAATTCTCAAAGAGTTCCACTGGATCTGTGAAATGTCGAAAAAAATATTATCTGATTTTTCTCATACCTGTACAAACTCAATCATGTGGAGAATTTTTACAACCAGAAGATTCACTCAGATTCTCTCAACCGAATCAATCATTACCCTTGAAGTTGTGCACATGGAATTCATCCACAACAGGAGAATATAAAATCTCACTACAAGGAAATCAAGGAATAAGAAGGCCACTGTCTATATATAATTATCTTATTCCCCACATCGAAATTATTTGTCACCTACCGATCAAAGCTACCACAATATAAATATTATTATATTATCATTATGGTTAAATTTTTTGTTCTTTCTCTCCCACTTTTCTTCATGTTTTCACCCACAATGAAGTCATATGATCTCTCAAACCCTCAATGATGAGAGGATAAACCAAGGATCACCCTTGAGATGATATTAGTGATGTAGAGTGCATAGACATGGAATTATTTCTTCTACTTTTTTCTGAGGATCATTGGATAGTGAGAGGTTGAGGAGATGATCGTACCTCATGTCTCTTGCGTTATGATTTTCCTTCATACTACTAAACACTCTTTCATATCCCATTGTTTAAATCAATGTTGTATGATTAAGTAGTGATATGAATGAAAGATGGATAATTATCGTGACCCATTTGATAGAGTGATGAGCTAATAACTTAGAAGCTTATCCTTTAGTGTGATGTTAATTCAAAAAATTTAAGAAGTAAGGCTAGTTATAGCCGATTGGTACAAACAAAGAACAGAATTAAAGGGTTAAGGTTATGAGAAATAGAAGGATGAATAAGCTTAATCCTGAGGTGTCTCCCATTATTTCATCCATTCCATCCTTCATTTTTATTTTTTATGTTTTCATTCATAAAAATAACCACCACTCTTTTCTCTCTTTTTTAAAAACATTAAAAAATTAAGAACACATAAGTGATTGAGATAGTGAAAATCCAAATCCCTACTCCTTGAGAGAAAAACTTGTTCATCCACTCGGCTAAATTGGGATTAAATATAATTTTTATTTGATTGAGGAATGTGACAATCACTCTATCAACTTGGTGCCATCACTGGGGAGATGGGCTGAGTTTTCACTATATTTAACACAATTTTATTAGTTTCTTCCCTTGTTTTTGTTTCATTTTTTTATTTCTTATTTTATTCAATACATGACATGTAATTAAGGGTAAATATTCTATATAATGGGTCATAAATTTTATTCCATGATTAAAGGGATTGAAATAATCAAATAAGTCATAAAACGACACATTGAATATTTAATTTTGACTAATTTTTCTTCCCATATGTCCCATAGGTGACTTGGGAAGAGTAACACGTAGAACAACCAGGGTAAAAATATCTTGGATGAAGAATAATACACGAATAAGAGAAAAATAAATGTTAGATTCTTGAAATTAAAAATAAACTACCTCAACTCAACAAATCTTTCCTAGTGTGGAAGAAAATAGTGAAAACCCCCTCAACATGGAAATATTGAAGAACATAAAATATTAACTCAATGAAACTTTTTAGTATACTTTGGAACACAAAGAAGAAGAATACTATCAAGATTTAGTAAAATATGAATCTAAATTAAAGTTCCCACTTATCATAAAAACCACAGTAGAGATGGGACATTGAGAGTTTAAAGAAAATAAAGAGTACCCTTGTTCACCCCTGAGTTCATTTTCTATGTGTAATTTCACATCGAAGAGGAATTAAATCTAAAATAATTAAGGGTGTGTGTTTAATGGACTATCATTTATTTTGTTTTATTGAAACACAATTATTTTTTGACCTACCGTATGTTGTAGAAAAAAATCAAGAAGTTGGTTGTAGGCACTAGATGATAAATATGGAGGAATGAATGAACTTTAATTTGGATAGGGAATGGAAGAACCATTAAGGATACCCATTTAGATCTAAGAGAAAGTTTGAAAAGGTGAAAACTGAACATTGATAAATCCTTTCAAGAAAAAAACGAGATGATAGGATACTCCTTAGAGTAACCAATGTGTGGTCAGTAGGGTTCCCATGTGTGTCAAATGATGAAGAGAAGCTAGAAGGTCAACTTCTATCCACCATAATTCTAGAAAAATTCCAAGATGTAGTGAAATTTCATAAATAAATGGAACACAAAGATGAAATAATTGAGGGATATTTTTTTATCCTGATCACATTTCAATCAAATTTTTATGAATTTAATTATGAAGGCCCTTCCTATTACATTGCTAATTCAACACTACTTTAACCTACCCAGGACAATAAAGAAAAAGACATGAATGAATATTTTTTCCACTATATATGGAAATATGATTCAGAACAAGATACCCCAATGGATGGAAAACCTAGAACAGACCATAAGTTTGACTAATATGAAGAAACATTCATAAAATAAGCCTTGGAAAGTGGACATAAGTCTATATGAGAAGTGGATTATGAATAACTAGATAAAGATTTCCCAATACATAGTAGGAATCAATTACCCCCTCAAAATCACATCAAACATCAACTTAGTAGAGGAAACATAGTTGAATAATAATTCCCAATGTTCCCTCATAAAGAACCATAAGAAGTAGTTTCATATGAAGGGATATATTTTGGTTGAAAATCAACTTTTTTTATTTTATTCAATATGAAATATTTAATAACTCTTCCTTTGATAAATACTATGAATTAGAATTAATGGTGTTGCCACTGGAAAATGAAGAGGTTATGACTGATGTAGTAGAGCCCGAGGAGACCCTATACAGTCTATTTCTATCCACTCTTTATAAAATACATCACAATGTGTAGAGGGTGGACATGTCGTACTCTATTAATGGGGACCTACAAAAATAAGTAGGGATGAGTAGCTTTGAAAGGAACTAAATAGGATAGTTCTAATGACAAAATCCCATCATTTTATGGATTTTTGATTACCACATGACTATCTAGATATAGAAATACTAACTATAACCCCTATTGGTAAAGATACATCAAGATTATACTCCTTTTTTTTCCATTTTTGTTTGAATAAAAAAAATTCTGTTTAATTATATTTTTCTATTGATTTTTCATAAATGGATAGAACTTATTAGGCTTGATCAAAGTTGTATACAATTAGAAAAATCCCATCCTCTGATTGATTGTGGATTAAAGTAAGAATATACAGTCATGGAATATCTAACTACAACCCCTTTTGGGAAGGATTCCGCTAGATTCTCTACCCACTTTGTTCGTTTGTGTTTTAATAAAAATTTTATGTGTTTAATTATATTTTTTATAGGTTTTACCTAAATGTAAAGAATATAGGTTTTTAGATAAAGGATATCTCTAATAACCCATGAGAGATCATAATTCAAACCTTTTATAAAAATAACATCAGGTTGTGTCTATTGATCTTTAATGTTTATTCATTGTAATATGATGTATTCTGCTGGAATTTAAAAGATTAGTGATGAAAAATTATAGAGGGAAGATATTAAAACCTTTTTAATAGTAGTTTTAAATTATATTTAGGTACTTTATTAGAATCTGTAAATAATTTTTTTTGGTGAATCTTTTCTGAATAAAATATATATTATAAATGATTAAAAAACACAAAAAAACACAAAAACAATTGTTCTATTTGTAAATAATGTACATAATTGTTTATAATTTTTTTCAATTTTTTTATTGAACTCGAATGTTGGATTACTTAGTTTGAAAATACCTTGTTAAAGTTGAATAATTCACTAGTTCAAAAATTTTAATACTTAAATGAATACTGAGTAAATTGGTAACTTTTTTCTTATAAGTTTGATTTTAGAACTCGTAAAAATGGGGAGTGGGTGAAGTGTTTCATTTGGACCCTGAATTATATCTTTAAGTCACTATGATTTTGGTAAATAATCTATTGTAACTTGAAATCTATGAAAAATGAATCTAGGCATCCAATTTGAAATAAATTGATATAAGTCCTTCAAACATGGAGTAAAATAGAAAATTGAGATCTCATGATAAATATCTAAGATATTAGAAATCGGGTGTGTGAGTAAAGTCTTATATATATTTTAATAAATAATTTTTCATATTTATTTGCACATATAAGTCTAAAAAAACTAAAAAAATTAAAAAAAATTAATAAATTACACAAGAGTCAAACGTGAATTCATTCAGGTGAGGGTAATATTGAACCCAAATTAAGAAGGGAAAAATTGACTTATAAAAAAATAATTTTAGTTGTGTTGATGAAGTGGAAAATTGAAAATTGGTATGAGATTGTTAGAAGAAAATAAAAAATGGATGTTCTCTTGGTTAAATATTTTATTCCATATAAATATAATTTGATCCACTCATGGACTCGATTATTTGATTGAATTGAAGTGAGGAGTGAATTGAAATAACATACACGGCATGAAAATTCAAACACTGGTTGAATATATGTTTATTTCTTATCTAGAAGTATATTTAGTTCCTGGTAAGATGAACCTTGTTTTTATTTTTAAAATAAATGAAATTTAATTATAAAATTTTCCAGAAGTGTAATAGTTCATGTTTGGGGGTGTGATGTTAGATAAAAATTTCAACATTTTCTGTTTATTATTGATTGAAAATTCCCATAATTTTAACCAAACCATGTGGAAAAATTGTGATTTTTTGTTGAATTTTTAAATTATGGAACTTGATTGATAAATTAATCAATTATTTGTTTTTCATGCTTTAATAATTTTTAATATAACTTATAAAGAAAAACATTTTTTTAAATATAAATTGAAATTTTTATGAAAAAAATAATTGTAAATTTTGATTTCAAATTTGAAATAGTGGGATATTTTTAATTATGGAAATTGAAATTATTTTGAAATAATAAATCTTTTAATTATTTTATTTATATGAATTTGATATGAATTGATAATTATTTTGTAGAAGGATTAAATTATTATTATTATTATTATTATTCAATTAATTGGGATAAATATGGCACTAAAGAAAAATGCTAAAATGAATGTTGGAAATACAACAGTCTCGAAGTGGCTGTATGAAGGAATCACATTCAATTAGGTGGTTGTGATTGAAAATTGACAACAAGCGTAATTTCTAAATGATTGTAAGAATCAAATTCAAATGACTTTTCTCATTGAATACAAGTGACTACACCTAAAATAAATAATGAAGTTCCCACATGTCTGCGACCACTTTTATCAACCAATTGTAAGTGTTTCTCTAAATCTACCACATATTCCTTCTCAAAAATCACTTAAGGGACTGTGGATAACCTACCACACCCAAACCCTCACCCCCATCCCACTCAGTACTTGGAACCCCAAAAACTCTCATCCCTACCTATAAAAATTCCATGCTCACCGAGAATAATTTTATACTTCAGTTGATGAAGAACAAACACTTATGTGATGAACCATATCTAAAGCTAGCCACAAATTGAGAATAAACAGAGAAGAATACACACCACCTATTAAAATTAATCCATCCCACTATTGAAGATGAAATAAAGGCCTTTGTAGAAGACGAATTTACCACCCTATTACAACCAAAGATCACTAGTGATGCCTTGACCAAACCATGGGAGAATATTGAAGTTTTTCCACATAGTGCCTTGATTTACAAGAACCAAACATACTCTAGAGACACATGTTGAAAAAAATACCTTGATGTTGAACCTGAACAATTTATTTATGCCATAGTATCACTAAGGAAGAAGATGATCTGAAGCTAACCGAGCTTGGAGAAAAGTCATGTCATCCCCAGTAGATCTGAAACAAAGATGATTAAATATTACACTAAACTTGATTCAATCTTCTTGAGAATGATAGAATGAAATAGAAATTTTTATCTGCTTGTTATTGGCTATGATCCTAAGAAATAATTCTAAAAATGGTGGGGCGACGTGATATCCCACTCATCACACTCAAGTGTAAAGTCTCCAGCACCCCAAATTCTTGATCAATTTCCCTAATAATTATTACAAGATGTTGTTCAAACCAACTGGAAGAGATCATCCTTCTTTGCACTTGATTTTTCATGTCCACGTCATTCCAACCCGATACTTCACCTAAAAGTCCAATCATTCCCTTGGTTTTCCAAACCACATGAAAACATAAAAAATAAATTCGACTTTTAGTTCAGACACATTAATCTTTAGATGTGCATAACTAAGGACTAGTTAGCACTGATCAAGTTCTCGTCCTAAGAAATTATTCAATAAGTTTTCAGGAATCCAAAATATGAATAAAAAATGGTCCCACTTTCTAGAATGTGAAATGATAAAATCATTCCGCACATGATGCGTAATAGAACTATTTTTCACTACACCTATGATGTAGAAGAATTCATATACTGGAAAAATTCTCGAAGAGTTCCACTGGAGACACAAAGTGCATAAATAATTTTGTTTCAATTTTTCTCATACCTGTATGGACTTGATCATTAGAAGATTTTTTTCAACAAGAATTTTTTCTCAAATATTCTCATCTTTTCATGACCCTTTAAGTAGTGCGTGTTTAACCCATCCTAGGAAAGAGAAGCTTGTAGAAATGAAAACAATGAAAATGAATACCGATGTCTATAAATAATTTTCCTATTCCCCACTTTGAAATTATTCTACAACTAAAAGTCATATCTTGGATCTTCTATAATTTCATTGTTCAATTTATATTTTGATACATTTTCATTATGTTCAATTATGTTATTCTTTTTCTCCCTCTATTATTTGTGTTTTTCACCCACTGTGAAGTCCTATGATCTATCAAGATCTCAAAAATGAGAGTTTAACATGAGGATCATCAGTAAGTGGAAACTAGTAATGAAAATACCACACACATGACTATATTTATTCTATTATGTTACATGGATCTATGGATAGTGAGATGATAAGGAAGTGATTGTACATCATGTCTCTCACCTTCTAATTTTTTTCCATGCTGCTAAAAACTCTTTTCTATACCAATGTTTAAATCAATGTTATATGATGATGTAGTGATTTGAAAGGGGGATTCATCATGATTGTGAACCGTTTGAAAGAGTTGTGAGATAATCACTTAGGAGTTATCCTTGAGTGAAATTTTTATTCGTACTATTTAAATAGTCTTATTGTGTGATGTCGATTAGAACACACTGATAAACTCCCTTTATATCATCTATTTCACCTTACATTTTCATTTTTACTTTTTCTATTCATCAAAACAACCACCCCTAATTACACTCATATTTCAAAACATAAAAAATGACAAAAATACATAGGTGATTATGATAGTGAAACTGCCAATCCCTATTCCTTTAGAGATAAACTTGGCCAACTACTAGGATGAATTAGGAGTAAATATAAATTCCATTTGGTGGTGACCCATGATAAACACATTATCATATACATATATGAGTGGGTGTGGTTGGGTTGCTCCTTACATTCACCAGAAGGTATATTCTTTGAGAAGGTAAGTAAATAGTCTATAAATGAAAACTCAATCAGTCATATCCTACCATAAAAATATGTAAGTAAATTAAGAGATCATACAACACAGTTCTTTTCTTGAGGAAAATAAGATCACACGATCTCGAAAACATAAAATCAAGTAGTACATAGTAAACCCATAGATTATAACATAAATGAAATTAAATTATTTTGGAACACTTGTATTATTAACATTAAATAATTAATAATCACAAAAACATTAAGAACACATAAATTGGAGAAATTAACAAGGTTATCCCTAATTTTTAATGTAGGGGGCGAGAAACAGGTGGTTATCCCTACTTCTATAAGAAGACCCATTTTCTTGAACTTCTATATGAAAGTTATTCATCTCTAATCTCACACTGGCAGTAAGAAAAATATTTATATAAAATTATATCTCAAAATATTTAATATTATATATTTACAACCAAATTGTAGTGGACTTATCATAATATAGTTTGTGTCTAGTTAAAATGGATTCTTGTGTGTTTAATAGGACATATCCCTAATTATATATCATAGATGAGTCTACTACAGTCTATTTGTGACTCTGCTATTACAATAAATGAGTAATTTCATATATGATCAGTATAATATAGTCTATATGTGACTATGTTTCAATTACCAAGACGTTTGTGTGATGATTTAATAGACACAAATTCACAAATCATATTCCAAAGAAGAGTTTAGTATATTATTTGTCACTATACTACCACAATATATAAAGTATTTTAAGTATGATCCATCTACTATAGTTTATGTGTGAATATATTTCTATCTATTCATGTGATTTAATTGAAGTATACATTGGAATACATTGAAAGTAATAACAATAATGAGTTATTTATAATGTGTGTGTGATGAAAAGTAATGGGTCTTTTCTAGGTATGATGAGTTTCGTATTCCAATGTGTGTGTGATATGGGTTAGTAAATGGAAAAAATGTTCATTTATTTTTTAATTATTTTATATAACTTCCAACATAAAATAAAAACTAGATTTATAGTACACCATTTTGAAGAAAAGATAGTTATGAAATAAATCAGTTTGGCAGTTGACCAACTAGTTTAAAACTACTTGTAAATGATGAGTAGTTTGACAATATATTGACAATAAACCAGCTTATTTTTTTCATCAAGAAATGAGGACCAATAAGTTTTTTTTCATCTATATTTGAAAAAAAAACATGTTTATTTATTCATAAACCTGATTTCCTAGTTTTATAACCATAATTTGACAACAAATCCTATTCATGGATAGAGAAAAAGGAAAAATCGACCAGTGAATAACATGAACATTGTTATCAAAGTTCATTGAGGTGAAGCACTAAAAGAATCAATTTTTATATTTTTATATTCCATGGTCTATTATTAAATGCATTACTCTTTGAATCCAACACCACATAAAACACACATAAATAAAAATAAAATATATTAACCATTTACACCACAAAAGTTTACTAAAGAAATCAAAAGGTTATCCCAACCAAACATTCATAAGTGAAAGAAAGAGGACTACATTCTTTAAACCTAAATGGTATGATTGCCTGATGAAATTATGGATTCACATCAATATTAAAAATTTAAAAATAATAATTGATAAAAATAAACAAATACATTACATACATTCTTATAAAATAAATGGAATTAACTTAATAGAATGAAAAATGAAAAACCATCTTGAGTCATGATAGGGTAGTGTAAATCGCTGATCTTGGAAAGTCGAAAATCTAAAAAAACTACAACTATAAACTAAGGAGAAATTAAGATATTTAGATAGATATATTGATTACCAAGGAAACCAACCATCCTACTTTTTAATTCTTTACAATATTTTAAGCGATCATATAAAAAAATGTATGTTTCCCTAATCCTCCAGGATTACCCATAGTCTTCCAGCACCTAAGAATATTCCACTATCATATAAGTTCAGTCCCTATGATATAGTTCTTCACTATAATCCACACAAAACAATAGATTACTAGTAATTATAAACACAAAAGACAAAATTAAAAACATAAAAAAATAACTTCTCAATAGTTTACTTACAAAACAACATTTTCCATACATATTTGTTAATTGAAATAAAGGTAAAAATGTAGAGTGGGAAAATTGAAATAAATAATACTTCCTAGGGATTTGTCACCTTTTCCACTTTTTAATTGTTTAGATTCTTCGTCCATCACCAACATTCGACACACATTGACTTGCATTCTCATAATCATATTTAAAAGAATAAAACTTCATCTTCAATGATCCTATTAGGTTCCCATACTAATAATGATAAAAAAATTGATATAACTAAATAAAGGAGAGATCAAATAAAATAAATAAACTTGTTATTTCCAGTATTTGGATTAGGAAATAAGGTTTTAGTAAATAGGTGGAAGAATAAAGAAGAATCCCATGGAGGAAGACCACTCATATCAAATATAAGGATAAGCACCTCTCAAGGGGCCAAACCTCCCCACAACTAACTATTTAAAACTAATCAAATCATACTCCCACCTACTGCCCTAGACCCTAATTAATATCTCCCACTTTCTATAATTAACCCCAAAAAATAATAAAGGAAATTAAAAAGATTCCCCTGGGTAGTTACACACTACCACCTACACTATAATCTTTGGACTACACCTTCATACATAGAGATCCCTACCAGATATTCCTAAAAATCCATTTGGTTATTTCATATTTATGTAAAACATATTTCATTCACCAGTTATATTTTTATGATTCTTATTCCTCTTTCATGGGTTATATGCTTACGAAACCAGTTTCTTTTCATGATTTATTCTTTGATGAAATGATTTTGAAACCTACATCTTTTTCTACAAGTTATAATATGATTACATGTTTATGATTCCCATTTCATTTCATGAGTTATGATATAATTGTTTATGATCTTGTATTACGCGTATGTATGATTTCATTTTGAGATGGGTGGGACATATATCTCCCTCCAATGCATTGGGTAAATATTTATATCTCTTATACATGGCTAGAATGGGGAGTGAACTTGGTTCAGTAAAGGACTCTTTCCACTCATATGGTCTTGGGAGTGAACCATGACTACTAAGATGGCCATGGTAGTGAACCATGACCACCAAGATGGCATGAAGAGTGAAAAAATACTACTAATATTTCCTTTCAAGAGATGCCTTGACTACTATGGAAATAATTTTATATTACTGTGTGTCTTCCACAATTCCTTGTATGGTTCCCATGTTATGATTTCATAACTTATGATCTAGATTCCCTTATGATTCATGTCTTATGAACTTCCAATATTTATGTCACGATTCATGTTTATGATCAATATTATGCAGGGTATGATCTTCTAATGTCATGATCACATTATCATACCCTTATTCTCATGTTTATGCTTACATATCTCCGTTTTTGACCCTTACTAACCATCTAAGATCACACACATTTATGTTTCCATTCCCATGTTTATGAATATTTGTATTATGTTTGATGTATCTGATCAAGGTGACAGTCATGAAGAACCTTGTAAAAGATAATATATCTCACTTATGTAACATTATTTATGTTTCCATGTTTCCAAAGGCACTAAACTAATATTTTTTTGGATATATTTTTGTTTAATGTTTTAATTATTCCATATAAATGATGCAATGTTAATGTATGAAAATACAGGGTCATAATAGTTGTTATCAGAGAAAAATGTTAGTTAACCTTTGGAAACTTGGATGAGAAAACCATAGAGAGAACCCTAAGGACTTGTATAATGATAAGTATAATGATGATGAAAAGTATAGTATAATGTCTTGGAGTTTTGATAATGGATAAATAGATTGGTTTCCTAGAAATGCATCCATATCTGGATACTACTTGTGGATTTAGATCTGGAATATATGTACATATGGGTAACAACCCAAAAGACATTATATTGATCTATACTTCATCGAGAAATAGTACGTAACAATGGGCCTTACTGCACACCTGGTTTGACACTCTCGAGGGATATGCTCTGGGAATTCACAAACTCTTCACAAATATTCATGAAGGATTTAAATATATATTGTCTATGAAAAACCTAGGATAAACCTAAGTTTTTATAGATTAAATAAGGTTTCATAATTTAGAAATACTATAAGTGGGCTTTCATGATTATGTGGTTACTCAATATGATAACTATTTTTTAATCTATGTTTTTTGGTTTAAGTAAATGGATGGAACCCAAAGGAACCATGTCAATGCTGAGTGCGATGGAAAATGAAATGATTTTTTCATGACTATCTTATGGATATGGGAGTAAAATGAAAAATCTCATTGTTATGGTCACTCAACTTTCTCAAGATATGAATCATGTTGGACTTCCAAATGACTAAATGAGGGAACAAAATTATGTTGAGTCCTTCATGAGGCAATGTCCACCTTTGTTTAGTGGGTATTATAACCCACTTGATGCTAAACTAGGGATCAATACCACTAAAAAGATATTCTTCATTCTCAAGTGTTAAGATCATGAGAATGTAATTCTAGCAATTTGTCGGCTAGAAGGTGAAGCAGACCAGTGGTGAACTCTTATCAAGAATATTTCATAGCTAGACGAAATTGAATCTATGGATTGGGAAAAGTTCAAGAATTTATTATTTAACAATTACTTCACTCAGATTCTTTACACAAATATTGGGAAAGAGTACCTTGAGTCAATGAAAATTAATGATGAACCTATAGGTACCTATGAGGATAATTTAACAAGACTTCAAGGTATGCTTCTGTTATAATCATCCAACCTAAAAGTAAAGTTGATATATTCTTTATTGGATTTAAGACAAGTCTCAAAAGGGTGTTGGGAAAAATAGACTTTATTAGTTACAAAGATATTGTTCTTTGTTCAATCAAGGTTGAAATGGAGGATATATTTACATATCAATCTCATAGTTTTTATAAAAATGGAAGATGGAGTTCAATAGAAAATCTAAAAACCATGAAGAGAAGAAGATGAGATTTCCTTTATTCTATAAATGTTCAAATAATCATGGAGGAAATTTAATTAAGGGGTCAAATAATTTTTTTAAGTTTGTAAAGTACAGTCATTAAACATTTGATTTCTAAAGTGATGGTAAGAAGACACCTAACAAAGTGAATGGAGAGAAAATTGTACAGATTGTGTATCCCCCTCTTTAGTGATAAATGTGTAAGGATAATGGGAATTATGCTAACCGGTGCCCAAAACTGATGTAAAATGATGATGGTTAACATAATCAACCTCTTAAACCAAGGTAAAAGGTGAAATCTCATGCAATTAATGTTTCTAATGAGGGGTGATAAGATTACATGGTGAAAGGTACACTTAACATCCAATGAAGAACTTCAAATGTCTTATTTGATTCTATATCTACCCACTCTTTCATATCTAAAGAATTTTCTAATGGTATTAAGATTTCACCCAACCAATTTGATGTTGAATTATATGTATAAACCCATAATGGTATAATGATTTCATCTCAAGTCTTTGATTCCTCCCCAGTTAACCTTTGTGTGAATGTGCTTCCTGTAAGTCTTGTTATTTTTCATTTGGTTTAATTTGATGTAATTATATGCATGGATTGGATTTATTGTCTTAAATACCACAACATATTTTAAGGGAACAGAAGCTACCTTTGATATTTCAGACTGACCTATGATCATCTATCAATGTAATGATATGTATAAACTTCCTATGGAGATTACATACAGTGTATGGGTATAAATTCTCATTAATAAGGGATGGTTATATCATATGGTTAGGAGAGAAAATCAACATAAATTATATTCATATTGTTTGGGACTTTTTGTACATATTTCCAGAAGGGATTCTTAGCCTTCTACCAAAATGTGAAGTTGAGTTCTTGATATAGCTCATACCTTGTTCCACACTAATTTCAAATAATCCCTATAGAATAGACCCAATTGAGTTGCAGGAATTGAAGAAGAAACTCCAAGAAATCCTTGATAAGATATTTATTAGATCAAGTGTCTCACCTTGGGGTGGACCTATTCTTTTTTTAAAAAGAAAGATGGATCAATGAAACTCTGCATTGATTATCAAGAGTTTAACAAGATCCCAATCAAGAACAAGAATCATATTCCCCATATCGATGATCTATTTGATCAACTATGTGGAGATAAATACATTTCCAAGATTGAACTTTATTAAGGATATCATTAATTAAGTGTCAAGAAAGAGGATATACCAAAGATATAATTCCGTACAAGGTATGGACGCTATGAATATATAGTGATGCATTTCAGTATTACAAATGCCCCTATTATCTTCATGGATATTATGAATAGTGTCTCTAGATATTACCTTGATTAGTTCATGGTAGTATTTATAGACTATATTATTATCTTTTCAAAGAGAAAGGAATACCAAGAAGACCACTTAATAATTGTACTGAAAACCCTAATGATGGATAAACGATATAAAAAATTTACAAATTGTGAATTTTGGATGAAAAAGGATTCATTCTTGGGTCATATAATCTCAAGAGAGTGTATTGTAGTGGATCCATCAAAGATAAAGGCTATTGAATGTTGGAATAGACCAAAAACAGTGACTGAGATCCATAGTTTCCTTACTTTAAATATATATTATCGATATTTTGTGGAGAATTTCACATGACTATCTAATACTATAACTAAGTTAACATGGATGTGTGAAAAGATCCTATTGATAAATGAATGTGAGAAAAAATTCATGGAAATGAGGAGAAGGTTAGTCAGCGAACCTATGATTATGTTACCCTATAGTGGAGAAGGTTTTTTAATATATAGTGATGCATCCAAGAAGGGATTGGGATGTGTTCTTATGTGGAATAGAATGGTTATAGCTTGAGCCTCACGAAAATTAAATATTCATGAGAAAAATTACTCAACACATGATTTGGAGTAAGAAATGGTAATTTTTGAATTAAAGATATTGAGGAATTATTTTTATGGAGAAAAGTGTGATATATATACCAATCATAAAATTATGAAGTATATATTCACATAAAACGAGTTAAACATACACAAAATAAGATGTTAGAGCTGATCAAGTGTTATGATTTCTCAATACATTACCAACCTGGGAAAGTGAACAAGGTGTCAGATGCATTGCATGAAAATAATTATTCCAACTTATCCCTAAATAGAATTGAAAAAGAACCAATATTTCTGTATTTGAAATGGATGAATATGTAAATCATGAATAAAGGTTAAAAATATTATCTTTCTCAGTTGAATGTACAACCTTGTATCCAACACTACTAGGAAGCTAGGTTTTACCATCACTTTTATACCAACAGTTCAACAGAACCATTGGTATAGAAGTCCTTTACCAACTGTTTATTCAATCTATTGGTAAAGGATGAGTTAGTGAAGTATTTCCCAATAGTTTGAATAAACCATTGGGAAATACACATGTTATTATCCTTTTACCAATGGTTTGTACAAACCGTGGGAAAAGTCCTTGACTTAGGAAGGCTTTTCCAATGGTTTTTCTAAATCGTTGGGAAAGTTTTCCCCTAAATTTTCAGCGAACCCGATCTCCCATCCTCATGATTGAACTGCTAAATCCAAGACCTAATACCTCTCTCGCTCGGAAAATTTCCACCAGATCCATCTTATCCCAAAGTTGTTTTGTTATACACTTCAAATCTGTAAGCAGTACTTTATGTTTAATGTTTTGCATATATTTTTTTTTTGTTTTCTTGTTTTTATTTGGCTTAAACCTAAGGTTTGTGCATTATGCTTCCCAATAATTTAAATTTGATTTTTTTTCTGTTTTTGTTATGCTGCCATGTGTAATTCAATTATTTTTTAAGTGGGGGGTGTAGGTGGTGGGAAGTGCAGTAGGTGGGGGTATAGTGGGTTGGTGGAGGGGGTGTGGTGGTGGGGTTTTTAGGTGGGAGGGGGTTTAATGAGTGAAGGGGGATGTACAGATGGGGGTGTGTAGTGGGGGGGAGTATGTTGGGGGTGAGGTGGGGGGTTGTACAGGTGGGGGTGGGGTGGATTGTGCAGATGGGGGTGGGGGAGGGGGGCTGTTCAAGTGGGCGTGCAGGTGGAGGGGAAGTGGTATGCAAGTGGGTGGGGGGGGAGGGAAGTGTGCAGGATAGGGGGTGGGCTATGTAGGGGTAAAGGGTTTGTTTTATGTTTTTTGTTTAGTGGGGTAAAGGGTTTGTTTTATGTTTGTTTTATGTTTATTTTATGTTTTTTGTTTAGTGGGGTTTTATGTATTATGTTTAGTGGGGCTTTATGTTTTTTGTTTAGTGAAATGGATAATGCATGATAGTTTGGATTTTTTAATGAATAAAATGATTTTAAATGAAAATACCCTAAGGGGGCTGTAGGAGGGGTAGGGGCTGTCCAGGTGTGGGGGGGATTTCCAGGTGGGGGTGGGTTGTCCAGGGGGTAGGGGCGCTGCACGGGGGGTATGGGGCTCTAGGGGTGTGGGGAGGGGGTATGGGTTTCCCCAAGGAGGGGTGTGGGATACCCAAGGGTCAGGGTGGGGTGTCTAGGTGGGGGATGGGGTGTGGGGTGTCTAGGTGGGGGGGGTGGCTGTCCAGGTGGGGGGGTGGGGGTGGGCTGTCTAGGTGGGGGGGTTGTCTAGGTGTGGGTGTGGGGGGGGGGGGGGGGGCTGCAGGGGAGGGGGTGTGGGATGTCCAGGTGTGGGGGGTGTAGGGGAGGGGGTGTGGACTGTCCAAGTGGGGGGGGATGTCCTGGTGGGGGGGGGGATATAGGCGAGGGAGTGTGGGCTATCCAGGGAGGGGGTGGGATGTCCTGGGGGGTATGCAAGTGGGGGAGGGGGTATTGGGTGTCCAGGGGGGATGTCTAGTGGGGCGGGTTTGGGTTGCCAGGGGGCTGTTGGGGGGGGGGGGGGGGGGTAGGGGGCTACAGGGGAGGGGTGTGGGTTGTCCAGGGAGTGGGCAGGTTGTCCAGGGGTGGTGGTGGGTGGGCTATCCAGGAGGGGGGGGGTGGGTGTGGGCTGTCAAGGGGGGTGGCCTGTCCAAGGGGGTGCGGGGTGGGGGGGTGGGCAGTCTAGGTGGGGGAGGGGGTGTTGGGGTTCTTAGGAGGTGGGGGGTGTGGGTTGTCAAGGGGGTGTGGGCTATCAGGGGGGATGTCCAAGGGGGTGGGGTGGGATGTCTAGATGGGGGGAGGGGTGGGCTGTCCAGATGGGGGGAGGGGGTGTTGGTTGTACAAGGGGGGTAGGGTGGACTGTCCAGGTGGGGGTGTGGGTAGTCTAAGGGGGTGGGGGTGGCCTGTCCTGGACAACCCCACCCTTGGAAAGCCCTACCTCCACCCCTAGACCCCTTGGACCCCCTAGACAGACCCACCACCCCCATGGACAACCCACCCACCCCCTGGAAACCTTGTACCCACCTGGATAGCCCCCACCTCTGTGGATAGCCCTCCCACCCCCTGGACACCCCGTACCCCCTGGACAGCCTTTCCACCCTCGTGGACAGCCCATCCACCTACCCCGTACCCCCCTGGACAGCCCGCCACCCCTAGACACCCCTCCCCCCTAGACACCCCCTCCCCATGGACAACCCCCACCCCCGTGGATAGCCCGCCTACCCCCTGGACCACCTCGTACCCCCCTGGACAGCCCCGCCACCCCACTGGACAGATCGCCGACCCCCTGGACACCTTGTTCCCCTTGGACAACCACCCCCACCGCTAGAAATCCCCCCACCCCCTGAACACCCTCAACCCCCCTGGACAGCCCTGCCACCCCCGTGTACAACCATCGCCCCCCCCCCCCAGAAATCTCGTGTCCCCTGGACAACCCCCCACCATCGTGAACAATTCTCATTTACTTAAATATATTTTTGATGAAACTTCAATCTTATTGAATTTCTTTTGACGAAATGACATAGAGCAATTATTTTTTTACAGAATGGATAGAAGTTTGATGTATGAAACCGATCAGATCTCAAGCGATTTTCAAAATAATTTGGAGAGTTTTTTAGATTTTCAATTTCACAATGCTTCAAATAGTGGTCGTATACACTGCCCATGTTCTAATTGTATTGGAAGACCTTGGTTGAGCCATGAAGAGGTCATCTACCACATAACCAAATATGGTTTTCAAGAAAACTACTATATGTGGTATCACAATGGGGAGAAAATGAAATCTCAAATTGCTGATGATCCAAATGAGAGAACTGGAGTGGAGAATTTGTTATATGACCGATTTCCATTTATTCATCATCCTGAAAAAATAAAGGATTCCGAACCAAGAATACTTCGATATGAGTACACATGATGAGTCTAATGAAAATGATGATGTTTTCAGGGTGAAAAAATTGAATGATGCTGCCACGACATCTGTATATCGATAATGTGATAAAATGAAAATGCTGGAATTATTAATCCGATTGTTTCATGGGAAAACTATGTATGGGGATTTCTAATACAACAATCTATTACATTATTACCTTCTTAAAAAATTTACTTCCAGATGATGTAGATATTCCCTCAAACCGCTATATGTCATGGAAGTTAGTTGAGGAACTTGGATTTCCAAGAAACAAAATTCATGCTTGTCCTAAAGATTGCAGCTTATTCTGGGAGAAAACTGCTGAACGAAATGATTGTATAAAATGTGGCACATCCCGATGGAAGTCAAAATCTAATGGAACACCATACTGCGTGCCACTAAAAGTAATGTGGCACTTTCTATTGATCCTAGTACTCCATAATAATTTTATGTCTGCTGAAATATCATTAAAAATGAGATGGCATGATACTGAGATAAAGAAGAATAATGATGAGTTGGTTCACCCTGCAGATGGATTTCCATGGAAGAGATTTGATGCTCGATATCCTGATTGTGCAGCTAATGTACGTAATGTGAGGATGGGTCTTTCATGATCCAATTTTAATCCATTTGGGGGGATGCTTACTTTGCACAACACATGGCCAGTTTTTATACACATTTATAATCTTCCTCCATGGTTGTGTATGAAAAAACCTTTCACTTTCATGAGTATACTCATATCTGGACCTTCTGATCCCGGCATTGATATTTATGTATACATGCAATCTTTAATAAAAGAGTTGAAAATTCTTTGGGATGTGGGTGTGCACACATACGATGCATATTTGAAAGACATATTTCAGATGCGTGATGCACATATGGGGATGATCAATGATATTCTGGCTAATGAAATTATTTCTGGATGGAGCATGAAGGGAAAACTGCCATGTCCTATTTTCATGAAGAATACACAATCCAGAATACTGAAACATAGTTGTAGTTTCAGTTTTATGGTACATCGACGATTCTTTCCAATGGACCATCCATATAGAAATAATGGTCGAAGATTTGATAATACCATAGAGACTGATGATCCACCTCAGCGTATGTCTGGAACCGATGTGTTTAATGAATTGAAAGATTTCATTTTTTCATTCAGGAAGGGTAAAATGAAATCTGTAAATAGTAAGAATGTTTCCACTGAAACCTGTTTCAATTGGAGAAAGAGAAGTATCTTTTCTGAGTTGCCTTATTGGTCAACCAATTTGTTACGTCATTTCTTAGACATAATTCACATTGAAAAGAATTTATGAGAAATGTTTCTCTTGATAATTCTAAATGTTAATGGAAAGAGAAAATATGATTTAAGGTCTCAGCGTGACTTAGTGGATTGGAGCTACAACATAAATCCCCTTTAGCGGTGGTCTTTTAGCGGCGGTTTACAAAACTACCACCAAACCTTTCTGTAAAATGTTTTAGCGGCGGTTTATTAAAAACCTCCAAAAAACCCATTTAATTTTTTACAGTGGCGACACCCCCCCCCCCCACATGAGCCGACCCTCTTCCCTGAAACCCGTGAGACTTCTCCCCCGACGAGACCCAACCCTAGCTCCGCTCCCATCCCATGCCGCCGGTGACCTTGCCGCTCGTCGCTGCTGACCCCCCCCTTCTCCCCCCGACACCCGCAACACCGCCTTCTACCCCAACCCCGTCAAGTTCTTACCCTAGGTCGGCTCCCCTCCCCTACTTTCGGTGGTTTTCATAGTCATAGGTATTGTTTTTCATATTTTTTTGGATCCTTCACTGCATAGGGTTATAGAAATATGAAACCCTTATTGTGTGTATAAACATATCTTGGAAGAGGTTAGTGTTCATTCATGATTCATATATTTTCAACTTTGTTGGTTTGGATTTGGATACCAATTCTGTTTAATTAGAAACATAGATTGTACCATCAAGTGATGACTTGGTTCAATGGGATGGGTTTCTAATCATTATTTTGGGTTATTAATTTGTTCCTACTTAGATTCGGGATACACTTGGTTAGTTAAATAGCTCCAATAGGGGTAGTTTTAGTGTATTTTATAGGTGTGTGATTTCATGATCTAGATGTGTGCTATAGTGTGAATTTTTTTCACTGGTTATATGTATCTTATTCACTGTTTTTTATCTTCACTTTTATTTTATATAAAATGTGAGATAACTTGTTTTTATTATAGTATCATGTGTAGGAAGTCTTTGGTTGACTATCTACTGGGTGTATATACTCACACCCCACATATGCATCTTGGTGCACATGAAGTTTGACATGGTATAGGTAAAGGTAAGAACTCTTAATTCTATAGAGGAGCACCGTGATTTTGTGGTTATTGGTGATAGAGGTAGGATATTAGAGATATTAAAGGTTTGTAGCTTTGTGTAGTGCCATGTTTGGCCCCCTTTTCGACCTTTTTAAGTCTTTTGTCTTATAGACTATTTGATGATATTTTTGTTTATTATATCTCTGATTATTATTATTTTTTTATATTATTATAGTTTGGTTTTCCTTTCTTGTGAATCATATTTATATTTTACCATTAGAGTTATTCCACTTAAGGTTATGTGATTTAAGGGTAAATCATCCCCCAGTAATATTCTTAACCCTAGGTGTTTATTTCCAACCTTTAGTGTTTGTGGGATGGACCTAAGGTTATTGGAATTCCAATATTATCTAAGGTGATCGGTTTGGGTTGTGATATTACAAATGAAATCAGTTTGGTATGATCTATAAGTTAGGAAGTTAGGTATGGATATAGTATGTTTTAGGACATGAAATATAGGGTATAAAAAGGTATATATAACCACTTTATACAAATATTCAATTTACCTAGGTGGTCTGAGTATTAAAGGTGTTTTAAAACACTACTAGGAGTGTTTTCTCCTCATCATCATAGGTTTAGACAATGAGAGTTGTGTATCAACATTATTAAAGAGACTGACCACCATAAATTCATCATTCACATGATATTTCATGGGTTGTTACTTTGATAATTTTCCATTTTGATCTTGCTTGTGTATTATTGCACACTGTAAAACCTTTAACTAAAATGTTGGGTGGTGACTAAGTAATGATTTTAATAACATCGACTACAGTTATAGAAAAAAATACAACTGGTTTGAAGACCTATAAATTAGAAGGAGTGTGATACTAGGAATGTGGTTCCACCTAAACCATAAGTAAATTAGTAACTACTAATAATTTTAGTGAAATATTTTTGGGTAGTGGAAAAGAAAAAAATAGAATGAGGAACCACATTATATGGATCAATCATTGGAATTTCAAAGGAAAATTCTGCCAATATTATAGGGTGACTTGGGAACTGAAGATTCAAAGTCATGGCTAGGTTGGATAAATAGGATCTTAGATTTTCTTGGAACTATAGATGGGACTAAATTAAATATAGTAGTGTGCATACTCAAAGGACTATCATGAAAATGGTGAGACTGAGTCATCTATGTTAAGGTTGATCAATACCTTACCTCGGATGGATTTGAGGATTTTTTTTAACAAAAACTTCTACCTACATACCTTTCAATTATTAATAAAATTATATATTTTTTTATCTTAATCATAGAGATATCTTAGGTATGTAATATAAAGCCCAATTTTCTTACCTTCCTCACTTTGTACTATAAGTGGCATCTAGTTAATCTCTCAAATCATGTGTCTTTGAGTTGGTTCTGTGACTTAAGAATCAGTCTAATGTTTTAATATTTTTATTTATAATTTCATTGAGATTGAGAATAACTTTATGGTATAAAAGGTGTATATTATAGGGAATATTTGTTGAGGGAACACCTTTTTCCACATGAGCATAGGTGGAAACTCCAGCAGTGGAAATAAGTATAGAAGGAAAAATTATCCCTAGGCTAGAAAAGCACCAGATAACCAATCCACAAGGTTTGTTTACTTTTATCCACTTCAAAATAATTATTAGGGTTAATTCCATTATGTCTCTTTAGATCACTTAATAATGGAATGTATGATAGTCCTTTGAGAATTTCACAACTATGGCCGAATATGACATCTCAAATGTTTCTATACTTATCCTCTGAATTCAAAATGAGTCAATGGTTGTAATCTAACTCAGTCCTCTCATGATCAACTAGGATGATATCATCAGATTATTTTTCATCCACAAAATTGATTTCTTTATAGTGATTCCAAGAACAACCCCAACATCCCATTAAGCCCTATCTCAGCATGGGGGTTGGAATTATCAATGAGGGGATGAATGATAAATATTTAGGGATAATAAAGCTATATAAAATTAATAATGGGTTCCCTTAATAGTGTGAGGTACTATTAGTATTGATTTAACCATAATGAATGCATTTCTTAACACTATTGTTTCTTACTCTTTTATTTAGTATCATGTGAAAACTAAAATAAGGTTATCTGTAGAAATTATGCATCATTTCATTGGTAGAATGTTTGAACATTCAACATGGATACTGCTAACTTCCCTCCTTTTTATTAGTTCTTTTAGAAGATGAACCTTTCATAAAATTCTCAAATTTAGATTCCAATTCCTCTTACCTATCCTATGTGAAATATTCTTAGGAGGTTTTTTTCTTACAATATTATATCACTTTTTCCTAAGGATAATTTTTATTTATTCACTAACTTATGTGGACTTATTTTCTAATTCGATTAATATATATGTTGATATGAACATGGACCAATCCTATGAATACTACTTCTTTATACATCAGACACATTTTCAAAAATTCCAATTATTTTTTATGTGTACATGTTTCTCTTAACCTATGGATGTTTCTTCTTCATATCTGAATTTCTATCCCTTAGAATTGAATTCCTTTCTAATTTTTCATTTAACGGTCTATACCAACAATATAATTCACAATAAATGAATTTTTCGCAACACCAACATTGATCCACAACCCATGGTCATCTTATATCATTTTAATAATGACATTAGGTCTTTTTTATAACTTGTTTAGATTTTTAAGGGAAACTAACTACCTTAATTTCCTTATCCACCTTAGCTAAGGTGGAATATTCCATCAAACATTTCAAAATCCATACTTGTACATAATTTTTTTCCTACCCACTCCCTTCATAAAAAGATATTTAAAAACGTTATTACGAGATGGTATGGATGGTAATTCTTACTTATTAGTGGTCTAATTATACTAAATTCAGTGCTTGATATCCCTTGTTAAAATCTAGAATCAATATGACATCATTGATTCTCTTAGTTAAGGCTTTGAAACCTCTTTTTATTCTAGAATAATCCCTTTTTTATGTAATTCTAGATTCAACAAGTGACTTTACTTCGGCATGAAACTTATATATCAAGTTTTAAAGAAAAAAAGTGGTTTCTTAACACCACTTACTGATTCATGATCAGCCATGACACGTTTTGATCATATTTTATATCAAATGAGACTTGAAATAATTATTACATCACTTATTTCATGCATTTTTGGATTTAATTAGATCTTACTTTAGCTGAATAACGTGTACTTTATTAGCGCATCCACCCCATGGATCATATCTCCCCTTAAATATTGGTCCACTTTAAACAATGGATAGAATTATTTAATTTAATGGGAGAGGGGAACCTCCAACTTTCTTAAGTTGAGTAATGTGGTTGGGATTTGTTCACTCACCCTAATCTCCCAATTTAATTCTAATCCTTTGTGGTGGAACTACATTAGATGACACCACTAGTGGGTGATTTACCATATGTATTGATATAGGAAAACCTTATGTAACATATTTATATATTTTTTCAACTAGTATATATGAATCTATTTCCTTATTTAGTAATAGGTATGTGTTTTAATTTTTTTAATATTGTGTAGGCACATTGTGAAATACATGGATAAGATTTGGATCACATTACCGAGGAACGCACCTTAGTATATTAAGGGTTTGAATGAGTTTTTACATTTTTCAATTTCCAATTGATCCGTTGAAGGGAGAATAAGATGTCCATGTCCTAAATGTAAATTTAGAAGATGGTTGAAGAGAGATGAAGTTTATGAACATTTAATATTGAAGAAATTCTCTGATCAATATTTTCGTTGGATTTGGCATGGAGAATTGAACGTTACAGAAAGGTTGAGCACTGATTTCAATCCACAGAATGACCTCCCAAATTCGTCAACAATGGAAAATGAAATGAAAAACCTTATAAATGATGCATTCAGCACTAAAAGAGACCACCATCAACATCCAAACATATCAGAACAACCAGATGAGGGTGCTATAAATAGAAACAAGACAAGTGATGATTTTGAGACTGTAACACAACCATATTAAGATTACAACATATCATTGGATCCTCCTCTTGATTATATGGAGCCAAATGTAAGAGAAAACTTCACTGAGGAAAGTGTGTTTCATGACTTAGTTGATGATGGAAATCAAGAGTTGTATAGTGGGTGTTTAAAATATTCAAAGCTTTCTTTTCTACTAAAGTTTTACCATATTAAATGTCTATGTGGAATTACAAATAAGTCAATGTTCATGATATTGGAATTGATTCGTGATGCATTTCCTGAAGCAAAAATCCCCGAGTCTTTTTATGATATGAATAAAGTTGTTAACAAGATTGGTCTGAATTATACAAATATACATGTGTGTCCCAATGATTGTATGCTTTATTGGGGAGAGGATTCAAGTAGAAAGAATTAAAAAAAATGTTCTTCTACTAGATGGAAATAAAAGGGTGATTTTGGATGTCTGAATCAACATAATTTCATGGAGAAGAAGAAAAGGAACACACCTGCCAAGGTTTTTGCATTACATTCCTTTGAATCCTTGATTGAAAAGATTGTTCATGTCATCAAAAACTATCGAACACATGGAGTGGAATTCTGTAGATAATAAAAATGATGGGTTAATGATACATCCACGAGATTTTCAATCGTGGAAGACATTTGATTCATTACATCCAAATTTCTCAGATGATCCTAGGAATGTTCTATTGGGATTGGCTGCCGATGGATTTAACCCATTTGGGACTTTGAGTATCAGTTATAGCATTTGGCCAGTTGTTTTGATCCCTTACAATATGCCTCCATGGATGTGTATGAAACAAACATATTTTATCATTTCGGTGATTATTCCTGGAAAATAAATTCCTGGAAATGATATGGATGTATACTTGCAGCCTTTGATTGATGAATTTCAGGATTTATGGAGCAACAGTGTTGAGACATTTGATGCTTCTTCTAAAATAATGTTCAAAATGCATGATGCTTTAATGTGGATATTAGTGACTTCCCTGGGCTTGGGAATTTATCTGGTTAGAACTCTTACATAGTTTTGTATTATCCCTTTTATAAGTTTTATTTTGATCCCAAATGATTACCTCATAGTAGAAAATGGTGCTTCTTATGCCATCAAATATTTCTTGATGCATCTCATAGATTTCAGATAAACAGATCAAAATTTAATGGTCTCATTGATCGTAGACCACCTCCAATGTTTTTAACTAGTTGTAAAATCTTGAAAAAACTTGAAAATGTTGAAATAGAATTTGGGATGGTTCATTATTTGAATGATAGCGGAAAAAGAGTCTGAAGTGAATCATCAAGTGAAATCAGAATGCAACTATGGAAGAAAAAAAGTATATTCTTCAAACATCCATATTGGGAATTTAATTTGTTGCGGCATAATATTGATGTGATGCATACTGAGAAGAATGTATGTGAAAAATTGATTTTTTTTCATTACTTAATGAGCATGTAAAGTCGAAGGATCATCTCAATGCTCATAAGGACTTACAAGTAATGAACATAAAACGTGATCTCTGGCCAGATGAGAATGAAAAGTATGCTTCAGTAATTTTTGCAATGAAAAATAGGGATAAAGATACATTCCTTTGAATTTTAAAGAATATGAAGGTATCTGATGGGTATTCGAGTAACATCTTGAGGTGTGTTGACTTGAAGAATCGTAAGTTACATGGATTGAAAATTCACAATTCACATATTTTGTTACAACAGTTACTACCATTGGCATTGCGTACATTATTACCTAAAAAAGTTACTGGTGTTGTACTCCAATTATTCACATTTTTCAGGAAATTATGTGAGAAATCTCTACATCCATTTCAGCTTGACACCCTCTAGGAGAGGTTTTTATTGACCCTTTGTGGAATGGAGATTATCTTTCCTCCATCATTTTTTACTGCCATGATGCATTTAACTGTGCATTTGGTTGAGGAAGCTAAATTAGGAGGGGCCATTCATTATCGATGGATGTATCCAATTGAGTGGTATTTTATTTATATGTTTTTCAGTTAAGTAAACAATTTTTGGCATTTAAATAAATGCATAATTATGATTATTTTATTTCACAGATATCTTGGGAATTTGTAAGCATATGTGAGAAATAAAGCTCAACCAGAAGGCTCTATTTCTGGAGGCTATTTGGTTGAGGAGTGTCTTAACTTTTGTTCCAGATACTTGGATGATATTGAGACAAGATTTAATTGAGTTGAATGTGTTGACGACACATCAACTCAATCTCAAATACATCAGAAATAAAAAATATTTCCTGCTATTGGCCGATCAGTTGGGAGGACCTTAAATGTGACACTGACTGAATTCGAATTATTACAGGCACACAGATATGTGCTACTGAATAGTAAAATTTCAGATCCATTTATTGAAGATTTGAGGATAAAAACAAAGAGAACACTAAATGATATAGATATAATGAAATATGTGAATAAAGAGCTTGTAGAATGGTTTGCACGACGTGTAAGTTCATAAATATTGTGATAAATACGAATATTAGTTTGACACATACATTTTGTAAATCTAATAAATTATATTTCTTTTTTTAGATCATGAATACTGATACTCAAGCAGAGTTGTCAGAAGATATGGAGTTTCTTGCTAGATCACCTATAAAACAAGTTAGAAAGTTCGACGCTTACAATGTGAATGGCTTTAGATTTCATACAGTCGATCGAGAAGTGGGTTTGAAAAAACATAATAGTGGTATATTTACTTTTTCTGAAGTGGGATACTATAGAAAGATGCTTGATATTATTAAATTAAACTACCAAGGGAATTTTTCTGTTGTTTTATTCATATGCAATTGGGTCGATATTATCAGATGTGTTAAAAGAGATTCCTTGCAATTTACTTTTGTGAACTTCTCTCACTTGATGGATGTTGGTGATTGTAAACTGCATGATCCATATATCTTATCATTGCAAGTAAAAATGGTATATTATGTGAATGATGTTTTGGATGAAGGGTGGAGTGTAGTTTCTCACATAATACAAAGAGATTTGTATGATATGAGTGATGAAGTGGAAGATTTGACCAATGAAATTGAATCTCATCAACAACAAGAAGTAGAATTATTTGTCCATCATGATATTGAAAATATTATTCAAGCAAGGATGAATGAAGTGGATGAATTAATGGAGCAGGAAACTGACCTGATTGAAGGAGAAAATGATTGTATGTATAGTTATTTATTCATTCAGTAACCACTTATTTCATTTGTGCAGTCATTCATTATCACTGTTATATCTATTTTGTTTGTTGGTACTTGGCATCTTTTATCATTTTTTAAATTTTTTCTGCATAATTTTTTAGAAATATATATTTTGAACTTAATTTTATTTTATAAAATGACAGGAATTCCAAGGAGGAAGTGGTGCACTATTTCATCTACTACTGTGAAAGATGGTGATCCATCTGTCTCCCTCCCCACAGCATCTGAGCCACCAACTGCCTACACCCCTACACCATCTCCCCCTGAACCATCTCTCACACCCTCTGTGGGTATCTCATTAGAGTCTAAGTCTTCGACTCTCCCTTCAGGAGCCTCAGCAGTGGGGTGACAGCACGCCCCTTCCAGTTCGTCACGGACATACTGGAGGGTCACTATCATAGGTACAAATTTTAATATAAATAAATTTATTGCATTTTGTTTATACCAATTGTTTATTCATTGAAGATGAAAAAAATAAACTGTGGAGAAAAACATAAAAAGTTTAGATGTTTTTAATATGAATGGTGAGAAGATAGTTGTGCCATTTAATTCATTTGGGGTCCCTACGGATGATGTCGTGGGGTTACATGGCCAAATTCTAGGCCAACTGGAAGCGGATCCCATTTCCCTACCTATTTCTTATGATGATTTGAGACACATGCCTCCATGAAGTAAAATTGATGTTTTTTATTCTCAAATAAAGGTAATTTTAATATATTATGTTTTAATTGAATGTCATGTTACTAATATGTTCAAAATGAATTTCTGTATACATATGTTCTTCCACTTTAGAGTTGTTGATGTGATAGCACGAAAGTGGACATTTAAAAATATTGGTATGAAATGGAAAGACCTCAAATGGAGAATTTGGTGCGATGTCAATGATACTCTGTTGACTGTGAAATGAATGTATGAGAAGCTACCCAGTGGGGTACTGAAAGAACAGTGGAAAGTTTTTGTTGACAGACATCATAATGAAAAGAGGATGGTATTGAAATATATATTATTATATTATCCTCATTTTACATTTATACATGTATATGAAGAGGATATGACATGGAATACATTATAGTTAAATTTCATTTTATTTATTTCAGGATCTCTAAAGACAGAATGCATCAAACCGGGCTAAGCAAGTCATCCCTCACACTACGGGGTAAAAAAGATTTTCTAGAAGTCAAACGAATCTGGTAATCTTTTCATCAGTTTAAATATTTATAACACAATATTATCTTTTTAGTATATTAAATTATTGATTTATCTTTTCTTAATGCAGTCACAGAGTTTAGGTCACGAAGCATCCCGAACTGGAGTGCGGTTGGATGTTCACAAAAAAGCAGATGGATGTTTTGTTAATGAGCCTGCAAAAGAAGTTGGGGTATGAAGTCAATTTTTTATTATAATAACCTATTATCAGTTTTTACTATGTTAATATATATTGATATTTGATTCATAGGTAAAAATTAATGAACTATGGGATGCCAATCTTGGGAAGTCCTACTCAGTCTCCTAGGATGACCTGGTTACTAAAGTCCTTGGGAAGGAGCATCCTGGTAGAGTGTGTGGGATGGGTTTTGGACCCGTACCATCTGTGGTATTTGGCAGGCCACCAGGGATTCTAGCTGCATCTACTCCTGATTATAATCAGTCCATACCCGAAGATGCTCATAGGGAGATTTCTTCTCTACGAACCACAGGTCAAGACCAGGAGGCTTAGATGTCCGCTTTTCAGAAAGCGATGACTGATATATATCAGTAGATGAGAAGATATTCCCCCTGGTGGTAGTATATCGACTGGTGATAAGCAGGTAAATCACAAAAAGTCAAAATCAATTAGTTTTCAAACTTTTATCAGTTTTATGTTTATATATAAATATGCAACAATATTTAATTTTCAACATAATGTTCTTACAGGTGACGACAGGAAGTGGAGATGGAGGTGGAGAGGGTGACGATACGTGTTCATCATCAGACTATGAGTAGTTGTATTGTTGATGTGTTGTACAAATATGGGAACAATTGGTTTGTATATGTATCATTTGGGGAACATAGTTTCCTTTTATGCATTTTATTGATTTCAAATGTTTCCTTTCATGTCTTGATTTCTCGAGTGTGGTATGCACCATATATGTCGATTCCTTATTGGGGATAGTTGGTTTGTATATGTATCATTGGTGTTGGTAATTATATTTTCTATCATTGGTGTGGGAGGCAGGGATACATGGGGAGACCATGTGATAGTAATCTAATTGAGTGTCAAGATTGCAGTAGGATGATCCATCTACAGAATTTTTGTAGAGTATACTGTGAATGAGTGTATGCAATAATTCCACATTTAGGAGGGGGGAAATTAGATTCATTTTAGGAAGGGAGATATTTGTTGGCCAATCGATCAGTCCGAAGCGGGGGTCATGGTCAAAGCATCTAGACACAAGGCTTACATCACTGGCATAGAGGACCTGCTCAAGGTTTCTAGGCTATATATTAGGGCCACAGATCAGTATAATTGTATAATGTGAGACCAATATATGAGGAACAGAGTGTTGGACCTTCTATAGTGATAGGTACTATTTTGGTATCTTCCACTTTAGTATCTATTTTTTTGATATAGGTGTTTCACATTCCGTTATATTTGTGCATGTTGTGGAGATCCTTGGGCTTGACATTGAGTTTTCCTATGAAGTGATGACACTCAAAACTTTGTTGGGGATTTGATTAATGAATTTATGTTATTGTAGGGAGTTTACCTTGATATATGTAGGTGTCACCTCGTATGGGACCTTATTTTCCTCAAGATTATGGTTTTGAAATCATTCTTGGGATGGAATGGTTGTTCCCCTACTATGCTTACATTGATTGTTATCACCAAAGGGTGTCATTCACATCACCATAGGGTGGATTTTTTATTCCCAAGGGTGAATAGTATGTACAAGAAATATGAGATGGACTCAAGCATCATGGGTTGGGTGTTATGATAGACTGAATTACTTGATTATATCTGGAGCGTAATAAAGGCATTGGAAAAATTTACATGCCAATAAGGCTCATAGAATCTAAACCCGGTCATGGGAATCCCTCTTGTAGAGTTACCAAACAATTCATTTCCTACGTTCTCAAAATAGAGGTAGAGGTGAGATGATGTAGAATAATTAATGATGATACAATCACACAAAATTAACTTCATAACATAAGTGCATACATGAGTTTATGTCTGTAGTTTCTCATTGTGAATTTTAATTTATATTACTAAAGGATGTGCTTTCTTCTTATACATAGAATCTCTTTTTATTCTCTATATATATTACTAGTTTTATTTTTTCCAATATAAATATTCATATATATGCTTATTTTCTAGTATAAATTACTAGTTTTCACTTATATAGAAAGTAATTGTGACATGACTACTGTAAGCACTGTTTTTTCCACTATGCATTACTAGTACTCACTTTTATAGAATATAAGTCCATTCTTGTATGCACTTATTTTCAAATAATTCATTTTGGAAAAAATTCAATTTTTTTTATGTGAACGTGTAACTGATTGATCGTGTCATGCTAATTCACAGGTTGGGTAGTAGTTCTTTATAATATAGTGGTTAGGGAAACAAAAGAATGTGTCAAATCAGATGTTCATTAAGGGTAAACGTGAGAGATATCGATTGATAATAATATGAAAGCATATGATAAGAATAATGATATGAGATAATGACCATAAATTATGAATATCATACACAATTCATCATATATTACAAGTGGGATATATATTGATATGAATTGTTATGTCAGGGTTGGAGCTGGTGTGGTTTGAATAGGTTGAACCTAGGCTTGGCATTGTTTTCATGAAATGTGAAAGAAATTCTCATTTATAATTTTTTTTAAAGTTCTAATGGCCATGTGATATGTTTATCTGCATTCCTTTTACTAAAATATTCATTTGATTGTGCTTAGTTAAGCATCTCTTTTCATATTGACTAGTATGTATTCTGTTAGACTATTTGTATTCATGGAATGGTTTATTTTTCAGGGCACTAGTGCAGGGGATGAAGAGCTACTATTTTTTTTCTTAGACCAACTTTTAGCGGCAGTTTTAGCTGCCACTAAATAAAACTGGTTAAATTTTAGCGGCGATTTTAACCACTGCTAAATATAGATAATTTTTTCGTAGCGGTGGTTAAAACCGCTGCTACAATGTCCCACCATCTGCGTGTATTCCACAGAGGTTTTGATTATTTTAGAGGCACTTTTTTGGCGAGGTGGTGTTATTTTCGCGGTGGTTATAACCACCGCAAATAAAAAAGATCCACCGTCCATAAAAACATCGCTAAAATAACCCGAACCGCTGAAAAACGAGGCAACTATGACGATTAATTTAAACCGCCTCTAAATGTATATAACCTCCAGTAATAGTTTCCCGATGCTAAACTTTGTGGTGGTTTCCTAAAACCACCGCTAATAGGTTATTTTCCTGTAGTGTGGGGAATCAGACCAGAATTGCATCCGGTACGTATCAGTGAAAATAAATGGAAAGTTCCATGTGCTTCTTATGTGATGACACCTACAAAAAAACAATTTATAGAAGTATTAAAGACTATTATATTTTCTGATGGCTATTCAAGCAACATATCTAAATGGGTTAACCGAAGAGATTAGAAGCTAAAATCATTAAAGACTCATGATTATCACATTATTCTCCCGGAGTTTATTCCAATAACAATCCCTCATATTTTGTCCAATAATGTAAGGGTGACTTTTATTCAGTTGTGCCATTTTTTTAGAGATCTTTGTGCTAAGAATTTTTCCAAGTCTTTCTTGCAAAAAATGTTGACAGATGCCCCATTAATTTTGTTTGTGTTGGAGAAATATTTCCTCTATCATTTTTCACATGCATGTTGCATCTGACTATCAATATTCCCACCGAAATACTTCTCAAAGGACCTGTTTATTTTCTTTGGATGTATCCAACTGAAATAAATGTACACATTGAAGTCTTATATCCGAAACAGGAATCATCTTGAAGGTTCTATCATAAATGGTTACTTGGATCAAGAATGTATGCATTTCTTCTCAATGTATTTGTCTGATCTTACTACAAGAATGAACAAACCAATGAGAAATGAAGAGTAATAGTATGAGAAAATTGAACCCAGTTTTCCATCACATCCTCAAATAGGAGGAATTCTTGGATCTTACACATTGAATACATTAAGCCTTAAAGAGTGGGATATGGAAAATCGCACAGTTTTGTTCAACTGTGATTTGTTCAATGACTACATCAGGTAACAAAATTAAATATGTATATATTACATATATATTTGTTTATCTATTCATATTTTTTATCTACAAGGAACATAAAACAATGATAAATAGAAAGCATCGTTCATTATCTTTGAGAAGGAGGGAGTCTTTTCATAGCAAAGAGTTTTTTGCTTGGTTAAAATTGAAGTTAAATATATTACTGTTTAAAATAAATAAATCAATATTTAATTAAGTTTAATATTCATTTATATTGCAGGTATTGAGTTTTCTTGTTGACTCTGTCTCTGAGGAAATAAGAGCTTTGGATTTAAGTCCTAATACCATGGTTCGTGACTGTAAATCAATTGTTATCAATGGGTACAAATTTATTGTCATTTAATGAGAAAAGAAAATGATAACACAACATGATGGTGTTATGGTTACTACCACAACAGATTTTTGTGACAGTGCATCAGATAGTAGACCGCGATTTGAAAATGTGTGTTATTATGGAGTCGTTGAAAAAATATTAATATTGGATTATTACTCTCATGGATGAGTCACGATGATGAAATGACATTGGTTTGATTCAATGAAGAGACAAGGCACATTTGTTTATGATTGTAGATTTCGATTAATTAATATGACTCGCACTCTTGCTACCGCAGAACAATATGTATTGGCATCAATGGATAAACAAGTTTTTTTTGTCAAAGACCAACTTTGACCTGAATTTGGTGTCATAGTTGAAGTAATTCCAAGACATATTTTTGATGATGCAATTGACATTGTCCCTACTACCATTCGAACCAATCCATTTATTTATTTTGATGAATCTAATAGCTCAATTGTCAGAGTTGATTGTGAAGCTGAATTTGTGGTGGAAAATATATAGAATCATCCATACATGTTCTTAATTCTTTTAGTTTACCTCGAGTTGGGTTGTTAAGGCTGGTTCTATTCAAATTGATTTAATATTGATTACAAATATGATGTATCTGATTTGACCGTTATGTGCATTTTCAATGTTTATTAGTTAGAATTTATATTTGAATTGCATTTTTTAATTTCGAATTGAACTGTATTTAAACCTACGAAACCAAAATTTCCAACTTGGTGAACATTTCAATGCTTCAACCGTGATTTGTATAAAATTTGTATAACTCTAAGACCTCTCTTTAACATTTTACCAGGTAATGAACATGATGGTTTGTATTCTTCTACAAAACATGTATTAAAACCAGCATTATCTACCTAAGCTAATGAAATTAAATTTTCCCTTAATTTTGAAAACCACTTCACCACTTATGAATCTTGTAGAATAAATGTTCCTTGATTTTAATAGAATGATGACACTTAGTAAATAATTATCCTACTAAAAATTAAATTTCTTTATTACATCTTGTATGATTTATTAACATCATTATATAGTTGTTCAAGCTCACCTAAAACAATGGTTAGTTAAATTATCCATGAATCCCCCTATTCCCTCTCAATTATTTTGTTTCTTGGGTTACACATTAGTTATCCTTTTCTATTTACTTCTATATTTGTTTTCAGATATAGGAAAATGAAACCAATTGAAGAGAGGCGATGAAAACAGATTATGGACAACAGTCGTCGCATGGCTGAGCTGGGCATTCCACCACTAGTGCCTGTAGTGAGTATTTTATTTAAAATATATTTATTTAAATAATATATAATGTCCTATGATTAATTTTTTTTAAACATTTTTTCAGGATCCATCTATTAGGCGACAGTTATTTGATGAGCAGCCTAGTAGTGGTCCCAGTACACAAGGTGTTCGTACGAGGGGGGGGGGGGTATAAGAGCTAGACGATCTGGTCGGCGTACCTGATTATACCATTCCCCTCCCACTGACATACCATCCATCCCACATTCTTATCATGGTGTGCCATTAGGGACACACGAGATATTTAGTCCTCCCATGTTTTCACCACCCTTTACATCTGAGCATCCTCACCCGTCTGTAACATATCTGATGGTGATTCCCACTCCCCATCCAGCATTTGGCCAGCCATCCCTGTCATCTTCTTTTACTTCGGCTTTCTTCTCTCTAGGATTTTATATTCCATCTTCTTCGACTACTGCTCCGCCAGAGTCTGTCTCTACGGAGCATACATTGGGACCCACTCCATCTGTACAGGGTGTTCCTTCAGTTTCTATAGATCCAGTAGTGACCATTGATCATACTAGCACATGTATACTTATACAACCCTAACAAATTGTTACATTATTATTTATTTTCATTATAACATGTATTGATAAAATATTGGTTTTTCTTTCATAACATATACATCTACTGATAGAAGGTTGGGGAGAGGGTGTACACGCATGTGTTTGATGTGAAACTTACACACATAGTTGATGGTGGACTACAATGAAAATAGTCAGATGATTGAATAATCTGGGCAACAATGTCTGAGTTTTTTGGCGACGCTTTTCAAATACTCCGACATCATTCAAGTCAGCCCGCTCTCATGGAGACAACTGCCAAATGAAGTCAAGGATAATGCCTGGCCAGAGATATGGGTAAAAAAATCTATTGTATTTAATGCAATATATTAATTTTTGTATTTATATGAATTAATATTTTGGTTTCAGCTGCGGTTAAATATCCCCGATTATGAGGGAGCACAACCTGCATGTCTAAAGGATTTAGGTGAGCTTTAGAGAGCATATAATCATGAGTTGTACATTGGATGACATGCTAGAGTGGGCACAAAGTTAGAGGCAGTCCCTGTCATGGATGGTTTTCCATTAGAACAGTACCAACATATGATTACTCATTGGGTGACTATCCAATTTATGGTATTAATCAAATTAGAATTATTTAAATGAAAATTTTCATGTTTTTCATTAATACTAATTATGGAAATTAATTTAGGATACATCTAGATAAAATAGAAAAAATATTGATTCTAAGAAATATATCTACACATTGAGATGTACTATGATCTCAGATCATGAGAGATAGCATGTATGACAGTTTATAATCTTTCTTTACGACTTGCACTTTCTATTGCTTCCTCCGTAATTTATTCGATTGCTAAAGTTGTTATATAATTTTAGTTATGAAATTACTATGTTTTTTTTGAATCCTATTTTTAATTATGGTTTTCCACATTCAATTTCATTATAGAGGAATAAATTGAATATATAAGGACGTGTGCCTCGAGGAAAACTATTTTGCTCGAGTAGAAAGAAGAAAGATGGAAGTGCGGTTAATGAAGCAACTCAGCAGTAGATTGTAAGTTTTAATTTGTAGATTTAAAATTTTAATCTCTATTTTTAAACTTAATAGTCTATTTATATTTGTAACAGGATTATTTAGAGGCCCTTAATTCGTTGGAAACTGACAATTTTGGGCCACATGATCACTTACATCAGGTGTTGGGAGATGGGAACCCTGGTAGAGTACGCTGCTAACCTGGGAAGAGTATAGTTCCGATGAGGTATTGACCCTCCTCAGGTATAATTTGTTGTGCCACCGAGTTGCATCAGGTTAAGGCACATGTATAATAGGCTAAAAAATGGTCCATAGAGATGGGAGAATAGTCTTCTAGGGAAAACACTGCATTTATGAAACTGATGGAAGTTTTACATCCAACACTTCCACTAGAGGCCAGCACTACTTTTGATGAATATATTTCATTGATGTGTTTTATATATGGTGCACCAGGTGGAATTTCTAGTGGTGGTCGAGACGATGGCTAGGAGGAGGCCGAGGTGTAGGAGGAGGAGGGTGAGGAGGAGGCCGAGGCAGAGGAGGAAGGTGAGGAGGAGGTCGCGGTGGAGGAGGAGGCTGATGAGGAGGTCGAGGCTGAGTACGAGGGCGAGGAGCAAGGCATGGAAGATGATGGGGATGATGATGAGGATGAGGGTGAGGGTGACAACGATGGTGATGATAGTGATGGTGATGAGGGACATATTGATCCATTACATTTTTGACTGATATTACTGACCTTTTATGTTTATTGATTTGTTGTGCCTGAATATATGTGTTATTAGGTAGGTCACATTATCTTTATTTTTTATCTATATTAATGAAATTGTAAATTTTTAGTGGAATTTAGAAAATTTATGGTCTGATTAGAAGTTGATAATTGAAGTTATTTTTTAACCTTGAAAGAATTTGATTTGAAAATATGTAAATACCATCCCATGTGTCTGAGACATCCCCCTAGACAGCCCCCGGAAAGCCCCCGCACCCTCCTCCCTAGACCCCGGACAGGCCCCGAACAACCCCTCGGACAGCCCCCTGGACAGCCCCCACCCCCCCCCCCCCCGCCCTCCTTCCTGGACCCCGGACAGCCCCCCACCCTCCTCCCTGGACCATTGACAAAACCCCCATCCTCCCATGACCCTGGACAGCCCCCACACACCTCCCTGGACCCTAGACAACCCCCACCCCCCCACCCCCACCCCCCCATGTACCCCAGACAGCCCCTGGACAACCCCCCAGACAGCGCCCCAGACAACCCCCCTGACAGCCCCCCATACAGCCCCCCACCCTCCTCCCATGACCCCAGACGGCCCCCCAAACATCCCCCACCCTCCTCCCTAGACCCAGGACATCCCCCTCCCCCTGGACCCTATACAAGCCCCCACCCTCCTTCCTGAATCCCGGACAGCCCCCGGACAACACCCCACTCTCCTCCCTGGACCCCAGACAGCCCCCCACCCTCCTCTCTGGACCCTGAACTGCCCCCTCCTCTTTAGACCCTGGACACCCCCACCCTCCTCCCTGAACCTCATACAGCCCCCAGACAGCCCCTCGGACAGCCCCCCACCCTCCCCTCTGGACCCCGGACAGCCCCACCACCCTCCTCCCAGGACCTCAGACAACCCCCCGACCTGACATCCCAACATTAGGTGAGTGGTAATTCAGAATATATAAAACATCACAACAATTCCCGAAAGGCAAAGGACCACCTACCTTGATTTCGAAGACAGTCACACTCAAAGTGTCTCTTTTTTGTTTAAAATGGACACCATTTTAAGTAAAAACAACTGGCATATGGAAAATCAACCAAACATATTATGATTGTGTTGATACCTTAGAAAAAGGATCCATGGTTCATTTTTGACATGTGCGAGTCAACCTTGCCTCAATCCGAGGCACGGTGTGGCTGGTACCACTCAAAGTGTCTCACATTTATTTGAATTGGACAAAATTTTAAGTGAAAACAACAAATGGAATACATAAAACTGACCAAACACATTCGGATTCTATTGATACTTTAGTACAACGATCCATGGGTCATTTTTGATGTGTATGAATTAACCCCGTCTCAATCTGAGGCACGGTGTGGTCAGTACCACTCAAACTATATCACTTTTATTTGAAATAGACAGGATTTTAAGTGAAAACAACAACTTGCATATGGAAAACCAACCAAATACATTTGGATTCTATTTATACTTTAGGAAAATGATCCATGGTTCATTTGTGACATGTATGATTCAACCCTTCCACAATTCGAGGCACGGTGTGGCCGGTACCACTTAAATTGTCTCACTTTTATTTGAAATGGACAGGATTTTAAGTGAAAACAACAACTTGCATACGGAAAAATGACCAAAAGCTTTCTGATTGTATTGATACATTAGGAAAACGATCCATGGGTCATTTTTGACATATAAGAGTCAACCCCTCCTCAATCTAAGGCACGGTGTGGCCAGTATCACTCAAGGTGTCTCTCTTTTGTTTCAAATGGACACTATTTTAAGTTAAAACAACAGACATACGGAAAACCAACCAAACGTATTATAATTGTGTTGATACTTTAGAAAAAGTATCCATTTGTCATTTTTGACATTTACGAGTCAACCTCAACTAAATCCGAGGTACAGTGTTGTTGGTACCACTCAAAGTGTCCCACCTTTATTTGAAATGGACATCATTTTAAGTGGAAACAACAACTGGCATACGGAAAATCGATAAAATGCATTAAGACTATGTTGATACTTTAGTAAAATGATCCATGGATCATATGTGACGTGTACGAGTCAACCTCACCTCAATATGAGGCATGGTGTGGCTGGTATAACTCTAAGTGTCTCTCTTTTGTTTAAAATGGGCACCCTTTTATGTAAAAACAACTGGCATACGGAAAACTGACCAATCGTATTAGGATTGTGTTGATACTTTAGCACAAGGATCTATGGTTCATTTTTGACATGTACGAGTGAACCCAGCCTCAATCCTAGGCACGGTGTGGCCATTACCACTCAAAGTGTCTCACTTTTATTTGAATTGGACAACATTTTAAGTGAAAACAACAATTAGCATATGGAAAATTGACTAAACGCATTTAGATTCTATTGATACTTTATGAAAAAGATCCATAGGTCATTTTTAACATGTAAGAATCAATCATGCCTCAATCCGAGGCACAGTGTGGCCGGTACCACTCATACTGTCTCGCTTTTATTTGAAATGGACATGATTTTAAGTGAAAACAACAACTTGCATAATGAAAACCAACAAAAAGCATTATGATTCTATTGATACTTTAGGAAAAAAAATCAATGGGTAATTTTTGATGTGTAACAGTCAACCTTGCCTCAATCTGAGGCACGGTGTGGCCGGTACCACTCAAAGGTCTCTCTTTTGTTTAAAATGGACACTGTTTTAAGTAAAAACAATAAACATTTGGAAAACTAACCAAATGTATTGTGATTCTATTTATACTTTATAACAAGGATAAATGGGTCATTTTTGACATGTACGAGTCAACCCCGACTCAATTCAAGGAACGGTGTGGCTGGTACCACTCAAAGTGTCTCACCTTTATTTGAAATGGACAACATTTTATGTGAAAACAACCACTAACATACAGAAAACCAACCAAATGCATTCGAATTCTATTGATACTTTATGAAAATGATACATGGGTCATTTCTTATGTGTAAAAGTCAAAAACTCCTCAATCTGAGGTATGGTGTGGCCGGTACCAGTCAAAGTGTCTCACTTTTATTTGAAATGGACAACATTTTAAGTGAAAACGACAACTGGCATACGGAAAACCAACCAAACGCATTCAGATTCTGTTGATACTTTATGACAATGATCCATTGGTCATTTTTTATGTGTACGAGTGAACACCACTTCAATATAAGGCATGGTGGGGTTGGTACCACTCAAATTGTCTCACTTTTATTTGAAATGGACAACATTTTAAGTGAAAACAACAACTGGCATACGAAAAACTGACCAAACGTATTCGGATTCTGTTAATACTTTATGACAGTGATCCATGGGTCATTTGTGATGTGTAGAAGTCATCCCCGCCTCAATTTTAGGCACAGTGTGGCCGGTACCTCTCAAACTATCTCACTTTTATTTGAAACGGACAAGATTTTAAGTGAAAACAACAACTTGCATACACAAAACCAACCAAACGTATTCATATTGGGTTAGATACTTTAGCACATGGATCAATGGTCCAGCCTCACACAATATACTTCTCATGTGAGGAACTCATACCCCTATTCTAAAACACATGAAATTTAATACGCCAATCCCATCCTCAAACAAGGGGGTTTAGGACCAAACCAAAGTCCCTTTGGGAACCCAATACCAAAGACATAATTGAATATTCATACCCACAGCACAAAATGGGGATTCATCTCACATCACACACAGGAGACCAAATTAAAATTAGTCACTTACCCCCTTATTCCAATTGAAAAGTCTATGAACAACATGTAGGCTATTCTGGTAACCCATCTCATATGTTGAGATTGGCCAATGTTTCCCACTAACACATCCAGAACCATTTATACATGGATACATAGTCATTATAGGAATATAAACATCTCATGTGCTTCCTATAACTCAACCTAGGTCTAAGCACATGACCACTACCATTGTCTGTCTTATGGGTATCGTGATCCTTGTCCACTCTACCCAAGTTTTTCTGTTGGTTTTAAGATAGTCAACCTAAGACCATGAGTAAACATCCCATGTGCTTCCTATAAGATTTTTCTATTGTGTGTGTTGGTTTTTTGGTTTGAGTGAGGAGTGGATTATAAATTTTGAATACTATTATGGGTGTTATTGATTTTTGATTATAAATTTATGAATTATGGATGTACTGGATTCTGGCTGTATTGGTAATGAATTCAAAATTTTGAATATTGTTATGTGTATTGTATTCTGGATGTGTAAGATTTTAATTTTGTATTGGTGTGATGGGTTTTATTGCATTTAAATTCTGGATGTATTGGATTTTGGATGTATTGGATTCTAGATTTTTCTCTTGGGTTGTGGTTTGAGTGAGGAATGAATTTTAAATTTCTAAATTTTTGAATTCTGGATAAATTTTAAACATCCCTTGTAGGTTTTTGGATTCTATCTTTATGTGTTCTTGCAGGGAGAGTTGTAGGTTGGAGGTGGAGAGTTGCAGGTTGGAGGTGGCTGCTAGCTACTGTGGAGCTGCAGCACATCTATACTAATGGTTTTCAAAACCGTTAGTATAGCCTTCTGATGTATATTATACCAATGGTTTTGTATAACCATTGGTATAAACTTCTACCAATGGTTTTCAAAACCATTGGTATATCATTTGGTTGTATATTGTTCACTATATACCAATGGATCTAAACCGTTGGTATAACGGTAATATATACCAATGGTTTGTGAAACCGTTGGTATATCTCTTACTTTAACACATATACCAACAGTTTACACAGAACCGTTGGTATAACACTATACCCACAACTTACTTGGCCACAATTTGGGAAACTATTGGTATATAATATACCAACGGTTAACCAGCCTTTACCAATGGTTCTAAACCGTTGGTAAAGGGTAAAATTCTAGTAGTGCAAGTGAATATTAAAGAGGCAGAGAAGGAAGATGTAGAACTAAAAAAGAAGGATAGAAATTTCCACAAGGTTAACCTTGATCAGGATAGAATGATAAGGTTCAGGAAACTCATATATGTTCCTTACATACTAGATTATAATAAGAATGAATTAGATGAATCTTATTATTCTTCCTTCTCTATTCATCCTGGAAGTATGAAGATGTATATAGACTTGAAAGAATACTTATAGTGGGATGGAATGAAGAGAGATATTGTAGAGTTTTTATCTTGGTGCTTGGTATGCCAATAAGTTAAGTATGAAAGGAAAAAGTTTAAGGAGATGTTTCATCCATTACCAATAAAAGAATTTAAATGGTAGAAAATCACTATGGATTTTTTCATTGGACTCCCCAAAACCTCTAAAGGGTTTAATGCTATATGGGAGTTAGTCAATCACCTTTCAATGTCATCACAATTCATTACTATTAGAGAATACTTATCTATATATTATATTTCCAAGATATACATTAAGGAAGTGGTGATGTTCCATAAAGTACCACACTCTATTATATCTAATCAGGATCTAAGGTTTACCATTAATTTTAGACAAATTTTTAAGTAAGAACATGATACAAAATTCAGTTTTAGAAGATCTTATAATTATCAAAGGAATGGTCAGTATTAAATAATAATTCAAACCTGGGAAAATATGTTGAGATCTTGTTATTTTGTATTTAAAATTTGTTTGGAATCAAAACCTTCCCCTGGTTGAGTTTTCTTAAGAAAATATATTTCACTCAAGCATTCAAATGAATCCTTATGATGTCCACCTGGGAAGAATTTTGGAGCTTTATCATGTTGGAATGAAGTTAGAGAAAGAAAGATATTGATACTTGAGGCTGGTAATGAAATGACAGAGAAGTTTAGATTCATTCAATAGAATATCATGGTAGGTCAAAGTTGGGAAAAAAGTTTTACTGATAATCATATGTGTGATCTAGAATTTGATGTTGGAGGGAAGTTTTTTGTATGAATATCTCCCTTAAGTAAGGTTATGAGATTTTGGAAGAAAGGGAAACTAAACACTAGGTATATTAGTACCTTTGAAATTCTTGATCATATTAGGATGGTAGCATATTACTTGGAAATTCCTCCAAATCTATCTCAATTACACAAAGTGTTCAATGTATCTCTCATTTGGAGGTACATACCCAACTGTTCACATATACTGAATTCAGAGGTCGTACCACTAGGGTAATATTTTTCTTATGAGGAACAACCAATTGAAATTATGGATCATATAGAGAAAGTTATAAAAAAAATACCACTCACAAGGTCAATGATTTTTTGAAGAAACCACAAATTAGATGAAGATACATGGGAACTTGAGGATATGATGAGGTATAATTATCCTCATTTGTTTGTATCGGAATGAAAAATTTCTAGGCTAAAATTAATTTTACGAGTGGTATAATGTAACAACCTATGTTTTTATGGACATTTTTTTGATTAAATTATAATTCTTTTATCTCTTGTGTTTAATGCTACACTAATTCATACTTTCATTATATGCTATACCAAGTTAATCTTGCGCTACAGGCGACACCAAATTGGCTTGTGATACACGCAACACTGAGTTTCTATGAATCATAATTTTATTGTTATAATTATTTAAATGAGATAGTTATAACCTAGTCATTAAACATATTGATATGAATATAAATAACTATTTTTAAAATATTATTGTTTTATATAAATAAAACATATTTATATTAAAGCATATAATTTTTGGTAAAGTCTTTATATGTTTGAAAATACTATTTTCTCAAATTAACTAATTTTAATGTCCTTCTATAAAAAATAATAAAATTAATTTTAGACACTTTTAGAAATTAAATTTCATAAAATAAAATTCTTTTTTAATTCATAATATCAAAATTATCTTAGGGTGAATCTTTTTAAATTTTCAGAATTTTTTTGAATGAATAGTGAAGAATACTGAATTTTAATTCTAAAACCTATTTTCATATAAATAATATATAGATATAAATTATATATTAAATTTTTTATAGTGTTTCATTAGATAATTTTTACATAAATTAATCAAATTTAGGTCATTATAATCAATTTCACTTTGAAATTGGATATTAAAACATTTCAAACCATTGAAAATCTTTTCTTTAAAAACCCAATTTGTCATCCCATACAAGAGATTAATTTTAAATTAATTTATTCAAATTACGTGATTATAATTTGGAAAAATTAATTCCAAATTTTTAATCAGTATAATTTCTAATTTCTAATAACATTAACTTGTTTTTTACCAAAAATATTATTAAAGGTGATTAAGATTAACCATAACTATTAAGAGAAAAATTAGATTAACAAATGACTAGACCTTAATATTAAGACCCAAAATGACCTAGAAAATTATCTAAAATAAATTGTATATTAATATTTATACCCTATAATCCCTTTTATAGGTTTTTACCATTATTGGATCCACTTTACATGGGAAAAATGTGGTTGGAATTCCCTTTTCAAAAATTCACAAGAATGTCACTCTTGCTCCACTCTAACAAGTCAATCACCCCTCCCAATTATTCACACCAATAATGAACTTTTTATAAGACACCCTATACAAAAATATCCTTCCAAATCCAATAAATTTATCCTAGAATCCTCCCTTTGGGAATAAATCCAAACAAGGAATCCTTTTGGTGCAAACTAAGAGGAGTTATCCAAAGAAGATGTAACATCCTTCCTTGAGTTCCTTTGTTTTACTTTCACTATACACCCCCTAAAATCTACTTATTATTTAATTATATAATCACAAAATTATCCTAAGTATACTAATAGATTTTTATTATATGTTTTTTATCTACACTTACACACATTTCTATCCAATGGTCATGAACTTACTGTTCATGTGTATAGAAGACTACCACCTCACGAAACGATGTTGTTCTTTTTTCATTTACCACCTTCCATGGGTGGGAATTATGTTGTAAAATATATTTTTATATGATATTTATTATATTTATTATGTATTTATAATTATTTAATTATTATATAAAACATAAATTCATGATTTCCATTTTGTGTAAGTACGAAAACTTCACTTGTGAACGTGTGGACTACCGCCTCCTCAAAGCGATGTGATTTATTCACACATTACATGGAATGAATTAAGGATGGGTTTAATAAAATTATATGATAAATATGACATAATAATTTTACTATAATGATATTATATATATACACATACATTTCATTAAATTTATTTCATTCAATACGAAAATAAAATAGAAATATCGTTCATGCATACATACGGTCTATCGTCTCCATGAACGATGTATTTCATTTTATATTTATATATTTTATAGATTATCATAAATATTTATATAATAAATATATATTATATTTATATAATTTTTTATATTTTGGAAATAATTAAGTCATGATCTAAATAATAGGATAAAGAATAATAAGTCAAAACATGTATGAAAAACAAAGCGGATATTACCTAAAGTGTAACATTAACATTAAATTGTTAATAAAAATGTAATATGATGTCATAATAAAATAAAATATGGTATTATATATTAGAATATGTTTATTTAAAATATTTATAATAAACATATATTTATTATACATGATTTTTTATGAGTACGACGTCAGTCAATACATAAGGTAAGAGAATTTCATCTCATATTTTCTTTCCGTGAGATGCATGCCATATTCACCACTCATTTATTTTATGTGGTGTATATACTTACCTTGAATATATTATATGACTAATATCCTTAAATTTATTTTTATTTAAATATCCATTGAATTATATCTTTTTCATGTGGTTTTACGTTTCAAAAGATACCAAATCAGTTAGGTGGTTTTGTCTCAATTTTCCTTCTTTGAGGAACATGTTTTGTTCTGCACCTGTATTATTTTATGAGGTGTATATACTTCCATTTGACATGTTATATCATGAATATATTTATTATAATTATATTTTAAATTTCATTTAATGTTATTTTCTTACATGAGAATTATTATTAAAATCTGTCAATTGGTAAGAGTTTATTGCAAAAATCACGTCGTTGTTCAGGATTATTTATGATTATTCTTCCATTGATGAATTATTATAATCCATATATTAATAAAAATCAAGAATATTATTCAACTCGATTTATTCATGATTTATTAATTTTAACACCCTTATATTTTTATAAGAATTTATTTTTACTTTTTAAACCATATTTCTTTGATGTCTTGTGTTATACGCAACACTAGCTTAACTTGCGTGACATGCAACAATGAGTTTCTATGGAACATCATTTTTTTATTATTTAAATAATATAATAACATAAATATTAAATTATTAATTAGTAATAGTGTTAAATAACTTATTAAATTATAGGTTTGATAAAATGAATTTATTATTTACCAATTATTTAAAAACAAAAATACATACCAACTAAATATAAGGGTAATATTTTTATTTTTTTGCTTCTAAAGTCATTTTTTATTAATAATTTAAATTAATTACAATTTGTGAATGATATTAATGAAATATATATGATATATATTCAATGAAATATTTTTTATATCCATAGAATATATTTTATAGGTATAAGATAATAACCAACCCAATTTTAGGCATAAAAACCTATATATTTCTAAAAGGGTATTTTACTGCCTTTTAATAGAGAACCCATATTAAATGAAATTGTTGAAACTTTTATAATTTTTTTATTACAATATAAACTTCTTATTTTATAGAAATATATAAAAATTTACTTTTGGTATATTTTTGTTACTTTTTTGGTAAGTTTCATGTTTTAATGAATAGTGAAATACAATTTTTCATTAAAGATAATCTATTATCTTTTCAAGTATTTACAAGGTCAAATTATCTTTTGAATTAGTTTTAAATTTTAATTAGTTTATTTTAAATTAAAATATTAAAATTATTGTTTATTAAAATTATTTCATAGAATATTGTTTTTTTAAAAAATTTAATGTTTTAAAATGACATTTTTTGAAAAACTGTTTTTCATGACATTTTACCTATTTTATATTAAATTGAATTCTATAGCTTCTATGTTGTGAATTTTTTAAAATTGATTCCAAAATTACATTCATTAGGTCCAAATTTAGTAAATAGGTTCCATTTTTTCAAAATGAATAGTAACCATGGAAAATTTTATTACCACGGTAAAGGGTAAATTAGATAATTTTGGTTAAAAATAAATTTATAAAGACTCTGAAATGACCCTAAAAAATGAAAAAAATTTATTGGATGAATTAAATTAGACCCTTAACACATAATAATTTAAATTGAGTATTATAATGTACAATTTTCCATGAAAATGACTAATATATTATTTAAATCAAAGAAAGACAAAAAATGTCATTTTTTTTCTTTAATATCTCTTATATGTCCACATGAGAAAAATGAGTGTGATGAAAAAATATCAATGTCAATTTTTAACTGAATAAAAATATATTTATGTTATAGATTTATTTTTTATATTTTGATCCACTTAGTTGAAATTGTGATATTTATAATATTTTATTTAATAAAGATTTAAAGAATTCACATTCAAGTTTAAAATAATATATCATTTTTAATATATGGATATAAAATGGATATATTCTGCTATAAATATTATTCTGAAAGTTAAAATCAACATATCATCATCATAGTAATTTATTTTTAAGTTTTAGTTAACAAACAAGTATATTAAATTATTACTCAACACTAAGGTAATAATTATTTTATTAATTGAAATATCAAAGAAATATTATTAAAAATATTAAAATAAATATTATTATATATAATTAATTTATTAAAATAATTTTCATTGTTACCTTTACCCCTTGGGGATATAATAAAATGTTTTTATAGAAGTTAAATTTTCATATTGATATTTTTAAAAATCCAATAAATGAATAGTGTCGAAATTGAAATTATCGATATTTTATCTAAATAATATTTTATTAAAATATTTAAAAAAATTAAACATTTATAAAAATACCAAATAATTATTATAAGGTATAATTTTTTTTCATTGTTATTTATGGTCTAATTGAAATAAAATAAAGAAAAATTATAGTCTTTTAATATTGAAAAAGTCATTACCTTTGTTATAATTATAATATATTAACTAAGGGTTAATCTAGATGATAAGGTTTAAATTAATACCAAAAATTGCCTAAAATATATTTTTTGATTATATTAAAACCTTATACCAAATAATATTCTAATATATTACATTTTGGTTATATTTGGAGTGAGACTAAATTTATTATAAATTAATATTTTTAGAAATTCCAATGGTTCCCTCTACCTCAATTATAAATGGGCACCTCCTCCCTCATTTCTTCACAACTCATTGAGCCTTAAATATCATCAATACCCTTACTATTTAACTTTTAAACATCCCTATACACATTCTAGAGGTTCTTTTATTCTCAAAAGTCCAACTCTAGTGTCCCTAAGAGGAGAGCTGGAGGGAGCTCACCGAAGAAGATGTAATCTCCTTTACCGACTCTCTCATGATCATTTCTTCTCCTACTTTCTCTTACCATGTTATTTAAATTTTAATGTAATAAATATAGTAAAAAATATATACTGAGATTTTATTAGGATTATTTAACAACCATATTCCACCTTCTATACATCCTATGAAAAACAAAATCATCACACGTTTGTACGTACGACCTACCATCTCCACACTGTGGTGTAATATGTTTTTTATCACCAATTTAATTAGATGAGTATAATGATGGAAATAATAATTATATATGATTATTTATACATTATATTTATTTTGGATCAAAAAATATACCATGTAATTCCTTACATTTTCACAATTAAGGAAATGATATCATCACTCATGCGTACGTACGGCCTACTGTCTCCACGACACGATGCGATTCATATTCCAAAATCACCATTAAATATTGATTATATAAATTTATATAATATATAAATATTTTATACAATCAATTAATATAATTATTGAAAATAAAAGACTATATCCTATGCACATGAACCAGGACTTATACAACAAAACATGTATAGGGAAATATAAGCAATTAACACCTTAAAGAAGAATTAAAATGAAATATTATTAAACGGGTGAAAATATGATCATATATGATATCATAAATTTAAATATGGTTCTACAATATGTTAATAACAATATTTAATCCACTATATAGAAGTTTATTATATGTACAAAGTAACCCAGACTTAAGGTAAGGGATAATTTTGCAATCTCATTATTATCTGAGATTGTTTATACATAAGTATTTACTAGGGTATATTTATAATCCATGTAAATTTTAGTTAAAAATGTATTTAAAAATATTATTAATATTATTATATAATTTTTTAAAGTCATTTTTACCTATTTTTTAGTTTTTACTAAAAGGTTTGAAAGGAATATTTTTTCGTTCTCTCTTTTAGTTACTTTTTGACTTGTCTGGAAAAAGTATGAGAAGAATGGTTTCTTTTAACTTTTATGACATGAATGAATTTTTATACTTTCATGTCACCTTATATCCTTTAATATTAACTTACAATCTTATAAGTTTATTTTTGATGAAAATATTCTTTAAAACTTGAGATGAATTTTAAGAAAAGAAAACATTTTCATATAAGAAAGGATATTTTACTCAAGAATTATTTTCAAACAATATCTACAAATTATTTTCCATCTAAGATAATATTATTTTCTTATTACATGTTATTTAATAGAGATATGATTCAAGTATTCTATCCCTATTATTCTTATCATTTTATTATATTTTTGATGAAATGATATTTATGAAAACCATTTATTTTTCATGGATTATGATACGGTGGAATGATGTTTATGAAACCCATTTTATTCCATAGAAAATGATATGAAGAAAAATTTATGTTTTTTTGGCACACATATGTATGGTTTTTAGTATGTGAATGGTGGGAACTATATCTCCCTCCAATTCATTAGGTATATATTTATATCTCATGAGATAGATAGAGTTGGAACAAGAAATTATTTCATGATGAAGATGCTGGGGTGGAGCAGTACCAAGTAGTTAGTCTGGGTTGTATATAATGTTTGAAGCCTACAGGAAATGAATTCCTCTAAGGCCTAAGTGCCTTGTAATTTTTATTCATACATGCCTTGTAAGGGTTCCACCTCATCCCTTGAAAGGTGGATTACCAAAAATAAATAAAAAAATGAAGGCCTTTGGTCCATTGGAGGAGTAACACAGGGTTGAAACAATAAGTAAATCAAATTCAGTAATATAGTGATGGAATGAAGAGTGAACTCGATTTAGTAATGGAATTTGTACACTATAACGGTCTTATAAATGAGACTTGGATAATATGGAAAGGATTTTATATTATTATATGTATTCCACAAATTTCATGTCTTATGTTATTCCCTTTGGGAATCTGTTCATAGATTATTTATAAATTTCAATAATTTATCCCATGACATGCTATTATGATCCGTGATATGAAATACTAAATTTTCAAATGTTATGTTTATTATTTGATTCCTTATGATTATGATATGATTTACATCTCCTTTTTTTACCCTTACTGAGCATTTAAGCTCACCCTTTCTTTTTCCCCCAAGTTATAAAAAATGGTTTTAGGTAGGAGTAATAAAGAGGATGATCTTTGTGGGAAAATTGAAAGTATTTTTCTAGACATGAAGTTTGTGTTCTAAGTTTCAAAATTCACTAAACTAATATGATATTTGGGTGTGTGTTTCTTCTTGAATGTCCCAAAGGCTTTATTTTTATTTATTTTTTTGGATAATAAAACTTTTTAATGGTTGTTGATGAACCCTACACGACTCATAGGCCCAAGGAAAAGTGACCATACACAACCCAATACTTGACCTTAAAGGCCCAAGACTAGACACACTTGAAGAAAACCCTCCCCAGCATCTTAATCTTGAAAGCACCTAGCTCCCCACCTCGCATGGATGGTCGACTAGAATTTCCCCATGAAAAGATGCACGGTGCATAGTCCCAATGGCAGTTTCCATACCATCTCATTCTTCCAATATGGTTATCACTACTCTGGTGGTTTCTATTTTTTCTATGAATCCTCTTCTAGGCCAACTTTTGTGTGGTCTTCCCATGGTTTTTAGTCTTTTCTATGGCCCAAAAACCATGTGGCCCTAAGGCTCTATAACCCAAAGGCCATGTCGCCTAAAGGCATTTGTTGTCCCAAAGGCCATTTGGGTGTCTGTTTTTTTATTCTAAAAAAGTGATGTAATATCCTTGTGTGTAAATATTGTGTCATTATAGTTTCCATCAGAGTGAAGTTTTAGTTAAGCTTTGGAAACTAGAATGTAAAAAACTTTAGTGAGATCTGTGGATACTTTTTTAAGGATATTTCTAGGGATATCCCTAAGGATAAGTCTAAGTATAGGTTACAATCCTAGAATTTTGGCAATGATCTTGGATAACATAGGATTTAACCTAATATGATAGGGATTGAAAGTAATTTCTCTTGATTCTGTGGTTTTATCAGTTCTTTATTATCACTCATACTATTCTTTTTTTAATCAATGGCTGGAACTCAAAGGAACCATGTTAATGATGAATTCAATGGGAAATGAAATGATTTTCCTCCTAAATAACTGAATTTCATGTGATCTAGAGTGAAATATATTATCACTATACTCACATAAGATATGAATCATGATGGAATTCCAAATTTGAAAATGGGGGAACAATATTATATTGATTCATTCATGAGACAACACCCACCTTATTTTAGTGGGTCTTCTGATCCACTAGTTGCTGAACAATGAATTGGTACAACTGAAAATATATTTTTGGTTTACCAGTGTTCAGAACATGAGAAATTCATCTTGGAAGTCTATCATTTGGAAGGTAAAGCGGATCAATGGTGTAATCTCATCATGAATAGAAGGAAACAAGCAGAAATTGACTCCATGAAATGGGAAAATTTCAATAAATTAATTTTCAATAAGTACTTTACTCATATTATTTTTATGAATATGGAAACATAATTCCTTGATCTTAAGTAAAAGGATGAATAATTCATTGGTACTTATGAGGAAAATTTCCCATGATTTACAACGTACACTTTTGGTATTATCAACAAACCTGAAAGTAAGGTTGGTTGATTATTTTGTGGATTAAAACGAAGTATTCAAGGGGAACTAACCATAATATACTTCAATAGCTATAAATAGATTGTACATTGTTCTATCAAGGTATAAATGGTAGTTTTAGTTACATATCAATCTCATGGTTTTTTCAAGAAATAGAAGATTTATTTTAAGCGAAAATATAAAAACCATGTTTAAAAGAAGATGATCATTTATTTATGCTCAAAGAGTGGAAAGAAGGATGGTTTAGAATTTATTAAGGGGACTAGTAAATGTTTCAAGTGTCTTAAATAAGTTCATTATGAAATATACTATAGAAATGATGGGAAAAAGATATCCAATGATGTGAATTTAGAAAAGGATACACAGAATGCACATCCCACACTTCAATGTTTGAAGTGAAAATAAAATGGTAATTATGCTAACTAATTCCCTAATACAAGATTTATCAATGATGATCAATATAAGAAACCTCATATGTCCAAAGATAGAGAAAAATCACATGTGATCACTATTATCTATGTAGATTATGACAACAAAGAAATGGAATGATTGGGTGTTTATGTAATGGAATTCTAGAATAATGCTGTAAAATTACATTTATGGTATTATGGAATATTGAAATATCTATCTATTGGCCCAATGTAGTTTTTTCATAATTATTTTAGATAATATTATGAATAGTACCAGTAACCATGAAAACTGATCGAGATATTTATAGAAAACACATGTAATGATAACCCTTAATATGTGAATAATATTGGAATAATAAAATGAAGATATATTTGATGGTATTAATGAACTTTGGCATGATATGATGAAAATTTGTTTTATAATATCCTTGGTTGTTTTTATAGAATTTTTGGATTTTTGGTATGAAGAAATAATTAGCTTTTGAAAGAATGAATGTTTTCAATAAATTTTTATGTTAATTTAGATTCTTACCATGTTTCAAAAGATTATATGATAATAGTCTTCACTTGTTTAGTATGTAACAAATAAGAGTTACTTTATGATATATAGGAGATCGATGCAAAGTTTTTACCTTATTTCTAATGTTTTGGACTTTTATCTTTTTAAAGGGTTTTAAGGTTAACATTTTTTGGAATGGTTTAAGTTAATCTTCGGATGACATTTTTAGAGATTAATGTATTATATCACCATGGGGCGATTTAAACATACTGGATAACTTGTTCTAACCCTTTTTTCTAATAAAGATAGATGGAATTACCTATAATTATATTTTTGGATCTCATGATCCACTAATGCATTATGAATGACAAATCCACCTTCATTTTTTTGGAATAATAGATGAAGTGTAAATTGATCAAGGAACAATAAAGGATGAGGTTGTCTTGAAATCAGGTAAGTACATATTCACATGAAATTTTTTCAACTCAAGAGAAAGGATATTGAAAACAAAAATTTTATCCAAGTAAATTCTTTTCTAATAAATCAAATGGTCCCTTAGATCATCACATATTTATGTCTTTGTGATTGTTAACTTTCTCATGATCGTGTTCTCTATTAATATCCATCAGAACATGATGGTTTTATTTATCTTCCATGTCAATGTTTTCACTTTCCACCAACGTTTTACTTTGATGAAACTTAGTTATGAGTTACTTTATTGAACCATTATGTTCTTAACTTTCCTTCTTAAAAGGAAGTTTTAGTATTTGTTTTTACGATGTGGGTTTCTATGAACGAAACTTTCAAGTATTAAACCTTTTATAACCCAGATAAATTTCAAGGGATAAATTCATTTGGAGGGGGGGTAGAATATACCACCCCCATATTTTAATAAAATAGATTTTTTTTTATTTTAAAACCATTTGATTTTTTTGTTGTCTTGCATTACACGTAACACATGCTTAGCTTGCATTACACACAACACTGAGTTTATATGGAAAATAATTTTACTATTATTTAAATAAGATAACAACCTAGACATTAAATTAGTAGTTATGAATATTATTAACTAAAATAATAAAATATATCATTTATAAGATGAATTTATTATTTACTAATTACTTAGAAATGTAAATTGATACAAGTAGAATATAGCAATATTTTTATTTTTATGCTCTGAAAGTCATTTTTTCTTAATAAATTAAATTAATTACAATTAGTGAATGACATTAATGAAATATATATGATATATATTCAATAAAATATTTTTTTATATCCATACAATATATTTTGTAGGTATAAGATAAGAACCAACCCAATTCTATGCATAAAAATCTATATTTTTTGAAAAGGGTAATTTTATCACCTTTTAATGGAGAACCCATTTTAAATGTAATTTTTGAAACTTTTATAATTTTAATGTTAAAAATTAAAATTATTATTTAAAATAGGGATATAAAAAATTAATTTGGTGAATTGTTTGGTATTTTTCTAGTAAGTTTCATGTTTTAATGAATAGTGAAATAAATATTTTTGTTAAAGAAACTATATTTCCTTTCAAAGTATTTATAAGTTCAAATTATGTTTTCATATAGTGTTAAATTTTAAATAGTAATTTTTAATTTAATATAGTAAAATTATGGCCTCTGAAAATTATTTTATATATTACGTTGTTATGAAAACATTTAATCTTTTAAAAGGACATTTTTTCAAAAAACTATTTTTTATTCTATTTTACCGATTTTATTTTTAATTAATTTCTAAAATTTATTTGTTTTTAATTTTGAAAAATGGATTCCAAAATTGTATTAATAAGTTCCAAATTTAGTAAATGAGTACCTTTTATTTTTTACCTATATGAATAGTAAGAATGGTAAATTTTCTTACCATGGTAATGGGTACATTAGGTAATTTAGGTTAAAAATAAAATTATAAAGACTATAAAATGACCCTAAAAAGGAAAATATTTTATTGGATAATTGAAATTATACCCTTAACACATAAGAATCTAAATTAGTTCATTAAATGGATTCTTTTCTATGAAAATGAATTATATAATATTTAAATCAAAGAAACACAAAAATATCATTTTCTTTGTCTTTAATATCTCTTATGTGTCCACATGGGGATAAATGAGTATTATGAACGAATATAATTGTCAATTTTTAACTTAATAAATATATGTTCATGGTATAAATTTATTTTTGACGTTTTTAGCCTCTTAGATGAAATTATGATATTTATAATATTTTATTTAAAAAAATTAAAGATGTAACATCCATGCTTTAAATAATATATAATTTTTAATTTAGGGAAATAAAATAGTTATTTTAACACCTCGAGATTTTAGGAATTATTTTTTTCAAATTAATTTATCTTTTCAAAATTATTTTTCATTTCACATGACACTCGAAATAGTTATATATATATATATATATTAAAACACTAATTCAAACATTCCATTCACATGAAATACCAACTTGGTTTGTGCTACATGCAATACCAACTTTTCTTGCACTATAAGCAACAACGACTTGGCGTACAATGCACGCAACACTGAGTTTCTACAAAACATCTCTTTTTATTATTTTAAATATTTAAATAAGATAATTATAACCTAGATATTAAACATAATAATTTTAATAGTAATAAATACTTTTAAAATGTTTTTATAATTGTTTTATATAAATAAAACATATTTATAACGAAAGATAATACGTAAAGTCATTTTTATATTTAAAAACACCATTTTCTAGAATAGACGACTTTTAATAATAAAATTAATTTTAGAAAAATTTAGAAATTGAATTGGATAAAATAAACTATATTTTTGAATTCATTATGTCAATATTATATTAGGGAGATTTTTAGGGATTATCCTGAGAAACATCATTTTTTGAGGAATAGTGAAAATTACTGCATTTTAGTTAAAAAACCTTTTCGTTTAAATAATTTCTAATGATAAATTATATTTTAAATTTGTTTTAGAGTTAAATTATATCAATTATACATAAATTTATACAATTAAGTTCATTATAATCAATTTTACTTACAAATTAAATATAAAAACTTAACAAACATTTGTATGTTTTTCTAATATAAAAACCCGTTATTTCGCCCCGTCTATGGGAGCAGCGTTAATCATAATTTTCCCTGTTTTGTGATTATAATATTGAAAATCAGACATATATGGATTTAATTAGTATGACATTTTTGGTCTAATAAGATCAGCTTAATATTTTAACCAAAATTATTAGTGAATGTGATTAAAATTAATTATGGTGATTAAGGAACGATTAAGCTTAATAAGGGACTAAACCTTAATATAAAGGACATAAAATCTGTCCAAAAGCCATTGGTTGCCAAAATTTTTCCATTTCCCCACTTGTTTTAAAATATATGGGTTATTGAGATATTATTAAATGGAAGTTCCCTATAAAAAAGGGTAAGTAAGGAAAAAGATAAAAAGGGAACTTTCCTTACCTTTAACATTTATAAAACTTTGAGATGTATATAAAACATCATATTTTTGGTATATATATATCATTTTTAAAGATATATGGGTTATTACTGTCATAATAAATTATCAATAATTTTTATAGATGGTTTTGGTACTTAAAATTCTTATGAAATGTCAATATAATGATTATTTAGTAAATAATTAACTAAAATAAATCATACTATAAATATTAAAAGTTAAATTAATTTATTGAATTATTATATTTATTTATTTGGGTAAATTAATATATTATTTTACACACATTTAAACCTAATATATTTTAATTCCAATATAATATTGATATTTTAAAATTTTCATTAAATAAATAATGTCAAAATAGATATTACTGTTATTTTAATATAAATGAATCTTATAAAATGATTTAAAAATGATAAAAATAATATATTATGTAAATTGGATTTTAAGTGTTAATATATATTAAATATGTTATATTAATGGAATAATTTATCTTTTATAATTAACATATTGACCCGTAATATGTATGTAAGTTGTTTTGACGGTCTGGGTTCAATCAGCATTTTAGCACGTCACATGCGACTGTATTAAAATAAATTTAAAAAACAAATGAGATTTAAATTTTTTAAATTAGTTTAAATTTTAATAATTAATTATATATATATTTTCTAATAAATCTCATCTTAATTTAGTCTTAATGTTTAAGTTAATTATATTAGAAAACTAGATGCTTTAATAAAACCCAAAATGATAAAATAGGGGAATCTTAGAAGTTGAGGAAACAAATAATTAATATACACATTTTTTTTGTAGATATGTTATTTTTTACCATTATTCTAAATTAATACATTATTTTTACATGTTTTTAGAGACTTTAGTTAAGACAGAGAACCCATTATTGAATATCTTTTGGTATTTACAAAAGTGCGACTCCACCTCCACTATAAAAGGCAAGCACTCTACCCCTTCCTCACACCTCTAAAACATTTTAATTTAATCCAAGATCTACCTAAGTAGCCTAAAAACAATATTAACTTCTACCTTGAAGCTTAATTTTTGGTAGAAAACTTCTAAAGGAAGCCTTTTGTCATAAATGAAAAGGAGTTACCCGATTAAGAGGTAGCATCTTCTCTCAAGCTCCTTTGTTTATTTTCCTTCTACACCCCTACACTATCTTTATTTCCTTATTGTGTGAAAAAATAATTATCCACCATATATTATGATTTTATTATTCCAAGGTTATTACCTAAACTTACACACACCTCCATCTAATCGATGTTTAACATATTGTTTCTGTGTATGGAGAACTATTGCCTTACGAAATGATGATTGTTCATTTATTCTTTACCACCAATCATGGTGGCCATTATGATGGAAAATATATTTATATATGTCACATATTATATTTAATGTGTATTTAAATTTATTTATTCCTTTTACAACACACATCTATTTACTTTCCATTATATGTTAATATGATAATCTCGTTTGAGGAAGTGTGGACTACCGCCCCCTCAAAGCAATGTGATTCATTCACACACCACATGGAATTTATTAAGGATGGTTTTAATGATATTATATTATATATATAATATATTAAATATAATGGAATAATTATACACATACACACACAGATATATATGTGTGTGTGTGTGTGTGTGTGTAATTTACACACTTTCTTTCAATACGGCAATAAAAACAGAAAACAACGTTCATGCGGCTTACAGTATCCATAAATGGTGTATTCAATTACATAATTTAGTATGATATAGATTATTATAATTTAAATATAATGGATATAACTAATATTTATATCATTTTATACATTCTTGAATCATGATATATGTATAAGTATCAATGATATAACAAATTAGGATACATGCGAAGAACAAAGTGAGTATTACATGAAATGAAACCTTAACGTAAGATCATTAACAGGAGGGTAAAATAAAGTTATAATAAAACCATATATGGTAATAGATATAATAATATTTTTTTTAAATATGTATAACAGGTACGGAGAGAGTCAAGACACAAGGTAAGGGGATTTCATCTCATATTTAATTTCTGTGAGATACAAGCTATGTTCTCCACTCGTTCATTTTTTATGGTGTATGTATTTCATGTGATTTTATTCTATTTATATTGTAAGTAAATTTATAGGTATATACATCCCCATTTATGATACTTATTTCATGGGTTTTAAGTTTCAAGAGTTACTAAATTGGTATAAATGTTTTGTCTCAATTTGCCTTCTTTGAGACTCATGATTTATTATGCACCTAAACTCTTTTTAGGGGTGAATATACTTTCATTTTAAATACCATATCATGAATAGAAATATTTACATGATATTATATGATTCATGTAATTTCCTTCGCTTACATGGAGAACATGATCCCAATATACCAATTTATAATATTTTATTGACACAATCTCATTGCTTTTCGAGATTGTTTATGTTTATGCCTCCTTTGATGAAATCTGTTGATCCATCTCTCAATAATATTCATGAGTTTCCTTATACTATTTTATTTCATTATATACTCATATATTGGTTCCATTTTATACTATTTATTATATAAGATAGTTAAGAAAGTATTTTTAGGAAATCCTTACTTTACCATCTCTTCGGTTGGAAATATATATTTTCTAAAAAGAGTTTCCAAGAATATTATTCCATTAACCTATAATATATAAAAGAAAATTTTAACCTTTTTTTATTTTTCTAATATCTTCAATGGAATATTATTATCTATTTTTAAACAAGGAACTTTTAAATATTTCTTATCGTGTAAAAGGAATATTCTTTTGACCCTGTAAAACATGTACGGATTTACCGACCATCATTTCTTCAAAGCTACCTTCACATTGTTAAAAAATTTAATCTTTAAGAAAATGTTTTTAAAAGAAATTTTCAAGGAATATTTTTTGAAAATGGTTTTAAAATTATTTTATATTGTTTCATGGATAAATATTTTCAAAATGTTTTTAAGTCTTATTTACCAGTTTTCAACGTATTTTCAAATAAATGGTTTTAAAAACATTTTCAAGATTTCTTTAAAATTTTTCAAGTGTTTTAAAAGAAGAAAGGTTTTTAAAATGTTTTGAATCTTATTTTAAAATATTTCAAGTAAGAAGGTTTTCAAAGTGATTTCATGGATTATTTATAATTTTTCAAGGTATTTTTGAAGAAAATGGGTTTCAAATGGTTATATGTATTAAAAAACCTTTTTAAAAAAGGAAATGAAATTTTATTAAAGAAGTATTTTTAAAAGATCTTTAAAAATTATTTCCCATATAATATAACATCCATTGGTTTTACTCATGCCTTTAAGGGGAAATTATTCAATGTTTCCATTTATATTCTTTATTTTAATGGATTATGTTTTGATGACATGATGTTATGAAACCCATTTCTCTTTCATAGGTTATATTCTTTTTAAACCTACTTATTTTCAAGGGTTATGTTTATGATGAAATGATTATGAAACCTATCTATTTACATAGGTTATTATATGTTTACTTTTTTAGGATACCCATTTCATTTCATGGGTTATGATATGTTCATTTATGATCTTGTGGAACATGTATGTATTACTTCATTATGTGATGTGTGGGACCTATATCTTCCTAAAATGCATCAGTTAATGTTTTATATCTCATGAGATAGACTAAGATGGTATGAGAAGTGAACTCATGCTACTATTATGGTCTTGATAATGAACCTTGACTACAATGATGGTCATGGGAGTGAACCATGACTACTAAGATGGTTTGAGGAGTGAACTAATGCTACTATTATGGCCATGGGAGTGAACCATGACTACTATGATGGTACGGGGAGTGAACCCATACTACTAAGATGGTATTGGTTGCAATACCTTGGCTACTATGGAAATCATTATATGGTTATGTGTTTACCTCAATTCTATGTCTTATTCCTATCTTATTCTTCCATTGAATTTTCTATTTATTTTATATGATTAATGTATTACGACCTACCAATATTTATTCCATGATTTCAGTTATGATATTTGATATGCAAGGTATGATCTTCTATTTACAACATCATGTTCTCGTACCCTTATCCTCATGTGTATTCTTATATGTCTCCCTTGTTTACCCTTACTAAGAATTTGATCTCACCCCTTTTATGTTTCCTTTACCCTGGGTTATGATGATATGTATTATGTTTGATATGTTTAATAATGGTTCTATCCAAGAAGAACCTAGTGAGAAATTATGTAGCCCACATATGTACCAATTTTTATGTTTCCAAATGCACATTACCAACTACGGTCTTTGGGAATATATTTTTATAATTCGTAAGTATTCTACCAAAGTTTTGTAATGTCGATGTTTTTAAATAGAGGGTCGCTATAGTTGGTATCATAGAAAAGGCATAGTTAACATTTGGAAACTAGGATGATAAAACCTTAGTGATATCCCTAGGTATATTTACAAGTATATTTCTAGGGATGTATCTAATTATAAGTATAAGGATGAGTTAACATTTATGAAAATGTCCAAGAATTTTGGAATAGGATAGAGTGAGTAGTTTCCTAGGAATACATCCATGTCTGGATACTATAATTGGATGTGACTCTAGCACAGATTCACCTTGGGGTAACAACTTTGGGAGCTTTACTTAGGGTAATTTGGTACATAACAATGGGTCTTGCTGCAAACCTGATTTGACACTCTTAGGGGATATGATTCGGGAATTCATATACTTCTCATGAACCATCCCAAATAATTTAGATATGAGTTATCTATGAATAACCTAGGAAAACATGTGGTGTCATAGATTATGGAAGGTTTCATGATTTATAAATCCTATAGGTAATTATTTTCATTAATATGTCGTTTTCTGCTATGGTAAGTAATGCTCACACTATGCTTCTGGTTTTAGTCAATGGGGGGAACCAAAAGGAACTTGATTAATGTGAATGTGATGGAATATTTTTTGATGAGTAGTCAAGTTGGGTGATCACTGGAGTGAAAGATGTCGTGATCATGACTAATATGTATTCACAGAACATAATTAACAATTTTTACCTTAACCAACTCTTGGACTCACCATGGAAGAGAAAGAAGGAGTTCCCTTAGAGTTCAGGTATTGGAGAACATAGAGGAAAGAAGATTCAGTTTCCTTTATGTCAAGAATGTGGAAATAATCACCTAAGTGAATGTATTATAGGAACAAGAAGGCATTTTGATTGTGGAAAAAATGGAAGCAAATCAAGTGACTGTAAGGGAAAATGAAGAGTTTTTTTAACAAAATGGATTCGAATTTCAGCCTCTCTAGGTCATCAAAAAAGGTTAAGTGTTTTAAGTGTGGAGAATATAGTCATTATGAAACCCAAAGTCCCAAGAGGAATGTTCCTAAAGATAATAAACAAGGTGGTGTAAGTAATGGTTAAATTTTTGATGATGACAAGACTACATGAAGAAATGTAAAATAAAAGAGTTATTATTTTTAATGGATGAAGGATTAAGTAATATAAGTATTTTTTTATTTGGATTCCCTAATTAAGAATGGTTAATTGTGTATGGATTGTTTAGTTTATGTTTTTTTAAGGATTCACAATAATATTTGAATTCTCACAATGGACTAGAAAGGTTATATCCTAAAATTTAAAATTTTGACTAAGGGAAGGTAACCCTTAACATTTTCTTTATGTCATGATAGTGTTGTATGGATAAAGATTTGTGGGATATGATAAGTAAATTAGACAGTACTAATTACCTTAGAACTAAGTAAGGACCTATTTAAAGGTGATTTATTCTATCACTAATGAAGTTTACAGCATTTTTGGAATTAAGGATTAAACCAAATATACTTTGGAATGAGGAAGCACTAATTTTTCTAAAAGTATTTATAGTAATTGAAGTTGTTACCAAGTTTCAAGAGAATATATAATTATATTATTCACAAGTTTGGAACATAAAAACCAAGATATAATTTGTGTTATACATGGGAATCATTGTTAATCTGATTTTGTGACTCTCTTTCTAAAGTTTTATATTTTCACCACAGAGAATCGGTTATAAGGTTAACCGTCCATGAAAATTTCAAGTAAAACTTCAGAAAAAGTGTTTGTGCATTGTTTTTATGTTGAAAAACTTGGTTAAAAGGATAATAGGTGATTAACCTTATTTTAAATATTTTCTTATTATATATTATATTATTTTGGTTTTAAAAAATGACATCATGTATGTCAGGTGACAACCAATGAAGTCTGGAAATGCCGCAGGTCTTGAACCCATGACTGAATGACGATAAGGGTTTCACACCTACCATTGGCCGACGTGATGTGTTGGTTAATGTATATTTATTTGTAATGAATTTATTATGAATTGTTAGTGTTAATTTTTATAGATTAATGCATGTTTTTTAAGAGATAAATAGTTAGACTTTTCATTATTTTATGGGCCTTAAGATCTATTAAAATCATATTTTAGTGCTTTAATCATCAAATTTAGTTTATAGACATTCATTCCATGAGTTAATGGATTTATTAGAAATTTTATAAAGCATAACCCAAGAATGAAATTTTGTTTATATAAATTTATCAAGAATTACTCAACATTCTTAAGGTGATACAAAAAAATGTCATCTTAATACCTTAAATTCTCTTGAACCAATGGCTTTTGGAATTTTCACAGATTTATGACATTGAGGCCCCAAAAATTAATTTTATCATTCACATGTCTGTGATTGATGACTATAATCACTCCCTATAAATATTTATATTTTTCCTCCCTATCCAATCTTCATACCCAACCTATGTTCTCTAATATGGAAACCCGATTATATATTACTTTGGGTAACCCTTATAGTTCTAAATTTTTATTTTTAAGGTAATTTTTAGTATCCATATTTAAGATGTGGGTTTCAATGAATGAAACTTTAATTTATTAAACCTTTAATAATAAAGATTAATTTCTAGGGTGAAATTCATTTTATGGGGTGAATAATGTAACACCCCGAGTTTTCTTGATTTTTTTGAATTAATTTATCTTTTCAATATCATTTTTCATTTAAAATGACACTAAAAATAGTTCATATATATAAATATTAAAAAACTAGGTCAAACATTCCTTTCACATTTAATACCAAAATGGCTTGTGCTATATGCAATACCTACTTGGCTTGCACTATAAGCAACACCGACTTGGCCTATGATGCACACAACACAGAGTTTCTACCAAACATCTCTTTTTATTGTTTTAATTATTTAAATTAGATAATTATAAATTAGACATTAAACATATTAATATGAATAGTAATAACTAATTTTAAAATACGATTTATAAGTGTTTTATATAAATAAAACACATTGATAATGAACGATAATATTTTTGGTAAAGTCCTTTTTATGTTTAAAAACATTCTTTTCAGGAATGAGCGAATTTTAATAATAAAATTAATTTTAGAAATATTTAAAATTTTAATTGAATAAAATAAAATTCATTTTTTAATTCATAACATAAAAATTATATTAGGGTGAATTTTTGGGATATTTCTGAGAAACTTCATTTTTTTATGAAGAGTTAAAATTACTTCAATTTAGTTAAAAACTGAATTTTAATTTAAATAATTATTAATGATAAATTATATTTCATATTCGTTTTAGAGTCACCTTATATCATTTATACATATATTTATATAATTAAATTTAATATAATCAATTTTACTTTCAAATTGAATATAAAAACGTAACAAACATTTGAATGTTTTCTACTATAAAAAGTCATTATTTCGCCCCGTTTGCTTGATTAATGTTAATATTAATTTTCCCAATTCAGTGATTAGAATTTTTAAAATTATAAATACAAGGATGTAATTAGTATTATATTTTCAGTCTAATAATATCAAATTAATTTTTTGACCAAAATGATTAGTGAATGTGATTAAATTTAATTACGGCGATTAAGGTACGATTAAGCTTAATAAGAGACTAAATCTTAATATTAAGGAACAAAATGACTTGTAAACTTGTATAAAATCCATTGGTTTCCAAAATTGGACCATTTACCCACTTTTTTCTAAATATATGGGTTATTGGGATATTATTAAATGTAAGTTCTCTATAAAAAGGTTAAGGAAAAAAGACAAAAAGGGAACTTTCCTTACCTTTAACATTTATCAGACTTTGATATATTTAAAAATAATAATATTTTAGGTTATATATATCCTTTTGAAATATATATGGGTTATTTTTATCATAATGAACTATAAATAATTTTTATAGATGTTTTTGGTACTTAAAATGCTTAAGAAACTTCAATATAATGATTATTTAGTTAATAATTAACAAAAATAAATGATACAATAAAAATTAAAAGTGAAGATAACTGAATGAATTATAGTCTTTATTTATTTTTTAGAAGAATATATAATGTTAAAAACCTAAAAACATAATATATTTTAATTTCAATATAATATTTATATTTTAAAATTAGCATTAAATAAATAATGTTAAAATTGATATTGTAGTATTTTAATATAAATGAATCTTATAAAATGATTTAAAATCAATAAAAATCCTATATTCTACCAAGTGACTTGTAATTGTTAATATATATTAAATAATTTATATTAATGTAATAATTAATCTTTTATCATTAACATTTTTACCCATATTATGTAAATACGTTGTTAAGACGACCCGGGTTCAAGTTGCGTTTTAGCACGTCACCTGCGATTGTTTTAAAACTAATTTAAAGCAAAATTGGGATTTTATTTTTTAGAATTATATATAATGTTAATAATTAATTGAAAATAAATTTTCTAATAAATCTTAATTAAATTTAGTCTTATTGGTTAAATTAATTATATTATAAAACTAAACGCTTTAAAAAACAAAAATAATACAATTGGGGAATCATAGAAGTTAAGGAACCAAATAATTAAAATTCACATATTTTTGTATGTATGTGGTTTTTATATACCATTATTCTAATTTAATCCATTATTTTTTTTATTTTGGAGGAACTTTATGTAACACCCCAAGCTTCCACGGTACGTTTCCCTTTGAATAATGCAGTAACCTACATTATACGCAACATAGAGTTTTAACACACCAAGACCAATCAAACTAGCCATTATGAATACTAATACCCACTTTTTAAAATATTATAAAATTTATTTTTCAAAATGGACTTCATTTTTGAATTCTAAATACCTAAATTATCTTAGGGTGAATTTTTGGTATTTTTCTAAAAACTTTCAATTTTTGATGAATATTGAAAAACAATGTGTTATTGGTTAAAACCAACTTTTTATTTAAATAATTATTTATTTTATTTAAATTTAATTTATGTAAAAATATATACATTATATCTATATAATTCAATGTAATTCATTATAGTAATTTTATAATAAGTTTAGATATATAAAAATTTTATTGAACTTCTTACCGTCTTTTACCCACCTCCTAGGAGAATTTGAAAATTTGCATAAAACTTAATTTTACCTCTTTTTTGAGTTGAATTTCAAAAATTTGAGAGAAACAGTTAATATCAGTAAGTAAAATGTGGTTCAATATGTAACGACCAGAGTCCGGAGCCCCTCCACTGGTGCCCCGTACCCGGTGCGCCACATGACCTCAAGCGCGTTTCCCCAAACCCCAGAGGTTGCCGAGTAGCAGCGAGGGCCTTGGTGAGTCTGTGGGAAAACTATACCCTCATTCGGTAATGTATACAAGATAAGGAAACAACAATAAACAGCGGAAGCAGTAAACAACATGCATAACAACAGAAACCAAACAATGGAAGCAATGCAGATATATAACAATGATGACAATGATGCAGCAGGTACAAGTATCTAAGGAAAACAGCAACACAACAACGTGCTGAAATACAACGGAAACCAAGTGCAAAAGAAAAAAAAAGTAATATCCACAGCATCAAGAGCCACGGCTCAGTCCCATGCTCTCCAGCTCCTGATGTAGTCAAGATCCTGATGAAGAAGGGCGCTTGCCCTTATCTATACCTGCAGCAACATAGTTTTCTTGGGCCCAAAAGCATGGCCCAAACAGGGTGTGAGATACAATCCTAGTAGGCAATCACCCAAAGATTTGTGCCTAACAGTCAATGAATACATGGAAGTAAATAAACAAGAAGCAGTAAACAGGAAAGCACAAGCAGCTACAATCCACAGTTCTAACAAGTAAAGCACACAAGTAAGCAGTCTGCAAGAGGAAGAAAATAGGTAACCCTTTGGGTAGCTCTCATAGTCTAACCCCTATGGTTCAACCTCTAAGTACTAGCAACCCTCTGGGAAGCACACACAGTCTCACCCCTCTGGTTCAGCTATGTAATTAATCAGACTCTCTAGGGAAGCACTCACTGTCAATTCCCCCTATAGTCTCGTATCGTGGTAAAGGCTCTTTGGGGAAGCACTCAATGCCAATTCCCCCTGTGGCCCGTGTCGTGGATCTACAGACTCTCTGGGAAAGCACTCAATGTCAATTCCCCCTATAGTCTCGCATCGTAATTAAAAGACACTCTCTAGAATCCCTTTCGTCAATTCTCCCTTTGGTCTACTACTCTAGGTTCTCACAGTTCTGAGTATAACTAAACATTCTCAACGCGCGTGCAGCGTCCAATTAAACCTCAAGAACTACTTGGATAACAACTAAGGATCAATAGTAACAACAAAAGAGACAGCTCCACTATCCTATAACAAGTCATGGAAACTGGAAAAATGACTAACAGGAAAAAAAAGCATGGAAAAGCAACCTGAGCACAAAATAAATTACACTACTCACAAGAAATAACCTCCACTAATGAAACAAGAAAAGCAGGCAAAGAGCAGGGGGAAAACAAGAACACGCAATACCTCGTTCATGGGTATTGGTGGGATTTGCACATAATATCCATCAACTTTCTACAGAAAGGCACGAACCACCTACCTCGATCCTAGGAGATCAATATATGTGAACCTCGATGACATATTCCCCTTAGAATGACGTAGATCTGAGAAAACGCACAAAAACTTCATACCACGATAACTCAGAAACTAGGGGGAATCAAGAACCAAGGATAAAGCAGAAGGAAGAACTCACCATTTCAATTCCAATGCAATCGACCATGCTCGAATCGGAGAACAGGCAACGAGGTGGGAGCCCGTCAAAGATCCGGCCGTACGATCGCTCTCGAACATACGAAAACTAGAGAATACTATGAAAATAGGGGTTAGGTAGGACCCCGGTCCGTTTAATGAAAAAAAAAGAAAGTACATGGCGTGTACTTCTTGAGTACACGGTGTGTACTTAAATTTTCCGTACTCTGAATTAACCGGCCTCCACCTCAGCCTTACACACCGTGTGTGTGGCCCAGACACAACCAACACATAGCTTCGACCCGGAATAGAGTACACAGCATGTACCCAAAAATTACACGACATGTACTTTGAAAAATTCCAGAAAATTTATTTTCCTTAAAAACTCCAGAACAAGGGAAAACATACCTGAATGAAGATCCAGGTTCTTACAAAATTCCCCCCTTAAAGAAATTCATCCCCAAATTTCCCTAACGAGGTAGAGAAGAAGAATCCTCGAACAGCTCTGGCCACTGCGATCGTACATCGGCCTCCCTCTCCCAGGTCTCGTCTTGTATTCGCCCGTGCTGCCATAGCACTCATACCCGAGGAACAGACCATCCGTGGAAAACCTTCATACTGTTATTGACAATCCGAATAGGATGATCCTCAAACGACGCATCCGCTTCAAGCTCGACTTCCCCAGGCTTAAAGCCGTGAGACGGGTCTGAAAAGTAACGTCAGAGTTGAGAGACGTGGAAGACGTCGTGCATGGCCTGATACCTATGAGGTAGCTGCAACCGATAGGCGACTGGCCCCACTCTCTCCAAGACCTCAAATGGCCCAACGTACCACAGTGAAAGATTACCCTGTCTCCAAATCCTTTTGTGTCCCAACCTCGGTGCGACACATAGGAAAACCTGATCTCCGACCTCTAACTCCAGAGGTCGTCTCCACTGATCAGCATAAGACTTCTGTCGAGACTGCGCTGTAGCCATCCTCTTTCGAATCAGCTCTATCTTCTCTGAATTCTCCTGAATAAGATGAGGTCCCAGCAAAGCCGCCACTCCTGCCTCCAGCCAGCATAAGGGTGATCGTCATGGCCTACCATAAAAATCCTCGTATGGAGCCATATGAATGGTCGCCTGGAAACTGTTGTTGTAGGAGAACTCCACCATAGGAATATGTTTCTCCCAAGAACCACCAAAGTCAAGGATGCAAGCTCGGAGCATATCCTCAAGCACCTGGATCATGCGCTCAGACTGGCCATCAGTCTAGGGATGGTATGCTATACTCAAAAGTACCTGTGTACCCAAGGCCTTCTGAAGTCCCTGTCAGAACCGAGAGGTAAAGCGTGCATCTCTGTCTGAAACAATAGAGCACGGAACTCCATGTAGGCGAACGATCTCTCTGATGTAAAGTCATCCCAGATCATCGACACTGAAGGTATCCTTGATCAGAAAGAATTGAGCAACCTTCGTAAGTCTGTCGACGACAACCCAAACAGCATCATTCCCTCGAGATGATCTCGGAAACCCGGTCACGAAGTCTATAGCAACATCGTTCCACTTCCACTCTAGAATGGGTAACTGCTGTAAAAGGCCTACTGTTAACTGATGCTCTGCTTTCACCTGCTGACAAGTAGAACATCTCATGACAAAACCAGCAACATCCTTCTTCATACCTAGCCACTAGTACTACCGATGAAGATCCTGATTCATCTGGGTGACGCCAGGATGAACTTCCCAAACTGAGGAATGGAAATCCCGCATCATCTTTTCACGTATGTCTGCTGGAACCCATATGTGTCCCTGGAAACGCAAGATCTCATCCTCTCCCATTGTCCATCTAGGAAGAGGGTCCTCTCCTGACACACTCTCCCACAGGACTAAGCCTTCTGAGTCTGATAGCTGCCTCATCTGTACCCAATCAAGTAGCGTGGAGGTAACAACTAAAGAAGACAGAAAGGTCTATCCCCATCTGTCGTGCACCTCCAGATTCATCTCAGATAACAGAGACATCAGCTGCCACTCACTACTAGCCTCTTGAACTACCTGAATCTGAGTTCTCCTGCTCAACGCGTCTACCACGGCGTTGCCCTTTCTCGGCGTATAGGCAAACTCGAAATCAAAAGACTGAAGATACTCAACCCACCTACGCTGCCTCAGATTCAGATCATGCTGAGTGAAGATATACATGAGACTCTTGTGGTTAGTGAAGACCACAAAGTGCTCTCCCAGAAGATAGAGTCTCCAGCAGCGCAAGGCATGAACAACAGCTGCCAACTCCATATCGTGCGTAGGGTAGTTCCTCTCATGTGGCCTCAGCTTCTGAGACCCATACGCAACGACTCCATCTCCCTGCATAAGCACATCTCCTAGCCCGATACCCGAAGCATCACAGTAAATAGTTTAGCTCTTAACTGGATATGGAATGACTAGTATCGGTGCTAACGTCAACCTCCCTTTTAGCTCCTGAAAGGATGACTCACAAGAATCTGACTATAAGAACTTCGCCCGCTTCTTGGTCAGACCTGTCAAAGGTGCTGGTAGATGAGAAAAGTCCTGAATGAAGCGTCTGTAGTATCCAACTAGCCCTAGGAAGCTCCTTACCTCAAAAACGTTCTTTGGATGCTCCTAGGAAACTACAGCTCTCACTTTCTCTGGGTCCACAGATACTCCTGCGTCTGAGATGACGTGACCCAAGAAGTGAATCTGATCCATCCAAAAGTGGCACTTCGAGAGTTTAGCATAAAACGGATGCCCTCTCAGTGTACTCAGAACGATCTCAAGATGTGTGGCATGTTCGTGTCGAGTGTGAGAGTACCCCAAGATATCGTCCATGAAGACTACGATGAAGGAATCCAAGTAAGGATAGAACACTCGGTTCATCAGTGCCATAAAAACTGCAAGTGCGTTCGTGAGTCTGAAAGGCATGACTGTATACTTGTAATGACTGTACCTACTTTTGAAGGCTGTCAGAGGTACATATGATGGTCTAACGTGCAACTGATGATAACTGGACCTCAATTCGATCTTCGAGAACACACGGGCTCCTCGAAGTTGATCGAAAAGGTCATAAATCCGCAGCAAGGGATATCGGTTCTTGATCGTCAACTGGTTCAGCTTCCGATAATCCACAAAAAGCTGAAGGGTACCTTCTGCCTTCTTCGCAAACAGAACAGGCGAACCCCAAGGAGAAGTACGGGGTCGGATGAAACCCTTCTCCTGTAGCTCCTCCAACTGCTTCTTGATCTCCTATAACTCCAGTGTGGCCATCATATATGGAGGAATGGACACCAGTGCCACTACTGGCACGAGCTCAATAGAGAAGTCTACCTCATTCTCCAGAGGAAAACCCGAAAAGTCCTCTGGAAAGACATCCCTGAAGCGATCCACCACAAGAGGAAAGTCCAACTATGGAGTCCCCTCATCATCCAGATAAATACTAGCAATCTGGGCCATCACCCCTCCTAGCCCAAGATGCTCAAGTCCCGCCCAACTCGCCCGAACGTCCCATTCTCCTCTATGAAGGAAAGATTCACCCTCTGGTGAAATGAAATTGACTCTGCGGCGATAAAAGTCAACAACCACCTAGAATGGAATCAACCAGTCCATGCCAAGGATGACATCATAGCTCGTCATCTCTAGGACATAGAGATCCCATAAGAAGTGATACCCTGAAACCTTGAGAGGGCACTCTCTACACTGGCGTACACTAGATGTCCTCATTCCCAAAGGTCTGTCTAGTGTCAACGAGTCGGAAGAAGAAAAGATGCAGAGTCCAAGGCTCCCCACAATAGCAACAGAGATAAAGCTATGTGTAGCACCAGTATCAAAAAGGGATGAAGATAAAACTGAGGCTACTAAAATCATACCTCGAACAATAGAAGGGTCGGGATCCTGATCATGATAAGTCTGTTCCACGGCGAAAGACTGGCCCGTGCCATGGCCCTGTGCCCCTGGCTAACCACTCTGAGCTGAACCTCCCTGCTGGTGCTGAGGAACTAGTGGCTGACTTCCATGGCCTCAACCCTCCCATCGGCCCGAAATGACAGAAGAACTCCAGTTTCTCGACTGGTGAGAAACTGGTGGGGCTGCTTCTAAACGAGGAGTCCTGGAAGAACCCCGATCACCTACTGCTGGTGAGAAAACCTGGAAGAAATGCTGAAGGTGACCCATCTTGCTGCAAGATCGTCATTCCATGGGTTCTCTCTAGCACTGTGGCCTCATGTGCCCTGTCTAGCCACACTGTTAGCATGTCACCTGGCTGCCTGATGATGCATCTCGCTTCCTCGAATCACCGCGTGTAGGCTCCCTACGACACTTCTTGCTGTCATCTGAAGGAAAGCAAGCTCTGGAAGTAGAACCCCCTGGCTCGCAGCTCCGGAGTCTCTCATATTGCACTCTGCAATTAGTGCCTGGTTGAAGATGGAAGTAATGGAAGTCAGCTGGAAGATGTTCACCTGCGAGCGAATCTCCCGCCTGAGTCCATCCTCAAAATTCCTCTCCAAGAACACCGCACTCCCATCTCGAAGGGGTGTAAAATACTGAAGCTCAGTGAAACGAGAGGAATACTCCATGATAGATAGAGTACCATGCTCTAAACTCATGAAATCCCGGGCTCGATCGGCCCTCAGAGTCTCTGGGTAGAAGTAGTCATAGAACACACGCTGGAACTCCTCCCAAGCCATAACATGCTGCTAACCCGCCTGTGAGATCACATCCCACCACTTCTTGGAGGAGTCTCAGAGCATGTAGGTGGTGAGATTGACCCTCCTGCCTGGAGGCATCTTCAGAAGCTCGAATATAGTCAGCATGGCTTCCATCCATGACTCTATAGCCTGAGGTCCTCCCTCCCCCAAGAACGTGGGAGGATGCTGCTGCTGAAAGACCCGCGTCAAGTCTGCCAGAGACGAGGCAGGAGGCGGTGCTCCCTGGAAGGCCTGCATCATCCTCATGAAACCTTCCCTGAACCGCGCATCAGTGCCAGCAACTGGTACAACAACCGGTGCCAAGGCTGGCTCGGCTGGGAGATCGGCAGGAAGTCCCTGATCAGCCCTATCTGGCGTCTGATCACTGCCTGACGACAGACATACAACCGGAGGACGTCTCGGAGACATAGCTCTGAAAGATCAAAAGCACACCTCAGATTAGGAAAACAAGGACAGAGAATACAAGAATACAAAATGGGAACATGGGAAGAAAAACACACAAGATTTCAAAACACGACTACATGATGTGTATAAAAACTACATGGCGTGTCTTTTTAAACCACTGACATGGGCATGTACTCTCACCCTACAAGTCGTGTACACTTAAAAATACATGGTGTGTTGACCCCCACACACGGCGTGTACTTGAAAACTATTCCCCTACCCGAGTCTCCTTACACGGCTAACCCACATGGTCCGACTCAACCCGAGACTACACGGCGTGTTCGAAACAAACACGGCGTGCACTAGACGAGGCTTCGGTGGTCTGTGTTGTTGAGTACATGGTCGTCTACACAGATAAAACTTACATGGCGTGCTCCGAACAAGCACGGCGTGCATAGGCAAAGGCGACATTGTCCCGTGTTGTTCGTGACACGACTGGGTACCTGGGAAAGACTACACAGCGTGTTCCGAACAAACACGACGTGTGGAAAGGAAGGTAATGTCGACCCGTGTTGTTCGTGACACGGCCGGGTACCTGGACAAGACTACACGTCATGTTCCATATGGACATGGCATGTTATAACCGAGCTTCCCTGGCCTGTGTTGTTAGTGACACGACCAGGTACATGGCTCAGAACTCACATGGCGTGTACCTACCATACACGACATGTTTCTGAAGTTACTTCCACGACACCGTGTTCTACTCAATCAGTCAGTGACACAGCCTGAAAATTACACGGCATGTTCCCAAAAAGTACACGCCGTGTATTCTGGGTTTTTCTGGGCAGTAGCTCAGAAACTGCACAGAATTCCAGAACACTAAAAACAAGGAGAAAAAGTGCCAAAGTCCGATTCGTGAGGGCCCATAACACCTCAAGAACCAGAATTTGGCGTTCACTTTAAACAAAGAACAAAACAAATAGTTTTCTAACATAACATCAGAGAATCTACCAAGCAACTATCACAACAACATGCATAATCTACACAAGGTCTATCACAATAGCATGCAATCACAAATGCATCCTAGATGGCATGGCAAGAATGCATGGCATGTGATTCCTACAAGTGTCAATGTGATGCATGAGACGGCATACCCTCATCTCATCGGGTTGCAACAAAAATAGAACTTCAATATCAAAACAGTAATAGCACAAGCCATACAAATCACTCTCGATGAAATCAGATCAACTATAAAATCTTATAATCAGCAACTGCAATTAACAAGGTAGTATGGCCTTTCCTTGTACACGGGTTAGCTACTCTTGAGAACTATTAACGCCAAGTACCAAATCTGTCCTATCCCTGGCTAAGGTCTCCAAACAATAAATCAAGAGAAAAGAACTCCTATTATACAACTTTGTTACGACCCGAGTCCAGATCCCCTCCACTGGTGCCCCGTACCCGGTGCGCCACATGACCTCAAACGCGTTTCCCCAAATGCCAGAGGCTACCGACTAGGAGCGAGGGCCTTGGTGAGTCGGTGGGGAAACTCTGCCCTCATTCGGTAAGGTATACAAGATAAGGAAACAACAATAAACAGCGGAAGCAGTAAACAACATGCATAACAACAGAAACCAAACAACAGAAGCAATGCAAATATATAACAATGATGACAATGATGCAGTAGGTACAAGTATCTAAAGAAAATAGAAACACAACAACATGCTGAAATACAACTGAAACCAAGTGAAAAATAAAAACAAAGTATTCTCCTCAGCATCGTGAGCCACGGCTCGATCCCATGCTCCCTAGCTCCTGATGCAGTCAAGATCCTGACGTAGAAGGGCGCTTGCCTTTATCTGTACCTGCAGCAACATAGTCTGCTTGGGCCCAAAATCATGGCCCAAACAGGGCGTGAGATACAATCCCAATAGGAAATCACCCAAAGATTTGTGCCTAATAGTCAATGAATACATGGAAGTAAATAAACCAGAAGCAGTATAAAGGAAAGCACAAGCAGCTACAATCCACAGTTCTAACAAATAAAGCACACAAGTAAGCAGTCAGCAACAGGATAAAAATAGGTAACCCTCTGGGTAGCTCTCACAGTCTAACCCCTATGGTTCAACCTCTAAGTACTAGCAACCCTCTAGGAAGCACACACAGTCTCACCCCTCTATTTCAGCTACGTAATTAAGTAGACTCTCTGGGGAAGCACTTACTGTCAATTCCCCCTATAGTCTTGTATCGTGCTAAAGGATCTCTGGGGAAGCACTCAACATTAATTCCCCCTATAGTCTCACATCGTAATTAAAAGGCACTCTGGAGAATCCCTTCTGTCAATTCTCCCTTCGGTCTACTACTCTAGATTCTCACAGTCCTAAGTATAACTAAACATGCTCAGCGCGCGTGCATCGTCCAAGTAAACCTCAAGAACTACTTGGCTAACAACTAAGGATCAACAGTAACAACAAAAGAGATAGTTCCAACATCCTACAACAAGGCATGGAAACTGGAAAAACGTGAAACAGGAAAAACAAGCATGAAAAAGGAACCTGAGCACAAAATAAATTACACTACTCACAAGCAATAACCTCTACTAAAGCAACAAGCAAAGCAGGAAAACAGCAGGGGCAAAACAGGAAGACACAATACCCCGTTCATGGTAATTGGTGGTATTTTCACATAATATCCATCAAATTTCTACATAAAGGCACAAAACACCTACCTCGATCCTAGGAGATCGATATATGTGAACCTCGATGACAGATTCCCCTTAGAATGACGTAGATCTGAGAAAATGCACAAATATTTCATCCCGTGATAACTCGGAAATGAGGGGGAATCAAGAACCAAGCCTAAAGAAGAAGGAAGAACCCACCGCTGCGATTCCAATGCAATCGACTGTGCTTGAATCGGAGAATGGACGGCGAGGCGGGAGCCCGTCAAAGATCTGGTTGAATGGTCGCTCCCGGACGGACGAAAACTGGAGAAGAAGATGAAAATAGGGGTTAGGCACGACCCCAGTCCGTTTAATGAAAAAAAATAAAGTACACGGTGTGTACTTCTTGAGTACACGGCGTGTACTTAAATTTTCCGTACTCCAAATTAACCGGCCTCCACCTCAGCCTTACACACCGTGTGCGTGGCCTGGACATGGCCAACACACGGCTTCGAGCCGGAACAGAGTACACGGCGTGTACCCAGAAAGTACAAGGCGTGTACCTTGAAAAATTCCAGAAAATTTATTTTCCTTAAAAACACCAGAACAAGGAAAAACATACCTGAATGAAGATCCGGGTTCTTACAAAATAAGATGAAAATAATTTTTGGTGAATAGTACCTTTTGACTTTTATTTAGCATCATTAAAAGTAAATAGGGTAATTAAGGGTAAAAATGATATTATAATTACCCTAAAACTTATCATAATTCTATTTGATAAGTGTAATTATACCAAAAAAACCTTATAAATAAAATATTATCCTATTTGGTCCACTAGTATTAGATTAGGACATTTATTATTATTTTATTTAAAGAAGATTTGAACGAGTTAAATTCAAAGTTTAATAACTAAACCATTTTTAATATAGGGTTAAACACAATATAAATTCGACTATAAATATTAATTAGAAAGATAAAAATATTTACTACATAATTATATTTTATTTATAATTTTTAGACATTAAATAATTTAATTTATTTATGACACTACGATGATACAGTAATTACCTTAATAATGAAATATTAAAATAATTGATATTATAAATATCAAAATAAATATAAATTGAGACTTATGATAAATTACACTAATTTTATATGTTAATATGACATGTTAGGTTTTATTAAATAAATTGTATTCTAAGTGATAAAGTTTTTATGGCTTTCAAAAAAATCAAATACTAAATAAGGTCAAAATTGACATAATTGAGTTTTTAAAACAAATACTATATTATTAATTGATATAATATTCATAAAAATCTAAAGTTAAGACAAAGGACTTAGATAAAGTTATATATATTAATAAAGAACCACTTGGGGTTTTCTTGGCTTGTTATAGTAATTTTATTAACCATATAATATAAAAATAGAAAGAGACATGGTGAATGTCAAACAATTTAACTAAGAGTTAAATCTAAAAGATAAAGTTAATATGGTCACCTAAACCAGTTCAAAACCTATAGGTTGAGAGGTTTGTGACCCATACTTACCTTATCCTTGAAATAAATCATTTTTGAGCCATTGAAACCTAAAATGATTTTATTATAAAATAATATTTCACGCTTTTCCTAAAGTGACTCTCACCTCTCTTATAAAAGGGTACTTCCCCTTCTCTTAATTTCACACCTCCAAAGACATTTTTCTCTGCCAAACCCTACCCAAATATCCACCCAAATTTCCTCCCTTCATCCTATAGGCCTTCCTTTGGACATAAATCCAAGCTATGGAGTCCTTTTAATCAAATCAAAAGGAAGAACCCGAAGAAGAGGTAAATATTTCATCACCTCTTTCAAGTTCTTTTCTTCTTCCACTTCCACTTTCTTTGTTGTTTCCATTATAAAATAATAAATCCAGTATCTTATATATAATATGATGTTATTATAAAAACTTTACAACCATATTCATTATTCTATCCATCATATGAATGAAAAACTCACCATACGTGTGTACATATGTCTTATCGTCTCCACATCGTGGTGTAGTTTGTTATTCAAACACTTCATTATTTGGATGGGTATAATAATGAGTATAAATAATGTAAATAATAAATATAACATTTTAATGATTATTTATATATGATATACCATCCAATTACATACGATTTCACCATCAATAAAATAATATTGTCGCTCGTGCGTACGTACGAATTACCCTCTCCATGAATGTGATGAGATTTATTCCCCATCGTAATCATTGAAGAAAAATTCTCATTTTATGATTATAAATAATTTTTATTAAAATAATACCATTTTGTATATGAATTAAATACATCCTATCCAAAAAAAACATGACTTACGCAACCAAGCATTTAAAGGAAAACGAATCAGTTAACACCCGAAACGATCATACTACTAAAATATTATTAACAAAGCAATATTATAAGATCATATATGATATCATATTTATATATATGTTCTTTTATGATTTAATAACAATGTTTTAACTATTATACAATAAGTTAACATACCATATACTAAGGAAAAGTACAAGGCAAGGGTTAATTTCACAATATCTTTATTATCCAAGGTTGTTTTTACGTAAGTATCTAGTGGGACCTCTTTATCATCCACATCCATGTTTCTTAAAAATCTATTTCAAAACATTTTTACAATTTATTGGACTATAGTTTAAATTCATTTATACCTTTGTTTTACTTTTTATAAAATGGTTTGAAAGGAATCTTTCTGTCATTTTCCAAATAAGGTACATTGTGAACTTTTTGAAAAAATTAGGGTAAGAATGTCTTTTTTAACTTATACGGTGGGTGTGGCTATTTTACACCGTTATATCATCATTGAAGCTTCCCATACAAGATTATAAGAATATTTTCAAAATAAATGTTTTATTTTGAAATTACGTGACTTTTAAATGATTTAAAAATAGAAAGAGGTATTTATTTCAAATAGTTTTCATTTCATCTATGTCAACATCCTTTGATGGATTTTAAACTTGTTTGAAGTTGATTTATTATTATAAAAATATTATATATTTTATTGAAGGTTTTGTGATATGTTTGACTGTCGATGTGTTATTTTAACACCATTCATGGTTTATGGATAAAGTATTGACATTTCATATTCTAGTTTTAATACAAATTTTTATGTTATGTTTAAACATTTTCATATAAGGAATGTGTTGGACTTTGTATGTGATGGGTGGATCCCGATATAGCTTCTCGATGCATCGGTAGGTCTCATGAGACAAACTAGTGTCTTGGCACAAGGCCTAGAAAAAATCTTATTTGTATTCTTGGCACAAGGACTTGACTATGTGGTTGTGATGTCTAACATTATGTATTCCATCATTATGAAAGTGGATATTGATATTGCATGTGATTATTTCACTAGTAGAATATCCATGTGAATATGTAAATGTAATTATTTGAATTTATCTTTTCCATATTATGCTAAATTTTAAGTTTAAAAGTCTTTTGTTTTAGTCTTATACATTTCCTTAAATGTTTATGCTTATTTATGAAAGTTTCTGCTATATTGTTATCCTTATTGAGCATCTAAGCTCACCCCTTTCTATGTTTTATTTTTTCCAGGATGTGAAGAAATATTTTATGGTTGACCTAAAGGTATAGGATAAGGATATAAGTGTGGTCAATGGGGAAAAAATGTTGTTGATGTTTTTATTTCATGATGTAATGTAAAACTTATGAATGTATCTAGTACTTCCAAGGCTACTAAACTGATCGATCTTTTGGGACATGATTACTTGTATCATGCTGATGCTATGTAATAATTCACTGACTCTAGGTAACTAGGTTCGAGGCATTATAGTTAGTATGTGAGGAAGTTTAGTACAAACCTTGGAAACAAGATTTAGATAAACTTTGATTAGAGCACATTACCCTAAGATAGACTTTGAGAATTAGTATAGAAGAACTTCCTAGAATTTTGGTAATGTAGAGATTTTGTCTATTTTCTAAGAAATATATCCCTGTCTAGATATGATTAGGTAGAGGCGGCTCTGGTACCGATGTACCTAGGAGTGAAAACTCAGACAAGGATTTTCGGGCTTGACCTGGGGTATCCCGGTACACGACAACGGGCCTAGCTGAACTCTTGGTTACAACACTCCCAGGGGATATGCTTTGGATAATTCACATTTTTTTTACAAACCATTATGAAGGATTTATGATTATATACCTCCTCAAAGAAAATTTTTTTTATGATTATGGATTATGTCAATAAATTTCTCAATTTATATTAAGTGTTATATAAGTTTGGAATTATATATTGCGATTCATAAACTAATATAGTGTATGCCACTGTATAGAAATGGAGCATAATGGAATGAATGGAAGCCGTATCAACGCACGCAATCCATGTAGGGATTTTCCTCTAACTCAAGATAATTATAGTGGAGCAGGTGATGCAAATGGTGCTGATCAACTTATCACCATACTAGGACAACTCTCTCAGGTTATGAATAAAAACCTTACTCATATGGAGCACCCTGATCCAAAACACAGAGGATCAATGTTAGACCACTTCATGAGGTAAAAACCACCAACATTCAATGGGTCTACAAATCCATTTGTAGCTGAGCAATGGATAAGTTCCTTAGAGAAAATATTTCATGCTTTGGGGAGTAGCGAAAGGGAAAAAGTTTTCATGGTGGTTTATTGCCTCACAGGAGATAAAGATCAATGGTGGTCATTATTTCAAAACACAAAGAAGGATGAATAAGTATCAAGTATGGAATGGAGGGAGTTTAAAGATCATTTATTAGAAAAATACTTTCCTCGTGACCATTGAGCGGATATAGAAATACAATTTCTAAGTCTAATACAAAAGGAGGATGGGAATGTCTCAAGGTATGAAGCTATCTTTACAAGGTTAGCAAGGCATGATGAAGATTAAATATGTAACCCAAGAAGTAAGATTGATCATTTCTTTGATTGTTTGAATCCATTTATCCATCGATCATTAGTCTCATAATCCTTCTCATCATATGAAGACATTTCCTCATGTGATATCAAGATAGAAAAGGAATTCTCTAAGTCTTATGACTTTAAAGCAAAAAAAGAGAATAAGAGATATTCTAAACACTCTGGGAAAGGAAATAAGGAAATAGTGAAGAAGGGAAGAGTTGAATTTCTGCCCTGTGATAATTGTGGAAGGAAGCACCATTGTGCCTGTCTAAAAGGAAAAGGAGTATACTACAAATGTTGATAGAAATTCCATCTTGCTGGTGATTGTAAGGGGAATAAAGTAGCTATGAATGTTCAATTCTATAATTATAGGGATATGAGACATTATTCAAATGAATGTCCTAAGCGTTAGGGAAACTTTCCTCAAAAAAATCCAAGGGATCAAGACCAATCTTATGCGATCACTACTACCATGGTTGAAGCTCTAAAATATGTGCTGGAAGGTAATTTAATGGTTTACTCAAGTTTATCCAATGATTTATTTGATTCTGGATCATCACACTGTTTCATATCTTCCCATTTTGCTAAAAAAATTAGATATTTTCAATTTGACTTAACATGGGAGTTGTCAGTCAAAACACCTAAGGGAAGTATCATCAAAACAATGTTTTCTGAATGAATTCACATTAGGGCATATAAATGTTCTTTATTTGCTGATCTCATTGACATACCCATGATTGAATTTTATATAATCCTTGGAATGGATTGTCTTTTGGACCTTGATGCGAAAATTTATTGTTAGAAGAAGGAGGTTACAATTTTCTATGATGATAAGGAGTAACTTATATTTAGAGCAGAAACACCACCACCTAATTCTTATCTAGATCCACCCCCAGAAGCTCTACTAAATTAAATTATTGGGGAGGAAGAGAATGAAAAAATTATGGGTGAGTAAAAGAATGTTCGAATAGATGATGTACCTATTGTGCAAGAATATATTTATTTTTATCCAAAGGATTTACCTTGACATCATCCAGAACAAGAAATTGAGTTTTCCATTGATTTAATTTCTGGTTCAAGGCTCATATCGAAGACCCCTTATAGAATGGAAACTATAGAATTAATGGAACTAAATGAACAACTAGAGTAATTGAGTAATAAGAGATTTATTATCCCTAGTGTTTCTCCATGGGGATCCCCTTCCCTTTTTGTTAAGAAGAAAGACGTATCTATGAGGTTGTGCATTGAATATAGGGAGATCAATGCTATAATAATAAAGAACAAGTATCTCTTACCTCGCATTGATGATTTATTCGAGAAACTTCATGGAGCTCAATATTTCTCAAAGATTTACCTTTGATCTAGATATCATCAGTTGTGTGTGAAGAAGGAATACATTCTGAAAATAGTATTTCCAACCAAGTATGGGCCTTACAAGTTTACAGTAATGCCTTTTGGATTGAATAATTCACCCTTTGTCTTCATGGATATAATGAATAGAGTTTTCAAGGAATATCTTGATGAATTTTTAGTGGTATTTATTGATGATATCATGGTATACTCAAAAATCTATGAAGATCACGAAAATCACTTGCGCATTATTCTAAAGACTCTTAGAAGAAATTAATTATATGGGAAGTTTAGCAAGTGTGAATTTTGGCTACAAGAGATTTATTTTCTTGGCCATATTGTCTCTAAGGATGGAATCTCAATTGATCCTTCAATGACCAAGGAAATCCAAGAATTTCCAGAACTGATGAGTATACCTAAGGTACGTAGTTTTATTGGTTTAGTAGGTTATTATTGATGTTTCGTCCAGAATTTTATCTAGTATGCTAACCCATTAACCAAGCTCACACATAAAGGGGTTAATTTTTTTGGAGAAAAGAGTGTGAAGAATGTTTTAAAGAACTGAAGAGAAGATTATTCAATGCTCTTATCATGACTCTACTATTAGGGAATGATGGGTTTGTTATTTATAGCGATACTTCAAAGAAAGGACTTGGTTGTGTCTTTATGCAGAATGATAGAGTTATTTCCTATGCATCACGATAGCTAAAAGTTCATGAGAAAAACTATCCCACTCATGATCTTGATTTAGCAGTTGTAATATTCACTCTGAAGATATGTAGACACTATCTCTATGGTGAAAATGTGAGATTTATACTGATCACAAGAGTTTAAAGTATATTTTCTCACAAAAAGAATTAAACATGAGGCAAAGGAGATGGCTTGAACTACTCAAGGATTATGATTGCACAATACACTACCACTAGGAGAAGGAAAATAAGGTGGTAGATGCTTTGAGAAGAAATGATCATGGAGTTTTGAACAAGATGAGAGTTAAAAGGGATCATATTTTCATGGATCTAGTAAATATGGATATGGGAATAACCATGGAGGGTCAAACATCAATACTTTTTAAAATGGTTGCCAAACCATCTTTACTAGAAAGGATAAAAAGTTCTCAGACTAATGATAAGGATTTTCAAAAAATGATTAAAGCTATGAATGATGGGAGATTGAATGACTTCATATATGAATATGGAATTTTGAAATTTGGGAAGAGAATTTGTGTTCCTAACATACCTGATCTAAAAAGGGAATTGTTGGATGATGCTCATAGCTCCAATTTCTCTATACACCCTAGGAGCACCAAGATGTATAGATATTTGAAGAAACATTTTTGGTGGTACAATAGGAAGAGGGAGATTGCTGATTTTGTGTCAAGATTTATGGTTTTCCAATAAGTGAAAGCTAGAAGAAAACAGCCTGGAGGAGTCATGCAACCTCTTCCTATACCTGATTGGAAATGGGATGATATTACGATGGACTTTGTCATGGGTCTACCAAATACTCCTGGAAGGAATGATGCAATATGGGTTATTATTGATCATCTTACCATGTCAGCACATTTTCTTGATATAAGAGAAAATTTACCACGTGAATGTCCAATAATACTATATTGTAATGAGGTTTCAAGACTTCATGGTGTACCCCTATTGATTGTTTCTGATCACAATCCCCATTTCAAATAAAGATTTTGGAAAAGTTATCAGAAGGCCTTGGATACTAAACTTTGTTTGAGCACTGCCTACCACCCTCAAACCGATGGACAATCAGAATAGACTATTAAAACCTTAGAATACATGTTGAGATATTGATCACTCGACTTTAAAGGTATGTCAGATCAATATTTACCTCTGGTAGACTTTTCCTATAAAAATAGCTTCCATTCAAGTATTCAGATGGCACCATATGAAATGCTATATAGAAAAAAATGTCGCACACCAACTTGTTGGGATGATGTTGGTGAAAGAAAACCCATAGGCCCATAACTTGTTGAGGAAACAATGGAAAATTGTTAAGGTTATTCAAAACCACATCAAAGTAGCTCAATGTAGGAAAAAGATCAATTCTAATAATTAGAGAAAGGATTTGGAATTTCAAGTATGAGATCATGTTTTCTTGAAGGTATATTCATGGAAGGGTGTTATAAGATTTCATAAAATGGGTAAATTGATTCCCAGGTACATCGGACCTTTTGAAATTATAGAACTAATTGGAGTTGTAGCTTACCGTTTGGAAATGCTTCCAAGTCTCTCCAAAGTTCACGATGTGTTCCACGTATCACTGTTTAGAAAATATATTCCTGACCCAATGCATGTACTCGCCTATGAAGAAATTAAACTGGAACATGATGTGTCTTATTGTGAAGATCCTGTCAAGATTCTTGATACTAGAGAACATGTTCTGAGAAACCGGACGACTCATCTGGTAAAAGTTCTATGCAGAAACCATAAGATGGAAGAGGCAACGTGGGAACCCGGGGAACTTATGATGAAGAACCATCCAAATATTTTTATGCAGGGATATTATAGAAATTTTGAGGATAAAATTATTTTAAAGAGGGGATAATGTAACACCCCAAGCTTCCATGGTATGTTTCCCTTTGAATAATGTAGTAGCTTGCATTATATGTAACTTAGAGTTTTAACACACCAATATCAATCAAACTAGCCATTATGAATAGTAATACCCACTTTTTAAAATTTTATAAATTTTATTTTTCAAAATGGACTTCATTTTTGAATTTTAAATACCCAAATTGGCTTAGGGTGAATTTTTGGTATTTTTTTGAAAATATTCAATTTTTGATGAATGGTGAAAAACACTGCGTTATTGGTTAAAAACAATTTTTTATTTAAGTAATTATTTATTTTATTTAAATTTATTTTAGCTAAAAAATAGATACATAATACCTATACAAGTTCAATTTAATTCATTGGATCCATTTTATAATAAGTTTAGATATATAAAAATTTTAATGAACTTTTTACTGTCTTTTAACCACCTCTTAGGAGCATTTTCAAATTTGCATAAAACATAATTTTACTACTTCTGTGAGTTAAATTTCAATAATTCAAGAGACATGGTTAATATCAGTAAGTAAAATGTGGTTCAATAAGATGAAAATAATTTTTGGTGAATAGTAACTTTTAACTTCTATTTACCAAGGTTAAAAGTAAATAGGGTAATTAAGGGTAAAAATGATATTATAATTACCCTAAAACATGTCCTAATTATACTAGATAAGTGTAATTAGACCAAAAAACAACCTTAGGAATAAAATTTGATCCTCTTTGGTCCACATGGATTAGATTAAGACATTTATTATTATTATATTTAAAGAGGAGTTAAAAGAGTTAAATTCAATGTTTAATAACTAAACCATTTTTAATATAGGGTTAAGCACAATATAAATTCGGCTATAAATATTCACTACAAAGCTAAAAAGATTTATTAAATAACGATATTTTATTTATAATTTTTAGACATTAAATAATTTAATTTATTAATGACACAATGATGATGCAGTAATTACCTTAATAATGAAATATTAAAATAATTGATATTATAAATTTCCAAATAAATATAAATTGAGACTTATAATAAATTACACTAATTTTCTGGGGTAATTACTCTAGTCTTGGCATAAGGCCTTGACTATGTGGTGATGAAGTCTGGCATTATGCATTCCATCATTATGTAAGTGGCTATTGATATTGCATTGATTATTTGACTAGTAGAATATCCATGTGAATAAGTAAATGGAATTATTTGATTTTACCATTTCCATATTATTCTAAAGTTTAAGTTTAAATGGCATTTTTTTTATTCTTATACATTGCCTTAAATGTTTATGCTTATTTATGAAAGCTTCCGCTATATTGTTATCCTTACTTAGCATCTGAGCACACCCCTTTCTATGTTTTGTTTTTCCCGGGATGTGAAGAAATATTTTATGGCTGACCTGTAGGGATAGGCTAAGGATATAAGTGTGGTAAATGGTGACAAAATTTTGTTGATGTTTTTATTTCGTGATGTAATGTAAAACTTATGAATGTATGTAGTACTTCCAAGGATACTAAACTGATCAGTCTTTCGGGACATGATTCCTTAATCATGTCAATGTTATGTAATAATGCACCGAATCTAGGTAACTAGGGTCAGGTCGGTACACTTTAGATAAGATATACCACCCATTATTGAATACCTTTTGGTATTTACAAAAGTTCCACTCCCCCTCCACTATAAAAAGGTAAGCACTCTATCCATTCCTCACACCCCTCAAACATTTTAATTTCATCCAATATATACCCAATTAGCCTCCCAAAAATCCTCCCTACTACCTTGAATATTTCTTTTGGGAATAAATCTTCTCAAGGAAGCCTTTTGGCATAAACCAAATGGAGTTACCTGATTAAGAGGTAAAAACTTCCCTCAAGCTCCATTCTTTTATCATCCTTATTCACCCCCTACGTTATCTTTATTTTCTTATTGTACAAAAAAAGTATACTACATATATTAAGATGTTTTAATGAAATGGTTTTGACCAACACATACACACACCTCCATCTAATGGATGTTGAACATACTGTTTCTCTGTAGGTCAAACTATTGCCTCATGAAACGATGATTGTTCATTTCTCATTTACCACCAATCATGGTGGCCATTATGATAGAAAATATGACTTTATATGTCATATATTATATTTAATATGTATTTAAATTATTTTATTCCTTTTAAAATGAACATCTCTTTACTTTTCATTTGGTTTTAATACGATAATCTCATTTGAGGAAGTATGGATGACCGCCCCCTCAAAGCGATGTGATTCGTTCACACACCACATGGAATGTATTAAGGATGGTTTTAATGAAATTATATTATATATATGATATATTAAATCTACAGTAAAAAATTCACACACACACAAATAGACACACACTCACACACATATATATATTTCATTTACATACTTTCTTTCAATATGATAATAAAAACAAAAAACATCGTTCATGCGGCTTACCACCTCCATGAATGGTGTATTCCATTACATAATTAACTATGATAAATATTATTATAATATACATATAATTTATATACCTGATATTTATGTCATTTTATAAATTCTGGAATCCTGATATAAGTATAAGGATCAATGGTATAACAAATTAGGACACATGCGAATAACAGAGCGAGTATTACATGAAGTGAAACCTTAACGTAGGATTGTTAACAAGCGGGTAATATAAGGGTATAATAAAAAGATATATGGTAATATATATAAGAATATAATTATGTAAAATAATTATAATAAAATTATATTTATTATACAGAAATTTTGTATGGGTACGTAGAGAGTCGAGACATAAGGTAAGGGGATTTCATCACACTTTTAATTTTTGTGAGATACAAGAAATGTTTGCCACTCTTTCCTTTTATGTGTTGTATGTACTAACTATGATTTTATTCTATGTATCTCGTAATTAAATTTATGGGTATACATATCCCTATTTAATGATCCTTATTTCATGGGTTTTAAGTTTCGAGAGTTACCAAATCAGTTAAAATATTTTATCTCAATTTGACTTCATTGAGACTCATGTCTGGTTATGCACCTAAACTATTATTCAGGGTGAATATACTTCCATTTTACACAACATATCATGAATATAAGTATTTTAATGATATTATATGATTTATTTAATTTCCTTCCCTCACTTAGAGAGCATGATCCCAAGATACCAAGTTATAAGAGTTTATTGAGACAATCTCATTGCTTTTCAAGATTGTTTATTTTTATGCCTCATTTGATGAAATATTATGATCCATCACTCAAGAATATTTATGAGTTTACTTATCATATTTTATTTCATGATATACTCATGTATTGGTACCTTTTTCTACTCTTTGGTACATAATATAGTTAAGAAAGGGTTTTTAGGAAAGCCCAACATTACGCCCTCTTCAGTTGAAAAACTAATTTTTCTAAAAAGAGTTTACAATAATGTCATACCATTCACATATAATATATAAAAGACAATTTTACCATTTTTATATTTTAAAAATATTTTTAAGGGAATATTGTTATCACTTTCCAAGCAAGGAACTTTTCTATCCTTTTTACCATGCAAAAGGAATGTTCTTTTGACCTCATACGACATGTATGGATTTACCCGCCATCATTTCTTCAAAGCTCCCTTTGTATTGTTAAAAAGGGTAACCTTTAAAAATGATTTTAAAATAAATTTTAAAGGAAAATTGTTTTTAAAATGGTTTTGAACTTATTTTATATATTTTCATGGAAAACTATTTTCAAAATGTTTTCAAGTATTAGTTTCAAGTTTTCAAAGTATTTTGAACGAAATGGTTTTAAATACATTTTCAAACTTTATTTAAATGTTTTCAAGTATTTTCAAAGAAAAAAGGTTTTTAAAATGTTTTGAATATTATTTTAAAAGTTTTCAAGGAAAAAGGGTTTCAAAATGATTTCATGTCTTCTTCATATGTTTTTAAGATATTTTCTAGGAAAATTATTTTCAAATGGTTTTATGTATTAAAAAGTCTTTTTCAAAAAATAAAGGATATTTTTTTCAAGAAGTTTTTTTAAAATATCTTTCAAAATTATTTCCCAACTAAGATAACATCCATTGGTGTTACTCATTACTTTATGGGTAAATTACTCAACGTTTCTATTCATATTATTTCATTGAATGGATTATGTTTTGATGGAATGATGTTATGAAACCCATTTCTCTTTCACGAGTTATATGCTTTTGAAACCCGATTCTTTTCATGGGTTATGTTTATGATCAAATGATTATGAAACCTGTATATTTCCCCATGTTATGATATGTTTAAGTGTTTATGATACCCATTTCATTTCATGGGTTATGATATGTTCATTTATGATATTATGACTCATGTATGTATGATTTCATTATGTGACTGGTGGGACCTATATCTACCTCCAATTCATTGGGTAAAGTTTTATATCTCATAAGATAGAATAATATGTCATGCGGAGTGAACTCATGCTACTATGACATTATTGGGAATGAACCCTGACTACTATGATGGTCATGAGAGTGAACTATGACTACTAAAATGGTATGAGGAGTGAACTCATGCTACTATGATGGCCATGGGAGTGAACCATGACTACTATGATGTTATTAGGAGTGAACCCATACTACTAAGATGATATTGGTATAATTCCTTAGCTACTACGAAAATAATTATATGTTTATCTATTTTCCACAATTCCATGTCTTATTCATATATTATTATTTCGTGGATTTTCCTTTTTATTTCATATGATTATTATCTTATGAACTTCCAATATTTATGGCATGATTTTTGTTATTATAATTTATATTTAGGGTGTGATATTATATTTATAGGATCACGTTATCATACACTTATGTTTATTCTTACATGTCTCCCCTGTTTACCCTTACTGAGAATTTGAGTTCACCCCTGTTGTGTTTCCTTTCCCCCCAAGTTATGATGATATTTACTATGTTTGATATGTCTAAGAAGGGTGTTAGTCAACAAGAAACTAGTGGGATATGATGTAGCTCACATATTTACCAGTTTTTATGTTTCCATTTTTCCAAAGGCACTATACCAACTACGATCTTTGGGTATCTGTTTGTATAATGTTTAAGTATTCCACAAAAGTTATATAATTTCAATGCTTGTAAAGAGAGTGTCACTATAGTTATATTCAAAAATAAATTTTATTCTACAATATAAAAGATATATATTCATCATGGTATTTTATTTTTAATTTTTAGTGAACAAAAAAGTATATTAAATTATTACACAACACTAAGGTAGTAATTAATTTATTAATGGAAATATCAAATAAGTAATATTAAAAATATTAAAATAAATATAATTTTAGATAATTAAAGTATTAAACTAATTTTATAGACTACCTTTACCCCTTTAGGTATAATAAAATATTTCTTTCTAATTTTCCTTATTCTATTGATATTTTTAAAAATCAATGAAATGAATAGTGTCAAAATTGACACTATTGAAATTTTATCAATATAATGATTTTTAAATTATTTAAAAATCACAATTTTTTTTTGAAAATACTAAATAATTATTACAAGGTTTAAATTATTCATAATTGTTCATTTATTCTCTAATTTACACCAAATAAATAAAAATTACACTCTATTAATATTGAAAATTTGTTACCTTAGTTAAAATTAAAATATGTTGACTAAGGGTTAATCAAAATTATAAGATTTAAATTATTACCAAAACATGTCTAAAATATATTGGTTGATGATATTATAACCTTATCTCATCTCATATTCGAATATATTATATTTTTTTGGTATTTATAATGATATTGAATTTATTATAAATTAATATTTTTAGAAATTCCAAAGGTGCATATACCACAATTATTAAAGGGAACTTACACCCTCATTTATTCACAAACCATTAATACTTAAAGATTTTCCATAAAATTCCCATTTACCATATCAAAATCTCTATCCACATTCTAGAGGTTCTTTTCTTCTCAAAATACTGACACTAGTGTTCCTAAGAGGATATTTAGAGGGAGCTCGCCGAGTAAGAGGAAATCTCCTTTACCGACTCTCTCAAGATCATTTCTTATTCTACTTCCTACACCAGTTTTGTTTACATTATAAATTAAAAAATAAAATAGAAACTATATTCTTATATTTTATTATAATTATGAAACAACCGTATTCCCCCTTCTATCCGTCCTACAAAAAATGGAATCACCACATGTGCGTACATATGACCTACCATCTCCACGCCGTAGTGTAATATGTTTTTCATCACCAATTTACTTGAATGGGTATAATGATGGATATAATAATTATATATGATGAATATAAAATTATATTGATTCCATAAAAACAAATATAATATCTATTTCCTTACCTTTTCACTGTTAAGGGAATGATATCGTAAGTCTTGCATACATACGGCCTACCGTCTCCACGATGCAATGTGATTAATTTTCCATGATCACCATTAAAGATTGATTATATAAATGTATAAAATTAATACACATGTTATCTAATACCATAATATAATTTTTTAAATGACATAACTATATTCTATTCTCATGAACCAGGACTTATATGACAAAACATGCAAAGGAAAAATAAGCAATTAACACCGAAAAGAAGAAAAAAATGAAACATTATTAAATGGATAATAATATGATAATAATGATACCATAAATATAAATAAAATTCTAGAATAAGTTAATAAAATTATTTAATCTATTATATATTTGTTTCTAATACGTATAAAGGAACCCGGACTTAAGTTAAGGGATAATTTCAAAATCTCATTATTAACCAAGATTGTTTATATGTAAGTATCTACTGGGGTATATTTATCATCCATGTCTATGTTACTTAAAAATATATTCAAAAATATTTATAATATTCTTATATAAATTTTTAATGTCATTTTTACCCATTTTTTAGTTTTTACTAAATGGTTTGAAAGGAATATTTTGTCATTTTCCCTATGAGGTACTTTTTGAACTATTCGGAAAAAGTTTAAGAAGAATTTTTTATTTTAACTTATATAGGATAAATAGATTTTTATACTTTCATATCGCCTTATTTTTTTAAATATTACCTTAAAATCTTACAAGGTTGATCGTGAAGAATTTTTTTTATTTAAAATATGTGTGGAATTTTAAGAAAAGAAATCATTTTCAAAGAAGAAATGATATTTTCCTCAAGAATTATTTTCAAGTATTCTATCAAAATTATTTTCCATCTAAGATAATATTCTTTTCTTCTTACATATGTTTTATTAGGGACATTATTCAATTATACTATATCTATTATTCCAATGATTTTATTATTTTTATGATGAAATGATATTTCTGAAACCCATTTATTTTTATTGATTATGTTATGATGGAATGATGTTTATGAAATCCATTTTATTCAATGGGTAATGAAATAATGAATGATTTATACTATTATGGAACACATATGTATAGTTTTCATTATGTAACAAGTGGGATCGATATCTCCATTCAATTCATTAGTTAAATATTTATATCTAATGAAATAGACATGGATAGAATGGGAAACGGTCTCGGTTTCGTAACATAGGGATGGAATAGGAAGTAAAACATGTTCAATAATATAGTGTGGGAATGAAGAGTGAACTCAATCCAGTAAATGAATTTTTCCACTATGATAGTCTTGTAAATTATCCTTGGATAATTTGGAAATTATTTTCTATGCTTATGTGTATTCCACAAATTTCATGTCTTATGTTATGCCCTATAGGAATATGTTCATTGATTCTTGATGAAATTATATTATTTATCCCATGAAATGATATTATGATCTTCAATATGGAAGAATAAGTTTTCAAATTTTATGTTTATGATATGATGAATTATGATTATGATATGATTAAATCTCCCTTGTTTATCCTTACTGATTATTTGAGGTCACCCTTTATTATGTTTTTTCTTAGGTTATAAAGAATGGTTTTATGTAAGAGTACTAAAGGGAAAGATCTTTGTAGGAAACATTGACCACTAATGGAAATGAAAGGATACCAACGGTTGAAAATCGTTGGTATAGGGTGGAGAACCATTGGTATAAATTATACCAACAATTTTAGAAACTGTTGCCAAGTAAGTCATGACAGTAGACATATACCAACAGTTTGAGATAAATTGTTAGTATGTGTGAAGAAATATACTCTACACCAATGGTTTTATGTAAACCATTGGTATAGAGTTCTTATAAAACACATATTCCAATGGTTTCAAAACCGTTGGCATATCGTTTTTTCCAACAGTTCTGTAGGAACGATTGGTAAATAGTCTTCCATTCACCCCAGTACCAATGGTTTAAACCATTGGTAAAGGATTTTTACCAATGGTTCTAAATGAACCATTGGTAAAAAATATATATACAGAACCTATACCAAAGGTTTAAAACTGTTGGTATAGGCTTTGTTGTACCATTCACACAGCAGCCTGCTCTGTGTGCTGCTATGTGAATTGTATAGCAGTAAATGCAGAATACAATATAATAAATAATAAGGATACATAATTAAAAACTGATAATTAGAAGGATACATAATTTAATAATCAATTATGAATACAATTCATTAAAAACTGAATACGTAATTATATGTGATACAGAATTTAGAATACATACAAAATTTCATTTTTTTAACACACACATGATTGAATTTAGAAATTAGAAGTTAATAACCCAAAATAATGAAATGAATAAATGAATTCAACCAAACACAAATATAAGGTCCCATGATTTAGGGAGAGTGTCTTTGAACTTAATGATGATGATAATGGGTGTGTATCAATGAGCTTGTGTGACTTAGGAAATATAGTTGCCCTTGGTGTATTAAATGTCGTGTGTTTTAGAATATGGGTATGAATTCCTCACATGAGAAGTGGATTGTGTGAGGCTGGACCGTGGATTGTTTTTCTAAAGTATCAACACAATCTGAATACGTTTGGTCGGTTTTCTGTATGCCAGTTGTTTTTACTTAAAATAATGTTCATTTTAAACAAAAGAGAGATAGTTAGAGTGATTCCGGCCACACCGTGCCTTAGATTGAGGTGGGTTGACTCGTACTCGTCACATATGACCCATTGATCGTTTTCTTAAAGTATCAATACAATCTGAATGTGTTTGGTTGGTTTTCTGTATGCCAGTGGTTGTTTTCACTTAAGATGTTGTCAATTTCAAAAAAAATTGAGATACTTTGAGTGGTACTAGCCACACCGAGCGTTGGATTGAGGCTCAATTGACTCGTACACATCATAAATGACCCATGGATTGTTGTGATAATGTATCAACACAATCTGAATATGTTTGTTCAGTTTTCTGTATGTCAGTTGTTTTTACTTAAAACAGTGTCCATTTTAAACAAAAGAGAGACACTTAGAGTGCTACCAGACACATCGTGCCTCATATTGAGGTGGGGTTGACTCATAATTTCAAAAATTTCCAATGGATTGTTGTCCTAATGTATCAACACAATCCGAATGTGTTTGGTCAGTTTTCCATATGCCAGTTGTTGTTTTCATTTAAAATGTTGATAATTTCAAATAATGGTGAGACACTTTGAGTGGTGTCGGCCACACCGTGCCTAGGATTGAGGAGGGGTTGACTCGTACACATCAAAAATGACTCATGGATCATTTTCCTAAAGTATCAACATAATCAGAATACATTTGTTCTGTTTTCCGTATGCCAGTTGAGTTTACTTAAAATGATTTCCATTTTAAACAAAAGAGAGATATTTAGAGCAGTACTGGCCACACCATGCCTAAGATTTATGTGAGGTTGACTTTTACACATCAAAAATGTCCCATGGATCGTGTTCCTACAGCATAAACACAATTAGAATGTGTTTGGTTGGTTTTCTGTATGGCAATTATTGTTTTCACTTAAAATGCCACCCATTTCAAATAAAAGTGAGATAATTTGAGTGGTACCAGCCACACCACGCCTTAAATTGATGTGGGGTTGAGTTTTACACATCACATATGACCAATGGATCATTTTACTAAAGTATCAACACAATCCAAATATGTTTGGCTTCTGTATGCCAGCTGTTTTTTACTTAAAACATTGTCTATTTTAAACAAAAGAGAGACACTTTGAGTGATACCGGCCATACCATGCTTCATATTGAGGCGAGGTTGACTTTTAAATGTCACATATGACTCATGGATTGTTTTCCTAAAGTATTAACATAATCTGAATGAGTTTGGTCAGTTTTCTGTATGCTAGTTGTTGTTTTCACTTAAAATGATGTCCATTTTAAACAAAAAAGAGACATTTAGAGTGGTACCGACCACACCATGCCTCATATTGATGCGAGGTTGAATATTACAAGTCAAAAATGTTCCATGGATCGTTTTACTAAAGTATCAACACAATCTAAATGCGTTTGGCTGGTTTTCTGTATGACAGTTGTTGTTTTCACTTTAAATGTTGTCCATTTCAAATAAAAGTGAGACACTTTGAGATGTACCGGCCACACAGTGCCTCAGATTGATGCGTGGTTGCCTCCTAGAAGTAAAAAATGTCCCATGGATTGTTTTCCTAATGTATCACCACAGTACAAATATTTTTTGTCATTTTTCCATATGCCAGTGGTTTTTACTTAAAACATTTTCCATTTTAAACAAAAGAGAGACACTTAGAGTGGTACCGGCCACACCATTCTTAGATTGATACAGGGTTGACTTGTACATGTCACAAATGTCCCATGGATCGTTTTCCTAAACTATCAACACAATCGGAATGAGTTTGGTTGTTTTTCTATATGTTAGTTGTTGTTTTCACTTAAAATGTTGATCATTTAAAATAAAGGTGAGACACTTTGAGTGGTACCGGCCACACTGTGCCTCATATTGATATGAGGTTGAATCATACACGTAAAAAATTTCCCATGGATTGTTGTTCTAAATTATCAATAGAATCTGAATACATTTGGTCCATTTTATGTATGTCAGTTGTTGTTTTCACTTAAAATGTTGTCCATTTCAAATAAAAGTGAGACACTTTAAGTGGTACCAGCTACACCAAGCCTCTAATTGAGGTGGGGTTGAGTCTTACATGTCACATATGACCCAAGAATTGTTTTCCTAAAGTATCAACACAATCCAAATATGTTTAGTTGGTTTTCCGTATGTCATTTGTTTTTACTTAAAAGGGTGTCCATTTTAAACAAAAGAGAGACACTTCGAGTGATACTGGACACACTGTGCCTCATATTGAGGTGGGGTTGACTCTTACATGTCACATATGACTCACGTATCGTTTTCCTAAAGTATCAACACAATAAGAATGCATTTTATTAGTTTTCCATATACAAGTTTTTTTTACTTAAAATGATGTCTATTTTAAACAAAAGAGAGACATTTAGAGTGGTACCGGGCACACTGTGCCTCGTATTGATGAGAAGTTGACTCATACAATTCAAAAATGTCCCATGGATCATTTTACTAAAGTATCAACACAATCTGAATGCATTTGGTTGGTTATCCATATGCGAGTTGTTGTTTTCACTTAAAATGATGTTTATTTTAAACAAAAGAGAGATATTTAGAGTGGTACTGGCCACACCATTCCTCAGATTGATGTTGGGTTGACTCCTACATGTCAAAAATTTCCCATGGATCATTGTGATAAAGTATCAACATAATCCAAATATGTTTGGTAGGTTTTCTGTAAGTTAGTTGTTTTTACTTAAAACATTGTCCATTTTAAACAAAAGAGAGACACTTAGAGTAGTACCGGCCACACCGTACCTCAGATTGATGCAGGGTTGACTTGTATAGGTCACAAATATCCCATGGATCATTTTACTAAATTATCAACACAATCCGAATGTGTTTGTTTGGTTTTCCGTATGCCATTTGTTGTTTTTACTTAAAATGTTGATCATTTCAAATAAAAGTTAGACACTTTGAGTTGTACCGGCCAGACCATTCCTCGGATTGATGCGGGGTTGACTTCTATACATCACAAATGTCCCATGGATCGTTGTGCTAGATTATCAATAGAATCTGAATACGTTTGGTCCATTTTCCATTTGTTAGTTGTTGTTTTCACTTAAAATGTTTTCCATTTAAAATAAAAGTGAGACACTTTGAGTGGTACTAGCCACACCGTGCCTCGGATTGAGGTGGGGTTGAGTCATACACATCACATATGACCCATGTATTTTTTTTCCTAAATTATCAACATAATCCAAATATGTTTGGTCGGTTTTCCGTATGCCAGTTCATTTTTCTTAAAAGGGTGTCCATTTTAAACAAAAGAGAGACTCTTTGAGTAATACCAGCCACATTGTGCCTCGGATTGAGGCAGGGTTGACTCGTACACGTCAGAAATGACCCATGGATCACTATGATAAAGTATCAACACAATCGGAATAGGTTTGGTTGGTTTTTCCATATGCCAGTTAGGCAAATCGTGCAACAACAGTGATAATATCTTATACTAAAACTATATACATAGTGCATGATGTGCATCCCCTAGTGCATGGTTAGGGAAAATCATGCGCATTACCTCTAATATATAACCCTACACCGACCGGGGTTCAAAGCTATTAACAAGCCCCAAAATCCCGATAAACCATTATAACATCATTAGGCTTCCATATTTGGTCAAAAATAAAGTGTTATACTGAATTCAAAAATATCCATACCAGAGTGAAAAACTAGGTTCTTATAGTCTTTCCATTTAAAGGAACTCATCCTGAAGTTCACCTTCAATGGGTGGTAAAAAAATTATTTGAAAACAATTCTGTTCGGGGGGTTGTTCGGGGTCCAGGGGGTTGTTGGGGGGGCTGTCCGGGGGGCTGTCTGGGGGGTCGTCCGGGGTCTAGGGAGGAGGGGGGCTATCTGGGGGGGGGGCGCTATCCGGGGTATAGGAGAAGGGTGGGGAGATTTCCGGGGGTTGTCCGAGGGGCTGTTCGGGGTCTAGGGAGGAGGGTGGAGGGGCTATCCGGGGGGCTGTCCAAGGGGTTGTCCGGGGTCCAAGGTGGAGGGTGGGGGGCTGTCCGGAAGGCTATCTGGGGGGCTATCCGAGGTCCAGGGTGGAGGGTGTGGGGGCTGTCTGGGGGGCTGTCTGGGAGGCTGTCCAGGTCTAGGGAGGAGGGTGGGGGGGCTATCCGGGGTCCAGGGAGGAGGGTGGGGGCTGTTCGGGTGGTTGTCTGGGGTCCAGGGAGGTGGGTGGTGGGGATCTTCGGGGGGCTGTATGGGGGGCTGTTCGGGGGCTGTTCGAGGTCCAAGGAGGAGGTTGTGGGGTGTCCAGGGTCTAGGGAGGAGGGTGGGGGTGTTGTCCGGGGAGCACTTCGAGGGGCTTCCTGAGGGGTTGTCTGGGGTCCATCGAGGTGGGTGGGGGCTGTGATGGGTGTGTGCAAGGTGTGCTAAGATTTTAAGTAGAATGACACATCCATATTTAATCAAAAATAAAATGTCATAAATATTCGTCAAAAATGTAATGGATCAATCTACCACTAATCACAATCACCATCACTACTATCATTATCAGCCTCATCCCCGCTGCCATCTCTATCCTTGTCATCATCTTCATCATTGTCCTCGTGCTCATCCTCAACCCCATCCTTGCCCTCATCCTCATCCTCATCCTCTCCCTCACTATCACCTTCATCCTCTCCCTCGATCTCAGCATCATCATCATTGCCAACATCTTCCTCTTCAGAATCCTCGTCATCACCAAGAATGTCATCATCTCGACCACCACTAGAACTGCTGCCTGGTGCATTGGATAATTCACCCATCGATGACATATATGTCTGACAAGCTGCACTGGCCTCTGGTGGAAGTTATTAAGATAAAGCTTTGATCAGTTTCATAAATTCTTTCTCCATTTTTTGAACCTGTTCTTCCAACTCTGAGACCCTTTCATCAGACTATCTTGCAATATCCTTGACCTGTACCAACTCTATGGTACTAGAAAGGATACCTGGAGATAACCAATACCTCTTCGGGACTATATTCTTACCAGGTCGGCAGCGTACTCAACCATAGTGCTCATCTCCCAAAACCTGATATAAATGATCGTGTGGCCCAAAATTGTCAGGATCCTGGGCATCAAGGGCCTCTAAAGCAGCCTGTTAAAAATATTAATAGAATATTAAATTTAAAAATAGATAGTAAACTTTGAAATAAACAAATTAAAACTTACAATCTTTTCTTATGTCGGTTCATTAACCGCAGTTCCATCTTTTTTACTTCTACTCGAGCAAAACAATTTTTCTTTAGGAAGACGTCCTTCAATATTCAATAAGTGCTTCTGTAATGACATTGAAACAATATATGGTGAAAGTATAATCATATATTCAATATTCAATAAATCACAAAATTTAAGTAGAAAACAATAAAAAGGGCATGTCCTAAAGAAAATTTATAAATAACTATATCGTACCAGCTAACTCTCATGATCTGATATAGTAGTGCACCCAAAAGTGTGGACGTATTTCTTTTAATCAATGTTTTTTTTCAAATTATTCCTAAATAATTTTCAATAATAAATAAGATAATATTACTGAAAAATATGAAAATTTTCATTTAAATACCTCAAATGGGATTAATACCTTAAATTTGGCAGTCGCCCAATGGGTAATCATTTAGCGATATTTCTCTATCGGGCATTCATCCATGATAGGTACTATCTCCAACTCCGTGCCCACTCTTTCACACCATCAAACATACAACTCATTCTTATAAGCTCTCCAAAGCTCTCCTAGCTCCTTTAAACGTGCTATTCATGCACCCTCACCATCAGGGAAGTTAAACCGAAGCTGACACCCAATAGATTAATTCATATAAATACAAAAAAAAATACTACATTAAATCCAATATATTTTTTACCCATATTTTTTCCCACGCATTACCCTTGACTTCGTGTGGAAGATGTCTCCAAGAGAGAGGGCTGGCCGGAATGATGTTGGAGTATTTGGCTAGCATCGCCAAAAAACCCCGACATTGCTGCCCAGGTTTATGAATAATATTTCCATCATCATTGTATTCAACCATAAACTGTGTTTGGCGGTTCCATACCACACGCAAGTGAGTACGCCCCCTCCCCTACCTCCTATTTGTAGATGAATCTATTATTAAAGAAAAAAATATCAGTAAAAGTTATAATAAAAATAAATTTTGGTATAAAATTTTGTTAGAGTTATATAAATATACTTGTGGTATTCGGATCAATGGGTGTCACTGGATTGCAGAAGCTGAAGGAATATCCTATACAGGTGGAGTGTCCCTCAGAGTACACTCCTCATCCACATACTATGTCGGAGCAGGATTCAAAGAAGTTGGAATATAATAGCTTGGAGATAATGAACCATAAGCAAAAGATGATGGCACAGACGTCTGGCCAAATTTTGGTATAAACATCGGAGGCCTAAATATCCTGTGTTTCCCAAAAGACACACCAGGATCAAAATGGGGTGTAGAAGATACGTCTATTGTAGGGGAATAGTTTAATCGGGTACAACCAGTGGATCGTCTACTCTCGCACCATGAGCCCTCGTACCACCGGCCGCAGTACCGGGACCACCAGATGATCGTCTAACTCTGACACCACCACCCCTCCTACCACCAGCCTCTGTACTGGGAGCAATATCAGGCTCCTCATCGGATATATCTCGTCTAGGGGGTGGATCCTGAAAAATAGTTTAACACAAAAGTAAACAAATGATATTATAATTTATTGAAATATATATATTTGAAATAAAATACTCATAATATGGATGAGTGGAGGAACGCACACCTGTGTCATGCAATGATTATTTTTTGTCGTCCTTTTCTTCCACATCTCTTCAATGGGTGTCATTTCTTACAATGAAAAGAAATATGGAAGTAATTAGAAACAGATATCTAAAGTGTAACTTAAAAAACAAAATATAGAAAAACCATTCTGATAAAAAAACCTAAAGAAACAGAAGATTTATGGTGGTTTAAAGGTAAGTACTAGGATACACACTCTGAATGATGTAGGTGAAACATGTAGGTGAGAACATGAATCTATGATTCTATATATTTCCCAGCACAACTTCAGGTTCACAATCAACTCTGACAGTTGAGCTATTGGATTCATCATAAGAAATAAATAGATTGCTTCCAATTGCAGTAGGGATAGTGTCAACTTCATCATCACCATCATCAAAAACATGTATGGGATTTACTTTAATAATTGCACTGAATTTTGGATGACGATGATCTTTGACATAAAAAACTTGTTTCACCATTGATGCCAATACATATGATTCATTGGTGGCAATAGTGTGAGTCATGTAAATAAATTTAAATCCAAAATCATCAATAAATGTGACTTGCCTCGTCATTGAATCAATCCATTGACATTTCATCATCGTGACTTGACCATGTGAGTAATAATCCAAAATAATTATTTTCTACAAGGCTCCATAATAAGCTACATTTTTAGAACGAGGTCTATTATCTGATGAAATTACATTAAAGTCTATTGTGGAAGTTATTATGACACCATCATGTTGTGTTCTCATGTTCCTTGCTCGTCTAGTGATAATAAATTTGTATCCATTGATCGTAAGTGATTTACAAGCACGAACCATGGTATTAGGACCAAAATCCAAAGCTCTTATTTCCTCAGAAACAGAGTCTCTAGGAAAACTTGATACCTAAAATATAAACAAATAGTAAACTTAATTAAATATTATTTTTATTTAGTTATCACAAAAATATTTTTACCTTCAATTTCAACCAGGCAGAAAACTCTTTACTATGGAAAGTCACTTTCCTTCTCAAAGATAAAGAACGATGCTTTCTATATATCAATTATGTATGTTCCCTGTAGTTAAAAATAATAATAGTTTAACAAATATTTAAAATTACAAGAGATAAGATAAGAGATACATGTACAATTTACTTACTTGATATACTAATAGAACAAATCACAATTGAACAACACTGTGTGATGTTCCATCTATCGCTCTTCAAGGATTAATGTCGTCAATGTATATGATCCCAGAATTCCTCTTGTTTGAGGAAGTGATGGAAAACTGTTTTAAATTTTCTCATACTATCCTTCTTTATTTCTCATTGGTATGTTTATTCACATAGTAATATCAGACAAATACATTGATAAGAAATATATACATTATTGAGTCAAGTAATCGTTCACAATAGAACCTTCAAGATAATTCTTATTCCGAACAAATTATTTTAATGTGTATATTTTTCTTTCTGTTGGATACATCCAATGGAAATCAACAGGTCCTCTAAGAAGTATTTCAGTCAGAATATGGACAGTCAGATGCAACATGCATGTAAAAAATAATGGAGGGAATATTTTCTCTAACTCACACAGAATTAATGGTGTCTCTGCTAATATTTTTTGCAAGAAGGATTTGGAAAACTTTTTAGCACAAAGATCTCTAAACAAATAGCACAACCGAATAACTGAGACTCTTACATTATTGTACAAGAGATGACAGATTTCTATTGGAATCAACTCATGAAAAAGGACGTGATAATCATGAGTCTTCAAATATTTCTACTTCAACTCTTTTCTGTTGAACTATTTTTATATATTTCTTGAATAGCCATCAGAAACTTTAATAGTCTCTAGCACTTCCAGAAATTGAATTTTTTTCAGCAAGAGTCATCACATAAGAAGCACATAGAACTTGCCATTAATTTTCACTGATACAGATAGGATGCAATTCTGGTCTGATCTCCCATTCTACCAAGTAACGTCGAGATCGTAAATCATCTTTTGTCTTCCCCTTGGTAGTTAGAAGAATCGAAAGCAACATTTCACATATATTATTTTCAATGTGCATTATGTCTAAGAAATGACGTAACAAGTTGGTTGACCAATACGACAACTCAAATAATATACTCTTATTCTTCCAATTGTAACATGTATCATTGGAAACATTTTTTCTCTTTCTAGATTTAATTACACCCTTCCCAAATAAATGACTGAAATCTTTCAATTCATTAAGAACATCAGTTCCAGACATAAACTGAGGTGGATCGTCAGTCTCCATGGTATTGTAAAATCTTCAACGATTGTTTCTATATGGATGGTTCATTGGAAAGAATCGTCAATGTCCCATAAAACTAAAACTACAATGATATTTCAGTCTTCTCAATCGAGTATTCTTCATACAAAAAGGACATGAAAATTTTCCTTTTTGATCAATTAAGACATCGTTGCATAAGCAGGAAAATCATTGAGCATCCACATAAGCACAACACGCATCTAAAATATATCTTTTGAACATGCATCGTATGTGGGCATACCCACATCCCAAATAAGTTTAAACTCTTTTATTAAAGGTTTAATGTATACATCTATATCATTGTCGGGATCAGAAGGGCCATATATTAGTATACTCAAGAATGTGTGAGGCTTTTTCATACACAACCATGGGGGAAGGTTATAAATGTGTATGAAAACCGGCCATGTGCTATGCGAAGTAAGAATCTGCCCAAATGGATTAAAACCATCACATCAAAGACCCAGTCTCACATTACGCAAATTGGATGAAAATTTAGGATATCGAGCATCAAATATATTCCATGAAAATCCATATATAGGGTGAACCAACTCTTCATTATTCTTTTTTCTCCCGATGTCATTCCATCGAATTTTTACTAATATTTCATCAGACATGAAAAGGTTCTATAATCTATGGATCTATAGAAAGTTCCACATTACTTTTTGTAGCACACGAGATGGTGTTCCATCATCTTTTGGCTTCCATCGGGAGGATCCAAATTTGATACAGTCATTTATTTCAGCATTTTCCTCCCAAAATAAGCTGAAATCATTCAGGAAAGCATGATTTCTTTTTGAGAATCCAAGTTCATAAACTAACTTCCATGCCATATAGTGGTTTGAGGGAATATCTGCATCATCTGGAAGTAAGTCCTTCAAGAAGGAAAGAATGTAATCAATTGCAGTATTTGAAATCCCATACATAGTTTTCCCATGAAACAATCAGATTAAAAATTCCAACCTTTTCATTTTACCACATTTTCGATATACTGGAGTCGTCACAGCATCATTCAATTTTTTCACCCTATCAACATCATCATTTTCATTGGATGCATCATGTGTTCTTGTATCGAAATCTTGTTGGTTGGACATCCTGTCCATATCATGATGCCGAATAAATACAAACCGATCATATATCAAACTCTCCAATTCAATACTATCATTTGGATCATCAAAATTTTGAGATTCCATTTTCTCTCCATTGTGATAACACACATAATAGTTAGTTTGGAAACCATATTTGGTTATATGATAGCTAACTGCTTCATGACTCAACCAAGATCTTCCTACACAATTAGAACATGGGCAGCGTATGTGACCACTATCTAAAGCCTTGTTAAATGAAAAATCTAAAAATCTTTTCAAATTATTTTGAAAATCGGTTGAAATCCGACCAGTTTCGTACATCCAACTTCTATCCATTCTGTAAAAAAATTCAATATGTCATTTCAAAGAAATTCAATAATATTGAAGTTCAATCCAAAAAATATTTAGTTAAATGACAATTGTATACTTTATATAAAATCATAACTGACACATTACTCTATATGAGAGTAATATTAAGAAACACAACAAAACATAGTGTATATAAGAAAATAATATACAGAATTTATAATTCCTATATTCAAGGATTTCCCAGTAAGATATTGGAAGTGGATCAAGGAATACATAATCCTTAAGGGTCTTGTTGAGAGTACATGAGTTTTATACTTTAACTTCTTCAGGGATATCAGGATGAGAAGTAGGATGAGGATCATATCAAAAGTAGTTATGGCCTCATCAAGTTTCACCTTAACCATGGATTAAAGGATCCTAGGTTTGGGGCCATAGATCAGAGTATGGTAGGGTGTATTCATTAAATCATGTCCCAACTAATTTTGGAGAGGGACATTCAATAGTTATAGGTATGGATTTGATTAGAAACACCTATAAAAAGTATATCAAGAAATTGTGATGTCCCAAACCAGGATGCCACTCATTAGTGACACGAACCCAAATGGCCACATGGCCTCAAGCACATCTACCAAAATTCCAAATGTTACTGACTAATAGTGAGATCATTTGGTGTGTTTTGGGGGATACTATTCCCACATTACCTAAGTTGCACAATTTTAATATTATCAGTTAAAAAGTGGAAGAAAGATAACAATCGAAAAATATTGGAAATGGATGAAAATAACCAAATCAGTAATACCAACTAATAACAGAATCATAAACCGAATGATGGTAATGTATGTCATGTATCAAGAAGAAAAACATAGTTACTACTAGTAGGAAGTAGTACTATACAAGCGGCTTAATAAATTCTAAAATTTGACCTAGCTTCTTGAGCTACAACCCAATAATCTGCTACATGCTCCATCATATGTCATGTGAGTAGTCATGCATCTATAAAATGGTGATTCCACTTATCTAAACATATAATCATGTAGTTTATCCAAGTACCCAATGTCATCTCGAACAATGTGTGAGATACAATTCATGTAGGTGACAACTGAGAGGTCTATAACTATCCAGTCTATTTATATAACAATTTGATATTATGATATGATAAATTAATGCGACAAATATAAAATCTAAAATGGTTCTCTATGGTTCTGGATAAAAAATCTAAAAGGGTTTTCTAGGTTAAATCAAAACAAAAAAAATAGAGATACACATAAAAATCAAAACTTAAAACTAAAATATTAGATAGATAACAATAAAAATAAGGTACCAATTAAGAAAATTCCTAATTTGGCATGGTTTTTATGAATATTCAGCAGCTTGGATGGGGGAAGCCTAAATTCCAACCGTTCGGATAGAGGAACCGAGATGAACCTGAGAGAGGTGTTGTCCAAATGAGGGAGAGGTGCTCTGATCGTGGGGGCAACTATCAAATTAGGGTTCTCTCCAAATGGGGGAGAGAAGAAGGGCCGCAAGGTGTTATTGGGGAAAACCTTTACCAACGGTTTTCAAGAACCGTTGATAAAGGGGGAAATTTAGACCCCCTTTAGCAACGGTTCACTAGAGCCATTTGTAAAGGGTGTCCTGCACTCATTTTTACCAACGGTTTAAGCAAACTACTATTAAAACTCTTTTTTACCAATGGTTTAAGCAAACTGTTAATATATAAGTGTTGGTAAAACCCCCTATTCTAATAGTGGACGATTTTTCACTAGACTAAAAGTTTTTATTCCATGTTTCTAAAGGAACTAAACTAGTACAGTTTTTGGGTGTGTGTTTTTTATTCCTAAAAGGTGATGTAGTATCCTTGTACATCAATATTGGGTGTTATATTCATTCATTCGTACCATTTACCCACTCTTTGGTAATTAATATAATTAATAAAATGTTTTTTAAGAAAATATAACCTCATTTCTCTTTTCAGTCAGAAATATATCTTATTCAAACAAATCATGTTTTCAAAAACAAATTTAAAATGTTATTTTCAAATTATTTTCCACAAAAAAAGGGTTTTTAAAATTATTTATGGTTTTCAAATATTTTTTTATATGTTTTCAAAGATATTTTGAAAAAATGTTTTCAAAAAGGTTTTATGTTTTAAAATGTTTTTTTAAAAAAATAAATAATATTTTCTGCAAGAAATGATTTTAAAAAGATCTTCATAAATTATTTTCCATCTAAGATGAAATACATTGGTGTTACTCATTCATTTCTAGGAAAATGATCCAAAATTTCCATTCATATTCTTTCTTTGAATGGTTTATGTTTTGATGTAATGTTGTTTATGAATCCCATTTCTCTTTCATGGGTTATATGTTTAGGAAACACATTCATCATTCATGGGTTTTATTCTTATGAAATCATTTTCTTTTCATGGGTTATGATTTCATGAAATGATTATGAAACCTACCACTTTTTCCATAGGTTATGATATGATTATATATTTATGATACATATTTCATTTGATGGGTTATGATATGATTGTTAATGATATTGTGGAACATTTATGTATGATTTCATTATAAGATGTGTGGGATATATATCTCCCTCCTATGTATTGGGTAAATATTTATATCTCATGGTATAATCATGGATACAATGGGGAGTGAACTTAGTTCAGTAAAGGACTTTGTGTACTTTGATGGTCTTGGGAGAAAATATTGACTACTAAGATGGTCATGGGAGTGAACTATGACTACCAAGATGGTATAGGGAGTGAATACATACTACTAAGATGGACTTGGTAGTGAATCCTTGATTACTATAGAAATCATTTTATATGCTTATGTGCCTTCCATAATTTGAGGTATCATTAATATGTTATGCTTTCATGGATTATGCTCTTGATCCCCTTATGATTCATGTATTATGAACTACCAATCTATATGTCATGATTGGTGTTCATGATCTTTTTTATGTAGGGTATGATATTATAATGACATGATCATGTTATGATACCCTTATTCTCGTGTTTATTCTTACATATCTCCTTTTTTACCCTTACTGAGCATCTAATCTCACCAATTTTTATGTTTTCATTCCCCAGGTTATGAAGATATGCGTTATGTTTGATGTTTCTATCAAAGGTGATAGTCATGAAGAACCTAGTGGGAGATAATGTAGCTCACATATGTACCAATGTTTATGTTTCCATGTTTCCAATTGCCCTAGACTAATATGGTTTTGGGGATTCTTTTTGTGTAATGTATTAAGTATTCTACAAAAAATTATATAATGTTAATGTATAAAAATAGGGGGTCAATTTAAGCATGTTTTTTCTACAAAATTAAAAATCAGGTCTCTAAAATTTGGTAAATATGCGATAAATAGTGAAATGAAAGGGAAATAATTAACAAGGAAATTATGTAAAGGCTGCTACGTTTCTTATAGGGAGATAATCACTGATTATGGTAATAACATTATCATACAACAAGTAACAAAATATCTTATGTCAAAAAAATAATATAATAATTCATACTAATGTATATTAATATTCAAGCTTATTATTGTTAAATAAGTGAAATATAGTGAAAAAAATATTAATGGTGGAATGGAATAGAGCCATAAATTAAAAATTGGATGGATGCATATGAAATCTCCCCAGTTAAATTTTTATTTTATTATGTAGATAAAAAATTCTACATTAATTTAATAGTAATATCAAATTAGAACATATGTTAAAAAGTATAACAATATTTTTAGGCTACAAATGAATATGTATATCTAACTATAATTCAAATGTAGAAGAAGATGAAACAATTTAAGAAAATCCTAGAACTGGTAAAAGTATCTTCATCTAATATAAAACGATTTCATTTAATCATAATCAAATGAATCCGATGAAGTTCGAAAATTTGAATATATTCATTCAAATATGAAAACACATGGAATATTTCAATGTATCATAGTGATAGGTCTATCCTAAAAAACATATACTATGTGTGAATCATCATGCATCATAATCCAGCTCATGTGTATCTTGAATTAATTTAGTGGTCAGTAGACTTTGATATTTCCTTTCTAAACATACAAGTGACTCAGGGTCTATCACCACATTCCATAACATATAATAAATGTATTTCTAAATAATTAAATAATAAAATTTAGTACGTATGTTTTTTCTTAGGTTTGAACTCCATAAAAGACTTTATTATACTCCAAGTAATTAATAATTAAATTAATCTATAACAATTTATATAAATATAAAAAATAGGTAGAAATATATTTCCATGTAACACGTGGTATATATAGTCTAAATTCAATGATAAACTCATAGAATGACAACATAATATTTCGATGAAAATAATTTAGTTTATGATACATCCCATCTCTCATAACCAAAAAATCCTGAATTAAAAAAATACTATCTTTGAGATTTATAAAACATGAAGTAATAAATTAACAAGAAAATGAAATGATAGTATTATTACATGATAAGTCCTTGAATATGTACAATACAATTTCTATAAAATAAAAAAAATCAATCGCCTTTTCAAAATTATAAGAACTAAAATAGAGCACTTCTTCCAAAGTTACATAATTGACATGTTGTTTCCAAGGAAGAAATCATCTATGAAAACATTTATCCATGAAATTATGATATATATTGACCTCATAAAAATTCTCATTGTGTTCTGACATAAGCCAAATGTCGCATATTTCTTCTCTAGTAAATAAGGTTGGATGATACAGTGAAAAATTTAAGTATTTCCTATTATATATATATAAATTAATTTATTTGAGTAATTAAATATATAAAATGTAAACATAGATAAAAATACTTAATTTTCTTATGCCACGTGAAATTTATACACTTATTCTAGAAAATGATCAAGCTCATTTGGAAAAAATATCTTGGGACTTTCAAAGAGAAAACGTACTACACTTTTAAAAAAACTATAATCATGATCAAAATCTTCGAAATCATGGTGCCCAATATTCATTAGCTTTATTAGACCTCACAATATACACACATTATCATTATTAAGTCATCCAGGGTAGTGTTTTTTTGGTCTATTTAAGAATATTAATCCATTTATGACATCTTTTTATTATGTGTAAGTCACAAAATATGATTAAAAAACATAATTACTCATATAAATGTAATAAGTTATTAATTAAAACTATAAAATCTCATAATCCTTGAAATACTTATACTAATTATGGATTTACATAGTAGGTTGGATAATTACATTCATACAATTTTTTATACTTTTGAAATCACCCCTTAAGAGTGGACTCAAAAGATTCTGAGATAACACACAATTCAAAATGATCATCATTTTCAACAATGTCAAACATTCTCAGAATATATTAATTTGTGGTTTTCATATGAAATTTATTCCAAAAAATTATATTTTTATTTTTCAATATCAAAATGGTATTTTTATCTACATAGTTTTTGAATCTTTTAGAAAAGATATTATTCTTGGTGTTATGGTTCTGAACATATTGCATTAGAACACGCCCCTGCATTGAACACACATACACAAATTAAAATTAGTAAAATAACCATCCAAATATGAAAAATACCAATCAAAAAATGAAAAAACAATGTCACCATTTAATCATTAATTATTAAATTTTATCTATTTTAATCAAAACATGATGATTAAAAACATATCATTCGTAGAAAAAAACTAAAATGAAAATACTTGTGATAAAAAAATAAATATTGATACCATTTAAAGTTCAACGTATTTATATGTTTATTTACATAGAATTGGAGTTGAGACATACTATTTTTCTCACAATCTTATAGGAGTAAGGTGAGGGAGTTTTAATAAAGGATGTTAAACCAGATACCATAGGAATCGATGAGTTTTTACAAGTGAAATATGAACCCTAAAACACATAGGATGATAAATAAGAATAGAGTGAATAGAGATATTGGATTATTTATGTAAAACTATGCAGGTTTCTATGTGATACTGGTGCATGTGGAATCACTAGGTGTGAATAGAGGTGAGAGGGGGGCCTCATACGTCCATATGGGTGGCAGGGGAGGCAAGACGGGGGGTACTATTTGACCATCATCGAGTGGTTTCATAATTGGTAGATGACGTAAAAATAAAGGCATTAATGGTGGAGGGAAGTAGAGGCTTGTAAAAGTAAGGGAGATGAGACTGATGCACTTGTAGATGATAGGGGATAGAGTATCTAGCCATAGAAATTGATTTACTCATGCATGGGTGTTGGCTGCGTTGTGGGGAAACCAGTGAGATGTGCAGTCGTTCATTAGGAGATTCAATTTCTATTTCTAGAAACCCTCCCCTACCATCTCTTGGAACATCAAACTCATCTCCCTTATACCTTCCTCGACTTCCTTACGCCAATGTGACCATTATTTTGGTTTCATCTACTGACTCTAATTCCCATCACCGACAGCTGGATGTTTCCCTCAAATAGCCTCCACTGCCACCCAACCAGACACTAACCTCATCTCACCCCTTCCACCCAGGGACATAATGTGCACCAGTAGTGCAAAAAAAATCTACATAGTAGTGCATATATATTCTGAGTACTATGCGCATGTCATTCTTATTCATCATCCTTTACGTTTCAAGTTAGATATTTCATATACTGAAACTCAACAACTCGCACGTACTTCGGTTTAACATCCTGGAATACAACTCCCTCACCTTTCTCCTGGAACCTAGTGAGAAAAATAGTCTATATCAACTCTAATTCTATGTATAGAATCCTTTGTACGTAATCAATTTTAAATAGTATCAATATTTTCATTTTATCCAAAGTACTTTTATTTGTGTTTTTTCTTACAAATAATGATGCATTTTTAATCATAGAATTATGATTAGAATAATAAAACATTTATTAGGTTATGATTTAAAGGTGATTTTTTTGGTTTTTTTGTGCATTTTTCAATTTTCATCTTGCAATTTTAGTAATATAAATTTACATATGTGTGTGCAATTCAAGGGAATGTTCTGAGGTAATATGTTTAGAACCGTCACACTAGGAATAATATATTTGATAGAAGATTCTATAACTATGTAGATAAAAATACCATTATGCTACCAAAAAATAAAAATATAATTTATTGGCATAAACTTTCAATGGAAGTAAAAAATCCATATATTCTGAGAACGTTTGAAATTATTGACAATGATGATCATTTTGAATTTCAGTTTATCTCGGGATATTTTAAGTCCACTCTTAAGGAGTGATTTCAAAAGAATAAAAATTGTGTGCAGATAATTTTTCAATTAATACTGTAAGTCCAAAATTAGTAAGGATATCATTATGAATATGAGTTTTATAGTTTTCATTAATAAAAAAATTATATTTAGTTGAATTATTATATTTTAAAATCATTTTTTATGACTGATATATAATCCAAAAATATCATAAATGACTTACTATTCTTAAATGACCCAAAGAAATGCTGGCATGGAAAATATAATGTTGATAATGTGTATATAGTGGTATATCCTATGAAGACAATGAATATTGGACTCCCTAATTGAAAATATTCTTAGCATGATTATAGTTGTTTTAATAATATGGTACTTCTTCTATTTGAAATTTTAATGAGTTTGTTATTCCAGACGAGATGAAGCATTTTCCTGAATATGTGAATAAATTTCACATGGTGTAAGATAATTAAGTAATATTTTATATGCTTACATTTTTAAAATTAAAAAACTCAAATAAATTAATTTTTTTATATATAATAGGAAATACTTAAAATTTGAACTGTATCATCAGACATTACAAAAAAAAGAATAAATATGTGATATTAGACTTATGTCAGAACATGATGCACAATTTTATGTGGTCAATATATATTGGGCCATCCTGGATGTATGTTTTTATAGAAGACTTATCACTTGGACACAATGTGTTAATGATGTATCTTTGGAATAAGTGCTTTGTTTTAGTGCATATGATGATAAAAAGTCAATTGTTTTTTTTAATTTTTTAGAAATTGTGTGATATATGTAAAATCTTCAAGGAATTCTTGAGTAAGAATCCTCACATTTAATTTTTTATTATTTTTGTATGTTTTGTTTTATAAATTTTGTTGATATTATTTCTTATTAATTCAGGATTTATTCATTTCAAGGGATTAGTTCGATCATAAACTAAATTTGCTTCATCCAACTTTTATGATGTCATTTTTCATGGTCCTCAGTAAATTTAGATTATATATACCATGTGTTAGATAGTAAGATATCTATATTTTTTTTTGTTTTTTATATAAATTTATGCATATTACATTAATTACTAATTACTTGGAGTATAATAAAGTCTTTTATGGTGTTCAAAAACCAGAAAAAAACATTACTTATAAATGTTTTTATTTTATTTTTTAGATTGATATTTATTATATGTTATTGAACATGGCTATATACTTTGAGTCAATTGTTAGTTTTGAAAGGTGATATCAAAGTATACTAACCACTAAATTAATGTGAGATACACATGATCTTGATTGTGGTGCATGTTATTACACACTTATTATATATATTTTATAATATACCTACCACTATGATAAATTGAAATATTCCATGTGTTTTCAAATTTCAGTGAACATTTCCTAATTTTCCAACTTCACCAGATTCATTTGACTGTGGTTAAATGATATAGTTTTATATTTTTTAATGTGCCTTTTCCTAATTCTAAGAGTTTCTTAGATTAGTACATATACTTATACATATGAATTATCATTAGATATGCATGTAAATTTGTAACATAACAATCTTATTATGCCTTTTAACCAATGGTATGATGTAATTTCACCATTAAATTAAGGTGATATTTTATCTACATAATAGAATAAAAAATTTAATCAGGGTTCTTTCTTATTCATCCAATCCAATTTTTAATTTATGGTCCTATGCCATTCCATCATTAATATTTTTTTTGTAGTGCACACCACATATTGTTCAAGAATATGATTGTATATTAATATTCATTAGTATTTTAATAATATTTTTTGATATAAATTATTCTTTTACATGTTGTATAATCATTTTAATGCCACAATCAGTGAGTATCTACCTATATGTAGTGTAATATCCCCTTCTTAATTTATTTGTTAATTATTTCCCTTCAATTTTACTGTTTATTATATATTCACAAGAGTTTAGTTACCTAGTGTTTAATTTTTTAGGAAAAGAATGTTAGAGAATATTTTTTTATAGTGAATAACTCTGATGATTGTTTGGAAATGAGAAAAGGAAAAGGATTGAAAACCTCTGAACTATTTATGGATTCTTCAGTTTCTATTTTTTCTTTTATAAAGTTTCTCACATGTTGTTAATTTGATAGGGATTGAATATTTTATTTAAATGATTATCTAAATCACGACTTTATTATTATTATTATTATTATTATTCATTTCTTGAATGATTGTGGGTTTTTACTTGTGGATATGGTATGTACTTGGATTATAATTTTATTATTCCTTGGTATGGTTTGAGTGACTCTGACCACTAGTTTGTTTTTTAGCGTTGAAGATACAATAATCAAGTACACAAAGAGAGTGAATATACCTCCACATTATTTCCTTCTTTGACTATAATATTTTAACATGAATAAATATGGTTTTCATGATTCTGAAGTACCCAAATATATCATTAAATGTGATTTTTTATTTTTTTTTTAAATACAGTTGTGAGAATACAAGTCAATGTGTGTGGAAGGCGGGTGATGGAGGATTAATCCACACAATTAAGAAGATGAAAAGATGATGGATCCCTCAAAAGTATTCTTTGCTATAATATTACTTATCTACTTGTATATGCATTTCTTTCACTTAGAACATATTTATGTTAATTGTTTTTGTAAATACACTCTTGAAAAGTGATTTTTGTTTTATTTTTATACATTTTTATTTTGAGTTTCTATTTACTAATGCTGTGTTTTTTGGTGGATTCTTGTTTAAAATTTTATCATTGTTACTAGTCTTATATGGGGGTGGATCATGCTTATGTGTAGGAGTAATATGGGTACATTCCAGAGGATTAGGGCAACATACCTTTTTCATATGGCCACTTAGATCATTATAGCAGATTATAGTTCATTACTAAGGTATTTGGAGTCCCTCATAATGTATTAATAAAGATAACTACTTAGCTCAAGGCATTCAAAACTAGAATGGGTGCTTACCATGGTGATAAATACATGTAATCGACTATCTTAAGGCCTTCTCAGTTTTGAGTTGCATATGTTTTTCTCTGATTTTGGGCTTCCCAAGACTAGTGATTTGGATATCCTTTCATGAATCAAGATTGTTTTTATTTTTCTCAATCTCTTAAGTTAATTTCTTTTATTTTATAAAAAATAATGATTTTTTTTAGTTTTTTCTTCATAGATGTTATTTTTATATTTCTAATATTGAAATGAAACCTCAATTTCATTAGGCACTCAAACCATTCAAGTTGGAAGAAGTCATTCCTCTTTCTTTCTCTTAGGTATGTTTGGTTGGGCTAACATTCTAATTTCATAAGTAAACTTATGTGGTGTGAATGGTTAATAGATTTTAATTGTATTTATCTATGTTTTTGTGGAGTTGCAACCAAGTATTAATGCATTTAATAATATACCTTTTAATATTCTAGTCAGAAAAGTCTAATACTTGCAACATTTCAACTTAAATAACTTTGACAGTAGTGTTCATGTTAATCACTCATTGATTTTTTATCCATGAAAAGAATTTATTATCAAATTATGGTAATAAAACTAGGAAAGTAGATGAATCTTCAAATTAACTGATTTTTTGTTAAATTAAGTTGAAAAAACTGGTTGGCCTTAATTTGTTGATGAAATAAATTGCTGGTTTATTATCAATATATTGGAAAACTGTCAACATTTTCAATCAGTATTAAAATAATTTTTTAATTTTCAAACTGTTTTATTGTCAAACTATATTTTTATACTAGTTTACTTTATATATAGTCTACTTGGTATGTTTAAAGTTTTATTGAATATTTAAAAAAGAAAATGAAATTTTTTTGGCATTATCCAACCCCTATCGCACACACATTGCAATACAAAACTCATCATACTAGGAAATGACCCTTTACTTTTCATCACACACACATAATAAATGACCCTTACCTTTTCTTGCATCCAATGTATTCCAATGTTTTATGTAATGAAACCACATGAATAGATACCAACATAGTCACACAAAACTATAGTAGACTGATCATACATGAAATACATCATATATTATAGTTTTAGAGTCACACATACTATAGTATAATCTTCTATGGTATATGATTTTTTATGTTGCTGCTATTACATCACACACACAGGTGTCTATGTAATAATAGTAGAGACACACAAACTGTAGGAGACTGATAATACTTGAGATACATTATATATTGTAATAGAAGAGTCACACACTTTCAGTTTATATCACACACACAAACTATATTATGATTAGTATACTATAGTTTGTGTGTGACTCGATGCTATTTCACTAAATAAAATATAATTTTATATGCATAATACTCTTACTACCAGTGTGAGATTGGGGATAACCCACTTTAATATAAAAGTGAATGAATTGGAATCTTCTTACATTAGTTGGGATGATCGACTGCTTATAACCACCTACATCTGAAATTGGGTTTGACCTGATTCATGTCCTTAATTTAAGTGTTCTTGATGTCTTTTCAAGTATACATACTTTAAATCTCACATTGTAAGTGTTCTAAATTAATATACATTCATTTATGTTATCATATATCGGTTTATTATTCACCACATGATTTTATGTATTGGAGACTAGATGACCATTTTCAACAAGAAAAAAGATAATTTTATGATATAATAATTTATTAACTTATTTTAATGGTAGGGTCTAGCTTATTGAGTGTGTATTTTTGGACTACCTACTTTTCTATGTAAAATGCAGCTTCATATGAATGTATAGAGCTTCCAAACCACACACTCTCTTATATGTATATATATATATATTATCTACTTATTCTAGATGTTCTTAGTTTATTTTTTCAATTATTATAAGAAATAATTATATGTACAAGTGTATATGAATTTGTATATTATATATTCATCACACACAAAAAATTGATATTATATTTATCATTAAAAAAATCAAATAAAATTTTCTTCAGTTACTTGGTTTTGTTTTAATTTATAAATTCACTATAGCTTAAGATTGTTTTTTATAAACATTCCAAAATTCATTTTATTTAAATACATTATCAATATTAGAAATCATTTATTACTAGTTTTATAAATTTGATATGAATTTGAAAAAATATTTTTTTTATTTTTAATGAGAGGTTTTGTAGAATGTGGTCCTTTTTTAATCAAATTTTCTTACAAGCTAAGAGTTGAATGATGTGAAAAGTACATTAATGTTTTTTTCCATAGATGGTCATATTTTCATGCTTGAATAATTCTATTATTATATGACAAGGGTCGTTATTTATATTTTCCTTTAGATTGATCAGGATAAGGATTTTAGTTTAGGATTCAATAAAATTATGCTTTTATCCAGATTGGTTAAATTATGTTTCTATGTATCATGGAGTATGTTATATTTAATAGATTTTAATTATTCATAGAAGGAAGATGTAACATGACCATTGGGTCATTTGAGATGCATCGTTGAATGGTTATTAATTTTTAGTCCCACATATTTAAAAAAAATATTTATAAATATTTATCATATACATTCTTCTATATTTCTATGACATTTTGATTTATTGGAATGAATTTCAATGAACATACAGTTAAGAATGCATGTATTTCATTGATATCAATATTAAATTGGTTTATTTCAATTTTTAAGGATAAGTATCAGAAAAGATGAACTATGGGGGAATAACAACACTACTTTTTCTTAAATTTCAATGTAACATTAATGCTAATGTTATGATACCATTATGTTGATGTTACGTGTCAAGATCTATGTAACAAAATAAAGACATGTGAGTGACTATTCTAAGGCCTCTTATATTTCAATATTAAAATGATTTTAAGTAGGTTTAAATTTTATTGGTTAAATCTATAATGTCCTAGTTTTTCACATTAAAATATTAAGAATAAATATAATAATATTTTTGGATCCAAGCACTGAGACAATGCAAGATTCTGAGGCCCAATCATACTGATAAATTTATAATAAAAATATTAAATATATTATATCATGGAGGCACAATTTTTACAAAATTGTGGAATAAATCCCGAATGGGGACTAGAATGGTAAATATGAGACCACCATTGAGTCTATAACATGGACATTACACTAAGATTGGTTTAACCTTTGTCAGCATCAGTTGTCTTGGATGAGGTTCCATTGTGGGAGAAAATGATAAAATGAACTAATTTCTTTATTAATTTTTTTATTTAATTGTCAAGGCCTAAGGACCCTCTAAAAAATCACGTTCATAGAAAAATCACAAGGTTATCCATATAACCCTATGTTCTTGCATGTGTATTCTCTTTGGTTTGATTACTTGAGAAATTGTTTTTCCATGTGAATGTTTTCTTTTGTTTGATTAAATGTGATTTTTTAAAAACCTTTCTATATTTTGATAAATTATTAAAATAAAGTGTATATATTTATGTGATCCATATACCATTATATAGATAATAGATTTATCTACATTTAATTATTTTATGAGAAAGTATGAAAATGCATTTTTATTCCTCTAAGAATTTAACTAATTTGCTGATATAGTTTTAGAAACTCTACTAAAAATAGTTTTAAAAAGCTTTTGTATTTATTGTACTAAAACTTCTACAGATATCAAATTCGAATGAAACGTGATTTTATAAAAATAAAAATAAATTATTTTTATTTCAATAGTTTTCATCTATGTCAAAAAATGTCATTTAGATGATGTTTAAATTTTTTGATGTTATGATTTTATTTTTCAAAACTGTTGTTTTCCATAATATAGTTGGTTCAATTTTTTGATGATTTTTGGAACAGTAGATGTCAGTTTTATTTAATTCTTGATTCATTGGAAATATAATAATGTTTTCTACATAAAATTATTTATCACCAAAGTTTGAATCCTCTGTTTATAGGCCTTGTAAATTATTTTAAGTTTGTTAAAGTATGTCATCCAGTTTTTCACAAAGTATAGGCAAACCTACTTTTTCAATAGTGGAAAGTATGGTTCATCAACCCTACACTCACAATAGTGTAAAGTTTTCTTTATCAGCCTTACATTACTATTCATGAATAGTGAAAAGTATGGTTCATCAACCCTATATATTGTTCATTAATAGTGAAAATTATGGTTCATACCCTACGTTACTATTCATTTCTTAGGTTGTGTTACTATTCATGAATAGTGAAAAGTATGGTTCATTAACCCTACGTTACATTGTTGTTCATCATCCCTATGTTACATTACTTTTAATCATCCCTACGTTACATTACAATTCATCATCCCTACACTACGTTAATGTTTATGAATAGTGAAACAATGCTACGTTACTATCCATGAATAGTGCAGCAACCCTATGTTACTTTTCATTCTGAAGTAACTATTCATTATGTGTATTTTTTTAAATTCACTTTTTGTATATATATATATGTGGATTATTTTTAAAGGTTTTTATATAGGAAAAATTCTCATTAAATATAAGGATTATAATCAATGAGTTTTTAATATTTTTGGTTGAATATTTAAAGAGGAAATTTAATAATTTTTCAATGACTTTTTCCCATTAATTTAGAGGTTTCAAAATTTTTAAATTCCAAACATGGAATTTACTTATGAATTGTTCTTCCAGTTTTCATAAAATATTTAGTTTAAATTTAAATAAATTTGATTGGATTTTAATTTTTATTTTAAATCATTCAATGTTGATATAATTTTGGAGATATTTTTGGAAGAGTTATTCAAATTATATTGAATGCTTTTATTTGAGATTTATTCTACAAGAATAAAGAGGAAATGGTGCTCTGATTTTTATTAAGATATTTATGAATGCTCCTGACTCAATTTATTTTGAGTATGATAAGGAAGTGGATATGATATAGCTTCTGAATATTTATTCTATATATATATATATATATCATTCTCCCTAGTGGGAAAAACACACAATACACAAGATAACAACATAAAAATTTCAAGACACACGTTAGCATTTTTGATACTCTGTTTTTCAACGAGAATGTGTTGTGAACTTTGAACCTATTGTGCAATCTACAAAGTCTAATGAACCTCTATTTCATCACCTACATGATCTCCCAGGTGTTAAATCTTTTTTGCCTGACTAAAATTTCCTTGACAAGATGTTCTGATCAAATACTCAATAATCAGTACTTGTGCTTTCACTTTTTATCAACTTTTTTTCAGTTGTGAGTCTGTAACACGATTTCTTATCTCTCACACGCACTCTATTTTTCTATTTATGATTTTCACACAAAAATATTATTTTTTATTTTGTTTTCTTAGGTTGTGAATCTTGAATTCTGAAGTCAGGATCTAAGGTTTGTGACTCTCTATATCTAAAGTCAAGATTGTTCAAATTGTGACTCCCTATGTCTAAAGTAAATTTGTAAGGGTTGTGACTCCCCAGACAAAAGTTAGTGTCGTGGTTATACCTCCTCTAGAAAATGATTTTGTAATTGGTTTATGATTCTCCAATAAAAGTCATTTTTAGTGCACAGGTATCTCTCACCAAGTAGAGAGGCATAGGAGTAGAAGTAGACCCCTTTAGACTGAACTACTATAAAAAACATACTTGCATTATTTACTTTTTCCACTATTAATTATCCATTATAATTAACATTGATAATTAATTTACTAAATCAATTTATTTGATTAAATTTTTAATCTGGTATATTCACCCCCTCTAGACCATCTTCCATTACTCATTGCAACCTAACAATTGGTATCAAAGTTTGACCTTCTTAATAATAGTTTATCCCTAGCATTATCCAATTATGATACCTAAAAATTAGTATTAGAGGGAAATACATTGTAGAACTGATGTTCTCTATTATTCTCTATTTGATATTTTTCAATTTGTATCAAAAGATTATTCCTTTTGGAATAACAAAATCCACCTATAGAGTCTAATTTAATTTTATTTGTGCTAACATTTTCCAAGACCCAATAGTTTATGGACAAGATATTATAAGATGGAAGGATTAAAACAAAATGATTCTTGGATACCTCAAAAGTCACCACAATTTGATGATAATGATTATGGCTACTGGAGATCTAGAATGAAGGCTTACCTTAAACAGTTGAGCATTAAGCACCGGTCTATCATGTCAAAATAGTACACACTGATTGAAGCTAACCCAGATACTCTTATCAGAAATGATTCTACTAGATATATTTTAAATTATAAAGTATTTAATATTTTATATTATTCTATTAATATAAGTGTTTTTAGTTATGTGTCTACTTGTAAGACGACTCATTAAATATAAAAGATTCTACAAGTTACTCACCTTTCCCCTAACAAACTAATCCATACCAAACTTGTAATGATTCATGTTGAGTACCAAGACTTCAAGATGGGTGAAGATGAAATAGTAAACCAAATTTTCTATAGATTCACACGTATTGTGAATGGAATGAATTCTCTTGGAGAAGCTCTAAAAAACCTAGTACTTGTTGAAAGAGTCCTGTGAGACTTACTAAAGAAATTGAATGCAAATAAGGTTTCTATTTATGAAAGAGATAATTTCAAATAATACACTTCAGATGAATTGATTGGATTAATAATCTAATATGAGCTTGAACTGAACAACATAGCTACTGAGGAGACAAAAAAAATAAAAGGTGTAGATTTTAAAACTGTAATTGTTGTTTCTAATGGATCTTCAGATTCTAATATATAGGATAATAAAAAGGAAGACATGGCTCAGATTCTGACTATAGTTTACAAAAGAATGAAAAAGAAAGGATTTAAGAATCAATTTAGAATAAACCATCAAAAAGAAAAATATAAGGGTGATAAGATAGGTGATATGAACCATAATTTTTCAGATGAAACTTGTTATGAGTGTAGGAAGAAAGGGAATATCAAACTCGATTGTACCAAATTAAAGTATAAAGATAAATACAAAAAAAAGGAAATAAAAGCTTTCACCACTAGCTGGAGTTGTACAGAAGAATCTGATTTCAGTGAACCATCTAGAAATGTAAAAGAAAGTGCTAAATTTTGTTTCATGGCATCACTAGACAAAGTTATAAATTCTTGTTTTTATTCTGAATATTCAGATTCTGAATGTGATTATTAAAATCATAATATTTTTTAATTAAATAAATAAATTGAAAGATTAAGAAAATATATTTTCAAATCTGATGATTTATATAATAAGCTTAAAGAAAAAAATGAGAAACATGTTTCTGAAAATAAAATACTTTTTCAGAAGAATAATAAACTAATTAGCACTTCTTATTCTTCTTCTCATTCACAATTTTATGAAAATTTTAAATCTAATCAAGATTTGAATGAAAATTTGAAAAATTAATTTGAATGTATTAAAAAAATTTCTTATTTTATTCAAGTTTATGAAAAATATCATGAGATGATGTCTTTGACAAAAACAGATTAAAATAAAGCTAGTTTTGGTTATAATGGAAGATTACCTCAAATGTATAAAACCCATTTTGTTAAAATTAAACATTGTTGTACTTCAATTGTTACTTGTTATAAATATGGAATGATAGGACAATATAAAAATGATTGTTCCCTTATATTTAAACAATCTTTGGTATTTGCAAAAACTAATATTTCTAAATCTTTATTATATAGATTACATTACAATACATGTTTAAATTCTATATGGGTACTTAAAAATTGAATTACTAATCCCATTAAACCCCAATTATCTTGGGTACCAAAATTTTCAAGTAATTGGTTTCTATAGGAAAAATTCTTTTGATGTCTCAAGAACGACTTATGGTACATGGACAATGGATTCTATTTGAATATGACAAGATACCCATAAATGTTTACCACTTACAACACATATTATGGAGGCACTGTCACATTTGGAGACAATTATAAAGGCAAAGTAAAAGGTTTTGGTAAAGTTGGTAATTCAAATTATACTTTTATTTCTATGTTTTCTATGTTGAAGGTTTAAAACATAATTTAGTTAGTATATCAAAATTATGTGATGATGGAATGGAATTCATATTTCAAAATGATAAATGTTTAACTTTTAATGATGATTCATTATTATATTTTTTTATAGAAAAGTTGGGGGCAAAGCCCTTTTATTAAACAAGATAAAAATTACACAAGCCCCTTTTGTGGGAAAAGAGGGAACCCATCACAACACATATACTAAGGTCTTATAGGCCCAAGAACAAATCTTAACAGAGTCCAAAGGCCCAGAAAAACCATTACAGACAGAAATTATTACAGTTTCTCAGAAGACCAATTGGACAAATCCCATTACAATGATCAACCCAATTAACCCCACCAACACGACGACCCATCACAAGGACCCTACAATAACTAGATCAGTGCATCGCACCGGTCCGGCCGTCGGATCTGGAAATGCCACCACCCTCAAATGCCCAGATATGACCATACCAAACCGTTGTTTCCTCGCAGATCCACTGCAGCCAAAGAACCTCGAGGGTCGGTGACACCGCACAAGCCCCACCAATGTGCATGACCCCTCCATCGCGTAACCTCAGAAATCAGTCATGCCCCGCCACCCCTGTTGTCGCCAAGAAACTGACCAGATCCAGAGAGACGACCACAGAGAAGCCATCGTTGACCACATCACTTATGATCAAGTCCACACCGAGAGAGGATATGTATGCCACCGCAAGCTCGATGCAAGCAACCAGTTTTGGAATGATCGGTTCTGGAGACCATCTAGAAAATCCCACCGCTGAATTCCAACATGTCCATCCACCACCACTGCAGCGTCTCGAGGACCAAGCAACCATCCAGAATGAAAACATCCATTGGAATCAATGTTTAGGTTATGTTAATTTCATAATGTGACATAGACTCTCAAAACATGAGAATCTGTTACAACTTCTATGCTTTATGAAAGAATATATTCATGTATGCGATTCTTTCATGAAAGGAAAAAAACAAAAAAAAATTATTTTAGACCCATCAATCAGATAAATACTAATAGACCTTTATAGTTAAGATATCTTGATTTTTTTGGCCCCACTCAAATATCCAGCCTTGGTGGAAAGAAATATACCTTAGTTATTGTGTATGATTATAGTATATTTACTTGGGTATACTTTCTTTCTCATAAAAATTATACATTTTCTAGATTTAATACATTTTGTAAAGTAGTTCAAAATGAGAAAGACTATATGATTATTTCTATTCATAGAGATAAAAGAGGCGAATTTAATAATTTAGACTTTGAAAAAATTTGTGAAAATAATGGATTTTTTCATTATTTTTCCACTCCTAGAACGCCATAGTAAAATGGTGTTATAGACTAGAAAAGTATAACTCTTATTGAAATGGATCGAACTATGTTAAGTGAATATAATTTTCCTAGATATTTTTGCGTTGAATCCATTTTTATTGCATGTTTAATTTCAAATAGAATTTATATTATAACTTTTTTAAATAAAACTCCTTATGAATTAATCAAAAAAAAGCCCAGAGTGTGTTATTTTAGAGTTTTTGATTGTAAAGTTGTTATTTTAAAATGATAATTTAGATAAATTTGATGATAAGAGTGATGAAGGTATTTTTCTTGGTTATTATAATAATAGTAAAGAATATATAGTCTATAATAAAATAACTATGATTATTGAATAATTTTTTCTTGTTATATTTGATAAAAATAATGTTAAATTAAAATTATGATTCTAAGGTTTATGATAAAGAGTTTAGAGAATTTAATTTTGGTGAAAAAATTCTTAAAGATGAGAATCAATCAGTTGAGGGGGAGCATAAATCATATCAACCAGATCCAAAATCATGAAAGATTATCAAAGATAATCCCATTGAAAATGTAATTGGCAATGTTGATTATGGTGTCAAAACTAGAAATTCTATTTTAAATTTTTGTGCTAATTCTGCTTTTATTATTGATTTTGTTCCTTTTAATGTAAATTATTCTTTAAAAGAAGAAAACTAGATTGTTTATGCAATATTAATTAAATCAGTTTGTTAGAAATAATGTTTGGGCTTTAGTAGAATTGCCTAAGGATAAATAGGTGATTGTAATTAAGTGGATATTTAGAAACAATATGGATGAATATGGTCATATTTTCAAGAATAAATCCAAACCTTTCACTCAATGTTACTCTCAAGAAGAAGGTATAGACTTTGAAGATTCATTTTCACTTTTTACAAGGTTAGAGGCAATTATAATTTTATTGGATTTTTCATGATTTCAAGGCATTAAATTATATAAAATGGATGTAAAAAGTTCTTTATTAAATGGTTTTATAACTGAAGAAGTTTATGTTTCTCATATTTTTAGTTTTAAAAGTGGAAAAATTCCTAACCATGTTTTTAAACTTTCTAAATCACTATACGGTCTCAAACAGGCACCACATTCTTGGTATAAAAGGCTTTATTTGTTTTTGTTAAATAATGATTTCAAGAAAGTCAATGTTGATCCAACTATTTTTATTAAAATAACTTATATTGATATTTTAGTTGTTCAAATTTATTTTGATGATATAGTTTTTGAATCATCTATTGAAATACTTTGTAATGAATTTTCTTCTTTGATGTCTTTTTAATTTGACATGAGTTTAATCGGAGAATTAAAATTTTTTCTTGGATTTCAAAATTTTCAAAGAAAAGATATAATTTTTCTTAATCAATCTATGTACATAAAACAATTATTGAAAATATTTGGTCTTGATTTTGCTAAATATATAAAAACTCCTATGGGTAATAATTGTAAATTAGATATTGATTCTTATTGTAAATCTTTTGATTTTAATGTTTATAGAGGCATGATAAGTAGCTTTCTATATTTAACTGCATCAAGAACCAACATCATTTTTAGTGTTTTTTTGTGAGATATATTTCATGAAGATCCTAAATAATTTCATATTAAAGATATCAAAAGAATAATTAGATATTTTAAAGGAACCGTTGATTCTAGTTAATTTTATCTAAAATATAACTATTTTGATTTAACATCTTATTCTAATTCTGATATTGGAGGTCGTAGAATTGATAGAAATAGCACATCAGGTATGTTTCATTTTCTAGGAAAAAGTTTTATTTCCTAGTCATCTAAGAAATAACTATGGATTGTTTTATCTACTAAAAAAGCTAATTATATATTTTCTGCTAGTAGTTGTGCTCAAAGTTTATGAATTAAGAAAGCCTTTTTGTGATTTTGGTGTTTATCTTGATAAACATCATATTTATTGTGATAATACATCTTCTATTTCTATTTCTAAAATCCCCTTACAAAAATCTAGAAAAATTCATATTGATCTTAGATTTAATTTTATTAGAGATCATGTGAACAAGGGTGATATTGTTTTTGAATTTATATCTCCTTAAAATCAACTAGCAGATATTTTTACAAAGCCTTTAAACTCTGCTCAGTTTGAAAAAATTAAATTTGAACTTGGTATATTGGAATTTTAATTTTTTATTATTACTGAATTTGTTTAGGGGGAGTTGTTTTTCACTTTTTGTTTATTTACAAAAAGGGGAATAAATAACTTGGTTTTAATTGTTTTGAAACATTGGTTATAGGGAGATATTTTTTTGGGAGAAAATGGGGAGCAATAAATGGGGAGAAGTAAACTGGTTTTAAATGTTTATAAAACTGGTTTTACTTATTCAAAAATTTTAGTTTTGTAATCAATAAAAAGGGAGAGAATGTTTTTTCATGTTTATTATCTTTTCTTTGACTACTTGTTTGATTACTTGGGAAATTTTTTTACCATTTGCATGTTTTCATATGTTTGATGAAATGTGATTTTTTTTAAAACATTTTTTTTTATTTATTAATCTATAGTGTAAGAATTTCTATGATACTTATACCATTATATAGATAAGATATTTATCTATATTTCTTTATTTTATGATAAAGTCCGGAAATTTAATTTTATTATTCTAAAAATTCAATTTATTTGCTGATGCAGTTTTAGAAACTTTATAGAAAATAGTTTTAAAAGGTTTTTTGTATTTATTTTACTAAAAGTTCTAAATATATCAGATTCACATGAAATTTGATTTTATAGAAATAAAAAAAAATTATCTAGATTTAATTAGTTTACATAAAAGTGTAAAAATGTCATTTAGATGGTGTTTAAATTGTTTGATGTTCTTTTTTGATTTTTCAGAACTGTTGTTTTCTAGAATATAGTTGGTTCTATTTTTGGGTTTTTTTTGCAACAGTGGATGTCAGTTTTATTTAATTCTTGATTATTTAGAAAGATACTAAGTTTTTATACAAATATATATTTTTGACCAAAGTATGTATCTTTTGTTTATATCCCTTAAAAATTATTTTAAGTTTGTTAAAGTATGTTGTCCAGTTTTTCACTGAGTATGGGAAACCCTACTTTCACAATAGTGGAAAGTATGGTTCATCAACCCTAATTTCGCAATAGTGAAAAGTATTCTTCATAAACCCTATGTTACTGTTCATGAATAGTGAAAAGTATGGTTCATCAACCCTACGTATTGTTCATGGATAGTGCAAAGTATGGTCCATACCCTATGTTACTATTCATTCCTTATGTTATGTTACTATTCATGAATAGTGAAAAGTATGGTTCATTAACCCTACGTTACTTTGTTATTCATAATCCCTATGTTACTTTATTGTTCATCATCCCTACATTACATTACTATTCATAATCACTACACTTTGTACTATTTATTAATAGTGCAACAACGCTATGTTATTGTTCATTCCAAAGTTACTTTTCATTATGTGTATTTTTTTAAAATTGATTTTCTACATATATATGGATTTTTTTAAAGGTTTTTCTACTAGAAAAATTCTCATTAAATATAAGTATTATAATCAAATAGATTTTAATATTTTTGGTGGAATATTTAAATAGTAAAATTAATAAATTTTCAATGCCTTTTTCCATTAATTTGGAGGTTTCAAAATTGTTTAAATTCAAAATTTTGAATTTAATTATGGATCGTACTGCTAGTTTTTAGGATCTATTTTGTCTAAATTTAAATAAATTTGAATGAATTTAAATCATTGTTTTAAATCACTCAATGCTGTTATAATTTTGGAGATATTTTTGGAAGACTTATTCAAATTATTTTTAATTATTTTATTTAAGATTTATTCTATAGGAATAAAGAGGAAACGATTTTGTGATTTTTATAAAGATATTTATGAACCCTATTGAATCTATTTATTTTGAGTATCCTAAGGAAGAAGATATGTTATAGCTTATGAATATTTATTATATATATATCATTCTCTCTTGCAGGAAATAACACACACAATACACAAGATAGCAATATACAAATTACAAGACATGGGTTAACATTTCTGATACTCGTTTTTTTCAAATATAAAGTATTGTGAACTTTGAACCTATTTTGAAATCTACAAAGTCCTAGAACCCTTTGTTTCATCACCAATGTGATCTACAAAGTGCCAAATCATTTCTATGTCAACTACAATTTTCTTGACAAGATGTGCCAATCAAATACTCAAGAACCAGTACTTGTGCTTTCACTGTTTATCATCTTTTGTCCAGTTGTGAGTTTGTAACACTATTTCCTATCTATCACATGCACTCTATTTTTCTATTTATGTTTTTTCACACAAAAAAATATTTTTTATTATGTTTTCTTAGGTTTTGACTCTCAGATTCTAAAGTCAGGATTGTTCGGATTATGACTCCATGTGTCTAAAGTCAGGTTGTAAGTGTTGTGAATCCCCATACAGAAGTCAGTGTTGGGGTTATACCTCCACTAGAAAAGGATTATGTAATTGGTTTATGATCCCCACATACAAATCATTTTTAGTGCGAATGAATCTCTCAACGAGTATAGAGGTGTAAGAGTAGAAGTAGGCCCACATAAGACTGAAGTAAAATAAAAAAATCCATGCATTATTTAATTTTTTTCTATTAATTATCCATTATAATTAACTCTGATAATTAATTTAATTAATCAATTTATTTGATTAAAATTTTAATTCGGTCTTTTCATCCCCTCTAGACCATCTTCCATTACTCATTCTGACCTAACACCCGGGAGATTTGAGAGGAGACTATGGAAGTTTTTTGGTGGACAACAATGAGATATAATATCGGATTACGACTAATCATCTACACCAATGGAGTTCATGGATCTCACTAGTGATGAAATTATAAAATCTTTCTACACAAATGAATAATTCAAACTCAAGGTAAGAAATTTTTGTTTTTTGAATTCATAATATTTTTTTATCCCATGTTGATTACAGATCAAATACACAAACATGAATTAATTCGTGCATAAACCATAGATTTATAGTTCATTTATCCGATTATTTTTACTGGTTTTTTGTTGGAAGTTATAACAATAATGAATCAAGGAAAAACATGAACAACATATGATTTTCATTTATCTTATGTATTATTGGATTTCTTCCCCCGTTCTTCGCATGATTCATCATTGATAATTGTTTGTCTAATGGTTTGATGAATAACAAGTATTCAAGCATTTCATAATTTTTATTTGGTGCAATGAATTGATATTGTGTGTACAGTTTGAGATCGATGGTGTTATCAAGGTGAGTGATGATGAAGAGAGGTCAATTGGGTATAGATCAGAGTTCTTCATTAACAGTTAACATTTTGGGTGATGTGATGGATGATGAGTAAAAATTCCCATGCAAATAATTGGTTGGAATCCTTTCACTAGTGACATTAGTCCCCTTCGATTCTATATCTATGACTCACTTTGGATTTGGTGGAAGAATCATTGACGACGGTGGCATAGGTGAATGTGTGAAATGTTTTTGTGTTTCTATGAAAAACAAGACTACATGGATGGTACTATAGGAAATCACAAGATTTTTTGGTATCTCTGTAGGTTCTAGGGTCTATTCAGAGAGATAAATATCACATTCCATGTGATATGCATCACACACATTGTTTACCTATTCTAGTGGTTTGGCGTGTAATGACCCAGAATTTTAACAATGGAGTTTCCCTTCTTATAATCGTTCTATATAGTATATAACACATACATCTCATAAACAACCAATGAAAAACATAATTCTAATAAATGAAAAATAAAATAAGTGGAATTTATAGAAATTAAGGAAACTATACCGATGGAGTAGTAATGTAAGAACCTAGATATTCTTTCAAGTATGGATCTGGTTTTCAAGATGTTTTGAGGAAAAAGGGATAAAATAAAATTTTAGAATTGCACACCGTGTACTCTGGCACCGAGTCCAGGCCATGTTTGGCTGTGTCACGGCCATGTACACGACCGTGTGATGACTTGTCAGGGCTTCATAAGGTGGGATCCGGTTAAATCCTATACACGCCATGTATCCTTAGAGAACACACCATGTATTTTTATTTTCAATTGTTATATCAGACTAGGGTCGTGTCTCATTCACAGAAATCTCTTCTTTTGGATTCATCTCATCCAAGAGTTACTGAAGTCAATGACCCTTCTTCAAGACATCGACCCTCCATCCGTGTTTCAAATCAAATTTCGTTGGTTGTGTTGGAATCGCATTAGTGAAATCTTCCTTCTTCTAGAGCCTCATCTATTGATTCCTCCTATTTCATGATAAACCCTTGGTTGAACGTTTTAGACATTTTTGTAGATGTATGGAATTCTATGTCGATTCAAAGGCTGAGGTTCAACTATATCAATCGTACAACACCGAGGTCAGTGGTTTGTGGCTTTCTGTAGTTTGTGTTTGAATTATATGTGAAAATTTTCCCAATACCCTAGTTCGGGGTATTACGTGTTTAGGGAATTTAACCCTGTAATTATTTTTATGACTTTTTTTCTTGAGTTAGGGCTCTTGTTTGAGAATAGGGTTTATTTACCTTGAAATGGATGTGTTTTCCCATGTTTGAACTAATATTGGACATTGGGCCTAGCTTTTCCTATTAGGCTACTCTATTTACCATTCCTAGTGCTGTTAGGATGGAGTGATATTATCTGAATTAATTGTTCCATACTTTGTATCTATTTATCCAATTAGTATGTTATGATTTACTTTGGATTCTAGATATCATTTGTGCATGATTTACTTACCCAGGGCTATGGGAACCTGGTGTAGTTAGACCATAGGGGGAATGGACGTTGAGGGCTTCCCCAGAGTGTCTCTTATACTTTTCATATTGTGAGACAATAGGGGGGATGGACGTGAGTACTCCCTCAGAGTCTTTGTAGTTCCACATTTCCATACCACATGGGGAATTGGATGTTGAGTGCTTCCCCAGAGTGTTTGTAGTTTACCGTTACAAGACCATGGGGGGAATTGACGGTGAGTGCTTCCACATAGAGTCTTTGTTAAGATGAACTAGAGGGGTTAGACTGTGAGAACTTCCCAGAGGGTTGCTTGTGTTTTTTTAGATGATTAATTTTATAAATGTAATAGAATGTAGTTTAAACTGTAGGATTGTTTACTTTTGGGTACTTTACTATTTATTACTACATTTAGCATATTGCCTTCCATATATATTCACTAACCATTAGTCACAGATCTTTGGGTGGTTGCCTACTGTGATTTGTCTCACACCATATTTGGGTCATGTTATTGGTCCCAAATAGATTATATTGTTGTAGGTATAGATAAGGGAAAGCGCCCTTCTATTTCTAGTACTTGATTGCTGTGGAGTTGGAGAGTATGGGACCAAGCTGAGGCTTGCGATACTATAAGAGTTTACATTTTTTCCTTTATAATTTGGTTTAGTACTATATTCTCGAATTGTGACATGTTTGGTTTATTTCCTAGATGTATTTATCATACATCATTTATATATGTGCTGCAGTTGTTTATTTACTTTCAGTCTTCTCTTATTTACTTATTGTATTGTATTACTACCTCTGCTACTTTTATCTATATATTTCAATTGTGTTACTCTGCCAATGAGGGTATTATTTCTCCACTATCTCACCCAAGAACCTCACTGCTAGCCAGAAACCTCTGGCATTTGGGTAAATACACTTGAGGCTATGTGACCAACTGAGTATGGGGCACCTCTGGGCGGTACCCATAACCGGGATGTTACAAGTAACATGCCTGTCAGAATAGTAATATGACAATTAGGTTTAGTATTTTGGCTATTTTAATATTAACCGCATCTAATAACATATAAATAAAATTTAGGTATCTTATAATTGAAAATATGAATAAAATATATCATGGTATAAGTAAGTAAATGTTTTAAAAATGATAAATTAAGTGTTGATATTTTTGTGAATTGTAAATGATTATTTACAATTTTAAAATTTATATAATGAATTAAAAGAAAATTTATTTTCATAAAATATAATTATAAATTAAAATTATGTTTTATTATAATTATAAAATAATTTTATGAGGCCTTAATTAATTTTTTAAATGGCCATAAAATCGATTATAATATTAAAATCAGTATTTTTTAAATAAATATTGATTTTATTTAAAATTAAATTTCTCATATTTAGAAAATTATTTTCATAAAATGGATTCCATTTTTTAAATCTTTGTGTCAAAAACTGGATAGGATTAATTTTTGGGATTTATCTTAAAAAAATTATTTTTTGTGAATAGTGAAATACATAAATTTATGATATAAGCTAAATACAAGGATTTTTGAGTCATGGAAGATGTATGGATGATGTAGGAACCATAATCTCAAAATCCACTTCATTAGTTAATATATTTAGTGATAATTATCAACACTATTGATAGTCTTAGGCCCAAATATTAAACAAATAAATAAAATAATCAGAAAACTTCCCTCTCTTCCCCTAGAAATACCATCCCTCACCACCTCTTCTCATCACCCCTCCAAAGCCTTTAATATTTTCTAAATTCTCCCCAATTAAATTATAAATCCTATTTCCAACAACCAAGAGTTTCTGGTCTCAAAAAAAGACCAAACATAAGTTCCACAAGGAGGTTCTCAAGGAGAAGATATTCAAAAGGTAAAATCCTCCTACTTTCTCTTTTAATTTATATTCTTTTCTTATCCTCTCTTCATATCCCCTTATCCAAAGTGGCATGTTAACTTTAGTATGATATATATAATGTAATTTTAACGTGTTAATGGAATATCAGTCATCAAATCTATTGGACTCCTCATGTTTTAATCATGTTTTAATGATCACAAATCCTTTTAATCCTATTTAATCTATCTCAAATAATGTGTAGAGATGGTTTTTTTTTCCTATTCTTTAAATAAAGTTTCACAAGATCCTGATTTCTATAAATCATGTTTGATTATTGTAAATTACATTTCATTTTTTTCTATAATGATTTATTATATGAATGAATAAGTCTAATTCATTCTGTGAATATTACTGCTTAAAAATGTTTACAGATATTTCACTAAGTCTGAAAAACCGTGAGTTTTCAACTAGTTCTGGTTTTTTGGAAAAGGGCCCAGACACTATAACCTAGACACTATGACCCAGACACTATGACCCAAACACCGTGACCCAGACACCATGACCAAGACACCGTTCAATTTTGGAAAAGGACCAGACACTGTGATCCTAACACTGCATCTGTGCTATCGGTTCCTGATCTCAATACAACTGTAGCATCACGACTATCTAACCCCTCAAAGGCAACGAAGAAGACATCATTTCGTGGTGACACAATTTCCAAGTGATATTGTTCCAATACAAACTATGACACCATTCTTTAATCTATTTTTTCATTTTCTATTTAATTTCTAATGGTCATATTTGAGTCATTTAAAAGAACTGACATAATTAATGTTTATTTGTAGACATTTCACCTAAAAGTACAAGGTAAGAGGTGAAGAATACATGCATCCTATCAGTTCAAATGTTTTCACCTACAATTTTAGTGTGATATAAGTCGGGATGCAAAAAAAATATACATAAGAAGAGCGAGAGTTTAGAAAAGATAACTAATACATGTAACATGATACAACCGAAGAACACACGAAGCACTCTTGATTCCAAAAAGGCTGTACATCCATATATTAGAGGTAAAAACATCTTCACAGTACCAAATCTAAGAAGAACATGATCTAGACAGCTTATACCATTGAGATGGAAACCATTGCACCAGACTTGTGATACTCTGTTTTTCACAAGAGGACTTGATACTTGCATCTGCTTTATCCTATAAGTCCAAAGATGCATAGAATAACACTCCGATCACTTCTAACCCTTTATCATAATCTTTGCTCTGTTGTGTACTATTTTTAACTTTCTATCAGTGTTTTTATGTCTATATTAAAAACACACACTGTCTCATGTATTAAATTAAAGGATACAAGATATCCTTTCTTTCATCACTTCTTATATCTGTTCTCTCCCACAGATAAGTGTGGAAGAGGTCCTTGTGTGACCTGGTAGTTTATACCCATGAAGAACAGTGGAAGAGGTCATGTGACATAGATAGTCCTATGTATTGTTGTTTTCCCTAATCCAGGGTGTGGATAATGTTTATTAATATAATCTAATTTGTGGCAGGTGATCACCAAGTGGAGTGGATTAGGTATCGTATTGAGACTGAACCACTTGTTTTATCTGTTGTGTCTTTTAATTTGGGTTTTCTCTACTTTAATGTATAGTTTAGAAAACACAATATTTTTCATTGATAGTTAGTATTGGATACAAGTTATAACTATTTATCCTTATTAGAATAGCTTCAAAGGTAGTATCAATAACTCATATTGATATTACTGAGAATTAATAAATCTTCTGAGAAGTTATTTGAACAATCAAACTATTATAATCATATTACATAGATTAATTGGGTTGTATTCATTTTTATTGTGGAATATTTTAAGTTGAATTTTTAACAAATTTTTTTATAGATACTCAATTTACCCCCTCTTGAGTAATCTACTCTGACCAACATTTGGTATTAGAGGGATTTTATTCTTATTAAGACTATATTTTTAAATCTGTTCAAATGTGATTTTAGTTTTACTTTAAAGATCTGTTAATTTTTGTTAATTATAAATTTCTATCTCTTTAGAAGTATTTCTTTATTATGGATAATAGACTCGAAGGTGCTACAAAAAAATACCACCATTATTTAATAGAACTAATCATGCCCAATGGAAAATTAAAACAAAAATGAATTTAGAAAGTATGGGTTTTGAAATTTGGTCTTGAATTTTAGTTGAGTATAAGATTTCTACTACTGATAGAATTACTTGGGATGACCCAACCAAGACTACTTACAATAAAAATTTCAAATCCATGAATTCCTTATATTTATCTTTAAAAGATGAAAAATTTAAGAGAATATATGCATGTAAAACTACCCATGAACTTTGGGATACATTGTCTGTATCACATGAAGGAACTTTTAGTGTGAAAGAAATGAGACTCAATACTTACACTATTAAATATGATAACTTTAAAATAATTCCTGATGAGCCTATTTCTAACATGTATCTATGGTTCAATGAAATTTTCAACACAATGATCTCTCTTATAAGAGAAGTTACAGCCAAATAACAAATTATGAGTATTCTCAGATGCCTACCTGATAGATGGAGTGGAACATTTATCTCAATTACAGATTCATGTGACATCTGCAAATTACATGTAAAATAACTCACTGGGAAACTAATGATGTATTAATAGGAGAAGAAAGTAAACAAGGAAGAGGAGGATGAACCTAAAAGAAAATCTATGGCATTCAATACCACCACATCAACAAACAAATAAACAGAGAAACTGCAAGTTTCTGTATAATGTTCTAGCAGTTAAAAGTCTTCACGTGACAGTGATGTGGAGATGGCCCAATTAGCTAGAAGTTTTAATAAATTTTACAAATGGAAGAAATTTTTTAGAAATCCTAACTTCAAAGGAAGATATGATCTAAAGGGAAGCTGGAAGAAAGATTGGAAAATAAATGAAAAGTCTGATGAGATAGTATGATATGAATGTAAGCAAAAGGGATATATAAATGTACACTATCCTAAACTCAAATATAAAGAGAAATATGAATACAACGATAAAAAGTATAAAAAGGCAATTAATGAAACCTATATTTCTTCTGAGGATAGCTCAAGTGACTCAGATTCTTCACATGATGAATATGCTAACAAACCCAATATGAGTTTTATGACAAACACATTCGAGGTAACCCTGGAGTATCCTATACAAAATTCCTATTATTTTGGAGATGAAAGTGATTCTGAAAATATTTATAAAGAAGAAATTTTTAAATATTTCAATATGATTAAAGATACATTTAATGAACTAAAATATAAATACATGTATTTAAAGAAACAGTATTCTCTTACCTCAACTATTAAATCTGAACTTGCTGTAGAAAGAGAAAAAATGTTCAATTACTCAAAGAAAACAATAAATTAAATCTATCTAATGAGCAATTGAAAAAGGACCTTGAAATGTTTACTAATGGTAAATATACCTTGGTAAAAATTCTAAGTAAACAGATTTCCCCTAAATATACTACTAGTATTGGATATCAACATGGTAAAAGAAATTTTGGAAAAAATAATTTTGTTTCTAAATCTAGAACATATAGCTTTACTCCTAGTTCAGGAAAACATATTTCTAGTTCAAATTATGATACACTCTATACTATTTCAAGTTTTTCTGGACCAAATTGAGTTTATTTAAAAAATACTTTACATAATGCTTATAGGAAACCTATGAGGCAGATGTGGATTCCTAAATCACTAGTTACTAATATTATTGGACCCAAAAAAATATGGGAACCAAAGTTTGTTTTTATTTGACTATTTTGTAAGAAAATTGTTTAAAGAGCTCTTGTAAAAGCTTATGGTACTTGGATAGTGGGTGTTCAAGAAACGTGATAGGAGACTATTCATGCTTCAAGAACTTAATAAAAATTGATGGTGTACATTTCACCTTTGGTGACAATGCCAAAGGAAAAAATCATTTTCCTCGGCTAAATCAGTAACTCTAACTCAGTTTTAATTTCCAAAGTATTTTTTACTGATGGACTGAAATATAATCTACTTAGTATTTCAAAACTCTTTGATGATGGATTTCATGTTAAATTTGAAAATTATGCTTTTAATGTTTTTAATTCTAAACATGAATTAGTATTTTATACATTAAGAAATGAAAATGTATATTTTGTTATCTTAGATTCTTTAGTTTCTCAAAATGATTCATGTTTAAGTTCATTTCACAAAGAGTCTTGTATTTTTCTAGAATAATAGGACACTATAATAATAATTCTCTAAAAAAGTAAACTAGAAAAATTTTAGTCAAAGATCTACCCAAACTTGAGTTTCCAAATGACAAAGTGCGTAATCCTTGTTAGTAGGGAAAGAAACACAAAATTTCCTTCAAACCAAAGAAAGAGTTTTCAAATTCTCAACCTCTCTAGTTGGTTCACAAGGATTTGTTTGGACCATCTAGATTTTCTAGTTTAAATGAGAAGCACTGTGTTTATGTTCTTATATATGACTTTTCTAGGTATACTTGGACCTTCTTTTTGGCTCACAAAATTGAAGCTTGCTCTCATTTATCCAAATATTATAAAATTATAGAAAATATTATTGGACTTATAATTAAATATTTAAGTATTGATCATGGTTTTGAGTTTGAAAATCAATAGTTTGAATAATGTTTCTCACAAAATAGCTATAGTCATAATTTCTCTACCCCTAAAACACCTCAACAAAATGGAGTTCTAGAAATAAGAAATAGGAACTTGCAAGAAATTTCTAGAAGTATGCTCATTGAATATAACATACCTATTTATTTCTGGGTTAAAGACATAAATACAATGTGCTATATTATTAATAGAGTGTTGATTAGAACTATTCTTAAAATAACTCCATATGAGTTATGGAATAATAGAAAACCAATAGTAAGCTACTTAAAAGTATTTGGTTGAAAATTTTATATCCTCAATACTAAGTACAGTCTTGAAAAGTTTTCATCTATGAGTGATGAAGGAATATTTTAGGATACTCAATATCTAGTAAAACCTATAGAGTTTTAAACAAAAGAACTAAATGTGTGGAAAAATCTATCTATGTCATGTTTGATGAGACATATCCACATGATCCTAAGATCTCTCTAAATAATCTTGAGGATGATATGTTAAATATGGACATCAATGCTAAACCATCCAACTATCCTGTAAAGAAATCTGTAAAAACTTCTAGTTCTGGAAATTCTCTAGATTCAAGTCATAATGAACCCGAACTTGTTGAAGAACCTTAAATCACTAGTCCCTCTTTTTCTAGAGCTGTTAGAACCCTTAAGAACCATCCTTTAGATGTTTTTGTAGGAGATTTAGATAAAGCAACTCAAACAAGATATTCTCTTAGAAATTAGGTTGAACATAAAGTATTCTTATCACAACTTAAACCTAAAAACATTAATGATTCTATCAATGATGAATTTTGGGTGATGGCTATGCAAGAAGAACCTAATCAGTTAGAAAAGAACAAATTTTGGAAACCTGTTGACAGAACCAAAGACATATTTATCATAGTAACTAAGTGGGTGTTTAGAAATAAGTTATATGATGTTGGTAATATAGTTAGAAACAAGGCTAGATTGGATTCACAAGGCTATAGTCAAGAATAAGGAATTGACTATGAGGAGACCTTTGCACCTGTTGCTAGACTTAAAGCCCTCAGAATCCTGTTTTCTTTTGTAGAACATCTTAATTTCAAGCTATATCAAATGGATTTCAAGAGTGCATTCCTAAATGGGTATATATTTGAGGATGTATTTGTTGAACAACCCCATGGTTTTAGAAATCCTCACTTTCCAAATCATGTTTTCAAATTATCCAAAGATTTGTATGGTTTAAAACAAGTTTCAAGAGCTTGGTATGATAGATTAAGTAATTTTATTATTTCCAAAGGTTTTACAAAAGGTATAGGTGATCCTAATCTTTTTATAAAACAAATTTCCAATGATGTTTTATTAGTTCAAATTTATGTAGATGATATTATTTTTGGATCTTCGAAAAATTATTTGTTTATTGAGTTTTATAAAATGATGAAAAATGAATTTTAAATGGGTTTAATGAGTGAACTAAAATTCTTTCTTGGATTTAAAATATTTCAAAATAAAGATGGTATTATTTTAAATTAAGGAAAATACACTAAGTGTCTTATAAAACGTTTTGTCTTAGGTATCACTAAAAGTAGTGATACATCAATGAGTACTACTTGTAAGTTGGATCTGGATGAAGATGGAATTTTTTTTATCAAACCACTTATAGAGGAATGATTGGAAGATTAGTCTACTTAACTTCTATCCAACCTGACATTATGTTTAGTGTATGTATGTTTTCTCATTTTCTTGAAAATATTAAGCAATCTAATTTAATTATTGTTAAAAGGATTTTCAAATACCTCAAACATACACCCAATATAGGGATATTTTATTCTAGAGAAAATTCATTTGAGTTATTTAGCTATTCTGATGCTGATTTTGATGGTTGTAAGTTAGATATAAAAAGAACCTCTAGAACATGTCACTTTTTAGGGAAGTCTCTAGTATCATGGTGTAGTAAGAAACAAAACTCTATTGCATAGTCTACTACTGAAGCTGAATATATAGCTATTGGTAGTTATGCACAAATTTTATGGATTTAACACACATTACTAGATTATGGATATCAATTCAGGCATATACCCATAAATTGTGAGAATACAAGTGATATTAACATTTCAAAAAATCTTTTTTCACACCCTAAGACAAAACATATTGATATAAGACACCATTTTTTGAGAGATCATTATCCAAAAAGTGATATCACTTTGTAATTAATTGGAACTGAATATCTTATTACTGATATATTCACCAAACCATTAAAATATGAAAGGATATATTACATCATAAATGAATTGGGAATGATAAATATTAATTGGAAAATCTACTATTTTTGAAAACATACTATTTCATAGATTACTATTCCACAGTTTTTGGTTTCATGATTTATGGTTTCACAAGTCACTATCTTAGAATTACTATCCCACTCTCATAGTTCTACAGGTTACTATCGTGAATTTAGTGTTTCATGTTTACGGTCTCACAGTTACTATCTCTCAATTATTGTCTTGCAATTACTATTTCAAATGATGTCGTCGCACCATTTGAAGACACACCGTAAAGATGACACAGTAAAAATTTGTTCTGGTCTCACCATGACAATTTGTACCGATCTCACCATGAAGATCTGTTTCGGTCTCACCGTAATGACACTTTTTTATTTTATTACCCGCATTGCAGTGTTGATTTTTTAATTTTTTTTATCCCGCACTTTAGAATTTGCGACGCTTGAAATCCCTAAATGATAAAATCAAAATATCTTTCACTCTTTTCTTCACGCAAGCTATTTTCAATTAAAATTGAAACCCCTCTCTTTTAAAAATGTAATTCCTCCTTCATCCCTTCGTCTCTCTCTCAAACCCTCATTGAATGACCATAATAAAGTTCCTATATTCATTAACTCTTGAGAAGTGAAAATCTACAAAGAAAGTCAAAAGGACACCTAAGGTAGCACCCGAAGGACTGTTGAACCCGAATCTTTTTGATAGAATAGTAGTGCCAAAAATGGAATCTATCTGAAGTGGTTGTTTTCAATTAAGTATTTATTTTTGAATGTACTGGAAGAGCAGGGATGGCTTAACTGGTTCACAAAATAGGTAAGGCCTATTTATCCAAAACTTTTTTCTCAATTTTATTAGTTTGTTCAGTTTTTATTCAGCACTAAAGATGGTTTTGTTGTAAGAAGCTAGATTAATGGTCAAAGATGTACCTTTTCCTCGATGTTATGGGACGGATGCCTAGGGCTACCTCATGGAGGATTTTTTGATGATTTCCAGAGAGGTCCTCCTACTCCTAGTGATGTTTTTGTCTAAGAAGAGGCCTTGGGACGTTTAACTGGAAATAAGAAGAAAATAAGAGCAATTTCTGCTGAGTTGGATGGTGAAACGAGGTTTCTATTTAAGTTTGTCCAAAATATGATTAGTCCAAGGAAGGGAGATTTTTCTACCCTCAAGTATCGAGATGTATTATTTATACATCTTATAAAAAATGGGCACAAGATTAATCTGTGTAAGTATGTTATAATTCACATGTGTGAATTGATTAAGACAACTTCAAATTATACCTCTTTGTTCTATTCAAGGTTAATCTCTACAATGTTGTATGCTAAAGGAGTGGTTGGACCAAATGAATAAGTCATCAAAGACTATGAGTTATATATATCAAAGGTTATAGTTAAAAGGATGTAAATAAGTTGGAATCCTTCTAAAAAGGCTTCAGTGGAGAAAAATGAAAGGATATATGAAAAGTTTAATCTAGTTGAGAATCCTTGAAGACCTAAGAACATATATGATCTTGTTTTGGAACCAAATGAAATTGTTGAATATCATGTTGAAGAAGAAGAGGTAGTTGTTGCACCTATGGAAGAAACTATCTTGGGAAAAGAAGACAGTGGTCTACCTATTCCACAAAATATGGTTGAGAAGGAAGGGCTTGTTACTGAAGAAAATCCTGATTTAGAAAAAGAACATTTTTCTAGAAAATAATATGATGTTAGTTTAAAAGAAAATATTGTACCTGAGGGACATCTAGAAGAAGAACTTTCTATTGAGAAAGAGGTTGTAGTTGAGGAAAATTTAAAGGAACAAGATGATCCTAAAACTATCCTATCTTTTGAGAAAAGAATGGAACAACCATTCTACTTGGCTAGAAAATCAATGGATTAGGTTATTAGAGATGAACTTTTAGAAACAAATCAAGGAACTAAATCGCTCAGTCTTGTGAAATATGCACTTGTTGAGGGGGATCAGCACCCTAGTCTAGAAAGTATTGAAGTTCCTAATCCTATTGATAAAAGAATTGTGGGTACCTGGTATAAGTTTCTGAGCTATTTTGATATGGATAATTCCTAGGAGGCCTTAGTTAAAGGCATAGACATGTCTGTTGAGTTTCAACTAAAACCAGCTACTTCTCTAGAAGTAATATCTACAAAGGAACCTAATCCTGTCTCAGCTTCTGTTCCTGAACCATCTCAAGAACCTTCTAATTTTGTGAGTCATGGTGATCTGAAAGCCTTTTGAGAAACTTTATTAGCTGGATTGGAAAAGTTAATAAACACCAAACCTTCTCTTATGAAAAATCAAATTGAAATATATGTTTCCTTTCTTTTAGAGAAAATCATATGGAAGATTCAACCAAAAATGATTTATGAAATACAAGAGGTTATAATTGAAAAAAAGCAGTTGAGTAATGAGGTGAAGTCTCTCCAAGAAATGGTTAAAGATATGGAAAAAGTGTTGCAATCATGACAATATCATATTGATCATTCTATTTAGGATTTTAGTGGTAATATTCCACATAACTTTTCCTCTCTAATTCAACTGAACTTGATTTCAATATTTAACAAAGTGGTTGAGAGAAACATCAAGATTGTCAATGAGATACTTGAGCTTATTGTTGGTCTCAAAAAACTGACTGATGTGTAAAAGGGATGTCTACAAAAAGTTCTCAATTATCTTAAGTACCTCACTTCAGCTGTTACAGCCTCTACTAAATTAGGACATCCATCTCAACCCATTGACAGTTGTCTACTCAGAACTGTTGTTAAGGAGTAACTTCAGTTAGTTTTCAATGGTTTTGACAAGGAAAGTTTATCTATGGTTGTCAATAATAGTGACAGAGTCCATGAATTAGTGAGGATTAATTCAAAGATTGTGAATGATGATCAGGAAAAAATTACTAAGAAAGTGGATTTCTAGTTTAATAGGATTTTCTATAAGCATGATATGACCAATAATTTGAAATATCTTATAGAGAACTTGAAAATTCCTCCTGTCACTCAAGCCTTCAAGACTCAAGTCCAAAAGATGAAAGATTTCACTCCTCTATTGTACAAGCTCATAGAGAAAAAATATGATGTCGAGAAAGCATTTTTGTATGGGGATGAGATCATTACTGATTTCATTCAGTTGTTGAAGCCTTATCTTCATGTGCAGAGCACTACTATTGTGGATTCTGTAGTTGCACCTTTGTGGCCTGGTTTAACTCCTTCCTCATACACTGCTTTTTCCTCTACCTCGATGTATATATCTCAAGATCTGATCCAGACCAGACTTTCTATCCTTGACCAAAACATTCCTCAGTCTTCCACTAAACCCTCTTTGGAACCTTCTATTTTTGAAGGTCTACCTCTTCCTTCTTTGACAGTTGGCTCACTCCCTTCTTCAACCTCTACTTCTGCTCATATGGCTACTTTTGATGCTACTATCAAGGGAAAAGAAAAGATAGCTAGTGTTGAAGAAAAGTGAAACATGTATCTTGATAAGGATGTTTTTTACTTTTTCCTACTTCTTTTCATGAAACATATATTTCTTTGTAATTCAATATACACTATTATTGTCTATTCTCTTTTTTACTATCCTTCTTTTTTCTTTATTTTTCCTGTAATATTTATGATAATCGGAAAAGGGGTAGAAAACACACTAAAAACATAAATCCAACTCCTATGATTTGTGATCATCAAAAAGGGGGATATTGTTGGACTCCTCATGTTTTAATCATGTTTTAATGATCACAAATCTTATTAATACTGTTTAAGCTATCTCAAGTCACGTGCAAAGATGGTTTATTTCCCTATGCTTTAAATAAACTTTCACAAGATCTTGATTCTTATAAATCGTTTTTGATTACTGTAAACTACATTTAATTTTATTCTATAATGATTTATTATATGAACAATTAAGTCTAATTAATTTTGTGAATATTACTGCTTAAGACTATTTACAGATATTTGGCTAATTCTGAGAAACTGTGAGTCTGCCACCAGTTTTAGTTTTCTTGAAAAGGACCCAGACACCATAACCTAGACACTATGACCCATACATTGTGACCCAGACACCATGACTCAGACACCGTGACCAAGACACCGTTCAAATTTTGTCAAAGGACCATACACTATGATCCTATCACCACATCTATGCTACCAGTTCCTGATCTCAATACAACTGTAGCATCACGACTATCTCATTGCTCAAAGGAAAAGAATAAGACATTGTTTTGTGGTGAAAACTTTTCCAGTTGATACCATTTCAAGACAAACTGTGACACCATTCTTTAATCTGTTTTGTCATTTCCAATTTAATTTCTAATTGTCATATTTGAGTCCTTTAAAGTAACTGACATAATTAATGTTTCTTTGTAGACATGTCACCTGACATTGCGAGGTACATGGTGCATAATACATGCATCCTATCTATTCCAACATGTTCACCCATAATTAAAAAGGTAGATAAGTCGGGCTGTAAAAAACTATACAAAATAAAAGAGTGCGTTTAGAAAATCAAACTGATACATTCAACAAGATACAACCAAAGAACACACGAAGCACTCTTGATTCCAAAAATGATGGACTTTTGTAGATCAGATCCAAAAACATCTTCTAAATATAAACTATAATAAGAACATGATCTAAACAACTTATACCATTGAGCTGGAAACCATAGCACCGGACTTACAATACTCTATTTTGCACAAGAGGACTCGATATTTGCATCTGCTTCATCCTACAAGTCCAGAGTTGCATAGAATAACACTTAGATCACATCTAACCCTTTTTCATCATCTTTTCTAAGTTGTGTACTATATTTTGATTTTGAGAGGTGTGTGTGTTTCTGTATTAAAAAACACATTGTCTCCTGTATTAAACTAAAGGATACAAGATATCCTTCCTCTCATCACTTCTTACATCTGTTTACTCCCACAGATAAGTGTGGAAGAGGTCCTTGTGTGACCTGTTAGTTTATACCCACAAAGAACAGTGGAACTGGTCATGTGACCTGGATAGTCTTGTGTATTGTTGTTTACCTTGATCTAGGGTGTGGATCAAGTTTATTGATATAAACTGCTTGGTGGTATGTGATCACCAAGTGGAGTGGATTAAGTCTCAACTTGAGACTGGCCCACTTGTTTTATCCACTATGTCTTTTAATTTATTTTTTCTATGCATTACTGTATAGTTCAGAAAACACTAGATTTTACTTTGATAGTTAGTCTTGGATAGAAGTTATAACTATTTTTCCTTATTATAATAGCTTCAAAGGTAGTACAATAACTCATATTGATATTTTTGAGAATTAATCAATATTCTAAGATTTTTTTTGAACAGTCAAACTATTATAACCATATTACCTTGATTAACTAAGTTGTATTCATTTTTATTGGGGAATCTTTTAAGTGAAATTTTTAATAGAAATTTTTATAGATACTAAATTCACCCCCCCCCCCTATTGAGTAATCTTCTTTGACCAACAAAATCTATTTTATCTTCCTTTTATTCTAAAAAATGAAAACATCATCCGTGTTGTGTTAATTCACCACTATCATGGATGATCAGTTTTCGTTTTCCATTACCTCCTTCAAGGTAGGACATAAAACCATTATTATTTTTAAATAATATTTTAATATATATATTAAAAATCTTATATTATACTATACGTAATATATAAAAATGATATTAAATATAATGATACTAGTTTGTGATGGTCGTAAGACCCGTTAAAGTAAATTAAAAAAATTTCATTAATGTTTTATCTAATGAATCATCCTAAAATGATAAAAAATGATATATGATACCATTTAAGATTATTAACATTAATTAATAACATATAATTTAACTTCTACATAATTATTACCATTTTACTAGAACTTTAAAAATTATAAAAAAGTAAAACCAACTGTGAATCCATCAAAATGAACACTTTCAGAATGATGAAATTTAACTCTATAACTCACTGAAATAGCCAAAAATGAACTTAATAAAACTATATTAACAAAAATGTTTAATAGGTAACTTATTTATTAATTAATTAATCTAATTTTATGATTCAGTATATTAAGTGAAAGTTGAGAATGCATCCAGACATAAGGTAAGGGGATTCTCAAACCCAACACCTTTTGTTTGAGTTATTCCTCTTTCATGCCAAATCTCAGTGTGGATGTTATTTTAATATTTCTAAACCATAATTTAATTTTCTAGACTATCTTTTTAGTGATATACATGTTTCCAACTTGTTTTATGAAAAATATAATGATTTTCCAAAAGAACTCTTCTTTCCAAAACACATCTTTAATTCCTCTTGAGTTATTTCTTATTTTCTCAAGAATGATAATTATAATACCAACTATGTTTTTTCCATTTTATTTGGGAACCCCAAGGTCTATTCATGAATTTATTCTTGATGAGATTCTTATTAAACTCATTCCTTTCCATGGGTTACTTCATGACTTTTCTTTGGGTAATTCCTTTTTCATGCCAAATCTCAATGTGAATGTTCTTTTAGTATTCCTAAGACATAATTTTATTTTTCTTCCCTTTTATTTTAAAGGATATACATGTTTATAATTTTTTTATGAAAAATATAATGATTTTACAAATAAATTTTATTTCCAAAACACATATTTATTCCTCTTGAGTTAATTCTTATTATCTCAAGAATGATAATTATAATGCCAAATATGTATTTATCTCTTTCATTTGGGAACCTAAGGTCTATTTATATATTTGTGGTTGATGAAATTATTAAAAAAACAATTTCTTTCCATGGATTAATTCATGACTTTGGTTGATATACATTCTATGTGGCATGCATGATTATCTAAATATTACAATGTGTTGGGTGAACCTGAAATTAGATTTACCTCTATTGCATTGGGTAATGTGATGTATCTGATGAGATATTGTGTATTATGTGTGAAAATGAGGATATATATATTTTCACAATGATTATTTTATGATTATTCACATATGTTATGCATTATCATGATGTTATATTTGTTCACAACTAAGTGTGGTATTTTACCACTAAGACATGATGTTTCATTTTTATGCATTGCCACATTCCATGACTTTATCCAATGATTCCATTATTTTTGTTACAATGATCTCATACTTATGTTAGGACGATGATGTTTATGATCACTCATGTTATATTATTTCATTTCTCTTATTCATCCTCTTACATGACTTTTACCTCACCCCTTCCTTTAATGTATATCCTCAGGTGACTACATGTACTAAGGAGAACATGATATTTATAAGGATAAAGAAGACGATTTTAAATAAATATTTATGCTTTATTATGTATAAGTGGTGTATGGTCCTAATTTCCCCAATATAATAAACCTTATGATCCTAGATTTGTATCTCCATTATGTTGTTTATCGTTAAAATAACATGATAGTTATGTAAGAAAATTTAGGGTCACTGTAGTTGGTATCAAATCAAGGTTTAATTAATTTGGTAATTAGGATTAATTTGGTAATTATATTAAGTGTATGTAAACATCCAAGAATATTTGTTTTATAAAAATAATAAAAATAGGGATCCCACAAGATATGCCTTTTGAGTTAATTACACAAAATAATAAATTGTTTTTAATGATTTTTTGACTTACCTTTTGTTCAAACCTTTTTTATTTTAGGAAATGGTGGGAATTAAGATAATCTAGGCCAAAAACTCATGTGATGGATATTGCAATGATTTCCTGAAGGAAATCCAAAATTCCATGGGTGGTAGAGTTAAAAAATTAATGGCAATGCTTACCCAGATATCTCAGGCTATGAATAATATCCTGAACAAGGTGGAACATCCACCCTCACCCAAATAAATAAATTAGCCATTTATTCCCTTATTTGGAAATGACCACCAACATTTAGTGGATCTTATTATCCACTTGTTATAGAACAGTGGGTTATCACAATAGAGAATATATTTTCTATGCTCCACTATTCTGAGAAGGAGAAGGTGACTTTGGTTTTTTATCATTTAGATGGAGAGGATGATCAATGGCAGGAATTGATATAGAATACCAAACCAAAGGATGAAATTGAAGAGATATAGTGGAAAGAATTTCATAAAATATTTCTTAATATTTATTTCCCTCAAACTATTTGTAAAAATAAAGATGGATAATTCATAGATTTGAAGTGAAAGGAAGGTGAATCTATCACGACTTATATAGAAAACATTATGAGTCTTCCAAGGTATGCCTCAAGTTTTGTTTTCAATAGTGGTATAAATTTAGATAGATTCTTTAGTGGTTTAAGAACATGCATTTGAAAGGCTATTGATATCCGAGTCTTTGGGAGTTATGAAGAAGTGGTTAGATATGCTCTCAAAGTTTAGATGGATTTTAGGGAATGGTCACATGGCTATAGAGATAAGAATATAAGAATAGAGTTTCAAACAAGTGGGTCCAATAAAAATGAGGAAAGAAGATCCAACCACCCATGTTCCAAGAAAGTGGGAATAAGTATTATAGGAATTTTCTCAAGGGGATTGAGACATACTACAAGTGATAGAGAGAAGGACATAAATCCCATGAATGTCAAAGTGACATAATGAAGTTTTCCAACATAATGAAGGAATGGAGGGAACCCCTAAATGTACCTCCTATGGTGCAATGATTTAATTGTAGTGAGAAAGGGTACTATGCAAGCTAGTGCTCCAAACCTTTATCCCTTGAGGGTAATCAGCATCACCATCCAAAAAATCTAAAAGAGAAAGGGAAAGATTATTCTATGACCACTACTGAAGTGGAACAAGAAAACAAACTCATACAAGTTATGCTTACTATTCACTCAATAATTGAAAATGTCTTATTTGATTTTGGTTATATGCATTCCTTTATATCCTTCATGTTTTATAGAAATAATGAATCTAAATCCCGATACCTTAAAGTATATATATACATAAAATCACATTGTGGTGAAATTATTGTAACCCAAGTGTTGGACTCTTCTCCTATTGGTTTATGTGGGAAGATTATTCCAGTGAATCTCATAAAACTTCCCTTCGTGGAATTTGATTTTATATTGATAATGGATTGGATTTCATTAAATAGAGCACACATCAACTTTTAGGAAAAGAAAATATCTTTTCATATTTTTAATCATCCCATTACCCTTTATAAATTCAAATAAGATCATGAATCGCATTTGAAAAATCCATAAATAATGTGGTTATTGATTTCCCTTAAAGAATCATATTAGGATCAAATTTTTGTGTTAAAGGAAAGCATCAAACTCAAGGAAATTCCCATTATGAGGGAATACACAGATGTATTTCTTGATGAGATACCCGAACTTCCCCCAGATCCTCAGGTAGTGTTATTAATAGAGCTCATTCCCAAAGCCACTCCTATCTCAAAAATCGCATAAAGGATTTCCCAGATTGAACTGGAGGAGTTAAAGAAGAAGCTGCAAGAGCACTTGGACAAAGGGCGTATACTCCCTAGTTCATCACCTTGGGGTGCACTGGTGCTCTTTGTGAAGATAAAAGTATGGATCAATGTGGTTGTGTATTGGTTATTATGAGATCAATAAGATCACCATAAAGAACAAGTATCCTCTTCCAAGGATTGATGAATTGTTCGATCAATTATGAGGATCTCAGTACTTCTTAAAAGTAGATATTCATTCGTGATATCATCAAATGAAGATGAAGTAGGAAGATATTCCAAATTCATCCTTCTATACAAGGTATGGGAACTAAAAATTCTTATTTATTCCTTCTGTACATACTAATTCGCATGAAATATTCAAGGATTCGTTTAATATAGTCTATAGAGACTACCTTGATAGTTTTTTGGTATTTTTTATTGACGATATCCTAATTTAATCAAAGGGAATGGAAGAACATGAAAAAAATCTAAGGAATGTGTTGGAAAAATTAAAGAATTCTAGATTGTATGCATTGTTTAAAAATTGTGACTTTTGGATGTAGCAAGTCACATTCTTGGGACACGTGATCACATGTGAGGGAATTTCTGTATACCCTGAAAAAAAGGTAGTTGAGGGATGTCCCAAACCCACTAGTGTCATATAAATATGTAGTTTTCTTGTATCAAATGGGAACTAATAACGTTTTGTGATGAATTTATCATGATTTATAATTCTTTAACTATGTTAACATAGAAAGGGGTAATGTATGTTTGGAAAAAATAATGTGAGGAATACTCCAAAGATCTTTAGAAGAGGCTAATCATTGCACATGTAATCATAATATCAACTAGTGGATAAGGTTTTATGATATACTGTGATGATTCAAAGAATGGATTGGTTTGTGTAGTAATGTAGAATTATAAATTTATTTTCTATGTCTCATAACAACTGAATATCCATGAGAAGAACTACCAGACTCATGATATAGAGCTAGCAGTTGTGATTTTTACCTTGAAAGCTGACGGTACTACCTCTATGGTGAGGAGTGTGACATATATACTAATCAAAAGAGTCTAAATTATATATTCACATAGAAGGATCTTAACATGTATCAAATAAGACAATTAGAGTTGATCGAGGTCTATGATTTATTTATTCATTACCATTTGGGACAGGCGAACAAGGTAACTGATGCTCTTAGTGGAAAATAACTTACAACCTTATACATGATGTGGATTGAGAAAAAACCTATCTTCATGGAAATGAAAAGGATGAATTTGGAAATATTAATGTAAAGTAATATATTTTATCTTTATCAAATGATTGTATAACCATATATCTAAGAGAAGATCAAGGAAGCACAAATGGATGATCTGGAGCTTCAAAAGAAGGTGAAAGCAGTGTTGTAAGGGAAGCCATATGAGTTCCACATAGATTTGGATGGTTTCATGTGATTTGCAACAAGGATTTTTGTGCCTTAACCACCTAAGATAAATAATTATCTACTTTATAGTTTACATAGATCATATTTCCCTATCCATATTGGAAATACCAAGATGTATCATGATCTTTGAGAGAACTTTTGATGTTAAAACATGAAGTGGGAGATTGTGGATTATGTCTCAAAGTGATTGGTATGTCAGAAAGTTTAAGAAGATAAAATGAAGTCTAAATAGATGATGAAACCATTTTCTATACCCACATGGAAATGTGATAATTTCACTATGGAATTTTTCACTAATCACCTAAAAACATCCAAAGGAAACAATTAGATATGGGTTGTGGTGAATAGACTCACAATGAATGCCTACTTCATTGCTATTTAGGAAGATTTATCACTTGAAAAACTTACCATGATATGTGTGAAGGAAGTAGTGAGGTTTCATTGAGTTCTAATTTCTATCATCTCTGATCATGATCCAAGGTTCACATCAAAATTCTAGAGAAGTATTCAAAATGATTTGTGTACTGAATTAAATTTAATCATGACCTATTACACTCAAGATGATGGAATGTCTAAAAGAACTATTCAGATGCTTGAGGACATGCTGAGAGAGTGCTCAATGGAACTCAAAGGAGGATTGGATCAATATCCATCATTGGTTAAGTTCTAATATAATAATAGATTTCACTTGAAAATTTATTTAGATCCATATGAAGCTCTATATGGGATGCGATGTAGAACTCCAACTTGTTGGGATGAAGTTTGTGAATGAAAGATGCTTAGACTTGATATCATGAAAGAGATGAAAGAGAAGGTTCAAGCCACCCATCAACATATCAAGCCTACTTAGGGTCGGAAAAATAACTATGATGAAAATTTTCTAAGGGACATGTAGTTTGATGTTAGAGACAATTTCTTCATTCGAATATCACCATAGAAGAGATCCATGTGGTTTGGAATGAAAGGGAAGCTTAGCCTAAGGTACATTGGACCCTTTGTGTTCCTTGATCGCATTGGAGAAGTATCCTATCAACTTTCACTTCCTCCAAATATGGTTCAAGTTCATGATGTTTTCCATGTATCTCTCCAAATGAAGTACATACCAGACCCCTCACATGTAGTGAATCCAGAGGTAGTACAATTGGGGAATGACCTCTCATATTAATAGTAGCTAGTGAAGTTATTGAACTATACAGACAAATTTCTATTCAACAATAATACATTCCTTATCAAAGTGTTGTGGAGAAACCATAAGTATGCATAGGCAGCATGTGAATCAAAGGAAGTAGTGATGGAGAAATACCCTCACCTATTTTCACCTTAGTATATAAAATGAAATTTTGAGGATAAAATTTCAAAAGAGGGGAAAATATAATGATCGAGAATTTTAAAAATTGAATTTACCTTCTTAAAATTTTGTTATATAGTGTAAAACACATACATCACATAGAGAACCTAATATAAATATAATTCTCATAAAATAAGAATACAATAAGTGGTATTTATATAAATTAAGGAACCTATACCGATGAAATAGTAACCTTCCATTTGAAATAATAATATGACCATTATGAATAGTAATTCATGTATTAGAATAGTAACATAACCTATGAATGTATAAATGAAATTTATGTACCTTATAAATGAAAATATGGTACAATTATATCATGATATAAGTAAATAAATGTTTTAAAAATGATAAATTAAGTGTTAATGTTGTTGTAAAACATAAATGTTTATTTAAAATTTTATAATTAATATAATGATTTAAAATAAAATTTATTTTCATAAAATAAATTTAAAAATTAATATTATGTTGTATCATAATTATAACATAGATTTATGACACATTAACTAATTTTTCAAACGGTCATAAAATCGATTATAATATTAAAATTGGTATTTTTTAAATAAATTATGATTTTATTTAAAAATTTAATTTATCAAATTTATAAAATTATTTTAATAAAATAGATTTTATTTTTTAAATTTAAAAATCAAAAAATGGTTATGGTGAATTTTTGGGATTTTTGTAAAATAGTTGATTTTTTTATGAATAGTTAAATTCAGAAATTTATGATATAAGATAAATACATGAATCATTGAATCATGGATGATGTAATCAACATTATATCAAAATATACTTCATTGTTTAATATATATATATAGTGATAAGGATCATCACTATTTATAGTCTTGATCCAAAATAATAAACAAATGAATTAAATAATCAAAAAACACCCCATTTCCTCCCCTATAAATTGCACCCCTCACCACCTCTTCTCCTCACAACTCCAAAGCTATGTATATTGTCTAAATTATTCCCAATTACATTAAAAATCCTCTTATTTATGTCCAAGATCCACTGGACTCAACAAAATACAAAACCTAAGTGTCTTAAGAAGGTTCTCAAAGAGAAGATATTCAAGAGGTAAAATCCTCCTTCTTTCTCTTTTATTTTTCTTTATTTTCTTATCCTCTTCCCAAATCCCCTTATCCAAAGTGTCATGATAACTCATGTATCATATATATACTTAACTTTTATTGTATAAATGGAAAATACATCATCAAATCTATTCTCCCTCCTTTTATTCTAAATAATGAAAACATCATCTGTGATGTGTTGATTCACCACCTTCATGGATGATGAGTTTTTGTTTTCCATTACCACCGTTGATTCTGGTCATAAAACCATTATTATGGTAAAATAAGATTTTAATATACATATTATAACTTTTATCATGTATTTTAACCATTATATAAACATGATATTCAATATAATTATACTAGTTTGGGATGGTCATAAGAACCAGGAAAATAAATTAATACATTTTCATTAATGTTTTATCTAATGAATCGTCATCATACCAGAAAAAATGATATATGATTCTGTTTATGCTTATTTAATTTCATTAATAATATATAATATCAATTTTGGAGAATTATTACCATTTAAAAATAAAATTCATAATTATACACAAGTATAACCAACCACGAGACAACAAAAAGAAACACATACAGAATGATAAAATTAAATTCAATAACTCATACAAATTCCCATAAACAAACTTAATAAAACTATAATAAATCAAAAAATGTAGAATCTGTTCTTTATTTATTAATTAATGAATCTAATTTTTTTATTCCATATATTAATTTCAAGTGAAGAACGCATTCGGATATATGGTAAGGGGATTCTCATACCCAACACCTTTTCTTTAGGTTATTCCTCTTTCATGATAAATATTAGTGTGGATGTTCTTCTAATATTCTTGAAAAATAATTTTATTTTTCTTACTTTTTCTTTTCTATGATATACATGTTTCCAACTTGGTTTTAGGACAAATATAAATATTTTCTAGAAGAACTATTCTTTCCAAAAACACATATTTGATTCTTATTGAGTTATTTATTCTTCACTCAAGAATGATAATTCTTATACCAAATATGTTTTCCATCTTTCATTAGGGAACCCCAATATTTATTCATGAATTTATTCATGATTAAATCCTTATCAAATCTAATCATTTCGATGGGTCACTTACTGACTTTGATTGACATATATTTTATGTGGCATGCATGATTATGAAAATGTTATGATGTGACAGGTGGCCCCAGAATTAAATAGTCATCCATTGAATTGAGAAATGTGATGTATCTCAATAGATAATTTTAATTATGTAGGAACATCATTCTATCTTTGTTCACAATTATGATGTGATTATTATGAACTTATGTTATGCGTGAACATGCTACTATTTTTGTTCATAACTATATATGGTATTTGAACACTAAGACCTATTTTTTCATTTCTATTAATTGCCACATTCCATGACTTTATCCAATGTTTCTATTATGATGTTGATAATGATACCATGCTTATTTTATGATGTTAATGTTTATTCTCACCCATTTTATATTGTTTCATGTTCCTAATTCATCCTCTTACCCAACTTTTAGATGACCCCTTTCATTGATGTATATCCCTAAGGAACTACATGTGCTAAGTAGAATATGAGCTTTAGAAGAATAAAGAAGAATAATTTGGATAATTTTTTATGATTTATTATACATAAGTGATGTATCATCCTAATTTTTACAAGATACTAAACATTTTAATCATGTATTTGTATCTAAATTATATTTTTTATCTTTAATGTGATGTAATATTTATGTAAAAAAAGTAGGGTCACACTACAATGTGTACACTGGGAGAACACAAGCACATACATGACCAGGAACATGGGAACAACTAGGGTATATGGGCACTCCCATGTACCCAAGCATTCCACTGTACATGATAATAGACATGGGAATGACTCGGCGTACATGGGAATGGACATGGTCATATACATGGGCATGGCCATATGCACACTATAATAGACATGGGAACTAACATAGGAACACTAGCACAAACATGAGAAGGTTATGTGCTAGAGGAATGCATTGTGTAATACAAGTACATGTAGTGTACTTCCTATAAGATAGTTTGAGGCTCTCTATTTATTTAGTATGGACTAGTATTTCTTGATTGTGATCCATTGGTTCATTACCATGAAGGTATAGTGTGGAATTACATCCTTAGCATAGTATCATGATCCCCTCCATGGGCTATGAATTGTATAGAGTTTATGTATCCTTTCATGGAACTAAGGTGGGATCCCCTATCTTTTCTTCACCTTCCCTAGGTGGGGTATGTGGAATCACCATGAATAACTTTCACAGGCATGTGAAAACCTATATAGAGGTATATACTGGTAGGGTTTTTAGTGTCCCCTAGTTGTTTTGAGTGGGATATCCTATCTATGTATTGATATCTTCGTAGTACTGATGACTACTCCATTGGTGATTCCCAGTGAGCATGACCTCTCGGAGGAGTGCTATCAATGATAAAATGGATCCCTGAGTAGATTTTATAGGATGAGTTATACTATGAATCCTTTAAAGGAATCTTGTGGATGGATGTGTGGATGAGACCTCTTCAAGACTGAGTTCCCTTCTTGAGTATATCTGGGTTTTAATTTTTTGTATTTGTCTCATATATGATTGAAATATTTGTGATGTTGAGTTGACATCTCTTGATGCTTTATGTTTGGTAATTTTGGAATTTCCATCTGTGTATTGTTATAATCAACACTGTAGGGGTTATTCCCTCATGTTTTCTATCTTTTGCATATGAAATACCTTTTGACGAGGTTCTAGGAGGACTTGAGCTTGAAAACCCGAGTTTCTTACTAGTGTTGAATTTGATAGGTTTCCCATCCTTCTGAGTAGGTTGGACATTATTTGCAGTTTTGGGTGGGATTGTATTTGTCCTTTTATGATTTCCAATACTTATGTTTTACTTTGATTTTGGAACATAGTTATATGCATGGATTGGTATCTGTTGTGCTTTATTTTCAACATTTTATGGGCATGGAGATGTGTGCATGTTTAAAGGTACCACAAGCTAATGCCTCCCATGTCTGTGATATTCCTACTCAATGCTACTTTCTATACCCTATCCTATTGGGGTTGGGCTTGGTGTAGTCACTGCTCGATAGACCATAAGATATGGGCCCCCGATGGGTCATTCCATGATAAGACCCATTGGTGTAGTGTGAATCATGATAGTGATAGTGACAGTTGATGTGTGAGAGAAGCTAATTATGGATAATTTTTTATGGAGTTTGAGGTAAATTATTTTGGATTTTGATCTTGTCTAAACACGTTTGGAGCTTCATGTATTTTCATAGAGTTTGAACACTTTTTGAAATCATGTTTGGACATGTTTTTTAAATAAAGTCATTGTTTTTTGGAGTTTCATATAATATTTTTTTTATTATTATATAATAAATATAATATATCTAATATATCTAATTATATTAGTAAATATACTATAAAATTTTAGCAACAAAATCAGAATACCCAAACATAATATTTTATTTGAAATATAATTTATAAATAAATGTTAATTTTTGGTATTGTTTTCAAAAGTAAATAATATTATCGACACATAAATCTATCATATGAATCTATTGTGAAATATTATTGTCAAAATATATATTATATGTCTGTATTATTATAATTGTAGTTAGAACTATTTTATTTTCCACAATAATATTAAAAAAACATTGCTACCAATAATTTCTTTATAGGAACATATATGTTAATAAAATGCATTGTCTAAAGAAAATTAACCTTTACCAAAATATATTACCTTGTTGGAAGAAGTTGAATATTATCTATGAGAGTATTGATAAAGTATGTTTTATTTTCAAAATATGTTTATCAATACTATATCTATTTATTTCCTAGGTAAGTGTAACTTTTAAATTCTTACATATGCCCTTTTCTAAGTGGGAAAGCTTCATGAAATGCATAATATCGTTCGAGTATCTCTCCAAAAAAATTTAATGCTTTTTACTTCAATTTAAAACTTATTTATTACTACCTTGTATATAGCCAGTAGAGTAGAAGGTGTCTATTTGATCCATGATAAATTCAATCAAATAAGTAATGTTTCTTATAAAACCATGGATGTTGAATTCATACATGCTTTATTTTTCTCTAATTAGGGAAACATTGTTGCTAAAATTTTAAATAAAATACAAGAGAATAGTCATTACCCTACTAGGGAATTATTCAGAGATGTGATTAGATGTTTATGTTACATGGAGGTTCCCAAAAATTAATTTTTCCAATATATAATTATATATAAATCCCAACGCGGTCATTTATATCAATATTTTCACATTTTCATTGACCTTTATCAATATGTAAAAAGACCCAATCTTGTATTAGAAGTATTTGAGATAATGTTTGGAAGTGGGATTCAGCCTAATTTTGGCTATATTATTATGCTGTATAGATTTATATAATTAGTAGTCAAATCCCCAATAATCTAACATTTTTTCCATGTTTGACTAAAGGGGGAACCATTGATAATAAATTGAAAAACACCATGACTTTTGGTCTTTACAAACATCATAAAAAATAAAAACATTTACAATTTTTCAATAAGTGAAAGAAAATAAAGAACCTCTTAGTCTTCAGTGTTGCGAGGAAATTATAATGATGATGTTCTCAATGGAAGAGTGTGGTAATGTGTTTAATATCATAGTGTAGTTTTTTAAATTTAACTCCCATATTTCTTCTTTCATGGGGATTTCACTTATTTTTTATTATTTAAAGATTGTGAAACTTTAAATGATGGGGGTTAAATTTATGAAAAAAGATACTTCTCTTTATATTAGAATGATTGGGTACCTATTTTTTCCTTTATTGGATGCATGAAACTAAAATCACATTTTGAGGATGTGGAAAAAGTCATAGATTTGTGTTTCTCTCTTACAATATACCCTTACAGCATGTTGTTAATATTAATCATTGACCAAATGGATTGTGAATATAAGCTCTTCAATAGTTTATTCCAAAAGGTTATCAACCCAATCGGTGGATATATGGAAATTCAGCATCGTGTTTTTTCCAAAAACGTTATTGATGTTAAGAGTGTAATATATGATAAATCATATAGAGGTTTTTTAATTATTAAAAAATTTTAGGGTGGATTTTTAAATAGTAAGTGGATTCAAAGGAACAACCTAGCACCAAAGCATTAAAAGGCTAGTTACTTAATTTTTTATTTTTCAATAAAATTTTCATGATTTTCCATGAAGACACATAGAAAGTAATTATTTTAAGATTATTCCTTTATAGTTTCTAATTTTATATAATTTTTCTAAAGTAATTATATAAGAAAAACTATGTGTGTGTTGATTTATATGTTATTTTATCTATTTTTTCTTCTCATTATTGATATAGTTTTATTCCCACTACTTGTTGCGCCTATATCTCTATAGTAAACGGGATCTATGATTGAAATCATAATATGTTTCATCTAATCCTTATTTCCCATACATAATCATTATCTAGTGGTGAGAAAGTATCTTATGGGTTTATGAGATTTCTTATGTGGTGGTGAGTAGGTAGCTTGTGGTGAGTTGTTAACCAGTGGAAAAGAGTTTTATTACAAGATAAAAACATTCATGATGTAAAGTGTAATTCAATATAGATCTCTCATAGAGATGTTTGATGTATCTAAAATTATACTCACAAAAATTTCAGAAGTAAACCACTTGAATAAGTGGTAGGAAAACATTTTTCAATAATCAATTTGGGAAAGTTTTTTGGAAGATATTTATTAAAAATATTTTACCCCGCATTTATTGGTTGTTTTATTTAAAAAATTATGATTATGTGTTGGGTGATGTGTGATGGGTTAGTTTCACATATTTTTAATATTGTGCCTCAATATGGAGAACAAATATGAATAAATGAGAGATGATCTTGGTTTTTATATGTGGTAGCAGTAGGGATGTGTCCGCTTAATTTTCATTTGGAAATGTTTTATAACTATTTTAGTATATTCATTAGAGTTTATTTTTTTAATTTTTAATGTCATTGAGTTAAGATTTAATTATTATAAATTTTTTATTTTGAAGAATAAAAATGAATTTTTATTTACCACATTGTAGTCTTCCTCCTATAGAATTGGCGCATGTTTATTCAAAGGATTCTTTAACCATTTCCATTTCTCATTCCCTTATTCCTTTGTACCAAACATTGTATTTCAATTTTAGTTGTACAAAAACTTATTAGACCTTACATATGGTTAATTCCTTCAAAAACTTATCTCTTTTATCCCTTGGCACAAGAATTCCAGAATACACATTGGCCCATGAAAATGTCAAAACAAGGAGAACTTCATAATCATTCCCCTCTTTACCTAAATTTCATTTTTCATGTAAGATTCTGAGTATATGAATATTATTTTTATCCTTATCTTTCTTGATGTATTATTTTTGAATATTTGTATCAATTATGTTTCATTTTGGATTATTTATTTTTTAAAGCACATGACTCATAAAGGAATTTCTGGTGATTTGGAAGAATGATGTATAATTATCTCTTTATTACCTAGAATGTTCTCTTGTAGAATCAGTTACAGAATCAGATTCAATGTCTTCTCACTGTAAGTGTGTTATATAATGTATTCTAATATTCATTATTTTTTAGAATTTTAAATTCAATCATCGAATTTACATTAAAATTCATAGGTATCTAATTCAATGTTTAGAAAAAAAATTAACATTACATTTACATTAGAATGTCTTATTGCCCTGATATTCATGAATTTCCACTTATTCAAAATTTTCCTTGATTGATATCATCTCTAAATTTTTGGGATAATTGGACTATTTGATTACATTTTGGATGTCTCAATTGGGTTATATTCTAAACATGACTTTCTGACCTGGGATGTTCGTAAAAAATTATATTTTAAATTTTGAGTTTCTTCTTTTATAGGAATCTTGATACTTCAGGTCTCTATTCCTCTCAAACTGTATAACATTATCCTCATCAATTGATCATTGTGATTAATTTCAAAAATCTCCCTTCCTCTTGAAGCAACTGATGTGTTTTATGGTCCATTATCTATAATTGGAAAAGAATGTGAATCTTCAAACTCATTTGAAAGTCTTTGTGTTTTCAGTCTGTGAATAGCGTGAAAGGTAGAGGGAAAAATAAGTCCTACACACATTTGAACACAATACATAAGGTTAATTTTAAATTTCTTGTATAAAATAAAATTTTAATGGTATTCTTGTTAAGGTTACTCACAAAACCCTAAAATTATAAAACTGAATTTTAAATAAATTGATGAATGATTTATTAACAAACATTAAAATTGTAATCTCAATTCTAAATATTTTTTTCATTACCATTTATCGATGTTTTTATAAGTGAAATAAAACTATGAAATGCCTTATTGAAAAATTCATGATGCAAATCCTTTCAATCAAAATGGATCTTTTATTTCGATTTTCCACTGGAACTTCCTCTATATATTTCCAGTGGGTATTTTTCATGGATTTCTAGTGGAAATTACACTATTGATTTCCTAAGAAATTTCATTTATGGATCTTGATTTCCCATGGAAATTACATTTTAAATTATCATAGACTTAGAACATTATTGATTTAGAATTTACCATATGATTTTTTACTTGAAAATTAAACTAATAATTATGAATGACCCATTTTTAAGGTAAATTATTTTCTGATATTCTAGTGGAAGTTCCGCTATAGATTTCTAGTGGAACTTACTGAATGGATTTCCTATGGAAACTCCATAATTTTTCCCCATGAAACTATGGATTTTCATTTTTGTTAAAAATTCTTCATGGAATTCCCATATAATTGAACTTTGTAATTTTCCAACTAGAATATAAACAAAATGTTATTAAAGAATCATTCTATGGATTTTCACCAGGACATATAATATTGTTTTTAGTGTAATATAAACCATGTATTTGTATTTACAATAGAACTTCCACATGGAATTATAATGAATTTGTAACATAAACAGTTAATTATGAATGCCCCAATTTTTAGGAAAAATTCCCTATGATTTTCCAGTAGAAGATACTTTGTGGATTCACAATGGATCTTACTTTATATATTTAAAAAAGAAATTCCACTATGAATTTGTATTTTCAGTGGAACATTAACTTTGAATATAATTCACATATTTAATGTTTGGTAATGACATCACACTTGTATTCTGTTTGTTTATTGGTTCTGTGCACTAAATTTAGTCAGTACTCGATAATATATATAAAAATATTGTAGGTAGTGGGTTGATAATAAGACCACCTTGGGGGGGGGGGTAAATTATAATGTGATATTATATTCTAATTTAAAACAATTGTTAACAATGAGTCCTTAATTCCCATTTATATTGCCCTCTAAATTTTAAGGTCCACTATTAAGCACTGTTATTTATTAGTCATACCCCTTAAATATAAATCAATTACAATATGATCACACAATAGATGTGAAAATGAGATTCATATAATTTACATACTCTATTATATGGAATAATTTTTCTATCATCATCATACAATTAGGAAAATGATTATGAGATAAATGTCATGCTTAGAATGGATCTCTTTTATAGTTCAATATGTGTGATCTTCATGATAAGGTTTAACTTGATTCCTGTGATTGTGTAATGTTGCACCTCTTATTTTTAAGTTTCCCAAGGACCATTAATAAGATTTTAAATTATTTCCTCACATTCTTCACTTTCACTCTTGGTGGTAACTTCTCATATATCACAATTTTTTACTCTCCACTTTGTGTAAATCCCCCTACTGACACGTCTTTATACCATCTCCTTCTCTTTCAGCATCTCCCTTCATAATATTAGCTAAGACCTATTATGGTAGGATCATAAAACATGGAACTTATATTTTATTGATTGTTACCACCTCATATCTCAACCAGGGCATCGCATGATGAATTCACATTCTCACTATCACATGAAACATCATAATCATCATCATATGGATGATGTTTCGAGCTTCATCCCAGTCCAGCCTTATTAAAATGGAGTATAGTGGACCCAATATCCAAGATACCTCTCCAAAGGAGGTCTTGGTGTTAATTTATAGTGAATAATAAAGATGAAATAATACCTCAAGTCTTTTATTGGACTCAACTTAACTTAACCTCTAACACTCACCCTCAATCTAGGTGTACCAAGATTGGAAACATAAAAACAAAAAATAAACATCTCTAACACTCCACCTCAAGCTATACATTCCCAGCATGGAATAAAAAAAATAACAGAAAAATGTAGCAAAATTTCAATGGTGATCCATAAAGTTCAATGATGATATGAGATTTTATGAAGAAGCCTGATAGTGGTCTGGGCAGCCCAACAGTAATTCGGGTGGTGATAAAGAACCCAAAAGATGATCACAATGGCCCAACGGTATTCTAAGCAATGATGAGGAAAATATTAGGGCCTAGGGAAGATTTTTCAACAGTTTTGAGCATACCTGGGGATGAAAAGTAGCAAAGAGAAGTTCCATCAGAGGTTAGAAACCTAGAAAAGTGAGATCACACCTTCAGAGGGAGGTTTAAGCGTTAGAGGTCATATTTCATCCTTGGATCTTCTAGGCCTAGGTCATGACCATCGCTGACTATGCCACCTTGGTCTTAACCTTGTTTGTCTTCACCATCTATCCCACTGAAGACACTCTAACATCTTCTTTAGATTCCACTAATGAAGATGACTCTTTATAGATTGTCCATGGAGGTGAGATATTCATCCATGACTTGTGCCTGGTGCACATTAGAACCATTCAAACACGCCTTGATGAAACATCCTTGATAATTGATGTCTCCATGTTGGGTTATCCCTCTAGATGGAGGAACTGAGGGGGAGGGGGTGAACAATGGCCTTTCATTATAGGGGATAAAGGTGTACTGGGGAAAGGAAGGGTACTGAGTCCATGTGAGAGATGTTAGAAAGATGAGGAGAGGTGTGATAGTGTAACGACCCGAAATTTTGAATAAATTTTGTTTCCTAAATTTGTGTGTTATTTGATTTTATACTAAACAAAACTATTTAATTTAATAAAATGAGTATAATTAAAATGAGACCATTGGGTTTTGACAGTTATATGACCATTGGTCAATATGACTGTTGGAAACTAAATGTAGCGATTATTGTCTCTGAATACAAGTGATCTGGTTAATTAATATAGAAAGAAGATTTGATGGCCTCATCCAGTAGTCTCGGGCCAATCGAAGCCCATATAATAGAACTTGGGAAGAAGGTAGCACCACTAAGATTTGCTCTGGACCAAACCCAAGCCGAACTTCACCGTGTAAAACTAGAACGGAATCGCCTTCGCGAGAAGTTCAAACTGATAGAAATTACTACTAGTGTAATGTTGGCCGAGTCGCCCTCGGATTCTCTCACCTTAGCACACCTTACACTTAGGTCCTAGGCTGGCGTTATAAGGGGATATGTAAGGAGACCGTAACTTCTTGTTTTAATCCTTTAAAAAATAAAAAATGTGATTTCTTCTTATGGTGAAGTTTGTGAATTTTCAAAATGTCCAAAAAAATGTAGGATGTATATTATTGATGGATTTCAGAAAAAGGTGATATTTTAAAATACTTATGTAAACCTTAAATAATTAATGATGTGCAGTTATTTTCAAAAAATGGTTTTCTGCATATGTGTTCTGTAAGAAATTTAAAGTCTAATAAGATCAATTTAATTTTTGGTGAATAGTGATTTTATGAATAGTTATTTTACTCTTAGGATTAGTAATGTGACCAAATGGATTAGTAATCTCACTAAAATAAAGTATTAATATGATTTAGGCACCTTGATTAAGTAATATGATTTAATAAAATGGGTAAATAATCATTTCATAAATTATTAGTCAAGTATTAGTTTTTCGGGTGAACAGTGTTTTTTAATTAAAAATTAAATTAAAATTATTTAGAAAATTATTTTTATAAAATGGAATTTAATTTTGAATTCAGAGCATCGATATTACGTTATAGTAATTTTTGGGGGTTTTTCTGAAAAAAAAATTAATTTTCAGTGAATAGTGTTTTTATTTAAAAATTAAATTAAAAATGTTTGGAAAATTATTTTTATAAAATGTCGTTTATTTTTTAATTCAGATCATTGATATTATGTTAAGGTAAATTATTGGGAGTTTTCTGAAAAAGTTGAATTTTTAGTGAATAGTAAAAATACAGTTTTAGGGTTTCGGTATGTTTAATGACATCGTAACTACGTCATGATGATTTCATGAGATATTTTAAGGTATGGTCTACTAAAGGGGTTTAATTATTGTATGAGGGGTCCCATGTGGCCTAACACCTTGGGAAATACCATGGGCAAGCCCATGGTTTTGGCAATACCACCAATGAGGTGTCCCTTGGCCATTAATGCCTTGTCCCCTCACTTCCCCTATAAATTTCTAGTCAATCTCTCATCCTTTCCTTTCCAAAATCATCCTCAACTATGTTATGGTCTCCTTACCTCCCAAGGAGTCCTCCAAAGGTTCCCCCAATCCCTCAATGTCCCAACCTTCGAGTTTTAAGAGTTGCGTTTTAAGGTAAGGGATCCTACCTCTCTTTTTCTTTCCAAGCACTCTCTTTTATGCCATTTATTTTATTCTCCATGTTATTATGTTGGGTATGTTCTTTTATATTCATCCTACTATCCTTTTCATAAAAATATGATGATATACCCCCTCTTTCTCTCATTAATCCATTATAATAATGTTTAAGTGGCGCCATTAGGCGGCCGAATTTTAAGAGATTCTTTAACCCTTCTCATTTTCAAGTTCTATTTTCATGTCAAGTATTTCATGTTTCTTTTTATTATGTTGGGGTATGATATCTATATCTATAATACTGATATTTTATTTTCATATTATTAGAGACACTATTTTATCTCATCAATTCATTTTTTTGAAGTTTTAAGTGACGTCGTTAGGCTACCGAATTTTCATAAGAGAAATCTTATTTTTGTCTTCCTTCCATGTTTTTCATTTCAAATGGTATGTACTTAAAATTTCATTAACATGTTCATATATCCTTTATATTCTATCCCTATACTATGTTATGTATAATTTATGAGTGGGTGACCCATGTCCCCTCTCTTTTCAATGTTTTCTAAAACCCCGTAACATAGCTGTTATGCTGCAGAATTTTCGTCTCAAAATGTCTCTCTCTTTTTCTCAAATTCTTTTATTTTATTAAGTGAATACTCAAAACTCTTTATTATATAAGGGTATTCACATATATATCAAAATTTTATATTTTAAATTCTGGGATTTACATACATGAGACCCGCTTTCCTTTTCCGTGGGTTTAAAGTGACATAAAGATCACGTCTTTAAAGAAGTTTTTAAAATGTTATGACCATGAAATGAAACCCATTTATTTTATGATATATGGGTTATTTATGAAATGATTTATGATGATATATGTGGATCACATGATAATAAAGGAAAATTTAATGGTGCACCCTGATAGCACTCCAATGCATTGGTTAAAGACTTAATATCTAGAGATGACTTTTTTTAACGACGCCTTGGTGAATAACCTTGGTAATTTTTAATGACACCTTGGGGATGGACCTTGGTGAAACCAAAATGATTGTCTATGTTAAATGTTGTAGCCACATATTCATTTTATGAAACACATTACTTTTATTATGATATGACTCATGATCTCTTTCTCATGCCTTAAAGTTATTTTTCATGACTTTTCATGTATCTTAAGTTCACATGTAAAATGTTTCCCTTGTTTCCCTTACTGGGCCTTCTGCTCACCCTTTCCTTTGATGTATGCTCCCGGGTTATGAGATGTTGTAATGAACATAGGATAAAAAAATGAATAAGCCTTTCAAGTGTTTAAAGTAGAATATTTATGTTGTCATGTATTAAGTTCTTGGTTACCAAGACACAAAATCTTAAAGATCCTCGGTTTTGTATAATGTAATGACTGTTTATGTGATAAAAATGCGGGATGTAATAGTTGGTATCAAAGGATGGTTGTGTTATTTGTGGAAATTGGGATATGAAAACTTTAGGAATAAACCTATAGAAAAGTTTAAATATAGGAAATATTCCCGGTATTTTGGTGAGTATTGAGTAAGTGGGTTCCAAATAAATAAATCTCTGTCTGGATACGAACAAGTATAGGTGGCTCTGGCACAGATGTTCCTAGGAGTGAAAACTCTAACAAGGTGTTTCAGGCTTGACTCAGGGTAACCTGGTGCACGACAATAGGCCTTTCTGCACTCTTGGTCTGACACTCCCGGGGGATATGCTTTGTTAAATTCATAAGCTTTGTAGGAACTATTATTAAAGGGAAAAAGATAAAATTAAATAAATATTCACATAAGAATATATGATCATGGATAACCTAGATTGGAACCTAGGGTATCACAAGTTAGGGTATACTTTTCTTCTAAATGTTTATCCTTCTATGCTTTAAGTTTCCTTTTCATGATTATTGGCTAAGTATTTAAGCCCGTTAATTATACTTTATTTTCTTAGTTAATAGAGGGAAATGGAAGAACATGTCCCAACAACCAATGTGATAGGAAATGTGATGATTTCCCTATTAATATAATAGATATGACAAGAGATCAAGTTGAACATATTGTGATTATGCTAGACCAGCTATCAAAAATCACAATTAATATTTGGTACCTAGTAGAATGCCCAAATTCATCAAGGAAGAAGAAGACTAAGTCTCAAGAATGTTCATCTGATAAAGTTGATAAGGGAAAGAAGACCAAATTTCCTTTATGCAAAAAGCATGGAAAGGGTCACCAAGGGGAATGTCACAAAGGAACCGGGAGATGTTTTAAGTGTGGGGTGATAGGGCATAAAGTAGCCAATTGATTTAAAAAATGGATAATGTGATGAATAGAGATAATGTTCGATGTAATGTACCTTATACGCTTCAATGTCATAAATATGGATAAGTTCAACATTATCCAAGGCAATTCTCTCTTGGAAGGGATGAGAAGCATGATGAGGATTAACAATCTTCAAGGACAAGGGAACAATGCAAGTCCTATACTGAGATGGATTATGATGAATAAAGTACATGTAACTTCTTCGCAATAATTGTCTATGTCATGTTGTATTTTATTTCATGCCCTATGAGCATATCTTTAATGTTTTCTAAGAACATCGAGTCACTACGTAAGATGGTTTTATATCATTAAGGAAAACATCTATTGTTATGTACCACATGTTGATGTTATGAAGCTGTTCTTCTTGAAAAAAAAGGATGATTAGGGGATTAAAAGATGATTATTATTTTGGAAGATGTTCACTATTTTGGGAACCCTATATGATCGAGGAAAATATATTACCACGGTATTTTCTTTGAGGAGTAAAGTTTGAATAATGTTTTGAAGAATCGATGAATTTAAGCTAAACTTAACGTAATTTAGGTTAATTATGGAAATGATTAACCTATCTTAGAGAAAATATGTTTAGGTTAGTTACTTTTGTTATAAGATGTTAGGAGTGGTTGATGTTGTTTGGAGATGAACGATAAATTTTATCTTGGAAAACTATGTTATCAAATCCTTCTTGTATTTGGGTTTCAATCTTAGTTTGGTTTATTTTGGTGAATTTTAAGGAACGTTATTTATGGAATGGTCTATGATGAACTTTGGCTAGTACCGTGGAATTTTGAAGATTTAAAATTACTTTCCCTTCCTATGGGGTTCTTTCTTTTTGAAGAGTTGTTTTATCTTACCCTTTCTGTTTTTGGGATAATGTTTAAAAATAGAATAAATAGATAGTTAATCTTTTGTAGATTATGTGATTCTCTAAAAGATGATTCTTGTTGTTTTCATGAGACCAAGTGTTTTTGAAAGCTCATCGTTTGGAGAAAATATTAGTTTTGGTAGAAACTTATTAAAGGATGAAACTATACTTGAAGGTAAGTATATTTCCTTGTGTTCTTATTCTAAGTAGCAAATGAATTCCTCAAAATTATTAAAAGGAACGTAAAACAAAAACGTTGTTGGTTTATGTTTCCTACTGGGTAATCAAAGACCGTTTACACGCATCATAAGTTTGTGATTTTCTTGTGGTTAACTTTCTCCTAATCAAATTTTCTATCACTCTCCATCAGAACATGACCCTTTATTTTCTCTTCCATATCCATGTTTCCCTACATGAAATCCTAGTATGGGTTAACTTGGTTGACCTTTGTACTTCCTTTTCTTTATTTTAAAATAATAGTTTTACTGATTATTTTTCGGATGTGGGACTTTTAATGAAATTTACAAGACCAATTTTAAAAAATTGCGAGGACGCAATTTCTTAAGGGGGGAGAATGTAACAACCCGAAATTTTGAATAAATTCTGTTTCCTAAATTTGTGTGTTATTTTATTTTATACTCAACAAAACTATTTTATTTAATAAAATGAGTATAATTAAAACGAGACCATTGGGTTTCGACTGTTATATGACCATTGGTCAATATGACTGTTGGAAACTAAATGTTGCGATTATTGTCTCTGAATATAAGTGATCTGGTTAATTAATATAGAATGAAGATTTGATGTCCTCTTCCAGTAGTCTTAGGCTAATCAAATCCCATCTAATAGAAATTGGGAAGAAGATAGCACCACTGAGCTTTTCTCTGGACCAAAATCAAGCCGAACTTCACTGTGTGAAGCCAGAACAGAATCTCCTTCGCGAGAAGTTCAAACTGATATAAATTACTACTCATGCAATGTTGGCTGAGCCACCCTCGGATTCTCTCACCTTAGCACACCTTACACTTAGGTCCTATGCTAGGGTTATAAGGGGATATGTAAGGAGACCATAACTACTTTGTATAATCCTTTGATAAATAAAAATTGTGATTTCTTCTTATGGTGAAGTTTATGAATTTTCAAAATGTCTGAATAAATGTAGGATGTATATTATTGATGGATTTCGGAAAAATGGATATTTTAAAATACTTATGTAAACCTTAAATAATTCATGATGTGTAATGATTTTCAAAAAATGGTCTTTTGCAAATGTGTTCAGTAAGAAATTTAGAGTCTAATAAGATCAACTTAATTTTTGGTGAATAGTGATTTTACACTTAGGATTAGTAATGTGACCAAATGGATTAGTAATATCACTAAAAGAAAGTATTAATATGATTTAGGAACCTTGATTAAGTAATGTGATTTAATAAAATGGGTAAATAATAGTTTCATAAATTATTAGTCAAGTATTACTTTTTCGGGTGAATAGTGTTTTTAAATTAAAAATTAAATTTAAAATATTTAGAAAATTATTTTTATAAAATGGACTTTATTTTTGAATTCAGAGCATCGATATTATGTTAAGGTAATTTTTGGGATTTTATCTGAAAAAAATGAATTTTCGCTGAATAGTGTTTTTATTTGAAAATTAAATTAAAAATATTTAGAAAATTGTTTCTATAAAATGGAGTTTATTTTTGAATTCAGAGCATTGATATTATCTTAAGGTAAATTTTTGGGAGTTTTCTATAAAAGTTGAATTTTCAGTGAATAGTAAATATACAGTTTTAGGGTTTCGGTATGTTTAATGACATCATGACTGCATCATGATGATGTCATGAGATATTTTAAGGGATGGTCGACTAAAGGGGATAAATTATTGTATGAGGGGTCCCATGTGGCCTAACACCTTGGGAAATACCATGGGCAAGCCCATGGTTTTGCCAATACCACCAATGAGGTGTCCCTTGGCCATTAATGCCTTGTCCCCTCACTTCCCTATAAATACAAAGCCATTCTCTCATCCTTTCCCTTAAAAAATCATCCTCAACGAAGTTCTGGTCTCCTTACCTCCCAAGTATTCCTCCAAAGGTTCCCCAAGCCCTCAAGTTCCCAACCTTCGAGTTTTAAGAGTTACGTTTTAAGGTAAGGGTTCTTACCTCTCTTTTTCTTTCCAAGTACTCTCTTTTATGTCATTTATTTTATGCTCCATGTTCTTATGTTGGGAATGTTATTTTATATCCATCCTACTATCCTTTTCATGTTCATATTATGAGAGACCCCCTCTTTCTCTCATTAATCCATTTTAAGAATGTTTAAGTGGTGTCGTCATGCTGCCGAATTTTAAGAGATTCTTTCACCCTTCTCATTTTCAAGTTCTATTTTCATGTCAAGTCTTTGAAGTTCCTTTTTATTATGTTGGGGTATTATCTCTATATCTATCATACTGATCTTTTATTTTCATATGATGAGATACCCAATTTTATCTCGTCAATTCATTTTTTTTATGTTTTAAGTGACGTCGTTAGGCTGCCTAATTTTCATAAGAGAAATCTTATTTTTGTCTTCCTTCCATGTTTTTCATTTCAAATGGTATGTACTTATAATTTCATTACCATGTTCATATATCCTTTATATTCTGTCCCTCTACTATGTTATTGATCATTTATGAGTGGGTGACCTATGTCCCCTCTCTTTTCAATATTTTCTAAAACCCCATAACATAGTCGTTATGTTGCAGAATTTTCGTCTCAAAATGTCTCTCTATTTTTCTCAAATTATTTTATTTTATTAAGTGAATACTCAAAAATCTTTATTCTACAGGGGTATTCTCATATATATCAAAATGTTATATTTTAAATTCTGGGATTTACATACATGAGAACCGCTTTCCTTTTCCGTGGGTTTAAAGTGACATAAAGATCATGTCTTTAAAGTAGTTTTTAAAATGTTATGACCATGAAATGAAACCCATTTCTTTTATGATATATGGGTTATTTATGAAATTATTTATGATGATATATGTGGATCGCATGATAATAAAGTCAAATTTAACGGTTCACCCTGATAGCGCTCCAATGCATTGGGTAAAGACTTAATCTCTAGAGATGTCTTTTTTTAACGACGCCTTGGTGAATAACCTTGGTAATTTTTAATGACACCTTGCGGATGGACCTTGGTGAAATGGAAATGATTGTCTATGTTAAATGTTGTAGCCACATATTCATGTTATGAAACACTTTACTTTTATTATTATATGACTCATGATATCTTTATCATGCCTAAAGTTATTTTTCATGACTTTTGATGTATCTTAAGTTCACATGTAAAATGTTTCCCTTATTTCCCTTACTGGGCCTTCTGCTCACCCTTTCCTTTGATGTATGCTCCCAAGTTATGGGATGCTGTAATGAACTTAGGATGAACAAATGAAGAATACTTTCAAGTGTTTAAGAATAATTTTTTATGTTGTCATGTATTAAGTTCATGGTTTCCAAGACACTATATCATAAAGATCCCCAGTTTTGTATAATTTAATGAATGTTTATGTTATAAAAAGGTGGGATGTCATAGATAGGGGGATATCGTACAAGGATACACCACTGATAGAGGAGGTTTTATGATGTTAGAGGGGACTCTAGGTGGTTTCAAGGCTATAAGAGAAGGGATGGGAGCAACTTTTGTAGATTTGTCTTGGGGGGTTCAGGGATGACAGAAGACGGTGGGGGTTATTATAGTGGGATAAGGGGTATGAAACCGCTGTGAGGGGTGACATAGAGAGTCACTATGTGTGGGTGGTGGCCAGATACCTATCACAATTGAAGATAGGGGTTCATGGTGAAGACCAGAGATAGATGTAGTAGTAGAGGGAGTGGTTATATAGAATTAAGGCTCACTGGACATGGGACTGCCACCACATTGGGGTGGGGGTAATAGATCAAACCAGGAGAGAAGCTCAAAGGGGAGGGGTTTTTTGGATATAACTCCTTTGATACCATGTTAAAATGGTGGAGTGTGGACCCAATATAGAAGATACCTCTCTAAATGAGTCCTTGGTGTGTATTTATAATGAATAATAAAGATGACATAGTACCTCAAGTATGATATGGGACTCAAATCAACATAGCCTCTAACAAACCTCGAACTCCAAAACTCATTGACCTTTTCTCAAAAAAATAGCCCCTACATTTCCAGTGGGTTTAACCTAAGTCACAACCCCATTTATAATATTCTCTAGAGATCTCCATACATATTTTATGTCTTCTATGTGTTAATTAAGATAAATTGTATCATGCATAGATCATAACATATCATGTGAATTCCATGCTATACTAATATAATTAAATTATGATCAACTACCATGAAATAATTGTCTCATGATTATCTTAAATCATACTTATTATCTATACATGCGTGAAGATCACAAGTCCCATGTTCTTGATATTTTTTAATCAAACTTAACTATCTTCCTTAATTTTGGAATATTGAAACCAAAATATTTTTCTATAGATCATATAGATAAAAAGACTCCATTATAAATCCCACAATATTCACTTTAATCATTCCATGTAGCCTCTATGAACACTTTAATAGTCCATGAAAGCATTACATGTTTCTTTTCTTTCTCCCAGAATAATTTAAGTATCCTTTATGATACTTTGATCAATGGAATACATCAAAGGCCTTCTGCAAGATTATGTATCAACAAAGCTTATCTATGTTGTGTATTGTTCTATTCATCTAGTGATATATCCATATTCCTAGATGTGATACAAATGGATTCAATTCGGATTAAATTTTATTCTCTTTCATTATAATTATATGATTTTATCACTTTCCTAGATTCCAAGTTGGGTAGTGTTTTCCCTTATTTCTAATCACATCTCTCTATCACTTCCTATGATTTCTCCTATTACTGCATGTGATAGCTACACTTTCTATATTACATATTTCTTTTCCATTATATCATATCCTATAGAACATTCTTTTTTTTATACCCCTCATTTCACTAATCACATGAAATGGAAAATCATAACATGTACTATGATATCTCTCCAATCATTATTCTCCTATTCAATATATAATATTTATAGTTTCATCTTTCATGACTTTTGATATGTTATGCCCTATATCTTTATACAATATGGATCATTATCTTGTTATAGCCCTTGATACCTTTCTATCACTATCCTTAAATCAGTTAGGACCTACAATTTTTACTTCTCTTTCTTTGAAATAATACTTTATATCATGTTTTTCTTTACATCATCCTCCAACTTCTCCTTCAATTTCTTCACTCTATCTCTATTTTCTTGAACCACTATGGTGGGAAAATTATTCTAAAGGTTCATTTTACTTTTAAGAACTTTTAAAAACTTGATGGACCCATTAAACAAGTTGGATTATTACTCATTAAATCTTCATATCCATTCCACTTTCAATCATTGTGAAACTAAATGTGAGGCAAGAACATAGCCTCTGTTAGCACCGTGAGTGTTAACTAGAGTGGAGATATATATATATATTTATAAATTTAGAAACTAACCATGGAATGGTAAATTTCTTCTAGATTTTAGAGTTATAGTAGCAATATGAAAGGGATATATATAGCCAGAACAACCAGGAGAGACCACCTCCTTGGGATTTAACCCTGCAACGTGCATCGAGTGCTAGAGAGATAGGCCACCTCACTAGCCTATATGTTTCTAACAGACCTGAAACTATATAAATTCCAATATCTAATCCATATAATTCCCATATTTATTATCCCACACCGACCCAAAAATCATAATAAACTAACAATGAGAGAAATACATAACTACCCTCCACATCAGCTAACCCCACTGCTAACACATGACTGGATAAATATACCCAAACAACTATATCTCTAACAACCCCAACAAGCCCCATATTCTCAATGTTTCCCCCATTCTGAAAACCCGCCATTTTCCTAAGGTGGACCATGAATACCAGTTTCATTCCTTGAGCCTCCAAGGAAATTCATCACCATAAGGCCGCTTTGGTACTCTCCAGCCTCTATATGACACGTTTTGCGGTTTTAGGGTCTATAGATAGTTGTGGATTAAAATATAATGTTGAGATCATGGATGAACCAAATATTTTCCATGGAACTCAGTAGAAAATACAACAACACTAATTTCCTTGAAATCATAGATATCACTAGCAATGAAAAAACACCTTCACTATATTTTCTATTGAGTGTGTGTTCTGTACAAATTTTAATCTTCAAATCAGTACCTCTATATCCATAATTAAAACAATAGTATTCATTTTCATAAGTTAATTATAAACTAAAATCCCACTGGAAAAGTTTCTAATCCAAGAATCAGCTAAAATTGAGTGACTATGAGCAAATTATTTTGTAACAGCATGTAATTCCATATAGCTAAAAGTGCACGGATCAATTTATTAGTACTCATCTATATAATATTTTTCTATCTCTCATGTAGAAATAAAATTCCCCATAAATGAAAACTAAACTCATTATATTGACCACTACATCACCAACATACCACCAATATGCTTCATTGGGATATTGAGATTGTTTTCCTGCTACACTGATAAAAAACGATGTATATTCTACCAAAACATTTACAATGATAAGGGTAACCACAGGTGGATTCATTTTCTCTATGTTTCACCTATATACCCAGTCCTTTTTTAGGAAAAAACATCCCATAAATGAAACCAAGAGGCAATCAACAATTCCGTAAGGTTTTGTTTCCACCACTACAACTAATAAGCCTAAAATTGTTGGTGATTTTTTCCCAAAGAACTATCCTAAGTTTTTGGTATAATGAGGCTTCTATAAAGAATCTTCCAAAATAAACTCTTTTTCAAAGATAATAAAAAATGACCATGAACCATATAGATATATTCCAACCCTTCTCAAAGGAAGTCTAGGAGACACCACCCTTTTAACTACAGTATGTTGTAAAAGTGGGTTCCCTAGACCCAACATTATCAGTACTTTTTTATTACCATTTCATGTATACAATAAGATATGAATGATTTACACATACCATAATAGTGTAGATACTAATGCATACACTATTTAATAGTAATGTCTATGGATTATTTGTCGTATCAAAAGGTTATAAAACATCCCAGGGTATAATGAGAACATTGAGATACTATGAATTTAATCTTAAAAAAATGTAATGTGGTCTGGATACAAGATACTAACTGGACACAGTTTATGTCTTACTATCAGGTTTTTGGGGATCATAAGCCTTGATTATTATCATTTACTTCTCACTTGGTGATCTCTAGTAGGTGAGATCATGAGGAAATACCTACCAATATGAACACCACATGTTTTGGGTGTCATTGGATGTTACTATCTATGGACATGAGTATTGGTCTCCTGACATAAAATCATTATCAATGTGTTCCATTTAATCACATACTTTGATTCAAGGAAAAAACCAAGATAATGAAATCCTGGCGAGGTAGCTTGTTTTGGTTATTCCATTATTGGTACGACATTGGTTGAATGATCAAGATATAATTTTTCACTTCTGAGTTGAGGATGTAATATATATCGATCTTGGATAATTAGGATGATAGTTCCTTTATAAATATTTGAACAAGGTAGTGGAGGGTAAATCCATAAAATTAGATCAAAAAATAATAAAGCAAGAATGTATGATGATACAAGTGTGCATCTTACTTTATGAGATATCTAAAGACAAATAGATTATATTACACAGTGCGTGTTTGTAGGTCGGTTGTTGTTTCTATGAATACTCCTTATCTATTTAGGGGCCTTTATGGTTTGATAGACTCCACCCTTGGTCTGTGAGTATTATTCACTACTATCAAGATAAGGGTCTACATGTTCAAAACTATAACATATTAAAGAATCTACCCTATTTTGGTGAATTGGTATATAAGACATGGTGGCCCCCCACCCCGAGGTCTAAGGGATGTCCAAGTTATTGATCGCCACTAAATAAATAAATTCATTATTATAAAAGTAAATAATAATTGGGTTGAATTTATTTATTAAAAGTATATATAATTTATTTAGTGAATACTAGGAAAATATTATACGAATGAATATTATCTTGATATTCCAAGTTCATTTATTATTAGAGGGAATTATGAGTCAAGTTAAATGACTTCGTTTTATCACGTAATATATTTAATTATATATTACCTGGAGGTGATAAAATGTAAATAATATTATGGCACAATTTAGTTCATAAAAATTATTTATTGCTTATTTAGTGGGTATTTTAATTTTCGGGGGACCAGGGAACCCTCTCGAGGTATTTTCTTCACCCATTATATAAGCAGGAGAGAGGAGATCATTCCATGTGTTGTTTATTCCAATGGAATGAGAAACACTCTCTCTTCCTGACTTCTAAAGAGATAAAGTCAATCTCCAAGATCTAATCCAAGCACTACTTAGATGTATCAAAGGTAATGGATCATGTTGATCATCACGACACTAAATAATTCATTTGAGCTTAGTGTCAGAACCCATAATTCGATGAATGGACAGTATGCAAATTCTTGAAGCATGTGTGGATGATATAGAGGGTTTTGGCTTTGGATCCTTCAAGAAACAGTTTTAGGGGATGATATGCAGTCATTCACTCTTCAATTCATATTGAGTTACATGTTCTATTTATCTTTATATGCTCTGTTTAATTCACGTGAGATCCTCAAGATGGTACCATGGCTCGAATCACTGTAAATGACAGGTTTTGTCATCCTGATGATGAAAGATTTTAAATCACTAGACCATCGGCTTATTCTGTGTGAACTGGTACCTATAATTGGTATCTGAGGGATGGAATAAATTTTTTGATCTAATAAAAAATATATTTCTTAAAATTTAGGTTGAGGTTATGAACTCGGTCCCAACGGAATAGACTGCACTTCAATCTGATTCTGAATGACCAAGTTTTGTCTATATGGAAAACAATTATGGATCAGATGTGGTGAATTTTATGGTGTTAAATATATAAGTTTTTCATTGTCAAATGGTTCCTAAGAAAATAAAAAAATTGACTTCTGACACTCATATAATTCCAAGAAAAAACTATTTGGAATCAAGTAGACAGTCGGTATTGTGTTTTTTCAGGTATTTTTATTAATTGACCAGAATTGAGGATATTTTATTATAATAATACTTATTATTATTATACTAAAAGGCTATGCAACAACCTTTGTAAAATCGTATGTATGGTATAATTTTGTATAGCGTGTAGAAAAAATCACACACAAAATGGGATAGAAGTTGGGTATGGTTTTTCTTCTAAGAAAACAAGAAAATGGGTTCATATAGGTTGAGGACAATCAAAGAATCCAAGTCACATGGTGGTCCCTCCTTGTCAACCCACCCTGCATATCTCTTTAAAATTCCCTCCTCAAGTCACTCCACAATTTGTTTCCCTAAGCGTGGTTACACCACCCTTCTTGCACGTGGTCTGTCAAAGAAGCCAAGTCACATGGTGGTCCCTCCCTTGTCCCCACCCCCATGAAACTCCTATGGATACCCTCCTCAAGTCGCTCTACTTCTTGCTTCCCCGACCATGGTTGCACCACCCTTCTTTCACGTGTCCCCCTTCGTTCCCACCTTGACCAGCTGAGAAACTGAAAAAATTGCATATCCTCTCTCTAGATTGAGACCGCTGCATGTCGGCCGCCCAAATGTTTCTACCTCCATCTAGATTGGAGCTTCCACCTCCTGTTGACACTGCCGCCCAGACCTAGGTGCACCACCTCTGTCTGGACTCACTCAGATCAAAAATGTCGTCTCTAGTGATACCTTTGTGACCCTGAGCCACTGTCTCACCACTAGTTGGACATCACTGGTCTCCCCTTATCCTCTTGGCTGAATTTTCCTCACCAATATTCATTATTGAGTATCGGCATCCAAGACTGAGGACTATCCACTGGTCCATGTACACTATGGATCCTCCTCTAATACGTCGTTTCCCTATCGACCAAGTTCTCGACCACCATTACCCTTTTACACTACCACTTCTCCATCACACCATGGTAACCAACAAAGTGTCGTCGGCCTCTAGTGGTCAAAATGGGAAACCTAGTCATGGGGTACCCCATGAACCACCTTGCCCAGCCCAGAATAGGCCTATATAGGTTTGACCTAACCAACATTGACCCTTCTAGGGTTTTGGGGTACTAAAATAATTTATTTAATCAAAATTAATTAATTTGATTAATTTGATTTCAAATTTAAATTAAACTAATTAAAATTAATTTTGGTTTAAAGTATTATTTTAATACCGAGAGAAAAATGAATTTAATTTTGGTATTAAATTAAATTAATTAATTGATTTAATTTTGGTATTAAATAATTTTAATTAATTAATTTAATTTTTGGAATTAAAATTAAATTAATAGTGGGATTGAATAGAGTTAAATTATATAAATTTAATAAATTCATTTATTTTTATTAAATGCTTCAGACTTTAATTTATTGAAATTCAATTTTTATCACGCATTTATTTTACCTATTGACTGATCTTGAGCATTCATAAACCTGTGTATGTCTGTTTTTATTTATTTAATTAATTATTTAATTTCTTGAGATGATTGTAATTAAATATGATGGTCTTCACATTGTCTTATTTTGGATCAATATGTACAAGGGTTTTTGCTTCCAAATTTATCTACTGTATATTGCACCCCTAGTCCCCCTCATCTGCACACCAGTATACTTCTACTTTTTTATGATGATTCTTTAATACATGAACCCTTCTAAGATGACGTGGTACTCTAGATGAGAAGTGAATACACTAGACAAGGATGAGCTATATCATGAGTCAAGTGATAACTCAGATATGATTCTCTTAGGTCATGGTTTATCCATTAAGTTTAAATGGATCAACCAAAATTATATTCTCAATACTAGTCAATTATTTATTTCTTTTATGAATTTAGTTATCATTTTATGAATTTGTATAATATTGGAAAAAATATAAAATAATAAATAGTAAAATACATAATGAAGCGATGGATTTTTTTCTAGTAATGTTTAGTTATGAGTGTGACAACATAGTATAAAAATATTAATAGAAATGGATTATATTCATCTATAAAAATATAAAAAACCTCAGTGAAATATTAAGTCAAAAATCCTTCCATAGTTCAAATTTGAACACAATTAGGTGTTCAGGGTGCTCAGTCAGCAATAGTTGGTTGTGCCTCCTACTACTAGGGAATTCTTATGAGCACAATGAGTTGACTTAACTAATATTGGAATCAAATAATTAGTCATAGATATCTTTTTGAAACTTTATACGCAAGATTTTATTAAATCTTATTTATGATTTTAGGTGTTGGGACTTCACTCAAAAGATCAAGGAACCTCGAGTTAATGTGGTTGGAAACTCAAAAACGTTACCTTGAACTCTCCAAGTAATGTCATAGCCATAACTTGTAGACTATGTGGGGAGATTAAAGGATCCTTGCTACTAGAATACTCAAGCTATATAGTATTCCAATTCTAGTATAGAGGGATTCTATAATTTGATAAGATGGTGGGAGAAATTTAATGATTTAATTAATTAATCAATAATGTCTAAATCAGAAATCAAGATAAATGTACTAATCTTATAGTTTTTATTTTTAGTACCACAAGAAAGATTATGATATTAATTATAGAATTTTAATGTCCAAAAAATCATGAATTTCCAATTTTAGTACATGATCTTATGCACAATACTACGATATCAAAAATTAAAGGTTCTAGTGTTCCCAATACCTGTTAATCCACCTTAGGAAGCGAGGGTGTAAAAATGATTTTTGGAGATTCATATTTTATGCATATGATGGTTTTTCATAATGTTTTCATCAACATCCAATTATATTTATAAATAAAAACATTCATACATTTATTATTTTACATGTTATCTCATCTCTGAGATGCTTATAAGGAGAAAGTGAAGCATAGATATAAATGTTATGATTACCCTTGATATGTGTAAATTGAAATATGGATCGTGATCTTTCAATGGATAAATTTATCATATAATATTCACCAAATTAATCCATTTTAATTTTGAGAATACAAAATGAAATGTTTGGGAAAAAATGCTTCATTACCTTTTGGGAGCAGTTTTCCAAGTAAGTAATAAATTAAAGAAAGTATAACATTTAATTATTATGGAAAACAAGTTCAAAGATAAGGAAAAAAGGCAAATAATAAGAGAGACATAAAATTCACCTTCCCATCATCCTTCAAGGAAAGTTATATTAAAAAATATTTTATTTTCTTCATATATCATGAAAAAAATCCATGGAAGTTTCATCGCAATGAACTGAATTAAAGAAGAAAGTAGTCTCTTCTTCTTTATGAATATTCATCAAATTCTAAAACCTTTTCTAATATAATTTTTGGGTATCAAGTAAAATTTTTCAATTAAATATGTGTATTGAAATAAATCAACCATGTAAGTATACAAATGTTACAATACGTAAGGTTTATTCTCTAAGTGGGTGAGAAAGGGTGGTTCCTAATTCAGTGGTGAGAAACACACATCTTCTATTTGCCAAGTTTAATTATTCCAGTTGAACTTTTATTAATTATTACAAATAATTAATCCCACATTCCATTTGTAAATAAGGATACATTATTCCAATTTCATATTGATTTTTTTGTGGTGTCAAATACTCATGTAACAGTCTTGTGATACTTGAATCATAGTCAATACATGATGAACAAAAAATGTAAAACATATTTACCTAGTTATGGGAAGAAAATAATTTTTCAAGAAAAACTAAAACTATACATCAAGGATATACCCAATAAGATATTTAAATTCAATGGAACTAAAAACTTTAGGTATTATCGATATATATACTTATTTAGTTTGGATAAATAAACCTTTATAAATAAATTCATGCCAAAAATATTTCAGAATTAGTTTCACTAGAGAGGGTGAACTATCCCAAGGGTATCCACATGGTATGTATACCTCATAATAATCCTTTAAGTTATTAAATAATTTGAAATTGAAAAAATGGTATATGTATGGTCATAAGAAATGAGATCCTTCGGACTGGAATTCCATATAATATCTTGACATAGCATTCATCGATCAACATAATTTATCATGCAGTAATTCATATATGTACATTACCTTATCCACGTTAAGGTTTTGATTATAACAAGAAGGATTGATGATGAGCCATACATATTGAAATTGATCAAAAATATGTAGTGTGGAGTAATAATAACTCCTAAAAGTATGTAGTATATGGAAATTATTTGAAATTGAAAAGATAATTTAAAATTAAATAATGGATTCCATATATCAAAGTACATGGATCTTATTATATTGAATACTATAGTGGGTATTCAAGTAATAAAATATATGGATGGTATAAGCACAATACTAACAAGGCTCGATTGTTTATACCAAGTAGTTATTCCTAAATACATTAGAATTTTACTTATTGTGGATAATTTTTACGATCGTTTTATTATGCATTGGATGTCAAGAACATAAATCATGGAAGGGGTCTATATAATGAAACAAGAAAGGGATGGTGACACCATAGAATTCAAATAAGGTATGTAAGTTACTCAAATCTAGTTCAGGATTAAATTAAGTAGTAGAATCATAGAATATTCATTTGGAATGAATACTTGAAATGTGTTTACCAGAGGTTAGTGGATACATCATTTTTTCCTTGTAAAATATGTTTTATAACATATGGAAAACAGTTAATGATATTACATTTAGGTGATATCATAATGGTTCTTATAGTTAGTTAAGACTAGAATGAAATTAACTCCCCAAAGATTGACATAAAGTAGAAACCTAAGTTATATGGAATAAGATCTATTGAGCTAGATTTAACTGTTTATTAGACCTAGTCAATCATACATATACTAACATGGTATTGATAAATTCATGTTTTAATAATTTGAGAGATATTTGATACCAATATCAAATTCCATAAATCTCTCCCTGAATACATGCATAATAATATGAGGAGATTAAAGTGTTGATTTGAATTTATTGTGCTTTAAGTGATTGATCAATCATGTATTCCATGATATATACATGATTTGATATTTATAAGATATACTTTATAGTATGAAAATATTAGTTACATATAGGATAACTGAAAGGTAAGTAATCAAAACTATCCAATTGTACTTGAAAAGTACAAAGTATATGTACCTAGTAAGTAGAGAGGAAAGGATACTAGTTTCCAGGGGACAAATACTAGTCTTAATATAGATCAATAAGGTCTTATATCACAGTCAGGATAAAGTAATGAGAAATAAAACTCATAAAATCCAGTGGTATCCATATCTATGAATATCGAGTACATTTTAGTTTCTAGGGAAGCTATGAAGCAGTGTGTGTATTACAAAACTATTTATTCTAGTTCTTGGAATCACACCTAGTAAGTAATGTTTTATCATCATGATAATTATTTTACCAAAACTATATAATATGTAATGTTTTAGTAGTGGATAAAATGGATATACTTGGGGATTCAATCTCTTTAGTTGTTTTACTCAAGGTGGTGAGGTCACACTTTGCAGAATTTATATTCAATGGAGATGTGGAAGACCCTGAAACTAAAATCATGACTGAGTGGAAACAATATTTTATCATATGAATGATAAAAAAATAAGTATATCAAGCTATCTCTAGTGAAAGTGGGGTGTGGTAAAAGTAGGTTCCATATACCCACCTTTATCAGCACTTTCTGATTATCATTTCATGTATACAGATAGATATGCATGATATACACTTACCATTACAATTTAAACATTTCTTTATCCACTTGTCAATGGAAATTTCCATAGATTATTTTTCCTATCAAAAGGTTATAGTAGATCTCAAGATATAGTGAGAACATCAAGATACCATGACATTAATCTTAAACAAATGTCCTATGGTCTAGATACAACACACTAACAGGAATTTTTTTTTATCTAACTATTAGGTGATGCAGGATAATAATCATTGAGACTTCTTATCTTGATGTTCTCACTTGGTGATCCCTAGTAGTTGAGATCCTGAGGATAGACCCACAAATAGAAACACCACATGTTTTGGGTGTCATTTAATGTTCCTATCTATAGACATGTGTATTGGTATTTTTACTTGAAATCATTATCAATTTCTTACATCTAATCACGTACTATGATGCAAGAAAAAACCATCATAAAGAAATTGTGGTTAGGTATCTTGTATTGCGTAATTCATTGGTGGTATGACATTGGTTGAATAATCAAGATAGAATTCCATGCTTCCGAGTTGAGGAAATAATATATATCAGGGTTGGATGGTAAGGTTGGTAGTACCTTCATAAGTCCTTATCCAAGGAATATGAGGTTAAATCCAACCAGTTACATAAAAAAATAATAAATCAAGAAATGATAATGACACAAGTGTGTGTCCTCCTTTGTGAGATATCTGAAGGAAAAGATATTATATGACACAATGTGTGTTTGTAGGTTGGTTATCATTTCAATGACTACTCCTTATCTCTTTATGGTCCTTGATGGGTTTCAAGACTCCACTCTTAGTTTTTTAATATTATTTATTGCTATTTTTTTAAGAGCCTAGTGGGTCAAACACAATAACATATTCAAGAATCCACCATATTTTGGTGAATAGGTAAAAAGGCATGGTGGTACCGACCATGGTGTCTGAGGGTTTTCCAAGATATCGATCAATGATAAATAAATGAATTCATTATTATTAATGTAAATAATAATTGTGATTAATTTATTTATTATAATTATTCATGTGGTATTTAGTGAATACAAGAAAAATATTATATGAATGAATATGATCGTAATATTCCAGGTTTGTTTAATATTAGTAGGAATTATGAGTCAAGTTAAATGACTGGGTTTTACCATGTAATATATTTAATTATATATTACAATGATGTGATAAAATATAAATAATATTATGACACGATTTAGTTATTTATAATTATTTATTGCTTATTTAGTGGTCATTTTAATTTATAGGGGGTCGATGAACCTTTTAAAGGTATTTTCTTCACCCAATATATAAGAAGGAGAGAGGGTCTCATTTCATGTGAGGTTTATTCCAACAGAATAATAAACCCTATCTATTGCTACCTTCTAGAGATAAGATTTCTCTCTTTGAGTTTCGATCTATATATTCCATTGATAGATCAAAGGCTAGGGATCATGGTGACCATCATGATGCTGAAAAATTCCTTGGAACTCCATGCTAGCACCTGGAATCCGAAAAATGGTGAGAAGATGAATTCTAGAAGTTTGTGTGGACAATATAGAGGGATTAAACTATGGATCCTTCAAGAAATAATCACCAGTGAAAAGCTTCAGTCATGCATGCTTCAATTTGGAACAAGGTACACATTAATTTTATTTTTTCATGTTCTTTTTAATTCACATGATATTCTCAATACCATAATGGGTCTGGGATCATTGGAGACGAAAAGTTCTATCATCCCGGTGATGAAAAATTTTAAATCCCAGGCCCACTGACTTCCTCTATGCACCCTTATAAATGCATGGTAGCCTTCACATAAACTTTAGAAAGAGAATTTTGAACACAATTAAACTACTTTCGTTGTGATGGTTCTTTCACCACCACCTTATTCACTCACCATACTTGTTCAATGGGAAAAACACATTGTTTGTATTCTTCCATAGGCATCAAAAACAAACCTTGGTTCAAATTGATTCTCCATACCAACAACCAAATACATATTTTTTATTATCCCATTGTGAGAAATTCTCTCTGATCTCTTGTATCTAAATAGACCATCATTAGTAGTAATTATGAACTTACTAACAATAAATCTGCCAATATCCACTCCATCTTCTTTGGAATCTCCAATATCGAGCACTTCTAGAAAAATAGGTTTGACTCATGGATAAACAAGACTCTCATCCACCTTTTCAAAATAATATTCAACTAGGATTGAAAATACATGTCTTGAAATAGAGAAAGTCTCCTATCATAGGGAGAAGTAGACATGAAGTCTTCCCCTATTCCATGTCACTCTTATATAGTCGATAGTTTGGTTGGTCCTATTTCTTTCCCAATAAGAGACTTTGTTAAAAGACCCAGAACATGCCACTACCCCTTATCATTCATCTATTTTGACAATATTTCTCCAGTTTTTTGTAACTATACATTTATAAAGAACATGTACTCAATTGGTCATGTTTTAGATTATTCAAAATATCCTACATAGTCATCAATGTTTATTGTATACTCTCCCATGCCAATCCAACAATAAATACTCTATTATTCATCAACAATCATCTTGTTATGATCATACAAAACTAGCTACTTACTCTAAATTCTTAGCTTATTACAAGCTTACACACAGTGATCATAGTGCCCTTAGAAGTAGTTTCAAATCATATCACGTTGTAGAAAAGCATATGTTGGATGGAGAAATTTTTTTTGATTTCGACTTCCTCAATGATGATCATGACTTCTGCCAGTAATAGTTCCCCAATAGAGTAACCAAATGTTTGCACCATGAGTGATTACAAGAGGGGAGACAGATATAATTAAAGAAACCAATCACAACATTGTATATTTACTGCTAGATTTGATAGTTATAGTTGTATGAGATAATAATTATATATAGAAAGAAGAACCAATAAATACCACCTCTATGGTCTACCAACCTATTGTGTGTGTTGAGTGATGGAGAGAGACCACCTCACCATTCCATCGGCTTCCAATAGACATACTACCAAGTAAATGCCAAAAATTGATTTATAACTCACCACTTTCCAGTATTTAGGATCCCCTACCAACCCAACTATCGCAAAAAACTAATAAAGTGAGAATTAAAAGACTTCCGTCCCCAGCAAATTACCCCACTACCCACACATGGATGTCATAATATCCCCACACAAACTCTATATCTTACAGACACAACCATACCAACATTTCTAATAACCTCGAATATCCTTAGACGATATGATTCAATTGATAGTTGTGATATACCCCTCTATAAATAAAATATCCATCATACTTATTTATGTGTAGGAAAATATTCCCATATTTCTATCTATGATTAGTTTTAGAACATAACATATCCACTCTCACTATCTATGATCCTCAGTACCCCTTCAGAGCAATGTGCCTCCCCTTACAGTAATGTTTTTTACCACAAGTGTTACTATCTATGGTCCTTGATCCTTTTTGTTCATCTTATGATATACGTCACTCATTGTTAACTACCCTGTCATGAGATATGATAATTCCTTCTTCATGATGTGTTACTCTCATATTGTAAGTTTTGATATGTAGTATAGTCCAAATCCCTTATTGAAGATTTTTTTTCATATGTGATATAGGTATATCACCACTTATGATAATAACTCAAATATGTAATATTACGCAAATTTAGCACTCCACTCTTCATCAAATCCCCTTTTGGAAACTTCACCATGATTTAAAAGGATGACCGTCATTAATAGGTATATTGATAGTCCATTCATAAAAACCTATTCTTGGATGAAGGGGGAAGGATAAAAATGTGAAAGGGTAGTTTTGTAAAAGTATTTTTGTTTTGTTTGTGGATTTATATATCATGTTATGGGAAAAGGTATAGGTAGTTATTTAGTATTCCTACTTTCGTTTGGATTCTATGAATTTTCCCTTGGGGAGAATTTCTTAAAGAGTTACATCTCATCTTCTTTTTCCTCTATTTCTTCTAAAAAAATTTATACCACTACGATCAATATAGAATTTATAGTTGATTCCAAAGCCTTGTTATATATTTACCTCATATATTATTATATTTTACTCACACAATCACTTATGGTCTTATAATTTTGGTGATTCCATCAAGGTATCCTAATGCAATTTTTGAATTCCTTCCCAGATGGAGTATCAAGTCACATTAGTAAAAACCAAAATTTCTATCTTATATCTATTAGTACAAGAAAAAGTTTATGATTTAAAAAATACAATTAATTATTATAAAAATGTAAAGTATTTCTTCAATATTTGCATACTAAAATTCACATTCTTGCTCGTGGATTGACAAATCATTTGTTTGAGTACTGTGAGTTACAATAGTCCATGCAGGAACAAACACAGACTATCACTATGATTTATAATCAAAAAAACCATTCTGATTCATCAAATCCTTTTACTATAGAAGAAAAAATTATAGGATTTCCAATAAATAAATAGGATTTGTGTGGAAAAGGTAGGATCCCCTATCATTATAATCACCATAATAAGGAAAACTTTGATCCTAACTTGATTTTTAAAGGATTTAGTAAGGTGAAGGAAATATTTATCAAGATTCTACACCTAAGGGAGTATAGTGTACAATAGAAAATTACCTATAAGAGGAATTATAGTATATTACTAGGTGAGCTGATTTACCTTATCTTGTCAGTGATGATCCTGTTGTTTGGATTCTAAGATGTATTTAGACATTCATAAAACTCACAGTCATTTCTGAGATCCAATTTCACAAATCTATTTTGACGGACCTATACAATAATGGTTTTTTTATTTTCTTTAAACTCGGTATCATCTGTCTTGGGATGAGTTTAAGAAAATAAATATTTTTTGAAAAAACGTGGCTTGTCACCAAGACATGGTAAAACTATCAAAACCATTATGAACAATACATACCTCAAAGAATCCCTTACACAATGTATATTCACATGGAATTTTTTTCTATGGTCTCACCAAGAATCACAACATGTTAACATCCACCATGATGTGGTTGTCCATAATCGTGGCTCTGATTGAGATGAATTCCCTTTCTAACCATGTCATGGTGATTTCAAATATGATACATTGTTTTACAGTTTGACCAACCTTGACATATTCCCTTAATCCATTCCATTTTCTCTATAAATATTAACATGTTGTGACATGGTGATTAGATAGACACTATTATAACAAAAATTACAATAGATCATGATATGGTTATAATAAAAAGATCTTTGTTCTCTATATGGGTTCCCATTGGTTAGGTTGGGATGGATTAGGGAAAAAATTTCACACAGCCCAATCAAAAGTAGTTAGATTGTGTTGTATAACAACCCTGCTTTTTATTACACATTGATACATGATTTATTACATAATAGTACAATTAATATACCTCATAAGATAGAGAATTATCATGTTTTTTGGAATTAGTTACATTACATAATAACTTAAAATAAGAAATACATCATCTTTATTGAAAACTTTCTTAACATGCTCATACTTAAAACTGCATGGGATAACCTGGGGACATACATAAGAAAGGGGTGAGATATAAATCCATGTAAGGGAATAAAATGGAATAACATGAAGAATATATTACATGTTATAAAATAGTAATATCAATGGGTAATAAAAGGAACATGAATAATAATGCCTGATACAACATCATAATTATAACATGTGAAGTGTTCAACAACATAAAACCTTGCATCATAAACATAGTTCAAGGATAACTACCAAGAAATAAAGATAGAAAAAGTACCATAAAGAAATAATATTACCTCCCTATCCCAGCATGAATATTTATGAAACTAAACATTACCCAATGCCTTGGAGTGCTACATAATTCTATGTACACCAATCAAACTCATTTATTTTAAGTGCATAAGTGTCCCACATAGATCATAATAAATGGAATAATTTATCATCAAATTCTAATACCTGGACATGGAGAGTGGAATAAATAAATATAAGTACCAAGTAAAATATTTATATATGTATAAAGGTGAAAAACCTTTATTGTAAATGGGTATGGTATTCACTACACAATTTTTTTGGCATTGGAAAATCGTCATGAAATTTTGGAAACATAACGATGTGACATAACAATTCATAAAATGGATTGATGTGAGTGAAAGTGGTATCTAATAATTTAGATATAAAATGGGAAGTAATAAGGATCTGTAAATTCATATATCAACACAAGGAATTGTAAATATAAGGTATAAAATATTAAAGAAACTTGAGTAAAGAATAGAAGGTGAGGATCCCTTACTAAATTTCAGCATGGTAACGGGAGTACATAAAGGGTCATGGGTTGATTAATGAGAGTGAAAATTTGGATCACATAATTTATAAATAAAATGGATAGTAAGGGGGATATGGAATAAAATATCCCAAAATAAACAAATGGAAACTAAGAAGCATAACATAAAAGAACTTCTTGAATGAAAATGATAAGAGAGAAATCTTTTACTTGAGTGTGTGACTCCAAATGCTTGGGAGATGATTATTGAGATCTTGGGGAACCTTGGGAGGAATATAGATAGTGTATGAAAGATTATGGATGTTATTAATGTAGTTTTAGTTAAGATAAATGTGATCTTGTGTGGGTTTATATAGGAAATGTGTGGGGATTTCTTTATTATTTCTCAAACATAGGTTTTGGAATATATATATTAAAATAACCAAAACCAAAACCCTTATCATGGTTTTTCCCATGTTTTATACCAAATTTTAGTGGTTTACATTATTTTATAAGGTAAATTTTATAAATTAATAAAATAATTCCATTACTTACATGGAGGTGAGTCATACTCTTGATGAAATGATTTTAAAACCATAAAATATATCAATGGTTATGGAGGATTCAAAAAGGATTTATAAAATTAATAAAATATTCTTAAAAAAATATTTTAAAGGGAAAACTTATATTTTCTATTTTATACCATTTATATTTGTTTATTACAACATTTTTTTGTCATTATGATGTCATAATACACAAAGTATATTTATACAGTATTTAATTTTTACCTGAAAATTCAACTGTCTCATAAAATTATCAAAAATTTACCATTGGATAATTTCAACATTCTGATTTCAAAAATAATATTTATTTTATCTAAATAATTTTCTAAATATTTGAATTTTCATTTTTAAATTAAAATCGACATTTATTAAGAAATGTTGGGTTTTTTAACAATAACAGTTTTCGAACCCATATAAAAATTACATTTAACTCCATAAAAATTATATGATAATTTATATTTAATAAAAAATATTTAATAATGAAATTTTATTAAATTATTATTTATTTCAAAAATCCATTAATTCCACAAAATAAATTCCTTATTGAATTTGAATATTACACAAAAATATTATTCAAGTTTTATAGTATCAAAATAGAAACCATGTATAAAGTAATAATAATAGGATGAAAATATATTCATTATTCTATAAAAAATGATGTAAATAACCATATTTATAGGTTATTAATAAATATCCCTTTAATACACCCATAAACTCCCTAAGAGTAAGGTGTGCGATGATGATGCTTTCATGGGGTGGTTTGACATACATTGTTTGGGTTGTGAGCTCGATGAGCTTGAAATTCTATCATAAATGGTTTCAATCATGCTTAAGTTTTTGGATCTCAACTTGGGATTGGTCAAGGGAAAACCCCAGTGATTCTATATCCCCTGGAAACACCAATAAATGGGCTTCATAGGGTATGATCCTACTAGTTGTGGTCATTACTTCCTTTGTCTATTTTTATTGGATTTGTTAAAGCCCTATATTTATACTAATCATGTTATTAATGTTAAAAGACTATATAATCAATGATAATGATTCTTAATGGTATTATAAATATATTATAATATATTAAAACCAAATAAGTGCATGTATTTTTTATATCCATATTACAAAATAAGGAATTTAATTAAATCAAAAGGTGAATTTTATTTATAACCGTTTATGTTGTTAAAATATCCCCCTTAAGAAATTTCACCATAAAAATTTTCATTTCCAGACTAAAATAAATTAGAGTAACTTGGTTTAATAAACTCCTATGGTTCCCACATCACTTCTTAAAAATCTTGGTTCCTCCATAGCACTTTGATAAGGTGAATTGTATTATTTCATAGATTATTGTCTCTATAATCTAATATCTTCACCAGCTACTCCTCATAGGAATGGAAATTCTCCAATGATACCACCTCTATATTGAGTACATGTGAGGGTTATGGTATGTTCTTTCTCAAGAGGTATACAGGAAATACATAATGTACATGAGATAGGTGAGGTGGGAGTGCAATTAGGTAGGCCACCACTCCAATGTGATTAAGGATCTCAAAGGGGATGATGTATCTTTGAATAAGATTTACCTAATTCCAAAATTTCATCACTTTCTTCCATGGAGATATGAGGAGGAATACCATGTATACAACATCAAACTCTAGGCCTCATCGACGATTGTCATCTATCTCTTTTGTCTACTCTGAGCATCCTTGATGTGCTGATGAATTCTCTTGACCTTTCTAACCATTTCCTTGACTATTTCAAGACATATAAGTTTTCATTCCCCAAATTTATCCTATAATTTAGGTGTTTTCATCTCTTACCCTAAAGGGATTCATAAGGATCCATTTGGATGCTTGAGTGGAAACTGTTATTGTAAGAGAACTCAACCAAAGGTTGATGTTGGTATCATCCTCCTTTGAAATCCAAAGAACATGATCATAACATGTCTTCAAGTGTCTGAACAGTACACTCAGATTGAACATTAGATTGAGGATGATAGGTTTTACTGAAGTTTATCTCAGTGTTTAGATCATGTTGGAGACTTTTTCATAACTTGGAGGTAAATCTTGAATCTTCATTGAATACAATCAATAGTGGTACTCCATGGAGCCTCATCACTTCTCTGATGTATATCGGTGCAAGTTTATCTAGGGATAAATCCTCTTGAATTGAAATAAAGTATATAGTATTTATAAGATGATCCACAATAACACAGATAGCATTTTTTCCTCTGTATGTCTTCATATGTCCAATAAAAAAGTCAATAGTAATATTTTCCCATTTCCATGAAGGTATGTGTAATGGTTGCATCATCCACTTATATTTTTTTGATTTCCTCCTTAACTTGTTGACATATAAGATATCTTAATGTATAATATACAATATTACTCTTTGTATTTTCCTACTAATAGTGTTCTTGGAGATCTCGATACATCTTTGTGCTTCTTGGGTGAATGGTGAAAGTTAAATTATATGCAGAATCCAATAGTTCATTCTTTAACATAGGATTTGATGGAACACATAGTTTTGACACAAACCTCATAATTCCTTTTTTATTAACATTGAACCCTAAGGATTTACCATTCCTTATAGTTTTCACTTTCTTCTAAATTCCCACATCATCTTTTTTAGTATCCATTAACCTCTCCATGAGGGATTATTGAGCAATTATTTGTGAAAGGATTGATGATGTTTCTTCTTTTATGATTCTCATTTCCATACTTTCCAAATCTAATAATATTTGGTCCCTCTAAATTCTCATTAATGATAGAATTTCTAGATCCTTTCTACTTAGAGCATCTTATAATTTATTTTCTTTACCAAGATAGTAGTGTATTCAGCAGTCGTAGCCCTTAATCAGATCTAACCATCTTCTTTAGCACATATTCAGCTATTTTTGTGAGAATATATATTTTATACTTTTATTATCCATATATATTTCATACTTCTCCCCAATGAGATAATGTCGTCATATTTTCAAAGAGGATATCACTGCAAAAAACACTATCTCATGGTTTGATTAGTTCTATTCTTGAACTTTAAACTACCTTGAATCATAGTCTATTTATTTTTTATTCTGTATTAACACACAGCCCAACCCCTTCTTCAAAGCATCATTTAATACTATGAAAAGTTCTACACTTGTGGGTAGTATGAGAATAGGGTATGTGATAAGAATTATTTTCTGTTTCTTAAATCTCTCTTCACATTCATCATTTAAAGAAAACATGACTCCCAAATGTGTTATATTGTTTAGGGGGGTTTTAAAATCTTGATAAATTTCTCACAAATCGAAAATAATACCCAAATAAACCAAGGAAACTACATATATCTATCATAAATGTTTTCCCCAAACATCCTTCAACTGATTCTTTCTTTGATGTGTCCACAGATATCTCATTTCTTGTGATGATATTTTCCATGAATGAGACTTCCTTCAAACATAACTCACATTTTCTATAATTTTCATAAATCTTCTCCATTCGCAAGGTCTTTAGCATAGTGCTCAGTTGCTTCTCATGATCCTCCTTCGTTTTGGAGTATATTAGAATATCATCTATAAATACTGCCACAAATTTGAAATAAAAATCTATAAATAATCTATTCATCAAGTACATGAAGATTTTTAGAGAATTAGTGAGTCTTAATGGCATTACTATGAACTAATTGTTCCCTTACCTTGTACAAAAAGCAGTCTTGGGAATATCCTCCTTCTTCACCCTAACATAGTAATATTTTCCCCAGATATCCACCTTTGATAAGTATTGTAGTCAATGTAACTGATCAAACAAGTCATCAATCCATTTAATAGGATACTTGTTCTTTATCGTGATGTTATTGAGCTCACGATAATGCAAAGGCAAATTGACTTATCCTTCTTCTTAACGAACAGGAATAGTGCACCCCATGGTGAATCACTTGGGAATATGAACCCTTTATCTAGATTCTCCTATATTTGTTTCTTCATCTCCTCAAGTTCTATAACATACATTCTATATAGAGTCTTGGAAATTGGAAACTCCCCAAGTATAAGATCTATTAAAAATTCAATATCTCAGCTAGAAGGAAAACCAGGTAATTCCTTGGGAAATACCTCAGCATATTCCCTAACAATAGAAATGTCTTCAAGGATGGTTATTTCCTTATACTCAATCATTTAATCTAGATATTATTTCTTTTATGTCAAAAATATCCATGCTGGAGATGTTGGTGTTAAATAAGATTCATCCTTCTCACGACAATTTTTTTGAAACTATATAGGGAAAGCCAGTCCATACCCAAAATTGCATCAAATTACATGAGAGGGAGTATGACAAGGTTCACCGGGAAATTTTCCCACAAATTTCGACAGGGGATGAGTTATATAATTTGGAAGAAATAATTTCCCCATTTCCCATTTTCACCAACAACTCTACATGAATGCTTTGTGGTGGGGTTTGAATAATTCTTCTAAAATTTCATGATATGAAGGTATTGATAGAACCATAATCAAAAATTACATTCACAATTCTTGAATTAATAACTAGTGCACCTATCACCACTTCATTTTTAGGATCCACATTAGTATTTTTGATATAAAAGACCCCCCCTTACTACCTTGTAGGTTTTTGGTTGTCCTTGAAAACCCTTGGCTTAGTGCATTAGTTAGAAAAGTGCCTTGGTTCCTTGCAGTTGAACCAAATAAAAACACGCTAAGATTTGATTGGATAATTCCTTTCCTCTATCACATTACTGGGTTTCTCCTATCAGTAATTGTTATCTAGGTTTACTTCTTTCTCACACCTAAATCATTTCCTCACCCCCCTTAGGAAATTTATAGGGTGCTTCTTTCCACACCTTTGATAAGTGGGATGATGAAATTTCATAGCACAATTATATTTCCCCATCGAACCACCAAAATTATACTCTTCATTATGATTATAATCCCCATATTACCCTTGAGATTATCTAATATCCATTTTTACTTTGATGGCACATCGAACAATTTCTTTATAGCTATCAAAGTCATGGAAATCCATGGCTTTTGTATACTAATTTTTTTCCCACCAAAGAAGTGGTCAAACTTGGATTTGTGGGTAACAAAAAAACCAAAGGCATATCATGGAATTATTGTGAATTTTTTACCGTACGCCTGGATAGATTCAAAATATTTTTTCCTGATGGTATGGAAATCTATTTTTACTTTAAGTCAGAGAGTGCATGGAAAATATTAATTAAAAAAAATCCACATTTCCTTCCACCCCATCGCTTCGATCTCTTCCTTAGGCTTCATATTCTTGATAAATTCCCACCACTAATCTTATTGTCCCTAAATATAATAAACAACCTATAGAAAATTTTCTTATTCGTAACATTGAATGATGTATAATATCTTTTCAATGGAGTTGGTCAATTATTCCACGATTAAGGGATTAGATGATCCTTTGAAGGTAGGAGGCCTTTGTCACATAAAGATATTGATTGTGTCTTGTTCTCTATTAGGGGTGTTTGGGAGCTCCTGCTGATTTATATTTCTATTTAGAACCTAAGTCATCTCAGATATTATGTTCATAAATTTCGTGATTCCTACTCCCATTGGGTTGGGCATCTTGTTGGGGAAGTCATCACATTTCCCATTGCAATAATTGCTTACTCGATTCCTCCAATTTTCACCCATTGGATAGAATAAAAGTATAATTTGGGATGAGTAATTGTAAATTATTAAACATATAAAGGTGAATCCAATTAAATTAAAGGGATAACTTATAAATTATATTTTTACCTTAACTTTTGAATTTCTAAGTTTCCATATATGTTATCCATGATCTATTTCCTAACACATATTCTTATGGGAATTTTTAATTCCCTTAATAATGGTTTATAATGAGATTATGAATTTACCAAAGAATATTACCCAAGAGTGTCAAAACAAGTGTGAAGTAAGGCATGTTTTTGTGTACCAGGTTGCATCAATTCTAGCCAAACACACCTTGTCAGAGTTGTTACCCCTAGGTAAATCTGTTCCATAACCACATCCACTTATAGTATCAAGGAAGGGATGTATTTTCTTGAAAAACCACTTACTCTATAATTTATAAAATTTAGGGATTTTATAAATTATTCTTATCCCTATGGATTTCTCCAATGTTTTCTAATCATAATCCCAAAAATAACTAAACTTATCCTTTAATACCAAATATAAAATACCCTTCTCTTTATTACACATTAATACATTATTTGTTACATAACATTAAACTTAATATAGACAATATATTTGATAATTGTGGTGTCTTTTGGAATTAGGTACATTACATAACAACATAAAATAGGAAATACATAATCATTATTGAAAACCTCCTTAACATGCTCATACATAAAACTATATGAGATAACCTGGGGACTTACATAAGAAAGGGGTGATAAATGATGACCAGTAAGGGAATAAACATTTAATAAAATGAAGAATATAATACATGTTAGAAAATAGGCATATAAATGGATAAAAAGGAACATGTATAATAAAGAATGATATAGCATCATAATCATAACCTGGGAAATGTGGAAACAACTTAAAACACTGCATCATAAACATAGGTCAAGGATAACTACCAAGACATCTTGAAGAACAAAGTCCTATAAAGGAATCAGGTTTACCCCCTATCCCAACATGACATTTCATGAAACTAATCATTACCCAATGAATTGGAGTGATATATAATTTCAGGCGCACTTGTCACATTCATTTCATTTTCATGCTTAAGTATGACACATAGATCATAATACACGGAGTCATTTATCATCAAATTTTATTACATGAAAATGGAATGTGGAATACATAAATTTAAGTCTGAATTCAAATTATTATATGTGTATAAAGTTGAACGTCCTTTATATGAAATGGGTAGGGTATTCACTACACAATTTTTTTTCATGGGAAAATCATGGTGAAATTTCGGATGCACAACAGCGTGACAAAAAAATCATAAAATGGGTTGATGAGAGATAAATGGGTATATCATCAATTGGAAACAAAATGGGCCATAATAGGGGCATTTAAATACATATCCCAACAAATGTAATTGGAAATAGAAGGTGTAAGATAATAAACAAAACTTGAATAAAGAAGAGAAGGCGAGGATCCCTTGCTAAATTTTGGCATGGTAATGAATGTGCATAAAGGGTCATCGGAGGATTAATGAGAGTGAAAAGGGGGATAAAATAATTTATAAATAAAATTGATCAAAAGTGGAATATAGAAGAAAAAATTACAAAATAAATAAATGGAAACTAAGAATTATAACATAAAAGAAGTGCTTAAATGGAAATATGAAGAGAGAAATCCTTTACTTGAGTGTGTGAATCCAAATGCTTGGAGGGGATTCTTGAGAGCTTGGGGGTTAATTGGGAGGACTATAGAGAGTAGAGGGAATAGTATATATGAGATAAAAGTATCTAAATTGAAGTGAAATGGGATCTTAGGTGTTTTTATGTATGAAATTGTTGGAGATTTATTTATTATTTCTCAAACTTGGGTTTTGGAATCTATATAATAAAATAACCAAAACCACAAACCTTTCCATGGTTTTTTCTAAATGGTATTGTTTTAAATTATTTTATAAGGTAAATGTCCAAAATTAATAAAATAATTCCCCTGATTATGTGGAGGTGTGTCATACACTTAATGAAATTATTTTAAAACCTTAAAATATAATAATGGTTTTGGAGGATTCACAAATGCTTTATAAAATTAATCAAATAAACATAAAATCAAATTATTTTAAAAGGAAAACATATATTTGGTCATGGATAGAATTTATTGTATTTATTAAATCATTTTTGGGTCATTATGATGTCATAATACACAAAGTATATTTATACAATATTTGATGTTTAACTGAAAATTCCACTAACTAGAAAAATTATGAAAAATTGACTATTGGATAATTTTGACATTCTGATTCAAAAAATAATATTAATTTTATCTAAATAATTTTCTAAATATGTGTATTTTTACTTTTAAAATAAAATTTATATTTATTAAGAAATGTTGGGTTTCTGATAATAGCAGTTTATGAACCCTTATAAAAATTACATTTGACTTCATGAAAATTATATGATTGTTTATATTTAATAAACATAATTTAATAATAATTTTTTATTAAAATATTATTTATTTCAGAAATCCATTAATTTATCAAAATAAATTCCTTGATTAAATTTTAATATTACACAAAAAATAATATTTTCGTTTTCTAGTATCAAAATAGAAATCATTTATAATATAATAATAATTGGATGAAAATATATTCAGTATTTTATACAAAATAATATACATAATCATATTTCTATGGTCTTCATACATATCCCGTTAATAAAACCTCAAACTCCTCAAGAGTAAGGTGCATGATGGTGAGGCTTTTCATGGGGTGGTTCAACGTACATGGCTTGGGCTATGATCTCTATAAGATTGAACTTCTCCCATAAATGGTTTCACAAATGATTAAGTTGTTGGATATCAACATGGACTTGGTCAAGGGAAAAGACCAGTGATGCTATCTCCCTCTGAATATTTGATAAATGGGCTTCATAGGGTAAATTCCTACTAGTTGAGGTCATCACTTCCTTTTTGTGCTTCAATTGGATTTGTTAAAACCCTATATTTTTAATAATCATGTGATCACTATTCAATGACTATATTATCAATGATAATGATTCTTAATGTTCTTTTAAATCTGATAGAATATATTAAAACCAAATAAATTCATGTGTTTTCTATTTCCATATAGCAAAAAAAGACATTTAATTAAATCAGAATGGGAAATTTATTCATAATAGTTCAGGTCATTAAAGTTTGGGTCGGTGCATAATTTTTTTTTATAATGGCCTAATTTTACCCGAGCCAAGGTGGGTCTATTCGGGTATGTTGGGTCAAGTAAAAAATTATAATAAATAATTACAAAAAATACATAAAGCTATTGATTAAATAAAAACTAAACAAATTTTGAACATTTACGGTCTTCCAAACAAAAACATGCCATCAATCCCCATTAACTACAATTCAAATTCATAAAACAGTTGGCTTAAAAAATAACAAATAAAACATCACATAGAGAAACCAATCCATTTGTATCATCCAAAAAAACATTATATGTATGTAATGTCCAAATAAATTCGGCATGGCCAATAAAATAACTATAACGTGTATCATCAAACAAAAAAACATAAATTCAAATAAACATTCATCCAAAAAAATTCAACACATATTTTTAACAGCCATAAAATTCAAATAAAAAACTCAAAGAAAATATTGAATTTATTTTCACATTGGATGTATTTGATAGGGACATTTTATTGGCCATAAAACAAACAAAACATTATAGGTAACTATTAAATTCAATAAAAGTTACATGTATGAGTGGAAATAAGAGGGGAGTGGAGCACCTGACCCCCAGAAGAAAAAAATTAAGGAATGGTTGGTTTGGGTTGGTTCATTATTATTCCAAACCATGACCTAACACAACCTGACCCAAATTAACTTAATCCATCCATATCAGATGTATAACACGACCCAACCCAGTTAAGTCGGGTTGGGTTGATTGGGTTGGACTTGGTTAAGACACCCCTAGTTCTAAAAAAATCGAACATCGTCATATCAATTAATCACCAACCTTGGATCTATTACAACTGATGAGTTTCTTATGATGTCATTATGGCTTCCTATACGATAATAATACACAAAACACATTCCATGATCAACTGAGAGTTAAATTAGTGAGATGAATTAAGAAAACCATAAAACAAGAATACCTCACTGTCCATGATTGTTATATTTTCTAGCACTGAGTTTCATCCAGTCCCCTTAGAAGTTTCCAATGAATTCTTACCTATAAATATATTCACCAACCTCAAAATTCACTAAAGACTTCGATATGACCTATTCTTTGTAAAGGTGTGCTAGCACCCCCTTCTTTATGGAAAATATAGATAAGAGTAATTGATATAGGTTCATTCAATAGAGAATATACTTTGATGCATAGCTTAGAATGATAATACATAGGGACTGTTACTTTGAGAAAGTTTTGGTTATTTCAATTTTAAATGAAGATAAATATATGGAACATAAATACAATTCATCCCACTAACATGACCAAACCTTTGACCACTAATTAAAATCATAAATATCTAATTACCCTAATGATGAAATGAATTTCTCTTCAAATACTCCCATGTAAGCAATCCATTCTCATCTTGATATATAAAACAGAATAAAATAAAGAAGAACATCCTTATATGCATTGCCCAATTATTTTTCTCTAGCCTTCTATATGTTAACCTGTCATGATAGAAAGGATTTAGAAATAACATTTTTTGGTGAATAGGATATGACCATAATATAAATCCCATTATAATGATGAAAAATAAGGATGATTCCAGATGAAATGGTGACTAATGAGTGACCTTAGTATTTTCTGGTGAAATGGAACTTTATTTAAAGACCAAAAATATCGGGTAAAATGGAACTCGATTTCATAGGGAGAACAAGTTGGGAGATGCGATACATGATTTTGTAGATCCAAATTCCAAGTGATATGGCACAAAATTTTTCATACTCAAAAGACCAAGAGATAGGGTGCTTTATTTTGCAGACCCAAAAGGTCTATTTTCAGACCAAGAGATACAATGCTTGATTTTGTGGGCCCAAAAGCTCAGCATGCTGCCTTATCATGGAGCACCATCACTTGAATTCTATGAATGTGAAATGATCAACCTATTTTTCATTACCCACTCACACATAGTGGTAATCATATTTAAAATCATTTCCTTTATCTTCTCTTTCACTTTGGTGGGTACATCTAGGATATCATAGTGTGTTTCTTTTCCCTTTTGTGTATCCTATCATTATATTATATTCACATAATATCATTCTATTTTACCCTATCTATATTCTCTTTCCCAATAACTACTATGGTGAGATCTTTACTATGGATGACATATTTTAAAATTTTGTGTTTATTCATATCTCTACCAACTCACTGTATTCTCAACCCACTTTGTCTTTAGCTAGTACAACATAATTATCCTAATGTTGATGATTCTTCTCTCTCTTGGATACTTATAGATTTTTATATGCTCAACCACAACCTCTCTAGCTTTGTGGCCTTCTTATCCGATCAACAACACCTTGTTTAGTGAGTTATAAATTGATCACACCATCTTCTTCATGACGCTCCCACGATCTCCATGTCTCTTACATGTATTCCATGTGTTCATCAAGACAACTTGTATCTGTCATACAATATTACAAATCAAGAAACATACATGATCCACTAACATGAATAAATGATGCTTAATTGGAAGACACTAATGATCTCAAGATTTTCTAGATCTATGACCATTCTCTCTCCGTGTGTGAAAACCACCTACCCCACGTTCTGGGAAATCTAGAACTGAACTCCACTATCACCTTTTTTCAAAACATGAAAACCAATATCTACATGTATCATATAGACTGTGTGCCTCCTTTATATAACCCATGATTAGTACACATAGAAAATTGGGTGTATCCAGATGTGGTCCGGTAAGGTACGCTTGTAATAGAAAACACTCACTTTCACTTCAATTGGAGGCTATCCATAATATTGGGATTCTATTTTCCAGTCAATTCCAGCTTTTTTGTTGGTTCCATTTGTTCATAGTTTCACCCATACATGACCCCCTCTTCATAATCCCGCTCACGTCACTGATTATTGTCATGTTTGATCATGCTCTGTTGTGCTCTTTGGTGATTTTCACAGACTTCTTTTTGGGCCTCATCTCGATTAATAGAGGAAGAAACTACAACTTCCACAATTGTCTCCCCTTCAGAATAGTGGATAATATGCTGGGTTCTGACCATACATGACCTCAAATGGGGTCTTTACTATTGATGTATGGAAGGATTTATTGTAATTTTATTCATCCCAATCCCACCATTTGATCCATTGTCGAGGATGCTCTACAGAAAAACACCACAAGTAAGCCTCCAAACACCAGTTGACCACCTCCTTTCTTCCATCAGTTTAGTGGTGGTATAAAGAGATCATTTGTAGTGTTGTTCCTCGCAATCATCATAACTCCTACCAGAAAGTACTTGTAAACATTGGGTCCCTATCTCTAACTATATCCCGTGGAATTATATTCAACCATATGATTTTGTTCATGAATAGATCAACAATTTTTTTTGTAAACAGATGTTATGAGGTATGAAATGTGCGTATTTTCTCATCCAATTAACCACCACGAAAACCACATTATACCCTACTATTAGGACTACCTCCTAAAAATTTTCTCATAGAGGAATAAGGGAGAAGAAATGGAAGAAACAATGCAACACTTTCTATATTCTAGTAGTAAAGTAAAATAGGAAGGAGGAATAGAGAAATAGATGCTCCTAGAGAAGACAACTCTCCTGAAGCTCTAGATGGTTCTCCTAAGGACCAAACCCATCCTGCATCAAGGATGAGACTACTCAAAATGAATATCTTCTCCTCCCACATAGCTTTCCCCCTTATTTAATAACCCACTCTCCAACCCATAACCCACAAGTAATCCAACCTAACAACTGCTAATAATAAAAGTGAATCACTACCTTTTGGTAGTTACACGGACATCCCACATTCCTAAAAATTTCCATCCCCTATAAAAACCACATTTTCCCCAAGATGGACCTCCAATATCTCTACACAGATGTTATAGCACTAGAACATCAACTCTGTAGCCCAGGAATGGTAACCTCTGGTGGTAACTTTTGTGGCGGTCAGCTTTTTTCACCAAGTAGAGATGATTACTCTTGTTCAAAAAAGAACGAAGACAACTAAACAATTTTACCACTACTAGTCATGCCTTATAGGGATGGAGTATTATGATGGTTATCCCCAGAAACAACATATTTACACACTAAAATTGGGGTTGAAGCACCGTTTTCCAACAGTTCATAAAATGCTTCCCTCACCACCTCAACAACCACAATATCACGATGCCCGAGTAAGATTTTGTTGCACTACCGCTTCAGCTATATCCAATGATCATACACCAGTGCTACAAGTTTTTTCCCCCAAACACACCTCATTACACTCTTCTAGAAATGGTGGGTATTGTTCAGTTCCAGATTTCTCTAATCCTCGACACTCTGGTGCAGTTGGAAGCAACCACACCTTTTTGTTCCAAAAATTCACCATTAGTGAAAGATTAATATCACTCATGTTTCACCCAGGTTTTTATACTACATCGGCTAAAAAAGATCTTAATTGTGCACTCCAGACCCAAATTTTCCCAGCAGTTCATGTCCTCTATAGTTTGATTTATATAAAAGTATTCCTCAAATTTTGTGATCTGGCCCCAAGGATCCTCCCCTGAAAGCATGGGCAGCTCCAATCTCTTTATAAAATTTTACTTACCATCATCCATATTCTATATATAGGTTAATATCACAGTAGTTTTCACCTTCCCAATTTTTCCCTCTTTCTATAGTTTTGCTCGTAACACCCAACAAGCACGCCTCTTGGAGTAGCATTTCCAGAGCGTTCCAAACCTTAGAATTAGTTGATCCCCTACTTACTGAAATCACTTGGCTCTCATCCATTTCCACACAAAAAAAAGAAAATCGATACAAAAACATCCAACACATCCACACCTAAAGTTAGTCTGGCAAAAAAAATCACTCTAGTAGTTGTGTCAATAAGAATGGCTCGCACTTGCTCCAACCAGTCCACAATCAGAAAAAAGTTCCTTAGTGAACCAAATCCGCAAATGTGATATTGGATTCATGTTTTCTCTCTCTATTTCCTTGCATTAAAAATCAATATTGGACCTCTTTGGTTGTGTTGGGGTTTGATAATAAAGTATCACAGTCCACTACATTTCAATGGATGGTGGGTGACCGCTATTATAAGGACCCAACCTTATTACATACATAATATTGAATTTAGTCAAGAAAACACTTCCTTTTACATTGAGTATCTTTTCAAGTTTAGATATCTAGATAATTGGGACAAAATACATTTATAACATTACACATTGTTAAAGAGTGGACACAATAAAAACAGTTTCCATTTTTTCAAAATTTAAAACATTAAAACTTAAAACATGATTCCTTGATAATTCTTCAACATTTAACATGGATTTCTTCCTTGTCATACACATCCATTAACCTATTAAAATCATTTAAAACTTGGTGTGAGCACAAAAACATAGTAAGGAATATAAAAAGAAGGAAAGAACACATTAGTCCATGAATACTTGTAACGTTTGAAATCATTTTAAAAAGACATACTTATCACATATATATATAATTACTTTGTGAAACATGATATTTCCACAATACATAAGAACTTAAGTAGAACCATTAAGGTATATAGGTACATTACTTAAATAATCTTGTAACCCTCTCAGCTCCGTTATAATTTGTAACCTTCACGGCTACCTTACTATTTGTGTAACCATCACAGTTACACTTGGAGTAACCATACGGCCGACCTCCAACTTATACATACCCAATGCATTTGAGGGATATATATAGGTCCCACCCTTCATCATAAACAATTCCCATGAACTAGAACATACTCATAAAATATGAATAATATCATAAAAGCATTACTTTTGAATTTTCTAAAATATAATTTTAAAAGAGGATTTTAAAATAAAAGCCCCTTACATAAATCATATAATTGAAGTGAGACTTAAAAGAGTGGATGGAATATGTATATACTCTGTAAATATACATAATTAAACATAGTATAATTGTAATTCATTGCACAAATAATTTAAATACCACATAAATATTGAAGAATAAGGTTAAACCAAAGGATGGAAATCGGGTTAAGAATTCTCTTACCTCAAGCTTATCTTACTTAAAACTTGTTTAAAGTTTCTGTATAATTTTTAAAATAGTGTTATTAGTATTTTAAAGAAACATTTTCATGTTTATAATATCTTATATGATCTTTTCATAACCTCATTTCACCCCTTAATTGTTAATATTTTGTTCTGCACACTGTTTTTTGGTGAGTTCCTTACATGATTTCCATGATTAGTTCATGATGGATGTTATTTTCGGTTGGAAGTGAAACTTCAGAATTGGAATGTAAAGGTATTTAAATATTTATAGTACCATAATTTATACCATTTATCACCTTAATGTTTTATATGATGATGATCCATAAGTTAAAACATTAATGATGTTCGTTTAGGTCATTTTAGTGGTTCTTTGATAATGAAAACCTCATTTTGTCTTATAAATTAAAACCATGAGTAAAAAAGAATTACATAACCATGGATGAGACATAATAAATATATTATAACCTATTTCAAAAATATAAATGGTTTCATTACAGGACTTGATTGAATTAATGAAAATTGAAATCACATCATCCACGATGTTGGTAATTCGACACATCACAGACAATGTTTTTATTCCTTGAATAAGTGGGAGAGGAGAAGAATAATGATGATGAATTTTCCATAAACATGAGAAAATCCAGAATATACATGATTTATGTATATTTCATGCCTCTTGGGTAAGAAGATATGAATAAATAATAAGAAAATAAAGGAACTCAAAATAAAAGAATAATTGAGAAATCCCTTACAAAAATTCAGCAACCTAACGGCTATGCAACATGGTTTTAGAAAATATTAGAAAGACATGGGAGAAGGGTCACCCATCCAAAAATGAATCATAATAAAAAATATATAATGAATAATAAGGAAATATTAACATGGTATGGAAACATGAAGGTTATACCACATAAAAGATAACTTGAATGAAAAAGAAAGAAATTGAGAATTTTCTGACATTGTAGAGTAACTCCTAGAACATGCAGTTTGGGACATTGGGGGCTTGAGGAAAACTTGGGAGGGATACAAGGGAGGTAAGGAGGCCATAGATTCTTTGATGAGGAATTTGGAATGTAGTTAATGAAGGAATGAGTTGGTAATTATAGCAAAAGTGAGAGATTATTTTAATAATTTCCAAGGGACACCTCATTAGTGGTATTTGCAAAACCGTGGGCTTGACCATGGTATTTTCCAATGGTATAAGCCACTTGGGAAACCTAAAAACTTATTTAACTGTACCAAAGTTGACCAGATTTATTACATCATTATTACATCATTAATTATGTCATTAACACACCGAAACTCAAAACTGTATTTTTTACTATTCACCAAAAATCAATTATTTCAGAAAAATACCCAAAATTCACCCTAACCATTTATCGACATGTAGAATTAAAAAATTAAGTCATGTTTTTGAAAATAATTTTCTAAATATTTTTAATTTAATTTTTAAATAAAATCATACTTAATTCAAAAATTTATAATTTAAAAACTAAAACTACTTTTATATCACATTTAAAAATTATTCAAGATTTCATTATCTTAAATCCTTAAGAAAATAAAATAATAAAAAAATTTACTATTTATTAGGGTCATATTACTATTCATATTACTATTCATAAGGGTGTGTTACTATTCAATGAAAAAACAAGTTGGTTCCAATAGACTCCAAATAACATACTGAACACAATTGTGGATTACCATTTTTCGAAATTCAAAACATAGAAGAAGTAAAATTATGTTTAAAGGATACTTATAAATATCTATATTAAACAAAATTTCAAGAATTTAAATTTATTTTTAGAAAACCTAGGGGTGTTACAGCTATAGAATATCTTCCGTCAGAGCAGACCTGTATGAATTCTTTGGTGTCGCCCATTGATGACTTGCAGAGGATGGTGCCATTGGAGATGACTCACTACAACAGTTATTGACCACCTGAAAAAATTTGGAAGATGCTATTTGAATTTTCTCCTCCACTCTAGCTATAAATATATGGGATGTTATTGTGTGAGCACATAAGAGAGATACACTACTGGAATTTGGGTTTTTCCCAACGGCAGTATACCAACGGTTCAATTAAACCGTTGGTATACTCAGCCTTTGCCAACGGTTTACTGAAACCGTTGGCAAAGGGCATTCCAGTGACCCATTCCCAACGGTTTATTGAAACTGTTGGGAAAGGTTTCCTTTGCCAATGGTTTTTACAAACCGTTGGCAAAGGTTTTTCCCAAATATCAACCCCGGTCTGCTCTCCCTCATTCGAGACAGAGCCCTAATTATCCTCCGCTCCCGTGCTCTCGCGAACCCCCCGTCTGAACATCATCGACCCCCGTCTGAATCGGTACACCCCCATCCGAACAGGTAAAAATTGATCTCAATCAAGTTTTTGTAGTTGTTTTAATGAATTGATTTTTCCATTAATTAAAACATAAACACTATGGTTCCATTTTTATAGAAGCTTACATGCCAATGGTGGACAATTTTATAATGCATATAGATTATATTATTTTTAGATTTCTTCTCTTATGGATATGTGTTGGTTTTCCACATAGAATGCCTTGACTATCTACTTATCATGATAGAGGGTTTCTTTTGGAAATTTCCAATGGAAATTACATGATCCTATAAACATTTTGATGAATTTTCCTAACCTAGATGGATTGTCTGATGTTTCTCTAGTGATCAAGGACGGAATGTTTGGAGGACATCACAAGTCCTGACTGGTTGATCCTAGAAGCAATTTCATGATAATGGATGTAATGCCTATAGGGAATCTCTTGATTTTGGTGATCTTCTCCATTTTCATCAAAAGACATGTTTGACACACTGGGAGGGAAACTCTAGAGTCAGTGTGACATGTCTTGAAGGGTGATTTATGTCCATAGTGACATGATTTGAGGACATCACATGACCTAGTTGGTGTGTCTGGAGGGTGTTAAGGGAGCCATCTAACATTCCTGACATTTAATATGAGACTGAGATAATATGTATTTATTCCCCTATATAAAAGGAGATACATGTCTATTGGAAAACATGTAGTCTGTATGGTGAGAATTAAAGGCTTTTCATTACAAGGGTGGCATATTCATGGGTTCCATCTAATTTTATTTGACATGTCAAGGGGACATCAAATGATCAAAATAGGTTTCCAATGGAATGTATTGTGAACAGGATGAAATTTCATAGTGCAATAAAATTTCATAGGTGATGCATGTTATGAACATTAGGGTCAACATATATTTCCTTCACCTTAGTCTCCCATATTTTAGTATTTCATCCATCCTTTTATCCCAAATTCCATAGATTTATACATTATTTTATTATATTATGTCTCAAATTATCTAAAATATGTGTTTGATGTTCTTCACGTGACCTATCATAATTCCTTCTCATAATCTATAGTGATCATGGGAATATCCCATGCATGATTCATGATCACTCAAATTATTCTGCAGATCATACATAATGGAAGCCTTACAGGATGTGAGATGATTATATCTATGAAATCTACTCAGGTACCTGGTGAGGAAGTGCATATTAATTCAAAAAGTTAAATCGCATATGAGGATACCCTACTAATATGGTTATGGGATGAGGCATGCTCTGATGTGATAACACATTAAGTTCTTGTTGGTTTTACATTTTTTCAATAACACATTAGTATGTTTTTTTCACATGTGTAGTTGATACCATGATTATTTTCTTCCTTTATCATTTACTTAAATGTATTTTCTATTAAAGTTCAATCCTATTGAATTGTTTATGACAAAATGACTTATATGAATTCTTTTTACAGAATGGACAGAAGTTGGATGTATGAAACCGATCGTATCTCAAGTGATTTTCAAAACAATTTGGAGAGCTTTATAGATTTTGCATTTCACAATGCTTTAGATAGTGGTCGCATACACTGCCCATGTTCCAATTGTGTTGGTAGACCTTGGTTGAGTCGTGAAGAAGTCAGCTACCACATAACCAAAAATGGTTTTCAAGCAAACTACTTTGTGTGGTATCACAATGGGGAGAAAATGAAATCTCAAATTGGTGATGATCGAAATGAACGGACTGGAATGGAGAATTTTTTAGATGATCGGTTTCCGTTTATTCATCATCATGAAAAAGAAAGGATTTCGACTCAAGAAGACGTCGATATGAGGACAACTGATGCATCTAGTGAAAATGATGATATTGATAGGGTGAAAAAATTGAATGATGCTGCCACGACTCCAGTATATCGACAATGTGATAAAATGAAAAAGCTGGAATTTTTAATCCGATTGTTTCATGGAAAAACTATGTATGGGATTTCTAATACAGCAATCGATTACATTCTTACCCTCTTGAAGGATTTACTTCCAGATGATGCAGATATTCCCTCAAACCACTATATGGTATGGAAGTTAGTTGAAGAACTCGGATTTTCCAGAAACAAAATTCATGCTTGCCCGAAATATTGCAGTTTATTCTGGGAAGAAACCGCTGAACGAAATGAATGTATAAAATGTGGCACATCCCGTTGGAAGTCAAAATCTGATGGAACACCATCCCTCGTTCCACAGAAAGTAATGTGGCAATTTCTATTGATCCCCAGACTCCAGAATCTTTTTATGTCTGATGACATATCAATAAAAATGAGATGGCATGATACCGAGAGAAAGAAGACTAATGATGAGTTGGTTCATCCTGCAGATGGATTTTCATGGCAGATATTTGATGCTCGACATCCTGATTTTGCAGCTGACGTGCGTAATGTGAGGCTGGGTCTTTCATGCGACGGTTTTAATCCGTTTGGGCAGATGCCTACTTCGCACAGCACATGGCCAGTTTTTATACACATTTATAATCTTCCCCCATGGTTGTGTATGAAAAAATCTTTCACTTTCATGAGTATACTCATATCTGGTCCTTCTGATCCTGGCATTGATATTGATGTATACATGCAACCTTTAATAAAAGAGTTGAAACTTCTTTGGGATGTGGGTGTGCGCACATACGATGCATGTTCGAAAGACATATTTCAGATGTGTGTTGCGCTTATGTGGACGATCAATGATTTTCCGGCTTATGCAATGATGTCTGGATGGAGCACGAAGGTAAAACTGTCATGTCCAGCTTGTATGAAGAATACACGATCCAGAAGACTGAAACATCGTTGTAGTTTCAGTTTTATGGGACATCGACGATTTTTTCCAAAGGATCATCCATATAGAATGAATCGTCTAAGATTTGATAATACTATAGTGACCGATGATCCACCTCAGCGTATGTCTGGAACTGATGTGCTTAATGAATTGAAAGATTTCAGTTTTTCATTTGGGAAGGGTCAAATGAAATCTGGAAAGAGAAAGAATGTTTCCACAGAAACCTGTTACAATTGGAGGAAGAGGAGTATCTTTTTTGATTTGCCTTATTGGTCAACCAATTTGCTACGTCATTGCTTAGACGTAATGCATATTGAAAAGAATATATGTGAAATGTTGCTTTCAGTTCTTCTAAATGTAAAGGGGAAGACAAATGATGATTTACGATCTCGACGTGACTTGGTGGATTGGGGCATCAGACCAGAATTGCATCTTGTGCGTATCAGTGAAAATAAATGGCAACTTCCATGTGCTTCTTATGTGATGACACCTACTGAAAAAAAACAATTTCTAGAAGTATTAGATACTATTAGAGTTCCTGATGGCTATTCAAGAAACATATCTAAACGGTTCAACAGAAGAGAGTTGAAGCTAAAATTTTTGAAGACTCATGATTATCACATTCTACTGCATGAGTTGCTTCCAATAGAAATCCGTCATCTTTTGTCCAATAATTTAAGGGTGGGTGTTATTCGGTTGTGCCGTTTTTTTAGAGATCTTTGTGCTAAGAAGTTTTCCAAGTCTTTCTTGCAAAAAATTTTGACAGATGCCCCATTAATTATTTGTGAGTTGGAGAAAATATTTCCCCCATCATTTTTCACATGCATGCTGCATCTGACTGTCCATATTCCAATTGAAATACTTCTCGGAGGACCTATTTGTTTTCGTTGGATGTATCCAACTGAAAGAAATATGTTCACATTAAAGTCTTATGTTCGAAACAAGAATCATCCCGAAGGTTCTATCATGAACGGTTACTTAGCTCAAGAATGTATGGATTTCTGTTCGATGTATTTGTCTGATCTTACTACAAGAATGAATAGACCAATGAGAAATGAAGAAGAACAATATGAGAAAATTGAACCCAGTTTTCCATCACTTCCTCAAACAGGAGGAATTCCTGGATCATATACATTGAAGACATTAAGCCATGAAGAGCGGGAGATGGCACATCGCACAGTTTTGTTCAACTGTGATTTGTTCGATGACTATATCAGGTAACAAAATTGAATATGTATATCTTACATATATATCTATCTGTTAAACTATTCATATTTTTTTATCTACAGGGAACATAAAACAATGATAAATAGGAAGCATCGTTCTTTATCTTTGAGAAGGAGAGAGACTTTGCATAGCAAAGATTTTTATGCTTGGTTAAAATTGAAGGTAAAAATATTACTGTTTAAATTAATTATTTCAATATTTACTTAAGTTTAACTGTCATTTATATTGCAGGTATTGAGTTTGTCTGCTGACTCTGTCTCTGAGTAAATAAGAGCTTTGGCTTTTGGTCCTAATACCGTGGTTCGTGACTGTAAATCAATTGTTATCAATGGGTACAGATTTATTGTCACTGAACGAGCCAAAAACATGAGAACACAACATGATGGTATTATGGTTACTGCCACAACATATTGTTATGCCAGTGCATCAGATAGTAGACCGCGACTTGAAAATGTGGGTTATTATGGAGTCATTGAGAAAATAATAATATTGGATTATTACTCTCATGGACGAGTCACAATGATGAAATGCCATTGGTTTGATTCGATGACGAGACATGGCACATTTATTGATGATTGTGGATTTCGAGTAATTAATATGACCCGCACTCTTGCTACCGAAGAACCATATGTGTTGGCATCAATGGCTAAACAAGTTTTTTATGTCAAAGATCAACTTCAACCTGAATTTGGTGTCATAGTTGAAGTAATTCCAAGACATATTTTTGATGATGCTGGTGATGGAATTGACACTGTCCCTATTGCCATTGGAACCAATCCATTTATTTCTTTTGATGACTCCAATAGCTCAATTGTCAGAGTTGATTGTGAACCTGAAGTTGTGGTTGGAAATATATAGAATCATTCATCCATGTTCTCAATTCTTTTGGTTTACCTCGAGTTGGGTTGTTAAGGTTGGTAATATTCATATTTATTTAGTATTGATCACAAATATGTTTTAGCTGACTTGACCGTTATGTGAATTTTCAATGTTTATTGGTTTCTATTTTATTTGAATTGCATTTTCTAATTTGGAATTGAACTGTATTCAAACCAAATCAAACAATATTTCTAACTTGGTGAACATTACAACTTGTATGTTTTATTAAATTCATTCAAGCTCTTCTAAAACAATTGATAGCTAAATTACAAATGAATCCCCTCATTCCCTCATATATTTAGTTTTTTGGTTTACACATTAATTTCCTTTTTATAATTAATTACATATTTGTTTTCAAATGCAGGAAATGCAGCCAATTGAAGATAGACGAAGAAAAAAAATGGCAGAGAACAATCGTCGGATGGAGGTGCTGGGCATTCCACCATTAGTGCCTACAGTGAGTACTTTATTTCAAATATATATATATATATATTTACATAATATATAATGTCATGTGATTAATTTTTTTGTAAACTTTTTTGTAGGATCCACCGTTACGTCGACAGTTATTTGACGAGGAGCCTAGTATTGGTCCTAGTACTCAGGCCGGTGGTACGAGGAGGGTTCGTACCAGAGGTGGACGTAGAGCTGCGCGTGCCCGACAAGACCCTGCCCCTCCCACTGACATTTCATCCTTCCCACATTCTGATCCCGGTGTGTCATTAGGGACACACGGGGTATTTAGGCCTCCCATGTTTTCGCTACCTTCTGCATCTTCTGCCCCATCATTTTCACATCCCATGATGATTCCCACTCCCCAGTCAGCATCAGGTCATACAGCTATTCCATCTTCTTTTCCTTCTACTTCTGTCTCTCTGAGCTTTTATATTCCATCGTCTTCGACTCCTGTTCCACCAGAGGGTGTTCCATCAGGTTCTGTGGATCCGGCGCCACTCATTGATCAGACTAGCGCAGGTATATTTATAAAACCCTAACAAATTTTTATAGCAATATTTATTTTCATTATAACATGTTTTGATAAAATATTTGTTTTTCTTTCATGACAGATACATCTACTGACAAGAGGCGGGGGCGGGGTCGTACACGTATGTGTTCGGTGTGGAACCGTCACACACAGGTTATGGTGGAATATAATGAAGACAATCAGATGGTTGAGAAAACAGGGCAGCAATGTCGGAGTTTTCTGGCGACGCTTGCCAAATACTCCGACATCATTCCCTTCAGCCCGCTTTCGTGGAGACATTTGCCACATGAGGTCAAATATAGAGCTTGGGAAGAGATATGGGTAAAAAAATCTGTTGTATTTAATGCCATGAATTATTTTTGTATTTATATGAATTAATATTTTAATTTTAGCTTCGATTTAATTTTCCTGATGGTGAGGGTGCACGACTGGAACGTCTAAAGGATTTAGGCGAGCTTTGGAGAGCCTACAAACATGAGATGTATATTGGCTGGCGTGCTAGAGTTGGCACTAGTTAGAGGCAGTACCAGTCGTGGATGATTGTCCTATAGAGCAGTATCGTTAGATGATTACTCATTGGACGAGTACCAAGTTTAAGGTATGAATTACATTTGAGGTATTTAAATAATAACTTTCAAGTTTTGCATTAATATTATCCTTTGAATTATCGAATTTTATTTAGGAATCATATGGAAAAAATAAAAAAAACATTGATGCAAAAAAATACCTCCATACTCTAGGACGCACGACGATGCTAGATCATGAGAGGCAGCAGGTATGACAATTGTTTATAAGTTTTCTTTATGACTTACATTTTCTTTTGTTTCCTCAATTATTTAATCATTTTCTAAGGTTTTTATATAACTTTTGTTTTCAATGTCATTGTAGAGGCAAGTACAAAATATTGAAGGACGTGTGCCTCGAGCAAAACTGTTTTGCTCGAGTAGACGAAAAAAGGATGGAAGTGTTGTCAACGAAGCGACTCAGCAGCAGATTGAAAGTTTTAATCTATTGATTTTATATTTTAATATCTATTTTGTAACTTAATAATATATTTATATTTGTAACAGGATGCTTTAGAGGCCCTCGATGCCAAAGAAGCAGACAATTTTGGGCCATCTGATCACTTACATCAGGTGTTGGGAGAGGGTCATTCTGGCAGAGTACGCTGCCGACCTAGGATAGCCCCGACGAGGTATTGGTCTACCTCAGGTATGAGTTGTAGTGCCACCGAGCTGCATCAAGTTAGGGCACGGGCAGAACAGGCTGAGAAAAGGGCCACAGAGACGGAAGAACAGTCTGCTAGGGAAAACAGTGCATTTATGAAATTTATTGAAGTTCTACGTCCAACACTTCCAGCAGAGGCCAGCCCAGCGATTGATGAATACATGTCGTCGATACATTCTATATATGGTGCACCATGTGGCAGTTCCAGTGGTGGTCAGGCCGATGTCCAGCTTGAAGATGATGATGGCGAGGAGTCTGATGCGGAAGAGGAGGGAGATGAGGAGGGCGAGGAGGAGGGCGAAGGCGAGGAGGAGGGCGCTGTGGAGGGTAAGGACGATGAGGAGGACGATGAAGAGGGTGATGATGATGATGATGATGGTGATGGTGATGCTGATGTGGGACATATTGATCCATTACATTTTTGACTTATATTACTGAGATTTGATGTTTAATCTATTCTAGTTGTTGGTTTTATCTAGACTCGTAGTATAGTATTGGAGTTGAGTTATTTTTATATATTGTCTGTTTTTATGGATGTTGTTGTCTTTTAGTGGTTGTGTGTTTGAGAACTCCCTGGACAACCCCCCTCATTCTTGGACCCTGGACAACCCCCCCCCCCCTCCCCCTTGGACCCCGAACACCCCCCCAAACACCCCCCGGACAGCCCCGCGGACAGCCCCCCGTACAGCCCCCCACCCTCCACCCTGGACCCCAAATAGCCCCCCGGACAGCCCCCCGAACAACCCCCCCACCCTCCCCCTTGGACCCCGGACAACCCCCCAAACACCCCCCGGACAGCCCCCTGAACAACACCGGACAACCCCCTGAACAACCCCTGAACAACCCCTGAACAACCCCATGAACAACCCCCGGACAGCCCCCTGAACAACCCCGAACAACCCCCTGAACAACCCCCAAACACCCCCCGGACAGACCCCGCACAGCCCCCCCCCCCCCCACCCTCCTCCTTGGTCCCCGGACAGCCCCCCGGACACCCACCGGACAGCCCCCCCAGACAGCCCCCCGGACAGCCCCTCCACCTTCCTTAATTTCATTAGCTCTGAAATGTTTCATAGCACGATCAACTAAAATCTAATCCATACTAAATATGATATAAAAATATTCTATATGAATTTCCATAAGATTTTAAGTGAAAACAAAAAGTGACATATGAAAAAATGACCAAACGCATTCGAAATGTGTTGATGCTTTAGGACAACGATCCATGGGTCATATGTGATGTGTGCGAATCAACCCCGCCTCAATCTGAGGCGCGGTGTGGCCGGAACAACTCAAAGTGTATGTCTTTTGTTTCAAAAGGACATCATTTTAAGTGAAAAACATCAACTGGCATACAGAAAACTGGCCAAACGCATTCGAATTGTGTTGATACTTTAAGACAACGATCCATGGGTCATTTGAGACGTATACGAGTCAACCTCGCCTAAATCTGAGATGCGGTGTGGTTGGGACCACTCTAAGTGACTTTCTTTTGTTTAAAATGGACAGTATTTTAAGTACATATGGAAAACCAACCAGACGCATTCGGTTTCTGTTGAAACTTTAGGAGAATGATCCATGGGTCATATGTGACGTGTACGAGTCAACGCCACCTCAATCCGAGGTGCGGTGTGACCGAAACCACTCAAAGTGTCTCTACTTTGTTTAAAATGGACTTCATTATTAGTGAAAACAACAAATGACATATGAAAAACCGACCAAACGGATTCTGATTGTGTTGATACTTCAGCACAATGATCCATGGGTCATATGTGACGTGTACTAGTCAACCCCGCCTCAATCCGAGGTTCGGTGTGGCCGGAAAAACTCAAAGTGTATGTCTTTTTTTTCAAAAGGACATCATTTTAAGTGAAAAACATCAACTGGCATACGGAAAACTGACCAAACGCATTCGGTTTCTGTTGAAACTTTAGGAGAACGATCCATGGGTCATATGTGACGTGTATGAGTCAACGCCACCTCAATCCGAGGTGCAGTGTGTCCGACACCACTCAAAGTGTCTCTATTTTGTTTAAAATGGACTTCATTTTTAGTGAAAACAACAAATGACATACGGAAAACCGACCGAACGGATTCTGATTGTGTTGATACTTTAGCACAATTATCCATGGGTCATATGTGACGTGTACGAGTCAACCCCGCCTCAATCCGAGGTGTGGTGTGGCCGAAACAACTCAAAGTGTATGTCTTTTGTTTCAAAAGGATGTCATTTTAAGTGAAAAACATCAACTGGCATACGGAAAACCGGCCAAACGCATTCGGATTGTGTTGATACTTTAGGACAACGATCCATGGTTCATTTTAGATGTGTACGAGTCAACCCCGCCTAAATCCGAGACACTTTGTGGCCGGTACCACTCTAATTGTGTCTCTTTTGTTTCAAACGGACAAGATTATAAGTGAAATAAACAACTGGCAGACGAAAAATCAACCAAACACATTCGGAATCTGTTGAAATTTTAGGACAACGATCCATGGGTCATATGTGACGTGTACAAGCCAACTCAGGCTCAATCCGAGTCACGGTGTGGTCGGGACCACTCTAAGTGACTTTCTTTTGTTTAAAATGGACAGTATTTTAAGTACATACGGAAAACTGACCAAACGCATTCGTTTTCTGTTGAAACTTTAGGAGAACAATACATGGGTCATATGTGACGTGTATGAGTCAACGCCACCTCAATCCGAGGAGCGGTGTGTCCGACACCACTCAAAGTGTCTCTATTTTGTTTAAAATGGACTTCATTTTTAGTGAAAACAGAAAATGACATACGGAAAACCGACCGAATGGATTTTGATTGTGTTGATACTTTAGAAAAATGATCCATGGGTCATATGTGACGTGTAAGAGTCAAACCCTCCTTAATCCGAGGCGCGGTGTGGCCGGCACAACTCAAAGTGTATGTCTTTTGTTTCAAAAGGACGCCATTTTAAGTGAAAAACATCAACTGGCATACGGAAAACTGGCCAAACACAATCGGATTGTGTTGATAATTTAGGAAAATGATCCATGGTTCATTTGAGATGTGTGAGAGTCAACCCCGCCTAAATCCGAGACGCGGTGTGGCCGGTACCACTCTAAATGTGTCTCTTTTGTTTAAAACGGAAAAGATTATAAGTGAAATAAACAACTGACAGACGAAAAACCGACCAAAAGCATTCAGAATCTGTTGAAATTTTAGGAAAATGATCCATGGGTCATATGTGATGTGTACGAGCCAAACTGGGCTCAATCCGAGTCACGGTGTGGTTAGGACCACTCTAAGTGACTTTCTTCTGTTTAAAATGGACAGTATTTTAAGTACATATGGAAAACTGACCAAACGCATTCAGTTTCTGTTGAAACTTTAGGAGAACGATCCATGGGTAATATGTGATGTGTACGAGTCAACGACACCTCAATCCGAGGTGCGGTGTGGCCAACATCACTCAAAGTGTCTCTATTTTGTTTAAAATGGACTTCATTTTTAGTGAAAACAACAAATGACATACGGAAAACTGACCGAACGGATTCTGATTGTGTTGATACTTTAGCACAATTATCCATGGGTCATATGTGACGTGTACGAGTCAACCCCACCTCAATCTAAGGCGCGGTGTGGCCGGAACAACTCAAAGTGTATGCCTTTTGTTTCAAAAGGACGTCATTTTAAGTGAAAAACATCAACTGGCATTCGGAAAACTGGCCAAATGCATTCGGATTGTGTTGATACTTTAGGAAAACGATCCATGGTTCATTTGAGATGTGTACGAGTCAACCTCGCCTAAATTTGAGACGCGGTGTGGCCGGGTACCACTCTAATTGTGTCTCTTTTGTTTCAAACGGACAAGATTATAAGTGAAATAAACAACTGGCAGATGAAAAACCGACCAAACGCATTCGGAATCTGTTGAAATTTTAGGACAACGATCCATGGGTCATATTTGACGTGTAGGAGCCAACCCGGGCTCAATCTGAGTCACGGTGTGGTCAGGACCACTCTAAGTGACTTTCTTTTGTTTAAAATGGACAATATTTTAAGTACATATGGAAAACCAAACAGACGCATTCAGTTTCTGTTGAAACTTTAGGAGAACAATCCATGGGTCATATGTGACGTGTACGAGTCAACGCCACCTCAATCCGAGGCGCGGTGTGGCTGAAACCACTCAAAGTGTCTCTATTTTGTTTAAAATGGACTTCATTTTTAGTGAAAACAAAAAATGACAAACGGAAAACCGACCGAACGGATTCTGATTGTGTTGATACTTTAGCACAATGATCCATGGTTCATATGTGACGTGTACAAGTAAACCCCGCCTCAATCCGAGGTGCGGTGTGGCTGGCACAACTCAAAGTGTATGTCTTTTGTTTTAAAAGGACACCATTTTAAGTGAAAAACATCAACTGGCATACGGAAAACCGGCCAAACGCATTCGGATTGTGTTGATACTTTAGTACAACGATCCATGGTTCATTTGAGACGTGTACGAGTCAACCCCGCCTAAATCTGAGACGCGGTGTGGCTGGTACCACTCTAAATGTGTCTCTTTTGTTTAAAATGGAAAAGATTATAAGTGAAATAAACAACTGACAGACGAAAAACTAACCAAACACATTCGGAATCTGTTGAAATTTTAGGAAAACAATCCATGGGTCATATGTGACGTGTATGAGCCAAACCGGGCTCAATCCGAGTCACGGTGTGGTCAAGACCACTCTAAGTTACTTTCTTTTGTTTAAAATGGACAGTATTTTAAGTACATATGGAAAACCAACCAAACGCATTCGTTTTCTATTGAAACTTTAGGAGAATGATCCATGGGTCATATGTGACGTGTATGAGTAAACGTCACCTCAATCCGAGGTGCGGTGTGGCCGACACCACTCAAAGTGTCTCTATTTTGTTTAAAATGGACTTCATTTTTAGTGAAAACAACAAATGACATACGGAAAACCGACCGAACGGATTCTGATTGTGTTTATACTTTAGCACAATTATCCATGGGTCATATGTGATGTGTAAGAGTCAACCCCACCTCAATTCGAGGCGCGGTGTGGCCGGCACAACTCAAAGTGTATGTCTTTTGTTTCAAAAGGACGTCATTTTAAGTGAAAAACATCAACTAACATACGGAAAAAACGACCAAACGCATTCGGATTGTGTTGATACTTTAGGACAAAGATTCACGGGTCATTTGAGACATGTACAAGTCAACCCCATCTAAATCTGAAATGTGATGTGGCCGGTCCCACTCTAACTGCGTCTCTATTGTTTAAAAGGGACAAGATTATAAGTGAAATAAACAACTGACATACAAAAAACCGACCAAACGCATTCGGAATCTGTTGAAATTTTAGGACAATGATCCATGGGTCATATGTTACGTTTATGAGTAAACCGTGCCTCAATCCGAGTCGCGGTTTGGCCGAGACCACTCTAAGTGTATCTATTTTCTTTAAAATGGACTACATTTTAAATACATACAGAAAACCAACCAAACGCATTCTGGTTGTGTTTATATTTTAGCACAACAATGCATGGGTCACGTGTGATGTGTATGAGTCAACCCTGCGTCAATCTGAGGCGCGGTGTGGCCGGCACCATTCAAAGTGTCTCTCTTTTATTTAAAAAACACTTCATTTTAAGTGAAAACAACAACTGGAATACGGAAAACTAACCAAACAATTTTAGAATATGTTGATACTTTAGGACAACGATCAATGAGTCATTTGTGACGTGTACGAGTTAACCTCGCCTCAATCCGAGGCACGGTGTGACCGGTATCATTCCAGGTGTATGTATTTTTTTTAAAATGTATATGATTTCGAGTAAAAATATATGGTGTACAAAAAACCAATCAAATTATGAATTGAATTCCGGATTCCACATATGATTGTCATCTAAATTTTAAATTGAATTCTAAATGAATTATGTATTTTTATAATTATGTTATGAATTCTAATTTAATTATGGATGAGTATATTTCTAGGATGCATTATATGTGTTGGTTGGTTGGTTTTCATTATTTAAATGTGTTGGTTTGTTCTCTATATGTATGCATTGTATATGTGTTACAGTTACAATAATTTGATTGAAAATTGAATTTAAAATGAAAATTGAATTGAAAATGAACCCAAAACAGACCTGTTGTGCCAAAATGAGCCCAAAACAGACCTGCTGTGCAAATTGCAGGCTGCTGTGCAATTTGCACAGCAAAGCATATGCCAACGGTTTCAAACCGTTGGCATAGACCATATGGAGCTGTTTTTACCAACGGTTCATTAAACCGTTGGTAAAAACAGACTATCCCAACAGTTCAAACCGTTGGGATAGCTTTTGGAATTGGTTTTTTTACCAACGGTTGGTAGAACCGTTGGTAAAAACCTTTCCCAATGGTTTTAAAACCATTTGGAAAGAAAATATTCATGGGATTCCCCAACGGGACAAACCGTTGGGAAAGGCTTTTCCCAACGGTTTTCCACAACCGTTGGGGTAGGTTGATTTTTTCTAACCTATCCCAACGGTTCCTTGTAAACCGTTGGGAAAAGCATTTCCCAATGGCTTACTTCCACACGGTTGGCAGAACTATTGGTATAACATATACCAACGGTTCTGCAGCCTTTCCCAATGGTTCAGAACCGTTGGGAAAGGATGGATTTCCAGTAGTGATATTAGGGGAATTTTTACATGTATCCCCATTTGAAGAATATGAATTTTTTTGTCTTCCCTGTGGACGTAGGTCATCTAACTGAACCACATAAAATCGTGTGTCTCTCTATTTATGATTGATTTCTCTATTTTTGTGTGCGATTATGCAAGGGTGAGGCTTCCATCCCTACAAAGTGGTATCAAATAGTGAGCTGAATTACCTCGAGAAGAAATTGCATATGGTGTCTATGCTTCCCGATGGATGTTTGTGCTTCTCCACTAATGTTTGAACTTCTTACTAGAAGCAGGTGTTCGAATCAGATCTGTCCCTCAGCAACCTACCACTATCCGTACATCTTAAAGTGTTGCAATCCACGCCTCTGAAATTTCTTTTGGGTGTTTCTGCCTATCCGGTCTTGTTGTCTGCATCGTATCCCATTGTCATTTCTATTCTTCACATTCTGGTTTAATATTTCTTCCCCTATCTGTATTGGCTTTGTTATCTAAATATCAGTGTGACCAGATCCATAAAATAAGAAATAAGGGAGGTGGAATAAGCATAAATGTATAAACAAAAGTGGGTTCTATATGAGGTGAGGGTGGAAAGAATTGAAAGACAAAATTTGAAAAGAAGGGTCATGCATGATGATGATTTGAGGTGGAGGGACCCTTTTTTTCTTTTTGTAAATGATATAAAAAGGATTAAATATTTTTTTATTTGAGAAGGGGTGTGAAAAAAATGCGAGAATCTCTTTAAATTAGAAGGGGGTGGCATGAGAAAATTTGAGGCGATTAAAAAATTTGAGTTGGCATTATTTTTGGTATTTTATTTTTCAAAAAAAACACTTAGGATTTTTTTTCTTATTTGGGAACCGATTTGGAAAATTAGATAGTCGTTTTTAGCATTTTCTAATATTCTAGATTCATCGGTTTTGTCTGTTTTTTGAAATTCTGATCTATTTTTGTGTTGGAGAATCTCAAAACCGGAATTTTTTCGATACCTCCCCAAGAGTATGCTCTAGCTACACATGCTGGTAATGCAAATATTTCTGGACATAGAATTATAGTGTCCAGTACCAAATTTGAGGTGGATAAGTTCGACGGGACGAGCAACTTCAGCATGTGGCAATGTGATTTTTTGGATATTCTAACTCAACAAGAGTAAGATATCACCTTGCAAGAAAAGCCTACCATCATCTCCTATGGTTATTGGAAGAGACTAAATCTTCAATCTTGTAGTATGATCTAGCTTTATTTGGCTAAATATCAAAAATACAGTGTGAGGCGAGAAAATTCAACAAATAGATTATCGAGTATTTTGGAGAATAAGTATATGGAGAAAGGCATTGAAAATTGGTTGTACCTGAAAATTAAATTGTTCATATTTCAGTATAGTCAAGGTAAGTTTATGATTGATTACCTTGATTCATTTAATAATATCCTGGTAGATTTTCAATTTTTGGAGGTAACAATTGGAGATGAAGATAAGGAACTATTGTTGTTGAACTCTCTACCAGAGAGTTATGATCACCTTATGATGAAATTTTTGTATGGTATGTATAAGGTAAAATTTGTTTATGTATCAAATAACTTAGTTAATAAAAAGTACATATGAAAGGAAAAAATATGACCACTGGGATTCTATATAAGAGGCATTGATGAAAACTAGAGGAAGTTCATCTAACAGGAAATCCAGAAGATTCAGAAGTGATGAATCGCAATCGACATCAAAAGGTGAGTCCATATTTAGAAGTCCTGCAAAAGACGAGTGTGCGTACTATGATGAAAAAGTTCACTGGAAGAAGTATTGTCCAAAAATTGGGAAATCAATGGAAAATTTTATACAGAGAATTGAGGATGTTGAATATACTATCCTCATTTGCTCAATGGTCAACCATTCAGAAGGTTGGATTCTTGATTTAGGTTTTTCATTCCATATGTGTAGGAATCAAGATTGGTTTTAAAACTTCAATGAGTCAGATGAAGGTGTGGTGTTTATGGGAAAAAATCAACCATTCCATATGAGATGTATTGGAACAATATGGTTGGAGATTCATGATGGTACAATTCAACGCCTTACAGATGTGAGATATATACCAGAATTGGAGAAGAAGCTCATATTGCTTGGAGTTTTGGATAAGCTTGGTTACCAGATAATCGTTGAAGATGGATTCATGAAATTTATCTGTGGTTCCCTTCTTGCGATGAAATGTATTCAAAAAGGGTATTTGTGTTATTTAAATGTTGAGACTATTATAGGTGGAGTAGTGATATCATATAAGAATATCACCACTGGTAGAACATGAAGGACTATACAGAGACCTTCTAGGTATGGAAAATTAGTGATGTATGCTCTTTATTTAGTTAAAGGTGGTGTTCTAGATTACTATCAAGATGGTTTGGATAACAAATAATTAAACCAGTGGAAGTCTGTTATGGAAGAATAAATGAATTCACTACATTAGAATATGATATGAGATCTTATTCCTCCTCCAAAGGACAAGAAAGCTGATACAGGGATCAAGTTCCAAAATTCTTTGGACTTGATTGATATTTATCATATATGAGATGCCTACGAGCATCGTGAAGGAAATAACAGTTTGAAGATTTGTTTTAGCAGCATGATGTTTTGTTTAAGAAAAAACATGATGATATTTTTAGTCAAGGTGGAGATTGTTGAGTTTTGACAATTAAATATCACCATCCACTACTTTTGATTGGATAGTGTGTGATCTCCATAGAAGACCAGCCAATAGAGTATACCTATAGCCATTTTTTGGTGTCATGTGTTGATTACTTGCAGAGGGTGGTGCCGCCAGAGATGACTCACTGCAGTAGTTGGTGATCGCCTGAAGAAATTTTGAAGTGGGTATTTGAATTTTATCCTCCACTATGGATATAAATATATGGGCTGTTATTTTGTGAGCACAGAAGAGATATATTAGGGGAATTTGTAATATGTGTATCCCCATTTGAATAATAATAATTTTGTTGTGTTCCCCGTGGACGTAGTTCATCTGACCAAACCACATAAAATCATCTGTCTCTCTATTTTTTTTTATTTCTCTATTTTTTGTGTGAGATTATGAGATGTTGAGGATTCTTTCCCTATAGTTTCAACTCACAATAAGGTAAAGGAATAAGAAATAGTCCAAACACTATGTTTAAGAATTTAATAACAATAATGTCTTCTCTAGTGACCATGATCTCTTAAAAGGTACCACAGTGTTTCTTCCCCATCGGTGCACATCAATGGTAGCAATGTAAATTTCTTTGTTGGCCTACGACTAGGTGTGTTTGTCTTCCTCCAAGAATCTAAACTTCTCTGTGTGATGCTTCTTAACACGGTATTCATAATGAAGCCACAAGTTCCCTTGTAAGTCCAACTTTCACTGTCCATCCACACAGTGCACACGTACTCCCACAGCATGTGCTTCCCCAATGCACATTTCAACCAAACAATAGTTTGGTCATATCCCCAATAATGGAATACCTTTAAATTAATTACAACAATCAAGAATCTGTTTCTTTATTTCCTCCACTAAAGGGTCTCCAGCAAAACTCACCATCCAAGAAGCTAGAGGAAAAGATTTATGTATCCAAAAACATCCACAACATCCAAGAACTCAATGAAAGCACTCATATTGTTAGTAATCGCAATGTTTCCATTACAGAATAAGGGATAAGAAATGGAATAAACAATGAATAAATTTCTATATTATAGTAGAAAAGTAAAATAGGAAGATGAAGAAGATATAATATAGAAAGAGATGCTCCCAAAGAAACCCACTATCTTGAAGCACTAACAGATCCCCCTAGGACTGAACACCTACAACTACTGGACATAGACTACTCAAAATGAATTTATTCCCCTATCATATGGTTGGACCCCTTATTTAATACCCCACCTTCCAATCCTCAACCCACAACCACCCCAACCTAACTACTACTAAGAATAAAAGTAAATCACTACCCCTTGGTGGTTATACAGACAACCCACATTCCTAAATTTTTTTTGGGAAAAGCATAAGTTGAGATAGAAAGAATGTGTAAGAGATGAGAAGAAGAGTTATAGTTATAGGAGACTAACATGAAAAGGAAAGATAAATCAAATAAGCATATGAACTAGTTATTATGTACTATATTAGCTCGACTTGTCAAGACAGTATAAGTTGAAGCAGTTTAGTAACATTACTTGAGAGATCATCAGCAATAGTAAATAAAATATATAATATCAGTTGAAGGTTTTGTTTTAACAAGAATTTTATTATGATAGAGAGATCTATAAATATAGGCTAAGTCATGGTATGAGGTCGGTCACTTAAAAAAATAAGCCTTGGATTTCTTCAAATGGAAACAGATTATGGTATATATATATAAATTAACTATCAAAACATATTTCAAAAAAAATTACTTATTTTGGTAAATGTTTATGTAGTTTCTAAATAAATATAACATAAATGATTGGGGATATTACGATTTAAATTTTATGAAAGATATCATATACCATCAAAATACTAGTATCCCCAAGTAGATAATTTCTGAAGATAATTACAATATAATTAAAAATATTTTTAATCATTTGTTTGTCTATATTTTCTCAATACAACCAAGATTTCAAACAATCTACTATCTTAAAAGAAGTAAAATTGTTTAAAGATGGTTGAGAAAAGTATGTGGTGTCAGAATGTTTCCTGACATCAAATTTAGGTGGTTACCTATTACGATTGTGATCTAACATTAGTTATGTCCTTAGAAATATATTTGGGATGTGAAGCATTATTATATGATTTATTATATATTATTTTTGATCTATTTCTCAAGAATAAGTATAATAGAGGAAATAAATTTGTTTAGAAAGGAATGTAAAGAATACATGGTATTAGAATGTATACATAAATCATGAAGGGGTGAATTCTTACTACCTATTTAGTTAATTTTCTCATCATTAATCTACTTTTTTAGTTCATTTCTTTATCATTTTTATCCTATACAGATTTTGTTAAATATATGCATTATTTCAAAACACATGTCACATGCTCAAAACTAAGAAAAAAATTCATATTGTTTTTATACTTTAGAATAGTGATCCATAAGTCATTTTTAACATGTAGGAATTGACTGCACATTAATATAACACATGATGTGGTTGGTATGTCTTGAAGTGCATGTATTCAATACTGAAGTTTCATTTTGTTTTGAAACATGTAAAACATAGTAATAAATGAAAAAATATATTTTGTATTATTTTTAAACATTGATACAATGATTCATAATTTCTTTGTGACATATAGGAATTGAATGCACATCAATCCAACACCCTATGTGGTCGATATGACTCTAAGTACATGTTTTTAATAAATAAGTTTGATTTTAGTTTAAAACACACATAACACATCCAAAATAAAGAAAAGAAGCTCGTATTTTTTTCAAACTTTAGAAAACTTATTGATAATTCATTTTTGAAGTGTAAGAATCAACTGAACGTCAATATGATTCCTGATGTGGTTAGTGTGACTCAAAGTGTGTGTTTTAAATATAAAAGTTCCATTATTGTTTAAAACACTTGTCACATCATGAAAACTGATCAAATGAGATTGGATTGTTTTCAAACATTTGTAAAATGATACAAAATTAATTTTTCATAAGTAGGAATTTACTGCATTCCTATCCAACACACGATGTAGTCAGTTTGTCTTGATGTATGTGTTTTCAATAAAAAAATGTCATTTTAACTTAAAAAAAATCACATAGCCAAAACCAAGAAAAAAATATCATATTTTTTTAAAATATTATGATAATCCATAATTCATTTTTGTCATATAGTAATCAATCATACATCAATCTGACACCCGAAGTGGTCTGTATGACTCGAAGTGCGTGTTTTCAATACAAAGGTGTAATTTTAGTTTAAAACAATCATGAAATAGTCAAAACTAAGAAAAAAACTCATATTGTTTTTAAAATTTAGAAAAATGATTAATAAATCCTTGGCGACATGTAGGAATCGACCGCATATCAATCTGACACCCGATGTGGTCAGTATGATTCGAAGTGTGAGTTTTCAATATAAAAGTGTTATTTTAGTTTAAAATGCATATTGCATCACCAAAACCAAGAAAATGAGATCTCGTTGTTTTTAAACATTTGGAAAATGTTCTATGATTTATTTTTCATGTGTATGTATTGATTGAATTCCAATTTGACACGCGATGTGGCCGGTATGACTCAAAGTATGTGTTTTCAATATAAATGTGTCATTTTAGTTTAAAACGCATCACATTTCCAAAACCAAGAAAATGAGCGCGTATTATTTTCAAAATTTAGGAAAAAAATTTATAATTCTTTTTGACATGTAGGAATCAACCACACCTCAATCTGACACAAGATGCGATCGGTATGACCCAAAGGCCATTTTTTCAATACAAAAGTATCATTTTAGTTTAAAACATGAATCAAATAGCTATATCCATTCAAACGAGTTAATATTGTTTTTAAACATTAGAAAAGCAATCGATAATTCATTTTTGATGTGTAGGAATTGACTGCATTTCAATCTGACATCCAATGTTGTCGATATGACTCCAATAAGGTGTTTTCAATGTAAAAGTGTCATTTTACTTTAAAGTGCATGTCACATCACCAAAACTGGTAAAAATGGCACATATTGTTTTCAAAATTTAGTAAAATTATACATTAATTATTTTTCATGTGTAGGAGTTTACTGCATGCCAATATGACACGTGATGTGGTCGGTGTCACTCGAAGTATGTGTTTTCAATATATAAGTGTCATTTTAGTTTAAAATCCATCACGAAGAAGAAACCAAAAAAATGAGCTCAAATTGATTTTAGACTATAGAAAAATGGTCCACAATTCATTTGTGGCATGTTGGAATCAACCACATGTCAATCTGACTCCTGATGTGGTCATTATGACTCGAAGTTCATGTTTTCAATACAAAAGTATAATTTTAGTGTAAAACACATCATAGAGCCAAAACTAAGAAAACGATCTCAAATTGTTTCCAAACATTAGTAAAATGGTCTATAATTAATTTTTTTCATGTAGGAATCCACCACACTTCAATCTGACACCCGATGGGATCATTATGGCCCGAAGTGCATGTTTTCAATAAAAAAGTGTAATCTTAGTTTAAAACACCTATCAAATATCCAAAACCAAGATAACAGAATTGGATTGTTTTCAAACATTATCAAAATGATCTGTAATTCAGTTTTGTTGTGTATGAATTGATCGCATTCCAATATGAGACCCGATATGGTAAGTATGACTCGAAGTGTGTGTTTTCAATATAAAAGTTTCATTTTAGTTTAAAATGTGTGTCACATCACCAAAGTAGATAAAATGAGATTGGATTATTTTAAAACTTTAAGAAAATGATCAATAATTAATTTTTGATAGTAAGTAATGGATCGCAAGCTATTCTAACACATGATGTGGTTGGTATGACTTAAAGTACAAGTTTTTGATATAAAAGTGTCATTTTAGTTTAAAACACACATCAAATATCCAAAATGGAGATAACAAGCTCCAATTGTTTTCAAACATTAGTTAAATGGTCCATAATTCATTTTTGACTTGTAAGAATTGACCACACATCAATTTAACACAATATATGACTGATATGACTCGAAGTGTGTGTTTTCAATATAAAGGTTTCATTTTATTTTAAAACACACTTCAACAGATAAAACTCATAAAACAAGATCAAATTGTTTACAAAATTTTGTAAAATGATAAATAATTCATTTGTGATGTGTTGGTTTTGACCACATGTCAATCTGATACTCAATGTGGTCAGTATGAATCGAAGTTCATGTTTTTAATAACGAATTGTCATTTTAGTTTAAACCATGTTTCACAATGAAAAAACTAAGAAAACGAGCGTAGATTATTTTCAGAATTTATGAAAAGGAATCATAATTTATTTTTCAGTGTAAGAATTGACCTCACACCAATATGACATACGATGTGGTTGGTATGACTCAAAGTACATCTTTTCAATATAAATGTGTTATTTTAGTTTAAAACATGCATCAAATATCTAAACTTGAGCTAACTAGCTCAGATTGTTTTCAAAATTTAGGAAAATAGTCCATAATTCATTTTTGATGTGTGAGAATCAACCACACATCAATCTAACACACAATGTGATTGATATGACTCAAAGTGTGTGTTTTCAATTTAAAGGTGTCATTTTAGTTTGAAACTCACTTCATTATAAAAAATCATGAAAAACAACATTAATTATTTTCAAACATTTAGAAAATGATCGATAATTCATTTTTGAAGTATAGGAATCGACTGAACATCAATCTGACACCCGATGTTGTTAGTATGAATCGATGTGTATGGTTTCTATAAATAAGTGTCATTTTTGTTTAAAACATGTTCCAAAATTCCAAAACCAAGAAAACGATCTTTTATTATTTCCAAAATTTAGGAAAATGATCCAATTTTTTTTCAAATTTTGTAATTAACTGCACACTGATATGACACACGATGTGGATGGTATGACTCAAAATATGTGTTCTCAATATAAAAGTTTCATTTTAGATTAAAACACACATCAAATAGAAAAAACTGAGCAAATGAGCTCATATTTTTTTCAAAAATTAGGAAAATGACCCATAATTCATTTGTGATGTGTAAGAATTGACCACACATCAATCTGACACATGATGTAACTGATATGACTTGAAGTCTTTGTTCTCAATATAAATGTGTCAATTTAGTTTAAAACACACATCACATGAAAAAACCAAGAAAATAAGCTAATATTATTTTCAAACTTTACAAAAATAATCGATAAATCCTTTGTACTATGTAGAAATTAACCTCATGTCAATCTGACCCAAATATGGTCGTTTTGACATGAAGTTTGTGTTTTCAATATATAAGTTCCATTTTAGTTTAAAATACAAATCACATAGGAAAAACTCAGCATAAAAATCTCAGTTTTTTTTCAAACATTAGTAAAATGATCCATAGTTAATTTTTCACATGTTGGAATTTACCGCACACCAATCTGAAATACAATGTGGTCGGTATGAATCAAAGCATGTGTTTTCAATATAAAAGTTCCATTTTTTGTTTAAAACTCACATTACTAAAAAAAACCAATAAAACAAGCTCATATTGTTTTCAAACATTATTAAAATGATCCATAACTTATTTTTCATGTTTATAAATTGACCGCACATCAATCTAACACACAATGTGGTCAGTAGGACTTGAAGTGCGTGTTTTCAATATATAAGATTCATTTTAGTTTAAAAAGATCATCATATATGAGAAATAGAGCATAAAAAGATCATATTTTTTATCATCATTTTATTTGATATTAATTAATTAATTTTCTTATAATTTTTTATGATACTTATTTAGTTACTTTTCACAGATATAATTCTTGAAGATGAACTAGAAATGGTGTGATAGTTGAAGGATTGTTCTCAAACAGTAAGTTCTCTTGAATTGGATCACATCTGTAGTGTGTTTTTTTTCATGACCTATCGTTGTGGGGCCCGTGTCATGACTATCCCAAGCCCACCTCCAATTAGCTAGGGGATGATGACTAGCACCGAGTATTCATATCTCACAAATGGGAGGCATTGACTTTAAACCTGTACGCACACACACAGTTGGAAGCCCTCAAATTATTAAAAGTAAACACTGAGTAAACCATGCATGCCACTAACACAACCATAGAGAGTAACAGTGAAAACTAAAATTAAAAGAGCTAGTATACAATCTCATCAAAAGAAAAGTTGTAAACAAGCAATTACACAAGTCACTGGAAACCCTTCTATAGAAAACACTACCTGAAGGGTAGGTGAAGGGTAGCTACCTAAAGCCGTAGGAGTACGCTTTTCCTGTCTGATCTCACTGGGCGCTACCTGGTCCTGGACCACCTTGGCCTATGTCAAAGTGTTAGTTGTATTCACAAGACATGACACGTGTGGTAAAAGCCCATGTAGGGGTGAGTAAAACAATACTCAATAGGACACCCCAAAACTACAAAGGAAATACAACAAAATAAAGTAAACATCAAGTATTGTCAGCTCACACAGGTATAAATCTAGAGTATAAAATGAAAGACTATCAGACGTAATCACAGAACACCCGGTACTATTGTCACTTAGACCTGCTAAGTCAGTTAGACATGCTGAGTCACTTAGACCCATTGAGTCACTTAGACTCATAGTCATAGTCTTCTTATCACAGCCAGTCATAGGATTCCCACTTGTAGTGTGCTTGTTTCGAGAGGACCTACTCCTCATGTAAAAGGTCGTAATTATAATTCCACAAAACCCCAATTAGAGTATCTCAAAAGTTACACCTCATCGTAAGGGTCTCAAAGCTATAAACAGTTCATCAATTAGACATGCGGTTTGAAAGTTAGGGGCAATTAAATGAAAAGGGGCTGGTTGGGTCTGGGTCCGGTCCGACCCAATCTGGCCTGGCTTGATGCATTAGCCTGGCTTGCCTACCCTTCCCATCCCACTGAAGTAGGCCAGTTTCTCAAACCAGGATGTGGTAGGCACTGTGTCCCCACCTGATGAATGCAGTCAGTTGCAGCGTGCCCCACCCACAGCTGGTGATGCTGGTCCTCCACTACTGTCCCACTGGACCGCAGTTCCCAGCCACATGACACGGCCTGCCTGTAGCATCTGCCACCGCTTTTGGAAGTTTCCATGGGCTTCTCTGCTGCTATAACGGCCCGCTTGGTCATGACCTTCTCCACTTGGTTGCAGCCTTCCCTACCCAGCACCGCCATCTCCCACAGCCTCCTACTATGGCCTGATATGTCGTCACGGTCCCTCCTGGACCACAGATTTCCATTGCCACTAGTCGTCAAGCCAGAAGCCTAGATCGTTATGCCACAAAGAACAGTAATAACATAAGACTTCCTAGAATGGATGGATCTGGGCCTTATTTGTGTAAGCTCTGACCCATCTTCATTATAATTTTAATCAATGGTGAGGTGATTACAATTCTAATCATGGATCACATCAAAAACATGAATGACCCCAATTCAAAATCCAGTGATCCAAACCATCCCATAAATGCGATTGATCAACGGGTCAACCTTTCCATGGGTTGATCCATGTTCTTCACTCAAATCAAGCAATGGGGAAATGAATAAATGTCTTATAAATAAACCCCTACCTGGGATTGGATCGATCATTGGTGAAGAATGGAGTTGCACCGCCATTGTTCATCGATCCTAGATCTACCATCCATCATTGTTGAAAAAATCATTTTAATAGGAGGGGATGTTCATTATCATTGGAGATTCATCGTTCTCCAACAAAATTCCTTCAAAGATTCAGATAAAACTCTGGGATCCTCTTCGGATCTTGTATCCCTATTAATCGATTAAATGAAAGAAACACATTTCAGCGTTTCTATTACGCTGATTTGCAGCATCGTTATGCTATTTCATTTCTAAAATTAAACAGCTAAATCATCATTGCATTGCAGCGAGACATTTTGAATAAAATAAAATTTCTTAAGTTTATTTTATTTTTTTCATTTCAACACCCAAAAATTAACTTTTAACATCGACCCATACTAGTCAAGGTTTGTTCCTTCCTAAGGAAAAGTCATAAGTCTTGATTCAATGGTTCCCTCATATTTGTAATCTGGTCACCCATTTGAAAATTTTCAAAACCACATACATGGGATAAAAAAAGTTCAAACAATTATTCCAGGCACCCTGAGCCTCAGAATCATGTGCCATCTCCGAAATTGGTTTCAAATTAATCCATATAATTTAAAAAAAATTCATGGAAAATCCAGGACATTACATTCTCCCCACCTCAGGGATTTAAGTCCTCAAAATCCAAAATAAGGGCTAAATAAAAAAATAGGGATATTGAGCATTAATCTGAGCCTCCCACTCCCAAGTTCTCTCCTAGAGATTCTCGTGCTGTCATCAAATGCACACTAGAGGAATCGACTACCCACGAATGACCCACTCCTATCAATCCTCTATCTCATCGGGAACTCTGCAAAAATCGCCCCATCGTCAATGTTTAGTTTTCCCTAGTTGATAACATGTGATGGATCATACATGTACCTCCTCAGTTATGACACATGAAAGACATCATGCACCCGATGAATTTGTGGGGGAAGAGCTAGGTGGTACACCACGTCACCAACTCTACTTAGAATCTAGAAAGGGCCAATGAATCTCGGAGACAACATGCTGACCTGGACAAATATCTACAATTCCCATCGAGGTAAGACCCGAGGGAACCCATGGCATCCCTCCTCAAACTCCAATGGCCTTCGTCTCTTATCAGCATATGATTTATGCATGCTCTGTGTAGTCCTTATCCACTCCTGTATGACCTGAAACTTCTCTATGGTAGCTCGTACCAACTCTAGAACCATGAGTGCTAACTCCCCTAGGTATGTCCTACATAGTGGTGATCTTCATGGTTGTCTATACAGGTCCTCGAATGGTGCCATACCAATAGTGTAGTGGTAGTTTTTTTTGTATGTGAACTCCATTAGAGGTAAGTGGTCCTCCCAACTATGACCAATTTCCAAGATTCAAGCATAAAACATGTCCTCTAAAACCTATATAGTCATATATGTCTGACCATCTGTCTAGGGATGAAATTTCATGCTGAAGCGTAACTAAGTCTCAAACACCTCCTGCAATCCCCTCTATAGTCTAGATGTGAAGCGAGCATCATAGTCTGAAATGATGATTGAAGTCACCCCATGAAGCCGAACTATCTCTTGAACTTAGATGTGCCTCAAGCTCTGTACTGAACACTACTCTTGGATGGGTTGGAAGGGGGCTAACTTGGTGAGACAGTCAATGATCACCCAAATAGTATCATGTCCCCTAGAAGTGCATGGTAATCACATCACGAATACATCAATATACCATCCATATTATACTTTATAACCTCAAGTGGCTGAGCTAGGCCTACTGGAACCTGATGCTCTGCCTTTACTTATTGACAAGTGAGGCACCGAGAAATTAACTTCGTCACTGCCTTCTTCATCCTCGGCCACTAGAACTAATATCAGAGATCTTGATACATCTTTTCCACTTCTGGATGTACCACCAAAGGGGGGGTATGGAACTCCACCATAACCTCATCTCACAACATCATGGGTATAACAGTGCGCCCTCTAAATAGGACGACGTGATCCCCACCTATCAAATATTCATTAGGGACTTGCCTTGTGGATAACTAAGCACGTCAGATCTCACAGTCGACATCCCCAAGCTGTGCCTCCCTAACTCACTGTAAGATTAGGGTAGTGACAACCATCGATTAAAGGTAAGCTGCTCCATCACCATCTATAAAGTATATCTACATCGCTGCTAATTGCTTTAACACCTCACTCAACAACTGTAACCCGAATCTCCTATTGAGATCGTCTGCCACCTCATTCCCCTTCCCATGAGTATAGACTATCTCAAAGTGATAATCCTAGAGTACCTATAGACACTTCCACTTCCTGAAGTTCATATCCTTCAGGGAGAAGATATACCTGAGACTATTTTGGTTGGAGTAGATGGTAAACTCCTCACCCATCAAGTATTTACACCGCATCTTCAAAGAAAAGACCACTACTGCTAGCACAAGTTCATGGGTTGGATAGTTCTACTAATGGTGCCTCAACTGATGAAAAACATAGGTGATTACTAATTTTCCCCGCATCAGGACACAACCTAGTCCGATCTCTGATGCATCACAGAATAATACATACTCAACTCCCTCCTCTAGAAGTCTCAAGATGGAGGAACTCATCAGTCTCCACCTCAACTCCTGGAAACTCTACTGGTACTTATCTATCCAAACGAAGGGTTTTCCATTCCATGTCAAAGATTATATGGGTGTTGCTACCCTGGAAAATTTGGGCATAAACCTCACGTAGTATCTAGCCAAACCCAAGAAACTCCGCACCTTGGTCACGCTCTTGGGTGGCTCCCAAGTAAGAACTGCCTCTATGTTCATTGAATCGACTAAGACTCCATCCTCTGAAATGATGTGCCCTAGAAAATGGACTTCCTGAATCCAAAACTAACACTTAAAGAGGTTTCCATATATCCTATGATCTCGGAGTGTATCTAAGACCATCCTCAGGTGTGTTACATGCTCCTCATCGGACACCGAGTACATCAAGATTTGATCTATGAAGATCACGATTAACTAGTCAAGGTAAGGCTAGAAAATCCCTTTCCTGAGTCCCATGAACACTATTAGAAAATTGTTCACACTTAATGGAATAACCAAGAACTCATAGTGGACATACTGACATCTAAAGGATGTCTTTGGTACATCCCCATCCCATACACGAAGATGATGATAGCCAGACCTTAGGCCTATCTTTGAGGACCACCTCGCTCCCTTCAGTTAGTTGAAGAGATCATCAATTCTCGATAGTGGATATTTGTTCTTTACAATCACCCAATTTAGGCACCGTTAGTCCACACACAATCTCAAACTCCCGTCTTCCTTCTTGGAAAACAAAACTGGGGCCTCCCAAGGTGAAACACTGGGCCTCACGAAGTCCTTTATCTATAGGTCCTCTAGTTGTACCATCAACTAACGAAGCTCTACAGGAGCCATCTAATATGTTGGTGTGGATATCACTGTCATCATAGCATATATATCAATGTAGAAGTCAACAAACTTGCAAGGAGGTAATCCTAAAATATCTTCAGGTAATATGTCCTCATACTTTTCCACCACTGTAGAAAATTGAGGACTCTTCTCATCCACTGCACCAAGGGTAATGTTAGCCAACTTGTGAGTTATTGGATACACCCTCCTCTGAGAAAGTCTATCCAACAATGCAAGCATTATCTCTTCACTGGTAAAGGAAAACTCGGTCCCATATCTATGGACACACCACACTCTATGCCTAAAATAGTCAATCTAAGCATGGATTGTGGATAACCAATGCATACCCAGAATAAAGTCATAATGCCTCAACACTGCTACTAGGAGATCCCATCTGAAGATATCACCTCCAAGAGTAAGATTTCACTGATGACACTAGTGCATGATCATCAAATCCCCTCCCTTAGGATTCTCTATGCATAAGGATCAAGCCAACATCTCCATCGAAATCTCCGAGCTTCGAACATGATCTGTGGAAAAGGAAGATTGACTAGAACCTGTGTCTATTAGAACTAAAAATAAGGGGGAGAAGACATAGATCTTACATCTAATCATCTCTGGAGCATCGGGATCATAGGCCTCTATCACCTGAAGTTTGTCCCACACCTATCTACCAGCTCTTGGAGCCCGTGGTGGACCACCTGGGGATGGTGGTGGTGGTCCCTCAAACCTCCACCCACTGCCTACCGCTCTACCTGCTCCCCTTCCACGACCACCACCCTATGTAACACCCTTCTCGACCCTCTACCTCTGCCTCAGTGGTCCCTTGACCATCTGTTGGTCGTATGTATGGTGAGTCGGGCAGTCATAATCCATGTGCACCTGGCCATTGCATGAGTAGCATAACCTTCTCATTTGTTGACTCCCTCTGCCATGGGATCCTTATACCACCAACCCTATGTCCTGAGACTGTCCCCTTGAATCCATGACCTACTTGGGTCCCTCTGTCTACTGCCTACTACCCACTTCTAAAGACTCCACCACTTGGTGTCTAATAGCATCTCTTATTGTTGGGGTCTACTCTACTAGGAATATCTCTACAAGTAGAGCTTTCTATATTACCCCAACTTGAGTAGGGTTTTTAAGAGACATCGTGGGAACCCTGATCTCCCTACATAGTCCCTACTCAAAAGCCTAATATCTGAATAATGGGTCTCGCACCATGTCTATGGAGTAGAGAGATAGCTCGGTGAATCTTGATGAGTACTCCGCTATTATCATGCTACCCTATTGTACGTGCAGTAGCTCCTGTATATGCATAGATTGTAACTTCATCAAGAAGAACTCCTCTTTGAAGAGGTTCTCAAACTCTTTCCAAGTGAGGGTCACCTCATCATGTGTTTGTATCGTCAAGCTCTACCATCTCTCCACTGATCCCTAAATAAGTCTTGTGGCTAAGACCACCATCTGGTCGAGAGGAATCCTCACTAGAAGGAAGACTCGCATAACCACCTCAAGCCAATCCTCAGCCACCTGAGGATTAGTCTCACCCCTGAACCTGGGAGGTCTCTATCTTTGGAACTTAGGTAATGCACTAACCCTACACACATCCTCTATCGGTAGCATTGGTAGTAACTACTAATTGATAGGTAGTGGTAACACTGGTGCACCACCTAGTAGATCTACCTACAGTACTGGTCCCTGTACCGACGCCTCATCGCTAGGAGAACCATCGTCATGGTCACATATCAGAATCCGGGCTAGTTGGTTGTGTGGTGGCATCCTAAAACAGATCAAGATGAACCACAGTCAATAGAGAATACCTAGTGAGCTAAATAAAGAAGGAAAAGAGGACACACTCAAATACAATATGATATATGTACCATTTATTTCCCTACAACCAATATTTCCATGTACTGAGTTTGAAATCTGCTTTCTAGAGTCCTGGTGTATGGATACGTCATCCACCACACCAACACTGGGGTCTCTAGCCTAAAATACAAACTTGAAACACTTAACACTATTTCCCCAAACCAATCTTATAGACTCCCGGTCCCAATATGGAACTGAACCACTTTGATACCACTATTTTATGACCTGTCCCAGTGGGACCCATTCTATGACTACCCTAAGATCGCCTCAAATAGGCCAGGGGCTAGCAACTAGCACTGAGTAGGAATATCTCACAAATGGGAGGAATTTCCTTTAAAACTGTATGCACACACATAGTTGTAAGCCCTCTAATGCTAAAATGTAAACAATAAGTAAACAATGCTTATCATTAAGACAATCACTGAGAGTAACAGTGAAAAAATAAAAGTAAAGGGGCTGGTATACAAGCCCAACAAAAAAACTATAAACAAGCTAGTACACAAGTCACTAGAAACCCGTCTGTAGAGAACCCTAACGGGAAGGTAGGTGAAGGGTAGCTTCCCGAAGCCATAGGAGTACACCTCGCCCATCTAATCTCATTGGTCACCACCTAGTCCTATAAAACCTAGGTCTATGTCAAAGCATCGGTCGTCTGCATAAGACACGACACATGAGGGCAAATCCCATGCAGGGGTGAGTAAAACAATACTTATTAGGACACCCCGAAACCAAAAAGGAAAGACAAAAAAAGAATAACTACAAAGTAAATTACACATGAAGTATTGTTATCTCACGCAGGTATAAATATAAAGTATTAAAAGAAATACTATCATACGTAATCAAAGAACACTCAGTATTGTTGAGTCACTTTGACCCGTTGAGTCACTTAGACCCACTGAGTCACTTAGACCTACTGAGTCACTTAGACATATTGAGTAACTTAGACCCAATTAGTCACTTAGACTCATAGTCATAGTCTTCTCATCACATCCAACCATAGGATTCCTACTCATAGCATGCTTGTTCTGGGAGAACCTACTCCTGAATCCAAATTTTGTAAGTTTAATTCCACTAAAACCCTACTAGAGTATCTCAAAAGGACTACCTCTCCATGAAGGTCCCAATGACACAAATGAATCATATATCAGATATATAGTTTTAAAGTTAGAGGAAATTAAGTGAAAAGGGGTCGATGGGGTTTGGGTCTGGTCCGACCTAATCGGACTGGCCCGATGCCCGATCACCTGTAAGAACCCAGTTCTTATATTTGAGGTATGGGTTTCTTCTTTTCTCCTTTCCTTAAGTGTTTTTAAGAAAATAAGGAAAATGGGGAAAAATCCCAAATTTTAGAAGTACACGCTGTGTACTTCTCCACACGCCCTGTACTTCTGGCAGTGTGGGATGGGTACACAGGGCATATGGCCATGTCGGTGATGAAGGGTGTAGGAACTGACTACACGCCGTGTAGTGGTCCTTTACACGTCGTGTAGTCAGTCAGCAGAAGAATAGTAAGGCATTGGCCAGCTATAGGGAAGAACACACTGTGTACTCATGAAGACACGCTGTGTAGTCATGTCAGCAGGTGAACAGTGTCGCGCTGGCGGGAACCCATCAGAGGAACAGTTTAAAAATGGGAAGTACACATCGTGTAATTGTAATTAAATGTCGTGTACTTTGTTTTTTTTATTAAAATGGGAAGTAGCCTCCCCTATTCACAAGGAAGGCTTAGAATGGGAAGAAGGAGATGAAGAGGAGGCTAAGGCTTTGGAGATCCATTGAGCGCACATATGGAATCCGTTTCTGCCTCGAACGATCTAGTTGGAAACGCACGGGTAAGCCCTCCACTCTTCTTTAATCGTTCTTTCCAATTCTTCCCCTAACGGGAGTTATTTGCGCTTAAGAGAGAATTATTTTACCTCAGATCTACGGCATTCTTGGAAATTTCAGAAGGCTTCATTTGCGTATATCGTTCATGGGTGTTTAAGGTAGGTGGCTTGGTGTTTATTTCCAACTGTTGTGTGTTTTGTGTGTTTTTGAGCGACGAACCCATATGTGGGGTGTCGTGTGGCTGAGGATGTGGCTATATTAAATACCTATAATTGTATTGGTGATTTATAAAATTGTGAAACTATTTTTTGGGATCAGTTCTTGGATCCAGGACCACCCTGGGGGTGCGTTCCTCTGTTTAGCCGTTTGGCCAGGATACCCGAGGGTATGCCATGTTTAAATTATGCATTATTTTTTCCTTGATAGGAATTGTATGTAAATTTCATGTTTATATGTTGGGAATGTCCCAGTTACTTATGCATGAGGGTGGTGTTCTACTATAGCCTGAGGGCGTGACTGTATTAGCTTGAGGGCAGTGTTCTATTTCGCCTGAGGGAAACCTTTTGTGCCTGAGGGCTTGACTTCTGTGCTTGAGGGCGACACTACGTATTCCTGAGGGCGAGATTTTGATACGCCTGAGGGAAATGCCTGAGGGAAATATTCTATTAAACCGGAGGTCAATACCTGTAGGTTGGATTCTGATTACCTGAGGGTGATATTTTGTTTTTCTGAGGACGCTGACTGTTTACTTAGAAATGCACTGTGGTGTTTTCTTATATTAAACGGATTAAATGAATAATTAAATGGAAATTTAACTGTTAAGTTAGTTACTTTTAAGTACTGCTTAGTTTATTGCATTTTACTACTACACACTGTTGTTTCATTCTCTCATACAGTTGGGAACGGTCCTTTGGTGGGTGCCTACTGGGATTTATTTCTCACACCCTGTTTTGGTCATGATTTTTTTGCCCAAAAATATTACCTTTCTGCAGATCCCACAATGATATAATATGAAATGCTTTTCGGATTCTAAAGGTCCCACAATGATATATTTCGAGGCTAAGGTGATCAGGGTTCAAAATATGCCCATCCAATAGGTTTTTGAAAAGTGTAATCCTTAGATTTTACATTATCTTTTCATTTTATTTAAATCGTTAATTAATGAGGTAATCGCTGCATCATCATGGTGTCATAAATAATTTAATTTATTTAATGTCTAAAAATTATAAAAAAAATATCATGATGTAGAAAATATTTTTAGCTTTCCAATTAATATTTATAGTCTAAAATATGACTTCTATAACCCCTTATAAAAATTGTTTTTGTAAAACAACACATGTTTGTGACAATTTTATTTTTACTTTAAATAAAAAGTTATTAATGTCATTTTCTTACCCAAGTGGCTCCATGGGGTCCCCAAGTTGACCCATGGATTTTCTTGGTCGGCCATGACTCATCCAATAAGGTTAGGACAAGTGTAAAGGTATTTTCATATTTTTATAATATCATTTTTACCTTATATTTCACTAATTACCTTTAATCGCGATTAATTAAACTTAAATGTTACTATTCAACAAAAAATTATTTTAATCCCATTGAACCAAATTTTACTTCCTAATGAAAACCATGTATGTCGGATTTTTGAAAATAAAATCACAGAAGTGGTAATGTTTCATTTAAACGAAAAATCAGTTTTTTAACTACCACTTAGTGGTTTCACTATTCATCAAAAATTGATGTTTTTCAGAACAATGCCAAAATTTCACCCTAAGATATAATTGATATTATGAATTCAAAAATGATTTCTATTTTAAAAAATTCCAAACATATAAGTTTCATTAATTAATTTTATAATTAATTCCCGTTGTCACAACATATAGCGTGTTTTTGAGAAACAATATATATCAAAAGATTGACAATTGTTTATGTCCAATTTCAAAGTGAAATTAATTCTAATGAATACCATTGGATAAAATGGTAAAAATATATTCTAATTATACTTTAAAACCACTAAATAGTATAATTTATCACTATAAATTATTTTTATTAAAAAAGTTGTTTTTTAGTATTTTTCACTATTCATAAAAAAATTGGAAGTTCTCTGAAAATTACAAAAAATTCAACTTAGGATAATTTCGATATTCCGAATACAAAAACGAAGTCCATTTGGAAAGATAAAATTTATAAAATTTCAAAAATTAGGTATTACTATTCATAACGGCTACTTTGATTGGTCGCGGTGTGTTAGAATCTCGAACTTGCGTACAATGCAAGCTATTGCATTATTGAAAGAGAAGCATATCATGGAAGCATGGGGTGTTACATTCTACCCTCCTTCAATAAATTGTGTCATCACAATTTGAAATTTTTCTTTGAAAATAAAAGGTTGAAGATAGGAAATACCTTTGTGGAAAACCCACACCAGAAATAAGGTTAATAAAAATATAACTTTAAAAGAAAGAAAGATAAGTACAAAGGTCACCCGAGATAGCCCATACTAGGATTCTATGAAAATATGGATATGGAGGAAAAACAAACCATCAAGGTCTTATGGAGAGTTGTATAAAATAGGATTAGAATAAATTTTACTACAAGAAAATCACAAACTTTTGATTGGTTAAACGGTCATTGATTCCCCAATTGGAAAAGTTAACCGACAACATTTTTGTTTTAAGTTACCTTTCATAAATTTGAGGAATTTATTTAGTAGATTTACTAAGAACGTAAGGAAATATACTTACTTGTCATGTAGACTTTCATTCTTTAATAAATATTTACCGCAAACCCATCTTTCACTCCAAAAGGTAATAGAACTCAAAAATATTCTATTTATCATAATTGTATAAGGTTCCAAATATTAACACATACCATTTAGATTAGGAAACCTTTTTTGTAATAACCAGGGACTTCCTGTAAGCTAGTGGTAGGTAATAAAGGCCTATTGCACTATAGTTGTGGGTTTGATTCCTGCAGCTTTGTCCGAAGCAACGGGTTATCGCCCAACCTGAAGGTTGTCCTTTTTCTAAAACTATAGTATTATAATATTCCATAAATAATCTTAAGAAATGTTTTAAACTTAAGCTATATTATCCAAAGTCCAACATAATCCATTCCAACCATTATAGTTATCCAAAATTCTTATGTCCAAATCACAGTCCAAATTTTATAAGGAAGGTAAACACAATGAAGATCCTTTTTTCCGCATAATAATATGTGAACACCTTCATCATGTATTCTTTTAAAACACTACAACATCCTGAATTACCATAAATCCTTATTGATTACATTCACGCTCTCTTATTCCTTATATAATACTATATATACTCCTTCTACCCAAAAATATATACAAATAATTAATCATTTTCAAGGAAGTCAAGAATATCCAATATAATTTATCCAAATCAATAATGTATTATTCCAAAATCACTATCTCGGTATCAGAACCATTTTATGGTTTATCTTTCTCTCGATCATAAATTTTCCAAAAATTTAACCTGCTATGGAGTCACTTTTCATGGTTCCACACAATCTCAAGTCTTTGATAAAATAGTACTACAGTAAAATCCTTATATACTCCATAATTATTATAACCAATATATCATTGATACAACACTCAAATGACAAAATTCTTTAATAACAACATAAGAACTCTAATCATTCCTCCTCATCTGTGGTAGTATCATAACTTGATTATTATCTAATAACATCATTTGGGGCATACTCTGATGATTTGGACATTGGTTTGTGTAGTGTCCCCACTCCTTGCAGATGCAGCATTGTACATTTGAAACCTTTTTCTTACCCTTGCAGTCACGCACTTGGTTTCCTTTTTCTCCACACTTATAACAAACTCTTATTCCCTTTAGGCAAGTTCCAAGGTGTTTCTTCCCACAGTTATCACATACTGGAAAATTATTCTTTTCCCTCATCCCTTTATCCATCATTCTCTCTTCCATCCTTTTCTTCTCTTTCTTCCCTTCAAAGCCATAAGTCTCAGAGAATTATTTACTTATCTTATTAACACATGATACTATTTATTCATATGTTGAGAACACATGGGAGATTATTTCCCTTATAAATGTTGGCTTAATACCATGAAATATATGATCCTTCTTACGCTTTGGATCATACGTATTGCTGGAGTTCACATTCCTTCCACTGGGCACCATTTCTATACAATGGCATAAACTAGGTTAGTTTATGAATTGTAATGAATAATTCCAAACTTGTAAAATACTTAATTTAAATTGAACGGTTTATAGATATAATCCATAATCATAAAAATTGTTTTCTTTAAGGAAGTATATACTCATAAACCCTTCATAATGGTTTGTAAAAAATGAGAATTATACTAAGCATATCCCCAAGGAGTGTCGTAACCAAGAGTGCAGCAAGGCCCGTTGTCATTCACCAGTTCCCATTTGAGTCTACCTCAAAGCGGTGTTTTCAGATTTTACCCATAGGTACATCTGTGCCAGATCCGCCTCTACCTTCTCGTATCTAGATAGGGATGTATTTCTCAGAAAACTCACAAAATCTCTATAATACCAAAATTCTAGGAAGTTCTTCTATACTAATCCTCAAAGTCTATCTTTGGCCTATGTGATCTAATCATATTTTATCTAAATCTAGCTTCCAAGTTTAGTACTAAACTTCCTCTGATACCAACTGTAACGCCCCGACCCCAGTTACCCAGAGTCGGTGCATTATTGTGTAACCTTGGAATGATCACAAAAGATCAAGTATCGAAAGACCGATTAGTTTATTAGCCTTGGAAACACTAGATATATTCATAAATGTTACATTACATCATAAAGTGAAAAATCACAATAACATAGTCTCCATAGTACACACTTCTATTCCCTTTAGACTATCCCTGTAGGTCAGTCACAAAATATTTCTTCACATCCTGGGAAAAATAAAACATTGAAAGGGGTGAGCACAAATACTCAATAAGGATAACAATGTAGCAGAAGCTTTCATAAATAAACATAAACATTTAAGGTAATGTATAACTAAACAAAATCCTTTTAAACATGAACTTCAACATAATATGGAAAAAGTAAAATGAAATAATTCCATTTACTTATTCACATGGGTATTCTACTGGTCGAATAATCACATGCAATATCAATAACCACTTTCATAATGATGGAATGCATAATGCTAGACTATCATAACCACGTAGCCAAGGCCTCGTGCCAATACTACAAATAAGATTTTGTCAAGGCCTCATGCCAAGACACTAGTTTGTCTCATGAGACCTGTCGATGCATCGAGGAGCTATAGCGGGCTCCACCCGTCACTTCTTAAGTTCAATGCATTCCTCATGTGAACATGTTTAAACATATCATAAACCATAACATAATCATATCACATAAAATATGCATAAAAGAAACATAACAATTCCACATTTCAATCACAAGATATTAATACAACACATTGATATAATAAAAAAACACTTTCAAAACCATTTTCAATACCAAAATAAAAGAAAATTAAATCTTGGTATTTATTTTTCATTTAAAAAAAGTTATGGCTTATAGAGGAAGCCGAAACTCAAATAATAGTCACGGCGGTGGAGAAGTCGTTGTCGCCGCATACGTAAGAAAAAACATTCCTTTTGTCATTTAGTAAAAACTCTTTGTATAAGAATATTCCTTTTGAATAAAATTAAAAGTCAAATGGGTTTATACATCGTATAAAGGAAAGCTGTGTATAAAACCAAATATGCCTCAATGAAAGGAGATTGAGATGAAGTCCCTTACAAAGAGAATTTTTTTAAATAAAATAGATCTATTATGTGTATTCACTATAGGTACACATAAAGAAAGTACAAATACAAGATAGTACATAATAATATAATGACATAATTTTAAAGTAGGAGATTAACCCAAAGAATGGAAATTGGGTTAAGAAGTTCCCTTACCTCGTGTCCGACTTGACTCGGTCATTCGTTAATCTCCTGAATAATAAACTAGAGTTAATTTCTACTTGCTTAAGAACCTTTTTCATGTTCATTATTCCTTTTATATCACTTATTACCATGTTATGAACATTATGTAATTATTTAAGTTAATAACGGTCGTTTTGTCGATCTTTGGTACTTCAGTCAAAAATAAACTTCTTATAATTACAAGTTGTTCATGGTGTGAAATATCCATTATATCCAGAATTATATTCATGAGGTAGGTATCATATATATAATATATATGTATATTATATACATTCATTTATAATATTATGTAACATTTAGAGGTAAGAAATGAAATGCACCGTTCATGGAGACGGTAATCCGTACGTACGCATGAACGCTACGTTCATTTCTATTTCGTATTTAATGGAATGAAATTATAATTATATAAAGGTATACTATAATTCCAGTATAATATCATGTATAATATTATTTACTTAATCCTTTATACATCCCACATATGGCATTAACGATTCAAATCACTTTGAGGGGGTGGTAGTCCGCACTTCCTAAAATGAAATTATCGCGTTTACCCATAATGGAAATCATAAAGGTATGCCATAAATGAAAAATACAGAATCATAAGGAAAACAAAAAAATAATATATGTCATATATAAAAATAGTTTCATCATAATGGCCACCATGAGAGGTGTTAAAAGAAGATTGAACAATCATCATTTCGTGAGGCAGTAATTCGCCACCCACAGAAACAATATGTTCTTTAACCATTGGACGAAGGCGTGTGTAAGTGTAAATAAAATCCTTCTCATAAAAGCATCCAAGTATATTGAGGATACTGGTGTCATTAAAAAAATAAAGTAATAATAAGATTTTAGGGGGTTGGAGAAGCAAAATAAAACAAAATATCATAAGAGAAGACATTACCTTAAAATCGGGTAACTCTTTTTGATTTGAGTCAAAGGATTCCTTGGGAAGAATTCTGCCCAAAGTGAGGCTTCTAGGAGTAAGATAGGGAAGTTGAGAGAGTATTTGGGCAGAGTTTTTCTGATCCAAATGGCTTGAAGGTGTGAATAAGGTGGTAGAGTTGGGGGCCTTTTATAAGAGGAGAGGAGGGGCACTCTTGGAAATATTGAAATGTTACTTTATTATGAAATTATTTTCGGATTCTAAAGGTCCCACAATGATATATTTAGAGGCTAAGGTGATAAGGGTTCGAAATATTCCCATAAAATAGGTTTTTGACGAGTGTAATCCTTATATTTTAAATTATCTTTTCATTTTATTTAAATTGTTAATTAATGAGGTAATCGCTGCATCATCATGGTGTGATAAATAATTTAATTTATTTAATGTATAAAAATTATAAAAAAATATCATTATGTAGGAAATATTTTTATCTTTCCAATTAATATTTATAGTCTAAAATATGACTTCTATAACCCCTTATAAAAATTTGTTTTGTAAAACAACACATGTTTGTGACAATTTTATTTTTACTTTAAATAAAAAGTTATTAATGTCATTTTCTTACCCAAGTGGCTCCATGGGGTCCCCAAGTTGACCCATGGATTTTTTTGGTCTTCCATGACTCATACAATAATGTTAGGACAAGTGTAAAGGTATTTTCATATTTTTATAATATCATTTTTACCTTAAATTTCACTAATTACCTTTAATCGCGATTAATTAAACTTAAAAGTTACTATTCACCAAAAAATTATTTTAATCCCATTGAACAGCATTTTACTTCCTAATGACAACCATTTATGTCGTATTTTTGAAAATCAAATCACAGAAGTGGTAATGTTTCATTTAAATGAAAAATCAATTTTTTAACTACCACTTAGTGGTTTCACTATTCATTAAAAATTGAAGTTTTTCAAAACAATTCCCAAATTCACCATAAGCTATAATTGATATTCCGAATTCAAAAATTATTTCTATTTTAAAAAATTCCAAACATATAAGTTTCATTAATTAATTTTATAATTAATTCCCGCTGTCACAACAAATAGCGTGTTTTTAAGAAACAATATATATCAAAAGATTGACAATTGTTTATGTCCAATTTCAAAGTGAAATTAATTCTAATGAATACCATTGCATAAAATGGTAAAAATATATTCTAATTATACTTTAAAACCACTCAATAGTATAATTTATCACTATAAATTATTTTGATTTAAAAAGTTGTTTTTAAGTATTTTTCACTATTCATAAAAAAATTGGAAGTTCTCCGAAAATTACAACAAATTAAACTTAGGATAATTTCAATATTACGAATAAAAAAACGAAGTCCGTTTGTCAAGATAAAATTTATAAAATTTCAAAAATTAGTTAATACTTATCATAATGGCTACTTTGATTGGTCGCAGTGTGTTAGAATCTCGAACTTGAGTACAATGCAGGCTATTGCATTATTGAAAGAGAGGCATATCGTGGAAGCTAGGGGTGTTACATGATACGACCATGATACCCATCTTGAGATCATATTGAGTACATTGAGAGAGCATCGACTATATGCTAAGCTCTCAAAGTGACACTTTTGGATGGATAAGATTCACTTCCTGGGTCATATCATCTCAGAGGCAGGAGTTGTCGTAGACCCAGAGAAGGTGAGAGCAGTAGTTTCCTGGGAGTAGCCTAAAAATGTGTTTGAGATGCAGAGTTTCTTAGGGCTGGCTGGTTACTACAGATGCCTTATACAGCACTTATCCCGATTAGCAGCGCCATTGATGGGTCTAACTAAGAAGGGTGTGAAGTTCGTTTGGTCGGAAGCTTGAGACACAGCCTTTCAGGACCTGAAAGGAAGGTTGACATCAGCACCAATCCTGATACTCCCAGAGCAGGGGAAGAGTTATACAGTTTACTGTGATGCATCAGGTATTGGGCTGGGAGCAGTGTTGATGCAGGGCGATCGAGTTTTTGTGTACGGGTCTCGGCATTTGAGGCCACATGAGAGGAATTACCCGACGCATGATCTCGAGTTGGCTGAAGTTGTTCATGCGTTGAACTATTGGAGACATTATCTATTGGGAGAGCATTTTGTGGTTTTCACCAACCACAAAAGCCTCAAGTATATCTTTACTCAGCGTGACTTAAATCTGAGGCAGAGAAGGTGGTTCTAATACCTACAGTTATTTGATTTTGATCTTACCTATACACCTGGTAAAGGTAATGCAGTAGCTAATGCACTGAGCAGGAAGACTCAGATACAGGCAGTGCAAGAGGCTAGTGGTGAGTGGCAGCTTATGGCCTTGTTCTCTGAGATGCATCTAGAGGTTAACGACAGTCAGGGGAAGACTTATCTTTCATCTTTAGCTGTGACTTCTACCCTTCTGGATAGAGTGATAATGAGACAGCTATCTGATCCCGAAGGCCTGGTTCTATGAGAGTCGGTGGCAAGTGAGGACCCTCCTCCTGGATGGGCGATAGGCGATGACGAGGTACTACGTTTCCATGGATGAGTATGGGTTCTAGGGGATATACGCGAGGAGATAATGCGAGAGTTTCATGATTCATCTTGGGAAGTTCATATCAGGGTTACCAAGATGTATCGAGACTTGAGACATCATTACTGGTGGCCGGGTATGAAGAGAGATGTGGCTGGTTTTGTTATGAGGTGTTACACCTGTCAGCAGGTAAAGGCGGAGCATCAGAGACCAGCTGGACTGTTATAGCAGTTACCCATTCCGGATTGGAAATGGAATGATGTCGCGATGGATTTTATGACTGGTTTTCCGAGTTCACCTTGAGGCAATAATGTCGTGTGGGTTGTTGTGGAAATACTCGCGAAGGTAGATCATTTTTTTCCAATCAAGGAGACCTTCGGTGTTGATGAGATCAGGAAGTTGTATATCCGAGAGATCATACATCTTCATGGGGTCCCTCGTTCTATCATTTTGGATAGGGAAGCCCATTTTATGTCTCATTTCTGGCAGGGTTTTCAGAGGGCACTGGGTACATAGGTGCTTCTGAGCACAGCCTACCACCCTCAGACAGATGGATAGTCAAAGCGTACGATTCAGGTGCTAGAGGACATGCTGCGTGCATGCATCCTAGACTTTGGGGGCTCTTGGGAGAAGCATATACCCTTAGTTGAGTTTGCCTACAATAACAGTTTTCAGGCAACTATCGAGATGGAACCTTATGAGGCTTTATATGGTAGGCCATGTCGATCACCTTTGTGCTGGTCAGAGGTTGGTGAGGCAGCTTTACTGGGACCATGTATCGTGCAGGAGACTTCTGAGTAGGTCCAGTTGATTTAGAAGCAGATGGATACTGCGCATTCTCATCATAAATCTTATGCTGATCACCGTAGACAACCTTTGGAGTTCGTGGTCAAGGATTAGGTTTTCTTGCATGTTTCACCGAGGCTGGGACACAGGCGGATCAGGAAACAGGGTAAACTTTCATCGAGGTATGTGGGGCCATTTGAGATTCTGGAGAGAGTCGGGCTGGTTGCCTATCAGTTGCAGTTACCGCAGTGGTACCGAGCCATGCACGACGTCTTCCATGTGTCTCAGTTGTGTCGCTATCATTCAGACTCATCTCACACCTTTCATCCAGAGGAGGTTGAGCTTCAGTTTGATGTGTCCTTTTAGGAGCATCTAATTCATATCGTGGATAGGAGCATGAAGGTTCTCCAAGGCCGGTCAGTTCCTCTAGTACGGGTGCTATGGCAGCATGGCCGAGTGCAGGATGAAACCTGGGAGCGGGAGACTAATGTATGTGCTCAGTGGCCAGAGTTGTTCTGAGCTATATCTTTTACACACTTGGAAGGGAAATTAGGGGACGAATTGCTTTAAGGGGGGAAGTTTGTAAGAACCCGGTTCTTATCTTTGAGGTAAGGGTTTCTTCATTTCTCCTTTCCTTAAGTTCTCTTAAAAAAATAAGGAAAATGGGGAAAAAACTCAAATTTTGGAAGCACACATCGGGTACTTCTCCACACGTCATGTACTTTTGGCTGTGTGGGATGGGTACACGGGGCGTGTGTCCATGTCGGCAATGAAGGGTGTAGGAACTGACTACATGTCGTGTAGTGGTCCTTTACACGCTGTGTAGTCAGTCGGCAGGTGAATAGTAAGGCAGTGGCCAGCTATGGGGAAGCACACGCTGTGTACTCATGAAGACACGTCGTGTAGTCATGTCGGTAGGTGAACAGTGTCGCGCTAGCGGGAAGCTGTTAGAAGAATAGTTTAAAAATGGGAAGTACACGCCATGTAATTGGAAGTACACGCCCTGTAATTGGAAGTACACACCGTGTACTTTGTTTTTTCACTTAAAATGGGCAGTAGCCTCCCCTATTCATAGGGAAGGCTTGGAACAGGAAGAAGGAGCAGAAGAGGAGGCCAAGGCTTTGGAGATCTGCCGAGTGCACGTTTGGAATCTGTTTCCTCCTCAAATGATCTCGTTGGAACCGCACGGGAAGACCTCCACTCTTCTTTAATCGTTTTGGCCAATTCTTCCCCTAACGGGAGTTATTTGCATTTAAGATAGAATTATTTTACCTCAGATCTATGGCATTCTTGGACGTTTCAGAAGGCGTCGTTCGCGTATATTGTTCGTGAGTGTTTAAGGTAGGTGGCTTGGTGTTTATTTACAACTGTTGTGTGTTTTGTGTGTTTTTGAGCTATGAACCCATATATGGGGTGTCGTGTGGCTGATTCCGTGGCTATATTAAATACCTATAATTGTATAGGTAATTAATAAAATTATGAAACTGTTGTTTGGGATCAGTGCTTGGATCCAGGACCACGCCGGGGGTGAGTTCCTCTGTTTAGCCGTTTGTCCAGGATACCCGAGGGTATGCCATGTTTAAATTATGCATTAATTTTTCCTTGAGAGGAATTGTATGTAAATTTCATGTTTATATGTTTGGAATGGCCCAGTTACTTATGCCTGAGGGCGGTGTTCTACTATAGCCTGAGGGCGTGACTGTATTAGCCTTAGGGCAGCGTTCTATTTCACCTGAGGGAAACCTTTCGTTCCTGAGGGCTTGACTTCTGTGAATGAGGGCGACACTACGTATGCCTAAGGGAGAGATTCTGATATGCCTGAGGGTAATTCTTGAGGGCGATATTCTGTTATGCCTGAGGGCAATACCTGCGGGTTGGATTCTGATTACCTGAGGGTGAGATTTTGTTTGTCTGAGGACACTGATTGTTTACTTATAAATGCTCTATGGTGTTTTCTTATATTAAATGGATTAAATGAATAATTAAATGTAAATTTAAATGTTAAGTTAGTTAATTTTGAGTACTGCTTAGTTTATTGAATTTTACTACTGCACACTGTTGTTGCATGCTTTCACACAGTTGGGCGCGGGCCTTTGGTGGGTGACTACTGGGATTTATTTCTCACACCCTATTTGGGTCATGCTTTTCGGCCCAAACAGATTATATTTCTGTAGGTGTACATAAGGGAAATGGTCCCTATATAGGTACATGATTGTTGTTGAGGAGTAGGGGAGCATTGGACCGAGCTCTGGCTCACGATGCTACCGGCTGATTTGTTCTGTTTTGCTTTCATGTACTGTACTATACTGTTGTGTAACATGTTCTGGCTGCTTTCTTAGAATTTGAGGCATGTTGAACTATTATTTATATACTAGTTGGTATTATCTACTGCAGTTGTTTATTTTAGTTGTTTATGGTTTACTACTTTCGCTGTTGTTGTATGTTTTATTCATTTCCGCTGCGCTACACTTTGGAAAATGAGGGTATAGTTTCCCCACTATCAGACCTGGGCCCTCGCTGCTAGTCGGCATCCTCTAGCGTTTGGGGAAATGCGCTTGAGGTCACGTGGCGAACCAGGTTCGGGGCACCCATTGAGTGGCACCCGGAACCGGGACATTACAAGCCTACCCAGCTCGGCCCACTGAAGCGGGCCGATTTCTCCAAATGGTACACGGTGGGCACCGCGTCCCCACCTAACAAACATGGTCGGCTGTCGTGTTCCCCACTCACGACTAGTGTCGCGGGTCCTCCGTTGGGGTCCCGCTGGACTGCAGTTCCTGGCCACGTGACGCGGACTACCTGTCACATCTGTTGTGGCCCACCACGAGCCACATGCTGAAGGCCCCTGCTCACCACCCGCAATAGTTTCCATAGGCTCCTCCTCCACCAGCCTTCAAGCTGACGACCTCTACCATTGTTGTGGCCTACCTAGCCACGAAATTTTGTCATCATTGTAGCCTTCCTCTCCTGGTGTCGCTATCTCTCGTGGTCCCACCAAGATCGTAGATTGTCTTCACTACCATCCATTGAGCCAGTGTCCTAGATCGTTTCACCACTAAGGATGGGAAGAACACAAGAATTCCCAGAATGGATGGATCTAGGCCTTTTTCATGTTGGCTTCAATCCATACACATTAGAATTGAAATTAGGGGGTAGATTACAATTCTAATCATGGATCACATCAAAACTATGGATGACCCCTATTCAAAATCATGTGATCAAAACCCTCCCTCATATGCAATTGATCCACGGGCCAACCTATTCGTGGGTTGATCCGCGTTCGTCGCTCAAAATAAGGAATGGTAAAAGGAAGAAATCACTTAGAAATAAACTCATACCTGGGATTTGATAGATCTTTGGTGAATAATGGAGTTGCACTACCATCGTTCATCAATCCTGGATCTGAAATCCATTGTTGTTAGTGAAATCCTTCAAAAGGAGGGGGTGTTAATTATCATTGGTGATCCATCATTTGCCAATGAAATTCCTTCAAATCTTCAGAGAAAACTCTAGGATCATATCTTGATCTTGTATCTATATTAATTCATTAAATGAAGTAAATGTGTATCCACATTTCTATTACATTGAGTCATAGCGTCATAATATTGTTTCATTTATGAAATGAAACATCTGACTCTTCATTTCATTACAGCAATAAATTTTGAATAAAATATAATTTCTTAAGTTTATTTTATTATTTTCATTTAAACACCCTAATATTAACTTTTACCCTCAACCCTTTCCAATCTAGTTTAGGTTCTTCCTAAGCAAAATTCTTCATTACGGATGCAATGGTGACCTTTGATTTTTAATCCGGGCACCCATTTGTAAATTTTCAAAATCGCATACGTGTGCTAAAAAAAGTTCAAACAATTATTCCAGGCACCCTGGGATTCATAATCACATTTTGTCTCTACACCTGGTTTTTAATTAATCTATATAATTTAAAATTATTATGTGAAAAAATGGGACATTACATTTTTTATCACAAAAAAATGTGATCCAATTTAAGAGCACATACTTTTGAGAAAAATAAGAAATGGTGTGATGTGTAAGAATCAATTATAACTCAATATGATACACAGTGTTCCTGGTATGAATCAAATCGCATGTTTTTAGTTTAAAATCTACAATTTGTGTTTAATTTAGGTCTTTATAATATTACTAACATAAGAATTGTTTTCTTATATAGGTGCATTCTTAGGCTTGAACTGGAGTGGATTGTTCGGAAACTAATATCATGACCAAGGTTCGGGGTCCAAAGACAAAGAAACATTGATTTTGTTTAATGTATGTGATAAATTGTACATACTAATGTAATTGTACAAACCAATGTTTGTAATGTATATAATATAGTGTTTTTTATACTTGTGTTGAAAATTTTATTTCAATTAAATTTTGTATTTTATTTTCTCTGTGCTCCTTTTTTGATGTAGTATACTATAATTTTGACAGCACACTTCAAGAGTATTTTCCTCTATTGATGCTAGAAAAAGCACTAATGAATGTATTTTTTATCAGAACTAGAAAAATCACATCTAAATGGATCCTTTAACAGTTCTTTTTTAGTGATGATAGAGGTACCCTTTATTAGATCTATGTTTTGTGTTGATAAAGGATCCCATACCATAATTTTTATAGCATTGAGAAAGGCCTAGAGATTTTAAGGGAACTTCAATAATTAGTGTTGTTTTGTGCCAACAAATCCCTATTATTGTTTCTTTAATTTATTTATGTGTAGTAGTTCCCCAATCCCCTAACTATTCACCATAACTGGATGGTTTTATTTTTCATGGGTATGGGCGAACATGCACCATGAAAAGAGGAAAAAAAGTAACATGAAAGGATAAGAGAAATGGGATGAGAAAATAGAAATAGAGGAGAATAAAATTAGTTTCTAAGGTGAGTTACTTTGTTCCCTAAAAATGATGCCAATTTTTGGTCTCGCCCAAATTTACCCATGTTTAGGGTTGAAGAGGTCACTTATAGTACATATTGGGTTGTCAAATACTCAAATACCTATTAAGAGACTTAATGACACATACATTATATGGGGGGATATTTGGATATGAAGTAGATAAAAATGGTTTGATTTTAGATACTTTAATAGAGCACTAAAATACCTTAGTTAATTCAATTTGAAAGAATGAGTTGATCCTAGATTATTTCTAGGGGTGGATTGGATGAATTTCTTTTTAGACTATTTTAATTTCTTATATTTGAGATTGATTCATTCAAAAAAGTTAAACCAGCCTCATCATTTACTAGTTTAATGCCTATAGAAACTAATTATAATCACTTATAAACTAATATGATCATTTTAATGGGAACTCCATGGTATAGAATTGTATTATCACTAAGAATGTGTGGTATTAAAATTAAGTAAGGATGAGGAAGTAGGTAATCATCAAATGAAATTCCCAATAAAAAAATTAATTAAAGTTAATGGAACATGAAATAACATCCAACCCATCCCCTAGAAACATCATTTGGATCAATACATAAGATGGTTATCCCTCCATTTGTGAAATTATCTCAATATAAGATGGAAGATTATGTATAGAGGTGGAATTGAATAATAAAAACAATGAAATAACAATCAGTCTATCATTGTGAGAAGAATTTCACAAGTATTGGAATGAATAAGTTTACACCTTATTACAATGGTATCAAAACTATATAAATAATAACACAATAAAAGAATATGAATAACTATTATTAATAAATTATAGTGAATTATAAAAACATATATGATAAATACCAACATTACAACTAAAAAGAAGAAAAATAACATTACAATAAAATACAAAACAAAATTCCTCCCAAATCCTTTAACAACATTCCATTAAATTGGAATTTTGGAATCCTTGCTTTAATCCCCAAATATCACAAGTGACCCAAATTAATGAGGATAATCATAGGTGGTTGGAAAGTCAATGGATATTGTACTTTTCCAACCATGAAAAAATCGATTCCAACTTGAATCCACTCAATAGACAGGCCAAAAAGAGATTCTATATTGCCAAATTTGCATCGGTAATAGAAGAAGAAATTGAATCACTATATTTCATCTAATATTTTTCAAAATTTCAACCAATTTTTCCTCATATCTTATAAGTTATGATCAAAATGGTGGGATGTTATTATGTTCCACTGAATCTATCCCAAAATTTAATCTTCCACTTGGGATGCTTGGATCGACCCATAAACTTCAAAATTAGTTCTCAAAAAAATTTAATGAAATGTTACCAAAGTTTTTCTATATCTTTAGTTAAAATTTAAGCTTCATTGGTCTTGAATGATGGATTATAAGGAAATTTTGTTGGGTTGATGTCTAGTTAACTTCACTCAGAATTTTATGTATTTAAGGCCCCCTTTGGTCATAATCCTAAATAAATATTTAACAGCTCCATGAGGAAAGAATGTTTGTTATAGAATTGGAGACCTTATAATGAAATATGAAATTAAAAAAAAGACCAGTGGGTGTTTTATGAGGTGTTTAAAAAATATACCAAGTAATACTTCATTTTAAGAAATAATTTCAAACAAGATAAAAAAAGTTCAAATTGTAAAATTCACTAGTAAAAGTATTTATGAACATTGAGTGACTTGAAAATTATAATATAGACAAATAATATTATCCTATTTCAGTGTATAATAACGTTTTTTATAAGTAATAATGAGAGAATATTATACATCATTCTTCCAAATCACTAGAAAAGCCTATACGAGCCATGTGCTAGTAGAAACAAATTTACCAAAATGAAATAAAAGTGAAAAAAAATCAGAATTAATGAATCAAAAAGATAAAAAGTACATGAATATTCATATACTCAAAATAATATATCAAAAATTAAATTGAGGAAAATGTAGGACTGGTAATGAATTTATCCTTACTTTAACATTTTCATAGAACAATGTCTATTCCAATATCCATGTGCCAAGGGCTAAAAGGGATAAGCGTCCAAAGGAACTGATCAAATAGAAGGTCCAAGAATTTTATGTACAACCAAAATAGTCAGTCCATGTTTGGTCTAGAGGAATATTGGATTGGAAAATAGAAATGTTAAAATCATAATTTGAGTAAATTCACACCAATTCTAGAAGATTGAGACTGCCACGCTATAAAAGCAAATGCATTTTTATTCTTCACAATGAAACATTTGGTAGAATTAAATCATAATTCAAAGACACTTTCAATTAAAAAATAACTCCAATAAAGATTCCAAATAATTATAAATCATTTTCAAATGAAAATTCAGATCACACACCCTTTCTCTTAGTGCATATCAAAACCAAAATCATATCTCATTTATTCATATTTTTTCTCCATACGGAGGCACATTATTTCAAATATCTGAAACACAACCAGAACCCAACACATAAACATGATTTTTTAAATAAACCCACAAATAAATGTTGGGTAAAATAATTTTTAATAAATAATTCCAAAGCACCTTTTCCATATTGACTATTGAAAAATGTTTCCCTCCCACAGATTCAAGCGGGTTTATTCTAACATTTATGTGAGTATATTTTTAGAAATTTCCAACATCTCTATGAGTGTTAAATATTTCATTTTCACTTTATATCATCAATGTTTTATCTGGTAATAAAAATAATTTTACATAGGTTAATAGATCACCACAAGCTATGTCCTCACCGCCACATAAAAAACTCATAAAAACAGAAGCTACTTGCACACAACCACATAAGGAGTATGGATAGGAAAAGAGGATTACATGAAAAATAATATATTTTCAATAATATTTCCAATAGACCATTGAGAGTCTAGTATAAAAAATATTGGGAATAAAAATAGTTTGATAATCATAAAACAAAACATATCAAAAATAAAATCTAAAGTAATACACAAATAAGTTTTCTTATAAAAATACTTCAGAAAAATCATATAAAATTAGAAAATAAAAATGAATAATATTTATACCAATTTAATTTTTATGTTCCATGATGAAAAATCTAGAAAATTATATTGACAGATAAAAAATAAATTAGTGAACTAGACTTTTAAATCTTTGGCTCTAGGTTGTTCCTTTACATACACTTCATGTTTCAAAATCCACCCTAAAATTGTTTTAATATTAACAAAACCTATCTGAGACATCTCTTCTATTACACTCTTAACATGAGCAACATTTTCATACCTAAAAAACTCCATTCAAAATTTCCATATATCCATTGATTGGGTTGATAACATTTTTTTCATAAACTGTTGAAGTGCTCGCCTACACAGTCCAATTGGTTGATGATTAATCTTCTCAACATGTTGTAAGAGTAAATTTTAAGAGAGAAGAAAAACTCTACTATTTTTTCCACATCCTCAATATGTGGGTTCAGTTTCATGCATACAAATTAGGAACCAATTATCTAGCCAATAATTCTAATATATGAAGATGTATCATTTTTCATAAATTCAAATTATGTCATATAAAGTTTTTCACTATTTAAAGAACAAAATAAAAGTTTATTACCTATTAAGGAAGAAATATAGGACTTAAAAATAGAAAACTCAAATTTTATCGAAATAACTTCACCATACTCTTCTATTTATAACATAAACATTATAATTTCTTCTTAAAACTAAATATTAGGAGGAACTTTATTTTCTTTCACTTATTTAAACAAATTCAATGTTGATTCCTTTTTATAAAGTTTGTGACACCCAATAATCATGGTATTGCACAATCTATTGTTAATGGTCCAACATGGTCAAACTGGGAAAAAAGGTAATATCATTAACGATTTGACTACTAATTAGATAAATTTTTAACAATGTAATAACATAGCTCAAATCTGGTTTAATCACACTTCCAAACATCACCTAAAAAACTTATAATACAAGGTTGGGTCTTTAAAAATGTTTTGAATGGTCAATGAAAATGTTATAAGTTTGATATAAATGAAAGTGTTGGGATTACTATCACTACATGAAAATTAATAATTACCAGCGGTTTTTTAGCAGTGGTTTAAGAAACCACTGCTAAAAAAAGTCAAAATATAACAGTGGTTTTTAAAAAACCACCGCTAAAACTTTTTTTTACCCGCGTCACTTCTCCCCCTGAACTCGATACCCCTCCCCCCTCTTCCCCTGACCCCACTAAACCCTATCCTCCTCCCATCAGCCCCCTTCTCCCCCTCACTATCGGATGCCTTCTCTATCGCCATCAACCCCCTTCTTTGTCGTCGTCGGCCCCCTTCACACCCTACCCAAGCCCAAGCCCAAGCTTCCAGCCCCTATCTCACCTAAACTGTCACTTCTGTTGCTCCCTAGGCAAGGTAAAGGTGTGGTATTCCTCTAACCTTGATTATTATAATTTTATAAATTGTTTTACAATGTTTGTAAGTTGTTTTGATTACCATAGTTGATGCTTATCATGTTGATAGACTAGACTACAAAGTTATTGAATTTTTATTTGTTTGTATATTTTAATTGAATGTTAAATAAGTTATTAATGTTGATAAAAAATGGTATTATTGTATTCTCTTTGTCATGATGACACCTTCCATTACTTAAAAGAATTTCTAGGTTATAAAATGTGTTATGATCTTGCGTGTTGCTTTCCTGGCATGCTCTAAATTATAATAAAAGTTATACGTGTTATTAAATTTGATATTAGTAGAGTATGAATCATAATAGAAAGATATATTATATGATTATTTAAAAAAGTTTTCTCAAGTACACCCATTATTGATGGGTAGGTTGATGGTATGTGATGGGATCGCTATACCTTACACTAATATACCCCTTCCCTTATTCCTAAATGGATGGGATACAAGATTTACCTAGCACTAATATATATGATTCTTTTTCTCTATAATGGGATGAGTGATTTAACTTAATTATTTTATATCAATTATATCAGATCCAGAGTTAGTCCTGACATAGTTATATCAAGTATAGATCCTCTCGATATAATGGGTTTGTCATTATCATCAAAATCTATGTGAAATGGAATTATTAAATTATATTGTTTCTTATATTTCTTATCCCTCTATATTTTTATTATTAATTCATACACATTGGATTATGAAAGGCTATTAGGGATGTGTATGTGATCACCTAGTAAGTAATGCTCACACCTTACATGTGTCTCACTTATGACATGTATAGAACTTCTTGTACGTGATCCAGGTTAGGGTAATGAATCAAATAAAAATATTTAGTTACATTTAGAGTCTTGAAAATTAGTTATATCATTTTTACCATTTAATTTATGAGTATAGAATACATGCAGGTGTTTTCCATAAGTTTTCATTCAAGAGTTCATACTCATTAAACCTCCATTTTTGGTACTTAGTATTTTTTTGGTTTTTTGAACTTATGTATAAGTTTTATTTTCCTAATTTCATGAAATTTATAGAATTTATAGATATTTTTAATTGTGATCATGTGTAATTTATCATTGATTTAGTTATTTTCATTTATTATCATCCTGGTTTTCCGAATAGATATGTACCCTTTCCAATGAATAGGTTATTTATGTGAATAAATCCTACTTCTGATAAGGTCATGGTAAAAAAATTTCATGATCCTATAATATTTTAGTTAACAGTAAAAATATGGAAATTCATCTATTACTTATATATTTCTCAATCCCTTGTATTTATACCATCCTTTGGAAATCCGAAGTTACACGTGATGTGTTATAGAGGCATAGTCTAACTATTATTCAATTATTTAGTTCACAGTAATTATATGTGTGGTGATTGTTAAATAATTATAAGTAATGTAGTTAAAAATATCACTTGATAGTTTTGGTAGTAATTTTATAAAAGAATAATCCACTCTAGTGAAGGCTATTTTCTTTACTGTTTCACTTATATTAGGAAAAATTACACTACTTTCTAATAATTTCTCTTTAATTACAGCCTATAACTTGGGAATTTTCTCTCAAAATATCTATCATATTTTTTTCTTTATTATTGGAAAATTTTCTTGAAATTATCATTGGTGTCTTTATTCTATCTATTAGAAATACATATATTAAATTAGTAAGCAAGGGTTTTAATTCTAGATCTAGAGGCTGGATTAAAGATAAAAATAGATTTTGGTTGCTTAACTCAATGGTTTACACTTACTATGAAAGATATGAAGTGTCAAACACTTTTTCATTAAATAAATAGTAAAATACATAAAATAAATGAAAAGTTATTTCATATTTAGATGGTTAGATAGAATATTTATGTTTTTACCAAAAAAAAAATTATTAAATTTTTAAATCTTGATTTTTTTTCCAAAATGGAATTTTTTTAATATCAAACAGATTTCTTCACATGTATTATAATCATAATAATGTGGCAATGTAGAAAACCAAGTTCTCATATTATGGGTACATGATGAAATCAAAAATATTAAATTGGAAAACATTTTAACCAAACTCCATTATTATAATACCTTCATGGACATTTATGATTGCATTTTATATTTCTAGGAAATTTTTATCCAAGATTATAGGTGAATAAGTATAGGTCCAATACTCCTCTATGATTAAAACATAAAAATTATAAGGAAATATCAAATTATTCACTCCAAATAAAACATCTTCAAATACTCTTTCTTGGAATGTAGTGGATCTATTTGGTAATTTTAAAACCACTCTAATTGGTTTGAGATGAACCATCTGTAAATAAAGAAAAATAGAATGTAGCATGCATAAATAGAGTCTCTTATATCAATGCTATAAATGCTAGTGAAGCATTATGTGACACCCCCTCTAGCTAGATATGTGTTAGAACTCTAAATCCACTGCTATGGTGATTGATAATTACTAGGTTCCCCTCGACTTAGTAACCCAAGGGTGTTTCTCCCATGATGCCTATTTTAAATTAATGAATGTATGCTTTTTATTTTTCTTCTATTTTACATAATACTATCAGTGATTGATTTCAATTTTTTACTTTAACTTTTTTAGTACTTATATGAATCTTCTTATAACTACTTGGGTTGTCTTATTTTCACTTCCATTTATCTCTTTTTCAATTAGTAATACTTATGTGTTTTAATTTTTTTTAATAAAGTGTATTCAAATTGAGATATGAATAAAATCTAGATCACATCATCAAGGACCACACCTCAGTATACTAAGGGTTTAGAGGAGTTTTTAGATTTTTCAATTTCCAATGGATTCATTGATGGGAGAATAAGATGCTCATGTCCTAAATGTAAATTTAGAAGATGGTTGAAGAGAGATGAAGTTCATGAACACTTGATATTAATGTAATTCCTTTCTCAATATTTGTGTTGGATTTGGAACCTAGAATTGAACTTTATAGAAATCTTGATCACTGATGTCAATCAACAAAATGAGCTCCCAACTTCATCGACGGTGGACAATGAAATGAAAAAACCTTATAAATGATGCATTCAAAATTTAAAGACACAAAAATCAACATAAAAACATATTAGAACAACCAGTTCAGGGTGATATAAATAAAAATTTGAAAGTAGATGTTTTTGAGACTATAGAACAACCAGATCAAAATTGTAACATATCATTGGATCTACCTCTTAATTCCATGGAGACTAATATAAGAGAAAACTCCATTGAGCAGACAAATGTGTTTCAAGGATTAGTTGACGATGGAAATCAAGAGTTGTATAATAGATGTTGGAAATATTCAAAAATTTATTTTCTAATGAATTTGTACCATATCAAATGCCTATGTGGAATTACAAATTAGGTGATGTCCATGATATTGGAATTGTTGCATGATGGATTTCCTAAAGTAAAGATCCCTGAGTCTTTTTATGATATGAAAATGTTGTTAACAAGCTTGGTATGAATTATACAAAAATTCATTCATGTAGAAATAATTTTATACTTTATTAGGGAGAGGATTCAAGCATACAGGATTGAAAAAAATTCTCTTCTTCTAGATGGTAGTAAATGGGTGATGTTGGAAGTATGAATCAACATACTAAAGGAACACACCTATAAAGGTTTTTCATTAATTTCCATTAAAACCTAGATGTCAAATATTATTCATGTCATCGAAAACTGAAAAACACATGAAGTGGAATTCTTTATAAAATAACATTAATGGTTTAATGTGATATCTAAGAGATTAATAATCATGGAAGACATTTGATTCATTATATCTAAATTTCTCATCTGATCCGAGGAATGTTTGATTGGGATTGGTTGTTAATGGATTCAACCTATTTGGAAATTTGAGTGCCAGTTATAGTATTTGACCAGTTGTTTTGATTCCTTATAATATAACTATGTAGATGTGTATGCAACAAACATCTTTTATCTTATTCATTATTATTCATGGAAAAAATTCCTAGAACAGATTCTGAACAAGTCAAAATTAAATGGTTCTATTGATCATAGACTTACTCCAAAGTTGTTAATAGGTTATGAAATATTGACGCAACTTTTAAATATTGAAACAAAATTTAGGAAGGTTTATTATTTTAATAAAAGTTGGAAACGAGTTCGAAGTACACTATCAAGTGAAATTAGAATGCAAAAATGTAAGAAAAAAAAATATTCTTCAAACATCTGTATTGTGAATTTAATTTGTTGTGGAATATTATTGATGTTATGTACAATGAGATGAATTTTTGTGACAATTTTATCTCCATATTACTTGATGATCATGGAAAATTTAAGGATGGTCTTAATGCTCAAAAAGACCTACAAGAAATGAACATAAAGCATGATCTCTTCCCAGATGAGAATGGAAATTATGCTCTGCCAATTTTTTCAATGAAAATAGGGATAAATATACATTCCTTTGAATTTTAAAACATGTGAAGGTATTTGATGGGTTTTAAAGTAACATCTCAGGGTTTTTTTACATAAATCATTGAAGTTTACATGGATTGAAAAGTCACGATTCACATATTTTGTTACCACAGTTACTACCATTGGAATTGTGTACATTATTACCTCAAAAGGTTACTACTATTTTACTCCAATTTTTTATATTATTTATAAAACTATGTGAGAAAACTCTACCACCATTTGAGCTTGAAAAGCTTCAAGAGATATTTATATTGAATCTTTTTTCAATGGAGATGATCTTTCCTCCGTAGTTTTTTACAGTCATAATGCATTTAACTATGCATTTGGTTGAGGAAGCTAAATTAGGAGGCCTCATACATTATTTATGGATGTATCTAATTGAGAGGTAAATTATTTATATGTTTTTCATTTAAGTAAATAATTATTGGAACTTAATTAAATAGAAAATAGGAATATTCACATAGAAGATCTTAATGGAATTGATCACGACCCTTGAAGTAGTAAAATGAACCCATCCATGGAAGGATAATCATGATTCTCACTACACTGAAAGTGTGGAAGAAGTTTGTTGTCTGTAAATAATAATCTGATTCTCCACTTTGAAAAGATTCTACACCTACTGATCATAGCTACGGTAATTTTAATTTCAATACATTTTCATTCTTGACAATTTTTTTGTTCTTTCTCTCCCTTTGTTCTTCTTGTTTTTCACCCACTATGAAGTCTCATGATTTCTCAAACTTTCAATGATGAGAGGATAGCCTGAGGATCACACTTAGGATGAAACTAGTGGTACAGAGTCCACGCACCTAACCCGATTTCTTCTGCATTGTTCTAGGGATCTTTGGATTGTGAGAAGCTAAGGAGATGATCTTACCTCATGTCTCTCACCTTTAAATTTTATTTTGTATCACCAAATAATATTTCTCCTCCCATTGCTCAGATAAATGTTTTGTGGTGGTAGAAGTGATTTGAATGGAAGATGAAAAATAAATGTGATCCATTTAAGAGAGTTATGAGTTGATCTTTTAGGATATTATCCTTGAGAGTGATGTTCATTCACACTATTTAAGAAGTAGGGTTGTGTGTAGATGATTGACACACACAAAGAATATAATTGAAGGGTCGTGGTTGTGAGAAATGGAAGGATCACAAAGCAGAATCCATGCGTGTCTCCCTTTCTTGCATCCATTCAATTTTTCATTTTCATTTTTCCTATTTTTATTCATCAAAACAAACATTCCTCATGGATCTCATGTTTCAAAACAATTAAAACAAAAACAAAAATACTTAAATGATTAATATATTGGAACTCCTAAGCCCTACTCCTTAAGAGACATCCATAGTCAACCAATAATCTATATTAATAGTAAATATAAATTTTGTTCAAGGGAGGCCCGTGACAACCACTCGATCAACATGGAACTATTACCGAGGAGAATGGTTGAGTTTTCACTATCTTTAACATAGTTGTAATTAGTATTTTTTCTTGTTTTTCTTTGTTTTTGTTATTTTATTTATTATTTTCTCCACTTGGGAACAAGCAGTTAATGGTGAAAGATAGAGACATGAGCATAAGGGAATAAAGGGAATAAAGGAAAATATTCTAGAAGTGGTAAATGGTCATATGAGGGATGGAGTAAGTTATTTATAAAGGGGGGAGTATAGGATAGAGGGATGAGACTGCTTTGGCTTGGGCAGGTGTGTAAGTGCCTTCTGGTTTCTTCTTCATCCTCCTTAATTTGTATTCTTCCTCATTTATTCTTTCTTGATCAACCTGAAATTATGTTTCTATTTGGTAATATACATGTAGCCGATCCTCGAGTTTTATCAATTGGTCTGACCTGCCGCTCGATTCTACTACCTCATATCAGCTCTGACTGCTTTATTCTGAGACGTCCATGAGATACTGCTACTTCCTTGTATTTCTATCAGAGCACATATTACCCTATCAATGGAGAACTATTGGACCTTCTGTGGGGGACACTCCCAATATGGGGTGGCATTTTTCAGTGGAGGAAGAGTTGTTGTCAGCTTCATTTTCTTCAGGCGGCAACCAACCACAGTGGACGCAACAGTAGTCGTGGATGGAAGCCGACATGTTGGACGTGCAACACCCGATAGCGGGAGAAAAATATGGGGTAGATGAACCACCCCCAACCACTAGAGAAGACGAAACTGTCCATGCCACCGGTGACAATTCCTGCGAGATTCTGGCAGGAACTTCGGCGTGGCACGTCAGCGGTGGTAATCGCATTTTGCGACAATGACAGGTGAAACATCAACAGAGACCTCACCAAAGGAGATCTGGAAAAAGTTGGAGTAGTGATATATAGAGAAGTTTATTACCAAAAAATTATTCCTGAAGAATAAATTGTACCAGTTGTGCATGGACAAGGGAACAGATTTTTTGGATCACACCAATGATTTCAACAAAATCCTGACAAAGTTATTGGGGCTCGGTGTGAAGGTTGGAGAGGAAGATAAAGCGCTTTTGCTTTTATCATCTCTACCAAGCTCATTTTATGGTCTTGTGAGTGCATTTCTCATGGGGAAGGAGACATTGAAGCTAGACGAGGTGATGGAATCACTTTAAGATTCATAGGCCTTCCGAAGAACCATGATGCGAGATGGTCAACATGGTAGGAGATGACATTGGTAGTCAGGAGGTAAAGAATGGGCTCCAAAATCAAGAGGACATAATCTGAGTGAAAATCACGTGTTTATGGTGTGATAAGAAGGGTCATTATAAAAGTGGTTGTGGAGAGCACAAATGGTATGTTGCTGGGAAGAAGAAAGTTGAAGAGAAGGATGAAAACATCATAGAATTATCGGCATATGATGAAGTCTACGTGACAACGAGAAGTTCTCACTCATATGGGAGATTTGAACGGGGAGAATTGTAGTGTCATTACTATAAATGATATGGGCACATGAAGCAGGAATGCTGATTTCTAATAATAAAGAACGAGCAGGCTAAAAATACAAAAGAACATGGATAGGTTCTAGATTTGGTGAGATCGACACACATATGTATGATGAGAGGTACATTTGATACTTTTCAGCAGGTGAGAGACTCAGTGAGACTTGGTGAAGGGTCAACATGCAGGTTTTGAGGAGTCGGGACGGTGAAATTGAAGGAACCTTATGGAGGAGTTCATAAATTGTCTTATGTGAAATTCGTTCCGAGGATGAGAAATAACTTAGTATCATTAATTAGGCTCGATGCGAAAAGGTTCAAGATTTATAGAGTAGGTGGAGTATTGGAAGTCTCACATGGGGATGCAGAAAATATTACTAGGAAGGAGTCCCAAGGGTAGTCTCATTTGATGAGGACCACATTCATCCTGAGATCAATTAAAGATAGTGGAAGTGCCACGTCATCTGGTGTGAAGAAGCCTGTTCGATTTTCTGATGATGTTTTCAACACCTGCAATGAGACTGCAGGTATAGCTTCTACCTCAAATTGGTCATGAGGGGGGGATTTTTGGGGGCCACTCCCAATATGCGGTGGTATTTTTTAGATGAGGAAATGTTTTTGTTGTCTTCATTTTCATCAGGTGGAAACTACCCATAGTGGACGCAATAATAGTCATGGATGGTAGCCGACATGTTGGACGTGAAAAACCCAATGACAGGAGAAAATATGGGGTAGATGAACCACTCCCAACCACTAGAGAATGACTGGTTTTTTCCTTCTATTTAATGGGATTGAATCCCTTTGTTTTTAAGGGTGTAATTTTGGTGATCCTCTACCAGAGAAAGTGAATAGAAAGAATCATCCCCTAAGAGAGTGGGCGGATCATGGTGGTTTGCGACCCAGAGAGTGGGTGGGCCATTGATGCCAATGAAAAGAAAGGAGCATCCCCTGAGGCCATGCTTGGTAGCTGGTTAATTGGAAGCACCATTTCACGGACACACGAAAGGCCACAATCCTGAATTCATGAGGTCATGCATGGAATGGTGGTGGGATAATGTCATGACCCAATCATGGGGGTCCTGTCCCACACCAGCAAGAACATCAAAGCTGCGGTTCATCTGGGTTTTCCCTATTCAAGAGATGGGAGTCGCCCCGAAAAAGAAAAGGATGGTGCGTGTCAATCTTGACACCACTGTTTGGGAGTTGGGGTCACTCTTCTGATGAGTCCATGGCAGGACAAAACCAGTGAACCTCACATATGAAGAGATGGATGGCTGAAGCCCACCCACCTTGGAGGGGGGTGGGGTGCCACACGGGAAAACTGATGTGCTGAGATGCTCAGCCTGTGACACCTTCCAATCTCATTGGAGGAGGCATAGTGAGCAGCCTCACTGTTTTTCTACATCCCATCCCTCGGATGCATGATATGCTGCTTTTGGTCATCCACCACTGACAGACCTCAGAGACGCATCACTAGGGACTTCACCCAACAAAAATGCACTGGTAGTACTAAAAAAAGTGACATGTAACTCAAATTCATATCAAAAATTGTCTACTTACATCCTGATGGAAATCACATATAATTCGGAAGACAACGTCGCATTATAGGAGGTGTGGTTAGCTGTTTTAGACTACCATCACAACTTTCCGCGGCAGCAGAGGCTCTCTTCCGGCTATCGAGGAGGATTCCACTGGTGTGTGTGATGCAAGAGGAGAGCGCACATGGACCTTTATCTAACATAGGAGGGGAGTGTGCCTAGAACTTTTGATCATGCTGGAGGATACAACCTCAAGTTTTCTTTCACATAGGTAACGTATTAGTGCCAAAAAAAGTGAAAAACAATATAAAAGGAAGGATTCGACCTCCACCCATAGTTTCAAATTAGAGGAGACACACAACTAGATGTGAACATTACCAGGGGATTTTTTGTGATCAGAATGCACGTTTCTGATTTTTACCAATTAGAGGAATTATTTATGGAAGTACTAAGGCTGCAGTGGGATGATGATGGAGGAGAAACTTTAGAAACAATAGCGAATCAATGTTGTGCTACAATGGGACTAACAGAAGTTGGGGTGATTAAGGAACAAATTTCATTTTGGTGGGTCTTTGTTCTTCTAGATTTCAAAGGACTAATCCAAAAGGGATGTATCACTCAATTGCAAGTCTAATTCTACTGTCACCAGATCCCAGATAAGTCGAAGGTACCTCTGGGTCAGGACATTATTAAGGGAGTAGAAAAATATTGGTACAATTTCATGGTGGAATTCCATTTTATATTAACATGGAAGAGTTTTGGAATCCTTTCGTGGAGTTGGCGGAAATCACTAGTGACATGTAGCCACCACACATAATAACCACATCAGACTAGCCACCAATAAGGGTCAAAATACCAAGAAAACAATAACAAACACAAAAAAATTCAGAGCTAGATTTATCAAATTTGATTTTTGAAATAGAAGAGGTTCATGAGCAAGAGCCTACTCAATATTCTACATTGATTATGGAAGATTCCACAACTCCTAAAATAATCGAGGAATAGGGGGTGTGGAATGGAAACTCTTTCTGGTTGGGTGTCAAGGGAGGATCTAGTTGCATAAAAAATAAAATTCCAATAAGACTACCACTAAACTATAGACAGTATAGTAAAATAATAAGAGATGTCACCTCAGAAGATGTCTGGTACTTTTATAGTTGAGGGGATGTACCACTAGGGGATGAAGGGAAAATAATAAATCACGTTGAACCCTATTTGTATTCAAGAATCAAACTCACCTCAAAGAGGAATCTATAAATCTATGACATGGGAACATTCATAGGTATATGCAGTAATTTTTGTGTGTGTTCAACAGAGGGGTCTCCCCACATACATCTCTCCAAATTGTGCCTCCAATGGAGGGATATAAATATGTTTCATAGCATGTAAAGTATGTGACAGATAGTTACATTGAAACTAGGAGATTTCCTGGAAATTTGGTGAAGTCTAGGTACATCACCAAAAATTCCCCCAAGACCATGCAGCCGGAAGGACCATTTGAAAAATTGCAAGGAAATTTTTTATAGAGCAGGGAAAACTGATTCTTTATATTTTTTCATAGTCTTGAGGAAATGACTGATTTTCAAGGTATAGTAGAGGATAGAGGGAGGATGGAATCATTATATTGTTATTTTGGCCATCTGGGATTGGGAATCAACCATTGAGGCTTGGTCTAGAGTGCAACTGCCTCCTAGTTTCTTCTTCCTTCTCTATTCTTCTTCTTCCTCATTTCTTCTTCCTTATCCCACCTATAATTCTATTTATATTTTTAATATAAAAGTAGCCTATCCTCAGGTTCTATATGTGACCATTATATATAATGGATCCCAAATTTTATTCCCATATTAAAGGGATTTGCATAATCAAAGAAGTCACAAACCCACACAATTCCCATCTATTTTCTGACCAATTTGTCTTCCCATATGCGCCACAGGTTCCCTAGGGGGAGAAACATCCACAAAAACCAATGAAAAACTATCTTGGATAAAGAATAATCCAAGAAGAAGTGAACAATAAAAGTTAAATGCAAGAAATGATGGATAAATTGGCTCATCTCAACAAATCTTCTGAAGAACCAACAATATGACTGCAAAGCTGTTTTTAGTATCCTATGGAATAAAAAGAAGAATAAGACTATCAGGCGGTAGTGAAAGATGAATATAAATTAAATTTACCACTTATTGTGAAAACCATATTGGGGATAAAACCAGGAGATCTTGAAGAAAAGAAAAAATTACCATTGTTCACCCCTGAACTCATTTGCTCTGTGTATTTTCACATTGAAGAGGAATTAAAATATGAAATCATTGAGGGAGACTCTTTACTAGACTTTTCTTTCTCTGGTTTTATTGAAACTCAATTGTTTTCTGACCTATCTTATGTTGTAGAAAAAAATGAGAATGTTTGTTACTGTCCCTGGATGAAAAATATGGATAAATGAATGAAATTCAGTTTGGAGATGGAATGGAAGAACCATTATGAATATCCACTAAAAGTGAAGAGGGAGTTAGAAAAGACAACCAATTGATCATTGAGAAATCCTTTCATTAAATGAGATGATAAGCTAGTCTCTAGAGTAACCAATGCACCATCAGTAGGGTTACCATGAGTGTTAAATGATGAAGAGAAGATGGTTGTTACACTTCTTACCATCATAATTCTAGAATAATTCAAAGTGGCAGTACACTTGCATGAACAACTAGAACATCAACCAGAAATAATTAAGGGATATTTTTCTTACCTTGATCAAATTTCAGTCAAATTTTTATGAATTTCATTATGAATTACCTATTTATACTTTTTCTAATTCAAAAATACTTTAACCTGACAAGACTAATGAAGAACAAAATTTGAATGATGAACTTTTAATATATCTGTGGAAATATTCTTTGGAAGAAGATACTCCAATGGTTGGAAAACCTCGAATAGACAAGATAAAGATGTCCCAAGACCTATGAAGAATAAATTACCCCCTCAACATCACACAAAACATCATTTGGGGGAGACAAAATAACATAAAAATAAGTCCCAATGGTCCCTCATGAAGAAACAGAAGCATTTTCTGCATATAGAGGGAGATATTTTGATTTAAACTCAACTTGTTTTCATTTTATTTAATTTGAATTATTTACTGACTCTCCCTTTGATGAATACTGTGAAGTAAACTTAATAGATCTTCCATTGTAAGATGAAGAGGCTTTAACTGTTATGGAAGAACCTGTGGATACCCCATTAATTCTCCCCCACCCCCACTTTGTTAGATACATCACAATGCTTGGATGGTGGACATGCAATAATCTATCAACAAGGACCTCTAAGTAGAAGTAGGGTAGAGTAGCTCCAAAAGAAACCAAATGTGGTGGTTCCAATCATAGAAAACCCGTAATCATATGGATTCAATATTACCACAATACTTTTCAGCCATGGATAATAAAACTATATCCCCTCTTGGGAAGGATACCCCAGTATTCTCCTCCCTTCTTTTTTCCATTCTCTTTTAAAAAAAATTGTGTTTAATTTTGTTTTTCTATAGGTTTTCCTAAATGTATAGAACTTAGGAGGCTATATCAAGGATATATACAATCATATAAACCCTATATTATGATGGATTGGGGATTACCACAAGATTATCTAGCCATAGATAGTATAAATACAACCCCTTCTGAGAATGATACACCAAGATTCTCCTCCCCCTTTTTCATTTGTGTTTTAATAAAAAATTTATTTGTTTAATTCTATTTTTATATAGGTCTTTTCTAAATGGATATAACATAAGAGGTTATCCTAGGGATATCTAAAAGAACCCATGAGAGAGCTTACCTTAAACCATCTAGATAAATAACACTAGGTTGTGTCTATTATTTTTCAATGTTTATTCACTGCAATTTGATGTATTCGCTTGGAATCTAAATGTGCAGTGTTGAATAAGTGTGTGGGAATATATTAAAACATTTTTTAGAATAGTTTTAAATTATTTTTAAGAACTACTTTTTTTATAATCTATAAATAAAAATATTTTTGTTGTTTTAGGTGAATTAATTATGAAAAAAATACCATAAAAGAGATAAAATACACAAAAAGGAAAAAAAATATTATGTTTGTAAATATCATACATACTTTTGTATAATTTTATTTTGTTTTTTTAAATTTTTCTTTGAACTATAATTTTTTCTTTCTTAGTTTGAAAATACCATATTAAATTCGAAGAATTCATTGGTTCTAAAATTGTAATACGTAAATGATTGTTGAGTGAATTGGTCAATATTTTCCTGGAAATTTGATTTTTAAACTACGAAAAAGGAAGTATGAGTGAAAAGTTATTTATGGAATCAGAATTATAACTTGAATTCATTGAATTTTTTTAACTTAATCTATGGAAACTTGGCCTCTATAAAAAAATAACACTCTAGGGATCCAACTCAAAATAAATTGATATATATCTTTTGAACAAAGAGTAAAACGAGCAATTGAGATCGCACGATGAATCTCAAAGACAATAGTCACTGGGTGTGAGTAAAACCCTCTGTAGATATTTCACTAAGTGCTCTCGAAAAGTGTTTTACACATTCATTTAGGTGAGGGGAATATTGAACCCAGATGAAGAAGGGGACAATTGAATTATAAGAAATTCATTTGAGTTGTGTCAAGTGTAAAATTGAACTTATGAATGAGAAACATATGATAAAGGAAAAAATGAAGTGATTTTTATTATAACTTTGATTCCACTTAAATATAATTTTATCCACTCATGGACTTATAAATTTGATTGAATTGAAGTGATGAGTGAATTAAACTCATATATGAGGCATGATAATTCAGACACTGGATAAATCTATGTTTATTTCTTCTCTGGATATATATTTAGATCTAGTTAGGAAGAACCTTGTTTTTTTAATAAATGAAATTCAATAATAAAATTGTTTGGGAGTGTCATAGTTCAATTGTGGGGGGTGATGTGAGCTAAAAATTTCAATATTTTTTTCTGTTATCCATTGAAAATACTTATAATTTTTTCCAAACCCTGAGGAATTTTTTTTATTTTTGTTGACATTGAAAATTATCAAACTTAATTAATAAATGAATCAATTATTGTTTTTTAAAGATTTATTCATTTTTCTATAAATTACAAAGATAACAATTTTTTTAAATTGAAATTAAAATTTAAAAAAATGACTATAAATTTTTTATTTACAATTCAGATTATAGTGATAATTTTTTATTATGAGAATTCATATTGTTTTTGAAAAAAATAGATTTTAAATTAATTGATTTATATGAATTTGATATGAATTGTCAATTATTTGGTTGAAGGTTGAAATTCTAATTTTTATTTTTTTACTAAAATTAATTGAAAAAAAATGTTTCACTAAAGAAAAATGCTCTTGAAATGCCTGTTGGAAATGTAATAGTCTCAAAGCGACCACATGAAGGATGTACAGTCACTTAAGAGACTGTACTTGAAAATTGAACAGAAGTGTAATTTCCTAGTGACCATAAGAATAAAATTTTACTAACAATGTACGTTGAATACACATGATTGTGCTTAAAAAATTGTTGAACAAATTGTATGCTCATGTCCACTTCCACCAACCTATCAGGGGTGTTTCTCTAAAGCTACCACATATGTTGTAAAAGTGGGTGCCCTATACCCAAATATTCAGTACTTTTGAGTACCATATCATGTGTACAATTAGCTATGCATGATTTATTCTTACCAATATAGTGCAGACATTTATATGTTAACTATCTAATTGTAATTTCCATAGATTATTTGTCAAATCAAAAATTATTGCAGATCCAAGCTATTATGAGAATCTCAAGAAGGTCTTATGGTCTAGATACATCTTACTGACTGGGCACAGTAGATGATTAACTATCAGGTGTTGGGGGATCATAAGCATTGAGACTTATTCTCATGAAATTCACACATGGTGATCTCTAGTAGTGAGATCATGAGAACAACCCCCTCCCCCCAATAGGAACACCGCTTGTTTTGGGTGTGATTAGATGTTCCTATCTACGGACATTTGTAATGGTATCCTCAATTCATATCATTACCAATGTGTACTATATAATCGTGTACATTGATGCAAGGTAAAAACCATGATAATGGAATTATGGTGAGGTAGTTTGTGTTGGGTACATCATTGATGGTAGGACATTGGTTGAATGGTCAAGAAGAGATTTGTTGCTTCTAGGTTTAGGAATTTACATATCTTCGACCATGTTAACAAGGATAGTAGTACAATTAAAAATCCATGGCCATGGTCGTCTAATGTAAATCCAACCAGTTAAATCAAAAAATAATAAATCAATAAAAAGACAATGATTAGGGTGTGTGTCATACTTTATAAGATATTAAAGGCAAAGAGATTATATTACACACCGCATGTTCATAGGTTGGTTGTCGTTGTTGTGACTATCCTTATCACTTTAGGGGCTATGATTGGTTGCAATATCCTTCTCTTAGTCTATAAATATTATTCATTTTTATTTAGGTAAGGGCCTAGATGGTCACACACAATAGCACATTCAAGAATCTTCCCTATTTAGTTGAATAGTAGTTTTGGACATGGTGGGCCCCACCACCAGGGTCCAGTATTTTTCCAAAGATAAAAAATAACTAAAGAATAAATAAATTCATATTTTCAAGTTAAGAATAATTGGAATTGAATTTATTTATTAAATTTATATACATGTTTTAAAGTAAATATATGAAAATATTAATTAAACGAATATTAGTTTATAATATTGAATATTCATTTAATATTTTTGGGAATGATGAGTTGAGTTAATGGCTCAGTCATTATCATGTAATATATTTATTGTATTACAAGGATGGGAAGATAATATTAATGTCTTGTTATAGTAGTCATTTTATTGAAATAAATATTCATGTTTTGGGATTTTATTCCCTATATTTTTGTTTCACTATAAATAGATGAGGAGAGCCTCTTACCAGGTACTACTCATTGCCTCTCTCTATACTATTATCTCTCCCACATTCTAGAGAGAGGGATCTGGATATAGAAGCTTAGATCTATCTCTCTCTCAATCATTACAAGCATGGTGATGTGGTGATCATCAAAGTGTCGAAGGCGTTGTTGGATCTCCGTACTAGCACATGGAATTTGATGATCGATGCTCCCGTAGTTTCTTGAAGTAAATGTAGATGATCAAGAGGAATTTAGATTCATATTCTTCTAAAATCAATCTCATATGATGAGTAGACATCATGCGTGGATTCAGATCTAAACCAGTTATTTTATGGTTTTAATTTTGTGCTTAAAACTCTTCACGTGTGATCCTCAACTTAAACTGGGTAGTGATTCCCCGACGTCGATGAGTTCATATTGATAATTGGTGGAAATTGTTTAAAATATCATATTTCAGGGCTTCCGTTGTGTGCTCATCACCTTCAATTGGTATTAGAGCATTTCATGAAAATTTTAAGCTAAAGAAAAATTAAATTTGCATTAAAATTAATAGATGACATAATTTCGGTCCCAACACTACAAAAATGTTTCCAATATGTTTTTAGATAACAAATTTTAAATAATTAGAAGTTATAAATGCGGATTAAGGTTACTTTTTGAGGCTTAAATCGAAGTTATAATACTCGTTCACTGGTCGCAAATCCTATTGGAACTGTCCAGCTACATGGTAGGTGGCCGGTGCACCTACCTCACCAACCAAGGACTTCAAACATGGTTGCTGCACATGCAGCCCCTATTTTTTGTAGCCATGGGAGAAGTCCATGGTAGGTGGAGGATTGCTGGGAGTTGTGTCAAACTTGACACCTCCTTCCATGGCTATTTAAGGAGGTCCAAGGGAGCTTCTTTCAAATTAAATCTGAGCCAAGAGAGCCCTTCTATCCAAGAGATCCTTGAGAGCTCCATGTGAGAGAGGTGTAGAGAGAAGTTTTTTTAATCTTTGTTCACATTAAAATAAAGCCCATTTTATTCCATTTTCTTTCTCTATTATCTCTCTTTGTGGTCAAAAACCACAAAAAGTGGTATCTGAGGTGGTTCCGGTGAAATGGTGATGAGCGGTGGAAATTTTCTGGTGACCAGAAAATTCAAGTTGCCTGAAATTGTGTTTTGATGGCATATTATGAAAGCCTCTATAGAGATTATTCCAATAGCACAAATGGAATTGAAAACGAAGCTAAAACAAGCTTCCTAGGCCCAGTTAAAGTTTGGTCAAACTTTGGGTGCTACAATACCCCCTTATCGGAGAAGAAGGTACTGTTCTGGCGCTGGTGACACTTCCAGCGAGTTTTCGGCAGCTGCTCTGGTGTGCCACGTCATCACCACGTCATCAACACGTCATCGCTATGTCATCAGAAAATCTTGGCTGTTGATACTATTTAGAACATAACATGATCAATTGATATCTGATTTCAAAGATCCAAGAGTTGATTCCACAATTTTTTTCTATTCCAGACGCATCAGTGAGCTTTATTTTTTTCAGTTTCTGCACCAATTTTTGTAGAATTGAAATTCCATAGAGGGACCATACACGGGAGGTGGTCGAGGTTCCGGAAACAGATGTCAAATAAAGAATAGAGGAATACCTACAAATGGAAGGATTCCAACATACAAATGTTACCATTGTGGCATGTAGGGACACATGAAGAAGAACTACCAAAAGTTGTTACAAGAAAAGGGTCAAAGTAGCAACCAACAAAGAATAAATAGAGATGCGCACGTGATAGTCTTCAGAGAAATCATTCTTTACTCCAAAGATGAAGAAGAGACGTGATTTCATACATAAGTCCAAGACACAGAATGGGTGGTCAATACTACATCATCGTACCACGTCACGCCGCATCGTGAGTATTTCTTGACTTATCAAGCTGGTGACTTTGGTGAAGTCAAGATGGGGAATACCAGTTTGGCGGAGATTGTTGGCATGGGTGATATCCAAGTCAAGAAAAATGTTGGATACACAATCACCCAGAAGGATGTTCAACATGTTCCAAGCCTTCAGCTCAACCTGTTATCAGGTATAGCCTTTGATCGACAAGGCTATGACAACATCTTCAGCAATGGAGCATGGAAGATGACAAAAGGATCCATCATCATTTCCTGAGGACACATATGTGGTACATTGTACAAAACTCATGTGAAGATATGTGCAGACAGACTCAACATAGTGTAAGGAGAAATGACATCCAATATGTGGCATAGAAGGCTCAGTCACATGAGTTAAAAAGGGTTATCTACCCTAACGAATAATAAGTACATCAATATTTATAAAGATGCATCACTTAATACTTGTAAATACTTTTTGTATGGGAATCATCATAGAGTCTCATTCAATACTGCTTCATCACGGAGATCAAAGTTGTTGGATCTGGTGTACTCTGATGTATGCAGACCCATGGAGGTGGATACACTCAGAGGTAACAAATATTTTCTATCCTTTATTGATGATGCATCTCGAAGGGTGTGGGTGTTCTTCTTACGAACGAAGGATAAAGTACTGGAATACTTCAAGATGTTCCACGCCATGGTGGAGCGTGAAACTGGAAGGAAGCTGAAGTTTCTTCACTCAGACAATGGAGGAGAGTACACATCCAGGGAATTTGATTCCTATTGCATGAGTCATGACATCCGACATGAGAGGACGGTCCCTCGCACCCCAAAACACAATGGAGTTGCAGAAAGGATGAACAGAACCATCATGGAGAAGGTCAGAAGCATGATGAGTTTGTCTAAGCTCTCTAAGCCATTCTGGGGAGAAGCTGTTCAGGTTGCATGCTACCTCATCAACCGATCACCATCAGTCCCACTAAATTTTGAGATTCCATAGAAGAGATGGTATGATAAACATCCCTCTTACTCTCATTTACAAGTATTTGGATGTTTTTCATTTTCACATGTATCTAAGGAGCTCAGGCAGAAGCTAGACGAGAGATATAATCCATCCATCTTCATCATCTATGAAGATGAGGAGTTCAGATACAAGCTTTGGGACCCAAAGGAGAAAAATGTGATTAGAAGCAGAGATGTCGTGTTCCATGAGAACCAGATGATCGAGGACATTAAAAATCTTAGAATTTATTGAAGGGAAAGTGTCGATGACTCAATTCATGATCCAAAACCTATACCAGCACCACCTCTCATTGAAGAGGAGGATGTGCAAGAAGACTCAGCAATAGTAGACTAGGATGCAGTAGAAGAGGATATTGAATAGGGGAGACTCAATCCTTTCCATAAGAAGTTTAATAACCATCACAGGATCTAGGTGATGTTGTACCTCCTGAACCTAACATTTCACAGGTTCAAAGATCTTCACGAGGAAGTATTCCATCAAAAAATTATTCGAAGTTAGATTACCTATTGCTGACTGATAAGGGAGAGCCGAAAGGATACCAAGAAGCATTGTCTCATCCCAAAAAACACAAGTGGCTGCATGCAATGGAGGATGATATGGAGTCATTGATGAAGAACCAAACATATTATTCGGTGGAATTACCCAAAGGTAAGAAGGAACTAACGAACAAATGGGTATTCAGGATGAAGAAGGATGGTGGAAAAAGGGAGGTCAATCACAAATCTTGGTTAGTTGTCAAGGGATTACTTCAGAAGAAAGGAGTTGACTTAGAAGAGATTTTTTTACCCGTGGTGAAGATGACTTCAATCCGAGTCATTTTCGGATTAGTGGATAGCTTGGACTTGGATCTTGCACATATGGACATGAAGAAAAACTTTATCCATAGTGATCTCTCCGAGGAGATCTATATGAAGCGGCCTAAAGGATTTGCTGTTTCAGGACAAAAAAACACGTCTGCAAATTGAAGAACAGCTTGTATGGACTGAAACTGGCTCCCAGGCAGTGGTATATGAAGTTTGACTCATTCATGGTGAGTCATCACTACAAGTGGACACAAGAAGACCAGTGTGTCTACATCCATAGATTTCATTATGGTAACTTTGTTGACCTTCTATTTTATGTTGATGAAATGTTGATCACTGGGAAGGATGCAGCGAAGATTATCCAGTTGAAGAAGGATTTATCCAAGTCTTTTGATATGAAAGACATGAGAGCAGCTCAACAAATTTTGGGGATGTAGATCATTTGTGACAGAAAGAGGAAGTTGTTATGACTATATCAGGAGAATTATGTTGAATGTGTTCTAAAAAACTTCAACATGGACAAAGCCAAACCAATGAGCATTTCTCTTCCCAGTCATTTGAAGTTGAGCGAGAGTTCATGCCCGTCGTCCAAGGAAAAATTCGAGGTGATGGAGATGATTCCATACTACTTGGTAGTTGGAAGCTTGATGTACACTATGGTGAGTACGAGACCTAACATTGCCCATGCAGTGGAAATCGTGAGCCGATTTCTCTCTAATCCTGGGAAGAAGCACTGGGATGCAGTCAAGTGAATGTTGAGGTATCTTAAAGCTACTTAAAAGTTATGTTTGTGCTATTGGGAAGCTAAACCTATCTTAGAGGGATATAAAAACACAAATATGGCTAGAGATCCTGATAATAGGAAGTCTACATCAGGATACATCTATACTTTTGTAGGAGTTGTATCATGGTAGTCAAGGTTGTAGAAGTGCGTCGCTTTATCCACGACGGAAGAAGAGTACATTGCTGCTTCGGAAGCTGGAAAGGAGATGTTGTGGATAAATAATTATCTCCAAGAGATCGGATTCATCCAGAAGGAGTACATGGTTCATTGTGATAGTCAAAGTGTTGTGTAATTGAGAAAGAACTCTATGTACCATTTCTGGACAAAGTACATCAACATTCGCTATCATTGGATACGCGAAGTGATGGATCAACAGCTGCTAAGACTTGTAAAAATCCACAAAAAGGAAAACCTGATGGATATGTTGACAAAGGTGGTTACTCAAGAGAAGCTATACCTTTGTATATGATTCATCGGATTGTAGCTAGAGGAGGAGAATTTTTGGAACTGTCCAGCTGTATGGTAGGTGGCTGGTGCACCTACCTCACCAACCAAGGACTTCAAACATGGATGTTGCACATGCAGTCCCTATTTAATTTAGTCATGGGAGAAGTCCATGGTAGGTGGAGGACTGGTGGGAGTTGTGTCAAACTTGACACCTCCCACCGTGGCTATTTAAGGATGGCCAAGGGAGCTTCCTTCAAATTAAATCCGAGACAAGAGAGATTTTCTATCCTAGAGAGCCTTGAGAGCTCCATCTGAGAGAGGTGTAGAGAGAAGTTTTTGTAAGCTTTGTTTGCGTTGAAATAAAGCCTATTTTATTCCATTTTATTTCTCTATTATCTTTCTTCATGGTCAGCAAACCACAAAAAAATCCAATGGACACCGGAATTCTGATGAACAGAATTGGATTTTTTGGCCAACATTATTTTCCACACATTTTTAGAAAATATGATATTATTATGTTATTATTATTATTATACTAAGGTTTTTTTGGGTGTATTGACCATCCCGATCAATACAAAAAAATATTCATTGGGTTGAAACCTTTTTAATTTATCAAAATCTTCTTTAAAACAAGGTGGAAGATTTATTTTTGGTGGACCACCACCCCTTTTCTGGTCCCCTTTCTCCCACAGCCTAGCTGGTCTTATCCAAGGCCTGACGAACCTTGGTTTTCCCTCCTTTATGTTGGGGAAGCAGAGGGTCGTGGTGATCAAAAAAACACAAACGAGGAATAAAAATGGATCAACGCAATAGATTTACATGGTTTGATAGTGATGCCTACTTCCACGGGAGAAGAGGGGGGGTTTCTATTACTCTTCGGATAATAACGTCAGAGGATCGCCACTGGTTATATCTTACAAACAAATGGGATTGATTCCCATTTTAAAAAATAAGAAAAAAGATGAATTCCATGGTTGGTTTGGGGTGGTTCATCAACCCTTGAAATCTTCCACGCCACCTGTTAAGTCTTTGGTGTCGGCGGGGTTGGCTGCCAACCCATGGAGAAAACTGCTTCATGGAGTTGTCACTGACATAAACTTTTCTCCTCCCACTGAATAATCACACAAATGGGAGTGGCCCCCACAAATCTCCCCCTCACGACCAATTTGGGGTAGAATCTAGACCCACAGTCTCCATGCAGGCATCCAGCTTCTCTTTCGGTAGAACCTTCGTCATCATGTCTGTCCCATTATCATTGGTGTAGATTTTATCAACTTTCAAAAATCTTTCTTCCAACATATTACGGATCTAGTGATATCACATTTCAATGTGTTTGGACCTGTAATGAAATTTCAAGTTCTTGCTAAGATGAATAGCGATCTGAATATCAAAATATAGAATATAATTCTCCTGACTCTATCCCAGCTCCTATAAAAACTTCTTCATCCACAGCATCTCCTTGCACCCCTCAGTGACCGTGATATATTCTGATTCTATTGTGGATAAGGCAACACACTTTTGAAGTCGTGATTGTTATGATAATTATCCCCCTGTAAATGATATCAGGTAATCAGATATGGATTTCCTCGTGTCTACATCTCCAGCCATATCTGCATATGTGTATCATTCCAAAACAGGTTTGTCACTTCCAGAACATAAACAATGACTAGATGTATCTCGAAGATACATTAATAACCATTTGATTTTTGTCCAGTGATCCTTTCTTGGATCTGATAAGAACCTGCTCACAATGCCAACATCATGAGCAATATCTGGTCTGGTGCACACCATGGCATACATAAGACTACCAACTGGTAACTGATATGGAACTATTTGCATATCTACTTTCTCTTATTCAGTTGATGGACTATGACTTTTCGTGAGCCTAAAATGACTTGCAAGTGGAGTGATAACTGGTTTTGCCTTGCCCATGTTGAATCTTTCCAGAACTTTCTCAATGTACCTCTCTTGAGATAGCCAAATCTTGTGATTCCTCCTGTCATGAGTAATCGTCATACCAAGAATCTAAGTAGCATCTCCTAAGTCCTTCATTTCAAAAGAATTTTTCAACTCCTTCTTCAACCTTTTAGTATTTGTGATATCTCTACTAATAATCAACATATCATCAACATAAATCAATATGATAATGAAATAACCCTCATCAAACTGTTTGATAAAAACACAATGATCAACAGTTGTCCTCCTGTACTCATTTTTCTCCATGAATAAGTCGAATTTTTTGTACCACTACCTCAATGCCTGTTTCGGACCATATAAACTTTTCTTAAGCTTTCATACTAGGTTTTCTTTCCCTTTCACCTGAAATCCCTCTGTATTATCCATGTATATCTCCTCCTCAAGGTCAACATGTAAGAATGTTTTCTTTTCATCCAGTTGTTGAACCTCCAGGTTCAGACTAGCCACCAATCCAAGAACAACTCTAATAGAAGACATTTTAACCACAGGAGAAAAAATTTCATCAAAGTCAATACCTTTATTTTGACAAAATCTATTCACAACCATTCTGTCTCTATAGCGTTGTTGTGAGCTGCCATCTTCTCCTTTTATTATATACACCAACTTGTTCTTGAGTGCCTTCTTTCCGTGTGGTGATTCTACCAAATCAAATGTACGGTTCTTGTGCAAGGATCTCATATTCTCTTTCATGGCTTTCTTCCATTACATCTTCTTTTGAATCTTTATCACATAATCATAACTTTATGGCTCTCCCCCGTTAGTGAGCATCACATACTCATTTGGTGAGTATCTATGACTCGGTTGTCATTCTCTAGTGGATCTTATCAACTGTGCTTCAGGGGGAATCTGTTCTAGAATATCATATGATGAAGACATATCAGCAGATGGAGACATATTACCTGGTAGTGATGTATCATCAATGTCACGTATCTCTCTCATGATAGTTGGTACTGATGGTGGTGATACTGGTTCTAGACTGACTGGAATTTCCTCAGGATATGACTTCTCTTCACTTTCTGTCTTCTCACTTCAATCATCTAATCCTCAAGAACCACCACATCTCTGATTCTGAAGATCCTCCTACTTATAGGATCCCAGAGTTGGTATCAAAACTCTTCATGACCGTATCCCAAAAATATACATTGTTTTCCTTTTCCATCCATCTTTTCCCGCTCATATTTTGGGATGTGAACAAATGCCCTACAGCCAAATACTCTTAAGTGTTTTTATGAAACATCTTTACCTATCCAGAAACTTTCTGGAACATCATAGTTCATTGGAACTAATGGAGAAAGGTTGATAAGATCAACTGCAGTCATCATTGCCTCCCCCCAAAAGGTGTTTGGAAGCTTTTGATTTGAGATAATACATCTGATTCTCTCACAAGTTGTTTTGTTCATCCTCTCAATAATATCGTTATGTCGAGGCGTCTTCGGTACTAATTTTTCCATCCTAATGCCGAAACTCCTACAGTACTCTCCAAATGGACCATTGTACTCTCCTCCATTGTCTACCTACACACACTTTAACCGCCTGCCTGTTTCTCTTTCCACATTCACATGAAACTGCTTTAAAACATCCTGCACATGATCTTTAGTTTTCAAATCAAAGGCCCATACTTTTATGGAATAATGATCTATTAAGGTAAAAAAATAAATATCACCTCCCATAGTCTTGATTCTCATCATATAGACATCAGTTTGAATTAAATATAAAACATTTTCTTTTATAGACGGTATATAACCATGAAATGATACTCTGTGTTGTTTTCCCAAGATGCATTCAACACAAGTATCCAGATATGTACCTTTTATTCCTGGAAAGAGATCTTTCCTGGAAATCATTCTGATTCCTCTTTCACTCAGTTGACCCATCCACCTATGCCAAACTTCTATAGGTACATCTTTTCTGGCTACATTTACTCTCCTCCACACGGTCTTGCATCAGTGAGATAAAGAGAAGTATCTTTCTTTCCTTTAGCAATTACCATGTTACCTTTGGTAAGCTTCCATTTCTCACCACTGAAGAAACTAACATATCCCTCGTCATCGAGCATTCTAGTGGATATTAGATTGATGCGAATATCAGGAACATGACTCACATCCTTCAGAAATAACCTATACCCAACATTAGTTTCCAAAAAAATATTACCAATACCAGTGATTTTGGATGCTTCATAATTTACCATCTTCACATGTCTGAAACTCCCTGAGTGGTAAGATGAGAATAAATCTCTTCTGGTAGTGACATGGTAAGAGGTTCCAGAATTGATCACCCATGTCGAGTCTTGGCTTGCAAGACTGACCTGATTGTCTTCTTGAATAATAACGATTTCATCATTGACAACTGCTGCATCGTTATTTTGTGTCTTACCTTTCTGATTCCTCTACTCTGCCTTCAACCTTCTACACTCCCGGATGAAGTGTCCAGGACTGCCACACTGGTGGCACTTCATGTCATATCTTGATCGATATTTCGATCACTTTTTCCTTTGGATAATTTGGTCATGGGGTTCTCTTCCTCTGCTTCTTCCCTGCTATTTTTATTTCCCTTGTCTTTCAGTGACAAGAGCCACTGATTCAGGTGTATGTCCCTCATCTTTTATTCTGGACTCTTCATTCAACATTCTATCTTTACCATCTCTATGGTGAGAGTTCCATATGGAGTAGAATTGCTGACCGACACAACTAATGTGTCCCATGTCTTCAGTAAAGAACTCAACATCAACAGTGCCTGCAACTCACCATCAATCATTATTTTCATAGAATTCAGCTAATCAACAGTACCTCAGAACTCGCTCATGTGCTATGATACATTGGTCTCATCTTTGTATTTCAATTTGACAAGACGACATATCAGGTTTTCTTTGTTTTGAACAGTTGTCCTCGCATACATCTTTTCCAATTTTCGTCAAAGAACGAAGGTGTCGTGTTCACTGACAAAATTTTGGAAGATGCTCTTGTCAATCCACTGTCTGATTTGGGTAGCGCACTTCCAGTTGAGTACGACCCACTCTGCAACAACTGGCAGGGTACTGGCTGACGTCTTCTCTTCAAGTTTACTGCTTATTGAAGTTTCCTCCACTTTCACTACAACAGGCTTAGTGGTTTCTACTATAGGCTCCCATAAATCTTTAATATACCAAAGGTCCTACATTTCCGGTTTCTAGATGGAATAATTAAACACAGTGAGTTTAATCATATTACTAGTATTTTATTCCATTTCAAGAGTGAAAATTTTGAAAATCTAACAAAACAGATGTGTCCGGAACGGTCTAAATGCCTGGAATTGACTCCAAAATTGCTGAAAACGGGCTCTGATTGGTCGAGTTATGGCCAAAACAGTTTCAACGGCCTGGATTGACTACTGACATGACGCTGACATGGCGTGCCAGAAAAGTGGCTGGAAAGTCACTGGGAAAATCGCCGGAAATTATCCGGTGGCATGAATAGTGCCATATTCTCCGTCAATGGGTTACTGTAGCACCCGCGGTTTGACCAAAATTTGACCGGCATTATCTCCTTTATTTCACCTTCATTTTTTGATGCCCCTTGAACCATTGGAATCGTCTCTCCTTGATCTTCACAAATTTGGGCTCGAAAAAATTTTCCGAGCAACTTCAATTTTCCGGTCGCTGGAAAATTTCACTGTCGTATCCCCAAACCCTCGGATACCACTTTTTTGGGGCAGCGGAGTGTCGTGGCGATCAAAAACACAAAAACAAGGAATAAAAATGGATCAACACAATAGATTTATGTGGTTCTACAGTGATGCCTACATCCATGGGAGAAGAGGGGGCCAATTTCTATTACTCTCTGGATAATAACGTCAGGGGATCACCATTGGTTACAGGTTACAAAAAATGGGATTGATTCCCATTTTAAAGAAGAAGGAAAAATATGCAGTGCATGGTTGGTTTGGGGTGGTTCATCAACCCTTCAAATATTCCACGCCACCTGCTGAGTCTTTGGTGTAGGCTGGGTTGGTTGCAAACCCATAGAAAAAACTGACGCATAGAGTTGTCGTGGAAAGAAACTTTTTTCCTCCCGCTGAATAATCCCACAAATGGGAGTGGCCCCCACACTTTATGTGTCAGAACTCGAGCACCATCGATCCACCCATCTACCGACTGGTCATTCCCTCTTTAAACGTCAGGTGACCACCCACCGCGGTGAGATCTTCTTGGCCACCCCTTCATCATGTCAGCCTGATACCCCATTGGTATCCCTCGTTGAGCATCCCCGTTGCCCCATGGACATCCCCTCTAGCCTCCCTACAAAGACAGACCCACGAGATCCCATCGCCACCTACCGCGATGAGCTCCACTGCTTCTTTGTTCAAACGAACCCGCCTGTAAACTGCTTCTTCCATGTCTCCCTAGATCTAGGCTTGACCAGCCACCTGTCGGTTCCTCAGAACGGGCGCCGCACCTCGTATCCAACCACCATGTAGCCAAGGGCACCACATAGACGGTCCTCCTCCGGCTTCACCAAGATCTGGTCCCAGATACCCTCCTTGTCGGTTCCATGGAACCGCCACCCCATGGATCCACTGGTTGACACCCTTGCCCATGTTGGTCATCTCCACCCCGAAACAGGCTTACCCAACCCATATTTCCCCTCCACGGGTCATCACAATCCGGAATGGGCTTGTGTAGGTTTGGTTTGATGTGCACAATCCCTGCCCGGAGTTTTCAAGGCCCGGTTATTTCTAATATAATCAAAAATTAATTAATTTATATTTGGTTGAAAATTAAATTAATCTAATATAAATATTTTGTTTAAAATTTTAATTTTATTAATTATGGATTAAATTAACTTAATTTGATGTTAAATTAATGTAATTTATTAATTTATTTTTTGGTTTTAAAATTAAATTAATTAATGGGATCGAACAATGTATTTATTGAATTAAAAATATAGTCATATGTATTTTTAATTCAATAAAATTCCCTAGAATATATTTTAATGAAAGTTTAATTTTTAATTATTTATTTATTATAAATACGCAAGTTTAAAGCATATTAAACTGATCACGAGCCCTTGGACTGACTATTGCATGTTTTTTTAATTTTTTATTTATTTAATTAATTATTTAATGGTTTTATAATATTAAATTTTATTTTATGGAGATTTTTGAATCGTCTAAGTCATTATGTGTATAAGGGTCTGCATGCCCATTTTCAGAGATTTATTTTACACTCCCTAGTTCCCCTCACCTACATGCAAGTATAGTTGTATAATGACGAGATGAGCAGTGACGCACTTTGTGCCATGTTATGGCGATGCACCAGACAGAAGCTTGATGCATTTGATGAGAGGTGTTGCAACTCGAGTAGTAAGTGATGTGACTCGATGTATATTCTCCTAAGGTCTATGATGATCCATTATTCACTAAATGGATCAACCATTAGATTCAAATCATGACCAATTCATCATTTTATTTTTCATGGTTTATTATTTTTGTTAATGTGTAGTTTACGCGCGGTCACATAGAATAATAAAAAACTATGCTAAGATAAAATGAACATGTGAAGCGATGAATATTTTCTTTTGCATGGATAGTTGTGAGTGTGATCACATAGTACATGATTATGAAATAGAAAATGATTTCTTTCTTCACTTAAAAAATAATAAAACCATCAATGAAATATTAAGTCATAACCACCATCCATTATTAAAATTTGGACAAAACTGAGTGTTTGGGGTGCTCATCATGCCATAGATGAGGGTTTCTCTTACTTTCAGGGAGTTCTTATGAGAGTGGTGGATTGAAATAACTAATTTGGTTGTAAGGATTAGTCATACCTAACTTTCTATCAGTTTAGAGGCAAACAATGAGTAAATGAATTTATGCTTTAGAAGTTGGGACTTCACTCAACAAATAATATTGGACAAAGTAAATGTCCACACTTGCATGAATTTTAATGTGTAGTACATGCGTTTTTGCACAATACTACAATATAGGAAATTCAAGGTGTTAGTGTCCACAGTACATGTTGAACTACCTCAAGAAGCGAAGGAGAAAAATTTTCTTACAGGAGACTCATGTAAATAGAATATGATGGTTAATTCATAATGATATCATCAACATCTGATTTTAGTTGTGGTAACTACATCAAGAAATGATGATATAACATGTAGTATCATCTCCAAGTTGTTTTCAAGGAGAAAGTAAAGAAAATATATGAATAGGAAATGATTACACTGGATCTGTGTAAATTGAAAGGTGGATTATGTTCTTTCAATTCATCCTATTTCAATATCATCATCACCCATTTACTCAAGTATCATTTTAGGTTACAAAAAAAAAGTATTGAGTAAACTCTTTATTAACTATACAGGTATGTTTTTTCAAGAAATAAGAATATAAAATATAGTTTAATCTAATTCTTATGGAGAAAAAATTGAAAGGAAAGGAAAAAAGACCAGTGGGAAGTAAACCCAGAAGCACATTCACATTGTCCTTCAATAAAAGAGGTATAAACAGGAGGTTATTTGAATTTCATATTATAAAATAAAACTTTGGATGTTTAATCGTAATAAACTGAATTAAGTAAGAATGTTACCACATCTACTTCAGGTACATTTATCAATGTAAGGTTTTAGTTTTACTTCTTGGGAATTCAATACAATTTGCATATCACATATGTGTATTTGAATACATTAACCAAGTAAGTATGGAAACATTATCAGAAGTAAGGTATATTCTCCAAGCGGCTGAGAAAGGGTGATTCCAAAGTTAGCGGTGATAAATATACAACTTCTATATTTCCAAGTGAATGATTCTTGTTGAACTATTATTGAGTATAACCAAAAATATTTATCTCACTTTCCCTTTTGACACTATGAGACATTATTCTAGGTTTAGGAATGAATGTTGTTTATGGTTTATAATACCCAACTAATGGATCAGTAATACATGAATCATAAGCAATTCCCAATGAATATAAAATATAAGAATCATATACCCAGTTGTGGCAAGAAATATTTTCAATCAAAACTAAAAGTATACATTCATAATATACCCATTTTGGTATTTAGGATTGGTAAAGCTAAATACCTTAGATATTTTTTTTAAAAGGTTGGGGCCAAAACCTCATTTATTATTAAATCAAAGCAAATAGCTCTTTTTAACTGGGTAGAGGTAGACCCATTACATAGCCCGAAGGCCTAGTGGGCATTTAGCCCATTATATGGCCTGTAGATGGCCCAAGGCCCATTCTGTGAATAGTACTACTACAGTACCACCTACTACAGTACCACACAGTTCCCACCGCTGCTAGAGTACCCCCTGCCACTGCTACAGTGACCTGTCATCGCTACAGTGCCCGTTGTTGCTACAGTTCCCACTGTTGCTATAGTTTTCCACTACTGCAGTACACTACAGTACTGCTACAGTCTACGCCCAATGGGTTTTGAACCCCCCTTTTTCATGTAGGATTACGGGGTGCTTACCACTAAGCCAAAACCCAACTACACAAATGTTTTCTAAATAACTGAAGTATTATTGATGTATTTAGTTTGGAAAAAAACCTTTAGAAAAAAATGCATGCCACAAAGATTTCTGAATTAGTTCAACAAGTGAGAATGAACTATTAGAAGGGTAATCTAGAGGTATATATACTTCATTATATTCCTTGATTAAGGAATATGTATAGTGACCCGGCCTTTTCTTACATTACTATTACATCATTTAAAAGATTAACAACATAATAGTATTACACATATAGGATCCAGAGGTTTAGTGTCTTGGGAAAACTAGGACCATACATAACAAATACAACATTAACCATAAACATTTATTTAATTTCATCTTCTCTAGCTTCTTATTGGCACTTGTCCTCTCCTTAGTACATGTAGCCACATAAGGATATACATAAAAAGGTGTGATCTAGAATCCCAGTAAGAGGATAGATAAGAACAATACATCATGGGGTGAGCGTAATCCTAACATAGGCAAAAGATCATGAACATGAGAGGAGCATAAACAATAAACTTGAAATGTGGCAATGCATAAAAATGAAACATCATGTCTTAGTGGTTAACTACCACACATACTTGTGAAAAAATCTAGCATCTTGTTCACACATCATTTCACATTTACTCATGAGATTCATCACTTTACCCAATGCATTGGAGTGCTATATAATTTTGGGCGCACCTGTCACATTTAAACATTCATATTGCGCTATATAATTCCGGGCGCACCCGTCACATCATAATATTATCATTATCATGCTTGCCACATGGAACACATATCAAACATGTAAATAAATAACCCATGGAAACAAATGGGTTTCATCTTATAATAACACATTCATAAGCTTTGGGTTCCCAAAATAAAGAGGGAACAACATACTTGATACAAGAACCATCAACCTTGAATGAGAGGTAAAAGGTGAGATCTTGAAAGAAGAGTTCTTTTGGAAAACATTTTGATGGACATAAAAACCAGTGACAAACATGTATATCCCAGAAAATTAAATTAAAAGATGAACAAATGATCTTTGAGGAGTAACCATATCAAAAATGGAGTGAAAGAGGGAGAACCCGAAGGAAGAAAATTGGGTTCGAGATTTCCCATTACCTTGTACGTGAATGCCTCCTTCTCTTTAATGTCCTGTATAATGACATTATATTCATTAATTAGAAATTACAGAACCTTTTATACATTAATAGGGTTCATTCTGGTTTCATTATTTCATATTATGTTCCTTTGGATGACTTATAGAGTTTGAAAACATTGATCGGGGATGTTCGTTTTCATGGTTTTCTTGATCGGTCCACTTGTATTCTTAAATTGATGTTTGGGTAGATCATGGGTAAACTTAAAAAACTGATATTACATGTTATTAATGATATTACAGAAGTTTTAATGATTTTATAATGAGTTATATTATATCCATGTGGATGAATCATTAGATAAGAATTAAATGAAGATTATTTGGGTTAATTTGAGTGGTTTTTGGATCACAACGAACTTGTTTTAACTTTTCACTTAGTAATGTGGCCATAGGTTATTTACAGAACTTAAAATAGAACATAAAACATATAAAATATTCTGGTTCAACCATAAAAATGGTTTTATGACTAGATTTGAAGGTAGAAATGGAAGAAGAGAACATGTTGTTTTTTAAGGTGATAAATTAACACCTCATGAACAACGTTCTCTTTAATAAAATAAATGGAAGAGGGAAAGGATGTGGAGTGATATTAGAATCATAAAAAATTATAGTATATATATAATAATGGAGTTACAAAACAATTTGGATGAATATAGGTGGGGAGAGATCAATAAAGGAACTTGAACTTGAAAGGAAATTAAAGGAGAAGAGAGAGAGAAATTACCTCTAGAATCTTCCTCTTGAGATCCTCCTTAAGGAAGATAGTCTTGGTCTTTTGATGAGACCAGAAGCTTTTGGACGTGGGGGGAGGGGCTAGGAGAGATTATTGGGAATATCTTAGACAATTCTTGAAGCTTGAGAGGTGTAGTTTGTCAAGAGGAGGGGGAGGGCTTATTTATACATGAGGAGGGAGGTGTTTTTGGTATAAAATATTAAATAAAATAATATATCATAAGTTAGACTTGTAATAGTAGTTTTTTGACATCCTAAATCATATATTAATATAATAAAATTATTTTTAGGCTTTAACTCTTCTTTATAAGTCGAATTCATTAATTTATTAAAAGGAAAGTGAAAGAAAGAGAAAAAGACACTTTAAGAAATCACCTTTTGACTTTAGGCTTTGGAAAGTTCTTTTTAGGTTTGAGAATTGGATTTATTGTATTTCAAGGAAAAATTTATGAAATTTAATATGTTTTTCCCAAAACTAAAGTTCTATAATGTTTATTTCATCATTACATCATTAATGATGCAATTTAGTGTACACTGATTATGCGAAAAACTGTATTTTTTACTATTCACCTAAAAATTGAAGTATTTCAGAATAAAACCAAAAATTTACCCCTACCATTTTTCGATGTGTAGAATCCAAAAATGATATCCATTTTTCAAAAATAATTTTCTAAATATTATTAATTTAATGTCTAATTAAAATCATAATTTACTTAAAAAACAGTTTTTAAAATTAAAACTGATTTTGTAGTTCTTTCAAAAATTACGTAGGGTCTTATAAAACTATCTAAAAACTATTAGACATTGATTCAATACTTTATGAATACATTTAATGGGAATAAATATTATTTTAAATTAAATAGTTAATTATAATTAATTATTTATGACTTATAAAATACCAAAAACGTTTACTAAGGTTAAATTGTCACTTTGTAAGATGTCTAAATTTTATTTTATTATTCATAGGTAATGTTACTCTTATTTACTATTCATAAGGGTCGTATTACTATTCATAAGGGTAGGCTGATATTCATAAGGGTAGGTTACTATTCACCAAAAATTATTTTTGTTTCATTAGACTCCAAAAATCATCTTGAACACAACCTTGAATGTCGGATTTTCAAAATTCCAAACATAGAAGTGATAAAATTATGTTTAAAGGTTACTTATCACTTAGTAGTTCATTTTTTTGTGTTTTCATGTTATTTTATGACATATTTATAAGAAGGTAATTCCCATTGAAAAACTTTGGGTCATTACAATATGAATGTATGATATGTCTTGGTCATAGGATATGAGTTGCTTCGGGACGACATGCCAAAGAATATATTGACCAAGCAATCATCGATCAAGATAATGTAGTATAGAGCAATTCCTAAACACAAATCACTTTATTTACATAAAGACATTGATGTTAATGAGGACGATCGATGGTAAGTCTCACATGTTAACATTTATCAACAACATGTAGCATGGAGAAATTTCTAAATGTACATTTTATACACTAGAGTTATGATGTAAGGAGAATCAATGTTGAAAAATTGTAGAAACATCCATTATATTTTGTGACATGCTTTGAAAATAACGACGATATCCCATAACCTTATGCCAACTATAATAACTAATAGATATTATAATAGTTGTATTATGATGGAAATCCATTATGTCATAATCACTTATGTTTAGATGCAAAAAAGTTTGTTAAGATATAAACAAAATTTCATGAAGAATAAACACAACGCGCATCTAAAGTAATTATCCTAATGGTTTCATAGGATGTTACATAAATCCCTAAGATAGAAAAGTGTTAGTCAAGTGATAGACTGCATTCTATAAAATGGTGCACATCTCTACTTGAGATAGTGGGATCCAAATTGACTTGGGTTTATTCAATGCTTTAGATGCACATGTAGTTGTCATAGGAACTAGTTCCACAAGTTCATATGGAACTGGAATGTTTTAGTGACACATACTACATAGTAAGGTTAAAACCATAGTAATGGTTTTTTATTCACCATGGTTAGTGATCCATTATTCGTTGCAAAAAAAATTATATAAGCAGTATGTGGAAATTATATAAGATTGACGAGATCAATTAAAATTCAATAATGAATTCCATGTATCAAAGGGAATTATTATTTTGAATACTTCAGTGGGTATTAAAATGAGATTATACATGGATGATAAAAGTATAGTACCAATAAGGCCTGATTGGTTGTACAATGTAAATATGCCTAAATCTGTTACAATTTTAATTATCAGAGCTAATTTCTATGATCATATTATTTAGCATTGGATGTCATGACCACCAATCTTGAAAGATGCCTATACTATGCAACCAGAAAGGGATGGTCACATCACAAAATTCTAATAAAAGTAGAAAGTTATTGAAATCCAATTTAGGATTAAAGTAAGAAACATGATCATAGAATATTAATTTGGAATGAATGTTTTCCATGTGTCTACCAGAGGTCAATGGGAGCGCTAATTTTTTTCTAGTGAAATATGTTCAATAATATATGGAAAACAAATATTATTCTTATAGTTAGTCAAGACCAAGATGAAATTAATTCTCTAGTTATTGACTTAAAGTAGCAATCTAAGTTCCATGGAACATGATCTACTGGGGTAGATCTAAATGTTTCTTGGATGTAGTCAATCATATATATAGTGACATGGTATTGAAAAATAAAAGTTGGAATAATTCAGGTTAGAATTGTTGCTAGTGTCACATGGCATATATATCTCTAGGTATACATGTTCTGTACATGGGAGGAGATAAACATGGTGAGTTAAAATCCATATTATTATGCGATGGATCAGTCATGTATGACAAGATATGTACAATTAAAAATATTTCCATGATATAATTTATAGTAGGTAAATTTCAGTTCTATCCAATAGAACTGCAAGCGAATCAGTCAGAACTATTTGATTGTACTTCGGAAAGTACAAAAGATATGTACCCGGTATATGGAGAAGAAATGATACTAGTTTTTAGGGGACAAAAACTAGTATTCCTTTGGATAAATTCAATCTATTATTGTATTTAGGCTATGGTGTTGAGAGAGACAAGCTCATATGATCTAGTGGTGGCCATACTTATAAATAAAAAGTACGTTGCAGCTTCTGAGGTAGCCAAGAAGTTAAACACAACGATTTGTTCTAGTTCTTGGAATCACACCTAGTAAGAATAGGATTATCATAATGTAAATTATGATACTATTAATAGCCAATATATAAAGTTATGATAGTGTAAAAAAGGGATATGTTCATGGATATAATCTCTTGATAAGTTTTACTCGAGGGGATGAAGTTATATATAGAAGAATTACCACACGGCGGAATAATGGCAGGACCAGCAACTAAAATCATAAATCAGTAGAAACGTGATCTTAATCCTGTGAGAGGTAATAATTTTGGTTAACAAGTTGGATCTAGTGCAAGTGGTAGTGTTGTAATAGTGGGTGCCCTAGACCCAACTATTCAATACTTTTGATTACCGTATCATGTATACAGTTAGCTATGCATGATGTAATCTTACCAATATAGTGTAGAAGTTTCTATGCCCACCATTTAATGGTAATTTCCATAGATTATTTTTCATATCAAAAGGTTATAGCAGATCCCAGGCTATAATGAGAACCTTGAGATACTATGACATTAATTTTAATCAAATGTCATATGGTTAAGATACATCTTACTGACTGAGAACAATAGATGTTTGACAATTAGGTGGTGAGGGATCATAAAAATTGAGACTTTTTGTTATGAAGTTCTCACTTGGTGATATCTAGTAGTGAGATCATGAGGAAAAACTCTCCAATATAACCACCACATGTTTTGCATGTCATTGGATCTTTTTATCTATGGACATGTGTAATGGCCTCCGGACTTGAGATCATTTCCAATGTGTTCCATTTGATCGTGTACTTTGATGAAAGGTGAAAATCATGATAATAAAATCTTTGCGGTGTAGTTTGTGTTGGGTGCATCATTGTTGACATGACATTGGTTGAATGGTCAAGAAAGGATTTGTCGCTTCCAGATTAAGGAAGTTATATATCTCAGGTCATGTTGATCAAGATGGTAGTACCTTGATAAATCCATGACCATGGTCAACCAAGGTAAATACAGCCAGTTAGATCAAAAAATAATAAAGCAAGAAAATGATGATGACACAGGTCTGCATCATGATTTACGAGATATTGAAGACAAAGAGATTATATTACATAGTGCGTGTTTGTAGGCTAGTTGTCACGATTGTTACGATCTTTATCTCTTTATGGGACATGATATATTGATAGATCCCGCTCTTGGTCTATGAATAGTATTCACTACTATTGAGGTAAGGGCCTAGAGGGTCATACAGAATAGTGTATTCAATAATGTGCCCTATTTAGTTGAATATGAGTTTTGAACCTGGTGGGCCCCACCACTAGGGTCCATGATTTTTCCATGGATAAACAATATCCTAGGAATAAATAAATTCATATTATTCAAGTTAAGAATAATTTTAATTGAATTCATTTGTTAAATTTATTTACAAGTTTTAAAGTAAATAAATAAAAATATTAATTGAACGAATATTAGTTCAAAATATTCAAAGTTTATTTAATATTTGTGGGAATAAAGACTTGAGCCAATGGCTCATTTATTATCACATAATATATTTATTATATTGCAAGGACATGATAATAATATAAATGGATTAGTTCATTACTCATTTTGGGGATATAAATATTCAGGTTTCAGAAGTTTATTCCAGATATTTTTGTTTCACTATAAATTGAAGTGGAGAGCCTCCCACCATGTAATATTCACTGCCTCTCTCTCTCCTCTTCTCTCTCCCAGATTCTAGAAATAGGGGTTATGGATCCAAGAGATCAGATCGAGATCTCTCTCAAATATTGAAAACATAGCAATGCGGTGATTGTCAGAGTGTCGAAGGTGTCATCAGATCACCACGCTAGCACTCAAAATTTGACGATCAACACTCCCATACTTTCTTGAAGCATGTGTGGAAAATATAGAGGAATTCAGATTCAGATTATTCGAGTAACGGTCATCGATGATGATAATATGTATTGAATGGATTTGGATCTAAACTATCTATTTTATTGTTTTGATTTTTGTGCTTAAAACTCTTCAGATGTGATCATGGACCTAAACTGGGCAGTAATTCACCATCGCCAACGAGTTCATGTTGATCATCGGTGGAATTTTTTTAAAATCCCATATTTTAGGGCTTCCCTTTCATTCCTAGTACCTTCAATATAGTCCCTCTCCACCGTCACTTATGTGAATGTGGATAACCTATTGCACCCGCAACCTACCATCACCCTCACCCTCATCCTCCTCATTACCTAGAACCCCTAAAGGCTCTCATCCCAGCCATTGAAAATCCCAAGCTTACTGAGAAGAAGTTTCTCAATTGGTTGATAAATATTGAAACCTTGTGCACTAAACCATATATGAAGCTAGCCACACAATCAAGATTACCAGAGAAGAATCCATGCTACCTATTCCAATGAAGCCAACCCAATATTGAAGATGAACCAAAGGCCTCTATAGAAGTTGACCACACCACCCTGTTACAACCAAAGCTCATCAGTGACTCCTCAACCAAAGCTCAAGAGAATACCAAATTCATTCCTCCTTGTGGGTTTTTATCATTATTTACAGGAATTGAACCTATTCTAGAGTCATGAGTTGAATACGAAGCCCTTGATACCAAACCAGAACTACCGAGCTACATCATAGTATTGCTGAGGAGGAATATGATCTAAATATGACCGATCTTAAAAAAATTCCACACCATTCCTAGTAGATCTGGAATAAATATTATTAAATATGCCACTGAACCCGAGTCAACCTTATAGATAATGTTAGAACAAAACTAAAATTTTTATTTCATGGATATTGACTATGTTCCTATTCGGGTATTTTGAAAATGGTGGGTCCACTGACATCTCTAGTTACTGGTCGTAAGTATGAATACTTCCTCACACCAACTGTATGATCCATTTCCCTAATGATCCTAACATGGTGTTGTTCAAACCAAGAGGCACTAATCATCCACCTTCACACCTTCATTTTCATGGCCTTGTTAGTCTGACATGGTACTACACCTTAACATAAATATATGATAAGGGATGATCCAAAAAACATGAAAACATCAACCATCAACTAGACATTGAGTTCAGACACATTATACTCGATATTTACAAAATTAAGGACTAGTGCAACACTGATCAAGTTCCTAACCCAAGACATTGTTCTATAAGTTTGTGTAAATCCAAGACCAGAATCCAAAATGGTCTCGCATGCTAGCATGTGTAATTCTGAAATAATTCCTCATGTGACATCAAACAACACTCTTTTTCACTACACCTACAAACACATATGATGGGAAAATTCTTGATGAGTTTCAATGGAGTCACGAAGAACATAAACAATTATGTTAAGATTTTTTACATACATGTACAAACTTGATCATGGGAGGAATTTTTCTAATAATAAGATCAAATCAAATTATCTCAACTGCTCGTGACCCTTGAAACTATATACGTAGAACCCATCCAAGGAATGAGAATCTCACTTCATCGAAAGTTAATAAGAATAATACCATTGTCTATAAATAATTATCCCATTACCCACATTGAAATGATTTGGAACATATTGATCATAACTAGGATATTTTATAATTTATTTTTTTAATTTCAATTTTAAAACATTTTCATTATGTTTAATTATTTTTTTATTTATCTCCCTCTATTCTTTGTGTTTATCACCCACTATGAAGTCATATGAACTCTTAAGCTCTCGATGATGAGAGGCTAACATGAGGAACACCTCTTGTAGGAAACCAATGGTGCAGAGACCAAACACCTGACCTCATTTATTATATTTTTATATGGATCTCTAGATAGTGAGAGGTTGAGGAGATGATCGTACCTTATGTCTCTCACCTTCCGATTTTATTTCATAATTATGAATACTCATTCCCCTTCCACTGTTCAAATCAATGTTGTGTGATGAGAGAAGTGATCATAATGGTGGATGGAATCATGATTGCAACCCATTTTAGAGAGTGATTAGTTGATCACTTATGATTTTCTACTTGAGTGTAATGTTCATTCACACAATTTAAGAAGTAATATTGTCTGTAGATGATTGAAACACATAAAGAATAGAATTTAAGGGTAAAGTTTGTAAGATAAGGATAAAAAATTTGAATATGGTGCGTCTCCCTTTCTTGAATACATTTCAACCAACATTTTTATTTTTCCTATTTTCATTCATCAAAATAACCACCCCTCGTTTCTCTTATGTTTCAAAACATTAAAAAAATACACAAAGTAATTATAAGTAAATATAAATTCATTTTTACTACAGTCCATGAGAACCATTGGATCATATACATATAATACTGAGTGTGGTTGGGTCACTCACTATATTCATCAAAAGTTTTATTATTTTAGAAGGCAGGTAGATAGTCAAAAAATAAAAACTAAATCTTATGTATTCTACCATTCAAATAGGTAAATAAATAAATATATCCTAAAACTATGTTCTTTTCTTAAGGAAAATAATTTCCAATAGCCTCCAATACATAAAATCAAGTAGTGCATAATAAACCCATTAATGATTACTTAAATGTAAGTATATTATTTTATAACACTTAAATTGTGAACATGGAAGCATGCATACTCACAAATACATCAAGAACACATAAATTAGAGGCATGAAGTAGTTTATCCCCAATTTTGGATGTTTTTGGTTGGAAGTTTATGATCATCCCCACTTATGTAAACATGGTCCTTTTATTTCACTTCTAGATGACATTTGTTCCTCTCCAATATCACACTAGTAGTAAGAAAATGATTCATATAAAATTATGTTTTAGTTAGTGTAAGATTATAGAGTAACACATAAATTGTAGTATACTATTCATAATATTGTTTGTGTATAATAGAAAATATCACCTATGTGTGTAATAGAATCTATAATTAATCATATATCGTAGCCTATTCTACTATAGTATGTGTGTGACTCTGCTATTACAATATATGATGCATTGTAAATATGATCTTCCTATTATAGTCATCATGTGACTCTGCTGCTGTTACACAGACATTTGTGTGTGCGATGTAATAGTAGCATAGTCATAAATCATATAGCATAACACATTTTAGTATAGTATGTGTCACTATGATAAAACAATATATGATATATTTCAAGTATGATTAGTCTACTACAGTCTGTGTGTGACTCTGTTTCTATTTGTGTGTGTGATATAATGGCAGTAGACATTGGAATATATTAGAAGTAAGGAATGGAATTAGTCATTTATAATGTGAATGTGATGAAAAGAAAAGGGTCATTTCTATGTATGATGAGTTTCATATTATAATGTGTGTGTGATAGTGGATGGATGATTCCAAAAAAGGTTTATTTATTTTTTAATTATTTCATAAAACATGCAACATATCATGAAACCTAGATTTGCAATAAAATTTCTTGACAATAATGTATTTGGACAATAAATCTATTTGAAAATTAGTCAACTAGTCTATTTTTTTGAAAATGATGAGAATTTCAATAATATATTGATAATATACCAGCCAATTTTTTCATCAAGAAATGAGGACCAACCAGTTTTTTCCAGTAAATTTGACATAAACTAGTTTTTTTGCATATCCATCCACTTTCGTAGTTTTATAACCATAATTTGACAACAAAACCCCCTCATGGATAGAGAAGCAAAGAAGGAAAATCCCCTGTGAATAACATGAATGATTTTTTTAAAGATCATTGAGATGAAATACATAATGTATCAGATTTTTTTATTGGTTGATTCAATGGTAGAATATTAAATACATTTCTAATTGATTCGTTATAAACATAAAACACACAAAAATATAATTTAAATCTATTTACCATTTATACCAAAAAAAATTACTAAATAAATAAAAAAGGTTAGACCAAACAAACATGCATAAGAGAAATAAATGTGGATCATTTATTCCAAACTAAACTGCTTAAGTGCCTGATGGAATTTAGGTGTCACTTTAAGATTGAAAATGTAAAAATAATATCTAATAACAACAAATTAAAACATTATAGACTTGATTATAAAATAAATTGAATTAAATTAATATATCGAGAAAAAAATCATCTTGATTCATGATAGGGTTTTCTAAATCACAAATCTTGGCATCCCCAAAATTAGAGAAAAAAAATCAGCAACTAGAAATTGATGAGGAATTTGGATAGTTGATTACATGTCTTGATCAGTAAGGTAACCACCCATTTTACTTATAAATAACTTTAACTGAGTAGATTGATTTATTAAAGCATACTGAAGGACTCCACATGACTCAGTAGGGAACTACAACCCTCTCTAATGGTTTAAGAGACCATATGAAAAAAGGTATGTTTCCCAAATCCTATGACATCTATCCATAGTCTTTCAAAACCTAAGAATGTTTCACCACTATAGAATATCAGTCCCCATGATACAATTCTTTATCAGAATGCACACACAAAAACATTGTACAAGAAAACAGAAACTCAAAATAAAAAATTACATACGTAAAAAAACATCACTTGTAAATAGTGTATTTACAAAACAATATTTACCATAAATATGTGATAATTGAAAGAAACAAATAGACACATATAGAGAGAATATTTTATCAATAAAGATACCTTAGGGATACATCACCTTTTCATATTCTTGATTGTGTGCATTCTTCCTCCATCACACACATTTGTCACACATTGACTTGCATTATCACAACCATATTTACAAAAAAAATAAAACTTCATCTTCATGATCCTATTAGGTTCCCAACCTAATAATGGTAAAAAATAGATAGTACTAAATAAAGGAGAGATTGAATAGAAATTTTTTTATTTCCAATATTAGGATTAAGAAAAAGGGTCATAATAGATATGTAGAATAAGAAAGAAGAAACATCTAAAGGAAGACTACTTATCCCTATTCCAAAGTTCGACACCTCCTATGGGACCACAACTCCCAAAAACTACCTACGGAAAACTAATAAAATCATTCCTCCACCTACTACCATAACCCATAATTATTATATTCCACTTTCTATAACCAACCCCCAACAAACTAATAAAGAAAATGGTGAAGCTTCCCCTAGGAAGTTACACATTACCACCTACCCCATGCTCTTTGGCATACACATGTATACATAGATAGACCTACCCCACATTCTTAACAATTATTTACCTCTTTAAAAAACAATCTATCCTCAAGGTGGAACTTTGAAGTATGACTTAGCTTCTTTATCATTGTAATGGTAGAAATTCCATTATATTTGGTGGTACACTTGTTTCAAAAATGACAACATTATTTGTAGATAAACCTCTTCCTCATCAATTTTGTCAACAATTTGTTCTTCCTTGAGATCTTTGGAATTCCCTTTAGGTATTCTAAGTGGGTTACAATAGGTTGAATAATACCTATTACCCCTTTCAATTCCACCAGCCTTTGTCCCATCAATAATACTAGCATGACACATCACACAACTTTCACTGGCCTAAGCACTCAATCCAAACAAACCATAATGAATGTTTACTATCACAACCTTACCGATTAACAAAAATTCAAAGGTTAAGTTCAAAATCATATTTTCATTACTTTATATCAAATCAATAGGCCCCGTATTAGAAGAAAAAAACTAAGTGAATTCCCTTTTTAACTATTGATTCCTTCCTCTCTTCCCAAGATGTGTACATCCAAACAAAAACACAAAAAACCTTCTCAAAACATTCTTTGTATCTGGAAATAGCCAGCTCATTCATCTTATTCTACTCAATATTAGCAGAACCATTCACTTATTTCATGGTGTAAAATTACCCCTCCGTAATATCATTATATACATCATCATTATCCCTTTTTCTAGATACGTGTTATTTTGCAACAATCTGGTCTATAAACCACCAATAATAGTGTGATGACGGCCACAAATGATGAGTTTTATTATCATACACAAAACCCTGCTTAATGCACCATACAGGAACTATGAAAACTTTAGTAAAGACAGCGAGACTGCCACCATAACTGGTGCCACATAGAAGATCAGTTACAAAGTCCTTTATACTGATTCTAAATGATAAAATAATGAAAACCTTTTGGACATGACCAGCATACATTTATTCAGCAAGAACACAAACAACATCAATGTGAAGGTACCTGACATGCAGAAGAAGATCCAAAAAAGGGATTTTATTTTTTTCCCACCTACGATCGACATGAATTCATCGATGTCAGAGAATTACTGCCCGGATTGAGTCAGGGATCTTGTTTGAATAATTTTAAGAATAAAATAAACCCATAAATACCTGGTTTTGTTCAAAGCCTCATTTGACGTCTGCTCATCATTGTTGATCTCTTCTCAAAGAATCTGAATCTGAATTCATCTAGATCATCCATACACACTTTGAAAGACTGTGGGAATGTTTCTCATCTGAAAATGGGTGCTGGCACAAAGTTATGATGATGCCTTCGACATCCCAATGATCACCACAACTTTGTTCCATCGATCCATGAAGAAACACTATGATCGAGCACCTAGAACCAGAGAATATATCTCTAGGAATCATGAGAGAGTGAGGATAGATATGCTCTCACCATTGAGTAGTGAATAATATATGATGAGAGGTTCCTTTCTCCTATTTATAGTGAATCGATAAATATATGGTATAATCACCTTACACATGAATATTTATTTCTAACTATATAAATGATATATTATGAATACTGAACTGTATCATAAATATCATTTATACTAGAAAAGTTGGGGGTGAACCCATTTATTAAAAAATAAAAAACACACAACCCCTTTTGTGGAAAAAGGGAAAACCCAATAGAAATCCAAACACCAAGGAATATAAGCCATAAAATACAATGGAATGAAAGACCAATGGCACAAAGCCATTACAAAAAAGTGAAACTCGAAGGCCCTGTGGAAAAAAACCATTTCAAGATCAAACCCACAATGTTGAATGACTCGGTCCAACCACACTCTGGATGCCAGCCTAAGCACCTGTTGACTGTATACCCCCACCCACAACACCAGATTAGACCACACCATTGTGATCCCCAAACAAACCACCGGCAGTGTCTGCTCTATCGCAAATCCAGAGTACCCCACCAACCAGACCGTCAAGGCCAACAAACCCGATTAGATCTGGACTGCTATGGCTAGGGATTTATAAAGGTACTACCATCCTGATCAACTAGGTTTGATATATATGAATTCCTTAACCTGGAATTGAAAATTCTATCTTGATAATTCAACCAATGTAATAATAGCAATAATGTAACCAACACAAGCTACCTCTCCATGATTTCATTATCAGTGTTTTTTTCTTGCATCAAAGTACGTGATCAAATAGAATAAATTGGTAATAATCTCAAGTCATGATACCATTACACATGTCTATAGATATGAACAACCAATGGCACCCAAAACATGTGGTGTTGTGAGTGGAGGGTCTATTCTCATGATCTCACTACCAGAGATCACCAAGTGATAAATTCATGGGAAGAATTGTCAATGCTTATGAGCCCCTAACACCCAATAGTCAAACATCTACTATGTCAAGTCAGTATGATATATCTAGACCATAATACCTTTGTTTAATATTAATTTCATAGTATCTCTAGGTTTTCATTATATCCTATGATCTACTATATCTTTTTTATATGAAAATTAATCTATATACATTACCATTAAATAGTGGACTCAGAAATATCTACATTATAACGGTAAGTTTACATCATGTATAACTAATTGTACACATGATATGGTAATCAAAAGTACAACATAGTTGGGTCTAGGGAACCCACTATTACAACACTCCCACTTTCACTAGAGACAACTTGCTAACCAACTGTGTTAGCTCTCACATGATCAAAATCATGTTTCTGCTGAGTCACGTGTTTAGTTTCTATGTCTTCCATGATTCTTCCACATGAATTTGTGACCTCATCTCCTTGAGTAAAAATTCCCAAGATATGTCACCCCTAAGTATATCCCTTTTTACGCTATTATTACTTGACATCTTTTCCATTAAGAATATCAAAATTTAAATTCTGGTAATTATTTACTTAATAAATGTGATTCCAAGAATTGCGACAAATCATTGCATTTAGCTGCTTCTTAACTGCCTTAGAAGCTTCAATGTACTCGATATTTATAACTATGGCTACCACTATATTATATGATCTTGTGTCACTCATCACCTTTTTCTTACTGTAATATTATATCATATTGATATAAAGGAAGACTACTTTGTGTTCCCAGAAAACTAGTATCCTTTCTTCTCCGTATACTAGGTATATATCCTTTTTACTTTCTGAAGTAAAAAATGGATAGTTCTCACTGCTTCACTTGCAGTGCTCTTTGATATAATTTTTATCTTTCTACTATAAAGAATATCTTAGAAATATCATTTTTGTACATATCATGTCATACATGATTCATCCATCTATTAAGTGAATAGATTCTAACTCACCACGCTAATATCCTCCCATGTCACAGACATGTCAACCTGGAGTGATTATTCCATGTGACATTGGCCACAATTCTTCTCTGGAATTATTCCAACTTCTATTTTTCAATTCCATGTCACTATATATATGATTGACTAGGTCCAAGAAACCTTTAAACCCACATCAATAGATCATATTCCCTAGAACTTATGTTTCTACTTTAAGTCAATCATTGGAGAATTACATTCATACTTTTTCTTAAAAAACTATTAGGTCAATATCTATTTTCCATATATTGTTGAACATATTTAACTTGGAAAACAATGGTTCTCCCACTATCCTATGGTATACACATTGAAAACATTCATTTTAAAAGAATATTATATGATCTTGTTGCTTACTTCAATCCTTAACTTTATTTCAGTAACTTGCAACCTTTATTAGCATTTTGTGACCTGACCATCCCTTTCTGGTTGTGTCATATAGACACCTTCCATGAATGGTGGTCATGAAATCCAATTCTTAATAATATTATCATAGAAATTAGCTATGATAAGTGAAATTATAATTGATTTAGGCATACTGACTTAGTATAACCAATCGATCCTTATTGGTACTATGCTTGTACCATCTATGTATCATATCACATGAATACCCACCACAATATTCATTATAATAATCCACTTCGTGTTTTGATACATGAAATCCATTATTGAATTTTAATTGGTCTTTCTAATTGTAGATTATAACCATAAACTTCTTACTTGTAGGAAATATTATTCACAATGAATAATAGACCATCGTCCGTGGTGAATTCAAAACCATCACTATGGTTTTTAACCTTCCTCTATAGTATTTTTCTCTAGAACATTCACGTTCCGCATTTACATGTGGAACTAGTTCCTATTCCAACTACATGTATATATTTAGCATTGACTAAATCCAAGTCAATCTGACTCCCACTATCTAAAATAAAGATTTGTTCCCTTATAGAAATTGTATTCTCTCACTTGACTACCACTTTTATATAATATGGATTTTTTGTAATATACTATGAAACTGTTAGGATATTTACTAAGATGCACAATGTGTTTGTTCTTGATTCATGTTTGTTTATGTTCTAACAAACTCTTTGAATCTAAACACACGTCTTATGAAATTACAGATTTTCATCATACTATAAATTATATGATATCCAATTTTCATGATAGTTGGAATATGGTTATGGGATAACTCCGTTATTCGTGAAGAACGTCTTGAAATATAATAGAATTTTTTGTAAGTTGTAACATTGATACTACTTACATCATGACTCAAACATATAAAATATGCAATTAGGAATTTCTCCACACTACATTTTATTGATCAATGTTAACATATAAGACATAATCATTGATCCTCATTATTAACATTAATGTCGTGATGTAGATAAGGTAATGTGTGTTTAGGAATTACTCCATGCTACATTTGATCGATGGTTTCTTGGTCAAGATAATCTTCGACATGCTATCCCCAAGCATCTTATATCTTTTGACCATGCATTTACTTCACTTTACCATTCCTTAATCACTTAAATGAATCTTAAGAAGTATATATACCTCTAGATTACTCTTGTAATAGTTCACTCTCACTAGCTAAACTAATTTAGAAAGCTTTGTGGAATACCTTTCTTTCAAAAGCTTTCTTTTTCTAAACTAAAGATGCCGATAATACCAAAAGTGTTTAGCCTTAAGGAACCTATATACCAAACTAGTGATATATTTTATGTCCAAATTTAGTCTTACTAGAAAAAGAATAATCTTTCCACAACTAGGTATAAAGGTATTACTTTTTATATTCATAATTTATTGTCTATGATTCATGTATCACTGAACTATTGGTTCAGTATAAAACACCAAAAATAACATTAATTCATAAACCTGAAATACTATCTCCTTATATTCAAAGAAAATGTGAGAAAAAAATTTTTATACTCAATAATAGTTTTACAAGAATCATTCACTTGTAAATATAGAAGTTGTGTACTTTTCACCACTGAATTAGGAATGTCCCTTTCTCACCTGCTTGGATAACACACTTGACTTCTAGTAATGTTTTTGTACTTACTTGGTTACTGTACTTTGATACACATATGTGAATGGAATATTTTATTTAATACTAAAGAATTAATATTGAAAAATTACTTTTATACTGATGAATATACTTGAATAATAAGTGTGTACTTTCTAATTCATTTCAGTTTAATTCATCTAAGTTTCATAAAATTTATTTCATGTTATGAAAAGAAAATAAACACATGTTAATACCTCTTTCAGTGAAGTAAATTTTGTATATTACCTTAGCATGCCACTTTCCATTGGCCTTTTCTCATTTTATTTCAATTATTTTCGATAATAATTAAATATGAAACTTTCTTTTATGTTCTTATTTAGTTGGTGAACTTTACCTTAAAAGGTAATGAAGCATTTAATAAATCATGTTTGATTTTGTAACCTAAGACAAAACTAGAGTAAATGGGTGAAATTATATTAGAATATGATGTTTTGAAGGATCATAATCTTCCTTTCAATTTACACAGATCCAGTGTAATCATTACCTATTCAAATATTGCTTCACTTTATTCTCATAAAATACTCGGATAAGAGACTACATATTATATCATTCATGTATTGAAATCAGACATTGATGATAAAAAAATAAAATAACCATTATATTCTTAATACATAAGTCTCTTTTAAGCATATATCTCACCCTCACTTCCTGAGGTAGCTTAACATGTGTTAGGGACACTGAAACCTATAATTTCCAATATTTTAGTATTTTGCGCAAGTGCCTGTACTAATATTGAAAACTCATGCCTATTTGGAAATTTACTTGTCTATTATTGGTCTTATTAGTACTTGTGGAATCAAACCTATTATTGAAGGAAGGCCTGGATGAATCTGATAGGGAAAAGATTGATTCACTCAATCATGTTGTAGGTATGAGTGATGTACTTGAACATCAAAGTGATACAGAAACAACTAATGATGAAGAAGTATTAAGAAGGAGGCCACCATTAGATGTTGTCAACATGACAAAGAAATTGGATCAGAAATTGAATGAAGATGTTAAATCTAAGGATATCAGTATCCAAGTATTAAAAATTGAGGTCAACAAGCTAAGAGGCTTAAATAAAAGTCTTATTGATGTGGCTACTGACCTAAGGGAGAAGAATGATTCTCAAGGTGAATAAATACAAAAGATGGCCAAAGTGAAAGGAAAACAAAAGGCTTATTATTATGAAGAGAATCAAAAGTCGGATGAAGTTTAGAATCTAAAATCCAGAAATGATGATCTAGCTACACAGTTGTCAAAAGAAGTTCAGAAGAATCAAAGTCTACAACAACAGAATGAATCTATCTCTGAATATGTTGCTCAAGAAAAAATGAAAGTAAAGGAGCAGAGTGACATGGAGGATAAGCTGACACGTAAATTGGAAGATTATATGAGTAGAGGGAAGCTTCTCAAAATAGAACTTGATGTCCATCTTGAATAAAGTGATTTGAAGATTCAAAAGTTGGAAGAAGAGATAGAATCAGTAAAGAAGGAAGTGGAGAAATTAAATACCAAAGGAAAGTATAAAATGAAGGATTCATTGCACTTAATATTTGATTATCTTTCGACAAGTGGTGATAACATGAGAAACAAATATGCTATTTTTGAAGAGAAACAATAGAATATTTTCTCAGCTCAGATACCATATAGTTTGGGAAAAATTGGTATTGGATTTGATGAATACCCTCCCGTGCATGACAGAAAGAGATCTGTGAAAAATTCTAGAAGTGGAAAAAATACTGTAGGTACTGGTGATAGACCTAAGAGGACATTTACAAGAAGTAGTGACAAAATGTGCTATTTATGTGGGATTTATGGCCACACATCAAGCTTCTGTTTAGAGGCTCTGGAATACATTTCAGGTTGTGAAAATAGAAACTTATATAAATCTGAGAATAAGAAGAGGCGTCATGAGAAATCAGAGAGAATAGCCTCTCAGAGGAAATCATTCATTAGATGCTATTAATGTGGAAGAATGGGACACACCATGAGTATGTGTCAAGAATCTCGGGAGCTCAATGTCAGAGGAATAACTCAAAATATATCAACATATAGATGGAGAAATGAGGAAATGAGGTATGCCTTTGATGGAAAATGTTTTATATGTTCTGATTATGGGAATTTGGCAAGACATTGCAGTAAGAAGAAAATAGGAAAGGAAAAGGGACTCTAAGGGAGATTATCTACTCCAGTGATGTATAATGAGAAGTTCTACACTAGTAGACAAAGTGGTCAGGTGAATAATAGTCTTAGAGCCTCAGGGGAATCACATGGAGCTGAACTAAAGGTGTATCAGTCACCTCCTTTTTCATACTCACAATAGCTCTCATGGAGAGAATGTGAACAAACTTGGAAGATTAAGGGGAGATATATTACAGCTATGAGAAAGAAGAATGCATGCTCAGTGGAGGACTCACCACCAGCACAAAATATTGTGGTGAATCAGATATCTGATAAAGGAAAGATAAACAAAGAATGTACTGAAAAATTCACATGTCATGTTCCACAGAGAGATGTGGAGGAAATAGGAAGATCCCTAAAATGGGGGAAGAAGGAAGGGAAGATGCCAAACAGAGAGATTCCTACCGAGAGATGGAATCAAGGGAAGTGACATATTGGTAGTACATAAAAGACCAAAGTGTGTACAAGTGGTCTTAAACCCCAAATTGTGAAAAATTCCAAGCCTACAGAATCTACATATCCGAAAAAGGCTCAGAATGTGGGTAATGAATTCTTAGTCATATGGCTAGAGGAGTTGAAGTTGGCAAGGCAGATAGAAGAAAAAAGGAAAAATTGTGATGTGTTGCAAGAAAAAATCAAAGGGTTGACCCATCAGGATCAACCACAATCCTCGTCTTGAGGATTCCAGAAGTGCCCCTATCCCTATGTATATAAATGATATTTGCTGATGATTCAAATGTTTTAGGTTTTAGGGAGATACGATCTAAGAAGAAGTGGCATCTAAAGATGAAAAGTGGAGAAGTGATATGCCCCAAAGTTTCAATTGACTCAAATTAGGTACCAAAGTTGAAGGAGAAAGGTAGAAACAGAGCACAATAGGAAGTGATTGTGTTATTGAATTTGTCTCTTATTTCCTACACCGAGTTCCAACTCAGTAGGCTTAGAGATTTCATTAATGGCTCAATTCCGAGTAGAAGGTGAGAACAAATGATGTAGGAGAAGAAGAATCTTTATGGGTCTAAATATTAGGCCTAACCCCAGGAATGATTTCATAACATTGGGAGATAATTCAATAATAAAATCATATGAAAGATCCATCAATGAAATAATTGGATGACTCAGCTAAGGTGTTGTCTATTGACGGAAGACATATTGCGAGAGAAGCAGTAGTAACCATGAATATCATTCTTATCTATTATGTTCTGACAATGTAGTATCAGCTGACTGTTTTTAGGATACCAAGAAGTTGTGAGAGTATATCAACCCTATTTCAAAAATAATATCAGAAAATTAGCTGAAAGAAATGAAGCCATTGAAAAATGAATCAGTGAGCAATTTCTGGATGAATGTGTTGAGGAAGAAAGAAACATAGGGGGAGTAGAGGTGGATGATTCTTATTCAGAAAAGAATCAGACATGGGAGATTGTTTCAAGGCCAACTGATAAGAATATCATCAAGACTAAATGGGACTTTCGTAATAATTTTAATTAATATAGAATAGTGGTTCGAAACAAAGCACGACTAGTGTGGAAAGGATACTCCCAGATAGAGGGAATAGATGTTGATGAGACATTTGAACCAGTTGCAAGGCTAGACACAATCAGATTATTAATAGCCATTGCATTGCAACGAATGTTCAAAGTGTTCCAGATGGATTTCAAATATACATTATTGAATGGGGTCCTGTAGAAGGTGTGTATATCGAGCAATTAGATGGTTTTCTCATTCATGAAGATGAGAACAAGGTTTTTCGACTGAAGAAGGCATTATATGGGTTGAAACGAGCACCGAGAGAATGGTATTCAATGTTGGATCAATATTTAAAGAATCTATGTTTCAAATGAAGCATAGTAAATATGGTTTTCAGAAATATGAAAAGAAGGTTCTGATGAGATTTGGAATTGAAAATTCCAAGGGGATGAAGACTATGTTTGCTACCCGGATGAAACTATCCAAAAATGAGGATGGCAAGGCAATTGATATCATATAATATAGGCAAATCATCAGAAGTTTATTATACATAACTATGACAAGGCCTGACATTATTTTCACCACATGCCAAGAAGCAAGATATTAGAGTAATCCCAAGTAAATCCACATGCTTTCAGTGAAAAGAATACTTCAGTATATCAAGGGCATGGTGGACTTCATCTTGACATATAATGACAAATCTCAGATAGAGTTATTGGGATATACTAATGCAGACTGGCCCAGTTCAGCGGATAATAGAAAATCAACGTCAAGTGGTTCATGTTATCCTGGTGGATTGTGTATTTCTTAGATAAGAAAGAAGCAATATTTCGTTTCATTGAGCACCGCGAAAGATAAGTATATTGCGGCCACTTAAGAATGCACACATTTATTGTGGATGAAGCAGCAGCTTGATGATATGGGAGTTGAAGTGAAGTCTCCGATTGGAATCCAGTGTGATAACTCATGTGCTATCAATCTTAGAAAGAATCCAGTTCATCACTCGAGGACAAATCACATTGAGATCAAATATCATTTCATCAAGGAGAAGGTGGAGTAAGGGCTTGTGAAATTGGAGTATGTGCCTATAGAGCTACAGGTTGTAGATATTCTGACAAAGGCCTTACCCAAAGAAGCTTTTGAGAGGCATCGATTGGCTCTGGGAGTCTAGTCGACTCCCCACACTTGAAAAGTGTGAATGTAGGACCTCTCCCCTCTCCCTGAGGTATGATGTTTTTTCCCTAATGTGTTGATATGTGTACTCTACTCTGTTATAGACTGCAAAGGAGTGACCTTTGGGTTTATTGAAAAAGTGGGAGAAAATAGTGATTTTTCAAGGGGGAGACAATGTGGCAATTTGATAAATCATGATTGATATGGGGAGAAGCTGACAAGTGGAGCAGGGAGATAGGGGGAGTGCAATGAGATAGGAGGAGAATATTAAATTAGGCGATTCTAGACATGATCGATCAAAGAATAGATATCATGACAGCTGAGGAGCATGATAAAAGAAGCAGTGTGGTTGATATCAGGTTGGTATCAATAGTGGTGTCATAAACAAAGTGACTCATAGATGAACTTTTCATGATACTCTTGTTTCTCACACCGAGCATTGCTTATGTGGGCTTAGAGTATGTGTTGAGTAAATCTTTGATCGCTATCTATATTGCAAGAGGCGAATGGTAGATGAAGATGAATGAAGCCTTAAAGAATGGAGAATTGTTTTGAGAAGAGATGTCAACAAACCCAAAGGGTGAGATTGTTGGGCAAAAATCCCTCAAGGTGTCATTGAAGCATTTTTCAGATGATTGTTTTTGTTGACAATGCAGGTCTCCATGTTGTGTTTGTTGAAAAAGCGAGTCTCAATGACTCAAACTGTTGACAAAGGTAGTTTTCTTGGAGAATGGGGAAAAGTGTTTTTGACAGAGGGAGTTCTTCTCTTATGTTAAGGAGGTTTCTAATGTTATACGCTAGAAATTTTTCAAATTCAGAACATCAAAAATTTGGAAAAGGAAAGGTGGCGTGCAGGTCCAAAAGTGGCGCACAGGTGTTTGGTGCACTGGTCCTCAAAATGCCTATAAATAGAAGACTACCCTCCTCATTTCTCAACGAGCTCAACACTTAGATAAAATCTGAGCTCTTAGTGCACAAGTGGAAGTTTTGGTGCGTAGGTCTTGGCGTGCAGGTATCGGCGTGCAGGTGTCGGCACGCAGGTGTCGGCACGCAGGTGTGGGAGTGCAGGTGTGGGGGCGCAGGTGTGGGTGTGCAGGTGTGGGCGCGCAGGTGTCGGTGCGCAGGTGTCGGCGTGCAGGTGTTGGGGCATAGGTGTGGGCGCGCAGGTCTTGACCAGCAGGTTTCGGCCAGTAGGTTACGGCCAGCAAGTTACGGCCAGCTGGTTACGGCCAGCAGGTTACGGCCAGCAGGTTACGGCCAGCAGGTTACGGCCAGCAGGTTTCAGCCACCAGGTTTTGGCCACCAGGTTTTGGCCAGCAGGTTACGGCCAGCAGGTTATGACCAGCAGGTTTTGGCCATCAGGTTGGTTTTTCCTCAACGAAGGCAGAGGTTGTGCACTGGTTAAAGGGACAAGTCACCCTAGGGTTGTGTAAAAGTTAGAATTTTCCCATAACATCTATAGTAAAACAGTATTCATCAGTGGATGAACATTGAACTTCAACAGAGCATCTGTCAACAGTTGAGGATGCATTCATTCATGCAAATGAAGAGACCTACAGGTCTATAAACTGTGAGTGGATCCTTTCCAAAGCAGTGAGTAAAGGAAGAGGAAGAAGGTGATTCTCTCCACCAACAGTGATATAGAGAGAGAGAAACAGGGAGTGACCCTTGGGAAAGCAGTGAGCTGACCCTAAACCTTGTAAAGGCAGTGATCTTGCGACAAAGTGACTATTCCCGAACCTTTGTATCCACATCTAGTGAAGAATAGTGTAATTTGGTATGACTGACAACTTGTCGGCATATGCTCCTTGGATGTAGCCCAGTGAGGGTGAACCAAGTAAAAATCTATGTGTATGCCTACTTACTTCCCTACATTGCATTTAAAGCATCATCATCAGATAGTGAAGAAAATAAGTGATCATAATAAACACACAAGTGAGAACAAAGTGACCCTTATAATAAAGAGGTCAAGATCTAGTGGGGCGGGAAGAAATTTGAAAAAAAATATCCATACCCTGATTCACACCCCTCTCAGGGTATATAGGCCCCTATTGGTCCTAACATAGATCAACCTAGGCCATATGGGTATTACCTTGAGTTGTTTCACTTGCATCTCATGTTATATCGTTTTCCCATTCAATGTGTTGAACTCCTGTCTGGTGCATCACCAAAGCCCGGTGTGAAGTATATCAATGCTCATCTCATCATTATACAATATCACTCTCCCACTTTTGAGGGGAATTTGAGAGCATAAAATAAAAATCTAAAATGGACACGCGGACCCTTATATATTTAATGACGCATAGGATTCATAGATCGCCATTTATTTAAACTATCTATTACAAATAACCATTGCAATAAATAATTAAATAAATAAAACAAGCACTAGAAATACATTGGTCGGTCAATGGATCATGATTAGTTTAATACACTTTAAAATTTTATATTAAATTAAATGAAAAAATAAAATTAAACTTCCATAAAATTATACTTGAGGGAATTTTTTATTGAATTAAAATTCACTTTTATTATAATTGAATAATTTTCCTCATTCGGTCTCATCAATTAATTTAATTTACAATCAAAATTAAATTAATTTTAACCTGTAGAAATAAAATTAATTATTAAATTAAAATTTAATATTTAATTAATTTAAATTAAAACAAAAAATAATTTAATAAATAAAATTAATTTTTGATTATATTAAAAATAACCATGCCACAAAAACCCCAAGAAAATCCTGTGTGGGAAGATATGAACTTGCACAACCTCATTGCAGGCCTTACAGACCCCAAGAAAGAGTATTCTGGGCTGGTTGGCCCCACCTACTCCCATTTTGGTCTCAACGAACACCCCCAGACCTGTTTTGGGCCGAAGTCAATCTTGAAAAGAAGAGATACCTTTTTCTTGGGTTGTCGCCAGAGGGAATCCAAGATAGTTAGGTGGGTGGTTGATACCCATTTGACTGTGGGAGGTAGGAGGCAGTAGTCGAGGGGTGTCCAGCGGATCAGATTTTTGAAAAAGAAGAGGCCTTCCATGCCTTGGTTCTGATCTAGGGCAGTGCTGGGCTCCGACGTGGTAGCCGAACTTGGTTGCGTAGTGCTTCATGGTCAGAAGAGTTCAGTTCGATAGGGTCACAGAATCCAGGTGAGGTTCCAGTCCTAGCGAGGTGTTGGTGAAGGTGTTTTCATGGTGGGGAAGGCCACACAGTGGTGGTCGTAACACGACTGTAGCCAAGGAGGTAGAAATGGATTTGAAATATAGACTAGTGGGTCTCACCATATCTGAGGACCCATGGAAGAGACCCTAGATCTGGCCTGGGGAAGAGATCTTCGGCAAGTAGAAAGCCATAGAAAGACCTTAGCAGCAGTTGGCCAAGGAGTTTTGGCCAGATATGGGGTGTGGAGCGTGTTGGTGACAGAGGTGGATAACAGTGAACACCACCAGAACTTGAGAGGATTTGGAAGGGTAGCTGGTGATGGAGGTCTTCGGTTGGCAGCACTTATCCTGGTCGAGCGGTGTGAGGGTGGTGGTTCTATGGAAGGGAGGGGTGTGGCTGGATGGTGGTGTTGTGAGCAGGTTTAATGGGCGGTGGTCTTGCTACTAGGGAGGCGCGACTGCGGTGTCCTCTATGTCGGTGACAGCTGGTAGCCTAGGGAGGTGGGCAGGGAGAGGAGCCAGCGTGAGGGGACAGGGGGGACCCCTTACTTTACTTTTTTACTAATATTTTGCCCACACGCTGACACATAGACAACAAACAGCCGCCCTCAAAAATTTTATCAAACCTATTTCCTTAGGTTTAAAAAATCATAATAATATTATAGTAAAATCATTATTTTAAAAAATATTGTTTTTCCCAATCGAAAAAACTATTCTGGCTGTAAACATGGTCAAAAAATTTCGTTTAAACAAAATTTTCCTTGCCATCACCATTTAGGTATAAAACAAGATATATTTATATGTATATGTTCTTCGATTTTATACCTGCATAAAGTGAATTCAGTCAGTATTTGAAACTTTGGATGAACATAATTTGGACATCTGAGGTCGAATTGAAAATTCATCTATGGTGTTGGGACTGTAATGATACCCTTCATTAAATTTAATGAAAATTGTTTTTTTCTTGGCTTAAATTGTCCACGCATCTCTCTAATACTAATTTAAGGTACCAGACATGCAGTTGAATCCCCATAAATGGAATTCCAATTTTTTTCCACCAAATATCAACATGAACTCATTGATGTTGGAGAATCAATGACTGTATTTAGTATAGTATCTTTCGTGAATAATTTTAAGCACAAAATAAAACAAAAAATAATTGGTTTTGTTCAAATTTTCATTCGACATCTGCTCATCATTAGTGATTTAACCTCAAAAAATATGAAGCTGGATTCCTCTAGATCATCCACACATAATACAAAATCCTAAGGGAACATCGATCGTCAAAATATGAGTGCTACCGCATAGTTATGACAAAGACTTCGACATCCCGAAGATCACCACTGCTTTTTTCTATCAATCTATAAAGAAACACTGCAATCAAGCACCTAGAACCATATCACCTCTCTCTAAGAATTGGAAGAGAGTGATGAGAGAGAATCTCTCACCATTGAGAAATGAATAGTATATAGTGAGAGGTTCATTTCTCCTATTTATAGTGAATTGATAAATATCCACTATAATCTCCTGATAACAAAATATTTATTTCTCACTACATAAATGAAATATTGTGACTACGGAAATAAATCATAAAAATCATTTATATTTTTATCACTTTCTTACAATACAATAAATATATTACGTGATAAAACTCGATCCATTAACTCGACTTGTCATTCCCGTAAATATTAAATGAACCTTGAATGTTTTAAACTAATATTTGTTCAAATAATATATTGCATAATTAAAAAATTCAATATCAATTATTCCTAACTTGAATAATATGAATTTATTTATTACTTTGGTGATCGTATATCCTTGGAAAAAACAATCACCCTTATAGTGAGGCCCACCATGTCAAGAATTACTATTTACCAGAATAGGGATGACTTTTGACACTATTGTGTGTGACCCTATAGGACCATATCTTGATAGTAGTAAATACCATTGACAGACCAAGAGTGGGATATAACAACCCATCTTGACCCTTAAAGAGATAAGGATTGTCATTGTAATGACAACTAACCTACAAACACACACTATGTAATATAATCTATTTGTCTCTAATATCTCATAAAGTAGGATGCACACCCATGTCATGACTACTTCTAGCTTAATTTTGTGTTGATATAACTAGACAGATTTACTTTAGACTACCATGGCGATGGATTTATCAAGGTACTACCATCCTGATCAACCAGGCCTAAGATATACGACTTAATTAACCTGGAAGTGACAAATTCTATCTTGAACATTCAACCATTGTCATATCGCCAATGATTCACCCAATAAAATATACCTCACCATTGTTTCATTATCATAGTTTTTCCTTGAATCAAATTACACGATAAAATGGCACACATTGGTAATGATCTCAAGTAAGGAGACCATTACACATGCTCATAGATAGGAACAAGCAATAACAAAAAAACAAGTGGTGTTCCTATTGGTAGGTCTATCCTCATGATCTCACTACTATAGATCACAAAGTACAAACTTCATGAGAAGAATTATCATTGCTTATAAGCCCCCAAAACCTAATAGTCAGACATATACTCTATCCAGTCAGTATGATTTATCTAGACCACATTACATTTTTTTAAGATTAATGTCATAGTATCTCTAGGTTCTCACTATAGCATATAATCTTCTATAACCTTTTCATTTGACAATTAATCTATGGAAATTACCATTAAATAGTGTATGTAGAAATATCTACACTATAATGGTAAGTTTACGTCATTTATAAAATACTGTTCACATGATATGGTAATCAAATGTACTTCATAGTTGGGTCTAGGGAACCCACTATTACAACACACACAAAAATTATCTTCTCATTTCCACATTCATCCATCTCATGCACAAGTCAAACAATACCTTCCTAGACTTGACATCACTCTCAAAGTGAAAAATATTTCTATTTCCCTCTTTGCCTATGCAACATTTATTTTTATTCTTAGTATGAATCTTTAGAAAAACCTCTAACAGCTTCATTGTCCCAATTAGTATTGCTTGACAGAAATATTTGGTACCCAATATTTTAAATACCGCTTTACTAATCAACTGAGACACTCAAAGAGGAAAAACACCCTTACTCACATATCTTTCAAGACCCTTAATAAATTCCCCTTCTTCCTAAAATGCCTCATTGACATCTTTAACCCAAGGAGCGCCTGTAATTGCTTCCAAGTACTAATAGTATTTACATTTTCCAAGTGTAATAGATCCTGTATATAAATAAGATATCCAAGATATCTCAATAACTTCACCACCATTGATATGAATTTTCACCTTTTTCTCAACATTGATTAGATACAATTCCAGATATTGCAGGTCCAGCTGACGACACCCTTTCATTTCTTGATAAATCTTTATCTATAGTGTCTCTATGCCAAGCTTCATCGCAATGATAGTAGAACTTAGGAACCCTAACTATACAAAAAACTCAGAAACTTTTTTCTACTCATCCAACAAATTAGGTTCTTACAAAGGTGATTCTATAGTAACTAACACATCGTATTTGTAACTAAATATTTTACATTAAATCATTCCCATTGCTTTCATTTTCATTATAATAAATCAAGTTTCTATATCTTCTTTTCCAGTTCTTGTTGACATTCCACCAACTTCAAGGGACTACACACCTACATCAAAAAAATCATTTCTAGCTAGAAAAACTCTCACACTCTTTACATCCTCTATCATAGACTTCAGGCACAACTTAAATATGTTATGATTCTCTCCCCTTACAACCTGGTCACTAAGAGTAGGAAGTTTATGGTTTTCTCCACCCCACAACAATCTAGAGGTTATGGAATCACATGTGCAGGTGTGGGTTGCCTTTCTACCTCATCCATATCTACTAAGTATAGATCATCACTACTTTTATTAGAAACAACATCTTATGTAGTACCAACTTTGAACTCTTATGGAACAATAGGTTCATTTCTTATATTCTGAATTTTTTTTGAGTCTAATATCATAAGGGAAAACCATCCTATGCCTCATGAAATTCTATATGGCCCGATCAAGGTAAGATGAGTTGATTTTATTTTTCATAAAGAACAAAAGGTGAGATGCTCATCTCCATTTTCTGACCTTCCCACACAAATGGAGGAGCTCTTGGACTCACAAAATCCATAGTACGAGGTTAAAAATGTGAACCAAGAACATGTCACACCTCCATAACACCCCTTCCTATTTTTTCAATCATAAAATCAAAAATGAAGTTACCACTTTAGGATATTCAGGATAGGATTCTAGGTGCTACTCCATGGAAGGATGCTGAATAGATTCCTCCCTAAGTTCCTAAATTTGTTCTAGCATGTTCTGTAATAACTCTCAGTTCTTCCTATCATGATCCACCTGAAATGTAGTAAATACTTTCATATACATTTTAATCTCTTGTATCACAATCAACTGAGCTTGAATCAAGCTTTTCAATTCCATTTCCACACCTATCTCCACTGATTTAGTACCCCTGGTTTATGGTATGTAACCCTTACTTGATGCTTTTCTTGTTTTAAAAGTTAAGGGTGACATTTGGGAGAGTCGGGAGATCCTGGATTGAAGTTTGAAGTAAAAGGGTAAGGCGCATGGGTAGCGCACGGTTAGACTAAACCATACAGCCAAACCATGCGTGGATGACTGGGGAGGTAGTGTCTTCCACACGGTCGGCGCATGGTTAAGGGAAAACATGCGATGAGTTCATGCGTGAAGGATGGCTGAGGCAGAAGCTAACGCATGGTTTGTCAAACTGTGCGGACTAACCGTGCGGTCACTAAAAATTAGATCCTAAAATTGTGGGTCTAATCCGTTTTCCCTCTAATTGCCTCATTAAAGCTCCTAAGCATCCCTAACTCAGGATTACTCTCCATTGAAGGTTGTAGGACTTCTCCCAGGCATTCTGGAGGCGATTTGAAGGGTTCTCTTAGAAAATCGAAGCTGTATTCTTAAGGTATGTGATCGTTCTTGATCGGTTTCTTAGATCTCATTAGATCTAATTATTCTCTTCTCTCGTTTTCTTAGATCTACCCCTTGTATGGGTAGATCTAAGGGTTTGGATGCCAAATATGACAAGATTTCGTCTTAGTTGTGTTAGGAGAAGAGATCTAAGGAGGGTTTTTGGAGAATCGGCTCAGTTTTGTTGGCGTTCTTTGTCTGTGGTTGGTTTCGCCTAATTTGTTGAGGTAGGTGGCTTTAATCTCGATTCCTCTTTCTTAGAACTTGAAGTCTTAGTTCAAAATGATTTAATTTCTTGGTTTTGATTGTGAAATTTTGGTACAAAGCATGTTATAAATCTTCTTTAGTGATGATTTATGGGTTTTGATGAAATTGTGGAAATTGAATGAATGGTTTGTACAAAGTGTTTTGGTTTCTTGATTTTAAAATAGTGATTTTAAAATACGGATTTTCTAGATTTGGAAAATGGTTTGGGGAGAAATGTTTTCAATAAAAGGGTAGTTTTATTGAAATGGTTTTGTCATGGTTGAAATGGTGTGGTTTTTGGGAATACTTGGTGTGTGTGTGTTCATATTGCATTTACGAGGCTTGGTTGAAATATGACCATGTGCTCGGTGCCAAAAGTGTAATGGCACATGGGGAATATTACCTTGTGACGACTTGGTAGATCGCTGAGAGACCGCTCATGAGTATGGAACTGTCATAACGATGCATGCGTAGTTGATTTCACAGGTTGTGAAATGGTTGGTTGTGTGGATTTGTGAAATGAAATGGTTATGAAAAAAATTGGAAAGTAATTTTGATTGGGAACTTTGCTTGGTTGCTTTTATTGAGAAAGATGGTTTTATTGGGAAATGGTTTTAACTTAGAACTCATTAATTGTGAACTGTTTTGGAGTGTTTTTATATAAACTACTTTATATAAATGTGCTGACATGTTTTATCCTAGTGGCATTGGTTGGGAAGTCATCGGGGAAAACCTACTGAGTTTCATTACTCACCCCCTTCTTTGGAATGTTGGTGCTTTTGCAGATGTCATTTACTGGGATGTTGGCAAGGGAAAGGTGGCACATGTGTCTAGCACTAATTCGTGATTCTTGAGCTATTTGGTAGAGTTGGAGCATGGAGCATATGGAGCCTTGGAGTTTTTGTTGTCTTTGAGTCTTATCGTTTGACTTTCTGTTGTTTACTCTATTTTAGTGTTGGTTTCCACTGTTGCACTTTGGTTGGTTTAATATGGAATAAATGGATGAACTATCTTGGTTTTAAATCATGCATCATATATTGGTTACTAGGAGATGTTTATCTAGTTTTTGTTGTTGTTGGTTGTTTCCATTTTAAGGGTAAATCATCCCCCATGTGTTTTGAAACCCTTCAGCATTTATTTCCAGCCTTTGGCACCTTGGGGATGTCACTTAAGGGCAAGTAATGACTCGTTGAGCTCTCAAGCCAATGAGAATTGGCGGGTCATTACAAATGGTATCAGTCTGGTCCTTCCTTGAGGTACAAATGGTCATTGATGTTCTTGGTCTTGGAGTTGAAATTCCTTATTGTCTTTTCCTTGGGTTAGAATCTTAGAAAGGATTAGGATTGTCGGAACTTGAAAGGTATAGCATAAAAGGACATAGCTAACCCCTTTATGCTAAACTTCAAGTTACCAGGGAGTTGGGTACATAAGTGTTTGGAGACACTTATATAATGTTGAAAAATCTCATTGTCTTGGGTTTATCCAATGAGATGAGCATGACATGCATTATAGAGGAATGACTTCCCACTAGGATTGCATAAATCATTTTGAGAAATGGATTATGGTTTGATGCAAAAGCGTGATTTATGAAAATTTTAAGCACGTTTTCAAATGAAAGACTTTGAAAAGATAATGGTAGATGTATTTTGAAAATAGATTTATTTTCAAAAGAAAGAAAAGATCAGTTTTAGAAATATTTGGAAATCAATGTTGTGATAGTGATGTGATAGAAATTGAAATTCTAAGCCTTCAGTTTCTAGGAAGTGAGACTAACGGCGTGCATTGTTTGTATAGAAAATGGCACCCGTTAGACATCGTAGAAACGAAACGGAAGAGGCTGTAGAGAATGTGGTCGCACCTGAACCACAGGTGAACCAGCAGCTAGTTCAAAGTATAGTTCAAGCATTTCAGGCTATGGACACGAGAAATCGAAGGGATGAGTCAAGGCATGTAGACCATTCCGCCCAGTTCCAGAAGCATAACCCACCCATCTTTCGGGGTGATTCTGAACTAGAAAAGGCGGAGGTGTGGCTAAGAAGGATGAATCGTATCTTCGATTTCATCTCCACACTAGTAGAGTTGAAAGTAAAGTTGGCGACGTATATGCTGGAGGATCTTGCACAACAGTGGTGGGAGCTGGTGGTGTAGGCTAAGGTGGATCAAGGCCTGAGCTGGGAGGAATTTGAAGAATTTTTTAATAAACAATTCTATCCTCACACATTCAAGATCCAGAGGACAACTGACTTTTTCAGCCTGAATCAGGAGAATCTCTCTGTCACAGAGTATGCAGCTAAATTCATGAATTTAGTATGCTTTGCACCAGAGTTTGTTGTAAGTGCGTCGCTGAAGGCATGCATTTTTGAATCAGGGTTGCGACATGAGATTCACTCGAAGATAGTTGTGCTCTGTATTACGGATTATACGGAGATGGTAAATAGAGCAATAGTAGCAGAAAGAGACATCTCAGGAGTTATGGGAGGAGGAAGTATGATGATACCCATGGGAACGGGTGGGAACTTTAATGCTGGGAACAAGCAGAAGAGGGACACCTACTTCCAAGGTGGGAGTGCGAATCAGAATCAAACGGCTGGATTGGTGAATCTTCCTCCATGACCCATGATGAAGGTTGGGTGCTTTCAATGTAGTGAAATTGATCACATGAAACGAGAATGTACAACAACACCAAAAGCATGTCACAATTGCAACAAGATGGGGCATATTCAGGGATATTGTCGTCGTGCTCCGAGGTCGGGTGCGTGTGACACTACCCAGGCGTCGCAAGCATCCTATGCTTCGACAAGGTGAGGATAGAAAAATCAGTATCACCAATAAAACAGTGATAGTTATGGTGATTCCAGGAATACCATGACTCCTCAAGTAGGGAAATCTTAATAAGGAAATAAGGAGCAAAGTGCAGCAACAAAGCAATTGTATGGAGCAGAACAGGTGATTCTGGATGACCAGTCTGGACCGTCTATAGTGAGAGGTACGATTCTTTTGAATACTACCCTCATACAATCATTGTTCGATACTGGTGCATCAGATTCTTTTCTTTCTTCTCGTATTTCTGATTTTCTAAACTTAAGAGTTGAAATGATGCCCTCTGTGATAAAAATTCAAACACCTCTCAGTGAAAGAGAATGTAGAGCCCTCATGTGTAGAGAATGTTCTATAACTGTTGATGGAGTTGAGCTAAAATGGGATTTATCTATGCTGGATATGGATGTCTATGATATAATCCTGGGTATGGATTGGTTGAAAAAGTTCAGGGCTCACATCGACTGTTATAGTAGAACAGTCAGTTTCATGACTGAGGAGGGCGTCTAGCATCTCATTAGAGAAGAAAGAGTGGTCAAGGCAGGTGCAACATTCTTGTTGGCACCAGTAGTGGAAACGATCTCTTACCAGTTGGTTGCGTTAAACATGGAATCGATGGACGATATCATGAGTAACAGTTTTCCAGTAATTGTGGATCAATTTCTAGATATTTTTTCTGAAAACTTCTCGGGGTTACAACCTATAAGATAAGTGGAGTTTACGATTGATCTCCTTCTAGGGACCAGTCCTATCTCACTTATATCTTATAGGATGGCACCAATAGAGTTAAAGTAATTGAAAGTGTAGTTAGGGGAGCTGGAAAGCAAATTCTTTATTCAGCCAAGCGTGTCTCTGTGGGTAGCACCAGTTTTGTTTGTAAAGAAAGCGGCTGGAATAATGAGGCTATGTGTGGATTATCATAAACTTAACCAAGTTATGATAAAGAATAGATATCCACTTCCACGCATTGATGAACTTTTTGATCAATTGAGGGGAGGTCAGTGGTTCTCTAATATTGACTTACTATCAGGATATCACCAGTTGTGAGTTCGGAAGGATGATATTCTGAAGACAGCCTTCAAAAGTAGATATGGCCACTACAAATATGTAGTCATGCCTTTCAGTCTAACGAATGCACCAGCGGTCTTCATGTATTTGATGAATAGAATATTTCATCAATATCTGGATTCATTTGTTGTGGTGTTTTTCGACGACATATTGGTGTATTCATGAACAAGGGCTGAGCATGAGAAAAACTTGGAGATAGTGTTGGAAATCTTGAGATACCATCAGTTGTATGCCAAATTATCGAAGTACGATTTTTGGATACAATAGGTACACTTTCTGGGCCATGTTGTTTCTGAGAAAGGTGTTTCAGTGGATCTAGAAAAGATAGAAGTTGTTCTTTCTTGGCAACTGCCAAAGAATGTCTTTGAAATACGAAGTTTTCTTGGTCAAGCTGGTTATTATCGATGCTTTGTGCGTGACTTCTCAAGACTAGCTTCTCCTATGATAGCATTGACAAAGAAAAACAGATCATTTACATGGACTGAGTAATGTCAACGATATTTTCAAGAGTTGAAAGTCCGCCTTACATCAGCACCCATCTTGATCTTTCCAGAATCAGGACAGGGGTATGTGGTGTATTGTTATGCTTCAAGATCATGGTTGGTCTGAGTTCTCATGTCAGGAGACAATGTTGTTGCTTATGGGTCAAGGCAGTTGAGGGTGCATGAGAAGAATTACCCAACACATGACTTGGAATTTCCTGCAGTCATCCATGATTTGAAGACATGGAGACATTATCTCTTTGGTGAGAAATTTATTGTGTTTACGGATCACAAAAGCTTGTAACACATTTTCTCACAATGAGATTTGAATCTAAGGCAGAGGATATGGATGGAGTATCTTCAAATTTTCGACTTTGACTTGATGTATACACCGGGTAAGGGAAATTCGGTGGCCGATGTATTAAGAAGGAAGTCGTATGCTCAGTTGGAAAAAGAAGCTTCAGATGAATGGTAGTTGATGTCAGTCTTAGCCGACATGCATGTGGAATGTGAAAACCGAGGTGATGTTGTGGTTTTATTTTCAGCTATGCTTGTTCCTGATTTAGTGGAGAGAGTAAAGGAGGCATAGGCATCTGATCTATACTGTGTTGCAATGAGTTCAAAACTCAATTGCGGGGAGACCATTGAGAGATGGAAGTTATAAGGGAGTTTAGTTTTGCGGTTTCGATATCGGATAGTTGTACCTTTAACTCCTCTGGAACAGCTCCTTCATGCTTACCACCATTCTAGATGGGCTTTACATCCGGGTACACAAAAGATGTATAAGGTGTTGAAGGCACAGTTTTGGTGGAGCGACATGAAAAGGAAGGTGGCAGAGTTTGTCTCACGGTGCTTAACTTGTCAACAGGTTAAAGAAGAGCATCAGAGAACAGCTGGTATGTTACAGTCTTTACCTATCCCTGTGTGGAAATTGTATCCGATAGTAATGGATTTTGTTACAGGTCTTCCAAGAACAGTCCGGAAACACAATTCCATCTGGGTGACAGTGGATCGTCTGACCAAGTTGTCCCATTTCATCCCGATTCGTGAAACTCATATGGTGGAAGATCTTTCAAAAATCTATATCCAGAAAGTAGTAAAGAGGCATGGTGTACCATGTCTATCATGTCAAACAAAGATCTGAGGTTTACATCTCGTTTCTAGAAATCCTTACAACAAGCCCTGGGAACTCAGTTGAATATGAGTACGGCGTATCATCCTCAAACGGATGGACAATCTGAAAGGACAATGAAGACATTGGAAGACATGTTGCGGGCTTTTGTAATGGATTTTTGTGGCTCGTGGGAAGATCATGTTCCTTTAGTGGAGTTCTCATATAACAACAGTTATCAGGCCTTGATACACATGGCTCCATTTGAAGCATTGTATGGGCGTCTGGGTTGTTCTCCACTATGCTGGGTGGAAAAGGGTGAAACTTCACTAATTGGGATGAGCCTTGTACAATAAACAATGGAGAAGATTCAGTTGATACAAAAGAGGATAGAGACGGCACATAGTCATCAAAAATCCTATGTGGATCGTCGCTGAAGACCCTTTTCGTTTGCGGTGAGTGATCATGTATTTTTGAGAATCTCTCCAAGGCTTGGACATCGTCGTTTTGGGAAGTAGGGAAAATTATCTCCTCGATATATATGCTCTTTTGAGATACTGAAACAAGTTGGTGAGGTGGCATATCAGTTACCATTACCACCATGGTCCAGTGCAGTGCATAATGTGTTCTATGTATCTCAGTTGAAGAAGTATCAGCATGATCCTGACCATGTGATCAGATGTGATCATGTTGACTTAGAGTCGGATGATTTGTTGGTACATATCCCAGTACGAATTGTGGATAGACAGGATAAAGTCTTGCGTGGAAAAAGAATCGGCTTAGTGCAGGTTTTATGGCAATATAGTTAGATTCAGGAAGAGACATGGGAACGCGAGAAAGAAATGAAAGAGCAGTGGCCAGAACTCTTTCAGGAAACCCATAGTTTTCTACTTTCTGGGGAAGGAAAGGCCAATGGTGGGGAGAATTTAGTACCCCTGGTTTCTGGTATGTAACCCTTACTTGATGATTTTCTTGTTGTAAAAGTTAAGGGTGACGTTTGGGAGAGTCGGGAGCTCCTGGATTGAATTTTGAAGTAAAAGGGGAAGGCGCACGGGTAGCGCACGGTTAGTCTAAACCGTGTAGCCAAACCATGCATGGATGATTGGGGAGGTAGTGGCTTCCACATGGTCTGCTCATGGTTAAGGGAAATAGTACGATGAGGTCGTGCGTGAAGGATGGCTGAGGCAGAAGCTAACGCACGGTTAGCGCACGGTTTGTCAAACCGTGTGGACTAACCGTGCGGTCACTTTAAATTAGATCCTAAAATTGTAGATCTAATCTATTTTACCTCTAATTGCCTCATTAAAGCTCCAAAGAATCCCTACCTCAAGATTAATCTCCCTTGAAGTTTTGAGGACTTCTTCCAGGCATTCCGGAGGAGATTCAAGTGGTTCTCTTGGCGAATCGAAGTCGGATTCTTAAGATATGTGATCGTTCTTGATCGGTTTCCTAGATCTACTTAGATCTACTTCTCCTCTTCTATTGTTTTCTTATATCTATGCATTTTATGGGTAGATCTAAGGGTTTGTATGCCAAATATGACAAGATTTGGTCTTGGTTGTGTTAGGAGAAGAGATCTAAGGAGGGTTTTTGGAGAATCAGCTCGGTTTTGTTGGCGTTCTTCGTATGTGGTTGGTTTCGCCTAATTTGTTGAGTTAGGTGTCTTCACTCTCGATTCCTATTTCTTATAACTTTAAGGCTTAGTTCAAATTGATTTAATTTCTTGGTTTTGAATTTGAAATTGTGGTATAAAGCATGTTATAAATCTTCTTTAGTGAGGATTTATGGGTTTTGATGAAATTGTGGAAATTGAATGAATGGTTTGTACAAAGTGTTTTGGTTTCTTGATTTTAAAATTGTGATATTAAAATATGGATTTTCTAGATTTGGAAAATTGTTAGGGGAGAAATTTTTTCAATAAAAGGGTTGTTTTATTGAAATGGTTTTGGCATGGTTGAAATGGTGTGGTTTTTTGGAATACTTGGTGTGTGTGTGTTCATATTGCATTTATGAGACTTGGTTGAAATATGACCTTATGCTCAGTGCCAAAAGTGTAATGGAACATGGGGAATATTACCTTGTGATGACTTGGAAGATCGGCGAGAGACCGATCATGAGTATGGAACTTTCATAACGATGCATGCATAGTTGATTTCACGGGTTGTGAAATGGTTGGTTGTATGGATTTGTGAAATAAAATGGTTATGCCAAAAATAGAAATGTGATTTAGATTGGTCACTTTGCTTGGTTTTTTTCTTGAGAAATATGGTTTTTTTTTAATATGGTTTTAACTTAAAACTCGTTAATTTTGAACTTTTTTGGAGTGTTTTTATATAAATTGTTTTATATAAATGTGCTGACATGTTTTATCCAAGGGGAATGGGTTGGGAAGTCATCGGGGAAAACCTACTAAGTTTAATTACTCACCCCCTTCTTTGGCACGTTGGTGCTTTTGTAGATGTCATTTACTGGGATGTTGGCAAGGGAAAGGTGGCACACGTGTTTAGCACTACTTCGTGATTCTTGAGCTGTTTGGTAGAGTTGGAGCATGGAGCTTGTGGAGCCTTGGAGTCTTTGTTGTCTTTGAGTCTTGCAGTTTGACTTTCTGTTGTTTACTCATTTTTAGTGTTGGTTTCCAATATTTCACTTTGGTTGGTTTAATATGGAATAAATGGATGAACTATCTTGGTTTTAAATCATGCATCATATATTGGTTACTTGTAGATGTTTATCTAGTTTTCGTTGTTGTTGGTTGTTTTCATTTTAAGGGTAAATCGTCCCCCATGTGTTTTGAAACCCTTTGGAATTTATTGCCAGCCTTTGGTGCCTTGGGGATGTTGCTTAAGGCCAAGTAATGGCTCGTTGAGCTCTCAAGCCAATGAGAATTGGCGGGTCATTACAATTGAGATAACCCACGCCTGGTAATCATCTCTTCCCTATGACAACATCTATTTATCACAATCAATAATATCTTCTTATGTTCATTATTCTTCTCAATTACATATCTCTATGAATGACTATCCATGACCTTTCTCATGTTGTATGTGTCTCAACATCCAATTCTTCCCCATTGGTGAATGCTTCCCCAATAACCGTGTTTCAAAGTAGAGTCACACCTCTAGTAATCGAAAACCTCTTTATTGAGTTTGTTGATCAAGGACCTCTCAAAAAGAGCACCATATTCTTAGGTTCCCACTCTGATAATGGTAAAAAATTGATAGAAATAAATAAAGGAGATATCAAATAGTAGAATGACACTTTATTTTTTTCGATATGGGGAGACCCAACCACCTGGAAGGTATATTCACTAAGGAAGAAAGAAGCTGGAGGGGGAGTGGACAATGGGGATTCATGTGGGATCTTGAGTGCACATGAATCCCAAACTAAAAGAGAATATATTTTGGGAGTGTGACCCTGGGAGTAGGTAGAAAGTTACAAGGTTATAAGTATATGGCTCTTGAGTTTGGGAGAGTGGGAAAAGGGGCCTCTTGAAGATTCATTCTTCTTCTCCTCAAATTTTTTTTTCCTCAGAGTCTATAATCCTAGGTATTCTCATTATTTTCTATCAATACAATTAATTTTACTATTTTATCATCACAGGGGCTCTAAAATTTTGGTCTGACCTGCCAGATTCCTCCCCAATGCATCACCTCTTTGATAAGATGATGTTCGAATAAATTAAATATAGATACTCAACTTCATTCATGATAGTAAGTGTTAGAGTAGCGAATGTTGCACACTGAATCAAGATGAGACCAACATATCAAATTGGTTGAATCAATAGTGTTAGGATTGGTGACTATATTGGGATCATTTTAGTAGGAAATCACTGGGCTAAAGGAACTACAAAAGTTGATGGATGAAATCATGCAATGAATAGAGAAGTTACCAACGCAAGAGGTGGTGATGAACCCTACACCAAATTTTGAGTTTGGTGAGATATTTTCTCAATCATAAGATATATTGGGCCCCATCAAGGGGATGCATGGGTTGGGGGAAGTTGTTGGTAATGGTTATGTACCGATGTTGATAGTGAGATGGGTTGAACTACCTGTTTTTTATGGTCAAGATCCTCAAGGTTGGATATACAGAACTAAATTATAATTTTGGATAAATAAAATGCTGGAGAAGTCAAAAATTTCTCTAGATCAGGTGTGTCATGACCCGCCTTCACCAAAAGGAGGGAAGGGTCAGCAGATTTCTAGGCCCTTACTTCTTTAAGTTGAAGGAGAGATAATGACCCCCGAAACCCGCCTTCTATAGGTCCCAGAGTGGCGACTAGCACCAAGGGTATGGAAATTACACACAAATGGAAGGCATTGCCCTTTTTGTTTTATAGGATTGGGAGATAAGAAGATGAAACCTAACAACACCAAGGTAAAAGAAAAGTAAATCCAAAAGTAAACTATTCCCACATGCATGTTTCAAAAGTAAAAGCCACAAATTACAAAGGTAAGTACCAAATAAAGAAAAACAGCAACTACAATGGCCCCAAAGGTCTGAGCTAGTATGGTCCTGTGTGATCCACGAAGTCCTCCTGGAAACCTGAAAGCAGTTTTATATACATAGGGTGAGCATACAAGTACACTCAGTAGGGAAAACCAAAGACTCTTGTGCACAAGTGGGGGAACGTACTAAAATTCTGTGAGAAGCAGACTACCAACACTATAAAGGAGTTCACCCATCCCACTCACCGGATACACTCACTGAGTAATGCAACCAAGTAATATATATAATAAGAGCACATCAATGTTTGGGTACCCCGCGCCACTTTCCCACTGGTTATTGAGACATCCTACGCATCGAACCAATCCCGCCATTCTCACTGCAGTCCCACTTCCACACCTGCCCGCACACACCTGGGCCACAACCGCACATAGTCCCACTACCGAATCCTACCCGCAAACACCTTGTCCACAGTCGCACGTAACCACACTTGCAAACACCTAGGCCAAAATAACCACCACCACGCCCGAAGACTCCTGGGCTAAAAGATCCACTGCCACGCCCGAGGACACCTGGGCCTCATCCCGAAGACACTTGGGAAACCACCTGCCACACACACCGGTCCAACCACCACACTACCCCGCCCGAAGGTTCTTGGGATAATAATAGAACTCAAGCTATCACAACCTGCCCGAAAGGTACTTGGGATATCTAGGAAAGGAAGCAGAAAAGGAGCTAATAACCCGCCACTAAGAATAGTGTTGGGAAAAACACCCTCCCCCATGAAATGGGGGTGTTCGGCACTAAGTGATCAACATGGGTGGGGCGTGAATAAGAAACACAAAACTACAAGTATATACATAGGTAACAAGAACTCACCCAAAGTTAGGTTTTTCTTCATACAGCCTACAGATCACAACAGCACTCAAGTCCGAGTCACGACTCTCGCCAACAAAACTTGTTTGTCCCATTATTGTTTTCATGTTCAGTAACAATATTTAATTAAGTTCTGCACCTACTTGGGAAACTAGTAAACATAAGCAAAAGTCCAGGAAAGTAAACATTCAAGCATCAACCATAACACCCACACCCGGTTCTCTCGTAAAGCCACATCAACTAAAGAGAACCCTAAGTTATAGCCCCATGCCCAATATCTGGGAGCAAAAAGGGATTCTCAACAACAGAGGATCTCACCCCAATTCGTGATATAAACAAGGTAACCACCCGGTCATAAAACTCACAACCACCAAATCCGTAACAAGAGGGAATCCCATTCCCAATTTCACAACCACTGAGAGTATAAAAATAGGGGATCCCATCCCCTCCCACATCTCCAGCAATCAGCCCGTAAAAGAAAACACCCAAACCATTACCATCAACACAAGGTAGGTCCATGCCTGTATTTTCAGATTTATAAGATTTAACACACTCCATGATTTCAATTCCATGTGTTTTAACCGGGGGTTATCACAGAAGGATTGATCCTGGTGCTTCCAATTTATTCAGCCGAGTATACGTAATTAACCAAATTACTTTTCATGGAAGGAGTTCACAACCACAAAGAAGCCACTTAAACCATCACCATGGGTTCGTTAATGCACAGAGAAAGACCACCAATGACCATGATTTTCAGTAGGCGTAAGCCCGCACAATTCATAAAGAATATCATAATATAAAACAGCATCAACGATCACAACCCCCCTTCTTTATTTATAGAATCTGTTCATTGTCTTTATTAGGTATGGTTTATCAAATTCTAGAGAATCAAAAGCACGCCCACCCCACGTGATACACAAAAGAGAGAAGCGAAGGAGAAATTATCTACTTGTTGATCAACGATCGAAGCTTAGGCTGGGTGTGGAACTTTACGTATAACGATGCAGCTCACCCGATACACAAAAATCGGCTCGTCTGGATGAAAGTAAGGGTGATCAAGAAAAGAAGAAACACAGGGCAAACCCTTTAGTTATAAGAGCCGCAGACGGTTGAGATAAGAATGCCAAACTGCGTAAGGAGCGGGGGTCATGGGTTGACCACGCGGCCCCACACGTCATTAAAGGGGTCGGGTGGTTTAAATCGACACACACACCAGGTTTATTCATTAATAATTAATTAAAACATTTACTGGCGTTACCGTGATTCAAAAAACGCTTAAAGGAGTCAAAATAGGGTTTATAACCCTAATCGTGCAAAAAGGAGTGCAACTGGCCCGCATGGTAGGCCAGATCCACCGGTATATGAGAGCTACTGGTAGGCTGCAGCTACCGGTAGGCCGAGCTACCGGTAGGCTGCAGCTACCGGTAGACCGAGTGACCGGTAGGCTGCAGCTACCAGTAGATAGATCCACCGGTAGCTGTAGCTACCGGTAGACCGAGCTACCTGTAGACAGAACTACCGATAGTCTGTGGCTACCGGTAGACCGAGCTACCGGTAGGCCTGCAACCGGTAGGCTAAGGCTACCGGTAGGCCTACCGTTACACCAAAATTCATCGATATTCCCATACTAGAAAACCCAACACTATATTTTCACAAAGTAATGGACCCCAAAAACCCGGTCCATTACATCAGATAACTTTTAAATTATTCTCGTCCTCAAGAATCAAAACAAACAAGATGGAAATAGAGGGTCCGAACAACCACCTCGAAAGATACCTCTTAGGAGTGAACCCATGCTAACTAAAAACACTTCCAACATACCATGCCAAACTACCCAGTCATGTGGGTTGGGGAGTCTCCTCCCCCATGTCAAGATATTATCCGCTTTGGGCAGCACTGACTCACCCGTACGGGTTTAATCGCATCCACCTTAATGTGTCTTGATTAGGGGTTGGGTTCTCTCCTCCCCCATAGCCAGGTCTTTTCACACACATTCAGAGGAAAGAAAACCAGTACATTTCATATCCAACAAGAAAAAATGTTCTACCACAATAGGTACAACAAAGAACAAAACTCAAAACAACTCTTGGTACTGGGTATGCATCTGTGCTTCTCTCTCCCACGTACTCTCCTTGAGCCCACCATGTCTCCACAACACACGAACCAAGGGAATGGTTCGCCCACGAAGAACCTTCTCCTTGCGATCCTCGATCATCACTGGTCTCTCCACAAAAGTCACATCGTCCTCGATGTCCAGCTCACCCCAATCAAGGATGTGTGAATCGTCATGCATATACCGACGGAGCTGGGACACATGGAAGAAATCATGTATCCTCAGTAGCGGCGGTGGTAACGCTAACTGATAATCCACTTCACCGACCCGCCGCAACACTTCGAAGGGTCTGGTGAACCTGGGAGAAACCTTACTCCCCTTGCCGAACCTCCGCTACCCACGTCGAGGGGAGACCTTCAAGAACACATGGTATCCAACCTCAAACTCCAAGGGCCTCCTTCTGGTATCAGCATACGACTTCTATCGGTCCTAGGCCGCCTTCATCCTTTCCCGTATGAGCTGAACCTTCTCTGTCGTGCTCTGCACCACTTTCGGTCCAAGGATGCCTGCCTCTCCTACTTCGGTCCAACACACAGGTGAATGACATGGCCTCCCATACAAGGCTTCAAACGGGGCCATACCAATGGTAGAGTGGTAGCTATTATTGTTGGAAAACTCTACCAGATGCAAGTATCTCACCCATGATCCCCCCGAGTCCAGAACACATGCCCGCAGCATATCCTCCAAGGTCTGGATGGTGCGCTCTGTCTGTCCATCTGTCTGGGGATGGAAAGCAGTGTTATGATGAAGTTGGGTGCCAAAATCATGTTGCAATCCTCTCCAGACTCACGAAGTAAACCGTGCATCCCTATCTGAGACTATAGACCTCAGAATCCCATGAAACCGCACCACCTCATCCACGAACTTTTGCGCCAAAGCATCCACTGCACTTGACTCCTTGATCACCGTAAAGTGAGCTGATTTCATCAACCTGTCCACTACCACCCAGATGGCGCCGTATCCCCCTTGGACCTTAGGTAGTCCCGTGAAGAAATCCATCGAGATGTCATCCCACTTCCACTCGGGGACATCTAGAGACTGCAGTAGGCCACCTGGAACATGGTGTTCAGCCTTCACTTGCTGACACACTAAGCACTTGGCCACAAACTCTGCCACTTCTCACTTCACTCCGGGACACCAAAACTATCTCTTCAGTCCCTGGTACATCTTGGAAACTCCTGGGTGTGCCTCCAGGGGTGAGTTGTGGAACTCACCGAGAACCTTTCCGCGCATCGCCTCCGGAACAAAAAACCTTCCCTGGAAAAGCATCCAGTTCTGACCATCCTCTATCCATCCTTCCGGAGCATTTCCTTGGTCAACCCAGTCACACATCACTTCGCACTCTGGGTCTCCCCACTGAGACTCCTCCACCTGCTGCAACAGAGACGACTTCACTGCCATCTGATATAGGAAACCTCTACCACCATCCATCCTTGCATCCAGGTGTAAGGCATCCAACTCCTTCATCACCTTCCAGGTGTCCGCCGACTCTCGGACCACATCCTTCTGTGTCCTCCTACTCAAGGAATCAGCCACTACATTGCCCTTTCCCTCAATATAAGAGATCTCGAAGTCATAATCCTGGAGGAACTCCACCAATCTCTGTTGTCGCAAGTTTAGGTCCTGCTGGGAGAAGATATACCTCAAGATTTTTTTATCTGTGAAGACCATAAAGCGTTCTCCGATGAGGTAGTGCTGTAATAACTTTAGCATGAAAATGACCACTACAAGCTCCAGGTCATGGGTAGCGTAATTACGCTCATGAGGGCGTAGCTGCCTGGACCCATAAGAGATCACCCCTTGTCACTTCATCAACACACATCCCAGGACCTGTCTTGAAGCATCATAGAACACCTCATACTCCACCCCTTCTTCTGGTAATCTCAGCACTGGGGCACTAACCAAATTCTCCTTCAGATAGCTGAAGGCTGATTCGCACTGCTCACTTCACATGAAAACCTAGTCTTTCTTGGTCAGGGCTGTCAAAGGGGATGCAACTCGGGAGAAGTTGGTTATAAACCTCCGATAGTAACCTTCCAGCCCGAGGAAACTACGAACCTATGCCACATTCTTGGGTGTTTCCCAAGAAACAACTACCTCAACCTTTGATGGGTCCATCGCTACCCCCTGGTCGGATACCACGTGCCTGAGGAAGTGCACTTCTCATGTACAGAACTTGCATTTCGACAACTTCCCATAGAGATGATGATGTCGGAGGACCTTTAGAACTGTCCTTAGGTGCTCTGCATGGTCCTCCTCTGATCTTGAGTAGACTAGGATGTCGTCGATGAACACAACTATGAACAGATCTAGGTACTCTCGGAAGATGGAGTTCATAAGCCCCATGAAAACAGTCGGGGCATTCATAACACCGAAGGGCATAACCACGAACTCGAAGTGTCCATATCTGCATCTGAACACCGTCTTCGGTATGTCGCCCTCTTTCACTCTCATCTACTAATACCCAGACCGCAGGTCGATCTTCAAGAACCATCCTTCCCCTTTCAGCTGGTCAAAAAGATCATCTATCCTCGGAAGAGCGTAGCGATTCTTGATCATCACCTGATTCAGCCTCCTATAGTCTATTCACAACATGAGACCACCATCTGCATTCTTTGAAAATAATACTGGAGCACCCCACGGTGATGCACTCGGCCGAACATAACCCCTCTTCATCAGATCATCAATTTTGATCCGCAGCTCCCATAGCTCTGAAGGTGCCATCCGGTAAGGATCCATCGAGATCGGACGAGCGCCGAGCTACAGGTCTATCCCGAACTCGATATCATGTCGAGGGGGTAGAGTTGTCACCTCCTCAGGGAAGACATCTACAAAACCACATACGATCTCTGGCACTTCCACTATTTCAGCATCTACTGACCCCACTGACAGCTCAGCTAACAAGGAGAGGAGGGGTTCCTCTCGCCTGCTGCCCTTCTGACCGCTCCGCTCGCCTGTGAAGGTAACACGCTAGCCACCCAAGTCTGAGAACACGACCCTTCCACGAAAACAGTCGATGACGGCACACGTAGAGAATATCCAGTCGATGCCTAGGATGACATCGTATGGATGTATCTGTAGCAGAAGAAGATCCCTAACTGACTGATGTGGCCCTATCATCAGTCTGCATCCCCGATAAAAAAACAACAAGTCGGTCTGACCTCCTAATGTTGTGATCAACACTAGGGGCACTAGAAGTCTCTCGGCATATTGACCCAAGGCACGGGATAGACTGGGTGCAACAAAGGAGTGTGAAGATCTGGTATCGAACAAGGCATAAGCAAGAGTGATAAAAAAACTGATCGTACCTCGAACAACATCTGGCCCGGCTGGAACTGTTGCCTCCGCGGAGTGTATCTGTCCACGCCTGGCTCCTCTGCCCCTCAGCTGTCAGACACCTCCCTGACCATGCCCCAGTCAAGGTCCCTGAGGAGCACCCTGAGGTCGGCCCCCTCCTCCTAAGTCTATCCTCGGAGGAGCGGGAGCTCGCTGTCCCTGCTGCTGCTGCTGGAAAGGTCTGGCTGGAAGCTACTACTGGGGTGGGTGCTGGGGTTGTCCGCCACCATTGTATTGTACCCGGTCTGGGCACTAAATTCAGAGATTTCCATGGCTCCCACAGACGAAGCATTGTATTCTTGAGCCCGAAGGAAAAGGGAGAGGACCGGGGGATCAAAACTGAAACTACTGCGGCCTGCTCCCTGTGGGTTGGAACCTGGAGGGTCCTAACGCTGGAGTCCTGGTGCTGACGGACTTCTCCTTCGATGGTCCCAAATGAATCCCCTCTCGTGACACACCTCCTATAGTATTCATCCTCTCCACCACTTCGGCCTTCTTCTGGACCTCCAAGTACGTCGGCAGGGTAAAGCGGGTAACAGCATACTAGAGGGAGGGTCAGAGTGCTTCCTCTAAACATCTTGCCCGAGACTCCTCATCGAGAAAGAGGTCTGGAGAAAAATGTAGGAGGTCCTTGAACTTGATCCCTATCTCCCTCACAAACATACTCCCCTGTTGGAGGGAGAGTAGCTCCTGTATCTTTTCCGCCTTCATCGTCGAAGAGAGGAATTCCGCCCGGAACTCCCTCTCGAAATCAGCCCATGCCACCTCAGCCTCTCTCCTCTCCCCCAGGTAAAGTGTCCACCACTGACGCATCGCTACCCACATCTGGATGACGGCCAGAGGAACCCAGTACTCGGTCGGGGCCTGAATCAGGCCGAAAGCTATCACTAGCTTCTCTATCCAGCCTTCCGTCTTCATGTCAGATGTGCTGCCCTCATACTTCTCGAGGGTCTGTCGTTGGAAGGCCCGAAGAGTCTTCTTCCACTGGTCGTCCTCCTCCTCTCGATCAGCTCTCTGCTGATAGGCCAAATTAGTCTCTGGGGCCTTGATCGCCTGTACCACACATGGTTGCCTTCCAGGTGCCATAGCTGCAAGGTAACCAAGGAATGCCTAAGCCCAAGTAGTGTAGAATATTGTTCTTAAATTTTCTTAAACTTTTCATTTATTCTTAAATCCCAATACATCCCAGAAACATGGAAACACAAGTCATTATGATGCATGTACCATTCCTAGGGTCTCTACCCTGTAATCAGCATGGCCTCTCTTGGTCGTTCGGTAGGTCCAGAGTCCTTGCATCGGATCACGGGGGGCCCTAAAATCTCGTGTCCTAGCTGGTCTTCACTGGCCTAATTCATGCACCAAGGTCACCCAACATTGTTGCCTTACCATCCCATGAAATACTCACTGTGCCTAACTCCATACTCTATCCTATCTCTCAACCATCACCTCTGATGCCATTCTGTCACGACCTACCTTCACCAAAAGGAGGGAAGGGTGAGCAGATTTCCAGGCCCTTCCTTCTTTAAGTTGAAGGAGAGATAATGACCCTCAAAACCCGCCTTCTATAGGTCCCGGAGTGGCAACTAGCACCAAGGGTATGGAAATTACACACAAATGGAAGGCATTACGCTTTTTGTTTTATAGGATTGGGAGATAAGATGATGAAACCCAACAACACCAAGGTAAAAGAAAAGTAAAGCCAATAGTAAACTATTCCCACATGCATGTTTCAAAAGTAAAATCCACAAAGTACAAAGGTAAGTACTAAAGAAAGAAAAACAGAAACTGCAACGGCCCCAAAGGTCCGAGCTAGTATGGTCCCGCGCAATCCCCGAAGTCCTCCTGGAAACCTGAAGCAGTTTTATATATGTAGGGTGAGCATACAAGTATACTCAGTAGGGAAAACCTAAGACTTTCGTGCACAAGTGGGGGAACGTGCTAAAGTTCTGTGAGAAGCATACAACCAACACTATCAAGGAGTTCACCCATCCCACTCACTGGCTACACTCACTAAGTAACGCAACCAAGTAATATATATAATAAGATCAAATCGATGTTTGGGTAAACCCGCTCCACTTTCCCACTGGTTATTGAGACATCCTACGCATCGAACCAATCCCACCATTCTCACCGCTGTCCCACTGTCACACCTGCCCGCACACACCTGGGCCATAACCGCACGCAGTCCCACTGCCGAATCTTTCTTGCAAACACCTGGGACACAGTCACACGTAACCATGCCTGCAAACACCTAGGCCAGAACAACCACCACCACGCCGGAAGACACCTGGGCTAAAAGATCCACCGCCACACCTGAAGACACTTGGGCCTCATCCCGAAGACACTTGGGAAACCACCTGCCGCACACACCAGGCCAACCACCACACTACCCCAACCGAAGGTTCTTGGGCTAATAATGGACCTCATGCCATCACAGCCTGCCCGAAGGTACTTGGCCTATCTGGGAAAGGGAGCAGAAAAGGAGTTAATAACTAGCCACTAAGAATAGTGTTGGAAAAAACACCCTCCCCCATGAAATGGGGGTGTTCGGCACTAAGTGCTCAACATGGGTGGGGAACGAATAAGAAACACAAAACTAAAAGTATATACATAGGTAATAAGCACTCACCCAAAGTTAGGATTTTCTTCAGACAGCCTACAGATCACAACAACACTCAAGTCCGAGTCACAACTCTCGCCAACAAAACTCTTTTGTCCCATTCTTGTTTTCATGTTCAGTAACACTATTTAATTAAGTTCTGCACCTACTTGGGTAACTAGTAAATATAGGCACAAGTCTAGGAAAGTAAATAGTCAAGCATCAACCATAACACCCACACCCGGTTCTCTCGTAAAGCCACATCAACTAAAGATAACCCTAAGTTACAGCCCCATGCCCAATATCAGGGAGCAAAAGGGCTTCTCAACAACAGAGGATCCCACCCCAATTCGTGATATAAACAAGGTAACCACCTGTTCATAAAACTCAAAACCACTAAATCCGTAACAATAGGGAATCTCATTCCCAATTTCACAACCACTGAGAGTATAAAAATAGGGGATCCCATCCCCTCCCACATCTCCATCAATCAGCCCGTAAAAGAAAACACCCAAACCATTACCATCAACACAAGGTAGGGCCATGCCTATATTTTCAGATTTATAAGATTTAACACACTCTGTGATTTCAATTATGTGTGTTTTAACCGAGGTTTATCACAAAAGGATTGATCCTGGTGCTTCCAATTTATTCAGCCGGGTATACGTAATTTACTAATTTACTTTTCACGGCAGGAGTTCACAACCAAAAATAATCCACTTAAAACATCACCAGGGGTTCATTCATGCATATAGAAAGACCACCAATGGCCATTATTTTCATTAGGCGTAATCCCGAACAATTCAGAAAGAAGATCATAATATAAAACAACATCAACAATCATAGCCCCCCTTCTTTCTTTATAGAATCCGTTCATTATCTTTATTAGGTCTGGTTTATCCAATTCTACAGAATCAAAAACACGCCCACCCCACATGATACACAAAAGAGAGAGGTGAAGGAGAAATTCCCTACTTGTTGATCGACGATCGACGCTTAGTCCGAGCATAGAACTTTTCGCATAACGATGCGGCTCGCCCGATGCACAAAAATCGGCTCTTCTGGACGAAAGTAAGGGTGATCGAGAAAAGAAGAAACCCAGGATGAACCCTTTAGTTATAAGAGTCGCGGACGGTTGAGATAATAACTCCAAACCGCGTAAGGAGCGGGGGTCGTGGGTTGACCACGTGGCCCCACACGTCATTAAAGGGGTCAGGTGGTTTAAACTAATGCACACACTAGGTTTATTCATTAATAATTAATTAAAACATTTACTTGTGTTACCGTGCTTCAAAACATTCTTAAAGGAGTCAAAATAGGGTTTAAAACCCTAATCACGCAAAAAGGAGCGCTACTGGCCCGCGTCGTAGGCCAGAGCCACCGGTAGCTGAGAGCTACCGGCGGTTGACACCTACCGGTAGCCGAGCTACCAGTAGGCTGCAGCTACCGGTAGGCTGAGCTATAGGTAGGCTGCAGCTACCGGTAGGCCGAGCTAGCGGTAGGCTGTAGCTACCGGTAGGCCCAGCTACTGGTAGGCTGCAGCTACTGGTAGTCCGAGCTACCGGTAAGCCGAGCTATCGGTAGGCTGCAGCTACTGGTAGACTGAGCTACCGGTAGATAGAGCCACTGGTAGCTGCAGCTACCGGTAGACCGAGCTACTGGTAGACAGATCTACTGGTAGGCTACGGCTACTGGTAGACCGAGCTACTGGTAGGCCTCGTACCAGTAGCCTAAGGCTACCGGTAGGCCTACCGTTACTCCAAACTTCACCGAGATTCCCAGACCAGAAAACCCAACACGAGATTTTCACAAATTAATAGACCCCAAAAACTAGGTCCCTTACAAGGTGAGTATGGAAGGGGTGGCTATATAATGGTTTATTATGTTGGAAGTGGTGCGCCCACGGTTTTCTTGGAAAAAATTTAAGGTAAAGTTAATGGAATGATTTACTGGATTAGAAGTAAAAAATACTTATGAATAATTATCCATAAATAAGTAACACAACAAAATCTATGAATACATTGAATATTTTGAGTTCCTGGCTTCTCTCATTCCACACCAACTAGAATATTAATATGTTTCATATTTCCTCTATAGGTTGTGTGAGGAAGTGTGGATATGGGTTCCTATTCATAATCAAAAGACCCGCTTATAGGTGATGTGGTAGACACAACATGTTGAGTTAGCTCTCGGCAAAGGGGAGGGACTATATACTCAGGTTGGAGGATCATGATAGACCTAGGACAGGGACTGGTCACATTCCACTCGATTGATTATTTCCCAACAACCAATTTCTCTACCTCTAATGCTAAGGAGGGGAGAAGAGATGATGAGAATAATCAGTAGGGAGGTGTCGCGTCCTGTTCAAAATAGAGGAAAAGGTGTTCTAAAGTTATCTAGTCAAGAGTGGGAGGACTAGAGGAAGAAGGGATCGTGTTTCTATTATGGTAAACCTTTAAATACCATGAAAAAATCCTCGGACTCCAATTTTTTGTGTATTATTATTAGGGGAATAAGATGTAGAAGAAAAACTTTAACTCAAACATTATGAGTTTGATGAGCAGATGGATGTGGTGGAATAAAATCAGGAAGGTGAATATAAGGTAGGTATTGGGAATCTTGTATAACATGAGAAACCACCCAGAGGAATCAACTATGTCCAAGAAAATCTAGGGAAACATTAAGGGAATTCCTTTTTTAATTTTACTTGATATTGGGGCCTTATAGAATTTTATTAGTCATAAATTGTTTAGGATACTAGAGTTGATAGTTTTGGACTCTAATAAAATGAGGGTGAAGCTTGGAAAATGTATTAAAATAGGAACTACTGGAGTGTGTCAGTACATATGGCTAACATTGGGAGCTTATGGGTGTTCAATCAAAGCACATATAATATATATTAGAGGTATAGATCTAATCTTGTGAGTGGAATGGTTGATTACCCTTGGGGATGTTTGCATCAATTGGAAAATTATGGTGATAAAATTTGAAGTGGAAAATTATTTTTTCACTCTTCTAGGAGTCTATCATTCTGACCAGGAAGCATTATCTCTAGACCAGTGGGATCATGGGAAATTTTTCAGTATTACACATTTTCAACTAATTGGGAACAAGAGGAGTAGAGGGTAGAAGAACCTATCTAACTACCAAATATAGGAATTAAAAAATCTTCATTTTCCCTTTGTTTTTGATGAACCCAGCAGTTTCCCAGCATAGAGGCAGTAAGTACATGCAATAACCTCACTCTAAGATAGAGAACACTTTCAGTATAACCATATTGATACCCTATTTTCAATAGAACCAAATTGAAAAGTAGGTACAAGGGATGTTGGATAGTGTCATAATTAGGACAAGTTCTAGTTCTTTTTTGAGCTCGTTGTTAGTTAAGAATAAGATGGGTCATGGAGGCTATGTGTAGACTAATATGTGTTTAATAAAGTGACCATTTTGGTAAAATATCCAATTCCAGTTGTAGAAGAATTACATGATGAATTACTTGGTGCTACATATGTTTCTAAGATTAACCTCAAAGATGAGTATCATCAAATTTTTATTCATGAGTGCGATGTGTACAAAATTGATATTTGGACTCATATCATCCACTAAGTATTTAGTGATGCCATTTGGTTTAATGAACGATCCATAAAATTTTCAAGCCACTAGGAATGAGTTATTCTATTCCATGATCTGACACTTTGTTTTAATTTTTTTAATGAAATCCTTGTGTATATCAAGGATTGGCCAATGCATTTACAACATGTGTAAGTGGTTCTTCATGTTTACCAGGAAATTAATTTATTTCAAAAAAATGAAAGGTCATTTTGGTCAACATAAAATTGAATATTTGGGTCACATCATTTTTGAAGACGGTGGATCCATGGACCTAGGAAAAGTACAGGTAATACTTGACTAGATATCCCCAACTATAGTCAAATGAGTCCATTATTTTCTTGGCCTCACAAGGTACTATCACAAGTTTATCTGTGGTTATGGAAAAGTGGTTCAGCCCCTTACTACTCTAACTCACAAGGACAACTTTCACTGGTTGGATGATTCTATACAGGCTTTTAACCATTTGAAAAAATTAATGATGGATTCCACCATCCTCACTTTACCAAAATTTTCCAAATGATTTGAGCTCGAGTTTGATTCTTTGAGGTGGCAGATCAGAGTTGTCCTCATGAAACAACGATGATCCAATTCTTTTTTCAGCACTACTCTGTTAGATCAGCACTTGGATAAATCATTTTATGAGAATAAAATCATGTCACTTATCCTTTCTATTAATTATTGGTGACCAAATCTATTAGGACACTCGTTCATAGTTTTTTTGAACCACCATAGCCTTAAATACTTACTTCAGCTGCGTATTACTATTGTCAACTAGCAGTGCTAGTTCACAAAATTATTAGGTTTTTATATTGAAATTTGTTATAAATCAAGAAAATAAAACTAAGCTTCTAATGTGTTATCCAAGAGATATGAGGATGTTCCCCACCTATTCCTACTGTAGTCTCAAATGGTTTCAGAAGAGGGTCACAACCTATAATATGGGGTTTATTCTGATTCTATTCTAGGGAAGGTTCTTTTCACACTTCAATCTAGGAAGCAAACTTTTTCTAGGATTACTCTTAATTAGGGAATGATATAGTACCATGTGTGATTTTCCATTCCAACCTCATCCCCTTGGTTTTCCTTTTTTCTAGCGAATTTCAATTATTCTCTTCAAGGGGGACATATGGATTTTTCAAGAACCTATTAGAAATTGGATAGAAATTTATATTAGGTGGGATTAAAGGGTGAAGTATGGAACTTTTTCCAGTAGTATGAATTTTTTCAATTATATAAATACCCCACTCCATCTCCCATAGATCTCCATGCCCTGTAGTTATGTTACAACCACAGGATATTCCCACAGTAGTGTGGTATGGTATATCTATGGATTTTATTTCTGGACTTTCAAAATCCAATGGGTATGATGTGTTCTTGGTGGTTGTCAATCTTCTATCTGAGTATGCACATTTCTTTATTCTCAAGAACCCTTGTATATCACAATCTGTAGCTAGGATTTTTCATCATGACATAGTCCGTTTACATTGTGCTCCCACTTCTATTGTGAGTGGTCCTGACCCACATCTTCTTATTCATTTTCTGGTAAGATTTTTCCATCTTTATGAAACTACTCTTTGACTGAGGTCAGCCTACCACTCTCAAATGGATAGACAAATGGAGTTCATCAACCTTTTTCTTGAAGTATACATGCACTATTTTGTGGGGGACCATACATGGTATTTTTTCTATTGGATTCCTTTGGAATAATAGAGTAACAAAAAAACCTAACATATCTTCATTCCTACTAATACTTTTGAAGTAGTCTATGGCCAAAAAACTCCAAATATTTTTTGGTTTTTTCCCTCTAATGTTTGAGTTCCATTTTTCACTATCACCTTAGGGGAATGTGATGAAGACCTTCACCAACTTCGTTATCACTTGGACTAATCCTTGGATTATATGATGTGCGCAATAGATAAACATCAACGACATGTTTTTTTCCTAGTTGGGGATTTATTTTTCATAATTATCTAACTACATAGATAGTAAACTATTGTTCACTACATTCATAAAAAACTACCTTCCATATTTTATGGCCCCTTAACCATACTTGAGTAAATTGGTCTTGTTGGTTATTGCTTATATTTACCTACTACTACACAGGTTTACTTGGATTTTTATGTTTACTGATTTAAAAGGGAAATTTTTACACATCAAATCTATCCTTCCCTACCACTGATAATGGATATAGAAATTACCTATTTTCTGGGACTGCTGGTTGTTCGGTCTCATCACATGTACATGAAGGATGTCATAACATAGCCATAGTTTTTAATTCAGTGAACTGATAGATATTTGGATGACACAATGTGGGAATATGAAATTACCCTCTGCAACCAATTTATTTATTTCAGTCTTGAGGAAAAGACTAGTTTTCAAGTGTAGGGGAGTATTAGAGATGGGGGGACCCCACCACCTAGTAGGTATATTCTCAAAGGAAGAAATCGGCTGGAGGGGGAGAGGTTAATGGGTAGTCACATGGGAGACACAATGCACGCGAATCCCACACTTAAAGAGAATATATTGAGAGATAGGGACCATGGTATGAGGTAGTAAATTATACGGTTATATGTCTGTTGGGCATGGGTGGGAGAGAAAAGGGAACTCTTAAAGATTTCTAGTTTTTCTCCTCTACTTTCTTATTTCCTCTGAGCCTTTAATACCAGGTACTCTTTTTATTTTCCTTGAATAAAATTCATTATACTATTTGATGAGAATAGGGAATCTAACATATTTCTAACAATAGAATTAGAAAATAGGTTTATATTTGGGAAGTGGAAGAAGAAATAAGAAACCCCCGAAGGAAGACCACAACTCCAGAAGCCAAATGTTGTCACCTTCGAAGGGACTTCACCTCCCAGTAACTAGAATTGGAAAAGTAATCAAATTGTAACCCCACATACTTCCACAACCCCTAATTAATACCACCCACTTTATACAACCAACACCCAAAAAACTAATAATGGAAATGGCAAAGCATTCCTTGGGTAGTTACACACTACCACCTACCCCATACTCTTAGGCGTAAAACAACATGAACAGAGATCCCTACCCCACATTCCTAACAATAAATTTGTGTATTTAAAATTTATACAAAACATATCTCATTCAGGGTAAAACAACATGGTTAAAGAATCCAACAGGCTGAAAAATATGTAGAGAAACTCGTCAATGGGAGGTAAATTCACACCCATTGCGTACTTGAATATTGTATCTTCAATGTTAAAAAAACAAACCAGTGATCACCGTCACTCAAACCATATCAGGACATCATAAAATTACACAACATATAAATACTGCACCCACATGTAAAAATATATGCATATTCAAGAAATAAAAAAATATATCATAGTATCAAATAATAATAATAATTAAATCATGATTTAGATAATTGTTTAAATAATTTATTGAATCCTTGTCAAATAATCTGCATACGATCTACTTTAAAAAAAGAAACAAAATAGAAACTAAAGAATTCAAGAACACTTATTAGGTTTCCAATCCATTCCTTAGTTTTTTTATGTTCCCAAAACTCACAAACACTATTAATCATATAAAATATTCTCTAACATTATTTTCCTACAAAATTAAGCATCATGTCACAAATATATAGTGAATATACAATAAGTAATGAAACTGAAGGGAAATAATTGAAAAAAAAAATTAAGAAGAGGCTGCTACATTACATATAGGGAGATAATCTTTTATTATGGAAATAACATGCTCAAATAGTAGGCTATGACATGTTTTATATCAAAAAAATAATATATTAATTCATACCAATATTTATTAATAGATAAGTTTATTCTTAAAAAATAAGCGACATGCACTAAAAAAATATTAATGGTGGAATGATATAGAACCATAAATTAAAAATTGTCTTGTGGCAGAAGAAAACACTCAAGTTAAATTTTTATTCTATTACATTGATAAAAGAATTCACCTTAATTTAATAGTGAAATTACATCAGACTGTCTATTAAAAAGTATAAAAATAATGTTAGGATACAAATGAACATGCATATATAACTATAATTCATATCAATAAGTAGATACAATAATTTATGCAACTCCTAAAACTAGGAAAATCAACTTCAATTAATATAAAATTATTTCATTTAACTGAGATCAAATGAATCTATTGAATTCAGAAAATTACGAAACTTTCAGTCAAATATGAAAAAAACATGGAATATTTTAATGCTTCACGGTAAAAAATCTTTCCTAAAAAATATAATAAGTGTGAAAAAACATGCACTAAATTCCAGACCACGTCTTTCTCACATTAATTTTTTGGTCAGTATACTGACCACATTTCTAAATTGACAAGCAACTCAGGGTCTATCCTCACATTCTATAACATATAATAAATATCGATATAAAGAATAAAATAATAAAATATATAATGAATGTTCTTTTTATTTATTTGATCCCCATGAAAGACTTTATTATACTCCAAGTAATTAACCATTAAAGTAGCATTTATCAATTTATAAAAAAATAAATAGAAAAAAATTTCTAGATTGATATTATCATGTAACACATTGTATATCTAGTCAGACTTGAATGAGGACCTCAAACAAAAAAATCATAAAAGTCAGATGCAACAAATATAGTTTAGGATCTATCCAATCTCTCATAACAAATAAATCTAGAATTAATAAGAAATACTATCAATGAGATTCATAAAACATAATGTAAAAAAATTAATAAAAAAAGAAATGTGAGGATGGTTACTCGAGAAGTCCTTGAATATTTTGCATGTACTATGAAATTTATAGAAAAAAAATTCAATGAACTTTTCATCATTATATGAACTAAAATAAAACAGTTCTTCCAAATCTACATCATTCACATGTTTTGTATAAGGGAGAAATATTCTATGAAAACATCTATCCACGATAGTCCGGTATAGATTCTCCTCATCAAATTGTGGTTTGGGATTTTAAACTAGAGGATATGAGAGTTGATGAATTTCTACATATAAAATTCATTCCTTGAAACTAAAGAGGACACAGAATAATAATGGCATGCATAGAGATCTTGGATTATGTATGTACTACTGTGTAGATTTTGTATTTTCTACTAGTGTGTGTTAGATCCTTGCATGGGAGGGGAGGCGAGATGAGGGAAACATCCATCCAGTTGGGTGGAAGGGGAAGTGACACAAGGGTGATGTCCAACTATCGATGAGGGGTTTCAGAGTCATTCAATGACATGAGAATCAAGGAATCAATGGGAGGAGGGAAGGATAGGGTGGTAGACATAAGGAAGATAAGGATTATGTAAAAGGAGAAGGTGGGGGAGAGGGGATCTAGCTACAAAAATCAAGTTTCTCGAGTGAGGGTGCTAGCTGCGTTGCAGGGCAGTGGGTGAGTCATGCAATCATTCGTCAGGTGATTCTATTTCTACAACTAGATCACACATCCCGCGGTCTCCTAGTGCATCAACCTCATCTACCTTCTACCTTCCTTTAATTTCCTCTATTGAATATTACTTTATTTTCATTTCATCAAACAAATATGACTCCCCTATAGGATTTCTGGATGCTGACATCATCTCCCCTACCCTGCCACAAAGTAAGATTCTTACCACATCTCAACCCCCACCCTAGGATTCAATATTCACCAGTAGCACATACAAAATCTATACAGTACTACATATAGAATCAGAGATCTCTATGCATACCATTCTTATTCAGCATCCTCTAAGTTTTAGGGAGAATATATCACATGAAGAAACTAGTCAACTCCCATGACCTCTGGTTTAACATCATAGACTACAACTCCCTCACCTTTCACATGGAACCTAGTGATAAAAATAGTATGTCTTAGCTATATTTCAATGTAGATAAACCAATTTAGGTGTGATATTTTAAATGGTATTATTATTTATATTTTATCACAAGTATTTTAATTTGTGTTTTTTTCTTGCTAGGAATGATATTTTTTTAAACATCATGTTCTGATTAGAATAGATAACATTTGTTATTTGTTAATTGAATGGGGAAGTTTTTTTTAATTTTTTCATTGTAAATTTCCATGTTCAACTTGTTATTTTTATAATTTGAATTTGTGTATGTGTGTAAAATGTAGGTTCATGTTCTAATGAAATATGTTTAGAACCATCACACCAGAAATAATATCTTTTATAGTAGATAATATGACTATGTAGATACAAATACCATCGTGTTATCAAAAAATAAAAATACAATTTACTAGCATAAATATTCAATGGAAATCACAAATCTATATATTTTGAGAACATTTGAAATTATTGAAAATGATGATCATTCTAAATTTCACTTTATGTCAATATGTTTTGAGTTCAACTTTTTAGAATGGTTTCAAAAGAATTAAATATTGTAAAAAGATGATTATTCAGCCAACCCTGAAAGTCTATAATTATTAACGATATTTTGGTGAATATGAGTTTTATACTTTTCATTAATAAAATATTATATTTACATGAGTTATTATATTTTATAACCAGTTTTTATGACTTACATATTATCCAGAGACATCATAAATGACTTACTATTCTTAAATGATGAAAGTGAACACCACTGTGGATGAATTAATTATGATAATGTGTGCATAATTATAGGTCAACTGAAGCTAATGAATATTGAACTCTCTAATCACCAAGATTCCAATATTGATTGTAGTTATTTTAAATGTATGGTACTTATTCCATTTAAAAGTTGCATGATTGTGTTATTCTATATGAGATGAAGTATTTTCTTGAATATGTAAATAAATGTCATGTGGAATAAGATAATTAAGTCTTGTTTTATATGTTTACATTTTATAAATTGAATTACTCAAATAAATTTATTTTTTATATGTAATAGGAAATACTTAAATTCTGCATAGTATATTCTGACATTATTAACATGAGAAGAAATATGTGACATTTGAATTATGTCATAACAAGATGCACAATTTGATGTGGCCAATCTATATCATACTATCATGGATAAATGTTTTCATAGAATATTTCTCACTTGGACACAACATGTGAATGATGTAGCATTGAAAGATGTTCTTTGTTTTAGTGCATATAATGATAAATATCCATTTTTTTAAATTTCTAGAAATTTCATGATACATATAAATTCTTCAAGGACATTATGAGTAAGCATTGTCACATTTCATTTTTGTTAGTTTTTTATGTTGTGTTTTATGAATTTCACTGATAGCATTTCTTGTTAATTCATGATTTATTGGTCATGATAGATTGGTTGGATCATAAACTAAATTAGTTACATCCAAATTTTATGATGTCATTGTTCAAGGTCCTCATTGAAGTCTGACTAGATATACCATGTGTTTCACTGTAACATCCTTCTATCTATTTTTTTTTTGTTTTTTTTGTTTTTATATAAATTGACATAGATTACTTTATTTTTTAATTACTTGGTGTATAATAAAGTCTTTAATGAGGTTCAAACATTAGGAAAAACATTCTTATAAAATTTTATTACATCGTTTTTTAGATTGATATTTATTATATGTTATGGAATATGGTGATGGACCATGTGTCACTTGTATGTTTAGAAAGGTGGTATCAAAGTCTTCTGACCACTAAAATTATAGTGAGATACATATGAGGAGGATTGTGGTGCATGTTGTTTCACACTTATTATATGTTTTTTTGGATAAAATTGTTTCTATGATACATTGAAATATTCCATGTGTTTTTTCAGATTTGAGTGAATGTTTCCTAATTCTTCCAAATTAACTAGATTCATTTGATTGTAGTTAAATGAAATAGTTTTATATTAGGTGAAGTGAATTTTTATAGTGCTAGAAGTTGCTCAAATTATTTCATTTGATTTTGTATATGAATTATAGAAAGATATGAATGTTCATTTGTACCCTAACAATCTTGGTGTACTTTTTAACAGATGGTCTGGTGTAATTTCACCATTAAATTAAGGTGATATTTTTTATCTATATAATAGAATAAAAATTATTCTGGGGTGTTTTATTATGAATTGATTCCAATTTTTAATTGATAGTATTAAGTCATCCTGTCATTAATATATATATTTTATAGTGCACACCATTTATTTTTCAAGAATAAGCTTTCATATTAATATACATTAGTATTTTTATATTAATTTTTTGATATAAAATTTTATTTTACGTGTCATATAAGAATGTTATTACCACAATCAATGAGTTTCTTCCTATATGTAGTGTAACATCCCCTGTTTAATTTCTTTGTTAATTATAACCCTTTATTTTTACTATTTATTTAATATTTTCCATAGTTTAGTGACCTAGTGATTAATTTTTCATGGAAAAATACTAGAGAAACTATTGTATAGTTAATAGCTCTGTGGATTTTTGGGAAGATGAAAAAAGGGCAAGTATTGACTACCACCGAACTATTTTTTGATTCTTTAGTTTCTATTTAGTTTATTTTTTTAAAGTACTGCGTATGTAGATGATTTGATATGGCTTCAATATTTTCTTTAAATGATTATATAATTTGTGATTTAATTATTATTATTTTATGTTTATTACTTGAATACTCATAGATTTTTACACGTGGTTATGATATTTAGATAGTGTGTTATTCTATGATGTCATGGTATAGTTAGAGTGACTATGACCTCTAGTTTATTTTTTTAACATTGAAGATAAAAAAATCAAGTACACAACGAGTGTGAATTTACTTCCTCACTAATGGATTCTCTGAACATGATATTTTACCATGAATAAAATATGGTTTTCATGAATCTGAAGTATCCAAATGAATCATTGAAGATGATGTTTTATTTATTGTAAGTGTGGTTTTGAGAAGACAAGCCAATGTGTGTTGAAGGCAGGTGATGGGGGAATAATCCATAAAATCAAGAAGATGATAAGGTGATGTCTCCCTAGGAAGTCTTGTTTTTTGAAACTTTTCATGTCTACTTGTCTGTGAATTTCTTTCACTTAACTCATATTTATGGTAAAAGTTGTTTTGTAAATACACTATTGACAAGAGATGTTTTTTTTATGTTATTACCTTTTTAATTTGAGTTTCTGTTTACTAGTGTTGTGTTGTTTCTTGTGGCTTTCGTTGAATAACCATATCCAGGGGACCGATCTTCCACATTGATGGAATATGATTAGGTGTTGGAGGACTATGGGTAGATACCAAACTATTGGTTAAACTTAACTTTTTTATATGGTCACTTAGACCATTATAGTTGATTGTATTTCATTACTGAGGCATGTGGAGTCCCTCACCGTGAGTCAACAATGTAACCTAGTTGGATTAGGGAATTTAAAAGCAGAATGGGTGGTTACCTTGGTTATCAATTCATGTAACCGACTATCTTAAGGCCTTCTCAGTTTCTAGTTTGAGATGATTTACTCTTATTTTTTTCTTTTATAGATAAGTTAGTTGGATATCCTGTAATGACTCAATATGGTTTTTACTTTTCTCTACCTATTAAGTTAAATCCTTTTATTTTCAAAGATTGTCTGTAATATTTTAGTTTGTTCATCTTAGATATTCTTTTTACATTTTCAAGATTGAAATGAAACCTTAATTTCATCGAGCACTCAAGCCATGTTGGTTGGAAAAAGTGAGTCATGTTTCTTTCTATTATCCATGTTTGGTTGGGTAACCTTATTATTTCATTAGTAAACTTTTGAGCTGTAAATGTTTAATAGATTTTAATTGTATTTATGTGTGTTTTATGTCGTGTTGGAATCTTAGATAAATGAATTTAATAATAGACCTTAGAATATACCTGTCAAAAAAGTCTAATAATTTCGGTGTTTCACCTAAAAGAAATTTGATAGTAGCTTTCATGTTATTCATTGTTTGTTTTTTTAATCACTGGATAGGATTTATTATCAAATCATGGTTATGAAATTAGGAAAGAAGAGGGATTTAAAATAAACTTGATTTTTGTTAAATTAAGTTTATAAAACTGGTTGGTCTTCATTTATTGATGAAAAAACTAGCTAGTTTATTATCAATATATTATCAAACTGCTCATAATTTTAAACCATTTTTATGCTAGTTGGTTTATTTTTAAACTAGTTTATTATCAAACCATTTTTTTTTCAAACTGGTTTACTGCAGATCTAGTCTACTTGCTATATTAGAAGTTTTATTAAAGTAAATAATAAATAAATCAGTTTTGGAATCATCCATCCCTTATCATACACACATTGTAATACAAAACTCATCATACTTAGAAATGAACCTTTCCTGTTCATCAGTGACACACATTAGAAATGACCCTTTTATTTTCTTCTAATGTATTCCAATTTCTGTTAAAATTATATCACAAGCACAGATACTAGAAGAGTCACACACAAACTCTAGTAGATAAATCATACTTGAAATACATAATATATCAGAGTAACAGAGTCACACATACTATAGTAGACTCTAATATGGTATTTAATTTGTGAATTTGTTGTTATTACATCACACGCACATGTCAATGTAATAACAACAGAGACACATAGATTATAGTATACTGATCATAGTTACAATACATCATATATTGTAATAGCTGTCACACACAATCAATTGATATTACACACACAAAATATTATGATTAGTCTAATATAGTTGGTGTGTGAATTAGTGATATTACAATGATTGAAATATAATTTTATATTCATATTCTACTTACTAATAGTGTGAGATTTGGGATGAATCAATTTCATATAAATGTGAAAGAAATGGGTTCTTCTTACATGAGTGTGGATGATTGGATGCTTCCATCCACCTCTATCTAAAATTGGGGATTCAATGATTAATGAATCATATTTAAGTGTTCTTGATGTATTTGTGAGTATTCATACTTCAATGTTCACAATGTAAGTGTTCTAAAATCATATACTTGAATATGTGTTATCATCTATAGGATTATTATGCACTACTTGATTTTACACGTTGGAGACCGCATGAACTTTTTTCCTCAAGAAAAAAGATATTTTTATGATCTATTTATTTATTTACTTATTTTTATGGTAGGATCCATCTCACTGAGTTTGTATTCTATGATTATCTACCTTCCTACTTATAATACAACTCCTGATGGATGTATAGAGCTGCCCAACCACACACACACACACTCTCTCTCTCTCTCTCACACATATATAAATATTCTCTATTTGGTTTGTAGGTTCTTCACATGTGATCATCAGCCTAAACTGGGCAGTAATTCACCAACGTCAACGAGTTCATGTTGATCATCGGTGGAATTTTTTTAAAATCCCATATTTTAGGGCTTCCCTTTCATTCCTAGTACCTTCAATATATTCCCTCTCCACCGTCACTTATGTGAATGTGGATAACCTATTGCACCTGCAACCTACCATCACCCTCACCCTCATCCTCCTCATTACCTAAAACCCCTAAAGGCTCTCATCCCAGCCTTTAAAAATCCCAAGCTCGCTGAGAAGAAGTTTCTCCATTGGTTGATAAATATTGAAACCTTGTGCAATAAACCATATATGAAGCTATCCACACAATGAAGATGACCGGAGAAGAAGCCATGAAGCCTATTCCAATGAAGCCAACCCACTATTGAAGACGAACCAAAGGCCTCTATAGAAGTTGACCACACCACCCTATTACAACCAAAGCTCATCAGTGACTCCTCAACCAAATATCAAGATAATACCAAATTCATGCCTCCTTGTGGGTTTGTATCATGATTTACAGGAATTGAACCTATTCTAGAGTCATGAGTTGAAGACGAATCCCTTGATATCAAACTAGAACTATCGAGCTACACCACAGTATTGCTGAGGAGAATTATGATCTAAATCTGACAAATCTTAGAAAAAATACACACCGTTCCTAGTAGATCTGGAATAAAGATTATTAAAGATACCACTGAACCAGAGTCAACCTTCTATATAATGTTAGAACAAAACTAAAATTTTTATTTCATTGATATTAGATATGTTCCTATTCAGGTATTTTGAAAATGGTGGGTCCACTGACATCTCTAGTCACTGGTCATAAGTGCGAAGACTTCCTCACACCAACTGTAAGATCCATTTCCCTAATGATCCTAACATGGTGTTTTTCAAACCAAGATGCACTAATCATCCACCTTCACACTTTCATTTTCATGGCCTTTTTAGTCTAATCTGTTACTACACCTTAACATAAATATATGATAAGGGATGATCCAAAAAACATGAAAACATCAACCATATACTAGACATTGAGTTCATACACATTATAATCTATATTTACATAATTAATTACTAGTGCAACACCGATCAAGTTCCTAACCCAAGACATTGTTCTATAAGTTTTTGTAAATCCAAGACCAGAATCCAAAATGGTCTCACATGCTAGCATGTGTAATTCTGAAAGAATTCCTCATGTGACATCAAACAACACTCTTTTTCACTACACCTACAAACACATATGATGGGAGAATTCTCGAAGAGTTCCAATGGAGTCACGAAGAACATAAAAAATTATGTTACGATTTTTTAAATACATGTACAGACTTGATCATGGGAGGAATTTATCTAATAATAAGATCAAATAAAATTCTCTCAACTGCTCTGAACCCTTGAAACTATATACATAGAACCCATCCAAGGAAGGAGAATCTCACTACATGCAAAGTGAGGAATAAGAAGACCATTGTCTATAAATAATTCTCCCATTCCCAACATTGAAATTATTTGGAACATATTGATCATAACTAGGATCTTTTATAATTTTTTTTTTCAATTTCAATTTTAAAACATTTTCATTATGTTTAATTATTTTATTCTTTATCTCTCTATATTATTTGTGTTTATCACCCACTATGAAGTCCTATGACCTCTTAAGCTCTCGATGATGAGAGGTTAACATGAGGAACACCTGTTGTAGGAATCCAATGATGCAGGGACCAAACACCTGACCTCATTTCTTCTATTTTTATATGGATCTCTAGATAGTGAGAGGTTGAGGAGATGATCATACCTTATGTCTCTCACCTTCAGATTTTCTTTCATAATTATGAATACTCATTCCCCTTCCAATGTTCAAATCAATGTTGTGTGATGAGAGAAGTGATCGGAATGGTGGATGGAATCATGATTGCGACCCATTTTAGAGAGTGATGAGTTGATCACTTATGATTTTCTACTTGAGTGTAATGTTCATTCACACAATTTAAGAAGTAATACTGTGTATAGATGATTGAAACACATAAATAATATAATTTAAGGGTAAAGTTTGTAAGATAAGGATAAAAGTTTGAATATGGTGTATCTCCCTTTCTTGAATACATTTCAACCAACATTTTTATTTTTCCTATTTTCTTTCAACAAAACAACCACCCCTCATTTCTCTCATGTTTCAAAACATTAAAAAAATACACAAAGTAATTATAAGTAAATATAAATTATATTTGACTACAGTTCATGAGAATAGTTGGATCATATACATATAAGACTGAGTGTGGTTGGGTCACTCACTATATTCATCAAAAGTTTTATTATTTTAGAAGGTAGGTAGATAGTCAAAAAATAAAAACTAAATCTTATGTATTCTACCATTAAAATAGGTAAATAAATAAATATATCCTAAAACTATGTTCTTTTCTTAAGGAAAATAATTTCCCATAGTCTCCAATACATAAAATCAAGTAGTTTATAATAAACCCATTAATGATAACTTAAATGTAAGTATATTATTTTATAACACTTAAATTGTGAACATGGAAGCATGCATACTCAAAAATACATCAAGAACACATAAATTGGAGGCATGAAGTAGGTTATCCCCAATTTTGGTTGTTTGTGGTTGGAAGTATGTGATCATCCGCACTTATGAAAACATGCCCCTTTTCTTTCACTTCTATATGAAATTTGTTCCTCTCCAATATCACACTGGTAGTAAGAAAAAGATTCATATAAAATTATATTTTAGTTAGTGTAAGATTATAGAGTCACACATAAATTTTAGTATACTATTCATAATATTGTTTGTGTATAATAGAAAATGTCACCTATGTGTGTAATAGAATCTATAATTTATCATATATCGTAGTCTATTCTACTACAGTATGTGTGTGACTCTGCTATTACAATATATGATGCATTGTAAATATGATCTTCCTATTATAGTCATTTTTGTGTGTGATATAATAGCATCATAGTCATAAATCATATAGCATAACACATTTTAGTATAGTATGTGTCACTATTCTAAAACAATATATGATATATTTCAAGTATGATTAGTCTACTACAGTCTGTGTGTGACTCTGTTTCTATTTGTGTGTGTGACGTAATTGCAGTAGACATTGGAATACATTGGAAGTTAGGAATGGAATTAGTCATTTATAATGTGAATGTGATGAAAAGAAAAGGTCCATTTCTCTGTATGATGAGTTTCATATTATAATGTGTGTGATAGTGGTTGGATGATTCCAAAAAAAGTTCATTTATTTTTTAATTATTTAATAAAACATCCAACATATCATGCAACCTAGATTTCCAGTACAATGCCTTGACAATAATGTAGTTTGACAATAAATCTATTTGACAATTAGTTAACTACTCTATTTTTTTTGAAAATGATGAGAAGTTCGATAATATATTGATAATATACCGGCCAATTTTTTCATCAAGAAATGAGGACCAACCAGTTTTTTCAAATAAATTTGACAAAAATTAGTTTTTTTGCATATCCATCCACTTTCGTAGTTTTATAACCATAATTTGACAACAAATCCCCCTCATGGATAGAGAATAAAAGAAGGAAAATCCCATGTGAATAACATGAATGATTTTTTCAAAGATCATTGAGATGAAATACATAATGTATTAGATTTTTTTATTGGTAGATTCAATGGTAGATTATTAAATACATTTCTCATTGATTCCTTATCAACATAAAACACACAAAAATATAATTTAAATCTATTAACCATTTATACCAGAAAAGTTTACTAAATAAATTAAAAAGGTTAGACAAAACAAACATACATAAGAGAAAGAAATTTGGCTCATTTATTCCAACCTAAACTGCTTAAGTGTCTGATGGAATTGAGGTGTCACTTTAAGATTGAAAATGTAAAAATAATATCTAATAACAACAAAATAAAACATTATAGACTTGATTAGAAAATAAATTGAATTAAATTAATATATCGAGAAAAAAAATCATCTTGATTCATGATAGGGTTTTCTAAATCACAAATCTTAGAATCCCCAAAATTAGAGAAAAAAATCGGCAACTAGATTTTGATGAGGAATTTGGATAGTCAATTACATGTCTTGATCACTAAGGTAACCACCCATTTTACTTCTAAATAACTTGAGCTGAGTAGATTGATTTATTAAAGCATACTGAAGGACTCCACATGACTCAATAGGGAACTACAACCCTCTCTAATGGTTTAAGAGACCATATAAAAAAAGGCATGTTTCTCAAATACTATGACATCTATCCATATTATTTTAGAACCTAAGCATGTTCCGCCACTATAGAAGAGCAGTCCCCATGATACAATTCTTTATCAGAATGCACACACAAAAACATTGTACAAGAAAATAGAAACTCAAAATAAAAAATTACATACATAAAAAAACATCACTTGTCAATAGAGTATTTACAAAACAACATTTACCATAAATATGTGATAATTGAAAGAAATAAATAGACACATATAGATAGAGAATTTTAGCAATAAAGATACCTTAGGGATACATCACCTTTCCATCTTCTTGATTGTGTGGATTCTTCTCCCATCACACACATTTGTCACACATTGACTTGCATTATCACAACCATATTTACAAAAAAATAAAACTTCATCTTCATGATCCTATTAGGTTCCCACCCTAATAGTGGTACAAAATCTATAGTACTAAATAAAGGAGAGATTGAATAGAATTTTTTTTTATTTCCAATAGTAGGATTAAGAAAAAGGGTTATAATAGATATGTAGAATAAGAAAGAAGAAACCTCTAGAGGAAGACTACTTATCCCTAATCCAAAGTTCAATACATCCTATGGGACCAAAACTCCCAAAAACTACCTATGGAAAACTAATAAAATCATTCCACCACCTACTACCATAACCCCTAATTATTATACTCAACTTTCTACAACCAACCCCCAATAAACTAATAAAGAAAATGGTGAAGCTTCCCCTAGGAAGTTACACATTACCACCTACCCCATGCTCTTTGGAATACACCTATATACATAGATAGACCTACCCCACATTCTTAACAATTATTTACCTCTTGAAAAAACTATCTATCCTCAAGGTGGAACTTTGAAGTATGCCTTAGCTTCTTTATCATTGTAATGGTAGAAATTCCATTGTATTTGGTGGTACACTTGTTTCAACAATGACATCATTATTTGCAGATAAACCTCTTCCTCATCAATTTTGTCAAAAATATGTTCTTCCTTGAGATCTTTGGAATGTCCTTTAGGTATTCTAAGTGGGTTACAATAGGTTGAATAATACCTATTACCCCTTTCAATTCCACCAGCCTTTGTCCCATCAATAATACTAGCATGACACATCACACAACTTTCACTAGCCTAAGCACTCAATCCAAACAAACCATAATGAATTTTTACTATCACAACCATACCGATTAACAAAAATTCAAAGATTAAGTTCAAAATGATATTTTCATTACTTTATAACAAATCAATAGGCCCCGTCTTAGAAGAAAAAACCTAAGTGCATGACCTTTTTAACTATTTATTCCTTCCTCTCTTCCCAAGATGTGTACATCCAAACAAAAACACAAAAAAAAACTTCTCAAAACATTATTTGTATCTGGAAATAGCCAGCTCATTCATCCTATTCTACTCAATATTAGTAGAACCATTCACTAATTTCATGGTGTAAAATTACCCCTCTATAATATCATTATGTACATCATCATTATCCCTCTTTATAGATACTTTTTTTGTTGCAACAATCTAGTCTATAAACCACCAATAATAGCGTGATGAAGGCCACAAATGATGAGTTTTATTATCATCCACAAAACCATGCTTAATGCACCATATAGAAACTATGAAAACTTTAGTCAAGACACAGAGACTTCCACTATAACTGGTGCCACATAGAAGATCAGTTACAAAGTCCCTTATACTGGTTCAGAATGATAAAATAAAGAAAACCTTTTGGACATGACCATTATAAATTTATTTAGGAATAACACAAACAACATCAATGTGAAGGTACCTGACATGCAGGAGAATATCCAAAAAAGGGATTTTATTTTTTTCCCACCTACGGTCGACATGAACTCATCGATGTCAGAGAATTACTGGCCAGATTGAGCCAGGGATCTTGTTTGAATAATTTTAAGAATAAAATAAACCCATAAATACCTGGTTTTGTTCAAAGCCTCATTAGATGTCTGCTCATCATTGTTGATCCCTTCTCAAAGAATCCGAATCCGAATTCATCTAGATCATCCATACACACTTTGAAAGATTGTGGGAATGTTTCTTATCTGAATATGGGTGCTAGCACAAAGTTCTGATGACGCCTTCAATATCACAATGATCACTACAACTTTGTTCCATCGATCCATGAAGAAACACTATGATCGAGCACCTAGAACCAGAGAATCTCTCTCTAGGAATCATGAGAGAGTGAGGATAGATAAGCTCTCACCATTGAGTAATGAATAATATATGATGAGAGGTTCCTTTCTCCTATTTATAGTGAATCGATAAATATATGGTATAATCACCTTGCACATGAATATTTATTTCTCACTACATAAATGATATATTGTGAATACTGAACTGTATCATAAATATCATTTATACCATAAAAGTTGGGGGTGAACCCCTTTATTAAAAAATAAAAAACACACAACACCTTTTGTGGAAAAAGGGAAAACCCAATTGAAACTTGAACACCAAGGAATGTAAGCCTTATGATAAAAAGGAAAGAAAGACCAATGGCACAAAGCCATTACAAATAAGTGAAACTCGAAGGCCCTCTAGAAAAAAACCATTTCAAGATCAAACCCACAAAGTAGAATGACTCGGTCCAACCACACTGTGGCTGCAAGCCTAAGCACCTGTTGACCGTAGACCCCCACCCACAACACCAAATTAGACCACACCATTGTGATCCCCAAACAAACCACCGACAGTGTCTGCTCCATCACAAAGCCAGAGGCCCCCACCAACCAGACCGTCAAGGCCAACAAACCCGATTAGATCTGGACTACTATGGCCATGGATTTATAAAGGTACTACTATCCTGATCAACTAGGCTTGAGATATATGAATTCCTTAACCTAGAAGTGAAATTTCTATCTTGATCATTCAACCAATGTCATAAAACCAATAATGTACCCAACACAAGCTACCTCTCCATGATTTCATTATCAGTGTTTTTTTCTTACATCAAAGTACACGATCAAATGGAACAAATTGGTAATAATATCAAGTCATGAGACCATTACACATATCTATAGATAGGAACAACCAATGGCACCCAAAACATGTGGTGTTCTGATTAGAGAGTCTGTTATCATGATCTCACTACCAGAGATCACCAAGTGAGAACTTCATGGGAATAATTATAAATGCTTATGATCCCCTAACACCCAATAGTCAAACATCTACTATGTCAAGTCAATATGATATATCTAGACCATAAGACCTTTGTTTAATATTAATTTCATAGTATCTCTAGGTTCTCATTATATCCTGGGATTTACTATAGCCTTTTGATATGAAAATTAATCTATATACATTACCATTAAATAGTGGAGTCAGAAATATCTAAATTATAACGGTAAGTTTACATCATGTATAACTAATTGTACACATGATATGGTAATCAAAAGTACAACATAGTTGGGTCTAGGGAACCCACTATTACAACACTCCCACTTTCACTAGAGACAACTTGCTAACCAACCTTTTTAGCTCTCACATGATCAAAATCATGTTTCTGCTGAGTCACCTGTTTAGTTTCTATGTCTTCCATGATTCTTCCACATGACTATTCTGTTATTTGTGACCTCATCTCCTCGAGTAAAAATTCCTAAGATATGTCACCCCTGAGTATATCACTTTTTACACTATGATTACTTGACATATTTTCCATTAAGAATATCATAATTTAAATTATGATAATTATTTACTTACTACATGTGATTCCAAGAATTGGGACAAATCATTGCGTTTAGCTGCTTCTTAACTTCCTTAGAAGCTTCAACGTACTCGATATTTATAACTATGGCTACCACTATATTATATGATCTTGTGTCACTCATAACCTTTTTCTTACTACAATATTAGATCATATTGATCTAAAGGAAGACTACTTTGTGTTCCCAGAAAACTAGTATCCTTTCTTCTCCTTATACTAGGTATATATCCTTTTTACTTTCTGAAGTAAAAAACGGATAGTTCTAACCACTTCACTTGCAGTGCTCTTCGATATAATTTTTATCTTTATACTGTAAAGAATATCCTAGAAATATCATTTTTGTACATATCATGGCATACATGATTGATCCATCTATTAAGAGAACAGATTCTAACTCACCATGCTAATCTCTTCCCATGTCACAGACATGTCAACCTGGAGTGATTATTCCATGTGACATTGGCCACAATTCTTCTCTGGAATTATTCCAAATTCTATTTTTCAATTCCATGTCACTATATATATGATTGACTAGGTCCAAGAAACCTTTAAACCCACATCAATAGATCATATTCCCTAGAACATAGGTTGCTACTTTAAGTCAATCATTGGAGAATTACATTCATCCTTTTTCTTAAAAAACTATTTGGACAATATCTATTTTCCATATATTGTTGAACATATTTCACTTGGAAAACAATATTGCTCCCACTATCCTATGGTATACACATGGAAAACATTCATTTCAAAAGAATATTATATTATCTTGTTGCTTACTTAAATCCTTAACTTTATTTCAGTAACTTGCAACCTTTATTAGCATTCTGTGACATTACCATCCCTTTATGGTTGTGTCATATAGACACCTTCCATGAATGGTGGTCATGAAATCAAATTCTTAAAAAAAATTGTCATAGAAATTATCTATGATAAGTTAAATTATAATTGATTTAGGTATACTGACTTAGTATAACCAATCGAGCCTTATTGGTACTATTCTTGTACCATCTATGTATCATATCACTTGAATACCCACCACAATATGCATTATAATAATCCTCTTTGTGTTTTGATACATGAAATCCATTATTGAATTTTAATTGGTCTTTCTAATTGTAGATTATAACCATAAACTGCTTACTTATATAGGAAATATTATTCACAATGAATAATAGATCATTGTCCGTGGTGAATTCAAAACCATCACTATGGTTTTTAACCTTCCTTTGTAGTATTTTTCTCTAGAACATTCACGTTCCACATTTACTTGTGGAACTAGTTCCTATGCCAACTACATGTATATATTTAGCATTGACTAAACCCAAGTCAATATGACTCCCACTATCTAAAATAGAGATTTGTTCCCTTATATAAATTGTATTCTCTCACTTGACTACCACTTTTATACAATATGGATTTTTGTAATATACTATGAAACTGTTAGGATATTTACTAAGATGCACAATGTGTTTGTTCTTGATGCATGTTTGTTTATGTTCTAACAAACTCTTTCCATCTAAACACACGTCTTATGAAATTACAGATTTTCATCATACTATAAATTATATGATATCCATTTTCATGATATTTGGAATATGGTTATGGGATAACTCCGTTATTCGTGAAGAACGTCTTGAAATATAATGGAAGTTTCTGTAAGTAGTAACATTGATACTACTTACATCATGACTCAAACATATAAAATATGCATTTAGGAATTTCTCCACACTAAATTTTATTGATCAATGTTAACATATAATACATCATCATTGATCCTCATCATTAACATTAATGTCGTGATGTAGATAAGGTAATGTGTGTTTATGAATTACTCCATGCTACATTTGATCGATGGTTGCTTGGTCAAGATAATCTTCAACATGTCGTCCCAAAGCAACTTATATCTTCTGACCCTGAATTTACATCACTTTACCATTCCTTAATTACTTAAATGAATATTAGGAAGTATATATACCTCTATCTTACTCTTGTAATAGTTCACTATCACTAGCTAAACTAATTCAGAAAGCTTTGTGAAATACCTTTCTTTCAAAAGATTTCTTTTTCTAAACTAAAGACGTTGATAATACCAAAGGTGTTTAGCCTTAAGGAACCTATATACCAAACTAGTTATATATTTTATGTCCAAATTTATTCTTACTTGAAAAAGAATAATCTTTCCACTACTAGTTATAAATGTATTACTTTTTATATTCATCATTTATTGTCTATGATTCATGTATCACTGAACTATTGGTTGAGTATAAAACACCACAAATAACATTAATTCCTAAACCTAAAATACTATCTCCTTATATTCAAAGAAAATTTGAGAAAAAAAATTTATACTCAATAATAGTTTTACAAGAATCATTCACTTGGAAATATAGAAGTTGTGTACTTTTTACCACTGAATTAGGAATGTCCCTTTCTCAGCCGCTTGGATAACACACTTGACTTCTAGTAATGTTTTTGTACTTACTTGGTTACTGTATTTTGATACACATATGTGAATGGAATATTTTATTTAATACTAAAGAATTAATATTGAAAAATTACTTTTATATTGATGAATATACTTGAATAATAAGTGTGTACTTTCTAATTCATTTCAGTTTAATTCATCTACCTTTCATAAAATTTATGTCATGTTATGAAAAGAAAATAACCTGATGTTAATACCTCTTTGATTGAAGGAAATTTTGTATATTCCCTTATCATTCCACTTTCCATTAGCCTTTTCTCATTTTCTTTCAATTATTTTCCATAATAATTAAAGATGAAACTTTCTTTTCTGTTCTTATTAAGTTGGTGAACTTTACCTTAAAAGGTAATGAAGCATTTAATCAATCATGTTTTATTTTGTAACCTATAACAAAACTAGAGTTAATGGGTGAAATTATATTAGAATATGATGTTTTAAAGGATCATAATCTTCCTTTCAATTTACACAGATCCAGTGTAATCATTACCTATTCGAATCTTGCTTCACTTTATTCTCATAAAATACTCGGATAAGAGACTACATATTATATCATCCATGTATTGATATCAGACATTGATGATATAAAAATGAAATTACCATTATATTCTTAATAAATGAGTCTCTTGTAAGAATATATCTCACCCTCACTTCCTGAGGTATCTTAACATGTGTTAGGGACACTGAAACCTATAATTTCCAATATTTTAGTATTTTGCGCAAGTGCATGTACTAATATTGAAAACTCATGCCTATTTGGAAATTTACTTTGTCTTTTATTGATCTCATTAGTACTTGTGGTATAACACTACTTTTAAAAAAATAAAACTCTAGAATATTATTACTTTTTATCTTGATTATCGCTCTAGGAATTTTGATTAATTAATTAAATCATCAAATGTCTCCCACTATTTTATCGAATTCTTGGAACCCTCTATTCTAGAATTAGAATGCCCTATCACATGATTATTCTAGTGGGAATAATCCCTAAAAATTCCCTCATAGTTTAAAATATTTGGCTATTCCACTACTTGGAGGGTTCAAGGTCGGCTTTAGGCTAGCCAACCACTGTAACTCATGGTTCCTTGATCAGTTGAGTGAAGTCCCGACTATAAAAATCATAACTTGATTTACTCAACAATTTCTTATAAAATGATAGTAAGTTAGCTATGGATAATACTTACTATCGCTTTAGTTAACTCATCCCACCACTCTCATAATAAATCCTTGGTAGTAAGAGGCACCCCCAGATATAGCATGACAAGCACCCCGAAAATCTGGTTTTGTTCAAATGAAAATGATGGAAGACGATTATGACTTAATATTTATTTGAGGGTTTTAAATTTTTATGTGATGAAAAAAAATCATTTTTTATTTCATAAGCATGTTCTATGTGATTACACTCACAAATGACTATGCAATAAGTAGAAAAATATATATCACATCACACATTCATTTTATCTATGCATGCTTGTTTATTACTCTATGTGATCGCACGTAAACTACACATTTTCAAAATAATAAAACATGAAAAAAATAAAGACGTGATCACAAGATGATATTATCAGTTAATCCATTGAGTGAATAATGGATTGTTGGGAAAAAAATACCTCAAGGTATCATTGAAGCATTTTTCAGATGATTGTGTTTGTTGAAAATACAGGTCTACATTTTGTGTTTGTTGACAGAGCGAGTCTTAATGAATCAAACTATTGACAAAGGGAGTTTTCTTAGAGAATGGGGAAAAGTGTGTTTTGACAAAGGGAGTTGTGCTCTTGTGTTAAGGAGGTTTCTAATGTTGTACGCTAGGAATTTTTCAAATTTAGAACATCAAAAATTTGGCAAAGGAAAGGTGGTGCGCAGGTCCAAAAGTGGAGTGCAAGTTTTTTGGCATGCAGGTGTTTGGCGCGCAGGTGTTTGGCGCGCAGGTGTTTGGCGCGCAGGTGTTTGGAACACAGGTGTTTGGTGCGCAGGTCCTCAAAATTCTTATAAATAGATGACTACCCTCTTCATTTCTCAATGATCTCAACACTGATATAAAATCCGTGCTCTGAGCGCGCAAGTGGAAGTTTTGGCGTGAAGGTGTTCACGCACAGTTGTTGGCGCGCAGGTGTGGGCGCGCAGGTCTTGGCGCCGAGGTGTTGGCGCGGAGGTGTGGGTGCGTAGGTGTGGGCGCGCAGGTGTGGGCGCACATGTGTTGGCGCGCAGGTGTTGGCACGCATGTGTTGGCGAGCAGGTGTGGGTGCCCGGGTGTTGGCGCGCAGGTGTTGGCGCGCAGGTGTTGGCGCGCAGGTGTTGGGGCGCAGGTGTGGGCGCACAGGTCTCGGCTAGCAGGTGTTGACCAGCGGGTTACGACCATCAGGTTACGGCCAGCAGGTTACGACCAGCAGGTTTCGCGCAGTAGGTTTCACCTAGCAGGTTTCAGCCAGCAGGTTTCAGCCAGCAGGTTACGGCCAGCAGGTTACGGCCAGCAGGTTACGGCCAGCAGGTTACGGCCAGCAGGTTACGACCAACAGGTTTCGGCCAGCAGGTTTCGGCCAGTAGGTTGGTTTTTCCGCAACGAAGGCAGAGGTTGTGCACTGGTTAAAGGGACAAGTCACCGTAGGGTTGCATGAAAGTTAGAATTTTCCCAGAACATCTGTGGTTAAGCGGTATTCATCAGTGGATGAACATTGAACTTCAACAGAGCATCTATCAATAGTTGAGGATATATTCTTTCATTCAAATGAAGAGACCTACATTTCTATAAACTGTGAGTGGATCCTTTCCAAAGCAGTGAGCAAATAAAGAGGAAGAAGGTGATCCTCTCCACCGGAAGTGAGCCATAGAGAGAGAAATAGGGAGTGACCCTTGGAAAATCAGTGAGTTGACCCTAAACCTTGTAAAGGCAGTGACCCTGGGATAGAGTGATTGTTCCCGAACCTTTGTATCTACATCTAGTAAAAAATAGTGGAATTTGGTACGACCAGAAACTTTTCGACATATGCTCCTTGGACATAGCCCAGTGAGGGTGAACCAAGTAAAAATCTTTGTGTCTGCCTACTTACTTCCCTACATTGTATTTATAGCATCATCCTCAGATAATGAAGAAAATAAGTGATCATAATAAACACACAAGTGCAAACAAAGTGACCCTTGTAATAAAGAGTTCAAGATCCAATGGGGCAGGAAGAACTTTGAAAAAGAATATACATACCCTGATTCACCCCCCTCTCAGGGTATATAGCCCCCTATTGGTTCTAACAATTGGTATCAGAGGGTAGGTTTCTTTTATCAGATTTGTTTTCTCTGACTTGGTTCAGTCAATTTCTCAATTTAAAGATCTTTTCTGCTCTTATCTCAGTGTTCCATGGCAAAGGGAAAAACATTAAAGAAGAATCAGAAGTCAGGTGATATCCCTCAGTGTGGAAGTGTTTATGGAAAAAGTGTGATTCAACTAAAGGAATCAAATAGATTATTGAAGGAAGGCCTGGATGAATCTGATAGGGAAAAGATTGATTCACTCAATCATGATGTAGGTATGAGTGATGTACTTGAACATCAAATTGATACCAAAACAACTGATGATGAAGAAGTATTAAAAAGGAGGCCATCAGTAGATACTGTAAACATGAAAGAGAAATTGGATCAGAAATTTAATGAAGATGTTAAAAATACGGATATCATGATCCAAGTATTGGAAATTGAGGTCAATAAGCTAAGAGGCTTAAATCAAAGTCTTATTGATGTGGCTACTGACATAAGGGAGAAGAATGATTCTCAAGGTGAATAAATACAAAATATGGCCAGAGTGAAAGGAAAACAAAAGGCTTATGATTATGAAGAGAATCAAAAGTTAGATGAAGTTCAGAATCTAAAATCCAGAAATGATGATCTAGCTACATAATTGTCATAAGAATTTCAGAAGAATCAAAGGCTACAACAAGAGAATGAATCTGTCTCTGAATATGTTTCTCAAGAAAAATTGAAAGTAAAGGAGCAGATTGACATGGCTAATAAGCTGACACATGAATTGGAAGATGAGATGAGTAGAGTGAAGCTTCTCAAAAGAGAACTTGATGTCTAGCTTGAATCAAGTGATTTGAAGATTCAAAATTTGGAAGAAGAGCTAGAATCAGTAAAGAAGGAAGTGGAGAAATTCAATACCAAAGGAAAGTCTAAAATGAAGGATGCATTGCACTTACTATTTGATTATCCTTCGACATGTGATGATAACATGAAGAACAAATATGCTATTACTGAAGAGAAACAACATAATATTTTCTCAACTCAGAGACCATATAGTTTGGGAAAAACCGGTATTGGATTTGATGAATCCCCTCTCGTGCAAGACAGAAAGAGATCCATGAACAATTATAGAAGTGGAGAAAATACTGTAGGTACTGGTGATAGACCTAAGAGGAAATTTACAAGAAGTAGTGACAACATGTGCTATTTTTGTGGGTTTCGTGGCTACACATTAAGCTTCTGTTTAGAGGCTCTGGAATACATTTCAGGCTGTGAAAATAGAAACTTAGATAAATCTGAGAATAAGAAGAAGCGTCATGAGAAATCAGAGAGAATGGTCTCTCAGAGGAAATCATTCATTAGATGCTATTACTATGGAAGAATGGGACACACCATGAGTATGTGTCAGGAAGCTCAGGAGCTCAATGTTAGAGGAAGAACTCAAAATGCATCAACATCTAGATGGAGAAATGAGGAAATGAGGTATGCCTTTGATGGAAAATGTTTTATATGTTCTGATTATGGGCATTTGGCAAGACATTGTAGTAAGAAGAAAGCAGGAAAGGAAAAGGGACTCTAAGGGAGATTATCTACTCCAGTGATGCATAATGAGAAGTTAAACACTGTTAGACAAAGTGGTCAGGTGAATAATAGGCTTAGAGACTCAGGGAAATTACATGCAGCTAAACTAAAGGTGTATCAGTCACCTCCTCTGTCATACTCACAACAGCTCTCATGGAGTGAATATGAACAAACTTGGAAGATTAAGGGGAGATCTACTCTAGCTGTGAGAAAGAAGAATGCATGCTCAGTGGAGGACTCACCACCAACACAAAATAGTGTGGTGAATCAGATATCTGATAAAAGAAAGATAAACAAAGAATGTGCTGAAAACTTCACATGTCATCTGCCACAAAGAGATGTGGAGGAAAGAGGAAGATCCCTAAAATGGAGGAAGAAGGAAGGGAAGATGCCAAACAGAGAGATTCCTACCCAGATATGGAATCAAGGGAAGTGTCATATTGGTAGTACATCAAATAAGGAAGTGTGTACAAGTGGTATTAAACCCCAAATTGTGAAAAATTCCAAGCCTGTAGAATCTACATATCCGAAAAAGGCTCAGAATGTGGGTAATGAATGCTTAGTCATATGGCCAGAGTAGTTGAAGTTGGCAAGACAGCTAGAAGAAGCAAGGAAAGAGTGTGATGCATTGCAAGAAAGAATCAAAGGGTTGACCCATCAGGATCAACCACAAACCTCATTTTGAGTATTCCAGAAGTTCCCCTCTCCCTATGTATATAAATTCTATTTGCTGATGATTAAAATGTTTCAGGTTTTTAGGGAGATACGATCTAAGGGGAAGTGGCATCTAAAGATTAAAAGTGGAGAAGTGATATGCTTTAGTGTTTCAATTGACTCAAATCAGGTACCAAAGTTGAAGGAGAAAGGTAGCAACAGAGCACAATATGAAGTGATTGTGTTATTGAATTTGTCTCTTATTTCCTACACCGAGTTCCAACTCAGTAGGCTTAGAGATTTCATTAATGGCTCAATTCCAAGTAGAAGATGAGAAAAAATGATGCAGGAGAAGAAGAATGGTTATGGGTTTAAATATTGGGCCTAACCCTAGGAAGGATTGCATAACATTGGGAGAGCATTCAATAATAAAATCAGATGAAAGAGCCATCAATGAAATAATTGGACGACTCAGCTCAGGTGTTGTCTATCAATGGAAGACATATTGTGAGAGAAGCAGCAGTAACCATGAATCTCATGTTTATCTATTTTGTTCTAACAATGTAGTATCAACTGACTGTTTTCAGGATACCAAGAAGTTGTGAGAGTATATTAACCCTATTTCAAAAATAATATCAGAAAAGTAGCTGAAAGAAGCGAAGACACTGAAAAATGAATCAGTGAGCAATTTCCTGATGAATGTGTTGAGGAAGAAAGAAACACAGGGGGAGCAGAAGTGGATGATTCTTATTCAGAAAAGAATCAGACATGGGAGATTGTTTCAAGGCCAACTGATAAGAATATCATCAGGAATAAATGGGACTTTCGAAACAAGTTGAATGAATATAGAATTGTGGTTCGAAACAAAGCACAACTAGTGTGCAAAGGATACTCCCAGATAGAGGGAATAGATGTTGATGAGACATTTTCACCAATTTCAAGGCTGGAGACAATGATATTATTCATAGCCATTGCAGTGCAACGAAAGATCAAAGTGTTCCAGATGGTTTTCAAATCTATATTCTTGAATGGGGTCCTAGAGAAGGTGTGTATATCGAGCAATTAGATGGTTTTCTCATTCATGAAGATGAGAACAAGGTTTGTCGGCTGAAGAAGACATTATATGGGCGGAAACAAGCACTGAGAGAATGGTATTCAATGTTGGATCAATATTTGAAGAATCTATGTTTCAAATGAAGCATAGTAAAGGTGGTTTTTAGAAATATGAAAAGAAGGTTCTGATGAGATTTGTAATTGAAAATTACAAGGGGATGAAGACTCTGGTTGCTACCCGGATGAAACTATCCAAAAATGAGGATGGCAAGGCAATTGATATCATGGAATACAGGCAAATCATCGGAAGTTTATTGTACTTAACTACGACAAGGCCTGACATTGTTTTCGCCACATGCCAAGCAGCAAGATATCAGAGTAATCCCAAGGAAATCCACATGATTTCAGTGAAAAGAATACTTTAGTATATCAAGGGCATGGTGGACTTTGTCTTGTCATATAATGAAAAATCTCAGATAGAGTTACTGGGATATACTGATGCAGACTGGGCCGGTTCAGCGGATGATAGAAAATCAACGTCAGGTGGTGCATTCTATCCTGGTGGATTGTGTATTTCTTGGCTGAGAAAGAAGCAAGATTTCATTTCATTGAGCACCGCAGAAGCTAAGTATATTGCGGCCACTCAAGCATGCACACATTTATTGTGGATGAAGCAGTATATTGATTATATGGGAGTTGAAGTGAAATCTCTGATTGGAATCCAGTGTGATAACTCAAGTGCTATCAATCTTAGCAAAAATCCAGTTCATCGCTCGAGGACAAAGCACATTGAGATCAAATATCATTTCATCAAGGAGAAGGTGGAGCAAGGGCTTGTGAAATTGGAGTATGTGCCTATAGACCTACAAGTTGCAGATATTCTGACAAAGGCCTTACCCAAAGAAGCTTTTGAGAAGCATCGATTAGCTCTGGGAGTCCATTCGACTCCCCACACTTGAAAAGTATGAATGTGGGACCTCTCCCCTCTCCCTGAGGTATGATGTGTTTTCTCTAATGTGCTGATATGTGTTCTCTACTCTGTTAGAGACTGCAAAGGAGTGACCTTTGAGTTCGTTGACAAAGGGGGAGAAAATAGTGATTGTTCAAGGGGGAGACAGTGTGGCAATTTGATAAATCATGATTGATATGGGGAGAAGTTGACAGGTGGAGCAGCGAGATAGGGGGACTGAAATGAGACATGAGGAGAATTTTAAATCAGACGATTCTAGACATGATCGGTCAAAGAATAGATGTCACGACAGCTGAGGAACGTGATAAAAGCAGCGGTGTGGTTGATATCAGGTTGGTATCAATAGTGGTGTCAGAAACGAAGTGGCTCATAGATGAACTTTTCATGATACTCTTGTTTCTCATGCCGATCATTTCTCATGTGGGCTTAGAGTATGTGTTGAGTAAATCTTTGATCGCTATCTATATCGCAAGAGGCGAATGGTGGCTGAAGATGAATGAAGCCTTAAAGAATGGAGAATTGTTTTGAGAAGAGTTGTCAACAAACTTAAAGGGGGAGATTGTTGGGAAAAAATCCTTCAAGGTATCATTGAAGCATTTTTCAGATGATTGTGTTTGTTGACAATGCAGGTCTCCATGTTGTGTTTGTTGACAAAGCGAGTCTCAATGACTAAAACTGTTGACAAAGGGAGTTTTCTCAGAGAATGTGGAAAAGTGTTTTTGACCAAGGGAGTTGTGCTCTTGTGTTAAGGAGGTTTCTAATATTGTACGCCATGAATTTTTCAAATTCAGAACATCAAAAATTTGGCAAAGGAAAGGTGGTGCGCAGGTCCAAAAGTGGCGCACAGGTGTTTTGGCGCACAGGTGTTTGGCGCGCAGATGTTTGGCGCGTAGGTCCTCAAAATGCCTATAAATAGACGACTACCCTCCTCATTTCTCAATGAGCTCAACACTTAGAGAAAATCCGAGCTCTGAGCACGCAAGTGGAAGTTTTGGTGCGCAGGTGTTAGCGCACAGGCGTGGGCACACAGGTGTTGGCGCGCAGGTGTCGACGCGCAGGTGTGGGCGTGCAGGTGTGGGCACCTAGGTGTGGGCGCGCATGTGTGGGCGCGCAGGTGTGGGCGCAAGTGTTGGCGCGCAGGTGTTGGGGCGCAGGTGTGGGCGCGCAGGTCTCGGCCAGTAGGTTTCGGCCAGCAGGTTACAGCCAGCAGGTTATGGCTCGCAGGTTACGGCCAGCAGGTTACGGCCAGCAGGTTACGGCCAGCAAGTTTCGGCCAGTAGGTTGGTTTTTCTGCAATGAAGGCAGAAGTTGTGCACTGGTTAAAGGGACAAGTTACCCTAGGGTTGCGTGAAAGTTAGAATTTTCCCAGAACATATGTGGTAAAGCGGTATTCATCAGTGGATGAACATTGAACTTCAATAGAGCATCTATCAACAGTTGAGAATGCATTCTTTCATGTACAATGAAGAGACCTACAGGTCTATAAACTGTGAGTGGATCCTTTCCAAAGCAGTGAACAAAGGAAGAGGAAGAAGATGATTCTCTCCACCGGCAGTGAGCCAGAGAGAGAAAGAGGGAGTAAACCATGGGAAAACAATGAGCTGACCCTAAACCTTGTAAAGGTAGTGAGCCTGGGACATAGTGACTATTTCCGAACCATTGTATCCACATCTAGTGAAGAATAGTGAAATTTGGTATGACCGGAAACTTGTTGGCATATGTTCCTTGGACGTAGCCCAGTGAGGGTGAACAAAGTAAAAATCTCTGTGTCTGCCTACTTACTTCCCTGCATTGCATTTAAAGCATCATCATCAGATAATGAAGAAAATAAGTGATCATAATAAACACACAAGTGCAAACAAAGTGACCCTTGTAATAAAGATGTCAAGATCTAATGGGGCATGAAGTATTTTGAAAAAGAATATCCATACCCTGATTCACCCCCCCTATCAGGGTATATAGGCCTCTATTGGTCCTAACATGGATCCACCTAGGCCATAGGGGTATTATCTTGAGTTGTGTCACTTGCGTCTCAAGTTATATCTTTTTGTCATCCAATGTGTTGAACTCCTGTTTGGTGCATCACCATAGCCTGGTGTGAAGTACGTCAATGCTCATCTCATCATTATACAATAGCACTCTCCCACTTTTGAGGGGAATTGGAGAGCATAAAATAAAAATATAAATTGGACACGCAGACCCTTATATATTTAATGACGCATACGATCCATAGATCGCCATTTATTTAAACTAGGTATTACAAATAACCATTGCAATAAATAATTAATTGAATAAAACAAGCATCAGACATACATTGGTCGTTCAATGGATCATGATCAGTTTAATACACTTTAAAATTTCATATTAAAGTAAATGAAAAAATAAAATTAAACTTCCATCAAATTATACTTGAGGGCATTTTTTATTGAATTAAAATTCACTTTTATTTTAATTCAATAATTTTCATCGTTCGGTCTCATCAATTAATTTAATTTACAATCAAAATTAAATTAATTTTAACCCGTAGAAATAAAAGTAATTATTAAATAAAAATTTAATATTTAATTAATTTAATTTAAAACAAAAAATAATTTAATAAATATAATTAATTTTTGGTTATATTAAAAATAATCATGCCACAAAAACCCAAGAAAAGCCTGTGTGGGTGGAGATGAACTTGCACAACCTCATTGCAGTCCTTACAGACCCCAAGCAAGAGTATTGTGGGCTGGGTGGCCCCACCTACTCCCATTTTGGGCTCAACGGACACCCCCGTACCTGTTTCAGGCCGAAGTCAATCTTACAGGAAGAGTTACCTGTCTCTTGGGTCGCCATCAGAGGGCATCCATGATGGTTAGGTGGGTGGTTGGTACCCATTTGACTGTGGGAGATAGGAGGCAGTAGGTGAGGGGGTGTCCAGCGGATCAGATTTTTGAAAAAGAAGCGGCCTTCCATGCCTTGGTTCTGATCCAGGGGAGCGCTGGGCTCCGACATGGCAGCCGAACTTGGTTGCGTAGTGCTTCATGGTCAGAGGAGTTCAGTTCGACAGGGTCACAGAATCCAGGTGAGGTTCCGGTCCTAGCGAGGTGTTGGTGAAGGTGTTTTCATGGTGGGGAAGGCCACACTGTGGTGTTGTGAGCAGGTTTAATTGGCGGTGGTCTTGCTGCTAGGGAGGCGCGACTGCGGTGTGAGGTGGGCAGGGAGAGGAGCCGGCGTGAGGGGACAGAGGGGGACCCCTTACTCTACTTTTTTTACTAATATTTTGTCCACACGCTGACACATAGACAACAAACAGCCACCCTCAAAATTTTTCTCAAACCTATGTCCTTAGGTTTAAAATGATAATAACAATATTATAGTAAAATCATTATTTTAAAAAATATTATTTTACCAAATCGAAAAAACTATTCTGGCCGTAAACATGGCCAAAACATTTCGTTTAAACAAAATTTTCCTTTCCATCACCATTTGGGTATAAAACAAAATATATTTACAAGTATATGTTCGATTTTATACTCGCATAAAGTGAATTCAATCTGTATTTGAAACTTTGGATGACCATAATTTGGACATCCGAGGTCGAATTGAAAATTCATCTATGGTGTTGGGATTGTAACGATACCCTTCATTAAATTTAATGAAAATTATTTTTTTCTTGGCTTAAATTATCCACGCATCTCTCTAATAATAATTTAAGGTACCAGACATGCTGTAGAATCTCCAGAAATGGAATTCTAATTTTTTTCCACCAAATATCAACATGAACTCATTGATGTTGGAGAATCAATGACTGTATTTAGTAGAGGATATCCTGTGAATAATTTTAAGCACAAAAAAAATTGGTTTGGTTCAAATTTGCATTCGACATCTGCTCATCATTAGTGATCTCACCTCAAAGAATATGAAGCTGGATTCCTCTAGATCATCCACACATAATACAAAAGCCTAAGGGAACATCGATCGTCAAAATATGAGTGCTACCGCATAGTTATGAAAAAGTCTTCGACATCCTGATGATCACCACTACTTTGTTCTATCGATCTATGAAGAAACACTGCAATCAAGCACCTGGAACCATATCACCTCTCTATAAGAATTGTGAGAGAGTGATGAGAGAGAAGCTCTCACCATTGAGAAATGAATAGTATATAGCGAGAGGTTCATTTCTCATATTTATAGTGAATTGATAAATATCCAGTATAATCACCTGATAACAGAATATTTATTTCTCACTACATAAATGATATATTGTGACTACTGAACTAAATCATAAATATCATTTATATTTTTATCTCTTTCTTACAATACAATAAATATATTACGTGATAAAACTCGACTTGTCATTCCCGTAAATATTAAATGAACGTTGAATGTTTTAAACTAATATTTGTTCAAATAATATATTGCATAATTAATAAATTCAATATCAATTATTCCTAACTTGAATAATATGAATTTATTTATTACTTTGGTGATCTTATATCCTTGGAAAAAACACAAACCCTTATGGTGAGGCCCACCATGTCCAGAATTACTATCTACCAGAATAGGGATGACTTTTGAATACACTATTGTGTGTGACCCTCTAGGACCATATCTTGATAGTAGTAAATACCATTGACAGACTAAGAGTGGGATATAACAACCCATCATGACCCTTAAAGAGATAAGGATTGTCATTGCAATGACAACCAACCTACGAACACACACTGTGTAATATAATCTATTTGTCTCTAATATCTCATAAAGTAGGATGCACACCCATGTCATCACTATTTCTTGCTTAATTTTGTGTTGATATAACTGGATGGATTTAACTTAGACTACCATGGCCATGGATTTATCAAGGTACTACCATCCTGATCAACCAAACCTAAGATATACGACTTAATTAACCTGGAAGTGACAAATTCTATCTTGAACATTCAACCATTGTCATATCAGCAATGATGCACCCAACAAAAGCTACCTCACCATAGTTTCATTATCATGGTTTTTCCTTGCATCAAAGTACACGATCAAATGTCACACATTGGTAATGATCTCAAGTAAGGAGACCATTACACATGCCTGTAGATAGGAACAATCAATAACAGAAAAAACACGTGGTGTTCCTATTGGTAGGTCTATCCTCATGATCTCACTACTAGAGATCACGAAGTACAAACTTCATGAGAAGAATTATCATTGCTTATGAGCCCCCAACACCTAATAGTCAAACATATACTGTGTCCAGTCAGTACGATGTATCTAGACCACATTACATTTTTTTTAAGATTAATGTCATAGTATCTCAAAGTTCTCACTATAGCATATAATCTGCTATAACCTTTTCATTTGACAATTAATCTATGAAAATTACCATTAAATAGTGTATGTAGAAATATCTACACTATAATGGTAAGTTTACATCATGTATAAATAACTGTACACATGATATGGTAATCAAATGTACTTCATAGTTGGGTCTAGGAAACCCACTATTACAAAAAAAAATCTTCTTATTGCCACATTTATCCATCTCATGCACAAGTCAAACAATACCTTCCTAGACTTGACATAACTCTCAAAGTGAAAAATATTTCTATTTCCCTCTTTGCCTATGCAACATTTATTTTTATTCTTAGTATGAATCTTCAGAAAAACCTCTAACAGCTTCATTTTCCCAATTAGTATTGCTTGACAGAAATGTTTGGTACCCAATATTTTAAATACCACTTTACTAATCAACCAAGACACTTGAAGAGGAAAAACACCCTTACTCACACATCTTTCAAGACCCTTAAGAAATTCCCCTTCTTCCTAAAATGCCTCCTTGACATCTTTAACCCAAGGAGTGCCTGTAATTGCTTCCAAGTACCAATAGTCTTTACATTTTCCACATGTAATAGATCCTGTAGATAAATAAGATATCCATGATATCTCAGTAACTTCACCACCATTGATATGACTTTTCACCTTAGTCTCAACATTGATTAGATACAATTCCAGATATTGCAGGTCCAGTTGACGACACCCTTTCATTTCTTGATAAATCTTTATCTGTAGTGTCTCTATGCCAAGCTTCATCGCAATCATAGTAGAACTTAGAAACCCTAACTATAAAAAAAACTCAGAAAATTTTTTGTACTCATCCAACAAATTAGGTTCTTACAAGGGTGCTTCATTAGTAACTAACACATCGTATTTGTAACTAAATATTTGACATTAAATCATACCCATTGCTTTCATGTTCATTATAATAAATCGAGTTTCTATATCTTCTTTTCTAGTTCTTGTTGACATTCCACCTTCTTTAAGGGACTACACACCTATATAAAAAAAATCATTTCTTGCTAGAAAAACTCTCACACTCGCTACATCCTCTATCAGAGACTTCATGCACAACTTAAATATGTTATGCTTCTCTCCCCTTACAACCTGGTCACTAAGAGTAGGAAGTTTATGGTTTCCTCCACCCCACAACAATCTAGAGGTTATGGAATCACATGTGTAGGTGTGGGTTGCCTTTCTACCTCACCCATCTCTACTAAGTATAGATCATCACTACTTTCATTAGAAACAACATCCTATGTAGTATCGACTTTGAACTCTTATGGAACAATAAGTTCATTTCCTACATTCTAAATTTTTTTGAGTCGAATATCATAAGGGAAAGCCATCCTACGCCTCATGAAATTCTATATGGCTCTATCAAGGAAAGGTGAATTGATTTTATTTTTCATAAATAACAAAAGGTGAGATGATCATCTCCATTTTCTGACCTTCCCACACAAATGGAGGAGCTCTTGGACTCACAAAATCCATAGTAGGAGGTTGAAAATGTGAACCAGGAACATGTCACACCTCCATAACACCCCTTCCTATTTTTTCAATCCTAAAATAAAAAATGAAGTTACCTCTTAAAAATATTCAGGATAGGATTCTAGGTGCTCCTCCATGGAAGGATACTAAATAGATTCCTTCCTAAGTTCCTAAAGTTGTGCCAGCATGTTCTGCAAGAACCCTCAGTTCTTCCTATCATGATCCACCTGAAATGTAGTAAATACTTTCATATACATTTCAATCTCTTGTAGCACAATCAACTGAGCTTGCATCAATCTTTTCAATTCCATTTCCACACCTATATCCATTGATGTAGTAACCCCGGTTTCTGGTATGTAACCCTTGATGCTTTTATTATTGTAAAATTTAAGGGTGACGTTTGGGAGAGTCGGGAGATCCTTGATTGAAGTTTGAAGTAAAAGGGGAAGGTGCACGGGTAGTGCACGATTAGTCTAAACCGTGCGGCCAAACCGTGCATGGATGACTTGGGAGACAGTGGCTTCCGCACGGTTGGCACACGGTTAAGGGAAACCAAGAGATGCGGCCGTGCATGAAGGATGGCCGAGGCAGAAGCTAACGCACGATTTGTCAAACCGTGCGGACTAACCGTGCGGTCACTTAAAATTAGATCCTAAAATTGTGGATCTAATCCGTTTTTCCTCTAATTGCCTCATTAAAGCTCCTAAGCAGCCCTAACTCGGGATTACTCTCCCTTGAAGGTTTGAGGACTTCTCCTAGGAATTCCGGAGGTAATTCGAAGGGTTCTCTTGGCGAATCAAAGCCAAATTCTTAAGGTATGTGATCGTTCTTGATCGGTTTCTTAGATCTACTTAGATCTACTTCTCCTCTTCTCTCATTTTCTTAGATATATGCCTGTAATGGGTAGATCTAAGGGTTTGGATGCCAAATATGATAATATTTGGTCTTCATTGTGTTAGGATAAGAGATCTAAGGAGGTTTTTTGGAGAATCGGCTCGGTTTTGTTGGAGTTCTTCGTCTGTGGTTGGTTTCGCCTAATTCTTTGAGGTAGGTGGCTTCACTATCGACTCATATTTCTTAGAACTTGAAGGCTTAGTTCAAATTGATTTAATTGATTGGTTCTGATTGTGAAATTGTGGTACAAAGCATGTTATAAATCTTCTTTAGTGGTGATTTATGGGTTTTGATGAAATTGTGGAAATTGAATGAATGATTTGTACAAAGTGTTTTGGTTTCTTGATTTTAAAATGGTGATTTTAAAATATGGATTTTCTAGATTTGGAAAATGGTTTGGGGAGAAAGGTTTTCAATAAAAGGGTTGTTTTATTGAAATGGTTTTGGCATGGTTGAAATGGTGTGGTTTTTGGGCATACTTGGTGTGTGTGTGTTCATATTGCATTTACGAGGCTTGGTTGAAATATGGCCTTGTGCTCGGTGACAAAAGTGTAATGGCACATGGGGAATATTACCTTGTGATGACTTATTAGATCGACGAGAGACTGCTCATGAGTATGGAACTATCATAACGATGCATGCATAGTTGATTTCACAGGTTGTGAAATGGTTGGTTGTGTGGATTTGTGAAATGAAATGGTTATGCCAAAAATTGGAATGTGATTTTGATTGGGACCTTTTCTTGGTTTATTTTCTTGAGAAAGATGGTTTTGTTGGAAAATGGTTTTAACTTAGAACTCGTTAATTGTGAACTGTTTTGGAGTGTTTTTATATAAATTGTTTTATATAAATGTGCTGACATGTTTTATCCTAGAGGCATGGGTTGAGAAGTCATTGGGGAAAACATACTGAGTTTCATTACTCACCCCCTGCTTTGGCACGTTGGTGATTTTACAGATGTCATTTACCGGGATGTTGGCAAGGGGAAGGTGGCACACGTGTTTAGCACTACTTCATGATTCTTGAGCTGTTTGGTAGAGTTGGAGCATGGAGCTTGTGGAGCCTTGGAGTCTTTGTTGTCTTTGAGTCTTGCCATTTGAATTTCCACTGTTTACTCTGTTTTAGTGTTGGTTTCCACTGTTGCACTTTGGTTGGTTTAATATGGAATAAATGGATGAACTATCTTGGTTTTAAATCATGCATCATATATTGGTTACTTGGAGATGTTTATCTAGTTTTCGTTGTTGTTGGTTGTTTCCATTTTAAGGGTAAATCGTCCCCCATGTGTTTTGAAACCCTTCGGCATTTATTTCCAGCCTTTGGCGCCATGTGGATGTCGCTTAAGGCCAAGTAATGACTCGTTGAGCTCTCAAGCCAATGAGAATTGGCAGGTCATTACAAATGGTATCAGTCTGGTCCTTGAGGTACAAATGGTCATTGATGCTCTTGGTCTTGGAGTTGAAATTCCTTCTTGTCTTTTCCTTGGGTTGGAATCTTAGAAAGGAGTAGGATTGTCAGAACTTGAAAGGTATAGAATAAAAGGACATAGCTAACCCCTTTATGCTGAACTTCAAGTTACCAGGGAGTTGGGTACATAAGTGTTTGGAGACACTTCTAGAATGTTGAAAAATCTCATTGTCATGAGTTTAGCCAATGAGATGAGCATGACATGCATTGTTGAGGAATGACTTCCCACTAGGATCGCATAAATCATTTTGAGAAATGGATTATGGTTTGATGCAAAAGCGTGATTTCTGAAAATTTTAAGCACTTTTTCAAATGAAAGACTTTGAAAAGATAATGGTAGATGTATTTTGAAAATAGATTGATTTTCAAAAGAAAGAAAAGATCAGTTTTAGAAATAGTTGGAAATCAATGTTGTGATAGTGATGTGATAGAAATTGAAATTCTAAACCTTCAGTTGCTAGGAAGTGAGACTAACGGTGTGCGTTGTTTGTATAGAAAATGGAACCCGTTTGACGTCGTAGAAACCAAACGGAAGTGGCTGCAGAGAATGCGGTCACACCTAAACCACAGGTGAACCAACATCTAGTTCAAAGTATAGTTCAAGAATTTCAGGCTGTGGACATGGGAAATCAGAGGGATGAGTCAAGGCTTGTAGACCATTCCGTCCAGTTCTAGAAGCAGAACCCACCCATATTTCGGGGTGATTCTAAACCAGAAAAGGCGGAGGTGTGGCTAAGCTAGATGAATCGTATCTTCGATTTCATCGGCACACTAGTAGAGCTGAATGTAAAGTTGGCAACTTATATGCTGGAGGATCTTGCACGATAGTGGTGGGAGCTGGTGGTGTAGGCTAAGGTGGATTAAGGCCTGATCTGAGAGGAATTTGAAGAATTTTTTAATAAACAATTCTATCCTCACACGTTTAAGATCCCGAGGACAATTGGAATTTTCATCCTAAAGCAGGATAATATCTCTGTCATGGAGTATGCGGCTAAATTCATAAATTTAGTACGCTTTGCACCAGAGGTTGCTGCAAGTGCGTCGCTGAAGGCATGAATTTTTGAATCAATTTTGCGATATGAGATTCACTCGAAGATAGATGTGCTCTGTATTACGAATTATACGGAGATGGTAAATAGAGCAACAATAGCAGAAAGAGACATATCATGAGTTATGGGAGGAGGAAGTATGATGATACCCATGGGAACGGGTGGGAACTATAATGCTAGTAACAAGCGGAAGAGGGACACCTACTTCCAAGGTGGGAGTTCGAATCAGAATCAAACAGCTGGATCGGTGAATCTTCCTCTACAACCCATGATGAAGGCCGAGTGCTTTCAATGTGGTGCAATTGATCACATGAAATGAGAATGTACAACACCAACAAAGCATGTCACAATTGCAAAAAGATGGGGCATCTTCAGCAATATTTTCACAGTTCTCTGAGGTCGGGTGTGCGTGAAACTACCCAGGCATCGCAAGCATCCTATGCTTCGACATGGCGAGGACAAAAAAATCAGTCTCGCCAACAAAACAGAGCTAGTTATGGTGATTCCAAGAATACCATGACTCCTCAAGCAGGGCAATCTCAACAAAGAAATAAGGAGAAAGTGCAGCAACAAAGCAATTGTATGGAGCGGAACAGGTGATTCTGGATGGCCAGTCTGGACCGTCTACGGTGTGAGGTACGATTATTTTGAATTCTACCCTCATGCAAGAATTGTTCGATACTGGTGCATTGCATTCTTTTCTTGCTTCTCGTATTTCTGATTTTCTAAACTTAAGAGTTGACATGATGCCCTCTGTGATAAAACTTCAAACACCTCTTGGTGAAAGAGAATGTAGATCCCTCGTGTGTAGAGAATGTTATATAACTGTTGATGGAGTTGAGCTGAAATGGGATTTCTCTATGCTGGATATGGATGTCTATGATATAATCCTAGGTATGGATTGGTTGACAAAGTTCAGGGCTCACGTCGACTTTTATAGTAGAACAGTCAGTTTCGCGACTGAGGAGGGCATCGAGCATCTCTTTAGAGAATAAAGAGTGGTCAAGGCGGGTGCAACAGGCTTGTTGGCACCAGTAGTGGAAAAAATCTCTTACCATTTGGCTGCGTTAAACTTGGAATCGATGGACAAGATCGCGAGTAACAGTTTTCCAGTAATTGTGGATCAATTTCCAGATGTTTTTCCTGAAAACTTCTCGGGGTTACCACCTGTAAGAGAAGTGGAGTTTACGATTGATCTCCTTCTGGGGACCAGTCCTATCTAACTTCCATCTTATAGGATGGCACCAACGGAGTTAAATGAATTGAAAGCGCAGTTAGGGGAGCTAGAAAGAAAAGGCTTTATTCGGCCAAGCGTGTCTCCATGGGCAGCACCAGTTTCGTTTTTAAAGAAAGAATATGGAACTTTGAGGCTATGTGTGGATTATCATAAACTTAACCAAGTTACGATAAAGAATAGATATCAACTTCCATGCATTTATGACCTGTTTGATCAATTGAGGGGAGCTCAGTGGTTCTCTAAGATTGACTTACGGTCAGGATATCACCAGTTGCGAGTTCAGAAGGAGGATATTCCAAAGATAGCCTTAAAAAGCAGATATGACCACTACGAATATGTAGTCATGCCTTTCAGTCTAACGAATGCACCAGCGGTCTTCATGGATTTTATGAACCAGATATTTCAGTAATATCTGGATTCTTTTGTTGTGGTGTTTGTCAACGACATATTGGTGTATTCATGAACAAGGGATGAGCATGAGAAACACTTGGCGATAGTGTTGGAAATCTTGAGAGACCATCAGTTGTATGCCAAATTATCGAAGTACGATTTTTGGATACAAGAGGCACGCTTTCTGGGCCACGTTGTTTCTAAGAAAGGTGTTATAGTGGATCAAGAAAAGATAGAAGCTGTTCTTTCTTGGCAACCACCGAAGAATGTCTTTGAAATAAGAAGTTTTCTTGGTCTAGCTGGTTATTATCAATGCTTTGTGCGTGACTTCTCATGACTATATTCTCCTATGACAACATTGACAAAGAAAAACAGAGCATTTCAATGGACTAAGGAATGTCAAAGATCTTTTCAAGAGTTGAAAGTCTGCCTTACATCAACACCCATCTTGATCATTCCAGAATCAGGACAGGGGTATGTGGTGTATTATGATGCTTCATAATCAGGGTTGGGATATGTTCTCATGAAAGGAGACCATGTTGTTACTTATGGGTCAAGGCAGTTGAGGGTGTATGAGAATAATTACCCAACACATGAATTAGAATTGGCTGCAGTCGTCCATGCTTTGAAGACATGGAGACATTATCTATTTGGTGAGAAATTTACTGTGTTTACGGATCACAAAATCTTGAAACACATTTTCTCACAACGAGATTTGAATCTGAGGAAGATGCTATGGATGGAGTATCTTCAAATGTTAGACTTCGACTTGATGTATACACCGGGTAGGGAAATTCAGTGGCTGATGCACTAAGCAGGAAGTCGTATGCTCAGTTGGCGAAAGAAGCTTCAGATGAATGGCATTTGATGTCGATATTAGCTGACATGCATGTGGAATGTGAAAACCGAGGTGATGTTGTGGTTTTATTTTCAGCTATTCTTGTTCTTGATTTAGTGGAGAGAGTAAAGGAGGCACAAGCATCTGATCTAGACTGTGTTGCAGTGAGTTCAAAACTCAATGGTGGGGAGACCATTGAGGGATGGAAGTTAGATGGGAGTTAAGTTTTGTGGTTTCGAGATCAGATAGTTGTACCTTTAACTTCTCAGGAACAACTCCTTCATGCTTACCACCATTCTAGACGGGTTGTACATCCGGGTACACAAAAGATGTATAAGGTGTTGAAGGCACAGTTTTGGTGGAGCGGCTTGAAAAGGAAGGTGGCTGAGTTCGTCTCACAGTGCTTAACTTTCCATCAAGTTAAATAAGAGCATCAGAGACCAGCTGGTATGTTACAGTCTTTACCCATCCCAGTGTGGAAATGGGATCAGATAGCAATGAATTTTGTTATAGGTATTCCAAGAACAGTCTGGAAACACGATGCCATCTGGGTGATAGTGGATCATCTGACCAATTCGGCCCATTTCATCCCTATTTGTGAAACTCATACGGTGTAAGATATTTCAAAAATCTATATCCAGGAAGTGGTAAAGAGGCATGGTGTAATGTTGTCTATCGTGTCAGACAGAGATCCGAGGTTCACATCTCATTTATGTAAATCCTTACAACAATCCCTGGGAACTCAGTTGAATATGAGTACAACGTATCATCCTCAAATGGATGGACAATCTAAAAGGACAATACAGACGTTGGAAGACATGTTGCAGGCTTGTGTTATGGATTTTGGTGGCTCGTGGGAAGAGCACGATCCTTTAGTGGAGTTCTCATATAAAAACAGTTATCAGGCCTCGATACACATGGCTCCATTTGAAGCATTGTATGGGCGTCCGTGTCGTTCTCCACTATGCTGGGTGGAAACGGGTGAAACTTCACTAATTGGGCCGAGCCTTGTCCAAGAAACAACAGAGAAGATTCAGTTTATACAAAAGAGGATGGAGATGGTACAGAGTTGTCAGAAATCCTATGCGGATCGTCACTAAAGACCCTTTTTGTTTGCGGTGAGTGATCATGTCTTTTTGAGAATCTCTCCAAGGCTTGGACATCGTCATTTTGGGAAGCAGGGAAAATTATATCCTCGATATATAGGTCCTTTTTAGATATTGGAATGAGTTGGTGAGGTGGAATATCGGTTGGAATTACCACCACGGTTCAGTGTAGTGCATAATGTGTTCCATGTATCTCAGTTGAAGAAGTATCAGCCCGATCCTGACCATGTGATCAGATGGGATAACATTGACCTAGATCTGGATGCTTTATTGGTACATATCCTAATATGGATTGTGGATAGACAGGATAAAGTCTTGCATGTAAAAAGTATCAGCCTAATGCGGGTTTTGTGGCAACATGGCCAGATTCAGGAAGAGACTTGGGAACTCGAGAAAGAAATGAAAGAGCAGTGGCCATAACTCTTTCAGGCAACCCATGGTTTTATACTTTCTGGGGATGGAAAGGCCAATGGTGGGGAGAATGTAGTACCCCTAGTTTCTGGTATATAACCCTTACTTGAAGTTTTTCTTGTTGTAAAAGTTAAGGGTGACGTTTGGGAGAGTCGGGAGATCCTGGATTGAAGTTTGAAGTAAAGGGGGAAGGCACACAGGTAGCGGATGATTAATCTAAACCATACAACCAAATCGTGCATGGATAACTGGGGAGGCAGTGGCTTCTACACGGTCAGCTCATGGTTAAGGGAAACTATGTGATGAGGCCGTGCGTGAAGGATGGCCGAGGTATAAGCTAACACACAGTTAGCGCACGGTTTTTCAAACCATGCGGACTAACTGTGCATTCACTTAAAATTAGATCCTAAAATTGTGGATCTAATCCGTTTTTTCTCTAATTTCCTCATTAAAGATCCTAAGTGGCCTTAACTTGGTATTACTCTCCCTTTAAGGTTGGATTAATTCTCCCAGGCATTCCGGAGGCGATTTGAAGGGTTCTATTGGCGAATCAAAGCCAGATTCTTAAGGTATGTGATCGTTCTTGATCGGTTTCTTAGATCTACTTAGATCCACTTCTCCTATTCTCTCATTTTCTTAGATCTAAACCCGTTATGGGTAGATCTAAGGGTGTGGATTCCAAATATGACAAGATTTGGTCTTGGTTGTGTTAGGAGAAGATATCTAAGGAGGGTTTTTGGAGAATCGACTCGGTTTTGTTGGCGTTCTTCGTCTGTGGTTGGTTTTGCCTAATTTGTTGAGGTAGGTAGCTTCAACCTCGATTCCTCTTTCTTAGAACTTGAAGGCTTAGTTCAAATTGATTTAATTTCTTGGTTTTTATTATGAAATTGTGGTACAAAACATGTTATAAATATTCTTTAGTGATGATTTATGGGTTTTGATGAAATTGTAGAAATTGAATGAATGGTTTTTACAAAGTATTTTGGTTTCTTGATTTTAAAATGGTGATTTTAAAATATGGATTTGCTGGATTTGGAAAATGGTTTGGGGGGAAAGGTTTTAAATTAAAGGGTTCTTTTATTGAAATGGTTTTGGCATGGTTAAAATGGTGTGGTTTTTGGGCATACTTAGTGTGTGTGTGTTCATATTGCATTTATGAGGCTTGGTTGAAATATGAACTTGTTCTCAGTGCCAAAAGTGTAATGGCACATGTAGAATATTACCTTGTGATGACTTGGTAGATCGACGAGAGATCACTCATGAGTATGAAACTATCATAATGATGTATGCATAGTTGATTTCACAGGTTGTGAAATGGTTGGTTGTGTGGATTTGTGAAATGAAATGGTTATGCCAAAAATTGAAATGTGATTTTGATTGGTAACTTTTCTTGGTTTCTTTTCTTGAGAAAGATGGTTTTGTTGGAAAATGGTTTTAACTTAGAACTCGTTAATTGTGAACTGTTTTGGAGTGTTTTTATATAAATTGTTTTATATAAGTGTGCTGACATGTTTTATCCTAGAGGCATGGGTTGGGAAGTCAATAGGGAAAACTTACTGAGTTTCATTACTCACCCCCTGCTTTGGCACGTTGGTGCTTTTGAAGATTTCATTTATCAGGATGTTGGCAAGGGAAAGGTGGCACACTTGTTTAGCACTACTTCGTGATTCTTGAGATATTTGGTAGAGTTGGAGCATGGAGATTGTGGAGCCTTGGAGTCTTTGTTGTCTTTGAGTCTTGCCGTTTGACTTTCTGCTGTTTACTCTGTTTTAGTGTTGGTTTCTGCTGTTTCACTTTGGTTGGTTTAATATGAAATAAATGGATGAACTATCTTGGTTTTAAATCATGCATCATATATTGGTTACTTGGAGATGTTTATCTAGTTTTCATTGTTGTTGGTTGTTTCCATTTTAAGGTTAAATCGTCCCCCATGTGTTTTGAAACCCTTTGGAATTTATTTCCAGCCTTTGGCACCTTGGGGATGTCACTTAAGGCCAAGTAATGACTCGTTGAGCTCTCAAGCCAATGAGAATTGGCGGGTCATTACAATTGAGATAACCCATTCCTGGCAATCATCTCTTCCCTATTCCAACATCTATTTGTCACAATCAATAATATCTTCTTATGTTCATTATTATTCTCAATTCCATCTCTCTATGAATGACTATCCATGACCTTTCTCATTCTGTATGTGTCTCAACATCCAATTCTTCCCCATTGGTTAATGCTTGCCCAATAACTGTGTTTCATAGTAGAGTCACACCTCTGGTAATCGAAAACCTCTTTATTGAGTTTGTTGATCAAAGACCTCTCAAAAAGAGCACCATATTTTTAGGTTCCCACTCTAACAATGGTACAAAATTTATAGAAATAAATAAAGGAGAGATCAAATAGTATAATGACACTTTATTTTTTTAGATATGGGGGGACCCCACCACCTGGAAGGTATATTCAAGAAGGAAGAAAGAAGCTGGAGGGGGAGTGGACAATGGGGATTCATGTGGGATCTAGAGTGCACGTGAATACCAAACTAAAAGAGAATATATTTGGGGAGTGGGACCCTAGGAGTAGGTAGAAAGTTACAAGGTTATAAGTATATGGCTCTTGAGTTTGGGAGAGTGGGAAAAGGGGCCTCTTGAAGATTCATTCTTTTTCTCCTCAATTTTTTTCCTCGGAGTCTATAATCCTAGGTAATCTCACTATTTTCTATCAATACAATGAATTTTACTATTTTATCATCATGGGGCTCTAAAATTTTGGTCTGACCTGCCAGATTCCTCCCCAGTGCATCACCTCTTTGAGAAGATGATGTTCGAATAAATTAAATATAGATACTTAACTTCATTCATGATAGTAAGTGTTAGAGTAGCGAATGTTGCACACTGAATCAAGATGAGACCAACATATCAAATTGGTTGAATCAATAATGTCAGGATTGGTGACTATATTGGGAGCATTTTAGTAGGAAATCACTGGGATAAAGGAACTACAGAAGTTGATGGATGAAATTATGCAATGAATAGAGAAGTTACCAATGCAAGAGGTGGTGATGAACCCTACACCAAATTTTGAGTTAGGTGAGATGTTGTCTCAATCACATGATATATTGGGCCTGGTCAAGGGGATTCATGGGTTGGGGGAAGTTGTTGGTGATGGTTCTGTACCAATTTCAATAGTGAGATGGGTTAAACTACCTGATTTTTATGGTCAAGATCCTCAAATTTGGATATACAGAACTAAATTATACTTTCAGATAAATAAAATGCTTGAGAAGTCAAAAATTTCTCTGGATTAGGTGAGTATGGAAGGGGTGGCTATATAATGGTTTATTATGTTGGAAGTGGTGCGCCCACGGTTTTCTTGGAAAAAATTCGAGGTGAAGTTAATGGAATGATTTAGTGGATTAGAAGTAAAAAATAATTATGAATAATTATCCATAAATAAGTAGCACAACACAATCTATGAATACATTTAATGTTTTGAGTTCCTGGCTTCTCTCATTCCACACCAACTAGGATATCAATATGTTGCATATTTCCTCTATAGGTTGTGTGAGGAAGTGTGGAGATGGGTTCCTTTTCATAATCGAAAGACCCAATTATAGGTGTTGTGGTAGACACAACATGTTGAGTTAGCTCTCGACAAAGGGGAGGGACTACATACTCAGGCTTGAGGATCATGATGGACTTGGGACAGGGACTGGTCGCATTCCACTCGATGGATTATTTCCCAACAACCAAATTTTATGCCTCTAATGCTAAGGAGGGGAGAAGAGATGATGAGAATAATCAGTAGGGAGGTGCCGCATCCTATTCAAAATGGAGGAAAATGTGTTCTAAAGTTATCTAGTCAAGAGTGGGAGGACTAGAGGAATAAGGGATCATGTTTCTATTATGGTAAACCTTTAAATCCCATGCACAAATCCTCGGACTCCAATTTTGTGTGTGTTATTATTAGGGGAATAAGATGAAGAAGAAAAAATTTAACTCAAACATTATAATTTTGATGAGCAGATGGATGTGGTGGAATAAAATCAGGAAGGTGAATATAAGTTAGGGCTTGGGAATCTTGTATAACACGAGAAACCACCCAGAGGAATCTACAATGTCCAATAAAATCGAGGGCAACATTAAGGGAATTCCTTTTTTAATTTTACTCGATATTGGGGCCTTATATAATTTTATTAGTCTTAAATTGTTTAGGATAGTAGAGTTGATAGTTTTGGACTCTAATAAAATGAGGGTGAATCTTGGATATGGGATTAAAATAGGAACTACTGAAGTGTGTCAGTACATCTGGCCAACATTGGGAGCTTATGGGTGTTCAATCAAAGAGCATATAATAGATATTAGAGGTATAGATCTAATCTTGTGAGTGGAATGGTTTATTACCCTTGGGGATTTCTGCATCAATTAGAAAACTATGGTGATGAAATTTGCAGTGGAAAATTATTTTTTCACTCTTCTAGGAGTCTATCATACTGACCAAGAAGAATTATCTCTAGACTAGTGGGATCATGGGAAATTTTTCAGTATTACACATTTTCAACTAATTGGGGACAAGAGGAGTAGTGGGTAGAAGATCCTATCTAACTACTAAATATAGGAATTAAAAAATCTTCATTTTCCCTTTGTTTTTGATGAACCCAGTAGTTTCCCAGCAAAGAGGCAGAAAGTACATGCGATAACCTCACTCCAAGATAGGGAACACTTTCAGTATGACCATATTAATACCCTATTTTCAAAAGAACCAAATTGAAAAGTAGGTAAAAGGGATGTTGGAGAGTGTCATAATTAGGACAAGTTCTAGTGATTTTTTGAGCTCGTTGTTAGTTAAGAAAAAGATGGGTCATGGAGGCTATGTGTAGACTACCATGTGTTTAATAAAGTGACCATTTAGGAAAAATATCCAATTCCAGTTGTAGAAGAATTACATGATGAATTACTTGGTGCTACATACTTTTTTAAGATCAACCTTAGAGATGAGTATCATCAAATTTGTATTCATGAGTACGATGTGTACAAAATTGCTTTTTTGGACTCATATCATCCACTAAGTATTTAGTGATGCCTTTCGGTTTAATGAATGATCCATCAACTTTTCAAGCCACTATGAATGAGTTTTTCTATTACATGATCTGACACTTTGTTTTAATTTTTTTAATGAAATCCTTGTGTATATCAAGGATTGGCCAATGCATTTACAACATGTGTAAGTGGTTCTTCATGATCTCCAGGAAATTAATTTTTTTTCAAAAAAATGAAATTTCATTTTGGTCAACATAAAATTGAATATTTGGGTCACATAATTTATAAAGATGGTGGATCCATGGACCCAGGAAAAGTACAGGTACTACTTGAATAGCTATCCCCAACTATAGTCAAATGAGTCCATTATTTTCTTGGCCTCACAAGGTACTATCACAAGTTTATATGTGGTTATGGAAAAGTGGTTCAGCCCCTTACTAATCTAACTCACAAGGACAACTTTCACTGGTTGGATGATTCTATACAGGCTTTTAACAATTTGAAACAATTAATGATGGATTCCACCATCCTCACTTTACCAAAATTTTCCAAATGATTTGAACTCGATTTTGATGCTTCGGGGTGGTGGATAAGAGTTTTCCTCATGAAACAAGGATGACCCAATTCTTTTTTCAGCACTACTATGTTAGATCGGCACTTGGATAAATCAGTTTATGAGAATAAAATCATGTCACTTGTCCTTTCTAATAATTATTGGTGACCAAATCTATTAGGACACCCATTCATAGTTTATTTGAAACACCATAGCCTTAAATACTTACTTCAGCTGCGTATTAATATTGTCAACTAGAAGTGCTAGTTCACAAAATTATTAGGTTTTTATAATGAAATTTGTTATAAATCGAGAAAAGAAAACTAAGCTTTTAATGTGTTGTCCAAGAGATATGAGGATGTGCCCCACATATTCCTACTGAAGTCTCAATTGGTTTCAGAAGAGGGTCACAACCTAGAATATGGGGTTTATTATGATTCTATTCTAGGGAAGGTTCTTTTCACACTTCAATCTAGGAAGCAAACTTTTTCTAGGATTACTCTTAATCAGGGCATGATATAGTACCATGTGTGATTGTCCATTCCAGCCTCATCCCCTTGGTTTTCCTTTTTTCTAGCGAAATTAAATTATTCTCTTCAAGGGGGACATATGGAATTTTCAAGAACCTACTGGAAATTGGATAGAAATTTATATTAGGTGAGAATAAAGGGTGAAGTATGGAACTTTTTCCAGTAGTATGAGGTTTTTCAATTATATAAATACCCCACTCCATCTCCCATAGGTCTCCATGTCCTGTAGTTATGTTACAACCACAGGATATTCCCACAGTAGTGTGGTATGGTATATCTATGGATTTTATTTCTAGACTTTCAAAACCCAATGGGTATGATGTGTTCTTGGTGTTTGTCAATCTTCTATCTGAGTATGCACATTTACTTATTCTCAAGAACCCTTGTATAGAACAATCCATAGCTTGGATTTTTCATCATGACATAGTCTGTTTACATTGTGTTCCCACTTCTATTGTGAGTGGTCATGACCCACATCTTCTTATTCATTTTCTGGTTAGATTTTTTCTCTCTTTATAGAACTACTCTCTGAATGAGGCCAGCCTACCACTCTCAAATGGATAGACAAACGGAGGTCATCAACCTTTTTCTTGAAACATACATGCACTGTTTTATGGGGTACCATCAACGGTCTTTGTCCTATTGGATTCCTTTAGAAGAATAGAGTAACAAAAAAGCCTAACATATCTTCATTCCAACTAATACTTTTGAAGTATTCTATGGCCAAAAAACTCCAAATATTTTTTGGTTTGTTCCCTCTAATGTCCGAGTTCCATTTTTCACTATCACCTTAGGGGAATGTGATTAATCCCTTCACCAACTTCATCATCACTTGGCCTAGTCCTTGGATTATATGATGTGCGCAATAGATAAACATCAACGACATGTTTTTTCCAAGTTGGGGATTTATTCTTCATAATTATTTAACTACATAGATAGTAAACTATTGTTCACTACATTCATGAAAAACTACATTCCATATTTTATGACCCCTTAACCATCTTTGAGTAAATTGGTCTTGTTGCTTATTTCTTATATTTACCTACTACTACACAGGTTCACCTGGATTTTCATGTTTCCTGATTTAAAAAGGAAAATTTCACACATCAAGCCTATCCTTCCCTATCACCGAGAATGGATATAGAAATTACCTATTTTTTGGGACTGCTGGTTGTTCGGTCTCATCGCATATACATGAAGGATGGTATAACATAGCCATAGTTTTTGATTCGGTGAACTGATAGACATTTGGATGACACAATGTGGGAATATGAAATTACCCTCTACAACCAGTTTCTTTATTTCAGTCTTGAGGAAAAGACTAGTTTTCAAGGGTAGGGTAGTGTTAGAGATGGGGGGACCCCACCACCTAGTAGGTATATTCTCAAAGGAATAAATCGGCTGGAGGGGGAGAGGTTAATGGGGAGTCACATGGGAGCCACAACGCATGTGAATCCCACACTTAAAGAGAATATATTGAGAGATAGGAACCATTGTATGAGGTAGTAAATTATACAGTTATATGTCTCTTGGGCATGGGCGGGAGAGCAAAGGGAACTCTTGAAGATTTTTACTTTTTCTCCTTTGCTTTCTTATTTCCTCTAAGCCTTTAATCCCAGGTACTCTTTTTATTTTCCTTGAATAAAATGCATTATACTATTTTATGAGCATGGGGACTCTAACCTATTTATAACAATAGTCTTAGAAAATAGGTTTATATTTGGGAAGTGGAAGAAGAAAGAAGAAACCCCAGAAGGAAGACCACTCCTCCAGAAGCCAAATGTCGGCACCTTCGAAGAGACTGCACCTCCCAGTAACTAGAATTGGAAATGTAATCAAATTGTAACCCCACATACTTTCACAACCCCTAAGTAATATCACCCACTTTCTACAACCAACCCCCAACAAACTAATAATGGAAATGACAAAGCTTCCCTTGGGTAGTTACACACTACCACCTACCCCATACTCTTAGGCGTACAACTGCATGAACATAGATCCCTACCCCACATTCCTAACAATCGATTTGTGTATTTAAAATTTATACAAAACATATCTCATTCATGGTAAAACAACATGGTTAAAGAATCCAACAGGCTGAAAAAATATGTAGAGAAACCCGTCAATGGGAGGTAAATTCACACCCATTGCGTACTTGAATATTGTATCTTAAATGTTTTAGAAAACAAACCAGTGATCACCGTCACTCAAACCATATCCGAACATCATAAAATCACACACCATATAAATACTACACCCACATGTAAAAATCTATGCATATTCAAGAAATTAAAAAATATATCATAGTATCAAATAATAATAATAATAATAATTAAATCATGATTTAGATAATTATTTAAATAAAATATTGAATCCTTGTCAAATAATCTACATACCATCTACTTTAAAAAAAAGAAACAAAATAGAAACTAACGAATTCAAGACCACTTCTTAGGTTTCCAATCCATGCCCTTCTTTTTTTATGTTCCCAAAAATCACAAACACTATTAATCATATAAAAGTTTTTCTAACATAATTTTCCTACAAAATTAAGCATCATGTCACTAATATATGGTGAATATAAAATAAGTAATGAAACTGAAGGGAAATAATTGAAAAAGAAATTAAGAAGAGGCTGCTACATTACATATAGGGAGATAATCTTTTATTATGTAAACAACATGCTCAAACAGTAGGCAATGACATGTTTTATATCAAAAAAATAATATATTAATTCATACTAATATTTATTAATAGATAAGTTTATGCTTAAAAAATAAGAGACATGCACTAAAAAAATATTAATGGTGGAATGACATAGGACCATAAATTAAAAATTGGCTTAGATGTAGAAGAAAACACTCAAGTTAAATTTTTATTCTATTACATTGATAAAAAAATTCACCTTAATTTAATAGTGAAATTACATCAGACCATATATTAAAAATTCCAACAATAATGCTAGGATACAAATGAACATGCATATCTAACTATAATTCATATCAAGAAGTAGATACAATAATTTATGCAACTCCAAATACTAGGAAAATCCACTTCAACTAATATAAAACCATTTCATTTAACTGAGATCAAATGAATCTTTTGAATTTGGAAAATTACAAAACTTTCAGTCAAATATGAAAAACACATGGAGTATTTTAATGCTTCATGGTAAAAAATATTTCCTAAAAAATATAATAAGTGTGAAAAAACAAGCACCACATTCCAGCCCATGTCTTTCTCACATTAATTTTTTGGTCAGTAGACTTACCACATTTCAAAATTGACAAGCAACTCAGGGTCTATCCTCACATTCCATAACATATAATAAATATCGATATAAAGAATAAAATAATAAAATATAGAAGGAATGTTTTTTTCATGTATTTGATCCCCATGAATGAATTTATTATACTCCAAGTAATTAACTATTAAAGTAACATGTATCAATTTATAAAAAAATAAACAGAAAAAAATATCTAGATTGATATTATCATGTAACACATGGTATATCTAGTCAGACTTCAATGAGGACCTCAAAAAAAAACATCATAAATGTTAGATACAACTAATCTAGTTCAGGACCTATCCAATATCTCATAACAAATAAATCCAGCATTAATAAGAAATACTATCAATGAGATTCATAAAATATAATGTAAAAAAATTAACAAAAAAAGAAATGTGAGGATGGTTACTCAAGAAGTCCTTGAATATTTTTCATGTACCATGAAATTTATAGAAAAAAAATTCAATGAACTTTTCATCATTATATGCACTAAAACAAAACACTTCTTCCAAATCTACATCATTCACATGTTATGTATAAGGGAGAAATATTCTATGAAAACATATATCCATGATAGTCCGGTATAGATTTTCCTCATCAAAGTGTGCATCGTGTTTTAATATAAGTTGAATGTATCATATTTCTTCTCTGGTTAATAATGTTGGATGATATTGTGAAAAATTTAATTATTTCCAATTACGTATAAAAAATTAATTTATTTGAGTAATTCATTTTATAAAATTTAAACATATAAAACATGACTTAAAAATCTAATACCACATGAAATTTATTCACATATTATAGAAAACTTTTCTTCTCATATGGATTAATGATCTTGTGAATTTTAAATATAAGAAGTATCATATTTAAAAAAAAACTATAATCATGCTCAAAATCTTTGAAACCAGGGAGTCCAATATTCATTAGCTTCATTTGACCTCCCACTATACACACATTATCAATATTAAGCCATCTATGATAATGTTTCTTTAGGACATTTAAGAATATTAATCCATTTAAGATATCCCTATATTATATGTATTTCATGAAAACTTATTATAAAATATAATAACTCATATAAATGTAATATGTTATTAATGAAAACTATAAAAACTCATACTCACTGAAATATCACTACTAATTATAGAGTTACAAGGTTGGTTGGAAAATTATATTCATATAATATTTTATTCTTTTGAAACAACTATTTCAGAGTGGACTCAAAATATTTCGAGAAAAGATGCAATTTAGAATGATCATCATTGTCAACAATGCCAAACATTCTCAGAATATAATGATTTGTGATCTTCATTGAAAATTTATGGGAATAAATTGTATTTTTTTATTTTGGATAGCACAATAGTATTTTTATCTATACAGTTGTTGAATCTTATAGAAAATATATTATTCTTAGTGTGATGGATCTGAACACATTGCATCATAACACACCCATGTATTTCACACACATACGCAAATTCAAATTAGTAAAATAACTATTCTAACATAGAAAATTACAATAAAAAAATTAAAAAAAACAACAACTTTAAATCAAGTACTAAAAAAATTATCTATTCTAATCATAACATGATGATTTAAAAAATTTATCATTACTAACAAGAAAAAAACTCAAATAAAAATACTTGTGATAAAATAGAAATATTGATTTAATTTAAACTTTATCACCAACAAAGGTTTATCTACATAGAATTACGGTTGAGTTAGACTATTTTTCTCACTAGGTTCAAGGAGAAAGGCAAGGGATTTGTGTTTTGGGATGTTAAACTAGATGATATGAGAGTTGATGAATTTCTACATATAAAATTCATGCCTTGAAACTAAAGAGGATGCTGAATAATAATGGCATGCATAGAGATCTTAGATTATGTATGTACTACTATGTAGATTTTTTATTTTCTACTAGTGTGTGTTGGATCCTTGTGTGGGAGGGGAAGCAAGATGAAGGAAACATCCATCCAGTTGGGTGGAAGGGGAAGTGACACAAGGGTGATGTCCAACTATCGATGAGGGGTTTCAGAGTCATTCGATGACATGAGAATCAAGAAAGCAATGGGAGGAGGGAAGGATAGGGTGGTATACATAAGGGTGATAAGGATTATGTAAAAGGAGAATGTTGGGGAGAGGGGATATTGCTACATAAATCAAGTTTCTCGAGTGAGAGTGCTAGCTGCGTTGTAGGGAAGTGGGTGAGTCATGCAGTCATCCGTCCGGTGATTCTATTTCTACAACTAGATCACATATACCATTGTCTCCTGGTGCATCAACCTCATCTACCTTCTTCCTTCCTTTAATTTCATCCATTGAATATTCCTTTATTTTCATTTCAACAACCAAATATGACTCCTCTATAGGATTTCTAGATGCTGGCCTCATCTCCCCTACCCTGCCACAAAGTAGGATTCTTACCACATCTCAACCCCCACCCTGGGATTCAACATTCACCAGTAGCACATACAAAATCTACACAGTACTACATATAGAATCAGATATCTCTATGCATCCCATTCTTATTAAGCATCATCTAATATTTAGAGAGAATATCTCACATGAAGAAACTAGTCAACTCCTCTGACCTCTAGTTTAACATCATAGACTACAACTCCCTCACCTTTCTCATGGAACCTAGTGAGAAAAATAGTCTGTCTCAGCTATATTTCAATGTAGATAAACCAATTTAGGTGCAATATTTTAAATGGTATTAGTATTTCTATTTTATCACAATTATTTTAATTTGTGTTTTTTTCTTGCTAGGAATGATATTTTTTTAAACATCATGTTCTGATTAGAATAGATAACATTTGTTATTTGTTAATTGAATGGGGAAGTTTTTTTTAATTTGTTCATTGAAAATTTCCATGTTCAACTTGTTATTTTAATAATTTGAATTTGCGTATGTGTGTAAAATTTAGGTTCGTGTTCTAATGAAAAATGTTTAGAACCATCACACCAGAAATAATATCTTTTATAGTAGATAATATGACTATGTAGATACAAATAACATTGTGTTATCAAAAAATAAAAATACAATTTACTAGCATAAATATTCATTGGAAATCAAAAATCTATATATTTTGAGAACATTTGAAATTATTGAAAATGATGATCATTCTAAATTTCACTTTATGTCAATATGTTTTGAGTTCAACTTTTTAGAATGGTTTCAAAAGAATTAAATATTGTAAAAAAATGATTATTCACCCAACCATGAAAGTCTATAATTATTAACGATATTTTGGTGAATATTAGTTTTATACTTTTCATTAATAAAATATTATATTTACATGAGTTATTATATTTTATAACCAATTTTTATGACTTACATATTATCTAGAGACATCATAAATGACTTTCTATTCTTAAATGATGAAAGTTAACACCATCGTGGATGAATTAATTATGATAATGTGTGTATAATGAGAGGTCGACTGAAGCTAATGAATATTGAACTCTCTAATCACCAAGATTCCAATCATGATTATAGTTATTTTAAATGTATGGTACTTATTCCATTTAAAAGTTGTATGATTGTGTTATTCTATATGAGATGAAGCATTTTATTGAATATGTGAATAAATGTCACATGGAATAAGATAATTAAGTCTTGTTTTATATGTTTACATTTTATAAATTGAATTACTCAAATAAATTTATTTTTTGTATGTAATAGGAAATACTAAAAGTCCGCACAGTATATTCTGACATTATTAACATGAGAAGAAATATGTGACATTTGAATTATGTCATAACAAGATGCACAATTTGATGTGGCCAATCTATATCATACTATCATGGATAAATGTTTTCATAGAATATTTCTCACTTAGACACAACATGTGAATGATGTAGCATTGAAAGATGTTCTTTGTTTTAGTGCATATAATGATAAATATTGTTTTTTTTAAATTTTTAGAAATTTCATGATACATGTAAATTCTTCAAGGACATCATGAGTAAGCGTTGTCACATTTCATTTTTGTTAGTTTTTTATGTTGTGTTTTATGAATTTCACTGATAGAATTTCTTGTTAATTGATGATTTATTTGTCATGATAGATTGGTTGGATCATAAACTAAATTAGTTACATCCAACTTTTATGATGTCATTGTTCAAGGTCCTCATTGAGGTCTGACTAGATATACCATGTGTTTCACGGTAACATCCTTCTATCTATTTTTTTTTATTTTTATATTAATTGACATAAATTACTTTATTTGTTAATTACTTGGAGTATAATAAAGTCTTTCATGAGGTTCAATCATTAGGAAAAACATTCTTATAAAATTATATTACATCATTTTTAGATTGATATTTATTATATGTTATGGAATATGGTGATATACCATGTGTCACTTGTATGTTTAGAAAGGTGGTATCAAAGTCTTATGACCACTAAATTAATGTGAGATACATATGAGGTGGATTTTGGTGCATGTTGTTTCACACTTATTATATGTTTTTTAGGATAAACTTGTTACTATGATACATTGAAATATTCCATGTGTTTTTTCAGATTTGAGTGAATGTTTCCTAATTCTTCCAACTTAACTAGATTCATTTGATTGTATTTAAATGAAATAGTTTCATATTAGGTGAAGTGAATTTTTACAGTCCTAGAAGTTGGTCAAATTATTTCATTTGATTTTGTATATGAATTATAGTTAGATATGAATGTTTATTTGTACCCTAACATTCTTGGTGTACTTTTTAACAGATGGTCTGATGTAATTTCACCATTAAATTAAGGTGATATTTTTTTATCTATATAATAGAATAAAAATTATTCTGGGGTGCTTTATTATTAATTGATTACAATTTTTAATCAATAGTATTAAGTCATCCTACCATTAATATATATTTTTTATAGTGAACACCATTTCTTTTTCAAGCATAATCTTTCATATTAATATACATAAGTATTTTTATATTAATTTTTTGATATAAAATTTTATGTTACATGTCATATGAGAATGTTATTACCACAATCAATGAGTTTATTCCTATATGTAGTGTAACATCCCCTGTTTAATTTCTTTGTTAATTATAACCCTTTATTTTTACTATTTATTTAATATTTACCCTAGTTTAGTGACCTAGTGATTAATTTCCTAGGAAAAAAATACTAGAGAAACTATTGTATAGTTAATAACTCTTTGGATTTTTGGGAAGATGAAAAAAGGAAAAGTATTGACTACCACCAAACTATTTTTTGATTCTTTAGTTTCTCTTTAGTTTATTTTTTTAAAGTTTTGCGTATGTAGATGATTTGATATGGCTTGAATATTTTCTTTAAATGATTATATAATGTGTGATTTAATTATTATTATTTTATGTTTATTACTTGAATACTCATATATTTTTACATGTGGCAACAATATTTAGATGGTGTGTTATTTTATGATGTCATGGTATAGTTAGAGTGACTATGACCGTTGGTTTATTTTTTTAACATTGAAGATAAAAAATTCAAGTACACAATGAGTGTGTATTTACTTCCTCACTAATGGATTCTATAAACACAATATTTTACCATGAATAAAATATGGTTTTCATGAATCTTAAGTACCCAAATGAATCATTGAAGATGATTTTTTATTTATTGTAAGTGTAGTTTTGAGAAGACAAGTCAATGTGTGTTGAAGGCAGGTGATGGGGGAAGAAACCATGCAATCAAGAAGATGAAAAGGTGATGTCTCCCTAGGAAGTATTTTTTTTGAAACTTTTCATGTCTACTTGTCTGTGACTTTATTTCACTTAACTCATATTTATGGTAAATGTTGTTTTGTAAATACACTATTGACAAGTGATGTTTTTTTATGTTTTACCTTTTTAATTTGAGTTTTTGTTTACTAGTGATGTGTTGTTTCTTGTGTATTTCATTGAATAACCATATCCAGGGGACCGCTCTTCCACATTGATGGAATATGGTTAGGTGTTGGAGGACTATGGGTAGATACCAAACTATTGGGGAAACTTAACTTTTTTATATGGTCACTTAGACCAATATAGTTGATTTCATTTCATTACTGAGGCATGTGGAGTCCCACACCATGAGTCAACAATGTAACCCAGTTGGATTAGGGAATTTAAAGGCATAATGGGTGCTTACCGTGGTGATCAAGTCATGTCACCGACTATCTTAAGTCCTTCTCAGTTTCTAGTTTGAGATGATTTACTCTTATTTTTTTCTTTCACAGATAAGTGATTTGGATATCCTGTCATGACTCAAGATGGTTTTTATTTTTCTCTACCTATTAAGTTAAATCCTTTTATTTTCTAAGAATGTATGTAATATTTTAGTTTGTTCATCTTAGATATTCTTTTTACATTTTCAAGATTGAAATGAAACCTTAATTTCATCGGGTACTCAAGCCATGTAGGTTGGAAAAAGTGAGTCATGTTTCTTTCTATTATTCATGTCTGGTTGGGTAACCTTATGATTTCATCAGTAAACTTTTGAGGTGTAAATGTTTAATAGATTTTAATTGTATTTATGTTTGTTTTATGTCATGTTGGAATCTAAGAGCAATGAATTTAATAATAGACCTTAGAATATACCTGTAAAAAAAGTCTAATAATTTCGGTGTTTCACCTAAAAGAAATTTTATAGTAGCTTTCATGTTATTCATTGTTTTTTTAATCACTAAATAGGATTTATTATCAAATAATGGTTATAAAATTAGGAAAGAAGAGGGATATATAAATAAACTTTATTTTTTTTAAATTAAGTTTATAAAACTGGTTGGTCTTCATTTATTGATGAAAAAACTAGCTAGTTTATTATCAATATATTATCAAATTGCTCATAATTTTAAACCATTTTTATACTAGTTGGTTTATTTTTAAACTAGTTTATTGTCAAACCATTGTTTTTGTCAAACTGGTTTACTGCAGATCCAGTCTATTTGGTATATTATAAGTTTTATTAAAGTAAAAAATAAATGAATCAGTTTTGGAATCATCCATCCCCTATCACACACACATTGGAATACAAAACTCATCATACTTAGAAATGTACCTTTCCTGTTCATCAGAGAAACACATTAGAAATGACCCTTTTATTTTCTTCTAATGTATTCCAATGTATGTTAAAATTATATCACATGCACAGATACCAGAAGAGTCACACACAAACTCTAGTAGACTAATCATACTTTAAATACATCATATATCAGAGTAGCATAGTCACACATTCTATAGTAGACTCTACTATGGTATTTAATTTGTGACATTATTGATATTACATCACATACACATGTCGATGTAATAACAACAGAGACACATAGATTATAGTAGACTGATCATACTTACAATACATCATATATTGTAATAGCTGTCACACACAATCAATTGATATTACACACACAAAATATTATGATTAGTCTAATATAGTTGGTGTGTGACTTAGTTCTATTACAATGATTGAAATATAATTTTATATTCATATTATACTTACTAATAGTGTGATATTTGGGATGAATCAATTTCATATAAATGTGAAATAAATGGGTTCTTCTTACATGAGTGGGGATGATTGGATGCTTCCAGCCACCTCTATCTAAAATTGGGGATTCCATGATTAATGCATCGGATTTAAGTGTTCTTGATGTCTTTGTGAGTATTCATACTTCAATGTTCACAATGTAAGTGTTCTAAAATAATATACTTGAATATATGTTATCATCTATAGGTTTATTATTCACTACTTGATTTTACGCGTTAGAGACCGCATGACCTTTTTTCCTCAAGAAAAAAGATATTTTTATGATCTATTTCTTTATTTATTTATTTTTATGGTAGGATCCATCTCACTGAGTTTGTATTTTATGACTATCTACCTTCCTACTTAGAATACAACTTCTGATGGATGTATAGAGCTACCCAACCACACACACACACACTCTCTCTCTCTCTCTCTCACATATATATATTCTCTATTTGTTTTGGAGGTTCTTTGTTTATTTGGTGATTTTTTGTAAGAAATATTTATGTGTCAAATTATAGGTCAATATGTTTACTATAGATTTAGCACACCAAAATATTTTTGATATTCAATTTATCTTAATTCTTTTCACGTAAAATTTTCATTGGTTACTTGATTTTGTTTTCATTTCCACATTCATTATATCTTTATATTTATTTTTATAAACATTCTAAAATTAATTTTACTTAAATACATAATAAATATTAGAAATAATTTATTTCTGGTTTTATAAATTTGATATGCACTTGAAAAACCATTTTTGTTCATTTGAATAAGAGGTTTCGTGGAAGGTGGTCCTTTTTTTAATCAGATTATCTTAAAAAATAATATTTGAATGATTTGAAAAGAAGATTAATGTTTTTCCATATATTGTGATCTTTTCATGCTTGAATCATAATATTATTATATGACAAGGGGTCATTATTTATTTTTTCCTGCATATTGATCAAGAAAATGCTTGCAGTTTAGGATTCAATGAAATTATGTTTTCATCATGATTGGTTATATTTTATTCTATGTATCATAGAGTATGTTAGAATTAATGGTTGGTAATTATTAATATAAGGAATGTGTAGTGTGATCATTAGTGTACTTGAGATTCACTACTGATTGGTGATAGATTTTGAGTCCCTAATATTTAAAAAAAATATTTAGATGGTTTTATTATATCATTTATTCTACATTGCTACGACATTATAATTTATTGGAATGAATTTCATTGAAAATTTAGTTAAGAATATATGTATTTCCTTGATATCATTATTAAATTGGTTTATTTCAATTTTCATGGAAAAGTATCACAAAAGATGAATCGTGATGGAATGCCAACACTATATTTTCAATGATTATAATGAAATATAAATTACAATGTTATTATATATTTGTATTGATGTTATGTGTTAAGATCCACATAACCAAATAAAGTCATGGGAGTGATTATGCTAAGGCCTCCTTTGTTCCTAGTTGAAGATGATTTCAATCACGTTTAACTTTAAATGGCCAGATCTGTAATGTCCCAGTTTTTTCCATGAAAATAATTGAAATGTATTTAATAATATTTTTAGAGATAGGTGCTGAGATGATGTGAGATTATGAGGCCTCGTGATACTGATATTGTAATAATAAAAATATTAAAATTAAAATATCATCCACACATAGTTTTTGTAAAATAGTTGAATAACTCCCGAATGGGGAAAAGAATCTAAAATTTGAGACCGCTGTAGAGTATGGAATATGGGATTTAACCTAGGTATGACATAAATTTTGTCAGAACTAGGTGTTTTGGATGAGGTTCCGTTGTAGGTGAAAATGAATGAATAAATAAATAAATATATTTATTATTTATTTTTTATAACCTAAGGACCCTTTAAAAAAGCACGGTTGTGGAAAAATATCAGGGTTATCTGCATAACCTTATATATTTTTGAGGATACTGTGGAAGTGCATTAATGGATGACAATGAGATCAAGGATCAGATAGGAACTAACCATCTACGCCAAAGGAGTTCATGGATCTTTCTAATGATGATAATATAGAATACTTTTCCATTATCAATTGATCCAAATCTGTGGTCGAAATTTATATTTTGTGAATTCCTCATGTTTTGGTAACCCATGTTGAAAGAAGATCAATTTCTCTAACAATAAAAGATTCATGCATCGAAGGTTTCTTTATGGTTGATTTATATGATTTTTTTTATTGGTTCTTCATTCTTCATGCTAACAATAATGAATAGAGGCCAAACTTGAACAATGGTCAATGTTCATTTCTCTTTTGTTTTTTTCTTGTATTTCATCCCCTTGTTCTACGAATGATTAATCATCAGTAATTATTTGGAAGGTGGATCAATGGATACCTAGTATTTGATAGTTGCGAGATAGTTATTCGGCACAAAAAATTGATATCATGTGTATGGTTTGAAATCGATGGTGTGATCGAGGTGCGTGATGAAGATGAGAGACCGATTGGGTATTTTTAAGAGTTCTTCATTCATGGTTGGTGTTTTAGGTGATGTGAGAGATGAAAAGTGGAGATTCTTAGGAAAATCAGTTATTAGAATCCAGTCACCAGCAATGAAAAAACCCCTTCGATCATAGATCCACAACTCATAGTGGATTTGGTGGCAGAATCGATAGTGGTGCAGGTGAACATGTGAAATGTTTCTACATTTCTATGAAGAACACTACTAGTGGGCATGTACTATCACATGTCTTTTAGGTATCTCTTGCAGTGATAGGGTTTATGCACAAAGATAAATATCACACATCATGTGAAATGCCTTGCACACCATGTTACCCTGTTTTGGAAACCCGACATGTATCCCCAGAGTATACAGGCACAGAAACAACCAGGCACATTGACAAATCTATGGTAAATGGGCATGAACAAGTACTAAGGAATGCACTAAACATGGTTAGGGACACGGTAATTAATAGGTGTACATGGGCATGAACACGGGTAGAAGAACACTGGCAAAGACATGGGTAGATCCAGTGCTAGAAAAACATGTCGTGTACTACAAGTACACATCATGTACTATAAGTAAGAATTATGTAATTCATCCAAGTTAGTGTGTGGCCCTCCGTTTATTTATTATGGAAAAGTATCAGTTGTGTGTGATCCCTAGGTATATTTCCATGAGTGTACAATGTGGCATTACATCTTTAACATAGGATTATGATCTACTCTATGGGTTTTTACTCAGATAGAGATTGTGTATTCTTTCATGAGACCGAGTTGGGATCCTTTATCTTTTCATCACCTTTCGTTGCTATGGTTTTTGGAATCTCCATTACTAACTTATGCAGGAATATAATCCCCTACTTAGAAAGGTATACCAGTAGGGTTTTCTATTTCCCTGAGTGGTTTTAGGTTTGATCATTTATCTATGTATTGATATATTTAGAGTACCCGTGACTACAACTTTGGTGATTCCTAACAATAATGACCTATCAGAGGATCTCTATCTGTGATTACATGGCTCATGGAGTGAATTCTCTAGGATAAGAGTTACCCTGAATCCTCAAGCATAATCTTATGGATAATAGTGTGATTGGGAGCTCTTTGAGATTGAGTATCCTTCTTGACTGTATCTAGGTTTCACTTTTTTATATCTATGTCTCATATATGATTGAAATATTTGTGATGATGATATAAACACTGTTGATGATTTATGTTTGGTGATATAAAGGTTTCCTATTGGTTATTGTAACAGTCACCCTTTCATGGGATCTTCTCCCATATGTCATGTCTTATGCAGATGAGAGTCCTTTTGAAGGAGTCATAGGAGGACCATGAATAAATGAATCATAGTGAGAAAGATGTTGTGGAAACACTGGGAGTCACACTAAAAATGTTTTCAGATTAATAATTGATATAACAAATGAAGAAGAAGAAGATGAAAATTCACACAATGGTGTACGTGGTTCATGAATAATCCTTACTTCTACGAAGAGGAATAACTACAACTACAATTAGGATAAATATTATAGGGAGTTTTCAAAGTTTCAAGCACACAAAAACCTATCTCAAACTGCACTAATAAAGAAGACGATGTGCTATTCCACTAACCACATACAAAGTTCACTATGTTATAGTGCCACGACTACTGAAGTCCAAAAAGTTACAGATTATGGCGGATAGAAGTTTGTAGAGCTACAATACCATTGTCTCCAAAGTCTACACTACTACAGTGCCTTGTTGGTGTCTCCGTTCATCCAAAATATAGTATCTATTCCAAATTCTGCATTACTACAGTGCTCTGTCGGTGTTTCCTGGTTAGATCTGCTATAATCAGTTTGAGATGATACATTTCCCACAAATTTGGGTCAGGGGCCTTTAACCCTCGGACCCCTAGAGCAAGGGTGTGTTTCCCCAACAACCCCAAGGAGCTCACTGAAGAGCTCAAACAATGAGAGTTTCACCATGGTGCGCAATCCAGGCCCTAAGAATTTATCCCATCATCAACCAAATGGATCATACAACACAAATCCAATACTAGAAAAATTGAGGTTCTTACCGGTGTTTCATTTGACAGTTTTCCCCTCTTTTTGAGCAGGTTGGACCTCATTTTCAGTTTTTGTGGGCTTCTATATGACCTTTTATGTTTTCAAATACTTCTATTGTACTCTTATTCTAGGATATAGTTATATTCATGCATTGATTTTAATTATGATTTACTTTCAACATTTTATGGTTTTGGAGATGTGTGAATGTATATAGGTACCTTAAGTTATTCCACCCATGTGTGTGATATTCCTTCTCAACGCTAGTTTCTATTCCCATACATATTGGAGGTGAGCTTGGGTTAGTCATAACTCGATAGACCATAGGCTAGATGGACCCCAACAGGTCAGACTGTGACAAGATCCTTTGGTGTAGTGTGAACCATGATAGTTACATATTTTTTATTTTTCAATAAAAATTTCATGACTTTCCATCATGACACATAAAAAGTAAATTTGTGTGAAGTTTATTTCTTTATAGTTTCTAATTTTATAATATTTTTCTAAAGTATTTATATTAGAAAACCTATTTGTGGGTTTCTTTAGATTTTATTTTTACTATGTTTGGCCTCCTCATTCTTGATATTGTTTTTCTCCCACTACTTGTCGTACCTGCCTCTCTATGGTCTACTGGATCTATGATTATCCAACCAAAAATTTTTATTTTATTAATAATGAGGGTCAATCAAGACAATAAAAAACTGGATCTATGATTGAAATCATGATATTCTGCATGTAATCCTTGTTTTATGGACATACTATTTATGTGATGGTGATAAAGTAGCTTGTGGTTTTATGAGTTTTCTTATGTGGTGGTGAACAGGTATCTTGTGGCGAGATGTTAACTAATGGAAGAAGAGTTTTATTATAAGATAAAAACATTGATGATGTAAATTTAAAATGCAAGATTGATCTCAAATAGAGATGTTGGAGGTATCTGAAATTATAATCACATAAATTTCAGAAGAAAACTACATGAATAAGTGGTAGGAAAACATTTTCAATAATCAATTTAGAAAAGGTGTTTTTAAATTATGTATTAAAAAACATCATTACCCACATTTATTGGTGGTTTAATTTAAAAAACATAATTTTATGTGTTGGGTGTGGGTTTAGTCTCACAAATTTTTAATAATGTGCCTAAATATGGAGCAAAAACATGAATAAATGATTGATGATCGTGGTTCTGATATGTGGTAGTATTAGGGATGTGTTAAATGAATTTTTATTTGGAAATGTTTTGTAGTTATTTTAGTATCTTCACTGGAGTTCATTTTTAAATTGTAAGTGTATTTGAGTTAAGATTTAATTATACTAAATGTTTCATTATGAAGAATACAAATGTATTTGATTTTTCCACATGACAGTCTTCCTATTCAATAATTGTTTCATGTTTACTCAAAGGATTCTTTAACCATTTCCATTTACCATTCCCAAGTTCCTATTTACCAAACATGTAATTAGTGTTTTAGTTATATAAAAAATTCTTGGTCTTTCCATATGATCAATTCCATTGGAATCTTACCTCTTTTATCCCTTGGCACATGGATGGAAGAATAGATTTTGGTCTCTGAAAATGTTTAAGTAAAGAGAATTTAATAATCATTCCTCCATTTACCTCAATTTCATTTTTTATGTAACATTTTGAGTATATGAATATTATTGTTATTTTTATATTTTGTGATGCATTATTTGTGAATATTTGTGTCACTTTTTTAAATTTGGTAAAAATTTTTCTCCAAGAACATGACTAATAAAGGATTTTTTGGTGATTGGGAAGAATGTTGTATAATTCTATTATTATTACCAAGAAATTCTCATTTAGTTTCAGTTGTAGAATCTGATTCAATGTCTTCTCATTCTAATTGTTCTATATAATGTATTCTTATCTACATTTTTTTTTTGAATTTTATATTAGATCATTGAATTCCCATTAAAATTTATAGGTATTTACTTCAAGGTTTATAAAAAATATTTTAAGATTCCATTGACATTATAATGCCATACTATAACACTATTCAAGAATTATTGCTTGTTAAAAATATTTATATATTGATATCATCTATTATTTGTGGGATAATTGTACTATTTGATTACATTTTGTATCATTCATATGTGACATATTCTAAACATGATTTTCTGACTTGGTAAAGTCATAAAAATCAAAAATTTACACTTAAGTTTCTTCTTTGATAGTCATCCTCATACTTCTGGTCATCTATTCCTCTCAAACTTTCTAACTTCATCCTCATCAATCAATCATTGGGATTATTTTTAGACATTTCCCTTCCTCAAAGTAGATGATGTGTTATATGCTTCCATTTTCTATAGTGGAAAATAGAGGTGCATCTTCAAAATAATTAGAAATTCATTGTGTTCACTATCTGTGAATGGAATGGAGGGCGGAAGGAAAAATAAGGCCTACACTCATATGAACATGATCCAAAATGTGACTTTTGAGTTTTTTTGTATAAAATAAAATGTTAATGGTTTGTTTGTTATTGTTACTCACAGAACACTAAAATTATTCAGCTGATTTTTGAATAAAATAATGAAATATTTATTAAAAAACATTAAAATTGTAATCTTGATTCTGAATGTATTGATTTTTTTATATATATTAATGTTTTTTGAAGTGAAATAAAACATTGAAATGTATTATTGAAAACTTCATGATGCAAATCTTTCAATCAAAAGGTAACTTCAATGGGGATTTTCCAGTTGAAATTCCTCTATGAATTTTATGTGGGATTTTTTATTGGATTTCTAGTGAAACAACCATTATTGATTTCATATGGAATTTCATTTATGGATTCATATTTACAATTAAAATTCTATTTGAAATTAACATGGACTTGGAACATTATTGATTGTGAATTTACAGTATGATTTTTTACTTGGAACTCAAATTGATAATTATTAATGACTCATTTTCAGTGTAAATTCTTTTTTGATATTCTTGTGGAAGTTCCACTATGGATTTCCAGTAAAACTTCCTCAATGTATTTTCTATGGAACCTCCATCTTTGGATTCCAATGAAACTATGGATTTGTATTTTCATTGGAACTTTCACAAGGAATTCAAATATAACTGAACTTTGAAATTTTCCAACTGGAATATAAATCGATAGTTACTGAAGTATCATTCTGTGGATTTTCATCAATACCTTTACTACTATTTTTAGTGGAATATAAATCGTGGATTTTGATTTCCAGCAGAATATCCACATGGAATTCTCATGGACTTGGAATATAAACAGGTAATTATAAATGCCCCATTATTCTAGGATAATTTCCCTATGATTTTCCTATAGATTTTCCTTTTTATATTCTTAATGGATCTTTATTTTTAAATGTTTGAGGTAAATTCCACCATGGATTTGGATTTTCAGTAGAACAATATCTTTGAACATAATTTTCATATGCAATGTTTGATAATTAATTCACACTTGTATTCTATTCATATATTTGTTCTGTGCACTAAATATAGTCATTAAACCATAAGAAATATAAAAATGTTACAGGAAGAGGGCTGACAATGATGTTGGCTATACAAGCAGAGAAATTTGAGAGGAATAAAATTGGCACACAACACAAAGGAGCTTTCAAGATTTGTATTTTCTATATTTTTTGGACTAAAATTGCCAAAAATTTATAGGCATTTACAAAGGAATTAAACAAACAAATTAAATGGACACATTAATGAAATAAAACAGCCACATTAAATAGATATATTAATGAAATAAAATAGCCACATTAAACAGACACACAGGGATAAAAATGTTGGGGAAAAAATGAGTGTAGTTAATACACGCTGCATGGAAAATAAAATGCGGGGAAAATAAATGCGGGATGCTTGACACGTGGGGTTTTTTGGCTTTTCCAACACCCCCCTTCAAACCAAAATTAGCTTCATCCTAAGCATCATTCTAGGTTTTTTTGAATGCATCTGCCAGTAATGCCTTTGTGAAAATATCAGTCACCCATTCCCTAGTATGACAATATTCCAATTTTATCGTTTTCTGCTTCACATGATCTCTTAGAAAATGGAATCGGGTATCAATATGTTTTCTTCTTCCATGCTGCACCAGATTTTTGGCAAGTTCTATTACTGACTTGTTATCCACATATATCACTATAGACCCATCCTACGGATGCTTCATCTCCTTCAGTAGATTTCTCAACCATATTCCTTCACAAACAGTGGATGATGCCACCACGTACTCTGCTTCACATTTATACAAAGTGACCACACTTTGATTCCTTTAATTCCATGTGAAAGTAGTTTATCCAAGAAAAAATACATACCCAGTGGTGCTTTTTCTTACATCTTGGTTTCCTCCCCAGTCATTATCTAAGTATCCATGCAAATTTGCTTCTTCGTTGTATGGATAAAAAAGAACAAAATCCATTGTCCCTTTAATGTACTTGAGGATACGTTTTTCCGCTAGCCAATGTTACTCTTTTGGTGCTTCCATGTACCAGCTTAGAATCCCAACACTATAGATAATATCAGGCCTTGTGATTGTGAGATACCTCAAGCTTCCAATAAGACCGTTGAAAAATATTGAGTTAATGTTTCTTCTATATCCATCTTTTTTTAGTTTTAAGATTATTTCTACAGGTGTGTTTACAGTATTGAAATTAGCCATCTTGAATTTTCAAACAACTCCCTGGAATACCTCTTCTGAGATATATAGATGCCTCTTTGTTGTTTTTATACCTCTATGACCAGAAATAAGGACATGAGACCTCCATCGGTCATCTCAAACTCCTTGAACATGGCCTCCTAAAATTCATCGAACATCAATCGGTTGTTCCCTATAAACAAGAATATCATCAACATACAAGCATGCAATAAGTATGTCACCACAAATATTCTTCTTGATGTAAACTACATGCTCATATTGACATTGGGAAAATCTGTTCTATTGAAGATAGTTGTCGATGTGTGCATTCCAAGAACGAGGAGCCTACTTCAACCCATAAAGAGATTTTTTTAGTCAATACACTATGTATTCCTCCCCTTTAATAACAAAGCCTTTAGGATGGTCAACATAGACCTATTCCTTTAGAATTCCATTCAATAATTCAGACTTCACATTCATTTGGTAGATCATCCAACTGTGATGAACAACAAGAGAGATAATCATCCTCACAATGTCAAGGTGAGAAACAGGAGTGAATAATTATTCATAGTCCACCCATACTTCTGTTTTTACCCCTTTTCCATGAGCCTAGACTTGTAGCAATCAATTTCACCATACTCATTTTGCATGATCTTGTACACCCCTTTGAAACTAATGGTTTTCTGGAAATTAGGAAGTGTGGTCAGCTCCAATGTGTCATTTTTCTCTATGGAATGAATTTATTCTTTTATAGCCATTATCTAAAATTTTTCCCTCGTGGATTCCTGAAACGTCATATGTTCATGATCTGCATACAGGTAAAAAATATTTACCTCTTTAGTTTGCTCATAAATGTCTCTTAAGCTTTTAATTTTTATGGGCGCCATGGGTGAGTATGAGCTCGCCAAATTTTGACTTGATGGAATCCTTTTATGAGTGATGTAATGTCCTCCTGGACTCTTGTGTAGTAATGATGTGCCTGGGGAAGGTGTTTTTGGTGTTTTATCCTAATGATCATGCCTTTCTTTAGGATCTTCTGTTTCGACTGAAATCTCTTTGTTTGGTTCTTCATCATTCCATTTCCAAGATTCTTCCTCACTGAAGACCACATCTCTACTCACCAATAATTTATAGGTTAGTGGATTGTATATATTATAGGCTTTAGACTCTTCACTGTAGCCGATAAAGATGAACTTTTCAACACGATCATCAAGATTCCTTCTTCTCACTTCTAGAACTTGAGCATAAGAAAAACACCCAAAGATTCTTAGGTTATCTACACTCGGTTTGTTGCCACTCCATGCCTCTTGTGGTATCAAGTTTCTAAAGCTCTTGGTTGGACACCGATTGAGCAGATAGACAGTACATGCCATTACTTCTGCCCAAAAGTTCTTTGGTAGACCTTTCTCCTTTAGCATAGTCCTCGTCATGTCGAGGAAGGTGTGGTTCTTCCTTTATATAGTGCCATTATATTATGGCATGTAGGAAGTAGTATATTGTTTCCTGATGCCTTGTTCCATGAAAAAAACATGAAATTAATTTGAAGTGTATTCTCCACCTCTGTCAGATCTAAGAACTTTGATTCTATAACCACTTTCAGCTTCAACATGATATTTGAACATTTTTAAGATTGAAAATGTAGAAGATTTTTCTTTGATGCAATACACCTAGAGTTTTCAGCTAAAATTATCAATGAGGGTAATAAAATACCTATTACCTCCAAGTGAGAGTATTTCAAGTCGTCCGCAGATATCAGTGTGAGCCAACTGAAGTGGTTCATTTTCTTTTCTAGAAACTCCACTTAGGAAGGAGTTCCATTGTCTCTTGTCGAGTGTACACACCTCACAAAAATGATTTGGAACTTCAATCACTGATAATCCACGCACCATGATTGATGAGAATAGAAGTTTAAGCCGACTAAAATGCAGATGTCCAAAGTGTAGATGCCATCTCCATGAGTCATTCTTCATGAGTCCTAAGAGACACTCCACAACCTTTGTGCTGATACGCAGTAGAAACATACGATTCTTCGCCATTTGGACTTGAGAAACAAGCCTTTTTTGAGCATCCCTTATAAACAAAAAAGAATTCTCCATGTGTCTAACATACCCCTTCTCACAGATTTGGCTGATACTAATGATATTATTTTTCATGTTTGGTACATAATACACATTAGAGATGTAATTTGACTCACCGGTCTTCAAATAGATTTTGATTTTACCTTTTCCAATCATGGGTACCTTTGACAAGTCGCCAAAGCTCATGTCCCTACAAACTTCTTCTGTGAGTTTCTAGAACAATTCTTTGTTACCACTCATGTGGTTTCTTGTACCCGTGTCGAGATACCACACATCGGGACATTCACATACCTTTTCTTGTGCGAGGAGGAGTGTGGTACCTTCTTCTTCATGGTGAGATGTTTCATCTTAGTTAGATCCTTTATCATGATCCACTTTTCTCCTATAATCAAAGGCATAATGGCCAAACTTCTTACAATTATGACATTGAATGTTCTTTGCATTTCCACGACCATGCATGAAACGATCTCTACCATTACCTCTTCCACAAAATCTAGTAGGATTTTGTTTCTATTTTTTACTGGCTTGGATAATATCCATGCCCTCTTCCTCTTTCACGATGAACACCTCGTTTCATGTGGACATTATTTTGTTCTTGTAGATTCAATTTGAACTCTAAGGCATGCTCTATTATTGAACCGACAGTCTTTTGCATTCATTTCTCATGCACTTGCAACAACACCATCAATTCTTCAATGAAAAGTTTCTCCAAATTCTTTTATTATTCGATTTCCACAACCACATTCTCAAACATGGTTGTGAGATATCAAAGTGATTTTCAATAACTTGAATGTCCTCCACCTTTTCACCTTTCTTTTTCAAATTGTTAACAATAACAATTAATCTTGAGAAATAATCGGAGATACTCTCACCTTATTTCATGTGCACTACTTCAATCTCCAATCTTAATGTTTGAAGACATACCCACTTCACTCAATCGACACCTTTAAATATGGTGGCAAGGATATCCCAAGATTACTTTCGTGATGTTTCTTCGACTATTTTTTTTCGAATGTTGATTTATCCAACCCTTGATAAAGGAGGAACAACACCTTGTTGTCTTTATTTCTTTGATTTTTAAGGCCCATATTTTATTCATTCATGAAGGAAGATTCTTCCTCTATAGAGGGTACAATATACCCATCAGTAAAGTTCTCCCATAATTCTTGTGACCCAAATAATGACTTCATTTGGATGAACCACCTTTCGTAGTTGTCGTTAAAAAACTTCAGAACTTGTGGTTGGATTGCGACCATCTTAAAAATTTTTGGAGGATCTTGGTAACTGGCCTCTGATACCAGTTTGTTGGCTATACAGGCTGATAAATTCGAGAGGAATAAAATTGTCACACAACACAAAGGAGATTTCAAGATTTTTATTTTCTATATTTTTTGGACTACAATTGACAACAATTTATAGGAATTTACAAAGGAATGAAACAAACAAATTAAAGTGACACATTAATGAAATAAAATAGCCACATTAAATAGACCTATTAATGAAATATAACAGCCACATTAAATAGACATGTGGGGAGAAAAATATAGGGGAAAACATGTGTAGTTAATACACGCTTCATGGAAAATAAAATGCGGGTTTCTTGACGTGTGGGTTTTGTTTGAATTTCCAACAAATGAGCCAAGATCAGTGGGTGAATTAGAGTGTTATACTCTATTCTAATTTTAAACACTTATTAACACCAAGTCCTTACTTCCCATTTAGATCGAACTACGAGTTGTAAGGGCCAACCTTAAGAACTCTTACTGATGGGTTATACTCTTTAATCTTCATTCAATCACAACACGCTCACACAACAGATTTGAAAATTGGATTCATAGGATTTACATGGGATACTAGATGGAATCATTGTTTTTTCATCATCATACAAATATGACAGTAAGTATGAGATAAATGTCACTGATTATCACCACCTGATATCTCAACCAGCTCACCGTAAGCGGAAGCCACTTTCTCATGGCCCATGCATCATCATAATCATAATTATATGGATGATGGTTCTAGATTAATCCTAATTCAAACTCAAAATTTATAGCTCCATGATCTTATTCTCAAAGCAGCATCACCTATGTATCCAATGGGTTAAACCTAATTCACAAAACCATTTCTGTGATGCTCCAACGATCTCCATACATCTTGCATCAATTCTATTTTTTAATTAAGATAAATTGTATCATGTATAAAACATAATAGATCAATTGATTTCCATGATCCACTAAAAACATAAAATGGTGCTCAATTACCACGAAACCATGGTATCAAAATTCTTTTTCTTCATACTTATTCTATCTCTATGCGTGAAGACCACATGTCCCATGTTCTTGATATTTTTGAGTCAAACTTCACTATCTTCATTAATTTCTGAATATTGAAACCACAATATTTCTCTGTAAATAATACAGATCATGAACCCTCCTTATGTAACCCACAATCATCCCTTTAAACATTCCTTTTGGATCCTGATCTTGTTACAACCTGTGATATATTTCTCTCGCTTTCCTTAAATCAGTTACGACCTACAATCTTCGCTTATATTTCCTTGTAATAATACTTCATCTCGTGTTTTTATTTACATCATCCTCCAAATTATTCTTTAATTGATTGAATCTATCACCAATTTCTTGAACCACTATGGTGGGAAAATTATTTTGAAGGTTCCTTTTACTTGTAAGAACTTATGAAAAATTCATGGGCCCATTAAAGAAGTCAGATTCTTACTCATCAAATATCCATGCTCATTACACTTTCAATCATTGTGAAACTCAATGTGAGGAAAGAATAAAGTCTATGTTAGCACCATGAGTGCTAACTAGAGGGGAGGGGGGAGAGAATTAAAGAATACAAACATGATACTGTATATTACTACTAGATTTGAGAGTTAAGTAGAAATAGGAAAAGGATATACAACTGGAAGAACCAGGAGAGACCACCTTCGTGGGCTTGAACCTTGCCACATGAATCGAGTTCTAGGGAGAGAGACCACCTCACCATCCCATCCACTACCAATAGACCCACTACCAAGTAAATTTCAATCTCTAACCCACCACCTTCACATATTTATTATCCCTCCCAACCCAAATATCATAAAAAAGTTATAATGAGAGTGAAAAAACTGCCCTCCCCAGCAGCTAACCCCCTACCCACACACGACTGCCTAAATATCCCCTAAAACAACTATATCTATGACAACCATGACCATCCCCACATTCCAAAATTTTCCCCCAAGATAAAAAACACCTTTCCCTTAAGGCAGATCATGAAGAACAGTTTCATTCCTTGACCCTCAAATGCAATTCACCGTCACAAGGCATATTTTTTACTCTCAATAAAAGATAATGTTTAACCCATGGATGAAATAAAAATGTTTCCAAGGAACTCAGTAGCTAAAACATCAACCCCAATTGTCTCGAAATCACATAGATCAGTAGTATTACAAGAACCACATTAACTAGATTTTCCCTTGAGTGCATGTTTTGGGATAACTTCAATCTCCAAATCAGTACTTCTCTCTCCATCTTGAAAACCATTGTCTTTCATATTCAAATTTTCATCATCAGCTAAAATCCCACTGGAAAGGTTTTCAATCAAAGATCTGACTGAAATAGAGTGACTATGAGAAAAGCCTTCTGTAATAGCCTGTAATTCCACAGTTCCAAAAGTGTATGGATAGATTCATCGGTACTCTTATCCATTATATTTCAGTCATCTATTCTTGTAGAAATAAAACTCTCCATCAATGAGAACCAAACTCACTATACCAAAAACTACAACACTGACATGTTGCCAATCCGCTTTATTAGGATATTGGGATCATATTTTCATTGTACTGACCAACAAACAAGCCAGACTCTCTCCAAACATTACCAAAGACAAGGGTAAACATAGATAGATTCATTTTCCCTATGCACCTCATGTATGCTCAATCCATTTTAGGACAACACAACCCACAAAATAAACCAAGAGGAAACCAACAATTCCACAAGTCTTTACTGCCACCACTAAAACTAATATGTCCAACACTAATGAAAAATTTCTCCCCAATGAACCAACTTTAGTTGTTGGTATAACAAGTATTTTATAATAAATATTTCAACTTCAACTCTTTTCTAAAGCTAACAGAAATTAATGGTGAACCATATAGATATAATCTAACCCCTTTCAAAGGAAGTCCACCAAACACCGCCCTTTTAACTATAGTAGCCTTTGATTCTACTTTATCAAGAGAATTTGGAACATAACGAGACTACTTTCACTGTGATGGTTCTTGTACCGCCACCTCATTCCCTCACCAAACTTGTTCTATCAGAAGAACACCTAGTCTTTATTATTCTATAGGAAATGAACAAAAACTTGGTTCAAATTTCTTCTCCATGCAAAAAACCAAAGACATATTTATTATTCATCTTCTTTTAGAAATGCTTCCTTCTCTATCGTATCCAATTAGAGTATCGTTAGTGGAATTTATGAACTTACTAACACAAACTCGACCATTATCTACTCCAGCTTCCTCAGAAGCTCCAATATCGAGAACTTCTAGAAAAATAGGTCTGACTCCTGCATAAAAAAGATTCTCATCCACATATTAAAAATAATCTTCAACTATGCTTATAAATACACGTCTCTAACTAGAGAAAGTTCCTTGTCAAGGGAGAAGTAGGTGTGGTGTCTTCCTATATTCCCTGATACTTCTGTACATCCTAGAGATCATCCGGTCATATTTTTTTTCCATGTGAGTGAATTTATTTAGAGACCTGGAACACACCGCTCCTCCTTGCCATGCATCCAGATTGATGATCTTTCTTCATTTTTATCCAATAATACATTCAAAGAGCGCAAGTACATAATTGTTCATGTTTTGGATTATCCAAACTATCCTATATAGTCATCAAAATACTCTACATACTTGTTGGGAAAGATGACAAAGTGACGAACGTGCAAAAAATTGAAAAGCGAATGAGAAGTGGAAATAAAATATTTCCTTCCAAATAAAAATGGATGCGCAGTGACCCAAAATTAAATGTGTCAAAAATAAAGTTGACACCAGGAATTTTCACATGGAAAACCCAAAAGAGAAAAACCACGGGACCTAGTCTAGAAAGAGGGGTCCACTAAAATCAAGAGATACATGGTAGAGACTCCCTAAAATTTGAAGATATCTCAAAAGTAATACTCAAGAATAAAGCAGTGAATCCAAGATAGAGAGAAAGAAATATGATCGTCAAAGAAAGGAGATCACCAAAAGGGATTTTCTATCGGTGTGGTTGGTACTAGTGTGTTGAAATGCCTTACCACTGCCTCCTTATATAAGAAAAAGAATCCGCATCAAATAATGTCTCCGCATCAAAAGCGTGTCACTGTGTGAATTAAATCACGTGGTCTTGGACCGCATTAAAACAAATCATTAATAGAGAAACTGTGTGGTGCTCTAATTGAGGAGGTGTTACGCAGTGCACCAACCAGGAAGGAGCCCAACAAACACCCCCTCTGACTCAAGTGGGGATCACCGCCGACCCTGCAATCAGTCGGAAAGTATCAAAATTTCCTCTAGGTAAACTCTTTGTCAACATGTATGACCTATTGTCATTAGTGTGGATCTTCTCAAGCTCTAACTATCTTAAATAAAGGATGTTTCAGATCCAATGATATCTAAAATCGATATGTTTCGACCTGTCATGAAAAGTTGAATTCTTTCCCAAAAAATAGCACTCTGACTATCACAAAATATAACATACCTGTCCTGATTTAAACTGAGTTCTTGAATAAAAGTTTTCATCCCCAACAATTCTTTTCATGCATTAGTAGCATCAATAAACTCTGGCTTTGTGGTAGATAAACCAACACATCTCTGCAATCTAGACTGCCAAGATACAGCTCCCCCTGCAAAAGTGATAAAATATCCTGAATTAGACTTCCTCGAATTGATATCTCCTGCCATATATAAATCTGTAAAGCCACAAAGCATAGGTTCCCCTTTTCCAAAACACAATATCATATCAGAAGTACCATAAAGATAATAAAAAATGTACTTCACTGCTCTCCAATTCTCTCTACCTAGATTTGACAGAAAATGACTGAAAACACCAATTGTATTAGCTATATCAGGTCTAGTACATACCATAGCATACATCAAACAACCAATAGTAGATGAATAAGGTTTGTGATGTATCTTCTCTCTATCTCTTCATTAGTAGAAGGTGAATGACTGGTACTAAGCTTAAAATGTAAAGCAAGAGGAGTAATAACCAATTTTTCTCTATCCATAGAAAATCTCCGAAGAACCTTCTTAATATATATCTCCGGAGATAACTACAATTTCTTGTCCTTCCTGTCATGGGAGACCGTCATGCCAAGAATCTGTCGTGCTGGCCCCAAGTCTTTCATCCCAAAAGACTGACAAAGATCCTTCTTCAATCTGTCAATTATAGAAGTATCATGGCCAATAATGAGCATATCATCAACATAAAGAACTAGTATAATAAAGTCATTATCATTAAATCTCTAAAAAAACACAATGATCAGAATATGTATTCTTGAAACCCTGATGAGAAATGACAAATTCATATTTCTTAAACCACTACCCGGAGCTTGCTTCAAACCATACAAACTCTTCTTCAACATGAAAACATGATTTTCTTTACTTGTTTCAATAAAATCCTCTAGCTACTCCATATAAATATCCTCCTCCAAATATCCATGGAGGAAAGCTGTCTTCACATCCATCTGATCAATCTGCAGATCCAAACTAGCATCCAAACCAAGAACAACCCGAATGGAAGACATTTTGACAACATGTGAGAAAATCTCACAAAAATCAATACCTTTCTTCTAACATAATCCTTTAACAACTAACATTGTCTTGTATCATGAAAAAAACTAGATTCTTCATTTTTAATCTGATAAATACACTGATTTTGAAAAGATCTCTTACCTATCGGTAACTTCACTAGCTTAAAAGTGTGGTTGCCATGCAATGATGTAATCTCGTCAGCCATTACCGCAACCCATCTGTCCTTATCTTCACTCTCCATTCCCTCATCAAAGATTTTGGTTCTCCCCCTTCAGTGAGGATCACATACTCATTAGGTGAATATTAAGTTGAAATGGTATGATGCTGAGATGACCTCCGAAGTGGAACTGTAGGTTTATTAATAAACCCTAGAACCAGATCATCAAAAACAAAAGGTGAATCAGAAATATCAACTCCAACATGTTCTCCTTGAAAATTATTATGTACATGAACATGATCATCAGAATTAGCAATATGAGGTAAATGGAATCAGAACTAGGCTCAAGACTGAAAAAACCATCAGAAGTTGGAGAAGCATATTTTTCTCCCATATCAATGTCTACAATAGTCTGATCCTCCTTAAACATTACATCACGACTTCGGAGAAGTTTCTTCAAAATAGTATCATAGAACCTATACCCAAAATCATCATGTTCATATCTAATAAAAATACATCGGCATGTCTTACCATCCAGCTTGGATCTCTCATCTCTAGGCACATGAACAATAGCCTTGCGACCAAAAACATCCAAGTGATCTTACCTGATCTCTTTTCCATAACAAAACTTATCGAGATTGTCTTTCTACAAAGAAAATGTAGGTAATAAATTGATAATATAAACAGTAGTAAGTAAATACTCACCCCAAAGGCAACTTTACTTCCAAAAGCAAACAACGAACTCTTTCCAACAAAGTCTTGTTCATCCGCTCAGCTACACCATTCAGCTAAGGTGTCTTGGGTAGAGTCTTCTAATACCGAATACCATCCTACCTACAATACTGATCAAACAAACCACAATACTCTCCCTCATTGTCAATGAGAATACATTTCAATTTCTTTTCAGATTCCCACTCAGCAGAAACATGAAATTGATTAAAAAACTGAGCTCTTAAACTTTGGAATTCAAAAAAAAAACCCAGATCTTTCATGAGTAATCATAAATAAATGTCACTAAATAAATACCTCTACTAAAGGTATTAGATTTCAAATGACCACAAACATTAGAATGTACTAATTCAAGTACCTCTGACTTCCTGTGTGGAGGATGACTACTGAAACTCACTCTACTCTGTTTCCCAACCATGCAACGATCACATGTGTCCAATTTGACACTCTTCAAATCTGGAAGAAGATTTATCTTAGGAAAACAACCAAGAACTTTCCCACTGATGTGACTGATCCTCTTACGACACAACTTAGAGAAAACACTGCACTCAACAACACAAGCCTTATCACAAGAAATATAAGCTCTAGTCCAGTACAAACCTGACCGCTTCTTCCCTCGAGCCAAAATCAAAGAGCCCTTATAAGGCTTCCAATGAAAATCATAAAAAGTACCGATAAAGTCTTCATCATCAAGAATGATGGTAGAAATAAGATTCAATAGAACCTCTGGCGCATGTCAAACATTCTTTAAAATTAGCTAACTTTCTATACTGGTCTCTAAAAAAACTGTCCTGATGCCCACAACATTGGAATGAACATCATTTACCATCTTAAAAATACCAAAATTACCTGGGCTATAATATGTAAAGAATTACTTCTTCTATGTCATGTGAAAATAGGTACCACTGTCAACAACCCTGCAAGAATCATCAGAAGCAATATTAATGGAATCATAAACAAAAAAAAGACCACCCCCTGTAGTGGAAGTGACATGAATATCTCCATCGCCATTTTTATTCTGTTTATTTTCATTCATTATATTCTCTCTTTTTAGCTAATAACAAAACTTCTTAACATTCCCCTTCTTACCACAATGATGACATTCAAAATCTCTCTGCTTCGGTCTGGATTTTCTTCTGCCTCTACTCTTACCTCGACTACTATTTCCCTGGTCTTGGATTCTCCCCCTGTTCTCTATGACTAAAGGATTTGAAGAAGATTTCTCCTGAGTACGTCTCCTAACCTCTTTATTTAAAACTGCATACTTGACAAAATGAAATTTCACAACCCCATTAGGAGTAAAACCGGTTAGAGTAACATGTAGATTCTCCCATGAATTAGGTAAAGTGTTAATCATTAAAAGAGCCAAAACCTCATATTCAAAATTGATACCCATGCTAGAAAATTGATCAAATCATCCCTGATATTTACTTAAATAATAAAAAATAGATGTACCTTCTTTGTACCTCAAATTCATCATTTTTTTGAGAAGAAACAATTTATTGTTTTCCGTCTTGGAAGCGTAGGTCATCTCAAGCTACTCCAACAAAGTTCTGGCGTGAGAGATGTTTACAATATGGTTCATCACGTTGGATTCAACCCATTGGAAAATAAATCCACAAAAAATCTCATACTCGAACAATCATTCTTCATCTGACATCCTTTCTGGTTTTTGGGTACTAAACAATGGAATATGCATTCTATTGAAAAAAAGAAAATCCTTCATTTTAAGTCGCCACATATGGTAGTTGGTACCATTCATAAAAATCATCTGACTGTAATTGGCCTCCATAATAAATATGATATAAAAAACAAAACCCTTTGATACCAGATGTTGGGAAATATGGAAAAGTGATGAACGCGTTAACAATTGAAAAGAGAATGCACATCAGAAATAAAATAATTCCCTCAAAATAAAAATAGATGTGCAGTGACCCAAAATTAAATGTGCAGAAAGTAAAGTTGACACTGGAAATTATTATGTGGATAACCCAAAAGGGAAAAACCACGAGACCTAGTCTAGAAAAATGGATCCACTAAAATCAAGAGATACATGGTAGAGACTCCCTAAAATTGGAAGGAATCTCAAATGTAATACTCAATAATAAAGTAGTGAATCAAAGATAGAGATAAAAAAAGATGATCATCGAAGAAAGGTGATCACCAAATGGGATTTTCTATTGGTGTTGTTGGTGACGGTGTGTTGAAATGACTTTCTGCTGCCTCTTTATATAGGAAAAATAATCCGGTTCAAATAATGTGTCCGCATCAAAAAGCATGGAACCGTGTGAATTAATTCACATGGTCTTGGCCTGCATTAAAAACACCTCATTAATAGAGAAACCACTTTTTTCTCCAATTGATGAGGTGTTATGCGGTGCACCAACCTGGAAGGCACCCAACAATACTCTCCATGGATGATCTAATGCCAACTAATTAGTTATTTATCATCCATGATCATACACTCCTCTTAAATTACTAGAAACACTCAACATGTTCCAAATGTACACACAATGATCATAGTGATCTTCGTAGAGGTTGCACATCAGATCACATAGTATAAAATCAGGTAAAGGAAGGGTAAGAACATTTGGATTGTGATATCCTAAATAGAAATCATGACTTCCAGCATCAACAGTTCCCTAGTGAAGTCGCCAAATGTTACCACTGTGTGTGCTAAGAAGTCACCACTGTGTTACCACTGTCTATTGTATGTGTGAAATTGTGTTTTTCAAAATCAAAACGTTTTGTTTTTTTCTTATGATTCCATGCATAAATTTTCATGCAATATTTGTGGTTTCATTTTTTTTCATGAAGAATTTGTGTGTTTTTTATTATTATGAATATTTATTTATTGATTTTTGGGATGTTTTCTGTTCCGGTCCCGTCATGGGGGTTTCTGTTTTCTAGGATTGATTTTGTTTTGTGGCCCACTTGGTGCTTGTTTTGCTGGCCCGTCTGGCCCTCACCTTTACCATCGTGGAGATCTTCCTAGAGATCACTGCTTGCTGGTCGTTGATAATCTTTGATCCAATGAATCTGCTTTAGCAGTTTTTGTTTTTTGGGGGACTTATCCATTTCCATCCTTTTTTGGGCTTGCTGGTGTCCTAGATTATTCAACATCTGTTACGCTGGATTTTCTTATCGAGTCTTCCTTTCATCCGCTGCTCGGTGCATGTCCAGCCCGTTTGTTACACCTGTCAAGGAAACACCTCGACTATAGGTTTCCATGATTACGGTGAGCGGTACTTTTCATTTGGGTTCATCGTGGTCTTCAGTTTCCTACACCGAGAGTACTGAGAGAGTGAACCCTTGCGGGTTCTATGATCCGCTGCCTACATCGATGCCTTCTGCAGCCCTACTCTGGTGATTTTTTCCAGTGGAGAGTCAATATTTTCAAACTATGGAAGGCCACCTTCTGTTCAAGATTTTATAACCTGGGCCTAGCTCCACCAGTCACTGAGATTTTTGTTTTTAATCTTTAGATTTTAGTTTTCAGTTCTTTCATTGTATGATCTTTCTTTTCCTTTTCTTTTACGATTTGGATTTTGGGGTTTGCGTGCGTGAGTCCATCCATTTCGGAAGAGTACTCTACTAACACTGAGCCAGATTTCATCAATGGATCTTGGGTTGAAGAGGTCTTCATTCTCAGATAGTTTTTGTGATCCACACGTGTGGTCTGTCTTTACTGCTTATCTTTTTGTATGTGTTGTGGTATTCGTTTTTTATAATAATAAAGGAACTATGGTGGTTTTCTTTCCATAGAGTAGGACCATAAGGTCCAAACCATGTAAATAATGTTTTCTATTTTACTTTCATGTAAATTTCATTTTCTATCCTTCGACATTGTTAACAAAACATCTTATTCTCGTTAAGTTTATTTTGAATGATTTTGTAAACTGTGAACCAATTCCAAAAAAAGTGATATCAGAGCCTGTTATTCATTTTATTTTAAAATTTATTTTAATATTAAAATTGATAAATTTGACTGAGAAAATGATTTTAATATGTGGAGAGTTAAAATTCATGCTATACTTGTTCATAATGGTATTGCTGATACATTTCACGATAGCAAGAAACCCATAGATACTATTGCTGTTGATGGTCAATCCACTACTACTTATGTAGATGTTGATCCTAGTATATTAGAAAATACTCACTAGACTCTACTATTAACTTTAGGTGATAAGGTTTTGCATGAAGTAGCACATGAAACCCCTACTAAATTAATTTGGGTCAAACGCAAACATTTGTATTTGACCAAGTCTCTACTCGGGTATCTGTATAAAAAGATGAGATTATACAATTTTAAGATGTCCCTTGGTTCTTATGTGAACATTTATATAGATGAGTTTAGTAAAATTATGTTATATTTAGATAACATTAACATTGAAGTTACGGATGAATATTGAACTTTAGTTTTGTTGACCTCTCTTGATGATTCTTTTAATTCACTAAGAGATTCCATGTCGTATGGTAGGGATTCCATTATGTTAGAAGAGGTTAAGTTGGCTGTCCTATACTGTGATCTTCAAACACATAGTTTGAAGGAAGAGTCAAGTTCTATTTAGAGTAAACCTCAGATTTTATATAATAAGGCTCCTGTAAAAAACAAGGGTAGGAAAGACAAGAACCGGTTTAAGGGATTTCAGTGTTTTGAGTGTGGTAATATCAGCCACATTAAAAGTTACTGTATTAATTTGAAAAGTAGAGATAGTATGGCCCAGTCACATGTGCTATGTCCTGATTATGATTCTAATTAAGTTCTTTAGTTTAGAAGATCCTTCTTTACAACTGAACATAGGTTCTGTGTAGTTTTTTTTCATTCCTAGGACTAGATCCACCTGTCTTTGTGGGGGAATAACAGTTAAGAAAAAGGATTGTGTGAGCTGGTCTAATCTGTTTAGGCTTAGGTGGAGAAATTTTTCTCCTGTTGCCTTTATATTATGTTATTGTTGTGTTTAGTTTTCTACTGTTTTGATTAATGTTACATTATTTTGATCCTTGCTTTGATTTCTTTTTTCCACAATATTTTACCCCTAGGAGAAGATGTTTGAATTGTAGGTGTTTTCTATATTTGGGAGATATTTTTCTTGGGTAAATCAAAGGTAAATTGTGGGTAAGCTCTATTTAAATGTGTTTTCTTAGTTTAAATTTATGAGCATGTTTAATCTATTTAGCAGTAGAATTATAGTGTGGGTAGAACATGTGCCACTACCAGCACATGCTAGGAGTTTTTCATGTTGGGTGATATTTATAGACATAGGGTTTTCATTTATAAAAAATCTACCCACACTAGTTATAAGGACTCGACCTTAAACATTACATAATCTTGAATTAAATGGATAATTCACATTGAATATCTTTTCAGGTTTAGAGTTTTAGAGAATTAGGTCATAACATTTACATAACAACATGAATATTACATGTAGACAATTCTACTCAGTTTCCATTTTTTTCATAAAATAAAAACTCTTAAAAAAAGTGTCATGTCTAGTTCCATGTTTTAGACAGCATGACTTTTCCTTGATTCCATCCTTGACCATTATTCATCTTTAAGTCCTGTAGAAAACATTTCAAAAACTTGGGATGAGCATAAAAAGATCAGTAAGGGATATAAAATAAGGAATGAAAACATTAACCCATCAATAAATACAAAAAAATGAAACTATACTTTTCAATCATAACATACCTCATGATATCATAAGATTTATGAACAACACATATAAATTATAAATCATAAAGGAAACCTACGACATAAATAACATACTTAAATTGTAGCTATCACAGCTATAGAGGGAGTCACATTTGGAATACCCATTACAACATATTCCCTAAATCTCTTAGGAAAAACATTAACATTTACCTCTGTCACGTTACCCAATGCATTGGAGAGCTATCTCGGGCTCACCCGCCCAAGGTTTATCACGGAACCACCCGTACATGTAAACAATTCCCAATAGCCATAACATATTCATAACCCATAATACAAACATAATGGAAAGATAACATTTCCACATTTCAATCACAATATATCATTTCAAAATATTGACAAAATCAAAGCTTTTATCAAACCATTTTCAAATCCATTTAAAATATTAAATAAATATATTTTTGAATCATAGTGTCCCATACCACTTTGAAGATTTTGAAAGAAATTTCAATTTCAAAACATTTATGTCCATATGAATAAATCCTTAAAACCATTTTTAAAACATGGACATTAATTTAAAATATTTAGAAGAATAAACCTTTAAAAATTTTTAAATGATATTTTAGTTAAAGAGTTTTTTAACGAGATGAGAGACCCTAGAATACAAATAATTGAGGAATAACATTTAATCAGAACTTAATAACATCATGAGAATAAAGGTATTCATGATATAATATGCCAAAGGATAGTATATACACCATATAAGAGTGGATTGGTGCATATCCACAATGAAGTATCAATGGAAATGTAAATTAAGACGAAATCCATTATAAAGAAGGTATCCTTAGATTAAGGATAAATCAATTATAAAATTATGTGTGACAAATATAAATACACCCAATATAAATGGATATTAAGTGTAAGACAATCAAAGGTTACTTGCACATATTCATATCAATACATAATCAAGAAGTAGATGTTTAACCAAAAAATTGAAATTGGGTTAAGAAGTTTTCTTACAGAAATTCGACAGCCTAACGACGTCACATTAAAATTCAGAAAATAATTTTATGAGAGAGAAAAGGATATATCATCACTTGGACATACAATTTATATAAATAAGGATGTAAAATAACATATCCCAACATAATAAGATGTAAATTAAAAGACATAACAAAAAGAAGTCTTTTAAAAAGAGGAGGGTGAAAGGTTCCCTTACCGATTTGGTAACTTACGAAACATACACCCCATGGAAGAAAGATAACACAATGAATATGTAAATACCCATAATTATAGTATATTACACAAATAATACAATCATGGTTAGCACAGCCACCACACAAAAGGAAATAGTGGCTAATATAGCATGAATCTCACGGGAATAAAAAGTGATATGAAAAATCCTTACCACATTGTAATCAATCGAGTCGTATGAGAAAAAGATAATAACAACTAAATAAATTACAGAATACCATGAATATAAGTAGAATCATGATAATATATATCAAATGGCAGTACACAATACACCACATTCAATAAATAAGTGGTGAATAATGGAAATATCACAGAATTAAAAGTGAGATAAGAAATCTCTTACCTTGTGTCTGACTTGACTCGTATGTTCCTTGTTCTTCCTGAATAATAAACTTAAGTTAATTTATACTTGATTAATATACTCTTTAATGTTTTTTATTACTTTTATATCACTTATTACCTTTTAATAACATCTAGTTAATTATTTGAGTTCATATCGGACATTTTGTCGATGTTCAGAATTCGAGTTAAAAATGAACTTGTTATAATTACAATTTGTCCATGTGGTCAATACTCCATTATCTCCAGAATGATATTAATGATTTAGAAATCATATATATCACATATATATCTAGTATATACATTTATTTATATTAGTACATAACATTTGGAGATAAGAAATGAAATGCAACGTTCATGGAGACAGTAAGTCGTACGTACACATGAACGCTACTTTTATTTCTATTTAATATTTAATGAAATGAAAACATAATGATACATAAGTATATTATAATTAAATTATAATATCGTATGATATATATGTTACATAATTTAATTAACTCCATCTTTATACGTTCCATGTATGTCAAGAACGAATCATATCACCGTGAGGGGGCGATAGTCCGCACTTCCTCAAATGAAATTATCGTGTTTACACATATTGGAAGGAGTAAAGGTATTTTTGTAAATAATAATTACAGAAGAATATAGAACACCAAAAACATAATATATATCATATATAAATACAGTTTCATCATAATGGCCACCATGAGAGGCAGTAGGAGATAATTTAACAATCATCACTTCGTGAGGCGTTAGTTTACCATCCACAGAAACAATATGTTCTTCACCCGTTAGATGGAGGTGTGTGTAAGTTTAGTTCAAATACTTCTCATAAAAATATCCTATTATATTTAGGATACTGGTGTTGTTATAAAATAAAATAATAAAAAGAGTTTAGGGGGTTGGAGAAGTAAAATAAAACAAAATAACTTAAGAGAAGACGTTACCTTTAAATCGGGTAACTCCCTTTGGTTTGAACCAAAAGGGTTTCTTGAAGTGTTTTCTGCCAAAGGTAAGGATTCTAGGATGAAGAGAGGGATCTTGAGAGATTATTGGAGAAGATTTTTTACAAGCCAAAGGCTTGAGAAGTTTGAGGAATGAGTTAGAAGTGAGGGATTTTTATAAGGGAGAGGAGGGGCTCTTTAGGAATGTTTAATGAAATTATTTTATTATAACCACATCTTCAGTTTCAAAAAGTCAACTATTTGTTAATATAAAAGTTAAGATGACTCATGGTATAAATAAAATAATCAAATAATAATTGTAGTGGTTTTGGATATTGTTTTAATATTTATAATCTTGTTTATTTAAATCATTTATTAATGAGGTAAATACTGTATCATTATTGTGTCATAAATAATTTAATTTACATGATGTCCAAAAATTATAAAAAAATAACATGATGTAGGAAATCTTTATTAGATTTACAAAGAATATTTATAGTCGAAAATATAACTTATATAACCCTATGTAAAATTTTTTTTTACTAAAAGATATTTGTATATGTTATTTTTGTCTTTACTCTAAATTAATTAATATAAAATGTCATTATTACTCCCATGTAGCTCCATGGGGTCCCAAATTCGACCCAAGGATTCCCATGGTCGGATATGTATCATCCAATAGGATTAAGACACATGTTAGGGTAATTTAATATTATTATAATATTATATTTTACCCTTATTTATTATTTTTACCTTTTAATCATGGTAAATAAAATATTTACTGAAATAAATATTTAAAATGTCTAAAAATAAAAGTTACCTATTTACACAATTTAGAGATACTGATTCCAAATATGGAATCCATTTTTCTAAATTCAAAACACAGAAGTGTCATAAATTAATTTAAAATTAATTCCAGCTGTTAAAACAAATAGCGTGTTTTTAAGAAATAATAACTATCAAAAGATTGACACTTGTTTATGTCCAATTTCAAAATGAAATTACATCCAATGACCAAAATTAGATTAAATTGTAAAAATATATTCTAATTACACTTTAAAACCAATTAAAAAGATAATATAACCATATAAATACATTATATTAATAGGCACTTTTGAATTAAAATACAGTATATTTCACTATTCATTAAAAAATGAATTTTATCAGGAAAATACCAAAATTTTATCCAAAGTAAATTTTTATGTCCTGATTCTAAAGAATAATTTTATTTTGTCAAATAGAACATTTAATAATTACAAAAACTAGATTTAAAGAGGGTTCACCATTAAAAGGCGGTAAATTGACCTTTTAGTGAATATTAGAGTATTTATGCTTAAAATCAATTTCCTTGCCTATTTTAAACCTCTAAATTTTATTGGATAAATGTAAAAATGTTCAAAAAACATGTATCATCATATTTTAGTTAGTTCTATTCATTCCCTCCAATACAACAGCTAGGCGTTAACTACCATTTAAAATAATAATATTATATTATTAGTGTGCAATGTAAGATTTCAAAGAAACCCATTGTTGTATATTAGGTACTCCGTTGAACATAGCGTCCCATTTAAAGTATAATTAATATTTAATTCATGAATATTAATAAATATAAAAAAGTAATATTCTTTATTTTCTTGGGATGTTACACTAGTGATAGGTTAATGATAGTTAGTTGTTTACAATAACACCATCTGTTTATTGTAGTTTTTTTAATATTGAAAATGTGGAGATTTGTAAAATTGTGGTTTTCAAAATTAAAACATTTTGTTTTTTTCTTATGCTGCCATTCATAAATTGTCATTCAATATTTGTGCTTTAATTTTTTTTCATGTAAAATTAGTGTGTTTTTTATTTTTAATCATAGTTTGTTTTTGATTTTTGGGTTGTTTTCAGTTCGAGTCCTTGCATGGGGGTTTCTGTTTTTTAGGCTTGGTTCTGTTTTTTGGACTGCTTGGTGCTTGTTTCGCTGGCCCGTCTGACCCTCTCCTTTCCCATTATGGAGATCCTCCTGGAGACCACTACTTGCTAGTCATTGATAATCTTTGATCTGATGACTTTGCTTGAGTAGTTTGTGTTTCTTGGGGGACTTATTCATTGCCTCCCTTTTGTATAGGGATTTCCACATGTCCCAGATTATTCAGGATCTGTTGCACTGAATTTTCTTCTCAAGTCTTTCATTTATCCACTTCTAGCCATGTGTCTGGCCCATCTATTATGACTGTCATTGTGATGCCTCGACTCTTGGTTTCTATGATTATGGTGAGCGGTGCTTTTCATTCGGGATTGTCATGGTATTCAGTTTCCTATGCCGAGAGTACTGAGAGAGTAAAACCTTGACGATTATGTGATCTATTGCCTGCATCGACACATTCTACCCCCTAATCTGGTGATTTTTTTTGTGGTGGAGAGTTTAGGCTTTGTGAACTTTGGAAGGCCATCTCATGTTCAAGATTGTATGACCTGGACAGAGCTACATTTGTCACAGAGCTTCTAGTTTTGCAATCTTTAACTTTCAGTTTTAATTTCTTGCGTTGTATGATCATAATTTGCTTTTACTTTTTCGGTCTGGATTTTGGGGTTTACGTGCATGAGTCTGTCCAGTTTGGAAGAGTACTCTGCTAACATCGATCCAGATTTCATCACTGGATCTTTGGGCGAGTAGGTCTTCATTCTTGGATAGTTTTTGTGCTTCGTGTCCATGGTCTATGCTTACTTCTTCTCTTTTTTATGTGTTTTTCTCTTTGTTTTTTTGTAACAATAAAGTAATTGTGGTGGTGTTCTTGTCATGGAGTAGGACCATAAGGTCCGAGCCTTGTAAATACTGTTTTGTATTTTACTTTCCTGCAAATTTCATTTTCTATCCTTTGACATTATTAACAAAATGTCTTATTCTTGTCGAGTTTAATTTGAATGCTTTTGTAAACTGTGAACTGATTCCACAACAAGTGGTATCTGAGCCTATTATTCATTTTATTTTACAATGTATGTCACGCTTGAAATTGATAAATTTGATAGATAAAATGATTTAAATCTGTGTAGAGTTAAAATGCACGATTCACTTGTTCATAATGGTCTTGCTGATGCCTTACATGGTGAAAAGAAACCTATAGTTACTATTTTCATCAATGGTCATCCCACCACTTCTTATGTAGATGTTGATCCTTGTATATTAGAAAAGGTTAACTTCACTCTACCGTTAAATTTAGGTGATAATATTTTGTGTGAAGTAGCACATGAAACCACTACTAAATCAATTTGGGTTAAACTTGAAAATTTTTATATGACCAAGTCTATGCTCGGGCATCTGTATAAAAAGATGAGGTTATACAATTTTAAGATGTCCCTTGGTTCTTATGTGCACATTTATATAAATGAGTTTAATAAAATTTTGTTATATTTTGCTAACATTGACATTGAAGTTAAGGATGAGGATGAGGATTTAATTTTTTTGACCTCCCTTGATGATTATTTTAATTCACTAATAGATTCTATGATGTATGGTAGGGATTCCATTATGTTAGAAGATGTTAAGTCGACTATCCTATCCCGTGATCTTCAAACACATTGTTTTAAGGAATAGTCATGTTCTATTAAGAGTGAACCTCAAATTTTATATACTAAGTCTTCTATGCAAAACAAGGGTAGGAAAACAAGAACCAGTTTAAGGGATTTCAGTGTTTTGAGTGTGGTAATATCAGCCAAATTATACGTTACTGTACCAATTTGACAGGTAGAGATAGTATGGCCCAGTCACATGTGATATGTCCTAATTATGAGTCTGCTGAATTTTTTTAGTTTAGATGCCCCTTCATTAGAACTAGACATAGGTTCTATGTAGTTTTTTCTTGCATTACTAGGATTGGATCCACTTGTCTTTGTTGGGGAATCACGTTTAAGAAAAAGGGCTCTGTGGCATTGTGGTAAAAGCTGTTCAGGCTTAGGTGGGGGAATTTTTCTCCTGTCATCTTTCTTTTTTATGACTTCTATGTTTTTTTTATACTTTTTGATCAAATATTCATTTTTTTGATCCTTGCTTTGATTTTTTCTACTATATTTTACCCATGAGAAAGGATGTTTGAATTTTAGGTGTTTGTTGTATTTGGGAGGTGTTGTTCTTGGGTAAATTAAAGGTAAATTGTGGGTAATCTCTATTTAAATGTGGTTACTTAGTTTAAATTTCTGAGCATGTTTAATCTGTTTAGCAGTGGAATTGTAGTGTGGGTAGAACATGTGCCACTACCAGCATATTCTAGGTGTTGTTCATGATGGGTGAATATTTGTAGACTTAGGGTTTTTGGTTATAGAAAATCTTCTTGACACTAGTTATAGGTTAATGATATTTAGTTGTTTACAAGAACACCATTAGTTTAGTGTAGTTTTTTTAATATTGAAAAGGTGTAGATTTGTGAAATTGTGTTTTTCAAAATTAAAACATTCTGTTTTTTTCTTATGCTTCCATACATAAATTTTCATGCAATATTTGTGCTTTCATTTTTTCCATGAAAAATTAGTGTGTTTTTTTTATTTTATTTTTCATAATTTGTTATAGGTTTGTGGATTTTTTCTGTTCTGGGCCTTGCATGGGGGTTTCTATTTGCTGGTCTTGGTTTTGTTTTGTGGACCGCTTGGTGCTTGTTTCATTGGATCATCTGACCCTCACCTTTTCCACCATAGAGATCCGCCTTGAGATAACTACATGATAGTTGCTGATAATATATGATCCGATTATGCTGCTTTAGCGGTCTATGTTTTTTGGGGGACTTATCCATTTCCACCGTTTTGTTTTGGGCATTCCGCGTGTCCCAGATTATTCAAGATCTGTTGCGTTGGATTTTCTTCTTGTGTCTTCCTTTCATCTACTGATTACCGCATGTCCAACCCATATCTTATGCCTATCAAGGTGACACCTCGACTCTAGGTTTCCATGATTAAGGTGAGAGGTTCTTTTCATCCGGGTTCATCATGGTCTTCAGTTTCCTATGCCGAGTACGGAGAGAGTGAACCCTTATCGGTTCTATAATCCACCTTCTATATCTATGCCTTCTGCACCCCTTCTCTATTGATTTTCCCAATGGAGAGTCCTGGCTTTGCGAACTCTGGAAGGCTGCCTCATGTTCAAGATTCTATGACCTGGGCAGAGCTTCATCCATCACCAAGCTTTTGGTTTTTTAATATTTAGCTTTCTATTTTTAGTTCTTTCATTGTATGATCTTTCATTTCTTTTCCTTTTGCGGTCTAGATTTTGGGGTTTGTGTGTGTGAGCCCGTCTATTTCGAAAGAGTACTCTACTAACACCGAGCTAGATTTCATCATTATATCTTGGGGTGAAGAGGTCTTCATTCTCATATAGTTTTTTTGGTCCATGTGTGTGGTCTTTCTTTACTGCTTCTCTGTTTGTATGTGTTGTGCTCCTCATTTTTCATAATAATAAAGGAAATATGGTGGTGGTGTTGCTGTGGAGTAGGACCATAAGGTCCGAACCACATATATACTATTACATATTTTACTTTACTACAAATTTCATTTTTTGTCCTTTGATATTGTTAACAAAACATCTTATTCTCATTGTGTTTACTTTGAACACTTTTGTAAACTGTGAACCGATTCTACAATAGTATGTTATGATATGCAATGTAGTTCAACTAATTTTTTCATTTAAAATATTGGTATATCAAATCTTATGATAGTACCTAAAATATGTCATCTCTCCTAGTTTAGCACTCTAGTCATCATTAAACCCCTTTCAGTAAACTTCACCATACTTCAAAATAATGATCGTCATTGATAGGTTTATTGGTAGTCTATTGATAGAAACATAATCTTGGAGGAAGTGATAAGGATAAAAATGTGCAAAGTTAATTTTGTAAAATTATTTGTGTTTTGTTTTTGGATGTATATATTATTTTATTGGAGAAGGGAGAGGTAGGTAGTTAGTATTACTACTTGCTGTTGGAGATTATGACCTTGGTCTTAGGGAGAATTTCCTAGAGAGTTATATCTCATCATCTCCTTCCTCTATTTCATCTATATTTTTTATACAAATACTATCAATATAGAGTTTATAGTTGATTCCAAATCCTCATTCTATATTTACCTTTTAGATTCTTCTATTTTCCTCACACAAGAACTTATGGTCCTATCATTTTGGTGCTTCCATCGAGTTCGCTTAATGTAAGTGGATGTTTTTTAGAAATAGATTGAAGGGTTTTAGAATCAAAAAGTATTTCTATTGGAGGTGAATCCAAAAATTTACATTCTTTGTTCAAGTATAGATAAAAGTTTCGTGTGAGTGGTGTGAGTTACAATAGTCTGTGCATGCATAAAAATGGATTGTAGCTGAGTTTTCTGATAAAAAAATCCTTCTGATTCTTTTTATCTTATGAATGTAGAAGTAATAATTCTATGAGTTCCAACAAATATATAGTGTTTTTTAGGAAAGGGGTAGATCCCCTATCATTCTAAGCACCATAATAAGAAAAATTTCTATCCTAGCTTGATCAGTGAAGGATTTATCAAGGTGAAGTACAATCTTTATCATGATTTTAGAATTGAGGGAGTATGTTGTACATGATACAATGAACTATTGGAAGATTTAAAGTATATTACTAAGTGATTTTACTTAACTTATTTTGTAAGTGACAATACAATTGTTTGGATTTTGAGATATATTTTAGCGTTCATAGAAGTCACATTCATTTCTGAGTTCCAATTTCACAACTATGTTTTCTCAAAACTGTAAAATTTTAGTTTTTTTCATTTCATTTAACTCAGAAACATATTTATTTAGATTAGTTGAAGACAAAACTTCTTTTTCAATAAAACATGGCTTGTCACTATGAAATGGTATAAATATTCAACCCATTTTTGATAATTCATACCTCAAAGGAGCCATGACATAATGTATATCTGCATGGAATTTTGGTTCTATGGTCTCACTATGAATCACAACATGTTAACATCCACCATGGATTAGTCGACCCTCATGGTGGCTCTGACCATGATGAAGTCCCCGACTGACCACATCATGGTGATTTCAAATATGATACCTTGTTTTATGGTTAGAGAAACCTTAACAGCTTCCCTTAAGCCATGCCATTCTTCATATAAATATTAGCATGCAATGACCTGGTGATCAGATAACCACATCGTTTTGAGGAAAAAAATCATAGGCCATGATGTGGTTATATAACCATGATCTGGTTTCTCGATAGGGGTTTCCATTGGTCAAGTTGGGTCAGATTTTAGAAAATTTTCCACCTGACCTAATCAAAAGTAGTCGGATTAGATTGGGTCGAGGCAAAATTGATTTTTTATAATGACCTGACCCGACCCAAGGTGGTTCGGGTTGGGTCTGTAGGGTCAATTAAAGTAAAATTAAAATAAATTACAACAAAAAATTCATAAAAAAATTTATTAAATAAAAACTAAACAAATTTAGAACATTTAAGACCTCCCAAATAGAAATAGACCAATAATCCCCATTAACTTAATTCAAAATTGTAAAACATTTTTCCTAGAAAAAACAAGAAATAAAACATCACATGGTGCACCCAATCCATTAATATCAACCAGAAAAACATTAAATGTAATTAATATCCAAATAAATTAGAACTGACCAATGAAATAACCTATAAGTTGTATCATTGAATAAACCAAACCTAAATTCAAATAAACACGCATAAAAAATCAACATACATTTCTATCAGCCAAAAATTTAAAATAAACAAATTAAAAAAACATTTATTGAATTTATTTTAACATTAAATGTATATTATTGGGATATTTTTTTTGGTTAATGATCTAACAAAAATTTACAGGTAACTATTAAATTCAATAAACACTACCTGTTCAAGTGGTGATAAGAGGGGAGTGGAGCACATGACTTCTAAAGAAATAAATTATGGATTGGATGGGTCAAGTTGGTTCATTATTTTTCCAACCTATGACCTAACCTGACTTGTCCCAAATTAACTCTATCCATTCATATCACATGTGTAACCTGACCTGACCTGGTTGGGTCCAGTTGGGTTGATTGGGATGGGTTAGGCTAGGGCACCACTAGTTCTCAAATAATAACCAGACATCATCATATCCATTTATCATCGGCCTTGGATATGATATAACTTATTAGTTTCAGATGAAAAACTACTCACTCATATACTATAGGAATATGAAAAACCCATTCTAGGATCAATCGAGAGTTATATCAGCGAGACAAATTAAGGAAAACATAAAATAAGCATACCTCACTATCCATGATTGTGGTATTTTCTAGCAGTGAGTTTAAATGAGTCCCTTAGAAAAAACCAATGAGGTATTTCCTCCAATGGTATTCACTATTCACTAAAATTATTGAACATTTTGATATGACCTCTTCTCCATAAAGGTGTGCTAACACCACCTTCTTGAAGGAAATAGAGAGAAGATTCATTAAGAGAGGTTCGTCCAATAGAGAATGAACTATGAATCAATGTCTAGAATGAGAATACCAAGAATTTGTTCCTTAGAGAAATGTCTAGTTGATTCATTTATTAATGAGTTTAAATATATATAATGTCACGATGTAGCATGGGTTAACCCTATATCGGCCACCAGAGCCGATCCACAACATCACCCGATTTGGTTCGTGAAAAAATGGCATTAGAGCTAGGTTCTTTCTCTTTGGGGTGTTTTGTAGATAGAGATTAGGACTTTTAGTACTTAGGAGGTAGGTGCGGGAAGAGCGTCACGAACTCTTGCTCTCATTGATCCTCGAGTTTCAACGGGTAGTCCGAGATTTGAGTATTTTGTCATTTATTTGGATTGAGGGATGACAATGGAGGAGAATCAGGTTAGGTTGTGGCCTTACATGGAGTGGTGACCCATGTGGAGTCTAAGTGTCTGGTTCATGGTCCTCTTAGTGTTATTCCTTTCTTGGGGTATAACCCACCACCATGTCTCCAATTTAGGCATGAGCATTATTTCCTCATTCCTATGGTTGTTGGTTGTGTTTTGTTTTGATTTTAATTAATGTGTGTGTGTGTTGAAATTAAAAGTGGAATTTTAAAGTGAAAATGGTTTTGTAATGGGATTTCTTTCCTCAAATGGTTTTTAAATTGGTAAAGTGTGTTTTTAAATAGAAACTGTCTCAATTTTTAAAATTTTTTATGTGTTTGTATTTGATAAGGAAAAAGATGTTTAGACCTTGGAAATCTTTATGAAGGGTCACATGTGTGTGAGTATGTACAGAGAGTGTGTAGGGGCACTTTTCTGTGGATGATGTAAGTAGGGTTCGATGAACACACATGTGATGGTTTATAAGGCGCCATAGGTGAGTTTTAACATTATAAATAAATGGTAGTTTTTGGAAAAGTAATTGTTTCTTGTGTTTGTATATGTTTGGCTTATGGGCCTGTTGCCCTTGGATTTTTCTCTTTATTTGATTGATTTTTGTCTTGATTCCAATTTTGATGGTGTTTTTTGTGTTGTTATGAGTATTCCACCCAGAAAGTATCTAAAATTTGTTAATGAGATATGACCAATTCCTAGTTCTTTTCGCGTGATTCCTATTTATTGAGTTAATCTAAGTATGTTGGATGAATTTTTGTAGTTCAGGGAGATGGAGTGAGTATTTGGTTTACGGGGATCTCCCGAAGTTGTTAAGGTTCATACCATATTAGGTTTATTTGAGGGTCCAGTTTTGGACTAGTAAACATGGGATATTTCTTTATCATTGGAGTTTAGGGTGTAGTCGGTGGTGGTCAGTTTTTTGTGAAGGTTCCCCATTTGGCCAGCGAGGTGCACCAAAGGAATCCATTTCTGAAGAATCTTGTACATCGGTGTCGGCTTCCAGTTTGTTGGATCGTTCTCTTGCGTGCCACTAGTGTGGCTGATTTAGGCATTCAAAGCTTCTTTGTCTTATCCCTTTGAAGTCTTACTATTGTGAAACTCTTCGGGCCACTGGGGAGAGTTCTAAAATAAGCGTCGTTCATGAGGAAGGAGTTGGGGACTGGAGGATGCAAACACCTGACTGTGAGGTAGGAGATTCTTCCACCATCAAGACCCCAGCCACAGGTCTCAGGGTGAAGCTCGCACACAGTCAGAAGTTTCAAATGGTGTGTGAGAACTCAGCACAGTTTGTTATGCGATTGGGATGGAAATATCCAAATTTTCCTTGTTCTATTCTTGATGTTGTCGTAAGCCCATCCTTGTTGTAGTGGTGTGATGAGCTAGTTATATCACAATTAGAGCAGCCTTATCTGCTCTTGGTGTGGTTTCTAAATCATTCAGATTCCTTGAAGGGTGTTGGGCCAGTGAATAGCCAGACCCATTATGATTTTGATTTTGGTCTTAGTTATGTTTTCTAGGGGGATGTTTGGTTTCTTTAAATTAATGGATGGTGTTTTTGGGCCTTTTATTAGTTGGAGTGCCTCTACTTGGGTTTTCCTTTAGAGTGTTTAGGTTTTGTACAAGATTCCTCCATCTTAGTGTCCCAGTGTGCCGATTTTCTCCACAACAGTTTTAATCCTGGTGGTGGAGTTGTTCCGTTAGAATTAAGAAAGTGGGTTGAGTTTGGGCTAGGAATTCCTTAGTCTTTGGCTGTGGTAAGAATTATGTTCAGTTGGTGTGGGAGGTATTGAGTTAACTTATCATATCCAGGTTACTGGTCGTCTCGTAGAAAGCATTCTGTTTAAATCTCTGGGATGCTGTTTGGTCCATGTGGAGAAATTTATTGGGTTCAGTTTGGGAGTTCCTGCATTGCCCCCCCCCCCCGAGGGTGGTGTTCCTGGGTTTCAAGGTTTCAGTTGTAGTGGAATTCTTATGGTGGGGAGAACCCCCTCCTGTTCTCCCCTCTTTATTGTGTTGTGGTTTCTTCTTAAATTGGTTGGGTGCGATGTGTTTTGATAATTGTCACCCTGAGGCTCTTGGTTTCCTTTGGTTTGGTCCTCTCATGGACTCAAGTTGTGTTAACTATTTCCTTGGGGACTTTCTGGGGGCAGAAAGTCTTTTGGTGGGGAGAATTGTCACACTCCGACCCTTTTTAAATTATTTTATTTCATTTTATTATTTCTCAGCTTTGGTTAGCCTCATCAAGGCTCGGGTTGAGCACTGGTCAATTTTTTTTGAAATCTAATAATTCTAGTGGGTTTCGGACCCATGCACAGGCACCGCACGGTTGGCGGTAGCCATGCGGTCGACCCATGTGTCATACGGTTGTCTAGTGTTTAAAATAAATAAAATTTTATGTAAATAAAATAAGTTAAATGTTTAAGTCATGATAATAATAATATTATTGTGTAGATAAAGTTTTATTATTATTAAAAAAATTTAATAAAATTTTTATCATTAAAATTGTTATAAATGTAATTTTTATTTGGTTGTTATTAATGCTATTATTTAAAAAAATGAATAAAATTATGATTATTATCAAAATTATTTTTATTGTTATTATTATTATAATTATCATTACGGAAATTAATGATTTCATTACGGTTATATAATTATTAATATTATTAAAAATATTATCATTATAAATTTAATAATAATAATAATAATAATAATAATATTATTGTTGTTGTTGTTGTTGTTGTTATTGATATTATTGAAATATTTTTTTTATAACTTCTATTTTGTTTTTTATTTTGTTTTTATTTCTTTATTGAGAGGAACCCTAGTGGGGGTACTGAACTCCCCCCCTCTTCTTCGCTGCACGTTATACCTCACAAACAAGCCAACACCTCCCCCCATCTCGGCGCTCCGGCTAGTCACCGTTCCAGACCCCACCTCCACCTCGCGTCTGACCTTACCACTCCAGACCCTGTCTCCACCTCACGCTAGAACTCATAGCTGCAGACCCCCCATCCTTGTGCACCTCCCTGCTTGGCTCCTATGTAATGCCTCGACTCCAGTTACCCAGAGTTAGTGCATTATTTTAATACATTGGCATGACTACAAGGAATCAAGTCCCGAAAGGCCGATCAGTTTAGCAGTCTTGGAAAATAGATTACATACATGAATGTTACATTACACTTTCTAACATACAACAAAAAAAACTAATCCTTTGAGAATTCCAATGTTCCCATAGCATAACCCAGCATCTCAAACATAAAACACTTCTTGGGATCCTGGGAAAATAAAACATAAGAAAGGGGTGAGCTCAGATGCTCAGTAAGGGTAAATAATTTAGCGGAAGATAACATAGAATAATATGCATGGTGAATAATTGAAAACACATGCCATTACAAATAATATACATGAACACTTTATGGAATAAATATGAGATGAGTAAATAATGCCTTAATGAAACATAGTCATGGGTATTCTACTAGTCGAATAACCACATGAACCATCAATATTATTTTCATAATGAGGGAATGTATAATGCCAGACATTTTGAAACATTTTTTCAAGGCCTCATCCAAGAAGTCTAAAAATGATTAAAACCTCAGCCAAAACCATATATCAAATTGGGAAAGGTCTCGACCAATTGCACATCTAGTTGTCTCATGAGACCTAATGATGCATCGAGGAGCTATAGCGGGCTCCACCCGTCACTTACTATGTCTAATACATTTTTCATATGAAAAGGTTGAAACATTACATAAACATTCATATTAAAACTAGCATGCGAAATTTCAATACTTTATCCATAAACCGTGAATGGTAAAAAAAATAACACATCCACAGTCAAACATATCACAAAAACTTTGATACAATATGGAATATTTGTATCATAATAAATCAACTTCAAACAAGTTGAAAATCCATAAAAGGATGTTGACATAGATGCAAATGATTCATAAAACTCTTTGAGAGAAATACCCCTTTTTCATGAAATTGTTTGTAAGTCTCACAATTTATAAAGGAAGTCATTTAAAAGATATTTTTGAATTAAAGTGTCCCATACCACTTTGAAACTTTTTAAAATAGTAATCATTTCAAAACATTTATGTCCATATAAATAAATCATTAAAATCGTTTTGCAAATATGCACATTAATTAAAAGGGTTTAGAAATATAAATCTTTAAAACATTTAACCTGATGATCTAGTTAAAAATACCCTCCCATAAAACCTTAAAAGACTCCTTTTCAAAACATTTTTATGAAATATGGGTATCTATGATAAGTATGTCCCAGAAAATACTTAAACATGAACAATCTTGGATAATAATGAGATTGAGGAAATAACCCTTACCTTGCACTTTCCTTTGGTCGAGGGTACGTTTAACCTCCTGTATAATGACCATAGTATATTATTAAATTATAAAAGAACCATATTCATATTTATTATATCATACATGATTCATTTATGACTTTATAAAACCCATTTAATAATTATTTCAATGTTAAATTAACATTTTGGGTAATAATCGCTTTCTTTATTGTACATGATTTAACTTGTTACTCTTGATTGTATCACATAGAAAAATATTTAAATACTTCCAGAATATAAAAAAAGATTTATATATCATATATATTTAGAATATAAATATGTATAATAGACATATATATAAAATGTAAAACACCGTTTATGGAGACGGTAGTCCGTATGTACGCATAAACATTGTTTCCGTTTTCATATCGCATTGAACAAAAGTAAGTGAATAAGATATATGTAAGTACAAAAATAAATAAATAAATAAATAAATAAATAAATAAATAAATAAATAAATAAATAAATATATATATATATATATTTCCAGTATAATTATTATGTCATATATTACATACTTACTAGTAATATATATTTTTATAATCATCGATGAATGGTGAACGTGGAAATGAATCTCATCGCGTTGTGGCGATGATAATCCGTACGCACGAGCGAAAATATAATTATTTTGATTTAAAATAGTATGTAAATAGATGTTATATCATAAATACAGAGTCATTAACATGTTATATTTATTATTTACATCACTTATACATCATTATTATGCCAATCCAAATAATAATGTATTGAATAACAACTACACCACAACGTGGAGACGGTAAGCCGTACGTACGCACATATGGTGACATGTCATTCATAGGATGGATAAAATAACGAATATGGTTGTAAAATATATATAATAACATCACAGTATATATAATATACTTGAGTTATTGTTTTATAATGGAAACAACAAATAAAGAGGAAGTGGAAGAAGAAAAGAACTTGAAAGAGGTGATGAAATATTTACCTCTTCTTCGAGTTCTCCCTTTTGATTTGATCAAAAAGGGATCCTTAGGTTGGCTTTCTGATCAAACTAATGCCTCTAGGATCAATTGAGGGAAGTTGGGAGGATATTTGGGTAGGGTTTGGCCGAGCCAAATGGCTTTGGAGGTGTGATTTTGAGAGAAGGGGAAGTGCCCTTTTATAAGAGGGGTGAGGGTTACTTTAGGAAAAGATTAAAGTTTTAATTTATTATACAATCATATTCGGTTTATAATGGTTCCAAATGAATTTATTTCGAGACTTAGGTGGTTATGGGTCTAGATACTCTCAACCAATAGGTTTTATACAAGTTTAGGTTACCATTTTAACCTTATCTTTTAGATTTAACTATTTGTTAAATAGTATAACTTTTACCGTGTCTTCTTGTATTTTTACTCTATATGGTTAATAAACTTACTCTAAACTTCCAAGAGAACCTCAAGTTGCACATTAATAACATATATAATATTATTTAATACCTTTTTCCTAAAATTACATTTTTAGGAATATTATATCAACCAATAATATAGTATTTGTTTTAAATATTAATTAATGTCAATTTTGACACTATTTGGTATTTTGTTTTTGTGAAAGTCATAAAAGATTGATTACTTCGAACAAGATTCATTTAATCATACCTAACATGTCATATTCACCTAGAAAATTCGTGGATGTCATTAAAACTTTGAAATTATATTTATTTTAATATTTATAATACCATTTATTTAATTCTTTCATTAATAACGTAATTACTGCATCATCATTGTGTCATTAATAAATGTAATTATTTAATATCTAAAAATTATAAATAAAATAACATTATGTAGGAAATCTTTTTAGATTTTTAGTTAATATTTATAGTCGAATTTATCTTATGTATAAACCTATATTAAAAATGGTTTTGTTATTAAACTTTGATTTTACCTCTTTTAACTCTTCTTTAAATAAAATAATAATAAATGTCTTAATCTAATCCAAGTGGACCTAAATGGTCATATTTTATTCCTAAGGTTGTTTTTGGTCTAATTACACTTATCCAATATAATTAGGACATGTGTTAAGGTAATAATAATATCATTTTTACCCTTAATTACACTATTTACTTTTAACCATGGTAAATAAAAGTAACAAGTTACTATTCACCAAAAATTATTTTTATCTTATTGAACCACATTTTACTCCTTAATATTAACCGCGTCTCTTGGATTTTGGAAATTCAACTCACAGAAGCAGTAAAATTAAGTTTTATGTGAATTTGCAAATTCTTCTAGGAGGTGGGTAAAAGACGGTGAAAAGTTCAATAAAATTTTTATATATCTAAAATTATTATAAACCGAATCCAATGAATTAAATTGAACTTATATAGGTATTATATATCTATTTTGACATAAATTAATTTAAATAAAATACGTAATTATTTAAATAAAAATTCGGTTTTAAACTATAACTTAGTGTTTTTCACTATTCATAAAAAATTTAACGTTTTCAGAAAAATACTGAAAATTCAGCCTAAGATAATTTTGAAATTCCAAATTAAAAAATTAAGTATATTTTACCAAATTCAAAACATAGAAGTTTCATTTATTAATTTAAAATTAATTCTCGTTGTCAAAACCAAAAGGCGTATTTTTAAGAAATAATAACTATCAAAAGATTGACACTTGTTTATGTCCAATTTCAAAGTGAAATTACTTACAATGACCAGAATTTGATTAAATAGAAAAAATATAATCTATTTATACTTACAAACCATTAAAATTTATAATTTTACACTATAAATTATTTTGATTTAAAAAGTTGTTTTTAATTAAAATTTAGTATTTTCACTATTCATAAAAATATGAATGTTATCAGAAAAATACCAAAAATTTATTAAAACTAAATTTTTATCTCCTGATTATAAAGGAGAAGTTTATTTTTTCAAATTGAATATATAAAAGTGTCAAAAATTGGATTTAAAAAGGGTTCTCCCTCAAAAGGCGGTAAAATTACATTTTCTGAAAAAAACTTCCTTTATCTAAAAAATTGAATTTGTTCTCACATTATGTTTAAGAAACTCATAATATGGATTATAAAATTATAAGGATTATATAAATTTTAAAATTCAGTTAATACTATTCATAACTGCTTTTGAATGGCTAGTTTGGTAAGTCATGGTGCGCTTGAACTCGGTGTTGTGTGTAGTGCAAGTTATTGAATTACATTGAAGAAATAACATACTATGAAATCTTGGGGTGTTACATTTTTCCATCTTTCAATAAATTTCATCCTCGTAATTTGAAATTGTTCTTAGAAAATAAAAGGTTGAAAATAGAAAATACCTTTGTGGGAAAACACTCATTGGAAACTGGGTTTAAAAAATTTAGTTTTAATAAGAGGAAAGGGGGAATGAAAAAGTCACCCCTAAATTATGATCTCGATTAGGAGAACATTGGTGTAAATTAGAGACACACAATTAGAGGAAAAACGTAAATATTTATAGGGAGTGATTGAGGTCATCAATCACAAACAATTGTATAATTGAGGGCCTCAAAGCCATCAATCTCTGATGATTTAAAATATCATCGGTTCAACAAAACATAAGGTATTAGGATAACACATTTTTAGTTTTAAGATAATTTACCTAAAGTTTAAGAATTAATTTCTTCATAGAATTATAGAAGGAAAAAATATATATACTTGACAAGTAAAGTTCCATCCTTTAACTAATTTCTACCACAAACTCATCTTTCACTCTAAAAGATAATAGAAATTAAAAAATATATTCTATTTATCCTATTCATATAGGGTTCCAAAAAAATGAATTTATAATTCACCTATCAGACCCTTTTAAAAAAAGAAACTACATTATATAATCCAAGTACTTCACGTAGTCTAGTGGTAGGAAATAAATCCCAATCACACTATGGTTGTGGGTTCGATTCCCGCAACTTTGTCGGACGCGATAGGTTGTCACACGGTCTGCATGCTGTCCTTTTTATAAAAATCCAAAAATAACCTTAATAATGGTATTTTAATCCATTCCAAACTTTACATGTATCCAAAATAAATTTATCCACACTCATAGTCCAAAATTTATAAGGAATTTAAACACAATGAAGATTATTTTTTCCACGTAATAACATGTGAACACCTTCATCATGTATTATTTTAAAACATGGTAACACCATGAATTACCATAAAACCTTATTGATTACATCCATTCTACCTTATCCTTTATATAATAATGGATATATTCCTTATATCCAAAAATATTGAATATTCCAACAATGATGAAATAAACAAACTATTAATCAGTTCTAAAGAAGTCAAGAATATCCAATATAATTTATCCAAATCAACCATCTCTTATTCCAAAATCACTACCTCGGTATTAGAACCATATTATGGTTTATCTTTCTCTCAACCATATATTTTACAAAAAATTAACCTGTAATTGAGTCACTTCTCTTGGTTCCACACAATCTCAAGTCCTTAATGAAATAGTACTGCAATACAATCCTTATATACTCTATAATTCTTATAACATGTACATCCTTAATACAATAATAAAATGACACAATAATTTAATAACAATGTAAGAAATATAATCATTCCTCTTCATATTCTATAGTATCATAACATTATTATTATCCAATAGCAGCATTTGGGGTATACTCAGGTGATTTGGACATTGATTTATGTAGTGTCCCAAATCCTTGCAGATGGAGAATTATAAATTGGAAACTTTTTTTTATTACCCTTGCAATCACGTACTTGGTGTCCATTTTCTCTACACTTATAACAAACTCCCATTCCCTTCAAGAATTTACCAAAGTGATTCTTTCCACAGTTATCACATATGGGAAAATCCTTCTTTTCCCTCTTCCCTTTATCCATATTTTTCTCTTACATACTTTTCTTCTCTTGCTTCCCTTCAAAGCCATAAGACTCAGAGAATTATTTACTTATCTTATTAACACATGATACTATTTCTTCATATGTTGAGAATAAATGGGAGACTATTTCCCTTCTAAATGTTGGCTTAATACCATGAAAGATATGATCCTTCTTACTCTTTGGATCATACGTATTGCTGGAGTTCACATTCCTTCTACTGGGCGCCATTTATATACAATGGCATATACTAGGTCAGTTTATGAATTGCAATGAATACTTCCATACTTGTAAAATACCTAACGTAAATTCAAAAGTTTATGGATATAATCCATAATCATAAAAATATTTTCTTTAAGGAGGTATACACTTGTAAATCATTCATAATAATTTGTAAAGAAAATGAGAATAATCCTAAGCATATCCCATGGGAGTGCCGTAACCAAGAGTGCAACAAGGCCCGTTGTGGTGCACCAGTTCCCATTTGAGTCTAGCTCAAAGCGGTGTTTTCGTGTTTTACCCCTAGGTACATCTATGCTAGAGCCACCTATGACTGCTCGTATCCAGACAAGGATGTATTACTTGGAAAACTCACAAAGTCTCTACATTACCAAAATTCTAGGAAGTTCTTCTATACTAATCATCAAAGTCTATCTTAGGGCTATGTGCTCTAATCAGAGTTTATCTAAATCTAGTTTCCAAGGTTATTGCTAAATTTCTTTTGATACCAACTTTTATGCCCCGACCTTAGTTACCCAGAGTTAGTGCATTATTTTAATACATTGGCATGATTACAAGGAATCAAGTCCCGAAAGACCGATCGGTTTAGCAGTATTGGAAGATATATTACATACATGAACGTTGCATTACACTTTCTAACATACAAAAAAACTAATCCTTTGAGAACGCCATTGTTCCCTTATAATAACCCTACATCTCAAACATAAAACACTTCTTTGGATCATGGGAAAATAAAACATAAGAAAGGGGTGAGATCAGATGCTCAGTAAGGGTAAATAATTTAGCAGAAGATAACATAAACAATATGCATGGTGAATAATTGAAAACACATGCCATTACAAATAATAAACATGAACACTTTATGGAAGAAATATGAGTTGAGTAAATAATTCCTTAATAAAACATAGTCATGGGTATTATACTAGTTGAATAACCACATGAACCATCAATATTATTTTCATAATGATGGAATGTATAATGATGGACATTTTAAAACATTTTTTCAAGGCCTTGACCAAGACGTCTAAAAATGATTAAGGCCTCGGCCAAAACCATATATCAAATTGGGAAAGGGCTCAGACAATTCCATATCTAGTTGTATCATGAGACCTACCGATGCACCGATAAGCTATATAGGGCTCCACCCGTCACTTACTATGTCCAATAAATTCCTCATATGAAGAGGTTGAAACATTACATAAACATTCGTATTAAAACTAGCATACGAAATGTCAATACTTTATCCATAAACCATTAATGGTAAAAAAATAACACATCCATAGTCAAACATATCACAAAACCTTCGATAAAATATAGAATATTTGTATCATAATAAATCAACTTCAAACAAGTTTAAAATCCATCAAAGGATGTTGACATATATGAAAATGATTCGTAAAACTCTTTGAGAGAAATACCCCTTTTTCAAGAAATTGTTTGTAAGTATCACAATTTATAAAGGAAGTCATTTAAAAGATATTTTTGAATCAAAGTGTCCCATACCACTTTGAAACTTTTTAAAAGAGTTATCATTTCAAAACAGTCATATACATATAAATAAATCCTTAAAATCGTTTTGAAAATATAGAAATTAATTAAAAGGGTTTAGAAAGATAAATATTTAAAACATTTAACATGATGATCTAGTTAAACAGACCCTCCCATAAAACCATAAAAGACTCCTTTTTAAAACATTTTTATGAAATATGGGTATCTATGATAAGTATGTACCAGAAAATACTTACATATGAACAATCTCAGATAATAATGAGATTGAGGAAATAACCCTTACCTTGCACTTTCCTTTGGTCGAGGGTACATTTAACCTCTTGTATAATGACCATAGTATGTTATTTAATTATAACAGAACCATATTCATATTTATTATATCATACATGATTCATTTATGACTTTATACAACCCATTTAATAATTATTTCCATGTTAAATTAACATTTTGGGTAATAATCACTTTCTTTATTGTACGTGTTTTAACTTATTACTCTTGATTGTATCACTTAGATAAATATTTAAATACTTCCAGAATATAAAAAATTATATTTATATAATATATATTTAGAATATAAATATGTATAACAGACATATATATGAAATTGAAAACACTGTTTATGGAGACGGTAGTATGTACGTACGCATAAACACTGTTTCCGTTTTCATATCTTATTGAACGGAAATATGTGAATATGATATATGTAAGTACATATTTATATATATATCTCCAGTAGCATTATTATGTCATATATTACATACTTATTAGTAATATATATTTTTATAATCGTCGATGAATGGTGAACGTAAAAATGAATCTCATCGCGTTGTGGAGACGGTAATCCGTACACACGAGCGAAAATATCATTCTTTTGATTTAAAATAGTATTTAAATAGATGGTATATCATAAATACATAATCATTAACATGTTATATTTATTATTTACATCAATTATACATAATTATTATACCAATCCAAATAATAATGTATTGAATAACAACTACACCACGATGTGGAGACGATAAGCCATACACACGCACATATGGTGACATGTCATTCAAAGGATGGATAAAATAAAGAATATGGTTGTACCATATTTATAATAACATCACAGTGTATAGAAGATACTATAGTTATTGTTTTAGAATGGAAACAACAAAGAAATAGGAAGTGGAAGAAGAAAAGAACTTGAAATAGGTGATGAAATATTTACCTATTCTTCGGGTTTTTCCTTTTGATTTGATCAAAAGGGATCCTTAGGTTGGATTTATGATAAAACTAATGCCTATAGGATCAAGTGAGGGAAGTTGGGAGGATATTTGGATAGGGTTTGGCCAAGAAAAATGGCTTTGGAGGTGTGATTTTGAGAGAAGGGAGTGCCCTTTTATAAGAGGGGTGAGGGTCACTTTAGGAAAAGATTAAAGTATTAATTTATTATACAATCATATTCGGATTATAATGGTTCCAAATTAATTTATTTCGAGCCTTAGGTTGTTATGGGTATAAATAATCTCAACCAATAGGTTTTATACATGTTTAGGTTACCATTTTAACCTTATCTTTTAGATTTAACTCTTTGTTAAATAGTACAACTTTTACCGTGTCTTCTTGTATTCTTACTCTATATGGTTAATAAACTTACTATAAACTTAAAAGAGAACATAAAGTGGCTCATTAATGACATATATAATATTATTTAAGACCTTAGGCAGAAAATTACATTTTTAGAAATATTATTTCAACCAATAATATAGTATTTGTTTTAAATATTAATTTATGTCAATTTTGACACTATTTGGTATTTTGTTATTGTGAAAGTCATAAAAAATTGATTACTTCGAAAAAGATACATTGAATCAGACCTAACATTTCATATTCACCTAGAATATTTGTGTATGTAATAAAAACTTTGAAATTATATTTATTTTAATATTTATAATACTATTTATTTGATTCTTTCATTAATAAGGTAATTACTGCATAATCATTGTGTCATTAATAAATTTAATTATTTAATCTCTAAAAATTATAAATAAAATAAAATTATATAGAAAATATTTTTATCTTTCTAATGAATATTTATAGTTGAATTTATATTATGTATAACCCTATATTAAAAATATTTTAGTTATTAAACTTTGATTTTAACTCTTTTAACTCTTCTTTAAATAAAATAATAATAAATGTCTTAATCTAATAAAAGTGGACCTAAAGGGTCATATTTTATTACTAAGGTTGTTTTTGGTCGAATTACACTTATCCAATAGAATTAGGACATGTGTTAGGGTAATAATAATATCATTTTTACCGTTAATTACCCTATTTATTTTTAACCGTGGTAAATAAAAGTAAAAAGTTACTATTCACCAAAAATTATTTTTATCTTATTGAACCAAATTTTACTTCTTGATATTAACTGTGTCTCTTGGATTTTCGAAATTCAACTCACAGAAGCGGTAAAATTAATTTTTATGTGAAATTGCACATTTTCCTAGGAGGTGGGTAAAAGACGATGAAAAGTTCAATAAAATTTTTATATATCTAAAATTAATATAAACTGACTCCAATTAATTACATTGAAATTATATTGGTATTATGTATCTATTTTTACATAAATTAATTTAAATAAAATACATAATTATTTAAATAAAAATTCAGTTTTAAACTATAACTCAATGTTTTTCATTATTCATAAAAAATTGAATGTTTTCAGAAAAATACTAAAAATTCACCCTAAGCTAATTTTGATATTACAAATTCAAAAATTAATTCTATTTTACCAAATTAAAAACATAGAAGTTTCATTTATTAATTTAAAATTAATTCCCATTGTCAAAACCAAAAGGCGTATTTTTAAGAAATAATAACTATCAAAAGATTGACACTTGTTTATGTCCAATTTCAAAGTGAAATTACTTACAATGACCAGAATTGGATTATATGAAAAAATATAATCTATTTATACTTCCAAACCATTAAAATGTATAATTTGACACTATAAATTATTTTGATTAAAAAGGTTGTTTTTAATTAAAATTTAGTATTTTTCACTATTCACCAAAATATGAAAGTTATCAGAAAAATACCAAAAATTTATCAAAAATAAATTTTTATCTCCCGATTCTAAATAAAAAGTTTATTTTGTAAAATTGAATATATAAAAGTGTCAAATATTTGATTTAAAAAGGGTTTTCCCTCAAAAGGTGTTAAAATTGCATTTTCTAAAAAATACTTCCTTTCTCTAAAATATTGAATTTGTTCTTACATTATGTTTAAGAAACTCATAATATAGATTCTAAAATTATAAGGATTATATAAAGTTCAAAATTTAGTTAATACTATTCATAACCGCTTTTGAACGACTAGTTTTGTTAGTCGTGGTGCGCTTGAACTCGGTGTTGCGTGTAATGAAAGTTATTGAATTACTTTGAAGAAATAACGTAATATGAAATCTTGGGGTGTTACATCTGGCGTGGCCCTGACCCTCTGTGCGGGGCCTTCGCCCTGCCCCAGTGTGGCCACGTTTCTCCTTACCAACGATCATCTCCTCCTTTGGTATTTTTTTCTTTATTTTTTGTATTTTTCTCAAATCAACCAAACCCCAAATGTCTCGGTTTGTGATTCACTTCTTTTTATTGGTGTCTAGGATATGTGATTGATGTATCGGGACCCGCTGGTCTATGTTACAACATTCTCCACTAAGGGTGAGGCAGATGAACTCATTTTTCTATGCCCCTATTGTTTCAGGTAAGAGTCTAAACCAATTGTTTGGTTTTTCACCGCTTAATTTAGTGACTTATTGTGAATATGAGTACTTGGTAAATTAATTAGAGTTGTGCTGGTCTTTGCTGCCTTAATTTTGGGTACCTTTTGATGTTATAGTGAATTTTTGGTCAACAACTGAGGGCACACACACATATACTTAAGGTATGTATATATATATATATATATATATATATATATATATATATATCCTCCATGTACGTATTCCCTCATGGCGTAGGGGAATACATGCATTGGATTATGGATATATGTAAATGTATATATATAGGTATGTGCGTGTGAGTGTGGTCCAGTTACAAGTGGTCGCCTCTTTTTTTGTTAAGTGCCAAAGTGTTCGACATGACCCAGTTCCCCTTTGAGGTAGGTGTCTCCATGGCCTTTGTTTCAATTTCAATCCAATTGATGCTTGGGTTTTGTTTATAAATTCTTAAATCTTGTTTCACACCCTTATTATAATGGTAGTTAATCCTTGATAGTGTTTTCTTGTTAGTAGATCTGGTTAAAAATAGGTTTTAAACTGTTTATATATTTATTCCCATGTGTGTGCCTTGCCTTTGGATTTCGATAATTGTCATTTTCCTTCAAAATGGTTATGTTGAGCATGTTGGGCAGTGTTTTCTTAAAGAAATATTTTTGTGGAAGTTGATTGGCTTGATTTGGTTGGTTTCATAAAACTTGGTGTTTTAGTGTAAATGGTTATTTGTGATAATAAATGGGGTGTGTGTGGTTTCATTAAAAGTGGTTGGGAGAAGACCACTTGTGCAATGTCGTTGGATGTGGGCACATCCATGGATGCACAGAGTGCACCCATGGATGGGCCTACAAATGATGATGAAATTTGGAGTGACTCTTCTCTAAAACATTGGTTTTCTAAAAAGTACCTCTTTCTTCTATCTACCTCTCCTTTTGATAAATGGATCCATGGTTTACAAAGTGACTTAAGTCATTTTCATGAATTGGGTGAAAGTTTTTATGAAATTTTTGGTGTATGATAACTAGACAATTGTTTCTTAAAATGGTTGAAATCTCATTTGGAACCTTTGCATGCATTGTGCATGTTTCAAAATATTTTTTTATAGTAAAGTGGGTTTGAGGTAAGGGATTGTTTGGAAAACATGACATGTTTGGGTGTGTGTTTGAAACTTAAAGGCCAAATTTCAAGGGTGTAGTATAAGTGGGATCTCTATTTATTGGAAGTTTTTTTCTTAAAGTGTTTTGGTAAATGTACCTTGGATGTTTAAATCTAAAGGCCTGGTTGAAACTTTTGGTGTGGTTACTTAGAAAGGGTTTGATGTGTGAAAACTGGATGAGGCACTTTTGGAATCTTTAAAATGGTTGTTGGAAACCCCTCTTAAGTTAAGTATTTTTTCTTGTTGGTTTATCGTGAGATGGAAGGGTCCTCGGTATGGGACTTCTTTGAATGGTAATAATTTTGAGGCTAGGGACAAACCCTTGAGGTGGATGGGGCAGTGCCATATTGTGTGGCGTGTTTGATTATATGTATGTGGCTTGTTGTTTGAATTTCATGGAACACCCACTTATGAAATATACATAGTAACCTAGAATGGAAAAGAGGTTTACCTAGAATGATTGCTGCACTAGTTAGACTGCACACTGTTAGTGGCCCATAACAGGTGGATACTTGGGTTTATTTCTACGGGGTTGGTCCCCTCAGTCTATCCTGGGTTAGGGTGTCTGGGCATTTGGGGATTATGACTTCATCAGGCAGGGAATGCCTTCAGGATGAGTCACATGTATTAGTATATTCTGGTCTTCCTCTGAGTTCCTAGGATTTTACCATGTTTCCCTATTTTCCTTCTTGGGCCTTATTTTAAAATATTAGGGTAATGGATCATGTTTATTGTTTGTTTTTAAAATGAAAGGTATGTATAGAAATTAATTTTTTATTAATGTATTTCAAACTAGTATCAATGGGATGTTTTTTGGGAAATGAATGGCATGGATTCCGTGATAATTTTCCTACTGAGCATTTTGGTGCTCACTCATACTATATCATTTCAGTTTGAGGTTCCATTAGTGATGGATTTCTCTTGGAATGAGCTTGGTTCGGTGTTGGGTGGTGACCTAGGCGGTCACACAGAGATATGTGCAGTTTAATTTTTTTTTTCTGTTGCTAGTTTTCATTTTATATTTTCAGTCTATTTATTTCCATGCCTTTTATTTATGGTCCAAATCTTTCGCTATTACATGTTTTGATGTCCGATGCTAATTGTCTTCCCAGGGGGATCAAGAACGTCCCTCAGGACATGCCGCAGACTGGCTTGGGTGACTGATATAGGGTCGACCCGGGATGTTTCGTGACATGGAACATAAATATAAGTTATCCTACAAACATGACCAAACCATTGATGACTAAATCATATCATAAATATTGAATTAATCTAATGATGAAATGGGTTTATCTCCTAATACTCCACAGTAAGCAAGACATGCTCGGTTTGATACATAAAAAAAGAATAAAATAAATAAAAATATCTTCACATGCATCACCTGATTATTTTTCATTAACCTCATATGTGTGAAATCATCATGATGGAAAGGATTTAGAAATAAATTTTTTTGGTGAATAATAAATTACCACCATTGAAATCCCATGATAATGATGAAAATTATTGGAGATTCCCAACAAAATTGTGTCCGATGAGTAGAATTAATATTTTTAGGTGAAATGGCACCTGATTTGAAGACCAAAAAGCTAAGGTGAAATAGTGCCCAATTTTTCATATAATTTTTTTGGGGTATGATGCTTGATTTTTTGGTCCTAAATTCTAAGTGATATAGAACCAAATTTTGCAGACTCTTAAGTCCAAGATATACAATGCTTGATTTTGTGGACCTAAAAGTTTGATTTTTTAGATCAGGAGAAATAATGCTTGATTTTGTTTACCCAAAAGCTCAGCATGACACCTTATCTTATCCCACTTTCACTTTAATTCTATGAATGTGAAATGCTCAACTTATTTTTCATTACCCGCTCACACTGAGTGGTAATCAAATTTTCAATCATTTCCTTTATCTTCTCTTTCAATTTTTGAGGGTACATCTAAGATATCATAATGTGTTTTTTTATCTTATATGTATCCTCCCATTATACTTTCTTCACATCATATCCTTCTATTTTATCCGCCTCTGTATTCTCTTTTCCAGGACCTACTATGGTGGGATCTTTACTATGGTTGGCATATTTCACAAATCGGTTCCATATCACATCTCTACTAAATCACAGTATTCTAAACCCACTTTCTCTTTAGAAAGTACAACATATTTATCCTCATGTGGATGATTCATCTCTCCAGGACACTTATAGATTCATCTATGCTCAACCCCAACCTCTATATCTTTGTGATTGTATCCAATCAACAACACATTCTTGTTTAGTGAGTTGTAACTTGATCACACCATCTTCTTAATGATGCTCTCACAATCTCTATATATCTTACATGTCTTCCATGTGTTCATCAAGACAACTTGTATCCCTCATACAATATAATAGATCAAGAAACTTCAATGATCTACTAACATCAATAAATGATGCTTAATTGGATGACACCCATGATCTCAAGATTTTCTTGATCAATGACCATTCTCTCTCTATTCATGAAGACCACATATCCCATGTTCTTGGCAATTTATAATCAAACTCCACTATCACATTTTTTGTGAAGCATGAAATCCAAGATCTTTCTTCATGTATTATATATATTGTGTGCCTCTATTATATAATTCATGATATTCACTTTATTAGAAACATTCTATATAGCCCATCTCAGAACATTCACCACCCATGTAATGTTTTCATGATTATTGGATTTATCTAAGCTTAATTTGATGTTCTTTGATAATAATTTGAATAGTATTATGTATCAGAGATCTTATTCATGTTTCCATATCATCTAAAATCATTTATGTTGCATCACAAAACTCATCCAATGATATATCCTTATCATTCACTGGGATATGAAATTTTTTAATTAAACATTTCTTTTCAATTGATAATAATGATATTCACTTATCACTTTCCATGGTTCCAAGTTGGTAAGCATTATCTCTTTTTTTATTTCCACATTTTTTCTAATTCTACCTATGATTATTTCAATTATTTCATGAAACAACTGAACTTTCTCCATCACATCTCACATTTCATCTATATTTCTTCTTATGGAATATTATATTGTTACTGGTAATTTCCATCATTGAATTGTTATCATGAAGCATAACATTGATATTTAAACCACATATCTCACCAATCACTATCTTAAATATCTCTTTTTCATATAAAATCTTCAAAGTTTCCTCTATCATTGAGAGAGGGAAAAAAACTTCCACAATGTTTTATCCGAGTAAGGGAGAATTCTTCAATATACAATCAATACCCCAAAGGAGAGAACTCATCCTCAAGCCTAGGCACTGCCCTCAAACAACCAACTACCTAGCTATTCTTGATGACCTCTATCTTCCACATTTACAACATTCCAACTCTCAATTCTTTTGTTTATTTAAAATACTACCCCTAGTAAAAAAAATAAGACCTGACCCCCAATACTATACCCCTCTAATGATACCCCATTCGATAGGTAAAATGAACGGGTGGTTAGGTCCCATGGAAAGTTTTTTTCCAATCGGTATCCTCCTCATTAATATCAATACCTTCCCCTTGTTTTCCACCTTTTCCTCAAGGTGGAATTTCAGGAACCTGAGAGAAATCATGTTAGAATCTTCCCAAGTCTCTTCTTCAGAAGTTATTCCTTTCCGCCAAACCATCCACTTAAGGATGTTTCCCAAATATCGAGCTTCCAAATTCTTCTTTGGATGTTCCCTATCATACGTAAATGAAATAAACAGTGTTTTCGGGATGCAGTGTGGTCCAATAGCTACCTACGTTTGGGACACATATAAAACTAGGTGTATCCATATGTGGTATAGTAAGGTAAGTCTGTGAGAAATAGTTCCCACTTTCCATTCAACTGAAAATGATCCCCAATATTGGGAATCTAGTTTAAACATAGTTATTGATTTGGTGGTAGGTCCATTTGTTCATAGTTTCACCCATACATGATCCACCAATTCATAACCCACCTCACATCATCAATGATTTTGATGTTTGATCATACTTTGTTGTGCTTTGTGGAGATTTTCATAGTGTTGTTTAAGGGCCTCATCTCAGTTAATCAAGGAAGTAACTACAACTTCCACAATTGTATCCCCTTCAGAATAGTGGACAATAGGAGGGGGTCTCTGACCATAAATTGCCTCAAATGGGGTCTTTTAAGTTGATGTATAGTAGGATGTGTTGTAACTATATTCAAACCAAGCTAACTATTTTATCCACTTACAAGGATTCTTTGTTGAAAAACACCAAATGTATGCCTTTAAGCATCAGTTTACCACCTAACTTTATCCATTAGTCTTGGGGTATCATGAAGATCTCATTTTCAGTGTTGTTCCTTATAATTTGAGTAACTCCTGCTAGAAAAGGATAGTGAAAATTGGGTCCATGTCACTAACTATAACCTATTACATTCCATGAAACCATATGATTTCGTGCATGAGCACACTAATAACAAGTTTTGTTGTAAAAAATGATTAAGTGGTAGAAAATGCACATATTTAATCATCCAATCAAACACCACAAGTACCACATCATACCCCTACTATTAGCACTCTGTCCTAACAATTTTTACACAATGGAATAAGGGAGATGAAATGAAACAAACAACATAATATTGTCTATATTCCAGTATAAAAGTAAAATAAGAAGAAGATAAAGAAGAAGGAATAGAGAATGAGATTATTTCAGAGAAGACCACTCTCTTAAAGACCAGGATGGTTCTCTTGAGGACCATTACCCTATAGCTTCCAGGATGATACTACTCATAATTAATTTCTTCCCCTCTCACACAGTTGGCCCACTTATTTAATAACCCACTCCCTTAAAGCACCGGTTGCTAGTAATTCATGAACTGCTTCCCACACCACCTCAACAACAACCATATCACAAAAAAAAGAATCCAACCTTTCATGTTTGGTTCCTTATAGAATAAATGCAACTTCATCATCTAAACTAACTATTGTATCACTATTATATCCCTCAACATTTAGTAGGCCCGATTCAGTTGGAACACATTCTTCAGCTTGGACACAAATTTTGTTATCCCTCTCTTGTGATGCTCGAGTAATTTTTTTTCACTACCCCTTTGTCCAACTACACTGAACATACATGATTTCTGCTATTCCCCCCCCCACATAGATCTCATTTAACTCTTCTAAAAATCACAGCTTTTAGTTAGGTCCTTCTTTCTCCAATCCTTGACACTCTTGTATAGCTGTAACTAACCACTCCTTATTGTTCCCAAAATTCTCCATTAGTTCAAGCTTAACAAAACCCATATTGCACCCAAATTTAAATACACTACAAAATATCACTTGAACTAACATAAAGTTAGTGAAAAATAACCTTATTTTTGGTAAAATTGAGTAATTTTAACAAATATTAACTTTTCTTAGAGTTAATTATACATACCAATAGTTATTTTTACCATTTTATATATATGATGATATTAATTACATAATACGAATAGATACTTTATTATTAAATCTGTTGTTTTATCATAACTATAAAATTTTTGTTTCCTAATAAGTAAATCTTTAGTTATTAATTATTCTTACTAATAAATATTTTACCATAAAAAAATGTATTAGAATAAATTATTCAATAGTCAAAAATCTTTTATCAATAATTAAATATATATTTTTATTAATGATTTAGTATCAATGAATCATTTTATAATAAAAATAGATGCATTTATGTTTAATTAAAATAATAATAATTTAATATTATATAATTAAATGATGATGAATAGTAAAAAAATAATATAATTTATCCAAAATTTGAGATTATACAAAAAATTGTTTTCTAGTATGTTTATTGAACCTATTACCACTAAAATAAACCCACACCTTCACCCCATCCCCAATCCCACTGTACCCTATCACTCCGATTCACTGATCCTCACCCCTACCTTTCCACTACTAATATCATGATCCACAGCCGACCAACTGTCGATGCCCTACCATCACCCCACCCCATACCCCACTGCTCCCTATGACCCTACATCACCATGCTGCCATCTTCCCTGACCCCTCCATCATTGTTCCCCCAACATCACTGTCATCGAACCCCCTGACCCCACTATTTCCACTACTCCCCTCGATCGCTCCGCTGCCACTGTTCTGGCGACCCCAACATCACCACCTCTCTAAGATGCTGCCTCTGATGTCATGTCTTCACAACCCTGCCTCATGCAATCCTTAGTCTATCCAACAGTTCCCAAGTATTTCTCCTTCTATCACCTTCAGGGTTATTCTTTGCTAGTTTTCAAGAAGGCTAATCATAGAGAGTTAGAAGGTCATCTTCAGAAGTCTCAGTCTTGGAGTTCAGAAGGTTCAGGCTGGTTTACCCCAGAGATTAAGAGAATGGATCATGCTCCTTCCTCAGATCCTACTTTTCCCTATTTTCCATGATTTCCAAGGTCTCTAACCCTAGGGCAAGCCTAAAAAGCCCTTGGTCTAGGGAAACCAATGAGATTTCCACTATACATGAACTGTTCATGCATTGTCACAGCTTGAAATGGGAAACATTTTGACTCTTGGTATTTGGAAACACAATTTCTAATGTTTTTTTGGGATGGTCTCTAACTACAGGTGCTCCTGTTAACATTCTCTAGATCCTAAAGGGTAAGTCTCTTATTGGATGGTTTTCTATGATTCCTCCCTCAATGCCAAGATCTTCAGGTTTGAAGCCCCCTCCCCTAGAAGAATCTCTCACAGAGCTTTTCCTGGCTCAAAAACTATTGTCCCTTTATAAAATGTTGCTATTGATTTTAGGTAGGAGGCTTCTCTGTTAGTAGAACCCTTACTTTTTCTCCCACAAGCCCTAGGCCCTCCAAATTATATGAAGGCTGTGCTGGGGAGAATCCTGATTCCGGGCTGAAAATTGCATTCCAAAAATATCATGAGAAAGCTTTCAAAATATGGAAGCGATATAAGAATAATAAATAAATAAGAGCATATGATTTTTAATGTGAAAAACAGTCCCATGTGGAGGATTAAAAAACCACAAGGCAATTTCTAGAAATATCCACTATGAATCAGAGAATACAAGAATCCAAGTAATGCCCGAACATGAATTAAAAATGAGAGAGCATAGAAAACTTGTGTGAAAACCACACCCCAATACACCTCTTCCATATTTCTGATAAATATACCACTGAAGCCATGTATCAGAAGATCAACCTATGACAAAATGTCACCCTTCTGTCGACAACATGTCACTGCCTTAGAGATCTTCACCCAAACATGCGTCAGCCTCACCCTAGCTTGGGACACCCAAATGATATTTCCATAATGATGTACCACTGATATTCAATCAGGACATGCCACCTAATCAACACTATCAATAAGACTTTCGATACTTGGCCCTAATCATCAATTGTGTTGCCACTGCTTCGCACCTGTTAATCTTTGATGTTCCGCACATGCTACCACTGACACGACAACCCCCTTCTTTCTCTTGGTGGACTGCATCTTGAACACCCTACCAAGAACATCTCCACACATACAAGATAATTTAATTTTTTTCATCGTGTCACATAGTCCACCTCAAACGTGGAAACCGCTTCCCAGGTTTCCCTTGCCGACTACATCTTGCTGGAACACCCCATTTAAAATATGCTGTTGCATCCTCTTATATAGGAACCAAGTCAATAATCCCCAATTAATGCAGTCAACGTCTATTATTACATCCATTAATATTGAGAATAAAATATCCATTAATATTGGGATAAAATTCTCAATTAATGGTGATATAAATCTTCTCATTAATAATTTTACACTCTCATCAATAAATGTGATGAATCCCAACAATCTCCCCCTTCATCACATTAATGAATGGAACCATCCAAAAAACTCATTTGGAAAGAAAATAGGTCGGTATCACACCAACCATCATCATCTATAGAAAATATGATGATTCCCATTTTCACTTCTGAGAAAAAAAAATTATCAGCTCCCAGACAAAAAGAAAACCAAACATAGAAATCTTCTTCACATTTATATCTGCACCATCTTGTTGAACAAGACCAGAACTAGAAACATCCAACTCCTCCATAATAGTGATTACCACATAATCTGGAGCACCTGTAGAAATAAACTTCCCCCCTGCTCAACATCCCATGAGAAGACATGAGTATCACCTCTCTCAACTAGATTTAATTTCCAAACCTTATTCTGATCCACACACGCATCAGCGATCCTCTCCAAAACTTCCATAAATATCATAAAAAATTTCAAGTATGAACCGACACCTTTGATACCAATTGTTGGGGAGAATCCTGAATCTAGGACAAAAATTTCCTGCCAAAAATATTGTGAGAAACCCGTCAAAATATTGAAGCGATATAAGAAGAATAAACAAATAACCACACATGGTTTTTAACGTGAAAACCCTCCCATGTGGAGGATTAAAAAACCATGGGGAAATTCCCAAAAATATCCACTATGAATTAGAGAATACAAGAATCAAAGTAATGTCTGAACATGAATTACAAATGAGAGAGCATAGAAAACCTATGTAAAAACCACACCCTAATACACCTCTACCATCTCTATGATAAATGTCCCACTGACTCCATGTATCAGAAGATCAATCTATGACAAAAATTCACCCTTCTATCAACAAAATGTCACTACCTCAACGATCTTCACTCAAACATGCGTCAGCCTCGCACCAGCTTGTGACACCCAAATGATCTCACCATCATAATGTACTACCAATCTTCAATTGGGACATGACACCTGATCACCGATATCAGGAAGAATTTCGATACGTGGCCCCAATCATCAATTGCATTGCCACTGCTCCGCACCTGTTAAATGATGACGTGTCGTACATGCTACCACTAATGCGATAACCCCCTTATTGCTCTTGGTGGAATGCATCTTGAACACCCTTCCAAGAACATCTCCACACATACATGATAATTGCGCCATCGTCATGTCACACGGGCCACCACAAATGCAGGAACCCCTTCTCGGGTCTCCCTTGCTGGCTACATCTTGCCGACAAACCCCATTTAAAATATGTTGTTTCATCCTCTTATATAGGCACCAAGTCCATAATCCCCAATTAATGCAGTCAACATCCATTATTCCATCCATTAATATTGAGAATTAAATATCAATTAATGTTGGGAGAAAATCCTCAATTAATGGTGATATAAATCTAATAATTTACCTCTCTTATCAATAAATGTGATGAATCCCAATAGGCTATGCTCTCCCATCAGAAGGATCTAGGTCCCACATCTCCTTTAAACATATGTTTGAGTTTCCCATCCAAAATTAACCCATCTTGTGATTCTTCACCATCTACCTTGAGAGTTATGAAGAGATATTTGTCAGGTTCGTAGGATTCAATTTCTTCTACTCCTACATCCTCCCAAATATAACCCATGGGTATCTACACCAAGCTTCTTTTAGATAGATGGTTTATTCAGGGTACACACACCAAATTTTCTATGGCCAAAGCCAGACTAACTCTTTTTCAATGAATACATTTATTATTTGGAATGTCTGAGGGATGGGTGCTCGGGTAAAGACGGATTATATAGCCAATGAACTCCAATCCATCAGTGCCTCTTCTCATGCCTAAGCAGTGCTCGTACAAAATAGCTGAGTATACACATAGAGTCAAACTACATGTCTTATTTCATGATAGCCCTAAAAAATGATCACATATAGATTTTCTTGAATTACAACCTTTTAGTGGAACTGATTGAGTCCTCTAACAAGCATGTCATCACAAAAATCTCTAAAGTTGACCAATATATCTTTCTCACTATTGTTTATGGAAGTTTTGATCCTGAAGAAAGGGTTTCTTTATGGAAAAATCTATATTATTTGGTCCTGGGGGAGCTACTGTGGTTTTTAGGGGGTGATTTAAATATTGATGCTGATCCAAAGGAGAATAAGGGGAGAGGATCATTCCCTTGTAATGCCTACCATGACTTTGTTGAGTTGATGTTGCACTCGAGGTTGAAAGATTTGGGGTATTCAGGTGACCCATTTACATGGTGTAATAATCATAAGGGAGATATTCATTCTTGATTCCATCTTAAAAGATGTCTAGAAAAATTTCAGGCCATCTCTGCCTTCCCTGGCTTGAAGGTGAGTCATCTCGTGAGGAGCCTTTCTGATCACTCCTCGCTTCAGGTGGTGCTATCCTCTAGAAAAAAAAGTGGTCGACATTTATCATGCTCACTGTTGTGGGTTTACTCAGAGGGGTACCATTATGTTTTTAGGAACTCATGAAATAAATCTTCTAACTGAAATTATTGGATCATTTTACATCAAAAACCGCGTAGGCTTAAATGTGACCTGCAAGTTTGGGCCAAGAGACATCCTCCTAGGTCTCAGGATGTCAAAGCAATGAAGAAGAACATAGATCAATTTGAAATCAGCTTTGAGAATGTCAATAATGATTCAATGTTTTGTGACATTAATCACAAGAAGAATGATATGGTTGATATGCTTCATAGATAGGAGTGCCTGTTGCGAGAGCAGCCTAGAATCAAGTGGGTGAAAGAGGAAAACTAGAATTCTGCATTTTTTCATGCCTGCATTAAAAAAAGGAAATGTTTTATCTGACTAAACATAATGATGGAGAACGAAACCTATTATTATTATAGGGAGGTTATTGGAGGCCTTACCCAGTCTTACTTTAAAGAAATTCTTGCTGACCCTAATCCCAATATGCAATGTGGATACCTGAGTGGCTTCGAGGATATCCTTGATGCAGTTCCTCATGCAGTTTCTTCCTCAGCCAATGATTTGTTTGAAGCTTTAATGAATGATCAGGAGATTTTTGGGGCCCTGTGTGGCCTTAATTCGAAGATTTCTCTAAGGACAAATGGTTTTTTGGGGTATTTCTACTGGGCCTCTTGAGATATGATCAAGAGCGACTTGGTGGGTGATATTCAATACTTTTTTAGGGGAGGTAGTCTTCCTCCTGTGGCTACTGCGACCAATCTGGTGTTAATTCCTAAAATTAACGATCCTTTATATCTATAGTACTACTTCCCAATCAGTATGTGTAACTACCCTTACAAGGTCCTTTCTAGTGTGCTTAATAGAAGATTTTCCTCTACCTCCCTAGCTGGATCTCAGATGAGCAACATGGGTTTTAAAGGATGGACAATCCAAGGGGCGATCTCTTTGGATCAAGAAATGATTATTTATGTTAATAAAAAATTCACAGGCTCCAATATGGCTATCAAATTAGATATGGGAAAATCCTATGACCATGTGGAATAAAACTTTATTATCAATGTCTTAGAGAAGTTGTGCTTTCCCCCTCGGGTCTCTCATCTCTTATTCGGGTGCTATAGTTCCTCCTAGCTCTCCATTTCTTTTATGGGTAAAAATTGTGGTTTCCTCAAGGTGGCCCGTGGGCTCAGACAAGGATATCCATTAACCCAAACCATTTTAATTCTGATCCATAATGTTCTTACCATCTCATAAATAGATGCATCTAGCCGGGCAATGTGATTCCTTTTAAATGAAAAAGTTACTCTTTTTATGTTTCTTATCTTATGTTTGCTGATGATACCATTATATTTCTGAATGCTAGTAAAAGTTCTATATGAGGTATCAAAAAAATTATTTATGATTATTTCAAATGGATAGGCTAGATTATCAATAGGGTGAAAAGTAGCTTCTACATATCTAGTAGATGTCCGGACAGGCGTGTCTCTTCCTTGTCTAACAATCTTGACATGAAATGAAGGACCTTTTCCATGGAATATCTAGGTGCCTCCGTATCTCCTACAAGGAATTGTATTCACCACTTCGATAAAATTTTTGGCAGGATTATAGGGAGAATTATGAACTAGAAGAACTGATTCTTATCCCTCAGTGGTAGTAGGATTATGCTGGTCAATAACGAGTTATCCTCCATCCTAGTTCATGAACCCTCAACCACAAGGGTGCCGAAAGGAATGATTTCTCAGATTGATAAGATCCTGGCCTCGTTTATCTGTGATTCTAATATGGATGGTAAGCACCATTGGTCATCGTGGACTAGAATGGATCTTCCTATTGAGGGAAACATTAACATAAAAAATCTCTCGGATACTCTTGAATGTATGTAGGCTAAATTGGCGTGGGAGGTTCTTGAGGAGAGGACTCTTTGGGGCATGTTTATGGATAAAAAGATCACTGCATATCCAAATCTAGCCAGTGGTAGCTCCTATTCTCTTTTGTCTTTAATCTAACCTCATCTCCCCACCCTCTAGAATAATTCATCTTGGATTGTGGGTAGAGGTGAGATCTCTTTCTAGCATAAAAATTGGGCTGGCCTGTGTCTAGGCTTCCCTAAATGCCCTGTCCCTGATATCACCTTCAATTAACCAAGAAAATATCTGGTCTTTATCAATACTTTTATAGATGAACAACAACATGCTATTTTTGATCTCATTAAACTTAATAGTGAACATGATATATTTGTTTTTACTGAGTCCTCATCAGGTAACTTCTCAGTGAGAGATTTCCGTAGAATTTTGCCTTTGGTTGGTCATGTTGACAACCAGACTAGGCTGGTGTGGTGTAAGGATCTCCCTCCCAAGAATAAATTCCTTGTATGGAGAATCTAGAATTGTGAGTTGCCTACAGATGATCTTGTTAAGAACTCTAGGATTAATATTTTTTCTAGGTGTGTTTGTTGTGCGGACTATCAGGAGGAAAGTCAGACATAATTTTTTTTAAGGTGGATGTGCTCATGAACTGTGGACAGATTTTGGGGAATTCATCGGATTTTCATCTTCAGAGTTGTAGGGGTCTGTCTTCTTTGATAAATGGTTCTAGGGAGATGTAGTTTCAGGTCCGTAAAAGAAAGCTAGGGCAGTGGTTCTCTCTGTCAGCTGCTAGAGTATTTGGCATACTCGGAACAAAGCTCATTTTGAAGGTGTCACTTACTCAGGGAGGATGCTAATCATCAGAACCCATAACCTCCTGTTCGATTTGGAACAACTCATCAAGAACTAGATGGATGAAACTTACCTCAAGATTCTAGTTGCTTGTTGTTCCTTCATTCATCAGAGTTCCCTAATCAACCAAGGTCGATGGATCAGATGGTCCCCTTCGATCTCGAGTCTTAAGTTGAATATAGATGGTTCTTTTTTATCAGAAGCTATGAAGGGAGGTGGGGTGGTTGGGGACCCCTAGTGTACTGTAACCCTTTATTTCACTACCTTCTTTGGTAGAGGGGATTATCTTCAGGCTGAGGCCAGAGCACTGAATACATGCCTTCTTCTGTGCAAACAAGTTAATATCAATCTGAAAGCAATCAAAATGGATTCCATAACGCTGTACAAATGTATGCTTGGCTCTCGTATTCCTCCTTGGTCTATTTCATACATCATTAGGTGGTGCCTGGGTTTAATAAATAGCTAGATAACTATCCTTCACACCTGGCAGGAGGGTAATAAAGTAGCAAATTTTCTTGCATCAATGGCGGATCAGAACACCAAGATTGTATGCTTCTCCAACATGACGACCTTGCCTCCAGAGGGGATCAATATCATGATAGGGGACGCTCTCGGTGTCCATTACTTGAGGCCCCTTAATTATTTTCTTGCTATCTTGGTTTGTCTTCACTTACTTTATTTTTCCTTTGAACTATTGCAGAAAATTAAATAAATAAATATGATGATGACTTTCAGTCTTCTCATGAGAATGAATCAAGGATTTCATTCTCACTTGGACATTGTGATTATGCTTCATTTATTTATTTGAATTTTTTATCCCCTCAATGTTTTGGTATTTACATTTTTAGAATCCTATGCTTTATTATTGGTCTTATCACTTTTAGTACTGATATAATATTCAAGTAGGACTCCTATATTGAATAACTAGTTATAATAGACATATCTGAATATGGTTTTTCTAAAACACTCTGAAATTTATTATAGCACTAGTGATTATCTTGAATACTATATCTTAATACAATTCACAGAAACTTCAGTACCTAAACTCATGTTACATCTGACTATCATATTTCCTCAATTGATGTACTATCAGAACCTTCAAGTGTAGCCCACAAGGTAATGGGCCATTAACCACCTTTAAATGCATAGATGTGGCCACAATATGGTTGTATTATTTAATAATAAAATGAGTCTTCTTAATATTATATTATATTGGAGACCCATGGTGACCATTTTGGTTGGATTATAGTTGTAATGATTTGCTACATCAACTTTTTTGCCTCAATCCTACCTTAAACGACTATATATGGAGCCAAAATCAACTCTATAAACAAAAAATTTCCCTGATCAATTTATATATAACATTATATATTCTATTATATTAGAGACCCATGGTGACCATTTAGGTTGAATTACAGTTGTAATGCTTTTCTACTGGAACTTTTGTGCCTCAGACCTACCTTAAATGACTCTATATGAAGCCACAATCAACTCTAGAAACAAAAAAAGTAATTGAACTTTAATGGAGATTCAAATATTATATTCTAGTTTAATTCAATAATTTACCTGATCATAAGTTCTGTAATCTTGAGTAATTGAAAAATACGTATACACTTATTATCATTATAATTATTTTTGATATTCAACTCATATTTCATGTGGATAAAGGTTTTTTATATGCTTATCAAATATATCCTGGAAATTATTGATTGATAATGGAATTGAACCTGTATATGTTTCTTCATGTTATTATTTGGAAAAGAAAAAACACTTATTTAAAATTACCATGTCTGTATAATCTTGTGGGATGGGGAAGGGATTTGGATTGTCAACAAAATGTTTTCACAGGTCTATAAGTCCTATTGAACACGTAGATATTGGTGTGTAATATGACTTTAAATTGGTCAATTATTTATATGAATGTTTATAGAAAGTATTGAATTCAATGTAGTTACCTTTTCCATGATATTACATACCATATTACTCAGGTAAATACATATTCCAAGGCTATATTATATTTCATGTGAACTAATATTTGATTTCACTTGTTTCCTGAATTTTTATATTCTTTGTATTATAATTTTTATCCCATACCATAAGTGAGGATATGTTTGTCTGTATTTACCTTTAGTATTGAATGGGGTTTGAGTACTTCAATCCAGAAGATGTTATTTTTTTCCAAGTTTGATTGATTTGTGTGTAGTTGATGACTATTGCATTGATGCAGCTACAAAGCATCGCTTACAAATATATTGGACCACATGACACCACCTCTACTTGCTTCAAATGATTTTGGCTTCATATGGAATCAAATATCTACATAATTCTTCTCTATTGTAAGTACTCTAATTATGAATTAAATAAGAGGTTGGCTCTGAGTTAGTCCTTTCCGTCCAGACTCTTGTCTTAATAGTTGATGTTTTTTGGCCATTTGTTCTCGATTTATGGGTTTGGTTTTCTTGCAATTTGTGTTCTTATTGTCTCTTATCATGTTGTAGTGATCTATAGGGAATGGATTGAATGTTGGTTCATGGTTTACATTTACACTTTATGATATTTCAGGTGGTGGTTCTATTATAGTGATTGATGTTTGTTTCTGGGTTTGATCTAGCCTATGACTAGCTCAGGCCTAGAACTTTCCTCTGATGTTGTTGTTTTGTGTTATGACTTCTTGTTTTTCTGTTGGTTTCATGAATTGTTTTCAATATTTTTTTGCTAGAAAATGCATGCATTGGTGATTTTCTAGTTGCATATTCTTTGAGGAAGACAATTTCTCTATGCTGGGTGAGGGATATTCTATAGTAGTCTCTGTCATATGGGAGGCCTTGTGCTATAGCTGGCTGACCCAATTTTGGTTTGTTGTGTCTTTAGGGTTACCACTTCTTGTGGTGATGCTAGGCACTTGGATTTGGACCTTATATCTTGTGTGGTTTTGGGTTTCTTGTGATGATGAGGCTGTTTATTTGGTCTATTGTTGGGGAAGATGTTGTGGTGATAGAGTTGTTTTGATATTTTGTTGATGGGTCCTTTGTGTGGGGCTTTGTGTGGGAAGGTTCATGTGATTTGTGAATCTTTGTGTTGTTCGGATGTAGTTGTTTTTCATTTTTTCTTGTTTTTAGATTTACAAGGTGACTCAGGCTCCTTGTGTTCTTTTGATGCTAGGTTTTTAAATGATATTTGAATATGTTTTTTCAAAGAAAAATTCCTAAAATTTTAATAAAAAATAGTATTACTGATGGAAATATAATTATTGATAATAATTTTTTTGAGTAGATAAATTCGTTACATGAATATATTACTAAGAATTTTAACCATCATATATATTATATGTTAGTATTATTATAATTGCAGCAGAATTATTTTATCTATCGCAATAATATTAAGTGATAGAGTTTATACCAATAATTTAGTGACAAAGATATATATGTTTTTAAAACCTTTAATTTTTTTTACCATTACCGACAAATGTTTACCTATTGGAAAAAGATAATTATTTTTTAGTGAAACTGCCATGGCCAAAACCATAGCTTAATCATGTAATCCTTACCCAAATTTTCCCATAGGAGCTTCATGTATTCTATAGATTAATTTAAAAGAAAGTATTCCTATTCTTTTTTGATCAGTACCCAAGGATTCTCCCTTTAAAACATAGTTAGATTCACTCTCTCCATAACATTTTTCTTACCATTATCCATATTCTGTATAGATGTCAACTAAAAATCAACGTTCAGTTTCCCCCTTTTCCCCTCTTTCTAGATGTTCTCATACCCCCCAGTGAGTATGTCTCTTACAGAAGCATTCCCGACAGCGTTACCAACCTTAATAGTAGTTATTCCCCCTTAAACACTAACCCAGCTCTCAGCGACCATGAAACAAAAAACATCAATTCGATAAAAAAACATTACACATTCACACCTAAATTTTTTCCAGTAAGAACATTCACTCCAACAATTGTTTCTTTGATAATGGATCACACTTTCTCCAACTAGTCCACAATCAGAAGGTGGTTCCCCAGTGAACCCAACTCACTACTACGATCATGACTTCAAGTCATCTCCCTCTCTTTCCTTGAATTAAACAATCAATATTTTCCTTCTTTAGTTTAACTTGAAATAAAATATAAGCAAAAGAAATAGAAAAAAATGTAACATACAAGAATGAAACAACAATAACATCTTCTATAGTGATAATGATCTTTTAAGAGGTGTCCAATCATTAATTCCCGAGTTGCGTGCACCAACGGTAGCAATGGAAAACTAGTCATTAGCTTGCGACTAGGCATGTACATCTTCCTCCAAGAGTTTTGATGTTAAATACAGGATATAGGGTGAATACACGACGTGAAAAGCTTACTCACCGTGTAAGTATGATTCACTACTTGTGAAGGCAGGTTCATGGGGTGTTACATGATGTATATATATTTGATTTTAAATAAAAAAAGGTGATTCATTTTTATACGAAATCTATTTTTTTTGGAAATTTGCGACTTCAACATCATGTAAATATTACATGATGTGAAATTTCATGAACTCCAAGCTCAAAATCATTTCATTATCTGAGTTTTCATTCATTTAGCAGCTCCATCCCTCTATCATTTTTGTGGAACCCTAGGAACCTAATGTTCCCTTATAGCACCCTTCTCCCTTGCTTCAATATGTTAGTTCCAATGGTTTCCCATTGGAAATTCATGGTAAGTCCTTCTCCATTTTCTTGGTGGGATTTTCCTTTTCTTATTTTAGGAAACCACTATGGTTTTTCAGTTTTGGTTTGGGGTGTGTGTTGGGTAGTATTTTTATGGTATATGGGTGAGGTGTAGGTTGATCCACAATTTCTCATAGTGTGATAGTGGTTTTTGGGCGTTATTATTCACCCAAAAGTGTGTAGTGAGTCGAAAAAGTAACTTTGAGGTAGGGAATACCACATTTTTCTTTATTATGTATCACGTAGGAGGGGTTTACTTTTTTTATCTATGGGTTATGATTGTACTAGCTTAATCAATGATAAATAATTGGTTAAATTGAAATTGAATGACTAAAATGGTTTGATTCAAATGTTTTTACAGCTTTTTTATTATTGTGATATTTTGGATTGTACGGGCTTGATGTCTCCCTAGAAATTGAAGTCGTTGGTAGATTTGTTTGTGCTGGATGATATTTTCTTTGATTGTTCTTCCTTTTTTTGATTATTATGATATCACCCCAAAATGAAAGTTGATTAATTATTTATATTTGGCTAATGAAATGGTTTCCCTAGGATCATTGTTTGTGTGATAACACCCCTAAAATAATGTGCAATATGACAAAATCCCCTTGTTGAACATGTAAAGTGATCTTGATGTGTTTTGATGTGTGGTTATGATTGTAAGGAGGAGATGTATGGTTGTTGTGTGGTTGTTCCATGTGAGGCTGGTGGTTTTTTGGCTATAGTTTTGGGGTGGATGGTGGTTTTTTTGGCCGTGATTTTGGGGTGGCGAGGTTTCCGTTTCTTTACACTAGATTCCTGGGATGTAACATAATAAATAATTTTTTAATAATGATTGAAATGAAATGGGATGGTTTGGTTAATGAGATGATAATGGTTAATGAATAATTAAATGATGGGTTGTATGGATAAATGTGGTTGATTGTAAATAATTAAAATAATGGAATGATTATATTAAATTGGTTGGAAATGTGAAATGTGGATTTTTTCTTGTTGTTTGGTGCTATGCATTTAGAGGTGGCATCAAAAGTGTATATTTTGGTTAGTGTCTTATTTTGAACCAATAGGTTGGTCTTTTGTGTGTGGCTATATGTATATACTTGTATATTTATTGTTATTTCTATATTCTTCCCACCCAAATTGATCATTATGTGATGAGACTCGAATAGTCACACGACAAGTGTTTCTCCCAACATCCGATGAGGAGGTCTGATGACTTGGTACCCACTCTGTCCCATTTTCTCTTCTAGGTGAGGTAGGTATTGAATAGGATGTGATGGTCAGAGTACTATTAGTGCATTATATGGTGATTATGATAGCCCAGGTGTTTTTAGGTGAGATGTGATAGACCGAGTGTTTTGGGGTGATATTTCACCATGCTTGTAGGGTGGTGGTGTAGGTGTATTCGATCGAGGTGATATGTGACTATGTTTGTTGGGCAGTGGGACATGTTTCTTTGGGTGAGTTGTGATATGACCATGCTTGTTGGTTCATGCATGGTATTAGGAGGGAATGAGGTTTATTTCCTTCATGTTCGTGATACCCTACTACTCTGGTTATGGTAGTGGATGTGATGCGATGGCCTATGTGTCTTTAGGCATGATGTTATGTGATCATTCTTGTAGGGAGGAAAGTGCACGTGTCTTCAGGTGAGATGTGTTGTGACTGTTATTCTGGGTAAGTGTGGTATATAAAAGAGATGGGAGCACTAGGACCTATGGTGTTGGGGTGTGAGAGTGGCATACCAGCGAGAAAGCAGTGCGAGGTACCCTTATTGATGTGATTCTTATTATATTATATTACTTGTCTTGCTTCATTTAGTGATCCTTCTATGGTTAGGTTGGGAGGATAGTTGAGCTGTTTAGGTGATTTTGGTTCTATGATTTTCTCATGGGTGCATTATTATTCCTATTTCACATGGACATCAGAGACTTTTGTTTTCCTACTGAGTATACTTGTATGCTCACCCTATGTATATAAAATGTTTATATGTTTCCTGGAGAATTATGTGGACCATTTTGGACATTACTAGCTTGAAACATTGGATAGTTGTTGTGTCGCTAATTTATCTTTTCCTTTGGGTATTTACTTTTGGAGAATTTTACTTGTGTTGGGTTTTTATACATTCATGTGAGATTGTTTTGGATTTATTATATATTATGTCATGGAGTTTATTGGGATGATTAATCTTTTCTCCTGACCTGGTTTATATTATATAGGGTAATGCCTCTCATACATGATATTTTTATACCCTCAGTGTGAGTCACCAATTAGGGCCTACTGGAGGCAGGACTCAGGGGGGGGGGGGGGGGTCATTATCAATATCCCCTCATTGCGGTATCTTTAGAGGGAGGGGTTTCTGAAAGAGTGGTATCAAAGTTGATGGTTGAGAGATAAGATGAAGTTTGTAGTTAATTATAGTGAGGATTTCATGGGTTGGTATGAAAATAGTTTTAGTTGACCTTGGTGGATTACATATGCCTAGGAGACTGGCTAGGACATAATATCTTAGGCCTCCCTATGATCCACTGCATGAACTTTGAGCTTATTGAATGACCAAGTGAGGTGGTTCTGTTTTTAGGGCAGAGACCTAGGAGAGGTCTTGACATCATGATGAATTTTTTTCTTGTTTGAATTGGGATGCTTTGGGAAGGTTAAAATGAATAAAATTAATTAAAATGTGTCTTAATAAAATTAAATAATACCTGGGATAAGGAAATATTTGTTTATTATTTCAGTTATGGATCTTATTATTCGTCTGTGTGTGGTTCATGTAGTTAAGGTTCAATAACATGATCTAGTTGATCGTCATAGGGTCAACCTAGTTGAGGAGGATGATACTTGGCAGTGGGCATTGGGTACTTTCCTGTGGAAGGATTTGGGTAGGTATGAGGGAAATGTTTTAGATGTGAAGAAAAAGATCTTGATGGAGGATCTCAGGATCACTTTTAGATTGACCTTGGCCCTGGTGGGATATTGGGTCCCTTTGGTAGTTAGTCAGATGTGTGGACTTTCGTGTTAGTGGTTGATGATGTATCTGGGGGAACAGAAGGAGGTAGATTTTTTTTAAAAGGTTGGGGCCGAAGCCTCATTTATTATTAAAGGAAAGCAAAGACCTCTTTTAACTGGGTAGAGGGAGACCCATTACATAGCCCGAAGGCCCAGTGGGCATTTAACCCATTACATGGCCTATAGACCCATTTTTTTGGCCCGAAGCCCATTGTGTGAATAGTACTGCTACAGTACTGCACAGTACCCCCTGCCGCTACAGTACTCTGCCGCCACTACAGTGCCTTGCCGCCGCAATAGTGCTCGCCGTCACTACAGTATGTCGTTGCTATAGTACACTATAGTACTACTACAGTACCTGTTCTCAATGGGTTTTGAACCCCCATTTTTCATGTAGATTTAAGGGGTGCTTACCACTAAGCTAAACCCCAACTACAACAGAAGGAGGTAGATGTTTCATGGGTTGAATTTTAAAAAGAGTTTTGGTCTGAGTTCTTTTTATTGACTATAAATAAAGTAAAGAGGAAGAATATTTTTTCTCTTCAGCATGGGAGTGATTTATGGTCTTCACAGAAAACAATTGATTGAAGTATATATTTTCTCATCATAATCTGAACTTTTGATAGCAGAGGTGGATGAAGTTTCTTCAGGATTATGGTTTCAAGATCTCTTACACCTCAAAAAAGGGGAATGTTTTGGGAAACACTTTGAGTAGGAAGTCATGGATGGGTGTTGTTCAAGAGTCTAGGGATTCTTGGAGAGGAATGGTGGAGTTGTAATCATTGCACATAGAAGAAATGGTGGATATTGGTAGAGGATGCTTGTTTCAAATGATGGTATAGTCTTCTATGATGTAGCAGGTGGATGAGTCTTAGTAGGGAGGCTCATAAGCAGAGGTGTTGCACGATAGTGTTGTCCATAGTGATTCTCAGGAAGGATTGTCCCTAGATGGTAAGAACTAGATATTCTTTAATGGGAGGTTTTTTCCAATGGTGATTCATGGGTTAATCCATCTTGATCTTCATAGCTCAGCTTTGGCAGTACACCATGTAGTTTCTAAGATTTATCAACACTTGAGTATGCAATATTTTTTTCCTAAGATGAAATGGGAAGTGGAAGAGTTTGTGGAAGAGTGCTTGGTTTTATAGTAGCTAAAGTCCAAGAATCATGTTCTTGATGGTTTTTTTCATCCTTTGGATGTTCTCTATTATAAATGGGATAAAATCTCAATGGATCTCATCATAAGGTTACTCAGAGATTAGGGGGGTTTTGATGTTATCTGGGTGTTCATGGATTGGATGATGAAATCATCCCACTAATAGCGATCCAGGATTTAGGCATTGTGGATTCTTTGTTTAAGAGGAAAGTGGATGAGGTGTGGTAGTTGAATGGAGTTATAAGGCCCATTGTATTGGATTGGGATGCAGATTTTACCTCGCAAGCCTAGAGGTGAATGCAACATGATTTTGGCACTCATTTATGCCTCAACACTTCTTTCCACCCTCAGACAGATGGGGATACAGAGTAGACTATCCAGATGGTGAATGATATATTATGATCATGCATCTTATACTTTGGTAAATTGTGGGTATGACACTTTTCCTTGGTTTAGTTTTCTTATAATAATATCTATCACTCTTCTATTGGCATGGCTCTTTTTGAGGAGTTATACTGAGGAATATGTCATTCTCTTTTGTGTTGGATGGAGGTTGGGGAGGTAGCTATTCTTGGTCTCGATGTGGTTCATAGCACGACATGGAAACTTCAGCTTATTCACGAGAGGATGAAAGAAACGTAGAAATGGAAGATGTACTATGCAAATCGTAGGATGATTCCCTTGAAGTTCTAGGTTGTGGACCACATGTTCTTCACAATTTCCCTCAGATGTGTCCAAAGAATGTTTGGAAGGGGGATCAAGATTTCTCCTAGGTTTTTTGAGCCCTTTAATGTGTTGAGGAGAGTTGTCAAGGTGGCATATCAGTTGGAATTTCCACCATGGATGGAGAGGATCCATGACCTCTTCCACGCCTCTTAGTTTCATAGATATCTTCATAATGAATCTCATGTCATTGACTGGGGAGAGTTGGATATAGAGGATGACGTGATGTTCATGAAACATCCAGTAGGTATTCATGATCTCTAAGAGAAGGTGTTTCATGGGAAGACCATTCCTTTGGTTTGTGTGTTTTGGAGGCATCGTGGCCTGGAGGAGAGTACTTGAGAACACTAGAGGCAGATGCGTGCCCAGTACCCAAAGTTGTTTTGTATTTTTCCTTTTATATTTTTCATGTGATGTGATGTATGGATCCTTTTGTTTCATAATATGAGTTATTTTTCCATGTTTTTTATGTATAATATGTGACGAATTCCTGAAATATTAAAAGGTAAGGACTATATTTTGAATCGATAAGCATTAATTGTGATGTGATTAAAACCATGTCGGTGAGTTAGTTCCACCCAGTGTGGATATTATCTTGACCTAGAGAATGAAATTCCATAATTTGTATGTTTGGGATAGTTTAGTTCTTTTGTTTTATTGGTATTTGGTTTGGGATGCATTGAGGTTGATATGGTTGTGGTGATGAGGTTGTGTGAGATGTTTGTGGTCATTGGTTCAGCATGTTTGACTCGTGGTAGAGTTTGAGGTATGATGAGATCCTTGGGAGCTATCTTTCAGGGTGGTTTTTTTATCTCTTTACATATGGTCTTGGTATTGGATTCTCAATGGAGAGAATCATTTTATAGGTATCTGATGTAACTGTCCATGCCTTCCTGACTCGTTACATTGACGGGTTTTGGTGCTGGAGGTGCTTAGATGAGGCCTAGAGCTGACTTGAAGGAGTTTGGATGTTAAATGATGGAAGTAGGGTGAATACATGAAGTATAAAGATTACATGCTGTGTAAGTATGGTTTACTACTTGTGATGGTAGTTTCATAGGGTGTTACATAACATGTAGATTTTGGGGGTTAATTAATAAAGCGGCTATGTGTTTTCAACGAAAGATGAAATTTTTGAAAACCCATGACTTACACATCATATAAGTATTACACGATGTGAAAATGCCTAAATTACATGTTTTAAACACTTTTATAGGATTAATTTTATTTCATTCGGCCTCTCCCTCCCTCTCACATATTGGTGGAACCCTAGGCGCCCAAGGATCCCTTCTAGCACCCTTCTCCATTGCTTCAATCCGTTAGTTCTGATGGTTTCACATTGGAGATTCATGATAATTACTTGATTAGAAACTAAATGAGTCTAATATTTTTTGGTTATATTTTAATATTTATGTGTTTCAATGTTCATAAACACTGATTTTAGTTCATTTCACAATTTAACTTAATTTTACATCATTCTGCAATTCATGTTTAAAGTGTCAATTTGGACCCAATTAATCATATGCTTGTGTAATTAATTATTTTGATTATATGAATTTGATACTCTGGGATATTATTTATCACTTTTTTGAAACCATTTAATCTTTTAGGATAAATTGGATGAATCACAAAGGAATAAGGATATTGTTTGTAATGAACGCAAAAATTTATGGACAAAGCATAATGGGGCATAGGCCCATCAAATAAATGTGGATCCCCAAATTCAAGCCCAATAAAGCTCAAATTTATATTTATAATGATACAATTATGGGTTAAATTTCATTCAACTATAGAAATAGCTAATTCTGATGTTTTCAAGGTGATCAAGGGATCCCAAGTTGACATTTAATTTGTGGTCCAGATTTGAAGGCCAATAAAACCATCCCACTATTTCAAGCATACATTCCTATTGGATGATCCAATTGGTATGAAATTTTGAAATATATTATTGGAAACCTAGATGAATATATTTATATGATAACACCCATTCATATTCATACATATTAAGTGTCAAATGCACATGTCAAAAAGGATGATGAATCTTGCCGAATTTTCTAGTAGAATTTGAAAAGTCCAAATTCATTTTATTTATCACCCTCATTTTGACTCTCCTAATTAATGGGGAAGGAATTGATTGACAGGTGACCAAACCATTGACCCATGATTTATTATTTAAGTAGATGATGGTGAAGGTATTTGGGGATCATTGTTTTTTATTCAATTTTAATTTTATGATTTCATTTTGTAATCACATCTTCATTTTTTCCCATGTATGTTTTTCGTTCACCTTAATTTCATAATAAAATTTATTCATCATCTTATTCATTTATTTTTTCTTTTTCATTAACATGTAGATACCATTGAATCATGTTGTGAATTTATTCACACCAGCAATTGTGAAATTCCTCACACAATGGTGGAGTGTTTGTTATTTCATTGTTTTCACTTTTTCAATATCGCTTCTTTAATTAAAATTCCCACTTCCATTGATAGAATAAAATCAATGGAGGGATACAATTTTATGGTTTGATCCTAGGAAGTTTTATGGGGTGTATTGAATTTTATTTTATAATATTAAATTATTTAATCAATTCATTATTTTAATATTTCCATTTTATGAGTTATTTTCTTTCCCATCATCACTAACTTTAACAACTACAAATTTTGAGCGCTATTATGATTCAATTCCTTGGAGTGATCATGAAAATTATCCTCTATGTGAATTAAGGATTATCTTTGGAAATTTTTAAGGATTAAATTGTTTATTGATGTTGGGGAGTTGTCTCATTTCATAGATATATATTGAATTAATGATCTGAAATTTTCTATGAAAATAAATACATACAATCTAGCCCTAAAGAAAAACTAGGATCAACTCATCTGATTTAATTGTTTACATTCATATATTTAGTGTTTCATTTTTAAATTCAATCCATCCAATTAGGTATGTTAGTGTTCTTTTTACAATCTACACCATAGTTGAACACTTCATATAAAATCCTCTATAGAATGTATGTGTCTCTAGATTTCTTCTTAGGTCTATGTGGATTTGATCCCTACCAATACTTCAATGACCACTTCTACCAGTAGGGTAAATTTGGTTGCAACCAAATTTTGGTTCCATTTCCAGGGACCCTGGTAAGTTATCATAGACACTCACATCCTTTTCTCACCCAATATTCTATATTCTCACCCCCATATATCTTATATTTTCCCATTTCTATTTGTGTGTGTACTGAAAATATAAATTCAAAATTACTATCTACTCTAATGTAGAATCGTCATAATTACCCCAACTTAAACTCAGGATTCAATCATATTGGAAATCAATATTGGAAAGCACCTAACTTAGAGAATTTATTTGATCAACCCTTGAATTAATACCCCACACCTGGTAGCATGTACAATCATTTGGATGATGAATACTTAAAAGGATACATTTCAAGCCATCTCAAGGAAGGTTAAAGAGATCAGTATTAGGGAATTACATGATTTCCAAAATCCTATCCATACTAACCCAAAATATATTTTTGAGAAATTGTGTGAAAAAATGGATAAAATTAATTCAGAAGTTACATTAATGATTGTAGAACTACAATGTATTAAAATGGTTATAGAACCCATTCTCAATAAGGTTGTCTCTTACTCATAATTGATGCAATAAACTTGTTACACACAAACCACTTATGAACAACTCCAAGATGTGACTATTTTTGAGAGTGTGAAATTTAATGAAAAAATGGAACAAATTAATTACTAAATTATAAGAGGCTTCAAAATGAAAATAAAATACTGAAGGAAAAACTTTAGAATATAAGAAATCAGAGCAGAAAAATGAATTGAATTTGTTAGGATATATTGAAATTCAACCTGAGGAACTAGAAGGAATTGTTTAAGGGTATCTATGTCATGATGAAATTGATTTTCTATATTCACATGATGGAAACTTGTATCCATGTATTGAATCTATTTTAGATATCTCCAATGAGGATTTTTAGAAAAAAAACAACCACTAAACCATTGGGAGAAATCAAAAACATTGAGTCCATACCCATTATTATCATTGATCATTCCACTTTGATTGTTGAATCTTCTGTCAAAAAGGAACCAATTATATTGATAATTTTTTAAAATGAAACTGAGTTCAATTCTAAGTCCCTACCGATGCCTAAAAGTGTTAGCCAACCCGATCTTGGATTCAAGGTCTACACATCCTCTATCAAGTCTTCCATCTTAGAGGATAATCCAAAACATCTTTTCATAATTTCATCCTATCTTGAAGAAAATAAAGAAAAAATTCTCCTTGATTTCTTATGTATGATTATGAGAGAAATTGGATGAACCCATTTAGATATTCATAAAATTAAATCATTAACTAGGACCCATATTATTCTTCTTGAATCAATTGGAAAACCTTCCTTCCAAACCCAATGGGGTATCAATATAAATCTTTTAGAAGTGGTTTTAAAAAATAAAATCATCAAAATGTTAAAATTTGGTATTGGGTAAGTTGGGGGGGGGTGTATAATTAAAGCAAATGAATTTAAAAAAGTGATTTCTGGGAAGTAAACTGGCTTATATATTTTTATTTTATTTTTTTCGTTTTTATGTTTTCTAAGAGAAAACCCTTGAAGTTTACATTGTTATATAATTATTTTTTGTGTCTGAGATTTAATAAATTAAGTTTTTCAGTATTTTCAAATAAAAAAATGCCTTCCAGAGTTCAAATATATCCATAAATCATCCTCGAGGAGTCTACTTGTGACCTGATTCTAAAGTGATTAATTTTTTATTGATGGGTCATCAACTTAAAACTTGGTGGTTTTGATATATGATTTAATTTCAAATAACATATCCCCTATTTCTAATCAATTATAATCCCTCTATCTCTCTCCATTCTCTTTCAAAACTGAGGTCATTTTCATTCTAAGTTGGGGGGAGTGAATATCTGGGATTTTGAAAAAGAAATTGGTCATTTATGATAAAAATTATATTCAATGAAAAAAATTCAATTCATTAAACTTTCATACATTAATGTACATTCTAAGACATTAAAAATTAATTTTAAATGATTTTGAATGCCTTAATTATGATTTTAATGTAGATTTATGTTCATGAGAATAGTTTTTGGAAAGTGTAGTTGTATGATGTGATTTTTCAACATTTATAATTTAATACTCTTAATCAAAATTCCAAAATTCACATCTATTATTTTTTGGGTGTATGTTTGAGTTCTTAGGACCCTTTCATCATAAAATAGGATTTGAGGTCACTTTTTGACTAATTTGAGTATAAAAAATGAAAATAAAGACTATGTAGAGAATTTTTTTGTCCAAATGCATGGTGTGAGACACTTGGAGATTGCGGATCCATAGTTATCTTGTCGAGAGTTAGAGTTTAAAACATTATTTTAAAGCCTTTAATTGAAACAATGTGTGGCCTTAGACACATGGGGATCATGACTCCATAGTTTTCTTTCCTTGAGTTAGTCTTTTCATCTCTAATGTTGTTCAAAATAAAAAAAAATAAAAAAAATAAAAAATAAAAAAATTGGATAATCATCTTAAGGTTTCATGTGATTCCCACCTATTGCTTCCATTTATTATCCCCTTAGACCAAGAAAATGGGACCCATGTCTTTTGTGATGCACAAAACATCATCATATATAATTGCAATTGGATGAAATTAAATGATAAATTTGAAACAAGGAATGGGATTGGGCTTGGGATATGCTTGTGAAAATATATTATGTTAAATAATTTTTTAAGGTTTTATGATTTTTTGGCATGATTACATTTGGTGATCATTGTAAGTTAAAATATTTTTGAAGAAAGGGAATTCAAATTCATATTTTTAAGTTACATTTTTCTTAGGAGTAACAAAAATCTAGTTGGGGGGGGGGGGTGATTAGCCACATAAAGAGGATAATATTAATTTATTATATTTTAACATTCATGTGTTTCAATGTTCATAAACACTAGTTTTAGTGAATTTCATAAATTTAACTTCATTCCACATCATTGTTCAATTCATGTTTAAAGTGTCAATTTGGGCCCAATAAATCATCTGTTTGTGTAATTCATTATTTTGATTATCTGAGTTTGATATTTTACAATATAATTTATCACTATGTTTGAAACATTTTATCTTTTAGGATAAATGGATGAATCCCAATGTAAGATGGTGATTTTTGGAAACGAAGGCAGAAATATTTGGACAAAGCATAACGGGCCTTTGGCCCATCAAATAAATATGGAGCCCAAAATTCAAGCCCAATGAAGCTGAAATTTTAACTATAGGAATAGGAATTTATTGGTATAATTTAATTAAAATATGATTAGAGATAATTTTGAAGTTTTCATTGAGTTCAACAGGGATCCCAAGTTCACATTTATTTTGTGGGCCAGATTTGAGGGCCTATAAAACTTGAACACTATTTGGAGAATAAATTTCAACTGGATAATTCAATTTGTTCAAGATTTTTAAAGATATTATAGGACACATATAAGAAGATATTAATCTTATAAGAGCCCTGTATATTTTTCTATCGTCAGTTTCAAATTCACACATTAGAAAGGGGGATGAATCTTGATGAATTTTCTCATCAACTTTGAATTGTCAAAATTCCTTTTATTTATCACCCTCATTTCGACTCTCCTAATTAATGGTAAAGGAATTGAATGATATTGGATCTTATCTAGGACCCAAAATTTCTAATTTAAGGATCTAGTGGTTAATGTATTTGGGGATGCATGTTTTTCATTCAATGGTAATTTTACGCTTCCATTTTGTAATCGCATCTTCATTTTTTCTCATGTAAGTTTTTTGTTCACATTAATTTCATAATAAAATTTCTTCATCATATTCTTATTCAATTATTTCTTCCATTTAATTAACACATTTATATCATTGAATCATGGTGTGAATTTATTGACACCAACAGTTGTGAAATTACTCACATAATAGTGAAGTGTTTGTTATTTCATTATTTTCACTTCTTCAATCCTACCTCAATAAGTTTAATTCCTGCTTACATTGATATAATAACATCAATGGAGGGATAACAATTAATGGGTTGATCATAGATAGTTTCATGGGGGTTTATTGAATGTTATTTTATGATCTAAAATTATTTAATCAGTTTATTATTTAATGATTTTCTATTCGATGAGTTATTTTCTTTTCGGTCATCTCCAATTTTAAAAAATAAAATTTTTGAGTGCTAGTATGATCCAATTACTTGGAGTGATCATGAAAATGATTCTATAAGTACATTGGTGATTAACATTTGAATTTTTAGGGATTAAATTGGTAAATGATGTTGGAGAGTTATCTCATTTTGTGGATACATCTTGAATTAGTTATCAGAAATTTTCTAAGAAAGAAAATACATCTAATATAGCCCTAGCAACAACCTAGGGTTGAATAATCATTTTTAATTGTTTCCATTCATATATTTAGTTTTTTATTTATAAATTCAATCCATTCTCTTAGGTATGATAGTATTATTTTTACAATCAACACCATAATTGGACACATCATAGCCAATCCTTCACAGAATGCATGTGTCTATAGGTTTATTCTTAGGTATCTGTGGATTTGATCCCTAATTGTACTTCAAGGAATGATTCTACCAGTAGAGAAATTTTGTGATTAACCAATCCCTATCCCTTTTATTGGTGGTTTTATCCTATTCTTCTTTCGAGAAACTACTACAGTGGTCCGGTTTTGGTTTGGGGTGTGTGTTGGATAACATATTGATGGTATTTAGGTGCAATGTAGGTCGATCTATGGTTTATCATGGTGTGGTTGTGGTTTACAGGCATTATTATTCTCCATATAGTGTGCAGCGAGTTGGAAAAGCTTCTTTGAAGTAGGGAATCACTCATTTCTCTTTATTATGAATCATGTAGGAGAGTTTTACTTTTGTTTATATATGGGTTATGGTTTTTCTAGATTAATCAAAGATAAAGAATTTTCTAAATTTAAATTGAAAGGGTAAATGGGTTTGATTCACATTTTTTATATCTTTTTTATTATTGTGATATTTTGAACTGTAAAGTCATGATGCCCTTCAAGAAATTATGACTGTTTTATATTTTTTTGTGTTGTATGATATGTGTTGTGACAATTATACTTATTGTGATTATTGTGATTTCAATAAAAAATGGAAATTGATTAATAAATTTTATTTATCTATGGAAATGGTTTCCTCAATATCATGGCTTATGTGATAACACCCCAAAACTAAAGTGGAATGTGATAAATAAACCTTGTAAAATATGTAAAATGATCTTGATGTGTTTTTATGTGTGGTCGCACTTGTGGGGAGCCGATGTGTGGTTGGGGCATGCAGGGCTGGTGGTTAGTTTGGCCATGATTTTTAGGCGGTGATGTGGTTTTTTAGCTGTGATTTTGGGGTGGAAAAAATGGTTTGTTTAGCTATTATCTTGGGGTTATGAGGTTTTCTGTTATGCTGTGAGTTTGTGGAGATGAGGTGGTTTGTTTGGCCATGCTTTTGGGGTGGTGAAGTTGAGGTTTCTTTATGTTATATGATCAGGTAATAATGGAATAAATAATTGTTTAAAAATGATTTAAATGACATGGGTTGGTTTGGTTAATGGGATGAGAATGGTTAATGAATAATCAAAATGATTGTTTGTGTGATTAAATGTGGTTGATGATAAAAAACGAAAATAATAAGATGATTAAATGAAATTAGTTGTAAATGTGAAATGGGGCTTGTGGCCTATTGTATGGTAATATTCATTTAAATTTGGAATAAAAAGTGACGATATTGTTTGTGTTTGGTTGTGAACCCATAGGTTGGGCTTGTGTGAGTGGCTATATGTATATAATTTTATATTATTTGTGATTTCTATACGCACCCACCAATGTTGAAAACTATGTTCCAACACCAACATATTCTTATGGGGGTTGTTTTTACCAAAATCTAGTGAGGAGGACGGATGGCTGGGTACCCACTCTTTCCTTATCTCTCTTCTAGGCGAGGTTGGTATTGCACATGTTGGGATGGAAGGAGGTATTTTAGTAAATTAGATAGTGGTAATGATAGACCAGGTGTTTTCAGGCGAGATGTGATAACCCATGTGTTTTTGGGTGAGATGTGCACGTGCTTGTGGGGTGGTAGCCTATGTGTCTTCAAGTGAGGTGATATATGACTGTGCTTGTGGGGAAGTTTCCCAGATATATTTGGGTGATGTGTGATACCATCATTATTGTGGAGATACTTTTTGTGGGTTTCATTCATGGTAGTATAAGGGAACAAGGTTGTTGTCCTATATGTTCATGATACCCTACCACTCTGGTTATGACAGTGGTTATGATGTGCTAGCTCAGGTGTCTTCGAGCGAGATGTGATGTGGCTGTACTTGGGGGGTGGTGTGCCTAGGTTTCTTTGAGAGAGATGTGTTGTGATCGTGATTATAGGGAAGTGTGGTATACATAAGATAAGATAGCTCTAGGAAGTACAACATTGTGGTGTGAGAGTATAATTACAACAGGAAAGAAGAGTAGTGTACCATTATCAATGTGATTCTTATTATATTATATTACTTGGTTTGTGTTATTCGGTGAGCATGCCTTGGTGTGGTTGGGGTGGACAATTGATCTGTATTGGTGTTGTTGGTTCTACTATTTTCTCCTGGGTGCGTTAGTATTCCTCTTTGGCTTGTGCATGAAAGACTTTGTTTTTCCTACTAAGTATAGTTATATGCTCACAAAATGTATATAAACTATTTTTAGGTTTTTAGGGGGATTACATGGACTCTTCTGGACATTACTATCTCAGACCTTTGGATTGCGGTTGTGCCACTACTTTAGCTTTACTTTTGGGTATTTACTTTTGGAGACTTTTACATGTTGTAGTTTTATTTATACAAGGATCTGGGATGGTTTTGTATTTCATTTATATTATTTTATAGAGTTTATTATGGATGATTCATCTTATATCCCAATCATGTTTTCATTATAGAGGGTAATTCCTCCCATAAATGAGATTTGTATACCCATGGTTCTAGTCACTAACCTATGGCCTACTTGAGGAGGGACTCAGGGGTCATTATATCTCTCCCCTTATTATGGTATCTTTGGAGGGAGGGGGTTATGACAACAAGTATGAGTTGTTGAGGATTATATCAGATCATCTCATCAAGATGATATAATTTAAAGTAGTTTAGGTATAGTCCTTGGGAGATCTATATAATGGTAAACACAATACACAACATCATTTGAAGGTTTGTACAGTGTGAGAACTTTTTATCGCTTTGAGTCATATGTACTCATATGTAATCATTGTATCATAATTTTATCTCTTCCAAGAATCCATTGAGTCCCTTATAAATTCTAAATAGCTACAACATCTAAAGAGAACTCGTGAAAATGGTTAAAATAATTTGTGAAAATGGATTTCATAAAAATTGATATAATTTAAACTAATTTATATAAATTATTTGAACAATTTAAATCAATTCAAACAATTTTAAATATAAACATTCTAACTAATTTTGTAATATCGAGTCAAGTAAATCCATGAATATCACAAACAAGTTAAATCTGTAAAAATACATTCGGAATTCATGTATTAAATATTAAAAAAGTAAATATACTTTTAAGACATTAAAAACACATTGAACATGTTCATATACATTTAACATTAATTATTTATCATTTTAAAAAATCAGACAACAAAAAATATATTCAAATGTATAGAAAACATAAAAAAATGTTTTATATGGAGATGAAAATAGGTATTAAATCATAAATAAATATTATTTGAAAAAATATAATATAAATTCACATAGTTTCAAAATAATTTTTAATTAATTTAGAAACAAATAAAATAATAAAGCATTAAAAACAAAGTATAAAAATACGTTTGAAATAAAAATAATTTAGACTTAGGGATGATAGAAGAAATTAAAGAACCTGGTATTTGTGTCATCTTCACATGCCCAATGGAAGAAAAATACATAACTGTTTGTAAGATACTTTTTAAACTAATGGTGGGATATTTTTTGAACCAAAGGTAGTATATTTTTTAAACTAATGGTGGTAAATTTTTTAAACTAATGGTAGGAAGAATTTTGAATTAACGGTAGATGACATTTTGAACTAATGGTAGCAGAAATTTATAACTTAAAATTTTATAAATTTATAACTTATGGTAGCAAAAATTTATAAATAATGTTATAATAAATTTATAACTAATAGGAGAAGAAATTTGAAACTAATTGTAGCAAAAAATTTATATTAAAAGAAACAACTAAATCATGATCTTTAAAATTAAAACACTAAAAGAGTATTAAACATAATGAAAAAGGTATTAGAAATGTGAGATATATAATTATTATATGATCACATTAAATAGTACAACATACCCTAAATTAAACAAATAAAGCACATAAAAACATCTCAAAACACATGTGAGGAAATTTAATCAGAGAAAATAAAACGAAGAATATTTAAAGAACCCGGGTAATCAAACAAAATATAGACACTGCATATTTAAAGCACATGCACAACAATCTCCTCATGTAATTAATAAAAAACCTAAACAACCAATTTTTCCCCTTTATCTATTACAAAAATGAACATGTAAATTTGAAAACATTTATTTTATCCCCCTTTTTTTAATTAAACAAAAAGAAACAAAAAATCCCCCTATACATATGCAGAGATAAAATAATTAAGGTTCCAACGTAGTATGCTCAAATTTAATTATTCTAAATAGAACAAAGTAAAAAGTCATAGTAAATATATTTTTGAGATGATTTTCCTTAGGGATAAATTATAACACAACATCACCCTTATTCACATGATCTATAATGAAATAAAATCTTACATTGACATGCTTTATTCTAGAATATTGTGATAGATTTTATAAAATTGAAATTATGGATGTATTATCATAATAAATAAAAAATTTATCTAATTAAATATAAAAAATAACATAATGTTATCTCAATCCATAAAATTTTAGTACAAAAACTAGATTCATAAATATACACAACTTCAGTAGTAAAAAACAACATATAATTTATTTTTATAAGACCATGAAATTATACATTTTCCAAGAAAATTACAAAAACCTGATGTCCTTTTCCTATTTATTCTACACCCTAAAAAATCAGAGTTAGGATACACTATTAAATTAAAACAATTATGCTCAGAATAAAATAAACCAGATTTATCAGTTCCTTTATCATATCTAATTTTTCTTTTCAAAACTTTAATATGTATCTCTTTAGGATTAGTTTGAAACATTGCACATAAAAAAAAACCAAACATGATATATATTATAGATGTAGTAAAATAATGAAAACTATACATCATTACTCAATAAAAATTAACATCAACCTATTTAACTGAATCATCATCATCTAATTTACAACTATTACTCATAAAAGTTTTCATAGATTTACAAGAATCGAGACCAAAACTTTTCACCAACTCTTTAGCATACTTGGATTAATTAAAATAAATCTCATATTTACTTTAAGTAATTTGTAATATGAGAATAATAATTCTTCTATTTAACTCATGTCAAAATCAGAAGGCATCAAATAATAGAAATCATTAAAAATTAAACCATTAGAAGAACCAAAAAATATATAATCAACATATATTTTCATAATTAAAATTTTATTATAAAATATTTTAATAAATAGAGTAGGATCAGTAATACCTTTCTTGAAACCTTTAAAAAGGAAAATTGAAAGCTTCTCATAACAAACATGCAGTGCTTGTTTGAGACCATACAAAGATTTATATAACTTATAAACATAACTGGGATATTTCTCATCTTTAAAATCAAGGTTTTGACTAACATAAAATTCTTCATATATAAAACTATTTAAGAAATCACTTTTAACATCCATTTGATATGACTTAAAAATTGAAAATAAGAAAAAATAGTAATATTATAATAACCACTAACATGTCAATGAACACAAATGAATCAAAAAAATCTATACCTTTTCTTGAGAATATACCTGAGCAAAAAGTCTGGATTTATTTTTGGAAATCTCTCCAGATTCATCTAGCTTGGATCTAATAATCTATTTAGTATCAATTATCTTCTTATTTTCAAATAATTCAACTAGAGAACAAAAATTATTTCTAAAAAGTTTATTAATCTCATCTTTCATAGAAATAATCCAATTTGGATCATTTAAAACATCAATAACTTTATTAGAAAAATAATTAGGAACAAAAGTAGAGTCAATAAAGAATTTTAAGGAAAGAATTATGGTTTTAATAACAAAACCATCATTACCAATAATATTTTCAATTTGGATGATCTTTAAAATTCCCCTAAGATAAAGAATCAGATTGAGAAGCATTTTTCTCCCCCCTAATAGATACATTATCTAGAGGTTTCTCTTCACCAAAATTGAAATCCCTAAAATAATCCTCCATATTTTCCAAAAATAAATTTATGAACATCACTAGATTAATAAAATTTTACATGCATAGATACTTCAGAAGTCGTGGTATGCATATTATAAACTCTTTAAGCTTTACTATTTGTAGAATAACCAAGAAACATACCTTTAAAACTTTTATCATCAAACATATCAAAATTATCATTCAAATTAAAGATAAAATATTTACAACTGAAAACATTAAAATAACCAACCTTTGGTTTTATACCATTAAATAATTAAAAAGTGGTTTTCTTCAATTAAGGTATAACATAAACTCTATTCAAGATATAAAAAGTAGTATTAACATATTTTACCTGAAAATAAATAGGAAAACTATATTTATTAATCATTGTGAAATAAATTTCTTTAATATTTATATTTTTTATTCCTATAATTTCATTTTGAGGTGGGATTATAGAAGAAATAAGTTATTATTATAACCATTATCTTCACAAAACATACCAAAATTAGAATTTAAAAAATCACTACATGTCAGGAATGTGTATTAGATGTTAGGGGTAGATTTTTATTTTCTCTATTTTTTCAGTGGTTGGGGGTTGGTAGTGTTTAATCAGTGGTCATAAGTAGGAGGCAGATCATACGAGGGAGGGAATAATTCATTTTTTAGAAATATTGGTAGGAATTGGTGGTATGGCCTTTGGAGGCCTCACCAAGCTCATTCCAATGTGGTCTTTTTGAGGAGATCTATATCTATTTATCCTTCAATCAACTTCTCCCTTCTATTGGAGCTCCATTTCTATTATTTTAAAAATAATAATAGCTGATGAGTTATTTTTTCAATTTCATATCCATTATCCTATTGTGAAACCATTGTTAGGAGAGAGTCCTAACAATATTGGTGCTTTCATTGAGTTCTTAGAGGTTGTAGACTGCTTGAATATTTTCCTTTTCAATCTTGGAAGTTTAGTTTTACCGTATACCCTTATTAGGAGGAAATAAAGAAATATATTATTGATTTTTGGAATTCATTCAAGGATACACCATTTTTTAGGAGATGAGAAGACTGCTATTTGGTTGATGAATGAATTGGGGAAGCCCATGTTACAGGGGTACATGTGGGCTATGTGGATCAGTGGTGAATTATGGATTTATAATGTAAGTCATGACTTCATGGATACTATAAGGATAAGAATCATTTCACACATCAATTCAGACGCCTCTATGAATATTCATAGAGCTATCCGTAGTTGTGTGATGCACATGTAGGGGAACACTCACTTGAGAGATGTGAGTATAGCTGAAAAAAAAAGAATATTACACAATGTCTAACTGTCATTTTTTATTTTTGGTTCACAACATTGGGAAATCAACCACAGTGGAATATATTAAGAAATCACGATCATTGGATATTACATTCTTGTTGTTGCATTCTAGGATGTTTTCCTGGTTTTCTCTCTCCTTGCGTAATATCTTATATTTGTTCACTGTTCAAGAAGACATGCATATTTTTGTGTTCTAGTGGATTTTTTTGAGCCAACTATCCACTATGGCATCGAAAATAGTTACAAGTGAGTTGTAATTAGAGATGTTGATGAAGAAACATGTAGTTAATATGAAAAATGTCCAAACATTATGAGAAATTTATTCTAGGCAAGAGGCATAGTCCATGTCATAAAATCAAGAATATGGGAGGAAATACTATGGGGACATTCTATTCATGAGAATGTAGGTACACAATATTGCTTATTTTTCTATAAAATTCTATAAATATAATTTTATGGAACCTCTAGATGTGAAAAAATCAAGCAATAGTGCATCGTAATAGGCAGTAGTCTCGTAAGGAGGTAGTGTGGAAAAAGATGATCCGATTCAATAGTCATATTTTGTGGAACTAATAAACACCATTGATAATGGTCATAGATATAATAATACTAAGGACATAGAAGAAACTGATTTAGAAGGAAGATAAAGGAAGTTACCCAAGATACTTGTTTTTTGACTGTGTGTCGCATGGAGAATGTAGCGAGCGATGCTGGCAGTGTGAGTGGAAGTTTTACTATATATAAATGGGATCCAACTATAATTTGAAACATTTATGGTATTGTGTGTCATATTCCTTACATGTTTCATGGATCTTCAACTATATTAGTGACTTCTAGGATCGGTTTTAATTAAAGGAAAATCTAGCATGTTAAATTCATTTTAGGAGCTGATGACACTATTGGGGTTACGGTTGAGTATGAAAAATCATAGAGGTGACATGGTGAAATTATAGTTGTTTTTTGTAGTCTGAAATTCATTAGTGAAACATGGGATGTTGGTGATTGTAAGGGGGAAAATAGGTTACTGAAAAAACATACCAAAAGACATTTGATAGTGGAAAATGGGGTGGGATGGGTTTTGGAGGTCCACCTTGTGGAAAAGGTGGTTTTTAGGGGGGTAGAAATTGTTAAGAATGTGAATTAGATGGTAGGGAAATATTTGGTCTTTTTTCTATGAGTTAGTGGTTTGGGGTTGGTAGTGTTTAGTCAGTTTTCATAAAATAGAGTCAGGCTATATAGGGGAGGGCATGATTCATTTTTGGGAAGTATTAAACGCTGCTGGAGGTGTGTCCTTAGGAGGTATCACCTAACTCATCGGAAGTGGCCTTTATAATTAGATCCCTATCTTATTCTCCATCTATACTCTTCTCCATTCTATTGAAACTCTATATATCATTATTTTGGAAATTATAATATCCATTTTGTAATATGTTCCATTTCATCTCCTACATTATGTTGTTCAACTATTGTTAGGAGAGAGTCTTAAGACCACATTTATCACTTCTAATGGAAAAAATTAAACAACCTTTAATATTTTGAAATATCTTACAAAAAATAGTAAGTATATCTAATGTTTCATCCTCATGAGACAAGAAATAAATCCAAGTAAATTTACTAAAATCATCAAAAATAAAAAAATATTTATTACCACCAAAGCAATAAGTTTTCATAGGACCAAATAAATAAAGACTCATAAATTCAAGATGTTTAGAAGAATAAACATGATTGATACATTTGAAATATTCCCTATGATAATTACCTTTTAATAATAAATCACACACAAAATATTTTCTTACCTTTAACTTGGTTAAATCTAGAACATGTCCATGCTTGGATAATTTGTGAATTATTCGAAAATGAAAATGTCCAAGCCTCCTATTCTAGAGAAAGTCATCTGTTTTGATATCATTATTACACTTAAAATTTATATTAGATATATTAGAGAAATTAATAGAAAAAATATTATCATTTTTATGCACATAAAACCAAATAGAATTATCTCTAAACAATAAAAAATTTTGATCTTCGAACATAAGATACAAACCATCACCACAAAGTTGTGAGATGATAATTAGATTTTATTTAATCCCTTAAACATGTAAATTTTTCTAAATAAAAACAATATTAGAAATGTATTCTTAACCAAAACCCTGAACCTTACCTTTATATTTATCTTTAGAAGTGACACAACCTTCATCACATTTGGTATAAGTTAGAAAATTTGATAGGTCACCTATCATGTGTTAGGAATAACCACTATCCATGTACCATGTGACCTTGTTATCATTAAGGTGTTTATCCTAAAAATATAAAGTATATAGAGAAATTTTTTGGTAACCATGCTATTTTGGAACCAAATAGGTTTTCAAGAAAATTATTTGGTACTCAAATTTAATAAATTTATTGAAATTTTCTCTAGACAATAAAATTTTCATAACAGAATCTTTAGTAAACCCAAGATATTGAGAAAATCTAATAGAACATTCATTAGTCTAATGTTCATAAAACCTACACTTAAAGAATATAGAAAGAAAATTTCTAGCATAAATTTTAAAAGAATTATTCTTGTATAACTTAGGAACTTGTAGAATATAACCAAAACCATTTTTTTATTTAGTTTCATCATAGCCAAAATATTTTCATATTTTTGATTTCCTTGAACAATAATAGATAATTTATTTTAATTATACAAATTCTTTTTTAAGATTATCAATCTCTTTATGAACAAACTCAAAATAATTATAGATCTTACCATTAAAACATTAAGAGGAATTTATTATTTCTTCTTTAAGATAATCATTATCCATATTTACTTTTATACATTCCTTGATAAGCCTCTTATTTTCTTCTATCAGTTCATTATAAAACTCAATAACTCTAAAAATATATTTATGAAGAATTTTATTATTTTCATGTAACTCATCAAATACATTACTATCACTATCAAAATAATTTATAAAATCAAAATCCTTACACACCAATTTATTCTATAAAAAATGGTAATATGAATCTTTCTAACTTCCATATTCATCACTTGAATTAGATTCTTTAGTGAAACACCATCTATAATGATAATCACATTTAAATTCTTTCTTGTATTTTTTATCTCTTATTTGTTTATACTTTGGATAGTTAGGTTTGATACACCTATTATTTCTATAATTCATATCAGGTTACATCTTGTCTTTATGTAGTACCCTTATTTTATTTTTTTATCATTCTTTTTATCTTTACCTGGTCATTTATTATAATTTTTCTTTCACTTGATAATGTTATAAATACCATTGCTTATATTTTCATTTTTTTTCACATTCTTGTGCCTCAGATCTAGAAGTTATAGGAAAACATTTATATGAGATTTGAAATTGTTCAGTCCATGTTTCATTTGTGGCCAATATGTTAATATTTTTTTGTGTGGATGAAGTGGCTATTCTTGGAGAATTGTTATGGATTCAATTTATGGTATTGGATTTCATGCCTGGAAAATTCTATATATTAATTCTTGACGATTTTTGGACTTTTCTTACTGAAAAAGACACATTTCAAAGAGGACACATTTTTTATTACATTGTTTGAGAAGAAGAATAATTTGAGGAAGGCCAGGAAATTTTTTATCATTATATGAGGAATTCATAGAGAGCCATGTAAAATGTATTTTGAATTTTACATGAATAATCATTGAAAAGGAAGATGAAATGAAGTAGTATTTTGAGTTTTGGATTGGGATATATTTTAATAAATAGATCTTTCTATGTATGATTTATAACTGTGGCCTTATAAAAAATAAGGGCTAACCCATAGGACAACCTAGACCAGGCTCGACCAAGGGAACTTATGGGACCAGGAGGTCAACCGCACCCAAAAGAGCTGAGCCCAAGCTAGCTCTTAGATGGAAGGTGTATAGGGTGGACTATGTATATTCCCACCATTACATGCCTATGTAAAAGGAGTTATGGAGTGAGTTACCTAAGGAGAAAATGGGACAAGAAGGCCCATCGAGGTGAATCCCGTGAGTGTGTGAAGGGTGTGACGAGTGCTGACCCCCCATAGCCTGCTAGAACCAATTACAGAAGGCTCTGGAAAATAAATAAAGATAAAGACGAATGGAGGTTTTATTTAGTATGTGAACCTCACATTATTGTTCCTCTGTATTAATATTATACAAAAATAGATACAATCATCCAACAGAGATGATATTGATGTCTTTATTCAATTGGATGGTTGAGATAATACCCATCAGACTACTATTAATCTTTCATCAAAATATTATGTGTTATCTACTATGTTAATATAATATAAATTAAATGCTTTACTAATCATGAAGAAAATGGATTCTGTACATGATGATGTTACCAATCTCAGGGAAGAATACACAGTTGATGCTAAAACAAAAGAATTATTAAAGGATCAATCAAATTTCGTTAAAAAACAATAATGATGTAGAATCACTATGTTTTCTAAAATTATCAAGGCAATAAGAAAGAGTATAAAATTTTATATTGGCTAGAATAAACACGACCAAACTACTGACCCCAACAATTAAATGATCATTAGTCATGTTGAGGTCACAGTGATAATGAATGTGCCAATTGATATAGATTCATGGTTTCATGTACAACCTATAATGAAGGAATTCATTCGGGAAGATATTAAGGTAATGCTACAATATACTTTCAATATTTTACCAAAAAATTATATCATGAATTCTTGATTTACTTTTTATTATACCTTGTAGAGTTCATTTATTTTAGATGATTTTCATAAGAAATATTTCTTAATGGACATTGGAAAATCTCATAGAGGCTCCCAGACACTTATTACCAGGTTTCATCTTAGGGATGCTTAGGGGAAGTAAAGAACCACCCACCAGTTACTTATTAACACATTATAAAGAACGAAACATGGAATGCTTTCAACAACCATCATGATGATAAATCATTTCAGGTTCATTATAGTTGATAATATATCATTTTGAAATTATTTATTTTATCCAATATGATTCAAAATTGTTAATTTATTAATTGAAAATGAGTAATGAAAATAAACAATATACATCAAAACCAGTATACCCCTATTGTAAAGAAAGGATGGGATATGCTTCACTAGAGAAGAAAATGGTATGTATTTTAAATATATAATAATTTTTTTATGTAATATGAAACAACATATGTTCCATTTTTTATATGTAGATTTATGAATCAAAATATAAAGACACTTCCATCCCATTTCATGTTCTATGGAAGGAGGCCTGTGTAAATAAAGAGGGTAAACTAGTTGATGAAAATAAAAAAGAAGTATGGTAAACCTTTATAAGTATGACATGATAGTAATTCATTATGATTTATAATAGTATAACATAAAAATATCTATTTATGTTCAACCGCACATCAATCTGATACTCAATGTCGTTAGTATGACTTGAAGTGCATGTTTTCAATACAAAAGTGCCATTTTAGTTTAAAACACTCATCAAATAGAAAAAAATAAGAAAATGTTCTTCTATTATTTTCAAACATTAAAAAAATGATTGGTAATTTATTTTTAATGTATAGGAATTGAATACATGTCAATCTTAAACCTAATATGGTCTCTATGAATCGAAGTGCGTGTTTTTAATATAAAAGTTCTATTTTAGTTTAAAACGCATGACGCATCACCAAAATGGAGTAAATGAGCTCATATTATTTTCAAATTTTTGGAAAACAAACCTTAAATCATTTTTCATGTATAGGAATTGAACAGACACTAATATGATGCCTGATAGATCCAGTTTGACCCAAAATACATGTTTTCAATATAAAAGATTCATTTTAGTTTAAAATTCATCACACAGAAAAACCTGATAAAAAAGATTATATTATTTTAAAACATCAGTAAAGTGGTCCATAATTCATTTTTTGACATTTAAGAATTTACCACACATCAATCTAACACTTGATGTGGTCGGTATGACTCGAAGTGAATTTTTTCAATACAAAAGTATCAGTTTAGTTTAAAACATGCATCAAATAGCCAAAACCAAGAAAAAGAGCTTGGACTATTTTTAAATGTTATGAAAACTTTGATAATATATTTTTGACATTTAGGAATTTACTACATATAAATATGATACTTTATGTGGTTGGTATAACTTGAAGTGTGAGTTTTCAATATAAAAGTTCCATTTTAGTTTAAAATGTGCGTCACATTTCCAAAACTGAGAAAACGAGCTTGGATTTTTTTAAATATTTTTGTAAAATGTTCCATAATTCATTTTTCACATGTAGAAATTAACCTCATAATAATATGACATACGATGTGGTCGATATGACTCTAAATACGTGTTTTCATTATAAAAGTTTCATTTTAGATTAAAACACACATCAAATAGCTAAAACCAAGAAAAAGAGTCTAGATTATTTTCAAACATTATGGGAATGTTCTATAATTCATTTGTGACATGTAATAATTGAACACATATCAATCTAAATAACTATGTAACCAATATGAATCAAAGTGTATGTTTTCAATATAAAAGGGTCATTTTAGTTTCAAACACACGTCACTTGAAAAAATTGAGAAAAGGAGTTTGGATTTTTTTACAAAGTTTAAGAAAATGATAAATAATTCTTTTGTGACATGTTGGTTTTGAAAAAACATCAATATGACACCTAATGTGGTTGGTATGACTTGAAGTAAATGTTTTCAATAAATAAGTTTCATTTTTTAAACACGCTTCACAAAACCAAAACCGAGAAAAAAATATTAGATTGTTTTCAAAACTTATGAAAATGATCTGTAAATAATTTTTCAAATTTAGAAGTTTACCAAATTCCAATCTAAAACATGATGTGGTCATTATGACTTGAATTATGTTTTTTGAATATAAAATTGTCATTTTCATTTAAAACAGGTATCAAATAAGAAAAACTGAGTAAAATAGCTCAGATTGTTTTCAGAGTTGAGGGAAATGGTTCATAATTCACTTGGGATGTGTAAGAATCAACCAAACATCAGTCTAACACACATTGTTACCCATATGAATCGAAGTTTTTGTTTTCAATATAAATGTGCAATTTTAGTTTAAAATTAACATCATTAGATAAAATAGAGAAAAATATCTTATGTTGTTTTTGAAACTTTAGGAAAATGCTTGTTGATTCATTATTAAAGTATTGGAATCAGCTATATGTAAATTTGACACTTGATGTGGTTGGTGTGACTTTAATTGTGTGTTTTCAATTAGGAAGTTCCATTTTAGTCTAAAGCATGCTTCACATATCCAAAAATTATAAAATTAACATGGATTGTTTCCAAAAATTAGAAAAAAATCAATAATTAATTTTTCAAATGTAGGAATTGACAGTACACCAATCAAACACACAATGTGGTTGATGTGACCCAAAGTACATGTTTTCAATATAAAAGTGTCATATAAGTTTAAAACACACATCAAATAGATATATCCAAACAAAAAAGATCATATTATTTTCAAACATTAAGAAAATAGTACAAAGTTAATTGTTTACATTTAACAATTGATCACACATCAATCTGACATATGATGTGACTGATATGATTTGAGGTGGGAACTTTCAATATAAATGTTTCATTTTTGATTAAAACACACATCACTATCCAAAACTGAGAAAATGAGATCAAATATTTTTCAAACATTAGGAAAACAATCAATAATTAATTTGTGACATGTAGAAATTGACCTCACATCAATCTAACTCACGTTGTGATTGATGACTTGAAGTGTATGATTTCAATATATAAGTGCATTTTAGATTAAAACATGTATCACATACACAAAACAGAGCATAAAAATATTTGATTATTTTCAAATATTAGAAAAATGAACCATAATTAATTTTTCACCTCTAAGAATTGACCTCATGATAATATGGCACTTGGATTGGTTGGTATGACTAGAATTATGTGTTTTCAAGCGTCATTTTAGTTTAAAAGACACATCAAACAGACAAAACTAAGAAAATGAGCTCGGATTATTCTCAAACATTAGGAATATTTTCCATAATTCATATGATATGTGTAAGAATAAACCTCACATAAATTTTACACATGATGTGATTAATATTACTCAATTTTTTTCCAATATAAAGGTGTCATTTTAGTTTAAAAAGCACATCACTATCCACAACTAAGAAAATGAGCTCAGATTGTATTCATATTTTAGAAAAATGATACATAATTAATTTACGATGTGTAGAAATTGACCACAGATCAATATAGAACATGATGTCATTAGTATTACTCAAAGTGAGTGTTTTGAATATATAAGTTCCATTTTAGTTTAAAATGGGCATCACGCAGGATAAATTCTGAATAACAAGCTCATAATGTTTTCTTATCATTTTATCAGCTATTTATTAATTAATTTCTTCATAATTTTAATCTAATACTTATTTAGTGACTTTTCATAGAGATGATTCTCAAATATGAATAACAAATAATGTGATAGTTTAAGGCTGGTTATTAAAAAGTATGGGCTCTTGAATTGTCTCACATCCATAGTGAGTTTTTTATCACCAAAAAATATAAACCAATTCAAGTGAACCTTATTTTGAGAATAATAATAAATGGTGTGATGTGTATAAATAAAATGCAGAACAATATTATACACAGTGTTCCTAGTATAACTAAAAGTGAATGTTTTTAGTTTATAATTTTCAAATTTTGTTTAATTTATTTCTTTATAGTACTACTGACATAAGAACTCTTTTCTTAAATAGAATCATTCATTTTCTTGAACTGGGGTGTTTTATTTGATAACTAATAGAATGAATGGGGGTCAGGGGAAAAAAAATAAAGGATCATTGATGTTTTTTAATGTCTGTGATAAATCATATTTTCTCATGTAATTGTACAGACCAATGTTTGAAATGTCTATAATATAGTTTAGTTTTCTTATAGTAGTTTTGTAAATTTTATTTCAATTAAATTCTATATTTTTTTCATTACTCCTTGTTTTTTCTGTTGGAGTTTGATATAGTTTTGAATGAAAACTACAACAATATGCCCCTTTTTCAGAACATTTATAGAACTGATAAAGGCCTAGGGATTTTAAGGATACTCTGATTGTCAATGTTTTTTTTTTCACTGGAGAAGCTCCATTATATCTCTGTTAATGGAATTATGTGTAATATCTCCCCACTATAAATATGTTTTTTATTATTTATAAGAGCCTATTTGAGTCTTATCAGTAACCTAACAACCACATACCACTATACAAACAATGTGTCAGAAATCAAAATATTCAAAATTAAAAATTAAAAATTCAAAACCAAACCGTATCATCTCCATTACTGATCCTCACTCCATCTACATCACACTCCCACCATCCGTAACACATACATATGGTCCATTAATATATCATCATGTGAAAACATCATTCTAATAGTTTCTGTTGAGACCCACCGAAGAGAGAATCATCACTGTCGAGACTCAAATTCTCATAATCATCACCAGGTCAAAGAAACTGAGCCACCGAGATAACAGAAAACAGAATGGGACAAGAACCTCCATAGGAAACAAAACCTAAGGCTCCAGTTGCCTTAGCACCAAACCAAAAGACACTAATGAAATCCAAAACACCCACAAGAACCCTCCAACATTGCCAAGAATCGACCCTCGCCTTCACAGGGAGAAAAAGATCCTCGTGAAACCAATGATCCTCACAAGGAGCCCTTTTAGAAGACATCAACCACACCACTGATGATGACCAAGACAACTGACACCTAAAACACTAAAGAGAACAAAGAACCAAACAACGAGTATAAACCTCAACACTTAAAGAAGGCTGGGAGTGAAACATTGGAGGGGAACGTCATGGACACCCAACCACATGGCCCAAAACCCATGAGTATCAGTCGCTTAAAATATGACCTGGAGAGGAGTGATGGAATGCTAGGTCAGAGCAAGGCTGAGGTGCTTGAGTAAGAATAATGAAGAAGAAAACCAAAAGTAATAGGTAATAAAACCCAATAAAAAACCAATTCAAAGAGAGAGTAAGGGGAGACTGGGGTTTAGAACCCTAGAGAAAAAAGATGAAGATGCCTTGAAGATCCATGACCACCGAGCCATTAAGCCCAAAACCTCAAGAATACAACACTCCCGAACTGACCTAGAGAGGAACAAAGGACCTTGAGGTCAAAGTGAGGAGCGGAAGCTTGGGAAATGGCGTAGTGCCTTCATCAAATCAGACCAACCTTGATATCGAGGATACATGTAAAAGAGAAGAAGAAAGAGAAGAGAGGGGATTTAGGAGGAACCCTAGAAACAAGGCGAGAGCCGATTCTACACCGATTAAAATGAGGAAAAAACACTAAAATATCTCCATCGAGAAGACCATTGAAGAGAAAGGCCAAAGAGGACGGAGGATGAGGGAAAAAGCATCGTTCCTAGAAGACTCTTGAAACCCCAGATGAGGGAGAGAGTAAAGGGTGAGAGTGGAGGACCGAGCGAGTGATGATACATCTACATGTGTACAATTTTCCCAACACATGGAGTATCTATTCTAATTAGTCAGTTTGATTGATCATGGGTATAAAAGGATGTGCACCAAAAAGGGGAGAAAAAGAAAGGGGGGAAGAGAAGATAAATGGGATGAGAAAACCAAAATGTGGGATACTAGAATGATTTTATAAGGATACTTAATTGGTCCCCTATAAATGGTCCCAAAATTTGGTCTCTCCCAATTTTACCCAAGTTTAGGGTTGAAACAGTCACTTGTAGTACAACTTGGGTTTCCAAATCCTCAATGACCTAAGAATAGACCTAAAGAGACATGAATTATATGAGGGTATATTTGGAAATGAATTGGATAACTTTGGATTGATTTTATATGGCTTAATAGGGAACTAAAATACCTAAGTTAATTCAATTTGAAAGAATGAGTTGATTCTAGGTTATTTCTAGGGGTGGATTGGATGAATATCTTTTTAGACCATTTTAATTCATTACATTTGAGATGGGTTCATTCAATGAAGTCAAATCACCCTCATCACTTACTAGTTTAATGCCAGTACAACCTAATATGAATCACCTATACACATAGAGGATTATTATCATGGGAAATCCAAGGCAGATAATCTTATTATCACTAATAATACATGGTGTTAAAATTCAATAATATTGAGGATGTAAGTAGTCATCAAATGTAATTCTTAATAAAAAGAAATGAATTGATGTTAATTGAGAAAGAAATAACATCTAAACCAACCCCTTGAAACTTTCTTTAGATAAACCCATAATAGGGTTAGCCCTACATAGATGAAATTTGATAAATTGAATATAGAAGTTGACTTATATAGGTTTAATTAAAGAAGAAAAACAATGAAATAACAATCACTCCACTATTGTGTGATGAATTGAACAAGTATTTCTATGAATAAGTTCCCACCTCGAGAAATTTCTATCAACATAATATAAAGAATAATATAATAAGATAAAAATAATAACTATTATTAATAAATCAAGGTAAATTAGAATAATGTACATGGGAATGACTAATATTATAAAGGCAATGTGGTAGCATAACATTACAACGAACCTCCAAAAAAATTCCTCCCAAATCCTTCTATACCACTCCCTTAAATGGGAATTTTGGAAGACTTGGGTTGATAATCCAATAGTATAAGTCACTTAAATTAATGAGGATAGGTATAGGTGGGTGTAAAGTTAATGAAGAGTGGAATTTTCCAACCTTGAAAAAAATGGATCCATCTTGCATCAACTCAACAGACGTGCCAAAAAGAGCTTTTATATGGACTAATTTGTGTGGGTAATAAAATAATAAATTTAATCTCTATATTTAGTCTAACATTTTTCCAAATTTCAACCCATTTGGCCTCATATCTGTAGATTTAAATGTTGGGATGTTATTCTGAGCCACTGAATCTGGGGAAAAATTTTATCTTCCAATTGGGATTCCTAAATCAACCCATAAAATTCAGAATTAGCTCGGTAAAGTATTTAATTAGTTTTTAACCAAGTTTTCTTAGATCTTTAGTTAAAATTTAAGTTTCATTGGGCATGCAACATGTCCTATACAAACATTTAATTGGGTTGCAGTCCAGTTCACTTTACCTAGAATTTTATGGATTCAAGGCCCACTTTGGTCATCATCCCAAATGAATATCATATATCTCCAAAAGTAAAGTGTGTTCCTCATATCATGTGAGGCCTGAAAATGAAATATAAACTTAAAATCAAAACTAGTGGGTGTTTTTGAGGTGTTAAAAAAATATACCAAGTAATAGTTCATTTTATAAATTAATTGAGAACATGATTAGAAAAGACATTCAAATTGTAAAATGAACTAGTAAAAGTATTTATGAACATTGAATCACATGAAAATTATAATATAAACAATGAATACTATACTATTTTAGTGTATAATCAAGAATGTTCTAGGTAATAATGATATAAGATTATACATCATTCTTCCAAATCACCATAAAATCCTCTATGAGTCATGTTCTTGTAGAAATAAATTTACAAAAATGAAACAAAAGTAACAAAAATATTCAAAAATAATGAATCAATAAAGAAATAAATTACATGTATATTTATATACTCACAATATAATAGCACAAATGAAATTTATTTAATAGGATGAATGATTATAAAGTTCTTCTTACTTCAATATTTTCGAAGACCAATGTCAATTTCAGCATCCATGTCCCAGGGGATATAAGTGATGACCATCCTAAATAATTGATCAGATAAAAGGTCCATGAAGTATAAGTACAACTAAAACAATAATTTCATGTTTGGTATAAATTAATTTGGTATTGGGAAATGGAAATGATTGAAGAATCCTTTGAGTAAATGTGCACCAATTCTAGAAGAATAATACTGCCATACAGTAAAATAAAATGAATTTGTATTTTTTTAGAATGAAAAATTTATTAAAATTAAATATCAACTCAAATAAACTTTCAATTAAAACATAAACTCCAATAAATATACCAAAATAATTATAAAACATTTCCAAATGAAAATTCAGATGGAACACCCTTGCTGCTTATAAATATCAAAGACAATACGATCTTTAATTTATTCATATTTTTTCTCCACACTACTACACATTATTAAAAATATGTAAAAAACAAATAGAACCAAAAAAATAAACATAATTTCTAAATAAAACCACCAATACTAGTGGGGAAAAATATTTTTTAGTAAATAATTTCAATTTTTTTTTTGTTTTTATTATTTTAATTTTTTTATATATCTTATTCAAGTGGTCTTTTTTTCTGAAATTTAAGTGAGTGTGTTTTCAGACACTTTTAACATCACTATGAGAGTTCAATATTTAATTTTATCATTACATCATAAATGTTTTTATCTGGTAATAAAACTGTTTTTTCATAGGTTAGTAGCTCACCACAAGCTACTTGATCACTGCCACATAAAAAAATCATAAACACACAAGTTACTTTCACACAACCACATAAGGAACATATCAAAGAAACAAGGATTAAATCAAACTTATTATGATTGTAATCATAGATATAATATAACATAGATATTTTGATAATTTTTTTTTTGGAATGTAACTATATTTAGAATGATAAGACAAAACATAAGTAAAATAAAATCTAAATAAACACACAATTAGGTTTTTTATATAAATAGTTTGGAAAAATCATATAAATTTAGAAACTATAAATGAATAATCTTCACATAAATTTAATTATTAATTTCATGATAAAAAATCATGAAATGTATACTGAAAAATAAATAATTAATTATTGAACTGGCCTTTTTAATATTTGGTTCCATGTTGTGCCTTTTCATCCACTTCCTATTTTAAAATCTAACCTACAATTTTTTTAATATTAACAAAAACACTTTGAGACATCTATTACATTACACTATTAACTTTAGAAATATTTTCATGCCTAAAAAACCCCCATTATGAATTTATATATATCCATGGATTGGGTTGATAACATTTTTTTAATAAATCATTGAAGTTATCACATGCAAAATCCATCTGGTGAATGGTTTATCTTCTCAACATGTTGTAAGAGTAAATTGTATGAGAGAATCATGACTCTACTAATTTTTCCACATCCTTAATATGTGGGTTTAGTTTCATGAATCTAGATAAGGAACCAATTAGGTATCCAAGAATTATAATATATGACGAAGTTTCATTTTTCATAATTCAACTCATGTCATATAATGTTTTTCACTCTTTAAAGTGAAAAATAGAAATGTATTCCCCCTAAAGCAATAAATGTTGGATATTAATTTATAAAACTCAAATATTAAATTAAGAACTTCACCACACTCTTACATTAAGAACATAAACATTATAATTTCATCATAAAACTAAATATTATGATGAAATTTATTTTATTTCACTTCTTTTAACATATTCAACGTTGTTTCCTTTTTATGAAGTTTTTAATGTCCAATAATCATGGTGTTATACTATTTATTGTTATTGGTTACCCCATGGTCAAACTGGAAAAAATGGTTAGATCATTGATGATTTGACTAATAATTATATAACTCTGTAACAACATAATAACATAGATAAAATTAGGTTGAATCCCACTACCAAATATCACCTAAAATACATCTAATTCAATCTCGAGTCTTTGTACATGTTGATCACGGTTAATAGAAATATTGTAATCTTGATATAAAGGATCGTGTTAGGATTGATATAGATTTATAAAGTGGAAAAACTACTTTCTTTATCCTCTATGTGACATAAATATATAGTCACATCTCTCAATAATTCCATGGTAGGGTAATAATCATTCTCTTGTATTTAATTTAAAAGTTCTACAATAATGTTTCCCTAATAAGAAAAATAGAAAACATGTATTAAGTCAACATAGATGGTTTTATAAACAACATTTTTAATTTGATTAAATTTATCATGGATAAAATATACACCTTATAATATACTAGTTCTATATAAGGTAGAAATAAACAAGTTGTAAATTGATGGAACATGATTGAAATTTTTCTCGAGAGCTACCAGAATGAGATTCTCCATTTCATCAAGTATTTACACTTGGAAAAGGGTGTCTACAATAATTGGGAAGCTCCTCTTACCATTGAAATAACTAGAAATAACTATGATAAACATACCTTGAAAATATAATAATCTTAATCAATACTTCTATACAAAATACTTAACTTTTTATATAAAGGGAATATCTTTTAGTAAAGTTACATTTTATATTGGTAATACATTTTTCAAATTGAGATGTTCTTATCACTAAGTTGTTGATAAAAACCCTGTCACTAAATTTTATTGTGAAAGATAAAATAGTTCTGTTTCAATTATAATAACACCAATAGATAATATATATGTTGGTAAAGATTTTGACAAGCATATTCATATGAAGAATTTATGTTTTTATAATATTATTAACTTTTGTAAACAATATCAACAATTAATATCTGTTTATAAATTATATTTCAAATAAAATATCATGTGTGGGTATTCCTATATTTGTTGCTAAAAGTTCATATTTTATTTATTGACCTAATTATATATAATATATCTATTATATTTATTATATAATAATTATAAAATTATATTATATGAAACTACAACATAAAAGGGATTTTACTATATATATAAAAGTTGGTTTTCCTAGATACCATGTATATCCTTCAGAGTTCATGAATTCTTGCTCATTCTCTCACCCCATCTTCACTACCCCTTCCCCCATCTGCTCCCTAACTCCCCACTCCTCCACCTCCCTCTTGAGTCCCCTCTCCACCATAACATACCTCACATACTCCCTCAATTCCCCCTCCACCACCAACTCTGCCTACACCTCCACCTCTTTCTTCCAACCTCATCCCCAACGCCTCCTCATAGTGGGGTCTTCGCATCCTCACATCCATGTGTATGCTGTATTATTCACTTTAATAAAGGGTTTGTTTCACAATATTTTATTTCATAATCACCTTTTCAACATACAAGTTTATCTCCCATTCATGGCCTCTCATTGTTGTATTCCCTTCGAGCTGCAAAAATCTCTCGTTCGTCTTCAGCTCCCCAACTCATGGATGAAAATCATCACTTTTCCATGGTAATTTTTTATTTTAGAAATAACTACTTATCGATAAATTATCCAATATTTTAATCATTTTTTACTTTGATTATTGAACCTCATCCATAGAAACCTATTGCTCATCCCCACAAGAGGTTCTCTTCAAATCCCCATATACCTAATTTTATTTTGATTCTTCCTTATACAGTCTTCCCCCTTTGTTCATAGGTTTATTTTATAGTTCTCTTATATTATGAATCAATTTTTTCAATGATAATTTTTTATCACTAATTTAATTATGATTCTATGTTCTATAGTTTTCCCTCTTTTATAATGCTGATTTTTTAACCCTGATTTTATTCTAGTTATAAGTTCTATTTTTATTTTTTCATTTCCCCCTTGCCCCCATAAAATCTCTTAAGACCATTGATCCTATTTGATATTACATATCATACATAATAGGGATGCACTTCTATAAACAACTACATATCTTTGCATGTGGTAGTACCTATTAATTTTGTTTTACCCTGATTTTTCATTATATTCGTTTTCATAAATAGAATTGTTTACTTTTTTGCGTTTCTATTTTCTCTGTAAGTGATTACTACATTGAATTTCTCTTGAATATAGGTTCACTGTAGAATGTTACAATATTAACTCTCTAAAATTTCATTTTATATAATTTTTTATATATATCCCCTTTATTATTGATGTTATGTATTATCAAAATGATTATTTTCAATGTTATAGGCTTCAAAAATTCATTTTTAGCTGTTTGAAGCAACTTCTATAGATTTTAACTAAATCGCTAATTATAATTTTTTTCTTAATTTTTTTCAGGTTCTTTTTTATGTAGATTCAAAATTCACATAAATGAACTAAGAAACATAGAAATTTTAGTAGTAAGACCTATGTTACATGCCTATTTTCTCCACTCTGTTTTTATACATTTAAAATCTGAGAGGAATATTTATTATATTTACATTAATGTTGTTAGTTTTTTTATATTATGTTTCATATTACATATTTTTAGAATCTATATTAGTGTTTTATATTGCATATCAGTTTGTATATATATTTTTATAATATATATATTTTTAGACATATAAGTTGTACATATTTCAATAGAATTCGTTTTGGTTTTGCACATTACCTTAAAGTATTAGTTTTGAGTCAATATATTTTTTATATGCATATTATAATTCCTAGGGTGTGTCCATTTCAGAAATAGTTCATTCAATTTAATTAATTATTTTATTATATAGATGCTTCAAATTTTCCAATATGGTAAATTCAAAGCTCCAAGAGTTAGTATTATGAATCATGAAACAATTACTCTGATTCAAAAGTTAAACTTCCCTCTTCACTATTTCCCTTTTTACCTTGAAAGTTCAATTTCCCTCTCCCACAGACTCATAGGTTTAGTTTACCTTTTTCCTAGATGTTATTATATAATATATACGAGACCTTTATAATAAAAAATGATTTTATATTCTATGATATAGTGGTTTCTGAATTAAATATGGTTTTTTTCAAATTTGATATATTTTTCATTGATTAATAACCTAAAATAGTTTCTAACATCTGATATGTTCTGAAAAAAACTTGTTATTAATATTTAGAATTTTTTTTTCTGTCTAAATCTACTAAATTTAAATATTTAAAATGCTCTTTAGAATATACATTATTATTTTAGAATATTATTTTGATATGAATGATGTTTAACAAAATTATTTCGAATGTATTATATAATAATTTATGTATAAATTTGATTGATTGGTGTTTCGTAATCCATTTTGGATGATGTTGGGTTGAATGCTAGCGGCCCATACTAAGCACCAGGCCACAAATCTTGTGGGTCTAACTCTACGGTGAGAATGTTGGGGGTTCCAGGGGAAATTCACCCTTGCTCAGGGGGTCTGGGGGTTTTTAGGCCCCCTACCCAAATTTTGAGAAACTTTAGAAACTCTGATAGACTATAGAAGAGATAACTGGATGACACCGACAAGGAAAAATAGCAGTGTAGACTTTGGCATGACTAATAAACAAACTTAGACTTTGGAGACATTGGTACTGTAATGTTATAGAGATATTGTCACCAGACACTATAAAATATTGGGCTTGGGTGGCTATAGAACTATAGTAGTGAAGAATTCTAACCACCTTTCACTGTAGAACAATGGACTTTCTGTTCAATTAGTGGAATAGTTCTTTGTCGTATTTTTTAGCTCATTTTGAGCTAGGGTTTCTGGGTGTGAAAATATGATATTATCCTTATAATTCGTGCCCCCAAATATTGTGATATTTCTACCATTCCTTGGATATAGGTATTATTAAAAAAGTCAGGTAGAATATGTATGGATATCATTTTTTGGGTTGTTACACTTCTTATATTATGGAAGCTTTCAGACTTATAAAACCAGACATTTTTTATTCTCTAACAAGAATTTAGTTGTTCCAGACAAAAATATAATTTTTATATAAGCTTTCTCAAATTAATGGCAAGTTTATCAGGATAGTCTTATTTCATTTAATCATCCCAACATTATTATGAAATATTGAAAACTCCCTCCTCATGATATACTCAATATCATGGATCATTGCTTCCTTCACTTCCACTTTTGGGAGTTTGTCTCAATTTTTTTGGAGCTGCTTCCTCCCATACATCATGGAATTAAATATACATGTAAGTGGGTTTTTAAAATTTTCACCCAATTTTAAATTTCTGGTTCTAAATATTCTAAAAATATTTTTATTTCATATCTATTTAAGAAACTGGTATGAAATCATTTTTGTTTTTCACAGTCTTATTTTTTACATTAAAATTATATATATATATGATTATTTTACTATATTGATCACAATATGTTCTATACACCATTTCAAATAGTTTTCTTTCTATTTTTTTATCTAGACTGTATCCAATTCTAAATTGAATATCAAATGCTCATTGTATCTTATAACTTGTTAAAGAGAAACGAGTTTTATAAATATCATTCTATCAAAAAATAAACCATTCTAATAATGAATATTTATGGAAGCATTTAATAATTTCCCCATAAGGTATGATTAAAACCAATGGATTTTATCATATATGGGAAATAATTTTGAAATGTATTTTAAAAATATTTCTGAAGGAAAATATCCTTTCTCATTTAGAATTTTTTTCCAAATATAAAACATTTTGAAAACTATTTTCATGAAAATAAACTGAAAAACTTATAAATAAATATTTTATTTTTTTGAAAACCTTTTCCTTTAAAAACTTCTGGAAAAATTATAATTAAATATTGAAAATGTTTTGAAAACCATTTATTTAAAAATACTTTGAAAACATATAAAGAAAGCTTGAAAATGTTTTGAAAACCATTTCTTTGAAAATAATTTCATACTTTTAAAGAAAATTTGAATTTTTTTTGAAAACCTTTTCACTGGAAAACTTATGAAAGAATCTTGAAAATTTTTTGAAAACCCTTTTTCCCTTAAAACTTATAAAATAAGCGTGAAACAATTTTGAAAACCATTTTATAGAAAAATAATTTAAAACAAAATATTTTTAGTATATTAGAAAAACATTTTATTTTAAAAAATAACCGTTTAATATTTTAAAGGAATCTTCAATGGAATGACGGTTATGATGACAGGTTAATCCGTACATGCCGAACATTCCTTTTGCATCGTAAAAAGTTTAGAAAAGTGCCTCGACCGGAAAATGACAAGAATATACCTTTTTGAAAACTCTTTTATTTAAAAAAGGTATAACATGGGTAAAAAATTTAATTTAAATACCAAAGGATAATAGTAGAATATATTTGGAACCCTTTTAGAAAAAATGGTTTTAAAGGAACGTATATTTCCGACTGAAGAGAGAGGTCAATTCAGACTTTATTAAAACACTTTCTTGACTATATTATGTACCAAAGAGTGAAAATATGGTACCATTACATGGATATAAAATTAATAGACAGATTTTAATAATATTCTTGAGATTTATTGAGGGGTGTATCATAATATTTCATCAATGAAATCATAATCATAAACAATCTCGATAAACTATGAGATTGTTTCAATAAACTCTCAACACTTGGTAACATTGAATTATACTCCCCATGTAAGAAAATTAAATTGAGTGAAGCTAAAAATATCATTAAAATAAGTGGATTCATGATATAAAATTTCAAAAGGCAGTATATACACCTTGAAAAGAATGTTGGTGTTTGACAAAACATGTGTCTCAAAGAAGGAAAATTGAGACAAAACTGTCTTACCGATTTTGTAACTTTTGAAACATTAGCCCCATGAAAGAAAGATCATAGAATGGATATTTAAATTCACATATATTTAATAATAATATTAAAATAATAAATTCATAGGAATTATAAACACCACTCAAATTAAATGAGCATCGAATAAGACACGAATCTCACGAAAATAAAGTGAGATGAAATTCCCTTACCTTATGTCTTGAATCTCTTCGTACTCATACAAACCTCCTATATAATAAATAAAAACTTTATATATATATATATATATATATAATAACCACATTCTTATATCTAAAACCATAATTGTTTTGATCATGATTTTATATTACCTGCTTGTTTACAATTTTATGTTAAGGTTTCAATTCAGGTAATATCTACTTTGTTTTTTGCATGTGTCTTAATTTGTTATATCTTTCGTACATATACTTATATCATGATTAACAGAAAAAAAATGATATAAATATAAATTAAATTCAGTATATTTTTATTATAATAATACTTATAATATTTATGTATGAAATAGAGTGCACCGTTCATGGAGGCAGTAGGTCGTACGAACGCATGAATGTAGTTTCTGTTTTATTGTCATATTGAGAGAAAATAAATAAATTAAATATATGTATATATGTTTATAATATAATTAAAGTAGAATTATTATGTAATATATATAATATAAGTTCAAAAAATTCATCTTTAATACATTCCATGTAGTATGTGAATGAATCACATCGATTTGAGGGGACAACAATCCACACTTCCTCAAACAAAATTATCGTATTTACACAAAATGGAAAGTATAAAGATATGGGTTGTATAATAATTTCAGAAGATTAAACAAATTTTATTTATCCTATATATCATATATATATCCTTTCCAACAAAATTCCCAACCACGAAAGGGGTTAAAGGAAAAATGAACAATCATCATTTCATGAGGCGGTAGTTCGTCGTACACATAAACAGTATGTTTGTTAACCATTAGATGGTAGTGTGTGTCTTTTTAGGTCGAAACATTATTATAATAACATATCAATATATTAAGGACAATATTTTTATTATATAATCATGGAATAATGAGAGTTGAGGGGGTGGATAAAGAAAATAAATGAAATGATCTTGAGGAAATATGTTAACTCTTTTTTGGAAACTCCTTTTGGTTTGTACCAATAGGATTCCTTGGATTCATTTATGCCCAATGTGAGGATTATAGGTTTAGGTAAGGTATTTTTTAGGAGATATTTGGGTATATATTAGTTTTTCCAAAGTTTCTTGATATGTGTGAGGATGTGGTAGGAGAGGAGGCCTTTTTATAGTGGAGGAGGAGTGACACTCTTGTAAATATTTGGAAAAGGAATTCCACCCATGTTTTCCCCATTAGATGTGGATCAAATAATGGTCCAAAGTTGATAAAATAGAGGATAGGGTAGAAATATTACTATAAATCAGTTTTTGGACAAGTTTATAGGTCAGTTTTGATCTTAAGTTGAATGATTGGTCCTTTATTAAGTTAACTTTTCTCTTAATCATTGTAATTAATTTTAATTACATTCACTAATATTTTTCGTCAAAAACTAATTTGAACAAATTAGACATTAGAAATTATTATTATTACAAATATTGAATCAAAGTTTCAAAATTACAATCACATAATTGGCTGAAATTAATTTAAACTTAGTCCCGTAGATGGGATGACAATACAGGTTTTTAATGTAAAAACATTCAAAAGTTTACTATGTTTTTATAGTAAATTTCAATGTTAAATTGATTCCAATGAACTAAATTAAATTAATTTATAAAAAATTTATATAATTAAACTTTTAAAATAATTTAATATATAATTTATCCTTATAAATAAATTTGATGAAAAAGTAGTTTTGAAGTAAAATTTTGTATTTTTCACTATTCATTAAAAAATAAAACTTCATAGAAAAATACAAAAAAGTTACCCTAACCTAATTTTTAAGTTTATATTTTAAATATTAAGTTTATTTTGACATTTTATATTTATAAAACTTCCAAAATTTAAATTTAAAATAGGTTCTCCATGAAAAGGTGGTAAAAATGATTTTTTAAAAATATAGGTTTTATTTGTAATATTGGGTTTGCTATCATATTATGCATATAAAATCAATTGGATGAATATAAAAAATATATTTTTTAATATATAATATATAAATTCAATTAATATCATTCACTATTAGTAATTAATTTAAATTATTATTACAAATAATCTTTTCACATAAAAATAGTCTTTTATAAAAGCATTCCCTATATATTCAGTTGGTTTCTATATTATTTTCTAATTAATAGGTAACCAAAGAATTCAAATATCTATATTAATAATTTAGTAAATACTATAATATTCAATTTAAGGTCTATTTTATATCTTATTAAATAATAATATTTTATTATGAATTATTGTTCGGTAACACTTGGTCTTGCGTGTTACACAAGCCACTATGGAATGTCAGTATTGTGTGTAACATAAGCTAACAATGATGTTCAGTGTAGAGAAATATATAATTTATGTTGAGTATAGTACATGATTAACTTGCCTTTTTATATAATTAAAGTGATTCATAGTGCTTTAATTTAAAATAAACTATTTTCTATGATGTGTGAAATGGAAAATATCAAAAGGATTAAATTAATTTGAAAAAAAATCACAAAATCTCAGGGTGTTACATTATAATCCCCTTAAAAATAATTTCATCCTTGAAATTAATTTGGGTTATAAAAGGTTTAATAATTTAATGTTTTTTTCATAGAAAACCACATCGTAAAGATTAACACTAAAAATTATTTTAAAAAAAGAAAGCCAGAACCATAACGGTTAGCCAAAGTAACTCATAACTAGATTCCCACATAGGTGAACATAGGTGGAAAGTGAAAACATGGACATGGAAGATAAATCTAACCATTATGTTCTGATGAAGTTTGATATAGATCATGGTTAGGATAAAGTTAACAATCACAAATCCATAAATCTACAATGATCTGAGGGGCCATTTGATTCCTAGAAAACAAAGGTACTATGATAATTTTTTGGGGTTAAAGATAATTTTTTCCTAAAGTTGAAGAATTTTAATGAAAATATATACTTACATGATTTCAAGAAAAATATACCCTTCATTACACCTTTATCAACTTCCACTTCATCTCTCATTCCAATAAATGAAGGTGATTTTTTCATTCCTAGAGAATTTGTAGATCATGATATCCACGAGAGTCATCCCATCTATTTTTATACAATATCAATTCAATGTTGTTAAAACAAGTAATATAATATACATGAATCATTATGTGTTGAGATAATACTTTATTCTCATAAAATTCATATGAATATTAACTTTGAATTTCAATAAATGGTTATCCTTATTACAATTATTAAATATGAAAATTCAAAACATTAGAACGAAAGTATCAAAATCATCTTAACATTTATTCCCTACATATCAAAAATTAGCCCTAGTTTATCACATTACAAACATGTGAATACCATCATCAATTATTCTCTTAAAACATGGTAATGACCCAAATTACCATAAATCATTATTGAAAATATGAATTTTTCCTTATTCCAAAGTCTATTGGATATATTCCTTAAATACAAAAATGTTGTAAACTTTATCAATGATAGCATAACCACTTTTAAAAATGTCCTTAATTAGTTATAAGGTAATCAATACCGTCCAATTATCTTATTCATATCCCACATATCTTTATCCAACCAACATTATCTTTAAATGAGGAAAATATTAAGGGTTATCTTCCCTTAGTCAAAATATCACCTTGTCATTAAATCACTTTTCTAGTCTATCTGTAAAATTCAACACAATATTTTAAATCCTTAGCGAAAAACATAAACCAGAAAATCCATGTATACATCACCATTCATATAACATAATTCTTGAATCAAAATATACAAAAAATTTGATTATTTTACTTCATCCATAACCTATAAGATGGATAACTCATCCTATTACATACTACCTCTTTCCATTCAAATTTCATCTATAGTCTCATCATCATCAGCAACATAACCATTACTCATATCACCTTGCTAATTTATTTAGGATCTTACAACTAGGGACATTGATTTACATAATGACCATTCATTTAACACTTAAAACATTTAACCTTTAATTATGTATTAGGGAGGCCAATAATCCCATACACTTCATTAACTGAACTCTTCAATTTTCTTTTGTAGTCACTTGATTTGTGTAATTATTTTCCACAGTTAAAACACCTTCTTATTCATCTAATACATCCACTTAGGTGATTCTTTCCACATTCATGACACAAAGGAAACTGAATCTTCTTTCTTCCATGGTATCCATTTCCTAAAATCTTAGTGAACTCCTTCTTTCTCTTCCTTGGTGAGTCTGACAGTTGGTTAAGGTGTACATTGTTAATCATGATCCATGAAAACTAACTAGGAATGATCACAACAACCTTCACTCCAGTGATCATCCAATTTAACTTATCTTCAGCAAATTTTTTATCACGTTTAACATTAACCCAGTTACTTTTGGTTCCCACCATTGACTAAAACCCGAAAGTATAGTGTGAGTAATTCCTATAATAGTGGAAAATAGTGTAATCACAAAAAATAATTACATATAGGATTCATAAATTATGAATCCTTCCTTAAACAATGACACCTGAGGTTTATCCTAGGTTATTCATAGCCAACTTCTATTTAAATCCTTCATGATAGTTCGTGAAGAGTTTGGGAATCACCAAAGCATATCCCCCAGGAGTGCCAATCCAGGTGTGTAACAAGACTCATTGTCATGTACCAGGTTATGCTGAGTCAGGCCCGATATACCTTGTTGGAGGTGTTAATCCTAGGTACATATGTGCTAGATCCACATCCACTTTTAGTATCTAGATAGGGATTTATTTCTTGGAAACCACTCTATCTATCCTTTATAAAAATTCTATTATATTATCCTAAATATTAACTCATCCTAATTTTTATCCTTAGAGACATCCATAGACATATCCTTATAAATATACCTAGGGATCTAACTAAATTTTTCTCATCATATTTTCCAAAGTTTGACTAAACCTTCACTCTGATACCAACTACAACGACCTAGTCTAAACATACATAGAAATATAACTTTTAAGGAATATTTAAAACATTATAAAAATAGATGCCCAAATACTGTAATGGTTTTGTGCCTTAGGAAACATAGAAACATAAACATTTTTACATGAGTGAGCTACCTTATATCCCACTAGGTTCTACAAGAATATAACCCTTCCTATTCATATCATAGAATAAATACATCTTCATAACATGGGGAAGGAAACATAAAAAGGGGTGAGCTTAGATACTCAGTAAGGATAAATAAGGGAGACATGTAATCATAAACAAGAGAATAGGTGTATGAGAACATGATCATAACATTATAACATCAAACCCTACATATCCAAGATCATAAAATTGAATCAAGGAATAAATCTTGGAAGTTCTTAAGACATGAATCATAATAAACTAAATAACATAAGCCATGAAATCATAACATGGAATAAGAAATAAAATTGTGAAAAACACATAAACACATAAAATTATGTCCATAGGAGTCAAGACATTACTTCCATGTCCATATTAGAATAATGGGTTCACTACCCATAACATCTTGGCAGTCATTTTTCACTCTCGTGGCTATATTAAGAGCATGATTTCACTCTTAATACCATCTTGGTAGTCATAGTTCACTTTTATGGCCATATTTTTAGTCAAGGTTCACTTATAAGACCATCTTAGTCTATCTCATGTGATATAAATCTTTATGAAATGCATTGGAGGGAGATATAGGTCCCAACCATCTCATCATAAAATAATATATACATGTGCCACAAAATAATTAAAAATCATATCATAAACCATGAAATTAAATGGGTATAAAAAAATGTAATAATATCATAACCTATGGAAAAATCTAAAGGTTTTATAATCACATCATCAAAACCATAACCCATGAAATGAAGTGGTTTTAAAAGAATATAACTCATGAAATAGAAATGGGTTTCATTAACATCATTCCATCAAATCATAAACCATTCAAAGAAAGAATATGGATGGAACCATTGAATCATTTCCTTATAAAGGCACGAGTAACACCAATGAATGTCATTTTAGACGAGAAATAATAATAAAAAATATTTTAAAAGCATTTCTTGTGGAAAATATCCTATATTATTTGGAAAATATTTTTTAAAACATAAAACTTTTTGAAAACCATTTTCATGAAAATAAACATTAAAAATTATAATGGATGATTTGAATACCTTTTTGAAAACCTTTTCCTTTGAAAACATCTTGAAAACTTATAATGAAAGCTTGATTTTTTTTTGAAAACCATTTCAATGAAAATAATTTCAAAACATACAATGAAAGATTGAAAATGATTTGAAAACCAATTCATTAAAAATACTTTGAAAACTTATAAAGAAATTTTTAAATTTTTTTTAAAACAATTTTACATGAAAAATTATGAAAGAAACTTGAAAACATTTTGAAAACACTTTTTTCCCTTGAAACTTATAAAATACACTTGAAAACATTTTGAAAACCATTTTCTTGAAAACCATTTTTAAGACATGAATTTACAGAATATTAAGATAAAATTTTATATAATAAAATAATGTTTTAATATTCTAAATGAAACTTCAATTTAATTATGGTCATGATGGTGGGTAAATCTGTACGTACCGAACATTTCTCTAGCATCGTAAAATGTATAGAAAAGTGCCTCGGTGGAGAAAAGACAAGAATATTTCTTTATAAAAAACATTTTGTTTTAAAAAGGTAAAACATATGTAAAAATATAATTTAAACATCATATAATATTAGTAGAATATTTTTTGAAACAATTTATAAAATATGGTTTTGAGGGAACCCAGATTTCCAACCGAAGAGAGAGGTAAATTCAAACTTCCTTAAAAACACTTTCTTGACCATATTATGTATCAAAGAGTGTAAAAATGGTACCTTTACTTTAATATAACATGAATAAACACATTTTAAGAAATTCCATGAGATTTATTTAGATATGGATCATAATATTTCATCAATTAAAGCATAATTAGAAATAATATTGATAAATGATGAGATTATTTCAATAAACTCTTACCACTTGGTAACTTTGAGTCATACTCCCCTTACAAGAAAAATAAATTTAACGAATCTCAAAATATCATTAAAATATATGTATTCATGGTATAATATTTAAAATGGAATTATATTTACCTAAAATAATAATTTTGGTGTATAATATATATGTGTCTCAATGAAGGAAAATTGAGACAAAATTGTCTTACTGATTTGGTAACTTTTGAAACATTCACCCCATGAAAGAAAGATCATATAATAGATATATAAATAACCATATATTTAATAATAATATTCATATAAAATATTCATGGTAATTATACACATCACACAAATGAAATGAGTGGTGAATAAGGTATGAATATCATGAAAATAAAAAGTCACCTGAAATTCCCTTACCATATCTCTTGACAATCTTCGTACTCATAAAAAATTTTGTATAATAAATATAAATTTATTATAAATATATCACAAAAAATATTATTATATATAATACCATATATGGTTTTATTATGATTTTATATTAATTTCTTGTGAATAATTTTACGTTAAGGTTTCACTACAGGTAATATCCGCTTTGTTCTTCACATGTGTCTTAATATGTTATACCTTTGGTCCTTATACTTCTATAATGATTTTTAGAATGTAAAAAATAATATAAATATAAATTATATTCATTATATTTGTATTATAATAATCCATATAATATATATTTATGAAATGGAGTGCACTGTTCATGGAGATGGTAGGTCGTACGTACACATGAACATTGTTTTCATTTTATTGTCATATTAAAAGTAAGTAAGTAAATAAAATATATGTATATATGTATATAATATCATTAAATTATAATTATTATGTCATATATATCATTTAGTTTTACTAAACACATCCTTAATACATTCCATGTAGTGTGTGAATGAATCACATCGCTTTGAGGGGGAGGTCGTCCACACATCTTCAAACGAAATTATTATATTAACACAAAATGGAAAGTATAAAGATACGTATTATAAAATAATTACATAATCATAGAGACATAATATGTATCATATATATAATATATTTAAATTTTTTTCCTCATAATTAACTACCTTGAAATGTGGTAAAGGAAAAATGAACAATCATCATTTTGTTAGGTGATAGTTCACTATACACGTAAATAATATGTTCGTTACCCATTAGATGGAAGTGTGTCTAAGTGTATGTCAAACCATTAGTATAATAAAATATCAGTATATTTAGGATAATGTTGTTATTATATAAGAATAAAATAAGTAGAGTTTATGGGAGTGGAAAAAGTAAATAAAATAAAGGAGCTTGATGAAAGATGTTGCCTCTTCTTTTGGTAACTTCTTTTGGTTTGCACCAAAGGGATTCCATGGATTGATTTCTGCCCAAGGTCAGGCTTCTATGTTTAGGGGAGTTATTTTTAGTATATATTTGGGTATATCATGGTTGATATGAATTTTCTTCATATGTGTGAGGATGTGGGGGGAGAGGATAGCTTTTTATAGTGGAGGAGTAGTGACACTTTTGTAAATATATGGAAAATGAATTCCACCCACTTTTTCCATTGTCAAGTGGATAAAATTAAGTTAAAGAGTAGTTAAAAGAGAGGTTAGGGTATAAATACTTCAATCAAATGGATTTTGGACAAGTATATAGGTTTCTTTGTCTTATGTTTAAGGTTTAGTCATTTGTTAAGCCACTTTTTCTCTTAATTACTGTAATTAATTTTTATTACATTCACTAATATTTTTGGTCAAAAATTTATTTGACCTTATTTGACATTAAAAATTATTATAATTAAAAATATGTAATCCATTTTTATAAATTCAAATCACATAAGTTTCAAAAATTAATTTGAATTTAATCCCATAGACGGGTCGACAATGCAGGTTTTTAGAGTAAAAACATTCAAAAGTTTGCTATGTTTTTATAGTAAATTTAAAAGTAAAATTGATTACAATGACCTAAATTAGATTAATTGATATAAAAAATTATCTAATTAAACTTTAAAACTAATTTAAAATATAATTTAACCTTATAAATAAATTATATGAAAAAAATTGAATTAAAATTCAGTTTTTTCACTATTCATCAAAAAATGAAACTTCATAGAAAAATACCCAAAAAATTACCCTATACTAATTTTTATGTTTATATTTCATATAAGATGTTTATTTTGTTATATTATATAAAAAATCCCAAATTTATATTTAAAATAAGGTCTCTATTAAAAGGCGGTAAAACTTCTTTTATAAAAATATAGGTTTTTATGTGTAATATTGGGTATGTTCTCATATTATGATTTTAAAATCAATTGGATGAAAATAAAAAATATTTTTTTAATATATAACATATAAATTTGATTAATATCATTTACTAGCAGTAATTAATTTAACTTATTAAGATAAATATTCTTTTTCACAAAAAAATAGTCTTTTATAAAATAATTCCCATTATATTCATTTGGTTTCTATATTATTTTCTAATTAATAGATAACCAATGAATTTAAATATATATATTCTTAAGTTATTTAATCCTATAATTTTCAATTTAATGATTGTGTTATATCTTATCAAATAATAATATTTTATTAATGAATTATTGTTTTGTAACACTCGATCTTGTGTATTACGCAAGGCCTTGAGGAAAGTTAGTATTGTGTATAAAATAAGCTAAACTCTATGTTTTGTTTATAGAAATAAAAAATTTATATTGTGTGTAGTGAAATATTAACTTGGAGTTTCATATAACGCAAGCCAGACATAGAGCTTTAATATGAAAAAACTATTTTTGGTGTTGTCTGAAATGAAAAATATCAAAAATATTAAATTAATTAAAAAAAATAATTTACAAAATCTCAGGGTGTTATATATATTTTGGGAAAATTTTGAGTTTGAGTTTCATCTATTAAAATTCTAAAAATAGTTCTTTTTCTTGGATATTTCTAAAAATAACATCTAGAATCAGCCTAATCTATCTTACAATGAGTTTATTGTTCTATACATATTGCAAAATTCCTAACAAATCAATGATTTAAATAAAAAATATTTCAACCATATAACTTCTCAAATTTAATACTTATGAAAGACACTAATAAACATACAATACTTTTTGCACTTATTTCATGATTAAATTTTGGTCCTATGTATACTTACTTATTTTTATTCTAATATTTTTTTTTACTTTTTCATAGGAGTTTATTATAGGAAATCAGTAAGGATGTTCCTACTTAATATGATGTAATTTTTATTTATTTATTTTAAATTATCAATTATATACATGATATGATTTCAAAGACTTTAGATTTTTTAAGTTTTATTGATAAATTTACTGTGTCAATAATAAAATTGTTTAAATAAAATTTTGTTTCCATTGAATATAGAAAATTATTTTCCTTGGAATGATTAGTTACCAATGATATTTAAACATACATTTAGTTATTATGTAGAGGTTATAACTACAATTTTCCAATATACATTTTTCTTCCTTTATTCAAAATATTGTCAAATTTGGACTTATATTTGAGTTATTTGTGATTTATATTTTTTCAATATGTACATGAATTATCAAATTTTAAAAATTTGATTCTTTTTTAAAAATTAAACATATAATTTTAGAATCATGTGATTGTAAGGGAAGAGTACTAGTTATTTGAAAAAAAATGTTAAAACATAATTTAAAAACATGTTCAAACTCTAAGAGAATACATGAAGCTCCAAACATGTTTAAAAATGATCAAAATCCAAACTAATTTACATGAAACTCTATAAAAATTTATTCAAAATTTTTTTCTCTCACATATCAGCTCTCATTTTTACTATAATGGTTCACACTGCACCAATGGATCTCATGAGTCAATGTTAAACCTGCTTTAGAACATTTGCAATTGGAAAAAGAGGAGGCCTTAGCATAGTCTCTCACATGTCCTAATTTGGTTACACAAATCTTGACACAAAACCTCAAGAAAAAAGATATCATAGCATTGGAATTGATGTAACATTGAAATCCATTTAAATTAGTGTTGGCATTCCGTCACATTTCATCTTTTTTGATACCTATCCATGAAAATTTAAATAAACAAGTTTATAATTGATATAAATGACATAAATAAATTCTTAACTAAATGTTCAATGAAATTAATTCCAATAAATCACAATTTCATAGAATATAAAATAATTAATATGATTAATGCACACACACACACACACACACACATATATATATATATATATTAAAATATAAGGGATTCAAAATTTATCACCATTCAATGCTGCATCAAAAATTCATTAATGATCATGATACATCTTTTTTTATGCATAATTGATAACCATTAAAACTAAAATTCTATATGTTACATATAAAAACAATGTAACCAATCATGATGAAAACATGATTTTATTGAATCCTAACCTGAAATCATTTTCTTGATCAATATTCAAGAAAAAAATAAATACTACCCCTTTTTATACAATAATAGTACAATTCAAGAATGACAAGATCATAGTATATGAAAAACAACTTTAATGCACTTTTCACATTATTAAAATCTTTGTAAGATTTTCAGGTTAAAAAAAGGAATTATCTTCCAAGGAAGTTGTCATTCAAAAGAATTTTTTTTTTCAAATACAAATATGATTTATAAAACCATTAATAAATGATTTCTAATATTTTTTATGTATTTAAATAAATTGAATTTTATAATGTTTATAAAAAACAAGCTTAAGCTAGAATTAATGTAGACACGAAAACAAAATCAATTGACTTATGAAAAAAATTTATAATACATATTTAATTGAGTTCATTTTATCAAAATAAATATCTAAAATTTTCAATGTTTTTATAACAATTTATTTTTAAAAAACATTATTTAAGGTATATATAATATCAAAAAATATTTTGGTGAGATATATCTATAATAAAAAAATTTACCTATACTTGTACATAATAATTTTTTTAAAAAAATTACTAAATTAACTAATAAAATCTAGAATAAATAGAGAATTTATATATATATATATATATACCAGTGTTTGATGAAAATTTTAAAATTTTGTCTTTTATTGAAAACATTCCTTATTTTACACAAACAACATGATTTTTTTTTTATTTTTTTGAATTTTTAATTTTTTAACATAAATTATAAATGACATAATTATTGGTTTTTAATGATTTATTCATTTTTATATAAATTAGGAATCCACAAATTATTTTTGAAATTGAAATTGAAATTCTTTAAAAAAACAATTGTTAATTTTTATTTTCAATTCAAATTAGAGTGAGATTTTTAATTGTGGACATTAATATTGTATTAAAAAAATAAGGTATTAAATTGGTTGATTTAAATAAATTTGAAAGGAATTGAAAATTATTTAGTTGAAGGATAAAATTTCGATTTCTATTGTCTTTTTGAAATTATTTGGGAAAAATACCGCACTAAAGATTTTTTTTGAAATGCAGATTGAATATGTGATAATCTCAAAGTGATGGCATAAAGTAAAAATTATCACTTAAAAACCCGTGTGTGATAATTTATGACAAATTTAATTTCCAAGTGACATTAATAATCAATGTCTATGATGTTAACTCTCCCTGGTTACTTAATGGCCACAAACTGAAGAATGTACCCTTGCATGACAAAAAAGATCTAAAGCTATCTGCATGATGAAGATGACTAGATAAGAAGTTGCCCACCTATTATGATGAAGCCATCCCAATATTCAAGAAAACCAGAAGGCCTGTTTAGAAGTAGACCATTCCACCCAGTTGCAATCAAAGATCACTGATGAAACCTCAACTGAAGTTAAAGAGAATACCAAATCTACGCCACCCCGTGTCATGATTTACAAGAACCAAACCTATGCTAGAGCTGTGAATTAAAGAATAATCCATTTATGCTAAACCATAACTATCAATCCACACCACATTATCACAAAGGAGGGAGGAGATATGAATCCAATTGAGCTTGGAGAAAATTTGTGTAATCCATGCTATATTTGGAACAGAGTCGATTGAAGATGCCACCAAAACCGAGTCAATATTCCTGAGAATGCAAGAGACAAACTAAAATTATTATTTGTTAGCTATTGAATATGATCTTGTGAAAACATTTAAAAAATGGTGGGGCTATGACACATCCTCACTCAATGAACACAAGTAAAAATAATTCTTCAGACCAACTGCTTGATCAATTTTCTCAATAAGCCCGACAAGCTACTGTTCGAACAAAGAGGCACTGACCATCCTTCTTCGCACCTGAATTTACATGGCTTCATCAATCAAACCTGGTAATGAAAATTTAAATCCTTCTATTCTCATGGAAGATTCAAACAATATGACAACTTCAACCATCATCTGGACTTAGAGTTGATACACATTAAGCTCGATATGTGATCAGTTAAGGACCAGTGCACCATCGATCAAGTTCCAGGATGAAGCCATTGTTCAATAGGTTTTCCCAAATCCATATCCCAAATCCAAAATGGGCCTCCTTTATAGCATGTTTAATTCTATGATCATGATGAAAACACACTTATTCACAACACCTGTGATGTAGAAGAACACATCTTCTTGGAAAATTCTCAAATAATTCCACTGGTGCCATGAAACGCAGAAACAATTATACTCAAAGTTTACTCATACCTATATAGATTCGATTATGGGTGGAGTTTTTACAACATGAAGATTCACTAAGATGATCTCAACTAAATCAAATATGACCCTTAATAGTTTTCATATGGAACCCATCCAAGGAAGGATAATCTTTATGCTCATTGCACTTAAGGAAAGGGAGAAGTTTCCCATTTATAATTAATTATCTAACTCCCCACTTTGAAATGATTATGAACCTACTGATCATATCTATTTCAATTTTAATTTTAATACCTTTTCATTTGGGTTATTTTTATTGTTCTTTCTCTCCCTCTTTTATTTGTTTTATTTCTCCCACTTTGAAGTCATGTGATCTCTCATGCTCTCAATGATGATAGAATAACCCAAGGAGCACACTTTAGATGAAACTAGTGATGCAGAGTCCATACACCCAACTCGATTTCTTATACTTTGTTCTAAGGATCTTTGAATAGTGAGAAGTTGAGGAAACAATCACACATCATGTTTATTACCTTTTGATTATATTTCATATCGATGAACACACTTTCCTCTCCCATTTCTTGGATCAATGTTTTATGGTGGTAGAATTTAACTAAATAGAAAATGGATCATGATTGTGAACCATTTGAGATAGTGATGAGCTGATCACATAGAAGTTTCTCCTTGAGTGTGATGTTCATTTGAACACTTTAACCAGTAAAGTGACGTGTAGTCGGTTGAAACACATAGAGAATATAATTTAAGGTTTAATATTGTGAGATATAAAAGGATTAAAATGTTGGATCCAAGGGTGTATCCCTATCTTACATCCATTTTCTATTGTATTTTAATTTATCATATTTTCATTCATCAAAACAACTACCCCTCATTGATCTATTTTCAAAACATTAAAAACCAAAAAATTACATAAGTGGTTAAGATAGTGAATCTCCCAAGACTTACTCCTTGGGAGACAACCCTAGTCAGCTATTAGGCTACATTAAGAGAAAATATAAATTTTGTTTGACTGAGGCGCATGAAAATTACTTGATCAACTTGGTGCCGTTACCAGGGAGAAATGTTAATTTTTCACTATCTTTAACAAAATTTTAAATAGTGTTTTTCCTTTTTCCTTTTTTTCATTTCTTTCATTCTTCTTTCTTCTACTATGGGAAATGAATTTAAGGGTGAACATTATATGTAATGGATCATAAATTTTATTCCCAGATTAATGGGATAGGGAGATTCGAAGAAGTCATGAACCCACACCATGCCCATTTAGTTTCTGACCAATTTTTATTCCCATATATCCAACAGGTTCTCTAGGAGGATCAACACACATAATAAACAATGAACAACTATCTTGGATGAGGAAGAGGAGAAGTAGAGGAGACAAATAAAAGTTATATGCAAGAAATGATGGATAAACTGAATCAACTCTAAAACGATTCCCCAATGAAGGAATAAAAGCATTAAAAACCCCTCAACATGGAAGAATTGAAGAACCTAAAATATGACCTCAAAGCTAATTTTTAGTATCTTGTTGAAGAAGAATAAGAAGAATACTAATAGTAGGTGGTGAAAGATGAATCTGAATTAAAGTTCCCACTCATCATGAAAACCATGGTGGTGATGGAACCTTGAGAGCATGAAGAAAAGTACAATGAACCCTTTTTCACCCCCAAACTCATTTTCTCAGTGTCCTTTAACATTAAATAGGAATTAGAATCTAGAATAATTAAGGGGGACTCTTTACTGAACTTTTATTTCTTTTGATTTTATTACAACTCAATGATAATATCACCTTCCTTATATTATAGAAAGAAAATTAGAAAGTTTTTTTTGCTGGACCAGGATGAAAAAGAAGGAGGAATGAATGAACTTCACTTTGTAATTGGAATGGAAGAACCATTATGACTACCCACTATGATTGAAGAGGGATTTGGAAAAGAAACTCAAATAAACATTGAGAAATATTTTCAAGAAAAACCAAAAGATAAGATACTCCCTAGAGTTACAATGTGACATCAGTAAGGTTCTAAAGTGTGTCAAATAATGAAGAGAAGTTGGATGTTCCACTTATATCCACAAAAATTCTAGCAGAATTCCAATATGGAGTTCCCTTTCACAAAAAAATGGAACATCAAGGTGAAATAATTGAGGGATATTTCTTTTCCTAGATCATAATTCAATCAAATTTTTATGAATTTCATTATGACTTCCCTTTTTATAACACTGATAACTCATCACTACTTTAACATGCCCAGAACCATGAAGAAGAAAATATGAATGAAGAAATTTTAAACTATTTGTGGAAATAGTATTTGGAATAAGATATAATAGTGGCTAGATAAACTTTAATAGATTATAAGTTGGACAAATTTTAAGAACTTTTCATAAAACCATGTAATGACCCAAACTTTTATTAATGGAAAATCCACTTGATATAATTAAACGTCTTATTATTTAAAATGGTTATATAACATATGAAATTATTTGGATTTATGTTTTTTGGATTTTAAAATACCATTAATAATTTGACTATTGCTAATATATTCGTTAAACAGTGATCACATGATTAGTATAAATATAGGGCTTTAACAAATCCAATTTACTCAGAAAAAGGAAGAGATAACCTCATCCAATAGAATTGCTCCATACGAAGCCCATTTTTCGGAGCACAAAAAGGATGTGGCATCATTGAGATTCACTCTTGACCAAGCCCAATTTGGGCTTCAACACGTTAAGCTCGAACAGAACTGCCTATGAGAGTAGTGGAAGTTAACAGAGATTACCACCCAAGCGATGTTATCCGAGCCACCCCAAGAGTCTCTCACCATCACACAACTTACCCTTTTGGTCTTATATGGGTGGTATAAGGGGATATTTTTCAAGGCCCTAGCACTACAATTATGTACATTATTTTTATAGATAATATACATTCTTTTTATTATTGTTACTTGGTAAATAGTTTTTAAAGCAAAAAGATTATTTTTAGTTAATATTAAGTTAAAATATATATTTTGATGAATTAATGGATTTTTTTGAATTAAATAATATTTTAATGAAAATATTATTATTAAGTTACTTTTTTTTAAATATAAATGATCATATAATTTTTTTGAATACAATTTTTATTTTTATTAAGGTTTGAAAGTCGTTTTTGTCAAAACCCATGAATTTTCGATAATTATCGGTTTTTATTTTAAAAGTAAAAATTCACATATTTAGAAAATATTTAGATAAAATGAATATTATTTTTGGAATCAGGATGTCAAAATTATGAAATGGTGAATTTTTCATAATTTTTTGAGACAGTCAATTATTTTGGTAAAAATTAAATATCGTTTAATTATATAATGTGTTTTATGACATCATAATGACCCAATAGTGATGTAGTAAAATACTATAAATGGGATTTTAGTCCAATATATGTTTTATAATTAAAATAGTTTGATCTTTGGTTTGTTTTATTTATTTTAGAAATCTTTAGTGGACCCTTCAAAACTTATAAAACATTTTAACTTTTTAAATTGATTTCCTTGATAGTGTGACTCTCTTACACATGAGCATGCATAATATTTTAAGAAGTTAGGTCATTGGACCTATAAAATAATTTATTCCACTCCACTTTGGCAAAAAACCTGGGCAAAAACCATGGTTTGGTTTGTGGTTTTTATTAGTTTAATGTGCAATGTCCAAAACCTAAATAATAAAGAATTCCCTCTCTTTACCTATATAAACCTACCTAATATCCCACTTCCTCTTGACTCAAATCCCTTGGATATCAACGAAAATCTAAAATCCACTCTCCAGAATCCCCCAAAGGTGCCCCAAGCTCCCAAGAATCCTCTCTCAAGACCCTCCCAATCCTTTGGGATCACACTTCCAAAAAAGGGATTCCTTCATTTCTCATTTTATCAAAGTTTCTTAATATTTTTATGCACTTTTATTTTCAATTATAGATGTTGGGGTATGATTTCAGACCTCCCTCATATATCCCTATTTATTTTTTAATGAATATAGACCCATTTTATCTCTTATTAATGCCTCCCATGTACACTCGTTACCATGATGAAATTCTTTAAAGAATTTCTCTCTCCTCATTTACATTCAAGAAATTATTTTGTATTATGAATCCAAATTCCATTACTTATGTTGGGAAATGTATCTATATAACCCCCTTACTATCCATTTCATATACATATTATGATACACCCTTTTCTCTCTCATCAACCTTTTTTATGAAGTCTTATGTCACTTCATTATGGTGCCGAAATTGCACCACCATTTTCCAAGACAAAATCATTGTGTAGTGAATACCATGACCATTTATCTATTAAGGGTATTCACCTTTATGAACATTTACTTATTTATGGAAGAGTTTCATTTATGAACTCTGAATTCCTTTATCACGGAATAAATTATGATGTTTAATTAATCTATATTGTATGATCTTGTGGCACACTTATACCTGAAATGAAATGTTTAAGAAGGGTGAATCCTGACAGCGCTCCAATGCATTGGGTAAAGATTAGTATCATGATACGTTAATTGCAGTGAGTGTTTACTCATACTAATTAAAGTTCAATGAGGGCTTACTCATTTTCCATTTGCAATGAGCCATGGATCATGCTAATACCATGTTAAGCATTATTGCCAAATTTCCATATTATGATAATCATGAAATATCATGCCTTTATGTTCATGTTTCTTGTATGATCTGTTGATATTCCTACTTCCTAACATGTATTGTATTTTCCATGTTATGACATTTTTACTCCCTTACTGGGTTTTATAGCTCACCCTTTTCTTATGCATGTTCTCAGGTTATCCCATGTAATGCTAAGTACGGCAGAATGTAGTGGTCATGTAAAGGAAGTTTTCAATAAAGATGTTGTGTTTCATGTTTTAAGTCGTTATGTAATGTTCCTAAGCACAAAAGACACTAGAACTCTCAGTATTCTATGTTTTATCATGTGAATTTTATGTAATAAACTAGTTTTAGTGTGTAATAAAGTGCAGGGTTATTATAGTTGGTATCAGAGGATAGGTTTAGTTATTTTTGGGATTAGGATTAGAAAACACTAGTGAAGCCTTAGAGATAATAATAATTATAATAAAAACATCCCTAAATTTTGGTGAGTATTGAGTAAGTGGTTTATCAAGAAAATACATCCCTGTTTAGATACTAGTAGGTAGAGGCGGATCTAACACAGATGTACCTAGGATTAAAAACTCTGACAAGGAGTTTTGGGCTTGACCTGGGGTCTCCTGGTACACAACAACGGGCCTTGATACACTATTGGTTATGAAAATCCCGATGGATATGCTTAGGTAAATTCATAATCTTAGTATGAACTATTTTTAAGAAAATAAAAAAAATTCCCCTAAGAATATATGTTGAGAAGTAGATCATGGATAACATAGATTGAAGCCTATAAATTGATAAGTTAATAAAATAAAATTAATTTATAAGTTATCCATTTTTCGTCTTTGGATTCCCCTTTTTGTGTTTAATAGTTTAAAAGTAATCATCCCTAAGTCTATATTGTATAGAGTAAAACCACAATAAAAAATTTAAAGGAAGGGTTATCACCCATAGTTATATGCATTCTTTTATATCCTGAATGTTTAGTAGAAAAATCCCAACACCACCACAGATCATGGAAGTAAAGATGTTAGTGAGTATGGAAAATGGGGCAATCATTGCATCCCATGAATATATATCTTCCCCTATCATAATTGTTGGGTTGAACTACCTAGCGAACCTCATCATACTCCCTATGGTATAATTTGATGCAATTATCAGCATGGATTGGATTTCCTTATATAGATCCAACATAAATTTATGTGAGAGGTAAATCACTCTCCATATGGAGAATCAGCCCCAGATTCTATACAAGTGCAAGGAGGAAGATGAATCTTCTTTAGCACTATCATCAAATGTGTGGATATTACTTCTCTATGAGCACGTGTATCTGTCTCAGATGATTGATTCTAAAGAAGCAACCATCTTTGAAGGCATTCTAATTGTGAGGGAATTTATAGAAGTGTTTCCCAATGAAATGTCTGGTATTCCTCCTAGAAGATATGTTGAATTCTCAATTGACCTCATACATGAGGTGTTGCCAATATCCAAGAATCCATATAGAATGGATGTTGTGGAGCTTTAAGAGATAAAGATAAAACTACAATAGAATTTGGATAAAGGGTTTATAAGCCCAAGTGCTTCATTGTGGGGTGTTTCAGTCCTCTTCATCAAGAAGAAGGATGGGTCAATGCGCCTTTGCACTGATTATCACGAGCTCAACAAAATCACGATAAAGAAAAAGTATACTCTTCCCCAAATTGATGAATTATTAGATCAGATACATGGAGCACAATACTTCTCCAAGGTGGATTTGTGGTCGGGATATTACCAAGTAAGGGAGAAGAAGGAGGATATCCCCAAGACTGCTTTTTGTACAAGATAGGTGCACTATGAATTCATTGTAATTCCTTTCAGACTAACTAATGCTCCAGAAATCTTCATGGACTTGATGAGTAGAGTCTTTAGAGATTAACTCAACAAATTTGTGGTCGTCTTTATAGAAGATATTATAATATACTCCAAAACTAAGGATGATCATGAGGAGAATCTGAGAATTATACTAGAGACCTTGAGAAAGGAGAAGCTCTATAAAAAGTACAGAATGTGTAAGTTATGGTAGAAAGAGGTCTAATTCTAGGGTCATATCATCACAAGCAATGTGATATCATTAGATCCCTCCAAGACATCTGCAATTGAGGGATGGTTGATGCCAACATCGGTAACAGATATCCATAGCTTCCTGGGGTTAGCTAGATATTATCGCCAATTTGTGAGAAAAATTTCAAGATTTTCCAACCCTCTTACCAAGATAATTTGGAAGGGAGTAAATTTTGCTTGGAGTGATGAATTTGAAGAGATCTTCAAGGAGTTGAAAAGGAGGCTTATCACTATGCCCGTTCTCACACTACCCACAAGTGGAGAACTTTTTGTGGTATTTAGTAATGCTTCAAAGTAGTTCCTAGGTTGTGTGTTGGTGAAAAATGACAAAGTCATTGCCTATGCTTCAAGGAAATTGTACTTTCATGAGAAAAAATATCCAACACATGATTTGGAGTTGGATGCAGTGATCTTCGCTTTAAAATTTTTGCGGCATTACCTCTTTGGGGAGAAGTGTAAAATATACATAGACCAAAAAAGCCTCAAGTATATATATTCACACATAAATAATTGAACATGCACCAATGAAGATGGTTAAAGCTAATCAAAGATTATGACTGTTCAATCCATTACCACCCTAGGAAAGAGAACAAGGTGGAAGATGCTCTAAGTAGTAAGGACCGAACAATTCTATCATTAATGAGAATTTAAATGGATCCAATCTTCTTAGATTTGATGAATATAGACATGGGAATCATAAAGAAGGGAACATCATCAATCCTTTCACAAATGATTTCTCAGCCATCTCTTTTGGAAAAGATAAAGGATACTCAAAAGGATGATGAGAGAATTCAGAAGAATGTGGAAACTATTATAAAAGGTAAATCCGTGGAGTTCAATGTTAATGAACAAGGAATTGTGAGATTTGTGATGAGACCATGTGTTCCATCAAATATGAAGTTAAAGAACAAACTTTTGGATGATGCACACAATTCAAATTTATCTATTCAACCTAGAAACACAAATTTGTATTGATATCTCAGAGAGAATTATTATTGGGATAACATGAAGAAGGATATTTCTAAATATACATCAAAGTTCCTGGTATGTCAGAAAGTGAAGGCTAAGAGGAAAACGTCTAAGGGTATGATGAAACTATTACACATACTAGAATGGAAATGGGAGAACATCACCATGGACTTTGTCACAAGACATTCCAATACATCCAAAGGAAACAATTCTATATGGGTTGTTGTGGATCATCTTACAAAGACTGCACACTTCATTGCAATTTGATGAGATTTCTCATTGGTTCAACTGACACGGATATACATCAGAGATGTGGTAAGGCTGTATGGAGTTCCACTGTCTATTGTATCTGATCGAGATCCAAGATTCACCTCTAAGTTATAGAATAGTCTTCAACATGCTCTAAATACTGAGCTGAACTTTAGTACATATTATCATCCTCAAACTGATGTCCAATATGAGTGGACTATCCAAACACTTGAGGAAATTTTTAGAGCATGCTTAATGGACTTAAAAGGAGGATGGGATAAACATCTTCCTCTAGTTGAGTTCTATTACGACAATTGTTTCCACTGAAGCATCCAAATGGCTATTTAAGATGCCCTGTATAGGAAGAGGTACAAAACACCGATATGTTGGATGAAGCTGGGGAGAAAAAACTCCTAGGTCCAAAAATGGTCAAAGAAATGGTGGAGATGGTTAGGACCTTCCAGAAGCACATTAAAGCTGCTCAGAGTTTAAAAAATAGATATGATGACAATCATCAACAGGACCTAGAGTTTGATGTCAGAGACATGGTATTCCTCCTCATATCACCATGGAAGAGAGTTATGAGATTTTGGAATAATGGAAAGCTTATTCCAAGGTACATCAGCCCTTTTGAAATCCTTTATCACATTAGAGCAGTGGCCTATCAACTAGCACTCCCACCGAACCTATATCAAGTACACGATGTATTCCATGTATCACTCTCAAGGAAGTACATACCCAACCCATCTCATGTACTCAATCCAGAGGTGGTACCATTAAAAAACGACCTCTCCTATGAATAGAAGCTGGTGAAGATCATAGATTGTAGAAAAAAATTTATAAGAAATAAGACAATTCCCCTCATCAAGGTGTTATAGAGAAACCAAAAGTTTGAATAAGAAACATGGGAATCAGAGGAAGTGATAAAAAAGAGTTACCCACATCTATTTTAGTGTGAGAAAAAAAATTTGAGGGTGAAATTTTATTAAGGGGGGAAGATTGTAATGACCCAAAAATTTATTAATGGAAATTCCTCTTGATATAATTAAATGTCTTATTATGTAAAATAGTTATATAACCTATGCACTTCTTTGGATTTATGTTTTTGGATTTTAAAATACCATTAAGAATTGTGACCGTTTCTCATATAGCTGTTAAATAGTGATCACATGATTAGTATAAATATAGGGATTTAACAAATCCAATTTACTCAGAAAAAGGATGAGATGATCCCATCCAGTAGAATTTCTCCATATGAAGCCTATTTGTAGGAGATCGAAAAGGAGGCGGTGTCATTGGGCTTCACTCTTGACCAAGCCCAAGCCAAGCTTCAACATGTTAATCTTGAACAAAACCGACTATGGGAGAAGTTGAAGTTGATAGAGAATACCACTCGAGCGATGTTATTCGAGCACCCCAAGAGTCTGTCACCATCGCACACCATAGATTTCGATATTATTCGTGTGTTATAAGGGGTTATGCCACAATACCCCAGCGCTATGATTATGTACATTGTTTTTATATATAATATACATTATTTTTATTATTGTTACTTGGTAAATAGTTTTTAAAGCAAAAATAGTATTTTTAGTTAATATTCAATTAAGATATATATTTCAATGAATTAATGGATTTTTTTTGAATTAAATAATATTTTAATGAAATATTTTTACTAAATTACTTTTTATTAAATATAAATGATCATATAATTTTTATTAATATAATTGTGATTTTTATTAAGGTTTGAATGCCGTTTTTGTCAAAACCCATGAATTTTTGATAAATGCCAATTTTTATTTTAAAAGTAAAAATACACATATTTAAAAAATTATTTAGATAAAATGAATATTATTTTTGGAATCAGGACATCGAAATCATCTAACGGTGATTTTTCATAATTTTCTGAGACAGTTGAATTTTTGAGTAAAAAGTAAATACTGTTTAATTATATAATGTGTTTTATGACATCATAATGACTCAATAGTGATGTAATGAAATAATATAAATGGGATTTTCGGCCAATATATATTTTACCATTAAAATAGTGTGGTTCTAGGTTTTATTTATTTATTTTACAAAGCATTAGTGGACCCTTCAAGACTTATAAAATATTTTAGCTTTTTAAATTGATTTCCTTGAGAGTGTGACTCACCTACACATTAGCTAGAATAATGTTTTAAGAAGTTTGGAAATTGGCCTTATAAAATAATGTTTTCCACTCCCATTTGGAAAAAATAATGGTCAAAAAACATGGGTCGATGTTTGGTTTTGATTATTTTAATGCGTAGTGTCCAAAACCTAAATAATAAAGAATCATCTCCCTTTTCCTATATAAACCCACCCAATCTACCACATACTCTTAACTGAAATCCCTTGGATCTAGACCAACCTCTAACCTCCCATATCTATAATCCTCCCAAGGTGCACCATTCTCCCAATAATCCTCTATCAAGCCCCTCCCAAGACTTTGGGATCACACTTCCAAGTGAGAGATTCTCTCCTTTCTCATTTTATCAAATTTTCTTAATATTGTTATGCCCTTTAATTTTCAATTATAAATGTTGGGGTATGATTTAAAACAACCACCATAATTCCATATTTATGTTTTAATGATGATATAACCCTTTTCTCTCTCATTAATTCCTCCCATGTACACCCGTTACCATGCTGAAATTCTGTAAGGAATTTCTCTCTCCTCATTTACAGTCAAGAAATTATTTGGTATTATGAATAAAAATTCCATAAATTATGTTGGGACATGTATCTGTATGACCCCCTTACTGTCTATTTCATATAAATATGATGATACACCCTTTTCTCTCTCATAAACCTTTTTATGAAGTCTTATGTCATGCCGTTATGCTGCCGAAATTGCACCGCCATTTTCCAAGCCAAAATCATTATGTAGTGAATACCATGACCATTTATCTATTGAGGCTATTCAAATTTATGAACATTTACATATTTATTTAATAGTTTCATGTATTAATTACACATTCCTTTACTGTGGAATAAATTATGTTGTTTAATGAATATATGTTGTTTGATCTTGTGGCACAGTTATTCATGAAATGAAATGTTTAAGAAGGGTTCTCCCTGATAGCACTCCAATGCATTAGGTAAAGATTAGTATCATGATATGTCAAGTGAAATGAGTGTTTACTCATGATAATTCAAGTTTAATGAGGTTTTACTCATTCTCCATGTGCAATGAGTCTTGGATCATGCTAATACCATGTTAATCGTTGTAGCCACATTTCCATGTTATGGTAATCATGCTATATCATGTCATTATGTTCATGTTTCTGGTATTATTCATTGATATGCCTATTGACTAACATGTATTGTATTCTTCATATTATTACTTTTTTACTCCCTTAATAGGATTTATAGCTCACCCTTTTTTATGCATGTCCTCAGGTTATCCCATGAAATGCTAAGTATAAGGGAATATAGTGGTCATGTAAAGGAAGTTTTCAATAAAGATGTCGTGTTTCATGTTTTAAGTCATTATGTGATGTTCCCAAGCCTCAAAGACACTAGAAATCTTGATATTATATGCTGTATCAAGTGAAGAGTTTATGTAATAAATCATGGTTAAGCATGTAATAAATATCAAGGCTGTTATAAACCATCCTGGAAAGAGAACATTATTCCACCCAAGAAGTGGTTTCTAAAGAACAAGATAAAGAAGTCTTGAGACCTATGAGGAATTAATTACCCCCTCAATATCACACTAAAAATAAACATGGGGGAGACACAATTGTAGAAGAAGAATTCATAGTGGTCCCTCTTAAAGAGACAGAAAATGTTGTTTCATATGAATGGATATATCTTGATTTAAAATAAAGTTATTTTGATTTTATTCAATATGAATTATTTACTATATACCCATTTGATGAATAAATTAAAGTATAATTAATGGATCTACCACTGAAATATTAATATCTAATGACTATGGTGGAAGAACCTGAGGAGACCCCATACATTCTCATTCCACCCCCACTTTATTAGATACATCACAATTCTCGGTGGGTGGACTTGAAGTGCTCTATCAAAGGGGACCTCTAAAAAGAAGTAAGGGTGATATGATCTAGAAATGAAAAAAATGTGGTTGTTCCAATCATAGAAACCCCATATTTTTATGGATTTGGGATTACCACAAGACTGTTCAGCTATAGATAGTCTATCTACATCCCCTTTTGGGAATGATACCTCAAGATTCCCATTTTTTTGTTTTAATAAAATTTATATGTGTTTAATTCTATTTTATATAGGTTTTCCCTAAATGGATTGAACTAAGGAGGCTATCTAAAGGATGTTTACAATCATATAAACCCCATATTATGGTATATTGGGTATTAATACAAGATTATCCAGTTATGGGAAGTCTAACTACAACCACTTTTAAGAAGGATACCCCACGATTCTCCACCCCTTTAATTTTAGTTTGTGTTTTAATATAATTTTAATGTGTTTAATTCTATTTTTCTATAGGTTTCCCTAAATAGACAGATCATATAGTGGATAACTCAAGGATATATACAAGAAACCATGAAATATATTACCTCAAACCTTCTAAGAAAATAAATCTAAGTTGTGTATATTCTTTTTCAATGTTTATTCACTACAATTTGATATATTCTACTTTAATTTAAATAAAAATTGTTGAAAAAGTGTGGTGAAAGGTATTAAAACCTTTTTAAGAATAGTTTTAAATTCCTTTTAGGTGTCTTCTTTCGAATATGTAAATAAAAAGTTTTTTTTGTTTTTGCTCAATATATTCTAAAAAATGCAATAAAAGAGAAAAAACACAAAAAAACAATTTTTTTATATTTGTAAATATTTTACAGAATTTTGTATAATTTTTGGTCTATTTTTTAAATTTTATTTTTTTACTCAAAATTTGTCTTTATTATTTTGAAAATAAATTTCTAATGTTTAATAATTCAATGGTTCTGAAATTATAATACATATATGATTACTGAGTAAATTGGTTAATGTTTTCTTAGAAGTTTGATTTTATAATTAGAAAAAAGGGAGTGTAAGTGATAATTATTTATTGGAATAAGAATTATAAGTTGGAGTAATTAGAATTTTTGAACTTAATATATAGTAACTTAACCTCTATGAAAAAGAACACTCCAGGGATCCATCCCAAAATAAATCGATATAAATCCTTTGAACATGGTGTAAAAAAGATACTAGAGATACCAAGGTGAATCTTTGAGACATTAGACACTGGGTGTGCAACTAAATCCCTATGTACAAATTTCAATTTGTGATTTTTCATAATGCTTTTCCTGAACATAGATGATTTTTTTAAATAATGTGTCTTGTATTCGAACAATAATTCATTCGGGCGAGGGGAATATAAAACCCATATGAAGAAGGGGACAATTAAATTATAACAAATTCATTTGAGTTTTTTCAATGATGTGGAAAATTGAAATTTTGTATGAGAAACATAGGATAAAGGGAAAAATGGAAGAAATTTTTGTTAAAACATTTATAGCGACCCCGACCTTTTTCATATATCATTACATGATTTTAAGCATAATTAATCATCAGTGTACAAGACAAGGATCATTAAGTCTAGTGTCTTGGAAGACTAGGTACATATAACATAAAACATGGGGATAAAACATAATTTTTTATTTAATCTCCATAAAGATCTCCTAACTTCCTTTGAGCCCTTACATTTTCATAGGGTACCCTGGAGAACACACAAACAAAGGGATGAGCTGAAAATCCCAGTAAGGAAAAAAACATAAGGACATGTCTTAAGGACATGAGTTAGGTTGCATGAAATAATGATATCCAAATCATGGAACATATAAAATCATATCATATAAAAATGTGATCATATAAACATGGAATCATATAAATGTGTAAGAATCATAAAACAATTCCTTAGTACGGGTCAAGGATAACAGCCAATCCTGTATCCCATATTAGTACGGGTCAAGGCTAACCGCCAATCCTGTTTCACATCACATCTCATGTAACGCTCCAAACCCAGAACCCCAGAGTTGGTGCATTATTACGTATCATTTGCATGATCACAAAAGATCAAGTCTCAAAAGACCTATTAGTTTAGTAGCCTTGGAAGTACTAGATACATTCATAAGGTTTAAATTACATCGTAAAATGGAAAACTAAAACAAAATTGTTTCCATAGACAAAACTGAGATCCCATAGACTATACCTGCAGGCCATTCATAATATACTTCTTTGCATCATGGAAAAAATAAAACTTAGAAAGGGGTGAGCTCAGATGCTCAGTAAGGATAACAATATAACAAAAACTTTCATAAATAAGAATAAAACTTTATGGCAATGTATAAGACTAAAAAAAGCCATTTAAACTTGAACTTCTGCATAATATGGAAAAGATAAAATCAAATAATTCCATTTACTTAATCACATGGATATTCTACTATTCAAATAATCACATTCAATATCAATAGACACTTTCATAATGATGGAATGTATAATTCCAGACTTTCATAACCACATAGTCAAGGCCTTGTGCCAAGACTACAAATAATATTTTTTCAAGGCCTTGTTCCAAGACACTAGTTTGTCTCATGAGACCTACTGATGCATCGAGAAGCTATATCAGGCTCCACCCATCACTTACTAAGTCCAATGCATTCCTCATATGAAAAGGTTTAAACATAACATAAACATTCATATTAAAACTAGCATATGAAATATCAATATTTTATCCATAAACCATGAATGGTGTAAAAATAACACATATACAGTCAAAAATATCACAAAACATTGAATACAATATGGAAGTTTTTTATCATAATAAATAAACTTCAAATAAGATTAAAATACATCAAAGGATGTTGACATAGATGAAATAAAAACCTTTTTAGAGAAATATATCTTTCTATTTTTAAATCATTTAAGAAAAAAGTTATTTTTAAAATATTCTTATAATCTTGTAAGGGAAGCTTCGACGATGTTATAACGGCAGAAAATAGCCACACCCGCCGTATAAGTTAAAAAAACATTCTTATCTTAAATTTGTCTAAAAGGTAAAAAAGTACATTGTTTGGAAAATGACGGAAATATTCCTTTCAAAACATATAAGGTCAAATAAGGATATAAACGACTTTAACCCATTGTTTAGTAAATAGTAGAAATGTTTTGAAATACATTTTTAAGAAGCATGGATGTAGATGATAAAGAGGTCCCAGTAGATAATTACGTGTAAACAACCTCAGATAATGAAGAGATTGTGAAATTAACACTTACCTTGTACTTTTCCTTGGTAGAGGGTAGGTTAACCTCCTATATAATGGTGAAATAATTGTTATTAAATTATACAAGAATCATATACATTAATATGATATCACATATGATCTTTTAATATTGCTTTATTAATAATATTTTAGTATTATTGTCATTTTGGGTGTTAACTAATTTGTTTTCCTTTATATGCTTTATTATGTAAGTAATATTTTTTATAGATAATATGTATCTTATTTATATTCCGAATGATATTAAGTCTTTAAAAATTATTTTTAATCATATAATGAAAATTAGTCTTGAATGGATACGATGGGGAATGAATCTCATCGCGTTCGTGGAGACAGTAATCCGTACATACGAATGAGCGAAAATATCATTATTTTGATATTAAGATAATATATAATTGGATGGTATATCATATATACATAATAATTATCATGTTATATTTATTATTTACATCAATTACACATCATTATTATACCCATCTAAATAATAATGTAATTACACCATGACGTGGAGACGGTAAGCCGTACGTACGCATGTATGGTGACATGTCATTCAAAGGATGGATAAAATAATGAATTTGGTTATACCATATTTATAATAACAATAGATTATATATAAGATACTGTATTTATTATTTTATAATGTAAACAACAAAGAAAGAGGAATTGGAAGAAGAAATGAACTTGAAAGAGGTGATGAAATATTTACCTCTTCTTCAGGTTCTTCCTTTTGATTTGATTAAAAGGGCTCCTTAGGTTGGATTTCTGACTAAAATAAGGCCTCTAGGATGAATATAGGAAAAATTATTGGGTATTTGGGCAGAGGTTTTCTGAGCCAAAACGCTTTGAACGTGTGAATTTGAGGGAAGGAGGAGTGCCCTTTTATAAGATGGGTGAGGTGCACCTTAGGAAAAGCTAGAAATATTATTTTATAATAAAATAATTTTCAGTTTTAATGTCTCAAAACTAAATTATTTAAAGGTTAAGGTAGGTATGGTTTGGAAACCACTCAACCAATAGGTTTTAGACATGTTTGGGGCACTATATTAACCTTATCTTTTAGATTTAACTCTTAGTTAAATAGTTTGACATTTACCATGTCTCCTTGTATTTTTATATTATATGGTTAATAAACATACTATATACATCCAAGAGAACCTCAAGTGGTTCATTAATGACATATATAATATTATTTAAGAACTTTGGCCGATCCTTAGATTATTAGGAATATAATATCAATTAATAATATAATATTTTTTTTAAAAACTCTTTTTGTCAATTTTGACACTATTTGGTATTTTGTTTTTTTAAAATTAATAAAAGAATTATTAATTTAAAAAAATTCATATAACCAACCCTAACATGTCATATTAACCTATAAAATTAGTGGAATTCATAAAAAGTCTCAAATTACATTTATTTGGATATTTATAATATCAATTATTTTAATATTTCATTAATACGGTAATTACTGCATCATCATTGTGTCATAAATAAATTTAATTATTTAATGTCTAAGAATTATAAATAAAATACCACTATGTAGAAATTTTTTTAATCTTTCTATTGAATATTTATATTCGAATTTATATTTTTTATAACCCTATATTAAAAGTGTTTTAGTTATTAAACTTTGATTTTAGAACTTTTAACTCTTCTTCAAATAAAATAATAATAAATGTCCTAATCTAATCCAAGTGGACCAAAGAGGTTAATATTTTATTACTAAGGTTGTTTTTGGTCGAATTATACTTATCCAATAGAATTAGGACATGTGTTAGGTTAATAATAATATATTTTTTACCCTTAATTACCATATTTACTTTTAACCGTGGTAAATAAAAGTAAAAAGTTACTATTCACCAAAAAATATTTTCATCTTATTGAACCACATTTTACTTAATTATATCAACTGTGTCTCTCAGATTTTTTGAATTCAACTCATAGAAGTGGTAAGATTAAGTTTTTTTAAATTTGCAAATGCTCCTAGGAGGTGGGTAAAAGAAGGTAAAAAGTTCAATAAATTTATATATATATATATAATTATTATAAACTGACTCCAATAAATTAAATTGAACTTATATCGGTATTATGTATCTATTTTAACCTAAAATAAATTTAAATAAAATAAATAATTATTTAAATAAAAATTCGGTTTTAAGCTATAACTCTGTGTTTTTCACTATTCATCAAAAATTGAAAGTTTTCAGAAAAATACCAAAAATTCACCCTAAGATAATTTCGATACTCCGAATCCAAAAATTAAGTCCATTTTGAAAGATAAAATTTATAAAATTTGGAAAAGTGGGTATTACTATTCATAACGGCAAGTTTGATTGGTTGTGGTGTGTTAGAACTTGAAGTTGCGTACAACACACACTATTGTATTATTAAAAGAGAAGCTTACCATGAAATCTCAAGGTGTTACATTCTCCCCTACTTCAAATAATTTAATCCTAAAAATTTCTAGAATATTACTTTATAAAAAGACTCGGGTGGTTCTTCATCATAAGTTCCTCGGGTTCCCATGTTGCCTCTTCCATCTTATGGTTTCTCCATAGAACTTTTACCAGACGAGTCATCTGGTTTCACAACACTTGTTATCTTATATCAAGAACCTTGATAGGATCTTCGCAATAAGACATATCAGGTTCCAGTTCTAATTCTTCATAGGTGAGTACATGCGTTGGGTCAGGCATGTAGTTTCTCAACAATGATACGTGGAATACATCATGATCTTTGGAGATATTTGGCGGCATTTCCAAATGGTAAGCTACAACCCCAATTCGTTCTTGAATTTCGAAAGTTCTGATGTACCAGGGACTCAATTTACCCTTCTTACTGAAATGTATAACACCCTTCCATGGAGATACCTTCAAGAAAACATGATCTCCTACCTGAAATTAAAAATCCTTCCTTCGGTTATCAGCATAGCTCTTCTGTCTACTTTCAGCTGCCTTGATGTGGTTTTGGATTACCTTATCCTTTTTTATCATTTCCTCCACAAGTTCTGGGCCTACGAGTTTTCTTTCACCTACATCATCCAAACAGGTTGGTGTGAGACATCTCTTTCAATATAACGCTTCATATGGTGCCATCTGAATACTTGAATGGAAGCTATTGTTATAGGAAGATTCTACCAGAGGTAAATATTGATCCCACATACCTTGAAAGTCAAGTGAGAATGATCTCAACATGTCTTCTATGGTTTTAATAGTCCATTCTGATTGTCCATCAGTTTAGGGGTGGTAGGCAGTGCTCAAACGAAGTTCAGTATCCAAGGATTTCAAAAGACTTTTCCATAATCATGATATAAAACTTGGATCACAATCAGAAACAATAGATAGGGGTACTGAATGAAGTCTCACAAATATATTAATATATACTCTTTCTAGACGTTCAAGTGGTAAATATTCTCTTATAGAAATAAAATGTGCTGACTTGGTAAGATGATCAACAATGACCCATATTTCATCGTTCTTTCTAGGAGTCTTTGGTAGCCCCATGAAAAATTCCATCATGATATCATCCCATTTCCACACAGGTATTGGAAGAGGTTGCATGAATCTTCAAGGATATTTCCTTCTAGCTTTCACTTATTGAAAAACCATACATCTTAACCCAAAACCAACAATCTCCCTCTTAATATTGTCCCACCAGAAATTTTCCTTCATATCTCTATAAATTTTGGTGCTCCCAGGGTGTATAGATAAATTAGAGCTATGAGAATCATCCAACAATTCTCTTTTTATATTAGGTATATCAGGAACACAAATTCTCTTCCTAAATTTCAAAATTACATCTTCATATATGAAGCCACTCAATCTACCATCATTCACAGTTTTAATCTTCTTTTGAAACTCTTCATCATCGGTCTAAAAACTCTTTATATTTTCTAGTAAAGTTGATTTGGAAAACATTTGAAAAAGTATTGATGTTTCACCTTCCATGGTGACTCCCACATCCATCTTTACTAGATCCATGAAAATAGGATCCCTTTCAACTCTCATATTGTTCAGAAATCCATGATCTTTTCTTCTCAAAGCATCTGTCACCTTATTTAACTTCCCTAGGTGGTAGTGTATCGTGCAATCATAATCCTTTAGTAGTTCAAGCCATCTCCTTTGACTCATGTTGAGTTCTTTCTGTGAGAAAATATACTTCAAACTCTTGTGATCGGTATAAATCTCACATTTCTCACCATAAAGATAGTGTATCCAAATATTCAAAGTAAATATTATAGCTTCTAACTCAAGATCATGAGTAGGATAGTTTTTCTCATGAATTTTTAGCTGTCGTGATGCATAGGTAATAACCCTATCATTCTGCATAAGGACACAACCAAGTCCTTTCTTTGAAGCATCACTATAAATAACAAACCCAACATTACCCAATGGTATTGTCAATATAGGAGAATTGACTAATCTTATATTAAATTCTTCAAAACATTCTTCACATTATTTTGTCCAAAAAAAATTTCACCCCTTTACATGTGATCTTGGTTAATGGGTTAGCCAATGGGGCAAAATTATGGACGAAAAGCCGATAATAACTTGCTAAACCAATAAAACTGCGTACCTTAGTTATACTTGTCGGTGTTGGACATTATTTTATTGCTCTTGTCTTATAAGGTTCAATGGAGATTCTATCCTTAGAGATGATATTTCCAAGAAAAGAAATCTCTTGAAGCTATAATTCACACTTTCTAAACTTCCCATATAATTCATGTCTTCTAAGAGTCTTCAGGATAATGCGCAAATGATTTTCATGATCTTCGTAGCTTTTGGAGTATAATAGGATATCATCAATAAATACCACTACAAATTCATCAATATATTCCTTGAAAACTCTATTCATTAGATCCATGAAGACAGAGGGTGCATTAGTCAATCCAAAAGGCATTACTGTAAACTTGTAATGCCCGTACCTGGTTTGAAATGCTATCTTCAGAATTTCTTCCTTATTAATGCACAACTAATGATATCCCTATCGAAGGTCAATCTTTGAAAAGTATTGATCTCAATGAAGTTGGTCAAATAAATCATCAATTCAAGGTAGGGGATACTTGTGCTTTATTATTATAGCATTGATCTCCCTGTAGTCAATGCACAACCTCATAGATCCATCTTTCTTCTTAACAAAAAGGATGAGGGCTCCCCATGGAAAAACACTAGGGAGAATAAATCCCTTATTAATCAATTCCTCTAGTTGTTTCTTTAGTTCCAATAATTACACAGTATCCATTCTATAAGTGGTCTTCGATACGGGCCTTGATCCAGGAATTAGATCAATGGAAAACTCAATTTTTCGTTCTGGAGGATGTCCAGGTAAATATTATGGAAACACATCAACATATTATTTCACAATAGGTACATCCTATATTTGAACATTATTTTCCTCAAACATAGTTATTTCATTCTCTTCCTCCCAAATAATTGAATTTAGTTGAGCTACTGGGGGTGGATCTAGATAAGAATTAGGTGGTGACGATTCTGCTCTAAAGATAAGGCGTTCTTTATCATCGTTATAAAAAATAGTAATCTTCTTCTTCTTACAATAATTTTTTTTATCATGGTATGAAATCCAATCCATACTGAGGATTATATCAAATTCAATCATAGGTATGACGATGAGATCAGCGGATAAAGAACATTTATATGCCCTAATGGGGACTGATTCACAAAACTTTGTTGCAATGATACTTCCCTTAAGAGTTTTGACTGGAAACTCCCTTGTTAAATCAAATTGGAAATATCTAATTTTCTTAGAAAACTGTGAAGATATGAAACAATGCGATGATCCAGAATCAAATAAAGCATTTTCTAAACATGAGGAAACCATTAAATTACCTGCCACTACGTCTTTCGCAGCTTCAACCTCAATAGTAGTGATAACATAAGCTTGGACTTGATCCCTTGCCCTTTTCTAAGGTAAGTTCCCTTGGTGCTTAGGACATTCATTTTCATAATTCCCCCTTTCTCTACAATTGTAGCATTCAACAGGGACAACCTCTCTCTTCTCCTTGAAATCATGAGCTTGGTGGCCTTTTTTACTACACTTTTAACAGACTCCCATTACCTTCAGGCATGTACCGGGGTGTTTCTTCCCACATTTACTATAGGATGGATATTAAAATTTTCCCTTGTTCCCATTATTTCCTTTTCCAGAGTGTTCGACAGATCTCTTCTTATCTTCATTTGCTTTAAAGCTGTAAGACTTAGAGAATTCTTTTTCTGTCTTGATAACATATTAGAAAATATCTTTGTACAATGAGAAGGATTGTAAGACTAATGATTGATGGAGAAATGGTTTTAACCCATCAAAGAAACAATCAATCTTACTTCTTGGGTTACATATATAATCTGCAGCATGCCTCGCTAACCTTGTAAAGTAAGCTTCATACTTTGTGACATTCTCATCCTCATTTTGCCTTAGACACAGAAATTATCTTTCCATATCTGATCGATAGTCATGAGGAAAGTATTTTTCTATAAACATTTCTTTAAACTCTCTCCATTCCATATTTGATACTTCACCATCTTCCTTTTTGTTTTGAATCAATGACCACCATTGATCAGCATCTCTTGTGAGGCGGTAAACTTCCATGAAAACTTTTTCCCTTTCGCTACTCCCCAAGGCGTGGAATATTTTCTCTAAGTAATTTATCCATTGCTCAACTACTAATGGATTTATACTCCCATTGAATGTTGGTGGTTGTTTCCTCATGAAGCGATCTAACATTGATCCTCCATGCTGTGGATCTGGGTGCTCCATATGGGTAAGGTTTTTATTCATAACCTAAGTGAGTTGTCCCAGTATGGTGATAAGCTGATCAACACCAGTTGCATTACCAGCACCACTACAATTATCTTGAGTAGGATAGAAATTCTTACATGGAGTGCATGCATTGATATGGTTTCTATTCCTTTAACTTGGTGCCATTTTTAAACCATGGCATAAACTAGATTAGTTTATGAATCGAAATACATAATTCCAAACATGTAAAATACTTAACATAAATTGAACAGTTTATGGATATAATCCATAATCATAAAAAATGTTTTCCTTGAAGAAGTATATACTCATAAACCCTTCATAATGGTTTTTAAAAAAAATAAGAATTATCCTAAGCATGTCCCCCGGGAGTGTCGTAACCAAGAGTGCAGCAAGGCCCGTTGTCGTGCACTAGTTCTCGTTTGAGTCTAGATCAAAGCGGTGTTTTCAGGTTTTACCCCTAGGTACATATGTGCCATATCCTCCTCTACCTGCTCGTATCTAGACAGAGATGTATTTCTTTGAAAAATCACAAAATCTCTACAATTTCAAAATTTTAGGAAGTTCTTTTATACTAATCCTCAAAGTCTATCTTAGGGATTTGTTCTCTAATCAGAGTTTACCTAAATCTAGTTTTCAAGGTTTGTACTAAACTTCCACGGATACCAACTGTTACACACTGACCCTAGAATCCCAGAGTCGGTGCATTATTATGTATCTTTGGCATGATCACAAAATATCATGTTTCGAAAGACCAATTAGTTTAGTAGCCTTGGAAGTACTAGATAAATTCATAAGGTTTACATTACATCATAAAATAGAAATCTACAACAAAATTTTTTCCATAGACAACACTGATATCCCATAGACTATCCCTATAGGTCAGTCATAATATACTTTTCGCATCCTAGGAAAAATAAAACAAATAAAGGAGTGAGCTTAGATGCTCAGTAAGGATAACAATATAGAAGAAACTTTCATAAATAAGCATAAACATTTAAGGAAATGTATAAGGATAAAAAAAGGCCTTTTAAACTTTTACTTCAGCATAATATTCCAAAGATAAAATCATATAATCCCATTTACTTAACCACATGGATATTCTACTAGTCGAATAATCACATGCAATATCAATATCCACTTTTATAATGATTGAATGAATAATGCCAAACTTTCATAACCATATAGTCAATGCCTTTTGAAAATACCACAAATAAGATTTTGTCAAGGCCTTATTCCAAGACACAAGTTTGTCTCATGATACCTACCGATGCATCGAGGAGCTATAGCGAGCTCCACCCATCACTTACTAAGTCTAATGCATTCCTCATATTAAAAGTTATAAACATAACATAAACATTCATATTAAAACTATCATACGAAATGTAAATAATTTATCCATAAACCATGAATGGTGTAAAAATAACACATCCACAGTCAAACACAACACAAAACCTTCAATATAATATGGACGTTTTGTATCATAATAAATCAACTTCAAATAATCTTAAAATCCATCAAAGGATGTTGACATAGATAAAATCAAAACCTTTTTTAGAGAAATATATCTTTTTATTTTGAAATCATTTAAGAAAAAATTTATTTCGAAAATATTCTTATAAGCTTTTAATGGAAGCTTCGATGATGTTATAATGACGGAAAATAACCGCACCCTCCGTATAAGTTAAAAAAAATATTCTTTCCTTAAATTTGTCGAAAAGGCCAAAAAGTACCTTGTTTGGAAAACAACAGAAAGATTCCTTTCAAAACATATAAGTTCAAATAAGTGTATAAATGACTTTAACCCATTGTATATTAAATAGTAAAAATGTTTTGAAATACATTTTTAAGAAGCAAGGATGTGGATGATAAAGAGGTCCTAGTAGATAATTACGTATAAAAAACCTCATATAATGAAGAGATTGTAAAATTAACCCTTAAATTGTACTTTTACTTGGTCGAGGGTAGGTTAACCTTCTGTATAATAGTGAAATAATTGTTATTAAATTATACAAGAATAATATACATTAATAATATATCACATATGATCTTTTAATATTGCTTTGTTAATAATATTTTAGTATTATCGTCGTTTCGGGTGTTAACTGATTCGTTTTCCTTTATATGATTTGTTACATAAGTAATGTTTGTTATGGATAGGATGTATCTTATTAATATTAATAATGATATTAAGTCTTTAAAAATTATTTTTAATCATCTAATGAAAATTAGTCTTGAATGGATACGATGGGGAATGAATCTCATCACTTTTGTGGAGACGGTAAACCGTACGTACGCACGAGGGACAATATCATTATTTTGATATTAAAATAATATATAATTGGATGGTATATCATATATACAGAATCATTATCATGTTATATTTATTATTTACATCAATTACACATCATTATTATACCCATCCAAATAATAATGTAATTACACCACAACGTGGAGACGGTAAGCCGTACGCACACACGTATGGTGAAATATCATTCAAAGGATGGATAGAATAATGAATTTGGTTGTACCATATTTATAATAACATCAAAATATATAAAAGATACTGGAGTAATTATTTTAGAATGGAAACAACAAAGAAAGAGGAAGTGGAAGAAGAAATGAACATGGAAGAGGTGATGAAATATTTACCTCTTCTTCGGGTTCTAACTTTTGATTTGACCAAAAGACCTTTAGGTTGGCTTTCTAACTAAAGGAAGGCCTATAGGATGAAGGGAGGACAGTTGATAGGGTATTTGGGTAGAGTTTGACCTATCCAAAAGGTTTCGAAGGTTTTAATTTGAGGGAAGGGGGAGTGCCCTTTTATAAGAGGGGTGAGGGGCACCTTAGGAAAAGATATAAATATTATTTTATATCAAAATCATTTTCGGTTTCTAATGGATAAAAAATTAACTATTTAAAGTATAAGGTGGGTATGGGTCGAAAAACACTAAAAAAAAGGTTTTATATAGGTTTGGGTCACTATATTTACCATATCTTTTAGATTTAACTCTTAGTTAAATTGTTTGACATTTACCATGTATCCTTGTATATTTATAATATATGGTTAATAAACTTACTATATACTTCCAATAGAACCTCAAGTGGTTCACTAATTACATATATAATATTATTTACGACCTTTTTCCAAACCTTAGATTTTTAGGAATAGAATATCAATTAATAATATAGTATTTGTTTAAACACCTCTTTTATGTCAATTTTGACACTATTTGGTATTTTGTTTTTTCTAAATTCATAACCGCATTATTAATTTGAAAAAAATTAATATAAGAAACCATAAAATGTCATATTAACCTATAAAATTATTGGAATTCATAAAAAGTCTCAAATTAAATTTATTTGGATATTTATAATATCAATTATTTTAATATTTCATTAATATGGTAATTACTGCATAATTCTTTTGTCATAAATAAATTTAATTATTTAATGTCTAAAATTTATAAATAAAATACCATTATTTAAATTTTTTTATATTTCTAATGAATATTTATAGTCTAATTTATCTTATGTATAACCTGATATTAAAAATGTTTTAGCTATTAAACATTGATTTCAACTCTATTAACACTTCTTTAAATAAAATAATAATAAAAGTCCTAATCTAATCCAAGTGGAGAAAAGAGGTTCATATTTTATTCCTAAGGTTATTTTTGGTCGAATTATACTTATCCAATAGAATTAGAACATGTGTTAGGGTAATAATAATATCATTTTTACCCTTAATTACCCTATTTACTTTTTACCGTGGTAAATAAAAGTAATAAGTTACTATTCACCAAAAATTATTTTCATCTTATTGAACCACATTTTACTTACTAATATCAACCATGTCTCTCTTATTTTTGAAATTAAACTCACAGAAGCGGTAAAATTAAGTTTGTTGTAAATTTGCAAATGCTCCTAGGAGGTGGGTAAAAGACAGTAAAAAGTTCAATAAAATTTTTATATGTCTAAAATAATTATAAACTGACTCTAATTAATTACATTGAACTTATATAGGTATTATGTATCTATTTTCACCTAAAATAAATTTAAATAAAAAAATAATTATTTAAATAAAAATTCTGTTTTATGCTATAACTTAGTGTTTTTTACTATTCATCAACAATTGATAGTTTTTAGAAAAATACCAAAAATTCACCCTAAGCTAATTTCGATACTCTGAATCCAAAAATGAAGTCCGTTTTGAAAGATAAAATTTATAAAATTAGAAATAGTGGGTATTACTATTCATAACGGCTAGTTTGATTAGTTCTGGTGTGTTATAACTCGAAGTTACGTACAACACACGCTATTGTATTATTCAAAGAGAAGCGTACCGTGGAAGCTTGGGGTGATACATCTCATGGGACTTAACTTTACCACATTCATTGGAGAGATATCTAGGCGCAACCATCTCAACATTTTCATGAATATTCTTACCACATAAATATTCTTACCACATATATAATCATACATAATCAACCATACATAAACATAAGGGTACCCATGGAAAGAATTGGGTACCACAATCATGACATAAATCATAACCAATGGCGTATCACGAAAGTGTCCATGAAAGGAAAGGATTATGACATACATGGACGTTCATAGGGTAAAATATTCATATAAAATGGTAAGTGGTTTCAAATAGAAGTTACAACATATAAGAAATGTTTTTTAGAAACATTAGCATTAAAACATATTTGTACGGTTTTAAGGAAAATTCTCTAAAGATTTTAAAATAGAAAAGGGTAGAATCTTTTATATAAAACCAGAATTGAACCAAAAATGTTTTCACAGTAAAAATACTGATTTTATTAATAAAATGGTGGCTTAAAACATAGTATATAGTGCACTTGAAATTGCGTAAAAATTTGGGAAGTTCCCTTAAAATGAGTGTGCTTATTGGGAAGTATCAAGGATGTATTCACTTAAAAGAATGTATATCCCTAAAAGAGAATTAGATATGGATATTTGAACATGATTTTGTATCAAATAAATATAATGTATAAGTTTTACATAAAAATAAAATACAACAACATTTTGGTAAAAAGAAAATAGATCAACCTGAAGGAATAAAGGAAGTTCGGGTAGAATTCATTACGGTTTATTGACATGGTATCGGGTGTAACTATGAGGGATTGATGAGGGATAAAAGAGGTTTCTAATAACTTATAAATCAATAGGGATTTATGGTGGAGGTGCGTAAACATACCCCATCATTTTCTATTACACATAAAAAGGCATAATATAGAGGATAATCGTGATTAATAGTGAAATAGAGAGGATCCCGTACCTTAAATCCATTGGTGTTCTCCACTTGTTATTGAAGACCTGAATAAACAAATTAGGATTATTAATTCATAATTATATAACCTATTATATATTTAATTTATTTATTATAAATCTTTTTAGTTCATTCAAGGTGTTTTTGATTAGTTATAAGGTTCAATTTCATTGTTCGGGCTCGTTTGTTTACATGGTTTTAAAAGATCGGTTCACTTATATTAAAGTTTGGATAAACCTGAAAGATGAAATTGGTTATCTATAAATGAAGATATATGATATTATTTAACATACAGGAGATTACATGGTTTTAAATTTAATTTGGTTACTTAGATTTAAGTCGAACTATTATATAAAACCATAGTGACAACCGTTTTTGTTAATCGGTGGATTTGATTACAAAGAACATGTTTTTATTTATAACTTAAAACCATTTGTACAAAAGGATTAGAGAACTGAAAATAGGATATATTACATATATAATAATCTAGTTAAACCATAACACAAATGGTTTCATGACCAGAATGAAATATTATAATAGAAATTATTAAATAATTATCCTTGAATGTGCTAAATTAGCACATCTGAAACGCTGCTTTCATTTCTTTCAAATAAAGGGTGGGGAAAGTAGAGAAGATAATAAAATATCCCATTAGAATGAAAATATTCCAGTACATGTATGTTACTGGATTTATCGTACTATTATGGTGAAGGGAGGTGAGGAAAGAAACAAAAAGAAAATAACTTTAAAGAAATGAAGTAATTGGAAAGAGGAATTTACCTCTTGAGACTTCCTCCATTGAGAACCTCTTAAGGGGAGAGGTTTTGGTATTTTGAAGATTCTGGGAGCTTTTGGACATTGGGGAGGATCTTGGGGAGATATTTGGGCAGAAAATTGGAAAGGAAAAAGGCTTGATAGGAGTGAAGAGAAGAGGGAGTGAAGGGGGGTTTTTATAGTGGAGGAGAGAAGGGATTTCTCAATATAAAATTAATTAATTAATTTGTTCCCCAAAAGACAAGGAATAGTGAGTCTTACATGACCAATAATAGTAATTTTATCATGTGATACCAAAAAAATTGGCCTTACATCATCAGAACATCATCAATGACTCAATAAATCTCTTATTTAGCATTTATCGTAAATTATCGCATTTTACTATTCATCAAAACTCATGTATTTCAGAAAAATAACAAAAATTCACCCTAACCGTTTTTCGACATATAGAATACAAAAATGATGTCCATTTTTCAAAAATAATTTTCTAAATATGATTATTTTAATATTTAATTAAAATCATATTTTATTATCGAAAACTGGTTTTAAAGCATTTATTTACTTATTCTAAAATATAGGTATATCGTACTTTCAACTTGAATATTATTTTTATACTATCATAGGTAAGTTTACTATTTATTAGGTTATATCACTATTCATAATGGTATGTTACTATTCATAATGGTAGGTTACTATTCACCAAAAATTATGTTTTTCTTATCGGACTCTAAATAACTTACTGATTGGAACTGTGTATATAAGATTTTTGAAATTCCAAATACAGAAGTGACAAAATTATGTTTAAGGGTCACTTAGAACTTATTATTTCATTATGTTTTTCTTTCATGTGATTTTATGACATATTTATAAGAAAGGAACTTCCATTGAAAAATTTTGGGTCATTACATTCTTCCCCCCTTATGAAATTTCTCCCTAAAAATTTAATTTTACATTCTAAGACAAAAATAGGTTTGGGTACTTTTCCTTCATTTCTTCCTCCAGTTCCCATGTTGCCTCTTCGTACTTATGGTTTATCTATAGTACCTTGACCAAATGAATAGTCTTTTTGCGTAGAACTTTATCTCTATGATCCAAGATCTTCACTGGCTTCTCCTCGTAAGAGAGATCATCCTCTAACCGTACCACCTCTAAAGAGATTACATGTGAAGGGTCCGGTATGTACTTCCTTAAGAGGGATACATGAAATACATCATGTACTTTCGACATGGTAAGTGGAAGTGCCAGTCGATAGGCCAAAGCTCTGACTCGATCAAGGTTCTTGAAGGGGCCTATGTACTTGGGACTTAACTTCCCTTTCTTTCCAAACCACATGACCTTCTTCCACGGAGATATGCATAGAAATTCCATGTATTAGTCTTTGAACTCAAGGTCTCGTTGATGGTTATCCTCATAACTCTTTTTTCGACTTTGGGATGCCTTGATATGCTGCTAAAAGGTTTTCAACTTCTGTACCATTTCTTCGACCATTTCAGGTCCTAGTAGCTTATGCTCACCGAATTCATCCCAACACGCTAGTGTTCTACACCTTTTACCATAAAGGGCTTCATATGGTTCCATTAGGATGATCAAGTAGAAACTTTTATTGTAGGAGAATTCAATAGGTGGAAGATGTTGGTCCCATCCTTCTTTGAATTCCATAGAACATTCTCTCAACAAGTCTTCCAGTTTCTAAATAGTCTACTCAAATTGGCCATCAGTTTGAGGATGATAGGTCGTATTGAAGTTCAGTTCAGTGCTTAGAGCATGTTGGATACCTTTCTATAACTTTGTGGTGAATCTTGGATCATGATCATATACAATAGATAGTGGTTATTCATGCAGCCTTACCACTTATTTAATGTAAATCTGTGAAAGTTTATCCAATGAGAAGTCCTCTCAAATCTCAATAAAGTGAGTTGTCATTGTAAGACGATCCAAAATGAACTATATATCATTGTTTCCTCTGGATGTACTTGGAAGTCGAGTGACAAAGTCCACGGTAATGTTCTCCCACTTCCATATTGGTATGGGTAGTGGTTGCATCATCCCCTTAGTCTTTTGTCACTCAGCCTTCACTTGCTAACATACCAGACACTTTGATGTATATTCAAAAATCTCCCTATTCATATTGTCCCACCAAAATTTTTCCCAAAGATCTTGATACATCTTTGTTCTCCCTGGGTGGATAGAGAATGTCGAGCTCTATGCATCATTCAATAGATCATTCTTTATCTCTAGATCAGTTGGTAAACATAATCGTGACCCAAATATTATAACTCCTTCCTCATCAATGTTAAAATCGGAGGATTTCGCATTTTTAATAGCTTCCACACTTTTATGAATTTCCACTTCTTTTCTTTAAGGACCCTTTATTTTATCCAAAATGGATTGTTGAGCAATCATTTGTGAAAGGATTGATGATGTTCCTCCCTTAATGATTCCCATGTCCATCCTTTTCAAATCTAAGAAGATCAGATCCTTTTCAATTCTCATCCTTGATAAAGATGTAGGATCCTTTCCACTTAGAGAATCCACCACCTTGTTTGCCTTATCAGGATGGTAGTGGATCGAGAAGTCATAATATTTAATGAGATCTATCCATATTCACTGGAACACATTAAGATCTTTCTGTGTGAATATATATTTGAGACTCTTGTGGTCAGTATATATCTCACACTTCTCCCCACAGAGATAATGCTGCCAGATTTTCAATGCAAAGATCACAACCACCAACTCCAGATCATGCGCAGGATAATTTTACTCATGGATTTTTAGCTGCCTTGAGGAATAGGCTATCACTTTATAATTTTTCATCAGTACACAGCCTAATACCTTCTTTGAAGCATCACTATACAACACAAATAGTTCTACACTTGTAGGGAGTGTGAGTACGGGCGCAGTGATAAGCCTTTTTTTCAAATCCTTGAAACAGTCTTCACATTCCTGTGTCCAAAAAAAACATTACTCCCTTACTTGTCAGCTTGGTCATTGGGTTTTACAACTGTGAAAAGACCTTCACAAATCATCGATAATACCCAGATATACCCAAAAAGCTACGGATATCCATTACAGAAGTTGGCTTGGGCCACTCTTCAATTGCCTTTGTCTTGGAAGGGTCTACGAATATCCTTTTTCTGGTGATAACATGCTCCAAAAATGATACTTACTCCATCCAGAACTCACATTTACTGTACTTTTCATACAACTTATCCCTTCACAAATTCATTAACACATTTTTGAAATGCTCCACATGTTTCTCCTTGCTCTTGGTGTATATCAGAATATCATCAATAAACACAACCACAAATTTGTTGAGGTAATCTCTAAATACTCTCTATTCATTAAATACATGAAAAATACTAGAGCATTAGTGAGTCTAAAGGGAATCACTAGGAACTCATAGTGTTCATACCTTGTTTGAAAGGCAGTCATGGGAATATCTTCTTTCCTCACCTTTAATTGATGATATCCCGACCAAAGGTCCACCTTAGAGAAATAACTAGCCCCACAAAGCAGATCGAACAAGTCATCTATCCGTGGAAGGGGATAATTTTTCTTTATCATGATTTTATTGAGCTCACGATAATCAATGAAGATTCACATTGAACTATCCTTCTTCTTAACGAAGAGGACTGGACTACCCCACGATGAAGCACTCGGGCGTATAAAACCCTTCTCCATATTCTCCTGTAACTGCTTCTTCAACTCTTCCAACTCTACAATGGCCATTCATTAAGGTGTCTTTGAGATAGGTATAGATCCAGTGATATGTTCAATTGAGAAATCAACCTCTCGGTCTGGAGGAAGACTAGGCAACTCTTCAGGGAATACATCAGTGTAATCCTTCACGATGGGAATGTCTTCAAGCATGATTCTCTCATTTGTCTCAATAATTTGAGATAGATATTTATTATCACATGGAAACAATATCCACACTTGATATGATGATTCTAAAGGAGATTCATCTTCCTCCTTACACTTATAAAGAATCGGAGGATGCTTTAGGATGTGAAAAGTGATCTCTCTTTACCGATAGTTGATGTAGGATTTGTATAAAGATAGAAAATCGATGCCTAAGATAGAATCAAACTCCACTAAAGGACGTATGAAAAGATTTGTTGGGAGGTTCTGTCCACAGACATTAACAAGGGAGGAGTTATAAACCATGGACTCAACGATTTCCCCATTTTCTGTTCTCAGAGATAACTTTTCCTCTAAATATTGAGGTGGTGTTTGAATAGTTCTACTAAACTTGAAAGATATGAAAGAATGCACAGATCCAGAATCAAATAGTACATCGATTATTCTAGAATGAATAACAAGCATACCTATCAACACATCATTGTTCAGATCCACCTCAGTAGTAGTGATAACATAATCCCTTCATTGTTGCATTGGAGATTTTTATTGATTGCCTCTGAAAACCCTCAACTTAGGGAAATTGTTTGCACAATTCACATGCCCCTTGTAGTTGTAACACTTTACTACAGGCTGAGTGTTGACTTAAACCTTATTTTCTTCTTTTTCATTAGTGGGATTCTTCATATCCCGTCGACAGTTCTTGGCCAGATGACCAAAATTCCCATATTTTAAGCAATTCTTGGTTCCCTTCACACACTTACCAGGATGCTTCTTGCCACAAATTTTTCAAGGAAAAAATTCAGGCTCCTTTATATCATGGGATTTATTTGAGGAACCACCCATGTTGTTCTAAATTTTCCACTTCTTTTCATTAGGCCCACGAGACCACTTAGAGTCTCCAGTCTCCATTTCAACCTTGAGGACACAACAGACAATATCCTCATAACTTTTGAAGTCTCGAATCCCCAATGATTTTCATAGACTCAGATTTAGTCCACTAAAGAAGTGATCCACATTGCTTTCAGTGTTAATGAAAAATCCAGAGGCATACCTAGCAAGCCTTGTAAAGTTTTCTTCATACGCCCTGATGAACTTGTCTTCCTTCTGCTTGAGTCTGAGGAACTCTTTTTCCATCTTGATATGGTGGGTTCGAGGAAAATATTTGTTGAAAAACATCCTCTTGAATTACTCCCAATCCATGGAATCAATTTCCTATTGGGACTTTGTATTCTTGATCAGTGTCCACCACTGATAAGCTTTCCCATCAAAACAATAGACTGCTAGTACAACTTTCTCTTCTTTTGAGCACTGGAGGACAAAGAATATCTTTTCAATGGAGTTAAACCATTGTTCCGTGAAGAGGGGATCATAAGATCCTATAAACATGGGAGGCCTTTGATTCATAAAGGATTCTATGACAAATTTCCCTTTCCTTGGAGGAGGAGGGCGTTCCACATGATTCAAGTTATTATTCATAACCCGAGCCAACTGAGAAAGTACCGTCATGAAGTTTTGAGCACCCGCTTCTATCATATCAATCATATCATTAGGGAAATCATCACATTGACTATCACATTTGTTTTTGGAAAGTGTTCTACTATTTCCCTCTATTAACTAAGAAAAATAACATATAATTAGAAGTCTTGAATAGTTTTCCATTAATCATAAAAAGGAAACATTGAACATAAAAGGATAAACTTATAAAGAATTATATCCTAACTTGTGATTCTTTAAGTTTATATCTAGGTTATGCTCGATCTGTTTTGTAACTTATATTCCTATGGGGTTTTTTTCCATTAATAATGGTTTTTAATAAAATCATTAATCTACCAAATCATATCCCCTAGGAGTTTCATAACCAAGAATGCAGCAAGGCTCATTTTCGTGTACTAGGATACCCCAGGTTAAGTCCGAAACTCCTTGTCGGAGTTTTAAATCCTAGGTACATCTATGCCAGAGCTACTTCTACCCACTCATATCTATACAAGGATGTATTTTCTTAATAAACAACTTACTCAATACTCACAAAATTTTAGGACTATTTTCTTATACTTAGTCTCATCAATAAGGGTCTCACTAAGGTTCTCTATTCCTAATCTCCAAAAATAACTATACCATATTCTGATACCAACTATAGCGACCTAAACCTTTTTCATATATCATTACATGACCTAAGCATAATTAATCATCAGAGTACAAGCCAAGCATCGTTAATTCTAGTGTCTTGGAAGACTAGGTACATATAACATAAAAACATGGGGCTAAAAAACAATTCTTTATTTAATCTCTATAAATATCTCCGATATTTCTTTGAGCCTTTACATATGCATAGGGTACCCTGGGAAACACATGAACAAAGGGACGAGCTTAAAGTCCCAGTAAGGTAAAGAAAATAAGGATATGTCTTAAGCACATGATTTAAGAGGCATGACATAATGATATCCAAAGAATGGAACATATAAAATAGTATAATATAAGCATGTGATTAAATAAACATGTAATCATATAAATGTGGAAGAATCATAAAACATTTCCTTAGTACGGGTCAAGGCTAACCGCCAATCATGTTTCACATCGCATCTCATGAGACTTAACTTTATACAATGCATTAGAGTGTTATCTGGGCGCACCCATCTCAAAATTTTCATGAATATTCTTTCCACATAAATATTCTTACCACATATGTAATCATACATAATCATCCATACATAAACATATTGGTACACATGAAAATAATTGGGTACCACAATAATGACATAAATCATAACCAATGGGCATATCACGAAAGTGTCCATGAAAGGAAAGGATTAGAACATACATGGACACTCATAGGGTAAAATAGTCATATAACATGGTAATTGGTGTCAAAAAAAGTTACATCATATAAGAAATTTATTTTAGAAACATTAGCATTAAAACATTTTTGTGCGGTTTTAAGGAAAATACTATAGAGATTTTAAAATAGAAAAGAGAAAAATCTTTTACATAAAACCAGAATTAAACCAAGAAGGTCTTCATAATAAAAAATACTGATTTTATAAATATAATGGTGTCTTAAAACATAGGATATAGGGAACTTGAAATTGGGTAAAAATTTAGGAAGTTCCCTTAAAACGAGTGTGCTTATTGGGAAGTATCAAGGAGGGATTCACTTAAAAGCATGTATATCCCCGAAAGAGAATGAGAGATGGATCTTGGAAAATGATTTTGGAGAATATAAATAGAATGTATAAGTTTTACATACAAATACAGACAACTACATTTTGATAAAAATAAAGATAGATCACTGGAAGGAATAAAAAAAGTTTGGATAGAATTCATTACGGTTTCTCGGCATGGTATCAGGTGTAACTAAGAGGGATTAATTAGAGAGAAAAGGGGTTTCTCATTACTTAGAAATCAGGTGGAAAGTATGGGGGAGGTGCTTAAACATACCCCATCATTTTCTATTACACATAAAAAGTCATAGCACAGTGGGCAATCTTGATTAAGAGTGAAATAGAGAGGATCCCAGACCTTAAATATGTTGGTGTTATCCACTTCTTATTAAAGACCAGAATAAAAAAATTAGGATTATTAATTAATAATTACAGAACCTATTATATATTTAATTTATTTATTATAAATCTTTTTAATTATTTCAAGGTCTTTTCGGTTAGTTATAAGGTTCAATTTCATTGTTCGGGCTAATTTGTTTACTTGTATTTAAAAGAGCGGTTCACTTATATTCACGTTCGGATAAACATGAAAGATAGAAGTGGTTGTACAAAAATAAAGTTATATTATATTAGTGAATATATAGGAGTTTTCATGGTTTTAAATTTAATTTGGTTACTTAGATTGAAGTTGAACTATTATATAAAACCACAGTGACAATCGTTTTTGTTAATCAGTGGATTTGATTACAAAGAACATGTTTTGCTTTATAACTTAATACCATTTGTAAAAAAGGATTATAGAACTAAAAATAAGATATATTACATATATAATAATCTAGTTAAAACATAACACAAATGGTTTCATGAACAGAATTAAATATTATAATAGAAATTGTTAAATCATTGTCCTTGAATGTGCTAAATTAGAACATCTCAAATGGTGCTTTCATTTATTTCAAATAAAGGGCAGGGAAAGGAGAGAAGATAATGAAATATCTAATTTTCATGGAAACATTCCAGTACATATATGTTAAAGAATTTATCATACTATTATGGTGAAGGGAGATGAGGAAAGAAACAAAAATAAAAGAACTTAAAAGAAGTGAAGGAATTGGAAATATGAATTTACATCTTGAGACTTCCTCCTTTGAGAACCTCTTAAGGGGAGAGGTTTTGGTATTTTGAAGAGGCTGGGGGATTTTTATCATGGGGGGGGGGATTTTTATCATGGGGGGGGGATCTTGGGGAGATATTTGGGTAGAATGTTGGAAAAGAAAAAGTCATGAGAGGAGTGAAGTGAAGAGGGAGTGAAGGGGGGGTTTTATAGTGGAGGAGAGAAGGGATTTCTCAATATAAAATTAATTAATTAATTAATTCCCCACAAGAAAAGGAATAGTGAGTATTCCATGAAAAAGAATAGTAATTTTATCATGTTATCCCTAACCAATTGGTCTTACATCATCATAACATCATCAATGACTCAATAAATCTCTTATTTATAATTTATCGTAAATTATCGCATTTTACTATTCATAAAAAATTCAAGTATTTCAGAAAAATACAAAAAATTAACCCTAACCATTTTCCAATGTGTAGAATCAAAAATTGAAGTCCATTTTTCAAAAATAATTTTCTAAATATAATTATTTTAATATTTAATGAAAACCATAATTTATTTTTGAAAGACAGTTTTAAAACATTCATTTACTTATTCTAAAATATAGGTATATCGTACTTTCAACTTGAATATTATTTTTATACTATCATAGGTCAGGTTATTATTCATTAGGGTATATCAATATTAATAAGGGTATGTTACTATTTATAAGGGTAGGTTACTATTCACTAAAAATTAAGTTTTTCTTATCAGACTCCAAATAACTTACTTATTGCAACCGTGTAGGTCCGATTTTCGAAATTCTAAATACAGAAGTGACAAACTTATGTTTAAAGGTCACTTAGCACTTATTAGTTCATTATGTTGTGTTTTAATGTGATTTTATGACATATTTATAAGAATGGAATTTATATTGAAAAACATTGGGTCATTATAACCGTTATTTGACTTAAATCTAGTTTGATCCACTAATAGACTTAAAATATTGATTGAATTGAAGTTAGGAGTGAATTGAAATCACATATGAGGAATGATAATTTTAATACTAGTCTAATCTATTTTTATTTATTCTCTAGCTATATATTTATATCTAGGAAGGATGAACCTTGTTTTTTATTTTTTAATAAATTAAATTCAATTATAAAATTGTATGGGACATTAATATTTATTGTTTGGGGGGAGTGACGTGAGATGAAAATTTTAACATTTTTTGTTTGTTATTCATTGGAAATAACTCTAATTTTATCAAAAACACTGGATTTTTTATTTTATTTTTTTTGACATTGTAAATTATCAATCTTATTTGAAAATGTAATATATTATTGGTTTTAATGATTTATTAAAATCTTATATAAACTAATATTTTTTTATTGAAATTGAAATTGAATATTTTTGAAAATAGAATTGTAAATTTTGATTTTCAATTCAGATTTGAGAGGGGTTTTTAATTGTAGAATATAATTTTTTTTTGAAAAAAAAATCAGATTTTAAATTATTTAATTTAAATGAATTTGAAATGAATTGAGAATTATTTTTTTTCGCAATGAAATTTTGATTTTATTTTGGAAATTAATTGGAACAAATGATACACTAAGAATATGTTGTTGAAATGAAAGTTGGAAATGATATGGCCATGAAATGACCGCATGACAGAAGAACAATCACTTAAGTGGTTGTGATTGAAAATTGATCCCAAGTGAAATTTCCAAGTTATTTTAAGAATAAAATTCAACTGAATTTCTGCTCTGAATAAAGGTAACCACACTTGATTTATTTTAAAGTTACATCAAGCTCATGACCTCCTCCATAAACCAATTTTGTGTGATTCTCCAAAGCTACAAAATATTACCTATCCATGGTCACTTAAGTGATAGTGGATGACCTAATTCACCCTCACCCTCACCCTCCTCAATACCTTGATCCCATCTTGACTCTCATCCCAACCATTGAAAAACCCAAGATCATTGTGAAGAAGAGGTGTTTCCAATTTAGAAGAATTTAACCCTTGTGCATCGAACCATATTCAAATCTAGCCACACAACAGAGATAATTAGAGATGAATCCCTACAGACTGTCCCAATGAAGTCATCCCACTATTGAAGATAAACTAAAGGTATCTCTAGAAGATAAACACACCGCTTTAAAATTTTATCCAGTGACTCCTTGAAAAATGCTCGGGAGAGTACCGAAGCCGGACCTCCATGTTCAATGATTTATAGAAACCAAGCCTACACTAGATTCATGATTTGAAGACAAAGCCCTTGATACCAAACCAGAAATACTGAGCTGCACTACAATATTTCTGTAGAGGAAGATGATATGAAGCTGATTGAGCTTGGAGAAAATCCATTCCATCCCTTATAGATTAGGGAAAATAAATTCCCAGAATATCTAAGACATAAAATTAGGTAGTGAACCATAAAACCATAGATGAAAACATAAATGAAAGTATATTATTTTATAACACTTGAATTATGAACATTGAAGTATAAATACTCATAAAAACATCTAGAACACTTAAATTGGAGGCATGATATAGGTTATCAACAATTTCGAACATAGGTGGATAGAAGTAGGTGATCATCCCCACCTATGTAATTAATTCCATTTTCTTACACTTATAGATAAAATTTATTCCTCTCAATTCTCACACTGGTGGAATGAAAAAGATTCATATAAAATCATCTTTCATTATCTTTAATATTACAGATTCACACAAAAACTACATTAGATGAATCATAATATATTTTTTGTGTAATAACAACTGATTCCTATGTGAGTAATAACATCTATCACTAATCATATATTGTAGCTGAGTATATTATAGTCTCTATGTGACTCTGCTATTAAATATATAATGTATTGAAAATATGACTAGTCTACTATAGTTTGTGTGTGACTCTATTACTATTACATAGATGTTTTTGTGTGTGATTTAAGAATAATAGAGTCACAAATAAAATACCATAGAAGAGTTTAGTATAGTCCATGTCACTCTATTACTAAAATATATGATGTATTTTAAGTATGATCAGTCTACTATAGTTTTTTGTGTGACTCTATTTCTATTTATTCATGTGATTTAATTATTGAATACATTTAAACACATTGGAAGTAAAAAAGGAATGATTCATTTATAATGTATGTATGATGAAAATTAAAGGTTCATTTCTAAGTTTGATGAGGTTAGTATTCCAATGTGGGTGTGATGGGGGTTGGTTGATGCCAAAACTGGTTCATTTATTTTTTTACTTCTTTCATAAAACATCCAACATACCATGAAATATGGATTTTAAGTATACCAGTTTTACAATAATATAGTTTGATAATAAACCAGTTTGACAATTAAATAAAAAGTATAAAATTGGATACAAATGATGAGAATATCGATAATATATTGACAATTATCCACCTATTTTTCATTAATAAATGATAACCAACTAGTTTTCTTGTTCAAATTTGATAAGAAACTAGTTAATTTTTAGATCCATATGCTTTCTTAGTTTTATAACCATAATTTTACAAAAAAGGGAAACTAAACCAATGAATAACATGAATTCTATTGTCAAATTTCATTGAGGAAAATCACCAAAAGAATCAGATTTTTTGACTAGTAGATTCGGTGGCTGATTGTTAAATTCATTGGTCTTTGATTCCAGAACCACATAAAACATAGATAAATACGATTAAAATCAATTAACCATTTACACCACAAAATTTTAATAATGAAATAAAAATGTTATCATAACCAAACATGAATAATAGAAATAAATAGGACTTAGTTCTTCTAACCTAAATGGCCTGAGTACCTGGTGAAATTAAGGTTTCACTTCAATCATGAAAATATACAAAGAATATCTGATAAGAAAAAACTAAAAAACTACATACTTGCTTAAAAAATAAATGGAATTAACTTATTAGATTTAGAAAAAGAAAAACCATCTTGAGTCATGATAGGGTATTCTAAATCACTATGCATAGCAAGACCAAAATCTGAGAAAAACATCTGCAGCTAGAAATTGAGGAGTAATTAGGATAGTTTGTTTCATGTCTTGATAACCAAGGTAACTAGCCATTCTACTTCAGATTTCCCAGAGCTGATTATGTTTCTTTATTAAATCACAATGAGGGAATCTACACACATCATTAAGAAACTAAACACCCCTATAATGGCTTAAGTGACCATATTAAAAAATGTACATTTCCCCTATCCTATGACATCTACCCATAGTCTTTTAGCACCGAATCATATTCCACCACCATAGAAGAGTAGTCCATGGGATTCAATTATTCTTTATAAACCACATAAAAAAACAATTTTCTAGTAAATATAAATTTAATAGAAATATTTCAAAGATAAGAAACATAACTTGTCAATATTGTACTTACAAAACAACATTTACCATAAATATTTGATAATTAAATGAAAATAATTAGACATGTATTGAAGAGAAAATTATGAAATTAAGACTTCCTAAGGAACCATCACATTTTCAACTTCATGATTGTGTGAAATTATTCTCCATCGCCAACATTCATAACCTATTGAGTTTCATTCTCACAACCATATTTACAAAAAAATATAACTTCATCTTCAATGATTTTGTTTGTTTCGCACCTTAAAGATGGTAAAAAAATAAATATAACTAAATAAAGGAGATATCAAATATCATAAATAAACTTTTTATTTCCAGTATCAGTCTTGAGAAATTGGGTTATAATAGGGATGTGGAATAGTAAAGAAGTAATCCCTCAAGGAAGACCGCTCCTCTCAAATCCAAAGGTCGACACCTCCCAAGGGACCGCACCTCCCAACAAATTACTATGTAAAACTAATCAAATTGAACCCCACCTACTATCATAACCACTAATTAATATCTCCCACTTGGTACCAACCTTCAACATTCTAATAATAAAAATGATTAAGTTTCCCTGGAAAGTTTCACACTACCACATACCCCATACACTTAGGTGTACACTTTCATACATATAGCCATACCCATCATTCCTAATAATTATTTCCCTCTTGAAAAACAACCCTATCCAAAATATAAAAACTTGAATTACACCCCATCTTCTTTAGAAATGGAATGGTAGAACATTAATTGTAGTTGGTGGTACACTTGTTTCATCACTGAAATCTTTTCTGAAAGATAAACATGTTACTCACCATTGTCTTCAATAGGATATCCTTACTCGAGCTCTTTAGCATGTCCTTCAAGTATGCTATGTGAGCTAAAATAGGTTGATTAATACATATTTCCTCTTTTAGATCCACCATACATTTTCCCATCTTTACTACTAGCATGAAACGTCTCATATCTTTCACTAGCCTATGAAATCACTCCAAACAAACCATGTTGAATGATGACAGTTGCAACCTTTTTTATTAGCCCAAATTCAATGGTTAAGTTCAAAATGATCTTTTCGTTACTTCCCATCAAATGAATAGGCCCTGTCTTAGCATAAAAAAAATATGTGTAGTCACTTTTTAACTATTGATTCCTTACTCTATTATCAAGTAGTGTACAAACAAGAGAAACCATCAACCACCATCTCAAACTATGATTTTCATCTGTAAATAGCCAGCTCATTCATCATATTCAACTAAATATTTGTAGAACCATTATATATTGCCATTGTGTTAAGTTCCCCCTCTATAATATCAACATGTACTTAATCATTTTTATCCATATTTTGTCTAATTATTTTTCTAAAACAATCTAATCCATGAAGCACCAAGCATGGCATGATGAAGAACACAAATGAAGAGTTTTATTTTCATCCACAAAATCATACTTAATGTCCTGTATAGAATCTGTGAAAACTTTATTCAAGACACCAAGACTGCCACCTACATTGGTATCACACAATAGCTCAGTTACAAAGTCCTTTCTGTTACTTATGAATGCTAAAAGCATGACTGCCCATTAGGTAAGGCCAACATACATGTGTTTAGAAATAACACAAATATCATCAAAGAAAGACACTCTTACAATTTCAATATTTATTCATTTAATACACTAATAAATAAAAACCTTCCTATACATTACATCAACATCAAATTGAAAAATATTTCAATTTCCCTCCAAGCAAGTGCAACATTTATTTTTACTCTCCATAAGACTATTCAAAACACCCCTAAGATATTAATTTTCCTTGTTAGTGTTTCTTGATAGAAAAATTTGGTTCCCAATATTTCAAATAAATATTTACTAATAAACTAGGCCACTTGAACAGGAAAAACACCCTTACTCACAAATATTTCAATAATATTAAGAAATTCCCCTATATCCTCCAACACCTCCTTGACCTCTTCTACCCAAGGATCCCTTGCAATCACTGCTAAGTACCAATAATCTTGACATTTTCTATGAATATTGTACATTGATCCTATAGGTAAACAAGATACCCATGGTGTCTCAGTAACTTTAATGCCCTTGCTATGAATTTTAACCCCACTCTCAACATCCATAAGCTATTCTTTTAGATTTTGCAAGGCCTGTTGATGATGCCCTTTCATTGCTTGAGCAAGCATCAGTTTCACTGCCTCTATGCCAGGCTCCATCAAAAGCACTATACCTATAAGAAAATATAAAAGTCTATAGGTTGATCTGTTATCCCATAGATTTATGTGGGTTAATTATATGAATATTTAGGCCTGTAAAAATTTGGACCGCATTTGATCCAACCCACAAAAACCATAGCCGATGTGAACTAGCCCACCGAGTGTTTGTGGGTACCGTTTGGACCACAATTATAAGAAATATTCTAAACATTATGTTTGAGAAATAAAATGAAATAATTTAATATAATAAATTAACATGAGTGGGGAAAGAATAGCTCATGTTTAATATATCCATAAATAAACTTGGGAATATATCGTCTCATGTTGGGTTTTGAACTTGAGTGTTAGGTTGATTGTGGGATGGATGATCCAAGTGTTTATTTAGATCATGGCACCAGATTAATAAATAAGATTTGTGTATTATAAAATTGATGTCATAATTTTGAAAATGTATATAAAAGGCTATCCTTATATCTCTAATACAACATTTTGATGATATTTTTATTTATGTATTTTAATTTAATTATTACAATTTTTTATATATTAAAATTTTATATTTTTTATAGAAATATAAAATATAAAATAAGGTATATGTTTTTTCAAATAGAATATATGTCAACATATGTTTTTATTTTTATAATTTTTTATTTGATCGTACATTAAAAAAATAACATCCATTATTTAATTTTAACAAAAATTATAAATATTTACAAGATTTTAAAATTAACATAAAAAAATTAATAGATAGGATAAATAAAAAAATAAATAATAATATTAAATAAATAATAATATTATTTATTAATATATTTTCATTAAAAATATAAAAACATGTATTTATTTTAAAATTTTGATAATCAAGTCTCTAATAAATATTTTTGTTATAAAATTTCAATGAGAATTTTGTGTATAGATTTACACTGATAATAATAAAATTCTAACACATAAAATAAAATTTGGTGATTTACATTAGACATTTAAACTAAAATTTCAACTAAACTTTTTTCAATTTAAAATTCCACATATAGTTTTTGGTGTAATTTTTCAACATAAAGTTTTCATTAAATATTATATTTTTTATTTATGTATCAATATATTTTTATTGTAGTTTTAAGTGGGTGTTTATAGTTGATTTTGATAGTAGATTTCATAATAAAAAATTTAAATATAATTTTAAAATAATAATTTATATTTTTCATTTATGTTTTAATGGGTCTACATTGTAATTTTAAGTGAAAAATTGAAATACATATTTCTGGTGGAAATTTTCACTAATAATTTACAGAGGCAATTTGCACTAGAAAATTCCATTTGAGATTTATAGAAAAAATCTTAAGTGAAAAGTTACATTATTTATGTGTTAATATATTTGAATTGAAAATTTGAGCATGTAATTATTTTATAAATTTTTAATTAAATTTTTAGTATAATTAAAATAAAAATAAATTGGGAATTTACGTTGGAAAATTTAATGTAAATTTGAACTAAACTTTTATAGTAGTAGTTTGTACTAATTTTTTTTGTGCAAAAAATTCAATGAAAATTTACATTTAAAATTTACAATTAAAATTTAAAATTTTTATATATTTATTAATATATTTATTTTTTAGTTTTATTTATTTAAAATATATATTTTTTATTTATGTTTTAATATATATTCATTATAATTTTAAGTGAGAAATTAAATTGTAAATTTCCAGTGAAAATTTACACTAAAAATTTTCACTAAAAATTTTCATTTTAAATTTTCAGTGAAAAAATTAAATTATTTACTTATGTATTAATATATTTAAACTAAAAATTTAAGCATAATATTATTTTAGGTTTTTTAAATCAAATTTTTTGTATAATCATAATAAATATCGAGCGTATTATTTGCGCTTGAAATTTAACTGGGGATTTAAATTAAATTTTCAGTAGAAGTTTGAAGTAAACGTGTTTCTATAAAAATATTTCAATGTAAATTTTGTTGAATTTTTTATTTTTTATTTATTTATTAAAATATTTTTATTTTTATTTTAAATAAAAATTTTAAGTGTAAATTTTATGTATAAATTTACACATGAAACATCCAACATAAATTTTCACGAGAATTTTTTAGTGGAAATTTTCATTAGAAGTTTTCTTATGTAAATATAAAAAATAATATATATCATAATTATATCTAATAAATATATTATATTTAATATATAAATTTATATATTAAACAATATATATTATTATATTTATATGTAATAATATTATATATATTACTTTTAGTAATAACGAGAGGTTCAGGGGTATTTCTGTCTATAAAAAAGTTTGGATGTCCATGTTAAATGTCCCACCTGAGACGATATTAATCCCATAAATCATAAAATATATTTTTTAAAGGTTGTTTTTGTTGTTGTTAGAGTTATTTTTAATTGAAAACTAAATATTTTCACCCAATCACAAACATGTCTATTTTTCCACTCCACTTTATCATGGTTTACCAAGAAAAAAATATTTTTACATATTATTTTATTTATTACCATGGAGTTACCAATTAGTTCATGGGACCCACATGGATAGGTGATCGCGTTGTCGAGCGCGTCAAATTAGATGTTTATTTTTAACTAGAATTTCTGCAGTATAGCAGCAACCCTAGGTCGTCTCTCGACGGAGCCTTAGATCATTAATTTAAAAAGAGGGATCTTATTATGAAAGTAGAAGCTGAATTAGGTTTTGTGAAACTTGGGGGTTTTATGATTAATGATGAAAATAGAAAAGGAAAGCGATAAAACAAAATATAAATGAACAAGATTGATTAAACGTGATCAACCCGGGGAAGTCTCGTGATTCTCATCCTTCATCGCTTCAAGGGATGAGGTTATGATCTTTTAATCCCTAGTTTTTAACACCTAGAACTATAATGTTACTGAGTTTATACTAGGATACCTCCTAGGGTTCAGTCAAAAACACACAATGATTCACCGGACACCGTCGATGATTGGGTTAATTGTGTTTGACTTCATAACCAAAAATCACCAAGGCAACACAAGAAAAACTCGATGCGCTGTCCAGATTTGTATGTTATTTCTTTGTGATGCCATGAAATAAATTTACATAGCCTTGAAAGTGCTTGTGTGAGTTCAATTGACCAATATAAACCACACAAACACCGCAATTGAAAGGGAGAAATAAAGTGGTGAACGGTGTGTGAAACATCACATGAATGGGTACCCCCAAACATGATCATATGAGTTGAGCATGACATACCAGTACATAAATCAATAAAATAATAATATAGGATGATGAAAAACAAAACAACAATCTTGAATTTAAAAGATCATTCAAATATTACAAACATGAAGCTCGGGATGTAAATCACATTCCTCCCTGGGTGATCACAAGGGGTTTAGAAACCCATGGAAGGGGAAGAAGAAGATGTTGAAGTAGCACCTCCCATAGCCTCCAGAACCTCTAGGGATGTTGAGAAGACTCCTTGGGGACTCCAAAATGGTAGCACCTTTCCTCTTGTCCGAACTTCCAAATGGGGAGACCAAGGTGCCATTTTATAGGAAAATTGGAAGGTGGTTTTAGGCACACAGATTTCTTCAATCCACTTGTACCATGCGTTTCGGCCTTCAGACAGTCTTATCTCACTTTGGAAAAAATATAAAGGTTTTAGCCCTACCTCTTGACTATCTCCACAGAATGTTTTCCACCCTTTGGACAACTACAGCTGAAGATATTGATAAAATACAGAACACCGCATTTGACTTGGTCCAAATTCGGTGTCTTGGAAAGATTAGTTCAGATGGGACCCATAGAAGCCGAATCAGCATTGGGTTCGTTAATATGAAATGTAGACTATTAAGTTTTGGAGAGGACAACAACATTTCAGCCCATTTAGATGCACAGATTTCGTGTAATATGCAAAACAGTGGACATATGTCCATGGATCCATGCAACTTTGACCCATTTTTCTTCCACTTCATCAAAGGCCCTCCAAATCACCTCCACCTACATTGAAACAATAAAAACATGTAACATTTCCCATTATAATATTTATTAACATTAATTGATTTATTCAAACATGGAGTGAAATTTATTATTATATTTGGAATATTCATTACAAAACTAGTTTAAAACTGCGGTGTAAGGGTGGAATAAAACAGTGAATCGTGGTACGATCACACCCCCACACCTAAACATCTGCACTCCTGGGAAAAGTCACATATACAACTACAATGATTCATATATATATATATATTTCCAACATCCTGAAGATTTATCACTTGAGGAAATTTTATTTAAAGTAAAGTTATCAATGCACGAACCACACCAAGGAGTTCTTCCTAGTGAAAATAGAAAAAGATGTCTCATAAATCATATCATAGCAAAATTCAAAAAGATTCATGATACCCAATTGAGAAAGGAATTAAGAAGTAAACAATGACACTAAATCTCCATGTGTGTGTGTGAAAACCATTCCATGCTATTCTTTCCACTTGCTATCCAATAAATATATGTTATTTTAACATTTTTTAGCTTAAATGATTTTGTCACCGAACCTGTCCTACATCCTTTGCAATCATGTTTCAAGACCCACTCATTTAAAAATTCCCAGAAGTCAAACCATAAACTCCCAACCTAGATATCCCCATATGTTTCACATTTCATCACTCCCCTCAGTTATTATATTTTTTTTGAAGTTTCAATTGGAACAAATCTCACACTCATCTCTCAACCCTTGTTTGATCTCCTCACGACACTAATTGAAATAGTTATAACAAGATCAAAGGTTGAGGAAGAGTGGTTTTTGACCTGACCAAGACACAACATTTTTTTTGAGGGCGTACAACAGTCGGACATTAGTTACACACACATAGGTCAATCTGGTACAGTAATGAAACAGATCGGGTAAAGAAAAAACGTATGGAAATATCATTTAAAGCTGAAAAATATTAACCCAACATATATTTACCTTATATTAAGTGAGAAATAATCACACTTTGTGGTTTGGTGCAAATATTTGTGGAGATATTAGTGACACAATTTTCCAAAAAACTACTCACACAAAGGGCATCAATCATCTCAAAGGTTTCACATAGATACAACCATTTATATCATTGACAGAAAACCAATTTACTAAAAATCACTCCTTGATGGAAAAATCATACACAATCTCTTTTTAGCCTTCGTTGTGGTATTTTTACTTTCCCCACTTTATGGTCGCCACATCATGGAATTTCGAAATTGTTGATGGGGAAAAATAAAAATACCATAAAGAAGACCAGAAAGAGAAAACAAAAGGAGAAAACAATGAAAAATCCTAACTAACCCAGGAATTTATCCACCCCCCACACCTAGAATGTGCAGTGTCCTCACTAAAATAATTGAAAATGTGAGAAGTAAGGATAAAACCTGGTGTGTTTTATTGGTATGATGCGTCGAGAAGGTGGATTTCCTCCACCAGATTCTTTGTAAAATCCTCATAGAAGTGTTTAAGTCGCTTCCCATTGACGGTAAGACTTCTTCCACTCTGCTCATGCAAAACCTATATTGCACCAAAAGGGTAAACATTAGTAACAGTATAAGGACCAATCCATCGGGAACGAAGCTTACCTGGGTGGAGCTTAAGCCTGGAATTGTACATGAGGACCTTCTCACCAATATGGAACTTCCACTGGTGAATCATGCTATCATGAATAGCCATTGTCTTCTCTTTATAGATTTGGGAGTTGTCATATGCATCATGTCAAATTTCTTCCAACTCTTGAATCTGTAGCTTTCTTTCCTCACCTGCATCTGAAAGGTTCATATTACATTGTTTAACAGCCCAATTTGCACGGTGTTCTACCTCCATCGATAGGTGAAAAGATTTTCCAAACACAATCCTATATGGTGACATTCTGATCGGTGTTTTAAAAGCAGTACGGTATGCCCAAAGTGCATCATCCAAGCGCAAAATCCAATCTTTCCTACTGGGTTGTACAGTTTTCTCCAAGATTCGCTTAACTTCCCGATTTGAAATTTCTGCTTGTCCGTTAGTTTGGGGATGATATGAAGTTTAGACCTTATGAACAACCCCATACTTACGAAGCAAGTTTTTCATGTTACGATTGCAAAAATGTGAACCCTGATCACTAATGATGAATCTTGGTAGACCAAACCTACTGAAAATATGGGAACTCACAAAATCAACAACCACTCGAGAGTCATTGGTCCTGGTGGCCTTTGCTTCCACCCATTTAGATACATAGTCAACAACCAATAATATGTACACAAAGCCAAATGAATTTGGAAAAGGCCCCATGAAGTCAATGCCCCATGCATCGAAGATTTCACAAAATAACATGGGCTGTTGGGGCAATTCATTCCTCTTGGAGATATTCCCTTTGAATTGACAACGACTACATGACTTGCAAAATCTATGGGCATACCTATACAATGTTGGCCAATAAAGTCCTGAGTCAAGGACCTTTCGAGCTATACGTTGAGAGCCAAAGTGGCCCCCACATTCCAAGGTGTGGAAAAAGGTCAAAACAGAGGTGAACTCATGGTCAGGGACACACCTACGAACAACCTGGTCACTATAGATCCTCCACAAATATGGGTCATCCCAAATGTACCATCGAAAATCATGTTTAAGTCTCTGGGATTGTGAAGTGCTAAAATCAGTGGGGACCCTAGATGTTGCTAGAAAATTCACAATGTCTGCATACCAGGGGGTAAGGTCCACAACATCACAGAGGTTCTCATGAGGGAAGAATTATCCAATGGGTAGGGGTGAGTCAACATGATGGTCCAATGTTGGGGAAATCCTACTAATGTGGTCAGATAAAACATTCTCCACTCATCTCTTATCTCTAATCTCAAGGTCAAACTCTTGGAGGAGGAGCATCCACCGAATGAGGTGGGGCTTGGCTTCAGGTTTCTTTAGGAGGAAACGAAGGGTAGCATGGTCAGAAAACACAATCACTTTTGACCCAAGAAGATATGAACGGAATTTTTCCAAGGCAAAAACAATAGAAAGGAGTTCTTTTTCAGTGGTTGTGTAGTTTACATGGGCAGGGTCAAGGGTGCGCAAGGCGTACGCAATGACATGAGGAGCCTTTTCAACCCGTTGTGATAAAACTGCCCCAACTGTAAAGTTAGAGGCATCACACATAAGCTCGAAGGGGAGATCCCACCTTGGTGGTTGTATTATGGGAGGTGACGTGAGACTCTTTTTTAGTGAATTGAATGCATCCTCACAATTTTTATCAAAAAAAAATTCATAATCCTTTTGTAACAACCGAGATAAGGGAAGTGCGATCTTACTAAAGTCTTTAATGAATCGGTGGTAAAAACCAGCATGACCCAAGAAAGACCGCACCTCACGAACACATTTTGGAAATGGAAGGGATGAAATTAATTCAATTTTAGATTTATCAACCTGAATTCCCTTATTTGAAATGATATGCCCAAGAACTATCCCCCACTCAACCATGAAATAACATTTTTCATAATTCAAAACAAGATCTTTTTCAATGCAGCGGTGGAGGACAGAACCTAGGTTTTCCAAAAAATCATCAAAAGAAGAAATATAAACCGTGAAATCATCCATAAATACTTCCATGCAACTCTCAAGGTACTCAGAAAAAATACTCAACATACATCGATGAAAAGTACCAGGAGCATTACATAGACTGAATGGAATCCTTCTGTATGCAAATGTGCCAAATAGACAGGTAAATGTTGTCTTTTCTTGATCATCAGGGGCTATATGGATTTGGAAATAACCTGAATTGCCATCAAGGAAACAATAATGAGACTTACCAGCCAATCGTTTTAACATTTGGTCAATGAAAGGTAAAGGAAAGTGGTCCTTCCGCGTGGCTTGATTCAGTCGACGGTAGTCAATACAGACTCGCCAACTATTTTGCACACGTGTTGGAACCAATTCATTCCTTTCATTTGTCACAACTGTTACTCCTATTTTTTTAGGCACAATTTGCACTGGGCTAACCCATTTACTATCAGATATAGGATAAATGATCTCCGCATCAAGTAATTTACTAACTTCCAATTTTACCACTTCAAGGAGAGTGGGATTCAACCGGCATTGAGATTGTCTTACGGGTTTAGCCTCATCATCCAAAAGTATATGGTGCATAGAAATATATGGGATAATCCTGGGAATATCAGCCAATGTCCATCCTATTTCCTTTTTATACTCTCTCAAAAGTTTGAGCAGTTTCAATTCCTGTTGTGGAGAGAGGTTATTGGAAATAATGACAGGCAATTGGTCAATACCCTCAAGATATGCATATTTTAAATTATAAGGAAGTTGTTTAAGTTCAAAAACCGGTTTTTTCTGGATTGAGGGAGGGGATTTAGGGGTAGTGAGGTCCATGAAACTATCTATCTGCTCATGTTTATTCTCAAAGGAAAGAGAATCTATTGAAATGAGATTTGCATAATCATCGATATTCATGGGTACCTCAGAATAAACACACTCATCAATTAAAGCAAAAAATTTACATTTTTCTGAACCCACACAACATTCAAAAGAAGAACCAAAACTCAAATCATCCTAGGGTGAAGAAAACAAAAAATAATCAGAGTTTGGGTTGAGGAGAGAATTATGTGTGTGTGCATCGTTTGAGAGCACTTCCATCGAATAGACAGGAAGAGTGGAGTGCTCTTGAATGGGATGTTTCATAGCCTCAAGGATATTAAAACTAACCTTTTCTCCACCAAACTCCATGGACAACGTACCATTCTGAACGTTGATGATTGCCTTTTCTATTTTTAGGAATGGCCTCCCAAGTATGAGAGGGGCATGTCCTTGGGTTCAGGTGTCTTCCATCTCAAGAATGTAGAAATCGGCGGGGAAGATGAGATTCTTCACTCTAACAAGGACATCCTCAATCACTCCTTTTGGATGTGTTGTACTCTGGTTGGAATGTTGCACAACAATGCCTGTTGGTTGAAGCTCTCCAACCTGTAGAGAAGTATACACGGAGTGAGGCATTACATTAATGGAAGCACCTAAATCTAGCATAGAATCCGAAAAGAAGGTCTCCCCTATGGTACACGGTATCGTGAATGTGCCTGGATCCTTGCATTTGGTTGGTATTGCTGGTTGAATCAAGGCTGAGACATTCCTCCCCAGGTTGACTCTCTCGTTCCCCTTCAACCTTCATCGATGGGTGCAAAGCTCTTTAAGAAATTTGGCATAACATGGAATTTGCTTGACTGCATCCAACAATGGAATATTAACTTGAACTTTTTTAAATGTATCCATTATTTCATTTTTAATATCATTATCAAAGTTTTTCTTAGATTTAGAGAGTCTTTGAGGGAAAGGAAGAGGAATTGATTGTTCATTTGAAACATCAATGATAATTTGATTGCCCTTTTTGTTTTGTTTTTCATTACATGAAGTTTTTGAGGGTTGGGAAAGAGAGTTTTCATGAGGGGGACATACCTGCTGTGCAGAATCAGTAGAAGGAGAAAATTCTTTACCACTACGAAGTGTAACTGCACATACATTACCTTTGTCCTTTGGATTGGCAATGGGTTGGGATGGTAGTTGTCCAGAACCTTGCATCATAAGTTCACCGATGGTGTTTTCCAATTGCCCCACTTGGGTTCGTAGGTCTTGAATAGCTGATTGTGTGGTCTGTTGGAACTGAAGGTTTTGGGTTGCCATTTGTTTCACCATGTCCTCGAGGCTTGGTTCAAATTTGGGAGGAGGAGGAGGATTATTGTTTTAAGAAGTTGAAGGATAATAAGGTTTCATACCTTGGCCTTATTGATACCAATTCTGCTTTGGGTAGCTTGAGTTTCCTCCTTGTCGGTATTAGGGTTGTGCTTGCCACCCTGGATTTGGATTTGGCCTGAATTGTTCTTTCTTGAAGGGAGGCGCTTGTTGGAATGGATGCCCTGGGAACACAACTGCACAGGACTCAGATGAATCTTGAAGTTGTGGGTACTGGTCAAAAAAATGAGTGTTATCAGAACAAATCCCACAATGTAATGGAATAGAAGTAGAGATTGAGTTACCTTGTGCTTGAGCTAATTACCTTATAAGGGTATGCATCACATCAATTTTAGTATCTACCTTTTGTTCTAGGGCTGAATGACTTACCTCATGAACTCCTCAGGTTGGTGCAATAGCTCGTGTACCAAATTGTTGTGCATTTTGAGCCATGTTGGCTATTAAGTCACAAGCGGCAGAAGGAGTTTTGTCAACTAGGGCACCACCAGCCGCAACATCAATCATTCCATGATCCATGGGGATAAGTCCCTCATAAAAGTATTGAATTAAAAGTTGTTCACTAATATGGTGGTGGGGACAACTTGAGAAAAGTCTTTTGAATCTCTCCCAGTATTCATAAAGGGTCTCTCCTTGTGATTTCCTAATTCCACATATTTCTTTCCTAATTGAAGCAGTTCAGGAGGCGGGGAAGAAATTCTCTAGAAAAAGTCTTTTTAGGTCATTCCAGCCCCCAATTGTGGAAGGCAAATAGTATAGCCAATATTTGGCTATACCATCAAGGGAGAAAGGGAAGGACCTAATCTTAATGAGGTGCTCAGACACATTTTGGGGTTTCATGGTGGAGCACACTATGTGAAATTCTTTGAGATACTTCTGAGGGTCCTCACCAGGAAGACCATGGAATTTTGGAAGGAGGTGGATGAGACCTTATCTCAGCTCAAAGTTGGCTGCTTCCTCGGGATATTGGATGTACGCAGGTTGGTACTCCACATCAGGGGTGGTCAGTTCTTTTAATGTTCGGTTATTTGCAGCCATGATCTCTGGGGTTTGATTTGGTTCAATTTTGGATTGGATTAGGACCACATGAGGTTCCAAAAGGGGTTCCATAATGTTACTTGATTGACCTTCTCTATATGCCTTGATTTGTGTGTGAAGTGACTTTTCAATTTCAGGATCAAATTCAAGTAGTGTTCCTTTACCAGATCTTGTCATGAAAAAATGATGTCCAGTTTGATTGATTGATTGTTTGTTGTGTTTTTTTATTTAAGATGGATAAAAGAGAAACTTATGAAGGGTGAAAGAAGAATAAAATTTTATACTATAGAATTATAGAGGGATATTGAGAAGAAGAGAGAGAGAGAGATAAAGAACACACCAAAAACAACAAAAAATAAAGACAAAACCCAAAACAAAAACAATCAAATGGGGATGGGGTATTTAGAGGAGTACTAATCAAGAATTAAAATAACCTAATAAAATTAAATAAAGAAAAAAAATGATCTTGGCTCCCCGGAAACGGCGCCAAAATTTGATCACGTTGTTGAGCGCGTCAAATTAGATGTTTATTTTTAACTAGAATTTCTACAGTATAGCAGCAACCCTAGGTCGTCTCTCGACAGAGCCTTAGATAATTAATTTAAAAAGAGGGATCTTATTATGAAAGTAGATGGTTAATTAGGTTTTGTCAAACTTTGGGGTTTTATGATTAATGATGAAAATAGAAAATTAAAGCGATAAAACAAAATAGAAATGAACAATATTGATTAAACGTGATCAACCCGGGGAAGTCTCATGATGATCATCCTTCATCGCTTCAAGGGATGGGGTTATGATCTTTTAATACCTGGTTTTTAACACCTAGACCTAGAATGTTACTGATTTTATACTAGGATACCTCCTAGGGTTCAGTCAAAAACACAAAATGATTCACCGGACACCGCCGATGATTGGGTGAATTGTGTTTGACTTCATAACCAAAACTCACCAAGGAAACACACGAAAAACTTGATGCTCTGTCCAGATTTGTATGTTATTTCTTTGTGATACCATGAAATAAATGTACATAGCCTTGAAAGTGCTTGTGTGAGTTCAATTGACCAATATAAACCACACAAACACCGCAATTGAAAGGGGGAAAGAAAGTGGTGAACGGTGTGTGAAACATCACATGAATGGGTACCCCCAAACATGATCATATGAGTTGAGCATGACATACCAGTACATAACTCAATAAAATAAGAATAGAGGATGATGAAAAACAACACAACAATCTGGAATTTAAAAGATCATTCAAATATTACAAACATGAATCTCGGGATGTACATCACGTTCCTCCCCGGGTGATCACAAGGGGTTTAGAAACCCATGGAAGGGGAAGAAGAAGAAGATGTTGAAGTAGCACCTCCCATAGCCTCCAGAACCTCTAGGGATGTTGAGAAGACTCCTTGGGGACTCCAAAATGGCAGCACCTTGACTCTTGTCCAAACTTCCAAATGGGGAGCCCAAGGTGCCATTTTATAGGAAAATTGGAAGGTGGTTTTAGGCACACCGATTTCTTCAATCCACTTGTAACACACGTTTTGGCCTTCAGACAGTCTTATATCACTTTGGAGAAAATATAACAGTTGTATCCCTACCTCTTGAATATCTTCCCTGAAAGTTTTGCACCCTTTCGACAAATAAAGCTCACGATATTGATAAAATACAGAACACCACATTTGACTTGGTCCAAATTCGGTGGCTTGGACAGATCAGTTCGGATGGGAACCATAGAAGCTGAATCAGCATTGCGTTCCTTAATATGAAATATAGCCTATTAAGTTTTGGACAGGTCCACAATGTTTCAGCCCATTTGGATTCACTTATTTCGTGTACTATGCAAAACAGTAGACATATTTCCATGGATCCATGCAACTTTGGCCCATTTTTCTTCCACTTCATCAAAGACCCTCCAAATCACCTCCACCTACATTAAAACAATAAAAACAATTAACATTTCCCATTATAATATTTATTAACATTAATTGATTTATTCAAACATGAAGTGAAATTTATTATTATATTTGGAATATTCATTACAAAACTAGTTTAAAACTGCGGTGTAAGGGTGGAATAAAACAGTGAATCGTGGTACGATCAATAGGGTTAGGCATATATTTTTTAATCTCTCATTATTTATGGACCTGGACAAACTGCTCGATAAAATCTGTAGCATGCATGATCTGCCCCGTGGACCGACCAACCCCGCCCCATTAATAACTCTATAAAGAACAATAGAACTCAGCAACCCCAGCTCCAGAAAAAACTCGAGACCTTCCTTGTAATCATACAACAATTTATCTTCATAAAAATCTACTTCAATAGTAACTAACATAGTGTCTTTGTAACTAATTGTTTGACATTCAATCATTCCCATTGCATTCATGTTCATTGTAATAAATAGAGTTTCTAAATCTACTTTTCCAGTTCACGTTGGCTATCCACCCGCTTCAAGAGACTACAAACCTACACAACAAAATTGTGTATATTTGGTGAAACTCTCACACTCACCACTTCCTCTATTAGTGACGTCAAAAAAATCTAGCTATGTGCTACTTTTATCTCCTTATAACCTGTTCACTAAGATCATTAAGTGAAAATGTTTTCTCTACCCCATGAAAATCTAGAGGTGCAGGCATTGGATATATAGATGCATGTTTCCCTTTCACCTCACACAACTCCACTAAGCATACATCAACACTACCTTAATATGAAATATAATTCTCTATAGTACTAGATTTCAATTCTTCTGAATCAATTGGTTTATTTCTTTCATTTTAAAATTTTGTGAGTCGAATATAACAAGGGAAACCATCACCCACCTCTCAAAATTCTATAAGTATCGATCAAGGGATGGTGAGTTGATTTTCCTTATAAAAAAGAACAAAAGGTGAGATGATAATCTCCATGAGCTACCCTTCCTATGTGACTAGAGGAACTCACATGCTCACAAATTCTGTAGTAGGAGGTTTTGAATGCGAACCAAGAAAATGTACGCCTCCATAATGTCCCCTTCCTATTTTTCCAGACATGAACTTTGAAAATAATTTACCTCTTGAGGCCATTTTGGATAGGATTCAAGGTGATCCCCTATAGAAGGATGCTGTATATATTCCTCCCTAAGTTCTCATAGTTACACCCATATGTTTTATAAGGACCCTTAGTTCTCCAATTCCATTTAAATACCTACCTCCATTCATAGCACCCACGCCTAGAGATTGTCTCTTCATTGTGTCATATTTTATTCATCACAACGAACAATATCTTGAGTTAATTATTATTCTTGATTCCCTATATCTATGATAGACCAAAAATGATCATTCCCATGATGTATGAATCTATAGTAGAGAATGAATCCCTAGTGGTGAAAGCTTCCCCAATTACCATGTTTGATAGTAGAGTGATATCTCCAACAATCGATAACCTCTTTATTGGGTTCATTGGTCTAGAACCTCACAGAGAGAGAACCAAATTTCTATGTCCCCCCCCCCCCAAAAATGGTAAAAAATAAATTGAAATAATGAAATCTTATATCGAATTGTAGAAAGGCAGTTGTTATTTCGAGCACTAGGATTAGGAAAAAAGGTTATAGTATAGAAGTAGAAGAAGAAAGAAGAAACCCTCAAAGGAAGACCACTCCTCCTGAAGCCAAAGGTTGGAACCTCCCAATGGACCTCACCTCACAACAACCAGTTGTGGAAAAATTATCAAATCACACATCAACCTACTACCAAAACCCCATATTAATATCTCCCACTTTCTATAACCAAACCCTAACAAACTAATAAAGGAATTAAAAAACCTTCCTTGGGTAGTTACACACTTCCATATTCCCCATACTCTTAGGAATACACATGCATACACATATATCCCTACCCCCATTCCTAAAAATCTATTTGGGTATTTCAGATTCATGCAAAAAAATCATTTATGATAAAAGATCTTGTTCGGATAAGCCAACAGATTGACAAAAATCATATAGAGAAACCTGATAAGGGGGAGGTAAATTCACACTCATTGTGTGCATGGATATTATTTTTTCATTGTAAAAAAACAAAACGGTGTTCATAATCACTCAAACAAAACAAGAAAATCATAAAATCACATGCCATCTAAATACTAAACCCATATGTAAAAATCCAAGAGTATTCAAGAAAAAAAATATAGAGCATAACATAAAATAAAAATAATTAAATAATTATTTAGATAATTATTTAAATAAAATATTCAAGCCTAGTCAATTCATCTGCATATGATCTTCTTTAAAAAAATATTGAAAAGAGAAACGAAATAATTCAAAAAAATAGTTCATAGGTTATTAATAATTTCTCTTCTTTTTTGATCCTTCTAAAAACCACCAGAGCTATAACCATACAAAAGTTTCTCCAACATGATTTTCCTACAAAATTAAGCACTAGGTTGCTAAACTCTGGTGAATATATAATAATAGGAAACTAAAGGGATACCATTAACAATGAAATTATGCAGAGTCTGTTACATTACATATAAAGAGTTACTCGTTGATTATGGAAATACCATCCTCATATGACACATAAAAGAATATTTTATATCTATAAAATAATATATCAATTCATACTAATATATACTAATTTACAAGTTTATTCTTTAAAAAAGAAGTTATATATACTATAAAATATATATATTAATGGTATACTGAAATATGACCATCAATTAAAAATTGGTTTCATTACATAAGAAAACCCCAGGTTTAAACTTTTATTCTATTATGTACATAAAAAAATCATGTTAATTTAATGGTGGAAATACATTAGACCATCTATTAAAATGTATAAAAAGAATGTTAGTATAAAAATAAACATGCATATCTAACTATAATTCATATTAAAAAAAAGATAAAATAATTTTATCAACTCATAGCACTAGGAATAGCCACCTCAACTAATATAAAACAATTTCATTTACTTAATTAAATAATATGGTGAATTTGGAAAATTAGGAATTGTTCAGTGAAATTTGAAAAAATACATGGAATATTTCAATGTATCACAGTGATAGGTCTATCCAAAAAACACATAATAAGTGTGAAACAACATGCACCAAAATACATCTCATGTGTATTGAATATTAATTTTTTGGTCTGTAGACCTTGATGCCACCTTTCTAAATTTACAACTGACTCAAGGTCTATCACCACACTCGATAACATATAATAAATATCTATCTAAATAGTGAAATAATAAAATTTACAAGGAATATTTTTTATTGTGTTTTAACCCCATTAAAGACTTTATTTTACTGAATGTAATTAAAAATTAAAGTAATATCTATCAATTTATATATAAAAAAATAGCAGGAAATATATTATTGTGAAAAAATTAGTATATTTAGTCTAACTTCAATGAGCAACTCGAACAACGACATCCTAAAAGTTGAATGCAACTAATATAGTTTGTTATAAATCTAATCTATTATAAAAAATTAATATATAATTAACAAGAAATACTATTTGATATATTTATAATGAACAATGTAAAAAATTAACAAAAAATGAAATATGAGGATGCTTACTCAGCAAGTCCTTGATTATTTCATATGTTCCACACAATTTATATAAAATAAGAAAAAATCAAAATAATTTTCATCATTATATACTCTAAAAAAATATAATATTCCAAATCTACATCAGTCACATGTTTTCCATGGGAGAAATCTTCTATGAAATCATATATCCACAAAAGTACAATATAGACTGATCATATAAAATTATGCATCATGTTCTGACATAAGTTGAATTTCACATATTTATTCACTAGTTAGTAATTTTGGAAGATAAAATGAATAATTTAATTATTTCCTATTACATATAAAAAACTAATTTATTTGAGTAATTAAATTTGAAAAATAAAAAAACATATAAAATAAGACTTAATTATCTTACAACACATGACATTTATTCATGTATTATAGAAAATATTTTAACTCATCTTCAAATATATAATGTTATAAAAATTTAAAACAACTATAATTATGCTTGAAATATTTTCAATAATGAAGGTAAATATTCATTAACTTCATTCTACCTCCCACTATGCACACATTATCAGTATTAAGTCTTTTTTGACCACATTTATTTAGCACATTTTAAAATAGTGATCCATTTATGATATCTATGGATTATATGTGAGTCATAAAAATGGATTATAAAATATAATAACTTATATAAATGTAATATGTTTTTAATGGAAACTATAAAAACTCATACTCACTGAATTCTCACCACTTATTTTGGATTTACAAGGTAGGTTTGGAAATTATATTCATATAATATTCTATTATTTTTAAACCACTTCTTATGAGTGGACTCAAAAAATTACAAGATAAGACGCAATTCACAATGTTCATTATTTTCAATAATTCCAAACATTATCAAAATACAAGGATTTGTGATTTACATTGAAAATTTATACCAATAAATTGTATTTTTATTTTTTGATAGAACAATAGTATATTTATCTACACATTTTTTAAATCTTATAGAATCAAAATTATTCTTGGTGTGATAGATCAGAACATATTGAATCAGAACACACACACCTTGTATTGCTCACACATAAACAAATCCAAATTAGTAAAATAAAAATTTTAACACAGAAAATTCCAATCCAAAAATAGAAAAATTTCAGCTCTCAGTCATCTACTAATAAATGTTATAAAATATAATCAGAACAAGAAGATTTAAAAAATATATTATTCATAGAAAAAAAAATTAAAATGAAAATAATTCTGATAAAATAGAAGAAATATTGATAACATTTAAAATTTATTTCTTTTTGATGATTCTCAATATAGAATTATAGATGAGACAATAAAAAAATTCTCATTGGGTTCCAGGATAAATGTGGGGAAGATATAGTCCTTGATGTTAAACTAGAGGATGTGGGAGTTGTTGAGTTACTACATGTGAAATCTAAACCCTAAAACTTAGAGGATGCTGAATAAGAGTGACATATACATAGATATTGTATTTTTAGGTACTACTTCTCATATTATTTATGTTCTACTGGTGCATGTTTAATCCTTGGGTTGGAGGGGATGTGAGATAAGGGTAACACCCGTCAGGCTAGGTGGAGGGGGGGGATGGGGGTAGAATTCGACCATTGTTGAGGGGTGCCAAATTTGTTCAATGAGATGAAAACAAAGGAAACAACCGGTGGGGGGGGGGGGAAGGGTGTTAAAAGTAAGGTAGATGAAGCAGATGTACTAGGATATGGTTTGGGGGAGGGGATCTAGCTATAGATTTCAGATTGCTTGAGCAGGGGTGTTGATTATATTGAAGGGAAGTGGGTGAGTTTTTCAGTCGCCCATTGGGAATTTTGATTTCTATGGCTATATACCCTATATAACAACCCTTCACTTTATTACACACTTAAACCAGTTTATTACATAAAATTCAATTGATAAAACATAGAAGATCAAGAGGCCTAGTGTCTTTGGGGCTTAGGAACATTACATAACAACTTAAAACATAAAACACACAACATCTTTATTTAAAACTTCCTTTACATAACCATGAAATTCCCTCATAATTATCATTTCATGGGATAACCTGAGGACATACATTTGAAAAGGGTGATCTATAAAGCCTAGTAAGGGAGTAAACAAGTCATAACAAGAAGAATACAATACATGTTAGGCAATAGGAATATAAATGGATCATAAAAGAACATGAACATAAAGTCATGATATCACTACTGGAAATCATAGTTATACCAATTCCATTTTCCCAATGGTTTTTTAAACCATTGGGATAGAGAGTGTTTTCGAAAAGTTTTTGAAAATAGTTGGAATATATTGATTTAGTGTAGTCTTTCCCAATGGTTTGTTCAAACTGTTGGGTTATAAGGATTTTTACCAAAGGTTTATCTAAACCTTTGGGATATATTGGGGTATAATGATGTTTCCCAATGGTTTTTTTAAAACCATTGGGATATAGTGATGTTTCCCAACGATTTTTTAAAACTATTGGGAATGTTTTTCCCCAAATAAGCCTGAGCCCCCACTTCCCTTTCCATATTCGACTGATTTATTTTTTCCCTACCAGAGCAGTGCTCTCTTCCCAGTCGGTGACCCCTACTATTCTAAAGATCCATCCTAGTTGTTTCCACTTCAAATTGGTGAGTTGGAGTAACATTTATGCCTAAATTTATTTTTTATTTTTATAAACCAGGTTTATTTTATTTCCTCATCCGATGTAATCTCTCATCATTTAAAGTTTTTGGTTTCTCTTGAATGTGAAATTGGCATGTTCTAAATACTTCATTCTATTCATAGAAAATGAATTTCACTTCTCCAACCACTACCATCACTAATTTATCTAGGAGTGTTACAAAATATTAGTTTTGTAGGGGTACTATATTTTCTCCCACCAGTGGGGGGGGGGTAGTGCCGGTGGAGGTGAGGTGGGGGGGGGGGGGCTGTGCAAGTGGGGGTGGGCTATGCAGGTGGGGGTGTGTAGGTTGGGGGGGGGGGGTAGGTTGGGTTGTGCTGATGGGGGTGGGGGAGGGGGGATGTGCAAGTTGGGGGGGGGGGGTGCAGGGGGGTGTAGTGGGCGGGGGAGGGGGTGTGCAGGTTGGGGTGTGCAGGTGGGGGGATGTACAATGGGTGATGGGGGATGTGCAAGTGGGGGTGTGTAGTGTGGGGGGGGGGGGGGTTCTGTTAGGCGTGAGGTGGGGGGGGGGGTTGTATAGGTGGGGGATGGGCTATGCAGGTGGGGGTGGGAGGAGGGGGGGGGGGGGTGCTATGCAACTGGGTGGGGGAGGGGGAGCGTGCATGTTAGGGGTGAGATGTGCAGGTGGGGGGTGGGGGGGAGGGAGCGGTGCAAGTGGGGGGGGGGGGGGGTGCCCGTGGGGGGGGGGGTGTAGTGGATGGGGGGGAGGGGGTGTGTAGGTGGGGGGATGTGCAGTGGGTGGGGGAGTGGGGTGTATAGGTGGGTGGGGGGGATGTGCAGTGTGCGGGTGGGGAGTGTGGGTGTGTAGTGTGGGGTGGGCTGTGTAGGTGGGGGTGTGTAGGTCGGGGGGGGGGATATGCATGGGAGTCTGTTGGGGGTGGGGGGGGGGGTGTACAGGTGGGGGGGGGGGGGGTGACGGGGTGGGCTGTATAGGGGGGGGGGGCTCAGGTGGGGGAGGGGGGGTTGTCCAGTGGGTGGGTGGAGGGGTGTGTAGGTGGGGGATGTGTAGTGTGTAGGTGGGAGGGGTTGTGAAGTCGTGGGTGGGATGTGCAGGTGGGGATGTGTAGGTTGGGGGGAAGGGGGCTGTGTAGGGGTAGTCTGTTGGGGGGGGGGTGAGGTGGGTGGGGGTGTACAGGTGGGGGTGGGGGGGGGTGTGCAGGTGGGTGTGGGGGGATAAGGGGTGTGTAAGTGTGGGGGGGGGGGGTTGTGTAGTGGGTGGATGGGAGGGGGTGTGCGGGGGGGAGGGGGGGATGTGCAATGTGTAGGTGGGGAGGTGGTGTGCAAGGGGAGGGGGCTGTGCAGGGGGAGTTTGCTGGGGGTGAGGTGTGGAGGGGGTGGGGCTGTGCAGGTGGGAAGTTATCACTTCCATAGTTCGCCAATAAGAATTGTGAATTGATAACTTATAGCGATTTGGATAGGTCTGAGGCCTCATTGGTTTTGGTTCTTGTCTAGTCATCTTGATGAGTAAGGAATCACATGATCTAAAAGTGAAATCAACCATATAGGATTAATTCCTTCTCCCACAACACATTTTTCTAGAAAGAATATGTCCTTGGAAGGTGGTGAGAGCCTTTTAGAATCCTTTCATACATATAACTGGGGAGGAAAATCCCCATATATATCCACCTTGACAAGGTACCTACTACCATATTCACATCCCATATTAATAATCCTACCTCTCTATATATTAAATGAATAGTGATTCTATCTATGCTTCACCTTCTAAAGAAATCATAAATTTAATTCATTTTATGATGAAAATAATATCGAGGAATCCATACAACTTCATATAAGAAAAACACCCTTAATTATCATTCCATGATGATTAAAATACTGATTAAAATACTTACAAGACTCATTACCATGGCATCATATCATTCCTAATAACTACCTATAGATATTCACTAACCCATATTCCTTCCACCAGAATCCAATGCCCTAACATTTTCCCAATTACAAACTTGATTCCATAATGTTATCAAGTCACCAATCCTACCAAATTGTATTTTCACTAAAAAAATACTGATATAATATTTATCACCCATCGTTTGTTTTTCATAACATGAATGACAACCCAATTAAATCTCATAGCTCTCAGTCACACCCTTGCGGACAGCCCCCCACCCCTATGGACAGTCTGTACCCCCAGGATAGTCTCCACCCTCGTGGACAGCTCGCCCACCCCCTGGACCCCACCCCACCCCCGGACACCCTCATCCCCCCTCAGATACCCCACCCCCTAGACACCCCAACCCCCTTGGACAGCCCCCCAACCACTTGGACAACCCCCACCCCCCCGTGGACACCCCCACCCCCATGGACACCCCCACCCCTTTGGACAACCCACACCCGTGAATAGCCCTCCCACCCCCTAGACACCCCTACCCCCTAAATAGCCCCTCCACCCCCGTGGGAATACTGCCCACCCCCTGGACACCCCTACCCCCTTGGACAGCCTCACCACCCCCATGGACATCCTACCACCCCCTAGACACCCCTACCCCTAGACATCCCCCAACCCTGTGGACAGCCCGCCAACTCCTCTGAACAACCCCACCCCCCGGACACCCCCATCCCCCCAGACACCCCCACCCCCTGAACACCTCGTACCCCTAGAACCCCCCACCCCCGTAGATAGCGTGGCTACCCCCTGGACACCCCCTACCCCCCTGAATAGCCCTTCCACCCCTGTGGATAGCCCTACCACCCTCATGGACAACCCGACCACCCCCCAGGACACCCCGACCCCTATGGATAGCCCCCACCCCTCGGGACATCTCCCCACTCCCTAGACACCCCCCGCCCCTGGACACCCCACCCCCTTGGGCAGTGTATGCGATCACTCAAATAATATACTAATATATTAAAATTTT